>CM048755.1:256570832-261570832 GCA_026315105.1 Locusta migratoria
TAAAGAGACTGTTGTTTAATGAAAGAGTATTCACCAAAGTGTCTGGAAAATGTTCTCTAAAAGAAGCAAACTTAGTGTTTTGGATCAATTATTTTGAAGCTGCTAAATACACGAGAATTTTGAAATCTTCCTTTCAGTTGGTTGGTCATAATGTCACACATTTCTTTGGCATCTGCTGTCAGATTAAGTTCACTGCTACATTTGGAACATTTTATTGGAGGAGCAATACACTCATCATCAGAAACTGCAAACCGTTGCATGTTCTTAAGTATTTCAGATACAGCACACTCAAAATGATGTAATGCATTGGATATGATAACGGCATTTGCACTCTTCATCTGAATTGTGTTATGGAAAATATTAATGTGTTTCACAACATCATAAAAAAAACATGTGGGAGGAACAAAAAGTATGGATGGTGAAGTAAATATCTTAAGTCAAATGCAACTCTTATTGTAACATCATCCCAGGAGTCGTGTTGGGATAGCGCAGTCAGTAGTACGCTTGCCTGCGAAAGGCAAAGGTCCCAAGTTCAAGTCCCAGTTCCGGCACACAATTTTAATCTGCCAGGAAGTTTCATATCAGTGCACACTCCACTGCAGAGTGAATGTTTCATTCTGGAAACATCCCTTAGGCTGTGGCTAAGCCATGTCTCCACCATATCCTTTTTTTCTTCCAGGAGTGCTAGCCTTGCATGGTTCGCAGGAGAGCTTCTGTGAAGTTTGGAAAGTAGGAGGCAAGGTACTGGCAGAAGTAAAGTTGTGAGGCGGCATCGTGAGTCGTGTCGGGATAGCACAGTCGGTAGTACGCTTGCCCGCGAAAGGCAAAGGTGCCAGGTTCGAGTCCCGGTTCTGGCACACAACTTTAATCTGCCAAGAAGTTTCATATCAGCACACACTCTGCTGCAGAGTGAAAGTTTCATTCTGGAAACATCCCTTAGGCTGTGGCTAAGCCATGTCTCCACCATATCCTTTCTTCTAGGAGTGCTAGTCTTGCATGGTTCACAGGAGAGCTTCTGTGATGTTTGGAAAGTAGGAGGCAAGGTACTGGCGTAAGTAAAGTTGTGAGGTGGCATCGTGAGTCGTGTCGGTAGCACAGCCGGTAGTGCACTTGCCTGCGAAAGGCAAAGGTCCCAGGTTTGAGTCCCAGTTCCGGCACAATTTTAATCTACCAGGAAGTTTCAACAAACTTATTGACTTAATGCTTTTACTGCAAGCATTCTGGAGAACCAAATTCATTTGGTGTTCACAGCAGTGAACATACTTGGCATGAGGGAAAGTACTCTGCATCAGTGTCTGCATATCACTTTGACTGCCAGTCATTACTGGGGCACCATCGTATGCCTGAGTAATGAGTTCTTATTGAACATTGGAAGGTTCCAGATGTCTTTTTGAATCCTCACTAAGTCCATTTGCTGGTCTATCATTAACATTTTCAAAGGAAGGAAATCTTTAAACTGGTTTCTTCCCCTTAATATATTGCAGTATAATGACAAATTGACTTCTGCACATAATATCTGTTGTTTCATCAGCCTGCACAGAAATGAAAGTGGTGTCATTAACTCTTTAATCAGTTCTTCAATGTAAACTTCATACATACAGTCCAGAAGGTCATTTTGTATTATGTGTAACGTATATTTACACATGGAATTACTACAGCTGCTTAAATGATCATCTAATATACTGTCAAGATTTCCCAAAAGAGATAACATGTCTAAGAAATTGCCATGGTTTGCTGACTCTTGTTTTTCATTGTGAGCTCATAGTGCTAACTCATGAGTTCCACCAAACAATAAGCACTCTGTTTAATACGTGTCTGTTCTTCGTAACTAATTCATTATGTTTCTGAATTGGCATTTTATATACCGAATCAGTCTGAGCAGTAATGTTAACTGTGCCAAACATTTTATATTTACCAGTATTTTCTAAATGAAGTGCACTTTCCTCATGTTTCTTAATTCATTCACTTAATTGCTTTAGATCCCTGCAGCCATCTGTTGTCCACAATCCTTCACCACCAAACAACACACAGTAGAAACAAAACAATTTTTGTTTCTTTTCACTCACAGTTAGCCAAGACTTTTTGCAGAACCATGTATAGCAGAAAGTTTCTTCTTCTTTCCATCGAGTTGAGACATCAAGAAATCTTTTGGTTGATGTGGGCCTAACCGCTTGATTTCTAGCGTTTCTTTCATAATAAATGAAAGGGCATTCTGAAGAGTCTACTTTATTCATTTTATACTCAGTTTATGAACACTCAAGTTGCAATGTCACAGGTCCAGAAGACGTTTTGACATAGGTGCTAAGGGCCCAGAGTCGCCGGCCCCAACCTGCGGACAGGAGCGAAATGGGTGGGGAGTGGGAGTGCGACAGGCACAGCCCACTTCACTGAGCCCCTCTTGGTGGGGCCACAAGCAGAACTATGATGAGAGGGCGGAGGGGGAAGGAAAACAGCTCTGTGAAGTCACTGCATCTGCAGCGGCCGTTAAGGGCCAGCCGCCACTGGCCCTCAGCTCTCGGCGTGGCTGTGTAACAAAGAGAGGCTATGCTATGGTGAGAGGCAAGAGAAACTGTTTGATTGTGTCATTGCAAATTGAGTTAGGATGTCAAGGGGATCATATCACACTCCAACTGTTTGATATAATAGTGAAAAAGTATATCACAAATTTTCTGGTGGGGCCAGGCCCCTGTGACCCTTTAGAACAAGCCACCCCTGTTCATCAAATTTGCCTTTGAGAGCCTGGAACATGCAACTGAAAGCATCATTTGGTACCACTTCATCATATAGTTGGTGCCAATTGATAGAGGACACTGCAGTCTTGAAGATATCTAAACCTTTCTTTCTAATAGTCCTATTTCTGAACACATAATTTGAGTACCATCTGGGAATTTGTGTTGTACTCACTGGATTTGTACATAGTTTCATGATCACTGCACATTGGTCTTCAATTATAGGATCTACCACACTTACTGTGTAGTCCGAGCTATTTAGATTTGTGACAATGGTGTCAAGACAACTGTCTCCTCTTGTTGGTACATAATTTGCCACAAACAGTCCATAGCTGCTTACGTGGTTCATGAAGGCCAACCCTTATCCTGACCTGTCATTTTTAATAATCTTCTTAAGTGAACAACAATTGTCTGTATCTTGCTTTTCCATTCAATTTTATTGTATCTAATTACCATACACTCAAATATTTACCAACTTGTAAATCAAAAATTGATAATGGAATATGATGAAAATATCATTTTTAAAACTTGAACAGAATTGAAAGAAAAATGGTTGATTTATTCACAAATGTAATGGACTATCAATAAATCTAAATGTAAAATCTAAAAACATATAATCTCCTGCTCCCACTGTCATCAGCTGGAGCACCTCCACTGTTACACCTACCTATGTACACTCCCTACCCACCCTCTTTGCCATCTGCAGTTATATACCTTGCCTAATCTTCTCTTGCCATGACCTCTTCCCCACCTAAACTTTCTTCTTTGCATATCCACTGCATCCAGTATACACCAAAACAACCATTGTCCCTGTGAAACTAGTAAAATCATATCCTGCTGTACTACATCAATGAACCCAGTAAACACAGTGCTGCCATAAAGAACTCACAATTCATCAAGCCGAATGGAAGGACCTATATCACATCACATCCCACCTTTTTCAGTTCCACAATTCCCATCCCAACCCACAATAGTAAAAACAAAATACAGAAGCACCCAAACACAGGGCCCATCACAAACACAACATCCAAAAAACCTCAAACAAATACTGATGCTGTAGATTATAGGGACAGTGCTCACCTCCTTCACCCTCTTCTACTACCACTCATTCCTTCATTGTCTCCAACCTAGACACAAAATTCCTGAAATCCAAATACCTCAGCCTAGAAATCAAAAAAATTATTTCTTAAGATAAATGTCCAACAAATCATTCCCCAAAATGGCTGTAATTATTAAGTCCTTGAATCCCAATTTTCACACTGACCTTCTCTCCAAAATTCCTCACATTACCTATGGTCCCAAAGCTTCCTTTTCATCTCTTACCACCACCTGTCAGACCAAACAACCCCAACCTCCCCTTCACCATTGCAACTCTCTCAGCAATTATCAATAAGAGCAAGCTTCAGATAACAAATGTGGAATTGAAAACTTAAACTAGGGTCCCAATAACTTAACCTGCCGCCACAATAGATCACCTACTCAAAAGGAAACACTGTCATAAAAGTTGAACCTTCCTAATCTCATCTACAGTCCTACTGCTATGTCTCCAATACAGTGACCACTTCACTGTAGACTGTAAGAACCAACTGGCCTGAACACACTAGAAGGACTCACATTTCTTTGCTTTTCCTCTGACATATAACATCTCCAGACTATAATGCCTCCCACCACACCTATTCAGCTAAATATAAAGCCAGGCCACAAAATATCATACCTAAACTTACTTTTCTGACCCATCCCATTGATAATCCCATCCACTCCAACAACTTCCTCTGTCTGCCTCCCACTGATGACATAATCAAACTCGTGACACTAGTCCTCCAAAACATTACTCATTCCAGCATCCACAGACCCCACAAGAAGCTTCTTCTGTTGCATATTTCACCTTCCATCTCAATACCCAATCTACTAACTTGCACAACAAGGTTGCCTAATGGCAGTCTAATATTTAGGTACATTAGTTTTCTGAATTGCATATTTTGTTCATGAGTCATTGATATTGTGCATAGTATTTTAATATTTGCTTCCTTATTTATCAGTACTTGAGAATGGAAAAATCTAGCTGTGAAACAAATGATACTGGCATTGACTTCTATGTAATTGACAACTGGTGCATGATTTGCCTCAATACTTTGACAAACAGTTGTACAATGTTATCAAAACAGATTAGGTACACTTTATCTTCATTCACCTTGACAGCTTTTTTCAAACTTACTCGCCCTCAAAACTACCCTAATATTCTACATTGGCATGACAGTCCTGCAGTATCCTATGTGACAACATCCAGTCCCTGTCCATTGATAAACACTTTTTCATGCATACCCAGTCCCAACAAAATGTCAATAGCTTCAGCCACAATAAAATTTCCTCCAACCCTACCATACCATCTGAAAATCCCCATATATCCTCCATCATAGAGATAATTCCTTCCCTTGGCCTGAGATGGAACTGAAATTGGCCACCACAAGAACTTCACCATTCTGCCACAATTCTTATACAATATTCCCACCAAACACATTATCCGACTTCTCTTCCAAACCCTAACTGTTACTTGTGCTACTATTTAGCTCAAAACCACAAACCTGATCCCTTATGATTTCCTCATCCAACTCGATTGTACCTGTACTGCAGTAAATCTGCAGCAGAACTCCAGCAGTAGTGTGAGATCACTGATTCCCTTTGAGGTGGCATAACAACCTTAGATGTCTCCCCAGTATCTCCCAACCTCTTTGGACACCTCACAGTAGAAGTCCTTCATCCAATTGGAAGTGGCCATCTACTCGCCCTCTTCACCATGTCCTACACTCCACTTCATCCTCACTTGGCCCATCTCAATCTCTAACTAAAAATAATCCAAGATTTCTCCTTTACCTACTGTAGTGGCTGTTGGAACTGTATTGAAACCCAGACTGAAAGCCATCCCATGATATTCCAACAACCTGATGATATCCCTCATGCCACATCCTTCCTGAAATTGACCTTGCAAGCCATATTTGTACCAAGACCATATACCCTCACTGTCTCACCACCCCCCTCAGACCATTCTACACCTCTGAGGGTCCTGTAGCTTGTACCACTTCTTCTTGCAGACTCACGACTCGAATAAACTCAAATGATACCACCAGCAAATACAACACATTATTATTCTATTAAATGAGAAAAAATACAACATTGCACCTGGCAACAAAACTGCACCTGCACTGCTCCACAGCAACCTTTTCTTACCTGCTAACGTGAGCAAAACAGCACTTTGCACCCTGTGTATCTTAAACCTCCATCCCTTATGAGCACCACTTTGATTACCCCTGTTCCCTGACATCCAGGAAGGCTCTGACACCAATGTTTTAAAATTGGCTCCCAGCTTCCACTACTTGACCAACATACCACAAACATAATTGAATTCACCCATAACAGCACATGACATAAAAAAAGTACTCCACAATAAACAGAAATCCCTCATGGTCATGAATTAATTACCTAACCCTTTCTTGCTTCCTTAGCAAACCCTCTACATCTGTACACTATCCACAGGTTACTATCATCAACTATGAAAAACTTCAAAAATTACTCTTTTTGTAAAAATGTAGAGACTGCCTACTGATACCTCCTCCTAATGCCCCATCTTCTTCGCCTTCACTTTTAGCAAGGTCTTAGAATTCATCCTTTCATGATGCTTCAATTAAAAGCAAAACAGACCTCCTCCATAATAACCAGTGTGTATTTCATCCCAACTTTTCCTCTCATTCCCAACTAGAGAACCTCACCCACTTTCTGTCCCATAAGCTCAACTAAAATAAATAAATAAAAATGCTATGACCATGTGCAAAAGATCCATCCTCTCTTTTACCTTACGTACACCACACATATGTCCAGACCAGCACCACCAATCCACCTTAAATGCTCTGAATAACTGAACATCACCTGTTTGGATTTTTTTGTTGATCTCTCAAAGGCTTTTGATTGAGTAAATCATAAAATTCTTCTAGATAAGCTTAAGCATTGTGGTATTAGTGGGGCAATGCACAAATGGTTTAATTCATACGTAACTGGAAGAGTGCAGGAAGTTGAAATAAGTGGTTCAGGTAAACTGTAAAAATCCGGTGACTCATCAAACTGGGGGGCTATCAAGAATGGGGTCCTACAGGGTTCAGTCTTGGGTCCTTTGCTATTCTTGATATATGTAAATGATTTGCCATTTTATATTCACAATGATGCAGAGCTAGTTTGTTTCTGATTATACAAATATAGTAATCACACCTAACAAACAAGAATTACCTGATGAAATTGTAAGTAATGTCTCTCAGAAAATTATTAAGTGCTTCTCTGCAAATTGACTCTTATTACTTTTGATAAAACCTAGTATATATAGTTCTAAACGGCAGAGTTATTGCAAATTTTGATGACAAACTATGCCTATTTTCATTCACTGTTTTCATATGGCATCATATATTGAGGCAATTCATCATTGAGCAAAAACGTATTCATTGCACAAAAGAATTTAATTAAAATAATTTCTGGAGCCCACCGAGGGTCATTGTGCAGACACTCTTATGAAATTTCTTATTAATAACCCAAGCCAATTCAAAAGTAATAGGGATTTACATAACTACAACACTGGAAGGAAGGATGATCAACACTATTCAAGGTTAAATTTAACTTTGGCACAGAAGTGAGTGAAACATGCTGCAACAAAAGTTTTTGGTCACTTACCAAATAACATCAGATGTCTGACAGATAGCCAATCAGCATTTAAAAACAAATTGAAAGAATTTATGAATGGTGACTCCTTCTACTCAGTAGACAAATTTTGTCACCGAAATGAGTGATTTCACAAAATAAATAAAATAAATTTAGTGTTTTCTTTTACTAAACGGACACATTCCACATCATTATGATATCTCTTATTCATGATCTATGGAACAATTATTAGTCTAATGTAATCTGATAAGCTTAAGACATTGTTTTCCTCACTCTCTGTCCCATACTGCACAAATCCCAATTCTTCCTCTAATTCCATCTCAATCACTTTACCTCTTAGTGTAACCAATGGCTAATTGAGATCAACTCTTCAAAAAACCAGGTAATAATTACTGGACAAATGACCTGCACCTTCTGCCTCCATGACTTCTATCTTATCATTTATGACACACTCTCCAGCTATCAAATATGTTAAAATATCTCAGAGTAACCTTTGAATGACAACTAGCATGGAAACCTCACCTACTAAACTTCCAACAAAAAATCCACTATAGGCTAAAACTACTAAAATTACTAATTGGCTGTACTTGACACTTACATCCCTAGATCATATTTCACACATAAAATCCTTAATTTGACCCATCCTCTTCTATTCTGTACTTGTGACACATCCCCAGGGCATGATATAATCCACCACAGTATTGTACGTCACAAGGCCTGTTCCCTAACTCATGGAGGGGGGCCATTTTAATTCCTCTTTTAAACTCCAGGAAATATCACACATGCCCAAGTAGTTATCACAGTTTTGCCCTCACTAGTTGTGTGGTAAGACCTTGGAGTAGGTGGTCAGTTGCCGCCTTGCCTGGATCTTGGAATTCAAGCAGTTCCTTAGCCACTTTCAGTGTGGGTTCAGGATATATCATTCCACCTTTGATAATCTGGCCTTTCTGGAGGCAGCTATATAAAAGATTTTCCTGTGATGGTATCACCTTCTGATGGTGTTTCTTGATATTGAGAATGCCTATGATACTACTAGGAGGCATCTTATTCTCAGACAGCTCCACAAATTGAGGTTTCATGGTTGTCTTCCAATTTTTATTTGGTATTTACTTTCTACACATTATTTTAGATATAGAGTCAGTTATGCCCTCTCTGATCACTTTGTGCAGGAGAATGGTGTCCTTCATGGTAGTGTTTTCAGTGTGAATCTGTTTGCCATAGCTATTAATTGTATAACATCAGTTCTTAAATGTCCCGTCCAGTGATGCAGTGACATCAGTTGCAATTAAGACTTTGAAGGTTGGATTAATAGTCAAAGTAGACCGGATATAAGTTTCCCACCTAAGAGTCTGTGTGTGTTCTTTTTAATTGTTGTCATTCCATTTTAAACATGACTGAACTATGACTGAGGGGCACCATTCTGGATTTTAAAGCCACAGTGAGGTTTTTGGACATCATATGTTTGCCACATTTGAAAGATCTGAAGATATGGTGCTGCAAAGCACTAAGTATTTTTAAATGTCTCGATCACAATTTATGAGAAATGGAGAGAACTTGTCTGCTCCAATTTTATAGAGCCTTTGTGAAATCTTGGCTTGACTATGGATGCATGGTGTATGGGTCTGCAAAGCCTTCTTATTTAAACATGTTCAGTGTGGTGCATCATGAACGGATTAGGCTTGACAATGGGACATTCTGGACCAGCCCCATACCAAGTCTCTACATCTGCTGAGTGCCCGCTTCACAGCTCCTCATGGTGCATCAGGCATATACCACACTGTTCACACTATATGCCCCAGCATACCATACCATTCCCCCAGCTTCCTATGCAAAGGCTTTTTTGTAATTGGCTACAAACAATGAGGTCTTTCCAGATTCACACACAAGGTTGTCTTTTAGATATGGATGTGCCTGTTTTTGATGTTTTACATTGAGTTTGGAGTTAGTATCCACTTTGGTTCCTCCAGAGGTTCCAATTAATTGAAACATTTTACCTCTCATTGCACATTTCAATCTATTTTTTAAACATTTTTGATAAGCATTTCAATTTTACCTTCGATTACAAGGAAGGTTCAAAACAGGGTGACTCGTTGTGCTGTTCCACAGGGTTACCCAACTATGTTGCCTCCAATACCTACGGTGTTTTCTCCAAAGAGCTTCATGTGATCCTGAAGGCACTGAGGCAAATGTGGTGTGTTTAGAGCACATGTTTTCTTATCTGCTCTGATTCCCTTAGCGCGCTGCAATCCTTACAAAACCTGTTTCCAGCTGAAAAGATAACATTGCAGAGGCCATGATGTCATACAGTATGCTATTCCTCTACAGGACATCATTTCTGTGGTGTGACAGATGTTCCTTCAATTGTGGGAGGTAATTTGGTTTACAATCAGGGGGTAATAAGCTTCAGTTGGGTAAACCAACTGTACAACCATGCCGAACCTCCTGCCAGTCATTCAGGGAACATGAAGTGACCCTGACATACCTCCAAATCAGGCACTGCCCTTTAACACCTCATCTTTTTACTGTGTCATGAGGAATCCCCGTTTTGTGATACCTGTGGCATGAAAATCACAGCAGGCTACATTTTAAATGAGTGTATTTTATATCATGCTGAGAGGACACTGGCAAATCTTGGTGATGCTCTGTCCTCTGCTGCAGCAGATGATGAGACGAGTGTGGCCAGAGTTTTAAAATTTTGTGAATTGTCCGGACTCTGATCTAAGCTTTAAGGCTGGAGGTTTTAGTGTGTTGCAGTGTGGTTGCCTCATTCTTTTATTTTAGTGATCATCCAGCGATAAATCTCTGGTATTGTATTTTAACTACTTTAACTGTCTCCTTTAACTGAACACTAAAAAGTCTTTGTGCTTCCCACACAGTTTGGCTCTTTTTCTTTCTGTGCTTGTTTTTATTCATTTCCTCCGAATGTGGTTTACACTTGTCACCTAATGCATTTGTAAGGGTACTAAAGACCTAGTTCTCATGTACTCAAAACATCCTATCCTTCTGTTCATCTTCTGCTACACAAATTTTTTGTGGATATCTGCCCCATCAAAGTTGTACAAGTCCCTTCAAATCCTTGAACATTTCTGCATCTTCTTACCATTTATCACCTCAATTTCCCTCCCCTCCTCAACCATATTAAACACTTCTGCATCTGGTATACGATATACAATAATCCTATGGTCTCCCCTCTGATTACATCCCTTAGTATGCTGCCACACCTTTACACTCACATCCTACTGTTCCTCCACCTATACACCTCCACATCCTATATTAATGCAACCCAACTGATTTCTTCATCCCAGACAATGAAATCCATTACAATATTTATTTATCCTACCAACTAATCTCTTCCCACCTATCTCGCTCAATATGAGGACTATCATCCCCATCCTAGCTCCCATCCCTACTAATCTCTTCTCATCTTTCTCCCATAGCCCAATCCACACATCAAACACATCATCTGCTTCACGCTTCCACCAACCACTTTACTTCTACCCAAATTTCCACATTCCTACCCAATGTACCCCTTTAAATTTTTTTTCCACCCATGTGCCTCAATATTACTAAACACCTCTTTCCTCCAAAAATTTCTCAACTGTAGTGTTTCAGGTCGACTGTAACAGTGTAGAACGGTTTTCCTCAAAAGTTATTATTTGTGTGTAGTGTTTTTTCTTGTTTCTTTTCTTTTTTAATATGTATACATTCGTCTTTTATATTTTCATCTTTGAACTGGACATAACAGTTTTAATGCCACATTTGCTATATGTTAATTCCAACAATTCAACCTTATAATAAAAATGTTCAAATGTTTGTATAGCTTATGGGACTTAACTACGGGGTCATCAGTCCCTAGCTTATACTAAAGACGGCACAAACATCCATGCCCTAGGGGTATTCGAACCCCTGACCGCAGCAGCCGTGCAGACCATTGACTGGCACACCACAGACCGCTCGGCCACTGTGGTCAGCTCAACCTTATAATATATGGTATTAATTATATATCTTTGATCACGTTACAATGTTCAATGAATGAAATAAATCACAATTTGCGATCAGTTATGGCTTCACTGTACTAGGATTACATGAAATACCAAAGTGCAGCAAATGAAAATTTGTGCTCGGCCGGAATTCAAACCCAGGATCTCCTGCTTACTAGGCAGACGCCCTGACCACTCCACCACCGAGGACACAGTGACCAGCCCGACTGCAGAGGACTCTTCCCTGCTCGTCTCCCTTCACACCCAAATCTCCATTTGCCACACTGTTTCTTTCCTATTACCACAGACTAGTTGTTCTGTAATGCCCGCAGCCTGAATACTGTATTCCATCAGGGAGAACAGACCATGAGGTATCGAGACACAATTAATTGTCATCAGGAGCCCAGCCTCAGCTTTTATACAATTATATATCTTTGACAACATTATAACGTTCAATGAATAAAATAAATTGCAATTTGCAATCAGTTATGGCTTCACTGTACTTGGTTTAGATGGCATACCAAATTGTGGTTTATTTCATTCATTGAACGTTGTAATGTTGTCAAAGATATATAATTGTATACAAGCCGAGGCTGGGCTCCTGACAACAATTAATTGTGTCTCGATACCTCATGGTCTGTTCTTCCTAATAGAATACAGTATTCAGGCTGTGAGCATTACAGAACAAATAGGCTGTAGTAATAGGAAAGAGACATCGTGGTGAATGGAGATTTGGGTGTGGCAGGAGACGTGCAGGGGAGAGTCCTCTGCAGTCGGGCTGGTCACTGTGTCCTCAGTGGTGGAGTGGTCAGCACGTCTGCCTAGTAAGCAGGAGATCCCAGGTTCGAATTCCGGCCGGGCACAAATTTTCATTCACCACATTTTGGTATTCCATCTAAAGTTAATACAGTGAAGCCATAACTGATCGCAAATTGTAATTTATTTCATTTATATATGGTTTTAATGTGTTGTGTATATATACTCTATCTTTTAACCATATATCACCTCTTTCATATTACATCCATCCCCCCCCCTTCCTTCCACCCATCATTTATATGCTAACACATGGCTGAAGAGTAGAGTGTTGTATTTCGGATAGCCCCCTCCCCCACCCTCCCAGTAAAGAAAGAAAAAATTCTTAAGTACTGACTAGTCAATATACAGGGTCTCCAGCAAAGGAGTTTCTGACCTCAAAATTAAATATCTGAAAAAAATATGGTTGAAAGATGAGTGCATAAAATATTATTTTTATTGTGGAAGCTGTAAGAACTTTATAAAGAAGTTAACGAAAAGTTTGAATAGTTCAAGAAGCTAATAACAGATGGTGCTGTACAAAGCAAAGATCATACAATATCAGCATATCTGTCATGCCGTCTTCGCAATCACAACATAATCTTTATGAAATGTCAACCACCTGCAGTGTGGAGATGATGCAAAATATAAATTAAATTTTTCATCATATGCTGTAGTGTCTCAATGAAAATGAAGTTGGATGCCTCACAGATTGGTGATTCAAGTTCATCCATCACCGTGGGATGGTTACAGTACACAGTGTCTTTCAATGTACCCCACATAAAGTAGTCGCAAAGTGTCAGATCAGGTGACTATGGAAGCCAATCCAACCCTGAACCACTAATTTTGCAATAATCAAATGCAATGACCATATTGCTCAAGTATTCATAAAGAAAGTGAAATACTTGTTTGGTGCAATCTGGTCTGGCACCACTGTGTTTGAACTACTCAGTAACTGGTTGATCCTCCAATGCTACCTGTGTGGCAACTAATTGTTCCAAAATTGCATTGTAATATTTACTAATAACAATTTCTCGCTTGATAAAATGGGCAATAATGCCTCTGCTGCCCATGCAGTAAATTTGGCAGAATACAATGGTTTTGCTTCATACAAATGGGGAATTCAGAGCCCCACAATCATCAGTTTTGCTTATTCATGATTCATTTAGGTGGAAGTGTGCTTCATCTGTGAACCAGATGTAGCCAACATCAAATCATTCATGAGCGACCATTGTGAGATTCTGGTTCACAAAGTCAGCACTGCTGATAAAGGTATGGCCTAGTGGCATTGGATTTTGAATGAAAACAGGTATAGGCTTTGTATCCTGGTTTCCACATCACCAGTATAATTGGCATTACTGTAAGCAAGAAGATGTTTTTCCTGTTTTGAAGGAAAATAATGACCACTGTCCAGAGTGCCTCTAAAATAGCATTCCAATGAATTTTCATTGGGTTCTCCAGTTGCTACATGGCACTGTTGGCTGCAAAAATAATGTCCAACTGTGTTCCTAATGACAAATACATTAAACAACCCACAGTTTGCCTGTATGGAACATTAGACATATTTTTCTGTCCATTCTTATGCATGTCAGCACACATCTGAGTGTGGTAATCTTACGGTATTGTTGCAGAGTTAATATCCTCCATCCTGAAGCAGCATAGAATCTTCAAGGGATAGCCCTCTTGGTGCAGAAAAATAGATGCATCTGCTAATCGTACTGCTTACACACCCACATAGATCCCCAATTTTCTGGATGTGATATCAAATTCTCTTCATAGCTCACTTAGCAGAGAGTTAATAGTCACAGGATCTTCAGCAGCTCTCATACTTTCATCCACTTGTATGGTCAAAATTAATGGGTTATTTGTGGTATTATTGCTAAATACACATGGCTCTGCATTTGTTGGTTAAATTCCAAACTTGATTAAGACAGCTGTGAAATGTTGATTCCAGCACCTGGAAGCTTGTTTCAAACCATACAAGCTTTGATTTACTTTGCACACATGCTTAGTTCTACCTTCAAAACCTTGTGGTGGATTCATCTAAATATCCACAATGAAAAGCTGTTAGGACATCAAATTGATCTGGACACATGTTTTTGGAGGCTGCAATAGATAACACAATACAAATTGAGTCAAATCTAGTTACTGGACTGTAAGTTTCTATATAATCAACACCTGCATCTTCCTTGAATCCTCTAGCCACAATTCTACCTATGAAATGTGAAGCAACATCACTGTTAGAATATTTGATGTTGTACACCAAATAGTTATCAATGACCTGGTGATGTGGAGGTGGATATGCTAATATCTAGGTTTAATTTACTTTCAATGAATTAATCTCATCAATCATGGCAGTTTTCCAGTTTTATGGCTCATCACTTGTAACTGCTTCTTCATATGTATTTGGTTCAACAACATTTAAAACAGATACATGGTTCTCATACATTACTGGAAATCCTAATGAGCTGCAGTCTCTTAACTGATATTGCCTATCAGATTGAAATCGCTCATCAGACATTGCTTTCAGTTCACTGACATCATCAATTTACCGGGTGATCTAAAAGTCAGTATAATTTGAAAACTTAATAAGTCACAGAATAATGTAGATAGAGAGGTAAAAATTGACACACATGCTTGTAATGACTTGGGGTTTTATTAGAGCAAAAAAAAGTTCAAAAAAATGTCTGACAGATGGCGCTGGACAGCAAAACGTCAGTGTCTGCGCATGAAAATCGTGTATAAAAGAAGCTGTAATGATAAAAAGAATCAGATGCACCAGCAGTCGCAGCATGTTGACGTTACCTGAAAAGGCGCTTTTAGTGAAGCTATATTAGCAGAATGGATAAGGTGCAAGTTAAGTGTTATGCCTATCACCATAGGAAGGGGTTTCAAATGGGTAAAGGTCCATTGACAAATGCAGCTGTGGAGACAATGATTTCAAAGTTCGAAGACACGGGTTGTTTAGACGATAGACCCAGTGGTGGCCAACCGAGCACAAGGCGTAATGCTGCTGAGACAGTTCAGGAAGAAATGGAGACTGTATCAGGTTCGTCTATGCACGGGGATGTCAGCACTCGTGCAGTCACACCAGCATTCCATACACTACTGTTTGGTTGTCACTTAGGTGTACCCTCCGAAGCTATCCTTACAAAATCCATCGGCATCATGAACTGTTACCTGGCGATTTAGTGAAGTGGAGGGCATTTGCAGAGTGGGTGTTTCAAAAGATGGTGGAAGATGACGATTGGTTGAGTAATGTGTTGTGAACCAAGGAAGCTCATTTCGCACTCCAATCGTCTGTCAATGCCCACAACTGCAGAATTTTGGCTACAAAAAATCCTATAACTGTCGTGGAAAGTCCATTGCATGATGAAAAAGTCATGGTATGGGTTAGATTTACTGCAACTACCATTATCGGACCTTTTTCCTTCTGCATGATTCTGATTTTGTAACTGCTACCGTGATGGGTGAGAAGTACGCTGATATGTTACAGAATCGCATCACCCCAGGCTGGCTGATAAACACCTGCTGGAACATATGACTTTTATGCAGGATGGCTCTCTACCCCATATTGCTAGATGTGTGAAAGATCTCTTGTGCACGTTGTTTGGTGATGATCATGTGCTCAGGCGCCACTTTCATCATGCTTGGCCTTCCAGGTCCCTAGACCTCAGTCCGTGCGATTATTAGCTTTGGGGTTACCTGAAGTTGCAAGTGTATTGTGATTGACCGACATCTCTAGGGATGCTGAAAGACAATATCCAACACCAATGTCTCACCATAACTCCAGACATGCTTTACAGTGCTGTTCACAACATTATTCCTTGACTATAGCTATTGTTGAGGAATTATGATGAACATATTGAGCGTTTCCTATAAAGAACATCATCTCTGCTTTGTCATAATTTGTTATGCTAATTATTGCTTTTATGATCAGATGAAGCGCCATCTGCCACACATTTTTGAACCTTTTTTCTCCTTAATAAAACCCCATGTCATTCCAAACATGTGTGTCAATTTTTACCTCTCTATCTACATTATTCCGTGGTTTATTAAGTTTTCAAATTTATACTGACTTTTTGATCACCTGGTATATGTCACTGTCTCTCTCTTCACAGACTTCTGTGGAGTCCTGCATCATGGTAATATTCTAAAGATTGTCTTCTACAGATGATAACTTTCTATCAAGCAGGAAAAAGTCCACTGCTCTTGGTGTTGATGTTTCAGTTGTGCTGCAGTTGCCCTTAAAGTTTTCCAATGAAAGTAACATCTCTATGGAGTCTTAATTGTTTGATATTCTGATGTGCCATCCTCTTGTGCCACAAAAAGAGAGGTTCATAAGCAACAACATCTAAACAACACTCACTATTTGACAAGACTTTAAATTTCATTTTCAACGTTTGTCCTGTCTCTCTCCCACTGCAACAACAATTCCATCCTTCAAGAACATACAGACTTTGTCAGACTGATGTGTTCTCCCAAGGAGAACAGATTGTAGGTTAACTATGGCACATACAAAACTTTGTTGGTATGTTTCTCCTTCCAGTGTGTTCCATTGTAATCTGCAATATTAATGAACCAGTAACATTTAACATTGATTGGACCTGTGATGAGTTGTTGCAGAATCCATATATCATACTTCTGCAGTCATACCTGAATAACTTGAACTAAACACTGTGTCTCCAATGAGAGCTTCTCCATTGGGTAAAGATTGGTTTGCAGTTGCAGCTTTCCATTTTCTGCATAAATCCAGTCAGCTGGTTATGACAGTAATGACGTGTACCAGATTTTATAAAATTCTTGTTGTTTTTTATGATAATTTTGTGAGTACTGTTGCTTCCTGCCTATTGTAATGAATGTAACACCTGGGAATTAGCTTGATTGGTCAATTGAAGATCAGTATACCATATGAAACTGAGGCTTTACTTATGTATAACCACGGAGATATTGACAGATTATTACAACATAATACAAAATTGTTTCACCATAACAATAACATTGCTTTCTAGATCATTTTGTTAAATTGTTTCTGTTCGTAAAAACCCTTGTAACAATATTGTGCAATAATCCATTTTTGTTAACAGATTTTATCACTAACATTACCTGATGTCTTTTGTCATCCACTTAATCATTAGTCATGGTTTGTTATGTTATTGTCATAGACTGTTCATTATAAAGTTTGTAACTTCCTGGCAGATTTAAATTGTGTGCCGAAACCTGGACTCAAACCTGGGACCTTTGCCTTTTGCAGGCAAGCACTCTACTGACTGAGCTATTCCGACACGACTCACAATCCCGCCCCACAACCTTACTTCCGCTAGTACCTCGCCTCCTACTTTCCAAACTTCACAGAAGCTCTCCTGTGAACCTTGCAAGACTAGCAATCCTGGAAGAAAGGAATTGTGTCACAATTTTAATCTGCCAGGAAGTTTCATATCAGCACACACCCCACTGCAGAGTGAAATTTTCATTCTAGAAACATCCCTTAGGTTGTGACTAAGCCATGTCTCCACCATAGCCAACCAGAAATCAAACCCAGAGATATTTTGACAGCATTTGAAGATCATGCTCATGCACAGGCAACTTTTTGTGATCTGAGTAAGGCCTTCAACTGTGTAGAGCACCATGTATTGCTCATCAAACTTGATTACTACGGGATCCGTTGCAAAAGTTTAAAACTTATGAAATTGTACCTGAGTAACAGAAAACAGGTTGTTAGCTCAGGAAGTGATGTATCTGACACACTTCAGGTCCAACATGGAGTACCACAAGGCTCAAAACTAGAAACCCCTTCTATTTCTAGTTATAATTAATGACTTACCAAACAATACAGAGTTTGAGGCACATTTGTCAGAAAATGAAGTGGTTAAGACGACACAACTTTTCTATCTGTAGACCAAGAATTTGAACAACTTGTTAACAGAATGAATGTAGCAAAAGAAAGTGTTGAATAATGGTTTAGTGTGAATGGATTATTACTTAATGAAAATAAGACCCAGGATATGTCATTCAGTTTATCTAAATTTACAAAAATAGAGAAACAAAATGTAAAATTCTTAGGTATTATACTGGACAATGAACTTACTTGGAACAACCATATTGAACATGTAACAGTAAGGTTATCCAGAGTAGTATACTTGTTAAAAAGACGAATGTCATGTGTTACCATAGAATACATAAGGACAGCATATTTTGCTTTTTTCACCCTAAATTAAAATATGGACTGATACTATGGGGCAATAGTAAAAAAATAAATGAAGTCATCGTACTTCAGAAAAAAACAATTACAGTAATGGCAAGGACTAATCACAGAACTCACTGTAAGCCTTCATTCATTAAGTTTAGGATTTTAACAGTAATTAATTTATATATCTTAGAACATATTAATTATGTACGGGATGAACTACCAAATTTACCTGTAACAAATCAAAGACATCATCATAACACAATAACATGTAATTCTCTTATTATGCCACAAAATAGGTTAGCAAAAACCAACAGCCATATCTACATGGCAGTAAAAATATATAACAAGCTGCCCAATGAGTTTACAAATATGCCAATTAAATCATTTAGAAAAAAGCTGCACAACTTCTTGTTGGCGAATTCATTTTATTCTTTAGACGAATTTTTAGATATAGTGGATATTAGCAAATTAATGTAACTATGTATTTTGTAATACTTATAAGATAAAATGACAAAGTCTATTGCATGTACCAATGCTGAATGACTAATAAAGAATCTGAATCTGTGTGACAACACACAACACTGTCTACTGGACTATGGAGGAAGACTTGGAAATAGCTACTTAGACTGGATTTGCATTGGTGAAGAATGTCTGCTGCATGACATTACTGAAAAAGAAGGAAAAAAAAGTCAGTGCCTTTCAGGCAGTGAAAGACTGAACCAGGTTATTGAATAATTGATAGCAGGAATGCAGAATTATTTGTATGCCTTAAGCAGTAAATGTTTTTACACCTAGCAATGATTTTGCAAAAAATTTACTTCAGTCAAATATTCTTTATTGGATACATAATCATACTAAGAATTTAAAAGAATAAAATACCCAGTCTCTCTTGTGTTTAATACAATTTGAGCATATCAAGTAAAACATTGTATGGCTTTGTAATCACTTACAGACCAAAACATTAATATAGAATATGTCCCTAAATAAGCAGTTAGACAAAACAGTTAACAATTATAGTCTCTCATAATTTGTTTTCATCATTATGAGAGACAGCAGTAGATCCAGACGGAAGGATAAGAGGGTATTGTCTAATGGGCTCAACACTCTCCCCCCCCCCCCTCCCCACACACACACACATCTAATGGTACCTGATTTCTAGTGCAGCTGGGTTAATGTCAGACTGAAACAAAAATATTAAAATCCTTTATTTATGGACTGTAGCATATAACTAAGATTGTACCCCAAAATGGTGAATATATCCCAGGGTATTATAAAGATTTTGTTCATTATCCTATGCTTATCATTATGTCCTCACATAGCTAAATTTGGGAAACAATATCAACATCTACATGCATACTACATAATCTACCATGTAGTGCTTTGACAAAACCACTTTCCTGAGATGAAATTTAAATTTTATATAATGTTTATATGAAAGTCAATTAAAAGCTGAGCTCAGGTTCAATGCAGAAAGTAAGTTCTTAGGACTGAATATAAAAATTAGAATTTGGAGTGATGTAATTTATCTGCTTTCTTCCTTTTTTGTTCTATGATGATTTAGTGAAAATGGGTTTAAGGAGCACAAAGATCCTTGGAGCTTGTGCTTATGCCACCATGATGTTCAGGTACATATTTATGTTGAATTTTTACTACATCTTTGCATCAAATGTTACAGAATGTATGCCAAATCATCTCAGACTAGTCTGGAGGGACCAGTTGATTTATAATCTACTCTACAGTGGAAGTATTGTTTCTGTCATTACATTCATAATTTATAATCAATACACCTATTCTGATTAGAGAATTACATTGGCATCAAAGCTATTTGCATCCAGAGTCAAACTGTTACTTCTGTTATGATAGGAATGGGTTTTACTCATTGCAAAATAACTAATATATATTGCTGCAAGTCTTCCGACAGTATGAGTGGTGCAGTTGTTAGCATCACAGATAGCTGTACTTGTTGTCCCCAGTTCAAATACCACCATGGGCAGAAGAAAATTTATTTCTTTGTATTTACTATTACTAGAATGTTCTACATGTTTCTTATGTTTGATGTACTTGTAAGTTTCAGAACATTCTTTCTATGTATAAATAATGGAGCACTGCAAGCAGGAGTCAGTCTGTATTGTGTGTATGCTTGCGTTAGCAATAAACATGTTCTAAGTGTAAAATGTTGTGCTCTATTAATGACCAGCCTTCTAATTCCGGACCACCTGCAGTTTGCAATGTAACACTTTTTGGTGGAGGCGCCGGGTATCCTGCAACACATCTGCATCATTGTGGCTCTGATTAGGCAGTGTAAGAGCCATCACGTACATGGACAGGAACCAGAATATGAAGGGTATACTGACTACCTCCATCCGAAGGTCCATGTTATCAAAAATAACCATGGATGCCAAAACAATGGTAAGCCAGCTGCACATCAGACACCCACTGGTGTTCTCAGGAGATGTTGGACAGGACCCAAATAAATAGCTGAAAAGATTCGAACGAGTCACCAAGTATAATAAGTGGGATCACATTATGTGCTTGGCAAACATATATTTCTACCTGGACAGAATGGCACATCAGTGGTTTGAAAATAATGAGGACAAGCTCAATAGCTGGGAAAAATTCCTGACAAAACTTAAGAAGATGTTTGGGAACCACCAGCGACAAGTCCATTTATCAGAAGAGCAATTCAAGAACAGGGTCCAGCTACATGGTAAGTCAACACAGTCATATATACAGTGTTTTGGCTCTATGTCACATAGTTAACATGGATATGATGGAGGCTGATAAAGTTTCACACCTTATGAAGGGCATTGCGAAAGCCATGTATCAAGCTCTTCTGTTAAAAGACGTTTTGATGATACAAGAATTTATCCAATTGTGCCAGAAAATTGAAGAGCTGCAACAGAGGAGGGTTGGACAAAAGAAGTATGACAGACTCCTGAATGTTGTCCCTATGGCCCTTGTGGAAGACCAGCATGACGTTTCTTCTCTCATATGACAAATTGTGAGAGAAGAATTACAACAGTTTATGGCAACTGGGACTGTTGAACCAAGTGAGCACCAGATTATGTCAATCCTGTATGTCATGAGGGACCCGACACTGCTGAGGAAGAGGTAATTGAAACATTAGCACCTGTCAGCCCCACCAGTCGCACTGATGCCAACCATTGGAGCAGTCCTTTTAGCAGCAGTCAACTGCAGATGATTACTGTCGACCTATGGGACGAAGCCCATCACCATATCGTGGACATGATCGCTCTCCAACATACCGCCGCCATTCACTGCTGCCTTCCAGATATACCATCTACTCACCTAGCCACCGTGTTCAGGAAAACTAGGCGAGGTGACCATCTACGGAGGTGAGGCCACCACAGATGAAAATCCTCCATGGACAGCAGTCGCTAAGATGTCGGGAAATCTCATTGATATCATCATTGACGGCCAACCTGTCTGAACACTAGATGATTGAGGAGCTTCCTTCTCTGTATTGTCAAATGACTACCACCACAAACTAAAGAAGATAATGTTCTGTGATTAGAAACTGTGCTGAGGGTCGCAAATGGAAAATATGTCCAGCTGGCAGGAACATGTGTCGCAAAAATAATTATCAACAACAGGAGACAGCCTTTTGAATTTGTCACTTTTAACAGAATGTAGCCATAACGACATTCTTGTTTGGGACTTCCTTGAGGCATCCCAGGCTGTCATTGACTGTGGAAGATCTGAGCTACAAATTGAGAAATCTGTTCGGACGAGTACAGGTTACATGGACTTTCCTGGAAGGTTGTTTGCTGTCAGTAATGTTGAGATCCCACTGTCAACAATGAGAAGAGTTTCAATCAGCAGCTGAGATGACCAGTTGGGTGGTGGAGTGCTTGTCGATTGCAAAAAGCTAATAGTATAAGAAAGGAAAACAACATACCAGCAGCTATCATAAGCATTACAGGTGGTCGAGAAGAACTTTGGATCATTAATTTTCATGAGTAATCGCAACTCATTCCTAAACGAATATGTATTGGAACAGCCAAACCAGTCCAGGACAGTGAACTCAATGGCATCGACAAAGTCTCATGCTCTGCTGTTACTGCTGACAACACAATAGAGGAAACTACTATGGCATTGCATATAGGGCCCAGCCTGACACAGGAACAATGTCAGCAGGTGTTAACCATACTACACCAATTTTCAGGTATATTCCAGGCCAGGCAGGGGAAGAGCCAGATGAAATGGTGCACAATAAAACATTGTATAAATACTGGGGATCATCCACCAATTAGACAGCGTTCGTACACAGTGTTGCCAGCTGAAAGATGGATAATTTGGGAAGAAGTGGAGAAGATATTGTATGATGATATTATTCAACCTTCAGAGAGTCTCTGGTCATCTCCAGTGGTTCTCATGAAGAAGGAGGATGGCATGTGGCATTTCTGTGTGGACTATTGGTGGTTGAACAAAATCACAAAGAAAGATGTCTACCCATTGCAGCACATTGACGACACTTTAGACTGTTTGAAAGGAGCTACATACTTCTCAACAATGGACATGAAGATAGGTTACTGGAAAATCATGGTTGACGAAGCTGACAGGGAGAAGACTGCTTTTATTACACCTGATGGCCTCTATGAATTCAAGATCATGTAATGCCCCAGCCACATTTGAATGCATGGTGGACAACTTGCTTTGACATCTTAAATGGACGACTTGTCTTTGTTATCTAGATGACACTGTCGTTTTCTCAAGGACATTTGAAAAGCATCTAAGCCACCTGCCACACTGTGTTGAAGCGTGTTCAGACAGCAGAACTCCACCTCAACCCAAAGACGTGCCTCTTTGTTGCCAAAGAAATAAAAATCCTGGGGCACCTAGTGAACAGAGATAGTGTGTGTCCTGATCCAGATGAAATAAGGGCAGTCACAGCATTTCCAACTCTTCAACACATCTGTGATGTGAGAAGTTTCCTTACACTGTGCTCATACTACCGTCATTTCATAGAAGGTTTTTGTAACAAAACACATCTATTGCAAGACCTTCTGCAAGGAGATGCCAAGTTTTACTGGGATGAGATTAAAGAACGAGCTTTCTGGGAACTTAAGGAGGCTCTAACTTCCACACCAGTTCTAGCCTTATATGGTGAGAATGTGGAAACTGAACATCACACAGATGTTAGTGGTTATGGGATTGGTGCAGTGCTTGTACAAATTCAGAAAGTTGCTGAAAAGGTGATAGCTTATGCATCAAGAGTTCTCTCAAGGTCTGAGATGAACTACTTTACAACTGAGAAGAAGTGTCTCACCGTTATCTGGGCTATCAACAAGTTCCAGCCATATCTATTTGGTGAACTATTTACCATCATGACAGACCGCCATTCTTTATGTTGGCTGACTAATTTGAAGGATCCATCAGGTTGACTAGCAATATGGGCACTAAGACTACAAGAGTATGATGTCACAGCGGTATTCAAAATGGGCACAAACACAAGGACACCAACTGCCTTTCAAGGAATCCATTAGCCGAACACAACAGCATGGATGTAATTTCAGCACTCACTGAGTTAGGTGACATCACAGCTAAACAGAGAAAAGCTTCAGCATTGTTACAAACCATAGAGGCCTTGGAGATACGAGGATCAACCAAAGGAGAGTTTCAACTTATAAACAGAACAACTACGAACCACTACGAACCACTGGGCCCCAAGTGGCTACTGGTTGTTCCAGCTCATCTCCGGCCAGCTATTCTCATGTATTTCCATGATTCTCCAGTATCCAGTCATCTGGGGTTCGTGAACACCCTAGACAGAACCAGACACAGTTATTACTGGCAAGGTCTCTACCGATTTGTTGAGCTGTGTGTCACTGTAAGGAGTGCCAGCAACGGAAGCATGTGCCACAATTACATCCAGGTCATCTGGTACCAATTCCACCTGCAGCAGCTCCATTCCACCAGGATTGGAATCGACCTTTTAGGTAGGTTCCTGAAGTCAACCTGGTAACTGATGGCTAATAGTCTGCACTGACTACCTCACCTGCTACGCTGTCATGAAACCTGCGCTGACTGCAGAAGCCCCAGAGATAGCAAAATTCCTAGTAGAAGACATTATCTTGAAGTATGGTGCACCATGTATGATAATGTCTGATTGAGGAAAAGTATTCATGTCAGAACTAGTATCATAGGTAATGTCACATTGCAACATTGCCCACAGAATAATGACTGCCTACCATCCTCAGACAAATGGTCTTACCGAATGTTTTAACAAGACATTAGCAGATATGCTGTTGATGTATGTTGATGTTGAGTAAAAGGATTGGGATACAATACTTCCAGTCATGACATTTGCTTATAATACAGCAGGGCAAGACACAACAGGCTTCACACCATTCTTTTTACTCCACGATCGTGAGGCTGAAACCAGAATGGATATGCTGTTTTCATTTCAACCGGATGATACTCAGGATGACTATGTGAAACAGCTCATCATCAGGGTCCAAGAAGCAAGACAGCTGGCTCGCATACAGACACTGGATGGTCAAGCGAAGGATCACCAGCAGTACAATAACAAGCACTGACCTGTTGTGTACAGCCCAGGTGATCTGGTATGGATTTTTACCTGTGTACAGAAAGTTGGGCTATGGGAAAAGTTACTGATGCAATACTTTGCTGTTGATAGCAACATTCGTAGTAGAAGATGTTATTTTGCAGCATGGTGCACCGTGTGGGATGATATCTGATTGAGGAAAAGTATTCGTGTCAAAACTAGTATCATAGGTAATGTCACATTGCAACATTATCCACATAATAACGACTGCCTACCATCCTCAGACAAATGGTCTTACCGAATGTTTTAACAAGACATTAGCAGATATGCTGTTGATGTACATTGATGTTGAGCAGAAGGATTGGGACACAATACAACCAGTCGTGACATTTGCTTATAATACAGCAAGGCAAGATACCACAGGCTTCATGCCATTTTTTATACTCCACAATCATGAGTCTGAAACAACAATGGATACGCTGTTTTCATTTCAACCGGATGATACTCAGGATGATTACATGAAACAGCTCATCACCAGGGTCGAAGAAGCAAAATCCAAAGAAGTCCATCTGAAGAATTGTGACAGAGGTTCATTTGAAGTGTTCCAGCAGGCAAAAAATACTGAGACAGAACCTACACCTGTTCCCATTCAAAATCCAATGCCACCAGGCTATAGCTGTATGAGCAGTGTGGCACAGTGCTGACTTTGTGAACCAGAGTCTCACTGTAGTTGATAATGAAGTATTTGATTTTGGCTGCATCTGATTCATAGATGAAGCACACTTCCACCTGAATGAAGTCATGAATATGCGTAATCCCCAATTGGGTGAAGCAAAACCACTGTATTCTCCCAAAGTTACTGTGTGAACTTGTGGTATGCAGCAAAGGCATTATTGGCCAGTTTTTCAGGTGAGAAAGTATCATCAATTTTGGATCAATTTGTTGTCAATGCCAAAAGCATTAGAGGATCAACCAGGCACTAAGTTGTTTGTGAAAGATGGTGCCAGATCACATCACACTGAACAGGAGCACTGCTTTCTTAATGAGTACTTAGACATGAGGATCATTGCATTGGATTATTGCAAATTTACTGTTACAGGGATGTATTGGCCTCCATATTTGCCTGATCTGACATCATGTGACTAATTTTTGTGGGGGCCCATTGAAAGATAATTTCTATCGAAACAATCAAACAATGCTGGTCAAGCTTGAATCAGCAATATGTGAGATATCTGACTCCATTTCTGTCGAGAGACTACAGGATGTGATAGAAAATTTTTTTGTTTATTTGCACTACCTCTGAGGCACAGATGGTAGGCATTTCAAGAAGATGGTGACATGATTCCAAAGGTAGCATGCAACAGCCGAGTTTCATTATGCACACTTATACCATATGAGCTATGCTGCATACAGTGCCACATGTTATCAGCATTTTGAACAACTTAAAACTTTTTGTGAACTTCTTTACAACATTCTTAGAGCTTTCACAATGAAAATGCTTTTTGAATCACTTATCCTTTGCTCTTCAATTTGTGGCACTTTTTATGCACAACACTAAAGCCACATTATTAATACATCACCTTCGGTTGTTCAGTGGTCTTGTAGATATCGTAGCTCGTCTTTGGTTGTTCGGTGGTAGATGTTTTAAATTGCTTGCCTGCCTTTAAATAAATATGCCAACATTAGGACAACGGATTCTTGGGCGTCTTATGGAATGAACCATAAATGTGACACATTTCATTTTTAACGTAAAAAAAGGTAAAGCAGTCAACAATCCGAAGATTGGTTTGAACACCACAGTGCTTTACTAGGCATGGTCCTGTTTGGAGGTGGTATGCCGTTGCCTTCCTCCGATCTTCGAACTGACTTACCCAGCCAGTTTTGTGGGGCCTACAGTTTAACATGGGTTCCGAACCACGGTGCTACTCGGTATTTTTCACATGAGCAATACTGCCAGAGGTGAAAGAAGTGGAAAGTGACAGATAAGGACCTGGCAGGTATAGAACCCACGACCTTTGGATTTGTAGTCTGTCACTCTACCACTGTGCAACCAAGGTATTATATTCTTCTTGAAGCACACAAACAGTAATAATACGTCTTTAAGACTGCTTCACAACTCACTTCCATACTGACTCAAGACTAAGTTATTACTGACTGCCAAAGTGATACTAACTTTACAACTAACTTTAGACTGACTAAGTACACACCAATTTGTGCATATTAGTATCTATTATAGTTTTTCTAGAACATTCTAGAACACGGAAGGTACAATGTTATATATTACATTATTTATTCATGAAGCATAAATAAATCTTGCTTTATGTAGAGATACACAAAATTATGACAAATGCAATAATAAGTTTTTCATATCAAAACAAAACAATACAAAGGATCATAAGTAAACACCAATTAGCACAGTATTAATATATGTTTACATTATTTGAAATTGTTAAATCAAAGCAACTAATCAATTCTACAATCAGCAAAGTATTATATTATGGTCAATACATTATAGACGACCTCAGATATTGTTAGTTAACAATTTCATTAACAAACATTATTGTCCAACATTAAACTTACGACTTTCAATAATTAATTTATTTATTTAGTTCATTAAAAGACCCAAGTAATGAAAGTGATTATGTGACCAGCCAGAAGTGCCTTAAAATGTTTATATAATACAAACGGAATATTAGGGCATAATATCATGATCAAATGTAGTATTGAACAATTAATTTATTCAAACAAACGAGATTTTCTAGGGTGTATACATTACAAATTTTATTATACCATATTTATATTTCAAATCAGGAATTCCTGTGCTGGACACCCTGTGTATACATAGTCTCTGAATCATTTAATTTAATTTGTATAAAGACATCTAAGCCTGGGTTTCAGTTGGGGTCCTCATATCATACTGTGTAGGCATGCTATTTCATTTAATTTGTAGATGCATAGAAACTTTGTTCAAGTTTAAACGAAAAAAAAAAAAAAACTGTAAACTGAGGTGAAGAATTTTGAATGAGGGAGAAGCATACCAATGTAAATTCATGTGGTTGTCCAAAGTAACTTATCAGGATGACATAGTGATTAGAGTAATACCTAGTGAGGAGGAACTGGCTGTCAAATAAGGTGATGCACCCAGGAGTGGCTGAAAGTGGACAAAACTGAATATGATGAAAGACCATGTGATTACAATATGGGACAAAAGGGACTATGCTGTTAGCAGTTACAGGTGTGATGTTGTTGCTTGGTCAGTAGAATGTTGCACCCCCTCTGATCACATGTTTAACAGCCTTTGGATCTTCCCCTGAGGCACAAATACATTTATAGCTTACACTTTTGACACATATTCGCTATAAGTTCAGGATGAAGCAGGGCCTTTTGGTCTACACTCTGTATTAGCAAAAGCTCTAATTCTGTCAGTTCTGTTTGCTATACACTACACCACTACTAGGCATTTCCTTTCCTATTACACTCCCAAATTGAACGAGGAAAAAAATAATGCCTATATGCCTCCGTACGAGCCCTAATTTTTATTATCTTGTCTTTGTGATCTTTACGTGAAATGTAAGTAGGCGGCAGCAAGATCATACTACACTCAGTTTCAAATTCCGGCCTTCTAAATTTACTTAACAGAAATTCACGAAAATCATGCCATCTTTCTTCCAGCGATCCCCAATGGAGTTGCCGGAGCATTTCCATGACACTCGCGCATTGGTCAAACCTACCGGTAACAAATCCATCTGCTCGCCTCTGAACCGCCTCTATGTCTTCCTTTAAACTGATCTGCTGTGAGTCCCAGACACTTAAGCAATACTCAAGACGTGGTTGCACAACAGTTTTATACGTGGTCTCCTTTACAGGTGAAGTACATCTTCACAAAATTCTCCCAATAAACCGAAGTCGGCTGTCTGCCTTACTCACAACTGTCCTTACATGCTCGTTTCATTTCATACCGCTCTGCAATGTTACGCCTAGATATTTGAATGATGCAACAGCATCAAGAAGCTCACTACTAATGCTGTATTCGAATATTATGGGAATGATTTTTCTACTCATGCGCATCACCTTACATTTTTCTACATTGAGAGCTAGCTGCCATTCTTCGCACCAACTAGAAATTTTGTCAAAGTCATAATGTATGCTATTACAGTCAGTTACAGACGACACCCTCCCATACACCACAGCATCATCAGCAAACAGCCACAAATTACAACTTACTCTGTCCATCAGATCATTTATATAGATAGAAAATAATAGCGGTCCTATCACACTCCCCTGGGGCACGCCTGACGATACACTCGTCTCTGATGAACACTCGCTGTCGAGAACAACGTACTGTGTTCTATTACTTAGGAAGTCTTCCAGGCAGTCACAAATCTGTGAACCTATTCCATAAGCTCGTATCTTCGTTAGCAGTCTGCAATGTGGCACCGTGTCGAACGCCTTTTTGAAGTCGAGAAAATCACAATCTGCCTGTTGCCCTTCATCCATGGCTCGCAAGATGTCATGTGAGAAAAGGGAAAGCTGAGTTTCTCATGAACGATGTTTCCTAAACCCGTACTGATTCATGGAAAGAAGCTTTTCCATTTCAAGGAAATTTTGCTATATTCGAATAGAGATTATGCTCTAAAATTCTACATGAAACTGATGTCAACGATATTGGCCTGTAATTGTGTGGGTCAGTTCTCTTTCCTTTCTTATAAACAGGAATCACCTGCGCTTTTTTCCAATCACTAAGAACTTTGTGCTGAATTAAAGATTCGCGATAAATGCAAGCTAAGTAGTGGGCCAATGCCACAGAATAGTCTTTGTAAAACCAAACTGGTATTCCATCCGGACCAGCAGACTTTTTCATATTTAGCTCTCTCAGATACTTCTCCACACCGGAAATACCTATTGCTATGTCCCCCATTTCGGAATTAGTATGTTGATCAAATGATGGTTCATTTGTGCGGTCCTCCTGCGTGAAAGATTTCTGAAAGGCTAAATTTAGAACTTCAGCTTTCCGTTTGCTTTCTTCTATTACTGCCCCGGAATGATCAATGAGTGACTGGACAGTGGGCTTTGACCCGCTTATCGATTTTACATAGGACCAGAATTTTTTCGGGTTCTCGGAAAGATCTTTTGCTAAGGTATGGCTGTGATAATTATTGTATGCTTCACACATCGATCTTTTTATAGACGCATGAATCTCAACTAACTTTTGCCTGTCATCATTTGCATGTTCTTTTTTGAATCGAGAGTGCAACAGCCTTTGCTTTCTCAGCAGCTTTCTAACATTATTATTATAACACGGTGGATCTTTTCCATCCTTAATCGTCTTTACTGGCACATATTTCTCTAACCCTTTATTAACAATGCACTTAAATTTAGTCCACAATTCCTCTACATCTATAGTCCCGGAATTAAACGATGCCCATTCATTTTCTAAGTGCGATCGTAACATTTGCTTATTGGCTATTCCCAACAAAAACACACTCCTAGCCTTCTTTATTGGTTTATCAACTTTGGTCACCATCAACGCTATGATGATATCATGATCACTAATTCCTGTCTCTACACAGACATCGTTAATAAGGTCAGGCCTGTTTGTGGCTATAAGGTCTAGAATATTTCCATTGGGCGTGGGTTGCCAGTTTAACTGCTCAAGACAGTTTTCGGAGACTGTGATTTGTCCACAACAAGATATGGCAGTAAGGAAAACTTATATCTGTTGCAGACATCAGGTTGGCGGTGTGTGACTTCTGTGTATTCCACTCCCACAGCACCCTCTACAAAGTAACATGAGAATACTGTACACCAAGATGAATTTGAAACTGAATTGATGTATTCCTTATGTGAATTTGGTTGCCACAAATGAAATGCCATGCTTCAGCATTTTATTTATATAGGCCTAATTGTGATGTAACTATCCATGAAAAAAAAAACATTAACTTTGAAATGAATGTCAATTTTATGAGTGTGGAAGCATTTCTCATACATTTTCATGTTAGAAAATGGAATGAATGATGTTACCATAATGTTCTTCTGCCCACATATTAAATATTAGACCTGTCATTTGTGTAATTTAAACCAAACATAACCAAAATAGAAAGTGACAAAATAAAAAACATACAGAATGTCTCATTTGTGATTAGGATTAACCGGTAAGATACATCAAAGTTATTGCATGTTGTACTTATCTGTGTGGGGTATAATTTTTTGATCTATCAATGTAATTAGCTCTTAAACATAAAGACATGGTTAGTTGCAGGAGTCATACAATGTTGGATTTGGATTTAAATAGTTCCCCAGCTGCAATTATACACAACAGCACAATTCGATGAACATTCTGCTGTCTTAATAGAAAAACAATCAAAGGTTGTGATGTTTACTTCTTTGATATTTGTATCTATTTACCTTAAAAAGTGATGGCAGTGGCTTTGTTCTTTATTATTATTATTATTATTATTATTATTATTATTATTATTATTATTATTTTATTGTAGCTCTGTAATTTTTTTGCGATGCAGGATGTGACATATAAACAATCTAGACAGAATGCTGATCTAAACTTAACCTTTCGAGCTTATAAATTATACATACAAATGTTACTTGTTTGCTGGAGAACATAAGACAAATGGCACTGTCTCTGTTGTGTAAGGACATTGGTGGAACATGTTGTGACCCTCCTACTGGTACTCACCAATAAGAATTGGGCAATACATAATTCAGGGTAGTAAAACGTTTATGACTCATTGTCTCTGTTCATAGGGGTGAGTTATGTATGTCAGCTTCTATGCCCTAAACAGCTACCCAATCTGTTTTAACAAGATCAATAATTAATCTGCAGATTAGCCAGTCTATCAATCTGCATATGATGACATGAAAATATATTTAAACAAACATAAATTAAACCTCTGAATAACTAACAAAATGGATTCTAAGATAAAGAAGTGATTCACTCATGAAGTAATTCTTTATAAATGAAGTTTATTACTCATTTTGAACCTGAAAATGCGGAGATGGTCCTACATTATACATCAGTAAATAACTGAATATCTCCCCAACTATTGTTTGTGAGAGCCGCAATAAGTATCACACACTCTCGAGAATAAAACTTCCAAATTATCATTTGTAAATTAATGAAGTTGATCGAACATAGCAGTTCCAAATTAATCAGCGATTAATTACAATATTTGTTATAAAACACAGTTTGTTATCACATGTGTACATGATTGCTGATTTATCACAGTTCCACAGCCCTTCAGTCACAGTCACAGTCCACATATGACTATCTCTTGAAATCACAAGTTCATAACACGGCTTCAGACTGACCAGCATCACAACCTTTCACAACCGTGTCCAAGTTACAAGTCCCTTCCCAAGCTTTCGAAAGTGTGCTCTACCTGCTCCCAAATTTGTATCCTCCCACGCATCCTAACACCTCATCTTTAAAATACAACTTTCCTTCCAAAATATTATACATTTGAATATCACAAAATTTATGCTTTGACCACCTCCCTACAAATGTTGTTTACATTTAACAAACAAATATATATTTAACAACACTAAAAAATGGTTGAGACTGAAGCTGTTTGCTCAGATAGCCATTAAGCATGGCATCTCACTGTTCAAATATACTGCCGCCGTCAAAATACAGTTACACAATTAATAATTAATATATCATGGTTTTTATACAAATATATTCAGTTCTTGTCCACAAATACTTATAATTGTTTATATATAAATTATCTGCTGCATATCTACTATTTTTAGTCGGCCATGAAATATTTAAGTGGTAGTCTACAACATAAAAAATGAACGTTACTAAGAATAATATTAAATATAATAAAATACATATATAAATGTAATGCACTTTTCTGGGTCATGTTTTGTGTTTCTGCGGTGCAAACTATGTTCTGAGACAAGAATATTATTACCTTAATGAAAAGCAGAACAAGAGAGTAAAATAAAGTTTATTGAAAGAATACGGAAATAATGTGGTGTGTCTTTTTAAGACAGGTAGCATGAAGCAATGCTGCTCATTTGCTTCTTAAACTGTGACTGATAAATGCTATGTATCAATAATTGTAAATATAAGTCTTATAATATTATTATTATAGTACTGAGATCTATCGGCTTTTTAACTGTAAGGGATATTTAAATTGTAATTATGGTGTTTCATTCTCCCAAGTCTCCTGAATCCATTCATATAATTATATTTGCTATATGATCATTCCCTGATTTTATATGGATTTTTAGAATAATGTGCATGTGGCTATATTGTGTTTCAGCTACAATCTGGGAAAGCCGCCCTCACTCGACCAAGAGTGTTGTTTCCGGTTTCCGAGCACATTAGAAAAATCCTAACTACTTGTATCCCATTCACTATGTCCAAACTGTTAGCCAGCTGGCTGAGGAACCCAACAGCCTGGCAAAACCCGTATTTCACATGGAAACAATCAGCTACCCCCTGTATCTTTAATATCACAATGTACACATCTGCCAGTATTTTATTAGTATTGAGCTGCATTTTTACATCTGCCTGTAAATGGCTAAGCATTCAGTGTGTGTTGGCTACTTGAACTACAAGGGATTCACCTGTGGTTGAGAGTTCGAGCTTGTCATTTAATTTGTGTAAAGATTTGGAACTTGTCATGTAACATGTATTGGGACTTTCACAACTATAGGTTTGTAATGTGTACAAAAAGAATTGGTTAGGGTCAGAAGAGTCAAACAATAATGTTCTGGTTTTGATTTTAAATGGTTCTTCATACAGAACAATTACGTAAAAAGCATATTTCGAGTACCATTTGTGTGTCTTACTAGGTTCATTCATTTTATCCTAAAAAGGGTTAGATGTGGGTGTGCTGTGTTGTAAGCCTGGTTTTGATGTGAAAATCACTGATCTGTTGGTTTCTTTCTCTTAAAAAGGATTAGAGTTGGATATAATGTGTTGTAAGCTGTTGTAACATAGTATCTTTTTCGTGAGAATTGAGGTTTCTTCCCTCTGTGGATAGAACTGTTTGCTCTTCTGTGGTGTATATAGACCACCCTTATGAGGTGTTTGCTGTAGATCATAAAATCTGTAGGGGGATCAAGTGGGGCGAGGAGCACTCCAACGTAGATGTGATTACCTAAAATGTGTAATAGTTTGCATCTGCAACAGCTATTTGTTGTTAAGACTTATAGCTTTTTGTCTAGAACATTTCAGTTTTACAGGTCTATCAATCTAGGAGAAAATACTTGGAAAAGAGGTTACGTGTCAGAAGAATAATGCTTCGATTGATCCAGTATCTGTTAGTTGGTCATGTATTGGAGAGGTACTTCTGTGCTGTTCTAGTCTACAGCTAAGCAAGTGTTTGTTTAAATCGATGTGCGATACGTTGGTGTATGGACTGGAGTTTGACCTTACATCACAATTTAGCACTTGTCCAACTGTTTGTGTGTGTGTGGGGGGGGGGGGGGTTATGTATAAAATAGGTTATCACTAACTATATTTCCAACATGCAAGTTGTAACTGCTTTTATAGTCAATTCATATGGTAAATACCTTGTTTGTGTCAATTGCGGGGCAATGATCCATAGAAGTGTTGCAGTATTTGTCGGTAATATGATTGTGTGCAAATGTCTCTTTATGACTTGTAGAGATTATTTAGAGATGGTCTTTATTTTGTTGATGGTGCATTAACAGCCATGGTGTAGCTGTGACAAATTGTTTTTTTACGCTAACAATTCTTGATAGAAGCAATGTAATATTCTATCTTCATAAAATTAGCTCTCGTGGATTCGTAATCTGGTGCAGACATTGTATCCTGGGTTGTGCGAAATACCGATTTTGATCTGTTTAGTCTTACAGTACTTTGGAACATATAGGTCTTCTACATTTGTAGGCTGCATATTGATATTTAGTAGAATGATTATGTGTTAGGATTGTGGTGTATTTATCTCGTCTTTTAGTGGTGTTTACTTTATGAATGGACATCTTTCAGTAGCATAGCGGAGATGCTTGTGGTGGTAAATTATTGTTCTTCGGTCAAGAAGCATCAATTTCAATAAACTGTATGGTTAATGATTTAAAACTGGGTAGTTACCTTTGTTGAAAGGCACATTTAATCATTTTTTTTAGTCTCTAAAAATTGCTCTTGGTGTTCAATAAAATTTTTTGGGTATTGTATTAGTTTGAAATGGTGTAGACTATTTTGCGTTGTTGGTTATAAGGATTAGATATATATAAGAAAAGAGCTTGGTGTTGATCTGAATAATTCCTTGTTAGTTGTTCTGTGTGTGTAAGTTATTTTTATGATGTAATTGGGTGCATTACAAATGTTTATTGAGAATATTGATTTGTTAGAAGGGGGAATATGATGAGCGTTTGTACTGGAGTGATTGTATAATGCACGGGCTATGTGGTCTAGTGACTGATAGAAATGTTTCAGAAATACTGCCTGGTGGAGTATTTAATGCAAAAAGATGCAAGATCAATTGGTTAGATGTTTAGGATGGCTCCACCAACAACACAGAGATTGTTGCATGCTAGTTAGTTTAGAACTTTAGTAAAAAAGATCTGGGATGGCTAGTGTTCATTGAAGTTGTAGTTCGGTCACTGGGTTGGAGATGTTTGCTGTTACAAGCACTTACATAGAGTGTCACAGGCTAGTTGGGATAGAATTTAAGTAAAAATTGTTTGAAATACTCGAAAATATGTGATGCAGTGTCTGTTTCCAGTTGTGGATGATGTGTTGTGATACAGCTCTAAAGAATTGGATTTAGGATTATTTTCCTGTGGTTGTAAAAAACTTTGAGCTGTGCACATTACAGTGTATTGCCTGTTTGATTATGTGTTAGTGGTGTTTACTTTATGACTGGTGCCATTTATGTAGCATAGATGTTTTTGGTGGTAAATTATTGCTGATTTTTTTAACTTATACATGTGTATTAAATTCGACTAGTTCGTCATTGCAAGCCATGGAGATAAGGTGAAGTTACCATTTCTTCTATCTGGCGGCAGCATTTGAGAATACTGTAGAAACTCAACAAGGAAGCACTGGAACATCTCAAGGAAATATGCAAATCCTGTGGCTGTACCTTGTAATGTGGGACTAGCTGATGTTAAACTAGATGTTGTAATGGAGGAGCTCCCATCTAGACTAAACAGCTTCGTGTAGGTAACTATTTACTGGATTTGGGCATCCCCTAAGATTTTGCCAGGATTTTTAACAAACTGGGCATGTGCGAGTACCTAGTATGCACCCATTATTTGCTTGGAAGGAAGCTGTATAGGAAACAGAAACGTGATTGTGGACATTGCTAGGGCAGCTGGAATCAATTGTTCAATGTGACTGATGTCAAATTGCCGAGTAAAAAATATATAATACATTTATTTGTCAAATCATGAGTTCTTGTATCAATAAAATTATCGGTAATCACCATATCAATTTTGTAAAGTGCCCTGACAGGCGTTTGCAGGATACTTTTACTTCTTTGGTTGAGGACATGGAATTACCAGACTGAAGGCTACAATATACACTTAAGGACTAGAGTGTAGTTTTGACTCTTTACAATACTGTTTAAGTGTTTTAAATGAGGATAGCCACTATATACAAAGTGCACCCCTGTACAGTGTGTCAATCCCAACCATCTGGTCTTGGCTAACAAATTCCTTAGGGACCAGTTCTTGTGTTGTGTTCAATCGTATTTTGCAGGTTGTTTACTGGGTTAATAAGAACACCGAAAATTGACTGGTATGTCCACAAATCTAGTGAACTCTTCTGTCCAATAGGATTGGTACATTGCACTTGCATGGTAATCAGAAAAATGTGTAAAAAATGATGGTCGATGTATGTGAATCTGTTGGAGGCCTGTTGCATTTTCCTGCATTGTGACGACAGGTCAAAAGACTCTCTCAGTGGAGTATGATAGAAGCATTTGCGATCATTATTTTGCACTTATGCAGTTGTACTGTAACCAAAAACAAAGTGTTGACACACCATGTTCCTTTAACGATCAGGTGTTGTGGTGTGTAAGTTAGCATCCTAGTTTATAGATTAGATATCTTCTTTTGTGTTAAACATCTACTTGTAATCATAGTTCAGTGTAGTGGAATGGAAAAAGAAATCTTAGTTAACACAGGAAAGGAGCTTGATTTGTGTTTGGAGTAAGAAATTTTTGTCTCTCTCTGTCTATATTTTTGGTAAAGGGCTGGTCGATCTTGCTCTAAAGAACTGAAAATCTGTTATAAATGTTTCACATCCAAGCTATTGGGCAGGTAAAGTACTATGGTTATGTCCTCTCAGTTAGGAGGGAGATGTTTGCGGTTCCGTGTTTACTGTATCGGCGATGGTCATTTCGAAGAAGGATGTTTTTCGGTCGGTGCTCTCGAAAAAAAAGTTTTAGTGTAGACGGTCAGAAATCAATATACAGTACTGCTGATCTTAAATTATTTCACACACTTTTTTATTGTTTATTGTGAATCTCCACAGAAATACCATTGTACAATAGGGTTTAGTTTTGTTTAACTGTAGAGAAAGATTTTAAATATCTTCTGGGCTGCTCGATTATAGGTATTTGCAAGTTTGATCTGTCGGATAAATGTTGTAAAGACTTGGAGCATTTCTAAAATAATCATTTGCAGTGCTTAATATTTGTAACAGGGTATGGTCTATAAAGAGAGAGAGAGAGAGAGAGAGAGAGAGAGAGAGAGAGAGAGAGAGAGAGAGAGAGAGAGAGAGAGAGAGAGATAGATAGATAGATTCCCTTTGCTATGTTTAATTTCAGCAAGATGGGTATATGCAAGAAGATGTGTACTGCTTTATTTATGTTTTTATTTATTGTTTTTTTTCTGTTCCATAGGACCCAATTGAGGAGTGAGACTCCATGGTCATGGAACAAGTCAATACATTAATTGTTACACAAGAATGGTAATAGAAAATTTTTAAGTAGTCCTTTGCATACGACAATCTTAAGACAAAGTGAAAAGAATCAATAAAGAAAAAAATGAATTAGCTTAATTGTTTAACTTTTCTAGGAGTTCCTCGACAGAATAAAAGGAGTGAGGCATGAGGTAACTCTTCAATTTAGATTTGAAAGCATGTGGATTAGTGCTAAGATTCTTTAGTTCTTGTGGCCACTTATTGAAAATGGATGCCGCAGAATACTGTATACCTTTCTGCACAAGTGTCAAGGTCATGTGATACAAATGTAGATTCGACTTCTGTATAGTATTCACCGAGCGAAAGCTACTAACTCATGGGAATAAGCTGATATTATTAACAACAAACGACATTAAAGAAAAAACATATTGTGATGCCAGAGTCAAAATTCCCAGACTACCGAAAAGGGGTCGACATGACGTTCGTGAAATTACACCAGATATTGCTCGAACTGCCCGTTTTTGAGCCAGAAATATCCTTTTTGCATCAGGTGAGTTACCCCAAAAAACAATGCCGTATGTCATAAGTGCACACGAGTACGGAAGTGAATGCAACAGGTGACGTCATTCATTTCCATCCATGGCTGTTTTTCCATAAAGGAAATAAGAGGTAAAATTAAACTACCCAAATTCTCTTGTCTAGTAGAATTGTCTGAAGGCACAGAACTGGATGTTAAAACCATAAAAGTGGTGGATAACAGGAAGACAAGGAGTTCGAAACTTACTTTCCCTGTACCTGTTCAAATACTGGTTGGGAGGAGGAAATAGAAGACATTGATACAGTGATCTAAGGAAACATTGTAAAGATTGGTACATTTTGAAAAGAGTTGTGGGCATTGTCTAATATTGTAACAGGGCATGGTCGCTAAAGAGAGAGAGCATTAAATTTCGGAACTTGATGATTTTATTTCAAGAGCAGCCACAAAGTACGGCTGGTATGATTTGTAAGAGAGAGTGAATTGTTGTTAGTCTGTCTATACAATGGAGCAGGTATGCGAAAGTCTGTTTGTGTTACTCATCAGTGTACGATTGGGAGGGGGGGGGGGCTAATGCTGATTGCTGTTGTCTGGCACTCAGCCGGGCTTAGCTCTGTCATAGTTTTACTTAAGTAAATATTCTTTAAATGCAATGTTCGGTATCACCGTCAAAGCGGTGTGTGCAGAAGTCTTGCATATGTATTGAAAGAAGGTTTTGTTGCCTCTTAGATTATTTGGAGATATAACTTAGATGGTTTTGAGAGAGAATACTTAAAATAATAATAAAATGTTATGATATTTTGTTACACACTTAACATACATTTATAGATAGGAATGTTTTATGTAGCTTGCCGAGAGAATGCTGTGTGTGTGGGCTGCAGCTCTCTGCAGCAAAGCTGGACATCAGCATCGGATGCTGATTGGCTAAAGTCCATGACATCATACAGGTGCACACGAGTACAGAACTGAGTGCAACAGGTGACATCATTCGTTTCCATCCATGGCTGTTTTTCCATCCTCGGCTATATTGTTTTGCTTGTGGCTGCTCAGTGATCAGTTAGTTTGTTGTTATTTTCATCCATTTATGTGAACATTATAAAATGGAATTATCTAATGGTAAATACCTCTTAACTGCTGATATAATCGATTGTCTGAATGATCAAGACATAAATTCATTGTCACAATTGGTGCATGCTACTAATTGTGACAATGAAATTATGGATAACACAAATTGTAAGTAGCAACATTTAGGCCTACCAGTAAGTCAATATTATTATGTCACTTATGCTAACCACATTTTTCACTTGTTTTGTTTTCTTGTAATTATGACAGATGCACAAATCCACCAATACACCAATCTGTAATATAAAAAGCTGTTCACCATCTGATGATGATATGCTAGGCATATCGAAACCGGTAATGGGAGAAATGTAATAAAACATTTTGCATAAAATACGACTGGTTGCTGTCATTCAAGATACCTTAAATAGATCTTTAACCTGCAATCAAAGAAAACTTTATACCAGATGTGGGCTAAATTTTACTTATTGTCCTGGTGCCATTGCATTATAATGTTGGCAATCACGACAGTGACAGGCATAACTGAAGACTGAGATACCACCCATCAGCTATGACCCACGATGTCATCGGAATGTCAGAAAAACCATATACGTGGTATCTTAATACTTCTGTATTATATATCTACATATACATCTACATAAATACTCCGCAATTCACCATAAGGTGTGTGGCGGAGGGTACACTGTACCAGTACTAGGCATTTCCTTTTGCTATTCCACTCCCAAATAGAACGAGGAAAAAACGATTGCCTATATGCCTCAGTACGAGCCCTAATTTCTCTTATCTTGTCTTTGTGATCTTTACATGAAATTTAAGTAGGTGGCAGCAAGATAGTACTACACTCAGCTTCAAATTCCAGCCCTCTAAATTTACTCAACAGAAAGTCACGAAAAGAACGTCGTCTTTCCTCCAGCGATCCCCAATTGAGTTGCCGGAGCATTTCCGTGACACTCGCGCATTGGTCGTACCTACCAGTAACAAATCTAGCTGTTTGCCTCTGAACTGCCTCTATGCCTTCCTTTAAACTGATCTGCTGTGGGTCCCAAACACTTGAGCAATACTCAAAATGAGGTCGTACAAGCGTTTTATACATGGTCTCCTTTACAGGTGAAGTACATCTTCATAAAATTCTCCCAATAAACCGAAGTCGGTTGTCCGCCTTACTCACAACTGTCCTTACATGTTCATTCCATTTCATATCACTCTGCAATGTTAGGCCTAGATATTTGAACGACGCAACAGCATCAAGAAGCTCACTACTAATGCTGTATTCAAATGTAATAGGATTGTTTTTCCTACTCATGCACATCACCTTACATTTTTCTACATTGAGAGCTAGTTGGTATTCTTCGCACCAACTAGAAATTTTGTCTAAGTCATCCTGTATGCTATTACAGTCAGTTAAAGACGACACCCTCCCATACACCACAGCATCATCAGCAAACAGCCACAAATTACAACTTACTCTGTCCATCAGATCATTTATATAGATAGAAAATAATAGCGGTCCTATCACACTCCACTGGGGCACACCTGACAATACACTCGTCTCTGATGAACACTTGCCGTCGAGAACAACGTACTGCATACTATTACTTAGGAAGTCTTCCAGGCAGTCACAAATCTGTGAACCTATTCCATAAGCTCGTATCTTCGTTAGAAGTCTGCAGTGTGGCACCGCAGTGTGGCAGATAATAAATAATCTGTAGTTATATTCGTAAATTACAGATAACAGGATATTCCATCGATCACAGGTTCAGTCCAAAAATTCGCGCCTTCAGTGCTTACCTTACCATCAGAGTGAAGCTACAGACGACTTTATAAACACAAAATATTAATCTATACTCTATGTTCTACTTGTAAACAAATTATTGTCTTTAATTCATTTTCAGGTGAGCAGTTACTTTTACTGAGCGGACAAGTGTACGTACAAGAACCTGACTACCATAGAGCAGGAATAGTATTTATTTACTTTGCGGTATGTATGGGGTCGCATAGGACTGGAGTAGAATGATGTGGAGTTTAGGCGAGTTATGGAACACTAGTAGGTGCAGCCAGTTTCTCTAAAATTTGGTCTTTCCCACAAAACATTTAGCGTTTTTATGGAAATGTAAATATATTTGAAAGGATATTAATTTCTGGTTTATGAGTACACAATTTAAATTCACAATGCAAGCAATTTCCTAATGAGTTCCACACACTACACCATTCAATAGTTTGCTTTTAGTTGAGGTTGGGACAACAGTAAACAGTCCACAAGCAGTGACTTTTAGAAATCTTCGAATGAGATGTTCCCTTCTCGCTTTGCATGTGCATTTCTCACTCCTTCTCAAGACATAACAGAGGTGCAGCATGTATGTAGAAACATCTGTAACATGGTTTCATTTCATTTTTATTTGCCCATTTGATTCGTTACATACTTAATTAGTACACTGAATATAGGACAAGTTAAAGTTGGGGAAACAGCAGGACAGAGAGAGAACAGGGCAACATTTATGTCAGATAACAATCATAAAGTACAAGTAACAAAAACAATACAATTTGAATTTAACAATAATTACATATTCATTGTTTTTATCAGTGGAAAATTCCCTTTACAGTTGTTTACAATTATATTTTTTATACTGTAAAAATTCATTTACAGAATATAACACTGTCCAAAGACAAATGTTTGAACGGCATTATTCTACAACATGATTCCAACCATCAGAGAATCCATATACAGGATAATATCTTATACTTATGTATTGTACATAATATATAATCTGTGGTTAACTCATAAATTACAGATTACAACAACAGAATGTACAATTGATCACTGGCTGCAAAATTTGCGCCCTCAGTGTTTACTTGCAGAAAGATAGAAAAACTCTCTGTTGACACAGTGGTGGACTAAGTGGAGGTTGGCGGACCGCCCTGAGCCTCTTGTCTTGGGGGGGGGGGGGGGGGGGGTCCAAATACCTGTAAAGTGCCCTTGGCCTCTCATTCTGGTGTCTCCAAATCTTGGATGTTATTTTTTTAAACTGTCCTGTGACTCTTGTCCTGCGGAGTCTCCAAATCTCAAAAGTTATTTTTTTTATGGTAATAGATGTATTTCCAAGTTGAATCATTTTGTTTTCCCACTGCCACCTCCGACAGCCTTAGGCCACTACTGTGTTAACCCATACCTCATTATCAGAGTGAAGCTACAGATCACTTTTTAAACACAAAATCTTAATCTATAATCTACATTCTGCTAGTAATCAAACTATTGTCTTTAACTCAACCACTACATAATTACTCAAGCCAATTGCAAAAACGCAAGATCCTCAAAACTGCCATGCAGCGATGACCTCACACATAACACGCTGATATGATGGGTCAATTCCGATGGGTGGATCACTTCCTATAAATGACCAGTTTAAAAACATTTCTATGTTGCTGCTACTTTAAATCCTTAGTTAGGCTGTTTTATAGTTGAACTGTTATCTGTGATACAGTTTTTTATACAATACTGTTCTGCATTCAGACGTATGAATATTTTCATGTTCCTTGTGTTGTGGATGTTTATATGCTTATTTTGTCAAAGATGTGCAGTTCAGTTAAAAAAAAACTAATTTGAAAACAGTATAATAAGGACAGTTTACAACTCACCTGAAAAAACATGATGACGAGCTGCAACAGGCACATAAAAAAGACACACACACACACACACACACACACACACACACACATGCATGCACCACTTGAAATATGATACATAGGATACAGGGGAAGGAACTGATGGGTGTGGAATAAAGGGGAGTTATCATAGGTTGAGACCTGGATAATTTCAGGATTGGAAAATGTACTTTAAGGATAACTCCCATCTGTGTATTTCAGAAAATCTGCTGGTGGGTGGGAATTCAGATGGCCCGGATGTAAAGTAGCCACTGCTCCACTGCACGCTGTACCACAGGGTGGCCCACCTTGTGTTTGGCCATAGTTTGGCAGCAGCCATTCATCCTAGTAGCTAGCTGGTTAGTGATCATGCCAATATAGAAAGCTGCGCAGTGACTGCAGCACGGTTGGTAAATTACATGGCTGCTTTCATAGGTGGCCAGGGCTCTGTTTGGGTAGGATAAGCCTGTGACAAGATTGGCATAGAAAGCACTTTATGGGTGGATTGGACAGGTCTTGCTGTGGGGCCTTGCACAAGGATATGATCTCTGTGGCCGTGGGCTGGGTTTCGAGGTGGCATAGGGATGGACTAGGATGTCATGAAGGTTGGGAGGGCAACGGAAAACCACTTAAGACAGTGTGGGAAGGATCCTGGGCACAATGTCTCTCATTTCTGGGCATCAGGACAGAAATTCAAAACCTTGGCGAAGGATGCAATTTAGTTGTTTGAGTCCATGGTGGTACTGACGTAACTGTAAAGCCCCTTAAACTAACTGTGTCTTAGGGGATGACTTATTCTTGCTACTTTCCAAACTTCACAGAAGTTCTCCTGCAAAAATTGCAAGAGTAGCACTCCTGGAAGAAAGGCTACGGTGGAGTGCACACTCCACTGCAGAGTGAAAGCTTCATTCTGTCTCCACCATATCATTTCTTCCAGGAATGCTAGTCTTGCAAGTTTCGCAGGAGAACTTCTGTGAAGTTTGGAAAGTAGGAGGCGAGGTACTAGCGGAAGTAAAGTTGTGGGGCAGGACTGTGAGTGATGTCGGGATAGCTCAGTGGTGAAGCGCTTGCCCGCGAAAGGCAAAGGTCCCAGGTTCGAGTCCTGGTTCCGGCACACAATTTTAATCTGCCAGGAAGTTTCATATCAGCACACACTCCGCTGCAGAGTGAAAGTTTCATTCTGGAAATATTTAATCATTTGGATAATGTTCCTAAAATGATTACTATTAAGGTTCATTGTTCTATCCAAAGTCCCAATATAGAAAGCGATGAATAAATTCTGAGTTTCAGCTATTGTTCAAAATAAAAGTCCATCTTGGTGGATTCTGTGACTATGTTCATCACCTATCGTCTCACTCAATTTCATTGCACTTGCAACACATGTCTGTCATCAAGACTGAACTGCCGTCAACTGATCCTGGGCCACTCATGGAACCTCCTTATATACAATATCTTTCCAGTAATACATCCCCCTAACGAGGATCAGTGGCTCTCCCAGTAGTGTACAAAACTTTTCAAATAAGGATTGAATAATAATAATAATAATAATAATAATAATAATAATTTCGTGTGGCTCATTGGCCTGGTGCAAGTCTTTCAATTGTATGCCACTTCGGCAACTTGCATGTCCATAGCCTACACCAGTTATCCAACCAGGAAAAGGAGACCTATAGCTTAATGTGGAATCTGAACCACATGTCATTTCTGGTGACTCCTCACATCATTGAGAGATGAAGGATGGGTTAAAATGCGGACTGAAAAAATCCAAGGTTCAACCGGGTTTCAAACCCGCGACCTTTCAGTTTCCAGTCGAGTGCTTTACCCCAAGACCACCGGGCCCAACATAAGGATTGAAATGTTGATATGATGGCATTGTTAGAGCGTGCTAAGATTCTAATGCAAATACATACTTTACTTTCATTTCTAACACTAATAATACCCTCAAAATCTTAAGTTTAAACAAATGAGTACCCTCAGCATGACAAATAAGTCTTTCAGTCGTTACACAATGAATATTTAAGTAATAAATTAGGTAAAGTGTTTTTCAGGTACATTTTCCAGACCTCTTTCCAGTGCACTGTTCTGAATTACTGTGCTCATAAATTTAAACAAATTATGGTCAATAAACAAATTAATTTAGTTTACACAAAGACTACATATTAAAATCAACAATAATAATATGTTCTAAACAGATCATAATGTGTGTTTACAACACCTGCAACTTATCACTGCCTCGCTGTTCATGTATCTGTCTTGTATTAATTTTTATTGACAAATCACTATTCTTCTTCCTTAAAAGTGCATTATTAATATGCAGTATAAATGCTGCAGATAATATGGTTATAGCAAACTTAATGAGACCTTTCATTTGAGCCCTTGCTTATTATTGTAGTTCAATTAGTTTAGCCTCTGGATTTTTCCAAGTGAATAAATATTAGTTTTCTGAATAACTTTTGATATAAAATTAATATAAACAATGTCAACAGATCATCTGAATTGTCTTGTTCTTCTCTCTCATTTGTTACTATGTGCTACTCTGTAACTCTAATAGTGTCAGAGTAGTATATACAATTAAAGACAATGCAATTTTTTGGAGGGAAAATTGGCAGTTGAACATGATCTCACCCCCACCAGCAGGCTTTCCATTTGCAGGCAGCCCACCAAAGTGAAGCTGGGTGTCCCACCACCTAGCAGCAGCCGTTTGCCTGTTCTCTCGTCACAACTTTTGATGCTCTCCACTGTCAAACCGGCACACTTTGCCCTCCAAACGGTGTTGCACGTTGTTGTAATGTCACACTGGGTGACAATGGAAGTGCTCTTTTGTGGATGGTTACTGGTGGTAGAGGGAGGATTTGGGGTGTTTTGGGATATGGCACAGGAGTTATGTTTGCGGACGTGGTCTGTGGGGTAGTTTCTGTCTATGAAGGCTTTTGTGAGACCTTCAGCATATTGAAAGACTGAGTTCTTGTCTCTGCAGATACCCTGTGTGCTCTGTGCATGGTTGGCCAGGCTGTGAGGGAGGGACTTTTTGATGTGGAAGGGACGGCTACTGTCAAAGTGTAGGTACTGTTAGTGGTTGGTAGGTTTAATATAGACAGAAGTGCAGATGGAGCCATCAGTGAGGTGGAGGTTGACATGGCGTAGTGGATTGAGAAAGACCAGGTGAAGTGGATGGGGGAGAAGGTGGTTTTGAAGGAAGGAGGATAGGCTGTCCTGGCCCTGATGCCAGATCAGAAAATATCATCAATAAACCTGAACTAGGCCAGAGGTTTGGGAATGTTAGGAAGGATTCCTACAGACAGCCCATAAACTGGTTGTCATTGGAGGGTGCCATGCAGGTGCCCATGGCTATGTCACAGATTTTATGGTAAAATTTACCTCAAAGGGAAAATAGTTGGTGAGGTTATGAGGAATGAGGTATTGGGTCTGAAGCCAGAGGGGCATTGTGGGAGGGAGTGTTCAAGAGTGGCAAGGCCATGAGCATGCGGGATGTTGGTGTATAAAGAGGTGGCATCCAATGTGACAAATAAGAATCCAGAATGTAAAGGTGTGGGTATGGTGGTGAGTCACTTGGTATTCATGATATGGGAGTATAGATTTTGGGTAGTTGGTTGAAGGTGTTGGTCAAAAAGGCTGAAATTCTTTCGGCAGGAGCAAAGTAACCAATCACAATGGGGCATTCAGTATTATTTAGTTTATGGATTTTGAGGAGCATGTAGAAAGCAGGTGTGTTCAGGGTGCTGTTAAGGTGAGGAGGGAGATGGATTCAGCAGAGAGATTTTCAGGGAGGGGCCGTGTGATTTGAACAGGGATTGGAGATCTTGTTGGACTTTTGGCATGATGTCATTCCATCACACCTTGAAGGTGGAAGAGTCAGAGAGCTGGCAGAGCCCTTCTTCTAGGTAGTCACTGTGGTTCGTAACTACAGTGGTGGAACCTTATTCTGCAGGGAGGATGATTATATCGGGGTTGGTTTTGAGGTTGTGAATCACTTTTCTTTCTTCTGCTAACATGTTTGAGTAATAAGGAAGGGACTTGGGGAAAGATGGTGAGGCCAAGATGGAGGTGAGAAATTCTTGGAGGTTAATCGGGGGGTGTTTAAGTTGGAGTGCAGAGGGATCTCTGTTGGATTCTGTAAACTGTAAAAGGCAGGTTCAGTGTTGGGATTAGATTGGCTATGGTAAAAGGAATTGTTGGGCAAAATTAGTGTTTCTATTTTAGGATTGACAAGTCCAACATGATTGAATTGGGGTGTAGAGCGGAAGGTAAGACCTTAGGATAGAATGGAAACTTCTGTGGAGTTGAGGTTTTTTGTGGACAGTTTAACCATAGTTTTTGGGGTTGTTTTGGCATTGGATGTTGTGGAGCATTGGTAGGGATGAGATAAGTTTAAGAAGTAAGTTAAGCAAGGTCTAGATGCTACGAGTAGTTCACTTTGGGTAAGATAAAGATTGCATCTTGGTGTTCCAAGGCGGCAGTATGATTCAGCAGGCAGGACAACTTGAGGAGGTGGTGTTTGGAGTCTTCCTCCCGTTGCTGGAGAGCAATGAATTCGAACTAAGAAATGACATTTATGTAGTTTTGGTTCCACAATAACAATATCTTGCAGAAAGAGAGGAGGTAGCTAACGAATTTATGAAGAAGAGAAGATTTTGTAGAACTAAGTTTGTGAGGGATAAGCATTGGTGGAATCTGAAAAAGTGCAGGTCACTGTGAAAGGAGGGGTGAGATCCAGATAATGGAATTTTTATGGTTAGACTATAGGGAGGGATTTCATGATTTAGGCAGCATATTAGTAACAGGATGTGGGATTGGATTCCTTCCTAGCATTCCAAAACCCCTAACCTCTGGCCTGGCTCAGGTTTATTGATGATATTTCCATGTTCTGGAATCAGAGTCAAAACGCCCTATCCTCCTTTCTCCAAAACCTGAACTCCTTCTTCCCCATCCACTTCACCTGGTCTTCCTCAACCAACCATGCCACATTCCTGGATGTCAACCTCCACCTCACTGATGGCTCCATCCACACTGCTGTCTGTATTAAACCTACCAACCACCAACAGTACCTACACTTAACAGTAGCCATTGCTACCACATCAAAAAGTTCCTCCCTCACAGCCTGCCCATCCATGGACAGAGTATGTGTAGTGACAAGAACTTTTTTCTCACAAAAGCCTTCACAGACAGAAACTACCCCATGGACCTAGTCCACAAACATAACTCCTGTGCCATATCCCAAAATACCCAAAATCCTCCCTCTGCCACCAGTAACCATCCACCAAAAAGCACTCCCCTTGTTACCCAGTACCACTTTGGCCACAAACAACTAAACTGCATCCTTCAACAAGGTTTTAAATTTCTGTCCTCATGCCCAGAAGTGAGAGACATCCTACCTAAGATCCTCCCAACCCATCCTAAACTGGTGTTCTGCTGCCCACCCAACTTCGACAACATCCTAGTCCATCTCTATGCCACTCCTAATCCTAACCCTTTACTACAGCCATCATATCCCTGTGGAAGACCCCAATGCAAAACCTTCCCAATCCACCCACCCAGCACTTCCTACCCCATCAGAGGCCGGGCCACCTGCGAAAGCAGCCAGGTAATATACCAACCACTGCAATCACTGCTCTGAATTGGAATGACAACTAACCGCCTTTCCATCAGGATGAATGTCTAATGTCAAACTGTGGCCAAGAGCAATATGGACTATCCTGTGGTGCAGCATGCAGCGAACCACAACACCTTGGACTTTAACAACTGGAGCCATCTGGATCCTATACCCCTCCATCAGCTTTTCTGAACTGGGGAGATGGGAGTTATCCCTACAGCACATCCTACAGTCGTGCAATGATCCTGGCCTCAACCTCGGATAACCTACCATCCTACATTCCATGCCCCACAGTCCCCCTCCCCACTCACATCCTACATTTCCTTCTGATTTATGCCCCTATCCCTATTCTGTGCTCCCTGTTCAAAAATAAATCTCTCTCTCTCTCTCTCTCTCTCTCTCTCTCTCACACACACACACACACACACACACACACACACACACACATCCTTTCCTTTTCCCTCTCCTTCCCTGCTCTTTTTCCAATGCAGCAACCCAGGGTTGCGAATAACTTACCCAAAGCACAGGCTTGTTGACAGGTACTAATGTCTGCCTTGGTGTGTTTGCGTGTGTATATGTGTGGGTATTTGTTTACCTTTCCTTTTTTCCCCCTATGGTAAGTCCTTCCACTCCCAGGATTGGAATGACTCCTCAGCCACTCCCTTAAAACCTGCATCCTTTCCTTTTCCCCCTCCTTCCTTCTTCTTTTCCTGATGAAGTAGCCAACAGTTGTGAAAGCTTGAATGTGTGTGTAAGTATCTTTTAAATTGAACTGGGCATCTTCGACAAAATAAGCATATACACATCTAAAACACAAGGAACATGAATGAGATCCACAACTCTAAGTGCAGAACGGCATTGTATCAAAAAAGTGTGTCCCAGATAACAGTTCAAATACATAACAGCCTACCTAGTGATTTAAAATTGCCGCGACATGAAAATGTGTCTAAACATTTATCTTGGACACTGTTTTAGTCTGTAAAAGAATTTTTAAAAACAGAATTGTAAACAACATTGATGGGCATATTTCACTTATAAAAACAAAATAAATATATGTAATTATTCTTGAATTCAAATTGTACTGTTTTTGTCACTTGTACTTTATGATTGTTATCCAACATAAATGTTGCCCTGTTCTACTCATTCCTCAACTTTGACTTGTCCTATATTCAGTGTACTAATTAGGTATGTAATGAATCAAATGGGCCAATAAAAATAAAATGAAACCATGTTACAGGTGTTTCTACATACATGCTGCACCCCTGTTGTGTCTTGAGAGGGAGTGAGAAAGTTACATGCAAAACGTAACAGGGAACTTACCTTAGTTGAAGATTTCTATGAGGCACTGCTTATGAGCTGCCTACTGTTGCCCCAACCTCAGCTGAAAGTAGACTATTGAATGGTGTAGAGTGTGGAGCTCAGTAGGAAATAGCTTGCATTGTGGATTTAAATTGTGTACTCACAAACCAGAAATTAGTATCCTTGAAAATATATTTACATTTCCATCAAAGGAAGCTAAATGTTTAGTGCAAAACTATCAAATTGTAGAGAAACTGTTCAAATGTTTGTTCAGCTTATGGGATTTAACTGCAGGGTCATCAGTCCCTAATCTTACAAACTACTTATGAACTAACTTATACTAAAGACAACAGGAACGTCCATGTCCGAGGGAGGATTCGAACCACCGACACAGGAGGCCGCGTGATCGATAACGGGGCGCTCCAGACCACTCAGCTAATCCCACACAGCATAGAGAAACCGGCTGCACCTACTGTAGACTAGAGGGATAATCACTATTCTTCCCACCCAATAAGCAATGCAGAATATAACTGGTAATTTTCAAATAAACGTAACATTTTATTATTACTATAGTAGACTAGAGGGATAATAACTATTCTTCCCACCCAATAAGCAATGCAGAATGTAACTGGTAATTTTCAAATAAACGTAACATTTTATTATTACTATAAATTATTCTTCAGTTACCAGTTGCTGTTTTTTTTTTCATTAATAAAATGTTTGTTTAATACTTGAATGTCTGCATCACTTTGTTTTCCATTTGTGCCACTCCACTACATATTTCGGGTTAAAATTTATTTATCATCCTGGCGGCCTAGCATGATAATGTTGGCAATCATGTGATGACATTAGCCAGTCATGTATCAAGACAAATGTTTTGTCATGAAATCTTTGTTTTACGAGGGGAATTACTTTTCCTGTGCAGACAAGGGTACATACAAGAACCCGCCAACCATAGACAGAGGTTCCAACTTTTGAATATGGCAAATAGTAATATGATGTAATATTTAAGAGTGGGGAGGGGAGTGGGGGTGGGGGGTGTTAGAAGGAGTTCATGGGGAGTAGGTGAATAAGGAATGAAGAAAATTGTGAAAACAGTTTCTGTAAGGTTGCAGATGAGATAGGGGCAGCATATTACTACATGATTGTGATGTGTACAATAGGAATGTGTGCGGGTGTGGGGAGAAAAGCTTAATAGTTAATTCTTTTCGTCCTCAGAACTGAGACTCTTAGATTTTGTAATTTCCAGCTTAATATTTATTTATATTGGCTATAGATCTATATCTAAAAATTGCATACAAAAACAAGGTACCGTAAATTCATAACTAAGAGTAAAAATGCAAGAATGCAGGTTAAAATGATATAATGAGAGTGCAGCTTAAGAAAGTTTTAAAAAATTGGTGAAATCTTGATGTCTCCATCCTCATCCTCCTCTTCCAGCATGTTACTAGGCCTCATGAAATTATTGTCCCTATTTTTTGAAACATTCGTGAAAGTTCCAGCACTGGGAGAGAGAGAATCTGAAGTAACAGTGGAGCTCTTAAAACTTAAATAGTACAATCTAGTCGCTTTCTTGGCATTACTTGACTGATTTTTGGTAAATGTTTATTGATGGCATTTTTTTTTCACCACTAGTAATTAATTGAATATTGAAGTGCTAAGAGTTTGTTGGAATTCTGTTTTGTTTTTACGCACAATGTAAAAACTCTTTCAGTGGCTGCATTACTCTGGGGCACCAATAGAGTTGTCATAATCAGTTTGCACAATCTTGCAAACTGAGTTTTGCCCGAGAAAACCTCAAATTAGGAAATATTACACCATGTGATATCTTCTGGTTCATGAAGTACACCTTCCAAAGGATAAAACTGAATTTTACTGAACTCTTCTAGTCCTTCAATCTCACTATAAGATAAGATACTTGCAAGCTGAGCCAAGAGGTATTCCACAGATGAGAAGTTCTTCATCTTTATTTGTATGTATATCAGCTACCTCTCAGCAGGTGGCTGCTGCTAGATTCCACAATGGCGTACCTTTGTAGATTCATCCCATATGCCGTATTACCGGTACAGTTTTCAAGTTTGTTGACGTTACTCTCAATACTGGTACATGCTACAATGTGTTGCTGAGAACCAGTTTATTTTTGTTATAGACATCACATGATGAACTCAAAAGAAACTGAGTTTCACCAACAGAAAATAAATGACACCGATTTGTTATTTAAACCTGAAAATCGTAATTCGAACCACTCCAATCGTAAACTCCTAATTTTAAACAATTTTCATAACAATTATGATTAAATCTTAATGGTTGGAACCTCTGCATAGAGCAGGAACTGCATTATTTACTTACTTCATACGAAACACCAATCAAATCATTCGGTGTATATTTATAACAACATCTAGGCAAATATTTTCTACTGTGTTGCTGATGTTGCCAAGATAATGACAAGAGGTCACCAGAATGGTAGGTAAAGTTTTACTCATATATTGTCGTAAATTATTATAGGAAATTATTTAGCTGAATGTTGTTCCGGAAAGTTAGTAATTGGGCATAATCAGTTAAAATCATCTGTGTAGTTTCCATGTATTACAACAACAATTTCAACCTGAATTGCCACATTCAAATTACCTAATAAAGCAGTATGGCACTTGATGTAAATTGCACTCAGTGTTAATACTTTTTTTCAGTTGTGAATTTAAGGACATAGTATCATAGAGCTCATCAAAAGAACAAGCATTACAATGTTTTGCAAGACATTACAAATGTGGCCCACATTGAACTAGGTGAACCTCGTATTGATATTTTCATATTTCACCGTCTTAAGTGTACCATAAATGTAACACCTTATTTATCAAAATATATTTGCTTTTATGAAGAAAGCACCTGTTTTTAAATCATTAAGGGTATTAAGCTATGTTTTGTATTATTACAATTGGGTCATTCCATGCCAAGTGGTCTAGAGGCTCCCACATGACCCTCATGGATTTTGATGAAATTTTGTATGAACAATCACACATGTTCTCAATGAACACTGGTAAAGTTTCAGTTCCAGAAAACTTGGCCATCTTATACAACTTTTAGAGCTCTTTAAAGTAAAATATTAAGAACAGGATTTCTGAACAATTTTCATATAGATAATTTGGGGCAAAGTTGGGCGAAAGAATTGCTGGTTAAAAAAAGTGCGAACTTTAGTTTCTAATTTCTCAGGAAGTAGTTGTGGGATGTACATGAAACTATGCACACCATAACTCACCAACACAAGGTCTTCGAATATAAAGTTTCATTTTCCTATTGCTTCCCATTATTTCACAAATCTAGGATAAAGTTGACAATTTTTCAAAAAGTGCTAAAATGGGTATTTTAAGAAAAATTTTTCAAAAAAGTGTTTTCTCCAAACTCCTGTACACTATGCTCATTAGAAAGAGCGTATTCTAAACTATTTAGAAAAGTTGATTTGGTTTTGCAATGCAACCATATAAGGCCCTAAAAAGTAGTATCATCATAGAGGCGCACTGGAAGTTTGAACCCATTTTTCTGGCTCTCAAATTATACCCAAAATCTTTTATTACGTATAATAAATGTTCGTTAATGCTGGGATAAGTGAAATAAGAAGTCCTGATGAATAGGACGTAGCTTAATTCCGAATAGAAGAAAAAAAAAATAAAAATAAAAATAGAAACAATGTCATTTCTTGTCACGCCCCCCCCAACTCTCCCCCCCCCCTCCCCACCCCCTCCCTCTCTCTCTCTCTCTCTCTCTCTCTCTCTCTCTCTCTCTCTCTCTCTCTCACACACACACACACACACACACACACACACACACACACAAATTATAATTTAGATTGAATGTAAATTGTAAAATTTATTTGCACAATCATTATCTAATTATTAGTAGCATTTTTAATGAACACCACCAGCTTATACTGGAGGAAAATAAGTATATAAATGAGTTGTTGTGGTTTAACCACTGCTAGTTTCATTTCACCTAAGAAAACCTGCATCTACATCATCATAGGGGCCACGCTCGAGCATCAACAGCTATGGGTGAGTTTCTTTACACAGGTTTCCTAGCCTGATAGTAAAATTATTTAAGGGCCCTGGGTAAAATTAGAAGCCGCTCTTAGGTTCCTTAGCTTGTTTAACCTATTTCAATTTTTGATACACTACATTAATTTTCTGATGAATACCAACAGGAATGGTGTACTGTCAGCCAGACGAATTTACTGACGGAGCTGGAATAACTGCATTAATGTGGTTTTCCGGAACCCAGCACTTGTCACTTCTTGGTGGCCAATAAAATGAATCTACTGAACAATGTGGGTGCATAAAGTTTATTAATGAATCCCTTTGCTCATTGGAAGTCTCTCAGATATTCCCAATCCACCAAAAATTTTCTTAGATGCATGCAACATATTGTCCTGGTTGGAGAGCAGACATTAATATGCCTTCTTCAGTTCTCTGACCCATTGTAGGTAGAAAAGATGATCAATCATTTGAAACTCTGCTGACCTGAATTATTGTTTCATCAATAGGTAAAAAGTGACCGATTTTCTCTAGTGCCTGCTACAGTTTGTCCAAGTTTAAACCTCTCTTCTTGTGACAATCCCCCCCCCCCCCCATCTTTACTGACGAAAACAAATTTAAATCCATTAATGTTTTCAGAGTAGAAATGAAACAGACCTGGGGGAGGGGGGGGGGGTAAGATGGAGCACTGAAGCCATCACTGAAATTATGAATGTGAGGTATCTGTGCAAACTGTGCTTTTATATATTTGATGAGCTCCTTGATAAAAATGTTGACTGTACCAGTGTCATACCGCAAACAAGAACTGATAATGCAGAAACTTAAAGATTCCACTTTCTCAGTTTGATGAAAGTAGATAACAAACGTATGGATTGTTGCTTTCCAGTGGAAGCCTTGCACAGCATCCTGACTAATAAAAGAATAATTTTTCCAAAAAATCCGTTAGGACCACAAGCTCTTTGTTTTTCAGATGACACTTAAGATGCAGTTATTCCAGCTCCATCAGTAAATTTGTCTGTCTGACAATACACCATTCCTCTTGAGATTCATCAGAAAATTAATGTAGCATATCAAAAATTCAAATAGGTTGGAGGAGGAAACTAAGCAACCTATGAGTGGCTTCTAATTTTACCCAGGGCACTTCAATAATTTTATTATCAGGCTTGGAAACCTGTGTAAAGAAATGCTTATCACGCTTGGGATATCCTGTGGTAAAGGAACCCACCCGTGGCTGTTGTTGCCCCTATGGCGATGGGGATGCTGGTTTTCTCAGGTGAAATGAAACCATAGCAACTGATTTATAAACTTCTTTTCCATCAGTAAGCTAGTGTTGTTCATTAAATAAGCTACTAATAATTAGATAATGATTATGGAAATAAATTTTATGAATTAAATTGAGAGAGAGAGGTGTGTGAGAGTTGGGGGGGGGGGCGTGACAAGAAATGACATTGTTCTTAATTTTATTTTATTCTATTTATTTTTTTTATTTTTTTTCTATTCGGAATTAAGCTACGTCCTATTCATCAGGACTTCTTATTTCGCTTAACCCAGGCGTTAACAAACATTTATTATACATAATAAAAGATTTTAGATATAATTTGAGTGCCAGAAAAATGGGTTCAAACTTCCAGTGCGCCTCTATGATGCTACTTTTTAGGGCCTTATATGGTTGCATTGCAAAACCAAATCAACTTTTCTAGATAGTTTAGAATACGCTCTTTCTAATGAGCATAGTGTAAAGGAGTTTGGAGAAAACACTTTTTTGAAAAATTTGACTTAAAATACCCATTTTTAGCACTTTTTGAAAAATCGTCAACTTCACCCTAGATTTGTGAAATAATGGAAAGCAATAGGAGAATGAAACTTTATATTCTAAGACCTTGTGTTGGTGAGTTATGGTGTGCAAAGTTTCATGTACATCCCACAATTACTTCCGGAGATATTAAAAACTAAAATTCGCACTTTTTTTAACCAGCAATTTTTTCGCCCAACTTTGCCCCAAATTATCTACATGAAAATTGTTCAGAAATCCTGTTCTTAATATTTTACTTTAAAGAGCTCTAAAAGTTGTATAAGATGGCCAAGTTTTGTTTCTTTCATGCAAATACTCCCAGAGATATATCATCTCAAAGTTGCTGAAAATTCAAGGACGCACTATTGGAAGCTGTGCTATGGTCTTAAACAAGTGACTGTATCTCCAGAAGTATTGAATTTCTGAAACTGAAACTTTACCAGTGTTCATTGAGAACATGTGTGATTGTTCATACAAAATTTCATCAAAATCCATGAGGGTCATGTGGGAACTTTCCTCGATATTAGACCACTTGGCACGGAATGGCCCAATTATGTATGAACAATTTTACTTTAGAATGACTTGTTAAAACCTGTATAGTTGCCATATAGAGTTCGTTTAACATTCCTTGTTTAATTCCAATATGCCATTATAGTGCACTTGACAAATGTTTTTGTGCTATTTTGACTAAGCTATGTTGATTCACCTTAGTAAAGATTCCCTGATTCCTCAAGGTGCCCTGAATTGGTAATGTGACAAGTGAAGTCATATTTGCTGTCAGTGCTATGACACATACTTCAAAGGAATACTAAACACAATAATATAATGGCCAGGGTGGAATCCAACATTACAATGAGGATAGTAAACAATCCACTGCAAAGATATTTGATAAGTTGCAACAGGAAAAAAAGAAATAATGCTATTCATGTTCTGTGGTACGCAGGTTCTTGTATGTACCTTTGTTTGCTCAGGAAAAGTAACTGCACCTGTAAAACAATTTCATGACAAATCATCAGACTGTCACACGATTATAATGTGAGGCCACCAGGACAAGAAGTAAAATTTAACCCATGTCTGGAATAAAATGGCATTTGACTGCAGTCAGGTTAAAGATCTATCTTTCACCTTGTTCAAGGTTTATCACAATAACCTTGTTACTTGCCATGTTAACTGACATTATTAACAGCAGAACCACATGCCAGATACTGTGTGGCCACTGACAACATTAGTAGACACTCCAACCTAATACTGTGTACTTGCACCTTTAGTTCATAATCGTGTTACCGGTAACACATTTCAGTCACACACAGCTGAAACACCATACAGCAATCTATTTAGCATTGATAGATCTAACTATATAAAAACTCTTGGCCTACAGCCATGGCCAACTGAAGATATTGCTTGGATGCAATAGACAACAGCAGACTATTTCTATTGGTTGAACAACAGCTACTAGTGATCAATTACTGGTACTTGACATGCAAAATCTGTTGTACACTTGAAATAGATGCTGCACAATATCAATCTATTTGTGGATCATTATTTACATCAGAAACAAAAGGTACAGTAGTTTTATTTTTTGCTTCAGTTGTAAAGTAACTGGAAAAACATTCCTTTCAGTAATGCTCAGAGTGCTTAATTTCACAAAAAGTTTTGTCACATACTGTCGGTCTACTCTCCAAACTGACTGTTACTGCATGTTTCATCAATCTTTCTCTCTCTCTCTCTCTCTCACACTTTCATTATTTGATCACAAAAGTTTAAAATCAAGTGGTGTAGTCTACAAATTCTGTGCCATTAAATATCATATCTCTCTCTCTTTCTCTCCCCCAAGAACAGAAAAGCTATTCAAGGATACATTGTAGCATATGAGATAGAATGAATATTTTCCAAACCCTGTGCAACTTCTTCACACAAAATTAAAACTAACATGGGCTATCTTCCATAATAGAGAAGTGGGAATTAATGATTGAAAACAATTTCTTTTACATATTTATTGACAAATATACATTACATAATGTATCACATTTGTGACTTAGTGAATGTGTTAAGGGTGTTTTTTCAACATGTTTTGAACAACAAAACTTATTTTTTCTGGTCTCTTGAAGAACACATACACTCCACTGACTAAACGTATTAATTACAGTAAAATACATGTCAGGGTGTTAGACACATTTGTAGCGACCTTAATGCTGGGGAATTTAAATGTTTTTCAAGGTGAAGCAATCACTCTGATCGGCGATTAGATTTATTAACACAATAAGATACGTAAATACGTATTTTCACCAGCACTATCAAACACAAAACTTTCCTTTGTTTAACAATAGCATTCTACTCTTCATACCACCTTCCCTGTCTGACATCATGTTGTTACTTAAAAAAATATCACTTTCTGCTTGAGAAGCTCGCTGTTGTTAAGTATAGCCGCAATTTCTAGAAAATCTATGCCACTTCAATGGTGGGTGTGGGTACCAGCTTTGGATAACTTGCGTCCACTTCATCAGTTACAAAATTTCTGTTGATGTATGCACTCTTCACTAATCTGCTCCATGCAGTTAGTACCTGAAAAAGGCGAGCAATACTGCTGTTAGAAAATACAATTTACAAAAGCCTATATTTCGATAACTTATAAACTTGAAGCATAATCGGAGCAATCCTTGAAAATTAGTGATTATTAAAATAAGGTAATTTCCTAGACCTCGTGTACATCGAAGAAAACGGCGTTGCGACAGAGTTGCCAGGTTTTTCTATTGCTCTGTCGCCAAATTTTAAACAAAAAGTAGCCAAAATATCGCCATTTTTCATCAATAAAATGCCAAAATATAACCATCTTTTCATCATCATCTGTTAACATTATTATGCTGTGGTAATTATGGCATGTTACTCGACAATAATAATCCTGAAATTCAGGGAGTAAGTTGGTTACTGAGTAAAAAGTAACACAAACTGTGGCACTCACATTCACAGACAAGGAAACTCATACTTCACAGAAACGTTTATCTGAGTCTATGCAAGAACTGAACCCAGACACACCACCAATTGACAATGAGGCCAGTCAAAATATTGTCACTTTGTAAATATAACAGAGACCCCGGAAATTCAGTTACATTTAACTATGCCGGCTGCGGTGGCCGAGGGGACTGCGCCGCGTCAGTCGCGGTCTGCACGGCCACTACGGTCGGGGGTTCGAATCCCCCCTCAGGCATGGATATTTGTGTCGTCCTTAGTGTTAGCTAGTTCATAAGTAGTTTGTAAGTTTAGGGACTGATGACCCCGTAGTTAAGTCCCATAAACTATACAAACATTTGAACATTTAACTATCACATTTATTAATTTCATAACTTATAAAAATTACAACCCAAAACTATTCAAGAATCATTCTATCAAACTTACACATGGGATGTTTTCATGCATAGGTTCGATTACCAACCACTTTGATCTTCTTAAAAACAAATATTTACAGATGTTAAATAGAGATATTGAATCTTTCAAATATTTGTTTAATACACATAATATCATTACAACATTTTGAGGTGAGGTAATTTATAATAACGCACCAAGCATTTCATACTTTCAGGTGAGATGGACTTTAATTCGTAATAATGCGTCATTACACACTGAAAAATCTGCCATGAGAAAGACTGAGAAATCACCGCGTGTTTTCCATCGACATTTATGTTCTGTAAACCATTGTTAACCACTGTGAAGTGCGTAGCAAAGGGCTCGCTTCACAGTAGCAGTTGTTACGAATTTCTGTTGTGTTTTCGTATGGAACGACGAAAAAAAATACTGTTTAAATGCCTCCTTGCATGCTGTATTTTCTATAATCTTATCCTCTTGTTCTCAGCGGGAGCCATTTCATACGGTGTTGTAGATATCGTTTAAAGCCTGTTCTTGAATCATCGTAAGTAGGGTACATGGAGTAGTTTACTTCAGGAGTCTGTAAGTTGAGTTTGTTTACATCTCTGTGACACTCTACCACACACCCTTGATACTTGAAAAAATTTGTGCTAACTTGTGTAGGTTGATTACATTTCCCCAGGATTCTACCGAAGTTTAGCCGGTATCGTTGATGCAATGTCTAAAGAGTGATTGCTCTACATTCGTTGTATTTGAAGTAAAATAAAATAGCCATTAAGTCGCCAACCAATTCCTTTAATAGCCAAATTTAATCGCCAGTCGCCAGACTGCTAAAATGGCTACTATTATAAGAAAAAGATAGCCAAGAATGCGAAAAATCGCCACACCTGGCAACCCTGCGTTGCGATCGAAGAATGTTCGATATGGTGTTAACGTTCAATTTAGTGTTTCTGGAAAAAAAAAAAAAAAAAAAAAAAAAAAAAAAAAAAAAAAAAAAAAAAAAAAAAAAAAAACCTTGTTTAACCTATATGTAATCTACCTTTTATTTTGAAACAGCGATTTTTTTTTTTTTTTTTTTTTTTTTTAGTGCGTGAGGGCGCGTAGCGCCCGAATCTCCGGTTCAGAAACACTAAATCATCAATGGTAGCGAATCCATTTATTATAAAGGATGTGGTTAGGCAGGAACCTAAGAGTACAGCATGAACAGCACAACGTAATATCACTCAGTAAACACTACACAAGATACGATTCAAAACCAGTGCTTCCATCTGTCGCCACATCAACCATGGCGTAAGAATCGAACATTCAATATATATCGATCGCAACGCCGTTTTCTTCGATGTACACGAGGTCTAGGAAATTACCTAAAATAATTGCTTATATCAGCAGTTAAGAGGTAGGTACCATTAGATAATTCATTTTGTAACATTAATGGTGAAAATAACAACAAACGAACTGGACAGCCACAAGTAGTGTTGGCTACTGAGTTAATGTTTCTACTGAGTGACTCAGCTGAGCGAACTGTTCGACTGAGTCGAGTCAGTCGACACTTGAATCGGCACTGTTTCGAAACAACGAATCTTGTGATTCACGTATCGAACGCTAGGTATGCGTTTTGCTGTCCGTCAGCCTGACTGCGCCGAACGTGCAACGGGTTTGAAGTTTTACCGCTGGAGTGTTTCACTGTCGCGTCGCGCAGGACTTCGCCAATACAACTTGACGTGACGGTTCCGTGACGTGACGTTGACGTGACGGACAGTGTGAATTGGCCTTATGACAGCCTACAACTGAGGTTGATACCGTATATTTGTTAGTTTTTAGTGTGAAGAATACGTGCATGAACGTGAGTGGTGTTTCATAATTGATAATTTCTAACGCAGAAGCTAATAAAGCAGTAGCTACTGCAAAGAGTAATATAGCCTACATGAAGTGCTATACTAAAATACAAACCCCAGAAGCGACACTTTACCGGTGATCAAACCAAATGAGAATATTTAGCGGTTCTAACTTACTTCACATAAGTATAAAGGGAATTTTTAAACGATCGCCATCCCTGGCACTGTTGCTATTTCGTTCTTCGTGTAATATAACCTCATGGGAAAATATATTTTTTTGGTAGTATCTTCTCGACAATCAACAAGCAATGGAAGTCAACTCATTATGAACAATAAAAGATAGAATAAAGATGCATAACTATAACTGATTGTGTCCGAGTTTCTTCAGACATAACGGAGTAACATTATTCTAAAAATACATGGAAAGATTTGATATTAGCGTTTTGAGGTATTAAACAATTATGATCTCCATACGACGTAAGAAGGCATTATACCCATGCTAGCTTTCGGAAATCAGAAGGAAATATGGATTGCAGCATTCATTAATACACTTTGTCCAGCCGTGTGCGCTGGGGCGCCGTACTGCGGTGCGCGCGGCCTTTCGCCGTCGGGGGTTCGAGTCCCCCCTCGGGCATGGGTGCTGTGTGGTCCCTAGATTAGTTTAAGTAGTTTGCAAGCTACGCACTAATGACCAAGCAGTTGAGTCCGGTAGATTTACAAACGTTTGAACATTTTTAGACTTTATCTAATTCCTGTAATAGTCAAATAAGTCAGCTGATCAATCACTTCCAATCATTTCGCTAGATAGTGCCATTAATGTGTGACACACATACAGTTAAAACCATAACTTGAAGTCCCTGAAAATTTTATTTATGGCGTAACATTTCACGGCGTTCTATAGGGTGTATATGATGCAGCTGTTTTTTAATTAATTTTTTTTAATTTTATTTCAATACAATAGTATTCCGTTGTCACCTTAATTTCTGTTGAGAACATACTAACAAGAATTTCATTTTAAAAATATCCCACTGTAGCTTTTTCTCAAAGTCGCCATGCTGATGGACGTACACATAACTGAATAATTAAATTTGGTACAGCAAAGAAAAAAGGGGAGAAACGAAATTACAGTGTATTCTGATGTAACTCGATTAGCATGTATACGTTAAATAAATTATAATGTGACGAGTGTCGTGCGTGTATTGCCTGGGGTTCCCCTGACTCAGCGGCTATTAGGTTCGTTCGAAGAGTTGCCAGAAAGCTACTTGGAGATCCAGCAAACAGTCGCTACCACGCATGCACGGCAATGGTGACGTCGTGTGTCCGTGCTTGGCGTTTGGGCTCTTCGAACACCTATCGTGTTTTATATAGCCTTTCTGCCACCTTCGGTAGTGTAGCGTGAAAAGACAGCAGAAAGAACAGTAACGGCGCGAATGTTATTTACATCACATTTGATTTGTTTATTTACCACTTATCTTTTACAAAATTTTACGAAATATGTTTAGAAAGATAATTAAATGAAAGATACATTTACAGAAAAAATATATACAATATAGCACAGTATTGGCCTCCTATTTACAAAGGAAAGTTGTTTCTACTTTTTCTCAGATTATATTTTCTTTAAATATTTTCGCCATATAACATTTTTTGTAAGGAGAAACATTTTGACAATTTATTGTACAATACTGTCCGGAGTTCTCAATGTGTGTTTTCTTGTCAGGTCCAAGTGCTTCCAAATTCGTGTATTATGGTTATTATAGAGCTGTTTCTCCCACACAGGAACCACTCGTGTTACGCACACAGGAAATTTTGTGGTGTAGAAACTCTACATTGGCTGTTAATATAGCTTTGCAAGAACCACAGCGAGAGATTTAAACGGAAACAGCAATTGCTGGGAGACAGGGTGGGTTATTTAAAAGCATTCACCGCAGTGCAATACGAGAACAAATGTAGATGACTTTTAAGGGCATACAAAACATCACTATTAATAATAAGTCCTATTTTTGAGAGAACAACGTTCAATTTATACTGTCTCGCCGTGATGAACGCTCAACGAGGTCAACAAATGCCTCAGACCGGGATAAGCACTGTCACCCATAATATAAAACCTTGGCGCTTTGCTTCAGTGGTTTCCACAGCGTACTCGTTCTGAATACTTTGATCTCGTGGACCGATCGAGAAGAGGTCTCTTGCGGAAACCATCTGCAAGTGAACGGGAAAAAAATTCTGTATCTTCTTTGGGCCTATTTATTATGCGAGCCGACAAACGTTGAACCTGGCTGTTACATTACACAAACCTGCAGCTTCATGGCCAGCAAACCACAAAAAAATCAGATTATGTTGTAATAGGAGTATCTCCTCCATTCCCGTGTCCTGGTACTTAAAAGAAACCAAATTTCTAAATTATTCTGCCAGAAGCCACCGCACGCACAAATGTTAGACAAATTCCATATCTGATAAACGTGGCAAAAGTTTAAAAAAATACAAAATAAGAAATAAATTCTGATTTTATTTCGGCGCAACACCATTGCGTAGAAATCGACGTCACTGGGTACGAAATCTGAATTTTGAATTCTGTCATCTTCTACAGGTGATATTATAAGAATAAATAAAACCGTACGATTACAGAAGAAACACACAGTATATGTCCACATCTAAGATAACTTCCATTTTGAACAAGGAAGCGTCGTGTATCCCCACTACAAGTAAAAAGAGAGCCACGCGCATGCGCGAATCTGGCAGCCAGAAAAATTTCATCGGGCAGCATCTGGCTACTTGGCGGTGCTTGCAAGCAACTCTTCGAACAGCTGGCGCCCCACTTCAAGTAGCCAATTCGGGGACAGGCGCTCTTCGAACACGAACTTCCGTACTGCGCATGCGCGGTAGCCAGAAAGCAACTCTTCGAACGAAGCCATTGTCTCAGGCGGTGTCTGTGATCCAGTTCGAAAGGTTTCAAATGTTTGTATAGCTTATGGGACTTAACTACGGGGTCATCAGTCCCTAAACTTATAATCTACTTATCAACTAACTAATACTAAGGACGGCACAAATATCCATGCCCGAGGGGGGATTCGAACCCCCGACCGTAGTGGCCGTGCAGACCGTGACTGTAGCGCCTCAGACCCCTCGGCCACCGCGGCCGGCGATCCAGTTCGTAACTTCGTAAATATAGGCTGTGTCGTGTCACTATGTCCCTAAGAAGTCCAGTGTGGGATTTTTTACGCGAATTTCGAAAGACAGTGCCAGATGTAACCTGTGTTTTTCAGTTATGTCTTGTAAAAGTTCCAGTACCTCCAATATGACGAGACATTTACGTTTAAGACACCCTACAGTTAACATCAGAGACAGCAGGGTAACGGCCATTCAAGTAGAAGAAGTGAATGATGTTATTCCTCCAACCAGCAGATCATCAGGTTCTCCTTTGGAACAGCAACCAACAGGGCCAGAAACATCAGGAACAGCAGAGCCGCGAGCATCAGGATCAGTAGCACCAGCACCATTAGCAAAAACAGGGATAAGGCCACAACAAGCGATTGTTCAAACAACGTTAAATAGATTCGTAGCCAAACCCTTAAGTGTGAACAAAAGACAAAAATTTGACTAACAGATTCTGAGAACAATTGTTAAAGAATTTCATCGTTTTAATATTGTGGACGGGCCAGAGTTCAAAAAACTGTTTTCAATGATAATTCCAAATTATCAGTTACCAAGTAGGAAAACATTATCGAACAGCATATTAACGGCATTATACGGCAAATTTTTCGAGAATGTACGAAAGGAAGTTGATCTAACCTCGTACGTGTGCCTTACATCTGACAGCTGGACATCTTTAAAGAATGAGTTCTATATTGCAATCACTGCACATTTCATTGATGACGACTGTTGTCTAAAGTCTTACCTTCTCTCCACATTCAAATTTTCCGGTCAACATACATCAGAAAATATAGCTTCTGAAATGAAGAGAGTTGCTGCAGAATGGGGCATCTCTTCTAAAGTCGTAGCCTGTGTTACAGATAATGCTGCAAATATGATTAAAGCTATCGAACTATGCAATTGGTGGCACGTGCCTTGCTTTGCTCATAACCTTAAGTTGGTTGTTCAGACAAGTTTACAGACCATCAAAGACACTCAGACTAAAGCAAAACCCATTGTAGAATTTATTAAACGCAGTCCGCAGGCCACTGAAAAGCTGAATAGGATTCAACGGCAGATGAAGTTTCCCCCTCTGGTGCTTAAACAAGACTGTCCCACAAGATGGAACTTTACGTTTGAAATGAAGCGCCGGATAACGACAATCAGAGAACCTTTACAGAGTACTTTAGGTATTTTCAAACCTGGCTCCTTACAGCAGCTCACATTTAAAGACTGGGATAACATCGAGAAAAGTTGTGAATTTCTTCGCTGTTTTGAGGAGGTTTCGCGTGAACCTAAGCAGTGAAAACTGCGTTACTCTATCTAAAGTTCCCTTGCTAAACAAAGGATTACTGAAACATCTGAATCGCCTGGGAGAGAAATATCCAAATGGGAACATTTCATCTTTTATTAGATGTCTCAGTGGGGAGTTAAAGGAGAAAATGTATAGAAGGTATAATAAGTTGAAACCTCTCTGGGAGGCAACATTCCTTGACCCCGTTTCAAGGAATATGGATTTGAATCCAAGCAGGACGAATGTTACAAGCAAGTGGTTTCAAACATAATTAACAAATGTTGCATGTTGCGCAAGTCGACAACGCAAACGGACTTTCCGAGACCTGCACAGCAGTCAGCTGAAAAGGGCGATACTTCGAGCTTTGTCTGGAAATATTTCGACGCTGATGTATAAACTGGCGGCCGAAACCCGGTGGATAATCCAAGAGCAGAAACCATAATTGAATTCGACGAATACATTGACATGCAGCTGTTGCCCCGAACCGAGGACCCTCTTCTTTGGTTGAATGAGCACCGGAAAATATTTCCAACATTATTAGAAATTGTGAAGTGGCGTTTATGCATTGTTGCTACATCCGTGCAGTGTGAACGCATCTTTTCTAAGCAAGGACAAATAATTTCAGTGAGACGAACCCACATTCAGAGTAAGAAGATGTCGAAAATAATGTTTTTGAATTTCAATTTAAAGTAACTGTACTTAAATCTCTCTTTTATTTGACTAAATGACAATTAATCAGATTATGAGAATACCAGTCAGGACATTTGAAAGTTTTAGTTTCGTTTTCAGATTTCGGCACATACATTGTGAAATTTCTCCTTGTGTTGATACTTGTAATGTCTGTTGATTGTATTAAACATGTTTATATTTATTAGTTAGAGAACTTATTCATTTCTGGATGAACCGACATTTGAACCATAATTATTGTTCCTTTTTATATTTGTTTAATTGTAGGATTTTGTCTTTCCTTTTTTACAATATTTGTTTGTGTGAAAATAACTGAGGGAATCGTTTACGCTTTAACAGGAATGTAAAATTGTAGCAGCAAAAAAATGCTGTGACATTCAGTTCAGTGTTAAGATCCCCTTGATAATTCAAAGATATTTCGTCTCTGCTGTATCGCGCTGCTGTGCCGTCCCCTGTAGTTTTCTTGGCTCGTGCGGATCAGCGTGAATCAGGGAAGGTAGCTTGACGCACGATTCTTTGGTACGCCAGATGTTTCGTGTGCCGAAACAGTGAGTCGACTCACTAGGATCAGATGCTCCGTATGTTTCGAAACAGTGAAGTGATTCGAACCGCACATCACTAGCCACAAGCAAAACAATATGGTCGAAGATGGATATCAGTGACGTCACCAGTTACAATAGCGTGGCCGGCTCTATTATAACGTGGCCAACGGGAAAGACACAGGCCCCAGCGCGCACGGCATGCCACATAAGCAAGGTAGTTCCGAGCCGGTTCGATCGCTAGCCGATTGGTCGGCCGCTGGGGCACACCCCACTGCGTCATAGCGGACAGCCACTGAGCTAGCGATCGCTCGGGTTCGGAACTACCTTGCTTACGTGGCATGCCATCCGCGCTGGGGCCTGTCTTACCCGTTGGCCACGTTATAATAGAGCACTGTATAGATGGCGACAGTTACATGCTCGTGTGCGCCTGTATGACGTCATGGACGTTAGCAAATCAGCATCCGATGTTGATGTCCAGCTTTGCTGCAGAGAGCTGCAGCCGTAGGTTCGTTCCAGCAGCAGCCAGACTGCTTGACGCGCACGCGCAACGCTGAAATTGTGTTCCAGCAGCGCCTTCTCCCGCTTCTGGCCACTTGGAGTGTGGCTGTTTGGTGTTCCAGCAGTTGCCGCAAGCAGCCAGACGCTACCCGGAAAAATATTTCTGGCGTGGTCAAGCTGCCAATTTGCGCATGCGCAGAAAGGTCTGAGTTAGAGTGGGGTGAAGCCATCACGTGGTATGTGTGTGTTTGTAGCGTGTTTTTCGATTATTGCGAAGTCACTGCAATCCCACTTGAGATCAGATATTTCTCGTTTACACTTCTTCGTTATTAGAAAGGAAAGTATTTTAATTATTCCTTTGAGCTCACCTTCGCCTGCAGCCAGAAATAGTGCAAAAAGCGTTCCAGCAGTGCAAGTATCGAACAAGGGTTTTTACGTCATAGTAGCTGCGCATGTGCGGTAACACCTGTTTCTTAGCGCTTGAAAGTAGCCGTCTGGTAGCTGCTGGAACGAACAGTGTGTGTGTGTGTGTGTGTGTGTGTGTGTGTGTGTGTGAACTTATTGGAGATCAAGCTGTATTCACGTTACTGTTAGGTGTTTTTATTTTTACGACAATGGGTCGTATGAATAAAAAAGGCACAGAAGGAACTTACTAAGCAAAGTAGAAATCCTCCGACCGACCACCAGGCACCTAGAATATACGGGCACAGTAAATCCCGCGAGATGGCACCGTGTGAGAGTTCCACGTGCGATTATTGAAGATCCACCATAATAGAAGGTGCGGGACCTCCGATAATAAAGGTGACCACTATCTGAGTAGGGCAAAAGAGCGATTGCTCAAAAGTCCTGTTAACATAGAACTGTTGTTATAATGATCAGTTGACTTGGAACACATGAAGTCCAGCTTTCAAAGAAGGCAGCACTTCTGAAGAGTCATTAAAAAAAAAAAAAAAAAAAAAAAAATGCTCTGAGTAGGTAGTTCATTCTCGCTACCTCCCCTCCTTCTTGAGTAACTTCTCTGTGTGTCATGTCCGGCATAGAACAGCTGTTCAATCATATATTTCTTTATATAAGGAACTCATAGTTCGATGGGGCGATCTATAATTGTTTAATAATGATTTTGCAGCCATGATCGCATTTTTCATTTATTATGTTACCGGTTTCGGCGTTCTCGACGCCATCTTCAGACCTGTCGTGATTTACATAACTTCACGACATTTTTTATATACTAAAACAGTACATACAGGTTGAAGCATCACCAAACATAAAATTACTAGTCATAAATAAAATATATACATCCATCTTCTAAAGGTTCTGAAGCGAGTTACTGAAGTAACTCGTTTCGTATATATTTTATTTATGACTAGTAATTTTATGTTTGGTGATGGTTCTGAAGTTACTTCAGTAACTCGTTTCAGAACCATTAGAAGATGGATGTATATATTTTATTTATGACTAGTAATTTTATGTTTGGTGATGCCTCAACCTGTATGTACTCTTTTAGTGTATAAAAAAATGTCGTGAAGTTATGTAAATTACGACAGGTCTGAAGATGGCGTCGAGCACGCCGAAACCGGTAACATAATAAATAAAAAATGCGATCTTGGCTGCAAAATCATTATTAAATATATTTCTTTCAACTAGCTTAATAAGGCAAATTATTAAGTGTACAAATATGGAGTAGGCATCTACATGTTCAGGAAGTACTGTACTATGTTTAGATATTAGTGTGTCGTGAAGACTAAATGTGCACTTTTTACAAAAATGTATTCTTCTGACGATACAAAATTATCGTCACGTGAAAAAGGTTTTTGTTAATGAAGTTGGGTTAGCACAATTTGCAAACTAAATTTTAAGAATGCATCACATATTCATCTGTTGCAATGTGGAATGCTGTCGGAGTTTTTTTAACATGAGATAGACCTACTTGTTAAATATGACACCTAATGGTCTGCTCATAAGCGTTAGAACGTGTGATTTTGTTACAAGAAACAGGCTGCTAGGTATGTAATTAATCAGATATTAATTTTCCTGTCGTTTCTACTTACTTCTAACATGAGAAAAGTTAAGATTACGAAGTCAGAAAACGCATCTTGAATAGGCCGACCGGTTTGGATAGAAACAATACTTCAGTAGGCCTACCTGGTATTACAGCAATATTTATTTTGTGATATAAACTGTGAAGTCTTGGTATGCACTGTATTTTGAAATAACATCCTAAGGCCTAGACCCGATTTAAAAACAATATTATTTTGCTATGTAGCTGTTTACAACTGTAAATATACACTCCAAACAAATGGGTAAACCATGCTGAATCGACTTGTGTTTCATTTCTATGTCAGTAATGAAAACATTCCCCTTACATCACTCTCGTCACTATATAAAATACTCTAAGTGTCACATTCACGATTTTTCTGAAGGAAGCTACTCGTCAACAGAATATTTTTATTTGCATTAACTTTTTAAATCCCCATGTATTTCTTAAACACTACATATAAAGGAACTTGTTTTTGCCTTCTGAGTAACACAAATGTTGTAATTTTTATTATAAACCACAGTAAAACGCAACTTAATAGAAGTTACTCAACCCGAAGTATGCTAGAGAGCTCACTTCAGATATCAGAGAATGTTCTCCAGTCGCGAGAAACGTCTCTAGTTTTATTCATACGAAATTGGGGAGTGTTCTCTGCTGTGAGCAACTTCTCACACCCTGTTACTCACGCTGAGAACTTACTCGGCTGAAGTATATTCTCCGACTCACTTTATTCATACGAACCTGAGGATGTTCTCTGGAATTCAGAGTATAAAGTAGAGACTCCGTTTTATTCATACTGACAAATGTTCTTTTCTAGATTGTTCATTGCTTGTGGTTACCATTTCCGTGGTGTCTATCGAGAGAAATTGTTTAAAGAAGCTATGTTACATGTCTAGACACTGAAAGAGTATTTCTTAATAAGGACGCACATAAGTTTGTGGCGATCGTTACCATTACTTTCCGTTTATTTTCCAACCCACGCTATTTTTAATACGTTTGACGCCTGTTGCAGACGTAGTCTAAACAAAGAGTGTGTTTGGCAGTATTGTCACATACCTGTGACAGATGAAATCCTTTATTATGTCTTACATGTAAATTTTGCGAACCATGTGAGTTGTAATTGTATTAAAATACCTAACAGAATGTATCTAGATGTAGTATACAGTTATTTTACTTATAGACCTAAGGTGATGGATGATTTACGAAATGGAACAGTTTTTAAATAATCTGGACATTGAAAGAGTATTTGTTAAGATGGACGCAAAAGTTTGTGGCGTTCATTACCGTTACATTCCATTTATTATTTAACACATACTATTTTCCTTTAAAACACGTCCATCTGCTGTTGCGTACATAGTTTCAATGCACACACCATCTATACAAAGAGATACATTGAATTTGTCTAGACACGTTAGGGGGCGCGAACGATTTCCGTAAGAATGAACCTTTTTTTGGATACTCCTAAATGTTTGGTTAGAATTATTTTTAAATAATTGTTGATAAATGTATATACATATGTTATACAACACTTAAAGTACACCCAGCTGTAGCATTACACCGAATTTCTTTATGCCATGTCTATATTTACCTGCAAAATTGCGTTCCATATGAGTCGTAATTAAGGTTTGATATATTACTTTACTTAAATTGTATCTGCCGATTATGGGAAAACGTAATGTTCTAATGGTTAAAGCAAAAACATAGAATGTCGCAATTAATATGCAAATTAGGAATTAAAAAATAATAGTGGATGGTGTTCGATGGCCTGGCGGCAGGCGGGGGTGGTAGTGATTAGTTGTGGAGATGGTCAATTGATTTACAAAACTCTTGTGTTAAGTGCAGGTACTACTTGATGTTATCAGTTATTATTCCAGGTAATTGTACTGACCAAAGTATGGCTATAAATAAAATAATTGGCTCCTTTTTTCCAATTAAGGTGTAGGACAGAGTAATAAAACCTGTATGTCGATAAGTAATTACTTTTGTAAAAATAAAAAATGAGGGGGGGGAGCGCGGCTTCGAGTCCTGGGGCCCTATTCTGTATCTTTCGTACCGTTCGGTTCGGTGTGTTTTTCTCGGTGGTGACGTCAATTTCGGTTCGGTAGCGAAAATGGTTATTCTGTACGTTTCTGTGGCCTGCTACCGCCCGAAACGGCCACCGAAATTTCGAGCGCTGCACCGAAAGCCGCTGAGGTTTCGGTGAGGCCGTTTGGTTCGTTTCGGTGGGCTTGGATTGCGAAGATAAATTATTATTTTAGCAATGCTGTGTCGTTTTAAATTCCGATAATGATACAACTGTTGTTTTTTAAGTAATAAGTAACTTGAAAACATTAATTTTCAAGGTTGTCTACAGATATTATCAGAATATTACGTTAAAATTGCTAGCGTTCTAGAGTTTAATATAACGACATAGCACTTCTGTAGACTCTATTGCAACAAACTTTATCTTAAAATACGCGTCTCGGTAATGTCTTTAATGCGCCGTTTCATTTATCCTGCAAACTCTCATATTACGGAAGTGTAAATACGAAATCCATCGAATACGGCGTCACCTTCGTTTTCGCCCTTCGCAAAGCTGTCGCGTCATATTTGGCAAATTTTCGTATTTGTACGTGAGAATTACTCACTTATGCACTCCAGATACTCCACCGCATTGAAAATCTTCATAAAATGAGCCATTTTCACCGCAATCTTAAGACCTGTTGTGCCAACAAGCACGTTACCGACGTATCTGAACGGTACTTAGTAGTGTTTTACCGTAGTTTTCCGTACAAACTGAGTATTTATTACTTACAGAAAACACTCTTACAACGTTTAAGTTAAAATGGAAAGGAAGTTTGTGAAGTTAGATAGTGGATATCATACAAATTAGCAGCAGTATAAATAACCGATAATCATTCCGCAAAGAAGTCAATGGAAACAAAGACTGGCCTCTCTTGTAGACGTTGTGGTCTAACTCAAGTACCCAGGAGTAGAATGGAAAACGGTGTGGAATAACATCAGCCTCCCGATTCATACATCCGAAGTGGCATCGACGTGGTTTAAGGTAGTGAACAACGTCCTGGCCACAAATGAAAGGTTACACCGCATTGGTTTAAGTGTGACTGATAAATGCACCCGCTGTGGCCTGATCGACAGCTTACGCCACAGGTTCACGTGCGGCGGCCATCTCACTAACTGGAGATGGGTCCAGCAACGGCTGGGACTGTTAACACGCAGTGCGGCTGCAAGTTATTCCCCTGACATACTCCTCTGGCCGGACAGAAAATTTTTTCCAGCAACCAAAAACAACACCATTATGTGGATGTTAGGGCATTACGTAGCTTACAACGTCAGCTACACCAGCGAGGACAATCTGATTAGCTTTGAAGCCTATATGAAGACAGCGCAGTGGCACACTAAAAAATACCCTAATGTGAAAAAGTTCTTCGGCAACATGTTAGACATCATATTTGAGAAACAAGGAGTAGGTTAAAGTTCAACCACGGAGAATGCACTCCCCAGTATCAAGGAATTTACTTGAGTTTTTTGTTCAACACAGAAGATGATAAGACAAATTGTAAAACTTACCTTTTATTTTTTTTCTGTGTGTATGAGTATTCTACAGTTGAATAAACAAATAAAAAAATTAAGAAAAAGAAAAATGAAAAAAAAATAAAAAAAAGTAAATAAAAAATTAAATAAAATTGAAATAAAGATACCTAAATGTTAAAAAAAAGTGAGATGCTTACAAGAAGTCGTATATAAATAGGTTTAAGGATGTTAGTGAGGTTTGTTTTTCAAAGGTTGAAAGTTTAAGGGATTTAATTGTAAATGTGTATTATAGATAATAATTATAGCACTAAAATAATCTTAAGTTTATATGAAAATATGTTGATATTGCATGTTACAGGGCAGTTGTATTTGTTATAAAAGTATATACTTTTTTGTTTAAAAAGTGAGTTTTCACTTCAGACTTTTCAAATTTTGCAGTTGAAAACAAGATGCACAATTCAGTGGATTCAGGGCATTTTGGTTATTAGTGTTCCAGTATTGAAAATGTGCAGAATTGTTCTGTTGTGGTTTCTTTTATGCAGATAGAAATACTCTTTTAAGTTCTGTATGTTACTTTTGTATGACCATAACACTTCTGTATAGTTTTAAGATTTGCAGCAGCATAATTACATTCCTGTAGTTCAACGATGAGAAAACATTGGTTACCTTAAGATTGCTGGTAATTTTACAACCAGATAAAAGGAAATTGTAATTTTTCTCACAACCATGATGTAAATACTTCATCTAAATAAAGCTTTGTAAAAAAAAAAAAAAAAAAAAAAAAAAAAAAAAAGCGGTTAAGGCGACAACCTCCTACCCTAAGTGTTTTAGGTTCGAATCCTTCCTGGCGCAAAATATTTTTTCACCATTCATCTTGTCAGAACACTTTTCTAGTCGTGTAAAAGAACCATGATCTGCAATATTCTTTTGCATGTACATGTAAGAGCGAGCGCCAGCAGTAGTTTCTTATACATCGGGGTTCACTCTTATTATAAAACAAAAGATGAAATTTCTGTGAGTGAAACAAACGTAGACTTTTATTTTTATTAATTTACGTTTTTAGTCTTGTTACAAATAATTCATGTGTGACTACTCTCAATGCTTGAAACGCAGTTTGAAACAAAGAAAAGTTTTCAGCCTTCATGTTGATCACATAATCTTCAATATGAAGACTGAAAATTTTTGTACGTTTCAAACTATGTTTTAAGCACTGATGAGAGTCTGACAGCGACCAAAATCAAATTTTGCGACAGTAAAGAAATATTTGCGACTGCTCTTCAACATCCATATATGTTAACAGCCACTGAGCACTTGGATTCAAGATGGAATCAAACCTGACGTGAATAAACAACTTTTCATAAAAGTTTAAATATTCTCTTTTTTCAGTGACAAAAAGTTTTAATTAAATTTAAAAAAAGTTTCAGTAGGTAGTTCTCGGAACACACTGTCGTGTTATGTCGCCAGATTATGAAATACACGACTTTCATTTTTTACATTTTTTGGGCTGTCTCTCACGGTAGGAAACGCAGCGAACGCCGGCCACGGCTGCCGTTCCCGCTGTTCACCAGCAGTGCGCATGCGCCGAGGAGCAGTCAGGCACTTCTGATTGGCTGATGCGAGCGGATCTGGCAACAGCGCCACCGTGAGCTACGGAGTCCAGGAAGGCGTACCGCAACGCCACCGAAAGGCATACAGAATGAACTAACGGAGCTGCTTCGATAACTCGACCCCTCGGTGCGCTCTATGACCGAACCGAACTCTGGGGCGCCGAAAAGATACAGAATAGGGCCCCTGGACCGGGTAATGCGGGAGCAGCAATCTTTAGGACTGTTGGTGGGGCGGAGGTGGGGGTGGTGGCGGGCGTGGGCGGTGGCGGCGTCCTTTGATTAGTAGTCGGACAAGTCACGTAGGGTGGAGGGGTGGGAGTAACGGTACTCATCAATGCATCATGGGTAGAATCTCATTGGCGTAGAGCTCTCATTACTATACTACTGGCGGAAATGGTCCTTTGAGAATTACCGAAGGATGCCGACCAAGTATGACACTAAGCCGCTGCAATGCAGACTTATAGGGGTGTGGGAAGGCCCAGAGGGTTTCCTGCGCTCGTGGGAATTTCTGCTGACCTCCTGGCGTATTCTGTAGCTTAGCAAGAGCAAGAATGAGTAAGGAACAGAAAATTCTTTGGAGACTCCACTCCGACACTTTTTTTACAAAGCTTTGCATTGTACTTGGCTGTGGGGCAGTGCTGAAACATCGCTGATTGAAAAGCAAATAGCATTAAAAAGTGACACTCGGATAATAAACCTTATGATGCAGTGAGTGGTAAAGCCTGTGAGGAATTAATATTTAGCACACCATTTGCCATGGGAGGGAGACGTGCTCCCTCTTGCCCCCGCCTTGCGGACGCCAATGCGCTTATCTCTGGATAAGAATGGCAAACTTCGTAAATCCTTTTGAAACCACTTACTGTATTCGTCTCTCGGTCTCCCTCTGCAGTTGTTATCCCTCCAATGCTACCTTGTACACTGACAATTCCTTGACGTCTCAGAATGTGTCCTATAAATCGAATCCTTCTCTTCATCAAGATACGCCGCAATTTTCGTTTCTTCCCAATTCTGTTTAGCACCTGCTTATTAGTTATGCGATCTACCCATATAATGCTCAGCATTCGTCTCTAGCACCACATTTTAAAACCTTCTACCATCTCTCTGTCTGAGTTCTTCAGATCTACGTTTCATTTGCGTACAATTCTACACTTCATACAATTATTTTCGGCGCGGTGTAGTAGCCGAGCGGTCTAAAGCGCCTCGCTGCGGAGCGCGCGTTTGTTCGCCGTGGAGGTTCAAGTCCTCCCACCGAGCGAGGTGGCGCAGTGGTAACACACTGGACTCGCATTCGGAAGGATGGTGGTTCAAATCCACCTCCGGACATCCAGATTTAGGTTTTCCGTGATTTCCCTAAATCACTCCAGGCATATGCAGGGATGGTTCCTTTGAAAGGGCGCGGCCGATTTCCTTCCACATCGCCGGCCGCAGTGGCCGAGGAGACTGAGGCGCTTCAGTCACTGTCTGCACGGCCACTACGGTCGGGGGTTCGAATCCCCCCTCGGACATGGATATTTGTGCTGTCTTTAGTATAAGGTAGTTGATAAGTAGTTAGTAAGTTTAGGGACTGATGACCCCGTAGTTAACTCCCATAAGCTTAACAAACATTCCTTCCACATCCTTACCCAAACACTCGGAGCGTAAGCTCCGTCTCTAATGACCACGCTGTCGACGGGACGTTAAACTCCAAGCTTCCTTCCTTCCTTCGAGTCCTCCCTGGGGCATGGGTGTGTGTGTTGTCCTTAGGTTAGTTTACGTAGATTTAAGTAGATTGTAAGCTACGGACTGATGACCATGCAGTTTGGTCCGATAAATTTACAAACATTTAAACATTTGAACATTATTTTCGGAAGGGGCTTCTTACATTAATGTTAATATTTGTCAACAAATTGCGCTTCTTCGGAAATGCTTTTCTTCTCATAGCCATTCTGCATTTCATATCTTCTTTACTTTGGCTATCAGAAGTTATTTTGCTACTAAATAACAAAATTCCTATATCTACTTCTTTTATTGTATCGTTACTGTGGTGTCGCACAAGTTCAAAGTGCGCGCCACCTACTTTCGCCGCGCGCCGCCATGCACGCACGGCGCGGCGTTCTTACGACGTCAGCCATGAGCGCCCTCTGCTACAACTCCGCTCGTGGCCACCACTGAACGACATCGTTCACTTGGGACTGAGATAGGAACCAGTTAACACTTCAGAATCAGATAGGCACCAGTAAAGACTTAGCTATCGGACAGGCACTAGGCAGACCTCTAACTCAACTATGTATCAGCCTTCTGCAGTACTGAACTATGTAAAAGTTAAGTATTGTATAAATTCTGTGCAATATATATCTCGTTCTAATTTGCTCTAGTGTTTCTAGTTTCTGCTGTCACACTGGCTGCTCACCTCCGTACCTGCACAATCGTGCTACCTTTATTCCTGTGTCGGTCTTCCTACTCGGCCACCGACACCTACGACGGAAACGAGACACAAAAGCGGCGACAAGGCTGGGACACAAAAGTTACCTTTTCTGGTTCATTCAGCATCCTCTGATTTTCCTCAACTACATCCCCTTACCCTTATCTTGCTATTGTTGAAGTTCGTCTTATAACATCCTTTCAAGACACTGCCCATTCCGTTCAATTGCTCTTCCAGGTCCTTTGCCATCTCTGACAGAATGACAATGTCATCGCCGGACCGAATAGCAGTGCCCACCAAGGCCCCTTTGCTGCGGTGCGCGCGGCCGTTAGCTGTCGAGGGTTCGAGTCCTCCCTCGGGCATGAGTGTTTGTGTTGTCCTTAGAATAAGTTAGTTTAAGTAGTCTGCAAGTCTAGAGACTGATGACCAACGTAGTTACGTCCCTTAAATTTACAAACATTTGAACATCTTTTTACAATGTCACTGATAAACTGCAAAATTTTTATTTCTTATCACTGAACTTTTAATTCCTTCCGAAAATTTCTCCTTCCATTCCTTCACCGCTTGCTCAATGTACAGACTGAATAACATTGGGGAAAGACTAAATCTCTTTCTTCCTCCCTTCCCAACCTGTACGACCCTTTCATGTCCTTCGACTGTTATAACTGCTGTTTTGTTTCTGTTGTATATTAATTTTCTTTCCCTATATTTTATCCCTGCAACTTTCAGAATTTGGACGACTGTATTCCAGTCAATATTGTCAAAAGCTTACATCACATCTACAGAAGCTAAAAACGTGGGTTTGCTTTTCCTCAACATATCTTCTAAGATAAGTTGTAATGTGAGTATTGCCTCGCATGTTCCTATATTTCTCCTAAATTCAAACTGATATACACCAGCGGCGGATTCTAATAGTTTATTTGTTCGTTTGTAAATATTTCGTGTTATTATTTTGCAACCATGGGCTATTAAACTGATAGTTCTGTAACTATCACACTTGTGTGCACTTACGTTCTTTGTCGAGAGCACAGCCATACCAGCCTCTTCTCGAAGCCATTCAAGGCACTTTCTACTCTCCTGTATCTTCGTTGTCGATAATGCTAGCCGCGGTGGAGTAGTCGAGCGGTCTAATGCGCCTCGCTGCGGAGCGCGCGGTTGCTCGCCGTCGGAGGTTCGAGTCCTTCCTGGGGCATGGGTGTATGTGTTGTCCTTAGGTTAGTTTACCTTAGTTTAAGTAGTTTGTAAGCTACGGACTGATGACCACACAGTTTGGTCCGATAGATTTACAAACATTTGAACATTCTGATAATGCTAGAAGCCTGAATTTTCATTGGAGCAACGATAGAAACCTCACAGTTCACGAAATATTGCCAGTCCAAATTTCGTTAATTTTATCACTCACTCACCAATCGTCATAATTCTAAGATACTTCTAGTACACAAAGAGATTTGAGAATTTGTATTTAGTTATTCTTTAACTTCTAATCAAACGAAAAAGTCAAATATAGCCAAATTTCAGTATGCTACGGTACCATTTTCTAACCTTCAGAACTTTCTCCTTTTCGACTATTTAAATATAATCTCTTAAATGTATATTATTATCGAAGGAATAGTGACGGGCTAGCAGTAAAGTGCTGTACAAACACCAAAGAGATCGTAGCTTCGGTAAAAGGTGGATAAATTTACGAGTAGGCCTATTTCCTCCGTTGTCATTTCAACCTAGCTTACATCTCTTTACGATATGAGTTGCTAGAAACAGTGGCGGCTCGTGCTCAGTTTCGTTGGTGAGACCCTAACAAAAAGTTAGTACCCAGTATAATGCAATCAGTCTGAAGTGTTCATTATGTAACCTTCATTTATATACCATCATTTAAACACATTCCAAAGATATTCAGTATGCTAATTATGCAGTAATTAATATAATCCAGGAAACGCTGTATCTAATAACAATTTATACAAATGTGCAATAAACATTATTATTATTATTATTTATTTATTTATTTATTTTTCTTTTTTGAGGGGGGTTATGTGTGTGTAATATTGTAGTTGGTCTGGTCCACCAGCTCTGCTGGTTTTCCGTTTACTTTTGTGGGTGTCTTGAGTTTATGCTGTGGTGACACAATTTATTGAATAACTTGGAGGTGTTTGGATTCGAACCAAAGTTCACCAGCTGTTCTCATGCTGAAGTTCGTACTTATGTAGTCGTGCTTCTGTGTACTGATTGGGACGTCAAAATCAAAATGAACTGTGGGAGGACGTGTGTGACTTCTTCTCTGTTGGGAATGCACCAGAGAGACATCAGGGACCCTTCTGGCTTTTGTGTTACGGCCAAGGGAAAACTTTGCTAGGAGCAGTTTCATGTGTATTTTATCTAACTAGCATGTTAACTAATGATGTATGTGTTCTGACAGCTTATTTATACAGCAAATGTGCATGTCTGTTCTTCTGAATGACAAACTTGTTAATTACTGTGTTGTTTAAGTTTGGAATATCACTGATTTCCTTCTTGTGAATGGAACAAACAGCCAGTGAGTCCAGCCTTTCCTGACACATACTGTTTCTGAGGAAGGTTTTGCTTCTTTTTAAGATGCTGAAACTGCGCTCTGCTCTGATGTTGAAATTGGTGTAGTTAGCGCAGTTTGTAATGTTTTGTGCACTTCAGCGAACGATTCTTCAAAGGAATGTTCCACAAAGAAAGTAAACAGCTCACAAACCGATGTAATACCACTAAATGTATCATTGCGATAAAGCACTGACAATTCATTTTTCAATTTATCATGGCAAATAAACGGACTATAGTTTAATGAAAAATTATTGACCAAAATGACTGGGAAATGTTCTCTAAAAGAAGCAAACTTACTGTTTTGGATCAGTGATTTCGAAGCTCCTAAATACACGAGAGTTTTGAAACTTTCCATTCAGTTGGATGGTCATAATGTCACACACTTCTTTGGCATCTGCTGACAGATTAAGTTCACTGTTACATTTGAAACGTTTTCTTGGAGGAGCAATACACGCATCATCAGAAACTGGAAACCGATGAATGTTCTCTCATATTTCAGATACAGCACACTCAAAATGTTGTTTGGTTAGTTGGTTGGGACAGGGGGACCAAACTACTAAGGTTATCGGTCCTCCGGTGTGGAGGGGTAGGAGGGAGGATAGGAAAGTAGGAGAAGGGAAAGGAAATGCAGTCCAGGAAGGAAAGAAGGAAGAAAGACTGCATTACGAAAGAACTGTGAGTCCCCTGAAGGGTCAAAGTGATGAAATGCATTGGATATAGTAACGGCATTTGCACTCTGCATCGCTATCTGTGTTATAGAAAATATGAACGTGTTTCATGATATCATAGAAAAAGTTTAGGAGGAACAAAAAGTGTGGATTGTGAAGTAAATTATTTAGGCAAAAATTTCTCTTATTGTAACACCAACCAGGAATTCTCTTCCTCGATCTTTTCAAAACATTCCAATAAGTGCAATTTGTTTTCTTTGACAGTATTTACAATGCGGGAGTGGAAGCTCCATCTAGTTGAAGAGACTTAAGGAATTTTCTTGTTGCAGAGAGTCTGTAACAAATCACTTCGCTTGGGAGATGAAGAAAAAAAGTTTAAAATCAGCAATATTTGCGAAGAACAATCTTATCGACTTTATGCTTTTACTTCAAGCATTCTGAAGAACCCACTTCATTTGGTGGCCATAGCAGTGAACGTACCTGACATGTGGGAAAGTGCCCTACATCAGTGTCTGCACACCACTGTTACTGCCACTCATTACTGGAGCGGTATCGTATGCCTGGGCAATGAGTTTTTCTTGAACATTGAAAGGTTCCAGACTTCTTTTTAAAACGTCACTAAGGCCATATGCTGTCCTAACATTAACGTTTCCAAAGGAAAGAAATCTTTGAATTGGTTTCTTCTCCTTAATATACTGCAGTATAATGAAAAATTGACTTCTGCACGTAATTTCTGTTATTTCGTCAGCCTGCACAGAAACGAAAGTGGCGTCGTTAACTCTTTAATCAGTTGTTCGATGTAAACTTGAGACATACAGCCCAGAAGCCAATGGCGGCTCTGGCATGTGTCACATGGGTGGGCCGAGGGTGGGCAAGACTACATATACAATGGATAGGCCCTATGAAGAACACAGTGTAGTTTAAAGTACTAAGTTATTGACCTTACGTAATTTTCTGAGACATTCCATTCTCGAATAGCGCGCGGGAAGAATGAACACCTGAATCTCTCCGTTCGGACTCTGGTTTCTCTTATTTTATTCTGATGATCATTTCTACCTATGTAAGTGGGAGTCAACAATATATTTTAGCATTCGGATGAGAATGTTGGCGATTGTAGTTTCGTAAGCAACCCACGCCGCAGCGATAAGCGCCGTTGTTGTAATGATTCCCATCCCAGATCCTGTATCATTTCCGTAACGCTGTCTCCCCTGTATCGTGACAATACGAAACGAACTGCCCTTCTTTGGACTCTTTCGATGTCTTCCGTCAAACCCACCTGATAAGGATCCCACACTGGGCTGCAATACTCCAAAAATGAACGGACAAGCGTAGTGTATGCAGTTTCTTTTGTAGTTCTGTTGCATGTTTTGAGGGTTCTGCCAATAAAACGCAGTCTCTGGTTCGCCTTTCCCACGGCACTATCTACGTGTTCTTTCCAATTTAAGTCAGAAGTAATTGTAATTCCTAGGTATTTTGTGGAGTTTACGGCCTTTACATTTGATTGATTTATCATGTAAACAAAGTTTAACGGATCTCTTTTCGTTAATTTTCTGTTAATTTATGTATCTGCATCAACGATATAATATTTCATAAAGCGAATTGAACTTCTATATGCCTTCATTTTCTTCTGGTTCGTCACGCCCCCTTGAAGATACTATCTCGTTGCCTTTGTCTAACTTGAAATACCTCATACTATATTTTTTTCTCTAGAAGTATTTCATTGTACGGTCGCTGCAACAAGTTAAGTTTTCATATAATTAGGGATAGCGTTTTTTGGCCTGGCCATAGCTACAAGATGTCTAATGCTACCTCACTATCATCACTTCCTGTGCCATGCTGCATCTACAGGCAGTGGCGTAGCTATGTCACCAAGGGCCCCGGGGCAAAAATTACATTGGGGCCCTCTTTAAACTAAACCTATACAGATGCATAACTACATCAGCAGCTCCTTACCGCCCACTGGAAGACATAATAAGGCAAACCTAAATACTACTAAGTAAATTATTATGTGTCACGCAGCAGATAATATTTAATCGTACCTCTAATATAAGTGTGGAAGTTTGTTTGTTTGTTATGCTTTCACGCAAAAATTACTAGGTGATATGGACGAAATTTTCCAGAGGGATAAAGGTAGAGTTGGACCTGGGTAGGACATACAGATGAAAATGCCCCACGGGATATTTTTCGTCAGCGGTGACAGCAGGCGGACTGTTGTCAGTGCCGACAACTCACTCTCGCTAAACTACTGTGCTGTTAGATCGTTTTGTTGACAGCCCACTCAAAGTTGGAAAATAGGGAAATATTCGTGTAGGATGGTTTCATCAAAAGTAAGTTGTCGGATTTTGTTTTATGAAACACTTTGGATTGAGCCGTGCCCCTACCAGGCTTCTTGAAGTATATGTTAGTGTCTGGCCAGGAAAAAGTAATAAGTAAAATAATGAAGTCGATATCTTCACTTATTATCGTGACAGTGGGGTAGAGAGCAGCGTCTTGATGCACCATTCACTTTTGAGACAAAGTAATTATTGGCCATGTTGGGGTCAATTTAGGCAGGAGAGATTAAAAGTCGAAATTCCTTCATTCAACTAAAATATTATATAGAGTATAACGTCTATTATCCGAAGTAATCTGGGGACATGGATATTCGGAAAACCGTTTTATTCGGATATTAGAACTGTACACTTCTATTTGTCAATAAGAAGTAGTGTACAGTAAGCGTATTTATACTGTATTTGAAGGAGCGCGATCCTTCACATTGCACGCCGCAATACTTGGAAGACGCAGCTGTTGCTGTGAGCAGCTCTGATGCTGCCGCTACTTCTGCTGCTACGCCGACTGTAGTGTGCCGATTGTTGGACACATTGGCTGGCAGTTTCGCCTGTCAGCAGCGACACATAGTGGCGACTTGTGAAGGCCCAATTAGGAGCATTGTTCCGCCAGCCGGTGGCCCAGTGCGGCTACTGTGGGAAACTTGGTTTGAGGGGAAGGGGATATGATGGACGATAGGGTGGGAGGGTAAAAAAAAAAAAATTAAATAAAAAATTCGGCGCTCTACTGTAACTTTTTTTCGATCGCCGCTCACGAAGGCCGAGGGGGCCCTGGAGCTCGGTGGCCCCGGGGCACTGCCCCGTCCCCCATGGTAGCTACGCCACTGTCTACAGGATGTGTCTATTTACATGATGCGTCCACACGTGGGCTGTCTGCCGGCAACTTCATAATGTCGCACTGTGCGCCTTGAAAGGCCAGTGTGGCCTGAATAATAGGCTAGGGTTCTTTACTGACATAGTCAACAGTGAAACATATGAGCAGAACATTTTGCAAACTTTTTTAATGGAGTTAGTGTAAGAGATCGAAGCTTTGAGTTTTTTCTTTAGGATTCGGCAAGGGCTCACACGGTAACGCAATTCGCGAAGTGTTCCATGACAGTCTCATTAGAACCCTCACGTACTACATCAACATAGATATTCTGCAAATCACATTTAAGTGCCTGGCAGAGTGTTCATTAACCACTTTCATTCCATTCTCTAAGAGCGCTCGGGAAGAAAGAACACCTAAATCGTTCCGTTTTCGATCTGATTTCTCTTATTTTGTTGGGATGGTCATGTCTCCCTATGTAGGTGGGTGCTAGCAAAATATTTTCACATTCAGAAGTAAAAGTCGGTGATTGAAATTTCGCAAATAGATCTCGCCGCAACGAATAACGTCGTTCTTTTAATGATTTACACCTCAAATCGTGCAACATTTCCGTGACGCTTTCCCCTTGTAACGTGATAAATTTAAAACTATCTGCCCTTCTCTGAACCTTCTGAATGTCTTCCACCTGGTGAGGGTCCCACACTGGGCAACAGTACTCCAGGAGAGGACGCACAAATGGGATGTAGGCCGTCTCTCTGGTGGAGCTGTTGCATCTTCGAAGCGTTCTGCCAATGAAACATAACCTTTGGTTCGCGTACACCACAATATTTTCTGTGTCTTCTCTCCAGTCTAAGTTGTTTGTAATTGTAACTACTAGGTATTTGGTGGAATTTACGACCTTAATGTTTAACTGATTTATCGTGTAATTGAAGTTCAGCGGATTTCGTTTAGTGGTCATGTGTATTAATTCACACCTTTCATTATTTAGTGTTAATCACTAACCGATAAACGACAGCATCATCCGCGAACAGTCTAAGAGCTATTCAGATTGTCTCCTATGAGATCAACCCGCGCGATACGCTTGACAAGAAACAATCTAAATATCAAGCGGCATTACAGTCACTTAAATTTTTAAGTTATAACAATTATTGAGGCATGGAACTGGTAACGCTTGAATACGAAATGTAAAGGATTTGCTTTGAGGAGCATTTGTTTTTGTTTAGATGCGTTGAAAGTCACACATAGTTTTAAAAATAAATGGATTTCTATCACGCTTGTGTGAGGCGTGTTTAAAATAACCCCATTAGCATCCTCAATGTGCCTTTCTGCGTTTTTTTCAAAGATAAGTAGCTATTTACATTTTGTAGGTTCTCTTTGTGTATATACATTTTCTAGTAACTTTAGTCACGTTTTTGTAGGCAGGAGTCCAGATGTCTTCATATTGTTCTTACTGTTCTATTTTTCCCCAACCATTCATCCCGTTTCATGTAGACTTTTTTAAATTTTTAATGTTTATTTTTTATTTTCCATACTTCCCTCTTCCCTCACTTGTATGCTGAATTTCCTGTTTCTCTTTTCACGCGCCTATTGCGTAATTGATTTAAGAATTTGGTTCAACAAGCATATTATTTTGTGGTGCCAGCGTTGGTCCTTTGGTGACACCTTTTATAGTAACTTTATAGGTAGACTCGGTTTTCTTCATTTTCCAACCATCTAAAAAGTATTCAAAACACTGAGAAAGGATGGACGTATCCGGTCCTTATGAATGTATCTGGAGTTAGCCATTCGTACAAACGCCAGCGCCGCACACTTCTTCGTTTTCTTTGTTTTCATATATCTTGACCTTTTATCTAGAGAGACTTTTTCATGTGTAAATAACATCCATGCACTTCCACTGTTAGTACTACAACTTTAATCATAAAAATCGTTACTGATTCGAAATCTACAGTCACGCTTACAGGTTTCCATTCTACAATATTTACAACAAAATTTCGGAAAAAAACGAGATATGTCTCATTTCTTTTGTTTGGAAATAATGCAAAGGCAACTGCATGGATGTTTATCTCAATGTTTGTACTCCAAAAGGTATATATTTGCGAAACCTGTTACTGCGCTTAAATGCACTATCCACGAAAAAGTCTTGTTCACTTCTTATGTGAGAGCCTCTTCACCTGCTTGTTCGATAGAAACTATTATCCTTTCTTCGAATTAGCCGTCACTTAACAGAAACTGTTGTTATCATTCATATCTAGTAACTCCGCTTTGAGGTCAATTTCTTCTCCTCTCTGCACACCGACCACAGTACTACAAGTTTATATGCCAACTACCTCTGCCGACGATGAGGTATCGAAGAAATGTATGAGGAGATAAAAGACATTATTCAGATCGTTAAAAGAGAAGAAAATTTAATTGTGATGGGGGACTGGAACTCGGTAGTAGGAAAGGGAAGAGAAGGAAATGCAGTATGTGAATATGGACTGGTGAAAAAGAATGAAAGAGGAGATCGCCTGGTAGAATCTTGGCAGAGCACAATTTAATCATCACAAACACTTGGTTTAATCATTATGATAGAAGGTTATATACGTTGAAGAGACCTGGAGATACTGGGAGGTACCAGATTGATTTTGTAATGGAAAGGCAAAGGTTTAGAAACCAGGTTTTAAACTGTAAAACATATTTAGGGTCAGATATAGACTCGGACCATAACTTATTGGTTATGAAATGTAGGTTAAAACTTAAGAGACTGCAAAAATGAAGAAAAATAAGGAGATAGAATCTGGACAAATTGAAGGAACCAGAGGTGGTTGAGAGGTTTGGAGGGACATTTAGCAAGGATTGTCTGAAACGAGGAAAAGTAATACAGTAGAAGAATGGGTAGCTCTGAGAGATAGAGTAGTGAAGGCCGCAGAGGATCATATACGCAGAAGTACAAGGCAAAATAGGAGATACTGAACTTAATTGATGAAAGGAGAAAAAAATGCATCAAGTGAAGCACGCAAAAGGGAGTACAGACGTCTGAAAAATGAGGTTGACAGTAAATGCAGACTGGCTAAGCAGGAGTAGCTCGAGGAGAAATGCAAGACAGTAGAAGAATGTACAACTAAGGGGAATTAGAAACCGCCTACAGGAAAATAAAAGAGACATTTGAAGACAAGAAAAGCAGGGGTATGGATATCAAAAAGTCAGACCGAAAACCAGGACTAAGCAAAGAAGGGAGAGCTGAAAGGTGGAAGAAATATATGGAAGGCATATAGAAAGGAAATAACCTTTAAGGCAGTATTCTAGAAATGGAAGACGAAGTACAGGAAGATGAGAAGGAGATACTATACTGCAAGAAGAATTTGACAGAGCATAAAAGATTTGAGTAGAAACAAGGCCCCTGGAGTAGATCATGTTCCGTCTGAACTGCTATTATCGTTATGAGAACCAGTCATAAAGAAATTGTACCACCTGGTAAGCAAGATGTATGAGACAGGGAAAATACCCTCAGACTTCAAGAAGAATATAGTGATTCCAATTCCTAAGAAAGCAATTGCTGACAAATTTGAAAATTACAGAATTATCAGTTTAATAAGTCAGGGTTGCAAAATAATAACGTGAATTATTTACAGACGAATGGAAAAACTGGTGGTATCCGACCTTGGGGAAGATCAATTTGGATTTAGGAGAAATGTAGGAACACGTGAGGCAATACTCACATTACGACTTATCTTAGACAATAGATTGAGGAAAGGGAAACCTACGGTTTTAGTATTTGTGGATCTGGAGAAAGCTTTTGACAACGTTGAGTGGAATACACTTTTTCATATTCTGAAGATAGCAGGGGTAAAGCATAGGGAGCGAAGAGCTGTATTCAACTTGTACAAAAACAAGGTCGAAATTATTAGAACCGGTCATGAAAGGGTCGCAGTGGTTGGTAAGTGAGTAAGACAGGGTTGTAGCTTTTCCAGAATGTTGTTCAATCTTTACATTGAGCAAGCTGTGAAGAAGAGTAAGGAGAAATATTGGGGGGAATTAAAGTCCAGGGAGAAGGAGCAAAAAACCTGCCGTTTGCTGAAGACATAGTAATTCTGTCAGAGACAGCAGTGGGGCCTATGGACTTCGTTCTGTACTTATATTAAAGCTAAATAACTGCTCTATAACTTTTTGTGTATGGCTTTCCCCGTGGAGTGATCATTAGAGCCAATGTTCCTAGCCAAAAGATGACTAAAATCGAAAATTTCAACTTTTTGGAGAAATAAGTCAATTTTTGAAGTCCAATATCTCGGGAACTATTGGACTTACAGACCTGCGGTGGGGCTTAAATTTTAGAATACTTTATCTACATTAATAGAGGTGTGAGTAACTTTTCGTAAAAAAAACACCCTTCACGAGTTATAAGCCAAAACCAGAAAATGTCCGAAAATTTCGAGGTTTTTTTGGCTCTTAAAAGTTAAGCTAAAGGATTTCGAAGCTGCAAGATTGGTTTAATACTACTCTAATATGCCCTAACAACATACCAAAAATTCAGCTTCCTGCAATGTTTTTGGACGTAAAAATACCTGGCGACTGGCCTACAAAGGAATTAGGATCAAAACACTCGTTTGGCCAACGCTTGAGTATTGGTCATCAGTGTGGGATCCGTACCAGGTAGGGTTGATAGAGGACACAAAGAGGATCCAACGGACAGCAGCAACCTTAGTTCATATAGTGAGCGCGAAAGGGTCACAGAGATGAACAGGAAACTCCAGGGGCTACGCTACAAGAGAGACGCTCACTACCGCGGTTCGGGCCTCTTTCAAAGTTCCGAAATCATACATTACTCGAAGAGTCAACCAACATATTACTCCCTCTTAGGTTATATGATCACAAGGATCAGAGTAGAGAGATTAGGACCCACACTGAGGCATATCTGCAATTGTTTTCTTTCTCTTTTTTCCGATCGCGATTGAAATAAGAGGAAGCAGTGGTAATGGTACACAGAGTACTCTCCGCCATATATCATGAGGTGTCTTGCGAAGTGTGGCTGTAGATGTAGATGTAGAGGGGGAGGGGTAAACCGGATCATCTGCCCAGAGCGGCACTCGCAGAGACAAGGTTGCGTAGAATCTATGAAAACCGCTCCCTGTGAAATTTGCGCCCAATACCTACTACCTTTGTGGCACGGCTAAGCTGCACCAGGACCGTTCTAATTCTCGAAAGTATCTGCTCCTTAGACACGGCCGAGCTCAGTGCTTCTACCAAAGTAGCTCCAGTTTTTGTTAAGTTCACAACGTGCGACTTGTGTATTTCTGCCACAATAGCTCCGATTTGGAAGTTTCAATGACTATTCGCAGTAATCCAAGTTACTACTATGAAAGATTTTTTTACATAATGAAGAGAACAAAGGAAGTTAGGGTCTGTGATGTGGCGCTGTTCAAGACGGAAATCAAACCACTGTCGAGGAAAGCTCAAAAGCAAGTATTCGACACTGTTGTTTTTAACTCTAGCATCAATTTGGAGCTCCGGATGGCTCTCTGTTGGAAGTAAGGAAGACACTGAACGAGGAAAAGAAGAGCGCACGAGAGGAAGAGAGATATTTCCGAACTATATTCAGAGGAGCTGGGTTACCTGCATGACCCAGGGTACGATTTTGTCAAAAAAAGCCAAGCAAGCAAAGAAGAGAACATTATACTAGCAGCGGGTAAAATCACAAGGAAATCAGAATGAGATCTGCAGTTGTTGTTGTTGTGGTCTTCAATCCGCAACTGGTTTGATGCAACTCTCCACACCACCTTGTCTGTGAAGCTTCTTCATCTGACAATACGCACGGAAACCTACATCCTTTTGAATCTGCTTACTGTATTTGTCCCCCGGTCTCCCTCTACAATTTTTACCCCACACACTTCCTTCTAATGCTAAGTTGACCGATTCCTTGATGTCTCAGAATGTTTCCCAGAAACCTATCCCTTCTCTTAGACTGGATATGCCAGAAACTCCTTTTCTACCCAATTCTGTTAAGCACCTCCTCATTAGTTACGTAATCTATCCATCTAATCTTCATCATTCGTCTGTAGCACCACATTCCGAAACCTTCTATCACCTTTTTGTTTGAACTCCTTACGGTCCACGTTTCACTCACATACAATGCTACACTCCAGACAAATTCTTTCAGAAAGCACTTCCTAATTCGTCTGGGTCAATTTATTGAATACTCCGATTTTTCCAACTTTTCGTTTTTTAACGATAACCAGAAATCTATTGGGCCTATGGACTTCGTTCTCCACTTAGATTAAAGCTAAATAACTGCTCTATAACTTTTTTTCGTATGACTTTCCCCATGGGATGATCATTAGAGGCAATATTCTAGCCGAAAGATGACTAAAATCGAAAATTTGAACTATTTGGAGAAAGAAGCCAATTTTTGAAGTCCAATATCTCGGGAACTATTGGACTTACAGAGCTGCGGTTGGGCTTAAATTTTAGATTATTGCATCTAAATTAATAGAGGTGCGAGTGACTTTTCGTCAAAAATCCATCCTTCACGAGTTATAAGCCAAAACCAGGAAATGTCCGAATACTTCGAGGTTTTTTGGCTCTTAAAAGTTAAGCTAAAGGATTTCGAAGCTGCAAGCTTGGTTTAATACTACTCTAATATGCCCTAACAACAGACCAAAAATTCAGCTTCCTGCAATTTTTTATGGACCTAAGGCCATTTTTTTGTCTACGACGACTGGCCTATAGTTGGCGAACTGCACTCTATCTGGCATCTACCTTACCCCAGATCTGGGGCTGCATTTAGGTAATGATCATGGGCGCGGACGACGATCATGCACCGTTCCGTCCGAAATAGAGTCCAAAAGCTCAGTAATTATTGAGATCTGGCGACTGTGGTGGCTGCGCGAGATGCAACAATCCGTTCTCGAAGTCACAAAAGCATTCCTTGATTATGCAAACAGTGTGAATAGAGGGCCCAATCACCATTGGGGAACATAAATTGTACCATGTAATGGACCTGACCAGCCAAAATTGTTAACTAAGCAAGTGCTCTATCGAAAAATGTCCACTCACCTAGCGCTGCATTCTTCTACAGTGCATTCCGCGCAAGTTCTGTTAGAAGGTACGTAATGCACCTCATCTAGAGAAAAGCTGTATAGAAAACTAGCCGCACTAAACACTTCTACAGTTTGCGTTTAAAATGCTCAAGTGACAGGTTACGGTGTGCATTACTAAATGATGGAAGAGTTTGCGATTATAATTACAACAAAAACCACTAATAAGGCCGTATTTACTTCGGTAACATAGTACCATGCATCATTCACAACCACAGTCACTCTAGTGGCCAGCTTGTGGTAAACTGAATCTGTTATCAAAATACTTATTATTCACAGGGTTTATCTGTTGTTCGAATGCTCTATCTAATATCATATAAATCGGCAATTTTGAGTGTTCAATTCTCGGTAATAGATTACACAACGTGCCTCGTGGATTTAAAGATGTTCATTAATTCAGGTATCGCATAAATATTCCAGTGTTTTATGTCTTCATATGTCACCAATTAATATTTATCAACACACTGTGGTCTTCAAACTTGCCTAATTACTAGGCAATTATCGACACTTTTCAGAGCTCTTGTTTCAGTGACCTCTCGTGATAGTAGCTGAACTCTGACTCCTCTTTCCGGACTAGACAAAGTATTTCTCTACACATAAAATATGCGCGAACTTCCTTCTTTTCATTGGCTGAAAACTACTATAGTCAATCAGCTTCCTATTATTAGCCGCGCTATTCGCCCTTAATCCAGTGGCCAATCACAATAACTTGACATTTCTAGAACAATTACTGGAGAAATTAATGTAGAAAAAGACTATTTAATACCAGTATTCCAACGTTGACAGTACGGAATAGTTACGTACATTCACTGTTTCCCTAGTACCGGAAATTGTGCGAAATACACGAACAGACTCCTTTTAAACATTTACATTATGAATCAATGTAACAATTTACTCCTGCCACTATCACACTACATCTATTCTGTTGAGATTTTTATTCTACTCTTCCAACTATTTATAGTGCGCAACGGACCAATCGGTGAAACTTTATCACTTATGTAAAATAGACGTAGATGACATCTCCTGTACGAAAAATCTTAAAATTAACAAAGTGTAACTAGTGAGAATCAGTTTGAGTACTAAAGTGATGTCACTAGTTAATGAAATTTAAAAAAAAAAACTGATTTTAAATTTTGGCTTTATTTAATTTCATGAAAACTCAAATTAATAAAGAAACAAGTTAAATTTTTATAATTTCCAAGTTCCGGATAGGTTGAGAGGGTAGATGAAACGTATAAACAATTTCAAAATAAAATAAAATTGACTTTAAAATTAATTCAATTTCGTCAGTTTACGTTCAAGGCTGTCGCAATGTCAGTAATATTACACAATGGTGAAAAAATGTATTTGTTATTGCTCTTTGGGGATGGGTGGAGATCGCCTAAAGTATTTGCACACAATACCGTTAACTGCACCGACAGCTGCTAGCTGCAACTTTGCTAAGATCGAAACTAAATAAATATTGCCTGTCTTTATCGATTACTGCCGATCACACTTTCCCTGCTTCTCGATGAAGTCAACAACGACCTAAAATGCTAGTCTGGCTATAAATTGGCGTGGTACATTAGTCTCAGACTTGGAGACCTTGATTCACCATCACACAGCCTGGTATTGCTTTTATGTTTTTAATCAAGACTTGATGCCTAGTGACGTCTTATTTATTTTTATTGTGTGATATGCATGCCAGTATGCATAAGGAGGCATATAATGCATCTGTTTAATCAGTCTGTCTAGTTCTCTTCCGTGAAGATGGTTTATAACCGAAACCGGTAGAAGTTTGAAAAATAATTAACAGCTGATGGTTTACAGTATGCATTTCCTCAAAAAGTCTCAGACTAACCCACCACGTTACCACTCAAAAATGCGCACGCAAGCATTTATTAATGCACTCTGTCTATGTTCTTACCGGATATGAAGTATCTCGGTCAACACTATGAACAATGCGCAATCCTTAGTACTTAGAGTACTAAGATCCGCTCCACTACAGAGGTGCTACTTACAGTGCAGTACTGTACAAGAGTCTTTATTGTCTCTCGGCACAAGAAATAGCTGCAAGAGTATTGCACCGCTCGCAATGACACAGCCAGTGCAGGCGAGAGAGCGAGTCTACCCTTGTCCTTGATCCACCTATGTATATCTTCCAATGACGCTGGCTCTTCCCCACCGGTAGCTCGCCTACCAGTCATATAGTGTGTCTTAAAATGCCGTGTGGCTCACTGGCTAATAGTGGGTCAGCTAATGTCTCTCCTTCCAGACTCGGTGGTGCCAGTTGTACTTCGCATTCCACCTGCGTCCTAAAAGTTCCAAGTAAACATGCTTTGTTAACTGTGTAGCTATTAAAAGGATTTTAAGGTCCGTATTTCCTCACAAAGGCAGTGGATTTCTGGCCGTAGACTGCCCAGGGCGAAGGAGTTGTGGTGAGGAGCCTTCCGCCCTCCAGCTATTGTCACCAGTGGCCGCCACGCAGGCGCCTCACCTCACTTTAGAAAAACAACTGTTTGTTCACTAGTATTTGGCAACCTTGATTATCTTGTTGCATTTGAGACATGATCTCGTCATTTTGCATATCAAACTGTAATTATTATTATTGAAAATGTCAATACCCCATCGAGTTTATATTCAAAAGATTCGTCTCGAAGAGTAGAATGTGAGTTTGAGGTTGGAATATGCAGGAAATGACAGTGAGGAAAACTTGACTCCTTACAAGGTAACATATATTAAAACAGTAAAGAACACTATGCTATATAGTGTTTACTGAAAATAATAAAATGTTCAAATGTTTGTAAATCTAAGGAGCTTAACTTCTGGGGTCATTAGTCCCCAGGCTTACAAACTACTTAAACTAACGTAAACTAACTTACACTAAGGATAACAAACACACATTCCCGAGAAAGAACTCGAACCTCTGATGGTGAGCAACTGCGCACTCTGCAGGAAGGCGCCTTAGAGCACTTGCTCACTCCTCTGCAGCAGAAAATAATAATTAACGTAATAAAACATCCTGACGTTCTCAATTGCACTCGAGAAAGCAATGTACAAGCGAATTTAATACTTCAGTTTGCAAAAATAAGCCATACAGAACAAGTAACCACAGAGTCAACACAACCAAATATGACCAAGATCAGCAAGATAATGACTATAAATCAACAGGCGGGGCAGCATTAATTCTGTCCCTTTTTTTTTATTATTTTGACGAGAGCCATTGCCAGATTCCAATCAGAATTTAAACAAAAACTACCATCTATATTTATAAGGTTGCTTGGTAGTTTAATTTCTACAGCTTCCTTAACAATTCAATCCCAATAGGTGGATGGGCATGCCAGAATCTCTGCGTTGTTGTATTCCATAGGATGACCAGTGCCAAGACAATGTTCTACAACAGCGCATTTGCTCAGCTATTGTCAGCGTGTGTGACGCTTGTGTTCAACACACCGGTCTTCCGCAGTCCTGATTGTCTGACCAATACATGACATGTCACAACTGCAAGGAATACGGTATTCACCAGCCTTACGCAAGCCAAGATCATCCTTTACAGACCTCAACAGGGCTTTTATCTTAGAAGGTGGTGGAAAAACACATTTCATATCATATTTCCACAAAATACAGCAAGTCGTGTTGGAAATGCTTCCTGCATAAAGCAAAAAGTCATAGATTTAGGTGCCACTTCTTTACTATCGACATTCACCTGTTGCACAGTAGGCTGATAGCGCAATACACGTTTTATTTGCAGGGTCTGAAATGACATGGGCCCTGTGAACCAAGGTACGAAGTACTCCTTGACACTGAGCTGGATGGTGACAACTATCAGCTCGTAGATATAAATCAGTGTGCGTAGGCTTCCTCTATACATCATGTCCCAACGTAAGATCAACCTTACATCAAGGAAGGAAGGCAGGCATTCTTTTCCGCCTCCATACTGAACTGAATATTCGTATGGTTTGAATTTAGGTGTTCCAAAAAGCCGTTTAAATTCTCACAACCATGAGGCCAAACGACGAAAGTATATAAAACCACTGGTTTCAAGCACGTTCCTCGAAACCCACCATAAACAAATTGACCACAATAGATGACAACGGGATTCACATTGCAACTCTATCAGTCTGTTCGTAGTACTTACCATTGAATAAAAAGTAAGTGGAAGACAGCACGTGTCGAAATAGATTTGTTAACTCGACACCAAACTTAATTTCAATTAGCTGCAACGAATCAAATGTTCAAATGTTTGTAACTCTATCGGATCAAACTGCGTGGTCATCAGTCCGTAGCTTACAAACTACTTAAACCTAGGTAAACTAACCTAAGGACAAACACACACACACATGCCCCATGGAGGACTCGAACCTCCACGGCGAGCAACCGCGCGCTCCGCAGCGAGGCGCATTAGACCGCTCGGCTACTACACCGCGACGCAACGAATCAGACCGAGGAACGTGAGTGAAGAGAGAAACCAAATCAAAACTCAGTGAAATATCAGAAATATTGAAACGCAATCCCTGCAGCTGGCGTAAGAAATCCGCCGAGTTTTTAATGTGGTGTTCACACCTACCTACTATTGGACTAAACAAATTAGCAAGATGATTAGCTACACGATATGTCAGAGCACCAGTGTTAGATACTATAGGCCTCAAACGAACATTCTCCTTGTGGATCTTAGGAAGGCCATATAATCTAGGTGGTACAGTACAGTAAGAATTAAGAATTTTGGTAGTCTCCCGTGACAAGGGACTTTTTTCAGGAGGTTGTCTTTCTCCCAACACTCTTTGTAGGGTCAGCACCGATTCTATGTAATACCGCATCAGAAAGTAGACACTACATCTTTTGAAAGTAATCGTCCTTGTTCAACAAAACTGTAACGTTTCCCTTGTCCGCAGGCAACATAACAATATCAGGATCCATCCTGAGTGAACGTAGAGCAGATGCCTCAGCTTCTGTTTGTTATACGAGGGGGTGCTGAAAAGTAATGCCTCCAAATTGTTTCGTCTGTTCGAAGCATGGTTGAGGTTTCGCATGTCCTGCATATTACTTGGTTGTTCTTGTCGCGTAGCTGACGCAAAGTACAACCCTCTGCCGCTAGAGGGCTTCGAGTAGTACCGAGTAACATGGCGGTCTGTAAAAGTGACTATGTCGGTGGGTGAGAAACAGCGTGCTGTAATCGAGTTTCTAACAGCAGAAAACACGCATCCAATTGAGATCCACAGAAGAATGCAAAACTATGTATGGTGACGAGTGCATCGACATCAGTAATGTGTGGCGGTGGGCTGCCCGTGCTTGTAAACACGGTCTTAACCTTAAAGTCTGTGACGGAGCAAGGAGTGGACGACCACATAAGGCAACAGACGAGATTCATCGGAATCAGGTTGATCAACTCATCAGAGAGAATCGTCGGATAACACAGGCACAACTCTCACTGCAGTGTGGCATATCACGGGAGCGTGTACAGGCCCTGATTGCAGAACTATGGTACAGAAAAGTGTGTGCACGGTGGGTGCCCTGTATGCTCACCCTTGACATGAAACAAAGGAGATAGGACATCTGTCAACAATTGCTGTTGCGTTTTGAGCAGGAGGATGATGGGTTCCTTAACAACATTGCGACTGGTGATGAAAGCTGGGTGCACCATTTTGACCCCCTAAGCAAGCGAACATCACAGGAGTACCGCCACCACAGATCAGCACCCCCAAGAAAGTGCAAGACCATGCCGTCGGCAGGCAAGATCATGCTCACTGTTTACAAGGATGTTCGAGGTGTCGTGCATATGGAGTGTAGTTGTACGTTCAGAATGCTGTTTAAATATCGGCGGTAGCCGACGACATCACCCAGAAGCATACCCATAAGTTGTATGAACACTTCTGTAACTGCTTGAGTTTGATATACTCACAAAGACTGATACAGACCATCTGTTTAAGCGGTTTGCTGTGTCTATTATATCTATAAGAACGATGAGAGGCACGACGCCACATATTGTGTCCCAGATGAAGAGAGGAGGGAGAGGAGGCAGTAACAAGTTTATACCCCGGTTTGGAATGTCCTAGATCCGGTACTGACCGAGTGCCAACGAGTTGCCCACAATAGAAAGCAGTTGCTTTCGGCATAAAATATTTGCCCCTGTCACCACTCACAGAGGTTGGCCATATGTCACCAAGACAAGATAAAATGTCCCAGACAAAGAGGGGAGGGAGGAGAGCAGTGGCGCGTTTCAACCCTGGTTGGGAGTGTCCAAGGTGCATACTGATGAGCACTTATAATTTGCCCACGTTAAACGCTGTTAGCTTCGTCATTTATCGCGAATCTTTAATTCAGCGCAAAGTTCCTAGTGATTGGAAAAAAGCGCAGGTGACTCCCGTTTATAAGAAAGGAAAGAGAACTGACCCACACAATTACAGGCCAATATCGTTGACATCAGTTTCATGTAAACTTTTAGAGCATATTCTCAGTTCGAATATACTAAATTTCCTTGAAACGGAAAAGCTTCTTTTTATGAATCAGCACGGGTTTAGGAAACATCGTTCATGTGAAACTCAGCTTGCCCTTTTCTCACATGACATCTTGCGAGCCATGGGTGAAGGGCAACAGGCAGATTGTGTTTTTCTCGACATCAACAAGGCGTTCGACGCGGTACCACACTGCAGACTGCTAACGAAGATACGAGCTTATGAAATAGGTTCACAGATTTGTGACTGGCTGGAAGACTTCCTAAGTAATAGAACGCAGTACGTTGTTCTCGACGGCGAGTGTTCATCAGAGACGAGTGTATCGTCAGGCGTGCCCCAGGGGAGTGTGATAGGACCGCTATTATTTTCTATCTATATAAATGATCTGATGGACAGAGTAAGTTGTAATTTGCGGCTGTTTGCTGATGATGCTGTGGTGTATGGGAGGGTGTCGTCTTTAACTGACTGTAATAGCATACAGGATGATTTAGACAAAATTTCTAGTTTGTACGAAGAATGGCAGCTAGCTCTCAATGTAGAAAAATGTAAGGTGATGCGCAATCCTATAATGTTCGAATACAGCATTAGTAGTGAGCTTCTTGATGCTGTCGCGTCGTTCAAATATCTAGGCGTAACATTGCAGAGCGATATGAAATGAATCGAACATGTAAGGACAGTTGTGAGTAAGGCGGACAGCCGACTTCAGTTTATTGGGAGAATTTTGGGAAGATGTACTTCACCTGTAAAGGAGACCACGTATAAAACGCTTGTACGACCACGTCTTGAGTATTTGTCAAGTGTTCGGGACCCGCACCAGATCAGTTTAAAGGAAGACATAGAGGCAGTTCAGAGGCGAGCAGCTAGATTTGTTTCTGGTAGGATCGATCAATGCTCGAGTGTCACGGAAAAGCTCCGACAACTCAATTGGGGATCGCTGGAGGAAAGACGACGTTCTTTTCGTGAATTTCTGTTGAGTAAATTTAGAGGGCCGGAATTTGAAGCTGAGTGTAGTACTATCTTGCTGCTGCCTACTTACATTTCGCGTAAAGATCACAAAGACAAGATAAGAGAAATTAGGGCTCGTACGGAGGCATATAGGCATTCTTTTTTTCCTCGTTCTATTTGGGAGTGGAATAGGAAAGGAAATGCTTAGTAGTGGCACAGTGTACCCTCCGCCACGCACCTTACGGTGAATTGCGGAGTATGTACGTAGATGTAGATGTAGGTGTCTGCTATGAAACCACCCAATGTCTCCAAGTCAAGATAACGTATCCCAAACGAAAATGGGAGGAAGGGGGGGGGGGCGGGCAGTATGAAGTTTCTACCCTGATTGGGAATGTACTAGATCCGGTACTGATGAGAGCCAACGATTTGTCCCCGTTAGAATGTAATTAGATTTGGCATAAGGTATCTCCCCCTGGCACCATTTGGAGAGGGAAGGGAGTTAGGGCAGTATCAAATCCCTACCTCGGGTGAAAATGTCCTACATTCGGTACTGGTAAGTGCCAACAATTTGCCCACGTTTGATTGCAATTGGCTTCAGCATAAGGTATCTGCCCCTGGAAGCACCTCTCCCAGAGGAAAGTAAAATGGCTCGAAGACAAGGTAACAGGGCCCAGTCGGAGATGGGAGGGATGGGTGCCAGTATCAAGTGTTTACCCCAGTTGGGAATGTCCTCGATCTAGTACTGACAAGAAAAAAACAATTTGCCCACGTTAGAATGCAATTAGCTTTGGCATAATGTATCTGCTTCTGACACCACTCGCAGAGGGGAGCCAAATGTCTCCAATACAAGTTGTACCAGATGAAGACTAGATGGAGCGGGGACAACATCAAGTTTCTAAGCCGGTTTGGAATGTCCTATATCCGGAACTGACGAGCGCCACCAATTTGCCACAACAGTATGCTATTAACTTCGGTATAAGGTATCTGCACCTGGCACCACTCGCAGAGGGAAGCCAAATATCACCAAGAGAACATAATGTTTCCCGGACGTAGAGGAAAAATAGAGGTGGCATTATCAAGTTTCTTCCCCAATTTGGAATGTCATAGATCTGGTACTGATGAGCGCCAACAATTTACCCATGTTAGAATGCAATTAGCTTCGGCATAATGTATCTGACGCTTAGGGGAGCCATATGCCTCCTGGACAAAGCCACTCGCAGAAGTGAGCCAAATGTGCCGTGCATAGATAGGCGTACATTATAAAAGACGTCAGGCATGTCGACCACATGTCCAGCAGCGACAGACACGCAGACAACTAGATCTTCAGATGAGATGGACTCTCTTACACTAGGCTTTTAATATGATCCCAGAGGAAGAAATCCACACAGGTTACATCAGTTGACGGGTGGCCAGCGACCTGGGTCCCGTCTTATCCGCTGCTGGCCGTAGACAGCGTCCAGGTGATTCCTGACGTTTCGACTGAAGTACGCTGGGTCTGGAACCATAGTCATCTGCGAACAGCTAGTGGAACATAGCCCAGAAGTTCCAGCAAGAACTCCTGTATGAATAATGAATCCAGCTAAAGAAGGGCTTGCAAACAGTGCACTCTTCAGCACTCTCTACCGGCTCAAGGGTCATTACCGACCACACATTCTTATAGGAAATCTGCTTATCTCGGTCCCCTCCACCGGCAGTATCATTTTTGACATCATATATATTTTTGGATCACCCTGTATATTATTAAGACTGTGACGGCCAGGGATCCCTTCAGTGGAGATGCACACCATTCTCTAACACTTACGGAATTCAACGAACTGCGGCGAGTAAAGACGATAATGGTCGGGGCACAACGTCAATAGTGTGTGAGTGAGTTGAAATTTTGGATCTGGTCGAGTCTAATTACAATAGTTGTGGTGACCACTCTGGCGTGATGGCGTAGTGGCCAACGAAACTGCCTGGAAATCAAGGAGACCGGGTAGGGAATCCCGGTCTGTTACAAATTTTCAACTTAGTCCATTGACGTAGTTCAGTGCAGCTAATCTCCATAATTCTTTGTTACCTCTACATCTATTGACGACTCTCCACAGAAGATAATGGTGCGTTTTCTCCATGAACACGTCCTCTATTCAACCAGGAATTTCATCTAATGAGCGTGCCTCCGTTGGTCATTGGGAGAGATACTGACTACTTAATATATAAGAAAGTCGTGTTAATTAGACCATTTATAACTCAAGAATGGCTGGACCTATTTTAATAATCTCAGATTTGTTGGATTAGTCTCTGTCCCGAATATCATAATAAATATTAAAATATCGGCAAAACTCACAAAAAATACATATAGTGACCGTGTGTTTGTTTGTGTGTATTACGTACAAATCAACAGTTTCGTTCCGATTTTGATGGAATTTTGCACACATGACCTTAAAATCAAGAGGAAGGTCATGTCTACATAAAATTTCGTTCACTTACAGACTTAGAAAAGATCTAAAAGTTTGATGCCAATCTTGATGAAATTTTGCACATTTGACATTTAAACCGAGAGGAAGGTCACTGCATAAAATTCCGTGTCGTGCATGGCTGCTTTACAACACGCAGCAACACCGTTTCACCGATTGAAAGTTGGTAGATATATGATAGTTTTCATTGACAGGGAAGAGCCAATAGACTGAAAGATGTATTGTTTGAAAGGATTTAAATTTGTTCTAAAACTTACTCTTCCTGAACATTTTAACATGAAAGACACTGATATTCCATCATGTGTTTGCCACCACACATTTAGGTATCATGAGCTCGGTTTGCCATGTGGTCTAACGCACTGCCTTCCGAGACGGAAAGGCGTACCGGCCCCGGTTCGAATCCGCCCAGCGGGTTAACGAAGGGGATCGGAGTGCCGGCCACGGTTTTCCACATCCCCCACGACCGGACTACTCCTCGATTCTCAAAAATTTTGTTAACGCTTTACACTTTCACATAATATATAACACTATACGTAGACATTTGGGGTACACATTTCCTGCCGGGGGCAACGGGTGAAGACAGGAAGGGCAACTGGCCACCCCGGAAATATTAACACACCAAATCCTGATTCAATAAAGCCGACCCTGGATGTGCGGGAACATGTCCAAAGAGAAAGAGAGACATATGTCATAAATAATCTAAATAAATAAAAGGAAGTCGGGTTAGTCACATAATTTATAACTCAAGAACGGCTGGGGCGATTTTAATTATCTCAGATATCTTTGATTCGTAACCGTGGCGAATATCAGAACAACTGTTACAATCTCGGTATAATTCACAGAAAAAATAATAGAAAAATTACGCATTCATATTATTTCTGAAATCGCCATCCCTTTACCTCGATTCAAAGTAATCGTAGGAGGATGAATGAGGTATTATTTGAAAGCATTTCTATGTACGCTAAAACTTACTCTTTCTGAACATCTATATTAGTAAAATTCGAACGTCTGAACATCTATATTAGTAAAATTCGAACGTTAGTTTTTGCAAAACCGTTAATCTCGGCAAGTTCTTCACAGATAACAAATTTTGTCAGAACGTTACATTCTAATAAAGGAGTGTTTTATATACTTATTTCTTTAATATGTGATATGTGACCTATATACAAGTAATTGTTTGCATTTTGGCCCACTTTAGGTTAAGTGGCGTAGCTACTACACCAAGGGCCCCGGGGCAAAAATGACCTTGTGGCCCACTCTAAACTAAAACTATACCACAGACGCCGACTTTTGAAAATCTTGGGGTATGCTCAGTGGCGTTCCCAATAGGGGGGAGGTGGTTGCCGGCCTGCAGCCCCCCCACGACAGGTATTTCTAAAAAAATAAAAAATAAAATCTTTATTATATTTTTCTAATTCCAGGTACAAAGGTAAAGTAATAATTTTGTTTTATTTTAGTAGTATTTCTTCTTTTTTGCTTCATCTGTGTTAATTTAAGACAATTTTAATCTCTGAAAGGAGAAAAGTAATTTTCTAATACACAGTAAAGAAATTAAGTCATTAATTTCAATTTCACGTTTCAGAACTACTGGGCGGCTTTTGCGACCATTTGAACCTTTTTTTCCCGTTGTAGTAACTACTGAGGTCATTTTCAGAGTTTTCGTCTTCTGAGACATGCATATCAGATAATGATGTATTTTCAAAACTGTTTTCATTATCGCAAAAACTAACATCGAATGGTCTTCCTGCCTTCTTTCTCCTGAAGATTTATTTTCTATACAGTATTACGAAAATAGTCCCTAACTACTTCTGCTGTCATACAATGTCTGTCGATACCAAAAGGTTCACAACCCACTGTTACATCACACACCAATTCAGTAAACAGGATAAAAAATGTCACGACTTAACACTAACACGCCGGCCGCGGTGGCCGAGGAGACTCAGGCGCTTCAGTCACGGTCTGCACGGCCACTACGGTCGGGGGTTCGAATCCCCCTCGGGCATGGATATTTGTGCCGTCTTTAGTATAAGGTAGTTCATAAGTAGTTTGTTAGTTTAGGGACTGATGACCCCGTAGTTAAGTCCCATAAGCTTAACAAACATTTGAACATTTTGAACACTAACACGATTCCTTGAAGACAATTGACTTCTAAGAGGATACATAAACGTCAAATCAGTAGTATACACATTTTCATCGTATCGTACCAAACCCACTTCATTTCTAGTTATTTAACACAACAATTAACGGTTACCGCCTTCAGTTTACGATATTGAACTTACATGCAGCATTCCATTAACATTCGGACTATTTAGAAAATGATCACTTCACTCACATGTCAACATGAATTTTAATGCCTACGAATTCAATTACCTGTTTGTTTTAGATCATCTTTTTACAGCGGTGTATTACAAAAGCCAGCCACCCATCAATGGAATGAGAGTCGAATTTAATTACAATCAAGAAATATAACGTAAAGGAAAAAATAATACCAAAATTGTCAGTGGTGTACGCCGAGCATACCCACTCAAATTTTGCGGTACGCTTGAGCGACCGAGCATAACCGTAATCGGCGCCTATGAACTATATAGTTGCAATACTACTTCATCAGGTCCTTACCGCTTACTGGAAGACATAATAAGGCAAACCTACTCTTAAGTAAATTACTGTGTGTCACGCAGCAGATGATATTTAATCTTACTCCCTAATATAATTATAACTGTGAAAGTTAATTATGCTTCCAAGCAGAAACTACTGGGTGGATTTGGATGAAATTTTGGAGACGGATAGAATTGGACCTGGTAGGACATACAGATAAAACTACCGTGGAATAGTTTTCGATGTTGCTCCATACTAGGTGAATGAAGTCGCATGCAGAAGGTAGTAAAAATGAGTAATGAAGTTTTACCCAACCACGAAATTATGTCCCCCTGCCGCGAATCAAACCATGAACAGTATTGGCACACACTGCTAGTAATTCAGCACGTGGCAGGACAAGCAATACCTTTTTATGTTTATATTCTGAGATGGGAATAATTTTTGGATTTCACTTCGTGCGTTTGAAGTTTGTTGGCAGTGTTCAAAAAGTTAAAAGTCGAAAATCCTTCATTCAGCTAAAATATTATATACAGTAGAACGTCGATTATCCGAATTGTAATTGGGGGCATGGATGTTCGGAAAAACGATTATTCGTAAAATCCAGCTGTACACTTCTACTTGCCAATAAGAAGTACTGCACAGTAAATGTATTTATACAGTATTTTAAGTCGCGCGATCCTTTACATTGCGCCGAGCGGCACGCCGCAACACTTGGAAGGCGCAGCTGTTGCTGTGAACAGCTGTGATGCTGCAGCTGCTTCTGCCGACTGGAATGTGCCGATTAATTATTGTACTCAAGCGACTGTCGGCTTGGCCTGTCAGCAGGCCCCACTAGAAGCAATGTTCCGTCACCCTGTGGCCCAGTGCGGCTCCTGTGGGCAGCTTAGTTTGACGGGAGGGGGAATTGATGGACGGTAGGGTGGGAAGGTAAAAATAAATAAATATAAATAAAAAAACGACTCTCTACTGTAACTTTTTCCGAACTTTGCTCACGGAGGCCGAGGGGCCCCTTGATCTCGGGGGCCCCGGGGCACTGCCCCGCCTAGCCCTGTGATAGCTACGCCACTGTTTAGGTTACGGTAGTAACACTAAAAGTGGGCCTTTGCGATCGTCTTTTGACAGCTCGATATTTAAATGAAAATAACGGCTTAACTATTCATCTGACACGAAAATTGAATAACCGAATTTGTGAACTCTCTCTGGCATACTCCATTTTGCGTTGCGTATTTGATGATTTTTCTTATACGTTGTCATTTGAAAGCGATGGCACACTGAAGAAAAACACATCGTTCTTTGTACGATAAATGACAATCTAGTGTCTACAAAAGCCATATTAGCATCAGTTAACAACGGCCATCAATAGTATGAGATTAAAGGACTCATCTTTTGATTGACAGCCGTAGCGTAGTGGGAAGGCGTTGGACTATGACGCTAAAGGTCGGTGGTTCGGAATCCGTTACTACCTATAAGGGTTTCAGACACTCTTATTAATTAATTTTTTATTATTTAGATTATTATTTTGGTCCAAAATGTTTGCAAAACTTATAAAACTACAAATCTAAAGTGGGCCGTGAAACACGTCAGTGCGATTTTTTTCTTAACAATGCTTCCCTATTATAAAGTTTTTATTAAGTATATATGACTTTTTTTTAATGTATATAAAACCATGCGCGTTTTCCAGTGCAACGTTGTGTAAAAATGTCAGAGCATTCGGTCAATAACTTTCATAGGTATCAGATTTTCAACATAACACTAAACAAGGCTCTAGGTTAAACACAGTTGTAAGAAGAGTTAGAGCAGCGGAAGGAAATTGACGTAGAGACGAGGGAGGAGAAAATGAACAGGAAGAGCATGATGATGATACTGAGAGGGAGAGTGAGTGGTAGCGAGTCACAGAATGAGGGAAGTAGGATCTGAAGGATAAAGAGAGAGGAAATGAGATGGCGGGGAGGAAGAGGGGGAGACTGACAGGTAGAGGAAGGAGGAGTATATGGGGAAAGAGACTGCAACGAGGAGAGGGGCAGAGAGAGAGGGGCAAATAGCTAAGAAGAGCTGGGCGTGCTAGATGTATACTCCATGCCCCAGGGCCGGCGCAAGGCACGTGCGAAACGTGCGGCCGCACGGGGCGGCACTTTCCGAGGGGCGGCAAATCTGACGCCCCCCTTTTTTATTTTTATAGGACAAACTCAACATTCATGATCAAGAGGGGATTCGAAAGCAAACCTCGGAAGGAGCGTCTTCGGGAAATTTGGCAAGGCGCCTAGCCTACCTGCCGGCTGCCCCTGTTGAACAAGGGGAGGGAAGAGGAATAATTTCTTCCTCGCCACTGTGGCAGCACCGTCGTGTGTACGCCGGAGAAGCAGAGACGGTGAAGCAGTTTGGTAAGTTTGGTATACACGCCAGTATTCTTATGGAGCGTTGCCAGTCTGTTACGCGCCGTGAGTTTACTCACAACCAATATTGCGGAAGACTAAATCTAATTTGGAAATTCAAATGCGATGTTAGATACTGCTATTGTGTGTTAAGCCTATAGCAATTTTGCTAAGCCATTCAATGGCAGTTTCCGAGTGTTTTATTCTTCCCGCATTATGGATAAAAATGGTTGAACATTACTAGTCAAATATGTCCAACACCTACAATGACTAGAGGTATTCCAAATGGGAAAATACGCTGAGAGTAATTACAAGGCATAAAGACATTGGTAGTAAGCCTGGCATAAGTTGGGTTTCGACGTATTTTTCAAAATTTTTGCTCTCCGTTTCTGAGTGATAGTCAAACGTTTTGGTTTTTGAGCCATGAAACACCTGTCTGCGCCTGCTTTAACAACAATTAAACTCTAAGCGGCACTTTTGTTTGACAATACTACTCGGACACTATGACTTTGCCAACATTTATTTACTGTATACGGTTTTCCTTTGATTACATTATCTGTTCACAACAACTGAAAAATGTTTATTTTCGTTAATTTTGTAAGTTCATGTTGCGCGGCATTAACCGAGCGGTCTAAGGCGCTGCAGGCATGGACTGTGTGGCTGGTCCCGTCGGAGGTTCGAGCCCTCCCTCCTGTTTTTGTCCTTAGGATGATTTAGGCTGAGTAGTGTGTGTGTGTGTGTGTGTGTGTGTGTGAGAGAGAGAGAGAGAGAGCTTAGGGACTGATGACCTTAGCAGTTAAGCCCCACAAGATTTCAATCGGGTTTAACTCTATTTTTGAGCAGGTGCCCAGCGTCTGTTTTGTACAAAAGTGTAGAGAATGTCACATATCAGTCGCATTTTTTCCCCAGATCTACATATATTTCGGGTACAGTGTGACTGTTCTCAATGCTTTATGTTTACATCTATACCATCATGCTGAACGTAATTGTCAACCTGGCGGTTTACATGTAAGCACATATTAAAAGCTTTTGGGACTGGCCTCTCAGCGGCCGAAACCTTGGTAAATCTGAAAAGTAAAAACAAATATTGCGATTGATTGCTGACATTTCCTATAGATTTGTTTAAATGAAATTCCACAAACGTTTTGAGAAACAAAAAGTCGTAGGGTTTGACGGGGGCGGCAATTTAGCAGCTCGCACGGGGCGGCACTTGGGCTTGCGTCGGCCCTGCCATGCCCATTCACATAACATTATGATTTGAAATTTATAATTGCTCTTTTCTTTCTTTCCCATTTAATTTGTAAGAAAAGATTGTCTTCGCTCATCGGTCCCTAGACTTGCAAATGTCTTAAAGTAACTTACTGTAAGTAAAACAAACACACCCAGGCCCGAGAGAGGACTCGAACCTCCGGCGGGAGTGGCCGCGCAATCCGTGACATGGCGCCATAGACCGACCGACAATTCTCGTGCGCCTACTAACTGCACATTTCCGTCTTTTAATCTGTGGTTGCTTTAGTTCAGTTGAAGAGCCAATCCGTGACATCAATGAGATGTGTAGCTCGAGCTCAAGACATGGAAAAGAGACAGTAATTCCCTAACTGATGTCAGTGGTGTATGCAGAAAAGAGAAATTCAACTCGTGCTCGTTGCCAGCAACGCGAGCTTGCGAAAGCGCAGCCAACCAGCGAGAAGTGTCCACTCACACCGTTCGACTGAAAAGTCATTCCGGTGACGTGTCGCAAGGTGGCCTGCGGTGATAGGTCAAGTGACCGTTTCTTCTGTCGAATATGTTTGCATACGATCCAACTGTTTGAACAGACAGTTATGTAATGTTGGAAGTGGAGGATTATGCTCAGTTTTGTAACGCCATTTAAGACAATCAGGTTCATAAGAATTATGCCCACGTCTCAGTTCAGCGGCTCTATTACTATCGTACTAGATATATGGTTGCAAAAATTATACTGGCCCATAAAATGTTCGTAATCAGCACGAAAACGAAACCACCCTTATCATTCAACCCGGGAGCTGTTAGTTATAGGAGACACTGAAAATGGTCATTGATGACTTCGACAAATTAACTCTTTGGCTTGTAAATTACGATGTTACTGAACGTCGATGACAGTATTATTTTTGTCACCATCTAGAAACCTTCACTAATATTACTGAATTTTCATTGGTGATAAATCGCACAAAACAAAGAATTAAATCGCACAAAACAAAGAATTGCATGACGGTACAGTAACATTTAAATTACTGTTTCATAGTAATAATAATAATGACACCCTATTATAAAGAGCTACAGATAGCTAAATGTTTAAAATTTCTGTGAAATAATGTATAATAACAAGAGGGCGTCATTAACTGGGAGCAAAGACATATTACAGATCCAATGTTGATTGCGAATAAGAAACAAGACATTTTCTTCGTATTTTCATAATTTTTGGACAGTAGAGTTGTACAAGAAGACAGAAAAAACGGAAACAGTAGGACGTCGTCTGTAAAATAGTGTTTTGGGTTATTATGGTGTAAAAACTTCTTTTTAGATAAATCACACTGTGTCAAAGACTCTGTTGTAAATCTGGAGGTCGTCAGTTACCCAGGGATGAGGAAAACGTATTAGTAGCTTATTCTGAAATAGATTCGAATGAAGTTATTTACAGGAAACATGGAAAACCCTTAACGCCAAAGTGGAGTTTAAAACTGTATCCACAGAAAAATTGGATTAGGATCATATATATTGTTCCACGTCAGTCGGTAGTGTTTTTTTATGATTTAGAGTCTAAACTAGCCGATATAACCGTCCCCAGATTTATAAATTAACTCATGGGAGAGCATATTTTGCAGAACTGTTGGTATCAACAATCGAAATTGAATATGGCTGTATCTTGAGGGATCACATAAACTGATGAAAGGTATTTCACAAAAAGAAAAAATACAATAAGAACATAATAATCGAAGGATTAGAAATTAACTGTTATTGATTGCGTTTTTTTATGTTTGACTGACAATAGCAAGTGAATAATCATCGTAAGCAAGGCATCATAGATAAATTAATGATCAAATATTTTCGAAGTGAGCAAATGTGAAATGACAGCCAACGCTTTTAATTGGGGAAAATGGTAGTGATTATGAGTTTGGAATAGTAAAAATAAATAAACAAAAATGAAAATATAGAATCGTAAAAAATCACATGTTTTCGTTCTTGTTTACTGGATATTTTGTGTTTCTTGAACCACTGAAGCCTTGGCTGTTTTTGTAGACTTTGTTTTCTCTAGACTCACGATGCACTATGTAGCTACTTATGTGACAACGGTTTCTGAGGTCATAATCATCTTTAATGTCGCCAAGTCTCTATCAGCAACTCAACATTTCTTCCACTATCGTGTTTAGCAGAAATTTTCTTATGACCTCTGTATCCCGTCACGATATTAATTACAGTAAGTTTTTAGGCTTTCCCGGCGATCTAGTGGCATGATGGGTAGTCGGGTTTTCTGCCGGATGTCATTGTCTACTCTGCACAATATTTCAGGTACGTAACTCGTAACCATCATCAGGTGCGACATGAGACCGTAACGTTTGTTGTCTCAGCCGCTTCACCTACGCTGGAACCGACATTTAGGCTACAATTGTAAGGATTTTAGGCCCAAGTTGTAGACAGACTACAACAGTATCATAAAATCATAGTCTTATCGGTGTCTTTGAATATTTACGTAGCTGTGACAGTACACAGTGAAAGTAAGTGCGTTACAGGCAGGGGTGGATCGACGGTTCGATTTTGGAAGGGGTCATAGGTCATCGGTTGTGTTTTCGGTTGTTGTATTCACCCTCCCACTAACTCCCCCAATCCTATGCGTAAATATACCTTGCCATTACCAACCACGTACGTGTACGATTTTGATCTCTGTAAAATGTTTAATTTTTAATATAAATATTTTAAAATTATTTTCCGTAATGTATGTGATGTTTTGAGGTACTGCCGGCCGCGGTGGCCGAGCGGTCTGCGGCGCGTCATTCGCGGTCTGCACGGCCACTACGGTCGGGGGTTAGAGTCCCCCATCGAGCATGGATTTTGTGCCGTCCTTACTATTAGCTAGTTCATAAGTAGTTTGTAAGTTTAGGGGTTGATGTCTCCGTAGTTAAGTCCCATAAGCTCTACAAAAATTTGAACATTTGATGTACTAATCACAGTATTAATACCTAACATTAGTTTACGTCAGTTAATATCACAATTAATCAGTGTTATAACCTTACCAATAGATTGAAATCCCGTAAAACACTGTGTTTCAAAATATGTGTCCAAAACTTTTTCGAACAACATCCCCCACATAGTTAACTGAAGAACTATGATAGGATTTTCGATAACCTTATATTTTGCACAATATGAAATCGAAGTGTGCACTCATTATTAGACGTAGCACTAAGACAGTGCTTGTATGCAAACTGTGGCTATATGTGTTAAAGACAGAAATGCTGATTATTTCAGTGACCAATTTTGTGTGTGTGTGTGGGGGGGGGGGGGGGGGGCGTAGGTTGGAAGAGGCGTTGGTATAATCGATTATTATTATCATTATTTTGGGGGGGGGGGATGTCATGACCCCCATGACCCTTACCTAGGATCCGCTACTGGGTACAGGTAACTGAAAACAAGCTCTCTAATGTAGCACATCTGACTGGATGTTCACTATATTTTGTCAAATTATTGCATGTACAGAGGCATTTTAAAACTTGACGGAATCACGGAATTTCTTAATTTCACCTCGGCCAGTATTATATCCAAATAATGAATAGGATCCACAAAATGTTCAATGTTTGTAAGCCTATTGAACAAAACTACTGTGGTCATGGGTCCCTAGGCTTACGAATTACTGAAAGAAACTAACGTGAGGACAACACACACACACACACACACACACACACACAAACAGGCCCGAGGGAGGACTCGAACCTCCGGCGGTATCTGCCTTGCAGTCCCTGACATGGCGCCTCTAGAACCGCTCATTCATTTCTCGGGCGGCTACTGAACTGTTACTCCAGCGGGTAGGCCTACACGTTCACAGCATAACATTTAGTCACGGGAAACGAACTATTAACTATATTACAAAAAATCTGGAGAACGAGCTTGCTGCCGTAGAATGTTTGGCAAGATTGATTTATAGGATTCCTATCAGCTGCTCCCCCTTGCCGTTAACTCTAAGAAATTACTAGTGCTCAATATATCACTTGCACCTGCTGTTGTCCAGAACCTCTTGTACCTCTGCCATTAGATGATTCTTTAGGTTTACAAACATTTGAACTTATTTTATTTTATTTATTTATTTATTTTTTATGAGAGATTCTGAAACATCCAATACTTACATGAGTCTATTTGATTACGATCTCTTTGTCAAAGTGAAAAGACCACTGTAAGGTATCCGATGCAACATCAGAGATGACGTCCATGCTATAGTGCAGTCAGAACGTACATGAACAGAAATAGACGTGCAGATGGTATACGACTTCTCCTGGTCATAATTATTGGGGCCAGTTATATTGAAATGGTGTAATTTTATATTCCTCTATCAGTAATTTCATTTCAGAGAAAAATAATAGTTCTCATTACTTTTTATGCAACGCTTCTATTTTAACTTTACAACGCTTCTGGATATTCGATATTCGTATTTGAACTGTGCGATACAATCGAAAATCCCGTCAGTTGGTCAGCTGGTCTGTGATACAGATTTTGTTGGAAAAAAAATCTAACACCAATAGTAATTTATCGTGAACTGTGTAAAGTGTACGGAAACAACATAATGAGTGAATGTCCCGTCCGGACATGGTGCATTCGGTTTAAAAGTGGCCGAATCAACGATCATGATGAAGAGAAGCGTGGGCGCCCGAGCATTGTGACTGACGATCTTGTTGCTAAAGTTGATGAAACGATCTTGCAGCAACTGACTTCCACTTGTTTCCCAAGATGAAGAACTGGCTTGCAACGTAGCGCTATGATGACAACGCAGAACTCCAGGCGGGCGTGACTCAACTGCCTGATATCAGGCGGCAGAATTTCACTACGAAGGAATTTGAAGCTTGTCCACTGCTATGACAAGTGCCTCAATTTGTTTGGTGACCATGTGGAACAGTAGTATTGTAGTCGCTCCTTCATATGTATATAATAAAATGTTTTTCTTGCACTTACAAGGAAAGTACTTGCGCTCGAACAAATATATCTGTATGAACGTTTGGTTACAATATCTATACGTACACCTCAATGTGCTGGTGGGTGTCGTTTTTATGCAAAACTTCGCAATCATGCTCTAGATAGCACTGAACACTGAGTAGCTCGCTGAAAACATTTATATGCACCACTAGCAGATGGTGATTCGTGGCTCTAAGTATACTATATATAAATTAAATATTAGACGCAGATATATACTGCCATAGAGTTGACTGTACAGAAATAGGAAACTTCACCCCTGCCCCATATTTCTTCCATAAATGGTGACAAAAGAATGATTTACTCACACATTCTGTATGGTGGTGATTCCACACAGACGAGCAGTATTGAAAAATAAATAGCAGTTTTGTTCTATACATTATTGGCTTTTCATATGTAACAGCGGCAACATGAAAAAAAAGCTATATCCTGGTTTCATACTGGTCACATAAAATATCGAGAAGTGCCCGAATGACTTGAATTTAATGTCCAAATAGTATATCGCATTGGGATATCCTCATTATTTTTTAAATAATGCACCAACAAGATTGTTCAACAGCTTTCAGTAAGTAACTTTAGAATTCACTATGATGTGTTCGTATTCCATTTACGTTTCAGTTGCGTGTGCAATTTAGCTTCTTCATAGTGGAACAGTGACAGCATAATTTCTCCTAGTATCATGACCGATGTGGTGTAAGCAATCGGTTTTTACACACTGAAATGAAACTCTTTCGAGAAGTTTGAATATAGAAAGGTGGCAGTAGGGAAATGGTGGTTAGAAGAATGCAAGGCATATCACACTTCAAGATGTAATTATTTACTATGACCATGACCCAATTTCCAATGTGATATATAGTTATAGATATTGTGTCTGTTTTTTCATGTGCAAAAAAGCAGACACCATATCTATAATCATATATACTCCTCCAACAGGCAAATGAAACTTTCAGTGCGGATGCATAGACATGCATCCCACTTTGTGGGAATACAGTTAAAGCTGCGAGCAACATGAAGTAAAGGGAAGGAAACGCTACAATCGCAGTGTGTGGTAAGTTGATAATTTGGGCAGGACGGGAAGCGTGTCTGAATTGGTTAAGGCTACCGCTACCGAAGCAGGAAATCCGGGTTCGAATCCAGATTAAGCACAAATTTCCAGCGTCATCATTGAATTTGTTTCGTTGCCCTGTAATCGGAAAGATGGTTGAATATTTTGAAATCGTAAACGTACGGCTGTTGATGCCAACCAGTAGTGTTTTTTCCTAAAGAATAAACACTATCAATTCGCGTGTGTTTAACGCCGATAACCTTGCTGTTGAGCGCCCCTGTAAAACACACACACACGGGCGTTTGTTTTAATTTTCCATTTTAAATGCATTTTCGTGTGGCAGTGGCCTAATGATGGGCTTCATGCGAACTTGAGGGAATACATATGCGTCGTCAAGGTTCTGATCGGCCACATCTGACAAACACTGGGGAGGGTTGCCGTATTGTGCACCAAATACATTGTAATACCTGCGACATTTGTGACATTCCCCACTGTTGGTCAAAGTCTACATCTGCATCTACATAGATACTCTGCAAATCACATTCAAGTGCCTGGCAGAGGGTTCATTAACCACTTTCATAACTTTTCTCTACCGTTCCATTCTCTAATAGCGCTCGGGAAGAAAGAACACCTAAATCGTTCCGTTTTCGATCTTATTTCTCTTATTTTATTGGGATGGTCATGTCTCCCTAAGTAGGTGGGTGCTAGCAAAATATTTTCACATTCAGAACTAAAAGTCGGTGATTGAAACTTCGCAAACAGATCACGCCGCAATGAATAACGCCTTTCTTTTAAGGATCTCCACCCCAATTCTTGCAACATTTCCGTGACGCTTTCCCCCCGTAACGTGATAAAACAAAACGAGCTGCCCTTCTCTGAACCTTCTCAATGTCTTCCGTCAGTCCCACCTGGTGAGGGTCCCACAAGGGGCAACAGTACTCCAGGAGAGGACGCACAAGTGTGATGTAGGCAGTCTCTTTGGTGGAGCTGGTGCATCTTCGAAGCGTTCTGCCGATGAAACGTAACCTTTGGTTCGCCGTCCCCACAATATTTTCTATGTGTTCTCTCCAGTCAAAGTTGTTCGTAATAGTAACTCCTAGGTATTTGGTAGAATCTACGACCTTAAGGTTTTACTGATTTATCGCATAATTAAAGTTCAGCGGATTTCTTTTAGTAGTCATGTGTATTACTTCACACATTTCTTTATTTAGTGTCAATTGCCAATTTTCGCACCATGCAGAAATTTTGTCTAAATTGCTACACTAACCGATAAACGACAGCATCATCCGCGAACAGTCTAAGGGAGCTATTCAGATTGTCTCCTAAATCGTTTATAGCCGGCCGCGGTGGCCGAGGTGACTGAGGCGCTTCAGTCACGGTCAGCACGGCCACTACGGTCGGGGGTTCGAATCCCCCCTCGGCATGGATATTTGTGCCGTCCTAGTTCGTAAGTAATTCATAAGTAGTCTGTAAGTTTAGGGACTGATGACTCCGTAGTTAAGTCCCATAAGCTTTACAAACATTTGAACATTTTTTGAAATCGTTTATAAACACGAGGAAGAGTAGGGGACCTATAACGCTTCCCTGTGGAACGCCAGATATCACTTCCGTTTTACTCGATGACTTACCGTCAGTTACAACGAACTGTGTTCTTTCTGATAGGAAATCGTGAATCCAATCGCACAATTGGGGAGATATTCCATAAGCACGCAATTTCATAAGAAAGCGCTTGTGGGGTACAGTGTCAAAAGCCTTCCTGAAATCCAGAAATATGGACTCGATTTGAGATCCCTTGTCGATGGCACTTAACACTTCATGTGAATAAAGGGCAAGCTGTGTTTCGCAAGAGTGATACTTTCTGAATCCGTGTTGACTACTGGTTAATAGGTCGTTCTCTTCGAGGTAGTTCATAATATTCGAACAAAATATATGTTCCAAAACCCTACTGCAAATCGACGTCAATGAGATAGGCGGCCGGCCGCGGTGGCCGAGGAGACTGAGGCGCTCCAGTCACGGTCTGCACAGCCACTACGGTCGGGGGTTCGAATCCCCCCTCGGGCATGGATATTTGTGCCGTCCTTAGGATTAGCTAGTTCATAAGTAGTTTGTAAGTTTAGGGACTGATGACCCCGTAGTTAAGTCCCATAAGCTTAACAAACATTTGAACATTTGAGATAGGCCTGTAATTTTGGGGATCACTCCAATTGCCTTTCTTGAATATTGGAGTAACTTGGGCAACTTTCCAGTCTTTGGGTGCGGATCTTTCGCCGAGTGATCGGTTGTAAATTATAGCTAAGTACGGAGCTATTGCATCAGCATACTCTGAGAGGAATCTAGTTGGTATACAATCTGGCCCGGAAGATTTATTTTTGTTTAGTGACTTAAGTTGTTTTACTACTCCAGGAATATCTACTTCTAAGTTTCGCATGCTGGAAGCTGTTCTTGGATTGAATACTGGAGTGCTCACTTCGTCTTCTTTGGTGAAAGAATTTCGGAAAGCTGTGTTTAGTAGCAGTACTGTCATCGGTAGTATTACCATTGCTATCGCGTAGTGAAGGTATTGTTTGTGTTTTGCCGCTAGTGTACTTCACATATGACCAGAATTTCTTTGGATTTTCTGCAAGATTACGAGACAGGATTTCGTTGTGGTAACTACCATAGGCTTCTCGCATTGAAGTCCACGCTAGGTTGCGAGTTTCAGTAAAAGATTGCCAGTCTTGTGGATTCTGTGTCTTTTTAAATTTTGCATGCTTTTTCTTTGTTTCTGCAACAGTGATCTGACCTGTTTTGTGTACCACGGGGGGTCAGCCCCCTCTTTTATTAATTTATTTGGTATAAATCTCTCGATTGCTACTGATATTATGTCTTTGAAAGTAAGCCACAACTGATCTACACTCGCATTTTTAGTTTTGAAAGACTGGCGACTATCACTCAGTAAAGCGTGAAGCGAATTTTTATCTGCTTTGTTGAATAGACATATTTTTCGTTTATTTTTGGTGCATTTGGGCATTTCGACATTCAGTCTCGCTACTACCACTCGATGTTCGCTAATACCTGCATCTGTTTTGATGCTCATTACTAGCTCAGGATTATTTGTTGCTAGGAGATCAAGGGTTTTTTCGCAACCATTTACTATTCTTGTGGGTTCATGAACTAACTGTTCGAAGTAGTTTTCAGAAAAAGCATTCAGAACTAGTTCGGACGATGTTTTATATTTGCCGCCGGTTTTGAATACGTAATTATGCCAACATATCGTGGGTAAATTAAAGTCGCCACCGATTATAACAGTATGCTTCGGATACCTATTTGAAATGTGATTCAAGCTTTCTTTGAACATTTCGGCAACCGCATCGTCTGAGTCAGACGGCCGATAAAAAGATCCAATTATTAATTTATTCCGGTTGTCAGGAACAACCTCTACCCAGACCAACTCACAGGAAGTATCTGTCTCAATTTCGCTGCAGGATAAACCGTTAGTAACAGCAATAAACACTCCACCCCCTATTTTATTTATTCTATCCTTTCTGAAGCCCATTTGGTCCTTTGAAAAAATTTCGGCCGAACTTATCTCAGGCGTCAGCCAGCTTTCAGAACCTATAACGATTTGTGCCTCAGTACTTTCTATCAGCGCTTGGAGCTCTGGAACTTTCCCAATACAGCTACGACAATTTACAACAGTTATACCAATGTTTTCTAGATTTGCTTTCTTCCTGTGTCGTACCTGCGCCCTTTGAGACTGAAACCCATTTTGTGTATTCCCGAGGCCCTCTAACCTAAAAAAAAAACGCCCAGTCCACGCCACACAGCCCCCGCTACCCGTATAGCCGCTTCCTGAATATAGTGGACTCCTGACCTATTTAGCGGAACCCGAAAACCCACCACCCTTTGACGCAAGTCGAGGAATCTGCAGCCCACACGGTCGCAGAACCGTCTGAGCCTCTGATTCAGACCCTCCACTCGGCTCTGAACCAAAGGTCCGCAGTCAGTCCTGTCGACAATGCTGCAGATGGTGAGCTCCGCTTTCATCTTGCAGCAGCCTCCATAGAAAATCAGTCCGATGCAAGGCAGCCTCAAATGGCTGCACGAGAATTGTGCGCCGGCCGCGGTGGCCGCGGGGACTGAGGCGCTTCAGTCACGGTCTGCACGGCCACTACGGTCGGGGGTACGAATCCCCCCTCGGTCATGGATATTTGTGCCGTCCTAGTTCGTAAGTAGTTCATAAGTAGTTTGTAAGTTTAGGGACTGATGACCCCGTAGTTAAGTCCCATAAGCTTAACAAACATTTGAAACATTTGAGAATGGTGCCATGATTACGAATCATGGACTGCTGATGAATGGCGACGCATATTTACAGTGATGAATATCAGTTCTGCACTACCCTGGATGATGACCGTCGTCGGCGAATATGGCGGCGACCTGGGGACACGTCCCATTCATACAATGTTCCAGACGGCCACAGCAGTTGTTACTCCTAGCGTCATGGTGTGTTAATCCTTCAAGGGTGACTTCAGATAACAGCTGGTAGTGACTGATGTATCTCTGATGACACGGACATCCTGTGTTCTCGTGTATGACGTACAAGATATCAATGACCACTTACTACAGTTGTGGAATAGCCTGCCTCAGGAAAAGATATAACAGCTACATGATACCCTTCCGCATCGAATCAATGCTCGCATCCTGATCAAATATGGCCCAGCGTAATACTTATTAAGTGACCCATGTTACGAAGTCTTTTGGCTCGATTACGTAATCACCTTCGCAATGTCAGTTCCCCCTCCCTTTCTTCGTACTTCATTTTTTGTCAAGCTGTATACTACAAATTCGTCCACCTGGAATTTTGGCTGCTAAGTATCGTAGTATAGTTGGAGCAAACGCTGCAATTCTTCTAATTTCTTTGTCATTCACGTTTTATACACGTCTTCTATTGTTTCTTAAACCATTCAATTGAGGTTTTCCCTTTTCCTTATGTGTCCATGCGAGGCTAATGCTCTGTCTCTAAGGATCTCGATATCGGCAGTTCCTGAAACAAGTGGTTATCAAACTCTTTGGGTTCACGGCTCCCTTGATCTAAGCCTAAATCAGTCGCTAAGTGACTGCCGTCGAGAGCAGACCACACAGCAGGAAGTACATCTCCAAGTGCAATCAACATCTCACTAGAAATCACATATTTCGACTTTTCTGTCAGGTTCTTCCTTCATGTTCTGCAGTTTTTATTCTTATGTTCGATGCCTTTTCATATAGTAGGCCCACTCTCGCATTTTCTAAACCGTGTAGTTTAATAGCCATCTATTTGCGCCGTCTTTACCGCGACAGTTGTTTTGGTTAATTGTGTAATTTCATAGTCCAGTATTTGACTTCTTCTTTGTAATACAACTTCATGGCGCAGTTCTCGCATTCACCTTAGTTATTCACTGTAGAGTCTACAGCGCGTCTTTGCAACAATTTGTTTCTCTTGGTACTATAGTTATGGACAGTGACTGTAACTGATGATGTGAGCTGAGTTGGTGACACTTCGTGCCCAGCTTGAAGTGGTGTTAACCTCAGTTGCACAACTGGAGGCTACAGTCGATGGGCACTACTGTTGTGGGCCGGCTTTGAGAACCAAACGGACGTACAGCGATCAGCCCACGGCTGCGGCCAGACTTACGGCTCGCAATGAGACAGACACCCCATCCCTGGTCGTGTGGGAGGTGGCCCCAGGGCGTGGCAAGCAGCGAAAGACTTCCCAGGGCAATGGTGTATAAACTGGGGGGATGGGGGGAGCAGGAAGGGCAATTGCTCCCCCCCCCCCACTTCAAACTTAGGGGGGGGGGGAAGACATGGTTTCTGCCCCCACCCCTCCAATATTCATTTGGTTTTATTTGATCCTTAGGCAGTGCCAGTGAATAAAATATGCTGCCGGCAGTAATTATGGGACAGTAGTTTCGATGGCAGCTATTTTTGCCTTCGACTGAAGCATCTTGTAACAACTACAAGAATCTGTCTTCTCCATTTGTCCCATTTTTCAGTCTTTGACTGCTAATAGGGGACAACATTTACGCACAGCGCTTTGGAACTGTAGCTGTTGAGACTGATGGGGCGCTCAAGGTCGCTATCATCTGTATTAGCAAACGGGACCACCCCGGCTGAATGAAAGCTCCAAAGTCCTGGGATCGTCACGTAAGGCAAAGTCAGTAAATCGGATCGAGAGTCCTCCCCAATACGTTTTACAAACAGGTTCGAGGCACTGTCTGTGCCTGACAATCTTCCAGAAACAGATGGTGTCAAAAAATGTTCAAATGTTTGTTAAGCTTAAGGGACTTAACTACGGGGTCATCAGTCCCTAAACTAACAAACTACTTATGAACTACCTACAACTAAGGACGGCACAAATATCCATGCCCGAGGGGGGATTCGAACCCCCGACCTTAGTGACCGTGCAGACCGTGACTGAAGCGCCTCAGTCCCCTCGGCCACCGCGGCCGGCCAGATGGTGTCGCTTGTCCTGAGGTCGCCTCTCTGCCTGCAAGATCTAAGTTATTACACAGGGTGGCTTTACTTGTAGTTCGGATGTCTACCGATAGGCGGTTAATGGAGCTTCTTACGAATATAGTTACAGGGGGGGGGGGGGAGAATGCCAATGTGTACTCCGTGTGAATACGTGTGGGGTCATTCCAGATGTGGAATGGGTCCTTATGGATGTCATGAAGAGCACAGGATGCAGCCAACTGTAGGTGGTGGCTCATGTCGGTACCAATGATGTGTGTCGCTTTGGTCATAAGAGATTCTGTCCGATTTTGGGCGGCTACCTGAAGTGGTAAAGACTGCCAGCCTTGCAGTCAGGTGTCCACTACATGCTGAAATCGACTACACTGTTAGCGGGGGATATGTGACGCGGACTTGGTGGATTTTTAGGATAGAGGGTCTTGGGAACACACAAAATGTATTTCAGTCTCAAAGGGTACACCCGGTACAGGTCACAGGTAGGACGAACACAGATCTAAGAATCATGGATCTAACAGTTGTAAATTATCATAGCTGTGTGGGAAAGTACCAGAAGCCCAAGCTCTAATAGAAAGAACTGAATCACAATTCATTATACGCTGAAGAGCCAATGAAACTGGAACACCAGCCTGATATCTGAGCTCGTAGAAGTGCCACAACACGACGTGGCATGGACTCGACTGATGTCTGAAATAGTGCTGGAGGGAACTGACACGATGCATCCTGCAGGGCTGTCCGTAAATGCGTAAAAGTACGCAGATTTCACGATCTCTTCTGAACAACATGTTGCAAGGAATCCCAAATGTGCTCAGTAATATACATTTCTAAAGGAGTTTGGTAGCCAGCGGAAGTCTTTAAACCCAGAAGAGTGTTTCTGGATCCACTCTGTATCAATTCTGGATGTACAGGGAGTCGCGTTCTCCTGCTGGAATTGCAGGTGATCAGCCAGTTTGCGTACGTACGTGTCCCCTGGCAGAGTCATATCTGGAAGTATCAGGGGTTCCATATCACTCCAACCGCACATGGCCCCTACCATTACAGAGCTTCCACCAGCTTGAACTGTCCCCTGCTAACATACAGGATCCATGGATTCGGAGGTTGTCTCCACACCTGTACACGTCCAAGCGTTGGATGCAATTGGAACTCATCAGACCTGGCAACATGGTCCCATTCATCAACAGTTCACTGAGAGTGTTGACGATCCCAGGCGAGTCGTAAAGTTTTGTGACATGCCGTCAGAAAGGGTTTTTATGGGTACAGGTTATACCTGACAACGTTAAGAAATTAATAATTGGTTGTATGTACAGACCCCTTCACTAAGACAAATCGATTGCTGAAACGTTCAAAGAAAACTTGAATCACATTACAAAAACGTACCCCAAGCATAAAATTGTAATTGATTTTGACTTTAATTTACTGTAGACACAGTACTGGCCATTAAAATAGCTACACCAAGAACAAATGTAGATGATAAAGGGGTATTCATTGGACAAAAATATTATACTAGAACTGACATGTGATTACATTTTCACGCATTTTGGGTGCATAGATCCTGAGAAATCAGTACCCAGAACAGCCTTAATACGCTTGTGCATTGGGTCAAACAGTGCTTGGATGGCGTGTACAGGTACAGATTCCCATGCAGCTTCAATACGATACCACAATTCACCAAGAGTAGGGACTGGCGTATAGCCGCGGTGGAGTAGCCGAGCGATCTAAAGCGCCTCGCTGCGGAGCGCGTGGGTGTTCACCGTCGGAGTTCCGAGTCCTCCCTCGGGCATGGGTGTTTGTGTTGTCCTTAGGTTAGTTTACCTTAGTTTAAGTAGTTTTTAAGCTACGGACTGATGACCACGCAGTTTGGTCCGATAGATTTACAAACATTTGAACATTTTTGACTGGTGTAATGTGACGAGCCAGTTGTTCGGCCACCATTGACCAGACGTTTTCAATTGGTGATAGATCTCGAGAATGTACTGGCCAGGGCAGCAGTCGAACATTTTCCGTATCTAGAAAGGCCCGTACAGGACCTGCAACATGCGGTCGTGCATTATCCTGCCGAAATGTAGAGTTTAGCAGGGATCGAATGAAGGGTAGAACCACGGGTCGTAACACATCTGAAATGTAACGGCCACTGTTCAAAGTGCCGTCGATGCGAACTATAGGTGACCGAGACGTGTAACCAATGGTACCCCATACCATCACGCCGGGTGATACGCCAGTATGGCGATGACGAATACACGCTTCCAATGCGCGTTCACCGCGATATCGCCAATCACGGATGCGACCAACAAGATGCTGTAAACAGAACCTAGATTCATCCCAAAAAATAACGTTTTGCCATTCGTGCACTCAGGTTCGTCGTTGCGTACACCATCGCAGGCGCTCCTGTCTGTGATGCAGCGTCAAGGATAACCACAGCCATGGTCTCCGAGCTGATAGTCCATGCTGCTGCAAACGTCGTCGAACTGTTCGTGCAGATGGTTGTTGTCTTGCAAACGTCCCCATCTGTTGACTCAGGGATCGAAACGTGGCTGCACGATCCGTTAGTCATGCGGATAAGATGCCTGTCATCTTGACTGCTAGTCATACGAGGCCGTTGGGATCCAACACGGCGTTCCGTATTGCCCTCCTGAACCCACCGATTCCATATTCTGCTAACAGTCATTGGATCGCGACCAACGCGAGCAGTAATGTCGCGATACGATAAACCGCAATCGTGATAGGCTACAATCCGACCTTTATCAAAGTCGGAAACGTGATCGTAGGCATTTCTCCTCCTTACACGAGGTATCAGAACAACGTTTCACCAAACAACGCTGGTTAACTGCTGTTTGTGTATGAGAAATCGGTTGGAAACTTTCCGCATGTCAGCACGTTCAGTTGTCGCCACGGGCGCCAACCTTGAATGCTCTGAAAAGCTAAACATTTGCATATCACAGCATCTTCTTCCTGTTCGTTAAATTTCGCGTCTGTAGCACGTCAGCTTCGTGGTGTAGCAATTTTAATGGCCAGTAGTGTATGTTGACAAAAATAAATGTTCATACCCGGAAACAAGCATAAAACATCGTACTAAATTGTAGCGAACGCATTTTCAAAAAACTATATCGAACGATTTATTCATGAATCTAATAGATTAGTATGCCTAAGGTTGTGTAAACATACTTGACCCGGTGCACATGCCGTGGACGCGAGACTCAGCTGTAGTTACGCGCCACGGTACAGCCATTCGGTGTGGTTTATTGCGCAGGCACTGTAAGAACGTATTGTTTTCAGTTTTTCACGGATGCAGTTAACGTTTTCTCCCTACAGTTTTTCTCTGTTGTTTGTGTTAGATGAGACTGTAGAAATGGCTGTGAATCCAGGCGACAGTGAAAGGGCAGAAGAAGTGGTAACAAGTGGTAACGTAGCTGATACAATTGTTGTATGGGAAAGCGAGCCAGTTGGGATAGTAAATTGCCCGTTTATAAAAAATGAGGGACTGCTAATTCAACGAACGGATAACACTCCCTTAGATTATTTTCGTCTTTTGCTGATAGACGAATTTCTATTGAAAATTCTAGAAGGAACAAATCGAAACGCAATTGAATTATTCCTTTCTGTGGGAACCAAAGAACAATCACGAATAAATTGTTGGAAAGATGTGACGGTTGGCGAATTGTTAGTGTTCTTGGGAGTTCTCCTGCACATGGGAAATGTAAAGATGAGGAAGTTGCCGGACTATTGGAAAAAGGACCCTCTATTTCAAGCGAAGGGGATGGCCGGAAGTATTTCACGAAATCGTTTTCTTCTAATACTACGTGCATTGCATTTTTCAAAAAATCCAAAACAGGGTGAACCAAAACCATCCGACAGATTATATAAAATACGTCCAGTTATTAATTTTTTCAATGATAGGATAAGCCAAGTGTACTAACTTGTACGGGAACTGTCACTGGACGAATCAATGATCCTTCGGCATGGAAGACTACTTATACATCAAAAATAAAAAGCACAAATATGGCATAAAGCTATAAACTCCCTCTGGAATGGGCCTAAAATTCGCGGTATACACTGGCATGATAGCCGTTGCCAGATTTGCGGAAGGAGTTATGATAGGTAAGTGGCGTGATAAGAGGGAGGTTTGCTACATTTCTATTGCATTTACAAATGAAATGGTTGAGGTTGCCGGCCGCGGTGGCCGAGGGGACTGAGGCGCCCCAGTCACGGTCTGCACGGCCACTGCGGTAGAGGGTTCGAATCCCCCCTCGGGGATGGATATTTGTGCCGTCCTTAGTATTAGTTAGTTCATAAGTAGTTTGTAAGTTTAGGGACTGATGACCCCGTAGTTAAGTCCCATAAGCTATACAAACATTTGAAACATTTGAATTTGGTTGAGGTTGAAAACAAAAGAAAGGGGAATAAACCTAAGCCCTTGGCCATTGTAAGATACAATAAATTTATGTTGGGAGTTGATCGGCACGATTAGTTGGTATCATAGCACCTCTCGAAACGAAAAACCATACGCTGGTACAAAAAACTTTTTATCCACGTTATGGAAATGATGCTGACAAACGCACATTCCCTACACAACAAATATTCTGGCACAAAAATGCCCGTCCAAGAATTCAAACTCAGTATCATAAGAGCACTATTGGCACATAACAGGCAGAACGGCCAATCAGAAATTCCCAGCATGTTATGGTAAAACGAGAATTGACTGGAATATCAAAATCACCAAAAAAAAGTGCAGATCATACGCCAGCCGATGACAACGAACAGACACGATTTACGAGTGCCCGGATTGCCCAAGTGAAGCAGGATAGTAATTGAATAGTATTGTTATTTATCACATCTAAAGGCAGATAGCACTTTCGTTGTTCCTTCATTTTTCGACAGTTATGTGAAGGTACTATTCTTGAACTTTGTATTTATTTTATTTGTTTGAGTATAATCGGTAAAGTTCTTGATTGTATCTTTTCTTATATTTGACATACACTGTATTTCATAAGTTTCTTCAAGATCTTGTGTTTTGTTTTTGAATGCTGTGTCTACTATATTTCTTGTTCAATAAATATGTCGTTTATCAGTAGGATGCTTCATTTTATTTTTGAATATGAAATAAAACTGTAGTACTCTAAAGTGTCACAGTTTTCAGGAAAAATAAACTAGACGCACTAGCGCGTCCATGGCCACCCGCTACAGAATGTGGCCTGATATGCCACTGACGCATTAGTGCGCCCCAAAAATACTCTGATTCAAGACAGTAAATTTACTTTTTACTTATAAAATAAATACATTTTACATTACTTTCAGCAATATATTTTGAGATTCTATTACAAAAATAATTGGTTACGTGGCAACGCAAGGCCAAATACAGCGGCAGCGAGTGTGTTAAGCTTTCTTGACTGAGAATCTGCTGATTCCGAAACTAAAATGTGAGTGTAGATCAGACGTGGCTTACATTCAATGAAATAGCAATTAAGAGATTTATATGAAACAAATTAATAAAATAAGGGTCTGACCCCGGTGATATACAAAACAGGATAGAGCACTTTTGCAGAAGCAAAGAAAACATCATGACAAATTTAAACAGACACAAAATCCCCATTTTTTGCGAACATTCGAAATTTGGCGCGGGCTTCAATTCTAGATGCTTATAACAGTTTTCACGACTAAGCTCTGTCTCGTAATTTAGTAGAAAATCCAAAGAAATTCTGGTCGTAAGTGAAGTAGACCAGCGGAAAACACAATCATTACTTTCACTACGCGAAAGCAATGGTGATTTAACTGATGCTGCTAAAGCAGAATTTCTAAACACAGCTTTCCGAAAATTTTCATCAAAGAAGAAACAAATTCTTCAGAATTCGAATCAAGAACAGCTGCCAGCATTGTAATTTAGAAGTAGATATCCTTGGAGTGGTAAAGCAACTTAAATTAGTTAACAATAGCAGGTCTTCTGCTCCAAATCGTATACCAATTACGTTCCTTTCAGAATATGCTGATGCAATACCTCCATTATACACACTGGTTCGCTCAGTGAAAGACCTGAACCCAAAGATTGGAAAGTTCCACAAGTCACTCCAATATTCATGAAAGGTAATAGGAGTGATCCGCAAAATTACAGGGTCATATCATTGAAGTCGGTGTGCAGCTATATTCTGGAACATATAGTTTTCTTCGAATATTGTGAACTACCTTGAAAAGAACGACCTATCGACTGATAGTAAACACGTATTCAGGAAGTGTCGTTCTTGTGACATACACAAAGACCTTATAAAATAAACTAGACTCCCTAATGGCGCATCTGTCATGGGATAGTTTGAACCTTCGGCCGGCCGCCATGATAGTGGCAAGCGTCAGATAAATAAGAGTGTTGTTAGGAGGTGAATGGTGTACTATATAGCTACTGCGGTATATATTCTTAGTCGGTAGTCACGTCTGTACTGTTTGACTATTGCAGTACACATGAAACACGATGTTGAAGAGCTGTTCAGCGCTTAAGTGCATAAATCGATTTACGAACGGAATAAAAAGAACGTATACTGTCTTCCCATTTATATTTGTTAGAAATACAAGTAGCCCTGCTATTTGTGTTCAGAGATAAGTTACTTTTGCTTAACAGGCTATTAGTCAAGACAATATAGGATTGAATTAAATAAATAACAGACTTTTAAAATACTGGTAGCTCCTCAAAAGGAGCTACTGTAGGCAGTACTGGTGACAGGAAGTTCAAAAAGTTCCATTTTATGATTGTGTAAAATAACTACTGGGGACACGAGATCAGTTGCCTCACTGCAGTTCGAATTTTTGTTTCTGAAATTAATATTAGCAACTTGTCACACAGAATTTAAAGGTCATCTTGTTTACAAATCGGTATAAGGACTGAAAGGAGTTTGCAGAACTGGTTATAGTTGCATATAGGGGCACATAGTCACACTGGAAGCATATTGTTTATTTGAACCGAATGTCGATAGATGCTGACTTCTGAGCAGTTCACGCTACTGTATGGTGTTTCGCTTACAGCATTACAAGTGCTAATATTCGTGCTAGATGCTCTAATGCTAATGTTATATGCACTTAGGAAAAATTTGTGTTTTTAAAAGAATTTGGTAGTGGCTGGTTGCTGTACTGATAAGGTAAGACCCTATTTTACAGTTGTGTATCTGATGCGATATTTCATTTTCATAGTCAATTTCTAACATAAGCTGTTTCAGGTAACCCTGTTGCACTTTTTGAAGCTATGAAATATCTAAATATCGGAGAATACAGCAGGCACTCAAGCATGGGCAAAGTGTTGTGAAACTCTTCCGAAATTAATGTTTGTACAAAAGTTTCACCGTCGTAGAATATACTGAGAAAGTGCCAGAAAATCGTGTCTGACGATAAATTCCGTTCATACACTGCACTTAGAACGTTAAAACAAAAATGTTATAATTCGGTTTAGTTAGGAAGAAGAAATGCTGCCGCGGTGGAGTAGCCGAGCGGTCTAAGGCGCCTCGCTCCGGAGCGCGCGGTTGCTCGCCGTCGGAGGTTCGAGTCCTCTCTGGGACATGTGTGTGTGTGTGTGTGTGTGTGTGTGTGTGTGTGTGTTTTGTCCTTAGGTTAGTTTACCTTAGTTTAAGTAGTTTGTAAGCTACGGACTGATGACCACGCATTTTGGTCCGATAGATTTACAAACATTTGAAACATTTCTTGAAGAAACGCTGTTGGACGCTTTATATACACCGTATGCAGTGGCGTAGCTAGGACTTGGCTTGGGGGGGGGGGGGGGAATAGATCTGCTTGACGAGCAAAATTTTAGTCAGTTTCCAGACAGACTACCATCTACCACTCCCGTTCAAGAAACTAATTCACTCCTTCCAATGAAAGCTTATGGTAAAACACCCCAGGTTTCAAATCTTTACCTTTACCAGATTGCTGTTATACGATTTTTTTTTTTTTTTTGGGGGGGGCGGTTCTGGGTAGGGCGTTCTATCCCCCTCACCCCTCCCCCCATAGTTACGCCACTGACCGTATGTGCAATAAATTTACACACAACCAATAGCTGCTGTATATTCCAAGATTCTGAAGCTGTTTTGTAGTTTGTGACAAGTCTGATTTTATATCTTTATTACTTTAATAATAGTATTCAGAGTTTTCATATCTTAATTTGGTCTTGTAAATTTTATAGAAGCCAAGTATCTGGCTGGCAGTAGGCAAAGTAACATGATGCAATCTATGGAAGGGGTGGGAAAAGCGTAACAGATGGCACAGATCATGTATGCACCGTGAGAAAGCACGGCAGACGTGATCTGATTAGCTGCCGCCTCCCCTCTCGGTGCTACCATTCCTACATTTCATTTATAAATATTTAAGACAGTAAACATTAGATAATAGCGTAATTTCAATGTAACACTTTTCTGTTGATAAGCTTTCATCTGAACCCATTTGGTACTTTGTTCATTGTACTTTAAATAAACAAAATACGAGCGACGAATCTAGAAGGTTCGTTTGGCGCCAAAAAGACAGAGGCAGCAACTAGCAGCCACGCCTGGCCGAGCACAGTCCAGTGCCGACCTTCGAACTCTTTAACATGTTGCTCCTTGTCTCATTACGGAGTATTATAAAACTTGTACATTTATTGTCATGGCACTAGTAATATATAAGTGACTATCGTTCAATGTACCGCTTAGATTTGTGGATTTCGCTGAGCGTGTGTAAACGTTGGAAGAATAAATTTAAAATCCACTGGCATCCCATATTTTATGAAGAAAATCGTAGTTAGAGTCCTTAAATCAATTTCACAGCATTTGAGCTTCAGACATCAAGAATCTGCGACCCGTATGCTGAAACTGCGTGGGAAATTATATACGAGATCTAATGTCAGTAATAGACAAAAAAACCTTGTTTCACCAGTCTGAAGAATTGGTGAAACCTATGGCCCCTCATGCAATATGCCTTACCTAGTGTAAAGAAGTGCGTACATCCCTAGTAGCCGCGGCGGAGTAGCCGAGCGGTAAAAAAGAAAAAAAATGCTTTTGACACTGTACCACACAAGTAGCTTTCCATCAAACTGCTTTCTTATGGATTATCGTCTCAGTTGTGCTACTGGATTCGTAATTTCTTGTCGAAAAGGACACAGTACTTAGTGTGAACTTTAAAATTCTCCCGGCGGTTCGAATATTCATAGAAGTTTCGGGTATGCAGCCGGTCGTCGTCTAAAACATCACACGATATTTCGGCCAGACACCTGCTAGCCATCATCAGGTGAGTCGATGAAGACTGAAGAGTGAATCCAGCGTTCCACTATATATAGAAAACTTGGCGGTTACAGCGCATGCGTCAAAACATAAACAGACAGGCCACACTGCTTGACGGCAGCGCCCTGGCTGGTGGAGCCGCGGAGTTCAGCTGTCCTCTGCACTGCCACTGCCGCTCACAGCCGACGTCGGCGCTCTCCGTCGTCTTCGATCTGAGCAAATTTTAGTAATGACGGGATTCCATGCTTTGTCAAGATTGTAGCCACTATCCCGATTCATCAAATTTTCCGCGACACGTATTTCCACAGATTCTTTGATAATGGAGTCCCAAAAAGATGTTGCTGTTGTCAAAATTACCGTTTTATCGTACTCCATAGAATGTCCGGTGGAAATGCAATGTTCAGCAATAGCAGACTTGCTTGGCTGTAAAAGGCGTGTGTTGCGTTTGTGTTCACTGCAACGTTCTTCAACAGTGCGCGTAGTCTGGCCTATATAAGCCATCCCACATTGGCAGGGAACTTTGTAGACACCAGCCTTACGTAACAACAAGTCATCCTTAACCGAACCCAGCAAGTCTGAAATTTTGGATGGTGGGCGGAAAATTACTTTCACTTGAAAATTTTGGAGAATTCTTGCTATTTTAAAAGAAATATTACCCACAAACGGAAGAAAAGCAAGGGATTTTGCCGGTGTGTCCTCCTCATTCTCCACTTTTTTGTTCTTCTTTTTAAGTGAGAGTGCCTTACTTATTTGCTGGTTAGAATATCCGTTGTCTCGAAACACTTGCTGGAGGTGAGCCAGCTCTTGTGGCAGACTATCAGCATCTTAGATTGTATGGGCTCTGTGAACAAGTGTTTTAAGGACACTACTGGTTTGCGACGGATGGTGACAACTTGAAGCCTGTAAATATAAATCAGTATGAGTTGGCTTCCGAAAAACTGAGTGTCCCAAAGAGCCATCATCCTTCCTTTTAACTAAAACATCCAAAAAAGGTAAGCATCCATTTTGCTCTACTTCCATTGTCAACCGGATGTTATCATGAAGAGAGTTGAGATGGTGTAAAAACTTCTTTAGATTATCTTCCCCATGAGGCCATACAATGAAAGTATCGTCTACATATCTCCAAAATACTGTGGGTTTAAGGGATGCTGATTCAAGGGCTCGTTCCTCGAAGTCCTCCATAAAAAGGTTAGCCACCATGGGAGACAGAGGGCTACCCATGGCGACACCGTCAGTTTGCTCAAAGTATTCTTTGTTGAAAATAAAATAGGTCGAGGAGAGAACATGCTGAAAGAGAGCAGTGATATCAGCTTGAAAATATTTACCAATTAGTTTCAAAGAATCTGTGAGAGGAACCTTTGTAAAAAGAGATACCACATCGAAGCTGACTAAAAATAAATAAATAAATAAATATTTTCAAGCTGAAATCACTGCTCTCTTTCAGCATGTTCTCTCCTCGACCTATTTTATTTTCAACAAAGAACTCTATGGAGTACGATAAAACGGTAATTTTGACAACAGCAACATCTTTTTGGGACTCCATTATCAAAGAATCTGTGGAAATACTTGTCGCGGAAAATTTGATGAATCGGGATAGTGGCTACAATCTTGACAAAGCATGGAATCCCGTCATTACTAAAATTTGCTCAGATCGAAGACGACGGAGAGCGCCGACGTCGGCTGTGAGCGGCAGTGGCAGTGCAGAGGACAGCTGAACTCCGCGGCTCCACCAGCGAGGGCGCTGCCGTCCGGCAGTGTGGCCTGTCTGTTTATGTTTTGACGCATGCGCTGTAACCGCCAAGTTTTCTATATATAGTGGAACGCTGGATTCACTCTTCAGTCTTCATCGACTCACCTGAAGATGGTTAGCAGGTGTCTGGCCGAAATATCGTGTGATGTTTTAGACGACGACACGACGACCGGCTGCATACCCGAAACTTCTATGAATACAGTACTTAGTAATTGGCGGAAAGTTATCATCGAAAACGTCGGGCCCGGTGGTCTAAAGGTAAAGCACTCGACTGGAAACTGAAATGTCAGGCGTTTCGAAATCAGGTCGGACTTCAAATTTTTTTTTAATTTTTTGTATTAATTCTGCGTTTAAACCCATCCTAGGATCTCTCAGCGATGTGAGGAGTCGCCAGAAATGTCGCGTGGTTCTCATTCCACGTTAAGCTGTAGGTCCCCTTTCCCTGGTTGGATAACTGGGGTAACCTAGGGACAAGCAAGTCGCCGAAGTGGCGTCCTATTAAAAGATTTGCACCAGGCCAATGAGCCACACGAAATTAATATTATTATATCATGTAAAACGTAAGTGACATCTGGAGTTACCCAGGGAAGCGTTATAGGGCCCGTACTTTTCCTTATCTTTCTAAACGATTTAGGAGACAACCAGAGCAGCTCTCTTAGACTGTTGTCAGATGAAGCTGTCGTTTATCGGTTAGTAAAGTCGACTGAAGATCAAAAGCAACTGCAAAACGATTTAGATAAGATATATGTATTGTGCAAAAATTGCCACTTGGCTGTAAACAGTGAAAAGTGAGAGGAGAAATGTGTACCATCACGTTTCCGACTTTGATAAAGGTCGGATTGTAGCCTATCGCGATTGCAGTTTAGCGTATCGCGACATTGCTGCTCGCGTTGGTCACGATCCAATGACTGTTAGCAGAGTATGGAATCGGTGGGTTCAGGAGGGCAATACGGAACGCCGTGCTGGATCCCAACGGCCTCGTATCACTACCAGTCGAGATGACAGTCACCTTATCCGTATGTCTGTAACGGATCGTACAGCCACGTCTCAATCCCTGAGTCAACAGATGGCGACGTTTGCAAGACAACAACCATATGCACGAACAGTTCGACGACGTTTGTAGCAGCATGGACTATCAGCTCGGAGACCATAGCTGCGGTTACACCTGACGCTGCATCACAGACAGGAACGCCTGCGATGGTGTACGCAACGACGAACCTGGGTGCACGAATGGCAAAACGTCGTTGTTTCGGATGAATCCAGGTTCTGTTTACAGCATCATGATGGTCGCATCCGTGTTTGGCGACATCGTGGTGAACGCACAATGGAAGCATGTATTCGTCATCGCCATATTGGCGTATCACCCGGCGTGATGGTATAGGGTGCCATTGGTTACACGTCTCGGTCACCTCTTTTTCGCATCGACGACACCTTTTGTTCACCTTCCACACGATATTTTCTACGAGTTCTCTCCAGTTGTTCGTAATTGTAGTTCATAGGTATTTAGCTAAATTTACGACCTTTATATCCGACTAATTTATCGTGTAAATACATTTTAACGGATTCCTTACACGAGGCATCAGAACAACATTTCACCAGGCAACTGTCAACTGCTGCTTGTATATGAGAAATCGGTTGGAAACTTTCGTCATATCAGCACGTTGTAGGTCTCGCCACCGGCGTCAACCTTGTGTGAATGCTCTGAAAAGCTGATCATTTGCATATGACAGCATCTTCTTCCTGTCGGTTAAATTGCGCATCTGTAGCACATCATCTTCGTGGTGTAGCAATATTAATGGCCAGGCGAATATTAATGCATCGGGAAGGACGAACTGCATCAGCCTCTGCTACTAAATCTGTCCGCAGCACAATATTCATATATACCACTTAAAAGTGCGCATCGGTTGCACAATGGTAGAGTGCCGGACTACAAATCTAAAGGCTGCGGGCTCGATCCCCTCCAGGTCCTACGATTTTTATCTGTCACTTTCCACTTCTTTCCCCTCTGGCAGTATTGATCATGTGAAAAATACCGAGTCGCAACGTGGTTCGGAACCCAAGTTGAACTGTAGGTCCCCTTATAGGTAGCTGGGTAAGTCAGTTCTGAAGGTCGGAGTAAGGCAACGGCATACCACCTCCAAGCAGGACCATGCCTAGTAAAGCACTGTGGTGTTCAAACCAATCTTCGGATTGTTGACTGCTTTACCTTTTTTTTACCACTGAATGGACCTTTATCATTGTTTTATTGCATGAAACATTGTGTAATATTTCTGGCTTACAGCCATCATATTAAGATTTGAGAACTGCTTCGGTACAGCAGGTTAGAACCAGTAACCGACAGATGGTACAGGTAGTGTGAGAAGCATAACAGGTGCTACCAGTAGGTCGGGTTCCCATGAGAAAGAGTGCTGGCAAGTTTCCCCGAATTCTAAGGAAGGCCACGAGCGGCAGGCACTGATCGCCGATTGGCTGTAGTACTGGCGGTCACGCGCCAAAACGCAATCATATTTTTATTAATACTTAATAAACTAATTATTTAGTCCATGTTAAACTCAAGTTAGAAAACCTCTCAAAGCCAAGCTATGCCCTGACTAGATAACATATATTACTTTTGCAAAATTATTAAACAAAACAGTTAATTTAAGACGGACGATGCACGGCGGCCATGTTTGCGCGCCAAATAGCGGAGCGAAGGCAGCCTTGTGTCGAACCGCTACACTTGAGTCCAGAACACGCACTCGTAGGAGCAACATGTAGCTCTCGCATATGTAGGCGGTAATAAGACATAAAATTGATCATTTTAGAACAATGCTAAATGACTTAATGTTGATCTTCCAGTTACGACAATGTGTGTCAAGTGTATATTATAATGCGGTTTGCTAGTTTTCTGCATTCTTTAAATAAATTAGCTAGCATCCCAAGAAGTTCAGTATTATTCCTTAATTAGATGAGTTCCTGTCAATAGTTTAATAATTGCAGCCTCACTTTAAAAACTCCGACCTGTGTGCTATCATCTGCGTGGGGACGACAGCTATAGAAGATGTCAGGCTGGTGAACTTTAGAATTTCTACTCTTCACACAGTGCAGTGGGGAGTAACTACAACCCTCGCATACACTGTTATTGTGGTACAAACGCAAACTGTTGTGCGTCATCCATGGCAACATGGAGGAGGAAAGAAAATGATATACCCCCTATAGCATTTTCCTGTTGTACATGGCATCCCTTGCGGGCATATACACTTGCAGTACGTTCATTGAATTAATGAGGCTTAAAATTAGCGGAAACTGTGAACAGTGAATCAATAAAAAAGTGACCAACCTTCACAGATATTTACGGTGTTGCGTGTGAAGTATATGCAGACTAAATAATCGCAGAGAAAGTGATATTAAAAGCAGCGAAGTGTTAATAGTGAGTGCGCTGCGCATGGTTACGTCACATCTGTACGAGAAAGGTGCGGTATAAGCTGTAACCAGACGGCGCAATTAACAGCAGCCACGCGCATTGCAGCACGGAGTGGATTTATGGGGCAGCGTTCAGCGGAGAAGTTACGACTAGCTGACCAGTGGTAGTCTAGGGATGGCGGTTATTGCTGAAACAACCGGTTTTCGGCTATACCGGTTCTTTTCATCTCCAGTTTAACCGCACTGTAAAAATTGCTCAAGATAATCTGTTTTTTAAATAATCGGTTTACGGTTTTTATTGCTATTATTTCCAGTAGAGTTCGACCGAAACATATTTTTCGGCCGAAACGGAAACCGCAATCGAATTTTCGGTTCTTCTAGTTTCGGCCGAAACCGAAACTTACGAAATTTAGTTAAAATTTAGGTAAATTTACGTTATACGACAAATCATTAGTATTTCCATATTTTGCAAGATCCCCTCCCAATACTACGCCTTCTTGAGTGTGTGTAAGCCTAGCCAGAGTCCGTAGAAGACGATATACGGAACATACAGATTTACTGGCCTAGTATTTCCATCCGGCAGTTGCGAATATTGAGCCAACCACTCCGTAAGTTGGACTTGTGAGCCAGCGCATACGAATATCTGGTTATATACACAATATGTATAAGTTACAGTCAGTAAATGAACTTCAATCAATGCTGCAGAAGTATTTCGAAAAATAGTCACAGTTCCGACTAACAGTATGATTGTTCAGTGTAAATTTACGCAAATTGAACTAGGAAACTTGTGTACCACATGATCAAAGAATGTTCAAATGGGTGTGAGTTCTTATGAGACCTAACTGCTTAGGTCATCGGTCCCTAGACTTGAAAACTACTTAATCTAATTTAAACTAACTTACGCTAAGGACAACATACACGCCCATGACCGAGGGAGGACTCGAACCTCCGACTGGAGCAGCCGCGCAGTCCGTAACATGGAGCCTCTGCCCGCACGGCTACCTCGCGAGACACCACATGATCAATGTTACCTAAACCCATATTGGTTATTAATAAAGCCCCTCGCTTTCAAGGAATCACATTAATAAAACTCGTTAGCATAACAATATGATAATACATTAAAAGTTATTATTCCGAGCTTACATAATGCGTATATGAATCGGATTTACCTTCTCTTCCAAGAAACATTTTGGACGCTTTCTCCTTAAATGACACATTTTGTTTGTAGTACCTCCACCCGTTTTCAGCTTTTTAAAGCAAATGGAGCATTGTACCTCACTGCTGCCGTACTTCGTGAAGTACTTCCACACTCGGGATGGTGCCATTTTAGACACCGATGTCTGGCGACGACAGCAAGGAACTACCGCATTACCAGACGGAGGCAAGTCTCGTACACTGCCAGTGCACGCGCGTCGTCTAATAGGCCACGCCACACGGCAACAGGTGCATCGATGCCTCAATAGCTGCACCAGTTCATAAGTTCTTATGCCACGCGTTTGTTGCGCGTTTCTGACTGCTGGGTTTGTTCTTAAATTATCACTGATCGCTTTTCTTAGTTACTGCGGTGACCTAATATTTCACATCAGTGGAAATTTTAGGAATAGCCCTAAATATTAGGGTCAACTAGTTTTAATTCTTTTAATTATTTACAAAAAACACATTTTGAACCATTACTACAGGAAGTAGTCGTACCGGTTTTTTACCCGGTGCTTGGCAATAACTTAAAAAACCGGTTTCAACCGACAAAAATAAAAACCGAAAAAACCGGTTATTCAAAACTAAAATACCGGTATAGGTTTTAAGCGGTCGGTTTTTCCCATCCCTATGGTAGCCTGAAGTATCAGCTGGCTACCTAGCAACGAGACAGCGCAGCACTCAAATCAACAGGCGAGGCGGGCAGCAGATCCAGCGGTGGTCAGCGACCGAAGGTACTCTGATTTTGTCAGCGCGTTTTCGTTTCATTTTGTAAATTTATACTGTACTCTCGTGCATATTAGATTCAAATCCGCGTTTCTAGAAACAGTGTAGTCTTCCTTTGAGTGCATCGCGACAGCAATTTTTTTTCTTCTGCACTGTAATCGTGAATAGGGACTGTGATTGGCGTGTGCGAATGCAGTCTAAGCTTCAGGCTGTGTTAACCTCGGTTGAACAGCTGGAGGCTACGATCGAGGAGCGTCATTGTTGTTGGCCGGTAGTGGGAACCGAACGGACTCCCGTTGTCTCCACCGATCGGCCTGCGGCAGCGACTTACCTTGATTCTACCAGCAATGAGGCAGACACCCAACCGTGGTTGCGTGGGAGGTCGCTCCAGTGCGGCGCAAGACATTCTGGGGGACCGATCGTGAAGCCCCCCCGGTTCGTCTTGGGAACTGGTTTGAGGCGCTATCTGTTCATGACAATGTTCCTGAGCCTGACACAGTTTGTAGCAATCGATGCTAAGGCATCGAATAAAACAGAGGTGATATCGGGCAATTGACTCTAAATAATGAGAAGTGTGAAGTCGTCCACATGAGTACGAAAAGAAATCCGTTAAACTTTGTTTACAAGAAATAAATCAAAAGTGAAGGTCGTAAACTCCATAAAATACCTAGGAATTACTATTACTTCAGACTTAAACTGGAAAGAAGACGTAGATAACGTCGTGGGAAAGGCGAACCAGAGATTGCGTTTTATTGGCAGAACCCTTAAAAGATGCGACAGAACTATTAAAGAGACTGCATACACTACGCCTGCCCATCCTTTTTCGGAGTATTGCTGCCCAGTGTGGGATCCTTATCACGTGGGTTTGACGGAGGACATCGAAAGAGTCCAAAGAAGGGCAGCTCGTTTGGTATTGTTACGCTACAGGGGAGACAGCGTTACGACAATGATACAGGATCTGGGATGGGAATCATTACAACAACGGCGCTTATCGCTGCGGCGTGGGCTACTTACGAAACTCCAACCGCCAACATTCTCCTCCGAATGCGAAAATATGTTGTTGAATGCCACTTACATAGGTATAAAAGATCATCAGAATAAAATTTGAGAAATCAGAGCCCGATCGGAGAGTTCAGGTGTTCTTTCTTCCCGCGCGCTATTCGAGAATAGAATGGGAGATATATAGTATAAAGGTGGTTCGATGAACCCTCTGCCAGGCACTTAAATGTGATTTCAGAGTATCCCGTGTAGATGTGTCAACAGAGCAGCAGCTGTTGGAGGCGCAACCTGTCAGTCTCGTAAGGCAGGCAATAATATGGAAAACTTTGTAGATGAAAATGCAGATTCAAGTTCTGCAAGTGACTCTAATAGTGTAGATTATATAACTAATCAAAACATAGAACTAATCAATACACAAAATGTAGACGATGCTGCTCTTAATCGCAATGAAGTGGAAAATCTGAATGCGAACGTCGGAGATAATGAATCCGACAGCGGCATTTCAGACGAGCAGGCAACAGTATTGAGCAAGGTGAGCCATATAACTGATTCAGTAGATACTTTGCCGATAGAAAATAGTATACAAAAAGAGAGTAGCCGAGATAAAAAAATAATGGACATGTTCCAAATACTGTTAGAGCTTAAACAAAACACATAAACAAGACGAAAACATAAAAAAGATTAGAAAATCATGTAAAAGAAAACACACGCAAACAAGATGAAAACATAAAAAGATTAGAAAATCATGTTAAAGAAAAACACAATCTAGAAATCGGTTTAAAAGCAACGTCAGAAAGGTTAAATGAAATAAATACCCAAATGGTTAACATGAACAGTAAATTTGAGGTTTAGCAAAACAAAGCGTATGCCAATAAAGCTAGATCAGTAGATTGTTGGCGGAAAATTGATCAGGAAATACTTGAATGGGACGAAAAATTAAAAATAGAGAAATCTGATGTCAATCACGATGTTAATGTTCACGTTGAGACAATTAATGAAAACCCGCAGGATCCAGAAAATGATGTGTTATTAATTAGTACCAATGATCATAAAACATCTACTTGTAAATGCAATACAAATACGCTTCAGAGTAGACTGTGAAAGAATTACCTGGAACGTGCAGTGTTTCTAAAGATTTAAGTGACATAGAATATGAATTGTCGCTACAGCTAGAAACATGGGTAACACAAGACAGAAGGGAGGGGAAAGTCAAAGTAAGTGATACTGTAAATTATGCAAATACTTATAAATCTAATCATATTTCAAATCAAGGTAATCACTTCACAAAGCAGCAAAGAAAAAACTAGTGGATCTTACCAAAGAAAACATTCCAGTAAAATAAATTTTGGCACCTGGAATGAGGTATCATTACACAAGATGGTAGTTGACAGTATAGTAAACAGAGTTTATTCAGTAAAAATGAATCAAACGAAGGTACTAATGAACATATTCAGGAGTGCAAGAATGTCAAGATATTGGTAAACATTTACTTGACAGCCAGCTTCTGGAAGGTTCATTTAGTACAAAAATTGTCATGGCTATTTTTCATTCAGCGGTGAGCGACGAAAGTATCAATTCAGTTTCTTTGAAAGAGGAGCAATCAAAGGAATATACAACACATCAGACATCATAAAACATTATGTAAGGAAGAAAATACCTCAGGGAGCGATAACATTCTATACATCGCTAGGTAGCTTGACGCCTGCCAGCAACCTGAGTTAACTAACAGCTTTTTTCCCTTTTTTTTTCACGCTGTTAATTCTTGCATCTTCATCATTCAGAACTATTATCTATCGACTTTAAACGCTGCGGTGCAGTAGCCGAGCGGTCTATAGCGTCTCGCTGCGGAGCGCGCAGTTGGTCGCCGTGGAGGTTCGAGTCCTCCCTGGGGCATGGGTGTGTGTGTTGTCCTTGAGTTAGTTTACCTAGGTTTAAGTAGTTTGTAAGCTACGGATTGATGACCACGCAGTTAGGTCCGATAGAATTACAAACATTTGAACATTTTTCGACTTTAAACTTCTTCTCTATCACAAGAACTGGACAATAAAACAAAAACAACCTATAGTGACATAAAATTAAACAGTAAAAAATCAACCAAAAGTAGTACAACATTGAAAAATAAACACAAGCTCAAGCTTAAGTGTATAACACCTACACATAGATTAAAAGCCAGTACACAACAACAACGAACAAAAGTCGGCCACAGGCGCAAGAAATAAAAGTTCAGTATTAAAGGCGACGTTAACGTTGACCCTAAGTAAGTAAAGTGGATCCCCTTCCTTACCATTGAGCACTTACTAGTAGAAATGTTACCTCAAGTATTAAGAACAACAAAGTATAGAAATATTCACAATTTCAGCAGAGTAAAAACGAGGTCACTTGAAGAGCAGAATATAATGTTTCAATTACATAAAATACATAAACACAAAAGATTAAACATTTATGACGTATAATTTTTTTTGTATTACGTTAGGAAACTAGGAACTTGGGAGTCGAATGAAGCAACTGGCTATACATTCGCTATATGTGCTGGATACTGTTGATTTTTTGTATTAATATAAAAAAGAAACGTTAGCATTCTCGCAATATGCGATGAAACGTATTTGTATGCCTGTATGAAAATAAGATCATAGAACCACAACATAGTAAAGAAAGCGTCATAAGAATTATTACTTTCCGTGCGGGAGTAGTCGAGCGGTCTGGAGCGCCATGTTACGGATCGCGGGCCTCTCGCGTTGGAGGTTCGAATCCTCCCTCGGGCATGGATATATGTGTTGTCCTTAGGTTAATTTAACTTGGTTTAAAAGACTAGGGACTGATGACCAATGTAGTTTGGTCTCATAGAAAAAGGGAAAAAAATATTCTTGCAGTACTTGTGTACTTATGTATGTAGAATATGTTTGTATTATATTATAACAATTAATAATTTATTTGCAGGATAGTAGTTGGTAATGTTAAAAACTGAAACAGAAATTTTCATAATATTTTTACATATGTAAAACAGATTAAATTCACAGGTTAAAAGGACATAGCGAGGCATTTGAGGGATTTAAAGATTTGAAAAGTTTGAAAACAAAATTTAGATTTTCCAAATTGTTAGTTGTCTTCGACAACCTCCAATTTTGGAAAATGTTAGAAGGAAGGGGAGGTGTAATATTTCTGGCTTACAGCAATCATATTAAGTTTGAGAACTGCTTCGGTACAGTAGGTTAGAACCAGTAACCGACAGATGGTACAGGTAGTGTTAGAAGCATAACAGGTGCTACCAGTAGGTCAGGTTCCGTTGGGAAAGAGTGCTGGCACGTTTCCCCGAATTCTAGGGAAGCCCCCGAGCGGCATGCACTGAACGCCGATTGGCTGTAGTGCTGGCGGTCACGCGCCAAAACGCGATCATATTTTTATTAATACTTAATAAACTAATAATTTATCCCACGTCAAACTCAAGCTAGAAAACCTGACTAGATAACATATATTAACTTTTGCAAAATTAATAAACAAAGCAGTTAATTTAAGACGGACGATGCACGACAGCCATGTTTGCGCGCCAAATAGCGCAGCGAAGGCAGCCTTGCAACGAGCCCCCACACTTGAGTCCACAACACGCACTCGTAGGAGCAACATGTAGATCTCGCATTTGTAGGCGGTAATAAGGCATATATTGATCATTTTAGAACAATGCTAAATGACTTAATGTTGAACTTCCGGTTAAGACAATGTGTGTCAAGTGTATATTATAATGCGGATTGCTAGTTTCCTGAATTTTTTAAAATAAATTAGCTGGCATCCCAAGAACTTCAGTATTATTTCTTAATTAGATGAGTTCCTGCCAATAGTTTAATAATTTCAGTCTCACTTTAAGAACTCCGACCTGTGTGCTATCATCTGCGTGGGGATGACAGCTATAGAAGACGTCAGGTTGGCGAACTTTAGAATTTCTACTCTTCACACAGTGCAGTGGGGAGTAACTACAACCCTCACGTACACTGTTATTGCGGTACAAACGCAAACTATTGTGCGTTATCCGTGGCAACATGGAGGAGGAAAGAAAATGATACAGGACCGGTTAACATACCCCTATAGAATTTACTGGCGGCCCGATACCACAGTGATAGATGGTAGAAATGCCAGCCTACAAACCTAAAGGATGCGGGTTTGATCCCCGCCAGGTCCTAGGATTTTTACCTGTCACTTTCCACTTCTTTCACCCCTGGCAGTTTTGCTGGGTAAGTCAGTTTCGAAGGTCGGAGGAAGACATCGGCATACCGACAGGACCATGCCTAATGAAGCACTGTAGTGTTCAAAGCAATCTTCGGATTGTTTACTGTTTACCTTTAATTGTTCAGTAGATATGACGTCATGGCTGAGCTGCGTGATAACGAAACTACATGGTAAAATAATCAACATCCTATTGAAATAGATATGAAACAGTATTGTGGAGAGTGAAGGGAGAGAGGAAGTGGACAGAGAGGAGAGAGGAGTGAGACACGGGGGGGGGGGGGGGGCAGACTGAAACAGAGAGAGTGACTGGAGAATGTACAAAGAAAAGGGAAAAAGTGAATACGAAGAGATGGCAGAGAGGGGAGAAAGCACGCTAGAACGGGAGATGGGGAGGTGGACATGGATGGAGACAGGTGAGAAGGATTTAGTTAGAGGGGGTGAGGAGATGGTGTTACAGGAGTTAGGAGATGGTCGAATAGGGGAGGGGAGGATGTGGAGCAGACAGAAAGAGAGAAGGAGGCGATCAGTAATCCTTAAAAAGTATGTTGTTAGGGAAATCAACAACAATTTAATTTTGTATTTTTTCGAATTAATTTGGGTGGGCATCAAGAAGTCGCTCCTCCGTCCTTTAACAGTCAGTTTTAGGAAAAATACGTTCGTATTGCGAGGGATTGAGTTTCAGAAATAGAGCGGCCACCTAAATCTCAAAGCGCTCGAACGATATTCTCACATAATGGTAAAAGAATTTAAGCAGTACAAATATAGTGTATAATATACCACAAATGCAATATTTTTCAGAACGTATGAGAATTTTTTATGCTGGTACGAGAATCTCGCGCTCTGGGTATCAGAACACTGCTATTGAAAATGCCCAGTATGACCATTAAATGAACCTGGGTAAAATTCTATAACTTTTTATTCAACATAAACCTAACCTCTTAGTACAGGCCAGTACTTTTACGAACTGCAGCGTACGTTTTAAAAACTGACTACAGTATAACAAATCCAAGAATAATAGTAAATATTCCAAGATAAATGGTAGTGTTTCACTAAATTACAGGAATGTGAAATGACCCACATAGCACACAAGAAAATTCGCCTTTTTCATTATGTAACAGATCTGCACGAAATACTCGTGGAATCGAGACAGACTCCCGCATTTATAAATCTGAAGCTGCATTTTTGTAAAGTATGTAGGTCTGGATAGTCGCGAACTAGGTAGTCTAGACTATTGGATTCGAAATTTTTAATGCTCATATAACTTCTCCTTATTTGATTACAAATCATTTGCTGATTCTAATATTAAAAACTCACACTAATAAAATTCGGGTTATATTTTAGAAACAAGAAACTGAGCTTCGCAACAATCAAGTACGATAAGTTGTTACCTGCACCAGCAATATTTCTACTGTGGAAGAGGCAGGTGTAGCTGCCATTAGCTAAGCTCACAGTGGTTTTCCTATTTGGTGCATTATTATCTTTGCAAAATTTTTCTCTGATGAAGAGGTAACGTAAAAAAATTTATATGTATGAATCTCTTATGAGATCTTTATTTGGCATAGATCGCTTATATACATTGATTTTAAATTGATGACTAGTTTCGACTCGTTAGAGAGTCATTATCAAATCGTTATTTTCCAGGCACGGTAAGACATATGTTTCAAATGAGCTGACACTATAGTGGCAAGCTATAGTGTCAGATCATCTGGAACATATGTCTTACCTTGCCTGGACAATTACGATTTGACAATGACTCTTTAACGAGTCGAAACTAGTCATCAATGTTACAAAAAACTTAAACTGATTTACACTAAGGACATCATACACACCCATGCCCGAGGAGGATTCGAACTTTCGGTGGAAACGGCCGCCCAATCCGTGGCATGACGACTTAGACCACGTGGCCATTTCGCGCGGCTTTTCATTTTCCTTCTATTCTTTTAATTTTCTTTTTCGATAATAAGCCCCAGATGGTTTCTTTTTTTCCAGGCATATTTTTGTCAGTTGATTTGTTGTTACGAACACAGAAAAAATACAGTCACATCACAAAAGTATTGAACAAGCTGATACAGAACAATTTACTAGCTCGAAACAGTGACTCTAACACTGCGGTCTGAAATCGAGTATGTAACCACATTGTTTGTAGTAATGAAAACTGAATAACACCACCGTCAGCTGTATTATCATATTGTCATTTACTGGCAACCAATTTCGACAGACCACGCCATCATCATCTAGCCCTTAAAATAGGGCAAACTGCATTTTGCTGCATTAAAAAACAACAAAACAACTGGTGTCGCGCAATCATGCAAACTAACAGTAAGGAGGATCAACATCCATACATAAAATAGACAAAATAAACATTGTTTGTATGTAATTGTTGTTGCATACCCAGCAGGGAAGGTGAGGAAGGGAGCGTCACAGCTGGCTAGGGTGCGTCATGGCATGTCCGTAAACAATTAATTCCTCATTATTAAACCGTGACGAAGAGTTCGGTATTTATACACTATGATCAGGGATGCGGAACCCTACTTACTACATATGGCCCATCAAAAATCTCGTAAAATTTCTTTATGTGAGCATCGACCTCGGCCGACTGTCTGTGAGCTCTGATTAACAATTAACAGTGCATCGCCCACTGCCAGTGGCGTACATTGTGGGCTATCAAAGCTATCAACGAAGCCCATATCTAAAGCAAACCAGAAATTAAGAACTATTATTTAAGAAAATGGCAATAGCAGCCATTTGCCGTCATGAAGAATTAGCGCCTAGTGTGTAATATGTCTCGTTCACTTCATTTCCACAGTGGGAGAACAGAGCTTCGGACGATCACTGCCGCAGCCTTCGCTATGGAGAAGAGAGGGGTGTAGGGTACTGTGGCCAACAGCGCCCCAGGGCTTCGGTTTCGCTCGTCGCAACCAAACACGAGTGCTTCCGAAATGTGCCGATCGGACACGACTCGCTCTTGCCGAACTCCGCATCAGTTTAAAGCAACAAGGAACATTTTTGTTTTGTTACGTTTCACAACAGCTGTATTGGTGTTCTTTATTTCATAGTGTGCTGTGTACTTTGACAGTTCTTAGTGCTGAAATGGAAATGAGCGTATGGCTTTCTTGGCCGGGAGAACCCTTGCTGGTTTGTTCGCCCGCCTTAGTGTAAGTCTTTTTATTTGACGCCGCGTGGGCGACTTACGTGCCAATGATGATGATTATTAGGACAACACACAACACCCAGTCCCCTGCCGGGAATCGAACCCGGGCCTCCTGCGTGGTACTCAGCGACGCTACCGCTGAGCTACGGAGGCGGACTTCTCAGTGCTAATTCTTAAAAATGGATGGGTAATGCGTAATTAAACAGTTATTTCGATTCTCAGAGCATAAATATGTAACTTTTGTATAAAACCTTTTTTTTTGTTTCATGATAGATGGCGCTGTAATAGTCAAAACTAAAAATGTGGAAATTGTTGCAAAACGGTAATATCTCAAACAAATACACACAAGGTCAGGAAAATCAGAGTACAGTTTTTCATGTTTCTGTTAATGCTATCTCGTGACATCCCCCACAGTCGAATGAAACACAAACTATGATCATGCTATCGGTTCACGGCCAGACAGTTTGTTGTATTTCAATGATTCGGACTGTACCCACCTCTACGCAAATGTTCCCCGATGTTAACGATTGCAGAGAGAGTAGATATCATTTCCTGGTACTATGAGGCCCACAGAAATGCTGAAGAAACTCTGACAGGTATGCTACATTTTCATTTTTGCCGATTACAGCACAATTTATCATGAAACGAAAAAAATGTTTTATACGAAAGTTACAATTTTTTTTTACGAAAAATCCAAATCTGCAATAAAAAGTAGGCGTTCCTATAAAAGGTTTCAAAGATGCCTCCCACAACCCATCACAGGCCGCGGGGGGGGGGGGCGAGTGTAGTGTCATTAGATTCCCCCCCCCCCCCCCACAACGCTTTAACATTTGCCGGTAACCGTTTCTTCGTTCGCTGCTAATTTCTTGAGATTTTTGGCACAGTCACTATCAATACCTCGGAAACAGCCTAAGATATAGATTTTTTTCTTAGCATTTCTTTCTCGGCGCAACCTTAGAAAGTGAGATAGTAGTGATAGCCCAAGTTATTATAAACCCAGCATACGCCAGTGCCCACTGTGTATACTTTAGACACCATTTTCTTGCCGTGTCGAGCTTTACGAGCCTTCCTTTTGCCATTGCCCTCTCTAATGCAAGTTTTTTTCTTTTCCTCAATGTTCTTCTCCGTTCTTTTTGAGAATTTTTGCCATCTTCTCAATTAGGGTTTTGGGTCTCTGACCTTTTACTATTTCATCATCTTCCGATTCCACATGACCCTGCTTGTAAAGATTGCTTTCTCTGTCAACATTACGGTACTCGTCTACATTCCATTGAGAGAATTCACATGTTACTGTCGAACAGTCCCTGTCTTTTGGGTCACTGCTAACTAGGACAGTATTACCAAACTTGATTTCACCCTTTTTGCCTTTTACCACCACGAATATACTCTCCATCTCTACGCCTATTAGATCAGGCACCACAAAGGCATTACTCTCCAATACTATTCCTTGAACCTCAATCTGCAACAATACTTATTTCTTTACTATCTTATGTTCTTTACAAACAGCTCCTACAACTTTTACTCTTTGTAGTGGTAAAAATGACACCCCCTCTCTGTCTCTGTTTATTATCTGGCCGATCAGTCCTTCAGCCGGCCGCGGTGGCCGGGTGGACTGAGGCGCTCCAGTCACGGTCTGCACGGCCACTACGGTCGGGGGTTCGAATTCCCCCTCGGGCATGGATATTTGTACCGTTCGTAGTATAAGTTAGTTGATAAGTAGTTTGTAAGTTTAAGTCCCAGAAGCTTAACAAATATTTGAACATTTTTCAGTCCTTCCACTACTGCACACAACTCGCTACCTTTTTCACTAAAGGTAACTGCTTCAGTACAACTTACTTCAACTTTTACCATAGTTTCCTCTAAGAGATCCTCCCTAGTATCTATTGTCGTCTGTCACATCCTGTTTAATGTCTACTAGTCCGATCCTGTTTATTTAGTCAGCGTCGGTATTTTGTTTCCTCAGTTCGGTACTTTGTTTACACGATCGAAAGCATGACGTGGGAATTCCTACCACTCGTACTTTGCGAAAATCAGTGTCATACTTTTCGTTTCTTTTCCAAGGAACGTAAGTAACATCACCATGATTTTCGTCCCCCATTGCTTTTAACTTACACCTTATTCCCTTCCAATCGTTTCCTGAGACATCTTTCATCAATTTTCGACCTACTACTGGGCATAAGACTTTAAAAATCATTTCAATTTTTGGTTCATACTTTCCCATAATATCTACACTTCTTTTTACAACAAATTTGTGTGCATTACACGTTCCCTTATTTTGATCTTTGTCAGTTTCACTGCGAATTCTCTTCCTATCTCTACCTCTGACATTCGTTCTCTTTTTCCCCTTAGCACATTTACTGAAAGAACTAGCTTCGTTCACTAAATTTAATAATTTTGCTCCTTTCTTTCCTTGACTGTCCCGATTACTCATCAACACCCCTTTAAACTGCTCTGCTTGTGGGTGTAGTTTGCCTTTAGGAGCAAAGCCATTTACCGCATTAAATTTTGTACAGTAGCCTTTGTTATTACTTGTTACCAAATTTTATAACTTTGTTTCTAACATTCTTCCTATTCTGACAGCAAAGACGTTAGTGTCTCTGGCTGTAAAATCACTGACCTGCTGTTGAATACCAGCCACCTCGTTTGATATCTCCCTAGTTTTATTTTCTATACAATTTTAAACTACATTCCCATTGTTAGATAAGAGTAATCTCTTTTCACCAATTTTATGCTCTAGCATGGATATCGACTCATTCCGTTTTTCCTTGTTAATATTTCCGTTCTTCCTTGCTAATATTTACTTTTAAGTTTTCTAGTCTGTTTTGGTGTAACGATATAAGTAGCTCGGTTTGAAACAGTACTTTCATAGGTGTCTTCCACTACACTATCTATCCCCTCGTTTGTTTTTCCCAAACTTTCAACAATTTTCTTAATATATTTTTCTAATTTTTTATTTGTCACCTCAATCGACCCCTTGATTTCTTGCCTAGTGTCTAGCAGTTTCTCCTATTTCGTTTTTAGTTTCTCCTATTTCCTTTTTAGTATCTTCTATAATATTTTTGGCATCTTCTATATTACTCATCAGCGTTTGAAACAGTGCTTGCATACTGATGTCTGAACCCATATTACTTTGCTCTCTTCTTTCAGTTATATTTTCATTATCCACTGTCCAACTGGTGCTCTCTTTTGTGTCCCAACTTCGTCGCCGCTTTTGTGTCCCAGCCTCGTCGTAGGTGTCGGTGGCCGAGTGGAACGAGACCGACACAGTAACAAAGACAGCACGCCGGTGCAGGTACGGAGGGGAGCAGCCAGAAACTATAAACACTAGAGTAAATTAGAAAGATATATATTGCACAGAATGTAACAATACTTAACTTTTACATAGTACTGCAGAATGTTGATACATAGTAGTTAGAGGCCTGCCTAGTGCCTGTACAATAGCAAAGTCTCCGCTGGTGCCTATCTGATTACGAAGGTCCTAACTCGTTGCTATTTCAGTCCGAAGTGCGAAGTGTTCTTCAGTGGTGGCCACGAGCGGCGTTCCCGCAGAGGGCGCTCGTGGCTGTCGTCGTGAGATCGCCGCGCCGTGCGTGCATGGCGGCGCGCGGCGAAAGTAAGTGGCGCGCACTTTGTACTTGTGCGACACCACACCCCTCCCCCCCAAACCGCCGCGCCGTCGTGGCGTAGGGCTGAGGGCCACGGCGACGGCACTGGGAGGAGGGCCTGGGCGGGGGCGTTACTGGTGGGACGGGCGTCGTAGCTGAGGCCGGGATAGAGACGCCGTCCGCGCCCCGGCATCCGCCTTGAGATCCTCCAGGGAACCCGCCGAAACCTGGGGAAGGGCACCCGCCCCCGCCCAGAGGGAGCAGGTCATCTTCTTCTGAGGTGCGTGGCCCAAGCTGGGGGGGCCCGCACGGTCCCGGAGTCCCTCTCGGCGACGCTGTCATCTGCGGCGGCGACAGCGGCGGCGACGACTGCATCGGAGGTGCGTCGACCTCCATGGGGACGATCTCGTAGTCCGGGGACGAACGATGTGGCTGTGCTCCCTGGCGGTGAACTGGGTCTGGAATCAAGAAACCGGAGACAGGATCGCGCGGCCTGTGCAGACGCAATTGGTTTGCGTGGCGCCGCAGCTCCGACCCTGTGGAAGAACGTACAACAAACATATTGCGGCCAAGCACGCGTTGAATGGTGCCCGGCAACCATGTCTTCTTGTTTCCAGCAAACACCCTGTACAGCACCGGCGTAGAAACCTGAAAACGCGTAGCGCCATACGAACCGACTCGGTGCGCGAATGTGGGCAACGTCTAATACATATTGTTTTCTGCGCTTGCGCGGGTTGCGTGCGGTAGGAAGCGGCGCATACTCGGCACACAGGGGAGTAACCACACTGTCACTAGATGACACTACCGCCGGATCGGCGTCCGCGCAATGCGAGGCTACTGCACTAAAATTACTTTGAGTAGCTACACCAATTCTACTGTCACTAGCTACACAGTACTGGGCACTATTACAAGGAGCAGTTGCAGAAGGCACTAATTTCACGACAGGAATGCACTGTTCATAGTCATTTTGCTTGTCCCGAACCCTTTTCCGTTGCACTGTTTTACGCGCTCGTCGGCGCTTGCTACGTGGTGCACTATATAGATTTGCCATAGGCGCAGAACTACTTTCTTGCAATTGAGAACCAACTAAAGCACTGTTCAATTCCGCAGCCCGTATAACATTTACAGAATGAACTGTTCTCGCACTCTGAGAAAGACTGTTTCTAACGGTACCGTTCTTTGAGTTTTTAATTTGCATACACACAGACTGTACATGTCCTGATTTGCCACATTGATAACAGGTTGCGTTGCGACTAGGGCAATGAGCACGCTTGTGGCGAGACACACACTGGGGGCAAGACTTACGTACATTTTTCTGAAATGAGCGTTGGCGCCCGTTATTCAAATTACTGTGTCTAACACTACGGGGCGACCTTTGCGTCGCACTTTTACACTGGCTACTGTTCACTGTCTGTTCAGCACGGCCGGTAGAAAAATAAGAATCACTAGTGCTATACTGAGAACTACGGCTAGGAAAGCGTCCGTTGCGGCGCACTGAATTTACACTGTGGCTTTGCATTTCTACATCTGCTAAGTCAAAAGTATCATGAGCTTCAATAAGCTGCAGTACACTGTCTAATGAGGGGTCAGACTGTTTCAGAATTGCTGCTCTAATTCTGGGGTCCTGAATATTCTGCGTAATCGCATCCCTCAACATCACGTCACTATACGAAAGTCCACAAGAGCAAGTAAATTTACATTTGCGGGTTAAGCCCTTCAATTCCGTAATCCACTCTTGGTGTGACTGCTGCGGTAATTTTTTAAGTCTGAAAAATCGGTATCGTGCCGCGGCTACAAGAACTTTTCTCTCATAATAAGCATTCAGTGCATCTACAATTTGTTCAAAGTCTACATCACGAGGAGATGCGTGCGGGAAAAGTTTTTGCAATAGTACAAAAGTCTGGGGGCCCACAATCGATAAGAAAAGGTTCTTCACTCTCTGACCTGTAATTTGATGAGCCGCGACGAGTTCTTGAAACTGTGCGAAATAGTCGCTCCATTCTTCCTCACGTTCGTTGTACTGGCGGAACGTCGGAAGCGGTGCGGCGGCAGGTGAGGGCTGCTGATGCGACGGCTGTTGTTGTTGGTGAGCAGCCTGTGTCGTCAACTGCGACACGGCCTGGAGAAGCTGGGTAATTTGCGCCGTCTGTAACTGAATAATTTCCATTAAGTTTGGGTTCGGGGTAGTGGCCATGCTGACCGATTAGGCGCCGCGTATACAAGTAACTTAGTACAAAACACAAATGCGATATGAAAGAGGTCGCTCTGCAACAAAAAAGTCCACAAAATACGTTACAGAATATGTTCCCCCAAAAATCTTATAATAAGGGTGGGTGGGCGGGAGCAATTTTTGCGTGCTCCGACTGCTGCTGTCTGGCTGCTGTAAGCGGGCTGGTCCAAGGTTCTATCACTCCTCGTCGCCACTTTTGTGTCCCAACTTCGTCGCCGCTTTTGTGTCCCAGCCTCGTCGTAGGTGTCGGTGGCCGAGTGGAACGAGACCGACACAGTAACAAAGACAGCACGCCGGTGCAGGTACGGAGGGGAGCAGCCAGAAACTATAAACACTAGAGTAAATTAGAAAGATATATATTGCACAGAATGTAACAATACTTAACTTTTACATAGTACTGCAGAATGTTGATACATAGTAGTTAGAGGCCTGCCTAGTGCCTGTACAATAGCAAAGTCTCCGCTGGTGCCTATCTGATTACGAAGGTCCTAACTCGTTGCTATCTCAGTCCGAAGTGCGAAGTGTTCTTCAGTGGTGGCCACGAGCGGCGTTCCCGCGGAGGGCGCTCGTGGCTGTCGTCGTGAGATCGCCGCGCCGTGCGTGCATGGCGGCGCGCGGCGAAAGTAAGTGGCGCGCACTTTGTACTTGTGCGACACCACACTCTCAACTGAACTATTCATTAGAGCTTGTTGTTCTATTACTGTTTCCTGCTCCTCATTTCCCACTGTATCACTCATTCTAATTTCCGTCCCCTCTTTAGATTTTGCCAATGGAAATATGTAGTCTCCTTGATTCTCCATATTTAAATTTTCCTAAACAACGTTTTGCTCGACACTTTTCTCAGCTTCGGACATGCTATTAGCTTTAGTTAGTCTACCACTCCGAAGTAACATACAATAAAGTTTTTACACTCAGTTTATTGAGCTCTTCTGGTCTCTCCGGTCGACGTAGCTCAGCCAGTGATGCTCCGGCGCCGCGCCCGCGCGTCGAACTCCGGTCCTCTGTGTGTGCGCCCTTAGGCCGGTATTACACGGTTATATTTCTTTGTCAAAAATTTACATCATAAAAATTTGATAGTGTAATAAGGAACTTCGACATATCTCTGCTTTCGTAAAAAAAAATATGATCATATCTAGTGCCTCGCAGTCGTTTGTCTACTGTTCACTGCAATGCGAAATGTATCCGTTTGTAGCGCTAGCATCGCTGGAGCTCTTGGCCCGCGCTTATTTGAAAACAGGTCCTTGTTTCAAAACGTGACGTCGAAGTTTATTTGGTGTGTGCAATGTCGACAAAAGTAATCTAACTTTCTGAAGCAGACGAAGCATTGTATAATCACAGACACCATGAATAAGAACAGATTAAGAAAACTCGAAAGTTACAAGAGAATGGCGGAGGTACTCGGAAAAATTCGGCCTGGGTGTACAGCCGAAAATATTAAGAAGATTAATGGCCGTGTGTTACATAAACCACAAAAGTAACAGAAACTAGCTGAAAACCCGGCTTTGCCCGGCTATTTAATTATTTATTCCTGCTTTGGGTTAGTACTTCTGCTATCCTTTCTCTCTCTGTCCATCTCCTTTTTTTAAAAAAAAAAGCATGCTATATGCATCGGAGAATAAATAAGAAATAAGGATGTCTCGCATAATGTACAAAATTATAAGTATCCAAAGATAGTAATCAAAACACAAATGACATATAAAATGCGTACGATCTCATATTTATTGAGTTATATGTTGTACAATGGTATAATTTTGCAGGTATGTATTAATTTGTAAAAGTGCTGTATGTCTGTATTAAAAGAAATTTCTTTTTTACTGCTTTATTTATTTATTATTATATTTCCCTATTCGCATGCTTATCCTTACAGAGAAAGAGCTGAAGACATTGTAGCACGCATAGACCAAAGATATGGTCTGTGGCATCACGTTTCGCTGTATGTAACCTCCTTGCTAAAGAGCCGCAAACGTCATCGCTGGCCTTCAGTCCGAATTTTTTTTATAATTTGACGACTTTCAACCACCATATCTTCCACCCCTTATAGTAGCTATTGGCTTGGAACTACTATGGTGTACAAAGGGAGACTTCGGACATCAATTACACACAGACCATTAGTTTGCGTTCTGTAGTTTTCGCTGCAAGGCGAAATATTAACACACACACACACACACACTCACGTAGAGTTTTATATGCACCGATAACTTTCCATCTCAATATACTCCACCCTTTTATCATTATCAACCCTTAAGCAACAATGCAACCAATAAAACCATTTTAAAAGAGTAATTATTGTTCCGCATTTCGCGTTACATTCTTCAAATTACTAAATATCTATCAGATCGCTATAAAACAGTGCGTAACACCTTCCTGAGGTATAAATTAGTAACTGTACAAATATTTAAGTCTATGCGTCTTTTCAATCGGACGTGATATGCGTACACCGAACAGACATTCATATATAGCTATCCGATCGCCATAAAACCGTGCCTAAAGCCTTCCCCTGGTAGACATTAGTAACTGTACAAATTTTTAGCTCTTTATGTCTTGTGGTTCAGTCGTGATAAACGTACACTGAACAGACATTCACATTTATAGATATAAGATATATGAAGCAGATTTTTATAAGCTCTCCACTCTTCTCAATCTAATAATAATCGATGCTGTTCCTGCTCTGTTGTTGACTTGCTCTTGTATGCGCTCTTCTCCAGTCAGTAAGTTAATCCTTCTGGTATAGCGAACATTTCGTTGCCAACATGAGCACGTTACGCCACCGCGCCGTAAGTAAAATTTAACCCCAGTAACAAGAACTTGCTGTTTCACTGCAAACCTGTCTTCTGCCGATATAGTCTTCTCATATGCGTATACTGATTTTTAATGTGTGGAGCCACTTTACTAAGTAAATACCAATAGGTTGTGTCATCTACTCTCCAGTAATTAATATATACCTTGGCGCTCTTTGCTTGCAGCTCCCGCAACACGAAATGATTTCCACAGTTTCACCGCCGTAAGCCCCTCTTTTCTCTTCAAAATGCAGTTTTCGTAGTGGCAATGACAGCACATGATAACATGTGTTTACTGTCAGCCATCTTGAAATATGATCAAAAATATGACGACAGTGTAATACCCCCTTTCAGCTACTAACTTTTGATGATATTTTTGTCAAACTGGCTTAAACCCGCAGCTCCGCTCGCGTCTTGGTTGATTATGATAGATAAGCTATCTTTCAGTAGTGTGCTATGAAATCAAATCACACGTAAAATGCACTCTTTTCGAAGAATCCAATCACGAAATTCAACAGTAATGATTGTAATAATATCACTGATCGATCACTTGATGTAATGCGCGAAACGTCAAATCGATTTTTTTACAGAGATGTATTAAAAGAAATTTCTTTTTTACTGCTTTATTTATTTATTCTTATATTTCCTTATTCGTATGCTTATCCTTACAGAGAAAGAGCTGAAGACATTGTAGCACGCATACACCAAAGATATGGTCTGTGGCATCACATTTCGCTGTATGTAACTCCTTGCTATAGAGTCGCAAACGTCATCGCTGGCCTTCAGTCGGAATTTTTTTATAATTTGACGACTTTCAACCACCATATCTTCCACCCCCTTATAGCTATCGGCATGGAACTGCTATGGTATACAACGGGAGACTTCGGACAACACACACAGACCATTCGTTTGAATTCTGATTTTCGCTGCAGAGCGAAATATTAACACACACACACGTAAAATGTTATATACACCGACAACTTTCCATCACAATATACCCACCCTTTTATCATTATCAACCCTCAAGCAACAATGCAACCAATAAAACCATTTTCAAAGAGTAAATATAATTTTCAAAGAGTAATTTTTGTTTCGCATTTCGCGTTATATTCTTCAAATTAGTAAATATCTATCAGATCGCTATAAAACGGAGCCTAAAACCTTCCTCAGGTATAAATTAGTAACTGTACAAATATTTAAGTCTCTGCGACTTGTCGTTCGGACGTGATAAGCGTACACTGAACAGACATTCTCATTAATATATATATAGATAAATAGCTATCCGATCGCCATAAAACCGTGCCTAAAGCCTTCCCCGGGTAGACATTAGTAACTGTACAAATTTTTTGCTCTTTACGTCTTGGGGTTCAGACATGATAAACGTGCACCGAACTGACATTCACATTTATAGATACAGATATTTTATCAAAAATTTGACCGTGTAATACCGGCCCCTCCTCGGCTGCTGCTTCGGTCTGCTTCTGTGCGCTTCTTGCGCAGTGCTGTGACACCGTCGTATTTGCGGTCCCCTCGCCACAGCTGCTTCCGTCTTCTTTTTCCTTCGCCGCGATGTTTCCCGTCGACCGTTCGTTAGGTTACACCTGCAAAATGTTCGTAATTCTGTGACGTGATTTCTTTTTTCCACTGCACGACTTATTACGGATTGCGACACACGTTTTCGCACTCAGTGACCCGCATTATTATGGTCACTACCCGTAACTTACTAAAATTTCACTGTCTGTAACAGCTCTACTTATTTTGCACACCAATAAAAAATTGCGCTATAATTTCATTTCTTAATGGCACTTCATTCGCTTAACGCTAGCACCACTGAGCTCGGATCTGTCACGTGGATGTCTAAGGGGGAGGGGGGAGGGCAAAAATTGCCCTCACGTTCTTTTCACTTTTTAACAATTTATTTTTGTTTATTTATTTATTTTTTATTATTTAATGAACTAGGAATTTCTTTAGTAGGTTGCAACACCCTTTCCATAGTTATCAAGAACATTATAACAGATGCAAACACAACAAATAAAGTAATGAATATGAGAAATGTTATTATATTTTTATCATGAAACTAACACTTAGATATACATCAGACTTGTATTAAGAAATCATAAAGAACGTACAATAGCAAACCACAAATACGAAAACAGAAAATCAAAGTCAAAATTACAATTGAGGTTTTACTTCCTACTCAATTTCACTTTCAATTTCACAATTTGTGCATATGATTGTTTTTGTAGAATGAGTAGAACACACATACTTGGAAAACCTGCAACAAACAATAGGCACATGTGTCATCTTGTCCTTTTTCCTTTTAGAGTTTTTAGTCTTCAAACAGATGTGACATCTTCCGCTTGAATAAAAGTCAACAGCTTGAACAGTTGCAGTAATTCTGGGCAGCGTTATCCCTAGAACGTTTTCCATTGCAGAGATGATAGGCTTTTGTAAACCCACGATATTCTTTGCTCTCTCTTCCACATCTGGTCTAACGAGCTGCTGACCTAATTCTAGCAGATACAGCCTTCTTGCTTTATGCTTCTTCTTATTTCAGTTTGGGTTGTTTATCATGAAAATTGCTCCAGCATTGAGACAAGCAATATCTATCAAGGTGAAAAAATAAGATAACGGCCACCTTCTCGTCCCTCGTTTTACTCAATGATGTCGCGTCGTTTGATCAATGCTGTCTATGCCCCTTTTGGTTTCATTGTAGTAAAGATTGATGATTGTCTTTTTTTTCTCTGACAACTCAGCCACCTTTCTGCCATTGTGTTGTGTGGAAAGAAGTAGGAGATTTTTAGTAGGTTTCAGTTTAGAGATGTAAGAAACCAAGGTAACTGGTGCGTTGCCTGTTTTCGGATCTGTGAATAAGAATATAGCTCTCGACCTTGCGTCATCTTCAGCTGTTCTGGTATGTGTTTTCTGTTACTCTTCAATGTTCCCACCAAAGTTAACTTGTCATCATTGTAAAGCTCCTCAGCAGGTCTACGATCTGTTGTTATATTTCTTCCACTTCCTGCCAGCGGCTTCACAAGTCGTCTAACAACTGCCTTTGCACTCCGTTCCTCAGCAGTTCGTTCATCCTTCCCTGCATAAACCATTTTTATAACATACCAGGTGTGTGCATCTGATAACATCCTAATCAATATGCCATACTTCCCAGGCTTGGCTTTCATGAAGACTTTAAAGGGACATCTTCCTCGAAATAGTGAGAGCATTTCATCTATCGTTAGATCTGCACTTGGTACGTAGTATTTCACAAACATTTCGTCAGTTTTGTCGAAAACTTCACGAAGGGGGCAAAACTTGTCCTGCTTTCGTGTTTCGGTTCTTGTTTCTTTATCATCAAATCTAATCATGAACAGGAGTTCTACACATCGAATACGACTGATTGTAGCTATGTAGATATTCTTTCCCAGTACTTTCTTTTGTATCCCGACTTCGTCGCCGCTTTTGTGTCCCAGCCTCGTCGTAGGTGTCGGTGGCCGAGTGGAACGAGACCGACACGCTGGTGCAGGTACGGAGGGGAGCAGCCAGAAACTATAAACACTCGAGTAAATTAGAAAGATATATATTGCACAGAATGAAACAATACTTAACTTTTACATGGTACTGCAGAATGTTGATACATAGTTGTTAGAGGCCTGCCTAGTGCCTGTACGATAGCAATGTCTTCAATGGTGCCTATCTGATTAAGAAGGTCCTAACTCGTTGCTATCTCAGTCCGAAGTGCACTCTCGTTCCTCTCTCAGTCCGAAGTGCTATATATTTCCGTGGTGGCCACGAGCGGGGTTCCAGCAGAGGGCGCTCGTGGCTGTCGTCGGAAGAACGCCGCGCCGTGCATGCGTGACGGCGCGCGGCGAAAGTAGGTGGCGCGCACTTTGTACTTGTGCGACACCACACCCCTCCCCCCCAAACCGCCGCGCCGTCGTGGCGTAGGGCTGAGGGCCACGGCGACGGCACTGGGAGGAGGGCCTGGGCGGGGGCGTTACTGGTGGGACGGGCGTCGTAGCGGAGGCCGGGATCGAGACGCCGTCCGCGCCCCGGCATCCGCCTTGCGATCCTCCAGGGAACCCGCCGAAACCTGGGGAAGGGCGCCCGCCCCCGCCCAGAGGGAGCAGGTCATCTTCTGAGGTGCGTGGCCCAAGCTGGGGGGGCCCGCACGGTCCCGGAGTCCCTCTCGGTGACGCTGTCATCTGCGGCGGCGACGACTGCGTCGGATGTACGTCGACGTCCATAGGTATCTCGTAGTCCGGGGACGAACGATGTGGTTGTGCTCCCTGGCGGTGAACTGGGTCTGGAATCAAGAAACCGGAGACAGGATCGCGCGGTCTGTGCAGGCGCAATTGGTTTGCGTGGCGCCGCAGCTCCGACCCTGTGGAAGAACGTACAACAAACATATTGCGCCCAAGCACGCGTTGAATGGTGCCCGGCAACCATGTCTTCTTGTTTCCAGCAAACACCCTGTACAGCACCGGCGTGGAAACCTGAAAACGCGTAGCGCCATACGAACCGACTCGGTGCGTGGGAGGCTGCAGCAGGTGAAGGAGAGTGCGGTGACGGCGGCCGTGTAGCAGCTCGGCAGGAGACGGGCCGTCACGTGGCATGCACCGATACGTAGACAGGAAAATTTGAAGAGCTTGCTGCCTGGAGTGCTGACCTTTCATCTTTTCCATGTGTGACTTGAATGTTCGAACGAAACGTTCTGCTTCACCATTGGACTGAGGGTGAAAAGGTGCAGTGGTAATATGCTGAATGCCATTCACACGACAAAACTGTTGAAATTCCGCACTAACAAATTGAGGTCCATTGTCACTGACGATAGTTTCAGGCAAGCCTTCGATGCAAAACACTGATGTTAAGGCACTGATTGTACTAGACGCCGTCGTTGAGTTCATGGCAATCACAAAAGGAAACTTGCTGAAAGCGTCTACAACAATTAACCAGCGCGTATTCCAGAAAGGTCCGGCAAAGTCAATGTGTAAACGTTGCCATGGTCCCTTGGGGCGTGGCCAGTCTGAAAAACGTTGCGGAGGAGCCGCCTGATGCTCCGCACAAACAGTACACTGTGACGTCATGTTCTCTATCTGAGCGTCCATACCAACCCAGGTACAATGACGTCTGGCCAGTTGCTTTGTCCTAACAATACCCCAATGTCCTTGATGCAGGAGGCGTAACACTTCTCGTTGCAGGGAACGAGGAACAATCACTCTTGCTTGGTCGTTGTCGGTATGCAACAACAGTACACCCTGACTTAAAGATAATGCATGACGTTGTGCAAAATAAGGTCGAACCAGAGGCCGATCAATGTCTTTGGCTCTGGCAGGCCAACCAAAGCGAACAAAACGTGCTACCACACTTAGGTCTGCATCCGCAGCTGTTTCCTGTGCAACCCGACGAGAGTTCAAAGGAAAGTCTGCGACAGCGGAAGCATCTCTGGAGTCTATCTGACAACATGCCATTTCTGAAGAATCAAATGACACATCCTGGCCAACCGGAAGACGGGAAAGTGTGTCCGCGTTGGCGTGTTTAGTGGTAGGTCGGTACAAAATCTCATACTGATAATTTGACAATATCAAGGACCATCTCTGAAGCTTTTGTGCCGTACGTGGCGGAATTGGCTTTGTGGGTGAGAACAACGACGTGAGAGGCTTGTGGTCTGTCAACAAATAGAATTTTCTGCCATAGAGATAATGATGAAACTTTGTGACGCCGTAAATGATTGCTAAGGCCTCCTTTTCTATCTGACTGTAATTCTGTTGCGTCGGCGTCAGTAGCTTGGATGCAAAGGCAATAGGACGATCGTGACATCCAATACGATGTGAGATTACAGCGCCTAGGCCGTACGATGAGGCGTCAACTGCTAACACTACAGGCTTCTGGGGGTCAAAGGGAATCAAACATGCATCACTCAGTAGTGCAGACTTTAAGTTGTCAAAGGCAACCTGGCAATCTTTGGACCAAACAAAAGGAACATTCTTCCTACGTAAGTGATGCAGTGGAGCTGCAATCTGAGAGGCATTGGGAATAAATCTGAAATAATAGTTAAGCTTTCCCATTACTGCTTGCAATTCATGCACATTCTTAGGAGGAGGCAAGTCTTTGATTGCTCGAAGATGTGACTGTAAGGGATGAATTCCTTGGGCATTAATCACATGGCCTAGGTACTCTATTTCAGTTTGAAAAAACGAACACTTTGCTTTATTACAACGTAGACCTGCTGCAGTCAAAACTTTGAAAAGGCACTCCAGGTTTGCTAAATGTTCTTCAACTGTACGTCCGGATACCACAATATCATCTAAGTAGTTCGAGCAACACGGTACAGAAACTGTCAGCTGTTCCAAAAAACGCTGAAAAATAGCGGGAGCGGAAGAACTGCCAAAGGGTAGGCGTTGAAATTGAAAAAGGCCCATGTGAGTATTAATGACGAAAAACTTTTTTTGACTCGTCATCAAGTGGAATCTGTAAGTATGCCTCTGCTAAATCAATCTTGGAAAAGAAGCGAGACTGTCCTAATTTGTCCATTAGTTCGTCAGGTCTGGGCAAGGGATAAGTGTCTACAATTGTTTGACTGTTCACTGTTGATTTGAAGTCCGCACAGAGACGAAGTTTTCCTGACGGCTTGGGTATAATTACTATAGGCGAGGCCCACTGACTCGCAGAAACAGGAGAAATCACCCCACTATCTTGCCAACGTTTAAGTTCTTCGGCAACTGTATCACGCAAGGCGATAGGCACTGGTCTAGCTTTACGAAATTTTGGAACTGCAGATTCTTTTAAAGTTACATGTGCCACGAAGTCTTTTGCACAACCTAGTTCCGGCGAAAACAAGTCACTATATTTGTCACACAATGCATTGATTTTATCCTGAGGCACTATTGACGAAATTTGAAGCACATCTCTTTGAATTGATAAACCAAACAAGTCAAAAGCATCTAGTCCAAAAATGTTCTGTGTCGATTTGGCCTGAAGAACAATAAAAGCAACTGTTTTCGTTACACCTTGAAAAGAGGCAGGCATGCTACACGTTCCTAGCACGGGAATATTTTCACCTGTATAAGCTGTTAACACTTGCTGTGACGGCGACAATTTTGGCGAACCCAGAAGTTCATACGTCTCTTTATTCATTAACGTGACAGAGGAACCAGTATCGAGCTGAAATTGCACAGTCTTATTGTCAATGGAAAGATTCACAAAAAGTTTTTGCTTGCGGCGCTCGACAGGTGCGCGAATGTGGGCAACGTCTGCTACGGTTTGTGTGCTGCGTATGCGCGGGCCGCGTTGTGAAGGAAGCGGCTCAGACTCGGCACACAGCGGATTAACAACACTGTCACTAGATGACACTACCGCCGGATCGGCGTCCGCGCAATGCGAGGCTACTGCACTAAAATTACTTTGAGTAGCTACACCAATTCTACTGTCACTAGCTACACAGTACTGGGCACTGTTACAATTAGAAGTTGCAGAAGGCACTATTTTCACTACAGGAATGCACTGTTCATAGTCATTTTGCGTGTCCCGAACCCTTTTCCGTTGCACTGTTTTACGCGCTCGTTGGCGCTTGCTACGTGGGGCACTATATAGTTTTGCCATAGGCGCAGAACTACTTTCTTGCAATTGAGATCCAAGGAAAGCACTGTTCAATTCCACAGCCCGTATAACATTTACAGAATGAACTGTTCTCGCACTTTGCGAAGCACTGTTTCTAACGTTACTGTTCTTTGAGTTTTTAATTTGCATACACACAGACTGCACATGTCCTGATTTGCCACATTGATAACAGGTTGCGTTGCGACTAGGGCAATGAGCACGCTTGTGGCGAGACACACACTGGGGGCAAGATTTACGTACATTTTTCTGAAATGAGCGTTGGCGCCCGTTATTCAAATTACTGTTTCTAACACGACGGGGCGACCTTTGCGTCGCACTTTTACACTGGCTACTGTTCACTGTCTGTTCAGCACGGCCGGTAGAAAAATAAGAATCACTAGTGCTATACTGAGAACTACGGCTAGGAAAGCGTCCGTTGCGGCGCACTGAATTTACACTGTGGCTTTGCATTTCTACATCAGCTAAGTCAAAAGTATCATGCGCTTCTATAAGCTGCAGTACACTGTCTAATGAAGGGTCAGGCTGTTTCAGAATTGCTGCTCTAATTCTGGGGTCCTGAATATTCTGCGTAATCGCATCCCTCAACATCACGTCACTATACGAAAGTCCACAAGAGCAAGTAAATTTACATTGGCGGGTTAAGCCCTTCAATTCCGTAATCCACTCTTGGTGTGACTGCTGCGGTAATTTTTTAAGTCTGAAAAATCGGTACCGAGCCGCAGCTACGAGAACTTTTCTCTCATAATGAGCATTCAGTGCATCTACAATTTGTTCAAAGTCTACATCACGAGGAGATGCTTGCGGGAATAGTTTCTGCAGTAATACGAAGGTCTGGGGGCCCACAATCGATAAGAAAAGGTTCTTCACTCTCTGACCTGTAATTTGATGAGCCGCGACGAGTTCTTGAAACTGTGCGAAATAGTCGCTCCATTCTTCCGCACGTTCGTTGTACTGGCGGAACGTCGGAAGCGGTGCGGCGGCAGGTGTGGGCTGCTGATGTGACGACTGTTGTTGTTGGTGAGCAGCCTGTGTCGTCAACTGCGACACGGCCTGGAGAAGCTGGGTAATTTGCGCCGTCTGTAACTGAATAATTTCCATTAAGTTTGGGTTCGGGGTAGTGGCCATGCTGACCGATTAGGCGCCGCGTATACAAAATAACTTATAACAAAACACAAATGCAATATGAAAGAGGACGCTCTGCAACAAAAAAAAGTCCACAAACACGTAACTGAAAATGTTCCCCCAAAAATCTTATAATAAGGGTGGGTGGGCGGGAGCAATTTTTGCGTGCTCCGATTGCTGCTGTCTGGCTGCCGCTAGCGTGCTGGTCCACGGTTCTATCACTCCTCGTCGCCACTTTTGTATCCCGACTTCGTCGCCGCTTTTGTGTCCCAGCCTCGTCGTAGGTGTCGGTGGCCGAGTGGAACGAGACCGACACGCTGGTGCAGGTACGGAGGGGAGCAGCCAGAAACTATAAACACTCGAGTAAATTAGAAAGATATATATTGCACAGAATGAAACAATACTTAACTTTTACATGGTACTGCAGAATGTTGATACATAGTTGTTAGAGGCCTGCCTAGTGCCTGTACGATAGCAATGTCTTCAATGGTGCCTATCTGATTAAGAAGGTCCTAACTCGTTGCTATCTCAGTCCGAAGTGCACTCTCGTTCCTCTCTCAGTCCGAAGTGCTATATATTTCCGTGGTGGCCACGAGCGGGGTTCCAGCAGAGGGCGCTCGTGGCTGTCGTCGGAAGAACGCCGCGCCGTGCATGCGTGACGGCGCGCGGCGAAAGTAGGTGGCGCGCACTTTGTACTTGTGCGACACCACACTTTCCCCCTAAGTCCTCAAGAGGCAGTCTAGTGTCATTATTGGCGCCTATGAGTATCAAAATACGAATGAAGGCGTACATTTCTTATATGGTTGTAAGTTTTAAGTTCTTATTACGAGCTTCTTGGTTTGTGTAGTCCACAATAATCTTCATTATTTCCGGAGTTATAAACTTTTTGAAAGATTCTGACACTAGAGGTCAAACCTTCATGAGTCAAACCTTCACAAAAATTCACTATATTTTGTACTGACCTGCGTAGTTGCCTTGGAGGCGTAGTAATATATTCCCTACCGCTTTTTGCTGTAACGATGATGCTGGAAGCAGATGCGTGCTGTTCGTCAGGGGATGAACTCCGTGAACTTGACTCATTTTCCATTGCTGTGTCACTATCGTATGTCACAACTGTATCATCTTCTTCTGGATCACTTTCATCACCTTCACTTGCTTCATTTATTATAGCTGACACCACGTCATCTGTAAGAAACCTCTGATACTGATGAGACATTTTATTAGAACTGCGAGAAATGTACAACAGCTCTAACAACAATGGAGATTTATTTCAAAACAAGAATGGGAACGTAATACAGCGGTACCAACAATCAAAAACTGCATTTCTTTCTGTGGTACTAATAAATATTTTAATGAGAAAAGTTGTGTGGTGTCGCACAAGTCTAAAGTGCGCGCCACGTACTTTCGCCGCGCGCCGCCATGCACGCACGGCGCGGCGTTCTTACGACGTCGGCCACGAGCGCCCTCTGTTGCAACTCCGCTCGTGGCCACCACTGAACGGCATAGGCCACTTGGGAATCAGATAGGCACCAGTTAAGACTTGGCTATCGGATAGGCACTAGGAATCATCAGTAGGCAGGCCTCTATCTAAACTATGTATCAACATTCTACTTGTCTGCTGCTCTCCAAGTTAAGCAATGTATTATTTCTATGAAATATATCTCTTATACTAATCTAGATTAGTGTTTCTAGTTTCTGCTGTCCCACTGGCTGGTCACCTCCGTACCTGCACACGCGTGCATCCTATATTCCTGTGTCGGTCTCTCTCTACTCGGCCACCGACACCCAGGACAACCGGCGGAAACGAGACACAAAAAGTTGTCTCACCGATGTCTAAGGGAGGGGGGGGGGGGGGACAAAACCTGCCCGCACTTAAATTAAATGTAATAGGCAGATTGAAATAATTCACAAAAATTATAAAACCGTGACAGCATATACTGTTGATATTTTTCTACAACTACCAAAATTCGTGCTTCTTTACTCCAACAACTAGATTTATTAAACAAATACCGCGGGCAATTTTCGCTCCTCCCCCCTAGCGGTACTAGAGTTAATCGTTCAGTTCGAGTTCCTTCTCGTGCCAAATATGTCACTCATCTTCAACATATTCATTCCCCGCTCAAGGGATACAAAGTGCAAGAACCCATAATGACTAAACCTATCTTGAAACTGTAGGCGTAGTTAGGAGTCAATAGAAGATGGTGTAGGGGGCGTGCGGATTTACCGGCCCACACTGTCCATTTGGGATCTGCAAGCTAAGCTGACCATGTTTTGAGTCAGACTTGTGAGCCGAGGCGTAGGCGTTCCTCCTACCTGTTTTGTAGGAATGCTCTCGATGACGTAGTCCCTTCACAGCTAGGCATCACACTGGAGTATTGATGGAAGTGCTACGGTATTAAAAGAGCTGAAATATTAACTCATTACGGGTAGCCTTTCGTTTAAATAATATCCTGGATGCCAAATAGGGGGCTTTATTATTAGCCACGCCATAATACAAGACTGTTTACTGACTTTGAAATTAACAATTATAATTTTACGGCTGATACTGAGAGCATGAATCCCATAAGATAGATGTGGATTAAGTCCTAGCGCCGACTGACTAGTGACTAAGGCGGTGTGCAACCGAGACCTATAAACTTCGTACATCTTCGGAAGTATTCGTAAAAGATCGTTAAAGGCATTTTAATGCATTTATTTAACTATTTTAACGTTTTTAATGATTATGAAATGATCAGCACCTACTTCTGTTGACCCCTAGTCTGCAACTACGGACGATATGCCACCAGAGAATTGATAAATAAAAACATTAATAAATGAAAGATGTTAGAATTCGCGCCATATTCTTCGTACTTCCCCTGCATAGAAGCGTGGCGGCGACAACGGACAACCTCACTGAGGCGGCGGTCTGGAGTTTCGCTACCCCACCTCCTCTGCTGACACCATATGGTGCGTCTCTACCGTGGGAACTATAACGGCTCTAACTAGATTAAATTAGATTAGATTAATACTTGTTGCATAGATCATATATACGACATTTCGTAATGATGTGGAATGTGTCAGTTTAGTAAATGTTGTCTATACATGGCAATCAATATTTTAAGGATTTTTTATTTACATTTTTTAGAGTTTTATCTAAAAGTTTTATGTAAAAGTTTCCATTCAGAAATTCCTTTAATTTCTTTTTAAATACTAGTTGTATATCCGTCAGACTTTTGATGCAACTTGGTAAGTGACCGAAGACTTTTGTGACAGCATAATTCACACCTTTCTGTGCCAAAGTTAGATTTAACCTTGAATAGTGAATTTCAGCCTTTCTCCTAGTGTTGTAGCTATGCACACTGCTAGTACTTAAAGTAGGAGGACTGTTTCGAATTACTAAACGGAGCTATGTCATATACTGTTACTAGCTGTGCACCATGATCAGAAAGACCAATCTCAACGGGACAAGCATTTACGTTGTTAAACTTATCTTGGTCTATAAAAAAAGTTATCTATCAATGTACTGCCGTCCTTTACTACCCGAGTAGGAAAATCAATAACGGATGTCAGATTGAATGAGCCAAGTAAGACTTCCAGGTCTTTCTTCCTATTACACTCTTTCAGTGAATCTACATTGAAATCACCACAAATAATAATTTGCTTCTCCCTATATGACAGATAGCACAACAAGGCATCCACGTTTTCTAGAATAACTGGAAGTTTCCTGAAGGGGACCTATATACTGTTACAATTATAAGATAATCATAATTGAGTTTAAGCTTGCAGGCACATGCTTCAATATGTTGCACACAAAACTTTTTTGTTTCTAAATTTTTTACACTGTGATAGCTTTTGACAACTCCTCCTCTTACCTTATCTCTACTTACATTTGAAGCTAATTTATATCCACCTACATTCACATTTTCCATACTAGTGACAATGTGATGCTCAGACAGGCATAGTACATCTATTACATTATCAGTTTCTATATCATCTAAACAAACCAAACGCTCATCTATTTCATTCTTTAGTCTCCCAATATTCTGGTGAAAATGCTATCATTATTTTTTACTTTAATTTTGTGAGAAACATTTGATTTTTCAGCATTTTTAGCACCTGCCTGCCTGAGCTTCTCACTGGACACTGATCTTAGCCTGAAAAAGTAGTACTTCCATGAATTACAGTGTACCCCCTTAAGGATTTTTCTATCAACCCAGCCAGTTACCCCTTCCCTTTCCTATTGAGATGCAGGCCATGCCTAGTGAAATCCCACCTATCAATAGCATCAAGAGGAACCAAATCTACGTCTGACAGAGTAGCCGCCCTAAGCAGTTGACCAATCTCCATATTGACCCTCCTGACAGAGCGGGTCAATTGGGGTCGATCACACCGCATGAAAGCAGGCAACAGTCCAACATTTGTCTGGGTCGTTGCAGAAGCTATTTTACTGTCAGCAAGCTGCCTAGCCGTTCCTAACAAAAATATAACTGACGCCGACTCCCCCGCAAAAATCTACCAATAAACTTATGAATTAAAATAAATAATTTTACCTACATATAGGAACCCTCACAACTTACAAACGACAAAGATACAGTTGTAACATTTATAGATTTTAAAAAGGCATTTGACTTGGTTGATAGGGAAACAATGGATTAAGTGATCAGAGAATTTTGCATCAAATCTAAATTAGCATACCTTATTCGTGAAACACTCACAGACACCAAATCAAAAGTAAAGTTTCGGTGTGAAATATCGAAGGCATTCAACATAAAAACAGGTATAAGGCAAGATGATGACCTGTCTCGATTCCTCTTAACTGCATACTACAGGAAATAGTAAGAGAATAGAAACAAAAACTAAAAGAACAGAAGCTATCGCCTATCAGACTGGGAACTAAAAACAAATGTATTGAAATTCACTGTTTAGCATTTACGGATGATTTTGCCATGCTTTCTGAAAAACTAACAAATCCCGGAATACAAATTAATGTCTTAGAAGAAATAGCCAACAAAGCAGGTTTAAGAATGTTGTTGTGGTCTTCAGTCCGGAGACTGGTTTGATGCAGCTCTCCACCCTACTCATTCCCGAGAAAGCATCTTCATCTCCTCACAAGAACGGCAACCTACATACACCTGAATCTGCTTACTATATTCGTCACTTGGTCTCCCTCTGCGATCCCCCCCCCCCCTCCCCCCACACACACACACTCTTCCCTCCAATGCTAAATTTACGATTCCTTGATATCTCAGAAAGTGTTCTACCAATCCATCCCCTCTTTTAGTCAAGGTACCCCAAAAATTGATATTACAAGGACAGATCCATCATCCAGACTGTTGCCCCTGCAACTACCGAGATGGCTTTTGCCCCTCTTCAGGAACCACATGTGTCTGGGCTCTCCACAGATACCCCTCTGCCGTGGTTGTACCTACGGTACGGCTATCTGTATCGTTGAAGCACGCAAGCCTCCGCACCTCGGCAATGTCTCTGGTTCATGAGCACAAATTGGCCAGATGAAGAGGGTAAATAAATTTTAAATATTTGGGAGAAGTTATCCCAGAAAACGGCTTAGAAAATTCGCTGTGAAGAATGTACATAAAATGGAGAGATCATATGAAATAACTGGGGCCGGCCGCGGTGGCCGAGGGGATTGAGGCGCTCCAGTCACGGTCCGCACGGCCACTACAGTCGGGGGTTCGAATCCCCCCTCGGGCATGGATATTTGTTCCGTCCTTAGTTGTAAGTAGTTCATAAGAAGTTTGTAAGTCTAGGGACTGACGACCCCGTAGTTAAGTCCCATAGACTCTACAAACATTTGAACATTTGAAATAACTGGGAGTATCTACAACAAAAAGTGTCTACCTAAAAATGAGAAGATACAACACTACAACATAGTAGTAAAACCAGAATGTATTAATGCAAGTGAATGTTTAGCACTGAACTAGAAATTACACAAACTTGAAGTCCTAGAAAGAAAGATCATTCTTTATGCGAAATGCAATTTGGCGGTAGCAGAATCATTCTGCAGTCAGCTTCAAATTCCGGCCCTCTAAATTTCTTTAACAGTGTTTATTTCTAGTGGTCACTTCCTCTGTTTAGGACTTCGTGGAAGGAAGGAAGCTTAGGGTTTAACGTCCGGTCGACAGCTTGGTCATTAGAGATGCAGCTGTTTTGGGTAAGGATGTGGAAGGAAAGTGGCTGTGACCTTTGAAAGGAACCATCCCGGCATTTGCCTGGAGTGATTTAGAGAAATCACGGAAAATCTAAATCTGAATGGCCAGAGTTGTATTTGAAGCACCATCCTTCTGAATGCGACTCCAGTTCGTTACCACTTAGCCACCGCGCTGTTTTAGCACTTCTTAGTAAAGGTATGACTTTTATTTTAGATTGGATATAAATCATTTCTATCAGATTTTGCCTACATCGTTTAAGCCTCCCCATTATCTTACGTTCAATTAGACTTAATTAGTAACGCACTTCGTTGATTGTGCAGTTTTCTGATGAGGCATCAGCTCCACTTAATTAAAGTAGCCTGCCTGCTATTAAAGGCTACATTTTCTATAGAGGGTTTGGTGAGCAGTGCTACATTTCGTTACCCAGTGGTGATTTTTTTTTTCACCATTTCATGGCGATTTGGAACATGCACTCGGTTTGAGTTAGTTCTTTAATGCGACCACATTAATGCTAAGGTTTATAACACGATTAACGCTAGATTGCCAAATCGTTGGACGTGCAAATTACACCCTCCGGTACGTAAATCTTTGACGAAAGAAAATTACTTTTCCTCTCACAGAACACAAAATGAGACTGCTCGTAGAATACTGACTAATAAAAGGCATACATATAACTACACATTACGCGTGGTAAGAAGTCTGTAGAGCCGCGGTGGAGTAGCCGAGCGGTCGGTCTGCTTGCGGCAGCGGCGGTGTACGCAGCTCGTGCGGTGCTTCGTTACGGCAGGGGTAAGTCTGTTCGCTTACGCCAGCGCTTGCTTTCTTGTGAAGTTGCGGTAACATGGAAAGGCTATAATGGATCAAATTAGTAGAAGAGACACTCTGAAGTTCACTTTCGAACGAAAATTTTCCCGGCCAACATCTTTTGAGTTTGAATATTGTTTGATTGCTGTTGCAAAGATTCGATTAGATGACATTATTGGATACCACATGTCGATTGTAAATAGTGTGATTTTCGTTAAGCTGACATCTTCCGAATTATGCGATAAGGTCGTTCGAGACACAGGTGGTTCCTTGAGATTTAACCACAGAGATGGTAATGTATGTAACGTCACTGTCGACCATATCGGTTTTAGAATTAGAAACATTAGAATTTTTGAGTTGCCATTTGAGGTACCTGTCAGTGAAATAGACGCCGTCATTACTCCCTATGGTAGAGTTCTCAGTAATGTTGCTGAGAGGTGGTCTTCCGTGCTGAACGGTGTCAGGCAGTTAAAAGTAGAGCTCTGTCGACACATACCGTCTTATATAAACGTCTGCGGGTTTAGAGGTAGCCGGCCGCGGTGGCCGAGGAGACTGAGGCACTTCAGTCACGGTCTGCACGGCCACTACGGTCGGGGGTTCGAATCCCCCCTCGGGCATGGATATTTGTGCCGTCTTTAGTATAAGGTAGTTCATAAGTTGTTTGTAAGTTTAGGGACTGATGACCCCGTAGTTAAGTTCCATAAGCTTAACAAACATTTCAACATTTTTTTTGTTTAGAGGTATCGTTATGTATGACGGTCAACCAAAGACCTGTGCACTTTGTAATAAGCCAGGTCACGTGTGTCCTGAGTGCATTCAACGACGCATTGCACAGCAACCAACCGGTGAAACTGTTAAGACTCCAAAAATGACGATTTTGCCAAAAACGTATGTAGCAGTGGCGCGTGGTCACAGGCTAGTGACATTTGTTTAGATGAGTTGCCCACCGACACCGATGTCGTCGCGAACGACATAGGAACTCCAATGGAAATTTCGGAAAGTACGACAGAAAAGGCACGAGAATCTCATGTAGTGCAGCAGTCACCTACACTGACAACGGAAGACACCGCAGTACGTACAGAGAATATGGGGGCAGAGGAAACAGTTGACAGACAAACACCAGAAAGTCAGCCCGCGATTTCGGAGTCTAGGCAGGACAATGAATCTGCTAAGTCACCTCGCAGACATAAGAAACGCAGATTGGCGCAAGAAGGAGCTGCGGAGAAGTCAGCTCCACTGCGTGAAAAAGCGAAACAAGTTAAGGACAAAATTACCGGAAAGCCACCCACTGTTGCAGTTACACAGAATCAGCCACCATCACATAAACAGGTAGAACTTGCTGTCCCGTTGAAAGCCGACACCGACAAGGTAATAGTTGACATATCGTCACCTAAACAAATTGATGAACTGGCGCAGAAGTCACGTGAGCAGGACCCACACAAGACAGTGTCTGCTCAGTTTGTCACCGGTGTGGACTGGTCAGACGAGGTAGAGAATGTGGACAAGGACACCGTTCTGGACGATGCTTCGGAGTATGCTGATAAAGTAGGACACGCAGTGACCACGGATCCTGCTGTTACAGATACCTCGGCCGTGGAAACCACGGACGCGGAGAAAGACGCTGACTCTGATTTCTATTAATCTGTACATCTTTCACACCTCATATTCACTCATGTGTGATTGCCAAGCCTACAAAATTGCCACATTAAATATCAATAAATGTCGTATCTCCACCCGCTTACAACACATTCAAGATTTTTTGTACTCCGCGGATATAGATATTCTATTGCTTCAGGAGGTTGCAGACATTAATTTAGAACAAATATTTGGATACAATATCATTGCCAACCCGGGTGCTGGTGCGGATTTGGGGACAGCCATCCTATTAAGAGAAGGAATTGTGGCATATAACACCGAATTGCTAATCAGTCACAGAAGGATTGCAGCAACAGTTAACAATGTTAGAATAATTAATGTATATGCTCCCTCAGGATCCAATAACAGGCGTCGCAGAGCGGAATTTTATACGGACGAGATTCTTCCTTTATTTACAACAACGTATGACCAGCTTATCTTGGCGGGAGATTTTAACTGCGTTTTGCACCCCAAAGATCAGACACCAAATTTTAACAAGTCTGTGGAATTAGAACGGATAGTCAAGGACTTTTCTTTAATCGACACTTGGGAGCACAAGTATGGAGCAACGCCTGGATTCACGTACGTAACAAATCATTCCGCAAGTAGGCTAGATAGAATATATGATTCAGCTATAAAATGGTGGTTACAATGTGCCAAACCCAAATTACGGAAAGCCATGTTACAGTACTCACGAGACAAGAACTGGTGGCTTAAACGAACCATTTAATTTCATTACTCAAGTTTACGAGTACTGTACAAACTGGATGAGACAGTCATTGAAAACTAAACCCAGATTAAGAAAGTGAAAGCCAAACTACTACTCCTTAAAAAGAAACAGTTGGAAGGTTTAAAAGTCAGATCCCGAATCCAGGACTCACTGAAACATGAAGCGACGTCAATCTATCACCTGACACGTGAGAGTAAACGAGGTAAAACCAAGATACTGACGGAACTGCAAACTGACGACGGTACGCGTTTAACTCAGCAAAATGACATTAGAAATGCGATTCAAACTGGTTACACGATGTAGATGTCTGAGAAAATGATCGATGACAACGCCTTTCAAGAATTAGCAAATAATTTAATCACAGACTTACCCCTCAGGAATCAGACGAACTAATAACATAAGTGACTGAAGATGAGCTGGAAGATGCGCTGTTTCACAGTCCAAAGAACAAATCGCCCGGATGTGATGGACTCCGTGTAGAGTTTTATCAAACCTTTTGGACACACATGAAGACTAAACTGACAGAGATATGTAATGAATTAATGACACCTGATCTTAATATCCCGCAAGAGCTCAGTGAGGGGCTGGTGGTGTTAGTTCCAAAACGTGCAAATAGGAAAACTATCGCCAATCTGAGACCGATTACTCTGTTAAATACCTATTACAAACTTTTTGCGCGTATTCTTGCAAAAATGATGAAAAATGTAATGAATAAAGTCATCGGTCCATATCAAAACAGTGTCGGCAGAGATAGGTCCATTTATCAAACGCTAGTGGACTACCGGGACCTATTATCAGTGGCGGAAGCATGCAGGATTGAATGTGCAATGGTAAACTTGGACTTTGATAAAGCCTTCGACAGAGTCAACCACCTGTATTTGTTTAAAGTTAAGCAGTCGCTGGGTTTTCCCGTGCATTTCCTCGCTGTAATACAGAACTTGTTACAGAATAGCACATCACTAGCGATTGTCAATGGATAGCCAGGTGGCATGAATCCCGTAAGAAGCGCCGTAAGAAAAGGTTGCCCGATGGCAGCGGCACTTTTTGCAATCGCCATAGAACCTCTACTAACAACATTGACGGCGTAGTTAAACGGACTACAGATATATGGACAGAAGTTAGCGTGTCGGGCTTATGCTGATGACGTTGGCTTCCTCATCACCAACGCAAATGAAGTCCATACCGCCCTGCAGATCATCATGACATATGAAAAGGCACCTGGTGCATTAGTTAACTGGCAAAAATAGGATGTAATGAACATAGGCAAAGGCATAGGTTTGACTAATCATCCCCGTATACAAGAGGAATCCAAGATGCAATGCCTCGGTGTCGATTTTAGAAAGACAATTCGAGAAACCTTTGCCGCAAATTATAAACAGTTATTGGCTAAGATTCGAGCGTCTGTACAACAGCGCAATGTAAGGAAGTTGGACGAGTTGCAAAAAGTTGCACTACCGAATACGTATATCACTGCCAAGGTCAACTACGTGGCTCAAGTCCTACCAATACCACGCGACATAGCACAAAGAATGCTGGCAGCGCATGAGCACTTTGTATGTCGCGCACATATTTTCAGAATTAAATACGACACCTTGACTCTTCCGACGCTACTAGGTGGCCTGAATCTCGTCAATGTGTACAAGAAGGCGCAAGCACTATATGTATGCCAAACATACAAGCAATGGAAACTGTCCACCAACAGTTTGACTACCCACCTGTTGGAAGAAACTGTGCCAGCAAACCTACGACCTCCCATCGATTTATATCATCTGTCGCACGCTTTGCAGCACTTAAAGTATTTCCTAGTCGAATACAGTTACACACGAACAAAAGTCCCAAAACGAAAAATGACAAAATTGAAGGAAGTGTACCAGGCGTTGATGAAAAATAAACTACGAAATGTGATAGAAAGGAAACTCCCGAACCACGACTGGAAAACAACGTGGGAAACATCCACAGCCCTGACTTACCTTCCCAAGTGCGGGCCACGTGGTATATGACGGTCAACAGAAAAACCCCGAAGATGTCCCGCCTCCATAAGATACACCTACAAGACTCTCCCTTGTGCCTGACATGTCAATTAGTCGATAGTGATGAACACAGATTCGTCTGCAGTATAAATGTAGGAATATGGGAGTATGCGAGGCAAAAACTGGCACTCATCACGAGAACCTCGCCAGCGGATGCCCTCCATCCCGATAACATCCCATTCCCCTCGGACAAAGAGGAACGCGGTAAACTGGATAATGGGACATACAGTGTACTGTATCTTCAGTACAGAATTAAAGAGAAAGGAAGATTTCATACAATACCTGACAATGCAACACGACATGATCCGAAGAAAGAAAAAATACAAGGAACATTTCGCTAATTTCTTGATTAAAACGATAATGTAAATACAAACAGAACATTAACTAAGGGAAATTTAATCAACATTAGTTTACACAGAAGCATTTCAGTTATTATCATTATGCCTCTTGCCATTTAAGAGGAAGTTTTCCGGAATTATTTGATCGCCGAAGAAGGCATTTATATTTTTTATGTAGCTAATACGTCCCAGAATGGTATGGATTACATATGTGTCTGAAGATCTCGAACCATTTTGAGTCACAAGATAACAAGGCATATTCAGTTACTATCAATAAAATTCTTCTGGGTATGAAACCGCGTCGTCATTTTATAAATTCCACCGACGTTTCGGCCACTGTTGCAGGCGGCCTTCATCAGGGTCTGTGTCTGACTGGTGAATATACGATATCTTGGGATTATATAGCTGCGGATGAGGGAAAGGTATCCCACAAGTTCCGCATGCACCAAGGATGTATGGAGTGCCGAAGGTCCATAAAAAGGATTTTCCTTTGCGTCCCATAGTGGCCAGCATTAATTCACCCACGTACAAGCTGGCCAAAGAGCTGGTACCAAAGCTCCGACATCTAGTGAGCCACACAGAGACATATGCGAAGGATTCGACCCATTTCGTGGCACTTTTAAAAGAGATGAGTGTATCAGCTACGGATCGGATAGTTAGTTTTGATGTGACATCGTTATTCACTAACGTACCAGTGTCAGACACAATGAACATATTAGAAGAACGCTTAGCACCTGACACCTGTGACCTAGTTCGCCACTGCCTGACGACTACTTACTTCAAGTGGAAAGAAGAATTTTACGAACAAACAGACGGTGTAGCTATGGGCTCCCCACTTTCTCCGATTGCAGCTGACATCTTCATGCAAGCATTTGAAGAAACGGCTCTCCAGTCAGCACCACTACGCCCAGCATGCTGGCTGCGTTACGTTGATGACACTTTCGTCATCTTGCCACATGGGGAAGAGGAGCTAAATAACTTTCATGAACATCTCAATCAGCAGCACAGCAAAATAAATTTCACAATAGAAGTAGAAAAGAATGGGGTGCTGCCTTTCCTCGACGTCGAAGTCTACCGAAAGTCTGATGGTAAACTCGGCCACAGGGTGTACAGAAAGGCTACCAGCACGGGAAGGTACCTCCACGCCTCCTCCCACCACCACCCCATGCAGAAGAAATCCGCCCTACAAACACTAACAAGGAGGGCCCACAGGATCAGCGATGACGATCACCTACAGGCGGAACTACGACATCTCAGATCCACCTTTGCGGCTAATGGATACGGACTGGGCGATATACATAAAACAATGTCCAGGAGGAATGAAATGAATAGAGGGGAGCAAGAGGAAGCACAAAGCATCGCCCAATTACCTTACGTGCAGGGCGTCACTGAGCGTGTGGGCAGGCATTAAGCCAGTCTTCCGCAGCACCAATAAGACCAAGGATGTCCTAGGTTCAACTAAGGACGCAGTTGACAAATTGAGCAATGCCGGCGTGTATGAAATAAGCTGCGAGTGTGGGCTGGTTTATATAGGAGAGACCGGGAGAGCAATCTCCACTAGGCTTTCAGAACATGAAAGATACATACGGCTTGGACAGCACACAAAGTCAGCGGTTTCTGAGCATCACAATCAGTGCGGAAAATAGTTATCTTTCAGCGAGGCCCGCGTGCTGGCGAAACAACCATTCTCAACGAGGAGGAAGATTAGAGAGGCTATAGAAATAGCGAAGCGTCCCGCCAATATGAACAGGGAGGATGGCTACAGGCTGCCGGCGTCTTGCTGCCAGCAGTTGCAACGCTACGTGACGGCACCGCGCGCGGAATGACTCGCGCAGACTGCCCCGGAGACCACAGCGGCCGCGTGGAGCACACGCAGAGCACAGCCAATTTCTCTGTCTGGAAATTTTTATTTTATTATAACCTTTTTTCTGTTTCAAGTGGGGGAAAAATACGAAGTTACGTTTATTTCCAACTTATTAGAACTATTTTTTCTTGGCGTTAGAAGAGACGATAATAATGCAGAAATGAAAATAACAGTAGTGAGTAGCTATGCAGAAAAGACAACCTCGTTTTATCTTCGAAGAAATATTTTGTTTGAAGGCATAGAAGCCGGGTTGAGAGGGCGCCAAATGGCGAGCGAAAGGACAGGTTGAAAGAAAAAAAAGAAAAAAAGAAAAAGCTGTCTTAAGGCGCCTCGCTGCGGAGCGCGCAGTTGCTCGCCGTCGGAGGTTCGCGTCCTCCCTGGGGCATGGGTGTGGGTGTTTGTTTTAGGTTAGTTTACCTTGATTTAAGTTGTTTGTAAGCTACGGACTGATGACCACGCAGTTTGGTCCGATAGATTTACAAACAATTTTTGAAGGTCTGAAGATTATTCTTTGGGTATCTTACTGTCGACGACACAAGTATTGTATACTTAGTGACATGAATAAAGTCGCTGTGATAGTTCAAACTTCTTATTACAGACATATTCTCTAGCTTCTTTCTTACCACAAATGGAAAAATGTCTTTCCAGAACAAAGGATTTCATATTACATTATGCACAATGAATCATTAAAGAGATCTACAAACATGTTTTACAGAAAATCGTCTAATGTAGTTCGAAGTTAAGTAAATCAGTTATCAGCCAGAAGATTCTTTGAATATCGTGGTCCTGTTAGAGGTGGTATGGCGTTTGCCTTTGCAACCTTCGAATTGACTTGATCAGCCATTTACAGGAGGACCTGCAGTGACATGCGCATTCCTAACCATGTCGTGCCTTGGTATTTTTCATGTTTATAAACATTACCAGAAATGAAAGACGTCATAAGTGAGGGATAGAAATACTAGAAATGACCAGGGTTGGAACTTATGATCTTTACATTTGTAATTCGGCATTTTACCAGCAAACCACAGAAGCGCTGTCTAACACTGTTTCTTTGTATGTATGTATTCTCTTCGAGAAACAAATAAATTCCAATTACTTTATCTTCCTGATGTTTTACAGACTTTCCTGTTGTGACTGGAAATACAGGGATATTTTTCACTAGATTAACAGAAATGAATATTGAGCACAGTTACAATGGTTTCCCCTATCTGCTGGGTGCAGATAGAACCGTACAACTAAAGCAGAGACGTTGGTAACTGGCAGTAGCTCACATGTGGCATGCCACGCGCCTCAGTCGCGCTGCACCTGTCATGTAGGCACCAGCGCTGCCCCATTAGACTGCTACAGTGTGCTCAGCCGGAATTCGGGAGGTATGCGTGTCTGGTGGCAGGTCACGCACACCGCCAATTGCCACATCACTCAGGTGGCAAACAGCACGGTATATCTATAGTGCTTTACAGGTGGCAGCGCTCTCTGCCTTACGTCGTTTGAGAGCGCTCACGGATGTTCCGTGCTTAGTTTGTCATGAAGTGGTATTTCTGTTCAAATGTTTTTAAATCTTAGGGAATTCACTACGTTGGTCATCAGTCCCCAGGTTTTACAAACCACTTCAAATAACTTAAGCTAAAGACAACACACACGCCCATGCCCAGGGCAGGACTTGAACCTCTAACGGCGAGCGACCGCGCGCTCCGCTTCAAGGGTGAAAACATAATGGAGCGACGAGTCAGGAGTCAACCGGGTGCGTTAAACTGCGCGTTTTTTGAATGAAGATGGTAGCGGCGCTGCTCGCTGTATAGTCAGGGAAATGTCGGACAGCGGAGATGATATGTTGTATCAGCGGAGTGCACTTAAAGCGCTGTCGGGTTTGGGAATGAGTACTTAAGCTGCAAGTCCTGTAAATCGTGAACGTAAACAATTCGGCGAACACCACCATTTATCCCACCTGGTAAAGAAATTTCCTGAGCGGTTTTTTTTTTTTTTCAATATACACTCCTGGCCATTAAAATTGTTACACCACGAAGATGACGTGCTACAGACAGGAAGAATATGCTTTGCTATGCAAATGATTAGCTTTTCAGAGCATTCACACAAGATTGGCGCCGGTGTCGACACCTACAACGTGCTGACACATGAGGAAAGTTTCCAACCGATTTCTCATACACAAACAGCAGTTGACCGGCGTTGCCTAGTGAAACGTTGTTGTGATGCCTCGTGTAAGGAAGAGAAATGTGTACCATCACGTTTCCGACTTTGATAAAGGTCGTGTTGTAGCCTATCGCGGTTCCGGCTTATCGTATCGCGACATTGTTGCTGGCGTAGGTCGCGATCCAATGACTGTTAGCAGAATATGGAATCAGTGGGTTCAGGGGGTCAATACGGAACGCCGTGGTGGATCCCAACGGCCTTGTATCACTAGCAGTCGAGATGACAGGCATCTTATCCGCATGGTTGTAACGGATCGTAAAGCCACGTCTCGATCTCTGAGTCAACAGATGAGGACACACGAACAGTTCGACGTTTGCAGCAGCATGGACTCTCAGCTCGGAGACCATGACTGCGGTTACCCTTGACGCTGCATCACAGACAGGAACGCCTGCGATGGTGTACACAACGACGAACCTGGGTGCACGAATGGCAAAACGTCATTGTTTCGGACGAATCCAGGTTCTGTTTACATCATGATGGTCGCAACCGTGTTTGTCGACATCGCGGTGAACACACATTGGAAGCGTGTATTCGTCATCGACATACTGTCGTATCACCTGGCGTGATGGTATGGGGTGCCATTGGTTACATGTCTCGGTCACCTCTTGTTCGCATCGACGGCACTTTGAACAGTGGCCGTTACATTTCAGATGTGTTACAACCCGCGCTTTTTACCCTTCATTCTATCCCTGAGAAACCCTACATTTAAACAGGATAAAGCAGGGCCGAATGTTGCAGGTCCTACGGGCATTTCTGGATACGGAAAATGTTCGACTGCTGCCCTGGCCAGCACATTCTCCAGATCTCACACCAATTGAAAACGTCTGGTCAATGGTGGCCGAGCAACTGGCTCATCACTATATGCCAGTCACTGCTCTTGATGAACTGTGGTATTATGTTGAAGCTGCATGGTCATCTGTACCTGTACACGCCATCCAAGCTCTGTTTGACTCAATGCCCAGGCGTATCAAGGCCATTATTAAGACCAGAGGTGGTTGTTCTGGGTACTGATTTCTCAGTATCTATGCACCCAAATTGCGTGAAAATGTAATCACATGTCAGTTCTAGTGTAATATATTTGTCCAATGAATACCCGTTTATCATCTGCATTTCTTGTTGGTGTAACAATTTTAATGGCCAGTAGTCTATAAGAATGGATTACACTTCAGTACCACATATGCAAAGTGGGCTAACTTTCTAAAGCAGCCAACTGTAGCTGAAAAACTAGTCATCACCTTAAGGTATGTTTTCTCCAATGAATTATTACAGTAAGAAGAGTGCGAACAACTAGGTTGAGGTCCAAGCTCCTGTGGTCTGTGTTTGCTTTAATGAAAGTTCTTTTGTAATTGGGTCGGTATTCCTTGAGAAAAACACTGTATATCTTTTGTATTTATTACCCATACGTGTTTCATTGCAGTTGCAGCATCTTAAGTGGGCTTTTGTTTATTTCTTCTTATTATATTTTCTGGAATTCCTGTGCCACGCGTAATGGTTCGTGGTCTAAGGCGTCATGCTACTACAGCGATACACCGGCTCTGTTGTCTCTATAGGTCAATTTGGAAAAATCTGCGAGATTATGTATTCGAAACATGTAATAATTGCGAGTGAAAATATTAAGAAAACAGCTAATGTCAATTTTAATAAAGAGTCTGAAACGGCAATGAAGATGAATAAAGGGACGAAATGGCGAATGTAATAATCAAGGTTGAGACAACAGGCTCGAAATATAACTATAAAATGGCAAGAAGTTACTGTTACCTCAGAATAGATCATTGGGTCAAATACAGCGTCAGCTCCTGAAAGATCACTGATAGATTATGGTTTGATTTTGAAAAGGGACTAAACGATAAAGGTTATCAGTCCGAGAGATTATAATTTATGGCAACTTATTACCGTAAATAAAGGTTTGGATATGTTTAGCTTCACGTAAAAATATGTGGCAGACCGAACAAGAATTTAGTCATGGTACAGAAAATATATGAATGGTCGGACTTAATGAATGAAAATAAGCTATAACACTAAACAGTGGGGATTACTGTTTACGTGAGTGCATAATGGAGCGTAATGGCGCACAAACCTTTTACTATGATAAGAATTGCAATACTGGAAACAGCTATTTGTTGGGATAAGACAAGGAATCATGAATGAAACTCTGTACTCGTTGAAAGTTTATGAGCGGATTTTGTTTAAAGAAAGAAGAAAACGCATACGCAGTTGTAGCTCACAATTAAACGTTTTAATGTAGGTCTCGAAGAAACAGGTTCCTCCTATCTCATTAATAGCTGAACAACGAAAGACGATGACTACTCGCTTTCTCCTTCCAAGGTTGAAAAGCGAAAAAAAAATCTGGGGAGAGGCTTAGTTTGAAAGGAGAACAGAATCGAAAGCGGCAAGCACCGAGTTTATTTGTGAAATGCTTGTATCACTACACTACCGGACGACCGTTTCCGCCGGAGGTTCGAGTCCCCATTCGGGTATGTATGTGTGTGTGTGTGTGTGTGTGTGTGTGTGTATTGTCCTTAGTTACGGTAGTTTAATTAGTTTGTAAGTCTAAGGACTGATGACCATAGCAGTTTCATCGAATAGGTTTACGAACATTTGATAAAATATTTGATATTGACAAATAAGCCACCCCCATGAACCACAGACATTGCCGAGGTGGGGTGGCTTGCGTGCCTCAACGATGCAGATAGCCGTACCGTAGGTGCAACCACAGCGGAGGGGTATCTGTGGAGAGGCCAGACAAACGTGTGGTTCCTGAAGAGGGGCAGCAGCCTTTTCAGTAGTTACAGGGGCAACAGTCTGGATGATTGACTGAGCTGGCCTTGTAATACCAGCTAGTGTGGCTTTGCCACACAGCTACTGCGGACGGCTGAAAGCAAGGGGAAACTACAGCCGTTACTTTTCCCGAGGACATGCAGCTCTACTGTATGAACATATGATGATGGCATCCTCTCGGGTAAAATATTCCGGAGGTAAAATAGTCCCCCATTCGGATCTCCGGGCGGGGACTACTCAGGAGGATGTGATCATCAGGAAAGACAATAGTGGCATTCTACGGGTCGGAGCGTGGAATGTTAGATCCCTTAATCGAGTAGGAAAATTAGAAAATTTAAAAAGGGAAATGGATAGGTTGAAGTTAGATATAGTGGGGATTAGTGAAGTTCGGTGGCAGGATGAACAGGATTTCTGGTCAGGTGAGTACAGGATTATAAATACAAAATCAGTTGGGGGCATCACAGGAGTAGGACTGATAATGAATAAGAAAATAGGAATGCGGGTAAACTACTATGAGCAGCACAGTGATCGCATTATCATTGTCAAGATAGATACGCAGCCAACACCGACAACAGTAGTACAGGTTTATATGCCAACTAGCTCTGCCGATGATGAGGAAATCGAAGAAATATATGAGGAGCTAAAGGAAATTATTCAGACAGTTAAGGGAGAAGAAAACTTAATTGTCATGGGAGACTGGAATTCAGTAGTAGGAAAAGGAAGAGAAGGAAAAATAGTAGGTGAATATGGATTGGGAAGAAGGAATGAAAGAGGAAATCGCCTGGTAGAATTTTGCACGGAACATGATTTAATCGTAACTAACACGTGGTTTAAGAATCATAAAAGAAGGTTGTATACGTGGAAGAGACCAGGAGACACCGGAAGGTATCAGATAGATTTTATAATGGTAAGACATAGGTACCGGAACCAGGTTATAAACTGCAGGACATACCCAGGGGCAGATATAGACTCTGACCATAACTTGTTAGTCATGAACTGTAGGCTGAAGCTGAAAAAACTGCAGAAAGGTAGGAAAATAAGGAGATGGGACTTAGATAGATTGAAGGAAAATGAAGTTCTGGAGAATTTCAGAGGGAGATTTAGGCAACAATTGACAGAAACAGGGGGAAATAAAACAGTAGAAGAGGAATGGGTAGCATTGAGAGACGAAATTGTGAAGGCAGCGGAGGACAAAATAGGTAGAAAGGCAAGACCTACAAAAAATCCATGGATATCACACGAAATACTACAGTTAATTGATGAAAGGAGAAAATATAAAAATGCAGTAAATGAAACAGGCAAAATGGAGTACAGGCGACTAAAAAATGAGATTGACAGGAAGTGCAAAATGGCTAAGCAGGAGTGGCTAGAAGCCAAATGTAAATCTGTAGAAGAATGCATAAGAAGGGGAAAAGTAGATACTGCCTACAGGAAAATAAAAGAGACATTTGGGGACAAGAAAGGCACCTCTACGAATATCAAGAACTCAGATGGGAAACCAGTTCTCAGCAAAGAAGGGAAAGCTGAAAGGTGGAAGGAGTACATAGAGCAGCTCTACAAAGGAAATGAACTTCGAGACGATGTTGTAGGAAGGGAAGAGGAAGTCGATCAAGATGAAATAGGAGATACTATATTGAGAGATGAATTTGACAGAGCCTTGAAAGACCTAGGTCGGAACAAGGCCCCAGGAGTAGATGACATACCCTCAGAGCTACTAAAGTCTCTGGGAGAGCCAGCCATGACAAGACTATTTGAACTGGTGTGTAGGATGTTCGAGACAGGCGAAATGCCCTCAGACTTTAAGAAAAATGTAATAATCCCCATTCCAAAGAAATCAGGCGCAGACAGGTGTGAAAATTACAGAACCATCAGTTTGATAAGTCATGGTTGCAAAATTTTAACACGAATTATCTACAGGAGAATGGAAAAGCTGGTAGAAGCTGACCTCGGGGAAGATCAGTTTGGATTCAGGAGGAACATAGGAACTCGGGAGGCAATACTCACTTTACGTCTTATCTTAGAAGATAGATTAAGAAAAGGCAAACCTACATTTTTAGCTTTTGTAGATTTGGAGAAAGCATTTGACAATGTTGACTGGAATACACTCTTTCAAATTCTGAAGTCAGCAGGGGTAAAATACAGGGAAAGGAGAGTTATTTACAACTTGTACAAAAGCCAGACCGCAGTTATTAGACTCGAAGGGCATGAAAGGGAAGCATCAGTTGGGAAGGGAGTAAGACAGGGTTGTAGCCTTTCTCCAATGTTATTCAATTTGTACATCGAGCAGGCGGTGAAGGAAAGTAAGGAAAAATTTGGAATAGGGATTAAAGTTCAGGGGGAAGAAATAAAAACATTGCGTTTTGCTGATGACATTGTAATTCTGTCAGAGACAGCGAAGGACCTGGAAGAGCAGTTGAATGGAATGGACAGGGTGTTGAAGAGAGCGTATAAAATGAACATTAACAAGAGCAAAACAAAAATAATGGAATGCGGTCTTAGAAAGTCGGGCGATGCTGAAGGAATTAGATTAGGTAACGAAACAATGAAGGTGGTAGATGAGTTTTGTTACTTGGGTAGTAAAATAACATGCGATGGTCGCAGTACAGAGGATATAAAATGCAGAATGGCAATGGGAAGAAAAGCATTTTTGAAAAAGAGAAATTTGCTAACTTCGAATATTAATTTAAGGGTAAGGAAGTCTTTTCTGAAGGCATTTGTGTGGAGTGTTGCCTTGTACGGGAGTGAAACATGGACGATAAGCAGTGTGGACAGGAAGAGAATAGAGGCTTTTGAAATGTGGTGCTACAGAAGAATGCTGAAGATTAGGTAGGTAGATCGCATAACTAATGAAGAGGTACTGAATAGAATTGGTGAGAAAAGGAATTTTTGGCATATCCTGACTAAAAGAAGGGATCGCTTGGTAGGACACATTCTTAGACATCGGGGAATCGTAAATTTAGCATTGGAGGGAAGTGTGTGGGGTAAAAATCGCAGAGGGAGACCGAGAGACGCGTATAGTAAGCAGATTCAAGTGGATGTGGGTTGCCGTTCTTATGCGGAGATGAAAAAGCTTGCTCAGGATAGAGTAGGGTGGAGAGCTGCATCAAACCAGTCTCCGGACTGAAGACCATAACAACAACGACAAATAAGAGAGAGTAATTATACATTTATTTTTAAGTAATAACACCTTTTTTTTTTTAAAATAAATGTACGTGGAAAGTAAGCGTACAGTATAAAAACGTACCGACCCACGCGTCTCGATTGGAGCAGCGCTACAGAGAAATTGGGGTTGAATTTCCGAGCAGAGTCAGTGCTCAGTGCGGTACCCCATTGGACTGCATGCATATTTAGAGGCAGCGCAACTTGACTCGCCGCTTGACTTTTGACTCGTCGCTCCATTATCCACAAGAACGCTCGGCCACTCCACCGCGACTGGTATTTCTGATCTTCGAATACTTTTATTGTGGACTCTCGTATGAAGTAATGGCTCTGTTATCCAATTCACAAGTGGAGAATATAATAAAGCAGATTAAGAAAGGGGTTTTAACATGAACCTTCAGCCATGCACCATACGGTGGCTTGCGAAGAATAAAACTCCTCTCCATGAAAACATACATTCATGTATACCTCCATTGTCACTGGTCAAACAATGCCGACATCTTTTGTAAAGTATCTTCTGCCACGCACCATACAAATTTTTTATGTAGACAGTAGTCAATGAACTATCGTCTTCAGATGTTAGCGGTTCTTGTGGTCTTATTTAAGTGAAAATGTATTGAATTGAAAAACTGTGTAGATGCTGCTAATCTCGCTAGGCTAATATGCGGTAAAGGGTACCATTAAACATTAACAAAAACACGTAAACATAACTAAATATATTTCCTTATAAAACTAAATACATTACTCATTAGAGCCCTGAGCAGATCGACATCAGTAGGCCTACTACCAGACTAACAAAATGTTCGAATGTTTGTAGAGCTTATGGGACTTAACTACGGGGTCATCAGTCCCTAAACTTACAAACTACTTATGAACTAGCTAACACTAAGGACGGCACAAATATCCATGCCCGAGGGGGGATTCGAACCCCCGTCCGTAGTGGCCTTGCAGACCGTGACTGACGCGCCGCAGTCCCCTCGGTCACCGCGGCCGGCCCAGACTAACAGACAAAAGATTGCCGTTATCTATTATCTAGTGTAGCGATATTGTTCATATTTTTAAATCTCTCCCTTCGTTCTTGCGCCGGCTGACCGCCTCTAATTACAGCAATGCGTAGAGCAACTTTAAACAGAAAAGTCATTCAGCGCTTTGACTCGTGTTAAAATAGTCTGATATCAACTATACAAGGAACGTCTTACAGATTTGGGGTCTTTGGCAATTTAATGTGGTTTGGCAGGGCAACTGGACTTCGATGGTGTAAATTGAAACATTTGTTACACTAAAAGCTTGCAATGCGCCATTTGCAGTTCTGTAGGAAAAAGGGGTTTACACATGAGTCCGCTGATGATTGTTTTACTAAAAAGTGTGATCACGCCAGGGAACCAGCAAGGATGGAGCATTCAATCCATATTGCAGCATTTCAGCGCACTGGCGGACATTCAAATGATTGAAAGTGATGTGAAAGTAAATTAAACCGATGTAATATCTAATATATAAAAATGAATGTTTGTGTGTTTGTATTTTATGTGCGGCTGTGCCGTTCCACCGATTGTGATGAAACTTTGTCAACAAGTTGCTTGCACTTTCGCGATGGTCGTAGGCACCACTAAATGACTGTAGGACAAAAAGTTCAGGAGATGTGACGTAATAAACAGTGAAATGCGCGGAAAAGTGCTGCATCATGCGCCGTCTGCTTCTAAACCAATCTATTGATTTCAGCCAAATGTTGTACACGTATTCCTTCCATGATGTAATAATAGACGTATGGGTAAGAACTGATTAAGAAATATAGTTCAGGAGATATGACGTCAGAAACAATTATATAGTTGAAAACCTGTTGCATTATGCTACATGCGAATAAGGACACTTTATTCATCCTAAAATCTTCATGACATTATGGACACTTGATCTTCAAAACAAGTGAAAGGTCACTGTCACATAAAATTTTGGATGGTGCATGACGGAGGATACTTTACATTTGGACATCGTCAGATTCTACAGTTGTAATCCGATCCTTATGAAATTTTTAAATATGATTGAACAATTCATTTTATCAGTGCAGTATTAATATATTCATATAAACCACAATCATTTCAATTAAATAACATGACGAAACAGATAATTTTCAGATTTCGGCGAAGTTTCGAATGAAATAAAATTTCTGAAAATTCAAGCAGTCTCTCTGTAAGTTACGTAACATTTTTCAGGGTAATAATCATCACAGAAACAATTAAAACATAAATATTGTTCACACCATGTGAATTTTATGTAAGCAATTTAAAGTACGAAAATTTTTAAAAAAAATATGCTTCAGTGGAAAGCTTACTTCATTCAGATTTTTAAATGACTTTTTTTTACTGTCACCTTTGATGCACACTAAGCGTACCGAATCACTGAGGTGAAAACCACCAGCAGAAGGAGTTTGTTGTTACCAACGTATGGTTTTAATGCGAATTTGAAAATAAATACATAAATCTAATATATAAAAATTTATGTTTGTGTGTTTGTCTTTTTGTTCGTATTTTAAGCATTCCCATACCGTACATCGAATTGCGATAAAACTTTGTCAACTTATTGCTTGCATTCGCGCGTAGATTATAGACATACTAAAATTAACTTCTGGCGGAGGGTACTTAACAATTAGTTAATTAAAATATATATACAGGGTGTTTCAGTAAGTGTGTTTGCCTCTGTAACTTATAAAATAATTCGTGACGGGAAATTTTAATGCGGTAGGTCAACACAAGAAATGTTACACTTTCTGCGGAGCTATGAACATAGTTTATTGTATCATTTTCCAAAGAGTTACACCACAAAGATATAATTTTTTAAATGGAACAATAGTTTTTCTATCGTGTATTGGATTCGTTTAAACCAGCTGCGTCCAAATCAATATAAACTACATTCCTATCACTGTTAGTTTGGGAGCTGCAACCCTTCAAAATTCTGGGGCGGAGGCTGCGATAGCGTAGCTAACTGGCCGAGTGGCTGTCCCCTGGGGCACGGCCCGGTGTCCTGACAAAAGCACCCAGTGACAAAACCACCCAGTGACATTAGCACCCAGTTCTGGTCGAGGGGCGGTCGGCTAATCTCCCGGTCCGGTCTCTGCTCGGCAGGTAGAAGAGCCGAGGGCTGTAAGGTCGCATTGACACGGGCCGTACTTTACGGCAATGCGTGGCCGCAATAGCATTGCTGCAATGTATAATGGAAGCGAGACTAAAGAAGAACCAAGACATATTCATAAGATATGTGACCTGGAGAAAGCCTTCGATAATGGTCTGCATGATGTTCGCAATTTTGAGAAAAATAGGAGTAAGCTGTAGGGAAAGGTGGGTAATACACAGTTTGTGTAAGAATCAAGTGGATACAATAAGCATCGAAAGTCAAGAACGAAATGCTCAGATTAAAAAAGGGGTGTAAGAAAAAGTAGTAGACTGTCGCCATCAGCTTGCGCAATGAAGACGTGATGTAGGAAATAAAGAACAGGTTCAAGGCTCTGATAAAAGTTCTGGGTAAAAGGATATCAATGATAAGATTTGCAGATGATATTGCTATCGTCCGTGAAAGTGAAGGCAAATTACAGGGCCTGTTGAATAGAATGAAATGAGTAATGAGCACCGAAGGTAAGCCAAAGAAAGACGAAAGTCATGAGAAGTAACAGAAATAAAAGTAGCGAGAAAATAACAACCGAATTGGTGTTCACAATGTACACGAAGACAAGGAATTCTGATACCTTTGCATTAAACTAACTCACGACGGAAGAAGCAAGAGGGACATAAAAAGCAGAGTAACACAAGCAGAGAGGGCATACATGGGAAAGAGAAATCTACTGCTGTCAAACATCGCCCTGGACTTGTGGCAGACATTTCTCTGCGCATACGTTTGCAGCCCAACATTGTATGTTTGTGATACTTGGACTGCTGGGAAATGAGAACAGAAGAGAATTGAAGAATTTAAGATTTAGTTAGAGAGTGGTACAAAATATCTCGTAAATTATTTATTTATTGTACGTACTGCTTGTAAGTTTACCTTTTACATCCATAAATGCCTGGGTATTGATGAAATTTTGGCGTTTGCCCAGGCATTTATTCTGGGCATTTGCCCAACCTTGCAAATGTCGAGGCATTTTACATCACTAGTGGAAAAACAGATTGGAATACATCAAGTAAATAATTGAGGATGTAGGTTGCAATGCTACTCTGAAATGAAACGGTTGGCTAAGGAGTTGGTGACAGATCGCATCAAAGCAATCTGATGACTACGGATGCAACGAGACATCGATGTTCTGAAAACACAGATGCTTTGCCCAAAAACATTGATGGTTGGAACAGCGATATACCGCTGATATATCGCCGATGTATCAGAGATAAAAATCGAAATCCTGATTCTAAGCCTTTTTATTGTATATTAAAAGGATGTTGTACAGTATTTCATGTTATGATTAGAAAACTAAGGAAGAAACACATATTTGGGTGTTTATTTCCGAATAAGTGACAATTTTCGAATGTGCGGTTACGTTACAAAAAATAATAAAAAAAAAACAAAAAAAAAACAAACAAAAAAAAAAAAACAAAAAAACAGAGCTATTCACAGAATATATGACATCAACTGCGAATGACCACAGCTGAAAATGTGTACCCAGCTGGGACTCGAACCTTGGTCACCTGCATTTTAGGCATTTAAGCTGACCACTACACCACTGGGGACACAGTGATCAGCGCACCTGCAAGGTCTACCTAAGCACGCCTCCCGTCAGACACAAATTCCCAGTTTTACGCTGCCCACAGTACTCAAACTCGTAATTATTGAAACTAATTATCGTAAGAGTAAGGCCCCAAACTTTTCCATCCCTCCCCTCTAACGAAAGGATCATTGCCCGTCTCCGGCATATATGTTCTTTCGGAACAGACGCCACTACTGATCCTGCTGTTATTCTTTTATATTCACAGAATATATGACATGAACTGCGAATGAGCAAGGTGTATGATCCAAAGAAGGTGTGCATAGACAATTGGGAGAAACAGTCGATACCAGTCTACATTCTATTCGACACAGAACTTGCAGGAATTCACTAAATGTTAGCTTCTAATAATGAATTAGACTTCTTGAGTGGAAAAGTGAATTGTAGCGGAGACAGCCAAAATACGCCAATTTTCAATTAGCACTTGAGTCGGAACGGCTTGTTCGACAGGAAAACACAAATAGTGAAATCTGTAGGAAATTTTATGAACTAAAATTTTGGACTTGGAGGTTATTTGTGAAAGTTGACAGTTTTCCAATTATAAGCAAGAACCGCCGAAAATGCTATTTTTTCGAATTATTGCATATTGTTCAGCGTTGCGTCAAGAAAGTTTGTTGGGAAATGCCAGATTCGGATTCAGCACCCCAAAAAACATACGGAATCGAAGAAATCAAAACTACCCCAAAAGTTTCCTGACAAGAATACATATTGACTGGACTAAGTTGTCGTCACTTAAAAGAAAATTGGAACCATCATTCATTGTTAATAACGCTTCCGGAAGATCAATTTCATCTTTCGTTTCTGGTTCTTTCTTATTTGTGTGAGTTTTGTCCCGGTGGCGGTATGATGTCCTCTTCGCTGCCTGCTGTTGGAACATTTCAGTCACAAAATCATATCTACGATTGTGCAAGTCACCTAACTCTTCGGTGTATATTTTTGCAATCGAAGCTTGTTCTCGTGATCTCTTCTTCGCCTGACTAATAGTCTTTTGTACTTCTAAGTGCTCCACACTGATGCTCGTTTGCACTAAGCACCACACAGTCCTTTGACACAAGGTTTCCTGTTTGTTTTATGTTTTGAATAGCATCAAATCACTGTTCTGTCTGCTTCGGTTCTTTTTATGATGTAAGAGTAGCCTTCATAGTGGCCACATGGCTTACTCTTGTTGGTCGTTGATGTCTCCATATCGAACCTATAAGCTCACAAACAGACAAGCTGCATGAACCGAACGTACGACCTTCAGAATCGTACTGCTTAGCTGTTATCCGCTGAGGTGGACAAGGACAGTGGACGCTAAAAACCGAAAAGTGCCGCCGGAAGTTGACTACCGGAAGTCACCTACACTTCCTACCATATCTATGGTCATGTAAAACCGCGAACTTCATTCGAAAATGGAAAGTGGAAAGTTGGAAACTATGCGGTGTGCAGCTAAAGAATGTCGGAAATTGTGGATTATATTGTGTAATGAGCATAACGAGTATAAAACATAGTGTTTTTTCAAGAGTAACTCCGAATTGTGCTGGAAATCTTGAACCAACGAGTTCGTAATTTTGCCTGCATGTTGTTTCAAAATCAGTTCTGTAATTGAGGTTTGCATCTCCCAGAGAAGAAAACATCAGTTGAATCGAATAACATCGCCTGTACATAGCACAAAATCTATCAAGTTTGTTGAAATTTTAGAAATTTCACGCCCATGTTTATGAACAAAACATTACACCTTTTCTTGAAACTTGCTATTTAGGAAAATGATACAGGTTTCATTGTAAACAAGTGGGAGCAATGCTTGTGGTTGTGCTTCAGTGCTTTCTTGGACACTTAATACTACAAATATTTAGATAGAGTAAAACGTCAAATGAAATAGAAGTAATAGGTGTATCTTGTATGATAAATAAATTAGTCTAATATTATAGAAGGAGACCTAGGTGGGAAAATGGTATAAAATAAAGATTTTTGACTTACCTAAAGTACAGGCTTGTCGATAGAAACACGAAACACACAAAAACACACAACCATTCGTGCTATATAGAAGTGACACCACAAAGTTCGTTGTGTATGTCTATTTTCAGTGTGCAGTGCTTGCAGAGCTTGAGATATTGCTTTTACCCCATTCATGTGCATTACAAAAAAAATAATAAAATAAAATAAATTCCCATTATTTGCTACATGTACTGTACTTTACTGTGCAAAATGAGATAAATATATTGAAAAGCAAGACGGCTGGTAATTATTTCTGAAAGGTGACATATTTCACATTTCATGATTGTGATCTCAGAAAAATACAATTTCAAACAAACATGTTACCTCGTAAGTAAGAAGCATCATGTGAAAAAATTATGGAACAATTAGCCTATAAATTTTACAGCAGTTCAGATACATTTGATTTTAATAACGAAAAAGTGCTCCATGTTAAGTGTTCCATCTTCAGATTTCTTCATTTCTGTGTGACAGCAATTGTTTAACAAATATATTTTTGAGTTCCAAGAGAATGTAGGCCTACCGTCACTAATTTTTTTGTGTTAGTTCATATTACACTGTCTGTAGCCTACATGATATAGTATAATATGATTTATAAGTGAATGGTTTTTAAGCAACTGAATAAATATGGCACGGTTTTCATATTGAGCTAAATTTTTGTGTGTCACCTCCAAAATGTAAAAACACCTAGAGTAATGATGCCAAATCACCATAAAATTTAGGGGATAACTCACTGTAAAGAAGAACTATGAGCCGCCGACAGACACCAATGAAAGACACATACACACACAATTCTAAATTTTTGGCTGCGGCCTTCCTCTGAAAGAGAACACTCATCCCGTCACATCATCAGCCTGTGAGACAGTATTGGGCGGCCAGAGACGACTGGTGTGTGTGGGTCAGCATGCCTGAGTGATTGTGTGGATGAGTGTTCTCTTTCTGAGGAAGGCCGCAGCCGGAAATTTAGAATTGTATTTGTGTGTCTTTTATTTGTGTCTGTCAGTGGCTCAATGTTCGTCGTTAGGGTGAGTTGTTCCCTATCTACATTATTATTAACAGTCCTTACTGGACCTTCCATTGTCGTTAATATTTAGGGAATCCATACAATTGCTATTAAGAGAATAACTTAGGCAAAGTAACCTGCTATGATACATGAAACAGCACATAGTTGCTGACAACTGTATGCTGTTAAAGTTATTTTTCTCAAATAGCTCATGCATCATTCCACGTAAAACAACCCTTTATACCAAAATAGTTCAAGCGTATCACAAAAATAACATTTCTGAAGCAGAAGGCACCTTCTCATCATTTAACAGCTTACAGTGTTTATAAAAAAAAATAATGAAGTAGCCTATTTTTTTAACGTATTTGAATTTAACCATTGTGGGACAGCTCCATAAAGAGTGATTACAGCTGGTAGGATGACTGTCTTGTTTTCTTATCGCAACCATTTCCCTCACTGGTTGATCAATTATTCAGATATTTGAGGGAAAGTTTGAAGCAAATGAGGGGAGTTTTTCCATGTGTTCTGTATCAAATGAAAACAATGAACTTTCATCACACATGCAACACACAACATGATTTTCTTTCTGTTCCACTAAATTAATTGAATTATCAATTTGAAAACTTTTATAAGTAAGGTAATGCAAATGGTTTACATTTTTGTATAACAACTTTTCTTTATAACAACACTTTTTTTTGCCAAAAATTGCATTGTGTGTATGACACTACTTTATGACACTATAGACTCCTATTACTGTTTCTGCAACAATGTTATACACTATGTAAACTAGGGTTTTTTTTATTTGCTTTTAGGGTTTAAATTATTTCGTAGTTTTAAGAATGTCCCTACTGAGGATTATCATGTGTGTTTAGAGAGCAACTTAAAGAAGATCAGTTCAGTATGTAGATTACTGTTCAGTGGAGTGTAAAATGTTAAAATTATGAAGGATGAAACAAAGACATAGCCAAAATCATCAGTCAGGGCAAAGTACCTCCAGGCAAGTTGCCTCATAACTTGAAAAGGGGGATAAATTATGAATAAAGAAATGCAGTCTTATCTTTGTGATATTAGCAGAACTGAACTAGGTGAAGAGGGGGGCAGTTACCATAAAAGGTCACACTGAGGGGAAAGAAGTGGTGCCGAAATGTATGATGATGATAACACCTTCAAGCCTATGAAGAGATTGTGAAGTTATATACTGATTGTGTGATTCCAAAATCACAAGCCTGGAACACAATTTGTATTTCCTGTTTTCCATCTGGTCCATTACATAACAATTATATCTGTAGGTACTGTGCTGGAATACAGATTTTGGTGGAAATGGTAGGGAAAAAAAGTGTTTGCATATAGAATACAAAACTTTATAGCCCTCCTTGTATGTGACCCTGAAAACTTGGAATATGTTGCAAGTTTGGAAGTCTTGTTGCAGTTATGCAGGTGGATTTGGCCAGTAAATGAAGAAAAGTCTTATTAAGACATATTGTTACAATAGCGACAAATGTAATAGTGTTCATGTGGGGCTGTTTCAGCATTTTCGACACATGTCTATTAGCCAAGGCAGTATAAGCTTTGTTTATTTTGTTATGTACTAGTATTTATTTTTTAAAAAAAATTCATAATCTTTTAAATTTAGTCCTTTGACAAGCCGACATGTATTTATAGTGGTACAAAATGAGAAGAAAGAATTAAGATTGTGATATGCACCAAACCCCTATATGAAGAGTTCTAAGGGTGTGGAATGGCCCCATATATATAGAGGAAAAATTCCTAGCAGGAAAAATATATAAATAAAAAATAGATGAAGTTTACTTACCAGGCGAAGGAGCACAGGTAGTGATAGTGACATAAATAAAAACACACAAAAAACGCAAGCTTTCGCAACCCAGTTGCTTCTTCAGGCAGAAGGGAAGGAGAGGGAAAAGGAAATGATGAGGGTTTTAAGGTAGTCGGTAAGGAGCCATTCCAGTCCCGGGAGAGGAAAGACTTAACTTGGGGAAAAAAAAGGAAGGCAAACAAATACACACACACCTACACATATACACAAACGCAGACACACATAGGCAGACATACTGTAGAAAACTGGGTTGCGATAGCTTGTGTTTGTGTGCGTGTGTTTTATTTATGTTACAATCACTACCTGTGCTCCTTCGCCTGATAAGTAAACTTCATCTACTTTATATATATGATTGCTTCAGAATAAGAAGAAACTTTACCAGAACTGTGAACAGCTCTTATGGGAAAGAAGCTCTCTCTTATTATAAAATTGCCAACTTACTTGCCTGAAAGAACTGTCTTATATCTCAAATGATCTTACAGCCTAGGGTATAACTGAAGACTGGAATACCACTCGTCAGCTTTGACCCACGATGTCAACTTGTCGGAAAACCCGTATAAGGAATAATATTTTATGTATTGTAGATAATAAATAATGTGTGATTATCCTCACAAACTACAGATCGTACCATCAATCACAGGTCTCAGCCCAAAACTTCGTACCTTCCCATACACTTCCAAAAGAAAAAAAAAACTGTTAACCTATACCCCACTATCAGAGTGAAGCTACAGGTCACTTTTTAAACTCAAGAACTTAATATATAATCTACTTGTAAACAAACTGTTGTCTTTAACTCAGCTATCAAATAATTACTTAAACCCCCTTTTTAGAGACACAAGAAGGATCAAAGCTGACAGGTAGTACCCCTATCTTCACATGAATCCAGCCTAGATGACAAGTAACCTCTAGTACTTTCAATACTGAGAGCTTGCATATATTGATTTATAAGAACAAAGCATGAATTTATTCATCCTACACTATATTTAGACACAGTCTCCTTTTGCTTTCATATGTGATACCAAGCATGTGATGTAAAGCAAGCTGGTAAATTTGACATTGTGTAAGGACTACTCTTGGCAAAAAGTATGTTGTCTAAATTTAATTAGGGATTTTTAATTCAGTGTATTTTTATCTGCAATTGTAATTCTTTGACACTTGTTAAAAAAGATTTTTTATCTGAAATTTGATAGTTTACTTGCAGTCACAAGGAAAGCTATGATTTTCATTTTTTTTTTTAATATCAACAATTGATACCTTGAATTTACAGCATTGTTTGATGTCAAAATTACACCTCACTCTTCTCTTATTATGGCTCATTGTCTTTTTGTTCTAAAATTGGTAACCCATGTTCTGAAAGACAATGCTGAAATTTTAATTTGCACTTTATTCTTCCACTCTTAAATTATGTTTTAAATCATGACAAATTGTAATGCATGGGATTCATGTTCACTAAAATAAAGTTAATAAATAAGCTGAGGCTTCATTGATTGTCACTGCATAAATGGAGGTGGCATGACAGGCAGTCTTAAAGCAGGCAGAGAAAGAAAAAAGTTGTTTGACATCTTATGCAAATGTGTTTTATTGGTAGGATGTTACACAAAATTAACCAACTCTAAAAGCAAAACAAAAAGAAAATCACTGAAAAACCTTTTCCATTCCTGAACTAGACAGCTTTGTGCAGTAATATTTACATTGAAACTAGGTTTGCTTTTGAATTCACTGACATAATTCATTTTGGGAAAGTATAGGAACTGGAAGGAATTAAATAAAGCATATACACTGTATACTGTATTCAGAATTTTATTTCATAAAAAGAAACTGTTCTTGATTTGTTATTCAATTCATGTACATTTGCTTTTTATCATCATACGTCAAAATTATTACAATGTTACTCTTTTCAATTTTTCACAAGGTAGCACAGTTCAATGTGAAAAAATATCAGTGTTATATGAAATAGCAGCAGAAAGGTCCATATTAAAACGAATTTACTGAATAATGTGTGTCCACTATCAAATGCGCTCCACAAAACAATATAACAAACCATTCTGGATGGAACTATGCGAGAAAAAACATTTTTCAGCACGAACCTCAGGGTTTTCTATAGTAAATGGAAACAGTGAAAACAAGAAGCGTGAGCATTTTTACACAAGCCGTATTCATATAATGGTAATTAGACTTTGATGACCTGTGTTATAAGTATGACCTCAGCAAAATAGGGTCACAAATGCAACATTCTGCAAACTACCTGCAGAGAGATAGTGATACATCTTCATATGATTAAAAGAAAATGGGGCATCTGAAAATGGGGATACCACCCGCTGTGATGTCATTGTTTGTAGTAATCTTGAGGTGCATGCATGTTTGCAGATTGCTTGATTAATTGTGTGGTGTTAAAGGCAGTAGTTTACAAGGAAATAGAGTAATATTTTGTGAGTTAAAGTGTGATATTGGACCCAAGCAGAAATTTTGGTTGTGGCGACACACTGATCTGTAGCACAGCCCGAGGTTTAGGTTAGAAGGTAACATTTTACTTGTGAGCTGGCGAAGCCAGCAAATGTGAAAGCCAAAGAATGATTGTGCTAACAAAATTAACTGGTTTCAAAGTCTAATGTTTACGTTGCTGCCACATTGAGAAATGACATGGGTTAAAGCCGACGGGTGGTATCCCGATCTTCATTTATGGTAACAAAATTCTGACAAATAGCCATGATTGCATCCAGCATTCCCTCAAATGAAAAACCTACTGTGAATGCATATGATTTGGCAGACCAGAAGTGTTATTCACCATAGTTTGTGAACCGACAAAGTTATCCCAAATCAGTAAACTACCATAACTTCTGGGGATTGTATAGTTTTAGGATTCTATTTCTCATTAATATGTTATCACAAAAGGGGGGGGGGGCTTCATTCATCACAATACTGGCTAGAACAAATTAAATATAACATACTGTTGAATAATGGGTAAATATTTCCAGAATTGTGTGTCCCAGTTGGATGCAAACGGATTACAAGTTACTGCAGATCAAGTACTGCATACTGGTATGGTCGAGTATCAATCTGTTAAAAACGATATCTAAGGCAGTTATTAATATTTACAAGTGTGTGTGGAAGGTATATCCGAATGGTTTAAACACACAGATAAAATCATAATTCCCTTTAGTGTGTAACATTTATTAAATAGAAATTTCACAACCTCAGTTTGCCTCCAAAAGCAACTTGCAGAAGTCAATTAAGATAACTAATTAAATTGAGAGCGTGGCATTACAGGGTGGCCACCAAATCTTCATTTTCAAATTCAAGGTATTTTCCCGGTTTTCCAGGTTAAAAATAGTTATTTTCCAGGTTTTCACGAAACTTAATTTTGCTCAAAGGGTTTACCCAACAACTATACCGTAAAGAAACTAGTTACATATTTTTAAGACACATTGCATACAAGTTGAACCATGTCACATTGTAATATACACCAAGCAGAGGCGAATCCTGGATTTGGATTGGGGAGAGAGGGAAGGGGGGGCAAAGCTCATACAAATTGTGGCATTGTAAAACTGATCTACAAAGAACCAGCTCATATTATGAGGTTTTTCCTCACAATTTTGGGGGATCTGCAGCCCCATAGACCCCCCTCCCCCACCCCAGACTCCACACTGACACAATGTATGGTACAGGGTGTATATATTAAGTTGACAAACCAGAATAACTATCTTAACTTAAATTCACCCTCTGGTTACTTCCGGCGGCACTTTTCGGTTTTTAGGGCCGAGTACAAGGACCTCGGGACTGCAGGCAGACTGTTTCCGGTGTGCGAGGACTGGGCGGCGTAGCATTACCGCGGGCACAGTGGCGGATTAGCGAGGGTACGGGCTGCAGGTAGGTCGTGACGTAGTAAACAGGTCAGACTGGGTGCAAATGTCGCAGATTTGGGGTTGGGTGCAAATGTCACTGGGTGCATTTGTCACATATCCCACGGCCCACTGTCTCATGACCACCAGCCAGTAAGCTACGCTGTCGTAGCCTCCGCCCCCTAAACTTTGAAGGGTTGTAGCTCCCAAACTAACAGTGATAGGAATGTAGTTTAAATTGATTGGGACGCAGATGGTTTCAACGAATCCAATGCACGATAAAAAAAAAAAAAACAATTGTTCCATTTAAAAATTTGTATCTTTCTGCTGTAACTCTTTGGAAAATGATACAATAAACTATGTTCATAGCTCCGCAGAAAGTGTAACACGTCTTCTGTTGACCTACCGCATTAAAATTTCCCGTCACCTATCATTTTATAAGTTAGAGAGGCAAACACACTTAGTGAAAAACCCTGTTTATATGTGTGTGTGTAGTGTCTGCGCCGGCCGCGGTGGCCGAGGGGACTGAAGCGCTTCAGTCACGGTCTGCACGGCCACTACGGTCGGGGGTTCGAATCCCCCCTCGGGCATGGATATTCGTGCCGTCCTTAGTATTAGTTAGTTCATAAGTAGTTTGTAAGTTTAGTGACTGATGACCCCGTAGTTAAGTCCTATAAGCATGTCCTATGTTTGTTACAAACATTTCATTTTTTTGTAGTGTCTGGTCTTTCATGTCCGAAATAACAGACGCCACTTAGTTAAGTAATATTTGTATGTGGCGTCTTTTCGGGCATGACAGACGCCACTTTTGATCCTGCAGTTACTATCTATTCATATTCACAGAATTTATGACATTAACTGCGAATGGGTAAAGCTGAAAATGTGTCCAAGCCGGGATTTGAAACCGGGTCTCCTGCTTTCTAGGTAGTTGCGCTGACCGCTACACCAATGGGGACACAGCGGTCATCGCAACTGCACGGAATCACTCAAGCACGCCTCCCGTCAGATACAATTTTGCAACTTTACCCTGCCATATAACTTATAAAATTTGCTGACGACGGACATGTCCGAAAGAACAGACACCACATATATATGTAACTTACAAAATTTGCCGATGACGGGCAATGATTCTTTCTTCAGTGCGGAGGCACTCCTAGGCCCTTACTCTTACGGGAATTGGTACAAAGTGACTACGAGTATGAGTTGTAGTGGGCAGGGTAAAGTTGCAAATTTGTATCTGACGGGAGGCGGGCTTGAGTAATTCCGTGCAATTGCGATGGTCGCTGTGTCCCCAGTGGTGTAGGGGTCAGCGCAACTGCCTAGAAAGCAGTAGACCCGTGTTCGAATCCCGGCTGGCTACACATTTTCAACTTTACCCATTCGCAGTTAATGTCATACATTCCCTGAACATGAATTAGCTAAGAACTTCGCCAAAGTCAACAGTTTTTCTTAGTTATTGATGAAATTTTACACACTTAACCTTCAAAACAAGAATTTTATACGCGGTCTCCTTTACAGGTGAAGCACATCTTCCCAAAATTTTCCCAATAAACCGAAGTCGGCTGTCCGCCTTACAACTGTCCTTACATGCTCGTTCCATTTCATATCGCTCTGCAATGTTACGCCTAGATATTTGAACGACGCGACAGCATCAAGAAGCTCACTACTAATGCTGTATTCGAACTTTATGGGATTGCTTTTTCTACTCATGCGCATCACCTTACATTTTTCTACATTGAGAGCTAGCTGCCATTCTTCGCACCAACCAGAAATTTTGTCTAAGTCATCCTGTATGCTATTACAGTCAGTTACAGACGACACCCTCCCATACACCACAGCATCATCAGCAAACAGCCACAAATTACAACTTACTCTGTCCATCAGATCATTTATATAGATAGAAAATAATAGCGGTCCTATCACACTCCCCTGGGGCACGCCTGACGATACATTCGTCTCTGATGAACACTCGCCATCGAGAACAACGTACTGCGTTCTATTACTTAGGAAGTCTTCCAGCCAGTCACAAATCTGTGAACCTATTCCATAAGCTCGTATCTTCGTTAGCAGTCTGCAGTTGCCTCTCAGATAGACGAAACTCTTCATAAACACTTTGATTTGGTCCTGCATCTCTATTATTAGAGGCTCTTAGCCCTGCAATGACTAATTTCTTAAAGTGCATAGTTATGTGAGTATGGAACGCTAAATTTAATATCCAGTTTTAATCCATTCGGCAATGAACTTTGCCCCTTTCATTTAGATAGACATATTTCCTCATGACTGACAAACAAAGTAAAGACAACTAAGGCAACGAACTGTACTGTGCCAAGATATATACTCATGCTCCACTTGTATAACTTTCAGGAAACCTTTGAAACGGCGGTTATTTATATGGCGACAAAGCACAGATCTCACACACGTGAGCCGGCCGCGGTGGCCGAGGGGACTAGGGCGCTCCAATCACGGTCTGCACGGCCACTACGGTCGGGGGTTCGAATCCCCCCTCGGTCATGGATATTTGTGCCGTTCTTAGGATAAGCTAGTTGATAAGCAGTTTGTAAGTTTAGGGACTGATTACCCCGTAGTTAAGTCCAATGAACTATACAAACATTTGAACATTTTTTTCACACACGTGACGTCTTTTATTACGGCGCCTGGTTGCACTCCTTCAGCACACAATGGCGCTTCGTGAATGGAGCAATGAATAGTCATAACCTCTTTCCTAGATTCACTTATTAAGCTCGGCTACTAGCCCTGCAGGTGCTTCGCCATCTACCTGCTCGCGATATTTTACGTGAAGTCGTGTGTAATGCCACTGTAATAGTATGCTGTACGTGTTAGCAGAATTAAATACTTTGGCATGAAAGACAGTGCGGATATCAATCCGTCTTACTGAACAGAATTAATGGAGCTACCACAGAAAACTATGGCTGTCACTGAACTCTGATTGTTGCATCGGTTACGACGTCATGCGGCCAGGGGTCAGTGGTCTCCCCCCTGCCACCACCCCTCCCTCCGAACGGGCTCCAAGCCTCTGCAGTGAGTGCTCCTTGGGGCACTGTTGGAACAGCCTAGCGCCTAGGTCGTGATTGCTACACTGCGATGGCAAAGTGCATAACTGACAGCTATGACTTTTCCACATTTTTGTGCTACTTTATTTTCCTCCCTTATTTTGTGTGGGTGCTGAGCACCCCCAAAAATTTCGTGGGGGGTGCACCAGCACCGGAGCACCCACGGAGTCGGCGCCCCTGGTTCGTATTCTATGCGATGCCGTACCATTCATCTGAATGCGACGAAACTTTGTCAACATTTTTCTTGCACTTTCACGAATGCTATATGCATAATTATATCACTGTACAACACATAGGAGATGCGATGTCATAAACAATGCATGCATTATGCGGCAATGTTGCACATCTTCTCCTGAACCACTTGACCGAGTTCAACCAAATTTGGTGCACATATTCCTCACCCTGACGTAACTATTGTTAAATGGGTAAGAATCGCCAACGATAGCTAATTCATAAGATATGACGTCCATAAACGGATCTTTGTGAACTTACAATTCTCTACAATCTCACAAAAAATCCTCAATGATGTTATAGTACAACAAGTGTGAAATTTAGAGCATGATTTTAACATGATACATGGCGCAATTGTGCTACAAACTGTCTTCTTCCTATGATATAATTATACTCAAATACGTTGAAAATTGCAAACATTTCTACAAATGTTATTTTAAGCTAACGCTATCTATTGTAACTCAATGTGTGTGGAAGTCAGATAGCTATGAGAATGGTGAAAATATCCTCGTAAAAATTACATAGACCCCTTCAGCAAGCAGAAAATTTTAATTGTGTTCTGTAATTAGTAAGTTCATCGTTCTTCACATTAGAAGAAAAACAATCTAACATAGAAACTTCCTGGCAGATTAAAATTGTGTGTCGGAACAGGATTCGAAGCTGGGAGCTTTGCCTTTCGCGGGCAAGCGCTCCAGCCTCTGAGCTATCCCGGCACGGTTCACGGTCTGTCCTCACAACTTTACCTGTGCCAGTACCCAACACCACCTAGAAAACAAGGTCTCACAACTGGCCGCGCTACGTCATACTGACCAGGCCAAGGCCAACGAGCGTTGGCCTCGGACCAGGCCGCGGCAGCCAGCTGAATGGGGCACGCCCCCTGCCTCGTAGCTGGACGTGCCTTTATTCGTAGAACCGTTTTCGAGTGGTACTTCAGGTCTTCGGCTCTCAAAGACTCACTTTGGAGGCAACGATAAATATATGTCGAGCAAAACGTTATTTCCCTCCAATGAAAATCGCTGTTACATTAGCCAATGAACGACGACTTTGGAAAGTGACATGAAAACGAGATTCACTTGTTCCTTCTATGTCACAGACGCCAATTTCATTTGCCGTATATCACACAGTTTTGGTTTTATAACTCGCAGTAAACCGTTTCAGGCCAACAGCGAATTAACGATGAATTACAAAATCATCTCTAGATGAATTTATTGTAACTAAATGTAATTAAAATCATATTAACATTGAGAAACAAACGTGTGGGGACGAGTATATAATATATGAAGATACTGATAACGTGTTTTCGTAATCAAATGGGTAGCGTGATGGACTACCAAGGAAGTTTTTTTAATTTTTTTTTAAATTTAACGTTTGTAACACATTGTAGGAGTTATTTACCTACAACACTGTGGAATTTTCTTATTCACATAACAGTATTATGTTATTCAGTACTCTTATATGCTGTCTCAGGAGTTAATAACATCAATTTGGTGATTTTTATGTGTGACTGAAGAACGGAGAATTAAATTGCTGCTGCAAGTGGTACGATCAGCAATGACATTTATGTTCTTCCTTCTCTCAAATATTTGACTTTGTTCCGACTATGATGTGATTTTCGAGAATATTGTTGGAGACAAAACTAGGGAAACGTTAAAATTGCTGGTACAGTAAGTGAAATGAGTATCAATGACATTTAGGCCTACACCATTCGCTAGTCAGAAAGATTTGGCTATTTATTTCCGAATATCTCGTGATTTCCGAAGGTTTGGAAAGGCTATTTCATGTTTCTCCCCGATGTTTTGCTGGTTAGTTTCGAATATATCACGATTTCCGAAAGTGTGCTTAGACCGTTTCTGAACATGTCACAACTACAGTGTGTGTGGTTAACTAAGATGCTAACAGGATAAATTTAATTTCTGTTGCAAGTGCATACAGAATATTCAGAACAACGTCGCCTGCTGGTATCTCTACACTTGCCTTTAATAGGCAGTCTTCAGGCCTTTAGACATTGTGTTCGTTGTCCTCGTTAAGATCTTAAAACGTAAACAAAGGCATTTAACTGTAAAAAATGAAGTATTTGTCGTAATTTTTTAATGCACGTTAGCTTTGAAATTACATTGTTCAATGATACACGAGCTAGGTGCCTTGGATTTCAAACGCAAAACTTCCACTTTTCCAAATAATCGCGAGTTAAATGCAGCATTCTGGCAGTGGATTGTACTTTCGGAATTGGAAAGTACAAACAACATTTTACTTTCAACTCAGAATATAAATACATAACAGGTAGGGAAATGCAGGTAACACTCTCCAATTACACAACTACAAAAGGATGAACAACTGGTTTAATTCGTCTGCTAGAATGGCTACTGCTGACTTGACGACCACAGACATATATTTATCGTTGCCTCCAAAGTACGTCTTTGAGAGCCGAAGAGCCGAAATACCACTCGAAAAGGTTTCTACGAATAACGGCACATCGTAGCTGGCGGCCGCGGCCTGTTCAGTATGACGTAGCACGGCCAGTTGTGAGGCATTGTCTTGTAGGTGGTGTTGCAGTACCTCGCCTAGCTTCACAATTTTAATATGCCAGAAAGTTTCATATCAGCGTACACTCCGCTGCAGAGTGAAAGTTTCATTCTGGAAACATCTCTGGCTGTGGCTAAGCTATGACTCCACCATATCCTTTTTTCCAGGAGTACTATTCCTGCGGCCCCGGCTGATTGGCCGATCGCATTGAGGCGCTATGCTCCGATGCACGAGGCCGTTCCCCGTCGGGGGTTCGAATCCTCCATCGGGCATGGATGTTTGTGTTGTCTTTAGTATAAGGTAGTTTATAAGTAGTTTATAAGTTTAGGGACTGATGACCTCGCAGTTAAGTCACATAAGCTTAACAAACATTTGAACATTTTACTATTCCTGCAAGGTTCCCAGGAGAACTGAGAAGGTTGGAAAGTAGGAGGCGAGGTACTGACAGAAGATGTGACGACGGACCGTGAAGAAGGCCAATGTTCCATGTTCGGATACCGGTTCAGGCACGCAATTTTAATCTGCCAGGGAGTTTCTTATCAGCGCACATTCCGCTGCAGAGTGAAAGTTTCATTATGGAATATAACTTATTTTAACACCACAAACAAATTGTACGGATCTTTTGTGAATCGTAATGACAAGCTACCTTCGTTAGTTCATTGTTTCTAAGATAAGAGGAACAGCTGAAACATATCTCAGTGATTAAAACTGCCTTTTTATAGAAAATGAAGTACTTACAGTATTATTGATAAGTAATGTTTATATTTGTGTCACAATGATAATACAAAATTAGTATTCTGTTTCGAAATAGCTTCAGCTTTCTGAATACTGTGAATAACTTTAATATTCGAACACTAAGATATTTTTAGTTTGCTGCGTTATAACTGTATTCTGAACAAACAAAAATATAATATGACCAAATATTATATGAAGGTACATGTCTTGTAAATAACAGTATGAACGTTGTTTACATAACGTAAAACAGTTGTTAAAGAATGCGATTAAAATAAACCACCCTTCGGTGGTCACGTTACTTTAATATCCGGACAGATGGTAGTGTCGCACTTGTTACCGTTCACGCCTGGGTGAGTAGGCCTGCATATAGTCAGAAGTCAGGTGTGCGTTTACAAGCGCGGTCGACTGTCCAGACGGTACGATGCCACGCAAGGCTAATACCAGCTTTGAAATACGACTTGTGATTTTTCACAATGCGAAAGGAAAATCATATCGACAAATTGCTGCCATGCTCAACATGAGTAAGTGTGTTGTGGCAGATATTGTCAGGCGTTTCAAAAACGAGGACCGTATAGACTCCATACCACAAATGGGCCAGCCACAGAAGTTGGATGCTCGTGACAAGAGGAAGCTAATACGAAAAATAAAGAAGGATCCTATACTCAGTGCACCGAGATTAGCACGTGAGCTTCTAAACGAGACTGGCAAGAAGGTATGTGCATCCTCAAACGATTCTCAGAGCATTGAAAGAAAGTGGATACAATGGAACAGTGGCTAGGAAGAAACCGTATGTGAATCAACAGAATCGACAGAAAAGATTGGACTTTACTAGGGAGTTTATTACGAAGGATGTAATTTGATGGAATAACGTCATTTTTTCCGACGAAACTAAATTTAACGTTTGTGGGTCGGTTGGACGAAGCATTGTGTGGCGAAAGAAGAATGAAGAATTTACAGTCACAAATATTAAACCACCTGTAAAGTATGGAAGTGGCAGCGTCCTTGTCTGGGGCTGTATATCGTCATTTGGACCGGCCGAATTGGTGTTCATCGACAATACTATGGACAAATATGTCTATTTGAACATATTGAAGAACAATTTACGAAAAAGTGCTAAAACATGAGGATATCAAACACCTTCAAATTTTACCAATACATTGACCCGAAACATAAGGCTCGCATTGTGCAGGAATATTTGTTGTACAGCTGCCCCAAAGTCCTACAACCACCACCTCAGTCACCAGATTGAGAATGTGTGTGGAGAACTGAAGCGACGTATTAGAAGTACACCAATATCTTCCAAAGAAAGTCTGAAGCGTCGACTAAAAGAATAATAGGACGGTCTACGTGCGGATTATTTAAAAAAATATCATTAGCAGTATGCTGCAGCGTTTGAAAGAAGTGATAAAACAGAATGGATACCCAACAAGATATTGAAACATTTATTTTCCATAAAATTTAGACTTGAAATACTTAGTTCTGCAAAGTGTCAGAATATTAAAGTAACGTGAATGTAGGACCGAGTTGTATTTAAATTGTATTATTAAGGAAGTTATCTAAGTTATCTTTATAAAATTTATATTATTACTTACAAGACACATCACGTAATGTAATAATTGGTTATATTTTTGTTTGTTTTGTTATAAATACGGTTATGATGTTCCAAGATTGAAATATCACAGTGCCCGAATATTAAAGTTATACACTGTATAATGCAATGACGTCGCAATCTGCAAAATTTCCTCGAATGTTTACAGGCTCTGTAACACAGAATATCACTGCATCCGACACACAGTCGAAGTTAGTGCCATTAATAGTGGTTCGGCAATACTCGCGTGCATGCAACCAGACCGAGTATTCAATCAACTGAGGCATAAACAACCGTTAGTGTATTCTCTTTTTCTGCCAGCAATATCTCGTGCAATGTATATGACCCTAGTATAAATTGCATTTGCAACATTTATTTTCTTTTGAGTAAGAAATTATATTTTACTCTATATCACAACACGGTTGGTAGTTTTGCATATTTCCAATATTCACTGCATTACGTGACGTTTAAAACAAGTCAGACCAACTTTAAAACAACAGTGAAATTGGTTTTAAATGTTTGGAGATGGCCCTGACTACATGAAACCATATTCCTCAGCACAACCGCATTCACGACAGCCGCCGATCCAAACTGTACTAACTCACATCATTTCTATTTTTACGCACATAAATTTGCAATTTTTACAGCCAATTGTCGGAGAGTGAGTTTTATGAAAACTATGGTCCTCGAAGGAAAGAAGTACTGGATACTTGTGTAATCGTTGCTTGAGGGCTAGCTGACATGGATGACCTTACGGGCAACAGGAAGGTAACGGTACCCACCAGTGCGCAGCCAGGATTTGGTTCTGGGAGGGGGAGCTCATTTATTAAAAGTAAAGGCTACTGAATTTGTTAATGGTAAAGAGTTCTTATCATTCGCTATCAGAAATATAAGAAACTCCCCGATGTTATAACTGTTTAGTTAACACAAGACTCTATGTGTAAAAATTGAATTAAAATAAGACTATTATTGGTCGTAGTTTTTGACGGCCTTCATAAGTCTATCAGACCAATGGTGTGATTGGATTGGGGAATTCCTAGATAACAGAAAGCAGCAGGTCATTCTCAATGGAGAGAAGTCTTCCGAAGTAGGAGTTATGTCGGGTGTGACACAGGGGAGTGTCGTGGGTCCGTTGCTGTTCACGATATATATAAATGACCTTGCGGGTAACATCGGAAGGTCACTGAGGCTTTTTGCAGATGATGCTGTAGTATATAGAGAGGTTGTAACAATGGAAAATTGTATTGAGATGCAGGAGGATCTGCATCGAATTGACGCATGGTGCAGGGAATGGCAATTGAATCTCAATGAAGACAAGTGTAATGTGCTGCGAATACACAGAAAGGAAGATCCTTTATCATTTAGCTACACTATAGCAGGACAGCAACTGGAAGCATTTAATTCCATAAATTATCTGGGAGTAGCCATTAGGAGGGATTAAAAATGGAACGACCATATAAAATCAATCGTCGGTAAAGCAGATGCCAGACTTAGATTCATTGGGAGAATTCTAAGGAAATGCAGTCCGAAAACAAAGGAAGTAGGTTACAGTACACTTGTTCACCCACGGCTTGAATACTGCTCACCGGTGTGGGATCCGTACCAGGAGGGATTGATAGAGGAAGTGGAGAAGATCCAACGGAGGGCAGCGCGCTTCGTTACAGGATCATTTGGTAATCGTGAAAGCGTTACGGAGATGATCGCTAAACTGCAATGGAAGACTCTGCAGGAGAGACGCTCTGACACTCGGTACTGGCTTTTGTCGAAGTTTCGTGAACATACATTTTCTGAGCAGTCTAGCAGTATACTGCTCCCTCCTACGTATATCTCTCGAAGAGATCATGAGGATAAAATCAGAGAGATTAGAGCCCAGACAGAGGCATACCGACAATCCTTCTTTCCGCGAACAATACGTGACTGGAATAGGGAGGAAAATCGATAGTGGTACTCAAGGTACCCTCCGCCACACACCGTCGGGTGGCTTGCGGAGTATAGTTGTAGATGTAGATGTAAATTAAGTTTCCACTCTGTAGCGCCGCTGATCTGCTAAGCTGCCGATCGCCGCGTATGAGCAATCGGCTCTAACTTCTCCATAATAGTAACAATAGTGGCAGCATCAAAGCTGGTCGCGGCGGCATTAAAACCGCTCACAGTAACAGCAGCACACGTTCTCAGTGGCGGCATCACGCTGGCGACCCATTGTCACGTTCATTTGTGCTTAGCAAATTATAGTTACGTTGTGATTTATTAGATGTGTACTATTTCAAATTTCCGGTGCCGACCTGTTTAAAAAAAGTAAAAACAATAAAAAATTATAAAATTAAAATATCTGTGGGAGGTGCCGGGGCTTCAGCCCCATTAGCCTCCATCCCCGTGGCTGCGCCCACGCCCATTCTACAGCTGCCTGCTGACAGCAAGTCCACAGGTAGAATCCTCTGACCGCATGCACAGAGAAAGACCCTTGGCCAAAAAAGGAAAAAAAAAAAAAAAATACAGAGAAAGACTGGCTTTTCCCGAACACTGACGGAAACGACCTGTAGAAATAACATTCCTCTCAGTTATGCTGACACATTCGTACAGCCATGCTCAGCAGACTTTTCTTCACGATCCTACATTGAGTGTATAGCGAAACATTCATATTGGTGAGTGCACTCTTCAGTTTTATATTATGTAGATTACGACGATGTCAATGTTACTGGTTCCGTGAGGCTATAGTTCTTAAATTAATTGCACGGTATATGTACTTATCAAATTTTCGGATGAGTACTTTTCCACTTATATAATTCTGTGATTAGAAATTGTTTGAATGTTATACTAAAGTGATGTACTGAGCACTGGCGCAAAGAATGCAGGTTAAGATAAATATACTTATGGGTAACCAAAACATGGAAATAATTCCATAAAACGTATTTAAAAATATTAACTCTAATAAATAAATAAATATGAAACATACGTTTTCGTATGTTGTTGTTGTGGTCTTCAGTCCGCAGACTGGTTTGTTGCAGCTCTCCACGCTACCCTGTCCTGTGCAAGTCTCTTCATCTGAGAATATGTTCGGCAACCTCCATCCTTTTGAATCTGCTTACTATATTCGTCCCTCGGTCTTCCTCTACGATTTTTACCACACACGCTTCCTTCTAATGCTAAGTTGACAATTCCTTGATGTCTCAGAATGTGTCCAACCAATCTATCCCTTCTCTTAGTCAGGATATGCCAGAAACTCCTTTTCTCCCCGATTCGCTTAAGCACCTCCTCATTATTTACGTGATCTACCCATCTAATCTTCATTATCGTCTGTAGCACCACATTTAGAAAGCTTCTATCATCTTTTTATCTGAACTCCTTATCGTCCACGTTTCACTCCCATACAATGCTACACTCCAGACAAATGCTTTCAGAAAGGACTTCCTAACATTTAAATTAATATTGGATGTTAACACGTTTCGCTTATTTCTCATTCCATTCCTTCACTACCTGTTCAATGTACAGATTGAACAACATTGGGGAAAGGCTACAACCTTGTCTTACTCCCTTCCCAACATCTGCGTCCCTTTCTTGCCCTTCGACTGTAATAACCGCTGTCTGGTTTTTGTATAGGTTGAATATAACTCTTCGCTCCCTATATTTTACCCCTGCTACCTTCAGAATTTGGAAGAGTGTATTCCAGTCGACATTGTCAAAAGCTTTCTCCAAATCGACAAACGCTAAAAACGCAGGTTTCCCTTTCCTTGGCCTATCTTCTAAGATAAGTCGTAATGTATTGCCTTCCGTGTTCCAACATTTCTCCTAAATCCAAACTGATCGTCCCCGAGGTCGGATTCCACAAGTTTTTCTAGTCGTCTGTAAATAATTCGTGTTAGTATTTTGCAATCATGACGTATTAAACTGATAGTTCTGTAATTTGCACACTTGTCTGCACTTGCTTTCTTTGGAATTGGAAATACGATATTCTTCTTGAAGTCGGAGGGTATTTCCCCTGTCTCATACATCTTGCATACCAGGTGATACAATTTCTTCACGACTGGTTCTCCTAACTACATCAGCAGTTCAGACGGAATATCATCCACTCTAGGGGCCTTATTTCAAGTCCTTCAGCGCTCTGTCAAATTCTTCTCGCAATATCATATCTCCTATCGCATCTTCCTCCACTTTGTCTTCCATTTCTAGAATACCACCTTCAAGTTTATTTCCTTTGTATAGTCCCTCTATATATTCCAAAGTTCAGCTTTCCCCTCTTTGTTTAGTACCGGTCTTCCGTCTGAGTTGTTGATACTCATACAACTGCTTTTCTTGTCTCCAAATATCTCTCTTATTTCCCTGTAGGCGGTATCTATCTTTCCCCTAGTTATGCATTCTTCTACGGTTCTGCATTTGTCCTCTAGCCACTCCTGCTTAGCCAGTCTGCACTTCCTGTCAATCTCATTTTTCAGATGTTTGTACTCCCTTTTTCCTGTTTCACTTGTTGAATTTTTATATTTTCTCCTCTCATCAATTAAGTTCAGTATATCCTGTGTTATCCAGGGATATCTAGTAGGCCTTGTCCTTCTGCCTACATGGTCCTCTGATGCATTCACTATCCTATCTCTCAGAGCTACCCATTCTTCTTCTACTGTATTACTTTCCCCCGTTTCAGCCAATCCTTGCCTAATGCTCCCTCTGAAACTCTCCTCCACATCTGGTTCCTTCAATTTGTCCAGGTTCCATCTCCTAACCTTTCTACCTTTCTGCGGTCTCTTAAGTTTTAATCTGCAGTTCATAACCAATAAGTTATGGTCAGAGACTATGATGTAAACTAAATTATTTCAATATTTTAGTAAGTGATAAGAGGAAAAAATAGTACACGGTTACATTTCAGTTCATTTCTGATTGTTGTTGGAGTATCCATTTCTAAAGTGAGTCATCAAGCCATCGAAATGAGACATTTTGACGAATGTGGGCACAGTTTTAGTACAAGCACTGCAAGTTTTTAGCTTAGCGTTTCTCGTTTTCTAATGTCAGATTGGTATCGATGCCGAAAAATGTAGGTACCAAATGAACAGAGTGACCGGATGGGTCCTAGCGGTTGTGATATCTCTTCGCTTTCTAATTACTAATGATATGTTTCAGTTTAGCAATCAAAACCTTTCATCTCATTGAAATGAGGTTTTAGAGCTATTCAAGAAAAATATGCAAAAGTGACCTTCGAATCACCCACAGTATCACACTTAGCCCTCCTCCTATATGGTCAATATTTTTAGTTTCTTCAGGAAAATCGTGGCACGAATCTGTACTCAAACAATTTATTTACCGTCGGTTTCGGTCTAATACCATCGACTCGGACGAAAAATTGTTCAATATAATTCACATGATACTCATGTTGCAACATAAACTAACACACGTAAACTATAGCGAGTAATGAACTTAATAATTCATGTTTCTACATGTAAAAACTGCCACTACATTTATTTCACATATTCGACTATTTTGGTCTTCATTGACTGGGCTATTATTACGCAGCTGGCTTAATCATACAGTGACAAACTGTGACATTTACGTTTGGCTGACCGTCTTACTACGAAACTAATGTGCTTCAAACAAGTTACCAATTTGTAAACGTAATCACTTTTACCATAACATTTACAAAATATGTTTTGTTTTCATTACATTTGCGGGAATCTTAAAATTAATAATGATAATGCAATAGCTAGCAGGTGGTATGAAAGCCCAATCACTGCAGATCATAAAGGGTAGAATACTGGAAATAATTCATATAGCTTAGTATCAAATTTTTGTAAATTTGTATGAGGGAGTGCCATGACCATAACATACTAAAAATCCTTACTGGAGGGGATAAGTGTGGGAGTGGGATGCGTTTGGAGGTCACTTTCGTACATTTTTCTTAACTAAAAATCCACGGCCTCTAGCGAAAACGTATCCCAGCTATTTCAGCTAGGATATATTTTCTTTGGAACTTAACAGTGCTTATTTCATCGCGTTCATAATACATCATTTTCTTCTTACATTAGTTGTTATTTTGCCAGAGCGACTGCTTGAAGAAGGTGAAAGAACTGAGACGCCGTGGATCTGTCGGGACCATTGACACTTTTTTTTCTTTTGTAATAATAAAAAGTTCAAGTCTGAAAATGAGGCAGCAGGAGAATCGTTTCCTACACTACGAGTTCCACCTCCCAACTACACTGATTCAGATGTGCTCGAGGTACGAAACGTGAGCCTGCGAGTAGCAGCGGTAATGTTTCGCAACGACATTTTCAGCTTTCACTATCATCTGACAGTGACTATTGCAGGCGTCAGTCGGATACAGATGACATCACTAAGGCTATGCTGCTAGAGCGACACTGGAGACCTCTTTTCGATTATCAATTCCATTATTTTGTCGTTACAAAAACAAAACAAAAAAAGCAAAAAAAAAACAAAAAAACAAAAAAAATCGCACTGACGTGTTTTACGGCCCACTTTAGATTTGTAGTTTTATAAGTTTTTTCAAACATTTTGGACCAAAATAATAATCTAAATAATAATTAATTAATTCATAACAGTGTCTGAAACCCTTTTAGGGAAAACAAAATATAGGTAGTGGTAAGTTCGAACCACCAACCTTTCGCGTCACAATCCAGCACCTTGCCCACTACACTACGGCTGTAACTCAAAACAGAAGTTCTTTAATCTTATACTATTGATGACCGTTGTTAACTGATGTTAATTTGGCATTTGTAGACATTAGATTATCATTCATCGCACGAAGAACGATATCTTTTTGTTAATTCCTCAGTGTGCCGTTGCCTTGAAATAACAACGTGTAAGTTACAATAAGAAAATCATCAAATACGCGAGGAATGTCATGTGACATCTCCGAACGGCTGGTTTTCGTTAATTCAATGGAGGCTGTCAAATCTCCGTTATTTTTGCAAATATGTCTCAAACGATACTAGATATGAAAAAACGTAAGGGTTCTAAGTTGTAGAGAATTTTCTCCTCTACCAATTAGGTTATTCAATTTTCGTGTCAAATGAACGGTTCGTTTGCAATTACAATTATATTATAAACGGCTTTTTTGGTATTACTACCGTATTTTTTGTCCGAAAAATTTGGAGAAGGGAGGTTCTGGTCTCTGGAGGCCTATAATCATGTCTGTAAAATTTGGTGCTGATCGGTTGAACGGTTCGTCTAAAAAACAGGGAACACGTTACGGACAGACAGACAGATGGACGGACAGACAGACATACATACATACATCCCAAAATCGCCGTTATTTTAGCAAATATCTTTGAAACGCTACGAGATATGGAAAAAAAAAAAACATAAGAGAGCAAAGTTGTAGAGAATTTTCTTCGGTTATTCAATTTTCGTGTCAGATGAATAGTTAAGCCGTTATTTTCATTTAAATTTCGAGCTGTCAAAAGACGATCACAAAGGCCCACTTTTAGTGTTACTACCGTAACCTAAAGTGGGCCATATATCACTCTCTCCACTTGCTCTTACTGTAACTCGAAGATCAAGGGCTTTACTGTAAATACTGCATTCTTTTCTCCATAGGTTCTGGCGGTGGTTTTCAGACAAATACTCCTCTAAAGCGACTGGTCAGAGAACCTTTGAAGACATTCGATGATTTTCTTGGAGAACGAGGAACGCTTTTGACCCACCAGTGGAACAAATATTATCAACGGGCTGTTCTGGCTGGCAAAACCCCTTCTTTTAGTTTTCATCGAAGCGGCGGATTATCCTTGCGCACTGGGGTGCCGTGCTGCGGTACGCGCGGCCGTTCGCCGCCCGGGGTCGAGTCCCACTTCGGGCATGGGTGTTTGTGTTGTCCTTAGGTTACCTTAGTTTACCTTAGTTTAAGTAGTTTGTAAGCTACGGACTGATAACCATGCAGTTGAGTCCGATAGATTTACAAACATTTGAAAGCCTTTTGGCCCACTTTAGGTTACGGTAGTAACACTAAAAGTGGGCCTTTGCGATCGTCTTTTGACAGCTCGAAATTTAAATGAAAATAACGGCTTAACTATTCATCTGACACGAAAATTGAATAACCGAATTTGTAGAGAAGAAAATTCTCTACAACTTTGCTCTCTTATGTTTCTTTTCATATCTCGTAGCGTTTCAAAGATATTTGTAAAAATACATCATTTTCTTCTTACATTAGTTGTTATTTTGCCAGAGCGACTGCTTGAAGAAGGTGAAAGAACTGAGACGCCGTGGATCTGTCGGGACCATTGACACTTTTTTTTTCTTTTGTAATAATAAAAAGTTCAAGTCTGAAAATGAGGCAGCAGGAGAATCGTTTCCTACACTACGAGTTTCACCTCCCAACTACACTGATTCAGATGTGCTGGAGGTACGAAACGTGAGCCTGCGAGTAGCAGCGGTAATGTTTCGCAACGACATTTTCAGCTTTCACTATCATCTGACAGTGGCTGTTGCAGGCGTCAGTCGGATACAGATGACATCACTAAGGCTATGCTGCTAGAGCGACACTGGAGACCTCTTTTCGATTATCAATTCCATTATTGTGTCGTTACAAAAACAAAACAAAAAAAAAAAAGCAAAAAAAAAAGAAACAAAAAAAAATCGCACTGACGTGTTTTACGGCCCACTTTAGATTTGTAGTTTTATAAGTTTTTTCAAACATTTTGGACCAAAATAATAATCTAAATAATAATTAATTAATTCATAACAGTGTCTGAAACCCTTTTAGGGAAAACAAAATATAGGTAGTGGTAAGTTCGAACCACCAACCTTTCGCGTCACAATCCAGCACCTTGCCCACTACACTACGGCTGTAACTCAAAACAGAAGTTCTTTAATCTTATACTATTGATGACCGTTGTTAACTGATGTTAATTTGGCATTTGTAGACATTAGATTATCATTCATCGCACGAAGAACGATATCTTTTTGTTAATTCCTCAGTGTGCCGTTGCCTTGAAATAACAACGTGTAAGTTACAATAAGAAAATCATCAAATACGCGAGGAATGTCATGTGACATCTCCGAACGGCTGGTTTTCGTTAATTCAATGGAGGCTGTCAAATCTCCGTTATTTTTGCAAATATGTCTCAAACGATACTAGATATGAAAAAACGTAAGGGTTCTAAGTTGTAGAGAATTTTCTCCTCTACCAATTAGGTTATTCAATTTTCGTGTCAAATGAACGGTTCGTTTGCAATTACAATTATATTATAAACGGCTTTTTTGGTATTACTACCGTATTTTTTGTCCGAAAAATTTGGAGAAGGGAGGTTCCGGTCTCTAGAGGCCTATAATCATGTCTGTAAAATTTGGTGCTGATCGGTTGAACGGTTCGTCTAAAAAACAGGGAACACGTTACGGACAGACAGACAGACGGACGGACAGACAGACAGACATACGTACATACATCCCAAAATCGCCGTTATTTTAGCAAATATCTTTGAAACGCTACGAGATATGAAAAAAAAACATAAGAGAGCAAAGTTGTAGAGAATTTTCTTCTCTACAAATTCGGTTATTCAATTTTCGTGTCAGATGAATAGTTAAGCCGTTATTTTCATTTAAATTTCGAGCTGTCAAAAGACGATCACAAAGGCCCACTTTTAGTGTTACTACCGTAACCTAAAGTGGGCCATATATCACTCTCTCCACTTGCTCTTACTGTAACTCGAAGATCAAGGGCTTTACTGTAAATACTGCATTCTTTTCTCCGTAGGTTCTGGCGGTGGTTTTCAGACAAATACTCCTCTAAAGCGACTGGTCAGAGAACCTTTGAAGACATTCGATGATTTTCTTGGAGAACGAGGAACGCTTTTGACCCACCAGCGGAACAAATATTATCAACGGGCTGTTCTGGCTGGCAAAACCCCTTCTTTTAGTTTTCATCGAAGCGGCGGATTATCCTTGCGCACTGGGGTGCCGTGCTGCGGTACGCGCGGCCGTTCGCCGTCCGGGGTCGAGTCCCACTTCGGGCATGGGTGTTTGTGTTGTCCTTAGGTTACCTTAGTTTACCTTAGTTTAAGTAGTTTGTAAGCTACGGACTGATAACCATGCAGTTGAGTCCGATAGATTTACAAACATTTGAAAGCCTTTTGGCCCACTTTAGGTTACGGTAGTAACACTAAAAGTGGGCCTTTGCGATCGTCTTTTGACAGCTCGAAATTTAAATGAAAATAACGGCTTAACTATTCATCTGACACGAAAATTGAATAACCGAATTTGTAGAGAAGAAAATTCTCTACAACTTTGCTCTCTTATGTTTCTTTTCATATCTCGTAGCGTTTCAAAGATATTTGTAAAAATACATCATTTTCTTCTTACATTAGTTGTTATTTTGCCAGAGCGACTGCTTGAAGAAGGTGAAAGAACTGAGACGCCGTGGATCTGTCGGGACCATTGACACTTTTTTTTTCTTTTGTAATAATAAAAAGTTCAAGTCTGAAAATGAGGCAGCAGGAGAATCGTTTCCTACACTACGAGTTTCACCTCCCAACTACACTGATTCAGATGTGCTGGAGGTACGAAACGTGAGCCTGCGAGTAGCAGCGGTAATGTTTCGCAACGACATTTTCAGCTTTCACTATCATCTGACAGTGGCTGTTGCAGGCGTCAGTCGGATACAGATGACATCACTAAGGCTATGCTGCTAGAGCGACACTGGAGACCTCTTTTCGATTATCAATTCCATTATTGTGTCGTTACAAAAACAAAACAAAAAAAAAAGCAAAAAAAAAGAAACAAAAAAAAATCGCACTGACGTGTTTTACGGCCCACTTTAGATTTGTAGTTTTATAAGTTTTTTCAAACATTTTGGACCAAAATAATAATCTAAATAATAATTAATTAATTCATAACAGTGTCTGAAACCCTTTTAGGGAAAACAAAATATAGGTAGTGGTAAGTTCGAACCACCAACCTTTCGCGTCACAATCCAGCACCTTGCCCACTACACTACGGCTGTAACTCAAAACAGAAGTTCTTTAATCTTATACTATTGATGACCGTTGTTAACTGATGTTAATTTGGCATTTGTAGACATTAGATTATCATTCATTGCACGAAGAACGATATCTTTTTGTTAATTCCTCAGTGTGCCGTTGCCTTGAAATAACAACGTGTAAGTTACAATAAGAAAATCATCAAATAGGCGAGGAATGTCATGTGACATCTCCGAACGGCTGGTTTTCGTTAATTCAATGGAGGCTGTCAAATCTCCGTTATTTTTGCAAATATGTCTCAAACGATACTAGATATGAAAAAACGTAAGGGTTCTAAGTTGTAGAGAATTTTCTCCTCTACCAATTAGGTTATTCAATTTTCGTGTCAAATGAACGGTTCGTTTGCAATTACAATTATATTATAAACGGCTTTTTTGGTATTACTACCGTATTTTTTGTCCGAAAAATTTGGAGAAGGGAGGTTCTGGTCTCTAGAGGCCTATAATCATGTCTGTAAAATTTGGTGCTGATCGGTTGAACGGTTCGTCTAAAAAACAGGGAACACGTTACGGACAGACAGACAGACGGACGGACAGACAGACATACATACATACATCCCAAAATCGCCGTTATTTTAGCAAATATCTTTGAAATGCTACGAGATATGAAAAAAAACATAAGAGAGCAAAGTTGTAGAGAATTTTCTTCTCTACAAATTCGGTTATTCAATTTTCGTGTCAGATGAATAGTTAAGCCGTTATTTTCATTTAAATTTCGAGCTGTCAAAAGACGATCACAAAGGCCCACTTTTAGTGTTACTACCGTAACCTAAAGTGGGCCATATATCACTCTCTCCACTTGCTCTTACTGTAACTCGAAGATCAAGGGCTTTACTGTAAATACTGCATTCTTTTCTCCGTAGGTTCTGGCGGTGGTTTTCAGACAAATACTCCTCTAAAGCGACTGGTCAGAGAACCTTTGAAGACATTCGATGATTTTCTTGGAGAACGAGGAACGCTTTTGACCCACCAGTGGAACAAATATTATCAACGGGCTGTTCTGGCTGGCAAAACCCCTTCTTTTAGTTTTCATCGAAGCGGCGGATTATCCTTGCGCACTGGGGTGCCGTGCTGCGGTACGCGCGGCCGTTCGCCGTCCGGGGTCGAGTCCCACTTCGGGCATGGGTGTTTGTGTTGTCCTTAGGTTACCTTAGTTTACCTTAGTTTAAGTAGTTTGTAAGCTACGGACTGATAACCATGCAGTTGAGTCCGATAGATTTACAAACATTTGAAAGCCTTTTGGCCCACTTTAGGTTACGGTAGTAACACTAAAAGTGGGCCTTTGCGATCGTCTTTTGACAGCTCGAAATTTAAATGAAAATAACGGCTTAACTATTCATCTGACACGAAAATTGAATAACCGAATTTGTAGAGAAGAAAATTCTCTACAACTTTGCTCTCTTATGTTTCTTTTCATATCTCGTAGCGTTTCAAAGATATTTGTAAAAATACATCATTTTCTTCTTACATTAGTTGTTATTTTGCCAGAGCGACTGCTTGAAGAAGGTGAAAGAACTGAGACGCCGTGGATCTGTCGGGACCATTGACACTTTTTTTTTCTTTTGTAATAATAAAAAGTTCAAGTCTGAAAATGAGGCAGCAGGAGAATCGTTTCCTACACTACGAGTTTCACCTCCCAACTACACTGATTCAGATGTGCTGGAGGTACGAAACGTGAGCCTGCGAGTAGCAGCGGTAATGTTTCGCAACGACATTTTCAGCTTTCACTATCATCTGACAGTGGCTGTTGCAGGCGTCAGTCGGATACAGATGACATCACTAAGGCTATGCTGCTAGAGCGACACTGGAGACCTCTTTTCGATTATCAATTCCATTATTGTGTCGTTACAAAAACAAAACAAAAAAAAAAAAGCAAAAAAAAAAGAAACAAAAAAAAAATCGCACTGACGTGTTTTACGGCCCACTTTAGATTTGTAGTTTTATAAGTTTTTTCAAACATTTTGGACCAAAATAATAATCTAAATAATAATTAATTAATTCATAACAGTGTCTGAAACCCTTTTAGGGAAAACAAAATATAGGTAGTGGTAAGTTCGAACCACCAACCTTTCGCGTCACAATCCAGCACCTTGCCCACTACACTACGGCTGTAACTCAAAACAGAAGTTCTTTAATCTTATACTATTGATGACCGTTGTTAACTGATGTTAATTTGGCATTTGTAGACATTAGATTATCATTCATCGCACGAAGAACGATATCTTTTTGTTAATTCCTCAGTGTGCCGTTGCCTTGAAATAACAACGTGTAAGTTACAATAAGAAAATCATCAAATACGCGAGGAATGTCATGTGACATCTCCGAACGGCTGGTTTTCGTTAATTCAATGGAGGCTGTCAAATCTCCGTTATTTTTGCAAATATGTCTCAAACGATACTAGATATGAAAAAACGTAAGGGTTCTAAGTTGTAGAGAATTTTCTCCTCTACCAATTAGGTTATTCAATTTTCGTGTCAAATGAACGGTTCGTTTGCAATTACAATTATATTATAAACGGCTTTTTTGGTATTACTACCGTATTTTTTGTCCGAAAAATTTGGAGAAGGGAGGTTCTGGTCTCTAGAGGCCTATAATCATGTCTGTAAAATTTGGTGCTGATCGGTTGAACGGTTCGTCTAAAAAACAGGGAACACGTTACGGACAGACAGACAGACGGACGGACAGACAGACATACATACATACATCCCAAAATCGCCGTTATTTTAGCAAATATCTTTGAAACGCTACGAGATATGAAAAAAAAACATAAGAGAGCAAAGTTGTAGAGAATTTTCTTCTCTACAAATTCGGTTATTCAATTTTCGTGTCAGATGAATAGTTAAGCCGTTATTTTCATTTAAATTTCGAGCTGTCAAAAGACGATCACAAAGGCCCACTTTTAGTGTTACTACCGTAACCTAAAGTGGGCCATATATCACTCTCTCCACTTGCTCTTACTGTAACTCGAAGATCAAGGGCTTTACTGTAAATACTGCATTCTTTTCTCCGTAGGTTCTGGCGGTGGTTTTCAGACAAATACTCCTCTAAAGCGACTGGTCAGAGAACCTTTGAAGACATTCGATGATTTTCTTGGAGAACGAGGAACGCTTTTGACCCACCAGCTGAACAAATATTATCAACGGGCTGTTCTGGCTGGCAAAACCCCTTCTTTTAGTTTTCATCGAAGCGGCGGATTATCCTTGCGCACTGGGGTGCCGTGCTGCGGTACGCGCGGCCGTTCGCCGTCCGGGGTCGAGTCCCACTTCGGGCATGGGTGTTTGTGTTGTCCTTAGGTTACCTTAGTTTACCTTAGTTTAAGTAGTTTGTAAGCTACGGACTGATAACCATGCAGTTGAGTCCGATAGATTTACAAACATTTGAAAGCCTTTTGGCCCACTTTAGGTTACGGTAGTAACACTAAAAGTGGGCCTTTGCGATCGTCTTTTGACAGCTCGAAATTTAAATGAAAATAACGGCTTAACTATTCATCTGACACGAAAATTGAATAACCGAATTTGTAGAGAAGAAAATTCTCTACAAATTTGCTCTCTTATGTTTCTTTTCATATCTCGTAGCGTTTCAAAGATATTTGCAAAAATAACGGCGATTTTGGGATGTATGTCTGTCTGTCTGTCCGTCCGTCTGTCTGTCTGTCCGTAACGTGATCCCTGTTTTTCAGACGAACCGTTCAACCGAGCAGCATCATTTTTACACACATGATTGTAGGCCTCCAGAGACCAGAACCTCCCTTCTCCAAATTTTTCGGACAAAAAATACGGTAGTAATAGGGAAAAAAAAAAAAAAAAAAAAAAAAAAAAAAAAAAACCGTTTGTAATATAATTGTAAATGCAAACGAACCGTTCATCTGACACGAAAATTGAATAACCTAATTGCTAGAGGAGACAATTCTCTACAACTTAGCTCCCTTATGTTTTTTTTCATAACTCGTATCGTTTGAGACATATTTGCAAAAATAACGGAGATTTGACACCCTCCATTGTATTAACGAAAACCAGCCGTTGTTAGACGTCTCGTGCAGTGGCGGCTCATACAAAATTTGACCAGTGTGCTACAGTATTACAAAAATAAACAGGAAACAAAATATACTAAAATAAAAAGTCAACCTTTGTATGATTGCCTTCAATTAAATATTAATTAATATTTTACTGACAGTAAGACCTTCGGGGGAAACTATAACAGCGCTGCCAACTGCATGTATTCACTGCCGGTAGTAAATATAACGTTTAAAAATTTTAATTTTATTTACAGAAATTAAAAATTTAGACTCAGAGGTATTTGAATACGAGCCTCATACAGGTAGGTTTGAGAGACTATGCGCAAGACGCCTCAGCCAGCGCGCTATTTGACTCTGTATGCCGCAATATTCGTCATATACTATTCTTCCGCAGCCGTTACACGCAGCGGGAAGAGAAATATTGATCTGGTGCTGCAGTCGGTCTCAGCACACGAGTCGCCAGGCCTGACGTCACGTCTGCGCATGCGCACTAGCGAACAGATAACTGCGCCGCCTCTCTGCGCACATACCAGCGCGGCTGAATCCCACTTCAGCACACGGAGGAGGTTTCCAGCTATCGTGGCGAGAGCGCTCCAAAATGTGTTTTCATCCTTATTACTATCATTCTAATACGCATTGGAAAGGAATTGGCATAATTTTATTGTGATACCTGGCTGGTATTCCAAGAGAAAGGATGTAATTTTATAGCGATTTCTCGCTTGCATTTTAAGAGAAATGGCATAATTTTAGTAATATATTTACAGTGTGCTGCAGCACATTATCACCAGCCGCCACTGGTCACGTGACATTCCTCGCCCAGAACTCTTTCTGGCATACGCCATCTTGCGTTGCGTATTTGATGATTTTCTTTTTGTAACTTACACGTTGTCATTTCAAAGCAATGGCGCACTGAAGAATTAACAAGAACACATCGTTCTTCGTACGATAAATGATAATCTAGCGTCTACAAACTCCATATTAGGATCAGTTAACAACGGCCATCAATAGTATGAGATTAAAGGACTTATCTCTTGATTGTTAGCCGTAGCGCACCGGGCGCCGTGGCTCAGCGCGCCCGGTCAGGGGGTTAAACGCCCTCTGTAATAAAAACGCTGAGCCAACCATTCAACGAACAACCACTAACGACCGCGAACCATAGATCTACCTGACGAGAAAAAAAAAGTTGTAATAATAATAGCGTAGTGGGCAAGGTGTTGGACTATGACGCTAAAGGTCGGTGGTTCGAAACCCGCCACTACCTAATTTTTTTCCCAAAAAAGGTTTCAGACACTCGTTTTAATTAATTTTTTATTATTTAGATTATTATTTTGGTCCAAAATGTTTGCAAAAAGTTATATAACTACAAATCTAAAGTGGGCCGTAAAACACGTCAGTGCGATTTTTTTTTTCTTTTCATCGCCCTGAACATGACGTAGCTAACAAGGTTTGTTCACAGAGAGATGCTCAAGTTAAAGAGAACCGGGAACAGTTGCGTCCATTATCAGCAGTATAATCTTCTGTGGCCGTCAAAATATTTATTTGTGTGGTCACAGTTACGATGGAGATTTGTACCAAAGACGTACTAAAGTACTAACGCAAAAACTGATGCTCCTAATCATGGGACAGATAGGAACGATGGGAATTTCAGAGCTGTGTTGCACTTCAGAGTTAATCCAGGTTATTCAAATCTACGTCGCCATTTAGAAAACAAGTCTTCAAATGCCGCATATATTAGCGAAGCGACACAAAATCAACTAATTGACCCTAAGCTAAGAAATTCAAGGTAAGATTTTATCCAGAGTTAGAGAAGCAAAGTTTTTTCCCCCTTATATTTGATGAAACGGTGGATATTGCTCTCATTGAGCAGCTCAATTTTTCTGTTTCTTGCCTCCTCGAAGAATTTCTTAAGGGAAATTTTATTACATTTTGTGATGCTTATAAGAAGATTTGTCCTAAAGTTGCAAATGAAGAGCGTCGTCTAATTGGATTTGCTATTGCTCATATAGTTAAATATCATTGCAAGAAATTTAATATTGATTTGAATATGTGCGTCGGAATTGACAATGACAGCTGCTCAGTTATGGTTTTTCAGTCAAAGGGTGCTATTCAGGAGTTTGTCAAGGCACCCGTTAATGCAAAATAGTGCCCTTGTAGTAATCGTTTATTGATCAACTGACTCTCAAATTCTTCCAAGGTCACTGTTTGTCGCGACGCATCTGCAACAATGAAGAAGATCGTAGCATTTGATAATACCTCTGCAATAAAACACGGAGTCTTTAAAGAAGCAGTTGGTGGCATAGCAATGCAGGGCATCTGTGAGACGCGTTGCTGGAGAGCCATGACGGTCATCTGCAGTCTCGAGGTGACAATGTGTTGATGCCCTCCGTAAGATTTAACTGCGTCGTCAGAACACAACAGCACCTGAAACCCAATGCTTTCGACAGACGTTACGCAGTCCTGAATTTATTCTCGGCTGTCTGCTTCGGTGTCGTATTAGGTAAGTTGTCTAATATACTATTTTTATCGTTCCGTTTCCTTACTTATTAGGACACACATTATTCTTTTTGTTCTTTTCTTCGGTGTTTCATATTTCTTTTTTCTGTGTCGTACTGTACAGATAACTGCGTCGCTCAGTTGCTTTCTTCAGTCAACGACCACAGATTTAAAAAGAGCAATGGATGCGACGAAGGATACCATAAGCGTTCTAGAGCAGAAGAGACGAGATGTGGATACGGTTTTCCGACAGATTCTCTGAAGCTCAAAAAGTCGCTGAGCAACTGAATATGGAAATGGAAGCACCGCGTTTGGTATCTCAACAGGTACACCGAGATGATCACTTGACTGCTCAGTCCACTGAAGAATACTTTCGAAGAGCCTTGTACAACCCATTGTTAGAGAACGTTACATCAGATCAGAAGGAGAGGCTCTGTCCAGATGTGATGAATCTCTTCAGCTGAAGGATTTTTTTTTTTACTTCATACAGCTAAGAAGACATAGTAATTGTGAAAATTACAATTCAGGTGTACAGGCAGCTCCTGGGTAATTCAGTTTCATTTTTTGTGCGAAAGTTCAAATTGTAGGTAGCTAGGTGGAAGCGCCATGTAGTTGCTGGTCATAAAATTCCTGAGTCTCTTTTTGATATAATCGAGAGGTGTGACAGTGAATTGCATCCCTGTATTTGCACAATTCTAAAAATGTTAGCCACGCTGCCAGTTAGTTTAGCAACATCAAAACATACATTTTCAACCCTTCGTCTCCTCAAGACTTGGCTACGAACAACCACAGGGAAAGAACGACTCACTGGTCTAGCTTTATTCCATATCCACCGAAATATTGATATCGATGCTGTTATTACTAGATTTGCAAAGATTAAGAACAGGCATCTTGCATTTGTCTTGTGTTGTACTTTAATAAAATATTCATATATTCTATTTCTGATTTCATCAATATTGATTTGATTTGATTCTTTCAGGGAAGCCAAAACAGTCTTGGTCCAACCCGCCACTGCCCGCACCGAAACTAAGTTTATTGTGCGGTATCGCTCCCTGTATGTCTAGTAAAGCCAACCAATGCCCTTGAACAGTGCAAGGAGTCCCTTTACCAGTTCTTTATTAGACACAATTTCTTCGGGTCTGGTTGTTCCAAATGTTCTGTGCCTTTTACTCTCCAATGCAATGCATCCGAAGATCAGATGTGATGCAGTTTCATCACCGTCATCACAGATCCTACATTTAGGGTCCTCTTCTGTTATTCCCATTGTATGTAGGTGTTTTTTGAAATTCCCATGGCCTGTCAGCAATCCAACCATGAGTCTAATCTCTCTCCTGTTCAGACCCAGGATTACAGAGCTTCTTTTAAAACAAGGCTTTGGAATCATTACCTTGCCATGTTTTTGTTGATGGACTTTGGTCCAATATTCTACGTGCTGTCTTCTGAGCCAGTTACGTAGCTCTAATTTAATCATTGCCTTGATGATTGTCAGGACAGGTTCCGGTCCAATAAATGGAGCCTCTGCCCCCATCCTGGCTAATCTGTCGGCATGTTCGTTGCCACTGATCCCCGAGTGGCCAGGGACCCACAATAGGTTTACTCTATTGCTTTCCCCTAACTCCACCAGAACCCTGTGACATTCTGCAACAATTTTAGACCTTGTTGTAGGAGCTGCCAGTGATCTCAGGGCTGCCTGGCTGTCTGAATAGATATAGATGCTACGATCTTTGTAACACCTACGCAAATTCTCCTCCACACATGCCCTGATGGCAGTGATTTCGGCCTGGAATACTGAGGCCAGTTTCCCTAGAGAGATGACGCCCTCCAGTCTTGGCTGCACCCCATATACCCCGGCCCCAACGCCTTGGTGTGATTTCGACCCATCTGTGAACCAGACAATATCCCCCGTACGGTGTCGAACTATTTTCTCCCACTGCTCCCTACTTCCAATTGTTATACTGAAAGGCTTGTTGAAGCAGTATGGGGTTATAATATAGTCGGTTGGCATTTCCCCAACCTTTCCTATATTTACCTCACTCACTATTTTAGTGTGTGATTCTGGATATCCCAAAGAGTTCCAGTTGTTGACAGATTTGAGTCTGTAGGCACCAGCTGCCGCCTCCATCTTGACCCAAAGGTGTAATGGGGGCATATCCAGCATGGTTTCCATCCCAGCAGTTGGTGTGCTGCTAATTCCGTCTGTTATGGCTAAGCAGGCTAGCCTCTGCACCTTACCAAGCTCCTTAGCAGCAACCTGCTGTTCTACCTTCTTCCACCACATGACCGCCCCATAGGTGATCCTGGGTCTAATCACTGTGGTGTATATCTAGTGCATACCCTTGGGGCTCAAGCCCCATTCATCAATATTACGATCCTTTGCATCTGTAACAGTTATATTTCCTCAGGGTGCGGGGGGGGGGGGGGGGGAACAAGCTAGGAGCATAGTGAATTGACAAATTGACAATAAAAGTAACCTACACACTAAAAATGCGCTACTCTAATTCAAAAACTGTAAAAAGTACAACATTCACTTTTTGCCGCTTTAGACAGATCCAAGCTGTAATCATCAGATCTTGTATATTACTAAAAGCTAATCCTTCGCCATTTGTTTGGCGTACAGGTTGCCGAGAACTACAGCGTGTCAAGAATAATATAGCATAAAAGACGCCTAGATCTGCTAAAACCGGTAGTAGACGAATACTTTGAAGCGATCTTTTTCATATTATACTTTTTCCAGTTTTTGAAACATAATAAGCTCGCCCCTAGAAGGTGACGTAATGTCAGAAATGTATGCTACTTTCACTCCCTCCCTTTTAAGCTTCAAAAGAGCTGTCTATGATAAAACATCTGGAAAATCATACTAAATCAAGAAACATTTTGTGGTCCCCTTAAGTCGAAGAATGGATCCGTATCTGAGAGGGTGGAGGGGTGTAAGACTGGACAAAAGCACAAAGGTGATCTGTGACACCCTCCGAAACTGAATCCTGGATCAGCCCCTGACTCAGGAAGAGTGGCTTATGTGGCACCACACGACGCTGGAGGATGAATCCAGGCCTCCGTATTTGCAGGGAGATCACATAGCAGCACACTAGTTGCTTCATCAACTGGATTAACATCTTTATGACAAACCTGATGCATGACTCGGTACTGAGATGCATGATACCCACAACTAACCTCTCATGATCTGTTGCCGAGATCATGGCACCACTAATATTTTCTTACCCGCTTCCAACTGTCACGGAGTTCATTTTTCCATATGGCTCTTGCCTTGACACTTTCTACATCTGCCCTTACATATCTACCCTTCGTTTCCCTTTTCACAATTTCTATCTCAAGATGCAACCGTATTAATTGGTGATCGTGCCCACACGTGCAGTTAACCAATCCACCAAATCAAAAAGGAACCAACACAGAAATGACAGAAGAATTTTGAGTTGGCCACCACATTGTGTGGGTGTCGATGTGCCCTGTTCTTTTTTATCCGCTTTCCATAGATAGTCATGATAATACAATTCCAACATATTATTTTAGGCTGTTTCCAAGATGATAGTCTCAGATACTGGACCATAACAGTCTACCATTTAGTGAATTCGTTTATGAGAGTGGATATTCCCTAGTTTTAGTCTGTATCGTCACTAGCATAATTTAACAAACGCCTCTTCTCCGTTTTCACTAATACATCACATGATTACAACTCCGTCAAGTGGCAATCAATGTCTTTGTGGGCAGGAGTATAATGCTATGGCTCATTAGTGCACATGTGGCAATAAAGAGACTGTTAATTTCCTTTTACACTGAAAGGTAAATACATTTCCGAAAGCGAAGGTGTTTTAGGAGAATGTAAAGAACAATTATAAAATAATGTCAGTGAGGAAAATGTTTCGACGACATACTAAAAAATAAAATTAATCTTGGATAACGTTCCCCAAGACAATGTCTCTACACCAATTTTCGCAATTTCTATTGCTTTTATCAGTATACAAAAAAGTTAAGGCTAACACATATACACTTACATATTTGAAAAGGAATTAGAAAACGTTTAGAAAATCTTAAAGATCTGAACAAATACCAGGTTTAAAAATCATATGTAAAAAGAGGTTTGTAGTATTCTTAAGTTGGGAGCAAAAAATTAATTAACTGACTACTCGTTTATCAACAAGAAATTACAAAATTAAATCAGAATGGGAAGTCTCAACAGTAATGTAGTCAAAAGTATAAATGTAGGACCACTAATGGAAGATACGTTAAATGTCATATACATGTGCTGTGTTTAACAGCTAGAGCAAAACACAAAGTTAAAAATGAAACTAACTCAAATTATGATGACAAATTACCAATACATTAAAGTACGAAAATTCTGCCTTCAGTAACACATGTAAGAAATATTACAAATATATTTTCAAGAAATCCCGTAAACTAATGAAATTAAAGTCAAGGTCATAAAATAAATTCCAACACTGTAAATTATTCAGTAACCGATAGCACCAATGTTACCTTTAACATATTATTATTCCAAAAGTACTTTAGACACGCAATATTACGATTATTTCATTTAAATTACAACGAAATAGGTCATTGCTGTTCCAAAGTCACCGTCCAAGAGATCAATTAATGTACATAATAAAGTATTTTAAAGTGAATAAAACTGTTGTGAAACTTTTTAATTGACTCACAAAACAATACAGTGGTAGCACTGTCAATGACTTCTGAAAACAGGTCTGAGAAACGACCCATTTCAAAAATATTACCATCGACAAAATTCAATATATTTTCCGAGCTAATTAAAAACAGATTCTTTAGATTCTGTGGATATAGATGTGTGTAATGTGATTACGATATATGTTTGCTTTATATGCAATTTTTCTGTTTACAGTTCCAACACATAATCAAATAGATTTTTCACAACTATTCGAAGATAAAGAATGCGATTATAATGAGAATACTTATAGATGTATCCGAATTTGATGGGGGAAACAGAAATGTAGCTATCACTGTAGGCCTATCTAAGGATTATAGTAAGAGGTGGTAGATAATGTTTGATACACTATGAAAGTTGGTTATAATTTAAGAACATTTATAAGAGACGGCAGCTTGATGTTTGTTCTTGTTACACTAAAAAAACACATATAAGGCAAATGATTACTTATTTATCTGTATGACGGCGATAGAAGGATGAATCAAAGTGTCCCAGAATTATAAAACGTACTTCCTATATGTGTGAAATGTAGTGATGTGCTTGCAATGTTGTATGTGAAAAGGCAGGAACATGTATATTCCGTTTTTGGCTAATAATGGCAGGAATGTTTTACAAAAAGTAGTTTCGACAGTGCCAGTTTACTATTCCTTAGCCACAAATGGTAATTATTAGTGCTGTTTTGGCAATTGTTGAAAAGAAATTGTATAAGGTTAAGAATTCCTGCCTACTTCCATGTTTATGGATATTCGAATCCATTAAAATACATTTCTCTATTTTTGAGGCCAAATTAAACTAAATGCACTCTATTTTGCAGCATCTAACATACTGGAATAGCCGACGAAAATTTGCGCTGTAAATGTCTCACATTAGACAGGTATAATCGCTGCTGCAAAGACATTCTTTGAATCTCAAATAACCAGTGTAACAAGAATACAGACATCACTGATAATGCGGATTAGGTAGGAAATGTTGAATTAGGCGAATATGTTTTGTTAGTGACATTTAAGGAAAACAATGAAAACATTTTAAAAAGATGTGACAGCATTATGCGTGTGTGTGTGTTTACCAAACAATCACGAATTATGGCATAGCTGTAGAAAGTCCTGCTGCTTATAATGTCATGATAGCTGTCATATGGTAAGCTTACGTAAATTATTACAATTACCTCCATTGTTAACTTAGCCTATAATATTTTTGCCTTGTTAAATAAAAAGCCTTGTCTATTTTAGTTCATTTGCTACAAAAGCTAAGCGGTTCACTCTTGGAAAAATTGAGAGAGTGAAAGGGTATTTTGAGGTGGGAAGTCTTGTCAGTGAGCAATTTTTGCCAGGTGACAGCTTTATCGTTGGCTCATCATTTTGGTATCGTAATCCTGTGGCATTAACGTAGAGCGAGAACTAGATGTACAGCTGCTACTTCTACCATGATGATATTGTACGTATCAAGCAAGAAGTTATTGAGAATATAACACAACGTTCCAATATTTCCGTATTAGTAAGACGATTTACTTCTTGTCACTATATAAAGACTCATAACGGTTACAGATAAACAGATCTGCTACGACTGGACTTTTACAATTACTACTGTTTAAGTTCTCCTGCGATACGTAGACATATCTCCCAACACCTATAAACTTACTGTAAGGTAGCAGGAGGAGGATACGAGAGTAATATTTGATGGAACTTGTTTCGTATCTGTGAGCTATTGTTTGTCTTTTAACTAGGTATACCAACGCGTTGTAATACGATCCTATGATTGGAGGCTTGTTAATGTTTCATGACTGGCATGTCCCCACATCTCACATTCATCATAGTGTTCATCAGCACACTTGTTCTATATGGTAGCATAGTGATGCATAACACTGGTTGGTTGTTGTCACAAATTAAGCACAGAAGCCCTTGAAAGCTTCATTGTAGTCCAAAACTTTAACAAGTTGATTTTAGTAAATGAAAGTAATGTGGACACATTGTAACTATAGTTTCAATTCTTCTTAATAAAAAAAATAAAATAAAACATTTGTACCTCATAATTTATTACATTTAACCCTTGTCATTTGTAAACGACATTGGTGCTGCTATGAGATTCTGAAGATTGTAGAACTTAAATCATAGTATTTGATAAGACAAAATACTTGTACACTGTCAATAGCATTTCATTTAGGAAGACACTATTTACTGTGAAGAGGTACACACAAAATATGACAGATATAAATACAAAAATCAGTCTCAGTAATCCTAGGTTCAGAAACATCTGATAAGTTTCTAGTGATGGAATATGTAGTCGGTTGGGAAAAGTTAGAAGGGGGATTTGGGGAGCTCTTAGCACTCGCAATGAAGGGGAGTCATCTGTTATAACACTTATTTTAGGTTCAGATTAATAATTTTATGAATTGAGTTTTTTCATTTTCTAGTACCGGTACATTTAATATGCTCACAATTTAAAGCAGTGATATTTGCAACTACAATATAAGCAAATGGAGTGACTTTCATAAATTGTGATGTAGCCATGATCTAGCACAGAAAGGTTCCAATTGTGCAACTGAGTGAATTACTAAGTTAGGAAGTGTTGATGTTGTTATCTTCAGTCCGGAGACTGGTTTGATGCAGCTCTCCACAATACCCTATCCTGAGAAATCCTCTTCATCTCCTCATAAGAACGACAACCCACATCCATTTGAATCTGCTTACTGTATTTATCTCTTGGTGTCCCTCTGGGATTTTTACCCCTCACACTTCCCTCCAATGCTAAATTCACAATTTCTTGATGTCTAAGAATGTGTCCTACCAATCGATCCCTTCTTTTAGTCATCATATGCCAGAATATCCTTTTCTCCCCAATTCTATTCAATACCTCCTCATTAGTTACGTGATCCACCCACCTAATCTTCAGCATTCTTCTGTAACACCATATTTCAAAAACCTCTATCCTCTTCCTGTCCGCACTGTTTATCGTCCAGGGTTTCACTCCCGTACAAGGTAACATTCCACACAAATGCCTTCAGAATGGACTTCCTTACATTTAAATTAATATTCAATGTTAACAAATTTCTCTTTTTCAAAAACGCTTTTCTTGTCATTGCCATTCTGCATTTCATATCCTGGTTAAATTGTACGACACTTCACGGCAGTCCGCAGTGTTTATGTTGGCACCAATGGTAATGACGGCAACTCAGATGACTAATAAATGTTTTTTCCTGACAACTTCAATTAAAACGAAAATTATTTTTTTCTGAACGGACAAGGGTACATACAAGAACCTGTCAACCATAGAACAGGTACAGTATTAATTTTGGTGCGAGTGAAACGAGCAGCAATAACAATTACTCTGTAGCTCGAGAAAAATATTAACGCAATTCTACACTTCATTGTTCATCTGTTGCCAACACAAGCACTGGAGCCCAGCGAGAAGTGTCGTAAAATTTTACCCACCCATGATAATATAATTCAGGAGTCTGCCTAAAAATTCATAATGTATGTGAGGTGTTATTCTATTTGCCTGACACTTTCGAAATCTTGCAGTACTTAAGGTTCCAGTTCTTATTCTTCTTCTTCTTCACCCATGTCCGATTACACCAATTATATTCTCCCTTTCCAGTAATCAGCAACATAGATTGCTTTGTTGTTTACTTTAAGAATATCGTCCATACTACATGTTATTGACATGTTTGGACAAGTCAGTAGATGATTAAAATCCTGTACTGCCCCGCATTCACAACTGTTATCATCACTATATTCCCATGTCAGTAGGTCTGATTTGTATGTAGTTACTCCTGTGCACAGTTGGTTTAATGTCTTCCAAGTTGGAAATGGAAGTTCAAACCCTGGAGATCCCTCCTCACAGAGGTACATCATGGAGTGTGGTGCCGTTTCGTTCCACAAAGATATACGCCTTATGCTGGGCTTAGTAAATAGCTCTGCAGTTCCAATAATAGAAGTCCTAAAGTGAACTATCCACAAAATTCCAAGAAAATGGGCTGTAAAGTTTTAAATGCAATACATTTGAATAGCTCACGTGATTGTGTTTTTGCCTGTAATGTGGATGATAGGTTCAAACCTTCCTTCTAGAAACTTTTTCTTTATTACTACTATTTATTTGACTTTTCCTGACTGTGTGCCTGTTTGTATACATATAATATAGCAATAGCTACACTCTGCTTTTGCATGAAGAAACTGGTTCCTTGAAATTACAATGAAGAGGCCTATTTACAATATTCCACTACCTACAATAGTGCCTAAATTTTTGACAACCATATTTAACACTTTATTCCATCTACATTAATTGTAAAAAGCATTTGGAATTATTTGATTTTTTAAGAGAAAATATTGCAATTAAAATTTTAATTAATTGCAACTGTCATTTCATAAATGAAATAAAAATTCTTTATGGTGCAAAATATGAAACTTCCTGGCAGATTAAAACTGTGTGTCAGAACCAATATTCGAACCTGGGACCTTTGTCTTTCAGACACTTAATTTTAATCTGCCAAGAAGTTTCGTATCAATGCACTGCAGAGTGAAAGTTTATTCTGGAAACATCTCTTAGGCTGTGGCTAAGCCATGTCTCCGCAGTATCCTTTCTTCCAGCAGTGCTGTTCCTGCAAAGTTTGCAGGAGTACTTCTGTGAAGTTTGGATAGTAGAACATGAGGTACTGGCAGAAGTAAAGTTGGGAGGACGGGCCATGAAGCATGCTGAGATAGCACAGATGGTAGAGCGCTTACCTGCGAATGGCAAAGCTCCAAGGTAGAGTCCTGGTTTCCGCACACAATTTTAATCCGCCGGGACATTTCATATCGGCACACATTCTGCTGCAGAGTGAAAGTTCCATTCTTTATAATGCAATTGATAATTGTTGTTGTTATGCTCTTCAGTCCGGAGACTGGTTTGATGCAGCTCTCCACCCTACTCTATCCTGAGCAAGCCTTTTCATCTCCTCATAAGAACGACAACCCACATCCACTTGAATCTGCTTACTATACACATCTCTTGGTCTCCCTCAGCGATTTTTACCCCACACACTTCCCTCCAATGCTAAATTTACGATTCCCCGATGTCTAAGACTGTGTCCTACCAAGCAATCCCTTCTTTTAGTCAGGGTATGCCAAAAATTCCTTTTCCCACCAATTCTGTTGAGTACCTCTTCATTTGTTATGCGATCTACCCACCTAATCTTCAGCATTCTTCTGTAGCACCACATTTCAAAAGCCTCTATTCTCTTCCTGTCCGCACTGCTTATCGTCCATGTTTCACTCCCGTACAAGGCAACATTCCACACAAATGCCTTCAGAAAAGACTTCCTTACACTTAAATTAATACTCGATGTTAGCAAATTTCTCTATTTCAAAAAGGCTTTTCTTTTGATAATTTACACCAATCATTTTATTTAAAAAATATTTTTAAAAACAAATAATAAAGGCAGGATCAAACCCTGATCATCCACATGACAGTCTGGCACACTACTGCCCAAGCTATTTCACCATGCTGCTGTACAGAACTCATTGACTAGTGCCACATATTAGGGGCTAAACTGCAGAGTCTGTTGCCCATGCTCTGCAAATGTTGGCAACACCACAGCAGTCAACCATATAGCAGGTATGTTTTATTTATTTTGTGATCTGTACGAAACAGTGAACATTTTAAGTGAAAGTTAGGTTCGGCATAGGTTAAACAAGAAGTTCTTTTTTCGGTATGTGAGGGCGCGTAGCGCCCGAATCTCCGGTCCAGAAACGATCTATTTACAGTTGCCAACATACGCGCCATGCTAAAAACACGGGCAACCGACTCTGCAGTTTTACCTGTATTAGGTGTAGTGACTTCAATACAGATTTTCTTATGCAGTCTTCCAGTAAACATTTATGGCAGTCAGTAACATTGTCTTTCAATATAACTTGTGCCATAAACTTTGCAACTAGGATAACTAAAACCTCGAAGACAGCCGTTGATTTTTTTTTTTTTTTTTTTTTTTTTTTTTTTAGGCTAATCAAAGGAACAAAATCATATCGTAAAACTAACAATCAATGGCCTTTAAGATCATGATATGTAGCTTCTTGTTTTAGGTAGAGATTCTAAGCAAATTATGAAGACTGCTAAATCTTCTTACAGGGGAGTAGTCAATCCACCAAAAATGGAGTATTTTAGAAAACTGCTAAAAAATATGAGCTGCAAAGATGTTAATAGTGCTCATGGCATGAATGAAAAATATAACATAGTCATTAACCTTCCGATAGGTGCGCCTTCTAATCAGCCAACGAGGTTCATGTTTATTTCGCAGTTACCTCTTGATGATAAACCTTAAAAGGCACAAAACTTGTATCCTAAAAGAGAAGGCTAACACGGGGGGATTTCTGACTTTCCCACTTTCCAAGTAAAGATACGAAACTTGTCGCCTCGTATCTGACATATATGCGCGCCTGTCGGAAGGTTAATGATGTCACTATGATGTTTGAAAACTGATTTCCTCTAAAAGTAACTCAAATTAAACAGAAGTCTATAATAAAACCGTGGATTACACAAGGAACAAAGATTTCATGTAAGGCATAGTAGCTCCAATGATGGTGATTTAGCTAAATATCAGGAATACTGTAAAATATTTGAAAAAATAATTCAAAGATCTAAACAAGTGCACTGTGAGAAGAAGATAGCAATGTCAGGCAACAAAATAAAAACAATATTGAATATATTGAAAGAGGACACTGGTATAACCAGAAAGGAACAGAAGCAGATAGCATTAAGAGTAGAATATGCATTAGTAACTGATAGGCATAGTGATGTGAATCTACTAAGCAAGTACTTTATATCTATTACTGATAGTATGGGATTGTCAGGGTCAGTAAATAATGCCCATGAATATCTGAAACTAGCATTTGGGCAGTTCCATGAGAAAGTGGACATAAACCTCAAAAATGAAAATAAATCTTATGACAAATCCAATTACCAGTTTGATTACCTAAAACATGAAATTTTTTTATTTGAGGCTCCTTTTTATGTCAAGAATTACTGGAACTGAGCAAATGGCTTTATAACTTGTCTAAATTTTCAGCTTGTAAATACCGTTGAAAGTCAATTTTTTAAAGCAATAAAAAAAAGCACTGTAAAGGCATATCTTAGTAAAATATCTCTGAAAAACTATACAAATAACTTAAGCTGGTACATTTCAATAGCTTATAACGAATTTACTTCATTACTAGATTCCCAGCACAATTTGTTTGAAATTGCTATGTCCTGTCATTCCGTTACCAGAAAAAGCCTAAATTTATTTTCTCATTACCAATGCAATTTTGTAGAAGGTTGAAAATATGCATGCAAATACAGATTTGAGAGAGAAATAGAAGCCCTGCAATAAAAAAAAAGTATTATTAATTTTAACAATTTAATTTTTAATGATAATGGAATGACACCCTTGCAGTAAGGGAATGACATAAAATGGAGTAAGGGAATGACATAAATTTTATAATGGAATGCACGACGTTCTGTAAGATGTTTATAATACAGTTGTAGGCAGCTGTATGTTGGCTATGCTGCAATTGTTGGCAGTTGTATATTGGCTGTATTATCGGTGAAAATTGGAAGACCCACTCGGTTAGCCACTTTCTGAGACGGGGGTGGCGTCCCGGTTAGAATCCGCCCAGCAGATTAACGAAGGGTGTCGGAGTGCTGGCCAGCCTGCATGTGGGTTTTAGCCAGTTTTCCACTTCTACTAAGGTGAATACTGGGCTGGTACCCAAGTCCCACTTCAGTTACACGATTCGCAAACATTTTCATAACACTTTACACTTTCACACCTAAAACACTATACGCAGACATTTGGGGGGGGGGGGGCAAGGGGTGGCAACAAGAAGAGCATCCGACCACCTCGTAAATATTAACACACCCAAATCCGACCCAAAATGTGCGGGAACATGGCCAAAGAGAAAGAGTGTATGTAAAAATTGGTGGGAATGTGTTTGCAAAGGTGATAAGTCCTGTGAAGCAACTTCCTTTTTACTATAATAGAATGTTTGCTACTGTTGAAGGTCACTACCAATTAGGCCTGATATTTAAAGCATTTCTGCTGCTTTGCGTTGCTAGGAGTCCACTAGAGTGAAAATTTATTTTTTATTTAAAAGAGAGATTACATTTTTATAGCAAGATGTTTTGTGGGGCTGGTGATTTATGTTGTAGACAGATATGAAATTTCATTTCTTAGGAAGAGTGATGCAGATGGATACATATTTACATTTCCTACACAAGAAGAAGATAAATGTTGGGTAGAAAAAAATAAAATTGTACAGAAACTGGCTGCACCTACAGTAGATAAGCGAAACAAGTGCCATTTTCCCCACACAGAATGAAATTAGTAATTGTCAAGTGAAAATGTCATTCCGTTACCAGAGATTTTTTTTACTTTCATTGTTTAAATCTTTGATGCATATTTCTCCTATAGCATTTTGTTTCTCTTTTATTCCTCTTCGTATCATAATTTTTGTAAATTTGTATAGTAAATGGTTAGGCTGAATTGCTGTTGTATAATAAATGGTAACAATATGCATGTCCAAATTGTGTCATTCCGTTATCAGGTAGGTGTTTTTTTCACATAAATCTAAATATTTCAATGAAATATAAACTTTTGCATTATTAAAATTATGTTTTTTTTGCTTATGTTGGAAATACAGTAAAAGAAATTTCCTTTTATAATTATTCTTAGTCTTTTCATTATCCTTAAAGTACAAAAATTCATGAAAGTCATTCCGATACTCATGGAACTGCCCATTTATAAGTAACTTCAGGAACATGAATATGTATGTAACTTCACCACTCCATAAAAAAATCTTTAAAAACAAATCATTCTAGTGGTTACAATTAAATATCAGCAAAGTTAAAGTGTGTTCTTGTGAATTTAGCACAATTTCACGTTATTTGTGTAACCAGTCCATATAACTGGAACATTTCCTGCTTGGCTAAAATATGTGAATATTAAACCTCTGGGATAAAAAGAGATAGCATCAAACTAGAGACTAATTTCACTTTTGCCAGCAGTCTAGAAAATTCTAGTAAAGTTACAGTACAAGCAGCTTCACAACCACTTGACCACAAATGGACCGTGTTATGCATTACAAGACCAAGCGCTCTTATTTTATATTTTTGATGTGAGCGCAATTAGTGCTGTTTAGTAGTTATTTGCTATGAGATTTCACTACTAACTGAAAGAACACTAACCCCTATTTGGTACAAAAATTTGAAAAACATTCATAAATAAATATATTTTAAGAACATGGAAAATTTAGGTTCCATTATGTCAGTTATGACATGTGGCACTTGGACTAGTGATGCATAACACCGTCCAAATGACGGCTCAATTGTGGATGGGGGATACTGCACATCGGCTTTGACCTATGGCATTGACGTTTTGTTGTGTGCATGCTTGTTTGTAGGTGGCGTGAGTAATTATGTGATTGTTGGGTTAAAGATGATAGTTTGTTTACAAGCAGAACATAGATTATAGATTAAGGTTTTATGTTTGAAAAGTGATCTTTAGCTTAATTCTGTGAGTTATAGGTTAACAGAGAGGGTCCCCCCTCCCACTCACGTAAGTGAGCACCAAAGGCAGTGAATTATTGGGCCGAGCCATGTGATCGATGGTAACTTCTGTTGTAATCTGTAATTTATGAGGATAACAAGAGATTATTCATTATCTACAATACATAAATATTAAGATATTATCCCGTATACAGGTTTTCAGACATGTTGATGATATCATGGGTCAGAGCTGATTGGTGGTATCACAGTCTTCAGTTATGCCAAAATGACATTGTCCAGAACACAGTTCGGATTTATGAAAGGTTCCAATATTGAGAAGGCTATTTACACCTACAGTGAGAATGTACTTAATTCATTAGATAAAAAATTACAAGCACCAGGTATTTTCTGTGATTTCACAAAGGCATTTGATTGTGTGAACTACAACATCCTTTTAAGTAAATTAGAATTCTATGTTGTCATGGGCATTGCTGCAAAATGGTGCAACTTGTACCTCACTAACAGGAAACAAAGGGTGTCAGTGCAAGGAACTAGTGAATTAAGCCATCAGTCATCGGATTGGGAAGGGTCCGTCTTAGGGCCATTATTTTTCTTGTGTACATTAATGGCCTCTCATCAGTTACACTGCCAGAAGCAGAGTTTGTTTTGTGTGCAGATGATACAAGTGTTGGAATAAATAGCATGTCAAGCTTAATTATAGAAAGGCCTGCTAATGATGTTTTCATTAACATTGATAAATTGTTTACAGCCAACTCATTGACATTAAACTTGGGAAAGACTCATTACATGCAGTCAGAACATGTAAGATGTTTCTATCCAGCTTATGCATAAACAGCAGATAGAAGAGGTAGACAGTATTAAATTCATGGGATTACAGCTTGATGATAAATTCACGTGCGAGGAGCACAACACTGTACAGTAGAAACAACAAATATGTGTGTACAGTACTATTGTTATCAGACGTAGGAGACATTAAAACAATAAAGCTTGCATACTTTAACTTTTGTTCTATAATGTGGCATAATAATATGGTGTAATATATTTTGGACAACTCTCCAAGTCAAACAAAAGTCCAAAAGCGTGCAATGAGTATTATTTGTGGAGTAAATCCATGGACACCCTTCAGAAGCCTCTTCTAAGTCATACTCACTACTGCCTCTTTGTATATTTATTCCATAATGAAATTTGTCATAATATCTCTCTTTTCCAACAAACAGCTCAGTTCATACATACAATACTAATAACAAAAAGATCTACACAAGGACTTAAAAGCACATGCTGTAGTTCAAAAAGGGGTCCACTATTCAGGAACACACATTTTCATTAATTTACTAGCAACCATAAAAAATTTAGCTAAAAATAAAATCAGTTTAGGAGGAGCCTAAAAGACTTCCTAGTGGCCAAGTCCTTCTACTCCACTGACATATTTTTAAACAGAACCAAATGATATAAGTTTCTGTATTCATACTATTAGTATTATTATATTATCAGCTTGTAAAAGAAGATGAAGAAGAGACATGTTTCACATCTGCGAGGATCTCCTCAACATGGATCTATGGTACTAACAACTAATCTAATCTAATGAATTGTGCTTAAACTTTAGAGCCCGTTTTCTCTGAGTTCTATGGATAGGGCAATTTAATACTTCTGTGAATCGACACCTTCATATCATACTACTAACATTGAAAGTCTCGTCCCAAACTCAGTTTCCAAGACCTTAAGGTCTACTTCTTTATATGAATTTATTGGGACAACTGAAGCACGTAATACCACCCATCGGGTTTAACCCTTGATTTCAGTGTGTTGTAAGTATCAATATCTTCTGATATTCCCCCCCCCCCCCCCCCCTTAAGATTATATTGTTACGTTGAAATGGGAGCAGGCTTGACTTCGAAGACAACTGAACACAGCACTTATACTCGAAGCACGTTTATTATGAACTCAACATACATGCAGCACTGACTGCCTCTCAGGCAGAGTGCTCTACTATTTATACACGGACAGAATTTACCAGAAATTAGATGAACAGTTAACATAAGAAACAAGAAGAACTTACGGCAACTCAATTGGGGATCGCTGGAAGAAAGACGACGTTCTTTTCGGGAATTTCTGTTAAGTAAACTTAGAGGGCCGGAATTTGAAGCTGAGTGTAGTACGATCTTGCTGCTGCCTACTTACATTTCGCGTAAAGATCACAAAGACAAGAGCAATTAGGGCTCGTACGGAGGCATATAGGCATTCTTTTTTTCCTCGTTCAATTTGGGAGTGGAAAGGAAAGGAAATGCCTAGTAGTAGTACAGTGTACCCTCCGCCACGCCTCTTACAGTGAATTGCGGAGTATGTATGTAGATTTAGAGGGGACCGTAAGATTATAGGGTTGCCACCGGTGCTTTCATCCTGGCCTTTGAAGGCGACACACTGCCTGAGAAGGTCAAGATCATGATCTACTGGTGTGAAGTAAAACCATACGTTCCTCCCCCATGTGATGTTTTCAGTGCTGGAAATTCTGGCATATGTCCTCCACTGTACTTCCAACCCCTCATGCGGGGAGTGAGCGTGTCCATCACACTCAGATGTCCCTTGTACCCCTCCTCCTGTATGTGTGAATTGTCAACTACAGCATGCACCTTGCTCTCCAGACTGTACTGTTTTGCAAAAAGAACACAAAATCATGGAGATTTAAGACCCTGGACCACTTGACCTACATGGAGGCAAAGGGGGGGGGGGGAGAGAATTAAAAGCGGCTCCACCGTGTTAGTATGGCGACATCTTTTGCATCTGTAACATCATCGAATGTGACTTTGACGATTGTCACGATCTTCTGGGGACCCTACGGCCCATCAACCATCGACTGCCCTCTTGCTTGGTGGGGGCCACCAACTTTCTGTTGCTCCCCCACACCACCTGTGGGGGCAACTTCATCTCCACCATTGGGGACTTCAGTCCCTGTTACCCAGCCGGAGAAGCAGCAGGCTTCCCTGGCACCTCTCGCCATGAAGGGGTCCCTTGGGACACTCCCTTCCGAGGCTTCCACGAGTGGTCTGTTGGATCCCAGCCAGAGGCTGCAGGATCCGCACTTTCCTGCTCAAACGGCTTCCCGCTCTGCGTGGAGCCCTACGACCACTCCTGAGAAGTCCTCCCAGCCTTTAAAATCCAAAGGGCACCGAGAGGTAAAGAAGGAGAAGAAAAAGAAGGCAAAAGAGCCTTCAGTGGCTCCAACGCTGCCACCTGCTACCTCTGCCTCTCAAGATGAGGTGGAGATCCTTGCTTCTCCCGAGGATATCGCCTCACCAGATCTCTAGAACCAATGGTTCTCTACAATGTCAACAACGCGCTGGCATCAGGTGGTCACTCAACTTGACATCCTTCTCACCCATCATGGGTTTTTGTCAAAGGAAAAAATGAAATTTTACAGTGGAATAGTGGCAGTTTCTTCAACTGTCAAGCTGAGTTGCAAAAGTTGTTGTGCCGTTTCCCCGTGCTGTGTATGGCCCTGCAGGAAACTTGGTTTCCTGCACAGCAGACGCCAGCCCTTTGTGGCTATCAAGGCTACTTCAACAACTGTGCAGACTGTGACAGAGCCTCTGGTAGTGTCTGTATATACATCCTTGCCACCGTCCCAAGTATTGCTGTGCCTCTCCACACACCTCTTGAAGCTGTTGCTGCTCACCTTCGGGCCGTACAAGAATTTACTGTTTGTTCAGTATACCTTCCTTAAGATAGGGATGTTTTGCCCGCTGATCTTGGTGCCCTGGTCGCACAGCTCCCCCCACCCTCCAGGGGGCCCACAGCTCTTTTGTGGGTATGTGTGTGGTGTGCACGGGGCCTCGAGCTGAAGCAGCCTTCCTTCCCGCTCCAGGCTGCTTCATTTCATCTCCCGGTTCATGCCTTAGCACAGAGACGGGCGTCCATTGCAAGTTCAAGGTGGTTTCCTGTCATAGTTTTTCTCTTTCCTTGGTTTCTTCCTTTCCTAACCTTTGCTTCTGTCTTTCACTCCTTGCTGTACTCTTCTAGCCTTCCTCTCCTCCTCATTTAGTCTCTGCTTCGGTGTTTGAGACACACTCTTCCTTCTCTTCACTTCCTCTATTCTTCTTCATTCCTCCCTGTGCATGCCTGAAGGCCGACCCACGCATTCTCATGTGTAGCAGGTGACGGGGTAATGCGTAATTCCCCACCCCGGGTAAACAAGTAGGGCATGTTTGTATCCCCTGGTAAAGGCCAGGCCCACGGAGGAGTTATTACCAGAGCTGGTACCTTCCGAACATGCCAATTGGTCCCTCCATCTGTTCTCAGGAGGTGTGAACAATCACCTAAGGCGGGTAAGCCCTCAGTGAGAGCGCTCACTAGGAAGGAGCGTGCCGTCGGAGACGCCGGTAATCATGGGGGACATTTCCACAATGACTTCCTTCTCTTCTACTCTGACTTTGACCCAAAAAAGAAAGATAGACTCATCTCAGGGGGGGGGGGATGTTGCCTAATTTCTGAAATTTCTGGTTGTTTCTCAAACTGACGGTCAAGATTTCTCTTCTGTTAATCCTTTCGTAATTCAGAAGGGTGTTGATGCGATTGCTGGCCCTGTTAAAACTTGTTCCCGGCAGCGCAATGGAACATTGTTGCTGGAAGCGGACAATGCTTTCCAGGCACAAAAACTGATAAGGACTACGCTCTACACACGTTTCCTGTCCAAGTAGAAATGCACCGCACCCTCAACTCATCATGGGGGGTAGTTCTCACAAGATCCCTTGACGGGTTATCAGATGAAGAGATCCAAAACTACATGTCTGATCAGGGTTTAACAGCTGTGCATAGAGTGTTGAAAAAGGTCGATAACAAGTTAACACCATCAGTTGGTTTACGTTTTAGGAGGCAATCCACTTATAATATTGTAAAAAGATATAAAAAGCCAAGATCGCTGATCATCAATTTTTATTGACGACGACCGGTTTCGCTGAACTATGTCAGCATCATATTTTACAATGGCATAATCTTGTAATGTCAAACAGTTGTTATATAACAATTTACAGTGCATAGGTGCACTATGTCATTATAATAAAACATAATTATCACAGTGAGACACAGGCACACTGTGATAATTATGTTTTATTATAATGACATAGTGCACCTATGCACTGTAAATTGTTATATAACAACTGTTTGACATTACAAGATTATGGCCTTGTAAAATATTTTATTTGACCAGATGATGCTGACATAGTTCAGCGAAACCGGTCGTCGTCAATAAAAATTGATGATCAGCGATCTTGGCTTTATATCATTTTACAAGTTAACACCAACTCGTATTGTGTTTTTGACGTTCACCAGAGTTGAACTCCCATCCAAGGTCAATGCAAGATATGAAACTCTATGCGCTGTTTCCAATGCCATAGATTCAACCACACCCCTCAATCTTGCCCCAATACAGCAAAATGTCACTTGTGGTAGGGACGCCCATGAGGGCGACTCTTCCCACCTCCGTCCCCTTACTGCATTAATTGCTGCTTCCTCTAGGGACTGCCCTGTTTATAAAGACAAGAAGGTCATTCAGCAAATTCGGGTCACGGAAAAGGTCTCAACCTCTGCTGCTCCAAAGTTATTAGGGAGTCGGAAGCCCACTGTCCTTCCAGCGGGCACATACAGTTAGGTCCTCACCTCCCCTGACCTACTAGGGAGATAGGGACAGACCTGTGATTTCACTTTCGCTGACACAGCTGTGTGATTGGCCAGCCCGAAGATTGCCCGTTCCACGTCCCCGCTCCTTCTGAAGTTCAGTCTTTGTCAACCTCTCATAAACTGTGGGCACCTAAACAAGATGCCGGGACTTCGAAAAAGGAACCTGTCTGTGAAGATTTTCTATGTACTCAGGCTTCTCAACTGTCAACCACCTTTTCTTCACACCGTCACTCTTCCAAAAGAGGTAACTAAAAAAAGGGGGGAGGGGGTGGGGGGGTTCCTCTCCTTCCCTGCCGAGGGAACTGCCCAACAGTAGCCGGCCCCAGTCAGCCTCTGTCTGTCTGGATCGCACTACTGTTAGCCGGGCAACCACCGTTTTACCGGCGGAGGATGCTGCCCCTACCAATCAACTCGGGAAGGTGGCAGAAATTCCAGTCGCACTGATGGAACAAGATCTTCCACTAATGGATTGCAATAGCAGTGCTCCCTCGAAGTCAAGCCTTCAGCGGCTGTCAAGGTGATTCCCTTTTGCCTCATTCTTCTCTTTTCTCCCCTTATTCTTATCGTGGCGCTTCTTCAGTGGAATATTCGAGGCATTTGCTCTAATCGCGAGGAATTAAAATTACTTCTTAGATTGCACTGTCCGCTCATAGTTAGCCCCCAAGAAATCAAGTTATGCCCACAGGATCGTATAGCCTTCCCTCAATATACCTCTGTGGGTCAATCCATATGAAGTGGTACAGGGATGGTTTCTTGACCATTTTTAAATATTTTAATTTTTTTATATGTGATTGCCCTATATTTGAGAAGTTCAAAACGGTTTTTTAAAGTACTTTATCTTGCACTTTTACTGAATGGCGCCCATTTTTATTTGTTGGCTTGCGCCGATTTTTCAGTCTGGAGACATTAGCGAAAATTTTAATATCTCAGCACTGGGTTAAGTTACAACATTGTCTATTACACAAAATACCCTAAATTCAAAAATAACCATTCAAAATTACCTCTAAAATTTGGTATCCAAATTTTTAAAAAACCGCTTTTTAGGCCCAATAATAACATACAAGGAGTGACTTATGAGAGTCTATTTTTTTCCTGTAGTTAGATATCATACACTACTAGCCTCATATAAAGCAAGAACACTTACAAATGTTCCCATAATTTTTTATGAATTTTTGAAATTTGAAAATTTTCATTTTTTGTAAAGTTTGAGGCTAGTTATCTCGGATGGGACTGAATATAAACATATGATTTTTACACAGTTTGTACACCTATATGATAGCAATGTACTGTAAAAATTTCAACATTGATTCTGAGTGTGAACAAAGATATGAATTTTTGAAAGTGAGGAAATAATTCATATGACACAACAACAATTATTATCACTGTTGCCTATTTAAATTGTTAATTTTTTCATTGTAATAAAATTTAATTGTGACATAGTGTTAACTAAATATATCACACAATATTCATTTAGTTTATTTATTTTTAATAATGCAATATTAAACAACAGGAGCTTTCGGTTGTGTTCTATTGTAATAAAAATGCCCTTTTACGTTTAGGTTTATTGACAATAAAGAATTACATTATTGCTTGGCGTGGCATTGTAGAAGTACATTACTGCTGGGTGTGGAATTGTTGTAGTCAGTCTGTTCTGAAACCTCTGTTAGAGTGGATGTACATACTTCATCGAGAGAATGTGTTATGTGCTTTCTTTTGTGTGTAATTTGTAATTAATTTTGAGAGATTAACTGGAATGCAATAACATGGATGAACAGTGCTCTGTTGGACAGATAACAAGTGAAGTGTGTCACAAAACAGTTTATGGTTCAGTTATAAAAAACTTGAAAAAAATGCTGTGTAACATCAGAAACGGAAATTTATGAGGATCATTGTGTCAGTAAAATTACATCTCTCTCTTTAACATTGAATGACATAGTAGCATGTGTGTATGATGGACAGTGGTGGCTTGCCGAGGTTGAAACAATAAGTTTGGAAAACAATGACGTTTTTGTGCATTTTTACCACCCTGCTGGCCCAAGAACATCATTCAAGAAATCTAATAGTGACAAAAGTTTGGATACCAATGAAAAATGTTTCAAGGAAACTTTCAGTGCTTGAACCTACCACAGCAACTGGGAGGTCTTATTTTACATCACAGAAGCTGTCAGAAGAAATAAGTGTTCTTAACATTCACCACCAGGTTCAGGAAGTCACATATCAAAGGATGTTGATTTCTCAATTAATTTATTTTAAATACTGTATGTCAAAATAACATAAATGTTAATTTCAGTGATGTTTCCACTTTTTGTATATAATTCAGTACCTTGCTTCAATAATAATTGATTATATTCCACCAATATCACACATGAATAGGTAACAACCATAAGATCAGTTGTATAGTAATGTGAATTATTTCCTCATTTTCAAAAATTCATATCTTTGTTCGCACTCAGATATCAATGTTGAAATTTTTACAGCATGTTGCTATTATATATGTGTACAAACTGTGCAAAAATCATATTTTTATATTCAGTCCCATCTGAGATAACTAGCCTCAAACTTTAACTGGCCACGTGCTCTACGCACTTGTCAACGCCACCCAACGATGGAGAATTGTATCCATTACAAACGACTGTGGACGCACTGCTGTTGTGTTATAAAAGAAAGCAAAAATGCCTTCACTAGTTCTTTTAACAAATTCACTCCCTCCTCGGTTGTCTGGGGTAGCCTGCGCCGGTTATCTGGCACTAAGGTCCACTCGCCAATTTCAGGCCTGACAGTAGCGAATGCAGTCCTTTTGGACCCCGTTGATATATCCAACGCCTTACGCTGCTCCTTTGCAGAGGTTTCGATCTCTACTCATTACCACCCTGCCTTCCTCCCCGCAAACAGGGAGAGGAGGCACAGACATCTTCTTTCCAATCTTTAAATTGTGAAACTAACAGTGACACCTTCACTATGCAGGAACTAGACTGTCCTCTCGCCATGTCCCGCCCCTCTGCTCCAGGGCTGAGCTTTTTGCTCTCTATCAGTCAGTCCAATATGTTCGCCGCCGCCACCACCACCACCACCACCACCACCCCTTCTTATGTCATCTGCTCAGATTCACTCAGTGCCATTCAGAGTCTTGAAGACCTGTATCCGGTCCATCCTGTTGTACGCCGACTCCAACGCTCCCTTCAATTGGTAGCTGAAGACAGCTTTCGCGTTCACTTCCTGTGGGTACTTGGCCATGTCTGGGAACGTGGCCGCTGACGCTGTGGTCAGCGCTTTCACTCTCCTACCTTGAACAACTACCGTTTGTGTCCCGTCAAACGACATTCAGGGGCTATTTGCAGGTGTATTGTTACATCATGGCATTGGCTGTGGTCCTCACTTCAGGACAATAAGCTTAGAACCATAAAACCAATCCCGACAGCTTGGAAGACCTCCTCCCACCCCTCCCGGCGGGAGGAGGTAATCTTGGCCTGGCTGAGAATCGGTCATTGCCGGTTCAGCCACCGACACTTATTAACAGGCGACCCCCCCCCCCCCCCCCCCCGTATGTTTCTGCGGTCACCCAATGACGGTGCGTCATGTTTTAATGTTCTTCCCCAATTTTGATCATGTTCGTGTTGCATTAAATCTGGTGCCCACTTTGGAGGACGTTTTAGCTGATGCACGGGCAGCTGCTAGAGTTTTGCATTTTATACATATGACTAATTTGTCCAAGGACATTTAATTGCTTCTAATGATATTTTTTATTCCTTGTTTTAGTGATATTCTGAAAAATCCTTATTGGCACCTTTTTTTAACCTTGTTTTAAGTCAATCTAGGGTCAGAATTGGGCGCTAATGACCACTGCAGTTGAGTGCCATACAACCACAAAATAAAAAATAAAAAAAAACAGCTCCCCCCACAATTTCTTCTTTTGGAGGACTTTTAACGCCCATCGCCCTTTATGGGGTGGAACAGAGACATCTCGTCGTGGTAGGGATGTTGAAGCCATGTGGATGTGGTGGTCCAACAGGTCACTGCCGCCATAGTTTATGCTGCTGAGGCCACTGTTCCAACCACCACAGGCTCCCCTCAGCACAAATCTCTGCCTTGGTGGTCAAAAGAGATCGCTGAAGCCATTTGGGATCATGGTAGGGCACTCCAGCGCCACTGGTGTCATCCCACCATATGTCACCTGATTGCCTTTAAACGGCTCCGGGCCCGAGCTCAACAGCTTATCCGTCAAAGCCAGCAGGATTGTTGGAAGAGATACGTCGCCTCTATTGCATCTCGTGCCTCCCCTTCTCAGGTGTGGACCCAAGTTTGTCGCCTTTTCGGGTACTGCCCACCAGCAGGAATCCCCTGTCTACGCTTACAGGGTACTGTCGGCACAGGACCAGATCGTATCCATAAATAGTTCCTCCGTCATCTTCCTGTGGAGACTCAGAACCAACTGCTTGCCTTGTTTAACCATCTCTGGGCAGAAGGTGTTTTCCCCCTTACAATGGTGGGACAGTACCATCATCCCAGTGATAAAACCTGGTGCTGTCCCACAGGTGGGTGATAGTTACCGTCCGATCAGCCTCACCAACGTTACATGCAAACTAGTTGAACATATGGTGAGTTGGTGGCTTATGTGGATCCTCGAATATTGCGGACACTTGGTGGCACAACAAGGAGGCTTCAGTCAGGGTCGCTCCACAATTGACAATCTTGTGTGTTTGAAGTCAGCTATAAGTACAGCTTTTACCCGATGTGAACACCTTGTCCTGTATTTTTCGATCTCCGGAAAGTGTACGACACAACCTGGCGCCACCACATACTGGTTACATTGTACGATTGGGGTTTAGGGGCCCACTTCCAGTCTTTATAAGGAATTTTCTCTCCCACCACTCTTTTAGGGTTAGGGTGAGTGCCACTCTTAGTTCATCACACATTCAAGAAAATGGTGTCCCGCAGGGCTCCATTCTCAGTGTGCCTCTATTTTTAGTCACCATAAACGGGCTTACCATGGCTGTGGGGTCATCTGTCTGTTACAGCTTGTTTGCTAGTATTAGCGTCGCTGAGTGGCAGCTACATGGAGCCATCTGAAAAGCCGGATCATGGGCTTCTGCCCATGGTTTTCAGTTTTCAGCACAGAAAACCCGTGTGATGCACTTATGTCACTGTCGGGAATTTCATATGGATCCTGAGCTATACCTGGGTGGTGAATTGCTCCTCGTCGAAGAGACGTATCAGTATCTTGGGATGGTATTTGACAACAGACTTACTTGGGGGGCCCCATCTGCGTCAGCTGCAACAAAACTGTTGGCGACATCTCAATATTCTCCGCTGCTTGAGCCATACTGCTTGGGGCACTGCCCATTCCACCCTCTTGCAGCTATACAAGTCCTTGATACAATCAAGGCTTGATTATGGGAGCCTGGTATATGACTGGGCAGCACCATCAGAATTGCAGATCCTTGACCCTATCCACCATAGTGGTATCTGGCTGGCGACTGGGGTTTCCGCACAAGCCCTGTGCCAAGTCTTCTTGCCGAAGCAGGGATCCCTCCATTACATTTTCGCCGGTAGCAGGTTTTCGTTACTTACGTTGCTCTAGTCCATGCCGCACCACACCATCTGAATTGCAGGATTTTGTTTCCAACTCTTACCAGTCCTTCTCTAGCATGTCGACCTAGATCAGGTCTTCTGATCGTGATCCGGGTTCGTACGCTCCTTTCCTCACTTCAGTCCCTACCTCTCCCTGCTCCTTTTTCCTGCCCATCCCGTACCCCTCCTTGGTCCATCCCCCGTTTGAAGCTCCACCTGCAATTGTCCTGCGATCCAAAGGCGTTTAGTTTCACCACTGACCCTCCATTGCAAGTTTCTGGCCCTTCTTGATACTGACCGTGGTGCAGAAGAACTCTATACTGATGGCTCCCTGGTAGATGGCATAGTCGGTTATGCCTTTGTTCACGGTGATCACACACAACAACAGTCCCTACCCACCTGGCTGTAGTATTTTCACTGCTGAACTGTTCGCCATATCTCGTGCTCTTGACCCCCTAAAAACATGCCCCCGGAAGTTATGTTGTGTGCAGCGACTCCTTTAGTGGCCTGCAATCCCGTGACAAGTATTTCTCTTCCCATCCGTTGGTGCAATCCATTCACAATGCCATCTCTTCACTCAGCAAGTCTGGCTGTTCGGTGGACTTCGTTTGATCCCCTGGCCACATTAGCATCCCAGGGAACGAACGTGTCGATCAGCTGGCTACGCTGGCTACCACCACTCCTCCCCTGGATATTGGTATATCAGAATGAGATGTCCGATTGGATTTGCAGCACAAGGTGTTTAAGGCTTTGAATACGTAATGGGCAACAATGAGCATGCCCAACAAGCTCCGTGCGATCAAGTTTTCTACGGCTGCCTGGAAGTCCTCCCTCAGGCCTTCCCGTAGGGACTTTGTTGTTCTGTGTCGCTTATGTATGGGCCATACATGGTTGATGCATGGCTATCTTTCATGTCAAGAGAATCTACCAAATTGCCGTTGTGGTAATTTGTTGACAGTGGTCCACATCCTGTCGGCTTGTCCGCTTTTAGTCGCCTTGAGGCAGTCTTTTAACCTACCTATTGCGCCTGCCTTGATTTTAGCTGACAATGCCTCCAGCTAACCGTGTTTTAGGATTTATTGCGCAGCTGGATTTTATTGTTCTAGTTTGTGGTGGGCTCGTTTGCCTGGTATCTGAGGTCTCCACCCCTCGCCTTTTAATCTGTTGTCTCTCTTACTTCTACCTGTTTTTTACGTCCAGGTTTTTAGTCTGAGTAGAGTCACTGGCTCATCCTGTATTTGTGATCAGCTGGCCATTGTTTTCTGCTCTATCTATTTTAGCTTAGTTCAACACTTGGTCTCTCCTATTCCGGATTTCTTCCATGGTGTTGAGAGTGTTAGGTTCATTGGCACTATGTGCCCCTTATACCTCTCTTCTGGGTGTGGACTTCTAGTTTACCTTTTTCCTACTTGACCGTATTGTCTTTGGTAGGAACAGGGGACTGATAACAATGTAGTTAAGTCCCCTCAAAATGCCCAAAACAACAACAAGAATGTACCCCAAAAATTTTACCTAACAATAGACTTTAATAGAATTTGCTTGTTACAAAGGGGCAGTAGAGTAGTATGAGGTTAAATTTTACTTAAAATGTTGGTGGCCTAGCTTGATGACATTGACAACAGATGAGGCGGCCAATGACAGAGAAGCCACCAATCAGAATTCAGCTGGTTTTAATTGTTGCATGATAAAGTAATTATAAGAAACAAGAGGATGTAACAGAGTTCTATGCAATCAGTCTTTCACTCGTTAAAATGAATTCCCACATGGTTAAGTATTATGTAGGGTAGCAGCAGTGCAGTGAGCTAATGTTGACAGTGGTGAAATTTGATATAGTGACGATGAGGTCCAGTGCCCAGAAGAATTTTATTGACAGTTGACAACGAAATGTTTCCTTTGCGATAATTAGTTTACTGACCGGAAAAGACTACATACAAGAACATGTCAACCATAGCATTAATTATTCACTTCACAGTCAACAGAAAGGATTATGCCCAATCTGTGAGTTAGTTAAATTTTATGTAAGAGGGAATTAATTCTTTGTGTTGGCACTGAAATAAATGATTAATGCTATACCTGCTCTATTGTTAACAAGTTATTGTATGTAATCTTGTCTGGTAACTAAATTATCATTGTAAAGGGAACATTTTGTTGTCAGCATTGGCTCACATATTGGGACAAAATGAAAATGCGAAACAGCAAAATGGGTTCATTTATTTTGTGTAAGAAACCAGCAAATCTCTTTAGATGCTGCACACTATCACACAATTGGCTATTGACAGCATCACACAACTCCCACAATTTTCATCTGTTGCTGACATCATTACATTAACCCAGTATGAAACTCCCTAGCACATGAATTAACATGGAGAGTAAAACATGAAAACTGAATAAGCACTACTTTAGCATCTGCTGTTAAACACTGCTGAATACAGATAGCAGTCAACATAGGTTCAAGGTGGCAACACAGTCATTCTTCATTATTTGCTGTTTAGTTAATACATATCGCTAAATAGAGTATTAAGCTTGACTGTACTGTTGTATTAAATAAGCTTAATTCTGCTGTAGAAATAATTTTGTTTATAAAGGGAAATAAAATTGAGCTTAAAGTTCACATTGTATGTTGAAATATTTGTTTGACTCCAGTTATATATTACAAAACTGAAGTTAGTCTACAAATATTTTCATAAACTCCAGAAATAATGTGTATGTCAAATTCTTGGGAGAGAGGCCCAATATAAGGACAGCAGCAGCAATCACACAAGTCACAACTGGATAATCACAAACACTTACTTAATCAAAAGCATATGAATTTTAAATCACTTCATGCAGCTGATTCCCCAAGAGAATTTCATCAGTATATATTGCCATGAAACAATGTATCTGTATACCAGTCTCCATATTTTGTAGTACAATTTAAAGAATCTTACTGTTTTTATTCAAACGTAGTGTTCCAGTTGCCATTTGCATTGTAACTATAATTTTATTACCAGTATGATTTTCAGTCCTCTTGGAAGTGTCTCACGAGTGTGTTCAATATTTATGTTGAAGAGATCACTATTACAGTTTCAGACATATAATTACCATCTGGAGGAAATAACTAACTATGCACAGATACCCAAGTGACTAGCAAACAGCCCAGAAATAAATGTGGTGTGTCTAAAAACTTTGCCGAATGGTGTCATATGTGAACAGCAACTTGGTGCATGCATGTGGGTCTTCAGAGGCTTAAGGATAATCAATACACTGCATGAGACTCGCAGAGTAAACAGACTGTGACCAGTTGAATGCTGTCACTGTGAAAGGAAGTGTCACAACAGAATTGAGCAGCATGTAAACATAAAGGTCTGCTACAAATTGGGGAAGACTGCAATGGAGACACATGGACTGCTCATGCAAGTGTACAGAAGGGAAGCCACGAGCAGAAAATAACATTGATCGTTATTTTGATTCAGACTCAAACTGGTTGCACCAGGTCACGTCTCTTGTGATGATGGTGTTCAGAAGCAACGGATTCTAGTCAGACGTGGAAATGAAATCACCAGAAGTTCCCATCTGTTTTGCTTTTAGCTTATCTATGAGCTTGTGCAGCACAAATCTGAAGCAGATTTTCTGCTTAGCATCACAGATGCTGGTGTGCACAGGGTTCTTGCTAATGCCAAAATCCTCCACAATCGGTCTGAGTCCATTGCCAATCTTATGCCAGCATTTGTCGCACCTTTTCAGTCATTTCTGGGGTTCAGCTTGGTCATGCTGTGGTAATGTAATGGACTCGTATTCGGAAAGACGGTGGTTCAAATCCACCTCCGGCCATCCAGTTTTAGGTTTTCCGTGATTTCCCTAAATTACTCCATGCAAATGCTGGATGGTTCTTTGAAAGGGCACGGCTGATTTCCTTCCATATGCTTACCTAAACACTCAGAGCGTAAACTTCATCTGTAATGACCACGCTGCCGATGGGATGTTAAACTCCAAGCTTTCTTCCTTATGATTGTAGCAACACTTTTTTCACAGCTTTACATTGGTTTATTTTATTAATGGTTTAGCAGATGCAGCTCTTCAGTAAATATTATGCTCCAGCATGTGTTAAGTTTTACAGTTACTTTTGCTGTACTAGTATGTTATCTGCAAAACCAGAAGCTGTCCGTAAGGCCCCAGCAATAGGTTTGATGTGTTGCATGTTGCTGATAATACTTCTGAACCAGCTTGGGCTGCCTTGCCTTTTGTGACAGTGGCCAATCCTTTTGAGAGATCCGGACATATGAAGAGGATGGGTTTGTCAGTCATTAGGGGGAGGGCAGGAAACAATGGCAGTGTGCACTCTGTTTGCTTGCTCAGGGGATTCTGCCTACGGAGATAAAGAACACTTGCTGCATCCAGCTGCAAATCATTACTCGTGTCAGCATCCTGACATGACAGCATGACTTCTGTCACCTGGGTTCAGAGGTCACCTTTGGCACTTTCAAGCATCTGACAGATTTGGTGAAGACATATAGTCTCGTTCTCAGTGTAGAAGTGAAGCTATCAATTTGCAGCTTGGTTCCTAGAACCTATCACAGTATTTTGATTTAGAGCTGTGTTTAAGGCTTGAACCAGAGGCTCAAATGATTATGTGGTGGTCTTGGATGCAAATTTCTTTACCTCTGCCATTGCCGGCCGCGGTGGCCGAGGAGACTGAGACGCTCCAGTCACGGTCTGCACGGCTACTACGGTCGGGGGTTCGAATCCCCCCTCGGGCATGGATGTTTGTGTCGTCCTTAGTCTTAGCTAGTTCATAAGTAGTTTGTAAGCTTAGGGACTGATGACCCCGTAGTTAAGTCCCATAAGTTCTACAAACATTTGTTTTTGTTTTTTAAACCTCTGCCATCAAATGGGGAAATGTAGGGTTTCCCTGAATAGGTCAGGCATGCACTACACACAGGAAGTGGCTACTAGGATAGTGGAGTACGTGTGGAGTGCTCATGTATGGTTTTTAGGATATAGAAACACCTCCACAAGCACATTAAGATCTTATGAATTCTGGTCAAGCCAACACTTAGCTCAATAGAATGGAGAAAGAAATGGTAAATATAGTAATAGTTAACTGCAGAATTGTCTATGAAAGATCCCAGAACTGCTCTCACTTTTAACTACTCACAATGCCCCCATAGTAGTTGAGATGGAAATCTAGCTCAAACCAGATGTCAATAGTAATGAAATCTGAAGTTGAAATTATATACTGTAGAGATAGGCTGAACACTGAAGAGGCAGGCATGTTTATAGCGACAAAAAATACTATTATATTGAGTGAAATTAGTAAAGATTCGGAATGTGAAATCATTGGGGCAAAGGTCAGTGTGAAAAGTGGCTCAGTCATGTTTTTGTAGATCACCTGGCTAGGGAAAGCTTGGAAAATACTTCCCATATGTTTCCTCATCATTTTGTACCTCTAGGTGGAGAGTTTAACTTACTGGATGTAGACTGGGAGACAAATGTGTTTAAGATGGGTGGCTGAGACAGAGATTTGAGCAATCTTGTTCTAAGTGTTGTATCCGAAAATTACCTCAAGCAGTTAGAGTGCTGACTAGTCAAGATAACATACTAGACCTGCTAATGACAAGTAGACCTGAACTTTTCAATTCAGGTAGCATAAATCAGGGTATCAAGAATCATAAGGCCATTATAGTGTCAATGAATACAGCTGTAAAAGAAACATCAAGAAAGATAGGAAGATCTTATTTAGTAAAAGTGAAAAAGAGCAGATTACGGAGTAGTTGCTGCTCAACACGAAAGTTTCTTCTATCGCTTAGTGTTGAGCATCTGTAAAGTTAAAGTGCACCGTACAATCTGCATTAGATAAGTATGTGCTATGTAAAATTATGAGAGATAGGAAAGATCCAGCAGGTTTTAACAACCAGGTTAGGAAACTGTTATGAAAGCAAAGAGAACGTCACTGCAAATATAAATTAGCGAAAGTCACACAGACAAGAAAAAGTTAGCCTAAGGGCTGTCATGTGAGAGGTGTTCAACTACTTTGAAAGCAGTGTTTTGTGTATTGACTTGGCAGAAAAGTCTTAAGAAATTTTGGTCTTATGTCAAATTGGTAAGTGGTTCAAAACCAGATATCTGTGACCATAATGGCATTGACAGAGGATGGCTCACAAAAGGGCAGAATACTAAATGTCTTTCCAAAGCTGTTTCACAGAGGAAGACTGCACTGTAGTTCTTCCTAAAACCGTCACCTGAACGACAAAATGGCAAATGTTGAAATGAGTTTCAGAAACTTAGGAAAGCCACTGAAACCGCTCAACATAGGAAAGTTTGCTGGACCTGATGGGATACGAGTTTGATTTTTCACGAAGTATGCAACGGAACTTGCTCACCTTATAACAGCAGTGTACCAAAAATCTCTAGAGGAATGAAGTGTTACTAAGAATTGGAAAAAAAGTGCAGAACACTCCCATTTTCAAGAAGGGTTGTCAATCCAATGTGCAAAACTATAGGCCTATATTTCTGATGTTGGTCAGTTGTGGAATTTTCAAACACTTTTTATGGTAGAGTATAGTGACATTTATGGAAACCAGAAATGTCCTTTGTAGAAATCAACATGGTTTCCGAAAACAGCGATCTTGCAAAACCCAGCACGCGCTATTCATCCACGAGATCCAGAGGGCAGTAGATACTGTATCCCAGGTAAATGCTGTGTTCCTTGACTTCTGCAAGGTGTAGTATACCGTTCCGCATCGTAACTGTTGAACAAAGTGTGAACATATGGAATATTAGACCATTTGTGTGACTGGATTGAGACATTTGTAGCTACCAGAACACAGTATGTTATTCTCAATGGAGAGAAATCTTCAGAATGTTGAAGTGATTTCAGACATGCCCCAGTGGAGTATTACAGGATTGTGGCTTTTCACAATATATATAAATGACCTAGTACAGTGGTTCCGAAACTGTGGGTCACGACTCACACGATGTGGCATGGGATCTATGCAGGTGGGTTCCCAGACAACTTTAGAAATCTCTAACTAAAATAATTTACTGAATGAAAAAAATGTTGAAGGGTATTTCGTAAGTCTTTAGATTTTAATGATATTTTTCACCCGATGAAAAAAATAAAAATAAAATGAGATTTACATTACGTTTTACCACTTCATTATTGTAAGTGATGATGGTTACGAGTTGGTGTTCAGAGTTTAAGGTTTTTACAAACTGAATTTTTTGTGTTTATACAAGAGGAGAAATTTGTTCTTGATTTAGGAGTTTCTTTCCTATAATTCTAGATTGTTATTGATGGCAAATCTGTGTTGGGCCAACTTAATGCTAAAAACTGTCAGCATCTGAGGAAAACTAGCTAATGGAAGTATTGTGCCAGTCTACTTTGAAAACTTTTCTTTAAATCCCAGTCTTGAAAAAAAATAAAGGGAGAGCATCCAGTGCTTGCAAATACAGATTGGAGTGAATTAATGCGATTCACAACTACTGGCTTATATGGACATGCATTATCTATTTTTATTACCAAGGTTCTTTAATAAAATAGAAACAACCTCTGTGTGGAAAATGATTTATGCCTAAAACTAACAAACATCAGACGTGTTATAGAGTCTCACTATTTCCAAGACTTAACAGTGCCAAAAATCTCAAAGTTTACCATTTATTTTTCATAAAATAAATTTATTACTGGTCAAATTAAGTTTTCTTTAATAAAGTGTTCCCATCATCGTTATCAAAATTCTTGCTTATCAAAGCATTTGCACATTATAATAATAATTTCAGTTTCATATTGAAATTAATTTTATATTACTGTTAATTGCTGTGCAGTCCCTGTAGTAGGTCGTGAAAATTTGTTCAGAAAAATTGTGGGGTCCCATAACGAAAGAGATTTGCAACCTCTGACCTAGTAGATAACATTGGAAGTTCAGCGAGGCTTTTTGTGGATGATGCTGCAGGGCATTGACAAGTCACAACACTGGAAAAGGATAGTGAAATGTTGAATATTCTAAAGTGTATCGATGCATGGGGCAGGGAATAGTATATGAGCCTCAACATAAACAAATGTAAAGTGATGTGTTTACATGAAAAGAAAGAACATTTATTATATAGCTACACAAACATTGGAAGCAGTTAATTCCATAAAATATCTGGGGTAGACAGATGAGGCGATTTGACATGCAACGACCATATAAAATTAATTGTGGGGTAAGGCAGGTATCCAACTGAGATTCATTGGAAGAATCCTCAAGAAGTGTAGTCAGTCAACAGAGGAAATAGATTACAAAACTCTTGTTTGCCTGGTGCTTGAGTGTTACTCATCATTGTGTTATCCCTACCAGGTAGGATTGATAGAGGACATGGAGAAGATCTAACAGAGAGCAGCACACTTCATTATGGGCTTATGTAGTAAGTGTGAAAGCATCATGGAGATAATTAGGAATACCAGTGGCAGACGCAAGACAGATGTTCTGTATCACGTTACAGGCTTCTGTCAAAGTTCCACCATCATTCGTTTCTTGAAGAGTCAACAAGTATGTTGCTTCCCCCTGTGTATATCTTTTGAAATGATCACAGAGATAAAATGAGAGACATTAGGGCCTACATGGATGCTTACTGCCAATCGTTCTTCCCACTAACCGCACACAACTGGAATAGGAAGAAGAATTGACAATGCTATTCAAAAGTTCCCTCTGACACGCATCATGAGCTGGCTTGCGGAGTGTGGATGTAGATGCAGAACACAGTGGAGCTATTGTAAAGACAGTATGCTGAAATACCTATTTGGCCATCCAAATTTAGAATTTCAGTGGTTTCCATAATGAAGTAAAATTCTGAGATCATTCACTCTCCATCATTGCCCTACTTGGCAAGTTACTTTGTTGTTCTTTTTCGGCCTATAATTTGGTAGCTGTTAAAGTATGTAGAAAAGTTGACAACCATCAAAGTTAAGTTCTATCAGCATTTGTAAGATGACTGCACCAAGTGAGGTGGCAGTGCGTGTAGCATGCTGGACTCACATTTGAGAGGACTGTGGTTCACATCTGCCTCTGGCCATTGACATTTAGTTTTTACATTATTTCCCTCAAACACTCCAGGCAAATGCAATGATGGTTCTTTTGAAAGGGCACATATGATTTCTTTCCCCATCATTATGAAAACAATCAGAAATTGTGCTCTATTTCTAATGCTCACACTGTTTGATGAAACATCAAACACTAAGCTACCTTCTCTTTCCATGTTTGTATATGTATTCATAAGTTTAGATTCTGTGTATTTATTTATGTATTCATTCTTTTGTGTGGGGGAGGGGGAGGGGGAGCAAAGACAACTTTTTCCTCAGTCAGCTCAAATATGATGTTAAATTCTCTTCATAATATTAGTTATGTTTATAGACTCAGCTGTATTGTAACCAGAAGTCTTGGTTAAGTCTGAAGTTAATACTTCAGTTTATCATTAAAAACTATAATTTAAAAACTCAATTTTTCATAATGAACTGTTCTCAATGTCTAAATCAATGTATAATACTATTTTTGTAATTCATCTATACCCTGCATAAATAATGAAATATCTTTAGGTTGGGACTACAACATAACTTTTGCTAATATTCGGGCAAATAATATAGTTTGTATTTATTTTCTGAGGTAAATACATATTTGTTCTGCTTCTGCCATTTTTAACAAGTTAATAGTTTATGTTCATTATTAATTAACATAAATGGGTACATATACACTTTCCTTGAATCAGAACTGACTTTGTTCCAGATGGAGAGGGTGCACAAACTACATGAAGTGCGCCCCTCTCTCAGCCATATCACACACACAGAGTTCCATCATGGCCACAGCCGTCGATATCTACGATGCTTTGTAGCATGTTTTGTGTTTTTGTTCTTTCTGTTGATGCTATATGTCCCAGCATATCATCAAACTCGTACACGTGGCGACCAAATACACATAGGTAAGTAATGAGTATGATACTCCTTATGATTAGGGATAGTAAATATCTGGATTATCATGCCAGTAATGGAAACTTTCACAAATAGTATTTAAAGTGGTACATTATTTAAAAAGGAACATGTAGTGCCTTAAATGTAAGATTTTCGCAGTGACAACTTGAGACTTTGTAAAGGCAATTCTGAAAGTTGTGAGAAAGTAATCAGCATCTTTTCTTTTCATAAGTACACACACACACACACACACACACACACACACACACACACATTAGTAAAGTTAGCTGAAGTTCTGCAAAGCCCATTGGTTTCTCAACTAATCTATACGTTGCAGATAACCTATAGGTTCATTTTGTATGTAAGCTAATTGGCTGAGTAAGCCAGAGGAAATGTTGAAGGAAGTTAATGGTACACCATGTCCAAATCAAATCGCTCCATGCCTTGTAAAGCAGTGTGGTAGCCAAATCATGTCCTGATGGTCTCAGGGTAAAGCGCTTGACTGGAAATCAAAGGGTTGCATTTTCTAAACCTGTTTGGATCACAGGTTTTTTCTGGCTGTGGGTTATGCCAGTCTTCACCTCTCAATAATATGAGGCATCACCAGAAATAACATGTGATTTGGATTCCATGTTAAGCTGTAGGTAGCCTTTCCCTGGTTGGATAAGTGGAGTATGTTAGAGACCCGCAAGTCGGCGAAGTGGCTTCTAGTTGAAAGACTTGCGCCAACCCGCTGAGCCACCTGAAATTAGGGGCCTATTATTATTTAATTCAACTGTCACAATTGGCACATTATATAATTGCCTATATGGAGCAATTAAAATAAATTTGTTGATAATAGATTATAAGAGGGATAATGCCCACAACATTTGTTGTATTTTCGCTAAAGACACATGTGACACCTATGTCATTCTAAATGGCAATCCTCTCTGGGAGCTCAGCTTTTGTATGCTGCTTGCAGATATATGTAACTCACCTTTTGTGAGCTGGACCTGTATGTTGCTAAGAAATAACGTGTTTTTATTAGCTGAAAAGAAGGGTCAACTGAAGTATGCAATATCATCCATAGGCTTGGACTCCCAATGTCAGTTCATTGAGTTGTATTATCATTTTTGTTTTGTTATGAATGTGGCATTACATCTATACAATACAATCTGATCAATTTACATTCACTTATCCACCTACCCTAACCCCATGTTTTAATTAAAAAACACTAAGCACTTGAAATATTGATCATTTATAATGGCAACTGCAATGGAAAGTTTCTTTGTGTGTAATGGAAAGTTTATTTTATGAGAGTCCCTTCCCCCTCTCCACCAGAATGTCAGGTTTCTTTTAGTACGTCCCCATTATTGACATCATGGGTCAGACAGGTGGTATCAGGCTCTTCAGTATTGCCAAAAAGAAATATAGAAGCTTTGAGAAAGTGTCACCTTCCTTCATTAAAGGGTCTTGAAAATCTGTTGAGTGGTTTGAGAAATGGAACATTGCCAGTTCATACTTAGTTGCCAATAAGCAGGAATGCTTTGGTCAGCATAGTACCTTGGAACATGCAATTAAAACAGAGCTGCACAACACTGTGTCATGCAGGTATATTATGGATAATCCCCAAAGAATATTGGCAGGTTAATGTGCATAAGTAGGCGTGAGTTTTCTGCAAAATATGATGAAAAGTTGGGGGGGAGGAGGAGCTTGTTAACCAATGAAATAATCATTTCCACATATTATGATGTTCATTTGTACAACACTTCTAGGTGCCTTTGGGCACACCACTCTAGCTTGTAAGTGGTAAGCAGTTTGCAACAAATGTGATAACATTGTCAATAAATGAGTCATTTGTTCATCTCTTTGGAAAGACAATCACCCTGTTTGGAGTAGAGACTGCAGCACTTACCTCCAAGAAAGAAAAAAATATAGCAACATAACTACTGTATAAGAGTTATTCTGAGCCCATAGCTCCCCACAGAATACCTAAAAGGCCACAGCCAGAGTTTGTGAATATGACAGTAGCAGCTGGAGAAGGGTGATGCATGTTCTTTTTGTTAGTAAGGCTTTGACTAAAAGCTAATTAGTCATTACAATGATTAGCAACCTATCCTTTTCATAATATTATTCATGTTCCAACCTGGTCTTTCATTTTTAAATTTTTACGTAAGTTACGCTGCAAATAAACTGAAATAATGCTCAGTTTATTTTATTTATTAATGTTTTTACAAACTGTACAGAAAGAAAAGGAAATTTTGAGATTTTGAATGTTTTTCAGAAAAAATTGTACTTGTAACGATGTAGTTGTAAAGATACAGAACATTTACAAAATGTGCAAAGTCAGTGACAGCTTTCATAATTTTTTTTAACACACATTAGCCCAGTGAGTGTAAACCCTTACTGTAAACTAATGGGTGTGTTTACTTTTATATATGAAGTTCTCACATCTATCTTACAATCTTTGTGGAAATTTATTTGCACTCAAAAATTTTCCTTCAATTTCTTTTTATGCCTTTTAAGAAAATATTAATAATTATTATATGTGTTAGTTTATTTGCATTCTAAATAAAGTTTCCGCATATAGGCTTGACCTTATGACCCTTGTATTACCATTATGCACTCTTTCCCATTTTTGGAAATGATGAATAGAAATTACTTGGGCCTCACTTCACCCATGCTAAATTGTTATTTTTTAATGCTTTGGCTATCTGGAACTCCCAGTAAAGCGTGCTGTGAGACTTGAACAGTTCAGTGTTACTGAATTTAAGATTGCCTTTCTTATAGACTGTTCTGAAGACAACATAAGAATGGTAAAATACCTACAACCAGTTAAAGCTTGCTTTTTAACCAATTAAGTCAGCTGGGTGAAACCCAGGCATGCTGTAAAACCAAATATTGTATCAAACACTAAAACAGGCAAACATAAACTGTAAAGGTCAACTGAAATTGAAATACTCCAGTTGTTTAATAACTTTCAGCACACAAAGTGAGGAAAGGCATAGATTTCAAGGCATTTGTTCCTATGTGACTTTCTATTTAAATAATAATTGATATGTTCTGCCTGTAAAACACATTATGTCTAATAATTTAGCTTGAATATGTTGCATGATGATGTGTGTCTTGTGTAAATTTTTTCCTCTCTGACAGGTATTTTAGATACAAGGCTGAAAGTGCTTTGTCTGACCGTTTTAAACAAGAGAATGGTATTTCGCAAGGGGATGTTTTAAGCGTAATGGCATTCACCATAGCCATAAACAGCATTACATCCACTGTGCGACTGCCTGTACAATGTTCCTTATTTGTGGACGACTTCTCCATCTTCTGTGCGTCCTCCTCCATTACAAAGGCAGTTGGAGGAATGGTGTACGACCACTGGTTTAAAGTTTTCCTTGGAGAAAACTAAAACTGTCTGTGTGGATTTTAATCGCTCCCGTTCTCTTTTTAATACACCTGTTTTAAAACTAGGAGACACTGTTCTCACCTTTCAGGACAAGGTGAAATATCTTGGCCTCACTTTCGACGAGAGGCTGACGTGGTTACCGCACCTTAAAGAGGTCAAACTGCGATGCCTCAAGGCTCTAACTATCCTAAAATGTCTTAGTCATCGGTCTTGGGGTGCCGACAGGGCACGTCTGCTCCAGTTCTATAAAGCTTTCATGTGGCCTAGACTGGAATATGGCTGCCAGGTCTATGGATCAGCCAGGCCTTCGTACCTGAAGATACGGGATGCAGTACACCACGAAGGTATCAGGCTGGCGACTGGTGCTTATCGCACAAGTCCAGTACTTAGCCTGTGTGCAGAAGCTGGTGAGCCCCCGCTCTCTATTTGTTGTCTTCTGCTCATGGCACGCTTGGCGTACAGATCTCTGTCAGCTCCACAAACGTTACTTTCTCTCAGTGTTGCTCAGCAGCCCAACCAATGTTTGTTCCACAACCGCCCACAGGCTATGAGACCGTTTGGAATTAGAGCACTGGAGAGCCTTGAGTTGCTGCCGGTGCAGGGCATTAAGGTTCAACGCCTGGGGTGGAGTAGGGGTTGTCCCTGGCTCCTTCATAGGCCTACATTGATTTTAGATCTGACTGCTTTTAAGAAGCCTTGTACCTCGGACAGTTTTTATAAAAGTAGATTTTTGGAGATTTTAAACCACCATGCGAGTTTTATTCTTGTCTATACTGATGGATCCAAGCAGGGATATAGTCTCGGCTGCTCCGTTGTGTTCCCCGATTCTGTCCTTCGGATAGGGCTTCCAAAACAGTTCTCCGTTTACTATGCGGAACTGTTTGCTATCCTGAGGGCACTAGAACAGATTAAAAGGCATCAAGGTATGAAATTCCTGATCTGCTCAGACTCCCACAGCGCCCTCCTCGCTGTCGACCAAATGTATCCGGCAGATCGGATGGAGCAGGACATACAGGACGCTCTCCTTGCATTGCAACAACACCACAAGGGGATAATTTTCTGTTGGGTTCCTGGGCATATAGGGATCCAGGGAAATGAGCTTGCCGACGCAGCAGCTAAAGAGGCTTGTTTTCTCCCTCCTGCCGTCCCGCTGAAAGCGGTCACCTCCTCTGTGGCACGCACAACCATGTCGTTGTAGGAGGATCAGTGGTTTGATGTGGCAGATAACTATGCACAGTAAAATCCTCAGTCCGCCCATGGCGTACATCCTTCCGCCCTCGACGATCTGATGAAGTCGCCCTCACTTGTCTTCGAATAGGACATTGCCTGTTGACACGTGGTTTTATTTTACACGGTGAAGAACCACCGGAGTGTGGCAGATGTATGACACAACTGTCGATACAACATATTTTAACGGAATGTGTTTTATTTGCTGGTATCAGGGTAAATTTGGGTCTCTCACAGGACCTGAAATCTCTCTTAGGTGACGATGAGGCATCTGTGGACTATGTCTGGACTTCTCCCCAAAATACTGGGTGTGCGATTTTAATATGTGTGAGAGTGGCTCCATCACCCTTCATTTTTAAGTAGTCACCGGGCCACATACATCTGTCAATGTTTTATCATCAGTTTTAGTCCTTTTACAAGTTGTTTTAAGCTATCCCTATACTGTAGGTGTGCTCTTATATTTCGCAAGTCCGTCCGACATGCGTCATTTTTCTTCCCTCCGTTCATGATTAAGCACGGGCGCTGATGATCTCGATGTTGAGCCCCCTATATCACCAATCAATCAATCCATCAATCAATCAATCAATCATTCTATCGTGTAAATTTCTGTTGCAGTTGCAATATTCTTCTTTTTGATACATACATGTTGTAAGATTACAGTAAAAAAAGTTATCTATTGGAGTAGCACAAAGATAATTTTCACCTAATTAGACTTGGGTACATGCTACATAGACAGGCAATTTGTAGTGTACTTCATGTTTTGTAAATAATGATTTTTAACAATTTTGGAAGTTTTAAAAGCCAAAACGTTTGTGTGAGTGCCTCTATCACAACCAAATATATTTAGTGAATTCAACCAATCATCATTTCAGTACAGTCATTTACACATCAGAAAAAGAAATCTGTTGACTTTCCAAAATGTATTAACTTGCAAAGTTGTTTGTGTGTATAATTTCCGAAGCATGCTTTCTCCAAGAAGGGGGAAGTCCTAGCTTTTCTTTTTTTCTTTTTTAATTAATTAATTTTGTTCCAATCTGCCATGCTTACCCCAATTTGAGGTGATGGCCCAGAAAGCATTTAGTATCTTAAAGTGTTTGGTCACAGGTTTTTGGTAATGCACAGTGTCTGTTCCAGTTTTGTAGGACCTTCATGAAGTTACAGCTTTATTGTGGGTTCACAGTGTAAGACTCACTGAGACCTTCTCACTCGAAAATAATTGCTGCTATCCACTATGAGGGATCAGGCTGGTTACAGGTGCTTACAGTTAAATAGCATGGGATGACAGTGGTTCAAATCTGTGACTGGCCATCTGGATTTAGGCTTTCGATAATTTCCTTAAGTGGCTTCAAGCAAATAAGAGGTTGCTTATTTTCAAATGCCACGACCAGTTTCCTCCCACATCCTTTAAATCATCTGCAATGACAATGATATTGACGAGACATTAAACCACTTATGGGCACTGTCAGGGCCAGTTTCTGTGCTGGTGCTGGGAAAAGTCACTTGCCATCTGCCTACAACTGTTTGTGTTGTGATGTATGACAGTTCATTATTGCTCCAAATTCACTAGCATACCGATTTGGTGCTTCTCCAGTTATGGCAAATCTTTTCTTCAATCATCCACGAGCAACAAGGCTGTTTGGGAGCCACGTGAAGTGTGTACTGGAATGCAAACAGACATCCATTCTCGAAATAATTTGCTCTGGTTACTGTGGTGGCTCAGAATAATTTTAGATTTAGTGCAATGTTGGAGAGGCTGCACTCCTGCATTCATTTTTAATGCCATGTTTTATGACATTTTAAAGGAGTGCTTGCTTGCTCTGTTGTTTACCTCAAGGTCCAGTTGCCTCAAAACGTAATTGTCTTTTATGCAGAAGTGAATGTGATCTTGCTGGCACTAGGAGAAATGGTATATGTTGTAACTGATTAATTTTATTATTTCTTTTCCTTTAATTGTGTGAGTTCACTTAATGGTCTAGAATACTTGCACCCAAAAGATAAAGTAGTCCAGAATATCCATGCTGCCCGTCTCCACCTATAGCTGGGGAAGGTGGTGTCCTGCTGGGTGCCTGGGCTGAAGAGTATGAAGAGAAATAAATGTTGGCAGTAGCAACCAATGATGTTGTCGTAATCAGTGCCTCTGTTGTGTTAAATTGTGCCAATGGGAAGAAGAGTGACGGAGGTGACAGCCAATAAGCTGTGTGCTGTGTATATGAAAATCAATTACTTGATAGAGGTATACTTCCTCCTAGCCACACAGATAGAAAGAAATCACTATCATTCGTATATGCATAGGATACATCCCTATGATGCATTGTTTTTGCACTGAGGGGATTTTTTTTCTTTTTGCCCTTATATTACCTTTGGGGACCATACAGTCTGTTACCATCTTCTCTGTTGCACATATAGGTGTATTTCTTTTATTAGTATGCTCATATTTCTTTATATGAACTGTCTATGCAACTGAAATAAAACAAATTCTATTGTGATATGCATGGCCTTGCAAATGAAGGCAAAAGACATATGGCAAAAGAATTTGTTTTATTTCAGTTGCATAGATGGTTCATATAAATAAATATCTGCATATTAATATAAAAAGCAACCGAGGAAAAAGGACAGAAAACAATTAACAGCATATTTTCTTTTTTTGCCATGCCAGTAGATTGTAGTTACAATTTCAGAAATATGCAACTAGGCACTTTGATTTGAAATGATACAGTTTTATTCCATTAACAGTATCATTTAAAATCAAAGTGACAGGTTGCATTTTTCTTAAGTTTTATTTATTAAAAGAATCTACAAAAACTAAAGTAAGTTGGTCAGACCAAACTACCTGGCCGATTTCCCTCATTTTTGCTTTAAACGAAAGGTATTCATTCGCAGGTTTGTCATTAAGTATCAGAATTAACTTAAGTCTCTCCATCCTTTATTTTTATTCAAACACGGTATCCTTCTGTCCTTGCACTGAATATTTTAATTGGTTTGTTTTACGATATCTGTGGTTCTAAATAAGGTATGCAGTTCTTTTTGACCTAACACCACTCAGTGGATCAAACTCTTTCTTTTGCACTCTTAAACACTTGCATTGATTGATTCTGAAGAAAGCTATGCGTGAACATTCAACTTTACTTCCATTTTATCCACAACTTTTTTTCATTCTACTAATGGTCCAAAGTATTCGCATGGGTCCTCTAGTTATATTGAAATTAAGTCATGGGTTCTAAAAATATCCATAATTGATAATCTATATAGGTTGTAGTATAATCATGTTCCATAGATCATTTGAACAATTCTTTTGTCAGATGAATGAAACATGTCATTTAACAGGATAGGAGTAAGTGAATGTTAATGAACACATTTTGTTAGTCCTATTTGTGAAGCAATACCTGAAAACAGTGTCTAATATTATTTATTTATTTTAACTGAAGTATCTTTACCCCATGTTAGTTTCAACTGGCTCTGGTGTAATGTCAGTGTTAAACGATATGTGGAAACTATAATGCCTGTATTGTTCCAGATGGCTCATAGTGACACTGCAAACTCTTAGAGCTCTAGCAATTGTCATCTATTTGTCTGAACCAGTCAAACTATCTTATTATCAAATTGTGATGTATTTCTGTTTCTCCTCGTCTTTCAACACTATTGTACTTACTCAAGAGGAAATACTGATCACCTTGGCTCATTAAATATACTGCACAACAAAATTAAAGGACTGCTTTCTTGATGCCTTGGTCTTGTCTTCCATTGTGACATAGAAGTTTGTAATTTAGCTCAACCCCCTTCTGTAATGGAGCAAAAGTGTAGACCATGAAAAGTCTCCCTAGGGCTTGGTGACATTTCAAGTGGCAAAGTGTCAACACATACCGAAAAAGGCCAGGGCTCAGAATCTTATATAGGGTTTAAAGTTTGCTAACAATGACACATTGACACCAAATTTCACCACACTTCTAACACTACCGTGGAATTGTTATACCCCCTGTTAACCACATTTTATGCCTTCTTTTGATGCCTCTTGTGATAGAGGAGGTCAGAACAGTGACACAGAGTGTTAAAGGGATCCAGTGAAACCACTTATTTGTCACGGCGGAATGGCCAAGCGCATTGAGGTGCTATGCTGCGATGTGCGTGGCTACTCCCCGTTGGGGGTTCGAATCCCCCCTCGGGCATGGATGTTTGTGTTGTCTTTAGTATAAGGTAGTTCATAAGTAGTTTGTAAGTTTAGGGACTGATGACCCCGCATTTACGTCCCATAAGCTTTACAAACATTTTTTTGAAACCACTAATTCCCTTGGAGCGTTGATTCCGATACATTTCTCACGCAAAAACGATGGTTCTCAGTGCAGTGATGATCTTCACGTCATTCAGTACTGCAGACACCCATCGTATGAGAGAATATCATCGGACTGCAAACCACTGAATCTGATTGAGTCTTTTTGGAAGTCAGCACAACAGAAATTTTGACTCTGGTATACCGGACACAACAGTTAGGTGCCATTCAAAACCATTTGACTACATTTGAATGTGATAGGAAGCATGGTTTTCCAGCACTCCAGTTTCATGCCCTACTGTGGGGTGATCATCAGAGGGTGCAACATTGTCACATACTTGAATAAAACACCTAGGGCTAGGCAACTCTGTTGATATCCTAATCAGCTTGCTTGACTACAAGTAGGCACTAATGAAGTTACATACTGCCATTCACCATGGGGGGAATGGGCAGAAGGATACCTTCACCATTTTAAGGTGGTGAGTCCCTTTACCATTTGAGTCATGCATGTGTCTAGATTGAACCCCACAGGTGGGTGTGAAACTGGAGAGCTGGAAAAGCATAAACACCCTTTCCTGCCTTGCATCATATTCAAATTTCGTCAAATGGTTTTGAATGGTTTGTAGTGGTTCTGTCCTGTGCACCAAAGAGTGTCGTTGTGCTGCAGTTGAAAGGGATGTAATCACATTCAGTTGAATTTGAGCCTCTCTGTTGTTCATAGAGGAGGTTGGAATCATTCATGGAGTGTCTGCAGTGTCAAAGGTTGTCAAGGATGTCACCTTGTTGCTCATTTCACTGGGAACTTTTGTTTTAAACTGTTAAGTGTATTGAAATCAACACCTCAAGGAAAGGAGTCCTTTAATTGATGAACTATATTGAAATTCCATGAGAACATTTAGTTTCATTTCTGAGCAACAATATGCCTGAAATGTTTTCCATTGCCACCAGTAAAGAAAATGTGGTTTCAGTGTTAGGTGTCAGTCTGACCTCTATTGCAGAGGCATCAATAGTAGGGAAGAAATATGGGTGGCTTTAGGAATTGTAGTGAAATTTGGTGCCCTATTGATATCATTAATGCACCTGAAAGCCGCGGTGGAGTAGCCGAGCGGTCTAAAGCGTCTCACTTCGGAGCGCGTGGTTGCTCACTGTGGAGGTTCTAGTCCTCCCTGGGGCATGGGTGTTTGTGTTTGTCCTTAGGTTAGTTTACCTAGGTTTAAATAGTTTGTAAGCTACGGACTGATGACCATGCAGTTTTGTCCAATAGATCTACAAACATCTTAAAACTGACATGAAATTTTTGAACTCTGGCCTCCTTTTCAAAATTGATGAGACTCTGCTGCTTGAAGGATCACTGAGCCTAATGGTGACATTGCAGGGAACCACACAATTACACTACCACAGAGATAGATAGTAGACACCTTTGAGTTAAATTTAAAACTTCTGTGTGACAATGGGAGATAGGTGTGGGATTTTAAATAAGTGACTCTTCAATTTTGTTACTGTCGTATGCCTTGTCCTTTGTTAGAATTGTATACACATTTAAGCAGATGTAACGTTTAACTACCGGTAATTGATGCAAGAAATGCATACCATAATTGAAGACCTCAGGGGTAAATAATAATAATAACCCTCATTTATAAAGTGCTGAGATATGATGACTTGTATGTTTGAAAAAGAGTTTCTATTACATGTTTTAATATTGGTTTTAATATTTATATTTGTACATCTCTCTGCAGATTCATATACTACTTGATGAAAATGAAACATTCTGTCAGATATGATTGTTTGCACCAAATACATTAAAAATACAAAAGTTGAGGTTATTATTATTTACCCCCGAGGTCTTCAATTGATTCACTCTCTGTAAAAAAAAAAAAAAAAAAAAAAAAAAAAATTACACAAAATTGTTTCCAGTTGTTAAAAAAAAATTCCATTAAGTTGTAAAGCACTAGACTCATACAATTTTATTTGTAAATTTTTGTAGTGTTCCAGGTGTGTGTGTGTGTGTGTGTGTGTGTGTGTGTGTGTGTGTGTGTGTGTGTGTGGTGTGTTTTAGAGGTCTGCAAATCGCCGGTTTCGCTTGCTCGTATTCGGTAGAGTGCGCAACGCTCGGCGGTGGCGCGCCGAGTGTGTATGCTCGCAGCGAGCGTGTTGACACTTGAACGAGGCTGCGTGGGGCGGGGCAGGCAGAGGCCGCACAGCGTGGCGCTGCTGCTGTACTCGCAAGGAAACCTACCCAAGTGTCACTCTCCGATTTTTATGAAATTTGCATTTGTTATAATACATGAAAAACTAACTTTTTTAGCGGCGGAAAAACATATTTAAGAGGTGAAACGGTCCCTCCAACATTGGGGCTGAAATAGAAAAATGGTGATAACTTAGAGAGTAGTGAAGCGAGTTTAATGATTTTTGGTATGAAAATATCTTTTGATAAAAGACAAATTTCATAGATTCAACTTCGATTAAATCAAAACAATTTTTTTTAGCACAAAAACGTCATTTTAGGGGTAGCTGTCCCCCTAATTGTCACTCCCCCTGCAAAGTACCTAGGCCGATCTCTTTTCAAAAGATACTTTCACACCAAAAAATGATTAAAATCGCTTCATTAATCTCTGTTATCAAGATTTTTCTATTTTAGCCCCAATTTTGGAGGGACCGTTTCACCCCTTAAATTTGTTTGTCCACCGCTTAAAATAAATAAATAAATAAAAAATATGGGTCTCTCAGTTTTTCATGTATTATAACAAATCGAAATTTCATAAAAATCGGAGATGACACTTGAATAGGTTTCCTTGTCAGTCGCTACGGCAGCGGATCTGTGGCTCTGAGGTGTGGGCTGCTGTTGCGTCTCAAGCACCCCCACTAACCAAAGGAACTAAAATCAGTTATGCTGTAGACCTGTATACCTGCATAGTAGCTTGTAACCACAATATCATTACACCGCAAACGAGACAAAAATGTTGTTTCCACTAACTACAACATTTGCAAATAACGTAATGGATCTAAAGAGAAACTACGGAACGAACAACGTCTTTATTGCAATGTACAAAAGTGAAAATTACCGTACAACAAAGTATACATCGAAAAGTAACATTATCCCCAAACTATTCATTAGTGGCATTGTAATTGGAAGGTATTGTTAAAATATCATTGACACGTTGTAGATCGAGTCGAGTTCTTCTATCAGAGAACAGGTTCCCTGCCGCACTGAAAGTGTGTTCACTAGGTGCATTTGAGGCGGGCACACAAAATACTGTTTGCCAATACAGCTAGCTTAGGAAAGAGAGTTCTGTTGCGTTTCTACCATTCAAGCAGATCGTCATCACCATCAATTCGTGTTAAATAAAGGTTCATCTCATTAGTGGATTGTGCCTTGCGCATTTCACAGTCCAGAAACGTGTAGTACATTCTTTTGGCTGGTGCTCCCGGATGACATTCTTCAGACGGCACTAAATAAATATAACACAGATATAACTGAAACAGCAGGAGCACCATAAATTGGTACAGCTCTGTAAACTAAATAGTTGGAATAAGATGATTTAAAACAGGTACACGATTAGACCGGCATATGTCTCTGACGACGGAAGAAAGTGCGGATCCTATATATATTGCACAAAACCTTGCATGCGTTCTTTATTATGTAGATAAGAAAGACGACAGTGGCCGTGGGGATATATGAATGTTGCAATTGGAAAACTTCCCGTTAAGGACTCACTCGGAAAAGGTAGAGGTGCAGCAACCACGCACAGTGCCAAAATGCTACGGGAATATGTATTAACGGGGTGCAAGAGAGAGAGATGCACAAAATTAACCTAACGGGTGTACATCAATATCGGAGTATTTAATATCGATATAAAAGACAGACAAATTATTCCAGGACTTGAGAGTGATAAGAGGAATTGATATAAAATACAATCATTTGCTCGTTAAGACGGCAAGTAACACCTACCACTAAACAGGAACTAACAGTCCACAAAATGGGAACAAGAAAGTAAGAAAGATCATGGAAAACTCATTTAGTAAATGATCTTAGCACAGAAACTTTATGTTAATCATGTATAATAACTTGTTTGGTAAAGTACAAAATGCGAAACTAAAGAGATAGTTAAACTGGATCGAGAGAACAGCTTTCGAAGCAGCCGGGAAAGGAAACAATTCCAAATTTTGTAGTCAGGATTTATTCTCAAGCGTCTAGTTTGCTCCCAACACTCATCTTGGACTCGAGTGGCGCTGCGGTGGGCGACCAAGTGGCGAGCGAGCAGTGTGGATGGTCGTGCCGGTCGAGCATGTGCCGCTCGAACGAGCGAGAAGGAAGTCAAGCGCAGCCACACGCCTTGCCGCAAGCTGCAGTACCGACACCTGTCGGACTGTCATAGAACGACGTGAATCACGCGATTCGAGCGAGCAACCGAGCGAGGTGCAGACCTCTAGAGTGTGTGTGTGTGTGTGTGTTTGTGTGTGTGTGTTTGGAAGACCCTGAGTAGGTAAAGAATGTGTGCAGTCTTTAAAAGTTGACAGTTGTTCCCACTGAATGTATCTAGAATTTTATTCCTTGTGACAAAGAATGCTTTTTTGGTCATTGAGTGTTTTAAGGGTTTGACGTGTAGTAGATTTTCTTAAAATGTTTCTCTCATTTCTGTATTTTGTAACAGTCAGATAAAATATTATTTGATTACAGTAAACATTCCGGGCTGGTCTCTAAATACAAGCAGAGATTTGAAACTCTATGTGCTGCCTGAGAATTTGACAGCAATTATTCCACAGCCTGATATTTGTAGTGAAAAGCTGTTCCTCCTCATTGTTGTGTGCTCAGCTGTTGGTAACTTTGAAGCCCGATCCGCAATTAGGAAGACATGGGCATCTTCACCTATTGTTACTGACAAAGCTAGTGCCGTAAGAGTGGCATTTCTACTGGGTGAATCAGAAAACAATACTCTGCAGGTACTGTGTCTACTCATTACTATAGTCTATCATTTTAGAAATTAAGAAGTGTTGTAAGTTAGTTTATATCAAAATTTTATTCTTCAAGTGCATGTAGTAACAAATCTTAGAGCCCAATAACTTGTTTATTAACCCTCTGTTACATGCACTACAGACTATGAGTCCACACTTTTCTTTCCATAAACAATAAAATGCCAGCGACTTGAGGTAACCTAGAGGATCAAACTCAGGATGGAAAGGGGTATGCATTGCTCTGGTGCTTGCAGACATTAACATAAAATTGGACTGTTGCACAATCATGTTGAAACAATTTCCTTTCCTGGACAACATGGGATAAATCTCCAAGAATTGTGACAGTTCTCACTTTCAGCAGTTACTATGAACTATATATTTTTTATGTTGTGTATGTCCATAACATAATCAATAGGCATTTCTCACCATTGGTTTCCTAGCTCACTGTAATCAGTTTTGGACCTGCTATTACTTGTTTCAGTTTGACTTTTTTGGTTTAAGATGCCCTGTATTTATTACCACGTGTGGTGGTTCAGTGCTTAGCACACCAGGCTAGCGTTTGGGTGGAAGGCAGTTACAATTCTCATCTGGCCATCCAGATTTGGGCTTTCTGTGATTCCTATAAATCACTACAGACATATGCTGGGATCATTCCTTTGAAAGGGTAAAATGCCACATTGTTGGTTGTGGTGCCATTCTCTATTTTCAAACCATTTGTGTCTTGGTTCATTGATAGAGAGGAGATTACAATGAACAGACAAGCATCCTTGCAACAGAATGAGATAAATGTTGTTAACAGGAGCATTTTGGTCTGTTAACTATACTTTTTTTGTATCGTGGTGAAGTCCTTACTGACCCATTCTGCTGCTACTACTTCTCTAGTGACAACACAAGTCTCTCTGCTTCCTTCTATAGTTACTGATACGGTGCCTGTTCTTTCAGACATGTCTAAGAGAATCAACAGTATTGGTGGATATTAACAGCTGTAAATTTATGAAATCAAAATATTCATACATCTCTACCATTGCAGGGCATTGAAAGAAATTCAGTGGTGAAGTTGAAAATTTATACTGTACTGGGATTTGAATCCAGATTTTCCACTTCAGGCCAACAGTCGCCTTAACCAATATGGCTATCCAGGCACACTCCCCAGTCTGCCAAAATTCTTAACATATTTAACTCTGCAATGGTATGGTCCCCTGCCCATTACTTCCTCTTGCATAAAGCCCAACTGTAATCCCACTAAGGATCGAGCATATTTGTGAATTCACACAGAAATTGTCAATTGCCTCTTAGGGGCATATATACAATTATTGATTTGGTGTCTGTTGTTTTGAACATGACCCATTGGCAGGGGGCATTACCATTGTAGTGTGTGATATATTAAGAATTTGGATAATATGAGAAGAATGCTTGGATAGCCTAATTGGTTAAGGCAACCACTGGTCTGAAGTGGGAAATCTGGGTTCAAATCCTGATCAGCATATATTTTCAGCTTCACATTGAATTTATTTCAGTGCATTGCAACAGTTAAGATGTTAGAACATTAAAAATTCCTTGTATAATTGCTGATCCATAATTGATATTTCAATATTTTCTCTAGTTCCACATTTCACAATACAGGTGTTGCCTAATAACCAAACTTAGCATTTCAGCATTGAGCCATGTGTAATGAAACCCGTATTTTACATTTCTTAGCGGTCCAGACTTAAAAAATACAAAATGGAGGAAAATGCTAAGTCAAGGACAAAATCCCAAATATACCAGCAAAAAAATGTGTAATTGCCAAGGTGCCAGAGCAGTAATGACAAGATGAAAATGCAGTGCTCTGCCATGGTTCATGGTGATGGTGGCAGTGGCTGCTGCTTCTGTTGTTGTTGTTGTTTGTGTCAAGAACACTGCATTTGTATGTCTGCTTAGTAGTATTCCCTAGATAACTGACATTTGCCCTTTATCAGAAAGAGAATCTACTGCAGCAGTGTCACACCAGGCATCAGTTTGATCACCCGCAGGGTGAAATACCTCAAAAGATTGGGCAATGTTTGATAATTCCATCAAATATAGTTTTTCACATTGATGTGCATGTTGACATATCTCTTTGACTGAAGCCACCTAAATGATGGTGTCAGAAACTGTGGAATCAAGAAACAAATCTTTATGAGAGCTTGTAACAAACTGAAATTTGCGACTGAGACCGTGTAACTTAGCTACTGAGCCCTGTAGATTGAGTTTTTTTCTGACAATGATAAAATTCAACAAGAGCCAGAATGAGATGCATACATGTATGGTTGTAGTTTGACCACACCCTAGACATTTAGTCATACGAAAGTGACACTGAAGTGAGGCTAACTAACACACAATCTGGCAAATCTGAGAGGAAATTCAAGAAAGAAACAAGCTGCCTGTTATGTATTTGCATATATTTGACAGTAATAGTGATGAAATGATGTGAAGTCACTTCTTATAGGCCTCCCAATCTCCGGCCAAATCATTTTGTGGGTAGAAAGGGCAGTGGATACGCTGTTGCTGTGGAAGCCTGCCAAGACAATAGGGCAACCATATTTGTAATACCTGCTGTTGGTCTGTAATAATTTTAAGACCTGCCTCCATGGGTAGCAGAACAACTGAAGTCTCAGTACACAGATGTGTACATACTCATTGCCAATTAACAGCATTAATATTGATAACCAAAATTTGCTGGTGTTCCACATACTGACATTACGTATACATATGGATAGAGCAATGCAACAGGTGAAAACATTAAGAGAACATAGAACTGACAAGGGAACCACCCCATCAACCCCCCCCCCCCCCCTCATATTTAGTTATACGTTGGTGCAGTGGATAGGCTGTGAAAAACTGAACACAGATTAATCAAGAAAACTGGAAGAAGTTGTGTGGAACTATGAAACAATAAGCAAAATATAAAAACTGAACGGTCCATTCGCAAGATACTCAACATCGAGACACATTCAATGTAGGAGCGCTGTGGTCTTGTGCCTAGTGTGGGGCGATGTGGAGTGAGATGTACTTGGTTCAAGCCTTCACTCGAATGAAATTTTTATATTTTTTTATATTTTTGCAATATTATGATCTGTCTGCCCGTTCATTGAGGTCTCTATTTGCTGTAATCGGTTTAGTGTCTGTGTTTTGCAACCACACCGCAAAACCGTGCAATTAGCAGATGAAAGGAAGTGTCACTCCAATGAGAATCTCAAACATTTGATCACAAGGTGATAGTTCAATCTATTCCTCTTCAGGAAAACACATCTGAAGTATTCTATACGACACTTGTGATAAGTGCGTCATATGACAGGAATCTCTTGTCGACCCATCTAACTTGTACACTTGGTGAATGGGTAAAGAGATTCTGCCTTGCCAGATTCAGGTTTTCTTGTGGATGTGATAATCACTTCCCAAAAGGATGAAAACATGAGTTTGTCACATAAACTGCAACGAATGAATGCAACAGTTTCACAGTCGCAAAGTTTTCTCTGTGCTCTGTCAAAACATATGTTTTCAATGTTTTTGGATTTTCCTGTGTGTAGTCGGTCAAATGCTGCACATGTCCAAGCAAATCTGAACATGTCCTGGAATTTCGCAGAGCGAAGTTGATTGTGTGCGAGAACTCGAACTTTGATAATATACGGTCATGTAAGCAATACTGCTCTGTGTACCTGTGCAGCTTTACAAAATTATAGAATCTTTTCACAAAGTATTTCACTTGTTTAAGCATAGCGTCCCCATACTACAGTGCAGTTACCTCGTATCAGATGGATGGTCGGATAATAATTTTCTAAAAATGAAAAAATTAAAACTTTTGCCTGTGGGAAGGCTCAAACCAAGGACTTCTCACTCCACAGCTACTTACGCTAGCCACAGGACCTCAGTGCTCCTGTGCTCATAATGAGCTCGATGTTTCTTATCTTTTGCATGGACTGCTCAATTTTTTTTATATTTTCCTTACTTTGTTCATATATCTGCACAACTTCTTCCTATTTTCTCGATTGATCTGTGTTCAGTATTTCACGGCCTATCCATTGTACCAACTTATAACTAAATCTGAGAGGGGGTGTGATGGGGAGGTTCCCTTGTGAGAGTGGGTGCAGGCTGTACCATACTTATAACAAGGAAATATGTGGTAGATGATGCACCAGATTCCATAAATGACATCTGGTTGTCAGCTCTTGCTAGTGATATTTGGCAGACTCTTTAAAGTATAGTGTAGTACCAGCTTATTGTTACTGTCTCTAGTCTGCATACAGAGCTGTAGTAGGCATTGGAAAAATTGTAGTGCTTTGAAACAATAAATTGCCAGAACTTTCATTTTTAATGTCCACACAATTAAAATATTTCTGGTAACTTCTTTATTACAGATAGCTCTACTTAACCAAGTCATCAAAGATTGATGCGGTTTCTTTTTCAGGCTATAAGAGGACTTATATCTCTTTCTGATGTCTACCTCTTTTCTTCAGTGAAGAATCACTAATTCATGAGTATCCTATTCAAACTCTACTGTACCACACCATTTAAGGATAATATGTTAAATCAGACTACTGCAACACTTATTTCCTTCAAGAACATGTCGTTGCTCTTCAGTTTCCAGTGCACTGTTTAGTGGAATAAATATTGTAAAAATCTACATACATACTCTGCAAGCTACCTCATGATGTGTAGCAGAGGGTATTTTGTGTAAAATTGTGTCTACCTCCTGTTCCAGTCATGGGAAAAATAATTGCCTGTATGCATTTGTGTGGGCCGTGATCTCTCTGATCTTATCATTGTGGTAGTTTTGGGAGATACACATAGGAGGAAGCATTATATTGGCTGGCTCTTCGTGGAACATTTGGCCTTGTAACTTTGACAAAAGTGCATACTGCGATACAGAACTCTTCTATTGCAGTGTCTGCCACTGGAGTTTCTTAACAAAGGTACGAGCTTATGGAATAGGTTCACAGATTTGTGACTAGCTGGAAGACTTCCTAAGTAATAGAAAGCAGTATGTTGCTATTCACGGCGTGTGTTCATCAGAGATAAGTGTATTGTCAGGCGTTCCCAAGGGGAGTGTGATAGGACCACTATTATTTTCTATCTATATAAATGATCTGATGGACAGAGTAATTTGTAATTTGTGGATGTTTGCTGATGCTGTGGTGTATGGGAGGGTGTCATCTTTAATTGACCGTAATAGCATATAGGATGAATTGGACAAAATTTCTGGTTGGTGTGAAGAATGGCAGCTAGCTCTAAATGTAGAAAAATGTAAGGTGATGCACATGAGTAGGATAAACAGTTCCATAATGTTCGAATACAGTGTTAGTAGTGAGCTTCTTGATACAGTCACTTCATTCAAATATCTAGGCGTAACATTGCAGAGCTGTATGAAATGGAACGAACATGTAAGGACAGTTCTGAGTAAGGTAGACATTAGACTTCGGTTTATTGGGAGAATTTTGGAAAGATGTACTTATCTGTAAAGGAGACCACAAATAAAATTCTTGTATGACCATGTCTCGAGTATTACTAAACTGTTTGGGACCTGCTGCAGATTAGTTTAAAGGAAGACATGAAGCAGTTCAGAGGCAAGCTGGTAGGTTTGACCAATGCACGAGTGTCACTGGAATGCTCCGGGAACCAAAATGGGGATTGATGGAGGAAAGACAACTTTCCAAAATCCTGAATATGACCAATGTCAGGTATATAGGACTATAATTTTGCACATCTGATTGATGACCCTTCCTGTGAATGGGGATGACCTGTGCCCTCTTCCAATACTTAGGAACACTTCATTCCTTTACAGGCCTTAGGTACACCGCTCCTAGAAAGGAAGAAAGGGGGCAATTTCCTTCGCGTACTCCGTGTAAAATCGAATTAGTATCCCATCAGGTCCAGTGGCCTTTCCTGTGTTGAGTGATTTCAATTGCTGTTCTATCCCTGTGACACTTATTTCAATATGCACCATTTTATCATTCCTTATCTGTGGGATGACACAGAGGAATGGGGAAAATTTGAAATCGATGATGACAGCGTTTTATGTGAGAACAAAATGTGTTGTATAATACTGAAAATTTTGTTATGCAGCACATTTTTTAAAATTTTTATTTTTGTAGTGCATCATTTAAATACTGCCATTTTTGCCATGTGTATTCGTAATTAATTGCTACATGTTTGACATAACACATACATTACTTGAGATGTTGGCAATTTCTTCGATCCATGTCTTGAACTGTGCCAGAATTTTTGGTCTCGGGTGGTTTTATGCTCATTAGATGTCCCTACAAACAGAAGTCACAGATTGATTGGTCTGGAGACTAATGCTGTCAAGTAGTGTATATGTACCTTTAAATTACCAAACCCACTTTACTGCTTCCAAAAATTGTTATACATTGTGCCAGGTGGCTCCATCATGTTGAAACTATGTGTGTGTGCTCAATGTCATGTTTTGGAGATGTATGGAGCTAGAATTGTCTCTAAAAGACTGACATAACATTCAGATATGTAATTGACAGCAGTTTCTTGTTCATTTTAAAAAAGTAAAACCAAGTGAGATGGCACAGTGGCATTGAGGACGACGGTGGTTCAAATGTCTTCAGTCATCTGATTTAGGTTTTCGATGTCTTGCCTGAGTCACTCCAGGTAAATTCCAGGATTGATCATTTTCCTTCTCCAGTATTACCCAAAAATCTGAGCATGAGTTCAGTCTCTTGTAACCTCTCTGTCGATGGGATGCTAAACTGTAAGCTAACTTCCTTGAAAAAGTAAGAGCCTATCATCCTATGACATACTATATAGCAACCTTGTACTGTGTACTGGTTCCATGTGAGGCTGAGCAGGGTTCTTTTTAACACAAGTTGTAGAAGTTCTGATTATTCTTGAAATCATAAAAGTTAAAATGAATTTGGAGATATCCAAAGAATTTTAATGAAGTTTGCATCCTTAATCATTAGGTTTCAATGGATGAGATTGAAGATAATGAAATACTCTTTGAGGACTCTGATTTCCAAGCTGCAGTGGCATTGCAAGTTTTTGCACTGATCAACATCTATTTTTCGATTGAACTTTGCACATCAGCATCAGAGGTACATAAATGTACAATTTCACTAGGCTTCTTGTTCATAGCTAAGCAGCCTCTGAGATTACAAACACACACTGCAGTTGTTAAAAGTTGACCCTTTGTGGTGGTGGGGGTGGGTGGGGGGGGGGGGTGGGGAGAGAGATTTGATACTGATAACGAAACTTTCATAATGCAGCTTTCAAACTGTTACACATATTGTAACTGCATGCAAGTTCATCACTTTTTTACAGCTCCATGGTAACACAATGACTGTTACAGTCACAATGCTGCTGCCTCCCCCTCACACTTCTGCTACTGGTCTGTGAGGCTGACAACATGTATTTCAAATTTTCTCATTTATTTATGCCAACCTGTAAAAACCCTCCCCTACACTTATTACAGATAATTTGAATGAGATCTTTGTTTCAATGTCTGAAATTTTGTAACCCCTGCCCCTACACACACACACACACACACACACACACACACACACACACACACACACGTATCACCCCCCTCATTTCCTGTCACTTATTTCTCCTTCTTCACTTGAGGTATTGGAGGTGAATGTGTTGTTTCATTTATGAGAAGGTAAAGGTGCCGTGACTTCAAAGAAGTCTATGATGAAATAAAATCTTGATGGTTGTACTGAAACACTGATGAGGCTCCTCCAAATTAATGTTGTTCATTGCTACATCATGTTACTAAGTAACTTATTGTTACATGCTGTAGATAAAAGAGAGATATTTAAGGATTTCTGCCTATTTCAAATTTTAACTCTGTTATGGAGTGGCACCTAAGTGTCAAACTACAATGGCAACATTTTGGGCACCAGTCTGCTGTAGATCATAGGATTTCCTCATCCCCCTCCCAGTTCCTCTGTTGATCATTTGCCTACATAAAAAATGCTAATGAACGCCTGTTAGGTTTACACATTAAGCTGTAGGTACCCATATTAACTGTCTAGTTAATTCAAAGGTCAAGGAAGGTAAATGCATAATGCCTCCTACAGGATCATACTTAATGAAGCACTTATAAAACTTACAGATAGTAAGTTTTTAGGTTAAACCTCTTGGCCATGTTGTTATTCCTATACCTTGCAGTATGAAAAAAGAATAATAATACATTTCACAGTCAGATCACTGAACTCTGGCTTGTAAAAAAATTAAATTGTCAACAAAGTATAAAATTTTGGTTGGTTCTTGCATGTGGAATTGAACTTTTAAAATATTTTGTGTGTTGCTAATTATTATTATTAACTACCTTTTATCAAAAATTAAACAAACAAAAAAGTGAATATGTCAAGTGGACCATTGAGGCTCATATAAAATTCTAAAACAGTTTTGTATGGCTTTCTTAATTTTGGCAATTATTAACCTATACTCATTCTGTGGAGCACAGTCAAGGGGCCAAGAGTGCGAGCAAGTGTAATCGTAATGTGACAATTCTTTAATAAAATCATCAGTGGTGATTATTAAGTGATATGTAGATCTAAAATTCAAACTTCACGCATTCAGTCTATCTTTTTTTCAGTCGTAGGAGTGTGGACTTCCCTACTGCCAGACTCTGCTAGGCAAAATTAGCATACCCTTTACAATTTCAATGACTACTATGTTCTGAAAAAATTGTTGAGGAATATTTTCTCCAAAAATTTTATGTCCAATAGTTTCGAAACATTGAACTGTTAATAGTTATTCAGATTTTTAAATTCAATGTGGTGCTATAATTATAGTGCAACCCCCCCCCCCCCCCCACCACCACACACACACACACACACACACACACACACACACACACACCACACTTCCTATCACCATATACTGGTAAATGTTTCCCTTTCTATTGCACAGCAGTAGTGCTAAATTACAGGCAGAAGCCATTATCTATTTTCAGAGGACACAGTTTTGATATATTAAAAAGATTTATACATTGTGGTGTCAAAAAGGAAAATATAGTTACGAGTTTAAAAATGTGTAACAACATTTAGTTCAGTCTGTTGCAAGGATGCTTGTCTGTTCATTATTGTTTTCTGCAACCAACAGTGAACCTTCAATGAGTGTGACATGTAAGTTATAAGTTTTTTGCTGAAAAATTGACAAGATATATGTGTGTGCTTGTCTCAAAGAGGTTACTTATTTGATTCCAAAATATTTGCCTCAAACTGGTGTTAATAGAGACACTGGAAATATTAATCACTTGAACTCGAACACTTTGTACCTGCTGTGGTGACAGTGCAGTCATAGTATCAACATGGTACAAAATATCACAATTGAAAGAGATTTGTATCCCCCCCCCCCCCACACAGACACACACATCCATTTCAATAACACAAAAAGTACAATGGTTTAGCAAAGATCATTGGATAGTTACAGTTGGTGTCTTGTAGGAAGGCACTTCCGCACATAGAGGTGGAGCGATGGGGGAAGTGTCGAGGGGAGGAGCAGTGGCCGAGCACCAACAGTTTTACCTGTAGGAGAACCATGGCGTAACTCGTGGCCAGTCATGTGCCTAGAGAAAGAACATAGAACGTTATCGGCTGCTAGTGCAGTAATGGAGGGAGAGGCGCAAAATGGATGATATCTGGGGTGCCTTCATAGGTGACACTTTTATAACGAATATCATATGGGCTATCTTCTGGCCTAAAGACAGCAGAGAGATACCACGTGAGTGAGTCTTAAATGTACCAGGTACTCCTCTTTAACCAAATTGTTTGCAGAGCATTAGTCAGTTATGGTATGTTCATGGGATTAGGATCTGTGGCACAAATCAGCTATGCTTGATGGGATTCAAATCTGGGCTCAAAGGTGGCCATCACAGTCTTTGGGCCTCCCCTGCATACTAATGGAACTCTTCCCAGGAGGCATAGAAGCATTGTGGTGTGTTATCTTAAAACACCGCCAGAGTGTTCGAAGGCCAAAAATGGATGGAAATGGTTTCTGAGCTGCTCAACATACTGCAGACCATTCATTCCCTTCCAGAACAAGGGGCCCCATTCCATACCAGGAAAATGTGCCCCGGACCATAGCAGTGACACAACCACCTTGGACCACACCTGCTTGGCAGGCGAGATACTTCAATTTTTGTGGTTTTGGTTCCACACACGGTGGCTCCAATTGTGGCATGGTGCAGTTGATATAATGATTAATCTGACCGTATCACGTTCTGCCATTGTTGCAGTGTCTATTCTCGGTGATTGTCGACAAATGCAAGCTGTTGTGCCTGATGGTGTTCTGTTAACTGTGGCAATAGTGTGTGATGCTGACTCCCATACCCCATGGAACCCATGTTCTTATGGATTGTGCATTGGGAGACAGGTCTAGTGCATCTTGTGTTGAATTGAGCTGTGATTTGTTGCACTATTGCCATGCTGTCACTATTAATAAGCCATCTCAGATGTAAAATCATTGGGGGGTGTCTGAACAGCCGGTTGTTGGTCTATACCCCGTTCAGTATCAGCTCATGATGATGATGATGATGATGATGATGATGATGTGTTACACAAATCACTTGCACTTACAACTCTAAGAAGGTCTCTTATTCAACTGCAGTGGTGCATGGAGAGTTTTGTGTACAAACCACACACCTGTGCCCCACTATCCCATCACATTTGCTAATTCAGTTTACAGTTAGGACCCCAAAATGTGCCTGCTAACAACATTTAGCCCAATTTACTGTAAGGATGCTGTCTATTAATCATTCTTTTCTCTGTAAGCAGCATTGAAATTGCAAAAATTGTGAAGTAACCTTGTTAAAGAATGATCACGGCTAAACAAAGACAGACTGGCCTCATGTATTTATGAAGTGGCCATTAACCCTTTTGTGACTGAATTAATTAATATTTCGCATATTACTGTAACAATTGGTTTCATGTTTTTCGAATGGGTTCTGAATCAGGCCATGTTTCTGAATTTTTGTTGTTATAGTTCTACAATTATTTTATGTGGGATGTATATGTCCCACTGCACTTTAGAGGAGCAGTAAATTTACAGAACCAATGTTTTTCTAGTAGGAATTAGGATCTGTACAAATAAGACTGTAAGTACCATTGTTATGTTAAACACATTTATTGATTCAGAACTTAATATTTTTGTGAAATTTTTCAACACATGACTGAATATATAGTGGTAGTTTGCAGTAGCTACATATGAAATTTGGCCATGTCTCTTGCTTGTGTGTGCTGTATTGTCTGCATTGCCTCCTTGTGCTCCTTGTTGGAAAATGTTTTCCAACTGCACATAAGTGCACGTCATCAGGAGTGCCAAAAACTCCTTGTTTGTTTATTGTGATGAATGCCTTCCCCTTATCTTTATAGTTCTTGCTGTCATTTGGAAGTATTACTCACATTTGATTCATTAGGTGCTATAAGTTATTCTGCTGCCTCTTCAACACATTTGTCTTCAGACAACACTTCATCATCCGACAGCAAAAACAAGTAGTTCAAAATTTCCTCTTTTTTCCAATCTCGACATTTCTAGAAACAGGAAATGACAATATATCACTAAAAGTTCCATAATTTATTCCCTTTGTGTGTTCTGGCAAGTGTCAGATTCAATTTAGATTCTTAGTTTCCAACGAGACAGCTGAATGCAGTATTGTGGCTTCAATTATGTAGATTTGGAGAAATAAAATAATATTATATAATCTAAATATGACCAAAAGGCAGAATAGAAATATTGTACACAAGCTGGCCATAAGGAAACCTTGAATGTAGAAGTGATTTACAATAAATATGTGCACAAATCTGTACATTTCTAGCAAAGAAACTAAAGAAAACAATAAATGCCTTTACTGAGGTTATATATTTCAAACAAGACAAATTAGCTCATAAAACTGCCAAAATGCGGGCCACACTATGCACAACTGAAACAAATAAGTGATATCATGTGCAGTACATGCCAAACAACAAGCCAGTTGGTTTCAGACTGTTGATGTGTGCAACACTAAATGGCAGCATCACACAGATTTGGGATTTTCATATCCGTGTGAACTCAGGGACACAAATGTCTCACTGGTCACAAAAGGGTTAAACATTGCAGAGGATGATTGTAAGAATAATTTATTAAATGAGTAGAATTAATCGTTCAAGAGTTCCAGAATGCTAGCAGCATTCTAGCTAACCCAATGACTTATCTTAGGGTGTTGAAAAGAATAGGGTACGATGTACATGCAGCTTCTCATAAGTCACACATTTCCCTAGTCAGTACTAACCACATTTGAGGTGGTGTAGAGAGAGATGTCACTGAACAGTAGATAACATGAAATGAGTGAGTGAAGTGTTGGTTAACTTTGTTTTGCTGTGGTGATTCAATGTAAGGATTTTGGTTTTATGAACACCTAAAAAATGTTGCTGCAATGTACAGAGGAGCTGGTGTTATGGTATGGAGGGTGTCATTTGTGGATATGGAATGCACTTCTTATTGTGCTTAAGTAAGCGCTAAATGCAGAAGGGTATGAACACATTTTATTGCATTATTTACTGCGTACAGTAGAGGAACAGTTCAGAGAATGTGATTGTTTGAATCTGTGCTACAGTGAACCATGTTATAAAGCAATCTCTGGACTGGCCAGCCCAAAATATTGCCCTGAACCCAGTGGAAAACTTTTGAATGAGTTAACATATTGTGGACGGCACCAGAGTTAGGCTCATTCACTGGTAGTTAATCAGGCGGACGGCATATTGAGTCTGAATCGTGCAACGCTAAAAAATTTGTAGCTGCCATTGAGAACCTGCCCTCTGTTGGTAACCACATAAAATGAAGGATGGATCTCTGCATTGTGCTGCCACATAGTGAGTTGAGTTCTAAGTAATTGTATGCGTGGTTCGGAACCCACGTTAAACTGTAGGTCCCCCTATAACTGGCTGGGTCAGTCAGTTCGAAGGTCGGAGGAAGGCAACGGCATACCATCTCCAAACAGGACCATGCCTAGTAAAGCACTGTGGTGTTCAAACCAATCTTCGGATTGTTGACTGCTTTACCTTTTTATGCAACAAAAGGGCTTTGTATTTCCTTCTCTCTTGAGCCCAACACTGCTTTCGTCTGATATCTATATTGCTGTCTGCCTACTGTTTGCACTCTGCATATTCTTGACATGGCGAATTTAGATAAGAGCAATGTTTTTAGTGTCCTGGAAGAGGAAACAGACAATTCTGGTTCAGATGGAGATGAAGATTATCTGTAAGAAACATATGTACAAGTTTCGTCTACCTCTTCTTCTTCTTCTTCTTCTTCTTCTTTTTTATTTGTGTGTGTTTGGGGGGGGGGTGTTAAAAACATGATTTACTAAAAAAATTGTGTATCTGCAAATTTTAATGTTTAAAAATATTTTTAATAATAAGAGATTTCATTGTTTCAAATGAGACAGCAAACTCAATTCATTCACGGTTATAATGCTGTAATTTTAGAAAAACTTGTCAAAAATACCAGTCCAGCTGCCCCATCCATAGTGACTTACGTCAGTTGTGAATATGTTAAAAAGACAAAGGGTGAACACCCCTTATATTAATGTCCAAAAATAGGTCCAGATACTTTTGATCAGATAGTGTGTATACATATTGTACAAATACATAAAGTAGTATTTATAATACACTTTTTTATTCACTGTTTTTGTTAACCTTGTGATTACCAAATAAGGTATAAGGTTTTTTCCACAGAAAAAGGCTGCATTAAATAAAAGGTTTCTTATTTGATTTTTTATCTGTCTTCTCCTGTATCCACTGGGAAGTTTCCACCCAGACATTGTAAAACCTATATTACTCCTCCATCAGGTATTTGACTTACTTCGTGGGAGGAGTACACCTATTAGAAAATAATAGCAAAGTCCTCATGGAATTTTACATAAGCAAAACAGACAATAAAATTAAGAAGGCAGAGAATCACAAAATCCACTAACATTCCATAAGTGAGAATGAATTTAATTATGATTTTTGAGAAGGTTATGTATTCAAGAGTAGCGTCCCATATTTGTAAAAACAAAGTACTAACCAAATGTCAGTTTGGTTTTTAGAAAGGCTATTCAACAGAAAATGCTATATATGCCTTTACTGTTCAAATATTAAATGCTCTGAATAACCAGACATCACCCATTGGATTTTTTTCATCTCTCAAATGCCTTTGATTGTGTAAATCATGGAATTCTTCTAGAACTCAATCATTACAGTTTGAATGGGGCAGTGCACAAATCGTTTCATTTATACTTAACTGGAAGAATGCAGAAAGTTGACATATGTGGTTCATGTAATGTCAAAACATCAGCTGATTCCTCATGGGAAGCTATCAAGAACGGGGTCCCACAGGGTTTGGTCTTAGGTCTTTTACTGTCACTGATATACATTAATGACTTGCCATTCTACATTGATGAAGGTGCAAAGATAGTTCTTTTTGCTGATGATACAAGTATAGTAATCACATCCAAAAAACAAGTACTAACTGATGCAATTGTAAATAAAGTTTTTTCACAAAATTATTAAGTGGTTCTCAGCAAACACACTCATTAAATTTTTATAAAACACAGTATATACAGTTCGGTACAGTAAATGGCACAACTCCAGTAATAAATTCAAACTTAGAACACCAGTCTGTAGCTAAGGTAGAATTTTCAAAATTTATAGGTGTGTGCATTGATGAGAGATTAAACTGGAAGCAAAACATTGATGCTCTGCTAATACGTTTGAGTTCATCTACGTATGCTATTAGGGTGATTGCAAATTTTGGCGATAAGAATCTCAGTAAATTTGCTTACTGTGCCTATTTCCATTCACTGCTTTCGTATTGCATCATATTCTGGGGTAATTCATCACTGAGTAAAAAAATATTCATTGCACAAAAGCATTTTATCAGAAAAATTGCTGGAGCCCATCCAAGATCATCCTGCAGACATCTTTTTAAGGATTTAGGTATCCTCATGGTATATTTGTCGTTAATAATCCAACCCAATTCAAAAGTAATGAACCACAGACATTGCCGAGGTGGGGTGGCTTGCGTGCCTCAACGATGCAGATAGCCATACCGTAGGTGCAACCACAGCGGAGGGGTATCTGTGGAGAGGCCAGACAAACGTGTGGTTCCTGAAGAGGGGCAGCAGCCTTTTCAGTAGTTACAGGGACAACAGTCTGGATGATTGACTGAGCTGGCCTTGTAACATCAGCTAATGTGGCTTTGCCGCACAGTTACTGCGAACGGCTGAAAGCAAGGGGAAACCACAGCCGTTACCCTTCCCGAGGACATGCAGCTCTACTGTATGAACATATGATGATGGCATCCTCCCGGGTAAAATATTCCGGAGGTAAAATAGTCCCCCATTCGGATCTCCGGGCGGGGACTACTCAGGAGGATGTTGTCATCAGGAAAGACAATACTGGCATTCTACGGATCGGAGCGTGGAATGTTAGATCCCTTAATCGGGTAGGAAAATTAGAAAATTTAAAACGGGAAATGGATAGGTTGAAGTTAGATGTAGTGGGGATTAGTGAAGTTCGGTGGCAGGATGAACAGGATTTCTGGTCACGTGAGTACAGGATTATAAATACAAAATCAGTTGGGGGTATCACAGGAGTAGGACTGATAATGAATAAGAAAATAGGAATACGGGTAAACTTCTATGAGCAGCACAGTGATCGCATTATCATTGTCAAGATAGATACAAAGCCAACACCGACAACAGTAGTACAGGTTTATATGCCTACTAGCTCTGCCGATGATGAGGAGATTGAAGAAATGTATGAGGAATTAAAGGAAATTATTCAGACAATTAAGGGAGAGGAAAACTTAATTGTGATGGGAGACTGGAATTCGGTAGTAGGAAAAGGAAGAGAAGGAAAAATAATAGGTGAATATGGACTGGGCAGGAGGAATGAAAGAGGAAGTCACCTGGTAGAATTTTGCACGGAACATGATTTAATCGTAACCAACACATGGTTTAAGAATCACAAAAGAAGGTTGTATACATGGAAGAGACCAGGAGACACCGGAAGGTATCAGATAGATTTTATAATGGTAAGACATAGGTACCGGAACCAGGTTATAAACTGCAGGACATACCCAGGGGCAGATATAGATTCTGACCATAACTTGTTAGTCATGAACTGTAGGCTGAAGCTGAAAAAACTGCAGAAAGGTAGGAAAATAAGGAGATGGGACTTAGATAGATTGAAGGAAAGTGAAGTTCTGGAGAATTTCAGAGGGAGATTTAGGCAACAATTGACAGAAACAGGGAGAAATAAAACAGTAGAAGAGGAATGGGTAGCATTGAGAGATGAAATAGTGAAGGCAGCAGAGGACAAAATAGGTAGAAAGGCAAGACCTACAAAAAATCCTTGGATATCACAGGAAATACTAAATTTAATTGATGAAAGGAGAAAATATAAAAATGCAGTAAATGAAACAGGCAAAATGGAGTACAGACGACTAAGAAATAAGATTGACAGGAAGTGCAAAATGGCTAAGCAGGAGTGGCTAGAAGCCAAATGCAAATCTGTAGAAGAATGTATAAGAAGGGGAAAAGTAGATACCGCCTACAGGAAAATAAAAGAAACATTTGGGGACAAGAAAAGCAATTCTACGAATATCAAGAACTCAGATGGGAAACCAGTTCTCAACAAAGAAGGGAAAGCTGAAAGGTGGAAAGAATACATAGAGCAACTCTACAAAGGAAATGAACTTAGAGACGATGTTGTAGGAAGGGAAGAGGAAGTAGATCAAGATGAAATAGGAGATACTATACTGAGAGATGAATTTGACAGAGCTTTGAAAGAGCTAGGTCGGAACAAGGCCCCAGGAGTAGATGACATACCCTCAGAACTACTAAAGTCTCTGGGAGAGCCAGCCATGACAAGACTATTTGAACTGGTGTGTAGGATGTATGAGACAGGCGAAATGCCCTCAGACATTTAAGAAAAATGTAATAATCCCCATTCCAAAGAAACCAGGCGCAGACAGGTGTGAAAATTACAGAACCATCAGTTTGATAAGTCATGGTTGCAAAATTTTAACACGAATTATCTACAGGAGAATGGAAAAACTGGTAGAAGCTGACCTCGGGGAAGATCAGTTTGGATTCAGGAGGAACGTAGGAACCCGGGAGGCAATACTCACTTTACGTCTTATCTTAGAAGATAGATTAAGGAAAGGCAAACCTACATTTTTAGCTTTTGTAGATTTGGAGAAAGCGTTTGACAATGTTGACTGGAATACACTATTTCAAAATCTGAAGTTGGCAGGGGTAAAATACAGGGAAAGGAGAGTTATTTACAACTTGTACAAAAGCCAGACCGCAGTTATTAGACTCGAAGGGCATGAAAGGGAAGCATCAGTTGGGAAGGGAGTAAGACAGGGCTGTAGCCTTTCTCCGATGCTATTCAATTTGTACATAGAGCAGGCGATGAAGGAAAGCAAGGAAAAATTTGGAATAGGGATTAAAGTTCAGGGGGAAGAAATAAAAACATTGCGTTTTGCTGACGACATTGTAATTCTGTCAGAGACAGCAAAGGACCTGGAAGAGCAGTTGAATGGAATGGACAGCGTGTTGAAGAGAGCGTATAAAATGAACATTAACAAGAGCAAAACAAAAATAATGGAATGCGGTCTTAGAAAGTCAGGCGATGCTGAAGGAATTAGATTAGGTAACGAAACAATGAAGGTGGTAGATGAGTTTTGTTACTTGGGTAGTAAAATAACATGCGATGGTCGCAGTACAGAGGATATAAAATGCAGAATGGCAATGGGAAGAAAAGCATTTTTGAAAAAGAGAAATTTGTTAACATCGAATATTAATTTAAGGGTAAGGAAGTCTTTTCTGAAGGCATTTGTGTGGAGTGTTGCCTTGTACGGGAGTGAAACATGGACGATAAGCAATGCGGACAGGAAAAGAATAGAGGCTTTTGAAATGTGGTGCTACAGAAGAATGCTGAAGATTAGGTGGGTAGATCGCATAACTAATGAAGAGGTACTGGACAGAATTGGTGAGAAAAGGAATTTTTGGCATACCCTGACTAAAAGAAGGGATCGCTTGGTAGGACACATTCTTAGACATCGGGGAATCGTAAATTTAGCATTGGAGGGAAGTGTGTGGGGTAAAAATCGCAGAGGGAGACCAAGAGACGCGTATAGTAAGCAGATTAAAGTGGATGTGGGTTGCCGTTCTTATGAGGAGATGAAAAGGCTTGCTCAGGATAGGGTATTATGGAGAGCTGCATCAAACCAGTCTCCGGACTGAAGACCATAACAACAACAGCAGTTTGCATAGCTATAACACCAGGAGAAAGCATGATCTTCACTATGCAGGGTTAAATCTCACTTTGGCACAGAAAGGGGTGAATTATGCTACCACAAAAGTCTTCAGTCACCTACCAAACAGCATCAAAAGCCTGACAGATAGCCAACTAGCATTTAAAAATAAATTAAAGGAATTTCTGAATGGCAACTGCTTCTACTCATTGGATGAATTTTTAGATATAAATGAGTAAACCTAAAAACACAAAAATAAATAAAAAGTAAAATAAAAAAAATATATATTTGCGTAATGTAATATCTTGTAGAGACACCCTTTATTAACCTGACACATTCCACATCATTACGAAGTGTCACATACATAATCTGTGGAACAAGTATTAATCTAATCTAATCTACTAGATGATGCCACTGTCACCCCACCACCATCAAAATTCTCTTAGTGAGAATCCTTGACATTGACATCTTGGTCTGTCCAATTCCATTGCCAGTCTGTCTGAATGCTGCTATTTGAAATGCATAATGGAATGTCTTGATGTTCCATTCCATAATATTCATTGTAAATAGACCTTGATGTGAAACAACTAACATATAAAAATCCTTTACTTACAGATTAGTGTCTCCTGAACTAGTATATTTCACTGCTTTTAGCCGATGCCACTTTTATGAATTGTCCTTCATTCCAAATGACGACTAAGTAAGATGTAACAGTGGTAGAGATATTGGACTTGAATTTGTGAGGAGTGTAGTTAAAACCCGTCTAGCTGGTGATTCTCCCTAATTTTCTCCATGCAATATCTGTTGGTGATTCTTTCAATGGTCACAGCCTGTTGCCTTCATTCTTGTGCATCCAAGCAGTGCCCCATATGTAATGAACTTGATATTGATTAAATGTTACCACTTTCATTCTTTTAAATGGTGAACATTCAGTTTGTTTTACATCTTTCATATGGCCAATGTAATTTCTTCATTCCTCTGTACAACACATTGCACAAGTTATGGTAACTAAGCTGCATTAAAAACAAACTTTACATTATTAAACAAGACATTGCTTTGAGAAAGTCTGATACATATTTTTTTAATTCCAGGAACAGGTTGAGGAAGAAAGTGTTAAACATAGTGATATAATCCAAGAAGGTTTTTTGGACACATACAATAACTTGACTTTAAAAAGTGTCATGTTACTGAAATGGACTATCACCAACTGCCCATCTGTCCGTTACATTATGAAAACAGATGATGATATGTTCGTTAATATAGAAAGTCTTGTGCGCTTGCTCCGCTCTAAAGGTTCAACTGGTTTGTTGATAGGTGCTCTTATATGTGGTGCACACCCAATTTCGGATTCACGTAGTAAGTGGTATGTACTTATTTTGCATTTTTATTAATTATTTTTGTGAAATGGTTTTACTTTAAGCTACACTTTCAACTAAATATTACTTGTAGTCAGTTTAAATATTCTTAATCCTGCTTAATGTTGTTACCCTTCAAATAATATTAAAAACAATTATGAGAGTTAAATTATAGTACAACAGAGTAAACTGGACAGAAAAAGCCTAGAATAGGACCTGTGGTGAACTTAGGTATTTTCTTACAATAATGTTGTCAGCAGTCACCGTGAAGCATGATGGGAACGAAGCAGCACGAGTCAGTGGAGAGCAGGATACTGCTGTTTTTCAATGAAAAATATCATTAAATATAAAATTTTCACTGTGCTCGAAACAAAAACTTTACTTCTGCACTGCACTGTCAATCAATGTCCATTGCAAATCATAAATGTTTTAAATAATGTTCTTTTTCTTTTTCAATTAACAATCATGGGGGTTGGTAGGTAGGTAAGTGGGTAAATGTAATTGGATCAGTTTGTATTGTAAAAGGTAATGGCACATTCATAACAAAATAAATGTTGAATCTGTATGGAAAATAGTGATATATGTGGGAGAAAGTGTGACACATAAACATCACAAACACATTACCAAACCAAAAAATCACTTTAATTTCTGTATTGTAATTTCATTCCATCCCTTACTGAAAAAGGTAGTCTAATTCAGGATGACAGAGGTTGAAATTTACCTGCAGCAGTCCAGATTTAGATTTTCTGTGATTCCCTTAAATAATTCCAGGCAAATGATGGGATGGTTGTTATGAAAGGGCAAACCTGATTTCCTCATCTGAAAGCCTGAGTGTGAGCTCAGTCTAATGACCACAATGTCGACGGGATGTTAAACCCTAAGCTGCTTCCTTGATTCCATCTCTTCATGCCTCTCATTGGTTACATGAAAGTGCCGTTCCATTGGCTACACAAAGATTGGTGCGTTACCAACCTGTGAAAAATAGGAAACATCTCCATCACTACTGCTGCTGGGCCTATTCTAGACTTTAACCAAACTGCACACATGATAATTTTAATGATCTGACTTTTTTTGCAGAAATATGTAAAACTTTATAAAATACTTTTCCAAGTCTTAACTATAGTTGGTAATGCCATTTCCTTGTATAGAGTCCATACAGTAAATGTGTGATTCAACATATGATTTAAAAGATGTGTCTTTCTCATTTCTATATTATCTATTTTTTGCTACAATTCAACCATTTGACTTATTCTTGAGCTGTCAAGTACAGTATAGTATCATAAGTATATAAATAACTGAGTTGTGGACATGTGACATAAATTTACATGTTAGACAAAGTAGTTGTGATTATGTTCTAGATTTTTTTTTTTTTTTAGCTATAAATGTTTCTAATGGATCTAAAAAAATGAATAAATTACTTCATATGCACTTAAATAAATTCTTATCTTTTGTGGACAAAGTGGTGTTTTATATACCATGCCGATAAATATTCAGTTGAGAGGTGGATACCATGTAGTTTTAGCCCCATTTTCCAGTTGCGTTAAGTGTGACGATCACAATGCCGGATTAACAATTTGTGTTGCTGTGCTGACCTGCCAGAATGTAGTGTTGTAGCTGGTTCTTGACATTCTTTGGCGAATGGTGCTGGTTCCCCTGCTCCGCCTCAATTACACTGTGTCAGCAATTTCTTCACAAACAATTTCTTCATGTGAGTAGACTGCATGATTTACACAGTGTGCAGACATTTGGTACACACATTCTTCAGGGTTGGGAGGGGAGGGGGAAGGTAGGAAGTCCATTGAACAGGTGGCCCTACATGATATTGTTCACTTTAATGACTACTTTGCAGCATTTGTCATCTGGATCCTTCTTATCAACAGCAGCTTTTCTGAATTGTGAAGGTAGCACCTCTACAATATCTTACATTTCTGTAACCCCACGGGTCTCAACGTCCACTAGTTCCCGTCCCCCACCACGTTTCCTCCCCCCCCCCCCTCCCTTTTTTTTTTGCTCACACTCCATACCTACATACAGCTTCCATTCTATGAATGTACTCCAGTCTCCCTCCCTTTCCTTCTTCCCCAGCCCCTTTCTTTAACAGTCTGTCCTGTTAATTCAATTTATTACACAAATGGCTACTTATGTCTGCATAAGTTCTGTAAAAGGAATACATTTTAAAATTAGTTTTAAGAAATATATATAATTCAAACTGACAATTGCAGAAAATGGATTTAACATTACACTATTTTATTAACACTGTAAAAAGTCAAACACTCTGACCTTTAAATTTTACTTTGTGCCATATTTTATTGTTTACTATGCATGTAATGGTAAAAACATAAGACTCTAAAAAAAATTCAATTCACAAAAATAAAAATAACACTACTGCTTTATTGGTAACTTTTGTCTTTTCAAATCTTTTCTCTGCACTCGATGCAAATTGTGGTAGAACACTGAAGGCAGATGGGCTTGTTGCATTTTTCCAATTGCTTTACAATTACTTCTACTCTTGTTTCTGCGACTCACAACACATGGTGAATGGATGTATAAAGTTCACATGGAATGTGAGGATTTTTCACTTTTTTCCATCTGTGGTGTCACCAGTGAGTTTGCCAGCCTCTTCAGAAAATTGAAGCGACTGATTTCAGCACTGTCTTTGTAAGAGATGTGGAGAACAAATGCGTTCACCCCACTTACATTCCAAATATGGAAAAATAAAGCCATTGGCCATTGCTGGCTACATCAAGCAGTTGAATACTTGGCACACTGTCCCTTTAGGATATCAACACCACCTTTAGTTTGATTATAGTAAGAAATTATTTCTGGTTTACCTGTTACTCTATCTTTGCATTCATCATGATGCATAGACAAAATAAGAACCACGGCTCTGGCCTTTTTTGGCACAAATGAAACAAGACTTAGATTGTGTGTAAATGCATACATTGCAGAACCAACTTCCTTGTTTCTAGCAGATAAGAAATCTTTTGGGATTTCTCTTATTTTTTTCCAACCTTTCCACATATATTAGTTTGCTTGATTTCAGGCATATTGATAACTCAATTGAGCTGAACCAATTATCAGCGGTAATATTTCGGTTAGTCTGTTCAATTGGTTTGGCAAGTTTAATCACAGCCTGAGTTGGCTTTTGGAATTTCTTTTCCTCTGAACTTAGATATTGACCGTCTGAATCCTTTCCTGTGTAAAAATATGAATTGAACAGATAACTAGTGTGAGCATCAGTAAGGAACACGACTTTTAGTGGATACTTGCATGCTTTCTTCGGAATATACCTTCTGAATCTACATTTTCCAAGAAATGAAACAAGCATTTCATTGACACATGCACATTCCCCAATGTTGTAAAACTTCTGACAGTTGTTGATGAATTTTGTGAAAATTTCTGATATCGGAGCTAAGGGATTGTTTTGCTTGCATTTGAAACGGGTTGCAGGATCTTCAAATCTTAAGCATGTTAGAAGTATGCCAAACCGTTTTTTTTTTTTTTTTTTTTTTTTTTTTTTTTTTTTTTTTTTTATAACACATCTGAAAATATCACGTCTAGTACCATATGTGTCATAAAATGATTTATAATCTTCTCTGTTGGATTTGAAAATAGCTGAGTAAGATAGTAAACCAAAAAAGCTTTTAGTTCATATAAATCGGTTTCATGCCAAATGTTTGGTTCATTTTCAGATTTTTCTTTGTTTATTTTGACATTAGTCCCCTTCAGTATAATATTCAAAATATCATCAGTAATCAGCAAATTCCAATTAGTGATTGGATCTGGATTATCTACTTGAGCAGGTGGTCGTAAAGTCGGCAAATTAATGATATTATGTTGGTGCACACAAGAGTTCCTCAAAAGTGGCTTCAAAGACCAACGATAATTGTTTGGAGCAAAAATATTTATTGCAGAATTCTTAGCTTATGATACTGTCTCCGTACGTCTGTCTTCATCATTTTCATTACTTGTGCTGAATACATAGCACAAAGGTCCAGGTGCAGTCTCATAGACCGCTAGCACAAAAGATGATGTAGTAATATTGCTCCTACTCGAGTTAATGCGGCAACTGACAATGGAAAACAGTGCAAGTGTGGCAAACAATGATTACACAACACAGGTTTATCCTTCCCCACTCTGTCCATTAACAATTGACCAACAATAAGCACTTACAGTCTGCGAGACCACACCTGGAGCATTAAGGGTTAAACCATGGCAATGTTGTTGTTGTGAAAAATGACAAGTTGTGCTGTGTTTCAAAATGCATGTTAAACTATACCCCCCCCCCCCCCCCAATAACTGGATTGGTAAGTCAGGTCAAAGGAAGGCAATGGAAACGACCTCCAAAAAGGACCATGTCTAGTAAAGCACTGTGGTGTTCAAACAAATCTTAGGCTTGTTTACTGCTTCACCTTATTAAAATCATTAAAATTAAAGCACTAAATCATTTGGGAAGTATTGGGAAAGTAATCTGTGTGCCATTGTTAAAGGACTTACCTAAACATTCATACTGAGTTAGAGAAAGAATGTTGTTGTTGTTGTTGTGGTGGTGGTGGTGGTGGTGGTGGTGGTCGTCGTGGTCTTCAGTCTGGTTTGATGCAGCTCTCCATCCTACTCTGTCTTGTGCATGCCTCGTCATCTGATAGTAAGAACAGCAACCCTACATCCTTTTGAATCAGCTTACTGTATTCATGTGTTGGTCTTCCTCTACGATTTTTACCCTACACACTTTCTTTTAATGCTAAGTTGATGGTTTGTTGATGTCTCAGAATGTGTCCCACCAATCCATCCCTTCTGTTTCTGAGGATACGCCAGAAACTCCTTTCCTTCCCAATTCTGTTGAACACCTTGTGATATGACAGATACAAGGGTAAGCTGATTGTTTCCATGTGAAAGGCGGGTTTTGCCAGGGTGTTGGCTTCGCCAACCGGCTGGCTACCAGTTTGTACCTAGTGAATGGGATACAGCAGGTAGTCAAGTTTTTCCTAATGTGGTCGTAAACTGGAAGCAACGCTCTTGAATGAGCAAGAGTGGCTAACCCAGAAAGCAACTGAAATACAATATAGACACACACATTATTCTAAAATCCATATAAAATCAGGAAATGATCATACGGCAAATATAATTATATGAATGGATTCAGGAGACTTGAGAGAATCAAATGCCATAATTGCAATTTTAATATCCCTTACAGATAAAAAGCCGACAAATTTCAGTACCACAATAATAATAAAAATATATAAGACTTATATTTACAATTATTGATATGTAGTGTTTATCAATAACAATTTAAGGAGCAAATTGGCAGCAATGTACCATGCTACCTATCTTAAAATACGTACCATGTTATTTCCATATTCTGTCAATAAATTTTGTTTTCCTCTCTTGTTCTGCTTTTTGTTTAGGTAGCAATATTCTTGTGTGAGAACATAGATTCCACCACAGAAACACAAAACATGAACCCAGCAAAGTGCATTACATTTATATATGTATTTTATTATATTTAATATTATTTTTAGTACCGTTCATTTTTAAAATGTTTCATGGTCAACTAAAAATAGTAGATATGCAGCAGATAATTTAGATATAAACAATTATATGTATTTGTGAACAAGAACCAAATATTTACAGAAAAGCCATGATAAATTAAATAACAATTGTGTAACTATATTTCGACAGCGACAGTATATTTGAACAGCGAGAAGCCACGCTTAATGGCTGTCTGAGGAAAGAGCTTCAGTCTCGACCATTTTTTAGTATTGTTAAATATATATTTGTTTGTTAGATGTAAACAACATTTGTAGGGAGGTGGTCAAAGCATTTAATTCTGTGATATTCAAATGTATAACATTTTGGAAGGGAAATTGTATTTTAAAGATGAGGCATTAGGATGCGCGGAAGGATACAATTTTGGGAGCAGAGAGAGCATGCTTTTCGAACACTTGGAAAGGGACTTTTAACTTGGACATGGTGGTGATATATTGTGACACTGGGTGGTCTGAAGCTGCGTTGCGAACTTGTGATTTGAAGAGATAGGCATGTGTGGACTGTGACTGCAGAACTTATCTTTGCTTGAAAAGTGATAAACTATGCATGGTAGTAGGACTGTGTAACTGTGATAATTCAGCAATTGTATACTCGTGTGATGACAAACTGTGTTTTACAACAAATACTTTTATCACGGATTGACTTGGATATGCAAAGTTTGATGAGCTACACTAATTTACGAATGATAATTTGGAATTTTTACTCTAGAGTGCGTGTAATACTTATTGTGCCTCTCATAAACAATAGTTGGGGAAATATTTAGTTATTTATCGATGTATAAAGTAGGACCACCTCCACGTTTCATGTCTAATAAGAGTAATAATCTCCATTTATAAATAATTACTTTGTGAGTGAATCACTTCTTTATCTTAGAATCCATTTTGTTGGTCATTCAGAGGTTTAATTTGTTTGTTAAATATATTTTCACATCATCATATGCAGATTGATAGTCTGGCTAAACTACAGATTAATTATTGATCTTGTGTAAACAGATTGGGTAGCTGTTTACGCCATAGAAGCTGACATACATAACTCACCCCTATGAACAGCGACAACGAGCCATAAACTTTTACTACCCTGAGTTATGTATTGCCCAAGTCTTATTGGTGAGAACTGTTAGGAAGGTCGCAACCTCGTTATTAGTTACATGATCTACCCATCTAATCTTCTTCATTCATCTGTTATGCCACATTTTAAAAGTTTCTCTCATATTTTTGTCTGAACTCCTTATCGTCCACATTTCACTCCCATACAGTGTTACACTCCAGAAAAATACTTTCAGAAATGATTTCCTAACATCTTAATAAATATTGGATATCAACAAATTTAGCTGCTTCAGAAACACTTTTCTTCCCAGAGCCATTCTGCATATTATCATATCTTCTTCACTTCAACCATCAGAAGTTATTTTACTACTCAAATAACAAAACTCATTTATACTTTCATTCTCTCATTGTGTAATCTAATTTCTTCAGCATCACCTGATTTTTCTGACATATTCCATTATCCTTGTTTTACACTTGTTATGTTCATCTTATATCCTCCTTTTAAGACGCTGTCCATTCTGTCCAATTGCTCTTCCAGGTCCTTTGCTGTTTCTGACAGAATTAATATTTCGTTGGAAAACTGCAAAGTTTTTATTTCTTCTCACTGAACTTCCATTGCCTCTCCAAATTTCTCGTTGCATTCCTTCATAACATGCTCAATGTACAGATTGAACAGCATTGAGGAAAGGCAACAACCTTGTGTTACTACCTTCTGAACCTCTGTGTCCCTTTCTTGTCCTTAGAGTCTAATGACTGCTGTCTGGTTTTTGTCCAAGTTTAATAACTCTTCACTCTCTCTCTGCACAAAATTCTACCAGGCAATCTCCTCTTTCATTCCTTTTCCACAGTCCGTATTCAGTTACTACATTTCCTTCCCTTCCTTACTACTGAGTTCCAGCCTCCCATCAAAATAAAGTTTTCGTTTCCCTTAACTATCTGAATAATTTCTTTTATCTCCTCATATTTTTCTTCTATCTCCTCATCGGCAGAGCTAATTGGCATATAAATTTGTACTGTTGAGATTGGTGTTGCCTTCGTATCTATCTTTGCTAAGATAATGTGTTCACTACGGTGTTCATTCTTATTTTCTTATTCATTATGAGACCTACTCCTGCATTACCACCAAAGGATTTTGTATTCAGAATGAAACTTTCACTCTGCAGCGGAGTGTGCCCTGATGTGAAACTTCCTGGCAGATTAAAATTGTGTGTCGGAACTGGGACTCAAATCTGGGACCTTTTGTATTTCTAACCATGTAGTCACCGCACAGGAAATCCTGCCTATACTAACACCAAACTTTATTAATCTCCACCATATTTAACTTTAACCTATCCATTTCTCTTTTCAAATTTTCTAGTTTATCTACGCAATTAAGGGGTCTAACATTCCACACTCTGATGCGTAGAATGCATGTTTTGCTTTTCTTGATAACGGCATCCTCCTGAGTAGTCCCTGCCCAGAGATCCCAATGGGGGATTATTTTACCTCTGGAATATTTTACCAAAGATAATGCCATCATCATATGTTCATACAGTAGAGCTGCATATCCTCGTGAAGTTACTGTTGTTTCCCCTTGATTTCAGTCGTTAGCAGTAACTGCATGGAAAAGCCATGTTAGCTGATGTTTCAATCATCCCCCTGCTGCCCCTCTTCAGGCTCCACAAATTTGTCTGGCCTCTCCACAGATAACCCTCCGCTGTAGTTGCACCTCCGATGTGGCTATCTATATCACTGAGGCGTGCAAGCCATCCCGCCTTGGCAATGTCTATAGTTTATGAGGGTGGCGTAATGAACCTTTTATGTTAGTGAATTAATATTTTGTGCTGAAATCTATTAAAATGATGTTAAGGTCTTCTTTGTTTTTCATTTTGCATATATTGGACTTCAGATACTTCTCTCTGTTGTTAATGAAATGAAGGAACAGGGCAGAAAAGAAAGACTTAGGCTCCCCTAGGGTGTTGAAATAGTAGAGTGGTTACAAGTGAACATTTTTGCTGCACCAGGACTTGAATCCGAATATCCTGCTTCATACTAGCAGTCACCTTGACTGCTTTGACCACCCCAGCACACCTCCTGTCCACACCAAATTCACACAAGTCATACGCTACAGAAGTAGAGTCCTATCATTCCACCATACTGGACTCCATTACGAGGTCGAACAGTATTATTGCATCTGCAGTAAAGAAATGAACCAAACTTCTTCACTTAGCAATATGTATTAGCAGCTCAGGGGAACACAATGACAAGCACCACTGTAGAATATTTTACATTATTTGACTGTTATTGTAGCCTATGAGTCACAGAATACAATACACCAGGAAGTACTAATCTTTTGGGAGAAATTAGAATTTCTTCCTGGTGTATTAAATTCTGCAGCTCGTAGGCTGCTCTGTCTGCCCTATAATGTATAATACTCAACAGTGATGATTACCACTGTGTTCCAAAGTGACTCATATATAGACCATGTGGTCTGTTCTTTTGGGCATGCATGTCTTAAAGAACAGGCTCCTTAACTGGCGGCAGGACAGTGACCCCACCAATTTTCCAAAAGCACAGCTGTTGGTATCTTTCTCTAAGGCATTCATGATGTTTTTGACCACACTGTAACTTCATTGTGGATAAACCTAGAAATTTGAATTTTCAGTGACCATGAGGATCTATTTCAACTACGTATATTAACAAATTAAACTATTTTATACCTTACATTTTACGAAATATTGAGAGTCGAAAACTGTTAATTTTATCACTTACTGATCATAAGACTTCTAATATGATTCTATCAAACATAGAAACTTGAAACATCTTTAAATTTCTGTCTCATTTTTGAACATTCAGAAATTTTCCTTTTCGGTTGGTAAAACATAATCTCATAAGAAAACTGTGTAATCAGTTCAACCAATGGTGATGGTATAGTGGTAAAGCACCGAACTAATACCTGATATGTTGCACAATTAGCTCCTGGTAGAATAAACTTTTATTTTACAGTCTTAGTTTTAACCTAGGCTTCACCTCTCTACAATGTGAGGGGTTATTGACACATGGGTCAAATTCCACCTTCAACTGTAAACAGTGCAGTGAAAGACACTGATATTTCAGTGGTCAAGCATACATGGCACTTTAGAGAATAAAAAGTCTGGGTAGGTGACATCTAATTAATGTCAACTTTAATTATTTATGGAAATTCTCAACATATGTGCTAAAAATATTCTTCAGAAGAGAGAGAATGGGTGATGTATGGAAGTCCTCGTGTGGAGATAGTTGTGATAGGTTCTGGGTGGGGCATGTGCTGTTACTGGAAGATTCAGTAGGGATGCCAGGCTGGGTTTGTTGCCTATGAGGGGATGTTGTTGAGGCTGGTGTTGTGGTGAGTGGTTGTGGATGATGGGAAGAGGACACTGCTTCTGAGATGATGGACCAGTAGAGTGGATAGTTTTCTTAGGGGCTGTATAGCATACAGTTTAGAGTTTACAGTTGGCTTGTTGTATGAGGGATCAAAGTGTGTTAATTGAGCTTGGTGCTGAGTGAAGAAGTATTTTATAAGGAGTTGTTTGTAGAAGCTGTTGGCAGTGCTGGTTACAAGAAACAACATTTTGTTCAAGGACAAGATGTGTGAGACCGAAGGACTGGTGAATTTAGAAGTCAAGGAGACACTGATGGAAAGAAAGATTAAACCCAGAGAGGGGGAACTTTTTAAAGAGATTCCTTCGGGTTTTGTTCTAAATGTCAAACAGAACTGGAGTAAAAGAGTGTGGGATTTCAGTATGGCTATGGTGCATGCATGTTTGTAGAAAGACTGTAGGTATTATGGTATAGGGTTGGGATAAATGACGATTAATTGGTTAAATTGGAGAAAGAAAGGGGGGGGGGGGGCGTGATTGGGTCCTGGTGCATAAGGCGGGCGGAAGGGCAAGAAATTAAGATGGAAATTTGAAAGAAAAAAATTTTTCAAAACAAAATTCAAACATTTTTTATTTTGATGAAAATTTACTTACTGAGTGCCAGTGAAAAAGGGGATGGATCACCTTTAAAAAATCGCCCACGGCTGAAAAAGGGTCTATTGGGGCACACAAAAGATCATTAATGGCTTATTAGAGATCATGAGTGGCACAGTAAAGATTACCAGCAGTGCAAAATTGGTGGTGAAACGGCTGATAAATAACAAAAAAGTCACTATAGACTAGCATTAACAAAAATGTCACTAGAATTGTAGTCAATATAATCTTTAAACATATGTAAAAAGTGCAACAATGTTTGTTGGACAATAGCAACAATTGATCAGTAAGGGATATGTCCATTTTAAGAAATAAGTAAATAAATAGATAATGACATAAAATGACAGAAGAATAGGCCATATATGGGACGGTAATTAATTTTAACACGTTTAGAGAGAGAATGTAGACAACAGTGAATAGAAATAAAGAGTTCAGATGGCAAACAGATAAAGAAGGATGTGGGCCATGACAGTAATATTCAATTACTGATGGAAATTCTCTACAGAGATGCTAAAATACTCTTCAAGAGAGAGAGATTGGCTGGCCAGTACTTACTTTAGTTTTGTACTGCCTACACACACACACTCACACAAGAAGAAAAACATAATTATTATTATGTCTGTTCGAAGGGAACAGACATAATAATAAACATTAAGGCCATGACAAGCTTATGGTGGTAGAATTGTGTTTCTCCCTCTTGTGGGACTCACACTATAACATGTGCGAGCATGTGAGGAAGAGAGACAATTGCAACACATTGAAGGTTGGGTCTGGCAGGGGAGCGTGCATGGGTGGCCGAGTGGCTAAGGAGACTACTCACAAAAAGCGGGAGACCCGGGCTCGAGTCCCGGTACGGTACAAATTTTCATGTGTTGCAGATCGTTTGTCCATCTTACAGGAGCAGCAGACGTCAGAAAATTTCACCATTTGCGAAGTATATACGTGGATAAGAAAATCTAAAATGAGGTCAAAAAAGATAAGCTTTTGGAACCATGTTGTTTCATCAGATAGGAGAGGAGGAAAGGAAAAGGGAACAGAAGGGGAAGGTTATTCACTACCTAGGCAGTGAGGTGGTGATGGGTAATGCTTGGAAGTCCTTAAACACATCATCCATCATCACCTTGTGGGCTCTCCTACCTAATGAAGGAACACAGTTCCGAAAGCTCATTTTCTTTAATTTTTTTGTCCTCATTTTAGTTTTTCTTCTGTGTGTGTGTGTGTGGGGGGGGGGGGGGGGGGGAGAGACTGCCTATCAGCAGTACTGAACAAGTTTTCATGTATATTAGAAATAAAGATGTCTGATATTGATACTGTTACTATAAATGGTTGTAGGGAACTAAATATATAATGATTTCTGAAAAATTGTTAAATAGGTGCTTTCATAGATCCTAACCAAAATAACTGACTTTTTTTTGGGGAGGTCTCATAACTATTTGCATTGGAAGTGATGTAGAGTGAGACTTGCATTTTTGAACATTTATTGTTTGTGTTATGATACGTGTTTCTAAGAATTTAGTTCATTTCTTTCTGTTTGGGTAGACATGCATGTCTGAAAGGACAGACACCACACCATCTGTGTGTGTTTCTTCACGATCTGCTTTGTTTCATTTCTTCATTGCAGATGTGGTAGTATCTTTTGACATTGTACAGGTATACTGTATGATGAGCGTGAAAGGGCATGGATGGTTGGGAGTTACTTCTGTATTGTGCAACTTGCATGAATTTTGGGGATAGGGATGGCATGCTTGGACAACTAAGCAGTCAAGGCTTGTTTCATGTAGGAAATGTGGGCTCAAGTCTTGGTCCAGCAAAAATGTTTCAGTAGGATTATTTCAGTGCCCTAGTGCAAACAAAATAATTTTTTCTCTTCTTTGTCCCTTCCTCTCATTAAATGTGTGTTTACATAGTGGTTGTGAACTGTATCTGTTTTTTTTTTCTTCATAAATGTGTGTCAGAAAGATAAGACACCACATCATCTATGTACAGTATGTATTTATCTTTATAGCTGTGTTACAGCAGTCAATTGACTCAAGAGTAACTCAGATCTTGTCATAGCAGCAGAATGTTTGTTCTTCTTGGCGTGAACAATATTGGCACATCATTAATTACACAAAATTAATTTTTATATTTTTATGCAGAAATTGCAAAAGGTAAATTGAGTTATCAAAAAATGTTTATGGCCAGTGAGTTGTTGACTTTACCACGTTCAGTTGCCCTCTGTCAGGATTAATTTGCTCAATACAAGCTTATGCTCACATTCGTGGTAACTCAGAAACTACACTTAACCCCATGTATGTTCAGGATCCTAACATAGAAGGGAGGGGGGACACATTTACAAGGAACAAGAAATACATTTCTTTATAGCTGTGAAGGGCATGGGTGCTGACCTTGCAGATATTTTCTGAGAAGTACTGTCTACATTAAAATTATACTACATTTGTAGTCTTCAAACTTCAGGTCTGAAACCATCATCCAAGCTATTTGTATGGGTTGTAACTTCATTATCAGTGAATTAGGGTTTTATTAGTTTGAATAGAAAAAGTTCATGGAACAGTAGACAATTGTAATTGTGTAGGCATTATTATTCTCTCTGGTTATCTTGTCACCTAGCCAGAACTTGACGTACAAAACATTACAAGAAGTTCTTAAGGCTACATCTATCATTGCACAATAGGTATTTTCTCTGTGTTTACTTTGTAACTTTTTCATTAGGTAAAATTAAATACGGAAAACAATCACATATGATAAAAGACTGAATAGAGGAAAGATGTACTCTTTACAAATAAATGTTAATGATATGTGTGCTGCAAAAGACTTCTTTATTTTTGGCCTTGATGTTAATTACTGTGTGTTAATTTCCATGTCCTACTCAACATTGTAAATGTCTAAACACTTCATGGAGTAACAAGAAAATAATAATAATAATAATAATAATGAACCAAAACAATAAGTTATGCCCTCCATGAGACTGAATGCCACCTGGAGTCATAGCTGACATTTGACTTGATAACAATAATATGTAAATGAAGCTTTTGTATGCTACAGTTTTCAGCATGCACCTGACACTTGATTAAACCACAAATAAGTGTTGGGCTTCCATATACCATCACAGTATGTCCTCAGAGACCTGCCTACTTTGTAAAGTATGGTGGGCGGATCTGACTACAGGCTACTTGTACAATGCTGCTGAAGGCACAAATATTTTGGAACACCTCATTCAGGGCATAGTTGTTGAACATGAGGCTCTGTTGCAGAGTTCCCCCTACATGTCCCCATGCTGACCCATCATCATAAATTGCAATACGTAGGGGGATTATTATATCCCATGACTCACTGGGTGCCTGTCATTTGGTTAGGTGAAGTGTGTTTATTTTTACACCAGATTGATGATTGTTTCTAGATACATTGTCATCTGGCTGAATGGGTACTCAAAATATTCGGCGAGTCAATAGGGGTCCGAAGGACAACAGGGTTGCCACTGTGCCTTCATCTTAGCTTTTGAGGGTGATTTATTGTCCAAGAAAGTCAAGATGCTGATCTACTGGTGCGACATAAAGCCCTACGTTTCTCCCCTACGTGTTGTTTTAAGTACTGAAGGTTTGGGCATATGTTCTCCCTTGTGATGCCAACCCTACATGTTGGGAGTGCGGATGACAGTCCATCTGAATGTCCCTTGCACCCCTCCTCCAGTATGTGTCAGCTGTTGCCAGAATCACTCCCCTTGTTCACCTGTCTGCTTGGTTCTGAACCAAGAAAGGAAAATCCAGGAATAAAAGGCCTGGGACTGACTGACCTACTCAGATGCAAAGCAAAACTATCGCAAGCTCCACCCTGTGCACCCAGTTAACTCCTTTGCCATGGCAGCCTCGCCTCGCCATCATCATCTACAGTGCCTGGTTTATAGTCCGTGCAGCGAATGCCAGTGGGCTTCCAGGCCCATTCAAATAACCCTGCCCCATTGACAGCTGGGGGCACTTCCTCTTCAGTGGCTCCCTCTCTTTTCACCGTGGGAGCAATGATCCCTCAAACATCAGGGACACCGGTCCCCGCCTCTCAGCTGGAGGAGGACATACCTCTTCTAGCTCCTCTCGCTTGGAAATTCGATTATCTGCAGTTTTCGAATTCCCAATTACCGCGGATAATTGAGAGTTTATTCATCAGCTTCAACAGAAGTGCTGGCAGCACCTTAATCCTCTCCGCTGCCTTAGCAATACTACTTGGGGGGCAGACCGTAGTACTCTGCTTCATTGTTGTAAGGCTCTCGTTTTGTCGTTATTGGACTATGGAAACATTGCATATGGTTCAGCATTGCCTTCAGGCCTGCAGATGCTGGACCCAATCCACCATTGTGGAATTAGGATGGCAACAGGAGCTTTCAGAACTAGCCCTGTTAACAAGCTACTTGCAGAAGCTGGGGTTCCTACACTGCAAACCAAGCACCAGCCACTGATTTGTAACTACATAGCTCATGTTCATGGCTTGCCTCATCACCCCCAACCACCCCTCAGGGCTCAGCATTAATTTGCTGAGTACGGGCTTGGCGAACATGGGATCCTGAGGTGTAGGCTGTGTCGCACCAACAGTCCACTACACCGTAAGCTCTGTGCATGCTTAAACGACTATCGTTTGGCACAATGGTGGAATGTTGTACATTTCAGAGCCCAGGTTGTGAAGACGATACAAACAACTATTAAAAAAAAAAAAAACCTCAGTCTTAAGGTGTGCTACGTGCCGAGGAGATGCATGGCTGTTGAGGCTGAACAGTCATTAGCAAGCAACCTCTGAGGAACCTGCTGCACCTCAGTTGTATAAGGCTTACCCAGGCAAGTGGGATTCTGCCCGGGTGGACATCTAGATCCCTAGCTCCTCGTGGGAACACTGTGAAACGATCTTGAAACATTGGCGAATGTACAACCCCGGTCTCTAAGCAAGAAAGGCCTGATTTAAATGCAGCAACGTATGACCACCACTCATTCCCTTCCCTGGACACCCCATGGGAGGAACGTAGGACTCGTCAACAATGTGAGGCTTATGCCCCTAAATACCTTGTCTGTAGCAGAACAGATACTCCTTCTAGTCAACGAAGCCTTTATTCTTCGTGGAGCACCTTGAGGACAAGTTTCAAGAGGTTGAGGGCAGTCCTCATAATGACATCCCCAGTGCAGTTACAGGCATTGCTTGCCTGTGCCAAGCTGGGTGATGTTCCAATTTCAGTAACACCTCACAAGAGTTTGAACATAGTCCAGGGCATTATATTCCATAAAGGCCTCCTGTTGCAATCTGATGAGGAACTAAGAGCAAACATGGAACAGCGAGGCATTCATTTTATTCAACATACTTATAGGGGTCCGAAGGACAACAGGTTTGCCACCGGTGCCTTCATCTTGGCTTTTGAGGGCGATTTATTACCCGAGAAGGTCAAGGTGATGATCTACCGGTGTGATGTTAAACCCTACATTCCTCCCCCTATGTGTTGTTTTAAGTGCTGGTGGTTTGGGCATATGTCCTCATGGTGTGATGCCAATCCCACCTGACAGGAGTGCGGACGTGCATCTCGGCCGTATGTCCCGTGTGCCCCTCCTCCAGTCTGTGTCAACTGCAACCAGCATCACACACACCTGCTCGCCACATTGTACAGTTTTGCACAAAGAGAGGAAAATTATGGAATATAAGACCTTGTCTGGCTGACATACTCGGAGGCTAAATTCAAGTACCTTAAGCTCCACCCAGTAAGCATGTTCTCTTCATATGCTACAGCCACTTTGTCACTATCTATGGTGACACAGTCACAAACTGTTCAGCCGGTTGTAGTAGGCCAACAGGCCCTCCCATCTTCATCCGTCCCCCAGATGATTGGGGGCACCTCTTCCTGTGTTGCTCCCAAGACCCTAACCTTGGGAGCAATTACACCCCAAACATAGGGGACACTGGTCCCCATCCCCGAGCCAGAGGAGGAGCAGCCTTCTCTGGCTCCTCTCGCAAGGAGGGGATCGCTTGTATACCATCCTTCCTTGGCTGCTTCTGCTGAAAAAACTGACACCAGCGATTGGCAGACAGTGCCAACGATGGCTGCTCATCGGGCTTAGAGGTCCTCCTCAGTCCCTGAGACTGAGGCAGCAAAGCCCTCTAGACAGGAGAAGCGGAAGGAGCAGCGAGAGGCTCAAAAGGAGGAAGAGGACAGTGGGTAAAAGAAAGAGACCACGGCAGTTGTCACACCACCACACCATCCCTCCGCCTCCAAGGACGAGGTAGAGATTTAGAGATTCTAGCATTACCTTGAGGACCTTGCTCTTGACGGTACCTCATAAACGGTGGATATCGAAGCAACAGCCTCTCCATCAGTGCCTGCAAGTGATTCTGAGGTATAAAAAAACCTCATTAGTACATCATGTCTTCCCAGATCATCCTTCAGTGGAATTGCGGTGGATTTTTCTGATGCCAACTTTTACGCACAACACCTGCTTTCTGCATTGATCTCCAGGAGACCTGGTTTCCAGCACTGCGGACCCCTACCCTTTGTGGATACATGGGTTATTATTGTAATTGAAGTCTGTATAACAGAGATTCAGGTGGTGTCTGTGTGTATATCGTTAACTCTGTTCATAGTGACTCTGTGGCCCTTCAGACACCTTGAGAGGCTGTGGCTGTCAGAATAAGGATACCACATGACATAATCATCTGCGGCCTATATTTTCCGACAGATGGTGATGTACCACCACACACACTGGCTGTGCTGATCTCCCAACTGCCGCCGCCTTTTTTGCTACTCGGCGATTTTAACGCCCATAACGCCTTGTAGGGTGGCGCAATAGTCAATGGCTGTGGCAGAGTTGTCAAGAACTTACTATCCCAGCTTGACTTCTGTCTTTTAAACACCGGAGCCACCCACACATTTCAGTGTGGCACGTGGTACTTTCTCGGCTATTGACCTGTCAGTTTGCAGCCCTGGCCTCTTACCGTCTGTCCGTTGGAGGACACATGACGATTTGTGTGGTACTGATCTTTTCCTGTCTTTCTATCACTACCCCATCATCAGTGCCCTACATGACCTTACTGGTGGTCTTTAAATGAGGAAAACTGGGATGACTTCTTTCCTGCTGACACTATCGATGTGGTGATTGAGAGTGTCACCCAAAAGATTTTATCTGCTTTGGAGCACGCGATCCCCTGTACATCCAGATGCCGCCGGTGAAAGACAGTGCATTGGTGGTCGTCGGAAGTTGTGAAAGCCATCAATGACCATAGACATGCTCTTCATTGCCTAGACAGTCTAATCATGTTTAAGTGACTCAGAGCTTGTGCTCATCAGGTAATACAGACACACAAATGGGAATTTTGGGAGAGGTACGTCTCAACCATAGGGTCGCGTACCAGACCTTCCCGAGTCTGGACGAAGATCCAGTGCCTGTATGGCTACCAGGCCCAGACAGCAATTCCTGGTATCTCTCTACAGGGAGCTGTCTGTACGGATCAAGGTGCCATTTCTGAGGCCTTTGCCGAGAATTACACCCACGCTGCTGCATCCCACAATTATCAGCCCATCTTCCGTATATTAAAACAGCAGATGGAACGCAAAATGCTCTCATTTACCTCATGTCACTCTGAGGTATATAACGCTCCATTTAGCGAGTGGTAGCTCCTCGGTGCCCTTGCTCACTGCCCTGACACCACCCGTGGGCTGGACAGAATTAACAATCAGATGTTAAAACATATGTCTGATGTCTCCAAGCGACATGTCCTTGCATTGTTCAATCACATCTAGAATGATGTTGTCTTCCCATCACAGTGGCGAGAAAGCACCATTGTCCCAGTGCTTAAGCTACGTAAAGATCTGCTAGATGTGGACAGCTATCGGCCCATCAGCCTTACGAGCATTCTCTGGAAACTGCTATAACACGTGGTGAGCCGTCGGTTGTATTGGCTCCTTGAATCTCGGGGCCTGCTAGATGCATGCCAAGGTGGTTGCCGCAAGGGGTACTTGACTTTGGACAACTTGATCTATCTCGAGTCTGCCATCCGGACAGCATTTTCTCGATGACACCATCTGGTAGCCATATTTTTTGACTTGTCACAGGCTTATGACACGACCTGGCAACATCACATTTTAACCACATTACACGGGTGGGGTCTCTGGGGCTCACTTCCACGTTTTATCTAAAACTTTTTAGCTCTCTGTACCTTTCATGTTCAAGTTGTTGCATCCTGTAGCACCACCTCATGTCCAGGAGAATGGGGTCCCTCAGGGCTCTGTTTTAAGCATTCCACTGGTTTTAATGACCATTAACGGCTTAGCAACAGCAGTTGGGTCATCATTTTTCCTTTCATTGTATGCTGACGACTTCTGCACTTCAGCATATATTTTAGCTCGTCCAGCATGTGTTGCAGAAAGACAGCTACAGGGAGCCATACACAAGGCACAGATGTGGGCTCTCTCCCATGGGTTCCAGTTTTCTGCCGCCAAAACGTGCGTTATGTACTTCTGTCGATGACGGCCAGTCCACCCGCACCCAGAGTTGTACCTTGATGGCCAACTACGTAATGTAGTTGCAATTCACCTACATCTAGGATTGGTATTTGATGACCTACTCACATGGCAGCCACACATTCACCAACTGAAACAGAAGTGCTGGTGGCACCTCAATCCCTCCGCTTCCTTAGCAGTACCACTTGCGGTGCAGACCGGAATACCCTGCTGAAATGCTACAAAGCTCTTGTCCTGTCGCGATTTGATTATGGGAGCATAGTGTATGGTTCTGCATCTCCTTCGGTGCTGCAGATGCTGGATCCCAGCCACCACTGTGGAGTTCAACTCACAACTGGGGCTTTCGAACTTGCCTTGTGAACAGTCTCCTTATGGAATCTGAAGTTCCTCCACTATGGATCTGGCTGCGGCAACTGCTGGCCAAATACACCGTCAACGTCCGTGGTTTGCCGGGGCATCCGAACCACCATCTACTATTCCTGAATTCAATGCTTCCTATTCCTGAAAGGTGCCAGAGATCAGGTATGACTATTGGTGTCTGTATCAGATTACTTCTTAGTGGCTTGGAGTCTTAGCCGCTACCATCTCTGTTCAACTTCCAGTCATGTACATCACCATGGTGTATACCTCAGCCTCTTATTTCACTGGAATTGTCAATGAACTCCAAACACTCTGTCCCTCCTATGAATCTTCGCAGACAATTTCTGTCAATTCTTGACGGATACTGCAACTCCACAGTGATCTACGCGGATGGTTCGATGGCAGGAGGTCGTGTTGGCTTCGTTTATGTTTACGGAGGACATAACAAATAGTGTTCCCTACCAGAAGGCTGCATTGTGTTCGCTGCACAGTTGGTGGCCATCCTTCATGCACTCGAGCTTATTCCTGCCTGCCCTGGGTAGTCCTTCATCTGCAGTGACTCTCTGAGTGGTCTACAGGCTCTCAATCAGTGCTTCCCTTGCCATCCTTTGGCTCAGGCCGTCCAAGAGTCCCTATATGCCATTGATCGACGTGGACAGTCAGTACTCCTCCTCTGGACTCCAGGACACGTTGGGATAAATGGAAACGAGCTAGCTGATACGTTAGCAAAGGATGCTATCCAAAAACCTACAGTGGATATAGGTATCCCAGCTAATGACCTCCATTTGAAGTTACACAGTAGAGTTCTTGGGTTGTGGAATGCAGAATGGCGTTCCCTGCAAACATCTAACAAGTTACGGGAGACAACGAACATGTGGAGGTCCTGTATGTGGACTTCCTGCAGGGATTCCGTTGTCCTCTGCAGACTCTGTATCAGCCATACTTGGGTGACGCACAGTTACCGTCTGCGTAGCGAGGACTCTCCTCAGTGTCAATGTGGTGAGCATTTGACAGTCGCCCACATCTTAACGGAATGCCCTTCTTTCGCCGCTGCAAGGCAGACTATTAATCTCCCTGACTTCCTAAACCTTGTTTAGGGTAACAATGCCGCTGTTGCTGATTCTGTTTTAAATTTTATTCGTATCAGTGGTTTATACAATTCCATCTGATATTTCTTGTCTGTGATTTCTCTATTTGCTCTGCAACTGCCTAATTTTTCTTCTAGGCAAGTGATTTTAATGTGCTACAGAGTGGCTGGACGTTCTTTTATTTCTGTGAACTTGCAGACTAGACACTCTGGTATTTTCTTTTAAATCTGTCTTCTTCCCCCCCCCCCCCCTTTTATTTGTGACATCTTCCATCTCCAGTTTGATATAGTTTCTGTCCCATTTTAGCAATATTTTATGTCATCTCTGTGAATGGAAAAAGGGACCATAGTAGTTTGATCCCTTTAAAACCCCAAACCAACCAACCACCCCAACCACAGTCTCCTTTTTCCAGTCAGGCCACTTCCTACTCCACAACAGTGGCCGAGGCCAGGGATGACAGTTGGCATTCATGCCCATTTACTTCTCAGTGAACTGGAATCTTTTCCACTACTTCCCCTCTTCCGGTTCCAATCGCGTACTCCACCATGGTGTATATGCCGGCCATACCCTTGCCTCAAACTGTCACAGTTCCCCAAACACTCAGTTCACTCAGAGACCATTCGTCGCCATTTCCTGTCTAGCCTTGACGTGTCATGGGGCTCGGAAGTGATTTACACCGATGGCTCGATGGTGGGTGGTTGTGTTGGCTACACTTAACACGCGTGCAGGGCATAATGAATTGTGCTCCTCGCCGGCTGGCCGCTGTGTCTTCCCTGCGGAGTTTGTAGCCATCTTTCGTGCTCTTGACCACATTCGTACCTGCACTGCTGGGGAGTCCTACGTCATCTGCAGTGACTCCCTCAGTGGACTAAGAGCCCTTGACCAATGCTTCTCCGCCATTCTTTAATAATAGCCATCTAAGAATCCCTCTATGCTGTCGAACAATGTCGATGGTCAGTAGTATTTATCTGGACTCCAGGACGCGCCGGGATCGCAGGAAATGAACTGGCAGAAAAGTTAGCCAAAGAGGCCACCACTAAACCTCTTCTGGAGGTCGGTATACCATCTGCTGACCTACATTCTATGCTATGTAGTCGAGCCTCCGGTTTGTGGAATACCGAATGGCATACCCTCCAAATGCCCAACAAGTTACGGACAGTGAAGGAGACGACGAACATCAGGAGGTACTCTATATAGGCCCCACGCAGGTACTCTGCCATCCTTTGCCGGCTCGACATGGCCATAATTCGCTGTCACACAGTCACCTTAACCATCGTGAGGACCTACCTCAATGTCTCTCTGGTGCCCATTTATCAGTTGGCGACATTTTATTGGATTGCTCTAACCTAGCTGCCCAGAGGTGAAGCTTTAATCTCCCTGACACCCTGAGCTTGGTTTTAGCTGACAGTGCCTCTGCGGTTGGTTCAGTTTTGAATTTTGTTCTTGTGAGTGGGTTATATCATTCCATATGAATTTTATTGAGTGTCCAGTATCTATCATCCACTTACCTAACACTTTTGGTAGGTGGTTTTAACATGTAACATAGTGGCCAAATGTTCTACTTTTATTACTGTCATCACCCAGCCAAGACAGTCTGGTATCATCTTTAAATCTCTCTCTCCTTTCTCAGTGTTCTTTATTTCCTTCTTTTATTTCTTGATGTGTTAATACCCTTTGCTTGGTGAATTTTATCACATTTTTTCCTACCACTTTTTACTCATCTTTCCTGTACTCTTTATACTCGGAACAAGGGACTTGATAACTTTTTATCGTTTAGTCTCTTTCAAAATCAAACCATCCATACATCCACAGTTCGTTGTCGTCGACAGCGAGTGTTTATCAGAGATGAGTGTATCGTCAGGTGTGCCCCAGGGAAGTGTGATAGGACCACTATTATTTTCTATTTATGTAAATGATTTGATGGACTGAGTGAATTGTAATTAGCGGCTGTTTGCTGATGATGCTGTGGTGTATGGGAGGGTGTCATCTTTAATTGACTGTAATAGCATACAGGATGACTTGCACAACATTTTTAGTTGGTGTGAAAAAAAGCTCTAAATGTAGAAAAATGTAAGGTGATGCACATTTGTAGGAAAAACAATATCATAATGTTCCAATACAGCATTAGTAGTAAGCTTCTTGATACAGTCGTGTTATTCAAATATCTAGGTGTAACATTGCAACAGTTGTGAGTAAGGTGGACAGCCAACTTTAGTTTGTTGGGAGAATTTTAGGAAAATGTACTTACAGGAGAATGCAAATAAAACTCTTGTATGACCACGTCTTGAGTATTGCTCAAGGGTTTGGGACCTGTAACAGATCTGTTTAAAGGAAGCTGTTCAGAGGCGAGCAGCTAGGTTCATTACTGGTGGGTTCGACCAATGTGAGAGTGTCACAGAAATGCTCTGGGAACTCAAATGGAAATCGCTGTGTGGTGATACTAGTTTTAATGAACTCTGATTTTATTAACAAACAACTCTTTAAATGACCGTGATTTTGAATCCAAAGTTGACTAGCACCAACTCACAATAATTATCATTGACGATAATATTAACTGCCAAATTATTCTTATTAAATTTCTTGACTTGAATATTCAAAATTTATTACCCATCTGAGTCAAAGGTAAATTTTGTACTTTAATAGTTCGATACAGAGCAATCACATTGCTACTTCTCAAGTAAAATTCATCCACAATTGTTATGGTGTCTCGAGCTCTTCAACACCTCTGATCATGCCCAGAGAGGTCATTTATCTTGGAGTGAGTAACATGCAATCCCTTGACCAGTATTTCATTGCTACCCTTTCGTGTGGTCTATTTATGACTCTGTTTTCACCCTTGTCAAGTCTGGCCATTCAGTGGTCTTCGTTTGGACCCCGGGCCACGTTGGCACCTGGGAACAAATGTGTTGATTGACAGCCCCCGGAGATTGGCCTTCCAGAAAGGGATCTCTGATTGGGATTGAACCGCGAGCTCCTAAGGATCTGGAGTTCAGAATGATCTGAACAAGCTCCATATGCTCAAGCTCTCTACAGCAGCATGGAAGTCCAGACTGATGGTGTCTCATAGGCCCCTCAGGAGCTCAGCATTAATTTGCCGAGTACGGGCTTGGCGAACCCGGGGTCCTGAGCCGTGGGCTGTGTCACGCCACCAGTTCACCACACCGTAAGCTCTGTCCATGCTTCAATGACGTTTGTTCAGCACGATGGTTGAAAGTTGTACGTTTCAGAGCCTAGGGATCTTGGCTTAATCATCCAGTCGCAAGGACGGTACAAACGTCTGTAAAGAAACACTCAATTTCAAAGTGTGGTACGTGCTGAGGAGATGCTTGGCTGTTGAGGTTGCACAGTCGCTAGTGAGCAACATCTGAGGAATCTGCCACACCTCAGTTGTGTAAGGCTTACCCAGGCAAGTGGAGCTCTGCCTGGGTGGACCTTTATAACTCTAGCTACTCGTGGGATCACCATGAAAAGATCTCAGAACACTGTTAGGCATTCAACCACTGTCTCAAAGTGTGGAAGAGTGTCATTCAATGCAGCATCGTATGACCCCCAATCGTTTCCATCCCTGGCGACGCCTTGGGAAGAACGTCGGGATACCCAGTGTGCAATGGAATGGATGGCAAATCGTTTGTGACAACGAAGCCTATGTTTTCTGTGGAGAATCTGAAAGGTAAGTTTGGGGAGGTAGAAGGAATGTCGAAGATGAGGTCCGGATATGTTCTGATAACAACTTCATCCCCAGCCCAGTCATGGGCTTTGCTTGCCTCTGACAAGCAGGATGACGTTCCCGTTACCACAAAAGCCTGAACATGGTCCAGGGTGTTTTCTTTCATAGAGACCTACTACTACAGTCTGATGAAGAACTCTAAAAGAACTTAGAGAGGCGAGTAGTGCATTTTATTTGGCGCATATACAGGGATCCGAAGGACAACAGGGTCGCCACCGGTGCCTACATCTTGGCTTTTGAGGGTTATTCATTGCTCGAGAAGTCAAGGTGATGATCTGCTGGTGTGATGTCAAACCCTACATTCCTCTCCCTATGCGCTGCTGTAATTGTTAGAGATTTGGCCATATGTCATGATGCTGTGAGGCCAACCCCACTTGTCGGGAGTGTGGACGTGCATCTCATCGAGAGGTACCATGTACCTCTCCCCCCGGTCTGTGTAAACTGCGGCCAGCACCACTCTCCCTGCTCTCCAACCTGCGTAGTTCTCCACGAAGAACACAAAATAATGGAGTATAAGACCCTGGACAGGCTGTCATATTCAGAGGCTAAGAAGTAGTATGAAAAGATCCATCCTGTTAGTATGATGTCAACATATGCCACTGCTGCATCACCATCCATGTTAAAATCATCTCCTGTGATATCTACCATGCTGGGCCCTCATGCCCAATTGTTAACACCTGCCCCGTCGGTGTCTGGGTGCAACTCCTCTTCTGTTGCCCCCAAAGTCGCTACTTTGGGAGCAATCATTCCACACCCACATGGGACAATTGTCCCTACCCATGAGCCAGAGAATGAACAGCCACCTCTGGCTCCTTCTGCCAGTTTCTCCAACTGGTAAAGTTAATGCCAGTGAGTGGCTGAAAAAGCCACCAACTGGTTTCCTGCACAGAGGACCCCTGCCCTACGTGGCTATCGGGGATATTTCAAAAATCGCAGTGTCTGTGACAGAGTATCTGGTGGAGTTTGTCTCTTTGTCCTCGCCACTGTCCCCTGTGCAGATGTGCCTCTCATCACGACCCTAGAGGCAGTGGCAGTTCACATCTGGGCAATACAGGAATTCACTATTTGTTCCCTTTACCTTCCCCCGGAAGTTGTCTCTCCTGCTGACCTCGCTGCGTTGGTTGCCGAATTACCCCAACCATTTCTCCTCTTGGGTGACTTTAATGCCCATTATCCCTTGGGCATGGACTGAGATCACGGGCCGTGGCAGAGATGTTGAGAATCTTTTAACACAGCTCGACATATGTGTTCTGAACAGTGGAGCCCCCACGAACTTCAGTGTAGCGCATGGCACTTTCTGAGCTATTGACCTGTCTCTCTGTAGACCTAGCCTACTCCCACATTTATCTTGGGTGCTCCATGGCGACCTATGTGGGAGTGACTATTTTTCTATCCTTTTGTCACTCCCACAATTTCATCTTGAAGACTGCCTACCCCAGTGGTCTCTCCATAGGGCTGACTGGCAGAGCTACATCGTAACTGCTGTGGTTACTACTCTGCTACCAGATGACATTGACATGGTGGTTCAATGGATAACTGAGGACATTGTTTCCGCCACTGAGGCAACTGTACCGACTACCATAGGCTCACTTCAGCACAAATCTGTGCCTTGGTGGATGAGGGAGATCGCAGAAGCTATCCGGGAGCTTCGGAGGGCACTCCAGTGCCACCGGTGCCACCCCACCATGGAACATCTGATAGCTTTTAAGTGTCTCCTGGCCCGAGCCCAGCGACTGATCCAACAGAGTAAACAGGCCTGTTGGGAATGATATGTAGCCTCCATAGGTACCCACACCTCCCCTTCTGAAGTGTGGTCCCAGGTATGGTGCCTTTTTAGGTACCACCCACCAAGTGGAATCCCATCACTCACAATTCAAGGTGCTCTCTGTACTGACCTGACAGTTATCGCTAAGCACATGGCAGAGCATTATGCACGTTGTTCTGCGACTGCAACCTACAATAAAGACTTCCGCACCCTCATGGAGTGGGTTGAGTGGAGGCAATTGTCCTTCCACACATGTCGACGGGAACTGTACAACACCCCATTTAGTGATTGGGTGTTAGACTGCTCTAGCTGCATCCCCCGATACCTTTCCTGGCCCAGACTGTGTTCACAGCCAGTTCGTCATCTCTCAGCGGACTTTTAATGACAGATACTCGCCCTTTACAATCGACTCTGGACAGAAGGCCTTTGCCCATCACAATGGCGGGGAAGTACTATCATCCCAGTGATGAAACCAGGCACAGATCTGTTGGATGCTGACAGCTACCTTTGCAAGATCCTTGAACGTATGGTGAGTCACTGGCTTATGTGGCTACTGGAGGATCGGGGTCTCCTGGCCAAACAGGGAGGCTTCTGTCAGGACCGTTCTACTATAGACAATCTCATGTCTCTGGAATCAGCTATATGCACAGCTTTTATTCGCCGAGAACATCTTTTCGCAGTTCTTTTCGATCTCTGTAAGGCATATGATACAACCTGGCGTCGTCATATTCTCTCAACACTTTAGGAATGGGGCTTATGTGGTCCCCTCCCAAGGTTCATACGGAACTTCCTCTTGCTCCGCTCTTTTCAGGCTCGGGTTGGCACCTCTCTAAGCTCCCCTCATGTTTTAGACAACGGCGTCCCACAGGGCTCCATTCTAAGTGTACCCTTATTTTCAATTGCTATTAACGGACTAGCTGCGGCAGTAGGAACGTATGTCTCTTCCTCCTTGTTTGCTGACGACTTTTGCCTTTACTTTAGCTCAGGGAGTCATCAAAAAGGCCCAATCTTGGGCCTCTGAGCATTGTTTCCCATTTTCGGCGCAGAAAAACCGCATCGTGCACTTTTGTCGCTGTTGGATAGCTCATCCAGACCCTGAGTTATACCTGAATGACAAACACCTTCAAGTTGAGGAGACACACCACTTCCTAGGCGTGCTCTTCGATGCCCAGCTGACTTGGGTGCCACATCTTCGCCAACTGAAACAAAACTGCTGGCAACACTTAAACATCCTATGCTGCCTCAGCCACACTGGTTGGGGAGCTGCTCGTTTATCCAGTCATGCCTGGATTACAGCAGCCTTGTGTATGATTCTGCAGCTCCATCTGCACTGCAGGTCTTGGATCCGGTCCATCACAGTGGCATCCGTTTATCAACAGGGGCCTTCCGTACAAGTCCTGTGACAAGTGTTCTTGCCGAGGCTGGTGTTCCTCCCCTGCGATTCAGAAGGCAACAGCTGATGGCTTCGTATGTTGCCCGTATTCACACCTTACCTCATCACCCGAATCGCAGGCTGCTCTTCCCAGCTGTCACACTCCCTTCCCCACGACGACAGCCCAAGTCGGGTCACCTGATTGCGGTCTGTGGTCTGTGTTCATTCCTTCTTTCTTCCCTAGAGTCCCTCCCCATCCTTCTCGCCTTTCAGTACCATTTTCATACTCCTTGGATCACTCCTCGCTTCCAGCTTCGGTTGGACTTGTCATGAGACTCCACAGCCTCTGTTGCACTAACGACTCTCCGTCACGAACTTCGGGCCATTCTTGATTCGTTCCGTGATGCTAAATTTGTATACGCAGATGTTCCCTAGTCAATGGCCATGCTGGGTATGCCTATACCCACGGTCAGCATGTTGAACAACATTCATTACCCTGTGGGAGTAGCGTGTTTACTGCAGAACTCAGTCACCATTTGGCAGGCCCTTGAACACCTAAGACCTTGCACTGGGGAGTCTATAGTTATCTGTACTGACTGCCTGAGTGGCTTGCAAGCCCTCGTCCAGTGCTTTCCGAAGCACCCTTTGGTACGGTCAATTCAGGATGCTGTATACAGTCTAGGCAAATCTGGTCGCACTGTGGTCTTAATTTGAACTCCAGGCCACATTAGCATAACGGGGATTGAATGTATCTACCACGTGGCGAAGGAGGCCACTACCTCAACCATACCAGAAATCCGCCTCCAGGAGAGGGATCTTTGAAGGTGTTCAGTCGGAAGGTACTGGCACTTTAGAATGCTGACTGGGCTGAATTAAACGCACCAAATAAGCTCCGTGAAGTTAAGCCCTCTACGACAATGTGGAGGTCCTTCCTGGGAGCCTCTCATAGGGACTCTGTTGTACTCTGCCGACTCCTCATTGGCCATACGCGGTTAATGCACAACCACCTCTTATGTCAAGAGGACCCTCCAGATTGCCGTTGTGGTGCCCAGCTGACGGTGATCCACATTCTGTTGGATTATCCGCTTGTAACTGCTTTGAGGCAGTCCTTCAGTCTATCAGATGCGCTACCTTTAGCTAGTGCATATACTGTTTACATTTTATTTGCGCATCTGGTTTTTACCATTCTATTTAATGGAAGGTGCTTAAGCCTGATTCTCATGATCACATTTTTACGGTGCTTTTAGGTTGTTGATAGCCTCTTCCGTTTTGGTTGAGGTGGTTTTTTAGTGTGTACAGCATGGCTCGCTCATCTGTTTTTATCCTAGTGATCAGCCAGCCATGGCATTCCGCTGTAAAATTATAGTCTCAAGCAACAGTGTTTTTATTCCTTTTGTGTACTCTGTGTTTCATTTATTTTTGTTCTACATCCATCAAGGATTTCCCTCACCTGTGTTCTGTGTTTTTTGTTTCGTCAAATGACACATCTTTGCTTGGAACAAGGGACTGATGACCTTGTAGTTTAGTCCCCTCTAAATAAAACGACTACGATGCCGACGTCTCAAAGGAACTCCATTTTCTGTCACCTACGTATTGGCCATACGTCTCTAACACAAGACCATCTTCGTTGAGAAGACACACCCAAGTTTAGCTGTGGGCACTCTACTGACAGTGGTCCACATCCTGGTGGACTGTCCCCCTTTTAGCTCCCTTGTGGCAATTCTTCAATCTACCCGCTGCACTTCTTTTAATTTTCAGTGACAATGCCTCTGTGGCTGACTATATTTTACATTTTATTCGAGCAGGTGGTTTTCACCATCACTCCATTTAGTGATGGGTACCATAGCCTGAGATCTCAGGTTCTCATCCCTTCAGCAATTTTAATATGTCCATTATTTTTGTATTGTCTGTCCTGGCTGGTGGCTATCTCTTCCTTTATTTTCCTTGTGATCAACTAGCCAATCTCCTGCTGTGGCCTTTTATTTCATTTAACCACATGCTCCACTCCTTCTGTGTTTTTCTTTGTGTGTTGCATCTGTCACTGTACTGAACTGAAGTGCTCTACACCTTGTGGGTTTCCCTTATGAGTGCTGAGTATTGGATTTTTACTTTTTTGTGCCTTTTGTTGTAATATCTTAATTTGGAACGGGACTGAATACAATGACTTTTAGTCCCATATTAATCCCATCCAACAACACTTCTGTTATACAGCTATAATATTGTTAGATTTTTCTCTCTTTGTTGATTGGCCTTTATTCAATCCAGCTCCCACATTCTACATTCTGTGATATATTTTATCCTATTGGATACACACAACATGAGTGAACCACTATTCAAACTCAACTAATGTGTGTAATCTATGTGATTATTTTTATATGCACTGGTGTCCAAAATTAAACGAATTTTCAATATTGCATTTGTTTTGGCACAGAACAATATAAACAGATGATAAAGTAGAAACAAGTAAAAGAGTACTGAACGGAAACAACTGCAACGTGCATAACAGTAGACAATGTTTTCTTAGAAAGAATGAAATTTTCACTCTGCAGCAGTGTGTGCACGGATGTGAAACTTCCTGCCAGACCGGGATCTGAATCAAGGACCTTTGTCAGTCACGGGCAAGGACTTCTGACAGTTATCCTCGCACACTTTTGTGACCCATGCTCACAACTTTACTTCTGTCATTACCTCACCTCCTACTGTCCAAACTACACAGAAGTTTGCAGGAGAAAGTTTGTGAAATTTGGAAAGTAGGAGGTGAGGGTTTCACAGAATTAAAACTGTGAGTTAGAATAGCTCAGTCAGTAGAGCACTTCTCCAAGAAAGGCATAGGTCCCAGGTTCGAATCCTGGTCTGGTACACAGTTTTAATCGTCCAGCAAGTTTCAAAATGTTCTTAGGTTTTTTTCTCAACTTAACATATTTGCACATCCATTCTGGGGTTAATGTGCTCAGTATGGGGGGCTGACAGCAATACAGGACAGTGACAGGGCATGCACTGAATGTTACCATCACTCTCATGATGATGCAATAATGCCCATTCTTCTTGCAGATGTGCTTCTTGCAGATGTGCTTGCAAGTCTTGAGAGAGAGGTTGGTAGATGCTGACATGATGCAACCCGTGTCCCTATTACATCTCTGGCATGCTCTTTGAGATTCAGAGAGGGAGAGTGAGCAGGTGACACAATTGCATTCCATCTTCAGTTTCAAGGAAAACGTCAACCACCCATGCTCTATGAGATAGAGCATTATCGTTCAACAGTACATAGCACCTTGAAATAATTGCACATGAGGTCCAAAGATCTCATGAAGATAAACAGCAGTTAAACCTTGGTGATTCACCTGTACAATTTGAACAAAAGGTGTTAAGAGTTGTCAATGTAATCTGTGCCCACACCATTAGGCATCCTAGATGTTGGTCTCTCTCCACAATGTTTGTTTCTTGAAATCATGTTCCACTTTCCCTCCAGATGCAAATCTGTAGTGAATCACTCTCCACACCAAATCTGGAGTTGACTGTCTAAAGGAACATTGGCTCATTGTTTGGCCATCCTGGTTGTATGTTGACTACCTCACTTTAGATGTTCCCTTCAGTGAAAACACATAAAGTGTATGCATGCAGCAGGTCTTCAAGAATGAAGGACACACTGCTGAAGCTGTCTGTACACTGTTTACCTCAATACAACACTCCCAGGGGATGCTGCAAGATCAGATGGCACTTGTCTTGTGGTATTAAGGCGGTCCTGACATTCTCTTAAAGCCAGATAATGGTCCTCTCTGGTATCACACACAGTCAGCCCTACCCTGGTATTGGGGAGAACTGTCAGGAAGGAAGGAGGAGAAAAAAAAAAGAAAGAAAGAAAAAAAACACACACACACACACACACACACACACACACACACACACACACACACACAGAGAGAGAGAGAGAGAGAGAGAGAGAGAGAGAGAGAGAGAGAGAGAGAGAGAGAGAGATCTATCACATTAAATCATTGGACCACATCAGTTTGAGATTGGCCTGCTCCCATTCTTCATATAGCCCTTCACCAAAGAGTGACTGTTAGGCATCTTCTCTGTGTCATACTGCCACATCTGTGAATGTGTACACGCTGATTGTGGATGTGGAGTACTGAGCAAACACTATCCCCTTTGGTAAGTGCCCTCATGTCACCATTAGCATGGTTTCACTCTGGCTGGAATTCCCTCTTCCATGAGGAATGCAATTATACAAAAATCCATTGACAGTTTTGTGTGATTATATCATGGATTTAATTTTGGACATCATTGTATATACTATGGTTGAGAGATGATCATTGGTAATCCTTCAACATACTTTGTTCAAATGTATATGAAATACAAATACTTGGTGTAATTTATTCTTTACTATGCTTTTTAGTCCAGTTTAATTTCTGTCACTTATCATTTTGATTTTAGTAATGTATTGGGTATGTGTAGCTGGATCATGTATTTCTAATTTCACTATGCAGTGATTAGACATTGCAGTCATTCTCAGGAAGACATCAGCTAAAGTCCATTTTCAACTATCAAGATTTAGATTTCCATTCATTCCGTTAAACAGCGAGTGGCAATTTTTCTTTGCCATACCTCCCACATCTGAGCTTGTCTAATGACGTAATCATCATGAAATACTAATCTTCCTTTGTTAAAAGAAACACTAATATTAAACTTACCTTTGTCATTGGAAAAAGGGTGCTTTTTTAAATGCTTTGCCCCCCCCCCCCCCCCTTTTTCTGTTTTTACACCTGAAAATATCTTTCAGTATCTCATAGTAACCTGTTTTGTCAAATAATAGTGAATAATTGGGGGAAATTTGTTTAATAACAGTACTGAATAATATGTTTCATTGCTACTTAATTCTACTACTAGTTTCAGTGTGTACATTGTATATATTTATACTACAAAACTATCATATGTTCTTTTTACATAGGTATGCTCCGAGATATATGTATCCTGGCAGAGTCTACCCAAATTACCTGTCTGGTACTGGATATGTAATGTCAAATGATGTCATGAAACGACTGTACAAAGCTGCTTTACAGACTCAGCTCTTCCACCTGGAAGATGTGTATGTGACAGGACTGTGTTCCAAAGCAGCAGGCATACGTCCACGAGATCATCCAGCTTTCACATATGCTCGTCGGCGAATTGATCCTTGCTTGTTACGTGATCGTTCAGTTATCACCAGCCACCGCATGGATAGTTCTCAGCTTCTGAAGATTTGGCCTCGCATTCGGGATCCAAATCTGGATTGCTCAAGTTTCACCGCATCACAGAAACCAAGTTCAAGACCCAACAAGAAAACAGCAAAAGTGAGGCGTCCAGTAAATAAATGTGTTTAATTACTTGGTCATATGAACATGATTAGTCAGGAAATGTCTTGGTTGTGATACCGCTGAATTAGTGGGAAAGTGTGTGTGTGTGTGTGTGTGTGTGTGTGTGTGTGTGTGTGTGTGTGTGTGTGTGCGACTATTATGATTATGAACTTTCTCCTCACATTTTATTGATTTATTTGATTTTAAACAAAATAGATTATTGGCTGTATACTTTACAGAACACACTGTATGTATTCTGCATTAATAGTTGTTGACCCACTTTTCAGTACAAGGGTTCTTTAATATGAGATTTTTTTATGTCTAAAGCCTAATGCACACAGACGTGTAGTTCTTCAGTACTGTGGAAAGTTGAATGTGGAATGTTTCCCAGATTTATGATTGTTTGCACAAATATTTTGGTCTCAACAAATTATAGGACCAGATAGTATTAGTCCACTATTTCTGTTGCATTTTGGACACCTATGCCGGAACTAGTCGTACAAAGTATGAAATAGTGGAAGCAATGACAATGTGTAATTAAGGAAAACGTTTTATAGTATTTATGCATTCATATTTTTTTACAGGAACACATTGAGCATTGCAGTGAAATGAAATGAGACTGGTTGCAATTAAAATTTTGTGAAAGAAAGAAATGGTCAATTGATGTTCCACAATCTGCCATACATTCTAAGAGTAATTCACCAAGTTAAATTGCTTAGCAAATTTACTATTTAGATAATGGTAAAATATTATTGTTGTGTTTGTTTTACAAATCTTTTTATATTTGACTTCAGTTCAGGCATTTGGTAATCACAAGATTCGAAGGTTTTCTCTGACCAAAGTTTGATGTTGCGTAATTTTTATGGTGTTTATAAACATACATTGTTTCTTTCCTTGCATATCAGTTATTTTAAAGAAAGTTCAGGAATTAAGATAAAAATGAGAGTTTGAGTAGTCTTAACAAGGAGATAAGAACTTTGCAATTTGTGGAGCCTGTTACTGTAGAGTAAAACTTTTTATTTTTATAAAAAGATTGTAAGACAAACTTGTGGGACTGCTGCATTTTTCTTTCATTGTACTTTGACAATATTGTTTTCTAACTGTTTTCCATAAAAATGGAGTTGTGAGTATACAAATGCAACAGTATTACTATTCCGTTGTTCCTAAGTATCATAGTCAATAATTTTTAAAGTAACTTCAGCAATTTTAACACCACTAAGAGTGTTTCATATATATACATTTTAATGCAAGTAATTTAAAAGTCTTCATGTTGCAACTGCAAAGTTGAATAATTCATTTTAATTATTATTTTCTTAGTTTCTTTTCCATGTATTTGCATTTACAATTGAATCTCATGTCTCTGTGAATTGGCTATCTCTGCAGAATTCAAAATATTATATTAATAGTAATAATAATAATAATAATAGTAAAATGCCGGCCATTTAGTGGTTCTGCATTTAGGAAAATCTTCATATTTCAAAATTTACATATTATTTTGTTATGCTCATGGCTGAAATTGTCGGCAGCTTTATATTGCTGCTCGGCAGTTTTCTTGGAATTATTTTTGCTATAGAGTGTATTTTGTGCAGTGTGAAGAACTTGGTAATAAACATGTTGTAAATTGTGGTAATCCAATATTATAAAAATTGAATATATAAATTAACCTACAAATAAAATTTATTCAGTTGTTACAATATGTATTGTTCTGACTTTTTATATTCAGTGATTAGGTGCTAATTGAACATTATTATATTTGAACCATCAGTTTTTGTGAATACCCATCTTGAGTGAATGTCCATTTGCATTGTAAACGTTTTGTACTCTTGCCATTATGTTGGTTACTCAATCAGTCATAGCAGATGATTGTGAATTTTACAATGTCTGATTCCGTAGATTATTGTTTTACTGAAATGCTCATTGATTGCATTAGTGGTAATTTACTTAGTCTTTTTAGTGAACCTCGAGTTTTGTTACCAATATTCCTACTACTATATAAATAGCTTTTGTATATTAATATTGTAAACTACTTAAGTGATGTTATTGTGTTTACTTTAAGTTATTTTATTGGACTGGTGCTTGTGTGTGCTGGCGCACATTTCTTCTTCTCTTTTCTTTTTTTTAAATAAGAAAAAGACACCAACTCCTCTTGATTGGGGTGGGAAGGGCACTGTTGTTTTTATTGAGACTAGTTTATGAGTGTTTAAGAAGGAATAGATGTTTTAGATTGCATTTCATGAAAATATTGTTTATCCAAGTCTGTTACTTCTTTATGAGAGTTTAAAATAAGTTTCCCTTTAGCAATTTCCTGCTATTTTCATTTCAGTTACTTTGCTCTCTGCATTTCTATAGTTGACACCATGTAGGAAGGCCCTTCTGCGCATAGAGGCAGAGTGATAAGCATGGAGAGGAGGCTCTAAGGCCGAGCACGAACAGTTGAGCATGCGGGAGAAACATTGCATAAATATCCACCAGCCGAAAACCTAGAGAATGAATATTATTGGCTACCAGTGCGGTAATGGAGGGGGATGTGCAGAACAGCTGAAAAGTGGGGCACCATCCTGCATGATGTGGACTACAGTTAATTTTAATTTTTTCACAAAATGTAACTGCTCCTCCTAAAAAACTGATTAATTTCTGTGTGTTCTCATAATGAAAAAGTGGTGTATCAGTTTTCCCAAATGCTGTGAATATATTTTTGTGAATTAACAACAAACTGAAGCTTCATGAATTCTTGTCAGACTGATGGGAATACTAAAGAAGAGTCTCATTTCATAAATTTGTTTTTTAAATATTAAGCAAAAACTTGATTTGCAATAGAAATGCACAATATCTGCTACATGTCAATTGTGACTCTGCATTGACATTAACGAAACTTGGTGCTCTGCTTTTACTTTGTTCCGAAAAGACTTGTCATTGTCAGGAGCTGAGTAGTAACTTTGTAGCTATATGACCATTTGCATTTCTCTTTTACCTCATACTGAAAGCTTCATAGTCAATTCAGTAGTTAGTCGCAGATAATAAGATATATTTTTGAACATGTGCAATAATAAAACCTCTTCAACTGCTTTTCTTACAGCGTAAGATATGTGTATGTGCCCGCAAATGATTTGGCCAGTTTATGAATGAAATAGTGGACTACCGAAATTATTTGAAGCTTCATATAGGCATTTCAGAATGATTTCCATGTGTCAGTAATTGTATGCTAGAGAGAGAGAGAGAGAGAGTCCATCATATTGATACCAATATTTTAAACTGGTATTCTCGGTACCATAAACCATTTCAGTTGCCAGATTTAAATAATATATATAGCTAAAGTTATCATGGATGTGTGATTTTAACATCCGTATTCTGATAGATGTATCTACAGTAACATTTCATGTCATATTAATTTTTTATGCTGATGCTAATGGAAGAGCATTCAGTTTAGACAGCTACTGCTTTGTGTTGAAGTGTGTGGTCCATACTTCCTTTTTGGGATAGTCTCTCTCTCTCTCTCTCTCTCTCTCTCTGTGTGTGTGTGTGTGTGTGTGTGTGTGTGTGTGTGTGTGTGCGCGCGCGCACACACATGCTCTCTTGGCTGTGCAAATTTGTGTAGTGTGCACATCTATAACACAAGGCTGGCGAAATGAAAAATGGAGAGGCACAGTCTTCAAATAGGTTGTGAATCTGCAAATCAGTATATGTGCTTAATATATTTTTGTCACACTAAAAATCTGCATGTTTATAGTGTTGAATGTTAATGTAACATTTTCAGAATTTAATATTTTGTAAAGCATTAAATTTGCTTGTTTGCATGCATATTGTGCCATAAATGAGTCATAAAATATTGTTTTTTGATGATAAGTTTACATATAGTACTTGTTTCTGCTGTTTGAATATAAAATCTTTAGTCTGTGGCAGAAAGAGTAATTTAAATAATGAAATAAGAAAGTGTTTGGCAATTTTCAAGTAAAAAATTCAAAGAGAGATAATTCTAAGCTTCAGTTTAATCTGCAAGTGTTACAATGAAAGAAGGGAAGTACTTGAGTCATATTCTGTAAATGACATAGAGGAATTATGTAGGAAATTTTTTTGTGCATCCATTTACTCTGTCTTTGTCACTGGTTCATTGCCCATAGTTGATTCTGTTTTCATCTTGATAAAAATAATACATCATAATGCCTTTGATTCATTTAAAGGTGTTTACTTGTTATTACTGTCAAACATGTAAATATCAAAATATCTTCTAGAGATGAGTTCTGCCAGTTAGTTTTTATGTAGCAAACTAGATTCATTTCTTTCTCCAGGTCTCCTGAAATTTGTTATTAAATTTGCCAGTAGCTGTTACTTATAACATGTTTGCATGGCAATGTTAGGTCCTCGCAATATTATATACCAACAGTGCAAATAACAAACCTTTTTCTCATGTGAGCCGAAGGAATCAGATCACTACAAATACAATAATGGTATATATATATCAGTTCACACCTGGGTGACTTCAGCTGACATAGCCATAGAAATATTTGAAGTAGATTTTATTTAAACACTTAAAGCTGAAAAGTAAAGGGAAGTTAGTTTCTTGTTTATAACTGTATAGTATTTTGTTTTTATGGCAATATCATACCCGGTTTTTGTGCACTCTTTGTCCAAGATACAGTAAAATGTTTGTGTAATAACTGGGATTTGATTCAAAGGCTAAAGTATTGCCCACATCTTGATGACTCAAAGGAAGTTGGCTTATATTCGATAAGCCACAGGAATTCTCATGGAATAATATGAGACAGATTATAATTGAGTATCTTCTTACAGTGACAAAAGTAGTTACCAAAGTTTGCAAGAAGTATATGGGATAGTCTCTCGATGGAGCTGCATTTAGTAAAGCTTCATTGGCGTGTTAATGCAGGGATTAGTAGTTTTTCACAGTAAAATGTCTTCAGTACGTAAATGAATTAGGACAGTCGCAAATGGCTATGTATCATTTAAAATAACTTACTGGACTCAATTATTTTCTTATGTTCTTAGAATTTTATTGCACATCATGTTTTGGGCATTTCATTAACAAAATCTACCTCACTGCTTCATCTATAACACCACACTGCTCTTATCTTCTATGGTACCTCCAAATGCGTAGGTGATGTCACAAGGATCCTTGTATGAATACCTGTGACTTCATGGTGGTGAATTGTGTAAGTAGCTACTTTAAACATCTATAGATAGTGGTCATGTGTGCATACCACTAACATTGTAATTTTATACCGTGTTCTGTGTTTGTTCTTTTCACAAACCAAGTGTAAATACTTAGCCATTATTCACCAATACTTCTACATGAGGGACTGCCGTAAGTTGAATTGTGTACATGGAGTTGATACACAATATTATATCGAACTAACAATTTTGCTAAGAGGATAATTATTTCATGATGATACGTATGCAGTGAAAATACATGTTTCCTGTAAGACTTTGTAAAACTGTTGTATCAATACACATGCAAAACATGAGGAGTCAAACTACACTTACTTAATGCATTTTAACAAGATCAGTAAAAATGATAATAGTGAAAAGGTACAGACGTGTACTCTATTGAAATTTTTATATCTTACTGTTGGTGACTAAATCTGCTGGATTTATCATACAATTTTTAACACAGATTGTGACTTTCAAACTAATTTAATATTAAAAGTTAAACAATATTTCTTTGTTTAGCTTTCTAATTCTATTTTGCTCCTTATTATGCATTTTCCTTTGTCAGCATCATCAGATAAATTGTGGAACAGAGGACAGACTTAAATAGAACACTGCTGTCTATGAGGAATTGTTGTGACACGCAAGTTGAATTGCGTACGTTACACACACAGAATGTCATATCAGTTAACATCTTGCACATCATCGAAGTACAATGCATTACAAAGTGAACATGATTACCCATCAGGAGGATGAAGTGAATGGAGTATATTCAAAATAATTTATTATATTGCTTTAATATGGAACAAATGTTCATATCAGAAATATTAGAATTGCAGCCTAGACAAATTTCGTTATAAAACACAGTATAACTTTGTTGCCATGCAGGAGTGGTCGTGTGGTCCAAGGTATCACACTAAAAGTCACTCCCAGCAGATGTTAGAGCCCTCTCTCAGGCATGGGTGTGTGTATTGTCCTTAATGTACGTTAATTTAAGTAGTTTTTAAGTCTAGGGACTGATGACCATAGCAGTTTGGTCCAACAGGTTTAAAAATGTTTACATCATTTTATAGTAAATCATTGCAGATCAAAAATGTGTAGCTGGAGTCACATGATGTTACATTTATTGTAAAATTTTCCTTCCAAGTCAAGAGAGAAAAGAAACACTTTAGAGAAACTAATACAAAAGAGAGAGAGAGAAAGTGTAATAACACAACTGCCATTAAATAGTGCCAACATTGATCATGTGTAATGTAGGTATTGTTATAAATTAAATATTCTTCTCAAATTTATGTACATTGTCTATTTATTGAATGTTGACATTAAAATATGGACAAAGCTACATACTGTAGACATTTTTGTGTTAAACTTTAGTAACTAGATAATGCATGTACATTTCACATGAATGCACCTTGTGCATTACATCTGTCAAAACGGTTTGAAGCCATTTCTGTTTTTATATTCATTACTATTTTTGTATGATTCTACAGTACATTGCAATGACACACAAAGGTTTTCTTTCATCTCCCAACTTTTCAATAAAATTCCTGACCGATCCATAGATAAAACATAATTTGTTCATGGGTTATGTTGCTAATATTACCATATTTTCTTCTGCTTTGTTTTACTACTGCATACGTAGGTAAACGCAGTGTCATGTGATTCAGGCTGCACAATGTTGTCACCCAATAACATTTGTTGCAAAGTTATAAAGTATTTTGTAATATAACTAACCTAATACTGATCTCTTGTGAAATGTGAAAAGCCTTATCTGGCATAGTACTGGGTGTTTTGTACTGTCCTCATGATTTTCATCATCATCATCATCATCATCATCATCAACATGCAAGTCGCAGAAGTGGCATCAAGTAAAAAGACTTGCAGTAGGCAGCAGAACAATAGCACACAGGATCTCTCGGCCAAAAAGCATTATGATCATTTCAGAGTAAAATAATTCATGAAATTATATTGAATGCATGCTGTGTACTTCAGCCGTGTGGTGCTAATCACGTTCGGTTTGTAACGACACTGCACAGCAAGCTCCAGTTTAACATCTTATGCAAAATAAAAAGCCAAGTATCAAAAGCTACTCTTTATCTATAAGGTATCTGGTTGAACTAGTACGTCACCACAATTACTCATAGATGTTATTTTGTCTTATCCAGTCATTTTAATATCTGTTCTTTGTGTCATATATTTTTCTGATTAAGCCGTGAAACTAAAGTGCATAATAAAGATTAATATAATTAGCAACCAAGATGAGAGATAATTATTTATCTAAACATGATAAAAGCCTTAATGAAGAACTTTGTCTACAGTAATGACGTAGAAAAGTTGATCAGAATTTTATATTATGAAAAACGTCCTGGCACATGTTTTTCTGAAAATTGAGAAGCCACATGTCTATTACTGTATAAAATTACGTAACTATTTTAGTGTGAGTTTATGAACCATAAAAAATAGCTTTATATAGATGTTGTACATTGATCTGCTTATAATGAGTGTTTTTGTAAAGTGACATTTTAGAAACTTGAATGTATGGACTGACAGTTTCTCACTTCTTACATTACACTTTTCATTGAAATAATGGGTGATGTGTATCATTGCATCATTGTATTTCTCTCTGTCTACACATTCATGAAACATTCAGCGATGGCAGAAAAGTGTAGGTCTTAGTGGAGAAAGAGCTCAAATGTGTCAGGTCTTCCATTTGATGAGGTTTTATCAAACTCAGTGTCATTGATTCATTCTGCATGCATTGAAGATTTGTTTATGAGTCTGTATGTAAAATAAATGAAAGAGGATAGAAATTTCATGTCCTCCATAGAACTTTATTTCCTTGGCCTTTTAACTGGTTTTGCTAGGTGGGTCCAGATTTCCTTTGTTAATAATTAGTTATCTTCCTCTCATTTTGGATATGGCAGATAGAGATTTGATATCTGCATGTAAGGCAAAGATTAGAGAAAAAATGATAATGTGATTCACTTTTCAATTTAAATTGTATTTAATTTGCGTGTTAATGAAAATTATACTCTGTGGGGCTCTCCCCATCATCATCCCTAATGGAAAATTAATTTTTAACGAAAAATGTTCTTAATCATTTTAGTTGTAATAAAAATACCACAGGAATGCAAAGACTGTGTTCTCTGCTGGACATCTTTGGGACTTCAGCCACAGCTCAAATAAAATTTTCATCCTTTGTTCTCTTGTGGACATTGCCTTGGTTATTTATTGTGTTTGTCAATAACTTACCATCTTGGACAAAAAGCATAAGGGGGAAGATATATATGTTTTCAGCTATTTTCAATATATACAGAAACGAAACTATTGTCTTTTTTCTCCATGTATGTCATGCATGCTATAACCATCACCATATCCCAGAAACTACCATCTTCAGGTTTTCAAAATATGCCATTCCAGCACTACCAGTTAGAAAAGTACTGTAAAATCCTTATAGAGCATCAATTTTTTTAGGTTCCATTTTAGTGTCTTTTAATGAGTAATGTTAACATTAGTCAGATAGCTTTCATCGATATAGTTTTTTCTGCACATGTAGTTTGACATATGTTGTTACTATCATAAAGTGCTTACTACAGAAAGTGCAAAATAGCACTCGGTTGTGCATGTCTTGCTTGTAACTGTATCATGCAGTTAAAATTTTTCAGGTTGTAATAATTCAGTGCCAGCATACTGTTCATACATAGTTTGACAACAGTGGGGAATTATTTCTTTTATGTAACTGTAAAAATGAAAACTATTGTTATTTTTAAAACTTATCTTTGCCATAGGTTTTAGAAAAGCTTACAGTATTTTTGATACAGCTATAACAGTCTATAGGGTGCTATATATATATACGTATGTATGTATGTATGTCTGTGTGTGTGTGAGTGTGTGTGTGTGTGTGTGTGTGTGTGTGAGTGAGAGATAAATTTTCTCCCGTCTTAATTCTGGAAATGTGTTAGAAATAGTATTGTTGTGTGAAAAAAAAATTGAGAAATTTATCTGTATGTTGTAAAACCACTTACATGCAAATATATGTATTTGCATGATTTGTAAGTTTATTGATGTGATTTTGGTGCAGAGAATTATGTATCTGAAATTGTTGAACATAGCTACTTTTCAGTTGCAAAACTTCAAAACTCTTGGCTTGAATGGCTCATATTTTTCCCAGAATGTACTACACACTGATATAATAGACATGTAAGAATATTTCACCACTCTTGTATTCTTGGGACATGTTTGGAATATTAAAATGTGAAACATTTAGTTTCGTGCATGTATCTGATTTTATATATAAAATTTAGTGTTTCTAAATATTGACTCTATGATGTCTAACATACCATGCCAGATGTGTGTGCTAGGTAGTGCTGAGCAATTATATCCTAATTATCTTTGCATCAATTTATTACACACTGAATAGGTGATAAAGAAAGGGTAATAGACTGTAGATTTCTGTTAAAAAATCAGATTTAATACTTTTATTTGGTATAGTAAGTCATCTCTCCATAACACTAACTCTGGAGAGACAATGTGATATAATGTGCAACAGCTGTTCTTGGATGCCATACTTTATTTTATCAGAAAGGTGATAGCAAAACATTTTAATCATACTTTTAATCATCATGAATCTCACATGGTATTCCTAATGTTTTAGGAACAACATATTAACCCCCTTTTCATAGTATTTCTACTTGAATTTTCTCTTGTGGTATATATTAACCAAGTAAATGAATTTCCAAGTGATATATAATCAGAGCAGTGTGTTAATTTAAAACGTTTTTGACCAATGAAAAATGGCAATCTTATATTTGGAAGTGTGTTGACACAGCTGTGTTTTAAATGACATTTATTTGCTTATTTAGCCCAACCAGATTAGGTCCTCTCTTACACCTGACTAGGAATTTCAGATATATGTTTCTGAGATTATAATTGTTGTTTCAAAAGAGCTACCCTTCTTCTTTCTTGATGCTTGGCTTGTTAATGTGAAAATTTTAAGCTATAATATATTCACTTAAAAAGTTATTTTTCACTGTAAGCTGTTCATATTTACAGAACATTGTGACTCCTGGATGCGATACTTCGATTATTCATTGTAACTAGTTACTGTATTTCCTCAGTATCTCAGACTCCAATATAAGTTAATTAGTTATTTAAAAGCAATTCCATTTACGTTAATGGTGACAGAACAGTCATACTCAATTATGAATTTTTAAACAAAGTGCCTGTATTGTAAGTCAGTGACGTCTTGTAATAGTGACTCAAACATTAGAATTCCTTCACCTTATCGAATTAGCTCATTACTGATAAAATCTGTACTGTATTTTTTCCTAATTGATAGTGAATATGAATGGAGATGTATAGTATGGTTTCAAAGAAATGTGGACTTCAGTTGTTTCACACAGTTAATTGTGCTTACTAAAGATTGGTATTCAGTGTTTACAGATATTGAACCATCCAGTAAATATTACACATTAAATTTTTACATTTGAATAACTGTTACCAAATACCAGCTAATGAATGAAATGTTAAAATGTGTTTCTTTCCAATTAGTAGTTGCAAAGTGTGAAGATACAAAAAAGCAACATGACAAAATTCATATGTATAGTGTGCAAGTGATCTTGATTGTGTACCAGTATTAGTGTAAATAGTATGTTTCAGGGTGTTACTACATATAATATATAAATAAAAAATTCTCACATACACAAAGTCTTCGCGTAAGCATTATTATGCTACATTTCAGACTTCATACAGATTCATTTCAACATTGCGCTGAAGAAACATATCAGTTCAGACATTTTTATCATTAAAAAAGAAAGATCACTATCTAAAAAGACACTCAACTGGTTTTTGGCTGTTAGTTATTCTTTGTTGTGTATGTTAGTTATTCACAATTCATAAAGATTGACCTGGCAGAAAGACATGCCTTCTGTGCCACAGATGGTACTTACGTGCTTTCATAGAGAACTGTAGAAGTTTAAGATAGGTGGATACTTTGAAATGTATTGAATTGATATTTCGATCATTTTTGTATTTCATCTGAGAGTCTAGCTATTTTTCTCTAACATAAGGAAATATTCCCAAACATTGTAAATTGCTATCCATTTGTATTTTTAAGAGTATACTGTAACAGTGAAAGGATTGTGAAATATATTATAGACTATCCTCAATGATACCTGTCTTTATTGATAACTCCAGGTTTTTCAAGCATACACATGAGAAAAATATTGTTATACAACTATGTAATGAGATAATCCTTTCACATGCTCTACTGTGCTGTAATATTGCTTTACTGAAACACTTGTCATATTTGTGATAATTCTTAGCATTGTATTTCTGCATAGCACATCTCTGCCATAAATTATTGCCTCCTAACTCTTATTAGTTCTGCTACATATTACATATAACCTTAGTGTTGAAATAAATGGAAATCTTATATTGCAAACCCCTGATAACAAACAGCAGTTACTGCTGGATTTGTTTCCATCCCACAGAGTTGCTATATTCTTGGTACAGCTGCCTAATTTTTTTTTGTATTAATACTTATTTTTGTAGGGAGTTTTATCTGTTTTGCATATTAAAAGAATCTCAAACTCCACAAGAATAGACTGTAAATGATATGTTGTTTCATGGATATTTTGAAACTGAAATAAAATGTGTAATGTGATATACATATTTTGAATACTTTCCAAATAAAGACTGTTTATGAAGAATTAAATCTGTGTTTTAATATTTACTATGTGACGTACTACATTATTTTGTTACTTGCAGCAATAAATTGGAAAAATACATAACAACACTTATTGTTACAATGTAGTTCGGACATTTTACAGAAAGAATGTGACTCAGTCATAAAGTTCCTTGTTAGTAACTTCTGTTTCTAAGTTTACTTGAATGAAATGAGGAATTTAATAACCAATTATGACTCCATCATTGTTGTTAGCCAACAGTGTAATGGTGACAGTGGATCTCGGCTTGTACAGTTGTCATATAATTTTTCTTAATTCTCCATCTACCAAGTCTGTCTGCACTTTTAATGCTTTGGGAAACTTTAGAGAGGAACTGACTCCCATCACCTGCTTCGGTTGTAAACAGCACTTCGACAGACTTTTACTTAGTGCTGCCATCTTGTCATAATTCCCTTTGATCTTTGTAATGCCCACGGCATGGCTTGAAGCAGTAGCAGTTTACCTCCACTCCTCAAGTTGGACCTCTGGGGCACTCTTGCAATCTTCATTTCCTGTCTCACTGGTTGTTCAGAGTTGGGGTTTGCACTTGTCTGCAGACTCAATATCCAGAGATTTCTGTATTAAATGTCCTTCTCCTCATGCTATTAACACTAGTGTGCATGTACCCTTAAAATACAGAGCACGTGCTTCAGCTTCATACTTAGCACAACAAGAAAATAATTTATTTCAAAATCAGCACATACGTAAATCATTTTGTATACAAGGGTTGTACCAAAGGTAAGGTTCTCATATTTTTTACAAATAGAAAACATTGTTTATTGTTATTAATTTGTTAATCATTGAAAAGTTTTCACTTTTGTCTATTTGTCAACATAGTCTCCAATTTTTTTTTTATTTTTATTTTTTTTATTTTAGGACTGTGCTCCATTTTTTGTATTCCTAAGTCAAAGAAGTCTCCTGTCAACCCATTGAGGAAGCGTGTGACCTCTGCTCAGACTTCATCATCACTCTTGAGCACTTGCCACCTAATTGTTACTTTAGTTTGCAGAAGAGGTGATAATCACTGGGGTCTAAGCTGAACGGGGTATGGGGCCTAACAGTCCACCCAAATTTCTTCAAAAGCTCCTGTGTTTGACAAGCAACGTGGAGTGGATCATTGTCCTCTCTGGCGATTCTAGATTGCTCACTGGAGTTTGGTCGGTGTTTCACAATGTGTGCCTTGAGTTTATCATCAGCCCAGGTTGCATGGAATCAATGAGTACCTCTTCAAATCCCGAAACGCAGTCACCATAATCTTTCCTGCTGAATGTGTTTGTTTGAATATCTTTGGTGGCATTGAACTGGAGTGACGCCACTGATAAGATTGTTGTTGTTTTTAAGGGGTATAATGAAATGCCTGTGTTTCATCTCCCATAACGATAGAATCAAACAGCTTCTCCTCATTGCCTCACCCCTCACATTGCTGAAGAAACGTGTGAGCACAGTCTAGGTGTTGCTCCTTGTGTTCATCAGTCAGCAACTGGGGAACCCAGTGAGTGTATGCCTTGTGATAACCCAACATTTCTGTTAAAGTTCTTTTGGTTGTGCCATGGGAAGCTTCAGGAATGTGTTCCTAAGTTCACAGGCAGTAACCTTCACACCGAGCAAGGTGGCACAGTGGTAACACACTGGACTGGTATTCGGAAGGATGGTGGTTCAAATCCACCTCCGGCCATCCAGATTTAGGTTTTCCGTGATTTCCCTTAATCACTCCAGGCAAATTCCGGGATGGTTCCTTTCAAAGGGCACGGCCAATTTCCTTCCCCCATCCTCACCCAAAAATCTGAGTGCAAGCTCTGTCTCTAATGACCATGCTGTCGATGAGACATTAACCCCTAGGATTCCTAACTTCCTTCCAGTGACCTTCACAGGCAGTGACCCTCTGATCTTTGTGCAGCTTACTGTTGATCTTCTGGACAATTACATCCAAAACTGGTGATATTCCACTCTGTTCTTAATTGTGAACTTCGGTGCGACCCTCAGCAAAAAACCTGCTACATTTGCAAACGTGCTGAATGGACGTGCACTCTTCACCATAAACTTCAGCCGGTTCCCAATGAATCCCCATCGGTGGCAACTTCCTTGCATGGAGAAACCATATTACTGCTCGAACCTTGCACTTGGCGGGAGTGGCGGTCAACACTTCTCTGACAGCTGCCAAGACAACATTGAGCGACGTAGTGACTTGCACATGACACTATTGTCAGATTTAGCCTTGATGCTATAGCTCATTGGGAACCTTACTTTTGGTGCAACCCTCATAGTTATAAATTTTCTTAATTTTTGTCATGTTTGTTCATAAAATTAACAAAATTGAAGGTATCTTGAATAAACAGCAATAGTTGTCTTTTATGTAGAATGTTTCTAATACTACATGCTTTAGCACAGTTCACACACACAGTTCATAAACATAGCATATGGGAACTGTGCTAAAGTGCATAACTGCAAATCATAAACATGTGGAATAAGTACAACACTAGAATGGATGTTGCCAATAATACATAAATTCCGCTCTGTGCCAAAGTCAGTACAAAAAACCATTTTATCATCTTGTGATGATATGCTAACCACATAAAACCCAATAATAATAATTTTACATAAAACGTGACTGGTTGCTGTTTATTATATATAATTTTATTTAACACAGTGACAGTGTTCCTCAACCTTAATGGATAAAAGTTTTTAACAAAATTAACTTTTTAACTACTGTTAAACATACAAACAAAAAAATTTTAATAGGTCAGTGTTCAAGCACGGGTTTATATTATGTTGAACATTTTTAATTTTGAACTTACTAGATTCAAAGTTCTGATCATCTAATTGAACCAATACTCGGTCTTTAGAGTCTTAAGAGATTGCATTAGTGCGCATTCAGGACAAACAGCTATATGGTAATTACTGTAAATGCATCTTATACATTTGCTACATTGTTTATACATTGCAATACCACATACGTGCCTAGTATGTTGAACAGGTTTTTCTGGAAGCCCAAGATGAACTCTGCCTTTGAGTCCGATACCTCTTAGTATGTTTTGCTCTGATATGTAACACTCAGCACAAGGTCTTGTTAGTGTAAATACAATACTTGTGGAGTACTATTGTTTTGAGTTATATATTAGATGAATATCACAAGACCATGACGAGTCTGACAGATAGCTATAGCTGACAAAGGCCTGTCTTCTTCATTTTCTTCATTCTGTCCTCCCTGTTCAGTATCAAACTGGTGAGGTATTTAAAGTAAGACTTTTGCCCCAGAACCCATTATTCCTCCTCATTTTCCTTCACATTCATCTTCATTATCCTCCAGCAGAAATATTTGTGTTTCTTCATCGATGTTATTGGGTTATCAATTTACCTCAGTTTCACAATTTCTTCAATCAGAAATTTAACTTCCGTGAATGCTCACGCAGGCTATAGATATAGTGTAGGCCTGCAGACCTCAATGACAATTTATTTAGATATCTTTGCACCACAGGACTCTTCCCACTACTCACAGGTATAGTAATACCTGAAGAATACATGAAATTGCAGTGCTCTAGAGTTCCAATTTTGGAAAATAAACAACGTTGTTACTGTACTACACACATAGCTCACACATGCAGTATGATTTTAATGGACATGTAGCCTCTCAGACCATTGGTTACTTAATCTCTGTATGTGGATGGTTTCTATATCTGGACTAGTTTGGCCTTTGTGAAGCAATAACTCCAAGATAGCATCTCGCATGCTTCCATGTGGTTTTAGATTCTCTACCTTTAAATTGTGGGCGGTGCATTTCTGTCAGCGTCCCCTTGGCTCTCAGCATTAACTTGCTGGGTATGGGCTTGTTGAACCTGGGTTCCCAGAGCTGAGCACTGGCAAGTGCTGCCTGTCCCCTGACACTGTAGCCTCTGGGCACACTCCACTAACCACTGTGTGGATCAGCAGTGGAACATTGTGTGTGTGTCCGGGAATAGGGTTCTTGGTTTGGTCGCCTGGATCATTAGGGTGGAAAAAACCTCCATTGTAAGGTGTGCTGCATACTGATGGGATGCATGGCTGTTGAGGTGGTACAGTTGCTATTGGGCATCATATGGGGGATACTGCCGCACGTCAGATGTACAAGGCTTACCCAGGCAAAGTGGGGCTCTGCCTAGGTGCACTGTTATTTTCCTAGATGCTCTTATGACCAAGGTGGATCCTTCGCATGTTTTCAACCCCAGTGAGATGGGTGGACCAACCAGCAGTAATTGCACCCATTCATCAAAATGGTTGAGGCAAACTAGTCCTCCTGGGATACAGTGTGTATCATTAGTAACAGAACTTGAGGAGTTTTAAACCATAATATATTTGTAGTAAGTTAAGACGAAAGAGAGTAATTTTGAAAAAGTGTCTCCTTTCTATATTTATGTTCCTGCAAGGCTTTCCAATCCTTCAAAGTACATTAAGAGGCTGCGAAATGGTTCTTTGTTAGTTGAGATGGCCAGAACAAAGCAGGTTGATCTTCTTACTAAATTGACAAAATTGGGCGACTATGACATAATTTTTAAATTAACCAAGTTCCTAAATTCAAGCAAATGTAAGGTTACATGCAGTGTCAGTATGGACGTAGACACGACAGAACTGAAGCAAGAATGGGCATCACAGGGGATAGTAGACTTTGAGCAAAGGACCCGAAGGAACAGTGGAGTGATACAGAAAACTGCTACCTTCATTGTCACTTTCAATTCCCTATCATTTCCAAAACATATTATGGCATCCTGCCTCCATCTTAAAAGTTAGGCCCTGTATACTGAACCCTATGAGGTGTTTTACATGCCAGTGTTTCAGTCATGCAACACACAGTTGTGGAGGTCAACTAACCTGTGGGAGATGTGGCAAGGCAGCACATGACTCCAGTGTTGTCTGTCCATCTCCAGCAGTCTGTGTTAACTGCTCTGTCAGCCATCCATTATGGAGTCATGATTGCCCTATTTTTGCGGAAGAACGTAAAATACAGGAAATAAAGGTGAAAACGTAGTCCCTCTGTGGATGCCAAAAAAGAATATAAGGCTACAAAGCCCCCTGTGTTTACAACATTGTATGCTTCAGTGGTCCAGAAACACATGCTCAAAGTTGATGTTTCAACACAGACTATGCCCATCTCCATCAGCAGCACTTGTACCTGCATTTGTACATGCCAAATTCAACCAGATCCAATGGAAGAGAAGCATGAGATAGCTACAGTAATAACTGATAAGGAACTCCAAAAGGAGAGTGCCATCTGTCTGGAGTGCACTTCCCAAATGCAGAGCGTTTCCCAAAAGCACAGTGCTCCCTAAAAGCAGTGTGTTCCTCAACTCCCACTTTCTTCGTCTTCTTCCAAAAACAAGGGATCACAGCATTCAGTTGAAGGTCTCCCTTAGGCATCATCAAACGTCATTATGGCTGCCTTAACTGATGACGAGGACATCATCATGGAGCCAGATGCCTCATCACCAGAACCAGGCAGCCCTTCTGCCACCTCTCACTCCAAAAGTGTCTCGGCACAAGGATAGGGATAAAATAGAACTGCGCCGCTGATGTGGCTACCATACTCCAGTGGAACATGAATGGATTCATGGCCCATTTGGAGGGATAACAACTTGTTACAAAGTATAGTCCATTCTGTCTCTCCCTTTAGAAAACATTTTAAACAGAGTGACACACCCGTACTTAGAGGCAATCACCTCTACAGAAAAGACCACCTCACTGTGGATAGGGTGCAAGGTGGTGTGGCAGTGTTTATCAAGGAAACATTTCATTTAATTTCTGCGCACTTACGTTCAATGCTAAATGTAGTTGCTGTCTGTGTGTTGGCCCACATCGACATAAGTGTCTTCTTTGTATTTACCATGTGGACAGCCTATGAATGGTGCACTCTTGACACAGCTCATAGATGGTCTCCCTCGCCCCTTTCTCCTTTCAGGAGAATTTTATGCACACAATGCATAATGGGGCTCTGACACCATCTACGCCAGGGGTCTAATTGTTGAGTGTGTGAAGTAATACTGCTGAACATGGGTCAAGCTACACACTTCAGTATTGTTACAGGTACATCTTCAGTCATAGCCCTCTACTTCTGCTTGCCTGCTCTTGCACACACTGCTCAGTGGGATGTGGATGGTGACCTTCAAGGCAGTGATTACTATGCTCTCTGGCTAAATATGCCAGATGGAATGGATTGTGACATGAAGCCATGAGGTGGCTAGTCAACAAAGCTGATTGGGTGCTTTGTAAGCAGTTGTCTGTTCTCTGTCAGGGTGAAGTTATTCAGAACTGGGTGGATCACATTATAGCACTGATTCACCATGCCACTGATGTGTCCATCAAGGAATCGAAGGCAGCATTTCAGAGCAGGCTGTCCATTGGTCGCACATTGCAGCAATTCCATTGGTGCCCTATAGATGTGAATCTTGCAAATTTTCAAATGGCGAGACCACGTGTGAGATAAATTATTTGAGAGAGTAAACAGAGGTCTTTGCATGAGGTCCTGAATTCTGTCGATATGTCCACATCCATTAGGAGGATCTTGAGGTGGAACTCCTGGACACCAATAGCAGCTGTACAGATGCAGGGGTATCTCTTAACATCTCCAACAAACATTGCTCAGGTAATGGGAGAATGGAACGAACCATTACACCCAATTCTGTCCTGGCTGCAGCCTTCTGCCAGTACTGGGCAATGCAGCAGACAGATGGTTTTGATTTTACGATCAACCAATGTTGAGCAATACAACCAGCCTTTCTCACTGTGGGAGCTGGTGGCTGTATTGTCAGTAGCTCTTGATACTGCCCCTGGTCATAACAACATACAGCATGCTGAAACAGTTGGAACCACAATCAAAGGAGGTCCTCCTCCAGTGTTTCAATCAAATCTGGTTGACAAGAGACTTTCCCAGTTCGTGGAAACAATCTATTTTAAAATCAGGGAAATAGAATGACCCTGGCAGTTGTTATAGCATTGGTCTCACCAGCTGTGTAGGAAAGACTTTGGAGCGTATGTTTAACTGACATCTAGTATGGATCCTTGAAAGCAGTTCGTTATTCGTCCACTCCCAATGCAGATTCACAAGGTACCTGTCAAAACTTGATAGCCTGATCATGCTGGTAGGAGAAATTCAACACTTTCCTATGTAAGCAACACCTGATCAGTGTTTCCTTGGACCTGGAAAAGGCCTATGATACTACTACCTGGAAAGCGTAATGTTTTGCCACAGTTGTGTGATTGGGGTTTTTGTGGACATATACCCACTTTTATTTGGTTTTTCCTTTCAGACAGGTATTTTAGATACAAGGTTGTCTGACCTTTTGAAGCAAGAGAATGGTGTCCCACAAGGGAGTGTTTTAAGCATGGCAGCATTTGTCATTGCCATCAATAGCATTCTGTCCACCATACACCCTCTTGTACAGTGTTCCCGGGTTGTGGATGATTTCTCAATCTTCTGTGCGTCCTCCTCATTGCAAAGATTGCTCATCAACTAAATTTCATGATCAGGCTATTGGAGGAATGGTCTAACATCATAGGTTTTTAAGTTTTGTTTGGAGAAAACAGTTTCTGTTGATTTTAATCACTCCTGTTCTCTTTTTAATTTACCTGTTTTAAAACTTTGGGACATTCGTTCTCATCCATAAGGACAAGGTGAAACATCTCAGCCTAACTTTCGCTGAAAAGCCAACATGGTTGCCACACCTTAAAGAATTAAAAGTAAGGTGTGTCAAGGCTTTAAGCCTCTTTAAGTGTCTTACCCATAGATCCTAGGATCTGAGAGGGCATGTCAGCTCCAATTTTACAAGGCCTTTGTGCGGCCTTGGCTTGAATATGGAGGCCAGATTTATGTACCACCAAGGCCTTCCTATCTGAAAATACTGGATGTAGTACACCACAAAGGTATCAGGCTGTCATTGGGTGCGTACCTCAAGAGTCCAATTGTCAGACTGTGTGCAGAGGCTGGTGAGCCTCTGGTTTCTATTTGCCGTCTTCTCCTTGTGGTAGGTCAGGCATGCAAATCTGCCTGTTCCTAACTCCTTAGCATCCTTCACTTTTGCACAGCAGCCATTGGATTGTTTGTTCCATAACTGTCTGCAGGCAACAAGGCCATTTGGGGTCAGAGCAAAAGAAAGCCTTGAGTTGATACAGGTGCAGGGCATTAAGATCGATTGCCAGGGATGGAGCAGAGGATCTCCCTGTATACTTAAAAGGCACATTTTGCTTTTAGATCTGACACCTCTCTGTCGGAAAAACGCCAGCCTTCTCCTGCTTCCCTCATTCGGAAAGGGTTCCTTGAGACGTCCTTTTTCCAGGGTTGTACCAATATCGATAAGAACACTAGCCAGCGGCAGGTGAAACTGCAGGCATCCTGTTATTCTTCAGTATCTGCGACTGAGGCTGAGAAGCCCTCCCCACCGGCAGAGCCCCCGAGGAACAAGAGGAATAGGAAGCAAAAAGAGAAAGAGAACAAGACAAAGGACACCACAGTGGCTTCCACGCCACCATCCCCATCCACCTCTGCTTCTGAGGATGATGTGGAGATTCTAGTGTCTGCCGAGGACTTTGCTCTTGGCGACAGCTCAGAAATAATGGATAATGAAGCACAAAAACATCTATCGGTGGATGCAAGTGCTACTTAAGTATAACCTGCCCTCTCGTATCATTCATGTCTTCCCAGCTTTCGAATAGCGTCATCCTCCGTTGGAACTGCGGCACTTTTTTCCACCACCTGGCTGAGCTAGGACAACTTTTGACCATAACACCTGCTTTCTACATTGCTCTCCAGGAAACCTGGTTTCCAGCAATGTGGACCCCTGCCCTTCTTGGCTACAGGGGGAATGGTTTGTCTGCACCAATTTCTCAACTCCATCCACCTTTCTCAGTATTCGGCGACTTTAATGCCCACAATTCCTTGTCGGATGGTTCAACGATTTCTGACTGTGGGAGAGTTGTTGAAGACTATGCCTCCTAAATACTGGTGCCCCACACATTTTAATGTGGCCTATGGCACATTTTCGGCCATTGATTTATCCATCTCCAGCCTCAGCCTTCTACCATCTGCCCACTGGAGAGCCCATGATGACTTGTGTGATCATTTCCCAATTTTCCCGTCACTCCCACAGTGTCAGTCCCCACGACACCCACCTAGGTGGGCTCTAAACAGGGCCAACTGGGAAGACTACACCTCTGCTGTCATCATTGGCCCTCCTCCACTTGACAACATCAATGTGGCGGTTGATAGCGCCACATAAACCATTATTTCAGCTCGAAAAGGTACCATTCCTCGCTCCTCAGGGTGCACACGGCAGAAGACAGTGCCATGGTGGTCGCTGGAAGCCGCTGAGGCTATTAAAAACCGCAGGCGGACCTTACAGCGATACAAGCGGCAACCCTCTCTGGAGCACTCATCACATACAAATAGCTCCATGCTTATGCCTGCCAACTTATTAAAAGATGGAAACAGGAGTATTGGTAAAGGTATGTTTCCACTATTGGGACAGGTACCTCCATCTCACAGGTCTGGAGCAAGCTCAGGTGCTTGAAAGGATACCCAACACCAGCAGGAATCCCTGGGATCTCCACAAATGGAGCTATATCCCCCAACCCTGCCACACTTGCGGAGATGTTTGCTGAGTATTACGCTCGCGCCTCTGTCTCTGTGAATTATGCACTGACTTTCCGTGCATTACAGGAGCAGGCAGAATGCCAGCCAACCTCCATTACTGCCTGCTGCACTAAGACATATAACGTTCATTCAGTGAGTGGGAGTTCCTCAGTGCTCTTGCACAATGTCTCAACTCTCACTGCCCCTGGGCCTGATAGCATCCATGCTCAAACGCTGACACACCTCTCAGCAGAAAGCCAGGGTAATCTCCTTACTCTCTTCAACTGCATCTGGTGCAACGGGATTTTTCCATAGGAATGACAGGAGAGTGTAATTATCCCAGTGATCAAACCTGGCAAAAACCCTGTTCATGTGGATAGCTATCGACCCATCAACCTGACCAACATCCTGTGTAAACTGTTGAAATGTCTGGTCAGTCAGCAGTTGTGTTGGATTCTTGAGACATGGGGCTTACTTGCTCCATGGCAGTTTCTGCCAGGGTCTCTCTACCGCCAATAACATAGTGTACCTCAAGTCTGCATTCTGCACAGCCTTTTGCAGGTGTCACCACCTTGTTGCCATCTTTTTTTATATGCACAAAGCACACGGCACGACCTTATGATGCCACATCCTCAACACATTGAATAAGTGGGGTCTCCAAGACTTGTTCCCTATTTTTATTCAAAACTTTTTAGCTGTCCGTACCTGTCATGTTCAAGGTGACTGTAGCACCGCTCATGTGCAGGAAAATGGGGTTCCTCAGGGCTCTGTTTTGAGCATTCCTTTATTTTTACTGGCCATTAACGGCTTAGCGACTGCGGTTGGGTTGTCAGTATCCCCATCCCTCTATGTTGACGACTTCTGTATCTCATTTAGTTCCTCCAGTACTCATGTTGCCAAATGCAGATTTCAGGGAGCCATTTGGAAGACACAGTCCTGGGCTCTTACCCATTGCTTCCAGTTTTCTGCCAGTAAGACAAGAGTTATGCACTTCTGTCAGCATCATACTGTTCACCCTCACCACAAATTTTATCTCAATGACCACTTACTTGACATAGTGGAAACCCATAGGTTTTTAGGGCTGCTCTTTGATGCCTGGCTGCCATGGCTTCCCCACATTTGTCACCTTAAATGGCAGTGCTGGAGCCATCTCAATGTTATTCACCACCTGGGCCGTACTGCCTGAGGTGCCAATCACTCCACACTGTTACGGCTATATAAAGCTGTGGTACAGTCACATCTCGATTTTTGATGCCTTGCCTATGGTTCTGCATCAACTTCAGCATTGTGGTTGCTGGACCCCATTCACCACTGTGGGGTACTCATCGTGATGGGTGCCTTCTGCACCAGCCCCATGCACTGTTTACTTGTGGAGGCCGGGGTTCCATCTTTGTGGGTCCACCACCAACAACTGCTCATGGCCTATGCATCACATGTGCATAGCTCACCAGGCCACCTGATCCATTGCCTGCTTTTCTCTGACATTGTCATCTGTCCCCAACACAATCACTTTCCATGTCCAATCCCTTATGTTGGAACTAGAGTCTTTCCCTCTCCCATCTCCATAATGGGCCTGTGCACATACACCTCCGTGGTCCATGCCAAGGCCATGTACTTGGCTGGACTTGGCCCTCAGACCCAAAGACTCAGTTCTCCTTGAGGTTCTTCAACATCAGTTCCTTGCTGTCGTTGCTCTGTTCCCTGGACATGACCTGGTCTTTACAGATGGTTCAATGGTTGAAGGCCACATTGGCTTTGGGTACTTCCATCGCACCCATATCAAGCAGTGCTCCTTTCCAGATAGCTGCAGTGTTTACATTGCAGAGCTAGTGGCCCTTGACTAAGCTCTCCAGCATGTATGGTCCTACTCAGGTGAGTCATTTCTTATCTGCAGCGACGCCCTGAGCAGCCTTCAAGCTCTGGGCCAGTGCTACCCACAGGAGACACTTTCCCTTGAATGGTCCGGTTGATCAGTGGTGTTTGTTTGGTCTCCGGGTCATATTTGTATCCCGGGCAAGTAACTTGCCAACAGGTCTGCTAAACAGGCTGTCCATGAGTTTGTTCTAGATATCAGCCTAACATCTTCTGATCTCTGGTTGGTTTATGCCATCAGGTTTCAAAGCTTTGGGATACTGAGTGGCATACCTTGAACATGCCCAACAAACTTCAAGCATAAAGAAGATCATGGCTATGTGACATTCCTCGATGGGGGCTTTCTGCCAGGACTCTGTAGTCCTGTGCTGGCTCTGCATTGGCCATACTTGGCTCACACATGGCTATCTCCTTTGTGGTGAGGACCCGCCCCAGTGTCATTGTGGTTCCCACTTGACGGTAGCCCACATCTTGTTAGACTGCCCCATTTTAGGCACCTTGCGGCATAGTGTTTATTTTCCTGCAGTTTTATCAGATGTTTTACATGACAGTGCCACAATGGCTGATTCAATTTTAAGTTTTATTTGTGCCAGAGTTTTCTATCGTAATCTTTGCTTCAGTCCACGATTTACGTTCCTCTCATCTTGTGCCCCGTGATTGGAGGCTTCCTTGTGTTGCCGTGTGCTTGACCCTTCCCCTTTTTAATCTCATGGTCAGTCAACCACAGACATTGGCTTTGTTGTTATTCTTCTTTTCACTGTTGGGTGTTTCTGTGTGATTGTCTCATTTCGTGTTTTCTCTTGTCGACTTTGTTGACATTTTACTAATTGAGTGGGATTTTCCTCCCATTGCTACTTTAACTCTGGGTGTCCCCCCTCTGCATTGATATTTTTCTTGTGCCACCCTGTAATGGAATGGTGGACTGATGACCACCTCAGTTTTGTCCCCCTAAAACACAAAACCAACTAACCAATCAACCACTACAATTGAGACAAATGATTGATGTTATTTTTGTTTTCCTACATACAGTGCATAAATGGCATCTTCTACTTGTTGGCCTAATTTCTCCAGGGAAATGTTGACCTATCAACAGAGTGGAAGAATCATTGTTGAAAGTATGGTTTTGAGCAGAAGCAGTATTGAATAATTATCTAGCAATCTGAATTGAGGAAATGACATAGGCTCCTCATTTCTTATTTTATAATGTGTAGGCATTAGTTAGTCAAAGGTTAATGAGGTGGAAAAAGAGTTCTTTTGATTATACTCGTGAACACATGTTAGCTTTATAGCTTGTTCTTGAATTTTATAATGTGTCTTTCCAGTTGTTCAAAAGTTAAGTTCACACACACTTGTCAACATGCGCACACTGTGTTCATCTTCCCATTTTATTGCCATCCATGCTTTGCTATAAGTGACTTGAACTTCATCACAACATAATTTATTACCCAGATTAGTCATCCCCTTTTTACTGTTCCATATATTCCAGTATCATCATCATGAAGAAAGTCAGCTAATCTGGGGAGATGTATACCAATTATCTACAAATATTACATGCCCCTTATAAAAATAAGATGGTAAAAAGTGAGCTACAATATCCTCAGTAATACCCAGCTCAAACTTCTGATAATCAATATCTGCACCTGTATACACAACGAACCTAGAACAAATCCAGTTTCACAGTCTACTATCATGAAAAGCTTGATCCCAAAATGATTTAAAAGGAATCTATTACTTGAATTGAAGTCTACTCTTCCGTAATAACAGACTTTCATCAATGTCCATATTTTACCTGGAAGAAGAGTTGCTGCAAATTTTTCATGTAAATGATCTATTACTGGCTTGATTTTATTCCAGAGAGTGATTGGTAACTTTTTTCATTATTATGTAAATGTAAATTGTACAGAATGAGAAGATACATATCATGTGCCACTATTTGAGAAAAAACTGCAGGGTTTAGTAAGGGATCTCTAGACAATAGTGTTTCACATTTTCCATGCAGACATGACCCAAAAGAATTAAAAGACCGAGATAGCAGTCAAGCTCATGTTTTGTGAGAGGATGCCAGGCTTTCATAAGACACCGAGCAAGGTGACACAATGGTAAGACACCGGACTCGCATTCGGAAGGATGGTGGTTCAAATCCACCTCCGGCCAACCAGATTTAGGTTTTCCGTGATTTCCCTAAATCACTCCAGGCAAATGCCGGAATGGTTCCTTTCAAAGGGCACAGCCGATTTCCTTCCCCACAAATCCGAGCATAAGCTCCGTCTCTCATGACCACGCTGTCGACAGGACGTAAAACCCTAAGCCTCCTTCCTCCTCCTTTCAGATGAGGGTTTTTTGCCTGAGGAATTTGTGTTTCATAATGATTCATATTGTATATATATCAAATGGGGAGAGATCACTCAAATGATTCAAATAATCTACCATTTTATTCCCTGACGTAGAAATGTCCAGATTCATTTCAGAGATACCTTGGAAATCTTTTATTGATGGATAAAAGCATGCATAATCAAAACTATGATGTGCATCCTAACAGTTTTCTACATCAGTCTCAATGCTGCCTCTTTCTTCACTGAACAGATCTTGTACATCAAGTTCAGACTAGCCAATATTCCAAAATTATTCTGAGCCATTTCAACAAAAATGAGAGTATGGTACAGACTGAGAAAAATATTCATAAGCCCAGGGAGTGTCTACTGCATTACAACCTGAAAGGCTATTCAGTCATAGGTTTTAGTTATAGTCTACAAAATACACTCCTCATGTAAGATTCGATGTATGACATAACGTGCCATCTTCCAGTGACTGAAATGATTATGATACTGAAGGAATTTAAAAATCAGTTCTACTGGCACAGATTTTCAAGCAATATTTTTGAAAAAGTATAGTGATCCTTTACGTTATTTACGTCAATAATGATCAATATGGCAGGAAATTAGGGAAATTCTAAGATGGCAACCCAGTAACATGCATGTACACTTGTGCTATCCATGTAGTTCAGACTAATTTGAATACAATTTGGTATATGAGAGTTTTCAAGACTATTGATAACTAATATGGCAACAGATTTATGAAATTTCAAAATTGTGATCCAGTGCTGCAGCTGCACACCTGAGAAAACCACATGGAAACCATGACTGCACTTGCGTAGGTGGTGCTCGGCAATCATCTCAAAGATACTTCTCACTATGGGCACCCATGTACACCTTTCAACTTCATGGATCCTTATTTATGAAAATTTTCCCTCCCTACGTGGCTTGACATGTTGGTGGGTATAACTGGCTCGTAACATAATTTCCATTATCCCCTGAGTGGTTCAAGATCTTTTTCCTGGAAAAGTGTCCTGAATCCAGCCCAGTGCCATGCCAAGAGATACACAGAAGGCCTGCTTCTTATCCAAGCAACTTTCACCCACAATGTACCTCTTGAGCAGACTGGGGGCTGGGTTCAAGGTACAACTCCAACTGGACAAAGATGAGCTTAAATTAAATTTCCCATAACATTGCATCTGGAAGTGGCTGATATCAACCACTCATCTCATTGGGAGGAGGGGATAAAATTAGTAATCTGACAAATTTGGTCAAAATAAGAAGTAGATTTGAACTGAAAAATCCCTGGCCTGTAACTGTTAAGTATGGAGCTATCACCTGAGCATACCCTGTTCACAGTTTTCTCATATCTTCAACAAGCAGCAAGGCCATTTGAAATCTGCATGCAACATGTACTGGAGTGACTTAGTGTGGAGCAAGTACAACCTCAAATCCAGAGTTTTAAGTGCCTGCCACCCTGGTTACTGCAGACGTGCACAGTAATTTTAGATTCTCAGGTGTGCGGTGCTTCTGAAGTTCAGATCACTGCACAAAATTTTAGTAGACTGTGTCTTATTGTCAGACAAAAAAATAGTAGTTCTTTTGCCAAGAAATCTGTCCTCTGTTTTAATTGATTATCAAATGAATGTGGTATGACTTTTTGTTAATTATTTCATAAAATTATAGAGCACATGTTTAATGCAATATTAGGTTGACTGGTGAATATGGTCTGGGCAAAAGGAATGAAAGAGGAAGCCGCCTGGTAGAATTTTGCACAGAACATAATTTAGTTATAACAAACACCTGGTTCAAGAATCACAAAAGAAGGTTGTATACGTGGAAGAGACCAGGAGACACCGGAAGATATCAGATAGATTTTATAATGGTAAGACATAGATTTCGGAATCAGCTTCTACAGTGTAAGACATACCCAGGGGCAGATATAGACTCTGACCATAACTTGTTGGTTATGAACTGTAGGCTGAAACTAAAAAAACTACAAAAAGGTAGGAAAATAAGGAGATGGGACCTGGATAAATTGAAGGAACCTGAGGTTCTTAAAAATTTCAGAGGGAGCTTTAGGCAACAATTGACAGAAACGGGGGGAAATAAAACAGTAGAGGAGGAATGGGTAAAATTGAGAGATGAAATAGTGAAGGTAGCAGAGGACAAAATAGGTAGGAAGGTAAGACCTACAAAAAATCCTTGGATATCACAGGAGATACTAAATTTAATCGATGAAAGGAGAAAATATAAAAATGCAGTAAATGAAACAGGCAAAATGGAGTACAGACGACTAAGAAATGAGATTGTCAGGAAGTGCAAAATGGCTAAGCAGGAGTGGCTAGAAGGCAAATGCAAGGATGTAGAAGAATGTATAAATAGGGGAAAAATAGATACAGCCTACAGGAAAATAAAAGAAACATTTGGAGATAAGAAAAACAGCTCTATGAATATCAAGGACACTGATGGAAAACCAGTTCTCAGCAAAGAAGGGAAAGCTGAAAGGTGGAAAGAATATATAGAGGGGCTCTACAAAGGAAATGAACTTCGAGACAATATTGTAGGAAGGGAAGAGGATGTAGATGAAGATGAAATAGGAGATACTGTACTGAGAGAAGAATTTGACAGAGCCCTGAAAGACCTAAGTCGAAACAAGGTCCCTGGAATAGATGATATTCCCTCAGAGCTACTGAAGTCTCTGGGAGAACCAGCCATGACAAAATTGTTTCACCTGGTGTGTAAGATGTATGAGACAGGTGAAGTACCCTCAGACTTTAAGAAAAATGTTATAATCCCCATCCCTAAGAAAGCAGGTGCAGACAGGTGTGAAAACTACAGAACCATCAGTTTAATAAGTCATGGCTGCAAAATATTAACGCGAATTATATACAGAAGGATGGAAAAGCTGGTAGAAGCCGACCTCGGGGAAGATCAATTTGGGTTCAGGAGAAATGTAGGAACACGGGAGGCAATACTCACTTTACGGCTTATCCTAGAAGATAGATTAAGAAAAGGCAAATCTACATTTCTAGCTTTTGTAGATTTGGAGAAGGCTTTTGACAATGTTGATTGGAATAAACTCTTTAAAGTTCTGAAAAAAGCAGGAGTAAATTATAGGGAGCGTAAGGTTATTTACAACTTGTACAAAAACCAGACAGCGGTTGTCAGATTTGAAGGGCATGAAAGGGATGCAGTGGTTGGGAAGGGAGTGAGACAGGGTTGTAGCCTTTCTCCAATGTTATTCAATTTGTACATTGAACAAGCTATAAAGGAAAGCAAGGAGAAATTTCTTGAAGGAATAAAAGTTCAGGGGGAAGAATTAAAAACATTGCGTTTTGCCGATGACATAGTAATTCTGTCAGATACAGCAAAGGACCTGGAAGAGCAATTAAATGGAATGGACAGTGTGCTGAAAGGTGCATATAAGATGAGCATTAACAAGAGCAAAACTAGGGTAATGGAGTGCAGTGTAAGAAAATCAGGTGATGCTGAAGGAATTAGATTGGGAAACGAAGAAATAAAGGAGGTAGATGAGTTTTGTTACTTGGGCAGTAAAATAACAAATGATGGGTGCAGTACAGAGGATATAAAATGCAGAATGGCAATGGGTAGAAAAGCGTTTTTGAAAAAGAGAAATTTAACATCGAATATTGATTTAGGCCTAAGGAAGTCCTTTCTGAAGGCATTTGTATGGAGTGTTGCCTTGTATGGGAGTGAGACATGGACGATAAACAGTGCGGACAGGAAGAGGATTGAGGCTTTTGAAATATGGTGCTACAGAAGAATGCTGAAGATTAGGTCGGTGGATCGCGTAACTAATGAGGTGGTACTGAACAGAATTGGGGAGAAAAGAAATTTCTGGCATACCTTGACTAAAAGAAGGGATAGATTGGTAGGACACATTCTTAGACATCAAGGAATTGTTAATTTAGCGTTGGAGGGAAGTGTGTGGGGAAAAAATCGCAGGGGAAGACCAAGAGATGGATACAGTAAGCAGATTCAGACAGATGTAGGTTGTCGTTCTTATGTGGAGATGAAGAGGCTTGCTCAGGATAGGGTATTGTGGAGAGCTGCATCAAACCAGTCTCCGGACTGAAGACCACAACAACAACAGGTTGACTGTCTCTTAAATATATTTTGTAAATAGCCAGCCAGTCGCATATTCCTGTGAATGTAATTTAGTTGTCTTATGTATTTTTACTAATCAGTTTAGATCGGGCAAACACTTCCATGATAGGAGCTTGTTTTAACTGTGTGTGAACAAGGGTGAGATTAATAGAGAATTAGTGTGATTTTAATTCAGATTGCATTTTATCTCCATTTTAGCCTTTAATGTGTTTTAATCACATTTTTTTTTCTGATATTTAGGTATGAACACTGATAACCTTGTTGTTGAGTGCCCCTAACCCACAAACAACAACAACAATGACCTCAGTTTCCTCCTTGCCTACACATATTGGGGCATGGACTATTTGAAAGTTTTCTGTCTGTATATGACCCTAATGCTGCCCTATTTGGATTATAGATTTCAAGTTTATGGCCCTGACTGCATTTTCCATGCTGGTTCTCTTGGATTCAGTTCACCAACTTGGTGTCCATTTGACCATTGCTACCTCTTGCACAAGCCCATTTCTGGCCATTTTGGTGGTCCCAGCTCCTGGTTTCCAACAACACTGCTATCTGCTCTTCCCCCTCTCACCCCTCCAATCCTCGTATCCTCTTTATTTTTTTCCATGGCTCCAAGTTTCTGCCTACTCTTAGGTGCTTTTACCACTTCATTTCCTCCTCACTTTCCTGTGCCACAATTTTCACCTCCAATCATTGTCATGGTTCCCACATTCTGTATGGAAGGCGCTCCCCCCCCCCCCCCCCAAACTTAGTATCACAACCCTGGATAGGAGTGGATATATCCTACAGCCCAAAAGCATATGTTGCTTTATGTTGTACCAATGTTTGTTCCACTCACTTCTATGCGAGTTTCAGGATGCTATTGTTTTTTACACCAACGGTTCTAAACCTGAAAATTATGCAAGCTATGTCATCACATCTTCTGTTGATATGGAAAAATCATCTCTTGCCTCTCATGTGTGGGGTGTTTACTGCTGAACTGATGGTTATTTATCTGGTCCTCTACTTTATTAAATGGTCCTCCCTCACCCTAGTTTTGCTAGCTGTTTTTGGACTTTCTGTGTGGCTTTCAGACTACTGGCTGGTGTTTTTCCCACTACATCCACACCCTTCTCACTGACCTTGTTAGAACTGCTTGTACAGATGACTTCACTTGGTCCCAGGTAATGTGGTTACCCTGGGTAATGGAGCTTGCTGTTTGTCTACCTCAGAAGACAGCAAACTTCTTCCCTGTTCTCTATGATCTCTCCAGCTGTGTATTTGCAGCTTCATATTCCTTTTCATTCAATCACTGGCTGCTGATTCTTGCAGGAGGGGGCAACCCCCCCCCCCCCCAACTATTGAACTTCATAAGATTAAGAGGACTCGTAGCTCATGACAATCTTTTTTTCCACCTATTTAATCAGGAATCTACCAGGATTTGCCGTCTTTGCATCTACCAGTTTGACCAGATTCACCATAAATAACTGCCATATCTGCCCCCTTTGTTGTTGTTGTGGGGTACCCCTTATGGTGATCTATATTTTCTTGGACTGAGCGAGGGGGCGCAGTGGTAATGCACTGGACTTGCATTTGGGAGGACGGTGGTTCAAATCCACCTCCCACCATCCAGATTTAGGTTTTCTGTTATTTACCTAGATCACTCCATTCAAATGCCAGAATGGTTCCTTTCAAAGTGCACAGTTTATTTACTTCCCCATCCTTATCCAAAACTCAGAGTGTTTGCTCCATCTGTTATTAAGACTTAGGATGTGGGTTAAATGTGCAGTACATGGATGTAGGTAGGATAAATACTATGCTTTATGTTCGTAGTGTAACAGACAGACTTTAAAAGTCTGTGGAAAACAAGACAGACATGCATATGGTATTAATTAGTGCAACTGATGATCTGATGGAGGGCAACTATGTGGTGCATTGTCCAAGGAATAATGATTTTCTGTAGGCTGGGCTCAATCAAGGCAAGGAATAATTATTTTTCAAAATAATTCTGAAGAAAATTTTGTGCAGGAGAGAGAGAGAGAGAGAGAGAGAGAGAGAGAGAGAGAGAGAGAGAGAGATCACTAGTAAGGTAGTGGTTTAAAATTATATATTTCTTCATTTATGAAGCAGGTTTATTTCAGTTGTATCCTTTTATTATGGAATTGATTCACTATTTAGGAAATGAAAACAGTGTTTATGTTAGTATATCAACACTTTTCATTGCATTGTGCATCTGTTCTTTTTGTGTACTATTTACTGCAAATCACATTCATGAAGGAAACGTACAACAAAACATAACATATGCATGTCATCCCAAGCGAATATCATTGTACAATAAAAATGGAATATAGCAGACATTACATGTTTTGGTTTTCCTGCAGACACAGTTCTTCTGTGGTACAAATATAATAGACATACCTCACATACAAGTAAAACACAGTGGAAACAAAGTACAATTCTTGTGGGCAAAATGTCTAAATTAAACAGAGATTCACCATGAGACTGTAATGGGATGTGAACCAAATACTGAGGGGGCTCAGCATTAATTTGCTGTGTGCTGGCTTGGCAAACCCGGAGTGGAGTCCCTAAGCTGGAGACTGTGTTACGCCAACAGTCCTCTGTGCGTCTTTCAGCGACCACCATATGGTGCAAAGGTGGAATATTGTACGTTACAGAGTGTGGGCATCTTGGCTTATTTGCCCAGGTCACGAGGATAGTACAAACCTCTGGCTGTTGAGGAGGAACAGTCACTTGTGAGTATCTTCTGGGGATCCTGTCACACCTCATATGTATCAGGCTTACCCAGGCAAGTGGGTCTCTGCCTGGGTGACTTCTACTTCCCTAGCTGCATGTGGGACCAAAATGAAGTGAGCAAAAAACAACAATGGCAGATGTATGACCATCTCTAAGTGTGAAAACTTTCAGTACAATGCATTGCAATGTAACCCCAAGTCAATTCCTTCCCTTACCACACCAAGGGAAGAATGGCAGGCATTAGAGCATGGTGAACCTTATTCACCCCAATACCTAGTTTGCATGAGGAATGATGTGGAATCCTTTGGTTCCACTAACACCTTGTTCTTTGTCAGTAAATTAGAAGATAAGTATGCAGAAGTGGCAGCACTGGCGAAGATGTAGAGTGACGCAGTCCTTATCAAAACAATGTCCCCTGCCCAGTCACAGGCCTTACTAGCATGTGACAAGCTGGGTGATGTGCCTGTCTCCATAAATCGTCACAAGTCTCTCAATATGGTCCAATCTATCATCTCTCACAAGGACCTCCTCTTGCAGTTCAATGTGGACCTCTGTGCCAACCTCAAGTGATGGGATGTCCACTTGATGTGGGGCATACATAGGGGACCTAGAGACAACAGAGTTGCCACCAGTACCGTCAGCTTGGCCTTTGAAGGTGATATGTTACCAGAAAAGGTTAAGGTGCTGCTTTATTGTTGTGATGTAAAGTCATATCCATCCCCCTTAGTGGAGCTTCCAGTGCTGGAAGTTTGGACACATGTTGTCCCTCCGCACTTCCATCCCCACAAGCAGGAATTGTGGGCATCCATCCCATCTGGATGCCCCCTCCGTTGTGTGTTAATTGTACCCAACACAATCCTCTTTGCTCACCGAACTGCACTGTACTCCATAAAAACAGAAGAGTAATGGAGTTTAAGACCCTGGACCATCTTACTTACACTGAGACTACATGTAAGTATGAGCAACTAAATCGTGTACCATTAAAACATCCTTTGCTGCAACTGCGTCTTTGCTGCCCTGTATGGGGATGGCATTGCCTACCATTGCACCATCTACTGTGGGCCTTCTGGGCCGCAACCCATCACCTGCCCTGTTAATGGTTGGGGACTTTCCATCTCTTGTTGCTCCCATGTCACTACCTTTTACAGCAACAACCCCTCACCCATCAGGGACATTGGTCCCCACCCCTGAGCCAGAGAAGTGCCAGCCTCCTCTGGCTCCTCCCGCCAGGAAGGGATCACTTGGATCATTTCCGTCCATGTTTTCTGCCCCTGTCAAAACCAGCCAATGGCTGAAAGTTCCACAGGCTGAGCGTTGGACTTCTGAGTCCTGTTCAGTCCATCATACCAAATCAGAGAATTCCACCCAGTCTACTGAACCCAAGGAAATGTATAACCACTCTAAAAAGAAGAAGAAGAAGAAGATAATGAAATGAGAAATGAGCATATGGCTTTCTTGGTCGGGAGATCCCTTGCGGGATTGTTCGACTGCCTTAGTATAAGTCTTTTTATTTGACGCCGTGTGGGCGACTTACGTGCCAGTGATGATGAGATGATGATGATTAGGACAACACACAACACCCAGTTCCCTGCCTGGAATCGAACCTGGGCAGACGAAGAAGATAATGAAGAAGAAGAAGGAAAAGGAGGATGACACGGAGCATCTGTCATCCACTCTGGACCTAGATCTCACTGCACCCTCAGATTCGATGGAGATCAATTCAGCTACCTCCCAATTGGTGGTGACAAGTACTGCTATAAAATAAATTGCCTCCTGGGTCCTTTCATGTCTACCTGGCCCACTAAAAACATCATCCTTCAGTGGAATTGTGGTGTTTTTTCCACCACCTAGCCAAGTTACAACAACTGCTGTGCCACATCCATGCCATTTATCTAGCCCTACAAGAAACCTGGTTTCCTATCCAGTGACACTTACCATCCGTGGCTACCAGGGCTATTACAAAAACTGTGCAGACAGGGTGTCTGGTGGAGTCTGCCTTTATGTCTTCACCACTGTCCTCAATGCACCAATGCCACTTTGTATGGCTCTTGAAGCAGTGACTGTGACAATACAGACAGAACAGAATATTACTATCTCTCTGTATACCTTTCCCCAGCTGAGGCAGTGCCTTCAGTGGACGTTGCTGCCTTTGTCACACAACTTCCACTGCTGTTTCTTCTTTTCAATGCCTATAACCCCATGTTGCACTCAGTCCTTGGACTACATTAGGAAATCAAGACTCTACTAGCACAGCTGGACTTTTGCCTTCTCAATACGGGTACCCCCAGTATTTCAGCATGGTGCATGACATGTATTTGGCTATTGATCTTTCTCTTTGCAGTCTGAGCCTTCTTTTGAATTGTGGCTGGGGGTCCATGATGACCCAATCCACATGTCTCTCCTTGAGTTTCAATCTCCGACTGCCTTCCCCACATGGCCTCTCTGCAGGGCCAACTGGCTGGTTTAAAACTTGGCCACTGTGGTTCCATCTATGCTTCCAGCTGATATCAACATCTTTGTTCACCAAGTCACTGCAGACAAGGTTTCTACTGCTGAGGCAATGGTCCTGCGTACTACTGGCTCTCTCCAGCGTAAGTCAGTTCTTTGGTGGATGTTGGAGATCAATGAGTCAGTCCGGGATCATCAACGGGCACTTTGTGCCTCCAATGCCACCCTTCTGCAGAGCATTTAATTGCTTTCAAATGGCTGCATGACTGAGCCTGGTGGCTGAGGCACCAGAGCTAAGCAGGACTGTTGGGAGAGGTATGTTACCACCATTGGAAGTCGTTCCTCCCATTCTTTGGTATGGTCCAGAGTTCGATGGCTTTTTGGCTTGTGCCCACCTGTGGTAATCCTTTGTCTCTCCATACAAGGTACCCTCTGCACCAATTCAACCACTATCACTGACTATCTGGTAGAACATTGTGTTTACAGCCCAGAGTTTCACACCCTTAAAGAATAGGTCAAGCTTGTCTATCATTAAGCACGAGGACTCGGTCATATACATGGCCAATTCCTCTGCCAACTCTAGGCTGACTTTCACTGCCAATTATTTGCATTGTTCAACCATATTTGGGCAGAGGGTGTCTTTCTGTTCCAATGGCAGTATAGTAACAACATCCAGGTGTTGAAACCTGGCTCAGATTCGCCAGCAGTTGACAGTTATCACCCAATCAGTCTCACCAATGGTTTATGCTAACTCTTTAAACACATGGTGAGTCAACGGCTCATGTGGCTCCTCATAGCTCGGGATCTTCTTTCCTCACAATAGGGGGCTGGGGGAGCTTTTTTAGGGGGCCACTCTGCTCTTGACAAGTTCACATCCGTGCAATTGGCCCTCCATGCTGCCTTTGCTCAGCATGAGCATCTCAACATGGTCTTCTTTGGCCTCTGAAAAGTGTGATAATATTTGGCACCAGCCATCAATATACTTGTAGTGCTGTTTGAATTGGGTTTCTGCAGTTTACTCCTGATTTTCATCCAAAACTTTCTGTCTTCTCACTCCTTTAGGGATTGGGTTGGTAACGCCCTCAGCTCATCCCATGTCCAGGAGAATGGTGCCTTGCAGTGCTCCGTCCTTAGCAGACCCCACTTTGTAGTCACCATCAACGGTCTTGCTGTGTTAGTCTGGTTGTCAATCACATTGTCCTCGTTTGCCAATGACTTTTGCATATATTTCAGTTCTGCTAGCATGGTGTAACTGAATGGTGGCTGCTGGGAGACTTTAGAAAGGCACAGTCATGGGTCTTCACCCATGGCTTCCAGTTCTCTGCTGCAAAAATGAGAGTTATGCATTTCTGTTGTCATAGGTCAGTTCACCCAGATCCAGAGCTCTATTTACCCAATAAACTCCTTTGTGTTGAGGAAATGCATTGCTTATTGGGTACGCTCCTTGATGCTAGGCTCAACTGGTTACCCCACCTCTATCAGTTTAAACTAAAATGCTGGTGATACCTGAACATCCTTCATTGCCTCAGCCACACTGTTTGGGGAGATGCCCATCCCACTCTTCTGAAACTGTATAAGGCCCTCATCCAATCCTGCCCTGACTATGGGAACCTGGTATGAGATTCAGCATTGTGGATCCTCGACCCAGTCCTACACAGTTGTGTCAGATAGGTGACAGGTGCTTTCTGCATGAGTCCAGTGACAAGTCTCCTTACTGAAGCTGGGATCCTTCCCCTGAAGTTCTGCTGGCAACAGCTTCTTGCCTCCTATGTTGCCCATGTTCATACCTACCCCCACCACCCAAACTACAGCCTCCTTTTTCCTGCCACTGCACCCACTCTTCCATATTGAGAACATAATTGCCAATAGTTCACCTAATCTTCCTTCCCCCCTGATTAGTTCACCAGTAATGAATTGACTCCATTCAGGTCAATATTAGATATGACATAATCTTGTTCCCAGTAGCACTGCATAGTAGTAATATGTAATCTGTAGGAACAAGATCTCATTTCTATCAACATAAAAATCATTTAAACAATCATTATATTTTGTATCACTTCTGCTTCCTAGAAACACAGATGAGTGTTTATTTTATATACTGACTTACCCTACAAGAGTAGAGTAGTACAAAGCAGGAATGGTTTTAAGTCCAATCCTAGCAACTCTGTGCAAGATTTAAAATTGCATTGTCCATGTAGTATATCTCTTCCTTGTCTTATGGCTTGTACATCCCTTTACAGAAGTGTATTGCAGATCACTTTTTGAACATAACTGTTTTGTATAATTTACCTAGTGTATATGTTGAAATTTAATACAAAAAATGTGTGCAGCAAAGGCAGGGATAAAAATGTACTACTCTCAGCTTGAATCAAACTGGAATTGTTTACATCATCATCTACACTGTGAAACACTGAAAACTACCTGCTGGAGGTAACTAATCCATTGTGCCATTTATTTGGGCTTTTCTTCATTACATTCACATATAGAGCAAAAGAAAATGACTATTTAAATTTTTTGTTGCTGTTATAATTAGCATCATTTTCCATTTTCAATCCCTATGGAAGCAAAACAGAGTATTTTAATATATTTCTAGACTCGTCATTTAAAGTTGAGTATAAAAACTTTTTAAGTAGGTTTTCTTGGGGTAATTTTGCATCTATCTTAAAGAGTCTGATGAAGTTCTATTACCATCTTTGCAACACACAACCTACAATGTACACTACTGGCCATCAAGAAGAAATGCAGATGATAAACGGGTATTCATTGGACAAATATATTATACTAGAACTGACATGAGATTACATATTCACGCAATTTGGGTGCATAAATCCTGAGAAATCAGTACCCAGAACAACCACCTCTGGCCATCATAACGGCCTTGATACGCCTGGGCATTGAGTCAAACAGAGCTTAGATAGCGTGTACAGCTACAGATGCCCATGCAGCTTTAACACCATACCCCAGTTCATCAAGAGTAGTGACTGGCGTATTGTGACGAGAGATCTGGAGAACGTGCTGGCCAGGGCAGCAGTTGAACATTTTCTGTATCCAGAAAGACCCTTACAGGACCTGCAACATGCGGTTGTGCATTATCCTTCTGAAATGTAGGGTTTCAAAGGGATCGTATGAAGGGTAGAGCCATGGGTCACAGCACATCTGAAATGTAACGGCCACTGTTCAAAGTGCCCTCGATGCGAACAAGAGGTGACCAAGACGTGTTACAAATAGCACCCCATACCATCACGCAGGGTGATACGCAGTATGGCGATGATGAATACATGCTCTCAATTTGCGTTTACCACAATGTCGCCAAACACGGATGCGACCATCATGATTCTGTAAACAGAACCTGGATGCATCCGAAAAAATGATGTTTTGCCATTTGTGCACCCAGGTACGTCATTGCGTACAGCATCGCAGGTGCTCCTGTCTGTGATTCAGTGTCAAGGGTAACCGCAGCCATGGTCTCCGAGCTGATAATCCATAGTGCTGCAAACGTCGTCGAACTGTTTGTGCAGATGGTTGTTGTCTTGCAAACGTCCCCATCTGTTGATTCAGGGATCGAGACATTGCTGCACGATCCGTTACAGCCATGCGAATAAGATTCCTGTCATATTGAGTGCTAGTGATACGAGGCCATTGGGATCCAACGCGGCATTCTGTATTGTTCTCCTGAACCCACTGATTCCATACTCTGCTAACAGTCATTGGATCACGACCAATGCGAGCAGCAATGTCGCGATACGATAAACCACAATCGCGATAGGCTACGATCCGACCTTTATCAAAGTCGGAAACATGATGGTATGCATTTCTCCTTACACGAGGCATCACAAGAATGTTTCACCAGGCAATGCCGATCAACTGCTGTCTGTGTATGAGAAATCGGTTGGAAACTTTCCTCATGTCAGCACGTTGTAGGTGACGCCACCGGCGCCAACCTTGTGCGAATGCTCTGAAAAGCTAATCATTTTCATATCATCGCATCTTCTTCTTGTTGGTTAAATTTCGCGTCTGTTGCACGTCATCTTCGTGGTGTAGCAATTTTAATGGCCAGGAGTGTATATAATATTAAAATACATGACAGGCGTGAAAAAGAAAAGATTTACGAGCTTTGTCTGTTATGTGGAACAATTATTTCTGTATCTACTTTCACAAAGGTTGTACAGGGAATCCTGGAAGCCAGATAGAGCTCATTTTTAGACTGCCTTTACGTTTCATTACTGCTATAGTACTGCCAGCTTACCGATTTGTTTCACTCGTGATGTGTCGATTTATGCAGTCATCAAAGAAGTAACTAAAATATTCAAACTCTTCAGTGACGTCTGAAAAATGCGGGGCAACACCTATTACCTCCTGGAACACCGGCAGCTGTGGCTGATCGCCTAGTTCTGATCAGTCCTGCTCCGTTTCATTAGAATCACGCACGCAGGGCCGGCGCAAGGCACGTGCGAAACGTGCGGCCGCACGGGGCGGCACTTTTCGAGGGGCGGCAAATCTGTCCCCCCCTCCCCCTTTTCTTTTAGGACAAAACATTCACCCCGAAGAGGGGATTCGAAACGAAACCTCGGAGGCAGCGGCTTCGGGAACTGTGGCATGGCGCCTCGACTACCTGCCGGCCGCCCCTGATGAACAAGGGAGGGAGGAGGACTAATTTCTTCCACGCCACTGTGGCAGCACCGCCGTGTTTACGCCGGAGGAAGGGAGAGGGGGAAGCAGTCTTCAGTACATGCCAATGTTCTTATGAGTGGAGCGCTGCCAGCCTGTTACGCGCCTTGCGTTTACTCACATCTAATTTTGCAGAAGAAGAAATCTAATTTGGAAATTCGAATGCAACGTTCGATACTGCGATTACATGTTAAGCCTGAAGCAATTTTGCTAAGCCCTTCAATGGCAGTTTCCGAGTGTTTTATTCTTCCCGCATTGTGGAAATGAATGGTTGAACATTACCAGTGGCGTAGCTATCATAGGGCTAGGCGGGGCAGTGCCCCGGGGCCCCCGAGCTCCAGGGGCCCCTCAGCCTTCGTGAGCGACGATCGAAAAAACTTACATTAGAGCGTAACAGAATCAACATACCTTTCTACACATTACCTTGCAATGGTAGGCGGGAAACGGATTCGGCATTCTGTGGCTTTTTTCTGGGAACGGCGCCTTCCCATACCATAAGAACTATTCGCTCTTCAATTTACGTTCATACTAACACTATACCCTCCGCCGCATTCTGCTCAGTTCTTGTATGTGAAAACAAACAACTTCATTGCGGTGAGAATTCAGCACTTCACGCAATCTTTTAAGGCACGTTTCTACCCGCACACTGTTTATTCTGTCATTTAAAGGTTTAATTACATTCACGTATCAGGAGTTTCATGTAATAATTACTTTGTCTCAAAAGTGAATTGTGCGTCAAGACGCTGCCCTTTATCCCACTGTCACGATAAGCGAAGATACCGACTTAGTTATTTTACTCATTACTTTTTCCTGGCCAGACACTAGCATTAACTTCAAGAAGCCTGGTAGGGGCACGGCTCAATCCAAAGTGTTTCATCAAACAAAATCCGGCAACTTCCTTTTGCTGAAACCCTCCTACACGAATATTTCCCCTATTTTCCTTCGTTGCCCGGGCTGTCAACGAAATGAGCCAACAGCGTAGTAGCTGCGCGAGAGTGAGTGGCCGGAACCGACAATGTCCTTCTGATGTCACCGCTGATGAAAAATATCCCAAGGGGCATTTTCATCTGTATGTCCTACCAAGGTCCAACTCTATATCTATCCCTCTGGAAAATTTCGTCCAAATCACCTAGTAATTTTTGCGTGGAAACATAACAATCCAACTTTCACAATTATATTAGAGAGTACGATTAAACATTATCTGTTGCGTGACAATTTATTTGGTAGTATTTAGGTTTGCCTTATGTCATGATGAAGTAGTTTTACATCTGTACAGTATTAGTGTAAAGAGGGCCCCAATGTCATTTTTGCCCCGGGGCCATTGGTGACATAGCTACGCCACTGAACATTACTACAGTCAAACATGTGCAACATCTACAATGGCTAGATGTATTCCGAATGGGTAAATATGCTGCGAGTAATTATAAGGGATAAAGACATTGGTAGTAAGCCTGGCATAAGTTGGGTTTCGACGTATTTTTGAAAGTTTTGCTAACCGTTTCAGAGTGACAGTATGACGTTTTGGTTTTTGAGCCATGATACACCTGTACTCGCACACTATCAAATGTTTGTATAGCTTATGGGACTTAACTACGGGGTCATCAGTCCCTAAACTTACAAACTACTTATGAACTAACTAAGACTAAGGACGGCATAAATATCCATGCCCGAGGGGGAATTCGAACCCCCGACCGTAGTGGCCGTGCAGACCGTGAATGGAGCGCCTCAGTCCCCTCGGCCACCGCGTCCGGCACACACTATTACTTTTCCAACATTTATTTACTGTATAATGCATGTGAATCCATGTTTCATCTAAGTAAACTACTGGCTGCTTTGATTCTGATGAAAACCTGAGAGCCGGCCGCGGTGGCCGAGGGGACTGAGGCGCTCCAGTCACGGCCCGCACAGCCACTACGATCGGGGGTTCGAATCCCCCCTCGGTCATGGATATTTGTGCCATCCTTAGTCTTAGCTAGTTCATAAGTAGTTTGTAAGCTTAGGGACTGATGACCCGTAGTTAAGTCCCATAAGTTCTACAAACATGTGAACATTTGAAAACCTGAGAAAGTGTGCTCATTTAGCAACAACGCCCTCTCGTCCGAACCAAACAAAACGTTAATTTTGTAAGTTCATTCTGCGTGGTATTAGCTGAGCGGTCTAAAGCCCTGCAGTCATGGACTGTGCGGCTGGTCTTGTCGGAGGTACGAGTCCTCCCTCGGGCATGAGTGTGTGTGTGTGTGTGTTTGTCCTTAGGATAATTTAGGTTAAGTAGTGTGTAAGCTTAGGAACTGATGACCTTAGCAGTTAAGTCCCATAAGATTTCACACACATTTGAACATTTCTGTACATTCACGAGGCTTATTAAAATTAGTTAGATTTCTTCAATCAGGTTTGACTCTATTTTTGAGCTGGTGCCCAGCGACTGTTTTGTACAAATCTGTAGAGAATGTCACCAATCAACCGCAATTTTTGTCTTTATTTTCCAGATATACATATATTTTGGGCACAGTGTGGCTATTCTCAATGCTCTGAGTTATGTTTACAGCTATACCGTCATGCTAAACGTAACTGTGAACGTGACGATTTAGATATAAGCTCACATTAAAAGCTTTGAGACTGGCCACTCAGTGGCCGATAACTAGGTAGATCTGAAAAGTAAAAGCAAAAATTGCGTTTGATTGCTGACGTTTCCTACAGATTTGTTTAAATAAAATTGCATAAACGTTTTGTAAATAATAATAAAAAAAATACGGCGGGGTGGGGGGGAGGGTGTTGGCAATTTAGCAGCTCACACGGGGCGGCACTTGGGCTTGCGCCGGCCCTGCATGCACGTGTTGTGACTGTACCACTGTCTGCATAGAAAGAAATACAAACATCAGTACTAGAAAGTGACAAATGTAAATGGAATAGCCAACTCACAATACAAAAAACCGCGGGAATAAAATAATCACTTTATAAGTAATTGAAACGTACACATACCTGTATCATCACCTGTACTTTCGTCTGGAGAGTACAAGTCCCATTCTATTTTTCTGAACCAGGATCCCCATATAAAATATCTAGGATTTCTGACTCTGTGAGCTTGTTGCGCGTCATTTCTACTTTGGTAAACACCCGCGAAAGAACGACAAGTGATTTCAGCCTCGCACTTCTGGCAATCACCACAGTGTTGGACTGCCGATAATCGCTGCCATCTGGTGAACGAGTAATAAATCGCCTCTATGTTGAGATAACCAAACAGTGCTGCCATCTAGTGAAAGAACAAATAACTACCTCCACATTACGCGAACAAACTGCTTGAGAGGCACGCCAAACGCGCGTAAGACGGAAGAAATGATCTCGCCCATGTGCCATACGGGCGCCGCCGGCAACGCCTCTGTGACGTATGGGCGTTGTCCTGTAAATGATATCGGCTTTGGTGGTAAGCATACTCCCCAAGAAACCCGGAAAAACCGTTATTCGGTGATAAATATACTTCCCACAGCTCTAGAGCGAGTGCAGAGGACTGCCACTAGGGCCTGGGGCGAACAGAAGTTGTAACACGTATTCCCATGAATGCAGTTACGGATTACCGTTAGTGGGAAGTATATCCCCCACGGCCCGCAAAACGGATAAGCGACAGTCGTAAAAGTTTCTTTTCTTGATTTCTCCGAAAATACGCACTTTCGAACATCACACATGTTGATGAAAACTGTTCAGTTTACAATTACCTATCATTCCAGTTAATTTTAAGTAGATTTAGTGTCAGGCCGGTTTCTCAACCGCTGTGAGGTTGTGAGCGAAAATATTTGCAGTCCTTCATTTCTGTTCATACACCAGCGACCTGTCAAAAATGAACTGAATTGGTTGGCTCTGTCTTTTCTTAGATCCTTCCAGTGGCGGATACAGAATTTTTTTCTTGGGGGGGGGGGGGGGACAAGGCTGAGGAGGGTGAACATGTCCTTAAGGACTTTGTGAGACTAATTTTAAAACACACACACATACACACACACACACACAAAAAGATACGGCCAAACTTTCAGGAAACATTCCTCCACACAAAGATAGAAAATATGTTATGTGGACATGTGTCTGGAAACGCTTAATTTACATGTTAGAGTTCATTTTATTACGTCTCTTCAAATCGCATTAATCATGGAATGGAAACACACAGCAACAGAACGTACCAGCGTGACTTCAAACACTTTGTTACAGGAAATGTTCAAAATGTCCTCCGTTAGCGAGGATACATGCATCCACCCTCCGTCGCATGGAATCCCTGATGCGCTGATGCAGCCCTGGAGAATGGCGTATTGTATCACAGCCGTCCATAATACGAGCACGAAGAGTCTCTACATTTGGTACCGGGGTTGCGTAGACAAGAGCTTTCAAATGCCCCCATAAATGAAAGTCAAGAGGGTTGAGGTCAGGAGAGTGTGGAGGCCATGGAATTGGTCCGCCTCTACCAATCCATCGGTCACCGAATCTGTTGAGAAGCGTACGAACACGTCGACTGAAATGTGCAGGAGCACCATCGTGCATGAACCGCATGTTGTGTCGTACTTGTAAAGGCGCATGTTCTACCAGCACAGGTAGAGTATCCCGTATGACATCATGATAACGTGCTGCAGTGAGCGTAGGTGGAAGAAAATGAGAAATACTAAAATTAGGTCTAACATGGAAATTAAGCGTTTCCGGACACATGTCCACATAACATATTTTCTTTGTTTGTGTGTGAGGAATGTTTCCTGAAAGTTTGACCGTACCTCTTTGTAACACCCTATATATATATATATATATATATTTCATTACAGTTATTGTCACATATAACTGCTATAGGAAACACACAAAATATGTTCCAAAGTCACAGTTGCTTCTTACAAAAACTTTTTAATTGGCTTCCATCAAACTATCAATGCACTATTAGTTTCTGCGCACTATGGCGTCATTTTCAGATGCCTATGACCACAAAAATATTACAATGATTCAATCATTAAACAGTGTACACTGTCTAAATTTACCACAACATAATTTAAAAATCAGAGAATGTAGAGCGTGAATACCCTGTGTTCAGCTGTGGGCGCACTTGTTTCATCCTTCATCATCATAAAGGATGAAACACTTGGCAACAGCTGAACACTGGGCATTCAGGCTCTGAACTTAATTCAATATGTAACTGATTCTGAACTTTGCCAGGTGGGTATATGTGAATCCCTATACAGAGGAAGCCATGCGAAATTGGCATAGATTTCTCTACATATTTACAACTTTGGAATATTTGTACTATAAGAATGACCACTTGAAAATTCAAACAATTGTACAAAGTGGTCGACAAATGTTTTGTACATAATAAATGAGCCATATGACTTAATGGTGACTGTACAAAAACGTAGGACATATTGTTTCAAAAAAGTTCTAATGTTTGTAATCCAAACTGCTAAGGTCATCGGTCCCTAGTCGTACAGTCTAATTTAACTTATTCTAAGGACAACACACACCCAAGCCCGAGGGAGGACTCGAAACTCTGGTGGGAGTGGCCGCGTACTCCTCGACGTTGCGCCCCAGATCACACGGCCATTCCCGTGCGGCGCACATGGTTTGATAGTAATTTCACTGTTTAATGTGGTTGAACCTTAGTAATATTTTTTTAATCATAGGAACTTGAGAATGACGCTACATTGCGTCGAAACTAGTAATGCATTGGTAATCAGATGGAAGTATATTAACGTGACAAGTTACGACGATTTTACTTGGTGATGCCAGCAGCACAAAACTTCTGCACTATTTGAAGGACATCCTTTTATTTCGGATTGCTCTAAACGCTACGCTGCACCTAGACGCGAAATATTAGTGCACACATTGTTACGGGTAACGTTTCCAACATTGCCTTCTGATCGCTGATGCTCGCCCCGGCAGCCATAGAACACGCCTCCTGCCGCTTCCAATAGCCAGTGAACGAAACGTCAATTTAACGTGGATGAACAGTACAGTAACCGGAATAGCTGCGCCATTACCAAACAATGCAGAAATTGGAAAAACAGCGTATCCGAAAAGGTCGCCCAATTACAGGTCAGAAACTGACAGCGAGTAAATACGAATATGTCGCGCTAAGTTTGATATTCCCTCAAAACCTAAAATCAGATTTCCTGTGTTTGCGCTGTACTGAATCAATTTCTTCTTCATTCTTTGTGAAGTTACTATGCAAAACGAGATAAGTTTTCAATCAAGTTTTCGCGATCACCAAATTACACTTGACACTTCCTGGCAGATTAACATTGTGGACCAGAAACAGGATTTGAACCTGGGACCTTTGCCGTTCGCTGGCAAGCATTCTACCATCTGAGCTATCCTGGCACGCTTCACGGTCCGTCCTCACAACTTTAATTCTGCCAGTACCTCGCCTCCTACTTTCCAAACTACACAGAAGTTCTCCTGTGAACCTTTCAGGACTAGCGCTCCACATTCTGGAAACATCCCTTAGGCTGTGGCTAAGCCATATCTCCACCCATACTTTTTCCAGGAGTGCTAGTCCTGCAAGGTTCGCAGGAGGACTTCTGTGAAGTTTAGAAAGTAGGAAGTGAGGAACAGGCAAAAGTGAAGTTGTGACGACGGACTGTGAAGCGTGTCGGGATAGTTCAGACGGTAGAGCGCTTCCCCGCGAAAGTCAGAGGTCGCAGGTTCGAATCCCGGATACAGCACACACTTTTAATCCGCCAGGAAGTTTACATATCAGCGCCCACTCCACTGCAGTGTGAAAATTTGATTCTGAAAATTACACTTGACTGTGTTTCAAGAAGAATTTCTACTACCACGAAAATCCTTTGTATCTGATATGTGGAAAAATGCCGTTGGAATTTCTAATTTGCTCCGATAACAGGAATATCGAAACGTGTAGCTTCAAATGAAACTGTTTATAATGGGTGGAAGTACCATTTCCTAGTGTCTAGGAAAAGAACCGGATAAACCGTTTACCGAAAACATCTGAATGCTCCAGCAAGAACGCAGCCCTTGATATTCATTTTTTTTACATAGTTAAATCCTCTAATATAATTAACATATGACTAAAACATACACAATAGCCCATTTGTCTCCCAAGCAATCACGAAACAATAAACAACTTTTATTTATTTTTATTGTAAATTACTGACAAAAAACAAGCAAGAAGCAATTAAATGGAAGCATAACACAAAAAGTCAAATTACGTTATGTTAATTACAGGGATTTTGCATTTTACACTCACAATTACACGCTGCTCGTAAGTAAAAGTTAATTATTCTAATGCTAAGATTCTTTCCTTCCCTCACTTCCTCACCATCTCTCTCTCTCTTTCTTTCTCTCTCTTTGCTCCTCCCTTCTCTCTCTCTCTCTCTCTCTCTCTCTCTTTCTCTCTCTCTCCCCTACCTTCTCTCTCTCTCTCTCTCATTTTTCGTCGGGCCTTCTGGGGGGGGGGGGGAGGGCGGCGGCACGTGCCCCTGTGCCCCCCCCCCCCCACCCCTGAATCCGCCCATGGGTCCTTCCCTGCTGATAAAATGTTGGCGTTTAAGAAATAGTTCCCATTTTAGATTTGTGGAAGCAAGTATCGTTAAGAAGTCATTAGTGCTAAACGTATGGTGACCACATTTTCAGACAGAAAAAGCAGACTCTACCGGTTATGCAACCAGGCCCGGAGCGGTTCGTATTTTCTTAAGAGTGAGTAGTTGTCCAAAAGATGCCCCTCCCCCCTCCTCAGTTCCCACACCAACACGCTGTCAATAATCTCTATACATAAAAATGTTCTATTGGTTTGTTTACAGCCGGTATTCTCCGAAAGTTCTTGACTGATTGCTTTGATAATTTGACAGAACGTTGCATTGCAATACAGGAAGGTTTCTAGGTACATATTTTTTGAATATTTTGTACAAAACCTATATGTATATTACTTCTGCGATTTTTCGTATCAACGTCTAACCATTACAAAATTTATATGTATTCATATATGATATATACTGAAAAATGATGTATATAAAACGTGCGCACATTCCAGTAAACCGTTCTGTTAAAATTTCAAAACATTCAGTTAAGAATTTTCGGAGATATAAGATTTTGAACATAACACTAAACATGGCTCTAGGTTAGATATAGTTCTAAGAGGAGAAAGAAGAGACGGAGGAAATTTATGTAGAGAGGGGGGAAGGGGGCGAACAGGTAGAGAGTGACGATGAGATGGATGCTACATCTACATCTACATACATACTTCGCAATCCACCGTAAGGTGCTTGGAGGAGGGTGCACTGTACCACTACTAGGCATTTCCTCTCCTATTCAACTCCCAAATATAACGAGGAAAAAAGAATGCCTATATTCCTCTTTACGAACCCTAATTTCTCTTATCTTGTCTTTGTGATCATTACGAGTAGGCGACAGAAAGATCGTTCTACACTCAGCTTCAAATTCCGGCCCTCTAAATTTCCTCAACAGAATTTCTCGAAAAGAACGTCGCCTTTCCTCCAGCGATCCCCATTTGAAATTCTGGGGCATTTCTGTGACACTCGCGCATTGGTCGAACCGACCAGTAAGGAATCTAGCTGCTCGCCTCTAAACTGCTTCTATGTCTTCCTTTAAACTGATCTGTTGCGGGTCCCAAACACTTGAGCAATACTCACTCAAGACGTGGTCGTACAAGCGTTTTATACGCGGTATCCTTCACAGATAAAGTACATCTTCCCAAAATTCTCCCAATAAACTGAAGTCGCCTGTCCGCCTTACTCACAACTGTCTTACATGTTTGTTTCATTTCATATCGCTCTGCATTGTTACGCCTAGATATTTGAACGACGCGACTGCATCAAGAAGCTCACTACTAATGCTGCTTTCGAACATTATGGGATTGTTTTTCTTATTCATGCATATCACCTTACATTTTTCTACATTGAGAGCTAGCTACCATTCTTTGCACCAACTAGAAATTTTATCTAAGTCATCCTGTATGCTATTACAGCCAATTAAAGATGACACCCTTCCATGCACCACAGCAACATCAGTAAATAGCCGCAAATTACAACTTACTCTGTCCATCAGATCATTTATATAGATAGAAAATAATAGCGGTCCTATCACACTCCCATGGGGCACGCCTGACGATACACTCGTCTCTGATGAACATTCGTCGTCCAGAACAACGTACTGCGTTCTATTACTTAGGAAGTCTTCCAGCCAGTCACAAATCTGTGAACCTATTCCATAAGCTCGTATCTTCGTTAGCAGTCTGCAGTGTGGCACCGAGTCAAATGCCTTTATGGCTCGCAAGATGTCATTTGAGAAAAGAGCAAGCTGAGTTTCACATGAACGATGTTTCCTATATCCGTGATGATTCATATAAAGAAGTTTTTCCGTCTCAAGGAAATTTACTATATTCGAACTGAGAATATGCTCCAAAATTCTATAGGAAACTGATGTCAACAATATTGGCCTGTAATTATGTGGATCAGCTCTCTTTCCGTTCTTATAAACGGGAGTCATCTGCGCTTTTTTCCAATCACTCGGAACTTTGCGCTGAATTAAAGATTCGCGACAAATGCAAGCTAAGTAAGGGGCCAGTTCCACAGAATACTCTTTGTAAAAACGAACTGGTATCCCATCCGGACCGGGAGACTTTTTTGTATTTCGCTCTCTCAGCTGCTTGTCTATACCGAAAATACCTATTACTATGTCCTCCATTTCGGAGTCTCTACGTTGATCAAATAATGGTACATTTTTGCGGTCCTCCTGTGTGAAAGATTTCTTAAAAGTTAAATTTAGAACTTCAGCTTTTCGTTTGCTTTCTTTTATAACTACCCCGGAATGATCAACGAAAGATTGGATAGTGGGCTTTGACCCGCTTATCGATTTTACATATGACCAGAATTTTTTTCGGGTTCTCGGAATGATCTTTTGCAAAGGTATGGCTGTGGTAATTATTGTATGCTTCGCGCATCGATCTTTTTATAGACGCACGAATCTCTAGGAACTTTTGCCTGTTATCATTTGCGTGTTCTTTTTCAATCGAGTTTACAACAGCCTTTGCTTTCTCAGTAGCTTTCTACCATACCAGGGTGGATCTTTTCCATCCTAAATCGACTTTACAGGCACATATTTCTCTAACCCTTTATTTACAATGCATTTAAATTTAGTCCACAATTCCTCTACATCCATTGTACTGGAACTAAAAGATGTCCATTCATTTTCTAAGTGCGATCCTAACAGTTGCTTATCGGCTCTACCTAACAAAAAGACGCTTCTAGCCTTCTTGATTGGTTTATGAACTTTGGTCACCATTGACTCTATGACGATATCCTGATCACTAACTCGTGTCTCTACACAGACATCGTTAATAAGGTCAAGCCTGTTTGTAGCTATAAGGTCTAAAATCTTTCCATTGCGTATAGGTTGCCGGTTTAACTGCTCAAGACAGTTTTCGGAGAATGTGTCCAAAAGTATCTCGCAAGACTGCTTGTCAGTATCGCCTGAAATGAAACTAGAGAGATCCCAATCTATACTCTTAAGGTTGAAGTCTCCCCCGACTAATATTGCATGGCCAGGATACCTACGTACTACCTAGCGTCGAATTTCTTTGAATGACTCTACAACTGCTACAGCAGCACAGGGAGGCCGGTAAAAACACCCAGCTATTAACTTTACTTCTCCTAGACCTGTTATACGTGCCCAGATAACTTCACAGTTACTTTCAACCTCGACCTCAGTAGAAACAATACCTTTCTCCACGGCGATGAACACTCACCCTCCAATCGTGTCTGATCTGCCTTTCCGATATACATTTCACACCTCGCTAAATATTTCTGAACTTGCCACATCATAATTTAGCCAGCTCTCGGTGCCTAAAACTATATTAACACGCAATTACTCGTTAAACGAGAAAGGTTCATGGCGACAACCGTTTGAGAATTCTGTACTTTTAGTTCTATTTCACTCGCTGTAGTGTATGGCCTAAAACACATTGAACAGTAAGCTACCCGCTACCGAATATTTTGAATAAATTACGTACACATACTTCACAAAGAGTAAGACGATAATCGGATTTCGCAGAGTGGTTCGCAGGATAATTTTGAAATGCAGGATATTTGTAAATTTTTCTAATCTCAGGCCGATAGATAAAGCATCAAAGAAATCATCATCATCATCAATAGAGAATGATTATGCCTTTCAGCGTTCAGTCTGGAGCATAGTCCCCCTAAGAAAATTCCTCCATGATCCTTATTTAATGCTAACATTGAAGTCTCGTCTGATGTAGAGCCTTTTACTTCAAAATCTCTCTTCACCGATTCTAAATACTTTCTCCTTGATCTACCTCGACTTCTCTTACCCTCTAATGCCGAGCCCATGAGCCTCTTAGGCAACCTTGCCTCTCCCATGTGTGTAACATGATCCCACCATCTCAGCCTGTTCGCTCTAACTGCTTCATCTATGGTACTCATTGCCAGGTTTTCTTTCATTCCGTCATTATTATGGTGCAGGTTCCTGTAGTCATGTCCTCGTTCATGAACCATGGGCAACATATTGAAAGTAGCTTTTTAGTTTTTCTTAGCAAAATCTCAGGCAGTTGAGATCCGCAAATGTAAGTTAAAATTCTCACTGCTGCTCTAAATTACTTTATGAGTGGCTACAGTACATGCGCAACAGAAATTTATCTAGCTGCTCACTCCTTAAGGGAGCAGCCAACATTTTAACAAACACAGAATTTATGTTAAAAAATAAATTAATAGATAATTAAACATGGGTTGGGGAGCATGAAATTATAAAGCAGAGGTTTGATACTTTAAATCATAATATATTCAGTAAAATAACAAGCAAAGAAATGTGGGGAGACCAAATTAAGCACATAACTTGTACAAAAGTGAATTAAATCATATAATTACTGTCCATATTTAAATTGTTTCTGCCCTTTATGAATTTGGAGATAATGTGGGAGGAAATTTTCAAATACACAATGGATAGCTGAAAGCACATTCATTCATTCAGAGACACACGCATAATGCTTGGCGGTACATTACAATACTGGAACACATGAAAGCAGCATTGAAATGAAGCATTGGTGGCGTCTTGGCGATATGGCGGGTGTCTTTATCACAAAATTAAGTATACTACGCACTAAACGAACTCATGTGTGGGGAGGCAGCAGCTTTCTATTCTTAAGTATCACGTGGTGTGCAATCACGCCAAATTGCATAGCATTTACAAACAGAAATTAATTTAGAATAAGCGAGAATTCGTATAGAAGAAAACTACTATTAACAAAAGCATGGCTGAAGGCCGAAGTAATGACTGTTAAGAAAGCACATGGTGCAATCGGTCATACAAGACAGGAATGACGGAATCAAATCAGAAAATGTGAGAAATATTTAGCATACTCGCAGATACAGAAACGACATGAAAACGTTAGTTAAAAACTCGAAGGAAATTCAAACATACTAGGTTTACACAAAGGCTGAAAGCCACACACATGTATTCTAACTTGAGCAAAACTGGACACACAATCATCACTGGAATGAAAATGCAAATAAGAAATTTACACTGAATTTACTCGAGTTCTATAAATTAAGAAATACTTCGCCTCACATAGCAAAAGAATTACTCAAGGAAACTATCACTGAAAAACCAAGACTGCCTTATCACAAAGAAAGCAAAGTCCTAACAGCATGCTTTCCCCTCAGCATGATTCGGCGAAGTACTTACTTCCATGGTTGTCAGATCCAGACTGAAGAGTGAAGCTCTAAGGCCGTGGGAAAAACCTTCCCCCACCATACACCAGATGTAGAGCACGCTAAAAGCGACACAGAGCGCGTTCAGAGACTAGTGTTTACCAACCCTTGCTACCTGGCCAAGACAATTCCCTCTACAACCACTCCCAGAGAGGTCTCCTGTCACCTCTTTCGTCCAAGATTAGGTTGGTATGTCACTAAGAACATGGCCACCTCACCATCTTGCCATTAAGCTTGTCTCTGGCCACCCAGCAGACGCTAGCGCAGACGACAAATGAAGCCATGCGTTATTAACTACAGCAAAACGAGGCCTACAGTGCGAGGCGGCGACTGTAAGCCATTGCACTGCAGTCAGGCAATATTAAAATCAACCTTCCACATTCATACGAACACACAAGTGCAATCACACGGGTAGAAACATATATAAATATGGGGCAAGCATATATAAACATGGGGCATTGATGATTAATAAAAATAATAAAATAATTAACACACAGATAGATAACATTAATGATGCAGCAACACTTTAGATCAATGAATAACTCAACATGAAACACGACCACACATTCAGTGGACGTGTTTCAATATGAGTGGCCGAGTAAGTGGTCCTGATAGTTGGGATACCAGTTACTTTGGAAAAAGGTTGGGCATCTCGGACATATTCTGAATTCTGACCAGTGGCGGATCCAAGGGGAGAGTCATGGGGGTATTATTTTTTCTTTTGCTGAAACATATTTGTTTTTACATATGAAGTGTGCACTAAAAACCACGGAATACATATATTTTGGAAATAATTCCATTTATTTTTCTAAATTCCATTAACCACTTCAAATACCCTCAGTTATTATTCACTTATGATAACGCCTTTTCGAACGACCCCCCCCCCTTTCCCACATAGCCGACTGAAATAATTAGCATTCTACTCCTTAATAAAATCATATAGCCACAGTTAGCTCACCAAATTCTAGTCGTCATGCTAACTGAAATACACTTCGATTTCACACTGTACAAATTATGTGGAACCCTGTTACTGTTTTGCCAATACCGGTTATTTATCTACCACAATTATCGGTTTCGACTGAGCTGGCAGTCATCATCAGATCTGTGCAACTGTGGTGAATCTATTCATACCAATAGCATGTAGCTCTGTCATACAGCGTTCTGTGGTGTTGTCAAATACACAAAATTCCATACTCATATATAAAAACCAGTCATGGCGCCCACACTAAACATGGCCGACGACATGCGTCTCACACCACATTGTGGTAGATAGAAAAGCGATCTTGGCAAAACAATAACAATGTTCCACAGAAAAAGAGATGGCACCCAGCAACATATGTACAAATTATTTCGTTATCAAAGATGCTATTATAGATCTTAAATTAACTGCATGGCAGTTTTAGTTTGCCTAGATTTGGACACATATATTACAAAAAACTGTTTTTTAATGAATTTCAGTGTAATATTATGGTTAAAAGGTGTGGCATTTTTTTGCCAACCGGACGTTCCTTCCTTGAATTTTTGTGCTGTTTACTGGCTTAAACAAATTATTCGATATTATAACTATTATCATTACATTAAAAATTCACATATTATGGAAACATCCATTTAAAATTATTATCCTGAAATTTTTAACTTTACCGTTATTAAAATCGTACACATATATGATACGTTGAATGTGAGCTTATAGCCAAGGTATATTTTTCAGACAGGGCGCGGGGAAGTGCTGGGAACGAAAACGCGAACTGTTGACCTGTGAACCCCTCCAGAATCGAACCCCCGATTCGCCCCTGGTCGTAGCCTGTGCTCAGATGACAAAGAGTACCAAATCCACCGGTTAGTCTCTCAACCGTTAGGGGTAAAACCCAGTGGGACCCTGGGCAAGCACGGCTAGCAACCTGCTTCCCAGGTAGGCCTATTTCAATATGATGCTGGCAACAATCAGAGCAAGGCTGCAATGAAAAAGGGTGGGGGGAGGGGGGAGTTAAGGATAAGAAAAGGAAAGGATATCCTGTGATATGCAGGACATTTGGTTAGTGGTGGATTAAGGCTGTCGGAGACCCGGGGCGGAGGCAATACAAAATGAGGCCCTCCCGTCCACTTGGAAATACATTTACTAGTTTTGGTGGCCCCATAACAAGACAGGCCAAGTAAGCCCCCCCAAAAAAAAAATTGCTTTTGCGGTATTTAGAGGCCCCCGAAGATGAGAGGCCTGGGGTGGTCCCCACCCCCCCCCCCCACCCCCCTAGTTCGCCACTGCATCTGGTCACCCTGGCTTAACTGCACTATAAAATCTTGGTTCTCCGAAAGCCAGACGGGACATTCATTAAGCCTTTTTAAAACGATGAACAAAAGTGAACAAGATAGGTAATACTCTACTGAACCACTCCTAGTGTACTAGCCCTGAACTATAAAATCTTGTAGCAGTGTGTTTAAACGATAAACGTAATCAGACAGTAAACCACGCAGTAAACGTTAATAGCGAATGTTTTGGGAGTCTAGTTTGTTGTTTTCTCGGGGCTGTAAACCAGTGATACATCTTGTGGATGCGAGAGGCCAATTCACACCGTCACGCCACAGCACCGTCACATCTAGTTGTATTCACACTGACCGTCTCGTCAATTTGTTTATCGCAATAGCCCATGCTGAAAGTGAGATTATGACTGGCGATCTGTTAAGTAGAAAGTCATAGTTTCATACTAGAAATGAGGAAAGAACAACACTACATGTTACTGACATCCAAAGAAAACCTTACAATGTATGTAAGTAGAAAGTCATAGTTTCATAATAGACATGAGGAAAGAACAACACTAAATGTTATTGACATCCAAAGAAAACTTTACAATGTATGTTTTTAGTCAACTTAGTGTAGTAAAGTTCTAGGAAGTGAAACAACATTTCAAAACATTGACATCTATTTTCAAGCGAAAAAATAAACATATGAACACATCTAACAATATTTATAAGAGAATAAATAAGAGCTTGTTTACTTTATCCACTACGATTTGCCCGCTGATATTGTTAATACAGTCGTGCACAACTGAATTTTTGTCCTTAATTTGGACTGACTTTTTCATTAAAAATGTTATTTAATGAAAATTGCGTCATTAAATTACAATCTTATTCAAATAAACAATTGGCTTTAGTCTTTTCTGTTACAATATTGCAAAACATAAACCAATTTTCGGTTTCAGATATACGATCTCGCTTTTAGGAAGACACTCAATTGAGAAAAATATTTCAGTCGTCATGAAACATTTGCAATTTACCGCTAAACCGAAGTATAATAATAAAATAAAGATTAATAAGACACATTTGCGTGCAAACCCTGTAATCGTCGACTACAACATGAAAATCGCGTCACGAAAATAGGTAAACTTTAGATGTTAGCAGACGACTGTTCCATCAAAATATTCTTCTCGAGATAGCTTGACGTGACGTTGACGTGAGGTGACGGTCCGGTGACGGACAGTGTGAATTCCGAGATTAGAGATACGTTGTGGAATACATTGTGATCATAAACTTTGACAAAACGCAAAATATTCGTAAATAGGACGGGTGTGGCTGGGCAGCACAGTGGTAGAGTAGCAGACTGTCAATCCACATGTCGTGGGTTCTGTCACTTTCCACTTCTTTCCCCTCTGGCAATCTCGCTGATGTGAAAAATATCGAGTAGCACCGTGGTTCGGAACCCACGTTAAACTGTATGTCCCCCTATAACTGGCTGGGTAAGTCAGTCATCCAAATAGGACCGTGCTTAGTAAAGCACTGTGGTGTTCAAACCAATCTTCGGATCGTTGGCTGCTTTACCTTTTTAGGAAGGAACATGGCGGACTAACTGGAGCGGTGACTGCAGCAGGCGGCTACTAGCCTGCGCATGCGCAGTGAACCCACCAGTACCGCATTTAGGACTGGCCCTGTTTGTTTATCGCTACGATTATCGCGCGTCGATACTGGCACGATCACACTAGCGAAGCCGTTCAAACGACAGACGGCCGCCGTTAACGTTATTATCAATCTATTACATGTTCGTTCATCGTTTAAAACGGGCTTTAGCGTCGCTTACTTCGGCTGAATCACCCCGTTTATATGGGCTCCCAAAACCGAATTTCGTAAATCGATTTCCCAAATCCGCTTTTGGTTGGTCATGTAAACACTCCAAAATCGATTCTGGAAATCCGCTTCTCTAAAGCGGTTTTCCAGTTCCACAATCGCTTTTCGTGCTCAAGTAAACGCAACCGTTTTTGAAGCGTTCTTGGCTTGTCAGATTGTGTTTTCTTGTTAAGAATTTTCGGCACATATGGAAAGAGTGATATTTTCTAATGTTAAATAAATGTATAAATATTATAGTGAACATAAATCTGTGTATTTAAATAAAGAAAAATAGCAACTGTGCAGACTAAATAAGGAACTGAATCAGCTGTTTTCCATCCGCCATGTTAAGTGAGCTAGGAAATCCGATTCAGGCTATGCCATGTAAACACGACAGCGAAAAACGGTTTACGAAAATCGGTTTTCGTCTTCCGGAAGATGTGCTCCATGTAAACGTAGTGCATGTAAACACTCCAAAACCGATTCTGGAAATCCGCTTCCCAAAAGCGGTTTTCCAGTTCCACAATCGATTTTCGAACAGTACCCATGTAAACGCAACCGGTTTTGAAGCGTTCTTGGCTTGTCAGATTGTGTTTTCTTGTTAAGAATTTTCGGCACATATGGAAAGAGTGATATTTACTAATGTGAAATAAAAGTATAAATATTAGAGTGAACATAAATCTGTGTATTTAAATAAAGAAAAGTAGCGATTGTGCTGACTAAATCAGGAACTGAATCAGCTGTTTTTCAGCCGCCATGTTAATTGGATTAGGAAATCCGATTCAGGCTATGCCATGTAAACACGACGGCGAAAAACGGTTTACGAAAATCGGTTTTCGTCTTCCGGAAGATGTGTTGCATGTAAACGTAGTGAATGAGTGGACGATACCGTCCGGGAGTACTCGAAGACCAAAAACTGCAATAACAAAAGACAGTCGCAGTGCGAGAGGTGCGGCGCGCAGGCGTTCCCTTTGATTTGATAACGATCTGGGAGTTGTGGAGCCTCTGAGAAGGCGCTACGGCTGCGGCTACGTCCTTCACTGCGCAAAGGGGAGGAAGGCGGTGGAGGTGGTGGTGGTGGTGGCTGCGGTCGCGTGGCGCCTGCAGGTAGCCGCATTGATCGCGCTGCGTCACCGCCGAGATAAACATCAGCCTCACCAAACCACACGGCCGGCCCCTACACTGCGCCACCCTCGTCTACTGAAATTACATTTTACTAACGCACGGGGGAGAGCGCGGCACATCGAACAACAAAAATTACACTCTTCGACAAGGGGCATTTTTCTCGTATGGAATTACGTGTTTCCAAAGGTTTTTTCCTGTGAGAAATTCAGATCAGGCTCAGCATTTTAATTATGCGAAGATAAATGTCTGATGTAACCGAGGAAGTTAGAATACAAGGAGACGCCCTTATGCCGAAAAAGTGAAGCCTGCCTCCGCCATATTGGTCAGTTTTGGAGAAATGTTCGTATTCTAGAGCTAATGTTATTTGTCACTTAAAACAGAAATAAACCGTTCGACGGTTTTGCCTTGATGTACAACGTGTTAAACGAGTGCAAATTAGCCGTTAAAATTAAGTTTTCAAATATAATATGCTGAGTATTTATTACTATTTATTCAATAAAGTATATTGGCAGTGACTGTCAGTCCAGTGCATTAACAGTAAGAGGGTCGACTTAACGCATAGTTTTAACGGAGAAATAGCAATCCAGCACTGACCAAGATGGCGGACAGGCTTCAACTGACATATGTGCTCTGCATAGATAAGCCGGCCGCGGTGGCCGAGGAGACTGAGGCGCTCCAGTCACGGTCTGCACGGCCACTACGGTCGGGGGTTCGAATCCCTCCTCGGGCATGGATATTTGTGCCGTCCTTAGTCTTAGCTAGTTCATAAGTAGTTTGTAAGCTTAGGGTCTGATGACCCCGTAGTTAAGTCCCATAAGTTCTACAAACATTTGAACATTTGCATAGATAATACCACCTCCCTTTATTATAACCTCCTTCGTTGTTACTGATAATTTAAAGGAGTGGTAAAATTGGTGACATTTGCTTTGCAGCAGTTGGCAACAACTAATTTTGTGGAAAACAAGTGGCGACTTGAAGTGCAACAAGGCTACACGAAATATGAATGTTTCTGTGTGAGTGGGACAGTCGTGTCAGAAATTCCCACTATAAAAGAAAGCTTTGGCCTCAAAGGAGCTGGAAAGAGGGAGAAAAAATTTACAGAATGAGAAATTCGTAGCCAGTGAAGATGTTCTTCTACCACCACTTAATTTTTTTTTTATTTTTTTTTTTTATTTTTTTTTTTTTTTATTTTTTTTTTTTAGCTTATGGCCTGGCCCGGCGACTTGCGCCTTTCCATCCAGTGTAAGGTTAGGGTTCTAGTGTTTATTTTAAAACATAAAGGACTGACTTTGTAGGTTCTGGTGTAACCGACCTACTTTGTTGTTGTTCACGAGGTTTCTTGGATCCTGATGATGTGGAAGCCTCGCTGAGGGAATCCTCCAGCGAGTAGTCGTTTTTCGTCTGGCGCCCACTTCGGACGTCTGAGGCCTCCTTTTGATTTGACGAGGGTACGCTCGCACACTTTGCTATCGTCTCCCATTCCTCTCGGGAGAACAATGGGTGTGTGTGTTTAGGTGGCAAAACTCTTCTCCAGTTATGATTTGCTGGATTTGGGACTTTTACATGGGAGTGAGCTTGTGTGATCGGTAGGGATGGGTAGGTTTCTTGGATGGGGGTAGGAAGGGATATGGAGTAGGGTAGATTCCGTTCGCGATATCGGCAGCCATCTCCTTCAAGCTTCTCTGGAGATTCTTCATGACCTCCATGGGCAAGGGATCGGCGTCGGTATCTCCTCCTTCGTCGTCCGCGTTGTGGGTGGACGTGCGCTCGACCTCCAACGGCGTTCCCCGGTCCTTCTGGACTGGTGCCGCAGCTGCTTCCTTCGCGCCAGGGGTGACACTTCAAATAAAGCTAGGCCTTTTTAAACAGTTTGTAAAGGCCATGAATTAATCTAGACAAGGGTTTATGTACCTTTCAAAAATGTTCCCTCGACTTTCTTCAGCAAAAATAAAGAAAGGGGTGTTGGTGGGCCCCCAAATTAGAGAACTTCAAAAAGACCCACATCTTGAAGAATGTCTTTCACCCAAAGAAAAAAATGTACGGATCTCTTAAGAATGTAACCGAAAACATTCTGGGAAGAAAAAGAGCTGACAACTATGAACTACTGGTTCAAGAAATGAGAAATGCATATAGGGATTTAGGATGTAACATGTCTTTAAAAGTGCATTTGTTAGATTCACATCTAAACTATTTTCCTGAGAGCTGTAGCGATGTTTCCGACGAACATGGTGAAAGGTTCCATCAAGACATAATGTTCTTGGAAAAGCGTTATGAAGGGAAATGGATGCTGTAATGCTTGCCGACTACTGCTGGAACATGTCGAGAGGACACCATTGTTCACAGGAGAAAAAAGTAAAACCGTTATACATAGCTTTTTATTATTCACTGCATAGACATACAAATAGAACATTCCCTATAACTTGAAAACTATGCCTGACACGGAAAAACTAATTACATATTTGAATTTATGAGGTGTGTTTCCATGTGAATCACGTTTGAAACCCTCAGAAAAAACAATTTCATTTTGTTTTTTGCAGAACACTCTTATTTCTCTATGTTACTCATCCAATAATTTTATTATAGAGTTGTGATTTTCAGTTTTTACGGTTTAATCATTCAAGTATCAAATGGCGATATATGATTGCTCTATGAGTAATTTGTTCAAGCTACATGTCTTTGAAGAATAATTGGTAAATGGTTAATAGTTTGTTGTTAGAACAACATGCTTATCATACAAACTAAATTTTAAATGTATTTTTAAGGCACAGAGCGTATGTCTTCTTTTGAAATTACCGAACTTCAATGGACTCGAAGCTAATTCCAAATTATTATTATTATTATTATTATTATTTTAATATTCCGGCACTTGACTTAACGTCATTGGCCTTCTTGCTTCCCAATACAATGTTGTTAAGTCTGAATTACAGTTGTACAATTCAGAACACTCTCTTAAATGATCACTGTACATTATGGCACCACTCTTGTGACACGGAACACATTCTGGAGACGGCAGGATGGAGATCCTGTGCAGGTGGGCGGCCAAACAGTCATGTCCAGACACGTCCAGGCGGAATGTAGCTACTGCCTTTCTTCTTGGTCCATCTGGTATTACTTGGTTATCCAAGAGGGTTTCCCAGATCTTCCCCTCACATTAGGTTTTATTCATTCATCTTAATTCTTCTTTAAATATGTTGTTAATAATGCGTTTTACTGCAAAATATGACGGGGTAGTTTTTCCAATTTGTTTAATTTTTGTGCCCTTTTTGGCTAGGAAATCAGTTTTCTCATACCATCTATGCCATAGTGAGATGGTGTCCACTAAATTACAATTTTCTTGCTGTGTTGCTGTAGGGACTTAATTATTTCTTGGATATCTTTGACTTGAGCAATTTTTGGATCTCTTAAGTTAACAATTGCTGATATTCCTGCTTTGGAGTCACAAAATATGACTGCTTTGTCAAATGTGGGCTAAGAGCTTTATAGCTGATTTACTGCAGTTCTGATAGCTTCAACTTCACCTTCAAAATTAGAGTGATGCGATCCTAAAGTTTGATAAAAACAGAAAATTTTGCTGTATATCCATACACCAACGTTTCCTTCTTTTTGCGTTAATGACCCATCTGTGTAGATGTGTAGCCATTGATCTTCGGGGTATCTATGAATGATTTTTTCTAATGCTGTAGTTTTCATTATTGATGGATCTTTTTTCACTTTTCTTATTATTATCATTTATATCTTGTTGATATTGTAATTGAGGAAGAAGAATTGGAGAGAGTGGGAAAATAAATTTCTCAAAAAAAAAAAAAAAAAAAAAAAAAAAAAAAAAAAAAAAAAAAAAGGAAATGTTCAATTGTTTGTTAAGCTTAAGGAACTTAACTGCGGGGTCATCAGTCCCTAAACTTTCAAACTACTTATGAACTACCTTATACTAAAGACGACACAAACATCCATGACCGAGGGGGGATTCGAACCCCCGACGGGGAACGGCCTGGCGCATCGTAGCAAAGCGCCTCAATACGCTCGGCCGCTTCGCCGCGGCAATAAATTTCTCAGCAGTGACTTCTGATAGGTGATACTTTAATCTTATATTGTCTACTTTTTCGATAAAGCTAATTTGTGTTCTTAACTGTTCAAGATGCTAATTCCAAATTTGAAATATGTATTTTCTCTCTTTGTCACCCCATCATTAATTGGTTTTGGAAGCACGTAAAGTATGTTGCTAGATGAACAAATGCTTCATCCTATACCTTTCCTCAAAAATGATACTTGACGGTCTCCAGAGTCATCCCTTGGTTTCAAAATTTTCACCACATAGTAAAATGGTATTTTGTTTTTAGTTCAAATTTGGTCAAAAAGAAATCATCTGTTTCTGGTAATTTTTCCAATTTTTCAAAGTTGCATACAGATTCATCCAGTTTGTCATTGCTCTCTTCATAGTGAACCTCACTATTTTCTTCATCAGCCTCCTGCTCATGAAGATTCCGATTTGCCTTTTTATTGGAATTTTTTGTGGCTAGTAACAAATTTTTCTCTGGTGTATTTGGTGTCAAACGTGACAATAAAACATCAAAAGCAAATAAATAAATCAATAAGTTTCCGAACAAAGCAGATACCAATTCACAATCGTTGCTACAGCTGAACTAGAAACGGCAAAAATCTTTCTAAGCAAAACAGTGGCGGATTTACCAGTAGCCTGAATCGGCTGGATCCTGGGGCGGTAGATTTTAGGGGGGGGGGGGGGGGGGCAAATTTTGTGCCAAAATTTTTCATCTGTGAGTTAATGTAATAAAAGAAATTTAATTACGTTTCCCGAATGTATATTATTGTGTAATAAGTATTAAGGTATACCTTACCCCCACATTATTAGTAGCATATGACTGTTCTTTTATTGTTGTTGTGGTCTTCAATCCGCAGACTGGTTTGATGCACCTCTCCACGCGACTCTGTCCTGTGCAAGTCTCTTCATCCGAGAATAAGTTCGGTAACCTACATCCTTTTAAATCTGCTTACTGTATTCGTCCCTCCGTCTCCCTCTACGATTTTTACCCCACACACTTCCTTCTAATGCTAAGTTGAGAATTCCTTGATGTCTCAAAATGAATCCCACAAATCTAATCCTTCTCTTAGTCAGGATATACCAGAAACTCCTTTTTTCCACAATTCTATTGAGCATCTTTTAATTGGTTACGTGATCTACCCATTTAATTTTCATTATTCGTCTGTAGCACCACATTTCAAAAGCTTCTATCATCTTTTTGTCTGAACTCCTTGTCGTCCACGTTTCACTCCCATACAATGCTACACTCCAGACAAATGCTTTCAGAAAGGACTTCCTAACATTTACAGTAATATTGGATGTCAACTAATTTCGCTTCTTCAGAAACGCTTTTCTTGCCATAGCCAGTCTGCATTTTGTATCTTCTTTACTTCGGCGATCAGAAGTTATCATGCTACCCACATAACAAAACTCTTCTACTACTTTTATTGTCTCATTAGCTGTAAACCCGGCGTTGCCCGGGTGTTTATTTATCCTACACCTCCCATTCCCCCCTCTCTCTGCATCCACCTCTTTCTCTCCCGTCTCTGTTCGTTTCCACCTTTCCCTCTCTCGGCAAAGTTTTCTGCATGGTACCCTCTGTCATTTACTATACAAACATTTATGTACCCAGTGATCTTCCTCTTGGTTTAAAGGTCATGTGTGCAAAAATTCATAAAGCTTGGAGTAAAACTATACATTTTGTAAAATTCCGTAAGTACCCTCCACCACGCACCGAACGAAATTTTATACAGACAGTGACATTCCTCTTGTTTTTAAGATAGAGTGTGCCAAATTTCATCAATATCGGAACAAAACTATAGATTTCTATACCATAGAAACGCAGGGTCACACTGAAAACTGCACTTTGTCGTTCTCAAATATTTCAGTTTTATTTCATACCACCCTTGTTTTGAGAATAACGAAAACAACAAAAAAAGGATCTGTGAAATCGGTCGAGCGGTTCTCAAGTTTTTGCGCGACAAAGGTATTTAGAAATCCATTTTTATGTTGTAAAGTACACTCTCCCATGCACCGTATGAAACTTAAGGTAGACGGTGACCTTCCTTTTGTTTTGAAGGTCAAGAATGCGAAATTTCGTGAAGATCGGAATGAAACTATATATTTTGTGTAACTTCCTGGCAGATTAAAATTGTGTGCCGGAACCGGGACTCGAACCTGGGACCTTTGCCTTTCGCGGGCAAGCGCTCTACCACTGAGCTACCCCGACACGACTCACGATGCCGCCTCACAACTTTACTTCCGCCAGTACCTCGCCTCCTACTTTCTATATATTTCTATAGATTTTATATATTTTGTGATTATGTAGGAGAAGTCTGCTCCGCCATGCACCTATCACAAAAGATTAGTTCACGTTTTCTACCTATAAACTACATTCCTGCCAAATTTCAGCTTCATAGGTAAAGTAGTTTTCGAGATTTCGTGTTTAGTCAGTGAGTGAGTGAATGACCTTTCGCTTTTATACAGATAAGAGATTAAGAAAACAGATTTGGATACAAGAGAATTAAGGGACACTTGCAGACAAAAATAAATAGTAACATGCAAATCTGTAATGCTAACTTTATCTGATATAAAGTCATGCCTGATGGCGACAGTTTTACGGAATCTACAGCGAAACTGTAGTGGGCGGTAGACTTCTTTTCGTTTCATCATGTTATGGTGGGAGGGGCGATCAGTTACAAAACGCTTCATAAACGTCCGAAATTACATGCAAACGTTGTTGCAGGTCCCTAACTACTCGCATTTTCCAAAAATTGACGCATAAATCTGGGTATTCTCATGCAATGGCCTCATTATTTATGGCGTCAAATCTCCTGAACTGTGTTTCGTGTTCTATTGTTTTTGGGTCACGAACCTTCGTGGGACTACGGTGAACAGTTCACCAAAGTTTCCATACAATTGAATGTGATGGATAAGGAACACATAGAGGACATACAAACAAACATTCATATATATATATATATATATATATATATATATATATATATATATAATATTACCTAATCTAATTCCTTCAGCGTCGCCTGAGTTTCTGACGCTACATTTCATTATCCTTGTTTTTCTCTTGTTGATGTTCATCTTATACCCTCTTTTCAAGACACTGTCCATTCCATTCAATTGCTTTTCCAGATCCTTTGCAGTCTCTGGCAGAATTACTATGTCATCGGCAAACCGGAAGGTTTTTATTTTTTCTTCCTGAACTTTAATTCCCTCTCCAAATTTCTCCTTGCATTCATTCACTGCTCGCTCAATGTACAGATGGAACTAAATTGCAGAAAGGCTGCTGGCTCTCTTCAGGGATCACAAGTTTCACTGGCCTCTCCACAGATATCCCTCCGCTGTGGTTGCATCTACGGTACGGCTATCTGTATCGTTGAGACACGCAAGCAACCCCACCTCGGCAATGTCTGTGGTTCATGGCGGTGGATGCTTTTGTGCAATCTTAAACAAGTAGTTGGGTAGTAAACATAATGTAGGAAGTGAAACTGCGATCCCCTAGTTAACAGTCATTCTAATTACGGAAAAACGTGCTATAATTACGAACAAAGTGCACAAAACATGATACTACAATTTCATTGACAAAACATTATAATTAGCATGATTGTGAAATAGGGTATCGAATCGTAGAGGTCGGTAGGAGCCACAAATTTGAGTAGCCTGCTGGCGGCAAATTTGAAAATCCTCCACTGAAGCAAAAGTAATAAAAAAAAAGTGTTCAAATGTTTGTTAAGCTTAAGGGACTTAACTGCGGGGTCATCAGTCCCTAAACTTACAAACTACTTATGAAGTACCTTATACTAAAGACGACACAAACATCCATGCCCGAGGGAGGATTCGAACCTCCGACGGGGAACGGCCTCGCGCGTCGTAGCAAAGCGCCTCAATACGCTCGGCCGCTTCGCCGCTGCAATAAAATACTCAGCAGTGACTTCTGGTAGGTGATACTTTAATCTTATATTGTCTATTGTGACTGGAGCGCCGCAGACCGCTCGGCCACTGCGGCCGGCCAAAAGTAATTACACTCAGAATTGTTGTTGTTGTTGTGGTCTTCAGTCCGGAGACTGGTTTGATGCAGCTCTCCACCCTACTCTATCCTGAGCAAGCCTTTTCATCTCCTCATAAGAACGACAACCCACATCCACTTGAATCTGCTTACTATACGCGTCTCTTGGTCTCCCTCTGCGATTTTTACCCCACACACTTCCCTCCAATGCTAAATTTACGATTCCCCCATGTCTAAGAATGTGTCCTACCAAGCGATCCCTTCTTTTACTCAAGGTATGCCAAAAATTCCTTTTCTCACCACTTCTGTTCAGTACCTCTTTATTAGTTATGCTATCTACCCACATAATCTTCAGCATTCTTCTGTAGCACCACATTTCAAAAGCCTCTATTCTCTTCCTGTCCGCACTGCTTATCGTCCATGTTTCACTCCCGTACAAGGCAACACTCCACTCAAATGCCTTCAGGAAAGACTTCCTTACTCTTAAATTAATATTCTATGTTAGCAAATTTCTCTTTTTCAAAAATGCTTTTCTTCCCATTGCCATTCTGCATTTTATATCCTCTGTAGTGCGACCATCGCATGTTATTTTACTACCCAAGTAACAAAACGCATTTACCACCTTCATTGTTTCGTTACCTAATCTAATTCCTTCAGCATCGCCCGACTTTCTAAGACCGCATTCCATTATTTTTGTTTTGCTCTTGTTAATGTTCATTTTGTACGCTCTCTTCAACACACTGTCCATTCCATTCAACTGCTTTTCCAGGTCCTTTGCTGTCTCTGACAGAATTACAATGTCATCAGCAAAACGCAATGTTTTTATTTCTTCCCCCTGAACTTTAATCCCTATTCCAAATTTTTCCTTGCTTTCCTTCACCGCCTGCTCGATGTACAACTTCAATAACATCGGAGAAAGGCTACAGCCCTGTCTTACTCCTTTCCCAAATGATGCTTCCCTTTCATGCTCTTCGAGTCTAATAACTGTGGTCAGGCTTTTGTACAAGTTGTAAATAACACTCCTTTCCCTGTATTTTACCCCTGATGACTTCAGAATTTGAGAGAGTGTATTCCAGTCAACATTGTCAAATGCTTTCTCCAAATCTACAAAAGCTAAAAATGTAGGTTAGCCTTTCCTTAATCTATCTTCTAAGATAAGACGTAAAGTGAGTATTGCCTCCCGGGTTCCTATGTTCCTCCTGAATCCAAACTGATCTTCCCCGAGGTCAGCTTCTACTAGCTTTCCCATTCTCCTGTAGATAATTCGTGTTAAAATTTTGCAACCATGACTTATCAAACTGATGGTTCTGTAATTTTCACACCTGTCTGCGCCTGGTTTCTTTGGAATGGGGATTATTACATTTTTCTTAAAGTCTGAGGGCATTTCGCCTGTCTCATACATCCTACACACCAGTTCAAATAGTCTTGTCATGGCTGGCACTCCCAGAGACTTCAGTAGCTCTGTGGTTATGTCATCTACTCCTGGGGCCTTGTTCCGACCTAGGTATTTCAAGGCTCTGTCAAATTCATCTCTCAGTATAGTATCTCCTATTTCATCTTGATCTACTTCCTCTTCCCTTCCTACAACATCGTCTCTAAGTGCATTTCCTTTGTAGAGCTGCTCTATGTACTCTTTCCACCTTTCAGCTTTCCCATCTTTGCTGAGAACTGGTTTTCCATCAGAGTCCTTGATATTCATAGAGCTGTTTTTCTTATCTCCAAATGTTTCTTTTATTTTCCTGTAGGCTGTATCTATTTTTCCCCTATTTATACATTCTTCTACAGATTTGCATTTGGCTTCTAGCCACTCCTGCTTAGCCATTTTTCAATTCCTGTCAATATCATTTCTTAGTCGTCTGTACTCCATTTTGCCTGTTTCATTTACTGCATTTTTATATTTTCTCCTTTCATCAATTAAATTTAGTATCTCCTGTGATATCCAAGGATTTTTTGTATGTCTTGCCTTTCTACCTATTTTGTCCTCTGCTGCCTTCTCTATTTCATCTCTCAATGCTACCCATTCCTCTTCTACTGTTTTATTTCCCCCTGTTTCTGTCAATTGTTTCCTAAATCTCCCTCTGCAATACTCCAGAACTTCACTTTCCTTCAATTTATCTAAGTCCCATCTCCTTATTTTCCTACCTTTCTGCAGTTTTTTCAGCTTCAGCCTACAGTTCATGACTAACAAGTTATGGTCAGAGTCTATATCTGCCCCTGGGTATGTCCTGCAGTTTATAACCTGGTTCCGGAATCTATGTCTTACCATTATAAAATCTGTCTGATACCTTCCGGTGTCTCCTGGTCTCTTCCACGTATACAACCTTCTTTTGTGATTCTTAAACCACGTGTTTGTTACGATTAAATCATGTTCCGTGCAAAATTCTACCAGGCGACTTCCTCTTTCATTCCTCCTGTCCAGTCCATATTCACCTATTATTTTTACTTCTCTTCCTTTTCCTACTACCGAATTCCAGTCTCCCATAACAATTAAGTTTTCCTCTCCTTTAACTGTCTGAATAATTTCCTTTAGCTCCTCATATATTTCTTCTATTTCCTCATCATCGGCAGAGCTAGTTGGCATATAAACCTGTACTACTGTTGTCGGTGTTGGCTTCGTATCTATCTTGACAATGATAATGCGATCACTGTGCTGCTCATGGTAGTTTACCCGCATTCCTATTTTCTTATTCATTTTCAGTCCTACTTCTGTGATACCCCAAATTGATTTTGTATTTATAATCCTGTACTCACCTGACCAGAAATTCTGTTCATCCTGCCACCGAACTTCACTAATCCCCACTATATCTAACTTCAACCTATCCATTTCCCTTTTTAAATTTTCTAATTTTCCTACCCGATTAAGGGATCTAACATTCCACGCTCCGATCCGTAGAATGCCAGTATTGTCTTTCCTGATGATCACATCCTCCTGAGTAGTCCCCGCCCGGAGATCCGAATGGGGGACTATTTTACCTCCGGAATATTTTACCCAAGAGGATGCCATCATCATATTTCCATATTTCAGCCATTCGCAGTAACTGTGTGGCAAAGCCACATTAGCTGATGTTACAAGTTCAGCTCAGTCAATCATCCAGACTGTTGCCCCTGTAACTACTGAAAAGGCTGCTGCCCCTCTTCAGGAACCACAGGTTTGTCTGGCCTCTCCACACATACCCCTCCGCTGTGGTTGCACCTACACTCAGAATTATATGCGTTTAAACCGAAAACGAGAAGTGTAAAAATGTTCGAATCATTAGACTCCATAACGAATTGTTACGCGCTAAAGAAAGCGCCTGTCGTCTAAGAACAGAACGTAAGAGGAATTTATGTTGCTCGTATGTTTTTTTATTCTATTACTTTCAGCGGAATAAGCTGCAGATATACACATAATCATAAATATTGTCTCACGAAGAAGTTGTTGTTGTTTATATCGCCTAATCAGTAAAATTCTGCTGTTTTTAGATTTATATCACGATTATTTATGTCTATAGATATTTTACTAATGCTTGGAATGCAAAAATCACAGAAACTATTTGTTTAATTAAGTAAACAAACATTACTCTTACGGCACCTTGCCCACCACTAGGAGCGTTAGTGTCGTTGCAACTGTCATTTGGTAACAACTTTCACAACAGCGAGTGTCGCTAGTGTACAAGTATACTGAACGAACTCTGCGGATTGCATAGTCTCTGGCTAAAACTGTACCGTATGTCTTTGTCAGTTCAATTTAGTCTGGTTATTTTGTACAATTTGTTCATGTGCTTTATGTCTGCAATGTTAACTACACTGTCATGTTTTTGTAATTCATCAATGTTTTCTTCGTGCCATGTTTTACATTCACCACTGTTTTAAGATCATGGCATATTTTTACGACTTTATTGTCATTCGTATGTACGCTCGGCTGAAGAGCAGCGCCCGGTGCTGCTGCCAGCCTGCCGACACCGTCGGCGTGAAAATAACAATAAAGGAAAAAAAACTATTACAATAATCTACAAAAAGAAAACAGAGAAATAAGACCAATTGTAGTCGAAATAGAGGGAATTTTTTCCAGAAATCAGATAAGCTTCAATTATTATACGCACATGAAAAAATAGTGTTGCAGCACCACGATCCGAGGGGTTCATGATCATTTGTTTGAAACTGGTATAGAGACATACAAAAACAACATTTCAGTTTTGTTTTTGATCGTGAAAACAGAAATTGACAAGTTGTACAACAATAACATAGACATTCTGAATGTGTATTTCAGATCGCAGCATATACCAGTACCCTAATACCCGGTAAGGCGTCCTCTTGCAGTGATGCATGCCTGTGTTCGTCGTGGTATACTGTCCACATATTGCCCCCTTAGATCATCAAGTGACTGTTGGTCCAGATTGTCCTACTCCTCAACGACGATTCGTTGTTTTTGGGTCATCTCGTCCAAAAACATCCCTTGTCAATGTATCCAAAGCATATTTGATAGGTTTCATGTCTTAAGAACATGCTGGCCATTCTAATCTTGCTATGGTGTTATCGTAAAGGAATGCATTCACAAGATGGACACGATGAGCTCGTCGCGGCATACTGTCCACTAGATCATCAAGGGGCTGTTGCTCCAGACTGTCCCACTCCTCAATGGCGATTCGGCATAGATCTCTCAGATTGGTTGGGGGGGGGGGGGGGCGTCTCGTCCAAAAACAGCCCTTTTCAATGTATCCCAGGCACGTTCGATAGGGTTCATGTCTGGAGAACATGATGGCCATTCTAATATTGCGATGCCGCTGTCATGAAGGACGCATTCGCAAGATGTTCACGATGAACGCGAAAATTGTCCATTAAGACGAACCCCTCACCGTAATGCTGCCGATATGATTAATTAAAACATCCGGGCTAAGACGCCGTGGTGCATCTAAAGATGGACCACGGCATCTTATCCAGGAAGTTTTACATAATGAAGGCGGCGGTCGTGAAAGCCTAGATGCTTTCCGATATGGTTGCACTATATATTGGAGGATGGCATCCGTGTTTCCTATAGCCATTTGACTGCCTTCTACGACCACTAATGGCGTACGGTGACCCCACATAATTCCACCATGGAACCACCACCTTGCTGCACTCTCTGGACAGCGTTTCCAAGACGTCCAGGCTAACCTGGCTGCCATCAAGCCGCGCGGGAGTAGCCGAGCGGTCTGGAGCGCCACGTTATGGTTCGCACGGCCTCCCGCGTTGGGGTTTCGAATCCCGCCTCGGGCATGGGTTGTGTGTTGTCCTTAGGTTAGGTTAACTTAGTTTAAGTAGTTTGTAAGTCTAGGGACTTATGACCAAAATAGTTTGGTCCCATAAGAATTACAAATATTTGAACATTTTTTTCTTTTAATTTGAGCTGCCATCAAAAACGTCTCCGACAATTATCTAGTTGAAGGCAGATGAGAGTCTCACCTATAGCACTTGATGCCAATTCCGAGGAGTCCATTGAGCATGCTGATGGGTCCATCTGTGCCACGCTACATGGTGTCAAAGTTGTCCCTCGCCATCGACGTCGGGAGTGAAGTTTCATTTCATGCTGCCTATTACGTGCAGTTCGAGTCGAAGCCAGACGTCCTGTGGCTGCACGAAAATGAATTATTCAGCATGGTGGCTTTCCTCTCAGAGCTCCTCCGATCTGAAATCCGTAATTAGCTGTCATCAGCTGCTCTGGTAGCGGTCAGAGCGAAGCACGTCATCGACAGTTCTTGTATCTCTGTACCTCCTCCACGTCCGAACAACATCTCATTGGTTCGCTCCGAGACATCTGGAAACTTACCTTGATGAGAGTCTCTCCTGACACAAAGTAGCAGTGCAGATACGATCCAACTTCGGAATTGACATGGCAGAACTAAAGACAACACAAGCAGTGTTCTTTCACTGCCCGTATGTGGTTCTTTACATCATCGTGCGGATAGAGAACTATCTCTGGACAATCTAATGATATGTGTTCTTGATCCAATATACACAATCAACGTCAGTGTTAAGGAAAGGTGGTGCAACACTCTTTTATGTGTGTAGTAAATGAACTCATTGCGAACAAGCTACAGGAAAGAACTGAAAATAACGAAAAATGCATCGAAAAGTGGAGGTAATCAGAATAATATTTTCACTCTGCAACGGAGTGACCGCTGATATGAAACTTCCTGGCTGATTACAACTGTGTCCTGAGTTCGAATCCCGGGCCGGCGTGCAATTTTAATTTGCCATGAAGTTTCAGTGGAGGTGATGCTGAATAGATATTGCAGGCAACACTTCGTTGCTTCAACTTTTTGTACGACCAAGAAATTTTTTACTGCAACGAAATAGGTTAATTACTGTTTTCAAAGATGGATGTGTACTAATGAATATTACGCAGATATAATCACAATCAAAGGTGTAACCTTGTAAATCACCAGATCGTTCTGATAGTTATTAGTCTTGCTATTCCTCATGTTTTTTAAGCACCCGCTTGCTAGTCTTGATATTTTGATACTGACATTGTGCAGTATCGATTTGGTGTTTGTAGCAACCATCAAATACACCGGTCAAAACAATTAGAGGATCAGTTGCGATATCTAAGTTCTGAAGTATTTTCATCGGCAGAATGAACAAAAATGGTTCGACGTCTTTCTGTCGGCTCTGGAGTGGAGACAACGGTATTACGGCAACGGAGGTAGTGGTAATAACTTAAAGTTGATGCAAAGGGGATTGGTGTTGACTTCTGTTTACTCTACCAAACGAATTACACAAGCAGTTGGGTTCAGATAAGTAGTAAGGATGCAGTGCATTGCAACAACAGCGTGACTTACCAGAAGCTATGGTAATGAGAGCCATAGGACGGTTGAAAGCGGGACAAACAAAGAGGGAGGTGGCTGCAGCTATTGGAGTGTCCCAAAGCGTGGACGAGATTTCAGACAACAGGAACAGTTAAAAGACGCCAAGGCCAAGTTTATCCACTGGTAATATTAAGAAGAGATATCCGTCCTCTCCTATTAACAGCCCGTCGAGACAGGAGGCTGAATGCAAATCAGCTGCAACGCATCCTCCAGGCAGCAACAGGACGCGCAATATCAACAACAGAAGTCCGATATCGCATTCGGGAATGTGGCCTCTGCGCACGGAGACTCACGGTGTGTGTCCCATTAAAACCACGATACTGTTCAGCCCGCAGAAACTGGGAGGAGGAACATCAAGATTGGAGTCGTAACAAATGGCGCTGGGTTCTGTTCACAGGTGAGTCAAGCTTTTGTCGGCTGAAGACAAAAATGGCCGTTCCCTCATCTGGAGAGAACGCGGAACTCGGAACAATTCTGCTTATGTGCAGGAAACATCACCATATCAGATCATGGACGAATGGTGTTGGCAAGAGTCAGTATTGGCTGACGTACAGACCTCTATGTCGTTCAGAATGACGCTTTTACTGCTCATAGGTATAGAGACGAGATCCTTTCACCTTTTGTTGTAGCCTACGCTGGTTCCACAAGAGATGGGTTCCTTCTGGTGGACGATAACGCACACTAATTACAATTGTAACCAATATCTGAATAAAATACGTTACCGTATCTATATTGTATTTGATATCTCACTTGATCGCTGCAGCGCCCCTCCTTGACTTGTGACAATGTCAGCTGGACCAGGAAGACTGGAAAACTGTGGCTTGGTTGTATGCCTTCCGGTAAGGGCTGATGGAAGAGTTGGAGTGTGGCGCGGACCCCACCAAACCATGAACCGATGTTGTCAACAAGACATTGTGGAGTTAGTCGTGGCTCCATCATGGTAGGGTTGTTTTTACATGGGATGGGCTGCGTGATCTGGTCCAACTGCACCGATCATTGACTAGAAATGGTTACATACGGTTGCCTGGAGACCATTTGCAGCCATTCATGGGCTTCATGTTCCCAAACAAAGATTTAATGACAATGCGCCATCTTACTGAGACACAGCTGTTCGATATTTGTTTGAAGAACACTGTGGACAATTCCAGCGAATAATTTCGCCTCGCAGACCTTACAACATAAGCCCCGTCTAACATTTATGGGACATAATCGTGAGGTTAGTTCTTGCACAAAATCCTGTACTGGCCACACTTCTGCAATTATGGATGGCTACAGACGCAGCATGGACCTGAAAGGAACTAGCAACCGCTTGTTGAGTTCCACTTCGACTGCTAAAAGGAGGTACGACACGATTTTTGGAAGTTTGTCAACTCAGGGAATTTTAATACCTTGAAAACTCCGGAAGTGTATAATTATATGAGATGGAATCATGAAAGTTTAAGTAACACCATTTACGTCATTACTCGTTGTACTCATTTGAAGGTTCATAATTACAGTCTTGATGCACATTGAAATTCCACGACGCGCACTCTTTACACTATGACTATCGGAATACTGAATTCCCTAAAGATTTCCGAAATGCAATCTAGCTCCAAGGAGGCGCAGCTGATGATGTTGAAAGTCGCGCGGAAATTCGTTTACTGCATGCAAAGCGGACAACACTGCAACTATCCATTATGAGTGCTCCGTGGACTTTCCAACCAGTCAGATTTACAGCGTTCCATTTCCGACAAGAGTCTAACCCACCGATCGGTGTCCTTTGATGCGGAAACAGAGGAGTGCCAAATGAGTCTTCCATCTACATGAATTTACCGTTACATATATTTCGTATGAGAAACACAAAAAGTACACTCCTGGCCATTAAAACTGCTACACCACGAAGATGACGTGCTACAGACGCGAAATTTAACCGACAGGAAATAGATGCTGTGACATGCAAATGATTAGCTTCTCAGAGAATTCACACGAGGTTGGCGCCGGTGACGACACCTACAACGCACTGACACGAGGGAAGTTTCCAACCGATTTCTTATACACAAACAGCAGTTGACCGGCGTTGCCTGGTGAAACGTTGTTGTGATGCCTCGTGTAAGGAGGAGAAATGCGTACCATCACGTTTCCGACTTTGATAAAGGTCAGATTATAGCCTATCGCAATTGAGGTTTATCGTATCGTGACATAGCTGCTCTCGTTGGTCGCGATCCAATGACTGTTAGCAGAAGATGGAATCGGTGGGTTCAGGAAGGCAATATGGAATGTCGTGCTGGATCCCAACGGCCTCATATCACTAGCACTCAATATGACAGGAATCTTATTCGCATGGCTGTAACGGATCGTGCAGTCACGTCTCGATCCCTGAGTCAACAGATGGAGACGTTTGCAAGACAACAACCATCTGCACGAACAGTTCGAAGACGTTGCAGCAGCATGGACTATCAGCTCGGAGACCATGGCTGCGGTTACCCTTGACGCTGCATGACAGACAGGAGCGCTTGTAATGGTGTGCGCGACGACGAACCTGGGTGCACGAATGGCAAAACGTCATTTTTTTTTTCGGATGAATCCAGGTTCTGTTTACAGCATCATGACGGTCGCATCCGTATTTGGCGACATCGCGGTGAAGCGTGTATTCGTCATCGCCATACTGGCGTATCACCCGGCGTGATGGTATGGGGTGCCATTGGTTACACGTCTCGGTCACCTCACTTTGAACAGTGGCCGTTACATTTCAGATGTGTTACGACCCGTGGCTCTGCCCTTCATTCGATCCCTGCGAAACCTTGCATTTCAGCAGGATAATGCACGACCGCATGTTGCAGGTCCTGTACGGGCCTTTCTGGATACGGAAAACGTTCGACTGCTGCCCTGACCAGCACATTCTCCAGCTCTCTCACTAATTGAAAACGTCTGGTGAATGGTGGCCGAGCAACTACTCTTGACATACTGTGGTATCGTGTTGAAGCTGCATGGGCATCTGTAGCTGTACACGCCATCCAAACTCTGTTTGACTCAATGCCCAGGCGTATCAAGGTCGTTATTACGGCATGAGGTGGTTGTTCTGGGTACTGATATCTCAGGATCTATGCACCCAAATTGCGTGGAAATGTAATCACTTGTCACCTCTAGTATAATATATTTGTCCAATGAATACCTGTTTATCATCTGCATTTCTTCTTGATGTAGCAATTTTAATGGCCAGTAGTGTATGTGTCGTAGATGGTTCTTACTCCGACAATGATTGTTGCCTGGCAGTTGGTAACACGTGTGCCACGTCTGGTAAAAATCGATCCAGTAGTTTGGGAGATGTGTAACATACACAAATACATACATCCTTTTTATAATATGTATAGATTTATATGTGTGAGAAGAGTGAAAGGGCAGTGTGTAGCTCTCCCCCAACCCTCAATATAATTCGTGATTTCTCTAAATCACTCCCTTTAACAAGGGAGCTACCGATTCCTCTCTCTATTCGTGCTGGCACTCAGTCCTTATTGACCTCGACGTCGAGGGGCCACTAAACTGCAACCTTCATTTTTCTCTCGTGTTACCTAACAGAAACGAGCAGAAATTTCGAGGAGACATTAAAATAGATTTAGATGTTCGAACACTGAGTAATCTCTCGAGCTCACGCTAGAAAAAGCGGCGCTCTGTAATTTCCAGTTATGTATACGAGGCACTAAAAGTGCAAGCAGCGCAACTGTAACTGTGGGGCAATGGAAATAGGTGGTATTCTTCAGAGAAGTCGAGAAGTGCAGCTATTTCGTCAGAGTAATTTCTTAGAGCTTACATTTTCTAAGATACATCGCTTGCGCTGATATTGTAAAGTGGAAACGCCAGGGGAGAATTGAGTATGACCGCGGCTCAGCTATGAGGACAAGAAAGTGAAACGTAAGACTTGTCTCGTGTGGTAAAACCAGGTGACAAAATTCTCTAACAACTAATCTCGCTTCCCTCATTATCGTTACCACCATCATAACAACTATCACCGTCACCCTCACCAACAACCAGCTGACATCCACTTCTACACAAATGTCTCCTTCGGCATTCGCCTTGCACCATCGTTTCCAGCTCTAACCATTTTGATCTCGAATATTTTGTAATGTCCTCTGACCACTGTCCTGCAGGTCGTCCTTTATATCCTTCTTATCTCTGTGACTATAAAGAACATCCTTGACAATCTACCCGGCTGCACATGCCCCAATCCACATTTTATTTTCGCAGCCATCATAATTGTTACGTTTCCCAGGCCTGTTTTTCAGCCGTATATTTGTTTTTCTGTCAATACCTGTAATTACCAGTTGTGTCCCCACAGCTCGGTGCCTTAAGACAAAACGGTTACAGTTTTATTACATATGAAAATCGTACAAGATACTTTTGAATACTATTTAGCTTACTAAATTTGCTGTGAGTTGCAACATACGGTTGCGCAAAAGGTCCTGCCACTGTGCCCTCAGTGCTCCACGCCTCTCTACGCGAGGAAGTGGCTGTCAGAATCAGGACAATGCAGGATATAACCATTTGTTCTCCTTATCTCTGACCCAGATAAGATCATGTCTCCCACTGACCTCTCTGCCTTGGTCGTCCAACCTGCCCCACCGTTTCTCTATTTAGGAAACTTCAATACCCACCACCCTTTGTGGGGTGGAACCCAGACCTTGGGTCGCAGTAGGGACGTTGAAACCCTTTTGTCACAGCAGGACTTATTCATTGTCAACACCAATGCTCCCACGCATTTAACATGGCACATACTTGGCTATTGACCTCTCTCATTGTATCCCAAGCCTTGTCACACATCTCAGTTGGAGGGTCCACGACGGCCTTTGTGGTGGCGACCAGTTTCCTGTCCTTCCATTTCCCTTTCAGTTTCATCCTGCAGACCGCTGGCGGTTGATAGTTAACACCCTAACACTATCTTCAACGTTTTGTGAATGCTCCTTGAACATATGGTGAGTCGATTGGTTTGTTTATAAAGAACACTTCTGCTACCAGTCACGATTATTTGTATTATATTTAGCAAGACGCGTTTCCGAAAATAATTCATATTTTCAAGTGTTTTTCGGTTTTTTTTATTTTTTATTTTTATTTTTTTATTTTTGTGCAGTCCCATTTAGATGCGGTGTTTTTCATGTATGATGTTCTACTTTATTTTATTGTCTCTACTGCAATGATTAAATTTTAGTTGTTGGTCGATCTTTGTACACAGTTAATGACGAAATCTTTTGAAGAACTTCTACTTACAGTTTCCTTATGTTCCATTTGTGTAGAGTCTCACACACATTAAACATCACAACTAACATTCTGCGCGCTGTATACATCTATTTTGACAAAACAAACTTATATAATTAAAGTTACAAAGATTTTCTTAGATGGAGTTAACAAGGATAAAGTAATAACGTTTGTCATATGGTATAATACTTTTTGAAACGTAGTTTTTTTCATAAAATGCATTTAAAAAAACCATCAGCTGTTTATTCAAAACCTTATATATCTACCAGTTTCAGTCAATATACCATCTTCATGGATAAAAAGGTGTTAAAACTGAACTGTAAAATGTATCAAATAAAATAATATCTTGCTGAGACAAACAGGAGTCAGTATAACTAAAAGTGCTAACTGTTAACTAAAAGTGTTAACTTTTAGTTATACTGACTCCTGTTTGTCTCAGCTAGATGTTATTTTATTTGATGCATTTTGATGCATTTTACCATTCAGTTTTAACAACTTTTTATCCATGAAGATGGTCTATTGATCGAAACTGGTAGATATATAAGGTTTTGAATAAACAGCTGATGGTTTTTTAAAAATGCATTTTATGAAATATATTACGGCTGTTGACACTCGCCTCACCAAAGCTTTCGAAGTTTTTTTAAATGCTCTTGGCCGTAATTTGCTTATGCCTATTTGCAACGGAGCTTATTTCTAATTTTTAGCATGTCTTATCTCAGTATATTGTCGAAACGCAAGAAGAAATTAGCTGATACACTTTCCAGTTTTATGTATGTAGAGGAAGTGTGGCGAATAGTTTAGACATATGTATTTAAAAAAAAGATTATGAAGATTTGATGACGAGAGCAAGCTGTCGAAACAATTCATGTGATACTAATAAAAAAAAATTGCTGCGCTCTTGGCGTTGAAAACCTACTTTTAAAAGTAAACAGATCGCTCCCAGTGCACGAATAGGTGTGATCTATACATTATTATTAGGTTGCTTTTTTATCTGCCTGTGCGGCACACATTTTACCATTAATTCTAAATTGGATCGCAGTGAAATATTAATTGGTATTCTTGTTGGTCTGTTCAGTTGGGGTGGCTGGAAAGAAGGTTGGAAACACCTGACACATGTATTGTAGAAGCATTGTGTTGTGCGGGTGGTACCAGAGTGTGAACACCGCTGAGCAGCTGTACAGGGAATGCGACTAAGAGGAAGACAAAGAGACTGGGTGGAAAAGACGGGAGAAATGTATGTTACAAACGTATACACAGGCAGAGCAACGGGTGAAGAGCCAGAATATGTGTGTGTGTTATCAAAATGTTCAAACTTTCACACACAGGAGACTGAAAAACATAAAATAGTTATTTAAATACAAGACATTAATCTCACACAATTTAAAATCAGGCTAAAAGCATAAATTAATTTTTCAAAACCCATACAGAAGTCCTAAAATATGTACTTGTGAAATTTTAATAGCCAAGACAATACGTGTAAGGTTTATAACGAAATAAATGGTGCGTGTGCAATAGATAAGTTAGGAGATGACATTTCACGCATGAGGTTTGTCGTTATAAACATTAAAAATATTGTCACAGCTATTAAAATCTTAAGCACAAATTTTCAGGGCTGTACTTACAGATTTAGTAATGTGTATGGAGGTAGAAAAAAATTATTTTTTACCATTTAGTAAAATTTAAAAACGTGTTACATTAAAAAGTTATTTTTATTGACAAACTTATTCAACCTTCAAGTGACTATCCGCAATACGTAATACATCGGTATGGCACGGTGTTCATATTTTAGAAATCTTCACTATACAAGTCAAGTGTATAGCCTCCCTAACAGTTTACTTCATTTTAGTTAGGTTGTTGTTAGGTTGCTTCATTTTAGTCTCTGTCTGTTCAGTTTGTAAGTGCTTTTAATTATGGGATTAAATTTAATACACATTATTTAACATCATTTCCTTAAACCCTAAGATGTTGTCAGTTGTCGAACCTTTCGTGCCCCCTAGTTGACGTGTTGCCTGTTGGATTTCGTCTCGAGATCTTCAGCTGAAATTTATTTAATTATTTTACTGATGTGTCATCGGAACAAGTATCAGCCATCTTCAGAGAATAACGTCAAAGATCCCGCGATTTTGGGCTTTTTAATTTCCTATAAATAAGCCTAACTGCTTTTCAAATGGTCCTCGGCCCAGCGCCAAACAAATTTCATCTTATTTCGTCTTAGAAAGACATTTTTATTTGTTTTATCGATCTGAGTATTTAATGTTTTATGTGGAATTCATGAGTCTTCACGACTTGAAATCTGCATTGATGATGTGAACGAAATATTATTGTAATATAGTGATGATTTAGCACATTTTCCATCATGGAGTCGACTTACAAGAATCTCATTTCTTAGTCGACTGTACTACATTTTACTTGCCTCATTTACTGCATTTTTATATTTTCCCCTTGCGTCAATTAAATTAAATATTGCCTGTGATATCCAAGGATTTTTTGTAGGTCTTGTCTCTCTACCTATTTGGTTCTCTGCTGCCTTCACTATTGCTTCTCTCAGAACTATTTCTTCCATTGTGTTATTTCACTCCGTTTCTGTCAATTGTTGCCTGAAGCTCTTTTTGAAACTTTCAAGTACCTTAGGTTCTTTCACTTTATCCAGTCCCATCTCTTTTTTCCCTTACCTATTTGCAGTTTCTTTCATTACAGTCTACAGTTGATAACCAATAAGATACAGAGTCTACATCTGCCCCAGGATATGTTTTACAGTTAAAAAATAGTTTCGAAATCTATATCTTAGCATTACAAACTCTATATGGTACCTTCCGGTGTCTCCTGGTCTCTTTCACGTATACAACCGTCTTTTGTGATTCTTAATCCAAGTGCTTGTTATTATTAAATTTCGTTCCATGCAACATTCTACCAGGCGGCTTCCTCCTTCCTTCCTTTTCCCCAGTCCATATTCAACTACTATTTCTATTCCCTTCCTTTTCCTACTACCGAATTCTAGTCCCCCATGATGATCAAGTTTTCATCTACCTTAACTACCTGAATGACTTCTTTTATTTCATCATACATTCTTTCAATCTCCTCATGATCGGCAGAGCTAGTTGACATATTAACTTGTAGTGCGGTGTTGGCTAGGTATCTATCGTGACGACGATAATGCGAGCACTGTGATGTTCACACTAGTTTACCCGCAGTCCTGTTTTCTTATCCATTGTTAGACCTACTCCTGTGATACCGCCGACTGTTTTTATATATATAACCCTCTACTCACCTGATCAGAAATCCTGCCGCGACGGAGCGGCCGAGCGCATTGAAGGCGTTACGCTACGGTAAGCGAGGCTTGTGCCGTCTTTAGTATAAGCTAGTTCGTAAGTAGTTTGTAAATTTAGGGACTGATGAGCCCGTAGTTAAGGTCCTTAAGCTCTACAAACATTTGAACATTTTTGAACAGAAATCCTGTTCGTCTTTCATCGAATTTTACTAATACCCACTATATTTAACTTCAAAATATCCATTTCCCTATTTAAATCGTTTAACCTCCCCACCCGTTTAAGGGATCTAACATTCTACGCTCCGATCCGTAGAATGGCAATGTTGTCTTTCCTGATGACTACATTCTCCTGAGTAGTCCCCGCCCAGAGATCCGAATGGTGGACTATTTTATCTCCGGAATATTTTACTCAAGAGGATGCCATCATCATCATATATTCATACAGCTGCATGTCCTCGGACAACGGCGAAATGCCCTACGGAATGGTGATATCGACAGTGAGCCGTCCACCGGATAGTAATGTAGTTCTTCAGCTCCCCTCATGTTTCTTTTTATTTTTTGCGGTGGGTGGATTTCATATTACTTCTATAACTTCCGACTTCATTTATCACAACATAAATACGCGATACATAGGACAGACGTTAGGAAAAATACACCGCGTGATTTAGAATATTACCGCATACTGCTACGGTATCGTCATCTCAATCACTGCGCTGTCTGTGATGACCACACTGTAAACAAGTTGCTGTTGTTGTGGTCTTCAGACCGCAGACTGGTTTGATGCAGCTCTCCACGCTACCCTGTCCTGTGCAAGTCTCTTCATCTGACAATACGTTCGGCAACCTACATCCTTTTGAATCTGCTTACTGTATTCTTCAATCAAGAAGTTGTGGTTCTTCGGATTTCGTAACGAGTCCAAAGTAATCCTGGTATCGGTGTGAATTACTGCAGTTCTATCAATATTTGAGAGATTGGTTATTAACTCAAGGGTACTGAGAATGGTAAATTGTTCCGCTTGACTGTTTAAGCATCCATAGACAGTTTAAGCTGCAACTGGTAAATAAACCACTCCGTCGTCTGACTTGCTTCCGTTTGTCTATACTTCAACAGTTATCCTTCTCAGTTATCCTCGTAAAGTCTGCCGGGTGTGCCCAGCTTCTATACTCTAGGTGGATGTCGATTGTCTGTCTGGCGTCTTTAGTTTTGACCAGGTTATAATATTTAGTTATTTCCTGTATCTTAAGAGTTATGGGCATGAGACCTGATAAACACAGAGTGCTTCACTGGATGTCGTTCTGTAAGCTTTGACCATTTTTAAATTGATTAACCGTTGGACTCTATTAATTTTGGTAAGAATTTTTGCCTAAATCACCTTGTATCCTCCTACCTGCAATCAACGATGACTTCGCGAGAACCACAGCATCTTCAGCAAATAGTAGCAGATTGTTACTCATCCTGTCCGTCAGATAATTAATATAGATACAAAACAACAGCTGTTCTAGCATATTTCTATGGGGGTACTCCTGACGATATCTTTGTCTCTAATGAACACTAGCCATCGAGGACAATGTATGGGTTTATAATACATAAGAAATCTTCGAGACATATATCTGGGAACCTATTCCACACCCTCGTACCTTCGTTAGCTGTCTGCAGTGCGGCACCGTGTGAAACTCCTTTCGGAAATCAAGGAATATGCAGTTTGCCTTCATCCGCGTTTCACAAGATGTAATGTGAGAAAAGGGCAAGCTGGGTTTCAGGCGAGCGAGTTTCCTGTGTTATCGCGTTTAGTGTCATAAAAGAACGACATTCATTCAGAGCACGCTCAGCAAAGGCATAATCTTTCTTTTTAAGTCTCCAGTTCCTTTTATGCTTGGGCCGTCTAGTTGTTATCCCTTCATGCTCGGACAGTCTAGTCACTATAGCCTTACCTGATTGACCTACATACAATTTGTCACACTGATTGCAGGTAATTTTATAAACTCTGCTCTGTTCTAAGGGGGGAGTTTGTCTCAACTGTTGAACAAAATGTGGGCAGCAGTATTTCTGGTGTAAAATGCTGGAGTATATTCTCCAGATTTCGGTTTTCCAGCAAGTACCTGTGATGTCTTATCTAGGTACAGTATGGGACCCATTTTTATTAATATGGAATTATGATTTCTGGGGAGGATACAGAAGTGCTGTTATTCTTTGTCGCCGGCCGCAGTGGCCAAGCGGTCTGCGGCGCGCCAGTCACGGTCTGCATGGCCACTACGGTCGGGGGTTCGAATCCCCCCTCGGGCATGGATATTTGTGCCGCCTTCAGTATTAGCTAGTTCATAAGTAGTTTGTAAGTTTAGGGACTGATGAGCCCGTAGTTAAGTCCCATAAGCTCTACAACATTTATTCTTTGTCTCTTTCCTTGGTAAGTATGTTGTCAATTAGGGAAGGGTTAGAACCATGGCTGTATGCTATTTCTTTAATTGTTTTGAGTTCATTTTCAAAATCTGATTTAGTTTGTGGAACAGATAGTAGGCAGTGCACCACGGTGTTGAAGGCTGCATGTTTATGTGCTATGGGGTGCTGCGAACTGGCTGGTATTAATGCATCCGTATTAGTTGACTTTCTATAAAAATTGAATAAGTGCTTTTTTGTACTGATGTCAATAGTAAGGTCCAGAAAGTTGATGGCGTAACCTCCCAGTTGCATTGTAAACTCCATTTTATTGTGTTGAGAATTTAGATTATGGAAAAATTTATTAAGCTGTTTGGTAGTGCCAGTCCACAAACATAGTATATCATTTACATACCTAATCCAGTAGTGCGCCTCGGTTGCACAGTGGTAGATTGCCAAACTACAAATCCAAAAGGTGCGGCTTCGATCCACGCCAGGTCCTAGGACTTTAATCTGTCACTTTCTACTTATTCCACCACTGGCGGTATTGCTCAAGTGAAAAATACCGAACCCAGGTTAAACTGTAGGCCCCACTATAACTGGCTGGGTAAGTCAGTTCGAAGGTCGGAGGAAGGCAACGGCATACCACCTCCAAACAGGACCGTGCCTAGTAAAGCTCTGTAGTGTTCAAACCAATCTTCGGATTGTTGACTGCTTTACCTTTTTACCTAATCCAGTACTGAATTTTAGAATGAGGGGCTATTTGTCCATAAATGTTTGTTCAAAGTTAACCATGAACATTTCAGCTAATAATCCCAAACCCAGTGTTTTTAACCTGTGGGTCGCGATCCTCAGGGGGTCGAAAAGTCTTGCGCGGGGGTCGTCGTCACAGGAGGAAGTTCTTGCATCGAAAAATAACTGGGGGTTCAGTAATACAAAAACGTATACCTAAGGGAAATTTATTTAATGTTCAAATTATGGAGTTCCTTCTGTAACATTAATTATGAATTGAATAGATCATAGATTGTTTTACAGTACACTGTGTTAATGATGAATAAGTGATAAGCCTGAAAACTAACTAATCTAAAGACAAAAGAACATGATACAATAAGTAATTCTGAAAAATACGAAAAAAGGTGCATTTTATTTACACATTGTCTATACAGTTGGACCTTCCTTAACCTCTTAATGCCCGAATTAATTTTTACGTGGCACAGAAAATCAAAAATCATATTTTGTTAGCAGTAAACATGTGCTAGAAATTATACAATGACAAATATGAATGCTGTTTACTGATCTGTTGTAATTAGGCATGCCGCATATTAGCTACGACGGGAATTTGAGAAAGTAAACACTTACAAGACTTCATTTAGTACAACATTTTTTTAACATTTTAATAGTACAGTGCCTGACATTTGATTAGTACAAATTGAACTTCTATAATTAAAAAGTGAAAATATATTGTTGCTTTCAATTTGACTATACATATTGCATGTAGCCCTAATCATGAAATTCGAGGAAACAGTTTTTTCTCTTGTTCAAACAGAGATTTACGTTACATTTGCTACACAGAAACACTGTCCGCCCTGTACAGTTTGGTTTTTCACATCTTTGCCTTGTTCCTATAACTTGAGGCCAATGACCTACTGCATCAAAGCTGATAGATAGACATGTATAACATAGTGCCAAGAAACTGATCAAGTTCCTATTTCGTCTGTAGCATAGCTTTCTTTACATTATTCAGCACAGAAAATAAATTACTCTAATAAACAATCTATATCTATAAATGTGAATGTCTGTTCGGTATACGTTTATCACGTCTGAACCACAAGACATAAAGATATAAAAAAAATTGTACAGTTACTAATGTCTACCCGGGGAAGGCTTTAGGCAGGGTTTTATGGCGATCGGGTAGCTATTTATCTATATATATTAATGTGAATGTCTGTTCGGTGTACGCTTATCACGTCCGAACGATAAGACGCAGAGACTTAAATATTTGTACAGTTACTAATTTATACCTGAGGAAGGTTTTAGGCACGGTTGTATAGCGATCTGATAGATATTTTGTAATTTGAAGAATATAACGCGAAATGCGGAACAATAATTAATCTTTGAAAATTATATTTACTCTTTGAAAATGGTTTTATTGGTTGCATTGTTGCTTGAGGGTTGATAATGATAAAAGGGTGGAGTATATTGGGATGGAAAGTTATCAGTGTATATAAAATTCTACGTGTGTGTGTGTGTGTGTTAATATTTCGATCTGCAGCGAAAACTACAGAACGCAAACGAATGGTCTGTGTGTAATTGTTGTCCGAAATCTCCCGCTGTACAGCATAGCAGTTCCATGCCGATAGCTACAAGGGGGTGGAAGATATGGTAGTTGAAAGTCGTCAAATTATAAAACATTCGGACTGAAGACCAGCGATGAAGTTTGCGACTCTATAGAAAGGAGGTTACATACAGCGAAACATGGTGCCACAGACCATATCTTTGACCTATGCATGCTACAATGTCTTCAGCTCTTTCTCTGTGATATTATTGCAATCATTACTGTTGACTTCGTTATTGGATTCTTCAAAACGAGTGCATTTTTACGTGTGACTTGATCTACACTACTTACTTTCCTGATAATGTTGATTAACAATGTTTGTTTGTAAAGAATGTATTGTATTTCATTTCATCCTTCAAAACCAGTCTCATAGCATACTACTGAAAGATAGCTTATCTATCATAATCAACCAACACGCGAGCGGAGCCGTGGGTTTAAGCTAGTATGCTATAATAGCGACTCATCAAAATACTCTCGAAAATAATCAGTTGGTGCTTTCAGATCTTTGGCGAGAAGCCGCTCCAAGGAGGGACACTTTTTGCACTACACTCAGCTTGTACAGTCTTCCATATAACAGATCTTTTGACTGTGCTGTTGGCACAGGATAAACAGTGAGTCGCTTTATGATCTTGACTGATACTTTCAGCGTCACTTTCATTACCAACACCTGAAGCAACAAAAATTTACGAAGAACCGGAATTACTAAAATAGCAGAGGAGGAAGGTTCTCAATTTTTTGTGTTTACTGGAGTTTCCTGAGCTCTCATCTGTAGAGATCCCAACCAGATGGCTCGAAATCAAAATCACTTTCGGCACTGTCACTTAGGCAGCTGTCGTCACTTCCTGCTGGTGGTGCACGAGCTACGAAACACCCTTTAGCTTATCGTGGGGCATAAAGCCTCTTTGGAATCATCGCTAATAAAATGAAAGCGCTACAGAATTAGCAGTTCAATAGAATTTTCATGTCGCAATGAAGATAAATGTAATTGGTCAATATATTGGTACACGACTATTGATCTCATTCAAGAAAGAACAGTCGTCTCAAGATATGATAACCACCAAGTCATACAAGGGCAATAGTGTATTATTACTTAACGAGTCTGATTACATTGATAAAGTGTGTTCATTCCTCAGCCCTGTAGAATTCTCTCAGTTACCTCATGATCCCGCAATGAAGTAGCTATGGAAGTAAAGAACCTCATTAAAAACTGCGAGTCAATATTTACTTCTATAGAGGGCGCTTTACAATGCATTTAAATTTTGTCCATAATGCATTTACGTCCATCGTACCGGAACTAAATGGCGTTCATTCGTTGTGTAAGTGGGACGCTAACAATTGCGTATCTGCTCTTTCTAGCTGAATTGTAAACTTTTCTAATCATCGTCACTATGCCGGCACCATGATCACTAATCCATGTAGCTACAGTGACATCGTCGATAAAGTATATCCTATTTGTAGCTACAAGGTCTACAATATTTTTGTTGTATGTGGGGTGTCGACTTAACTATTCAAGACAATTTTCGGAAAACGTGGTTAAAAGCAGTTACGAAGACTGCTCTCTGTACCAACCAACTACAATGAATCCATAGATGCCCCAGTATATAATCGTTAGGTTAAAGTAGACCTCAACTAATATCGTAAGCGCAACTAAGCGTAGACTTTCTTTGAATGATTCTAGAACGGTTACAGTGGAATCGCGTGACAGGTAAAAACGCCCACAATCAACTTTATTTCTCCGAGACCTTCCAATCGCTTCCAGGTAACGTCAGTCACACTCAGCTTTGCCGATCGCAGCAGCGAGAATTTTTTTATCGACTGCAGTGAACACACCTCGCACTGTGGTGAGAGATGCGTTTTTCCGATACACATTCCATGGCTCTGTACTTCCTTTTGTCTGCTTCACTTGCTGCACTTTTATAGTTTGCTTTTTATAAATGTCTGCCTTGGTGTGTTTGCGTGTCTATGTGTGTGGGTGTTAAAAGTAGACCACTGTACGTAATAAAAGCTTAATTCTGGGAGGAGGTATCCAGATAAGAATTTACTGTTATAAAAATAAGGTTAATTTTAGCAGTAAAATTAGCAAAAGATCCGTGTGAACTACCGGCTACTACCTGCTGCAAAACCTTGTTCCCTGGTCCAATTTGAAAACTAACTCGGTTCAGATTACTCTAATAACAGGAAGTTAATGATACAGTGGCCAATATACGTAGCAGCTCACACGAAATTACACACAGGCATTAATAAACAAGTCACCACAATTAAAGTTATTTCATAAAGGTGGCTAAGAAAAACATTTATGACGCATCTGAGCTTGTACTCAGCACTGGTGAAAAACAGTATTAAATAAAAGGGGGATTGTGCTCAAAGCTACCATTTATAAGTAAGTTAAAATTATACCGAACTTAACTTGTTTATAGAGGTCGAACGCAAGCAAGGGGAACCAATTTTGTTAATACAATAAAAATTCATCCCACTGAAATAATGTATTTACGTTAACCTATCTTACACAGACGATGCGCCGGCCGCGGTGGCTGAGGGGACTGAGGCGCTTCAGTCACGGTCTGCACGGCCACTACGGTCGGGGGTTGGAATCCCCCCTCGGGCATGGATATTTGTGCCGTCCTTAGTTGTAGGTAGTTCATAAGTAGTTTGTAAGTTTAGGGACTGATGACCCCGTAGTTAAGTCCCTTAAGTTTCACAAACATTTGAACATTTTTGAACAGACGATGCCCACCAATGAATTTAACATAAATTACACAGAACTTAACGCTGCTGGGGGAAGATTTACAAACAACACTCACTCGCTCATACACACGCAATGCAATAGCGAAACTCACCAAAATCAGCGTGCTGAAACGAGGTAGAAGCAGGCGTCGCTATCGTAGGCGAAATTCAGCAAAGCCGGAGGTACCACACAACACAATATACAATCAAACTGCGAAGATGGCTCTGGTCAGTCATACCTGATTTGAGATGGTGCGTGTGTATAGCAAAGTTAAGTTGCATTTAGATTAGACCGCGAGCAAACATGCTAACGGCTACACACGGCTACGTTACATGATCGCACTCCACTGATGATTAAGTGCTTAAAAATCGGATTCATTACACAAAATCACGGCGGACTCTCAAGTTGCAATCGGAGAGTAAACTATCTAGGCACTGGTTTCATGAGAAGTGGCGTGAATTCAAGTGACTAGCTACAAAGCCGGCCGCGGTAGCCGAGCTGTCTGCGGCGCGCCACTCACGGTTTGCACGTCCACTACGGTCGGGGATTCGAATCCCCCCTCGGGCATGGATATTTGTGCCGTCCTTAGTATTAGCTAGTTCATAAGTACTTTGTAAGTTTCTGATGACCCCGTAATTAAGTCCTATAAGCTCTACAAACATTTGAACATTTGAACTAGCTACAAACCCCTGAAGTCGGAGTTCGGACCCGCGTGGTTCCGAACACCGATAAAGATGTATAAATTAAATTTCCGAAAAATAAAGAAAATTAACGACGGCATGCAATCCATAGAAATGTTTAGAATTACATAAGGAAGCTACTGAAATGCAGCAACATGCGATTGGGAGCGTTCACAGAGACAGAAAAAGTTCAGTCTCAAAACCGGAAAAGTGAAATAATTACAAAATCGGAAAAATAAAAACTACGGCATACAACCCATAGAAATGTTTATAATTTCATAAGCAAGCTATTGAAGGAGGTTGTACAAGGCTTGGAGAGAATTACTGATAAAGATTAAGTGCATACTACAAGTTTGGAGAAGAAACGGCAAAATTAAAATAGGCAGGGAGAGAAGATCGCGAAATGTTGGTGGAAATCAGAAGGATACATGCATAGTTGCTTGCCTGATGGGCATGGAATAAACAATATTGGAAGCTGAAGGCTTTGTTGTAAGAACCAACCACGTGAAACGCATATCACTCACGGAAGGAAACGATTAGAAAAATTTTACATGCACTGTACAAAAATGAACATATCGTCTGTTAGAATGCAGGCCCCACAACGCTAGAAAGAATTTACACAGAGTTCATACACCGCCACATAATCACAAAAGGTTTGAATATACCAGGCCATTATCAAACTGCAACTAGTAACACATACACCGCGTTTATCTGTTGGAAATCACTGGATTGAAAAACTAGAACACATTACCGCGCACAATCGGAAGGAATATTAAAAAAAAAAAAAAAAAAAAAATGAATCTAAGTTCAAGAGTCTAAGTTAAACATACTACACGACAAATCGCTACCATCTCCACAGACACAAAAGATGGAGCCAACCTTACCTCACCACGATTCCAGCACCAAGTGACCACCGAGTGGCCACCAGGCAGGAAAGACACTGGAAACTGGGAAAACCAAGGAAAACAGTGTGGGGGAGAGAAGATCGTGAGACTCGCCCTGGAGAAGGCTCGTTGACTAACTTGTAACCAAAGGGTGTAGAAACCTCTTTGGTCACATCAGCATTAGGGGTTGGTAACGACTAACGATCGACTCTGAGCCAGGGAGAACCATGCAAAGCGGGCTATTACCACCCACATTCAGAGGGCCATTAGATCCTCGCACATCCACTTAAAAGTAAAACAAGTACACATTCTCATAAGAACAATAATAAATTATTAAAATAACAAAATCCTAGCAATATTAACTAACATTTCAGAAACTAATATTATAAAACATGAAATAAAAATGCTATTTCTCATGCCTTGGAAAGAGTGGGGTTCTAGTTTTAACAACATGCTAATCTAGTGACATCAAATAAGTAAGTTACAATTTTATAAAGTGTTTCAGTGTGTGTGTTTGTTTACCTTTCCTTTTTCCCCTAAGGTAAGTCCTTCCACTCCCAGGATTGGAATGACTCCTCATCCACTCCCTTAAAACCCGCATCCTTTCCTTTTTTCCCCTCCTTCCTTCCTCTTTTCCTGATGAAGCAACAAACGGTTGCCAAAGTATGAATTTTTGTGTTTGTGTGTGCTTTTATTTGTGTATCTGTCAACGAGTCTGTGCTTTTGGTAAGTTATATATACGTGTTTCTAAATTAACGCCGCGGCGAAGCTGCCGAGCACATTGAGACGCTATGTTCCGATGCGCGAGGCCGTTCTCCGTCACGGGTTCGAATCCCCACTCGGGCATAGATGTTTGTGTCGTCTTTAGTATAAGGTAGTTCATAAGTAGTTTGTAAGTTAAGTCCATTAAGCTTAACAAACATTTTTTGTGTGTAAATTAACCTTCCTTTTGACGTTTTAATAGATTCTACTTCGGTTAAATCAAAAATAATTTTTGTAGCAAAAAATTGTTCTCCTTCAGGATAGTTGACGCTCTAATTTTCACTCCACGTCCAATATACCTAGACCGATTTCCGTCTTTTTACCAAAGATACTGTCATAAAAACAAACATTAAAATCTGTTCACTAATCTCTAAGCTATCGCAGTTTTTCCATTTTAGCCCCCATTTTGGAGGGACCGTATCACCTCTAAAATATGTTTTACCACCGCTAAAAATAACATACGTGTCCGTTAATTATTCATGTATTATAACACACCAAATTTTCAGAAAATTCGGAGAGCGGTTGCTTGTTAGTGTGATAGGAGGCCAGGAATAGTGAATGAGAAATGTAGTGCCGCGGCGTGGGTCTGCGTTGCCTGCAGGCAATCGATGGCTGCGGCTTCCAGAGCTGGCGTGCCTGACGCCGCGCCGTTCTGGTGCAGGCCAGCCGCCACTTCCAGGAAAAGGGGAGCTCTTCCCACGCAGCCGCGTCACGTGTACGCCTCAGGCGTCACGTGGGAGGAAGCCGAGGACTGGTAGCCACACCATCTGCACCAAAAACACTCCATTCTTCTCTAATTACTACATAACAAGAGGCTTAAATAATATTGCATCTGTATTTTATATACATGTAAGTAGTACTAAAGTAACATTCTTCTCATAGCACGCATTGCAGCACCATGTACAAATTCAAGTATAAACAGTAAGTAAAGCATAGAAACATAGCGGCATATTTCTAAAGAATCTTTAATCATCCTACTTCCATGACCATGGAGTCTTGCTCTTCAATTAGATCCTGCGGAACAGAAAACCATATTATTATTAAAAATTAATTTAGAGGAAATTTAGGACCACACGAAGCAATACTCACGACTTATCTTAGAAGATATGTTCAGGAAGGCAAATCTACGTTACGGACATGTCCGGAAGAACAGACACCATATCAATAATTGTAAAATATGCCATCAACAGGCAATTGACAATTTCAATGTGGACTCATTCAGACGCTCGATCCCTTGCGACAATTCAGTACATGCTGCGAGATAGAGGAATGGATGGGCAGGGGGCATGAAGTTAAGAATTTGGGTTATAAGGAAAGTATGCCTGGATGGCCTAATTGGTTAAGGAAACCGCTGGTTCGAAGCGATCAATCCGGGATTGAATCCCGGTCCAGCACAAATTTTCAATTTTGCCGTTGAATTTATTTTAACGCCCCGAAAGCTCGAAATGTTTCAATATTTGGAATTCGTACCATTGTTTTAGCTGCATTGATTGCTTCTGGAAGAATCACTGTTATATGCCTTAATTTTGCGTCTGTCGAAATGCACTTCTTGTTGTTAGCTTGTAGGCCTTCTGGAGCTTGGTGGTTCATCGTTCATTGGCGATTCGATTTAATCCTGAGGACTGTATAGTTTCTCGAAGGTATTTATTTTTGGCAGACTTGTGCAATTTTACCATATTATGTTATTAATGGGGATTTATTTTCTGGCTGTCTTTCCATACATAGGTTTTTTTATGAAATTTCGTTTAGTTTTTCCACTGCGTGAATCGCTTCTGTTCTGCTATTGGTGATAATTGCAATATCGTCTGCGAAAGCAAGGCACTTCACTTGAATTCGCTTCTCTTTTTGATACAAATTTGGATGCCCTTTACGTGAGGTTCCTATTCCTTGATGATATTTTCTAGAACAATAATGAAAAAGATTGGGGATAGTTCGTCCCCGTGTCGAATTTCAGTTTTGATTTCGAAGAGATCTGATACTTCTCCCATGAATTTCACTTTGGACGTTTTTCCTGCAAGTGTTTGTTCTGTGATTTTTCGTGTCTTTCGGTCGATCCCAAATTCTTCCATGATTTTTAACAGGGTTTCACTGTCCACTAAATCGCATGTTTTCCTGAAGTCGATGTATGTAATTACTGTTTTTCTGCATTTCCTTATTATAATATCGTCTATAAGCATCAGATCTGTTCCGCACACGCTCGTCTTTTTCTTAATCCGTCCTGGTATTCACCAATTAGTGTATCTGCTTGAGATTCTATCCTGTTTAAAAGTGCTTTGGAAAGAATTTTGTAAGCGACTGGGAGCAGGGAAATACTCTGTAAGTGTTGATGTCTGTCTTATGGCCCATTTTGTGTAGCGGGTGAATTAGAGCGCATATCCAGTCCTCTGGTATTTTCTCCGTTATCCAGATGTCTGATATTATATGATGTAGTTTCTCAATAAGTATAGGAAATTTTAGTTTCAAGAATTCAGCAATGATCCCATCTTCACCTGGTGCTTTGTTGTTTTTTAACTGTTTGACTATCTACATAGCTGCGGCGGAGCGGCCGAGCGCATTGAGGCGCTATGCTGCGACGCGCGAGGCCGTTCCCAGTCGGGGGTTCGAATTCCCCCTCGGGCATGGATGTTTGTGCTGTCTTTAGTGTAAGGTAGTTCATAAGTAGTTTGTAAGTTAGGGACTGATGATCCCGCAGTTAAGTCCCATAAGCTTAACAAACATTTGAATATTTTGAACTATCTACATAATTTCTTCGGGATCCGGGACAAGTGAGTCTGTGTGTGTGAATACCGGAAAAGAGAAAGCACGTTTTTCTTGGGGTGGTTCGCAGTTGAGGAGGGAACTGAAATATTTGGCTAAGATCTTGCAGTTATTTTTCATGTTGGTTTACAAAGAGGCATCGGGTTGCCTGAAACACAAGCTAGGCGCTTGGTGTCTCTGAAAGTCTTATAGAAATTTCTTGTATCATTTTTGATGAAATCCTGCTGGATCTCGGAGAGACTGTTGTTATATCCTAATACATAGTGGTACATAGCAAATCTATTTAACAAGTACTTTATATCCGTTACTGATAGTATGGGATTGTCTGGGTCAGTAAATAATGCGCTTGAATATTTGAAACTAGCATTTACAAATAACTTCACACACATGAATATGTCAGTCACTTCACCACAAGAAATATCTTCCATAATAAAATCTTTAAAAACAAAGAATTCCAGTGGTTACGATGAAATATCAACAAAGTTAATTAAAGCTTGTTCTTGTGAACTTAGCACAATCTTAAGTTATTTGTGTAACCAGTCTGTTATAACGGGAACATTTCCTGATTGGCTAAAATATGCAGATATTAAACCTCTCTTCAAGAAGGGGGATAAAGAGATACCATCAAACTACAGACCCATTTCACTTTTGCCAGCATTCACAAAAATTATAGAAAAGGTAATGTACAAGCAGCTTCTCAACCACTTAACCGCAAATGGCATATTGTCTAGAACACAGTTTGGATTTCTGAAAGGTTCCGATATTGAGAAGGCTATTTACACTTTCAGTGAGAATGTACTTAATTCATTAGATAATAAATTGCAAGCAGCAGGTATTTTCTGTGATTTGTCAAAGGCATTTGATTGTGTGAACCATAACATCCTTTTAAGTAAATTAGAATTCTATGGGGTCACGGGAAATGCTGCAAAATGGTTCAAGTCGTACCTCACTAACAGGAAACAAAGGGTGTCAGTGCAAGTGACCAGTGAATTAGGCCAACAGTCATCATCGGATTGGGAAGAAATTACATGTGGTGTCCCACAAGGATCCATCTTAGGGCCATTGCTTTTTCTTGTGTACATTAATGATCTCTCATCAGTTACACTACCAGAAGCAGAGTTCGTTTTGTTTGCAGATGATACAAGTATTGCAATAAAGAGTACGTCAAGTATAGTGATAGAAAAGTCTGCTAATGATATTTTCATGAACATTAATAAATGGTTTAAAGCCAACTCATTGTCATTAAACTTTGAAAAGACGCACTACTTGCAGTTCAGAACATGTAAGAGATTTCCTGACAGCATATGCATTAAGTATGAAGAAGAGCAGATAGAAGAGGTTGACAGTATTAAATTCCTGGGATTACAGCTTGATAATAAATTTAGTTGGGAGGAGCACACCACAGAACTGCAGAAACGACTCAACAAATCTGTATTTTCAATACGAGTGTTATCAGACATAGGAGACATAAAAATAACAAAGCTTGCATACTTTGCTTACTTTCATTCCTTAATGTCATATGGTATAATATTTTGGGGTAACTCTTCAAGTCAGTCAAAAGTCTTCAGAGTCCAAAAACGTATAATACGTATTATTTGTGGAGTAAATTCACGGACGTCTTGTAGAAGCCTCTTCAAAGAACTGGGTATATTAACTACTGCCTCTCAGTATATTTATTCCTTAATGAAATTTGTCATAAATAATATATCCCTTTTCCCAACAAACAGCTCAGTTCATGCATACAATACTAGAAATAAAAATGATCTACACAAGGATTTAAAAGCACTTACTTTAGTTCAAAAAGGGGTCCACTACTCAGGAACACACATTTTCAATAATTTACCATCAAGTATAAAAAATTTAGCTACAAATAAAGATCAGTTTAAGAGGAACCTAAGAAACTTTCTAGTGGCCAACTCCTTCTACTCCATTAGTGAATTTATAAATTGTACCAAATGATGCATGCACTCATACTATATTAGTATTATTATATTATCAGCAAAAAAAAAAAAAAAAACCTTAAAAATTATGTATCTGTATTTATAAGTGTATGTATTTGTATTTATATTATCAGTATTATCTGTTATTCAACTTGTAAATTTTGTTTCTTGACATGTTCCACATCCACGAGGATCCCCTCAATATGGATCTACGGAACAAATAAATAATCTAATCTAATCTAAACTACGATAATATATTTCAGGAAGAAAAGGAAACATGATAAAATACATGATTTGATCGAACTTATGTATAGACTGCTCTCTATTGGAATTCGCATTAACTCGTTGAATGTTGTAGTAGACTGTAAGTAGTATTAGAAATGGCTATATTTGTTACCATATTAATTATTCGCAGCTATCGATAGTTATATTCACTCAACGCTGAACAAAGATATTGTGACTCACGACAGAACGTTGAAGGGTCGGAGGTTATCTGATAGCATGGCTAGTCGATCGTCGTATTTCCGCTTTCATACGTGGTGTGTCTAAAAAGTTTGCTGAATGGTGTCATCTCTGAACGGCAACTTGGCGTATGTGTGTGTGCATGTGCATGGGTCTTCAAAGACTTGAGGACAACTGATACACAGCAGGCACTGAATGCAACTGGCAGTGTACAGTGAACACATTGCGACCAGTTAAACATAGTGTGTGAGGAAGTGTCACAGCGCAATGGAGCAACGAGTAAATATCAAGTTCTGCCACAAATTGGAAAATACTGTAGCGGAGAGACTTGGAATGTTGATACAGGTGTGAGGGAGGAAAGCCGTGAGCAGAAAGTGTTTTTTACGAATTGTTTAAACGCTTCCATGAAGGGAAGGAAACAACTGAGGACGAGCCACGTTCAGGCTCGACCGAGAAAGTGCGACAAATGCTAGCACAACATCGGCGACGGACTCTAATATTGACTGCGGAGAAATTGGGTATTAGTAAGTCCGGTGGAGTGGCCGAGCGCTCTAAGGCACCTTGCTGAGGAGCACGCGGTTGTTCGCCGTCGGAGGTTCGAGTCCTCCCTCGAGCATGGTTGTGTTTGTTTATCCTAAGGTCAGTTTAAGTTAGTTTAAGGGGGCCACACCCTGCCTATCTAACCTATGTTAATTTAGGCAATTATTTGAGCCATTTCTGAAAAAAAAATGATGCAGGACCTTAATATTTTACTGTATGTTACATGATGCTAATAGAGTCAGCTGTACTAAAATCTACTTTACCCATTCTATGGCTTTTAAGAAACACTTTTTTACATTTATTAACAAAAATATCAAGTTTTTTCCGAAGAAAATTTTTTTGTGAACTTCCTAATGGCGTAATATTAATGAATATAGTACCAGAGGTGGTATTTTAAGTTATGTAGATTCTCTGAAAATTTTATTCATTTATCTATGATAGTTTCTGATATAATGGGGCATATGTACTGAAAATTTTAGTTTTCGAAATTTGTTACTTACAGTTAATTAAAACTGTACTGCTGCAGATGATGGCTCTTCTTTGGCCTCTAGCAGGTCTTCCAGCTCCTTTTTCACCTTCCTGGATGTTTTTCTTGCTTTCTTGGTCATATTAGATGCAGACCTGTCTGCATCGTCTATCCTCATTTTATCGCAATGTTGCAGCCCAGTGCAAACTTTTTTAGTACCCAACACATTCCAATATTACCACAATTGAATGTAATAACAGCATCATGAATTCCTAGTTTCATTGTATGCATGCCTACAAATACAGTTTTAAGTAGGCGGTTCCAAATTATGCTGTTGAAACATTCATTTGGGTTCTGTGTCTGCCCATGCAGACAATTCCTTAGAAGGTCAGGATGAGCCAAGTCTCTGAAAATAGGTTTAATTGTTATAATAAAAGCAGCAGGAAGAGAATGCTGGTGAGAATAAGATTCTCCAGTTGCCTTAGCCCTATTGTATTTGTACCACGAATTTTCTCCTGATGGACACAATGCATGACATGGCTTATCATCAGTAGAGGACGTATGGAAGAATATGGCCCAAACATCTCTCTTCATTGCCTCCAGATTTTCTTTTATTTCTCCTAACTTTCCGCCCATACCTGCAAGTTTTCTATCTCAGTTTTAGTTAACCGACCCAGTTCGGTCAACAATTTTCCATCTTCTAATTTTTTTCCTCTCATATCAACAGTTAGTTTTCTCAGCCTTGTCCCCAAACGTTTTTGAACATGGTCTACACATTCTAATTTGCTAATAATGGCTTCTCCACACGGCTTAGAGTTCACCACATTGTTGTATGCCTTACTGTCATCATCGCCCAAACATTTGATGTACCGTACGCCTCTTGTTTCTATGGAACAACGAAATATTTGTTGTACTCTATGAACTTCCATACCACCACTTGTTCCTGTAAAATTAGCCTCACATTTGTGTTCTTTATGTTCTTTGAGTATACAACATTTGCAATATTTAGACATTATCTCCACATCTAACACTTTACTGGTGTCTACACTCGTGGCAGTCACTACTCCATTCAGAGAAGTATGTCCTCTTTTCTGCCAACTTTCATCAAGTGTAACAGCGATATCCAAACATCCAACATTTTCTTCCACTGCTTCCCTAGCAACCAGTTTCATGCTTTCCTCAATGACCTCACATACACCTTTCTCTGATATTGCAGTCAGTTTTTCAAATTTATTTGTTGGTTGATGTACGTTCATCACTGAACAAAATGTTCTCTATGCAGTCATGCCCTTGCCAATGGATCGTGTGGCATAAACCAACCTAGTATTGATTTCATAAGGGCCACTTGCATCTGGTTTTGAAGAACTCATAAATGAAATCACAGCTGAGCATTTAGTGCAAATTAAATCCAAAGCAATTGCTAGGCCGTTTCTCCCACTGGCACTCTCACAAATTTTCACACTCTGTGACTCACCCACTGTCTACATAGTACAAATTTAGAAATTACATCTGATAATATTCCCAAATTTATAATAATGTTCCTGCACCCTTTGTCACTTTCAGTATATTCGTTTCAACTCTCTTGAAATTGTGATAGCTTCTTTGACGATGCACTGATTTGATTTGATTTGATTTTTCCAGGGAAGCCAAAACAGTCTTGGTCCAACCCACCACTGCCCGCACCGAAACTAAGTTTATTGTGCGCTATCGCTCCCTGTATATCTAGTAAAGCCAACCAATGCCCTTGAACAGTGCAAGGATTCCCTTCACCAGTTCTTTATTAGACACAATTTCTTAGGGTCTGGTTGTCCCAAATGTTCTGTGCCTTTTACTCTCCAATGCAATGCATTCGAAGATTAGATGTGATGCAGTTTCATCACCGTCATCACAGATCTTACATTTAGGGTCCTCTTCTGTTATTCCCATTGTATGTAGGTGTTTTTTGAAATTCCCATGGCCTGTCAGCAATCCAACCATGAGTCTAATCTCTCTCCTGTTCAGACCCAGGATTGCAGAGCTTCTTTTAAAACAAGGCTTTGGGATCATTACCTTGCCATGTTTTTGTTGATGGACTTTGGTCCAATATTCTACGTGCTGTCTTCTGAGCCAGTTACGTAGCTCCAATTTGATCATTGCCTTGGTGATTGTCAGGACAGGTTCCGGTCCAATAAATGGAGACTCTGCCCCCATCCTGGCTAATCTGTCGGCATGTTCGTTGCCACTGATCCCCGAGTGGCCAGGGACCCACAATAGGTTTACTCTATTGCTTTCCCCTAGCTCCACCAGAACCCTGTGACATTCTGCAACAATTTTAGACCTTGTTGCAGGAGCTGCCAGTGACCTCAGGGCTGCCTGGCTGTCTGAATAGATATAGATGCTACGATCTTTGTAGCACCTACGCGAATTCTCCTCCACACATGCCCTGATGGCAATGATTTCAGCCTGGAATACTGAGGCCAGTTTCCCTAGAGAGATGACATCCTCCAGTCTTGGCTGCACCCCGTATACCCCGGCCCAACGCCTTGGTCTGATTTCGACCCGTCAGTGAACCAGACAATATCCCCCGTACGGTGTCGAACTATTTTCTCCCACTGCTCCCTACTTCCAATTGTTATACTGAAAGGCTTATTGAAGCTGTATGGGATTATAATATAGTCGGCTGGCATTTCCCCAACCTGATGATGCACTTGTTGAAGGCCGGCCGCAGTGGCCGAGGGGACTGAGGCGCTCCAGTCACGGTCTGCACGGCCACTACGGTCGGGGGTTCGAATCCCCTCTCGGGCATGGATACTTGTGCTGTCCTTAGTATTAGCTAGTTCATAAGTAGTTTGTAAGTTTAGGGACTGATGACCCCGTAGTTAACTCCCATAAACTATACAAACATTTTCATTTTCAACTTGTTGAAGAATTACAATTAGAAACATCGTTGGCAGGCGACATAACCTCTTGTACAGAAAACTTTCTAATCTTGTTTCCTCTAAATTGTTTTTTTGAAAACGCCTTTACGTTTCGTCATCTTCAATAAACACAATAAAACACACGTAAACAAGCACTGCAAACGTAAGTATAACAACTACTCGCTATCACACTTGAATAAAACTAACCGCGTGAATGCGGTGAATGCGGTTTGTTTACAAACAGCAGAAACAAGAGAATACCGACCGTTTCATTCCAATAATAGACAACACAATCGGGATTAAAAAAAACCCTAACGTGCAACGTAGGGGATATAAAGATCTAAAATATATGCAGAAAAGTGGGTTACAAAAAAATGAGCGTGATACATAAACACACGAGTTAGGTAAACGCTCTTTAAATGCTCGAAAAAAGTTTTTTCAGTAAAATCCTTTTCAGGGTACTTAAATAATACCTTAATCTACCTATCTGTGGTCCAAATCAAATGTTTGTACAGCTTATGGGACTTAACAGCGGGGTCATCAGTCCCTAAACTTACAAACTACTTATGAACTACCTTATACTAAAGACGGCACAAACATCCATGCGCGAGGGGTATTCGAACCCCCGACCGCAGTGGCCGTGCAGACCGTGACTGAAGCGCCTTAGTCCCCTCGGCCACCGCGGTCGGCATCTGTGGTCCTCTTAAGTAGTTTGTAAGCCTAGTGACTAATAACCATAGATTTACAAACATTTGTACTTTTTGGTATTAGCAAGGACACGGTACACACCATCCGCGATGATTTTGGTAAGCGGAGGATCTGCTCCCGATTTGTGCCGCACAGCCACAGCCAATCTGAAACAACGTCGCCGATGTTGTGCCAGCATTTGTCGCACTTTCTCAAAATGTTTGTAGAGTCTATGGGACTTAACTATGGGGTCATCAGTCCCTAAACTTACAAACTACTTATGAACTACTTACAACTAAGGACGGCACAAATATCCATGCCCGAGGGGGGATTCGAACCCCCGACCGTAGTGGCCGTGCGGACCGTGACTGGAGCGCCTCAATCCCCTCGGCCACCGCGGCCGGCCGCACTTTCTCGGTCATTTATAAGTTTCTGCTTGTCGACGGCCGACCTGAACGTGGCTCATCTTCAGATGTTTCCTTCCCTTCACGGAAACGTACAAACCATTCGTAAACATATTTTCTGCTCCAGTACACCTGCAAAAAATGTTCAAATATTTGTATAGTTTATGGGACTTAACTACGAGGTCATCAGTCCCTAAACTTCCAAACTACTTACGAACTAACTAATACTAAGGACGGAACAAATATCCATGCCCGAGGGGGGGATTCGAACCCCCGACCGTAGTGGCCGTGCAGACCGTGACTGGAGCGCCTCAGTCCCCTCGGCCACCGCGGCCGGCAGTACACCTGCATCAACATACCCTGTGTCTCCGCTGCATTCTTCCCCCGTTTGTAGTAGAACCAGATATTTACACATAACTCCATTGCGCGGGGACACTTCCTCTCATACTGACTACGTTCACCTGGTCGCAGTCTGTTCACACTGCCAGTCACATGCAGTGCATGCTTCGATTCTTCTCAAGAGGGTTGGAATACTTGCACGGAGACCGGGGCTCTTGCCGGGCTAACCGGCTTTTGCAAATTATTGATAAAGGAGGGGAAGGAAGAAGGATTAGGAAGGAAAGGATTGACAGTGGCTCCATTAGGGCATTGAAATTAAATAATGGAGACAAGTGAAAATGGGAACCGGACCGGGAATCGAACCCAGGTCTGCCGCTTTGGGGCAGCAGTCGCCTTAACCACTTGGCTACCCGCGCTCGCCTCCCGCCCGTCTCAAACTTCCACAAGTCGCGCGCCATGGCTGTAGCGCCCCTACTGTCCGTGCCCTCTACACTCGCCGTTACGGATTCCCGTGCGAGGTCGAAAGTATGACCTCATCTGCGGTGAAGTAAGTAAAGCCAACGCCGTCTTCGCGTGCAAATTACTTATTATATTGGTGCGGTGTCTGTTTTTTCGGGCCGCGGTAGAGTAGCCGAGCGGTCTAAAGCGTCTCGCTGCGGAGCGCGCGGTTGTTCGCCGTGGAGGTTCGAGTCCTCCCTGGGGCATGGGAGTGTGTGTTGTCCTTAGGTTAGTTTACCTAGGTTTAAGTAGTTTGTAAACTACGGACTGATGACCACGCAGATTGGTCCGATAGATTTACAAACATTTGAACATCAGTTCAGCACAGCCGCTCCTGCGAACTGGCTGGCGCTCACACGACAGCAGTAAGCACCTGTGTATCGTTTCATGATTAACGCGTTTAGAGGATAATTTATTTTTAAGACTGATATAGTAACGAGAACTGGCCATAAAATTCAACATAATGAGAACGAACGATGAAATTCACAATCTCTTCTAATATTTTGATGATGCAAAGATCGGGTGGCAGCCAAGTACGAAACAAGGTAGTTCTGACGACTGTTACAGCCTTATTCCCGTTTTCGGACGAAATTTACATGCCGGCCGCGGAGGCCGAGGGGACTGAGGCGCTTCAGTCACGGTCTGCACGGCCACTACGGTCGGGGGTTCGAAACCCCCCTTCGAGCATGGATATTTGTGCCATCCTTAGTTGTAAGTAGTTCATAAGTAGTTTGTAAGTTTAGGGACTGATGACCCCGTAGTTAAGTCCCATAAGCTTAACAAACATTTGAATATTTTGATTTGAAATTTAAATTGACAAATTTATGTATCATTAGCATTTGACTTAAACATTAAACAGAAAGACACAGAATGGCAATTATTATTATTTTTCTTTTTCGCTAAAGGAACAATGATACCACTTTTCCAGTAAAGCTAATTCGAAGACAAGCCCTTAAGTTGATATAAAAAAAAATGTTTGTTAAGCTTATGGGACTTAACTACGGGGTCATCAGTCCCTAAACTTACAAACTACTTATGAACTACTTACAAACTAGGACGGCACAAATATCCATGCCCGAGGGGGGATTCGAACCCCCGACCGAAGTTGATATCTGCCAGTGAGCTATTGTGGATGGATTTCATTCTCTTCTTTGCGTAAAAAAGCAGCATGGACATGCAAGTCTAAATATTGACATAATCACAGCACGTTGTCACATTCCAAATCATTTTCGCAATCGCGCAATCCAATATCAAAATCCACACTAATTACAGTTTCAAATAATGACGTTGGTATGTCAATGTCATACCCTGGCTTTCGGCAAGCATTTTGCAACATAGGCTCATACGTAGGTGCAGCATTATATTTCTGTATTATTATATTTTATAACATATCCGCGAATTCCATATCCTTGCTCCCGATGTCATTTCCATGTTCAGCACGTCGCAACTTGGTCTCTAATATTTGGACAACATGCGTAGTGCTAATTCTCTGCATGATATCACTGCATGGTACACAGTTTATACAGTAACTCGCATGCGAACACTCCAAGAGACAAATACGTAGCCGCGGTGGAGTAGCCGAGCGGTCTAAGGCGCCTCGCTGCGGAGCGCGCGGTTGCTCGCCGTCGGAGGTTCGAGTCCTCCTTAGAGCATGTGTGTGTGTGTGTGTGTGTGTGTGTGTGTGTGTGTGTGTGTGTGTGTGTGTGTGTGTGTGTGTTGTCCCTAGGTTAGTTTACCTTAGTTTAAGTAGTTTGTAAGCTACGGATTGATGACCATGGCCGGCCGCGGTGGCCGAGGGGACTGTGGCGCTTCAGTCACGGTCTGCACGGCCACTACGGTCGGGGGTTCGAATCCCCCCTCGGGCATGGATATTTGTGCCGTCCTTATGATAAGCTAGTTGTTAAGTAGTTTGTAAGTTTAGGGACTGATAACCCCGTAGTTAAGTCCCATAAGCTTAACAAACATTTGAACATTTTTGATGACCATGCAGTTTGGTCCGATAGATTTACAAACATTATTATCAAATACGTACTGCGACTATACCACTCACGCAACTGGAGCACGGGTTAATGCAGCTATACTATGCCACCGTCTAGTGGCGCTAGCAGACAAGTGTGGCGCTTTGCATGGGAATGACGCATACCACTGTTTTGCTTATGGTTGCTTGTTATTCTAAGCATGGTTTCGTGCGGTTCCGAGAGTTCGAGGTCAAAGGTGTCCTTGTTATTAGGAGTTGTCATTCAGAAATTCATTTAATTTCTGACTTGATGGTTGGCTATCTGTCAAACTTTTGATGCTATTTGGTAAGTGACCAAAGACTTTTGTGGTAACATAATTCATCCCTGACATGTTAAATGGAAGTTTAGTGTAACATATCTAGACCAGGCACCCTATGAAAGAACTGACAATAAACGATCACCGAATCACTACCACACAACGTGCTGATGATGTAGAAATACTTCCGTTAAATCCAATTTGAAACATTTTTTGTTATTTATGTGTCTGTGATAGTCTCTTATTGCACATCCTATTGTATAAAAATCCTACTTTGGATCCATGTTCACCACAATAACCATGTTGCATCTACTAACATTATACATGATGCCATTAACAGCAGGACAATGACAACATTTTCTATGCGTAATATTGTCGACCTAAGTTTCATCAATATAGAATACCAAACTTTCTGGGTTGGTCCCCTGGTTCCATTACTCCGATGAAATATTTATATTGCTAGTCAATGACACGCTTTCTTTACCAAAATCTTTATTTTACTAACAAATGCCATTTCAGGCAGTGTCTTGAATAAAGTATCTTTCTGCCAAGGAAAGGGGATATTCTAGAGCAATGAGTAATTCACGTAATGTCGGGACTACATTTTGATTTATTTTAAAGTTCTCCATCGTTTTTCAAACTGTTGGTTTTGTGAAACTATAACTATAGGTTTTCTCCAAAGTTCTGTGTTTTGTCTAGGCAATTCCAATAAACAATGCGCCTGAGTTTCGCGTTACTTTTAGACGTTTCCTATTGTTGATTGGCTGACGTTTGAATAAATTGCACCTCTTTGATTGGGACTTACTATTAGCCAACATTTCTTCTTGCGTCGCCTCTTTAACGTAAACTGCGATCATATAAAGACGACCTAACGTTCGGTACTCCGAGAAATTCCTCTCCTTCTTATTACGCATATTTAAATACCTTGGTGTAGCAACAATATACGAACTGAACTGACTGACACTGTTAACTAAAGTTACACGTACTAAATCGGCGTAAATCACTGGACGCTTCGCTACACAGCTAGGCTGGTAACGGCTAGAGAGCCTCTAACACTATATAGGCTTTCTAGTAACGGCAGAGTGTTATTTGTCGCCCCTGTAGGAGTTTCGCAGGGCCCTTCCGGCAAAGGTCACTTGGCTCACCAAGATCGCTGCTCGGTCATGAGTTTACACATAGACTATAGTTGCCGTGTTTCCATTTCAAAAATATTCCAAATTGTTTTAAATTTATTATCAGAAGAGCTAATCTCAGTCACAATTACATACTTCTAGATTTTTTAATACATTTTCTTAATGTAGTACGGCAGTTTTTATAGTATTTGACTGTTGCTGGTTCATCACTCACTCTTGCTGTTAGGCACATTATCCTTTTTCGGTTTTGAGATGTTTATATTCCTTCAATAAGCTATGGTTTTTATGTGTTTTCTTAAAATTTATTTATCTACTTGCTCCGGCAACAAGATTGCAAATATACCTATAAGTGTATCAGGAAATAAGTTATATCTAAAATTATCATCCCAGTGTAACTGCTGTATGTTTTCCCTGAAACTTCCAATAGTTAAACCATTAATTGAAGGCACTAACTTCTAGGACTATTTTGAATTACTGTATGTCAGGCCGGCCGCGGTGGCCGAGGGGACTAAGGCGCTCCAGTCATGGTCTGCACGGCCACTACGGTCGGGGGTTCGAATCCCCCCTCGGGCATGGATATTTGTGCCGTCCTAGTTCGTAAGTAGTTCATAAGTAGTTTGTAAGTTTAGGGACTGATGACCCCGTAGTTAAGTCCCATAGACTCTACAAACATTTGAACATTTTTTAACTGTGTGTCATATACTGTAATTATCTGTGCGCCACGACCAGAAAGATCAATCTCAACAGGATAAGAGTTTGTGCAGTTAAACGTATCTTGGGTTATAAAAAAGTTATATATCAGTGTGCTGCTTACCTTTACTACCCGGGTAGGCAAATCAGTTCAGATCAGATGTTCAGATGTTTGTAGAGCTTATGGGACTTAACTACGGGGTCATCAGTCCCTAAACTTACAAACTACTTATGAACTAGCTAATACTAAAGACGGCACAAATATCCATGCCCGAGGAGGGATTCGAACCCCCGACCGTAGTGACCGTGAAGAACGTGACTGGCGCGCCGCAGACCGCTCGGCCACTGTGGCCGGTGGCAAATCAGTAATGGCGGTCAAACTGAAAAAACTAAGTAATACTTCAGAGTCATCCTTACTATTACAGTCTTTCAGAAGGTCAATTCTGAAACCCCGTTCATCTACATCCATACTCCGCAATCCACCTGACGGTGTGTGGCGGAGGGTACTTTGAGTACCACTATCGGTTTTCCCTCCTATTCCAGTCACGTATTGTTCTCGGAAAGAAAGATTGTCGGTATGCCCCCGTGTGGACTCTAATCGCTCTGATTTTATCCTCATGATCTCTTCGCGAGATATACGTAGGAGGGAGCTATATACTGGTGGACTCCTTGGTAAAGGTATGTTCTCGAAACTTCGACAAAAGCCCTTACCGAGCTACAGAGCGTCTCTCCTGCAGAGTCTTCCACTGGAGTTTATCAATCATCTCCGTAATGCTTTCACGATTACTAAATGATTCTGTAATGAAGCGCGCTGCTCTCCGTTCGATCTTCTTTACCTTCTCTATCAACCCCACCTGGTTCGGATCCCACACCGGTGATCAGTATTCAAGCAATGGGAGAACAACTGGACTGTAACCTACTTCCTTTGTTTTCGGACTGCATTTCCTTAGGATTCTTCCAACGAATCTCAGTCTGGCATCTGCTTTACCGACGATAAATTTTATATGGTCGTTCCATTTGAAGTCACTCCTAATGCATACTCCCAGATAATTCATGGAATTAACTGCTTCCACTTGCTGACCTGCGATAGTGTAGTGTTGTTGTTGCGGTGGTCTTCAATCCGTAGAATGGTTTGACGCACCTCTCCTCCTTACTCTATCCTGTGCAAGCCTTTCCATCTCTGAATAAGAACGGCAACCCACATCCGTTTGAACCTACTTACTGGTTTTCTTCTCTCGGTCTCCCTCTGCTATTTTTACCCCAACACACTTCCATCAAGTGCTGAACTGACGATTCCATGTCTCCTCTGTCTCACCAATAGATCCCTTCTCTTAGTCAAGATATGCCAGAAATTTCTTTTCTGCCCAATTCTGTTCAGCAGCTCCTCATTAGTTACGCGATCTACCCATCTAATCCTCAGCATTCGTCTCTAGCATGTTTCACTCACGTGCAATGCTACACTCCAAATGCCTTCAGAAAAGATTTCCTAATATTTAAATCGATTTTGGATGTCAACGAGTTATGAGTCTTCAGAAAAGCTTTTCTTCCCATAGCCATTCTGTTTTTTTATATCTTCTTTACTTCGGCCTCCAGGAGTTATTTTACTACCCAAATAACAAAACTCATTTACTATTTTATAGTCACATTACCTAATATAACTCCTTCTGCATCGCCTGCTTTTCTCACACTACATTCCATTACTACCCTTGTTTTTCTCTTGTTAATGTTCATCTTATAACCTCCCATCAAGACACTGTTCATTACGTTCAGTACTATATTCGAAAAATATCGGGCTCTGATAAACAGGACAGGAAGAAAATTTTCTTAGTAGTTTAAGGAACATTCTGTACGTTCTCTAGCAAAAATGCACTATTTGGTGAACATTTAGGGGAACTGAGGTTTGATAGGTTATGTGAATGAAACCAGGTAATCTCATAATTCGTTTTGAGAGTTCGTGACATTGTTAGTAGATATTACACTTTGAAAGTTATTAGCAGCTTCACCAGTTGTGGACAAAAATTTGCTAGATTTGAGAGGTTTTGCATCTAATTTTGTGATTTCTTGTGCCCTAATTAATTACAAATTGAAACTGGTAAGTACAGTAGGTCATACTCTTATCTGGCCATCTAAATAATTGTTACGTTAGAACATTGGTCACCTTGTTTCTTATATATTTTTTAGAAAAATATATCCGAGTAAAACCGGAAATATCACTATTACCCCCGTGAGTTTTTGACATTTAACTTATATTTGTGGTGTTAGAAGTTTGTATTTTCTGTGTGCTACTTGTATATAATCGTTTGACTAATTTAACTAACTAAACTTTAATATCTTGAATACCCAACAAGTATCTCCGATTTCCCTACGCCGAAAAAATATAAATTTTAGTATTTAGTTATTACATATAAAATATAACATTATTTTTGTCGTTTGAGATTGTATTCAAGCCAGTTATACTTTGTGGCAGCCCGTTATCAACCAGATGAAGAGGAAAATGCACCGCGATCACGGCGTCTTAAAAAAAAAAAGTGAACCCAATACAAAACTTGGATCATCCCGGGAGGTTGAAAGAATACTGTAGAAGAATTCTTGTTCTACATCAGAAAAGGTTCGGAAGATTTGTAAAGCCAACAGTTCGAGTAAGGTTGGGAGTGAAACGACTTGTCTTATATTGCAAAGAAATCTGCTCGTCAACAAGCAAATAAAATGTTTGGGTAAAGTGCTGCCGCTCGGAATGGCCGCGTGGTTGTAGGGGTCATGTCAGGCGCTGCGCGGTCGCCTCCGACGGAGCTTCGGTTCCTTCCTTGGGCGCGCGCGCGCGCGCGCGCGCGTGTGTGTGTGTGTGTGTGTGTGTGTGTTGTCTTTAGGTTAGTTTAAGTACTTTGTAAGTCTATGGACTGATGAGCACAGTAGTTTGCTCCTATAGGTTTAAAAATATTTTAACATTTGATTTGGTAAAGTGATTAAAATCTGAGACGTTTGCGCCTTAGCGTAGTATACAGCGGAGTGAAGATGAATTGAACGAATATTCGATTATTCGTGTCTACATGGTCCAGACATTAAATATAACGTTACTCGTTTGTGTCTCACAGAGTACTTGCTTTAATCAAAGAGAATGGGGGTATAACTGTATATCACAGTGCTGAGCTTTGCTAAATACAATTTAAAACCTTTTAAAAAAGCAATTTTACAGGTCATGTAATGTTGTCCATTCCTTGTTTATCTTACACTGAAATAAATATGAAGTCCCAATATTGAAAAGAGTCATTACTATTTGGCTTCCTCCTTAGCTACTCGGTTATACATCAGTTCCCTCTATAGCTCTTCCCTTGTGTACAGTGCATTGGAAGCAAAGTGAGCCATTCAGCAACGGTTCTCGCTTCCGTATGTTGGGCATATGAGACAACAGCTCATTTGTCAGCTGTCAGAGATATACTGATGCATATTCCTCCTGTAGTTCATAAAGGTGCCGGAAAAAGACTCTGAGAGCAACTGGTTCCTCGGACGATGAATAATGGATTGGCCGCTAAAGGTTAGTCACAAATGGTGGCCTTACTCGTATAAACAGATTCTAGCCGAGGCTGAAGTGTCAGTGGGAGCAACGTCTCACTGGTCCACGATCGGTGCCAAAAGAAGCTTTAGTGTTTTTAAGGAAAGTATGTGATACATGGTACACCTGCTTATGTAGACACGCTGAGGGAGGAGGAGCAATGACAACGCACTGGACTGGCATCTGGGAGCACGGTGGTTCTAACTCGCCTTCTTACATCTTGATTTAGGTTTTTCGTGATTTTCCTAAATCACTCCAGGCAAATGCTGGGATGGTTCCTTTCATAGGGCACTGCGGACGATTTTCTTCGGCATTGTTAACAAAATTTAATGCGAGCAATTGCAACATTTATAATGATAACACTGTGGGACAGGACGTTAAACCCTACTCTTTCTTCCTTCCTTTTTCATTTCGTCAATTGGTTGATGTAGATTCTTTATCTGGCAGAATAAATTACTTATCTGAGTCAATGTGGAGATTTTTCCATAATTGCTATCATATTTGAAGGAAAATTATAGCTCTGAGGAAATGAAGCTGTCGATTCCTTACGTTGCGCCTGCTGACAACTTCATCTCCGCTCTGAGTCATAACGAACAAAGTAATTAGTTATATAGTGTCGATCCATTGACGGAAAGGGAACTATAAGTGATCTATCAACCACATCTTTCTACATCTGAAGTTGACCATTACAATATTAACACACACAAAGGAATTTACGACGCTAGCTGCCACAGGGCATTGAAATAAATCAATGGGGAAAATTGAAAATTGTGCCCAACCGGCACTCGAACCCGGGTCGTTCTGTTTAGTATGGAGTCGTGCTGACCTCTACGCCACTATAGGACACAGTGATCACCATCGCTGCGGTTGTGCCGCGGTGGAGTAGCCGAGCGGTCTAAAGCGTCTCGCTGCGGAGCGCGCGGTTGCTCGCCGTGGAGGTTCGAGTCCTCCCTGGGGCAAGGGTGTGTGTGTTTGTCCGTAGGTTAGTTTACCTAGGTTTAAGTAGTTTGTAAGCTACGGACTGATGACCACGCAGTTGGGTCCGATAGATTTACAAACATTTGAACATTTGAGCTGCGGTTGTTACCCTTCCACGCCTCCAGTCAGACGCAAATTTTCAATTTATCCATACACTACTAAGTTTGTACCCCTGCCAATTATCACTCATAACCCCCGACATTTCGCCCATTCCCGTAAGATTTCGGGTCTAGTGTGCATTTGCACTGAAGAAAAGATCGATCGCCGTCGTCGTCTTAATTATATGTGGTGTCTATTCTTTCGGACGCACAACATAACATTTTCAATACCTTTAGTCCAAACCTCTACATCTACTTCTACATTGCTAATCTGCAAATCACTCTGAAGCATCTCGCAGAGGGCTCATTGAACCATCTTCATACTATTTATCTACCAATCCATTCTCAAATAGCACGAGGGAAGAAAGAACAACTAAATCTCTCCGTTCGAGCTCTGATTTCTCTTGTTTTTATCTTATGATCATTTCCGCCCACGTAGGTGTGAGTCTGCAATTTATTTTCGCATTCAGAGGAGAAAGTCCGTGATCGAAATTTCGTAATTAGATCTCGCCGAAGCGATAACCGTTGCTGTATGTATTCCCACTACAACTCCGGTATCATTTCTATGACCCCCCCCCCTCTGTATCGCGATATGAAGCTGACGACGAACCCCTTGAGTGCTAGGTCGCAAGTTCGTTCTCTAGTAAGGCTCATTTGAAAGAGATGTGTTGACAATTATGACAGGAAAAATATTAACTACTATTGACTCACCATACGTTACAGGAGGGCAACAGAAAATGAGTGTCCGGAAAGTGTGGATATCAACCTTTTATTGAATGGATGTATTATATTACACAAAATGGACGTCGTCATAACAATCCATTAACTTGCACATTAAACAGTGGTGCATCCCTCAAAATTAATAATATCTACTCATTCACTATGCACTGGCTTCATGTGTTGCTTAACAGTGACTGCAAAACTTTCTGTCATTTTGAGAAGCAGCTAGACCATCTTACAACCGCTCCCCCTTAGAACAACCTTATTACATGCCTCCCCCTTTACTTTTCTCAATTCCTTACGTACAGTAATTGTGTAGATGGAGGTCTGCTAGCACCTTGGAATTGACGGTTGCAATCTTCCGTTGATTCAATGCGATTTGTTGTAACACAATAGAGACCGTAGGTCTCTGTCCGTCAGTACATGAGGCCTACCTGATCTCGGTTTGGATGTGGTTGCCCCTTCGCGTTCTCACATCGTTGTCACAGCATCAACCGTGACACTTGGATGTCTTAGAAGGGATGGAATGACTGATGAATTTGTTACTCAGCTGACATCCAACGACCAGTCAACGATTTATATCCCCGTGTCCAACATCCCTACCTTCTCTGGTTTCGGCTGTTGAGGAAGGATGATCTGCCGTTCAGGAAAGGGTATTCAGATTTCAAGCCGTCATAAAGAGGAAGGGTGGACACACCGCTTCTTTATGTCCACTAATACGTATGTGAATACTTTTGATGAAATATTGTATAACGCTAACTAATTAAAAATTCTTATAATTGCAATAAATAATATTGTTTTATTTTCAAGTTTGTTCCTTCTACTTAGAAGTATACAAAAATTAATATAAATTGAACAAATATTTTTGACTATAGTCATACCTGTAGAAAGAACTGTTTTGTTAAAACTGACCCGATTTATCAATTTTCAAACGTAATATTTCTTTCGTCTTTGAAAGATTGATGTTATTCAGTGTATTTACGATTTTAAGAATGAAACTGGTTAGTACGATAGTCATTTCTTTTTCTAACTCTCCTATTTTCTTTTATGAATATAGGTAGTTTAACATTGTTGTGTAATTTTATAATGGTAAGATTTGATTGAGAAGTGTGTGCATAGTAATGATGTATATTGAATTTGTATCTCAGCTCTATATTTTTTTATTTTCACTGTCGGTTTTCTCTGCTTTTATTAGTTGCAGTAGGTGGAGTGGATGGTAAATTGTGTATCAGTCATTAGGGTTTCTTCACTCATAATGGATAGGTCGAAGACTAGTGTGTTTTGGCTCTTGTCATGGGAAGTTTGTCATGGATGTACACACATAAAAAATGTTGCATAAAAAAGATGTTCAAATGTTTGCAATTCTATGGGACCAAACTACTTTGGTGATCAGTCCCTAGACTTACAAACTACTTAAACTAAGGTAAATTAAGTAAGCACATGTCACACACAACCATGCCCTAGGGAGGACTCGAACCTCCGACGCGGGAGTCCGCGCGATCCGTAACGTGGCGCTCCAGACCACGCGGCTACTCCCGCGCAGCAGTGTCGCATCACCACGGTCCTAGAGGTCATGGCCCTTTACATAAAAATGGAATAGAGATATACAAAACCATTTCAGTTCTCTTTGTTGCTCATGAAAACAGAAATTGAAAAGTTGTACGACAATAACCTAGACATTCTGAATTTGTGTTCCAGATTGCAACATACACCAATACCCCTAATACCTAGTAATACGGCCTCTTCCACTGATGCATGCCTGTTTTCGTCGTGGTATATTGTCCACATACTGCCCCCTAGATCATCAAGTGACTGATGGTCCAGATTGTACTACTCCTCAACGGCGATTCGGCGTAGATTTCTCAGAGTGGTTGTTGGGTCATCTCGTCCAAAAACAACCCTTTTCAATGTATCCAAAGCATATTCGATAGGTTTCATGTCTGAAGAACATGTTGGCCATTCTAATCTTAGCATGGCGTTGTCGTAAAGGAACGCATTCACAAGATGGACACGATGAGCTCGAAAACCGTCGTCCATTAAGACGAATCCTTCATCAAAATGCTGATGATACGGTTGTGCTAAACTCTGGAAGATGTCATCGCGGTACCGTATAGTCATTTGATTGCCTTCTACGACCACCAGTGGCATACGTTGGCCCCAAGTAATGCCATACCAAAACATCAGAGAATCACCAACTTGCTTCACTCGCTGGACGATTTATCTATGACGTTCAGGCTGACTAGGCTGACTCCAAAAAGTTAGTAAGTAACTCAGTAAGTAAATCCGTAAATATCGGTCATCATCTGCTGTGGCGGGCAGAGCGATCTGTGTACCTCCTCCAAGTCCGATAAACATCGCTTTGGTTTGCTCCGAGACTTCTGCACATTTCCGTTGATGTGAGTCCCTCCTAAAAAAAAGTAACAATGCGGATACGACCCAACTTCGGAATTGACCATGAAGGCGTGGCAGAACTACAGACAACACACGCAGAATGCTTGCTTCTTGGTGTTATGACTGGAACTGGAACTGATCGACCGTCTTCCCACTCCGTCGCATTAGTACTGCTTATGCCTGGTTGTTTACATATTTCTGCGGGTTGAGTGACATCTATGGAAAATCTAAGGAACTGTATTCTCGATGTAGTATACACATTCGACGTCAGTGTTCAGGATACCTTGGATGCAACACTTGTTTTGATGTGTGTATTTGTATTGAGGTTTTGAGTTTTGTCTCGGTGGCGTTGTTAGTATCTCTGCCATGTCTTCACTGAACGGTGGTTATGTAATGACCATATCATGTAGTGCTAGTCTGAATTTGATTTACAACATTACAGAAGGGAAGATGTGTCTACAGAACGTGGGCAGTCTGTAAAAGAGTACCACTGTTTGTATACACGGCTCCGTCACATTAATAAATGAAGACTTTTTGATATGGTCTGATGGCAGAAAGAACATAATTCCTGTGCAATGGACTCAGGAAATGAATCCAGCCAGTTGCTTTTGTAAAACACACAGGAGAGCATACAAATTTAGAGTGATATTAATGAAAAATATACGCGCCTCGGTGATAATAATTAAAAAAATCTATAAATCTAATAATTTGGTCGGAAAGGGGAGAAGATATCGAAGCGCATCGTCCATATTTGGATTCGTTTTCTTATTTTACAACTCAAACCTTTCAAATGATCAAATCTTTGTAAACCTAAGGGATAAAACTGCTGAGGTCAGAAGTCTCTAGACTTACAAAGTAAGTTAACCTAAACTAAAGACGACGCACACACACACACACACACACACACACACACACACACACACACATACCCGAAGGATGAATCGAATCTTCGACGCGGGCGCCCTTGCGGCGCAAAACTGTTCCCGCCTATCCTATAGAAGATACTCTTGACGGTGATACATCATCACACAGATCGGCATATAATATCCAATGGATCTTTTCGTGACCATCAAGAACAATTATTTATGTAACACTACTGAGAGTCATTGCCCCTGTAAACTCAAATGTAAAACGTGTTGCCTGAGGCTTTCCCGGCGGATTTATTATAGAAATGGTTCTCGGGTGAGACGTCGGATGTCGTGAAACCTGTACAATATTTCGTCGGCGCGAATAACCGACGTCTTCAGTTGCGAACGAGCACAGTGTCGGATAGTTGCACCGACGAAATGATGTGGAGTTTATGCGTTATAAATTTAGCAGTCAAAACCTTGCATTTGTCTAAGAATAGTTGGCGGGAGTCTTATATATTCATTAAATGTTTTCCCTGATTACGTGTCCAGCACATTGTTTCCTGAAAGTTACGTAATAATGTCACGTGGGTAAGTGTTCTGCGGAGTGCACGGAAATAGTCGATCGAAACCAAATTGCTGTCTTCACTGTTTTCCGACATTATGAATATTTCATGCCTTTTCCGTTCACATCCCTGATTTCAGACACTACGTTGTTCGTTGTCGGGTTGCTCTGTTTCCACGGTTACTTGAAAAATATGTGTTTGTGCGTGTCTCTACGGATGAACCGTAACATCCTCAGTTCGAATATGTTTATGATATCCAGACAGTCTTCTTTGACGACGGAGAACAGAGCGTAATTTGGAAACATTTTGCATTGTCCTTTAAACGTAACTTTATACAATGCAGATTATGTCAGAGATGAAGTATTGGTAAAATATAGTACTAAGTGTGTTTAATTACTGTGGCTGGTGGAAGGAGGGGGATAAAATGTTAATAGTAGAAGCGAAAATGAGTAAATTACGTCATTGCTGTCATAAATTATTTTGAAAACTAGTAAAAGAGTTAACCCTGGACGCCGGCCGCGGTGGCCGAGGGGACTGAGGCGCTTCAGTCACGGTCTTATACTAAAAACGGCACAAACATCCATGCCCGAGGGGGGATTCGAATCCCCGACGGGTAACGGCCTCGCGCATCGTATCATAACGCCTCAATGCGCTCGGCCGCTGCCGGCCGCGGTGGCCGAGGTGACTGAGGCGCTTCAGTCACGGTCAGCACGGCCACAACGGTCGGGGGTTCGAATCCCCCCTCGGGCATGGATATTTGTGCCGTCCTAATTTGTAAGTAGTTCATAAGTAGTTTGTAAGTTTAGGGACTGATGACCCCGTAGTTAAGTCCCATAAGCTTAACAAACATTTGAACATTTTTGAGCTCGGCCGCTCCTCCGCGTCTTCCTTGATGAGTCAGAATGTGTTCCACCAAACAGTACCTTCTCTCAGTCAACATATGCCAGAAATTTCTTGTCAAATGTCAAATATTTGTAAATCTATCGGACCAAACTGCGTGGTCATCAGTCCGTAGCTTACAAACTACTTGAAGTAAGGTAAACTAACCTAAGGACAACACACACACACACACACACACACACACACACACATGCCCCAAGGAGGACTCGAACCTCCGACGCCGAGCAACCGCGCGCTCCGCAGCGAGGCGCTTTAGACCGCTCGGCTACTTCACCGCGGCAAATTTCTTGTCTTCCCAATTCTGTACAGCAGCTCCTCATTAGTTCGCGATTTACTCATCTAATCTTCAACATTCGTCTCTAGCATTACATTTCAAAAGCTTCCATCGTGTTTTTCTCTGAACTCTTTATCGTCCACATTTCACTCCCATACAATGCTACACTACAGCCATTTGCTTTCAAAAAGAACTTCCTTACATTTAAATTAATATTTAACATTAACAAATTCCGCTTCTTCAGAAATGCTTTCCCTCCCATATCCATTATTATTTGATGCCTTTCTTACTTCGGCCATCAGAAATTATTTTCCTACCAAAATAACAAAACACATCTATTACTTGCATTGTTTCATAACCTAAGCAGCGCATCGCCTGATTTTCTTAGACTATATTCCATTACCCTTATTTTCTTCTAGTTGTTAATGTTCACAATTCACCCTCCTTTGTAAACATTCCTTTGTGTACATTCCGTTCTGTTGATCTTCCAGGTTCTTTGCTGCCTATGATAGAACTACAGTGTCATCTGAAAACCGCAAAGGTTTTATTTCCTCTCTCTGACCTTTAATTTCTTCTTCAAATTTCTCCTTGCTTTCCTTCGCAGCTTGCTCAATATACAAATAGTAACATTGGGGAAAGTCTACAACCCTGTCTTAATTCCTTCGCTACGACTGTGTCCCTTCCACCCCCTTTGACTCTTTATAACTGCTGTATGGTTTTTGTACAAGTCGAATATAACTTTTCGTTCCTTGTATTTTACCACTGCTACCTACAGAACTTGAAAGAGTAAATTCCAGTCAACTTTGCGAAAAGCTTTTTCCAAATTTTGCCTTTCCTTAAACTACATATTAAGATAAGTCGTACTGTGAGTATTGCCTCAAGTGTTCCTACATTTCTCCTAAATCCAGACTGATCTTTCCAGAGTTCGGATTCTACCAATTTTCCCACTCGTATATCAATAATTCGTGATAGTATTTTGCAACCATAACTTATTAAACTGATAGTTCTGTAATTTTCACAATTGTCTACTCTTGATTTCCTTGGAATTGGAATTATTATGTATATACTAGCTAAACCAGGCCATGCTTCACTGAGGCTCACTCTCATATGAAATAAATAGAAAAGGAAATAGTGTAACTCATGTGAACATAGAATCACCGAGAGAATGCTTCAATCATATCAATATCGTTCGTTCGTTAGGCTCCAGTGGCTATGTAAAACGAAAGTATAGTATGTAAAACGAAAGGTTAGCTTCACAGATACACATTATTTTAAACCCTTAAGATAGATTACTTTTTTGTCGTTCGTTTTCTCCGCAAACATACAGATTAGTTTACCGACTCTAGGCCACCTTCGTAAAAAAGCTATTGTTTTCTAGATTCTTTCCATCTATTTCCCATCCGCTATGTCTGTTTTCTGCTTCCCCACTATATACCTCTTCATCCTCCCTCTATCTAATCCCCGACCTCTGTTCATCACTCCCTTTCCTTCCAACCATCTTCCACGCCGTCGCAGTGGCCGAGCGGTCTGCGGCACGCCAGTCACGTTCTGCACGGCCACTACGGTCGGGGGTTCGAATCCTCCCACGGGCATGGATGTTTGTGTCGTCTTTAGTTTAAGGTAGTTTATAAGTAGTTTGTAAGTTTAGGGACTGATGACCACGTAGTTAAGTCTCATAAGCTCAACAAACATTTGAACATTTATCTCTATGCACGTCTCGTCTTTCGCTCGTCGTACCTACATAAAATGAAGAAATTAAAAAATGAAATAATGATGCACATAAACAACGTTTAGTTCAGAATTCGTTTCTATGATGTTTTGATTTCCACTGCTAATATCATGATCTATGTTACAGAAAATTAACCATTTAACATGAGCGTATAGTAAATGAATTTCCACGAAAAGTTGTTACTTTAGTGTCGTATTTTTACCATAGCACTTGACCAGTACGCAAGGCAGAAGTTGGTACCACTTCAATTTTCGACGCTCACTTATTTGGCAACTGGAGAGTTTAAAGCGTGATCAGAGATATAGATATGAAAACATCTGATTCCTTTTTCCTCTCTTAATGGCTATCTATACACATGATTTTCGTCTTGCACGCATCTATGGCAAAGCGCCTTTTGAATTGTGTAAGTTTTATTGGCCTCCTTGTAAAATTATAAACGAAAATCGATACGTCATTTTTCATGTTCATGAATTAGTATAATTTCGGTAAAATTTCTCTGGCGGCAGCGGCTGATGTTGCCAAAATCTCTTGACTGCTCTTTGAAAACTCTGTTACATACAATGAAGCTAATAATGTTCCGCGTTTACCATGAAATGTTACATTAGCACGGAATGTCAAAGTAAAATAATCTCTTCATTTTTAATTAATTCTACGATGGTAAATGTCCATTTTTTCTTAGCAGGGATTTAGAAGCGCTCATTCGATATATATCGTTAGAGGCCGGGCTACTTCAATTGCAAACATTATTATGAAGAATCTGGTTCCTGAGCGTTACTCAGGAATGTTGTTCTTTATAATGCAGTGGAAATTCGAAGGAGATCCTTATCAGAATGAATATTTTGAATGAATCGTTTTTTACCATAAAATAATCATTATGCAGTTCTACTCTATCGTTAATACGTTCCTGTACTAACCATTGTCAATAAATCAATTATCGCTCTGGTTGAAGAGTTTTCCGTTGCCAACATTGGCAAGCTGCGCCGTCGCCTTGGGATAAATTTAATCATTGCCTCTAAGCTGTAAGGATGACGAAGTTATATCTGTGTGTCCATATGCCTGACGTTTATTTGCACTATGGGGGGCTATTATTTGGAGCTCGGGGGGTCCATATGTTCATCGTGCAGCAATTCGCTGAGCAGCAGGATCGTCCTCCCAGTCGTCCGATTTAGTAAGCGACTTTGTAAGCGACTCCGCTTGATAATACTCAGTATATAACAGGAGACATTACACAGATCACCTTCGAGATTGATCACAACAGCTTGCAACGCATAATATCTATAAATGAAAGGCAATGTTCCGAGTGACTGACTGACAGATTTAATGAATGACTCATCATCGCCCAACCAAAAGAACTGATGATAAAAACTTGAAATTTGCAGAGGGTGTTCATCTTACACTGTTGGCGACGTTTAAGAAGCGATTTCTCGATATTCCTTCCTTAAGGGGGTGAAATAGGGGATGAAAAGTTTTTTGAAAATACGCTGTTATCTAGTCAATTTTGATGCTAGACGTACATAAATTGGTATACGGATTCTTGGCTAGAATTTGAAAAAGGCGTCTTTCAGCTTTCTCTGAAAATTTGTCTTTAAGGGGGTGTAATAGGGGGTGAAAAGATTTTTGAAAAATGCTGCTATTAAGCTAGTTTTGGGGCCTGAACTACAGAAATTGGTATTTGGACTCTTGGTTACAATTAAAAGAGTACGTGTATACCTCCCCTACCTTCTTCGTCATTGCCTACCCTTCCTGTATCTCGTCTTAGAAATCTAACTTAGAATGATGTTTAGTCTTATGTTCAAAATCTTATATCTCCGAAAGTTCTTGGCCGAATGCTTTGAAATATTGATACAACGTAATACTGGATTACGCGGACGTTTTAACATACCTATTATTTAAATATATATCACATACGAATTTATATAAATTTTACAATGTGGAAATGCTGAGGCCAAAAATCGCAAAAGTGCCATGTGTATAGTTTATGAGTAATATGTTAAACAAATAGGTGTCTAACAACCTTCCCTTGTTACAGTGCAACGTTGTGGCAAATTTGGAGCTCTCAATCAGTGAAGAACTTTTTGAGATTTTCAAACACGCACAAACCAACACAACATTTTTATATATAAAGATATTTATGGTGTTGAAATATTGATGAGTGAAAGTTCGACTTGATGTATTAGCTGTTTATTATACCCGTTCAGAGACTCATACAATCGGTTTCATACCTTGTAAATACACCATCAGGTATTTTTTGCCTTAATAAATATTAAAGAAATCAGAGCAGCCAAAACTTCATTATATATATATATATATATATATATATATATATATATATATATAAACAGAATTTAACACGAAAAGGCTAAAAATATTTCTTAACTTAAAAATAAAAAATAAAAGCTTTAGCTTGAGAAGAAGAATGTCTTGATTACGAGGTTACTCAAAGGTTCAATATGCCATTTAATCAAAATAGCTTATTTAGTGTTGCAAGATACAACAAAGAGCACTAGTCGACGTGAACACGAATGGTAGTTGTAGTATCATGTATAGTGAGGCAACCAACTATCGATACGGTTACGGGAACACTGACAGTTGACTCTATTACTTCCTTCATTCCCGCTAGAGGCCGCGCATTGCGAACACTACAATGTGTTTCAAAACTGATTGACCGAAGCGTAGTTATATAGTTGGTGCACAGAGAACCCATGAGTCTCCTCCGTAGAAGATGGCAGCTTCACCAGCTGGAACAAGGTTTGTACCTACGGGTATGTGGACCAACGGATCCAACGCATAGTCCAGTACTCAACAACCAACAACTAGACGTTGTGGATATAGCAATAACACAAGCGTTTTGACTAGACCCTAGGCTTGTCACCATTAATGAGCTAGCATCACACCACGATCCATTCCTCGCGATGCTGCCTAGATCAAACAACCTGATCAAACAAAGAATCCAGCATGAGAACAATTGGCTCCAGTTTAAGAGGTTCTTAAGTAATAACACTGTCCTTACTCTGGAGGTTCAGGCAACGGTACAAATAAACTATGCAATAGACTACCTAACGAAGAAACTGCGGAAAGCACACCATCTATATTCTAGCGTACAGGGAGACTACCAGAATGATAAACCATTCCCTCCTCTACTGGAAGAACTCCGAGTACAAAAGAATCGTGTCCGCCATCTTTGAAAACGGACGAGAAATACAAATTATCGCCGAAGTCTACATTGCCAGGAAAGAGAACTTAAAAGAAGGCTCTTAGAATGGCGAACTGAAACATGGGAAGACTAGGGAAGAATGACGCCTCGTTAAAACTTGGGAGCCGAGGCAATCATAAGAAAACCAATACATACGGACAGGGATTAACCACAGACTTACGAAGGTAGAAACTTTCCCAACAACATTTGAACAACAAACAAGACTTCTACAAGAACTTCTAACTATCTCCCAGAAGGAGTAAGAACGCGCCACAAGACAACTGGTTGAGAGAATTTACACATCAATAAAGCACCCGCAGTTGACAAAATTAACAACAACCACCTAAGGTATTTACCAAGCAAACCATTAGTCCTCTCGACAAGAATTTGTAATGGATTCCTGTTCACGCAATATTTGGCAATTGCGTGGGAAAGAGCTAAAGTAGTCCCCATGCCCAACCCACGTAAAAACGCAATCCTTGCTTCAAAATACCGACCAATACGCCTGCTCAGCGGACTGAGAAAAACATTCGAAAGAGTCATCCAAACTCGCATTATGGAACAACCGCAGCTGAACAGTATGGATTTCAGCGTGAACTATCAGCTGAACTTCAACTTCTAAGACTGACAGAACTTGTAACAAGAAACTCCAACTTTTCAAATGCCACAGCTGCCGAGAAAGCTTATGATAAGATGAGTTGGAATCAGTTGATATGGAAGCTTCATTAAAACACATCCATTGCGGACTATTATATAAAACTAATGGCCAATTTTTAGTCTTATAGGAAGATAGTCTTCGAGATTGAAGGCAAATCATCTGATACTCGAGTGGCAAGTGCGGTCCTCCTCCCCCCCCCCCCCCCCAGGATATTATTCAGTCTTCATGTTAACGATATGCTTACTGTCTGAGGGTTGATATAGCTCAGTTTGCTGACGATAAAACCTTCCTCACCAGCGGAAGACGTATCCAGACTAACTTACGACGCCTGCAGCACCAACTCGATGTTACTGCTGAGTGGTGCAAAACCAATAAAGTTAGACTAAACCCAGCAAATATGACAGCTATAAACTTTACTTAGAAACAGCCTCTTTCTTGAAGCTCAATGGATAGGATATTCCTTGGGCACCGACGTACAGTGGGACGGAATCCCCAAAACGTGGCCAAAACCCCAAGAAGACGTTTAATTCACACGAAAATCATCCCACTGGGGTTTTTGAGGTCGCTGATTACGAATTTCATTGTAAAAAAATAGTCTAAACAAAATGGCGGAGCTAATATAGCTACGTGACCCATGAAAATCCATAATAATTTATTACTGATATGTATATATAGTATTTAGACACTAATAATTGATACAGTGCCAACGTGATTTTTAATATAACAAAATAACAGAACATATGTCGAAAATGTATTGGAAAAATATTCTACGATACCACACACATTGCAATTCAATAATATAATGAAACAATCTTTGAAGTCGGTAACAGAACACAAATAATAAATGTAATAGTATAATCAACGATAGAAGTAATAAGTGTAGCCAATAAAGACAATCGTTCTTCACATTGAAAACGTAATATGATTGATGATTTTGTCCTGAGCATACAAAATGTCGGCCGCACGGGCACTTGTAAATATTTATTACACAAGAGAATTGACAGATTTTGGCAGCTGATTCTTGTCAATTCCCTCAGATAATTAATCAATCTATAGTCTGGGAATTGAAATTTCGCCGTATATTGCGGTATATGCTACTTTTGCTCTAGTTGAAGATGCAAAGTTTGGCAAAGCATGGTCTTTTTGCACAGGCATCGGAGAAAATATAATTTAAATGGGATAACCACAAACTTTATACCTATTTAGTGTACTAACATTTTGTACATACCTGTAGCGACCGTTTCCATATTGTAGAACTGAAATTCTTCTCTTCACTACCCAAATATTGACTTACAAAATATTGCTTTCACAGCGCCGCGTATGCTGTCGACGATGGTCACATTTGAACTGACGTAACTCGACAGGTATCGAAGGAGGCGACCTCTCCTTCTGGAATGAGATGCACCAATCCTTCCCCTACCCAACCCACCCATCAAAATTCCGAAAATCAGAAATTCATTTTCGGGGTTTTAGTCACGTTTTGGGGATTCCGTCCCACTGTGCGACGGTGACGTACCAGGTGGTCACCCTAGAAAAACAGTTTTTCTTCCACAAGCATGTAGAATTATCCAGGAATAAACATTTGTAAGGACGAAGAAACTTCTACCATTCAAAAGTCGGCATTAAAACGAAATTAAGATTTTAAACTTCCTGGCAGATTAAAACTTAAGTTTGGAAAGTAGGAGGCGAGATACTGGCGGAAGTAAAGTTGTGAGGCGGCACCGGGAGTCGTGTCGTGATAGCTCAGTTGCCGGGCGCCGTGGCTCAGCGCGCCCGGTCAGAGAGCTCAACGCTCTCTGTAATAAAAAAGCTGAGCCAAAAACCTCATCGAACGAGAACGAACAAACCCAATCAGCGTCCGCAAGGAACAAAACTATCCATAGAACAAAAAAAAAAAAAAAAAAAAAAAAAAAAAAAAAGTCGGTAGAGCGCTTGCCCGCGAAAGGAAAGGCCCCAGGTTCGAGTCCCGATCCCGGCATAGAGTTTTAATCTGCCAGGAAGTTTCATATCAGCGCACACTCCGCAGTAGATTGAAAAGTTTCATTCTAGACTCTACTGATGATGATGATGATTGTCCAAGGAGTTTCAGAAGTACAACCCTTTTTTAAAGGATTGTATGTTTATATTGGTGGTTCACTTTTTCACCTGCATTTCATGTCACAACTTTCGTCTTCAGCATTCGTGAAAAACAGTGCTTTCCATCAATGCTGAAGACGAATGTTATTTCGTCAAACGCAGCTGAAAACCAGAAGCAGATGTAACGCCCAATATAACCACACAGTCCTTGAAAATGGAGTTGTAGCTCCGAAACGTGTTGGTTAATAAATAAATAAAAATTGTTATTGATGTGGGGGTGTTATTTCGTAAGCTTGCGTACCTAAACATAACAGAAGGATCCCACAACCTTAGTGGCACACATGATATTCATTACAAGTAAATTAATACTCAACTTTTTTCGTTGTAGAATTAAAATGAGACCGATAAAGTTAAAACCAAATTCGTTAAAACGTCAAATTTCCGTTGCTGTCTGCGAGAGTTCCGAAGTGTCAATACGTGACACGTGAGACGGTGATCCGTGTAGCATTGCAGTTCGTCCTGAATCGTAGAACTGTTTGCTGGGTCGTTACAATGATGGCTCGATGCACACACAGAATGAACACGATGCACAGTCTATATTGTAGGCTGTATGTCCCGACTATTTAACTGTGCACCATGCAATCAGGCTTCACGCACGTGATACTGTTCATAGTGCGCGGCTTCTCATGCGAATGAAAGAAGTAATAGTACCAACTGCGGTGTTCCCTTCGGCCACGCAGAATGGCCGCGTGGTCTAAGGCGTCATGCTACAGACGAAGCGGCCGTTCCCATCGTAAGTTCGAGTCCTCCCTCGGGGAGGAGTGTGTGTGTCTGTGTGTGTGTGTGTGTGTGTGTGTGTGTGTGTGTTGTCCTTAGTGTAAGTTATAAGTAGTTTGTAAGTTCATATGTTCAAATGTTTGTGAATCTATCGGACTCAACTGCTTCGTTATAAGTCCGTAGCTTACAAAGTTCTTAAACTAAGGTAAACTAACCTAAGGACAACACAAACACCCATGCCCGAGGGGGGACGCGAACCCCCGACGGCGAACGGCCGCGCACACCGCAGCACGGCGCTCCAGTGCGCACGGCTAATCCGCCGGGGCAGTTTGTAAGTCTAGCGACTGATGACCATAGATGTTTGATCCAACAGTTTGAACATTTGTTCCCGTGGCCATAGCGATAGACGTGTGGTAGTATTTGGTTGCATCACAATATGTGACACTACAGTGCCAGATGATAGAACATTATTAACCCTTCCAGACCCACGTCAGGAATTGAGCTTTGGAAAAATTAAAATTCAGTGTTATCTGTATTAATACAGTGCACTAAACATGAAAATATGTATTTTAAAGTGTTTGATTGAACTATTGTTTTTATGTCATGTATTTCATGCACAACACAGGCGTTTGTATCGAGGTATTTTATTACTTGGAACGTTATTTTGCCGGCCGCGGTGGCCGAGGGGACTGAGGCGCTCCAGTCACGGTCTGCACGGCCACTACGTTCGGGGGTTCGAATCCCCCCTCGGGCATAGATATTTGTGCCGTCCTTAGTACTAGTTAGTTCATAAGTTTAGGGACTGATCACCCCGTAGTTAAGTCCCATAAGCTATACAAACATTTTAACATTTTTTGAACGTTATTTTGTTGATAGTTAACACTGTCGGATGAATAATGCTTCATTATCTTTGCCACAGCACCAAAGACAAGAAAATTCACTGCTGAAATAAAATAACATGAACCACACTCACGCTCACACTCACAGCCACGTACAGACAACAACGTAACACAACCTCCACGATGGATAGATTAATGCCTCAGAAGTTGCGACACGCCGTATCAAGTGGCAAAATGTGGTACTAGAAGCATGTTGTTCATCAACAAGAATGCGACTTCAAGGACTGGTATACAAAATACTGTATACACTAGCTTTTAATACGTTGTTCTCTTCGCGAAACTTCAGGCCGCCATTTAATCCTGCGATTGCGGAAATATTTTGTTGACGCCCACTTACACAGGGAGAAGTGATCGTGCTACAAAATAAGAGAAATAAGTGCCGACTCGGAAAGATTTAAGTGTTCTTTTTCTACTCGCGCGTTGTTGGGGGTTGGAATGTTAGAGGACTTGTCCAAAGGTCGATGTGAACCTTCAGCCAGACAATTAAATGTTAACTGCAAAGTAGACCTACAGAAGCAGATGTAGAAGATTCTACAGATCCCATTAAACTGGAGTTTGGGCTCATTTCTATATTCTGTGAACTGCGAGTATTACAGTTGCACGAGTACAAAGTCTGTTCCTCGGCTTCAACGAGCTTTGCGGCGCCAATTTCGTAGAACAGAGCCGAGGCATTTGGAAAATTTGTGCGGCCTCTGCAACGTGTGGAAGAACGAGGCTGTTGGCGAGACGCATTTAGGATCGGCTAGTGATTTACGAAGTCGGGTCGCGTGAGCTGACAAGCGACAATTTCGCTGTGGCGTGTGGCGTGGCCCGAGGGCAAGATCGATAGCGCAGGGCGTTACCCCCAGCTGCCCTTTTCAAAGGCTGCGCGCCACCACCACCCGCACTTAATTCACGGCTATTTTCGGCATCCCCCGCTAATGCCACATCTTCCCCTAGCTGAATGCCGCCTCGTTGCACTGTGCCACACTGATTGCGTTTCTCTAATGCCGTACTTCAGAACAAGCCTGCTAAAGCCTTTGCTTTATACCACGCAGCAAGGACGTCCACTGTAGTACATTAATTTCAGCCCCTGTCGTATTTTATTACTTTTGAAATGTGGTGTTGTATGAAAAAATGCTGAAGTTTGGATGGGTAGATCGTATTACAAATGAAAACGATCTGAATGGAATTGTTTCGAGCAACGTGGAGCAGTGGTTAGAACACTGGACTCTCATTCTGGAGCACTCGGCTGAAATCCGCCTTCGGCCACACAAATTTAGGTTCTCCGTGATTTTACTAAATCACCCCAGGCAAATTCTGGGATGGCTTCTTTGAAAGAGCACGACGAATTTCATTCCTCTTACTCAACAAAACAATCCGATCTTGTGCTCCGTCTTTTGTGACTACACTGCCGTGGGATGAGTAAACTATCATATTTCTTCCTCCTTTTTTATCGATTTGGGAAGAAGAGAAATTTACGGCATAAATTGGTTAAACGAGGGAACCTTGAGGCATCACAGAGTCAGTAATTTTGTATCGGAAAGAACAATGTCTGACTACAGTATGAAGGTTCAAGCAGATGTAGATTACAATAGACGCAGATATTAAATGGATTTCGCAGGATTAACTACCATGGAAATCCGAATCAAATTACACTTTACGTTGAAGATAACAACCCATCCCAAGAACAACAATACATGAATTCCCTTATTCCTAATATTTGGTTACGTGTTCATTTCTCATGGTTTGCTTCACCGTCGTTTAAAAAGTCAAATTTTCACTGTTGTAGGTCCGCGCGCGGATGGCTGCGCTGTCTGAGGTACCACGTCGGAGGTACGAGTCCTCCCTCGGACATGCGCGCGCGCCCGTATGTGTGTAGTAGCCCGTAGCATGAGTTATTTTAAGTTACTATAAGTATTGTGAAAGTCTAGGGACCGATGATCTTAGCAGTTTGGTCCCTCAGGGGAAAAGAAACTACTATAGAGAAAATTTTATATTCGTCGGTTTTAATCAGTACGCGTTAAAGCAACGTTGTCTTCGTTCTTTTCACATCAGCTATTTTTCATTTCAAAAATGTTCAAATGTGTGCGAGGTCTTATGCGACCAAACTGCGTGGTTATCAGTCGCTAGACTTACACACTAATTACTTTACTACTCACGCTAAAGACAACACAAACACCCATACCCGAGGGAGGATTCGAACCCCCGACCGTAGCGGCCGCACAGACTGTGACTGGCGCGCCGCAGACCGCTCGGCCACTGCGGCCGGCTATTTTTCAGTTATTGATGAAATAACTGCATCAGCGTTAAATAGTATGGGAGACTCGGATTTGCTATTTTTCCTTTTATATGGGTTCAGTGTTTCTTCAACAACACAGTACATGCAATTTACGAAAGACCTGTAGTTCAGTTTGTAAATAACAGATAGATTGTTTGTTTGTTGTTTGTATTGTCCATGGGACCCAACTACGGGGTCATCAGTCCCCAAACTTACAAACTACTTATGAACTAACTAAGACTAAGGACGGCACAAATATCCATGCCCGAGGAGGGACTCTAACCCCCGACCGCAGCGGCCGTGCAGACCGTGACTGAAGCGCCTCAGTCCCCGCGGCCACCGCGGCCGGCAACAGATAGATAGATAATTGAATGTGTCATCTCATTAACTGTGGACTTTGATGAAGTGGGATGGCTTGTGTACCTCTACAATGTGGATATTCTCTCATATTTGTTAAATAATTGTTGTGTTGAGTTTTCGTCTATGATCTGTGTATTGAAATCACGCCAGAGACCGTTTACTGCAGCTAGTAGCCAGTCAGTCCATTCCCAGCTGCCACCTGAATCACACCTGCGGTATACAGGAGAGTAATTTTTCTCTATCTTTGCTATTAACCAATTCCTAAAGTTCATTAGTGTTTATTTTTTAAAAAGCTCTATTTTCACTTATTGGGGAAATTTCGTTAGTGTATCTGTTTTGAAGGGCTTTATTTTAGTGTATTTGTTAAATAACAGTTGTGTAGAGTTTTCGTCTGTGATTAGTGTATTCGAAATATTGTCTTTGTAGTCAATTTTGAAATTTCGGCTGTGGTTTTTTGTTTTAAAATGCTTCATTGTCGCGTTGTGTTACATACTGTACTTAGTTGTTAGTCGATGGTAAATCTAGTACCAGTTGCCGCCAGTGTATTACCTACAGAGCAGTAGTTGCGCAATTCAATTTAATTTTTCCGCAGTTACATTTTCATATTAGTCTTTTTCTTAAATTTCGATAGTATTTCTGTTTTTGAGAGCTTTATTTCGCTTATTTGGTAAATTTTTGTTACATTTTGGATCTTCGAGGACTACAGTCTCCTGTGTTTTGGTACATTTGGTAATTTTAAGTTTGTTTTTATAGCTTATGGGACTTTATTACGGGGCCATCAGTCCCTAAACTTACAAACTACTTATCAACTAGCTAATACTAAGGACGGCACAAATATCCATGCCCGAGGGGGGATTCGAACCCCCGACCGTAGTGGCCGTGCAGACCGTGACTGGAGCGCCTCAGTCCCCTCGGCCACCGCGGCCGGCGTAATTTTAAGTAACCTTACAGAGATGGCTAGGGACTGAGCCTGTTGTGTGCAGATTCGGAAGGAGTTAGCCGCTGTCCGTAAGCATCTGGAGGGTGTGTTGGCCACGGTCAAGCCTTCAGGCTGCTGCCCTGAGCTGCAGTGTCACATGGGCACCTGAGGCCATTGCTGGGGTACCTCTGGTGCCTACTGCGGTGTCTCCGGTCCCTGATGCCACTGGAGTTACAGTTTCCGACGTCCCTGCGAGTCGATAGTTGCCTGAGAGTGATAGGCGAACTGTGTAGGGGCAGCACTTGGATTTGGAGCACTTTTCCGCTTGTCGGGACAATAGAAAGTTTTCAACTCACGATATTGAGTGAAATTTCAACCTCGAAAATGTTAACCGGATATTTATCAAGCTTTACATAAGACTCAAGACAATAGTCGCGGAATGCGAAAATACAGTTTCCCACTTAAAATAATTAGTGTACGAAACTGAAAGAGAGCGGCAAATTGTTGCTATGCAGCGCGAAAGAGCAAATATACGATACTGTCCTAAATTACCCCATTTTATGGTGCTTAAAAGTACTCAGTTGGGGTACAGAAAGAAGTCGACATGGAATCGTCATACATGGCAGCATAGTTTTTATATTTTACCATGTATGATGACAGAACAACAAGTAATAAAATATAAGAATAAAAGAATTATTTAAGAAATCTATTCATACTATGAAATGGATGTTAGTGTGCGTGTGTGTGTGTGTGTGTGTGTGTGTGTGTGTGTGTGTGTGTTCCACATCTCCTCCTACTACAGGATAGTTTATTATGGATACTCAAGTTTAAGATTCAATTATTACAAGCGAACCAGTAGATCTATCCCAAAATGACTTACACCAGTCTGTTCCTTGTATTCTTCTGCTTCACGATATATGGAGCAATTGCGTTTAAAAGTTCATGATTCATATATATATATATATATATATATATATATATATATATATATATATATATATATATATATATAAAATCGTGAATTTTGCAAAACGGCATAAGTCCCTCCCTAGAGGTACAGTTTCGGAAACAACACAAAACTGTCTATTATGTTTTTGAAGCGAATATTGCAGTAAATTATGCATTATATGTTGCATACATAGAAACTACATAAGACTCATTTCAAAAGCATGATCTTGTACTTCCTTCATTTTGAAATTTTGGTTCAAAGAAGAAGGACTGAAGTCGTTTTTTTTTTTTTTTTTTTTAATTACTACAGTTTTGTATCTTATGTAATAAAATTCTGGCATATAAACACATATGCCATTTCTTTATTGAAAAACACATTCAGAATACATAGAACAGTAAATCATCCAGATAAATAAACATACAAGACAAAATTTCCAAAACAAAATTGTAGTTTTACTCATTTGTCTTTGATTCCCAAGCTGCAATTTTCTCATAAAATGCTTTGGAACCGTTAAGTTGGGAATGTGCTCGAGTATTTTGCGTATATCTTTAATTTTATTTTTATTGATTGGACACACCATTTGGATAAGCTTATTTATGTGATAGTTCTGGGACGTGTGGATATGTTGGCCCAAGGATGAAAGAATGTTGAATTATTACTTCTATGAATGGTTTTGCCACCACTATTACGATCTGTTCTACAGGAAAGCAGAAATCCACAAAAGTTGAAACACTGAAAGATACTTTTTCATTTCTAGGATCGTTCTTAACAGATGTCTCTATGGAACTGACATTTCGTTTTTAATAATGTGGCCACCAGTTGTGTTAATCATAAACATACTTACTTTCAACGATTGTTAATGTAAAATTTCCGTTAGTGCTAGTGTATAGTCTGTCCACGCACCTCTGTCGTCTTTTCGCTACTGCGAGGTCCCTATCATTTCACAGAAAGGAGTCTCCTCTGATAAGGAAAGAAAGTCTGATGTTGAAGAACGCCTCTGAGCACTTATAGCCATTAAAAAATCTGATGAGAGTGTTTTACTTATTCTGGCCTGGACAGCCGTCACAAAACATCCAGAGTTCTTTAACACTAGATGAGACACGGGTATTGAAGGAATGGAGGAGAAAGCTGTGTACCTCATTAGGACTTTTTCTTAGCTTGCCTCTCATGGTAGATGTAGAAGAATATTGAATTAGTTTTCATGTTATGCACAGAGATAACTGAAATTGTCAGTTGACGATGCTAATACATGGCAAGCATACATTTTGCATGTTAAAGCAAGAAAATCCTCTCTCTCAGTGCATAACTTGATTTCACGCAAACAAAAGTAATATAGACGTTTACTAACTTCAAACTATTGATGAATCTGTCAACCATTACCATTATCTGACAAGCAAAACAACCTAAGTCCTGGAATAAGGCTGTTTTGCGGGTAAACACGAATGTTCTGTTGCTGGAAATAATGTAGAGAAGTTGGGGAATAAAGTCGCTCTGGTATTAAGCGATGTGTATTGGGTGTTAGAACATTGTTGTGTCCATAACACAAAACCATGAAAATGTGGACTTCGTTTTGCAAATTAGATTGTAGTATGCATTGTGCGATCTTTTGCGTCTTCGCTATGAACTTCTCACTTTAAAGCTACGTAGCTTCATATGTATTCATCATATTCTAATGAAATTTTCATATATTGGAGCGAATGTAAGCTCCTAACTCCTGGGAATTCTTTGTGATCGAAATCGTTGAAAAGGCGCTTAGTGTGTTATGATGTTCACAAATAACAATGAAAAAATTCTTTGTTTCATAATTTTGATACAAAAGGTGAGGTGAAATTACGGACATCGGGACTCAATGAATAGACTGACTGAAGATAAACATTTTTATTATATTATACAAATATGGTGAACATTATACATTGAGAAAACTGTTTTATTCTGTGTGATATTGAGCATAATGATTCTATTTTGAAGTTAGGCATAGAAACATGTTACATTCACAGCATGAAACATTAGTCTTACTTCTGCATCATTAGAATCTGCCTCTTTTATATGTGGTGTGATGCAACTGAGGCATTTGGGCAGCTTTGATCGTTCACCATATTTTGCTTGGCTGAGGAATGAATGTTGAAGTTGAAGTTTGATTGTCTTCATTATCTTCATTATCTTTTCTCATTTCCTTCTTCTATTAGATACTTGCCTAAGTCAATTTTGAATAGGCTTAACTGTTTAATCTTTTTTAGTCTTTGCCCTTTCTTCAACTAATCACTTCTGTTCTTCAAGCAGGAATTGGCAATGGCCATATCAACCATATGTAAAATTACACGACCCATCCACTTTTTTGTTTGTGCTCGAAATAAACAGTAAGCCAACATGCGCCCAGCCATATCACTCCTCCCACTGACAAGTTGTATGTAGCTACTACATTTGGACGTCCGACATTTATATATGATCTTTCTTTTTTTGGACCGTCTTTGGCATTGTAATGCTGGATCAACTCCTTGTGCAGTGGATAACATGAAAACACTTTTATTAGAAAACCAATAAACACAGGTCATCTTCCCATAGTATCTAGTAACTGTATCATAAAACCTCTTCCCATTTTCTTGAGTTCTTTTTCATTGTTTAGGGTACGTTTTATGAAGAGATGTTTTTGTGGGTACGGTACATTTTACCTGTAATATAGATATAGGTAGATCATCATCTGAACTTTCGGAATCCTCAATGATGGAATCTATTGCTGCAGTTTCCAAAGTAAGTACCGACGTATTGCAATCATCATTGAAATCGTCGTCTTCGGAAATGTCGTCCACCTCAGATTCATCCAATATCGCTAGGATTTCATCAAAATCTTTTTCTGAAACGTAAATGAAGTGTACCTCTTTAAATCAATCTTTAAATACCATATAAAAGGTACCCAAAAGCAAAATTATTAGATAAGTCAACATAAAAGACGCATGAGCAAATTTCGTGTTAGTAGATATTGCGACCCAATGTCCTAAAATTGACAACTCCCATTTCACATCTGTCTAGCGTGTAAACACAAAACCGTACAAAATTTGTTCTGATGGCAAAATATTCTTCATAGTTTAATTGAAAGAAAGCATGTTTACTTTTAAAAATAACTAAATATTGAAATTAGTAACTTAGTAATTAGTAAATTAGTACCATTTACCTGGATTCAAGAAACGCGTGTTCCGTTTTCCGCGCGCCGCAATTTTCATATGATAACTGTGGAGGGAAGAACGCTGCAGAGCCAACTATTAACGATCTATTGAATGCTACTGACATATACCGGCACAACTGTAAATGTCGTGCACCAGTGGCACTCACCGTGGTGTCGAATTTCACCCCTTAGGACTTAGGAGGATATTGGTAGAGCCGTGCATCGCAGCATATTTACCCGGCCAGGCCGCCTGCGCTCGCTGTGTACAGTGGGTATTCGAGCCCAGCAGACGGAGAGAGCCGCCATGTGTCGGCGAGGCCCGAGGTTCGGCTGGATGGGGTTGGAACACTTGCGCGGAGTGACAGTTGCGCGGAGTGACACTTGCGCGGAACCCGGGACCCTTGGGGCGGCTAATGGCTTTTCCTGGGTACAGGCACACCAAGAAGTCTAGCACTGCTGTTGCCAAGTTTCCACACTGTCAACGTAACACGAAACTCAGTGAAATTGCACAACTCTTTCAAAGCTGAAGAGCAATATAGTAACTTGTTCTAACTACATATGAATTCGTTGAGTGTTCCTCCTGAAAACAAAAAGGTATTTCAACAGTGATAATGTTTGGAGAGTTATTAAGACATTCTTTGCTACTACAAGACGATGACTTTCCACAGTCATACCTCCTAAAAGCATATTATTCAGAACACTAAGCATATCAAGACACCTGCGCAAGCAATAAACATATTAGGCATCCTGCACAGATACGCTGATGTAATTGATCGCTATGTAGTTAACACCACTATCACGCATCTTCCATCTCTTTAAAAATAGCTACTATGCTTTTTAATAGGAGACGCACCCATAAACCTTCAATTAAAAAACGTTAATAATAAGTCTATGAGTATTTTACATACTTGAAGCGTTTATTCGTAGACCCCAAAACGATTTGGCTGTATTCGAATTAGAGATACATCTAAGAAATGTATGAAATACAGAATGTGTAGAGATACATCTAAGAAATGTATGAAATACAGAATGTGTAAGGGAATGTCACACACCAAGAAATGCTAAAGATAAATTCTATTTTCCATCACAGTCATATAGAACCATTTTTACACCGAACTTGGCATAAACCAACAGGGAGAAACAAGTTGCAAGACTTCCAGGAAAAATGAAGCGAAATTGGCAGCCAATAGTTAGTTATAAATTACATTGCCACTTAACTGTATATAACTAAATATAAATTACGGAATACGCGCAACTCCTGTTCAGTACAGTCAAAAAGGTCTAAGGTAATAGGCAGTGGTTTACAATCAGATATCCGTATCACTCTCCTCCTCAAGAAGTCTGTGTGAAGATTTATATTCAGAACATTCAAGAAAAAGGTGTTGAAACTACAAGAAGCAGCTCATTTACTCAGGAAGGGAATACGTTATGGTGCCTGTAAATTTGAATGGCTGTATCTCTTGTAGTAACATTCATTTTTTGATTAAATGTTAAAATCCAATATACCAGAATTTTGTTTTTCTAAACTCAGTGCCAACTTTTTTTTGTCGAAATTTTTGCAGGAAGTAGTCTTGATGTGATTTCATACTTCTATGAATTAATAATATCAAACATGTAATTTGTGTCACAAATTGCGCGGCCGGTCCGGTCGGATGTTCGAGTCCTTCCTCGGACATGGGTATGTTTGTTTGTACTTTGCATACGTTATTTTAAGTAAGATTAAGTAGTGTAAGTCTAGCGACCGATGACCTAAGTAGTTTGGCCGCATAAGACTACACATATACACGTAATTTATTTATTTCATCACCACATTTAAGTACTAATAATTAAAGAAACTTAAATGCAGAAATTTGAATAAACACTGAAAACAAATGATTGGTATTTCTCATAAAATGAATGCACAGAACGGTTGAATTATGTCTTGTGAATGTACCTACAAAATCTGCCATATGAAAATTGTAGTGTGAGTCCCAAATTTTATGTAATAACATTAAAAACATATTAAAAATTGAGAACTCGAAAACCAGTGAAGTTATGGACTTGAAGCGTTTTGTGTTGCTAAATCTTTACATAGTAGACACGATTTTAAAATTTGGTTGCTATCGCCAAAGTAGACGAAACGTTAAATTTTTTGGTGTAATCTTCGCCGTATAGACTGTATGTTGTAGAAGTCTACGTCGAACCTAATTAGAATCATACCTCTGAGGAGAGAACGTTGTTTGCACTTCTCCTGCGTTTCCAGTCGGCCGTGCTGTGCTACGTAACGACATCGTACCGTTCCACTTTACCGAGAGCTATATATGTATTGGTGTGATGTTTGTTCTTTCGAAATAAGACATCACACCAATATATGTATCATTTAGACGCAAAGATTCTGGGTTCTGTTTTCATCGCTAACGCGACTAACAACGTTAGATCTCGTGTGTAAACAGTTAAAGGTTATGAGTCCCACTGGAAAAATGCATAAGTAACACCTGTTGTTTGAGACTTGAAGATGACCTGACATTAGCCGAAATCGATATCTCATAATAAACATAAGGTGTAGCTGTCTATATTTCATAATGCTATTCCTAACATATTTAAAAAGCTGCTCAAAACCACCTACAAAAAACCTTTATAATGAGATTGTATATAATTCCACGATCAAATTGTGTTTTAGTTATTTGTAGTAATACACCCAAAGATCTGCCTTTGCTTTTAGTGCCTTGATCAGCTGTTTATTTTTAGAGGTATTACTAGGGACAGGAAAAATTCGCATTTGCGATAAATGCGAATATAGATGCGAATTCTGACTCAAAATGCAGTAAATCCGAAATTGTCATAAATGGTATTTTGGTGTGAAACACAATTTAGTCAGAAATATTGGGAGATAACTTTATTTTCTGCCCTTAAATATGTACAAAGTAAACAGTAGGTACCGGAAAAATTCGCATTTTTCAATGAATGCGAAATATAGGCCCATGCTAATTTTGGGCCGGAATGCGAGAGACGTGAATCTTGTAATATACCCTATTTTTAGCGAACGTCCCGCTACTACTGCTCCACCTCGCTCGGTGGGCCTTTCGCTGAATACGGCACAGGTAGCGGCTGGAGGGCGTGGAGTAGGGGTGGTGTATCGCTACTTCTGGAACACCCTGTTCACTACTTGCAGCGTCCGGGTCTCCGCGCAAGTGTCTACAAATTCCCTTTCCGCGCAAGTGTCACTCCCCGCAAGTGTCACAAACTCGGCTGGATACCCGGCGGGCCCAGCCCGCGACAGGGTTCCGTGCAACAGCCAGAGGGACAGCGCTGCCAATGCGAGAATGCAGCACTGCACAGCAGTTGAGCGCGTGACATTGAAGTATTCAGGCCTAGTTTCGTACGCGAGGTCGTCGCTATATAATCTAGCAGTTGAAAAACGCCGTTAAGTATCAAATTTAAAAAAAAAAAATTAACAATGTTTTGCGAGGCCCCCACAGGCGCGAAGCCGTCGGCGGCCGCCGACGTTGCCGACGCCTCGCGCCGCCACTGGTACGGACTGCCTCGCCTCTTACGGTGGTGTCCAATTCTTATGACAGGTCCAGATAGACGCAGAGGGAGGGGTTATTAGTCATTGGACGCTCCAATCTTAGGCGAGTGATGGAACCCCTTAGGGAAATAGCCGGAAGGTTGGAAAAGAGTGCCAGTGTGCATTCTGTCCGCTAGCCGGGGGTCTCATTCGAAACGTGGAGGAGGCTCTGCCGGCGGCGATAGAGAGCATGCGGCAGCAGATCGTTGCCCGTGTCGGCGCCTATGACTCCTGCCGCTTGGGTTCAGAGGTCATCTTCGGCTCCTTCAGGCGGATGGCGGATTTGGTGAAGACTGCTAGCCCAGTTCGCGGGGTAGAAGCGGAGCTTTCGATATGCAGCATCATTCCCACAACCGATGGCGGTCCTCTGTTTTGGAGCCCTGTGGAAGACTTAAACCAGAGGCTCAGACGATTATGTGGTGACCATTCGCTATCGGATGGAGAAATATAGGATCACCCTGAATAGGTCAGACGCACACTACACATAGGAAGCGGTTACTAGGATAGCAGGATACGTGTGGAGAGGACTTGTGGTTTTTTTGTTGTTGTAGAAATCCAGTCACAGGCCCATTAAAACGCTTAATGTTCCGGCCAATGCAGCAATCAGTACAATACAACAGAGAAAGAATACATTATAGTGATAGTTAACTCTAGGAGCGTCTATGAAAAGGGGACGGAAAGCTTGCTCAAACCAGATACCAATAGTAATGAAATTCTAAACTCAGACTGGAACGTATATAGCAAAGATAGACAAAGCACTGAAGGGGGAGGCGTATCTATAGTGATAAAAATACGGTTGTATAAAGTGAAATTTGTGCAGATTCCGAATGTGAAATAATTTGGGCGAAAGTCGGCGTGAAAAGTGGCTCAAACATGGTCTTTGGAAGTAGTAGCAGATCACTTGAAGGAACGCTTAGAAAATATTTCCTATAGGTTTCCTAGTCATTTTGTAGTTTCAGGTGGAGATTTTATCTTACCGGATATAGACTGGGAGTCAAACGTATTTAAGACAGTTGGCAGGGCTGAGAATCGAGCAACGTTGTTCTCAGTTTTGTATTCGAAACTTACCTTGAACAGTTAGAGAGTCGACTCCTAGAGATGTGTTAGACTTGCTGTTGACAAACCCGAACTTAAATAGAAATATCAAGAAAGATAGGAAGATCTTCTTATTTAGCAAAAGCGAAAAGGGTAAGATTTCAGAGTACTTGACTGTCCAATGCGACAGTTTCGTCTCAAACACTGACGGTGTTGAGCAACTGTGGACGAAGTTCAAGTGTAATGTACAATACGCGTTGGATAATTATATGTCAAATGAAATTATAAGAGAGGGGAAAGATCCAGCGTGATTCAAATGTTCAAATGTTTGTAAACTGCGTGGTCATCAGTCCGTAGCTTACAAACTACTTAAACCTAGGTAAACTAACCTAAGGACAAACACACACACCCATGCCCCAGGGAGGACTCGAACCTCCACGGCGAGCAACCGCGCGCTCCGCAGCGAGACGCTTTAGACCGCTCGGCTACTCTACCGCGGCTCAACGACTATGAGAGCAATGCTTTGTGTACCGACTTGGTAGAAAATCCTAAATAGTTTTGCTCCGATGTCAAATCGGTAAACGGGTCGAGACCACATATCCACACACTCTGTGACCATAATAGTGTTGAAACAGAAGATGATACACAAAATGCCGAAATACTTCACGTATTTTTTCGAAGCTGTTTCAAAGAAGAGGATTGAACTGTAGTACCTCCTCTTAACCATCGCACGAATGATAAAATGGCGGATATTGAACTAATTGTCAGAGGGATAGAAAAGCAGATGAGATCGCTCAACAAAGGGAAGGCCACTGGACCTGATGGGATACCAATTCGATTTTACACGGAGTATACGAAAGAACTTGCCCCCTTTCTAGAAGCGGTTTACTGAAGGTCTCTAGAAGAACGAATTGTTCCCAAGGATTGGAAGAGGGCGCAGATCATTCCCTTTCAAAAAGGATCGTCGATCAGGTGCACAAAACTATAGGCCTATATCCCTGTCATCGATCAGTTGCAGAATTTTGAAATACATTTTATGTTCGAATATCAAGTCATTTCTGGAGACCGGAAATCTCCTTTGTAGGAATCAAGATGGTTTCCAAAAGCAACGATCATGTGAAACACAACTCGCGCTATTCATCCACGATGGCCAGAGGACAGTTGTGTCCCGGATAAGTGCTTCTTGACTTCCGCAAGGCGTTCCATATCGTTCTGCACCGTCGCCTTATGACCAAAGTGCGAGCATGTGAAATATCGGATCAACTGTGTGACTGGATTGAGGCGTTTCTATCTAACAAACTGCAGCATGTCATTCTCAACGGAGAGAAGATTGCAGACGTTAAAGAGATCTCAGACTTGCCCCGTTGGGAGTGTTTTTCACAGTTTTGCTTTTCACAGTATATTTAAATGACATCGTAGATAACTTCATATGTTTAATGACGCTTTTCGCAGATGATGCTGTAGATTATCGAGAAGTCGTAATACTGGATAGGGGTAACGAAATGCTGAATGATCTGCAGCGCATTGACGCATGGTGCAGGGAATGGCAAAAATGTTCAAATGTTTGTCAAGCTTAAGAGACTTCACTACATGGCCAGCAGTCCCTAAACTTACAAACTACTTGTGACCTACCTTATACTAAAGACGACACAAGCAGCCATGCCCGAGGGGGGATTCGAACCCCCGACGGGGCACGGCCTCGCGCATCGTAACATAGCGCCTCAATGCGCTCGGCCGCTCCGCCGCGGCCCAGGGAATAGCAATTGAACGTAAACATAAACAAGTTAAAGTGCTGCGTTTACATAGAAATAAAGATCCTTGGAACGACCATATACAATCAGTCGTGGGTGAGGCAGATGCCAGACCGAGATTCATTTGAAGCATCCTCAGAAAGTGTAGTCCTTCAACAAAGGAAGTAGTTTACAAAACTCTCGTTCGGCTGTCACTTGAGTATTACTGATCAAAAAATGTTCAAATGTTTGTTAAGCTTATGGGACTTAACTACGGGGTCATCAGTCCCTAAACTTACAAACTACTTATGAACTACTTACGAACTAGGACGGCACAAATATCCATGCCCGACGGGGGATTCGAACCCCCGACCGTAGTGGCCGTGCTGACCGTGACTGGAGCGCCTCAGTCACCTCGGCCACCGCGGCCGGCTATTACTGATCAGTGTGGGATCCGTACCAGGAACGGTTAAAAGAAGACATACAGAAGATCCACCGCAGAGCAGCACGCTTTGTTACCGGCTCATTTAGTAAGCGCGATTGTGTCACAAATGTTCAAATGTTTGTAAATCTATCGGACCAAACTGCGTGGTCATCAGTCCGTAGCTTACAAACTACTTAAACCTAGGTGAACTAACCTAAGGACAACACACACACCCATGCCCCAGGGAGGACTCGAACCTCCACGGCGAGCAACCGCGCGCTCCGCAGCGAGACGCTTTACACCGCTCGGCTACTCCACCGCGGCGATTGCGTCACAAAGATGATTAAGAAACGTAAGTGACAGACGCTGCAAGAGAGGCGTTCTATATCGCGGTTTGAGCTTTTATCAAAGTTCCAAGACCAAACGTTTCATGAAGTGTACACTAAAATATTACCTCCTCCTATGTATATCTCGCGTAGTGACCACAAGGATAAGATCAAAGAGATTAGGACCTACACAGGGGCGTACAGGGAATCATTTTTACCGCGAACCGTAAGCGACTAGAATGGAGGAAGTGACAATGGTACGCAAAGCACCAAAATGTTTAAATGTTTGTAGAGCTTATGGGACTCAACTACGGGGTCATTAGTCCCTAAACCTACAAACTACTTATGAACTAGCTTATACTAAGGACGGCACAAATATCCATGCCCGGGGAGGAATTCGAACCCCCGACGGGGAACGGCCTCGCGCATCGTAGCACAGCGTCTCAATGCGCTCGGCCGCTCCACCGCGGCCGCAAAGCACTCCGCCACACACCATGAGATGACTTGCAAATTATGGATGAAGTTGTCGATAGCCGTAGTCGAATCACAATGGGTGGGTAGTGACACAAACGTGTGGTTTCTGAAAAAGGGCAGCAACTTTTTCACTGGTTATATGGACAATAACTGATTATGAATTCGAAATATTTAAACATTTCGATCGTTTCAGTGCACTGAAATAAATCCAGTGGCAAAGATGAAAATTTGTGCTGGAGCGGGATTCTAACCCGGATTTCCGCTTTGGGCCAGCGGTTGCCTTAACCAGTTAGGCTATCCAGGCACGCTTCCCTTCCAACCCAAATTCTCACCTTGTAGCACACTACGATTGTAGTTCCGCTTGCACATTTGATTCCACTTGCTATCAGCCTATAATACATTCCCGCAAGGGATCGAGCGTCTTTAATGCGACCGCATTGAAATTGTCATTTGCCTGTTGGGGCAGATTTACAATTATTTGTATGGTGTCTGTTCTTTCGGACTGGTCTTGTAACATCAATCAACACGGTACTGCCATACAGGTACTGCGACCGGCTGAAAGCAAAGGGAAATCACAGCTATTGTAATTTAAGAAAAATTCAACCACTCAATTTATTTATGAAATGCATTTTTCTTAAATTGTATTGAAATTAACAGTCAAAGGTTCTAAAAGCATCCATAATGGATAATCTTAACATAGAGCCATTATATGTCTCCAGGGTGTGCGTCTCTACGTGTGATTAAATGAAGATGGCATTCACTTGGATAAAATATTCGAGAAGTAAGATATTCCAGCATTCATATAGATAGTCCTACGTACATATCTCCAGGCGGAGACTACTCAGGAGGATGACATAAGCAGGAAAATCAAAAATGGCAAGCAGCGTAGTCGAATTGTGGAATGATAGAAAACTTAAAAAGAGTAATGGGTCGGATGAAGTTAGATATAGTGGGAATTAGTGAAGTGCTGTGGCAGCAGGAACCGGACTACTGATCAGGTGAGTACAGTTATAAAGAGGGCTTTATTTTATTTATTTATTTATTGGGGGAACGCTGTAGTACGCGTAACCTTTAAGCTTCTGGAAACTTGAAAAAAAAAATCAATACATTTCTCTTTAGTCCGGCAAATGTAACTTCTGACTTGAAAATTCATCTGTCACCTACGTTAAATGCGCTGTTCACAACAGTTGGAGACCATATCAAGTATTTTTTTTAAATTTAAATCGATCTACCAAATGAGTTTCTTTTGGTTGGCAACTCAGCACTAACAAGGAAAACACCTCGTCCCACCTCTCTCAGATTTATTGGTAAGATAATGCAGTGGATAGCCAATGAAAAACTTCAACACAGATCAAGCACGTAAATAGAAAGAAACTGTATGGAACTGTGAAAAAAAAAAAGCAAAACTGAAACAGTGAATCGTCAAATGTTAGATATGTGACATCGAACAACTAACTGCAGTCATGGTGTTCTGGTTCTGTGCTGATGCTGAAGGAGTGTTATGCGGCAGGTGCGTGTTCAAACCTCCTGCGGTCTGTGTCTTTTTATTTTTTGTTTATCACAAATTTATGAACTGTCCATCCGGTCAGTGAGATCTCTGTCCCCTTTTTTCATAGTATACATTACTTGGGCTGGGTGTGGTTCGGTAGCACAGTGGTACAGTGGCAGACTATAAATCCAAAGTTCGCGGGTTCTATTCCCGCCAGGTCTTAGGATTTTTATCTGTTACTAAGTGCTTCTTTCACCTCTGGCAGTGTAGCTGATGTGATAAACATCGAGTACCAATGTGGTTCGGAATCCACTTTAAACTCACTGTGTATGTCAGTTCGAAGGTCGGAGGGAGGCAACGGCATACTACCTCCAAACAGGAAAATGTCTAGTAAAGCACTGTGGTGTTCAAACCAATCTTCGGACTGCTGACTGCTTTACCTTACTTTACCATACATTGCTTATAGAATATGAGTCATATGGTAAGAATATACTACCGTCACAAGCAAATATGATGAATAGTGAGGACAAAAACCGATTACTTCATGGAAAAACGAAGTGTAGCTGTTGCACTATTGTAAGTATACAAACAGGCAACCGGTCAGGAAGATTGAAATAAATAATAAAAATATTTCTTCAAAGTAGGTTAGAAACTGGATCGTCCCTATGACAGGCACACACACTACCGCCTGAGCTACCCGGTCATGCTGCAGTACAGTCTTCACTGACAAGTCAATAAGTTATACATGTGCTGCATTTAAAACTTTAGAGCCCTTTTTCTCGAAATTTTCTGGAGAATGCGCTTTAGGACTTCTGTGAGTGGACACCCTTGAGGTAGTCTACTATCCTGCAAAGTCCGTGTCTAACTGAATTTTTGAGACAGGCTTAGCATTTAGAAACGTTACGAAAGCGGAACGAAGAAGGCTAAAAAGGAAAAAAACGTGATAACCAAACATCGGATATAGATAGCAGTTGCAGCAGCAAGAGATGTAATGAAAAGAAAATAATGATAACACGTATTAAAGCACCGAGAATCCTTAGAATACCTAAGGTGGTATAATTCCTTTTTTAGTCTCTGCATTTGTGGGTCTGTAGGCAAATCGGATCGCTGCCTGGTGGTGCAGCCGTGATTGTGCAGGTTGTAAAGAATACTCGGAAACCAGAGAGACAATTCAATGAGACAAAGATACATAATAAGACAATGGAAGCGATAGCTGTTGGTAAAGGACTGTATTTAAGGTAGTGCAGTAATGGACTTGGGTTGTTCATAACGAAAAAAGGAGAAAAAAAGGAAAAAAGAAAAAAAACTGTAGCAATATTGCTGGACAGACCTTTGACAAATATAGACTTAATCTCGTCAAAAAACACTAAATCCCAAAGTTTTATGATGTTTTTATGTAAGATACGCTACCTAAAAAGATGTGGTAATTGAAGGAATGTGGAATAGTTAACCTAAATGCATCGGGTGGTTCTGGCACACATTAGACGGCTTACGCAAAGAAAAATAAGAATACAATATTCTATGATTCGGTTGGAGACCTAAAACCACCAGTACAATTTCAACACTGTTTCACATATGAATGTGACATAAATTACAACTTTCATCGTTTCCAAATATATGGTACATACCTCTACGAAAATTAATGTTTAATGTTCCTGCCGACTAACGCTTAATACAGACAGACATAAATCGAGAACAAACTGTAAAAGTGGGCCACTGTACGAAATAAAAGATTAAATCTGGTAGGAGGTACCCAGAAAAGAGTTTACTGTTATAAAAAAGCTTAATTTTAGCAGTAAAATTAGCAAAAGGTCCGTGTGAACTACCGGCTGCTCCCTGCTGCAAAACCTTGTTCCCTGGCCCAAATTGAGAACTGACTTGGTTCAAATACTCTAATAACAGGAAGTTAACGATACAGTGGCCAATATACGTAGCAGCTCACACGAAATTACACATCGGCATTAATAAACAAGCCACCACAATTAGAGTAATTTCATAAAGGTGGCTAAGAAAAACATTTATGGCGCAAAGGATCTTAAACATAAAAAATTGCATCTGAGCTTGTTCTCAACACTGGTGAAAAACAGTATTAAATGAAAGGGGGACGGTTCTCTAAAACTACAATTTATAGGAAAGTCAAAATTATACTGAACTGAACTTGTTTATTCAGGTCGAACGCAAGCAAAATGGAAAACCAATTTTGTTAATACAATAAAAATGCATCCCATTTACATGAGCTAATACAGACGATGCCCAGCATTGAATTTAACATGACTTACACAGAACGCTAATGGGGGGGGGGGGGGGATTTACAAACAACACTCACTCGCTCACACACACGCAATGCGACAGCGAAACTCACCAAAATCGGCGTGCTGAAACGAGGCAGGAGCAGGCGGCGCTATCGTAGGCGAAATTCAACAAACCTGGAGGACCACACAACACAATATATAATGAAACTGCGAAGATGGCTCTGGTCTGTCGTGCCTGATATGAGATGGTGCGTGAGTATAGCAAAGTTAAGTTGCATTTAGATTAGACCGCGAGCAAACACGCTAACGGCGACACACGGCTACGTTACATGATCGCACTCCACTGAAGGTGAAGTGGTTAAAAATCGGATTCATTACACAAAATCACGGCGGACTCTTAAGTTGCAATCTGAGAGTAAACTACCTAGGCACAGGTTTTATGAGAACTGGCGTGAATACAGGTGACTAGCTGCAAACCCCTGAAGTCGGAGTTTGGACCTACGTGCTTCCGAAAACCGATGAAAATGTGTAAATTCAGTTTCCGAAAAATAAAGAAAATTAACTACGGCATGCAACCCCTAGAACTGCGTAGAATTTCACAAGGAAGCTACTGAAATGCAGCAACATGCGATTGGGAGCGTTCACAGGGACGGAAGAATTCCAGTCTCAAAACCCAGAAAAGTGAAATAATTACAAAGTCGGAAAAATAAAAACAAAAATTACGGCATGCAACCCATAGAAATGTTTATAATTACATACGGAAGCGAATGAAATGCAGCTACGCGCGATAGGAAGCGATTACAGAGACGGATGAAGTCCAGTCTCAAAAAACCAGAAAAGTTAAATAATTACAAAAACAGAAAAATGAGAATAAAAAATATGGCATGCAACCCTTAGAAATACACAGAATTTCATAAGCAAGCTATTGAAGAAGGTTGTACAAGGATCGGAGAGAATTCCTGACAAAGACTGAGTGTGTACCACAAGTTCAGAGAAGCAACAGCAAAATTAAAATAGGCTGAGTGCATACCACAAGTTCGGAGAAGAACAGCAAAATTACAGGGAGAGAAGATCGCGAAATGTTTGTGGAAATCAGAAGGATACATGCATAGTTACTTGCCTGATGGGCATGGAACAAACAATAGTGGAAGCTGAAGGCTTTGTTCTAAGAACCAACCACGTAGAACACATATCACTCACGGAAGGAAACAATAAGAAAGATTTTACATGCACTGTACAAAAATGAACATATCGTCTGTTAGAAAACGGGCCTCACAAAGCTAGAAGGAATTTACACATAGTTCGTACACCCCCACATAATCACAAAAGGTTTGAATATACCTAGCCGTTATCAAACTGCAACTAGTACCACATACATCGCGTTTATCTGTTGGAAATCACTGGATTGAAAAACTAGAACACATTTCCGCGCACGACCGGAAAAAATATTCCGAAAAATGAATCTAAGTTCAATAGTCTAAGTTAAACATGCTAGGCAACGAATCTCTACATCTCCGCAGACAAGAGCAGAACCAACCTTACATCCCCCCCCCCCCCCACCTTCCGAGCACAAAGTGAAGACCGAGTGGCCAGGAGGCGCGAAGCCACCGGAAACTGACAAAACCCAAGAAACAGCTGTGGTTGGGAATGCAAGACTCGCCCTGGCGAGGGCTCGCTGACTGGCTTGTAACCAAAGGTTGTAGAAACCTCTTTGGTAGCATCAGCAGCGGAGGTTGGTAACGACTATCGACTCTGAGCCCGAAAAACCATGCAAAGCGAGCTATTACTACCCACATTCAGACAGCCATTAGATTCTCACACATCCACTTAAAAGTAAAACAAGTACACATTGTCACAGGGGCAATGGTGTAGCGGAGAAGCCGTACTTATTGCCACATTCATAACCACAATAATAAATTATTAAAGTAACAAAATCCTAGCAATATTAACTAAAATTTCAGAAACTAATATTTTAAAACATGAAATAAAAATGCTATTCCTCATGTCTCGGAAAGAGTGGGGTTCTAGTTTTAACACAATGCTAATCTAGCGATGTCAAATAAATTATGATTTTATAAAAAATATATGAAAGACGACAGACGGTCTTCTTTCAACTGTCACTATAAAAAAACCATGCAGTGTTGCTCTCGGCCCACCTCAGTCAATCTATGTGAGTGGTTATCTCCTTTGGCATATGGCTTTGCGCGACTCAGGTAAGTGCAGCGCATATGCATATTTCCAAGACCATCTGTGCCTACTTCGTGAATAAATATGTCAATAAAAATCAGTTGCATGTGTACCATAGTGTCAGTATTCCAATAATGTATGTACTGTAATGATGAACACATTCACTTCTAAGGCTCGATTTCAAGTATGACATGCAAATTACTTTCCATCGATTGATTTAAGCAACGGTTGCATTGCTTTGATCAATTCTGAAGCCTATAACAGCATTTATAATGTTAATGAATCGAACAATATGCTGCATCTATGGAGTGGAGAGATCGTGGGAATTCTACCTGGTGTTTGTGATGCCATAGAAGTAATTATAAAGCAATCAAAATGTTCTAATGTTTGTAAATCTATCGGACCAAACTGCGTGGTCATCAGTCTGTAGGTTAAAAACTACTTAAACTAAGGTAAACTAACCTAAGAACAACACACACACACGCCCATGCCCTAGGGAGGACTCGAACCTCCGACGGCGAGAAACCGCGCGCTCCGCAGCGAGGCGCCTAAGACAGCTTTTTTTTTTTTTTTTCCGATGCGGACGCCGATTGTGTTTGTTCGTAGTTGTTCCTTGAGTGGTTGGCTCAGATTTTTTATTACAGAGGGCGTTGAGCCCTCTGACCGGGCGCGCGGAGCCACGGCGCCCAGCAACACAAATAATACCGACAACTGAAAATTCCATTGACTTAAGCCGAGCGGAGGTAACTGGCCCATTACTTGGATTCTCAAAAACGCAATGTCTGGACAAGAGCCCTGATAAGGTTAACTAGACGAAGTAGTAATTGACACTGAATCTGTGAGCGCTATTCGTGCTGAATGCAATATCGTCACAAATACGTATCTCAATAACAGCTCAAAACATACAATTTTTGAGCTTTTCCCCTCACCATTGAGTCGCAACTAGTTGATAATAGAACAACAAATTTGCGCTCTAAACTATTTCTATTTAAAAAATGCTTTCTCTCTTTCTGTTTTTAAGAATAAGTCCTGATTGGGGGGGGGGGGGCTGCAACCCCATAGCCCTCTCTCCCCCTTGGCTGTGCAACTGGATGGAAGACATTCTCGAATGCTTAGATTTCGACAAAAGTAATAATTTCGTCCACTCCCATGAACCACAGACATTGCCGAGGTGGGGTGGCTTGCGTGCCTCAACGATACAGATAGCCGTACCGTAGGTGCAACCACAGCGGAGGGGTATCTGTGGAGAGGCCAGACAAACGTGTGGTTCCTGAAGAGGGGCAGCAGCCTTTTCAGTAGTTACAGGGGCAACAGTCTGGATGATTGACTGAGCTGGCCTTGTAACATCAGCTAATGTGGCTTTGCCACACAGCTACTGCGAACGGCTGAAAGCAAGGGGAAACTACAGCCGTTACCTTTCCCGAGGACATGCAGCTCTACTGTATGAACATATGATGATGGCATCCTCTCGGGTAAAATATTCCGGAGGTAAAATAGTCCCCCATTCGGATCTCCGGGCGGGGACTACTCAGGAGGATGTGATCATCAGGAAAGACAATACTGGCATTCTACGGGTCGGAGCGTGGAATGTTAGATCCCTTAATCGAGTAGGAAAATTAGAAAATTTAAAAAGGGAAATGGATAGGTTGAAGTTAGATATAGTGGGGATTAGTGAAGTTCGGTGGCAGGATGAACAGGATTTCTGGTCAGGTGAGTACAGGATTATAAATACAAAATCAATTGGGGGTATCACAGGAGTAGGATTGATAATGAATAAGAAAATAGGAATGCGAGTAAACTACTATGACCAGCACAGTGATCGTATTATCATTGTCAAGATAGATACGAAGCCAACACCGACAACAGTAGTACAGGTTTATATGCCAACTAGCTCTGCCGATGATGAGGAAATCGAAGAAATATATGAGGAGCTAAAGGAAATTATTCAGACAATTAAGGGAGAGGAAAACTTAATTGTTATGGGAGACTGGAATTCGGTAGTAGGACAAGGAAGGGAAGGGAGGATAGTAGGTGAATATGGTCTGGGTAAAAGGAATGAAAGAGGAAGCCGCCTGGTAGAATTTTGCACAGAACACAATTTAGTTATAACAAACACCTGGCTTAAGAATCACAAAAGAAGGTTGTATACGTGGAAGAGACCAGGAGACACCGGGAGATACCAGATAGATTTTGTAATGGTAAGACATAGATTTCGGAACCAGGTTTTAAACTGTAAAACATACCCAGGGGCAGATATAGACTCTGACCATAACTTGTTGGTTATGAACTGTAGGCTGAAACTGAAGAAACTACAAAAAGGTAGGAAAATAAGGAGATGGGACCTGGATAAATTGAAGGAACCTGAGGTTCTTAAGAATTTCAGAGGGAGCTTTAGGCAACAATTGACAGAAACAGGGGAAAATAAAACAGTAGAGGAGGAATGGGTAAAATTGAGAGATGAAATAGTGAAGGTAGCAGAGGACAAAATAGGTAGGAAGGCAAGACCTACAAAAAATCCTTGGATATCACAGGAAATCCTAAATTTAATCGATGAAAGGAGAAAATATAAAAATGCAGTAAATGAAACAGGCAAAATGGAGTACAGACGACTAAGAAATGAGATTGACAGGAAGTGCAAAATGGCTAGGAAGGAGTGGCTAGAAGGCAAATGCAAGGATGTAGAGGAATGTATAAATAGGGGAAAAATAGATATAGCCTACAGGAAAATAAAAGAAACATTTGGAGATAAGAAAAACAGCTCTATGAATATCAAGGACACTGATGGAAAACCAGTTCTCAGCAAAGAAGGGAAAGCTGAAAGGTGGAAAGAGTATATAGAGGGGCTCTACAAAGGAAATGAACTTCGAGACAATATTGTAGGAAGGGAAGAGGATGTAGATGAAGATGAAATAGGAGATACTGTACTGAGAGAAGAATTTGACAGAGCCCTGAAAGACCTAAGTCGAAACAAGGCCCCTGGAGTAGATGATATTCCCTCAGAGCTACTGATGTCTCTGGGGGAACCAGCCATGACAAACCTGTTTCACCTGGTGTGTAAGATGTATGAGACAGGCAAAGTACCCTCAGACTTTAAGAAAAATGTTATAATCCGCATTCCAAAGAAAGCAGGTGCAGACAGGTGTGAAAACTACAGAACCATCAGTTTAATAAGTCATGGTTGCAAAATATTAACACGAATTATATACAGAAGGATGGAAAAGCTGGTAGAAGCCGACCTCGGGGAAGATCAGTTTGCGTTCAGGAGAAATGTAGGAACACGGGAGGCAATACTCACTTTACGGCTTATCCTAGAAGATAGATTAAGAAAAGGCAAACCTACATTCCTAGCTTTTGTAGATTTGGAGAAGGCTTTTGACAATGTTGATTGGAATAAACTCTTTCAAGTTCTGAAGCAAGCAGGAGTAAAATATAGGGAGCGTAAGGTTATTTACAACTTGTACAAAAACCAGACAGCGGTTGTCAGAGTTGAAGGGCATGAAAGGGATGCAGTGGTTGGGAAGGGAGTAAGACAGGGTTGTAGCCTTTCTCCAATGTTATTCAATTTGTACATTGAACAAGCTATAAAGGAAAGCAAGGAGAAATTTGGAGAAGGAATTAAAATTCAGGGGGAAGAATTAAAAACATTGCGTTTTGCCGACGACATAGTAATTCTGTCAGATACAGCAAAGGACCTGGAAGAGCAATTGAATGGAATGGACAGTGTGCTGAAAGCTGCATATAAGATGAACATTAACAAGAGTAAAACTAGGGTAATGGAGTGCAGTGTAAGAAAATCAGGTGATGCTGAAGGAATTAGATTGGGAAACGAAGCAATAAAGGACGTAGATGAGTTTTGTTATTTGGGCTGTAAAATAACAAACGATGGTCGCAGTACAGAGGATATAAAATGCAGAATGGCAATGGGTAGAAAAGCGTTCTTGAAAAAGAGAAATTTGTTAACATCGAATATTGATTTAAGCCTAAGGAAGTCCTTTCTGAAGGCATTTGTATGGAGTGTTGCCTTGTATGGGAGTGAGACATGGACGATAAACAGTGCGGACAGGAAGAGGATAGAGGCTTTTGAAATATGGTGCTACAGAAGAATGCTGAAGATTAGGTGGGCGGATCGCGTAACTAATGAGGAGGTACTGAACAGAATTGGGGAGAAAAGAAATTTCTGGCATACCTTGACTAAAAGAAGGGATAGATTGGTAGGACACATTCTTAGACATCAAGGAATTGTGAATTTAGCATTAGAGGGAAGTGTGTGGGGTAAAAATCGCAGAGGAAGACCAAGAGATGGATACAGTAAGCAGATTCAGATAGACGTAGGTTGCCGTTCTTATGTGGAGATGAAGAGGCTTGCTCAGGATAGGGTATTGTGGAGAGCTGCATCAAACCAGTCTCCGGACTGAAGACCACAACAACAACAATAATTTCGTAGTAAGGACAAATGGATGGTGCTTAAAAATGAAACAATGGCTGCAACACTTTTAGATCGCCCCCTTGGCTTGTACGACAATGACAAACATACATAGAGTTTTAGAACCCTCACTTACATCTAAATAAATTCTGTGTCACAGATCACTGACCAGAGTGAACACAGCTCTCATTTATGGCCTGTTAGTTCAATAACAGCAATGATATGTTTTTGTTTAGTTCCGGGCTCTGCATAACTACCAAAACTTTTAGGTTCATGATGTTTTCTCGAGTATAACTGATTTTAATTTTTTAAAAAGCACTGTTTATTAGTACAAAATCATTACACCACGCAAGAATATGACTAACAGTGAATAATAAAATAAGAATAAGGTCAAGCTACTATAAACAGCACTAGTCAAAACGGACATGAAGCCAACATCCAGCACAGTAGTACAAGTTCATATGCCAACTACTTTTGTAGATGAGGATATTCAAATGAAAAATTTAAAGAGGTAAAAGATATTACGCCCATAGTTTAGGGAGAGGCAAATTCGACTGTGATGAGGACTGCAATTCGATATTAGGTAACTAAGGATAAAGAAAAATAGTAAAGTTTTAAACTGCAAAGAAATATCAAAGGGCATATGAGGACAATCTGACAATAAAACTGCAAAATCGTAAGAAAATAAGGATATGGAACCTGAATAAATGAAGAAACCCCAGGTTTTTTGGAGTTTCAGAGGGACCATTAGTCAACAATTGACTGGAACATAGAAAAGTAACTCAGTAGAAGCTCAATGGGTAACTTTGAAAGATGTACTGAAGACAACAGAGAATAAAATAGGTAAAAAGAGAAGACCTATCTGAAATTCTTGGATACTACAGGAGACACTGTATTTGGATGATGACAGGAGAAAATATAAAAATAAAGCAAATTACGAAGCGAAAGGGAGTAATAAAGTATACAAAATTAAATTGAGATGAAGATATCTAAGCACGATTGGCTAGAGAACAAATGTAATAATATAAAAGCATGCAGAATTAGGGGAAAATAGATACCTCTCATAGAAAAATGAGACTATTAGGAGAAAAGGAAAACAGTTGTATGAATATCAAGAGCTCAGATGGCAGTAATTTAGTTGTAAGCACAAATGGTTGGTACTTAAAAATGAAACACTGGCTGCAACACTTTTAGATCGCTCGCTTGGCTTGTACTACAATGACAAACATACATAGAGTTTCAGAACCCTCACTTAAATCTAAATAAATTCTGTGTCACAGACCACTGATCAGAATGAACTCCACAGCTGTAATATTTGTTCGAGTATATGAGACTGTTCAAATGAGTGGGCATTTTGGAGGACATCATCTAGGTTTTTACCTTCAAAGGTGAATCTTAAACGGCGGGGATTCTATAAATGGTGTTATGTATCGTTATGGCGAATGGAGACAGTTAAGTTCCAAGTGAAGAACCATTGCGAAATTTTTTAAGTGTTTCCAGCTACCTCTGTTTCTGTCATTTTATGCATACATGCCATACGAAACGCTACACTGTATGGAACATGCTTATATTACGTCATTTCAAATATATACTTCGCTGTAGTCTACACAAATTGCGTTGTATTGAACTTTGTTAAGAGCTCTTGTGTGTGAGGTGTGACGGTCAAATCCAGGAAAGATTCCTTTTATTTTTATGTTTCTTTTCTTCTTAACGCATTTAATATATGTTAACTATCTTATTTTTATGCAAATGTGTGATTTAAAGTGGTTGTGGCCCTAAGAATGGCCGATTTGTCAACTGACCGGACAAGTACAGAAACTAAATAATGGAAACAAATCTGCAATGACGTGACCTATTAAATTCATCTTGCAAACGATTCTGAACACTCCTGGCAAGTGGTATAGTCCGTTAGAGAAACATAAACCCTTTAAATCATTTATCTACGTCTGTCTAACATGTAAGTATGTTAACACGTCGTGTTTAGTAAACGACAGTAAAGCCTAAAACTAGTTAACAGTAGAGTGAATAATGTTTTAAACGCCGAACTGGAGGAGTATGTACCCTAATCTCTTCCTAATACAAGTGTGTTACTAGCAGTGTAGCGTGGTGAATAGTGGGATTGCACAAAACATAGGTAAGTGGCATCTGCATAACCCTGTAGTGTGGAATTATAGATTAATTTTTGAGCCTGTTATACTTTCTAATTTCAGAAGTTGGTCATTCAGATATTATTGAAACAATTCTGGCATTTTATAGTCTTGTTAGGTTACATAAGAATATTTCGTTAAATCGTCCAAAAAGTAAACATCTGTTAGTTAATGATAACTATTGTTGGATGCACTCAGATTGTAAATTAACTATGTTAAGTACCCGCTTAAGTAGTTTTAAAAATGAAATTTTAGATATAATTTACTATTTTAGAAATTCGTCGTTACTCTAGATATATTTGGACAAAAAGGGACTTACCTGGATAAAAAATCACAATGGATGTATTTGAACATCTTAATTATTAGATTTTTACTGAATCTTTACTGTGCAATTACGTAAAAAATCACGTGTTTCCTCAGGTTTGTTCACAGCGTAAGTCTTCAACTTTGCTCTGTTAAGGTAAATACTGGAACGATATTTTCTCCTCTAGCGAAGAATGTAATACAAGTCAGAGAAAGCTATTAGTAAAACAACAGAGTGGCATTAGCTGTTGAATATACCGTAAGAGTCAAAGCGAACAGTACTCGAAATAAGAGAAATATCGAGAAAGAAACAATTCAGTACGAAGCTGTTAACTGAAAGCTTCAGAGTAAAAATATATTCTCGCTGGACTATAACAAACGACAACTCCTTGAAAATTAAATTAAAAATATTTAGTGGTCCCATTTTTTACAGTCAAGTGAATGACAAAAGTCTTATTTTTCGTAATTTTAGTGATGCATAAAATTGTAATAAGAGGTGTGAATTAACATTAAATACTTAGAACTTCCTGCTGTGGTGAGATGTGACTCAGACGTCTGTATGTGTTAGTATATCGCTTATCCACCATCGCATTCTTCTGTAAGTAAAGTGTATAGTGTGAAGAGCATGTGCCATAGCAACAACAACCCAGACGAGATCACGCAACGATTAGCACTAGACGTGTGTCGGAGAAAACAAGGTAAAGTCCTCTTCAAGCTTATGATTTCAGATTCCCCGTAGTTTCCATAAGTTCCATCAACTCCGGTGCCACCAATGCCCTTCTCCACACTTGACCAACTGAGGTGGAGCTTCTTCTCTGCGACGTCAATATAAATGAGACGTTAAGCTATAACCTTGCCGCTCTCTGTGTTAACACACGACAATCGATCATGCGTGGAGGTCTTGACTTGAAAGAAAGAGCAGCTGAAGTTATGGCCACAGCCTGACAAACACAGGGCAGGTAAATGGTCACTGTTTACGTCACACAGGACGTTATCGACCGGCTTCGTGTGCAGCTGTTGAATTGTTGACGACGCTGCTTCGTCATCACTGGGGGGCAGTTGGAAATACTGCAGGGCGACAGTTTTTCTTCTATCGGTACACTCGAGTGAAAAAATCTTATACTGACCATAAAAGGAAACAGTTTCTACTTTTACAGACGAAGGATAAAAGTCGTTAGTTGTTTTATGATGCTTTTACCTTAAATGCAAAATAATAAAGAAAAATTAAGTTCGCAGATCGACAGTCTCTATTGTATTGAAGGTTAAAGTTTACATCTAGTCTCCTAGCACGTAAGCAAGTGAAATTGTTTAAAAAAACTCAGTCTGTGATGACTGCTGATACAATTACAATTTTAAATATATTCAATAACTGTAAAGCAACTACAGAAAATATGACCACACAAATTAAGAATTTCTTACTTGTTTGTTGCGTGTAAAACTGCTTTTATTTCAAAAATAAGCCTGTCATTTCTTAGTTATGAAATCACTCAGATCAAACTTTTAAATATTTGCTTGTGATAATTTATCAAATGATCCATCATATTTTGTTGCCATAAACATATTCTGAAGCATGGGATATTTTCTTATACAATTTCTGAGAACAACAAGTGTGTCTGTGTGGCCATCTTCCGCAGGAAGCGCAATTTATTTTAGGTGTGGTATTTATAGATTGAGAATGGTTTAGATCTAGAATAAATAAAAACTTTGCGGTTTGCCGATGACATAGTAATTTTGTCAGAGACTGCAAAGGATCTGGAAGAGCAATTGAATGGAATAGACATTGTCTTGAAAGGAAGATATAAGATGAACATTAACAAGAGTAAAACGAGGTTCATGGAATGAAATGTCAGAAAATCAGGCGATGCTGAAGGAATTCGATTAGGTAGTGAGACAATAAAAGTAGTAGATGAGTTTTGTTATTTGGGTAGCAAGATAACTTCTGATGGCCGATGTAAAGAAGATACAAAATGCAGAATGCTTATGGGAAGAAAAGCGTTTCTAAAGACGCGAAACTTGTTAACATCCAATATTAATTTAAATGTTAGGAAGTCCTTTCTAGAAGCATTTGTCAGGAGTGTAGCATTGTATAGGAGTGAAACGTTTACGATAAGGAGTTCAGACAAAAAGATGATAGAAGCTTTCGAAATGTGGTGCTACAGACGAATGGTGAAAATTATATGGGTAGATCATGTAACTAATGAGGAGGTGCTTAACCGAATTATGGAGAAAAGGAGTGTCTAGCATATCCTGACTAAGAGAAGGGATAGATTGGTGGCGACACATTTCGAGATAGCAAGGAGTTGTTAACTTAGCATTAGAAGGAAGTGTGTGGGGTAAAAATCGTAGAGGAAGACCGAGGGACGAATAGACGAATACAGTAAGCAGATTCAAAAGGATGTAGGTTGCCGAACGTATTCTCAGATGACGAGACTTGCACAGGACAGGGTAGCGTGGAGAGCTGCATCAAACCAGTTTGCGGACTGAAGACCACAACAACAACAACAACTTTTTAAAATAAAAAACTGTTTACTCACATTTAATCGTATTTCTTGTTTGGATTCTGTTGTTCCTCCAATATGGTCACCGACTGATGCACAATTCTTCCAATTTTTGTACTTTTTTTTTTTTTTTTACTTGTTGAATGTGTTATTTATCTGTCTCGCAGTCCTGCAGCTGTAACTCGTTTTGTTCCTTTCATAATCCTTTATTATTATTATTATTTGTTACCAGCGTAACGGTGTTCATGTTGACTATACACGTCATATGTTTTTGTCTGAACAAAAAAGATGGATTAAGGACTTTCTCAAAATGAGTTACAGTTGTAAGACTGTGAGGCAAAAAAAATAAAATAAATAAATAACTAAATAAAATAAAATAAAATAAAATACGTCCAATTAATAAAAGAGTACACAAAAATGAAAGAATTGAGCGACATCAGTCTGTGACCATATGAGAAGAACAGCAAACCACAAAAAAAAAAAAAAAAAAAAAAAAAAAAAAAATGTTTGTTAAGCTTATGGGACTTAACTACTGGGTCATCAGTCCCTAAACTTACAAACTACTTCTCAATCACCTTATACTAAGGACGTCACAAATATCCATGCCCGAGGGGGGATTCGAACCCCCGACCGCAGAGGCCGTGCAGACCGTGACTGTAGCGACTCAGTCCCTTCGGCCACCGCGGCCGGCAGCAAACCACAAACACGAAAGAAACCTCATATATATAATTAAAAAAGATGCAAACTGTTTATAATTTACAAATACGTCTAAAAAAAGTTTCTACAACGCAGTGATGATGCCTTGAAGGGAAAATAAAGGCGAAAAACATCCGGATAAGATAAATGAAGTGCAGCAAGAAAACGGCGTTTATATTTCCAAAATCAAATTGTTTCTAAAAATGCTTGATCAAGAGGACTGCCTATCCAAGCTTTCCTCTCTTTTGGTATTTTTTGTTCCATCCATTACGTCTGTTTCACTAGGAATATATTTAGTTACATGATCGACGATTGTGTTCTTTGACGAACAGTTACCTATTTTACATTCAATCCAGGAAGAACTCCGCTTGCCTCGGGAATCGTCATGCAACTTAGGTGCGACAGGATCTCCAGAAGGTACTTTCTAGCAAATTGAAGCTGTTAACAAAAGATACTGATTCCGCCACCACTTCCAGTAGAGGTCGTTGAAGCGCGTCTAGCGGTTACGGGTACTGGTAGGGCGATTGAGGGGAGATAAAGGAGAGTCAGAGGTTAGACCCGCAGCACGGAAATGGAAGCATTGTCCCGTCTTCAAGATACGAGGGCGTGCTAAAGAGTAATGCCTCCGATTTTCTTATTCTTCTCTATATCGTTTGAGACATTACACGTCAAGCATACTACTTGGTCGAATTTCCTACTGCTAAAGCGCCATCTATCAGTGGAGGTTTGGCACGTTAGGTAGGCGGGAAATTAGACCAATATGCAATATCTCATACGATATTGAGGTGAATAAAACATTCTGAGGCATTACCCTTTAGCACGCCCTCGTATTTTGAAGACAGGACTCCGAGCATTTGGAACAATGACGTAAGATGGCAGTGTGTAATATAACTACGTCGTTGCGTCAGAAACAGTGGGAAAACTGAAAGCACGGATTCGAAGAGTTTTCCCACACATGGAGCTCCTTCTGCTGCAGCATGACGATGCCAGACTGCACACAAATGCTGAGGCATTCCCAACAATACGATGGCTTCAGGTTCACTGTCACCGATCATCCTGACTTGGCCTCATACGATGTTCATTTGTTTCTGAAACTTACAGAACACCTTCAACGAATTCACTGGTACATGAAATGATTACGTGTACAGATCAGTAGCTCAAGCTGTACTGATGTACCAGGCGTCGAACCATACTGAAACATCCACGTTCGTGCTTCATGTAGCCCCTGCGGGCGGCAATGCAGGAGCTGACTTTGGCATCCATTGGATCATAAAAACAGCGAATACTGCCCTGGGATACATTATTCCACGCCTGCTCGAGCTGTTTACGTAGTTATGCAAGAGTTGTGGATTGAAGAGTAGGGTGTATCAGTTGTCTGTCGTCCCATCACATCCCACACGTACTCGATTGGAGACAAGTCCGGATTTCGTGCTGACTACGGAAGATGAGGTACGTCTTGAAGATTAGATTAATACTTGGTCCATAGATCATGAATACGACACTTCGTAATGATGTAGAACGTGTCAGGTTAATGAAGGGTGTCTGTACAAGACGTTACATTAAACAAAATATTACATGAACAATTTTTTTTCTTTTTAGATTTACTAATTTATATCTCAAGACTATCCAATGAGTAGAAGGAGTTGTCATTCAGAAATAATTTTAATTTATTTTTAAAAGCTAGTTGGCTATCTGTCAGGCTCCTGATGCTGCTACCAAAGACTTGTGGCAGCATGATTTACCATTTTCTGTGCCAAACACAGATTTAGCACTAAACAGTGAAGATCATCCTTTCTCCTGGTGTTATATCTGTGCACACTGCTATTACTTTTGAACTGAGTTGGATTATTAACAACAAATTTTGTATGTGAATATATATGCTGTGAAGTTAGTGTGAGGATACCTAAATCCTTAAATAGATGTCTGCAGGATGATCATGGGTGGGCTCCAGCAATTATTCTGATTACAAGCTTTTGAGCAATGAATACTTTTTTACTCAATGATGAATTACCCAAGAATATGATGCCATACGAAGGCAGTGAATGAAAATAGGCAAATTTACTATTTCAAATTCAGTTATATAAAACTTTTTGGGATCTCTAATTCCACGTGTTGTGTCAGTTTTCGTTTATTGTATGTAGACGTGCGGAACACCTTGTCGTCACCTAAAACGATAGTTGAGTAGGTTAGCTGCTTGGAAAACCATTAGTAACTACGAAGATGACTTTCCAAAAACAGCGTCGTAGCTCTACAAAATGAACACTCAAAGACTATCGTCGTTAACTAATAGTGAATCCAATACTGTAAAAAAGGTAACTAATGCTTTTTGATTGAGGTCATCATTATTAACAACCAACAAAATACAGAGAATTAGGAATATACAAAAACACGTGCAGTTTTCGTAAAAATTACGTACAATAAGATATTAGAATTGTGTAAGTGTTCGAACACAAAGAAAGAAATAAAAATTCTCTCACAGCAGGATTCGATCCACCGACGCTGTGGTCGTAAGGCCACAACGCTACCACCTGAGCTACACCCACAGATAATGCGGCTGCGTTAATTACTGGTACTTAACATATACTTGCAAAACTTCAAAGTCGTTTTTCTCGATAATTTTTTAGAGTTGCGTCGAATGACTTTGGCTGTTTGTTATTTGAGTTCTGGACTTCACGTACCATAAATATAATAAAATTCTAAAATCGATACCCATGTGGTCTCCTTGTGAGCCTGATGGCTGTAAACATTCCCTATTAAAAGGTACACACAGAGGCGCTATGGTAGCTATGTCACTACGCTATCTGTTGACGGACGAAGTTGAAACCATTGCCATTGCATCTACTACCCCAAGGAGGCACCTGCCGTCATCGGATCAAAATCGACTTCGTCTTTCCGTATATACTAATATTTTTTCCGGCAGTGTATGTAGGCATGAAGAATAAAGATCTAGAATACTAATAAAATTTGTTTTATTCCAAAATCTTTTTATATTAAAATTCGGAGCAAGCCAACATAAATCATTCTACATCTACATACATACTCCTCAATCCTCTGTAAGTTGCGTGACGAAGGGCACGCTGTACCATTACTAGGCGTTTTCTTTCCTATTCCACTCCAAATAGAACGAGGGGAAAAAAATGTCTACATGCCTCTGTACGAGCCCTAATTTCTCTTATCTTGTCTTCGTGATCTTCACGCGAAATGTACGAGGCGTGTTTTTAAAGTAAGTACCGTTTTGCCACATCGCTGCCACAGCGCTGCTGTCGGCGTTCTGCGCATGCGTACTAGGTACCTACATCTGTTGTCTATGCATTAGGGATGGCGGTTATCGCTGAAACAACCGGTTTTCGGTTGCACCAGGTTCTTTTCATCTCCAGTTTAACCGCACCGTAATAATTGCTCAAGATAACCGGTTTTTTAAATAACCGGTTTTCGGTTTTTATTACTATTATTTCCAGTAGAGTTGGAACGAAACATATTTTGCGGCCGAAACAGAAACCGTAATCGTCGGTTCTTCTAGTTTCGGCCGAAACCGAAACTTACGAAATTTAGTTAATATTTAAGTAAATTTACGTTATACGACAAATCACTAGTCTTTCCATATTTTGCAAGATCCCCTCCCAATACTACGCCTTCTTGAGTTGTGTAAGCATAGAAGACGATATACGAAGCATACTGATTTACTGGCCCAGTATTTCCATCCGGTGGTTGCGAATATTGAGCCAACCACTCCGTAAGTTAGACTTGTGAGCCAGCGCATACGAATATCTCGTTATACACACTACATATATAAGTTACAGACAGTAAATGAACTTCAATCAGTGCTGCAGAAGTATTTCGAAAAATAAAGTCACAGTTCCGACTAACAGTATGATTGTTGTCAGTGTAAATTTACGCAAATTGAACTAGGAAAGCTGTGTACCACATGATCAAAGAATATTCAAATGGGTGTGAGTTCTTATGAGACCTAACTGCTTAGGTCATCGGTCCCTACACTTAAAAACTACTTAATCTAACTTACGCCAAGGACAACATACACACCAATGACCGAGGGAGGAAGGAGGACTCGAACCTCGACTGGAGCAGCCACGCAGTCCGTGAATAGAGCCTCAGACCGCACGGCTACCTCGCGAGGTACCACATGATCAATGTTACCTAAACCCATATTGGATATTAAAAAAGCCCCTCGCTTTCAAGGCATCACATTAATAAAATTTGTTAGCATAACAATATGATAAAACATTAAAAGTTGGTATTCCAAGCTTACATAATAGGTATATGAATCGACTTTACCTTCTCTTCCAAGAAACATTTTCGATGCTTTCTCCTTAAATGATACAGCATGTTTGTAGTACCTCCACTCGTTTTCAGCTTTTTTAAGCAAATGGAGCATTGTACCTCACTGCTCCCGTACTTCGTGAAGTACTTGCACACTCGGTATGGTACCATTTAAGACACAACCGATGTCTGGTGACGACAGCAAGACACTGCCGCATGACCAGACGGAGGCAAGTCTAGTACACTGCCGGTGCACGCGCGTCGTCTAATAGGCCAGGTCACACGGCAACAGCTGCATCGATGCCTCAACAGCTGCACCAGTTCCCAAGTTCTTTTGCCACGCGTTTGTTGCGCGCTTCTGACTGCCGGGATTGTTCTTAAATTAACACTGATCGCTTTTCTCAGTTTCTAATATTTCACAGCAGTGGAAATTTTAGGAATACCCCTAAATATTAGGGTCTAGTAGATTTAATTTTTTATAATTATTTACAAAAAACACATTTTGAATCACTACTACAGGAAGTAGACGTACCGGTTTTTTTAATCGGTTCTTGGCAATAACTAAAAGAAACCGACACCAAATAAATACCGAAAAATCCGGTTATTCAAAATTAAAATACCGGTATCGGTTTTAACCCGTCGGTTTTTCCCATCCCTACTATGTATCGACGCCATTACAGACTGATCAGTGGCGTAACTAGGACTTGGCTTTGGGGGGCTGAAGGGGGGGGGGGGTGGATAGATCTGCTTGATCAGCAAAATTTTTGTCAAATTAAAAAAAGAAAAAACTTTTTAATACAATTTAGAAAATTATGTTACTCGAAAGCATATTGACTGTTTTTAGAATAAAACAAACGTAGTAGATTAGTAGACCCTGTCCTTCTAATAATTAAGGTAAAATAATGAACAATAATAATACTCGAAATTTTGCTTTATAACATGAATGTATTTTAGAAAGTTACAAGACTTACATTTGTTTATGAAAATGAAGGCGATGTACCAGAACAAGTTACAGGACAAACTCAAGTTTTCTTGGTTTTTTGGCCATGTTAGGGATCTGGGGTGGGGGTTCTATCCCCCTTATCTCCCCCCCCCCCCATTGTTACGCCACTGAGTCTGATTCTTCCTTGTTTACGTTGTGTACTGAGTGTTTAAGATGCCCCCGATAATCGTGAGTACCGCCGACAGTGAAGTACGGGCTGTTATAAGATTTATTAGTGCTAAAGCCCTAAAAGCGATCGATATTCATCGTGAGATCTTTGCAGTTTATGGAGAAAACATTATGAGTGGTAGAATGGTAAGAAAGTAGGTGAGAGCATTTAAAGATGGCCACACAAATGTGCATGATGAACAACGGAGTGGGCGTCCTTTGGTCGTTAATGAAAGTTTGGTGCAGGAAGTGGACAATAAGGTGAGAAAAAAGAGACGCTTTACGATTTCCTCCTTGCGTTATTACTTTCCTACACTGGGCAGTCAGCGTCTTCAAGACGATGACGAACTCAAAACAGTTGTGATGCAGTGGTTAACAAGTCAGGCGGCAGACTTCTATGATGGGGGGTATTGAAAAACTGGTACAACGTTATGACAAGTGCCTCAATATTGACTGAAATTATGTAGAAAAGTAGATTAAGATACAGGCTTTCATGAAAAAATAAAATTATTGAAATAAATTAGCACATTTTTTTTTTTTTTTTTTTTTTTTTTAATTTCAAAATGGTACTTGTCAACAGCGATATTGGACTGTTGTAAACACGTTACCTGGTCTGCCGAGTCTCGTTTACAACTCTATGGAGTGGATGGACGTCTACTGGTACGGAAACAACCTCAGAACCCACGGTATGTGTGATTGTCTCATTTTGCGTTGTCCCTTGTCGACTTTGTTGTCCGTTTACTGATCGGGGGGGATTTTCCTCCCCTTTGCTATTTTAATCTCTGTGCTCTTCCACATTTATGCCTCTTCTTGTGCCGCCCAATGATTGAATGGAGGACTGATGACGTTCGCAGTTTTGGCCCCCCAAAACATCCAAACAACAACAACAACGAATTCACGAACACAGCAAGTCAGCAGGAGACTGTACGAGCTGCTCGAGGCTGTAATGGTGTGTGCCTTGTGAAGTTGGAGTGATAGGAGATGTCTGATACTGTACGTCTAGATACAACTCTTCACAAGTGATACGTGCGTATGCATCCTGGCTGATCACCTGAAACCATTGTGCATTGCTTGGGCAATTCTACCAAGACTGCGCGACACGCCACACGTCAAGAATTATTATAGAGTGGTTCCAGGAACTCTGTTCCGTTTTAAACACCTCCGCTGGCCACCATACGCCCCAGACATGACTATTATTGACCATATGCGGGATGCTTTGCAACGTGCAGTTCGGAAAAGGTCTCCACCCCCTCGTACTCATTCTCCTGCGCTACTTCGGACAGTAGACGAGTGAATACCACGTCGTTTGTGGCACTTCGGTGTGCTCCCGGCGGCCATGTTCGATATTAGGTAGGTCTATCAGTTTCTTTGGCTTTTCATTGTCCTTTTTTTATTATTTCCGGAAAAAATGAAAGGTGGCAATGCTTGAATTTCTTTGCAGAACGACATGTTGACCATAGCTGTTTTTTCTTCCTCAGTGCTACCGGTTTCGGTCATTTACCATTATCAAGCGTTAGCAGAGATTAGCTAAGCCGGCCGCGGTGGCCGAGGTGACTGAGGCGTTCCAGTCACGGTCAGCACGGCCACTACGGTCGGGGGTTCGAATCCCCCCACGGGCATGGATATTTGTGCCGTCCTAGTTCGTAAGTAGTTCATAAGTAGTTTGTAAGTTTAGGGACTGATGACCCCGTAGTTAAGTCCCATAAGCTTTACAAACATTTGAAGATTAGCTAATAGAATTTCTGTATGCATTGTAGATAATGAAACGCGTGGAGCCGATTATTGCCTGTCACTTCCGGGTACGATCCGTTACTCGTAATGACTCGGACTACCTAAATCGTATGCTCTCTGGTAAAGAAATCCACTGAACTTCAATTACGCGATAAATCAGTCAAACATTAAGGTCGTAAATTCTACCAAATACCTAGGAGTTACAATTACGAACAACTTCGACTGGAGAGAACACATAGAAAATATTGTGGGGAAGGCGAACCAAAGGTTACGTTTCATTGGCAGAACGCTTGGAAGATGCACCAGCTCCACCAAAGAGACTGCCTACATCACACTTGTGCGTCCTCTCCTGGAGTACTGTTGCCCCTTGTGGGACCCTCACCAGGTGGGACTGACGGAAGATATTGAGAAAGTTCAGAGAAGGGCAGCTCGTTTTGTTTTATCACGTTACGGGTGGGAAAGCGTCACAGAAATGTTGCACGAATTGGGGTGGAAATCATTAAAAGAAAGACGTTATTCATTGCGGCGTGATCTGTTTGCGAAGTTTCAATCACCGACTTTTACTTATGAATGTGAAAATATTTTGCTAGCACCCACCTACTTAGGGAGACATGACCATCCCAATAAAATAAGAGAAATCAGATCGAAAACGGAACGATTTAGATGTTCTTTCTTCCCGCGCGCTATTAGAGAATGGACCGGTAGAGAAAAGTTATGAAAGTGGTTAATGAACCCTCTGCCAGGCACTTAAATGTGATTTGCAGAGTATCTATGTAGATGTAGATGTAGATGTAGACTTAAAAAACACGCCCCGTAAAGATCTTTACGCGCCATAGCGGCAGGTGTCTCAGTCTCGCAAACAGAAACACTTCTGCGATATTCTAGAGCTGCTTTAAAACAATTCGCGAGTCTCGTCAATGTACGAAAAAGGAAAACCGTTTGCATGACTGCATACATCTGACGACCCGAGTGTCGCGTGCCACGGATAAGGAACGGTAACATGGGTGGCACTTCGGACCAATTAGCCAGCCAATACAATACTAATCAACCAGGCAACACATTCTGACGACCACGAGCAGCTTGTGCTAGGTATGTTAGAGCAATGCGTCGTGCGCTCCGCACCAGGAAATGACTCATTTAATGGAGAAGACAGGAGGTTAACGACTGGGAAAAATTCTGTATGCCTAAAGAGTCACCATTTGTATTCAGCTCTGCGAATGAGTTATGCATGTTCGACTATGACTATGGACACATCGTGCATAATGTCCGCATTGTAGGTCAACAGCAACGCTTGTGTCAAGTTGGACTCATTTACATAGAATTTCTTCGCCTGGTAGTCGTCAGAGAAACAAATCTGCTTTCCCGTGACGCTTTTCGGTATAGATACGCGTTTTCTCAAAAGGTAATAGCATCTTTCAAGACGTTGTCGCATCTATCAGTACAGTATTTTCTCTGCAGCAATGGTATAAAAGTCATACCATTAGCTTTCATCTCCATGAATGACCTTCAAATTTACCGCATCTCATTCATACTCGGAACTTTTCAGATATCGTGGAAAGTCTCATATTTTGATGCGTTTGTAACACCCACACCGATGCTTGACGTATCTGGGTTGTATTCCTCAATACAATTAACACTCATCCTGGTCTGTCAAGAGAAATAATCTTAGCATATGATTTATTAACGTACACCCTTTAAAGCGTGGCTGAAATCTTCAATTTGACAGTACGTCGTTCCTCTAATCTACAGTCTGCAGCAGTTCTCCCAAATACCTCGCTCTGGTAACACTAATAGTAGAAAACATAAAACAAAGGATTACGTAGATTAGGAGAGTATGTATGGGCCACTGTGGAGCGGCCGAGCGCATTGAGGCGCTATGCTCCGATGATCGAGGCTGTTCGCCGTCGGAGGTTCGAATCCCCCATCGGGCATGGATGTTTGTACCGTTTTTAGTAGGAGCTAGTTCAAAAGAATTTTGTATGTTTAGGGACTGATGACCCCATAACCTCTACAAACATTTGAACATTTTAGAGTCTGTATGAGATAAGCCTGTGAAGTGGGCCTTGACAGCTCATCTGGCAGAAGCACATCCAGCCAAAGGCATATTTTTTATTTGAATAATCATTTAGCATGTAGTTCGATCGTGTGAAAATTTAATTTGTTCACATACTACATTTATATAATTTGTTTGAAGATTTAAGAAATTGCAGGCATTTCTTAGCAACAGTATCATGTCAAATGTTTTTGATAAGTCGCGTTTTGCAGCTCTTAAATGTTCTAGAAAAGACATTTTTATATTTTGCACCAAAGCTGCTTTTATTTGAAATGCTGACTAGTTTCATATATATATATATATATGGCTTAAGAAAATGGGCAAAGACCGAAACTAGTCAGCATTTCAAATAAAAGCAGCTTTGGTGCAATATATAAAAATGTCTTTTCTACAACACTATCATGTCAGGCCGCTAGTGCTGCAAAAGGATTCGTAGAAGCTATTCTTTTTTAAAGACTTCAATGTGAGCCATTGATAACGTTGCATATAAACTAATTTATCTTCTCTAATGTAATTTGTGGGACGTTACTCCTATTGAAAAAGCTAATCTCTTGCAAAATTTCTATGATAGTACGTGCACGAGTTCATTCTGGATAGCTGGATAAAGACGGGATGCTAGGTGAGTGTAAAGGTTGCCTTCATTCTCGAGAAAGTATAACAATAATTTAAAAAATTAAAATTTTTTATGTCAAGAAAGGGACTGAAGTTGTCTTTGTAGAATTCTGTTTGCAAAACTTGAAGATTGCTTTCATTGGAAAATCTCAGAACATCTGGTAGTCATGCATAATTTTATTAACTCAAAATGTTCAAATGTTTGTTAAGCTTATGGGACTTAACTACGGGGTCATCAGTCCCTAAACCTACAAACTACTTATGAACTACTTACTAACTAAGACGGCACAAATATCCATGCCCGAGGGGGGATTCGAACCCCCGACCGTAGTGGCCGTGCAGACCGTGACTGGAGCGCCTCAGTCTCCTCGGCCACCGCGGCCGGCTTTTATTAACTACTGAATTTGAAAAATAGCTGTTAATGACGCCATATTAGAACGAAGTTAGGCAATAAGTGTAAGCATCGTCTGTCCTTTACCATGCAACAGTTATCAGTTAATATATTCCCCCCCTACAAGGTTCATATTACAATTAAATTTAGTACTGTGTGATCAAAAAGTCAGTATAAATTTGAAAACTTGATAAATAACGGAATAATGTAGACAGAGAGATAAAATTTGTCACACATGCTTGGAATGACAAGCCTATTTCAAAAAATGTCCGATGGTTGGAACTTCATCTGATCAGTAAAGCAATAATTAGCATAACAAATTAAGACAAGCAAAGATGATGTTATTTACAGGAAATGCTCAATATGTTCACCAAGATTCCTCAGCAATAACTGTAGTCGAGGAATAATGTTTTGAACAGCACTGTAAAACGTGTCTGGAGTTATGGCGAGGTATTGGCGTCGGATGTTGTCTTTCAGCATCCCTAGAGATGTCGGTCGATCACGATAAACTTGCAACTTCGGGTAACCCCCAAAGACAATAATCACACGGACTGAGGTCTGGGGATCTGGGAGGCCAAGCATGACGAAAGTGGCGGCTGAGCACACGATCATCACCGCACGACGCGCGCCAAGAAATCTTTTACGTGTCCAGCAGTATGGGGTGGAGCGTCATCGTACGATCGAACAGGTGTTTATCAGCCAGGCTGGAAGGAAGCAGCACTCAGGACGTTAGTATTTACACTTCCAAAGTACTACCGAGAAACGTGGCGCGACCGTCACCATGTCTGATAAGACGAGACGTTAAACAAAACTTTTCCGGCCTTTCTCCTTCTAGACAACTACTCCAACAAAAAAGGTTCAAATGTTTGTAAATCTTATGGGACTTAACTGGGGGTCATCTGTCCCTAAACTTACAAACTACTTATGAACTAACTTATACTAAAGACAGCACAAATATCCATGTCCGAAGGGGGTTTCGAACCCCCGACGGGGAACTACTCCAACATTTGGAGCCCTTGCGAAATATGTATAACAGTAGACATCGAAAAATTCAGACGAGGTGCACACTAAAAGTTAACTAATATGCCGCGGTGGAGTGGCCGAGCGGTCTAAAGCGCCATGCTGCGGAGCGTGAGATTGCTCGCCGTCGGGGGTTCAAGTCCTCCCTCGGGCACTGGTGTTTGTGTTGTCTTTAGGTTTAAGTTAGTTTAAGTAGTTTGTAAGCTTAGGGACTGATAACCACAGACGTTAAGTCCCATAATATTTACAAACAAAACAAACATTTTAACAAATTGTTTATGGAAGGTAAATTAGAATTTACATCACACGATCATGTTGCGTAAATTTAGAGAAACAGTGTTTCAGGAATGCCGTGAAATAATTCTGCATATCGAAATATGCAGACATTCATTTTCGTCTCACTCAGTAAGCGAATTGAATAGAACAGAATATCGCTAATATGGGTACGAAGTGCCGGCCTCCATGCAATGATTTGTGGGTGTAGAAGTTGGCTGTCCACGACATGAATACAGAGGATTAAAATATGAAAACATCGGAAACGCAATACATTAGCATGTCTAATACTGTGTGTGAAAAAACCGCTGGCCATCAAAACAGTTCCTAGTAGTCGCGGAAGGGATAAGTACAGTTTATGCGTAGTTTGCAAACGAATCTTACCTCATTCTCCTTGCAATATAGTGGCACGCTCAGGTAGCGATTATGTGACTAGACATCACGCAGCCGTCTCTCCAAAATATACAGCAAAGGCTCAGTAACATACAAACCTGGTGACACTATTATCGAGGGTAGATGTGACAATTCGTCTTTGAGCTCCCAAAACCAGATCTGGACATGCGAGCTGTTCGAGCACGGTAGGCATCATATTAAAACACAGCACCACCATTAGGGAACAAACATTGTACTTCATGGTGGACATGATCAGTCAAATTGGTCACTTGTGGCCTATAAACTACCATTACATGGTTGCCTGAATCGTCATCGAACAAAATGTTCAAATGTTTGTATAAGTTATGGGACTTAACTACGGGGTCATCAGTCCCTAAGCTTACAAACTACTTATGAACTAGCTAAGACTACAGACGGCAGAAATATCCATGCCGGAGGGGGGATTCGAACCCCCGACCGTAGTGGCCGTGCAGACCGTGACTGAAGCGCCTCAGTCCCCTCGGCCACCGCGGCCGGCCGTCATCGAACACCCTACAGCTTTCACTCTTTAGGCGTGAACTCTGTCGTGAGTTGAAATCAGTTGAAACAAGGCTGATCCAACTAAAGGGCTTTCGTCCATTGCTCCACAGTCTTGGTTTCATAGCTTCGGTACCAACTTTTCAACTTATGGGTATTTGAATCGCTGATGAGCTATTTTTGAATTCCAGCTACAATTCCCTTCTTGTTGCTTTGATCCTGCAGTGCCTTTTGCAGCTGTCGTCGTCGTACGTTTTGTAATAATCCTCTTAAATGTCCGTCTATCATGATCACTTAACACACTTTCGTTCAGGTAGTGACTTAGTCGGTTACATTTTCCGTTTTTTCTTGTCTGCAGTATACATCTTCGTTGTGGTACCTGCTTAAACAGGTTACGAAAGCAACAACCAAACGAGCATCAGCATTTTGTCTTCGTTCAAATTCACTTCACTCAGACATCAGAAGTGACTGCTATGTATGAACACAAAAGCACATGAACACCCTAATTTCTTGCCCCATGCGGATTTATTATTTCTGTTTGAATGCTGTTCAACGTGACATAGATATGGTAATCTTAAATGTACGGCACTTAAACCCACCGCGCAATGCTACATTGCTACTCGTCTAGACTCCTTCAAACTTGACATCAGGGCCTGGAACACATCTCGTATGTGCTTCATTGAACACTCTGCCCTGTGGTTTTGAACGAGCTTTTGAGCATGCGCAACAAACATGACATCATTACCTTATGGGTCAAATCAACACCACCAAGAGAGAAGACCACAGCGTTCTTCTCTGACGTCACGCACAGCAGACTCCGATCAACACCACCTAGAAGAGTTGCCCCGATGGTGTAACTAACTGGCTGGCTGCTGGGGCACGTCAGGTATGTTTAGGTCCAAAACAATTGCAGGAAGTTGAATTTTTGGTATGTTGTTAGGACATATTAGACTAGTATTAAACCAAGTTTGCAGCTTCGAAATCCTTTAGCTTAACTTTTAAAGGCCAAAAAACCTCGAAATTTTCGGACATTTTTCCGGTTTTGGCTTATAACTCGTGAAGGGTGGTTTTTTTTTAGAGAAAAGTCACCCACACCTGTATTAATGTAGATAAAATATGCTTCAATTTAAGCCCAACCGCAGCTCTGTAAGTCCAATAGTTCCCGATATACTGGACTTCAAAAATTGACTTATTTCTCCAAAAAGTTCAAATTTTCCATTTTAGTCATCTTTCGGTTAGAATATTGGCTCTAATGATCACCGCACAGGGAAAGTCACACATAAAAAGTTATTAAGCAGTTATTTAGCTTTAATGTAAGTACAGAACTAAGTCCATAGGCCTAATAGGTTTCAAGTTATCGTTAAAAAACTAAAAGTCGGAAAAATCGGAGTATTCAATAAATTGGTCCAGATGATTAATTTTTAAGGAAACAAATTTTTATTTATAGGTAGTACTACTTATAACACAATGTACATGTAAAAACTTAAGTGGTACGTCGAAGTGAGAGTTGAGGTGGCTGAGGAGGGGGTGTATCGACGAAGGAAACGCCTAGTGACTCCTGCAACAGATTTACACCAAAACATAAATTTGTATTAATGTAATGCGCTACTTCTCAATTTTGAAGCTGCAATAAATTAAAATATAATGCAGTACATACCTACTAAAAATGTCTCTTACCATTTGTTTTAACGAGAATGCCGGGATTTCTTCCCTGCTGGCTCAGACTCCGTTGTTTCTCTTGTTTGTTGGAGGTCTGTAACCGAAGTTGGATCGTCGACATCTTCGTCTTACTCTTCCGAATCTGCCGAGACGTTTGGAGTGCTGCGGAATGTCTTGCCCTGGCTCATTCGGCAAAGAACAGAGCACGTGAGCCGTGCTCTTTGGCATGAGCAGATCCCGTCACCACGCCCTTTCCTACATTTGCTCGACATCATCTTCAGTAGTGCTGAGTGCGCTGGGTCTTGGATTGTGGTGATAGGAGTTAGCCCTTTCTGGCTTCTTGTCCAAGCCAAGTCAGAGGGCTCTTTCTCGACGCCCAACCTCATCTGAACCTGGTGGTATGTCCTGTAGAAGCGCTGGGCCGCTGCTTCTTGGGTTGGGGGTAGACGAGGAAGCTGGACTTTTGCACTCGCAGCAGCCCTGAGGAAAAGTTCTTAGCGGAGAGTTTGAAGGTTGTCGTCCTCTCCACCACCATATAGGGCGACCAAGCACTTCCAGCATGCAGAGGCTCTCTCTTCTATAGTGGCATATGGCTTAAGAAATGTGGTAGCCACGCCAATCAGCTAGGGATTCTTCTCAATTATGCCCATCATTTTTTTTTCTTGCCCAAAAATGGCAGATACCGTGTCGCAACCAGTGAACGCGTGGAGAAACAGCTCTAATCCAAGAGGGAGCGACATTTGTCCTCGATTGAAGGATGTTGACGAGAACTGTTCACAACTAGCTCCACCCCTTCCATCTTTTTGGAGGAATATGTTCCTTGTATTGGAGCCCAACCCTTTGAGGAGAACCAACACATCGACATTCTCCCCAGCTATTAGGACGTGTTCATGTTGTCGGCTCTTCTCCAGCGCTGTCCAGGCGATAAGGCAGTCAGCGTCGTCGGTAGTTTGCTTGGTCTCTAGTCCTTCGCTCTCCATTCCAGCGCGAATAAAGCGCAGCTTGTTCTTCTGTTGGAAAGAAATTTTCTCTGAACCACTTCAATCACAGTACAAAATGTTGGAATATTATTTCACTGCGTGCAAGTACTGCATAACGGCGTAGATGCTCAGCTGCCTTTGTGCTACTGCCAACCCCCTCCTCTGAGTAGCCATCGAACACCACAGCGCCGGCCGCGGTGGCCGAGGGGACAAAGGCGCTCCAGTCACGTTCTGCACGGCCACTACGGTTGGGGGTTCGAATCCCACCTCGGGCATGGATATTTGTGCCGTCCTTAGTATAAGGTAGTAAATAAGTAGTTTGTAAGTTTAGGGACTGATAACCCCGTAGTTAAGTCCCATAAGCTTAACAAACATTTGAACATTTTTGAACACGACAGCCACATTCCTCCCATAGCGATGGACAGTGCAGGAAACGAAGGCTGCTACAATTTCGCGGATGCTGTTGTTACGTTGCCAGATAACTGTCTGTAGCAGATGCCCTCCATCGACAACAACAAAATTACTTTGTGCTGATGGAGATGTTTTCAGTGATAGGAGTGAAAGCACTCTTAAGTCTTGATCTGACTTTTTCGTAATGCACAGCCTTTGGAAGATTATGAGAGGGTCAATAGCGACCACATTGTTCCGCACTTTAACTGTAGCTGTAGCCAATATTCGAACCTTGTCATTCCTTTTGAAAGTAACATTGCCTGATGGACAGTAGTTTCTCATTCCAAGGAAATGGCGTTTTGGGATTTAAACCACGTTTTTAGTTTGTCGAAGTAGTATTTCGATCGATACGAGAGCATCTCATGTCAACGTGTTGCTGAGTGCTGGTGCAGGAGATATCACAGAAGTACTCCAAGCCCTCACAGATATTCAGCTTATGCACCGTGCGACCACTCCAGCGCGCAAGGACACTGCTGGAGATCCCGCGTTTTTTCACTGTCACTGTTCCCTCTCCAAGCACTTCCCGACATATGAAACAAACATCCGACGGGGATAGCTCCGACATATTGTAATAAAGAAAGTACTTAAAACACCAACACGATCGAGATTTAGACGATTTTTGTTTGAAACGTTCTTCACAGATCCAAGTACGATCATTTCTAAGGGCAGACTGGGTGTAGTGAGGAAGACCTCGGAGCAAGAGGTTTGGGAGGGAGGACAGAACAACCACTGCGTCACCACTCGCAGTGAGGGGGGGGATGGGGCGGGGTGTCTTCAGGCAACAAAAGACCTCGCTACGAACAAACGAAAGTCCCAATCCCTTAATGGCTGACCAATAACCACAAATAGAGAGGCTTTCGTTGTTTTTACAGCAATACCTACTTTCACGAATATATTGGTATGCACTAACACATAAATTACAATTTATATACAATGAGTTAATAATCATCGACAATGAGTAATTCCTCCTTTTTCTTTAACGTATATAGGATAAGAGGACTGCAATTCGTGGGGGTCAGTTTATTGAATACTCCGATTTTTCCGACTTTTAGTTTTTTAACGATAACTTGAAACCTATTAGGCCTATGGACTTAGTTCTGTACTTACATTAAAGCTAAATAACTGCTTAATAACTTTTTATGTGTGACTTTCCCTGTGCGGTGATCATTAGAGCCAATATTCTAACCGAAAGATGACTAAAATGGAAAATTTGAACTTTTTGGAGAAATAAGTCAATTTTTGAAGTCCAGTATATCGGGAACTATTGGACTTACAGAGCTGCGGTTGGGCTTAAATTGAAGCATATTTTATCTACATTAATACAGGTGTGGGTGACTTTTCTTTAAAAAAAACCACCCTTCACGAGTTATAAGCCAAAACCAGAAAATGTCCGAAAATTTCGAGGTTTTTTGGCCTTTAAAAGTTAAGCTAAAGGATTTCGAAGCTGCAAACTTGGTTTAATACTACTCTAATATGTCCTAACAACATACCAAAAATTCACCTTCCTGCATTTTTTTGGACCTAAGGCCATTTTTTTGTCTACGACGACTGGCCTACACAGCGCACTATGCTGTAGTGGACAGCCAGTCAGTTACGTGATCGTGACGTCACTGCAGGTTTCCCTCTCGGTGCTGTTGCTCAAATGCTTACGGATTTTATGGGGAACTAGCTACTAAACCTGGGTGTGTATGCAATTTTCCAGTATTATATTAGAAACGAAAATAGCAAATAATTCCTGACCTTAAAGAATATTTGTAGCAAATTTGTTTGAAATCGGTCAAATGTTCAAATGTTTGTCAAGCTTATGGGTCTTAACTGCGGGGTCATCAGTCCGTAAACTTACATACTACTTATAAACTACCTTATACTTAAGACAGCACAGACATCCATGCCCGAGCGGGGATTCGAACCCCCGACAGGGAGCGGTCTCGCGCATCGGAGCATGGCGCCTCCATCCGCTCGGCCACTCCGCCGCGGCTAGAAATCGGTCCATTAGTTTAGGAGCAGATGTAGAAAATTATCGGATGGTGCGGTCGTTTTTCACGAATGTCAATGTTTATGACGTCATATCTCCTGACGTATGTGGTTCCCACCCCAACAGCGATTGTTGCTTTATAACAAGGAACATGTGTACCAAGTTTAGTTGAAATAGGTCCAGTAGTTTAGGAGGAGATGTGGGACATACATACACACATACAGCCAATTTTATAAAATGTACAGATGACCACAGTTAATTTGGTATGCAGTTACTAGGTAGTAGCACTGCTTCAACCGAACGACAGCCTGCTCTCTCCTTGTCATAAAGCTGCGACTAAACTTTGTTTTAGATACAAAGGTAATTTACCAAAAATAGGTCACACTAAGTAGGATTTCTTATAATTAAATGTCACTCACACTCAGTGACTCGTTAGCGGTAAAAGCCGTCAAGAGAAAATAAAATAGAACACAAGAAACAGAAATATTCAGTCTGGTCGTGTATTTAAAGCCGTCAGGTCGTTGAGTGGAACGTAATAGTCGATGGTTCTTCTTAAAGGTAATATTTTCCTTTCTCATCTTCGCGTTTCTAATCGATTCTGGGACCAGCAATGACATTTACATTTGTACTTGGCACAAATATCTGTCCATTTTTTCCAATATATCTTGCATTTCCGAGGGTGTAGTTAGCCTTTAATCCGAATATATTGCGATTTATAGGGTTGTGGTGGGAAAGCAACGTAATAGTACAGCTCGATGTGAAATAAGCAGGAAAGGCATATGTTATTCTTCTTCGTTATCACAAACAGATTTCTATTTGAGAAGGAGAATGGAAGACAGGCATTGAGCATGTGCGTGATAAAGTACTGGTGAGAGCTGTTAAGGTTTCAATCATTCAGCAGCACTAAATAAATATTTGTGTGTGTGTGTGTGTGTGATTTAATAAAGCTGTCATCGCTTTAAAATGATTTTTATTTCTTTAATAATGGATTGAATAAGTTAATTCTGATATGGTGAGATGAGATTCTAGTCTCAGCAGGTGACTGTAATTTTATCAAGATAGCCTTCACGGCTATGGATATTTTGATACTGTCAGTAGCATTGTAATCAAGATAGCGAACGTTCCCATGTAGAAAATGTCACTTTTGTATTTTTAAATTAGCGATGGAGCTTATAGATGAGTGCCTCGCGGAATGGCCGTGTAGTCTAAAGCATCATGCTACGGACTAGGTGGAGGTTCCCGCCGGAGGTTTGTGACCTCCTTCCGGCATGGGTGTGTGTTTGTGTATTTCCCTTAGTGTAATCTAGTTTAAGTAGTTTGTAAGTCTAGGGACTGATGACCATAGCATTTTGGTCCAACAAGTTTACAAACATTTAACATTTTTTAAAATAATGACAAAAAACAGGACTCGACTTTGGGAGGATCGTGGTTCAAATACCCGCGTGGATATCCAGAAGTAGCTTTACCATTGCTTGTCTGTCATGCATATGAAAACTTTACCTTAAAACAGGGATATCCTTCGATCTAAACAATTTGTTTGACGTGATTACTGAAAATTTCAGAAACCTAGTGCTTGTTTAAGATAGAATACACCAGTATCCAAAAGTTAAATATAACCCGCATATGAGGAAAGTGAAAACTTGAAAAATCTACAACATTGTCAATAATTGTGTTATCTGTCTGGGAAAGGTGTAGGGCCTATCACCCTATCCACAGTTTCCGTCACTGCGAATAGGTTCACGGTTCAAAGTTAATGAAAACTAGTGAATTTGAGGAGTGTTTATACATTATTAAAGACAAATGTGAAGCAATGAATTGAAATTTGTGATGCGGCCGGGAATCGAACCCGGACCTCCATGCTTACTAGGTAGACGTCTTACCGTTACACCACCGCACCACTAACGATTAAGGCGCCTCGGAATAGTCTAAGTACGACTTCCCCCCACGTCACAAACTTTAATTCAGCTTCTGTGTTCCATAGATAATGTGTCTTGGACATATTTGAAACGAAAAACCGTCTCAGGGTTTCTGAATTTATATTTAAATAGAGTGTTTATACTCCTGTTGTCAAGAAAGTGTAGTCTTATCGACACGTTCGGACCATAACTCCAGAAAGTTGCAAATAGTGGCTTATTTATCTAGAGAAAAATCTCTGGAAGCTTTAAATTAGATAAAACAAGGCTTCATTTCTAGGCATTATACACGGTTTCAACGCATAGTAACTGTCCATGTACCTCAAAGGCCAGGTTTAACCTCAAAGGCCAGGAACTGCACAAAACATTCGATCATAAAAAACAGTGGTTTGTCGATTTCCATGCAAAACGTTGCTTTCTTTGACAAGCGACATTTTAATAGAGAGAAAATAGGAAGTTAATACTACAGGAGGGAAATTATACGTAATTCAATGGAATCAGTGTTTCATTCAAATGTTTGTTAAGCTTATGGGACTTAAATGCGGGGTCATCAGTCCCTAAACTTACAAACTACGTATGAACTAATTTCTACTAAAGACAGCACAAACATCCATGCCCGAGGGAAGATTCGAACCCCCGACGGGGAACGGCCTCGCGCATCGGAACATAGCGCCTCAATGCTCTCGGCCACTCCGCCGCGGCAGTGTTTCATTACATATCCAATTAACAATACCTGCCGCGCGGGAATGGCCGTGCGCTATAAGGCGCCTTGCTGCGGATTGCTCCCCGCAGGGGGTTCGAATCCTCCCTCGGGCATGGATGTGTGTGTTTGTATTAGCGTAAGTTAGTTTAATTAGTTTTTAAGTCTAGGGACTGATGACCACTGCAGTTTGGCTGCACAGCTTCACAAATATTTGAACATTTGACTTTAACAATGCTTAAAACCATCCTGTTAAATTATAATAGCGCAAAACACACAAATTTACACAAGTGATGCGGAATTTCGATTACGTGGTTAAATCGACGTGGAAGAGATACATGATCGTTATTTCATCAAACTTCACGCTGTGATTTACAACCAATTTACTGAACCAATCTATAACCACATATTGCAACAGGCTTGGCAAAAGGCACGCTATAACATTGGCATACCAATATCGTAATTTTAAAATGTAATTAGTTTGGCTACTGATAATGAATGGCTCGAATTCGAAAAAGATTTTGGATTTAAAAAACGTGGCTTTAATGTGGTTTGCACATTATTCTTTTCCACTTTTCTTTAAACACATCTTCGAAATCCAGCATCAGCAATTTGAGGATTAATACAGACAATACCAGGTGTGTGGATTATGTTTGTTTTGCGCTATTGTAATTATTTTAAGCAAAGGGTTTTTGGCACTGGTCATTGAAAATGTAATGGTACACAGGCGTCATTGAATTTTCTCTGCACTGGTATTGAGATCTTGTCAAAATGTAACTTGTGTTGAATTGCAATGTTCTGCTTCGAACTGTGAGAGACCTCTGTTTTTCTTTATGATCGAGTGTTACTCAAAGCATGATTGCATATGGTTCCGTGAGTTCGAGGTCAGAGGTGTGCCTTGTAACAGTGACCACTCGACAGCGGGAGAAATATCTGGCTTTAACTGGGTGACGGAATCGAACGACATCTAGAAGGCAATTGTCTGCAGAATTGAAGGTGCTTAACACGCCGACATCCACGAGGTCACAGCCAGCCACTGCAAAGCTACGCGCCCGAGACCGTGGCCTGGTGCGATGGTGAAACATCCATCACTATACGCACGGCAGTCAACATATAAAAGAATTGTAGTTTCCGATAAACTATACAGCACACAAACATGCTGCCTTCCACTCCATGGTACATCTCCTGACATCCATACCATTATCAAAACAAGACTTTCAAACTGGATTAAATACCATTAAATATATTGCATGCAACAATGGCTATAGACCTCAACTAATAGATAACATTTTAGAAAAAAAACAAAGAAGGAAAGTACTACCCCTCCTCTATTCCCCCATTTCAGAAACAGTCATCACTAAGACCAACTGGTGTACTATACCATATTTAGGAAAATTATCTACCAAAATAGCCAGAATTCTCAAATCATGTAAATACAGAACATCATTTTACTGAAGAGGCACTGCAGCTAATTTGCTATTCAACAGCAAAGGCACAAGGAATGCATTAAGTAACAGTGGGGTTTATAAAATCACATGCAATGTCTGCAGCAAATTTTATATATGTCAAACAGGCAGGGCAATTGAAATTAGACTGACTGAACATGAACGAAGCTGGAGATTACAGAAAGCAGACTCCACCTTTGCTGATCACGTTCTGAAAGAAGGACACAACTACCAGGTCCACACAGAAGTGCTTCGCATAGCAAACAGAGGCAGGAAACTAAACCTGTTAGAAGCACTGGAAATAAACAAACATTTAGCCAAAAATCCCCAGCTAGTGCTAAATGACCAGGTACAGTTGAACACATCCCCACTTTTAAGCTTCACATAATGTAAACAAAACAGCTAACTACTACAGACCATCTTAATGTCACATGTAGAGTCCCCATTCCTACCATGTTTACTTTTAGACTTTAAGATAAAATTTTGTTATGGTCTTCAGTCCGGAGACTGGTTTGATGCAGCTCTCCACCCTACTCTATCCTGAGCAAGCCTTTTCAACTCCTCATAAGAACGACAACCCATATCCACTAGAATCTGCTTACTATATGCGTCTCTTGGTCTCCCTCTGCGATTTTTACCCCACACACTTCCCTCCAATGCTAAATTTACGATTCCTCGATGTCTAAGAATGTGTCCTACCAAGCGATCCCTTCGTTTAGTCAGGGTGTGCCAAAAATTCCTTTTCTCACCAATTCTGTTAAGTACCTCTTCATTAGTTATGTCATCTACCCACCTAATCTTCAGCATTCTTCTGTAGCACCACATTTCAAAAGCCTCTATCCTCTTCCTGTCCGCACTGCTTATCGTCCATGTTTCACTCCCGTACAAGGCAACACTCCACACAAATGCCTTCAGAAAAGACTTCCTTACACTTAAATTAATATTCGATGTTAGCAAATTTCTCTTTTTCAAAAATGCTTTTCTTCTCATTGCCATTATGCATTTTATATCCTCTGTACTGCGGCCATCGAATGTTATTTTACTACCTAAGTAACAAAACTCATCTACCACCTTCATCGTTTCGTTACCTAATTTAATTCCTTCAGCATCACCTGATTTTCTAAGACCGCATTCCATTATTTTTGTTTTGCTCTTGTTAATGTTCATTTTATACGCTCTCTTCAACACACTGTCCATTCCATTCAACTGTTCTTCCAGGTCCTTTGCTGTCTCTGACAGAATTACAATGTCATCAGCAAAACGCAATGTTTTTATTTCTTCCCCCTGAACTTTAATCCCTATTCCAAATTTTTCCTTGCTTTCCTTCACCGCCTGCTCGATGTACAAATTGAATAGCATCGGAGAAAGGCTACAACCCTGTCTTACTCCCTTCCCTACTGCTGCTTCCCTTTCATGCCCTTCGAGTCTAATAACTGCAGTCTGGCTTTTGTACAAGTTGTAAATAACTCTCCTTTCTCTGTATTTTAACCCTGCTGACTTCAGAATTTGAAAGAGTGTATTCCAGTCAACATTGTCAAAAGCTTTCTCTAAATCTACAAAAGCTAAAAATGTAGGTTTGCCTTTCCTTAATCTATCTTCTAAGATAAGACGTAAAGTGAGTATTGCCTCCCGGGTTCCTACGTTCCTCCTGAATCCAAACTGATCTTCCCCGAGGTCAGCTTCTATCTGCTTTTCCATTCTCCTGTAGATAATTCGTGTTAAAATTTTGCAACCATGACTTATCAAACTGATGGTTCTGTAATTTTCACAACTGTCTGCGCCTGATTTCTTTGGTATCATAACATTTTTCTTAAAGTCTGAGGGTATTTCGCCTGTCTCATACATCCTACACACTAGTTCAAATAGTTTTGTCATGGCTGGCTCTCCCAGAGACTTTAGTAGCTCTGAGGGTATGTCATCTATTCCTGGGGCCTTGTTCCGACCTAGGTCTTTAAGGGCTCTGTCAAATTCATCTCTCAGTATAGTATCTCCTATTTCATCTTGATCTACTTCCTCTTCCGTTCCTACAACATCGTCTCTAAGTTCATTTCCTTTGTAGAGCTGCTCTATGTACTCTTTCCACCTTTCAGCTTTCCCATCTTTGCTGAGAACTGGTTTTCCATCAGAGTCCTTGATATTCATAGAGCTGTTTTTCTTATCTCCAAATGTTTCTTTTATTTTCCTGTAGGCTGTATCTATTTTTCCCCTATTTATACATTCTTCTACAGATTTGCATTTGGCTTCTAGCCACTCCTGCTTAGCCATTTTGCAATTCCTGTCAATATCATTTCTTAGTCGTCTGTACTCCATTTTGCCTGTTTCATTTACTGCATTTTTATATTTTCTCCTTTCATCAATTAAATTTAGTGTTTCCTGTGATATCCAAGGATTTTTTTGTAGGTCTTGCCTTTCTACCTATTTTGTCCTCTGCTGCCTTCACTATTTCATCTCTCAATGCTACCCATTCCTCTTCTACTGTTTTATTTCCCCCTGTTTCTGTCAATTGTTGCCTAAATCTCCCTCTGAAATTCTCCACAACTTCACTTTCCTTCAATTTATCTAAGTCCCATCTCCTTATTTTCCTACCTTTCTGCAGTTTTTTCAGCTTCAGCCTACAGTTCATGACTAACAAGTTATGGTCAGAGTCTATATCTGCCCCTGGGTATGTTTTACAGTTTATCACCTGGTTCCGGAATCTATGTTTTACCATTATAAAATCTATCTGATACCTTCCGGTGTCTCCTGGTCTCTTCCACGTATACAACCTTCGTTTATGATTCTTAAACCACGTGTTTGTTACGATTAAATCATGTTCCGTGCAAAATTCTACCAGGCGACTGCCTCTTTCGTTCCTTCTGCCCAGTCCATATTCACCTACTATTTTTCCTTCTCTTCCTTTTCCTACTACCGAATTCCAGTCTCCCATCACAATTAAGTTTTCCTCTCCCTTAACTGTCTGAATAATTTCCTTTAGCTCCTCATATATTTCTTCGATCTCCTCATCATCGGCAGAGCTAGTTGGCATATAAACCTGTACTACTGTTGTCGGTGTTGCCTTCGTATCTATCTTGACAATGATAATGCGATCACTGTGCTGCTCATAGTAGTTTACCCGCACTCCTATTTTCTTATTCATTATCAGTACTACTCATGTGATACCCCCAACTGATTTTGTACTTATTATCCTGGACTCACCTGACCAGAAATCCTGTTCATCCTGCCACCGAACTTCACTAATCCCCACTATATCTAACTTCCACCTATCCATTTCCCTTTTTAAATTTTCTAATTTTCCTACCCGATTAAGGGATCTAACATTCCACGCTCCGATCCGTAGAATGCCAGTATTGTGCCGACCGCGGTGGCCGAGGGGACTGAGGCGCTCCAGTCACGGTCTGCACGGCCACTACGGTCGGGGGTTCGAATCCCCCCTCGGGCATGGATATTTGTGCCGTCCTAGTTCGTAAGTAGTTCATAAGTAGTTTGTAAGTTTAGGGACTGATGACCCCGTAGTTAAGTCCTATAAGCTTAACAAACATTTGAACATTTTTTTTATTGCCAGTATTGTCTTTCCTGATGACAACATCCTCCTGAGTAGTCCCCGCCCGGAGATCCGAATGGGGGACTATTTTACCTCCGGAGTATTTTACCCGAGAGGATGCCATCATCATATTTTCATACAGTAGAGCTGCATGTCCTCGGGAAAAGTAACGGCTGTAGTTTCCCCTTGCTTTCAGCCGTTCGCAGTAACTGCATGGCAAAGCCACATTAGCTGATGTTACAAGGCCAGCTCAGTCAATCATCCAGACTGTTGCCCCTGTAACTACTGAAAAGGCTGCTGCCCCTCTTCAGGAACCATACGTTTGTCTGGCCTCTCCACAGATACCCCTCCGCTGTGGTTGCACCTACGGTGCGGCTATCTGCATCGTTGAGGCACGCAAGCCACCCCACCTCGGCAATGTCTGTGGTTCATATATATAAATTGCGCAGTAATATGAAATGTAATTTAAATATGCGAATCTTGCCAGATGCTGTCAAATAAGTAAATAGTAAAATCAGTGTAGAAAACGAATTTAATGTACACCTTAAGTGACGATCTCAACATATGCTACAGTGTCAATAATGTCAACATAGTTTTTAATTCAATAATATTTGATATATAATGTGTTTCACACCGTTCACTCGCAAATTACAATGTAAAAATGTTAAGGAGGCCACTGATTACGTGAACATAACTCTACATGGCAACATATATTGTTTGCAATGCCAACAAATGTCATATGCAAAGACCGAGTAATCTGTGTGTTGTATCGTTGTTTTAACATGTTTGAGAACCGATGCAATAGCGTCTTTGTCGACGCATGTCAACAGTTTACCTAATGATGGCCTAATAAGCCGATAACTAGTTAGTAAATAAACAAAAAATTAGTAGAACAGAAACAGTTTGTTTGTTTTCAACCTTAACTATACAGCAGGGTTTAACTTTGGCTGCAAAACTTTCCGGCACATCCCAGAGATAGTTTTTTTTATGTACTTTGTTTTTAACAGGTCGGCACCGGAGGTTTGAAAGAGTACACGTGTATTAAACCACAACGTAATTATAATTTGCCGTTGAGACAGCACCATTGTTCAAAATGTTTGTATAGTCTATGGGACTTAACTACGGGGTCATCAGTCCCTAAACTTACAAACTACTTACGAACTAGGACGGCACAAATATCCATGCCCGTGGGGGGAGTCGAACCCTCGACCGTAGTGGCCGTGCAGACCGTGACTGGAGCGCCTCAGTCTCCTCGGCCACCGCGGCCGGCCAGCACAATTGAACATGACAATCTGATCCCAACGTGTTGCGATGGGCAGGGGCGTGGGGTAAGGTACTGTGCGCGCGGGAGTGAGTCTGTGTGTATGTGTGTGTGTGTGTGTGTGTGCGTGAGTGAGTGTTTGCGTGTGCGTCTGTGTACGCACGTACAGTATACCCTGGATAAGTTGAGCTTCATTCTAAAGTTATGATCGGTACATGACGCCTTTTGTTTACGACTGCCAATAACCTCAACGCTGTAGTAGCAGTGCGACGTCTCATGTGTTTCGAGGAGAAACAAATAACGTAAGGCGTGTTTGAATATGACCGTCTGTATAATGTGGTTTCACGAAATATTTTTCTTCCGTGTCATTATATACGTCATAACTGCTGATCAACTATGCGTATGAAGCACGCAAAACTAAAAGTTGGCAGCGTTTCGAGCCGATACGTCCCTTTGCCATGGCACTCTTGACTTTTCAATCTTTTCCTGGCCCGCACTTTTGCTAGAACGTGGTTGACGCTCAAGTTATCTTGTATTACCTATACAGTACAGGGGAGCTCCCACAGGAGGAAATTTTTAACTCTCCGTGCAGAACGGGGGTGTGTTATCTCTTTGATGCACAGATTTTATGCTTGCTGAATTTTATGATGTAAAACATATTTTATATACCCATTGGCATTGAGACACAAGGAAAACAAGAATGAATATTAATTTTTGCATTTATTTTTCTTTAACACGATAGTATATATCAGGGATGGCCACAACGTTTCTCGCGACCAAGACCATCACCAGGAAGACAATTCCAACCAACTTCAGAAAAATCGAAGTGAGGGGCACACCAGTCCCCTGGTCCAGGACAGCGAAATACCTCGGAGTGACGCTGGACAAGGGACTTACATGGGGCCCCACATTGAAGATACAAGAAAGAAGGCGCTCGGCAAAATGCAGGAGCTATACCCGCTCCTCAACCCAAATTCTACGCTCCTACAGAGAACCGGTGTTATCCTGTACCTTCAACAGATTATGCTAATCATAGAATATGCCTCACCAGTATGGAGTAAAGCAGCACCAAGCAATCTCCAGCGACTCCAGGTTGTGCAGAACCGCGCCATAAAAAGAGCGCTACACCTACCACAAACATTCCAGACAGCAGAGGTCCACCAGGTAGCGAACGTCCACCACCTTGGAACAAGAATCCGAGAATCGACAACAGAGTTGTAGAAGAAGACGAGGGAAGCCGAAACCTCACTCATCCGAGAAATTGGACAACGAGTACACCGCCTAGCAACCACCAGACAGCCAGATCTTCTGCGCAACCGATGAACAAAACGTCTATTTATGCTATGAATGTGTGTAAATGAGTGAATGAATGCAAACAATACCCCACCACAAACCCTCAGTAGTATCCCTGTCAATCAAAATAGCCTTCAGCTAAACACCCCAGCAGTCCTATGCTCAACTGCCCCCCCCCCTTTGCAAAATTATCGTTTGGACAATCCCCCCCCCCAGGCCCTCCATTAATTATTAAGTCCTCACCTCAACCACAGCAGCTTAATGCAAACCAACCCCTCCCCCCTCACAGGCCACCCTCTTTAAACAGGCCTAGCAGCCCAGTGCAAAACTGTCGTCATGGGCACTTAACCCCCCCCCCCATTAGTTTAAGTCTCCCGCCTCAACCCCCTAGGACTTGGATGTAGTCATCCAAAAACAAGGCCGTCTGTAGCCCTAACGGGCCCCCACAGAAAGCAAAGCTGTCGTTAGGGCACACCCTATCACTAGATTTTAAGTGCACCTTCATCAAATCCCCTCTGGAACTCATCATCATCACCAAAAATCTATGACTATCCACTCTCTCTATCTTCTACTAATAGTCCATCTTTAAAAAGAAAAAAAATGAAATATTAAATCAAAGACAAAACTAATATAACATATAAAAACAACAAAAAACTTTATATTTATTAAATTAATAATAGATAATTACTCACCACTGCTACTATCAGTACACCTTTGTTAACTAAAATTGCAGCAAATCAATCAATAAGGCCAAAAGCCACTGTATGTATGTAAATACATCAAGAACCAAGACTGGAGGCGGTGCAAGAAATTGCAAATACTCCATCAACCCAGGGTACCCCAGGACACCACCAAGAAGAGCTGCAGCTCGGGCCCGCTTCGGGGGTTCGAGTCCTCCCTCGGACATGGATGTGTGTGTTAACCTTAGGTTAGTTTACCTTAGTTTGATTAGTTTGTAAGCTAGGGACTGATAACCAGGCAGTTAAGTCCCAAAGACTTACAAACATTTGAACATTTGAGCAGCTCGGGCAGCAAGGTTCAAATGTTTGTAAATCTATCGGACCAAACTGCGTGGTCAGCAGTCCGTAGCTTACAAACTACTTAAACTAATGTAAACTGACCTAAGGACAACACACACACCCATGCCCCAGGGAGGACTCGAACCTCCACGGCGAGCAACCGCGCGCTCCGCAGCGAGACGCTTTAGACCGCTTTTTTTTTTTTTTTTTTTTTTTTGCTGCTCTGTGTAGTTCTGTTCGTTGCGGACGTCGATCAAGTTTGTTCGTTTTTTTGTTCGATTTGTTCTTGGCTCAGCTTTTTTATTACAGAGGGCGTTCAGCCCTCTGACCGGGCGCGCTGAGCCACGGCGCCCGGCGACCGCTCGGCTACTCCACCGCGGCGGGCAGCAAGACCCCGCCTTCCTGTCAGTACACACCGCGCTTCACGCTTCTGCGAAAGCACAAGTAATGTGCGGGAGAAACAATGCCCTTAATATTCTTCGTAAACGAAACTGAAATCGTCTGACATTTTAATGAAGCTCCTGACTGCGGCAGTTACGTACACTTATCGCAAGAAAAGGAAACAGTACGAAATGCAGCGAAGTAAAACTATGTAAGACAGTAGACAACAATCACTACGTTTACAAGCGATGTATCTTCTGGGAAACGCCTGTTGGTAGCGGTCGTCACTGGAAGTAGCCAGTCGCATTCGTAGTTAACAGTCTGATTAATTTTCTCTGTGGTGTAAGAGTGTTTAAGTAAACTTATGAATTTTGCTGGTGTTAATAGTTACAATGTTATCGAAGAAGTGTAAGTATGAAGAAGACAACAGAGTCTTTAATAAAGAGTGGGAGGAACAATTCTGTTTTGTAGAGAGGAACGGTAAACCAATGCGCCTTTTGCGTCAAATGACATTGTCACAGTACAAAGCCAATAACGTCAAACGCCAATTAAATGTTTGTAAATCTATCGGACTCATCTGCGTGGTAGTTAGTCCGTATCTTACAAACTACTTAAACTAAGGTACACTAACTTAAGGACAACACAAACACCCATGCCCGAGGGGGGACTCGAACGCCCGACGGCGAACAGCCGCGCGCACCGCAGCACGGCGCCCCGCTGCGCACGGTTAATCCGCCGTGGCTCTCAAACGCCATCGCGTCACTAACGATAGTGATTTCAGGAAACATTTCCCGATTGGTTCCCACTTTAGGAAAACTATATTTTCAACCTTAAAAAAAAACTTCAAGTGCGGAGTAGTGTTATGTTAATGTTCACCAGAGATGCTGATTTAACAATCTATGCTGGCTTTGTCTTGCCTTTTAATATTACAAAATCAAATAAACCATACGCAGAGGGTGGGGGATTTGTAAAGAACAATATCGCACAAGTTGTTTCTATTTTAGACCCCGAAAATAAGAAACTACAAAAACTGGTACACCAAATTCCCACCTCTAGACACACAATAGAGAGGATAATATCTGCTGTTACTGGTGATATTGTAAGTAACTTACAAAAACATACAAGTGACTGTTCAGCAATGAGTCTACTGATATCCAACATAAACCGCAACTTGCCATTTTTGTGAGGTATGTATCAAATGACTTGAAGGTGGTGGAAGAGGTCTTAGATTTTGTTACCTTGAAGGATATTATTTTTTGGAGTATTGCTGCCCAGTGTGGGATCCTTATTAGGTGGGTTTGACGGAGGACATCGAAAGAGACCAAACAAGGGCAGCTCGTTTTATATTGTCACGATACAGGGGAGACAGCGTTACGGAAATGATACAGGATCTGGGATTACAACAACGGCGCTTATCACTGCAGCGTGGGCTACTTACGAAACTCCAATCGCCAACATTCTCCTCCGAAAGCGAAAATATATTGTTGAATGCCATTTACATAGGCAGAAATGATCATCAGAATAAAATACGAGAAATCAGAGCTCGAACGGAGAGATTCAGGTGTTCTTTCTTTCCGCGCGCTATTCGAGATTGGAATGGGAGATAAATAGTATACAAATGGTTCGATGAATCCTCTGCCAGGCATATAAATGTGATTTGCAGAGTATCCCATGTAGATGTAGAGGTTGTCACTTTAAAGAAGCCCTGGGTGGTGTTCTAGTGAAATGTTCAGTACGGCCGGCCGCGGTGGCCGAGGAGACTGAGGCGCTCCAGTCACGGTCTGCACGGCCACTACGGTCGGGGGTTCGAATCCCCCTCGGGCATGGATATTTGTGCCGTCTTTAGTACAAGGTAGTTGATAAGTAGTTTGTAAGTTTAGGGAGTGATAACCCCGTAGTTAAGTCCCATAAGCTTAACAAACATTTGATTTTGTTCAGTACGTACTGAGAAGATTGTCAGTATTGATACTGATGGTGCACCGTCTGTGACAGGTGTAAACCAAGGCCTTGTGGGGCTTTTAAAGGCTGACATTTCATACCCTGAATTCCTTTCAGTTCACTATATTATTCATGCAGTACCTTTAGCATATAATTATTTTCAATATTCACATGTTATGCAGGTGGTACTAACAATTGTGAGCTTTATTTCCTCCACTGCCAAAACACACTAATAGTTGAAATAGGAGAAATCAGCAATGACGAACGTCCTGATGTTTCTTGGTATTGCTTAGTGAGATAGTATATTTTTCCAATTACTGGATCCAATTACGCAATTTCTGCAAGAAAAAGGGAAATCTTTCCCTGAGCTTTCTGAGCCACAGTGGTTGTTCGATTTGTCCTTCTTCATTAACGTTGTTCAGCATTTACAAACACTAAACAAATCATTACAAGGAAGAGATTTATTTCTGATTTAGTATAGTGTGTGTTCAGCTTTCGTAACAAATTAAGACACATTCACAAAACATTTGACTCTAAAACATTTGCTCAATTCATATACCTGAAGAAAATTTCTGAAAAACTCCCTTATATTATGTGCAAATACAAGATTATTTAAATAGCCTATCTGCCTTCCTGAAGATATAAATGTCAGATTTACTGATTTGACAACACTTAAAGCTTCATTTTCATTTCTGAAAAACCTTTCCTTGATGTTGTTGAGAATGTGTTTCAATAGCGATTATTAAAGATTCAGCAGCTGTGGAATTGGAGCTAATAGAACCATTTATGTGAACATCTCAGCCACATTTCAAACAGCTCACAACAAAAATAAAACTTTAAATTTTAAAATCAGTAAAAAATTACGCGAAACTCTGAAAATGATTTTTGTAACAAAATATTCAGGACACCGAAAATAGAATGTTATATTATAATGTTGCACTCTGATACAACATGTGGCACACTTCAAAACATCCCCGTAAGTTTGCGACTCCCAAAGGTAAGGTAAGTGGCTACCCCTGGTATATATCCTATACCACCACGCAACTTGGGACTGTTGCTAAAACATCTTAAACATCTTTATAAACGTCTTTATATTCTATTCTAAGGGGAAATAATGTTATTAATGTAAAATAGTTTTGTTTCTGTAAAGTGGTATTACGCAGTAACAAAAAATCATAAAAAGCTTTACATAAAATTCGTTCATCATTATTTGTAAAAGTCTTGGAAGCATATTTACAGTTTGCTAAGGCACAATGGCACTTTGCAGGCAGCATACATCCAGAAATTGCGTACTTGCTTCTTTTTGTACTGCACTTCGCACAAAGTCTAGCTGTATTGCGTACTCTTGGTGTGATGAATTCTCACGACGCAGCCGTGATGGAATGTGTGGCTTGGTTACAAGGAGAGAACTGCGTGAGCATGCGGGTGCAATTGTAGTAAAATTCGATCACCGAGCATAGAGGCAGAAATTATTCAGAAAGTGGTATACTATGTGTACCACCGTGCTCCAGAGAGTTAAATATTTGACCCGTAGTCCAAATATTTGAAAATCTATCGGACTCAACTGCTTGGTCATTAGTCCGTAGCTTACAATCTTCTTAAACTAAGGTAAACTAACCTCAGGATAACACAAACACCCATGCCCGAGGGTGGACTCGAACCCCCGACGGCGAACGGCCGCGCGCAGCGCAGCACGGCGCCCCAGTTATAGTTACTCTGTGCCAGTGCGCACGGCTACTCCGCCGCGGATTGACCCGTAGCCAGTCTGCCAGAACAGAATTCCTAAACGAAAGTTCCAATTTTAAAGAATTTTTCTACTTCAAAACTCGTTTAATCGGGATAGTTCTTAGTTATATTTCACGAAAGTCTTGCATTGTTATCAACTCAGGCTGATGCAACAATCAGCTGCTACGGTACAAAAGGAATACGGAATTAATGTTTCGCGAAGACGTGGGAAATCGGAATAGTACGAGACCCAGCAAGAGCAGGAATATCTTCATTGTATTTAGCAGCTAAATGACCAATTGATTAATACTGGATCCATGTTCACAGAGCAGCTACAAAGCGACTGTTCGAACGTCGCGGCTGGCAACAGTTGAAAACATGGCATAGTCACGAAGACTATCGACTTGTGCCAGAACGTATGAAGCAGAACGGGGAAGGAAAGTGCCATTGGCACGACGGCAAGCGCTAGCAGCTGTTTGTATTGAACCTTGTGGTGTTATGTTTTTGATTATATTATGGTTTAAAAACCTGAATTTCAGAATAGTATTTATAGTATTTTCTGAAAAATGATTTCTCGTAGTTAGTTTTATCACAAGTCTTTTTGTGTGGCCCCTAGGGGGGGTGGGGGGGCGGGATGCTTGTAGCAGTGCATTTCGGCACCTAAAAGTTTAGAAATTAAGCACTGCTGTACAGTATTCTCATAGGGGAAGTATGGCAGAACGGGATAGCGAGTGACAACGGGATATTTCCTCTTTGTTGAGTGGAGTGTCTTACAACAAATTGCAGTAAGATGTAACAATGTCTCTGAACATAATGGAAGGTGAGACAGCTATTTTGTCTTGTATTGGAGTACGACTTGTATGCGAAGACCTGTCCTTGACGTTCCGAGATGTGGTTTTTATAATTTTTAATGAATTTCAACGGAAGGTAAGACGTTAATCGTACGCCATTCAATGAAATGTAATCGTGAAAAAAATGACATTGGTTATACTTTTTTATACCGGGTGATTCAAAAAGAAAACCACAGCGTGGAAAATCGAAAACTCTACAGAGAAGAAAAGGAGAGCTAAGCTCTTTCTGTCGCCGATTTAAGAAAGCTCTGAAGTTCCATTTGGTTGCTCATTTGGTCGCTAGAATCGTTGTTGGCTCATTTCTCTTGTTAATGCAAAGATGGCGAATGCTTTACGAAAAGCTTTTTGTGTTATCTAGTGCGGCAGAAGTGAATCGACGATAGTTGTTCACCGTGCATTTCGAACGAACTATGGTGTTTTACCTCCTGATAGGTAGTTTATCAAACGGTGGTATAAACAATTCACCGATAAAGTCTGTTTTTGCAAACGGAAAAGTTCCGAACGGCTGCGCACGAGTGAAGAACATGTTGCCCGCATTCGGGAAACATATGCTTGCAGTCCAGAAAATCGAACCGAAGAGCTAGCAGAAAGCTTCAAATTCCATAACTGAACATTTGGAAACCTCTAAGGAAAAAGTTAGTGATGAAACCGTACCGTATGGAATTGGTTAAAACCCTTTCCGAAGCGGCTACTGCGAACAGAATCGACTTCTGCGAGCTTGTCCTTGAGCAAACAGATGACTTCTACATTTCGAAGGTAGTGTTTAGCGATGAAGCTACATTTCACACAAACAGAAGCGTCAATAGGCACAATGTCCGTGTACGAGACACTGGAAATTTGCGGCAAATAATTCAGCATGAACGAAATTCAGCTATGGTGAACGTTTTCTGTGCCATTTCAGCCAATAACGTTTTTGCTCTTTTTCTCTTAGACGGTACCACTTTATGTGGGTAAACCTATCTCGAAATATTGCAGAATTGGCTGTTTCGTCAATTAGAAGTAGAAGCACGTCAATTTATATTGCAGCAGGATGGGGAACCCCCCCCCCCCCCCATAGGCATTTATTTGCCCGCGCTAATTTCAACGAAAAGTACCCAAAGCAATGGATCGCCCACCAGGAAACTCGTGACAGAGTGCATTGTCAATGACCTCAAAAAAAACCTGACCTCACCCCCTGTGATTTTTTTCGGTGGGGATGTTTCGACCACGTCTACCAGGTAACACTGAAAAACTAAAAGAAGCTGTCCAAATTATTATGTCTGAGGTGCCACAGAGAGTGTGGAATGCGTTAGAATATTAGGTTGATGCCATTAGAGTGTCTGGAGGGGGCTATACTGAACATCCATGTAATTACTTTCTACTAAAAATAAATGAAAAATTCCTTTCTTAAGTACTCTTCAGCCAAGGTTACATAATTTTTCTTAGATTTTTCGTTGCAAGTAGATTTGTAACTACACAGTTCTTTTTCATTCCTTGCGTTTCCAGGCGCTATAACTTACGTTAATTGAGTTTATTTATTTATATTTATCATGTTCCGCAGGACCGAATTCCATGGTCATGGAACGAGTCAGTACATCAGATTGTAAAACAGGAGTGGTAATACATAAAGTGGAACGTGTAGCAATCCTGTGTACACGACATGCCTCACCATATGAAGAAAGAAACAACAACGCAACACATCAAGTGGAGTTGTGTTTTTCTTTGCAAAAAAGTAAAGGAAGCAATTCCAACCCATGTCCCGCCTTAACCTCCTAAAACTACTCGTCGGCCGGACGTGGGGCCTCAACCTGTCCACTCTCCTCTACACCTATAAATCAAACATGCGCCCTGTCCTATGCAGCTTCGATTCCGCCTGGATATCCGTCCCCCCCCCCCCTACCTACTATCCTAGCCGCGGTGGAATAGCCGAGCGGTCTAAAGCGTCTCGCTGCACAGCGCGCGATTGCTCGCCGTGGAGGTTCGAGTCCTCCCTGGGGCATGGGTGTGTGTGTTTGTCCTTAGGTTAGTTTACCTAGGTTTAAGTAGTTTGTAAGCTACGGACTGATGACCACGCAGTTTGGTCCGATAGATCTACAAACATTTGAACATTTGAACCTACTATCGCTCGCTTCAAATACTCGAACGCCACGCCCTCTGCCTTGCGTAACCCATCCGCCTCCCCTACCCCGCGCAGATCCTCTACGATCTCATCCAATTCCCCCTCCTCCTTCTGTTTCTTGAACATCTCCGGCGCCTCTACATTACCCGCAGAATAGAACTCCACAATCATCTGGTCTACCCCATCCTTACAAATTCTGGGCCTCTGCCATGCCTTCGCCAGTGTATCACTGCCTCTCTTCACCTCCACACTCTCCACATCCTCTCCCAGGGTAACTTCCGACAACTGCCCCTCACGGATGATGCCCTCTGCCGCAAAATCTATCCCTCATACCAGTCGTAATCCTTTCCCCATGGGTTCGACGCCTCCTCTTCCCCTCCTCTCCTGGCCCCTCCCAATACTCGAACGCCACGCCCTCTGCCTTGCGTACCGCATCCGCCTCCCCTACCCCACGCTTATCCTCTACGACCTCATCCCTTTCCCCCACCTCCTTCTGTTTCTTGAACATCTCCGGCGCCTCTACATTACCCGCAAAATAGAACCCCACAATCCTCTGGTCTACCCCATCCTTACAAATTCTGGGCCTCTGCCATGCCTTCGCCAGTGTATCCCTGCCTCTCTTCACCTCCACACTCTCCACATCCTCTCCCAGGGTAACTTCCGATACCTGTCCCTCACGGATGACGCCCTCTGTCGCAAAATCTATCCCTCATACCAGCCCTAATCCTTGCCCCGTGGTTTCGACGCCCCCTCTCCCCCTCCTCTCCTGGCCCCTCCCACCGCTTAGCTGTCGCCCTCCCTCTACTCTTCCTTGGAGTCCCTACACTCCCTCCCTGTTCTCTCCCACCCCCTTTTCCTCCTCCTGCGCTTCTGAACCCCCCCCCCCTTTTCCTCTGTGGTGGCCTACTATAAGGCAGTATTTTAAACTATAGTGCTCTGTTTTAGTGCTGCGGTGGAGTAGTCGAGCGGTCTAAGGCGCCTCGCTGCTGAGCGCGCGGTTGCTCGCCGTCGGAGGTTCGAGTCCTCCCTGTGGCATGGGTGTGTGTGTGTGTGTGTGTGTTTGTCCTTAGGTTAGTTTACCTTAGTTTAAGTAGTTTGTAAGCTATGGACTGATGACCACGCAGTTTGGTCCGATAGATTTAGAAACATTTGAACTTTTTTTCTGTTTTAGTGTTGTGTTTCTTCGTCGCCATTGTGTGTTTCTAATAGTGCAACCATCGCCACACCAGACAAGTGTTGCAATCGCCAGTTTTAAGTGTTTCTTTGTGTCCAGTGTCTCGTCTAATTGTGTGTTTCTAACGACGCCGTGGCATAGGCTGTATTTTCTCACTATACGTGTTTTAACTTCCCTGCGATGTGCATTTTAACTTCAACTATGCTCCATGTTAAACTATCATGCTCAACAATTTTAACTTCTTTGTTACCATTGTTTATTACTTCTTGCTTATTTCTGTAAAGTCATGAGGCTGAAGAGAAGCGTAGGAGGCTGCTGCCAGCCTACCTGTATGTATGTGTACCGGTATTAAAATAACAATAAAGGGGAAAAATCGGTATTGTGGTTTGGAGTATACCTGAATTCCATTCCCGCGCCCCTTACCGCATTGTCGATACACTAACCAGCTAGCGTTACATCTCTGAATGTTGGGGGTTGTTGTCGCCCCAGCTTGCTGACGGCCACATTGCAGCAGGATAACGCACGGACACGTGGCCCGCAATCTTCAAGACTTCTTCGTCGACCATTCCATATTTTTCACGTCAGAAACGTTGCCAGAGGTGAAAAAAGAGGTTACTCACAGATAAAAATCTTAAAAGCTGGCAGGGATCGAACCAGTGATCTTCAGATTAACAGTGTGGCACGCTACCACTGTGCTTCCCAGCCATACTGTACACGAACACTATACACAGAGCCTGTTAGAATCATTGCCCAGATGTGTCAGCAGTGGTTATAACCAGCAATGGCGGCCACACTCAATGCTGATTTCAAGTGAGGCTGTATGTTCAGTCGTGTGATCTTTGTGCAATGTGTCATTCCCCGAATAAATTTGGCTGTGACATCTCTGGTTCTTTTTGTTGTTGCATTTTGGATGGCCAACAGAGTTCGAGTTGTAGCGACCACCACCGGTCCACAACACCTCTCTCAGCTCATCAAGTAGACGAGTAGATGCTTATTTTTTTTTCTAATATAACTTTCCATGAAGATTTTCACTGTAATCAGAGGCATTACTGCGAAGAATACATTCGTCAGAAATGTAGTCTCATCATTTCCTATTAAGATTCATATTTTAATTTTTACGAACAGTAAATTGTAACACAGTATACTATATTTTATCCATAACTAATTTATATGACAAGTTATGTAGAAAGATACAAACAACATAGTGGCCGACAGCATTAATATCAGAAAATTTTGACATAGATTTGGCAAAGCTGGAGACGTGATAAAGTGTCGTGCAAGTTACGGCACTAGCTAATTTAAAATTAAGGAATATGCCTTAACTATTAAACGTTACTTTAAATTTCGATAAACTACATATTTATTATTATTAGTTTATGTCGAAAGTGACTTAAAACCGAGCAAATCAGAAGGGACACAAACGAGTAAGGTACGATGCATTTTTAATCTCAAAACAGTATCCATGTGCAGTTTTATGTCATATAATAGTAGCAACTTATGATCTGGACAAAAATGTGAAAATATTATGGTCTCACAAAACACAAAGAAACCTAATTTACACATTACTCACCGACACGCAGTAATAAATTAAACTGAGTATTTACAAAGAGCTGAAAGTCCTATTAGCTAAATGTAATATCAAGCAAATTGTGTTCATTTACAGTTACATACTGACTCTTTTTCTTTACTGTTAGATCTATCAAAGACATGAGATAATTAAGATCTTATTTATTCTGTTACTTTACACCTGCTTTTTTGGCTCCTAATTGACGAACTTTAGTAGGTATTTGACGAATTTAGTATTTATGAATACGTATTAGTGCACGTTAGTTACTAATTAAAGTTAGTTACTTTCAACCGGCATTGCTGTAATAGCGGTAGGGCAACTTGCTTACTGCATCCGTATTTTTTTTTTTTTTTTTTCACGTGTCCAGTTTTGTTGGTGTATCAGGGCTCGCATCATTTTCTTTGTTTTAAACAACCAGTAGTGTGAAGTTTCTATTGTAGTTTTACTAGCTGAGGATCAATACTGTTAATAGTAGTCATTTTATTAGTACTGAGGGAAATTTAGATTACCGTAGTTAGTTCATAAAATCTTACTTATGTAGTTTCATAAATCACTATGAAGACACCAGTATTGTAAAGTCCAGTGCAGGGTTAGATCAGGTAGCTGCGAACATAAGGGAGTTATACCGGAATTTTTCATAAGAGGAACAGATGGCGATAGTGGGTGGAGCTGGGAATAGTCTTGATAGGGATGCGAGTACGACATAGGTGGTGATCTGGAAAAGATAGCTACAGAAACTGGTGCCGCGAATGTGCATTTCGTAGTGCTGTTTAAGGGTCACGATCGGTCTCATCTTAATACAGCTGTCAGGCATATTAAAATGAGGCTCATGGAGGCGCTGATTGCAGAAGGCGTGGCTCGCATTTCGGTGGTACCAGTAGAGTATCAGAAGGTCGAGTTTAACTAGGCACGGCCTACGTCTCAAGAGGTATGGGTAAGGGAGGTTGGTAAATCTTACAGGTCACAGCGTAGTGGGGGATGACTGGTTCACTCATGACAAAATCCCCATAGTAGTGGGTGTTAGAGCTGCATAGTTTCAGGCTAAAGTCAGATGATAGGTATTTCTGCTCAAAGAAATTGTTGTTGCTGAGAGGGGACTAAACTGCTAGGTCATCAGTCCCCTCTTAAAGAAAGGAAGCACTTTCGACTAATGTAAAGTATCCAAATAATAGATGGATTATCATATTTCTCCAAAATATACAAGAGATGAAGTTATTGACTTTGATACTGTTGCTATTTCAGAACTCTTCCTAAATAATTTCACAATCCAGAGTCTTCCTTTACTAGGGTGCCATGTAGCTGTCTGTTTTTTTATTACAGGCGTTTTTTGCAGACGGGGGAGTTGCCATGTACGTGAAAAACGGAATTACAGTTGAGTCCATTGATGTTTCTTAATACTGCACCGAAAAGATATATGAGTGTTGTGAAGGCGTGGACCACCACAGTGGAGCTAAACGTCTAATTGTTGTTATTTGTAGGTCCTCTGACTCTAATTTTAAAACATTCAAGATAGAGAGGGTTCTAAGTTAAATCTATATGAATTATCAAATATTTGTTGTATGTAGTGACTTCAACATTAATTGTGTAAGTGACTGTGGAAGAAAAAGGATGCTTCTAGATCTCTTTAATTCTTATTACCTGTTACCAACAGTAATCTTTCCAACGAGAGTACAGGGGAACAGCAGAAAATAGACAACAGTTTTGTTCATTTTTTATTATGAATGGGGCATTATGTTAGCAGAATAGGGAATGGCCTTTAGGTCATCTAGTGCCTCAAAGACAAAAAAGAAATTTCGGTTGTTAAATAACTTCTTAAGCCAAACTGTGCCTTTGACAACAAATTATGGAGACTGAAATGAACAGTTAACCCTCAATGTGTAGTCTTTTCAATAACTTTAGCAAATACCGATGGCATAGAAATAGGTCCAAATTTGTCTAATTATTCCTCTCTCCTTTTTTAAAGTGGTTTCACTATCGAGTACTTCAGTCTGTCAGGAAACTCACCATTCCGGAAAAAAAAATTAAATAAAAAATTACAAGTATGGCTAAGTAATGGTCGAAAAGAGGCGGAACAATACATAAGTATTCTGCTAGATACTCCACCACATCCATAGAGTCCTTTCTCTTTATTTATTTTATTATTGACTCAATCTCTCCCTTGTCAGCGTCATGGAAGACTATTTCAGGTAACAGGACTTACCAATTACATGGTAGTTTTCTATTCGCAAGGTGTATCTGTTATCATACATCTTTTATTGGTATCGTTAGACGATTAATTGAAATTGATACACTGAAGAGCCAAAGTAACTGGTACACCTGTATAATATCGTATATGGCCCCGTGAGCACGGAGAAGTGCCACAACACGGCGTGGCATGGACTCGACTAATATCTGAAATAGTGCTGCAGGAAACTGACGCCAAGCATTCTGCAGGGCTGTCCATAAATCCGTAAGAGGAACATGTTTCCAATCATTAACAGCCCAATGCCGGTGTTGACGGGCTTGGATGATGCGTAGAGCTTTGTGCTGTGAATTCAGAAAAGGTACACGAGTGGGCCGTCGGTTCCGAAAGCTGATATCGATTATACTTCGTTCGTTCACACGATAAGCCTTTTTGATGGCCCAGCATTGAAATCCGCAGCAATATGCGGAAGGGTTGCATTCTGACACTGAACGATTATCTTTAATCGTCGTTGGTCCTGTTCTTGTAGGATCTTTTACCGGCCGCAGCGATGTTGTAGATTCGATGTTTTAGAGGATTCCCACTATTCACGGTGCACTCGTGAAATGGCCTTTCGGAAAATTCCCCACCTCATCACTACCTCGGAGATGCTTTCCCATCTATCCTGCATCAACTATAACGCCACGTTAAAACTCACTTAAGCCGCGGCGGAGTGGCCAAGCGCATTGAGGCGCTATGCTCCGAAGCGCGAGGACGTTCGCCGTCGGGGGTTGGATCCCTCCTCGGGCATGGATGTTTGTGTCGTCTTTAGTATAAGGTAGTACGACACACAAATAATACAAAAACTCAAACAGAAAATTAAAAGACAAATATGGAACAAACAACACGTTTCAAACAAAATCAACAAATAGCAAAATACACAACACCCAGTCACATAACCACAAACAACAAACACACAATGACAACACCACACAGCAACAAACCATATGGTACACCATGACATACACACACAAACTAACACACAGAGTGACAAACATACTGAAGAAACATGGACTCCACATAGCAAACAAAACTGCCCAATCCCAACAAACAAATCTACAGCCAAAAATCAAGAAAGATATATTCCAAGGATCAAGGATATAGAAACTTGAATGCCAAAGTTGTAATGCCGAGTACATAGGAATGACGAACAGAGATTTCAAAACACGATACAAAGAACACATCAGATGTTGGAAATATGAAATAAACCACTCCACATTCGCCGAACACTTAAAACACCACCACCATCACCTAACCAATATATCAGGACGAACAACCACTACAAAAACCTCATCCAAACAGAAGAAAATTACCACATCCAGAAAGCCATAGGCCGGCCGCGGTGGCCGAGGGGACTGAGGCGCTCCAGTCACGGTCTGCACGGGTACTACGGTCGGGGGTTCGAATCCCCCCTCGGGCATGGATATTTGTGCCGTCCTAGTTCGTAAGTAGTTTGTAAGTTTAGGGACTGATGACCCCGTAGTTAAGTCCCATAAGCTTAACAAACATTTGAACATTTTTTTGAAAGCCATAGCCGAGAACAAACAAGTAATAAATGAACAGACAAACATTAATGAAAACTCACTGCTAAATCTAGTCAAACACATGAGATAGTAATTAAAGAGAAAAAAGAATTGGCACACAAACACAAAATTTAATAATAATAAGGAGTGGGAAAAAACACCATTCTCCCTCTCCCTTTCCCACAATCCCTGTTTCTGACTGTCTTCATCTCCCTGTCCCTCTCTATCTCTCTGTCTCTAACTCTGTTCTATCTCTCTTACTCTCTCTATCTCCCTCCCTCTCTCTCTCTTTTTTATCTCTCTCTCTCTCTCTCTCTCTCTCTCTCTCTCTATCTATCTATCTCTTCACAATCAGCAGTCATAAAATAAATAAATAAATTAATATATCAGTATCTGGTGCTGTTCTCTATGCAATCACATAAAACACACACACACACACACACACACACACACTCTGACATAAAGCAAAGATAGGACAAACACACACTCAACAGTTGGCAACACCAACCAAAACAAAAACACAACACAAACAAAATGGCATGTGCTTAGTGGTGCTAGCTGTGAAGTGCTGGAATAACAAACACAGCAAAATGAACATAACTGAAGCAGAACAGCCGGAAACCACCAATGAGCACTAGATGTAAAGCCGGCCGCGGTGGCCGAGGAGACTGAGGCGCTCCAGTCACGGTCTGCACGGCCACTACGGTCGGGGGTTCGAATCCCCCCTCGGGCATGGATATTTGTGCCTTCCTAGTTCGTAAGTAGTTCATAAGTAGTTTGTAAGTTTGACCCCGTAGTTAAGTCCCATAAGCTTTACAAACATTTGAACATTTTGAAAAACAGGACAAAAGGAACTAACGGAGAAGTCTGCAGCGCACTTGGCGTTTTACCTTCTAGATTGGTTTGCTTCTTGTTAGTTCTTCTGTTGAGTGGCATTTCTAGTCTTACAAGGACTCAGTTGTGTAGATTTTTTCTTCTGCGCTGGTTATTCCTGCTGCCGAAGAAGATCTGGCCATCGCGGAGTTGCGCGCCGGTCGCGCACCAGTTGGTTTCGTGAGTTTTCGGCCTTCTCATAAAAGTTTCGTGCGGCCTTTCGGAACCGCTGGCGGAGGTATGGAACGTCGGCGAGGACGTGGAGTTCCTCTGTCGGGAAGTCGCTTAGAAGGTGTAGCGCCATCCGCAGGGCTGTATTCTCGACTGTCTGTAGTCGCTAGATATTGGAATGTGCTGCATTGCCCCATACAACCGCCGCGTAGTCAAACAGCGGACTGATGGTGGCCTTATAGAGCTTGATTCCCAGTTCTTCCGGTACGGCAGAAGTTCGCTTCAAGACGGGGTACAGCTTCAGACGCCTGTTACCTTATACAGGCGTTTCCGACCACAGCGCCGTCTACTGAGTGTTTCATATCTCTGTGTTTGCATATGCATGCCTATACCAGGTTCCTTGACTCTTCGGTGTATATTAACTGTCTTTATTCTGGTAATCAATTATGGGTGCATACATCATTACAGGTTTCATTCAAGACAACTGATTTTCTGTCTCAAGACTAATTACGGAGACAAGTGTGACTGTCCTCTAGTTATCACAGTGCATCATTAACGCAAGAGGGAACATTTGTGTTCGACTGTGTTCAATTGCTGCTGACATCAATGACTCCAACAGCAGTGATTGTTAAGGAGCGTGGCGAAGTCTGTGTTGTATGTACCGATTCAGAAACAGATAAACGTAACACGACACAAACAGTAAACACTTGAATTTCGGGTGCATCTCGGCAAAACAAAACAAATGAATAGCTGTCAGCTGTATCCATACGCCAAATGTCAAATTTAGTGTAATGTAGACCATTAATATTTCGTGGAAAAGAATTTATAAACAAACTCGACAAAATAAAGAGTTAAGAAACAGAAATAGAAATGTAAGTAATAACACAAAAGACGCGATTTTCGAACTCAAAATTGAAAAACAATAAATATAAACTGTTTGTTTTCCCTTGCAGAGGACAAGTTGTACAAAATTATTACAAGTAATAAGTACCACACAGTGTGATTTCAACGTAGCCTAATGTAAGGTATGTACAAAAACCTGTGAAAGTCGTATTTCTAGACCAAATTTCGACAAAAATAAAATAGATAATATTGTCTGCAAACGTAAGCGAATAACGCAGTGAAAGATCTTATAAGAAACAATTAGCTGTATATCAAAAGACATTTGTACATGAGTAATACAATTTTCAGAGAAACAATAAAGAAATCCCACTGATGATAGCACAAAATGTACTGAAACATGTACGGGAAATGCAAAAAAAAGAAAAAAAAGAAAAAAATTAATTAATTAAATAAAATTTAAAAAATAAAAAAAATGATTTAAAAAATGAAGTGTTTCGTATATGGTGGAATATCTTCACCATTAAAATCAAGTAACATTTGTGTTTGAGGATGAAAATATCTATGATCTCCTTTCAGTGAAACTTATTCTTTCATTTTCTACCAATCGGTATCAACACTAGACGGACATAAATAAATATTATTTGTTGTTAATAAAGTTAATAGACTATAATATTTAGGGAAATGCTTTATAGACCTAAAAATTAAGACGTAACGTGACAGTTAATCGAATAATCGATTACTAGGATACACTTAATCAGGAGAAGAAAGTGCCCTAAACGGGACTCGCCCTTTAAAGAACTCTTGTTCCCTTGGCTCTGCTTTCTCCTGAACTCCAGTGGGACCTATCGTAGGTAATACTTCATACTTCCACTACACTGTAATGGAGTGTAAAAGGTGCTCACTTTTCTTGTTATTTATGAGTTCTCCATTACATATTTTGATAATTGAAAAACATTTCCGGAGAGCGAAGTTGATTATATGTGAGAGCTTCGACTTTGATAACAGCCACCCGATCACGTAAATAATGCTGCTCTGTGTATCTGTGTAGCTTTGTAAAACCGAAGAGTCTTTTCTTAAAGTTCACTGCTCTGAAGCGACCGTTAGATGTATTTGGCTTCAGAGCAGTGAACAACTTTAAGGAAAGACTTCGGTTTTACAAAGCTACACAGATACACAGAGCAGCATTATTTACGTGATCGGGTGGCTGTTATCAAAGTCGAAGCTATCACATATAATCAACTTCGCTCTCCGAAATTCCAGGAAGTATTCTAATTGGTCTGAATGACCATTCTGACTTCCCCCTGCTTTATTTGTATTAAAGCTGATACCTCCCTTTTTGGTTGTGGGCTCGATTCTCTACTCGCCTATTCTCTACAGTAGGAGTATTTTTGTTATGAGAGAACATTTAATGCCCACTGTTAACAGAAGAAAAGAGGATTTAAATTTTCGTACCTTTGTATTCAGCTTTTCTGGTCGTTGTTGATTCAGGCGTGATGTCTCGGCAACTGAGACACGATGTAATCAGCAACTAAATAAAGGTTTTTTGGGCAGGTGACTTTCAATAAATATGTCTTAGTTTCTTGAATACCACTTGTTTATTAACACTTGGTTTACTTAGCTTCACTATAACATAACAAGAAAAGAGAGCAAGTGATAACGTGTGCGTGTGCGTAACGGCGTCTCAAAAACATCGCATAAGGATTTGATCTCTCGTTAGACTCTCATCCTCCGTCACCTCACTGATTCACGAGATCGTCAAAATTTTCCAGTTCCTTAGGCTCGCTAGGGGACTAGTAATATCAGGTTACCGTTAACGTTAATGCAGATTAAAGCAGTTATATGCAGGTGGCGTGGCCAAAAAAAGAAAAAAAACACTACACTTCTATTTCGTCCTCACGCTACTAATGCACAATGGGAAAGGAGCATGAGCACCCGTGTTCAGGTCCCCCGAGACATGCGCTATTTTTTTAATATATAAAATAGTCCCCACCAAAACATAATTTCAACATCTTTACTGATATTTGGTAATTCTAAAAGTGTTCATACATGCTAAATTTACTGATGATTAACAGAAGCCGGCCGCGGTGGCCGAGGGGACTGAGGCGCTCCAGTCGCGGTCTGCACGGCCACTACGGTCGGGGGTTCGAATTCCCACTCGGGCATGGATATTTGTGCCGTCCTTAGGATTAGCTAGTTCATAAGTAGTTTGTAAGTTTAGGGACTGATGACCCCGGCCGGCCACGGTGGCCGAGGTGACTGAGGCGCTGCAGTCACGGTCAGCACGGCCACTACGGTCGGGGGTTCGAATCCCCCCTCGGGCATGGATATTTGTGCCGTCCTAGTTCGTAAGTAGTTCATAAGTAGTTTGTAAGTTTAGGGACTGATGACCCCGTAGTTAAGTCCCATAAGCTTAACAAACATTTGAACATTTGATGACCCCGTAGTTAAGTCCCATAAACCATACAAACATTTGAAACATTTGATTAACAGAATTCCACATGTGTTTCCATTTTATTTAACAATTTCTTCTCAAAATACGCTATCGCTTTTGCATTTAGATTATGTTGTAAAGAATACAATTTTGCTTTCTATATCGATCCTGCAAATTCACAGGGTTTTAAATATCGTTAAATTAGGGTTTTGTAATCATTATTCACTTTGTTAGGTGTTTCCATGTTTTAGACGTGAATATAGCGAATGTAGCGTGTACAGCCGTTCGCCTTTAAATGCGAATAAATGTTATATTATGTGCAGGATCTGATGGTATACACGTGGAAAACTTAAAAAACGTGAAAAACATGTGTTTTGGCAGAACAGAGGGATAACAATATTATTGGGAATGCTTACGTGACAAACTATTACGTGTTGCTCATTTCTTTCTAAGTGGTCACATTCACATTAATACGAACACTTAAATCTGGCAAAATGTCACATCTCATTAAGCAGGTGCACAAATCAAATGTTCAAATGTTTGTAAAGCTTATGCGACTTAATTGCGGGGTCAACAGTCCCTCAACTCACAAACTACTTATGAACTAACGTATACTAAAGACAACACAAACATCCATGCCCCAGGGAGGATTCGAACCTCCGACGCAGGAGACTGCGTGATCCGCAACGTGACCCTCCAGACCGCTCGGCTACTCCCGCGTGACACCAGGCGCAGAAAGTGGGTGCGACAGCAAGGAGATTCATGCCACAAGACATAAATACTGTTAACAGTGTCTATGACATCCCAGGTGAGTTTTTCGATGGATGTTCGGTTGACTTATCACCTACTCATTATAGACTTGCGGTTACCATTCGAGATCCACTTCCTTTCGGCTGATAACGTGTAGTTGTGTAGAATCAACTGCTATTATAGGTCCCATTCTTACACTTAGTTGTTGCAAACGGACGTTACCCGACGAAACAAACCCAAAACATAATACAGCGAACCGACACGTCAATGAACGGACGACCAGTAAAATTTTGTGAAAAATTTGGAATAATAGGGAGATCCGAAGGAGTATCTCCTGCTTTCTAGTCCAACATAATGAACACATAAGCCCGACGTCCACACTATCCTAAGTAGCACATCTTGAGCTTGGACGGTTCACTTTTTTCTGTTGTGCTTCTTTGAGTACACCTACGTCCTGTTTTCGTGGACTATTCAGTGGGCCATCTTAGCATTAAATCTGAAGGTTGTGTCCCTTGTTAGGTTGGAGAGTCGCAACAGAGGCGCGTGCGACGCCGGAGAAGGCACTCGCACAAGCTTGTCACGCCCGGCGCATTCCTGCAGATGCGGCCGGCTCGCCATCTCATGTACACGTTTCCGTCTCCACTTGCGGAAGGATTCGGGAATCATAACTTACTGTACAAGTTGTCTTGCTTCCCATTGTTCAAACTGTAAATTTAAGCCAGAATATCTACTGCCTGTAGATAAGTGATTCGTTTACTCTCCGAATTACTTCCTCTTAGTTTGGACATACGTAAAATACTCAGCATCTACATCTACATAGATGCTCTGCATATCACATTTAATTGCCTGGCAGAGGGTTCATTAACCACTTTCATAACGTTTCTCTACCGTCCCATTCTCTAATAGCGCGCGGGAAGAAAGAACATCTCTTATTTTATTGGGATGGTCATGTCTGCCTATGTAGGTGGATGCTAGCAAAATATTTTCACCTTCAGAAGTAAAAGTCGATGACTGAAATTTGTGTCAGTGGTCAGTTTGTGCACAAACTACCGCACCGGCTACACTTTCGTAATTATGCGCCACTTTAGAGGCAGCAAGGATCAATATTCTTTCAGGGGACTTCCAAAAACTTGTTGTGTCCATGCCACGTCAGGTTTCTGCACTTCGCTGGGCAAAAGGAGGTCAAAGACGATATTAGGAAGATGAAAATGACGGGTGTAACTTTTTGCATTATAATATTGTTTAAATGGTCTCCCTCCATCAAGTACCAACAGCCTCCCTGGAGGGTGGACGAGCGGGTGAGTCCTGGGCACCCTCGTGCCCTTGAAATGAGAAATCACTTGTAAAGGTGGAAGAATCTCTTGGAGGACAACGGCATACAAAACAGAAGGCAAAGGGAGACCACCGCATTAAAGACCCTTGTGGTATCCATACCCACATTGGACAAAACCTTTCATGGAATGGCTGTTCCCGATAAGAAATATTTCTGAACAGTATACCCCACAATCCGATCTGTCCTAGGAAAACAGTAAGCAGAAGTTTCCAGACTAAGGAATGGAACATGTGAGAACAATTAAATAGGAAGAAATGAAGAAATACGACATCCGTATTTTCGGCCTTTGTGAGGCGTGATGGGAAAGAGAAGGAAAATTGATTTCAAGAAGAACATAAGATGATTTATAAGGTGAATGCAAGGCAGGAGAATCCAAAAATGCGGAGCAATACTCCAAAATAGGACGCAGAAGTGTAGTGTAGGCACTTTCTTTAGTAGAACTGTTGCATCTTCTTAGTGTTCTGCCAATGAAAAGTAACCTTTGGTACGCCTTCCCAACAATATTTTTATGTATTCTTTCCAATTTAAGTTGTTCGTAATTGTTATTCCTAGGTATTTAGTTGAATTGACGGCCCGCAGACTGGACTTATTTATCGTGTAAATGAATTTTAACGGATTTCTTTTAGTAGTCATATGGATGACTTCACACTTGTCATTATTAAGGGTCAACTGCCGTTTTTTGCCCCATGCAGTTATCTTATCTAAATCATTTTGCTGTTGCTTATGACCTTCTGGTGACTTTACTAACCGATAAATGACAGTAGCATCCGGGAACAGTCTAAGAGAGCTACTCAGACCGTCTCCTAATTTTTTAAATAAAAATAATGAACAGTAGGGGCCCTATAACACTTCCCTGGGGAACGTCAGATATTACTTTTGTTCTACGCTACGACTTACCGCCAATTACAACGTACTGAATCCAATCGCACAACTGTGACGATATTCCACAAGCATACAACTTCATTAGAAGACGCTTGTGAGGTACTGCGACAAAACACTTCCGAAAATCTAGAAATACGGAATCTATTTGACATCCCTTGTTGATAGCACTGATCATATCATGTGAGTATAAAGCTAACTGTGTTTTACAGTAACGATACTTTCTGAATCCGTGTGAACTATGGATCAATATGTCGTTCTCTTCGAGGTAGTTCATAACATTTGAGAAAAGTCTATGTTCTAAATTGCTGCTGCAAACCGACGACAATGATATAGGCCTGTAATTGTGCGGATTACTCCTATTACCTTTCTTGAATACTGGAGTGATCTGTGCAACTTTGCCGCGGTGGAGTAGCCGAGCGGTCTAAAGCGTCTCGCTGCGGAGCGCGCGGTTGCTCGCCGTGGAGGTTCGAGTCCTCCCTGGGGCATGGGTGTGTGTATTGTCCGCAGGTTAGTTTACCTAGGTTTAAGTAGTTTGTAAGCTATGGACTGATGACCACGCAGTTTGGTCCGATAGATTTACAAACATTTGAACATTTTCTGTGCAACTTTCCAGTCTTTCGGTACGGATCTTTCGCTGAACGAGAGGTTGTCTATGATAACTAGGTATGGGGCTATTGCATCGGCATACTCTGAAAGGAACCTAATTAATATGCAGTCGGGACTGGGAGATTGACTTTTGTTAAGTGATTTAAGTTGCTTTAATACTTCAGGGATGTGTACTTTTAAATTCGCGTGCTGGTAGCGGTTCCTGATACGAATTCTGGAGTATTTGCTTCGTCTTATGTGGTGAAGGAATTTCTTAAAACTGTGTTAAGCAATTCTGCTTTAGCAAAACTGTCATCGGTAGCCTCAACATTGTTATCGCGTAGTGAAGATATTGATTGTGTTTTTCCGCTAGTTCGTTCCTATTAAAGATAAGATAGTGGCCTTTCATTCTCTCACTGGCATAAGCGTCTGAAGGTACTACTGTCAGCCGGCCGCGGTGCCCGAGGGGACTGAGGCGCTTCAGTCACGGTCTGCACGGCCACTACGGTCGGGGGTTCGAATTCCCCCTCGGGCATGGATATTTGTGCCGTCCTTAGTCTTAGCTAGTTCATAAGTAGTTTGTAAGCTTAGGGACTGATGACCCCGTAGTTAAGTCCCATAAGTTCTACAAACATTTGAACAATTTTTTATTACTGTCACTGGTAGCAACAGGGGCGTCTGTAGCTCAAGTGTCAAGCCCCATGGATATGGCTGTCGGGAGGAGCGGCTGTTATCTATGCCCATGTTTTTGGTTCTTTTGTGTACTACTAAATTAACAGCTCTATCTATTGGTTCTTTGGTATACTGTGCCATACTACTGAGCAGAACAGACTACTAATATTTTAAATTAGGACTCTTTTTATTTTCCTGATTAAATTGTGATTATGTCTACATCATGCGCAAATTCATTTTGTACTTTTGCAGACTAGCGTCTTCAAACAGACACAACAGTTTAAAAAAATATAATTACGATTCTATTTGTTTCCGTGAACTAAGTTTGATTAAAAATGCCTAGATGTTGCAGCCAGATTTACACTTTGTGATCAAAAGTATCTGGACACCCCCAAAACACGTTTTTTCATATTAGGTGCATTGTACTGCCACCTACTGCCAAGTACTCCATATCAGCGACCTCAGTAGTCTTTAGACATCGTGAGAGAGCAGAATGGGGCGCTCTGAGGAACTAACGGACTTCGAACGTGGCCAGGTGATTGGGTGTCACTTGTGTCAGAAGTCTGTACGCGAGAATTCTGCATTACTAAACATCCCTAGGTCCACTGTTTCTGACTTGGTAGTGAGGTAGATACGTGAAGAATCACGTACAGCAAGAAAGCGTACTGGTCGATCCCGTCTGTTGACTGATAGAGGCCCCCGGGGGCTCACGGTTCTTTCGTGATTACGTGCGTGGCGATCATGGGGCCCCACCTTCCCCTCACCACCGGGGGACTGATAACCTCAGTAGTTTAGTCGCCCTATCCCAACCAAACAACCCAACCCAACCCAACTGATAGAGGCCGCCTACAGTTGAAGAGGGTCGTGTAGTGTAATGTGCAAGCATCTATTCAATCACAGAGGAATTCCAAACTGCATCAGGATCCACTCAAATACTATGGCAGTTAGGCGGGAGGTGAAAAAACTTGGATTTCATGGACGAGCGGCTGCCCAGAAGCCACACTTCAAGCAGGTCAATGCCAAATGACGCCTCGCTTGGTTTAAGGAGAGTAAACATTGGACGATTGAAAAGTGTAAAAACGTTGTGTGGAATGACGAATCACGGTACACAATGTGGCGATCCGACGGCATGGTGTGGGTATGGCGAATACCCGATGAACGTCATCCGCCAGTGTGTGTAGGTCCAACAGTAAAATTCGGAGGCGGTGGTGTTATGGTGTTGTCGTGTTTTTCATGGAGGGATCTTGCACCTCTTGTTGCTTTGCCTGACACTATCGCAGCGCCGGCCGCGGTGGCCGAGGTGACTGAGGCACTCCAGTCGCGGTCAGCACGGCCACTACGGTCGGGGGTTCGAATCCCCCCTCGGGCATGGATATTTGTGCCGTCCTAGTTCGTAAGTAGTTTGTAAGTTTAGGGACTGATGACCCCGTAGTTAAGTCCCCTAAGCTTAACAAACATTTGAACATTTTGAACTATCGCAGCATAGGCCTACACTGGTGTTTTGAGCACCTTCTTGCTTCCCACAGTTGAAGAGCAATTCTGGGATGGCGACTGCATCTTTCAACACCATCGAGCACCTGTTATGCACGACCTGTGGCGGAGTGGTTATCCGTCAATAACATCCCTGTAATGGACTGGTCTGCCCAGAGTCCTGACTTGAATCCTACAGACCACCTTTGGAATGTTTTGGAACGCCTACCTCGTGCCAGGTCACACCTCCTCAGTGCAGCACTATATGAAGAAGGGGCTGCCATTCCCCAAGAAACCTTCCAGCACGTGATCGAACGTATGCCTGCGAGAGTCGAAGATGTCATCAAGGCCAAGGATGGACCAACACCATACTGAATTCCAGCATTACCGATGGAGGTAGCCACGAAGTTGTAAGTCATTTTCAGCCAGGTGTCCGCATACTTTTGATCATATATTGTACCTGTGATAGTCCCAGGAAAATTCACCTGGTAGTTTTGCAGATTAAATTGTTTAAACAGACGAAGGGGCAGACAAGACGGCTCTAGACGAAATCATTAAATTTGCTTGCGTGATTTTATTTGAATGAAATAAAGCCTATATGTTGCCGCAAGCTACGGTCAAAGTACCTGTGAAAATCCCACACAATTTCGTCTAATAATTTCTGTGAGTCGCGGTGGAATGACCCAGCACTCGAAGGCGCCTTGTTGCGGAGCGCGCGGTTGCTCCCCGTCAGAGGTTCGAGTCCTCCGTCATGCATGGGTGTGTGTGTGTGTGTGTGTGTGTGTGTGTGTGTGTGTGTGTGTGTGTGTGTGTGTGTGTGTGGTCATTACGTTAGTTTAAGTAGTTTTTAAGCCTAACGCATGATAAGTCCTATAGATTTACAAACATTTGAACTTTTGATTTTCGGTGACTAGCATGTTCTTACAGGTAGATACAACAGTTACAGATAAAACCTGAAATCACGATATGTTTTCACACGATCCAATTTTGATGCCTGTACGTTTTCCCAAACATTATTGACAAAAGCTAACAATGAAAACCCAATGAAAATTAATCGAGAAGTTTCGGAGATAAATGTGTGCAAACAGAATAACGACAGAAATGGCGGATTAAGAGATTATATGTAATGTAATAAGAAAATTCTCATACCTATATTATGTGCGTAGTGGCTATGTATGGTCTCTAACATAGAAGGCATATCCCCAAGGCACTGTGAGCGTCTCGCTCTCCATTGTGCTATCAACGACTCGAAAAGTTAGAAAAGATTGTGCGTGTATTCGTTCACACTGTGAAGTCTGTAAATGTATGTGAGTCCGTAAAACATGATATGTGTGTCATCTTTGATCTGGTATGAAGTGAATTTTGGTTTTGCGTATTCAAGTTTGTTAAGTCATGTGGTGAAACATTTATTTTCATACTGAATTTCAAAGAGTGTCTCTGAATGATCTGGTAGATCGCTGTTTTTTTTTTTTTTTTTTTTTTTTTTTTTTTTTTTTTTTTTTTTTTTTTTCCGAACTTCCGATCGACAAAGTCGTCTTTAGAGACGGGGCGAAAGCTCGAATTATTGTTTTTGTAGACAATGGGGAAGGAATTCAGCTGTACCGTTTGAAAAGAATCATCACGGCATTAGCTTGGAGCGATTTAGGGAAATAACAAAATATACATCTGAATGGTCGCAGACAGGTCTCAGCCGCCGTTCTCCCAAATGCAAGTCCAGTGTGCTAAGCACTGCACCACCTCGCTCGGTGGAGGCAATACATTCTCCTATTTGGATCAGGCAGGGATCTCTTCATCAGGAAAAAATAAATTTGGAAATTTACGAGTCGGAGCCTCGAATGTTATATCCTTTAAATCGGACAGGTAGGTAAAATAATAATAATAATAAATTAAAGCGAAATAGATAGGTCAAAGGCAGGATCAGCGATGTTCGGTGGCAGGATGATCAAGATTTCAGGTCAGTAAGTACAGGTCTATAAATACAAAATGAAATAAGGGTAATAAAGAAGTAGGTTTAATAATGAATAAGAAAATAGGAATGAGGATAGTGAACGCTTACCCATAGCTAACATCGTTCGATTCCCCCTGGGGCATGAGTGTGTGTGTTGTCCATAGGTTAGTTTATCTAGGTTTAAGTAGTTTGTAGGCTACGGACTGATAACCACGCAGTTTGGTCCGATAGAATTACAAACATTTGAACATTTAGCTAACATGGACACGAAGCCAACACCTACCACAGTAGTACCAGTTTATATACCAAGTAGCTCTGCAAACGAGAAGGTTGAAAAAATCTATGATGAGGTAAAATATATTATACAGATAGCTAAGGGAAAGGAAAACTCTACTGTGATGGGGACTGGAGTTCGATAGTAGAAAAAGGAAGAGAAGGGAAAGTAGTATTTGAATATTGACAGGAGGAAAGGAATGAAAGAGGAAGCCGCCTGGTAGGATTTTGCACAGAGCATAATTTAATCATCGCTGACACTTGGATCAAGAAACATAAATGATGGTTGTAAACGTGGAAGGTACCAGCAGATATGGGGAGGTTTGAGATTGTTTGTATAGTGGTAAGACAGAGATTTTGGTACTAGATTTTAGTCTCTAAGACCTTTTCCAGGGCAGACGTGGATCCTGATCACAACTAACTAATTATGAACTGTAGCTTAATGTTGAAGAAATTTCAAAAAGGTAGGAAATTAAATGTATGGGACTTGAATAATCTTAAAGTACCTGAGGTCGTTGACTGCTGCGAAAGGGGCTTTGGGTAACGATTGCATGAAACAGGGAATAGAGCAAGAGAGGAGTAAAAGCTTTGAGAGATGAAACAGAGAAGAGAATAGAGGATTATAAGACAGTCATACTTTCAGATACATGCTTCATTGCGTGTAAGAGGTATAGCAGAAAAGAGTAATTTTTGTGGTTGGTTTAGGGGGAGTTTCTCGCGTGATGAGCGCTCGCCGTGCCTGCTAATCTGATCTCTTCTGCTACGTCCCAGGTGACGCCGCGGGTGATGGATGGCGCAGACAAGATCAGATTGCCTGCATCACGTCAAGCGACACCTCTGCCTTCCACTCCGAAGGGATTTTCCCTTAAGAAGTGATAATATTTTGTGTGGGATCAAAATACATAAACATAACACACACACCAAGAAACGGCTTGCTCCATTCACCCCACGAAAGTTCTACGGTAATTTATACTATGATGAATAGGTATTTATAAAGTAATACATTTTCCGATTTATTGGCAAACAATACCCGACACTATGTGAATTCAGGCTTTTTCGATGAATTTCGATGATAAAATCTTCTCGGATTCTCAGCCGAATCAACACGTAGTTGTGTAGCAACTTTTCGAAAAGTTTCTTACTTGTCATCTTCAGGCGAAATCAGTCACTTCGCCTGAAGAAGCCAAGTAAGAAACTAGAAATGTTGCTACACAAGGGTGAGTTGATTCGGCAGAAAACCCTAGAAGACTTTATAATCAAAACCCAGCAAATGAAACACTATATGACCCTCAGTCAAATAGTGTAAAGAATAGTTTCGAACTAATCAAGCTCCATAAGGACGTTGAGTTTCCTGTCAGTGCCGTACTTGCTTCTTTGGATATCAAGATTTTTTTTCTTTTTTAAACCTAAGGGACTTAACTGCTTGGTTATTAGTCCATACGTTACAAACCACTTAAACTAAGTTAAATTAACCTAAGTACAAAACACACATCCATGCCCCAGGGGGGATTCGAACCCTCGACGAGGAAGGCTGCGCGATCCGTAACGTGGGGTTCCAGACAGTTTTTTTTTTTTTTGTGTGTTTTTTTGTCCTTTAGGTAGAGCTATACTTTGCGGTCGTTGGTTCATTTCGTTCTTGTTTGTTCGTTTGTTCGTTGAATATTTGGCTCAGCTTTTTTATTACAGAGAGCGTTTTGCCCCCTGACCGGACGCGCTGAGCCACGGCGCCCGGTAAAAAAGTATGCATCTCGCTGGATTAGAACCATCAACCTTTAGTTCCTCAGACACACGTTTGTAACCTATTACTGGCCATTGTCCCGTTTTTGGGACGCAAATATTTTATTTTATTCTACATGAGAAATGCAAACTTTAGCTTTGCTTGCGGTACCTGTAGGATGAATTGAGTTGTATAATGCCTGGAAATACGAAATACATAATTTTTCTTTAATTAGTTAGGTTTAGGAAAGGACTTAATTTGCCTGTTTTCTGTACTTTCTCTTAGCTACACTGTTTGTCTGCTAGTGGTTGCTGTACATCAATGAAATGTTATTTAATGGTTTGGGTGTGTTTATGAGTATATGGACATCCAGTAAAATTCAATATTTATCATATATCCTGAAGTAAATGCAATACCAATGTATTTTATGTGTTTCAAAATTGGCACAATAACATGCCACATTATCAGTATTTTGTTGAAGGGCCTTATTAGGGTATAAACGTCTTATATACAAATATTACTGTATGCTTTCTTGAGATCGTATTTGTTTGTATTATATGACATTTTCCCTCATCCACATTTTGCGAACACACCGCATGGACTTACATTTGAAGAAATTCTAGCGGAACTACATGAAGAGGAAGTGAGTAAATATTAAGTAAATGACTTAAATCTAGTGTTTATTCCTTTCAATGCAGATAAAATATCAGGTGACGGAGAGAATGACGAAAATGTCTGAAAAATTTGATGGTCTGTAATGTTTGTCCTAGTATACTGAAATTTATTCAAACAATCGTTTCCTTTATTTATCACTCAATGCATAATATTAATGTAAAAGAATGGTGCAAAAATAACTAAACAAGTTTTGGCAGGTAATGGGTTAGCCACTCCCCCCCTGTTCTTGAGGTAGAATTTTTTGCGGTCGTTGGTTCAGTTCTTTCTTGGTTCTTCGTTGAATATTTGGCTCAGATCTTTTATTACAGAGGGCGTTCAATCCCCTGAGCGGGCGCGCTGAGCCACGGTAAATTTCTGCCGGTGGACGGGATTGAACTGGCGACCTTCAGCACCGCAACCGCTCGGCTACTCTCGCGCGGCGATATCACGAATCTTTATACAAATATCCCCATTGAGGAAACTCTGAAAGTAATTATGGCCAATGTTTTCAGGTTTGGCAGAATTGGCATCGTTTGTTGAACTAATGCGTTTGTCCCTGTCTTTTAGTTACTTCACGTTTAATGCCCACACTTACTATCAAAGTCTTGCAATGGGTTATAGCTAATCTTGTATCCTGTCCGATATTTACATAAATGATCTTGAGACTAGATTATTTTCTTCTCACCGTGATATAAGGATGAAAGTTATCGCGTATCGCAGATACGTGGATGATACATTCATCCTCTGCCAAGGAAGCAGGGCCGACGTAGATGCATTTGCACAAGTTCTTAATGGTATGAATAATAAGATACAGTTTACAGTAGAAAACGAAATTAACGGAAGTTGAAATTTCCTTGATCTTCAAATCTCTACAGCAAGCTCTAAGTTAGTGATTGATATTTTTCGTAAACCAACCGCATCTGATGTTATTATTGCATCCGATTTCTGTCATTCCGCAGCGTATAAGCGTGCATATTTCGCATCCATGTTTCATTGGTTGGCAAGGTTTGGATACGATGCCGTCAACCCGTCAACACAGAAATTGGAATTATTTTACAGCTGGACCTAGCCAATGGTTTTCTGGAAAGGCTGTACGTTAGATGGGCAAAGGAATCCTTACCAAAGTGCAGCTTCAGTCACCAGTTTCTGATAGTATATTCAAATATATATATTATTACGACCCTCGGTGTGGGAAGATAGCATATGCCTTTAAAATGCCAAGGTTCAGGTAGGCCTATTTAGAAGGAAAAAACTTGGATTTATTTTGCGTCATAGCTTTTACCATGGTAAACATGACAATTTTAAAAACTCTGGAGCGTATAATATTACATTCGGGTCCTGTCATGGCATCTTGTGGGTCAAAGGGGAGGGACTTTACAACAGGATATAGAAAACACAAGTACAATAGTAGCAATAGTGCGTTAGGTTGCCATTTAAAAACTAACGGTCATGTTTTATCCCCCATGAATGAAGGTTTAAAAATATTTCATATATAATCGAAGGCCCGAGGGTGTAATTAAGGAGCAAATAGCAAGTAGTAGGCACTTGTTTTGTAATATTTTTGATGATTTGTTGCTTCAGTGATTTGACTCTTTGACTACTGGTTTTAAGATTTGCATTCATCTTAATACGAGGAGTATGTTCCATCATTTAGAAGAAACATTCGTTTGTTTCCCTTTACACACGCAGATTAATGTGATTTATTGAAAAAAAATCGTATGCTATGCTACTGAGTTTGGACTCAATGTTTTTTTTTTTTTTTTTTTTCCTTAATTAAAATTTTTGAACAGATTCAGGGCTGCAGTTCCGCTGCCCTGGGCGCAGCAGTCTGCTCTGTGGCAACATAATGAGAGCTTCTAATATATAAACCAGAGTGTCTGTATGTGTGTACGTGTTGCATACAAATCTACAGTTTCGTCCCAATCTTTATGAAATTTTGTTCACGTGAGCTTCAGTCCATGAGGACGGTCGCCGTAAGTGTAAGAATCACATACGATATATAGTTCACGAGATATGACGTCATAAACAATTAGATGCGTGAGGTAACAATTGCTGCATGGTTAAGATTCACATACGGCACATGGTTCAAAAGATATTACGTCATAACCAATAGAAATCGCAAAAAATGCCATATAATGCGGCGAGACTTTCAAAATACACTGTCTGAGAGTGACAGTACTTAGCGACTTGCAACAAACTTTAAACATAATTTCAGACCTTTATTAGACTTTTTCTCGCTGGCAACCATATCAAAATAATGCAAGGAAAAAAGTTTCTCGCTTGCTACTTTTCCGCTGTTTATGGAGTTAAACTACGGCATTGGGTATGACGTTGCAATCTATTATCTGTACACTTCAAATTGTAGCTGCAGGAAATTTTACAGACAGTATACACACATATAGTTCAATGTACCTTCTGAATTGTATCACAGTTCAACACGTAGTTCATGAGATATAGGCACATAAACAGTAACGTTCGGCTGTTCATGGACTAAAACCACGGCATTCGGTATGACGTTACAATTTATAATTTGTTCACTACAAATTGTAGCCACAGGAAATTTTACAGACAGTATACACGCACATAGGTGAGTGTACCCTCTCAATTGTATCACAGTACGACACGTAGTTCATGAGATATGAGGACATAAGCAATAACCTTCATGGAACACCGCCCCATCACTCACCAAGTTTTAATCTATTACTTTTTTTGCTATTAATTGTATTCCCATGAGATTTTACAGATATACAGTCCTTATAAAAATGAATATATACCTGAAAAATGGCAGGAATACATAAATTAATACCCGGGCAAAGCCGAGTTTTCAGCTAGTTACTTTTAAAACTGGATTTTACATGGTTTTAGATCGTCACTTTGTTAAACTTTTATAAAAACGTATTTCAAAATCTTTCTTCCCCAGCCTTTGTATCCCTTTACGTCATTCTGGCATAAGTTGTATGTTTTTTAGCGCTAGACGATTTGTCGGTTCAATGATTTTATTGTGGTCTGGTGTTCTCATGTATTTCTTTCATCTTACACCCCCCCCCCCCCCACAAGGCTCTTGGTTCTAGTATGATTTCACATTTTCACAAGCAAATATAATTTTTCTTTTATATAAGTTGACTTTTATAAAATAAATCCGTACTTCTTCATTATTATGTTTTGTAATACCGCCATGTACTTGGCTTACGTAGTGTATCAAAAATACTTTTAAAATTTTTTATTGTCTTTAAGTCTTGTATTTCCTTATTTTATTGTACCACATGTGCGAAGTTCCCGTTATTTTAGGACAACTTATTTTTATTTTTAAAAAGAAGAAATGTCATCTACTGTTATATAATATTTTCAAGATTGTATTTGGACTGTTAAAAGCGCCATTTGTTGAGCTTAAAATTTACTTCGCCACGGGAATTGTGATTTTCTCACTCATTTAGCAGCCATCTTAGAATGCACGTCACTGATTGCTTAAGATGTTTTAACTTCTTATACTGTGAACGATGTACAATGGTTTGTATGTGTTATCTTAATGTGGTTTCATGATTGGCTGTGCAGAACCCTTGTGCTCATAATTGTGTATTTCAACAGGTTATCTAATGATGGGCCACGCCCGAACTTACATATAAACTTTCAAGTATACAAGTTTGGCAAACGAGCTGCTGTTAAGTGTTGTTATTCTATTTGCATTAAGCTCGGCAAATGGTTGTTCTTTTGTTGGATGCACAATGCTTAGTCCATTCATTTAGACACAATGTGGCCATTACTTTTAAGCAGGTCCGTATGGGAATAAAGCTTTTTAACAGAATTTTCTTGTGTCCGTTAGTGTAGTGTAGAAAATCCACCATTTTCGGCTCGATTTACATTACATGACGACTTACCATTGCCATATACTGTAAAGGTGAGTATTTATTCCCCAGCCATTGCCAGATTTCTCCCGACACAGTGTGGAAATCTTGCTTTTACATCTTCAATAGCCACTCCTTTCTTTATGGCAGCTGTCTTCATCGTATACTCCAGTTTTCATTTCCCGACTTCAATCTGCTCTTTTTCCAGTTTCCTTTTTCGTACAGCTAACACATTAACTGTACTTAGGGGAATAACGTGTTAAAGAAGAATGGCTTAAATCTGTCCTACCAGTCCTAATTAGCCATTATATTTGACGGTTTTGTGCAGAATAAAGTTCTGCATTGAGAAAAAATGTAGCACGTGCTTCAATAACTTAAAACAATATAAAAATCTTGCACAGGGTCAAAAACCCGATGAATGATGTATTGTGTAAAGTACCCTCCAGCCTGGTAATGTTATTTAGCCAAATGGGCATAAAATTTTATCGTAGGAGTATGTATGGACACATCGTAAAAGAGAGAATAGGGTTACCAGTATCCATGTTTACGTCTCGGCTCGTAATGACATTCAAATTATTATATGTTTTCACTTGGCATTTCGATGTCAACCGCCTTAAAACAGGCAGCTTCAACAGTTTTATCAATGTTCATAGTCGCATTTCTGTTTCCTTGACGCTCTCCTTCCATGCACAAGTTATTATTTGATAGCAGATAGTCATACATCTCCACTTTATTAAAAATCCCAGAAAAATCTCAAATTACTTCAAAATCAAAAGGAAAAATTCATCTACAGCTGTTGCAATATTGCAAGCAGCTTTTCCATTCGAATATCCATTTTGAAACCTAATGTTTTCACCGGTGATTTCCATCACCTTGTCTTGTCTCCCTATCTTACGTTGCTGTGCCAAATTTAATTGTGACGTCAATGGGGCACGTTCCGAGCACTGCACACAGTGCTTCAATGGATGTGCTAACCGATCAAGTTCATTTACATATGGTTTTTTTTCGGAGTAGATGGACATATTTTATTTTTTCTTGATTTGAGAGTTCTTACGTTGCATCACAGCCACTTAAGACATGCATGAACTGGTTTATCTAGGTACTTTCTGTTGAATATATTCGGCGCGAAACTGTCTCTTTTATTGGTTTGAGAATATATACGTTTGAACTTTTGGATAGAGCCATCAAGAAAATAAGAAGATCTGTTTCTTCACCGACAACTATCACGGATTCAAACGCAGATGAAATTCTGACAGTCGTGTTGATTAATAGCGTACCTACATCTTCCGTTGTTTTCTTCACCGTGAAGTTTGCAGCTTCATATCTTGTTTCAAATATTTCAATGAGGCGGTTCTTATTTGCATCAAAATTCTCATCCTTTGAAAAATTAATAAAGGATTAACCGGTATAATGTATTCATCTGTCCGGATGCCTGCATTCATGACACCAAGTACTTTCACTCTATCATTCCGTTTGAAATACCAGCACTACTAACTTCTTCAGCCACGAGACAGGGAGTTTTTTTTTTTTTTTTTTCTTTTTTTTCCATCTCCAATAATTCCAGTGCTTATTGACATGAGCCCCTTTCTAGAAAAGGAAAATGCTGGGACAACCAATCCATTAGCTTTTGTACGTCATCATTGTCACGATTAATCCGATATCTTGTTATTCCGACATGCTACAAAATTGTTCATCTTCGTTGCAATCATTGTGCAGGAATATGATTCCTAAAGTCCACTTGGAAAGCAGGCTATCCTCGATTCCTCGCCCATGAGTCCGACCGTCTAGGCCTTTCAGTGCCTTCATCAACGCTTGCTCAATCGTCATAGCTGACCACGTAATGTTCATCGCTCGACCCCATTATCAAATGTTCAAATGTCTGTAGAGCTTATGGGACTTAAGTACGGGGTCATCAGTCCCTAAACTTACAAACTGTTTATAAACTAGATAATACTAAGGACAGCACAAATATCCATGCCCAAGAGGGGATTCGAACCCCCGACCGTAGTGGCCGTGCATAACGTGACTGGTGCGCCGCAGACCGCTCGGCCACCGTGGCCGGCACCCAATTATCATTACGAACACTAGCAATTTGTGAAATGCTGGTTTTCATTGATAAATTACGCACGCTATACAAGAATATTACGATGGCATAAGCGCGTCTGTTTTTGTTTCGCTATAAACTCAGATGTTACCTAAAAGTGCACAAAAAGCAATAATCTCTGAATGAGAATATTGAGGTAGTGGTGGATCTAGACGTGTGTGAGAAGATGCTACAGCGCCTCCTCTACGAAAAAACTGAGGGATTAATTTCTCAGCCGGCCGCGGTGGCCGAGGGGACTGAGGCGCTTCAGTCATGGTCTGCACGGCCACTACGGTCGGGGGTTCAAATCCCCCCTCGGGCATGGATATTTGTGCCGTCCTTAGTATAAGGTAGCTCATAAGTAGTTTGTAAGTTTAGGGACTGATGACCCCGTAGTTAAGTCCCATAAGCTTAACAAACATTTGAACATTAATTTCTCATTTTTGGAGCGTTTGAGACACACATCGTAAACCACTATCGTTTTCACTCCCTCCAACAGTTTTCTTTCGTTGCTCTTCTTCTAGCACTTGACTTACGAAATGTCTCCAAACTCTTAAGCTTCATTTCACTCACCCCACGTCCTTCCAATGGATTTTCACAGATAAAACAGTTCGCTTCTTCAGAAGCCATGGTTCTGAAGATGCGAACGACACTCTAAAACAATGCACTGGTGCTGATTTTTAGTCAGAATATTTGAACTCGGTTGGCAGATATTTCGTGGAAGGGATCCAAAAGTCCCCACGACCAAGAAAGGAAATCCCGCTATACCTGAGACAGACCGTGTAACCATAGGCAGACTATACTAGGCCGAATTTCACCGAGCAGTAAAATATTATCAGTTTCGTAGACTTTGCGGCACTCGTATTGGAAAAATATTGATTTCACAAAAAATGATTAAAACATACATTACAGGAAATTTTTCTAGTTTAATTTACCACATAATTATTTTCATCGTAAAATGAGTCGAAAACGAAATATCGTGAAACCGTTTTTGGCCGCCATTTTTCCAATATAGCCGCGTGAGTGGCAAGACACGAGGGTGTAAAGGGAAAATTCTAAGAGAGCACTTCAAAATCTATAAGTATACCAGTTTTCAAAACTCCCGCAAAACTTATCACGCAACCTACTTCTTGGACACCAAATGATAGACTACAGCCACAGCAGTATCTCTCAACGACTCGGACAGATAAGCCTATGTCTAACAATGCTATGTCTAACGGTACCGAACTTCCAGGATACCTTTGTATGTCTGTCGCAAATAGCAAGACTACCGCTTCTTCCATTACTACTCGTCCAGAGGAGGTATCTACTGAACAGAATTGGGGATAAATGAAATTTGTGGCATAACATGACTAAAAGAACGGATATATTGTTATGACACATTCTGAAGCATCAAAGAATAGTCAATTTAGTTATAGAGGGAAGTGTCGGAGGTAATTTTTCGGAGGGAGTCCACGATATATGGGTTACCATGATAATTCACAAATGAAGAGGCTTGCGTAGGGTGGAGTAGCTTAGAAAGTTGCATCAAAACAGTCTTCGGACTGAAGAGCAGAACTTCAGCAAAATAGAGTTTAAAATAAGATTAAATGGTAGAAAAGGTTACGCTTATCTTAGTGTGTGAAGCAACCTTCCGTATAACAGTTTTTTTAGAAAACACAGCTCCATTTTTGTGCACTATAAGAATATGGAAAATCAAATTTTCAAATCAGATTAAGGTCCTGTATACCAAACCCTATTTTTCCCTCTAACTGTCTACTGTGTTGGCACACTAACGTGAACCGGCATACCGGAATATGTGGCCCAGTTACCTCCAACTCCATTTATTATCGTTGCAACATATTGTAGTGTAGGGAAAAATTACGGATTTAAATACATGAAATGGGTAACATTTGTAAAATCAAGAGAAACAATAAGTTACTTTCTACTCTCTGTTTTCATGACACCTTACCTTTAGTAAGAGGAAAAAATCAGATAATCGAATATTGTGTTTCTCTGGCAATACCTGAGAGTCGTTTCAAACAAACTGCATTTTCTTAGTACTTTCTGATGACAGTAACAGCTACTCCATCTATCGCCATTGTCTTCCATATTGGTGTATTAGGGCTCGTTCGTTCGAAAGCGTTAGAACCCGACGATGTCGCATTTAAAACCTTCTTGAAATCCTTGTTCATACGGATACTTTAAAATCGTCCTTGTCTCGTTTCTAGCTGCAGTTGAACGTGAAATGAATTTGGCGATATTATATTATTATTGTTATTGCTATTATTATTATTATTATCATTATCATCGTGACAGAGAGTTTACTATGTGAGACGGCAGGAAACATCAAAGTTACAGATATGAACGAATCTACTTCCTTTTACCTCTCTGAATTATATAGACAAATTATGTTTATTTGTGCAGAACTATGGCAAAGTACCTCTCCAATTATGTATTAGTTTCTTTGGCCTCTTTGTATATTTAATATAAAAAACCGGTACTTCAAGTCTCGTGTTCACGTATTAATATTATGATGTTTTCTATTATTTTAATGGCAATTTTGTGGTGCAAATTACTGTTTTACTTGCTCTGAAGTAGAGACATACGGTGATTCTACTGATTCAAACGTATTTTAAAACAGAATATTTAAAAGGAGATTGAAATCGGGGCAAATCGATTTGCCAGAACTGATAACACACACTCATGATCCCAACGGAAATGTGGTGCAGTTTGTATTGATTGTTGATGAAGTCTTAGCCTTACCTAGACACATTTTAATACCATAACCGAATCGCAGCTTGAATGTGCAAAATCGTATATATAATAATTGACTTATAAGAATGAGGGCACCTTTGGTATTCTTTCAAAGTAGTGGCGAATTTCAACTAGACATGTATCTTCAACCCGATTCCACGATATCAGTAGTTAACTCATTTGCATGTTACACAATTTTGTCGTAAATAAATATGGAGTCCAGATTGATGATACATTATTTGACAGTGCATTACATACAACAACAGGCCTAAAAAAGTGACTGTTAGGTCTCAAAGTACAAGATTATTGTTTTTGTAGTCGTCTTCAGACCGAAGACTGGATTGATGCACCTCTCCACGCTACTCTATCCTGTGTAAGCCGCTTCATCTCCGAACAAGAACGGCAACCCATATCTATTTCATTCTGCTTAATTCGTCTCTTGGTCTCCCTTTGCGATTTTTTCACATCACATTCGCCTCCAATATAAACTGATGTTTTCAGGATATCCCAGAATGCGTCCTACGAATCGATCCGTTCTTTTGGTCAAGATAGGCCAGAAATTTCTTTTCTCCTCAACAGAGTTCATTACCTCCCCGTAAGTTACGGTATCTACCCGTCTAATCTTCAGGTTTCGTCTGTGGCATCACATTTCAAAAGCTTCAATCTTCTTCTTTTCTGAACTTCATATCGTCCACGTTTCACAAGGCTACGCTCCAGACAAATGCCTTCAGAAAAGATTTCACAACACTTAATATTCGATTTTAAAAATTCTGTTTTCTTCAGAAATCTTTTTATTCCCATAGCCATGTTGCATGTTGTATCTTCAGCGACCATCGTAAGTTATTTTACTGCCCAAGTAACAAAATTCATCTAACAGATTTACTATCTCGTTTCTTAATCTAACTCCCTTAGCATCGCCTGGTTTAATTCGACTGCAGTCCATTACATTTGTTTTGCTCTTGTTAATGTTCATCTTATACCCTCATTCCAAGATAACGTCGACTGCGTTCAATTACTCGTACAGGTCCTTTGCTGTTTCTAACAGAATTAGTATGTCACTGGCAACTATGTCTACAGTTAATAAGGCCAGAGTTTATATCTGCTTCTGGATATGTTTTACAGTTTAAAACTTGGTTCCCAAATCTATGTCCTTACATTGTAAAATCATTCTGAAACCTTCTGGTGTCTCCTGGTATCTTCCATGGATTCTTAAACCAAGTGTTCGTGATGATTTTATTATGCTCTGCGCAGAAATTCTACGAGACGACTTCAGCTTTCATTCCTTTTCCCCAGTCCACATTCACCTACTGTTATTCCCATTCTTCTTTTTCCTACTACTGAATTCCAGTTCACCATCACAATCAAGGTTTCCTCTTTCATAACTGTATGAATAATTTCATTTATTTCCTCAGACTTTGTTTTCAGACGTACTCATCATCGGCAGAACTAGTTGGTATATTAACTTGTACTACTATCGTTTGTCTAGGCTTAGTTTCTATCTTGGTTGTGATAATGAGATCACTATGTTGTTTATAGTAGCTTACCCGTATTTCGTATCCGTTATTAGTCCTTCTCCTACATTACCCCTAAATGATTTTCTATTTATAACTGCATTCACCTGACCTGAAGACCTGTTGATCTTTCCACCGAACTTCACTAATCACCAGTATATCTAATTTCAACCCATTTATTTCCCTTTCTATATTTTTATAACCTTCCTACCCGATTAACGGATATAACATTCCACGCTCCGATCCGTAGAATGCGTAATGATTTTCCAGATGATTTTCTTAGATATTTTACATCGCCACCAACTTCGATTCCGTGACAATACCAAACTATAAATACATAGAAAGAAGAATAAAAGATCAATAATTGAAACTACTTGCATCAAAGTTTCTATAATTTCGTTAAGTATATTATTTAATTGGAATTAAAATACATTATGTTCTCATGTCGACTGATTTTTTGCTTCGCTGGTTAGTAGCTCCCACTCCACTGATAATTTTACTGCTATCTCCTGTGAAACATGAGTTTCTTAAGATTTATTACCACACGCAGACAATGATTTTGCACATAACATAGGCCGAGATTGAACCTCCGTAATCAGCACTTCAGAATCTACAACACACGATGTTGACATTTCATAACAAGCTAGAGGCTTAGCTAGATGTGAATAGTAAACGAGTACGCAATTCACATACGCGGCACGAGTCCAATTTGATGATATATTATTTGATAGTGCGCTACACTAGCGATCGCGCGCCATATTCAACGCTGTTCTGGCTCTTTCATACCTCTCGTCTGAACACAAGCTAGCTAGCAGTGCCGTATGGCTCATTTTAAAAACTTCCACCGGCCAGCGCTTAGAATAGAGCACTGTTTGATAATTTCCGGAGGGTTTCGACACTGTACCTCACAAGCGTCTTCTAATCAAACTGCGTGCTTATGGAATACCGTCACAATTGTGCTATTGGATTCGTGATTTCCTGTCAGACAGAACACATTACGTTGTAATTGACGGAAAGTCCTGGAGTAGTACTGAAGTGACATCTGGCGTTCTGCAGGGAAGTGTTATACGGCCACTACTGTTCCTTATTTTTATAAACGATGTAGGAGACCATCTGAGTAGCTCTCTTAGGTTGTTCACTGATGATGCTGTCACTTATTGGTTAGTACAGTCACCAGAAGATCAAAAGCAACTGCTCAAATGTTCAAATGTTTGTTAAGCTTATAGGACTTAACTACGGGGTCATCAGTCCCTAAACTTACAAACTACTTATGAACTACTTACGAACTAGGACGGCACAAATATCCATGCCCGGGGGGGGGGGGGGTTTCGAACCCCCGAACGTAGTGGCCGTGCTGACCGTGACTGGAGCGCCTCAGTCACCTCGGCCACCGCGGCCGGCAAAAAAAGCAACTGCAAAATGATTTAGATACGATATCTGCATGGTGCAAAAACTGGCAATTGACCCTTAATAATGACAAGTGTGAAGTCATCCATATGACCACTAAAAAAAGCCCGTTAAACTTCATTTACACTATAAATCAGTGTAAACTACGGACCGTAAGTTTAACTAAATACCTAGGAGTATCAATTACAAACAACTTAAATTGGAAAGAACACACAGAAAATATTATAGGGAAAGAGAACCAAAGACTACGTTTCGTTGGCAGAACACTTAGAAGATGCAACAGTTCTATTAAAGAAACTGCCTACACTACACTCGTGCGTCCTATTTTGGAGTATTGATGCGCATTGTGGGATCCCTACCAAGTGGACTGACAGACGCCGACCGCGGTGGCCGAGGGGACTGAGGCGCTCCAGTCACGGTCTGCACGGCCACTACGGTCGGGGGTTCGAATCCCCCTCGGGCATGGATATTTGTGCCGTCCTTAGTATTAGCTAGTTTGTAAGTAGTTTGTAAGTTTAGGGACTGATGACCCCGTAGTTAAGTCCCATAGACTTTACAAACATTTGAACATTTGAACTGACAGACGATTAAGAGAAAGTTCAGAGAAGGGCAGCTCGTTTTGTACTATCGCCATATAGGGGAGAGAGTGTCACAGAAATGATGCACGAGCTAGGGTGAAAATCATTAAAAGAAAGGCGTTATTTGTTGCGACGAGATCTATTTGCGAAATTTCTTTCACCAACTTTCTCTTCCGAATGCGAACATACTTTGTTAGCACCCACCTACATAACAAGACATGATCATTAAAATAAAATAAGAGAAATTAGATCCAAAACGGAATGATTTAGGTGTTCCTCTTTCCCGCGACCTATTAGAGAATGTAACCGTTGCCATGCACTTCAATGTGGTTTACAGAGTATTTATGCAGATGTAGATAAATAATAAAGCGTCGCGCTTTAAAAGCGGTGGCGTGTGAATAAATAATTCGATACCCATTTGTTTGATTTCAGTGATTTTTTTGTAACCTACATTGGGAAAATTTCCGTGCGAACGAGGCCTTAATGTGTGAAGATGGTCAAATGTTGACCGAAACCGGTAACCATGTAATTATAAAACACATTGCAGTACTGCAGTCAGTGACTATATTTATTCATTTCGAAAATATTAATAAGACAGTTGCTATCTACAACGGGAAATGTTCTCAGAAATTACTAGGTAATCCTACGCCTAAAATTGTTAGTGGGAGACTAATAGCCTAAAACGCAGGTCAGACAGGAGTAACAAACGCTATGCCATCAAAATTGTATGCCAGGAAGTATGCATTGGGGCGTTGCCTTGTTTCAATGTAGTTCCAAAAGTACTGCTGAAGAAAGGGTATGACTTTTGCTCCTATAGCTTGCAAAAGTAGTAAGTACAGCGAATAGAATTCGATAATTATAACAATTTACGTCGACTGTGAGATCCGAAGCGGATCACGTCTGCTAGTAAGTGCCTAAACTACTCCAAAACGTATAAAAAATAAAAACAAAGACGAAAAACGGAACAACCACCTAATCTGCGCGCGGAATTTATTACAACACAGTTTGAGTGAGATCTTTCTGACACTGTAACCTCTCATCAATCCACATAACAAAGACTGCACGTTCAGTAGGTACGATGTTATAAAGTCTCAGGGATATCTTTCATCACTGCAGTCGGCTGTAAATATGGATACTGTGAGCAGAATCAGGAAGATACAGTCAGCAAAGTCAAACCTTCCTTCCTTATGTTGCGGATACCATGTTCTGTCTAGATAATGTGAAGCAATATAATGCTCTTCTTCGAATTATAATGGAAACATGTTATACTTAACGGTTTGCCGTACACCACGTTGGTTTAACTTCTATGATTTACACTAGCTGGTCCACAATTTTCCTTTATAACTCCACAGCTCCTTAAGTAAATTGAAATAACTTCGCATGAAGCTTGTTTAATTGATGTTATTTGCTTAATGATTGTTTTGTTCCAAAATAGGTTGTATAAAATACACGCTATCTACAGCTACACTTACATACTCTGCGAGCCACCTCATCATGTGTGGCGAAGGATACTTCTTTTTGTCCTACAGTCAATTCCTGCTTATCCTATTCCAGTCATCCAGACTCTTATAGTTCGCGAGAAAACGACTGCTGGTATAGTTCCGTGTGAACTTTGATCTCTCTAATTTTATCTTCATGCTCTTTCATCGAGATATACATAGGAAAAAGTTTTGTTGGTTGAGTCTTCTAGAAACGTACCTACGAAGCAAGGGATATGCCGCTTGACCCTCAGCAGCAAAATGTTGTTGTAGAAAAACTTTTCACTGGTGGTTGATTTTGGAAATGACGTCTGGCGGTGGCCTTAAATTCATGAGAAACAGATCACGTATCAATATCCTGGATTAAATACGAAATCTCTACGTACAGTTTCATGGAGTGAGAAGACATGCCTCGACTGATGATTCATGAATGGAACTGGAACTTTGCAATTGGTGGCCTGATGACTCTTTCAGTGGGTCAAAAACCAGATGAGTGTTCCAAGCTCTCATTTCACTCTAGCAATGTCGCAAACTTAACACATCTTACAGAACTCTTTACAGTCATATACCAGACACTGTTCATGTATGCCAACTGCTAAGGGGAGCGGTATGGAGACAGTGACCTACAGACACCATTCTGGCATTTACCTGGAATAGTTAGTTACGATCACGGAAAATTCAAATCAGAAAGGTAGAAAATCGTAAGTATTCTAGAAAAAGATATTGATTTATAGTTCACATACGTTCTTAATTTCCTTTCATTTTAAATATGCTTGATTTCTCATTTCAGTGACGTTGACATCTCTCCCTTCCTCTCCCTTCCCTGTATTTACAAAACCAAATGTTTGTAAATCTATGGGATCAAACTACTGGGGTCATCAGTCCTTAACCTTACAAACAAACTATGTTCTAGGGAGAACTCTAATATCCGGCGGGACCGGCATTTTATTAAACATTTTTCAGTGAGGACTGAATTAGAGTTGGTTGTACTTAAAAGAGTAAAAATCGTAATCACTTCGTAGGAAAGTTTTAATATATCGTGCGTGCTGGAAGTGGACCATACGCTTTCAAAGGCCAATAAAAATTTCACTTTCTGACAGTAGATTTTATCTATGACTGAGCGCGGTGGCACAGTGGTAACACAATGGACTCGTATTCGGGAGGACGAAGGTTCAAACCCGCGTATGTTATTTACTTCCTAAGTTGCTGATTATGGATACAACCTATTCATTTCAGCCGGAACGTACTATAAAAATGTATAAAAAATTTAAAAAAATCGCAATTGTTTTGAAAGAAAGACACTACGAAATACTTGCATAGACACTGACGCTGTGTTCCTACATTAGAGCCAACCAACGTTGGCGCCAAGTGTTCGTCCAATGTATTGATCGGTGAAACAACATTGGAACCAATGTTGGCTGCAATGTTGGTGTGGCTGTGTTTCTTGTCGGTATTTTGGCCAAACATCAAAGGACGTTGGGCCGATATCGATACGCCATCCACACACTGGATCCAAATTTGTTTAATTTAATATTTGTCGTCTGCTCGTCTCTAAGTTGTATTTCTTTGTTCGTTCCTTTCTCGTCGCCGTTTATTTTTAAGTTTCGAAGTATATCAGAATGAACTTCATTTGTGAAAGCAACTACAAAACCCGAAATGCCACTGCATAATTTAGGCACGAAAAGTAACAACACTGAAGTAGATATAAAGAAGGAAACATAAGCTTTTCAAACTTAATGGTGCTTTTCAAACACTCGTTTATTGAAAGCAATTTTAAAACTTAACAGTACTTGTCAAAGGCTTACATGTTGCTTTGCAAACTTCAAACACTATCAGTCGTATTGGAGGAGCCCTAAATGTGAAATTTTAATAATGGATATCGATCACTTGTAATTTTTTTAACTTGCTGATTACGATATATACGGTATGAATTGATACAGTGGAGCCCATCTTCTTTCACACGGTTTGCTTTTTTCTTTCGAGATGTTAAAATATAATTATTCGCACTCAATACCGCTAATGCATCGGCCGAGATCTGTGTGTCAGTTATATTTACGTTGGCGCTCTGTTGGCTGCAATGTTTGGGCGTTGTCGGGAAAATATTGGCCAATACTGGCGCAAGAGTTGGTACCAATGTGTGGACGCGGAGTAAAGCAAACGTAAAAGCGATTATAAATAGTTTAACGTACCTTCAACAGAGTGCGCTTTACTACCGTACCAGCGTGTTTACATTTCAGGCAGAAGTGCACTGCAGCCGGCACGAGCTAGGTTAACACCATGTCGGCAGCACTGAACCAAAAAGACGAATATCGTTGTGTTCTTACCAATTTAGTTTTGTTCACAAGTGGATCCTATCAAAAGTGTAGATCTTTATCATATTTATTCGTTACCCTTCACTGCAATGTTCATAATTTTTAAATTCTTATATTACGTTTTTCTTCCTCTGTGTGAAAATGATGTCGGTAATAAGTATGTTCCAAAGTCTTAGCTAAAAAAAAAAAAAAAAAAACTGAATTGGTCTATGTATTCTTCATTCTAGTTAAGAAACGAAATTGTGTGTGTGTTGCAAATGTCTACTTAGTTTTGTTCTGGAATATCGTGGCGTAATCATGTTTTCTCACAGTTACGAGAGTTTCGTGAGATGTCAGCTTTTTCTAATAACTGAATTTTACCCAAGTTCGTTGTTTGACTTGTTGCTTCTGTTTTCATTCTCCGCGAGTAATGTCACCACAATGTATCTATTTCATTATCACAGTTTCTTTCTTTAACTTATTTTTCAAGGAACTTGTATATAACAAGTACCATAATAGAAAAATCGGTAAAACTTTATGGCAGCGGCGGTTTTGGTTGATGTTGGCAACGACCGTATAATGCTCTTAGAAAACTCAACCACACAGAATGAGTGGAATAATCTTGTTGGCCATGAAGGTATGCTGTTCCTGCTCCATGGTTGACTGGTTCGTGTATTTACCCTAGTCTGGTCAGTAAATTGGTTACCCTTGTAAAGCGAACATTTCGTTGCCGACATTAGCACACTGCGCCGCAGCTGCTACATGTAAATGCACTTGTTTGGGAAGTTGTGGGTGTTTAGATTGAGAGAGTGCATAATTGCCTGTGTATAAGCTCTTATATTTCTAAGGTCCAATTGCCGTTCTTCTTAACTAGCGTACATATTTATGCTCCTCACACAATGCTCTGTTTAAAATTTCATGCTTGATGTTTAGTTTTAGTGCTACCTGTATTTTTTTTAACTTTGGCATAAACATGTCAGATATCTTTTGTGCTCAATGGGCCTTGCTTCTAAGATTAACCAGCAAAAGTGTGCTCTCCAAAAGTTGGACCAATATTTTCTCCACTATTGGTATTAGGCTATTGTCCATCTCAGTATAATCTCTCGTAAAGAATACTTATTATTGGACATAAAGTAACAAGATAAAAAGGAACTGTAAGAGTTGCCTTTATAGTATAGCCTTAGCATAGATAATGAACTGGTTGGAAAAGCCGCTGAAGAATAGCCGTGCGCACTGAGGCGCCGTACTGCGGTGCGCGCGGCCGATATCCGTCGGGGGTTCGAGTCCTCTCTCGGGCATGGGTATATGTGTTGTGTTTAGGTTAGGTTAGCTTTTATAGTTTGTAAGCTAGGGACTAATAACAGAGCAGTTAAGTCCCATAGATTTGCAAACATTTGAACATGTTTTGAACATGTTTTGGACATTAAAAACATTTTGTCAATTGCGTCGCTGATGGGAATAATCGTCTAATAATTTTAGTGTCATTTCAGACAATCGTCACTCCTCCAGTTTAACTTCACTTGCATAACCAGAGTTTCATGTAGCTGGACTCGTGATACATGACAATTTCTTTAAACGTTTTTTAGTTTGCCTGTTGACATGTATGTTGGACTATATGGAAGCAGCTCGAAAGACTCGGTCAAGAGGGGTCTGTAGACTTGGTTGTGATTCAGGCAGACACGAACGTAGTAGCCACTTCCAGTAGTCACTACTTCAGCCAACGTTAGATCTTCCTCCGAATCGCACACCCTTTGTATTAGGATTCAAAAAGTCTCGGATTCAAAATTCTTTCCTTCTAGGTGGTACTCGAAAAATTACGTAGAAGCACCAATAAGAAACAGTAGCAGAAATATAACTTGCAGACTCTCCTACGGAACTGTTTGCTGGAATGGGTACGACAGTTTGACTCCTAAATTCAGTCGTTAGTGCAGTGGTGTAGTGTAGTTCCCAACTGTGAGAAGCAGACCATCTGTGTCATCAGGACGTTAAACGTGTCATAGTTGACTTCTTTAGTTTACACAAGTTACCTAATCTGCTTTAATCCGAATGGGAAGCAGTTCTAAAACAACTGCAGTGTCAAATTTTCGAGAGACTGTAACTATTCTCACACCCTATATATTTTCAACGCTTAAAAATGTATGAATTTCTGCTAAAACCATATAACGTAATAGTTATTATTAATTTTCTATTTTTTCCATTCACATTTTCGGATCAGATGTATTTGTGTAGAATTCGATGTATCTTCAAAAGCATGCAATAAATGTGAGCAGAATGAAAATAAAGTATATGATAAAGCACCATACAGGCCTACGATGCATACACGCGTACTATATCAGTGCATTATGTGAAATATGTATGAAAAATATTTTAATTCACTACAGCTCTGTGGAGCAAACCGTTTCTGGGAGGACGATGGCGCCTGTTAAAATTACATGTAGTTGTTCTGTAAATCCAGGCCGTCTTCGCTTTAATGGAAACAGTGTGATTGTAGAATATATGAGTGAATTTTTCGCTTTGAGTCGCCACGCAAAGCTTTATTTTGATCAGAATATACACTGTGCATGAAGTTATTGCGAACTAACGTGTTAAAGTGATTAGGTACAGCTATGTTAAAGTAGAAAGTAGGAGGCGTTGTGAACTCTTAGTGCACACAGTGTTTTCCAGGAAATGTGTGCGTAAGCATGCGCGCCGGGTTGGTGTTAACGTTTAACTTACGAGCAGTGACAAGAGAGAGTGACAGTTATGACGAACGTGGCCGAAAGGGGAAGGGCAAGATTCCATTGGGAGTGGTGTTAAAGTACCCAACAAAGAGAACAAGGTACTTACCAGTATTCCATTGACAACTTAGATAGTTGTTTTACTGAGCATGAGGGACTGATGACCCCGTACTTAAGTCCCACAAACTATACAATCATCATTTTACTGAGCATCAATTTCTGTGAAATCTGATCAAAGGAAATACCAAATTTGTGAAATCTTGATAGCTCTTGTCGCGCAGCATTGGACTTTCAGGTTAGTATGGAAACCACGAGTTAAGATCTTTTTATTTTATATGAAAAGTGTATTCTTAATTAAACTGTAAACAAATGATAGCGAAATGTGTGCGAGAAGCATTGTCAAGCAAAGTTAGCAGTCAACGTTTAGTCGAGAGTGCAGCTTTCAATAAGTGTTGTCTGCTTATATATTTTTGAAATAATTATACTTCGTGCTATCGATGAGACGTTAAAACCTGATCTCCCTTCCTCTATTTTCGTACTGTCAGTCAAACACATCAAATGATTTTTAAAACCTACATAGACAGATTGTCTCAATTATATACAAGAAGTGTACGGTTTCAGTAGTGTTCAACATATTAAGAGGAGTGAAATAAGATCCTGGATGGTAAGTAATCAAATTTTTAGCTTTCTAAGGAAAGGTGCGATTTGGAACTGAACCCTTCCATTGATGAAGTTCTGTAGAGAAATGAGGTTTGTTACCTTTGTTGTTCTTTGATCAAGTAGCTCAATAGTCATATTACGCACATCACTCTGAACCGAGAGAAAAGACCAGTGCTTTTGTTAGACAGGAGAAATGTCACATCAAAAGTGCGCGGTGACATGCTTTGATAAAAGGGGAGTTGGAAATTACATTTGACAATTCAAGCTGAAAGTAATTTTCTTCTGTGACAAACTGCGTTACATTGTTACAGTACTACTGTACAGGAAGTTGATGCAGAGGTGATTAATATTTATTGGTAGGAACTACAATCCAAGAGATGTAACACGTGTCGCACATAAAACAATTCAACAGCAGTATACTTGCGCACCTCATAGATTCTCTACCCATCACGATTTTTTCTTAAATTATTTCAAGCTAATGTGGATGTCTGAAAGGTAAGAAGGAAAGTTTTATCGAGATTGATTAAATGAATTATAAATTTGTGTATAATAATCACAGTATTTGTTAAATTAGTCTGAAAATTCTCAAACTGTTATAGAATAATCACTTCATGCATATGTGAATTAGTTCTAAATATGTAATTGACGTTTCTCATAGATTTTCCATATGTACATGTTTGTCACACAAGAAAATAAAACTCAAATTGGAAAAATGTGGGAAAACTAATTCTCCGTGCTATACGAAGCCACTGAAGATTGTAAAACAATGCCATTAGGAATTCAACTGAGGTTCCGGTGAAGGAACTGTACACTACACCACATTCACAATTTACGAGAACTCTGGGAAAGCTCAAACCTAATTACAAACTACTGTTAGCTGTATTTTGTTTCAGAAGTCTGTGCATATCATAATTAGTAATAACTTTTCATCCGAAATCGCGTTTTATTTTCACTTTATTAGGCTACCACAATGCAGGTTTCGACAGAATGTCATCTTCAGACCTTATTTTTGTTTTTAACGGACAGTCACGAACACACAGCGTGATGAGCAATTATTGTAGTTTTTGTGTGTATGTGTACACAACACCACGCTGAAGCACTATCCAACAGGAAAGCGGCACTGAGCAGATGCTACTGACAGGTGTTCAGTCCTGTTAGCCTCGGAGGAAAATGGACTTCCTGCACAGTTATTACACAACTCCGTTTAATTTAGAACTTCTTCTAACAATAATTCAATCGAATGTTAGAAATCACGAGTCAAATCTTGCTGCGAGATGCCGCGTTTTACTGGAAAACGCGGTTATGCATCAATAACCAAGGAAGTCAGTTTTTACCGCGTGACGTCACCGGCCGGTGCGCGCTGGGGTGGGGAGAACTGATGCAGTGCGACTGACTCCACTCCCGCCCCTGCATGCCCTACGTGGACAGGTGAAGTGGAGAGAGAGGGCAGGTAACATTCAGCACGTCGTAGTCGCCTGGGAGCGTTCGCCGCAGCAATCGTACGTATCTTACACTGCTCAACTTACTCTCTATGTACTGGTATTGTAGCTAAAATACGTCAAATATTTGCTCTCTATTCGTTGATAATTCGTAACGTTTACTAATGCGCGTGAAATGAAAGCCCAGGATTTTGTATTGTTTACTCAGACCTTAATCGGCGTTTGCATTTTGTTCTGTTAAGAGTTGTTAGTTTCCTCAGGAAGGTAGTATTGCTATATCTTTACAGGTAATTGTTTTTATAAGACGGTGGATTCAGGTTGCAGTATTCGATAAAATTGTTTGTTGAACGTCAGTAGCAGAATAATCAAACTGTTTAGATGTCTACATTACTTTATTGTTGTTGTAAGATTATAACGAAGCAACGAGGAAAATATTAGTGATCGTGAAAAATGAAATGTTTTTGTTCCTCAGAACATTTTAGTAACGAACGAGCTGTATAACTATAAAATTCGTGTTGCCTCACGTACTTTCGGTTTTAAGTGGTCAATAATTTTGCACTTTCGTATCCGTTGTTTTTACAGATATTTAAAATTGTAACCGGAATGACGTCCAGAATTAAGTTTTTTAAAGTTCTCAAATGTTTAACATTTAGGATGTGTTTTTGCACTAGCTATTAATTCATAATTTGTCAAGTCACTTATTGTTTACTAATATTTACCAAATAATATTATTAAGGATTACAGCGTAAGTGATTAGAAGTGCTGTTTGTCGCAGAATATTGTAATCAGATGTTACGATGATCAGTAAATGGACGATTTTTATTGATTTAACTTGTTAGTTGTGAAATGACAGTGGTTTTTCGTAAATTGTATATATGTAATGTCACCTTCAGTAAATTCTTTATAGTTTCCGTCATGTACCTGTGCAATAAGTTTTGATGTGGAACAGGTACGGCGGAAATTATAAATTTAAAAAAACTATGCGGGTAGTTTGGTGTATTCGATCGAATGTATTACTGACGTCTCGTTGACACTGCCTTTTCCGGGAAGGGGGGCAGCCAACGCGGCTATTGGCCATTCAGTTTCACTGAACTCGCATCCATTCTGCATGACAATAAGTTGGTCCGCATATGAAGCAAGTTATCAAGTTTTCGCTGATACATTGTTAACATAATGTGTTAAAGGAATGACAGGCTGGTTCGCAATTGTTTCCTAGTCCGAAACAGCCATCCGATAGTGAAGTCGCACGTAATGAGCATCAGCTGTAGCAGAAGAAAAAAGCGTCTAAAAGGGTTGTTGGGTGATTCGTGTAACCTCTATTAGAGCACTGTTAAGCTGACTGTAACAGACAAGAGTTTGCGAGAATCACTCTGCAGTTTCCATAGACGGATCAATACATTTATCGTGCAGCACTTCCTTTCGGGAACGCTGGCAGCTTTATTTTCTGCTGTGATAGCGAACAACACGGTTATGATATAAAATTTACAGGTCGGCGTTATTGTTTCATACTAAAGAGTACAGCTTCTGTCATATTTTAACCTTCTTTTGCAGCGGTCATTCTGACTCGGTAAGTACATTTCTAAAGCTAGTTAACCAACTTTTTTCAATAAATGTTACTGTAAATAAAAACTCAAAGGCGTTAAGTCATCAATCATATTCGGTTAATAGAGGAAAGAAGATAGTGTTCAGTTTAAGGTAAACTTCTAGAAACCACCTAGATCAATCAGGTGTTTTCCGATATCTTAGCCTAGACAAGGCTGTAGTACTCAGTGGCAATTTCACAATCAGAGTTCGCTCATGAAAGGTTTCCTGCAGGGTATTATGTTTCTTCACAGAAATGAAATGCACACTGATTGCGCCAAGTTACAGAACCTACTGGCTACGCTTCTTCAGTTGATGAGATATTGAAATGTGACACCAAAGAGCGTACGAGAAGATTTTTCCTTTGTCCGTACGTGATTGATAGGATGCTATTAACAAGAACTTCACGCACCGAACTGGTAGAGTGGACAAATTTTTGACTAATATGATACTAAAAAAGAACCCTAAAATGAGCTGTTGAAAACTTATAAAATTACAAAACAGTGATTTTCATAATAAAAAACCGCAGGCCTACATATTCCAGGTTATATTATGTAGGGGAAGAAAAAAATTCTATTTCTGTACGCTGCCTGTACAGTGTCTTCCATTGTTGCTTGGCTTACTTTGCAGTCCTCTGGTACACATCAAACCAACAACGAATGAACTGTCCCATTTGTTTTGTGATTAAGGTTGATACTGCTTTCAGAGAAGGAATAATTATTGTGGTCTTTCTTTCGTTTAACAGGCTGCCAGTATCTCTAACAAACTACATGACTATGTGACTGGTCTACAACATTGCAGTCTGACTGGTGTAAATGGCTTCTGAAATACACCGAAAGCTTTCCATAATATTAATCATATATGTATATATGATCTGTTTTGCTGACGGTAATTTTGGCTTTACCCACAAAGTCGCCTTTTTGATACATTTTGAAGTTCAGTAGTGCGGAGCTATATCAAAAGCCTGTAAAACTTCTTAAAAAAAAAAAAATCCATCTGACTTTCGCTACCCATGGCTTGCTGCCAGGGTCTCACGATGAGGAGAACTTGATTTTACGTTTGCGACATTATCAAAACCTGTGCTGATTTTCATCGAGGCATTCATTAATATGAACATAAAATATATAGAAAATATGTTTATTAATAAATTAAACTTTCAACCATACATATGTATAAATTTGTAGGACTGTCTTATGATTTTTGAAAACAGAAAAAACTGCTTTCAGTAACGCAATGCTGTAGGAAGATGTACTGGTTACCTATATTTGTGGTCTCTGTACTAGGAATTCAATATGAAATTTTTACACGAAGCCGTTTAGTCTAAATCCATCGAGTCTCTACATTATTGTTTGGCTTAAGTCGGAGTTAGCCAACTCCTCATGCGGCACAACTCAGATCTTCGTAAATGATGAACATTCAGGAAAGCCATTCAGAATTGTAATACCTCTTCACACAACCATTCCATTGCATGATTTCATTTAAGACAAAATTTATGCTTAGTTTCACATAAAGTATGCTTAGACATTTACAATGTGCAAGTTTGCGATAGTTTTACTAATGTGTTACGTACGAAACTGATCATTTACAATGATTGGTCTACACTATACTTCGTAATAAACTACGAAATAAGTACGAAGAGATTAGTCAATAACGAAAGCGAGACTTCTTGACGAGAAATTCACTCGGTCGTTTCGAAACCTAGTGATGGACGAAAACCTATTCATGACCAGTTAGGGAGCAGAAGTAATTCCGTAAAATTCCTGATCTCCAGGCATTGTCCCAGAGCCATGGTTTAAGTTGCAAGTCTATCTGTTGTTCATGTTTCTCCCGAATGCGGATACAGTGGGTGAACAATTGGGACATATGCCTCCTTTTTATGGGGAGAGAGAGAGAGAGAGAGAGAGAGAGAGTGAATGATTATTCGTGCGAGTTTTGGAAAGCTGCATACTAATTGTGCATTTCCCTTTCTTAGTTTCCATACTCGCCCATAACGTGTTACACTTCAGAACAACTTACTAGTTATCCAAACGACTGGGACACACATTTAAACATTCAAAATTGGGCCGTGGAAGGCAAAAGGAAACTACCTCCTAAGGTATTGTACGGGACTCCTTCACTGGCACTTGTTCCCATTGCCTGACTGTAGTGCTTCATGTAGCTTACGTAAGCCGCATCTAGACTAGCATTTTCCTGATTTACCAGTTACGGTTTCTTTGGAGGGGTTTTATATCTAGTCGAGTAGTAATTCTCTGTTTCGTAGATAGATTTGCAATTAGTAATATGTACTGACATCCGGGCTAGAACCAGGTCTTTGAATACCAGTTCTTTGTTCCGTTTTAAGTTGATGATTCCGAAAAACCTCATCTAGTCTCGATAACAACTCTCATGTGCATTTTCGGGTCGGTGCTTGAAACAACTAGCCCACATTCGGATTTAGTTTTCCAATAACGTAGATATCGACGAGTGTATAGGTAGAAGCCTGTGGCGCAACCCTGTAAGTAGACCATTGGCCTGACGGTAGGCAGTGCAGTCTGCGGCACTAGGAGAAGATGAGAGGGGTTAGCAGATTTCTACCCTTGGATGCCTTTTATGGTCGTGAAAGATCCCAGCTGTTCATTTTGACAGCAGTTTGACTGGGTCTGGGACCATCCTGGATGGATCAGAAAGAGAAATTGTTGCTACCATCCCGTGTCGAATCCAGTACTTCCTGGGTCAAAGTGTAGTACTCTACCCGCTATACCACTATGGTCACTCATGTATGCGCTAAAACAAATTTCAGTGTTAGATTCGATAAAGAAGAGACCACAAATCGTACATAACCACTCAAACGTGAACAACACTTTATATGCTGTCCCATACATTGTTGCAAAAACAAGATGTCGCCCTACCTCAGGTATGACAGAATTCACATACGTTCTTATTCGTTTTGGCAGGTCTCCGGTGGTGTGACTATCATCTTGTTTTGCAAACAACGCATGAAAGATCTAATAAGTTATGATCGCCACGATTAAAATGTACAACTGATAGCCATTTTGAGACCCGACGATGGCATGATTTGGACTGAGATCGATGGTGTATAATAAAAATTTTAGTTACAGTTACGTTAATTTGAAGCTCTCCAGTACTACCTACACTCTTTCACAAACAGCAGACTTTGAGTGAGAGATCACTTGGAGCCTCCACTCCTATTGTTACACTGTAGGATTATAAAGATGCTCGAAGTTTTTCTACTTATTTTAAACGGAGATCACGCACTTTATGTAGCACTAAATAATTGTTTTCTTATGGGAACATTCATTTATTTAGTGCTGATATTAAGAGATAAGTAATGCCTAGCCACTTGTGTATCAGCCATGAATGGTCCGTGAAATAACAGGCAATTGATTTATTACATTCATTTATCTTCATATCTGCTCGATAATTCATACTTCAAAAAGGGAGAACATGATGCTTCTAGGCTCTAGTGACCTTTGGAAATATATTTCACATCAACTGCAATATTTACTTCATGAGAGGAAAAACTAACCTTACTGCTTTAAAAGAATTCGCAACATGAAAGATACCAGTGGAGTTACGAAGTATGAAATTCTAAGAGAGCAAATCACAACTTCCCTGTATACACTCTTTTAACCATCTACACACACACACACACACTCTGTAGCTGGAAGTTTGAGCTATCACACTGCAAGTATGACGAATACGTATTCAAACTTGGCTGCAACCAATCGCCTTTCTCGAAAATGGAATTTTTATTTTCCCATAATAGTTTTCAATTTTCTTAGCTATTCATCAATTGGTACAGTTCTATTACACTTTCTTACTCATAATGAAGAAACAATAACAATGGCCTGTGAGACAGCACAGGAAATGTAGGGCAAATAATAGACCGTCAGTTAAATTTCAAAATGAAACAAATATACATAATCACCTGCGACATCTGCTAATTCTACTGTGTAGACCCATGAGTGAGTGTCGGACCCAGGCAAACTGTACATCAAGGTGCACCACTGAGAGCTGAAGTAACTGTTGTAGATGTTATAGATGAGCACGTCAAACAAATTGAGACAGATCTACACATTCTAAAAGAGAGCAACCAATACTGGAAAGAAAATATACACCGAATGCACTATACATTATCACTGAAACACCGTTCGACTTCGAACTGGGACACTTCCTCTGTAAACCGACGCCTCCTCCAGAAAAATGTGTTCATATCTTAAGTTTCCAAGATGACGTGCTAATTTATAGAAAAGATATGACAAGCAAGAACATAATGTACCGTTATGGAATCAAACTAAAACTGGAATACAATTAAGCTGGTGTTACCGACTTAGTGTGAAGAAAGTCGTTGATCTTCAAACGATTGAATTCGTACGTTTCTAAAGTTAACGCGAATATTTGCAGAATTCACTACAGGGTATATTATCAACTAGAATGTAAAATACATATCCAAGCACTTGAAGGATCATGAATGTGATCGTGTAACGGCTTAGAAACTAGTGTTAAGTGAATATGGGCTGCTCACGAAACAAATGTTTCCATCAGCACTGAAGGCCAAATTTTGTCAGAGCATTTCACGTTGTCTTAATGCTCTAACGAGAATATTATAGAGGACGAGGTTGTTTGTCAGCGTAAGGAAACCACCTTCTGCCGCAGAATATCCAACTCGGCGATAAGACAGCGATGCAGTCGAAGAAACAAACACTCGTCAATTGATCGAGAAAATCACCTATGGTTGAGACACGCGACCATCCGGAAGTGGCACAGATAAACTATGTGCTCAGTTCATTGAGATTTACACTACATGTGAGAAAGACTATGATTGTACACTGTGCTCTTCTCTGTATAAATCATATACGTTCTCGTTATAAAAATATTTTCCACAGCTTAAGTCTGACGATTAGGCTACATATCGAAAAGCATCACTGAAAAAGAATTCTGCGACTAATATTTTTCCTTTCCTTTAATTTGAAACAAACATGATCGCTGAAACAGATCTGATACTAAAATTATCCGTGGCTTCACGTCGAATATGGATGAAAGATTTTTTCTTTTCCTTTAATCTGAAACAAAGTTGACCACTTAAACAGATCTGAAACTAAAAGTATCCTTGGGTTCACGACGTATATGGATGAACTGCAACTCTTAGTTGATGAGAAATCTGTGGCTATCTCTGCAAGGCCCCCGTTAGTCACACCCCAGCGTTAGGGGATTACAGTCCTCGCAGGAAAGACAATCAGGGTGGGGAGCCGTGGCGCCGCTTTCTGAATGATGAATACTGTGACTCATAGCTTCCCCTGAGCAGCGGCATACAAGCAGTTGCTGTTAAAAGTTCACAGGCCGCAAAGGTGAAGATATCTTCCTCGTCACCCTGCTCTAGTAAGAAACTATCCTATCGTATCACACAGCTACCACAATCCTACTTACTCGGGAATGTAACGCACATTTTGCCCCCTCATTCTCCACTACCGTTTGCAATTCTGAGTCGAGCTGTAGAGACTTTCTTGCTATCAAATTGTATCTGCGTTTTGAACGTGCATCGCTAGAATCTATCCCGGAGTTCGATGTATCCCTGTACAGTCAAGCTCTCGCTCGCACGCCTCTGTGGTGACGAGTTAACATTTGGACTCCGTCTGCTAACATTTTTGCCTAGTACTTTATCTGGGGTCATACATGACCCCAATCAATATATAATTGACTGTGTGTACTAATCATTCAGCTAACAACGTACTGTAGTTTAATACTGTTTGTTTAAATTTTATTTATTATTTAGACAAATTTCATAGCCTTTTTAAGAGGTATATACATAGTACAATATTACTCTAAGTCATTTGTTTCACTCATAAATGTTTCTCAATAGCTTTAAATTTACAGAAACTTTGATGAACAACTCAACAAGAAACATAATTCAAAAACTCCAATCAGAAACTGTACCATAGCCGTCTGCTAAAATTTTGTATGTAGTAAATATTTCAGAAAGCTCCTTGCAAACAAATTTGTTACACTTTTTGCAGGTTGAACTGTATTTTGTGTCCTTTGATCAGGGGCAGATGGAGCATCTGCCTGGCTTTCTCTTCTGGTTGTCGGGTGTTTCGTCTGGATGTCCAGTGTCTAATAGATCATCAAATCCACACCGTTTGATACTACTAATAATTTACTTGTTCCTTGCTTGTGGTGAACTCAAAAATAAATGTTCAAATGTTTGTAAAACTTATGGGACTTAACTACGGGGTCATCAGTCCCTAAACTTACAAACTACTTATGAACTACTTACAACTAAGGACGGCACAAATACCCATGCCCGAGGGGGGATTCGAACCCCCGACCGTAGTGGCTGTGCAGACCGTGACTGAAGCGCCTCAGTTCCCTCGGCCACCGCGGCCGGCTGTGGTGAACTCAAACGACGTTCGGGGCTTTGCCGTTTCTTTAGACAACTTGATTAGGAAAAGACGTCTGTTTTCACAACAACAACACCGAGGAGTCTGTAGGCATTGAGCGCAGCTAGATCGACAAGATGGTAAAATACTGCTAATGGCCAACGTTTTGCACCCTTCTTCACAGTATAGTAAGAGCTGATTTGATCCAGCGTATCAACACCTGATTTTGTTGAGTTGTAGTGCAATGCGGTTTACGCTGAAACAAGAAACGTACGAGTTTAGCTAACAATAAACTTCCAGTTTGAGACTAGTTCTGAATAACACCTAAATTCAGTGTTACCAACTCAAAATACCTAAGAAAGAGACTGATAGTTGCTAATCTATAAATTCTATAAATATAGAATATAATTGACCACAACAGCAGTTTTTGTTAATTATTGATGTAAATATTGCATCAAGCGCTCTAAAATTTTTTGTGAAATACTGGCAATTCTGTGCGGTAAAAGTAATAAAATTCTAGATTTTTACAAGAAACGAAAATATTGTTTCATCCATAGTAAAGATGTTTGGGGTCACCTATGACCCCAGATAGAGTCCTGGGGTTAATGATACGCACTCAAGTAACTACATAACTATATGGATTCAGTATGTCGGAAAGAAAATATATTGAAGACGACCTAGAGACACTGTTGTTTACTAATAGTTTTCTACTCATGTACAGCGTCTAGGAAAAAGATGTTTGCACTATTACCACCTCGCGGCTAGTGGATCGATCGAAAGTCTTGAGGACAGGTAGGAAGGCGGCTTCTTTCTTTGTTGCGTGACGAGTGACGTTGTGCAAGCAGGGCGAGAAGCTCTGGATAAAATGCTATCGTATACTTAGCCTACATAGATTGTAGCAGCGGTTCACGAACTCTGCTACACCGACGCATGTATGGACGTCGATCAGAAGGATTTTAGAGAGTGATGGGAAAAATCTAATTGATGCACTTCTGCAGTGTTTTTCAACCTATCGCGGTCAAAGGTGGTAGTACTCGCACAATAAAACAACCAGACCAGTGCACGTCTGGGTACTTAGGTTTCTGCAATTGCCTAAGAAAAGTGAAGTTTATTTTATAGGAAATTTACGTAATGCCTTGTTATCATCAATTCTGATTTGGATAGAACAGACTTTTTTTTACAATAATCTATGTTAGGGATGACTAAACGAAATGCCTGTAAACTGTTTTCAGGAACCTATCGATAGCTAAGTTAACGAGAGGTAATAAGTAATTTTGGGAAATTCGGAAAAAACCACAGTTTCTCTAGAAATTGCCTATACAGTGGGACTTATGGAACATAATTCGCTTTCGAATCTTATCTGCAACGCGAAACCTTTGTCATGTAACATGTATGTTTCTGTTGATTTTAATTGTAAAAGTAGGATGTGTTTCTTTCCGAAAAGTAGACTAAAATATCACCCTATAATGTCGAATACTGTATCTTTTTTCTTTTACAAGAAAGATTTATCAGCAGAAGAAAATATAAAATTCGCTGTCTTTGAATTCACACGCACAGTTGTGATATAGTATGGCGTGGGCGGGTTAGGAAGAGGAGTCACCAGAATATTTTCACTTGGAAGGAGGGTCGCGAACTGAAAAAGATTGGAAAACACTGCTCTAATGGGCAGTGAGAATCTCGTGGTGATGAACGGATGGATGGCTTTCAAATTGTTGGGACTAAACAGCGTGATCAACCAATCAGGGAGACAACGTGTAAAGTCACAGAACGTTTCACGCTTCAACTTTCACGAGAAGTTCATCCAGCCAAAACCCAGCAGTCTTCCGGGGCCGAGTGTGTTCAGTGAAGAGACTGACACTGCCATCAAAACTGAAATGTACAGTTAAAACTTCTTTGTGTGGCACTTTATTTCGACTTTACTGCGGCGCGTGGCACGAAATGGACTGTTGCAGAACATTACTAGAAATTCTAAGGAAGTTGTTCTGGATCATTTTAACTAAACGTGGGTTATAGGTCAGTTTCCCGGCTCATAAAGGAAGCTGCTTTAAAGCCTCTTCTTGAGCATGGGATGGGGTACATACACGAGTGGCTATCTCAGTGTTGCCCTCATCAGTTGGTCTAAAAGACATTGAAGCGCTTTATATGAGTCATATACTCCAGAAAGCTTCTTTGTCAGTTTAAGTGTTGGTTAAGAAGGCACAATTGCTTGTTGATAACGTGACCTTGATGGAGGCGGCTATACAACAGGATTTCCAGCGCTGCCATCACGTAACAGGGATGTGTTTCGACCTCGAAGGCCTTCTATACTAACTGATGGCATCATCCTGAGCTCCATATGAGGTTATTCATATGTTAGCTGAAAACCAGATTGTATTGGGGAAAAAAGTGAATGGTGTCCCTCCCTTAAGGTAGCATTTCAAATGTGACGATGCTTGTAACATCATAAACCAGTGCTCTTTATTCGTGAATCACTTTCAATTGCTCTCTTGTTTTCTAACATTCTAGTAACCGTACTCCAGTTCGAGAAAACAATTAAGAAGCTACAGGAGTTGACTTTAAAAACGGTTTTAGAAATTTCGTACCTCAAACTGATGGAAAAAAAAGTTTGATATATTGATACATGCATGAAATCATAAATCATTGACTTGATTTATAAGAAAAAGAGGGAAGCAGCTCATATTAGGTTTTTTTCTCATGCTTTGGGGGACGGGGGCGAGGGGGGCTACGGCTCCATAGCCCCTTTCTAGATACGCCATTGCTTTTAACCATTTTATCTTTGTGAATTTCTAGCCCGAGACACCATTGCAAATTCATTATAGTCGATGAGACCACATTATGCCGCCTGTGAGGGATCTGAAAACTAAGTCACTCGACGCACTAAATATTTCGAACTATATCGCGCTTTGAACTTGAGTGACAGACTCAATTCGTTCGCTTCAGTTTTATTGACCACTTGTACCGTTTCACCACATCATTATACCCAGATATATCGATTACGTTCCACGATGACGTAATGATGCTTAGTACGAAGACTCTGTACCGTGTCTAGTGAGTTGCAATGTGACATCAAGCGACAACTACGAGTAATACGACAAACGTAAGTATAATTTATACAACTACGTACTTCTATCAACACCATTGCTCTCGTATACATGAAGCGACATATCAGTACCCGTCTGGAAGGCTGCGGCTAAGAAATGGGCTTGACAAATATTGTTTTAAGTCATGGAGGAAAATAATGAAAACTTGAATTTGATATGAACTCTTTACACTATTTAAGACAAGAACTACATTTTCATAGCGTACAGATGGATCAGAAAAGGACGATCCTCTCAGATGAGCAATGGTTTTTATCTGGTTTTGTCTTAAGGATTTATCTACTAGTGACATTCAGTATACAGTGTTGAGCTGTAAGTGATCCTGAAGGCATTGCACGGCCGAGTAAATGGAATTTAGCCTGTATTAAGATTTGCTCAATAATTTTCTGGCCATTGGTAATTTGTACCCAGCAGAGAACCAATTGTTTGTAAACCTATTGGACCAAACAGCTATGGTCACCAGTCCCTACACTTACAAACTTCTTAAATTAATCTACACTAAGGACAACACAAACATCCATGCCCGAACCTCCGGCGGGAACGCCCGACCAGTCCGTTGCATGACGCCTTAGACCACGCAGCGTTTCCGTGCGACACCCATAAATACAGCTTGACTTGCTGGACCAATCGTATAAGGTTACTGCATTCAGCTGGATAACAAACGAGTTGTGGACGACGGGGGGGGGGGGGGGGGGAGCAGAGTAAATGGGTACAACAGCGAAGGGGTCGTCAGGTAAGATATAGTTGAACACTGTGCTGTTCCTCTACATCAGTGAGTTTCAACCTGTGGGTCGCGACTCCCAGGGGATTCGCCAAGTCCTGCTCAGGAAATAGTGTAGTTGCACCGTAAAATAAACAGACCAGTGTCTGTCTGGATACTAGCAGTTCCGTAACACAAAAACATTGGCCTGTGTGAAATTTATGTTAAAATTACGTAGCTACTTGTTTAACATTAATTATGAATTGAAAAGAATGTAGACTGCTTTATAATAGTGTTAATGATGAATAAGTTCAAACCCTGAAAAATGTTTTTAGGTAAATGAACAAGTTGCAATAATTCTTAGAATTTCCCCCCCTTCTTCTTCTGCTTCAATCTATCGTTTTACAAATTGTGTACCTTTCTTATTGAGCAAAATTACCTTCTGAGTTTCGCCTGAAATGCGAAACACTCGTTATACTAAATGTATTTTTCTGTCGGAAATCATGTAAAAGTAGGATAACGTGTTCCATTCCGAAAAATACACAAACTTCGTCCAGCAATTTACAAGAAAGGTGTCTCAAGAAAAAGAAAATTAAATTCGATGCCTTTGACATGACAGATATAGTTGTGTTAAGGTTCTTGAGAATGAGGGGGGGGGGGGGGGGTTCCCCAGAATATTTTCTATTGGAAGGGCGTCGCGTATTCGAATAATTTGAAAAACACTGCGCTACATAAAGCAATGATCAAACTGAAACCTCCTGGCGGATTACAACTGATGGCCGGAATGAGAATCTAACTCAGAATTTTGCGTTTCACGGCCAGTTCTTCTACCGAGTGAGCTATCCAGGCACGACTCACGACCTCTCCTCTGGACTTCAAGGCAATATCCTGGGTCTGAGTCTCGGTCCAACACGCATTTGAAACGCCAGGTACCGCACTGCAGAGTGAGACATTCGTACTGGAAGCAGAGTCTTTGTTTCGTCAGAGAACTATGCTCAAAGGAAGAACCAGCGACTGGCTGGTGAAGTACGGGAAACTGGAGTGGTGAAAGCAGTGGCCCGACTGTTGTTCACAAACTCACATTATCCTGTCTACACACAGAGCACTTGGCTTTCTTCTCCAGCACAAAGACGCATATGGCTGTTCTGGTTTTGGGGTATGTATTTCAGTACAACCAATATAGAGCGTGTGTTGCTATGAGGGCAAAAACAAACTTAATAAAATTTTTCAATTTTTTTTAATGGCTGCTGTCTGGGCTAAGCATTCAGATTGAAGGTTTTCATTGTGTTACAGATTGTGTCGCACATCTTATAGTCAAATAATCCTCCTCCTGTGTCTTTGATGTGCGACCAAAGAAATCAATCGTAATAATCTAGTGTTAACGAAAATTGCTCATTGTGAGCCAAACTAACACTCATTATAATAATTTGGTAAAAAATTGAAATTGTTTCTGGAGATTATATGTTAGGAGAGTAGTCATGGGCGGTATTTTTTTAATTGTAATTGCTAAGTACGAGGGTGTGCTGAAAAAATTGCTTCGTATTTTATTCTTTTCTCAATATAGGTTTAGGAATTACATGGCATGTGTATTACTCCGTAGACTTTACCGCTCCGCAAGGTTCAACGTTCTGCCGCAAGACGGCTCCGAAATGTAGCGTGTAACATAGCCGTGTGTAAAGCAAGGCCCCACAATCTCGTAAGTGCTCCGAGAACAGTGGCCAATTTGAAAGGCGGCGCCATTCGTTATAACACATCTTCCTTTCACTTATGTCACAAACATAATGTTCCGTGTAAATATGTACCTACAAGTGTCATATAATATATGAACGGCACTCAGGACCTCTTTAACAATATTTAGGCAGCGCAGACAATTTGCCAGAACTGATTGCTCACAACTAAATGCATGTTATTACGTTAGCATGAGCGCAAACTATAGTCCTCAAAATTTTTGAGGTGAAATGTATTTAGCGATCCGTTTTGGGCCTAATGTGTATCACGACTGTTAAAAATAGCAGCTACGTACCCTTAAATTGCGTGATATTCCTTCTTAAAAAATAAGTTCTATTACTTTATGCCACTGATATTAAAGATCTAAATAAATCCACGTATCTATGAAAGGTATTATTCATTCCTGTCCCGAATTAATTCGTGCTGTTTAACACTGCGCAACTTTCCATCATTTTTGTTCACGTATACCGGAATGTGTAGACAGCACATTACCGTAAGAGGTAAAATATCAGAATATCATACATATTGCCTAAATATGCACGGTTATTATATTTTTACGGCGACAAAACAGCTTCAAAAATGCAAAGCAGATTACAGAATATAACTTTCAGCAGAGCGGAGTGTATACACGAAAGAAGTAATATTAATATGCTAACTGTTTGTTGCCTTATTCCTTTGTTCTGCAGACACGTTCTCTTGTGCTTTGACAGATCGCTAAACGACATTCTTCTGAAATCCCTTCTGGACTGTTCACGGCCATCAGCTGCTTACTCACACCCTCTACCGTCGAGGGTATTTAGTGGTTGCCCACTTTCCCAGGCACAACTTAGTTGCGTCAGTATCTCTCACAGGATACTCTGAAGTTAGAAACTCATTCGTATTTCTTTGGAAATTGTCCACGTTTCTAATAGTCCTGCAACATGATTCTTCCTCTTCATATTTGCCGTAAACTGTTCATCCACTCCAATAAAACATTAAACTACGTAATCGGAAGTCTGTAGATTTATGCGCAAATTTTCCTCCCTTTTTGTTTACAGAATAAGATTCTTTCAAATACTTCGCTCAGCATTTTAATAAATGTCATAAAGAAGTCAGTTTCATGTTTCCTGTTCGTACTAGACACTGCTTATTTATCGCAGCCGGCCGCGGTGGCCGAGCGTTCTGCGGCGCGTCAATCACAGTCTGCACGGCCACTACAGTTGGGGGTTCGAATGCCCCCTCGGGCATGGATATTTGTGCCGTCCTAAGTATTAGCTAATTCATAAGTAGTTTGTAAGTTTAGGGACTGATGTCCCCGTAGTCAAGTCCCATAAGCTCTACAAAAATTTGAACTTTTTGAACCACACCAGTATTTTTACGAGAAGATGGCGTCAGGGATCATTTCTTCACGGCAGATATGGAAAAATCTTTCGACGTCATGCGGAAATCCGGATACCGAGCATAATGAACTACGGGTGATACGGACGTTAGTACCGTAACCGTGCGAGTTACGAAAATTTGGGGCAAACGGGAGTCGTGCTCCGGATGGCAGAGAGGTTAAGGAGACCGCTGGCCCGGAGCGGAAATCCCACGTTAGAATCCCGGTCCGGCACCAATTTTCACGAGTCGCCTGTAAATTGTTTCATAGAGTTGTAGCAGCCCAAGATAATCAGTTTCTCATTTCCCTATTCCTTCACCTCTTAGGAAGACATTCCTCAGCGATATGTCTGTTGACGACGACAGATGCTCGGTTAAAACCCCAAATTGTTTCCTGTTTGTTATCTTCGTGTTGCGCGAAGTTGTGTATCCCTTAGCTGTTCTGTGGCGGAAGCTACCAGGTGGTTATAATTAAACGTTCCCTAATGAACATATTAAAACACGGAAACCGAGTCGCGGTTGAGTGACCGAGCATTCTGAGACGCCTCGCTGCGGAGCGCGCGGTTGTTCGCCGTCGGAAGTTCGAGGTCTCCCTGGGACTTGTGTGTGTGTGTGTGTGTGTGTTGTCCTTAGTTTACGTTAGTTTAAGTAGTTTGCAAGTCTAGGGACTGATGACCACAGCAGTTTTGGTCCAATAGGTTTACACACATTTGAATGGAAACTGAACGAGTACCAATTTTGGTAGCTTTAATGTCAAGGACATGGAAGAGAAAATGCAGAATCAGTTCATTTTAAACACTTTTAATGTTTTGTTACGGTACATCATAACTTTACATACCATACTGCTACAAACGCCGGCCGCGGTGGCCGCGGGGACTGAGGCGCTTCAGTCACGGTCTGCACGGCCACTACAGTCGGGGGTTCGAATCCCCCCTCGGGCATGGATATTTGTGCCGTCCTTAGTCTTAGTTAGTTCATAAGTAGTTTGTAAGTTTAGGGACTGAGGACCCCGTAGTTAAGTCCCATAGACTATACAAATATTTGAACTGCTACAAAAGGGGCTCACGTGGCGCCCGTCAGTGACCAGAAGAGTCTGAGAGCGCAGGATTGCGTTCTGCACAGCAGAAATAATCGCTCCCTGTGGTTTTTGATCGTGGGGCTACGTGAAGGACAGGGTTACCAGGGGAATATTCACACATGTGCAGATGTAAAGCGCAGCATAACAAGATAGGTAGCCAGCATATCTACGGACATTAGTTCTGCCACAGAATAGTCTGGTACTCGTACGTTAATTACACTACTCAAAACAATTAGGGGATCAGATGAGATATAATACACAATATACATATGGCAACTATTTTACTCAGATATTGGTCGCAATTCTAATCTGGGTGTGATGCAGTACAATATTTTGCTGCCTCAGCTCTTTACTTGAGGTTTGCATAGCGTTTACTTAGAGCGAGGGTCCATGGGGCTACCGTAATAAAGAAAAAGAAATAATTTTTGTTGCCCTCTAATATGCTGTATGATCACCTCGTACAGCCAGTACAGTTGCACACATGCGAAGCACGGACAGTATTATGTTGTCAATCAGCTCTTAAGGGATATTTGGCCACTCCTCCATGAGTGCAACCGTTACCGTTGTGGGAGGTGCTGGTCGGGCTGCAATGCGTCTGACAGGTGCATCCCAGACATGCTCAATCGGGTTTAAGTCCGGTGAACAAGCTGGCCACGCCATTCGTTCAATTCCTTAAGCTTCAAGCATGTTGTCCACCAGTGCAGCTCTGTGGGGACGAGCGTTATCGTCCACCAGAAGGAACCCATCTCCTATGGAACCAGCGTAGGGCATAAAAAGAAGAAGGATCTCGTCTCTATACCTCTGAGCTGTCAAAACGCCATTTTGAACGACATAGAGATCCGTCCGTCCACCATTGATAACTCCTGCCCACACTATTCGTCCACCATGATAATTTGGCGCTGTTTCCTGCACATAAGCAGCATTGTTCCGAGTCCTAAGTTCTGTTCAGATGAGGGAACGACGATTGTCCGTCTGAACACAAAATCTTGACTCATCTGTGAACAGAACCCAGACCCATTTATTACGACTCCAATTCTGATGATCCTCCGCCCAGTTTCGAGGAGTAGACGGTGTCATGGTTTTAATGGTACACACACCATATGCCTCTGTGCGTAGAGGCAACATTCGCGATGACGATTTCGGACTGTTTGATATTGCGCGTCCTGTTGCTGGCTGGAGGTTGCGTTGCAATCAGCCATCTTTCTCGACGGGCTGTTAACCGGAGATAACGGTCATCACTTGCTGATGGTACCCGTGGATGACCTTGGCCTTGCCTTCTTTTAACGGTTCCTGCTGTGTGAAATGGCGTCCAGGTACTGGAAAGTACACGTTGTGACACTCCAGTAGCTGCAGGCACCTCCATCTGTGTCTGTCCCGCTTCCAACCTTACTATAGTTTCGGGTAAAACACGTTGTTGTATTGCACTACATGCTTACTACACTATCTGAATCCAACTGCTTGTGTAATTTGTTTCAACCAATGTTCAAATGTTTGTAAATCTATCGGATCAAACTGCGTGGTCATCAGTCCCTAGTTTGCAAACTACTTAAACCTAGGTAAACTAACCTAAGGACAAACACATACACCCATGCCCCAGGGAGGACTCGAACCTCCACGGCGAGCAACCGCGCGCCCCGCAGCGAGACGCTTTAGACCGCTCGGCTACTCCACCGCGGCTGTAATTTGTTTGGTAAAGATAGCCGGCTTCAGTGGCCGAGTGGTCTGCGGCGTGCCAGTCACGGTCTGCACGGCCGCTGCGGTCGGGGGTTCGAATCTCCCCTCGGGCATGGAAGTTTGTGCCGTCTTTAGTATAAGTTAGTTCACAAGTAGTTTGTAAGTTTAGGGACTGATGATCCTGTAGGTAAGTCCCATAAGCTATACAAACATTTGAACATTTTTTGAGTAATGATAAGTCAACACGAACCCTCTCAGCAGCAACTTTCTGTTATTACCACTACCTCGGCCGACGTAATGCTGTTGTCTTCACTCCCTAGAAGCGGCTGAAAGACGTCAAACCATTTAAGTTCATTCTGCCGATGACAGTACTTCATAACCTAGATATCTCAACTAATACCCTACTTGTTTTGACCTGTGTAGTTTCTGTGCTATAAAGTTAAATAGGGAAATATTAATCACAACCATCCGGTATTTATGAAATGCTATTTTTTTATGGGACTTAACTACGGGGTCATTAGTCCCTAAACTTACGAACTAACTTACACTAAGGACGGCACAAATATCCATGCCCGAGGGGGGATTCGAACCCCCGACTGTAGTGGCCGTGCAGACTGTGACTGGCGCGCCTCAGTCCCGTCGGCCACCGCGGCCGGCGAAATGCTAATCTGCAGTCTCTAATCACATGGTTCTATTATTTATATTCTTCACAAATTTACAAAGTTGTGAGTGCGTGGTAATAGCCAAACGCCATTAATTGGCCCATTAAACAGAAAACACTTTTTCCACATCTGACACACGGTACATGTATTTATAAGGCATGGAAACAAATAGGTTAGTTCGATCCGCTGTGGATACGGCAACTCCCGGCGTAATAAGGAACACTTTGGCACGCCGAGGAATGCGGTACGGCGGTGGACGACCGTGTTTGTGAAGGCAGAGTTTGATAGAAAACGCAGTTTGGTCTGTCTAAGGGTAAGGGTGTGGAGGCAGCCGTGGACGGGATGCAGTGGTGACCCGGCGAGCGGCTGCCCACTTTCACTCCGGGATTGCGAGCGGCGGGCAGCGCGTGAGGTCGCCGAGGAGTCGCGCTGACTCAACCGGCCGACACGTTTGTTGTGTGTCGCCTGCAACCCGGATTTCTGGTTGCCACCGCAAGGTCGCTCCGCCGGGAAACTCCACGAGCTGTTATGCTCGCCGCCACCAGTAAATCGCTCCGGGAAAGGGAGTCCCGCATCGTTTAGTATATTCGAAACGTAAGCCGTGCTAAAATAATTATGTTTGACACGATTTTGTTGTGCATTTTCCACAATGATGATGATGATGATGAGAAAAGTTCAAAAATATTCAAATGTTTGTAGAACTTATGTGATTTAACTACGGGGTCATCAGTCCCTAAGCTTACAAACTACTTATGAACTAGCTAAGACTAAGGACGCCACAAATATCCATGCCCGAGGGTGGATTCGAACCCCCGACCGTAGATGAGAAAAGTAATTGGGCTCTTGAGCCTGGGTCCCAGATATTCAGTCGCTGCACAGCGTGTAAGTAGAATGTCAACTTTTATGTCACACTGGCATTGGTATCCGGTGTTTCCCGTATTTGTATTCAAAAAATGTTCCGATGTTTGTAAATCTATCGGACCAAACTGTGTGGTCATCAGTCCGTAGCTTACAAACTACTTACACTAAGGTAAATTAACCTAAGGACAACACACACATCCATGCCCCAGGGAGGACTCGAACCTCCACGGCGAGCAACCGCGCGCTCCGCAGCGAGACGCTTTAGACCGCTCGGGTGTTTGTATTCCATTCTCATGTTAGTCCTTATTCTTCTCTGCCCATCGCCTTCTCGTACAATGTCTACCTCTCTTGTATCTGTAGTGAATTCCGACCTGTAGTTTCGTTTTCAAACAACTCACAAGGAAAGTACTTAGGCTCGAACATCAAAATCGTATGATAGATAATGTAAAGGTCCCTTATTGCACTAGTGATACTCCCGCATCTGCAAAACTCTGCCGTCGCCCATTAGAGGCCTCTGCGTGTGCCATGCCGCATTGCACTTTGACCTGCCGTTACGCCAGTAGTGACGGTGCAGTGTGCCTCTGAAATTGCGCTTTGTGACGTTATTTGTGTGGTGAAGTGTCGGATGGGTCGGCGATTGGTAATCAATCCTGATAATATAGTGTGACTGGTTGAGGTGAAGTCACGAAGAAACCTTCTTCGTGTATATGGTATTGGTGTAGAAGATGAATCATTCGCATGTTACCTATTATCGATTCTAGTGTTTCTAATCTATTTTCATATTTCTGCACTATAATAATACCAGAAAACATGTGAATGATTCTTCTTCTACACCAAGACCGTATTCACGAAGAAGGGCACTTCGGAATTTCATCTCAACCAATTGCAATACATTAGCAGGATTGATTACCAATCGCCGACCCATCTGACGCTTCACTACACAAATAACGTCACAAAGCGCAACTTCAGAGGCACACTGCACCGTCACTACTGACGTACCGGCAGGTCAAACTGCAATGCGGAATGGCACACGCAGAAGCCTCTAATAGGCTACTGCAGAGTTTTGCAGATGCGGGAGTATCACTAGTGCAATAAGGGACCTTTACATTATCTATCATATGATTTTGGTGTATTTCTGTTTGTTCGAGCCTAAGTACTTTCCTTGTCAGTCCGAGGCGGATGGGAGAGACTCGTCGGCTACGAGCCCAATCCTAATGACGTCCTATCCCCTTAAGAACGTGGCTATAATAATATAATTTTCCTCATATATAGTGGAACATTAGGAACTTGTATGTGAAACGTGTTGTACGTAGGGTAGTAATGACGTAGTAAGATAAAACCTCATTTGCAATGGCTCGGTTTTACATGACTCTTTTTGTTTATGACCACATATCTCCTAAACAATTTGTCGTACTATGATATATTTCCGAAGATATGTGGTATAGAGTTGGCGTGCGTAGATAGTCTACGCGTTAACAGAAAGATTCCACAGATATGTAATACGTCCCAAATGTATTTTAATTAAATAAAAACTCAACTTGGTGTTATAGATGTACAATGATGACAAAGGTAAAATCCAGGTTTCGTGAGTTAATCTTCAAAGTTTTTTTTTTTTTTTTGCTGTCCGTAATATTTCGAAGTGTCAATCCGTGAGCAGGACTTGAGGCACTGTTCCGCACTGAATTGTAGAAGTCTGTCTGCTGGATCGTAGCACTACTAACTCGAGCCACACTCTTAACGAACACGTTGCAATGCCAATGAACACGAGGGACAGTCTGTGTACAGGGCGTTTGCGGCGCCTATTTAACTGTCCTGCGACCAGTCAGATTTGACCCGCGTGGTTGAGTTTGTGCCGGCCGCGGTGGCCGAGGGGACTGAGGCGCGTCAGTCACGGTCTGCACGGCCACTACGGTCGGGGGTTCGAATCCCCCCTCGGGCATGGATATTTGTGCCGTCCTAGTTCGTAAGTAGTTCATAAGTAGTTTGTAAGTTTAGGGACTGATGACCCCGTAGTTAAGTCCCATAAGCTTTACAAACATTTGAAAATTTGGTTGAGTTTGTACAGGGCAGCCTCTTGTGGGATTGTGGGAACTCGTATTAACAAGTGTTTGTGTTTTTTGCGGTCATGTTGATTTGGCGCAGTCACAACACGCGACACTACAGTTCATATTGCTAGTTATATATATATATATATATATATATTGTGTGTGTGGAGAGAGAGAGAGAGGGGGGGGGAGGAGAGAGAAAGAAAGAGAGAGTGTCAATGGACACCTGACGACAACATGTCGCATCTTTCAAATATTTTTAACCCTAAGGAACCGAATTGCTGTGGTCATCAGTTGCTAGATTTACAAACTACTAAAGTAGCCTTCGTCTCACCCAAGCTCAGGCGAAAGTTTCGTCAACGTGACGTAGCACTGACGAAAAGCCGGCCGCGGTGACCGAGGAGACTGCGGCGCGTCAGTCACGGTCTGCACGGCCCGTGCGGTCGGGGGTTCGAATCCCCCCTCGGGCATGGATATTTGTGCCGTCCTTAGTGTTAGCTAGTTCATAAGTAGTTTGTTCAAAATAATGTTCAAATGTTTGTAGAAGTTATGGGACTTAACTACGGGGGTCATCAGTCCCTAAGCTTACAAACTACTTATGAACTACCTAAGACTAAGGACGGCATAAATATCCATGCCCGAGGGGGGATTCGAATCCCCGACCGTAGTGGCCGTGCAGACCGTGACTGGAGCGCCTCAGTCTCCTCGGCCACCGCGGCCGGTAAGTAGTTTGTAAGTTTAGGACTGATGACCCCGTAGTTAAGTCCCATAAGCTATACACACATTTGAACTGACGAAAACATGTGTATGTCGACCATCTGAGGTATATCAAAGTTTGTAGTCGTACCCCCAACCTCAAAGTTAAATGAAAATACATGGTTTATATAAAATATCAGGTCTACATCGTGAGTGTTATTGCGTATTTCATGAACGTAACGAAAGTCAAAAACTGGCGGCTTCGCTCCTATTTAAAGCATTTGTTGCCGAAACGCCACAAAGCAAGCAGCGGTAGTGGTATTATCGGAACACGCACTTTATTGCATAAAAAAGTTGTACGATGTCGACGCAACAGTTAGGCTAAAATTTGAAAGAACAAAACTGCATGTTGCCGTGTAGGTTACTAATATTAAATAGTAGATAACTGTGTCATAGTAGCGCCGCCGGTGTTACGGATATAGTACTGGAGTGTGAACCTGTATGTGCGAATTGTTGTGGGTTCGCATCCTCTCGGGTTCAGAAATGTTTCACCCATTTTACCGTTTTTAAAATCATTTTGGGTCCTTCTTATGACCATAAGATAATTACGTCCTGCAATATTCAACGATATTTACATTTACATTTTATTGTGAAACAAAGGATGAAGTAGCCTAAATATTTGGTTGTTATTTCCGAATATGTGGCGATTTTCGAATGTATGGTATCACACGATAAATAACAGTTGATAATAATAAAATATTGTCCTACAAGGAAACCACTAAATTTCTTTTCCCAGATGGGTTATGTCCATCATCATTGACAGCGATAAATACTTACGCCCTTGCAACATGTTAGACATTTTCAATTGATTGGTAGTTTAATAAACAAATACAGCATCATTCTGAAGGATCTTGTTAGCCAGGAACCTAGGAATAAATTACTGTGGGTGATACGAGCAGTTATTCTGGTTGACGAAAGAACTACTATTTTTGTGAATAAATTTTTACTAGTGAAACAAGGACCAATGACATCTACATTCTAGCTTTTCAGAAGTACTTTGCCGTTTTCTACCAATATCTGATACTTACAGAATGTCGTCATGCGCTGAAATCGATATACCGTCAACAGAGCTTATTTACGTGATGACGAACGCTCGCCTGAGCTTGGGTGAGACAAGGCTACCCCTTAAACTAACTTATACTAAAGGCTAGTCTACACGACGACACTAGGTTGCGACACTCGTTGCATGAAATCCATTGCGCGCAACTGGTTTCGTGTATGTCTGTAGACACGGCGCCAATACCATACACTTCAGTTTCGTACTCGCCGTAGAATGAAAGTTTTGGTAGCTGTAACAGTTTTGGCGGAGCTATTGCTTCACTGTGAGAAATCGCTGCATAAGACTAAACATAAAGAGAATAAGAAATGTGTTTAGGGTTCGTGTGGGATTAAAATAAGACGTCAGCTCGGTTGCTCAGCGAACTTGCTGCAAGAAATTGTGGTTGAAGACCCTAGAAGTTATTTTATTCAACTTAGAATGTCACCAGAGCAGTTCACGTTCCGTTTAAACAGAATTATTAATGCAATAAAGAAACGAGATACTGTTAAGCGTGAAGCATTGTTACCAGAACTAAAATTAATTTCATTGCATTACGTTTCTTGTCGTGTAGATATTCGTCTCTATAGTACCTGTACCGTGTTCCCAAATCCACAATTGCCATAGTTCGTTTGTATAGGTATTTGGAATTGAATGTATTTTAGTCTGCAGTTCTCTAACCGTCACCCCATCAATATTTAATTCACGAATAATTTCTTGAAGAGCACCAACACGCCGCTGCTTATTCCTAAGATTTTCATCGTTGAAATAGCACAAACAGCAATGCATCGTATATATGCTCGAAAACCGAATTATTTCTGTATTGGTTATAACCTAACCTAAAAACACGCGCAATCAGTTTCGCCAAAGTTGGAAGGTGCCGAAACTGTTTAGTTTCGCCAACGAGTTGCGCGAACGCCTGCCGCGCATGCGTACTGGCCATTTAGCGCAGTTTCATGAAACCTAGTGTCGTCGTGTAAACCAGGCTTAAGGACGACACACCCAGCCATGCCCGAGGGAGGACTCGAAACACCGATGCGAGCGGCCGCGCAATCCCTCACAAGGCAAGGACGTTCGTCTCTGCTATTTCCGCGCGACGCGCGTTTTTCATGCGACAGAAAGTGCTGCTTTGTTTCCAGTTAACATTTATTTAAATCGAAACTGTACGTGCCCATTCGATAGTTACCCAAATTAGTCTAGTTCGATATTCGTTTCGTCGATGTTTATTGACCGGAATATTGAAACGCAAGGAAAAAGCAGTACTACAGCAGCGACTAAGCAGCGGTAGTTGTCAGGACGGTGTAGAGCAGCATGCGAGTCGCTCCTGAAGTACCAAATAGCAAACAGCATCAAACTAGACTAATTTTGGACAGCTGTATCGAATTGAAGTGTAAAATACCGCTGTAAAACTATTTTGCTAGTAACTGGAATCAAACCTACGCTTACCGTCATTTCTGGGTCTCGCATAAATGACAGTATTATTTCAGGGTGACCCCACCTACACATTTCGGAAGCGACATTGCACACATGCCAAAACACCAGACAAAATGAACCTGAAGACTCTGAGTAGATAGAGCCTGAATATGCTGTTAATGCATAATTTTAGGGTGTGATCCTGCTAGAATAGCTTCATCATGATGCATTTTCAGGTTTTGTTTGTTCCATCTGTGCTCAGCATGATACTGTGCTCGTTCTATTGGTGATCTACCAGATTATGCTATATAACTTCCCCACATAATCCGTGGCTTGTGTGTGACGAGAAACTTCCAATACGCCACGCTACAAGCCAGGATAATGTTTTCACAACTTTGTTGATTACTCATGTGTACTTTATGTTTCTTGGTCCACATAATAAAGTTCATTCTTTTAATAAAAACGGCTTTCTGTGATATACAACGTAATTTTAGCAGCTCGTTGAAAATTATGGTGACTGAATAAGCCCATGTGTGTCATGTGCTACTAATTAGGGTATTTCATTAGCTATACTCAGTCTTACGTCATTGTACTTTCATTTTTGTATAAAATTCTGATACGTTTTTGTAGTTTGAAATTTTTTAAAAGGGTTTACAACATCGAAGCGCGTTGGACGAAAGGGAGACCATCTAAAATGAGCAATAGCGAGCTGTGAACGTATATGACAAATGTTTGTAATAATACTACCTATATGTAGTGACTTGAGAACTCCAGAAGAGATTAATCGGCTTAAATGGATGGACGTAAAATTTGTTTTCTAGTTTTGCTGGCTTCGAATTTTGTTTCACAGTAAGTATCAGCCCACACGATTGTTTCCCATGGTTTTCTTTTTATGCGTGACTAACACGTTGGCCCAGAAAATGCTGTGATAAGACTGCCACGCAAAATAGTCGACAAAAAAAAGATTAGTTGTAGCGTGGTTGCCTTAGCTGCCGCGTTGGCGATATTATTCTTAGCCGAGTGCGTTTTCGAGATAACGTTTCGGTCCCAGCTCGCGTGAGAACGCTATTCGAGATTTTTAACATGTGAAACAAAATGTAAATGTTTGTTTCGGTTACTTGTCACGCGATATTTCGATTGGCGGTTGATATGAAACCAACGTGAATTCTAACTACCTTAGAAAATTACTTATGAAAAGCCGATTACGCCACCGAAAAATGTCTTAGAGTTTGTCCAGGTATACCTTCTGAGAATAGTGACTGATTGCCTCCTGTGGCTCCTTACAGAGTAACTGCATCTCGTTTGACACCCATAGATTGTTTAGATTTCTTTTTGTCGCAGTTACCGGTAGGTTTTGTAATCAAACAACATGGACTATGAAAATGTTTAAATGTTCAAATGTTTGTATAGTTTATGGTACTTAACTACGGGGTCATCAGTCCCTAAACTTACAAACTACTTATGAACTAACTAATACTAAGGACGGCACAAATATCCATGCCTGAGGGGGATTCGAACCCCCGACCGTATTGGCCGTGCAGACCGTGACTGGAGCGCCTCAGTCCCCTCGGCCACCGCGGCCGGCTGGACTATGAAAATTTATGCTGGGGCCGGGATTCGAACTAGGGTCTTCTGCTTATTGGGCAGTTGTGCTCCAGTCACGGTCTGCGCGGCCACTACGGTCGGGGGTTCGAATCCCCCCTCGGGCATGGATATTTGTGCCGTCCTTAGCGTTAGCTAGTTCATAAGTAGTTTGTAAGCTTAAGGACTGATGACCCCGTAGTTAAGTCCCATAAGTTGTAAAGACATTTGAACATTTGAGCAGTTGTGCTGACCCAGGCCCGCAAGCTTGGCAAACTTTCTCGGAAGTACCCCGTCCGACGCAAATTCTCATACGTCCTCTTACTCTGCCCCTTATACCCAAGGCTCGCAGCTAACCCTCTGTTCCCCCTAGTAATCATGTCTTGCCTCTCAGAATGCCCGCGTGTTCTAAGGCGGCATGCTACGGACTGGCAAGCCGTTTCTGCCGGAGGTTCGAGTCCTCCCTCGGGCATGGCTGTGTGTTTTCCTTAGTGTAAGTTAGTTTAAGAAGTTTGTAAGTCTAGGGACTGATGACCATAGCAGTTTGCCCAAATAGATTTGCAAACATTTGATTTGAATCCGGTCTGCGTGTGCATCCACACTTAAAGAAGCATCATGCCTCGACAAGGTTGATTACAAGTAAGATTTGTGGCGTCTGTTTTCTCTCTCATTTCCCAAAGAATAGCGTTGCAATTCTTGTCCATAGATTGGTCATTCCAGTCCTGTTACGTGCCAAACTCGGTCACCAAACATCGCACCAATGGTGTTCTATTCCTATATCTACATACATTTTCCGTAAGCCTCTGTGTGGTGTGTGGTTGATGGTAGGTCGCGCCACTGTTAGTGATTTCCATTCCTGTCCCACTCCCAAACAGAGCGACAGAAAAACGGCTGTCTACATGTCTCTTTATGAGCCCTTATTTATTTTATCTTCTTGGTCCTAAATGTAAGTTGCCGGCAGTAAAATCGTTTAGCAGTAAGCTTCAAATTGGATTTCTAAATTTCCTCTGTACCGGTAACAAATTGAGCAGCACCCCTCTTAATTACTTCTGTCTTTTTTTAATCCGTCCTGGTGAGGATCCAAAACACTAAGAATTAGTCGCACCAGCAGTGTTCTATATGCGGCCTCCGACTGTTCCGAAAATTCTTCCAGTAAATCGGCCTTACCCATAACCGTCCTTCCATGAGCGTTGAATGTAATATCGCTTCATAACGTTAAACTTAGTTATTTTAATAACGTAACGCATTAACTTTCATTTTCTTACATTTAAAGTCTGCTGCCATTCATCTCACCGAGTGGAAATTTTGTCTATGATAACTTGTAGCCTCCTAGTCGCTCAACGAGGACACCTACCCGTACACCACGGGATTATTAGGAAACAGTCGTAGATTACTACTGACCCTGTCCGTCAGATCAGCTGGGATACTCCTGTCTGTCCTTCTAGACTGCACTGATTTCGATGCTAAGACTATAATTGTTGTGGTTGCTGCGGTGGCGGTGGTATTATTATTATTATTATTATTATTAGTAGTAGTAGTAGTAGTAGTAGTAGTAGTAAAACAAATACTAGGAAATTCTTAAGCGTGTAAGATAGTCTATACAGCGTCGTTGTGCATTTGTCGTGATCATGGTCGAAATTATGAACTGCACGTGTAAATGAGCATTTCTGGACTCGTTATGTACTATACGTCACTGACAAGGCAGATTTAATACACATTGGTAAGTGTGCGTATATCGCCTGAGAGATGTTGCATGTCTCTGTATTCCATTTTGCGCGTTATGGTTAATACAAATTGCGCGCATCTTCACTGTTGTGAAGGTTTTTCATAGGAACTAGTGTTATTGCGGAATACCGAATAAACGATAATTATATTATTCTGTAATGAGCCCATGGAGATCGTAGATCAATATACCAAAGTACTCACAAGAGATCCCTGAACTAAGTCCGAAAGTGTGTCAGCGGAGTTATCGTACACACTATATATTGCAATACGAAAGAATTGTTCACATATCTGGCAGACTTACGATTTTCTTGCTTTCATACCCAGGTGTGCAGTGGAAGGTCATTGGATATTCCATAATTCATCGGGTACCAACTGCAGACCGCTAAGAGACGTCTTGTGGCGAATTTTAACACGAGGAAGTTACATCTACATCGTTACTGTGCCTGGCAGAGGGTTCATCGAACCACTTTAATACTATTTACCTACCATTTCATTTTAGAATAGCACGCCGGCAAAAGGAACCCCTGAATCTCTCCGTTAGAGCTCTGATCTCTCTAATTTTGTTTTGATGATCGTTTGTTCCTATGTAGATGGGGTCAATAATGTATTTTCTTATATGGAGGATGAAGACGGGCCACTCGGTAATATCCGTGCGGTATGGGACACCACATTACGAATCTTGTAGCCACTCGCGTCGGCGGTTCGAGTCTTCCCTCTGGCATGGGTGTGCGTTTTATCCTTAGTTTAAGTAGTTTGTAGATGGGACCGATGACATGAGCAGTTTGATCCCTTATGGTTACAAACATGTGGACATTTTTGAGAAAGTCAGCGATCGAAATTTCTCCGCGGCGAAAACGCAGTTGCTGTAATGGTTCCCAGTCCGTCTCCTGTATCATTTCTGTGACATTCTCTCCCATGTATCGCGATAATACAAAACGAGTTGCCCTTCTTTGTACTCATTCGATGTCCTTCGTCAATCGCATATGTTACGGATCCTATACCGCGCAGCCGTATTAACTCCTAAAATTTATTACATAACTATACACTGTAATCTTTTACATGTTTCAAAGTCAATACAGTCTGAAATGTGGTGAGGCGTAGCAAAACCATCGCCTCGACTTGAACTTTCTTACGAGGGAACCTCCTCATTGCACCCCCCTCAGATTTAGTTATAAGTTGGCGCAGTGGATAGGCCTTGAAAAACTGAACACAGATCAATCGAGAAAACAGGAAGAAGTTGTGTGAAACTATGAAAAAAATAAGCAAAATATAAAAACTGAGCAGTCCATGCGAATGATAGGCAACGTAGAGCATATACTGAGCACAGGAACGCCACAGTCCTCTGGCTAGCGTAAGGAACTGCAGAGCGACAGATCCATGGTTAGAGCCTCCCCACATGCAATTTTTTTTTTTTCATTTTCAGAATGTGAAACTGTTGCATTCATTTGTTACAGTTTATGTGAAGACCTCTTATGTTTTCACTTTTTGGGAGTGATTATCACATCCACAAAAAAACCTAAATCGGGCAAGGTAGAATCTCTTTACCATTCACCGAGTGTACAAGTTAGGTGTGTCGACAAGAGATTCCTGTCATATGACGCACATACCGTCACCTGTGTCGTATAGAATACATCAGACGTGTTTTCCTGTAGAGGAATCGGTTGACCTAACACCTTGCGATGAAATGTTCTAGGTTCCCATTGAAGAGGCACTTCCTTTCGTCTGCTAATCGCACCGTTTTACGGTGAGGTCTCAAAACACAGACACTTAACTGATTACAGCGAACACAGACGTCAATGAACGGACGGACAGATCATAATTTTTTGAAAATAAAAAATTTCGGTTGAGGGAAGGCTTGAACCGAGGACCTCTCATTTCACAGCGCCTCACGTTACCCACAGGACCACAGCACTCATATGCTCTGGATGTGTTCTACGTGGCCTAGCTTTCGCATGGACCGTTCATGTTTTATATTTTGCTTATTGTTTCATAGTTCCACGCAACTTCTTCCAGTTTTCTCGATTGATCCGTGTTCAGTTTCTCACGGCCTATCCACTGTGCCAACTTATAACTAAATCTGTCAGTAACCCCAACTTGGCATTCACACATTTGCAGCAAGACTATTTGCACTGACTTTTGTAAGAAGTAGTGTGATATTCAGTCGAGACCCAGTACCGTAACTGCAGAGCGAAAGGTCCATGGTTAGAGCCTCCCCACATACGAAAATTTTAATTTTTCATTTTCAGACTGTGAAACTGTTGCATTCATTTGTTACAGTTTATAGGGACTGCTGACCCCGTAGTTAAGTCCCATAAGCTATACGAACATTTGAACATTTTGTTACAGTTTATGTGACAATTTTTATGTTTGAATAACTTTTTTGGGAGTGATTATCACATCCACAAAAAAACTAAATCGGGAAAGGTAGAATCTCTTTACCATTCACCGACTGTACAAGTTAGGTGGGTCGACAAGAGATTCCTGTCATATGACGCACATACCGTCACCAGTGTCGTATAGAATACATTAGACGTGTTTTCCTGTGGAGGAATCGGTTGGCCTATCACCTTGCGATGAAATGTTCTAGGTTCCCATTGAAGAAGCACTTCCTTTCGTCTGCTAATCGCACCGTTTTGCGGTGCGGTCGCAAAACAGACACTTTCATAGTTCCACACAACTTCTTCCAGTATATCACATAACATATTGTACCAGTGACCTTTTTGGCAAACATAAATCAGCTGCAGAGTTTCGGAGTCAGTATGGATGGGTGGGTATCATGGGAATTTCAAATAGAATTGCAAGACTTCCGTTATTTTCTGAGCGTCCCGAACTCAAGCAACCGAAGCGCTCTATTTGTTGTTACTATTCTACGTATGTCAGAAGTCATCAATGAATTAAGTATCAGATATTTCTATAACAAGAGTTTATTCTATTATGCGACAGCTGCACGTAGAATATCAGGGCCAGGGCGAGTATATCATAGATCGCGATACATAACTTTATTTAGCAATGACTTATTTCAGCGTTACTCTTCTATTCAATAGACCAAAAACTATAAAAATAATTGCACGGGCATTTGACTAGTTTAGTGCTTAACAGCGCAGGTGTGTGGCGCTAGCGCGTAAGATTCCGTGGCCGTTGTGAGAGGTACTGTGTGCCCGCTGGAAATCCGTGCCGCGCTTACGTCAAACTGCTTACCTGTGTTGGACTGGAAATACGTTGTTGCGAAACGCCTCGTAATTCAGAGTTTTTGTGGCACGTAGATACTATGTCAGAAAATGCCTGCGTCTCCACCCAGATCTTGCACTCCAAACTGCCGTAAAAATAATTTACGAATGGTTTGAAACTGCCTTGTGATAATAGTATCCAGCGCACCTTACTAAAGCTCTAGAGGAGGGCTCTACCAGTGTACATACAGTATATAGCTTCAGAAATAGAAGTATGGTCAGTAAACACGGGGAAGAATGTATTATTCAAGCGAGAGGGAGAATGGTACATTGCTCTCATCAGCTGTTTTCACTGAGAATTTGTGCAATGAACTGGTTATGTAATACATCTTCAGATAGTATTAGGAGAATAATAGACGCCCATTATTGAGTTGTAGGTATCACAATACATTGCCTTATTAGTAAATTCTATGCCAGAGTGCAGATGGTCTTTATATCGCAAAATTCTGTCAACAGAATATGAAAAAAAAAAAAAAAAAAAAAAAAAAATGAGAATGTGGCACATTATTATTTTCGTTACAGACTGAACAAATTTACCTCTGATTACAGTGTATTACCTAAATTCCCAGTTGCAAAGTTTGAAATGTATTAATGAATATTCACAACAACAGAAACTTCCAGAATATCGAGAACCACACAGACATTTATTGCTGTCACTTGTATATGTAGAACAGATGTTTCTAAACTTTTCCAAATAGTAACACCCTTCTAATAAATACAGTTTCACGAGACACCATTTCACTAATATTAAAAGGAGATGGTCTATTTTAAACTAACGATGCTTTCAAGAAATCTTAATTTTTACAATTCACGTCTATGTACGGCTCACTCTGAACGAAAAGATGAACGTTTAGAACTATCTTTCACAAATTTTTGACTTTTTTTACATTCTGAAATTACTAGTCTCGAAACTCCCCCGATGTCGGTTACTCTCGGTTGTCGGGACATCGAGTTTGGAAAGGTCTGATCTAGAGTATGGTATTCAAGCATGAACTAGTATAATACGTAACCAGTGATATGGGGAAATCAAATCAATTGCACAAGATTTGATTTTGAAACGGCTTAGTAATGGCTCTGTAAGGTTGATTTAAGTGTATCACCCGTCCAAATTCCCCTGCTTAAATAACGGTTGTTTGTCTCCCGCGTTAAATTAGAGGCAAATGGGGCTTTCCGCGCAGCCTAACGAGAACTGCTCCGGTTTTTAGCTGCTTCAGACAGGAAGCAGCGACTTACCAACTCTCACACTGTAAAATCCTGAAATTTGGTTTTTAGAAATGAAACAGCCGATTTCTTTCTGTAATTATTTTATTTCCTCCATAGGCGTTTCGCCCTTTATTTTTGGGTTTCATCAATGGATTCTATACCTGGAAATTACATTTTTGCGTACTGATTATAAAGGGTTCACTTTGTTTTAACCGAAATAAATATAGGCTACTCGCGTTTTACGAGGTCGTTTGAAAAGTCCGTGCAAACATAAAAACCATTTTTAATTTTCGACATAGTCTCCTTTAAAACTTATACACTTCGTTCAACGCTGTTCTTATTTGTTGATTCCTTCAGAATAATAGGAATTTTCCAAGCCTGCAAAATAGCTATTAGTTAATGCATTAGCCTCCTCGTTTGTATGAAATCTTCGTCCCGCCAGCCATTTCTTAAAATTGAGGAACGAATAGTAGTCCGAGGTAGCCAAGTTAGGAGAATAGGGAGGATGTAAAACGATTTGGAATCCTGTTTCCAATAATTTTGCGACTAAAACTGCTGAGGTGTGTGCTGGGGCACTGTCGTAATGGAAAAGGACGGTTTTTTTGTGGGCCAATCGTCGGCGTTTTTCTTGCAGCTCGGTTTTCAAACGGTCCAATAGCGATGAATAATATGCACCTGTAGTAGTATTACCCTGTTCCAGATAGTAGATGGGGATTATCCCTTGCGAATTCCAAAAGACCGTTGCCATAATCTTTCCTGCCGAAGGACCGGTCTTTGCCTTTTTTGGTGCAGATTTTCCCTTGGTAACCCATAGTTTAGATTGTTTTTTGGTGTCAGGAGTATAATAATGTATCCATGTTTCACCCACCGTGACGAAACGACGCTTAAAATCCTGCAGATTCTTTCTTAACAGCTGCAAACCTTCGTTGCAACACTTCACGCGATTCCGTTTTTGGTCAAGCGCGAGCAATCGCGGCACCCATCTTATGGATAGCTTTCTCATGTCCAAATGTTTATGCAAAATATTACGTATCCGTTCATTCGAGATGCCTACAGCACTAGCAATCTCACACACCTTAACTCTTCTCCCATCCATCATCATATCATGGATTTTATCAATGATTTCTGGAGTCGTAACTACACGGCGTCCTGAACGTTCAGCGTCACTTGTGCCATATGGTAACTCCGAAAATTTTGAAACCACTTATAAACTGTTCTAATCGAAGGTGCAGAGTCATCATAACGTTTATCAAGCTTCTCTTTAGTCTCCCGAGGCGTTTTGCCTTTCATAATGTAACTAGAGGACCCTTCGCACCGTTAGTCGAATGACAAAAAACTTGGAAAAAATGGAAGTAAAGTAGAATGTTCACGCATAGCTTTCTTCAGAATCAATCAATGCAAGCGTTTAAAAGCGCAAATGAAAGAGCTTGATCCGCGAAGTGTTGGTACGACAAAAAGAACTGCCTACCTTAATTAGAACCGAAGCTATCGTAAAACAAACCGATTAAAATATTCAATGCAAGGACAGAAGACTACGGCTTTTGAATAAAAATAAAGGACGGAGAGAGTTAATTCTAATACTTGATGACAAATCTGCGAATGAATAGCTTTAGTTTCAAACAAAATTGAATGAAATCGGCCGGGTAGTTTGGTATGGCCGACTGACTTTAGCTTCCGTAGGTTCTTTTAATATATAAGATGTTTGATCACCAAACTAAATTCTTTTTCGTTCATTATTCGGCAATCCCTCGACCTCCTTGACTCACACGAATGCCAAACACAAAGAAATAGACGAATATGGCTGAAACCAAGGAGGTTAGAATCTAAACCACCTTTGCTGAAACTTGGTGTGCGTTCTCTCCAAAGATGCTACTAACTAAACATGACCTCGATACGCAACGGTGGTGCAATCTCTCGTACTTTGCACGGACGTTTCAAACGCCCCTCGTATAGTCTTGCGATTTCCATGGAGTTTTTCCCACATGGTCAATGGTTCAAATGTTTGTAAATCTATCGGACCAAACTACGTGTTCATCAGTCCGTAGCTTGCAAACTACTTAAAGCAGGTTAAACTAACCTAAGGACAAACACACACACACACACACACACACACACACACACACACACACACACACTAGGGAGGACTCGTACCTCCGACGGCGAGCAACCGCGCGCTCCGCAGCGAGGCGCCTTAAGGTCAGTGGTTAAATTCTCTCAAGTTCACCACAATACACAAATTGTGGCGAAGATGTGTGAATGAACCAGTGACCAGGTGGGAAGAACACGAGACTATTAAGCATGATTAGATTACATTTATTTCGATTAAAACAAAATGAACTGTGTATAATCTGTTGAGGCTACATCAGTAAGCAAAAATGTAGTTTCCAGACATAGATGCCATAAAATAGAGGAAATAAAAGGTCTGCAGCAAAGAAACGGATGTTTCATTTCCGAAAACAAATATTTCTTTACTTGCTGCGGAAGATAGGCACATAAACTAACTTCTCCTGGCGTTTTGCATGAAACAAAAACATACTTTCTCACTTGGTATCAGCTAAAGATTTATAATCAAAGTAAGGATGATAGTGAAGACCTAAGCATTACGAAGGCCCATCTGAATTCGCTTGTCCCTTGTGGGAAATCTCCTTGGCCTCTTAATAATATGCAAACACTTTCATGCTTTTACGTATTTGGATGAACGACAGCATCTGCTATCGCCAGAAGCACAAGCTGTAATTCGAAACATCACATAAAGTCTGCGGTAAAAACTTTACGGTCCCCAGGGATAGACATGTTATCTGAGTCTGTGTTCAGTTTCTGACAGGTTATCCACTGGGCCATCGTACCACAAAATCTAAGGCAGGAGTGCATCTACATCTACATGGGATACTCTGCAAATCACATTTAAGTGCCTGGCAGAGTGTTCATCGAACCACAATTCTACTATTTATCTCCCATTCCATTCTCGAATAGCGCGCGGGAAGAAAGAACACCTGAATCTCTCTGTTCGAGCTCTGATTTCTCTTATTTTATTCTGATGATCATTTCTACCTATGTAAGTGGGAGTCAACAATATATTTTCGCATTCGGAGGAGAATGTTGGCGATTGGAGTTTCGCAAGTAACCCACGCCTCAGCGATAAGCGCCGTTGTTGTAATGATTCCCATCCCAGATCCTGTATCATTTCCGTAACGCTGTCTCCCCTGTATCGTGACAATACGAAACGAGCTGCCCTTCTTTGGACTCTTTCGATGTCCTCCGTCAAACCCACCTGATAAGGATCCCACACTGGGCTGCAATACTCCAAAAATGGACGGACAAGCGCAGTGTATGCAGTTTCTTTAGTAGTTCTGTTGCATCTTTTAAGGGTTCTGCCAATAAAACGCAGTCTCTGGTTCGCCTTTCCCACGATATTATCTACGTGTTCTTTCCAGTTTAAGTCTGAAGTAATAGTGATTCCTAGGTATTTTGTGGAGTTTACGGCCTTCACATTTGATTGATTTATATTGTAAACAAAGTTTAACGGATTTCTTTTCGTACTCATGTGGACGACTTCACACTTCTCATTATTTAGAGTCAATTGCCAATTTTTACACCATACTGATATCTTATTCAGATCGTTCTGCAGTTGATTTTGATCTTCAGATGATTTTACTAGACGGTAAATGACGGCGTCATCTGCAAACAACCTAAGAGAGCTACTTAGATTTTCCCCTAAATCGTTTATGTAAATAAGGAATAGCAGAGGACCAATAACACTACCCTGTGGAACGCCCGATATCACCTCTGTTTTAGTCGATGCCTTACCATCGATTACTACGAACTGTGTCCTCTCTGACAAGAAATCCCCTATCCAATTGCAAATTTGGGGCGATATACCATAACCACGCAATTTGATTAAAAGCCGTTTGTGAGGTACGGTGTCAAAAGCTTTCTGGAAATCAAGAAATACGGAATCGATTTGCGAACCTTTGTCGATAGAACCCATCACTTCGTGTGAATATAGAGCTAGTTGTGTTTCGCATGAACGATATTTTCTAAATCCGTGTTGACCTTGGGTCAATAGATCGTTCTGTTCGAGATAATTCATAATATTTGAATACAGGATATGTTCCAAAACCCTGCTGCAAATTGACGCCAATGAAATAGGCCTGTAGTTTAGTGGGTTACTCCTACTGCCTTTCTTGAATATAGGTGTGACCTGTGCAACTTTCCAATCTTTTGGTACAGATCCTTCTATGAGAGAGCGGTTGTATATAACTGTTAAGTAAGGAGCTATCGCTTCAGCATAATCAGATAGAAATCTAATGGGTATACAATCCGGACCAGAAGACTTGTTCTTATTAAGTGATTTTAGTTGCTGCACTACTCCGATGATATCTACTTCTATGTTACTCATTACGGCATCTGTTCGTAATTCGAAATCTGGAATATTGGTTTCTTCTTCTTTAGTGAATGAGTTTCTAAAAGCTAAGTTTAGTAACTCTGCTTTAGTAGCGCTGTCATCGGCAGGATCGCCATTACTATCACGTAGTGAAGGTATTGTTTGTGACTTTCCCCGAGTATATTTAACATATGACCAAAATCTCTTTGGGTTTTCAGTCAAATTACGAGAAAGAGTTTCGTTGTGATAAATGTTGTAGGCATCTCGCATTGAAATCCTCGCTAAATTTCGAGCTTCTGAGTACAATCGCAAATCCTGGGGATTTCGTGTTCGTTTAAATTTAGTATGCCTTTTCCTTTGCTTTTGCAACAGTGTCGTAACCTGTTTTGTGTACCAAGGGGTATCGCCTCCTTCTTTTATTAATTTATTAGGTAGTTACCCTTGGGGAGTTACCCTTGTTTGAAGCATAAACCCGTATAAATCACCGAGTAGACATTTAAATACTCTTTTCCGCGTTTAGAAATGTAAAATATTCGTAGAAATTTTACAGACATGATGTTCCGTAAACTTGTATACATGCACGCATTGCCTGCCATCACTATGTAGGGTGTCCCAGGAGGAACAGTATCCATGGATATGACATGATCATCATCATCATCATCATCATTTGGTTGTCTGCCGTACGGCAGGTTTAGACTGCATAGCCCTCCATGATTCTGTCTTTTGCGATCATCTTCGTTCTTTGGTACCCTCCTAATAGAAGCAAATAAGTTTAGTAAACATAGCCTCTATGAGAGATACCTACGACGCCATCTTGGATACCCAAAACAAATGTTTGATTGCAAACCCATTGCTTTCCATATTTTGAGAGGTTATAGTTTGGTGCCAAGCAAGAACAAGGAAATTCTGTTAAACTCGGGCTCTCAAAAACATAACATGAAAGGTACGAACACTAGTTTATCATTGTTAATGTGAAACGCATCTCTCACAGAAACTTCTCATAGCTCGTAATGTGTGTACCAGACAACTTTTTCTTGTTTAAGCCCATAAATCCTCCTCCCAAGACACAAAAACAAAAAGCTTGCAGTAGAAGAGATTTCTTTCGCACTCTCGAAGATGAAGTGCTCATAGCTCTCCTAGTATGAATTTTTGAGGCCATATTTACTTGACATTATTGTTTCGAATTATTGTTTTTGTCACATTCCGTAATATAGACAGTTCCGCCTCCGCAAAATACTGTTAATTTTACCAAAACATGCTTCTGGTAACTTTTGCTGTTATTAAAGTCTCCAATTTTAAAGTGTCGTGCTCTTTGATTTTTCAAATGTTCAAATGTTTGTAAATCTATCGGACCAAATTGCGTAGTTATCAGTCCGTAGCTTACAAACTACTTAAACTAAGGTAAACTAACCTAAGGACAACTCACACACACACACACACACACACACACACACACACACACACACACACACACACACCCATGTCCCAGGGAGGACTCGAATATCCGACGGCGAGTAACCGCGCGCTCCGCAGCGAGGCGCCTTAGATCGCTCGGCTACTCCACAGCGGCGTTTGTGTGTGTCTGTGTGTGTGTGTGTGTGTGTGTGTGTGTGTGTGTGTGTTGTCCTTAGGTTGGTTTAAGTAGTTTGTAAGCCCAGGGACTGATGACCACAGTAGTTAAGTCCCGTAGATTTACAAACATTTGAAAATTCGATAAATTAAAGCATATATACTGAATAATGTTAATGAAAATTTTCACTTTACACCAGTCATTTTCGATCTGTAGCAATTTTTTCTTTCTTTTTTTTTTTTTTTTTTTTTTTTTTTTTTTGTGCCGTCCGCCGTAATGCGTTTACGTTCGAGTTTTGTTTCCCTTCAATAACAGAAAACTGCCGCGGTGGAGTAGCCGAGCGGTCTAAAGCACCTCGCTGCGGAGCGCGCGGTTGCTCTCCGTGGAGGTTCGAGTCCTCCCTGGGGCATGTGTGTGTGTGTGTGTGTGTGTGTGTGTGTGTGTGTGTTTGTCCGTAGGTTAGTTTACCTAGGTTTAAGTAGTTTTTAAGCTACGGACTGATGACCACGCAGTTTGGTCCAATAGATTTACAGACATTTGAACAGAGAACTGTTGAACGGTTTGAACTAATGTTGTTACTTGCTGATTTTGCCTGACTTCAGCAATAGCGAAAATGTCGATATTGCTGCTTGAGTAACTGAAGGGTAATTATAGATCCCTTTATTTCCATAGTCAGAAGCGGCATGCGGTAAGATTTTCTTATCCTCAGATTCTTCCTCCTTCCGTCCCCCAAAAGATGTTGAAGTTTTTCGGGTATTGTTTTGAAATACCCCGTATATTATCATTTCAGTATTGCAGGTAATGACTGATTGTGTAAAAACAGAATTATGCTGTCAGTCGTCATTTAGCACATTACTAAGTCTACAGACGACAGTTCAGAGACACTGTTTTGGTCTTTGGTTGATATTGCTTTGGCAAGTGCTGTTGCCGACGGTTCATATTTACCATCTATCCTCTTACTCCACCGCGGCTGATTTTTCAGGTGTTGACTTTTTGTTAAAACGTGTCATTAGGGTTAGGTTCGTTAATTCGGCTTCTAAACACATTGTTCGTAGATTAGGATGTGGTAACGGGCACTGGCTGTGTGTAGCGGGAGGTGAGTAAGGCCACGGTGACGCCGTCGCTGGGTTCTGGGTTTGTTTGCTGACGGAGGTGGCTGCCTTCTTCGGCAGCTGTGTCCGCACAGCGCTGATTGTCCTCCCCGCTCACGTCTCGTAGGCACTAGGGTCATCACCCAACGCTCTCGCAGCCGACGATGGGGGTCTCGCACTGAAGAAACATGTGAATGAGTGAAGTGGCCCTTGCTACCTATACATTTTGTCTGTCACACTCGCGAAGGTGACACAAGTAGAAACGGCTTGCAGAACAGGTAAACTATTTCTTGCACTGACTTCAGCACTGTGTATGAAAAAGAGAAAGAAAAAAGATGCTATTTAGGGGAAAAGTCTGAAATTGAGAGAGAAATACACTCCTGAAAATCTGCTACAAGAAATATTTCCCTCACAATGTAGCGACTACGTCACCATTTCTTCTTCCTCTTTCCTACGACTTCGGGGTACTTTAGATCAAACACTTTTTAATGTTGTGCACCTTTTTATTAGTCCAGTATTGTTTCATTCTTTCTGATCTTGTTCTCCGTTCTTCTTCAGTGATTTGAATAGTTTGTTTGATTCGGAATAATTTTTAACAGCAAGTACAGTCAGTGAATGGAACGGCTCTGTTTCTAACCGAGACGTACAACGCAATACTTAGACATCTGCACTTTTTTGTGTATATTACAGATACAAAGCTAATTGGGGCAAGAAAAGGTAATAACTCTGTAACAAAATACTCGAAAGGTGCGCGCAGTGGTAGCACACTGGACTCGTATTCGGAAGGATGGTGGTTTAAATCCACCTCCGGCCATCCAGAATAGGTTTTCCGTGATTTCCCTAAATCACTCCAGGCAAATGCCGGGATGGTTCCTTTCAAAGGGCACGGCCGATTTCCTTCCCCCATCATTGCCCAAAATCCGAGCGTAAGCTCCGTCTCTAATGACCACGCTGTCGATGGGACGTTAAACCGTAAGATTCCTTTCTTCCTCCAAAAGGTTCTCTCTTAAAAACCTATGAAAGTCTATCGGTGTTCAGGTTGACCCTCTGTACGACTAGGACAGACGCAATATCTTTCTCATTTTGGTAACTGCCAGTATTCTTTTATATTTATCCATGTACTACTTTGATCGTATTTTCCACAGTTGTGAAAATTCAAAATTTTACGCTAAACTTCAGGACATCTTGTCATTGCGGGGGGTCAATCAAAGTTTCTCTCACACGTCAAACACAGCCTGTTTGACAAATGTGTCAAATGAAGCCTCACAATTGCAAGAACCGCTGAACATGAACTAACTTAATCGCAACCTCATAGTAAAGGACAACATCTATTGTAAACGACGTGTTTTGTGTGTCGTTAATTACTGAACACACCTTACGAATACATGTTATCGGAACGTTCTAATTAGTGCTGAACATACATAGTTTCCGTAGTGATTGCTGCCCATGCTCATTCAAGGCAGTTTTCACGTAGCAAATGTTAAAACTGATACTAACTATTCGTGACAATGTTACAGAGAACACTCAACAGTAAGCTGTTGACTGGCAACAGCTATTCATCCTTCAATACTGTTTCCATCTTAAGTTCATTCTTATAAAGCATTCATCAACCTTTCTAGAGGCTGTGACAGTATCTCAGATCCTGTGGTATAAATGCGTATGTTAAATTACGAATTTGTAGCCGTGTAAAATTGGTGTTCTGTTCGTCCGATCTTTAGGTTGAGCTGCAAAAAAGTAGGACATTACATAACCGAAATTCTCAAAACACTTACCTGTGTATCACAGAGATTTGTTTTGCACTACTTGTCCTGGAGTAAATGTATTTGCCTATTGGGAAAAAACAACAGTAAGATGGTAACTAATGCTTGAAGAGAGTACATTTCCGACTTCTAGAAATAACCTGACATTTTCTTTTCGTCTACTCACTTAATTTGTGTCTTGTGGGCCCAAATGTGTAATTCATCTGCAGCACTAGTGGAAACGTCCCTAGAATCTGGAAATATCGCGTTTCTACATGACTTGTAGACGTTCAAGTGGAGTTCCAAAGATTTGTGAAGATAACAAGAAATGTAGTCGCATTGGTAATACGATTAAGCACCATATGTAAAATCTGTTGATGACATATGAAAATTTATGCCGCAGCCCGACTCTAAACTGGATTTCCCGCTTTCATTGAGCGGTCGACTTAACCATTGGGCTACTCGTGCACACTACACGAATCGGTCGAAACTCCTAATATGCCGCACATAGTCTACTTCTACCCTATAGTGCTGGCAATTTGTTCGTTATTTCCGTTCAGGGCGAGATGTTTATTTATTGTCTCAGGCTTTACTTGGGATTGCATGTCTGGAGGACTGTGCATTGGTTTACTTCGATGAACACGGACACTGCACTTTGTATTTATAAAGCTGTCAGATCTGAATGTTTTCATACCTTCAGAATTCTGTGTAAGTATGTTATTTAGATATATCGAAAAAAATATGGAACATAATTGGGATATGTATTTAGAGCAACTAGTACGTGTAATTTGGAACTCACAACCAAAAGTTCAGATGTCAGACTGTCATATCGGTACCAAATGTTGTATATCGATAAAGTATGGACCAAAACTATGGCGTAAGATCTGCCCTGACACGCCTCGAGGCGCCCACTGGGTACTGACCGGCCGCCGTGTCATCCTACGCCCGAGGGCGTCAATGGATGCGGTATGGAAGGGGACGTGGTCAACGCCCCGCACTCCCGGCCGTTATGTCATTTTTCGTGACCGGAGCCGCTACTTCTCAATCAAGTAGCTCTCCTGTTGGCCTCACAACGGCTGAGTGTACTCGCCAACAGCGTTCGGCAGACCGGACGGTTGCCCATCCAAGTGCTCGACAGTGCTTAACTTTGGTGAGCTAACGGGAACCCGTGTACCCACAGCAGCACGAAGTAAAGGAAAAACACATGTGTGCAAGTGCTTCGGGTTGAGCTCCAATGGGAATACTGGCGCGATGGCTCAGCGCGTTCGGTGGGAGGGCTGAACTGGGCTCAAGCATGAACGAACCTGGGTTCAGTCCCCGGGGAGACAAACTTTTTCTTTGGTATTACGTTGCAAATTGTTCTACATGTACCTAAACCGAGCGTTATATGTTCCTGACATGTAAAAGTGCTGCAAATCTAGCAGTCATTTATTTTTATCACGATTATTATTATTATTGAAAGGAAGGCAGATTAAAATTGTATGCCGGAACCGGGACTCGAACCTGGGACCTTTGCCTTTCGCGAAAGGTCCCAGGTTCGAGTCCCCGTTCCGGCATATAATTTTAATTTGCCAGGAAGTTTCATATCGGCGCACAATCCGTTGCAGAGTGAAAAGTTTCATTCTGGATCAATATTATTACTTCCGCACATGTGGTGCAGTTGTTTATTTATGCTTGTGTTCCGATTGCTTCTGTTTATTCACTGACACTACGAATATTCTCTACAGGTTTGCTACTTTCAAATAAACGAAGCAAAAGCAAACTGCTGGTTACACACTGCTATAAAATCCGAACAGTCGTCTGCCAGGAACATGTTGCCCCATATAACAGTTGCCAACGTACTGAAGTAAAAAACAAACACGCGTTACCAGCTTGCCCACACGAGCGCGACGCGGTATGCTCCAACAGTTATACTTTTCCTGTACTCCGTAGGTCAGGTGTTATTTATTATAGTTTACGCACGTATTCCTGGACGACAGCACATAGCAGAAATTATATCGGAGTTTCGGTCCTTATTCAGTCGATATACAACGTTTGCTGCCGATCTGTCTGACATGGAGGTTTGCGTGTGTGGACGCGGAGTGATGTTTGCGCGTGTACCCGCGAGATGGCAGCGTGTCTGTGGCGGCGTGACTGGCGCTTTCCGCGCTCGCGTCACGCACTCCTCACTCACGTACTGTCCACCGTGAGGGCTATTGTCTGCCAGGAACACGTCTCCCCTATCACGCGCACGCTCAACATTTTGCTTCTCCTTGCCCCTGGAGACCTATTCGTGCTTTGTTGTGAGAAAGACACAGTTCGCAGGTAGTAATAAGAGTGATGTCAGAGTGAAACAAACGTGGTAACTTGTTCTCGAAAGAAGTGTTACAGGACCTCTACTATTTCTAATCTACACTGCCAGTAAAAAATGCAACAGCCTAGCAAATTAAACCCACATCACAGTAAACGACGTTCACTGACACCTTACCGAGCGAGGTGACGAAGTGTAGCCACTGGACTCGCATTCGGGAGGGCGGCGGTTCCAATCCGCCTCCAGAGATCCAGATTTAGGCTTTCCGTGATATCTTTTAAAACGCTGCAGGCAAATGCCGGATGCTTCCTTTGAAAGGGCGCGATTGATTTCCTTCCCCATCATTATCAAAGCAGTCTGAACTTTTACTCCATCTCCAATGACCAGCCGGCCGCGGTGGCCGAGGGGACTGCGGCGCTTCAGTCACGGTCTGCACGGCCACTACGGTCGGGGGTTTGGATCCCCCCTCGGGCAGGGATATTTGTGCTGTCCTTAGTTGTAGATAGTTCATAACTAGATGGTAAGTTTAGGGACTGATGACCCCGTAGTTAAGTCCCATAAGCTCTACAAACATTTGAACATCCAATGACCATGCTATCGACGGGACTTTTAAGTAATCTTCCTTCAGTCACTTCAGTACACAGCGTACTGATCTCCCCCCTTCCCCTCCCCCTCTTACACTCTCAAGACTAGGGCATGTATTCTCACAGGCAAACGACCATAAAGGTGCCGAATGGTGTTCTGCATTTTGCGCCTTCTGTCACAATTAGGCAGTCGTTCTTGCATGCGTTGGAGGAGGAGTAAATTCCCGCTTCCAGCATGTCCCATACGCTTTCAGTTGGCGAGAGATCTGGCGATATTACTGGCCACGTCAATTGTTGCACACAACGAAGAGCACGTTGGTAGGGTGTTGCAGCCGCAAGTAAATCTGCATTGTCTTCCAGTAAAAGAATATCACCTTCTTGTCGACAGAAACGTCAGTAGCACAGGGATAATAGCTTGTGCAGCGTAGCGAAGGAAGAAAGATTAGGGTTTATCTTCCCGTCGACAGCATGGTCATGAGACGGAGCTCACGCTCGGGTTTTCGTTGTAAGGATGGGGAAAGAAATAAGCCGTCCCCTTTGAAAGGAATCATGTCAACATTTTCCGGAGTGGCTTACGGAACTCACGGAAAACTTAAAGCTGAATGGCCGGACGTGGATTTGAACCACCGTCCTCCCGAATGCGAGCCCGTTGTGTTAGCACTGCGCCACCTTGCTCGGTGCGATGTAGCGGCAGTGGTTACTTTACCCTGCACGAACATTAAATGCGACCCCCGAGTTGTGCGTAAACTGGTCCGTCCTCACCTAGAATATTGTCGTGCGGTATGAAACTCTTACCAGATACGATTGATACGGAATTATTTAATGGCGTAGATGGACCACATAGTATAGGAGGGTGGAGCGGTTTGAAATGGAACTCTTTGCCTAAAATTTATAATTGTGAACTGTAGAGAATGGAGCAGACGTAAAATTAACTTTACCGCTGTTACAGATCTCGTAGTAGGATAACCAACGTATCAATCAATGAAGTACACCCATCACAAGCCTCGGATCGTCTGTAGGCGCCTTTACGACGGAAAACAACCACAAGTACTTTCTGGTTAAAGTTCTGTGCTTCTTTCCTTCCCAGTATTGTTCTGAAAAGAATAGCAAATTGCCCTAGAACTATGAGAGTTTGCGACTTACAAAGAGTAAAGGTGAAATTACAAGTAGTTTTCCCACTTAATCTAACATGCGGCCGGCCGCGGTGGCAGAGGGGACTGAGGCGCTTCAGTCACGGTCTGCACGGCCACTACGGTCGGGGGTTCGAATCCCCCCTCGGGCTTGGATATTTGTGCCGTCCTAGTTCGTAAGTAGTTCATAAGTAGTTTGTAAGTTTAGGGACTGATGACCCCGTAGTTAAGTCCCATAAGATTTACAAACATTTGAACATTTTTGATTTCTAACATGCGTTTGAACTTATCGGGCAGCGCGAAATGGCGCCATGCTACGGACTGGAAGGCCGTTCCCACCGGAGGTTCGAGTCCTTCCTCAGGCATAGGTGTGTATTGTCCTTAATGTAAGTTTAAGTAGTTTGTTAGTTCACGGACTGATGACCATAGCAGTTTGGTTCAATAGGTTCACCTATATATATTTGAACATTTCCGAATGGGGTGTAAATTTAGTTGGCTAAGAGAATGGAAGGATTTGTTTCGGTGGTTGAAAGCCTATAGTGGGTAGCAAACCACACTCCCATTCGGGAATACGGCGGTTCAAATCCGCCGGATGTATGTTTTCCGTGATTTCCCTAAATCGCTCCAGGCAAATGCCGGGTTGTTTTCTCTGAAACGGTTCAGCCGATTTCCTTCCCCATCCTGAACAAAAACAATCCGAACCTGTGCCCCGTCTATAATGACCATTCTGTCAAAGGGGCATAGAACCACAATCTTCCTCCCTATTTTTCCGTAGTAACCATTTAACCATTATTTATTTATTTATTATTTAACATGCCCCATTACATAGTAATATTACATGTTTGATGGTTAGATTCAGGCGGTTACATCAAATATTTTAAGAAGTTACTGCTCTCATGACATGGACACATTTGCGCTGTTGGACGACCTTGTTAGTGCAGAAGTTTCTCGTAGTACCGTTCTGATAGGGCGGCTCGTTCCTTCAACTCGTTATGTGCACGAAAGCAAACTTGACTGAAGGCCAGACAACGTTCAACAGAGGTAGAAAAAGTCACTGCCTCTGTATGAACGAGTTATTTGCTGGATCTTTCGCAAGTTACTCTGACAGACCTGGCAAGAGGAGTAGACGAACTGGCGATATGCAGAGGTATTTTACAAACACTTAGTTTACGTTGGTGCCTTAGTAAAGTAGTATCTGTGTTCACTGTAAACTACGAAGCAAAGTTATCGTTAATACGAATGGTTGTTTTGAACGCTATTTTGTTTTATCAGTCATGATACTAATGAACGCAGTATACTCTAGCTATCCTTCGATCTGAGGATCATTTTACGCAGTCAGTTACTGACAGATCTGCAGCGCAACGCGGAAACCGAATAACCGCGTAGCTTCATTTTCATATACTGACAACGTAGGCCAAGGCAAACGCTACAATTTATTTACTGTCGTAAAACACTCATAGGAACAATCAGGAAACAAACAATAGCCCTCAAGTTTTCCTCCAAATCCGCACTGACATCACACAGATTTATTTATTTTCATTTCGTTACAGTGGCCGATGTGTCTCGTTTCGGACTGCAAGAATTCTCCCAGCGCAAAACGTACGCTAGCATGCAGTATTTTGAAATACAGGAATTGACTTGTTAACTGTGTCGTGTGTTATGAAGCACGCAGAAGTTTCCTATCTTTGTTGTATGCTTGTTATTTACGCTAGCCTGGCGGTGGCTTGCATGCTGTTCTTGGGAGCTCGTGCTGCAGCCCCTGTCTGTCGTTATAAAGTTAGAATCATACATACGTTCATAAATGTGAACATGGTTTTATATTACACACATATATCGAACACATCTTTGTAGGATCGATTTTCCCCCGAAGGGTTATATTTGGGACACCTTGTGCCGCACATCTACGTTACAGTTGCATTACCAATAAGTAGTTTGAGAAAATGTAAGTTACAGTGGCTTGTCTTGTGTAACAACAAAAATGTTAGCAGTAAAAGTGTTCAAAATATGGAACAGATGCTGTACATAAGGAACTAACACAAAACTAACCGATATTTACGTACTTCTTCTGGATGTTACAGGAATTCGTAATCGAAAAGGCTATCGTCTAATGAATGACGGAAAAGGAGGGTAAAATATTTACACAGACGTGAAAGACAACAAGGATCTCCCAAGGGAGCAATAGCAAGAAACTAAAATAGCATGAACTGGGAAGTATTTTAGAAACAAATATATTGAAATTAGGAAATAGCTTGCAGTGGAGATACAGATTTATTAAACAAACCGAGAATACAGTAAAATGAATTGCGTTCGCTGGAATCGTTACAGCCAACGAAATGTCAGTTTTTAATGTGACCGCCGCTACTTGCAACGTCGGCCTGCAATAACCACTCATAGTGAGGTGGCGCTCTGATAACACCCTGGACTCGCGGAGGATGGCGGTTCAAACCCCCTTCCAGCCAACCTGATTCTGATTTTCCGTGATTTCCTTAAATCACTCCAAGAAAATGTTGGGATGGTCCCTTTGATAGGGCACGGTCGATTTCCTTCCCTACACTGACCCAAAAATCCGAGCGTGTGCTCTGCCTCTAATGACGACGATATCGACGGGATGTCAAACCCTTCATTCTTTCCCTTGCAAAGACCACTCACAGGTGGCAGCACAAACAGTGGAGGATATGTAAAGCGTGTCGGAAAGGAAGGGGGAGTAGACATTGCTTCGTTCTCATAAATCGGAAACTGAACGATTTATCTGACATCAAAAATATGACCACTGGCTTTCGGGACAAGGATTGAAGCATTTTCGAAACGGTCATCAGTCCCTAAACTTACAAACTACTTATGAACTAACTTATACTAAGGATAACACAAGCATCCATGCCCGAGGATGGATTCGAACCTCCGACGCGGGAGGCAGCGTGTTCCCCAGCATGGCGCTCCAGACCGCTCGGCTACACCCGCGCGGCCGTGCGTAGTTCGAAGAGCACCAGGATGAGCTTACCGTACTCCTCTAGCCAAAACAATTCCCTGATTTAAGCCCCCTAGTACCCAATTGGGTGTCCAGAGTATAAAAGGCAAGATTGTGTCTTACTGACCATTCACTTTTACTCAAGTCCTTTCACCATAAAATCCATATTTATCGAAGACAGGAGCGGCTGTGGAAGTTAGGTTAGCTGCTAGGTGAGTCTTTATTGTATTCCTAGGAAATGCAGTGCCGCATGGGGCCATGGCGGTCCCACCTGGTAATAGTAGGGTTAAACATAAGCCGGCCGTGGTGGCCGAGGAGACTGAGGCGCTTCAGTCACGGTCTGCACAGCCACTACGGTCGGGGGTTCGAATCCCCCCTTGGGCATGGATATTTGTGCCGTCTTTAGTATAAGGTAGTTCATAAGTAGTTTGTAAGTTTAGGGACTGATGACCCCGTAGTTAAGTTCCATAAGCTTCACAAACATTTGAACATTTGTTAAACATAATGGGGAATCTGTGGGGCCATCTCGATCGGGTGGATCCACAACCGAAAAACCTAGTGCATCTGAAACTGGAATGGCTGCACATACCTGTCGATACCTTCCCGAACATTATTTACTTTCTTCCTACACGTCTTGCAGCGGTCAGCGCTGTAAGTTGCTTATTCGGGCTTTTGAGTGGTGGTCACATAAATAAGACTGGACAATGTATGATATACATAAAAAATTAGCGCTTCTCAGTGGCACGGCGACTGCCTGTGTAGGACTCTTTGCCCAATGACCTGCGCGTTCTGTGTCGTTGTCACCCGCTTATCAGTAGCACCGATTGTGGAGCGTAGGGACTGGATCATTAAGAAGTCAGCTCGCTTTCTCTTCTCAGATTATAACAAATTTAGTCTGTGTAGTAATTCTTGATGTATCTTCATATGCTGAGAGGTGGGGAACACATAGAGGCAATACATCTAGGAACATCGTCGAACATGGTCCTTTTGTCGCTTAAACTGTGGTGAGGTACACTGTCCAAATTTTTCAACTAGTTACGCTGGTTAACGTTATTGTGACACTATACTCTCTTCCTATGTGCGTTTCTTTAAAGGTGGTATCGTCCATGACTTCATTTTTATGGATTACAATGCTCGAGCACACTAAACAACTCGGATGGAAGAGAGAGAATATTCAACGAATGGATTGGCCTGCCCTTCCGCCAACTTCAGTTATACATCTACATAATTGCTCTGCAAATTACATTCAAATGCCAGGCAAAGGGTTCATGTAATCGCTACAAAATATTTCTCTACCGTTCCATTCTCTAATAGCGCGCCGAAAAGGAATCTTTCAGTTTTCGATCTGATTCCTCCTCTTTTATTACGATGATCAATTCTCCCTATATAGCTGGATGCTAACAAATTACGTTCGCATTCGGAGGAGAAGGTGGTGACGCCGGCCGCGGTGGCCGAGGGGACTGAGGCGCTCCAGTCACGGTCTGCACGGCCACTTCGGTCGGGGGTTCGAATCCCCCCTCGGGCATGGATATTTGTGCCGTCCTAGTTCGTAAGTAGTTCATAAGTAGTTTGTAAGTTTAGGGACTGATGACCCCGTAGTTAAGTACCATAGACTATACAAACATTTGAACATTTGAAGGTGGTGACAGAAATTTCGCAAATAAACCTCGCCGCAACGAATATCGCCTTACTTCATTTTTACGACACTACCCCCCCCCCCCCCCCGGATCGTAATGATACAAAACGAGCTGCCCTTCTCTGTTCTTACTCCATAACTTATGTCACTCCCATCACTCCCACTTGATGAAGATCCCACAATGCGCCGTCCAAAATAGGACGGACGAGTGTAATACAAACAGATTCTTTACTAGAACTGTTACATCTTCTAAGTGTTCTGCCAATGAAACACAGCCTTTGGTTCGCCTTCATCACGATATTTTGTACGTGTTCTTTCCAATTAAAGCTGTTTGTAATTGTAATTCCTAGGTATTTGATCGAATTTGCGGCCTTTAGATTTGACTTATTTAACATGTAAATGAAGTTTTGTCGAGCACGTGTGGGTTGCGTTGGGGAGACGTGTTGCAGCACCAGCAACCGCCGAATAGATGTCAACAGCGCTAGTGGATGATGGAGCGCACTACCGCAATATGTTCAAATGTTTGCAAATCTTATGGGACTTAACTGCGGGGTCATCAGTCCCTACACTTACAAACTACTTATGAACTACTTACGAACCAGGACGGCAATATCCATGCCCGAGGGGGAATTCGAACCCCCGACGGTGGTGGCCGTGCAGACCGTGACTGAAGCGCCTTAGTCCCCTCGGCCACCCCGGCCGGCCCTACCGCAATAATTTCTTAACGTTGTATCCAATGCGGAAGCACGTTACACAGCTTGCATGGGCGCCCCTGGTGAATACACACCCTATTAAGAATCATGTTCTCAATTTTGTAATGTCTTGGGGACCGTCATGAATAACTATGGTGTCAGTATAATTTGTGTCCGCGTCATCGCGTGTTTCTCTGATTCCTTCTGCACTATAATACATGACCCAAGTTTCATGGAGCTGTGTTATTTGGCAGTGACGCGTCAAGCGAAGATACTTTCATTCTCAATATTTGCCCACCAGTAAATCACGAGTTATTTATTGCCGCCTTGTCTGTTGTCCAGAGATTCAAAAACGGTAATTATTGCAGAGAAGTATTACTTTCATAGTCATGGCCGCTTCCTTGTTCCATTGTACCCAGCTGTGGTGTTATCACTTAGCGTGCCTGCAGTTAGTTTACAGGTTTCTTCGCTTTGCTTATCGCGCACGCCTTCAGTTGTCACACGTTTTGCTAAACCCGTCTCCTATCTGACGACGACTTGAAAGTTGTTTCGAAGGAAAAAAAAAATGAAGCCAAGAGCCGTCCCTCAGTGAAGCAATAAATTGTAAGGGAGTTGACGATTGGACTATTTACGTGCACAAGGCGAGCTAAGCTTATGGGACTTAACTGTGGGGCCATCAGTCCCAAAACTTACAAACTACTTATAAACTAACCTATCCTAAAGAGCCGGCCGCGGTGGCCGAGCGGTCTGCGGCACGCCAGTCACGTTCTGCACGGCCACCACTACGGTCGGAGGTTCGAATCTCCCCCCCCCCCCCCTACTCGGGCATGGATATTTGTGCCGTCCTTAGTATTAGCTAGTTCATAAGTAGTTTGTAAGTTTAGGAACTGATGACCCGTAGTTAAGTCCCATAAGCTCTACAACATAATCTAACCTATCCTAAAGACAGCACAAACATCCATGCTCGAAGGGGGATTCTAACCCCTGACGGGGAACGACCTCGCGCATCGGAGCATAGCGCCTCACTCCGCCGCGGTGCATAGGCTTCAGGTGGAAATATTAGAAGGCGGGGAAAATGGTAGAGAAATTTCAAACTTAATGGTAGGAAGTTAATTTGGTCAACAGTCATCTGAAGCGTTGTTGTGTCTTGGCCATTTATTTTTATATAAAGTTTTGGACATGAAAACATTTCGGAATTATTTTGAATATATATGTATCAGTAGTAAACGTCTTTAGTTGTAGGACAAAGAATGAAACGATAGTTCTTCATGGAAAGCCGAATCTATCCTATTATCTGTCAAAATATTGTAAATATTGGTTTTCATTGAATGATATGCAACGAGTCTGTAAGAAACCGTCAAATAAGTGCAGATGTTTGTTATTAACTGATTACTAGTTTCGGACCATTTTAGTCCGATATTAATTCATTAACTTAATTCGTACAGCATCCATTGTTTTTGCAAGTTTATACTATATTATTAACACACAGTGACCATGTTTACTCTGAGCTTATATTGCCTCTATGTTGCCTCAATGTTAAACATTAAGAATAATTGATAACTTTCTTTTAGAGGTTATTGAAAGATAAATATATATTTTTATGTTCACATTTCTACGCTATTAGAGATGACATTCTTTACTGAAGCGAATTGCTTTAATATTTTATTCCAGGAACTGCTGTGAGCTTTGGTCTGAATGTTCATATGACTTCAATGATACCTTCAATTCCTGAGAATGTTTCCGTCTGCGATTTCTTCTAACAAGTGAGTACTTAATTTTTTTTATCTTTAAAAGTTACAGAAATGTGTGTAGGAACAGGTCACTCATTTATACAAAAGCTGTAATCTTCAGTATTTCTGATGTTAAAGTTGTTTAATTTATGGGAATGATTAAACTTGGCTGAGATTTCGGTTTTTTTAAGCAACAGAATATGATACGTCACGTATTATTTTGGCATGTCTAACTAGTGATTCGGTGGAACGTACACAACTACTTGATCCTCTCGCAGTAATGGAAGAAGAAATTAAGTTCCCCCGATCGAGGAATGGATTATCCCTTTTTATTATATGTCAAATGTTCAAATGTTTGTACATCTATCGGACCAAACTGTGTGGTCATCAGTCCGTAGCTTACAAACTACTTAAACCTAGGTAAACTAACCTAAGGACAAACACAGACACCCATGCCCCAGGGAGGGCTCGAACCTCCACGGCGAGCAACCGCGCGCTCCGCAGCGAGACGCTTTAGATCGCTCGGCTACTCCACCGCGGCTTACTTTATTATATTTTTTTTTGGGGGGGGGGGGGGGGGGGGGCAGGGCCTCTCAGTTAACACAGGAGAAAAGAAGCGCCTTATTTTTAGTAGCACATTTATCATCAACAGCGCTGCCGTTAAGACGATTAGCTACTATAGCCTTATAAGTTTTCCTGTAAATGAACTGATAAGTATAAACGCCCTGCTATATATAAAGAGAAAAAAACTGTAAACAAATATAGAGCAGGATACTTCAGAAACTCTCTAGTATAGTGTCTTGTTTTGTATTTTTCCCGTCGGGGTAGTTAACCTAAGTTGGCAAAACTTCTTCTTCCATTGAATATTACAGGCATAAAATTGTCTTCTTTTACAGTCGTTCAAGTGTAATCGAGATGTCAGTGAGGTCTTTATACTTCTTGAGCAGACTTCTTGCCCACGGGTTGCAATTCGGCTTTCTATATTGTAGAGGGAGACATAAATCAAGCGAAAATAATCACGGAGTTTGCACTTTATACTGTTTCATCGTCGTCCTTTATGACGTCATTCACTATCTGGTACCTTGACAGTCACGGAAACGTTTTCGCCGATCCACAAAATCTCTCTGGACAGTGCCGCTCTAATTCATGGTTCGTGTAGTGAGCTACGAAAGCGAGTTAACCCCAATGATGAGTATTTTTTTTAGCCATTTAAATATTGTGCTTTGTAAGACCCAACATTCTTACATCAAGTAAGACATATTTCTTTAAATAGTATGTTGCATACGTAATTTAAAGAAGTTATTTATTTCTTAGTGTTATCTATTAAGGACGTTGGGAAACGAAGAAGTTTTTACGGTAATAATTGGCAACATTCAGCTGTATTTCTGCCCTACCGCGTTTCAAGGGACAGTGTTATCATCTGGTTGCAAAACCTAGTTTATGAGGTTAAAATACCAATAAGTCTATCAGTAATAATAACTGCGGAGTTCGTAAGACAAAATATAATGAAAACGCATTGGCTAGTGGGTCCTCCTTCTCATATTAAAGTCGTCGGATACTGGCATTGGGTGTCCCATTTCACACCGTACACCATACCTCGCCATGTCTTGTCAACACCGCTTAAAAGACGAGGCCTCACAACTGGTCGTGCCTACGTCACACCGAGAGGCCGCGGCCACCACCTCACTGGCTGGCCGCTGGGGCACGACCACCGCCTCGCAGCGCCCGACCAGTCAGCTAGCGGTCGCAGCCTCTCCGTGGCCAACGGGAAAGACATGCCTCAGCCAACACCACCTAGAGACAAGGCCTTACAACAGGCCGTGGCTACGTCACACTTAAGAGGCCCCGGCCACCACCTCACTGGCTGGCCGCTGGGGCACGCCCACCGCCGCGCAGCGGCCGGCCAGTCAGATGGCGGCCGCGGCCTGGAAGTGTGACGTAGGCACGGCCTGTTGTTAGGCCTTGTTGCCTCAGCGCGCACCTCATGCCACGTAAGCAAGGTAGTTCCGAGCCGGCGCGATCGCTAGCTCAGTGGCTGCCCGCTATGACGCATGGGCAGTGCCCCAGCGGCCGGCCAATCGGCTAGCGATCGCGCCGGCTCGGAACTACCTTGCATACGTGGCCTGAGGTGCGCGCTGAAGCCTGTCTTTCTCGCCGGCCACGGCAGCCTCTCGGTGTAACGCAGGCACGGCCAGTTGTGAAGCCTTGTCTTCTAGGTAGTGTTGACCGAGTCCGTACTATTGTTGTCGTCAGGGTGACGCCTCTGATGCTCCCGTGGCATTACTGTGTAACCGCCTCTAAGTATCTTTCGGTAACAATTTAATAACAATATTAGCTTTACAACCACTGGTAACCACCGGTTTATTTAACGATGCCTTGTTTACGTTTCTATCCTTCATCTCATTGGTATATTTCTCGCCCTGCTTTTTAAGGCTGATTGTTTCAAAGTCTGTGGATGAAATAGAGGAATGGTAAAATGCTGTAGATTTAGTGCTTTACATTACACTCAATTTCGCTGTGGGCGTCGTTAAACTTCTTTTTACTATTTCGTCTCTCAAGTTTATTATTACCAGTAGTATTGCTCATTACAGAATGAATTAATTCACACACTCACATACAGAGACAGAGGGACACACACACACACACACACACACACACACACACACACAGAGAGAGAGAGAGAGAGAGAGAGAGAGAGAGAGAGAGAGAGAGAGAGAGAGAGAGGAGGAGGGGGGGGGGGGGGGGAGAGAGAGAGAGAGAGAGGCCGGCCGCGGTGGCTGAGGGGTCTGCGGCGCGTCAGTCACGGCCGCTACGGTCGGGGGTTCGGATCCCCCTTCGGGCATGGATGTTTGTGCCGTCTTCAGTATAAGCTAGTTCATAATTGGTTTGTAAGTTTAGAGACTGATGACCCCGTAGTTAACCCCCTTAAGCTTAACAAACGTTTGAAATTTTTTTTTTAGAGAGAGAGAGAGAGAGAGAGAGAGAGAGAGAGAGAGAGAGAGAGAGAGAGAGAGAGAGAGAAAGAGAATATGAAATGATCCTTATTTCTGGAAGAGCATGTAAACGGGATAAACTTCGTAGTATAGCCGTTAATCCTATCCAAAAGATTAGTACAAGCTAACATTGCTTGTTTTACGAGTGACTGGGATACAATCGATTGAAAAAGTATCTTTCAGTGAAACCCTGAGTTCTAAGAGTAAGATACTTACCTTTGACTCGATTGTATTCAGTTTAACAAACATGTTTCGTACCTATCCCAATAATGCGCAGTTATGCTCATTAATGCTCTTAGATACATTCAAAAATGAAGTTCGATCTCTTACTTGAGGGATTGAAGTCATCGGAAATGGTTGATATTCAATTGTAAAGAGCGATCGAAAAGTTTTCTTTGTAAAACCGTACAATTCAAAATCATTATGACATTCAGGCAAAATCACCGTGGGCACTGAGGCAAGCGTCCCACAGACGCACTAGGTTGGAGATATCCATTTGGTAAAACACCGTGTTTTGCTGCAAGAAAATGTCCATAACAACATGCTGTACGTCCTCGTTCGACAGAAATCGTTGACCCATCAAGTCCTTTTCCAAGGGCCTGAAGGCGTAATGGTCGCAGAGAGATCAGAACTGGCTTCCCACATTTTTGACATGGGGTCGTGAGTTGTTCTGAAGCTGCAGCATACGTTGGTGTACCTTTCCACAACGGTGGTTTTCGACAGACACACTGCTTCACAAAAATTCAACGTTCTCCGATGGATGTCCTTCGGCAGCCACGGAAAGAACAGCGGTTTGATCCTGTTTGAGTGCATCTGGTAATAACGCAGCCATACTTCGCATTTTCGCATTTATACTCGTCGAAAAGACACGGACGACACATTAATACCTTGCTTACATTTCAGTGCTTATAAACCCAAATTGTAGTCGTGCTAAATCGTGGTCGCCCAGAATCTTGACGATGAGTATATATGACTTCACACTGTCATGCAGTGCAATATCAGGCTTCTGTCATTTATGAATGCTCCACAAATCTGGATACTGTACGATTCGACCAGGTGGCCAAATGGAGACCCTCTTTTTATAATGTCAAGTGCTGATAACGCTGTACCACACAATAACGCGTCCATATGGGTTCACTCACTATCTAACGCTGTTCGCTCTCTTTACATCACACCAAACGAGGCCTTGTACCAACAATGTCGCGGCGGAATAGCCGTGCACACTGAAGCGCCGTGCTGCGGTGCGCGCGGCCGTTCTCCGTTGGAGGCCCGAGTCCTCCGTCGGGCATGGGTGTGTGTGTTGTCCTTAGGTTAGTTTATGTAGTTTGTAAGCTAGGTACTAATAACCAAGCAATTAAGTCCCATAGATTTACAAACATTTGAACATTTGTACCAACATTAATGCACCCTGGTGGCCGATCTGTAATAGGAAAATGCAACCCTAATCATTTATTTATCCGCAGATAGTGCGTGATATAAGAAGTTACATTGATATCCGACGTGTTTCCTGTCAGAAAGCAGATGTTAGTGTAAAGACTGTTAACGTATCTAACCATACATAATGCTGATGTTGTGCCGCGGCGGAGCGGCCTGGCGCATTGAGGCGCTATGCTACGATGCGCGAGGCCGTTCCCCGTCGGGGGTTCGAATCCCCTCGGGCATGGATGTTCAAAATGTTCAAATGTTTGTAAAGCTTATGGGACTTAACTACGGGGTCATCAGTCCCTAAACTTACAAACTACTTATGAACTACTTACGAACTAGGACGGCACAAATATCCATGCCCGAGGGGAGATTCGAACCCCCGATCGTAGTGGCCGTGCAGACCGTGACTGAAGCGCCTCAGTCCCCTCGGCCACCACGGCCGGCTGGGCATGGATGTTTGTGCTGTCTTTAGTATAAGTTAGTTCATAATTATTTTGTAAGTTTAGGGACTGACGACCCCGCAGTTAATTCCCATAAGCTTTACAAACATTTGAACATTTTGATTTAAGCTGATGTTATCAAAGTGTCACCAACAGTTTGGGGTAATGAAAATATAATGAAAATACTGAAACAGATAGCCTTACATAAAGTGAGTCAAAACAAACGGATGAAGTTGTTACAGTCGTTATTCAGTTCGTTTATTGTCGCGAAAAGTATTGTTTCCAGATCGGTTTGTGCCTCGAAGGGGAATAGTACTAAGGTTTTTAAATGGACTTTCTCGTAGGCAAGACAAAGTAAGCTGAATAAAAGTGATGAGTTTAAATATTCATACCCATAGCAGCTTCCAGGTCTAACATTGTGCAATTGTTTCTCGAGTGAAAAAATTCTAATAGAAGTAAATATACGTAAAAACCGGAATAAAGGAGCGAAAAACGACAGTTGAAGATGCATTGTTAGTTTGTGAACTGGCAACCGTCACCAGCACGAGTTGGTGGCATGCGGGTGAGCTTTATCAGGGTGCGGTGTGCGTACCCACGACTGATAGCACGCACGCTACGCTCATATGCCTGCATTTCCTGTCATACGGGGCAGTTGTCCACTCCGTGCCAGTTCCTGCCAATTCTTTTTAAAGCGGAACTATTCCACTTAATGAGGAAGCTGTGTGAAACAGCAATAAAGAGTAGTCTTGCGATACGAAACTTCGTTCCACAGCGCGATGACCCCTCCCCCTTCCTCTCTCTCTCTCTCTCTCTCTCTCTCTCTCTCTCTCTCTCTCTCTCTCTCACACACACACAAACACACACACACACACACACACACACACACACAATCCCGATTTCGTAATGTTTAACTAAACACCTACGTTATAATACTCACAACATGAACCATTTTAGAATGTACGTAATTTGACTGTATGTACGGATTGTTAGTAAATAACCTGTCAGTTTTAGTGCTTATGCAAATGAAGGAAGAGCATGTTCATTTGAATGGTCACTTTATGTGTAGCAACACACCGGATGTACTGAAAACAGTAAACAGCACATCGACATCAACTTCGTCTGGTAGAAACAGGATATACAGAGTATCTAAATATGTGCCCTGTACAAATACGGTTTATTTGCGTTCGTTACCGTCGCCCCGGTTGCACAGTGGTATCTACAAATCCAAAGGTCGCGGGTTCGATCCCCGCCAGGTCCTACGATTTTATCTGTCACTTTCCACTTCTTTCTCCTCTGGCAGTATTGCTCATGTGAAAAATACCGAGTAGCCGTGGTTCGGAACCCACGTTAAACTGTAGGTCCCCCTATAACTGGCTGGGTAAGTCAGTTCGAAGGTCGGAGGGAAGCAACGGCATACCACCTCCAAACAGGACCATGCCTAGTAAAGCACTGTGTTGTTCAAACAAATCTTCGGATTGTTGACTGCTTTATCTTTTACCGTGTTGTAGACATTTGATATGGAGTACATAACACAGACCATTTTACTATGCAGGTTGGTCATTTATGTTGATATAGTGTAATTTACCCGTCAGTTCTCTACAGAAGGTGCTCGAAATGGGTTCCACGAGCTGTAATTCAGGCGTCTATGCGGCGCATCGTTGCCTCTCACTCGTTCCCATATTCCAGGCGTATGTCGCACCTGTTAACACCCTTGCTCTATGCTCTGACGCAGCAGTTCCCGACCTCCATTCATTAGTCTTGTACTTATGGGACCATTTTAAGGCCACTGTGTATGGCACACTTATTCATTACGCGGAATTTCTGAGTCAGCGCATATAGCAAGGGTGTTAGCAGATGCGACAGACGCCTGAGATCTGGGAGTGCGACCGTGTATGCTGCGGCACATAGACGCTTGCATTACAGCTCGTGGTAGCCATTTTGAGATGTTTCTGTATAAAACTTACATAGTAAACAACACTGTATCAATAAAAATGACCAACGTACATAGTGAAGTGATTTGTGTTATGTACGCCACAGGCCGCGGCGGAGCGGCCGAGCGCATTGAGGCGCTATGCTACGATGCGCGAGGCCGTTCCTCGTCGGGGATGCGATTCCCCCTCGGGAATGGATGTTTGTGTCGTCTTTAGTATAAGCTAGTTCATAAGTAGTTTGTAAGTTTAGGGTCTGATGACCCCGTAGTTAAGTCCCATAAGCTCTACAAACATTTGAACTTTTTTTGTACGCCACAACAAACGTCTGTAGCGCGGTAACGAAAGCAAATAGATCATGTGTGTACAGGACAGTTCTGCTTGTTGTCACGTTCTCGAATCCCCGGAGCTTCCCCACGTATTTAGTTACAACCTTTATAAGACAGTAAACGACGCACCATAACGCAACTATCCGAATGGAAATGAAATCAGTATACGTACATATACAGACATATGGTTCCAGTTACAGAAAAAAATTGCGTTATCTATTCAAGAGAAAGAACTTCATTAATTTAGGAAGTCAATAACGCGTTGATCCATCTCTAGCCGTTATGCAAGCAGATATTCGTCAAGGCAGTGACCGATAGATGTTGGTTGCACTCCTGAAGGAACTCGTGCAAATTCTGTCAAACTGGTTCTTCAGATAGTCAGAATTCCGAGACGGTTGGAGGGCTCTGTCCACAGTGCTCCAAATTTTGTCAGTTGGGGGAGATCGGAAGACGCTGCTGGCAAACATGGGGACAAGCAGTAAAAACTGCCGCCGTGTATGGGCAGGCATTACCTTGCCGAAATATAAGCCCAGGATGACTACTCTTGAAAGGCCTCGATACGCTACATAGAATATTGTCGTCTGTATTGTGCCGTGGATGACAGCCAGAGGGGTCCTCACGAGAGCCGCGGTGGAGTGGTCGAGCAGTCTAAGGCGCAGTCTTGCTGCGGAGCGCGTGGTTGTTCGCCGCCGGAGGTTCCAGTCCTCCCTGAAACATGGGTGTATGTGTTGTCCTTAGGTTAGTTTAACTTAGTTTAGGTAGTAGGTAAGGCTAGGGACTAATAACTAAAGAAGTTAAATCCCACAGATTTACAAACATTTCTACGTTTAATTCCACTTGTGAAATGAAACGGTATCCTGGACCGCCATTCCTAGTTTTCTTGTCGACGGGTGACAGTAAAGTTGGTATCCCGCCGCTGTCCGGGGCGTCTCCACAGACATACATTAATTAGACTAGCTAAGTCGCAACTGTTACTAACGCCGGATGCCGCCACACTGTTCCAAACGTAAAGAAGTTTATGTATGGTGTTTAGACGACTTTCTGACGTTGAATGACTTTATTCGCTTTTCGATGTGGTTAAACAAGTTCTATCGCGGAGCTAATATTTACAAACTAGTTGAATTTAACACTTAAATTGTAGGATTGTTTTATGAGACTAACGTCAAGTTACATATGCAAACGTTTAAAGCAAACTACAGTTTCCAAAAAAAAAAAAAAAAAAAAAAAAAAAAAAAAAAAAAAAAAACCACTTGAATGAATACAGACACTCGTTATAAACGGCAAATAGCACGCTCTACGTACAGGGACACTTTATAGCGAGCATGCTATTCGAAGAAAAGACGAAGTTGATCGAAACTGTTAACAGATTAATAAATACAGTAACAGCACTTAAGAAAAAATACAGCCAAAGACGACACATGTGTTGACCATTACGGCAAAACTCTGTTCGTGTTGTAATTTTAACAGTTTATTTCTGTTTCCTGTAACTGTATTGCACATACACTAGTTGTTTGCACGCCCTTTAGAGTTGTAATATGATGGCGAGCGCAAAATCATAGCTTCATTGATACCAATGACATTGCATACATTGCCAATCTAGATCATGTATGGCTGTGGGTGCCTCCAACCACATCTTCGCTTGTCGTTGGGGAACAGTTAGAAGCGGAACCTACCACTGAAGACGATTCTACATCAGTTAGTATGATTCCGAGCCGCCGTGAGGGGTGGCCGAGCGCTCTAAGGCGCCTTACTGCAGAGCTCGCGGTTGATCGCTGTTGGAGGTTCGAGTCCTCCCTCGGGCGTGCGTGCGTTTGTATGTGTGTTTTTAGTGTTAAAGTAGTTTGTAAGTCTAGGGACTGATGACCATAGAAGTTTGGTTTAACAGGCTTACATACATTTGAACATTTGAAGATTTCGAACCGAATGAGCCAGATATCATTGCAAACAGGTTTGTTCGTGTACAGGCGTTATTGGGTAGTCGGAGCTTGTAAATTTGAAAAGTTTTTAAAATGAAAACTGCGGAGGAAGAATGCATAGATCCACAATTTTCCTCACTAGAGGGACAAGGGCGCACACCCACGTGCACGCACTGGTCGTCCACTGTTCTGACAACAGAGAAATGGAGGATTCAAAAGAGGAACACAGGGGTGTAGAGCGTATAATGAAAATTCATTGAAAAATGGCACAAATGCACGGACAGCACTGCATGTCCGTTGCATTTCCGACCTCCGAGGCAACAGCTGCCAGCGTAACTCGTCTGTTTTCCTCGACAACGGCATCCACCTGCTGGACAATGGTATCGGTAATACGTCGTGGCGCTGCAGGCGGTGCGTCACGAGCCACGACATCCTGTGATGAATCACTCGAGCCACGCTTAAACCCTCGCATTGGACATGTAGCGCCTTTCTTCCACTTGCGCCATTCTTCGACGAAGATACCCACTACACACATTTGGTCTCTTTCTGAAGCTTCGACTTGACAGTTTGCAGCACTAGAGAGCACAATGGGCGGTCAACGCGTGCACCTGCTCTCTCTATCGTCACGTGGTTGTGCTCCCATGTCCATATAGAGCAGTGATTCCCAAAGTGGTCTATATAGCCCTCAGGGGTCTATTCTAACCTGCAAGGGGTCCACGATAGAGGTTCACGTTCAGGAAGATCGCAACCAAAATTTACAATTTCTCACAATGCTGAAGCATGATTCTTTGTATGTTCGCTTCATTGTCTAAGCGAGAGAGAGGAGGAATTCTGTATTTTCGGTCTCCTGCTGCAGGCCCGTAGTCAGTTTTTTTAATTTTTTTTTTAAAATTTTTTTTTTATTTTATTTATTTTTTTTTTTTTTTTTAATTTTATTAAGGGGACGGAGGAATCAGAAAAATATGACGTATTGGGCGGCGCGAATTTTCGCAGTTTCCCAATTTGTCGTAGCCACAGCCACAAAAGATGATGTTTCAACCAATGTTTAACATTTAAATTTTGAGAAGAGGTTTGACGATGTTATGCGTATGACAATACCACAGAGGCTTTGCACAACTCCACGTACTTAATCTGGTACGCGTTCCTCCTCAGTCCAGATTCTCTTTTCCACCTCAACCCACTTCCCGTCTCAGCAGGCTCCGTAATGCTGTTCTTCGCTAACGAACAAGTAGTTGTGTTATAGACAGATGTGTTCTTGAAGTCTGGATCTGTTTAATGCAGTTTGTTTGTTTCCTTCTACTCTTGTTATCTGTAAAGTCTTACTGCTAAAAATAAATCAATCATATTCAGTGTGGATATAAAATTACAGTAACGCAGAGTAACTAGCGGTGGTCTGCAACAGACCAACACAGAATCAAGGGTAACAGGACACTGCTTCCGTCAACATTCTTTATTATTTTTAGGAATATTTCTGTAAATTTTTTTATTTACTTCTGAATCCAAAAGGGTTAATGAACAAATTGGTACAGATATACTGATGACACTGAGTTCTAAACATGTGTAATTTCTCTTGTGCAATCCATGGTGTGAATGTGCATAAAATGCCAGTTTGTATGTAAAATCCTCTGTATAGGAATTGTTTAATGTGGCATTTCGCCGACCAGTGTAACAGAAGTAGTTTAATTTTTTAAAGCTGCAAGGAAAAAGGAACCACGTAAGAGATGTCACGTAAACATTCATTAACTTTGCATTTTTTTTCTTTTTTTTCTTTTTTAATTTTTATTTTTATTTTTTTTTTAACATTAGAATGCCGAAAACAGAGTAAGAAAGAAAATAGAAAGGGGAAAATAATTCCAATAATTCCAATAATTCAAATAATTCCGAACAATTATCAGGTATTTCTGAACTGTACATAAAACGTTTTGCTTGGGAAGTGGTAAGAAGTTTCTTATTGCATCCTACCATCCTCGGAGTACTGACGACGTGACGACGTCTTTGACTTAAGACTGTCATTTACGTAGTGCTTGTTAAACGGATCTCACGTGTTTGGATCATATACCTTCAGTTATTAGAATACGTTTCTATAAATGTTAATCAATTCTCCTCCCTCTTTCTCTTTAGCCTTTATCCACAAGTTTATGGTTGGTGTGGTTCGGATGGGGCATGGTTAATTTAAGGGTCGATCGGATGCTATTTGTGCATTACTGTTACCAGTTATTGTGAAGGTGGTTGCCGTAACTTTGCGTTGGACTTGGGAAGTCCGTTTCACATAGAAATTTCTGTTGTTGAGCAGCTCTGTTCTTATGATTTTTGTAGGACCTAATCGAAAACAAATCTACAATGAAAGGGAAAACGGTCACAGGAAAAAAATACTTAAGACTGTCATTTACGTAGTGCTTGTTAAACGGATCTCACGTGTTTGGATCATATACCTTCAGTTATTAGAATACGTTTCTATAAATGTTAATCAATTCTCCTCCCTCTTTCTCTTTAGCCTTTATCCACAAGTTTATGGTTGGTGTGGTTCGGATGGGGCATGGTTAATTTAAGGGTCGATCGGATGCTATTTGTGCATTACTGTTACCAGTTATTGTGAAGGTGGTTGCCGTAACTTTTGCGTATGTTGCTTGTTCGAGTCCGTATTTAGGTATTCTTTGTTCGCAGTCTCGGCAAGCAAAGTGCGTAAGATTGTGGAAATAGTAGTCATTTAAAGTACCGCCATTTACGCAAATATTATTGAGGCATTTCGCAACACCCGCTGATAACCACATAGTTGAACACTTCGGAAAAAGCGAAGGTGATTGAAATTCGAATAGTTTCGATACGTTAGTATGTAAATTCGAGTAGTGTGTTGCTTGGGAAAATGTAGGATGACCTTTCAGTTGGTTTACCGACTGGGGTTTGCGTATTCCAGAACTCTGTGAATATGACGGCCATTTACGTAGACGGCAACTGTCAGGATCTACCCACGCTTGTTACCGCGCTTCATTAATTTAAAAATGCCGGCTCACTATAGGTCTGGATAAGAAGGTAAAGACCTGAATATTTCACCAAAACGGATCACCCCGTTTGTATAGTGGCCAGGAAACTGACAGTTGACGTTTGGGTCGATAGGCCCTGCTATTTTGCCGCTAAAATACCTTCATGGAACGTACTTCAGACCTGTGACCCACTTCCTACACGAGAGCCACCAAGCCGTGTGCACCGTACATGCGATGTAACTCATGTATTGTGTCAGCTTTGTCTGCAGATGAATAATACTTGAAAATAAATTCTCTAAATATCAGTCTTCTGCAATTTTTGTTATCCACGCAGTTTCGAAGATGCTGGAGGATTAGAGATTGTGTGTTGTTTTATGTTTCAGTTTCAATGTTCGTAAACTGTACGTGAAGCAAATGTGTCCATCAAAGACAACTATCGGAGCTGTGTAGGGAATATTCACATATGAGACATGTAGCTTCTATACGAGTTATATTTGCTTTTGTCGACCGACCTTAATGCGGATTGCTCTGACTGGTATATTTAAAAGTGAATTTAGGAACTCGTTTTTTGACGGACTGTATTGAACTGACTTTGTTTCCCCCTCTACAGTAAAACCTGCGGAATACCCAACATTACATGGCACCAGTAAATTTTGTAATTACCAGTCTCCGCTGCCAGTAAGAAACGTCTCCAACTTCGATCATTATAGCAAGCTATGAAAGTTGTTTTGACACGTCGCACGTGTAACGAGTATGAATCTGGTTAGGATCATGGTTAGTGAGTAGCCTAAACCAATTTCTGCTGTGGCTACTTTCACGATCGAAACTGTGAATAAATTATGTACGGTTTTTTGGTAGATGTGGTTTCTCATCTGACATTAAACATAAGGTCAGTCTTTGTGGTCTTTGAAAGAGTTATTAGGTGCCATTATGGCTCTGATCGTTGTGGTGTCGTGTCGGTCTAGTTTTCTGTTGGGCCTTACTGACTACATAAGAGTGAGTGTAGGGTAACGGTGCCAGCTTCGATTGCGTTTCTGTGAAAGCAAACTCTGATGTACAAAGAGGGGCTACACAAAACAGTTTTATCTCGTTTAATGTCCGTTGTCTATAGATATCATGGAAAAAAGGAAGATGGAAAAATACTCCCTCTGCCATCATCTGTCTATTGGTTTGAGAGGTATAAACCCACTCGTACTGACAAGACGGTAAAACGCTAAAGGCTATAGCTATTTTTAAGTCCAGTACTACTAAAGGTATTGCTGAGTTTGATACCCAAACAGAAAACACATGAATGGAAAATATTCAGCCGGCCGCGGTGGCCGAGGGGACTGAGGCGCTCCAGTCACGGTCTGCACGACCACTACGGTCGGGGGTTCGAATCCCCCCTCGGGCATGGATATTTGGGCCGTCCTTAGTTGTAAGTAGTTCATAAGTAATTTGTAAGTTTAGGGACTGATGACCCCGTAGATGAGTCCCATAGACTCTACAAACATTTGAACATTTTTTGAAAATATTCACCTGGAACTACCTCAACTAAAAAGGTTAACGGCAAAGTTAACATATGCAAGTGTTATTATTTTGATCAAGTCTCTGATTGACTACTAGTACAGTATTTGTTCGGTGCTGTGTACTATTATTAGTTTACCGTTTGTTCTGAAAACCGGTACAATACTTTGTAAAGATGGTATCACAATTTCATGCATCGCAGTTTTTGTTTCTGACAATTGCTTCAAACGCTGTTGGACGATAAATGTTTCACTCACTCTTTCGCTATTATAAATCGAGAAAAAATTTACACCCTCCTCTAATTTAGCATTATTATCAGTAGACACTAGAACTTTACGCAAAGTCTAAACCCATAGTAACATAACGATTAGTTGGAAACCATTTAATACAGGTCTACATGCAAGGAAAAAAAACTTGAGTTCAACTGCGGCGCATGACACCAAAGTCAGTTAATCTAGCTAATACGATTGGGAGTGAAAGAACAAATAAATTATACTGTGGCGTCAGTTGTGAAAAATTTCACAAAAGATTCGTGCGTTGGATGTGCTGATATTCTGTTTAAACAACAGACGGAAACGTTAACAAGATAATTCACATGCCCACTGTAGCATATGAGCTTTAAACTAAAAAAGGAATTTATCAAACGCTGCAACAGGGATTTTTAATATAATAATTCTCTGCAAGGCCTTTAATATTGAAATTAGTCATTGTTTCGGATCTTCTAACAACTGAAAATAAAAATTACATCACCTATTGTGTTTAATGATATGTGTCCCGCTCGCGTCAAAGCCCCCGAACAACTGTCTGCTAAAGGTGTTAAAATGTCGTTGTTCCTAACAGTGTGTTTAATGCTTGTATTTTGCTTTATGATGTTCTCCATCCGTTAATCACCAGGCCTACCTGAATGAACATTATTTCATTTGGCAAAAAAGGGTTCCGACTGTGGTTGTGTAATTTTTCGCATTATTTTTTCGGTCACTTACGTTCTTCTAATAACAGAGCAAACTGACGCCATTAATTCTACCATCACAGCTAATAGTCTGTGAATTCTGAACTAGCCTTAATCATACTTAGGACTTTCGTGAACGATTCCCGTTCAATCCAAATTGCTATTTGTCGCACGTCCCTACGTAATGTTCCCCTTTTGCTTGTGGCCTTTATTGAATTCCCTCAAGGGATCGAACGACTAACTGTTCATCGCGCGCAGAAATTTTAATTTGCCTGTCGAGGCATATATACAATTATACGAATGATGTCTAATTGCCTTCATTTTATAGCCTAGTGGCTTAAGATCTAGACGCAAATTGTTGCTGAAGTGTACAACTGTGATAGCGATATCTCCTATACACTTGTGTGTGCTGCAGTCAGCTGTGTGCAAATATACTGTTGCAGCAAAATTAAAGGTTCACTTGTTCGAAACCCCATAATTATCACGGACGTTCGAAATTGGGTCCATTGGTGCCTGCAGTATTTCTCCGTAATGATGTAAAAGATTGGTGCGTTGTGGCATCAACATTGAGCTCGACGAAACTTCAAACAGTATAGTTTCGACGTTTACGGAAAAATGGCCAGAGCTCAGAATTTCTCCCACCAGACTAACCGACGCTTTTACAAGGACATCGCGAAGCTGTAACCCCACTAAATGTTCAAATGTTTGTACAGCTTATGGGACTTAACTACGGGGTCATCAGTCCCTAAACTTACAAACTACTTATGAACTAACTAATACTAAGGACGGCACAAATATCTATGCCCGAGGGAGGAGTCGAACCCCCGACCGTAGTGGCCGTGCAGACCGTGACTGGAGCGCCTCAGTCCCCTCGGCCACCGCGGCCGGCTAACCCCACTAAATGTGGCCGCTTCTCTATGGAGAATAGCGCGACCGCAAATTTTGGTCTGAGGGATCCATTTGTCGCAATTTCAAGGTGATCGGAAGCAGGAAATTGTGGGTATCGTTTTTGAGTCCTCCAGTGCAGTGGGAGGGTGCATCATTAACACGTGCCGGAATAAAGCGATGAAGCATCCCTCTAAGATACTCCTCCCCCAGTTCAGCAACACATTCGGTGCTACCTACGCACTTTTTTCAGCTCTTTATACCTAACTGCAAGCAATGTCGATAACCATTCACTAAATGCCGATCTGCAACTTAACCAGCGCCTGCTTGCAGGCAAACAGGCGGTTTAGGATGTTGAAGGAGCTGCCTGTTTTCAGGCGCTAGTGCCGCGAAACTTAGTTCAATAGACGTAGAAATCACCAAGCTAGCTTTTTTTTTTCTTTGTCGTGTGGTGGTGGCATTTTTGCAAGTTGTACGGGGCGGCAATTAGGCTTGCGCCGGTCTTGTTGTCCCTCCCTCCTCATTCCCCGTAGAAAACAGGCGAGCTGAAAAACCATAAACACCATTTCCTGCTCCGGGGCACTTCGTCAAATGGTTTTGAACGGTCCATAGTAGTTCAGATCTGTACACCAGATAAAAATTGTGATGGTGCATGTTTTTAAAAGGGTGCGATCACATCCAGTGACGCGACGGACTGGCCGAGCGTGTTGAGGCGATATTCGCTAATGTGCGAGGCTGCTCTCCGTCGAGGCTCGAACCCTCCCTCGGGCATGGATGTTTGTCCTGTCTTTAGTATAAGTTAGTTCATAAGTAGTTTGTAAGTTTAGGGACTGATGACCCCGTAGTTAAGTCCCATAAGCTTAACAAACATTTGAACATTTCACATCCAGTAGGGTAGTAGCTTCATGGTGCCCTTATAGAAGATTTGATTCGTTCGGTGAGTGTCTGCAGCGTCAAAGGTGGTCAAGATCGTCGCTTTGTTGCTCACAGCATTGGGAACTGTTGTTTTCGACTGGGAAATGTGTCAAAATCAACGCCCTTTATGCCACCACACGAGGCCTTTACGTGACGATTCTGAGCTGCGGTGTGTCCTCTGGTACCCATAAGGAAAACGCGTGGTTTTAACGCTGGTATCGCGACCATGAGTTTCATCACGGAGATATCAATGGAAGAGGTGGAATGTGGCGGGTATGAGGACCTCCCCATGCTGCGACAAGTCTGCGGTGGTTTTGGGTAGAACTTTGGTGATATCCAGCGCTACCGTGATGTCCTTGATCCCAAACGTCGAGAGCTTACGTTTTGAAGCATCGCCGAGTGCAAGTTTTGATGTCACAGGCCTCCAAGCTTTGGTACCGTTATACAGGAATTATACAAGAATTCTCCAGTACTGTAAACTCCCTTACTCAGTTTTTCTTCACTTTTTTTCCTAGCTTGCCGGTTTCACGCTGGGATGCAGTTAAGCTACGTTAAAGTTTCCTCCTGCGGGTCCATTGTTGTGTGTGACCGGAAGCTAAGCGAGTTATATATTTTTTTCCCTTGACTCGGCTCTTCCCACATCGCACGTGAGAACTCTGTGCCGCGGCAGCAAATGCTTTGGCGTTGACTCGTGCCTTAATTATCCATGTCAGCCGCCTCCCAAGCCGAGGTTGTTAACGCATGCCTCTGAGGTGACGCTCAACTCGGACGTAAGCTAGTTAGACTGCTGTTGCTGCATCAACTTATCACTGCCAGAATTCGATCGCCAAGGAAGAAGAACAGGCGGCGTAAAATTCTGATCACCGGTCTTTGCACCAATGGCAGTTGCTATGTGAGAGCACTTGAACACCCTAATTTCTGACACCTTGCGGATTTATTATTATTATTATTTTGATTGCTGTTACACGTAAGATATAGGTGTGGTAATCGTAAATACGCGAAACTTTCTATTACGCTATGCTACACTGGTAAACGTCTAATCTCCGTGAAAATTGGAAGCCGACTCAGGAGCACAGTTCGGCTGTACTCATTTGAAGGGGGTTTTCCGCATCCGCAGTTGCCGTATGGGTGAAATGCATGTTAATTTTCTGAACGGTACGGTGGTAGCTAAAAATCTTGAGTGAAAATGAGTGCTCATGCTCCAACAGTAGACGTACTGCATAACGGTGTTCGTTAAGTGACACGGACTTCAATAATTTCGTCTCTGGCATCAACACTGGTAAAGGCATTGCATGAACTGAAACACTGTATTACCTTCATAATTATGTACTTATTGTGACTATTTTAGTCCTTAGATTAGTAGATATAGCAAACTTGAACATATGGATTGCCGTGCTTTTTAGAACGCTGCATTTAGTTTTGAAATTCTATGTTATCTAACGGCAAAATCATTTATTTTATGTATAAGAGTCAATCAAAAAGTTCCCGTTTCAGGGCGTTGCTGCAGCCTACTTACCTTAAATGCGGCTATGAAAGCATCGATATGTAACTAAGATATTAGTGTAGCATTCGTGGCTTTCCGATGCGCTTGCAGTAAATGTAGAAACATCAAGTATGGTGGCGTTATTACCAAAGGCAAACAGAACATATGTGCGGTTATTCTTTTCTTGGTTGCCGAAGGAGAAGACCGATATATATCCATTGGAGAATGAAGTACGTGTATGCGGCTGCATTATGGTGCGATAGGTACCGCGCTGGTCGAGATTCGTCGCAAACGCCGGTCTGTCTGAGGTGTCAGCAGAAGTTAGGCCTTCTAAAGTGGGAGGTGCTTCAGTACCAATCCTATACTCCTGATTTCTTGTTGTGTTCTAATGTTTGTTAAGCTTAAGGGACTTAACTGCGTGGTCATCAGTCCCTAAACTTACAAACTACTTATGAACTACCTTATACTAAAGACGGCACAAACATCCATGCTCGAGGGGGGATTCGAACCCCGACGGGAAACGGCCTCGCGCATCGTAGCATAGCGTCTCAATGCTCTCGGCCGCAATTGTGAGCATATCCTTCGCAGGTGAAATGTACACCTGAATGACAAAAGTGATGGGATACCTCCTAATAATGTGTCGAACCACCTTATGCCCAGCGAAGTGCAGCAACTCAACAAGTCGTTAGTCTCCTGCAGGCATATTGAGCCACGCTGTCTCTCTATAACTGCCAAAGTGTTGACAGTGTAGGATTTCGTGGACGAACCGACTTCTCGTTTGTCCATAAGTCCTACGGGATTCATGTCGGGCGATGTGGGTGGCCAAATTATTGGATGGAATTGTACACAAATTTATTTAACTAATCTCGAACATTTGTTGCCTGGTGTCATGGGTCTTTGCCACCCATAAAAAATCCATCGTTGTTTAGGAACATGATACCCCTGAGAGACTGCAAGTGGTTTCCAAGTAGCCGTACATAACTATTGCCAGTCAATGATGGCTTCAGTAGGTCCAGAGAACCCGGTCAAAGTCAAAGTAGCCCACGCCGTGATGCAGCTACCGACAACTTGTACACTGCCTTGGCTTCGTGGGGTCTGCGTTACATTGTAACCCCACCATCAGGTTTTACCAACTGAAAAGTAAACACCGAGCCACGGTTTTCCATTCGTTTGGGGCACAAACGATTTGGTCATGAGCCTAGGAGAGGCGATCCAGGCGATGCAGTGCAGGAAACGCACTCCAGTTGGGCGTCTGCTGCCCAAGCTCATTAGCGCCAGATTGCATAGGACTGTCTAATGGATACGTTCGTTGGTTTTTGGGGTTGTTTCAAGCAGTGTTGCAAGTCTGTAACCAGTGGCAACTGTACACGAGTGCCGCAGCTCCCATTTGTTAAGTGCAGACCGTCAGCCACTGTGTTGTCCATGGTGAGAGGAAATGTCCGAAACTTATTCTCGGCCTCTTTGACACTGGTGGATCTCAGAGTATTGAATTCTCTAATCCAACTACCATTCTCGTCGTGCGCTCATAGTCACAACAGAAAACATTTCACACGAATCGTGCCCTAAAGAACAGACATCATAGATATCGCTTATATAATCAGACGGTGACGGCCGGTGGCCCTTTCTTCAGTGCGGCTACATGGTCCAAGTACTGAGTGATATGGATAGGGACACTATGTCTGTAATGTGTGGTCTACATCTACATCTGCCGCGGTGGAGTAGCCGAGTGGTCTAAAGCGTCTCGCTGCGGAGCGCGCGGTTGCTCGCTGTGGAGGTTCGAGTCCTCCCTGGGGCATGGGTGTGTGTGTTGTCCTTAGGTTAGTTTAGTTTAAGTAGTTTGTAAGCTACGGACTGATTACCACGCAGGTTGGTCCGATAGAATTACAAACAAACAAATAAACATCTACATCGATACTCTGCAAATCACATTTAAGTGCCTGGCAGAGGGTTCATTAACCACTTTCATAACTTTTCTCTACTGTTCCATTCTCTAATAGCGCGCGAGAAGAAAGAACACCTAAATCGTTCCGTTATCGACCTGATTTCTCTTATTTTATTGGGATGGTCATGTCTCCCTAAGTAGGTGGGTGCTAGCAAAATATTTTCACATTCATAAGTAAAAGTCGGTGATTGAAACTTCGCAAACAGATCACGCCGCAATGAATAACGTCTTTCTGTTAATGATTTCCACCCCAATTCGTGCAACATTTCCGTGACGCTTTCCCCCCCGTAACGTAATAAAACAAAACGAGCTGCCCTTCTCTGAACCTTCTCAATATCTTCCGTCAGTCCCACCTGGTGAGGGTCCGACAAGGGGCAACAGTACTCCAGGAGAGGACGCACAAGTGTGATGTAGGCAGTCTCTTTGGTGGAGCTGGTGCATCTTCGAAGCGTTCAGCCAATGAAACGTAATCTTTGGTTTGCCTTCCCCGCAATATTTTCTATGTGTTCTCTCCAGTCAAAGTTCTTTATAATTGTAACTCCTAGGTATTTGGTAGAATTTACGACCTTAAGGTTTGACTGATTGAAGTTCAGTGGATTTCTTTTAGTCGTCATGTGTATTACTTCACACTTTTCTTTATTTAGTGTCAATTGCCAATTTTCGCACCAAGTAGAATTTTTGTCTAAATCGCTTTGCAGTTGCTTTTGATCCTCTGTTGACTTCACTAACCGATAAACGACTGCATCATCCGCGAACAGTCTAAGGGAGCTATTCAGATTGTCTCCTAAATCGTTTATAAACACGAGGAAGAGTAGGGGACCTATAACGCTTCCCTGTGGAACGCCAGATATCACTTCTGTTTTACTCGATGACTTACCGTCAATTACAACGAACTGTGTCCTTTCTGATAGGAAATCGTGAATCCAATCGCACAATTGGGAAGATATTCCATAAGCACGCAATTTCATTATAAGCCGCTTGTGGGGTACAGTATCAAGTTCAGAATTCGCGTCTGGCGGTAGGCGTGCACGGGCAGCCCACGCGGCCGCGGTGAGTGTTGTCCCCATTGGCGAAGTGGCCAATTTCGACCGCCTAGTAAGCAGGAGGGCCGTCTTCGGCTGGGTACACATTTTCGACTTTCTCCATTGACTGATTTCAATGCCTTATCTGTAAATGTAAATTCTTTGTGTATGGATTGAAAATAACTGGAGGATCAAAAATGACACCACGTAAAGTTCAAAGTTTGTGTAACTAATGGACCAAACTGCTAAGATCATCGGTTCCTAGATTTACGGAAAACTTAAACTAACTTGTGCTAACCTCTCTCTCTCTTTCTCTGTCTATCTAGGAAGGACTCTAATCTCCAGTGGGAACGCCGAGCAATCCGTGACATGGCGCCTTAGACCGCGCTGCTTTTCCCACGCGGCGTTGTACACGTATAACTTCTAAAAGTAAGAATAGTTATGAGGTTTTAGTCTTTACGAAAGCAGTAAAATGTCAATGTTAGCATGTATAGTTGAACAATGTAATTGAAATTTTATGAAATAATCAACTTTCCGTTACCGCGATGCAAAATATCAAATTAATATTCGAAAATACAGCAGAAAATTTGGAACACTAAAATTCAGATTGAAAATTTTCGTTAACGCATTGACTTTACAGGCTCATGGTAACTAAGCCATAACTGCAAGTTTATGTAATAATGTTACCAGAAAGTAGAAGGTGTCACAAAACCGAGCGAGGTGGCGCAGTGGTAACACACTGGACTCGCATTCGGAAGGAAGGTGGTTCAAATCCACCTCCGGTCATCCAGATTTAGGTTTTCCGTGATTTACCTAAATCACTCCAGGCAAATGCCGGGATGGTTCCTTCCCCCATCCTTCCCCAAACAACCCGAGCGTAATCTTCCTTCCTTCCTTCCTCGGTGTCACAAATTTCGTGAATTTGGTTTCGTATTAAAGACTGCTGTCGGGATAGGCCCGTGTAATTCTGCTACTTCACACAAAGTCATAAGTTAAAAGTGGTAATTGTACACACCATTGTATGATTTCCTTCTCAGATTCAACAACAGTTTGATTTTGTAAACTGCCGGGTGATCAAAACGTCAGTATAAATTTGAAAACTTAATAAATCACGGGATAATGCAGATAGAGAGGTAAAAATTGACACAAATGCTTGGAATGACATGGGGTTTTATTAGAAGAAAAAAAAGTGTTGCTAGACGCGTGAAAGATATCTTGCTCGCGTCGTTTGGTGATGATCGTGTGCTCAGCCGCCACTTTCGTCATGCTTGGCCTCCCAGGTCCGTGCGATTATTGGCTTTAGGGTTACCTGAAGTCGCAAGTGTATCGTGATGGACCGACATCTCTAGGGATCCTGAAAGACAACACCCGACGCCAATGCCTCACCATAACTCCGGACATGCTTTACAATGCTGTTTACAACAGTATTCCTCGACTAGCTATTGTTGAGGAATGATGGTGAACATATTGAGAATTTCCTGTAAAGAACATCATATTTGCTTTGTCTTAATTTGTTATGCTAATTATTGCTTTTCTGATCAGATGAAGCGCCATCTGTCGGACATTTTCTGAACTTTTTTCCGATTCTAATATAACCCAATGTCACTCCAAGCATGTGTGTCAATTTTTACCTTTCTATCTACATTATTCCGTGATTTATTAAGTTTTCAAATTTATACTGACTTTTTGATCACGCGGTATAACGAAAGCACCGCAGGCCATCCCTACTCTTCTCTTTTACATCCTGCCCAGTTGCTTTCAACTGTCGTAAAAAAAACTTCACATCATAACCTTGATGTTAAATTTTACAATTTTCTTGTAGATTTTTTTATTTTGCCTCGTGCTGTTGTTTTTAGAATTAATTTTCATGCTTAATTTAAACTATCTCCATTAATTTCTTCCATTATTTATTGAAATACTTATGAAAATAATGGCAGACAGTGCTCTGTCTTCTGCAAAATGGTGATTCGGATGTTACAGTAATATGTATTCAATCTATTCGGAGTGAAAGGATGAGGAACTTTCATTTTGGCCCTCTAATCATGGTTTTGTTGATAAAAAATCTCCTTGCCTTAAGCGTTTCAGTCTGAAATTTCCAATCGCCACAGCGTCACAGTACCGTAACACCTTCTAGAGCTGCCAAAAACAAATGCTGCAACCGACTGGGAAAGTGAAATGTCGCTTGGTAAATCATTTTCAGCCGCACCGGAAATCCTGTACCTATCCAAGGCCAACAAAGACGAATGAATTAATCCTCTAGATTGCTCTCAGGAAGTTGCAACATTTTGGTTGGTGCCAGAAACGTTTTCCGGACAATAGTCAAGTTTCTTTAGGTGCCTGCGCCATTTTATTTTAGTTCCTCTAGCGGTGAGCTACGTTACTGTATCGCGGTGAGGTCGATTGCAGACATTTTTGAGTAAACAAACAAAACAGTTTGCGTGAATTTGCTTTTTCGAGGGTGAGTTCGTCAGTGCGGTGACGTAAGTTGTATCAGCGACTCATTTTTCATAGGTTGTCAGTTCAAATGTTTGTAAAGCTTATGGGACTTAACAGCGGGGTCATCGTCCGTAAACTTACAAACTACTTATGAACTACCTTATACTAAAGACGGCACGAACATCTATGCCCGAAGGGGGATTCGAACTCCCGACGGGGAACGACCTCGTGCATCGTAGCATAGCACCTCAGTGCGCTCGGCCGCTCCGCCGCGGCCACCGAAACGTAACGTATATAGAAATTAGAGACAACATTTTATTGAAGATGCCGACAATCGCGACTTTCGGCAGCCATTTTTGGGCCAGGCTAAGCCACTACATATGTTGTAGAGATCTTATAATTTAAGGTTTATTTCTTTATACCGAGGTTTTATGTCATACACTATCGTTTTTAACTAACTAAAGAACTTACTGAATGGTTTTTTGTGTCACGGAATACAAAACTAGACCCAGTAACTTTTCATTCCGCCTCTGTTGCACAGTGGTAGCGTGACAGCCTAAAAATCCAAAGGTCGCGGGTTCGATCCCCGTCAGGTCCTAGGATTTTTATGTCACTTTCCACTTCTTTCACCTCTGGCAATGTTGCCGATATGAAATTATCAAGTAGCACCGTGGTTCGGAACCCACGTTAAACTGTAGGTCCCCCTATAACTGGCTGGGTAAGTCAGTTCGAAGGTAGGAGGAAGGCAACGGCATACCACCTCCAAACAGGACCATGCCTAGTAAAGCACTGTGGTGTTCAAACCAATCTTCGGATTGTTGACTGCTTTACCTTTACTAAGAGATATCGTTCGTATTTTTATGTGTCTGGGGAAAATTGTAGTTAAGTTACGTACTTCAGGTTTAATATACTATTTTTATGGTGTCTTTGGCATAGCAAACAAATAACTGTGCAATTATATCGTTGCATTTATCAATTGCACCTGAAAGTCGTAGCTACATTTGGAACCAGTAGGGTATATCAGACTTTCCCCGAGAATGTTGTTGTAACCCAACGGATACAATCTTTGCCTGTGATACAGCTTGCGCTCGATCTCCCACTGCTTGCATTTTTTCTTGTCATTAACATAACAGTAAAAACAAATAACAAATAATGAGCAATAGGGATTTTCATTTAATCAGATACTTCTTATGTGAGACAGAACGACTTACAATAACTGTGTCTGAGAGAGATAGTACAGCTGCCGGAACGGTAATGCGACCTATTGTTACTCGGATCACTCCTCCAAGGATAATGTCTCACTTTCTTGTCGTCCATTGTACCGGTGGATACAATCTTTTCAAAATGCTGAAAGGTGAAAGCAATACATAATATTGTAGGGTGTGTTTAACTGCGCGTGGTAAGAAAGCACACCTACGTAAAACTGCTGCATCACTTGAAGGAATGATACCACTTTCTTCTATTGAGTTAATGGTTCATATGAAACACATGCTCCCTATGCAGTGCTAGATTAAATGAGTTCATACTTTTGAAGTGGCATAATCGGCTTGGTCAGGCGACAACGAAATCACAAACAGTACCAACAGTATCAGCAGGAGCAGTACAGAATGAGATTGTAAATAGCTTGATAAATCAGGAGCCATAATATAATGTTCTTATTTTAATCCATTCATTTCATTAATTTATTAGTAATATAAAATGCAAATGTTAAAATATTTCGAATCTGAATTTTTCATTCTGATCCAGCATTGACGTATTTTCCAGAAACGTATGTTTCAAAAAATGTTCAAATGTTTGTAGAGTCTATGGGACTTCACTACGGGCTCATCAGTCCCTAAACTTACAAACTACTTATGAACTAGCTAACTCTAAGGACGGTACAAATATCCATGCCCGAGGGGGGATTCGAACCCCCGACCGTAGTGGCCGTGTAGACCGTGACTGGAGCGCCTCAATTCTCTCGGCCACCGCGGCCGGCAAACGTATCGTTTAGTAAGCATTATCCTAATGCAAATCATTTCAAAGTGACTGTAAATGTTTGTTACAGAAATGTTAAACATAACTTAACGAAGGCATTAAATATTCATTTGTATGGAAATGTATTATATTTTAATTCATACTAACATGCAAATGAAAGCGTATGTGTAAGAAATTGATTTATCAGAAGGATTACAAATTCAATCGCATTGACTGCTTGCATCTGTAGTTCGTGCAGAACTGTGGTGCAGTGTATATTTTTACAGCTACGTTATCATGTGCACTTGCATTTGCGTCGTAAAGTGATAACAAAGCTGTAACGCTACTGGAGCACGTCAGCCGCTTAGCCGCAAACCGGCAGCCGCCGCTGAGTTTGCGCTACTTCCTTCATACAGGGCTTCAGCGTGTAGCATGTTGTACGTGAGAGAAAGCGTTAAAACTGGAAGTAAGAATTCGAAGTGTTCGTCCACTCACTGAGCATCCTCTCCTTCAGCACGACAAAACCAGGCCACACACGTACCCTGCGACATCAGCAACAATCCAACGCCTCGTGTCCACTGTTATTGGTCATTTTCCTCACAGTCCAAGCTTGGCCCCATGCTATTTTCGTATGTTTTCAAATCTTACACAATACCTTCGAGGGCTTTACTTTGGTGAGGTGGTGCAAGTGGGGGTGAAGTTGTGACTCCCCCAACAAAGTGAAGCATTCTACAGAGACGATACCTAAAGGCTGGTCTCTCGTACGAAGAAGTGTGTTTGTCGCCAGGGTGGCTATACTGAGAAATACATTGCCAGAAATAAAAACCTGTGCACCCTGTTTTAAGTTTTCCAATTCACTCAAGAGTGCCGCAGCGGAATAGCCGTGCCCACTGAGGCGCCGTGCTGCGGAACGCACGGCCGTTCGCCGTCGGAGGTTCGAATCCATCCTCGGGCAAGGGTGTATGTGTTGGCCTTAAGTTAGTTTAACCCTTTCATGGATAAAATTCATTTTTTACAGATTTTCAAAATATTAGGGTCATAATGGTTTCTTTTCAATCCCATTATTATACTTTCAAAGCCAAAATATTTTTTAAGTTCTCCATTTTTTCACGATAGGAATTGGGACACATAAATTATGTCCCACGAACCAACACGGGATACCTTTTCTGATGACTGAGTGATTTTCTAATTTTCTTTAGACATATACGGGCTTTTGCACGGAATAAAATAATTACAAATTATACATACATGTAAGCCTTTATTTGTTTCTTGCCAGTGTAAAAAAAATTATATTTTATTTTTGATGAAAGATTATAAAAAATTACAGAACCTTACATGCCATGAAACTTAGAGAAACGTGGTGGTGGCACAAAGTGGTACATCACAAGCAGTGCAGACAACTTTTGTTCTCTTCTCTTTAGAGTTTGTGCAGCAGAATCTGCATCTTTTCCTAGTCTCACTGTCTTTCGTACATTTTTTCCTACGTCCACAAGCTGGACATCACCTGGCACACTTCTCTTTGCTGCACCCCTGTTTTTCCTGGAAGAATACCCATTAATCAGTTGTCTTGCTAATCTGAGGCGGAAGGTTAATTGATCTGTCTTCTGCCGTTGTGTTTGATGCAAAATGTAAGAGTTGATAATGTCCGGATCAAAAAAAAAAAAAAAAAAAAGAAAAGAAAAAAAAAATACAAAATACAAAAAAAATAGTCGATGCCACCATTTTATAGATCGTCTGCCTTTCATATATCTTTCACGTAACTTATCAAATCGGTCAACTCCGCCCATTATGGTGTCCAACTAATTTTATTACGAATATAAAATAATGCAATCGCTGAGAAGTACATTCGACAGCGTATTTGTACTAAAAATATATTATTACTTTAATAATAAGATGAATTACTTACTTCAGACATTTCTGGAAAGTGAGAAATGATGAAAACTGTCGTATAACTCAAATAAGTAGCACTGCAGCGTCCATATGTACGCACCAATCAACAAAAGAAGTTACAGCCTTCTCTATTGCCTGTGCAGTGCAGTCCCGAGTTTTTCTCAGGTTCAGTACAGTCATCCCTTGATGGCAGCACTGTGCAGAGCTGGGTCACATATGTCCCGACACTCGAATTGACGCTCAGAGTTAGAGGGACGTATATGTCCCATCAATCACGAAAGGGTTACTTAGTTTAAGTAGTTTGTAAGCTACGGCCTAATAACCAACAGTTAAGTCACATAGATTTACAATCATTTGAATATTTCTGATCACTCAAGAGTTATTGTTGAAACAATGTGTGTGGAGTGCTGTGCAAGACTTGTAGGGTGAGGAGTCACATGTGTAAGTCAGTTGCCGGCCCATCATACCCACACGTGCACGATTGGAGACAAGTCCGGAGACCGCGCTGGATCAGAGAGGTTGTCGCACGTCTTCTAGAGCGCGTTGAGTTTAACACACAGTGTATGGATGAGCATTTTCCTGTTGGACCAAAACATTACCTTCCTGTTTCAAGAATGGCAAAAGAACGGGCCTTACAACAATCTGCATGTACTGGTCAGCTTCCCTCCCAAAATACTAACGGTAAACGATAATTGTAGCTAGCCGGCCGCGGTGGCCGAGGGAATTGAGGCGCTCCAGTCACGGTCCGCACGGCCACTACGGTCGGGGGTTCGAATACCCCCTCGGGCATGGATATTTGTACCGTCCTTAGTTGTAAGTAGTTCATAAGTAGTTTGTAAGTTTAGGGACTGATGACCCCGTAGTTAAGTCCCATAGACTCTACAAACATTTGAACATTTGAATTGTAGCTTATCGCATCCTACAGCATAAGGGCAGGGGTGGGCCAGTGTGTCTTGGATGGATGTACTCTACGAAACAGAGCTCGCCAGGTACACGCCGTACGAGCAAACGACAATCACTTGAGTGCCGGCAGACTCTGCTGCCATCGCTGAAGACCACGGCTCGCCATTCAGTCTTCCAGTCGAGCCGTGCACGTCGATGCTGTGGCGTGAGTGGAACACGGGTTTGAGGTGTGCATGCACTGCCAGTAACCGTTTGGTTACTGTTTGACACTTTCGGGCTTACAAACCCTCTGTGCTGTGGTAGCTGTACGTCCTGGCGGACGTCTGTGCTGCGTGGACGTCCAGGTCCTCATCTGTGGATGTGAGAAAGCTCACGTCACCATTGCATCCCTCATCGTTGTACAGCTGATGCAGCACGTCCAGCTTGTTTGGCAATTCTCCAAAAGGACTATCCCGCCACTTGGAAAGCCACAGTTCCACCCCTTTCAAACTTGCTCAGTCGGCCGTAGGAAGCACATATGTATCTCTGTGGTATGGAGAATGTTTGCTGAACCAAATGCCTATAAACATTCCCTCTTAAAGGGTACACACAGATCGCACTCCGACACTGACGTTGAAACCATTATCAGTAAATCGACTAACCCCCAGGCGGCATCAGCCGACTTTGGATAAAAATTTGAGTCGTCTTTCCAGGTGTACTAAATTATTTTTTCAGTTATAAATAAAATAAAAAATAACGGTTCACATGAATGATATTTCATGTCTATTGCTTCCGTGTGGATGTACGGCAGGAAAATTGTGAGCACGACTACCGTGTCGAGATGGCCATGAAACGAGAATAAAGGTGCGGCGCAGTGTCGGTCGGTGGCCATGAAAGTAGTAGGGCTGTTTTGTGGAGGAAGTGCGTCGGCCGGCGGAAGCCGCGGACACGCAACGCCGGCCGTGGGAGCAGCGGCCTCGCCGGCTGCTGGCTGCGCTCTCACAGCTGCATAGCGCATCCCCCGTGACGGCCCGTCTTAACCTGACAGCTTCTAGCTCGGATCTTGCTGGAATGCTCCTAAGTATGGACTGCTGAACTCATCGTCGCTAATCATAGCGGACGATTTGCGGATTGTTGACTTAGTCTCAATTTACTCCGTGAAAGTGATTTTCATTCTCATCAGCTGAAAACGCTGTGCGGTGTCCCTCAGTTATTTATTCGAGACTTAAGTTAGTCCATTTCTCCTTCCCTTTTCTCTCTCTGCCCATGTCCTCCTCTCCCCTGAGTCTCTTAAGTTTATTGCAAAGCACCCTCCTCCTTGCATCGTGTGACATCTTAGGTAGACTGTGATGTTCCTCTTGTTTCGAAGCTCAAGTCTGCAAAGTTTCATCGAAAAAGGCTGAACATAAAATAAGAACAAACATATATTTATTTTTATATTGTAAGGTTTCATCTCCAGAGCGAGTGCAGGGTGGTTGGGGTCGAGCCTCCTCTCGCTGCCCACTGGGGCTCGGATATCGTCGACCCTACCCTCCTGACCAAGGCGTCCTTTTACTCTTTTGGTTTTGTTGTAATCGATTTTATATTTCACTTCCCTTTTTCTTTCGCATCGAATTTTCTATTCTAGGAACATACACTGTTTGATGGTAGGTGATCGTGACTGAACAGCGGCGGAATAGCCGCGCACTGAGGGCCCGTGCTGCGATGCGCGCGGCCGTCCGCTGTCGGGGGTTTGAGTCCTCCCTCGGGCATGGGTTGTATGTGTTGTCCTTAGGTTAGTTTAACTTATTTTAAGTAGTTTGTCAGCTAGGGACTAACAACCAAGCAGTTAAGTCCCACAGATTTACAACCATTTGAACATTTTTGACCGAAATGAATCAGGGGTAGAACGTTTCCGGTCGCATGCAGAGCCCCGGGAATGAGCACTGCTGATTTTCCTAATCTACTTTGGTTTTGGTAGTGACGGTACAGATGATAATTATGTTTATAGCTTGCCCCCTTTTACTAGCCGAATCTGCTGACTAAATCGGAACACATCCTCGATAGACGTCTCTAGTTCCGGATACACCATTCTCGGATCGAGTAACTGATGATCTTACTGTGTGATACCTTGACCCCTCGCCAACCAACGTCAAAGGTATATAATAGACGCGGTTCTACTGGACTTGATACTCCGATGCCCCCCCCCCCCTCCCATCTCTGACTGGGTAACGAGTTGATGCAGACGAGTATGGGGAAGAGTAGGGGTGGAGGGATTGGATACATCTATAGTTTAACTAGGAAAACATTCGTTTTTTGTGCAAGTAGGAATCATTGCGAGAGGTGAACATCGCATTAACTGCTCGAAGAAACTGTAGAAGCAACTAAGACAATAATGACATTTCCTCAACATAATTTTGATTATATTCAAAATGTTTGTAGAGTTTATGGGACTTAACTACGGGGTCATCAGTCCCTAAACTTACAAACTACTTATGAAATAGCTTATACTAAAGACGGCACAAACATCCATGCCCGAGGGGGGATTCGAACCCCAGACAGGGAAAGGCCTCGCGCATCGTAGAATAGCGCCTCAATGCGCTCGGTCGCTCCGCAACGGCTTTTGATTATCAGGGTGGCCACCGAACCTTGAAACCGGGAAAACAGGGAAAAAGCCTTGAATTTGAAAAAACCGGGTAAAACCGGGAAAAAAACCTTGAATTGCAGTCAGAAACCGGGATTTTCAATCCACGAGATCTCGCGGCTTCAAGAGTTAAACGATCGTTCGCGTGTATAGTCTATTGCTCAGATTACAGACCAGTTCGCAATGTACTTAATAAGTGTAAATAAGTAATCCCTGTAGTTTTAGTAAAAAAAACTCAAAGTTTAATATTTAAAAGTAACAAATACCAGTCGTTTTAAAATTACGGCGAGCAAAATGCTTAGATAGCTAGTGCCCGCGAGTTAAATCGCTTCATTTTCATGTACAAAAAATTTTCAAATATATTTCTGGGCAGTTTAAAAAGTTTTATAATTATAGGTTACGTATTCCGTTATCCATTTCTGTATTTCTCTCGAAGTGTTGTTCAACCACGCGACTCAGTTCCTCGAAATGAACGTCGAAGAGACGCGTTGTTATCGTAAGGCGCGAGTACGATATCGCAGCAAGAATGAAAGTCGATATTTATTTGCACTAAATTTTAGCAATTTTCGTAATTGAGGCCCCCCCCCCTCAGTGATACTCATCATCACAGATCGTTTAACTATAAACTCCGTAAAAGTTGGTACTGTGATGCTTCGTTAGCATTGGCGCCGACTACGGGTATGCTCGACAGCTCAAGCATACCCCTATGCTAGGCATACCGCACTGAATATTTTGGTATCATTTTTTCTTTACGTTATATTTCTTGACTGTAATTAAAATCGACTCTCTCATCCCATTGATGGCCGGCTGGCTTTTGTAAGTCACCACTCTAAAAAGATTATTTTAAACAGGTAATTGAATTCGTAGGCATTAAAATCCACGTTCACGTGCGAGTGAAGTGACTGTTTTCTAAATAGTCCGAATGTTAACGGAATTCCGCTTGATAAGTCAATATTGTAAACTGAAGGCGGCAACCTTCAAAATTATTAAATAACTAGAAATGAAGTGGGTTCGGTACGATACATTGAAAATGTTTACACTACGAATTTAATCCCCGATATCTTTTAAGATAACCTTTTGACAACCTCATACGTTACCAGTGAGCCGACGTACTTGCTGCGAAGACTGCCCTATCCCTTCTAGCTAAAATATTCTGTCAACAGTCTTCATAACTTGCGAAGGTCTTTGTGTTTTAATTGGCAGCTCTACAAAATTCTTGAAACGCAAGCAGCTAGTGATAAATTTTTTTTCTGAATTTGAATTTTCAGGCTTCAACAATTTGTCAACAATTGAACGTAGTAGTCGGACCTTAGTTTCTCCTTTTTTTTACCTGTGTAACATGTGCATGGAATTACATCTTAACCCTTTCCCTCCCCTCATCTTTATCTGTCCGTCTGGCCACAATCATTTTTTCCAAGATTGTAAATATTATTGCAGGGCTTCCAGTAATTCATTGTGACTAGATTGTCTACCATTACCTCGAGAAAATAAAAAGCATTAGGCTACAATACATTGTCAAAATATTTATCGTTGATTGATGTCTAAGTTGGAGTAAATGCAACAATACTTTCAAATAATTGAATCAAAGTAGAGGAAACAAAATAATTTAAAAAAACTTTATTACTAAATAATTCTTCAGTGTCTAAATTAGTAGTCAACAGTGTGAAAATATTATTAGTTACGATAAAGGAAACATATCCTGCACACTGATGCCATCTGTAGTCATCCGAAATTTGCTTCCAAAAACTAAAAATAATCAAAAATTCTATTAAATATACATTAATCCAATCATTATTTGTAGATATCTGCAAAGAAATATTTTTGTTCATAAATCAATAAAATTTGGGATTAAAAGGGTTAATGTATTCCGTGTGAAAATCGTTAAAATGGATAAGTATATAGTGAAATACAAAATGACTTCGACTTATCGTGATGGTGAAGGTGATATGGAATCGATAGTGTGTGTTTTGTATAAGTTTTTGGATTTGCTTTGTATTGTTTTTTCTTTAGAAATACCTGGGTACGCCACTGAGCATACCCCAAGATTTTCAAAAGTCGGCGCCTATGTTCGTTAGTAATAATTATAGACGATTCCTGTGACTGACGTAACATTGGTAATATATAAATAGTAAACACAGTAATCATGTACCGGTGCGTATTATTGATGGCTGAACTGTTTTTCCACACGGGCCCGGCTAGCACCAATGAGGAGTTGCGGTAATAATTACAATAATAATTAATTTACTTTGCCGACAAGGGTACATCGAAAACCTGTCAACCATAGAGCAGGAACAGCATTAATTATTTATTTTATGATCAACACAAAAGATTATTCCCCTCGTTATATGTTAATGGGTTTTCAAAAAGCATACGTACACGCAACGCCACCTAGTGAGCGCTAGCCGAGCCCGAATGAAATATAGTTCTAACATTGTAGATTGCGACTTTTTGGCATGCTAATTGTCCTGCAAAAAGATGTAAGTATAACTCTGTAATACGTTACGCGACTTTTGCGAAAAGGAAATTTCTTCCAGTTGTAATTTATTGCTTTGACAGCTGTCTTATAACAATACATTAAAATATCGTTAAACATATTTCGGGACTAACGCCATCTACATCTTTATGAGATGGAACAGAGTGAAATAATCGGTGCAGAGAACAATAGAGTGAATACAAGTGTGAATCGACCTTACCTGTGCCCGCACAGATGAAATAATTCGACGTGTTTTAGAGTGAAGGGTTTGTCCGACATGTCAAAACAGAGTATAACTCGATATCAGAGCTCATACGAGACTGTGTATCCCAAATCACAAACGAATGCATTATGCTCTTGGTGCAACACAAATATTTCTACAATGGGGAAGAGTGCTTTCAACAGCCACGCAAGAAGCAAGAAACATAAACTTTCCATAAGCAAACGGAAGTCTGTTGCTTTCCACAATATATTTTTCACTGTCTGTTTATTACTACAAGAATTTAAAAAATGAAACAAATTCATTAGAACAAAATAATGTTTTTATTTAAATCTGCTTTTGAGTGTTATTTTACCGAATGACACTTGAATGCAAATACCACACAGCTGTTCCTCCAGATATGTTTTTGCTTTCCCCATTCCATCTCCTCGCAGTTCAAGAACTCACCCACAACATTATGCATTATTACACATGCTGGGTCATTAACATTCATTGATCTTTTAGCTAGAGTTTTTCAGGGCAAAACTTATTTGAGTGTAAGGGCTCTGGAAACTGAAAACCATCATTGGGAAAAATATAAATGAAAACTTGAAAGAGGTGAAAAGGTTGGGCAATACTGGATACTCCGATACCACCCGTCTGCTTTGATCCATGACGTCAGTCACAACGTCATGGTGATAACCGACATTCATATTTCAATGCCAATGTAATGTGGCGTCGATAACAAGAAATAAACGACACAAATATTAATGTAAGCGAAAAAAGGAAGAAAACAAAATAAGTAAAAGAATTTAACGGGATTTTTGGCGGGGATATTCTAAATAGAAAAACAACAGAAATAGGAATACTAAAGTAAAAATGAAACATCGAAAAAAAGGACACAAAATATCCCGAAAACGGCTCGTTTATTGAAGTTCTTGAACACGAGGGAAGCTTTTTTTCGTAATAATGACGAAACTGGTGAAATACAGTGCGAGAGACTATCGAAGTGTGAACGTGAAGCTACGTTTTGCAATGTTCTTTTGTTAAAAATGAAGACTGGAGACTGGTTAGAGGGGGAAAAAAATGCTTCCAGTAAAGTTACAAACGCGCGATCGCACGTGCGTTTAAGTGCGACGTTGATCTTCATGTTTCAGTTAATTAAAAAATGGTGGTATCGGACAGTCAAAGTGAGCCAAAGGTTGTTCATATCCTGAAGGTAAAGTAAATCATAATGTGTGTATTGAGTTCTCGATCACTATTTCATGAGAAGTGACTGCATTTTAATGTCTAGTATAAATGATCAGGCTATGTTGCAGAAACGAATGCAATTCACATTAAAACGTACAGTATCCTCCAACTACTTGAACTCAGTCCATTATACAGGGTGTAAATTCTAAGTTGACAAGCCGGAATAACTCAGAAAGTGTAACATTTTAAATGGGAACCCGATTTTTTATTGCAAATTCGGATTCTAAGGCCCACATCATGTATGGTCTGGTTGATTTTTTTTATTTTTTTTTTTTTTTTTTTTATTTTTTTTTTTTTTTTTTTTTTTTTTTTTTTGCTACTGATGGCACTGCAATAGTAAGAAATATTTGCCATACTGGTGAAGAGATGTACTAAACAGGATATAAAATAAATGGAAAACAATATTCATGATGCTTCAGAACGCTACCAAATGATCCCCAAAGTGATACCTTCCTCTCCCTGCAGTGGACAGGGCAGTCTTCCAAAGGATACCTTAGTCCATGATTTCCCTTGTCTGAATACCAGTTATGAATTGCCGAAAAAACACTTAATTGAACTAGTCGGGAAGAAATGTACATCTGGTATCATTTGGTTGGGTTCTGGAGCATCATCAATATGATTTACCTTTATTTTCTTTCCTGGGTCATTCATTTCTTCAGCAGTATGGCAAATAATTCATACCATTACAGTGCAATACGTTGCCAATTGAAAGAAAAAAAAAATCAACCAAACTATACATGAATTGGTCTGTAGAATCTGAATCTGCAATAAAAAATGGGAGTTTCCATTTAAAATTTTACACTAGCCACCCACACCACTCCCAAACGGTGGAGGCAGTTCAAGTTTAGTATCATTTCCTAAGCCTCTGCCTTCCTTTCATAAAGGTGAAAACCTTTGTTGAAAATATACTTTTTTCCTAGTTATTCTGGTTTGTCAACTTAAAATGTACTTTACACCGTGTACTAAACATTGTGTCAGTGTCGAATCTGGGGTGAGGGAGGGGGGACTATGGGGCTGTAAATCTCTCAGAACCACGAGGAAAACCTCATAAAATGAGCTGGTTCCTTGTAGATCAGTTTGAGGTACAATACCACAATTTTTATGAGTTTTGACGCCCCACACCCCACCCCATCCCAACACAAATCCTGGATTCGCCACTGCTTGGTGTATATGGCAACGTGACATGGTTCAACTTGAATGACATGTGTTCAAAAAATATGTTACTAGATTCATTACGGAATAGTTGTTTGCTAACCCCTTTGATCAAAATTAAGTTTCGTGAAAACCTGGAAAATAATTATTTTTAACAAGGAAAACCGGGAAAAAACCTTGAATTTGAAAATGAAGAACTGGTGGCCACCCTGATTATGTGCAGTTCTAATTGAGTGCATTGCAGACAAAAGATAATTGCTATCCAAAATATCCACTGGTGTCTGTCAGCCATCACCAAATGGATGTGTCCTCTTCAGTACAAGGTGTGCAGTTTTTGTCTTGGCGCAGTCAAGCGAACTTGGCAAAGTAACCGAATAACCAATGGTGATACACTAACTGGATATTCCAAGTGGTGACTTAATGGTACCCATTCGATGCCATATTCTGAAGAAATAGGAAGACAAGTTTCAAACGCACCACCAAGATTTCTCAGACTTAGCTACGGAGCTACTTACGCCGTCTCAGATTTGCGTATATGAAAATAACTCCGGAATTTGAATTCATTCTACAATCCCCCCCGCAGTGTGTCTGTGGAAATATTAACGATTCGCCACTTACTCGACGACAGTACAGCGACCAAAGAACTGTGACATCAAATGGCCCTAGGACACAATCTATCAGATATTCTACCGAATAACGAAACTACTGAAGTCGTGTGCTATACTCCTTGCGTATATGTAAGGACGGTATCGTTATATGAACTAGTCGGCCAACTAGCTCCTCAACGAACACCACGAGTGTGAATGAGTCTAGGTAGGTCAACAGTGCATGGTGACTAAGATGGTCAGTTTACGAAAGTGCCAAACACGCCAGAAACTGCTTAACTTCAGTGATTTGTCGTAAACTGGTGTTTCAAATGTTTGTATAGCTTATGGGACTTAACTACGGAGTCATCAGTTCCTAAAGGTACAAACTACTTACGAACTAGCTAACACTAAGGACGGCACAAATATCCATGCCCGAGGGGGGATTCGAACCCCCGACCGTAGTGGCCGTGCAGTAAACTGGTGTATCTCACGCGGAACAGCAACTGGTCTGAATGGTTAGCCTGGTAAAATTGAACTGTCAAAATTTAAACTAAGATCGTTTTGTAAAATTTAAAGTGAGGACTTAGTATATGTAGTATCTTACATATATTCAGACACTAAAACACAGATTTTAGTCGTTCATGACAGATCAAGGTACAAACGACGGATTCGGTGGCTCCTCGGGGCTAAATCAGCGATGAGACCTCCCTCCCGCATTTCGGACATGTCAGAAAAGAACGGACACCGTATCAATGTAAACAAAGTTTGCTGATAGGTGAAGTCTTGGTTTTTTCCATTGTCTCAAGCTATCTTCACGAGTAAGCCTAGCCTAACAGGAGAATAAACATCATGTAAGCCTTGGTAGATGAATACAGATTTTGTCGTGGTAATATGAGATCAGCTGTGTAACTATCTTCCGACTCTGCGATAAAATCAGATTCCGTGAGGCATGTAGTGTAGGCTTGACCTTTCAGTTGAGAATCTCTCTAGGTAGCAATTTTTTATGTTTTCCCCCTGAAGAATAAGTTGTACGTATACTTTGCAGCTTTCCTGTACTGTACTGTACTTATTCTGAGTCTTTGCAGCCAGGATGTGGTAAGCGCCGCGGCGTAGTGGCCGAGTGCATTGAGGCGCTATGCTCCATGCGCTAGCCCGTTCCCCGCCGGAGGTTAGAATCCTCCCTCGGGCGTGGATGTTTCTGCTGTCTTTAGTATAAGGTAGTTCATAAGTAGTTTGTAAGTTTAGGGACTGATAACCCCGCAGCTAAGTCCCATAAGCTTAACAAACATTTGAATATTTTGTGCTAAGTGTTCGGCGTGTGACTTACTCAAGCATGTTCAATCCCAAGCGTTGTTCTTATCTTCACCAATAGATAAAATTGTATGCCGTCTTGATATTTTCTGTTCTTTATACAGACAGAAATCCCTATTAAAGAAACTTCATATGCTGTACGTCGTTTAAATATTGTCGATTGGTTCGAAGCACTGATTCTTTCTGACATTCATGGAAAAGTTTTGAAAAATGAGACATGTTTTTGCGGTCGTCACAGCCTGCAGATTGATATTTTGTTCCCAGAGAACCGCAGTAAATGTATGTGCTGCATTCATGCGATCGGGGGTTCCAATCCCCCCTCGGGCATGGATGTTTGTGCCGTCTTTAGTATAAGTTAGTTCATAAGTAGTTTGTAAGTTTAGGGACTGATGACTACGTAGTTAAGTCCCATAAGCTCTACAAACATTTGAACATTTGCTGCATTCAGTAATGTGGAGATTTTAGCCGTCAAATACTTAAACCTTTGATGCACGAACAAATAAGAGAAAATTGAAATGGTTTATGTAGCAGACAGCAACGTATATTATTATAAAATACAGAAAATTACTGAAATTTGCTGTTTTTCGAGGAAAAACACTGACTGGAGTGGATGCTGCACACTTCAGACTTCCAGAATCCTTGTGCAAGTTTTCCTTTTTTGTGTTAGAAACTTTCGAAGCAATTTAGACATAAAGGCTTCTTGCATTTAGTGCAAATATACTTTCTCTTGTTTATGAAGTTGGAATCATACCGTTAAGAGACAGCGAGCTGCCGATGACCACATTCTTGACCGCTACTGGTGTGATGGTGGTTGTCAATAGACTTTTCAATTACTACGAACTATAGATACTTCGACAACAATCACTGCCCCATGGGAGTGTTACAGAATCATTATTTTCAACTATATAGATACATGCCCTAGCAGATATCGTCGTTAAGTTGCATGATAGTTTTCGCATATGATGCTGTTATGTACAGAGAAGTTGCAACATTACAAAATATTAGAGAAAAGCAGGAAGATATGTAGCAGATGGCCACTTGGTGCAAGGAGATAAAATTGAGCCTCAATATGAACAAATGTCACGCAAACGTATATATAGATAGAAAGACCCTTATACGATTGCAAAACAATCACGTGAAACACTTCCATGAAATACCTAGGAGAAATCGTAGGGACTGATCTCATGAAATCAACCATGGGTAAAGGCAGATGCCAGATAAATTTATTGGAAGAATCATCAAGAAATTTAGAACATCAACACAGGAAATACTATAAAACAATACTTGCTCGACCAATACCTGAGTATTTCTCATCAGTAAGGGATCCATACCAGATGAAATTTATAGAATAAGTGGAGAAGACCCCAAAAAAAGAGTATTAAGTTCCATTACAGATTCGTTTAGTAAACGTGAAAGCGTCGCAGAGATGGTCGGTCAAATTCTGCGGCAGACACTATAACAGAGGCGGTCTGAATCACGGCATGGGCTGCTGTTAAAATTCTGAGAGCATAGTTTCTAGAAGAGTCAACATATTCCTTTCTCCTACGTATATCACGCGAAAAGACCACGAAGGTAAATTATTGACATATTCGAGCCCACACGTGTGGACTGTGAACTATAGAAGACTGGAACAGGCCGGCCGCGGTGGCCGAGAGGACTGAGGCGCTCCAGTCACGGTCTGCACGGCTACTACGGTCGGGGGTTTGAATCCCCCCTCGGGCATGGATATTTGTGACGTCCTTAGTCTTAGTTAGTTCATAAGTAATTTGTAAGTTTAGGGACTGATGACCCCGTAGTTAAGTCCCATAAGCTTAACAAACATTTGAACATTTCGCTAGACTCGGGTGCAACATTGCGAATCCTGCTGGAATGATCGGTAGGCAAAGGGAGGAGATGACACAGCGTACCGCTCCTCATTGCCATATTGCACCAGTTTCCTGAGTTAAATCATCAATCTCTCCTCCATTGTCTTCTGGAAGTGACGACATGACATAATAGACTGTGTCCCTCGTCTGATACGTATGTTAAGCTCAGAGACCATCAGTCGCCATCTCTAATTCTGTTGGAGCGGGTGGAAGGGTGGAAGGTTTGGAGTTCGACGCCCCATCGATGTCTGTATCACCAGAAGTAACAAAATCTAAGGCTGGACGAAGATCACGGAGTGCATCTGGAGAGATCATAAAGAAGACCGCCGGCTTCTTGTCGTCGAAAAATCTTATATTTATTTGCAATCGACACAGTCTCCTTCACTAAAACAGTTGCACAGGCCCTGAAGTTACTGACATAGCGTCAAATTAGGCTGCGGGTCTAATGCCGAGCAGAAAGTGCCTTGGGGGTTCTCTAGTGCATTCAGGCAGGGATCTAATTTGTAGCCGCGGTGGAGTAGCTGAGCGGTCTAAAGCGTCTCGCTGCGGATCGCGCGGTTGCTCGCCGTGGAAGTTCGAGTCCTCCCTGGGGCATGGGTGTGTGTGTGTTGTCCTTAGGTTAGGTTACCTAGGTTTAAGTAGTTTGTAAGATACGGACTGATGACCACGCAGTTTGGTTCGATAGATTTACAAACATTTGAAATTTTTTTTTCTAATTTATAGGAAACTTTTCAGTTAACTCATGTTCAGCCGTAGGGTCTGTTCCTGCTGTGTTCTGCGCCTATTCTAAATCCTGCTGCTGGCAGACTGGCGCAAGCCGTATAATGCTCGACAGGCATAGATTCTGCTCAAACAGTTGGAACTGTGAAAGGGAAAATGCTCGCATTGTGATGCCGAAATTGTGCAACGCGGCAGCATTGTGGAGTGACGGGTGGTAATTACGGGGAGGAAGGAAGAGGGTAAACGCGTGCTTCCGGCGAGCGGCGCAAGGACGCCGCAGGTTGCCGTCCAAATGGTGCCGCGCTGGGGCCGCCGCGGACGGCGTTCCAGTCGCAAGGAGACAGCCGGCGCGTGGTGCTCAGACCACCAAACTGTAGTCACGAGCGGTCATCTCGGCCCTCCAAATGTATCTGTATTACTTATAATAGTGCAGTTATTCCGTGTGGTTCACGTCCTGTATAATTGACGCTATGTCAGTAACTTCAGGGCCTGTGCAACTGTTTTAGTGAAGGAGACTGTGTCGATTGCAAATAAATAGAGATTTTTCGACGACGACAAGAAGCCAGCGGTCTTCTTTATCTCTCCACATTCACTCCGTGATCTTCGTCCAGCCTTAGATTTTGTTACTTCTGGTCATACAGACATCGATGGGGGTGATACAGACATCGATGGGGCGTTGAACTCCAAACCTTCCATCCTTCCAACCGCTCCAACAGAATTAGAGGTGGCGAGTGATGGTCTCTGAACTTAATTCGTATCAGACGAGTGACACAGTCTACTATGTCATGTCGTCACTTCCAGGAGATACTGGAGGAGAGATTGATGATTTAACTCAGGAAGTCCGCTTCCGTAGCTCAGCGGTAGCGTCGCTGACTACCACGCAGGAGGCCCGGGTTCGATTTCCGGCAGGCGACTGGGTGTTGTGTGTTGTTCTAGTCATCATCATCTCATCATCATTGGCACGTAAGTCGCCCACGCGGCGTCAAATAAAAAGACTTACACTCCGGCGGCCGAACAATCCCGCAAGAAATCTCCCGGCCAAGAAAGCCATACGCTCATTTCATTTCCGTAAAGCTGCGTCATCTCCTCCCTTTGCCTACCGATCATTCCTGTAGGATTCGCAATGTTGCACCCGAGTCTAGCGCCATTTCATAAGTGACCTCTACTGCTGAGGTTTGACAGTGTCATGCCAACTTCCAAACCACGGAACAAGGAGAAATTAAATAACCCTGAAACAGATAGTAAAAGTAAGAAAAGTTTTTATTATTTCAAAAGTATTCGATATAATAATTAAGTTCTTATGTCGTGCTGTGAGAAAAAGACTGTCAATGTCTTCAGCAAAAGATGTTTGCTGTTGCCTACGGGATTATGATAGTACCTAGGCGTGCACGTGAATAGACTGCCACTTATGTCTTCATTGCTCCAGAATTACGGAAATCGATCACGAGTGTATGTAAAGGATTTGTAGGGGTTTCCCTGCGAATGTTTTGCAGCCTAGTCGAAACAGCTTTATCAACATGTTGTCGGGCATTATCCCGCAACATTCGTGGCATGTAATTTGCTTCGGACGATGAGTTGCACGCCTGGATACAATCGTGGCTTCGTAGGCAACCACAAACATTGTACCATGAAGGTATTTACTGTCTTGTCTCCCAGCGGGATATTTGTGTTAACCGCAATGGCGTTTACTTTAGAAATAATGAACACTTTACGTAACTAATTTTCACCCCACTCTTTTTTCTTTTGACTGCCCCTCAGAGAGCTCGAGAAGGAGCCAAACAGCTATGCTTGTTGAATCAGCGCTCTTAATTTTGACCTTCAAAACTTGACTTTGTGCTGTTATTATCTATTCCAATTATTACTGTGAGGCACGAGTAGTAGAAACGTACATTCCGCGGCTGAAAAACTTGTCTACAAACGACGTAGCGTTTGACAGAGGCTAATCACTCCATATGCAACTTATGGCGACGATGCGACAGCATTAATCATCATTCAAGAGATATTTCCCCCTGTAATTGTGTTCCGATGAATGATGAAAGTCCGCGTGGAATGGTCGCGAGGTCTAAGGCCTCATGATACGGACTGGGCAGCCGTTTCCGCCAGAGGTGCGAGTCCTCCCTCGACTATGTTAAAAAGTTTGTTAAGCTTATGGGACTTAACTGCGGGGTCATCAGTCCCTAAACTTACAAACTACTTATGAATTAACTTATACTAAAGACAACACAAACATCCATGCCCGAGGGAGGATTCAAACCCCCGACGGGGAACGGCCTCGCGCATCGGATCATAGCGCCCCAATGCGCTTGGCCACTCCGCCGCGGCTCGAGTATGTGTGTGTGTGTGTGTGTGTGTGTGTGTGTGTACCTTAGTGTAAGGTAGTCGGAAATAGGCGAAAACCGAATCGTATCCGAAAGCAGTTGACGTGTCAACATAAAAGCTTTACTATCCATGATGCTCCTAAGAATAACCTTCATCTTCCTTCCTTTTCCTTTGTAACCCTCAACCTGCGTGGGGGGGGGGGGATGTGATTTAGTGTCGCCTTTTCAGAGATTTAATACTCTTGTTCTTGACGGAAGTGTCCTGACGGACGTGGCAAGTACGTTACGATCGCTTAATTTACGTAACACTAAAAAAACCATTTGAAGTTCTACGCCAAAAAAAAAAAAAATGTTAGTATTCTGAGATTTGCAGGGGCGTTAGAAAGGAAGTAGTAATTCCGAGCTAGTCTGGTCGCTAGCTAGTTATAAAACTGCAGATGTTGAACGCCAAGATGCTTTAGTACGTATGTTTGTACAGAACGTAATATTCCCTTGGTTTTGTCCGACTTTTAAATCAGTTTACGTACATACTTATCTGAGAATCATGTTGTTTCACAATAATCCGAAGTGATGTGCAACGCATAAGTTTTGGCGTACATTCTTGAGCAATTGTACTGGATATAGCTATTGTGTTATTACGAAAAAACGCCCATGTCACCATGGTGACATAATGTGATTAGAAATTTAACAAACCTTGTACTGGCGTGTGCTGTGACAGTCGAAAGCAGCGCTGGACAGGTCGTGACCACTCCATCTACACTGCAGCACAGGCACTGACCTTTTTACGTGCAACCGCTAGAAGTGTGATTCATTAGTAACTGTATTCTTCTAAAGTCATGGACAAAAAGGTGTTGGATTACACGGGTCGTTGTCAACCAGCTGTAGATTGTAAAGACTTGTCACAGTGCAGCAAATGACCTGTCGATGTATTTAAACCAAACCAATGTTACAGGATATGTAAACTTGAAACGTCGTTTGTGTTGTCTTCTAACTTCAGCCGCTGCACAAGGCAGTTAATTCCTAGCCCGGCTGCTGTTAAGTCTCCGACCAATGGTGTGGGATGAGACAGACTATTTTAGCGAGTCCATTACTTTCTATCCGATGGCAGACACAGATGAGATGGGATTAGGTTGTGCTTGGAGCACAATACGGCGATCCTCCCCTCGCTGGTCGGACGTGGTCACCTGCAATCCTGGCAGCACATGCCCTCACATTCGAATGCAGTCCAGTTTCGGCACCCTTTCACACCCCAACGACCCACACATCTGGATACTGCAAGATTCCCGCGCAGCACGATATAGTTGCAAATAAATATGTAAAGTCTTTTTGACTACATTTAACAGAAATGGCACATGAACGTATCCTATACCCGACAGTGTTGATTTTGCTTCATTGGCGAGATAGTTAAAAGACAGCTTCACGAGTTTTGATTCTGGCATTTCGGCTGTGAACAGGTTGAATAAAGTTGATTAAACTGAGTCGTAACGCTACATTTCATTTACTGTTGCTGAATGACCCAACAGTATATAAATAATTTTAAAATATTTGAATTTTAAACCCATAACCAGTTCCGAGCATGCATGCCCAACTGCGCGGAATGGCCGCGTGGTCTAAGGCATCATGCTACGAACTGGGCGGCCGTTCCCGCCGGAGGTTGGAGTCCTCCCTAGGACATGGATGTGTGTGTTGTCCTTAGTTTAAGTTAGTTTAAGTAGTTTGTAAGTCTAGGGACTAATGACCATAGCATTTTGGTACAATAGGTTTTCAAACATTTTAACATTTGAGACATTCCCATCTTCGGATGGTTAACGTTTACGAACGTGTCTTCAACAGCAGCATATCGTCAACTCTAACAATCCATTCCATTAAAAGGGGTTTCGCCTTGCCATGATCCACCTACTCTTCAAGGGCAATGTAAAAGTTGCCGAGTTGCAAATTACACAAACGTTTGACGAAACAAAGATGGCACGTATTTTATATTTCAAAATATTCATCGTGACAGTCTGAGCATCACATATGCTCGTTACTCTAGACTTTTATTTAACCCTTTATTTGGCACACACAGAAATCACGAGAAGAAAAAGTATTATGTTACTTAAATGTGTAGGGCCATGTGAACAGATTTATACGATTTTTTTTTTCAGAATATTGTTTCTGGTTTGTAAGTAACATTGCCCTAAAACTTCGCAAGGAGGTACAGCATCAGTACTACAGTGTTGTTCTTATGACTGCAGAAATTATTATATCTTGTACTATTTCATGTGAAACGTGTGAAAACAAGTCGTTTTTGGTGCAAAGTTCAGAACAATCCCAAGATTTCCACATTTTGCATTAAAATTTCTCTGAAGACAAAACTTGCAAATTCCTTTTGGGCCGCAATCTGTCAAGTGGCAATATATTGTCATACCTGTCATACCGTACATCATTGACTGGTGCTGGAGGTGCTGTTTCGTTCTTCTTTTGGACTTGTTGTCCATTTTGTTGTGGTCTAATCGGCCTCCTCTTCCTAATAAATGTAAGTCCATTTTCAGTCACCCATATAAGAACTCGTCAACAATTTTCCATAATAAATGAACTTCAAGGCTTCCTCTTTCGCTTTATTTGCATTTTTCCATGTATCATGAAAAATATGGTCACAAAATTGAAACAAACATGTACCTCAGTGTCCGCTAAAGATTCAGTTTATTGTTAAACTTTTCAGAAAAGTTGACGAAACATCACTTTTATTGGAGAGCTTAAATGTTAGTTTCAAGCACTGTTACCTATCCAAGGATGAAACTTGAAACATGTTTCAGAAAACAAAGCGCAATTTTTATGTTCCTTGAGAGCAACATTGCCAAATAAAGGGTTAAACATATCACGTTAACAGTTTCATTCAGTGGTATCAACAGATTTTTACTTTGTGGCCTGACATACACTGAAGAGCCAAACAAACTAATATAGACATGCATATGGCCGAGCGTTCTAAGGCACCTTGCTGCGGAGCGTCGTTGCTCGCCGTCGGAAATTCGAGTCGTGTATGTGTGTGTGTGTGTGTGTGTGTGTGTGTGTGTGTGTGTGTGCGCGCGCGCGGGCTTGTTTATTTATTTGTTTGTTTGTCATTAGGTTAGTTTAACTTAGTTTAAGTAGTTTGTAAACCTAGGGACTGATAACCAGAGTAGTTAAGTCCCATAGATTTACAAACATTTCACCATTTTTGCATGAATATTTAAACACAGATATGTAAACACTCGGAAGGCGGCGCTGCTGACGGCAGCGCCTATATAAGATAACAGGCGACTTGCGCAGGCGTTAGATCAGTTACTGCTGCTATAATGGCAGGTTATCGCGATGTGAGTTTGAGCGCGGTGTTGTAGTCGCTGCACGAGAAATGGGACACAGCGTCTCCGAGGTAGTGATGAGGTGGGCATTTTATCGCACGAACATTTCACGGGTGCTTCGTGAATAATGAGAATACTGGAAAATATCAAATCTTAGACTTCGTTGCGGCCGGAAGAAGATCCTGCAAGAACGGGACGAACAACCACTGAAAAGAAGCATTCAACGTGACAGAAGTGCAATGCTTCCGCACATAGTTGAGCAGTTCAGTGCAAGAGCATCAACAAGTGTCAGCATGCGAACCATTCAACGAAACATCATCGATATGGGCTCTCGGAAACGAAGCCCCATTCGTGTACCCTTTCTGACTGCATGACACAAAGCTTCACGTCCCGCCTAGACCCGTCGAGTCTCGTTCCCAATTGTATAGAGTGGATTGACGCTCACGGAGACAACCTCATGAATCCATGAACCCTGCATAGACCTCTGTATTCAAGATGGTGGAGGCGCTGTAATGGTGTTGGGGGGGGGGGTGCGTTTGGTCTGATTTGGACCTCTGTTCTGTCTAGGTACGACTCTGGCAGGTGACACGTACTTACACATCCTGACCGAGCACCTGCATCCATTCATGTCCAGTGTGCATTCCGGCGGACTTCAATTGCCGCGACGGAGCGGCCGAGCGCATTGAGGTGCTATGCTACGATGCGCGAGGCCGTTCCCCGTCGGGGTTTCGAATCCCCCCTCGGGCATGAATGTTTGTGCCGTCTTTAGTATAAGTAGTTTGTAAGTTTAGGGACTGATGACCCCGCAGTTAAGTACAATAAGCTTAACAAACATTCGAACATTTGAAGGTTGCGGTGAGATTAGAATTTAACGTCCCGTTCAGAGCTTGGCCATTGGAAAAAGGCACGTCGTTCTCGAATAGTTTTGTCAAGGATGGAGAAGGAAAACGACCGTGCCCTTTAAGGTGAGACGGTAGGCCTATACCGACAATGTCAAATTAAGCAAATTCATGCCCCATTTTCTCAGAAACTACTGAAGAGATTTGTCTGAAATTTTCACTGACAATTGATCTTTGTGCAACTCACTGAACAGTAATCATTGTGATATTGTAATTTATAATACACTTATTAATTTAATTGCCATGCATAAATATTTTATTACAAAATCAAAATGTTTGTACAGCTAATGGGAATTAACTACGGGCTCATCAGTCCCTAAACTTACAAACTAATTATGAACTAGCTTATACTAAAGACGGCACAAACATCCATGCCCGAGGGGGGGGATTCGAACCCCCGACCGCAGCGGCCGTGCAGACCGCGACTGGCACGCCGCAGACCGCTCAGCCACTGCGGCCGGCTATTTTATTACAGTAGAATTACTGGTGCAATCAACATGACTGCGGTTCCACAGATGTAATGCTGTGTTTACAATCTGCAATTTTCATTAAAGTTTATCTGATAGTTTCTGAGAAAACGGGGCAAATGTTTCAGAATTTATAGTTTTGCGAAAATGAGACAAAGTCTTACAACATGTTTATTCTAGGAAAAACTTACAGATCTGTCCCCAAGAAGTGGTTAAAAGTAGCCTGCATCATAATCAGGGTCCTCATTATCTTTGGATGCATTTGCCTGTTTCCTTTTCTCGCTTCTTGACTCTTTAGACATTAGAGAAGCAGCAAAATCTGACCTGGCAATACGCAAGCTGTCAAGTTCTCTTAGAATAGTTACAGTATGCTTCATAAAATGCATTTTTATAAAAACCATCAGCTGTTTATTAAAAACCTTATTCATCTACTAGTTTCGGTCATGGACCATCTTCAAGGATAAAAAGGTGTTAACAGAGAATGGTAAAATACATCAAATAAAATAATACAACTGAGATAAACAGGAGTCAGTACAACTAAAAATGTAAAAAATTACTATGGTCATCTTAGATAAAATCTATCAGTCAAACATGACATAAAAGGTGAGAACGGTCACCTTTTATGTCATGTTTGACTGATAGATTTTATCTAAGATGACCATAGTAATTTTTTACATTTTTAGTTGTACTGACTCCTGTTTATCTCAGTTGTATTATTTTATTTGATGTATTTTACCATTCTCTGTTAACACCTTTTTATCCTTGAAGATGGGCCATGACCGAAACTAGTAGATGAATAAGGTTTTTAATAAACAGCTGATGGTTTTTATAAAAATGCATTTTATGAAATATATTACGGCTGTTGACTCTCGCCTCACCAAAGCATTACAGTATGCTGTCCGGGTGATTTGCCTAACTGTTCTAAAACTTTGTCTGGCAATGTTTCCATTGTTCCACGTTATCATAGAATCTGAAACTCCTAGTTGTAAAGTTTTGTAACCAACAAACATTTTTAGAGATTTAGAGTTTTTCCATGCATTGATTTTTTGAAAAATTTTAGCCTACTGTCTTACCTTAAAAGGGACCATTATGAAATATGCCTGTAGCGATTCAGGGAAATCACCTACAGTCTAAATCATGATGGCCGTAGGTGGGTTTTGACCTCCGTCCTGTAGAATGCGAGTACAGTGGGTTAACCACTGCTCAGAGAAAATGTGTTTACACCCTTCATATACAGTGTTTGAGGTAATTTATCATTCAGAAACGCGGTACGTATTCAGGTCTTCATGAACGCTGTTACGTTGTACGCCCGCATGAATGCATTAAGCTCAGATGGACATTCAGGTGAAATGTGTGCACAGGAAACTGCTACCTTCTCATGAAATCGCATGAAAATGATATTTAAAGCCTCTGAATTCGGAAGATTTGGAAACCGCCAGCGGTATCCTTCACAAGTAGCAAGAATGTTTCTACCAGAGAACCTCTCAAATAACGCGTCGGTATATACATTATGTGTCAAATATTTGCAGTATTGTTTTACATGTTATTATCATCACGACAAACATATCTTGAAACTGCTATCTTGTTTGATTGTCATCAGAGAAGTGACTGCTAAGTTGTCTGTTTCAGACCCTCATTTCCATCTGAAATGTAGGCCCCACACATAAACTTTTAACAAGTATTTTCTTTACATATATTGAAACCTGGGTATATTTGTCATTTTTGACTCTAATTATGTGATACAACAGCTCCCACAAATATCTACGACTCGCTTCACCACGCTCAGTCTACAACCCATCGCACAGTGCATCGCCTGCAAAGCGTTCAAAGGACACATGTGGAGTTGTTGGGTCCTGTATCCTCAAAATCAACGACCCAATACCAGTTTTGCCAGTAATACAGTCAGAGTCGGGTCAAGAGCCGTGACGCTGTCACACTTTCGGAGAACAGTGAATAGAAAGCATTGATAAAAGATGGTAGGGTATGAGAAGTGATTCAACACAGAAATCAGATACATTAGTTCCCAGTGGGAATGGAACGTTATCAATGGAAAAAGTCGAACATATTATTATACATGGATTCGAACCTAGGTCTCCTGTTCACTAGGCAGGTGTGTTGACTACTGTGCCATCCGGACACATGGGCACCACAAATGTACTGTTCCAAAGAACAGACACCGTATGTATAATTAGGGTGATGACATATATATATATATATATAACGTGTTTTGATCCCATCTTTCATTCAAGATATGACAAACATTTCTCTTCTCCCCAATTTTGTAAGTACCTCCTCATTAGCTAATCTAATCTTTAAATTTTCCGGTTGCACCAAATTTTCAAAGCTTCTATAATTTTTTGTCTGCACTCTTCATCGTCCACGTTTCGCTCTCTTACAAGGCTACACTCCCGACAAATGCCTGGACATGTACAGAAGACAAAACAAAACTGTCCGATAAGCTCGGGTATCTTCGGCTGTCTACAACCCGCACCAATGGGCCGCACAATACCCTGCAGACAACGGAAACTCCACGTGCAACACGCTTTTCACTTTGTATTTATTCCCTTCTGAATGTCTATAATTATTTTAATTACATATCCATTTCACTGTCTGTGAGTGCGTATAATTTCCACATGTCCTTGATGCACGAAGATCAAAATAAAATCGTATAGGCATGCATATGCATATGTAAACACTAACAGGACGACGCTGCTTTCGAAAACGCCTATATAAGACAAGAGATGTCTGGCGCAAGCTTTACATCGGTTACTGCTTCTACAGTGACAGGTTATCAAGATTTAAGTAAGTTGAACGTCGTGTTACAGACGGCGCACGATAAACGGGAGACAGCATCAAATGTTTCAAATGTTTGTATAGCTTATGCTGATGGGACTTAACTACGGGGTCATCAGTCCCTAAACTTACAAACTTCTTATGAACTAGCTAATCCTAAGGACGGCACAAATATCCATGCCCGAGGGTGGATTCGAACCACCGACCGTAGTGGCCGTGCAGACCGTGACTGGAGCGCCTCAGTCCCCTCGACCACCGCGGCCGGCGGAGACAGCATCTCAGAGGTAGTGATGAGGTGGGGATTTTCGAGTACACCATTTCACGAGTGCACCGCGTATACGACCACCTGGCAAAACATCAAATCTCCGCAATCGCTGGGGCAGGAAAAAGATCCTGCAAGAATGGGACCAACGATGATTGAAGATAATCGTTTAACCTGACAGAAATGCAACCCTTCTGCAAATTGCTGCGGATTTCAATGCTGGGCCATCAAAAAGTGTCAACGTGCAAACCATTCAGCGAAACATCATCGATATGGGTTTCCGAAGCCGAACGCCCACCCTTGTTCCCTTGATGACTGCATGACACAAAGCTTTACGCCTCGCCTGGCACGCCCATCAACACCGACATTGGACAGTTGATGACTGAAAACGCGTTAGCTGGTCTGATAAGGTTCGTTTCCAATTGTATCGAGAGGATGGACGTGTACGTGCAGAGATAACCTCATGAATACACTGTTCAAGCTGGTGTAGGCTCTGAAATGGTGTGGGGCGTGTGCAGTTGGAGTGATGTGGGCCTCTGGCACGTCTAGATACGACAGTGACAGGTGACACGTACGTACGTATCCTGGCTGATCACCTGCATCAGTTCATTGTCATTGTGCACGCCGACGGACTTGGACAATTCCAGGAGGACTATGCGACACTCCACAGGTCCAGAATTGGTACAAAGTGACTCTAGGAACACTCTTGTGAGTTTAAACCCTCCCGCTGGCTGCAAGACTGCTCAGGCATGAACATTATTGAGCATCGTGCTGTTGAGATGAAATCTCCACCCCCTCATACTCTTACGGATTTACGGACAGCCCTACAAGATGTATAGTGTCACTTACCACTGGCACTACTTCAGTCATTAGACAGTCCATGTCACGTCGTTTAGCGGCACTTCTGCGTGCTCGCAAGGCCCTAAGCGATATTAGGCAGGTATGCCAGGTTCTTTGGCTCTTCAGTGTATATACAGTGCAATGCTTTTAATTTTCTGTAACGCAGAGATGTTATTGCATTGGATACATAGCTAGGAGTAGAGGCGTAGAGTTGAGTGCCACCGTTTGAGGGTTGGGATTTCGATTGAAGTAATGAAGATTCTCATCCCGTTGATACCATATTTTTTTATTACATTGTTTCGTTTGTTGACGTGCTCCAAGCGCACATTAAGAAAATTTCAAATACGAAACTATTGAAATAAAGGTTTCTCAACAACATACAGCTCCGTAATGGTTCTCTTTTCACTATACTGAAAGTCATTATCAGTAATGCCAGTATCTTTTGGATAAATTAAAAGCTATGTCACGTCAGAGTATAGTAATTTTCTCAGATTAAATTCTAATTTCAGTATGTCGTCTGTAGTTTCATTCTCGGGTATTATTGAGTTTTATTTTCCTTCAGAATTACGGCAAAATGGACAATTTTTCCTTTAGAAATCAGTATTCTGCTCTTGGTGTTTAATTGAAAGTTCGTGGAATTTCGTAAATGTTTCTCTTTTGAACAACTATTCATCTCTAACCGTATTTTAATAAATATTTCCTGACAGAATGAAAACGCCTTGCTGAGGCCTATTCAGCTGAATATTGAACTTAATTTTTTCAGAAATTGGATGTTGATGTCGAGACCAAACTTTAAGAACTAGTTAGTAAACATTTCTGTCTTACCCAAATTTATCTTGACGATTTTATTTTGCAGCATCTGCTTTATCGTTTTGTCTACTACTTCTGTGAACAGTTTTACGAATACAGGTAAAATTATTTCTCCTTGGTATTTTCATGGTTTTTCGAAATATTGATAGTCAATTTTATTTTTCCAGAATAAAAATGCAAAATAAATTGCTGTTGCGTATATTGATTACAAAAAGACTATCTTTCGCAGTTTCATTCCAACCAAAGAATTGAATAATTATTCGATTATTTACTCTGTCCTCCATCTGAAATGAGATCGTAAAAGAAACATTTTACTCCAAGTCCGACTGATCTAAAATCACTTGCTCATTGACATGATAGTCTTTCCTTACTCCTTCAAATGGCTAATCTGAAACTATTTTAGATGATTTTTTTTTTTCTAATTTGTGTTTTTACCGTTTTTTCGGTCATTTAAAAGACTACCAATAATTTGCACCAGTGTTGTGCTCAATAAGACCCACAGAAAGGCTATCGGCACCTATCGTGACGAAAACATAAACAATGTTACCTCGATGGCGGCATCGTACTCAAACTGAACAAATGACGGCCACGCGCTGTGACCGTGAGCTAGTTGCACACCGACGCCGCAGCACTTCCGGACAGCACCTAACGCTACCGCTCAGATCGCTAAATTTTTCGCTATCGCTGTGTCCTATTCTTTCCTGTACATTGTTAATTGGTATTTTTATCCAGTATTTTGTATAGTTCTGTTAGCTCGTGACCACTATAACGCAACATGGCCAGCAACGAGTCAGTGATAGTGTCACAAACTGCAACGTAGCTGTACAAGCCGACAGTCTCCGATGTGGGATTTAGTCTTTTTCATGCAGACAATTTTTTGTCGATGGTCACCTTCATGGATTTTTGGCACAATATTTAAGGCACTAGACAGATATTGAAAGAACTGGGCCCAGATTCCTCTCCTGCCAGCCAGGTATTTTAAGTAAATCATGTTGATCCTCCAGCTATATGTTCTCAACTTTATTAATCAACCTTTTTCGCTTCTAGCAAAAGCTCCATAATGAAGAATCAAGACAATTTTACCAACAAATTGGACGTGATCCTGTGCACCATATACAGAAATACTATAAAGAAACGTAACCAACTGTTTCATAAAATGTTCTTTATAACAGATCAGTCTATGGGACACATGATCATGTCCAATTTGTTAACACTTTCTTGATTCTTCTTTATGCAGCTTTCCCTCCCGTAATGATGGCTGCTAGAAACGAATCTGGTTGAAAATAAAGATGAAAATACACAGATGAATGGTCCAGATGATTTACTTCAAATATCTCACGGCTGTAAACAGTTACCTGTATAAAGTTCATCCAGATATAGGTTTTTGGTGATTTCCCATAAGTCAGTCGATTGTGGTGCATTCTGTAACAGTTTCTTTGGAAAGGATGTGACCGATTTCCTCCGCTATCCTTATAGCTTACCTTGTGTTCAAATGTTTGTATAGCCTATGCGCCTTAACTACGGGGTCATCAGTCCCTAAACTTACAAACTACTTATGAACTAGCTTACACTAAGGACGGCATAAATATCCATGCCCCAGGGGGGATTCGAACCCCCGACCGTAGTGACCGTGCAGACCGTGACTAGCGCGCCGCAGTCCCCTCGGCCACCGCGGCCGGCTGCTTACCTTGTCTTCTGTCTTTACAGTCCTCACTGCCGCAGATTATTACTTAGCTTCCTTTATAATACTTTGCAAAAGATAATGTTCATATACATCACACATTGTTTTCACTAGATGTCTCCACCAGTCAGTTTTATTGTTTCCATGTATAGGTAACCTTCCCGCGCCAGATTTTTATCTGTAAATTCTAGGGAAATAAAACACTGCGGGTACTATGGACATCGTCGCTGTCATAAACGTCCACTTAAAAGTAATATCTCCAAGTGCATTGGTGACGCAGAATTTTATCATAATAGCTTATGTACATCCACTGGAAAAGGGTCACATTTTATAACACATTTCTAAAATGTCAGTAATGGTAACACAGTTCTGACCTAATGTTTTCTATGTTTCAGGTTTTACACTGGAAGATGAACTAGTATGGCGACACACACTTGAGACCTGCCGTTCCGTTGGGTACGTACTGGAACACTCACAGCAGTGTCAAGATTCCATTGCATTTCTTAGAATGGAAACAGTCTCTCTCTCTCTCTCTCTCTCTCTCTCTCTCTCTGATAACGCAACCACTCATTACCACTAAAATCCTTTCTCGAAACTCTTCCTTGTATGTTTAACGAGCATTGTTTCCTTGCTAAGGTCAACTACGATATCATCGCACCCTAAAGTATACACCACAGAACAGGTGTATGACATAATTCTTAAATAGGGTATGAGTCTTTTAATATACTAATGCATTTTCTGTTAAGCTATTTCTAAACTCGTTAAACAATCAGCTATAGTGAGCTCTATTGGCTCAATTTCTCACATGTATCGTGCATTTGCGTATCTAAGTATGCTTCTTAAAGTTCCATATAATCCCTATCTTGGGTTTTGGGTAATAATTTAGTTCAGACATAGGAAGTGACACCCGGAAGTCACAGTAAATATCTGTTACGATCAATCTACATTGCAAGAAACCAAAGGAATATTCCACGCAAGGCACTTTCTTTGTATGTGATTCTCTTTGTAGCAAAGTTTTGTTCATCGTGATGTTGTGAGTGAGGGCTCGCGGCTGTACTAGTTCAGATAGAAAATGGCTTCGATGTCCATATTTCGACAGGTATTAAATCTCTGTCAAATGTTGAGTGTAGCCGCAGAAGGTGTGCCTGGATGGATTATATATGCTCATAAGATAGAAGTACATATCAATTCGTTTATTTTTGGATATCTGGCAATAAGATCACATTATTTAGGAGTTTTACCAATACTTTATTCAGAATACGGGCAGTTGCAAAGAATTCTCATTGATATTGTTTTTTCTTCTACTTGGCGCATGCAGGAATTTCCCTAATTTTTAGAAAACAAAGTTACGTGAAAACCTTCATTGGCAACATGTAAGGCACTGCAATGAAACTTTCACTCTGCACTGGAGTGTGCGCTGATATGAAACTTTCTGGAAGATTAAAATTGTGTGCCGGAATCGGGACTCGAACCTGGGACCTTTGCTTTTCACGGGCAACAATTTTAATCTGCCAGGAAGTTTCATATCAGCGCACACTCCGCTGCAGAGTGAAAGTTTCATTCTGGAAACACCCATTAGGCTGTGGCTAAGCCATATCTCCACCACATCTTTTCTTCCAGGAGTGCTAATTCTGCAAGATTCGCAGGAGAACTTCTGTGAAGTTTGAATAGTAGGAGGCGAGGTACTGGTATAAGTAAGATTGTGAGGACGGGCCGTGGATCGTGCCGGGATAGCTCAGTCAGTAGCGCCCTTGCCCGTGAAAGAGACAGGTCCCAAGTTCGAATCCCGGTTCAGTCACACGATTTTAATCTGACAGGAAGTTTCATGTACAGCACTATTTGAGCTAATTTTCTACATTTGTCACAGTAAGAATTAAGACACTTGCATATGGATGCAACTCTTGTATTCCTGTGTCCTAGAAGTCTTCCATCTGTGAGTGGAACCAACGTGTGACAGTCATCAGCCCTTCGTCGTTGTCAAAACGCAGGCCTGTGGACAGGAATTTCTTGAGGTGCGACCCAAGGCAGAATGCTTACTGCAGGTGTTCTGCTTCTCCATGATAATGTTGGTATCCAATGGCTCGGCGCACAGCAACTGTTTTGCAAAGGGTTCGGCTGGGAGCTGTTTGATCATCCAGCATACAGTCCTCATCTTGCTCCCATAGATTTCCATCTTTTCTTGGACCCAAAGAAATTCTTGTCATCCAGCCAGCATTTTGACACGGACGAAGAGCTGAAGAAGACTGTCACTCGCTGGTTCCATTCACATGCGGCAGACTTCTACGACACAGAAACACAATATGACAAGTGTCTCAGTTCCTTTGGTGACTAGCTCAAACATTGCTGTACCTGTTGCCAATAAAGATTTTCGTGTAAGTATGTTGTCTTTGTTTGAAAAAAAAATGTGGAAGCTAACTTTTCGGATACGCCTCGTACCTTCACTTGAGGGGCACTAAGGGTATGGAAAAACGATTAAAATGGCCTCAGTTTTTAGTACCACATGCGAGTAAACTCTACATTTGGATTTGTTTTCCTTCTGACCAGTTTACTCATTGTAGTGCTCATCTTATCGATCTTTCATTATGGCGATGTTCGGGATAGACACAAAAAATTAGCCTGCTGTCTCGTTGTTAGAAATTCCGTACCACCAACTCTAGCCTGCAGGTAAAACTTTGCACCATGAATGTTAGAACTGCTTGCCCATGGCCAAACGCAATCCCTCCAGTTTGATTTTATGACAGATTGCGGATTCTTTGTACAAAATACTCTTCAATTTACGGTAGCTTCTGAAAATCCAGGATAACGCTAAAATTTTTCGTTACGCAGAAGACATCTAGGTGATTAATTTATTCTCTTGTCGCGGTTTACACTACTTATGACGTTGAGAAAATTCGATGCAAATAAATACATATGAAGTGGTGGTGTTATGCTGTCAGTTCGTAAGTTGTGGGGTTCATAGCTGCTAAAAAGATGGTTACATGACTAAAAGAAGAGAATGAATTGCAACTAGCTGACGAATGTGAACAAGCCGAGCTGTCTGCTACCGAGTGCAGGCAAGCGTGGATTGTAACGTGATCCAAAGTGGCGCTGCCGAAGGTCAGGCTACTGTTTCAGGTTGACCTCCTGCACAGATGGGGATCGCTATGTCACCGTCACCACGCACAGCCCTCTTCTTCAATGAAACACCTAACTATCTGTGCAGTGATGAAGTGAATGACTGGCAGCGTTAAAAGTAGGTAAATTAAAACTGCATACGAAAGGCAAGCCTTCGTATTGTATTCAAAGGTTGTGGCAAATCTCGAATATACATCTAGATATCGATAAGATCCAAAACGTTCATAAAATCGCTGGCCAACAAGGCTAGACGAGAACCTGTTGACAGTATTAAATATGGAGTATCTGTAAATGATACTTCATACGACTGTCACGTGAGCAGTTCCTTAGTACCGCTCGTTGTCGTCTTAAGTTGGACATACACTGCCGAAAATAAAAAATAGTATACACTCATATTTTTCCAGTCTACTCCAGATTTATTGTTAAAATAGCGCATATGGAGTACATGAAATGATTACATTTACATATAAACAGTGAAAGCGGTACGACAAGGGAAACTTTCCAATCCCTCAGAATTAGGAGTAATATGGCGCAGAGGATAACCCATTAAAAACTGAACAGAGATGAAACTTGAAATCAGGAAGAAGATATACGTAACTATGAAAAAAAAAATAGTAAACAGTCAAAGTGCAATATAACACAGTAGTCGACGTGGCTATGTGGTCATGGTGTTTCACAGCTTGCAGAAGAGCTGCATTCAAAACTCATTTATCTTATACATAAAAGTGTATGATTGTTTGTATTTTATGGCCGCGGTGGAGTGGCCGAGCGGTCCAAAGCACCTCGCTGCGGAGCGCGCGGTTGCTCGCCGTGGAGGTCCGAGTCCTCCCTGGGGCATGGGTGTGTGTGTTTGTCCGTAGTTTAGTTTACCTAGGTTTAAGTAGTTTGTAAGCTACGGACTGATGACCACGTAGTTTGGTCCGATAGATTTACAGACATTTGAACATTTGTATTTTATGCGCTGCCTTACAGTTCACCCCATTGCGATGACACGTTGCAAGCTTGATATTCAATTGAAGAGGAAGCCACTGTCTACGTAAAATTTTGTATGCTGCACGGAAGAGTGTACTTTTACCTACGAACTTAGACAAAATCTACGATTTTATTCTTATCTTTATGAAATTTTGCTCACTTAACCTTCAAAACAAGAGGAACATGACATTCTGCCCAACATTTCATACGGTGCATAGCGAAGGGTACCTTGACACCACTTAACCGATCACGACGAAAGTTACCAGAAAGTTACCGCCGAAGGTTCGAGCGCTTCCTCGGCCATGGAAGTGTTGTTGCCCTTAGCGTAAGATCGTTTAGTTTAGTTTAAGTAGTTTGTAAGTCTAGGTTCAAATGTTTGTAGGTCTATGGGACTAAACTGCTGTGGTTATCAGTCCCTATGCTTACTAATACTTAAACTAACCTAAGGACAATAGACGCCAATGCCCGAGGGAGGACTGGAATCTCCGACGGGGAGCAACCGCGCGTTCCACAGCAAGGCACCTTAGAACCCTCAGCCATTCCACCGCGGCTGTAAGTCTAGGGACCGATGATCTTAGCAGTTTCATGTCTTAGTTAACAAACATTTCAACATTGAATATCGCGCCTGTTTGCTTCACACGCTGATATCACACCGAGTCTTGTGGCTGTAAACATTCCCTATTAAAGGGTACACACTTGCGTCTCTCTGGCAGCTATGTCAGTTTTCTGTCTGTTGGCGGACGACGGTGAAACCATTATCAGTACATATACTATCCCCCAGGTGACATCTGCCGTCATCGGATCAAAATCGACGCTGTCTCTCCAGGTGCTCTAATTTATTTCCAGCCGGTTATTCGCTGTTTTCTCTGTTTCGCCATTTATAAGTTTTGAAGCATGACTTATTTTTCCATTCTTATAAGCTTTGGTCGGTAACAGAATTCGGAAGTGAATGAGGTTTCATATTATGATTTTTGACTGTTTAAAATCATTATTCTTAACTACCTGATAACCCGTTGCCCTGGTATTTATTATATACTCCTGTCGTCCATCTGCCCCCCTCCTCCCTCCATCCATCTCTCCCTCTGCCACCCCTCTGTTCATCTCGAACCTCTCCCTCTCTCTGCACATTTCTTCCACTCCTCTCCTCTCTCCCGCCTACTCGGTTATTTTCCTGCCTCCCCATCTATGAAAACTCATATCTCTCAACTTTCGTGTTGATCAGTGAAACACTGAAAGTGTATTGCGAGCTATCGTTTGCCATGCACCTTGCTGTGGCATGCGCATTATAAAAACCCTGTTATAGAAAATTTACGATCATGAGCTAACTTTCATGGTAATTGGTAAAACGGAGTCAGTCTGTTTAAGTTACCTCTGCCATGTACAATATGAACCATCATGTAGACAGTGATCTTCTTCCTGTGTTGAAAGTGAAGTGTGCAAAATTTCTCCAAAATCGGAATAAAACTCTCGAAATCTGTATGTAAATTACCCTCCGCCGGACTCCATACGAAATGTTATGTAAACAGTCATCTCCCTCTTGTTTTGAATGCGAAGTGTGAAAACTTTTGTTAAAATCGGAAGAAAACTGCAGATATTATCGGCATCCTTACCGTAAGTAAAGTACCCTCCGCCATGCACCATGCGAAAATTTATGGACACAGTGATCTTTCTCTATTTATCGCAGTCGGATGAACCGTGTGTCAGCTCTGAAAATATGAGTTTAATCTGAAATGGCGATGTCTATACAAAATCACAAATTTCAGTCTTTTTAGGTAATTTAGCGTCACCTAAATGTGAATCTAAAGCATACAGGGGCCCAATCACATACACTGAATTTCATCAGAATCGGCCGAGCGGAGATCAGTGACATATGCACGTACAGATGTTTGACTGGTTGAAAGGTAGATGGTTTTTACGTTTTCCGTACAATTTTTCTCTTCACAAGAATCTTCGTCGGACCTCAATGAATATTTTACAAGAAAATAATAAATACATAAAAATTAGCTCAATTCGTCTAGCTGGTCTCGAGTTTCGCGCTTACTGACATATTCATCGATTAATTTTTATAAGATGAGTTTATTAAAATAATTATGTGCAAAGACGCACATGGAAAATTTTAATAGCTTTCTCCATGAACCAACTTTCATGGTAAATTCATCAAGATCGGAATAAAAACGTAGGTTGTGTTGAATTCGTTAGGTAAAGTACCCTCCGCCATGCATCGAACTAAATTTTATGTAGACAGTGACCTTCCTCTTGGCTTAAAAGTCAAGTTTGCAAAAATTTATAAAGATAGGAGCAAAACTATGGATTTTGTTAAAGTTCTTAAGTAAAGTATCCTCCGTCATGCACCAAACGAAATTTTATGTAGACAGTGAAACTTCCTCTTGTTTTGAAGTCAAGTGTACAAAATTTCATCACAATCTGAGAAAAACTATGGCTTTTTATGCAATAGAAACACACGGAAACAATGTAAAACGCACTTACTTTTCTTCTCGTATTTTCTAAAATTCCGGTAGATTTCACAATAATTTTATTTCATACAAACCTTGTTCCGAGAATTAGGAAAACAGCAACAAAATATCATCGAAATCGGTAGGGCTGTTCTCAAGTTACTCTTGGACGCAGAGTAAAGATACCAATTTGTTCCATAGACCATTAGAAGAAATATCTGTGGTAACTACATCTTTATCCGTTCTCTGCAAGCTACCACAGACTGCACGGTGTAGGGTATTTGTACCACTGCTGTAGTACTACAGTCATTCCCTTTCCTGTCCCATTCACAGAATGGAGCTTCGGAAAATCTATTGTCAGCATGCCTCTGTACTAGCCCTAAGTCCTCTAATCTTGTTCTTGCAATCCTAACGTGAAATTTACGTCGGCGGCAGTAGAATAGTTCTGCAGGTAGCCGCAAATATCTGTATCTGAATCTTCATAATGGTGGTTTGCGAAAATAACGTTCCTTCTCCCCTGGAATTAACGTTTCAATTCATGGAGCCTCTTCGTAATACTCCCGTGTTGATCGAACGTAGCGATAACGAATGCAGTAGTATGCTTCTGAATTGCTATAATGTCTTCCTTTAATCCGACCTTGTGAGGATCCCAGGTACTCGAATAGTAAAGTCCTTTCACCAGACAGCCGTCTCTTTTACTTTGGTTCTTTCAGAAAAAACTTCATTTTGTTGCAACACAGGGATTTATCATCATAATACAACTGTTTTCAGTAATTTTCCTGAATTATGACTCAAAATATACTGATAACAAGCACAAACTATAATACATACAGTTGTAGGAATGTCACCAAGTAGGAATACAATCTTGTTATGGAGGTATCGCAAATTAGAGTGCAATATGGCAAAGTTAGAAGGTCCAAAGACAGGCAGGAAAATTCTGCACTTTATTGGGGATTTAAAAAAGGATATGTTTGGAGTCTTCATATAACAGGAACTCAACAAAATACTATGCACGCCAGTAAAACAATCTCATACACCATGTAAACCAAAAATAGAAGATATAGGGCGCATACTATTTTCTTGTGTTCTCACCCAGGGCAAAAGTTTAATTTTGTGCAGTGAAGAAAGACTGTCCTGTCTTTTGGCCTGTCACAGAAATCACACCGCCTACTCTGAATTGTGATGGTCCTGATGTAGAATTCAGAAGGACGGTGGTTCAAATCCACCTCCGGCCATCCAGATTTAGGTTTCCTGTGATGTCCCTAAATTTCCAGACATATGCCGGGATAGTTCCTTCGAAAGGGCAGGGCCGATTTCATTCACTCTTCTCAATCAAAACTCCAAACGTGTCCTCCATCTCTAATTACCACGCTGTCGACGAGACGTTAAACCCTAAGTTTCCTTCCTTTCGGATGCAGGAGCCTCCGTTTAGTCTTCGCGTATGAGCCAAAGTGCGCGGACATGCGTTGTTCAAATGTTCAAATGTTTGTTAAGCTTATGGGACTTAACTACGGGGTCATCAGTCCCTAAACTTACAAACTACTTATGAACTAACTAAGACTAAGGACGGCACAAATATCCATGCCCGAGGGGGGATTCGAACCCCCGACCGTAGTGGCCGTGCAGACCGTGACTGGAGCGCCTGAGTCTCCTCGGCCACCGCGGCCGGCATGCGTTGTTTCAAGAAAAACAAAGACGTGGCCTCGCTGACGGCTGGAGAGGTGCTAGAAAACAGGTTAGCTGCAGGTTAATGGCTTTCCTGTATCCCGCGAATGCACAAGGGAAGAAACAGGGCCGCATGGTGTCATGCTTACCCAACCCGAGACTTGGTGGATTAACTGGAAGCTTAGGGTTTAACGTCCCGTCGACAGCTTGGTCATTAAAGACGGAGCTTATGCTAGAATTTTCGGGGAATGATGGGGGAGGAAATCGGCCGTACCCTTTGAAAGGAACCATCCCGGCATTTGCCTGGAGCGATTTAGGAAAATCACGGAAAACCTAAATCTGGATGGCCGGAGGTGGATTTGAACCACCATCCTCCCGAATGCGAGTTCAGTGTCTTACTACTGCGCCATCTCGCTCGGTAGGTGGGTTAACTCTTCCATGTACAAAGATAAAACAAATATCGCCTCTTGTTGAACAAGACTTCTGTTTATTGAACAATTGTATAAAAATGGTGAAATGTTATTGAATCAGAATATTAATAAACATTATGATATTTTTCGAAAACCGCAGTGGTACATTACCAGCCTTCAAATTATATGACAGTATTGGGTGCCGGATTTGTTGCTCCACAATTACTCCTCCTCGGTGTAATACTTCAAACAGCGTGGTAGTCCTGGAAGCAATACCTTTTTCTAAGCAGGGAGGTACCTTGCACACGCTACACGGCCAGTTATTTACCATCTCACGCAATTGTGCTGCACAAAAAATGCACGAAATATGTATCACTACTCCTTTGTGCACGCGATATCTAACTTAGTGGAAGACATTTGAATCCTGGTAGTACAAAGTTTGAACTCTAAGAGTTAATCATGAATTAGAATATATCGAAGAAACGTAAAGTCTACAGTGATTCTGAATGTATAGACATAATTATCTTAGGCGTAATAAGGAGATCAATCAGCAATATATGACATAAAGACGGGAACAATTACGAACTCAGTTGTAGTGGTCAGAAGCCAGCAAAAATGTGCACACCGTAGAAATAACAATTGGCAGAGACGGACCATTTGGAGTAATACAGTATTACTTCTGACAGCTTTCGGTCGTAGTGGGAACTTAAACGTTACATCCAATGGGTAGTTTAGCAAACGTACCGTCACGCTCGATGAAACAGGGTTTAATGATTAAGGGATGTGTTTTTGGTACCACCATTCTTTAGAGTGAACGCGCTAGAGTTCTGTTCACAGTCTCCTTTATAGATGAGCTACAATTTCTTACAATTCTCCAATAAACCTAAGTCTACAATTCGCCTTCTCTGCTACCGACATTACTTGGTCGTTCCGCTTCATTTCGCTTGGCAAAATTATGCGTAGATGTTTAATCGAAGTGTCTGACTTGCAGCACACCGTTAATACTGGATTCGAGCGTTACGGGGTTGTTTTTCCTTCTCATCTGCATTAGCTTATGTTTTTTATTCATTTAGAGAAAGCTGCAATTCATCGCACGAAACTGGAATTCTGTGAGTCATCCTGTAAATACTTCCTTGAGGCAGTCCTGATGGTATAAACTTTCATCGATAAAACCATTAGGAATCTGAAGCCGCGTATGCTTTCGTAAAAGTGGCAGGCTTATCATTCAGCCTTAGACGCGAAGTTTTATGAAACTTCCTGGCAAATTCAAACTGTGTGCCGGACCGGGATTAATCTGCCAGGATGTTTCATATCAGTGCACACTCCTCTGCAGAGAGAAAATATCATTCTGGAGAGATTATGTTGTTGATCACTATTAAGGGGGAATCACCTAACACTTGCACCGCAAATATTGCGGAAACAGAAAGAGCGATTGATGTGCGGTTTTCACAGAATGGATTGGTAGTCAGGGGCTCGTATTTTTAGCCAACAAACAGATTGTAATATTATTTAGAAAGTGAATTTTTTATTCAAACATACAGTTTTTAAATGGAACAGTGGTTGTTTCTGGAATTTTTAACACCAGCTGTGTACAAAGAATTTTGAATGACATTTTATCACGTTTAGTTTGGCAGCTACAACCGTTCAAAGTTTCGGGGGCGGAGGCTGCGATAGCGTAGCTGACTGGCCGAGTGGCTTGCCCCTGGGGCACGGCCCACTGTCTCATGACCACCAGCCAGTTAGCTACGCTGTCGTAGCCTCCGCCCCCAAAACTTTTGAATGGTTGTAGCTGCCAAACTAAACGTGATAAAAATGTCATTCAAAATTCTTTGTACACAGCTGGTGTCAAAAATTCCAGTGCATGATAGAAAGAACCATCGTTCCATTTGAAAAATTGTATTTTTGCATAAAAAATACACTTTCTAGGTATTTTTACAATTTGCTTATCGCCTAACAATACGAGTCCTTGACTATCAATCCTTTCTGTGAAAACCGCACATCAATCGCACTTTCCGTTTCTGCAATATTTGCGGTGCAAGTGTTAGGTGATTCACCCTGTATACGTTACCTTCAAATTGTACTGTCGCTGTTTAGTCCCTTCCAAAAACCAACCAATCAAACCCTACTCAGAGACGAAGCAGTGAGTCAGAGATGAAACTGGCGAGAAAGCATTAAAAAACGTCTCCTTCCATTCATATGGTTCTGAGTTAAGATGAACCACAGTGAAGCCCTCCACACTACTAGCCCTGCTTAGATCAAATGTACTCAGCATGTGAAGTGATCTCTTTCTATCCCCATACTTTGGAGTACTCCGTTTTAGGCGCTTAACACCCTAGCGAAGTGATCCAACGGTTAATGTAACGGGCGTATACTCTAGAAGTAGAGTTCATATACTCTCCCCCCACACAGGTTTACGTTCGTGTTATTTCCTAAAATCACTCACCACGAATGGCGAATGATTCCTTCAACAAGGCCACGAGCGGTTTCCTGCACTATCTGTGTCAATCTCGAGACTGTCTCTCTTGAACTGGATGTAAAACCCTTGCTTCCAGTGTAGGCTCTGACAATTATCCAGTGACTAGATTACTCGTCTATCAACCGCACCTCGTGGTCCTCCACAGAGCCCTAGTATAATGGATGATGGGAGGAAAGAGTTGATGAACTTTTGCAGATGGTGACGTGCGTGGCGTACAGGGTGCCATCTGGAGGCCAGACCAAGAAGCGTCACAAACCGCGTGTGCGTGTAGCAGAGCCTGCTTGCGGGGCCGTCAGAGGTGTAGTCTGAGTGGGCGGTGAATGTAATTTGGCTCTGGCTGTGGTGAGGCGGGTTCCGCAATGCGCCACTGTTATCGACCGGCCGGTATTGATCGCACCACCTCAGATAGCGCCGCCATTATACCGCCGCCAAATTGCACCCACCGTCTATTAATATTTTTCTACTCTACAACGAGTAACAGCATTTTTACAGCCACCGTATTTCGTCGGTAAACTTGTGTAATGAACCCATAAACCCTTGTTAATGACGAAACGCCATTTTCGTAATCAACTTGGTTTTACTGCCCGTTGAATGACATTGATGTGGCTGGTGACATTTTAACCATATATACTGCTGATTTTTCCAAATTATGACACAAGGATTTGGCTGTCGTTGAAGATTATAAAAATGAGGAAACCGATTTATTCTTTTAATTAGGTACATTTATAGTTCTTCTATTTCATGCGCCACATTCCAATAGCATGCCATTTTCCAAATCCTCAAAAAATATTCCAATGTTTGTAATCCTGAGGTACTAAAATGGTAATGTCATCGGTCCCTAGTCTTACGAAGTACTTAAATTATGCTAAGGACAACAAACACACATCCCAGAGGGAGGACACGAACCCCCGCCGGGAGCGGTTGCGCAGTCAGCGACGCGGCACCCCAGATCGCGCCACTCCAAAGTCCTCACTGACGCGACCAATATCTTCATGAATGGTTTCATTCCAGTTAACACCAATGTCCCTGTTCGTTGTAACTATTTTCAGATCACAGAGCTTTTAGTAAAGAATGGCTAAAAGGAAATCAATGATACATTTATTTCCGAGTGGTCCTCGGATTAAAAAACTATGTTTTTGATGAAAAATTCAACCGCCAATCCGGCTGGACGCCTAGAAATATATCTAGCACACCACCTACGTTTGCCCAATATTGTTGTAAACGTAGTGGACGGGTGAATGAAACTCATGTTTTTTACAGGAATTACAAGTGCATTGAAACTTTTCAGAAAGATATTGGTCTAATTAAAAGGGTAAAAAATTAAATATATTTGAGATGGCCCAAGAAAAATGTTTCAAAAATCTGATATAGAGAAATAGATACAAAAACTGGAAAGACATATATTACAACCAAATATTTTAAAACAAAAGTTTCCTGTCTAAAAACACAGATATAAAAAATTAAAATATACTAGAGAAGTCTGAATGTCTGTATGGATTCGAATGCCAGGCATTAAATAGACTATTTAGAAGAAACGCGTCATTACGAAACCATCAGGTCCGTAGAAACGTATGAAAGGTTGTAACTTTACGTTGTAATGGTAAACTTTATCGAAACATAGAAGCTTCCCGAGAATGGCTTCACGGACTGAGGCGCCATTTCACGGACTGTGTGTGTGTGTGTGTGTGTGTGTGTGTGTGTGTGTGTGTGTGTGTGTTTCCTTAGCATACGTTAGTTTCAGTAAGTCTAGTGACAGATGATCTCAGTAGTTTGGACGCTTAGCTTTACGAACTTATGAACATTTTGAAACGTAGAAAATATCAGAAGTAATAATAAATAAAATAATGGTATTTTGTCAACATTTGTATGAGTGCAAGACAACAGATCAATCAAAATGATCTTCAAATGGTTGTGGGAATAGAAGCAAACAAAGAGTTGGTTCCAGGGAGTAGAAAAGTATTTAGAAGAAAAAAAAAATCTGAATAAACAACTAACAAGTTTTTCGGAAATAATTATTGAACATGGAAGGAATGAATGGCATAAGAGTGAAAGAAACAGATATGAAGTGGTTAGAAATCAGGGGAGGGTGGACATAGTTAATAGACGGGCGTACTCGTACTAGTAGAAAAGAGGAGAAAAACTAGTAAGAAATCGAAAATGGCGCGTGGCCCCCTAGGTTCCTAACCAAGGGAAGAAGAAAAACAAAAAGTAATTAACAGACATAATGGACTAAATTAACTTTGTAAATGAAGTAAGATTTTCGTCTGTGTACTCTCACTAATTTCTGAAATTGTACACGACTGTATACAAGAAGCTGGTTTGGATTTACAGAAAGCTGATATCAATATTGGTAAGAGCTGCCGAGTCGATTAAGGGTTGAGTTGAAATACACTTTACAGAGCATCGAAAGAAATTGTATTTTCGAAATGGGATGTTGGCTGCTAAGCAGTAGATACAGGCTGCTTGATTTCTGGAAGGCGGTAGAGACGGTTTCACTCTTTCTCCTAATGGGCTGTTTTACGATCTGTAAAAACAAATAAAATTGTAGATATGTCATTTCAGACCATTGAGGATGTTTTACATTCAATAAAACGAAACACGACTGATGAAAAAAGCTGGCACCTTATTTTAGTTGAATATACGGACAAATAATTGTAATTGTAAAGCAACTATGAACATCATGGTCACACAAATGTGGTATATAGACCGTCCTGTCTTGCACACCAGGTGGAATATTTTTGTCATGGTATGTTCTCCAAGAATATCAGTATGGTGGAATGTCGTCGAATCCAAGTGCACTGTTTGCACTTCTTTCTGAACCTGTACCCCTTTTCTGTTTTCGTTTTTTTTTTTAATGTTTGTAGACCTAAGAGACAAAACTGCTTTGGTATTCTGTCTCTAGACTGTAAAACATCTTTAACTTGTGTTAAGAACACACTTTGTAAAGGAAGTAAGCAAATTCGGAGGAAGAGTTAAGGAATAAATACTCAAAATTTGGCGATAACATTTTAGTTTCTTTAGAGACTACAAAGGATTAGGGAAATCAGTGGAATGGAATGGATAGTGTCTTTAAAAAATTGTAAGACAAACATTAGCGAGAGAAAAGGTAAACGATTATGCAGGAATCAGAATATGAGGCGCTGTTAGTGGACAGATTTCGCTGTTTATCGATGGGCGAAGTAAAGAAGATAGAAAACACAGATTTGCATTAACACCTGTGTGACAAAGAGAAATTTGTTAAAATCGAATATAATTTTGTTGTTTGAAGTCATTTCTGAAGATGTTCGTCCAATGTAGTGTTGTAGAGAGATGAAACGTGTACGGCAGACAGTTGGGACAAGAAGAGAATAGGAAGTTTCGAAACGTAATGATAAAGGGGACTTTATAAAGCAATAATAACCCCGAAACTGCTTGGCCGACCACAACTTGCCGCACGGTCTGAGGCGCTGTGCCACGGATTGCGCGGCCGCTCCCGTCGGAAGTTAGACTTTTCCTGGTGTGTGTGTGTGTGTGTGTGTGTGTGTGTGTGTGTGTGTGTGTGTGTGTGTGTGTGTGTGTGTGCGCGCGCGTGTGTGCATGTGTTGACCTTACGATAAGTTAGATTCAGTTAGCGTAAGTACTTTTTAAGTCTGCGGACCGATGATCTCAGCAGTTTGGTCCCTTAGGTTTACAGAAATGTTTTTTTAACTGTATACCATACCGGGATTCTAACCCAGGTTCTCTGCCTTTCGCGGCAAGTGTTCTAGTGACTTATCTGTGCACGCCACACGGCGCGTCCTCACAGCTATATTTCCGCCAATATTCTTTCTTCAAAAAATGTTTGTATAGTCTATGGGACTTAACTACGGGGTCTTCAGTCCCTAAACTTACAAACTACTTATGAACTAACTAAGACTAAGGACGGCACAAATATCCATGCCCGAGGGGGGATTCGAACCCCCGACCGTAGTGGCCGTGCAGACCGTGACTGAAGCGCCTCAGTCCCCGCGGCCACCGCGGCCGGCTATTCTTTCTTCCGGGAGTGCTAGTCCTGCAAGTTTCGCAGGAGAACTTGTGTGAAGTTTCGAAAGTAAGAGATAAGGTACTGGAGACGAGGTACTGGCGTAAGTTAGTTACGCTGTGCGGACGGGCCGTGTGCCGTGCACAGGTAGCTCAGTCAGTAGAGCGAAATTCAAAGCCCCTGGGTATGATTCCCGGCCTCCATTCAGTTTTCATTCGCCAGGAAGTTTCAAATACGCGCACATTCCGCTGTAGAGTAAAAATATCATTCCGAAATAACTATGCTACCTAGAGAAGTGTAAAAAAAAATCCGACTTCTGGACAGCTTCACTTACCTATTTTTCGGTACTTGGTAACACTGTAGTTGCCTAAAAAGGAATTCCCAAGTTGGATTCGCGGTTAATAATCTGTGATTTCGATCTTCGCGACTTGATCAGATGAATGGAAAGCCGTATGTATGAAGTAAAGGACCCAGCAACTAGTAACACTTGGAGAGAAACTAATGACTATTATGAATACAATTGGCATGTAAAATGGTTTTGGGATTCTGTTGAAAACTTTTTGAAGAAACCTTATAACGAATGTATACTTTTTCTGTGTCTTTCAGAGATGAGCTTAACAAGAAACATGCTCTTCGGTATTTCCGTATTACCTTTAATAACTGAATGTTTGTTAACTAGTGATAGTGAAAGCACGAGGAAAAGTCCCGTGCAACCTAAATTGACAACCTTCTTTCCACCAAGTGATTTACGCAAACTATAAAGATGACGTTCACATGTGTTGACACGATCAACTACATTCGTTCTCACGTTTTGCTTTGATTGGGTCATTCCTGGATAAATCATCCGCCGGATTACTGAATGTCCTGTGCGAAAATCTCTACCGGCTCGACAAAAACGTTGAATACACGCTTACATATCCATAAAGCACGTGGGTAGAGACAAAAATATCGATAAGCGTGGTGAAATCGGAGTGTACGGCAAACGTAACGCGGCTATATAAGAGCTCTTTCGAGGCGTTAATATTCTTTATAAGTTCTCTTGGGAGGAACGTGTAGGAATGTCTCGGTAAGAGCGCAGGAAAAGTTGCCACCGCAGCAAGCCTCGGGCGCTGATGTTGCGATCCTGCCGTGGGAAGTTGACGTGCTTGTTATGGCAACCTGCTTCCATCCGCTGATGTCGTGAGATTTGACTGCTGCTTCGTGAGTTCACTCAGCAGTTGCCTCGGAAAATCTGCCCCTTGTCAAGTTCAATACACCCGTACCACTTACATCTCAATTACAGATACTGTATCCGCCTCTTAATGCAAGAAAGATTTGTACGACCTAGTGTTTACATGCTTCTTTTTCGTATGTTACGCGGGAGCGTAGAAGATTATCCTAGTAATTAGGTTATTACCTGTTATCCTCCCTTGTTGTGACGTCCACAATACTGGTAGAAAACTTGCAATTCAGAGTTGTATCAGAATAATAACTACAATGCAATAGGAAGGAAATGTTCAAAATGTTTGTATAGCTTATGGGACTTAACTACAGGGTCATCAGTCCCTAAACTTACAAACTACTTATGAACTAACTAAGACTAAGGACGGCACAAATATCCATGCCCGAGGGGGGATTCGAACCCCCAACCGTAGTGGCCGTGCAGACCGTGACTGGAGCGCCTCAGTCCCCTCGGCCACCGCGGCCGGCGCAATAGGAAGCACCAATATAAGAGTAGACTGCTTAGCTTTTGTGACAACCTGAAGAATCTGTGTCAGAACCATAGGAATATAAATTCTTTTTTTTTAAAAAAACAGTAGTCATAGTACCGCTCCAAATATTATTAAAAATACATGATCAGCATCACTTTGATACGAAAATAAATTGCCTATGTGAAAATAGTGTGTTTCACGGTTCAAATATTTAAGCGAAACATTTTTAAAACCGGCCCTGGAAAAGACTGTCACCGCTTTTCGATGTCAAAAAACGCGATCAGCTTTCAGGCTTATAAGAGACAGTAAGATAAATCGGTCCTTTGAACTGACTTACCTAGCCATTTAAAAAGGGCCCTATTGTGTGTGTGTGTGTTTGTGTGTGTGTTGTCCTTAGATTAATTTAAGTAGTTTTTTTAAGCCCAGCGACTGATAACCACAGTAGTTAAGTCCCGTATAGTTACAAACATTTGCAAATTCGAAAAATTAAAGCATGTATACTGAATAATGTTAATTAAAATTTTCGTTTTACACCAGTCATTTTCGATCTGTAGCATTTTTTCCCATCAATTACAGAAAATTGTTGAATGGTTTGAACTAATGTTGTTTCTTGCTGATTTTACCTGACTTCAGCAATAGCGAAAATGTCGATATTGCTGCTTGAGTAACTGAAGGGTAATTATAGATTCCTTTATTTCTATAGTCAGAAGCGACATGCGATAAGATTTTCTTATCCTCAGATTCTCCTTCCGTCCCCCCAAAGATGTCGAAGTTTTTCGGGTATTGATTTGAAATACCCCGTATATCATCATTTCAGTATTGCAGGTAATGATTGATTGCGAAAAATCAGAATTATGCAGTCAGTCGTCATTTAGCACATTACTGAGTCTACAGACGACAGTTCACAGATACTGTTTTCGTCTTTGCTTGCTATTGCTTTGGCACGTGCTGTTACCGACGGTTTATATTTACCGTCTATCCACTTAACACAATTATCTTTTGCTTATACATCAGAGATGTCGGGTGGCGGTGATACGCCCAGCTAGAACCGTGCTGCACGGTAAAAGGGTAGACTGGAGTAGGCGCTCTTCCACTGCCATTATGGTTAAAAATTGCAGTTAAGTTGGCAGCTTATCTAAGTAGGCAGGCAGGGCGTTTTAATGACTGGCCGCTGTGTCGTGGCACTCTTTTCCGCAACACGGACGTGTCCTCTTTTAAGTCGCGCGTGCAAGCGTGCCCTGGGCCGCATATCTGCGTTCTTATTTCCACCTCACATGGGCTTGCATGTTTCGCCACGCCGAGCATGGCTGAACGTCACCGCCAGTGCTCGGTGCTGCGACGGAAGGTAAGGAAAGCAAGCCGAGTTTAACGACCTGACGACAGTGCGGTCATCAGACACAGCATTACGGAAGGATAGGGGGGGAAATCTATAGCATGCTGTTCAAAGGGACTATCCAGGCATTTACCTGGAGCGATTTAGAGAAAGCACGGGAAACCTGAAGCCGCGGTGGAGTGGCCGAGCCCTCTAAGGCGCCTTGGTGCAGAGCACACCGCTGCTTGCCGTAGGAGGTTCGAGTCCTCTCTCGGGCATGTTCAAAATGTTCAAATATTTGTAATTCTATGGGACCGAATCACTTTCGTCGTCAGTCCCTAGTGTTACAAACTACTTAAACTAAGTTAAATTAACGTAAGGGCAACATACACATCCATGACTGAGGAAGGATTCGAACCTCCGACGTGGTAGGCCGCGCGATCCGTAAAGTGGCGCTCCAGACCGCTCGGCTACTCCCGCGCGCTCTCTCGGGCATGGGTGTGTGTGTTGTCCTTAGCGTAAGTCAGTTTAAATAGTTTGTAAGCCTAGGGACTGATGTCTAAAGTAGTTAAGTCCCTTCGATTTGGCCGGCCGCGGTGGCCGAGGAGACTGAGGCGCTCCAGTCACGGTCTGCACGGCCATTACGGTCGGGGGTTCGAATCCCCCCTCGGGCATGGATATTTGTGCCATCTTTAGTATAAGGTAGTTGATAAGTAGTTTGTAAGTTTAGGGACTGATAACCCCGTAGTTAAGTCCCCTAAGCTTAACAAACATTTGAACATTTCCCTTCGATTTGCAAATTTGATTTCTTTTCTGAAACCTGAAATTGGATGACCAGGCGGAGATTTGAACCGTCGTACTCCCAAATACGAGTCCATCACTTCTGCTCAGGTGTTGTGTATTCTAATAAGAGATTCTGCTTGTAACGTAGTTAAAGTAACCTACAGAAAATTAATAGAATTGACAGAATGAATTACGTTCGTGAACATCGTTTTAAAAATGACGTGAAATGACAATGCTACAGTCTGGTTGGAGTTAAGGCAGTGACTATAGTTGGGTATATTAGGTGCAGGATTTAGGTTAAAAAGGTGCAAAGAAGGTGCTGTAATGTAACTGAAAAAGGTGCAAATGATGATATTCTCACAAACATAATCAATGTTCAAATGTTTGTGAAGCTTAAAGGACTTAACTGCGGAGTCATCAGTCCCTGAACTTAAAAACTACTTATGAACTACCTTATACTAAAGACGCCATAAACATCCATGCCCGAGGGGGGATTCGAACCCCCGACGGGGAACGGCCTCGCGATCGGAACATAGCGTCTCAATGCCCTTGGCCACTCCGCCGCGGCAAACATAATCAAAACTCTCTCGTGTTATCATGTATTAAAAATCTGAAAGAAGCATGTCCTAGAACTCAATATTATTAGAATCACATATTCAGAAAGCTGTTAAAACAGATAACATTCAACATTTGTAGTGTTCTATGATCGTTCATGGGAGAAAGCCATTAAAATCTGCTGTTCTCTTTGCTATGGGTAAGATATTCGTGTGAACAAGGGTGAGTGAGTGGTATAAAGAACGTTGGTACATATTAGTGTATAGGAAAATGTATGTAGAAACAGCACACTGTGTGGGTGTTTGTACAGACTTCGGGACTGCGGTGGCAAGTCGACGCGGTTGTATGCGGAGCAGAAGCGGCGCCACTCGTTATAATATTGAGTATTCGTTGTAGATGCGAGGTGATATTCTATGAATGGACAGCCACGGAATAACAATGTAATAGTTCTGTTTTGTTCTCATGCTCTTAAGGGTCTTTGTTAGTTGGAGGAGTCGAACCTGGCAGTAGTCTCAGAATGAATCATTATGAATGTACAAGGGAAAGTTTGGATCGTAGTTTGTGAAAGAAAAGGGAGTTTTTTCATTCAAGTAGTTAAAGAGACGAGTAATTACTTTAGTCTTTGTCTAAACCACAACTTCGGAACAAGATTCGACCGTGGTCAAAAAACTGAAAACTGGCACCGAATGGCGGGACCCGTAAATAGTCATTAAATTAGAGCAACCGAAAAGGAAGAGCAGCACGTCTTACTTGGTTTGCGAGTGCCCAAGCTTGGAGTTAACAGTAAGAAAACCGACACGCACGACTCCACACTAAGTCCAGTTCCCAAGTCACTCTACAACCTCCGCAAAACACCGCTCATTTCATTGTTATTTTCAATGAGACAGCATCTCGAGCCAACTAAGAAAAGGATCGATTGTCGTTAACAGATACGAATGGTGCATATTTTGCAGTTGAAACCACTTCAACTTCAGGGTTTTTGGCTATACTATGTTCTAGTACGTGCTTTGCAGTACCTTGCATTGCTTCTTTCAGATTAATTAAAAGAGCCCATCGTTCTCCTTTTGATGAGTTTGCTCCTCCAATTTGGTGATGTTAGTTTTTCAGGAAGAGTAACAATCCACAGTAAAAAAATCAACTTGCAGCTTCTGTTGACCATCTAGGTCTTTCTTTTGCCTTTTTGGAGCTTGTATGACATATACGAAATGACACATAGCCTTACACTGGTTACAAATAACACTATAGCCATTGCCCAAGTTAGATTTGGAGAAATCTGTAGTGGTCTAGTAATTTCAACATACGTTTGTAATGTAGGGGAGCCTTTCTTAGCTCTTTCCTAACGAAGCCAGAAATGTGTTTGCATATGAATATTAATCTATTAGTGCTTCACAAATTCTATGCAATGCAAGTCACATGATTTTGTTTAAAGTTTATAGGTTACAAGTTGTAAGGTGTAAGATGCTTGATCCGGAAGTATTACCCACACTCAATCATCCCGTATTCCTTCAGGTCACAGTAGTACACAAACGTCATTGAAACTTAACACCACACTGGCATTGTTTGTTTTATTCTGTAAGTACATTTGCAAAACCATTGATTTCATCTGGAAGTGCGGAATAGCCGAGTGGCCTAAGGCGTCATGCTACGGACTGTACGAACTTTCCCGTAGGAGGTTCGAGTCCTCCCTCGGTCATCGGTATGTTTGTTGTCCGTAGTGTAAGTTAGTTTAAGTAGTTTGTAAGTCTAGGGACTGATGACCATGGAAGTTTGGTCCAATAGGTTTACAAACATTTGAACATTTTTGGGTTTCACTTGCTGTCCTTTTAGAGGTGCTACTAAAATATTCAGAAGGTATGTGTTATCGCTGATTTCACCTAGTAGACTGGATTTTCAGCTATTACTTGCTTGATGCGAATTAATTTTCCACGTTCAGATGCTCAAGACATGATTCTCGTAAGGTCCTCTCATATGGTATATTTCTGCACATATGTTCACACAGTAGCGATGTTAAGCTTGGAAAGAGGAACACCGCATGCCAAAAAAATGTCTTTGCAGTTTCAGTAAAAAAATCATTTGAGGCTTCAGAAATTACTGCAACCAATCGCCTTTTTTGATGGAGATATTTAGTAATCCATAACCAGTTTCGATTTGCCTAGCAGCTCATCTGACGGTATACACGATACATTCAGTGCATTTTGGTTGTGACTTTGTGAGGGTTGTGGTAAGATAAAAATCTAGAGCAAGTAAGCACATGTGGCACGTTACATAGAATATTAACAATATAAGTTCTTCTTCAAGGTGTTACTTACAGTTAGGATATACATTATAAAAATATCCATTGTATTTATCCCTTTGGAAAACGTTCTGCCAATGACAGTAATCTGCAAAGACCTTTTTCATAAACAGCCACTCTGTTTCCTACAAATTGTAGACAAACCAAAGAATATGAATACACCAAAGGCTCGTTGTGTAATATTGTGTGTTACGTACCACATGTAGCGCTTACATGCTGCCGTTTTGTTTTTCCACAGATACACAGCAATTCTCACAAAGTCACAGCCAAAATGCACTGAATGTATCGTATGTACCATTTGATGACGAGCTGCTAGGCAGTTTCGAAACTGGTTATGGTTAAATATCTGCATAAAAAAGTCAACTGGTTGCAGTAATTTCTGAAATTTCTGAATTTCTGACATTACAGACGCAGGTTCCTCAACGATAATAAATAAAAGTTTTAAAAAATCATTTGTTTCGTGAATCTGAAGAAGCCATTGCCGCACCAGTTAATTATCGTCGAATTCCAAGCTCTTGACGACCGCTTCGTGTATGCTTAATCAATTTTTCTTTTCACTTAATGTGGTACTGTAAATGAATAGAAATGTCGACGCTTACGTAGATAAATTAAAGCTTCTCAACAAAATAATTACGCGCATGTTTAGAATGCGTACAATCCGTATGAAGCGTAATTGTCAGTTTACAGTACTTTTTGAAATTTCAAAGGCGAAGAAGAATAGTGGGCGAAACCTTAAGTTAACTGACAACGACTGAGAAGCATTAAGAACGACTGTGGCCAGACAACATAAAACTACCTCCGAAAAAGCGATTGTAAAGCTCGACACTCACTTGAGTAATGTAGTTTCGATAAAAACAGTACTACTAGAGCATAATATTCATGGAAGGGCTGCAATTTCTGAAACCTAATTAACGAAGGCAACGCAAAGCTGCGAAGAATTATTAAATCTGGACACTTGATGACTGGAAGTATGTGGTATGATCCGATGAATCGCCGTTTACATTGCTTTTTATAAACACAAGGGTTTATGTATCGACCCCCCCCCCCACCCCCGCCAAAAAAAAAAAAAAAAAAAAAAAAAAAAAATCGATACAGCATGCTTGCTTCGTACAGTCAAGGCATAGGGAGGGTTCCGCCATGATTTGGGCATCTATATCAGGTGTTTCACTATACTCACTGAATGAATATTTTACTATGTTCGACAGCTATGACTAACATATTGCTAACGACCACTGCCATATTCCAAGATCATAACGTCCCTCCACACAGCAGAAAAGGTTCAGGCGTGTTTTGTACAGCATCATAACATTATCATATGTCTCTCCTGGACAGCAAAATCGCCACGTCTTAACATAAGTGAACCGAGAGGCGGTTTATTGCAGAGAGTGAGGCCAAAATTTACAGCTCCAACAGCGTTGAAATTCTTGGCGGATGTTTTGCCACAAGACTGAATAAAATCCTGTTGAAAACTATAAAGACACGTTACGAATCTGTTCCTCTAAGAGTTACAGCTGTTCTCAAAGCATTTGGTGGGCATACTCCTTACTAACAAATGAGTATTGTGTCTATGATAGGTGTTCATATTGTTTTGTCCACCCCCTATAATGTTCAATCCGACTATGGTGTAAGAACACCACATACCAAGTGATAGTGTAATATTTTATGATTACTGTAACTTGTAAACACTTCTGGTCAAATAATTATCTACTTTGAGCCCTGTTTACATCTTAAGAATTTGCTCGAGGAGTTTGTAGCACTCCGTAATTAAGAGAGGTATAATTATATCAGTGCCTCTGAAATAGAATCTAGTAGCTAATAATGGACGAACAATTTTCGTTACACTCACATGCCAATGTTCGACACCTCGCCACGCAACAAGGAAAACCCATTCTGAATTTGTACTAAGGATTTAGTGACAAAGTGGATCCTACATAGATGGTTTGTTGACTTATTTATCGTCAAAAAAAAAAAGATGTTCAAATGTTTGTAATTCTTATGGGAACAAACTACTTTGGTCATAACTCCCTAAACTTACAAACTACTTAAACTAAGTTAAACTAACCCAAGGACAACAGACACATTCATGCCCGAGGGGGGATTTGAACCCCGACACGAGAGGCCGCGCGATCCATAACGGCCGCGGTGGAGTAGCCGAGCGGTCTAAGGCGCCTTGGTGCGGAGCGCACGGTTGCTCGCCGTCGGAGGTTCGAGTCGTGTTGTCCCTGGGTTAGTTTACAAATGTTCAAATGTTTGTAAAGCTTATGGGACTTAACTCGGGGTCATCAGTCCCTAAACTTACAAACTACTTATGAATTACTTACTAACTAGGACGGCACAAATATCCATGCCCGAGGGGGGATTCGAACCCCCGACGTAGTGGCCGTGCAGACCGTGACTGAAGCGCCTCAGTCCCCGCGGCCACCGCGGCCGGCGGTTAGTTTACCTTAATTTAAGTAGTTTGTAAGCTACGTACTGATGACCACGCTGTTTGGTCCGATAGATTTACAAAAATATGAACACTTGATCCGTAACTTGGCGCTCCAGACCGCTCGGCTACTTCCGCGCGGATATTTATCGTCTATCGTACAGTATCATCAGTGACCAAAGGAGTACACAGTAATTTGCTAGAACGTTTGTTCGTATTATAAGTGACAGTTCGCAGTGAACTCGAATATATACTACAGGATAGTGCTCACTAATAAGAACACCTGTGTTAGAATATAAGTAGAATGAGAGTGTCTACGAAGGATAGAGTATGAAGCTGTGCGTTCCTTAATATTGTCATTATATTCGCGCACTTCACAATTGATCTGAACGAAACCAATGAAAGTTTAGTAAAGGTTTCTACCGACATCTTTTACTTACTGCCTTATGGATATATTCGTCGGATAATTAAGGTAAAACGATAATATGTCGAATGGCGATGTGTTGTGAAGCTTGCATAATCACAGTTCAGAGTTATTTCTTTCCTTCATTTTATTTTCGAACTCGAATCATTGTTATGAAATACAGTTTACAGTGGTGTATTTGGCATTAATTAATGCTAATACCCTGAATATTTCGGTTGAACACTGTTGATAATGGAAGATACCTTCAGAAACATGCAGTGTTACGAATAAATTACCTCAGTTGCTTATCCATATTTTCACGTTCGTTTCAGTACCACTTATTGGAAGGAAGAAATGTGTAATATTTTTGCTATTACAAACATGAATTAAGGAAAAGGACACACTCCAACTGTACGGTGAGCCGGCAAGAGTTGAATGAGAACATTCAAATCCGGTGGATGATGCCGTCACATCTGTCATACGAGATCCACTTACCTTACAGCAATTCAGTCGGGCCCGGTGGTCTTGGGGTAAAGCGCTCCACTGGAAACCGAAGGGTCGCGGCTTCGAAACCCGGTCGGATCTCGGATTTTTTCAGTCTGCACTTTAACCCGTCCTTCACCTCTCAACGATGTGAGGAGTCGCCATAAGCGACACGTGGTCTGGATTCCACGTTAAGGTGTAGGTCCCCTTTCCGTGGTTGGATAACTGGGGTAGGCTAGGGACACGCAAGTAGCCGAAGTGGCGTCCAATTGAAAGACTTGCACCAGGCCAGTGAGCCACACGAAATTATAATTATAGTAATTCAGACTTAAGCAATACCTTACACTTCTATGATAATGTATTAAATATTGGAGTTAGAAGCCGAAATTGGAGTATTTGCGTACTTTTTGTCACATACAACTTGAAACTGATTTCGTTCGCATGTGAATCAATCAGTCTCTTTCTGGCGCAACATGAACTTTTCCAGAGAAAAAAAACACAACAACTTAGTTCTTAATTGCCATTATAGGAGTCAAAAAAATTCTGATTCACTTAAGTTCTACATCGATTCTGTGCCCTGTTCGTCCTATTACTAAAAATGCCTTGTGAGCTGGAGCTTACGTGCGGAATGAGTGTTGTCCGAGAAAATAAGCTGGCTATAAAATGTTGGATAAGAACAGCAGTGATGGGAGTGCGTGTAGGGGCGGGAGACGGTGTAATAAGGCTGGGAGCTGGCTGGGGAGCGGCAGCCGGCGGTTCCTGTCTAACCGCTGCTGCCCACCTGCCACTGGGGAGGCTCACCAGTTTCCCGGAATAAAATTATCCACAAAGCATTGTACAGCTTTATAAAGGATTAGACCTACCCGTAGCTATTGATTAATGAAGTTGAACTCAACAGGATAGCTTATTTAATCTCAGCAGTGCTGCATTAGTCATGGGCCTATCGCTTATGGTATGACCCCCTGTTTCTCCGAACTTTCCAAACTAGGCATCGCGATTCCCAGGGGTGTCGTACAGTCGCATCAAGGGTATAAATTCAGAAGGTAAAACAAGTCAAAAAGTTATGAAAAAATACAAAACATACTTCTCTCTGTTCGGTGTTCTGTACTTACACATGAATCATAAGAATAATTATTGTTTCTTTAAGTTATCCTATAGAGTAAAACAAAAGTGATATCTGCCGTTCCCCAGGGAAGCGTTATAGGTCTTCTACTCTTCCTTGTGTTTATAAACGATTTAGGAGACCATCTGAATAGCTCCCTTAGACTGTTAGCGGATGATGCTGTCGTTTATCGGTTAGTGAAGTCAACAGAGGATCAAAAGCAATTGCAAAGCGATTTAGACAAAATTTCTACATGGTGCGACAATTGACAATAAATAAAGAAGAGTGTGAAGTAATACACATGACCACTAAATGAAATCCGCTGAACTTCAATCAGTCAAACCTTAAGGTCGTAAATTCTACCAAATACCTAGGAGTTACAATTATAAAGAACTTTGACTGGAGAGAACACATAGAAAATATTGCGGGGAAGGCAAACCAAAGATTACGTTTCATTGGCTGAACGCTTCGAAGATGCACCAGCTCCATCAAAGAGACTGCCTACATCACACTTGTGCGTCCTCTCCTGGAGTACTGTTGCCCCTTGTCGGACCCTCACCAGGTGGGACTGACGGAAGACATTGAGAACGTTCAGAGAAGGGCAGCTCGTTTTGTTTTATCACGTTACGGGGGGGAAAGGGTCACGGAAATGTTGCATGAATTGGGGTGGAAATCATTAAAAGAAAGACGTTATTCATTGCTGCGTGATCTGTTTGCGAAGTTTCAGTCACCGCCTTTTACTTATGAATGTGAAAATATTTTGCTAGCACCCACCTACTTAGGGAGACATGACCATCCCAATAAAATAAGAGAAATCAGAGCGAAAACGGAACGATTTAGGTCTTCTTTCTTCAAATTCAAATGTTTGTATAGTCTATGGGACTCAACTACGGGGTCATCAGTCCCTAAACTTACAAACTACGTATGAACTACTTACGAACTAGGACGGCACAAATATCCATGCCCGAGGGGGGATTCGAACCCCCGACCGTAGTGGCCGTGCTGACCGTGACTGGAGCGCCTCAGTCACCTCGGCCACCGCGGCCGGCTATTCTTTCTTCCCGCGCGCTATTAGAGGATGGAACGGTAGAGAAAAGTTGTGAAAGTGGTTAATGAACCCTCTGCCAGGCACTTAAATGTGATTTGCAGAGTATCTATGTAGATTTAGATCCTTTGTAAACAGTTGAATCTAATTACAGTCGGTGGAACAGCGTCTTGTTTAACTATATGTATTAGATAGGATTTGTAAAGCTCCGGTTTAAGTCTGGCACTTGCAACGATAGTAGCGCCATTAGCGGAGAAAGAACCAACCGTAGCGGCATTATCAATGTACAGTCACATAGTAACATCTGTGGTACAGTCTACCACCAAGTCACGGAAGGGAAGCTAGCGCTCTGCCATTCTTAATGCTGTTATTCCCATTTTACATCTGCACACGATCTCCTCCGCCCATCCACCAGAAGTCATCTGGCCGCAGTAATTAGCAGTGGTACACGGGTCGCTAGTGGAGACTGTTTCTATTTTTGCGCGAGGAGGGGATTGAGGGCGTCGTAGCGTGATGTGGAGATTTTGAATGGGAGCGGCGCTGTTAATTTGCGCTGGCGCAGTTCCGGCGGTTCCGCTGGCGCGCCGCGTGCCCAGCGCCCGCGCTTCCGCCGCCGCCGCCGCCTTCCACCTGCCGCGCAGCTGCCGCACAAAAGCGCGCCCGTTACTCCTGCAACGGCCGCCACACTCCCGGTGCGCTGCGCTCCAAGGAACCTTAACAAGTCAAAGCAGTCAACAACCCCAAGATTTACTTAAGACGCCCGAAAGAACAGACGCCACACAAATACAATGAGTATTTAAACGCGACCACGGCGTTAGCTTCAGTTATTTCACCGCAGATGCGGTCATACGTCCGACCTCGCACGGGACTCCGCAATGGTGAGCGTAAGAGGGCATGGACGATAGGGGCGCTACAAACACAGCGTGCGACTTGTGGGAATTTAAAACGGACGGGAGGCGAGCACGGGTGGCCAAGTTATGGGACTTAACTACGGGGTCATCAATCCCTAAGCGTACAAACTACTTATGAACTAGCTAAGACTAAGAACGGCACAAATATCCATGCCCGAGGGGGATTCGAACCCCCGACCGTAGTGGTCGTGCAGACCGTGACTGGAGCGCCCCAGTCCCCTCGGCCACCGCGGCCGGCGGTGGCCAAGTGGCCATACATTTAGCCGACTCCCCTCTGTGAAACACATGCATTGTATAATATACAGAGGAACATAGATTTGTGTGCGAGTAAGTGAGAGAGGTTTGGAAGGTAGTTAGGCAGTTGTTGGCAAGTATCGTTCGTTCGTTTTTTTTTATGGGAGTTAACTAGGGGGTCATCAGTCCCTAAACTTACAAACTACTTATCAACTAGCTAATCCTAAGGACGGCACAAATATCCATGCCGGAGGGGTGATTCGAACCCCCGACCGTAGTGGACGTGGAAGCCGTGACTGGAGCGCCTCAGTCCCCTCGGCCACCGCGGCCGGCTGGCAAGTATCACTCGAACATCTGCCACTACGATAACGCCAGCAGACTTCCTTACACCCGACACGGTCCCCTATCCACAGACCAAAAGGAATTCAGTAAACTGGATAAAAGGACACACAGTTTACTATATATTCAACAGCCCAAGTTCAAGTAAACAGGACTTTGTCATGTACCTACGGATTCAACATCAAAAACTACAGGCAATCCCGCATTATGGTAAAAATTATGCAATTTTTTTAACCAAAACAATCAGTGAACAACTAATGTACTAACGTACGATTAACTCACTTTGCAGACACGGAAATTACATTCAGTTGAAATTAAATTTGATTTTATATAGAATGACCAGAAGATAATCCCACGAAGAAAAGAAGTAGTAAATAAGAAACAATGTAAACTTTGTTTCATCAATTCCACAGCCGGGAACTTTGGCCGTGACACTTTTCGGAGGCCGGACGCGGTGGCCGAGGTGACTGAGGCGCTCCAGTCACGGTCAGCACGGCCACTACGGTCGCTTTAGACCGCTCGGCTACTCCACCGCAGCGGGGTTTTGTTAGTAGAAAGTGGTGATCTTTTTCATTCACAAATACTAAGTTATGTTGGGTTCTTCAAAGAAAATATAACTTACGACTTTCAGGGACTAGCAGCCACTTCCCAGAAAAATAACAATAAATAATGAGCAAATAGCCAGTTAACTCGTCCAACTTCGAAGTAAATACTATCACCTGCATCACAGAAAACCTTGTAATATATTAATACTGCAAAAGTTTGTGCGTATGCCTGTCACTCTTTCATTTTGAAATAGTTGGATGGATTTAGATGAAATGTAGAATAGAGATAGCATTTACCCAGGATTAACACATAGGCTACCTTTCGTAAGCCAGCATACGGTGTATAGCAGACAGGGCCTTGCAATAGACATCCACACTTTTTGACCGATCAACATGAGAGTTGGCTGATATTTGTAAGCCGGCCGCGGTGGCCGAGGGGACTGAGGCGCTCCAGTCACGGTCTGCACGGCCACTACGGGCGGGGGTTCGAATCCCCCCTCGGGCATGGATATTTGTGCCGTCCTAGTTCGTAAGTAGTTCATAAGTAGTTTGTAAGTTTAGGGACTGATGACCCCGTAGTTAAGTCCCATAAGCTTAACAAACATTTGAACATTTTTTTTTTTTTTAATATTTGTAATTTCCATGGAAATTGGGTAGAAGGAAATGGATTGAGAGAGTAGGAGAAGCCAAGAGCCCGAAAGAAACGGGGTAGGGTCAGCCGAGAGAAGACAAGCAGGAGATGGACAGAAGATGTGATACGAGGAGATGGGCAGAGGGAAGGGGGAGGAGGCGATGGACTGAGAGATGGACAGGTAGCATAGGGCTGAGAAACACGGGGAAGGGGGGGGGGGGGTAAGGTGAACAATCTGTCAGACGGAAATGTTCAAATATTTGTAGAGTTATGGGACCTAACAACAGTGGTCATCGGTCCCTAAACTTACAAGCTAAAACTAATTTATCCTAAGAACAAAACACACACACACACACACACACACACACACACACACACACACATGCCAGAGGGAGGACTAGAATCTCCGCCAGCGAACGGCCGCAAGCTCCGCAACGCGGATATTCCGCCGCGGCAGACTGGAATAAATACATAATGTAGGATGGACAAGGTACCTTGAATTACATGTATCATTGTTCACATCAGGAGGGAACGGATTGAGTAGGTTGATAGATGAAGAAGAAGAAGAAGAGGATGAGCAGAGAGCCGCAAACAGTCGTTTAAGTATTCACCCCCTTTTCTGGCACTTTCTGTAATTTGCTACTCGCCAAAGTAAAAACATTTTCCATGGAGTAAAAGAGCGAGATTCGAGGGACATGAGTTCAGAAGGCTTTTCCCATCGTCTTTTTTTCTTTCTTTTTCTTTTTCCTTCCTCGCGGTTTCTTGGGCCGGAAATAGGCATTCCAAGAAAATTTTTGTGATGCTGTATACGCGTGCGTCAGTGGTGAGTTTCGGCATCATTTTCATAAATAACTTTTTTACTGCGGGTAACATCAGGGGTACGGGGAGTGGAGCTAGTTGACACATGAAAGAAATTAGAAAGATTTATCAGTTATTACAAGGTCTTTCTTCTAGTAGCACAATTTTGTTTGCTTATTTAAAGATACTTTCCGAGCATCTGCAGAAATTTACTTTGTATTCAAAATTTGTTGTGAATTGAACACATCTTAAGTGATTCAAAGATGCCGTGCGGGAGTATCCGAGCGGTCTGGAGCGCCACGTTGCGGAAATTGCGGCCTCCCGCGTCGGAGGTTCGAATCCTCCCTCGGGCATGGATGTTTCTGTTGTCTTTAGTATAAGTTAGTTCATAAGTAGTTTGTAAGTTTAGGGAGAGATGACCCTCAGTTAAGTCCCATAAGCTTTACAAACATTTGAACATTTCTTGATTCAAAGTTATACATATAATGACTTTGATTCAATCGGTGTACTTTATTTTGCTCCATATTTCCCGATGAAATAGGTGTTCATTATTGCCAGTGTGTATGGATATTTGGGAGAGGGTCTTCTTTTTTTCTTATGCCTTAAATTGCTCTGTATTACTGCTATAAAACTCGAAACATGCACTGCGAAAGGGGGATTATTTCCCGAAACGCGCCGTGCAAGAAGTAAATTAAAGAAGATTGTGAGTACCCAGCTAATTAATGATACTGTTATGTGATAGTCGAGGTTTCTTTTCCAACTTCATTACTTTTTAGGACGGCGGTTCAAATCCGCCTTCCGCCATTCAGACATCCGAGCTTGTGCTCCGTCTAATAACCACGCTGCCGACGGGAAGTTAAACCTAATCATCCTTCCTTCCTCCCTTCCATTATTCATTACATCAATATTCTTCACTCCTTTCAGCACAGTTTTGAGGGCATTAGGCGTTTTGCGAATATGATCAAAACTTCCATATACTCATTAGTGAAGGGAACACTTATATAATTGGATCTGTTAATAAAATTCATGATTTTTATTGTGTTTTAATAATCTTCACGCGTTTCACGGAGGGTATGTAAGCCACAACGTCGACAGCAATACGACGATCAATTATAACAGGGTATTTTGTACTCAAACGATGAATATTTCTTCCTTGGACGAGAGACATATATCTGGGATTCTGAAAATCCTACAATAGAACGATTACTTTTCACATGGTCAATATCTTCTGCAGAAAAATTTTCAGGGACGGTTTCATCGGTAAAAATACTTTTCACTCTCTAACTCTCTAGATTAAGTGGCTCAATCATATGGTATTAAAATATAATTTGTATGTGCCAAATATGCAGTCAAAGAATTCATTCAAGGATACAGTGGTTGTTTCTACCAAATTAATGAAAGCAAATGATCGCAGGCTGTGTTGCGTCCATCCTGTACTAGATATATCAATACCGAATATGCATTAGTAGTTGCTGCATCGACGTGCTAGACAGAACGTTGTTCCGTCCTCAGTTACGAAATAGAAATTGTCAGCGTAGCTAGTGCACAATTCTAGGATTCAGTGTTACGTAGATATGTTATATGTTTCTAGGCTGACATCTGCATACTATTTACTGGATTTAGTTTACTGTGCAAAACCACGAGTAATTATTTCCCTATGCGTATGCCAAATTTTCGTTACATAATGATTTAGATTGCAGACCTCCTTTCGAAAACTATTATGGAAAACGCCTGTAGTGACAGCAAAAATTTAGCCTTGAATTAGAATCTTCATCCAGCCACAAATAGACTGGATTGGTAAGATGATATTACACAAAAAACGAAAATAATTTTGGACGCTGGTTAGTGAGGGCCAGATGATTGTTTCAGTATACATTTCCCATCAGCATGGCGGGCGATGGACAACTGCTTCACCACGATGGTATTTAATTTGACGATGAAAATGTGACATGAGGCAAAAGGGCGAGATCAATACAGACAGAAAAGTTCAGAGGTACTTAAGAGTTAATGAAGTTTACTCTGCATGTTCATGGTAATTGCTTCTTAGCCGGCCGCGGTGGCTGAGGAGACTGAGGCGCTTCAGTCACGGTCTGCACGGCCACTACGGTCGGGGGTTCGAATCCCCCCTCGGGCATGGATATTTGTGCCGTCCTAGTTTGTAAGTAGTTCATAAGTAGTTTGTAAGTTTAGGGACTGATGACCCCGTAGTTAAGTCCCATAGACTATACAAACATTTGAACATAATTGCTTCTTAGGCTTATGAATGAAGGATCGCACAGAAAAGCGTAAAAACAGTATTAGTCCGACTTAAGAGATTTTTTACAAGATGTAACAGGCATCGTGTAGGCCTAATACTTCGTCGACGCTGTAACTGAAGATGAATACAATCTCTGTTAACGCAAATTCTTTTACTTCATAACACTGAAACAACGGATATACGTGGTACAGTCAATAAGTTCTGAGACTTGACGCCTGGTGGATAGGCACCCACACAACTATGTATGTTGCATACGCTGCCGCATTCCAGATGGCTGATTGTCGTTTCAGTTGGGAATCGCAAAGGAAACATCATGCTTCGACTCCAGTTATTATCCGGTTGAGAAACGTCGGATCTTCGTCCGCACAACTGATGAGGTCACCATCACGTTGGTCTTGCTACAGGATTCGTGGCACACTGTGCTGGATACCACGATACATGTTGAAAGCACTATGGATGACCCCTACTGCTGCAGCAAGAGCGTCTACCGATTGCTAGCGGTTAGCAGGCACCAACGTTGCAACTTCCCGAATCTTGCGTTCCGCTCGAACTGTTCGTGACCCACCAGTACGCACATCATCTTCAAAACTATCCCCCCATCCTTGCACGAAAAGTCAGTGCCACCTAAACACAATACTGCGACTCAGTCCGTTCAAATGTTTGTAAGACTATTGTAAGGGACTTAACTGCTGTGGCATGGATGTTTGTGATGTCTTTAGTAAAGGTTAGTTCATAAGTAGTTTGTAAGTTTAGGGACTGATGACCCGCAGTTAAGTCCTATAAGCTTTACAAACATTTGAATAGACTCTGTGACTTATACTACTGAAGAAAATAACATTTATGGCATGTATACAGAACAAACAAATGCTATTACGTATGTAACTACGTGTAGTATATTCAGCCTCAATGTCATTTCATTTACCTGTTGCTGGATCCTTAGAGGACCCAAACGCTGAATATGTGTACGCCGCAATATGTCGAAGACATCCTTGACTCCATGAAATGATAACAGTAGTTGATACACATTTAAACCTTCAAATTTACATTGACAAATGAACTGCCAAGCGTTAGAATTTGGAGCACAACGTTGTTGAGCTTCGGCTGGCAATTACTGCACTGGGAAAGGTAAAACGCTTAAACTGCAGGTTTCGCAAGTTAAGCACATCGGCAGTTCGCTGAGGAGCGGTAGAGCTGTGTCAAACGTCCACACTACAGCTGACAGTGTGTCTGCATTTTCTTTTCGCAACTCCGTGGCTTTCGTGGGACACATCGCCAGCTGATGACTGCCGGTAGACTCGTTGCGCAAAACACGTGCCACAAGCTTCGATTGTAAAGAGCTGTATAGTTTGTGCAGTAAGCCGCGAATGCCCAATTTGTAGCTTGAAGGAAGCAGATTTACACGGCGTCACTTTCATCTCTACTGAAATTCTGGGCTTCATAAGTAAAGATCAAACGCAATTGTCACAAGTAATATCTCTAATCAGATCGAAAATGATCCAAACAAAACTACTAGCTGGTGGACATTCGCAAATATATATACATCATTCTCGAGGTGATCGTAGAGAATATATTCTACGTGTTTGCACTACATTCTGTTTAGGAAGTAAGTTTCCTGTGTGCAGATCAAAGTCTATCAAAATGACCATCCTGGTTAATGGGTATGATCGTAACGTTTTTCATTTATTTTATGACGGCTTCGTCCATTGTGAATATCACCATACAGACATTGCTGGATTGCGTGAAGCGGGGGGTTGCGTCATCTAGTTGCCAGGAATGTTGACCAATCAGAGGTCACAGTAGCCCGAATTTGGAAACTGTGGCTACATGAGGGCATCCAGTCACGTTATGCAGTTTCGGGCCGATCAAGGAACACCGCCCCGAGGGAGGAACATTATATGGTGCGACAAAGAATGTCCAAATGTTTGTAAACCTATTGGACCATAATGCAATGGTCATCAGTTCAAGGACTTACAAATTACTTAAACTAACCTAAGGATAATACATATACACACACCCGTGTCCCAGGGAGGAATCGAACCTCCGACGACTAGCAATCGTGCGCTGTGCAACAAGGCGCCTTAAAGCTCTCGATCACCCCACCACGACTATGGTGCGAAAAGCGAAGCGGTTTTCCAGGAACGAGTTATCTGCCATCCGCAAGCACTAAATGGAGACCTACTGTGAGTTCCCGCTCACTGTCTCGACGGTTCGCATCAGCCCGACTGCGATCCTACGGCCCTGTGTGTCGGATTCCATTTCCACCAAAACATTAACACTGGCGTCTGGGGTGGTCACGTGCCTGGGAGGCTTAGACAGATGACATGACGAATGGCGTCGCATCACGTTCAGTCCTGAGTCCCGCTTCCCCATAACGTACGGTGATTAACGTCTTCGGATTTGGCGTTGTCACGAGTAGAGGGCACATCCTCCAGTGTTATGGTCAGACACACAGACGTAACCATAATATCACGGTATGGTGGGTCATAGGATATGCGTTCACGTGACCTCTGGTCATACTTCGGCAGATACTGACGGCACAGCGATACGTCACAGACATTTTGCGTTCGCACGTCCTATCCCTGATTGGACAGCACCCTGGGACAGTGCTCCAACAATATAATGCACACCCACACACAGCAGGTATGTTTATGGACTGCTTACAGCTTGTTGAGGTCCTACCGTGGTAAGGAAGACCCCCAGACCTCTCTATCGCTGAACACGTGAGGGATAAAATTGAAAGATGCCATCATCCGAGTACAGCCCGCGGGAACTGGAGACCTAGCTGCAACAACCGAATACAAACGTACCTCGGGAGATACTCCAAAGGCTGTTCGACACCATTCCGAGTGGCAGAAGGACATGGATTGCAGCCAGAGGGGGTGTGACACCCCACTGACTTGGCGCCAATGTTCCACCTGGAACGACCAAGGGCGCTACATCTTTCACCCCATATTGTAAGCAGTTCAGTATTTCCACACGGCCTTTCATCAAATGTAGTTCTTATTCACTTCCTGGGAGTGGCAATATAAAATTCAGAAGTTCAGATGTTTGTTAATGGAAGGGACTAAACTGCTATGATCATAGTTCCCTAGTCTTACAATCTACTTAAAATAACTTATGCAAGTACAACACACACCCATGCCCGAGAGAGGACTCCAACTTTCGGCGGGAGCGGTCGCGCCCTCCCTGACATGGTGCCTAGAAACGCACGGCCATTCCCGCGCGGCCTAGTGCATACACATGGTTTCGAACATGCTGGAAAGTCGATGTAGTTACGCCATGTCAGTTTCTTAATGTCGAGTGCAAGACAATAGAACGTACGAAACTAAAGAAGAGTAGTGCATTACACCAACATTAGAAAACGAATTGCATTCTTCCAGCGATTTCTAGTAATTCCCATTTTTTCGCACTAATGTTATAGGATTGACTGTCAATAGCAATTTAAACTACTCGTAAAAAGAATATGCCACTGTTGCCATAAATGTCACTTAACAGTATCTGTATATCCCTTATCAAATATCCTGTTTGAAAGATGTTTATCGCGCGGTAGTAGCCGAGCGGTCTGGAGCGACACGTTGCGGATCGCGCGGTCTCCCGCGTCGGAGGTTCGAATCCTCCCTCGGACATGGATGTTTGTGCTGTCTTTAGTATAAGTTAGTTCATAAGTTGTTCGTAAGTTTAGGGACTGATGGCCCCACAGTTAAGTCCCATAAGCTTTACAAACATTTGAACATTTTTGTTTATGACACGTGCACTAAATAGCTGCATATAAGATAAAACAAAAAAGGCGCAGCTAATAAAACAACGGTTTGGAATTTTCTGTTACAGGAAGCTGAGCGTTACGAGATGTACAGAAAGGAACTCCTGAATGTCTATTGCTACCAGCTCCTGAGTACTGCTACGTCTTCCTGGAACCCAGTGGTACGTTGACACAATGATTTCAGACAGTTTTCAAAAAGAGCCTTGGTGTCACTTAGATTTGTATACTACATGTTCGTCAGAACACACCTAGCAGTGAATTTTGGTTACCACATTTATAGACTACGTCGTCATTATGAACTACGTATTGTATGGAAAACGCAAGCAGTCTGAAGTAATGGCACACTCGCTGGTATTAATTTGTGTAGTTGATGAATCCACCACCTTGAAACAACTGTCCCCAATACAGCAATACTGCTTTTATGTAAAATGATGTTAAGTGGGTATTTTGCCATATTAGTTGACGTGAGCATCTAATAAACATGAATCTGGCCTGCCGTTGGGATGAAGATACTTCAAAGGTTACAAGTCGCCTGGCTTGAATATCACCACCGTTCTCACTACTGGGGTTACGTGGGAGACTTGAATTCAGTTATTTTATTCTATACCGGTTTTCGTATGACTGTGATTACTTAAGCTGTAGAAAACCGCAGTGGTTGTTCTGTACGAATTGGACCCACTTCAGTTAAGAGAGAATCCGCTCTGGGTGAAATTTGCTCTGGGTGAAATTTGCTGTTTCCCAGGACTGTAAGGGATGCCAAGGGATCGAGGGAGCTTCTACCGCAACAACGACTGGAACACTGCTCCTTCAAAGGGTGAAGCACACAGCACGAGAACACCTTGTCAGTTCTCACTATTCTTGGAGCTGGTCCTGTTGCTGCTGTGTGGTAACGTGGCACGAAAACATGACTTTTCCGTAACGAGCACTGTGAGTGGGAAAAACTGTTTGTCAAATAATGTTCCGATCAGTCTCTCCGCTTCTGACATCAGATAGGAATTTCTGTAACAAACTCTGAGAATAGTGTACGGCGCTCTTCGCGGTATATCCCAGGGGAGCAGTTTTTTACATTTTACTTTCTTGCCATTGGGCAAAATCTACTTTTATGTGACTGAACCAACAAGACGGGGGCTTAGTGCACGAGTGCAGTAGGACTTAACGATTCGCGGGGATAACGAAGAGGCATGGGGGAACTGTCGTAGTGACTGCTCTTTGCTGCATTTGCTATCGTCCTGGAGTTCTGCGCTAAGGCGTCCTGGTGACGACTTCGCGCTGTATCGAGGTTGTGATTGGTGTCCATCTGTTGCTAACCCACGTCATCGCGTCCACCGCGAATATTGTCTGTTGCAGAGCGTATTCGAAACTCCGGCTTGTTAGGTGGGAACTGACATTCATCCCAGGATTACCGATCTCATAGTATTTGTTAACTTGAAAGTGAGGAAGATAGGTTCAATCTAATAATTTATTGACAACCAAACACTTCATAGTCTGAACTTCAAGGGGTTTATTTAGGTCATTGACGGAATCTGCCGCGTAATTTCATTTTCATTTCCTTATCTTCACTTGGGTTTATTTGTCTTTGTTGATTTTATAAAGTTTTGACATCCAGTTACTGTAATAAATTGCATGTTCATCTTTGATCTGACTCGTAGTTGAAGTAGCTAGTGTTCCTATTTCATACAATTTTTATTTCATTGTTTTAATTTTGATCATTAATTACTTTTGATTTAATTATTGGTTAATTTTAACGCTATTATCCACGTTAGGAATCAATGTTATGGCCATATCTTAAGATATCTCATTTCCGATGTTTTAAATTTAGCATCATTGATATGAAAGATAAGTCAAGTGTCTACCCACGTTCTCGTTCCATTTATGAATTTCAGATCTCACCACCCGGGATTTTGCAGAATTTCGTACCATTACACTTTATCCCAAACTTCGTTGGTCTTTGTCGACATGTCTGTACTGTGTGTGCTTTGGTAAAGGAGTTTGTCTTGCTGCTAAGAATAGGTTTCAATGTTCAGACCTAGACACGGCAAATCTGTTTGTGCAGTTCGCGACTTTTCATGATTCTTCTGAAAGGTCGTTGCACGTAGTTCTCACGTTACTTGTCCCAATATCTCCATGGTTTCCTTGCACTAGTCATGTTAAATTTTATTCTGTTAACGTTCAGCTAACAACGTGAAGCTGCGCCCCATGTTCTTCAACATAAAATGTTTTGAAAACTCTTTTTTTAGATATTACACGTTTATTAAACACTTCGGAGAACTAAAACTATTGTCGCTGCGGGGTCATTTTGAACCTACGTTATAAAAGACGGTTAATATTTGTTGACTATAATCTTACAAGCTTCAGCATTCAGACATAATATCGAGTCATCTAACAAAGTAATTGCTTTTAGTACACTACATCCCATAATAGGTGTTCAAACGATCTGCCATCACACCTAAATTTAATCAGATACACAGAATAATAAAGCCACCGCCTAAAGTAATGAAGACTGCCTTTCTGCGATAATAAAACAAACGCCATCTGCAGCATACGAAATACTGTACTGTTTCCTCTTTCTAAGTTATCTTCTGAAAGTGTTTCCATTGACTTAATAAAAACTTGCAAATTGTAGCTTAGTCTCAGGTAAGATTTAAGCAGCTGTCTGGAAAAGTAAATGGTGCCTAACTTAAATTGCACAAATATGATTGTGTGACTGACAGTTGGTTGTTTACGTTTACAGAAATTTGATTTTTCTTTATAATGACGTCTTTTGGGTATCGACGGATTACATACAAAAGGTGAAGGCCGAACTTCCTCCGTTATCTGCATTTGTGACTAGGAATATTTGCATACAGTGAAAATTTAATACATCACTTTCATGTTTAATGCGTAGCCATCTTGAAAATAATTTCAGTCACTAAAGGAACTGTATTTAAATTGTTTGTCATATAACCTAGAAGCAGAAATTGCTCTCTGTAAGCATATGCTACAGTAGGCAAGTGTACGGCAATAATTAACATCAATGAGTGTAATATCTTAGCTGGGCTTCCCAAGAGGAGGTTTCAACCAGGCTTCACAGTATTGTTCTGCGTACTAGGACGCTGCGGCACAAAATAGGATAAAGGTCATGGTTAGTATTGTTTTTGTAATGGGAGTTCTTCCGTTGGTATTTCATGCAAATGAACACTGCCAATCAGTGAACTGTGTGCCTTTTTATTAGGAAAGAATTTGTTTCTATGTAAAACTTAAATGTTCAAATGTTCAAATGTTTGTTAAGCTTAAGGGACCTAACTACGGGGTCATCAGTCCCTAAACTTACAAACTACTTATGAACTACCTACAACTAATGACAGCACAAATATCCATGCCCGAGGGGGGATTCGAACCCCCGACCATAGTGGCCGTGCATGTAAAACTTAAACTGATGCTAGGTCACCAATAAGTTGAAAGAACTTGTCCATTAGTTCACCGCAAAATAATTCCTTCACTGAAGTTCAAAATGATAATTTCGTTTTTGTGTGTGATGCTTTTGCTGCTCTGTATTGTATATTTATGTTGAAAGCCAGCTATTCCAGTAATAGAAATGAATGACGTGCTCATAGATTATGTCCCTGATATCACTCCAGACCTGTTGTAACACACCATTGTAGTTAAATAATTTATTATAATTTGATCAACCTTTAACGTTAATGTTGCTCTTTTGTTACGAACGTACTTAAATCTGTGTACCTACGTCCGTCATCCAGTCCGCAGATACTTTAATCATAAATAGCTTTTATTTTTTTGTTAAGATGTGAATTCAAGCTTAGCAATTAATATTTACAAAACTTTAAGTACGGATATGAAATATGTAGGCCGGCCGCAGTGGCCGAGTGGTCTGCGGCGCGTCAGTCACGTTCTGCACGGCCACTACGGTCGGGGGTTCGAATCCCCTCTCGGGCATGGATATATGTGCCGTCTTTAGTATTAGCTAGTTCATAAGTAGTTTGTAAGTTTAAGGACTGATGACCCCGTAGTTAAGTCCCATAAGTTCTACAAACATTTGAACATTTTTATGTAGCAAGATAACAGCCACAACTAAAACAAAAGTAGAACAGCTGCTCTTCAATGAGACGAGAAGGCTGGTCATGTAAATTCCACTTCGTCGGGCAGAAGATATATATTCAGAGCGCCTGACCCTCTGTATCATGGTAAATTACCATAATTGCTGTGACGCAAAGAAACATTTAAGTGGAAGGGCCAGGTGCAAAGGACTAGTGCAAGGGAAACTGGTTCCTACGCTCGTACTGCCGAATGGCTTCTGGTTATCGCCTCCATTTCTGTAAGTTCATTATTTTGCTGAAGATCGATGAAGAAAATCGCTCTTAAATATCTTAAAAGTAGGCTATTCAGTTACTTGTCATCTACATCTACAATCTAATCAATCACAAATGGCGTCGCTTCGATCGTTAGGACAAGGGGCAAATAACCGTTACCACTCGTGTACCTCTATATTTATCATAATACTGATGTTTTCAGAATTAATCTAGATGTAACCTACTTTCTGGTACGAGATTAGATTTATGCTCCTTTAAATTTCATCAAGCAGTGATATGTAGAGTTTAGTTCCTTTTCAGAGTAACAATAAAACACCCGCAATGCGTTTTAACTTCATCTAATTAGAATGTCTTTAGATAACTATACCACCGATAACAATAATTATTACTACTACTACTACTACTTCAACAAGACATTAGGCTGTTCTAGTGGCAGCTGTGATGGTAGTAACGCGAAACGTAAGTCATGTTGCATGTTAGATAAGTGTGAACGATAAGTCATCATTGTCGTCATTTAATAGACGTATTTAACCGTGACTGATGTGCCGTCGGAGAGTCTTCTGTTCCAGCAGGTTAAGATGTGTTATAGTCATATCTTTTTCAGGTTTTCAGTTTAAATCTTTTGATATACGAAGTTTCAGCAAGACAGATACGTAAACTGTAAACTCCGTCCGACAAGCATTAGGAAGCCCACTGGGTACTGACCGGCCGCCGCGTCATCCTCTGCCCGAAGACGTCAATGGATGCGGTATGGAGGGGGGCGTGGTCAGCGCCCCGCACTCACGCCCGTTATGTCAGTCTTGGTGACGGAAGCCGCTACTTCTCAATCAAGCAGCTCCTCTGTTGGCCTCACAAGGGCTGAGTGCGCCCCGCTTGCCACCACCACTCGGCCCACTCGGACGGTAACCCATCAAAGTGCTAGCCAAGCCCAACAGTGCTTAACTTCTCTGATTTAACGGGAACCCGTGCATCCACTGTAGCAAGACAGATACATCTTGGGAAAACATCTTTTTGTCTTATTTATTTAATTTTTTTGAACTAGTTTTCGGGTTATTAGTCCGTCAACTACCAATATTGACAACTTGCGCATAGTGTCCAAGAATGAACATATAATTTTCAGTCCTCAAAGAAATGAATCGTTAAACTAAATATACCAATAAATATCATTTGCACTCATAGTACATTTGCGTCAGTGATTTACAAATTATCCGTAGTGAGGTGCTACGTAACTACAATGCTCTGACAATTATAGACAGTTTTGGCAAAATCAAGAAGGAAAACGTAACTGCTGCCCGTCTGTTCACGATGTTTCTTGTAGTGCAGCACAGACTCACCGCTTCTTCATACTGCCAAAAATTACTGGCTCTCTATTTTTATTTTCAGTTGTGTCCTACTACATATGTAATTAACACTTGCTGACATTAGTAACCTATCATTGTAATAGAATTATTATTTAATATTAGCAGTAAATTTCTATGAGGATTGAAATTTTGCTGTTCATTTTTGTACCGGTATACACACCATCGTAGTCAGTAATGGTACAAAGTGGTCTAACCGAAACCAACACGTGTCCGTAGTCGAAGTCACTAACACATGCCTGTGTTAAACAGAAGTCATATCTGGCGTTCAACAGGTAAGTGTTATAGGTCCCCTACTCTTCCTCGTGTTTATAAACGATTTAGGAGACAATCTGAATAGCTCCCTTAGACTATTCGCGGGTGATGCTGTCGTTTATTGGTTAGTGAAGTCAACAGAGGATCAAAAGCAGCAGCAAAGCGATTTAGACAAAATTTCTACTTGGTGCAAAAATTGGCAATTGACACTAAATAAAGAAAAGTGTGAATACACATGACCACTAAAAGAAATCCACTGAACTTCAATTACGCGATAAATCAGTCAAACATTAAGGTCGTAAATTCTACCAAATACCTAGGAGTTACAATTACGAACAACTTTGACTGGAGAGAACACATAGAAAATATTGTGGGGAAGGCGAATCAAAGGTTACGTTTCATTGGCAGAACGCTTCGAAGATGCACCAGCTCCACCAAAGAGACTGCCTACATCACACTTGTGCGTCCTCTCCTGGAGTACTGTTGCCCCTTGTGGGACCCTCACCAGGTGGGACTGACGGAAGATATTGAGAAGGTTCAGAGAAGGGCAGCTCGTTTTATCACGTTACGGGGGGGAAAGCGTCACGGAAATGTTGCACGAATTGGGGTGGAAATCATTAAAAGAAAGACGTTATTCATTGCGGCGTGATCTGTTTGCGAAGTTTCAATCACCGACTTTTACTTATGAATGTGAAAATATTTTGCTAGCACCCACCTACTTAGGGAGACATGACCATCCCAATAAAATAAGAGAAATCAAATCGAAAACGGAACGATTTAGGTGTTCTTTCTTCCCGCGCGCTATTAGAGAATGGAACGGTAGAGAAAAGTTATGAAAGTGGTTAATGAACCCTCTGCCAGGCACTTAAATGTGATTTGCAGACTATCTATGTAGATGTGTGCGGCCGCGGTGGAGTAGCCGAGCGGTCTAATTTGCCTCGCTGCGGAGCGCGCAGTTGCTCGCCGTCGTAGGTTCGAGTCCTCTCTGGGGCATGGGTGTGTGTGTGTGTGTGTGTGTGTGTGTTGTCCTTAGGTTAGTTTACCTTAGTTTAAGTAATTTGTAAGCTACGGACTGATGACCACGCAGTTTGGTCCGATAGAGTTACAAACATTTGATTTGAACGCCTGTGCGTTTGCACTTGACTCGGACGTAAGCCATTTTGAAACTTGGTGGCGGATGGAACTTTCACGCCCAGTATTTGGCAAAAATGGTAAGAGAGTCCTCAAACCAACGTTCTCTCCGTGGGCGCCCATATCCGGAAGCGGGGATTGTGTCAAAATTCAAATTCAAATGTCTGTAAATCTATCGGACAAAACTGCGTGGTCATCAGTCCGTAGCTTACAAACTACTTAAACCTAGGTAAACTAACCGAAGGACAACACACACACACCCATGCTCCAGGGAGGACTCGAACCTCCACTGCGAGCAACCGTGCGCTCCGCAGCGAGACGCTTTAGACCGCTCGGCTACTCCACCGCGGCGGGGAATTGTGTACATACGTTGTTTTCTCTGAAGAAAATTATTCAGATCGGTATTTTAGTAACAGGACTAAGTATTTAGCAGGGTCGGAACTAGAATTTTTTTTAAAAGGTGAGGCAGTCATCAATCCGAAGATCGGCTTGCACAGCACAGTGCTTTATTAGGCATGGTCCTGTTGCGAGCTGCTATGCCAGTCTTCCTTCGGTCTTTGAACTGACCTATAGAGCCAGTTATAAGGTACCTAGAGTTTAACGTGGTCTACGAACCGCGGTGTAACTCTTTTTCACATCAACAACATTGCCAGAGGTAAAAGAAATGATAAGTAACAGATGAAAGTCCCAGGATTGGCCAGGGATCGAGCTTACTGTCAAACCTAGAATTTTATCTGTTACTTATCACTTCTTTCAATCCTGGGCAATGTCGTTAATGTAAAAATGCTGAGTTTCACAGCAGTTAAGAGTTCACGTTCAACTGTAGGTGCCCCTATATCTGGCTGGATACGTCAGAACAACTACTAGACGAAGGCAACTGCTTACCGTCTCCAACAGGACCATGTCTAGTAAAGCACTGTTGTGTTCAAACCAATATTCGTATTGATAACTGCTTTATCTTTTAAAACGTTCTAGTTCCGACTCTTTATATCTATTACACCTATTTAAATGTCGGCATCCGAACTCCAAAATACTAATAATACTTCATACCCCAGGTCTTGCGTCCGCCACACTCACCCCGCCGGCCGCGGTGGCCGAGGTGACTGAGGCGCTCCAGTCACGGTCAGCACGACCACTACGGTCGGGGGTTCGAATCCCCCCTCGGGCATGGATATTTGTGCCGTCCTAGTTTGTAAGTAGTTCATAAGTAGTTTGTAAGTTTAGGGACTGATGACCCCGTAGTTAAGTCCCATAAGCTTAACAAACATTTGAACATTGAACACTCACCCCACTAGAAAATGTCAGATAGGGGGTTCAAATGTTCGTAAAGCTTATGGGACTTAACTGCGGGGTCATCAGTTCCTAAACTTACAAACTACTTATGAACTAACTTATACTAAAGACAACACAAACATCCAAGGGAGAACACTCTTTCGGACATTCGGTTGTGTCGACTGCGTGAGTACCCCGACCAACAATGCCATGCGAAGTTCAAATATTGTTCCTCCGAAATTACGTCACGAAATGCATAATTATCGCACACAAATGTTGTTTCCTTAATGACGTTTCATCAAATAATGAGAGTGAAATTAAAAGATAAAGATCAGTTGTTAGTTAGGTGAGGAGGGGAGGAAGAGAACACAGCATGTGCTGTTAAGTATTCATTGCGGCATCCAGATTTTAATGTCTCATAGTTTCCCTAATTCACATCAGAAACATTAATTGAAGGGACACCTCATGTAAAACTATGGCAGATTTCTTTCCCAATCTCTCTCCAGCTGAACTAACCTACCAATCACTCATTCACGTTACTGCAGTTGTCGAGACGCTAATCAACAAATTTTAAATTTATGATAATGCCACCAGTTATTTCATCCTTATAAAGTAGACCCTGAGACGAACCATTTGGTCTTCGTAATCAACAAATGTGAAGAATTAAACGCTGTTGAAATGCAGCGGAACATAAAGTAAATAGAAAAGACAGATTCCAGATCTGTCTGTAATTTTTTAAACTTGTAGTCTCGTGTGATGCATACTGCATACTGAAATTTAGAAGTTTACTGAGGTTGCTCGTATTCTGATAGAAAAGGCCGTACTAGGGTAAAATATTTTAATTATATATATAGTAACTGTATGATTGCCTCGAACGACAGGAGGCAATTTCAGTGCAGATGCACAAAAAAGGTCCGGTACATTGCGGGAATACAGGAAAAGCTGCGAACAAGAGGAACAATGAACGGGAAACAGTGTTATAGTTTTGAATTGGGGCAGGACGCGAAGCGTGTCCGGTTAGCCAAAGAGTTAAGCTGACCACCGCCCCGAAGCGGGTTCGAGTCCCGATCCGGCACGAATCTTTACCCACCGCCCTTGATTGTATTTGGACGCCTTGTAACAGTCAAAATGTCACGTCATCTGTTATTGTTACGTCGTACACGAACTGTCTATTCATGTGCCACAGTGGCAGTGGTGTGCCAAGGGTACTACAATTAATGGGCAACAGCCGCTGCAAGAGACAAATGCTTGAGCAGCAACGTGATTGACAGGTTTTGCTATCGACCAACGCGGCTTTGCAACGGATAAAAGCCCGCAGTGCAACAATGAGTAGTGCAGCACAAAGAGAATCTATGAGCATTAGCATCCAAGAGCCTCATTTCAGAGAACAGAAGCCACCGTTCCACACTCGGTCTTTGTTTACCACTCGTTACAGAACACAGACGACACAGGAAGCGTAACATAGCAATCTGACGCTTAAAGCAAGGTGAAAGGTCGTCTAGACTGATTGTTTCGGTGCACATTCAGCTATGGTAGGGTACTAGCAGAGCTGCCTACTTGCCAACAGGTTACCCTTCAGCAAAGCAGCTGAGGTACTTTTGTATGGAACAGAGCGCCGGCCGCGGTGGCCGAGGGGACTGAGGCACTCCAGTCACGGTCTGCACGGCCACTACGGTCGGGGGTTCCAATCCCCCCTCGGGCATGGATATTTGTGCCGTCCTTAGTCTTAGTTAGTTCATAAGTAGTTTGTAAGTTTAGGGACTGATGACCCCGTAGTTAAGTGCCATAAGCTATACAAACAATTGAACATTTAAAAAAATATGGAATAGAGCGAAAAATGGTAATAACGTGAATCTCAATGTATACTATACTTGCGTTGTATGGAATCTCTCTCCCTAGAAATACCTCAGAAGGTTACGAAATGAGGTTGACAAATCCGGAAGTGGCCGGGCACCCTAAGGCATCGTGCTATGGAGCTCGCGGTTGCTCGCCGTCGAAGGTTCGAGTGCTATCTGGGGCGTGTGTGTGTGTGTGTGTGTGTGTGTTGTCCTTAGGTAAGTTTAAATTAGTTTAAGAATTTCGTAAGTTTACGGAACTAATGACCACATCCATGCCCGAGGGGGGATTTGAACCCCCGACGAGGAACGGCCTCGCGCATCACAGCATAGCACATCAATGCGCGGTGGCCGAGGGGACGAGGCCCTCCAGTCACGGTCTGCACGGCCACTACGGTCGGGGGTTCGAATCCCTCCTCGGGCATGGATATTTGTGACGTCCTTAGGATTAGCTAGTTCATAAGTAGTTTGTAAGCTTAGGGACTGATGACCCCGTAGTTAAGTCCTATAAGTAAAATAATAATAATAATAATAATAATAATAATCAATGCTCTCGGCCGCTCCGCCGTGGCTTTCGGCTGGATGGTGGACGCGATAACAATTTGGAAAATAATGCTCTGTCATTCGCATGTAGGCCCGATGTATGCATTTCCCCCCATACAATTGACAGATTTACAAGCAAAGTGTAAACTATATTTTTCCTACTTACATGGCGGAAGATTGCTGACGAACGAATGGCTCTTACGATCTAATGCCGTAATCCGTGCAAAGGACACTGACCGAGACCGATATTATGGCCTCGTAGTACATTTATAAAAGCTTATGTGATGCAATTTTCATCACGCCCTTCTGTGAAGAAACATTTAAGTTGGGGTTTAACATCCCGTCGGCATCGTAGTCATTAGATCGAGCACACACTCGGATACGTTTTGTCGGGCATGGAGAAGGAAAACGGCACTGCCCTTCGGAAGAAACCATCCAGGAATTTGCCTGGAGTGATTTAGGGATGGCCGGAGGTGGATTTGAACCACCATCCTCCCAAATATGAGTCCAGTGCGTTACCACTGCGCCACCTCGATCGGTAAAATCCCACGGGTATGCATACATCATTGAGAGTATGATGTTGATTTTGGATCGATATCGATTGGTCGTATCCAGTACCTACCTAAAAGAACAAATCTAACCAACTTCACGTTTCGGTATTGGATCTATAAGTCTGTTCCACTGAGGAATCAGTACCGACAATCCAGTCATATTGATTTCACGTACATGTCCATTGGAAAACTGTTGCCCCTGCTGGTGAAATTGCTCCTTTAATTTTATCCGCCAGTGACGTGTTGGGGAAAGATAGTGGCCTATTTTGCTGAATGAGAAGGGTGACGTGTGTCCACAAGGCAGCGGGTGATCGCCAACTGCGGACCGCTATAACTCGGCGAGGTCGCTTCCGCAGCCTGGCTGCGTATGTCACTCACGCACGCGCCATTACGCAGGGCGTGTTGCTTCCTGCGTGAGAGGCCGCACGCACTCGTCACTCTCTCAGCCGTCGACTTTATTGTTGCGAAATTTCACCGTCCGTCTTCCTGCGAAACTGTGGAATTCTTTTGTTTGGATTTTCCCATTCCTGTAGCCGGTTCCCACAAGCTCAACTATGCCGGTTACTTCTTAGTCTCACGCTCTCTCATTCTTTTTTCGTTCATTTCCGTTCTATGTTCTTCATCTTCTCATCCCTCCGCTTTTCGGAATGACTAGCCTTGGTAGGTGTTGAATAATAACTCTACACAGATTGTAAAAGAGGTTAATCGAACCTGCTCCTGGCGTCTAGTTACAGTAGTTTATCGGTCTTAATACTGTCTAGTCTTCTGCCCAAGTCAAAGATTCTTTTGAATCAGATTGTTTATTCGATCTCATTCGTAGGTTACCTCCTTTACTACGTAGATTCTCGTCGTTAACCGATTTTAGTATGCTTGCAGTTTCGCGAAATTTTCTAGTATTGTTCAGCTAATCGCCTATTTAGCTTTATTTTTTAGACCATGAAAGAAAAGTTATATTGCAAGCTTCCCACAGCAGGGAAGCTGGCGCGGAAGCATATTTTGATATTTTGAGTACATAGATGGAAGCTGAAGTGACTTCTCCTACCTTTCATTTATTTATTTAAACATACTAAATAGTAGAAGCCAGGGCAATCGTACTGCACGAAACAAATTGGACATTTTACTCGTCTACAATACAAGAAAAAAGGCACGGTATCTATATGAACCACATCCTCCTCTCCGATCCACTCACCCAACAACCAGCTTCCAGAGCATTATAGTAAAACTGTTTCACGAATAGAGGATTATGTAACATGGTCTTCTGTCAAGAAACTGTCACCGAATACGAAGCGCTTGCAGCTCACGAAAATACAGAAAGAAATAATAATTCCCCACTCCGTCTCTCTCCCCCCCCCCCCCTCTCTCTCTCTCTCTCTCTCTCTCTCTCTCTCTCTCTCTCTCTCTCTCTCCACACACACACACTGGTTGTACACCGAATATACGGAGCTCCCTTTATTAAATGGAATTATTAATTATTTGTCAGTTGATTAGCTAATAATTCACAATTGTTCAATTACCACACAATATAGTGCCTCTTAGCCGAAAGTTAAGAAACTAAAGATGTTGAAGCCAAGTGAAACTCACTGTAGCAAACTACTGCCGAACGGTTTTCGGTTGTATATGAGTATGTATATCTGAAGATATTTCCTGGTGAACATCAGGGATAAAATGTTGGAACAGGTAGCTATTGTCTCTAAATCATTTAGCGACATGCCGTTAAACTGTTTCTCAGAAAAGGGACAAGTTGGTTGCGTTAGACAGTCTGGAAACCTTTGAAGATAGCCAGGGATTAAGAACGTTGAATATTGATTTATACATACACACAGGATCCATGTTGCGCAGAATAACTGACACAACAACATGCAATTAGGTGAGTTTAGTGTTACAGAAGAGGAGTAATCACACTAAAAATGTGATGTTTCACTTCTTAGTAAACAGCATCTCTTCCCATTTATGACGGCTTGAGTTCTGTCGATGACAGAAATTGCATGTGTACTGTAGTATAGAAACACCATGAGCACTCTTTGGCACAGCTTTCTCGATTCTGCCGAAAAAACCCTTTCGTATGTGCTGTCCGTGCGTTTTTCAGTTCTGCAGAAAGATTCCTAAATCTTCCAGCCGAGTATTCGTGGAACGGCCGTGATTGCTTCTAGATACTTTACTATGACTGTCAGAAGACTCTCCGTCGATTTAGTGGCCCGTTATAAATTGCCAGTATGACGAGGCTGCTGTAGTCGTTTGAATAACTGATAGATTGATCGTAGTTGTCCCACCCCTGGCCACATAGACCCAACTCCTGGATGGGTTCTTAATGCCTGCAATTGACTACTTTCTTCTTTTCGGAAAACCGCTGCAATAAATCATCACTTTCACCTCCTAAGAGTAACAGATCGATGTTTTACACCGATTTTCGAAAATTAAGTATTAAGATAAATATACTACTTGTTCTCTTCGTCGCGGTTGCAAATCTAGTGGTGAGACTGGGTGGCTAGTTTAGGACCCTTTCAGTCCATTTCCGAACACATTGTCTGTGCTTTAAACATAATATACATGACATTTATATTTAAAATTCAAGGGTGATAGACGTAAATGTTGCTGCATATTCAGACTTCCAGCACATACATACAGCCAGAGTATGTTTGTCACCCTTTAATTTTAAATCTAAGATGCCTGTTGACAAATTTCATGTATACTACGGTTAATGAACAGGCCAAGTGTTCTAAAATTGACTGAATGATTCCGAAACTAGTCACACAATCTGACCAATAAATTTGCTTCTGCGACGGCAAAAAGAAATAGCATATTCAAATACATTCCACTTGTGGATCCCAATCGCGTCTGATGATGTTCAAATGTTTGTAGAGCTTATGGGACTTAACTACGTAGTGGCCGTGCAGAACCTGACTGGCGCGCCGCAGACCGCTCGACCACTGCGGCCTGCGTCTCATGATGAATTGACACAAGAATATTTAGATAGTTCTGGAAAAATCTTACGTTTGTAAAAATTGTAGTTTTGTTTCTACTTTAACACGAATGAGTAATCATAATTGCCCTTCAAGGTTACGTTGACGCAGTAAAATCTCATCTTCTTTCTCTCTCTCTTTGACCATGTTCTCGCACATGCAGAGTCGGCCTTCTAAAATTCGGATTTGGCGTGTGTTGATAATTACGGTGTGGCCAGATGCCCTGCCTGCCGCTACCCCATGCCCACCCTGGAAAGACTTGTGTATCCCAAATATCTGCGTATAGTGTTATAGGCGTGAAAGTGTTAAGAAATCTTTGCGAATCGTGTAACTGAGGCGGGACTCGGGTACCAGCCCGGTATTCACCTAGGCGAATGTGGAAAACCGACTAAAAACTACATCCAGGCTGGCCGGCACTCCGACCCCCTTCGTTAAACTGCCGGTCGGATTCCAACCAGGGGCCGGTACGCCTTCCCGTCTCGGAAAGCGGTGCGTTAGACCGCACAGCTAAAAAAGCGAGTCGACGCAGTAAAATCTCATCATTCTAAATGAATACCATTGATTTGTGTCAATATTTTCACTTTTGTGTATATCAGTGTGGTTTTGTACGAAGGTCGCAACTTTAAATGTGTAAGTTTAAGACTGTGTAAACTAATAAATGCAAAGTAGCGTTCCGGGAAGTACTAACCGTAAGTCATCAATCCTCGATAGAACTGCCAAGCAACTTACTTTGTTTCCAGAATGAAACTTTCACTCTGCAGCGGAGTGTGCGCTGATATGAAACTGCCGGCCGCGGTGGCCGAGGAGACTGAGGCGCTCCAGTCACGGTCTGCACGGCCACTACGGTCGGGGATTCGAATCACCTCTCGGGCATGGATATTTGTGCCGTCCTTAGTCTTATTTAGTTCATAAGTAGTTGGTAAGTCTAGGGACTGATGACCCCGTAGTTATGTCCCATAGACTTTACAAACATTTGAACATTTTTTGATATGAAACTTCCTGGCAGATTAAAATTGTGTGCCGGAAGCGGGACTCGAACCTGGGACCTTTGCCTTTCGCGGGCAAGCGCACTACCGACTGTGCTATCCCGACACGACTCACGATGCCGCCTCACAACTTTACTTCCGCCAGTACCTCGCCTGCTACTTTCCAATGCAATGGTTCGCAGGAGAGCTTCTGTGAAGTTTGGAAAGTAGGAGCCGAAGTACTGGCGGAAGTAAAGTTGTGAGGCGGCATCGTGAGTCGTGTAGGGATAGCACAGTCGGTAATGCGCTTGCCCGCGAAAGGCAAATGTCCCAGGTTCGAGTCCCGGTTTCGGCACACAATTTTAATCTGCCAGGAAGTTTCAACGTACTTTGTTGTTTTGAAGCGAGCACCAGTAGTGGCAGCAGAGATTTGCCAACATTTTTAACACATTACTTTGTCTCGTCATTGCCGTTTTCATTGCAATCCCAAGCGAGGATTTCGTTGGGTCAACATGGAAACATGTAGGGATTCCCTGTTGCAGAACGAAGTGCACAACGGCGTGCGCTGAACGAAGTATACTGTAATAGACGTGAATGCACCAGTATTGTACGTTGTCTTAATATGTCACCTACTCTGCTTAACACAGCCCAGCGGCCTCAGACAAAAAAAATGTTCAAATGTTTGTTAAGCTTATGGGACTTAACTACGGGGTCATCAGTCCCTAAACTTACAAACTACTTATGAACTACTTACGAACTAGGACGGCACAAATATCCATGCCCGAGGGGGGATTCGAACCCCCGACCGTAGTGGCCGTGCTGACCATGACTGGAGCGCCTCAGTCACCTCGGCCACCGCGGCCGGCTGGCCTCAGACATCTAAGTCATCTGACGAGCTTGGACATCAAATTCCTTGACGCCTACTCGTTGCTTCACCGTCCTCGGACCATTTTCCAAAATACTTACGAAAGTTGTAAGCAAACAGCCGTTAATATTAGTCGCTTGTTGGGCTTTCGTTTCCAGGCGCCGTTGTCTTAACAATCCGTCGTTTGTCAACGTCGTTTAAATCGGTATATTGTCCCATTTGTGGCCCGTAGCGTTGCCAGGGAGAGTCCGCATTTCTCCTTACATCGCTTATAAATTGGCGCTGTGCCACCTGTCAGCATTCAAATTAGCCTTGGGCAGTGGATATAATTTTCGAGTTATGTCGTGGACCTCGTGTATGTTATCCTTGTACGTTTCAAAAATGTTCAGATGTTTGTAATTCTAAGGGTCCTAACTACTCCAGTAATCGGTCACTATAATTACAAACTACTTGAACTAACTTATACTAAGGATAACACACCCATCCTCGAGGGAGGACTCGAACCTCCGACGCCAGCGGCCGCTCAATCCGTAACGTGACGAACCAGGCCACGCGGCCATTTCCGCGCGGCGCACACGTTTGCTTTTTGTAGATGTTTAATGCTAGTATTCCCATAACTGAAAACTGTACACGGAACTCGACAGTCTCGTTGAAATATGTTTATGTGCCATTTAGTTTTATCTGAAATCACGTAATGGCCGACTGCAGAGTAGTGGTGGGCCCGGTTGTTTATGGTTTTGAATAAATTGCAACACAAACTCGGTTCGTGCAGAAATCTACTGACTCTCCAGTACCCACGCAACGGGAAATGACAGTAATCAGTTCCATCAGTTACTGTTTACACAGAACACGGCCTAATGGCTTTGAAACATTAACGTTTTATTAAAGGTGGGTGTTGGGTTTCGTGATGAGTTGAACCCAAGATAACGAAACTGTAGGCGCTATAAAGTGTAACGCGGAACTGTACAGTAGAAAAGATCTACTAGAGGTGGAATCACGAAATATCGTGGATAAAATGAAAATGTTGACTGACGAACAGAGCTGTGGAACTCCATTTTACTCCACACACTTCTTGTAATGAGGCAGTAAAATGAAAACCATACATATCGAAAAAAAGAAAGTAACCTATTCATTACTTAAAAAGTAATAGCCATAACTGTTAGTAAATTTATCCTACTGTGGTAGAAAACAGTCACTGCTTTCCATAAATATAGAAATCAAATGGTGAGAGGTACCGACGGAGTAGAGAAAGATCCCAGAGAAATTTCAATAACATTGTCAAAACATTCTTGTCAACATCGAGCAGGGCTTTCTGCTGCAATAGAATAATTCCGTTTCGGCCACGTTTCCGAAGATTGTGGTAGCTGCTGAATCAAAATAAAATTGTAATAAATGCACATAATAGGTGGTGAAACTCAGTTATTGTGCCAGTATAACACGGGTAGCGTTTGTGATACATTTAAATTTCTCGCCGTATCCGTTTGGAGTGATATGAAATGGTCAATGTAGCGTAACAGTCAAACGTCAAACTTCTTAGGAGTGTAGCTATTCTACACTATAAGTTCGTAACATGACCGTGCAATCCATTCTCTAATACAGTTTTTTGAATCCCATAATGCGAATGACTGAAAAGGTCCCCAGAGTGATTTGTGATCGATTCACGTGCTCACTAATAAAGGATTACTGAGATCGTCCTATCCAGTTGAGTGCCATTTCTGGAAGTATCCCAGTGCCCGTGAAGACATTCATCACAAATTTGGAAAACTTGTGTTTTTAGAAATCGCAAACGGTCTTTCTCCTGTGGCGCAGAAACTGTGGGACAAAATATGACTTACTGGAAAATATGTGGGAGCGTTTGGGCATCCATTGATGGAATGGAGAAGGACAACTATTATTCAGTATGAGATACAATCTGTCATGGCAATGCAGATATTTACGTAGTGGATCTATATTCAAATGTTGTGGAACGCTTGTGCGTTCATAGCATGGTCTGAAATAAAGGGATTTCACAATAAGTGATCACAGAAACACTTTTGTCTGCCATGGGCAGCTCGACGCCCTCGTTCAGACGGACGCTACACTAGCCCTTGGTATCTTGCCAGTTCGAGATACGACGCATAGTCAAGTGAACACAATACGAATATGTGTTTTTGCACCTAAAGATAATCGTAATATTCAGGAGCAATCGCGCCTCCGTCCGTTCACATTTAGGGTTTTCTGTGATTTTACTATCCGCTTTTGAAATACCGTACGGTTTGGGACGCCACTTCGCGGCTGCCTCTTTTGCCGGAGGTTCGATTCCTCCCTCGGGCATGGGTGTGTGTGTGTGTGTGTGTGTGTGTGTGTGTGTGTGTGTGTGTGTGTGTGTTGTCCTTAGTTGAAGCTAGATTAAGTAACTACTTAAGTCTAGGGACCGATCACCTTAGTAGTTTGGTCCCTCAGGATTATAAACACTTGATTGGATGCCGGAATGGTTCCTTTGAATTGGTACGGCCATTTTCCTTCTTCCATCCTTAACATAAGACAATCCAAGCCTGTGCTCTGTATCGGATGTCGACGGGATGTTAAAGACCCCTTTCTTTTTCTACTGTCCAGCAGTGACAGAACACCAGTCCGAGAATCAGTAACATGTCGTATTTCTTCTGAATTTTGTCTACTGTATGGAAGATTAGTTCCCCACATTGTTAAACCCTAAGTTTCCTTCCTTCCCCACATTTTCCGGTAAGGTCCACTACAATCAGTCACGCAGATAGAACCTTAAGGTGGAGAAACATAATATACTGACAAATTTAAATGCCAACATCTGTTTGGTAGAGAAGACATTAAAACTAAACAGTGTGATCTGGATATCTGTACGAAAAGGTCTACTCCTATAGTTAGCAGTGACCAGTGGTATTTGTATTATTAGACGACTATATCTCTGAAGCCCTGATCACTTTGCAGGTTGCGTATCATAGGCTGCCAGGGGTTACAAAAATGTTGTATCCAGTGTTTCGCGTAGTTGTTGGATGAATTTAAAATGCCGTTCTACACTATTAATTACGAGGTATCATTTAACACAAGAAATCACGTATTACAGTTATAAACTGTCTGTCTTCAGGCAGCGTAGTTGAAGACGGACAAATACACGGACTTCATTAGTCAACTATTTGAGATTGAAAGCAGTTAAGATTTCCAGCAAGGATACACGAGTGATCCTTCGGCTACGAAAGACCCTATCGGTGATGTTTCGTTGTGTGGTTCGCACGCTGACACTTATTGATGGCCCAGCATTGAAATCAACAGAAATTTGCGAAATGTTGCACTTCTATCATGCTGTACGATTCTCTTCGGTCATCTTTGGTCCCGTCCTTGCAAGACCTTTTCCGGCCGCAGCGATGTCTGAGATTTGATGTTTTACCGGGTTTCCGATTTTCACAGTGTGCTCAGTGTACTCGAGAACGGTCGTACGAAAACATACCCACCTTATCGCTACCTCGGATACGCTGTGTCCCATCCTTCGTGCGCCGACTATAACACCACGTTCAGACTCACTTAAATCATGATAACCTGCCATTGTAGCAGCCTGCACCGGACACATGTTGTCTTATATAGGCGTCTCCGATCGCAGCACCGTCCTGTGAGTGCTCACATATCTCTGTGTTTGCATACGCATGCCCATTGCAGTTACTTTGGCTCTTCAGTGTAATTTGTTCAAAGATTAAACTGTTTGTAGATCTGTGGGACCAAACTATTGTGGTCATCAGTCCTCAGGCTTAAAAACTACTTAAACTAGCCTAAGGAGCCGCGGTGGAGTGGCCGATCCTTCCAAGGCGCTTTGCTGCGCAATGCGCGGTTGCTACTGTCGGAGGTTCGAGTACTCCCTGGGGCATGGGTGTGTGTGTATTGTTCTTAGGTTAGTTTAACCGAGTTTAAGTAGTTCGTAAGCCTAGGGACTGATAACCAAAGAAGTCCCATAGATGTACAATCATTAACCTAAGGACAACTGAAGAATCACAACACACACACTGTTTCCCGAGGGAGAATTCTAACCTCAGTGGGAGCAGCCTCGCATTCCCTGACAACCGCTCGGCTATCTCCACGCAGCCTTTGTAGTTTGTTCGGAAATGCCATCCGGGGAAGCTTTGAGCAGTTCTTTACCTTTCACCCTGTAAAAGAAATCTTCTGCTGAAAGCCCTTTGCTTTCCATATTTTGGAAGGAAGAAGTATAGACAAAATACTGTAAAAATGTCGTGGAATCGCGCTTTTTTAAATGCTTACCTTAAGAGCTGTGTTCACTTGACCTGTAGAAGAGAGATATGGACAGTATCACAAATGAAGACGTGCTCATTGCTCTTAAAGTATTCATTGTATAGTCCATGTTTACAGGACTTTTTTTTCTTGGTTTGATCCAAATTACGTCCTTCGAAAGTATGGGAAGCAATGAGCTTGCAGTAGATTTTTTCACTGTGTCATACATGAAGGGCTCATAGGGTCACTGGATAACATTTCTGGCCATTAGTTACATATCTAAAAATTATGTACTCACTCTCCTCAAAAAGCCCTCTCCTCGACGTTTGTAACGGGAATTTCCGGGTACCCTGTATAGCACTGAATGCGCTTGCAAAATTATGTCAATGAACTTCACATAGTGGAAGAGATACATCTTCAAAATGTGGGCTGCGCGGCCTCTCCCGTCGGAGGTTCGAATTCTCCCTTAGGCATGGGTGTGTGTTTTGTCCTTAACATAAGTTAAAGTAGTCTGTTAGTGTACCTACCGGCGACCTAAGTAGTTTGGTCCCTTAGGTTGACAAACAGTTGAACATTTACAACGTAAAAAATATGGGATACTTGAAAAACTTGTTTTGCTTCTAATGGAGCGAAAGCTTCTCAAACCGTATTCATTCTAGATTAAGAACATTTAGCAACTTTAAACAAAATTTAAACATTAGTTTTAGACATTTTCTAAAGCTTTTCTCGGGTACGTGTTTAGCTGTTTTATATATGGCAGATTCGTTAAAGAATCGATGGTTTACTGGTCTGCCCGAATATGGCACAGTGTTTGCTGGGCGCATTATTTGGTGTAGGAAGCCACTTCAGTGACAAAATGTTCTCTACGCATGGGGGTTCGAATCCCCCCTCGGGCATGGATATTTGTGCCGTCCTTAGTATTAGTTAGTTCATAAGTAGTTTGTAAGTTTTGGGACTGATGACCCCGTAGTTAAGTCCCATAAGCTATACATACATTTGAACATTTGAATGTGACAGAATGTTTGGGCTTTGGATATTCGTTGGATGGTTACAATCTGTGGGAGTAGCACATACTGTCCGTATTGTAGACTTGCACTGTTAAATCTCGCATAGAAATTTAAAGCTTAACCGAAAGCGGCTGCTCCCATTGTGAGCGTAATAGTAGACGATTTTAGAGGATGCAACGCTGAGGGACGCAGAACAAACGAAGAAAGGAGTGCGTCTCGGAGAGCAGGTAGCTGGAGGTTTTTGGAGGAAATTGTTTGAGATTGGCGGATAGGAAGTCATGGAGCGGCGGCAGACTGTGACGCACCGTCACGGAAAAACTGGGCTGTGCTTGGCTGCCGCTGCCGCGTGCTTCCCGCGGCCAGCGAACCCTCCGCTGCCCGTCACGCCTGCGGCTCCGTCTCCAGCGCCGCTTCTCACACCGAGGATCTCTCCTCTCCACAACTCTGCAAACACACGGCCCACAAACGTTGCTCAATGGCAACACCACGTGTTTTGAAGCCGTTGGACGCCGTCTCCAGTGCCCCAAACAGTAGCAGACTACAGTTTACTGCTGCTTCTGGTTCTTAATTTCTGTCGTGTGCAGGCAACAACTGGTTTAAACTGTAAATATTACTTCTACATCTACATGAGATACTCTGCAAATCACATTTAAGTGCCTGGCAGAGGGTTCATCGAACCACCGTTATACTATTTATCTCCCATTCCATTCTCGAATAGCGCGCGGGAAGAAAGAACACCTGAATCTCTCCGTTCGGGCTCTGATTTCTCGTATTTTATTTTGATGATCATTTCTACCTATGTAAGTGGGAGTCAACAATATATTTTCGCATTCGGAGGAGAATGTTGGCGATTGTAGTTTCGTAAGTAGCCCACGCCGCAGCGATAAGAGCCGTTGTTGTAATGATTCCCATCCCAGATCATGTATCATTTCCGTAACGCTGTCTCCCCTGTATCGTGACAATACGAAACGAGCTGCCCTTCTTTGAACTCTTTCGATGTCCTCCGTCAAACCCACCTGGTAAGGATCCCACACTGGGCAGCAATACTCCAAAAATGGACGGACAAGTGTAGTGTATGCAGTTTCTTTAGTACTTCTGTTGCATGTTTTACGGGTTCTGCCAATAAAACGCAGTCTCTTGTTCACCTTTCCCACGACATTATCTACGTGTTCTTTCCAGTTACAATACTTACCTTAACAACATAGTGTCAGAAAAGCAAACGTTTTTTCTATGATTTTGAATGTGTACTTGAGCTGTTAATACGCCACATTTAGCTTAATTAATGTTTTATGTTTACGTGTTTGGAATAAATGACCCGCGCGTCAGTGGCCGAACTCTCTAAGGAGTCTACTCTCCCTCGGAGGTACGAGTCCTCCCTCGGAAATGGATGTGTGTTGTGCTTATCATAATTCTGTTTAAGTAGTTTGTAAGCCTAGGGACTGATGATCACTGCAGTTTGGTCCCATAGCTTTACAGACATTTGAACATTTGATTTTGAATAAATGAGAAGTAAGTGGTGTGTAAAGGATGATACGTAATTTTGTGAAAGCCTGCTCCAGTTACGAATGAATTGTGATTCCTTTAAACTTGAGATTGCGATCATAACGACGAGCGCAACAACCAACGACATAAGCTGTGATTTTGCTATCAAACAACTGAGACTTAAAAATCAAAGCTCTAATAGCTAAATCCTTTGCACATCAAATACCGCACTACTATTCATAGTTATTAGAAAAGTATAAAGAAAAAACTGTTACGTTAAGGAGACCAAAACCGGCGTATTACTGGGTCAGATACGCATTCAAGGCGTGAAAAACGTTCGAAATTTCCTTCCTGACGCTTATTCATGTAAACACTCTAATGTGTAATACTTGAAACAGCTGTTGCGTGCACGCGTCAGAAATTAAGAACAAAAAGCAATAGTAAACAATCGTCTGCTAATGTTGTGGGGAATATAAGATGGCATGCGGAGGCTTCAACTTTGTGACATCATGTCATCTCCCCTCCTTATACCTCCATGGCTACCACAGTCATACATTAACTACACTGACAAACTCACAGCTATTACTGAAGGCTGAAGCCGCCATCTTTACCGTCGCAGACGGAATTAGTTTTTGGATGGTACTAACACGACTTTCTGAAGTGAAATTACGCTGGTTTAAACAAGGTGTATAGTTACGTACTAGTTGTATTTATCACATAAATTGCAAAAACGTGTTATCAGACGAACGTCAAGTAACATATGCACACGTTTAAAGCAGACTGCTGTTCATAAGAACATTCAGATGAAGAAAACGTTTGTTATCATAGACAGTCGAGCGGGAATGTTCATGCGCTCTGGAGCGCCACGTTACAGAGTCCGCCCTCGTGTGTGTGTGTGTGTGTGTGTGTGTGTGTGTGTGTGTGTGTGTGTGTGTGTGTGTGTGTTTTGTCCTTAGCACAAGTTAGTTTAAGTCTAGGAACCGATGACCAAAGCAGTTTGGTCTCTTAGCTGTACAAACATTTGAATATTTTATCATAGCCAAATAGTACACTCTACTAACAATAGAACTTCTATAGTGAGCTTATTCCGACCTCTTATGACAGTTTTATCGGTACAAGATTCGTTGTTTACATGCATTTTAGACTGGCAATATACGGCGAGCGCAAATATGACACCAATGATACTCCATACGTTATTGCCAATCTAGTTCACTTACGTCTGCGGTAGCCACAAGCCGCGCGGGAGTAGCCGAGAGGTCTGGAACGCCACGTGGTGGATCGCGCGGCCTCCCGCTTCCGAGGTCCGAATCCTCCAACGGGCAGGGATGTTTGTGTTGTCTTTAGTATAAGTTAGTTCATAAGTAGTTTGTAAGTTTAGGGACTGATGATCTCGCAGTTAAGTCCCATAAGCTTTACAAACATTTAAACATTTTTTTGGTAGCCACGAACATCATTTCAGAGTTGCCCGCAGTGCTTTTCTAAAGGTAGGCCATTGAATCTTAAGTTGTCGTAGCGCTGCTTGAAAGTCGCACTTAGCGTCCGCCATTTTAGCCACGGCAGCGGTAACTCCTTCAATAGACCCTCCCAAAATCCAACGACAGTAACAACTCCTTCAGTAATACGTGCCGCAATTAGGCCGTCGGCGGTTCCGAGGTGCAATTTTTAAAGCGCTATTTAATTCGGGCTGAATATCATGTTCTTCAGCCGTAGTGCGGAAAGATGTCTCCCTATTCCTCTTTGTCTACACTCGAGATCAGCAGCAGCACTGTTGCTGTGGTTTTGGTAACAACTTTACGAGTCCATGATGCGTATGGTGTCTATTCATTCGGACAGGTCCGAGTGAACAGACTCCACACATATCATTGTTCTGTAGTCAGATGGGTTAAAAAGGCCCCTGTCTCAGTGCAGAGTGGGTTTCAAGGAAGCTGTGAGCGGTGAGGGAATGGATAATCAGAGCGTTACTCCTGTAATGTGCGACATAAGGGAGTGTGGGTCAGGCGGAAGTCTTTCCAGGATAGTCAGTGCCGTATTGTGAAACCATGATGCATGTGTAACGTAAGTAGTTAGCGCAACTGCTTAGGATGCACGATATAGGGGTTCGAATATCCGCCCAGGTGCACTATTCGGTATGTCGCTCTTAATCATCCAATGTCCGATGGCAGCTGAATTCAAATCATTTCACTTACAAGTTCACTATCAGTCCTCAAACTTATTTTTACGAGTAAATCCCTATAGACCGTCTACAATGCACACTGATGCTTGTGTTTCAGCCTTACGTCGCCGTAGCAGTACCGGCGGCTAACGGCAGGTGATGCTACTGACACTTGCAACATCGCAAATCCTACAGCACGTACTTTGGACATCATTCCTCCAAAGTTTGATACCGATACAGTAATCAACGGGTTCATACAACCACTTTATTTCTTGTTATTTCTGTTCTCTGATGATGCGAGGCATAATTGAACACCCAAAGACTTCTGTGAGGTCTATGATTTATTTTAGCTGCGGTGGAGTGGCCGAGCGCTCCAAGGCGCCTAGTTGCGGAGCGCGCCACTGCTCTTCCCTCGGGCATGGATGTATTTGTTGTCCTTAGCATACGTTAGTTTAAATAGTTAGTAAGCCTAGGGACTGATGACCAGAGTAGTTAAGTCCCATAGATTTACAAACATGTGAACATTTCGAATTTGTTATTTTATCACGGCGCTCTGTAGGTGGAAGCCGACAAAACGCTTTGGCATCTAGAGGAGAACTTGGTGATCGAAATTTCGTGAAGAGACCCATCTTCAACGGAATTAGTACCCTAACTCATCTATCATATCCTAGCCACACTTTACCCTAGTTCGCGATAATACTTAACCAGTTGCTCTTCTTTGAAGTCTACGGTGTTTTCCCTGACCCCATATGATACGGGTCCCATACCGCGCAGCAATTTTCAGGGGACAACAAACATAGTATGGACAGTCTCTTCAGTACATTTGTTACGTCTTCTAAGTGTTCTATCTACAAACAGGGAATTTACTTCCCTTTCATTACAACACACCCTTTTTGAAGGTTCCGATTTAATTTGTTCGTAATTTTACTCCGCAAATGCAGTGTATTTCTTACCTTCCGTTTGTCTAGATTAGACATTAGAATTACAAAGAAAATGACTCATATCAAGTTGAGCTAGGAAATATTCGTTGTATAAATGTTAATCTCCGATTATATTACCATGATATGAGATCATTTCGAGAGTCGATGACGAGTGTGTCAACAACTCTTGAAGTGACATGATACAGACGATGTGACCCCTAACCGTAGGTGGCAGCATGACCATAAGTTGTTGCGTGCAGTATGACTCAACATAACATTTTCTAAAAGGCGATATGCCTCTTAATTGAAATCTGTCATATTTCGTTTTATTCCTTTTGAAATGATGGCGTGATGTTACGATTGTTCTTAGAAGATTTGAAAATGACAATAGAAGTTGTCGAAGCTAGTCATCATCTAACAGTGGCGTAACTAAGGGGGGGGGGGATGAGGGGGATAGAACCCCCCCCAGAACCCCCCCCCCCTCCCAAAAAAAAAGAAGAAGAAAGAAATCTTATAACAGCAATCTGGTAAAGGTAAAGATTGGAAACTTGGTGTTTTACCATAAGCTTTCATTGGATGGGAGTCAATTAGTTTCTTCTACGGGACTGGTAAATGGTAGTCTGTCTGGAAACTGACTAAAATTTTTCTCGTCAAGCAGATCTATCCCCCCCCCCCCCCCAAAGCCAAGTCCTAGTTACGCCACTGTCATCTAATGTAATTAGGCGATCTGGGTAAATACAATTCTCGTAAGAGAGTCATAACAAATTGTCACTGATATCACCTCCTAACCTGAAAGAAATGTTAGGTAACTATAAGGTGAAGTTAAATTGCGATCTTCAGTTTGCTACTTAATGGCATTACAAAACAATGCTCTTGCTTTGAGCAAATATGAGCGACAAAGAAGAAAAAATGAAGAAACCTTTGTTAATATTGAAAATACTAAGGAATAATGCGAATATCCCATTTTGACACTGCTGAAGCTACACATTTTTTGTCGTATATTTAACGGTAAGTTGATCAATAATTCGTTAGCGACAATGTCTTAATGAGTCCAGATAACTGATCTAATAACAATTCTTGGAGACTGCTCGTAAATAAATACACACTTAGTGGCAGTGTAAGAACGATAAATTCGAACATTTTTCAGTGAAAAGTTATGCACGTGGAGGTCGTCAGAAGTCAATAACGACTGACCACCTCCTAAAAAATACTGTCTACTCTCGAATAGCAGTAGCTACAAGTTCACGTTAAATTTTTAATTACAAAACTGCTGTCAACTACACACCCGTTAATGAAATTAAGGCCTTCTGGGCTAAAGTGTTGGTACTTATGTTGCAAACCTTAAAAGTAATACTGAGGAGCAATTACAGAACACTGCAACTAACAGTCTGATATGTTTCGGTTGAGATTTTCCGACAGAGATCTCGAGAACCCGATTTTCCTTATTTTCGTCGGGCTCGCTGGAAGAGAGGTAAAAATCTTCCAGAAAGGTTGAAAATGAATGAAAAATTCTAAATGTGACTTAGTCACCAATGAGGTATGCGCCCATTTTCAGATTTCGTTATTAAATAGTGCTATAAGAGACGCTTTACAAATACAAAGGCCACAGGTTGTGATGCGGCTGTTATTTGTTTGTGCGTTTCGAACGTCATCGTCAGAATGTAAATCCTCGGTTAAATTTAAATACAATTGTACAACTCATGGCCCTGCTGAACTATACTCGTAAATGACGTATAGTTCAGCAGCGCCATGACGTTATACAATTCAATTTAACTTTACACCAGGTTTTAGATTCTGACGATGACGTTCGAAACGCGTAAACAAATAACAGCCGCATTACCACCTGTGGCCTTCGTATTCGTAAAGCGTCCCTTATAGCACTGTTTATTAACGAAAAATGAATGGAAATATTGTTTCAAGTCTTATTGAATCCATCATTAGTGGTGGAAACGGGACAGCGGCTGGTCAAAAGTCTGACGGAACTGAGATACCAACAGCCGTATATATAATAAAATATTTATTGTATCACAACCAGTTTCGGCATTCCACTATGTCATCTTCAGGTCCCTACATCGGAGCATAATATCCAAAAGTAGGGATACAAAAACTGGATTCGTGGACTTTTGTTCAAAATGTTCAAATGTTTGTAAAGCTTATGGGACTTAACTACGGGGTCATCAGTCCCTAAACTTACAAACTACTTATGAACTACTTACGAACTAGGACGACACAAATATCCATGCCCGAGGGGGGATTCGAACCCCCGACCGTAGTGGCCGTGGGTTCGAATCCCCCCTCGGGCATGGATATTTGTGTCGTCCTAGTTCGTAAGTAGTTCATAAGTAGTTTGTAAGTTTAGGGACTGATGACCCCGTAGTTAAGTCCCATAAGATTTACAAACATTTGAATTTGAATCCAGTTTTTGTATCCCTACTTTTGGATATTATGCTCCGATGTAGGGACCTGAAGATGGCATAGTGGAATGCCGAAACTGGTTGTGATACAATAAATATTTTATTATACATACGGCTGTCGGTATCTCAGTTCCTTCAGAATTGTTTCAAGTGTCGGTATGAAAAAACGCAGCACGTAAAGGGTGATTATAATTGGATGAAACTTTGTTTACGTAAAATTAAAAATAAACAAACAAAATCAGTATCGAGCTGTGACTCAATGGTTGCGTCCTGAAATACGATCCAGAGGAGGTTCGACCACACGTCAGTTGTCTGAACTGTCTTAATTGCCGCTTCCTTCTCCTGTGGCAATGTCGTTTACGTGTAAGACCTGCAAGTGCATTTGGAAGCCTAGCCTGGAAATTTATTGTACGGCAGATTGCTATTTATGCCTTAAGTGCACAAGTTACGGAGGGAACCGCTCGTCTTTATGGAGGCTGATGACTGTTTTGGGCACGTGATTGTGGGTTAGCGTCTGTAAGAGTTGTAGGGGGAGGAAGAGAGAGAGAGAGAGAGGGAATGTGCATTCTAGAAATCGGCGACGGTGGCAGTGGCGGTGTGGGTGTAATGACCTGCGCAGCATTGTTGGTGGTTGCCCCCCTGCCCCCTCCACCGCCGCCCCCCACCCGGCCGCTGCGCCTGCCGGAGCCAGCGCCGGCCGCGCCGCGGACGCAGACGGCGCAGTGCGACGGCCGCCGCCCTAGCAATGGCACTGGAAGAATTCACGGGGTCTCTTCCTGCCGTGGATTCTCGGTGCCGTCGCTAGTGCCGCGGCCACTCGACGCTCCCTCGACGTCGCCTCTGGCGCAGCGCAGCTCGTCTTGCATTGTTTTTTTGCTGCTCTTCTCTCGCAGACACCTGCCATTACTCGAATCTTCAGGCCTCCTGTCTGCTTACTTCATCTGTGTGGTGTGTGTGTGTCTGTGTGAGTGTGCGCGTGTGTGCGTGCTTGCTTAACTGGGGACTGCGGTTTGTGGCTCTTCATATGTCAATACACTTCGCTTTGTGGTACTTGCACATATTACTTTCTCATTCAAATACTCGCAGTGCTTGTAAATGAAGGTAACTGTAGTTGTGATAGCATTCCAATATTGTGGTGGTGGTTATGGTGGTGGTGATTGTTTCCGTTTGTTTGGCAGTTTTTTTTCAGCTGTAGCAGAGGCAGCAGACGGCTGCAACTCCTTTCTCCCGGCCTGGGAGCTCTGGCGGCGAACTGTTCCGTAGTCTGCTTCACAGGCTCTGACCCACCTCCTCCAGTCGGTGTGCCGTTTCCCACTCTCTACGGAAGTTTTTTTTTATTTGAGATGGTGGAATTTTATTTTCGGGACGGAAATGAGTGTCTAAGATTGGGACCACGGAGGGACGAGTAACAATTTTACGGAAGCTGGATTTCCGTGTTGCGCAATTGCTCGCGCAGAAAGTCACGCGCGAGCAATTACGGCCCTGTGATCGTGCCCTGGCAGTCGTCAGCTTGGGAGGTTGAACCAAAAGCGAGTGTCCTCTACTGTGTTAGCACGCGCAGTTACTATGTCTTCATTACTTTTTTAAGAGAAGAAAAACTGTGTCGTAACGCTCAGCGCTTTTTCTGTATGACATTGACTGTGCGCCACGTAAACCTTGCCGTTTCTAAGAAGGCCCTTCATTTATGTAGTTTCTCAGTATTTATTAAGAAGTCTAATCAACATGAAAACCGATCGCACTCGACAATATCAAATGTTAAAGCAGTCATCAGTCCGAAGATTGGTTTGAACACCACAGTGTTTTTACTCCTATCCGCGGTGGAATGGCTGAGCGCTCTAAGGCGCCTTGCTGCGGAGCGCGTGGCTGCTCCCCGTCGGAGGTTAGAGTCCTCCCTCGGACATGGTTGTGTGAGTTGTTCTCAGGTTAGTTTTAGTTGTTTGCAAGCCTAGGGACTGATAACCTCAGTAGTTAAGATTTACAAACATTTGCTTTTACTAAGCGTGGTCCTGTTGGAGGTGGTATACCGTTGGTTTCCTCCGAGCTTTGAACTGCCTTGTCCCGCCAGTCTTATGGGTGTTTGTGTTGTCCGTAGCATAAGTTACTTTAAGTTAGTTTAAGTAGTTTGTAAGCCCAGGGACTAACGACCAACCTCGTTAAGTCCCTTAGATTTACAAACATTTGAATTTTTTTAGTCTTATGGGGACGTACAGTGTAACGTGGGTTTCGCACCAAAGTGCAACTCGCCTTTTTCACATTAACAACATTGCCAGAAGTGAAAAAAGTGATAAGTGACCGATAAAAATCCTAGGATTGTCGGGGTACATGACCGTTGTTTAAAAGCCGAGTAAGTCTTAGCCCCGTCAACTGACGGCACTGGCTGTTCGTTTTAGTGATCTTCTGAAAAATATTGTTCTAGTTTCGTAAAATAAGATAGCACTTGGAAGCGTAGCCTTGCAGTTATCCCTAACTGTAGAAGTCTTGCCTGGCCAGAGTGCGGTTGTTGATACCGTCCTTGCATACGTCATGTGACAAGGAATCATATCTTTGCGGGAGCCCATTTACCATGGAAGCATATCAGAGTAACTGCTATCAAAACGCTCCCCACACGTTTTGTAAGAAATAATAGTAGTGTCAGTGAGTAGCGTGTACGTTTCATCCAGCCATTCTGATACAGGCTTCCTTGTTTTAGCTTAAACGAATACCGGGATGGTTTCTTCTAAAAGACTTGGCAGCAGCTTCCATCCGCTTACCTGTCTAGTTAAGCTAGCACTTTGTGTTCAATAATTTAGACGTCAGGTAGGTGTAGAAGCTTCAAGACATTGTGAAGTTGAATAAAAGTATTAACCAGTTCTCATCCGAGCTTCGCGTATTGATTATGTTAAAGTTTCTTGTGCCTCCACTATGTAGTATTCAGACAGTAACGGGAGCATTCGATTTTGCATTGTTATCTTTCCTGTTGTGTTGTAATATTTCGTCGCCGACTTACAAGAAGGAAAGCGTCTGACAAAACTTGAAATAACGTGTGTTTTCTAGTTCTGGTCAAAGGAAATGGTGGCATTTGAAAGGGGAAGTAATGATTTCGGACAAGTATTCTTCTCAGCCACACCATTAGAGCCCTAGTCCGGTGTGATAGTGTCATTCAACTCATCTTTGCGAGCGTTCTGGGAGAGATATTGCTTAAATTGCCTCTTCCCTGGTTGGCATGGCCTTGTCAGACAAACACAGTGGAGACTGCAAGGCTACGCTCATATTTCGTGGGACAAGGTAGAGCTCAGTTGCAAGTTCTGCTGTGCACTTGCACATGAGTGCGGCAGTGTCGTGAGTGCGATTGGTTTTTGTTTTTACTGCTATTTCAATGCAAATCTTTTTAGTGGCTAGAACGACACCTAAGGGAAAACTGTTTCGAGGCATAGGATAAGTTACGATATGTTAGTTTCGTAGAGTCTGCCACTTGGATTTGTCAGTAATTGATCAAGATTATTAATATTCTGAATCTGTTTGACCGTTTGACTGCCTGTGTGCTCAGGAAAATCAGTTTCAGCGAATTTCGCAGTACTTTGTTGTATTTTTTAAGCTGAAGAAGTTGTATCTCATCTCCTAAATACAGCAGCTTCGCGTAAAGTTGGTTAGTCTAGTTGATCTGCCCTCTCCGTGAAGAGTCACTTGGCAGTCAATCTGCGCAACCTACATCTCTCACGATTAACAACTTCTGGGATAAAGTGTCAATAACTTTTGTGTATCTGAAAAGTAAATCTGAGGAGCAACTGCAGAACACTGCAACCAACAGTATGATATGTTTCGGTTTAGATTTTCGGTGAGCCTCGCGGAATGGCCGCGTGGTCTAAGGCGTCATGCTACGCACTGGGCGCCGTTTCCGCCAGAGGTAGAGTCCTCCCTTGAGCATGGGTTTGTGTGTGTGTGTGTGTGTGTGTGTGTGTGTGTGTGTGTGTGTGTGTGTGTGTTGTACTTAGTGTACATCAGTTTAAGTAGGTTGTAAGTCGAGGGACTGATGACCACAGCAGTTTGGTCCCATAGGTTTACAAACATTTAACAATGTGAATGATTTTCGAATATACATTAACCAGAAAATCTCAGAGCCAGTGTTATTTCTAAAGTCTATGTCTGGGTGACGTACCGAATAAAGAAGTCCCGTGTGACGTGTTCATGATTATCGTCCGGTAAACAGACCAGAGACAAAGGTATCGTCAGGAGTGTCCCAGGAAAGTGTGACAATTCCGCTGTTATTTTCTATCTATATAAATGATCTGACGGCCAGAGTGAGTTGAAATATGCGACTGTTTGCTGATGATGCTGTGGTGTGCGGGAAGGTGTTATCGTTGAATGACAGTAATAGGATACCAGATGACAGGCAATTTCTAATTGTTGCGATGAACGGCAGCTAGCTCTAAATGTAGAAAAATGTAAGGTGATGCCGACGAGTAACAAAAATAATCCCAAAATGTTCGAATACAGCATTAGCGGTATGCTGCTTGACACGGTCGCGTTGATTAAATTACTAGTTGTAACGTTCCAGAGCGCCGCGGTGGAGTGGCCGAGCGGTCTAAAGCGCCTCGCTGCGGAGCGCGCGGTTGCTCCCGTCGGAGGTTCGAATCCTCCCTGGAGCATGGATTTAGTTATTTTAACTTAGTTCAAATAGTTTTGTAAGCCTAGGGACTAATCACCAAAGAAGTTCCATAGATTTACGAATATTTGAACATTTTCGTTGCAGAGCGGTTTGAAATCGAAGGAACATTTGTGGAGAAGGCGGATGCTCGACTTCGCCACGCACAGTATGATGGCTTGCGGAGTGTGTCTGTAGATCCCGTCAAGAAACCGCGTTAAGAGAGAACACGTGGAACGTTTTCTGTGGATCCCTAACATCTATTGTGGCTAACATATCTACTTTCAGATTCAGCGCATTCTCTGCCTTCCTAAACAGGTAGTGATCACCACACAGTGTGAAGACTATTTTGTTTTATTCAATATAAATTAGACTTCTTAGTAGTGGCCTTGGAAAAAAAGTCGGAGAAAATTGTTGCTCTATTAACACTTCAGAGTTGAGTGTCAGCGCATCGTCCCACATAGCTCAGCGCAATCAAACTTATTGCAAAGCAACGATAGTTCATCGACTAAACCATCCGACCGAGCGAGTTGGCGCAGTGGTAACACACTAGACTCGCATTCGGCAAGACGGCGGTTCAAAGCCGCCTCCGGCCATTTTGATTCAGGTTTTCCGTGATTTCTTTAAATAACTCGAGCCAAAAGTCGGTATGGCGCCACGAACATGTAAATCATTTTCAGCCAGGTGTCCGGATACTTTGGACCACATAGTGTATTTAGAGGAAGGAATTAGGTATTGGCGGTATATTGTGCCCTGTATGTGGAAGTAGCTTAGTAACTCTAACCTTCATGCAAATTTAACAACTAGAAACAATGGTTCTAATGAATTCCTACTCGCATAACGTATGAAACAGTGTATCTGCAATTGCAATTGCAACGCCACCTTACAAGGGGAATACCAAGTATGGTACAAACGAATTTTGATGGGTCGCATGTATGTCGTGCGGGAATTCCTCCAGACCATCAAGATAAAAGGATTTGTTCCAATGCGCGTTGGTTTCCACGAAAATCGAGATCGAAGTCCAGTACGTAACACCAATACCTGTACTAAGTCACCGTTGGTCCCTGAGTCAGCGCGGTGTAATTAGCGAGGCGCTCGACTATCACGCAGACGACGCGAGTTGAAATCCTGCTCGGAATTTACTTTTCTTTATACTTCTCCGACAACTGATTGTGGATAATTAACCCTAGCTTAGTAACATCCGTCAAAATGACGGCTACGTTCAAATTGTCAGTTAGCTGTGACCTTCGAGGAACAATTGAGGAACAACTGTACACGGGTAGTGTTGGTTTGGAATCATACTCGCCGAATTGACGAGTGTTACTAACAAACGTTCAAAACCCCCTGAAAGACGGGTGTTAGTAGCGAGCGTTAAAATCATATGTTAGTAACGCAGTATTAATGCTTTCATAGCCAATCTTATGTTTATGCTTGAGTAATTCATGTTAGTTGCTCAATATGTTATTTATTGCGCGACGATTATTTTATGTAGGCGTGATGCGTTATTCGAAGCATACTTTTACGACGATTGAAATATATTTCTAAATCAGTAAACCGTCTGTAGTCTGTACTTTGATCTCGATGTTCGTGGAAATCAAGGCGCATTGGAACAAACATTAGTGCAGCATTTATATAGCTGCGTTTCCAAGTCCCCGGCCCCACTGTTGTTATACCGTCGAATGCAGTGTGTGTCCACTTGACGCGTCCCAGTGCTGCTACCAGGCGGCTAGTCATTCGTAGGGTATCATTCACGAAGTGCAACATGGAGGAACAATGCGCAGTGATAGAAGCAGGCCCATCACACCAAACTCATTCATAAACGGAAATGTGTGGTGAGCAGTCAGAGGGAACTCAAAAACGCCTTACAATATACCGTATGTTTGATTCGTAATTTGGATCTGCTCACAAACACACCGCCAAGCATAATTTCTGCAATTATACACAATCAACCGTCGGAAAAGTGAACCCCCCCCACACACACACATACACATACTGACGGTGACTTAGTATAGGTGTAGCTGTTACGCACTGAACTTTGATCTCGATATTCGTGGAAACCAAAATGCATTGGAACGAATCCTTTTAGCTTGGTGGTCTGGAAGAGTTTCCGCACAACATACCTACCACCCATCAAAATTCGTTTGTGCCATGCTTGATGTTCCCCTTGTTAGAAGCATATTCAGACAAGTTTAACGAACAAGTTTCAATCGAAGCGGAAACGAGGGTACAGATGCCTCGAAGACATCAAAGGATTCATGTCAGCATACAATAAATGGAAATCTAACAGAATACTTGGTTTAGCTTATTGCAGCAATAATGTTCACAGCTCGTGGCGGGAATGCATCTGTGGTTCTTCTGCATAGATGGCGTTCGTATCGCCGCGGCGGATTAGCCGTGCGTACTGGAGCGCCGTGTTGCGGTGCGCGCGGCCGTCCGCCGTCGGGGGTTCGAATCCCCCCTCGGGCATGGATGTTTGGGTCGTCTTTAGTGTAAGGTAGTTCATAAGTAGTTTGTAAGTTTAGGGACTGATGACCCCGCAATTAGGTCCCATAAGCTTAACAAACATTTGAACGTTCGTATCCAGTAACAAGCACGAACTCTACCAGCAGTGCACATACAACATAGAAGACCGCGAAATTGTCACAATGCCTGGAAAGGACCGTTCAGTTCCATACAGCGCTGCGGGGAAAATCTGCGACGGTGTGGCTCTACTAGCGTCGACCATTAATTTCGCACATATTGAACGCAGTCAAGTCTGCTACATCAGGAAGATTAAAGGTCATGGAAGTGTACTGCTCCTTTCTTCTAGCAACTCCACTTGCCAAAGTCAGCAGCACAATATCCGGTCACACATGGTCAGGAGTATGAGAGACATTTTCGACGGGTACCACTGCACTCCAGAAGCGCGTGTTGCCCATTGAATGTGCCGGAGTTGTACTTGTTCACAGTCTCCTAGGAAACGATGTTGATCTTTTGAATATAGTTACAAAAATGCGTGTGTAGAGATTCCTCAGTTACAGGTCGAGGAAATGTACAGTTCTGTAATCTGTACCGGCAAGTTTTTTACCTATGGTATGATCTTCACTGTCGCGGTGGAGTGGCCGAGTGTTGTAAGGCGCCTTGCTGTGGAGTGCGCGGTTGCTCGCCATCGGAGGTTCGAGCCCTCCCTCAGGCATGGGTGTGTGTTTTGTCCTTAGCATACGTTAATTTAAATAGTTTGTAAGCCTAGGGACTGATAACCGCAGCAGTGAAGTCACTTAGATTTACAATTATTTGAACATTTGATCTTCATTTTGCACATATGCCCTTCTTGGTTTTAACATTTTTATTAACATGTTATAATTTCGTAGGTCCGTCGCTGATGAGACTTAGTTACTCTGTAATTAGCGTATAATCTGTAATAGTTGCCTTTGGTTTAATGAAGTGTTAGAGTAGTGAGGAAAGTTGCAAGTGCAACTTAATGACTGAAAAGAGAAGCAGTGACAGAAAAACAGTGCTACACAAGAATAAGTTTAACAGCCGCTACTACTACCACTACTACGATTACAATATACAGTTTAGATAGAACAGATGATCCAACAGTGCCCCGCGAGAAAATCCACACTGGATGCCAGTGACAGTTTTACAGCAAACCACTGTTTCTGTGACCCTACTGAAGACGTTATAACTCGGTGCTCTTACACACGGACAGGGCGAGTAGTAATCTTTGGCTGTTTGTTGATAATGCTGATAACGGGAAGTCGTCGTCGTTGAGTGACTTTAATAGGATATAGGATGACTTGTAGATTTTGTAATGAATGGCAACTAGCTGTAAATGTAGAAAAATGTAAGGTGATGAAGATGAGTATAATCTTTGAATACAATATTAGTAGTGAGCCGCTTGACACAGTAGCGTCGATTAAATATCTAGGCGTAAAGTAGCAGAGAGATATGTAATTGCACAAGCATGTAATGTAAGGCCAATTGTGAATACGGTGGCTGGTCGACTCCGGTTTAGGAGAATTTTGGGAAGGTGTGGTTTATCTTTAAACGAGACCGTGTTTAGAACACCTATGGTACCCATTCTTAAGTGCTGCTCCAGTGCTTGGTATCCACACCAGATCGGTTTAATGGTACACATACAAGCAACGAAGAGGCGGGCTGCTGGATCTGTTCGATAAAATGCGAGTGTTACGGAGATTATTTGGGAACTAAATTGGGAATTCCTGGATGAAAGATGACGTTCTTTGCGAGGAAAATTATTGAAGAAAGGCCAGCATTTGAAGCTGACTTCTGAACGATTCTGCTGTTGCTAAATTATATTTCACAAAAGGACCACAAAGATGAGAGGAATTAGGGCTCGTGCCGAGGCATATAGACAGCCTTTTTGCCCTCGCTTTATGTGGGAGGGGAGCAGGAAAGGAAAGACTAGAAGTGATACTGGTCACTCTCCTACTGTCACCGTTTGGTGGCTTGCGGAGTTATGTATGTAGATGGATGGATGGATGGGTGGATGGATGAATGGATGGATGGATGCAGGTGGTTTGCAGTAATGCCCACAGCTGCCGTGCTACCTTCGGCTACTACAACAGGTCCTATCGAAGCCCAGGTAAATTTCCCACAAAGCATAAACTAGCTCCTGCGTAGCACTGCGGACATTTCGAGCAGCCGTTCGCCGGGATGACGGCGCTGCTGGACACAAGCCTCGCCCTGGTTCAGTAAGCAACGTGGTGCAACCTGACCGCCAACACATTACCATTGATCCGCGGCCAGTCTCGATGACGCCGAACCCATTGGGTCAACATTGGAATAGTTGATCACCTACAGCAGAGCTGCACGTTCAACAATGAACGCAGAACGGTGTGCCAGAGACGCTGTTATCCGGACCAGCATTCTATCCAGTGGCGTAACTACGGGGGGGGGGGGGGGGATGAGGGGTATAGACCCCCCCAGAACCCAAAGGAAAAAAAAAGAAAGAAAGAAATTGTATAACAGCAATCTGGTGGTAAAGGTAAAGATTGGAAACTCGGGGTGTTTTACCATAAGCTTTCATTGGATGGGAGTGAATTAATCTTCAACGGGAGTGGTAGATGGTAGTCTGTCTGGAAACTGACTAAAATTTAGCTCGTCAAGCAGATCTATCCCCCCCCCCCCCCCAAAGCCAAGTCCTAGTTACGCCACTGATTCTATCAGCTCTGCAGACAAACTGATGCCTGTCTCGCTTTCCAAAGCGATCAAGCCTCCGACTTCAATGTTCTGTTGAAATGTTTGTAAAGTTATGGGACCTGACTGCAGTGGTCATAGCTCCCTAAACTTACAAACTACTTAAACTTATCGTAAGAACACACACACACACACAAAGTCCGAGGGAGGACACACACACACACACACACACACACACACACACACAAACAAAGTCCGAGGGAGGACTCGAATGTCCGACATGGAACGGCCGCTCGCACCCTATCAAGTTGCCTTAGTGCGCACGATTATTCCGCCGCGGCTCAATTTTCAGCCATGACGCTTGGACTTTAAACATTTTATCACTTACTCATGGGTTAAGCGTCCTATAACCATATTCCATTGTTACGACAGTACTACGAGAACAGCCAACCAGTTTTCTTGTTTCCGAGAATCTCTCTCCCATTCACCGGGCCATAACATACTGTCCTTCGTTGAAGTCGTTTATGCAAATGGATCTCGCCTTTTGTACACCGTATTGTCGCCAGAGTGATTCATATTCGTCTCTCCGCGTTGATATACGGCGATTACCCCGTCACGTACGCGCTGCGCCTCCAGGTGGCAATCTGTCTCGCAATGGATAGTGCTAATGTTTTTCCTCAACATTGTGTTTCAGTATTGCAGTAAATTTACAACTTCAACAAGGATGTGTTAAAATAGTTTACACCATAGACTTGGCTCATGACAAAACCTAATTGGGCTTACAGAATTCAGTCGCTCAAGTAGAATTCAGACGCTACTCACTGAGACATGGAATAAGAGACTGGAGATGTTCTTGGAGTATTTCGCTCCATGCTGTTTGTATTCGAATCTACATACCTTGGGCAGTGATTTCTGGAAGACTTCGGTACGCAGCAGTCGACCAGATGGCGGCCATTATCGCAAACATATTTGACCGTCACTGTAAGGTAGGTTATCGCAACACTTGTCTGTGAACAAAAAACCTTACCACTCAATATGTCAACAAAAGCGAGGGAAAAAGGCTGTCTATATGCCTCGGTACGAGCCCTAATTCCTCTCATCTTTGTGGTCCTTTTGTGAAATATAATTTGGCAACAGCAGAATCGTTAGGAAGTCAGCTTCAAATGCTGGCCTTTTTTCAATAATTTTCCTATCAAAGAACGTCATCTTTCAACCAGGGATTCCCAATTTAGTTCCCAAATAATCTCCGTAACACTCGTATTTTATCGAACAGATCCAGCAGCCCGCCTCTTCATTGCTTGTATGTGTACCATTAAACCGATCTGGTGTGGATACCAAGCACTGGAGCAGCACTTCCATTACAGTGAGTTATTTTTTAATTTCTGGAGAATGGAAGCCTAAGCACCGACAGAGTCCGCTGTAGATGGCGTCAGACGACTGATACAGACAAGTCCACATATGTAGCAGAGTTTGTGTAGAAACACTGGATGCAGCAGTAGTTTCTGTTAACCCCCATTTGGATAATATGGCTATTGTGCTGTTTTGTGGCCGTACTACGTGCTCCAGCAACTATTCGGAATTATTCGTAACTTCTATCTCTGATTCCACTCAGGCTTGACTATTACAGCGGTACACGTCTGTAAACCGAAATCTAACCTTTAAAGAAACCCAGAAACCCATTTTCTGTTAAAGTGTACTGTTTCCTTCGAATTTCATTCGGGCCAGCTTTGCTGCGTAGTGCAGTTTCTTACAAATTGTAATCTGAATATTCAACAACTGAATGTGTGCAAAATAATAGGTGAGGAATAGGAAAACACCATTAGACATCTTCGATGTTAGTCTGCTGGGAAATTCAGTGCTGTAACAGTGAGTATAGTGACGGTTGCGTAAGAACGGAAATTGCTCAAGCAAGCGGACGTTCCCGCTGCCAGTGGAGCCGTGACTGCAACCTCAATTCCAGATTTGCGTTGTTACTAGCCTTTGTTTTGGACTTTGGTTCAGAACTGGTTCATCGACTTGTATGTATTTCATGAGATGCCAGACGGGATTATGGACGGCGTTTCTATATTTTCCTTTTTAGGATAACTCAGTGAATTATATCCAAAAGCACTTTTATTTACAAGGATAAATCGGAACACTAAACATTAAAAAATTTAAAGGTTTGTTAAGCTTATGGGACTTAAATACGGGGTCATCAGTCCCTAAACTTACAAACTACTTATCAACTACTTTACACTAAGGACGGCACAAATATCCATGTCCGAGGGGGGGGGATTCGAACCCCCGACCGTAGTGGCCGTGCAGACCGTGACTGGAGCGCCTCAGTCCCCTCGGCCACCGCGGCCGCCCACTAAACATTCATCGAAGTTCAAAAAAATAGTGATTTACTAGTAATGGCTGTTTCCGACGTACTACCTATATTTCCCCCCGGTCAAATAAAGATATCTCAAGGCAGTTAGTGGAGAGATCTGCAGTACACCTTGAAATTCACTTATTCATTTAGAAAGTATTACAGAGCTAAGTCACAATAAATACCATAAAAGGTCTCCAAAAACTGCAAATGAAATGTTCGATTACGTTTGTCATTTAATATTTAATATTGTAATAAGTTCAGTAAGTCGTTACGTCATTGTAGTAGTAGTAGTTAATTCGCATTCGTTTCTGGTTGATTTTATTTCTAGAATAAAAATATTTCTGTTCCTCAGATATTCACTTTCTCCGTAGTTTTCTTTTACCATTCAGAAGCAGAGTTGCAAATACTCACTTGTTTGATGTCGATGACAGAGAGCTAATGAATCAGTTCAGATTTATGCATTAAATAATATAAACAACTATATAAAGTAAAATGTTGATTCAAAAGTGGAATTTTTCAAAAAAAAAAAAAAAAAAAAAAAAAAAAACAGTGATTTCACACTTACGGTTAAGTTGGAAACGTAACTTTTACAACGATCCACAAGCAGGATAGTGTTTGTAACATTATAAAATAACTCGAAAAAATGAGTTGATCATGTGATGGAAAAATGACAGACATTCGGAACGTGTCCAATGTAGGAACTCCCAAATTAACACGACAGGAAATAGCGAATTAGTTTGAGTAAAATTGAAGTTGGTTTGGCAGAGAATTGTTAGATTAGTAATGTTATGTGAGTCATACGATCGAATGGCCTGAACTTGCACGAGAGAGCTGGTATGGAAGCGAAAGCGTGCGATCCAGGTTGGTGCTAAATCACTTGTAGAGATTACTGGAGAAGCAGATAGACTGATAGCGCTATAGTATATGGCATACGAGTCAGTTTAAATTCCCTTTCTAAGGAAATTAGTTAAGAGTCTGTCACATTAACATCGATGCCATTAGAGACGTAGCACCAGCCCAGGGGCAAAAAAAATTGTTCAAATGTTTGTAAATCTATTGCAATTAACTACTGCTGTTTTCAGTCCATAGGTTTGCAAACTACTTAAACTAACCTAAGGACAACACACACACACACACACACACACACACACACACACACACACACACACACACACACACACACACACATGCCGGATGTAGGACTCGAACCTCCGACGGGAAGCAACCGCGCGCTCCGCAGCAAGGCGTCTTAGAGTGCAAGGCCATTCCACGGCGGCCAGGTGGACAAGGACACATCAAATATACTCGTGGCATTGAGTGAATCGTCCTGATACAAGATTAATTCATATAGTACATCCGTTCAACCACATGGTAATTCGCGGTTATATTGCAAATAGCAGGATTATTCCTAAAGAATATTTGAGATTATTTATTATTATTGCTCTCTTTAATAATCTGGTCTACAAATGTTTGTAAATCTATGGGACTTAACGTATTTGGTTACTTGTCCCTAGGCTTACAAAATACTTAAACGGCGCGGCCACTCCATCACGGCGATACCTAAGTGTTGACGAAGTTATTAAAAGTTTATTATATTAAAATTATCTTTTACAGGACTTGAACTTCATGTAACCACAATTAGCAAAAGTGTTGGCGTTAAATCTCAAAGGCCTTTCGTAGTACTTTGAGTGCTCCGACACGTTTTATGTGCGAACAGGGAAGAGAGGACATAAAACACGCCACTGTAGTCGGTAGTTATGAAGTCCAAAACTATTCAAATTTTTGTAAGCCTATTGGACCAAACTGCTGTGGTCATCAGTCTATATAATTACAAACCACGTAAACTAAATTACGCCGCGGTGGAGTAGCCGAGCGGTCTAAAGCATCTCGCTGCGGAGCGCGCGGTTGCTCGCCGTGGAGGTTCGAGTCCTCCCTGGGGCATGGTTGTGTGTGTGTGTGTTTGTCTGTAGGGTAGTTTACCTAGGTTTAAGTAGTTTGTAAGCTACGGACTGATGACCACGCAGTTTGGTCCGATAGAATTACAAACATTAGAACATTAAACTAAATTACACTATTGATAACACAGACTCGCCTATGCCCGAGTGAGGACTCTAACCTCCGGCAGGAGCGGCCGCCCAGTCCGTAGCATGATGTATTAGACTACGCAGCTTTATTAAGTTTTATTAACAATGGTTTGAACAATTCATCTGGGGCCCACTTAACACTGTGATGTTTGCAGTTGTTGGAATTTCAGTCCAAAGACTGGTTTGATGCAGTTCTCCACGCTACTCTTCCTGTGCAGGCCTCATCATCTCCGAATAAACATTGCAGGTTTGCAGCCTACATCCTTTGCAGCTACCGTCGTTTCATTGCAGGGTTAAGCTTTTCTGCTTGTCATCCGTTCCGACCAGAAATCAGTGGCCGCGGTGGAGTGGCGGAGTGCTCTAAGGCACCTTGATGCGGATCGCGCGGTTGCTCGCCGTCGGAGGTTCGAGTCCTCCCTGGGGCGTGTGTGTGTGTGTGTGTGTGTGTGTGTGTTGTCCTTTCGTTAGTTTAAGTAGTTTGATGACCATAGCAGTTTGGTCCAATAGGTTTACAAACCTTTATTTTATATAGAGATTATTGGACGTTTGAAGTGACGATAAAGGCATACTATGGAAATGAAACCCAGTAACTCTGGTTGCCATGATACAAGTAACATAACTAGACCAATTTTTGCTTCTTACAACGTTAGTTTCATGTGTTTTCAATTTATTCTTGGGTTTCTTTGAAAAGTGTTGGTGGCGGATTTGGGACTTGATAATTTGCTTGCGTGAAGATCCAGCGGCTCGCAAAGTTCTGTTATATCAAAAGCATAGCGTTGAATGATGCTGCCACAACCGCCGCCGCCATTACCACCACACAGTACTTGTAAAAATTGCGTAGCAGAGTTAAACAATGCCTGAGTAAAGGCATTAATTACCGTGTTATGACTCCTGCGGCATTGTTCTGGCTGAGTCACACTCTGACGTATGAAGGCCCACGGTTTGCGTGACAGTTGTCAGTGATGAAGGCCAAACAGAAACTTTCTGCTCTCCTCAGAGACAGTCTCATCGAACTGGCGACGCGGATTGTTTGGAAGCAGTTTTCGATTGGCCTAGTATAGGAAAATGTTGTGTTGATTAGCACCTGTAGAGGGGTAATCAGTGTATTCTACGATGACTTTACGCTTCTTTGGAAAATGAAAATTGCTTCGACGTCCTAATTTACCTCAGTCACATGATAGTAATGCGAAATTAATCGGTTGACCAGTAATGTTCGATAGCCTTAGAGGTCTTTATTGCTTACTGTAGGGGCCGTATAGTCCAATCTATTGCTGAGTAACCAAGTTACTAAAATGCAGCCAAATGCTGCTCACAGATCTGAGAGTGTGGCTCAGTAATTTTTATCATGAAAACTGAACCGTTGCTGGAAGTGTTGGTGTAGGCTGACGAAGCGGATGGTGTTAGAGCTTGTACTGGCAATATTGTGTTGATGGTCTCAAGGTACTTAAGACAGGAGCCTGAAGACTATGCAAACTATGTGTTGTTAGAGCTACAACAATGGTGCAGAAGTAAGAAATAAACAATTGCTGTAAATATATGCAATTTAACGCTTCCTAAAACGGTACCCAAATCGTGCGATACGTAAGTCCATCGCTTGAAGTACTGACTCCAGGTGCTAAAGAAGAAACCTAGACGGCCGGCCGCGGTGCCCAAGCGGTCTGCGGCGCGCCAGTCACGGTCTGCACGGTCACTACGGTCGGGGATTCGAATCCCCCCTCGGGCATGGATATTTGTGCCGTCCTTAGTATTAGCTAGTTCATAAGTAGTTTGTAAGTTTAGGGACGGATGACCCCGTAGTTAAGTCCCATAAGCTCTACAAACATCTGACTCATCTGAAACATAGACGAAAGAAGAAATACATAATATTACCAGCACCCTCACTGCCTAACCTTATCAGCAGTGTAACCAGTGGCGTAACTATGGGGGGGGGGATGTGGGGGATAGAACCCCCCCCCCCCAGAACCCGAAAAAAGAGAGAGAGAGAGAGAGAGAGAGAGAGAGAGAGAGAGAGAGAGAGAGAGAAATAAGAAAGTAAGAAATCGTATAACAGCAATCTGGTAAAGGTAAAAATTGGAAACTTGGGGTGTTTTACAATAAGCTTTTATTGGAAGGGAGTGAATTAGTTTCTCCAACGGAGTGGTAGAGGGTAGTCTGCATGGAAACTGACTAAAATTTTGCTCGTCAGGCAGATCTACCCCCTCCCCCCCCCCAAAAACCAAGTCCTAGTTACGCCACTGAGTGTAACTATACCAATATGTAATACTGATCGCAGTTACGGGCTTAGCAATGAGTGCTTGGGCTCTTCAGCTCCGTTTAATACGACAAATAGCAACCCGAAGAAACCACCGAGCGAGGTGCAGTGGTTAGCACACTGGACACGCATTCGGGGGGGGGGGGGGGGGGGGGACGATTCAAACCTGCCTTCGACCACCCAAATTTAGGTTTTCTGTGATTTCCCTAAATCGCTACAGGCAAATGCCGGAAAGGTTCCTTTGACAGGGCACGGCTGATTTCTTTCAATATCCTGACAAAAACAATCCGTGCATGTGTTCTCTCTCTAATGACCATGCTCTCGACGGGACGTTAAACCCTACTATTTCTTCCTGTGCCATCAGTACATCAGCAGAGGGTTTCTTGGCCATTCCAAAAATGGGCTACTTGTCATCACATTAACGTATCTCTCCGCAGCGTCAAAGTAATATGATTTAGATAAAGAATAATATATTAGAGGTTCTAGAATAAATGTCATGACTCCGATATTGGGCACTGGAATTGCAGCGTGACTTCGACAGTGAAGAAGGGGAGTCACCTTCCGAACATCAGAGAGACTACATATGTGTAAATAAAAAAGTAAACATTTTTTAACAAATGAATCATCTCCAAGAGGAAGCTAGGAGACATGAACAGTCTCATGGCGAAACTAAGTAGGAATACCAAAACAATCAGAACATTGTAACAAACCAGAAGATATAACTAGGTGCATATGGCAAGGCACAGAAGGTGCGAGTGGTTGACTTGGGGTTGAGTATTTTGATACGGCATGCAAGTGACTGTGGCCATGAAACATGCACTGATAGATGTATAGTAATGCAGAAGCCTTGTGAGATCAGTTACGTGTTGTATGTACTGTACGAATCACCTCCACAACAACAGCATAGATAAATACATCACTAATTTGTAATAGGACTTCAGTATTTCACGGCATCACATTGACACAATGTCCTGTCCAGTTAAATAACAATTGGAGAGTTAATTTCAACATAATGTTAAAGTAACGTAGAATGGCTGTATAATTAATGGGTGTATATATAAGTTGTGGTGACTAATGTGGATGAAGCCACATAATAATAAAAGGGCGGTCCCAGTGCGGTAATACAAAAATAGCGTAATTACATACTGAGAAAATGCACGTTAGCTTGAAGGTGTTCAGACTTACCTAATTTGGTAGAATCAATTCTCTAAACCTGCCGAGATAGCCGCGAAGCGGAAGAGTATCAGAAGGACTCCACATGAATAAAGGTTTGAAAAGTAGCACAACATTGATTTCAAAAAATAAGTATTTTAAAGGTGTTTAAAATGGTAGGAATCCACTTCCGCTTTTCTTTTACAAATTATTTATTTATAATTAAGGACTTCTGTTTTGTATACTGATAAGTTATTTTGTATTGGATGGTTACAGCTAAGAATAACAAATACAGGATAATCTAATCGCAAGTAGAGAATAGACAGGCTTCAGCGTTATCCACTATTACCTTATTCCTACTTTCCACACATCAAATGATCACAAGTCGAGAAACTGGTTTGTTTCTTGCTGAATACTTTGGCGCGTACCCAATACGCCGCAGGTAAGTGTGTCAACCGCGATTTGTGTTCTGCCTCATAGAAAAGCATTAGATAGGTCACACCAGCCTACACTTCGGACATTGCTATCTAATATCTGGTTCGGTGTCTAACGTAAGAACGAAACGTTTGTCGCCGTGTGGTCTAAAGTAGTATGCTACGGACTGGGCGGCCCGGAGGTTCGAATCCTCCCTGAGGTGTGTGTGTGTGTGTGTGTGTGTGTGTGTGTGTGTGTGTGTGTGTGTGTGTGTGTGTGTGTATGTGTGTGTTGTCCTTAGTTTAAGTAGTTTGTAAGTCTAAGGACTGATGATCATTGGTCCAATAGCTTTACAAACAAAAACATTTTGAAACGTTTGTCGTATTGAACCGCAGTCATTCTGCATGTGCCATACATATTACAGCATGTTATGCTGAATTATTATCGATGGAACACTTAGTCTTTGAATACCTGTCCTTTATTTTCGAAACACGAGCGAAATGTTTATGCTGCAGTTTATGACACTTATTAAGATCTATCCACTACAAGTGGACGTACCTCTGTAACATGTCAAAAATCGAAATTTTTGCTCCTTATCCTCCGAGGGATTCTTTGTTGCAATCCGTGCCTCTCGTGGTTTTTTTTTTTTTTTTTTTTTTTTTTGCGAAAGACAGCATGATTAAACTCAAAATACAATGAAGACTATGCCAAGGTCGCAATATTTTGTTTTTATTTTTTAGGTAAGACCACCAGTTTCGACACTCAAAGGGTGTCATCTTCTGATCTCTGGGGAGAATATGCAAAATGCGTGGTTAAATAAAACGATTACAAGAAAGGTACAATTGGTGTACCTACATAAAACAAATACAATAATAGTCTCAAATTTCAAATACCGATCACATACCTGCTACACTTGACATTCATCTTCTTCTTGAAGCATCCACAAACTATTTGAAAATAGTGCTAGTGGATAATCAAACATAAAACAATAAAATAGAAATACACAAAGAACCACCATAGTGCACAATGCTGGCTGAGCGACTAGCGGCGTCGCGGTTACTGTAAAGATATCTATGAACGCCGCTAAAGTTTAAAATGTTCAAATGTTTGTAAATCTATCGAACCAAACTGGGTGGTCATCAGTCCGTCGCTCACAAACTACTTAAACTAGGGTAAACTAACCTAAGGACGACACACACACACACACACACACACACACACACACACACACACACACACACACACACACACACACGCCCCAGGGAGGACTCGAACCTCCGACGGCGAGCAACCGCGCGCTCCGGAGCGAGGCGCTTTAGACCGCTCAGCTACTCCACCGCGGCGCGCCGCTAAAGTACACTACTAGAAGTGAAGTTACTTTTACAATTAACAGCTATCGAGTTCTAAAATCGACAAACTACAGGTATTATTTTTTCTAGAACGTCATTATCTATTATGTTCAAAAATTCAAAAGTTTGTAAATCTTTGGGACTTAACTACTCTGGTTATCAGTCCCTAGGCTTACAGATTACTTAAACTAACTTATACTAAGGACAAAAATACACTCATGCCCGAACGAGGACTCGAATCTCCTACGGCGAGTAGCGGCGCGTTCTACAGCTAGGCGCCTTGGAACGCTGGGCCACTCCACCGCGGCTACCTATTATGTATAATGTAGTTTACAATTAGCGATTCTCTTGTAATTGTTTTGTTTCAGCACACATATTGTACATTCTCCCCAAATAAAAACAAAACATTGCGATCTTGCCATAAACTTCATTATATTACTGCGATAAGATTGCTCCCTACGATGAGCAAATTAAATAAACTCTAGGAAGTGATGCAGTGGTTATCAAAGAAATCTTATATTTGATAGTAGATATATTCAGATATTTATCCAATCAACATAGTTTAGGTTTTCGCAGTTTTTCTAAAGCTCTTTAAGACGAATGCCGGAATGATTCCTTTGAAAAAGCTGTGACTTTTTTTGCACCATTCTTCCCAATTCATAGCTTATGGCCGGCCGCGGTGGCCGAGGGGACTGAGGCGCTCCAGTCACGGTCTGCACGGCCACTACGGTCGGGGGTTCGAATCCCCCCTCGGGCATGGATATTTGTGCCGTCCTTAGTATTAGGTAGTTCATAAGTAGTTTGTAAGTTTAGGGACTGATGACCCCGTAGTTAAGTCCCATAAGCTATACAAACATTTGAACATAGCTTATGCTTGTTCAAATGTTTGAAAATCTATGGGACCAAACTACTGTGGTCATCAGTCCCAAAGGCTTGCAGATTACTTTAACTTAAGGACCACAAACACACACACACACACACACACACACACACACACACACACACACACACACATGCCCGAGGGAGAACTCGAACCTCCGGCGGGAGCGGCCTCGCAGTCCCTGACATGGCGCCTAGAACCGCTCGGCCATTCCCGCGCGGACTTGTGCTTGTGGCGATGAGATATAAAACCTTCATATTTTTGTCTTTCGTGGTCATACTTTGTGTTGGAACGCAGTGAGAACACATTGTTGCGGGCGTGGACGATTTCAGCTTGCAGATGCTGCGTTGTTAAGGGTGTCGCAATTGTGAAGTGAGACAGCAGCATAGAACAATACTGGCTGCTTAGAGTAGAAGTAGTTTCCCAGACGTGTGACGTGGCCTGCAGCAGCGGAGAAGCACCCGGTGCTGGCCGTCCTGGGAGCCGCCTAGCTTTTTGCCGTGCATTCCTCGCCGACCGACTCGTAGGCCAAAGGAGAAATCGCGACACTTCTCTTCTCAACGCTTTCTAGCATCGAAGCGAAAGCGTTTATGCTTCATCTGCAGGCGGTATGGCTACAGAATCCTATTTCTGCGGGATTCTTGAACCGTACCGCTTGTTGCCTTCCATATTCCTCGGCAGCCGTCGCTACGACTTCTATTCCAAATATTGTTTAATTATTGCTCGTCGCCCCGCTAAACTCTGCAGTTCTGCAAGGCACAGCAAGATTAGCCCCAGCAACTGAGCGGTTAGTCCAGTCAATGAGTGCTCGGAAGAGGGGTATAGAATGCATGGAATGTGCGAGAATATTTTACTTCAGGACTTTGTTAGGGATATTTAGGAGGTGAACATACTAAAATCCCCACCCCTGGGGGGGGGGTGAGATAAAGCGGGGAGGGGGGTGAAAAGGTACCATTTATTGGTTTTTCGCTTGTATCTCGAAAACGGTCCTCTTTAGGAAGAAAACGTTACAAATAAAAATGAAAGATGATTGAATTTGCTATAAAATTGTATCGATACATAAACGTCGAATTCCCAACAGTTTGCGAGATATACCTTATTGAAAATCGACCTTTTCGGAAAAAATAATTTTTGCCTCACTAATTTTGTCAAACATTTACTTCTAGTGACACGCTCGATCATTTCTTAGGAAATTTGTCAGAAAGAAATTTATAGAGCATTAAATTTCCTTCAATTTCATATGCACATTTGCTACCTTGTTCTCGGGTGAAAAAAATATGTATTATGTCCTTCCAGCCCCCTCTGTTACGCAAGATAGTTATAGTGCTTTAGTATTCATGGCCCTACTGGGTTGGGTATGTCCTTTTCGCCTTCTGAACTGATAACCCATTCCCACAATCATCCATCTCTAATAATCATGATGTCGGCGAGAAGCTCTAATCTTCCTACCTGCCCTATTATTAATCGTGGTAGTGTCTATAGATTCAAATAAAACATCATGAATTAAAGGGTTAACTGGCAGAACAAGGAGAACTGTAAAGTTTATGCTAGCTAAACATAAACATAGTTTGGGTCTGAATATATATTCGTAGTTTCATCTCGCTGTAGTGTGCTCGTATAGAACCCACCTTCTGCCCGCCAGTTTGGTAACAGTGATAAAAAAAAAAAAAATCCTGTCTCTAAAGATTGCGCCATACGTATATGGAATATTCAAAAGTTTGCAGCGACTTGATCTTAGTTTCTTCCTTAATCCAATACTTAAGTGTTTCTCTATCTTATGTCGTTCAATAAAAATTCTCTGGCGCTAAGGAGGCTGCTTCTTCCAAGCAGCTTTCTTTATAGAAGTCGTATAGTTCGTGTTCTTCTTCCATAAAGAACCCTATGGTCCATTTAGTATCGTGTAGTTCTTAATTACAATTGATGTCGCTTTAGCCAGTATATTTTTCAATATCTTCGCATCGAACGTCTGATATAACAAATCACACTGTGGGGGAAAACTTTTCTTAGAGATTAAATGTTCATCCATTTCCGTTAGTATTCGCCGACTCTGGAATACAGATCAGGGTCTGCTGCATATTAGTCTACCAATCACAGTAAAATGAACATTATTTTGAACAAGAAAACATTCAGAATGAATGTCTCCAAGCGGAAGATATTTTACAAGCGATCTGGAGCTAATATTTTATTGTATCTGTTCTCTGAACCGAAGAACATTAAAGGGAAGGAGACACTGAGAAAGGATTAAGACGAGAATGTAGCTAATCCCCAATCTTATTCAATCTGTACACTGAGCGATCTGTGAAAGAAAGCCAGGAGAAATTTGTAAAGGGGCTTAAAGTTCAGGGAGAAGAAATAAAAACACTGCGGTTTGCCGATGACATTGCAGTTCTGAGACAGCAAAGAACTTCGAAGTGCAGTTGAACTGAATAGATTGTGTCTTCAAAGGAGGATATAAGATGAACATTAAGAAGTGCAAAACAAGATAACGGAATGTGATGCCGGGGGAATGAGATTCGGAAATAGGTCAGTAAAGGGTAGCAGCCGAGTTTTGTTATTTCGACAGTAAAATAACGTAAGATGACCTAACTAGAGAAGATATAAAATGTAGAATGGCAATGGGGAGAAAATTATTTCTGAAGAAGGCAAATTTGTTAACATCGATTATTAGTTTACTTGTTAGGAATTCTTCTCTGAAGGCATTTGTCTGCAGTGCAGCCTTGTGCTGGAGTGAAACGTTGGCGGTCAGCAGTTCAGGCTAGAAGAAAACAGAAGCGTTTGAAATGTGGTGCTACAGAAGAATACTTATGATTAGCTGCACAGGTCGCCTACTCCACAGAACTGTGGAGACAAGAAATTTGTGCCATACGTTTATAAAAGAAGGGATCGATTGATAACACATTCTGAGACATCAAAGGGATTGTCATTGTAGCATCGGAAGGAAGTGTGCGGGATAAAATCGCAGAGGGAGACTATGAGATGAGTACAGGAAGCAGTCTCAAATGGTTGTAAGTTGAGAAACCTGCACCAGTTATGTATTTTTTGTGCTTGGTATGTGGGTTGCAGCAATTGTTCGGAGATGAAGAAGCTTCCGCGGGTTGGAGTGGCGTAGAGAGTTGCAGAAAACCAGTCTTTGGACTGAAGAAGAAGCCCCCCTACCCGTTGCCTCGCCCACCGTTCGCTGTCCTATTTCCGAATGGCGCGTCGGAAAACTGATGGTTAATACATCGTTGTGGCTATTTCGCGATATGTATGTGTCCTACTCATCGTGAAATTTACTTTCTCGAAATTTCAATAGTACACAGCACCTCTTTTGCCGTGTCTGCCTCTGGAGTAGGGCATCTCCGTAACGTTTACGCGCCAGCTAAACGACCTCTGACAAAAAGTAAAGCTCTTGCTAAGATTTTGACTTTTTATTATAGTAATCCAACGTGGCAAAGGTCCTACGCCCATGAACAGTAATCAAGAAACGTTCCACCAACTGTGTTATAAACCATTTCCTTCGTAAATGAGCTACATTTGCGTAAGTTAGAATCTCAGCTTCTCATTTGTTTTCCTGCTGTTTCTTTTAAGGGATCATTCCACTTCGAGTCATTCTGAATTGTTACTCCTTCGTATTTTTCGGAGTTGTCGGTAACTGTGTGAATAAGTGTGAGACAATGAATTGACAGGTTGTGGGTTCGACTCCGGGTCAGTCCCAGGATTTTTACTTCTTCCACCTCTGACAATATTTTCGATGTGGAAAATGCCGATTTGCACCAAGGTTCGATATTTGCCTATAACTGGTTGGGTTTGGAGGAAGGCAACGGTATACCACCCTCCCTCCACCAGAACCATGTCTAGTAAAGCGCTGTGGTGTTCAGACGACTGCATTATGTTTACCTTTACTGTTTCTTATGATTTCTTCGCAAAAGTATTCGTAGGCTTATCCGGGAACATCGGCATGAACTTACTCTTCAAAGAAATGGTTAGAACTCAAGACGCTTTATGTCGAATATTGCCCGAATTTCATCGGTTAGTAACTGTGGATTGCTGTGCGGCTTGCGGCGCCTTTCTTTTGGCAGTGCTGGCTGTCGTGACGACACGGTGCACAGTCCGTTACACACAGCGTTAACTGCTCCCGTGTTCAACTTTTACAATGCTGGTCCCACGAGAAATTCAGCTTAATGCCACCAGTATCAATCAGAGTGGTATGTATCTTATATTCTGTGTTATCTTTCATGCTGCTAACCCCAAATCGTGTTCCTTGTGTCGATAAAGCTGCTTTCCGATGGAACGTGTAGTTCATTCTTATGATGATTGACGGTGAAATTGTCAGTGAAATAATTGAAGTCAGCTCAGGCTTTGAATGATTAACGAAAACGTACGATGATATACGACTGGGCCAGGGTCTGAACTCGTATCTTGTGTTTACTATGTAGTTACGCTAGCCACTTAGGTCGAACAGGCACCGTGGTTTCGTTCGACGGCGCGGACTATCCTGGCAAGCTTCACGCCCGACCCACACTCCCATATGTCGCACATTAGCCGAGTAATGGCCTTGATTAACCATTTCCCCACAGCTCGCAACTTCAGTGAAGTGCAGATGCACTTCCAGCTCCGACGCCCCTACGAGAAAACAGACACCGTACGTTTCACTGTGTTGTTCATTTCTTAAGATGTGTTTCGTAACAGATTTTTGGGCTTATAGTACTAGCAAAATCCTCGTGGCATTTCTGTGCTTATTCTGCAGAGTGCATTGCCTCCCTGGCAGTCAGCTGCTGGAGCTAAATTTTTCTGGTTGTATTTGGTCGAAGGTCATGACGCAGCCGAGAGCTGAAACGATTTTATAACACAATATCGCAGCGATATTATGCATCTGTGAAGTAACAAGCCCTGTTCAACTGCTGTGAAACCTTTAGAGCATGGTATCCATAACCGTGCCACGTTCACATTTCAGAATGCGTCAGATTGTAGTAGATCATACATAGTCTGTCTTTATTGGAGGTAAAAGAACAGTTGGATGAAGTAGAAAAATCCAACGAGTCGTGACCTTACTGCTACATGACCAAAGAGACTAGGCCAAGTCATTTATTTTTCTTCTTTTGCTTTTGCTGACATTCAGTTATATATTAAATGACAAAAGGAACATTTTCTGTCGCAAGTTAAAATTCCGAATGTTCAAATGTTTGTAAATCTATCGGACCAAACTGCGTGGTCATCAGTCCGTAGTTTACAAACTACTTAAACCTAGGTAACACACACACACACACACACACACACACACACACACACACACACATGCCCCAGGGAGGACTCGAACCTCCACGGCAAGCAACCGCGCGCTCCGCAGCGATACGCTTTACACCGCTCGGCTACTCCAGCGCGGCCAAGTTAAAATTTCTGCGGGCGTTGTTGCTAGAATCTTTTATGCCAGGACTACACTGTAGTATTTTTAAGAGTATAGTATAATCAAGAGAAAACATTATTCGAAATCGTAAATACTCTGTACAGAGCTTGAGAATTTGGAACGTCAATGTTGGGTAATTTGGTGGTTAGATACAAACATTCACTACAGAAGCTATACAAAGCAAACAAATAAATAAACAAACTCGTTCTGCTATTTTATAGAGGTTGAAAGGAACGTCCGAAAGTTACACTATATTGATACTATGTTTAATCCTTGAACACTGTCTCATCATTGCCGGTCCTTTCTTTCTAATGTCCGCACAGTAAACACTTAGGGACGTACGTGAAAAATATTGGCTTTGAGTTTCCTTGTTTAGAACGTTGTAGCCTTATGCATGCTCTAAATCAGATCGAACTGAAATGCGGTGTTTTCTCTGCTTTTAAAACGACGTAAATACGAGCACCTTTCTCAGAACGGAGAGTAAATCTGTCGTGCCCTGCGAGGGCCGCCATCGTGAGAGCGGCAACAGGAAAGATGAAAGAGATGTTGGCGGGCCGTGAGAAATTTCGCACGCACAGACAGCGCTGTAGGGACGTGGCACGCGTGAGTCAGAAAGGTCACGCCGCTGCAATTCTGCGGGCCCCGGCTGCAGGTAAATGGAAATGCATGTGCACCTTACTTTCCTAGCCAGGCGGAGCAACTGCTCAGTAGGCCAAACGCCTTCTCCTTCGCCAACTCCACGCCAAAATCACGCGACACTCCACAACCAGGAGATGGTATGTTTTTGTTAGCGGAGGGGATTTTTCGGACGTAAAAGTAGCTCCAAACTTATGCCAAGAGTGTACTACTGGACCAGTACTGTTCACTATACAAGGTTATTTCTTCCACCGTGTACAAACTCTAGGGATTGATCGAGGAGAGGATAAGGAATAAAAAAAGGTGTATTCTACATCTACATCTACATGGGATACTCTGCAAATCACATTTAAGTGCCTGGCAGAGGGTTCATCGAACCACCATTATACTATTTATCTCCCGTTACATTCTCGAATAGCGCGCGGGAAGAAAGAACACCTGAATCTCTCCGTTCGAGCTCTGATTACTCGTATTTTATTCTGATGATCTTTTTTACCTATGTAAGAGGGAGGACGAGGAGAATGTCGGCGATTGGAGTTTCGTAAGTAGCCCACGCCGCAGCGATAAGCGCCGTTGTTGTAATGATTCCCATCCCAGATCCTGTATCATTTCCGTAACGCTGTCTCCCCTGTATCGTGACAATACGAAACGAGCTGCCCTTCTTTGGACTCTTTCGATGTCCTCCGTCAAACCCACCTGATAAGGATCCCACACTGGGCAGCAATACTCCAAAAATGGACGGACAAGCGTAGTGTATGCAGTTTCTTTAGTAGTTCTGTTGCATGTTATAAGGGTTCTGCCAATAAAACGCAGTCTCTGGTTCGCCTTTCCCACGACATTCCAATTTAAGTCTGAAGTAATAGTAATTCCTAGGTATTTAGTGGAGTTTGCGGCCTTCACTTTTGATTGATTTATCTTGTAAACAAAATTTGACGGATTTCTTTTCGTACTCATGTGGACGACTTGACACTTCTCATTATTTAGAGTCAATTGCCAATTTTTACATTCAATCATACTAAGTTACAGGCACTGCGGTTCAATCCACGCTGAACCATGCAGCCACAGTTATAGTATGTATGGTATCCTCCTAGAGGGTGGTACTGTTCCTCATACGGTGCCATTTATGATTCGAAAGATTATGTTGCTGCTACATGATACTGCTCCAGGCTACTTCGCCGTTAACGTGTGTCAATCGTGTCTTCCCTAGTAGACGGATCACACAAGGAGGTCCAGTTGCATGGCCTGCTTGTACCTTGAATCTCTACCCGCGCCACTTTTGGTCATGGGGCCATTTCAAAAGCATCGTATATTCAGACCCCATTCCAGATTTGGAGACATCGGAGCAGCATTTTCATGCAGCATTTTCAACACTGCGATTTTAGTGGTCTTGTGTCAAACACAGCATGAAAACGCATGCGATGAGGGACATGAAAACCATTTTCAACATATTATGTAACTGTGGCTGCATGGTAAAGCCGGTATTAGACCGCAGTCTCTGAAACAAAGTATGGTTGAATAAATGATCTCTAACATGGAAACCACGTATTTCCGGATATAAGTTCATTTGATCTTTTTCTTCCGTATCCTCTCCTCGATCAATCATTATAGTTTGTAGACGGTGGAGCAATTCACGGCGTCTATAACGTCGGAAGGTTTATGAAACTGATCAATAAGACTGTTGCGTATAGAAAAGGTAAAAAAGCTAGAAAATTATCGTTAAATGCAGAAAAATTGGCAGATGGCTGAGACGTTGTGTGGAAACATAAACAAATGCAGCGTATCGCGATAAAGGACGGAAATGCCCTATATTGTTCGATCATACGATTGTCGAACAAACACTGACAGCCTTTAAATGCGGGGGTAGACTATACAATACGAACACCATGCGGTACACTACATCTTCTGGCAAGTTGGTACCACTGTGTACGTGCTAACACCGAGACGCGACCGCAGTGCCCAAATGACGTATGCAGTCTTGGACGGTACTTTGCAGTAGATTACACACGCTACGTTTTGCAACGTTCAACACAAATGATCGGTGAAATGCATGTTCTCTCAGACTTCCAATGAGGCCAACAAGATGGTGCACAGTTAGTGAGAACATCTGTGACAAAAACGGTGCACTTTTTAACGTTTCACCATCAATAACATCCACGGTAATCGCAGCGTACATAAAACGAGGTAAAACATAAATAGCGAAGAGAAACAGTGGGCGTAACGCGAAGTTAACTGACAACGACTGACGATCATTAAGAACGGAACGATTGTGACCAGACAACATAAAATTACCGTGGCAAAATCCAACCCGCTTGAGTTATAATAGATAGGCGGGAGCATCACAAGACTAACACCCATGGGAGGGCTGCAGTTGCGAAAACTTCATAACAGAAGTCGGCGCAAAGCTGCGAAAGAAGTTCTGCCACTATCATCAAACCTGAACACTTGATGAATAGAAGAATGTACTATGGCCCGAACAATCTTCTGCATTGCAACATCAAACGGCCATGTATGTGTATGAAGAACTCACCAAAGAAGCCCTCGATTCGATCTGTCTGCTTCATACAGACAAGCATGGGAGATATTTTATTATGATTTTTATGGTTATATCGTGGTATTCGACTGTTACTACAATTGTTCTCACCAGTCAAATGACTGCGAATAAATATGGCACCATCCTCGGCAGTGGAGTTCTTATTATGACTAGCATATTGCTGCTAAACACTGCCATATTCCAAAATGATCATGCGCCCATATACACAGCCGAAAACGTTCAGATGTTGTTTGTGGAGCATCATATCATGAACCATCTCCTGGTCAGCACAATCACTAGACCTCAACGTCATTGAAAGACTACCAAGGTTCCGGTAAACCACAGCGTAGAATAGTCGTATTTTGCACCAAGCACATCGTTACTTATTCACATCTACACCTACCACCCGAGAAAAGGTAATGAACGCCCTGTAACATCGTGTCATCTGCCACCATATTCTGGCCTGGTGGTTTCGGGGTAAAGCGCTTGAGGAGTCGCAAGAAACTACACATGGTTCGGATTCCACGTTGAACTGTTGGTCCATTTTCTGGATAGTTGGGGTATGTTAGGGACACGCAAGTTGCCGAAGTGATGTCCAGTTGAAATACACTCCTGGAAGTTGAAAAAAGAACATCATAAATTCGCCGATCCAGCAGAGGGCAATTTTACTGACACCTTCTTCAGGATGTATACAACCCATGATCACACAGACTGATAACGCGAGTACAGTTGCCAGAACCTACCCAATGTCGACGCTAGTACCGTGTATACCCTCCTTTTGCAGCAATGCAAGCTGCAATTCTCCCATGGGAACGATCGTAGAGATGCCGAATGCAGTCTTGCGGAATGGTCTGCCATCCAGTTTCTACCTAGTACTTCAGTTGGGCCAGATTTCGTGTCATTCATGCACACCGTGCAAGATGACGTTTCATCCAGCTCCAATCATGCTAAGTGGGGGAGAGATCTGGGGATTGTGCTGGCCGGGGTAATTGACGAATACGTTGAATAACACGTTGGATGGTACAGAATCCATGTGGACGTGCATTGTCCTGTTGACAAAGTATATCGCTTTGTTGTTGCTTGAACAGTAGCAAGATGGGTTGAATTAGGATTGAGTGTACCCTGCACTGTTAAATGTTCCCTCGACGATCATCAAAGGTGTAGGATATGGCTCCCCACACCATGATGCCGGGTGTCGGCCCCGTGTTCCTCTGGCCGTATACACTCCAGATTTTCGTGTCCCCCTGCACGTCGCCACAGACGCAAACGCCCATCACTGGCACCGAGGCAGAAGCGACTCCCACCACTGAAGACGTTACGTCTCCGTTTGTCCTTCATAAGCGCCTATGGCGACACTACTGGAGGCGGGCTGAACGATGTTGGGTCATGAGCGAAAGGCGCTGTATCGGGAAGCAATGTCGTGCGTAATGGTTTGGGGAGACATATGCTGTTCTGACCGTTCTCGTCTGCTGATCATCGAGGGAGCATTGAACAGTGCAGAGTACAGTGAAACCTTCATTCAACCGTCTTGCTGCCGTACATGCACCAACAAGGCGATATGCTTTCCAGCCGGACAATGCACTCACACTTGCATCCCGCACCACCTAACGTGCTCTTCAAGGTGAACGTCAACTAAACTGGTCAGCACGATCCCCATATCTCTCCCCTACTGAGCTTGTTTGGGACCAGAGGAAACGTCGTCTTGCACGGCCTGCATGACCGGCAAGATATCTGACCCAACTGAGGCACCAGGTAGAAACTGGTTTGCATACCTTTCCGCTAGACTACATTTGCCACCTCTACGATCGTGTCCATGGGGGAATTGCAGCTTGCATTGCTGCAAATTGAGGGTACACACGGTATAAACGCCGACAATGCGCACGCTCTGATGACTGTACTCAAGTGCGTATGGCTTCGTCTGCTTGATCATGTAATGTGTACATCCTCAAGAAGGTGTCAATAAAATTTCCCACTCCTGCGTCGAAGAATTCATCGTGTTTCTTTTCTTCATTTTCCTCGGGTATACTTGCTCCAGACCACACGAAATTATTATTATTCGCCACCTTAGGGCGAAGACAAACAGCAGACGGACTGGGGAATTACTGTCTAGATGTGTAAAAGGGGCTGGGGTGGGGAGGGCATTCGGCTACTACACTCTAAATCTAGATGAACACGAAGACTCCGAGTAAATACGGTATAAAGGCCAGGAAATACTATTCAGTTACGATGAAGCAGTGCAGAATGACCAATAGGTAATAACAAATTGCGCCAAAGAGCGAAATTAAACCAATATTTACAAAAACGGAAAAAGTTCTGAATGCTGCACCGGTCTTATTCCGCGAGGTGTTTGACGGCACGGGTCGTTAGGAAGGAGCTACGTGCGTGCGAGGTCATTTGGGAGAGACTCATGGCCGTGCAGCGGAAGTTTCCGCAGAGTTAATAAGGCAGCCTCGGCAAATACCTTATAACGAAGCGAGTTTTTTTTTAATTACACTGGCTGGATTGTGTTCACGAACATATCTCACGTTCTGTTCCGATTTGTCAGGTGGTGATATTCAGATTTGATTGTCGTCTATTGTGGTTACAATTGCTTTTTCATGTCGCTGGGTGACTCACCGTAGACGCCAAATGGCTTTTCACAATGCAGTCATTTGAAGTATTTTTGCCGCGGCAGAATATTCGTGGGCAGTAATGCGGCCAGCTGCGGTGCGCGCGGCCGTTCGCCGTCGGGGGTTCGAATCCTCCCTCGGGCATGGGTGTTTGTGTTGTCCTTAGCATAAGCTACTTTAAGGTAGTGTAAGTAGTTTGTAAGCTTAGGGACTGAAGGCCAACGTAGTCAAGTCCCTTAGATTTACAAACATTTGAACATGTTGAAAAATGGCACATCTTTGCACTTTCCACAAAATTACATAATACAGGAGTACAAGCCCCAGTTTTTCTCGGGATTTCACAAATGTATTAAGTTGCAATACTAAGAGACAGTTGGTAGCATCTACATTACACAGACCTGAATTTTATTTTCCGCCGCGGTGGAGTAGCCGAGCGGTCAAAGGCGCCATGCTGCGGAGCGCGCGGTAGTTCGCCGTCGGAGGTTCGAGTCCTCCTTGGGGGATGGGTGTCTGTGTTGTCGTTAGGTTAATTTAACTTAGTTTAAGCAGTTTGTAACCCTAGGGACTAATAACCAACGCTGTGAAGTCCTATAGATTTACAAACATTTAAACATTATTTCCAAAGGCTTCCTTAACTTCTCCAGAAGCGCAGTAGAAGGAATAATTCATTCACTATTATTTGGTGACGACGGTTCAAACCCGTCTCCGGCCATTCAGATTCAGTTTTTCCGTGATTTTACTAAATCGCTCCAGGCAAATACCGGGGTGGTTTCTTTTCAAGGACACGACTGATTTCCTTGACCATCCTCATTAAAAACAATCCGCCCCATGTGCTCTGCCTCTAATGACCATGTTGTCGACGGGACGTTAAATTCTGATCTTTCCTTCCTTCTAATATTTGGCAGCGATGTATTTCAGGGAATAACGAAAACATCAAATTCCTAGCACTAATTGCATTTCGCTTTGGATATCATTGCTGTCGCGCCTAGCAAGACACGTGGAATACACATGTTTTTACTGTATCTTCGGCATACTTATCGTTCCAGACAAAGCACAAAGAATAAATGGATTGGGGGTGGTGGAAAAGTGGCTGTTGCCTTCTTGGCGCCTCCACCCTGGTTTTCGAACGAATCTCTCCTAGCTTTGCTCGTCTCATTGAAGAATACAGTGTTTCAATTTTTGAGTCGTTCGGATTTAGTTGCTACAGCACCGTAAAGAGAATCATATCCATATTCTCCAAATAACCAGAAATTCGTTTGATACATCTGTCAGTGAGAAACGAAGAGAACCTAAGCTGGAAGGATGTCATTCAAATGTTTCAGCCGGCCGCGGTGGCCGAGGGGATTGAGGCGCTCCAGTCACGGTCCGCATGGCCACTACGGTCGGGGGTTCGAATCCCCCCTCGGGCATGGATATTTGTGCCGTCCTTAGTTGTAAGTAGTTCATAAGTAGTTTGTAAGTTTAGGGACTGATGACCCCGTAGTTAAGTCCCATAGAGTCTACAAACATTTGAACATTTGAACAAATGTTTCACATAGAAGATCAGATTTCAGTTCCTTGCAGTTCCCTATAGAGCCAAATATCTCACAGATAGTTACCTAAGACTCGCGGCCCTTCACGCTGTTGTATTGGGAGGGCTGCTTATGGGGGATACATGCTCCTGGAGGGATTTGAGCGAAACAGCACGCTTAATCTGCTGTAACGATCCCATCTTGATTCATTCCTTTTGAAATGACTAGTGCTTCAATGCGTGACTACTCCTCCATCGGTTGCCAGAGCTGCAATTACTTACACGTACTGTATATAACCCAAACAACCGAACAGGTACACATTTTCACTTAGGGATAAGATAAATTGTCATTACCCCGAAGATTAATTTATAGGGAGGAATAAATGGTTTAACGTAATGTCGGCATGGACGTCGAAGGAGACGGAGCCATGTCCTTTCAAATGAATTACCCCCGGCATTTGACTGAAACGCTTTCTGGAAATCAGAGAAAACCTAAATCGCTTTTGCCAGACACGGATTTGAACCGTCATCCTCCCGAATGCTAGTCCAGGTAGACGGAAGGGACCTACTGTTTCTTGCAAATCGCGAACCACTCTACAACTTGGAATATTTCACATTGAAAAATCGTACACGTTGGTGAAACAACTTAAAAGTGGCAAAACATATTCTGGGACGGACTGCGTGCGAACGCCAGGCATGATGAATTATAGTGCGGAACTTACCAGCGAAGAACTAAAAGTCACATTGGACGAGGAGGGGAGGGGGGGGGGCTACGATCCAGCTACGTTGCAAAAATTACTAATGCCTACGAATAAGGCAAGTGACGTTAAGTGTGCCGCGGTTGTTTTGTTTTTTTTCTTTTTTTATGCCACAGCGTAAATAAAGCTCGTTAAGGACGTGCAGAGCAATATGAAACATGTCAGGTGGATATACATTCAAATATTTGTAAAGCTATGGGACTTAACTATGGCGTCATCAGTCCCTAAACTTAAAAACCACTTACGAACTAGCTAAGACTAAGGACGGCACAAATATCCATGACCGAGGGGGGATTCGAACCCCCGACCGTAGTGGCCGTGCAGACCGTGACTGGCGCGCCTCAGTCCACCGCGGCCGGCCATGTCAGGTGGCCCAAGTACATATTTGAACGTTGACCACTGATGGAAGGAAGCTTAGGGTTTTACGTCTCGTCGACAGCTTGGTCATTAGAGACGGAGCTAACGGTCGGAGTTTCGGGTAAGGACGGGGACGGAAAACGGCCGTGCCCTTTGAAAGGAACCATCCCGGCATTTGCCTGGAGTGTTTTAGGGAAATCACGGAAAACCTAAATCTGGATGGTCGGGATTGGATTTGAACCTCCCGAATACGAGTCCAGTGTTTTACCACTGCGCCACCTCGCTCGGTACCAGTGAGAAAGAGCCTCTCTTCAGTACAGAGTCGAAGACGCCATATTGTCTTTCATTAAACGGACTATTTAGTAACTTATATTTTACGTCCTAGGAATATATGTCGCTTCAAAGCTGCAGCAAGTGGAAGATCTCCGTCGTTATAGTTACTGTTTGTTGTAATAAAATGACGGGAATCGTCATATTGTTCGTAAAGAATTTTCGTATTATGAAAGTATGATGTCTCAAGGAAACGCCACATTGAAAATCCATTAAAACCGCATTGGTGCTGGCACAATTTGTTATTAACTCTCAGGTAATAATATATTTTCGACTGCAGAGATAAGAAGAAACAAAATATGTAGCCTGTCACAGATGACAGGTGTAGCGTTATGAATATCTGCAGAATTACAAATTAATTGCAGATGTAGTTTGCGTCTCATTTAGGTCGAATTGTTTTTATTCGTCTTCGTGTTTTCTAATATATTCTAAGACTTTATTAATTTCACAAGAATATGTTCTATAATATTCGATGTTTTCTACTTATAAATATTCTTCCCCTCAGGAGTGAGTTTGTTCGAATGGGTTTATTTCAAACAGAGCTTGAATTACTTGCAGTAACGTATTTTATATTTTCAAGAACGTTGATCAAGTAAGACTGCTTTAGAGTTTTACTGAAAAGTGAGAATGATGCAATCATTTCCGTCTTTATGCAGAGGCCTATTGTAAATTTTGATCGTACTATTTGTAATGGAAATTTTATATGTTTTTGTCCTTCCAGAATGGACATGCAACTGTCCTATTCGCCTTATGTTTATTAACATTTTAGTTTTTATTTGTGTGTTCTACAGGCAGAACATCAACATGGGCAAGGAAGTAAATGAGCGTTTTAATGGAGCTGGCGGAGGAATTCTACCTCATCCATTTGGTAAACAGCGCGATTTTCCAGTCAAATACAGCGTTTAACTTCCGCTTGAGTGAAATGCGATCGCATTTACAACGCTAGAGCACACGTCTCGTATTCATAAGCCACATCGTCTCTGAGCTCTCAGCAACTCGCTCTACGTTGATATTCGTATTGACGGTCCGTTTGCAGATGACATTCATATGCCCTTATGTGATTGGCAGTTAACTGAATGTTAACGCTACAAATGTACACCAGGGTCAGTCTGCTCCTGTAGTTATCTCTTCGCTTCTGTACTTACGCCTCTTCACTTACACAGCACATTGACACCAAAATTAATTCAGTACTGAGATCTACTAGATAACGGACTTATAAGTTGTGAGACCTTGTTGTTCAATTAAATTGACTGTGACCCTGGAGTACACATTAACTGTTTTCTCACTGAGAGTGAACTACATTCATGTGAAAATATGAAGTAGAAATGAGAGTTTATTAACAAAAGATCGTATGCGAAAAGCATTGTTAGAAAAGCTCAATCGCGAAAATGAATTCAATAACTATCCTGATGAAAGAGATTCCGAAGAGTGTGTTCCTATAGCAATTATTGACAAAGCTGAAATTGATTACTCTGCCAATTGTTTAGTCAGCGTAGAAGAAAATACAGATATCTGCGGTAAGAACTGTCATCCTTGGAAACAGTTTCTTATGGAAGAGGTAGACCAGTTGCTGATAACATTGTAATCTGTATTCCACATGCGATGAATGAAGTAAGAAAAAGAATATAGAATTTACTGATGGATCAGTCACTTTGTCGGATATCTACATCTACAGCCATACTCCGCAAGCCACCCGACGGTGTGTGGCGGAGGGTACCTTGAGTACCACTATCGGTTCTCCTTCCTATTCCAGTCACGTCTAAGTGTACTTCATTAAATGAGTAGCATCTTCATCTAATGAAATTGTAAATACAATAGACGCATAAAGTCTTTCGTCACCTTGTTTCTAAGGTATCCTGAAAACTGACGTTGAATGTCTATATTTCATCAAAAACACAGTTCCATATATTGTCCGTAGTTGTCAGTAAACTCGCAAAAAGATGTAAACAACCACGCGGCAGCAGTGCCAATGCGACCGAGTGGGTAAGACGGCCTATAAGTTCCAGTCATAACGGCAGGCAGGAAGTACACTGCTTGCCTTGGCTGTAGTTCTGCCATGCCTAGCAGGTCAATTCCTAAGTTTGAGCCGTTGCGGAGTGGCCGAGCGCATTGAGGCGCTATGCTCTGATGCGCGAGGCCGTTCCCCGTTGCGGTTTCGAATCCTCCCTCGGGCATGGATGTTTGTGTTGTCTTTAGTATAAGTTTATAAGTAGTCTGTACGTTTAGGGACTGATGACCCCACAGTTAACCCTAGCATAGTAACATCCGTCAAAATGACGGCTACGTTCAAACTTTCAGTGAGCTGTGACGTTTTCAGGAACAGTAGATAAACAAGTGTATACCAGTAAAGTGTTGGTTTGGAATCACACTCGCCGAATTGACGGATGTTACTAACAACAGTTCAAAAACCCCTGAAAGACGGGTGTTAGTAGCGAGCGTTAAAACCAGATGTTAGTAACGCAGCGTTAAGTCCCATAGGCTTAACAAACATTTGAACATTTTTGAACCTAATTTCTGCATTGTTACTTTGTGTCAGAAGGGACTCTCTTCAAGGGAAGTTTCCAGACGTCTTGGAGTGAACGAATGCGATGTTGTTTGGAGGCGGTAAAGATATACAACAACTGTCGATGACTTGCCCTGCTGTGGCCGCTACCACAGCAGCTGATGACCTCTGCTTACGGATGTCAGCTCGAAGGACCCCTTAGAGAAATAATAATGATTTTCGCGCAGCCACAGGACTTCGTGTTTCGACTCAAACTGTACGTAATAGCCTCCATGACATGCAACTTCACTTTTGACGTCCATGGCGAGGTCCAGCTTCTACACTTGCAGATGGGCCCAATAGTATGATGACTAGACTGATATATTTGTCATCAAGTGCTGTTGACAGACGAAACTCGCAGATGGCTGTTCGTGGACGACACGACCCACTAAACAAACTGAGAGATCTACGCCGAATCGCCGTTGAGGAGTGGGACGGTCTGGACAAACAGTCCCTTGATACCACGATGAATACAGACATGCATCAGTGCAATGGGACGTGTTCCCGGATATGGAGATACTGGTATATGCTGCCATCTGAAACACAAATTCAGAATGTCTAGTTTACTGTCGTAAAACTTGTCAGTTTCCGTTTTCTGAGCAATAAAGAGAACTGAAATGATGTTTTTGTGCATCTTTATTTCTGTTTTATGTAAAGGGTAATGAACCCCTAGAATCGTGATTATGCAACACTTTTTTCATGTGTTTATATCGATTCGGGTCACTTTCAATTTTCCTCATTGAAATGCTATTTTCTTTATCTGGAATTAAAAAAGAACATGACAGAAATGTTATAAAATACGCTTAGTGTTTGAAACTGCAATTTTATTTAAAATCCCGTGTATCAGGCAGTTTGTCCAGCAAGTAATACTCTATATGGACATTGTAGGTCCTAGGATTTTTATCTGTCACTTTCCACTTCTTTCACCTCTGGCAATGTTACCGATATGAAATTATCAAGTAGCTCCGCGGTTCGCAACACACGTTAAACTTAGGTCTCCCTATAACTGGCTGGGGAAGTCAGTTCTGAGGTCGGAGGAAGGCAACGGCATACCACCTCCAAACAGGACCGTGCCTAGTAAAGCACTGTGGTGTTTAAACCATCTACATCTACATACATACTCCGCAAGTCACCGTAAGGTGCGTGGCGGAGGGTACACTGTACCACTACTAGGCATTTCCTTTCCTATTCCACTCCCAAATTGAACGAGGAAAAAAAGAATGCCTATATGCCTCCGTACGAGCCCTAATTTCTCTTATCTTGTCTTTGTGATCTTTACGAGAAATGTAAGTAGGCGGCAGCAAGATCGTACTACAGTCAGCTTCAAATTCCTGCCCTCTAAATTTACTTAACAGAAATTCACGAAAAGAACGTCGTCTTTCTTCCAGCGATCCCCAATTGAGTTGCCGGAGCATTTCCGTGACACTCGCGCATTGGTCGAACCAATCGGTAACAAATCTAGCTGCTCGTCTCTGAACCGCCTCTATGTCTTCCTTTATATTGATCTGCTGCGGGTCCCAAACACTTGAGCAATACTCAAGACGTGGTCATACAAGCGTTTAATACGTGGTCTCCTTTACAGGTGAAGTACATCTTCCCAAAATTCTCCCAATAAACCGAAGTCGGCTTACTCACAACTGTCCTTACATGTTCGTTCCATTTCATATCGCTCTGCAATGTTACGCCTAGATATTTGAACGACGCGACAGCGTTAAGAAGCTCATTACTAATGCTGTATTCGAACATTATAGGATTGTTTTTTCTACTCATGCGCATCACCTTACATTTTTCTACATTGAGAACTAGCTGCCATTCTTCGCACCAACTAGAAATTTTGTTTGAGTCATCCTGTATGCTATTACAGTCAGTTACAGACGACACCCTCCCATACACCACAGCATCATCAGCAAACAGCCGCAAATTACAACTTACTCTGTCCATCAGATCATTTATATAGATAGAAAATGATAGCGGTCCTATCACACTCCCCTGGGGCACGCCTGACGATACACTCGTCTCTGATGAACACTCGCCGTCGAGAACAACGTACTGCGTTCTATTACTTAGGAAGTCTTCCAGTCAGTCACAAATCTGTGAACCTATTCCATAAGCTCGTATCTTCGTTAGCAGTCTGCAGTGTGGCACCTCGTCGAACGCCTTTTTGAAGTCGAGAAAAACACGAGTCTCCGGATTGTTGACTGCTTTACCTACGCACATTCTACACGCAGCGATTACGAGTAAAGCGTAATGTCTGGCGAGGAGCTGCGGCTGTGAGGAATGGTGCAGAGCGGAAGTTGAGGGATGGCGCAGCGGAGCGGCGGTGCCGGTGATTATGACGCTCCGTTACAGCGGCTGCCCGTGCTAACCTTGACAGCGCCGCCTGCACACCGCCTCGCCTCGCAGCGCTCCATTCCAACCTGCACACTTCCTCTCCGGCAGCGCATCCCCTGTACCTGGCAGGTGCCGCAGTCAAACTGATGCCCTTCTTTGCGTTGCTGCAGCTATGTGGAATGAAAAGAGGACAGTAATTTTGTCAGGAAATTATTGTTTGTTGATCAGCCAGTACGGACAAGTGTGAAAATTACAGAATTATCGGTTTAATAAGTCGTGGTTGCAAAATAATAACGCGATTTACTTATAAGCGAGTGGAAAAAACCTGTATCCGACCTCAGGGAAGTTCATTTTGCTTCCAGGAGAAATGTAGGAACTCAATTACGTATTATCTTAGAAGATAGGTGAAGGAAAGGCAGACCAACTTTTTTAGGGTTTTCTAGATCTGGAGAATGCTTTTGGCAATGTTGACTGGAATACACTCTTTCAAATTGTGAAGGTAGAGGTGAATTGTAGAGAACGGAAAGGTATATTCAAGTTGTAAAAAAAAACCAGCCAGGCAACTATATAGAGTCGAACGACCTAAAACTGATGCTGTGGTTGGAAAGGGAGCGCGTAAGATAAAGCAGTCAATAATCCGAAGATTCCAGAATGAAACTTTCACTCTGCAGCGGAATGTGCGCTGATATGAAACTTCCTGGCAGATTAAAATTGTGTGCCGGAACCTGGACATTTGCCTTTCGCGGGCAAGCGCTCTACCGACTGAGCTATCCCGACACGACTCACGATGCCGCCTCACAACTTTACTTCCACCAGTACCTCGCCTCCTACTTTCCAAACTTCACAGAAGCTCTCCTGCGAAACATGCAAGACTAGCACTCCTGGAAGAAAGGATATGGTGGAGACATGGCTTAGCCACAGCCTAAGGGATGTTTCCAGAATGAAACTTTCACTCTGCAGCGGAGTGTGCGCTGATATGAAACTTCCTGACAGATTAAAATTGTGTGCCGGAACCGGGACTCGGACCTGGGACCTTTGCATGGTTCGCAGCAGAGCTTCTGTGAAGTTTGGAAAGTAGGAGGCGAGGTACTGGCGGAAGTAAAGTTGTGAGGCGGCATCGTGAGTCGTGTCGGGATAGCACAGTCGGTAGTGCGCTTGCCCGCGAAAGGCAAAGGTCCCAGTTTCGAGTCCCGGTTCCGGCACACAATTTTAATCTGCCAGGAAGTTTCAATCCGAAGATTGTTTGAACACCACAGTGCTTTATTAGACATGGTCCTGTTTGGAGGTGATACGCCGTTACTTTTCGTCTGACCATCGAATTGACTTACCCAGCCAGTTAAAGGGCAACCTGCAGATGACGTGGAATCCAAACCATGGTGAAATTTCACATCAACAGCATTGTAAGAGGTGAAAAAGTGAAACGTGACAGATAAAAATCCTAAGATTGAACAGGGATCAAACGTGCAATCTTTGGATTCATACTCTACCACCATGCTACAGAGCCACAGGGAAGGGAGAAAGACAGGTTATTAGCTTTCCAATGTCATTCAATCTGTATATTGCGCTAGCTGTGAAGGAAAGCAAGAAAAACTTCGAGAAGGAATTAAAAGTTCAGGGTGAAGAAATAAACAGTTTTCGCTTTTTGCCGAAGACATTGCAGTTCTTGCAAACGACCTGGTAGAGGAATTGAACGAAATGGGCTGTATGTCTAGAGTGTATTGTACAAAAATATACAACTATTTAACTACTTTTCTACATAGCTTCCGAAATTTTGTAGGCATTTGTCATAGCGTGGCAGAAGTCTTTGTATGCCTTCTTCGTAGAAGGTTTCCGCCTGTGTATTCAACCATGTGGTAACATGTTCTTTCAGCTCGTTATCATCGCTGAAGTGTTGCCCACCATGGACAGGTTTTAGGTGTAAGAAGAAAATCGCTAGGAGCGAGACTGTACGGAGGATGATCAAACACGTCCCAGTGAAATTCCCGTAAGAGTTGTTTGGTCACATTCGCCTTGTGAGGTCGGGTATCAACGTGAAGGGAAGAAGAAGAAGACTCCTATCACCTCTTCTTACACCTAAAATCTGTACTTGGTGGGCAACACTTCAACGATGATGAGCTGAAAGAACATGTTTGCCACACGGTTGAATACACAGGCGGCAACCTTCTATGAAGAAGGCACACAAAAACTTGTCCCACGTTATGACAAGTGCCTACAAAATTTTGGAAGTTATGTAGAAAAGTAGCTGAACAGTTGCAGATTTTTATACAATAAATATTTTTTCTGTATCTGTTCACGTTTGGTTTATATAAGCAAACGGAACTTACTTTGTGGACATACCTCGTATATTCAAGTTGTACAAAAACCAGCTAGACAGCTATAAAGAGTCGAACGACCTAAAACTGATGCAGTGATTGGAAAGGGATAAGATAAAGCAGTCAATAATCCGAAGATAGGTTTGAACACCACAGTCCTTTATTAGGCATGGTCCTGTTTGGAGGTGATCGCCGTTACTTTCTTCTGACCATCGAATTGACTTACCTAGCTAGTTAAAGGGCAACCTGCAGATGACGTGGAATTCATACCATGGTGAAATTTCACATCAACAGCATTGTAAGAGGTGAAAAAGTGAAACGTGACAGATAAAAATCCCAAGATTGAACAGGGATCAAACGTGCGACCTTTGGATTCATACTCTACCACCATGCTACAGAGCCACAGGGAAGGGAATAAGACAGGTTTTTAGCTTTCCAGTGTCATTCAATCTGTATATTGCATAAGCTGTGAAGGAAAGCAAGAAAACTTCGAGAAGGAATTAAAAGTTCAGGGAGAATAAATAAACAGATTTTGCTTTTTGCCAAAGACATTGCAGTTATTGCAAACGACTTGGAAGAGCAACTGAACGAAATGGGCTGTGTGTCTAGAATGTATGTTATAAGATGAACATTAACAAGATCAAAATTACGGTAGCAGAATGGAGTTTAAGTAGATCAGGCAATGCTGAAGGTGTTAGATTAGGAAACCAGTCAATGAAAGTTGTAAATGAGTTTCGTTATTTGGGTAGTAAAATAACTTCAGATGACCGAAGTAGCCACGGTGGAGTGGTCTAGCGTTTTAAGGCTCAATGTTGAGGAGCGCGCGGTTGCTCGCCGTCGGATGTTCGAGTCCTCCCTGGATCATGGGTGTGTGTGTGTGTGTGTGTGTGTGTTGTCCTTGGGTTAGTTTTAGTAGTTTGTAAGTCTAGTGATTGATTACCATAACAGTTTGGCCCAATGAGTTTCCAAACTTTTCATCATTTGTCTCATTAGAGACGGAAGTTACGCTCGGATTTTTGGGTAAGGATGAGGAAAGGAAATCGGCCGTCTCTTTCAAAGGAACCATCCCGGCATTTGCCTGGAGAGATTTAGGGAAATTACGGAAAACCTAAATCTGGATGGTCGGAGGTGGATTTGAACCACCGTCCTCCCGAATGCGAATCCAGTGTGTTCCCACTGCGCCACCTCGCTCGGTTGCCGAAGTAAAGAAGATATAAAAGGCAAATTGACTATGGGAAGAAAAGCATTTCTGAAGAAGAGAAATTTGTTGTCATCCAAAATAAATTTAAATGTTACGAAGTCCTTTCTGAAGGCATCTGTCTGGAGTGTAGCATTGTACGAGAGTGAAACGTGGACGCTAAAGAGTTAAGACAAAAATACGATAGAAGCTTTTGAAATGTGGTGCTGCAGACGAATGATGAAGATTATATGGGTAGATCGCGTAAGTAATGAAATTCCGAACAGACCTGGGGAGAAAACAAATGTCTGGCATATCTCGACTAAAAGTAAGGATCTATTGGTAGGATACATTCTGAGCCTTATAGTAATCGTAAATTTAGCACTGGAGGAAAATATGTGGGGTAAAAGTCGCAGAGGGAGACGAGAGACGAATACAGTAAGCGGGTTCAAAAGGATGTACGTTGGCGTTCTTAATCAGAGATGAAGAGTTTTGTCCAGGATAGGGTGGCTTGGAGAGCTGCACGAAACCAGTATTTGGGTTTAAGACCACACCAACAACAAGAAATCAGTGGATTGAATTAATTTTTCTTTTCGTCCGTTTTATGCGTAAACATATAAAAGACCCTTTTTAAATTAAGAAGTTTAAAATTAGGAACTAACTTCAAATTTAGTTGAATCGGCGGCAAATGACAATAAAGTTACTCTTTCCGCCACGGTGGCCGAGCCACGTGGGTCATCAGTCCCTTAACTTACAAACTACTTATGAACTAGCTATTACTAAAGACGGCACAAATATCCATGCCCGAGGGGGGATTCGAACCAGGGGGGGCCATTCCGGCGAAAACGCTTGCTATTGGCTGGAGCGCCGTGACGTCACTGCGAGGACGCTAGCGCAGCGCAGCTGTGTGTTTACACGGCAAATGCGCTGCACCACTGACTTTGTAGCGTATTATTCGTTCATTTTGCTTTCGGTTACGTTCGATACACATTTGTACACGTCAAAAGAAGCGCTAGTATTTCTTGAGTAGTAATAGTGTGTTACTTGCCTTTCAATAAACACAGGATATCATCAAGAATACCCGGTCTGCATTTAAAGTCCTTCGTCCATATCTAAAGGGTTGCCCTGTACGGCAAAGGAAATTTTCGCTTTCGCAGGCGACAAAGCTCTTAATGCCAATGCATGGGCGATGTCCTCTGGATTCCACTTCACCCTTTTATTTTCGTTTAATAGACATCTTAGCTACGCTGGTGTAAAACACTTTGACAATACATTATTCACACTTTAGTGCAACTTGACTTTTTCTTTCGCGTCGGATGACTTTTTTGTCCGCTTCAATGAAAGAACACGTCGGAGAGCGTTCGTTTTGCTTCGTGAGGCTGCATCACATTTTTTATTGCCGGTTCCTTCTGTGCATTTAATTTTTTTTAAAGTTCAATCTCGGCCCTCTGTTCCTCAGTTTCCAAATCCTTATTCACTACTTCAGTGAGTTCATGAAAGGAATCTGTACTTGAAGATGGCTCGACTTTTTTTTCGGTGATAGTGTCTAAAGTCGTCAAAGCTCGTTTTTGCAAATTTCTTGCTCCACACCGTTGTGCACGACTTCCGGATCCCTAAGAAGTAATTTAACTTTGAATTTATTATTCCTAAAATTATTTACGAAGTTCTACTCGAAAAATTCATTACTAATGACTATGAAACTACATTAATTTAACACTAAAAATCAGATAAGTAGACAAAAGCTATTGAATATTAATGGCATAAACGACTACAATGGTTAAATTTTAGTTCCTATCCCGGCGACTTCGCGTGATAATGCTGGCAACGGGTGCTAAATGCCGGCAATTGCGTGTCTGCTTAAACGTTTTGTCATGAAATCTTAGTTTTTACAAAGGTATTTGCGTATACAGAGCGGACAGGAGCACATTTAAGAACCTGTCTACCGTAGAGGAACGGCATTATTTATTTCATTCATGTTCTGTATCAAGGTATATAGAAACACTAATCAACTCATTTCATGTGGTTCAGATTTGAATATTAGATCTTGGCAATGATTTTCTATCGTCTTGTTGGTGTTACCAACATAATCACACTAGAGCGCCGGGATAATTTAGGTAACTAAAATTTTAACTGTATAGGCAATAAATAATGTTGCTCAGGTGAATTTACTTTTCATCCTGGATATAATGGCTTCAAGAGGCTTAGCAATAGCCGTTAGTTTTACGTATTCCCGATATGTTAACTATTTTAAACTGGTTTATAGTTCAAATAATGTAGTTTTACATCGGTAAAATTTTACTTTCTATTCCGGCGTCTTCGCGTTATTATGTTGGTAACACCAGCAGGACGGTAGAAAATCTTTGTCAAAATATAATATTCAAATCGGAACCACATATAATGAATACGGTAGATAAGTGTTTCGTATAGACCATGAAGGAAATAAACAATGCTCCTCCTCCTCTACGGTTGAGATGTTCTTGTGTGTGCCCTTGTCCGCTCAGTAAAAATAATTACCCTCGTAAAACGAAGATTTCATGACAAAACATTCAAGTAGTCAATCCCAACGTCACACGATTGCCGGCATTCAGCATTCGTTGCCAACATTATCACGCGAAGTCACCGGGATAAGACTTAAAATTTAACCGCCTATACAATGAAGCGAGTAATTCATTGTCGTTGAGCAACACAGTAAAGCGTCAAAACATGTAATATAGTGGTAATTTTTTGTTTCTGTTATTTTAAGTGTTACGTATGTGCAGACTTTTTACCTTTTCGTTTGCATCCACACTTTCTAAAATTTCTTCTCCATGCTAGTTCGGAATGTTTATGGAGGGGATTGCTGTAGGTAAAAACTTCAAGAAAGAAGTTAGCCCTAGAAGCTTATTTCTCAGATACCGTTCATAATCCTCAGGCCGAAAATGAGCTGAACACACACGTGCTGTTTTCACATTGTCCTTGTGTATGCATCGAACAAGCCATTCACATTGCAGGTGCTCATCCTTGGGAAAAACGTGACAAATAACGTTCGTCGTCGTGCGAGCAGTATTAGTGCATTGTAGCACGGCACAATTGCAGTGACTCTTGCTCATGACTGCCTCGAAACAAATTAGTTTTCTCGGATGTACACGGCGACTTCGGTATCCTGCTCAGTGCACAGTACTGCAGCGTCCTCGCCGTGACGTCACGGCGCGCAAAGGCGTCTGGGAGTTTTCTGCTCGCCAGGCGCCGGAATGGCCTACCTTCTTTTTCTATATACCTTGGATTCGAACCCCCGACCGTAGTGGCCAAACTCTAGGTATTGATCGCGGAGAGGATAAGGAACAAGCTCTAATGAACTCATGTCCGGAAAAGCATGCTTTCCATGCTAGAGACCATTTAGTCAACCATACTTTGTTACAAGAGACTGCGGTCTAATACACGCTGTGTGCCATGCAGCCAAAGTTTCAGTATGTGTTGAAAATACGGTCGGGGGTTCGAATCCTCCCTCGGGCATGGATATTTGTGCCGTCCTTAGTATAAGGTAGTAAATAAGTAGTTTGTAAGTTTAGGGACTGATGACCCCGTAGTTAAGTCCCATAAGCTTAACAAACATTTGAACTTTTTGTGTTGAAAATTGTTTCCGTGTGCCACAACACATACGTGCTCCCCACATGTTCTGTCTCACACGTTCACTTCGTCCAGGCTGTATCCGAACATTGTACGCTGCTCCACTGTCTCCACGTATGGAACGGGCTCATCCCGTCGGAGGTTCGAGTCCTCCCTCGGGCCTCTGTGTGTGTGTGTGTGTGTGTGTGTGTGTGTGTGTGTGTGTGTGTGTGTGTGTTTTGTCCTCACCATACGTTAGTTTAAGTAGTTTGTAAGTTTAGAGACTGATGGCCATTTAGTTTGGTCCCATAGCTTTACAAACATTTGATTTGGAATGGGATCTGAATACACCAGGGGCGCCCATGAAAATGAGCCGCGGGTGGCCCGTTGGCCGCGAGCACAGACATATGTTATTCTGTGACGCGGGCCATCTCTTTCTCGCCTAATGGCACACTTGCCCCACCACGCCGCTGTGCTGTCTGAGCGGGAACTTTGAAGGGATAATTTGCACAGTCGCCACTTAGGCGGTAGGACCGTCGCTCGCGCAATACGAGACCGCCTTGCATACGACTTGGTTTTATATTATGCCATATTGGGAAAATGGCAAAATTGAAACTATAGGTCGTAAGAGTATTATACCGTTAATGATTGCTGGCACAAAAGAAAAATATAGAATTATGTTTGTTTTGCATCTGCATTACACTAGTAATATCGTACGAGTCATGTTGGTCCATGTAACATTCTCACGTTTTAACTGAGTTATAGTAAGAGAGGCAAAAGAAAAAAAAGAAAAAACACTATAGTGTCTATAGAATGGCGTCAGAGATGGAATAAATTATCACACTGCATGGGAAAAGAAGGGTTTAACGTCCTGTCGACATCATGGTCATTATAGACGGAATTACACGCGAAGAAAAAATACTACCTAGAACTTCTCTACCGACAATTTCATGACTAACAAAACAAATTTATAATTAATTATTTGTGATTGCCTGAAGACGTAGCACAATTTATACTTGTACAAATTGTCGGCAGTTTATTAAACTATCATCACTCAACCTGCCACGTAACCGTGACTTGCTTAGAGAAATATGTGCCAGTAAAGACGATTAAGGATGGAAAAGATCCACCGTGGTATAATAATAATGTTAGAAAGCTGCTGAGAAAGCAAAGGCTGTTGCACTCTCGATTCAAAAAAGAACACGCAAATGATGACAGGCAAAAGTTAGTACAGATTCGTGCGTCTATAAAAAGATCGATGCGTGAAGCATACAATAATTATCACAGCCATACCTTGGCAAAAGATCTTTCCGAGAACCCGAAAAAATTCTGGTCCTATGTAAAATCGATAAGCGGGTCAAAGCCCACTGTCCAGTCACTAGTTGATCATTCCGGGGCAGTAATAGAAGAAAGCAAACGGAAAGCTGAAGTTCTAAATTTAACCTTTAAGAAATCTTTCACGCAGGAGGACCGCACAAATATACCATCATTTGATCAACGTACTAATTCCGAAATGGGGGACATAACAATAGGTATTTCCGGTGTAGAGAAGCAGCTGAGAGAGCTAAATACGAAAAAGTCTGCTGGTCCGGATGGAATACCAGTTCGGTTTTACAAAGACTATTCTGCGGCATTGGCCCCCTACTTAGCTTGCATTTATAGCGAGTCTTTAATTCAGTGCAAAGTTCCTAGTGATTGGAAAAAAGCGCAGGTGACTCCCGTGTATAAGAAAGGAAAGAGAACTGACCCATACAATTACAGGCCAATATCGTTGACATCAGTTTCATGTAGAATTTTGGAGCATATTCTCAGTTCGAACATAGTAAATTTCCTTGAAACGGAAAAGCTTCTTTCCATGAATCAGCACGGGTTTAGGAAACATCGTTCATGTGAAACTCAGCTTGCCCTTTTCTCACATGACATCTTGCGAGTCATGGACGAAGGGCAACAGGCGGATTGTGTTTTTCTCGACTTCAAAAAGGCGTTCGACACGGTGCCACACTGCAGACTGCTAACGAAGATACGAGCTTATGGAATAGGTTCACAGATTTGTGACTGGCTGGAAGACTTCCTAAGTAATAGAACGCAGTACGTTGTTCTCGACGGCGAGTGTTCATCAGAGACGAGTGTATCGTCAGGCGTGCCCCAGGGGAGTGTGAGAGGACCGCTATTATTTTCTATCTATATAAATGATCTGATGGACAGAGTAAGTTGTAATTTGCGGCTGTTTGCTGATGATGCTGTGGTGTATGGGAGGGTGTCGTCTGTAACTGACTGTAATAGCATACAGGTTGACTTACACAAAATTTCTAGTTGGTGCGAAGAATGGCAGCTAGCTCTCAATGTAGAAAAATGTAAGGTGATGCGCATGAGTAGAAAAAACAATCCTATAATGTTCGAATACAGCATCAGTAGTGAGCTTCTTGATGCGGTCGCGTCGTTCAAATATCTAGGCGTAACATTGCAGAGCGATATGAAATGGAACGAGCATGTAAGGACAGTTGTGAGTAAGGCGGACAGCAGACTTCGGTTTATTGGGAGAATTTTGGGAAGATGTACTTCACCTGTAAAGGAGACCGCGTATAAAACGCTTGTACGACCACGTCTTGAGTATTGCTCAAGTATTTGGGACCCGCAGCAGATCGGTTTGAAGGAAGACATAGAGGCGGTTCAGAGGCGAGCAGCTAGATTTGTTACCGGTAGGTTCGACCAATGCGCGAGTGTCACGGAAATGCTCCGGCAACTCAATTGGGGATCGCTGGAAGAAAGACGACGTTCTTTTCGTGAATTTCTGTTAAGTAAATTTAGAGGGCCGGAATTTGAAGCTGAGTGTAGTACAATCTTGCTGCCGCCTACTTACATTTCGCGTAAAGATCACAAAGACAAGATAAGAGAAATTAGGGCTCGTACGGAGGCATATAGGCAATCTTTTTTTCCTCGTTCTATTTGGGAGTGGAATAGGAAAGGAAATGCCTAGTAGTGGTACAGTGTACCCTCCGCCACGCACCTTACGGTGAATTGCGGAGTATGTATGTAGATGTAGATGTAGATGTAGTCTCATTATGGGAAAGAAAAAAAAAATCTTTTACGCTCATAATTTGAACCAAACGTGGATATAACTGTCGCAACATCGTTATGAATAGGCGCAAACTCTTCTCAAGGAAATCTTTCAAATGTTTGTATAGTCTAAGGGACTTAACTACGGGGTCATCAGTCCCTAAACCTACGAACTACTTACGAACTAAGACGGCACAAATATCCATGCCCGAGGGGGGATTCGAACCCCCGACCGTAGTGACCGTGCAGACCGTGACTGGTGCGCCTTAGTCCCCTCGGCCACCGCGGCCGGCAAGGAAATCTTTCATAGATCGCCTGAAACGTTTAACGAAATCTAATTTGTCTATCAATCAGTAATTACGCTACAAATCTATCAGTTCTATTTGCAAATGCACAGGGGCACATTCAACTGATACAGCAAGTGGTCTTGAAAAGTCTCAATAAGGGGTGCGACGTTGGAAATATCCTGGAAACCATTTTCAAACTATTCCTTTATTTCTGCCAAGACTAAAAGAATTTTACAAAAGTTGCTTTTTCCTTAGCAGCAGAAAGCTGGTGGAAATAGGCGCTGGCAATCGCAAAACATGGCACCATAAGCCGGAAGAAACACAGCCGCATCGCACTGTAACATGAAATGTCGCGCCGTAGCGAGAGTTCCGAGAAGTACCGAGCTAAGCCGAGTCAGTCCGAGCCTCGTTTGGCCCGCACGTGGCCAGTACAGCGTGGTGGTACAGCGAGCTATTCAGCCGTACGCGGCCGGCTCGGGCATACGCCATATCCTCGACATGGCCACATAACCAAAAGTCGCACGCGTTGAAACCTGGTAAACGAGCAGACCGCGCAAGTAGACCTCGTCTGATCCACCGACTGGGGAAGACACATTTGAGGTGCGAAGTGGGCTGGAGCACCGACACATAACTCTTCTAATCATCACTGGCACTCCTACCAGCAGGGAAGACAAAGTGACCCGATAGTTGCGGCCTGTTGGGCGACGTGGAAGGAAGACTGGTCCCAAAATACGGTCGCCAATAATCCCGGCCCACGCATTCCGGCTGCACCGATGCTGATGATTCGCTGTCACCATACCGTGTGGGTTCTGCATATTATCCCATAGATGACTGTTCTGGTAGTTGAAGATACCATTCTGCGTAACGGTCGCCTCATCTGTGATTAGGATGGATGACACAAATCTCGGAATCGTGGTTGCCTGGTGAATAAACGAGTGACAAAACTACTCCCGATGTGGAAAGTCTGTCGTTAGTAAGCCCTGCGCAAACTGTAAGTGATAAGGGTAGTAACAATTTGTCTTGGAGGATGTTCTACGCAATCGTCTGGCTTACCCTGTACTGGTGGGCCAATTTCCTGGTACTGACTCGGCAGTGTTAATGACGATTTCCTCCAAGTCTGATGTCCGAACATTTCGGTAACTTCCTTAATGATTTTCTGCTTCTTTAATCGACCCTTATTTTTTCAAACAGCGAAACACTGTTGGAAACATTAAATACTGTGCTCGTTGGCCGGTATAAGTCTCCCGATGCAAACTTGTTGTCTGCCATCTGTTGTCATTTTCTTTCCGTAAGTAGACAACATGCCTCAAGTTCTCGATACGAATATTGAACCATTGCGAACAACGCTGTATTACACCCACTACAAGGTCAGTCAATAAAATAAATTAATCGGACATATGACTAATTACTATGGCAGGAGGGGATGTTAGGACATGAGGTATGAGGAACAGTACCACCGTCTAGCAGGAAACCATGCACATTAGTATACTGTAACTGTGACTGTATGGTACAGCGCGTATTGGAACTGCAGTCTTTGTATCAAAGTATGATTGAATAAATGATCCTTAGTATGGAAACCATGCAGTTCCGGACATAAGTTCATCGCCCTGTATATATATCCGTCATGCTTTCGAAAAGGTTAACTTCTCCTGAACAACCGAGAAAAGCAGTGATTAAAAGAAAAAAAAACTGCATATGCTATTTTTGCCGGCAGTTAACTGATACATGGACTGCATCATTTTTCCAAAGCTATGTGAGACCTTTGTGATGTGTGTTGGCCTTACCTAGTTAGATCAGCAGGTGTTATACATATTTGCCACCTCTACCAGTCTCTTGACTGATTTGATTGGCCCGCCACGACCTCTTCGTCTCGGAGTAGCAATTCTGTGTTATTTGTGGGCTATCTTAGACTGCCATTCCACAAAGACTTGAACCTTCAAAGCTCCCTCTAGTACTAAAGAAGTAATTCCCTAATGCCTTCACTCACGTCGAAACGTCCTGACACTTATTTTAGTCAGTTTTCCATACATCCCTTTCCTCGCCGATTCTGCAGAAAACTACATTTCTAACCTCAAACTAACTTCTGTAGGACCATTTCTCAAGCACTTAATCTCTTATTTTCTGGTTCTCCTACATTCCATGATTCACTTCCATAGGACCATAGAATGCTCTGCTTCAAACGTACATTCTTAGAAATTTATTACTCCAATTACGGACTCTGCTTGATAATATTAGTCTTCTACTGGCGATGAATGCACTCTTTACCTTAGCTGATTTGCTTGTTTCGTTTGTCGAGCGTAATTGTTGTTCCAAGGTAGCAGAATTTCTTTATTAAAAAAAAGGAAAATCAGTTAATAAAGAATTACTGTACTGCTTGTGTCTCACGGTCCCCAATTTTTACATGTCCATCACTAATATATTCAACTCTTCAGGAATTTCGTCTTTCACCGGTTTATTCTGAATCTACAACCGTAGTGTAATCGCATTAGGCTGTTCAATCCACTCGGCGGTTTTTGTAATTCTTCTCCCCTCTCACTGAGGTTATCAGTGCCATCGGCGGATATTGATATCCTATAATCCCACTCCTGAACCTTTCTGTAAGCTCTGTTGTTACTTCTATGTGCAGACTGAACAGCACGGCAGAAAGGATTCATACCTGTCTTAAGACCCTTTTTAATTCCAACATTTCGTTCTTGGTCTACAGTCTCATTGCCGCCATGGTTCTTGTTTATAACTTGTAATAAAGTAGAGAACAAAAAGTGTGACGCGGTGGAGCGGCCTAGCGGTCTAAGGCGCCTTGCGGCAGAGCGCGCGGTTGCTCGCCGTCGGAGGTTCGAGTCCTCCCTCGGTCATGTGTCTGTGTGTGTGTGTGTGTGTGAGAGAGAGAGAGAGAGAGAGAGAGTGAGAGTCGTCCTTGGGTTATTTTAACTTAGTTTAAGTAGTTTGTAAGCCTAGAAATTAATAACCAAAGAAGTCCCATAGATTTACAAACATTTGAACAAAAAGTTTACGCTCGAAGGCCATAGTGTCCAGAAACGGTATGCAAGTGAGGTAAAATCGCCATGAGCATGGAGGCAATCATTCCGCCGACGAGCCAGGGTAAGGATACTCGTTTGGTAAAACACCGCAACCTCCTACGTAAAGAAGTATGTAACTGTCTGCTGCACTTCCTCGTCCGACAGGATTCTTTAACTCGTCAAGACCTTTTCTGAGGGACCGAGAGAGGAGAACTCAGGGTTAAAGAGGAGGGGGGGGGGGGGAGGAGAGTGCTCGAGCGTTTCCCACTGATTGTCCGTAATGGGCAACACTCAGTTGTGTTCTGTCAAATCAGTAGACGTGTTGCCCCACATACATTCTTTATTCTCGGACGGGTGCCTCTCGATATTTGTCCTTCGGCAGCCAAGAAAAGAATGACAGCTCAGTGGCCCTGTTTGATCCGAATCAAATATTCAAATGTTTGTTAAGCTTAAGGGACACAACTGCGGGGTCATCAGTTCCTAAACTTACAAACTACTTATTAACTACCTTATACTAAAGACGACACAAACATCCATGCCCCAGGGGGAATTTGAACCCCCGACGGGGAGCGGCTCCGCGCATCGTACCATAGCGGCTCAGTGCGCTGGGCCACTCCGCCGCGGCCCTGTTCTATCCATTTGGTAGAAGTTAATGTTGTCGAAGTTTACTCACTAGGTTAGTCGTGTGGTCAGACGCACCGCTTTCCGAGACGGGCAGGCGTACCGGCGCCGGTTCGAATCCGCTCGGCGGATTAACGAAGGGGGTCGGAGTGCCGGCCAGCCTGGATGTGGTTTTAGACGGTTTTCCACATCCCCCTAGGTGAGTACCGGGATGGTCCCCAAGTCCCGCCTCAGTTACACGATTCGCAAACATTTTATAACACTTTCCACTTTCACACATATAACACTATACACAGACATTTGGGGTACACGTTTCCACCCGGGGGGGGGGGGGGTGGCGGCAGAAAGGGCATCCGGCCACCCTGTCATTACTAACATGCCAAATCTGCAATAACAAAGCCGACCCTGCATAAGCGGGAAAAGGACTGAAGAGAAAGAAAGCCGGCCGCAGTGGCGGAGCGGTCTGCGGCGCGCCAGTCACAGCCTGCTCGGCCGCTACGGTCGGGGGTTCGAATCCCCCCTCGGGCATGGATGTTTGTGTCGTCTTTGGTGTAAGATAGTTCATAAGTAGTTTGTAAGTTTAGGGACTGCTGATCCCGCAGTTAAGTCCCTTAAGCTTATCAAACATAAAGAAAGAAGGAAAGAAAATGTTGTCGAAATTACCGTTTCCGCTGTTTTCGCACGTACGTCGAAAAGACTCAAATGCCAAATCAATCCAGTGCTTAATTTTTGGTGTCGCAAGCAATCGTCAGTCCCAGGCATTAATAAAACAACAATTTCAATTTTTGAAAACTTTGTTATAAAACTACTTGAATGAGAACACATTTCTTACAAACTACTGTTCCGAAATTCATATTTTTGAATCAAATTTCTTATAACGAAGCAGTAAAATCACAAGCTTTAATATACACTGAAGTGACAAAAGTCACGGGATTGCAAGGTGCGCGGATATAGCAGGCGGTAGTGTCGCTTACACAAGGTATAAAAGGGTGGCGCATTGGCACAGCCGTGATCTGTTCAAAAGTTTGTTAAGCTTATGGGACTTAACTACGGCGTCATCAGTCCCTAAACTTACAAACTACTTATGAACTAGCTAAGACCAAGGACGGCACAAATATCCATACCCGAGGGGGGATTCGAACCCCCGACCGTAGTGGCCGTGCAGACCGTGACTTGCGCGCATCAGTACCCTCGGCCACCGCGGCCGGCGCTGTGATCTGTGCTCCAGTGATTTATATGAAAAGGTTTCGGCTTAGGCGCACAGCGGGAATTAACAAACTAGACTAAGAAATCGCGGTGTTAGTTGAAGCTAGACCCATGAGACATTCCATTTCGGAAATGGTCAGGGAGTTGAATATTTATAGATCCACGGTGTCAAGAGGGCCCAAAATAATAAGTTTCGTGCATTAATTCGGATCACTGAACAACGCAGGGGCCAACGGCCCACACTTCATGACCAACATCGGTGCAGTTGGCACAGGATTATCCGTGGCAGTGGTGCCCGCGGGGGGTTGGGGAGGGGGGTCATGACGCAAACTGTGTCATTGAAATTTCTGGGGGGAGGGGGGGGGGTGAAAATTAGTACTTTTGCCTAGCCTTTGGGTCTTTGTAAAGAAATTTACAAAACTTGAAGTAAAAGACAATAAACCAATGTTTATATACAAAATAAATTTATCTTCAGAATCCAGGAATTAATATCTCGGGTGTGTGTGTGTGTGTGGGGGGGGGGGGGGGGGTTCCTCTGATCCGTGGTAACAGAAAAGCAACAATTAGTGAAATAACCACAAACATAAACGAACGTATCCTTTAGGACAGTACGGCTCAATCTGGCTCTAATGGGTTGTGGCAGCAAACGACCGACACAAGTGACTCTGCTAACAGCACATCATCGCCTACTGTGACTCTCCTGGGCTTGTGACTGTATCGGTAGGCCCTAAACGACTAGAAAACGATAACTTGGTCAGATGAGTGGCAATTTCAGTTTGTATAAGCTGGTGGTGTGATTAGTGTGTGGCGCAGACTTCATAAAACCACGCACCGAAGTTGTCAGCAAGGCACTGTGCAAGCTGGTGGTGACTCCATAAAGGTGTTGGATATTTTACATGGTCCACCTGAACCGGTAATTGATTGGAAATGGTTTTGCTTCGCTACTTTGAGATCATTTGTAAATATTTATATACCCAACAAAGATAAAATTGTTTGCAACTGGTTTGAACAACATTCTGGACAATTATAGTGAATGATATAGCCAGCCAGATCGCCTGACATGAATCCCATGGGACATAACTGAGAGGTCAGTTCGTGGACAAAATTCTGTATTGTGAACACTTTCGTATGACTGCAGTGGCTTGCTTGTTGAGTACAAACTACACAGACTTGCTGCACTTCGCCAGGCGAACGGGGGTCTGATGCGATATTAAGAGGTGTCCCAAGACTTTTGTCACCTCAATGGAAACAACAGATGGTACCAATTGTCTCTTTAGCAGTGTTATTTTGCTCCCTAATTCTGCTCGATACATGTTGATATAAAAGTCGGTAGCTTTTACGCCATCTGTGACGTCATGTTTTCAAATACTAGCTTTCATAAACAGGTGCCGGAACGCCATTCCGACTTAAATTAAGCCCTACTCAAACCTAGGGTTTCCACTCATCCCGATATATCACCAGTTTGGACCTACTTGTTCCAAAATCCCGACAATCCGCATTTTGTCCCGATTTTGCAGAATACTGTTAATGAGCATGATTCAAATACTGAGATAAGGCCATCTTTTATTATAACATGTAAATGAAGCCTCAGCTATATTTATTTCAACATGTTTATGTTGACGAGGTCATTTCACAGACGGCGAGAGAACTATCACACTATTTGTATATGCACTGTCAGCCATCCATACCCATGTTGTTGTTGTTGTTGTGGTCTTCAGTCCGGAGACTGGTTTGATGCAGCTCTCCACAATACCCTATCCTGAGCAAGCCTCTTCATCTCCGCATAAGAACGGCAACCTACATCTGTCTGAATCTGCTTACTGTATCTATCTCTTGGTCTTCCTCTGCGATTTTTACCCCACACACTTCCCTCCAATGCTAAATTCACAATTCCTTGATGTCTAAGAATGTGTCCTACCAATCTATCCCTTCTTTTAGTCAAGGTATGCCAGAAATTTCTTTTCTCTCCAATTCTGTTCAATACCTCCTCATTAGTTACGCGATCCACCCACCTAATCTTCAGCATTCTTCTGTAGCACCATATTTCAAAAGCCTCAATCCTCTTCCTGTCCGCACTGTTTATCGTCCATGTCTCACTCCCATACAAGGCAACACTCCATACAAATGCCTTCAGAAAAGACTTCCTTAGGCTTAAATCAATATTCGATGTTAACAAATTTCTCTTTTTCAAGAACGCTTTTCTACCCATTGCCATTCTGCATTTTATATCCTCTGTACTGCGACAATCATTTGTTATTTTACTGCCCAAATAACAAAACTCATCTACCTCCTTTATTGCTTCGTTTCCCAATCTAATTCCTTCAGCATCACCTGATTTCCTTACACTGCACTCCATTACCCTAGTTTTGCTCTTGTTAATGTTCATCTTATATGCACCTTTCAGCACACTGTCCATTCCCTTCAACTGCTCTTCCAGGTCTTTTGCTGTCTCTGAGATTATTACAATGTCGTCGTCAAAACGCAATGTTTTTAATTCTTCACCCTGAACTTTAATTCCTTCTCCAAATTTCTCCTTGCTTTCCTTTATAGCTTGCTCAATGTACAAATTGAATAACAATGGAGAAAGACTACAACCCTGTCTTACTTCCTTTCCAACCACTGCATCCCTTTCATGCCCATACCCATATTCCCACCAAAGCCGTCAATCCCCACCACCCCCCACTTCCCCGCACAGACTGTCCTCCTCCTTCAAAATTCCTGTCACCTCAACCATTACTTCCTCCATATCTGTGACTGGGACCTACTATAGCAACAACATATCCGCAACCTTTTGACTGAGAAAAACCACCTGGACTAGCTCCTGGCAAGCACCCGTCTTAATGCCCACGTCCCATTACACTCCTCCAAGTACTGGAATGCCTTCCACTGCCTTACTGGTAGTTGCCCCTGCACCATTTACCCCCTTCTTCATAATGATCATCATTTTTCTGACAATGCCAGAGCAACCACTTCACCTCCTACTTGTCCGACACCTTTGATTACTCTTTCCCACTGTTCATAGCTGCACCGATACCTCTGCTCCTCCACTCACACCTGAAATCCAGTAACTGCCCCACATGCTATCTTCTGACCTCAACATACAAAAAACACTACATTCTAAATGCAACACCACTCCTAGTCACAATCGACTCACCTATAGGCACCTTTGTGCCTGCACTCTCTCCTTCCACAGAACTCTTGCCTCTGTCTATGTTTTCTGTGCACCAGATTTTTCCCTGTGGAATACCTTGTGTATCCTCATGTTCACAAGCCCAAAAAACCACGGACCGCCACCTCCTCATATCGCCCCATCAGCCTCACTTTGGTGTTCAGCAAGATTCTGGAAACTATTTTATCTTGCCGTATCCACCAGCACCACCATCTACTCTCCCTCTCCCAATGTGGCTTTAGACCTTCCCTTCACTGCTGACGACCAGCTTCTTCATATTGCTCACCTCTTGTCCCTCCAGCTTAACTCCTGTCACTCAACCATCTTTGTCTCCCTCAATATCGAGAAAGTCTATGACCATGTATCGCATCCTGTTCTCCTCTTCAAACTCCAAACCTACACCCTTTCCATCAGTTACATCCATCCCATTGCCTCCTTCCTGTCCTGCCACCCCTCATACATCACTGCCTACAACTCCCACTCTTGCACCTTCGACACCTCTGCCAGGGGTTCCCCAAGGCTCCATTCTCTCACCCCTCCTCTATCTCCCATATACAGTAGATATTCCCCATCACCTGCCCTCAATTCACCTTCTCCAATATGCTAATAAGTCTGTTTTCCTCGCCTTCGCCCCACCCTCCAACGGTCCCAACACATCCTACAGGCTCTCCTCTTCCACTTCTCCCCCTAGTGTAACCAATGCCTCCCCTAAAACATCCCAGGAATTCTCGTAGGTTGTAGCACCCCTTCCTTATGGCTCCACAACTTCTACCTCAACCTGTATGACCACCCTATCTGTAACACCTTGATCGCTTCCTTACCTGGACCCCCACCTAAAAACCATCCAACAGAAAGCCTGCAACCAACTCCGCCACCTCAAACTACTCCTTTCTGGTTGGACGTGAGGCCTCTAAGCCTCTACCATCCGTTACAACTTTATCTACCTGATACATGCCGTACTCTGTTGTTTCAGTGTAGTTTGGATCTCTGCCCCACTTTCCTTCTGCAAATGCCTCCAGATCCTTGACCGCCATGCAGTTCGCCTGGCCTGTCCCCATGTGAATCCTTTATGAACTCATCCCCTTACCCCACCTCCTGCAGTTCCTTGAACATCTTCACACTGTGTATATCAACCACAAACTAGACTCCCACAACCCTCTGGTCTCCCCTCCCCTTACCACCCATGGGCCTCTGCCATGCCTGTACTGCCACCACTGTTTCTGTCCCAGTCTGCACCTATACAACCTTCACATTCTTTCCCACGGCAATTTCTGCCACCTCCCCCCCCCTCAGATGATGTCCTCCTTCCTGACATTTACCCATCCTACCAACTCAGATCCAACCCCTTCCCCCATGTACAGGTGCTCTGTCTTCCCTTCCCTGAGTCCCCATTCTTCCCACCCCCACCCTCCCTGTGCTCCTCTGTCTCCTCTTCCTGCAAGAACCCCCTCTCACCTCTGCAGTTTCTTTTTAAACAATGGTGAGATCACTGTTTAGTGCATTCAGCAACTGCATAGGTATTATTTTCATGTGTTGTGCCCACCAGACTTTACAGAACAATAATGATGCCCTTGTCTTTTAAGTGTTCATATGTGATTCAGTGTTCTTGTTTCATCTATGTAAATTTTATATTACTGTGGCCCATTTTTTAAACATCTACCATCAGTGTTTTTTAATCTTGCCATACTTACTTTTTACATATCTCCAATTCTGTTTCCATTTCCATATCCATATTTTTAAAATGAACCACAGACATTGCCGAGGTGGGGTGGCTTGTGTGCCTCAATGATGCAGATAGCCGTACCGTAGGTGCAACCACAGCGGAGGGGTATCTGTGGAGAGGCCAGACAAACGTGTGGTTCCTGAAGAGGGGCAGCAGCCTTTTCAGTAGTTACAGGGGCAACAGTCTGGATGATTGACTGAGCTGGCCTTGTAACATCAGCTAATGTGGCTTGGCCACACGGTTACTGCGAACGGCTGAAAGCAAGGGGAAACTACAGCCGTTACTTTTCCCGAGGACATGCAGCTCTACTGTATGAAAATATGATGATGGCATCCTCTCGGGTAAAATATTCCGGAGGTAAAATAGTCCCCCATTCGGATCTCCGGGCGGGGACTACTCAGGAGGATGTTATCATCAGGAAAGACAATACTGGCATTCTACGGATCGGAGCGTGGAATGTTAGATCCCTTAATCGTGTAGGAAAATTAGAAAATTTAAAAAGGGAAATGGATAGGTTGAAGTTAGATATAGTGGGGATTAGTGAAGTTCGGTGGCAGGATGAACAGGATTTCTGGTCAGGTGAGTACAGGATTATAAATACAAAAGCAGTTGGGGGTATCACAGGAGTAGGACTGATAATGAATAAGAAAATAGGAATGCGGGTAAACTACTATAAGCAGCACAGTGATCGCATTATCATTGTCAAGATAGATACGAAGCCAACACCGACAACAGTAGTACAGGTTTATATGCCAACTAGCTCTGCCGATGATGAGGAGATCGAAGAAATATATGAGGAGCTAAAGGAAATTATTCAGACAGTTAAGGGAGAGGAAAACTTAATTGTGATGGGAGACTGGAATTCGGTAGTAGGAAAAGGAAGAGAAGGAACAATAGTAGGTGAATATGGACTGGGCAGAAGGAATGAAAGAGGAAGCCGCCTGGTAGAATTTCGCACGGAACATGATTTAATTGTAACAAACACGTGGTTTAAGAATCACAAAAGGAGGTTGTATACTTGGAAGAGACCAGGAGACACTGGAAGGTATCAGATAGATTTTATAATGGTAAAACATAGATTCCGGAACCAGGTTATAAACTGCAAGACATACCCAGGGGCAGATATAGACTCTGACCATAACTTGTTAGTCATGAACTGTAGGCTGAAACTGAAAAAACTGCAGAAAGGTAGGAAAATAAGGAGATGGGACCTGGATAAATTGAAGGAACGTGAAGTTCTGGTGAATTTCAGAGGGAGATTTAGGCAACAATTGACAGAAACAGGGGGAAATAAAACAGTAGAAGAGGAATGGGTAGCATTGAGAGATGAAATAGTGAAGGCAGCAGAGGACAAAATAGGTAGAAAGGCAAGACCTACAAAAAATCCTTGGATAACACAGGAAATACTAAATTTAATTGATGAAAGGAGAAAATATAAAAATGCAGTAAATGAAACAGGCAAAATGGAGTACAGACGACTAAAAAATGAGATTGACAGGAAATGCAAAATGGCTAAGCAGGAGTGGCTAGAAGCCAAATGCAAATCTGTAGAAGAATGTATAAGAAGGGGGAAAATAGATACCGCCTACAGAAAAATAAAAGAGACATTTGGGGACAAGAAAAGTAATTCTACGAATATCAAGAACTCAGATGGGAAACCAGTTTTCAGCAAAGAAGGGAAAGCTGAAAGGTGGAAAGAGTACATAGAGCAGCTCTACAAAGGAAATGAACTTAGAGACGATGTAGTAGGAAGGGAAGAGGAAGTAGATCAAGATGAAATAGGCGATACTATACTGAGAGATGAATTTGACAGAGCCCTGAAAGACCTAGGTCAGAACAAGGCCCCAGGAGTAGATGACATACCCTCAGAGCTGCTAAAGTCTCTGGGAGAGCCAGCCATGACAAAACTATTTGAATTGGTGTGTAGGATGTATGAGACAGGCGAAATACCCTCAGACTTTAAGAAAAATGTAATAATCCCCATTCCAAAGAAATCAGGCGCAGACAGGTGTGAAAATTACAGAACCATCAGTTTGATAAGTCATAGTTGCAAAATTTTAACAAGAATTATCTACACGAGAATGGAAAAGCTGGTAGAAGCTGACCTCGGGGAAGATCAGTTTGGATTCAGGAGGAACGTAGGAACCCGGGAGGCAATACTTACCTTACGTCTTATCTTAGAAGATAGATTAAGGAAAGGCAAACCTACATTTTTAGCTTTTGTAGATTTGGAGAAAGCATTTGACAATGTTGACTGGACTACACTCTTTCAAATTCTGAAGTCAGTAGGGGTAAAATACAGGGAAAGGAGAGTTATTTACAACTTGTACAAAAGCCAGATCGCGGTTATTAGACTCGAAGGGCATGAAAGAGAAGCATCAGTTGGGAAGGGAGTAAGACAGGGTTGTAGCCTTTCTCCGATGTTATTCAATTTGTACATTGAGCAGGCGGTGAAGGAAAGCAAGGAAAATTTTGGAATAGGCATTAAAGTTCAGGGGGAAGAAATAAAAACATTGCGTTTTGCTGATGACATTGTAATTCTGTCAGAGACAGCGAACGACCTAGAAGAGCAGTTGAATGGAATGGACAGTGTGTTGAAGAGAGCGTATAAAATGAACATTAACAAGAGCAAAACAAAAATAATGGAATGTAGTCTTAGAAAATCAGGCGATGCCGAAGGAATTAGATTAGGTAATGAGACAATTAAGGTGGTAGATGAGTTTTGTTACTTGGGTAGTAAAATAACATGCAATGGTCGCAGTACAGAGGATATAAAATTCAGAATGGCAATGGGAAGAAAAGCATTTTTGAAAAAGAGAAATTTGCTAACATCGAATATTAATTTAAGGGTAAGGAAGTCTTTTCTGAAGGCATTTGTGTGGAGTGTTGCCTTGTACGGGAGTGAAACATGGACGATAAGCAGTGCGGACAGGAAGAGAATAGAGGCTTTTGAAATGTGGTGCTACAGAAGAATGCTGAAGATTAAGTGGGTAGATCACATAACTAATGAAGAGGTACTGAACAGAATTGGCGAGAAAAGGAATTTTTGGCATACCCTTACTAAAAGAAGGGATCGCTTGGTAGGACACATTCTTAGACATCGTGGAATCGTAAATTTAGCATTGGAGGGAAGTGTGTGGGGTAAAAATCGCAGAGGGAAACCAAGAGACGCGTATAGTAAGCAGATTCAAGTGGATGTGGGTTGCCGTTCTTATGAGGAGATGAAAAGGCTTGCTCAGGATAGAGTAGGGTGGAGAGCTGCATCAAACCAGTCTCCGGACTGAAGACCAAAACAACAACATTTTTAAAATTTTTATTATCTCTATTTTATATGTTTGCATTTTACACCCCTTCCAGGGTTTTGAAAACACAATAAAAGTAAAAAACTAGTGCTGCATCAGTTGTGCATTAATGATGGTTGCAATGGTCACATGAACATTCTCACACTCACAGACGAGGTTCTGGACTTCCATGCAACACATATGACCACGTTGATCACTGTATTGTAAGGGCACCAGCGGCGTATCATACAGCTGAGACAGCACAGATAAGAGAGTTTGTGGGACCAGAAATATCAACCCGAACTGTTGCCAACCGGTTACTACCAGTGGGACTTGTCACACACAGCTCTAGCCTATCTTCCACTCACACCACAGCATCGATGTTCACAACTCGCCTGATTCCATCCAACCTTAACTTGGAAGATAAAATGACAGGCTGTAGTCGATGGCGATGAAAGCAGATTCTGCAAGTGGTGATTGCTGTTGTGTATGACATAGACCTGTGGAGTGCTGTCTTCAACTCTTGTTCGCATTTGGTGTTTATGGAGGGAACTCTGAGCAGCACTCAGTACATGCAGATTGTTGTAAGACCCATTCTTTTGCCATTCTTGCAACACAATAAGAGTCTAATGCTCACCCACACACTGAACATGAAATCCAATGTGCTCTGCAAGATGTGCAGCAATGTCCTGGCAGTACGATCTCCAGACTTGTCTCCAATCGAGAATGTGTGGCACATGATGGGGCGACAACTGACACGTGCATCTCGTCAACTCGTAACTCTTGCGTACCCTTCATGAACATGTCAAACAGGTGTAAATCTTGAAGGAATAGGAAATCTCTAAGAGGATATATTAATTTTTATTTCCAACAGTGTATTAAAATAGTGTCTTGTGGGAACTGAAGGATGATTGAAAACACTTTCATATACTTGACTAAAAATAAGATTTAATGTGATGGCTATTTTCAGAAATATATGTATCTGAAGAGCTTTTTGGAAACTAAGTGTGACTTGGAAGAATGGAAGTCTAAACACTTCATGGAAGAATGGTGGATTTCCTTTTTTATGGAAACTGAAAATCCTGAATGCAGATCCTGTCTGCTAAAATAATGCAAATATTTATTTTCTATTCCTGCACATAATTCCTCTGCGGAAAAAATGTTTTACTGGTTGGAGGCCAGTGAACTGTTAGGCCCAGACAGAAATAGATTGCTGCCAGGGTCTGTGGAATCAATGTTGCAGTGCCAGTTTAACTACAAACTGACTGGCGCACAGTTTTATAAATGCGTAAAAGGGATAAAAGACTTACCAAAATGGTGAAATCTTCTGAAAAATATGGTGTTCCAACTTGTTATGTTGTAACAGGTTCTATGTAGTTGTGTTCTGAATAAAAAATAATTATAATAAAGTTTTTACTTCATTTCCACACCTCCATCTCAGTGTGTCCCAATGAGATCTCAGCTAGATATGGCAACCCTACACTAAGCTTCAGCCCACTTGTTGGCACCTAGACCTATATATCAGAGTCAATGGATATATTGCATGTAACCAGCAGCAACATCCACAAAAGAAAACCTTTTATCCTTCCCTCATATTTTACCTGTCTTTCCCTATGGCTTACATCCTTCTTTTTTTTTTTTTTTTTTTTTTAATAATTTCTAACATTTGACCCAATTTTTATATTGTTTAAAGATTTTTTTAGCCAACAAATCCAATGTTAATTCTATTACGTCTTGCTCACATCATTATATGCAGGTTCAGAACTATCTGGGCATTTATCTTTCCCAAATTCATATTGATAGGTACTGATAACTAAAAGAAACTTCTTTTTCGTGCTTTATTATATTATTCCTGCCAGCAAATTGGATTCATGAACCATTAAGCTAATTATGCTATAGTTTTTGCATTTGTGTCTGCTTTGTACCTTTTGCATTGATTGAATGTTACTTTTATGAAAATATGTAGTTATTTCTCCTGCCTCATATGTTGTAAAAAGTAACTTTAATAATCATTCAACTGTCACTTCCCCCAATGATTTTAATAATTCTGAAAGAGTGTCAACAATCTCTTATGTATCTCATAGAATCAGAGAGGCAAAGTTTTTATTCATACAACATTATCATTCACCTCTTGAAGTGATTTCCATGATACCATACAGCTAAACCTCACCAATAAAATTGAATTCTTGTTGCATGGTAGATTCAAAACTGACCAACACATAATAAAAATTTCAGTTTTACAGTGTGTGCCTCATCATCTTATTTAGATGCCACCAGTATACTCTTACAATCCCTGCACACTCTACTTTCCATTTAACAGTGGAATTCCTTTTGCATTCTTAATGTTGGCACCTTTGCATTTAATTTCACCTAATGTTGCATTGACTCCTCATTCTTTTATTTTCCTGACTAGTTTTATACTTGACACAAGTGTCAATCATTTTTAGTGTGTTCTCTGTTACCCAAGGTTTATTACCTTCCTTCTACATATATTTGACTGTCCAGTTTCTGAGTTTACCCTTTTTAAAGATGTCCCTCCTCATCATCTGTGGTATTCTTTATGACAGCATATACATCCAAAGATAACTGCAGACATGTATATTTATTTCTCAATATCTCAGTGTCATATTTCTTTAGACATAAATTCTGCCTGATGAATCTTTTGAACTTCAACTAACTCTTTATTATTATAAAATTTTGATGAGAGTCTGTGTCTTATCCCTGGGTGCACCTTACTGCCCTGTATCTGGTTTTGGTATCTCTGTCTCACTATGGTGTAATGCAGTTAGTATCTTCCCATATCCCAAAGCATCTTCAACGTTTACTGCCCTTTTGTTGTGAGTGTTGAACAGTGCTTTTTGTATTACAAGTCGAAATTTATTCTAGAACTCTAGGAGTCTTTCTCCTCTTTCATCCCTGTTACACTATCTGTATAGCTTTTTTCTTCCTTTTCCTACTATAACTTTTCACTCCCCCAGTAATATTAGATGTACATAGTGAGTTACATATTAAATGCTCCTGCTCTTGGTCATGTGGCAGATGAATGTGGTAATAGCACACTTTGTAAATGGTAACATGTGCAAGACCATACAAATCTAAGTTAGTATCACTATTAATAATTTTATGTAATATAAAGAAAATGTTTGTTCCATTAACATAAAATTCCACATACTTCCATTCTTCTGCTTATGTTGGGAAATATATCTGAATTATTAATGTTGGTATTGGGTCTCTGTCTGTTTTAATGGGATTATTCCTATCACTGAGCTGTTCATATTAACTCATTCTTTTCTCTACTTTTATGTTCAGTCCTGATGCTATTCATATTATATCATTTTCTATTGCTACTGGTATTATCTTCTCTTTCACCATAAATCATTACCTTCCTTCCATTCCATTAGGATTACTATATGAAGAGAAAACCTTTGCATTTCCTTTTTCAGATTTTCCAGTTTTTGGTCACAATTCATAATTCGGGCATTGCACACTCATGTATTATTAACCTCATTTGGTTTTTCAGTCTCCCTCCCCCCCTCCCCCCCCAATCAATGGATGTACAAACCTCTTTTACAATAGTTGTGCAAAGCAGAACTGTAGTTTCAAATGTGCTGGATAACATAAGGAATAACTTACCAACTCAAACTGGTTTCTAAATTTAACAAAGAATGGAAGAAAATGTGACATAATCTAAAATGATATATAATATGGTGGGCATTTTCTTTCCCAAAATAGTAGTAATAGCATTTTGTAGCACTGTTAATGTGTAATTTATATTGCTTTCTAGTAATTAACATAACATTTTGTCATGACTGTTGTTTTCTTGTCTGCAGATGGGTGAAAACGACCAGTAGCAGCAATATTGCACACCCATTCAGCTTGTCAACCATGAAAATGGATGATTAGAAGTCATCTGAACAAATGCATCCTGAATATTTTTGAGGACACACAACAGTCAGTCCATCAACTATGGCTGTGGGAGAATGGAAATCCTAGGCCCTGTACAGATTCTGTAACTGGGGACCATACCTTGCTCTTGATCAAATGGCAGATGAATGTGGTAATAGCACTCTTTGTAATTGGTAACATTTCATGCTCAACACAATACAGATCTAAGTTAGTATCAGTATTTATTAATCATGTTATGTGATGTAAAGTAAATGTTTGTTCAGTTAATATAAAATTCCTCAGATATGGTTGTTTGTAAATCTAAATTCATGAAATGGTATGATCCTTGAAGAAGATAATTACTTAATTTAATTTTCACATGAATTATATGAACCAGGGAATGGAAATTGTAGGTTTTGGATGTACTGGCCTTGGAAACACAATGTTCATTATAAATGTACTAATATAGAATTTTATATGCATGCATCAGCCTTTGCTGTCTACGTGAAAGAAGTGAACACTTCAGGTACTACAACCAAATAAAGGTGCTGATACAGATCTTAAACATTTGGTATTCAATCAGGGACAAAGCATTGAAATTAAAATCACCAAACACATTAATCACAACTCGGGGTACCATCACAGCAAAAGCAAGTTTAGTTACAGGGTTACAATTTAGAACAGTATACCTGGATTTCCACTGGTTTTGGAGGAGGGGTGGTAAATGCGTGTATTTATATAGTGAGTGTGTTGTAACCTTCTGGCATCAATTCATCAGTAAACCTGGCCTCTTGCACAACTATTTCATCTTTATTGGACATCTTGTATATTGGAAAAACTATCTCCTCCTCTTCCTCCTCCACCTTGCTAATTTCGGATTTCTCAGTCTGACTCTCTACATCCTTATTACTCGTTCTATCAACCTACACAATCTTCTGCATTCATTTATACCACTGCAATTTAAAACCTTCTGTTTTCTTCTTGTCTGAAATATTCACCATCCCAGTTTCACTTCTGTATAAGGCTGTATTCCAAATAATGTAACAAAATACTTCCTAAAATTTAAATTTCCATCTGATGTTAACAGAATTCTTTTTATCATAAACCTGTTCTTGTTATTTCCAGTCTATACATTATAACCTCCCTAATTCAACCATCACCATTTATATACCTGCTCAAATAGCAAAACTCATCTACTTTTATTAGTGTTTAATTTCCTAATCCAATTCTCTCAGTATCACAAGATTTAATTGAATCACTTTACTTTCATTGCTTTTCTTTTTTACTTTTGTTGATGGTTATGTTCTGAACTGTTTTCAATACACTATTGATTCTGTTGAAATACACTTCAAAGTTATTTGTTGTCTCACTGTCACTAACAAGCCTAAAAGTTTTAAAGTCTTCTCCCTGTAAAATTCTCATTCCAAATTTCTCCTTGGTTTCTTTCACTGCTCACTTAATGTCCAGATTGAATAACTCTAAGAAGAGACTATATAACTCTCATCTCAACTACTTCAACTCATAGCTGCTGTCTAGTTCTGTGCAAGTTTTTTCCCTGTAGTCTATGTCAGTTACGTATAAAATTTCAAACAGTGTTTGCCAATCAACATTCTTTAAAACTGCAAAAGCTATAAATGTAGGTGTATTTTTCTTTCACTTATCTTTTAACATGATTTGTGCATCTCATGTTTCTTCACTTGTATGTAACTCAAACTGATGTTCTCTGAAATTGGCCTCTACCAGTTTCTCTGTGTATTTAATCTGTGTCATACATCTTGAACAGTAGGTGGGATAATTTTGTCATGGCTCTCTCTCCCAAAGATTTCAGTTCTTCCTGAGACACCGTTACCTACACAATTATCTATTCCATGTGTAGTCTACTTCTGTTTTCCACAAACCACTGTGTAGCACATGGCAGAGACACTTCTCAATATATCAGTTATTATGGCTTACTTTAGTTCATTTACCTATAGAGCATGGGGGTAAGGCCTCATATAAGTTCCCAGTATATTCCTAGATTCCTCACTTAAAGCTGGTTCTTGAAACATGGTAAGTAGAGTTTCTATAATATTGTCACTTCTAAAGCACTTCTGTGTTTTCATTGCACCTTTCAGCTTTGATAAATTTGCTTACTATCCATATAGGTGCTTCTTGTTTCTCCTTAGGTCTCTCTAAGTTTCTTGTAGCTGACATTTTTCTTTCCCATTGTTGTTTATGTGTCAATAGTTTTGAGTTGCCCTGTGACAGTCCCCTCTTTGTTGTCTTGAATTTTCTATCACTCAATTTTTAGATGTTTGTATTTTATTTGTTTCATTTGCTGTGTGGTAATATTTGCCTATTTCACCTGTTACATACAATATTTCATTGGTTATTAAAATATTAAGGAATGGGGAAAATAAGAATGTATGTACTCTATTTTGAGCAGTACAGTAAATCCATTATCATAGCCAAGATAGAAACAATGTGAATACCCACCATACTAGTACAAGTTTATATACCAACTAAATCTGCAGATTATAAAAGTATCGAGAGGATGTATGGTGAGCTAAAAGAAACTATTCAGATAGTTCAGGAAGATAAAAATTTTTGATAAGTGGCTGTGAATTTTGGTAGTAGGATGAGCAAGGAAAAAAGGAGAATGGACTGGGGGAAAGGAATGACAGAGGAAACCATCCAGTAGAATTCTGCACAGAGCCTAATTTAATCACCACTAACATTTGGTTTAAAAATCATGAAAGAATTATATATTTGTGGCTTGGAAGAGACCTGGAGTGATGAAAGGTTTTGGATTAAATATATAATGCTAAGGCAGAGAATTTAGAAACAGATTTCAAACTTTATGATATTTCTAGGGGCAGATAAGTAGTGAAAAAAAATCTATTGGCCCTGAACTGTAGAATAAAACTGAAGAATTTGTTAAAAGATGAAGGAGCATTAAACAGTGATTGACTGAAACAGGGGAAGGAATACAAAAGACCATTAATGGGTAGCTATGAGAGATGAGGTAATCAAGACAGGACAGGATCAAATTCATATAAAAACAAAGCCTAGCAGAAATCATTGCATTTCACTAGAAATAGTGAATGTAATAATTGATGAATGGAGAAAATATAAACATGCAGCAAAATGAAACATGCAAAAGGAAATACAAACATTAGAAAATGAAGCTGAAGGAAGTGTAAAATGGTTAAGCAAGCATGACAATTGGACAAACTTGCTGAAAATAAAATTCAGAAATTTTAATTAAGGCTTTCAGAAACTAGGAATGAATAATGGGTACATCTAGAAAACAAAATAAATACCAAAATGTAGATCACTACAATTTCAAGACTGTTTCATAGTTTGCCTAATACCTTACTTGTAATCAATTGAAACACAGAAACAAATGATTAATCTCTAAAGAAACTATAATCCAAAACTTCCTGTCTGATTAAAACTGTATTCCAAAATTGGGATTTGAACCTGCAACCTTTAACTTTTGTGGGCAAGCTCAGATGGTAGATGCTTGCCCATGAAAGACAAAGGTCCCAGGTTCAAATCCCACTTCCAGCAGACAATTTTAATCTGCCAGGAAGTTTCATATCAGAATACCGCTGCAAAGTGAAAATATCAATCTGGGACCCATAAACAACCACCTTCAAGTAATTAGGAATATTACAGAACCTTCACACAATATTGACTCCATGATGAAGTATCTATTTCAAAATACAATATTCCTAATTACTTAAAGGTGGTTGTTCATGGATCCCAGATTGATATTTTCACTTTGCAGTGGTATTATTATTATTGTGAAATAACATTCCAGTCAACATGACAACTATTTCGTCATTCAAATAACCAGAATAGGTGGTATAGAAAGAGCAAGATGGATGCAAAATTTGGGTTACAAAGGCAGAGAACAAAGAATTCAGTGATCATGTGTATATATTGTCAAGAACTACTGACACATACAATTTTAATAAGGAATCAAATTGTAGAAGCCTACTGATTTCACTTGATGATTTCTTATAGACAGTGATCCTGCTGGACAATAATAATTTCCCTTCATGAGCTACATAAACACAGTTTCATTAAATTAGGAAAAAATATAAATATGTATTTTTTGTAAGGTAGCTTAAAGTAAGGACAAGGCAACCATTAACCCATAGTGGACCAACAAATGCAGCACAAAAAGGCAACAGGAAATTCCTTTCAAACTAGCTATCAAATATTAGCTCCTTTTGTAAAAGAAGTACACACATTCAAACACACAACCACACAGACATCCTAATGAACACTCCCATGACCCCACACTTATTGTAGCTATTGGGTGTCTGTGGAACTATGTGTGAGATTATGTTCGCTTCTGCTAGAAATAGAGCTCCTACTCAAAATATAGTGTGAATGTCATTTTCGGTTATGTTTCTCTGTGCTTCACACATTCATCGATTAAGATGAGTGATGATCTTTCCCTTATTATTTAATATAGTACTCCATGCATGAATTTCTGTTATTAGTATAACTCATGAAATATTTCCAGAGAGTTGAGTTTTTACTTTGTTATGAATAACTTTGTATTTGTAACAGGTGGTGTGAAGCAGACTGCACGAACATACTGAGGATGACTGCAGACCATGAAAGGCACCATATAACATTCATCCCCCCACCACCACTTTATTTTCAAGCAGAAGTTGCAAGACATCTCTTCAACAGCAATGGCCTTTATTTGTGTGACTTGGCACTGGAAGAATTCACAGATAGTTTGGTAAATCGTGGATCTCCTGGTGCCAAAGCATACATATAAAAACTGCAACAATGCCGAGTGGTAATCCATCGCAGATCCTTCAATGATACAGTAGAACATTGTATGTTATGAAATGTTCCATGCAATAAAATTTGTCTTTAAACAAATTTGTGTAAAAAAAATTAAAAATTTATTTTTAATCAAGTACTTCATACACTTTGATACCTCAGTTCATGTAAATCAGCATCAATGGCATACATTATAAAATGACAGTAGCTAAAAAATCAAACTCAGTGCTGTTATTTTTTGTCACTAAATTAATGTAAATATATCTCTCTCTTGCACTTTGTCTCTGTCTTCCCTCCTCTCCATCCCTCCCTCCCCCACCTCTCTCTCTCTCTCTCTCTCTCTCTCTCTCTCTCTCTCTCTCTCTCTCTCTCTCCCTGGAACAATGAAAATAGCACATCCAGGTGGAAGAAGGTACAACAATTGCAAAACTTTGAAAAATACATACATTAATAATGATATGCAAATGATCAGAGTTTGATTAACAATGTACATACCCACAGAACCTACAATTGTGCTGTAATCAGGCAGGTAACCCCAATTTAAATGACACCTAGTCAACTAGTCACACACATTTCAGCTTGAGGAGTACATTAAAAGGTGCAGAATGCCAGGTAGATGTGTTGAACTACAGCTCTCACAGTTAACCCAGTTTGAGAGGTGTTTAATCATCCCCATGAAAATCACAGGCTGGTTGACACACTGTTTCAGTGTATTCTGTCAGATGATGATAGAGGCAATTGACATTAGATGGTATACAAGTGAGATGTTTCTTGTCTGGAACAACCAGAATGACAACAAGGCAAGAGAATTTCAAGAATCACATGCCAAATGATTTGGGATCCTAAGGTGACTCCGTCCACAATACAAGCAGATGTAAAGGAAGGCTCCAATTTTTATACCACAGTCTGTTTCCAAACATCTCATGGATGTGAATCTGCAGTCCAGACATCATTGTCATGTACTGCCATTAACATGGAGACATCTACAGCTCTATCTACAGTAGTACCAAGCCAGAGTGACATCCACTGTCACAGATTGGCAAAACATACTCTTTATTGATAAATCCCTATTCATTTCAGGGACTAGTGATAACTGCATATGCACGTGGAGGCAGCTTGGTGAATGGTACACTTCACCCACTCTGCTACACAGCCTGTACAACCAATGTAATAGGTCATGATTGCTGGTGCCCTATATTTGTGTCTATGTTCCCCTCTTGGTGTGCTATATTGATTGTTTCAAAGTGTATATGTTGCCTATTAAATATTACACAGTGTTTTCTGTTTTACAGTAATTGGTTGTTTAATGGCTCACGGTCCTTAATATTTCATTTATATGTATTTTACACTGTCTGTCTCCTGATGATAATAGAGACTTGGAATTACATTTAATAAAAATAAATGAGATAAAAATTATTTTATATATTTCTTTAATAAGGAATGTTATTTTTTGAATCATATAACTCCCCTTATCTCTCTTCCCCACCCTCCCTCCCTCTCCCCCTCCACCCCAAAGTACAGCATTGCCATAAAGTATGATGCACATCTGCTTTGTTCCGTTGTCCTACACAGCTCTGTTGTCAACCCATTGTGGATCAGACATTCTTGTGTTTGGCAAGAAGAATAATAAATTTAAGCTGAAGTTCACCATATAAATATCTTCATGATGAGGCAGAGAAGATGTTTAAAGCATGTTAGTGGAGTGTTCCATGATCTCCAAGAAGCTTTTGATTGTGTCAATATCACCACATTACTTGACAAGCTATGGAACATGGGTATTAGAGGAACATGGTATGAGTTAATAAAGTCTTACAAGAGCAACAGAAAACAGTTTGTGTTGCTTAAAACAAACAGTGGGTCTTAGAAATCCAATGTAGATTATGTCAAATATGGAGTGCCTCAAGGTTCCATCTTGGGGACCTCTCCTGTTCCTAATTTATGTTAATGGTATAAAGTACTGCTCACCTGACAATAAAATAATATTATACACAGATGATACAACAATTGTGTGCAAACACAAAGGGAGGTGCTGTACAACACTGCTACTAATGAGATAGTCACATATTTCAATGAAAGCCATCTAAATGTAAGTGTGTCAAGGACTGCAATAGTTGAATTTCACCTCAGGAAGCAAACAAAATGTGACATGGAACTAACCATTGGAAACCAATTTGGGAAAAAGGAAAAATGTACAAAATTCTTGGGTATCACAATCCAAGACAATCTCAAGTGGGACAAACACGTAGATTACCTGGCCTGTAAGCTATGCAAAAACATATTTGCCATAAATATGATCAGCAAATATTGTAAAGCTATGCATGTGCTAAAGACTGCATACCATTCATTATTCACATCCAATTTAAACTATGGGATAGAGATTTTGGGTGCAACAATACATACCAATCTCAATTCATTGTTAACGCTACAAGAAAGGCTTGTTAGAATTGTCTGTAAGGCCAAACCTAGAGAGACATGTCAAAATCTTTTTACAAAATTGGGTGTACTTACTATTATAGGCATATTTTTACTAAAAATAATAATATATGTCAAAACAATCAGTCCAAACTGAAATTGTGACCTACATGAGCACAAAACAAGACAAAAACTAAGATACCATGTAAATAGCCATATAACAACATTACATGCAAAAAATGGACTTCACACTGGGCTGAAGCTTGTGAATGGCCTACCAGAAAGCTTTGCAGCTCTTCCAAGTCACAAACAAAGTCCAGTTAAAAAAATCTTAATTCAAAATCCCTTTTATTCCCTTGAGGAATTCTATACCCATATGAAAAATATCTCATAATCATGTCATACTTTAGGTAACTGTGAAATGACCAAATTATGATAAAAAAGTTTCAAGATTTTTAATTGTATATTAAAAACAAGTGAAATTAGTAAATTTTATATTACTATAAATTATATCGCAACATATATATTTTAGGTATAAATTATCAATTCGTTAAACTGTAATGTTTATGTACTGTAAAACACTAATCTTTATTTTACAATCTGTGAAACTGAGGTAGTCATAAGAATAATCTGTATGAAACCTAAAATTTGTATTTCATTATTCAATGTTGAATAAGTATTATTATTATTATTATTATTATTATTATTATTATTATTATAGTCTCTTGTGGTTTCACCTCATCATTTGGGCCTGCTCTCATGAAAAATGTTACAAAATACATACTGCTGCAGGGGTAGAAAGTAATCCTGAAACTATTACATGCATCTACATAAGTACGTACAAAATAACACACTCAGCTATCAGTGAAGTGAAGGTATTTGCTGCAGAGATGCCATAAAATGGCAGTTTATTGCCACTAAATCATCCCCTACCATCCTTTTTCCAATATAATAACAGTGTATCCAAAGTAAAACATTAACCAAAAAAACAAACTACTAAAATATTGGGTGATGAATCTCCTACATAAGATTGAAATTTCTCAAAAGTGGGCCTTGCTGCACCAATAAAGAAACCAGCAAGTTGTAAGGAACTTTCTTCTAATGTCATACTTAGCAAGATGGCATTGTGGATTCCCACACAGGAGAACGGCAGTTCAAAAGCATTTCTGGCCATTCAGATTTGGATTTTCAATGATTACTCTAAATCACCACAGTCATATGCCAGAATGGTTCCTTTGAAAGAGCACGGCTGATTTCCTTCCCCAATTCGTAACAGACTATAAATAAATAAATAATCTGAGGTTGCACTTGATCTTAAATGACAACTCTGTTACAACGAAATTAAACCTCAGTCTTCCATCTTTCTAACATATTGGACTACCCACCAAGGCAACAGTACAAACAAACCTCACATTTGAAGTAGCACCTATTATTCAATGAAATATATACATATTCAAGACACAGGATATCGAAAACTCCCTTACACATGGGACACGCTTATGCTTGCCTCCTGAAACATATGATAAAAATACTGACACCTGCATTTTTAAAAGGCCACAACCTGCACAAAATACATGACTCTGGTAGTAACAAAGTTTAATGTGGGGTGACTGTATTACAACAATACACATGCCATCTGACCAATAATAATTACTACTGACTTACAAGCAGTTGACATAATTTGGATCTCACTGAAAACAATTGTTTCCTTTCTATACCTGCAAGTGTATGACTCAGGAGATATAGTTCCCACGATTCTTGGGCAACTCCTCCTCCTCCTCCTCCTCCTCCTCCTCCTCCTCCTCTTTTAGATAAATCAGCTTATCTGCTGTTCTGTGGGGGTTTCCCAACATCTGCCCCCGTGACCAAGTTACAGAAAGTTTCATACTCACAAGGATATGGGTCAGCATCCTGGAACAAGACTGGTTCAATCACTGAACTTTCACATTCAAATTCTCAGTGAAAAGTTGATAACTATTTGCACCTTTGTGATCAATTCCCAATATGGATGTACCTTTCTGGATGAAAAGTCATCAAAAGAGGTAATGAAACAGACAGATGGGATACTTTATAGCTTGAAGGCTGTGTTTGAACATTAAAACAGTGTCAGACAAAGTGGGTCACTCTTCCAGTGGGATTCACCAAGCCATTGAAGCATCCATCCCAAGATCATGTAGTCAGCTTAGAAGAATGGCTGTCACACAGTAGAGTAAGAACTGCAGCTCTGCAATTGATGGCAGTGGTAGACTATACAGGTAACAGTCCATAAAAAGTGTATATATATTTTGATTTTGAAGAGACAAAAAACCAAAATAGTCATGAGAGAGTAAACTATATTGTTAAACACCAAGTACAAAGGGTGCATAAAAAGTAATGACAACCAATATATTTCTCTGAAATTACTTTATTGTCAGAAGTAGTTACACACCTTCAATATAATCCCCCCCGCCCCAAATCCCAAATTATTTACAACCTTTTGCCAAATGTCCATAAGGTGTTGAATCTCATCTGCTAATCTGTTTCTGTTTATGTCCCATACTGTGTCTCCTATGACATGGGAAATGTCATTTATCATATTGTACTGGGTCACTTGCTGCAGTTCTTCCACTCTGACAAAGAGATCTTAATCATGCGGACTCATGTTAGGTGAGTATAGTGAATGTTCCAGAATATTCCATTACCAGTAGCACAAAAAGTCCTGGACACCAGCAGTGGTCTGGCATTGTGCATGGTCTTGCAGAGTAGTCTTACATGAAATCGCATCACTTTTGTCTGAACTACGAATGACCAGTGCAACATTTCATGGAAAAGCAGCCCATCATTTTGTATGACAATGCAAGAAGCCACACTGGTGTTACTGTCCATGAAGTCTTGTGCTGTTGGCAATGGGAGATTCTGGAACATCTACCATACTTGCCTGAATGGATCCCTGTGATTAAAAACTCTTCAGCAAAGTGAAAGAACCACTGTGAGAGATCCGATACAACACCAGAGGTGACATTATCCATGCTACAGAGTGGCCAACATAGGATATCAACAGAAACAGATGTGCAGATGGTATACAATGTATTCCAGACATATGACAAAAGGTCATGGGGATGATTATACTGAAGGGGTGTGTGTGTGTGTGTGTGTGTGTGTGTGTGTGTGTGTGTGTGTGTGTGTGTGTGTGTGTGTGTACCTACATCAACACAGTCATTTCAGAGAAAAATAATCTCATTACAGTACTTTATATCAACTCCAAGGAGCCATCAGGAAAGTTTAAACAACTGCAGCTCCCTTCCTCTTATGGATGTATTAATAAGTTACATCTAGGTTAATAAATATAGAGATAAGCCTCAGGAAATTTCAAAGCACTTTCAATATCTTTGCCATCAGTTAGGACTAACTCCATCAGGTGGTGTGCAGGTTGAGCTGCTTCTGAAACAGTAGGGCAGCACATAATCACCTGGTCTCCTTATGAGGCTGAATATCCTCGCTTGCATGAGAAACAGCTGTAAGATCAGATAAAATTCACTGTACTGTGTTCTGTCATCCATGCTTTGCTGCAAAACATGTACTAACAGATTATTTTTGTGAAATATGACCTGGTGGATAGTATCATACCACCTAAAGGAGGAGGAGGGGCAGCAGCAATTGCTTCGCTATGTAAACCTACCAAGGATCATAACAGGTCAAATATATACTGCCTGACTCTAACCCTCACTAGCTGTATAGGAAAGACCTGCATTGAATCTGAAAACCTCCTGAACCACTTTCGGTGTGGACTCTGACAGTATTACTTCTCCCTTGATAACTTAATGCTACCAGTCATGGATTTACAAGAGAGCATTCCATATGTCAAAAACATTTGTTTGGTGGCCTGGAAAAAGCCTAAGACACCATTTGAAAGTACAACAGCCTGTGCAAACTTTACAGATGGGACTAGTATGCATGTGTGCCCATTCTTATTCCATCACTTTTTTGGGAGTGCTACTTCAGGTAACATACTGGTGATACCCTGTGAAGTCATTCAGGATAATCCTCTCTGCCAAGGTAGAATTGTAGAGGATTACCTGTAATTTTAAACTGTCATTGACAGCATTTAACACAAAGGTAAGAATAGTTGTGGATGAGCTTTTGATTTTATGCATTTTACAGAACATCCCAATCTAAATACAGTAGTTACAGTGAAAATTATTTGTATAAATTTGGATGGTTCTTATCTCATTTTTAACCAGATGGGGACACTATTTTAAATTTTACTGAACATGATTTCTGGACCTAATGTTTGACAAGAAATTCACCTGTTTCCAGACCTGACAGGCTTAAGAACAAAAAGTTTAATTCTCTCCATAGTGGATGGATTTGGGAGGCAGCTGATTCGATTATATAGATGGATGAAAATACCAGCAACTGTATTCAAAATCTTTATTAAATTCTGTGTGACCGGTTTTGGTGTTACACTACACCATCTTCAGGCTTCCGTTGTGTGATTATTATTAAAAACACGTTTGGATTGGGTAGCCATTAACACCAGTAGCCGTAAATTTCTGGATAAAAAAAATAGCAAATTAGGAAATGAAATCATGTGTGAAGTATGTCAAAAAGTCTGAAAAGTGAAGTGTATGAACAAAACTTCTGAAATGGCTGACAAATTTTTAATGCTTCTCCAGGTGATCATGGGGTAGTGATAGGTCTGCAAATCTGTAAACCATTTGTTGGAATCTGTATTGGCTATGGTATGGCTGTTTGTGGTTTAGAATGAACCTGTTCATTCTGTTCAAACATGAAGTTGCATGCTGTCAGCAGGCTACGTTATGAATCATTGATCATAAGAAGGTGGAAACACTGCTCTGAACCCACTGTCATTTTTTCATTTATACATAAAGTGTGAAATTAGTAGCATTGTCTCAGATGCTGGCATTTATTATGTCCAATTTCATTAATTTTGAGTATATATTCAGAAACTAGCTGAAAACCCGGCAATGCCCGGGTATTTATCTATTTATCCCTGCCATTTTTCAGGTATATATTCATTTGTATAAGGACTGTATGTCTGTAAAATCTCTTGGAAATGAAGTTAGTAGTAAAGAAGAAATAGATTAAAACTTGGTGCGTGATGAGGAGGTTTTCTATGAACTCTACTGTTTATGTGCTCATATAGCATGGACTACGTGTCGTACTGTGATACAATTTAGAAGGTACACTCTACTATATGTGTGTATACTGTCTGAAAAATTTCCTGAGGCTACAATTTGTAGTGTAGAAATTATAAATTGGAACGTCATACTGAATTGCGGAGTTTTAGTCCATGAACAGTGTAAAGTTAATGTTTATGTGCTCATATGTCATGAACTACGTGTCTTACTGTGATACAATTTAGAAAGTACATTCAACTTTATGTGTGTATACTGTCTGTAAAATTTCCTGTCGCTACAATTTGTAGTGTTAAAATTATAAATTGTAGTGTCATACCGAGAGCCGTAGTTTTACTTCATAAACAGAGGAAAAGTAGTAAGCGTGAAACTTTTTTCCTTTCATCATTTTACTATGGTTGCCAGTGAGAAAAAGTTTAATAAAGATTTGAAATTATGTTTAAAGTTTGTTGCAAGTCGCTAAGTACTGTCATTCTCATACAGTGTATTTCGAAAGTTTCGCCGCATTATATGGCCTTAAAAAAAAAAAAATGCTATTTCTATTGGTTATGACGAAAACCACTCCCATGAACCACAGACATTGCCGAGGTGGGGTGGCTTGCAAACCTCAACGATATAGATAGTGCAACCACAGCGGAGGGGTATCTGTGGAGAGGCCAGACAAACGTGTGGTTCCTGAAGAGGGGCAGCAGCCTTTTCAGTAGTTACAGGGGCAACAGTCTGGATGATTGACTGAGCTGGCCTTGTAACCTCAGCTAATGTGGCTTTGCCACACAGTTACTGCGAACGGCTGAAAGCAAGGGGAAACTACAGCTGTTATTTTTCCCGAGGACCTGCAGCTCTACTGTATGAACATATGTTGATAGCATCCTCTCAGGTAAAATATTCCAGAGGTAAAATAGTCCCCCATTCGGATCTCCGGGCGGGGACTACTCAGGAGGATGTTGTCATCAGGAAAGACAATACTGGTATTCTACGGGTCGGAGCATGGAATGTTAGATCCCTTGATCAAGTAGGAAAATTAGAAAATTTAAAAAGGAAAATGGATAGGTTGAAGTTAGATATAGTGGGGATTAGTGAAGTTCGGTGACAGGATGAACAGGATTTCTGGTCAGGTGAGTACAGGATTATAAATACAAAATCAATTGGGGGTCTCACAGGAGTAGGATTGATAATGAATAAGAAAATAGAAATGCGGGTAAACTAATATGACCAGCACAGTATTCGCATTATCATTGTCAAGATAGATATGAAGCCAACACCGACAACAGTAGTACAGGTTTATATGCCAACTAGTTCTGCAGATGATGAGGAAATCGAAGAAATATATGAGGAGCTAAAGGAAATTATTCAGACAATTAAGGTAGAGGAAAACTTAATTGTTATGGGAGACTGGAATTCGGTAGTAGGACAAGGAAGGGAAGGGAAGATAGTAGGTGAATATGGTCTGGGCAAAAGGAATAAAAGAGGAAGCCACCTGGTACAATTTTGCACAGAACATAATTTAGTTATAACAAACACCTGGTTTTAGAATCACAAATGAATATTGTATTCATGGAAGAGACCAGGAGACACCGGGAGATACCAGATAGATTTTATAATGGTAAGACATAGATTTCGGAACCAGGTTTTAAAGGGTAAGACATGCCCAGGGGCAGATATAGACTCTGACCATAACTTGTTGGTTATGAACTGTAGGCTAAAACTGAAGAAACTACAAAAAGGTAGGAAAACAAGGAGATGGGACCTGGATAAATTGAAGGAACCTGAAGTTCTTAAGAATTTCAGAGGGAGCTTTAGGCAACAATTGACAGAAACAGGGGAAAATAAAACAGTAGAGGAGGAATGGGTAAAATTGAGAGATGAAATAGTGAAGGCAGCAGAGGACAAAATAGGTAGGAAGGCAAGACCTACAAAAAATCCTTGGATATCACAGGAGATACTAAATTTAATCGATGAAAGGAGAAAATATAAAAATGCAGTATATGAAACAGGCAAAATGGAGTACAGACGACTAAGAAATGAAATTGACAGGAAGTGCAAAATGGTTAAGCAGGAGTGGCTAGAAGGCAAATGCAAGGATGTAGAAGATTGTATAAATAGGGGAAAAATAGATACAGCCTACAGGAAAATAAAAGAAACATTTGGAGATAAGAAAAACAGCTCTATGAATATCAAGGACACTGATGGAATACCAGTTCTCAGCAAAGAAGGGAAAGCTGAAAGGTGGAAAGAGTATATAGAGGGGCTCTACAAAGGAAATGAACTTCGAGACAATATTATAGGAAGGGAAGAGGATGTAGATGAAGATGAACTAGGAGATACTGCATTGAGAGAAGAATTTGACAGAGCCCTGAAAGACCTAAGTCGAAACAAGGCCCCTGGAGTAGATGATATTCCCTCAGAGCTACTGAAGTCTCTGGGAGAACCAGCCATGACAAAATTGTTTCACCTGGTGTGTAAGATGTACGAGACAGGTGAAGTACCCTCAGACTTTAAGAAAAATGTTATAATCCCCATTCCAAAGAAAGCAGGTGCGAAAACTACAGAACCATCAGTTTAATAAGTCATGGTTGCAAAATATTAACACGAATTATATACAGAAGGATGGAAAAGTTGGTAGAAGCCGACCTTGGGGAAGATCAGTTTGGGTTCAGGAGAAATGTAGGAACATGGGAGGCAATACTCACTTTACGGCTTGTCCTAGAAGATAGATTATGAAAAGGCAAACCTACATTTCTAGCTTTTGTAGATTTGGAGAAGGCTTTTGACAATGTTGATTGGAATAAACTCTTTCAAATTCTGAAGCAAGCAGGAGTAAAATATAGGGAGCGTAAGGTTATATACAACTTGTACAAAAATTAGACAGCGGTTGTCAGAGTTGAAGGGCATGAAAGGGATGCAGTGGTTGGAAAGGGAGTAAGAGAGGGTTGTAGTCTTTCTCCGTTGTTTTCAATTTGTACATTGTGCAAGCTATAAAGGAAAGCAAGGAGAAATTTGGAAAAGGAATTAAAGTTCAGGGTGAAGAATTAAAAACATTGCATTTTGTCGATGACATAGTAATTCTGTCAGATACAGCAAAGGACCTGGAAGAGCAATTGAACGGAATGGACAGTGTGCTGAAAGGTGCATATAAGATGAACATTAACAAGAGCAAAACTAGGGTAATGGAGTGCAGTGTAAGAAAATCAGGTGGTGCTGAATGAATTAGATTGGGTAATGAAGCAATAAATGAGGTAGATGAGTTTTGTTACTTGGGCAGTAAAATAACAAATGATGGTGGCAGTACAGATGATATAAAATGCAGAATGGCAATGGGTAGAAAAGCATTCTTGAAAAAGAGAAATTTGTTAACATTGAATATTGATTTAAGCCTAAGGAAGTCCTTTCTGAAGGCATTTATATGGAGTGTTGCCTTGTATGGGAGTGAGAAATAGACAATAAACAGTGCGGACAGGAAGAGGATTGAGGCTATTGAAATATGGTGCTACAGAAGAATGCTGAAGATTAGGTGGGTGGATCACGTAACTAATGAGGAGGTACTGAACAGAATTGGGGAGAAAAGAAATTTCTGGCATACCTTGACTAAAAGAAGGGATATATTGGTAGGTCACATTCTTAGACATCAAGGAATTGTGAATTTAGCATTGTAGGGAAGTGAGTGGGGTAAAAACTGCAGAGGAAGACCAAGAGATGGATACAGTAAGCAGATTCAAACAGATGTAGGTTGCCGTTCTGATGTGGAGATGAAGAGGCTTGCTCAGGATAGGGTATTGTGGAGAGCTGCATCAAACCAGTCTCCGGACTGAAGACCACAACAACTACATGACGTAATATCTTTTGAACCATGTGCTGTATGTGATTCTTAACCATGCAGCAATTGTTACCTCATGGTAAGGAATGTATGTACCAAATTTGGTTGAAATCGGTGCAATGGTTTACAAGAAAATGAGCAGCATTGTCGCAAAATGCAGAAGTTTTTTTGCGCATCTCATTGTTTATGACATCATACCTTGTGAACTATATATCGTATTTGATTCTTACACTTACGGCAACCGTCCTCATGGATTGAAGCTTACATGTACAAAATTTCATAAAGATTGGAACAAAACTGTAGATTTGTATGCAACACGTACAAACATACGGACACACTGCTTTATATATTAGACAACTCACATGTAAATCAGCCTTTTGCAATCCATGCTAAAGAATGCCAGATGGGTCTGGGTGTATGAAACCTGAAGCAAATAAGCCATGGAAGGAATAAATTGTTGCAGTTGATTCTTTATAATATTTTTTAAGTTTTTTCATTGATTTTAAGGCATTTCATGATTTTATCATTAAAATACACTGATGGCTCTACCAACCTTTGGGGGTTCTACTGGTTTTGCTGGCAATGAGCTCAGATTTTATTTCATAAACTAACAAATTAAAATATTGAAATATATGCAGTCCTTAACCCTAGCAACACAAATTTGGTGGGCAGGATGAGAGGAGGAGTGCTTTATGACCACCTTTTGTATGGATTGTAAACCAATCATATAGTTCATAACTTTTGAAAATTTTAAAATAGTTTTCCGGAGAAATCTTTCATCACATTATTATACTGTTAATTTTTTCAGTTAACTTAGACCAGAAATTGGAGTGTATATGGTGTGTCATAGTAGATGTAGACAATATGTTCAGGTTTTGTTACTACTTAGACATCAGTTGTTAAGAAAATTCAAAAAGAATTAAGTGGTTTTTTGTGGGCCTTAAGTACCCCTCCCTCTATAGCAGTATAAATGTGGAAAAGATGTTGGTGTTGTTAGAGTTAAGTCATTGGAAAGCATGAGAAGTCACAATAGCAAAAATATACTAATTATTTGGAAAAACAGAACCCTTGAAAGACTAGACAAAGGAAGTTCATGTTCACAAGATATGTACATTAGAATGTTCTGCAGAAATGATTAGCATTTGAACTATGTCAGCCCACAGGTTCAAGATCAATATCACTACATACCAGTAAAATATGCCTGCAGTATTAATTGTTTCTATAAACCGAAGGTAAATAATCAAAGCGACTTGTGCAAATGAGCAAGATGCCTCAAGACGTATGCATGAATTTTACAGAGTGTTCATTATTGACATGAAAAAATGTGATGAATTCATCTGGGAAACTGCTGCTCATGTGGGATGAAGTGTTTTGGCAGAGCAAGAGTTGTGTGCAGAATGGTCCACATAAGGTCATAGAAAATGACGGGAATGGTTAGGTTGCACCACACGAGAAGATCGACACCTCAGATGAGTGGCGTTGTAGGATCAATATGTGTACTCCTTGGCTCTAGTGTAACAGTAGAGCAGTGTAACACATCATTACAGACTGTCACCATTTATTACAGCACAGGTTAGATATATGCTGTCCACTTCTCTGTGTACCTTTAACTAATGTCCAAAAACATGCTAGAGTCCAGCTATATATGGAACAATGTCACTGGGGACCAGAATGGCATCATGTAGTGTTTTCAGATACTCAGGTTCCGTTTATTTGTAAATATTGGCTGCATTTTAGTTTGTTGCAGACGCAGGGAACAGCATCACAGTGACTGCATTTGCACTAGACATACAGTGCCAACATTAGGCCTTATGGTGTGAAGTGCTATAAGGAAAACCAACAAATCACAGATGGTGCATGTCCAGCGCACTGTGACCAGTTTGACTAAAGTGAAGGACATTCTGCAATCCATCACCATGCCCTTTCTGCACAACACCCCAGATGACATTTTTCAGCCAGTTAATGCAAGATCACATGTAGCTACATGTACATGGCCTTCTTGGTGTCACAGGATATCAACCATTTGCCCTGGCCCACCAGATCACCAGACTTGTCGTCAATGAAAAATGTGTGGGTTATGATGAAAAAACAGGTGCAACATTGTGACCGGTGTCAACCACCATAGATGAACTTATAGGGGTGTTCTTGATCACTTCCTAGTTGAGCCTCACCTGATAAAATGAAACAGATTACCAAAAACATCTGTAAGGTATTCAGCTGTTTAAGGCTGTGTACATGGGACAGACCAGCTTTGTCACATATTTTCACCAAATCTTCCTCTTATAACACTTTGATTAGACTTAGAGGACAACATGATGCTGATCAGTTAGCATACCATCTGCTGTCCAATGCCATCATTTGGTTACTGTATGAAGGTCATACACCACATTAGGCAACTTTTTCCATGTGACCACAAACCATAAATTTGTTATTGCCACGCTTTGTCTGTAACATGACAGTCAATGAGAGATGTTTACATTTCTGTCTATCATGTAAGACATGTAGACATTTCCAGACATGCATTTGTGAAATATGCTGCTATTGTATTGTCCTACACTTAATCTGACAGGTATTGTTCAGTGCAGGAGTCACAATGAGCTATCAGATTTTCCCAGTGTTTATGAAAGCATTAATTTACATTGGGCCTGATGGTCTATCAGTAACTCACTGGACAGAAAATAAAAAAGTTGTGGGCTTAAAATCCAGTCTGACCATAATTTTTTTTCAGTCTTCATTTTAACCTGGCCTTCATCTACCAACAATGTGGGGACCCACCAGAAAAAACATGTGGAGTAGATTCAATGTTAAACTGTAGGTCACCTTTCCTTGGTTGGATAACTGTGATAGACTTGCTATTGAATGATACAACTCTGATTTTGTTGCAGTTTACAATTTGTTGTTGTTGTTGATTATATTCTGTGTTGTCATATTGTGTGTTACACTATAAAAAATACAGAATTTATTTCATTTAGTTGTTTAACTTTGTTGGACAAGGCCCAGTTTTTTCCCCTAATATTGGTTATCACTGCCTTTCAAAGTTTTATTCAGCTTGGCCAATTTTGTTTGTACTACTGTTTTAAGAGTTTTTTCTCGCATATTTTGATAAATATTGTATGTATAGTTTTCATCTGCTAGAAGCTATGTGGTTTTAAGTGTCATATTGTCACTTACTCATTTTGTGTTCTGCTTTAAGAGAGCTTATATTCCCGCATATTTGATAACAGTGTATTCCATAGATTTTTTGTTTATTTTGAAAACTTCTGGACTCAGTTTCATTGTTTTGACAGTGTAGTTACCACTGACCACAGTTCAGTCAGCTACCAGCCACCTTTGTTAAAGTACTAGACTAGTTAAAAGTTGATTATTTAGTTTTCTACTTTCTACAGTTAATTGCATTGATAGTAGGATGGATAGGAAGTGTGCTTGCTGTGTGCTGATGCAGGAGGAGTTGGCCGTGGTTCGCAAACAGCTGAGCGTGCTGTTGGCTATGGTCAGCCATCTTCAGGCTGCTGTCTCGGGGTGCGGCAGTGGTGGGGAGTCTCATGCTTCGAGTGGAACACCTCAGGTGTCTCATGCTTTGCCCTCTGTCCCTGCTACCGAGGCACCTTCAGATGTACCGGATGTGGTCGAACCGCCCTCTCCGCAAGGGGAGTCGTGGGTTAAACGGCATTCGCGTTGCTCAAGATGAAAGGCCAATGTGGAAGCTGGCCATCCATCCACACCCGTTCGTCCTGTGAATGGACGTGTGCCCACTCCTTCAGCAGGGTCCGAGCAGGTGCACAGGGGGAGGGGATTATTAGTTATTGGGAGCTCCAATGTTAGGTGTGTCCAACGTGCACTAGGTGTGTCTGCCGGCGGGGGGTGGGGGTGGGGGGGGCTCATCCGAGATGTGGAGGCAGCCTTGCCACCGGCTATCGAGGGTGCGGGGTGCAGGGTGCAGTCGACTGCAAGTCGTGACTCACATCAGCACCAATGATGCTTGTTGCTTGGGTTCTGAGGACATCCTCAGTTCCTACGGGCGGTTGGCGGAATTAGTGAAGGATTCTACGCTCACATGCGGTGTGCAAGCAGAGCTGTCGATTTGTAGCATTGATCCCAGGCTTGATTGGGGTCCTTTGGTTTGGAGCCAAGTGGAGGGTCTGAACCAGAGGCTTTGCCGACTCTGTGACAGTCATGACTGCAGATTTCTGGATCTGCATTATCGGGTGATCTAGATAGATCAGAGGTGCACTACACTAAGGAAGCGGCAACTCGGGTAGCAGAGTACTTGTGGAGTGCACATGGGGTTGTTTAGGCTAGGTGCTAACTCTGATGAGCACTCACCTGTCAACATTCAGACAGTGAATTCAGGCTGTGTTTGGCTCAAAAATTCAACTATCAAAATATTAGCCATGAACTTTCAAAGTATTAAAAAGAAAGGTCCCGAATTTTCCGCACTGCATGGAAATTATTGTGTTCAGATAGTTTTAGGCACCAAAAGCTGGCTAAATCATGATGTGGCAAGTTCAGAAATAGTTAGCAAGGCATGGAATGTATATTGGAAAGATAGATCAAACAAAGATATTGCTTCTACTGAGATCGAGGTTGAAAGCAACTGTGGAGTTATCTGGGCATGTATAACGGGTCTAAAAAAAGTAAAGTTAATAGTTGGGTGTTTTTACTGGCCCCTCAGTGCTGCTGTAGCAGTTTTAGATTCATTCAAAGAAAGTCTACAACAGGTAGTGCGTAGGTATCTGGGCCAGGTAATCTAGTTACATTTCAGGTGATACAGACAAGCAGTCTTGTGAGCTGCTTTTGGACACATTCTCCAAAAACTGTGCAACCCATGTGCAATGTATTATATACCTTATAGCTATGAACAGGCCTGACCTTATTAACGATGTCTGCTTAGAGACAAGAATTAGTGATCATGATATCATCATAGTATCGATGGTGAACAAAGTTCACAAACCAATCAAGAAGGCTAAGAGCATGCTTTTGTTGGGATCGCACTTAGAAAATGAATGGGCATAGTTTAGTTCCGGTACTATGGACGTAGATGAATTGTGGACTAAATTTAAATGCATTGTACATAAAGGGTTAGACAAATATGTGCCTGTAAAGTTGATTAAGGATAGAAAAGAGCCACTGTGGTATAATAATAATGTTAGAAAGCTACTGAGAAAGTAAAGACTCTCGGTTCGAAAATGAACACGCAAATGATGACAGGCAATAGATAGTAAAGATTTGAGGGTCTATAAAAAGATCGATGCGCGAAGCATAGAATAATTACCACAGCCATACCTTAGCAAAAGATGTTTCCAAGAAACCAAAATAATTCTGGTCCTAAGTAAAATCGATAAGCAGGTCAAAGCCCACTATCCAGTCACTCATTAATCATTCGGGTGTGGTAATAGAAGAAAGCAAAAGGAAAGCTGAAGTTCTAAATTTGACCTTTAAGAAATATTTCATGCAGGAGGACCACACAAATGTACTATCATTTGGCAATGTACTAATTCCGAAATGGAGGACACAGCAATAGGTATTTCTGGTGTAGAGAAGCAGCTGAGAGAGCTAAATATGAAAAAGTCTCCTGGTCTGGATGGAATACCAGTTCGGTTTTACAAAGAGTATTCTGTGGCATTGGCTCCTTACTTAGCTTGCATTTATCATGAATCTTTAATTCAGGACAAAGTTCCCAGTGATTGGAAATAAGTGCAGGTGACTTCTGTTTATAAGAAAGGAAAGAGAACTGACACACATAATTACAGATCGATATTGTTGACATCAGTTTCCTGTAGAATTTTGGAGCATATTCTCAGTCTGAATATAGTAAATTTTCTTAAGACAGAAAAGCTTCTTTCTACGAATCAGCATGGGCTTAGGAAACACTGTTCATGTGAAACTTGGCTTGCCCCTTTCTCACATGACATCTTGCAAGCCATGGCTGAAGGGCAACAGGCGGATTGTGTTTTTCTTGACTTCAAAAAGGCGTTTGATGCGGTCCCACACTGCAAACTGCTAACGAAGATACGAGCTTATGGAATAGGTTCACAGATTTGTGACTGGCTGGAAGACTTCCTAAGTAATAGAACGCAGTACGTTGTTCTCGACGGCGAGTGTTCATCAGAGACGAGTGTATCGTCAGGCGCGCCCCAGGGGAGTGTGAGAGGACCGCTATTATTTTCTGTCTATATAAATGATCTGATGGACAGAGTAATTTGTAATTTGGGCTCTTTGGTGTATGGGAGGGTGTTGTCTGTAATAACATATAGGATGACTTAGACAAATTTTCTAGTTGGTGCAAAGAATGGCTGTTAGCCCTCAATCTACATCTACATCCATACTACGCAAGTCACCTGGTGGTGTGTGACGGAGGGTACCTTTTAGTATCACTATTGGTTCTCCCTCCTATCCAGTCACATATTGTACACGGAAAGAAAGATTGTCAGTATGCCTCTTCGCGAGATATACGTAGGAGGGAACAATATACTGCTAGACTCCTCAGTAAAGGTATGTTCTCGAAACTTCAACAAAAGCCCGTACTGAGCAACAGTGCATCTCTCCTGCAGAGTCTTCCACTGGAGTTTATCGATCATCTCCGGAATGCTTTCACGATTACCAAATAATCCTGTAACACAATCACACAATTGGTCTGATAGACCCATATACTCTTACTTTGTTCATTAAACGTCTATGGGGAACTGTATAAAATGCCTTGTGGAAGTCAAGAAACGCAGCATCTACCTGAGAACTTGTGTCTATGGCCCTCTGAGTCTTGTGGACGAATAGAGCGAGCTAGGTTTCACATGATCGACTTTTTCAAAACCCATGCTGATTCCTACAGAGCAGATTTCTAGTCTCCAGAAATGTCATTATACTTGAACATAATACATGTTCCAAAATTCTACAACTGACCAACATTAGAGATATAGGCCTATAATTCTGCACATCTGTTTGACGTCCCTTCTTAAAAACAGAGATGACCTACACCATATTCCAATCTTTCAGAACACTACGCTCTTCTAGAGACCTACGGTACATCACTGCAACAAGGGGGGCAAGTTCCTTCGAGTACTCTGTGTAAAAACGAACTGGTATCCCATCTGCTCCTGCAGCCTTTCCTCTTTTGAGTAATTTTAATTGTTTTTCTATCACTCTGTCAGTTATTTCAATATCTGCCACTTTGTAATCTGTGTGGCAATCTAGAGAGGGAACTACAGTGCAATGTAGAAAAATGTAAAGTGATGTGCATGAGTAGGGAAAATAATCCCATAATGTTTGAATACAGAATTAGTAGTGAACTTCTTGATGCAGTTGCGTCGTTCAAATATCTAGGTGTAACATTGCAGAGCGATATGAAAAGGAAAGAACATGTAAGGACAGTTGTGAGTAAGGTGGACAGCCGACTTCGGTTTATTGGGAGAATTTTGGGAACATGTACTTCATCTGTAAAGGAGACCGCTTATAAAATGCATGTACGACCCTGTCTTGAGTAGTGCTCAAGTGTTTGGGACCCACAGCAGATCAGTTTAAAGGAAGACATGGAAGCGGTTCAGAGGCGAGCAGCTACGTTTGTTACTGGTAGGTTCGACCAATGTTCGAGTGTCACAAAAATGCTCCAGGATCTCAATTGGGGATTGCTGGAGGAAAGACAACATTCTTTTCGTGAATTTCTGTTGAGGAAATTTAGAGGGCCAGAATTTGAAGCTAAGTGTAGTACAATCTTGCTGCCACCTACTTACATTTCGCGTAGTGATCACAAAGACAAGATAAGAGAAATTAGGACTCGTATGGAGGCATATACGAATTAGTTTTTTCCTCATTCTATTTGGGAATGGAATAGGAAAGGAAATGCCTAGTTGTGGTACCGTGTACCCTCTGCCATGCACCTTACGGTGGATTGCAGAGAATGTATGTAGATGAAGATGTACTAATCTTATCCAGACAACCAATTGTTTTACAGATAAAGTGCTCATTGGCTTTCCTTATGACTGTTGAGGAGTTAACCATCAGAAGCCTTTAGATCCAAATACAGTATCTGTAACCTGTTGCTGCTGACAACATGCTTACTGTGGTATACAAGGCATGTGTCAGAAAACAAATTCACCTTCAGTCACAAATTGTGTTTGATTTCACATAATTGCCTTTCTGTGTAATGCCTTTGGTCAGCCATGGCACAAGTCTATTTATGCCCTCCAAGGAACTCTTCGACTTGCCACAAAACAATATAAAAACATGATAGTAAAGCAGAAACTATGTCAAGAATGTACAATGTAAACAACTGCAACATGCATAACGGTTGACAACAATGTTTTCTTCATTTTTCCCCAACTTAACAGATTTTCACTTACAACAGCTGATCAATGTGCTTGGTATAGGGTGTGGCCACCAATGGCAGAAATACAGATATTCAATGATAGTGCATGCTATCAATAATCTCATCAATCTCATGCTGAGGCAATAACACCCATTCTTGCTGTAGAGCTGGTTGGAAGTCTTGGAGAGTGGTTGGTGGATGCTGACATGATGCACCCTGCCTCTTTAGCACATCCCAGACATGGTCTGTGGGATTCAAATAAGGAGAGAAAGCAAACTATGTCATGCATGCAATATCTTTTGTTTCCAAGAAACATCAACAACCTGTGTTCTATGAGGTTGAGTACTATTATCATCCATCAGTACAAAGTCTGAATCCACAGCATCTCACAATAATGACACCTGGGTCCCCAGATCTCATCACAATATCTTTAACAAGCAAGTCACCAATGTGGTGTCACCTCAAAAGATGCATCATGTCAGCATCCACGGCCCAAGCAGGCCGAGCATGACCCCAATTGGGGTCTAATGGCCATAAATGCCACATGGAATCTTCATCATTAATACAGTACTTGACAGCTGTTTATCCATGCCAATTCAGCAAAACCAGAGATTCCAATCATTACGATTTAGTTTACATGTTACAAAAATTGTTTAAAATTATGATCAGAGTGGTTAAAATTACAATTTTCAGATTTAAGTAACAAATTGGTGTCATTTGTTTTCTGTCAGCAAAAACTTGGTTCCTTTCAAGCCGATTTTTGTAATATCATTGACAAAAATAAACTGATTATGAGCAACACATTCTAGCTTGTTCTTGTGGAAATCATCAGTATTGAAAATAACAACTATGAACTCAAAAACTGCGTAATATGGCATACGGCATGAATCCACAAAGGTGCACCATTGTCGCATCCACCAGCAGCCAATGAAATTGCGGCATGTCACTTGACTCGCAGCTGTGCCCCTACACAAAAATTGTGAAGTGTTGGACAGTAATCAACAATGCTCATAATATATCCTAGTTCATTAATCTGCATTCAGAAGTTGAAGTTGTGTTGGTATTGTTTATTTTTTTTTTATTGCATCATATCTACTAATACAGAGATTTAGGTGTGTGACGTCCTGTGCTGAAGTGTGTGATGAACATTTCTTATATGGAGTTCTATGAGAAAATCATTAAAAAATGTTATCTCGTTTCATCATTTCTTTGCAAAATGAAGAAGTTTTTGTTGCAAGTAAAAACTAATCATAGTGAAAGTGATGATATGTATCATTGTGAAAAAAAAGTATCAAGCAAAAATATCGCAAGGAATATAATTAAGCATATCCTTGACTGAAACCTTTCACTCTGCAGCGGAGTTTCAAGAATATCCTTGTTTGAGGGCTTTTGTGACACCTCAAAGTCATGCTTTTTGTGTAGTGTGATCTAGAGATAATCCAGTAACAGATGGCAAGCTAGGCCCTGAAATAAAACCCCAACGAATTTCATCAAGAACTCAGACTCCTTCCTACCCCTCCCCTACCCACTCATACATATTAAGTGACATTGCTGTTTGCCAATTCAGGAGATGGAAGCTCTGAAATACAATTTTATGAAGAGATGTTCAAGTGGTTAATATAAATCCTTGCCCATGCCATTAGGAATCCTTTACCATATTAATCTTTTTCTATAATGTTAGAGTCCTGAAATCATGTCAGACATTCCCTCGAGATGCAAATTTATTTAAAATCACTCTCCATACCATGTCAGGATTCATCTTTGTAAAGAATATTGGGCACTCCACTCAAGAAGTTCCTTTCTGTGAAGATGTGTCAGGGGTACATATGTAGCAGGCCTCCAACAATAAAGGCCACTCTGCTTAAGATTTTTTGGCACTGTTTGCCTTGATACAACTCATCCAGGCAGTGTTGAAAGGTCAGCTAGCAGTTGCTGACATGCCATTTCAGCCAAATAATGGTTCTCTCTTTCTGATGTCACACATAGCAAATTCAACCTGGGTCTTCCAGATATAGATTCAATCTCTACAACTGTTGCCACATCTGATATACAACAGAACAATTCACATTAAGCCATCATGCCATATTGGTTTGAGGCTGTCCTGCATCCATTCTTTCTATGTCCTTCCACTGCATCTTTGTGCCATACTGCACTGTCTGTGGATTTCATACTACCCAGCAGACAATACCCTATTTGATAGATGTCATTGTTGGCATGGTTGTAGACTGATATGCCATCTTATGTATGGAACACAATTGTACTAGCATATGTAGGCAGTTTGTATGATTATATCATGAATTTGACACAGGTTAAGAAAACATAGTTTTGTTTCTTTAACTTTGGACATCAGTCTCAATGATAACTTTTTGGTCACAAAAACTGATGCCATTATATTTTGCCTGAAGTTGACGTCATGAAATTTTGGCAAGCACTGTGATGACTGGCTTTTTGTCTCAGGCATGTTATGAGCCACCTACTTTAAATGTCCAACTCACAACAGAGCAAAAAATAATCCTTACCTTCCAGTTAAAGTTGGTCAAGAAATTTTGAAGTGCTATTGACAATTTATTTTATTTTTATGCTTCTTTAGGACCCATCTTGTGGTCAGTTTCCAGAGTTTCTGTGTATGTCCCATATAAGAGAGTTCTGGAGAGTTGAGGAAACATCCCATAAATTTCATCCACTAGCAATTAATGGTCTTCTCAACTCGTCAGCCAAACAGAGGGTCTTCCTCTTTTGTTAATCATAAACATTTGTTTTGCCTCTTCTAAATTTCCTACACCACTTAAACACACTCATTCCTGTTCATAACACCTTCGCCATAAACCATTTTTATTCATGAAAAAATTTCAGTACTTGTTATTTCTTCATTGAATGGGAAGTGGATTACAGTGTGTTACTTGAACCTTGCAAGACATCTTAGACATCTTTGATGCAATGAGACACAACAATGTGAGTTTATGTTCTACTGCATTCTGCACTGATATGGTGGGTTGTCACACAGGGGGCCAAGATTTGATTCGTGGCCAGATCGGGGATTTTCTTTGCTCAGGGACTGGGTGTAGTGGTACCATCATTACATCATTGTGATGGACACACATGTTGCTGAAATGTAGTCATCTGAAAAGACTTCCACCAGCTAATCTGAAGATGATCCCAGGCAGTATCTTCCAGCAGCCAATAATGCCACACAATTATTTCACTATGTTGTTGTGATGGTTTCTATGGTTAGTGAATCCCCATCTATCACTTGGTGTTTCAAACCTCTCACCTCCCCCCCCCCCCCCACTCTACACTTGCTTTCTGAATGTGCCTCATTATGTGCTCAGACCTAGAGAAACATAAAAGTTTCACTGATAAATGCTTAAAAGTTTCAAAACTTTCAATACTTATGTCCAAACATTCAATGTGATTTCCAAAGTTATTATAGTCATTGAAATAAAGACCTTAGTTGCATAAGGCTGACCCGGGAAAGTCAGGCTCTGTCTGGATGTACATTGTTACCCTAGCTGCTTGTGGAACATTTACAGAACCTATTGTTTCTTGTAAAACCGCTCACAGTGTATCAGGTGGGCCACTGGTAGGGTTGTCATCTATCCTGTATACACCAGAAAACCCCTTATTTTTACAAAATTTGGTTGAAAATCCCAGTTCCCATATTTTTCAAAATAAAACCCTTATCTTCAGAAATCCTGCCATTAATTCTTTTAAATTAGATGGTGATTACTTTGAAGCACTCAAACCTGGGATCTTTGCCTTTTGTAGGGAAGCGCTCTACCACTGAGCTATCCCGCCATGACTCACGGTCCATCCTCACAACTTCACTTCTCCCAGTACCTCACCTCCTACTTTCCAAACACAGAAGTTCTCCTGCGAATTTTGCAAAACTAACACTTCTGGAAGAAAGAATATGGTGGATACATGGCTTATCCACAGCCTAAGGGGTGTTTCCAGAATGAAACTTTCACTCTTCAGCGAAGTGTGCGCTGTTATGAAACTTCCTGGCAGATTAAAATTGTGTGCCGGAACTAGGACTCAAACCTGGGACCTTTGCCTTTCGTGGGCAAGCGCTCTACCACTGAGCTATCCCGTCACGACTCACGGTCCATCCTTGCAACTTCACTTCTGCCAGTACTTTGCCTCCTACTTTCCATACTTCACACAATTTTAATCTGCCAGGAAGTTTCAATATGAATTATGTTTGGTGCTGCACCAGCCTGATGCATAACAAGGTATTCCTTTTTCAGTATCGCTGAATTGTTGTAGTTGTGTTCTGAGAGAACAATGTATACCATTTAAGCATTTAACAATATTTTTGAGGAGTATAGGTTGCTACTCACCACAGAGACATCTCAGTGAGCTGCAGAACGGCACACATAATGTAATCTTTCTGCAGCTCATTGAGACTATGCTGCGGTGAGTAGAGACCTATCCTTCTCAAAAATATTGTTGAATCCTTCATGAAATTTATGTTGTTTGATTTATGCATTTAAATATTTCATAAACGGTTAGTGCTGCTGGTGAGTATGATGGAGAATAAAATTTGCCAATGAAGATAATAAAATAGTAAATAGTATGACTTGTAGGCTTATAGTCATTGTTTATTTAATGATATTCACTTTGGAATGTAGGAAATGCAGCAGTGACTGGTAAGTTATTTTTATGTCTTAGTAGGTCACAAAGAGAGAGAAGGGGAAGTCAAACAGGCATACATACACGATATCCAAATTCTTAGGAGGCTCATACAAGATGAAGTCTGCAGCACAACTGCAGGAGAACTCAGTTATAGTTGCATGGATTGTGATGTGAAACTAACTAAGGAAGTTTGCAGTGATTTGTGTACTAACAAAAAAATTATGAAACTTATATTGGCAATGTAGTAATATATTATCATCCACAGTGATAATTGAAGAATAAATTTGTGCACACATTTGAGTCACATTAACTTTATTGCTTCCACTGCTAACACTCAACTAAAAGTGGCAAATTAAAAAAAAAAAACAATAATAAAAACTTAGAAGAGTAAACACAATGTAAAGATGATTTCTGTCATAAAGCACAGCAACTTCACTTTGAGCATTATTTTTTCTGACAGCGGTTCCAACAAGTGTAATAAGACCAATACTGTTATTTATCATTTCTTATTTTATATGAGTAGTAAACTTTAGCTTCCTTATTGTATTTTTTGTATTTATCGCTTATTTTCACTTCTTTTATGCACTTCTATCCCTTATCTCCATTTAACAAGTTGGCAATCCTTCCAACTGGTGAGCACTCTTACTCAATCAAACAAGAGAAGTCAAGAGAGTGGTTTCCCTGACCACGCTCCTAAACTTTTAGAATTTATCAGACACAAACATGTCAATGTATTTGTCATAGTTAAAGGGTCAAGGATACCTTTGGTAAGGTGTCCCCATTCTATTCAGAAATGGCCAGATGGCATCATGAGTGGTTCAAAATCACTAAAGAGGCTTCATAATTGTACATTACTGATTGAAATGACTACTTCTGTGCAAGGAAAGAAATTGCATAAATTGATAACTTCAGGCAAATACCAAACTACTGTTGAAATTTATAAGAGCATTTGGTAATGGAAGTTTTCCTTCTTGGGGATTACCAAGTCCCATCAGTGCACTTTCCATGACCTTGGGCTCCTCACCAAGGTGTAAAGAGACAGTGAAACCAAACTTTATTAATAGATAATGGATACACTACAGTGGAATTAACATGACTTCGGAATTCATGTAAATTAACTAAAGCTTCTCACACAGGCTGGACTACTGTTTCTGTTCCTCCAGGAAACACATTTCATGGACACTGATACTGTTGTATTCAGGGGTTATTGTCCATACTAAAAATATGACCTCATTGACAACAGGGCTCAGGGGGAGTAGCATTGTTCATCAAAGACGCACATAACTTTTCATCTGTAACCATACTTACTATGCTAAAGCAGTTGTCGTCACTGTGCAATTAGTATTCTTTCAGGTAACATTATGTTCCCTTTACCTCCCACCATGGAAGCCAATGTATGGACAGGAACTTTCTGAACTTATCAACCAGCTTCCCCAGCCATCCTTGCTCCTAGGATATTTCAATGCACATAACACTCTATAGGGTAGTCATTCCAACTTGCTTAAGAGGTTGAGCAGTTGAACATGTATTATGGTGTGCCACCATAAGCCTCTTGAATGTGGGAACACATTTTTGTACAGCAATGGGGTCATTCTCTATTATTGATTTGACAGTTTGCTCTCCTGCTATCAAAGACTCTGTCCAATGTAAGGTGGAAAATTACCTTAACTCCATTTACCACTTTCCAATTTCCATTTGCCTTCTGCACAGAATGGAGCCTGAGAGAAAACCACCCCAGTGGATGCTTTGTAAGGTGCACTGGAAGCTTTATGGGCAGGTGGCTGTAATCAAGCACCAGGATAGTGTCCACAATTGGCTGGAACACATAACGACTATGATCCACTCAGCTGCTGATGCACCTTGCCAAAAATCGTCACCTGTTACTTGGTGCAATGGTCAGGTGTCAGTGTGCTATATGGGACAGGTGCACAGCACAGTGTAAATTTTAGCTCTGTCCATTGGCAGAGAACTCTTGAAGCCTTTCGGCAAGCAAGAGCAAAAGCCTAATGGACATTGAAGGAAACCAGGAAACAATCATGGCATGAGTTTATGATATTCATTAACCAGTCACCTCCCAATACTGCAGTATGAGAATCAGTAAGGAAGGTATATGGGAAAATAATTTCATGCCTATTAGCTGCCATGCAATGGAGTTTGGAAGTCACACCAATGAAGATTGCACAAACAATGCTACAGTACTTTTACAATGTAAAATCATCCATGAGTCCAGTTCAAGACTTCTACTATCATCACGAAGTCCACAAAAAGAGAGGCTTTGATTTCACCCCTACTAATGAAAAGGCTTATAACATTTTATTCTCCATGTGGGAACCGGACACAGCACAAGCTGCTGCTCTCAAGACAGCACCCAGGCCAGACTAGATACATTATGGCATGCCACTGTACCTTAACCCAGAATATAAGGTAATCCTGGCTATGACTATTGGTATTTGTGCACCCTTGGAATGACTATGGTGCTGATCCACAAGGAGCAAAACGATTTGGTATATGGTCAAAGTATCACTTACTAGTTGTAGGTGAGTCTCCAGTAAACATACAAAAGTAGGGTTGGTGCAAAGTGCCACCCTGGTTGTTATTGAAACAAAAAATATCTTTTGACTTGACAGAGTGTAACACACTGTTCTGTCCAGATTAGTTTTTTAAGAACAAATTTATTACCATTTCATCTGACCATCATTATTTTAACATATTATATAGTGTTGGTTCCAATAGGGAGTCACTGTTGGTTGTTCTGTTATTTCTTCCACATGGGTCCTCAAATTCTGTCTGCCTAGTGCATTTACTATCTTTGATGCAGAACGCTATGTGATTCTTAAAGTAGTGAATCAGATAAAAAGAGATTGTGGATCCAAATTTCTGATTTGCTCTAATTTGCTTACTCTGCACACCATCCAGCATACATGCACACCAGACAGAAGTGTCCAGAACATGCAAGATGCCCTCCTGCAGTTGTAAAGACAAGGAAAGGAGATCTCATACTACTGTACAGTGGTGGCTCATGCTCACTTTCATTGGTGGGGCCCAAATAAATAGTTAGTAAACTTTTTAATGGAATTATTCTATACTTTTCATTACATAACTTTCATTTATGCCACACAACTTATTGAAAGCTATGAAATGCAGTTATAATCTGCTAAATATTGTAGCTAATAATAAAATGTATACAAATAGGAACTCATCATTTATTTATTTATTGGTTTGTGTGTGTGTGAGAGAGAGAGTGGGAGACAGAGAGAGAGAGAAAGAGAGAGAGAGAGAGAGAGAGAGAGAGAGAGAGAGAGGAGGATGAGACCACATGCTGTCCTATTTTATAAATGTTGCTGACTTTCCTCATGTTTCTTAATTATTTCACTTGAATGGTTTAAATCCTTCCCTGCCTCAATTAATTCCTAAAGCTGTGAGTGTGTTTGTGTGTCCTCTTTCTGATGAAGGCTGTAGCTGAAAGCAGAAGTGTGTGCATATGAGTGTCTTGTGTGTCTGTTGCAATTTGATGAATTTTTGGTTGTTTTATGCCCTGAAGAGGCAAAGAAACTAGTACACCATGCTCCTATGAGCATGCAGAAGTGCTGCAACACAACACGGCATGTACTCGACTAATGTCTGTAGTAGTTCAAATGATTGTAGAGTCTATGGGACTTAACTACGGGGTCATCAGTCCCTAAACTTACATACTACTTATGAACTACTTACAACTAAGGACGGCACAAATGTCCATGCCCGAGGGGGGATTCAAACCCCCGACCGTAGTGGCCGTGCAGACCGTGACTGGAGTGCCTCAGTCCCCTCGGCCACTGCGGCCGGCTGTCTGTAGTAGTGCTGGAGGGAATTAACACCATGCATCCTGTGGGGATGTCCATAAATCTATAAGAGTACGAGGTGGTGGAGACATCTTCTAAACAGTATGTTGCAAGAAATTTCAGATAAAGGAAACAAGGATGACCCCAACAACTATAGACCAGTCTCAGGATTCTCAAAAATATTGGAAATGCTCATGTATAATAGATTAGTTGACTATCTAGACAAACTCAATATTCTTGGACCATCACATCATGGTTTCAGAATGGGTAAATCTACAGAATCTGCCATTGCTAGTCTGACAGAACATGTTAAACAGTGTTTAGATGAAAAGAGAGTTGCAGCTGCGATGTTTCTGGACCTCTCCAAAGCATTCGACACTATTGAACATGACATACTGATAAAAAAACTGGAAAATTATGGCATTCGTGGACTATCTGGTGAATGGATTGAATCATACCTGTGCAACAGGAAACAATATGTATCAATAGGTAACTCATTTAGATCAGAAACCAAAACCATCAAATATGGAGTGCCACAGGATTCCGTAATTGGGCCCCTGCTGTTTAATCTTTATGTAAATGATATAGGTGGTGAAGAGAAAGAGAAAAGAATATTGTACGCTGATGACATAACAGTATTGAACCATGGGCAAAATATTCAACAACTTGAGAGAAGTGGCTTACAGAAAATGAGCTAGTTATAAACCTAAAAAAGACTATGTTTACAGTGTTCAGAAACAAAGAGAAGTCAGTGCAAATGAATTTAAAGGTCAATGATATCTATCTGGAAGAAGTAGAATCCACAAAATTTTTAGGTGTAATTGTAGACAAAGAGCTGAATATTCATCATGAAGCAACTGTCACAATATGCAGACAAACCAACTATTGTGCACAGTATATCATGGATTCTCTTTGAACCATACCTGCAGTATGGAGTGACAGTGTGGGGAAACTCAAACATCCAAGAAACGAAAAAATTGTTCTCTTTACAAAAGAAAGCAATCAGGATCATTCTAAGGAGAAAGAACTCTGAGACCTGTAGAAACTGCTTCGAAAGTCTAGGCATCTTAACTTTTACGTCTTTATACATCTATAATACTATAACTTACATCACAAAAGAGATTTCACTGTATGATACAAATGCTAGTGTGCATACCCACAACACACGGGGAGAACGAAATAAGAAACATACCCCACCGACTGACAATCCTTGAAAAAAGACCTCGGTGCTCAGGCATCAAGTTCTTAAGAAACCTGCCTAAAATCTTCATGATAATATACATGGCAATAATTTCTCAAGGAAACTGAAAGACTATCTAATGGAAAAAGAATTTTACAGCATTGAAGAATACTTGCTTAATTAATTTTGTATAATGTTAATACATTCTAGTGAATTTGTGAAAAGTGACATTTGATTGTTATATACATGTCTTACACATGACATAACTTGTATTAAATTAAATATGTATATGTTTGCTCTTGCACATTAGGAGATAAGTGAAAATGAATATATAATGCTATTGACGTATCCTATATTACACGTACATGTATTGTACGCAATGTAATGCTAAACGATCAAATAAAAATTCAATTCAATTCAATATGCTCAACAATGTTCATTTATGGGGAGTTTGCTGGTCAGCAGAGGTGTTTAAACTCAGAATAGTGTTCCTGGAGCCACACTGTAGCAATGCTGTACATGTGGGGTGTGACATTTTCCTGCTAGAATTGCCCTTGTCTGTGCAAATGCACAATGGACATGAATGGATGCAGCTGATTAGCCAGGATGCGTACATATGTGTTACCTGTCACAGTCATATCTAGACGTATTAGGGGTCCCATATTACTAACTGCACATCCCCACACCATCAAAGAGCCTCCACTAGCTTGTACAGTCTAGGAATGGGACTGTGTGGCATGGTGACTCAAGCGCACTGAGAATTTCTTGAGCTTCCGGCGCTCAAGCCGCTCTCGAGAAGCAAACGAGATGTGACGCTAGTCGCTGCTCGCTGGTTGACTGGGGCAGCATGCCATGCCGTGTGCTGCGGTTATTTGCAACGCTCGCTGTGATTATCATTTAAATATGGGCATTGGATTCACGAAAACCAAAGTCATGGTGCTGGCAGCATCTTACAGAGGATGGAGATGTCTGTTGCAAATCTCCGTAGTGTAGCAAAAAATATCATAAGATATCACATGGTAAGACATTTAAAGTTACACAACATCTTTAGCAATCAAACAGATATGTTCACAGATACAGAAGTGCATTCTTAGATTAATACAAGTTGGACAAAAATCCCAGCTATTGTGTATGTTATCCATTCAAAGTACATTAAAAGGAAATTCGGTAAAAAGGTTGGATAGTAACTGAAATAGTCCACCAGTAACAGAAAACTAATTTTTAATTTGGCTGCAATAAGAAGCAAAATGCATCAAAATTAACACTATCCAAACTTTTGAAAAGAATAAGGAGATAACAACCAACAGTCAGTATTGTTGTGGCTGTTTTGAGAAAGTACCAGAGCCTTTAGCTGAAATTGGGATGGAAACTTAGGTAAGTAACACTGACTGATACTGTAAACTCTGCCCAAATTTGTTTTCTACAATTAGTAAATGTAAGGAGTTTTTGGGAGTAACATGTTGTAGCATTTTCCTCTCACGTAAGTTCAGAATGCATATTTGTTTTTGTAACAATGAGTTCTTGTTTCGTATAAGATACGTGTTTCAATAATAGTCGTATGATTTTTGTCTTCTGCGAAACATTCTACTACTACTATTACTACTAATAATAGTTAAGTTTCTTCCTTGCACATACAGAAGACAACAACCATGACTACTCTGTTGCAATGCTTCCTTGTAGAATAGTTTCATTCACTCTCCAGAAAGTGCAGCACTGTCGACAACTTCTCGAGAGTACTCAAGAATTTCTCTAGAATTTGTATTAGCATTGCGTGTTTCTTGAGAGTGCTCGTAGCCCATCCCTAGAACAGTCCCCTGATTACATGCAGGATCCATAGATTCATGAGGTGTCTCCATACCCATACATGTCCATCCATTCTATACAATTGGAAAGGAGACTTATCAGACCAAGCAACACACTTCTAGTCATTGCTACCTTTGAGATGATGTGTCCCATCTATCACGCGCTGACTATAACACCACATTCAAACTCACTTAAATAATGATAACTTGCCATTGCAGCAGTAAAAACCAGTTAAACACCTGTTGTCTTATATAGGTGTTCCTGACCACAGCATCATCCTTTGAGTGCTTACATCTTTCTGTGTTTGCATACACTTGCCTATACTAGTTTGTCTCTTCTGTGTGTTGTTGAAATTGTAAATTTAAGTGTTTCCTCCTAGAAAGATCACGCCACACTTAAATTGCAACCAGTTCTCTTTATTTATTTTTTAAATTTTGGGTTGTCAGCTATCTGCTCTAACTACCATGTGGACAATGGCAGAGAGCTGAAAGTAGCAGTGTCATGTTAGTTCTATGGTGCCATGCTCACCTCACAATCTCACGTAAGTGTGAGTGGTGATTCAGATTTCTGACTACGGACATGCATTGTTTTAGTTTCTTTATTTTTCTCTGCAATCAACAAGAATGGACTTCAGTGACAAAATGAAAATAAAACCTTTGCAGTGCTCCAACTGAATGATCAGGCAATTTTTATTTATTTTTTGATTATCAGCCTCCTTCCATAATATAATAAATGTGTTTCAGTATTAGTTATTGTTACAGTTGTTACTGTCAAGTCTTCACTTGCAAGAAAGAGCTCTCCTATTTGTATTTGGTTCCAATTTATGATAAGTTAATCTCAGAGAGTGAAATGTTTTTGTTTTGACATGTATAAAACACACATTTATCTAATTATATAGTGAGGACAGTTTACAACTCACCACAAAGACATGGCAAAGAGCTGCGACAGACACATACAAAAGACACACACATACAACACATTCAGTTATCGGCCATGGCCTTCTTCAGAAAATAGAACACTCACACAATCACACAGGCACACATCACAGTCATACAACCATCATCTCTGACTGCCGCACTTCGAAGTGAGTGTTCTATTTTCTGAAGAAGGCCATGGCCGATAGCTGAATGTGTTGTATGTATGTGTCTTTTGTATGTGCCTGTCGCAGCTCTTCGCCACGTCTTTGCGGTGAGTTGTAAACTGTCCTCAGTATATTATTAATTCCAACCTGGACTTTCCATTATTATACAAACATTTATCTCTGTGTCTTGTGTTTGGAAGAGTAGTAAAAGCCTAATAAGGAAAAACTAAAATGGAAGTTCAGTGATGCAGGCAAAACGGTGCAAAAGTTTCTGTTGATTTAACACTGCAATGAAAGATAAATTCTTGTCACAATATACTACTAAACAATCACACATGTGGTACAGACTGTGCAGCTGCTGCAAACATCTAAATTTGTGATACAACCATGATTTACCATTTGCTCAGAGCTGCTGGTTACAGTGTTAAAACTGTAAATGAAATGCTGTGTTTGATAATTTCGTTTTGCTGCTAACTGAATGAGTTATACAAATGGAAAGATTTAGGTGAAAAACTTATGAAGGCACAGACTAGCACATTACCTGCTTCAGCAGTTTAGCGTGTGTTAATATTTCATATTGCCACAGGTCTTCCAACGGAATGCGTGGTGCAGATCGCTGTGCTTGCAGTCCCCAGTTCAAATCTTGCCATGGGCAGAAAAAATTTATTTGTTTTATTTACTATTTCTAGATTGTTCAACATGTTTCTTACATTTGATGTACTTTTAAGCTCCAGAAAATTCTTTCTATGTGTAAATAGTGGAGCACTCCAAGCAGGAGTCAGTCTGTACTGAGTGTACAGTTGTGTTAGCAATAAACGTGTTCTAAGTGACAAGTGTTGTTTTCTATTAACAACCAGCCTTCAAATTCCGGACCACCTACAGTTTGCAACATGGCACTTTCTGGTGGAGGGGCTGGGTATCCTGCAATACATCTGCATCACCATGGCTCTGATCAGGTAGTGTATGAGCCATTGCCTATACGGACAAGAACTGGAATACAAAGGGTATACTGATAACTTCGGACCAAAGGCCTGTGTCATTAAAAGACCCAAGGATACAACAGCAGTGGTTAGCCAGCTGTGTATCAGAAACCCATTGCTGTTTTCAGGAGACACTGGACAGGACGCAAACAAGTAGCTGAAAAGGTTCGACTAAGTCGCCAAGTATAATAGGTGGGACCACATTATGTGCTTGGTAGACGTATATTTCTACCTGGATAGGACGGTCCAGCAGTGGTTTGAAAATAACATAGACAAGCTCGATAGCTGGGAAAAATTCCAGACAGAGCTTAAGAAGATGTTTGGAGACCACCAGCAACAAGAGCGTTTATCAAAAGAACAATTGAAGAACAGTGCCCAACATGCTGAATCAACAGTCATATATACAGAGTGTTTTGGCCATATGACATGTAGTTAACCCAGATATGACTGAGGCCAATAAAATTTCACACTTGATGAAGGGCATTGCAGAAGACATGTATCAACCTCTTCTGTTAAAAGACTTTTCAACGGCACTAGATTTTAGCCAATGGTATCAGAAAATTGAATAGATGCAACAGAGGAGAGTTGGATGAAAGAAGTATGACAGACTCCCAAATGGAGTGCCTATTATCATTGTGAAAAATGAGCATGATTTTGCTTCTCTCATACGACAAATTGTAAGAGAAGAATTACAACAGTTTATGGCACCCAGGATTGTTGGACCAAACGAGTACCAGATTATGGCCATGGATGTCAGTCCTGTGCATCATGAGGGAGGCTGACACTGCTGACAAAGAGGTATTTCAAACATTAGCACCTGTCAGTCCCACCAGTCACACCCAACATGAAGAATGGCCTCACCCTACTATGACTTGCGCAGCCGCTGCCAAACGACAGCCTAGGAACCAAACGACATGGCCACAATCAAATCCTCTGGCAACTATGATGCCTCGCAGGAGGACAGATATTTGGAGGGCAGAAGACAACATGCCATTGTGTTTTCACTGTGGACATCCTGGACATGTCGTATGATACTGTAGGGAGAGAAGATGAGTATTTGACAATTATTATCAGAGCAGTCCTTTCAATGGCAGTCAACTGCAGACGATTACTGTCGACCTATGGGGCAAAGCCCTTCACCGTATCCTGGCCATGGTCACTCTTGGACATGCTGCAGCCATTCGCTGTCACCTGATAGAGATACCAGCTGCTTGCCTAGCCACTGTGTTCAGGAAAACTAGGCGAGTCGATCATCCATGGAGGTGAGGCTGCCACAAATAAAAATCCTGCTTGGAAGACAGTTGCTAAGATGTCAGGAAATCTCACTTATGTCATCATCAATGGCCAACCTGTCCAGGCACTAGTCGATTCAGGAGCTTCCTTCTCTCTATTGTCGAATGACTACCAGTGCAAACTAAAGGATATAATGTTGAGTAATACAAGAGCAACTGTGGTGAAGGTCGCAAATGGATATACATCCGGCCAGCAGAAACATGTCACAATCATAACTATCAACAACAGGATGCAAAAGTTTGAATTTGTCATTTTAAAAGAATGTAGCCATAACGCCATCCTTGGATGGGACTTCCTTCGGGTATCCCAGACTGTCATTGACTGTGGAAGATCTGAGCTACAAATTGAGGAAGCTGTTCTGTTGAGTACACGTAACATGAACTCCCCTGGGAGGTTGTCTGCTGTTGAGAATGTTGAGACCCCGCCAGTAACAATGAGAAGAGTTCCAGTCAGCAGCCAAGATGACCATCTGAACTGTAAAGTGCTTGTCAATCACAAAAATCTAATCAGTATAACGAAGGAAATTTACACTTCAGCAGCTATCATAAGCCTTACAGGAGGTTGAGGAGAACTTTGGATCACTAATTTTCACGAGCAATCGCAACTCATTCCTAAATGAATTTTTATTGGGACAGCTGAACCAGTCCAGGATAACGAGCTCAGTATTGTCAATGAAGTCTCAAGCTCTGCTTTAACTGCCAACAATGCTCTATAGGAAACTACTATGGAATTTTATATAGGGTCTGGTCTGACCCAGGAACAACATCAGCAGGTTTTAACCATACTACATCAATTTTTAGTGTATTCTGGACCAGGCAGGAGAAGCCAGATGAAATGGCCCACGATAAAACACTGAACCAATACTGGGGATCATCCACCAATTAGCCAGAGTTTGTACAGAGTGTCACCAGCTGAATGACGGATAATTCAGGAAGAAGTGGAGAAGATGTTGCACAATGACATTATTCAGCCTTCATAGCATCCCTGATCATCTTCGGTGGTCCTCATGAACAAGAAGTATGGCACATGGCATTTCTGTGTCGACTATCAGTGGCTGAACAAAGTCTCAAAGAAAGATGTATACCCACTGCCCTTGATTGGCGGTACCTCAGACTGCTTGAAAGGAGCTACATACTTCTCAACCATGGACATGCACACAGATTACTAGTAAATTGAGGTTGACAAAGCTGAGAGAGAGAAGATTTATTTTATTACACCTGATGGCCTCTATGAATTCAAAGTCATGCCGTTTGAACAATGTAATGCCCTGGCCACATTCGAATGCATGATGGACAACTTGTTTCGACATCTTAAATGGATGACATATCTTTGTTAACTAGATGACATTGTCATTTTCTCAAGGACATTTGCAGAACATCTAAGCCACCTGTCAACTGTGTTGAAGTGTGTTCAGACAGCAGGACTCTGCCTCAACCCAAAGAAGTGCCTCTTCGTCACTAAAGAGATAAAAATCCTGGGGCACCTAGTCAGTGGAGATGGTGTCTGTCCTGATCCAGATAAACTAAGGTCAGTCATAGAATTTCCAACTCCTCAGCACATCTGTGATGTGAGAAATTTTCTCGGGCTGTGTTCATGCTACCGTCATTTCATAGAAGGTTTTTGTAACAAGGCACATCCATTGTAAGAACTTCTGCAGGAAGACACCAAGTTTTACTGGGATGCGATAAAATAAAAAGTTTTCCAGGCACTTAAGGAGGCTCTAATGCACCAGTTCTAGCCTTAAATGACAAGAATGTGGAAATTGAACTTCACACAGGTGCTAATGGTTATGGGGTTGGTGCAGTGCTTGTACAAATTCAGGAAGGTACTGAAAAAGAGTTCTCTCAAAGTCTGAGATAAACTACTCTGCAACTGAGAAGGAGTGTCTCGCTGTTGCCTGGGTTATCAACAAGTTCCGGCCGTATTTATTCAGCAAACCGTTCGTCATCATGACACACCACCGTTCTTTATGTTGGCTGAGCAATTTGAATGATCTAACAGGTTGACTAGAAAGATGTAAGATGGGCACTAAGACTCCAAAAGTACAATGTTGCAGTGGTATTCAAAAATTGGTGCAAACACAAGGACACTGACTGCCTTTCAAGGAATCCATTAGCCGAACACAAAGCATGGAAATTTCAGCCCTTACTGAGTTAGGTGACATTACAGCTGAAGATATGGAAGATCCAGCATTATTACAAACCGTAGAGGCCTTTGAGAAATGAGAACTGACCAAAGGAGAGTTTCAACTTATAAACAGGACATTGTATAAAGGCAACTACGATCCACTGGGCCCCAAATGGTTACTGGTTGTTCTAGCTCATCTCTGGCCAGCTGTTCTCAAGTATTTCCATGATTCTCAATATCTGCTCATCTGGGATTCATGAAGACCCTACACAGAATCAGATGTATGTATTACTAGCAAGGTCTCTACCGATCTGTCAAGCACTATGTGAGTCACTGTAAGCAGTGCCAGAGACGGAAGCATGTGCCACTGTTACCTCCAGATCATGTGGTACCAATTCCACTTGCAGCAGCTCGATTCCACCAGATTGGAATCGACCTTTTAGGTAGGGTCCTAAAGTCAAGGACCGATAACCAATGACAACCACTGACAACTTCACCCATTATGCTGTCACAAAACCTGTGCCGGCTGCAGAAGCTCCAGAGATCACAAAATTCCTAGTAGAAGACATTATCTTGAAGCATGGTGCACCACGTGTGATCATATCTGATCGAGGAAAAGTATTCATGTCAAAATTAGTATCAAAGGTAATGTCATGTTGCAACATTGTTCACAGAATAACAACTGCCTACCATCCTTAGGCAAATGGTCTTACAGAATGTTTTAACAAGACATTAGCAGATATGCTGTCGATGTACATCGATGTTGAGCATAAGGATTGGGATACAATACCTCCAGTCATGATGTTTGTTTATAATACAGCAATGCAAGACACCACAGGCTTCATGCTGTTTTTCCTGCTCCATGGCCATGAAGCTGAGACGACAATGGATATGCTGTTCCTGTTCCAATCGGATGACACTCAGGATGACTATGTGAAACAGCTACTCCCCATGGTCACAGAAACAAGACAGCTGGCTCACATACAGACACTGGACACCCAGGAGAAGGACCGCCAGCGGTACAATGACAGGCACCAACCTGTTGTGTAGAGCCCATAGATCTGGTATGGATTTTTACCCCTGTACGGAAAGTTAGTCTATCGGAAAAGTTATTTAAGTGATAATTTAGTCCATGTCACGTCATTTGCTGCCTGTCAGACGTCACATACGAAGTCAAGGATTATGAGCCATCCTCAAAATGACAAAAACCAAGAGACATTGTGCACATCCTCCATATGAAGCCTTACCACGATCCCAAAGAACAGATAAACAGAAACAACCTCTTGTTCAAGTACTCTGAAGACCGTTGTGATAATGATGAAGCCACGACAGGATGGTCTGGCGCCGGTCATCGGCAATAACAAAAGCATGCAGTCAGAATGGAAGGATTCTCTGGAACTGCCATACAGTGGACCCATGACAAGATCCAGGGCACTGTAGCCAGCTCCAAAGGAAACCTAACAGTGGATCACTGTTCTTTCAGAAAGGGGAGCAATGCCGTGAGACAGAATGCATGGTGCAGTGGTTAGCATAGCAGATCTCTGTGCTTGCAATCCCCATTTCAGGTCTGGCAAGTGTAAAGTGTTGTTCTTTATTAACGACCAGCCTTCAAATTCCAGACCACCTGCAGTTTGCAATGTGACAATATTGTAAACACTTATAATTTAAAAGGAAAGTGTCAGGAGATTACACAGTATAAAAAACCAAACATTCAATTACTACTTGTTTTATAAGCCATATAATAACAACATGACACACATTTCACTGCATAGGTGTTCCTAGCACAGTGGTAACATTGTTGAAAATATTAAGCAACAGTGGATAGTGTATTTACTTCTGCTTATGACACTGCATTGTCTTGGTAAATTCACTTGGCATTCACTTTCCACTTTGATGATTTGTCTTACATACTCCTCATGTAAGAGAAGATATAAACAGAAATTTTTATTTTTGAACTATGAAATTCATGTAATTCACGTAATTAACACGTATTCTCATCATACATGCTTTATGATGATGCTCAGCTAGCAATATTACTCCTAACAGTGTCATTAGTTTAGTGGTTATGTATGTTTCTTGAGACTTTGGAGCAATCTAAATTGCGAGTTTTATCTGCAGGAGAGACTATAAGGAAAGGAAGATTATGGTTTAACAATCTGTCAACATTGTGGTCATTAGAGATGGACACAAGGGAGACTAGTGAACTCAGTGTTCTTAATGGAGCAGCTAGGAGTCCTTTAACAAAATTTGAAGGAAACTTCACACATATCAGTCTTCTTGCAATCTTTGCTCAGTAAGCTGTTCTAATGGTCACAGGTATCTCCTGTGCAAATACCAAGCTGCTTTATAACAATCTCACACTGATCAAACCTGCCAGTAACTGACCTAACAGCCCACCCCAGGACTGCTTCCATGTCTTCCTTTAAACCAATCTGGTGGGGATCCTGAAAGCTTGAGTAGTACTTACGAAAGGACCATGCTAGATATCTAAATGCAGTCTCCCTTACAGGTGATCCATATCTTCCCAAAAAATGCAAGACAACCATCCGACTTCCCCGTAACTGCCCTTTTCATTCCATTTTATTTTGCTCTGCATCATTACACCTAGGTACTTAATCAATATGACTGTGTTGGTAGCTCACTACTAATACTGTCTTTAAAAAATACATAATTTTCCCCCCTACTCATCTGCAATACCTTACATTTTCTACATTTAGAACTAGCAGCCATTCCTCACACCAACTAGAAATTTTGTCCAAGTCTTATTGTATCCTACTACAGCCACAATAAACAGCTGCAGATTGCTACTCACCCTATCAATCAGATCATTTATGTAGATAGAAAATAATAATGGTCCTATCACACTTCCCAGGGGCACTCCTGACAATACCCTTGTCTCCAATGAGCACCCACCATTGAGGACATTGTAGTGGATTCTGCTACTTATAAAGTCTTTGAGCCACTCATATTTCTGGAAGCCTATCCCATATGCACAGCAGCCTGTAGTCAGCATGTCTTTTAGAAATCAAAGAATATGCAATCTGCCGATCATCCTTAACCCCTGTGCTCACAGGATTTCATTCATGAAAAGGGCAAGTTGAATTTCACATGACTAATGCTTTCTAAAGAAGTGTTGATAACTGGAAAGCTTATCTGTCTCTAAGAAATTTATTACATTCAAACTAAGAAAATGTTCCTAATTCTGCAGGAAACTGATCTGTAATTATGTGGGTCCATCCACTTACCTTCCTTTGAAACAGAAGTCGCTTGTAGTTTTTTCCCAGTCATGGGTCTTTGCACTGGACCAAAGATTCACAGTAAGTGCAAGCTATACAAGGGGCATTTGTAACAGAATACTACTTGTAAAATTGTAAAACCAAACTGGGATTACATTTGGACATGGCAATTTATTTGTTTTCAACTCTCTCGGCTGCTTCTCTACACCAGGAATGCTAATTACAATGTCGTTCTTTCAGGAATCTCTTTCATGGTTAAATGAAAACAAGTTTGTATGATCCTTCTGCATGAACAATTTTTTAAATGTCAAATTTAAAACTTCAGCTTTCCTTTTCCTATATTCTATTACCAGACCAGAATGATCAACGAGAGACCAGGTAGGGGCCTTTGACCCGCTTATTGATTTTACATAGGAATTCTTGACAAGATATTTTGCTAAGGTATGATGGAGGTAGTTATTGTACGCTTCACACATTGATGTTTTTACACACACATTAATCTCTACTTCTCTACTAACTTTTGCCTATCTTCATTTTTTTTTAAACAAGAATGCTAGGGTCTTTCCTACTTCACAATTTTCTAAAGATTATTACAATAAAACCCCGGTTAATCAAACTGAAACATGGGTTATCCAAAATGCCTACAACAATCGGGATAAAACTGTTCCAATTGAAATGAATTTGGATGAATGCTCACAGACTGTATATATTCCAAAAGGTTGGTAAGTGACAGCCCATGTTTAGACAGAAATATTTAGTCAGCATAAAATAACACACCTAACAAGAATATTTCTTTGAATTCTGTACACAAGACTCGATGTCACACAACCTGTCTTTCAATCAGGTGAGATGGGAATTAACATTCCAAGTTCTTTTTCATTTTATATTTTCCCTTTATTTCTTTGTTCGCATTAATGTCATTTCCCTTTCCTGATTCAGTATTAAAACATTAATAGACAACATTGTGGAGACAGAATATGGTTCATAAATGTGGGAATGTAATGAGGAGATTGGCAGATCTAGAAATACCCCGCCCAGTTCTCATTCTTTTCCTTTTTGCTACTTTACTTTGTACTGATAATTTTATTTCTGTACTCTTTACTCTATAAAAATAGAGAACAGTAACTACCAGCTGCTAATATGTCATACTGGAGAAGATGCTATAGTTTAACATTATTTGATTGCATGAGGAATGAAATAATTAGGCGAAGGATGGAAGCTGCAAACACCATCATAGATAAAGTTGATGATAAAAAATTGAAATGTTATGGACACTTGAGACATGTGGAACAGGGAAGGATACCATTAGGAACATGGAATTGTATTTCACCACAAAGAAAGAAGCAAAGGAGACCATGTAAAAAGTGGATACATAATATTTAAGAGGAGATGCGGGTGACAGCTGACAATAGTTATCGAGCACTAGAGTTATGCAAGTGTAAGTCAGGAATTTCTAAACTTTCAAATTTCATGTGGTTCATGGTGTGGGTTTCTGTAGTCATGTCTACATCTACATATATACTCCACAATCCATAGCATTGGTCAAACCTACCAGTAACGAACCTAGCTCCTCATCTCTGAACTGCTTCCATGTCTTCCTTTAAACAGATCTGCTGTGGGTTCCAAACATTTGAGCAATACTCAAACTATTGTCGTACAAGTGTTTTATATGTGGTCTCCTTTACAGATAAAGTACATTTTCTCAAATTGCTCCAAACAGACTGAAGTCAGCTGTCTGCCTTACTCAAAACTGTTCTTATATGTTTGTTCGATTTGATATCGATCTGCAAAGTTACGTCTAGATATTTCAATTAAGTGACTGCATCAAGAAGCTCACTACTAATGCTGTATTCGAACATTATGGAATTGTTTTTCCTACTCATGTGCATCACCTTACATTTTTCTACATTTAGAGCTAGCTGCCAGTCTTCAAACCAGCTAGGAATTTTGTCTAAGTCATCCTGTATGCTACTACAGTCAATCAATGGAAACACCCTCCCATACACCACAGCAGCATCATCAAACAGCCAAAAATTACAAGTTACTCTGCCCATCATATCACTTATATAGATAGAAAATAACAGCAGTCCTATCACACTCCCCTGGGGCATGCCTTATGATACACTCATTTCTGATGAACACTCGCTGTCGAGAACAACATACTGCGTTCTATTACTTAGGAAGTCTTCCACCCAGTCACAAATCTATGAATCTATTCCATAAGCTCGTATCTTCATTAGCAGTCTGCAGTGTGGTACCACGTCAAATGCCTTTTTGAAGTTGAGAAAAACACAATCCGCCTGTTGTCCTTCATCCATGACACCCAAGATGTTATGTGAGAAAAGAGCAAGCTGAGTTTCACATGAACAATGTTTCCTAAATCTGTGCTGATTCATATAAAGAAGCTTATCCTTCTCAAGGAAATTTACTGTATTTGAGCTGAGAATATGCTAAAAAATACTACAGGAAACTGAGTCAATGATATTGGCCTGTAATTATGTGGGCGAGTTCTTTTACCTTTCTTATAAACGGGACTCACCTGCACTTTTTTCCAATCTCTAGGAACTTTGCTCTGAATAAGATTCACGATAAATGCAAGCTAAATAAGGGGCCAATGCCGTAGAATACTCTTTGTAAAACCGAACTGGTATTCCATCTGGACCAGGAGACTTTTTTGTATTCCTCAGCTGCTTCTCTACACCACAAATACCTATTACTACGTCCTCCACTTGGGAGTTAGTGTGTTGATCAAATGATGGTATGTTTGTATGGTCCTCCTGTGTGAAAGATTACTTAAAGGTTAAATTTCAAACTTCAGCTTTCCATTTGCTTTCTTCTATTACTGCCCCGGAATGATTGAGTGACTGGACCTGCTTATTGATTTTACATAGGATCAGAATTTTTTTGGTTTCTTGCAAACATCTTTTGCTAAGGTATGGCTGTGGTAATTACTGTATGCTTTGCACATTGCTCTTATTATAGACACATGAATCTCTATTAACTTTTGCATGTCTTCATACGCGTGTTCTTTTTTGAACTGAGAGTGCAACAGCCTTTACTTTCTCAGTAGCTTTCTATTATTATTATTATTATTATTATTATTATACCGCAGTAGACCTTTTCCATCCTTGATCGACTTTACAGGCACATATTTCTCTAACCCTTTACTTAAAATGCATTTAAATTTAGTCCACAATTCTTCTACAGCCATTGTACCAGAACTAAACGATGTTCATTCATTTTCTAACTGTGATGCTAACAATTGCTTATCAGCTATTTTTAAACAAAAACATGCTCCTAGCCTTCTTCACTGGTTTATCAACGTTGGTCACCCATTGACATTATGACGATATCATGATCACTAACTCCTGTCTCTACACTGATATGTTAATAAGTTCGAGCCTCTTTGTCTAAAATATTTCCATTGTGTTTGGAATCTCAGTTTAACTGCTCAAGGCTGTTTTTTGGAAAACTGTGTCCAATAGTAGTTTGCAAGACTGCTTGTCTGTACTGCCTGAAATGGAACTAGAGAAGACCCAATCTATATTTAAGGTTGAAGTCTTCCCCGACTAATATTGCCTGGCCCAGATATCTATGCACTACCTGCCGTAGACTTTCTTTGAATGACTAAAACTGCTACAACAGCACTGGGGGGCCGGTAAAAACACTCAACTACTAGCTTTACTTCTCTTAAACCTGTTACACATGCCCAGGAAACCTCACAGTTACTCACAACCTTGACCTCAGTAGAAACAGTTATTTTTGTCCACTGCTATGAACATTCCCCTCCAGATGTGTGCAATCTGTCTTTCCGATATACATTCCATACCTCATTAAATATTTGTGAGCTTCCCATATCATGATATAGCCAGCTTTCGGTGCCTAAAACTATCTGAGCACAATAATTTCCTTACTGCATGGTAAATTCAGGAACTTTGTTTTTAATGCTTTGAAAGTTTATGCCTAATATTTGGTAGTTGAATTATGGTTCTGAATGTGGCCTGAATTTATTGTCTGAATGTTGACTGGTGAGTACTCATCAGAGCTAGCACCTTGCCTAAAAAAAAAAAAAAAAAAAAAAAAACAATGTACACCCTACAAGTACTCTGCTACCCGAGGAGCTGCTTCCTTAGTGTAGGGCACCCCTAATCTACCTATCAGCATCCTACAATTCCCCACCCAATAACGCAGATGCAGAAATCTGCAGCCATGACTGTCACAGAGTTGGCAAAACCTCCCTCCACTCGTCTCCAAACCCAAGGACCCAGATCAATCCTGGGATCAATGCTACAAATCGACAGCTCTGCTTGCACCCCACATGTGAGGCCAGCAGTCTTCACCAATTCTGCCAGCCGCCCATAGGAACTAAGGATGTCGTCAGAACCCAAGCAACAAGCATCATTAGTGCTGACGTGAGGCACAACTTGCAGCTGACCACACCCTGTATGCTCCTTAGCCACTGGCAAGGCTGCCTTCACATCTCGGATGAAGCCCCCCTCCCCTCTGTGTACCTGCCTGGATCCTGCTGAAGGAGTGGCCACATGTCCACTCACAGAATGAACGGGCATGGCCAGACAGCCAACCTCCACATTGGCTTTCCACCTCGAGTAACGCAAATGCCATTCAACCCCCCACTCACCTTGTGGAGAGGGTGACTTGACCATGTCCAGCACACCTCAAGGTGCATCGACAGCAGGGACAGAGGGCAAAGCACAAGACACCTGAGATGTCCCACTTGATGCAGCAGACTCCACCACTGCTGCACCTCAAAACAGCAGCCTGAAGACGGCTGACCATAGCCAGCAGCGCGCTCAGCTGTTCGCGAACTGTGGCCAACTCCTCCTGCGTTCGTACACAGCAGGCACACAACCTATCCATCCTATTGATACAATTAAATGTATACATCTACATGGGATACTCTGCAAATTACATTTAAGTGCCTGGCAGAGGGTTCATCGAACTATTTATCTCCCATTCCATTCTTGAATAGCGCGCGGAAAGAAAGAACACCTGAATCTCTCCGTTCGAGCTCTGATTTCTCATATTTTATTCTGATGATCATTTCTACCTATGTAAGTGGGAGTCAACAATATATTTTCACATTCGGAGGAGAAGTTGGCAATTGTAGTTTCATAAGTAGTCCACGCCGCAGCGATAAGTGCTGTTGTAATGATTCCCATCCCAGGTCCTATATCATTTCCATAACGCTGTCTTCCCTGCATCATGACAATACGATACGCGCTGCTCTTTTTCGGACTCTTTCGACATCCTCCGTCAAACCCACCTGATAAGGATCCCACACTGGGCAGCAAATCTAAAAAAAAGGACGGACAAGCGTAGTGTATGCAACCTCTTTAGTAGTTCTGTTGCATCTTTTAAGGGTTCTGCCAATAAAACGCAGTCTTTGGTTCGCCTTTCCTATGACATTATCTGTGTGTTCTTTCCAGTTTAAGTCTGAAGTAATAGTAATTCCTATGTATTTTGTGGAGTTTACAGCCTTCACTTTTGATTGATTTATCTTGTAAACATAGTTTAACTGTGAAGAGCAGAAAACAAAATAATCAACTTCTAACTAGAATGAAACTTCACTCTGCAGCGGAGTGTGCGCTGATATGAAACTTCCTGGCAGATTAAAATTGTGTGCCGGAACTGGAACTCGAACCTGGGACCTTTGCCTTTCGCGGGCAAGCGCACTACCGACTGTGTCATCCCGACACGACTCACGATGCCGCCTCACAACTTCACTTCTGCCAGTTCCTCGCCTCCTACTTTCCAAACTTCACAGAAGCTCTCCTGCAAACACGCAAGACTAGCACTCCTGGAAGAAAGGATATGGTGGAGACATGGCTTAGCCACAGCCTAAGGGATGTTTCCAGAATGAAACTTCACTCTGCAGCGGAGTGTGCGCTGATATGATACTTCCTGGCAGATTAAAATTGTGTGCCGGAACCGGGACTCGAACCAGGGACCTTTGCCTTTCGCGGGCAAGCGCACTACTGACTGTGCTATCCCGACACGACACACGATGCCGCCTCACAACTTCACTTCTGCCAGTTCCTCGCCTCCTACTTTCCAAACTTCACAGAAGCTCTCCTGCAAACACGCAAGACTAGCACTGCTGGAAGAAAGGATATGGTGGAGACATGGCTTAGCCACAGCCTAAGGGATGTTTCCAGAATGAAACTTCACTCTGCAGCGGAGTGTGCGCTGATATGATACTTCCTGGCAGATTCAAATTGTGTGCCGGAACCGGGACTCGAACCAGGGACCTTTGCCTTTCACGGGCAAGCGCACTACCGACTGTGCTATCCCGACACGACTCATGATGCCGCCTCACAACTTCCCTTCTGCCAGTTCCTGGCCTCCTACTTTCCAAACTTCACAGAAGCTCTCCTGCAAACACGCAAGACTAGCACTCCTGGAAGAAAGGATATGGTGGAGACATAGCTTAGCCACAGCCTTTTCACTTGCCCGCGAAAGGCAAAGGTCCCAGGTTCGAGTCCCGATTCCGGCACACAATTTTAATCTGCCAGGAAGTTTCAGATCAGCGCACACTCCGCTGCAGAGTGAAGTTTCATTCTGCAAACATCCCTTAGGCTGTGGCTAAGCCATGTCTCCACCATATCCGTTCTTCCAGGAGTGCTAGTCTTGCGTGTTTGCAGGAGAGCTTCTGTGAAGTTTGGAAAGTAGGAGGCGAGGAACTGGCAGAAGTGAAGTTGTGAGGCGGCATTGTGAGTCGTGTCGGGATAGCACAGTCGGTAGTGCGCTTGCCCGCGAAAGGCAAAGGTCCCTGGTTCGAGTCCCGGTTCCGGCACACAATTTTAATCTCCCATGAAGTTTCATATCAGCGCACACTCCGCTGCAGAGTGAAGTTTCATTCTGGAAACATCCCTTAGGCTGTGGCTAAGCCATGTCTCCACCATATCCTTTCTTCCAGGAGTGCTAGTCTTGCGTGTTTGCAGGAGAGCTTCTGTGAAGTTTGGAAAGTAGGAGGCGAGGAACTGGCAGAAGTGAAGTTGTGAGGCGGCATCGTGAGTCGTGTCGGGATAGCACAGTCGGTAGTGCTCTTGCCCGCGAAAGGCAAAGGTCCCAGGTTCAAGTCCCGGTTCCGGCACACAATTTTAATCTCCCATGAAGTTTCATATCAGCGCACACTCCGCTGCAGAGTGAAGTTTCATTCTGGAAACATCCCTTAGGCTGTGGCTAAGCCATGTCTCCACCATATCCTTTCTTCCAGGAGTGCTAGTCTTGCGTGTTTGCAGGAGAGCTTCTGTGAAGTTTGGAAAGTAGGAGGCGAGGAACTGGCAGAAGTGAAGTTGTGAGGCGGCATCGTGAGTCGTGTCGGGATAGCACAGTCGGTAGTGCGCTTGCCCGCGAAAGGCAAAGGTCCCAGGTTCGAGTCCCGGTTTCGGCACACAATTTTAATCTGCCAGGAAGTTTCAACTTCTAATTAGTCTAGTAATTTAATAAAGGCGGCTGGCAGGTGACCTAACTGTGGTCATTGGTAACTATACTGTCAGAAACAACGAAACTGCCTGTGGCTGTTTTCAAAATAAACACGAAAATCTATGGAGCACACTATTTTCAAATACACTAGAATAAAAGCAAAACACATGAAATAATAAAGTTACAAATAAGAAAATTACAGTTAATATTTAAATTACGTAGCTTGCAGAACGAACAAAATCTGCCAAGTACACGAGAATGATCCTCTTAAAAACAGAAGCATTAACAAAAATGAAGAAATTGACTGGTAATGAAATTTCACACAAATTAATCTCTGCTACTTAGCGCTCCGAAAGATGTCAGACTGGTAGCACCTGGCAGTCCTAGTTCAAGAACCACAAACAATGTATGAGTGGCCAAGTAACTGGTTCTGACAGGTGGGATACGTTACTGTGGAATAAGGTTGGGTATCTCTGACATATTCTGAGTTGTGGTCACCTTTGTGTTCAGATGGCAAGGACTACCAAATACTCCAGTTAGTCCCTCAACCATTAGGGTTAAACCCATTGGGGTCCTTGGCAAATAAGGCTAGCAACCTTCATCCCAGGTACATCAATATGATGCTGGCAACAATCAGAGCAAAATGCCTCAGACCTTTCGAGGTGACAAAGTCCCATCTCTAATTTACAGACCAGGGACTCCTCGGATACGAGGATTCATCTGAAATGAGATGGGGAGCAATTAATACCAATGAAGGGAAGAAGGTATAGTTGGCAGAGGCTTCAAGTAATAGGGGGTTAGATGTTTTAACTGTTAGTGACGTTAGGGTAAAGGGAGAGAAAGAGGACGAAGTAGGAGAATACAAGGTCTAACTGTCAGGAGTCAAAGCAGGAAGAGCACAGTGGGGTGTAGGGTTTTACATCAGCAAAACAATTGAACCCTGTATAATTGCAATAAGGTATGAAGATGAACAAGTGATGTGGATGGATATGGCCATCTCCAGCAAGAAAATTAGAATTGTGTCAGTTTATTCGCCCTGTGAAGGGACAGATCAAGTTAAGATGGACATTTTTACAATGCACTTACTGGTGTAGTTGTTAGAGTGAAGGGCAAGGACAGTGTTTTGCTCATGGATGACTTAAAATGTCAGGATCGAATATCGAACAGAAGAGTATGAAAAGGTTATGGGTATTTTTGGAGAGGATATGCAGGCCAACAGAAACAGTAAACAGCTCTTGGATGTCTGTTCCAATATGGGATTAGTTTTTACAAACTACTATTTTAAGCCTAAGGACATTTACCACTGTACTTGGAGAAGAAGGGGAAACAGATCTGTCATTGACTATATAACAACAGATGAGAAATTCAGGAAGGCAGTCAAGGACACACTTGTTTTCAGAGGGTTCTTTGATGATACTGATCATTATTTAACCTGTGGTGAAATTGATTTTGTGAGGCCAAAAGTGCTGAAAGTCAGGTCCATATGTAGAAGGATAGGAGTGGAGAAACTTCAGGACAAGAAAATTAGTCACAAATACGTAACAATGATCTCAAAAAGGTATTTAGTTTAATGAAGTCGTTTACAGTCAATGGTAGAGGAATGGACAAGGTACACTCTTTGACAAAAAACATGGCTAGTGGCCGGCCGCCACTGAGCCTAAGTCCACGCTGATTGCAACATGGGACAATAAACATGACCGCGCTGATAGGCTCTAAGTCTGGCTATCTGCACAATCTGGCAAACACTGTAGACTGCGGCAGTTCATGCAGTACGCCATATGTTCAGTTACAAGAAATTTAGGTCAACTACGTCTGTGGTCTCGCGGTAAAGTGTACGAGTTGCAAGTGCGTGTGTTGGATATCGAAACTGCCTGCTGACAAAATTTTTATTACATGTCCCTTGTGAAGGCTTATGCAACCAGTGTAAGAGAAGCATATTTCATAACACATTTCACTTTTTGATACACTAGTAATAACATTTCGGTCCAATAACATTGATGCCTCTGGATGCAGCATGTGGCACAGCTCTCTGCGGCCCATTCGCCGGCAGCCAGCGGCAGCAGCGGTGGTAGCACTGCGCTACCTCGCCCTCTGCCCAAAGCACCTGCTGCCGCTCATCACCCTGGATATGTAAAATGCTTGAGTGTTGCTGAGTGGTGATTCATAAAAAAGGTTGTGATGAGTATTTCACACTCGATATCAAGGGAGTAGACCATCCGTTTTTTAATTATGAGCATTTTCTTACACTAATACACAATACATTAGACAGCCAAAAAATTGTCGTTGTTGTTGATCCAATAAGATAGCACTCTACGATGGTTAACACTGATATTTGTAGCTTAAATCTCATTCATTTTCCTTTCAGAAAAGCCCTTCATGTAATTTGTCATTGCATCAGTTCATACGTTTTCATCAAGTCACAGTGTGTAACTGCAATTAATGTTTGTGTTGTCCTTTGTTCTTTATGGTAAATGTATGCGGTAAATTATGTGAATACCTTTCAGAGCACACTCTAAAGCTACACAGTCACAATGCAAGATTCCTGTCCTCGTGTCTCATTTCTACATCAGATATTTCACATGAGGAACTATATTAATCATTATGTTCACTTCCTCTGGAAGTATTCCCTAGCATGTGGGTCCTAAGTGAGTAGTACAAATTACATTTCTATTGATGGAGGTCAATTCGAATTTCTGCAAAGGTGTTTGTATGGTGAAGCAAAGCAGCATTTCTATAATTTGGACTCCACCTTTCGGAAATACTTAATGTGTAAAGGTTTTCTTCTGATTTTGTTAAAGAATTTCTTCTTGCAATTTGCAATGTATAAAATAAAATAAAGTAAAATAGCAGCCCTAACCACACCATCTCCAACCCGGATTAGAACTGCCGGCTCATACCAGGGTTGCATCACAAGACACATGCAGAACCATAAAGCTGCGTATGAAAGCAGATACCATCCATTTTGGGACAACAGTGCGTAGGAATTTTAGAGAAATTGGATGTTTTGTACTTTCTTCACTTTGTTAACAGAATCTCTCCCGGAAAGTTGATGAGTATAAGTCATCAATTCATCTGCATTTTTCAGTGTTGTCAGCTTTTGGACTGAAGCCTTTCCTTAGAATGGCATTTTATAGTGCAGCAGGGCTAAAAGCCAGTTGAGGCAAGCTATTTATAGGAGTGAGGATGCTGTGGACTTCCAATATTTCTAACAATACTAGGCAACGTTGATTGTTCACCCACATCTAGCATTCGCGCTATTTTCCAACATTCATGAGGAGATGTGATTAGTCATTGCATTTATATGACACTGTCAGACTGAATTTAATTTTCGACCACAGGAAGGATGTCCCCTGCTTAAATTAAATCAGTTTCTTGTTTTATGTCGCAACTGTCTCTATAAACTGCCAATAGAGAAAAATGTCAGACAGCTCAACCAGTGCTGTCATCCTATGTCTGTGGCACCATTCTCGTCTTCTAATTTAGAGCAAGCATAATTGATTTTTTGATTAGTGAGATATCGTTGTACTAGCGATGTTTGTGGCTTCAGGTCTATTTTCTTCTCTGAAAAATGTCCTAAACGGTATTTAGTAACAAAATACCAAAAGTCATTGCTGTGTATCAACCAAGAAATGAGCATTTTCTATTGTTATTTTAATTGTTATCATTCTGCTATAATGTGGTAAACATCCTTGACTGATATTTTTTAATTATTACCATCATTATTATCATTAACTCATTTGCAAAAGCATTCTTTCCCATGTTGTCAGAGGATCAGGAAGAATGGGTGGTTTGACGGAAAATAGGATAACAGAAGACAGTAAATAAAAAAAGACAATTTGAGGCCAATGATTCAGGCAAAAATGTTGTAATAATTTCTGATGATTTAACATTGTGACTACAAAAACTAAGCAACAACACATACATGTCATGGGTGGCAACATGCCTGCAGATGAAAAACTGCAGAATTGCACATTGTCCATATATATAGTTTAGTTACTGTGTTACTTGGCATAATTTTATGTGAATCCTCAAATGAACTGATTACTGTGTTGCACAAATAATCGGTTAAATATGTTTCTTCTCACTTTCAACTAAATAAAAACATTTCTGTATTCACATTTAAGACATGAAATATTACTTGTTCGGCCACAAGGCTGCTTTAAAAATGCAGTCGCTTTCAAGGTGCTATACCTTACCGTTTCATGATGGATGGGACAACGTTCATTTCCAGTAACTTTTCATGAAATCAAAATTAGCTTTCATCACAATCTAATGAAGCAATTGATTTTAGTCTTTCATTTTTTGGGGTTATCTGTAACCAAGATGGAAAATTATAAATCCCATTCTTTGAGCTGCTGTATGTTGCAAGCATTAACAGCAGTATTCCTAAATTCCCTACTCTTTTGCTGAAAAGCTATAAAGTTTCAGAAAAATTTGAACGCTGGATTCAGCCCAATCAGACGACTTAAATATCTGCAGCCTAAATAGGACGTTGAAATCTATTAGGAGATAGTGCCGCATATTAACCAAAATCCATGACTCCCCTCTCGAAGCCCATATGAGATGACCTCGATTTCGCATCGCTTATCACTACGGATATCTTACTAGCACAGCCAAGAACTGGCAACATCATAGCTAATATTTGGCAACACTCTGACAGTGCAGTTACTTCCACAAGTGCTACTGAATTGTCTTGTTAAGTTCACTTGACATTCCTCTTCCACTTCTCACACTGTATAATGCTCATGTGATATGAGACAGAAATTTAATTTTTGCACTCAAGAAATGCTGCCATTCATGTAACACTGAGGGCGACAGGGGCAGCGTATCATTGGCATGGATCTGTATGTGTCTTGTGATGCAACCCTGGTGTGAATCGGCAGTTCTAATCCTGGTTGGAGATGATTGCTATTTTCCTTTGTTTTATTTAATTTTATACTCTGCAAATTGCAAGAAGAAACTAACGAAATCAGAAGAAAAGCTTCACACAGTAAGTCTTTCAGAAATGTCGACTCCACATTATGGAAATGGTCTTAGATATCTGCTTTGCTTCACCATACAAACACCTTTGCAGAAATTTGAATTGACCTCCATCAATAGAAATGTAATTTTTACTACTCACTTAGGACCCACATGCTAGGGAATACTTACAGAGGAAGTGAACATAATGATTAATATAGTTCCTCACAGGAAATATCTGCTGTAGAAATGAGACGTGAAGACAGTAACCTTGCAGTGTGGCTGTGTTGCTTTAGAGCATGCACTGAACGGTATTCACACAATTTACCATAAAGAACAAACAATGACACTAAAAAAATATAGTGCAGTTACATACTGTGACTTGATGAAAACATGTGAACTGATGACAATGACAAAATACATGAAGGGCTTTTCTGAAAGGAAAAGGAATGAGATTTAAGCTACAAACACCAGTGTTAACCATCGTAGAGTGCTATTTGAGTGGATCAACAACAATGACAGATTTTTGCCTTTCTAATGTATTGTGTATTATGACATGGATAAACCATATACAAAATACTGCTGAAAAGGTCAAGAAAAAATTGGACATCTTTAAGAGATTATTAGCTGGAAAAGTGGGGCAGCTCCCTGGAAGTTCCAAACTCTACTTATAAAATTTATACAAAACCCAGTATTCTGTATTGATGTGAATTATTACTCCCAGTGAATGTATCTAAATTGGAGGTTCTTCAAAAGGAGCAGTAAAAACAACACCAATTTTGGCTCTTCAAGCAGCGACTGGCATTCCACCACTAAAACCAGAAGTTATGAGACTGGCACTACTCCAATATGAAAAATTAACCAGATTATCCAATGACACATATAGGAACAACTACCAATGTCATACTAGCAGACTGAAAACACAGAAAGCCTTTATGCAATGTATTGAAGCAGTAAGACAAGACCAATCAGTAACGAAGACTTCACTCCATCAGTCAGTCCTCTTGAACTATGCCGTCATATTCAGCAAGTGAACGAAAATATTAAAACAAACATGAATAAATAACATCTTAATGATACATGCAAACAGAATGGCTACATATATCTACGGATGGATGCTTGAGTGAAGCAAATGGTATCGCTGGTGCTGGAGTGTACAGTGAAATATTTTGTTTTCAGAAAGCTGTAGGACAGTATTACTCCCATTTTGATGGAGAATTGAAAGCAATAATCCTGACACTAAAACAATTTTTGTCCATCTCCAAAAGTCACAAAAAGGTTGTTATATTTTGTGATTCAAATTTTGCAATACAGGCAATTGCATCCTTCCAAGCACCTCTAAGTGCTTGCATAATGAAATAAAAACCTCTATTTCCTAAATCACCAAAGTTGGAACTGAAATAGTTTTTCAGTGGATACCAGCAAACAGAGGTATACATGGGAATGAAATCTTAAGACTTTTTAGCTGAAAAAAGAACCAAGATCACTCCAACAAATATCCCAAAATTATCATACATCTCCATTAAAAGACTTATTAACAACAGTTTCAAGAACAAGTTTTATGACCACTTGACAACACAAGGGCAAGGAAAAACATGGCTTCTACTGTTGGAAGAAAAGAACGCACTTCCTCAACACCCACGAAGGGAAACAGTGGAAGCATTTCGAAGAATTACTGGCCACAACGGTCTTGATGAACACCTGCACAGATCTTCCCCTCACCAAAGTGTGTTATATGTGAAAGAGAAGACACCGTTATGAACTCTGAGCATCTAAGAAACTGTGAAAGACTCCAATATTGTGACGGGTTTTCAGATGGTCAATTGTATTGGGAAGTTAGAAGACTAATGACTATGTATCAAATGTCTGAGCATTAAATAAATAAATATGTATTGTGTATTAGTGTAATAAAATGCTCATAATTAAAAAATGGATGGTCTGCTCTGTTGATACTGAGTGCGAAACACACATCACAAAATTTTTGTGGGTCACCGCTTGGCAACACTCAAGCATTTTACATATCCAGGGTGATGAGCGGCAGCAGATGCTTTTGGCAGAGGGCGAGGTAGCGCAGGGCTGCCACCGCTGCTGCCGCTGGCTGCAGGCGAATTGGCTGCAGAGAGCTGTGCCACATGCTGCGTCCAGAGGCAGCAATGTTATTGGACCAAAATGTTATTACTAGTGTATCAAAAAGTGAAATGTGTTATGAAATATGCTCCTCTTATACTGGTTGCATCAGCCTTCACTAGGGACATGTAATAAAAATTTTGTCAGCAGGCAGTTTCGATATCCAACACACGCACTTGCAACTCGTGCACTTTACCACGAGACCACAGACGTAGTTGACCTAAATTTCTTGTAACTGAACATATGATGTACTGCATAAACTGCCGCAGTCTACAGCGTTTGCCAGATTGTGTAGATAGCCAGATTTAGAGCCTATCAGCGCGGACATGTTTATTGTCCCATGTTGCTATCAGCGCGAACTTAGGCTCAGTGGCGGCCGGCCACCGGCCATGTTTTTTGTCAAAGAGTGTTCAGGGATACACTACTAGAATTGGCTAGAGAATTTCTTGGAACAGGAAGGCAGGAAGAAGCAGGCAACTTGGTGGAATGACAGTTGGGGCAGCGTATAAAAAGAAAAAAGTCATTTCAAAAATGTTTCCATACTAAAAATCAAGCAGGCACATAAAGTTATGTTGAAGAAAACAAAGCGAAATGGATAATTGGAGAATCCAAGCAGAAATCATAGGAAGTCTTTGGAAATAACCTAGGAACTGTGTGTCAAACCATGGGAAAACCATTCTCGAGCGTAACTGGCAGTCTTCGAAAGGGCGGGAAGAAGGAATTGACAAGTGTTTCGGACAGGTCAGGAAAGCTGCTAGGGAATCCTGTGGATGCCTTGGTCAGATGAAGGGAATATTTTGAAGAATTGTTCTATGGAGGTGAAACATTCAATGAAATGTCCAATTTTGAGGTACAACGGGATAGGAATGGTGATGGAAACAGAATCACATTGGAAGAAGTGGAGAGAATGATCAACAGATTGCAGTGCAATAAAGCAGCTGAGGTAGATGAAATTAAGCCGGAACTTGTCAAATACAGTGGAATGTCAGGTCTCGAATGGCTTCACAGAATAATTGAAAAGCCATGAGAGTCAGGACAGGTTCTGTCTGACTGGACAAAAGTGGTAATCATGCCAATTTTCAAACAAGGAAACAGAAAATACAACTGTCAAGGTATCTTCTAATTAGCATTGTGGAGAAAATATTCTCAGGTATTGTTGAAAGGAGAGAGTGAGTATTAGTTGAAGACAAGTTGGATGAAAATCAGTGTGGGTTTACACCTCTTAGAGGCTCTCAGGACCAGATCTTTAGCTTACGGCAGATAATGCAGAAGTGCAATGAGTTGAAAAGAGAATTGTATCTATGTTTTATAGATCTAGAAAAGGCTTATGACCATGTCCCTAGGAGGAAGCTGTTGACAGTTCTATAAGATTATGAAAAGGAGGAAAACTTCTGCAGGCAATTAAAGTTCTTTATATAGACTTTTAGGCAACAGTTAGAGTAGACAGAAAATTAAGTTCATGATTTAGGGTAGTCTCAGGGGTAAGACAAGGCTGTAACCTGTCACGACTGTTGTTCACACTATTCCTAGATCATATGTTGAAAACTGTAGACTGGCAGGGCAGGATTAATATAGGTGAAAACAAAATAGGCAGTCTTGGATACGCAGATAACTTAGTTGTGATGCCAGATTTGATTGAAAGGTTACAGTATAATATTTCAGAGCTCTATGAGAGGTGTAAGGGTTATGATATGAAGATCATCTCCAAAACTAAAGTCTGTGGGGAAAGAGATTTAAATAGATTGAGTGACAAAGTTAGGACAGGTAGACAGTTCCAAGTACCGAGGCTGTATTTTCACACAGGATGGCAACATAGTGAAAGAACTTTTATGAAGGTGTAGCAAGGCTAATGCAGTGAGTGCTCAGCTAAGATCGACTCTCTTCTGCAAGAAGGAAGTCAGTCTAAGACTGAGTTACCAGTACACCGCTCTCGACGAACTTTGTTGTATGAGAGTGAAAGTTGGATGGATACAGGTTACCTTATTAATAAGGTTGAGGTTACAGATATGAATGTAACAAGAATGATTACAGGTACTAACAGATGGGAACAATGGTGGGAGAGTGTCCATAATGACGAAATCAAAGAAAAGCAGAGCAAACAGGCTGAGATGGTGAGGGTCATGTTACACACATGGAAGAAACAAGGTCACCTAAGATACTCATGGGCTCGGCAGCAGAGGGTAAGAGGAGTCAAGGTAGACCAAGGAGAAAGTACTTAGATTTGGCAAAGAATGATTTTGAAGCAAAGGGTGTAATATCAGATGAAGCATCAATAGGGTGTCATGGAGGAATTTTATTAGGGAGACAATGCTCCATGCAGAATGCTGAAAGGCATAATCAGTCTCTAATGATGATTCAAATTTCAATGTTTATATAGTTTAACACAGAAATTCCATAAGTGCATTTATTTTAGGATGCCCGAAGATATGTAGAGCAATGCAGTAAGGCAATGCCAGCTGCATCATGTTAATGAAAATATAGCAAGACATTGCTGCTATGAAACATTTTGAGGGGCCCACGAAACAAAAAATTATGCAGTTTCTTGAAGAATTTTATATGCTACAAATTGTTAGGTAACATTTACTGAATAGAAATGTACAAACTTAACTAATTTAAATAAAGAACGTAAGAGTAACCTTTAAGGGGATATTGCATTAGATTTTGATATTCAAAATGCATATTATAATTAGAATGCAAAATACTATTGTGCATATTAGATGTTCATAGCTTAACCAAAAAACTAGTATCCAAACAAGATCACACTCCCGCCCACTTTTGTTTTGTTTGGTTTACTTTCATTGTACGCTACTATATCACATTGGGTGTTTTCTAACCTTAATCCATTTGGCACATACTTCTTCAGCACTTTATTTACAATGCATTTAAACAAACTTTGTCCAATTCTACTATGTCCATCTTAATGGGACTGAACTATGTCAATTCATAGTCTAATGCCCAGTTTCTTAAAACTACAGTTACCATGCCATTAGCTACTGTCATAATTTAACATGCCAGATAACTTCATTGGGTTTCCTGTAGTTGATTTCAACGACTGTTAGTTAACTATGAGGTAACTACTCCTTCTGTCGATGCTAATAGTTCATTTCAACACATCACAGATGCCACTACTAACAAAACTCGCAATTACCCTAATTTTATCGATTATTAAGGGAAAATCAAAGACGCATAATAGTTTGTATAGCTGTCAAGTTTTCTGCTTCTGTTTTGAAATGCAATGGGCGACAAGCGAGGAAACAATTTTATTCTATTTGAGAAATACCTTTTGAATGACCTAGTTTTAGAAAGGAAGTCCGTTATAGAAAATAAAAAGACTGATTGCTCGACTATTTTGGACAGCAACACGTCTTGGAAGATGTCACAAAACTGTACAATTCCTTAAATCAGGAGAGAGAATGGTAAGGCAGCTCAAAGAGCTCCAATCTGTTTTAAAAAGAAGAGCCAGGACAAACAACAAAGATAGGGTTAGTAATAGAAATCGTATGTATTATGTATTATTGTAAGTTTTCCTTTTCCCATTGTTCTGTGAATGTGACAATACTTTTTACTAGTCAGACGTCTTAACTTTTTACACTACCGGCTGATCAATTTATGTCCACCCAGCCACCTACCCAAGCGCCACGTTTTCATGAAAAAAACTAATAACTTGAAAAATTGATCCATTGTAATGGCAATTACATGGCAGAACGCTATTGCAAAGGGAAGTATCTTTATGGTTAATTGAAAGCTTTATTATAAGAGCATGGCTTTGTGATCTGGAATGTGATAAAATTTTACATCCAGATCAGCGATCGCGAGAGATAATGTTGGTCACTGTTGCTCAGTTTCAGGATGTTGCTTGACCAATCACGAGGAAGATGCAGCTAATGCATATGTCACCCGTTGCCAACATTATCCAGGATGTAATATTTAACCCGGAATGTATTTTTCCGCCCCTCCCCTTTTTTAAAGTCTGGAACGCATATGAAACTTGCTCTCATTATATAAATCAAATGGTTGTGTTCTAACATGAAAAACACGTCATTGTCTTTCAACATCGCCATGTACCGCTAAGTTTTCCTCTTTTGAAGAGCTGTCCGTAACATCAAAAGAAGATAACAGTGATGACAACGAAAGAATTTCCATTCTTCTGCTCCAAAACTTCTAAACTTGTGCAGAAATTACACAGCAACCAGTCATAAAATCAAGTAACTGTTAAATAATTTATGGACTTGAGTTTGTAAGCCACTAGGGCTATGTAGTGGATATTGTTAAAACTAACGTTAGTGTGTAGGTAACTCGGGGAATGCGCATTTATCTTTAACGGACAGGTAACTACGGCTGTAACAGTAAATGTTGTCTTGGAAACCCATTTTGGACTTAACATTCAGGTAACCCGCAGATAACTATGATGGGACAGGTAACTACTATTTCGGGAACCGGCCATAAGTGATTCACTAATAATTGATCATTAGTGCTTTCTAGCAAAAACTCACTCAGTCTTCTTGACCGATTTATTAAGCATTGTCACTATGACATCAATCACTAATCCAGTCTCTACACTGGCATTGTTGATAAGGTCAGACCTATTTGTAACTGGAATGCACAAAATACTTCCAATGAGTGTGGGCTGCTGGTTTACCTGGTCAAGAAAGTTTTCAGGAGCATTCAATAACAGTTAACGAAGCAGCTCAGCTGAAGTGAAACCATCAACTTCACAGTCTACACTCAGTAGGTTTAATTTCCTCCCAACAAATATTGCATGGTCAAGGTATATTTGCATTATTTAATGTAAATTTTCTCAGAATGAGTCTGCTGCTTTCATTGTGGAACCAGGTGGCCAGTAGAAACACCCAACCATTAACTTCTCCTAGACCTGTCCATATAACTTCAGTCACACCCATCTATCTAGGTAGAGAGATTTTTTGTCAACTGCAATGAACATACACGAACCTATTGTGGCATATTACATTCCTCACTAAATATTACATATCTTTCCATGTCACAATTCAGCCAATTCTCAGTCCCGAGGATAATATGAGTGCAACAAATTTCCTGTACTTCAACCATTATGGGGACTTCATTATGAATACTTTGAAATTTACTGTTAATATTTTGACAGCTGAAGTGACATTCTTCTGAACATCCTACCGACCTCTACACTTCCATAACATATTTCACAATCATACTAATTATACTTTTTTGTCAGTGAAATTGTATCTTTTTGTATTGTACACTATCACCCTAATTATACCATCTTTTTCCATAATGAGTATTACTCTGAACCGTGGGTTCGAAGTGTCACACCCTAGATTATTTTTACAACCCAACTATTTAGATAATATTTCAATATAAATAGTTTTTTTTATATATATTTGTGAGCTAATAAAAGTACAGTCACATAATACTAATAATGTAGGGGTTAAGTATACGGTAATACTTCTTTCACAATAATGTACATTCTGTAAACAAAATTACAGTTATTTTTTACACTAACTTACAGTTTAAAATAATTTGCCACCCTAGGCTGGAGCGTACTCAGATTACTGGTACATATGCCACTGACTGCTACCAGAGCAGTTACTTCCTTCATGTAGTGCACCCCTGACCTATCAAGGAGAGTCCTACAATACTCTGCGCAATAGCTCACGTCCAGAAATCTACAGCGAAGACTGTCACAGAGTCAGCATGTGACACTGGCAGCCTTAACCAATTCTGCCAGCTGCCTGTGTGAACTGAAGATGACCTCAGAAGAAAAACTACAGGTGTCACTGGTGCCAACACGTGCCACAGCTTTCAAATGATGCACCCCATGTGCTTTATAGCACTTGGGAATTAAATTGTGAAAATGAGTAGAAAAGTTAAAATAAGTGAAACTTGCTACCACAATGTTGTTCATTACAGGCAGAAGTCAATTGACAATGACAGAGGGGTGTTAATTCTACACTACACATTAAGAACACACAACTAAGACTCGATGTGGAACAACATATCAAGAGTACTGATTAATCTGTGTGTAAAATGATCATGATGTTTGGTTAAAAACAAAGCTTGAAGTACTAAAGGGGGGGGGGGGGGGTAGTACACTTACTTTTATGGGGGTGGGGGGGGTTATTACACTTTTTTCATTTTATCATTTCTAAAAATTTTGTCAAGTCGTCTTACAGCAAACACTTATCCAAATTGTAAAGGGGTTTTTAGTGCTGTATTACTGCAACACCATCAATAATATTTCATTTGTGGCAGTACACAGCCTTATTGTCAATTGCTACTCAATTTCCTGAATAACTCAAACATAATTTCACAGGCAATGCATTTATAAGTAATTACCGAACCAAAATGAAACACACAGAAATAAAAGTTTATAGCAGTTTACTTTCATACTTATTTTTCGTTACATATAGTGTCAGTGCTTCCAGACAAAATATTCATATCATCATCATACATCTGCAAATAAACTACTAGAGCATAATTGCTAGCCCAGAGCACATTGAAATACAAAAACAAACAAAAAATAGTGAGAGCTCTTTGTACGTGACACACATATCAACTGACATATTGCTCACTATTTAAAGTAAGCTTTTACAGTATAAAACTGATCAGTTGGCTAAAGTTCAATAGCTTTTTTAATAATATAAACCTATATATAAATTAAAATTGTGTGCACCACCACACAATGCTGGTGAGCTACAGAGACATTTTCTTAAAATTTCTACTTTTAGGACAACACCCGATTCCAACAACAGACCTGTTGCAATACATTTGCTGACTAATATGCACCAATACTCTCTGCACATTTTAAGCATAGTTATGGCAATAATAAATTAAGACAAAAATCTGTATTTTCACAAATGATCTTTTAATACACAGAACACAATTTAAAATTAATATTATTCATTTTAATACCGTTATACTTCAACACAATACACAAACAACTCTCAAATCATTAAAATAATTACAAAAAAACTGTGTGCATGTACTTTCACATGAAGTTCCATGAAATGAATAATCAAAAATGATTATTTTAAAATATACATGAAGAACAAACAATTTAGAAGCTGGCACTCTAAAAACAAATGGATATTTCTGAGACCTTAAATGTCAAGCTTCTTCACTCAATGAACAAATATTATAGTAGAACAATACTAACACAAATTTCATTTTATCAATTTAACACATTTTAGTATGCAATGCCTTTCTCAACAGTAACAGTATCCATATATCTAGTATGTGTTCTACAGAGCAGCCATGATCAGATTTATAGCTGATGTATTCCTCGATTTCTTTACAAATTGCCTACACTTGATCTATTTTGATGGACAGAGTGTTATCAGCAATGGATATAAAATTAAAAATCTTTCATATTTCAGATTACAATCCAAATAAAAAAAGTCCAACTAGTTAATGATTGAAAGTACTGAATATATTTAGTCTTATGAAATATGTCAAAGCAATGCTGCAGTTACTTGAAGCATTACATGACAAGCACATTCAACAGTGAAAGGCAATTTTTTCTTTGTAGAATACTTCCATGTTATACTGACAAGGTTTCAGGAATTGGACATAAATATTTTTGTACAAAGAGAAGGTATGAGTCTTATGTAAGTTATGAAAGTATAGAAAAAATATTTTCTTTGCTCTTAAAAACATTTGACAGAGCTTTAAAAACAATGTCTTGTTTCATAATGTTACTCAAGCCTTTTTACAAATGAATGTTTTGATGGCAATACTAACACAATTTCAAGTAACAATATCCAAATAATATTTTATAGTATGTATTATTGTGCACACAAGATGACATTAAAGATTAAAACAAAGCCCAATTTGGTCAGATGAAACAACCATTCACCCAACTTCCTTATTACTAGTGCCATTAAAATTGCTGACATATCAGAAACGTTATGCACTGTGCACAAGCACATACATATTACTTTATACAGATTGATCTCCATGGAACAAAAATCACACATTCACTCCACAACCTACAAATCTTTAGCAGAAGATTTGTAAATCTTTACAGTTCCTGTGTGATTAAACTGTTTGCACATTTCTTTATTGTAAACGACATTCACACAAAATTAGACAGTCAATGCAACACATTATTTACTTCATGGTTATTAGTCTCACAGATAAATGACATACTTTGCCCAAAGGCTTTAGATGTTTATTACTCTTGACAGTTTCTGAACACGATTCAAGAGAATATCACCTTGTTTAATTGTTGCTTGATACTGCCAGTTCTTGGAGTCAGGTCTATTTGTTTCTACAACTCCACCAACTTTATCAATTTTACAATGCAGTCTTCCTGCAGAAATAAATCTTGATAGTTCCCTGTGAAACAATTACTGAAATTAACAACAACAATACTTCCCACAATAAAATTCAGCAGATGTCACAAATACCAATGAAAGCATATGTCTTTGGTATTATTCCTGAATTTACAGTACTGTCGTTGAGAAGAGAGGGGGCGGGTGAGGTGGTAACAACTGTGTAGACTACCTTTGATGTAATTAAAATGTGAAAGTAATTTTTTTTTCTACTTACTGATCAATATAGTCAATCGTAACACCAAAAGCATCTGCCATGTACTGGAGTGTTAGACTGCGATACGACTCCAACAGCTGCGAGTATGCCATTATCCTCATCTCACGTACATAAAAGCGGTAGTGCGGATTCAGGAAGTAATCTCTCTTAAGAAGTCCCTCAACATGAGCTATGAAAAGAATTATATGAGTAAAACAAATTTCCACATTATATGTACCACAATAAAGATATCTTCTAAGTAAAATCAATTACCTAAATTCTTGAAGAAATCAGCATAAAGGCAGTTGTACAATGAAAACAAGTAATCTTTCACATCTGCATTTGAATGCAAAACTTCTAGAATTTCTGAGCCTTTAACAATCTGTAAAAGAATATGATCATAACAAATTTTACACACATGAGAAAGTCTGCAGTCTTACAGAAATTCAAATTAAAATTTTAGTTTATAACAATAGTGAAGAAGTAATGTAACTATCAGTGTGCATTATACGAGACAAATATCACAAAGACTCACCTTGTCCCTAAGTTCATTACGAGGTAGTGATATCATGCTAATATAAACTGTGTACCGTACAAATGTATTATAATCCATCAGTTCATATGATGTGAAAGTAGAGATAGTATCAAGGAAATACGCTGCTGCACTTTTGAAATCTCTGATGACCATACAATACGTTCCTTGGTAAACTTTCAGCCTATTCCTTCTGTCCCAGTCACCACCTTCATCTATTAAACTTGAAAAATAGAAAGAAAAATTATTCCTATACTGCTCCAATTCTTCAAATACATAAAAGTTAGCTGTTCCTTTATTCTTCAAGAACTTCTACCAAATGGTCTTACAAAAGAAGTAGCTATAACACCTGTGTAGATATGTTCTTAAAGTCTTTTGAAAATTCAGAGCTTAAGTGTAACTTTTGGTTTATGAATTACCTCTTTGCTTTGTCAATATTTTTAGTTATCAGATCATGATCCAGATAAAACAGACCTATCCTTATTATGTGGAAAACAATATCCAAACGATTTCCAAGAGAGACTGTTTTTTCATACGTTTTCCTGAAACACTGCAGTGATAAATCCTGAAAAATGAAAATATCATGGAATACTTATTTATTCATTTAAGTAAAAGGTGAAGGCCATACTTTCAACTTAAAATACTACATACCTTTGCACCAATCTTGCAGAGGTATTCTGACTTCTTCAAATTTGCATCCCTCACTTCCATTTCACCAAGATTTTTCTCTGCATCTTCAATTGCTTCATCTAATTCTTTCAGTCTCTGAGTGTTAGCTGCCTGCATTCGTGACATCAATTCTTCATCAAGTTGCCATCCAAGAGAACTGCAGCATTCCTCATAGAATGGTGCCATGTCTATAAACAAATAATTTCATGGTTATTGAAATAATGAAAGCAGAAGTAGTCACAACAGAAATTTAAATGGCATAACATCAAACAAACTGATCAGATATAAGATAGCAAGATAATTTCTGTTTATATTCCCTTTGTGCAAGCAATAACATTTAAGTGTTAAAGTTATCAAGTTGACCTACATACAATATGACATTGTACGAGGGTTGGAACTTAAAAAGTGGAAACACTGCTGTGGAGACACTATGCAATGGAATCTACCATTGTCGCTAATAGCACACGTTGTTGACATACCTACCTTACCTCCGAGCAAATGAGCTCAACCATCCCACATCACTGGCGTGCACACAACCGAGAGAAACACAGTCACTTGTGAGGAGGCAGTCTAACATAACGATGTCACTATCTTTCCAAAACAGGAACAACCGAGTTTGATCAAGATTGAACGTTCCAGAGGTCTTACAGCACAACAGTTCATCAGTGTCTTCAAGAGCTGTGCAGAAAATCTGCATTGCAGTACACAACAGTGGCATGTTGGGTAAATACCTTCAACAAAGGTTGGCAAACTGTGGCAGACATGCATCGGGTATGTCGGCCTAGCGTCTCTGAAGAAAAAGTGCATACTGTTGTCACGCCAGTGGACAGTGATCGACACAAGACGATTTGTGAGCTCCCCCACGAAACCAGATTAGCGCATATGACTGTGCTTTGCATCCAGAAGGAATGCCTGGGCATGCGAAAAATTGCATCACAATGTGTTCCGCATGAATTGATGGAAATACAGAAATGGATGCATAGGGATGTTGCTCAGACACACTGAGTCCTATGAGCACCGAGAGGCCTTCTTGCGCTATATCTTAACACCGGATGAGACATGGGCCACATCTTATGAGCCAAAACATACACCAATCATTATGGGTCGCCGCAAAAGTCTAAAGTGCACAGAGCCCCAGTGTGGTGAAAGTTATGGTGATTCTTGTGTATGACTGTGATGGTGTTATGCTAACACATTACTTTCCTCCACGGCACACCGTCAATGCCCAGTATTACTGTTAGTTTTTGTCCACCCATCATTTTGAATGACAATGCACGGACGCATACACCTCAACCTGTGGCTGCTCTGCTCGGTCAATGGGATGGGGAAGTACTATACCATCCACCATACTACCCAGACTTAAGTCCTTGAGACTTTGATTTAATTCCGAATATGAAGGACTGTTGCAAAGATTCGACAGGCAGTAGACCACTCCATTTGCACAATTAACAGAGCCGGCTCTGCTAACGATATACTACGCCTTCCACAATGCTGACAACATGTTCTACACAATGCAGGTGACTACTTTGAAGGACAGTAACAGGTGCAAACATGTAACGCTTTTGTGGTTGTGAATAAATAGTTACCATTATTTAAGTTCCAACCCTTGTATATACATCAAAATTCAGTAAATAAAAAAATGTTGATCTACATAGAATGTCATATTAGCAACCAATGAATAGCACATCCTCCTGAGTAACAGTACTCTTCAGTTCTATTTACAAGACCAAACAAGCCTGTTAACAAATAAAAAACTGAACATCACTTTGAAACTTTTTTTCACACATTACAAAAGAAAACTTTAATACCCTAGTGAAATAGGGAATTCCAAATGCAGATCAGCCAAATCAAATAGTTGCACATAGCACAGCTTTTTGACAAAAAGTTTATTACAGCCAGTTTAGTATTTTCGAATAATGACATGACTTGCAAGCAAACTCGCAATTGGGAAGTTGTTAATATTATGCAAGACATGTCAAATCAACAATGATCTGCAAGTTAGCACCATTTTAAGCAAATAATATTTACAAGAAATCTGATGAAAGAATTTGTCAAATTTTCAGCAGCTGCAAATAGTTCACTAATTAACAGACGGACACCAAAGCATATATAAATCTCTCAATAATGTCCTGTAACAATGACCATGGTTAGACATTCCTCAGAAAATAAGTAAAATAAGTGCTTACCATCCTTGCTCTTGAATACATGTGTCATGTATTCTGCATAGTCAGTAATGTTTTAATGTTACTAGATGTGTTATTGTGTGTGAAAGGATAACCCCCAAACAAGAAAGACAAAAATGTCCTCAAAATTGCATCTGTAATAAGTTTGCAATTACTTCACTGATTTCAATAAAACAAATAACAAATTAGTAACATTAATGACTATACAGAATACAAATCTAAGGTTATCAATCTTTGAATATTTCCAGTGGGCCACTGCTGTGCATACAAAAGCAGAAAGCAATGTTAATGTTACCGGTTTGACGTTACTGGCATAATGGACACTAACAACCATTTTACTTTCATTTCTAACAATGTCCACACACATTATCATTCTACAGCATCAAAATATAACCTTTCTTCATCAAAAAGTAATGGAAATTTAACTTTGTGTTAAGCAATCTGACGAAAATGACCAGAATTGAGGCAAAAATCACTCTTAGATAATGCTCTCAATCACACATTGATGTTTTGTTCATGACTGTTTGGATTTAGAGAGAGAGAGAGAGAGAGAGAGAGAGAGAGAGAGAGAGAGAGAGAGAGAGAGAGAGAGAGAGAGAGAGAGTTAGATTACTTTGAAAATATGAAAGCTTGTAGTTGAAATGAAAGCTAAATGGAGTAATAACTCTTAAATCACGTAAATCTTATATCAGCATGAATAATATAATGATGTACAACATGTAGTTTACCATTCATAAACTGCTATAAACTCATTCTACTCTCAAATATGGTGGGCTATGGCTATTTTCAACTGAAGCATTTATAAGCAAGGTTGTTAAGTCAAGGCTTTGGAACTGTGACTTCTGCTTCTAAGTGCTTCAGCTGTTTAACATGATAATGTAGTGAAAACTTGCATACTTCCTTAACGGGACATATACAGTTAAATGTTAAAAACAGGCAAGTCCATGTACGTTTACCTCTGAAACATGGAGAACAATTTAACATTTGCATGTTGTACACGTCTACTGAAGCAGAATAAGATATAACGGAACCAGAGGTATATACACTGGTAGTCATCCAAAAGGTAACAAAAAGGAAGACAGATCACACAGCCAAATTTATTTGAGAGAACATTTGTATGAAGAACAAATGATTGAAAACACAGACCCACATCTCAGAATAGAAAGTATACAGAAGGGAAAGGAGGGACAGCTCCTTTTATCTGTATGCAGCCAATTGTTGCTGCTCAATGCCATATTGAGATATAGTCAACATGCAACAATAGCCACTTAGTATTACAGCTGGAAATGGACGTTTTTAGGAACCAAAGCTTATTACACAGACCAACAGAACTTGTATAAAAGGAAACAGCGTTCCTTCATGTTCTCCTCCATTTTACGGCCTGTTCTTGAACCTAATTGTAATCCAATTAATTAAAAAAAAATAATAATGAAACTGTAAGATGAAGTCAGGAATTGTTTTATTTGCTACTTCACTCATTTGGGATCAGACAGACATAATTACGGTTTTCATTATCATTCACCAAATGACTAGACTATATTGCCACAAGTCTTCCAACAGAATGTGTGGCGCAATGGTCAGCATCACAGATCACTGTGCTTGCGGTCCCCAGTTCAAATCCTGCCAGGGACAGGAGATTTATTTATTTATTTATTTATTTATTTTTATTCACTATTTCTAGAATGTTCTACATGTTTCTTATGTTTGATGTACTTGTAAGTTCCAGAAAATTCATTCTGTGTATAAATAGAGGAGCACTCCAAGCAGGAGTCAGCCTGTACTGAGTGTAAGCTTGTGTTACCAATAAAAGTGTTCCAAGTGTAAGGCGTTGTGCTCTATTAATGACCAGCCTTCGAATTCCGCACCACCTGCAGTTTGCAACTTGACAATACAATACATAGTAGAAAACAGTAATGAATGAAATGAACTTTATTTACAGTATGAAGGTCCACATAAACCCATTAGATTTTACTCAGTCTTTGGAACAAAGCATTTAATTCTATTTAAGAGATGGTTTGTAGTTATGCATTTCTGATCATACATGGAGGACTTATTTCTATAAATACATGAATAAACCTAGTAATGCAAAATAATGTTTAGGAAAACAGACAGCAGTAATAAATAAGAAAGTGGATCAACAATTGCCAAGTTTTACTTGACACAAGAAAGTTGAAGAAAGTTTGCAAAGACGACTGCTTCAATATGCACACTACATATTCTGTAGTTTTTATGCAAGTATTTTTCCATCTTTATTAATTAACTCAGCCCTCCTTGAGTCCACACTCCACTTCTTTACACTGGAAACAAACATAGGCTTAAAAACATACCTACGTTACAGTCTGAAAAGGAAAGGTGGCCGAATGAATATCATCGATTTGACTGGTTCAGTTTACTTACAATAGTGGCATCAGAACGTGTTGATGTTTACAAAGAAATGTTCTCTTGAATGAAACTATCACTCTGCAGTGGAGTGTGCACTGATATAATACTTCCTGACAGATTAAAATTGTGTGCCGAAACCAGGATACAAACCAGGGACCTTTGTCTTTTGTGGGAAAGTGCTCTACTGTCTGAGCTATCGCGGCATGCTTCACAGTCCATCCTCACAACTTTACTCCTGCCGTGTCTCCCCCATATCCTTTCCTCCCGGAGTGCTAGTTCTGCAAGGTTCACTGGATATCTTCTGTGAAGTTTGGAAAGTAGGTGGCGAAGTACTGACAGAAGTAAAGTTGTGATGACAGACCATGAAGCGTGCCAGGATAGCTCAGACGGTAAGAGCTTACCCGCGAAAGGCAAAGGTCCCAGGTTTGTATCCAGCACACAATTTTAAAAAGCCAGGAACTTTCAAATATTCTCTTTGTGATGTACGTACAAGAACCTGCCCACAAAAAGTAGGAACACCATAATTATTTATTTCATTGTCAACACGAAAGATTATTCTCCTTATTCTGTGTGATTGAGTTTCCAATGAGCAATTAATTAATGGTTGTTGTCCATCAGCACACTACCCGTGCTGCTGCAAGAATAATTTTACCATTTCACTCCATAGGAGAAGTGGGGAAGATGGGCCTTTTAAATTCCTGAAATATCTTGCCTAAGTGGGCAATAGGAGAACAGAACAAACTCATGCAAGATTTCCTATTACAGCATAAGGTGGTTTGAGTCACATTCCAATCAAGGGTGGCATAGCATATGGAGAAAGGCAGTAGATAATTCTCTACCCTGGGTTTGAGTCACTATTTATGTCAGTTATATATATAGCTAACTATGTGGCATCTGTTCTTTTAGCCATCTTCAAAAGAGCAGAGATCACTTTTGATCCAGTAGTTATCTATTCAATGTAGATAAAAATTGAAAAACTGCTTTGAATTTCTCAATTATAGGGTAATTACATATTTTAAAAATGTAAATATTTTAAAAATGGTCAAGCAACCCTCATTGGACCACTTCATATGGTTTGACCCATTTATTAATGTTCATGAAAATATCATTAGTATACATTTCGATAACTATGCTCGACATGCTGCAAACAAAACAAACTGTGCTTCTAGAAGAGCACCTGATGAGAGGTCATTAATGTACACAAGAAAAAGCAATGGCCCTAAGATGGATCCCTGTGAGGCACCACATGTAATTTCTTCCCAATCTGAAGACAACAGCTTAATTCACTAGTCCCTTGCACTGACTCCCTTTGTTTCCTGTTAGCAAGGTACAAGTTGAACTATTTTGCAGCAATGCCCGTGACACCACAGAATTCTAATTTACTTAAAAGTATGTTATGGTTCAGACAATCAAATGCCTTTGAAAAATCACATGAAATACCTACTATTTGTAATTTATTATCTAATGAATTAAGATCGCCTGTCACACCATGCCATGTGGCAAGCATATCTACTCGGGCTGCCTACAGTACCAAAACGGACGCTATCCAGCCAGCATCAGATAAAAAACGATGACTTAACATATATCGATGGCAGTAACTCTGGACTACTTCCCGCAGAGAGCGCCACTTTGGCAGGGAGCGCTGCTGCGGCACCTCTGTCACAGAGAAATTCCTACGCTACTCAGGGATTGGCCGCAGGGTTCTACTTAAGGCCAGGCAGCAGCCTTCCTTACCAGTTCACTCCACCGACAGCAAATGAAGCCTACAGTATCCTGGATCATTCTTCTATGACAGCTCTCCAATATCTTCGGAACCTGAGAAGATACTGTCGGAACTCTACTATTCATTGTGGTGACAACGTTTTGGACTGTTTCAAATTGTAGAAGTTGTTACCTAATGTTTTGTGGACGAATTGGGACTTTGACCCCTCACTCTGTACCTGGGGTTGTCCAGTTACCTTCTATATTGGAAATTGAAGAAGATAAAATATTGTGTCGGTAGAAGTATTTCATTGGTCACAACATATTCCTTGAAACATTAAAAGTTTAATTCAAAGGTAAAGCAGACAACAATCCAAAGGTTGGTTTGAACACCACAGTAATTTACTGGGCATGATCCTGGAGGTGGTATGCAGTTGCCTTTCTCAGCCCTTCGAACTGACTTACCCAGCCAGTTACAGGGGGACCTACAGTTTAATGTGGATTCCGAACCATGGTGCTACTCAATATTTTTCATGTCAGCAACATTGCTAGAGGTAAAGGAAGAGGAAAGTGACAGAAAAATCCCAGGAGCTGGTGGGGATCGAACCGTCGAGCTTTGGATGCATAGACTGGCACTACCACTGTGCTATCAAGCCACACCAAGCAGGAGTATTGAAATATTTAGGTATATCTAAATTTCATAAAAATGTAGTTATGAAATTTAAATATACTTTAATATTTCAGTACTCTTGAATTGCTGCAGCAACAACAAGAATTGTCAAGAGAAGATCCAATTATGACACCCTCAACTGTACAGCAACGATACAGTTTTCCAATTTGATGAGTGGATAGTTGCAATGATTGCACACAAAAAGCTCTGATTTCCAATTTATTACTTTTAACTCTTCCTAAATATGTAACAACCGTCACTTACCATTCTACATATTTCAGAAAGGTGAAAATGTGTATGTCCTTATTTATATTGGAATTGTTTTGGCAATTACTGACAGAACACCATAGGCCGCCTTTTCTCTTATTGCTACTCATAATACAAATGATACAGCTCTAAGTATTACCATATATTTCTACCTTTTACAGTGCATTGAACCATTGCTTAATTGTACATAATCCAAACAATTAAAATGAACACTTCATAGAGTAAATAAAACTTATTCAGATGCATTTCGCTATGAAGACAGCACTTTACTATTTCTTAAGATGGTCAGACTTCACACATGAGCACTACATTTTGGCACACAGGTTGCAGTGAAGTTTCCTTTCTGTATGCTACCTATTCTGTGCCCACTTTAAGTGAGGAAGACTATGAAACCAGTATTGTTGCAGTTGTTGGCTATAACCACTAAATGCCTCAGCATTAAATCAGTTGGATACCGATTTGGGACAAGAACTAAACTGCATAGGTCATCAGGGGAAGGAGTGAGGATAGGAAAAGAGGGGAAGGGAAAAGAAATATGCAGTCCAAGGAGGAAAGGAGGAGGAAAGACTGCATTAGCTCGGGGACCCATGCTCACCACACACGTACTCATCAGCATTGAATCGAAGAGGCTGGCTGGCAATCCAGGCTGATTACACAAATGGTCAAAGTTGACCTGGTGGTGTATCACAGGGCAATCACTCTGCAACCATTGACCAGATATTTGACAGGTCACAGATTAGGGGTAACTAACAGGCCAACACAGCAATGCAATCTAATGGACAAAGAGAACATCTGTAACAGTTTGTGGGGTGACACTGTATGTGGGCATTAGTAAGCTCCAAAAGTATGGGAGGAGAACAGACTCAAACATTTCAGACATGTAATACTGCTGGTTAATGTACCAGCAATGAGTACTAAGGTAATGCGGAAATGGGCTTCAATACCACCCCAAACCGTAATACAAGGTGCAGGAGCAGTATCTCAATGCATAAGGACAGTTTAAAAGTCTCTCACCCCGATGTCTCCAGATGCTTATCCAACTATCATGGTGATCAAGGTAGAATTGGGATAAATCGATAAAAGCAATGTCATTACAATTCTGGAGGCACCATGGTAATGACAGTATTAGAGCACCCCTACTACAAATTGCCAGTACACTAACCAGAGTTGGAGACTGTTGTCCCTGCATATCTTCAGAGCTTACTGATGGCCACATTGCAACAGGAAAATGTGTGATCACATGTGGCACGAGCTGCTGCCTTGACCTCGACATTCTCCCAATTTCTTGCTTATCAGAAACTTGTGACTGATGATGGCAGACAACTGGCCCAGGACACACCGGATCAGCTATGGCAATATAGGGAAGCAGCATGGACTGTTAGACCCTAACACCACATCCAAAGTCACTTTGATTAAATGTTGTGCAGTAGCGGTCATAGCCAGCAAACAATACTGATATCAAACTCCCTGGCAGATTAAAATTGTATGCTGGAACCGGGACACGAACCTGGGACCTTTGTTTTTCGCGGGCAAGTGCTCTACCAATGAGATACCCTGACATGACTCACCCTGACATGACTCGCAGTCCATCCTCACATTCTGAAAACATCTCTTAGGCTGTGGCTAAGCCATGTCTCCAACACATTCTTTCTTCCAGGTTCACAGGAGAACAACTGTGAAGTTTGGAAAGTAGGAGCTGAGGCACTGGCAGAAATAAAGTTGTGAGGACGGACCGTGAGTTGTGTCAGGATAGCTCAGTAGTAGTGTGTTTGCCTGCGAAACGTATAAGTCCCAGGTTCAAGTCCCGGTTCCGGCACAAAATTTTAATCTACCAGGAAGTTTCATGTCAAGTGCACACTCTGCTGCAGAGTGAAAGTTTCATTCTGAATATTGATATTCTCTTCTTCAGTTCAGATGGGACTGTATTTTCCAATAATGTGACCTTTGTACGACATCTTATCTTTCAAATTTTGCTATAATATCTCTGGTCCTCCTTAGTGTTGCATTTTGGATCTGCAGCAGATTTCCCATTATGAATATTTGTAAATGCAAGACCATGGATTCAAACTTTTCAAATCACTACCATTTTTGTGCTTGTGCTTAGACTAACACCATCCAATATACTACAGCTTGTTGCAAATTGGCACCACTGCATACATGTTGACATGGACGGAATCACATTGCAGAAATGATGATCAAAGCGTTTGAGATTACCTTACAATATATTATCAATTTTGTTTTGTCATGAACAACACAAATGATCGGTGAAATGTGTGCTCTCGTAATTCCAAGGAGGCCAACTCAATAGGGTACTGTTACTAACATCTGTGACAAAAACAACGCCATTGTTTTACATTTCACTAGGGACAGCATCATTGGTAATGACAGCATACATAAAAGATGGTAAAACTTCATTGGCAAAGATGAATAATGGGTGACAATGATTAGCCTTAAGAACAACTGTGGCCAGATACCATGAACCTAAAACAGTAAAAGCAACTACAAAATTCTATACTCAACGAGTAATACAATTTCGACAAGAGCTACAAATTCAAGTAAGGGTTGCAGCTGTGAATCCCTTAATAACAAAAGCCAACACAAAGATAGGAAGGAAGTGCTACAAAGATCATAGACATGGACACAAAGTATACGGTATGAAACAAGTGAGTTTATGTACTGAAAAGCCCAGAAGAATCTCACTATACAGCATGCCAACTTCCTACAATCAAGTATGGGGGAGATTCCACACGATTTAAGGATATGTATCATGGTATTTAATGGTTTCTATCTTCAATCACGGCACCTGTGGTTACATTTCTAGTATTTCTGCAGTAAATAATTACTAAAAATCTTTGTTTTAAGCTATTTTTAAAGATTTCCATTTGTTATACATATAACATTGATGTTACATTAGTGGAAGTGTTAAATAAGAGAAAACTGTGTAAAATGTCAATTTTTCTTCTTTCCAGACCTAATTAACATGTGCAAATCATTGTAAGCAGTGACAAACTAAAATCTAATTCTCTAGTCTCCTATTTTTTTCTCTCTCTCTCATAGCATACAGTAGTTAAGATTTATTAAGTCTATCAATGATAAATAAAAGAAAAACAATTTAGTTTAAATTTTTGTGTGAATAGTTTTAGTGTCTCTTGGTATAACATTTATATTTTAGTCAGTACTTAATCAAGTTTCCACGATTTCTGTTTCTACCATAGGTGAGAAGTGCGTGACTAGCTGTAGGATCATTAGTTCCAAGGTGTGGTGTGATATTTTCTGTGGTTTCTTTCATTGGGGCAAATGAAGTGGCGTGGAATATGGGGACAGAAATTAGGCTTGCCAGTGGTTTTGTAGGATCTGCAATAGAAATAGGGAAATGATGCAACAGGAGGGGAACATTGCAGCTTTCCAAGCTGAATTAGATAAGGCAAGGGAGAATCTGAGCAGGTTAATCTGAAAAATAGATTTGACCTGTTGCCTCAGTCAGAATCGGATGAGCCTCATGTAGCTGAAACTGTAGAAAGGGCACAACAATTTTTAAGGACTTGAAAAAGGTAGGGAAATTTGTAAAAAGAAAAAAAGTCTTTTTGTTAGGTAATTCTCATAGTAGAGGTGTTGGCCAACTAGTACAGCAAGAGCTAGATCCAGAGCACCAGGTCACAAACATTTTTAAACCTAGTGCAAAGATTTCACAAAGCAGGATACTGTGGTAGTGGGTGGTCCAGGACATGGTACTGAGACACTGACTATTCCATTGAGACTGACCTGGTGAAGAAAGCATCAGCAACAAAGCATATCAGTGGATTTGTGTGTTTCTAGATGCCATGAGCAGTGTCATTTGAACTCTTCCATCAGGAGAGTAAATTTGAAGCAGCTGCTTATGTCAGATATAGGGTCCCACATTGGTTACATTCCTATGGAGGCTATCTTTAGGTGAGACTACACCAGGAATGGCCCAACGAAAAACAGTGTTGCCAAACTACTAAAATAAAAGAAATGGCCAATTCCGTAATTTTAGCATATACTCCCGTAACATCATAATTTTTGCCTAGAAATAGTGATAATTATAGAAAAATTTTAATACTTGGCATATCTGTATTTATACTATTAGTGTTCTTATATCAGCATACATATACATACATGTTACACACCCACAAGGATCTCCTCAGTATGGAGCTATGGAATGAACAACTAATTAAATGTAATTCAATTACTCTCATTGGTTGGATAATTGTGAATGAATATATCCCAGACAAAAAACTGCTTACTATGACTGACATACACCTAAGCAAAAACAGCAATAGTCCGAAATTATAATAAGCCCACACATACAGCCAAAAAAAGGTTTAGGTGTGCTTTGTACATCAGAAAATCATCAAACATATCTCCTAGACAGCAAAATTGCCAAGTCTCAGTATAACTGAACCGTTCTGAGGAGATTCACAGTGGAGAATAAGGACTAAATTTACAGCACCAACATAATTAAAGTACTTGGCTGATATTCAGTTACAAGAATGGATAAGATTTTTAAATTAAACTGCTTCCTTAATAACACAACCCCAATAGCTGAGAGTGCATTCCAGAGTCTTCATATGGTTACATTCCATAGGGTGACCTGTGTCTAGGCAATGTTATGCAGCAACATATTTGTGAGGTAGTTGTAAATGTTCAAATGTTTGTTAAGCTTATGGGACTTAACTACGGGGTCATCAGTCCCTAAACTTACAAACTACTTACGAACTAGGACGGCACAAATATCCATGCCCGAGGGGGGATTCGAACCCCCGACCGTAGTGGCCGTGCTGACCGTGACTGGAGCGCCTCGGTCACCTCGGCCACCGCGGCCGGCGAGGTAGTTGTAAATGTGTATGACATTTGTGTTCAGTACACTGGACCTCCACAGCAGTAATTATCTGACAATTATATGATATGCCACAACATGTGATATGATAAGACACCCACACCTCACAAAAACCACATTCCACATAATATCTCTGCCAAATTTAACCTATCAACAGGAGAAGCTTACAGAGTTAAGGCAAAAATGCCATTAACTTAGTGCCACCTCTGTGTTATCATCCCTCTCCCAATGAATAGATGGTTAATAGTGCCATGCTCATTTAATCTGTCATTTACTATAACCAGTCTAACAAAAAGTGACTTCCAGATGGGATAACTTAGCTGACAAACTTTCAGGGCCCAAAATGATGCGAGCTCTATACACAAAGGTATAAAGAACACTGTCTCTGTGTGTTCATATTATTTGTTCAACTCACTATATGTAGTAAAAAAAATTAAAATTGTAAATAGGACACTAAGGATCATGTGGACGGTGTTATGCATCACTAGTCCAAGTGCCATATGACAAAATGGAACCTAAATTTTACATATTCTTAAAACATATTAATTTATCAATGTTTCTCAACATTTTGTACCAAAGAAGGGTTGGTGTTCTTTCAGTTAGTAGTGGAATCTCTCAGCATGTAACAACTAAACAGAACTAATTGCGTTCACATCAGAAATATAAAGTAACGGCGCTTGGTCTGGTGATGCATAACACAGTCCATGTAGCTATCACATATACAGTAGTTTTTGATATATAGGTACCTAAAGTATAAAAAAAAGGCACTTCTCAGAAAACTGCATTTAAATTTAAATAGTTAAAACACACGTTTTTAAACTAATGTTTAAAAGTACCTAGCAACATAGCAACATTATCTTTGCCACTCTCTTCCCGTAAAAGGTTCTTTCTGCTTGATCTTGTTCCTTTGGTGGCAAACTCTGCTTCATGCTGTGCCTTGGCATGTCCCAATGTGTTTAATAATTTCAAACCTTTACAGTATTACTGCCTGGGGTGAAGTTAACATGAGTTACCACTCATTTTCCTCATGTTTCTATAATCAATTCCCCATTATAAAGTACTTAACCCTACAAATACATTTGTGTGCATATAATTAGGGTGGTTTGATAAGGCTGATATATTTCTGTGAAAGAACGGGATAATTTCTGTTGCACCTTCATAGTTGATGAACTTTATTATTCAAGAGATCGTATGAATAATTTCAACACTGTACATTGCATATTTCCTGGTTGACAACAATCAATTGGGCAGAGTGTTTACTGCGACTGAAAAGGAAGAAAACAAGTGTGTGCTGTAACTAAGCATTTTCATTTGAAAGGTTGGTCTGCCTCACGTATAAAAACAGAATGGAAACAATATAAAAATTTAACTAGTGTTCCTTAGTCCTGTCATAATCAATGGTCCCCCCCCCCTTTTTTTTTCTTCAATTTGAGAGACGAAAACTAAAATGTCACCATTCGAAAAAAAGATTGTTCAGCTATATTACATTAATACCTCATCTTTCTTTTTCCTCAGTTTAAAGGTCTGAATACTTTCTCGCGGCTGCTGACAGTTTTGTGTAATAGAAGCATTCCGACTCCTCTTCCAACTAGTACCTATTTTCTTTTAATCTGTAACAGTGTCATTTTTTTTCTAATGTTCCTGACTCCCATGCAAAGTAACAATTCCTACTAACTGTTGTTCTGTATTATTTTGTCAACAACTTGTAAAAGATCAAATATGCTACATTCTCTGCAAAATCAACTGGTGCCTAGACTGCTGCTCCTTTCTCTTTAGAACACTTTTTCCAAGGATGAATGGGTAGGGGGGTTTTGTGCGCCCGACAGCTAGATCTTTACCACCTGAGAGTTTTCCAAGATGGGTGTGTGTGTATGCAACAGAATGGGAAATGATTGAAACTAACTAAATCATCCAGTTCTGTTGATTAGTGAATTTTCAATCACAACAGTGTTGAGTACTGTAACAGGAAATATCAGACCAATAAAGTAATTGGCATTTATTTAATTTGTTTGTCAAATAGAATGAAAACACAGATTAAAATAATGTTAACCAGCTAGCCTGGGTTCACTTATTGATGTAGGTAATGCCCATTTCAAATTACTCCACATTTTGGTAATTTTATATTGATCTGAGCTGTCCTGGGAATGACGTATTTAAGTGACAAGTGGGCACAAAACATTTTTTTGCTTGATCTCAGAGAAAGGGTGCCAATCCCACCGAATTTTTGTCACCAGACAGTCACTGGAAAGTTGTGTAGAGCAATACCCTATCCCAGTTCACCTTACAGAAATAGCATCCTCATAGAAAGTGATTAACAATTTAATAGGTATGCCAACTACGGATTGGCCTTAGCAACATGAGGTCTATGTGGTTTTTTTGGACACACTCCCGCATAGGTTTAAATGCAGTGGTCATCTGCTGAACTGGCTTTGACTGTGAAATCAACAGCCTTTTCTTGCAAGAACTTCCGCAGCCTCTTATTCCATCGATGTCCTCTTGTAACTCAATTCCTACCTGTTTCCTGCTGCTTTCCCTAACCAGACTAATCCTGCAATGTGATCGATTGCACGTTATTGTTGCTGGTGTAGTGGGAAATGATTTTCTGAGATTTCAGCAACACATGTTCACTCCTCACTGGGATGCCTTATATTTACTTTATTAGAGAAAATTTTGCAAATATGCTGGAACCTCAACAGTCACTAGACAGTGTTATGCCTAGTGAACAGTTTTTCAGTAAAGCAGGTGTACTGTTGACAAATCATTGCAGCCAATTAAATATTGAGTGCTTCAGTGACCTACAGCTCACTGATAATAACAACAAATGTTCTCATGTTGTGAACAACTGAAAAGTGTTAAGAGCTACACCTGTAAATACGATATAACGTTCTTTGCATATTTTCTTTATAAATAAGTATTTTTGGGTTATAGGTATAGTACTCATTACATGTGCACATTGTGGCAGAATAAATCTTCTGTTTGGAAATGCGCTTTATTTTCATTCTGTATGACTACCTCTACGCCACTTTGCTGCCAAGCACGTGGTTGCTCGCCATCAGAGGTTTGATTCCTCCCTTTTGTGTGTGTGTGTGTGTGTGTGTGTGTGTGTGTGTGTGTGTGTGTGTGTTTTAGAGGCAGCAAAATGGGGGGGAGAGAGAGAGAGAGAGAGAGAGAGAGAGAGAGAGAGAGAGAGAGAGAGAGAGAGAGAGAGAGAGAGAGCTCGGGTCCAGACACATATCGATTATGTGACTGCCATGTCACATGGTCCTGCACATGTTCGGCTCAGTACCCCCTTAAATGGGAGAACCGTAACAGGCCAAACACAGTGTGCTACAGCACTAGTAGTCAGCACCGCTATCAACTGAGCTATGGAGGGAGACTAGTTTTCAACATATGATCCGTAAATAATGTGACAACAGTGATGACAGATTGCAGCTTTGTATTACCTCTGACTCTACTGTGAACCATGAACTCAATTTACCGTGAACTCTTAACTGACTCCTTACATTGTATGTAAAAAGTAAAGCAGTCAACAATCCGAAGATTGGTTTGAACACCACAGTGCTTTACTAGGCATGGTCCTGTTTGGAGGTGGTATGCCGTTGCCTTCCTCCGACCTTCGAACTGACTTACCCAGCCAGTTATAGGGGGACCTACAGTTTAACATGGGTTCCGAACCACGGTGCTACTCGGTATTTTTCACGTGAGCAATACTGCCAGAGGTGAAAGAAGTGGAAAGTGACAGATAAAAATCCTAGGACCTGGCGGGGATTGAACCCACGACCTTTGGATTTGTAGTCTGGCACTCTACCACTGTGCAACCTAGGCGCACTTACATTGTATGTACAGACCTTTAATTTCCTTCAGAAATTTGCCTCGTATTCCATAAGTTTGTAGAACTGACAATAGCTTCCTCCTAGGAACACAGTCTGAAGCCTTTTCTAGATCTATAAATCATAGATAAATTCAGTGTTCCACACATAGCATTTCTCCATTTCCTGCCGTAAGCTTAAAATCCAGTCATGACAGCCTCCAAGAGGCTGAAACCCACACTACATTTTATCCAACTTGTATTCCACTAATAGTCACTCTCTCCTAATAATGCCTGAGAAGATTTTAACCACAACACTAAACAAAGAGAGACTTCTTTAGTTGATTCAGTGTTCTGTTTCCATGCTTGAAAATTGGTGTGTTTACTGCTTTCGTTCAGTCCGATGGAACCTGTCCGGACTACCATGCCATTTTAATCATCCTGTGTAACCATTTGAGACCTGGCAATCTACTGTATTTGATGATTTATGACAATTTCATTTACCCCAGCTGCTTCAATGTATTGAGCATTCTTTCCACTACCTCAAATGCGATCCTGATTCCATCATCATTCCTATCTCACTGTATCTCAACATCTGACTTATCACAGTGCTCAATGTAGGTGAAACAACTCATCAAAATATTCCTTCATCTGCCCAAGGCATCCACAGGATTCACAAGCAACTTTCCTGAGCTGTCTAAAACACTTGTCAATTCCTTCTTCCCTCCCTTTCAAAAGACTGCTTATTACGCTCCTGAAAGGTTTTCCCATGGCTTGATCCAAAGTTTCTAACCCATTTCAAAGTCTTCCCACAATTTCTGGTTCGATTCTACAATTATCTGGTTGGATTTCTTCAATATATTTTTTTAAGTTACTTGCAAAAGAAAAACTGCCAGATTTCTGTTCTCTTCTTGTCTGCACATGTATGGCATTGCAGGACAAAGATTACTTTTGGTACTGATTAATTCAGTTGAACCTTAGTTGCTGCACAAGTTAAATGTCCTCAGAATACTGGAACACATGTTCAGGATTCACTTGTGCTAACACATCCTAATCAATGTAAAACTGTGACATTATGACGCAAATTCATGATTTTGGAAGAAAAATGAGCAAAATGTGTATATCAATCCTATTATATATGATTTGTATACAGCATATTGAATGAAGTAAGCTGGAAGGTCTGAACAACAAATTCTTAGAGTGTATTGATGATTTCCCTACAAAGCAACATGCACAAATAAGGGGAAAGGCTTGGCACAATCTGACGAGTGTGAACACAGCTTTCTGGGAGAAAACTGAGTGCAGATAACAGCTGATTTCACAATTTTCAATTTTCATATGTTATTGAAGTAGTGTAAACTTTCTCAGTGAAGCTAAAAATCCAATTTACACTTGGCCAACAACTATGTGAGTGAAGCATTCCTACTTATCCCTTTTTATATGCCTCTAATAGAGGGTAATTTGTTTGTGTACCCCCTGTTAGAGGAAGCCACCATTCATTCTGATGCACAAGTAAACTACAGTACCTCAGTAAACTGCAGGTTAGGCAGAGTCAAATGTCACAATTGACAGAATAAAATGCTTGTTAAAGTGTAAGATAAAAGATGGTAAAATTTTACTTCCCATTCTGGCAGCCTCTCGTGGTGATGTTGGTATCATCAACATAGTAGAAAACCATTTGGAAGACGTTAAAATACTTAAGAATTGGTAACACACAGAATGACTATTAGTGTTTCGTACAGACCTTTAAGTAAGTAAATAATCCTGTCCCTGTTCTGTGTTTTAAAGGTTCTTGTATGTACCCTTGTCTGACCAGTAAAACTTGTCACATGGTTGGCTAATGCCAACATTACATGATTGCCAGCATTCAACATCCTTTGTCAATATCAGCATGCAAGGTTGCCAAGTTAGGAAGTAAAATGTAACCTAAAATAGTTTCATATCACTCAAAATGATTAATATTTTTCAACAGAAGATTTGCAAACACACACAGATATTATTCAGAGTTTTATTGTGGCAATGTATGGTTGCTTTCCTAGGCAACAGCTACATCTACATCCATACTCTGCTATATACCTCACAATATGTGTCAGAGGGTACTTTGTGTATCATAGTAACTTCCTTCTATTCCAGTCATATATGGTTTGTGGTATAAAAATGATTGTCTGTCTGCCTCCATGTGGTCCCTAATATCTCTAATTTTATCCTTGTGGTGGCAATATATTGGTTGAACCTTCGTGAAATGTACACTCTTGGGACTTTTACAGAAGCCTATACTGCAATGTGGAATGTCTCTCCTGCAGCGTCTGCTACTGGTGTTTCCTAATCATCTCTGTGATGCATTCCACGTTCTCGCTCACTAAATGAGACCGCAATGAAGTATGCTGTTTGATTTGATCTTCTCTGTCTTCTATTAGCTCTAGCTGATATAGATTATAGGAGACCGTATTTATTCAGAAACCCATGTAGAAACATTCTACATGCAGTTGTAAGATTTTTCTTTTTTCAAGTAATTTTTGTGTTACACATAGAATTTCTGTTGTCTTTCTGAAGAGTATCGATATCTCATCCTTACTTTTGCATGTCTCATATATGGTTGCCCTTTTAACACACACATTACTCTGTTCACTCATGTAATGAGTGAAAACAGTAATGCTTATGAGTAGTTCCACCACAATCCAAAAGCACTGATGGGAGTTACCCGTGCAGGATAGAAACATTCCTCAATTTTTCCATTTTCTTTTAATTCGTCACCATTGAGTTAGGGAATTTACAATCACGGGTGGTAGTGGAAAAAGAAATAGGTTATCAAGTTGGCAATGATTTTCCCCCATTGTTGACTAACAATTAATTGTTAAGCTTGTTTTCAGCAGAGCAAGTCGGTCTACTAAACCTATAGAAAATCCGAAAACTTGTAAAAATTAGCAATATTTTTATAATAATTCCACTTGTCTGCTTTGACCCATGACGTCGTCAACATGTCGAAAAACCTTTATACGGGATATCTTAATACTTCCGTATTGTAGATAATAAATAATCTGTAGTTATCCTCATAAATTACAGATAACAGGATGTACCATCAATCACAGATCTCAGCTCAAAAATTCGCACCTTCAGCATTCACACGCAGAAAAAAGAAAACCCTCTGTTAACCTATACCTTACCATCAAACAGTAGCTACAGATCACTTTTTAAACACAAAATATTAATCTATAATCTGTTTTGTTTGTAAACAAACTGCCGTCTTTAACTCAGCTACCACATAATTACTCAAGCTTTCTACAAACACGCATGCACCTCAAAATTAATGTGCTGCGATGGCGTCACGGGTCAAAGCTGACAGGTGGAATCACATACTATAAATGACCCTAAACCTTTCTATCTTCGTTTGCATCACATTTCTTTTCTGTGGTGCAAGCTATCCCCTGTGTCACTAAAAATATGCATTTGTTTTGTTTGGAAGCTTAATATTCGGACTAGTGAAGAAATACTTTAATTTCATTGAGTCTACCATGACAGCCACTGAAATCAGTAAATTAAAATTAAATTTTTAAGTGTATGAAGAATCACTGATGGACAGGACAATTTATATGAAATAACTAAGTTAAAAACTACCCCCGCCCAAAGGATCGAGGTGCATGACTCCCCACCTGCGCAGCTATCGTTGAGGGACATTTTATGAAGTGTCCCAAGTGCATTATGTTAACATTAAAGTTATAATTTTTCACTACATTATTTTTATGGTGTTCATCTGGAATTGTCTGTAAAATGTTAGTATTATTAATTGGTGTGCTGACTTGTGTGTGATTAATCAGTTTTTTTAAGTGCTATAATTGGCCATATTTAAGGAGAGAAAATGGAAGACAATGTGAAATGAAGACATTGTTATCGCTTCAAATCAGATGAGGTGAAAAGAAGTGAATATCTGAAAGGACAGAGAAAGAAAGAAAATAGCAACAAATAACGAGAATGCTTTGAAAATGAAAAGCGAGGGCCAAAAATTAAGAAAGCAGAAAAGTCCACTTGAAACAGTACCTCAACCACTTCAAGTGCCCTCAAAGCCTCAGGAGAACTGTAAAAAGAATAGAATCAAAATTGCAAATGATTCCAAAATAAATAAAGAGAAATCAGAAAAAAGGAAGTGTGTGTGTGTGTGTGTGTGTGTATGTGTGTGTGTGTGTGTGTGTATGTGTGATACTTGTGACAATGTTTGATCTTTATCAATTTCTCCCTGAAGGTGTAGACAGGAATCAGTCTGTGATCTGGAAAGGGAAAATAAAAAGCCAATACTATCAAAAAGTGGTCCTATCAATTAAGTGATTTCTGAAATTCAAGATCAGGTTCCAATGTTCAAGAAGAAAGAACTGAACACCAGTGCAACAGCATGTGTTTTACAGAAAACTACTCATTGGTTTCCCAGGATGAAATACAACCAGCACCGGTGTTAATGAACAAGTCACTATTTTTACTGCACATGCTTTGACCAGTTTGACGTCTCTAAAGGGGCAGCATGTCAATATAAGAAGAAATTAAACACGAGCTCATCATGTTATTCATAAGGTGACTCCATTACCCCCCCCCCCTCTCTCTCCACACACACACACACACACACACACACACACACACACACACACACTTACACTTACTTTTTCTTCTGACAGTGTCTAATCCAAACATATTTCTTGATTGTGCAAAATAAGAAATAAAGTGTATACCAATCCTTTTTCTTAAGTACACAATCAGTACTTGAAAACAGTGGCTAACAGTAACGTGTGTGATGGGTCAAGCTGTGACATTCCTGAGATTCAAAGTAGCAGTGACATTAATGTTCCTCTGTGCAAGTTGTGCCAGATTTTGCAACCATGAAATGGGTTGCTGCGACACGTGAAGGAAAACTTTATCCTGGTGAAGTACTTGGTGTGACATCTCTAAATAAATCTGAAGTATCGATACTGGTAGAGACATGAACCAGGTCAATATAAATAGCCTCAGCCCATATATTGTATATGTTATAACTAGAGGTCTGCGGAGATGTGGATATCCGCAGTATTTCTTACTTTGTGGATAAAATTGTGAGCCATATGGATATCCACGTGTTATATGCAAATAAAGATCGAGGTATATGCCCAGTACATGTGTCGAAATGTTAGCTGAGAACTTCAAGCCTGTGGACATTCTTGAAATCTTTGCAGGGCCAAGATAGAGCGGAAGTCTGTTGTCCTCATCCCCTGGCCACAGACCCAGACAAAAAAATTACTCTGTGCCACAGCGGACGTAGCTGTACCAGAGGGACCTGCGCCTAATGTGTTTACGCAACAGTGTCTTATCTGCAGTCTTAAGTGCTTTCTGGGTGGCAAACTGGCCCACTGCACACCAGAGGTGCCATGTCAAATTTCCGCTGCCTTCAGTTAGCACTTTGTAGTGAGCAAGAGACAACACATATCATAGTGAATACAGTGACAGTTCTTTCTGAAAATGAACACGACATCTATGGGTACTATATCGTGTAAAGCGAAAAGAGGTGATTTGACATTAGTGAAGGAGAACAAATTGAAATCGTCAATTTGGAAAACAATGGGATATTAGGATACGTATTTGATGGCAAGGAAAAGATCAACAATATAGTGGCACGTTTTGGGTGTAAAATAGTATATTCTTACACTGTTACATTGCAACCGAATGAATGGTACAGCCACGCATAAAATACGAACAAACATACAAACAAACATTCATTACATACCGTAAACGGTGACGGAAGTAATAAAGACTGACAATAGCATTTTATAGCAACTTTCATAATCAGATACGGTGTACAGTGAAAGTAACGTATTTAAGAAGGTACACAATGCTAGATGGTATAGGCTGGCCGTAGCTGCAGCTGACATTGTCTTTTTTTGCCGACAGTTACCATTAAAAGTAGACAGAAGTTTCAACACTTTAAATGACATGCTTTACTTTGTGTCACATAACATCTTGTGCATTAATATGGTGAAAATAAAGTCTCCCTTTTGTAAAACTCCGAAAAAAACAGTTAATTTTTTCTTCTGTTTTTAAATGTAAACACAGTAAAATCTCCTCCATGCTGATCAGTTTTAACCACTGAAATTTAAGACGACGCCTGAATTAAACAGCTGGCGTAGTGCTCCGACCACATGGGCTCTGAAGCGCTACTGTGCGCCAATGTTTTCCTGTTTTGGAGTAGGAATAGAACAGTTACTGTGTTTTGAGAAGTCAAAAGTAATTGTCACAGAAACGATGTTTCAACAATAATGATATCATTACGCACCATGGTTTTCAATAATGCTACCTATTGCTATTACCCATACAAAATTTTAATGTCTGCGGATGTGGATATAGTGCCGTGGATGCGGTTGCGGATAACACTTTTCTTATCCACGCAGACCTCTCGTTATAACCAAGATGAAATGCTGAAAATTATTTCTCCTCCTGTTGTGAATAATCAATGTTTTCAAGTTTGATGAATTTTAGAGCACATTTGGTTTTTCTGCTGTTTAGGTTAATATATGTACTGTTTCAAGACTCTTTATTGGCAATTTGGTAGAATGCTTGCAAACAATATATATCGAAGGTGAGACTGTAATGGAGCGATATATCAAGCAATCTAGCATTGAAGTCAAATATATTTGTTATATTTATAAAGTTCAGAATCTAGTGTTTCTTGATATATGAAATGTTCACTTTTATGAGGATAATTAATTTACTGACCGGACAAGGGTACATCAAGAACCTGACAACCATAGAGCAGGAACAGCATCAATTATTTATTTTATAGTGAACACAAAAGACTTGTGCTATTTGGAAAGCCATTAATACAGAATGAGGGGAATAATCTTTTGGGTTGACCAAGAAATAAATAATGAATTCTGTTCCTGCTCTATGGTTTACAGGTTCTCTTGTCCGGTCAGTAAATTATTTTCCTCATAATTATTACAGGTATAATGCCAAACAATTGTTTGATGTATCACTCCAAATTCTACCAAATTACACACTTTTCTGTCAGTAAGCATTATTTCTGTTACTCCTTTCATTTTATTTAATGTTACCTCTCACTCAAAGGTGTTAAAACATAATTTTTTAAAGCTAGATCATTTGACATGTTCCATTCCTCATAACATTTATTGTTTCAGAAACAAATTTAATGGTCCTATATTAACATTTGCTATTTACTATAATTTACATAGAGTTCGTGAAGTTAATGTACATGCTACTGTCATATGTATACATTACAGAAATAATGCAATGTTTTGCAGGTTGCCATATCTGAGCCCCCCCCCCCCCCCCCCTTTTTTCCCCCAACTGCCACACTACTATTTTCCACATCACAGATTAAATTAAAGGATTACTGAAACTGCCCATGCTCTTGTGTAGCACATAATAAAAATTTGGATTCCAGAAATGGGAATACTGAAGGACCCGATACCACCATCTGCTTTGACCCACGACGTCACTGGCAGGATATCGGAGGATAAAAACCATTCCATAATGCAAAACAATACTCTCAAAACAAAATTTTCCATTACCTTCACAATACTGTTTTGCCAAGCAGTTATTACTACAAATGATCAATGTTTCAAGCAATTAATGTTTTCTAATTAAAACATGGGACATTGGATGGATGGGTGAATGTGAACTTATCAATCTGTATTGTATTTCAAGTAATATAACATAATACGCCAATGTCATGTCCTTTTAAATGCTTAATGTGTGCTTCAACACAGAATTTTGTAACCTTTTGATCATTTCAAGAAAAGTCCTTTAGATATTCCTCACATAATATGTTTTCTTTATTGACTTAAGAATGCTTATTTTATCATTTCTGTTATCATGAGCAATCATTCGTTAGTGATTTTTGTCATCCAGATATTTTCTACAGTGTGGCTATTTTCTGACCACCACCACCACGTCCTATCCTCACAAAGTATATTTATATATTTTGTGGATTATTAGTGTATGTTTATACAGGTTGAGTCAGGGGAAAGGTGTGTGTGTTGAGAGGTGAAACTACTGGAGATTCTAAACAAAATTACCCTTTTCTCAACCACTTCCGAATGAACCAGTGAAAACAACGAGAAATGGGAAAAATGTAAGTGACAGTAAATTAAGACACCGTTACATTAGATTTATTTATTGTGTAAGTTTCCTCACAGATGTTCAAACGGTCCCCAATCAACTTCAATCCATTTTGCTGCTCTTTTAGACATGTTCTGTGTTACCGATCAGAGCTCAGTACTGCATCCCTTAACTTAAACATCAGCATGTAATACATGAACCATAAGGTCCACTTGTGTGTCTCCTCCACGCTTTTAGACTTTGCTCCTCAACCATCCCCATAAACAGTAAACCGATGGGGTAAGATTTGGTGACCAAGCAGTGTCTCCATGGCGAGCAATCCAGAGACCAGCTCATATCGGCAAGAACACCTCACTACAGGAGCAGCAAAATATGCTGAAGTTGACTGTGGACTGTTTCAGCATTATCTGTGAGGAAACTGGTTAAACTGTATGACGCTTCTAGCCGGGCTGCTGTGGTTATGTTGGCGCCAATGGTAATGACGGCAATTCAGATGGCCAATAAATGTTTTTTCATGATAACTTCAATTAAAATGAAAATTAGTTTTTTTCTGAATGGACAAGGGTACATACAAGAACCTGTCAACCATAGAGCATGTACAGTATTAATTTTGCTCTGAGGCCAGTTCCACCTTAAGGAAAAGGTATTGAAAAACCTGAGGAGGAGTAAATATAGTAGGCTGGTACAACTCAACATTGCAGTAATGGTGGGTGCTCAATATCGTAGTTATATATAAAGTCGCGAAAGAAAGGGCTCCACGAACAGCAAACAACATTGACACAGCGTCAAAAGTGAAAAGAAAACAATTTTGAAAGAGGGTGGTGCAATACAGAATGAATTTAAAACGAGAAAGCAACTTACAAACAAATTTCAATGTGTATAGGCTAGCTACAACGTAGAGATTGTTCCCCCTTTGGCAAAAGGGGTGAAAAATTGGAAGGCCAAAATAAAGCAAGTGATAGTATTACTGAACGATCTTTCGGGGACTCAATACCATTATGGTATCCGTAAACAAACAAATCAGTGAAGACGCTAAGTGCCACATACAGTGTTAATGACACAAACAATATGACTAAAACCTATTTATGTTTTCAGAAACCCCTCTGTGATAAAGAATAAACTGGGGCATTTCAAATCTTACTTTTAAAAAATACAGAAATACACCTACAATACATGGAATGACTTGCAATGTTGCCCGCAATACTTACTGTCACGCGTTATCGCTTCCATTAACTGATGTTTCACTTGCGAATCATTTGCGTGCTCTGGTAGACTTAAAAGGAATCGCCATTGCGCTAGCATAAGATTCGGATTTTTATCTAATCCTTCTTCTTCCATATTTTCCACAGGCATAACCTCTACCTTGTTAGGAATCGCTACACAACAAATCACAATACCAGGCCACCACACACTACCAGTACCAACCCCAACAAAACCGATTCGTACCAACCAACAAGCTACGACCGGAACCCAGGGACGCGATTGTATAAACTACACTACTATTAATGTAAAAAAAATCATATTCAGAAACTTTTTTCTTGTTAAATTCGTACGATACGGTGCGACGAGGAAACTATGACGTCGTATGACAAACGTATTTCAGAACTAGCGTAAAAATGTTTATTACGGGAAATTCACTCTTGCCTCCACATCATGTCCATATATTCCTAATTTATTTCGTTTCACACTGTGAGCAACATCACACACCGTTAAAAATCCAAGTGTATTCCCACTGGACGGAACGTCTGGAGACGACAAATAAAAGCAAGCACTACTTGGCACATACTGGTAGTTCGAAATAACAAAATTGACCACAAAAGATAATGGCAGATATTAAATCTTGTGTTGATTTTAACTACCAATTTACGAAGAAAGAGAGCAGAAATTGTTAAGGCGTTCAAGAACCTCGGTTAAAAAGACGCTTTTGAAAAGAATGTCTGAACCGATTTTTTACACACTATATAGGGAACTAGGAGAGGAAGCGACATTTTAAATGTACTAAAGTATCTTCGCATGGCGAGATAGCGACTTTTCAATTTTCTGTCTCTGATAAGTGAAATAATCAAGAAAGCAGACACTAACATGTGCCGTACAATTTCCCGAGGAGAAAAACTGGTTTATCTTGAGTCTCTTGTTGCTGCTTAACCATTTCCTTTCTGGACTTTCCGTGTTTTATAGAACAGAATATATTTTAGTAATAATATACGATAATATGTGATGTTAGACAACGGCAAGAATGATCATATGGAGCCCTATATGTGCTATAGTTTGTCATGGATAAAATCATTTCTATTGACTGGACGTTAAATCTTGAGCTTCCTTGGATCGCGAATTGATCGCGGAGGTCGCGGTCGCAGATGTTAGTCTTCGGGAGTACGCAATTCTGCCACTAGATGTCAGACGCAAAGAATTCATGAGTTATTAGTCGGACTTGTTACACTTACACACTCCGTATGTGTGCTGTTTCATGAAACAATACGTAACATAAAATTTACTTCATTATACGTGTACATGAGCGATTATTACATGACATAATATAAATACCTGTTATAGGAAATCAATACATTGTATTACAGCGCTGTAATGGATAGGGTCATAGCTTGTGAGTATAAATATTTTGGGGTAACTCTTGAAGTCAGTCAAACGTCTTCAGAGTCCAAAAGCGTGTAATACGTATTATTTGTGGAGTAAATTCACGGACGTCCTGTAGAAGCCTCGTCAAAGAAATTGGTATATTAACTACTGCCTCTCAGTATATTTATTCCTTAATGAAATTTGTCATAAATAATATATCCCTTTTACCAACAAACAGCTCAGTTCATACATTGATTGATTGATTTTCTCAGGGAAGCCAAAACAGTCTTGGTCCAACCCGCCACTGTGCGGTATCTAGTAAAGCCTACCAATGCCCTTGAACAGTGCAAGGAGTCCCTTTACCAGTTCTTTATTACACGCAATTTCTTCGGGGTCTGGTTGTCCCAAATGTTCTGTGCCTTTTACTCTCCAATGCAATGCATCCGAAGATTAAATGTGATGTAGTTTCATCACCCTCATGACAGATCCTACATTTAGGATCCTCTTCTGTTATTTCCATTGTATGTAGGTGTTTTTTGAAATTCCCATGGGCTGTCATCAATCCAACCATGAGTCTAATCTCTCTCCTATTCAGGCCCAGGATTGCAGAGCTTCTTTTAAAACATGTCTTTGGCATCATTACCTTGCCATGTTTTTGTTGATAGACTTTGGTCCAACATTCTACGTGCTGTCTTCTGAACCAGTTACGTAGCTCCAATTTGATCATTGCCTTGGTGATTGTCAGGACAGGTTCCAGTCCAATAAATGGAGTCTCTGTCCCCATCCTGGCTAATCTGTCGGCATGTTCGTTGCCACTGATCCCCTAGTGGCCAGGGACCCACAATAGGTTTACTCTATTGCTTTCCCCTAGCTCCACCAGAACCCTGTGACATTCTGCAACAATTTTAGACCTTGTTACAGGGGCTGCCAGTGATCTCGGGGCTGCCTGGCTGTCTGAATAGATATAGATGCTACGATCTTTGTAGCATCTATGCAAATTCTCCTCCACACACGCCCAGATGGCAGTGATTTCGGCCTGGAATACTGAGGCAAGTTTCCTTACATAGATGATGCCCTCCAGTCTTGGCTGCACCCCGTATACCCCGACCCTATGCCTTGGTCTGATTTTGACCCAGCAGTGAAACAGACAATAACCCCAGTACAGTGTCGAACTATTTTCTCCCACAGATCCCTACTTCCAATTGTTATATTGAAAGACTTGTTGAAGCAGTATGGGGTTATAATATAGTCGGCTGGCATTTCCCCAACCTTTCCTATATTTACCTCACTCACTATTTTAGTGTATGATTCTGGATATCCCAAAGAGTTCCAGTTTTTGCCAGTTTTGAGTCTGTATGCACCAGCCACTGCCTCCATCTTGACCGAAAGGTGTAATGGGGGCATATCCAAAATGGTTTCCATCCTAGCAATTGGTGTGCTGCTAATTCCGCCTGTTATGGCTAAGCAGGCTAATCTCTGCACCTTACCAAGCTCCTTAGCAGCAACCTGCTGTTCTACATTCTTCCACCACACGACCACCCCATAGGTGATCCTGGGCATAATCACCATGGTGTATATCCAGTGCATACCCTTGCGGCTCAGGCCCCAATTTTTGCCACAAGCTCTCCTGGTACTTACCAGAGTACCTTTTGCCTTGGAGCAAATATTCCTAATGTGAGGGGATCCATGTCAGTTTCTCATCTAAGGTAACCCCTAGATATTACACTGTCCTCTTCACAGGTAGCACTTCATTGAAAAGCTTTAGATTCCAAATTGAATGTTGGATATGCTTCTTTGTGAATAGTACAACAACAGTCTTCTTAGGACTAACCCCCAGATCCTGTTTTCTGCACCAGTCTTGCACAATGTCCAACGCACCTTGTGCCATATTCTTGACTGTGTCAGCAAATTTGCCAAGTATTACTATGACAAGGTCATCTGTGTATCCTTGTCAAAACTACTGCCTAGAGTTTAATTCTCCAGTGAGATCATTCACCACTAGATTCCACAATAAAGGGGAAAGAACTCCTCCTAGCGTGCAACACCTAGTGGTGTTGATTACCATTTTTTCATTCATCATGGTAGCCTCTACCTTTCTTCCACTGAGCATGGCCCTAGGCCACCTACATATAGTGGTCCCTAGGTCATGCACCTCTGCTGCCCTAACCATGGAATCGAAGGTCGTGTTGCTAAAAGCCCCCTCAATGTCCAGGAAGGTACAGAGGGCTATTTCCTGAAAGTGTAGTGCTCTCTCCACCTTCCCAACGAGTTGGTGGAGAGCTGTCTCACATGATTTACCTGGCTGATATGCATGTTGGTTTGAATGTAGAGGAGCCCTACTTAACCTCATTTCTCCAACATGCACATTAACCAGCTTTTCCAATGTCTTAAGAATGAAGGAGGACAGGCTGATTGGTCTCCTATCCTTGGCCTTGGTATGATCAATTCTCCCTGGTTTTGGAATGAAGACAACCTTCACTGCCCTGCATAGGAATCTAATAAGATTTTCTCCCGCTTGTTGCAGGAGAGCAGAAGAGATTCCATCGGGGCCAGGTGACTTGAATGTTTGAAATGTTCCCATCGCCCATCGGACCTTACTGAAATCGACACACTCCTTGGCCAAATCCCAGCCCTCTTTGCGAATAGGTTAACTACGTAGAGGCCTGCCTACTGATGAGTCCGTTTCAGTGCCTGTCCTAATCCCAAGTCTTAACTGGTGCCTATCTGATTCCCAAGTGGCCGATGCAGTTCAGTGGTGGCCACGAGCGGAGTTGCAGCAAAGGGCGCTCATGGCTAACATCGTAAGAACGCCGTGCCGTCCGTGCATGGCGTTGCGTGGAGTAAGATGGTGGCGTGAACTTCAGACTTGTGCGACACCACACCCCTACCCCCACAAAGCGCCGCGCCGTCGTGGCATAGGGCTGAGGGCACAGCGACGGCACTGGGAGGAGGGCCTGGGCGGGGGTGTTACTGGTGGGATGGGCGTCGTAGCTGAGGCTGGGATTGAGACGCCGTCCGCGCCCCAGTATCCACCTAGCGATCTCCCAGGAAACCACCAAAGCGAGGGAAAGGGCGCACACCTCCGCCCAGAGGGAGCAGGTCATCTTCTTCTGAGGTGCGTGGCCCAGGCGGCAGGGGCACGCATGGTCCCGGAGTCCCTCTCGGTGACGCCGGCAGCTGAGACGGCAACGGCAGTGGGGTCGACCGCATCGGAGGCGTGTCGACCTCCATGGGGATGGTCTCGTAGTCTGGGGACGCTGGACCCGTCTGCGAGTGATGTGGCTGTGCTCCCTGGCGACGAACTGGGTTTGGAATCAAGAAACCAGAGACAACATAGCGTGGCCTGTGCAGTACCAACTGGTTTGCGTGGCACCGCCTCTCCGACCCTGTGGAAGAACCTACAACATACATATTGCGACGGAGCACACGCTGAATGGTGCCCGGCAACCATCTTTTCTTTCCAGCAAACACCCTGTACAGCACCGGCGTAGAAACCTGCAAACACGAAGCGCCATACGAACCGAATCGGTGCGTCTGTGGCTGCAGTAGGTGAAGGAGAGTGCGGTGACGGCGGCCATGTAGTAGCTCGGCAGGAGACGGGCCGTCACGTGGCATGCACCGATACGTAGACAGGAAAATTTGAAGAGCTTGCTGCCTGAAGTGCTGACCTTTCATCTTTTCCATGTTTGACTTGAATGTTCGAACGAAACGTTCTGCTTCACCATTGGACTGAGGGTGAAAAGGTGCGGTGGTGATATGCTGAATGAAAAACACGACAAAACTGTTGAATTTCCGCACTAACAAACTGAGGTCCATTGTCACTGACGATAGTTTCAGGCAAACATTCGATGCAAACCACTGATGTTAAGGCACTGATTGTACTAGACGCTGTCGTTGAGTTCATGGCAATCACGAAAGGAAACTTGCTGAAAGGGTCTACAACGATTAACCAGCACGTATTCCAGAAAGGTCCGGCAAAGTCAATGTGTAAACGTTGCCATGGTCCCTTGGGGCGTGGCCAGTCTGAGAAACGTTGCGGAGGAGCCGCCTGATGCTCCGCACAAACCGTGCACTGTGACGTCATACTCTCTATCTGGGCGTCCATACCAACCCAGGTACAATGACGTCTGGCCAGTTGCTTTGTCCTAACAATACCCCAATGTCCTTGATGCAGGAGGCGTAACACTTCTCGTTGCAGGAACAAGGAACAATCACTCTTGCTTGGTCGTTGTCGGTATGCAACAACAGTACACCCTGACTTAAAGATAATGCATGACGATGTGCAAAATAACATCGAACCAGAGGCCGTTGAATGTCTTTGGCTCTGGCAGGCCACCCAGAGCGAACAAAACGTGCTACCACACTTAGGTCTGCATCCGCAGCTGTTTCCTGTGCAACCCGACGAGAGCTCAAAGGGAAGTCTGTGACAGCGGAAGCATCTCTGGAGTCTATCTGGCAAATTGCCATTTCTGAAGAATCAAAGGACACATCCTGGCCAATCGGAAGTCGGGAAAGTGTGTCTGCGTTGGCATGTTTAGTGGTAGGTCGGTACAAAATCTCATACTGATAATTAGACAGTATCAAGGACCATCTCTGCAGCTTTTGTGCCGTTCGTGGCGGAATTGGCTTGTGGGTGAGAACAACGACATGAGAGGCTTGTGGTCTGTCAACAAATAGAATTTTCTGTCATAGAGATAATGATGAAACTTTGTGACGCCGTAAATGATTACTAAGGCCTCCTTTTCTATCTGACTGTAATTCTGTTGCGTTGGCGTCAGTAGCTTGGATGCAAAAGCAATAGGACGATCGTGAGATCCAATACGATGCGACATTACTGCACCCAGACCGTATGACGAGGCATCCACTGCTAGCACTACAGGCTTCTGTGGGTCAAAGGGAATCAAACATGCGTCACTGAGTAGTGCAGACTTTAATTTGTCAAAGGCAACCTGGCAGTCTTTAGACCATACAAATGGAACATTCTTCCTACTTAAGCGATGCAGTGGAGCTGCAATCCGAGAGGCTTTGGGAAAAAATTTGAGATAATAGTTAAGCTTTCCTATTACTGCTTGCAATTCGTGTACATTTTTAGGAGGAGGCAAGTCTTTGATTGCTCGAAGATGTACTGTAAAGGATGGATCCCTTGAGCATTAATCACATAGCCTAGGTACTCTATTTAAGTCTGAAAAAAACGAACACTTTGCTTTATTGCAACTTAGACCTGCTGCAGTCAACATTTTGAAAAGGCACTCCAGGTTTGATAAATGTTCTTCAACTGTGCGTCCCGAGACCACAATATCATCTAAATAGTTCGAGCAACACGATACAGTAACTGTCAGCTGTTCCAAAAAACGCTGAAAAATAGTGCGGGTGGAAGAACTGCCAAAGGGTAGGCGTTGAAATTGATAAAGACCCATGTGAGTATTAATGACGAAATACTTTTTTGACTCGTCATCAAGCGGAATCTGTAAGTATGCTTCTGCTAAATCAATCTTAGAAAAGAAGCGAGATTGTCCTAATTTGTCCATCAACTCCTCTGGTCTGGGCAGGGGATAAGTGTCTTCAATTGTTTGACTGTTCACTGTTGATTTAAAGTCCTCACAGAGACGAAGTTTTCCTGTTGGCTTTACTAAAATCACTAAAGGCGAGGCCCACTGACTCGCAGAAACAGGAGAAATCACCCCACTATCCTGCCAACGTTTACGTTCTTCAGCAACTTTATCACGGATTGCGATAGGCACTGGTCTAGCTTTACGAAATTTTGGCACTGCAGATTCTTTTAAAGTTACATGTGCCACGAAGTCTTTTGCGCAACCTAGTTCCGGCGAAAACAAGTCACTATATTTTTCACACAATGCACTGATTTTGTCCTGAGACACTACTGACGAAATTTGAAGTACACCTCTTTGAATTGATAAGCCAAACAAGTCGAATGCATTTAGTCCAAAAATATTCTGTGTAGATTTGGCCTGAAGAACTACAAAAGCAACTGTTTTTGTTACACCTTGAAAAGAGGCGGGCAGGCGACACGTTCCTAGCACGGGAATATTTTGACCTGTATCTGCCGTTAGCACTTGTTGTGATGGCGACAATTTTGGCGAACCCAGAAGTTCATACATATCTGTATTTATTAATTCGACAGTGGAACCAGTGTCGAGCTGAAATTGCACAGTCTTATTTTCTATGGAAAGAGTCACAAAAAGTTTTTGCTTGTGGCGTTCGACAGGCGCGCGAATGTGGGCAATGTCTGCTACAGTTTGTTTGCTGCACTTGCACATGCGCGGGCCGTGTACGGTAGGAAGCGGCACAGAATCGGCACACAGGAGATTAAGAACACTGTCCCTAGATGGCACTCCCACCGGATCGGCTTCCGCAAAGCATGCAAAGCTACGCCAGATTCACCAGCTACTGCACTAAAATTACTGGCACTATTACAAAGAGAAGTTACAGAAGGCACTAGTTTCACTACAGGATTGCACTGTAAATAGTCATTATGCGTGTCCTGAACCCTTTTCCGTTGTACAGTTTTACGCACTTGTCGGTGCTTGCGACATGGCTCACTACATTGTTTTGCAGTAGGCGCAGAGGAACGTTCTTGCATGTGAGAATCAAGAGAAGCACTGTCCATATCCACAGCGTGTATAACATTTACTGTATGAACTGTTCTTGCACGCGGCGAAGCACTGTTCCTAACGGTACCTTTCTTTGAGTTTTTATTTTGCATACACACTGTCTGTACATGTCCTGATTTGCCACATAGATAACAAATAGCGTTGCGACTAGGGCATTGCACACGTTTGTGGCGAGATACACACTGAGGGCAAGACTTACGAATATTTTTCCGATAAGTGCGTTGGCGCCCGTTTGACAAATTACTTTGTCTAAGACGACAGGGCAACCTTTGTGTCACACTTTTACACTGGCTACTGTTCACTGTCTGTTCAGCAAGGTCGGTAGAATTGTAAGAATCATTAGGGCAAGAATGAGAACTGTGGCTAGGAAAGAGTCCGTTGCGGTGCACTGAATTAACACTGTGACTTTGCATTTCTATATCTGTTAAATCAAAGGTATCATGTGTTTCAATAAACTGCAGTACACTGTCTAATGAGGGGTCAGACTGTTTCAGAATGGCTGCCCTCATTCTGGGGTCCTGAATGTTCTGCGGAATTGCATCCCTCAACATAACGTCACTATAAGAAAGTCCACAAGAGCAAGTAAATTTACGTTTGCGGGTTAAGCCCTTCAACTCAGTAATCTATTCTTGGTGTGACTGCTCTGGTAATTTTTTTAGTCTGAAAAATAGGTACCGCGCCGCAGCTATGAGAACTTTTCTCTCATAATGAGCATTCAGTGCAGCTACTATGTTCTCGAAGTCTACATCACGAGGAGATACATGGGGGAAAAGTTTCTGCAGTAATACGAAGGTTATGGTGCCCACCACAGAGAGGAACAAATGCTTGATAGACTGACCTGTAAGTTGATGAGCCATGACGAGTTCTTGAAATTGCGCGAAGTAATTCTTCCTTGCGTTCATCGTACTGGCGAAACTTAGGCAGCGGTGCGGCGGCAGGTGTGGGCGGCTGATGTGACGGCTGTTGTTGAGGTGCCGTCAACTGGGACACCGCTTGGAGTAGCTGCGTGATTTGCGCCGTCTGTAACTGAATAATTTCCATTAAGTTTGGGTTTGGGGTAGTGGCCATGCTGATCGATTAGGCGCCGTGTATACAAGAAAATTAGAAAAAAAAAACAAATGCAATGTGAAAGAAGACGCTCTGCAACAAAAAAGTCCACAAAACACGTAACAAAATATTGTCCCCCAAAAATCGTATAATAAGGGTGGGTGTGCGGGAGCAATTTCTGCGTGCTGCGACTGCTGCTGTCTGGCTGCTGCAAGCGGGCTGGTCCAAGGTTCTTCTATCACTATTCGTCGCCACTTTTGTATCCCATCCTCGTCGCCACTTTTGTATCCCATCCTCGTCGCCACTTTTGTGTCTCGTTTCCACCGGCCGTGGTGGCCGAGGGGACTGAGGCACTCCAGTCACGGTCTGCACGGCCACTACGGTCGGGGGTTCGAATCCCCCCCTCGCGCGGCATAAGTATGTGGCGCGCACTTCAGACTTGTGCGACACCACATAAACAGTATTTGTACCTGTTTCCTTTGCATTTCCAGGTTATTATTCCACCAAGGCACACTCCTACTTGTGCACTTCTTGATGATTGGGCAGTTGTCCTGGTATGAGGTCACTATAGCAGAGGCTACGGCCTCTGCTACTTCCTCAAACTCTGCTGGATTCCTTATCAAAGTTTTAATTTCCGATAGGCTGAAGTCAAGGTCTCTCCTATATGTCTCCCAGTCCGTTTTCCTGGGATTCCTATAGCCATGGTCTGTCTGGTTCCCATTTCAACCTTGAATTTAATATACATATGATCTGATGAGGATGGCTCCAGGACCACATGCCACTGTTTGACGTAACTGCCCATCATCATGGAACCAAAAGTTATGTCAATTACTTCATCGTTTCTACTATTCCTGAATGTAGGTTCATCGCCCCTCTTCAGGATCTCCAAGTTGTTAGATATGAGAAATTCAAGAAGGTGCTCACCTCTACTGTTGGGTCCATGCTGCCCCACGATAGATTGTGGGCATTGGCATCACATCCCACCAACAGTTCGTCACCTTGCCAATGGCAGGCTTCCGTCAGTCTCCTCACTTCCAAAGAAGGAGGACAGCTGTCTTTGTAAGGAAGGTATGCTGAGGCCAAAACAATTTCCCTCGTGATACCTTCCTCACGTTGCTGCATCCTGATAGTCACCAGGTCCTTTTGGTTAATTACCCTCCAATCCTCTGTCGAGACTTTTGGGTTCTGGACACTTCTTTTTTCGAACAGGGTCTTCTGAGAGATATCCTTAAGGATCTTTGGTACCCATATTGATACCTTTGCGGTCTTCAGGAGTTCAGCTGCCATCTTGACCACCAGCTTCGCATCCTCTTACAGGGATATCATGGGCACCTTGTCCTTAAGCCATTCTGCTGAGTGCTCCCCCTCGCAGACAAAAATGATGGCACCGCGATCTAGATAGACCCTCCTGAATTTGGGTCCTGGACCAGCGTCCCCCTCCCCCCCAAATCTCTTCAAAGAGGGCCATCTGCACGAGCTCCTCCTGTTGCGAGGTGATGCTCACCAGTGGGTATCCCTCTTGGACAACCGCCAATCTAAAGACCGAGACTGCAGTACTATAGGCCTGTTTTCCTATTTCCTGCCACAGCCTTTTAGGATCACGCCTGTCCAGAGAGGAAGGAGTCTTAGATTCCTCCCTAACCCTCTTGTCACCTGTCTTTGATGTCGAGGGGGAAGCCATTCTTTTCCTTCCTTTTACTTCTGTTCCTTGAGAAGTTTCTTCCTCTGAGCCCCAGACAAGGCCTTAATCCTAATCTGGTCCAACTTCTCTGTTACAGTTCCCACTTCTTGCTCAGGTCTAGACCCTGATTCAGAAGTAGGAGTGCACTGCATCGGTCCTGATCACGATGTCTGAGTATCTGAGGCCTGAGATTGCCCCTCAGATTCTTTTAAAATACTTTCTTTCTCTGTGTTAATCTTAGTCCCACGAGATTTGGGGATTTATATGGTCCACGCCATGATAACCCTGCGCGGTGCAAGGCTACTTATTCAGGAAGGTCGCCCGGTATCCCTGAGGCTCCATTCGAGACACATCCACCCATATGCCACGCACCACTTGGCACGGATTGCATCATACCTTGAGTTGGGAAAGGAATTGGGATAGGACTGGGAGAGGATAAGGAAGACGGGACACTGTGGGGCACTCTTAGTCTAATCCATCAGCTGAGGCTTTTCTGGCAGTAGGTTCTCTACCTTCAGTATAGCCCTCAGCTTCCCACAGATGCGAAAGCCTCTCCACCCACACGGACAGTGCTTCGTCAAGGTGGTGTCCCCCTGAGAGGAGTTCATACATACAATACAAGGACTTGAAAGCACTTACTTTAGTTCAAGAAGGGGTCCACTACTCAGGAAATCACATTTTCAATAATTTACCATCAAGTATAAAAGTATAAAATTTAGCTACAAATAAAAATCAGTTTAAGATGAACCTAAAGGAGTTTCTAGTGGCCAACTCCTTCTACTCCATTAGTGAATTTCTAAATTGTACCAAATGATGCATGTATCATACTATATTAGTATTATTATATTGTCAGCTAAATAGTAATAATAATAATAATAAACCAGTAATAATGTATGTATCTGTATTTATATTATTAGTATTATCTATTATTCAGCTTGTAGATTTTGTTTCTTGACATGTTCCACATCTAAGAGGATCTCCTCAACATGGATCTACGGAACGAAAAACTAATCTAATCTAGTCTAATAAAGGCACTACGTTCAAACCTATTTATTACCTAGTAATTTTACTTATTTTCATTTCAATGCCACGTTTTCTGTCATCTGGAAATCATAACAAAATGTAAATAATTTTTTTAATAATAATGACATCTTATTTTGTTTTGTGGATTGTGTGAAACTGTTCTATACAGGCACATTTAAATGACTTCTGTACACCAATAACAGTTACTAGAGAATAATTCCCAGTTTTCAGTTACGAGAATGCTGAAATGAAATATGCCAGCAGCTTAAAATGAAGTTTATTTGTCAGGAAGTTTCCTTAATAGGACTAGTATAATTCGTACATGACTTCGACACAGAAGGGAAGGCATTATTGGGTATTAGCCTCACACAGAGCAGATACAAAATACCCAGGAAATGCATCTGTAGTTGACCGAGAATTTTCGGCAGATCCTGTACAGCCTTCGGAATTTTACATTCAGTCGTTCAAATTTTTACGGTTATTATGCGGAGAACGCTCTGCTGCATGTGCATTTCTTTGGGGTATTTGATAGCTTCTCTGTTTTCTGCTAATGACCAAAAATCACGTCTTTCTTCGTTCCTTCCGAGGAGAAACTTGCATGTACGAATTTCACCAACATCATTCATGAAGTTTCCTAGCAGATAAATATCAGTTCATTGTGCAAGGAAATGTCGTTTCAGCATGTAGGCTACTCTGTTGAAGAGTGTAGATTCACACCTATTCATTATAATTTCCAGTTCACAGAAAATATAGTACTGAAATAAAAGTAAGTGAATTTACGAGAATGCAGTTTTGTACAAGGTACCGATTCATTGCAAATAAATTCTCGTCGTTTAGCCATCAGTACAAGCCATAGTTTTGAGATATGTTCATAAGTTGATTACGTGCGATAAACGCTTATATCAAAGTATATTGAAGAAAAATTAATACAGTGTTCTGTCTGACCTGACAGCAAACACATACAAATCAAACAGAACTCATTGCGTTAGACATATATTGGCAGCAGTACATACTTGGCGACTCTGCGACCTTTGGACTATCTCTCTCTCTCTCTCTCTCTCTCTCTCTCTCTCTCTCTCTCTCTCTCTCTCTCTCTCTCTATATATATATATATATATATATATATATATATATAGTTTGGATTTAGGAGAAATGTAGGAACACGAGAGGGAATACTCACATTACAACTTATCTTAGAAGATAGGCTAAGGAAAGGGAAACCTACGTTTTTAGCGTTTGTCGATTTGGAGAAAGCTTTTGAAAAAGTCGAATGGGATACACTCTTCGAAATTCTGAATGTATCAGGGTAAAATATAGGGAGCGAAGCGTTATATTCAACCTATACAAAAACCAGACAGCGGTTATTATAGTCGAAGGGCAAGAAAGGGACGCAGAAGTTGGGAAGGGAGTAAGGCAGGGTTGTAGCCTTTCCCCAATGTTGTTCAATCTGTACATTGAGCAGGCAGTGAAGGAATGGAAGGAGAAATTTGGAGAGGGCATTAAAGTGCAGGGAGAAGAAATAAAAAGTTTGCGGTTTGCCGATGACATAGTAATTCTGGCAGAGACCGCAAAAGATCTGGAAGAGCAATTGAATGGGATGGACAGCATCTTGAAAGGAAGATATAAGATATATACATTAATAAGAGTAAAACGAAGGTAATGAAACGTAATTTCAGAAAATCAGGCGATGCTGAAGGAATTAGAGTAGGTAACGAGACAATAAAAGTAGTAGATGAATTTTGTTATTTGGGTAGCAAGATAGTTTCTGATGGCCGAAGTAAAGAAGATATAAAATGCAGAATGGCTATTGGAAGAAAAGCGTTTCTAAAGAAGCGAAACTTGTTAACATCCAATATTAATTTAAATGTTAGGAAGTCCTTGTATGGAAATGAAATGTGGACGATAAGGAGTTCAGATAAAAAGATGATAGAAGCTTTTCAAATGTGGTGCTACAGACGAATGATGAAAATTAGATGGGTAGATCACGTAACTAATGAGGAGGTGCTTAACCGAATCGGGGAGGAAAGGAGTTTCTGGCATATACTGACTAAGAGAAGGGATAGATTGGTTGGACACATTCTGAGACATCAAGGAATTGTCAACTTAGCATTAGAAGGAAGTGTGTGGGGTAAAATTCGTAGAGGGAGATCCAGGGACGAATAAAGTAAGCAGATTCAAAAAGATGTAGGTTGCCAAACGTATTCTCAGATGAATAGACTTGCACAGGACAGGGTAGTGTGGAGAGTTGCATCAAACCAGTCTGTGGACTGAAGACCACAACAACAATATATATATATATATATATATATATATATATATATATATATATATATATATATATATAGTACGCTTATATCCCAAGCGAAAAAATCTTTCCCAGAGATACTACCTATTGGCATTAGGCAAAGTTCTAAAACGTTCATGCAGTATGCTTGTAGAGATACCAGCAGACGACACTGTTTTAAGTATTCTGTACACACTTGCAGCAGAAATTAAAGTTATCCTGTTAGGATCTTAGATAACCACATACACTGTAATCGTGACATATTCAGAAACAAACTACCAAATATTGGTGACAAGTAAGGAATATCGGTGTAAGTACACTCTCGGAAATCGCGATATATTCGTAACTAAGCAGCAAAATATTGGGGAGAAACAAGAAATCAGCCTTTCCATACCCTCGGAAATCACGAGATATTCGGAAATAAATAGCCAAATTTTTCTGACTAGCGAATAGTGTAGGCCTAAATGTCATTGATACTCATTTCATTTACCAACGATTTAAACTTTCCCATAGTGTTGTCTCTAACCATATTCTCGAAAATTGCAACATATTTGGAACAAAGGTCAAATATTTGTGAGAAGGAAGAACATAATGTCATTTGTGATCGTACCACTTGCAGAAGCAATTTCATTCTCCATTCTTCAATCACACATTAATCACCAAATTGATATTACTAAATATTGACACAGGACGTAAGAGTACTGGATAACATAATACTGTTATGTGAATAAGAATATCCCACAAAGTGTTGTGAATAAATAACTCCTAAAATGTGTTACAAACGATAAGATTTAAAAAATGTTTACACAGGGGCGAGTTACGAACACAGCACCTCACAGATGGTAGTCCACTACTCTACCCACTACGCTACAGCAACTCTATGCCTTTAGTCCTTTATTTCATATACCTGTTCCCACTTGTTTGTTTTTAATGTTAATATGATTTTAATTACATTTAGTTATAATAAATTGAGTCAGAGATGATTTTGTAATTCATCTTTAATTCGCTGTTGCCCTGAAACGGTTTCCTGTGAGTTATAAAACCAAATCAACATGGCGTCTGTGACATGGAAGGAAGAAGTGAATATCGTTTTGACGTCACTTTCCAAGTCGCCATTCATTGGGTAACGTAACAGCGAATTTCATTGGAGGGAAAGAAATTTTTGCTTGGTATATAAGAACTCCTATATAAAAAAAAAAAAAAAGTTGACAGTTGCAGTAACATGGTTGCAACACCTGCATGCGCCTACTATCATCAGTGTAGTTATGCAATTTCATATGTGTCTAAATGACAACTCCATATTGGTGTTTTAGTCTGAAGCAGTTTACATTCCATCGTTGAAAGCTTGCAACATTGATGCAAACTGTCAGAGATCAACTTATGCGGACCCAACAATAGGAAGCTCAGGATTTAACGTCCAGTTTCTACTGTAATTATAAACTCTGAAATATCTTTGCTAGTCATATTGTAACAGTTCCTCACACTGGTTAACAAGTTCAATTTTATTTCGTTTTTCATTTAATATAAAATATATGTATATTGACAGATCAGTGATGAAGTATACTTTTATTGCGAAGACCGCTGAAGAGCAAGTTATATGAGCAACCACATCATAAACAAAACCCCAACAGCCTATCGTAAGCAATTGCTTGGCCACGTGACCCTTAACTTCACCCTCAAATTAGTCTTTGAAGCAAAATTCGAATTAACACTGCCAACAAAAACGACGCCATAGCATTTGGCATTACTGCTTAAGGCCAATTCACACTGTCTGTCATGTCACATCTCGTCACATCACCGTCCATCAGAGCATCCCACTATGTATTTCTAACGGCAGCATTCACATTGTCTGTCACTGGACCATCATGTCACATCAATGTCGTGTTAAGCGTTCTCGAGTAGAATGTTTTGACGGAACGGTCGAACGGTCGTCTGCTAACATCGGAAGTTATCCTATTTTCGTCACACGATTTGCATGTTATAGTTGACGATTACAGGATTTAGATGCAAATGTGTCTTATTAATCTTTATTTTATTATTATTCTTTTAGTGGTAAATTCCAAATGTTTCCCAACTCAAATATTTTTCAGTTAAATGTCATCCTAAAAGCGAGGTCGGATATTTGAAACTGAAAAATAGTTTGTTTCATAATATTGCAACAGAAAAGACTGAAGCAAACTGTTTATTTGAATAAGATTGTAATTTTATGGCGCAATTTTCGTTACATAACATTTTAAATGAAAAAGTACGTGCTAATGAAGGACAAATCATTTGTTTACGGTGGTATTAATGATGTCAGCAGGCAAATCGTATCAAATAAACAGACTGTATTTATGGCCTTATAAATATTGTTTGATGGGTTTGTATGTTTATTTTTCGCTTGAAAATAGATGTCGAGGTTTTGAAATGTTGTTCCAGTTCCTAGCACTTTACCACATGAAGGTGGCGAAAAACATACATTTTAAAGTTTTCCTTGGCGTTGTTGTTTCCTCAATTCCAATATTAAACTATGACATTCTACATAACAGAGCCACGACGGAATAGCTGTGTGCACCAAGGCATCATGCTGCAGTGCGCATGGCTGTTCACCATCGGGGGTTCAAGTCCTCTCTTGGGCATGAGTGTATGTGTTGTACTTAGGTTAGTTTAACGTAGTTTAAGTAGTTTGTCAGCTAGGGACAAGTAAGCAAGCACTTAAGTACCATAGATTTCCAAACATTTGAACATAACACATCGCTACTCATAACCTCACATTCAACATTGGGTACTGGGCTAAGCCACGGCCTTTTAAGTGAATTGACATGATGGGCAATATGAATACAACTTGACGTGACAGTGCTGTGATGTGACATTGAAGTGATGGGCAGTATGAATTGGCCTTTATATGCAAGAAGTGTTGTCACAGCCGTTTTCACTCACTCCTGTCAGTATCCTAGTTGCATGGCTGTCAATATGGCATCAGCTGAGATTTTTCAAACAGACATTGGGGTTGTCATTTTGGTTATCGTGTTGTAATGGATATAAAACTACAATAAGATGTAAATTTGGTTGTTTGGGAATGTGTTTTGCATAAAAAAAACACTCATATATTAAAGACAGCTATAAACCAAGTATCACATGTAAAAAAGATCCATTATTGAACCAATTACGAATAAAAACAGTAAATTTCGATTGGGATCTGCTTATCAAGCTCTGTAAGAAAGTCCAATATCAACAGTACAGACACAATACTTGATCAAGTTATAGTACAAGTGTCATTATGATATTTGACACCTGACGATTACCTGTCATCAATTTGATATCAAAACAGGATCAGTGTTCTGTATGCTATTTACAATGTCATGGACGCTTATTGGAAACCTAATACAGCTACCTACACTTTCCCACAGTTAAATACGACGATTTATTAATCTATTTTGAGGCTGTGCTTCGTACAACTGCACTGACAGTTACTGTAATACAGTTCATTTCTTTAATTAACAGATACATTCAGTCAGAAATTACAACATGATCCTTGTCACTTCCTTTCTAAAATCCATTTGGCAAATGTTTATAAGCAATGAAGATGCCAATTCCAGAATTTGAATATACTGACACCACCACACTTATTTTGCGTATTTGTAGAATGAAATAGGCCGTTGTGTAACTACAAATGTCCTGAAACTTCCTGGCAGATTAATATTGTGTGCCGGAACCGGGACTCGAACCTGGGACCTTTGCCTTTCGCGGGCAAGCGCACTACCGACTGTGCTATCCCGACACAACTCACGATGCCGCCTCACAACTTTACTTTCGCCAGTACCTCGGCTCCCTACTTTCCAAACTTCACAGAAGCTCTCCTGCGAACCATGCAAGACTAGCACTCCTGGAAGAAAGGATATGGTGGAGACATGGCTTAGCCACAGCCTAAGGGATGTTTCTAGAATGAAAGGCAAAGGTCCCAGGTTCGAGTCCCGGTTCCGGCACACAATTTTAATCTGCTAGGAAGTTTCATATCAGTGCACATTCCGCTGCAGAGTGAAAATTTCATTCTGGATACAAATATCCTTTCAGTAATCACTCAAATAACACCTGTTTAATCACACACAAATATTAAGCATACACTATATACAAAAACCATAAAATACGCATATTTATTACATTATGCTCACGAAAACTTTGTCCTGCATTCTTATGTCTCACTATCACTGCTATCCAACAAACCATACATAAAACCACTTATTTTGGAAAGATCTTTAAAGGCCAATTCACATTGTCTGTCACATCATGGCTCTGTCACATCAAGTTGTATTCATAGTGTCCATCACGCCAATTTCTTATTCCAATACCTGATGCTGAAAGTGAGGTTATGACTGGTGATCTGTTATGTAGAAAATCGTAAATACAGAAATTGAGGAAACAACAACGCTAAATGTTACTGATGGCACAAGAAAACTTTACAATGTATGTTTTTGGTAAGCTTAGTATAGTAAAGTGTAGGGAAGTTAAATAACATTTCAAAACATCGACATCTATTTTCAAGCGAAAAAATAAACATACAAACATATCAAACAATACTTATAAGAGCAGCCTGTTTACTTTATTCACTGCGATTTGCATGCTGACATTGTTAATACTGTCATACACAGCTGAATTTGCACTAACTTTTCCAGTGAATGAAAATTGCGTCATTAAATTACAATTTTATTGAAATAAATAATTGGCTTCAGTCTTTTCTTTTATAATATTGCAAAACATAAACCATTTTTCGGTTTCAGATTTCCGACCTCATGTTTATGACATTCAACTGAAAAAAAATTTGAGTCATCATGAAACACGTGGAATTTACCACTAAAACAAAGTGTAATAATGAAATAAAGATTAAAGGCCAATTCATACTGTCACGTCACGTCACATCATGTCATTGTCCATATGAACATACCGCAATGTATTTCTAATGGCGGCATTCACACTGCCCGTTATCGGACCGTCATGTCACGTCAACGTCACATCAAGCTTTCTTGAGAAGAATGTTTTGACGGAATGGACGTCTGCTTACATTGGAAGTTAACCTATTTTCGTCACACAAATTAGACATTGCACTGTTTATATGTAAATGTGTCTCATTCATTTTTATTTTGTTGTTATACCTCGTTTTAGGGGTAAATGTCAAATGTTTCATGACTACATAAATGTTTTTGTCAATTGAGTGTCCCGCTAAAACCGAGCTCAGATATCTGAATTCAAGAAATGGTTTATGTTACGTAACATTGTAACAGAAAAGACTGAAGCAAACTGTTTATTTGAATAAGATTGTAATTTGATTACGCATTTTTCACTAAATAACACTTTAAATGAAAATGTCAGTTCTAATGAAAGACAAAAATTCAGTTATGAACGACGGTATTAACGATTTCAGCGGGCAAATCGTAACGGATAAAGTAAACAGGCTTTATTTATGCTCCCATAACTATTGTTTGATGTGTTCATGATTCGTATGTTTCCTTTTTTCACTTGAAAATAGATGTCGATGTTTTGACATGTTTCAGTTCCCAGCACTTTACCACATTAAGTTAGTCTAAAACATACATTGTAGAGTTGATTTTGGTGATCAATAACATTTAGCGTTGTTGTTTCTTCAATACAGTATTATAATATGACTTTCTATATGACTCGTTGCCACTCATAACCTGACTTTCGACATTGGGTACTGGCAAAAGCGAATTGACATGACGGATAGTGACGGACAGTGTGAATACAACTTGACATGACAGTATCGTGATGTGACGGACAGTGTGAATCGGCCCTAAGAAGATGCATTTGAATCTAAATCGGGTAATCGTCCACTACAATATGAAAATCGATTGACGAATGCCACCATTAGAAATAAATTGTGGAATGTTCTGACAGATGGTGAAGTGACATGATGTGACAGACAGTGTGAATTGGCCTTAATTTAGTGAGCAATTAAATTGAACATTGTTTGTAAAATGTAGGCATAAATACACGAAAACATGAAATACAGCTTCAAATAAAAAGGAGGCGGTTTGTATTGATTCTGAGAAATGGCATCACAAAGTTCAAATAACTAACTCCGAAATGTGGCGACAGTTGTGTGGCACTATATAAGTTTCTGGTTTTGACACTAGCATTTTCTGGGACGTAAGTCAAATGGCGCTGTTTTTGTAGCCAGTGTCATATAAACTTGGCCATTTGAAAGCATTAGAAAACATTTTGACGTCACATGACTCGACTAAAGTTGCCAGCTGTAAGATCAGGCCTAAATCAAAAGCCATAGATTCGATTCAATAAGATTAATACTTGTACCACAAATAATGACTGCCAGATTTCGTAATGATGTGGAACTTGACAGTTTAATAAAAGATGACATTACATAAAACACATATTTTATTTTTTTATGTTTTCGTTACATTACTAATTTATATGTAAATATTCATCTACTGAGTACAAGATGCTGTCATTCAGAAATTCTTACACTTCGTTTTTAAATGCTGGTTGGCTATCTGTCATACATTTGATGTTATTTGGTAAGTGACCAAAGACATTTGCAGCAGCATAATTCACCCCCTTTTGTGCCAAGATTAGATTTAACCTTGAATAGTGTAGATCAGCCTTTCTTCTGTTGTTGTATCTATGCACACTGTTATTGCTTTTGAATTGGGTTGGGTTATTAATAACAAATTTCACGAGAGTATATATATATATACTGTGAAGATCCCTAGATCCTTAAATAAGTGACTGCATGATGATCTTGGGTGGCTTCCTAAAATTATTCTCATTAAAAGGTTTTGTGCAATGTATACTTTTTTTATTACTAACAATTTACCCCAAAATATGATGTCATATGAAAGTAGTAAATGAAAATAGGCATAGTAAGCTAATTTACTAATATTTTTGTCACCAAAATTAGCAATAACCATAATACCATAAGTAGCTGAACTTAAACATTTTAGTATATCATCATTATGTTGCTTCCAGTTCAATTTCACACCTGAAAACTTTGAATATTCCATCTTAGTTACAGACTTCTGTTCACAGACTATATTCACTAATGGTGTCATTCCATTTACTATATTGAAATGTATGTATTGTGTTTTATTAAAGTTTAATAATAGCCAATTTGCAGAGAACAGCTTAATAATTTTCTGAAAGACATTATTCACAATATCATCAGTTAATTCTTGTTTTTCAGGAGTGATTACTATACTTCTATCATCATCAAAAAGAAGTAGTTTTGCATCATCTTGAATACAGAGTTGCATATCATTAATATATACCAAGAACAGCAATGGACCCAAGACTGAAGCCTGTGGAACCCTATTCTTCATAGTTCCCCAGTTTAAGGTATCAGCTGATTTTTGCAATTTACCTGAACTACTTATTTGAACTATCTACATACTTCCAATTAGGTATTGTGCACTGCCCCACTAATATCACAATCTTTAAGCTTATCCAGAAGAATTCAATGATTTACACAATCAAAACCCTTTGAAAGATCACAAAATTCCTAACAGATGATGTTTGGTTATTCAGAGCATTTAAAATTTGATCACCGAAAGCGTATAAAGCATTTTCGCTTGAATAGCCTTGCAGGAAACCAAATTAACATTTGTTAAGTACCACATTTTTAAAAATAGAGGAAGTTACTCTTGATGATATTACAGGGGTGGCCACAATGCATGTCGAGAGCTGCATGTGGATCTTGCTTCATTGCAGTGGGACTCTTGTTTCAAAATGTAAAAAGTGACTCACATTTCTGTAACACAAGCGAAACATCTTTGTTTCGACCTACAACTGTGGAACTTTCATATCGATTTGGCAGTGCATCGTCGCGCTGACCTTGCAACAGCAATGAGTAGGAGTCTGCAGTCAGTAGTGTGATAACTGTTAAGTTGAAACTTTATGGCAGATTAAAATTGTGTGCTGGAACTGGGATTCAAACCTGGGACCTTTGCCTTTCTTGGGCAAGCGCTCTACAGTCTGAGCTATCCCGGCACGCTTCACGGTCCGTCCTTATAATTTACTTCTGCCTGTTCCTCATTTCCTACTTTCCACACTTCACAGAAGTTCTCCTGCGAATGTTGCAGGACTAACACTTCTGGAAGAAAGGATATGGTGGAGACATGGCTTAACCACAGCCTAAGGGATGTTTCCAGAAAGAAACTTTCACTCTGCAGCAGATAAATTGTGCTGAAAGTTTGTTATAAGTCGCTAAAGGCTCTCATTATGAAATGCTGGATGAATGTAGGATGGGTAATTGGCACTTCATTTTAAGCAAAAGCTTATTTATGACAACCCATGAGTAGATTAGCAAAGTCGGTTTCACCCCACAAATTTGGGGCTTCTGCACAACGTTGACCTTCTGACCTTGACCTTTTGATCTTGACCTTGTCCATGACATTCGCCTATCGATTAATCGACTTATCGTTCAAATAGATAAATCGACCTATCCTTCAAATCAAGCTGACAAACTATCGATCAGTCGCCATAGTGGCCAATCAATCGACCTATCGATCAAATCGATAAAAGAACATTTTTACTAGATGGCGAACACGAACAATATGTCGGTTATGAACAACAATATGGCCGACAGGAACAACAACAAGATGGCGGACATTGACATGTACTGCACATCAATAATTTTTGACAAAAATTGTCGTGTTGTTGACGTTCAATGTCCATAGAATCGCTACCAGAGGTCCAAAACAGACTTTACGATATACCAAACGAAGCATCCTTCTATGCTGTATCGATTGCTTGAGGTCGCGAGTCTATGCGACTATCCGTTGTCTCGAAAGACGCCATAGAACACACCTATGTACAGTGCGCAAAACACAGTGTTCAAGTTCAAGTCCACAGAATCGTTACCAGAGGTCCAAAATAGACTTTATGATATACCAAAAGAAGCGTCATTCTATGCTCTATTGATTGCTTGAAGTCGTGAGTCTATGAGTCTAACGCATCTCTCGCCAGACGCAATAGAACACAACAATGTGCGACGAGTCAAACGTTCGCGATGCAGTGTTCCACCTTATGTCTTGTAGAGTCAACGTTATTGCTACTGGAGGGCCAAAATAGACATTTTCCGATTCGAAAATGATCGTTCTACAATTTAGATTCTACCTCGAGTTCGAGGGTGCATTGAAACATTTTTATTGAATGTTTAAAGTCCCCCTAGGTGCAATAGAACTTTGTACAGTGCATAAAAGTACCCAGTAAAAAGCAAGAATGCGAATTTTCTTTGTCACTCTTCAAATTCAGTTGCTAGTGTCCCCACAAGCAAAAGTATTTATTTTATAGTATTTGATGATAATGCTAGTTTAGTTTCAGTCAGCATGTAATAATGTATTGATCTACAGACATCGAAGATAGTTAACAATTTAGCAGAAGATCGTTTTTATGCCAATGGAGACATCTGCTGGCAGCTGCAAAGAAAGAACTAAAAAAGAGAGCTACAGCTACTGTCTGAGTGAGACATATGTCCACTTCATCCCCATACAACTCTTGTATGAATGTGTCAAGGGCTCTCTGATCGGCTTCGAAAAGCTGAATTCGATTCTCATTCTCGTCTTCTACAAGCTCGTATGTCTGAGCGTTTATATTTTGAATTATGTCCACAAACTGTTCAATACATTCATCTCGCCACATGTGCAAACTAAGAAGCTGCTCTCTGTAGAATCTGATTGCATTTTTGCGTTTGAATGTCTGAACTACTACTGTTCTGAATTCATTATAAACTCCAGTTTTCTAGCAATCGGCTCCGCGCTAATGAAATCTTGTGCGGCACCTCTAATTCTTAATTTGGCATCTGCTATCTTATCGGAATCAGTCCACGAACCCAACAGAGCAGCCCCTTCGAGTTTCAGAAAAATACTTTGACATCTTCCTCAGGTTTGCAGCTGAATGCCGGTACCAATGGTAACAATGACAAATTTTTAATTGTTGCAGAGGTACATGAGCCATTGTGTGACAAATGATTTGGAGAGCTACACTCGTTCCTGTCTGATTTTAACTGCTGGATCTCTGTTTGCAGATCGCTTGTTACAGTTTGCAGATCAAACGTGTTACTTGCGTTACTTTCTGACATTTTGACTGCCGTAGATTAGTCACTCAATACAGAAAGAATTTACTATCCCTCACTGCCTTTCGTGTGAACGCCAATCTGAGTAGACTAACCTGAATTCCAGCATTGGATGTCCCTGCATTGTCAGATGATGTCCTTGGCTGCTGCTGCTTCTGTGTCACCGTGTAGAAACTCCGATGTTATCTGAAGTTCACAGATCACTGCACTTTTCAGGACTGTAGGTTTTCCTAAATTTATCCCACTTCTGAAACCACTTTTATAAAGGAGGTGTGTTGGTTGGTTGTTGCTGACCCCTAGATAATTGTCAGGATGCGTAGGTGTATCGGTTCGGGTAGTGCAGAATGCGTGAACATGGAGAAGTGAGTTTTACTGGCTTGATTTACGAAAAACAGTACATATACCGCGTACTCTAAGTAACCCCAACATTACTGTGTCTGACGTCCACTTCCGAGTAATTTGTCATTCTGTAAAAGCTACATTGGGTTATTTCTCCCGCAAATGTATCAGCGCATTACTCAGAGCATGATCTAGACAGAGTATTGCAGCAGACTGCCAGCAGCTAGCGCTTACTCGGGTTGCGTTCTGTCAGAACTCCACAATAAACGACACCCGAGCGCCTCTGGATGCCTTTCGCTCGCTGCAACAACTGTGCCACTTACATTGCTAACGTTTTTATTGATTTTCATCATCGTTTATTCAATATAACATTGATGATTTTACTGAAGAGGAATTTATGAATGATTGTACGGAAATATACATGAATTATTTTTAAATTGGAGTCGAGGGGGCTGGCATTAAAGATCTAGCGGAGGCTAGTATGTTGTATTCCGAAAGACCCTTTAATAATTTTCGAATTATAGCGTTCTACAGCTTAAAGAAGACAATTTTAACGACACTGAAAAATAAATGTGATAAGTAAAAATTTCTCACAATTGAGCACAGAGTATCAAGAATCGAATAAAGTATTAATGGAGGCTTATATTGCTCTCAAACAAGATATTTGCAAAAACAATAATATCGAAGAGTGTGATGTCAAAAAAATTGTAGTTATTGCTCGGAAATGATAAACACAGAAGAGAAAGAACAATACGCATCCAAGCTCCAACGAGAAGACGAAGAAATAATAAACACAGAAGAGAGAGAGAACAATGTGCATGTGAGTGCCAACGAGAAGAAGAAGAAGAAGGAGAAATAATAAACACGGAAGAGAGAGAACAATACACATCCGAGCGCCAACGAGAAGAAGAAATAAATGCAGTAGAGAGAGAACAATACACATCCGAGCTCCAACAACAAGATAGCGGTCATGAACAACAACAACAAGATGGCGGACATTGACAAGTGCTGCACAGCAATAATTTTTGATGAAAATTGTCGAGTAGAAAAAAAATCGTAACAATATGGCGGACATGAACAACAACAACAATATGGCGGACAGCGGCAGTGGAAAGATCATAAAAAAATATATAGCCAGGCAAACAGTGGCGTATTTTTCCCCTTAAAAGCTCAGATTTCAAGGAATTATCGAAGCCTCTCGAAGTTCTTCTTCAATAGCAATTATTTCATTATTGTGAGCTGTATTCACAGCTTCCCTGGATGCTAGCAACAGGACCAATCGTTCCACCAGTTCATTCGTATCATTCTAATGCACATAACTCACATGATCAGTATTAGTTTTACAATCTTTAACTTTCAGATCACCATATCCCATTCCTTCTTTAGCCAACACACTTTCTTTTTCTAACAATGGGCGAATTTTGTTAGTATACTTGTAACCCTCGGTGACATTTATTGGTCTGCGTGAATTATAACTTTGTCTATATGCATTTGTGGCAGACAGTATTTTAGCATAATTGTGAAGATCCTTAGCTGTATAACTGTTTTTACTGGGTTTGTTTTTAAACAAGAGATTATAAAATCCTTTCGTTCCAGTATATTTTACTTTGGAAATATTAAATCATCTCCATCAACTCGTACTGGAGAATTTCCAATCGCCCACGTCTATACTTCGTCATCAAACGTAATGACATATCTAAGATCCTCTGTTTTTCTGTCTTTAGGTTTATGAAAAAACATTTTCGCCAGTCTTTCTTCATTCTAGTCATCACTATCATAATTCCCTCCTCCTTCTTCCTCCTCCAAATCTTCTTCTACTTCTTTTACATCTAGAGCTGTGTCATCTGATTTCTTTTTATCACAACTAGAGACTTCAGCTGACAGGTCTCTTGAATCAATGTCTGTAGCGGTTGAGTTACTGGTTTCATTACTTTGTTCAGTACACTCTCAGCTTTTGCCTCTCGTCTTTGCAGTAAAGTCAATTTCTTGCATATAACATGTTGAGCTTCCAGTACTCTCTTGTTAAGTTTTATCTTCTAATTAAAGCGAGCGTGCAGTGTCATGCTCTCACGTCCTTTTTCTGTCAATTTCTTGCGATTTATCTTGCAATTGAACTGTGACATGATTGCACAGTGTACTTCCTCTTATATATAAACATACTTATCAAAATTACAGCGATAACGTCCATTATTTAAATCATCATCTTTACTTATAACTAGGAAATTATGTGCATTTGCACTCCATATCTTTTTACACAAATCAGTGAATTCATTAAATGTCATATCAGGATTAATGTGATCGCTGAAAATGTGTTGCATATTACGTTCATCTTGTTTGAAGAGAACAATAATATTAGTATTACCTCTAATTAACTGCTTCGGAATTTTGCTGTAAGTCTGACCTAAGTAAAAACAGTCTAGAAAATAATGGCGACCCATTGAAAAGGTATGCTCTCATATTATCTTGTTTATCACAAATGATGTCATTGGAAATGAAAATGGAGTGTGGAAGTGCTTTATCCAGCAGTATTACTTCATCATTACTCGAGAATGGGAGATATCCAATATCTCCGATGCTGTCAGTCACTTGAGCTAGAAATTTGCATTTATATTGCTGCAAAGATTTGGAGAATACATAAACGTTCTTAAATGACAGACCATACTCATGCACAAGAAGATTAATTACCACATTCGTTTTTCCACAGTTTGAAGAGCAGGATATAGTGCATCTAATTGTATCTAGAAATAGATCTCCATTTTTGCGACTCCGTGCAGCTGATGTCCCAGTAATTGGAGCAATGGGGAGTTGGCGAGCGTGTGTCATGAAGCGCATCTTGAGTGTATATATATATATATATATATATATATATATATATATATATATATATATATATATATGAATTGCTGTTCATTAGTCTCGATAAAACTCGAGAACGGGTGAACCGATATGACTAATTTTAGTTTTGAAATATTCGTGTAAGTCCAAGGAGGGTTTAAATGGTGATAAAATATGGAAAAGTTGTCCAGAAAAGAGGAAAATTGTGAAAAACTGAAACAGCTTTTTCCAGTGAGCTATCAATACCGTTTGTCCAATTGCGATAAAATTTTGTACATTTCATGTTGAAAACAAGATGAAGGTTTGCATCAAATAAAAATTTGGATAAGTCGTCCGGCAAGTAGGAAAATTTAGGAGAAACCGAAAGTGATTTTTTTTTTCTATGAATAAAAATAATTTGCCACATGGTTGTAAGAGCATCACTTGAGTACGGCTTGACAGGATGAGGTTTGTATGAAATATTTTTTTTTGGAAAATTAAGGAAAAACTGAAAGTGCGGTTTTCAATGTGTTTTTGATTGAATTCAGCATTGTAACTGACTATTTGCACGACAGATAGGGGTAATTGTTTTGTTGTTTTGTTTATTATCGTCCTGGAAAAGATTTCACTAAAAAAATAGAGACAGTTAAAAAGGAAAGTCTCAACATTCGAACCAAGTTTCTTTTTGTGGTGTCGCACAAGTCCAAAGTGCGCGCCACCTACTTTCGCCGCGCGCCGCCATGCACGCATGGCGCGGCGTTCTTACGACGACAGCCACGAGCGCCCTCTGCGGCAACTCCGCTCGTGGCCACCAGTGAACGACATCGTTCACTTGGGACTGAGTTACGAACCAGTAAAGACTTCGGAATCCGATAGGCACCAGTGAAGACTTGGCTATCAGTTAGGCACTAGGCAGGACTCTAGCTCAACTATGTATCAACATTCTGCAGTACTATGTAAAAATATTGTATAAATTCTGTGCAATATATATCTCATTCTAATTTACTCTAGTGTTTCTAGTTCTGGCTGCTCCCCTCCGTACCTGCACCAGCGTGCTATCTTTATTTCTGTGTCGGTCTCATTCCACTCGGCCACCGACACCTACAACGGAACGAGACACAAAAGCGGCGACGAGGCTGGGACACAAAAGTGGCGACGAGGAGTGATAGAACCTTGGACTAGCCCGCTTGCAGCAGCCAGACAGTAGCAGTCGGAGCACGCAGAAATTGCTCCCGCCCACCCACCCTTATTATAAGATTTTTGGGGGAACATATTTGGTTACGTGTTTTGTGGACTTTTTTGTTGCAGAGCGTATTCTTTCATATTGCATTTGTGTTTTGTTATAATTTACTTGTATGCGCGGCGCCTAATCGGTCAGCATGGCCACTACCCCGAACCCAAACTTAATGGAAATTATTCAGTTACAGACGGCGCAAATCACTCAACTACTGCAGGCCGTGTCGCAGTTGACGGCACAGGCTGCTCACCAACAACAACAGCCGTCACATCAGCAGCCCACACCTGCCGCTGCACCGCTTCCTACATTTCGCCAGTACAACGAACGTGAGGAAGAATGGAGCGACTATTTCGCACAGTTTCAAGAACTCGTCGCGGCTCATCAAATTACAGGTCAGAGAGTGAAGAACCTTTTCTTATCGATTGTGGGCCCCCAGACCTTCGTATTATTGCAAAAACTTTTCCCTCACGCATCTCCCCGTGATGTAGACTTTGAACAAATTGTAGATGCACTGAATGCTCATTACGAGAGAAAAGTTCTCGTAGCTGCAGCACGGTACCGATTTTTCAGACTTAAAAAATTACCGCAGCAGTCACACCAAGAGTGGATTACGGAATTGAAGGGCTTAACCCGCAAATGTAAATTTACTTGCTCTTGTGGACTTTCGTATAGTGACGTGATGTTGAAGGATGCGATTACGCAGAATATTCAGGACCCCAGAATTAGAGCAGCAATTCTGAAACAGTCTGACCCCTCATTAGACAGTGTACTGCAGCTTATAGATGCGCATGATACTTTTGACTTAGCAGATGTAGAACTGCAAAGCCACAGTGTTAATTCAGTGCGCCGCAACGGTCGCTTTCCTAGCCGTAGTTCTCAGTGTAGCACTAGTGAATCTTACAATAGTACAGGCCGTGCTGAACAGACAGTGAACAGTAGCCAGTGTAAAAGTGCGACACAAAGGTCGCCCCGTCGTGTTAGAAACAGTGATTTGAATAATGGGCGCCAACGCTCATTTCAGAAAAATGTACGTAAATCTTGCCCCCAGTGTGTGTCTCGCCACAAGCGTGCTCATTGCCCTAGTCGCAACGCAACCTGTTATCAATGTGGCAAATCAGGACATGTACAGTCTGTGTGTATGCAAATTAAAAACTCAAAGAACGGTACCGTTAGAAACAGTGCTTCGCAGAGTGCGAGAACAGTTCATTCTGTAAATGTTATACGGGCTGTGGAATTGAACAGTGCTTTCCTTGGATCTCAATTGCAAGAAAGTAGTTCTGCGCCTATGGCAAAACTATATAGTGCACCACGTAGCAAGCGCCGACAAGCGCGTAAAACAGTGCAACGGAAAAGGGTTCGGGACAAGCAAAATGACTATGAACAGTGCATTCCTGTAGTGAAAATAGTGCCTTCTGCAACTGCTCCTTGTAATAGTGCCCAATACTGTGTAGCTAGTGACAGTAGACATCAAGTAGCTACTCAAAAGTGTAGTGCAGTAGCTAGTAAATCTGGAGTAGCTTTGCATGCTTGCGCGGACGCCGATCCGGCGGTAGTGCCATCTAGTGACAGTGTTGTTAATCCGCTGCGTGCCGAGTCTGCGCCGCTTACTTCACTACGTGGCCCGCGCAAGCGCAGTAAACAAACCGTAGCAGACGTTGCCCACATTCGCGCACCTGTCGAGCGCCGCAAGCAAAAACTGTTTGTGACTCTCTTCATAGAAAATAAGACGGTGCAATTTCAGCTTGATACTGGTTCCGCTGTCACATTAATAAATAAAGATACTTATGAACTTCTGGGTTCGCCAAAATTGTCGCCGTCTCAACATGTGCTAACGGCTTATACAGGTCAAAATATTCCCGTGCTAGGTACATGTAGCCTGCCCGCCTCCTTTCAAGGTGTAACGAAAACAGTTGCTTTTGTAGTTCTTCAGGCCAAATCTACACAGAACATTTTTGGACTAGATGCTTTTGACTTGTTTGGTTTATCAATTCAAAGAGATGTGCTTCAAATTTCGTCAATAGTGCCTCAGGATAAAATCAATGCATTGTGTGACAAATATAGTGACTTGTTTTCGCCGGAACTAGGTTGTGCAAAAGACTTCGTGGCACATGTAACTTTAAAAGAATCTGCAGTTCCAAAATTTCGTAAAGCTAGACCAGTGCCTATCGCCTTGCGTGATACGGTTGCCGAAGAACTTAAACGTTGGCAAGATAGTGGGGTGATTTCTCCTGTTTCTGCGAGTCAGTGGGCCTCGCCTATAGTAATTATACCCAAGCCGTCAGGAAAACTTCGTCTCTGTGCGGACTTCAAATCAACAGTGAACAGTCAAACAATTGTAGATACTTACCCCCTGCCCAGACCTGAGGAACTAATGGACAAATTAGGACAGTCTCGCTTCTTTTCTAAGATTGATTTAGCAGAGGCATATTTACAGCTTCCACTTGATGACGAGTCAAAAAAGTTTTTCGTCATTAATACTCACATGGGGCTTTTTCAATTTCAACGCCTACCCTTTGGCAGTTCTTCCGCCCCCGCTATTTTTCAGCGCTTTTTGGAACAGCTAACAGTTTCTGTACCGTGTTGCTCGAACTATTTAGATGATATTGTGGTATCCGGACGTACAGTTGAAGAACATTTAGCAAACCTGGAGTGCATTTTCAAAGTTTTGACTGCAGCAGGTCTACGTTGTAATAAAGCAAAGTGTTCGTTTTTTCATACTGAAATAGAGTACCTAGGCCACGTGATTAATGCCCAAGGAATCCATCCCTTACAGTCAGATAGAAAAGGAGGCCTTAGCAATCATTTACTTCGTCACGAAGTTTCATCATTATCTCTATGGCAGAAAATTCTATTTGTTGACAGACCACAAGCCTCTCACGTCGTTGTTCTCACCCATAAAACCAATTCCGCCACGTACGGCACAAAAGCTTCAGAGATGGTCCTTAATACTGTCTACTTATCAGTATGAGATTTTGTACCGACCTACCACTAAACACGCCAACGCGGACACACTTTCCCGACTTCCGGTTAGCCAGGATGTGTCGTTTGATTCTTCAGAAATGGCGTGTTGTCAGATAGACTCCAGAGATGCTTCCGCTGTCGCAGACTTTCCTTTGAACTCTCGTCGGGTTGCACAGGAAACAGCTGCGGATGCAGACCTAAGTGTGGTAGCACGTTTTCTTCGCTCTGGGTGGCCTGCCAGAGCCAAAGACGTTGATCGGCCTCTGGGTCGACGTTATTTTGCACGTCATGCATTATCTTTAAGTCAGGGTGTACTGTTGTTGCATACCGACAACGACCAAACAAGAGTGATTGTTCCTCGTTCCCTGCAACATGAAGTGTTACGCCTCCTGCATCAAGGACATTGGGGTATTGTTAGGACAAAGCAACTGGCCAGACGTCATTGTACCTGGGTTGGTATGGACGCTCAGATAGAGAACATGACGTCACAGTGTACTGTTTGTGCGGAGCATCAGGCGGCTCCTCCGCAACGTTTCTCAGACTGGCCACGCCCCAAGGGACCATGGCAACGTTTACATATTGACTTTGCCGGACCTTTCTGGAATACGCGCTGGTTAATTGTTGTAGACGCTTTCAGCAAGTTTCCTTTTGTGATTGCCATGAACTCAACGACAGCGTCTAGTACAATCAGTGCCTTAACATCAGTGATTTGTATCGAAGGCTTGCCTGAAACTATCGTCAGTGACAATGGACCTCAGTTCGTTAGTGCGGAATTTCAACAGTTTTGTCGTGTGAATGGCATTCAGCATATTACCACTGCACCTTTTCACCCTCAGTCCAATGGTGAAGCAGAACGTTTCGTTCGAACATTCAAGTCTCACATGGAGAAGATGAAAGGTCAGCACTCCAGGCAGCAAGCTCTTCAAATGTTCCTGTCTACGTATCGATGCATGCCACGTGACGGCCCGTCTCCTGCCGAGCTGCTACACGGCCGCCGTCACCGCACTCTCCTTCACCTGCTGCAGCCTCCCACGCACCGAGTCGGTTCGTATGGCGCTACGCGTTTTCAGGTTTCTACGCCGGTGCTGTACAGGGTGTTTGCTGTCAACAAGAAGACATGGATGCCGGGCACCATTCAGCGCGTGCTCGGTCGCAATATGTATGTTGTACGTTCTTCCACAGGGTCGGAGCTGCGGCGCCACGCAAACCAATTGCGCCTGCACAGGCCGCGCGATCCTGTCTCGGGTTTCTTGATTCCAGACCCAGTTCACCACCAGGGAGCACAGCCACATCACTCGCCGCCGGGCCCAGCTTCCCCGGGCTACAAGCTCCCGATGGATGTCGACGCGCCTCCTACGCAGTCGGCCCCTCCGCCTCCGTCGCCGCCGCAGATGACAGCGTCACCGATAGGGATTCCGGGACCGTGCGGGCCACCCCAGCTTGGGCCACGCACCTCAGAAGATGACCTGCTCCCTCTGGGCGGGGGTGTGCGCCCTTCCTCAGGTTTCGCCGGGTTTCCTGGAGGATCGCAAGGCGGATGCCGGGGCGCGGACGGCGTCTCGATCTCAGCCTCAGCTACGACGCCCGTCCCACCAGTAACGCCCCCGCCCAGGCCCTCCTCCCAGTGCCGTCGCCGTGGCCCTCAGCCCTACGCCACGACGGCGCGTCGGTTTGGGGGGGAGGGGTGTGGTGTCGCACAAGTCCAAAGTGCGCGCCACCTACTTTCGCCGCGCGCCGCCATGCACGCACGGCGCGGCGTTCTTACGACGACAGCCACGAGCGCCCTCTGCGGCAACTCCGCTCGTGGCCACCAGTGAACGACATCGTTCACTTGGGACTGAGTTAGGAACCAGTAAAGACTTCGGAATCCGATAGGCACCAGTGAAGACTTGGCTATCAGTTAGGCACTAGGCAGGACTCTAGCTCAACTATGTATCAACATTCTGCAGTACTATGTAAAAGTATTGTATAAATTCTGTGCAATATATATCTCATTCTAATTTACTCTAGTGTTTCTAGTTTCTGGCTGCTCCCCTCCGTACCTGCACCAGCGTGCTATCTTTATTTCTGTGTCGGTCTCATTCCACTCGGCCACCGACACCTACAACGGAACGAGACACAAAAGCGGCGACGAGGCTGGGACACAAAACTTTTTTAATGTGTTTCTAAATGTACTCAGTACTATAAGTTGAGAACTGTTCATCCGCTTGTGATAAAATTTTGATCATTAGATGTTCAACGATAGATGAATGTTCTTATGAACTAAAAATTCGGGAAAGTTACACGGAAAATTTGAAAATTCGCGATAAACTTAAAGAGCTTTTTTCAATGGGGTATCAATATCATTTGTCTGGTTGCGATACAATTTTACATATTTGACGTTCAAAGCAAGAGTAACGTTCTTATGAAATAAAAATTTGGAAAAGTTTCCCAGATATTGGAAGATACAGAAAAAATAGAAAGAGATTTTTCTATGAAATATCTATACCATATATGATTGCGATAAAATTTTGTACATTTGACATTCAAAGCAAATGTGTTTATGTAGCTACTGGTTCTAAAATACATATGATTTAAATTACTATGATTTATATTAAGAGGTAAGTGATACGAAGTTCACCAGCTCATATATATATATATATATATATATATATATATATATATATATATATATATATATATATGGAGAACACTATTCAAATGTCACTTCTTAAGAGTGCTATCAATTGCCTACCTATCGAACTGCATATACCTGGTTACTCTTATTGCGGACCAGGCACAAAGTTAGCAAAACAACTGCAAAGAGGCGATGTTGGAATCAATAAACTAGATGCAGGTTGCAAAGAACATGATATTGCATATGCAAAACACCCAAGCAGTTTGTCTGACAGATAAAGCGGACTTGATTCTAGCAGATAAAGTAGTGCAAAGAATAAAGGCCTCAGACGCTAAGCTCAGTGAAAAAATAGCTGCTCTAGTGGTGGCTGGGGCAGTGAAGGCCAAAGTTAAACTCGGTATGGGTATTAATAATAAGAAGACGAATATGAATAATAATAAGAAGAAAAATATGAAGAGGAATAAAAATATTGGAGATAATGAGGTGAAAAAAATTCGCACTGGTCTTAAACCTGGCAGAGCAGTGAAAGCAAAGAAGAAATCACGCATATTACCGCTTCCCAAGAGAGGTGACTTTTGCCCGTCATTCCGATTTTCGAAGGTTTATCAGCACTTGGCAGTCTAGCAGGAGGAGCTGCAGGCATTGCTAAGGCAGTTGTAGATGCGAACAATACTCACAAAGAGCTGTCGGAGTAGCAACGACATAACCAAACTATGGAGGCTATAGCGCTTTGCATATGCAAGGGGCTGTATTTAGAACCTTACAGGAAGAATGGTTTCGGGCTAAGTGTGGGGAAGAAAGAAAAAAAATTCTTATTAAAAAGTCTGCTGAAAAGAGCACTTACAAACATCGACTTAGAACGCTATGCTAAAAAACTTGAAATATCCCACTTTCGAGGTGTCTAAATGAGGAACACTTTACCAAATAAGCCTAAAAGGTATGAGAGTGCAATTGTCAATCTCCAGACAGATAGTGAGCTTGGCTCTCACTGGGTTCCTTTTAAGAAGAAGGGTACTGTTGTTTACTATTTTGATAGATTCAGCAATTTACCGTCTCCTCTAGGAATTGTGAGACATTTCTAAAATTGTACTATTAAGTATAACTACAATATGTTTCAGTCACCTAAGATCTATAGGTATGGTCATCTTTGTTTAAAGTTTCTAAGCTCTGAATTCCTATAAGAAATGGATGATGGAGTGACAGCCTGTTGGGTAAAAACTCTATTATAACATCTACATTTATTTGCAAAATTAATTTGTCTCATCATCACTCCTACGAAATTGCATTACTCAACTTATTTACATACAATTGCATACCAAATATTACGTCTAAAACAATAATTTTTACTTCTATAACTACATTGGTAATAGTGACATTCTAGACAAAGTTACTATAAAACATGGAACGTATGAACTCAAAGATATATTTTCCTCTTTACAAATGGAGATTGAGATATACACATACCAAGTTGTCAATGGTCATGATAAACGGAAAGTCGATCTGAGAATATCTTACCATAAACCATACCAAAAATGCAAAATATGGTGTAATGTAGCTGTTGATTTTACACCAGATAATAATATTGGCTCAGTCCTAGGATTTGGGAATATATATATTGAGAAGGAAACTTCAACGTTTGCTGAGCACTGTGTAAATATTCAGAAGGCTAATGTGCTATGCATAGATTGCAACATTTCGGCTGGGTCCTTCCACAATTGCGCTCCTACGCACACATTACATCAGTTCGGGCCTGCAGTCCCGCCTGCATATAAGATTGTGGAATCACCAAATTCGCCCATTTACATGCCAGTTATTGTACAATACATTAACGAGTTAAGTATATCTATTAGAGATCAGGGCGGGAATCTAGTAAATTTCTATGGGGAGGAAATAACTGTGAGATTACATTTAAGAAGGGCGAGATGGTAAACCTCTACAATCAACAACTTGCGCATGAACAGGTGAAAGTGTCTACAAATATAAAAAAGATACAAGTGAAACAGATCAAAAAGAAGAAGACTGATGTAAAAAAAGTGTTGACTCCACACAATCGAGAATTACTAACAAAAATGGGCTATAGTGTGCTAAAAATACCAACGTCTCTCTTTCAATATTGCTAGCAAACTGCTTATTTTCTGAAATTCAATTTTATTGGAATAACAAGCAAATAGAAAATGTACGCAATCCTGGAATTGTAACGCTGATGAAGGGGTATGCCTCATTCACACCGAGTGAAGTTAATGTACTGCAAAATGCAGGTTGGGGAGAGATAGGAGAACTGAAAGAATATGTTAACTCCGATGGACGTTTCAGCTTCTGCATTCCACTGAGCATGGTATTCGGCTTCACTGAGGATTACAAGAATATTATTGTAAACGCTAAACATGAACTTGTGCTGGTTCATAACAGTCATGATGCAAATAGTATTATTGCAGATACTGCGGATACTAAGTCGAAAATTGTGATTGAAAATATTTCCTCGGATATACCTGTAATTGAGGTGTCTGAAAAAGAGAAAATATCATTAATGAAAACCATAAAAAATGATCTAAGGCTGAATTTGTCATTCCGCCACTGAGAACTAAGAGAATGCAGCAAGTTGATCAATGGATGTGGCAAGTAAACTGTAAGCTGGGTCTCAAAACTGCTCAATATGTAATTATCACATTTCAAACAGACAGGAATGCCATCAACACTGATTGTAGTACATTCGACGCTATAGATTTGACAAAATTAGAGATAAAACAGAACTCATCAAAATATCCCTCCCAGGACTACTTGGTTAACTTTAACACGAAGGACACGGTGCTAGCGTATGCAATGTATACTAAATTAGTAAATTTCAGTCTGTGTATTATGAGACAAGTGGAAAAATTGTAATTCCTCTCATGAGTCGTAAACACCACTGAAAAAGAAATGAGACTCATGGAATAGCTTTCAAGATCTTATGCAGTGACAACAGTAGATTTTTGGGCAAATTTTAGACACCAGACGTTATAAGTGATAGAAGGGATTGGGCAAGGCGGAAGTGAAGTGTATCTGAATGGATTGGAGCAGGGGATGTTGAATTGTTTTGTACATCAATCGTCTTTTTTTGCACCATGCAGTCTTTCCATTTTTTAAGTTAATAACTGCACCAAACTGAAAGGTAATTGTAACTTCTAATTGCAATCTTACCAAATACTTTTTGAAAAAGAAAATTGTAATTCACTCTAATTACATTTTAGTACTTTTCCCAACACTGAATATATATAATCTAGAAAGTTTATTTCAATAACTAGGTGATTAGGTGTAGCCCTTTCTTCCTAATCTTCAGGATGAGTGTGCTGTGGACTCTCCTTGGAAGAGATGTTAAACCCTAAGCTGGCTGTGGTGCCCGAGGGGACTGAGGCGCTGCACTCACGGTCTGCACGGCCACTACGGTGGGAGGTTCGAATCCCCCCTCGGGCTTGGATATTTGTGCCGTCCTTAGTGTTAGCTAGTTCATAAGTAGTTTGTAAGTTTAGGGACTGATGACCCCTTAGTTAAGTCCCATAGACTTTACAAACATTTGAACATTTGAATTTAAACCTTAAAAACTTCCAAGTCTTCTTTCAAGATGATTGTTTTGGTTTTTGTTATAAATACACGAAACTACTTTGATCATTGGTCACTTCCAAGGTTACAGTTGTGTTCACAGTGCTGCATTTATATGTTCGTGGTTTGACAAACACTCAAGCACACTATCTGAACTTGAGGGCCCCACTAAATGAACAAATCTTAATCTCACAGAAAATATATAGGATTATTTGTAGCAATAGGTATATATAGCACCAAATATCTGTGGAATACGGCAACTCTATGGGTCTTGTTACCAGCTAGTGGATTAGCTAGACATGGTGTACCTGAAGAAACTAGTAAAAACCCTTATCGTGAAAATGAAGGCATTTTCAGCAATAGACATTGTGTAACAATGTACTTGCACAGTATATGCTCAGGGTGCTAATTTTAAGTCTCAAAGGCTTACAATGAGATGACTGAAGACATTTGATACCTCTTAATTAATTGTTGGACTCTTTGTGCCTAATGAAATGGAACAGCGACATGTCATTGACTCAACGAGTAGATGGAAGACACCAGCAGGAATATTGAGCCATGCTGTCTCTGTAGCCATTAATAATGATTACAAAACTGTTCGGGTGCTGGATTTTGTGCACAAACTGACCTCTACATTATTTCTCAAGAATTTCTGATGGGATTCATTTTGGAAAATCTGGGTAGCCAAATCATTCACTAGAATTGTCCAGAATATTCAAACCAATTTTGAACAATTGTGTCCCACTGATATGACACATTGGCCACTCTTAAAAGCTCTATCATTGTTTGAGAACATGACATGAAGTCCATAAATCATTGCAAATGGTCTCTAAGTAGCGAAAATAATCATTTACAGTGAATGATTTCTTGAGTTCGACCAAACGTCCCCGTCCATTTAATGAAAATTCTGAAGCCACAAGTATGATGCCTCCAAAACCTTCCACAGTAACTTGTTGATAACTTGGGTCCATGGCTTTGTGAGCTCTGCACCACACTCGAACCCTACCATCAAACCTTACCAACTGAAATCGGCACTCATCTGACAAAACTACTGTTTTCTAGTCATCTATGGCCCAGCAGATACGGTCACTAGCCCAAGAGAGGCACTGAGATGATGTGTGCTTCCCTGGCTTATTAGTCCAAAACTGCGCCACACTGCTCTAACGGATATGTTCGTCGTATGTCACAAACTGGTTTCTGCTGTTATTTCTCGCAGCGTTGCTTGTCTGTTGGCACAGACAACTCTATGCAAAGGTTGCTACTTTCGCTCATTAAGTAATGACCATTGACCACAAGGTGGAGAAAGGCAATGCTTAAAAGTGGGTATATTTTTGACACTGTGAATCTCAGAATATCGAATCCCCTAATGATTTTAGAAATGGAACATGCCATGTGTCTACCTCCAACGACCATTCGGCATTCAAAGTTTGCTAATTCCCATTGTATGCCATAATCCGGTCAGAAACCTTTTCCCACCAGATTAAAAATGACAGCTCCATCGGTACATCGTCCTTCTATACCTGTTATACGTGATACAGTCACCATCTGTGTAGGTGAATGACACCTCAGTGTACTTAAAACGAGTTCTTAGTTATGGTGCAATTATAAAGAAATGAACCAACATTCACAACAGAAAACATCTTTCCAACCATTCACCATTTATATAAGAGACTATGCGTTACTTTTGGCTCATCTGCATCACTATACTGTATCAATTGTTAATAGTGTCCATAAGGCCATGAACACCCACACATAGTGTGGGTGGATCATAATTAGGGAGTACTTGCCAGTATTTTAAAGTATTCCTTCGCCCCAACACGATTTTCTTGTTGAAATAGTGCATTAATACAAGAGTGAAAAAGGTATAGCTGTACTGTGATGGCAAGGGCAATTTTATTTTTCAGAGGGAACACGATGTATACCAGTGCTCTTAAAGAAAACAAATAAATAGTGTCTAGTCCCCCAAATATAACTTCTGTAATTTAAACTGTCACATTGTCTATCAATGTGCTCATCACAATAGCTGGAATCTATATAAAGTAATCTTTTCTTTAATTGGTCTATCAAATAAGTTTCATTTGGTCAGTGATTCAGCACTAAGTACTTTTACGCCATATTATTAACTAATCAACTATAGTTTTATAATTACTACCTTATTTTTGAAATAAATAGTGCCATATTTTGATGGTACAGTTAATGTACCTATATTCACCCACTGGGCTTTTCCTGGTGCGATAACAGTGGCTTCCAAATTTCTTTAATGTGTTATGTGTGTGTCTTTTATGATTAAATTTTTAATTTATTGACGTTGTGTGTCCTCTCCGGGGGACACCACCTTGACGAAGCACTGTCCGTGTGGGTGGAGAGGCTTACGCATCCGTGGGAAGCTGAGGGCTATACCGAAAGTAGAGAGCCTACTGCCAGAAAGGCTTATCTGATGGATCAGACTAAGAGTGTCCCACAACGTCCCGTCTTCCTTATCCTCTCCCAGTCCTTTCCCAATTCCTTTTCCAAACCAAGGTGTGATGCGATCCGTGCCAAGGTGTGCGTGGCACATGGGTGGATGTGTCTCGAACGGAGCCTCAGGGATACCGGGCGACCTCCCTGAGTAAGTAGCCTTGCACCGCACGGGGTTATCGTGGTGTGGACCATATAAATCCCCAAATCTCGTGGGACTAAGATGAACACAGAGAAAGAAAGTATTTTAAAAGAATCTGAGGGGCAATCTGAGACCTCAGATACTCAGACATCGGGATCAGGACCGATGGAGTGCACACCTACTTCTGAATCAGGGTCTAGACCTGAGCAAAAAGTGGGAACTGTAACAGAGAAGTTGGACCAGATTAGGATTAAGGCCTTGTCTGGGCTCAAAGGAGGAAACTTCTCAAGGAACAGAAGCAAAAGGAAGGAAAAGAATGGCTTCCTAAGCATAAGTGGAGGGAATCAAAAGGGCTTGAGCCCAAGACCCCCAAAAAGGAACTGCCTTGGGTCGAAGGGGATACACAGATCCCCTCGACGTCAAAGACAGGTGGCAAGAGGGTTAGGGAGGAATCTAAGACTCCCTCCTCTCTGGACAACCGTGATCCTAAAAGGCTGAGACAGGAAATAGGGAAACAGACCTATAGTACTGCAGTCTCGGTCTTTAGAATGGCGGTTGTCCAAGAAGGATACCCACTGGTGAGCATCACCTCGCAGCAGGAGGAGCTCGTGCAGATGGCCCTCTTTGAAGAGATTGGGGGGGACGCTGGTCCAGGACCCAAATTCAGGAGGGTCTATCTAGATCGCGGTGCCCTCATTTTTGTCTGCGAGGGGGAGCACTCAGCAGAATGTCTTAAGGACTAGGTGCCCACGATATCTCCGTGGGAGGATGCGAAGCTGCTGGTCAAGACAGCAGTCGAACGCCTGAAGACCGAAAAGGCATCAATGGGGGTACCAAAGATCCTTAAGAATGTCTCTCCAAAGACTCTGTTCGAGAAAATAAGGGTCCAGAACCCAAACGTCTCGACAGAGGATTGGAGGGTAATTAACCAAAAGGTTGTTCTGGGAGGACGAGCCCTGGTGGTGGAGGTCGGAGAGATGTCCCTGAAGACAATGCGAGAGCAAGGCCTGAAACTGTTTTTAGGGTTCTCGCAGATCGCCGTCAGGGTAATCAAAGACCTTAAAGGCAATACTGGCAGCAATATGAGGACTGGAAGTGCTGCAGATAAACCTGCAGTACAATAAAGGGGCCACTGCTGCCCTGAGCCGTCGCCTGGGGAGACAGGAGGTGGACGTGGCCCTGATACAACAACCCTATTTATACTAAGGGGGTGTATTGGGCCTCGGTGGTACTGGAGGTAAGCTGATTTATGCTAGAAATCTAAAAAACTCCAGAACATGCATTTATGTTAGAAATGGAATACCTTTCATACCAATGATGGATTTTTGTTCCAGGGACCTGGTGACGATCAGGATGCAGCAACGTGAGGAAGGTATCACGAGGTAAATTGGTTTGGCCTAAGCATACCTTCCTTACGAAGACAGCTCTCCTCTTTCTTTGGAATTGAGGAGACTGACGGAAGCCTGCCATCGGCAAGGTGACGAACTGTTGGTGGGATGTGATGCCAATGCCCACAATCTATCGTTGGGCAGCAAGGACACCAACAGTAGATGTGAGCACCTTCTTGAATTGCTCCTATCTAACAACTTGGAGATCCTGAATAGGGGTGATGAACCTACATTCAGGAATAGTAGAAGGGAAGAAGTAATTGACCTAACTTTTGGTTCCATGATGATGGGCAGTTATGTCAAACAGTGGCATGTGGTCCTGGAGCCATCCTCATCAGATCACAAGCATATTAAATTCAAGGTTGAAATGGGAACCATACAGACCATGGCCTATAGGAATCCCAGGAAAACGGACTGGGAGACATATAGGAGAGACCTTGACTTCAGCCTATCTTCAATAAGGAATCCAGCAGAGTTTGAGGAAGTAGCAGAGGCCGTAACCTCTGCTATAGTGACCTCATACCAGGACAACTGCTCAATCACCAAGTAGTGCACAAATAGTAGTGTGCCTTGGTGGAATAATAACCTGGAAATGCAAAGGAAACAGGTACAAAGACTGTTTAACCTTGCGAGGCGCAAAGGACAATGGGCAAAGTATCGTGAGGCCCTTGTCAATTACAACCTTGCCAACAGACGTGCAAGCCAGACTTCATAAAATCCAGGAGGAACATTGAGGAAGGAGGATGGGGAGTATACAAAGACAGCACATGAAACGCTGGAACTGCTCCTCAAGACTCACTTTCCTCAATATACTCTGGTGGATAACTCAGACCAGAATGCGATTCCTGAGAGACAACGGTTCTCAGGAATTCGCAAAGAGGACTGGGATTTGGCCAAGGAGTGTGTCGATTTCAGTAAGGTCCGATGGGCGGTGTGAACATTTCAACCGTTCAAGTCACCTGGCCCCGATGGAATCTTTCCCGCTCTCCTGCAACAAACAGGAGAAAATGTTATTAGATTCCTATGCAGGTTATTCAGGGTTAGCCTAGCAGCATGAATCATTCACAATGCCTGGAGGGCAGTGAAGGTTGTCTTCATTCCAAAACCAGGGAGAATTGATCATACCAAGGCCAAGGGTATGAGACTAATCAGCCTGTCCTCCTTGATTATTAAGACATTGGAAAAGCTGGTTAATGTGCATGTTGGAGAAAGGAGGTTAAGTAGGGCTCCTCTACATTCAAACCAACATGCATATCAGCCAGGTAAATCATGTGAGACAGCACTCCACCAACTCGTTGGGGAGGTGAAGAAAGCACTACACTTTCAGGAAATAGCCCTCTGTATCTTCCTGGACATCGAGGGGGCTTTTAGCAACACGACCTTCGATTCCATGGTTAGGGCAGCAGAGGTGAATGACCTAGGGACCACTATATGTAGGTGGGCTAGGGCCATGCTCAGTGGAAGAAAGGTAGAGGCTACCATGATGAATGAAAAAATGGTAATCAACACCACTAAGGGTTACCCGCAAGGAGGAGTTCTTTCCCTTTATTGTGGAATCTAGTGGTGAATGATCTCATTGGAGAATTAAACTCTAGGCAGTACTTTTGCCAAGGATATGCAGATGATCTTGTCATAGTAATACTTGGCAAATTTGCTGACACAGTCAAGAGTATGGCACAAGGTGCGTTGGACATTGTGCAAGACTGGTGCAGAAAACAGGATCTGGGGGTTAGTCCTAAGAAGACTGTTGTTGTACCATCCACAAAGAAGAATATCCAACATTCAAGTTGGAATCTAGAGCTTTTCAATGAAGTGCTACCTGTGAAGGGGACAGTGAAATATCTAGGGGTTACCTTAGATGAGAAACTGACATGGACCCCTCACATTAGGAATATTTGCTCCAAGGCAAAAGGTACTCTTATAAGTACCAGGAGAGCTTGTGGCAAAAATTGGGGCCTGAGCCGCAAGAGTATGCACTGGATATACACCATGGTGATTAGACCCAGGATCACCTATGGGGCGGTCGTGTGGTGGAAGAATGTAGAACAGCAGGTTGCTGCTAAGGAGCTTGGTAAGGTGCAGAGATTAGCCTGCTTAGCCATAACAGGCGGAATTAGCAGCACACCAACTGCTGGGATGGAAACCATGTTGGATTGCCCCAATTACACCTTTGGGTCAAGATGGAGCCAGCGGCTGGTGCATACAGACTCAAAACTGGCAAAAACTGGAACTCTTTGTGATATCTAGAATCACACACTAAAATAGTGAGTGAGGTAAATAGAGGAAAGTTTGGGGAAATGCCAGCCGACTATATTATAACCCCATACTGCTTCAACAAGTCTTTCAATATAACAATTGGAAGTAGGGAGTAGTGGGAGAAAATAGTTCGACACCGTACGGGAGATATTGTCTGATGGGTCAAAATCAGAGCCGCGGTGGCCGAGGGGACTGAGGCGCTCCAGTCACGGTCTGCACAGCCACTACGGTCGGGGGTTCGAATCCCCCTCGGGCATGGATATTTGTGCCGTCCTAGTTCGTAAATAGTTCATAAGTAGTTTGTAAGTTTAGGGACTGATGACCCTGTAGTTAAGTCCCATAGACTATACAAACGTTTGAACGTTTCAAAATCAGACCAAGCCGTTGCAGCTCCTGCAACAAGTTCTAAAATTGTTGCAGAATGTCACAGGGTTCTGGTGGAGCTAGGGGAAAGCAATAGAGTAAACCTATTGTGGGTCCCTGGCCACTCGGGGATCAGTGGCAAGGAACATGCCGACCGATTAGCCAGGATGGGGGCAGAGACTCCATTTGTTGGAACGGAACCTGTCCTGACAATCACCAAGGCAATGTCAAATTGGAGCTACGTAACTGGCTCAGAAGACAGCACGTAGAATATTGGACCAAAGTCTATCAACAAAAACATGGCAAGGTAATGATGCCAGAGCCATGTTTTAAAAGGAGCTCTGCAATCCTGGGCCTGAACAGGAGAGAGATTAGACTCATGGTTGGATTGCTGACAGGCCATGGGAATTTCAAAAAACACCTACATACAATGGGAATAACAGAAGAGGACCCTAAATGTAGGATCTGTGATGACGGTGATGAAACTGCATCACATCTAATCTTCGAATGCATTGCATTGGAGAGTAAAAGGCACAGAACATTTGGAACAACCAGACCCGAAGAAATTATGTCTAATAAAGAACTGGTAAAGGGACTCCTTGCACTGTTCAAGGGTATTTGTTGGTTTTAGTAGATATACAGGGAGCGATACCGCACAATAAACTTAGTTTCGGTGTGGGCAGTGGCGGGTTGGACTAAGACTGTTTTGGCTTCCCTGAGAAAATCAAAATAAAAAAAAAATCAACGTTGTGTGTAATTTAAAGAAGCATAAGCGAAGTATTTAACTGAGTTGGTATTCAGCACAACAGAAAAATCATGAACGTTTTAATAGTCTACATACTCTAACAATCATGTAAAAGGAATTTTATTTTTATAAGCAACTGGATAGTGTTTGGTGGCCATTGGGGTTGTCATCTTGTGTGTTTTGTTAGTTTTGAAGAACAGAGAAAATGATCAATTTTCTATCTACCTATGCATCAAAAACTTCAAGTTAGCGATTTGGACATTAACAATGACATGGAAACGCTGACAGTGTCGTGTGGTTATGCAAAAGAAAATAACAACAAAACAGCTTTTGCTGCATGTAACAGTAAAACCCAGTGACTCCTAATTTGGGGGGAAATACTTTTTTTTGGGGGGGAGGTGGATTTTTAGGAAAGCAGAAGGCTTGAAGAACATTTTGGGGAGAAAATCGCTAAAGGGGAAGTTGGGGAAGTACTTTATCTGCTTACACTATTATTCAAAATGTTCACATATTTGTAGTTCTATGGGACCAAACTACGTTGGTCATCTGTCCCTAGACTTACAAACTACTTAAACTAATCTAAGGACAACAGACACACCATGCCCGAGGAAGGATTCGAACCTCTGACATGGAAGGCCGCGCGATCCGTAACAAGGCGCCCCAGACCGCTCGGCTATTCCCGCGCGGCACACTATTATTGCCATCTGATATTTCATTTGAAACAACACATAAACTTCATTATCTCCCTCTCTCTTCAAATCAGCAATCGATACACCTTGCTGGCCGCGGTGGCCGCGGGGACTGATGCGCTCCAGTCACGGTCTGCACGGCCACTACGGTCGGGGGTTCGAATCCCCCCTCGGGCATGGATATTTGTGCCGTCCTTAGTATAAGGTAGTTCTTAAGTAGTTTGTAAGTTTAGGGACTGATGACCCCATAGTTAAGTCCCATAAGCTTAACAAACATTTTTCGATACACCTTTACTTTGTCAACTGCATATCGGTGGCTGCATTATAACAATACAAGTGTATGACATGTAACTTTGCTGTAGTGCTGGGCAATTTCATCTCATGCTTTTATCAAATGCCAATCAACTGCATCTTCTATCTTTTAAATACAAAAAAAGAATCAGTAACTATAATTGCATATTTCAGACCGATAGTGTTGAATGCCACTGCTATGAACCACACACATTGCCGAGGTGAGGTGGCTTGCGTGCCTCAACAATGCAGATAGCCGCACCGTAGGTGCAACCACAGCGGAGGGGTATCTGTGGAGAGGCCAGAAAAACCTGAGGTTCCTGACGATCGGCAGCAGCCTTTTCAGCAGTTACAGGGGCAACAGTCTGGATGATTGACTGAGCTGGCCTTGTAACATCAGCTAACATGGCTTTGCCATGCAGTTACTGCGAACAGCTGAAAGCAAGGGGAAACTGCAGTCGTTACTTTTCCCGAGGACATGCAGCTCTGCTGTATGAATATATAATGATGGAGTCTTCTTGGGTAAAATATTCCGGAGGTAAAATAGTCCCCCATTGGGATCTCTGGGTGGGGACTACAAAATTAGTTGGTGGTAACGTAGGAATATTTCTGATAATGGATAAGAAAATAGGAATGTGGGTAAGTTATTATGAACAGCATAGTGAACGCATTATCGTAGCAAAAACAGACACAAAACAAACACCGACCACAGTAGTGCAAGTTTATATGCCAACTAGCAAGGCCGATGATGAGGATATAGTAGAAATGCATGAGGAGATAAAAAAAATAATTCAGAAAGTTAAGGGAGATGAAAACTTGATTGTGATCGGGGTCTGGAGTGCGTAGATAGCCTAATTGGTTAAGGTGGCCACTGACCCAAAGCGGGAAATCTGGGTTCGAATCCCAGTGCAGCACAAATTTTCGCTGCGGTGGAGTAGCCGAGCGGTCTAAGGCACCTCGCTGTGGAGCGCGCGTTTGCTCGCCGTCGGAGGTTCGAGTCCTCCCGGGGGTATGTGTGTGTGTGTGTGTGTGTGTGTGTGTGTGTGTGTGTGTGTGTGTGTGTTGTCCTTAGATTAGTTTATCTTAGTTTAAGCAGTTTGTAAGCTATGGACTGATGACCACACAGTTTGGTCAGATAGATTTATAAACATTTGAACATTTTTTGAGATACTGGAACTCTGTAGTAGGAAAGGGAAGAGAAGGAAATGTAGTAGGTGAATATGGTCTGGCATAAAGAAATGAAAGAGGAGGTCTCTTGGTAGAATTTTGTGCAGAGCACAATTTAATGATCACCAATCATCATGAAAGATTGTTGTATACATGGAAGAGGCCCGGAAACAATTGAAGGTACCAGATTGACTTTATAATGGTAAGGAATAGATTTCGGAACCAGGTTTTAAACTGTAAGACATATCCAGGAGCACATATAGACTCTGACCATAACTTATTGGATATGAACTACAGATTAAAACTTAAGGGACTGCAGAAAGGTAGAAAAGTTAGGAGAGGGAACCTGGACAAATTGAAGGAACCGGAGGTGGTTGAGAGTTTCAGAGGGAGCATTACGCAAGGACTGGTTGAAATGGGGGAAAGTAATGGGTAGTTCTGAGAGATAGGGTCGTTAAGGCCGCAGATGATCATATAGGCAGAAGGACAAAGCCTAAAAAAATCCTCGGATAACACAGAATATACTGAATTTAATTGACGAGAGAAGAAAATATAAAAATTCAGCAAGTGAATCAGGCAAATGGGAGTACAAACGGCTGACAAATTAGACTGACAGGAAGTGCAGACTGCCTAAGCAGGAGTGGCTAGAGGACAAATGCAGAACCGTAGAAGAATGTGTAACTAGGGAAACAAAAGAGATATTTGAAACAAGACAAGCAGCTGTATGAATACCAAGGACTCTGATGGAAAACCTGTTCTAAGCAAAGAGGGGAAAGCTGAACTATGGAAGGAATATATAGAGGGCCTATACAAAGGAAATAAACTTGAAGGCAATATTCTAGAAAAGGAAGACGAAGTGGAGGAAGATGAGACAGGCGATATGGTACTGCGAGAAGAATTTGACAGAGTGCTGAAGGATTTAAATCGAAACAGGGCCCCTGGAGTAGATGATATTCCGTCTGAACTGCTGATATCGTTAGGAGAGCCAGTCATGAAAAAATTGTTCCACCTGGTATGCAAGAGACAGGGAAAATACCACCAGACTTCAAGAAGAATATCGTATTTCCAATTACAAAGGAAGCAAGTGCAGACAAATGTGAAAATTACAGTACTATCAGTTTAATAAGTCATGGTTGCAAAATACTAAAATGAATTATTAACAGACGAATGTAAAAACTTGTGGAATCCAACCTTGGGGAAGATCAGTTTGGATTTAAGAGAAATGTAGGAACACGGAAGGCAATACTCACATTACGACTTATCTTAGAAGATAGGCTAAGGAAAGGCAAACCTACGTTTTTAGCGTTTGTAGATTTGGAGAAAGTTTTGACAATGTCGACTGGAATACACTCTTTCAAATTCTGAACATAGCAGGGGTAAAATATAGGGAGCGAAGAGTTATATGCAACCTATACAAAAACCAGACAGCAGTTATTAGAGTCGAAGGGCAAGGAAGGGACGCAGAGGTTGGGAAGGGAGTAAGACAGGGTTGTAGCCTTTCCCCAATGTTGTTCAATGTGTACACTGAGTAAGCAGTGAAGGAATGCAAGAAGAAATTTGGAGAGGGAATTAAAGTTCAGAGAGAAGAAATAAAAACTTTGCGGTTTGCTGGTGACATAGTAATTCTGTCAGAGACTGCAAAGAATCTGGAAGAGCAGTTGAATGGATTGGGTAGTGTCTTGAAAGGAAGATATAAAATGAACATGAACAAGAGTAAAACGAGGGTAATGGAATGTAATGTCAGAAAATCAGGCAATGCTGAAGGAATTAGATTAGGTAATGAGACAATAAAAGTAGTAGATGAGTTTTGTTATTTGGGTAGCAAGGTAACTTCTGATGGCCAAAGTAAAGAATATATAAATTGCAAAACGGCTATGGAAGAAAAGCGTTTCTACAGAATCGAAACTTGTTAACATCCAATATTAATTTTGAATGTTAGGAAGTCCTTTCTGAAAGCATTTGTCTGGTGTGTAGTATTGTATGGGAGTGAAACCTGGACGATAAGGAGCTCAGACAGAAAGATGAAAGAAGCTTTTGAAATGTGGTGCTGCAGACGAATGATGAACATTAGATAGGTAGATCATCTAACTAATGGGGAGGTGCTTAACCGAATTGCGGAGAAAAGGAGTTTCTGCATATCCTGACTAAGAGAAGGGATAGATTGGTGGCACACATTCTGAGACATCAAAGAATTGTCAACTTAACATTAGAAGGAAGTGTGTGGGGTAAATAGCGCAGAGGGAGACTGACGGACGAATACAGTAAGCAGATTCAAAAGGATGTAGGTTGCCGAAAGTATTCTCAGATGAAGAGACTTGCACATGAGAGGGTAGCTTGGATAGCTGCATCAAACCAGTCTGTGGACTGAACACCACAACAACAACATTGTTGAATGTCTTAAGCTGTTACATACATTGGAACATTTGCTGCTGTGCTACAGTCCTGAAAATTAAAATTAGTACACCACATTAGAGTTTTTCAAATTCACTCCAGTGTAATTGTTGAAACAGTGCACACGGAGTACATGATCAATAGATCATAGATCAATAGCTCAAAAGAGTAATGAGGTACCAGGTGTTTGTCCTTGCTGAAACACCTATATTAATAGGTGGTCTTTCAATGAGCAGCATTACAGGAAATGATGCTGGCATCCATTAGTATGGAATTATTGTGGAGCAGGGCAGAGCAGTGTAGAGACTATATATAGGGAGAGAGTGGTCAGTCAGCAGGTATTCGCCAAATGGTGCAATCGCAGAGGGCCCTGCACTTCTAAGCGCCCCATGCAAGACATAAGCACGTAATTTGAAAACTGTCATCCGTAATAATGTTTCTGAAGCTACTTTTAATGTAATGTACTTCAAGTATATACTTTTTGTGACACGACTGTGGCCAGTGGAGAACGTCTCAGATTTATAAAATTATGCCTGTATCAGAGTTGAAAGAACTAGGATCTATGATACTGATGCACTAAAGCAATATCCAATGTCAACACACGACTGTCGCTCATTCTTAGAGGTAAGCCATTACCTTGTTTCTCAGCGCTCTCCACGCCCTGTCAACTCATGGTTGTGACTAATAATAAGCATTACACACGTCCGTTAGCACATGTTTCCCACAAGATAGGCTGTTCCAGCTTCAGCTGAGCTACACAGAGCTCCCTGCTCAGCTCGCTGTGAACAGTCCAATGGAAAGACAAGGCATTTGGCACAAGGCCGCCAGGCAGCTGGTATGGCTAGTTTTCTCGCCTGTCTACTGTGTCTTATGAGCTCCAAACTCCTTTTCATAACTGCTATGACGTAGTGACATGCTTCCACAGGGAAATAGGAAATAAAATTATCATACTACTTTTATTGCCAGGTATAGCCTTATCAGAGTTCGACCACCTACTACAAGTCTTTTTATAGACGCCACTTTGGAGTTTTGCATGTCGGTGATGATGCAAGTGGTGACGACGGAAAACACACAACAACCAGTCCCTTCCCGGGAATCGAACCTGGGCCTCTTGCATTGGTGGTCAGCAACGCTGCCACTGAGTTAAGGAGGCGGGCAGGGAAATAAGAAAATTGCACATATTTATGGGCCTCCTGAAATCTGTTTTCTCATTATTATTTGAGAAGCAGCAGCTCACAAAAACGCCTGACTTTTCCTGCCAAGTTGCCAATGGACCCTGAAATGTTGTCAAAATTGATTTTTGAAGATATTATTGATGAATTTTCTCGTCAAAAAGCAAGAAAAAGATGTTTTATGTAATGTGTGTAAAGCAGAATCTCCTTAGTGTTAATAACCTACAAGTTATTTAATTTCTTGTGAATACAGAGAATGTCAAGAGCTGAAAGCATGTAAGTGTATCTCCTGAACAACACTTGTGAATTTCTTTCGATTCTGAATTTCATTAAATTGTAAGTATTCCGATAGCTAAGGTATTGGCCCACTTTATGTTATGGTAGTAACACTAAAAGTCGGCCTTTGCGATCATCTTTTGACAGCTCGAAATTTAAATGAAAATAACGGCTTAATCATTCATCTGACACGAAAACTGAATAACTGATTTTGTAGAGGAGAATATTCTTTACAACTTTGCCCTCTTATGTTTTTTTCATATCTCGTATCGTTTCAGAGATATTAGCAAAAATAACGGCGATTTTGGGATGTCTGTCTGTAACATGTTCCCACTTTTTAGGTCAAACCATTCAACCGATCGGTACCAAACTTTTCAGGCATAATTGTTGGCTACCAGAGACCAGAACCTCGCTTTTTCAAATAATTCGGACAAGAAATACATTAGTAAAAATTAGTAAAATTGAATAACCGAATATGTAGAGAAAGAAATTCTCTACAACTTTGTTCCCTTATGGTTTTTTTTCTTCATATCTCGTATCGTTTGATAGATATTTGCAAAAATAACGGAGATGTGACACACTCCATTGATTTAAAGAAAACCAGCCGTTCGGAGATGTCACATGACATTCCTCGCCCATAACTCTCTCTATCATAAGCCATCTTGCGTTGCGAATTTGATGATTTTTCTTATTGCAACTTACACATTGTCATTTCAGAGCAATGGCACACTGAAGAATTAACAAAAGCACGTCGTTCTTCCTACGATAAATGCTGTATTAGCATCATTTAACAACTACCATAAATAGTACGGGATTTAAGAACAAAAATTCTGATTTTTAGCTGTGGCGTACTGGGCAATGCATTGGACTCTGATGCTGAAGGTCAGTGGTTCAGAACCTGTCACTACCCAATTTTTTTTCCTAAAAGCGTTTCAGACACTTTTATTAATTAAGTAGAGCTATGTTCTTCAATGTTTAGAGTAGTGCATATGTAAGAATGCTCCATCTAAAATGCGCGTTTGTTCTATTTCGTGAACATGCCATTAAATACTTAACAACGAATTGAACAATGGTCTTCTGAAGCATATGCACGTAAACTGGGAGGATACTGTAATAATGAACAGTCTGCACAAAGTGCTGATACAGGTAGTTTCGTATATAAAGGAAGTCCCAGATTTCTGTGGAAAGTGTAGTTCCTTAAACAAACAGAAGGGAAGTGTATACATTGCAACAAATTACCTTGTTTATTTTTTATCGAAGCGTTTATTCAATATTTATAGAATATATTGAAAGTCATTAATTAGAATCAATGCATCTACTAAAATGTTTGACATGGTTGCTATGGACGCTTTTAACGTAGATTGTATTACCTTTCCTGTAGTTCAGATATGATTTCGTTCAAGTTACTCTGTTCTGCGCTAAAATAAAGAGCAAATATTCTATTTCAAATCGTGATTACATTTTCTTTTACAGCTAAAATCACAAACGGAATAAGTGTAGTAATACTAAATTCCACATAGCTGTAAATATATATATATATATATATATATATATATATATTATGTACATGTGTTAAAGAAGTCTATGTTTACAATTCATTGCTATGTATTTCATGGCATGTTCTCGAAACAGAACAAATGCGCTTTTCAGAGAAAGTGCTGTTGTTTGAACAACTCAGAATCAGGCAGAATACAGTTGCGTTCAGTTAACAACAGTGCATGAAAACCTTTTAGGAAGCAAGAGAAAAAAAAAGTGGGACAAAAGAATTGACAGTGGTATATATAGATTTTTTTCTTCTGTGAAATCGATGTTTTGCTGTTGTTTGTTCATATTTGTTCTGGGTTGTTCGTTGAAAATTTTACTCCGTTTTTTATTGGGGTTGAACCAACACCATGTGAAGAGAAGGCCTGTGCACTGCCGTACCACGTCATGTCACGCAGAGTAGCTCCCGATCGCATAGCTTACTGGCTGTCTGATGGGGCACAGCCCATCGCCTCACAGCGGCCAGCCAGTGAGCTACACGATCGCGACTTAACTCTGTGTAATGTGACGTGGCACAGCAGTGCAGAGGCCTTCTCTTCAGATGGTGCTGGTTGAACCGTCTTTCGTTTTCTCTCTTTCGATTAGTTCGTCGGTTTCAATGGGTACTTTGTGGACGTTGGTTTGTTTTGTCCTTTTTTGATCATTTCGGATAACTCATTTCTCTCGATACAGAGGGAGTAAAGCTACAATGTTGGCAACCCTCTGACCGAGCGCGCTGAGCAACCGCGCCCTAGCAACTTCCGAACTGCCGTGTAGCATGTTCGTACATCACAAACTAATTCCTCGCCTATTACGCTATGGCGAACAGCTGCGAGAGTAATCTGTGATTCTCGAACTATCGATGGCAGGAGTTAACTAACTAACCAACATTAGATTATAATTCTTTGTCCTAAGAACGACGTGTTTTTGATAATTTTCAGTGCGCCATTGCTTTGAAATGACAATGCTTGAGTTATAATAACAAAATCATCAAGTAGAGAAAGCAAGATGGCGTACGCAAAAGAGATTTTGGTTCGAAGGATGTCGTGTGACTGATTTACGGCGCCAAATGTACGCTGTGTTCCATCCAGGCTATAGTCACTCGTCCGAACGCCAAATGTGCGCTATGTTCGTTCCAGGCTATGGTCATTCGTAACCAGTACAGGCAAAGAAAATAAACTTTGATTTACCAAGGCAAGACAGCTGATAATATTATAACGGAAAATATAATGAAAATGTGGAAGAGATATTAAAATGATAGTTCAAAGAAATAAATGTTCAAAACAGAGTATGTTTGTGAAAGCTAAACTCAAACATCACATAATTTTGGCTGTTTGTTAAAATACGGTCAGAAAGAATATTACATGTAGCGTGCATAGATATTACCACAATAGTAGAGTCGTAAACTTATCGCCATAATTTTTTATGATTTAGGTTATTATTTTGGTCCAAAATGTTTGCAAAAACTTATAAAACTACAAATCTAAAGTGGGCCGTAAAACACGCCAGTGCGATTTTTTTTGTTATTAACGGCTTAGTAATTGCCATACTTTTAAGATTCCTTCTCCAGTTAATTATTTTCCTATCATAACAGTAGGTTTACTGTAGTAACGCTTTCGATGTATTGGTAGTATGTCAGTGACGAAACTCTTTTGAACGTGAGGAAGGTGTATAACCACTGCTGAAGGGGGGCAGGGAGGGGAGGATGCTGAAGAGCGAGACAGCCCTGTTCAGAAGTTTTGCACACGGCTCTGCACTTATTGATTAACATACAGAATCAGTTCGACGTTTGAGACCAAAACTGATATTCTAGCTTAATACTCAGTATGTTGTTAAAATAAATGCGATTCGTCCTTGTTTATATAGGCCTAATAAATTTGTGAGCAAATAGAAGTCTCTTGAAGCAGTGTGTGTGTCTGGCCAATGTTAATAGCCATATTTTCCGATATTCTGGTAACATCGACAATTGACACTTGATGAATAAGAAAAAGTAATGTTTCATGTGATGTATCTCAGATAAAATAATGCTACTTCAGATTTTTCTATCTAGATATCTATCGCTGAAGTTAGTAAACTATGATCCCTTTCCGCCCCCATATAATGCTTTTTAAGTGTGTTCCTGTCGATTTTATTACATTTTCGTACACTGGGAAGTACCAAACAGTCGTTCTGTACATACTTTTAGGAACTCTATACCACAGAAAATCAGAAATATATCAATACTTTCTTTAGCAAAACAGCAGAAACTGACTCAAAATAGTTAAATGAATATTAGTCCAGTCAATTGGTGCTCAAAACAGCCTGTTTCGTAACAAAATTCCGAAAGTTTTTTCCTCGACGGTTCTGTATGTTTTTGGGGGCGCTGAATTCGAATTTCAAGTTTGCTGCCTCGCAGGAGGTCGGCTTCACAACGAAAAACTCAAAAAACCTAAAAATTTTCCACTTTCTTCGGTTTCTTGCTTATATCTCGAAAACGATGCGTTTCTCGAAGATGTTCATTCTGAGCAAAATTAAAGTAGACAAAATTTCCTCCAAAATGCACTACTCATGTTTGATTTTCTGACGAGCAGTAAAGGCGCTAGAAATCAATGAAGAATAGCAAATTTTTGGCCCTTCTGCGAAAACGTCAAAAACGCACAATTGCACGCCCTACAACTCGAGAAATATACATATCATCAACAAAATCCCTACACCACGTGAAAGTACATTAAATTTCCTACAAGGGACGTCTATAATATTCCATTTTTTCGTAATGGGGGCAAGCACCAAAAAGAAAATTACGAGCAATGCTTTCTGCGCTCTATAGTGTAACGCCCCCTTCCACCTACCTATCTCTCGCCAGCGCAACATTTTCGATGTGTTGGACTGAAAAGTGATGTTTTGAATGGATTAAAGAGAAAGTATGTTTAAAAAAAATCATCAAATTATATTTAGAACATTTTAGTTACATGACACTGAGCAGAAAGCTGAATATGAAATCAGCATGTGTTATGAAATGAATGAGCGTCGAGCCCAGGATTGGGTTATCAAATGTTGTAAAAAAAAAAAAAAAAAAAAAACAAAAAAAAAAAAACCTCCCACACCACCTGACAATGCATTAAATGTCCATCAGCTGAGTCAAAGTGGTCGAACCCTGTCCCCACCCCCCTAAAGGGACGGTCCTTCCATTCCTTCGATGGCCACATCCCTGCTAATAGGTTCCCTTTTTAGACACTTTCGAGCGTCTAGCAGCCCATGTGATCTTATCTTGCGGTAGTTTAGTCAGGTCAGAGTTGCCAACGTGTTGTGGTCGAATCTTTAAAGCTGCAATATTTTTTTTTACTTTTCTGTGTCAAGTTTTTATTGTATGTGCATGCATAATATCTCGTGCGGAAAGTGTAATTTGTGACAAACTGTTAGAAGATGGGACACAGAGGAGTGTTGTGAGAGAAAAGGGTTTGAAAACTTTCATTCAAGCCAGTAAGAAGAGACAGGGTGGGAAGTTTCTAATATTTAAGAGGAACACTGAAATTGAGGTTCATGAAAAATGCGGGATGAATTACGTGACAGGAAAGTCTATTGCTGCTTATTTAAAGAGGGCTCAAAAAAATCCTGAATCAAAACCGTTATGTTCAATTATACCTGAGTTTGCCTTTAAAACTCACTGTTCCTTACCTGGAGAGGAGGTGCCTCTGGACTACGCCAAGATACAAATAAAAAAGCCCCCCTCAAAACGTAATTTGGTATACCCTGTGAGGACATTAGCCGTTAGAGAAAATGTGCTCACACTGGCGAGAAACTTAAATAATGACTATGGGCGCAGTATAGTACGACGTGTAGAGACCAGTTACTGATTTGGTATCAACTGATGCGCAATACCATTTCCTGTGCATGAGAACTCTACACCAGGCTCCACTGACTCTTCATGGCGTTAGCTGACCCCCTGGATGTGAGGTGGAAGATGCTATGCAAGCAATTTACTGTTTTCTAGAAAACAACGAGAAATGCCAGTTCACCCTGGAAGAATTGATGGAGCAGGTTGAATGTGATTCCCGTCCATATCAGAGCACTATCAGAAGACACCTGCTTCAGAAGTATGTCAACGACATTTTAATTACAACAAGCAAACCTTACATTTTATATTTCAAAGCCACTGGACACAATATCATTAATTAATCCTGGTATCGAGATATTCAGAGGCTACCAGAGAAAGATGAAAAGCGTGCCATAATTGAAGCAGTTGCTGCCATAAGACATAAGATCGCAAGTATGCAATGTGACTGAATACCCCGCTTCATTGCACATTGTATAATTAGTGCTGTACGACCTGCGTCATTCCTCGCACCTCTTCTTCTGCAACTTATATCTTGCAAATGCACGACGGATTGCCATGGTCGGTGTGGGTGCAGGCGAGCAGGACGTTTCTGCACGAAACTGTGCCAGCAATGTGAAGGACTGTGCTCGAACATTGACGACACTTCGAATACAGAAGACGCAGAGGACTTGGACGAGCCACTTGCAGCACCACTGTCTGAAGCAGCTGAGGTGACAGAAGGTATTAAATCATATAATATTTTGCAGCATCATGCGTCTTTATTAATCAATTTTTCTCTATCATAATATTAATCATTCAATTACATTTTTTCAGTTGAAGATCAACTACTGACTGTTCAGCCTGGACTCTGCAAAGCCCCTGATAGTTTACCTAGACCTTACGTTGCTCGAGATCCTTTAGCTTGACCTTCACGTGACCAAGAAACATTGCCTGTGTCGAAAAAACCCAAATGGAGACGAATAAAATAACTGTGCATATAACATCAGTAGAGGTATTTCTTCATACAAGTATCTCTACACAACTTATTTGTCTCTTGTAACCATATTGTAACACCAAAGGCACTCTATTTTTCGAGATGGGAAACCTATAGGAAAGAGGTGATCCAATCCTGAACTCATCATTCACTCATTTCATGATACATGTACTTCATGTTACTATGTAACTTCAGCATTCTGTTCAATGGCATGTACCTAATGTGATCTAAATATAATTTGATAATGTTTTTTTTCAAAGATGCTTTCTCTTTAATCCATTCAAAACATCACTTTTCAGTGCAACACATCGAAAATATAGCGCCGGCGAGAGATAGGTTGGTGGGAGGGGGCGCTACACTATAGGGCGCAGAAAGCATTTCTCGTAATTTTCTTTTTGGTGCTTGCCCCCATTACGAAAAAAATGGAATATTATAGATGTCCCTTGTAGGAAATTTAATGTACTTTCACGTGGTGTAGGGATTTTGTTGATGATATGTATATTTCTCGAGTTGTAGAGAGTGCAATTGTGCGTTTTTGACGTTTTCGTAGAAAGGCGAAAAATTTGCTATTCTTCATTGAGTTCTACAGCTTTTACTGCTCGTCAGAAGACCAAACATGAGTAGTGCATTTTGTAGGAAATTTTGTCTACTTTAATTTTGCTCAGAATGAACATCTTCGAGAAACGCATAGTTTTCGAGATATAAGCAAGAAACCGAAAAAAAGTGGAAACATTTTGAGGTTTTTTGAGTTTTTCGTTGTAAAGCCGACCTCCTACGAGGCAGCAAACTTGAAATTCGAATTCAGAGCCCCCAAAAACATACAGAACCGTCGAGAAAAAAACTTTCGGAATTTTGTTACGGAAAAACTACCATTTGACTGGGCTATATCTAAAACGAGTATATAGCCTCTCCCCACTCCCTGTTTTTCATGTTGCATAGCGTAACCAGTTATAGGATTGTGGAAATCCAACAATACTCATCCAGTAGATAGGTGTCAGTTAGATATGCATTGACTTAAGCTTCTGTAGCCATGTTGAAACATATTGTGTAACATGCCCTGTCAAAAACCAAAATCATGAACTAATAAAAAGCTGGAAAATACTGATCAACAAATAAATTATTGCGGCTTATGGATTTGAAGTCGCGACTTTCAGATTATGAACTCAATATGCATTCCCTTTTTTCCTTTCATCTTCTCCTTCTCTTTCTTCTTCAGGTAGTTTGGTCCATTGCGGACGTTTCTTCGTTTCTGTTCATTGTTTATCATTCAAGGCTAAGCTCAGTTTTTATTATTAGAGAGATAGCCTTCAGCCCTCTCCCAGAACGCGCTGAGCCACTGTGCCGCCTCTGACGACACGGGAGTCTTACACTTACAGTGATTTATTTAATATTTTTTTCAGCGCCTTTGTTGAGTGGAGAGGGGGCAGCACAAAATAATTACTTCACATGGAAAGGAATAATTCTTTGGTTTTCATAACTCGCCTTTAGGGTTCCCATATTCGCGGTTAATTTTCACCACCCACGGTTTCTGTCTTTCGCCATTCCTTGGAAACACAAGCATCATACTCCCTAGCATCGTGTAGACAGCCTTCACTTCAGGTTTTACAATCAACGGCGGAACAAGCAATCATATCTCTTGACTAGCCTGAATGATTATGTAATGCATGTTATTAGTAAGACTCAGTAAATTACTTCAAGTCAACATTTCAGCTTAAAAACTGTCACGAAGATCTAAAATCATTGCCACAGACCGACTAACAGCATGTTTATTGATGGAAATAAATTTATGTAAATAAAACAGACAGAACACTTACAAAAGTGAAGCAGTGCCTAAGGTATTACCATACACTAGCCATTCACACATTACAAAGCCCACCAAGTTGGGTAAAAACATGGCATCCTGGGCTATCAAGCAATCAGCATAGATATCTCTCATGGCCACTCTCTCCCTATATAGACTCTCTACAGCAGAGTTGTGAACTGGGGCAGCGGCCATAGTGCTGCTTCACACTCGATATAGTGCGGCGACGGTTTAGTGCGGCAGTGCAACGCATGTGTCTGATGACTACTGAACTTCCCCAATGAGCAGGAAGAGGCGTTCCTCAATGACTGTTACTTTCAGTGATGAAAGATGTTGCTGTCAAAGTTGCATAAGTAGATTATCTTAGAAAACAATGGTGCTAGATATTTTTTTTTAATTCTCCACGAAACCTTACCTCTTAGAGTTCAGTTTTCTTCAGATTTCATTCTTACCTCTTTCCCCGAAAGAAATTAACCATCGAATATGAAAACTATGGGATACTACTTTAACATTTCTGTAAGGAGTCATCCAGAAATTAAGCCACACGAATTTCGCAATTTTTGGAGTATCCCACTCCTTCACACAGGTACTCACATTTGTGTAACCCTCCCCTGGTGTGACGCCCAGTATTTTGCAATTTTAAATTTGAAAATATTTTATTTAAAACAACGCTTCAAAGATAATTCTACATTTGTATATAATTTCTTTTCCTTCACAAATTTAGAAATAAATAAGATATTCTAGGAAATTCGCAAAACATAACAAATCAAATGAATTTCACAAAATTTAATAGTCTTGAATTCACGGCTTTGAACCAATTCCTTAATACACTCCTGGAAAATGGAAATAAACACCAAGAATTCGTCGACCCAACAGAGGAACATTTTATTGACACATTCTTGAGGATGTATAGAACACACGATGACACACACAGAGCCATCACCAGAACAAGCACAATGATGATGCTAGTACCATGTATAGCCTCCTTTTGAAGTAATACAAGCTACAATTCTCTCATGGAGACGATTGTAGAGGTGTCGAATGTAGTCCTGCGGAATGGGCTGCCATGCAGTTTCCACCTGATGTCCCAGTTCGGCCATATTTCATGCTAGTCGTGCAGACCGCGCAAGATGACATTATGCTCAATGGGGAACAGATCTGTGGATCGTGCTGGCCAAGGTAGTTGACGTACACGTTGAATAGCTAGTTAGGTGGTACAGAATACTTACAGACGGGCACTGTTCAATTGGAAACGCATTTCTCTTTGTTGGTGCACAAATGATAGCAAGACGGGTTGGTTGACGGTTTCAATATACCGTGTACTTTTCATTGTTACCCTGACGATCGCCAGAGCAGAACAGCCAGTGTAGGATATGGCTCCCTTCACCATGATGCACGAAAATGCATGCCGTTAGGACGTCTTCTGCTCACGCCCCAAAATCGTTCAGCCCGTTTCCAGTGGTGTCGCGATAGGTGCTTATGGACGGATTGATGTGTCCTTTTCAGTGCTTCGGTACCAATGATAATCGCATGCATATGTGGCACCATGCAGGGGAGCGCGAAAATCTAGAGTGTATATGACAGACGCGTGCAGGGCTTATACCCGGTATCTTGCTGTGGGAAGCCATATCCACATTGGCTGTTCTTCTCTGGTGATCGTTGAAGGAACGTTGAGCAGTGTACGGTACACTGAAACCATCATTCACTCTGTCTTACTACCGTTCATGCATGAACAAGGTGATATATTGTTCCAACAGGACAATGCAGATCCTCATGTAACCTGTACCTCTCACATGCTAATCAAGGAGTACATGAACTAACCTGGACAGAACAATCCCCAGAACTGTCCCCCAGTGAGCATGTTTGTGACCTGATGAAATGTCATCTTTCACAGTCTGCACGACTGGCACAAAATCTGGATCAACTGAGGCACCAGGTGGAAACTGCATGATAGGCCATTCCACAAGCGTACATTCGGCTCCTCTACGATCGTCTTCATGGAGGAATTGTAGCTTGCATTTTTGCTAAAAGAGGATATACAAAGTACTAGCTTCGACATAACGCTCTGGTTACTATACTCATGTGTGCATGGCTCTGTCTGTGTGATCGTGTGTTATACACACGAATTCATGTTGTTCTTTTTTCATTTTCTAGGAATGTATTACGGCATAGCAGTGTCATTGTTCTCGATTGTGGTAATGTTAGGAACATCTGATGTGTACATATGTTCGTCTTGCAACGAAAATACAGCTCGTCATTAATTAAACAAAGAAATTCCCTGGCATGTCTAGCTGCAACTCTTTGAGTGTGAATCTTTGTGGTGCAAACAACCTCTTTTGGTTATTGTATGATTTCATTTGTAGGTTAGTGGCTTATTATCTGTGTACCACAGATTCCATAGCGTGTCAATGTTATATTGATATTTTACTGGGACACATCACATTACATCATGTATGCAAGTTAAATATATATCATAATAGTGACTTAATATATAAACATCTGATCGTATTTTATCAATGTCACACTTGATAATGGCCACGTTCTGTCCAATGCACTTATGCAATCAAACGACACTTCAGTAGAGCTTCAAATAAAGCTACGCAAATAAGAGACAATTATGGAAAGTGTTTCTCCAAAAAAGAATATATAATTTTTATGTGTTTTACAGTTGCACAAGTTTCAACTTTATTATTGTCTCTTGATGTATAAAGATATAAGAAATAATAGGTTGCGAAAGTGAATGTATATATAAATTGAGATTCTTCAGTTTCTCCCGGCGTATTTGATAATCAAAATATCTACAGGTGTACTGCCGGTCTATAGTGTCCAACGGGCACAATATTTCGGCGATCATACATGTCGCCATCATCAGGTGAACTGACGGACTGAGCTCCTGGAAACGCGCCGGCACGGAGATCCGCACGTTACGGCTGCTTGAAGGGAACTGGGTTCTAGCCCGGTAACGGGCGATTTAAATACCCTAGGCCCGCGGAGCGATCCGTCTGCGGTCCGCGCCCCGCGGCCGCACAGTAGAACCGATTGCGCCGGCGTCTGAGAGGATGTCGGTGTGAGGGCTCTGTCCGCCTTGGTCGTCACTTCGTTACGTTTGCTAGATTTACTCTTAATTAACCCAATCGCTGGTTCCCATGCTTTGCTAAGATTATAGCCACAGTCACGGTTTATGAGGTCATCACTTGTGAGAATTTCAATGGCCTCTCTGACGACGCAGTCCCAGTATCTCGACGTCTGTACCAGAATCCTAGTGCCTTCATAGTCCATCGCATGATTCTCCGACAAACAATGTTCAGCGACCACCGACTTGCTCGGATACATCAATCGTGTGTGCCTCTGGTGTTCAACGCATCGATACTCGACGGTACGCATCGTCTGTCCAATATATGACGTTCCACTAGACCGGCAGTACACCCGTGGATATTTTGATTATATATAACTTATTCCTCTAGATTAATAACTAAATGTAACTATCAATAAGTAATTATAGCAATTTTACAAAAATGTTATGTTTTATAACATCATGTGACGATACTTTACATCAAATTTACACTTTCCACATCATTATGAAATGCCATATTGATTGTATATGGAACTATTATTAACCTAATATTACTCATAGTCTCTATTCAGTCGCCATTCATCCCATAGTTTGTTCAAAATCAATCTATTTTGTAGATAAATGTTGTGTTACTCCCATGAAGGATGTGACACAAAATGGCTGCTATTTAAGTATTCAATGAAGCAATTTTGTCAATAGTAAAATAGGAACAAAAGAGGTAACAACAATAGCGAGCACAATAGCTGACAGCAGAGAGTTGCAGCCATAGCCCAACCGCAGGTGGAGTTGTCTGACCGCTCTAGTCGCCGCCCACAGAAACAAATGTGTTTGAATTGCTCCACACCGCTCTCTGTCGCTGTGCCCCACACAGCTCTGCTGGCAAAGCCAGTGGGCTGTTTCGCTAGTGCTGCTCTGCTTGCAGCTCCGTGCCAATCTCATATCCCAGGCAAAATTTTCTTTCCCTCCAATGAAATTAGCTGTTACATTAGCCAATGAAAGAAGACTTTGGAAAGTGACGTGAAAACGATATTCACTTGTTCTTTCCATGCCACAGACGCCATCTTGATTTGCCATATAACTAACAGTTTTGGGTTTATAACTCGCAGTAAACAGTTTCAGGGCTACAGCGAATTAAAGATGAATTACAAAATCATATCTGGATCAATTTATTATAACTAAATGAAATTAAAATCATATTAACATTGAGAACCAAACATGTGGGAACTGGTGTACAAATCATAAAGGCCTAACTAGCATCGAGTTGCTGTGTAGCGTAATGTGTAGCGTGCTGGATTGTCATAGAAGAGGTGCTGTGTTCAAATCTCCTCCAAATAATTTTTTTTTAATCTTATCGTGAGCACATATTGTAGAAGTTATTTATCCACAACACTTTGTGGGATTTTTTATTCACATAACAGTATTATGTGATTCAGTAATCTTATGTGCTGCCTTCAGGAGTTAGTAACATCGATTTGGTGACTTATGTGTGACTGAACAACGGGCAATGAAATTACTGCTGCCAGCGGTACGATCAGCAATGACATTTGTGTTCTTCCTTCTCACAAATATTTGACTTTGATCCAAATATGTTACAGTTTTCGAGAATATTGTTGGAGACAAAACTATGCGAACGTTTAAATTGCTGCTACAGTAAGTGAAACGAGCAAAAATGACATTTAGGCCTACACTATTCGCTATTCAGAAAGATTTGGCTGTGTATTTCCGAATATCTCGTGATTTCTGAGGTTATGGAAAGGCTGATATTTCTTGTTTTTCCCCAATATATATTTCGAATATATCGCGATTTCCGAGAGTGTGCGTAACCTGATATTCTTTACTTTGTCACCAATATTTGGTAGTTTGTTTCTGAATATGTCACGATTACAGTGTGTGAGGTTAACTAAGATCCTATCAGGATAAATTTAATTTCTGTTTCAAGTGTTTACAAAATACTCAGAACAACGTCGTCTGCTGACATCTCTACATCCGTACTGCACAACCTCCTTGGTACTGCATGAACGTTTTAGATCTTTGCCTAATGCCAACAGGTAGTATCTCTGGGAGAGATTTTTTCGCCTGGGATATAAGTGCACGTATCTGCTGTTGCTGTGGCGCAACACTATACCTGGTGTCAGAGACCAAAGGAATTGCGAATTCTACCTGCCTGCTCAACCTGTTCACTTGGTTCTGCAGGTATTTTGGGTAGATGAGTCGTACATGTCAGCTGTCGTCCACTGTCACCACTGAGCCAATTTCATTGCAAATAAAGTAATGGCGATTAATGCCAAATATGATCTGTGAGGTGGTCAGTTACAAGCATAATGTATCCAGCAATGCAAGATAGCTCAGGGTCTAATAATAACAAATTAGAATTATAACACTATGGGATCTTGTCGGTTCATTTTAAGATAATACACATGGAATATATACACGTAATGTTTTTATTATTTATACATAATGGGAAATGGAATTAGAATGTTTTAACATATATTGTTGTTCACTGTGGTCGTTCACAGCACCGTGTGGTAGAACTGTCCTGGTGCCCACTCAGTGGCACAGATAAACGACACCAAACGCGATGGCCCACGGTAGGCGCCAGGCGGAAATATAATCGTCTTTCTGAGAGGAATGCATCAGTCCCCACTGTGATCAAGGAGGTTCTAACCTCCTTGGTTGTGTTCATGGCGTCGAATGCCATGATTCGACCTCAAAACTCGATAGTCGACCTAAATTCACCCTTTGGTAACTTCCGCCGGCACTCTCGGTATTTCAAAGACTTTGTGCGGTATTTAGCGCCCCTCTAGCGGTTGCTGTTTCAACAACAGCATGGTTAATGGTTTGCTTTGCTCCTAGTGAGAATGTTTTTATGTTAATGGAGGCAAAGGATTACGACAACATCTCTCTTGAACTATGTATCATAGGTAGTTTTTAACCCCACAGCGATTGTTGTCCGATACTAAGCAATATGTTAACCAAGTTTAGTTGATATCGGTCCATAATTTTAGGAGCACATGTGGAAAAAATAGCGCATGATATAGCAGGTATTCGCAAATTTCGTTGTTTATGACTCCATATCTTCTGAAATGTGTGTCCTACTATGATGTAAATTTGAAGGCACTTTCATCTACATCTACATAGATACTCTGCAAATCACATTTAAGTGCCTGGCAGAGGGTTCATTAACCACTTTCATAACTTTTATCTACCGTTCCATTCTCTAATAGCGCGCGAGAAGAAAGAACACCTAAATCGTTCCGTTTCCGATCTGATTTCTCTTATTTTATTGGGATGGTCATGTCTCCCTAAGTAGGTGGGTGCTAGCAAAATATTTTCACATTCATAAGTAAAAGTTGGTGATTGAAACTTCGCAAACAGGTCACGCCGCAATGAATAACGTCTTTCTTTTAATGATTTCCACCCCAATTCGTGCAACATTTCCGTGACGCTCCCCCCCCCCCCCCATAACGTGATAAAATAAAACGAGCTGCCCTTCTCTGAACCTTCTCAATATCTTCCGTCAGTCCCACCTGGTGAGGGTCCCACAAGGGGCAACAGTACTCCAGGAGAGGACGCACAAGTGTGATGTAGGCAATCTCTTTGGTGGAGCTGGTGCATCTTCGAAGCGTTCTGCCAATGAAACGACCTTAAGGTTTGACTGATTTATCGCGTAATTGAAGTTCAGTGGATTTCTTTTAGTGGTCATGTGTATCACTTCACACTTTTCTTTATTTAGTGTCAATTGCCAATTTTCGCACCAAGTAGAAATTTTGTCTAAATCGCTTTGCAGTTGCTTTTGATCCTCTGTTGACTTCACTAACCGATAAACGACAGCATCATCCGCGAACAGTCTAAGGGAGCTATTCAGATTGTCTTCTAAATCGTTTATAAACACGAGGAAGAGTAGGGGACATATAACGCTTCCCTGTGGAACGCCAGATATCACTTCTGTTTTACTCGATGACTTACCGTCAATCACTGGCGTAGCTATCATAGGGCTAGGCGGGGCAGTGCCCCGGGTCCCTCGAGCTCAAGGGGCCCCTCGGCCTAAGTGAGCGACGTTCCAAAAAAGTTACCGTAGATCCTTGAACATTTTCATTACTTCGGATAAGCGAAGTTCAACTGTATATAATAACTTAGTTGAATGAAGGTTTTCCGACTTTGAACTTTTTGAACCCTGACCAACTAACCTCAAACGCACGAAGTGAAATCCAAAAATTATTCGCACCCCAGAATATAAACATAACAAGGTTCTTTGCTTGTCTGCTAAGACGTGGACCCTGCCATTGTCAGCGTATTGTCGGTTGAAGTCGGAGTTGCCGTACCTGCCAATCTTTGCGAAATAACAGTGAATGGTGCTGAATTACTAGCACAGTGTTTGACAGTAGACAATGTGACCACATTTGAATATGAAGTCTCTACAATTACAGAACGGTATTATTATGGTAACTGAACTGTTTGTATAGTGAACTCCCCAAGGGTGTGCTCCATAATCATAGATCCCAATGAAGTGCTGTAACCAAATGCACTCTGAAATTCGTGCAAGAATAAGAGAAAATATGCTTACTTTGTCTCAATAGTAAATTGTGCATTCAAGACACTACCCTGTACCCCACTGCCACTATAACAAGCGAAGATGTCAAGTTAGTTATTTTACGTATTACTTTTTCCTGGCCAGACATTAATATATACTTCATGAAGCCCGGTATGGGTACGGCTCAAACCAAAGTATTCCATCAAACGAAATCCGGCAATTTTGTTTCCTGAAACCATCCTACACGAGTGTTTCCCTTATTTTCCTTTTTTTATTGGGCTATCAACGAAATTAGGCTGATCGGTACGGAGCAGTGAGCTAACAACGAGGAGTTTAGCGACAGTGAGTTGTCGGCTCTGACAACAGTCCGCCTGCTGTCACCGCGGACTTGACTGTTCCCGGTTTGCTTCGCGGCAGGGGGCCACGTTTTCATGGTTAAGTAATACTTCTTCATGGTTTATTTTTTACTAGCTTATGCATGCGACTTCATTCATCTAGTATGGAGCAACTTCGGAAACTATCCCAAGAGGTCGTTTATCTTTATGTCCTACCCAAGTCCAAATCTATCCCTCTGCAAAATTTCATTCAAATCCGCCCAGTAACTTTTCCGTCAAAGCATAACAAACGAACCAACTTTCACAGTTATAATTATATTTGAGAGTACAATTAAATATTATCTGTTGTGTGACACACAATAATTTACTTAATACTATTTAGGTTTGCCTTAATATGTCTTCCAGTGGGCGGTAATTAACTGATGATGAAATAGTTTTGCATAGTTTTAGTTTAAAGAGGGCCCCAATGTCATTTTTCCCCGGGGCCTTTGGTGACGTAGCTACGCCACTGCCGTCAATTACAACGAACTGTGTCCTTTCTGATAGGAAATCGTGAATCCAATCGCACAATTGGGAAGATATTCCATAAGCACGCAATTTCATTAGAAGCCGCTTGTGGCAGTATCAAAAGCCTCCCGGAAATCCAGAAATATGGAATCGATTTGAGATCCCTTGTCGATGGCACTTAATACTTCATGTGAATAAAGGGCAAGCTGTGTTTCGCAAGAGCGATACTTTCTGAATCCGTGTTGACTGTTGGATAGGTCGTTCTCTTCGAGGTAGTTCATAATATTCAAACAAAGTATATGTTCCAAAATCCTACTGCAAATCGACCTCAATGAGATAGGCCTGTAATTTTGGGGATCACTCCTATTGCCTTTCTTGAATATTGGAGTAACTTGGGCAACTTTCCAGTCTTTGGGTACAGATCTTTCGCTGAGTGATCGGTTGTAAATTATAGCTAGGTACGGAGCAATTGCATCAGCATACTCTGAAAGGAATCTAGTCGGTATGCAATCTGGCCCGGAAGATTTGTTTTTGTTTAGTGACTTGAGTTGTTTTACTACTCCAGGAACATCTACTTCTAAGTTTCGCATGCTGGCATCTGTTCTTGGATTGAATACTGGAGTGTTCACTTCATCTTCTTTGGTGAACGAATTTCGGAAAGCTGTGTTTAGTAATTCTGCCTTAGCAGTACTGTCGTCGGTACTATTGCCATTGCTATCACGTAGTGAAGGTATTGTTTGTGTTTTGCCGCTAGTGTACTTCACATATGACCAGAATTTCTTTGGATTTTCTGCAAGATTACGAGACAGGATTTCGTTGTGGTAACTACTATAGGCTTCTCGTATTGATGTCCGCGCTAGGTTGCGTGTTTCAGTAAAAGATTGCCAGTCTTGTGGATTCTGTGTCTTAAATTTTGCATGCGTTTTTCTTTGTTTCTGCAACAGTGATCTGACCTGTTTTGTGTACCACGGGGGGTCGGCCCCCTCTTTTATTAATTTATTTGGTATAAATCTCTCGATTGCTACTGATATTATGTCTTTGAAAGTAAGCCGCAACTGATCTACACCCGCATTTTTAGTTTTGAAAGACTGGAGATTATCACTCAGGAAAGCGTGAAGCGAATTTTTATCTGCTTTATTGAATAGATATATTTTTCGTTTATTTTTTGTGCATTTGGGAATTTCGACATTTAGTCTCGCTACTACAACTCGATGTTCGCTAATCCCTGTATTTGTTTTGATGCTCTTTACTATCTCCGGATTATTTGTTGCTAGGAGATCAAGGGTATTTTCGCAACCACTTACTATTCTAGTGGGTTCATGAACTAACTGGTCGAAGTAGTTTTCAGAAAAAGCATTCAGAACTAGTTCGGACGATGTTTTATATTTGCCCCCGGTTTTGAATACGTAATTATGCCAACATATCGAGGGTAAATTAAAGTCGCCACCGATTATAACAGTATGCTTCGGATACCTATTTGAAATGTGATTCAAGCTTTCTTTGAACATTTCGGCAACCGCATCGTCTGAGTCAGGGGGCCGATAAAAAGATCCAATTATTAATTTATTCCGGTTGTCAGGTATAACCTCTACCCAGACCAACTCACAGGAGGTATCTATCTCAATTTCGCTGCAGGATAAACCGTTTGTAACAGCAATAAACACACCACCCCCTTTTTTATTTATTCTATCCTTTCTGAAGACCATTTAGCCCTTTGAAAAAATTTTGGCCGAACTTATCTCAGGCGTCAGCCAGCTTTCAGAACCTATAACGATATGTGCCTCAGTACTTTCTATCAGTGCTTGGAGCTCTGGAACTTTCCCAATACAGCTACGACAATTTACAATTGTTATACCAATGGTTTCTAGATCTGCTTTCTTCCTGTGTCTGACCTGCCCCCTTTGAGACTGAAACCCATTTTGTGTATTCCTGAGGCCCTCTAACCTAAAAAACCGCCCAGTCCACGCCACACAGCCCCCGCTACCCGTGTAGCCGCTTCCTGAGTATAGTGGACTTCTGACCTATTTAGCGGAACCCGAAAACCCACCACCCTTTGGCGCAAGTCGAGGAATCTGCAGCCCACCTGGTCGCAGAACCATCTGAGCCCTTGATTCAGACCCTCCACTCAGCTCTGAACCAAAGGTCCGCAGTCAGTCCTGTCGACAATGCTGCAGATGGTGAGCTCCGCTTTCATCTTGCAAGCAAGACTGGCAGTCTTTACCAGTTCTGATAGCCGCTCAAAACCAGAGAGGATCTCTTCCGATCCAAAGCGACACACATCATTGGTGCCGACATGAGCCACCACCTGCAGCTGGCTGCACCCTGTGCTCTTCATGGCATCCAGAAGGACCCATTCCACATCTGGAATGACTCCCCCCCGGTACGCACACGGAGTGCACATTGTAATTCTTCCCCTCCCTAGTAGGCATTTTCCTAATGGGCTCCATTACCCGCCTAACGTTGGAGCTCCCAACTACCAACAAACCCACCCTCTGTGATTGCCCGGATCTTGAAGGCAAAGGGGCGAGTACAGGACAAGCGACACCATCTGCGTCAGGAACATCCCCTGCCACAGACAGTGCCTCGAATCTGTTGGCAAGACTAACCAGGGAGGCCTCCACTTCGGTCCTCCGGGAAGTCTTACGCCGCCTGACACGCGCTGAGGAGACCTCCCAATCCACCGTGGATTGGGAGGCGACCTCCTCGCGGGCAGTGAGCGGGCTGGCCACAGCCGCAGGCCGATCGGAGGGCACAAAAGACGCACAGGGCGTCTGCTGTACCCCCGCGAGCGGCCCACAACAGCGGCGCCCACCCACCACAGTCTCAAGCGTTGCCAGTGAAGCCAACGCCGCCTGAAGCTGCAAGCGCAGAGTCACCAACTCTGCCTCCATCCGTTCGCAGCAGTCACAGTTCCTAGCCATTCTAAAAACCTATGTTTCTTTCAAGTACATACGTCTGAGGACACAGAAGTTTGATAAACAGTGACCTTTGAAAAATATAAACCTAACGCTGAACTGTTTGTTTACGGCGAATCTGAAAAATATATACGCGAGCTGATAAATCAAAAAATCAACAACTGAACTGACAACTAAACGCGATTCTCAATCAGTGGTTTATGTGCCTAATGTCTGCAAAATATATCTTGTATGGTGTTTGTAGTAAAGACGTAATAAATCGTAACATCATGCATGATAATGAGGTTCTTCATGAACCAAGTTGTTTATAACTTAATATCTCATGAACTATTTGTCGAACTGTGATATAATATCGAAGGAACATACAGTGGAATGTACGTGTACCATCTGTGAAATGTCTCGCGAATACAATTTACAGTGTAGAATTAATAACTTGTAATTTCATACCAAATGCCTTAGATATACATAATGAACGACAGAAGAGTAATAAGCGATACAATTTTTTCCTTTGATAATGTTTTTCGGGTTGTTAGGGAAGAAAAGTTTCGTAAAGATTTCAAATTATGTTTAAATTTTATTGCAAGTCGCTAAGTGCTCTAATTCTCAAATATGTGACGAATAAAATCACGCGCCGCAATATGGGGCAGTTTTCATTGTTTATGACATGATATCGTATGAACTATGTATCACAGGTGGTTTTTCCACCATAGCAAATGATACCTGACCACAAAGAATGTTGGTAGTAAATTCGGTTCAAATTGGTCCATTAGTTTAGGAGCAGGTGTAGAATATTATGATGCGGCAGTTTTTCCATGAATTTCATTGTTCATGACGTCATATCTCCTGATGCGTGGCCTAAGAGAAATACAGGCCCCAGCGCAGTTGTCATGCCACGTAAGCAAGGTAGTTCCGAGCCGGCGCGATCGCTAGCTCAGTGGCTGCCTGCTATGATGCACTGGGCAGTGCCCAACGAGCTTAAATTTTATAGAGTGGCTAAACTCGGCCGCCATATTTTTGGTTGTCAGGACACTTGAGAGGAATATGTCTATCGTATGTTATTGTTGAGCTTGAAGTGTTGTATTTAGTTTATATTGTATGTAGTATGTATTGACTATACAATTTTTGCTGATGAAATATGCCTGAAGTGTGTTCAGCATTCAAATGCTCAAATCGAAATGATAAAAAGACAAGTACTTTGTCCAAGAACATCATATGTTTTGTCTTGTTTGATCTCAGTCTGTCTATACTCAAACAAAATTCCTGACTGATGGCACTTAGCTGCCCCAAGAGTGAAGCTTCAGATGACCCTGCAATTCCCTTGAAGTACATGCCATAAAAATGCCCAGTTTTCTACCTAGTGTGATTTGAGATATTTCTTCTTCTGTCGCTCCTGTGGTTGACGAAACCACATTTTTGAGTGTGAACAAATTATTTAAAAGTATTTTCATTTGTTGTTGACAATACTTGATCGAGCATGGTTGACATACAACCAGTGCAAAGTGTGAAAGCACTAGTGACAGCCAGAAGTTTTTCACTTGTATATGTTTGTGTTCTTATTTCGGCATGGCAACAATGAAAGTTATTAATGTACATTATTTCGGTGTGGAATGCTTTTGTAGGGGTGGACCCAGGCGCATTTTTATTGTAATATTCTATTGTCAAAAAAATGTTCAAATGTTTGTAGAACTTATGGGACTTAACTACGGGGTCATCAGTCCCTAAGCTTACAAACTACTTATGAACTAGCTAAGACTAAGGACGGCACAAATATCCATGCCCGAGGGGGGATTCGAACCCCCAACCGTAGTGGCCATGCAGACCGTGACTGGAGCGCCTCAGTCCCCTCGGCCACCGCGGCCGGCATTCTATTGTCACTTCTGTCTTTGTACCGGTACTCAAATTTCACATACCAAACGTTACTTGTTTCAGCATGACAACAAGGAAACTTATTAATGACATCTTATTTCGACTTGGAATGCTTTTGTGCCAAATGAGCTGTGCGCATTTTTAACTGCAGCATTTTGTAGTCACTTTCGTATTTGTACGCAAATTTCGTCCACCAAAGTTCATAACTAAATCCTTTAACAGCGATTTCACAAGTTTGTAGACTTAATAGGTTTAGTAAACAGAAGATTTATGTATACTAGACTTTATGAAAACAGTTGTTACAACACACTAAAAACAGATGCAAATCCATTGTCATGATTGTTCGTCATAACAGTTACCGGTTCACTGTATGTTTCGCAGCTCGTTTAGACCATGTACTTCCATTAAGATCTACACAAATATTTTCACAGCGGCACTTACGTTTTTATTGCAAACCGCATCTAATTATTATACTTCGAACTGACAGGGTTCGTGATAGTTAATTACCGCGTTTTTAGGAAGTATACTACCGAGTTCGTCAATTCGCAGCTTCGAAAAAGTCCGACGAAACTTAATGTACAACCGTATTAAATACTCAATCTTTATTTAAAACGTGGAACTGTAAATAGGTACAATTCTCGAATGGGTGTGACATACGAGCTGTCAGCCGATACACCAAATAACATGGCGGACGCCAATTCAATTTGCCTCAAACATGGCGGACAAACTCATTGGCATTGTCCCAGCGTCAGGCCAATCGGCTATCAATCGCGCCGACTCGGCACTACCTTGCTTACGTATGTGCAGACATGCCAAGTATTACGATTTGTCCGTAATTACCACGATTTATAGCCAACAATTACAGTGTTACGGGAGCCGGTGCTAAAATTACGGTATTCGATATATGATTTATTCTAGTATTTTGGCAACATTGTTTTTCGTAGTATCATTTTATGAACTAGTTTGGTTTCAGAAACAATGCAATTCCGAACCCTTTTATCGTCAGCTTGGCAAGTAATACATAAACACTGAAGCTGAGACTTGATAACTTCACTACTGTGGGAGCGTAAACCTGTGGCTCGGTTGCGATTTGGCGTAATAAGGTTCCTACTGTTATGTCATTAGCGAGTGGAAATCAGTTATCGAGTAACTCTTTAAGTCTCGCACTTTTATAATCTTTTTCGGACAAATGGAAACGAATGTAAAGATCACTGTAGCCTAATTATTTCTTCTAAAGTCACGTATACCCACAGGCGACTAGAGGCAGCTTGGGAGGGCACCCAAGATTTCCCGACCGGCCGATAGATGTCTCTACGGTTACGCTACCGTACTGGTATATCCTCGATGCAGAACACCCCGTCGTTCATTCTGGCATAATATGTAAACTGTTTCGTGTTAAGGTTGCCCAGTTCCATTTCAAAGTGACGGTGCACTGACACTGCATCACAAGGAGATTTACCTTGTTATTACATATGAAATTGTACTGCAGCAATAAGATGTTGTAATGAATTTAATAACAAAGGCTTGAAATGTTTATCATCAATGTGGTGTAATGGATAGCGTTCTAGATTGACAACATAAGGGATCATAGTTCGTAACTGCACACTTCCTTTAATTTTTTGAAATATTTTATTTAAACACATTCTAGGAGTTGCTTATTAATGTAAGGCAAGTATGATTTGCAGTGTTTATATTTCCTTGTGATTAGAAAATGAAGGACGCAAATATTTCGCCGTTTATTTCCCAATCTATGATAATTTTACAGTGTGCCCTGAGGTAGGAATCCAATAGGACAGCTTCACGAGCGGCAACAATATTAATATTCTTCCTTACCACAAATATTTGGCTGTCTGCTTCCGAAATACAGCGCTCTCAGAGAGTATTATCAGAGTGCACTCTAGATACTATTGTAGAGATTTATTGAAACAGTTGGCTTTCTTCACTAAGTCATGCTAGTACATTTTATTACTTATGTGCTCTCTGAACTATAATCATACTGTTCACAAAACTAAGATTGCATGTGAACTTGATATTACAAGAAGTAAACACGATCTTCAAATATAGTATTTTATTAAAAATTCTATCAGGAGACAATGAGGAACACGGTAAATTATTCAGGCAGAATAGTATAAAATAAACCTATAGTTTATATTACATCAGTCGGTGGTGATATGGCTAAATTAAAAAAGCAAGAACCCCTCGTCTTCTAGATATCTATTCTTTAAAGGAGCTGATTAATAATCTGCGTTACTTCCTGTTTAAGTTTTAGCTTCACTATAAGAACTGACCATGTCACTCTCATGGGTAAATCACTTATTGGCTGTATACTTTTTCTGCGAATTAGAACGTAAGTTTTATGGTACAGACATAGTGTTGGCAACCACATTACACGTTCTCTGAAAATAATAATATAATTAATCTTTTGTGTTGGCCGTGAGATAAGTAATTAATGCTGTTCCTGCTCTATGGCTGACAGGTTCTTGTATATAACCTTGTCCGGATAGTAAATTGATTACCATCGTAAAGTGAAAATTTCATTGCCAACATTAACACACTAAGCCCTTGCAGCCCGTAAATAAAGTGTAGCCCTTTTCATGCATCTGTTTACAAACAATGTAGTCAGTAAGCCGCATGACATTTACCTATGATTATTATAGCAATAATATGACACATTCTACATCCCAGCGATACACTCCCGTCACGATTTCATAGACCTCGAAAATAAATAAATAAAATAAATCTGGACAGGCAGGGAATTATGAGGGCAGCTTAAATTGCTCCGAAAGCAGCAATAAAATCCGTATTCGCCTGCCTGACCACACTTTCGGAAATCGTCACATATTTGGTAAGAAACACAAAAATTTGTGATAAGGAAGAACATGATTTTTCCTTCTATAGGCTGCGTTTCACTCGAAGCTATTTTTTCGTACTTCGTTCTGAAATCAGACGGAAATGTAAAAACGTCGAATTTTGCAGAATATACTCGCATTACTTTCATAAGAAAGAGGCAGAATGCGTTCAAACTGCCCGCATCGAGGCAATTATACCCACAGTCTAAAACAGATGTTAGACTCTGGTTTACCCCAGAATGCAATTCTTTTGGCTCGCCTCTCGCTAACTTGTGATGCTATTGGTTGTTCTCATTTCGCACAGAGCTCTGGTAGCGTAACCGTAGAGACATCTATCGGGCGGTCGGGAAGTCTTGGGTGCCCTCCTAAGCTGCCTCCAGTCGCCTGTCGTATACCCTGCCAGAGATGTATTTATTTTTTAGCAGGCACCTTCTCGTGCGTTAACAATTATTTTTAAACGCTACAGTTAAACATCAAAAAAAGATTTTTGAGGTGAATTTTTGAAATAAATTGCAGGGTAGGGCCGTGGTTCACCATACATCTACCCCATTACGGATATCTGTGGTGTCGCACAAGTCCAAAGTGCGCGCCACCCACAGACATATATGGCGCCACCTACTTTCGCCGCGCGCCGCCATGCACGCACGGCGTGGCGTTCTTACGACGACAGCCACGAGCGCCCTCTGCTACAACTCCGCTCGTGGCCACCACTGAACGACATCGTTCACTTGGGACTGAGATAGGAACCAGTTAAGACCTTCGGAATCTGATAGGCACCAGTGAAGACTTTGCCATCGTACAGGCAATAGCCAGGCCTCTAACAACTATGTATCAACATTCTGCAGTACTATGTAAAAGTTAAGTATTGTATAAATTCTGTTCAATATATATCTCGTTCTAATTTACTCTAGTGTTTCTAGTTTCTGGCTGCTCCCCTCCGTACCTGCACCAGCGTGCTATCTTTATTCCTGTGTTGGTCTCATTCCACTCGGCCACCGACACCTACGACGGAAAGGAGACACAAAAGCGGCGACGAAGCTGGGACACAAAAATATCTTCATTTCAAACGTGGCATTTCTGTATGTGTAGTAAGCGGTTCTTACCATGACAGCAATTATTACGTTATTAAATTTAGTTGAAATCCGTCCAGTAGTTTAAGAGAAGATGTGGGACACATACATCCAATTTTATAAGATCTAACAGTAGAAAGCACAACAAGAACACTCTTCTAGCACAGCGAAAAGTAAATACTGTATTTTATTTGTTTGCGAGTTATGTATTTGAAGCACTTAATGAAAAGGGCTATATTTATAAAGGTTTCTGTTTGAACACAGTGATTTATCCTGGTGTGGGTGTGACGTGAGCCGCTGTTGGCCAACCCGGTGCAGTGGAGCAGGCCAAATGGGCCCTGAAGAACCAAGCTCGCCATAGCTCACTAGTGCTACATGGGCCAGCCCGTTTCAGGTGGGCTAGCAGTGCATGATACACGCCTCTGGTACGACAACACCGTCTCGCCACATGATGAGTTGTTTGGCATGGATGTGATGTGCTGCTTGATTGATTGATTTTCTCAAGGGAAGCCAAAACAGTCTCGGTCCAATCCGCCACTGCCCGCACCGAAACTAAGTTTGTTGTGCGGTATCGCTCCCTGCATATCTAGTAAAGCCAACCAATTCCCTTGAACAGTGCAAGGAGTCCCTTTACCAGTTCTTTATTAGTCGCAATTTCTTTGGGTCTGGTTGTCCCAAATGTTCTGTGCCTTTTACTCTCCAATGCAATGCATTCGAAGATTAGATGTGATGCAATTTCATCAGCGTCATCACAGATCCTACATTTAGGGTCCTCTTCTGTTATTCCCATTGTATGTAGGTGTTTTTTGAAATTCCCATGGCCTGTCAGCAATCCAACCGTGAGTCCAATCTCTCTCCTGTTCAGGCCCAGGATTGCAGAGCTTCTTTTAAAACATGGCTTTGGCATCATTACCTTGCCATGTTTGTATTGATAGACTCTGGTCCAATATTCTACGTGCTGTCTTCTGAGCCAGTTACGTAGCTCCAATTTGATCATTGCCTTGGTGATTGTTAGGACATGTTCCGGTCCAATAAATGGAGTCTCTGCCCCCATCCTGGCTAATCTGTTGGCATGTTCGTTGCCACTGATCCCCGAGTGGCCAGAGACCCACAATAGGTTTACTCTATTGCTTTCCCCTAGCTCCACCAGAACCCTGTGACATTCTGCAACAATTTTAGACCTTGTTGCAGGAGCTGCCAGTGATCTCAGGGCTGCCTGGCTGTCTGAATAGATATAGATGCTATGGTCTTTGTAGCACCTACGCAAATTTCCTCCACACACGCCCTGATGGCAGTGATTTTGGCCTGGAATACTGAGGCCAGTTTCCCAAGAGAGATGACACCCTCCAGTCTTGGCTGCACCCCGTATACCCTGGCCCCAACGCCTTGGTCTGATTTTGACCCGTCAGTGAACCAGACAATATCCCCCATACGGTGTCGAACTATTTTTTCCCACTGCTCCCTACTTCCAATTGTTATATTGAAAGGCTTGTTGAAGCAGTATGGGGTAATAATATAGTCGGCTGGCATTTCCCCAACCTTTCCTATATTTACCTCACTCACTATTTTAGTGTGTGATTCTGGATATCCCAAAGAGTTACAGTTTTTGCCAGTTTTGAGTCTGTATGCAGCAGCTGCTGCCTCCATTTTGACCCAAAGGTGTAATGGGGGCATATCCAACATGGTTTCCATCCCAGCAGTTGGTGTGCTGCTAATTCTGCCTGTTATGGCTAAGCAGGCTAATCTCTGCACCTTACCATGCTCCTCCAGCAACCTGCTGTTCTACCTTCTTCCACCACACGACCGCCCCATAGGTGATCCTGGGTCTAATCACCGTGGTGTATATCCAGTGCATACCCTTGGGGCTCAGGCCCCAATGATGTGCTGCGTAGTGTGTGTTCACTCTGGAAGAAGGTGTGAATTGGCGAGCCTTGGCCTGGGCTGTATCTGCTTTATTGTCCCCGGCTGGTGTTGCACGCCGTCAGAAAAAAAAAAAAAAAAAGGTCATACTGATTTTATTTTTGTTTCATTTCAATACAAAGGATAATTACATGCTGGTAGTAGTATGATGCTAATAGTTATGTCATCATTCTACTGTAAGTTTTACAGTGGAGATAATTTATATTTTGTAATGGCGTATACTTTCCAACAAATAGTATTGTGGGATCCTTTTTAATACCAGTGACACCATACACCTCTATCATATCCCCTATTGATCAGTCTATTGGTAATGGATCCACATACTTTGTCAGCATATGGTACGATAACCAACAAACTACAAGCACTGTTTTCTGTTTTCTTAACACATTGTTAAAAAGTTTGTTTGGTGGCATTATCAATCCCATGACATTATGTGTGTTTGTTTTCTATGTGCTCCAAATTAATTTAGCAGCTAAAAATTATTTTTACTGTGACAGTAATTAGCATTTTGGTGTATTACAAATGATTCTAAGGCTTTGAGCGCCCATTTGTATATTGTTTTAGCAAAAGAATTAAGAACAGCAATCTCATGAATTCTGAAGAATTCTCTCCAAAAGACCACAAATACTCATACTGGATTTAAAGAGGAATGGATGTGCTCTGTGACAGTGAGAAAAAGATCAACAAGTGTAACACCCATTGCAATCTTCCCAATGGTTAAAACTATCCTTCTGAAGACTGTGGAAGGTGAACTTACTTGTGTATCAAGTCGTGTGTGAAGTTCATTATATGCTGCTAGTTTTATACACCCTGCAGTTATATATTGCTGTTTCATGTAATATATAATACAACTAGCTTAAACCCGCGGCTCTGCCCGTGTGTTAGTTGATTATGATAGATAAGCTATCTTTCAGTAGTGTGCTATGAGACTGGTTTTGAAGGATGAAATGAAATACAATACCTTCTTTAGAAACAAACATTTTTAATCAACATTATCAGGAAAGTAAGTAGTACAGATCAAATCAAACGTAAAAATGCACTCGTTTCGAAGAATCCAATCACGAAATTCAGCAATAATGATTTTAATAATATCACAAATCGATTACTTGATGTAATGCGCGAAACGTCACATCGATTTTTTTGAAAGAGATGTATTAAAAGAAATTTCTTTTTTATTGCTTTATTTTTTTTATTTTTATATTTCCTTATTCATATGCTTATCCTTACAGAGAAAGAGCTAAAGACATTGTAGCACGCATAGACCAAAGATATGGTCTGTGGCATCACGTTTCGCTATATGTAACCTCCTTGCTATAGAGTCCCAAACGTCATCGCTGGCCTTAAGTCCGAATTTTTTTTTTTAATTTGACGACTTTCAACCACCGTATTTTCCACCTCCTTATAGCTATCGGCCTGGAACTGCTACGGTGTACAATGGGAGACTTCGGACAACAATTACACACAGACCATTCGTTTGCGTTCTGTAGTTGTCGCTGCCGAGCGAAATATTAACACACACACACACACACAGAATTTTTTTTTATACACCAATAACTTTCCATCCCAATATACTCCACCCTTTTATCATTATCAACCCTCACACAACAATGCAACCAATAAAACCATTTTCAAAGAGTAAATATAATTTATGAAGAGTAATTATTTCACGGTATATTCTTCAAATTACTAAATATCTATGAGATCGCTATAAAACAGTGCCTAAAACTTTCCTCAGGTATAAATTAGTAACTGTACAAATATGAAAGTCTCTGCGTCTTGTCGTTCGGAGTTGATAAGTGTACACCAAACAACATTCACATTAATATATATAGATAAAAAACTATCCGATCACCATAAAACAGATTTTTGTATTAAGCGTATCTTCTGTATTGTAATAGATAAAAGTATTAAATGCATACATAAACATTTGTGATGAAAGTAAAATTAATTTATTTTACATAGATAAATGAAAGTAGTATCCTTTTGGATGTGTGTTGTTGTGTTTTTGAAGGGACTAAACAACGACGGTTATCAGTCTATCCTTTTGGACCCCACATTGCAATTTATGAAACAAATAGGTCACAGCTCCATTTGAGGGTTAAGATATTAAAACAGCTTTTACAGTATGCCATTGTGATTGTACATTGGTCACTAAGCTCTCACATCTATTTCTGAAGTTGGTATACCTTGTACAGGTAAATCAATATAATAGAAAAACCATGGCCACGGTGGAGAAGCCGAGCGGTCTAAAGCACCTCGCTACGGAGCGCGCAGTTGCTTGCTGTGGAGGTTAAAGTCCTCCGTGGGGCATGTGTGTGTGTGTGTGTGTGTGTGTGTGTGTGTGTGTGTGTGTTGTCCTTAGGTTAGTTTACCTAGGTTTAAGTAGTTTGTAAGCTATGGACTGATGACCACGCAGTTTGGTCCAATAGATTTACAGACAGACATTTGAGAAAAATCATGAAGGAAGCAGATGTTTTTGTATTATTTTTTTCTTCTAGTCAGGTTATGTGTATTTATTTACAAAAAAAAGAAAGCTGGCAAAACTGTAGACTGGGATATCACCCATCTGCTTTGACCCATGACGTCATCAAGATGTCAGAAAACCAGTGTACGGGATATCTTAATACTTCTGTATTGTAGATACAAATAATCTGTAGTTATTATAGATAACAGAATGTACCATGGATCACAGGTCTTAGCCCAAATATTCGTGCCCTCGGCGCTCACATGAAAAAAAGAAAAAAAAAAAAAATCTCTCGGTTAACTTACACCTAACCATTAGAGAGAAGCCACAGATTACTTTTTAAACAGAAAATATTAATGTTTTGTTTGTAAACAAACTGTTATCTTTAACTCAACCCACCACATAATCACTCACACCTTCTACAAACACGTACGCACCTCAAAACTACCGCGCTGCGATGACGTCACGGGTCAAAGCTGACGGGTGGTATCCCCGTCTACAGGTGAGCCATAAAGCTTTAATTAATGTTATAATTTTTGATTTTCCATCCATGATCATGAAAATCAATCTCTTGAATCTTTCAACAATAATAATTAATAATAGTTTCAAGGAATAATTAGGTTTCAGATACTTGTGGAAATGTCTCCAAAATAATGTTATGTTTGGGAATTTTTTGTCTGGTGGTGAGAGATTTCTAAAACTCAATCCGGTAGGATGGAAGACATTGCAGAATTATAGTATTTGGATAAAGAAAATAGGAATTTAACAGTAAGCATAAATAGTTGCTGATAACGTAAACTGTGCGGCAAACTTTTCTTCATTTGACTGGATTTCTAATTTGAAGAAGCAGCTGTGCCAAGATTGCTCCCCCACCCCCTTTTAATTTCAAGACTGCTTTTGGCATTCCTTAGTTGTCACCTCTACAGATGATTGCTAAAATGCATTAAGAGAAGTTCCAAAGATGATGATTAAGGAATGTGGAAACAAGTCAAAGCAAAGCTTAGTACAGTTGTTTTGTCAGTACTTTTGACAATTGTTTTAGATCACACCCTCTGATTGTGCAATCTAAAGCATATAAAGAATTTCAGAACTCTTTTGTTATACTCAATTGTCACTGACCTCTTAAAAGGACAAACCGCAAACAACATTATGGAGTATTAATTCAGCAACAAACAGTATTGCCGTATTTGTTTAGTAACATGTGAAACATTTCCAGACTCTGCATAATTACCAAAAATTGTGAGAGCGGGATGTTTCCTTGACTAAAACTACTTAGAAAAACACACTGGCAATGGCAATAATTCCACCTTCGTTATCTGTAATATTTATTGTATAATGGAATACAATAGCATGGGTAACAGTGTATCAGACAACGTAGACTACTCTCCAGACCATGCTCACTTATATACACAACATAGGTAAACACTATTCATTTTAATGAGATGCTATTTTTAATTACCTTTGTGTGTTTTTAGTCTTTGTTTGTTCCAAACACATGGGTTTAACGCCAGAGCAGCAGTGCATACTATGTGCCTTGTTGTAGTATTTAAATTTCTTCTTCCATCCAGTTCAGTCATTTAGTGACCACTGTCTCATTCAAACCATGAGCACATATCTTTAATTTGTAAGTATACTGGCTTCTGATTAAAAGTGAAATATGATTTTTTGTAAGCTTTTCCACCAAAGTATTAAATGTATTGTGTGTTTACGTGTTTATTAGACACCAACTCTCATTTTAATACCTATATAGTTCAGCAGAAAGTAATATACATAGGGACTGTGAATGCTATGTTCGGATATGAGCTAAATTGGTGACCTGTGACACACAGCATCAGATGGTGATAGTTTTGGTCAACAGATTGCAGATTGAAGCTGTTGTCAATAAGGAATGCTGATATCAGCTGAACAGTGAGATCCATCCAGATCATCTAGCATGTCTCCTGATATCCTCCAACAGGTTTGATACGTCAAGCTGGGGTGGCAATCATTAAAACAAAGGTGTGTTTCATTGGTGATGAAATCTATAGACGAAATTTTGCTCACTAGCTTTCTCCTTTGGATGCAAAAATATTCATTAGTTGACCCCCAATGACATAGGGGAAAGTACCTTCATAATAAAATAAGAGAAATCAGAGTTTAAATGGAAAGACATAAATATTTCTTTTTCTCAAGTGTTATTCGAGAGTGGAACTGTAGAGAAATAGTCTGAAAGTATTTCAATCAATCCTTTGCCAGGTTGTAAACATAGAGTGAGAGTAGTTCATAGATGTAGATATATGGAATACATATTACTCAGACACTATATCATGGCAGTCTGATGGGAGCATAAACAAACTAGGACTATTCATGTACATTTTACAAGTGGTAAAACCACCTTCGCCATAGTGGCATGCTTTTTGGGGACCAAAGTCTTAACATTCTGTGAAATGATATGTTTTCTTAAATAAAAAGAATGTCTGTCTGCTTCATCATTTGATTATGGTCACAACTGTCTGCTACTGTATGGTGTCCAAGTAATATCCTACAAGGGTATATTTATAAGTAAATCTTGATAAATAAACTAGGTTAACCCTTTAATACATGACTTTTTATTTGAAGCTACAAAAACTACCACAATTAATGTGTAGTGCATACATAATGAAAAAAAAAAAAACCACTTTAAAATTATTATGCACTACAAGCAACAAAAAGTTCATAGCTGGTCAGCTATATAGTGCCTCCATGATGTACCCAATGCAGTAAATTTCACTATTATGCCTCTAATCTTTCCAAAAAGTAACAGTAGTATATGATTGACTACTTTTACATGGCAAAGGAGGAATACTAAAGTAAACAAACAAATGTTAGGAGTAACTCAATGCAGCCGTCTGATACAGTAGCACTCTGCAATTTATAATTTCTAGTACGAGCTAGCTGTATGTGTAACACTACATATAGAAGCAGCTACAAATGAATTTGTGGTAAAATGTTGATCAGTTTGAGAGTTAATCGAAAAAATAAGGTATGTAAAGATCAGCTACACTGTGTATGAAAGGGTTAATACATAAAACTACAGTGTACTCCCGATAATTCGCAATAATTAATTCCTCAGCTTCCGCGAATTATCGAAAATCACGAATTAACGGAAGTGTAGATGGCGCTGTAAAATTACGTGACTTTCGTGCACTCCAATTGGCAGGTAACAGTTTAAATAATTGAAGTAGCACTACCGGACAGTGTATGACACAAATAAGCGCTGAAAACAGCTCGTCTTTTGGAGATCTTTAACACGCTGTAGCACAAAGACAAAATATTTTTGTAATATGGAAGTAAAATAAAGAAATTCATGAAATACGGTGCGAGAGCCAAGCGAACTCTGAAAATGAAGTTAAGCTTTCCGACATTCTTTTGTCAACAAATGGAAGCGGAGGGCAATGTAACATTGCTTCATCTAAGTTTTTATAGTTCAATGTTTTCAAAAATTTTTCGTGAAGATAAATTGTCACATTTTCCAGAAAGTATGAATAATTTTCCCTTTTGCTTTTTGTATGTCTCTCATAGTAGTTTCACCTACTCCAAATTCACTGGATAATTTCTTCGCCGACTCGCCTCTCTCTTATCGATCCATAATTTTTAGTTTTTCACTAACAGTCAACATCATATATTTTATATTACGACCACTCATACTGTTTTATTCACTGACACAATCGGAAGAAAAATTTAGTAGTGTAAAACTTCTCTCAACAATATCAAATACAGTACAGCGTAAGTATACGTCCATCCAGTGCTGCCAACTCATAAATCCGAGCAGCTAGGTTCAATATCAAACATCGTAACATTTCGAAAAACAAAACGTTGTTGGAGAAAAAAAATATTTTTTATAATTACCGGTACTTAATATTACGGGTTATTTGTCAACTTGATAAAATTTTAAAATTTCAAGTATTGTTCAATAAGTTATCGACGTGCACGAGAAAGTATCCAAATTCATAAGCCAACAGGAAAGTAGCAGTGTCACGTGATGCGATGCCAGCGCTGCGTTGTGGCGAAAACAGGAAACTGAAGTCACCTGACTGTTGACAGCCGCAATGCAAATTATCCACCTACGAATTATCGGGAGTCCACTGTATATGGATGCTACAGCTCTTGATATTCTATAGTGGTACTATTAGCTATTGTTAACACAGGACACCACATATTCTGTGTAGTTTTACAGTTTTCAAAATGGCGCCAACTGAAACTATATGTGCGAATATTAATTCAGGTTATGATCATTAGTACTGTGACAAGGAAAATGGATCCGAAATGATATGTCTATTTTTGTAGCAACCACATCACACTCCCAAGCTTATCCCCCCCCCCCCCCTCCCCCCCAAATAATCCATAATTTAGAGTGTACTTAATCTCACAGTCTGACACTTATACAATTTGTGTCTTTGGTTACACTTCATGTATATTTACACCGAAGAGCCAAAGAAACTGATATAGGCATGCATATGTGCAAACACAGAAATGTAAACACTCAAAGAACGGTTTGTGGTAGGCAACACAGGTGCTTCTTGCAAGTGTTACATTGGTTACTGTTGCTACAATGGCAGATTATAATGATTTAAGTGAGTTTGAGCATGGTATTATAGTCGGTGCATAAGAGAGCATCTCTGAGGTAGCAATGTTTTGGGGATTTTCCCGCACAAATATTTCACGAGTGCACTGTGAATATCAGGAGTCTGGAAGAACATCAAATCTCTGACACTGCTGTGACCGGAAACAGATCCTGCAAGAATGGGACAAACGATAATTGAAGAGACTTGTTCTATGTGACAAGTGCGACCATTCCACAAATTAGATTTCAATGCTGGGTCATCAACAAGTGTCAGCACGCATACAATTCAACAAAACAAAATTAATATGTGCTTTCGGATCTGAAGCCCCACTTGTGTACCCTTGCTGACTGCATGTCTGGGGCTGTCAGCATCAACATTGGGCTATTGATGACTGGAAAGATGCTGCTTGGTATGATGAGTCTTGTTTCTGATTGTATAGAATGGACGGAAGTGTACTGGTATGGTGACAACCTTATAAATCCATGGACTCTGCATGCCAGCAAGGGACTGTTAAAGCTGATGGTGACTCTGTAATGGTATGGGGCATGTGAAGTTGGTGTGATATGGAATCCCTGATACATTTAGATGCGGGTCTGATGAGTGACATGTTTGCATGCATAGTGGCTGATAACCTGCATACTTTCATGTGCATTTTGCATTCTCACGAAATTGAGCAATTCCAGCAGGACAATGTGACACTACACGTCCAGAATTGTCCCATTACATACTGAAAAATACTCATTGATTGATTTTATAATTTCCCTATTTGATGAACATTTCTTCCCATCAAGCCAAAGTTTCAAGATAGGAAGTAGGAAGAGGTCATTTGGGACTATGTCTTGTGAATAGGGTGGATGAGGGACCAGTTCAAAGCAGAATATTATGCACTCACTCAGTTGAAATGCCTACAGTCTTGGTAATCTCATGAATTTTTCTTGAGGGAGTCTTGAATTACCCTAGCATGGATTGTGTCAAAGATTTTCTTTGTGGTGATCTCAACAGCTTGAGCTGCTTCATCTTTGGTGCCTATCCAACCATGTTCAATTAATCAAAAGTAAATAGTTTTCAGTGGTGGTACAGAGCCTGTATTGAACTTCATCCAGTTGTTTTGATTTGTGGAGCAGACAAAACCTTCAAATGAGAATATTTTAACAGCACAAAACTCAATTTTCTACATTTTCAGTCACATTCAACACACTGACCAATTCAGATGGCTATCGACAATTAACTGGGGCTTTAAATAGCTGAAATTCTGTTGTCAGTATGTTGAATAATGTAGATTATGAACCATGAAGCTCAAATAAATATGTTTGATTCTTCCATGGAAATTTACCAGATTCATCAAACCACCTTTGTACGCACCTGAATTATATCACCAAGTTAAATATATTTTGATGACAGCTTTACTTACTGTAGTCAAAAATAGTCTAAGGCCACAATCTTGATCACACCATAGAATAAACAGTTTGTAAAAAAGGTGTAACTTTCATGTAAATAATATTACATTACTGTGGCCCCAAATAATTGAAGGAATATAAAATAAAGAATAAAGATTGACTTTGGATTTTCACTTTCAAGTTTGTTGGTCTTGTGTGGGTGAGCCAACAAAGTTTTGGGTGTGTCCATGCCCACCCCTGTTGTCAGCACTGTGCTTCCAGTATTTTTCTGAACAAGATTGAGTATTAACACGAAGAGCAAAGAAATTGTACCCCTCACAGTTTCATTGTTGACTAGTACGCTGGTCATCCTCTCCATAACAGAAGCAACTGCTACTACAATTTATTACAGCTACACAGCATTACCTGTGAAAGTATGTCAATCATACTGTAGCAAGCGGGTATTATTTGTCATGCATTTCTCGATTAACAGAGCAATGGTCGAAGAAGAGGGTTGGGAAACTGCTATTCATTTAACAGTAACCATGTGAAAAACTGAAGTTCCATAGTACACTCAAATGGAAAATCATATGGCCAACAAATAAAAAATCAATGCAATACTGTATGAATAAATATATTTAAATATTAGGATAACACAAAACATAACAGCAATAACTTCTTAACAATGACAGTTTGTAACTATATGCCAATTACTTTCAAATAATCCTTACTGTGCCCATATACTTCATATAAATTATGCTCTTTTCATTTGTAACACAACACAATAAATTACACACATAGATACACAAATAGCAACACTTCACTTCCTAAACTATTTCAATTTTTGGTTATTGCACAATACATACTATATTTTTAAAAGCTTTATCTAATACTAGGATCTTGATTAGTAAAAAAGAAATGCACAATTTTTTTTAAAGAATTACATATAGTTATACATAAAAATGCTGCTTCTGTAAATTTGTGTCTGCACAGCTCACTTGAAAGAAGCTTTTGACTCCATATGAGAATTACAGATCAATGTCCCTCAATTTCATGGCTTAAGGCGTTTTACAACATTGTTGGGAAAAAATGCGTTACATATGTCAGTTGTTACACTTGCAATATTAAGTGTTTTTAAGTGATAGGCCATTGTATGAAAAGCAAATCTTATGCTTCCCTTGAAGTCTCTGGACACAAGTCAAGCCACATTGTCTTTGCTTCATTTAGATCCATGTTCTTCAGGTCTAACACAACCTGTAACAATGTATTTTTGTTAAACTTCTTAATATTTTTTACACTTGAGAGAGAGAGGGGAAAAAAAAAAAAAAAAAAAAAAAAAAAAGGAAAAGGCCACAGGAACATGATAATGAAGACTAACAGGTAGGTAGACAACATCTTTTCCTACGAAATAATTAGTTGAGATACTTTTGTCTCAACTGCTGGTAGGCTTTGTAATAAAACACAAACATGAAAATGTGTGCCAGGGCTACTTGGGTGGCGCAAGAGTTAGCAAATCTGCCTAATAAGCAGGACATCTGAGTTTGAGTCGCAGTCCCGGAATACATTTTCATATGTCCGTGTTGTTTGATTACAGCATCTACTACCAGCTGAAACAAAAAGACCCCAAGTAAAAATAAATAAACAAATAAATAAATAAAAAGTACTTTTCTGCTGGGCTGTGGCAACAAGTATGGAGTGGTTTAGCCTGCTTTATTATTTTAATTATTTTGAATCCAAGACTTGGTACACTACCTTTTAGTACACTTTTGGTTGCAAAACATGTAAACATAAAAAATGATGAAAAAAGGAAAATTCAGCTAGATAAATTTTCCCAAAAGACGAAATGAAGTTTTAACAAGGTTTTGTCATGTTTCACACATTACTTAATGCACAATTCATTTTCCTCACTTTTTGACATAACCTTTCAAACTTAATCTGAAATGATGACTTATTTGATTAAAGTTTCTGTGATAATAATTGCTTTTGTTATCTGATATCCTCATAAACACAAACAGAAAAACAATTCTACGCTACCAGTGAGTGTTCATTGTGTCCATAGTTTTTCTAGCAAGTCAAACCCATCCCCTAGATGTGTAAAACTGCTGTAACATTTCACCGAATTAATAATGTTTTACAGCCACAAATTTCTTCACAAATATGAATATGTGAAGTCAGATGGTGCTAAAGCTAGTGGACAAAGCATAGTTAATGATGCTTCAAAAATCCTCTCGTTTTCCCAAAACGAAAGTTCAATTTAATTTATTTATATTTGCACATTTGGTCTTTTTCTCACCCTTTGTGTGTTTAACCAGCGCATCCAAAAGACTTGCATTGTATTCACTAGCTATGTTTGTTCAAAGTAGTAAGTTGCTTATTTTTGTTGATCAAAACAATGATGATGAAAAATCACATTTGATGTCAGGAAAGGCACTGACATTTATCAACTGCCTTACTGTTTCATTTATGGAATTAAGTGCTGGATATGTATCTCAGCCAGTAATAAATCAGATTCTATATCAGTTGAATTAACACTGCTGGGACACTGATTTCAGATAACACGTACTTTCCACTGGGCTTCCTTAGAATATATTTTTCATATAGCATACCAAATTTTTCTTCCAATATGCCTATGACATAAGCTATTACCTACAATTTCAATCACATATTACCAATGTCATTGTGCACTCTGATATTTTCTTCTAGTCAGTTTTTAAACACCCTTCATATGAACCATCATCTCCAGTATGGTCATGCTTGGGTCTTAAAACTGAAAGAGCAGTTATTTTGTAATTCTTCACCAAATATGTGTGAAAAAAAGAAGACTGAGTTATAGTATAGTATGGGCTAGGTAACAGGAATGAGACAGGGGAGGGGAGATATTTCTCAAATTCTATAAATATCAGGAAGTAATAGCAAACACATTTTTGAAGACTTATAGGAAGTTACTGGATGGATTACATCATAGTAGGACTGAAATCTGTTCAGAATTGTAAAGCATACCCAGGGGCAAATATAGACTCAGATCACAATTTAGTAATGATAAATTCAAGAGAATTGCTAAGAAGTACAAATTCTAAGAAGTGAGATACTCAAGTGCAAATCAAGATGAAAGTGGTTGCAGATGCAATAATGAGTACCACAGTAAGCATATAAGTTGAAGAGCAATGGACATGTCTAACAAGGACAATCACAAATAGCGCACAAACAAATAAAGTTTAAGTAAGACAAATGGAGAAAAAAATTAACGAAGTTAAAACTGCTCATGAAAATATAGGAAAACAACAACATACATAACCTAGGAAGGAAATCAGCATGAAGTACTGTGAAGCTACAATGAAATGGTGCAGCAAGAATGTAAGGAAGTGAAGAAAAAAATGAGTCTTTGAAGGATAGCTTCAGCATACAACAAAGTCAAAATAGTCTTCAGAGAAATTAAAAGCATAAGCATCAACAAATAAGAGAAAAACATTTTAATGCAAAAGTGAGAGAAAAGAGGTGAAAAGAGTACTTTGTTACAATATGGAGGGCCTATCTGACAGAATCACAGAAAATGATAAGCATATCAATCTGAGAGACATGTACATCCAGTATTAGGGCCAGAGTTCAACAGAGCTTTGAAGAAATGTGATCAAATAGTAGGGAAGAGAGAAAATTCCTTCACAGTTTCTAAAATCATCATGAGACATATTAATAAAACAATTATTCACGTTAGTGTGTATGAGCTATGAACTAGAGACATACCATAAAACTGTCAGCAAAGTAAAAATTCTTAATATAGGTGAACACAGTTTTCACTCAATCAGCACAACAGTTCTTATATCCAAACTAATGACAAGTATAACATACAAAAGAAGTCTACTAGTATCAAAAAGATTTATTAATTTGAGCAAGAAACTTCTGAAAATGATGGTTGGAGCACAGTATTGTTTGGAAATAAACAACAGGTCATGATAAAACCAGAAAATAAGATAACTGATAGTGTTTGAAATGTGTTGCTACAGAAATATGTTTAAAAGTAGATAGGCCGATAAGAAAAGATGCAATATTCCGCAGAATCATCAAGGAAAGGAATATGCAGAAACCACCAATGCAGAGAAGAGAGAGGTTGACTGCACACATGATAATACATTATGGGAATAACTTAAGCAGAGATGCCAAGTTTCGAAAGAATCTATTCGTGATGTGGACAAGAGAATTGACGAGTGAAAGAGAGTACCAGGCTCCAAATGGAATTTTTTTTATTGACAAATATTATGGTCACTGTGACTCTTGGAAACAGAAGACATGAGAAATATAGCTAATAATAAAAAGTAGAGTAGGCCCATTCATTACTAAAACAATTACATTGGACTTTCATTCATTTTACACATGTCAGAGAGAGAGTTAAAACAGGTGTAAGAGTTAGTTAAATTGTGCTCAATAATTCATCTACACTTGATAGTAACTTAACAGCATTAGCATCAGGATGCCAAATTGTAGCATAACTATAAGTTTACACACCCACAGCACTGAGGTTAGCGGGGCACCACTGTAGTAGGCAACTGTAATGTAGGCTATATTATACTCCTAGCTAAGCAGGTGATAAAAATGTATTGCACTGTTTCTGAAATAATACTGGTTCAAGAAAATATTGTAACAAGAAACAGTATAGGGGCAAACTACTAAAAGTAAATAAAAAAGCGAAATCCGTAAGTCCTGCTGGGGCTTCTGTAAGCGTCATTTTAGCCTACATATCATGATAATTATGGAAAAATCGTAATACTTGGGATCTCTGCTTAAGTAGTTCTTGGAGAAGAAATAAAAACCTTGCAGTTTGCTGCTGACATAATGCCTTCAGAGGCAGGAAAGGACCTGGATAAGCAACTGAATGGAATGGAATGGACAGTGCCCTGAAAGAAGGGTATAAAATGAACATTAACAAGAGCAAAACAAATGTAATGGACTGTAGTCATATTAATCAGGCATACTGAAGGAATTAGATTAGGGAACGAGACAATAAAGATAGTAGATTGGTTTTATTATTTGGACAGTAAAATAATTCTGATGGCTGAAGTAGAGAAACATAAAATACAGAATGGCAAAGAGGAAAAAGCATGTTTAAAGAAAAGGAATTTGTTAACATTGAATACTAATGTAAATTTAGTACTTCTTCTCCTAAGACATCTATCTGAAATGTAGCATTGTAAGGGAGTGAAAGGCAGACGGTAAAGTGTTCAGCCAAAGAATGAAATTTTAAAGATTAGATGGGCAGACTGCGCGACTACCAAGGCGGTACCGAACAAAGAGAAATGGGAGAGAAAAGAGATTCAAATGGATGTGTGTGATGGTTCTTTCTCAGGGATGAAGAGGCTATCATAGGGAAGAGTTGAGTTTGGGGCGGGGAGGGGGGGGATCCAACTCTATTGGAAGGGACAAAAATAATAATATATCAATAAATAATTAGTGGGTGTTTGGCAGAAGTGCTACTAAGATTTAAGTGCATGGCACAGGACAAAGTCATGGCAAACTACATCAAACTGGGTGCAAAGTTGAAGTTCACACTTGCAATAGTACAAAACTAGGCCCCTATATTTAAAATATACAATGGATATACCCAAAGCTTGTCATCTTCCATTCACAGTTACAACTCTTTGAAGTTTTTGGTATGAATCAAAATTGATCTCAAAGCTACTTCCTTCACAGTTATATATAACCTATGACCAAGAAACAATGATATATGCAACAATAGAAGCACAGTTGTGTTCATAGAGTGTCCAAAAATACTGCAGAAAATATTTACCTGGCCCATGGTGGGACTCTGCTGTAAGAATCCTTTTCGAGTAACAACAGAAACCTCTAATTGTCTATTTCTCATGTCAGCCTGAGAGATAAGATATTCAAATGTTTCATCATAAACAGGATTGCAGTTGTCCTTCAGCGTCTGCAAAGAAACAATCTCAGATCAATAAAAATGCAGAACAACACAACTTTTACTCATTACAATGCAAGTAAGTACTGCATATTTATAAAAGTGAACAACACTGATTAATTTGAACAGTTCTTCACCACAAAGGAAGGAACTGTTTGAATAGGCTGCATGCCTGAGAGATTTTCAAACAGCATATTCATAATGAAGTCCTACAAACACTTATCAGGTTATTTTTTTGTTCCTGCAGTGACATTCAGATGATATCAAACTGAACTTTTCAAAGACTGTACAGCTTACAGTTTATTGATACCTCAAGCAAAATTTGTGTAGGCTGATTCATTTGTGTATAAGTGCAAGAGTTTTAGCTAAATCACATAAAACTTACAAACAGAAGCACAGAACATTGCTATTCACAGATATTAAATCAAAATGTCTGATGTGTAAGTAAATTTTAGTGCCATTATGTCATTTAATCCTTATTTATTGATTCATAACAGTTAATTTAAAAATTATATGCACAACAATGAGTACTCTGCAGTCACTTGACATATCACATGCCAATAACATGTAATCTCTGATTTTACATTCATTTTCACTTCTTTTATACACTGTGAAAATGAATGTATCACTACACACACACACACACACACACACACACACACACACACACGTGTGCGCCTTGTACAGCTTATGCTGAAATGTCTGAATCTTTATGTTGTTGTATCTTTTGAGAGCTCTTCACCATCATCAGTGTCCATTCAATGACTGTATCCAATGAGTGGGACTAGAACACACAACATGAAGATATGCTAAAAGGCGACATAATGTCACACACACTACTTCACTTTCTTACATGTGCACATACAGTTCCTCCAAGCTTTGGAAATGAGTGAAAGGAGTTAAGGCAGACTATTAAAATATCGGTACCAGACTTTATCAGCCATGAAGAGGCAAAGCTTCAAAAGATGATACTAAAAGTTTCAACTTACAACCTTATGCATGGACAAAAGACACAAATGTAAAATACATTTAACATTCATTTCATTATAACCTACAACTGAGGTGAGGTCTGCCAGCAAACCTGCTAGTTCTTCCTCTCATCATTATGTAAAATCAAACCAGTTGAAATGTGCTAATCCATAATCAGTACACCATGTTCATCATAAATGGGAGGTTCTTCATCTCTAAGAAGGAAGTCAATGGTCAGGAGGCTCACAGTCCCTATTATTGATTGCAAGTTATTATCCATCATACCCAGCCACTCTTCCTCCCAAAGATGTATAACAAACCTTCACAGCAATGGGAGTGCAGCATGCAGATGACTAGAGCAGTCACCTATGTATGGGAGGGACCATGCCTGCTCGCCACATTATCTGCTAACTAATTCAGATGGAAACCCACAAGGTTTGGTACCCAGCAGAAAGAGATGTCCTTTCATTACCTTTGCAACATCAGGGTCATGCCTTTGACACTATTTGCAGCAATAAGAGAGCAAGAGTGGGTCAAGTATTTGGATCCTCAATCTTATTTCATCTGGTCCTCTGCTTTAAGAATCACACGCAGTTCAACATCAAAGATACTGTAACTCACTAGGCAGACAGAATCTGAAGACACAGATGTAAGTGATGACAAAATAAACAATAGTATCCTGCTGTTTGAACCCGTCAGTATATAAAGCATTAAAGTAAGAGTTCTCTTCTGAACCTCATGGAGGCAGCATATGGGTGCTCCCACGGCAGGGAGGGATGAGGGGAAACACTGCTTTTAACATTGGCATTGGAGGTGGTAGAGACGCCAGTTCCTGGCTACTCGAGTTCCGTCGGTTACACACGAATGGTGCCCGAAGCAAAGACAATGGAGCTACTGCACAACCTCGCCTTGCACATCGGCAAATCCTCCATTAAGGCAACATTCGCCCTCCCTATTTGTTTCTGGCGCATTGAAGATTCATTAAAAACAAGTCATATTTTGTAAAATGTCTTATAACTATAAATTAAAGGGGCAGCAACTGTAAAAGCCTTCATAAGATCCGATCATGAATAATAATGAAGTCAGTAGTCTCCACCTAGCAAGAATAGCCATGTGGTTAGCGACATTGCACTGTGCCATCCAAGGTAGTGGGTTCGAGACTGACTACAAGCAAATTTTTAAAGCCCACTCTCATTTTTAACAGATACGGAAACAATGACTTTGTATTGTGCTTGCTACATATATTTTTGGGTGTTTGAGCACATGTGTCGCAATTTTGAGGTAAATGGCATTTATACTCTTTGTTGTAACAAATATTTAACTGTTTGAAAAAGATGTGGGGGAGAGCAGCCTTTACGCAAGCGTAAGGTTAGGAGGGGGTGCTGCTTACAGTGTCACATGACCCGAAAGTAACTTGTCTTTTTATCTCAACAGATTCATTTTGTTACAGTCACTTAACAGTGTAATCAGTTACTTACTGTGTATTAGTGTTCATGTGCATATTCAAACATTCTTTGTGTTTATCACATTCAGTATCTTACAGAATAAAATTAACAAATTACTCAGCTTTAAGCTTGGAACAGAAATGTGAAATAAAGAAGATTGGTAGGCTGACACCTACGCTCGAGTTGAAGCAAGCACAAACAGGCCAAGGTAAGACATTCTTCATATCTTTTAATGGAAATACATCTAAAGAGGGTGGGGGGAGGGGGTGGGGGAACAAACCGAGGTGCTTTCCCCCAACAGTGCCACTTGCAGAGGTGCGGCAAAACATCAATACGCCGAGCGGGGGTGGGGGGTGCGGGAATGATGCCACTAATCAAAGAAGTAAAGCCCCAATCATCTGGAGCACCAGCCACCACCAATGTTTATTGAAAGCACTCTTTGAGTCAGTAAATGCTGCTTTGTCCATATAGCAAATAGTTTGGTCTCTCATGCATAAGCACCAGAGCCGTTACAAGGATACTTAGATGTCAATAGTCATAGGAAAAGCCAGCACAATCAGAAATGAATGGCCTGAGCTTGAGTGCTTTTTTTTATATTTTTTGACACAACCCCCCCCCCCCCTCCCCCCCATCAAGCAGCTAATGGAGACTCCTCTGCCTCTGGCAACAGGAGCCTACTGAGCTTGTGTGCAGTCTGAGACATTGCAGTATATTGAGTCCGACGTCTTGAAATATGCCAACATGTGAAACCATTATAGAACATCAGTATGCAAGACCTATCTGCATCCTAGCAAGGTAGGGCAAGTTTAGAACACTACATTTGCTTTTGGGAGGATAGCAATTCAAACCAGCCTCTGGCCATCTAGATTTAGGTTTTTAGTGATTTTCTTAAGTTGCTTCAGAAAAGTGCAAAGATGGAATCTTCAGCAAGAAATGACCATAAAACATAGTGAGGAAACCACAAAACTGCCATTTGTGAAATTGACAGATGATACTGTCTCTCCACACAGTGTTGTATATCTTCTCAATGTCTGGGGGGTGGGGAGGGGGGAGAAGAGATTAAATGCTACTTTCATAGGAATGTCTCCTCTATAGGTGCCTCCAGGAGGCTGAGGTTATCTTCTGAACACACACTGGAAACATCTAAGGAGATTTCTAGTTTACAAAATACAAAAGAGTCAGGAGTTGATCATTTGTTCCAATATTTTTCCTACACAGCCACTAAGAACAATATTATAACTGTCTGGGAGTGTGCAGTTCTCCCCTAGTTTAGGAATAGTTATCATTATTGAATTCCTCCTGGGGGACAAGATATTCCCCTTCACTCCATAAGTTACTGAAAAAGGCAAGTGGGATTTCTATAGATTCTGGGTTAATGTGCAGCAACATTCAATAATGTGCCAAATCTGGCATGGAGGTTGTCTCACGAGTAGCAACTAATTCTGTGAAATAAAATGTTATAGGCCCCTTCATTATTGGGGGCAAAGCCAAGACACTTCTCCTGAATTTTTTAATACGCAAGGAAACCTGGAACTGGAGTCAGTTTGGTTTTCAAACAAGCTTTTCAACTGAAAACGCTATATATACATTCACTCATGAAATATTAAATGCTTTGAATAACCGGACATCACCAGTTGGGATTTTTTGTGATCTATCAAAGGCTTTTGATTGTGTAAATCATGGGATTCTTCTAGATAAGCTTAAGTATTGTGGTATGAGTGGGACAGTGTACAAATGGTTTAAATCATACTTAACTGGAAGAGTGCAGAAAGTTTAAATACGCAGTTCACACGATATAGATGAAACAAGTAATTCCTCTAAGTGGGGAGTTATCAAAAATGGGGTCCCACAAAGTTCGGTCTTGGGTCCTTTCCTGTTCTTAATATATATTAATGACATGCCATTCTACATTCACGAAGATGCTAAGCTAGTACTTTTTGCTGATGATACAAGTATCGCTATCACACCCAACAAAAAGGAATTAACTGATGAATTTTTAAATGCTATCTTTCAGAAAGTTATTAAGTGGTTATCTACAAATGGACTCTCATTAAACTTTGATAATACCCAGTATATACAGTTTCATACAGTAAATGGGACGACACCATTAATAAATTTAGACTTTGAACATAAAACCGTCGCTAAGGTAGAATATTCAAAATTTTTAGGTGTTTGCATTGCTGAGGGTCTGAATTAGAAGAAACATATTGAAGATCTCGTGAAACATTTGAGTTCAGCTACTTATGCCATCAGAGCCATTGCAAAATTTGGTGATATACATCTCAGTAAATTAGCTTACTATGCTTATTTTCATTCATTGCTTTCATATGGGATCATATTCTGGGGCAATTCAACACTGAGTAAAAAAGTATTCATTGCACAAAAGTGTGCAATCAGAATAATTGCTGGAGCCCACCCAAGAGCATCCTGCAGATGTTTATTTAGGGATCTAGGGATCTTCACTGTAGCTTCACAATATATACACTCACTCATGAAATTTGTTATTAACAATCTGACCCAATTCAAAAGTAATAGCAGTGTGCATAGCTTCCTAGTACTCAATTACAGCCAACTGGCTACAAAGCATCCAGTTAGCTTCGCATAGCATCCACTTGGGTGATTTTCTCTCAGTTTCTATTCTTTCCAGAAGGTGGTCATTGGAGTGAAGGTTGTCAGATTGTTTGGCACCTCCATCTGGACCGAGTCTGTGAGAATAGGAAAAATCTGCAAATCAATGGTAGAGAATGACACTATTGTTGTAAACAATGTGTCATTGAACCTGTATTAATGAGACATGTGCTACCAGATTGTAATACACATTCAACCATTCAACCTCTTGGACAGGTTGAAAGAACCCCATTGTGCACTATGTGCAATGAAATCTCGTAGGATTAAGAACGGTGGGGGAAGCTTGTTGAGCTGCTCAGAAAATGATTTGCTGTCCAGTGATCCTGATGGTGGATGAATTTTGAAGCCATTCAAATTTGACCGTAGTATCTTTATTACCTACTGGTGACATTTGCCATTGCTGTCTCGTTACAACTTAGTGTCGCCAAATCTTCATGGGCCGACAAATGGGAAGGCCCTTGTAGGAGTGCAAGTCAGTGCTGGTGAAACATTTGCTGTTGGGGCAATGACAGCATATTATCAGCCTGAGCAGTTTACGTAACTGAGTATCTGGCAGGCACAAGTTTGCGGGAGCCAGTGTTTTGGCACGTGTAGTACAACAGTAGCAGATGTTAATAGAAACATTTTTAATTCTATGTTTGTTTAACTGTGGGCTATATCCCCGTTAATGTAAATGAGGTAATGACTGATGGAGGCTGAAAGGCTTCAAAAAGCTTCTTTGCTTCTGCATTAAGACACATCACCTAACTTAAATTTGTTGATCTTACATAACCCCCCCTTCACCCCGACCACCCCTTTTGTACCTGTAGTTGGGACACACACACTTCCCCGTGCACACTAATGTGAATTTGAGGAATTATCACACACTGGTGGACAAGTAGTTTCTGCACCTGGCTCATGAGCTGCTTAGCCGCAGTTCACATAAGTAAAATGATATTACACACAATAGAAGTGTGACCAAATGGTACTTTAAACGCACAATGGATTCGGGCAAACAGTTTGAACTGTGAAGTTTAACATTCACACTCTTCATTACATTTTTAACTTCTGTGACACCTTCATTTGCCCATTACTGTTTCAAGACACTGAGGTATCTGCCCACGAGGTCTTTTACATGACACCACCCTGTGGCTGGATTTAGGTGTTTTATGCAGTTCAACAATGGTGTATTAGCCCAATGTTGTTGATTCAAAAAGTAGTTGTATATGATGAAGGAGCAGTATCCGCTTGCATTTCCATACTCTGCAAGCCACATTGTGGTGTGTGGTGGAGGGTACTTTGTGTATCATTGTTACTTCCTCCTATTCCAGTCACATATAGTTCATGGGAAAAATGATTGCCTATGTGCCTCATTGTCGGCCCTAATCTCTTTGATCTTCCCTTTTAGTTCCTACATGAGACATATGTAGGAGGGAGCAATATAGTGGTTGACCCTTCATGAAACATTCGTCTTGGAACTTTGACAAAATCGCGAACTGCGATACACAACACCTCTCTTGCAGCGCCTGGCACTGAAGTTTCTTAATCATCTCTGTATTATTTTCACACTTACTAAATGAGCTTGCAATGAAGGGTGCTACTCTCCGTTTGATCCCACACTGCTGAGCAATACTAATGTGAAGGGCAAACAAGAGTTGGCTTTCTATTTAACTGCTCAAGGTAATTTTTGGATACAGTCTTAAACACGTTTGTTTCCCAGTCAATATCTAATAATTTAGAATCTCCACCTAAAACTATAACATGGATACAAAATTTATGGGAAATAATTTTCAAGATTTCTCTCTCATGATCCGCCACTTCTGCTGCTGAGTCACTTTTCATACTGACTTTCATCAAAATTATTTCACATTCTGGACCTGTACAAATTTCACTAGATACAATCATATTCTTTATCACTACAAACTCACCTCCCCCTTCAGTCTTCACTCTATCTCTGTGGTATATGTTTCAGTCTTGAGTTTGGTATTTTATTACTACTGACATTAGGTTTGAGCAAGCTTTCCGTCCCTAGTAATATGTGGACATTGTGATTATCTAAAAGTGCGAGTTGTTCTGCAATCTTTCCCTACATTCTACTGCAGTTAGCTGTTACTAAATTAATCTTTTCTTTCTCTGTTCTACACTTCTCAACAGTTTTCCTTCTGATATGAAGGTTTCTTTAACTATGTTATGTTATTATGTTTTAAGAGATTTGTTGGAATAAATGAGTCACTGGATACTATCCCCCCCCCCCCCCTTTCACCACTGCTGTGCAAATTATGAACTGCATTTGATTGCTGTGGAAGATACTGATCACACAACTGAAAAGAGGAGAAGCAGGAAAGTTTCAAGGAACTCCACAGTAAACTGTTCCAAGCTCCACACCACACAAAATCAGTCAACACATTGTGCATACCATATCAAAAGTACTTGTGATGTCGATTTATTAGCACCTGTAATTACGGCATGGAACTCTGTCTACGAGGTTGTCCAATGGAGCTGCAAACTGATGGGTACTGGCAGTGCATTTTAAACAAGTTTTGCTAAATTCTTCAACAGACAAGTAACATAAATATGTAGTTAGGAAACTTGCAAAGCTCTGTAACTAGTTGGGGACAGAACTATCAGTCACAAAATCCTGAATTTCATGCATTATTCCTCATCCATTAGACTGTGTCACTGTTCACATTATTTTCTGTCTATTTTGTTGTTCTGATGGCTCCACTCATACTAATATTGAGAAATATTACATTATACTCTATACTCACTAATAAAATAAGAGTCAATGCTACCTAAACCATATATGATAACAATTTATAAATTTAACTTGAACTTACATCAGTTTTTCGCTTTGAATCCTTGGAACGTTCTGGAAGTAGATATAACTTCACATATGGATCAGGAATACTGCTCGGATCCTTCAGTGGCAGGTTCCTGAAAAAGCACAGAATAGTTTCTTGAATTTTAACATGAGAATGGGTCACAAAAAATGGCCCAGCCTTGAAAAATGTACAAGAATCTAACATCTATGTGTGCCTAGGTAACTTACAAAATTTACAGCAACATTGTCTTTCAATAATGGACAGTTGACTAGAAATATTTTCAAAACATAAGATGGAAACAATATATTTCATGTGTTGAAAGATACAACCAAACCATTCTCTCTTATGATGTACATGTTCACACCATGGGATCCTAATCATGTTCTTTTCTGTGGGAATAATGTACCTTTGCTTGCCCCATGTCAAAATGTCAGCTACACCTGGCTTACAAACCATTCTATTTGTTTATGAAAATGTATGTACATTAAACTCCTACATTAGCCTTATTAAATGCACATTTCTACCACATCCATACACTAATTATGTTGTGTTCTGCCTGTAGTACATATAAATAAAAACTTCAGTATTCATGATCATCATATGTGACAAAGGAAAGATTCATGAGCAGTCAGTATGGGGAATAGCTTATAAAATTTCACAAAATTAGAAAAATGTATGCCCAAGAGAGAATGAACTTTTATTTACATAATATGGAATAATGGTGAAAATATTTCTATTAATTTCACAATTTTTTAGGAAGTGTGAAAGTTGGGCAAATTTGGACACAGTAAAATGTAAACTTGCTACTCATCATTTTCCTAACACACAACATTTACAAACTAAACTACAGTTTACTTCTATAACAAATGACTTTGTATCTTCAGGAAGCTTTAAATGACCTTTAATAATAACAAACAGTATAAAATGCCATTTTTAATGTCCCTTCAATGTTCAGATTCTTAATATGGAATATTTTCATAACACAATACAGAAATAACAAATATGAAAATTTTTAACCACCAATACAATGCTTCCTGTCATTTTACTAAACATATCACACCAATAATTATGCATTTTCAAGAGATCCTCAATGTACTATTGGTTAGAAATACCATTTTATAGTGCATAAGTTGTAATATAAAACCCATAAAACATAGGCATCAACTGAAAATTATAAATACAATATGGCAATATGCAAGTTATGTCAATGAAGTAGAATGTACTGTAGTTCCTTACTGGAAATTGTTAAACACACACACACACACACACACACACACACACACACACACACCTTATGAAAAGGGACTGAACAGCTCGTGTGGAATTTATGAATCACATTTCATAGGAACAATCCCTCACCCCCAATAAAAAAACACATAAGCTGTAGCACGATAGTAGTAGTTGTAGCGTTCAGGCATACCGACGCAACAAAGGCTTGCCAGTCGACTTTACGTAGTAGCGTTTAGATAAGACCTCAAATGTACGGCTATTGTAGCAACGCAAAACACTTACTAAATAAGAATGAAACTAACTGAAACTAACTGTGGAAATATAAAACAATGTTATTACACGAATAATACAAATTTTACAAAATGTTTAGAATAGCAATTAGATATTGGTACAGTAATTCTGAATCACTATCAGTTGATTCCTTGTTATTCAGTACGTTCATCCTACAGAGCATGAGCCCTCGTACAATCTAGTGCATTCGATATCAAACAATTTTAAATGGTGTGATTCTTCAGTTTCTCCCGGCATATTTGATGATCAAAATATCCACGGGTGTACTGCCGGTCTATAGTGTCCAACGGGCACAATATTTCGGCGATCATACATGTCGCCATCATCAGGTGAACTGACGGACTGAGCTCCTGGAAACGCGCCGGCACGGAGATCCGCACGCTACGGCTGCTCGAAGGGAACTGGGTTCTAGCCCGGTAGCGGGCCATTTAAATACCCTCGGCCCGCGGAGCGACCCCTCCACAGTCCGCGCCCCGCGGCCGCGCTGTGGAACCGATTGCGCCGGCGTCTGAGAAGACGTCGGTGTGAGGGCTCTGTCCGCCGTGGTCGTCACTTCGTTACGTTTGCTAGATTTACTCTTAATTAACCCAATCGCTGGTTCCCAAGCTTTGCTAAGATTATAGCCAGAGTCACGGTTTATGAGGTCGTCACTTGTGCGAATTTCAATGGCCTCTCTAACGACGCAGTCCCAGTATCTCGACGTCTGTACCAGAATCCTAGTGTGTTCATACTCTATGGCGTGATTCTCCGACAAACAATGTTCAGCGACCGCCGACTTGCTCGGATACATCAATCGTGTGTGCCTCTGGTGTTCAACGCATCGATCCTCGACGGTACGCATCGTCTGTCCAATATATGACTTTCCACACTGACATGGAATCTGGTACACGCCCGCCTTCTTCAAACCGAGATCATCTTTAGCGCTCCCCACCAGTGCACGAATTTTATTCGGCGGACAAAAAACAGTTCCAACCTGGTGTTTTCTCAAAATGCATGCGATCTTCCCTGAGAGTGCACCGGTATATGGAACGAACGCAGTGCCTACATCCTCCCTTGCGTTTTCATCCATTTCCACAGGTTGTGTTGTAGTGGTTGGGCGGAGAGCCCGCTGAATCTGCCACTCTGAGTACCCATTTTTTCGAAATACAGTTCTCAGGTGTTCCAATTCCTGGGGTAGACTCTCTGCGTCGGAGATAGTGCGCGCCCTATGTACTAGAGTTTTAAGTACCCCATTCCTCTGTGAAGGGTGGTGACAGCTGTCTGCGTGTAAATACAGATCAGTGTGCGCACACTGATCTGTATTTACACGCAGACAGCTGTCACCACCCTTCACAGAGGAATGGGGGTACTTAAAACTCTAGTACATAGGGCGCGCACTATCTCCGACGCAGAGAGTCTACCCCAGGAATTGGAACACCTGAGAACTGTATTTCGAAAAAATGGGTACTCAGAGTGGCAGATTCAGCGGGCTCTCCACCCAACCACTACAACACAACCTGTGGAAATGGATGAAAACGCAAGGGAGGATGTAGGCACTGCGTTCGTTCCTTATACCGGCGCACTCTCAGGGAAGATCGTACGCATTTTGAGAAAACACCAGGTTGGAACTGTTTTTTGTCTGCCAAATAAAATTCGTGCACTGGTGGGGAGCGCTAAAGATGATCTCGGTTTGAAGAAGGCGGGCGTGTACCAGATTCCGTGTCAGTATGGAAAGTCATATATTGGACAGACAATGCGTACCGTCGAGGATCGATGCGTTGAACACCAGAGGCACACACGATTGATGTATCCGAGCAAGTCGGCGGTCGCTGAACATTGATTGTCGGAGAATCACGCCATGGAGTATGAACACACTAGGATTCTGGTACAGATGTCGAGATACTGGGACTGCGTCGTTAGAGAGGCCATTGAAATTCGCACAAGTGACGACCTCATAAACCGTGACTCTGGCTATAATCTTAGCAAAGCTTGGGAACCAGCGATTGGGTTAATTAAGAGTAAATCTAGCAAACGTAACGAAGTGACGACCACGGCGGACAGAGCCCTCACACCGACGTCTTCTCAGACGCCGGCGCAATCGGTTCCACAGCGCGGCCGCGGCGCGGGGCGCGGACCGCGGAGGGGTCGCTCCGCGGGCCGAGGGTATTTAAATGGCCCGCTACCGGGCTAGAACCCAGTTCCCTTCGAGCAGCCGTAGCGTGCGGATCTCCGTGCCGGCGCGTTTCCAGGAGCTCAGTCCGTCAGTTCACCTGATGATGGCGACATGTATGATCGCCGAAATATTGTGCCCGTTGGACACTATAGACCGGCAGTACACCCGTGGATATTTTGATCATTTTTAAATGGTTGTTATGCAATCTGTATTGGCACCCACTTACATGTATCATAATTCCATTGGCACAATTGTGCATTTTATATGACCCGTTGGTGTCAGTTGTCTGTCACTTTTCGAAAGGCAATCGGTGTACATTTGTTAATCCTGACAAACGATTTATTGAAAGAGATGTCAAGTGGTTGCTGAATTAATGTCATCCTGCCTGTATGGCACATGATTAGAACTTTTTTCCATACATAATAAATAACTTTCTTCTTGAAACATTGAATTTGTGTGTTACTGAAACCTTTCCTAATAGAGTGTAAATTTTTCAGATGCCTTTTGTCCTTTTGTCAGTGTTGTCTTCTGTGCCTCAATACTTCCTCAAAGTTGAACAATTGTGTGTTGCTTCTGCATGATAGACAAACATTATTCTGAAATTTGCATCACAATATGGCTTGCAGGGTGTTGAAAAATTTTATATTGGACTATGCTGTTCCATACTGCAATCCATTACAAACTTTACTACGCAATTTAGAAGTAGGATGTCCAAAGTCTAACATTAACTGATAAAGCTGCCCCATCGAATACATCCTGCTCTCAAACAATAATGCTCCAAGGACATCTGTATGTTCAAGGTTAAAGTGGTAGACATGGCAGAGAATATTGTGACACCTTAATTCAGAATTGAGATTCTATTAAGTAAAGAAAAGAAAAGAGAAACTCCACATCATATGCTGTGAATGCGAGATCAGTTCCTATTCAAAATTTATCCTCCTACCAAAATTTTAGTAAAATACTTAATCTTGTACTATAAGACTAGTGGAATTAAATTTTATGAACTTCTCTCCAAAATTTGTTACTTATTTAATTTTTAATATCTAAATCTATTCCCGTGGTCAATGGTGAAAAAGCTGCAGTAAACTATTCAGCGTAATTTCCACTGCCAACAAATGTGTGATAGAAAAATTACTTTAATTAAGACGAATAACTCTTAAGGCTTGTCATCTTAAGTGTTATATACTGCCAGTTCTTTCACATTTCTTTTATGCTCAAAACTTCTAAATTTGTTTCTTACTTATTAGTAAGGAAAAATCCATTAAAACATCTCCCAGAAAAAAAAAAAAAAAAAGAATAAAATATTGTCACGTTGAAATGGGAGCAGGCTTGACTTCAAAGGCAACTGAACACAGCACTTATACTCAAAGCACGTTTATTACGAACTCAACATACATGCAGCACTGACTGACTCTCCGGCAGAGTGCTCTGCTATTTATACACAGACAGAATTTACCAGAAATTAGAAGAACAGTTAACATAAAAAAGAAGTAGAATTTACAAGTGAACATAAGAAAGATGTAGAACATTCTGAAATTGTTAATTACAAAGAAATAAATTTTTGCCGGTGAGCGGGATTGAACCGGCGACCTTTAGCCCCGCAATCCATGACGCTATCCCCTGCGCCACGCCAGCTGTCAGTGTTTGCAGTCTCTCACGGCAATATAGCTCTCAGCAAAAGGCATGGAATTTTTATAAACTGTTAGACCAGGGGCAGGCAAATGTTGCTCATGGCATATGTGCGCTTAGTGCAGCACGCGTGCTGCACACGAGCAGTCGTGGACTGTGGCGGCAGCAGCAGCAACTCGCAGGTTGCGGCAGTGTGACGACAGGCGTGGCTGTGGACGTTGATGCCAAGTGACCACTACATAGCGAACGTTATATTTTAAGCACCAGAAAACGCAGAGTGAATCTAAGAAATGGAGAAGTGGGTAATTATCATATTTTACAAAGGAATAAGAGTATCAGTATTTCTTTGCGCAGAAAGGCAAAAAAGCAAAATGTTTAATATGTGGCCGTATTCTCACTGGTCAGTGGAAATTTAGTATTGAACACCATTAGAAAATATTTCAAAAGGACGAGTATAGCACTTTTTGGAATTCTGAGTGGATGGGGAAATTGAGTGAACTTAAAAAGAGTGTCAGACGACTCCAGATGAATCCGACATCAATTGCTTTTGTTATGAGAGGTCTACAACTTTATTTTGTCATGTATTACCTGTAACTGATCAAGTATGTTATGGAACTCTGTTTTGTATTTTTCAGGACGACAGCAATCAAAGCTCAGTGGTACGTGCAAATAACAAAATTGCGCTTAATATTGCAAGAGCTGGAAAAACTTTTTCTGAAGGTTAGTTTATGAAGGAATGCATTAATGATGCTGTTGATTTTTCTGAGCCTGCTGAATGCAAATCAGTTCTGTGCCATCAGTCTTTCTCAGCAAACTGTAACTCTTCATATAAGTGCTGTGAATGGTGTCATTTACCGACAATTAATAAGTAAAGTACAGGAGTTTATTGCATTTTCTATCGCACATGACGAGTCCACAGATATTTCAGACACCCCGCAATTAATGATTTATATCCACGGCATATTGAAGTCTGAACTAAAAAAAAGTATGATAAATACGCACGGAATGGAAGAACTTTATACCCTAAAATGCAAATTTTTCACATCCTTCAAAGTTAAAATTGTGAAGACCCCATCTCAGATTGTTTCTTGCATAATTTCAGACTTCATCTGTCATGTTCATAGCTGTGTTTGACATATCATATTATACAAAAGAATTTGGTATTTTTCTTAAGCAGTATGTTTGCTTCCATTCCTCAAAATTGTGTGTGTGTGTGTGTGTGTGTGTGTGTGTGTGTGTGTGTGGGCGCGCGCGCGCCCGCACGCCGCCCCCCCCCCCCCCCCCCCCCCAAACCCCTGCTCAATAACATTTCAAAAGCACAATGTACGAGGAACATTAAAGTTATAACACCTCCAAGTATTTTTCTTGGGACTGGCTACCGACAGAAACATGTGGTTTGCTTCAAAATATGTGTGCACTCATTGTGAAAGCATGATAGAATTGTAAGGCACATCAAACTCCAGTGGCAGCGGAGAGAGTTATGACTGAAATTGATATTTAAATGTCGATGTTCTCAGTAAAAGAACAGCATGTAATCTTTTGTTTTCTCCATTTGGGTGATGTGCCACAAACTTAAACTCATCGCCAGTTGAGTGAGAGATGTGGTGATAGTGTCACTGATGTGTCCAATGAACATTTGTGGATGCAACAGTTCAGAGAAGGCAGAATGTCATGTGTCAACATACCAAGACAATATTGGCCTTGTCCCAGCTGGTCTGAGGACATGATTGAGTGAGTTGAGAAAATTGTTTTGGCGGATCGTTGAAGTATTGTGGAACACATCGCCTACGAAGTTGGCATTTCCTTGGGATCCGTGCACATAATCCTGCACAAGAACCTGATAATGTGAAAAGTGTCTTCAAGGTGGGTACCAAGAATGCAGATGGCCACAAGGCTGCAGACGTGGTATGTTGTCAGGCAATGTTGAGGCACAATGTCAACATGAATGGGACTTTATTTTCATCGACTGTGACAATGAATGCCACATTTCAATCCCGAAATGAAGCACCAGTCATCTCAACTGCATCAGTGGTTTTCCGGTGGTCAAAGGAGAATCCTAAGAAGCACTCACAGTAGCCGATGGAATCTTGCATCGTTGTTTTGAAAAATGTTTACAGCTGCAGGTATATTGTGTCAATAAGCAACAGAAATTTCACTTTTGTTGTGCTCACAAATATTTCATTAAAAGTCATAATTAACATGAGGTGGTCTATGCTGAATTAGAAGTTGCTTACTAAAACATCTGGTTAGTTATTTTAGAGGATGAGAACAGTTATCACTTCCACATTGTGAGCTAAAAATTTACAAGTAGTACACAATAAAATTCAATACAATTAAAATAGATATAGTGGATTGAATAACTACTTACACAACCCTGTGTACAACAACAATTAATCTCTGACGCTGCTGGCTGTAGCGAAGTGTCAGTTGTATTCGGCCCAAATTATATTCTCCAGCAGATCTGCAAACATTTACATTTGTTGATAAAGAACACAACTACCACTCAAGATTTCAAGTTCAAGTATTGTATGTACAAAATTGCAAAATTTTCCCCTTCTTTTTTAAGGTCACCTCCAATGTATATTGATTGTATATTCAAACTAAATATGTTTCAAAATAACAATTGTTTTATTTAGTTGCAAAGAATGTTGATATACATTATGTTGACTAAAGACACTTTGTTCTGATATTGTAACAAAAACCAATGAGAGTCAAACAACTGTGTACTGTATCAAAGTTCACATTTCTGCCTTATTGCTAAACGACTGGCCTGTTATGTTCATTGTCAGCAGCAAACAACACTTACATCTGTCTGGTTATTTAAAGAAAAAAATTATAATAGAGAGAGAAAAGGACAAGCTATTGTATTTGCTGGCTCATTACAGCTGATGGTCTCTTAAAAATCTGACAAAAATAATAATAACCTAGTTTGCTGAAACTTGTTCTTTTACCACAAAGGAGGAGGAGAGGGAGAGAGGGGGAGGGAGAGAGAGGGGGAGGGAGAGAGGGGGAGGGAGAGAGAGGGGAGGGAGAGAGAGGGGAGGGAGAGAGGGGGGAGGGAGAGGGAGGGAGGGAGGGAGGGAGGGAGGGGGAGGGAGAGAGGGGGGAGGGAGAGGGAGGGAGGGAGAGAGGGAGAGGGAGGGAGGGAGAGAGGGGGGAGGGAGAGGGAGGGAGGGAGAGAGGGAGAGGGAGGGAGGGAGAGAGGGAGGGAGAGAGGGAGGGAGAGAGGGAGGGAGAGAGGGAGGGGGAGGGAGAGAGGGAGGGAGAGAGGGAGGGGGAGGGAGAGAGGGAGGGAGGGAGGGAGGGAGAGAGGGAGGGAGGGAGGGAGGGAGAGAGGGAGGGAGGGAGGGAGGGAGGGAGGGAGGGAGGGAGGGAGGGGGAGGGAGGGAGGGAGGGAGGGAGGGAGGGAGGGAGGGAGGGAGGGAGGGAGGGAGGGAGGGAGGGGGAGGGAGGGAGGGAGGGAGGGAGGGGGAGGGAGGGAGGGAGGGAGAGGGAGGGGGAGGGAGAGAGAGGGAGGGGGAGGGAGAGAGAGGGAGAGAGAGGGAGGGGGAGGGAGAGAGAGGGAGAGAGAGGGAGAGAGAGGGAGGGGGAGGGAGGGGGAGGGAGGGGGAGGGAGGGGGAGGGAGAGAGAGGGAGGGGGAGGGAGAGAGAGGGAGGGGGAGGGAGAGAGAGGGAGGGGGAGGGAGAGAGAGGGAGGGGGGAGGGAGAGAGGGGGAGGGGGAGGGAGAGAGAGGGAGGGGGGAGGGAGAGAGAGGGAGGGGGGAGGGAGAGAGAGGGAGGGGGGAGGGAGAGAGAGGGAGGGGGGAGGGAGAGAGAGGGAGGGGGGAGGGAGAGAGAGGGAGGGGGGAGGGAGAGAGAGGGAGGGGGGAGGGAGAGAGAGGGAGGGGGGAGGGAGAGAGAGGGAGGGGGGAGGGAGAGAGAGGGAGGGGGGGAGGGAGAGAGAGGGAGGGGGGGAGGGAGAGAGAGGGAGGGGGAGGGAGAGAGAGGGAGGGGGAGGGAGAGAGAGGGAGGGGGAGGGAGAGAGAGGGAGGGGGAGGGAGAGAGAGGGAGGGGGGGAGGGAGAGAGAGGGAGGGGGGGAGGGAGAGAGAGGGAGGGGGAGGGAGAGAGAGGGAGGGGGAGGGAGAGAGAGGGAGGGGGAGGGAGAGAGGGAGAGAGGGAGGGGAGGGAGGGGGAGAGAGGGAGGGGAGGGAGGGGGAGAGAGGCGGAGGGAGAGGCGGAGGGGGAGAGAGGGAGGGGTGGGAGAGGGAGGGGGAGAGAGGGAGGGGAGGGAGAGAGAGGGAGGGGAGGGAGAGAGAGGGAGGGGAGGGGGAGAGAGGGAGGGGGAGAGAGGGAGGGGGAGAGAGGGAGGGAGGGAGGGAGGGGGACGGGGAGGGGGGAGAGAGGGGGAGGGGGAGGGAGGGGGGAGAGAGGGGGAGGGAGGGGGGAGGGAGGGGGAGGGGGAGAGAGGGGGAGGGGGAGGGAGGGGGGAGGGAGAGAGAGAGAGGGAGGGAGGGGGAGGGGGGATGAAGGTTACTCACAACCTTGGTTATGAAGTGACAAGATGAATGTGAGGTGCTGCACAGTAGGTAAATGTTTTGCATCGGGGTCAGTTTCAGGGGTAGGAACAGTTACGTGGGGAAGGGGTTTTGGGAATATTGTACAAGGACAATGAAAACAAAAACTGTGCTGTAGAGAGGGATGAGGGGCTGCATCAATTCTCAGACCTGTCTACCTATAAAGTTGTTCCTCGTGGCACAATTCCCTCTATCCAAGCTGATCTGCAGAAAATCCTGGGTCCTTCAAATGGTCTCACAACTGCCCCTAGAGACTTAGTCACTCCACCTGAACCATGCAGCCTTGTCATTTACCTATTACCCAAAACCCACAACGAAAACTATTCTGACCCTCCCATTGAAGCAGGATTCTAGCACCCTAACAGAATGTATCTCAGCTGTGGTAGATTAACATCTCCAACCTGTCACTCACAACCTCCCACCTTTAATCAGAAATGAGAACCACTTTCTAGAACCCCCTGAAACCATTCCCACTCTTCTCCCATCAGACACCTTCCCTGTCAGCATCCATGTTACATCCGTTACCAAACATCCCAATACCTCTCACAACACGCACCTGAAAATCTCCTGAAAACCTCATTCCTTACCATACTTTACTACTTCATCCTCACTAATAATTAATCACTTCACTTTTCAAATTTTAATAAAATTAAGACAGTAGGTGGTGGTGAAGGCAATTATTAGAAACCTGTCTCTCACTTAGTAAATAAAGTCTTGAAATTTCAAGAACAAATGAAACAAAACAAGAATGAGTAAGAGGTCTATACATGAAAAGAATATGGCTACTTAAAGAACCTGTTAGCACAAAGAAAGATATTAATATCTTTTCAAATAAGTCATGAAGAACACAAGAAAACATTTTTAGATGGTAATATTATTCCAGACATTTAAATAAAATAAAAGTTTCATTCTGCTACATTGGACTCTACAGCCAATGAATAAAAATAAGTGCACTCCTGTCAAATAAGGCCTTCAAAACAAAGCAGAAAATGTACTGTAGGTAATATTTTGTAGTTTCACATTAAAAATAAATAAATAAAATATTACAAAAGTCGGTGGTAGGTCAATTAGCTCTCAGGTTTAGAGGGCTCTGCTGGTTGCAAGGACAGTAAAATCTGAACAATGAGGTGTCAAAGAGAGTAGGAGGCCAAAGATAGTAAAATGGTAAGCACCACATCAGCTTTGCTTCAGCAATTATAAATGAAACAGGGTGCAAAGTAAATATGAGTTAATAAAGAAGAAAATCACTAGTGTAAAGAATATTAATGAACAGAAAGAAAGAGGACATAAGAGGAAGAGGACAAAGGTGAGAAGAAGGATACTACAAGCCCTAATAGGCTTTACTAACAGAAAAACAAAAAGAATTAATCTTACGAAGTAGCACTGGGACTTCGTTGGCGGAGGTCTGGAGACGCCTGTACACCAGGAGGTGCTGCTGATGGTATTATAATTTCTTCTGTAGCTGATTTCATTGACTCAGGACGATCAAGCTCACTTTTCACGGCTGGTTCCTTTGCTGGACTTGCTTCCACTGTGGACAAATAATAATGTGCAACTTTTGTACCTTCTTTATAGTGTCAATAAGACATACAATACTGTTGGAATAAAAAGCATTGTCTGCTCTCGGCCTGACGCAGCTGTGTTTTCACATTACGGGCCATGCCGGGTTTTGTGCCATATATTTGTGCCACCATGTAAGCACCATGGCAATTTTACTGTGCAACACTGTGAAGGACTGCAGAGAACAATAAATGTTGGGTATCAGAGCGTATTATCTTAAAGTGCATCAACACAATTTCACACTGGAGATCCTGTCAATTATTTTTTTTATCGAATATGAACTACTCTGCTGGCTCAATGAACCCCACCCCACACATGGGTGTGCCTCAGGACACCATTGTCGAGCTCACAGCATGCCAAGCAGAACTAAAGAGCTACAATGTCAACTTGCACATGCAACTCGTGGCAATGCAACCATAGGTGGCGCATGCCACTGCACCGAATGCTGATCCTTCCGCCGTCACCACTGCCACTGACACTATTCCACGCACCGTCAATGCTCTGATGTCCAAACAGTTCACCATCACAGCCACACCTGTCTGAGCCGTGGGACAACTACACCCCTTCAACCCTTTGAACTTCACCTGTGTTTTTCTTCTGCTGGCACCATTTCTGCTGGCTGTGTGGCAACATTCATGATGCCACCGAATTTGCGATGGTGGTCAGCTAATTGGACCTGATGTACGCAATAGAGGTCTGTGACGTCATCTCTTCGCCCTTAGCTACTGAGTGCTATAAGACACTCCAGTGACGCCTGGTGATGCAATTCACGTCCTCAGAGATGCAGAATGTATGGGTCCTCCTTACCCTGGAACAGGTCAAGGACCACCTACCCTCGTAATTCCTGCGCCATCTCCGAAGTCTTACGGAATCTCAAATGGTGTCGGACAGCTTCCTTTGAAACATCTGGCTGGCTTACTTCCCTGCACTCATTTAGACGGCAGTGGTATCATCAGCATTGCATCAGGGCGCACGAGATGTTTGCTGCCTTGCTCGTGACCGCCACCATCTTTAGAGCAGCAGCCACTAATGTGATAACATGTACCACTGCCACAGCTGGAGCCGCCCTGTCGAAGCCTCTCGTGACTCACCCGGTGCTCTGTGCAAGTACCACGAATGCGACAACCAAGATGCCATCAACTGTACGGTTCCTTGCTCATGGCACCTCAATGCCAAGAGCCACCAGGACTAGGGCCATCTGGCTGCTGCTCAGTCACCCAGCACCTGTTTATCTACTACATGCACACTGGCACACTGTTCCTGGCCATCACCACCTCAGAGTTATCAACCTTCCTGCGGCAGCTAGTAAGACCCCTGACTGTTACCCAGTGCCGCTCCTGCTGAGCTACAACAACATACCAGACAGTTACACAATTTTCATCACAACTGACTTTGCCAAGGCTTACACTCAAATCCCTGTTTGCTCACTCACACCCCTCCACCCCACCGGCTGTAATGGTTGAGGCCAGTCAGACAGCCATTGACACTGCCCTGCAACCGTACGGTGGAAGCCCGTCACTTCAAGGTTTTTACTGACAACAACTGATAAAATCTGCTCCCCATGAATGTGCTAGAAAGTGTCAATTATCGTCAAATTCATGACCAACATCTGTCACATTGCCATAATTGCCTATGTGCCCCTGTGCTGTCATTTCACCCTTGGATTTAGAAGTGTTCAGTAACATCCAGGAGCACGACCAAGAACTTTCTCTCCTACATCAAGAATCCACTTCTGGAATCCACTTTCAAAGTACGGTAGTTCGTGGGTCTCTAAGCACCATCTGATGTGACTTAGCCACCAGTTTACAGTGACCTTAGTTACCTGCTATCTTCCTTAAAGTCACATTTGACCAGACTTCACAATCTGGTGCTCCCCAGCATGTGTGCTTCTGCAACCCAGGGATTGATAAGAACTACAAAACATTGTCCATTACATACCTCACCTGCCAGCATGCTAAAGCTAGCTGCCACGTACATTCACTTGTAGCCTGCTTCCTAGATGTGAAGCACCGCTTCACCCACGCCCTTGTGGATGACGTTCCCCCTCTGACCACTAACTTCTCACCATGGTAGACAGATTCACTTGCTGGCCAGAGGCTACACCAATAGCTGACGTCACGACTGTCACAGTAGTTGGCACCTTTGCGTTGACTTTGATCATGTGTTTTAGTTGTCTGCACCATGTCACAATGGACTGGGACCGACAATTTATTTCTTGACTCTTTTGTGTGCTTACCGATCTCTGCAGGAATGATTTGCATATGACAACAAGCTACCATCCAGCTGCCAATGGTATGGCAGAACACTTCCACCATACCTTGAATGCTGCCCTTGCCTGTCATAACACAAAGGGGACTGTTGGCTGCCCTTTGTACTGTCGGGCCTCCGTATCACCCAGAAGGCCCACCCTGACATGTTATCAATCTATCTCATTTATGCACAGTCACTGAATGACTTATTAGAGGTGGCTGACCTCCCTGTGGATAATGTCATACCTGAGTTCATCACCAGATAATGGGACAGTATGGAACTCCACTCCAGCGCCACAGCTTATGCAGAACCTCCATTCATAGAGCTCTCACATTATGCACCCATATCATGCTGCACATCGATGCTCATCAGGACCTGCATTGCATACACTATTCTGTCACTCACAGTGTACTTAGATGGGACTAAAAGACATAAACAATCAACCAAAACAGCACCCCTACCACCGTCTTGATCGATATGCTGAAACCCACCTATATGCTGCCCGACACCAGGCCTCACGTCTAACCACACACGCATTGCTGACATCACCGCCAACAACACTGAACCCCTCAAGATGGTGGCAGACAGTGCTACAGCTAAGTAGATGGCTGGTAGCACACCTACCTCACCTGGAGTTGCCCCTAATCCACTGGCTGTCAGCAATGCTCGCAAAAGCAGCCCAGTTGCCAAGGATGTCCACTTCTCTTATCTTGCCCCTTCTCTGCAGAGTAATCCCAACGCAATGGTGCCACAGACACCTGGAGACGCACCGCCACTTTGCCACTTCCAAAGCATCATTACTTCACACGCCACACTCGCAGCGCCACAATGCCAATCTGTTGCTACCAGTTCTTGCACCAGAGACATCAGCCATTCAGTTGCAACACACTTGATGCATGCGTTTCCAGTTGCCACATACTACCTCACAGCCGTCAGTTGCTCTAGACCCAGCTGGCAGCACCGATGCCCTCTGCCTTCGCCACTGTGTGCCGAAACTGTCACCCGGCACCTGTCTGCCATTTACCCCTTTAACTGACCAGCCCTGGCACCCCTTGCCCTGCTTGCCATCGGCTGACACACCAGTGGCTCCTGTGGCCGCCATCCTGGCTGGTTCCACGTGTCAGGATGCAGCCTACCACCGCTAATGCTGGCCACGATGCCCACATCACAGCTGGCACCCAGACACTTGGCACATGACCCCCTCTTGCATCCGTCACCTGCATTGACAGTACCTACTGTGCCCTCACTGCTGCAGGGGTGGCTCCTGCATACGTTTGCAGGTTTGCGCTACCCCCAGGAATAATAATATTGTTAAACTCCATTTACTGTTAAAGATTCTATGAAATGGGAGAAGTGGCGGTCCATCTATCTCTTTTGAAATGCCCGAGCTGTTACGCACCGACCGCTCCCGAGTGGACCGAACTTCGCCGACAGCGGCTGGGTTTGCAGCCGGCCTGCAAACGCCGACTAGGGTGCCTCAGGGGGTGTGCGGGGTGTGGGGGCAACGCTTGGCAACAGTGTTCCCCTATAGACGCCTTGAGTGTATACATATCGCGGCCGAGCCACCCTGTCAGCCGCATAAACAGAATCCCAACTCTCCCGAAGACAACCGGAGTCGGGCTTTTCGCGCCTTCTTACCAGTTCTAGTGTAGCTGCGAGCGAAGTTACTGTGCGTTGTTAGTGAATTTCGAGACTCAAGTGAACTGGAAGTCAACAGGTAAAATAATGAATCAGGTAATTTCCTTGCTTTCTGAACCCATCAGTTTACGCAGGTTTGAAGAACATTAGAAATCAAGAGACCAGGTAGACCGATTCCCACTTTGACAATATCACAGACAGTTAAAACGAAAAGTCATCAACAGGAAATTTAACTCCGAACTGTACAGCAAATATGAATGGCTGTGTTGAACGAGACCTCATTTTAGGAATTCCTGACTTCAATCAGAGAGTGACTGAAAAATTCGCTCATTTGAAGGAAAGAAGAATGGAGTTCCAGTACAAGTGACCGCCACCAATTTTTTTATTAAAAAAATAATAAATAAATAAATAAATAAAACGAGCTAACAGAACCTCCTCCGTTTGAAATGATACTAACAGCACTGAGCTTCCAAACTTTTTTTAATTCCTCGGGTAGATATTCTCTCTGCGGTCGTGTGATTGTTTCTGATCCATATACATCTATGATATCTTGGCGTAATAGCACTTTTTTTCCGAATGCGTTGAGCTACCACAATGGAGAGGCCGAACTTTTTATTGGTGAAAAAAAGTGCACTACCATCTTTTCTGGTCACCAGCCGCCACTGCACTGCTGGTACACACTTTCCTTCTGGTACCAGTGTCCGTCACCAACACCGTACTCTGCTGTCCCATAGGGGATACGTGGCAGCACTTGGTTGCGTAATACAAAAGCGCAATTGGTGTGTGGCAACTTGCCGCATAAGCCTGTTAGATGAGAAAGTTTTTTCTCTGATGGTGCATTTGGGCCAGCCGTGGACAATAATTCAGGTCTGGCCTAAGAAAGCTTTCTCGGCAAGGCCTTGCCAGTTTGCACATTTCTTCTGTGATGGACAGATGTCGAGCAGCGCATCTTCGCACCCGTGCCGAAAAACATGCCACGGGGCAAGATGGTGGTGGTGTTTTTGTGCTACCTAGACAGCCGATAGGCAGCGTGCCACTACACCAATGCGCCTTCCACCTGCATCTCAATGCGTTTTCTTCAGGCATTTTTTTCAGCTCCGCACTGCTGCGTTTTCACACCATGGGGCCGTGCTGCATTTTGTGCCATTTGTCTGCGCCACTGTGTGGACATCATGGCAATTCTACCACATTGTGCTGTGAATGACTGCAGTGAACAACAATATTGGGTATACGTGTCTGAACATTCTAGTTCCATTTCATCATATATAAACAATAAAAGCCTTACATGTGTATATATATTCTGTGTGTATTATCTTAAAAGTAGACCAACATGATCCCACAAAATACCAATAACCTAACCTAGCACAAAATTTGTCGGCTTGCATCTGTGGCATTGACACGATGTAGTAACTCACATTTTCTTGTGTCCCTACTATTTTGTAACATCCCTTGGTACTTTTAGCTATATTTCTCTAACAATAATGTATGGCATTTGTAAGTTAAGTTCACATGATACACAAAAAGTGCCATTTTACAATGACTTCTATGAATAGTTTACTAAGAAGGTTAGATTTCACAGTATGACTTGTAAAAATAGATTTCTTTTAACTACACATTTTCTTGAATAGACTGAGAAACTATACGGAAACAGAGAATTAATTGAAATGAAAATTTTCAGTTTTATTTTTTCAGCAGGAAAGAAAAGTTGAAAACAAACTCATAGAACAATGTAGCCTAGTCATATATATCTTTAAGGATTCTTACAACATGAAAATTTAAGAAAAGTTGACAGTCTGGCAATTCGATCATGGCATGCTCGAATGAGCATGAGGAAAGTAGAATGCAGTTGCCCCTTGTGTGCAAAACTACAACACTGACATCTACCAGACTGTCATGGAACTAATTTTCAAGTGAGCATGAACACCAGACTGGTGAAGTGAGACCCAACAGTTTGATGATAACTGTGGCGGTCAAATTTTTCTGAAAAAGTCTTCACTGAAGTATTAATAAAACAACAGGAGTAGTGAATTGCTACTGATCAGACACACAAATGTATATGATCAGTGTAATCATTATCTTGATTTTCCCCCCACTTAGGGAAAGCTCAGTGCTGTTTGGTTCCATGGATAGATAGTGCTAATTTCAAAATACTAAGTAGTTAATAATATTAACAGTAAATAAGTATTTAGTCACCTGATGATTCAGAACCCTCAGATAATTGAGTTGGGCTGCGTTTGTCCAATAGGGGTGCTGTAGCAGTGTCCGTTTCAGTCTCGCCACCTTCTGTGGGTTCCTCTTCATCTTCGTCAGTGATGTCTTTTTCCTCATATTTCAGTATCTGAGCAAGTAATTATAAGTCATGTATACAATTTAATAGTTATATGTGGTAGTCAGAGCAATCAAAGATAATTTTAAAACAAGTGTGAACACTTCACAACGCCATTGTTATTTTTTTTTATCACAATTACTGCAATTCAAGGAGTGAGCAAAACAATTTTGCAGGCTGAAAATGCTAATATAAGAAACAAAACCTTTCACATGACTCTGTATTTAATATTTTTGGTACACACACAGAATACAAAATAATGTATATTTTAACCTTATTATTCACATAAATTATAGTCCATTACTTACGCATTTAATGCCAAAAGTCTGGACAAAATAAATGAACACATTTTTTTCACATTTACAGCGGTTCACATCCGAAATTGCCAACACAAATCTCTGACAAGCTTTTTACCTGATAGCATGAAGCGGGTTACCAAGCTTTTAAGGATAAACATAGTGCATGACATAATGGTTCCCCATTGGCTGTTATTAATTAATAAGTATTTACTATATGATATTTCAATAAATAAACACTTGCTAATACAGTAACTGTCAAGATGTAACCAATACAATGTCTTTCAACTAATTTACAGATGTAATACTCTGCAGAAGTGCAGGCATTAAACTGATGAAAAAGTAATGAAGACTCATCAGTTTAATGCCTGCACTTTTTCAAGTCAAGAATTTGTCATTTGGAATATGATACTGGCAAATGGCAGTTGTGTTTACAAACAAACATACATTTAACCATAGATGGTGCATAGTATTGATGCAGTGTTGCAAAACACCCAATTTTTAAAACTATGTATGTCCAATTTTGTTATATTTTTTCACTTAGGAAGCTAAACCTAGACAATGAAATATATTAAAATCAACTACTTTTGGTAGTATAATGCCTCAATTGACCTGTACCATGGCAAACGACACTCCCCACCTCATGGCCAGCACAGGGGGTTTGAATTCCTCCTCCAACTCCCTGGTGGATAGCTCTGTCCATTATACATGTGGCAGTGGCGAGTTGAGGCCTGACTGTGGCCCTACATAACTTGTGTGGCAGTGATGTCATATGGGGTTGCAGACTGCCTGCAAACGCTCTGGTCAGAAGCAGTTCCCAATTATCTGCTACGTGCCACCATTTTACAGACAAAATTTCTCCCCTTACTTCTCCCAGCATTCTTCCTTCTTAGGTACACCTTTGTGTCACCCAATATGTCTTGTCAACAACAGTTGCAATAATTTTATTTCGTTCACAAATTACCTACCAATTTACATTATTATCTGGTGCTGCCAGCCTAGCAGGGTTTATAATAATCAAAAACCTTGGGAAGACTGAGTGCTCTAAATTGTTGAAGCTATTTTCTTAATTCCCATGACATCAGCCAAATCAGAAGGAATGCTTTTCAACTTTGGAAAGAATAAAATCATTCTCTATGCTTCAGGAAAGATTGCCACCCTTGGCAATGCTTTCCATTGAGAGAGATCTAGTGATGGAAGATTGCAGACTTTCATCAGCGGATGACTGATAAATTTGCATTGATAAACAATACAAAGACAATTTTCAGTACAGATGAGGTAAGAAAAAGTGTATTTACAAATTATAGTGTATAATAACTCTTATTTCCGGTCTTTTAAGTGATGAATGAATTTCTTTTTTGACAAGGAATATAGTTCATTAAGTAACAATTATTAATAAATTGTAGCCTACAACTCTGCCACAGATATTTTTCTGTTACTTACTCTTCACAGGATGGTAAATTGGATTTGAAAAAATTGAATTTTATGACCTTCATACACCAAGAATTCTAGGGGTGTTTATATCACGAGGCCAGGTACTGAGATAAATAATTTTCTCTCTTGTAAAAACTAATATAAAAATGTGGCACAAACTTCGGTGCAACACTCAGCTTCAGGTACCACCAGCCGCAACTCCATTTAACCCATAAATGAAATAAACTATAGTCAGCTTCATACACAAAAGCAGCCGAGTTTTCAGCCATTCTGCGCATCCCCGTCCATTACAACGCTGGCAGCCAGTAATATTCATTCTCTAGGCGTATGGCTGGCCGTGAATTATGCATTGTTTCTCCCGCAGTCTCAACGGTTGGCATTTGGCTGTAGCTCTTCGCCTCCACGCTTCCCCTATCACTTTGCCTCTATGCGCGAAAGCACCTTTTTACACGACGCCAACTATAGCTTACCAACGAAATGTTTTTCATCAAAGAAAGCACAAGACAATTTTTTTCAGTAATATATATATACATACATGAGAGAGAGAGAGAGAGAGAGAGAGAGAGAGAGAGAGAGAGAGAGAGAGTGTACTAACCCGGAGATGCATAGCCAGGTAAATTGTACTATCAGGACCAGATTTACTGAGTGAAAAAGGTTGTTTCTCCACCTCCATGTCCATCTTCTGAAGAAGTGCAGACACATTGTAGACAAACACTCCAAGTTCTTGTGTTGTTTTACTGTCAATAGCCTGAAACAAAATCATGCATAAAATTTAAGGAAAATAACAAGAAGCTATTGTCAGGCTTATGGGTACTGTTATCAAAGAGAACAAATAAACAGACATTAATACTGCAATGGGGGCGTCACTAGGAGGAACATTGGTGCTGGCATTGTACCTGTGAGATACACGGTCAACGTTGCACCATTAGTTTCAAATAACCTCAGATGTAGCAGTGGATAAGTAAAGAAAATTAGTGAAAAACATGTAAAAGTATTAGAATAGCAGCAACTGAACATTTATCTTATGAGAATTAACAATAGAATGTTTAGATCCACTGATATGTGGGTTGCCTATTCTGGGAATAGGCATCTGTGAGATCCTATGTGACCAATCTAGGGTTAAATTAATGATTCTCATTACCTCATAATTACAGATTTCATGAATTTGGCCCCCCACCTGAATCTAACATGCATCCAAAAATGAGACTAGAAATTGCAAGGAGAAAGGAGTTTTAGTCCACACTTCAAAATCGAAATAAAGTTTGTTCATTCTAACATTAGATACAAGTTATGTAAAATAAATGAAGATACAGCTACAGTAGTTTGGTTCAAGTTGTAAGATTGGCAGTTTAGTAACCAAGATTATTTTGCCAAAAACTTCAGGTGTTTCTGGTTGACATGTAGACATTGGTAATGGTTGATGAAACATGGGAAGCACGCACGGCCAAGCTTGAGTCGGGTGTATACAACCAGTGAGAATATTATTCTTGAGTTTTTACTTATTTAATCAAATATACATTATTCCGTTGCACCTTTGCTGCGCTATTATGTTCTACCTAACCAAAACATAAAAAATTGTGAACTACTTGTTGGAACACATCAAAATATTTCTCACCAGTAAAATTGTGAAAGTATCAACTGTTTGTTCTACACATGGAGGCAGATGCCATGCTTTGATGAAAATTCCAGAATAATATAAAATTTTGGCTGTGCAACAAGAAAACATTTCAAATGATTAGTGTTTTTTTCTTTTTAATTAAATCATGAGACCACATAGGTGGATGAGTGGATCAGTTTACACAGTTACCACTATCACATGAAACTGTGACAGTTACGGCTATAGTCAGATAGTTACGGCTATTTAAAGAGTCAGGAAGTGTTCAGCCACAAGTGAAACGTCAACCAAGACCTGCAGCAAATGATGATGCCCAAGTAAGTGTTTTAGCCGCAGTTGTGGTAATCCGTACATCAGTAGCAGACAAACTGAATGATAATTGGGAATCTCAAAAACATCAGTGTTGAGAATTGTACGTCAACATAAATTTTACCTGTACCATATTTCTATGCACCAGGATTTGCATGGCAAAGACTTTAAACGTCGTGTAGAGTTTTGCCACTGGGCACAAACTAAATTATGGGATGACAACAGATTTATTCATACATTCTGTTTAGTGACAAAGCATCATTCACGAACAGTGGTAACAAACTAGCATAATATGCACTATGGGGCAACGGAAAATCCAAGATGGCTGCGACAAGTGGAACATCAGCGACCTTGGCGGGTTAATGTATGGTGCGGCATTATGGAAGGAAGGATAATTGGCCCCTATTTTATCGATGGGAATGTAAATGGTGCAATGTATGCTGATTTCTTACGTAATGTTCTACCAATTTTACTACAAGATGTTTCTCTGCATGACAGTATGTTGATGTACTTTCAACATGATGGATGTCCAGCACATGACTTGCGTGCAGTTGAAGTGGTCTTAAATGGAATATTTAATGATAGGTGGATTGGTCGTAGAAGCACTATACCATGGCCTGCACATTCACCAGAACTGACATCCACAGATTTCTTTCTGTGGGGAAAATTGAAGGATATTTGTTATCGTGATTTACTGACAACACCTGAAAACATGCGTCAGCGCACTGTCAATGCATGTGAGAACATTACTGAAGGTGAACTACTCGCTGCTGAGAGGAATTTCATTACGCATATTGCCAAATGCATTGAAGTTGAAGGACATCATTTTGAGCATTTATTGAAGTCATGTGGTAATTACAGGTAATCACACAGTAACAGCATGCATTCTCATAATGTATGATAATTTCACAAAAATACATGTATCACATTGGAACAACCGAAATAAAGTTCAAAAGTACCTACGTAATGTGTTCTAATTTAAAAACCTACCTATTACCCACTGTTCATCTAAAATTGCGAGCAATATGTTTGTAAATAATTTAGCGCCATCTATCACAAAGAAACAAAAGTGTTCCAAATAAAATATTCATATTTATTTATGTACTAGATTACTATGTGATAAAAATTGGGTTACGTATTTAAGAAATGCAGTTGATATCCGTTTGACCTATGGCAGTGCCATTGAGCTAGTCAACCATAGCACCCTCCGTTTTCCCCCTTCAAGCTAGAAAAGTTTTGTTCTTTGTAGTTTTTTCATTTGATGCTTATTTAGTGAGATATTTGGCCCGGTCACTATCAATGGACCACCCTGTATACACAATCTTTTTCATGAAAACTGTAGCGTCTTAGTACAGTACAACATTTAAATGCTTCAAATATTTTTCTGTGAGGGAAAGGAATTAAAAAAAAATTTACACCTAATGATGATGACGACAAACTGGCTTTCTTATAATGTTGAACAACCATAGTAATAAATGTTTCATCTTTGACAGATGCACAACTGACTGTCTAGAAACTCCTGACAGTTAAAGGGGGAGAGGCTCCCCAACTGGTTACCTCCACTGTGGGAGGTGGTTTCAAGTGACAGGTAGCTATTCCATCAAGAGGAGGCTGTAACTCTTCATTCAAAATTTGTAATATATCACACAGTCACAAATACTTCATTTGTTTCTTGCTAACACTTGCCTCTATTACTTTTCATACCATTGATGTCATCAGTCTTCCATTGATGATTTAGTTATATATTTTATCATAATACTTATTGTATTTGCTTATTAAAACACATTTTTTACAACAAAGTGTGGTGCGCATGTTTCATTTGTACGGTTCAGTCTGATTTTGCTTTTTATATGCCTGGGGGCAACTACATTGATTGTTTTGTTAGTTTATGTATGAATACTTCACAACAATCTACCTAAATTGGTGGTAGTATTTTCCACTTTGGTCTTAATTCTGCCACCAAGGGTAGTAACAACCTACTTAAGTGGAGCTCCAGATGGATAAGTACTACTACAACTTTAGTGTGCTAGTTGCACTAGATATTGCACACTAATGAACTTTTCATAAATACACAATCCCCTCCAAAACATTAGGTTTTTAAATTCATAATGATATCTTCACTGGTAGCCTTTTGTTTTCCCAACTTGAAATAACACAGGACTAGCTATGAGTCTTACTATACTTAGCATTTCGTGTCACGATATTGTAGCTTCAGGAATGCTAGATACGTAGTGAGATGTACTCGCCGACTTCAGACACTCCCTTCCCCCAGAATGCTTCTTGTAGACCTCACTTTCATCAGTTCATACTCCCATCTATCAGTTCAGTGCAGTTCAATTCGTATCAGTTCAATGTGTGTACACTCAGTGAGGCAGCATAATACATTCTATCCCCGCACCATTCTCCCCTCATTTCCCCTCTGAAAAGTGAAAAGTGGAAGTACTAGTCGGGCCACAGGTGCCAGAGATGGCATTTGTGTGCACGAATTGTGCCTGATTGATTGGGTCAATGTACACACATACAACACTTTCAGCTATCGGCCATGGGCCTTCTTCAGAAAATAGAACACTCACGCAACCACACAGGCACACAACACAGTCATACAACCATCTCCTCCAGCTGCCGCACTTCGAATGCGGCAGCCGGAGGTGATGGTTGTATGACCGTGTTGTGTGCCTGTGTGATTGCGTGAGTGTTCTATTTTCTGAAGAAGGCCCATGACCGATAGCTGAAAGTGTTGTATGTGTGTGTCTTTTGTATGTGCCTGTCGCAGCTCGTTGCCACGTCTTTGCAGTGAGTTGTAAACTGTCCTTACTATATTATCACCTTCAGTAACCTTATGTACAGGGGCTTCCCACATACTTGAATGGAAACCAAGTCTTCATTATTTGTAAGTAGATTGTCACAAGACATTCAGAACCTTCTTAAAAAGTTGGCACTTTTAAAACATTCAACTTATTTATCTCCATGCAATATTAAAAATCATTTGGTAAATCAAAACTTTAATTTACAATTTACACAATTACTATGACATTACAAACCCACATAATGATAGCGTTAAGGGAAAAAGATGCTTTATTCATTTAATAATGTACACAAGTATCAACAACTTACAATTATCCATATGATAAAACAGTTACAATTACAATGATGTTTATCACACATTAAGTAAACTTTAACTGTCTGAACCAGGCAAATATAGCAGTAAGAGGATTATAAAGCAAACAATAAGTAGTTCTATGAATGACATTATCACAGAAAAGAGAGCAAGTTTTATTGTATTTTATTTCCTATTCAAGAAGTAATATTTAGGAAACATACCTTGATGTAAAGAGTGTCATTTTCAGGATTGCTGACGAGGAAAGTAAAGCCCTGTTCCCATACAGGATGAACTGTACGGAACTGACTTGGAGTCTGCTCTGTCGTGTTACCCACAGTCAAGGTAACATATGGATCTGGCAAACTACTAGTACGTGCTTTCTGTAACAGTGTAAACACGGGAAGCCCTTCCATAAGTGGCCATATTTCACAATATTACCACTGTCATTGACTGTATAAAAAAACTAGTTCCATAATTCACCAAAATTGAGGAGGATAATATTAACAATTTAACACCACAATCAAAATGGTTATCTCATGCTTTGGAACAAAAGTGCCCGTTTAAAAGTCTCAACATCTTAATTATTACAGATATGAAACACATACTGCTCTTGTTTCAGAACATTCACAAACAAGATCAACATGGCAAAATCTGATAATTTGGAAATATTTTTTAATAGTTCAATAACTTGCCAACACTATGAATCTATATCAGTGAAACAATGTGTTTTATATATTATAATCAGAATTGCTTTATACTATATATTTGTTAGGATCTTTAGTCTGAAGACTGGTTTGATTCAGCTACTGCACAAGTTATTCTGCGCAACTAACTTCATCTCAGAGTAACTACCGCAAGTTACACTAATTCCCTATTAAAACTGAACACCATCCAAATAGCTCTTGATAAGGCTTCCTAACATTTAAATTTATATTCAATGTGAACAAATTTCTTTTCTTCTGAAACAATTGTGTTGTTACTGCCTGTATTACGTATTTTAAATTCACTGACTGTAGCAATATCCATTTATTTTGCTAGCCAAATGGCAAAACTCCACTACTTTTAGTGTCTCATTTCCTAATCTAATTCCCTCAGCACCACCTGATTCAATATGATTACATTCTATTATCTTTGTTTTACTTCTGTTGAAGGTTATCTCATTTCAAAACACTATGCATTTCATTCAACCATATTTTTTTAAAGTCTTAGCCATTGACATTGTAATATTGTCAGCAACAGCAAATTTATTTCCCCTGAACTCTAATCACCATTCCATTCCCAATTCCTCCTAGGCTTCCTGTAATGCTTGCTTTATGTATAGACAGAATAACACCATGAATGGGCAACAACCCTGTCTCACTTCATTCTCAGCCATAGAGTCTCTTTTGTGCACCCATAAGGTCCAGCGGCCATTTCTCTGATGAGGAATTTCGAATGCTTTTGTATACCTCTTGCCATTTACTTCAATATCTGCCATTTTGTTGTTTGTGTGAAACAGCTTTGGAAAAGACATTCAGTATTTTGGCCTTTTGTGTGTCATCCTCTGTTTTAATGCCATTATGGTCTCAACATGTCATGATATCGGGTTTCAATCTGTTTACCAATTTGACGTATGATCATAATTTCTTAGGATTTTCTGCCAAGTTGATACATAGAACTTTGCTTTCAAGGTACCTGAATGCGTCTCCCATGGAACTCTTCATGCTAGTTTTTGAAACATTAAATTTTGTTATTCTGCAAGACTTTGACTACATTTATATTTGCAGTGAAGTTCTCTTTGCTTTCATTACTGTTTCTTAACTCTCTTATAATTGTACTTGGCACATACTTACCTAATGTGTACTGTATGGTGAACTTCGTCCACTTCTGTGCTATAGAAGAAACTTTTGTGTTGAGCAGCCAAGTACTTTGTAATATGCCCCTTGTCCCTTTTGCTAAACAGGAATATCTTCTTACCTTTCTTGATATTTCTATTCACAGCTATGTTCATTGATGCTGTAATGGCTTTATGATCACTGATTCCCTAATCTATGCTAACAGAGTCGAGAAGTTCTGGTATATTTATCAACTGCAGTTCTAATACATTATCTCCATGAGGTGCCTATTTAATGGATATGGCACTTACAACAACAATATTGCTCGATTCTCTGTCCTTGTCACCAATCTTAAACATGTTAGTTTCCCAGTCTATATCTGGTAAGACAAAATCCCCAGCTAAAACTATAACATGAGCAGGAAATCTATGGGAAGTAATTTCCAAGTCTTCTCTCACATGTTCTGCCACTATTGCTGCTGAGCCAGGTTGTCTGTAAAAAATCCTAATGACCATGTTTGAGTCATTAATGCTGACCTTCACACAAATTATTTCAAATTCTGGATCTGTGTTAATGTCACTCCATACAATAGTATTTTTACTGCTATAAACACATATCTCTCACCTCAGTGTTCAGCCGATCTCTGCAGTATATGTTCCAGTCCGAATTTAGGATTTCTTTACTACTGAAGTCTGGTTTGAACCAGCTTTCAGTCCCTAGTACTTTGTGGGTATTGTGACTAAAAATTAGAGCAGTTCTGGCATCTTTCCACAGAAACTCCTGCAGTTAACTACCGAGACCTCCCAGCAAGCAAATAGAGTGGACACTGGCATTCTTCTCCGACTTTCCTGTTGTTTCCCTAACAAGCTCCATCACTTGCATAAGATTGGCATGCCCAATGACAAGAAAATTCGCCTTCTGCATCTGTCTATACTTCTCAGAAGGATTAGCCACTGTCACAACAGGCAAGGCAGCCCATGCTGGCTGGCTCAGAGGTATTATCAGCAATGAGCACACAACACCTCAAACCTATTTCTAAGTCATAAGAGGAGAGCCCTATGGCCGGTTCTTTGTTTCACGTTCTGCCCCGAGTTTCGCACCTAAACACAGTTTTCTAACTGGTGTAAAGCAACTGTCAACATGCAGGGCCATGAGAACCTGTGGACACAGTGGCATCACGGATCTGATGAACCAAAGGGACCCCAGAAATCACCTCAGATGCTCGGGCGACAATGCAGTAGAGGGTAGCAGCCTTGAGCCCGTTGACCATGCCCAAAACATCCTCCAAGCTGCTTACAAACAGCAGTCAACTACTACCGAAACCATTCACAACATGCACAGTCCATACCTATCTCTATCAAGTTACTTACCTGATATTACTGTTAAGTACTAAAACATGCGAGAATAAAGCTTTTAAAGAAAAAGAGGCACTAACAAAATTTAAAATTATGTAACTTAGTGCTCTGGATATGTGACAGATGTGGCAGCTGCTCTTTTTAATAACTTACTCACATTACTGGTTTCTTATTCATTATTAGACCTTCTTCTGCATAACCTTACGATATTGTGTGTTGGTGTGTTGGTAACCCTGACCGAGCTAGAGGTCTTGTTCTTTGTGCCATCACATTTCACTTCTTTCCATGAAAATTAATTGTCAGCTATTCAGCTCTCTTTTTGAATTATCTAATCTAGCTATCTGATATGTTACTCTTACCCATAGACTGCCAGTTTTTTTACCTGAGGACAGTACAATTGTAAGCAGTGCCTGCCAGGAGAACCCAATAAGAAACAATTTCATCTCTGTAATCTTGATTCAATACGATTCCACTATCATTACATCATACAGTAAAGCTTTATGTCCTCAGGATATGTAACAGCTGTAATTTTCCCTTCCTTTTAACAATTTGCAGTGCCAACATATAGAGCCCATGTTGACTATATCAACTGTTGCTTTTGCAAGTACTGAAATGCTGCCCCTTTTTAGGGACCATATGCTTGTTTTGTCTCTGTGGTTGCACCTACAGTATGCAAATAAAATGTTCAAATGTTTGTAGAGCTTATGGGATTTAACTACGGGGTCATCAGTCCCTAAACTTACAAACTACTTATGAACTAGCTAATACTAAGGACGGCACAAATATCCATGCCCAAGGGGGGATTTGAACCCCTGACCACAGTGGCCGTGCAGACTGTGACTGACGCGCTGCAGTATGCTCCGCCACCGCGGCCGGCTATAGTATGCCTAAATGTATCTGAGGCATGCATGCCCGCCTTCTTCGTACTACTGCTAATCATTTCTTTTCCTGCTCCATTCACAATGGAGAAAAAACCCTGACTATCTGCCTCTCTGTGTGTCAAAATTGCTATTACACTGTCATCATAAGCCTTATTTAAGATGTAAAATGATGGTGGTAGAATCATTTTGGAATCAGTTATAAATGCTGGTTCTCTAAACTTTCTAAATATCACTTCACGAAAAGGTTCCCTTTCCTCCAAGGATTCCTATTTGAGGTCAGACAGGACTTTATTACACAAAATTGTTGATCGAGCCTACCAGGAACCAACCTAGCAACATGTCTTTGAATAGTTTCAATGTCTTCCTTTAACCTGACTTAGCAGGGTCACAAATCCTAGACCTGTACTGAAGAACGGCTCACTTCAAAGTTCTATATGCTGACTCCTTTATACCGGGTGATCAAAAAGTCAGTATAAATTTGAAAACTTAATAAATCACGGAATAATGTAGACAGAGGGGTAAAAATTGACACACATGCTTGGAATGACATGGGGTTTTATTAGAACAAAAAATAAATAATTAAAGTAAGTTCAAAAAATGTCAGACAGATGGCACTTCATCTGATCAGAAAAGCAATAATTAACATAACTTCTTAAGACAAAGCAAAGATGATGTTCTTTACAGGAAATGCTCAATATGTTCATCATCATTCCTCAACAATAGCTGTAGTTGAGGAATAATGTTGTGAACAACACTGTAAAGCATGTCTGGAGTTATGGTGAGGCATTGGTGTCGGATGTTGTCTTTTAGCATCCCTAGAGATGTCGGTCGATCACGATACACTTGCAACTTCAGGTAACCCCAAAGTCAATAATTGCATGGAATGAGGTCTGGGGACCTGAGAGGCCAAGCATGATGAAAGTGGCGGCTGAGCACATGATCAACACCAAACGTCGCATGCAAGAGATCTTTCATGTGCCTAGCAATACTTTTTTTTTTTTTTTTTCCTAATAATATCCTATGTCATTCCAAGTATGTGTGTCAATTTTTACCTCTCTACCTACATTAGTCTGTGATTTATTAAGTTTTCAAATTTCTACTGATGTTTTGATCACCCGGTAGATGAATTACACTTTTTGACTTATGTATTCATTCCACCTTCACAGGTTCACTTTTGTCAGTACCTTAACTTTTATCTTCCAAAAATCACAGGAGTTCTCCTGCATACCTTGCATGACTAGCAACCATGGAAGAAAGAATATTGTTATATATAGGGTAAGTTACCCATAGCTTAATGAATCAGAATAAATTTTCAATCTGCTCCAGTATGTGCTCCTAATTGAAACTAACAAAAAAATCTCTCTGATTTCACATGAAGCATATTTTCAAAACTACATGTAGCTAAAATGTACACAGTTCATAAATCTTTTGTCACTTGTTTCTTATATGCACTGGAAAATACTTCTGGATCCAATACAAATAAAACAAAATTAGAGTTATCTTGCTCCATAGATACTGCTTTCCATGCTTTTACTGTTTCTGTTCCATTGGGTTGTTTAGAAAGTTACTATTCTTTGCTACTCCATCCATCCCATTCAACAAATTTCTTTTATTTTTCTTATAGGTCAGTATATCTTGGTTGTGTCCTATTGCAAATACCATTTGTACGCAACTGACTTCATGAAGTTACTATCACACAGACAGAAACTGGGAGTGTTACAAGAACTCCTTACTACCATACTGACACTCTAGTATTTACATACATGTGGAATATTGATTGAAATTGTATTCTTATGTGAGCTTATTTGCAGTACTTGAAGAAAGCCATTACTACAGATAAGAATGGCACGATTACAGCATGCCCAGATGATGAGGTGCAGCTTATTGTCACCTTTGGACTTAATGAAAAGTTGACTTATTGACATGAGGGACTTGGGAGCGTGATACTGAAAGATCTCACAGATAGTTCGATGTAACGAAATTTCTGTAGAATGAATGGTGATGACATGGGCTCAGAATGACAGTGTGGTAAGAAGAGAAGGCATGGACCTTTCCAGAAAGTCTACACCATAAGATCTAAGGATTCTTTGTGTGGCTCAGACCAGTAAAAGCATGGCAAACACTGAATAAGAGTACAGATTACAGGCAGTGGTTCAGTGGAATCTAGGTTTAGATCTTGTTGACATGCATAGTTTACTGCTGGATACAATAAAAGCAAAGGCTTGGTTGGCAGTGCCAGAGTCAAGTTGGATGTTAAGTAATGTTCTGCAGTTTTCAGTGAAAGAAATTTTAATCATTTAATAGCCATTACAAGATATACTTGTCCAAAATTCGATAAATTATGGACTAGTGCTTCACTGTGTAACAGATGGTACAAGACCATATGTTGTACAGAAGCAAATTTGAACTTCTACATGGGGGCTTTTTAATGTTCTGCCAACAATGAAGTATTTCAAGCTTTTTAAAGCAAGTTCTGTTGAGGTAAGTATTCTTTTGTGATCAGTAAATGTTGGTTGTTATGCTAATACACACTATTTCCCCACAAACAAGGCAAAAATGGTGCCCTGACCTGTGATATATTCCTCCACATACTTTAAGAGGCAAATGATGTCTGCTTCAGTAGATTACAACTGCCTATGTAAGAAGCTACAAGTTATTTAGTCAAATTTTTTTAACAATCAACTGGTGCTACTGACTCAAAGCTAAGTTAATGTTCAACAATGTTACCCACTAGATAAAGTTGATGGTAATGTGAATTCACAAATGACAGGGCATGTGAATAAGTCATAAGACCAGCCTAGTTTGGAGTGTTCTCTCAGTTGCAGTTGCTGACACACACACACACACACACACACACACACACACACACACACACACACAGAGAGAGAGAGAGAGAGAGAGAGAGAGAGAGAGAGAGAGAGAGAGAGAGAGAGAGAGAGAATTTTTTCATATGGATCACTTACAGGCAGATTTTTAATTGAATCCACAAAAACAACCAGGACAGCAGTGCTCATGGAAGTCACTCTCAACATTTGTGTTTCTTGCAGTGCCTGTAACAAAGAAAATTACTGTTATAGAAACAGTTATTACAAACTGAGAAAACAGTATCTTGTGAATAAGTATCAGTAACTGATATTAAATGATAATGCCACAAAGTGCACTGTTTTCCTGTTGGAGAGTCGCACAAGTGAGATACTGACTGAACATTTGATAGTAACCTGCCTTGGTGCCATAAAACCATTCGATTTCCTTGAACGAAAGGAGACTCACAAACGGTACTTCAGTTATGAAGAAAAAACTGCTTGGAAAGAACAATGTTTTGCTCATAAAACCCAAGCTTTAGGATACTCTCCACTTTATACCTTGAACCTAAGCAGAACCTGCATGAGAGTTTTACAGGTTCAATTTGTGGAATGGAGGGGGAGCAATAAAATACTCTATTGATACTGCAAATGTTTTCTGGGCTTGTGAGTGTGTTTCCTAATGGACTTTATGCTGTACAGGGCACAGACAAAGGCAGCATAATTTGATAAACCTTTGACTGCTGTTTGTTGGAATTTGTTATTTCACAACAATATGTACCACAGGACCTATTTTATAACCCACAGTCACATTTGATCCTCTGGTGGGCACAATTTGTCTGAAGGTGCACATAGCCCTGATCTTACTATTTATGGCAATGATACATTCATACTTACAAAAAGATTCCTAAGCCACAAATGCTTTCAAACAGAGGTAAACGAAGAAAAAACTGATTAACTGCAGGTAGGACTCATGCACTGAGGGTTCTTTACAAACTTAATTATGTAGATTGCCGATCAAACAAAATGTGACATTGAAGAGCACCAGAGATATCACAGCCTAATTTATTTGGGAGATAAAACATTATACAATGACCACATGACTGAATATATAAACTCATGCGATGAATATAATTAAATCAGTAATGATTGTTGCTACCACAGCTGGTAATTGCTGTTACAGATCTTTGGGTATAGCATTCCATGCTGCTTCCACATATTGCCAAAGTCGATCTGGTGCAGCTGCAAGTGGTAAATCACGGACCAGTCATTATGTAATAATTGATCAGACTTTTCAATAGATGAGAGAACAGAGAGACCAATGCAGTATTGCAGTCTGATAGGCGATGAAGAAGTGTTTAACATTGCATGCCACATATGTTTGTGCAATATCCTATTGCAATGTGGTCTAAAGTTAGGTGAGCACAACTGGGTCTAAAACTGTATCTTCACAAATGCAACACTGGATGGTTGGTGTACTGGCAATACACACTAGTGGTGTGTGTAGGAGTGGAATCCAATACCACCCCTAACCATGGTACCAGGTGCAAAACCAGAATGCCAGTGTATCAACAGTTTTACAGTCTCTTACCACAGTGTATCCAGAATCTAATCTGACCATTGTGTTGGTGCAGGCAGAACCAAAATTTGTTGGTAAAAAGAATGTAATTTCATTCAGCTGACCACGTCCATTGTTCATTGCACCATTGCTGACACAAACATCTGTAGTGTTGACTCCGTGCTAAACATAGCAATGGTCACATTCTGTACACTTCACTCTGGTACAAATGATGTCTAATTGCATGTGCAGATGCTGTTTGTTGCTCAACAGACCAAATGTGTTGTAATACTGTTAGCAATGTGGCAGCATGATCCATCACCGACCCACGTACAATAAGCCTGTTACGTGTAGTGGTACAACAAGGTAGGTGCAATAGGTCCTGACAGGCTGCTGTTCCCACCTGTGTCTAGCAAATATAAATCTGTGTCACAGCTGCTTGGTTACATCTGACACTATCACTGATCTCTCTGAAGAATAATCTGCAAATCCCTATAAGCAATAATTCTTCCATGATCAACTCTGAAACAGTTCAGAAGATGCTTGCTGTCTTCTATGAGGCATACTGATATTGCTTGTACAAAGTAACCACACAAAAGAACAATTCCAGTGCATCCATACTATAGTAACTTCTAAGTAGGAGTCACGAGCACTAATAATAGTGTCGAGTGGAATACAATAAGAACTGTTCATCAGGACGACAGTATATAACACCGATGCTATGCGCTCTCGAACGAGTCTCGCACACAAATGAGCCAGGTTGCAGTTGGCTTGGCTTCGCTGTGCCGGGGGCCGTTAGGTGGCAGCCCAGTAATGCTGGTCCACGCTAGTGTTGCCATCTCTCAGCTGGTGGCGTAACCACATGTGGCGGCACGTAATTGGTAAGCTGCGTGCTGTGATGTATAGCACATACAGCCATCTGTTCCGTCTTTATATAGTTTTTGCAGGTCACATAACCGGCACCTGTGATGTGTGTCTGCACTGAAATGATCATCATATGCATCTCTTATTGCTGAAAATTCCACTGATTGGAATCTTCTTTAGGGTGTTGCATTTTGACTCATACCAAGAATCACAAATCGTTACTGGCAAGATATCACTCCCAGGAAGTCCAAGACTTTCGAGAATGATAAAAGTTATGCAACAAGTCCAATTTTTTGTGTAATTTCACATTTGATAATGTTATACTTAAATTAAATAATTGATCTTGCAGTTATATTAACATGCTATGCATACTGGCAATGTAGCTTTTAAGTTAAGTTTTTGTTCACTTGAAAATGGAAACAAGCTTTGCTGAAACTAGTTGGGAAATAAACTGGTTTTTAACATGATCTAGGCTGATCTTCTTAAAGAAGTATTTCAATTATTACAATAAGATCATTCTCCTACCGGCAAAATGTCAGCTTTTATGATCCATTTTTTTTCTTTAACTGTTATTACGACACCTTACTTCATGATGAATTTCATAACTTAAGTCAACAGGAAGTGCGTACCCTATAGTTTTTGATGAGCAAATTTTCAACTATCATACACAAAGTCATATATTTTGATTGCATTAATCAAGAATTTTAAAATTTTGACACCACCAAGGAACCCTGAATTGCATGGAGAGAGAGAGAGAGAGAGAGAGAGAGAGAGAGAGAGAGAGAGAGAGAGAGAGAGGAGAGAGAGAGAGAGAGAGAACAGTGGATGAAGGATAGACTACTGTGCCTTTTTTGTTGCTGTATGCTAATGTTGGTGTCATTATTCTGTAGACAGAGCTAATTTTCATCATAGACATCTAAAAGTTTATTTGCATGATGACTTCATAATGAGTATAATAATCATTTCTGCTTGGTGGTTATCCACACAAGTCTAGTGGTCTGGAAACTGCACTGAGGATGTTCATTCAATTAACAAAATTGGTATGCAGTATTTTTAAATAAATATTTCACATCTTAACCAGTAAGGATATATTTTTTGCAAGATTCGATCTATCAGAATCATCTTCAGAAACTTCGTAGTTGCAACTGCAACACATCTCGTCTGTGTCATAACATAGCTGGTAAAGTTGTAAATACAATAAACAGCTGATGGTTGGCAATATGCAGTTTTAAAGTTATAGGTTTTTGGCACTTTCTATAACCTAAAAGTTCATTCACCTTGAGTGATTTAAGCACACTATGCAAAATCTAAATATAGATTATGGAAAGGTTATCTGTACTATGCTTTCGACAGTTAATCCAAAGTCTTAACTACAACACCAGGAAAATTGGTGGGAAGCTTTCTGAAATGTTAAAAAGTTACCTCAAATTACCTTACAAAACCAATAAAAGTGTATAGATGATACTAAACCCAAATTTCCTTAACATTACTGTTATCCCACTGCTGCTAATTATTCTATTTCAAGGCACACAGTCTGCAGCAAACTTCATACATGCCATGCCTTTGAGAAATGTTACGTTCATAACTTCCATGTAACAGCATCAAAATTGCTAAGTACATATCTACTAGTCCTTTAAAAGTCACAGGATGACACATTAAATTTAGCACTTAGTTCTTCAAACATTTGTCTGATAGCAAGTTTCAAAACTTTCTTTTGCTATAACAAGATTCTTCAGTACTGAGTCTCAAATTGTACACACATAAATTTATGTAACATAGTGAGAATGTGTGTGTAAATTTACACTAGATATTTTGAAATTTACTTTATTATTAAGAAAAAACTAACAAATGGTTTACTCCAATGTTATATGTGTTTAATTACTATACAACACAAACATACTTACTGCTGCAAGATCATTCTTGTCCTTACTCAGAGTTAACCAGGTCATACGAACATGAACCATGCCACGCTTTGCTCCTTCTAAGGTCAGCCACTGAAAATAGTTTGAATACTTCAATAACAAAATCTGAGAACTTTAATAACGAAAGAAATCCACAAATAATCTTTACTGATTTAATTTTTTACAGTTGTTTTATGCTAAACACTAAACTATTGTAACAACTATTCCACATTTTGATCATTTGCAATAATTAGCAATTAATTTACAAGCTCTTATATCGAGTACCTTCTTGTAAATTCAACAGAGAAAATCCAGCGGCACAAGTGTTAAGCTAAGCACAGATTTTGGAGACATTTTCATGCAGCTGTAAAAAAAATTCTTCTTATGCAAATCCATCTGTCCTGCTACATAGTGCCAGCTGCATGCACAATGCCAGAATTTCAATCACAAATACACACACAGTTCACTGGCTGGGAAGTGTGGTGGGTGGATGTGTGTTTAGATGTCAAAGCCAGTGAGAAGCACTGCAAGATGAAGGTGACTTATGATGTGAAATGGGGGGAGGGGGGGGGGGGCGCTGATAGGCTGAAAGAATGAGAAACTGCTAGGTCGAGCTGTGGAGACAGTGGGTTCCCAAAGATTGAGTACAGTTGGGTTATGGAAGCAAAGGATGTGTTGCAAGTGAAACTGCCAGCTGGGCAGTTAAGAAAAGCTGGTGGTGGATGTGTGGATTCAGATAACCAGGTTATGAAGCCTGTATTGAAACCGAGCTTGTTATGCTCAGCTGCATGATGCACCACTAAGATATTCGACTTTGTTCTTGGCCATATTTTGGCAGTTGTTATTCATACTGTTAGATAGCTGGTTGTAATATCAACATAAAAAGCTGTGCAGTAATTGGGGAAGAGAAAGGTCGTTCTTTCTTTGATAGGGTAGTTCTGAGAGGGTGCATGGGTATGTATTGCAGCTGGGTCATCCACAAGGATATGATCCTTGTGGTAAGGGTTGGGATTGGGAGTGGCAGAGGGGTGGACTAGGATTAATATTAAAGTTGGGTGGGCAATGGAGAACCACTATGTGAGTGGTGGAAGGGATTTTTGGTAGGATGTCTCATTTCAGGTCATGATGATAGACAATCAAAATCCTGATAAAGGATATGGTTCAGTTGTTCCAGTCCATGGTGGTATTGCGTGCCAAAGAGACACTCCTGTTTAGTCAATTTTTGAGGTAGTGAGAGGATTGGGCAAGTGTTTGGATATGGCATGGGAAATCTATTTGCTAATTAGATTAGGGGATGTGTCTCTCTGTGAAGGCCCTTACAAGGACTTCAGCATACTGGGAAAGAGAGTTCTAGGTACTATTCAAGGTTAATGGGTTTAATGTAGAGCAGAGGTGCTGATGGAGCCACAAGAGAGGTGGAGGTCAATGTCCAGGAAGGTGATAAAGTTGGATTGACGAGAACCAGAGGATGGGAGAAAAGGGGTTGAGGTTGTGAAAGAATGCAGAAAGGGTGTTTTGGCTGTGAGTCCATATCATGAAGATATCATCAATTAACCTGAAGCAGATTAAAAGTTTGGAACTTTGGCAGGCTGGGAACATTTGCTTTGGATGTCCCACAAACAGGTTGGCACAGGAGTGGTGCCCACGGCTCCTGTGGATTAGTTTATATACTTTTCCTTCAAATGAGTAGTAGTTAAAAGGTATATTTGGAATTAAGTTGTGCATTTGGAGTCTAAAGGAGTTTGTGACAGGTACTGTCAAAAGTAGCAAGTGCATGGGCATGAAGGACATTGTATTATGAGGTGGCATATGCAGCCAGGATTAGAAAGCTATGTGGTAAACAGTTGGTGATGGAGGAGAATCTGTGAAAGAAGAGGTTAGTATCTTGTGTGGTAGGCTAGGTTTCAGACAACTGGTTGGAGATGTTGGTGAACAGGTGTGGTAATTACTTCAGTAGGATAAAAATAACCATTTCAAGATTTTTAGGTCTGTGGAGTTTTGGAAGCATGCAGAAGATGAGTATGAGGGATGTCATTGGACGGAGAAGGGATTAGGTTCATGGGAGACGTTCTGAGACCGGACTAATGATTTCAATACATAATGTCACACTTCTGGGATCAAATGAATAAGACACAGATCATAGGCGGAGGACTCACGGCAGTTGGCAGAAGCTTTCTATCAGGTAGTCATTGAAGTAGACACCTAAAATTGAAGTAGACAATGTGAGGAGGAGAAGGTGGATTCAAAGATGAAATCCTGGCATTGTGAATGCAGCCAGCAATGTATAGGAGCCTGAGAATATTTTTTCTTTTTTGTGTGTGTCCGTCAACAACTCATTGCTGTTTTTTTTAAGCAGTCTCCTTCACTCCTGAAGTATGAGGTCTGTTTAAAAAATCCCAGAATTCTTGTAATTTTGCAACAATGGAGTGAAATGTGATTGACATTCCTACAAACGCTTATGTTGAATATTTAAATGCCACTAGTTTCATTACTGCATGTCTGTTAGTTACTATTTACTGCTGTATTGAGAGAGTGTTGTGTAACGCAGATTGTGAATTTAGAGATGGCAGGTTAAGCAGCAACACACCTGCATTAAATTTTGGGTAAAACAAGAGAAAACATTTACAGGGCCACACTAAATAATGCTGGAAGACCATACTGATGACTTATTAAGCTGTACTCTGTGTTACCAATGGTTCAGACATTTTAAAAATGACTAAATGGAAGTTAAAGATGATCCTTGTTCAGGACACCAAGCTGGTAGCTTCCTTTAACTTTGAAGGATTACTTCATGATGAATTTGTGCCACAGGGACAAACTGTTAAAAGTAGTACTATTGGGGCTTTTTGTGATGCTGGCAAGAAAACGACCTAAAATGTGGCAAGACAATTCACAATTCATGGCTCTTGAATCATGATAATGCACTGGCAAATTCATCCCAGTTTGTGCGTGACTACTGCACAAAAAACAAAAATCACTGTGCTGCCTCATTCTCTGTACTCTCCAGAATTTGCCTCTGCAACGTTTTTTAAAATTATTTCCGGAGCTGAAAACTCCGTTGAAAGAATGAAGATGAGATAAAAGAAAATTCACAGACAGCACTTCATGTGATCCAGCAAGAGGCATAACAAGACTGCTACTGGTAATGGAAGTTGGGAGTGGAACATCAATTCTGGAGGAGACTATTTCGAATGACACCATGCCCACTAAGTGAAAGGTAAGAGCAGAAAATTATATAGACCAAGTTTTGGAATTTTTTGAGCAGACCTCATATTTAGATTTTATCAGGACCTACCTCAAAGAGAGCCAAGAGATTTTACAAATGGCAGACAAAGTCACTTTGTATATTTAAAGTGTTTTGTTTTTCCACTAGTAGAATCTAACAACAATGGGTATTCCTCCACTTTCAAATAAAATTTACTATACACAAATGTGGGGATTTTGGAAAAATATATGCACGGTTTTCATCATCAGAAAGTCTTGCAAAGGTTCCACAGCACTGAGTGAGCTGTGCTATGTAGCAAATTATTTTAAACTGTATTTTAACACCCAAATCAATTTAATAATAAATAATACTTTTCTGTGTGCATACATAAAATTAGAATTTTCATGGAATGCACATATTACTAGCACAGTAAATAACATGACATCTGTAAATACAGCCATATTAGAAAACATAATATTAATCTTAGATCAAATTTCTATTAGAAGAGATATATTGTGATTTGAAATAAATGTCTCACTTACCATTCCAACTTTTCCTTTTTTTGTCACCTGACTTAGTTCAACAGTGGCCCTGGAAAACATGGAAATGATCAAATTAATTACATTTCTTGATATTGAGAAAAATATCAACTGAAACAACTTCAAAATAGTGAATTGTACAACTACCACAGATGAAGTATACATATGAGCAGGATTATAAGTTTCGATTTATTGGGAACATGCTAATGATTTCATGCACAGTCCTGCATGCTAGGAGGGCAAGAAAACTTTGACAATAAATTCTACAAACAGTAGTTCCTACTAAATCAATTATGGCAAATGTAAAAGTAGCATACAAACACATGAATACTAGGCATACAACAGAACTTGACAAATACAAGATACTTGAAACTTCCTGGCAGATTTAAACTGTACCAGAAACGACATTCAAATGTGGGAACTTTGCCTTTCACTGGCAAGTGCACTACTGAACTAGTTATGCTGACATGCTTCACATCCCGTCCTCACCGCTTTACTTTTGTCAGTACCTCACCTCCTACTTTCCAAACTTCACAGAAGTTCTCCTGCCAACATTACAGGATTAGCACTCCTGGAAGAAAGGATATAGTGGAGACATGACTTAGCCACAAACTAGGGAATGTTTCCAGGATGATATTTTCACTCTGCCATGAAATGTGCATTGATATGATACTTTCTGTCAGATTAAAACTGTGTGCCGCAAGTGATATTTCCTGCATACTTTAATTCCTTGTGACAATAAACTCATTATGTAGATATAAAATCAAACAGAGTGTGTTGCAGTTTCATACTATCCAAAATGTTATTTCTCCCCGATTTGTTACATAGTGAAAACCCAGCTTTTTGGGTGAAGACACCTTAAAGTGAAATATTTTATTCTGAAGTATAATTTATCATCTCTGTGGCGAATTTCCATCATTAATCGATCACAGTGAAATATCTTTAATATTGAAATTATTTATAGACTAGTACAAATTTTTGAACTGTTCTGTTTAGTATGAACTACATCCTTTTGTTGTTCTACACTAGTGTGCTCCCCCTCCCCCCCAAATATAATCTTCTCTGTCAGCTATATTTGTTTCCAATACAGTGAACTACTTCCAATGACACTAAATTAACAACAACAACAACAATAATAATAATAATAATAATAATTGTAATACAAGATATGCAATAAAACCTAAGCTTCATGTATAATTATATAATTACAACATGAAATTTGATGAAAGAAAAGAAAATGAATTTGAAAAATACAGGATGTTTTTCAAGAACATGTGAATTTAGATGTTCCTTCTTCTTCCTTTTAACAAAAATCATTTATGATAGATATAAGACCCTTGATCAGTAAAGACCAATAACTAAAATAAAGGGGGGAAGCCAGACAAATAGAAGTGTAATGAAGGTGTTTGTCTGCCGTGCCATAGGTGCCACTTGCATAGGGGCACTACATGTTCTCCAGGAAAAACAAAATTTTCCATATTTTTTTACTTACATTTAAAGCATACCTTCAGCCTGTTTCTCTGTTCAGGCCACATAACACTGTAGTATTTTGTGCAAATTTAGTTGGGTGGCGACTATTTGTAACACATTACATGTCTATTAAAGTGAATCCTAAGGCTTCGAATCACTAAGATCAAGACGTCAGAAATAATATGTGAATATTTCTGCTTATAGTTTCCATTATGGTTGAGTGACTTAACAAAATGGTGTATGTAAAGCAGAGATGTTAATACATTCTCATCAGCTGCAACTTACAACAGATGGACTTACCACCCAGAAGAACAAACAACTATACAATTTGATCTAAAGTTAACAGTTTGGCTACAGTGGCTCAGCCCACACCAGTTTCTTAACTGAGCTATATGAAGAATGTAAAAGAACCTAGAGCACATGGATTATGTATTTTTGTAATTACTTTTGGTAAACACAGCCAACATTTAGATTACTGCTTCTGAATTAGTCTTAATTTAGAAATAAAATATGAGTGATTTGTTATAAATTTTTTACGTGTGGTACAGGCACTTGACAATGGTGACATGGTTTCACCAAAACTAGTTGTGCAGTACAAATAAATACAGACAAAAAATAAATAAATAAGGAAATAAAAAAAATAGCGATTGTTGGCTTGTGAGTACATTACGTAAGTGTGTATCATAAATAAATCCTAAATATAATTTGGGTTTCTGTGAAAGAGTGAGTGGAGGCACTAAAGTGTCGTGTCCTGGGTGTCAATTATGTTCTCCACCCTGCAACATCCAAATGAAAGATTTTTTTTTAAACACTACTGTTCTCTGGTGCAATGAAGGCACAACACATGAAGAATTTAAATAGATTATAGTGAGCAACAACCAATGTGCTTATTTAAGGTATATGTTTAAACAGGTAACATACAGGAAGCAGATAGTTGGAAACATTACATGAAGGAAAGAAACTGCTGCTGATTTAGAGTCCACTTGAAACACTAACAGAAATATATAGCATATTTCTAAAATTTTGATAAATATACATAGTTACAGAGAAATATGTGAAGGCTAAATTCTGTTACATTTTCCATTTTACTATTCAAGAAGTTTGCCTTGAGTGGCTTGTAAAATGTAGAACGTTTCTTATTTGTTTAAAAAAAAAACCTACAAAATATGAAAACATGAAACACAAAATCATCAATGAATGAGGGAAAAAGTAAGGATGATTACAGTTTGTCATGTTGACCATGCATTAATTATAGGATAAATATGAAGCTTGAATTATTAAAAGATGGGGAAGGATATGGGGCATGCAATTTTCAAAGAAACCATCTCTGCATTTACATGGAGCAATTTAGGGTAATCACAGAAACCTAATTCTGGATAGCCAGATGAGGATTTGAACTGTCATCCTCCCAATTCACAACATGTATAGCAGAGTTAATTTTATGACATAACATATTCGCTGACTGTTCCATCAGTTCTTGACAGAATACTTTATACATTATGAATGAAACACACAGGATAACTGTGAGATGTTCTCCAAATTTATTGGTTTATTTAATATTCATAGAATATATGACATCAACTGCGATTGGGCAAAGCTGAAAATGTGTACCCAGCCGGGATTTGAACCCGGGTCTCCTGCTTTCTAGGCAGTTGTGCTGACCCCTACACCACTGGGGACACAGTGATCACCGCACCTGCAAGGACTACCTAAGCACGCCTCCCGTCAGATACAAATTCCCAGCTTCGCCCTGCCCACAGTACTCAAACTCGTAGTTATTGGTTTATGAACCGGTTTTCGACTGTTACGCCATCATCAGGTAGATATACAACTTTCAAGGGAGACCAGTGCTTTGGTTTAAAAATACCCCGAGGGAAATTACTACAATTCAAGTTGTTGCGTAAATTCCTGAACTGATAAAATATGTGACAATATAATTCTGAATTATCCTATGAAATGTATGACAAAAAAGGTCTTAAAGAGTCCAATGTCTGGAATATGGAAGCATGTGACCAAGTTGAATGAAACGTCTGTGAATTTCAGGTAAGCAGCATAACAGTTGTGATTACACAAGGATTTTATAACATGGTTATGAAACAGTAGTATAGGCATCAGGTAAGTGGGTAGGAGATGGTAATTTACATCGTTTGCACAGAGTTATGATTAGATTCTGCACATGGAAGTAGTGAGCATGAAAACTGTGTCTGATAATTCAGTACCAGGTTTGGGGAAGTGTACATATGTTTAATAATTTCCATTATTTCAAAGAAGTCTATTTTCCTTCCTTTTTGTATATAATGTAGGACTTCATGTGTTATAACTGTGGCCTTCTTTTAACAGGTGGTCTGCAAATGTAGAGTTTCCAACTTTCGTGGTGTTCCTTTAGTCTAGTACAAATTGCGCTGCCTGACTGGCCAATGTAGAATTTCCCGCAGTAGCAATTGATCTTGAATATTCCACTCTTTTCCAAGGCTGGAGGGTTATCTTTACCATTGGGTAGGACGTGACCAATGGTATATTGAGTGTATAAAATGTTTAAAAATTTCTGGATTTGAGTTTCTTGGTTACATTTACAGAAAATTTTCCTAAAAATGGGATTGTACACCATTTACTGGGGCCTTGAGATGTATTAGGGTGTTAAGAACTGGGTAAAGAAGAGATCATGTTCCTGGTTTTTGTGCATTACAGAATCAACCAAGAAAGGGGGGGCAGGGTAGCCATTATTTGATGCTATTTGTCTGATGGTATTTAAGTCAATTTGGTGATAGATAATAAGCAGTGAATCATGGAATGAAATATTGTAAATTTGTGAGTAACTGGATGTTGTGACTGGGCAGGTATTACAGTGTCTGTGGTGGAAGGTAACTGTATAAATTATTTGGACGTAACTATAGGCATCAGTAATCATAACCACACCTTCAAGATTTACAGGAAACCTTCCATTACGGACACTGTAATACCTACCCAGTCACAACATCCAGTTACTCACAAACATACAGCATGCAAACATGTCACACACAAAACTTTGTGCTTGGATGGGAGTCATAACGTAGGAAATTGAGTTTGTGCCCTAGTCTGGTGCAAATTTTCATGTGCCACAAAATGATAGACAATCTTAAGAAGAGCAGCTAAGTCAGAAGTTTTCACAAATTGCAAATTCATATCTGGTTATCTAGCATTTATAAAATTATTACATTGATAATTAATAGCTTTCTTGAGCAGCACTTTAACTTTGTAAGCACAAAGCAAGAGGTATTACCTTGAAGACCACCTTCTGTGTGTCAAACAGATAAGGCAACTCAAGCCACTGTAGCACTTGGGATACAGGCAGTAAATAAATCATTAGAGACAAAGTTTGAGGAAAGAAAACTTTCAGCCTGCAAGCAGTCTCTTATAACAAGTCCACAACAGTCATCACAGAACAAACATATACACTTGTACAGAACAGTTCTGCTTAAATGAGGGCAGGCAATACAGACTTTCCTTACAGCAAAACAGTTTAAACTTCATAAATAGCAACAAAATTCATACCAAGGGGAGTAAAACATGCATGAATTTTCCATGCCAGTATATATTACCAGTTACATGATTCAGATGCACTAAGGTCACCATAGCACTGGGACAAAGTAACTAAAAAGCTTCTGATACAAAATATTTAATATCAGATATAATGTGTGGTATATTTATTGTATAGACAGCAGAATAGAAGGTTTACAATTGAATCAGATACGACAGCCACACAAATTTCACCTTTATGGCTGTATATATTTCCTATTAATGGGTAGCTGCCACTCTGGCAGCTACATCACCACACCATCTGTTGGTTGTCAATGTTGAAACAATTATCAGTACATCTACTAAACCCCAGGTGGCATCTGCTGTTATCGGATCAAAATAGACAGTGTCTTTCCAAGTGTACTGTTTTTTTTTTTTTTTTTTTTTTTTTTTTTCCCTCCCCAGCCGTGTCTGTTAACAGTTTATTTCTCCATTCTGTTGTGACTAATGCTGACTTGTCTGGAATATGAAGGCAGCTTATCAGGTCTTTGGAGGGTTTTCTTTATCCTTAAAAACCGAGGTGTCCACACCACACATACTCTGCTAATGTAGTAGCTGCTCCCCGAATATAGTGCACGCCTAATTTGTTAAGGGGGATCCTTAACTTCTTCACTCTATAGCACCCCAGATCAACAAAGAATCATCTGAGCCTCTGGTTTACGCCTTCCACTAGGCTTCATACCAGAGGATCACAATCAGTTCTGGAAAGAATGCTGCAAATCAATAGCTCTCCTGCAACCCTGTGAGTGAGGCTATCTGCCTTTGCCAAATCCACCAGCTGCATGTAAGGACTGAGGATGGTCTCTGAACTCAGACAGCAGCATCACTGTTGCCGACATGAGCAACAATTTACAGCTGTGTATGAATGCATAGTTTTGTGGCAAGTTATGCTGATAAAATTCTCTCGGGCTTCCAGCTGCGTCAAATGTTTTGATATCCATGAGATTTTGGGCGAAATCTCCTCAGCCATTGTTAAGTGGTGACTGTTTTATAATTGCTGCCACCGCCCTTATATACCTGCGCGGTTTGCTGTGACGTCAATGGTGCTCCGCCGCATCGCCATATATGGTAATTTTGTATGCTGATCCTAAACCTTCATCATGATGAATCTTCATAAATGGAAATGTTTTGGCCGCACGCCTGCTTCAACCATCCGATGGCAGGGTCTCGAGCTGTGCTCAGCTCCAAGCCACTGTCTTTATTAAGAGATATCAAACCACTTGACACGGCTGGAAGCCGGAGAGAATTTTATCAACATAACTCACCACAAAAATATGCATTCATACATTACATACCTCTACGGGGAGGAAACGTGGCACAGTATTAAATGCCTTGGAAAGCTGCGTGTCAAGAAGGCTAATTTGTTAAGCTCTTTAGCCTTTCTACAGTGCTGTCGTGAAGAGAAGACGATTCCATGTTCTGCCGTTGTGAGCCACCATGTCAATACCACTACGGCCAGAAGACGTTTTCGCCGAATGAGCTTTGCCTTACTACATCACACTAGGAAGCAGTTGGATACAAACAGACATGAACTAATGGCCGTTGACCAGCAGTTGACAGTCTCTTTCGGATTTGGATTGGGACTGGATTGACGCAGCCACAATGGCACAACAAATGTCAGCTTCATACCACGGAAATGCAAAAAGGGAAATTCAGTCGGCTTTCTCAGCAACAGCATGTAGCAGAAAGTGTAACAGCAGAACGCGCCATTATTGACATGACAGCAAGTAACATCAATGTGGGTGCCATGTCGGCTCTCAAGAAAGGACTCAACTTTGCACCTTCTCCTAGGACTATCCCTTTCGCGGACATAAGTGGTATGGAACAAGCAGTTTGCAAGATGCCCAACAAAACTGCGGAAGAAATTCGTTGTGAAACAAGTCACATTCTCTCAAAATCCAAGGAACTAAGACTGACTTGACAAGAGAGGAATGTATTGGCATTCAAGAACTCTGGAATGACCCCATTATAGTAGCCTTGCGAACTGATAAGTGCAATGCAGCCGTGATTATAGAACAAGCCAACTACGACGCGAAAATTCGGGAGAGGCTGGATGAAGAGACATACCAAAAATTACTGAAGGACCCCAACATTGAAAATCCTGAGGAAGACGTCCGAACTTCTCAAATGATTTTCACTGGAAGAAAGCTGCATTAAAAATCTCTGTCCACAGGCACCTTGACCACCAAACCTTATATGGCCTCCCAAAGGTTCACAAAATGAACACTCCTCTTCGTCCAATAGTGAGTACCATTTGTGCACTGACTTACAGTCCCGCAAAACATCTGGCCACCCTACTTATTCCACACGCCAGTCACTGTGAGCATCATGTCAAGAATACGACCAACTTCAGAAGAATCAAAACCTTACATCTTTGAGGGAAGGATATCATGGTGAGCTTTGATGTGGTGTCATTATTCACAAATGCTCCCATCAAAGATTCCATAGACCTGCTGACCCAGTTATTCGATGACACTGTTGTGGATTTATTCAGAGATAGTCTGACATCATATTTTTTATTTGGTGGCGAATATTTCGACCAGACTGACGGTGTCGCAATGGGAAGCCCATCAGCTCCTGTTATTGCCAATCTGTTTATGGAATACTTTGAGAACATCGCCAAAGACACGGCTCCTGCAAAGCCTTGCTGTTTCTATCATTATGTTGACGATACGTTCATTGTCTGGCCAAATGAATATGAAAAACTGGGTGAATTCTTGGAGCACATCAAAAGCATCCATGATAAAATCAATTTCACGATGGAGGTAGAGAGAGATGGTGCCCTGCTGCTCCTTGACGTACTTGTCAGGCACAAAACAAATGGATGGCTTAGCCATAGTGTCTACCGGAAACCCGCCTACATGGACCCGTATTTGCACGCTACAAGCCTCCACCCCCCCATTGCAAAAAGATCTGTTCTAAGGACGCTGGTACATGGAGCAGAAGTAGTTTCTGACAATTAACATCTGCAGAAGGAACTGAACCACTTATGGAAAGTGTTCAAGAAAAATGGCTACAGCAACTGCCAGATACCACAAGTCCTCCATCCGAAGACATGCAAGCAGGAGACCATTGAGGAGGAGACAAAGAAGCTTGCAGTTTTGCCATTTTGTGGCTCGGTAGCTTCTTAAGAGACACGAGAGCAAACGGTCTTCAGGCTTCCTACAAAATTGTGAGAGATGATGAGACCTGTGAAAGATGATCTAGGCCTTAGAACACCAGGTGTGTACAAGATGCCGTGTGGATGTAGACAGTGTGCAATATTGAACAGCACTGTGTTGAACATGAAAGATGTTTCTGCCTACATTATCTGGAGAAACCAGCAATTGCGTCGCATGCTCTAGAAAACAAACATCGCATTGCGTTCGAGGATACATCAGTCATTACCAGAACAAATACTTTCTGGGATAGCATAATAAGAGGCTATTGAAACTGAAATATCTGAAAAATCTCTTAATAAAGACAGCGGCTTGCAGCTGAGCACAGCTTGGGACCCGGCCAAAACATTGCCATATATGGTGATGCGGCTCAGCACCATTGACATCACAGGAAGCTGCACAGGTATATAAGGACGGCAGCAGCAATGATAAGACAGTGACCACATGACAATGGCCGAGGAGATTTCGGCCAATAGCTCATGGATTTCAAACCAGTTGAAGCGGCTGGAAGCCTGAGAGAATTTTATCAATACTACTTATTGTTACCAGCAGAGCCTCCTCATCTTGCACGAGATCACATGGCAGGCAAACATAATTGAAATAACTTTCTTTCACGACTTGCTTCTGTTTCCCTAATTGGCTCCTTTTATCCACTTAACATTAGAGTTCTCAATGACAAACCCACCGTCTGCACCTGTCCACACCTCTCGGGAAGAATAAAGACTGCCACGATAGGTGAGGCAGCCCGTGCTGACTCAGAGGTACCATCAACAGTAGGCAACACTGCAACCCTGTTACTGAGGAATAAGGTAATAGCCTTTCCAGCCCAGAGGTTCCATATGGCACTGTCATCTTTATCTGTACCTTTAGGTCTAACGATCTGACCAAAGATTATAAACAACACTGCAGGACTTTCCAAATTCACTGTGGTTAGTTCGGCTACCATAATTTCAAGGAAACAGAGATCATTAGGCTGCAATGCATTGACAAAATATGTATTGGTGTTTCATGTCCATGTTAGAGTACAAGCAGCAATATTTTTAAGATATTACATCAAGGTAAAGGAAACGAAGAAATTTGAAAATTTCATTAATAAATTATTTTCAAATGTCTAAATTAGTAACAAACAGTCTGAAAAGATGTTGGTTACAGTAAATTAAACATACCCGGGTCAATGATGCCAAATGGAATAATCCATGTCAAATGGAATCATCCAAAATTTCGCTCCAAAAACAAAAAAAACCTCAGAAATTGCAACAAATATCCATTATTCCAACCATCATGTATAGAAATATGCAAAGAAATACATTTGTTTACAAATTAACAAAATTTGTTTCTGGAAAGGTTTGAGGCCTGTCCCCAGTTTTGCCTTCTGCCCAGAGATACACAACACTACCACATTTCAACAATCACCGCCCAGCATCTGTTGAATGGCAGGGAGGTAGGAACCTGAAAGCACAGTAGCACTCAAGGATTTTTGGTGGCACTATAGGCTCCAGAGATTAGTTCGCCTCAAGTGCCCCAGTGACACTGCAGCCAAGTGCAGCTGGGTGAAGCCTGTTTACTATGGGCAACAAAGCTTCCAGTTGTTCAAGGATGGTAGCCAATTTCCTCTGAATTGGTTCACCTCCCTATCCATCTCTAACAAGCAATTTTATCAGCAGATTGAGTAGCTGAAGCTATGGTCTGACTCTTAAAATAAAAAAAAATCAGAGACAACAACAATACAGACAGCCTGATTTTGCAGTATGTAACATATGTGAGAATAAATCTCTAAAAACAAAAACAACCACGAATTTTAAAAATAAAACACTAAGAAAAATACGGAAAAGTTATGTAACTTGAGAGTTTGGAGGTGTTACACAAGCAGCTACTGGAACTAATGTCCGTTTAGCCGCCAGCCGATTAGCAGCAGACGCAGCCTTCTGTAAGTGAAACCAGCTTCTGATTAGAAGCGACATATAGTATTTTGATTTTTGTCTGCGCGTTTTCGTTTCACTTTGTAAATTTATACTGTGCTCTCATGCATAGTAGATTCAAATTCGCATTTTAACAAACAGTGTAGTCTTCCTTTGAGCGCATCACTACTGTAGTTTTTGTTTTCTTGGCACTGTAATAATGAAAAAGGACTGTGACTGCTGTGTGCAGATGCAGCCTAAGCTAGTGACACTTCACTCCCAGCTTCAAGCTGTGTTAACATTGGTTGCACAGCTGGAGGCCGAGATTGAGGGGCGTCGTCGTTGTTGGCCGGTAGTGGAGACCGAATGGACTCCCGTCGTCTCCACTGATCGGCCTGCACCAGCGAGATGCCCTGATACTGCTAGCAGTGAGGCAAACACCACACCTTCCTGGGGCACGCTCTGAGATGGTCGAGTGCACGGTTTATTGCGATTAGCTCTGCCGTAAAGACAGTACAGCCAGGGGGCAGGGAGCGCTGTTCAGTGTGGTCGCCATGAACATAGGCGTACCCGTTGTTGCATGGGAGGTTGCTCTAGTGCGTGGTGGGAGGCGCAACACATTCTGGGCGACCGATCATGAGGCTGCAAGATCTGGGCTTTCACAGAGGGTGGGTTTGCTTCTAGTTGGGAGCTCCAACATTAGGCGGGTGATGGAGCCCCTTTGAGAGATGGGTGGAGTCATTCCAGATGTGTAACGGGTCCTCCAGGATGCCATGAAGGATACGGGGTGCAGCCAACTGCAGGTGGTGGCTCATGTCGGTACCAATGATGTGTGTCGCTTTGGATCTGAAAACATTCTCTCAGGTTTTGAGCAGTTATCTGAAGTGGTAAAGACTGACAGTCTTGCTTTCCAGATGAAAGCAGAGCTCACCATCTGCAGCATAGTTGACAGGACCTACTGTTGACCTCTGGTACAGTGCCAAGTGGAAGGACTGAATCAGAGGCTCAGACGGTTCTGTGACTGTATAGGCTGCAGAGTCCTTGACTTGCACCATCGGGTGGTGGGTTTTCGAGTTCCACTGAATAGGTCAGGAGTCCACTATATGCAGGAAGTGGCTACACGGGTAGTGGGGGCTGTGTGGGGTGGACTGGACAGTTTTTAAGGATAGAGGGCCCCGGGGAAAAACAAAATCTCATAGGGTGCAGGTGGATCACAGGAGAAATTTAGATCTAGGAACTATCGGCATAACAATTGTAAATTGTCGTAGCTGTGTCGGGAAAGTACCAGAACTCCAAGCGTTATTAGAACGCACTGAAACACACATAATTGTAGGCAGTGAAAGTTGGCTGAAGCCGGAAATAAGTTCAGCAGAAGTATTTGTATAAGATCTAACTGTGTTCAGAAAGGATAGATTAAACAAAATAGGTGGAGGCGTGTTTGTAGCCATCAAAAGTAGTCTTTCGTGTAGTGAAGTTGATAGTTCCTGTGAGCTATTATGGGTAGAAGTTGTACCTGAAAATCTTAAGAAGTTAATACTTGGTTCCTTTTACCAGCCTCCTAACTGATGATACAATAGCAGAAAGGTTCAAAGAAAACCTGAGTCTAGTTACAAAAATGTACCCGACTAACACGGTTACAGTAGGTGGTGATTTTAATTTACCCTCAATCTGTTGGCAAAATTATATTTTCAAATCAGGAGGTACGCATAAAACATCATGTGAAATTGTACTCAACGCATTCTCTGAGAATTACTTCGAACAATTAGTTCATGAGCCAACTAGAATTGTAAATGGATGTGAAAACACACCTGATCTCTTAGCAACAAATAATCCTGATCTCATAACGTGCATCAAAACGGATACAGGTATTAGTGAACACAGAGCAGTTGTAGTGAGATTGAATATCGGAAGTCCCAAAGTTACCAAAAATAGATGAAACGTATATTTGTTCCGGAAAGCAGATAGAAATGCAATACATTGCTTCTTGAAAGACAGATTCCAGTTGTTTCTAACACTGAACGTAGGTGTAGACCAGATGTGGCTCAAATTCAAAGGAGTGATATCGACAGCAATTGACAGTTTTATACCAAATAAATTAATAAAAGAAGGAGGTGATTCCCCCTTGGTACACAAAACAGGTCGGGACACTGTTACAAAAGCAACAGAGAAGTCATGCTAAATTTAAATGATCACAAAATCCCCAGGATTGGCAATCCTACACAGAAGCTCAAAATTTAGCGAGGACTTCAATGTGTGATGCCTACAGTACTTTACACAATGAAACTTTTCCCGAAATTTGACTGAAAACCCAAAAAGATTTTGGTCATACGTTAAATATACTAGGGCAAAAACACAAACAATACACTCACTAAGTGATAGTAATGGTGATCCTGCCAATGACAGCGCTACTAAAGCAGTTATTAAACATAACTTTTAGAAACTCATTCCCCAAAGAAGACGAAACCAGTATTCCAGATTTTGAATTACAAACAGCGGCCAGAATGAGTAACATAGAAATAGATATCATCAGAGTAGTGAAGCAACTAAAATCACTTAACAAGAACAAGTCTTCTGATCCAGACTGTATAGCCATTAGATTTCTATCTGATTTTGCTGAAGCGATAGTTCCTTATTTAACAGCCATATACAACCGCTCTCTCAAAGAAGGACCTGCACCAAAAGATTGGAAAGTTGCACAGGACACACCTATATTCAAGAAAGGCACTAGGAGTAACCCACTAAACTACAGAACTATTTCATTGACGTCAATTTGCAGCAGGGTTTTGGAACATATTCTGTATTCAAATATTATGAATTATCTCTAACAGAAAGATCTATTGACCCAAGGTCAACATGGATTTAGAAAATATTGTTCATGCGAAACGCAACTAGCTCTTTACTCACATGAAGTGATGGGTGCTATTGACAAGGGTTCGCAAATCAATTCCATATATCTTGATTTCCAGAAGGCTTTTGACATTGTACCTCACAAACGGCTTTTAATCAAATTGCGTGGTTATAGTCTATTGCCCCAAATTTGCAACTGGATAGGGGATTTCCTGTCAGAGAGGACACAGTTCGTAGTAATCGATTGTAAGGCATCAACTAAAACGGAGGTGATATCGGGTGTTCCACAGGGTAGTGTTATTGGTCCTCTGCTGTTCCTTATTTACATAAATGATTTAGGGGGAAATATAAGTAACACTCTTACGTTGTTCGCAGATGATGCCGCCATTTACCACCTAGTAAAATATCTAAAGATCAAAACCAACTGCAGAACGATCTGAATAAGATATCACTATGGTGTAAAAATTGGCAATTGAGTCTAAATAATGAAAAGTGTGAAGTCGTCTACATGAGTACAAAAAGAAATACGTTAAACTTTGTTTACAAGATAAATCAATCAAAAGTGAAGGCCATAAACTGTACAAAATACTTACAAATTACTATTACTTCAGACTTAAACTGGAAAAAACAGGTTGATAATGTCGTAGGAAAGGTGAACCAGAGACTGCGTTTTATTGGCAGAGCCCTTAAAAGATGCAACAGAACTACTAAAGGAACGGCATACACTACACTTGTCCATATTTTTTTGGATTATTGCTACCAAGTGTGGGATCCTGATCAGGTGGGTTTGATGGAAGACATCGAAAGAGTCCTAAGAAGGCCACCTTGTTTCGTATTATCATGATACAGGGTAGACAGTGTTCTCGGAAATGATACAGGATCTGTAATGGGAATCATTACAACAACGGCGCTTATTGCTGCAGCGTGGGCTACTTACGAAACTCTAATAACCAACATTCTCCTCTGAATGTGAAAATATATTTGGACTCCCACTTACATAGGTAGAACTGATCATCAGAATAAAATACGAGACATCAGAACTCTAACAGAGAGATTCAGGTGTTCTTTCTTCCTGTGCGCTATTTGAGAATGGAATGGGAGATAAATAGTATAACGGTGGTTCGATGAACTCTCTGCTAGGCACTTAAATGTGATTTGCAGAGTACCCCGTGTAGATGTAGATGTAATGGAATTATTCCACCTCACACTGTTTTTCAGTGTTACAGCTATTTATTTAATTGACTTTAATGTGTGAATCAGCATACCACTACTACTTTATCCAAATATTACAAGAATGTTACTCCATGCATCCGTGTTAATATATCTAACAACGAAAAATATAAATTGGAATGTCAATAATAGAGGATAGGTAACAATTCACCATAAAAAGCACCGCTGAGCCAGACAGGCACACAAAATATATAATTACTTTAACACATCTTATATTTTCGACCATGGCTATCGTCAGAAAAAGGAACACAAACAACCTCTGATAATAAAGTTTGGTGAATAGCCCTGTAACATTAATGTAGATGAACTATGAAATACAGTATTTACCTTATTGTACTTCAAAATAGTCATCACTAAGCTCCAACAGTGGGGCACTAATCTCCCCCCCCCCACAGCGCTGTCTTCAATGTCTTTGCAGTGTGTGCGCGTAAGTGGAACCCACAATGAGAACCCTGTCACCCCTCATTCCTTGATTTGACGCATCCAGCACAGGTTGAGGCATTTTTGATGCTACGCAGCTCTTAAAGGTGGGAGGATTTGGCATCCCTGTTACACTCCTGGATAAGTGGCAAGAAAACCCATCGAAGACTGAAGTTGATAGATTTTCTTTGCTCTGTATTGCTTTGATTTCTCACTGATCATGTATTTAAGAATATTTCATTGCTTTTTGACAACAATGGTAATGGTATTATCATTATTACATATTTTTGTATATTCTAGCAAAAACCAGGACTATCCAGAGGCGCCGACTTTTGAAAATTAGTGTGGATGTTCTATACCACAGTTCACAAATGTTCGAAACCAACCCTCCTGGAAATCATGTTCATGCAATTTTGAATGAGCAATACTTGATAAAAGTAAATAGGCAGTTGTCTGTCCTTTTAAAGACAGATGAAAGAAGGAGGAGGAAGAAGAAAAGGAAAGCATGTCTGCATTAGGACAATACAATAAAGCGATCTAATTGGCTGAAGTGGATATTTTGATATAAGTAACACTCCAAAATGTCTACACGACCAATGAAATAATCTTTCACTGTACACTAATCTAACACTTTTTGTGTGAAGCTATTCTTTCTGACAAAAGCATTTGGTAGAACACCACGATTTAAAGAAATCTTTGAAATCTTTGACATCAAACATTTTTTGGTTAGTTCCAAGCAAGAGCTGTATACTTCATCGAAACTTTCATCACTTCTAGATAACTTCATGACATCTCTGACAGTATTAATGTAGTCCACAGTTTTTTTAAACCTGAGAGAAAAGTATTACAAATTTCAACTGAATCTATACTTTTAATAACAAGGGAAGTGACAAAGATAAATGAAAAACGATTAACTTTAGCATCAGCATCAGATTCTTCAAGCTAAATTCCTGAAAGAACACAATAGAATGTTCATAAATACGTACACCTGAAAGGTCAAAAGGTCCGACGTGCTTCAGGGTGAATAAAGCTAGCATAGTGGGTAAAACACGGGACACTCATTACTACTTGCTTGGTGATCCGCGTGCAAAACTGATCATTTCTTTCACGTATGAAATATCGTCTCTTGCTATGCATTGCCTCTTGAGTCATAAGGTACGTTTTGATTTTTCCCAATTTTTTTTTTTTTTAATTTATACAATTTTATTTTCCACCTCAATTTTATGTGGGTGCTCAGCACCCCCAAAAAATTCTTGGGGAGGGGGGGGGGATGGGGATGCACGAGCCCTGGAGCACCCACGGAGTCGGCGCCCCTGGGACTATCAGTTAGTCAAGGATAATGAGGAATTGTGTTCCTTATTGAAGTATTGTCTTTTCTTCCATTGAAAATTGTTTGAGAGACCAAAACTGGTCAAGAATAAAGGGGTAATAAAACAGCTAATAGTAAAAACATAATTCTTCAAATTCACCATGGCTGTAAAAAGTCACCTGACCAAATTATATATAAACTTTGCGAGTTTAAAACAGGGCCCAGAATACTGAAGACAATTGACAATAAAAGTAAGTTGCAAAATTTTGTCTATCCATTTTTCCCCCTTTTACAAAACAATAATTGGTACTTTTTCAAAGTTGATTGGGAGTGTTCATGGTGGAAGAGCTAATAATTAGACTATTGCCACAAAGTACTCTCTGTAATGGAATTCCTATTAAGTTTTACAAACTGGTTTTCAACTGCTTTTGTTCATTCAGAAGAATAACATTACCATAGCCAACTACTGGTTTTCAAATTGAACTTTTCCTTTTGCACCAGAGAGGATATGATATAAAGGGCACAGCTTTGAGACACAGGTTGGCTTCGAATGTCCACCTGTCACGAGATTACAAAAAAGAAGCTAGCTGAGGACTTACGAAACACCCTTTGTGGTGTGTATATATTGTGACAAACCCCTTTTCTATGATCTACATCTTCATAAATATTCTGCAAATCACATTGAAGTAAATGGCAGAGGGTTCATCGAACTACTTTTATATTTCTCTACCAATCCATTCTCTAATAGCACGCGAGAAAAAGGAAGACCTAGATATTTCAATTTTCGATCCGATTTCTCTTATTTGTTGATGGCAGCTAATAAAATATGTTCTCATTCGGAACAGAAAGTTGGTGAAAGAAATTCTGTAAATCTCACCGATTACTTTTCTTGAATACTGAAGTGACCTGTGCAACTTCCCAGTCTTTGGGTATGGATCTTTCACTGAGTGGGTGGTTGTATATGATAGCTAGATATGGAGCTATTGCATCAATGTACTCAGAAAGGAACCCAATTAGTATACAATCTGGACCACAAAACTTGTTTGTGTTAAATGATTTAAGTGGCTATAATACTTCAAGGATATCTACTTCTAAATCATACATGCTTGCAGCTGTTCTTGATTCAAATTCTGTAGCATTTGCTTTGTATTCTTTGGTGAGGAATTTAAGAAAGCTATTACTTTCTTCATTTTTAACCAGTAACTCCATAATGAACCTCAGCACAATTCAGTGTCTTGATTAAATGACAGAAACCTGAACTGTCCATACATAATTGGCATCAATGTATGAGAAATAACATAATCCAATTTCTTAGCAGCATTTGAGAAATGTGTATCACCCTTCTTACACGGAGGTATGACTATGCATATTTAATCTTTGGCTTTGTGTGCAACATACAAAACATTCAACACTGGGTGAATTGAAAACAAACTAACTGTATTCAAATTCTGAGCCATCAATAGTAAAATAAATAGCAAATTTGTATTTAAGTAGAGATCATTAACTTTTAATACTGATGCCATACTGTTTTATTTTTTAAATATCAAATCTCAACTGCATAGTAAACGAGTGTAATTTTAAACAAAATCGTGGGAGTTGGTGATGGTAAGGAAGCAAATCCCCATGACTGACAAACCATTAAACACTTGACTCCCTTCCTTTCATACTGTATCATGCATTTCTTGTTAAAGTTATCCAATATTCACTCAGTTGCTTCCTATATTACCCAAAATATCTGTAAACCGGCAACTTCATATCAAAGTATCAAACAACAAGAGATTCAAAAATGAACTATAAATGCTGTAACTGTATCAATACTACTTCAGCATGGCCAAATATTCACTGAAAAGAAAAAAAAAAAACAGAGGCAGGAGGAGGAATATTACTTGACACTGTATTATACCAGCATGATGTAGTGGTTACTGGCATTGGATGGCAGCATGATATTCACAGGTAGAATTCCAGTCTCTTGATATTATTTATGACTTTGATCAAGTTCTCAGTGTAGTTTATTTACAAAATATCACAATTTGCTAGCACATTTTGTGTGTGTATCAATAGGTTTACAAACTGTTGAAGCAGGCAGGTTACCTCCAAACTTTTATGTGCACTCAATAAGCATTCTTTCAATATAAAGTGTTGGTTCTTGTTGAGAAACCTTCCCCCCCTGTGAATGCTATGCACTGATCCTGATAAGTTTTTAATTCTCTCCATATTTTATGGGTTGGGACAACAGCTATATATAGTATCAGATTGAAGAAAATTCCAGCAGATGTTTATATTTTTTTAATTAGTAAAGTGACCTGTTTTGGTGCTACACTGGCACCATCTTCAGATCCCCATTATGCAACTGTTGCAAGTTATAGTATGTTCAAAAGGGGTGGCCGTTGTCTCCAGTATCTGTAAATTTCTTGTGTACATGCATGATAGATATCAAACGAATCATAATTTGATACCCGTCATGCAGGGACAGAAGAAATTTACAGATACTGGAGACAATGGCCACCCCTTTTGAACATACTATAACTTGCAACAGTTGCATAATGGGGATCTGAAGATTGTGCCAGTGTAGCAACGAACTGGTTGCTTTACCAATTAAAAAGATATAAACACAACTGCTGGAATTTTTTCTATCTAATATGATTAGTTTTTGGATAAAATCCATAGAAAAAACCACTAAAATGAGCAACATGGTATTATTAACCAATTGGTGAAGAGGTAGGGAGGACAGCTGAACAAAGGCATAGACTCAGTAAGACATGCTAGGTAAGCAGTGTAAACAAAGCAAAAGCCTGTTGCTATGATATGAAATTATTCTTGAATTACTGCACAGTAATATGGAATAAAGTTTTCGAAAATTTATCTTTGTTGGTCATATAACCAACTGTTTATGCTTGTATAGCATCATTGCTAATGCAATAAACTTGTTCTACCAATGACTTTGGTTGCAATTATTAAATTTTAACACTCATGCTTTCATTATAAATGCATTAAAAAAACACTGTTCCAAAAAAAAAAAATGTTTAATACCTTCCAAGAAAATCATCTTGAGTTCTATCTTTGTCAAAGAGCTTGTATAGCACGTACTGGCTATTCACCTCCTCTACCACACACTGGGAAGTGTAAGAAGCAAAAGCACATTAAGAGCCAGTCACAGAACTTAAATTATAATTATCACAATGTTACTTGCAATTAATGCAGAGTAAAACAGTACAGAACAATTAAGTTAATTGTAAACACATAAACCAAATTATATTGAATGAGGAAGTCAAGAGAAACATGCTAGCTATGAAATCAGTAAAGGAGAGGGAAAACAAACAGAATGCAGCTCATGAGATAACATTGCTACCAACAAAGAAACAGAAGGGAAGGAGATTGATAGCAATTATTTTGATCAATTTTACAAGTGTCTGTTAGAGGAAGGCAAGATACACTAGTATAGTTCAAGAGCTGCATTCTATTATTATATTATACAGTATTAAAAAACTTTAGTAGAGGCACACACATATATTCTGGTTAACAGTTTAGGAATGATAAACATAATAAGCAAACAAATTAAAACTTTGTAGGTAGATATATAAAGAGGAATTAGAAACAGCAAGCTCATTATTTTATAATAAAAAATAAAATAGCATCAGCTATTTTTCAGGCTATGATAAGAGTCAAATTGGAGACCCCAACCTAAATCACCCATAAATGAATATGAATGCACAAGCATAAAAATTATTCTAACACAACAACCACAGCACACTACATATAAAGAAGAAACTGCTTCTACGAAAAAGTGATTAACACAACTTGATTAAATTTAGAGCATATAATATTTAAAAAATATGTACATACCTGAAAAAGAAAGATAACTATTTTGAAAGAAAGAGAGAATCATCAGCACAATGTTAGCCATAAAGCTGACACAAAAAACATTTCAAAGAAATAAAGCTGGAATGTTAATAGCAAACTTTTTAATTAAAAGCAATGATGATATAAACTTGCAACTACAAATTATTTGTAAAATGAAATTCACTATCAAGCAACTGCATTTATTTTCATATGTTGGGATGGCCATACAACACGACGACTTACCATACCAAGGAACAGGCTATTTTCCTGTGTTAATAATGTGTTTTGGATTGTTATTCGGAATGATTGTAATATCCAAAAGCATTTTCTGTTAATATTCTCAAAAGGATTCTGTTGGTTTTATATAATTAAAGTTTACAAATAATTGAATTTTAACAATTTGGTCTCACAATTGAAAATGATCTGTTATTTGTTGAAGCTTTGGTAATAGCACTGCTCAGGAGTAAGACGAAGCTATTATAGCCATGTTAATTGAAGTTACTATCATTTTCTGTACTTTTTCTTCACACAGTTTAGCTATTTAATGATGGATTATCCATTTATAACTTTTATGTATTGGAAAAGAATTTTGAGGAAGCTTATACAGGAAACCTTCTGTAAGTTCAAACATTTGTGGCCTCTTTGTTTTCCAATAAGAAACTTCAAAACTGGATTTCAGGTAAAATATACTTACATTTTAAAACTGATCATTGTTTGTTTGTGTCAACAGATTAATATAAAAATTGAAACTATTATACACCATAAACATGTGCAAAAATAAGGATTGCTTCTTGAATTCAGTATTCATTTTCTCCAAAATGACTTTCACTTTTAAATGAACATTATTGTTAGTAGAACAGTAAAAATTACATATTATGTGTGTAACTAACCATGTTAGACTACTGGTATTTCCATAAAAGAGTCAAATACCCTATTCTATAAACAATCACAGTGCAAACAACTGCTTTTAATAGAGCATCGGGATGCATTAAGGATTTACTCAGTCTATAATGAGGTAAACTTTCCCGGTGGGATAAACAAAAATAAAAATAGAAAACAGATGACTTACCAAAAGGACCGGCAGGTCGATAGAAACAAATAAAATAAATAAAATCACACACACACAAACACACATACAAGCTTTCGCAGCCTAGCTGCTTCGTCAGGCAGAAGGGAAGGAGAGGGAAAAGGAAATGATGAGGGTTTCAAGGGAGTGGATAAGGAGTCATTCCAATCCCGGGACAGGAAAGACTTACCTTGGGGGGGGGGGGGGGGGGGGGGGAAAGAGAGTAAACAAATACACACACACACCCACACATTTACACAGACGCAAGTACACTTAGGCAGACATACTGTAGAACTGTAGAAAGCAAAGAAGTTAGAAGTTAGACAGAGATGCCACTTGAGGTAGAGGCTCTGTCCAGAGAACCAAGTCAAAGATGTTAAGATGGTGGGTGGGAATTCGAATTTAGCGGAGGTTGAGACCAGGTGGGTAACGGGAAGAGAGAATATGCTGAAGGGCTAGTTCCCATCTCCGGAGTTCTGAAGGATTGGTGTCGGTGGGAAGTATCCAGATAACCCGGACGGTGTAACACTGTGCCAAGATGTGCTGGCCGTGCACCAAGGCGTGTTTAGCCACAGGGTGATCCTCATTACCAACAAACACTGTCTGCCTGTGACCATTCATGCGAATGGACAGTTTGTTGCTGGTGATTCCCACATAGAACGCTTCACAGTGCAGGCATGTCAGTTGGTAAATCACGTGGGTGCTGTCGCAAGTGGCTCTGTCCTTGATTGTGTACACCCTCCGGGTTACGGGACTGGAGTAAGTGGTGGTGGAAGGGTGCATAGGGCAGGTTTTACAACGGGGGCGGTTACAAGGGTAGGAGCCAGAAGGTAGGGAAGGTGGTTTGGGGATTTCATAGGGATGGACTAGGAGGTTACGGAGGTTAGGTGGGCGGCGGAAAGACACTCTCGGAGGAGTGGGGAGGATGTCGTGAAGGATGGATCTCATTTCGGGGCAGGATTTTAGGAAGTCGTATCCTTGCTGGAGAGCCACATTCAGAGTCCGCTCCAGTCCCGGAAAGTATCCGGTGACAAGAGGGGCACTTCTGGGGTTCCGTTGAAGGTTCTGAATTTGGGGGGATGAGGAAGTGGCTCTGGCAATTTGCTTCTGTACCAGATCAGGAGGATAGCTGCGGGATGTGAAGGCTGTTATCAGGTTATTGGTGTATTGGTTCAGGGATTCAGGACTGGAGCAGACTCGTTTGCCACGAAGACCTAAGCTGTAGGGAAGGGAACGTTTGATGTGGAAAGGATGGCAGCTGTCATAATGCAGGTACTGTTGTTTATTGGTAGGTTTGATGTGGACGGATGTGTGTAGTTGGCCGTTGGATAGATGGAGGTCGACATCGAGGAAAGTGGTATGGGATTTGGAATAGGACCAGGTGAATTTGATGGGACCAAAGGAGTTGAGGTTGGAGAGGAAATTCTGGAGTTCTTCTTCACTGTGAGTCCAGATCATGAAGATGTCGTCAATGAATCTATACCAAACTTTGGGTTGACAGGCTTGGGTGTCCAGGAAGGCTTCCTCTAAGCGTCCCATAAATAAGTTCGCGTACGAGGGGGCCATCCTGGTCCCCATGGCTGTTCCCTTTAGTTGTTGGTATGTCTGGCCCTCAAAAGTGAAGAAGTTGTGGGTTAGGATGAAGCTGGCTAGGGTATTAAGGAAAGAGGTTTTAGGTAAGGAAGTGGGTGGTCGGCGTGAAAGGAAATATTCCATCGCAGCGAGGCCCTGTGCATGTGGGATATTAGTGTATAAGGAAGTGACATCGATAGTTACAAGGATGGTTTCAGGAGGTAACAGGCTGGGTAAGGATTTCAGGCGGTCGAGGAAGTGGTTGGTGTCTTTGATGAAGGATGGGAGACTGCACATGATGGGTTGAAGGTGTTGGTCTATGTAGGCAGAGATTCGTTCTGATGGGGCTTGGTAACCGGCCACAAGGGGGCGGCCGGGATGATTGGGTTTGTGAATCTTCGGAAGTAGGTAGAAGGTGGGGGTGCGGGGTGTCGGTGGAGTCATGAGGTTAATGGAGTCAGGTGAAAGGTTTTGTAGGGGGCCTAAGGTTTTAAGGATTCCTTGAAGCTCTGCCTGGACATCAGGAATGGGATCGCCTTGAAAAACTTTATATGTGGTATTATCTGAAAGCTGACGCACTCCCTCTGCCACATACTCCCGCCGATCAAGTACCACTGTCGTGGAGCCCTTGTCGGCAGGGAGAATGACGATGGAATGGTCAGCCTTCAGATCACGGATGGCTCGGGATTCAGCTGCGGTAATGTTGGGAGTAGGATTAAGGTTTCTCAGGAAGGACTGGGAGGCAAGGTTGGAAGTAAGGAATTCCTGGAAGGTTTGAAGAGGGTGATTTTGAGGAAGAGCAGGTGGGTCTCGCTGTGACGGAGGACGGAACTGTTCTAGGCAGGGTTCGATTTGAATGATGTATTGGGGAGCTGGATCATTAGGAAGAGGATTACTTTTCTTCGTGGCAAAGTGATATCTCCAGCAAAGACTGCGAGTATAGGATAGTAAATCTTTCACAAGGGTTGTTTGGTTGAATTTGGGAGTAGGGCTAAAGGTCAGCCCTTTGGATAGGACAGAGGTTTCAGATTGGGAGAGAGGTTTGGAGGAGAGGTTGACCACTGAATTGGGATGTTGTGGTTCCGGATTGTGTGGATTGGAATTTTGAGGTTTGGGAGGGAGAGGAGTTGGGAGTGGGAGATTGAGTAGATGGGGGAGACTGGGTTTGTGTGCAATCAGAGGAGGTTGAGGTTTACTGGAGAGGTTGTTGAGGGAGAGAGTGTTGCCTGTCAACTCCTATCCCTAATCAAAATCCTCAACCTTTCCTCTCCTACATCTACACCTGCAGTTCAGAATATCCTCCTTCAGGCCAACCACAAATTAGAACAGCATGCCACCCAGCACCTCAAAAAACTATCCAATCTCCTGGTCACCCACCTCTGGAAAGGCAACACTCTTTCCCTCAACAACCTCTCCAGTAAACCTCAACCTCCTCTGATTGCACACAAACCCAGTCTCTCCCATCTACTCAATCTCCCACTCCCAACTCCTCTCCCTCCCAAACCTCAAAATTCCAATCCACACAATCCGGAACCACAACATCCCAATTCAGTGGTCAACCTCTCCTCCAAACCTCTCTCCCAATCTGAAACCTCTGTCCTATCCAAAGGGCTGACCTTTAGCCCTACTCCCAAATTCAACCAAACAACCCTTGTGAAAGATTTACTATCCTATACTCGCAGTCTTTGCTGGAGATATCACTTTGCCACGAAGAAAAGTAATCCTCTTCCTAATGATCCAGCTCCCCAATACATCATTCAAATTGAACCCTGCCTAGAACAGTTCCGTCCTCCGTCACAGCGACACCCACCTGCTCTTCCTCAAAATCACCCTCTTCAAACCTTCCAGGAATTCCTTACTTCCAACCTTGCCTCCCAGTCCTTCCTGAGAAACCTTAATCCTACTCCCAACATTACCGCAGCTGAATCCCGAGCCATCCGTGATCTGAAGGCTGACCATTCCATCGTCATTCTCCCTGCTGACAAGGGCTCCACGACAGTGGTACTTGATCGGCGGGAGTATGTGGCAGAGGGAGTGCGTCAGCTTTCAGATAATACCACATATAAAGTTTTTCAAGGCGATCCCATTCCTGATGTCCAGGCAGAGCTTCAAGGAATCCTTAAAACCTTAGGCCCCCTACAAAACCTTTCACCTGACTCCATTAACCTCATGACTCCACCGACACCCCGCACCCCCACCTTCTACCTACTTCCGAAGATTCACAAACCCAATCATCCCGGCTGCCCCCTTGTGGCCGGTTACCAAGCCCCAACAGAACGAATCTCTGCCTACATAGACCAACACCTTCAACCCATCATGTGCAGTCTCCCATCCTTCATCAAAGACACCAACCACTTCCTCGACCGCCTGAAATCCTTACCCAGCCTGTTACCTCCTGAAACCATCCTTGTAACTATCGATGCCACTTCCTTATACACTAATATCCCACATGCACAGGGCCTCGCTGCGATGGAATATTTCCTTTCACGCCGACCACCCACTTCCTTACCTAAAACCTCTTTCCTTAATACCCTAGCCAGCTTCATCCTAACCCACAACTTCTTCACTTTTGAGGGCCAGACATACCAACAACTAAAGGGAACAGCCATGGGGACCAGGATGGCCCCCTCGTACGCGAACTTATTTATGGGACGCTTAGAGGAAGCCTTCCTGGACACCCAAGCCTGTCAACCCAAAGTTTGGTATAGATTCATTGACGACATCTTCATGATCTGGACTCACAGTGAAGAAGAACTCCAGAATTTCCTCTCCAACCTCAACTCCTTTGGTCCCATCAAATTCACCTGGTCCTATTCCAAATCCCATACCACTTTCCTCGATGTCGACCTCCATCTATCCAACGGCCAACTACACACATCCGTCCACATCAAACCTACCAATAAACAACAGTACCTGCATTATGACAGCTGCCATCCTTTCCACATCAAACGTTCCCTTCCCTACAGCTTAGGTCTTCGTGGCAAACGAGTCTGCTCCAGTCCTGAATCCCTGAACCAATACACCAATAACCTGATAACAGCCTTCACATCCCGCAGCTATCCTCCTGATCTGGTACAGAAGCAAATTGCCAGAGCCACTTCCTCATCCCCCCAAATTCAGAACCTTCAACGGAACCCCAGAAGTGCCCCTCTTGTCACCGGATACTTTCCGGGACTGGAGCGGACTCTGAATGTGGCTCTCCAGCAAGGATACGACTTCCTAAAATCCTGCCCCGAAATGAGATCCATCCTTCACGACATCCTCCCCACTCCTCCGAGAGTGTCTTTCCGCCGCCCACTTAACCTCCGTAACCTCCTAGTCCATCCCTATGAAGTCCCCAAACCACCTTCCCTACCTTCTGGCTCCTACCCTTGTAACCACCCCCGTTGTAAAACCTGCCCTATGCACCCTTCCACCACCACTTACTCCAGTCCCGTAACCCGGAGGGTGTACACAATCAAGGGCAGAGCCACTTGCGACAGCACCCACGTGATTTACCAACTGACATGCCTGCACTGTGAAGCGTTCTATGTGGGAATCACCAGCAACAAACTGTCCATTCGCATGAATGGTCACAGGCAGACAGTGTTTGTTGGTAATGAGGATCACCCTGTGGCTAAACACGCCTTGGTGCACGGCCAGCACATCTTGGCACAGTGTTACACCGTCCGGGTTATCTGGATACTTCCCACCGACACCAATCCTTCAGAACTCCGGAGATGGGAACTAGCCCTTCAGCATATTCTCTCTTCCCGTTACCCACCTGGTCTCAACCTCCGCTAAATTCGAATTCCCACCCACCATCTTAACATCTTTGACTTGGTTCTCTTGACAGAGCCTCTACCTCAAGTGGCATCTCTGTCTAACTTCTAACTTCTTTGCTTTCTACAGTTCTACAGTATGTCTGCCTAAGTGTACTTGCGTCTGTGTAAATGTGTGGGTGTGTGTGTGTGTGTGTATTTGTTTACTCTCTTCCCCCCCCCCCCCCCCCCCCCCAAGGTAAGTCTTTCCTGTCCCGGGATTGGAATGACTCCTTATCCACTCCCTTGAAACCCTCATCATTTCCTTTTCTCTCTCCTTCCCTTCTGCCTGACGAAGCAGCTAGGCTGCGAAAGCTTGTATGTGTGTTTGTGTGTGATTTTATTTATTTTATTTGTTTCTATCGACCTGCCGGTCCTTTTGGTAAGTCATCTGTTTTCTATTTTTATTTTGATATATATATATATATATATATACACACACACACACACACACACACACACACACACACACACACACACACACACACACACACGGTCACCTTCTGGTCAATTATAGATATGCTTCTAACAGGCAAATGGCAATTGCTGAGTGGATGCAAAAATACATTCCTATCTCTCACATTAACTCAGGAATATTGGAGTGCTTTTGAAACTGCAGAGCTATATGTAGTAGCTTTTATTTTCCGCTAATGAAGATGCATCTTCAGGTTATGAGACAATTTATGGAGTCCCAGAATTTAATATTTCCCTTCTTAAAAACAACCATCTGAGGGGACTAGCATCAACTACACTGAATGCTGGAACTAAAATGTTCAAATGTTTGTTAAGCTTATGGGACTTAACTACGGGGTCATCAGTCCCTAAACTTACAAACTACTTATGAACTACTTACAAACTAGGACGGCACAAATATCCATGCCCGAGGGGGGATTCGAACCCCCAACCGTAGTGGCTGTGCTGACCGTGACTGGAGCGCCGTAGTCACCTCGGCCACCGCGGCCGGCAATGCTGGAACTCCATAAATCTTCTCACTATAACATTATACACACTATATCACAACTTGAAAATGTGTCTTTATTGGCATGAAAGCAGTTGCAAATAAAGGCATTTAGACACATCTTGAAGTTTTGGAAATAATCCATAATTCTGGACAATATATTTATTATTGTTGTTCTGAGATGCTGAGTGCAGTTTTTATTCAAAAAGTATTTGTCTGTTGCTGCCTTCCACAAGGAATTGTTGGAAGTCACAAAGAGGCAGCCCTTACATTTTCATTAATCCATTAGAGAAGAAAAGAAATAATGACTCAACAAAAGGGTTGATAGTCTGCACTCAACTGAAGACCCACAAATTTAGATGTGTGACAAATAATTATGCAAGATGAGCATAAAATTTAAATAATAAAAATATAGGTGAAGAGTAATATCAGTTGTAGGATTTCCAAAAAGCTCATATTTCCTGGCTGTAAGGTAATAACTGAAAAGTAAAGTAACTTTATTAGAGACCTGTGACAATTTATTACCTACAATCCCTAAAAATGGTAGGCTAATGGGTAGTATGTACTGTGTATTTCTGCAGATAAAACGATCTTCAGATAAGATGAGGTACAAATTTTCCATCAAAATTTTACAGTTTATGCATATATTTGGCCTATAAGACGACCCCCAGGTTACCATATTTACCTGAATGCAAGCCACACTTTTTTCCAGGTAATTTCTTTTTCCGAGACATTTAATCTTGCCCATGTATGTATTATGACAGTGAAAACACACAAAATTGCCTGAGAACAGAAGAAATAGATTTCAAAAGGCTAAATTGTTGCGTGTAGCTCTGAAATATTTTAACCCTTTCACTGTCCCGTATGTAAATATACGCTAATCGTTTCAGTGCAACTCTGGATATATTGAGAAATTATTTTTGATAAGCAACATTGTAAAATCAAGCTGCATTGTAAATAATTAATTCTATTACTACTTTAAGGCATATAGTTTATTGTATGTACCCTTGTCTGCTCAGTAAATTAATAAAGCCCGGAATGCCAATAATTTTTTTAAAATTATGCAAACCTCTTTTTTTCTCATAAATCTTTCCTCCACAATGTAAATTTCAGAATAAATTTCAATCTAATTTTTTTGTACCGTCGTATAAGACGACCTCTGATTTTGTGGCCCTTTTATTTTTTTGTTTCAGCCATTGTCTTATCTGCAGAAATATACGGTATATATAAAACACTAACTGGGAATTATTATTTTGTTGAGGTAGTAAATTTCACATAAATCACTAATACATGTACATTTTGCTAACAAAACCTTTTCTCTGGTTTAAGTAAGTTTATCAGCAATAGCAATCAGATGTCCATGATGACACGTCCGAGTCTCCTGCTGGCACGTGCGCGCAAACGCAAACACACACGCAAACACACACACACACACACACACACACACACACACACACACACACACACACACACACACACACACACACACACACACACACACTGAGAAAAAGTAATATTAAAGTAGCAAGAAATTAACATTTAATAAGACCAGACAACAAACAACTACAAATAACTATATGCAAAATTAAACCAAAACTTGAAGCAATTTAATACTAGATCACAAGAATTAACAGCTGTACAGCAAACCATGCTACAATATGCGGGTATGTACATGAAAACACACAACACTTTTTCTACATTAACACCAAAGCAAGCCTCCCATAAAAAGACCCAAAACATAATTGCTGCAATATCAAAATAAAACTTATGGAATATAAATCCACTAATTACTATTATGACCACACATATTAGGATATTAAAAAGATCATATAAAATCCAACAAGTCATAAGAGCATTAGCAAGCAGTCGTAATGGGATATAACACACGGTGTTAAATCTGGGAGCTGTATAAACAAAACAGGAAATTACCAAGGGTTTAAACACCACACTCCCTTTACCAAGACCAAAACTTCCATACAAACTTACAGGATAAAACACACATGTACTCATGTGACTGAAGAAACAAACGATTTATTTCTTACACACCTGTCAGGTAGAATCTAAAAAAATACCAACTCCACATATTTCAAGTTTCAAAGCTATGTCTGCTCCATCACCAAACTGTGCTACGAATGTATTATACCACCGCAAAAATATTAATTTTGTATCTACAAGCAGCAGCAAACAACACACGAGGAAGTTCAAAAAGCATCAAGACATTCTATTCAGAGCATATTCAATGCAGCTACATGTCCCTAGCTGTGGCATTCAGCCACTGGATTAACCAGTTTCAAAAGGGACTTTTTAGAATTTCTTGACAACTGTTCAAATGCAAAAATTTAGCACAGTTAAACAATTATTATATTTAAATGATCTTAAAAATGTTAATTTGTTCTGTATATTGTCCCCAAAGATTTAAATATTTGCTACAATATTGTAGTTTGTATGTTTGAAGAGAAATAAAACTGTTACACGTCTATAGTACACCAATTTACTGGTTAAATCTTCAATTACTTTTCACAGACCACCAGAAAATAACTCATAAGCATTATATCACAACATTAATAAACGCAGAATTCTTAAACTCTACCCCCCCCTCCCCCCCCCCCCCACACACACACAATATGAGATGTATGTAGTCATACATGAATGGGCTAGAGACTTAAGTTTCAAAAACATGAAGTATAAATAGTGAGAACTCTTCAGCTATAAACAAAAAATTCATGTGTGTAGTAACCTTGCATGAGTAAATGACATTACTGAAGTTTGTATGGAAGCAAACACTCTGGTACACTTCTGAAACAAAAATTAGCACACAAAAATTCTAACCTCAAGTAGTAGAAATTATTTTAAACTACCTGCCAAGAAAATCATCATTTTCAATGCCTGGAAAACCGGGGTCCCAATCCCACAGCTCGAATGACAACATCTGTCCTTTTTGGGATGTAATCTTCGCCTTTGAGATAAACATAAACATAATTAAAATGAAAATTCACTCTGGATGAGCATTACAACTGCTTGCTATGCAACTTTGATGAAATAAAGAGTAAACAAAGAAAAATAAAGACTTCATTACCAGTCACAGAATAAAACATCAGAGCATTAAGAGGTAAATATACTTGTGTAGAATTATTTTAGAATGTGCCAGATTTTATTTTCATTTGTGAAAAAATAAACATGCCATAAACTGCCAAACAACTAAAACATTTTCTTTATCCTGCAGGAACTAAAGTTCAAGTACAGTAAATGACAGTCCAATGCACTCTGTACAAGACTGGATAAATTGTGTCCACTGCTTTGATGAGCTGACAGAAGTAACACTGAAAGATTATGCAGTTTATTGACATCATTCCTTGCAGTTCATGTACATTTAAACTATAAATTATTCTGAAAGGATAACAAACCTGATTATACGATAAGTAATATTAGAACCAAGTTTTATAATTACTTTGGGAAATTTATAACAATACCCTACTCACTGTTCCCAACAAATGTGAACCCCACTAAGCTATAATGGTATGTGATTTAGAAATTAGTGTTTAAGAACTTAACAATCGTCAAGGATATACGGAAGATTGTAAAATAACAAGAATTATAACTCTGTTTAAGATCATCTATCACTTGAGTGAATGACACTTTAAGGTGCCACACATTTTGGAGTTATAAGAAGGGCCTACATGGTACTGTATACTTGTATCATGAGTTATCAACTTTCCATTCTCTAGTTCTGAAGTGTGTGCATGTATTATTAACACAAGTGCTAATTCAGAAATAAACAAAATTGTTAGAATGAAATCTTGCACTACTCTGTCTTCCAATGCTTGAACAATAAATGAAAGTTCTGCACATATTGTTGAAAGTAACTTACTTGTGACAAGTAAAAACAATAATGTATGTTACTGCTGGTGTTTAACATATATTTGCACTCAATTTTTAGAGAGCTACACCATCGCTGGAAACAGATCTTTAATAAGAAATGAAATATGGATATCTCCTGCTTAATACATGAGCAATATTCCTTGAATGGGTTTTAAGTTCATCGTAAATTTCTAATATTAAAAAAATTAATGATTAAAATTTAAACCTGCATCTTGTTAACATTTAGTAAAACACACAGCATTCAACAAAATATATTGATCATAGTGAACCTTTTATCCACACAAGGGTATAAAAATTTCAATTTTTGGAATACGAAAGGAAGTAATTTCCTCAGCATTCACATCCACAAAAGGCAAAGCAGTCAACAATACGAATATTGGTTTGAACACAACAGTGCTTTACTACGCATGGTCCTGTTTGGAGATGGTATGCTGTTGCCTTCCTCTGGCCTACGAACTGACTTACCCAGCCAGTTATAGGGGGACCTACAGTTTAATGTGGATTCTGAACCACGGTGCTACTCAAGGTTTTTCACATCAGCAACATTGCGAGTGGAAAATGACAAAAATCACAGGACCTGGTGGGGATTGAATCCTTGATCTTTGGATTCATAGTCTGGCACTCCTCCACTGTGCTATCGAACGACACCCACATCCTCAACACCCACTAATAATCTGTTAGTTATGGTTTTACTTCCACAATGCAAGAACTGTAGCATTTTTACATAGAATTAGAAACATCTATTAATTTTTGGGTTCTAAAAGCTGAAACAAAATCCAAGATTTTATTATATACATTTATAAACTGTATCCTGTAATTACACCTAACAGTGTTTCATCATGGATAAATTTAAAATGGATGCAAGCCTTAAACAGTAAAGCTACATTATGGCTTTAAATATTCACTTTAAAATGCCCCACAAAAAACTGTGGAAGTTGCACTTTCACAACTTTCATTATTATTATTATTATTATTATTATTATTATTATTATTATTATTAGTATTAGTATTGAAGACTATCTTACACAACAGTTGAAGACATATTTAAAAAAGCAGTTGAATTTGAGATCACTATAGTACCTAAGTAAAAAATTCAGTAACAAAAAATGACATATTGAACTATGAACGACACTTCATAACAGATGAAGTCATGTTCTTGTTGTGGCTATTGTTATAGTATCTACACCTGTACTCTGCAAACTATTGTAGTACATGGTAGATGGTACATTACAATGCACCAGTTATTAGGACTTTTTCTCATTCCATTCATGAATGGAGTGTGGGAAGAATGATAGCTTAACTCTATCTGTGAGGACTGTAATTAATATAATCTTGTCTTTGGGATCCCTATGGGAGCTATGGACAAGCCTGTAACAATTTCTGCTGCCTCTCTTTGTGTCCATTCAATAGTCCCTGTTATTCCTAATTGGTACAGGTGTTACATGCTTGAGTAATATTTTAGGATGGGTCATGCAAGTGTTGTGTGTGCAACCTCCTTTGCAGATTGATTGGATTTCCAAAATATTTTACCAATGAACAGAATTTGGCCTCTTGCTATACCTACAACATGTACGTCATATTGTTACACCCAAGTATTCATATAAATTTATCAATTTACAAATTGTAACAGTGACTCATTGACACCACAATCATATTACAAACTGTTTCTTTCATTTTGTGTTCAGTTTTATATTTCATAAGTCATTAGCCAATATTAGCATCACTACGGAATCTTATTGCGACCTGACAAAGAGTCTACGCAATTTTTCCCAAGGAGAATGTCACTGTTAATAACTGCAATATACATTACAAGCAAGAGTTCCAACACATTACCCTGGGGTACTCCTGATGTTATTTCTATATTTGCTATTTCTACATTTGTTGATGACTTTTCATCAAAGATAACATGCTATGTCCTCCCCACCACTAAATCACCAAATAAAAAATCTGAATTGAAAACCATATTGCACCGAGTCAAAGGCCTTTTGGAAGTTATAAAAGGGGTGGGGGAGGATATAAAAATATATATATTGCTGCAACTCTGACTTCCTTGATTTATGTCTCCAGTATATCATGTAGGAAAGGTGCAATCTAGGTTCCATATGATCAATGTTTTCAGAATCTGTACTGGTTGGCATAGAGGAAATGTGAGATGGGTCCTGTTCTTTCTTCCAAACAATGTTTTGTTCAACATATCTTTAGTATGTTTTGGTTAAAAGAGGTGCTAATTCAGCAACAAATATGGTATACAATCTGAAAGGGATTTCATCATGCCTTGTAGCTTTCTTCAGTTTCAACGAGTTCAGTTGCTTCTTGATGTCGCAGACACTAATATGTATTTCACACAACTTTGAAGTGGTACACGTACTGTATTAAATAGCAGTTTTATTTCTGTCTCCCCCCCTCCCCTTCCTTTGTAAAGGAACATTTCAAAATGGAGTTTAATGTTTCTGCTTTTAGTCTTCTCCTTTCACTTTCAGTTCCTATCTCAAACTGTGAGTATCCGGACACTAATATTGATGCCATAAACAGTCATTACTTACAACTGCAATTTCTTTGGGTTTTGTAAAAGTTTTTTTGATTATATTCTGCTATGTACTCACTGAAGGCTTCATACATTGCCCTACACATGTTTCATTCAGCGTCTACCTATAGCACTACACTTTGTTTTAAACCAGTTATGCAGTAGTCGCTGTTTCTGTTTAGAAACCTCTTTACAGTGACTATACCATTGAGGTGCTAAATACATATCTATATTGTGCTGGTCAACTATTCTCTTAAAACTGAGGCAGAGTTCCTCTCTATGATCCTGTTCTGAGCTGAAAATTTCAAGTTCCTCATTGAGATATGACCTTACGGCTTTCTAGTTTACTGATAAAATAAATATTTCTATTTGTTTTAGTACCTCTTTGTACCTTAGTAATCATCGTTAATACAACTATATCATTATCTTCATATGCTTTTGTTGGCAGAACATCCATAACTGAGCATAGTATAGGAGGAAAATAGCCATTTCAGTTGTACAATTTTTACTAGGCCACACACGACCGGTTACTTGCAGTTCGAAGCCCATTATATGGCTATATGTTATACAACCATAAATCATAAACCACAAAGCCACCGCACGCTGCCAGCATGAGGTGACTGACACTAGATATGAACTCGTACCTAACATTGATCATCTCAAGCAGCCATTGTGCAGTAGTCTCTCAGCTTATGACTTACGGTTATGCACCAGAGGTTGGGCCTTATGCTGCCCATAACCAATCATGTGTGTTTCAATAAAACCTGTACAACTGAAGTGCATATTTGCTTCCTCAACATTATGATCACTGATATTGGTTCAATGTGGACATGCTAAGAGATCTGGTACTACGATTGTATCCAATAAATTTCCACCTTGCATGGGATTCCAATATCAGTTTTGATATGAATCAGAATCTTACACCTTAGTTTCATCTGTTCCATATGAAGATATCTGGCAATCCTAAAAAACCACTACCCTAAATTGATGACAGGCTTTGTTCATAATAGTTGAAGTTTCTGATAGAAACAAAATTGTTCTGATGCCAATTAGTGAGGCTAAATCTCATGACATGCCCTATTACCCTGTGAAATAAGTTTCATCAGAAATTTTGTAGTATATATTGTGACTTAATTCCTTGAATGCATCAAACATTTTAATAGCTGAATGAAAATCCCTGATAGCTATTAAAGGACAAATGCTACAATAAGGCCAGCAGTAGCATTGTCAGCATTTCTATTTTGCTTATAGGTTGGCAACATATCACATTTCACATAGCCAGTTACATTAATGTAACCAATGACAGGTGAAAAACAATGGAATGAATACTGTATATAGTGGCGAAATTAAAATGGTAGTCTGATTTGGTGATTTTTGTGAGCTGATGTGTGTGATAGTGTGTCATATTTTCTCTCACATATATAATGAACTTCTTAATTAATCAATATCTATTATGAATGTGTCATTACTTTTTACTTTACAAGCTGATATATTGATGTTCAAACAGAAATCATTTGAAACATTGATTATTTGCAATGGAGACTGCTTGGCAAAGTGCTGTGATGAAGGAAAGTTATTTTTTGGTGTGTAATGAAAATTTTATATTTCATCATATTGTTTGTCAAAACATGACATCTGTATTTTGCTCTCTCCTTCAAGGCACATAAAGAAGTCACGATGCTTCATTCCCATCATGCCTCATGGGGAATGACAAAGTATGTGAAGTTGTGGAAACACTTAAGTACACTACTGTTCTTATTGCAGACTTATCACTGCTAGATTCTGTTTAAGTAATGAGTGGTTTCCAAACTAGATTTCTGCTGGGATGTTTAAATTTGTTTCTTTTGACTAGGCATTTTAACTACTTTATAACTTTTTTTCCCAGCTGTTATCTTTTGTCCCTCTACTCTACCCCAACAGTCATTCTTCTATTACCACTTGATGATATATCTCTACAGTGGGGCGGGGGGGTGGGGGGGGGGGGGGGGGGGGGAGAGGGAGAGCAAGAGCAAGCTTCTAGATGGACTGAAATTTAACTGGTATGGTATCTGGCAATTAACTACATTTAGACAAATAATGGTGATAATGAAAATTCCTCTTTAGATATCTAGTGCATAACTGTTGTTAATGCAAAGCTAAAAACTGTTAACTTAAATTTTTGAGGAGACAGTCATATATCTGGAGGAAGAGATAGCTACAAGTTAATGCAAAAGCTTATTCAATTACCCAAAAAGTTTCCATTCTTTCAAGGAATACTGACAGAAGACTGTTTCTTTTTCTTAATGTTAGACAGTTTCAACTGACACTGAAAATGCATTGTGCTTATTTTTTTTCTATAATTTAATCCTAAATAGCATAACATTAAAATGAAAACCTTATTCTTCATTAACGTGATACTTAAAAGTTTCATTTTTTCTTTTTCCTTGTTGGGAATAAGTAGCCTACTTATTGAGATCTCTTAACATAATGTGCAATGAAACAGGAGTTGCGAATGTGTACACAAAACTTTTTACATGAAGGAAAAGTAGTTACTTTCTTCCAATACCAAACTGAATGCTTATTACAATTTGACAATATTCTCATACCATTATATTTAGATGATGGATATTTCATATGAAACAACATATGTAGGAAGTTCTAGATTACATTTATTAGTATTCACCATGTAATCAATGCCGATCATTGTCTTGTCACAAATTTCTGTGTCATTCATGAACATGTCTGTTTTTACTGAGGAACCTTTACAAAAATATACATGCAGGTGATTCTATGTTAAAACAGAATGAACCTTTCACATAGCATCTGCACTGTACAGGTAAAGAGAATTCATTCTCAAATGTGTGTGCCTTAACAGTTGAAACATGTAAAGTTAAGAAATTGTACCTGCAATATTTTCGTCATTCAGTTTACTATTGTAACCGACATGATATAAAACTCCAACAACAAAGCCCATGCTGTAAGAACAATTATCGTGTTATTGTGTAACATTATCTATTGCAATATGTTATAATGGAATTATAATTAAGCAGAAAACTTTGTTTGTACACATCAAAAGCACAGATGCAGTACAGATATAGAATTGTGAAATCTGCAAGCTTGATAGAGAAATCTAGCAAACCTCATTTTGAATATATCAATTTGCACACAAAGTAGTGATGGCAATGGGATGACAGCATTTTCTTCTCTTTGCTACTAAAAAATAAAAGTATAGGTTGAAAGCAAGGGGAAACAAGCAGTTACTTTTCCCGAAGACCTGCAGCTCTACAGTATGGATAGATGATGTATTCTTGAGAAAAATATTCTGGAGGAAAAAAAAAAGAGTCCTCATTCAGATTTTTGGGTGGGGTTATTCAGTAGGAAGTAGTCATCATGAAAAATAAAACTGGTATTCTATGGACTACGGATAAGAGTGGGAACACTCTATCCCTTAATAAGTTAGAAAATTTGAAATGGGAAATGGGTAAATTGAAGTTTTATATAGTGAGGATTAGTGAAAATCCATGGCAGGATGAACAGAACTTCTACACAGGTGAATACAGAATTAAAAAAAAGAAGTTAATGCAGGAGTAGATCTAATAAATGATAAGAAAATTGGAATGCAGATAAGGTACTATGAACAGCTTAGTCAATGCATTATCATAGACAAGATAAACACTAAACCAACACCCATCAAAAATTTTTGAAGGGAGCATTAGCCAACAATTCTCTGAAATGGTTGCACATAACAAGTAGGAGAAGATTGGGTAGCTTTGAGAGATTAAATAGTGAAGGTAGCAGAGGCAAAATTGGCAGATAACCACATATTTCTACTAGGTCTTGTCTATCACAGGAGATACTGGATTTAACTGATGAAAGAGAAAAAAGCTGAAAGGGGGAAGATGTGAGGAATTTATATAAAAGGGCCATGGGAAATGAACACTAATACAAAGACTAGCCATGAAGAAACTGTTCCAACTGGTGTCCAAGATGTACGAGACAAGCGAAATGCCCTCTGACTTCAAAGAAAGCAGACGCACACAGGTGTGAATACTGAAGAACTATCAGTTTAATAAGTCAGGCTACAAAATAATAACACACATTATTTCGAGAAGAATGCAAAAACTGGTAGAAGCCAACCTTAGGGACGTCAGTTTAGATTTAGGAAGACTGTTGGAACACATGAGGCAACATTAAACCTTAAACTTATCAGATGATATGTTACAAAAAGACTAACTTCAATTCATAGCTTTTGTAGATACTGAGATAACTTTTGACACTCTTTCGAATTCTGAAGATAGGAGGGAGGGTAAAATATATGACCCAAAAATTATATAATAGTTTTACAGAAACCAGACAGCAGTTATAAGAGTTGAAGGGCATGAAAGGGATGTAGTGGTTGGAAGGGGATTAAGATAAGAGTTGTAGCCTTTCCCAAACGTTATTCAATCAGTATACTGAGCAAGATGAGAAGGAAATCAAGACGAAATCTGGAAAGGAACTGAAGTTCAGGGAGAAGAAACAAATGTCATTAACAATGTTATTGTGTCACACATAAAAAAGAACCCAGAGAAGCACATGAAGAGAGGTGCAGTGTCCTGAAAGGAAGGTGTTAGATGAACAGTAAAAGGAGCAAAACAAGGGTAATCAAATGTAATCGTATAAAATCAGATGATGCTAAACAAATCTGATTAGGAAATGAGAATAAAAGTAGCAGACAAGTTTTGTTATTTGTCATAACTTATGATGGCTGAAGCAAAGAAGATACAAAATGAAGAATGGCCAGGGGAAGATAATGATTTCTGAAGAAGAGAAATTGTGTTGACAATGGACATTAAGTGCTAAGAAGTCTTTCTGGAAAGCATTTGTCATAAGTGTAGCCTTGTACAGGAGTGAAACATGGTCACTGATCAGTTCAGGCAAGAGGAGGAAGAATTTTTTTGAAATTTGCTGCCACAGAAAAATGATGAAGATTATATAGACAGATCACTTAACTGAAGCGTTACCGAACAGAACTGGGAAGAAATGAAATTTGTGGCACATCTTAACAAAAAGGGATCAATTAGTAGGACAAATTCTGATACGTCAAGGAATTGTCAATTTGCTTTTGAAGGGAAGTGTGGGTGTGGGAGTAAAAACTGCAAAAGGAGACCAAGTAAACAGGTTCAAATAGGTGTGGGTTGCCACTGTTATTTACATATGAACTAGACCACAAACACAGGCTGCAGTTAGATATAATTGGGATTAGTTTGGTGACAGGAGTGAACAGAGCTTCTAGTCAGGCGATTGAAGGTAATAAATAAATAAAAATAGAAGAGTTGATTCAGGGCTATGTTCAATAATTAATAAGAAAATAGGAATATCGGTAACCTTCCATACTATGAGCAGCACATATCATCATAGCCAAGAAGAAAGCAATCCAACACTTGCCACAGCAGTACAAACTTATTTTCCTACCAGCTCCAGCAAGTGGAAAGGGATACAGACAGCCAATGAGACTGACAAAGTGCAAAATGGCTAAAAACATGTGGATAGAAGACAAATATAAGTATAAATAACCTTCTATAACAAGTGGTAAGATGGATACCACCTACAGCAAACATAAAGATGCCTTTGGAGAACAGAGGAACAGTTGACGACGGATATTAAAGAGTTCAGATGGAAAACTATGCAATGTGCTGAGTAGTAGCCTCCGATAATAATATGATTTCACATAATGCTGCTAACCCAACACAGGGCATGTAAACAGTCAGAAGAGGGCTCGCCAAGATACATCAGCACACCGACAGCCATGACAGGAGTATAGTGGAGGACTATGTTCAGCAGTCAACAAGTAAACGGAAGAGTACGTCAGTATAAAAGAGATATGTCTACAGTGAGCGAGCCATCTACATTAGCTAATTACGGAACAAGACTGGTGACTGATCAATTAGGCACCAGTGTACCACAAGCAGATCACGTAAAAGTTGAGTATTTGTACAATTTGTAAAAAAAGTTTATGTGAACTACCAGTAATCACTTCTTGCCGTTGCAGACCTTGTCCACAATCCTAGCTAGCCACAGCCCACCTACTGTACACAGAGCAGCATGCCGAAACAAGTACACAAAGTTGAAGTAGTTATTTCAAGATGAAGAGGCTTTTACAAGAATAAAGTGGTATGTAGTATAGAAACAAACTCATATTTGCTCTGGAGATGATGATGATGATGATGATGGACTACATATAACATGGAGTGATACTTCAAATATAGTGAGTCTGCCCCAATAAGGATGCTTTGCATTGATTCTAAAGATTTTTGTGGTTATTATCTTATCTTCACTTGTAGAAATATAAAAGTTGCAGTGTTGTTTGTATTGGACATTAAACTATATTTTATGTCCCCTTAGAAGTGACAGAGTAAGTTATCTTTTAATTCAAAGGACTGAAAGGACATTTCCTACAGTAGCCAGTTTTACTCCTTACATAACACAGCATCAGTAAGAAATTTGTCATCTTTTACTTATTCATAATAATAAGCTTACTATGATTTAGTTCAACACATAAACAACACACACGAGATATGTATATAAGCTCACTTTAGATGCTTTAGTATACAGTACACAGAAAAAGTCCTCTTTCAATGTTAAAGATGCTTAATAAAGAAGGAGCAAATGAAAAATACAAAAATTATATTTTTATAAATTTGAAAACAGCTGAACTGTTAAAGAGACAAAACAAAAATTACTTGCAAAACCAACATATTGTATCTACTGTGAACTAAGCAGCATGTATTATTAAAAATATGATAAAAAGTGTAGAATAAATACAGGAACTGAATAATGCAATAAATAATTACTGTGCATTCAAACAACTTACAATGTCATTTTTGATTATTAACAGTAGCTTTATATAATCAATTAAAAATACAGCAATAAAATTTAACTTTTTCAGACATGCAGAAATACCATTTAATATGTACTGCAGTGTATATCCAAATTATTAAAACAGTAATAGTACCAAAACAAAAAGCCAGAGAACTGAAAACATACTTCTAAAATGGGACAAGAATATCTTTTATTTTAAAATTTACTTTAATACTTCATAATGAAAGACATCAACATATAGAAAACAATTTTCAATTATTTCATCTTATGAGAACTACTTTATGAAACATGGAACCCATATATCTCCCCCCCCCCCCCCCAATAATATTAGTGAAGATAACAAAAATGTCAGCACAATTTGCTGGAAAATGCCAAAAGGAACCAAAAGCAGTTTCACTGCAGACAGAAAAGTAATATACCACCAGTGCAACAAGCAGTTCAGTTTTGTGGGTGAAAGAGCACACTTAAGCACACATAAAAGTAGAAGAACACACAGTTTGACGATACACAACCACATGCAATATCAGGAAGTATGTTGAAAAGATGGTGACAACAGAAAATTAGTGGATAATAAAACCAATTGAAGCTTATCATGCTCAAATGCTGAATTGTAACTAAACAGTTTGCACATCGTATATAATAGAAGTTACTTTCTTAGCAGTACTGTCACTACATACCTTTTTTATTAATAAAATTCTTTTGTGGAACACTTAGTTCTTAATTTTTCTAATCTTTTAAAATCTTATTGAAATGTTCATTTACATCCATCTATCATCGTTATCGTCATTTACTTTCACGATGGCATTTACTCCTGAAGTATTCTTTGGTCTTTATTGTTTCCCATTATATTTAGACACCACCTTTTGCATTCTAACCAGCATCTAACAAGCCAGTTTGGAATTCAACAATGTAATGAGGAATGTTTACAACTCACTGCAAAGATGTATGTGACAGGCACATAAAAAAAGACATTCAAACACACTTAATTCTAGCTCTCAGCCATTAGCTTTCATCAGAAACGTCACATGCACACACAATCACACAAGTACACTTCACAGACACACAGCCATCATTTCCAGCCACTGAACTCCATGTTTATATTTCTTAGATACATGTGTGAAGCTGTACTGACTAAATTTCTGATGTGCTAATACCTGGTGATAATAGTAGAGTAAAAAGACATTATTAAAAAGAAAGAAGTTCTCAGCTAATTTGATTCCTCCACATACAAATTGTGCCAGGATGACCCCATCCCAGAAGTCCAACATGACCTACAGCCCTTCCCAAACCTCCCCCCCCCCCCCAAAAAAAAAAAAAAAAAAAAAAAAAAAAAAAAAAAAAAAAAAAAAAAAAAAAAATCCATCTCCCTCTCCACCAAGATGAATGACCACTGTCTAACTGTGGCAAGAAGTAAAGTAACCCTGTGGCACAGCATGCAGCTGAACATAATACACTTTATTTCAATGGCTGCTTCACAACCCAGGCCACGCCTCCATTTCTTGGTGTTTTATTTATTTCCTTTTAACATTTCAATATCTCATTAATTTATTTTAATTGTTTTACAGTCCCCCCCCCTCTCTCTCCCCCCTCTACATCTCACCTTTTTTGCTCTCCTGCTGTCAAGATGCTTATTGTACTGGAGTGGCCAGGCATGGTGGTTGTCTGTGCTTAAGTTATGTCTGAATGATTGTGTGAATGTATGTGTATCTGCTTCTGATGAAGGCCATGGCCAAAAATTTAAGTTATGTGAGTGTGATTGTCTATTTTATGTGCCCGTCTTTGGCTCAGCAATCATCTTTATGGTGAGTTGTTACCTATCATTTATTATTGACATCCAAAAGGAAAGAAAATTTGTTTGAATGATATGTCTCATTGCTGTCAAGGTACTTATTAACAGGGCACTAGCTTGGAATGAACAATGGTGGCATAGGAACCATTCCCTTAAAATATAATAGCTGAACCAAGGCTCAATCCAATGAAAACTGCACGACTATGTAGAGCCAAGATACAGTGAAAGGTAAGGACCTAAGTCTCTGAATGTTTCACCTGTCACATCAGGTTTCTTTATCAATGGAGAACACACAAAAAAACTAACAAATTCTGATCATATTGGAATTACTGAACTATGAAAAATCTGGATTTTTACAACTAGATTACCACTAATACAGAGGACGATTGGAAAGTAATGCACAATATTTTTCCCTTGGTATTGTAGCAATAATATTAAAGTTTCATGACAATATAGTTAGAAATTTGCATTACAGAGGGTGGTTCAAACAGTACTGTCATCAACCTGTCAAAAGCAGCAAAGTATAGTTCAATATTTGTAGGATGAAGGACATAAACCTTGTGAAACTCATTGGACATGTATGTCGTGTATGGGCATGCCTCTGTGAAGCATAGCAACATGTCCAGATGAGTGTATCCTTCAATTAGGGCCATGTGAACTTAACTGATTTGCCAGGCTCTAGGTGGCTGGTAAGAGTCATTGAGGCAGCAATTCTGAAAGACAGGCATGTGCAGCTGCCAACCTTATTGCAACAGTTCACAATTTCCTACAGTGTAGTGTACGATATTGTTTATGACAAGTTGAAATTGCATAAAGCTGGTGCTTGCTGGGTGCTTAAGAATCCTACAACCACAAGCTCCACAGAGTGATGACAAGCTTGGATAATTTAACATGTTAGGCTGCATAAGAGCAGGACTTTCTGTAAGGAACTGTCACTGATGGCAAACTGGGTACACACAAAAAAACAAGACCTCTATAGAGTGGAAATATGCTGGTGTCCAGAGGAAAATAATAATAACAGTGACTCAGCCAGATAAGAAAGTGGTTGTGGCAGTGTTTTGGGATATGGTTGGTGTGTTATTGGTTTTGCCAAACTCAGAACCACTGTGAATTCTGCAGCCTACATTGAAATTTTGGTTAAGTCGTGTCATGCCCTTTGTGACACATACAACATTAATGCAGATGTCATCAAAACTTACATGTTCCCACGTTGCGGCTCCTGTTCATGAGAAAAATCAGCAAATTTTGATGGAAGGTGCTCATCATTTACCATACACAATATCTAGGGCTTGTACCACCGACCTTCATCTGTTTGGTCGCATGAGGAAATTTCTGGCTGTCCAATGCTTTGTGAAAAATTTGTAAGTGCTATCAGTAGTCCATAAATGGCTTCATTACAAACAAATGTACAGACAGGGTCAAATGATATTGGTACCACAATTGGAGATATATGCCAAGAACCTAGGTGACAATTTGAAAAAGTAGGTAAAACATTTAAGTTCATTTAATATTTTGTTGTTTGTTTTGATACCTATTAAATAGTTTTATAAGAGTATTATTGTGCGATACTTTGCAATCTTCACTTGTAAAGAGCTAGATGTAAGTGCACTGCCATTTACACCAATGAATGCCCTGGTCCACTTTACTAAAGAGGAGTGCTACAACTACAGCACACAGTCACTAACTAGAAACAGAACTAATTTACAGATGCTAATACAGCAAACTTTTGTATTTTTAGTTAATGTTCAATTTTATGCCTTGGTAAATTGAAACAATATATAACATTTTTATAAACAATACCTATACCAACAAGCATGCACTTTGAATTTAACATAACATTTTAGAAGTAACGGAATTTAACAAGGTCTCTCAACACTGAAGTCAATATCAAAAGTATTAGCTCCTTTAAGTAATGATGGGGAAACAAATCACTCATGGCCTTTATGGAAGAACATCTTGGCACATAGCTGAGAATGGTGAATGCTGAAGATGGTGACAGTATTGGAATCACTGTAACTCACTCAATAATGTTCGAGCATGAAACTGTGTATTTAAAACTGCACCATAACAGGAGAAGGTAATGTTTCATCAACTGAAACTAAGTACGACAGCTTCATTTGTAGGAGTTTTAGCACGGACTGCTGTGGTGGAGTGGCTGACCACTCTAAGGCGCCTTGCTGTGGAGCACGCAATTGCTTCCCGTTGGAGGTTTAATTCCTCCCTCGGACACTGGCGCACGTGCGTTTGTGTGTGTGTGTGTGTGTGTGTGTGTTTTGTCCTTAGGTTAGTTCAAGTACTTTATAAGGCTAGCAACTAATAACCACAGAAGTTAAGTCCCTTAGATTTACAAACATTTAGCATGGACCACACAACTAATTAACTAACAACTAACTGTGAAATTACATGAAATCAAACTTTTACTCCTTTACCACAATGTTACCAAAGATATCTGCGAATCAGTGCTACGATACTCAATATACATTCAGAATACACAACAAGCTTTACTTCACAAATGCTAACAGAATGTAACACTGCTTTGTACCCCTGTAATTTTAGTACTTCAAAGAAAAAGAAAATAAATAATAGAAAAAATCCAGACGAGTGCATTTCATAGCCCAATTTCTACATTTTCAGTCTCATTAAAACAAATAGCTATGCACAAAATAATGTCTGGTAGACAAACTGAAATGCAGTTTTAGTTAAATTTAGTTGCATTTCATGTAACTATCACTCAATAAATGATAGTATTAAGAGCAATAAATACTGCATCAAATGGCATTTTATGATGCTACTTTGAGTGAATATGTGTAAAATCAAAGTAACAACCATTTATGGATAAATAAGTCATAATTAGTGAAATAGCATCATCACACTTAATTCTAATGTTACCCAGTGTATTACAATAATAATTCTACATTATGTTCAATAATCTGATTACAACAGGAGATACCTACAGCTACACCACACAACTTACCATTTAGGAATAATGAAGAAGTGTACGCTGCATCAAGAGCAAGGGTCACAAAGGCCATAAAATGTTACAGAATATAATGAAAAGGCAAAAATGATGAAATGGTAATGATGACCATAAATATTTTTAACTTTTAGATTGTAAATTATGCATAATTTAGTAAAATGTACTATGAGCAAGAATTCATTAATTTAATGAGACAGTTTTGCTATGACCGTATGCAGAACAATCTGTTAATGTATCATAAAAGGTTGGTGGAATGTCTGTTTCTGTGGAATAACTAATAAGCTACAGATATATTGTTTGAGTGTGTATGGATTAATTGAAATCAAAATGGCATTGCTATTTGTAGCAATTTGTTTGATATCTAGTAACAGCCATGAATGAGAAGGCCAGAGAAAGTTCTGCTTATATTACATAATTTTATAACTTGTCAATAAAGATTCCTCCAATGTTTAATCTTCATAGTAATTTGTATGATGGTAAGCCGAGCAACTAGGTAAAGCTATTTGTACCCTACCGGAAGCCAAATGACAATATTATCAAGCTCAGCTATATCGCAGACAGATGTTTACACTGCATTCTGTTTTGTAAAGGGCACGATACATTATATTTTTTATCTGTGAAATCAGTGTTATGGAATATGTGTAACAGGATACTGACTAATTTCTGTTAGCAGAACTATAGTCACAATACAGAAGTTTATGACAACACAGAGATTTTGCACCTACCATTCTTTATTTACTAAAAACACCATTTATTAACCACTGCAACAAGTCAATACTAATTGGCAGGAAACCAAGTTTTAATATTACTATTGAGGTTATACTGTCTCAAATGCCAATTTATATTGGTTATAGGAGGAAATAACAGATTCCAAAAGCAGATACCCATGTTAGGAAACCACAAGGCAACAGTCACTAGTTGTAAGCTTTGCCTATGATAAGTAGTTAATAGAAGACATACCGTTTCTAGAGCTGATCAAAAATAATATCACAATTACATGATTGAAAATAGACACTGAAATAATCTCAGTGAATATTGTTAGTAACACATAAAATTGGGTGTCAGCAGAAACTTGTGCAACTGCAATAAAGTTTTTTGAAATAATGTAAAAAGTTCTTTAGTAAAAACATGTCTACCATCTCCAGTGAAATCACACACAAAAGAACTAATTTTGTTTATATGGAATGGATGAAAGTCTGATTCAAAATCAAACACACGAAGGTAATATGCTCTAATAGCAAACAATCTGTATTCTCTTGGGGAATTTTTAACTAAAAATTATTTCCAGCATTTCTAATCCATAAAAGTATTTCTGTGCTCATGTAAGTATGTTCAACACATTACTTGATATAGAAAAATCTATTTCATTTATTCAATCTCAAATAATTGGCCAAAACAGCTTTGGAAACTTTTTGAAAAGGCTTCATACAGCAGAATGACATGCTGCAAATATGTAGTAAATTAAAGAAATCAGTACACAAATTACTTTACACTACAGAGTATCTTATATTATACATTTTCATCTATGAAGGATGCTGCTGTGTAATTTGGGAAGATAACTTTCCACGCTATTTTTGGGATAAATGTACAAACTTTTACTCAATATAATAATGGAAAGTCCAGATTGTTCTTTACTCAGAATTATCAGTCTGCTTACAATCAACTGTGTTAGACACAATGGTCTTTCCATCCTCCACACAATTGTCATCTTAGAATACTCCACTTGTATTATGAAGTATATATTGCACACTATTAGCTAAATTCAAATAAAATTTTATTTTGCACTTATTTAACAAAAAATATCATTACATAGTTAACATGCACATTTCTGTAACAATAAATACCTGTCCAAAGACTGAATTAGGTACTGACAGAGACTAAGCTGAATGAAGAAAAATCTGAATAACAAGCACGAGCTTGGTAACCATTCAAATAAACATTGTCATCTCAGGAATATCACTTGATGTTATCCATTAGTCACCACACTGACTCTGCTTCTTTGAGAAATGTTAGTCAGGTTTTGATTGTTTGTTTGAAATAACTTCTTTGGTATAATGTCTCACTCTAAAAACATTAAATTCATTTATATTTCATGTGTGATTATGAAAATGCTTCTGTCTTTGCTTTATTACAATAAGCCATTCACAAGTATACAACTAAGATGAAAATAAAGGGTTGTTTGCCTATAGAGATCAGTAAGAAAACGTTATCATTCTAGAAAATTTCTAATTCTCAAATTAAGCATTTCGAAGCACCGAGTTTTATGTTAAACATTACATATTTATTTGCCTAATTAAATATTAAGCTGAAACATGGGTTGGATCCTCACCTGCCAAGACTTTCATCCGCTGAAGAGTCATCATAATCCATCAGATGCAACAGAAGCTCTTGGCTGCGTGAGTCAAACACGATGCTCTGGGGGTGCAAGCAGGCTCACAAACATCAAAGCAGTAATGCCACACACAGTAAATACGCAATAAACTCAAAGCAAAAATTAAAAAAAAAAAGTATCCATTAACCTCATATTATAAAACCCACTTCATCTTTGGGATGATGACATACTTTAAATACAATGAAGAGTTTTAGACGAGATCATGCATGTTTCAGAATATTTAACTGAAATAGCAGTTCCAGGGACAAAATAGTTATATTTATACAAAATATTTGAAGAAAAAAAAGATGATTATTTGTAACAACTTTTTTAAACAGAAGTGAAGGGCAGTGAAAATAAAAAATTTCGTTGCCACTTCAAAACATTTATAAGGAATACAAACTTTGCTGTCTTGTATTGCTTTTAGGCATAGTATAACAAGCATAAAGAATAATAAAATTACAGTAAAACCCCACTTTTACATTCCCAGATTTTCCCATGATTTACACCGTTTTTTGTGGGGTCCCATCAAATTTCCTACGTTCACAATGTTAATTCGCCCCCATTTTTGTGTTAACATATTTACACTTTTTGAAACCATGAAGAAAAAATGATGTAATTGAGATAAACTTATGCCAACATGGTTTTTGCCTTCAAGTATAGTGTTTGTAAACTTTACACAGTCAAGTTTCTTGAAACTTTGCATTTATTCAAACTTATATTTCGTGTTTCATTGTTTGCAGTAGGTGCCTAGCTGACTCACGACACAGAGTATCTCATCAGCCACTGCGCTGATTGTGAGCTTTGTTTATACAACTGGTAGTTTTTCATGCTTTGCAAATATTTATCCAAGTATTTTTTTGTGAAGTTTTATAAATGGTGAAACTGATGGTTTGCTTGTGTATATTTTTCTGCTTATTGAAGAATGCAGAGTATGTTATAACCCCAAAAATGTGATTACAGTGTAAGATGCCGACAATTTGCAAATCTCAAAAAAAAAAAAAAAAAAAAAAAAAAAAACTTTGCGTATATTTGCACTCAAGAATGCGAATAAATTATCGAATATCGTCACGTGAAACTTACAAAAATACAACTGGTGCAGTTTCAGTATGTAAATAATGGATGCCAGTTAAAGGCCTGCTGACAAAGACTTAATATGAATGAAATTAGGGCTATGTCAAAAATTTCTAATTCCTATAAAGTTACTAGGTTTGCTTGGCACTTAAAATAGTGTAAAATTCAGATAACCTATATTACATAATAAACAAACTTCCTTGCCAGTATTTTGATGCCTATTATGTACATATATCAGAAATAAATAAAAAATGCAAGGGTGATCCAGTAAACGTATTTTACCATTTAAAACATTATTTTTCGCATTTTATGCAATGTACTAGTCTCTTGAAAAGAGTAAAAGTGGGGTTCTACTGTATTTTCTTGCAGTGAGTTGTTCTAATCAAGTTAATCCTGCACCAACTAACAAATCTTAGTGCAATGAACACTTACTTCACACAACAAAGCATTTAAAATCTACTATACTGCACATTTCATGTAATAATAGGTCATTTGTCCAACATAATCAATCAAAATATGTGCATATAAAATTCAACATTGTGATAAATTATATAAGCTATGGAATTGTGGTTGTGTAGTTTCAGTGTTGATGGTGTTCTTAGCCGATATGAGGATGAACCAAATTGGTACTATACAAGAAAATCTTCAATTTGTTTTCTATATTGTGACCATTTTTTATACTGATCCAAAACTATCAATATAAGCACTTATACAGTTAACTTTGTCATACTTTGTAACACTTGACAAGGACTACCATACATCAAAGTTTTGTTTAGAATAATTTGATAACAATAGATGCTAAAATAGATCATTTTAGCTTATAAGATGCACAAGGCAGCCAAGTATTGAAGTTGAAGACTTAAGTACTTTCATCTGCATACAACTACATCCCAGTTTGATATGAGCCAACTAAATGGCACAGAGGAAATTTCAAAAGAACTTTTGTTTGAACCTACGACTGGAAATGAATACTTGTGACTATCTTCCCATTAGTGAATTGTTTTTGGTATGTATCGGTGACTTTTACTTTAGTATCTAAGAAATAAATTACTCTTTCAATTTTGAGAGCCTTATTCCATTGAAGTATCGAATAAACTGCTACAAACAACCATCCTATACAACAACAAAAAAATTAACTATCTAACAACTTCTATTCAATCAATATCCACTCTGAACATTTATCAAAACTTAACTAAACCTCAAAAGGAAATTTTCTTACCTATTACTGGAAATCGGCTCTGACCTGATGTATATGTTTTTCAATAGAGGTCCTGGGAGTAGGAGGGAGTAAATATGAGGTTCTGGGGGAGGAGAAGATTGATAGTGGCTCAAGGGCAACAAGTGGGAGACGGCAGAGGTACTAGGGAAGAAGGAGGCAGTGGGGAATGAGAAGGGATAGAAAATGAAGAGGGAAATAGTTGCTTAATGTAATCAGGTCTCTATTAGTAATTAAATTCAAAAACATCAGTCCAATGCACAGTTAGATATTCCAATTTATCTTACCTTTCATTTTGCTCCTGATAAAGGAAACGCTGGATATGAAAGCTTGAAATTAAAATTATCAACTACTGTACATTTAAGTATGTCTGATACCAACAGAGCCTGTTTGAATTAGGCCTTTCTTTTTGTTATTCCTTGCCTTCATGAAGAGGGTACTTTGAACACAAATGTTTAACTAGACTTACAAATGTGAAACATAAGAAATACTGACTTAGCCACTGAATCACAAATACTTTGTATATTTCTCCCAGTACACTGGTTTGTAACACAACACAAAATATATATTTTAGTTTAGTTTCCATCACAGTGACTGTCAACATGATCAGCACTACTTGCAGCATGCAATAGGCAAGTTTCTTTTAGCAGATGCAGCATTCTGTCTCTTTTAGTTTTATACTCGCACATAATTAAAAAGCAATAAGTACATAACTAATATGGTGGTGGTTTTTGTGAAAAGCAATTGAAGAGTCAAAATTTTCTATTGATCAATCAGTTCAGTACTGGAAATTTTAGTGCCTTAAGCCTTTCCTTTCATTATTCATTGCCTCTGTGAATAGGGTAATTTGATCATGAATGCTTAACTAGACATACAGAATTTTAACTTTAGAAATATTGACCCAATCTGGTCATATCTTGGTGCACAATGAATCATGTTTATAAAGCATAAAAAAAGAAAAAAATTAAAATGAAGGGACATTAGAGAGATCTGAGCCCACATTGAAGATTATCAGCAATTATTCTTCCTGAAAACTGTAATGATTGGAGCAGGAGAAGAGGAAGAGACTGGTACATTTAGTACCTCCACCACACACTATAAGGTGGCTTGCAGAGTATAGCTGTAGCTGTAGGTGAACACAGACCAGAAAAACTAGTGTGTTACATGTACAAATAAAATAATACTTTCCCAGTGTCAATCTGAGGTGAGCAGTTTTATTAATTAAAAAAAAACTGTATGATAGGAGTTACTACCATTGGTAATTTCATTTCTTGCAACTGGGGATTAAACCTGCTCAATAAAATAGGAAGAAGTCACTTTAGACAGGTTTCAGATTTAGTAACCTTCTTTAAGCTAAGATTTTTTTTAAGTTTGTTTTAAGCTTATGTATAGGTTTTTCTTTTATGTCATAAGGGATAAATATGCTTCTCTAATTAATAACAATAACTTTTGTGTGTGTTTATGAAAGTAGTGTAGATTAAAACTGATGTTCCATCTCTAGTAAGGGAAATTTTTTTATTTAATGGCCAAAACAGCCACTCAGACTATATTGGAGAACGTAAGTCAACTACCTGCCAAGTAACAGCAGATATTTGATCATGTTCATATTTTTCAGTGGACAAAGAAAGTTGAATTTCCACTGTATACTGAAGAGATTTTTACTTGTCTGGAGTCTACATAACAAGCTCTCTGCCATGTCATTGTTCATGTGATGATTCATCATAATCCTGGAGTTGAAACAAAGATCTAGGGTTGTGAACTTTGACTTTTATGCAACTTGTGGCTGTAAGAATTGGTAGCCTAGTTTGATGCTGTAGCATAGGATATAAACTGTGAGGAGCTAAGGGGGGTAGCTGGCCTCTCATCTAGAGTAAAATATTCACAAACTGAACTCTGATAACGCACTGCCAGACAAAGAACTTCAATAGCAGTTTGAAAAAAGCAGAAAAACTCTGATTAGTAGGAGGCGTAACTAGAGCCATTTGTTGCGAAATCTCCATCCTCCTCCTCTCCAATACCCTTTTACAGACCTGAACCTCTGATCCTGGATGTGTGTATGCTTTTAAGAGAAGCCAAGTTCATCTTTAATATTTCTTTTACCACTGACTGAAGTTTTTGAAAAGTTTGAGTACAAAAAGTTAGTTTTTCCACAATAATAAATCCAATGTTGAATTATTCTTACTAGCAATTGAGGTTCTATTTTTATTTGTCACAATTCCCCAAATTATTACATAACAAAACGTAAAAAACCACATTATGGAGGTATGTATAACGTGGTGTATCAGATGAACTCCATATGTGAGAACAAAGTCAAGGGCACCATTAATTGTTTCTATCTGGGATCTATTTCAGAAAATTTGGGTTTGGGGGAGGGGATAAGATAGTTGAATTTAATAAAATTATTATTAATGATTGGAAGGTCAATGGAGCAACAATTCGTAAATAGAAATAAAAGGCTAATATTAAAGTTGATATTAAGAATATAAATAGAACAAAAGCTCGGACAATTTATCAGAAACATACTTTTAGAGAAAATTAGCAAGAATTTTAGGAAAATAAAATGAAAACTATAGCGTTCAAGACAATAGAAGTTAAATTAAGAATATATGAATAATTAAGTAGAAGGAAATAACAATGATACAGCATCTATGAACAATGGAGGAAAAAAAAAATTTAACAACTTATACTGGGATGGATACATGAATGAAGAAGGAGAAAAGACCCATGACTACCTAGCTCCAAAATGTACAGTTGACAATGGTAAGACAATATACAAAATAAAAGTACATGAATGAATACCTTCATGAGATGACATCGATTACTTCTGTGCTTAATATTTGAGACTTTTTGAGTCTTTCTTCCACCATAGGAAAATAAAAATAAATAAATAAATAAAAAGAAAGGGGAGAAAACTGGGTACTGAGGAAATCTCAGTAACTAATAATAAGCAAAACTGAATATTTTGTAACTTGCAAATACAAACATGAAATCTGCCAAAAGTGGCACATTCCACAAACCCAATCAACATGGTGCCTCCTTAATTTCCTTCCTTTGGCCAATTACAGCAATGGATATGCAATGTCACATTAATCTATTTCTGGTGGTACAACAGAAAGCTAAAAATATTTATTTCACTTTTATTGTGAGCTGCAAGTCAATGTACATCCCTAGACATTCTTTATCCTTAAATGCCATTAATTTGTTGGTTGTCTATGTCTTCCAATTCTCATGATGCTTAGTCAAGCATTATGAGAATTGGAAGTTAAATGAAAACACAGTATCTAGGTGGCCCAGATATGATTTGCACACACAGCTGATCATTCAGCACCAATTGGTTTAGTGGAGCATTTACACTGTCAGTTGAAAGGTTCCACAAATAGCAAAGTTTGACAGAAATGCTACCTATAGCCCTAAAGGTTATCCACATTACCATCAAGCTCTAAATACTAGGATGCTTTTCGTTATGACACATACATTGCAGTTTATGAGAAGGTCATTAATAATTTATTTCATTTTGTACAATACTTTGCTCTTTTGTCAAATACATTATGATTTTTGAACAAGTTGTTAATCAGTAAACCAAACAATAGGTAGTGAGTGAAATGAGTGATAATCACATTTTCACTCTTTCTTGTCAAAAATATTTTGCCATTTTATTCACACGTGTCATGCTTTTCTAGTATGTTGCAAGGCAGGAACCTAGCAACACAGCAAAAGTATGACCACAATGCAAAAGTATTTACAAACTCCCAATTGGTAGTCTTCATTTCCCTTTTTTTTAAAAAAGATAATTTTACTTTCGCCATCTCCACAGCTTAATTTATACTCTATGAAAGAACCCAAATAAATATAATAAACTAAACTTCAAGCTTTGTCTTGTTACTGTGTTACACTTTAAGATAAATGAAACATAAATGTACCAGTAAAAGTTTTAATAATGGCATAAATGACTGGTCTTCCGTGCCCGAACTGTTTCTAAGTGGCCGTTCCCCAAAGTGTCAAGTTTTAAAAGAGAGTCAAATGGTTTGCTATTTAAGAAATTCATAGCACAATACCGCTATTACAGTAATTCATCTTGCATAAAAGGACATTTACTTTGAAATTAGTGATTTTGAAATGACTATTTAAGATTTTTTCCTGTGACCTGTTAGAAAAATAAACAGTGTGAGGTCACATAATCAAAAGCAGTTTGTTATTACAAAGTAGGGCAGGCTTCATCCTAAACCGTTTGACACATTTTGCTATCAGCAGACATTTGTTGTTGTAAATCTTACATTTTCTTTTCAACCACAGTTTTATTTTGGTGTTATTCTCTCATTTATATTTTATTGTTGCAGTATTATTCTGCAGTAACTACCTAAATTAAAACACTTATGAGCAAATGTACTAAAAACTGACTGCTAATCAAAACAATTAAAAATTCTAAGATATTCCTCGATTTTTCCAGATGAAAAAAATTCCCAGGTTTTCCCTGGAGTGTACACCCTAAGAGTTATAAGGCAACAATTTAAACATGTGCAATTTTTTGCAGGTTTTTAACATATTACTCAGGAAGCTGTTAGCTATGATTCCTACTATCTTAACTGGTTCCAATAACTGATCAGAAAATCAAAGTTGCATCGTGCCTTGAGATTTTAGTCTGTTTTGTGTACAAATGACGCCTATTTAATGCGCAGTGTTACATTAATAAGAATTGCAGAGAATGTTAAAATTTTTAACTACTGTTCATAGCCAGTAAATTAGAAGCTGGTGTATGCATGGTGATGCATAAGTGAAAAGTACAGTGTCTTAAGAAAAAACACTAGAGCCCATTCAGAAAGCATTCTGTGTGTTAAAATTTAACTGCTGTCATTTTGTCACAACTGTGCAGAGAAAATTTTATAAGCAACACAATCAGACACCACCTAAAGCCAACAATATTTGCAAATGGCCTTGGTAGTTTGGTGGAACTTCCTGTATGTACACAGAGGTAGTACCAGCCCGCTACATATATTGGCACAAAATGTTGAAGAGACTCATTTGTATGAAATGCATGGAAATTAAGGTGGTGGTTTTTGTTATGGTCTTCAGCTCAGAAACTGGTTTGATACAGCTTTCTATTATTCTGTATGTTGAGCAAGTATCTTCATCTCCTCATAAGAATGGCAATCCACATCCATTTTGACACACTTACTGTATTCGTCTCTCTGTCTCCCTCTGCAATTTTTACTCCACACACTTCCCACCAATGCTAATTCAAAATTCCTTGATGTCTAAAAAATGTGTCTTAGCTACTGATCTCTTCTTTTAGTCAAGGTGTGCCAGAATTTCTTTTTCTCCCTAATTCTGTTCATTACCTTGTCATTAGTTGTGCAATCTAACTGCCTAATTTTCAACATTCATTTGTAGCACATTTTTGAAGCTTCTATCTTCATCTTACCTGAACTATTTATCATCCACATTTCACTACTGTACAAGGCAACACTCCATACATATACCTTCATAAAAGGCTAAACACTTAATATGCAATGTTGACAAATGTCTCTCTTTCACAAACGCTTTTCTTACCATTGCCATTCTGTATATCATCTGTACTGTGACCCTCAACTGTTATTTTATTGCCCAAGTAACAAAACTCATCTACCAGCTTTATTGTTTCTTTACCTAATCTAATCCTTCAGCATTACATGATTTTCTTAGCCTGCATTCCATTACCCTTGTTTTGTTCTTGTTAATGTTCATCTTTTAAGGAAATTGAGGTACGAAACCAATAGAGAGTTATAAGTGTCTCACACAATGGTTTGACATGCTATAAATATGAAGCTGAAAATGAGAGCATGTTTCTTTTCTGCGGTTTTCTTCAGTTCGAAGATTGGCTGGAAATGCTTAAGCAATGGCTGATGCCATAGTGTGATGTGGATTTCAGAGATTATATCTATCTTCAGGATGGAGGAACCCACACATTAAGGTATAGAGATTTAAACAGTTTTAGATCGACATCTTCCAAATTGGTGTACTGTATGTACTGAACATGACAACTTTGTGTTCTGATCTTAGTCACTTAAAAGCCTGCACCTCCCACCCACACCCATTACTTTTTATGTGGGTATGTGAGAGTCCTGGGCCATCTACCAAAAACAAATACAACAGTTAAAATGTTTATTTTTAACTAGCTGCAAGCAACCGGCTTTGCCCGGGTTTAAAATAAGGTTTTCTAAGGGAAAAGACAACAAACGCGTCTTACATGTATAGAGATTGCAATCGAAGTCTGTAAGTAAAGTACTCTCCCCCATGCACTGAACGAAATTTTATGTAGACAGTAACCTTCATCTTGTTTTGAAGGTCAATTGTGCAAAATTTCATCAAGATCAGTGCGAAGATATAGATTTACACAGACACATTGAAAACACACTTTCACTTTTTCCTCAAAATTTCCGGTTGGTTTTCCAAAAAAATGGAACAAAATCTTTTTAAGAACCTTCCCCATATAATTTTTTGTACATGTACCAAATTTCATGTTATTTGGTTGTCTGGATCTTGAGTTATAAGAGAACAGACAGACAGACAGACAGACAGACAACAAAGGCATCATAAGTATAGAGATGTGTTCATGCCACTGACACCATATGTGCTTCAGAATGTATTTTTTGTTGCTTGGACTAAGATTAATCATATGGAGGATCTATGGAAGTAATCTAAACTTCTTGATCTTTCTTTCACAATTTCTGCAATTCTTATTGATACATCACTATGCAGTATATAGTTATAGTCATTTGTAACTGCTATTTTAATTTTAAATTACCCTGTATTTCTGCAAACTAAATTTATGCAAACAAAGTAGTAGTTGGATTCTAGTAAATACTGCATTACATGTTCTGATGTTAAGCAACTGTAGCTATTGTCTACACTCACATGTTTAACAATGCTTCTGCTATATATATGCAGTTAAATTTAGCACTTAAAGGTAACTGACAATGGATTCCTTCTTATAGCAGCTTGAGCGTTATGTGCCTGCAGAGCAATTTCATTATAGCCATGCAACTTCTGCACTGAAAACCAAATGTACTTAGAGTTAGAAACAGACCCGAGGCACAGAAATGACAATCCAAGAGACTGTGCTAGACTTTCAGATTTTAACATATGAGTATGAAATTATGGAATGCTATACTTTAGACAATTAAAAAAGGTGAGAAAAAGTAAGAAAGAAAAGGACTCACTTTTCCTGCATTTATGTAACTCCACAACAATTGCAACATTATTAAAGTATCATATAGTATCTACTAAAATATAGGGGCAATTCATTCAGCAGTACCTCTTGTTATGGCAGATCAAAACTCTATACCACACGGAAAATTAAAACCAGAATTTTTCATTTTGCAAGCAACACATATAATGACAGAGCTACTCAAGCAGACCTCCTGACCAGAATTCAAAGAATCAGTTCGATCACGGGCACTCTAGTATATACTTTGTTAGAATGATGTGGAAAAATGGTTCAGTCACATCCTAGAAAAGGTTTCCAGAATGAGTCTATCACTTGACAGTAAAAATATTTATACAAAAAAGGGCTGCACAGCTTTGAGGTACTTAAAGAATGATGTCAAAACACCATAAAAAGCTGTTGTAATATATTTAACAGCATCCTGCTTTGGTCAAGTGTGTCTTCTTAAGACAAAAATATCATCATCTCAGGTAAAGGTAGTTTGCATTCTCTAAACTCTACAGTAGATTATGTGAACAAATGACATGAAACATTTATCTCTAACCAAAACTGTCTAGTAGAAATAGAAAAAGTTCAAGGGTATTGTAAAATATATCTTAGACTTACATGCCAAGCATAATTACATGAGTTCAACAGCCAGATTAGAAAGCTGTTCCAAGACCCAATGTGATTCACTGCAAATTTAAATGTAGCCGAAACTTTCAACATAAAAACTGAATGAACCCAAAATTAATCTAAGGAGAGTACTGCATAAAGGGTTCAACAAACACAATCCAAAAGAAAATATTAAGTCATACTGATCTTCATGTTTATTGATTAAACAGATAAAACCCATCTGTTCAAACACTTAAGAAACATAACACAGAAGAGGCAGAAAAACTATATTAGTTTCGTTAAAACTGTTTCACTGATGAAGGTTCCACTGTGATCGCCCTTTAGATTGTGTCAAATGCCTCAAAATGAGCAATATCAAAATAAGTGACAGCGAGAGGAGAGAAATAAAATTAGTCAATATAGGAAATGCAACTCTACCTGATGGGATACCTACACAATTCTATGCAGAGCATGTGAAAGAACTTTCTTCTTTTCTAGCAGCAGTGGTACTATAGGCTTATATAGTTGGTGTCAGTCTATTGTAAAAAAAATTATGCTAGCATATTATGGAATTCCTGGAAACCAGAAATCTCCTTTGTAGAAATCAACACAGATTCTGCAAACAACAACTTTGTAAAACAGCTGGCTCTGCTCTTCCTCAAGACTCAGGTTGACTACAAGTTCCAGGATGCCTCAGGAAAGAATCAGTTCTTATTATATTGCTGCCTATACGGGGTACCATAGAGTGTTACGCTGATGAAGGAAGATTTGGATTTAATATCCTGTTGAGAATGTAGTCATTAAAATAGTTCAAATGATGGATCCCAACTATGTTAATGAAGTCATCATTCATTACAGGATCTAAGGATTTATTTTGTACATTGCCCCAGAAACACTTTGATTTATTTAGAAGAAGATATCTGTCATGAAAATACACATACATCTGTTTAATTAGCACTGTGAGCTGCACACAGGATCTGTGATGTGTTTAGCACGCATGCACAACTGCATTCATTCTTTTCCTCAAGTTAACCCACATTCGGTTTTGCATATTATTTTAAGAGCAATTACATGTTGTGATAGATGGTTGTGTATATGTGTAAGATTGTGGACTTTTGAGACACCTGAGAGACAGATGTATGACTTTTCCAATTGATATTTTGTCTTTTCTACTTACTACAGTGGTCTGTGAGACCAAACCGGTAAAAATGAAGATTTATTTGTACATCTGGTACTTAGAAATGCAGTTCTTTAAGTTTCAGACAACTACAGAAAGTCACCAAATTAAAACATTAGTAACAATTAGTCAATGTCGCAACTTCATTGCTCAGTATACAAATTATGAAGAAAGCAAATGAAATGCAATAGCTAAAGGTAATGTAGATAATGTCCTAAATTTTCTTTACATGTAATTTACATCTAATGCATGCAGATTTTGAAGTCTGGTTGTGAAGTCACATGTAATTTATGTTGAAACTGATCTACAGTATATGTTAATCTTGCAGGACAGTTTATAAACTGATCAGCCACAACATTCTATCAATATGAAGAATTGTCAAATGAAGAATGACAACTAGCCATGGTGAACGTAGTATCAGTGAGCATGCTGTCCATGTGCAGAGATCTATTCAAGAGTGACTGAGGACAGATTGTGGTGGCCCATAAGCTCGGAACGAGCATTTCAAACTGCATGACTTGTCAGACATTCAAGGAGTGCTGTGGCAAGCATCTTCAGTAAGAGTCAAAAGCAAGGTGAAACTGTGTCAGAATGTCACAGGATTTGGTGGCCACTTCTTACTACAGATGTCGGATGTTGTAGGTTGGGCAGATTGATAAAACAGGACAGTCAGTGAACTGTGGCAGAACTAACATCAGACTTTACTTCTGGGCAGAGTAAAAGTGTGTATCAACACAAAGTGCACTGAATACTTCTAATGATGGATCTCCATAGCCGATGACCCGTGAATGAGCCAATATTAATACCTCGACATTGGCAACTACAGTAAAACTTTGTTTATACATTTTTCAGGGAACTAAAGGGGAAAAAAACATATATATATGGAAAATAAAGAAAGAAAGAAAAACCCTATATGTGAAAGAAAATTTACTTATAAAAAATAATAGGCAAATGCATAATATCAAACATTATGTGGCAGAAAATGTTTTATAGGCTTTTTACACACAAGACACTATACACACTTTTACAAAGATGTCTTTTTTCTCTCTTTTCAAGTCTGTAATTTTTGTCTGTGTCTTCTTTGTCACTGCCACGGTATACACAGTACTCTCAAACTGGGGAAAACTCTGCCATTATTTCCTCCAAAACATTACGGCAAATCACAAAAACTTTAATTGTTTGTAATGCATTTATTGCGTAATTAAAAGTCACTGAGGAGTGGTCAGGCTCTTCAGTGTCGTCCTCATCGTCACTTTCTTACTCCGTCATTGTGTGATGCAGCTTCCACTATCTCCACAAACTTTCCGTTTTTGTTTTCCTTAACTACCCTCAAAATTCTTAATTTTTCCGCTATTGTTATGCTGTTCTTCTTTCTTCCACTCATGTTAGCAGATGTCAGAAAATAAGAATTACAGTGCGGTACACCTAAACACAGTAACAACATTTACTTAATACGTGCACTACTTCAATGAATACAGATAAGCATGCAGTAATACCACAGGCAAAGCTTCTGGTTTCACACGGGAAAAAATGACTCTTGCACCCATTTCCAACCTCTCCTCTATGGCTATCGCCACTGCCGTAACTGTAAAGCACTTTCATACCTTTTTATAACATATGGTTTTTGTGATGACTTTTGTTGTTGCATTTATGTCAATCTATAACACTATCGTAAGGATGTCACATTCAAAATCAAGCACTAGTCATCTGCGAGTGCTCACAAGGAAATAATTTTTTAGTTGGCAACACTAAACAAGTATTCTATGCACAGGTTGACACTCGGCACAGTTACCGCGAGCCATCGCTTTTCGAATTTACGGTTGTTCCTATAAGCCACCTTACCGAGTGACGAATTTAATTTACGCAGGTAATAACAAGACTAGACATTAATAGGGTGAACTTACCAATCCCATTCTATGCAAAAACTCACTCGGAAACCTTACAACATTACATAAAAACTTCCACAAATTGTTGATATTTTGTCGGGACCATAAAAATGTATAAATGGGAAAAACGTATGAACAAAGTTTTACTGTAAAATTGAAATGGGCATGTTACCATTGTCACTGGATGTTGTCACATTGGCAGAGCATTTCCAGACTGTTCGCTGACTATTGGATAGTTTTTATTTCTTTCCCATGTTTTATACTGTTATAATAGTGTAACTTCATAATAAATATCTGTATTACAATACTTCCACACAGATATGATACTGTAACACATATTGTTATCATTTACATTTAAATGTCATAGATCTAAAATGGTAAGGTATTAAATAAACTGTTCTAAGTAATATAGTTATATACTGCTGACATAATGATTTAATACATATTTTTACATTTCATACAAAGACTGTTAGGTGACTCTACGGATTGAAAGCTTATCATCACACATTACATTTGCAGTTAAAACCAAAGAAAAACTTTTAAACTTTCCTCTGTCACTGTTGTCCTCCTCATGTCCATCTCATCAGTTCCTTTGTCCATAAAGTCCTTCATGCTACTCAAACTAATTCATACGCAACACCTATTCAGTATTCTCGTCTAGAATGAGAACATGCTATATCCTCCGAGTAACACACAGGTGTATCTGAATATTGTCCAACAGGTACAACAATGAAGCTGGGTGTGGAGTACCCAACACACCGACTGTTCCAATTTCGTCTAAATGAAGTAACATTTCTTCCTCTGTGCAACATAATGCAACTACCTTGGCAAGATAAAGAAGCCTCCAGTTATAGTGTTATAAGAGTATTGTGTAAGATGAAGTTTAAAATACAATTACAGTATTTCCAAAATTTAAATGACGTTGAGCAATAACTCAGGTAGAACAAAGATAAGGGAGGCAACTGGATGTAAACTTGTTAAAATTTTACCCTCATGCAATCATGCAAAATCCAATTTAGAATGACAGAACAAGGACCTGAAAACTGTTCCTTTTGAGGGCTAATAAAGAAGCAGAACTTTCACTTTTGTATATCTTTCTCTGTATTATGATTTTATATATTACTACTCAATGTTAATGTTTTGATAGTGCAAAAGATTCTTTCTTGTATCTGGTATTGTCAATTAATTTCTCTTTACTTTTCTTGCCATAGTGCAACATAAGGGTTACCACTGGGCGAAAACTTCACAGAGGATTAGATAATAGAAGGGCACAAAATATTTCATTATTTTTGGAAGCCAGTAAATAATTTACTGTCAAACAGAATTAGCCTTTCAAGTTTCTTCTTGACTTTTCAGTACAACATACTGTTTAGACAGAATTGTTATAAACATATATTTTCTGATACAAATGATGAAGACAAGGGACGGGGGGGGGGGGGGGGGGAGGGAGACACATTAAGAGGCTTTGACCAGATTACAGTTATATCTGTAGCCTTCCCCGGAATGGAAACTACAAGCCATGACTGACCTGTTTTGTACTGCACTGCAAACTAAAACCACATAATTAAATGTGGCATGTTATTGCATGCTTTATATAAACTTTGATTCCCTCTTTATATGAAAAATGAGGAACAAGGCAGTGTCTGATTTTGAAGTTCTGGGAGCCTTCACTACATTAAGAAAATATTTAGGTCATACTCCACCAGGTACAATAAATAAGAATGTGGAGGGATACATAGAACCATGGAAATATGGGCATTGCTTGGAACAATACCCACCACAAGACAATATCCATATTCATTGGCAATGTGATGTTAACATTAAGGAAACTGCTAATATTTAAAATACCATTTCTCCCTTTGTGAGATAGATAACAGTTGGCTAATTTTGTTATTTGCTTTCCATCTATGAATCTTCCATCTGTGATTTGGTAAAAATGATTGTTTAAAAAAATTACAAGAATACTAGCTAACCTTGTTGGTTTAATAAAACTGAGGTGTGCCATGATGAAACATATTAAAATATATGTGTGTGTGTGCAAAAATATGAATAGTGGTAGCGTATTGTGTATTCACCAGTCCAGTGAGCCCTTGGAAAAAAAAAGAAGTCTAAAAAGGTAATCCATATTTAAACCATCATTCTTCATTTTATTCCATTTTAACTGCATTTCCCAAGGTATTTTTATCACATGAGAAACTTTTAAGTCATGCAGATAGCAATTCCAAAGCACTGCCACAGTTCAGAATCTCTTCTGAGCACCGAATCTATGGGTGCTTCATCGACAGGGAGGGGTAAGGGGAAACTTCACTATTGAAATGCACATTTGTACTGGAGAAGCCGCCAACTCCTATGATACTCTGACTCTGATGGAAACTAATGAATTAACCCAAATGCAATACAATGTAGCTACTTCCCACACCTCACTTTGCATATTAACAAAGCCCATCTGAAGGCAACATGCGTGCCTCACAGTTGTTTTTGGTACATCGAATATTTCTCAAAATCTCATCATATTTGATACAATGCCATATAACTAAATGTCAGCTAATGACAAATCAGCTGTAAAAGCATTCATAGCAGCCTAATAATAATAATAATAATAATGTTACTAGTCTCAAAGTGTGGGAATGGCCGTGTGGTTAGACACGTCACATTGTGGTTTAAAAGGAAGAGGGTTTGCATCCAGTTGCAAGTTATTTTTCCCATCTTTGCATTTATAACAGATTCTGGAACCAGCAATGACTTTTCCTATTGTCACTTGCACTAATGTTTTTGGCAGTTTTCCCTCAATATGTCGCGATTTTGAGGGTCAGTGGCATTTATATTCTTCCAATCCATTCAGGTAATGTAACAAACTCCATTTAGCCCTTTGTTGCCTATTACTTCATGTTAGGATAATTAAAAAATTAAGTTACCCATAATGAAAAATGTCCTGAACAGGAATGTCTGGGAGGGGCAGATTTTGGATGTAATCGGCATACAATAGCAGTGATACATTCACAAGTGCACAGCTTCCTTACTTCATCAATTTCAATGTAATTTTTTTTGTGTGTGTTCTGCACACCACATGTTCATATGCAACATTACATTTACCATTATATATTTGGTAAACTGCATCAGTTTTCAAGCTCATTGACTCAATTATTTGGAAAGGTAAATTGTATAACACAGTAAAAGTAGTGAATCACCAGTATTTTAGGCACCAGCCACTGCTGAATTTTACATACAGAGAATAAATTGCTAGACAAAAATGTGGGTAAGTTTTAGAAAGTCTCTCTCTCTCTCTCTCTCTCTCTCTCTCTCTCTCTCTCTCTCTCTCTCTCTCTCTCTCACACACACACACACACACACACACACACACACACACACACACAAATGTAAACAATCTGCTTCTTATTTCACTTATTTCAGTTATCTGTTGCTAAATCAGTAACTGCATGCACTAATGCGAAGTAAATGTTAAGAAAATGAACTTCACTATATGCATACGATGAACAAACTACAGTCGCAATCTATTCTCTACCGTTATTTCCTACTTTATGAGTTAAAATCTAAAGATAGTTACTTGGGGAAAACAGGTAACAAAATAAAAGCAAATGAATGGAAAGTGGAGTGATATAACTGAAGTGATAAAAATAAAAGTAGCCGACGAGTGCTAGTGCATGACAAATCAACACTGCAACAAGATTTAATCAACAGGACCTGGTGAGGGTGGAGCACTACAAAAGTAGATCACACAAAAATATGTAAACACACACTTTGCAATACACTATGTGTGTGGGAAACTAGGAGAGAAAGTGAGAGGAGGCACTGATCAGATTTCAATGTAGAATTTGTGCATGTTTTATGCCAAATTGATCCAAATGGCATGACAAAGACTGAACAAGAGTGAAATGTATCCCAATAAATGGTAATTGCAAAATGTCAGCAGGAAATAGTTTCTTTAAAATGGGAAACAATGATCCATGAAAAATGGTTTAAAGTATAACAAAACATTGTGTTTACACCAGTAGAAAAAGGAAATTTGAAAATTCTTGTAGTGACATTACTGCTTTAAATAGCCTGTGAAAGATTGAATAAGCACACCTAAATGTGTGCCATCAATAACAGCAGGAATAAAATTTGATAATTTACAGTATCATGAAGAATACTAGAAAAACACACATTACAACAACAATTTAGACAATACAGACATCAAGAGCATTGAAGGCAATCAACAAGTACAAGCAATACAAACACACTAAGGTATCAAAGATGGAATAACACTTCAGAAACTATACTTCAATTTAAATACATAGAAATAGGAACTACATGAAGAATCACACATGAATGCAAACACAATATGCAAATGTAATGCACAGTGTATGAAGGTGATAAACCCTTTCAAATACACAAAATATGAGCACACTGAGCCAACATCTGAAAAAACACACCTGAACATATACAGGAGTTGGTCAAGAACAATGAACATTCTCAATTGTGCTTACCTCACACCAATAGTCCCATTTTGGATTCAGGGTGTTGTCAATTGTCTGAGTACGAAATGTTTTACCTCCAATTGACACTATACAATATGGATCAGATTTTCCCATTCCAAGCATCTTCACATCCTTCTTCATCAAATTCTTGGCTTCAACCACATGTATACGAACCACACCCTACAAGTAAAATTTATGATAATCAAAACATTACAAATTAAAAATGTAACATAATAACACGATAGAAGAATGAATCAATACAAGAAATTTTAAAACTTAGATAACCTAAAAAAAGTGCATTATAGGGGTTTATTAATAATCTGTTAAACATGATGCATGATGACAACACACACCACATGGCTTAATTGGTCAGTCATTAGAAACAAAAGTAATATTATAATTCATTAATTTTTCCAAGTGTATAACAGAAATGAAAATTACTCAGATGAATCAGCTAACCATTTTAGCTAACTTGAACAAAACTTCATTCTGTCTAGTACCCTTCCCCAGATTTAAGTCTGTTCTGTTGTTTTGCCTTTGCTTTTCAATTATCCAATTCCAGTCTAGATTTCTGGTAATTTTTTAATCACGAAAAAGGAAATGAAAAAAGCTTTATTGGGTAGAAATCCAACTCATAGTTTATAAAGTTTTTCATAACTTTGTAGTTTTTTCTTTTTTCCCCCCTAAAATTGTAGAATCCTGAAAGTTAGGCATCTGTATTAGCCTCTTTGTCACCAAATGCTGCTTTCTTACTGCTGTCCCAGACTTGCGGTTTACTGCACTATTCTCCCATGATTCTGATCTGTTTAAGAGAGACCATACTGGCCAAGGATTTGTTAACTCCCACCTTGTGAAAACCTAAAATAATACATTTTCTTCTTTCAACAATTTTAATTACACATTTTGTATAGGATAATTCTTAAATCTGTGAAAGAAGGTTAATTTGGAAAAGGAAAGAAATGGAGAAGAATAGAAGACATTGAGCATACGAAACCAACTAGCTCTTTATTCACACAAAGTGATGAGTGCTAACAAGGGTTATCAAACTGATTCCGTATTTCTTGATTTCTAGAAGGCTTTTGACACTGTACCTCACAAACGGCTTTTAATGAAATGGCATGGTTATGGTATATCACCCCAAATTTGTGACTGGATATGGGATTTCCTGTCAGAGAGGATAAAGTGTGTAGTAATTGATGGTAAAGCATCGACTAAACCAAAATTGATATTGGACATTCTACAGGGTAGTGTTATTGGTCCTCTGCTACTCCTTATTTACATAAACGATTTGGGATAAAATCCAAGCAGATTGTTTGCAGATGACGCCATCATTTACCTTCTAGTAAAATCATCTGAAGATCAAAACCAAAATCAGAATGATCTGAATAAGATATCACTATGGTGTAAAAATTGGCAACGGACTCTAAATAATGAGAAGTGTGAAGTCGTCCACATGAGTACAAAAAGAAATCTTTTAAACTTTGTTTACAAGATAAATCAATCAAAAGTGAAGACCGTAAACTCCACAAAATACCTAGGAATTACTATTACTTCAGACAAACTGGAAAGAATACATAGCTAATATCATGGGAAAGGCAAACCAGACACTGCATTTTATTGGCAGAAACTATAAAAGATGCAACAGAAGTACTACAAAAACTGCATACACTGCACTTGTCCATCCTTTTCTGGAGTATTGCTGCCAAGTGTGGGCTCCTTACCAGGTGGGTTCGACGGAGGACATTGAAAGAGTCCAAAGAAAGGCAGCTCGTCTTGTATTGTCACGATACAGGGGACACTGTGTCACAAAAATGATACAGGATCTGAGATGGGAATCATTACAATGGTGTTTAATGCTGCGGCAGGGGCTTCTTATAGAACTACAATAATCAACATTCTCCTCTGAATGCGAAAATATATTGTTGACTCCCACTTACATAGATAGAAATGATCAGAATAAAGAACGAGTTATCAGAGCTCGAACGAAGAGGTTCACATGTTCTTTCTTCCCATGTGTTATTCGAGAATGGAATGGGAGATAAATAAATAGTATAAAGGTGGTCTGATGAACCCTCTGCCAGGCACTTAAATGTGATTTGCATAGTACCCCATTTAGATGTAGCAGTAGGTGATATGGCAGAGGGCAGAAAATGTTGGGTGGAGTGTGTGGGGAGAACAGGTTACCGTTTGTTAAGGCTGGGATAATTTCGAGACTGGAGAAGGTGTTTTAAGGATAACTCTTATATGCATAGTTCATAAAAGCTGGTGGTGGAGGGGATGAGCCAGATGGCCCAGGTTGTGTAGCAGCCATCGAAATCAAGCATTGTAAGTTCAGCTGCATGTTCTGCCACAGGTTGGTCCACTTTTCTCTTCGACACAATTTAGCAGCAGTCATTCATGTTTCTGTACAGCTGAATGATAATCATACCAATATTTGAAGATAAGTAATTAACAAAGCAAAGTTTGTGACATGGCTGCTCTCATAAGTGGCCTAGCCTCTTATGGGGTAAGATAAGCCTGTGACAGGACTGGCATAGGATGTTCTAGATGGATGGATTAGGTAGGGGTTGGAAGTGGCACAGGGATGGATTAGGATGTTGTGTAGGTGACAGAACACCGGGTAGAAAAGTGTGTAACTTTTCAGGGCACGATGATGGATAACCAAAGCCGCAACAAAGGAAGTGGCTCAGCTGTTTCGATTTGAGTCTGGTTATTGGGAATGACAAGAGAATTCGGTGTGGAGGGGGTTGGGGGTGGGAGGGAAGAGGTGGGGGAGGGGGGAAATGCAGGAAACCTGTTTGCAGACTAATTCTGGGAGCTAATGCTATACTGTGATGGCACTTGACAGAACTTCAGCATACTGGTCAAGGGTATTCTTGCCACTGCATATGAGGTGGAATCCAAAATTTTCGGGACTTATGCTATCATCTAGAAAATAGGAGTAGTGGATCTTTGTGCCACTATGTGGCAAGAGCTGCATATCTGATGAGCCACAGTGAAGAGTGACATTCAGCTGGGAGGACGTGTTGCTTGTCCACAGTGATTTCTTCCGTAATACTCTGTGTTTGGTGCGTGGTGATTGTACAATGGATCCGCGAACAGAACAGTATGTGTACCAAATTCTGTGGGAATCTCGGAAAAAGTGCTATGGAGATCCTTGCAATGATTCAACAAGTGTTTGGGGGACAGAGCATGAGCCGCATGCATGTGTTTGAGTTGCATGCTAGGTTCAGGGCCGGCCATACAGATGTCGAAGATGATGCTCACACTGGAAGGCCCATTAATCGCACAATGCCAGAAATTGTTGCCAAACTTCCAAAACTGTTATGGGATATGTCAATGAATGTTGACTGATGAATTGGACATGTATCGTGCTGCTGCAAAATATGTGCCAAGGATCTTGATTGCCGATCAGAAGGCACAGCATGTTGAAGTGTCCTCCGACCTTCATCAGACCGCACCCGATGATCAAACTTTCTTGTTACGGGTTATCAAAGGTGACGATAGCTGTATTTATGGTTATGACCCAGAGAAAGCAACAATAGTCCCAGTGGAAAAGCCCAGGCTCTCCAAGACCCAAAAAAGGCGAGACAGGTGAAGAGCATGATCACAATTTTCATTGATACCAAGGGGATTGTGCACAAAGAATTCACCCCACCCAACCAAACAGTGAATTCCACATACTACTGTGATGTTTTGCAACAGCTCCATGAAAACAGGTGACAACTGCAGCTTGAACTTTGCTGTCAAGGCAACTGGCTGCTGCATTACAACAACATGCCCTGTCACACGTTCTTGCTCACCAGGACCTTTTCAGCAAAAAAAAACAACATGGCGGTTGTACCCCACCCACCATACTCGCCAGATTTAGCACCTTGCGACTTCGAGCATTTCCCAAAACTAAAATTCAAGTTGAAAGGCCATTGGTTTGAGGATTCAAGAAACATCGCTGGCAGTGTTACACACTCTCAAAGAACAGGACTTCCAAAAAAAGTATGACTAGTGGCAGAAGCACTAGGACCGGAAATTGTCTGTGGATGGGAACTACTTTGAGGGTGATGGCAACCATTAGTCCAAAGGTAAGGTTTTCAACAGATGGCAGCAACAGTCCAGAAAATTATGAATAGCACTTTGTATACACCATCTATGGGTTGACAGGCTGTATGGGAGAGATATTTTGGCATAGTATGGATTGAAGCTGTCAAAATGCATGTACTGTTGGTCGTCGTCGTGTTTAATGTGGACAAAGATGTGGCTGGAGTTATTGAAGAGGTGAAGATCATTGTCCAGGAAGATGGTACACCAAGATAAGTATCATCAGTTGAAGTGTATGAGAGAGGTGTTAAGGTTGTGAAAGAATGAGGATAGTGTCTCTTGATTGTATCAAAGATCAAGGGTTTGGGTCTGGAAGACTAGTAAGGTTTCCTCTGTATGGCTCATAAAAAGTTTGACATGGTTGGGTGACCATGGCAGTGCCATGGATTTCCTTGTATATCTTCGCTTCAAAGGAGGAGCAGTTGGGTGTCAGATGAATGAAGTACAAGGTAGTAGGTATGGAGTCTGAAGGATGTTGGGACAGGTAGTGTACAATACCAATGAGACCAAAGGCATGAGGGATGTAAGTATGTAAGGTTAGTGACATTATGAGTAATGATCCAGGAGGTTAACAAGTAAGGATGGCGGATAATCAGTGAAGGAAGTGGTGGGTATTTCTGATGTGGGAGTCATTTGGCTAGTGGTGATCATCATCAATGACTGATAAAATTCTTTTAGTGGGAGAACAATAACCACCTAGAGCAGGGGTGTCCAGATATTTTACTTGAATTTTATTTCCAAGAAGGGTACCCCTCCCCCTCTTTTTCCTGTGTCCCTCAAATGTTGTGAATCACTCCAAACTAGTTTCTTTTACTGCAATGATAAAACATTTGAAACTTGACTAAATGTGGAAACACACACAAATTTTTTTACAATATGTAAGTTAAACATATCCCAACATGGCTCTCATGATGTATGTGAAAATAAGAAAAAGTCATTTTTGTATGTTCTGCCCAAGAGAAAAAAAGAGAAGTCAGATGAAAAAAGAGTTTACAGCACAGAAGATCAATATCTAAGAAGGGTAAGGCGTGCGTTAAGATGTGGAAACGGAACAACAGCAATAACAGCAGCAGCACTTCAAGTGAGGGGGAAGGGAATTTTGAACACAAAAAAATATAATGCAAAAATCCCTACTTTTCATTTGAAACAGGCAATTTAGATGCCAAAATTTTCCCATTTATACTATATGGGTTTGACTATGGTGTAGTAGTAGTAGTAGTAGTAGTAGTAGTAGTGCATATTTGGAACCTGAAAGATTTTTGAGACGGCACAATTAATAACTTCAGACTTCTTGTAGATATTGTGCCTTAGAAGATGTCACCAGGCATGACAGGACACACAAGTTAGTTTCAAAGCACTGTGAAACAGTTTACGATTTCTTTTGTGTATGGCACTCTGAACTGCATTGTGGATATATTGTTCATACATTGCCTTATTTTTGGAAGAACATGTAATATTACAAGGAGTAAATGATCCTCCTTCCCCCCCTCCCTCATATAAGCCTATGCTGGCTCACCACATCATGTTTTGTAGGCTAATGTATGTTTGTTCAAATAAACTGCTTATAGTTGTTTCTCCAGTCTCAAAGCCACCGAGTGATATTTACGTAATATGGGCCAAAAACATTGCAAAACTACAAAGGAAGATACAGAAATCTGCAGCAGGTTGTTTCAACAAGGAAAATTTTTTCAAGAAATTGGAGAAACTGTCGTTACACCTACCAGTACAGTGAAGAGTATTATATGTAGGTTTAATCAGGGTAAAAAGTATGAAAACAAATCATGAAGCAGTTGTCCTGTAGTTCTGTCCAAGATAGGAAAACGACAGGTACTTTGGGAGGTCATCAAAAATCCGAAACCAAGTGCTCCACAACTTGCTACTGTTTTTCATATGCATAAAGGACGGTCTGTTTCAGCACAGAGTGTAAGAAATATGGTTCATTAATCTGGGTATGGAGTATGAACAGCCCACAGAAAACTGTACATCAGAAAAACCAACAGAAAAAAGTGGCTTACATTTGCTAAAGAACATAAATCAGATGGATTTGATTTTTGGAAGAAAGTTGTATTTAGGGACAAGAGTTGATTTGAGCTGTTTTAGTCTAATGGGTGAATAACTGTGAGGAACAAAAAGAATTGTTAACTTGATGAGAGAAGTATAACAGCCTCAGTTAAACATGGAGGAGGTTCAGTACTTTTGTGGGGATGCACAAGTGCAAATGGTGTGAGGGGATTTGTTTTATTGATGGCATTATGGACCCAAAGATCTACATAAGTATCCTAGAAACAAATCTATCCAGTAGTGTAGATCTTAATGGGGATTACATTTTCATACACAACAATGATCCAAAATATCCAGCTCTAGATGCAAAACTGTGACTGTTGTATAACATGCCCCACTGGATGCAGACACCACCACCATCCCCAGACATTAATCCTATAGTGGCACTTACTTGTCAGAAACAGCATGAATCAACTGATATCCACTAGAAATGATCTACAGAATTCTGTATAAGAGGAATGGCGTAAAATTACAGTGCAAACAACAGAATCCCTAGTTAAATCCAAGCCAAGAAGAATGCAAGCAATTATAAAGAGGCAAGGAGGCCCTACCAAATACTAACAATAGCATTCTATGTTCAAAGTGTGATTTTCAGTACTGTAGATGAATACTTATTTTGCGTCTTACTTTCCTATCTGTATTTCTGAATGCTTAACCATGTTTATTTAAATAGAAATCTGTGATTCTTTATTGTATTCTCATATTCACTGATCAATAATGATGTCCTTGTCCCTGCTTTATTTCAATCTGCTAGTTTTCCACTTTTCATAGAATCTTACATATGTTGTTGTTGTTGTTGTTGTTGCTGTTGTGATGGCGGTTCGATGCAGCTCTCCAATCTACTCTATCCTGAGCAAGCCTCTTCATCTATTCATAAGTACGGCAACCCACATCCGTTTGAATCTGCTAACTACAGTAAAACCTCATTTTTACGTTCACGGTTTTTATGTTTTCCCACCATTTACACCACTTTTTGTCAGTCTCCTCAAATTTCCTATGTTCAAAATGTTAATTCGCCCCCGTTTTTGCGTTACCATATTTACACTTTACATTTGCTCTTGTTAATGTTCATCTTCTCTTTTCATCACACTGCCAATTCTGTTCAATAGCTCTTTTAGGTCCTTTACTGTCTCAGAGAATTACTATGTCATCAGCCAAAACACAGTGTTTTTAATTCTTCACCCTGAACTTAATTCCTTCTCCCAATTTCTCCTTGCCTTCCTTTATAGCTTGCTCAATACACAAACTGAATAACATTGGACAAAGGCTACAACCCTGTCTTACTTCCTTCCCAACCAGTGCTTACCTTTCACACGATTCTACTATAACAATTGCTGCCTGGTTTTTGTACAAGTTATATATAACCTTCTGTTCCATATATTTTACCCCTGCTGACTACAAAATTTGAAAGAGTATATTCCAATTTACATTGTCAAAAGCTTTCTCCAAAATCTTCAAAACTTAGAAATTTAGGTTTGCCTTTCCTTAATGTATCTTCTAAGATTAATGTTATGGTGAGTATTTCCTCCAGTGTTCCTACATTTCTCCTAAATCTAAACTGATCTTCTAGGCCAGCTTCTATCAGCTTTTCCATCTGTAAATAATTCTCATTAGGATTTTGTAATGATGGCTTATTAAACTGACATTTCTGTAATTTTCACACTGGCCTCCATCTGTTTCTTTGGAATGGAGATTACTGCATTTTTCTTTAAGTCTGAGGGGATTTCACCTGCCTCATACATATTATGCACCAGATGAAATAGTTTTGTCATCGCTGGCTCTCACAGATACTTCAGTAGCTATGAGGGAACGTCATCTACTCCAGAGCCTCGTTTCGACTTAGGTGTTTCAGTGCTCTGTCAAATTAATCTCTCAGTATATTATCTCCTATTTCACCTTCAGCTATTTCCTCTTCCCTTCCTAAAATAGTAGGTTCGTTCGAAGAGTTGCCAGAAAGCTACTTGGAGAGCCAGCAAACAGGCGCTACTACGCATGCGCGGCAATGGTGACGTCATGTGTCCGTGCTTGGTGTTTGGACTCTTTGAACACCTATCGCGTTTTATTTAGCCTTTTTGCCACCTTCGGTAGAGTAGCGTGAAAAGACAGCAGAAAGAACAGTAACGGCGCGAATGTTATTTACATCACATTTGATTTGTTTATTCACCACTTATCTTTTACAAAATTTTACGAAATATGTTTAGCAAGATAATTAAATGAAAGATACACTTACAGAAAAATATATACAATATATCAGAGTATTGGCCTCCTACTTACAAAGGAACGTTGTTCCAACTTTTTCTCAGATTATATTTTCTTTAAATATTTTCGCCATATAATATTTTTTTGTAAGGAGAAACATTTTGGCAACTTATTGTACAATATTGTCCTGAGTTCTCAATTTGTGTTTTCTTGTGAGGTCCAAGTGCTTCCAAATTCGTGTATTATGGTTATTATAGAGCTGTTTCTCCCACACAGGAACCACTTGTGTTACGCACACAGGAAATTTTGTGGTGTAGAAACTCTACATTGGCCACAGCGAGAGATTTAAACGAAAACAGCAATTGCTGGGAGACAGGGTGGCTTATTTGAAAGCATTCACCGCAGTGCAATGCGAGAACAAATGTAGATGACTGTTACGGCCTACAAAACATCACTAATAATAATAAGTCCTATTTTTGAGAGAACAACGTTCAATTTATACTGTCTCGCAGTGATAAACGCTCAACGAGGTCAACAATGCGTCTCTAGCGGAAACAATCTGCAAGTGAATGGGAAAAAAATTCTGTATCTTCTTTGGGCCTATTTATTATGCCATTATTGCACCTGGCATTCCTTTATTTCGAAAATGGGATTCGATGTTATCTCTTTCCTCTTTATAACGTCCACTCCCAGACTACTAATAAATTTCGCATTTTCTTTTCTCCTTTTTTTCCCCTCCAAACACAACGAGCTGACAAACGTTGAACATGGCTGTTACATTACAGAAACCTGCAGCTTCATGGCCAGCAAACCACAAAAAGAATCAGATTATGTTGTAATAGGAGTATCTCCCTTATTCCCACGTCCTGGTACTTAAAAGAAACCAATTTTCTAAATTATTCTGCCAGAAGCCACCACACCCACAAATGTTAGATAAATTCCTTATATGAGAAACGTAGCACAAAGTTAAAAAAAAAATACAAAATAGGAAATAAATTCTGATTTTATTTCGGCGCAACAACATTGCGTGGAAATCGATGTCACTGGATACGAAATCTAAATTTTGAATTGTCATCTTCTACAGGTGATATTATAAGAATAAATAAGACCTTGCAATTACAGAAGAAACACACAGTAGATATATGTCCACATGTAACTTCCATTTGGAACAAGGGAGCGTCGTGTATCCCCACTACAAGTAAAAAGAGCCACGCACATGCGCGAATCTGGCTGCCAGAAAAATTTCATCGGGTAGCATCTGGCTACTTGGCTCTGCTTGCAAGCAACTCTTCGAACAGCTGGTGCCCCGCTTAAAGTAGCCAGATTCGGGGCCAAGCGCTCTTCAAACGCGAACTTTCGTACTGCGCATGCGCGGTAGCCAGAAAGCAACTCTTCGAACGAAGCCAGTGTCTCAAAATTCATTAAGAGCCCCTCTATATATTATTTCCACCGTTCAGCGTTCCCATCTTTGCTCAGAATAAGTTTTCCATACGAGTTATTGATATTCATAAAGCTGTCTCCAAATGTCCCTCGTTTCTTGTAGGCAATGTCTAGTTTTTTGCTAGTTGTATATTCTTCTACATACTTACATTTGCCTTCTAGTGACTCTTGCTTTGCCACTTTGCATTTCCTGTAAATCTCATTATTTTAATCATCTGTAGTCCATTTTACCTGCTTTATTTACTGAAATTTTATAACTTCTCCTTTTCTCAATTACATTTAGTATTTCCTGCAATATCCCCGTTTTTCTTTTCTTTTCTTTCTTTCTTTTTTAGGTCTTGCCTTTCTACCTATTTGGTCCTCTGTTGCATTAAATATTTCATCTCTCAAAGCTACCCATTCCTCATCTACTGTTATAATCCCCCCCCCCCCCTCCCTCCCAATTTCTGTCAATTGTTTCCTAAAGCTCCCAGCAAAATTCTCAAAAACTTCATGTTCCTTCAATTTGTCCAGGTCTCATCTTCATACTTTTCTGCCTTTCTCCAATTTCAGTTTACAGTTCATAACCAGTAAGACAGAGTTGGGCACAAATCGGCTCAATGAGGAGCACTCTGGCTCAGGCCGTAAAAAGAGCAGCGTTCGCGCTCGGCCAGTAGTTATCCTAGTTGCCGCTAGAGGTCTGCACGCTTGCTGTGCATGTAGTTCGCTCTTATCTTTATAAGATATTTGCTGGCTCGACTGCACGCGCTGGACATTTTAGAGAAGAGTTTCCAGTATTATGTTTATAAGTTACTTACTTATGAACATAATAGCATTTTTCAGGAGATACCCCTAGCAGTGGAATATGTTCATTCGAGTTGGATACTAAAGAGTTTGCACTATTACCTTTATAAGTTATTTTATAACGCACTGGGCCAGGTGCATTTCTGCGGCTACGTTAGCGCGTTGGCTGCACATAACGCCATCTAGTCTTCTCAGCAGGAAATACGTGATGGACACCAGCTGCTCACGGCTATGCTCCCAGTCAGGCAGGCGGCTCCGAGAGCGTGGCTCACTCATTGCCCACCTCTGCAGTAAGATATGGTCAGAATCTGTATCTGCCCCTGGATATCTCTAGTTTAAATTTGGTTCCAAAATCTTTCTCTTATTATAAAATCTCTTTGGTAGCCTCCAGTTTCACCTGGTTTCTTCCACATATACAATTTTCTTTCATGACTCTTAAACCAAATGTCTGTTATGATTAAATTATGTTCCACGCAAAATTCTACAAGGTGACTTCCTCTTTAATTCCTTTTCTCCAGTCCATATTCAACTACTATTTTTTCCTTCCTTTTCCTACTATTGAATTCCAGTCCCCCATCACAAATTTTCCTCTCCATTAACTGTCTGAATAATTTCCTTTACCACGTCATACGTTTCTTCGACCTCCTCTTCACCGGCAGAGCTAGTTGGCATTCTTTTACTACTGTGGTCGCTGTTGGCTCGTACCTATCTTGACTAAAATAATGAGATCACTGTGTGGCTGACAGTAGTTTATTTGCATACCTATTTTCTTATTCATTATTAGACCCACTCCAGTAATACCCCCAACTGGTTTTGTATTTATGTATAATCCTGTACTCACCTGACCATAAATCCTGTTTCTCTTTCTGCCACACTTCACTAATCTCCACTATATCCAATTTCAACCTATCCATTTCCCTTTTTAAATTTTCTAACCTCCCCACCTGATTAAGGGATCTAACATTGCACGCTCTGATATGTAGAATGCCAATGTTGTCTTTCTTGGTGACGACATCCATCCGAGTTGTCGCTGCCCGGAGATCCGAATGGAGGACTATTTTACCTCCAGAATATTTTACCCAAGACGGTGACATCATCATATTTCATACAGTAGAGCTGCATGTCCTTAGGGAAAGCAACAACTGTATTTCCCCTTTGCTTTCAGCCATTCACAGTAACTGTGGCAAAGCCACATTAGATGAAGTTACAAGACCAGCTCAGTCAATCAACCGAACTGTTGCCCCTGCAACTACTGAAAAAGCTGCTGCCCCTCTTCAGGAATCACACATTCGTCTGGCCTCTCCACAGATAGCCCTCCGCTGTGGTTGCACCTACAGTACGGCTATCTGTATCGTTGAGGCACACATGTCACCCCCCGACCCCCTTGGCAATGTCTTGTGGTTCATGGGGGTAGCCCTCAAACATTCAATTGTGTATTCGACAATTACTTTTTGTAGTAACTGTATTGTCATAATACCTTGAGATTATGGTGACAATGCAAACTGATCCACTGACGGTCTACCCATGATTTAATTACAAAACACTAATCATTAGAAAGAACGCTTATTAGACATTAAGATTGCTTGGTGGAGAGTTGTGCTGAAGCAACATTTTCTTCTTGCATAATCAAAATCTCATATTTAATGGCTTTTTTCTTCAGAACACCATATCTGTCTCCTCCGTCATTCCTACCATAAGATTGCTGATACATGAACACTTGCTTGTCAGAAATATATTGATATGTTTCTATGAATATTACAGATTTTTCAAGTTTGTGATTAGGTTGAAAAAGTAGCACAGTGAAAGTAAGACAGAAACGCAGATTTGTTTACATTCGGAAAGACTGAATGGCTGTCTGCAACATCACACGATTGGCCGTGCATGCTTTCCATGATGCATCACACTGTTACCGACTAATACCGCCGACACCTTAAAAAGGATTTTTACTGAAAGCTCGAATGCTAAGCTCATGTCTGTAATCCAACTACTGTAGCTGTATCATTGTCCACTCTATCTATTTGTAGAATGTAGGAATGAAACATCTTTGTTGTGATTTCAAAATGTGGTCTATACCTTCCACCCCCCCCCCCCCCCCCGAATTTTGAGTCTTATTTTCAGGTGTGGCTAAGATTAGAGTACTTCCCCCCCCCCCTTTAAATTCGACTCTCATTTTTTGGGTGCGGCTTAGATTCAAGGAAATAGGTAAACTACAAACAATACATTTCAGCACGAATCAATGTCCTTACTAGAACCATCCCGCCACTGTAACAAAAATTTACACAGCACTGAAAGCAGAAATATGTATTCCCTGAGAAGTTAAGTAACAATTCCATCAAGAACTATTAAAATGAAGTTCTCCATTAAATGCAAGGAATTATGGAAAATCGAAGAGAATGGAAATATAGCAAAATATAAACAATATATTTGGAAGCATGCGAATCAAGTAGTTCACACGTGGATTTGAAGGCAACAGCAAATGTACCCAGAACACGGACAAAAGCAGAGTCCGGTTTTATATGAAATACGAACAAATATGGAACCTTTTACTTCACCCAATATTACCACTGCAAGCAAAATCGAGCATAGTAATAGTAACACATTACAATGGTATTAACAGTACACAATACACACAAAAATGTAGTCAGAAACATGGTGTTACGAATCCATCTTTTGTTTTGAACAAAACCAAAACAAATATGAGACTCTAAATCAATCAATAAGAAACTGAGATGACAGGATGATAACAATAGATTGCCCCAAGTGAGGGGGTAGGCAAACCAAGGTCATGTTACTTGAAGTCCCTATACGAGTTTCACCCTCTAGTTTACAGTAAGCCCACTCATAATAACCCATATCTTTGTGGTGATTATCACTACCATATATTGTAGAAAAGAGGTGATCTCAAGACACTGGTATGTACAATTTATATACTTTCAGACAATGAAAGACTGACAGCTGAACTAGAACACCTTAAAATTGTAATTTACACAAATGATTTTACCCAATATTTATGCTCTTTGGTCTTTCCCAATGAGCTTTTGGGACACAATCCAGATGGAGGCAGAAAAGCCACAAGCGACTGCCTTAATTTCGTATGCTGGCACTTTGTTGAACCCTCACCGTCCCATTAGAGAATAAAAATAAGGTATGATACACATGTTGTATGCACAAAAGAATTAAATAACTTCTGGGAAGCATAAAAGTCAATTTGGGATTCAATCACACAGGGATTACCAGTAATTTTGCCAATTCAGTTTGTCAAACAGATCAAATTAAGGACCATGGAATACACCCCTATGAACACCAACAGTAAACACACTAGTCAGCGCTTGCAGAACAATGTCTGGCTATGACAGAGATGCCAAGTTTGAAAAGAAGCTATCCATAATGGGAAGCTGTGGCAGAGCACATTGAGGCACTATGTTCCGATGCGCGAGTCCGTTCCCTGGTGGGGGTTCCAATCCCCCCCTCGGGCATGGATCTTTGTGATGTCTTTAGTATAACTTGTATAAGTTAGTTCATAAGTAGTTTGTAAGTTTAGAGACTGATGACCCTGCAGTTAAGTCCCATAAGCTTTACAAACATTTGAACATAAGAAGAGAATTTTGGGGTGGGGGGCAAGGGGGATGGGAAGGTGCATGACGGCCTCACCCTGGAATTTATTTTTAAAACTGACACATAAAAAGATCTCTATTTCAATTGCAATTTTAACATTTGAAAATAATTTTAAAGGTGAACTATTAAAAATAATAAAAATACCGTTAGCATAATATTCACAACTTTAGAAGAAGCAATTACAAAATCTTTACATTCATTTGCATATGTCTGAAAGAGACTAAAACAAGTGAGATTTAATTTAAATGTTTATGAATGATTTACACACGATAGTGACATAACAGCATGAACAATCTAACTAAAGTTGCAACCTAACTACAAGCTTAGGCACCCACAGTGGTGAAGTTATCAAGGCTCTGCTGCAGTGTTTGTGTAGATTATACAGTCTGTGGCATAGTTATGACAAAAGGGTCTTGAATTACAGTGTACTCCCGATAATTCACAATAATTATTGATTCAGCTTCCACGAATTATCGAAAACCGCGAATTAACCAAAGTGTAGATGGCGCTGTAAAATTATGTGACTTTCGTGCACTCCAATTGGCAGGTAACAGTTTAAATAATGGAAGTAGCACTGCCAGACAGTGTATGACACAAATAAGCCCTGAAAACAGCTCGTTTTTTTTGAGATCTTTAACACGATGTAGCACTAAGATGAAATATTTTCGAAGTATGTAAGTAGAAAAAAGAAATTCGTGAAATTAGGCGCGAGAGCCAAGCGAACTCTGAAAGTGAAGTTACGCATTGCGACATTCTTTTTTAACAAATGGAAGCGGAGGTCACGTGATGTTAACCCATCAGAGGACAGAATTCCAGTACAACATTATGAGGCATCGGAAAATACATTACATGAGAGTTGAGACACATTTTGGCGTGGAACAGGAATGAACTGTCCGCTCAGTAAAAGTAATTGCCCTCATAAAAGGAAGATTTGGAATAATTTGATTACTGTTTCATACAGATCATAAAATAAATAAACAATGCTGTTCTGCTCTATGGTTGACAGGTTCTCTGCTCAGTAAAGTAGTTACTATCGTAAAACAAGACATTTCATAACAAAATGTTTTCGTTACTGTGAAGACAAACAGAGGAGATGGTAACGCTTTACATTATCGAAGTACTGTGGTACATCCAGGCAGTGTATGACATGACGGATTTCATATTTTCTGTTCCATACTAATAACATTTGGAGGATTAATGGAACATAGCATTAAAGTTATTTCCAAAACACGCATTTTAAGACAAGGTATGTCATGAAAAAGTACCCAGAAGTGATACTTTTATAATGTAAAATGTAACCAATATGACAATATTTGAAAACAGATTAAGGATTGTTTTCTGCTTGGCAAAAGTGTGTGTATATCGTGCTTGTAGGAATCACTAACATTTGTAACTGGGCAGAAATATTTATAATTTTTAGTTTTTCACTAACAGTCAACCTCTTATATTTTATATTACGACCACTCGCACTGTATTATTCACTGGCACAATCAGAAGGAAAATTTAGTAGTGTAAAACTTCTCACAACAATATAAAATACAGTACAGCGTAAGTATACGTCCATCCAGTGCTGCCAACTCATAAATCCGAGTAGCTAGGTTCAATATCAAACGTCGTAACATTTCGAAAAATAAAATGTTGTCGGAGAAAAAACTATTTTTTTACCATTACCGGTACTTAATATTATGGGTTATTTGTCAACTCGATAAAATTTTAAAATTTCAAGTATTGTTCAATAAGTTACCGACGTGCACGAGAAAGTATCCAAATTCGTAAGTTAATGTATCATGGACGCCAAAAGCCAACAGGAAAGTAGCAGCGTCACGTGATGCGATGCCAGTACTGCGTTGTGGCGGAAACAGGAAATTGAAGTCACGTGACTGTTGACAGCCGCAAATTAGCCGCAACGTGAATTATCCGCCTACGAATTATTGGGAGTACACTGTATATCTGAAACAATACTGGTTCACAAAATAATGAAATGAAAAATGTTGTGTTGCCAAACTACTAAAATAAGTAGTGAATTCCATCATTTTAGCAGAGGGTTGAAAATTGTGAAAATTACCAACAAATTGTAATACTTGGGCATCCCTGCTATGTGACAATGAAGTTCAACAACAAAGATCCTAACACAGGCCTTCCAAGATTTCAGTAAATAAAATAAAATAAAATAAAATAAAATAAAATAAATAAATAAATAATAATAATAATAATAATAATAATAATAATAATAATAAAAATCATATTAAAGCTGCAGAACACTTTATTAAACACAACTCAAAAAAAAACCTGAGAGTCTGTCCTTGCTTATATTAAGGAAAGAGTGATACTTATGTATAAGATCACTTTACAGCTTTCTAGCATCAATTCGACCATGAGCCTGATGATAACACATTAGATTATTATTGAAATTTTGTGCATGTATGACACAAAGATCAAAACAATTGTTCAAGTACTTTCATTCAAATTGAATATTATTCCACAGGCAATAACATTCTACCAACATCTTAGCTGTGGAGGTAAGTTTTGAGTGAAAGTAAATTTTACATGTATGAGATCATGGAAGCAGATGAGGTAATACCCATATAGATCTATAAAAGCTCCGGAAACTACAGTCAGCATTCATTTATTGTAAATGTTTACTATGGGAACCAGAAGCTTTCTGCAATTATGTTGCATACCTTTGAAACAAATAAAGCAGGCTAATATCAAAGTACTTCTCAATGACTATCCCACAAGGTGATTCTCAAGACTCAGAGTATCACAAACTAATGTTATGTTTCTACAACCACACTAACCTCTGGGTCAGGCATCTTCAGACTGATTGCTGGAACTGCATCACTTAGTGTAATAGCTATTTTGTTTGGAAGTACCATAATGTTTCCAACAGCTTCTACAACAATACGTCGAAGGAGATCACTGTGAAGATAACAATTGTAAATTAAGTCTGTATGCAGAGAGAAAATTATCACTAGCTTAAAAATGAAGAGGTACAAGGGTATCCGATATGCTAATTGAAACATGCACCATGTATGTGGCACTATGAAAATAAATGTAAAATACACATAAATGGTGTGTAAAGAACAAGCTGTAGGAGCTTAACACATTTTGTTTTTAAATTTACCTATTGATCTACTACTTAGTAAGAATATTATCTTCATAGTTATTTGGAGGAATACATGATATTAAAACTTCATGGCTGTCTCGTACATACATCTCATACAAGTATAACCATAGGTCGTTACCTATAGTTACCTGCAGTACATTAAAACACAGACTCGCAGGCATATGGTCTCATTCTTGTGTGTCCAAATGCCTGGATAACTAACAGTTACACTGTGACACAGGCTACACAATTGCTCATTCTGTGTCTGGAGAAGTTAAGGCAATTAAGCTTATTTGTAGAAATGGGTAAAGGTGTGATATACATGAAAACACATTAAAATTGCACACAAAAACCACTATCACAAATGTATCACTGCAACAATGTTTTGAGGATCTACTCAAGCACAGTGGAGGCACTTTATTTCTGTAAAAAAATATTTACCTAAAGAGTACACAATAAAATTAATTAATAAAGTGAGAATGGTTAACACTATCAACATAAATGTCTAGGGAGATGATCAGGTGGTCCTCAGTGCAAATTAGAACATCATCCAGATTCTTCTCTCATTCAATTACTCAGTTAATTTACTAGTTATCAACCTGCAGCACACAAGAACTGCAGAAAACAGTTATTCTTGTCATCATCAAAGTTTTCTGTAATGACAATGACTACACATGTGACATCAAGAAGTTCCAAAAAATGATGCATTTTGCCAGCACAATCTTTGAATATTATGAAATATTGGTAAATGTAATTATTCAACTGATATTTAATTAAATCACATATTGACAAGAATAGGCAGCATATTAAAATAAAATAACCTGAACGGAGTAGTCATTTTGGAATCTTAACTACAAATTAACAAATTATATGGGCACATACCTTAGGCCAGGCATATCCAGGACATCAGCCACACCAACTAAATTGAAATCTATTGTTGGGTGACGCAAGAAGAATACCTGAAGTCCTCCAATAAGTGGCATTGTAGATATGAGGGGCCTCATCACTGCTCTCATATTTCCTTGTATCTTAAAATGAAGAAGTGTTTATGTAAGTACACAAATATATTCTGGACAAGTTAGGTCAATTAAGCTTATTTGTAGAAATGGGTACAAGTACAATATACATGAAAACACATTAAAAATGCACACAAAAACCACTTTCTCACAAATGTATCACTGCAACAAGATTTTGAGGATATGTTTATTGGGAAGCTAAGCTACAGGGTGAATCAGAACTCTGTCAGACTTCCAGAGTTGTTTTCCAATACGAATATTTTGGTACAAAGGTCCCCGTGTCTCTGACAGATTACAAAGTAATAACATTATTATGACTTGTTACATTTGTTACCACAATCACAATTGTTTCTGTAAAAATACCATTCCAACAGCAAATAAGCATGTAATGCTCACAGCAAATAAGCATGTAATGTTCAATAACCACAATTAAAAACACATAAAAAAGTTAAAGACAACAATCCTCAGAAGCAAAAGTACTGTGTTGCTGTTTCTGTTGGAATAGCTTAGCAGAGTGTGGCAATTTTCCATTTTATCCCATACATCGATGCCTATCAACCCACTCTTCATAAGTGAAATTATCCATAAACTACTTAACATTGTCAATGCAAACTAACAGAAATTGAAAACTGAACATGAAGCAGAACGAAGCTGTTTTGAATGCAACTTGTGTGTGATAAATAAAGTGGGCATGGCCATAGTAAACAGCAAGTAAAATGAGCGAATGGAACAATTTTGTTTCCAAGTAAGACACCTAGAAAATAACGTCTTCAATTGCACTGTAGTACCTTATTGTCAGTGCAGTACAGAAATTAAGATAATTGGGGCAATAAACCAAACGAAATGCAATACCTTTGGAACAAGCCAACAGAAAGAATGGATTTCTCATAATGAAATACTTCAAAGGAAACCCTGAACAATCTCTGAAAATTTGGAGTATCCCTTCACAGAAACAATAACAAGACAATAGAAATGTGATTCTGGGACATTTATAAATTGGAAGATGTTTGCCGATCTCTATCATAAAAATATGGGAAAACAACTTACATCATTAAATGAGTTTATAGTAAAACGAGAAGTCTTATCTTACCTATTTGTAAAATCTCCATCAAATAATTCCAAAAGTTACTTTCATTAATTACAAACCACAAGCTGAAATATCCAAAAAATCCCAGTCATCCCACATTAAAATGGAACCATATTATCCTACATGTTCTTAAAATACTTACTACTACTCCCATTCATTTATCTAGTTTTGACTTACAATACCATTCTCAAGAGTTTATACATTCTAGTGTCAATATGAATGTCAAATATTATGAGTAGCCATTATACTTAGCTGACATAGCACACCTTAAGCAACAAGATAAAGACATAAAAAAGTGCTAAACCCACATCTGTGGCCTCATATTCTCAGTATGTTGATATGTGTTACTATTAACCCTTACAAGACCACATTTTATTAATTTGTGAAAATAAATTATTTGCATATTTCTATGCAAAATAATTGGAATAATGTATGTTTGTTAGATTTTTTCTGTTTTTGGAGGGAAATCTGGGATGACAACATATGGCATCTTTGAGCAAGACATGTTTAATTTACTGTAACTAATATTTTCAAACTGTTTACTACTAATTTAGACATCTGACAATAATTTATTAATGAAAGTTTCAAGTTACCTTGTTTCCTTTATCTTGATACAATATTTTGAAATTCTTGCTGTGTGTATTCTAACTCTGACATAAAGCAACACATGTTGTCAATGCATTGTAGCCTAATATTCTGTTTCCTAAAAGTAATGGTAGTGAACCTAACCACAATGAATTTTGGAAAGTCTGGCAGTGTTGTTTATAATATCTGGACAAATAATTGGGACTAGAGTAACAGATAAAGATGACGGTGCCAAATGGCACCACAGGGCTGGAAAGGGTTAATTTGCAGTTAACATCTTATACTGCAATAAGATTATTTTATCAGCATTCTAAACTACTGTAGCATCAACAGCAGGAAAGAATTTGTAACCAGTGATGAAATCATGCAGACTGATACTAAAATAATGCTGGCATAACATTCTAGGTGCAGCAGTCAAGCCTAGCGAGATTTCTGGGAATCATTTGACAGTGCCTTCCAGTGCAGGCTGATAATGGATTCATTTACTTATTTAGTGTATGGCTTACAAAACTCTATCCTGAATATAAGGATAGGCATTGAAGTAAAAGTTGTGCTGTGTCTGGGATTTGAACCTGGGACCTCCTGCTGACTAGGCAGACACTTTAACTACCCAGCTTGTTGAAAAATACCTTTTCATTGGGAAACATCATCATCATCATCATCATCATCATCATCATGAATGGGAGTACATGGGTTGCAACCAGTGTACAAACCTTCTTGGCCGTCATGGTGCCTTTGCCAAGTTCCACTGGACCCAGGAATACCCATGTGAATGTTCCCCTTCTGCAGTGCAAGTGTCAAGGAGGTAATCTTCTGGTACACAATCTATTGAATTATTGTTGATAAAACTACCTTTTACAAATATATACACTAAATTGATACAAGACAAGAAAATAGTGTCAAACATTAAAAGCATTTATACTAATCAGCCAGAACTTTGTGACGTACCTACTATCAAAATAAACCAATCCAGGATATAGCAGTGTCACAGGACGAGGAATGCCTGCTAGGCAAACATATGCACAGTGCATTTAGTATCAGAGAGTGTGGTGTCTACATGTAGTAAGGGAGAATGCACACACTCTGAATGAGGACAGTTATTATGGCCTGGAGACTTGGCACAAACACTTCTGAAACTGCATGATTTGTCAGGTGTTCAAGAAGTGTTGTGGTGTCTCTAACATGTGGTGAAACCATATCCAAATATACAGAAGTTGGGCAGCCAGCCCTTGTTAAAGATGTTGGACCTGATGGGCTGGACAGATTGGTAAGACACTGCAGGTGGAAAACTAGAATTTAATGCTAGACAGAGTATAAGGGTGTCTGAACACAGTGTCCCAAACACTGCTAATGATTGGCATCCACAGCCAATGACCCCCACATGTGCCAATGTTAACACTGTAACTATGAGTGAGATGGGTACATGACCATAAGCAGAGCATTGCAGTATCTGATGACTTCCGATACCGCCTTCATCATGCCAATGGGAGGGTGCGAATCTGTTGTCTACCAGAGGAGCAGCTCCTCGACACCTGCAGAGCAGGAGATGAAAAGCTGACTCTGGAGAAAATTCACATAGGCATTCAAAGGTCCTGTGGAACTTTGCAAAGGCACCATGATGACCAAGAAGTATTGTACACTGGTTTCAACCCAAATACACTCATTCATGATGATGATGATGTTTACCAACAGCAGTGGCATTTTTCAACAAGGTAATGCACCATGTCACAGGGCCAGGATTGTGACAGATTGATTCCAGGAAAACACTGGAGGATTGCAATCATGTGCTGGCCATCCAAATTTGCCGATAAAAACCCAATTGAACACATCTGGGATGTTATTGAATGTGGCATCAAGGTTTATCAGCCTCATCCCTGGATGGAATTTATTGGAATTAGGTGATTGTGTGTGTGTGTGTGTGTGTGTGTGTGTGTGTGTGTGTGTGTGTGTGTGTGCGCGCGCGCGCAAATGTGGTGCCAACTCCTACCAGCAACATACAACAGCCTCACTTCTTCCCTGTTATGAAGTGTTTGCTGCTGTTATCCGTGACAAAGATGCACATACTGGCTATTAGGTAAGTGGTTATAATGTTTTAGCTGATCAGTGTACATATATGTACTATTCCAGGGTAGGCATGTGGGAATTAGTACATCTGGAAAGACCATGTCGATTTTGATCCAATGATGGCAGGTGCTACATGGGGGATAGTAGATGTACTGATAATGGTTTAAACATTGTCCGCCACAAATGGCATGGTGACATAGCTATCAAGCACCATCTGTGGCTACCTTCTAATAGGCAGTGTTAACAGCCAGACGGCTCATTGTGATATTAAGTGTGAAACAAACAAATGCCATTCCACAGAAATGCACATGAGCTTCCTACCAAGCGAATTTGAAAGGGGCCAAACTGTGACCCATTCAGAGAATTGCCACAAAAGTTAGACATGCAACGTCAGTTATACAATGATGCTGGTTGCAATGGTCATGTTAACATTCTCATACCCATAGATGAGGTTCTGGATTCTCATAGAGCACAGACATCCACCACGATTGTTGATGGTAAGGGCAGCAGTGGCAGATTGTACACAGATAAAGAGGATTTAAGAGCCCAGAGCTGTGCTGGGCTTATGATATGGGGCATGATAAGCTACAACTCTATCACACCTTTAGTGTTTGTTGAGGGAACAATGACCAGTGCTCGGTATGTGCAGAATGTTGCCATTCTTGCAATAGGAATGTGATGGGTTGGTCCAATACGATAAAGTTTACCCACACACTGTGTGGGACAGCGACTGACACGTGTAACTCATGAACCCACAACTATTGCATAACTACATGCACAGGTTGACCAGGCATAAAATAATATATCTCCCAAGACAGTGTTTACCATCTGTACGAGCAAATGAATGGTAGAATCAGTGCCTTCATTGTGACATGTGGGCACGGCACTACACTACATGGGTGTTTCAGCACGAATCGACACCTGGTCCCTCTGTACTACTTGAGCTATTGACTTTTAATTTTATGTACTCCATGTGCACTGTTTCCAACAATAAATCTTAAATGAATTGAAAAAGTGTAAGAGGGTGTACTAATCTTTATGTCCAGCAGTGTATATCAATATGTATGTGTGTTATGGATGAATGGGTAATAATGAAAGCTGGAGACTGGTAATAGCTAAGTGAAGTAATGATATCCATGATGCATCACAGTTTTATATCTTAAGACTTCAACCAGTTGAATGCAGCAGTTGCAAATCTCCCAAGTACTCATGAATTCTCATTTTGGGCAGTTATGCAAAATGAAATCCTGCATTCGATTCGATGCTCCACAGTGTCATTGTGGTCATCATCTGTTACTCCTCATTTATGTAATGTTGCTGTGTTCTCAAAAGGCTGAGGGAGAGGGCTGGAGTAACCTGTGTGGAGACCCATGGCTAGATAAAATGTGTGACCCCTACTGACTTCAAGAAGAGGTAACGCATTTCGATGAAAGTACAATAGGAAATTTAAGGGAATACACTTAAACTATACCATGCATTAGATGATATTACACCTAATAGAACTTCCACAAGCATAAAAAATTAATTGTGTAGGCCTGTCATCTTTTCATGACCACAGCAGAATGTCTACCAATTTCTGTATTTTTCTCTTAGATTATAGCTCTCTATGGTGAGCTGGCTATTCTTTATCCATATAATTCATACTGTTAATTGCCATGACAAAGGCAGTAACACTTAAGACAGCACCCTGTGCTTGCTCTAAGCAATCAGAGGGGACATCGCACATATGTTATGATTTTGGTGTATGTTGTTAGGTTAGAACCCAATGCAACAGCTTGAAGATGTCACCGACAGAATTTCCAACAAAAAGCAGAGAAAGGAAGGACTGCATAAAAGCAGATGACATCCATAAAGTCCCCATTTGTAGAGCTGCCTGAAGACACATCCCATTAGTTTTGTAGGCCTTCTCAATCTCGAAAAAATACACCCAGAAGGTGATCCCGGCATAGGAAAGAACAGATACTGCAGCACATGATTGTAAGTCACCTTTTCGAAGTTTGATGTTTATTGCAGTGTAGATGCACATGAGGACCTATTGCAGTGTAGATGCACATGAGGACCAGACTTCTGGTGGGAATACAGAGCCTGCTGTGAGCCAAGGAGTACAATGGTTTAAGTAGGAGGAAATATGAGAGTTTGCATTGGGTGGTGTATGTGCCTGTGTAGTCATTGCAGGTGTGTTAAGCTCATGTGCCTGGGGTGGCACAGAGGCTTAGCCAAACAGCCACATAAGCAGGAGGTCCTGGGTTCGAATCTCTGCCATGGCACAATTTTTAATATGTCCATGTTGTATGATTACAACACCTTCAAGCAGCCTAGACTCTAAAACTGCAGTTAAAATCTACATTTTCAACAGCTGCAGCCTCACATAGCGACATTTGTTTGAAAAGAACAGACACTGCACCTGATAATTACCAGTTAAGCACTACGAATGTGAACACTGGTCTGCAGACTATGGCTATATGATTATGTAAATGAGGGGAACAGTTTCCTTCAGTATTTGTGCCTACAATTGAGAATTTGCCAATTTTTTGTCTTTTTAGTGGGGGTCTTTCTCTTTCTGCCTTTCCTCAATCAACTTATTGTAATTTGTTGATTCTACATCAAGAACTCAAATGCTGATTTGTTGCTGACAACCGGTATGATCAGCATATCCTGCCAAATCATAAGAGATTAATAGTATTAGAAGCTATAAACATTATGTTTACAAAACCTGATTAACAGTTGTTGTGCAGAATGGTTGCAGAAGTAATGATTTATATAAGGTCAACACAACAATATAGATGTAGTAATGGGCATGAAAGAAAATATGCTTAACATTAAATCCAACACACCTGTAAATCTTTAATGCCTCCTTTGATTCCACCAATACTGAAAGATATATCACAGTCCCCAGCATACCTATAACACAATAAATATTAACTAGAAAATGCATAATAAACTACAGGAGTATTTTGGAAACTATGTAAAATTAATTTCAAATGCATTTAGCTTGAAACTAGTAATGTGCATTGTTGACAACAGGGTATCATAACAATAATAATTCAGGTACATGATTTCCCTTTCCAAAAGTATTTATCCTTGCCCAGAAACAGATCAAAAAGACATTTAAAATTAATATTTAAACAGTTCAGATTGGAGAATTATTATTTCTTATTTCAAGACTGGTTTCAGTCAACATCATCAAATGACTAGCACCATGGTGGCATGTGGTGGCAGTGAACACAACGAGCCGCACAAACGTGGACTGAGCAGTCCACATTTGTGCGGCTTGCTGTCTTCACTGCCACCATCTGCCACCACGGTGCCAGTCATTTAATGATGGTTTATGTTGACTGAAACCGGTCATGAAATAAGAAATAACAATTATGCGATCTGGACTGTTTTAATTTTAACCACTGTTTCTCCATCATGCTTTTTAAAATTAAAAAGATATTTTTCTACTGTTACAGGCTGAATACATACGACTTAGAAAAGTAATTCATATAACTAAAATGGGTTCTTGCACAGCTGTACCTGCTAAATAGGTGAATGAATATGGATTTAACAGAAGATAAATAAAAGAAATGTAACTCGGAAAGGTGTGAGCAAAACTGTAATAAACCTCGGATGTTGGCAGGGAAACAAATGTACACAATATGCAGTGTAATGTAAGAGCAGTATGCAGAACACCGCTGTACCTTCTATTGTGTGCATTTGCATACACCTTCTTCAAACTGCACATTTAAGTTAATGCCATCACGTGTACTCTTGTCGCAGATGTGTGAAATACAGGGCACGAGTTTTAAGCGTGTTGCCGTTGTGTATGTTATTTTTGTCTCTTGATGGACACTGGAACTGTATTTTTAATTTTCTGGAGGCACTAAGAGCAAAGTACAACTCACAAAGATAAGCAATTACATGCAGCTGAAATTTAAAATATTGTAATAAGCTAATGAACACCACTCACGACAGACGTTAATTTCTGCTTAAAAGGGATTTATATAGCCTATAAGCAATATTTACTATGAATTTAACTACATTAAAGATATGATAGACAAGAGTATGAAAGATGTTTCAGAAAGTTTTATTTAGTTTTAAATTTTTATATTTTCCACAAAAAATGAAAAGAAAAACTTGGGTACACTTTAGCATAATAGTTAAAAGTTTAGCCTGGCACTAACTTTAAGTCGTTGATTCACATGGTTGATGGAAGAGGTCTCCCTGACACAGTACATTTGCTCTCTTGCATATTAATTACCCAATGTGCATTAAGCCAAGATGGCAATATTAATAACAAGACATTTTGCATTATCCATTTCAGCAGGTTCGTGTGATTTTCCAGCGTGGCAGTAAGCCTCCTGCAGTTCAGTATATATGATAATGGAGTAGCAGTTTCAAGGCAATGGATGTTTATATAAAGGGAAATACTCATGTCACGCCTACATACTTATTCATGTGGTTTTCCTAAATTGCTTTAGACAAATTATGGGATGATTCCTTTGAAAGAACACAGACAATTACCTTTACCAGCTTTAACCATAATGCCTAAGTGTATACTCCATCTGTAATGACATTGTTATTGAGTTATGTTAAGCCCTATACTTCCTCTCCCATCAATATTTACTTGTAATGCCAGACAAGCTTGTTTGGCTATTCTGTGTGAGTGTGTGTGTGTGTGTGTGTGTGTGGGGGGGGGGGGGGGTCTGCAAATCCTTGCTGATGGTGACAAAATTTTCAAAAATTTCATTTCATTTTAAGAACCTTCATTAAGAGAAAAATCTAGGGATATACTAAAACTCATGCCAGTCTGACTACAAAGACAAGATTAAAATAATTACAGTGCACAGTTATACATTTAAGCAATTGATATTTCTGCACTTAGTATGTGAATGGAATGGGATGAAACCTTAATACGTTGTACAATGGGAAGTACCATCTATCAGGCAATTAACAGTGATCTGCAGAATATAGATGTGAAAGACATGGCCCTCAAAATCAGACGAATCTTTTAAAAAACCTCTGCAAATCACACCCTCATATAAGGTATGAATCACAGAGTTGATGCATTATTGTGCACAAAGGCTGAACAACTCCACTCTTCCCCAATAGCTAAGCCAAATACCCTTGTAGTATAAACTTATGCTTACTCTTACCTTTCTTGCCTCATACAATACTGTAGCAGCACAGATGATAACAGAAACAACAACAGTAATAAAGTAGCAAGTTACTACTTACGAAACGTCCATATCCAAAATAATTTGGTCCCGTGGAACATTCTGGTCATATACCTTCACACCTCCAACCCTCAGGGGCTAAAAAATAAAGTTTTGTTTGATATATTTTACAGAAACCATGTTTACACATTGCGTAGACAATACATAATTTAACAAAATATTCAAGACAATTTAATAAGATATTAGTTATAAGATACCATTTAAAATATACTTACAATACTACCCAATACCATTTTCTCAAAATGGAAGCCATTTAAATGATAAGCAACCAAACTTTCTCTGATGCTTGGTTCAATAGTGTTTTTCAGAATCTCTTTAGCATAATGATTTACATTTGGCCAAACTTGACGAAGGATCTGCAATGAAAGTATTTTATCATGGCAGAAAATATTTTAATGAGGAATTTTTTTTACAGTAAAATCTAATAAATATTCTTTGGGTTACGAAGTACAGTGTTATTGCTAAAGTGTAAAATAATTTACTGTATTTATTTCTCTCCACATTACTAACAATTTGGAACTTTGTTAATATTGTGAAGGGAGATCTCTATTCTAATATATACAACAACAACATTTGTTTCAATCACATTGGGCACACTTAAAAAAATTAAGTGAAGTTTTGGGAAACGGTGTCTTTCTAAACAGAACAACATCAATATACTATACTGTACACGTCATACTACTACCTGAAGAATGCACAAGTTAAAATACTCAGTCATTAAAGAAAGTTAATAAACCTTTTATCATAACTAAAAATTCAGATATCCTATACCAAATAATTACCAATAAGGTCACCACAAAACTCCATGGGTAACCATTCTGCATGGTAACAACAGCATACATATTGTGATTCGAATTAGATAATATAATAAAGAAGGATGTCCTTAGACAATTGGATGTTAGCTCTATGAAAGCAAATGTAGACATCTCACTAGATATGAAATAAATTCAGTGGGGATTATATACAAAGGGATATCACCTCCACAAGTCCTGCCAAGATGTCCATGTGGATTTAAGTGCCATTTTCAGAGACGAGTAGGTATGCCAGTTCCCTTTTGAATCTAACTGGTAGATTAACGATGTAGGTCTGTGTGTTGGCCAGCCTGGATGTGGCTTTAGGTGGTTTCCCACATCCCATCAGGGGAATACCAGGCTGGTAACCAAGTCCTGCCTCAGTAAGTGCTAGAAATACTTTTACACACTTTCACATGTGTAACAATATATGTAGACCATTGGGATACACACATTTCCTCCCCTGGAAGGGAAAAAAGGGTGGGGTGGCGGTAGTAAGGGCATCCAGCCACTTAACTAACATGCCAAATCCAAAATAAGCACACACCAAATACAGATGAGAGACGAAGAAGAAAAAAAGATTTCTTTGGGGACCATACCTAGTAAGACACTACAGTATTGAAACTAATTGTTACATTAAGATCAGCTTTACTTATGTATGGTCCCTGCATTCAAATTGTAATTATATACAGGGTGTCCCAGCTATCTTGTCCACCCAAAATATCTCTGGAACAATAACAGCTATTGGAAAACGACTTTCACCGGTATCAATGTACGGCTGGGGCCAATGAATGTACATATTTGGAAACATTCTAAAACGAAAGCAAATGTGTTTTTTAACACAGACTTGTGTGTGTTTTTTTTAATGGACACACTATATTTTTTCTTCAGCAATCCATAGCATGACAAACCACATAAACAATGGCGTTGATTGCATTGCAATATTCCAATTACATCCTGAGATATTGCGTCGCGAAGTTGACAATTGAAAAACACGAAACGCGTGATAGTGCAAGTCCTGAGCAGCATGGAGTTCTCGTTTGAGTCTCAGGACGTGCACTAGCCACGTGTTCCGTGTGTTTCGTGTATTTCAAGCGTTAACTTTGCGTCGCAATATCTCGGGATGTAATTGGAATATTGTGATGCAATCAACGCCATTGTTTATGTGATTTGTAATGTTGTGGATTGCTGAAGAAAAAATATAGGGTGTCCATTTAAATAAACATAAGTTTGTGTTAAAAAACACATTTGCTTTCGTTTTAGAATGTTTCCAAATATGTACATTCATGGGCCCCAGCCGTATATTGATACCGGTGAAAGTCGTTTTCCAATAGCTGTTATTGTTCCAGAGATATTTTGGGTGGACAAGATAGCTGGGACACCCTGTATATTGTGTAACCCCCCCCCCCCCACACACACAGTGTGTTTAAAAAATACTTACACATTCCTTACAATAAAACAAGAAAAGTTTGAATATGCCTATGTCCAAAAATCCTCAATTTTTGAGTTGTTAATGAATAATGACACTCAACAACTTTATAGATACAATTTAACAACTCCACCTATCCATAAAAGCATTTGACTAATTGCATCATACACGGTGTTACATATTCAAATGTATTCGATGTGTCAATTTAAAGTGCTCTGTTCAAACATGGCAATATATTCATTTCATGAAGAGGCACAAATGGTAATGGACACAAAACTGCACTTTATATTAGGCATCATTTACAGATAAAAGACACTCATTCAACCTTTGGAGTTGTGTACCATTATGTTGCCAAGACAGGATCCATAGCAACACGGACTACTAATCAAAGAAAATCACCTGTCGCTTACAAGAATATAGCTGACCAGGAAGAGCATGTTCTACAGGTTATCAAAGAAGGGCAAGTTATGGTATGAGTCCAAGACAAATGGCCATACTACATTAGTTCAGCATGGATTATACTTCACAAGTATCACTATCATATTCAATGTATGTAGGGCCTTACATCTGTTGATCACCCATCATGAGCCAACTTGTGCAGTTGGTTTACTATGAAAACTGCCAGTCTGTTGTTTGTCTCTCCAAAAAAATGTTCAAATGTTTGTTAAGCTTATGGGACTTAACTACGGGGTCATCAGTCCCTAAACTTACAAACTACTTATCAACTAGCTTATCCTAAGGACGGCACAAATATCCATGCCCGAGGAGGGATTCGAACCCCCGACCGTAGTGGCCGTGCTGACCGTGACTGGAGCGCCTCAGTCACCTCGGCCACCGCGGCCGGTGTTTGTCTCTCCAGTTTCGTTTATAGACAAGGTAATTTTTGGAAGAGACAGGATAATATTTTCTTCTTCATCTAACACCAACAAGTCAATTGCAATCCCCATGTTACAGTATATGCTAGACACCAGCGTCAGTTTAATGTGTGGGCTGGTATTGTAGGCAACTGTCTGGTAAGACCGTATGTTCTCCAAGCACATCTTACAGGATGTGCCTACATGGACTTTATTCATAGCACCCTCCAAAATCTAATGGAAGAATCACCACTGCAAACAAGAAGAAACATGTGGTTTATGCATGACTGAGCTCCAGAACATTTCAGTCGAAGTGTTTGACATGTGTTTACGAAAATGCACAACACTTTGCTGTCCAAAAATTTTATGTTACTTGCTACCAGTTTCAGTTCTAAACCATCATCTGGGATTTTTTTGTTTCCTTGAGCAATTACATATCACACATTTTATCTGTATAAAATATTATAGTGTTCCTTTTGATATGAAAGATTTGAACAGTAATGTCAAGACTGTAAAATTACTTAATTCATCAAAGCAATGAGATGCAGTTGCTGATATCTGCCACAACAAATTCACACACATAGGTGGGCCAGCTTCTGTGCCTGCCGATTCCCCTCAAATCTTTTAAATTATTATCTGTGGGGGCACGTTAAATAAATGGACCACATGGATGAGGAAACTGTTCACTGATGTGTCATGGAACCCTGCAAAATGATTCACAACCACAAACTTTAATTATGGGAATTGATTACACAACATATTTCCACAGTTCAAATTTCCCATTATTATGTTGTAATTTTCAAGTGCATCCGATGATGTGAATCTAGGCCACGGAGCCAGTAGTGCCTAAACAGTAATTGTTACAGGTGACAGCTTTTATTGAAGTTTTTGCAATTAAAAAAGAAAGAAATATCTGAAAGGTTGTGACACTTCAAGATTCGAAGAGTGCAAGGTTTTTTAAGTGACAGGATATTGTGAGCCTGTATTATGAGATTGAGTGTTTGTGAACTCCAATAATCTAAATTGTATACTTCCATTAATAATGAAAAGCTAATAATTTTCATACAGATGTTTATGGTAGCTTTTTACCTCATTTTTGGGACGAAGGGATGGGATGTGCACAGAGAATCAAAAATTTCCATTAACTTTATTTGTCTTGCACTGCCATAGAGTCCGTTAGATGCAAACTGGAAGTAAAGTTCAGATCCTGAATTCATGAAACTGTGTTGGCAACAATGGTAGCATCAAATACAAGGGCTGGGACAACAAGAACAATGATAATCACTCCAACATTCATTTACAGACAGACAGAAGTTGACAAAATATCAGATATCCCCTGCCCCCAACAAAAGTGATGATTGGCATTAAGAACCCACTGCACAGGCACCCAATTCAACCTATTTCAATTAAATTTGGCATCAACAACTTCCACATTTAGTGTAGCACCAAATTTTCACTCCTAACTGTCTGTAAACCACTAATTTCTTTCTTTGGTGCTCAGAAATGTTTTTCAGGGTGGAATAATAATAATAATAATAATAATAATAATAATAATAATAACAGCCACACAAATCTAACAATTCTGCACTCTCTTTTCCAGCAATTATAATTAATCAGTTCACTATTTGTTGACAACACAACATACTCTATATAGTCTATCAACAAGACCAGATCACACACTGCCTGTCAGGATACACTGCAATAATGAAGACTATGGGTCAGGATCTTATCCTCAAAAAAGTTATGCACACATTCATCAATTTTGACTGGAATGTCTCCCACAATTCCAAAACATCAAACACATTACAAAGCAGTCTCCAGATGGAACAGGGAGTGCTGACGCAGAATCAAAGGAGGATGACTGCCAAGTGGACATCCCGCTGGTACTGTGTAAGTGTGAGAAACTCCATGCTGACTGGGGGTAGGTGTACACGTAAGCAGAATCCCTACTGGCACAGTTCCAGGACAGGTAGAGGATAGTCCACTCCTGCAAGAGTTTTGTGTCAACCCAGTTGAAATCCTACAACAGTTCCACATTTGGCCAACACCACAGTGTCTGGGAGAGAGTCCACAGACTTAACTCTCCCTGTTGTACTCATTTTCCCATATTCTTTATATGGCAAGGTAAAAAACACATATCCTTTTAATAAATCTGGGGGACCCAGAAACAATACTTCTGAACAATGGTCCTCAATTTTCAACCACTACATTTAAGAATTTTTGCTCTCAGACTCATACAATGTTGACGATAGGTCCATTCCTCCAAGCTTCCAATAATAAAGAACAGCAGTTCCCTCACACCTTTAAGTTGATATGTGAAAGATGCTGCCAATCACAGCCAAAGCTGTGGTTCTGACCATTTCCTAGTCTCCTAAAAGGACCACACCGATACTGGAATGTACCCTAGTGGAACTGCTACATGGTCATCGTTCATACACCTTAATAGACCTCCTGATTACTACATGCCCATGCCAGCCTAACCTTCATCTTAGATCTTAACACAGAGGTTTTGATTCACATCTTCAGGAGGGTCCCAGTGCAGATACCCAACAACATCAGATTCACCCTAGAATGATAAATGTTCTCAGTGTATGCCAATGGTGCCAGACTGTTACAAAATATCATCCAGTTACACATACATTTAGGGGCATCCACCTTGAGAGCTCCACCATTGCTCCTAGATACAATTTTATACCTAGCAGACTTGCATCCCTAGGTTCAGAACCATCAGAGTTCACCCACATTGAACTGGCCCTTTAGCACTTTCTAGCAAGGGCATGGTGATGGGAACATCAGCTTCAGGTCACTCTAGCATGAACGCCACACTAGTTGCAAGAAAAGGATGCAATGACACCAGATGTTGTGAAGAGCAGTGAATCTACAGCTGCCTTGCCTACCCACATCTCACCCCCACTAAAACAGTGATCATGACACTGGACAGTAGGATTTCTGTGTGTAAAATTGTGATTAAACAAGGGAGGGACACTATCTCTGGTAGATATTTTGTTAACAGCTTGGTTAATCATTTTTGAGTGAATCTACTGTTGTATGGTATCTGTGCTGGGACCCTTCTAAAGATGTGAGCAGAAATCTTTGTGTCCACCAAGGAGCTGAGACAAAGGTTAGGCTGGCATGGGCATGTCACTTAGGGTGTGTCAGTACACTACGATGCTCACAGTCAACAATACCTTTAGTGATTGGTAAGGGGAGCTAGAGGGAAATAACATGGGTCTGGCCACTAAGGTCAAAAACCAGTTGCGGAGTTGCTACAAGACACTTCAAATCACATAGTGCGAACATCTCCAATTTGCTAACACTGTACTTTTATGACTTGCCTATTTACTGAATGGGCTTTATTTTGAATTACTGTGTTATGAATTATTAATGGATACAATTGATGCTGAATGATCTGGATTATTCTCTTGGTATGACAAACAAGTTACAACTACCTGGTATGGACTGGAACTGTGAAGTACCAATTGAATACAGTGTATCCATATTTCCAGAATAAAAAAAGTGCATGTAGTAGGTGAAATATGACATCCAACACCTGTTGGTTGACAGGAGTATGCTAATAGATAATTAGCCTCACTACTCCAGATATGTTCAATCCTAGGTACTGGACAATAACAATTTGTCTTTTACAAAGTCATTTTCATTCATGAATTTCCCTATTTCCAGCCTGCATCATCAATAGAAAGTTTTCGCATTCATCTTTACTCCACTTACAATTTCCCTTCTTTGGCTCTTGCCAATAGTCAGTAAATAATGAAAAAAGATGTACCCAAGTTTTCTAAACAAATTACACTTTCAGTGGATCCCCAACCCTTATCTTCCCTCTCCACTCCCCCCCCCCCCCCTCCTCTGCTCCTTCCCCCTCCCATCCCTTCTGCTTGCTGTGAAGTCAGATTGTGTTGGGCAACCAGAGATGGCTGACATGTGTGGATGAGTGTGCCCGAGTGATTGTGTGGATGAGTGTTCTCTTTCCGAAAATTTAGAATTTTGTGTGTGTGTGTGTGTGTGTGTGTGTGTGTGTGTGTGTGTGTGTGTGTGTCGGCGACTCCACATTTGTCTTTACGGTGATTTGTTCCCTATCTACATATTATTAACATTCCTTACTGGACCTTCCATTGTTGGGATTATTATTATTAATTCAATTGAGACATTAAAAATTTGCTTGTATCTGAAGTTTGTTGTTGAACAGTGATGCCATTCATAGTGGCCCATTAGCACACCACAGCCCATCACAGACGACCTGGTCTATCCTTGGCGATCTACTCACTACAAAATCTGTCAGGCTTAACAGCTCACTGGGACACAAGGCCAGCTTACTCAGCCTGGCCAGGCCAGCTTGACCAGACTGTCTGCCCACAGTCGTGAGCCGCGGCCAGGCCCCACACTGCTAAGCACTTCATACAGTACAGTAGTTCTACCGAAATCCTGGCCAATTTTATGTTTCAGAGTTCAACCATTTAAAAAACTCATATTTAACTAGTCTGTAAGTGTAAATGCCACTATATTGCTAACTTTTTAAAATGCACCTCGGATGACTAAGTATTTGTTAGTATGATCTAGTCTTTTGGTTGAAAAATTTCAATGTAAATTCATAACAAACCATAAATTTTCTGTACAGATATTGCTAGGAATACGATGAAAGGAATGTTTCCATCATAGTATCCAAATAGTTGTTACTTACATAATTGTTTCATAGGTAGCTGGTTTGCTATAATTTCTCACAGTTTGTTTTCTTTTTATTTTACAAAATTCTCTCTCATACTAATAAGTAATTCTAGCTGTATGTACAATGGGATTGCATGTACTTTGTCATATACTGTCATGTTGAAAACTGCAGGTGTTCCAGAATTCGAAGGCTAGTTGTTAATACAACACAATACTTTCCACTTAGAACAGGTTTATTGCCAACACAAGCATACACTTAGAATAGACGGCCTCCTGCCTGGAGTACTCTGCTATTTATACACAGGAAGAATTTTCTGGTACTTACAAGTACATCGAACATAAGAAATACATAGAACATTCTAAAAACAGTAAATACAAAGAAATAAATTTTTTTTATCACTGGCGGGATTTTAACAGGTGACCGCCTACACAGCAATCTATGACACTAACCATTACACCACATATTCCTCTGGAAAACTCATGGCATTGCTCCCCTTTCTGAAAAAACAGTGACCACCTGTTAGGTTACATTTGGAGCCAGCAGCAGTGTCCTGGATCTTGATCTTGTCATCGATCCTCTGTATAGCAGTTCTGGAGAATCCTTCCATTCTACCTACACGCCTTCCTTGAGTGACGATGACCAGCAACAGACCCTCCTGTCGTGGCTTCATCATTATCATACCAGTATTCAGAGTCCCTGAACAAGATGCTGTTTCTATTTATCCGTTCTTTCGGATCATGGTAAGGTTTCATATGGAGGACATGAACAATGTGTCTTTGTTTTGGTCATTTTGAGGAGGGCTCATATCCTGACATCTGACAGGCGACAAATGGACACTTTCCATACAGGGGTAAAAATCCACACCAGATCTCCTGGTCTGTACACAACAGCTTGGTGCTTGTCATAATACCACTGATGGTCTATCTCCTGGGTGTTCAGTGTAAGTACGCAAGCGAGCTGTCTTGCTTCTTTGACCCTGGTGATGAGCTGTTTCACATAGTCATCCTGAGTGTCATCCAGTTGTAACAGGAATAGTGTATCCATTGTCATCTCAGCTTCACGACCAAGCAGCAGCAAAAATGGCATAAAGCTTGTGGTGTCTTGCCTTGCTGTATTATAAGCAACTGTTACAACTGGCAGTATTGCATCCCAATTCTTTTGCTCAACATCAATGTACACTGACAGCATATCTGTTAACATCTTCTTAAAAAGTTCTGTAAGACAATTTGTCCGAGGATGGTAAGCAGTTATTATTCTGTGGGCAATGTCACAACATGACATTACCTCCAATACTAGTTTTGACGCAAATACTTTTCCTCAATCAGATCACATGTGGTGCACCATGCTTCAAAATAATGTCTTTTAATAGGAATTTTGCAATCTCTGGACCTTCTGCAGTTGGCACAGGTTTGGTGACAGCATAGCGGGTGAGGTAGTCAATGCAGACTATTAGCCATTGGTTACCATTTGTCGACTTTGGAAACCTACCTGAAAGGTCGAGTCCAGTCTGGTGGAATGAAGCTCCTGCAGGTGGAATTGGTACCAGATGCCCTGGAGGTAATTGTGGCACATGCTTCCGTCTCTGGAACTCCTTACAGTGACTCACATAGTGCTTGACAGATCGGTAAATACCTTGCCAGTAATACCCGTGTCTGATTCTGTCTAAGGTCTTCACGAATCTCAGATGACCGGATATTAGAGAATCATGGAAATACTTGAGAACAGCTGGTCGGAGATGAGCTGGAACAACCAGTAGCCATAAAGATGGTGGTCTGTCATGACGGTGAATGGTTTACCGAATAAATACGGCCAGAACTTGTTGATAGCTTAGATAAAGGTGAGACATTCCTTCTCAGTTGTAGAGTCCTTCTCGGACTTTAAGAGTATTCTTGATGCTAGGCTATCACCTTTACAGTACCTTCCTGAATTTATACGAGCACTGCACCAATCCCATAACTGCTAGCATCAGTGTTTAGTTTGGTTTCCACATTCTCGACGTATAAGGCTAGAACTGGTGTGGAACTTAGAGCCTCCTAAAGTGACCAGAAAGCTCTCTTTCGTCTCATCCAGTAAAACTTGGCATCTCTCTGCAGAAGTTCTTGCAATGGACATGCCTTGATACAAAACCCTTTTATGAAATGCATGTAGTATGAGCATAGCCCCAGAAAACTCCTCAAAACACAAATGAGCTGAGGAGTTGGAAATTCTGTGACTGCCCTCACTTTATCTGGGTCAGGATAGACCATGTCCATTGACTAGATGTCCCAAGATTTTTATCTCTTTGTCAACGAAGAGGCACTTCTTTGGGTTGAGGCAGAGTCCTGCAGTCTGAACACACTCCAACACTGTTGACAGGCGGCTTAGATGTTCCGCAAGTGTCCTTGAGAAAACAACAATGTCATCCAGATAACAAAGACATGTCGTCCATTTAAGGTGTCCATCATGCATTCAAATGTGGCCGGAGCATTACATAGTGCAAGTGGCACGACTTTGAATTCATTCAGTTTTTTCCCTGTCAGCTTCGTCAAACTCTATTAGCAGGAACCTGTCTGCACGTCAGTGGTTGAAAAGTATGTAGTTCCTTTCAAACAGTCTAAAGTGTTGTCAATGTGCAGCAATTGGTAGATATCTTTTTTTGTGATTTTGTTCAGCTGCTGATAGTCGACACTGAAACATGATGTGTCATACTACTTCTTCATGAGGACCACCGGAGACAACCATGGACACTATAAAGGCTGAATAATGTCATCATGCAAAATTTTCTCCACTTCTTCCCAAATTATCTGCCTTTCAGCTGGCGACACTCTGTAAGAATGCTGGCTAGTTGGTGGATGATCCTCAGTATTGATACTGTGTTTTATTGTGGGCCATTTCATCTGGCTCTTCTACTGCCTGGCCCCGAATACACCTGAAAATTGGTGACCTTGTTCCTGGGTCAGACCTGACCCTATATGTAATTCCATAGTAGTTTCCTCTGGTGCTTTGTCAGTAGCAACAGCAGAGTATAAGACTTTGTCGATGACATTGAGCTCACCCTCCTGGACTGGTTCAGCTGTTCCCATACACATTCATTTAGAAACGAGTTGTGATTGCTCGTGAAAATTAGTGATCCAAAGTTCTCCTCGGCCACCTGTAATGGTTATGATAGCTGCTGGTACGTACATTTCCTTTGTTACACTGATTAGCTTTTTGTTATCGACAAGCATTTCACAGTTCAACTGGTCACATTGGCTGTTTACTAGAACTCTTCTCATTGTTAACATTGGATCTAAACATTCTCGACAGCAAACAACCTTCGAGGGGAGTATGTGTAAAGTGTACTCGGCAGAACGGTTTCCTAAATTTGTAGCTCAGATCTACCACAGCCCATGACAGCTCAAGATGCCTGAAGGAGGTCCCATCCAAGGATGGTGTTATGGCTACAGTCTGTTAAAACGACAAATTCAAATGGCAGCATCCTGTTTCTGATAGTTATTCTTGCAACACATGCTACTACTGGCCCGACATATTTTCCATTTGCGACCTTCAGCACAGTTGCTTTTGTATCACAGAAAATTATCTTCTTTAGCTTTTGGCAGTAATCATTCGACAATACAGAGAAGTAAGCTGGTGAATTGACTAGTGCCCGAACAGGTTGGCTATTGATGATGGCATCAATGAGATTTCCCTACATCTTTTGACTGTTCTCTGTGGAGGATTTTCATCTGCAGACGATTGCCTCACCTACTTTTCCTCAACACAGTGGCTAGGCGAGCAGCTAGTATCTTTGTAAGGCAATGGGGAACGGCGGCAGCATGGTGGAGAGTGACCACATTCAGGACACAGCGACAGGCTTCGCCCTATAGGTTGACAGTAATCATCTCCCTGTAGTATTGTATGACATGTCCAGGAAGCCCACAGTAAAAACACAATGGCATATTGTCTTTTGTCCTCCAGCGAGGCGTCAAGTTGCCAGGAGAGTTGGTTGTGCTGTATTGGTTGGTTCCTAGGCTGCTGTTTGGAGGCTGAACCATAAGTCTTAGTAGGACGAGGCAGTTCTTCACACCGGGTGCAACTGGTGGGGCAGACAGGCACTGATGTTTGAAATACCTCTTCCTCGTAGTGTCATCTCCCTCATGACATACAGGACCGACATTCATGGCTATAATCTGGTGCACGCTTGGTCCAACAGTCTCAGCTGCCATGAACAGTTGTAATCCTTATCTCTCAATTTGTTGTATGAGAGAAGCAAAATCATACTCATCTTCCACAATGGCCATAGGGACTACATTTGGGAGTCTGTCATACTTCTTTCGTCCAACCCTCCCCTGTTGCAGCCCTTCAATCTCTAGAGAACAACGATGAGTGTCTGATGAGCAGGTGGCTAACCACAGTTTTCGTATCCATGGGTCTTTTGATGACACGGACCTTCGGACGGAGGTAGTCAGTATATCCTTTGTATTCCAGCTCTTGTCCGTGTAGGTGACAGCTCTTACACTGTCTAATCGGAGCCATGATGATGCAAATGTATTGCAGGATACCTGGCACCTCTACAAGAGAGTGTCACATTGAAAACTGCAGTTGGTTCAGAATTTAACAACATTCTAGAAACAGTAAATACAAAGAAATCAAAATTTTTGCCACTGGCCGGATTTGAACCAGTGACCGCCAACACAGTAATCTATGACACTAACCACTATGCCACACATTCTGTCAGAATCTCACATCAATATGAATGTACTGATGAATATGTGTAGTCTAGGTTGGGCTTGATACTATGTTCATTTTTCTAATGATACCTGTCACCATCTACATCTATATTAACACTATGCAAATCAAATTGAAGTGCATGGCAATGGGTTCCTCAAACAACTTTCATAATACTTCTCTACTATTCAACTCTCTAATAGTGTGCAGGAAAATCGAACACCGAAATATTTCCGTTTTAGATCAGACTTTTCTTATTTAATTATGATGATCATGTCTCACTATGCAGGTGCGTGCTAACAAAATATGTTCACATTCAGAAGAGAAAGTTGGAGAAAGAAATTTTGCCAATAAATCTTGTCCATCATTTCCATGACACCCTCTCCCCTATATCGAAATAATACAAAACAACCTGCCCTTCTCTGAACTTTCTCTATATCCTCCATCAGTCCCACTTGGATCCTACAATGCACAGCAATATTCAAAGAAAGTATACGCAAGTATAGTGTAGGTATTTTATTAGTAGACACGTCTAAGTGTTCCGACAATGAAACATAGCCTTTGGTTTGCCTTCCCTACAATATTTTGCATGTGTTCTTTTCAATTCAACAATAGAGTAAGGACAGTTTACAACTCACCGCAAAGACTTACGAGCTGTGACAGGCACGTACAAAAGCTATCGGCCATTGGCTTTCCTCAGAATACAGAGCATTCACACCATCACACAACCATCATCTCCGGCTGCCACACTCCGAATCACGCTCTGTGGTGAGGGGATATGGTGCCCTCACCCCTTCTTTCCCTCATATTCCCTCACTGCAGAGTGAGATTTGGAGTGTGGCGGCTGGAAATGATGGTCGTGTGACTGAAGTTTTATTGTGTGAATGCCCTATATTCTGAGGAAGGCCAATGGCCAATAGCTTAAGTGTTTTATGTGCCTGTTGTAACTCATCATACATTTTTTGTGGCAAGTTATAAACTGTCATATTGTTGAATTTGAACCTGGACTTTCTGTTATTAGATTAGTTCTTTCCAATTTCAGTTGTTTGTAAGTGTTATTACTAGGTATTTAAATGAATTTACAGCCTTCAGATTTGACTGCTTTATTGTGTAAACAAAGTTTGATGGCTTTCTTTTAGTGCTCATATGGATAACTTCACACTTTTGATTATTAACAGTCAATTGCCAATTTTTGCACCATGCAGATATCTTATATAAATCATTCTGCAGTTACTTTTGATCTTCTAAATGACGCATTTGTTTCATTTCCTGGACAAATTTTACTATCTTCAGGTCATGATTTTGTTTATAAATAAAATCACAGCATTTTAGAAGAAAATATCATTATCATTATGTATTTATGAAACAGTATTGTACTCATTTTCTTACAATTTTGTGCAAGGTTCTTGGTTTTTATATACACTATTATGAACAAGAAGGTATGCAATTATTTTAAAAAAATGTAAATAATGATTTTAACGGCATACTGTTTTAGTGGTAAAGGAAATATTCACTGATTGATAACTATGGTTAAAAACAAGATTAATTATAAATATATAAAATTTTAAGGAAATATTCAAATCAGTAGGTGTATTTTTACAATTAATTTTTAATATCTGCAGTTCCAGTCTTATCCATGAGAATTCCGATCTTTGACCTCTTCCTTAAAACCATCTTTCTTTGCACCCCGTTTTCGCACATCTCCAATGACAACTGTGTGTGTACAGTTGCTCTGTCATGACCAGAGGCTGGAGGCATGTCTGGAGGCTAATGGAAGGGGAGGGTTGTACTCTGCTTTCACGCTTATTCTATTTCTGATTTGGAGTTTTGTTCCTTCATCACTAGTTGTCAACTAATTTATTTTAACAGCAGCTGGATTCTATAATTAAAAAACCAATGGGTACCATATTGCAATTGTTGCACTAAGTAAGTGAAAGTGGTAAATAAACTTATGCTTCACAGCTACATCAAAATGTCAAACTGGTCTAAATAACATATTTAAAATAGGGAAATGTGAATATTGCTCATGTTCACCGAAAGACACACAGTGCAAAATATTTATAATTGTTTAGCACTACTGCACTGTGCACGGAAGAGTAGAAAACTGGATTTACTTGAAGAATTACAGATTTATTCCTGTAGAAAAGAAGCCCCTGGCAATATTTTGAACAAACAGAAGGATTTGTTTTTCAGTTTTTTTTATGAGGTATTATAGCCCCTACAATTAGGCTTTGACCCCAACCACACTTCTTCCGCTGCTTATTCCTCACTGCTGCCGCCATCTTGCTGCACCTGCCAGTCCTCCTGGAATCTTCTTCAGCTTTGCAGGAGGGGGCGTTACATATCCAGCCATCATCAGCCACTAGCCTTCAATTCATTTATTTAATTCCGGATATATAAAATTTCACACTTCCTATTATGATCAACTATAGATGTTTTGCTTTTTGCCTTGTTGAAATTTCTTTTACAGCTGCTATTTTTTACTCTTCATACTAAACCTTTGGTTATGATCTTTTATATCAAATGGTTTTATCTAGGTTAAACTTGCACTTCGACTATACTGAAAAATCTGTATTTTAACAAGTAACGCTTTTATCACACAAATGTATATGAATTTTGTAAATGCCACCTGTCGGTCCCATGTGCTTACAGTAGGTCCGCACAAAATGTTGGTTGGTATGTGGAGGAGTTGTCCGGCATACACATTACCTTGTTTGCCAATGTTCTTGGTGTAGTTGTTAACATGTGTATCAATTCAAACACCAATGAACCGAAATCATACAACATCGATATTGCACAATATGAGTCACTAATTGAGGTCTGCTCTTGTTCTTGTCCTGTGCTGATTTATTATACTTCTGTTAATTTTATACTGCACAACATCGTCCAAAGGTGCCATATTTCTCCCCTCTCTCCCCCCCTTTTCAACATTTCTCATTGTCATGATAAAATCCACATTCTTGCCAACAAAATTGTTTATGGATTTTACTGTCCTAAACTCTCAAATGATGAAACTGGCAATATAATTTTTTGTCCTTCCATTGTCTGTGGTATGTTGCAATTTTTGTGACTAATTGTATATCACCCCTTTTCCTTGAGTTTATTGTATTTACCATGCTGGGGTAATGTGTCACAATTTTATGTAATAGGCAGTGTTGCATTTTAAAGTTTATTCAAGTAATTATTGTGGAAAGCAGTTGTTATTTAGTTTTTAGGATGGTTTTGTTGCTTGTTACGAGGTTTGGTAATGACTGTAATGTTGAAACCAGTCATCACTTTGTAGGATTTTGTTCTTATGCGGTCTAAGCCTTTTTGAGAGAAAAAAATAATAATTGTTTAAAAACGTAACAAATATAAAGATTGACGTGGAATCACAGGGAGAACAATTTCCACTGAATTGACGAGGTTCTTCAAATGTTCAAATGTGTGTATAGCTAAATCTACAAACTACTTATGAACTAGCTTATACTAAAGACGGCACAAACATTCATGCCTGAGGGGGGATTCGAACCCCCGACCGCAGTGGCCGTGCAGCCTGTGACTGGCATGCAGCAGACGAGGTTCTGCAGGATATCTTACGAGTTTATCAACCTCAAAACATCTATAGTTGTGGCAAGGCTGGTCTATTTGACATCTGTTTCATAGTAAAATGATAGCTGCAAAGAATGATTCATGGCATGGAGGGAAGGATAGTAAAATTCAGGTGACTTGTTTTAGCCATGAATGCAGATGGATCTCACAAACTGCCCCACCAGCAATAGGAAAATCTAAGAATCTGAGAAGTTTCAAAGGTGTGAAGATAAATCTTATAGAATACAAATAAAATAAAAATTCCTTCAATACTACATTTCTGATTGAGCAGGAGTTAAAAAAAGCTGGACCTCAGAAGGGAGGGGGCAGGTTGAGGATCAATGTGCCACAAACACACCCAAAAGTAATTTTCGGAGAATGCTGGAGTGAAATTATCTACAGCTGCTCTATTAGGGTATTATTACAATTTTCAAAGTGTGTAGTAGGGGAAAAAATCTTGTTCAACTTTTGGCAGGACATACTGGCACAGTAATTGAAAACCACTCCATTAACTTACTAGAAGCTATGGAATTTATTTCTGCTGTTATTGTTTCCATTAAGGTGGTGCCCCACTGGAAGAGACTGCTACTGCTGCTGGTGATAGTCATGTCTAGTACTGTCATCTCTGTACTGAAGGATGCAGATATCGAGTTTTGTACTTTTGATGACAACCTTGTTGTGTATGCAGAACTAGAGAATGAGTAGATTATTGTTGTTATGTAGCAATAATGTGATGATGATCATGAAGGTGAACCAGCTTCAAGTCACAGTGATCAAGATGACTACTTAACCCTTAAAATGCCTAAACAGTGAAGTTTCAAGAGTAATCTGTGTGTCCACATGTTACACCAGTGTGAAAAGCTGTAGTGAAAAATGCTCTGAATTGATTAATAAGTCTGTAAAAAGAAGTGTATAAACTTAGACCACAAAAAGAAGCCAAATTATCCAATTTCTTAAAGCAAGAACAAGTGCAAAATAGCACATATTCCTCTTTATATTCTATCTTTGTTCTTCCTTTACTGTTAAGTGCCAAATTACAATACAGTAACTATTTTCTCTGATGCAGGGCCGAATAATATCTTATCCTTATAATATTGTACCCTGTCTTTGACAATTGTAAAGTTTACTCATGTAGCCCCATCATATGTCTTTCTCCCCCCCCCCCTGCCCCCAGTGAAAACTAAGATGTGTATTAGTGTATCTATAAATGTACTTCTGACAAGGAAAACTCCCCATTGCAACCTGTCCTCAGACTTAGTGATAAGATGGCCCAATGGATAGCCCATCAAAAACTCAACACAGATCAATAATGGAAACAGGAAGAAGGTATATGGAAATTTGAAGAAAAAGAAGGGGTGAAGCAAAGCAGTCCAAGATAAGGATATGTAGCATTAAGTGAATTGCAAGAGGTGAGGCACTGTGGTAATGTGACCATAGTGATGGACTGTTAAAAGGAACATCAATGTTCAAATCTGATTTGTATTCATTTTTTTTTTCATAAAATTATGAAATTTCCATTTGCAGGAGCAAGGTGTAAGAAAGGGTCCTATAATTTGTTTTGTGAGAATAACACCTATAGCCCTAATGACTCTTGAATTCTGTTTTGGAGGTTCAGAGTCTTTAATTCCTTTGTTGTAACAAAGTTCATACACAGTTTAGTTGTTGCTTTCAATTCTGTGAGAGTATGTGGCATCTGGCCTGTTATGACTATCCACCATATTTACTTGTGACTGAATACAATCTTACTGCATGAATCATTCTATAACCAGTGATCATCATGTGACAATTGCCAAGACTGCAGAAAGAAAACAGACACGTCAATGACTGGTAACAGTTCATAATTCTGTAGTGGAAATAATATTACTCTTATTAACAACAACAATAATAATAGTAATAATTTAGCACAAGTAGTATCCTCCTCCCAGCTCTTGCGCTTTACGCATGTTCAATTTTTGATTGGCTATCCAATGGGCTGTCTTACCACTAAACTTAAGGAGGGGGGGAGGGGGCGGTTGTTAGGTGCTATGGGAAGTTTACCTTATGAGTTTCACATAACATTCTCTCTTGCTTCCGAAATACATAAAAATGAGGTACAGCTTCATACTTTTTTTGTTTTGTTTTGATTAATAAGAATAGGACCACTTCACAATATTTCTTACATGTAGACATACAGTACACCTAAGCCAATGGTATTGCAACAAATGCTGTCATTTAGGTCACTATTACCATATAACATAAGGAGTTGGGGGACACAAGACACAAAATATGCTAGAAAGAAAGTACATGTAAAAATACAAGGAACTTGAAAAAGACTATTTACAAAAAATTAAAAATATATCATAATAAGACAAATCACATGAAAAAAGTCTCACCTTATTAAGCCATTCAACTCTTTCAACATCAGGGAAGAAGACCTGAGGGGGGAAAAAATTAATATGTGAAATGCAAAATTTTCAATCCACAATAAATCATATTATTGTCAATGATTATTATTTATTTTGTTACATATACGTAAAACTGGGTCAATTGAAGTCTGCGATATGATCCGTTGGCTTTGAACATTGACGTTGTATCTACATATAGCCTACATAAATACTCTGCAAGCCACATTGAAGTGCATGGCAGGGGATTTATCGAACCGCTGAGTCAAAGATAATAGTTTGTTTACAAGCAGAACATAGATTATGATTGTGTGTTTAAAAAGTGACCTGTAGCTTCTCTCTGATGGTCAGATATAGGTTAACAGAGAGGTTTTCCCCCCTGGCAAGTGAGCACCGAAGGCGCGAATTTTTGGTATTAGACCTGTGATCAATGGTACATTCTGTTGTGGTAATCTGTAATTTAAGAGGATAATAGCAGATTATTTATGATCTACAATACATAAGCATTATGATATTATCCCGTATGTTTATATTTGTTGATAGTGTGTTTTGCTAGTCGGTATATCTATGTAGCGTATCTTGTGAGACTAAGATATGATGTCATTGGTCAAAGCTGACGGGTTGTATCGCAATCTTCAATTATGCCATAAAATTTTCAGCTAAAGTTTATATCTGGCAAGTGGATTTTACTTCAATTGACCCATCCACCTACATAAACCCACAATTAAAATGGGAAACACCAATAATTTGAAACAGTGATCATTTGTGTTGCTTTACACTTCAAGGTGACAGGATGTATGTAAACTTTTACCAAATGTAAGTGTCAAGGTGTTTGAAACCTGATGGGGAAGTCCTGTTATGAAGTCTAGGAGAAACAAAGATGGTGTTATTAACACCAAGGACAGGTTAAATTTTACTTCCTGCACTGGCAACTTTGTGCACCGATGCTGGCAAAGGATGCTAACTATCAGCAATCATGTGATGTTAGTGTTAGCCACTTGTGTAATAACGCAAATTTTTTGTTCAGAAACCTTCATTGTATGAGGAGAATTAGTTTTACTGAGTGGACAAGGGTACATGCAAGAATCTGTCAACCATAGAACAGGAACAGATTTATTTATTTACTTCATGGTATGTACAAAACACCACTCAAGGCATTCTATATGATTTATATCTCCAATATTAAAAATCTTAGCAAAGACTTTTTACCATGTTGTTAATGTTGCCAACATAAGCACATAGGCCACTGGGGCAGCAAGTAAAATTTTACCACGAGGACATTGCAGGAGAAGCACATGTTTGAAACACAGAAGACTTGTTTGCAAGCAACTGCCTTAGTCCCTTTTGCAATTGTCAGTTATGAACATTTTAAAGGCCCAGACATGTTCTGCTATATGTAAGCTGTAATTCAATTGTACGGAAGTATAATATGACTACATATTACATAATATGACTACACTTGGTGAATATGCAAGAATGGCAATTCTATAGTCAAAATTTATAGGGTCAATTGAAGACCTGGATACCACAAGTCAGCTTTGACAAATGACATATCTCAGTCACAGTCAAGTTCATTGAATTTATTTGGGAATATGAACTGCTACCAGATTGTGATTCAGAGAGAAACATCAAGAACCAGTCACTACATGGGTGTAAAAGTTTGCTTTACGTACCGGTAATGTAAACTGACTGCATTTATTCAGTTATAATTCCATTCCTATAATGTTATTGGTCAAAGCTGACAGGTAGTATCCCCATATTCAATAAATGTCAAATATTACATAGTGTGTATGTAGGGAAAGAAAAGTTCAAGAAACACTGAGCACACATTGAATAGACACAAACAATGGAAATGCAGAAAATCAATTGCTCTTAATTGAACACAGGAAGGAAGCTTAGGGTTAACGTCCAATCGACAGCGTGGTCATCAGAGACGGAGCTAACACTCGGATTTTTGGGTAAGGAAATCGGCTGTGCCCTTTGAAAGGAAACCTCCTGGCATTTGCCTGGAGCGATTTAGCTAAACAATGGAAAACCTTAATCTGGATGGCAGTAGGTGGATTTGAATCACCATCCTCCCAAATGCAAGTCCAGTGTGTTACCACTGCGCTACCTCGCTCGGTCTAACTGAAAACAAATCAAATCATAAAACAAGTAGCTTTTTTAACTTAAACTTAGGCCTATCAAACCTGTTATTGAGAGAATACAGCCATATTCTTAATAACAAAGCTGCATCTCAAGAAAATGCAAAATAATGTACAGCTTTCCTTGGGAAGATATCCTGCAAAATGCTCAGTATAACAACAAATAGTACAGAATTTGTAAAACCACTATCATGGTGTCCACCTCCCCATGCATCAGTAGGAGGCTGCACACAAGCAACCCATATTATGTTTACTCTATACAAATAAGTAGTACTATTTCACAGTTTCCTACTTGAAGATGCCAAAATTTCATGAGTCAGGAAGGTAATGGTGGGTAAAGAAGTATGTAGAAATGAAGTTCGAAGATGACATCCACACATGCAGTATTAGTCATTTACTAGCAAACATGGGCAGAAATTGTCACAGAATACGACCAAAATAAGGCCTCAAGCCCTAAGTCCTTGTAATGTCCTACAACGAACAATGATTAGGAGCAACAACAATTGCACGATACAGTATAATAAAACAAACTGGGAAAAATATTTTTGATTTTGACTTTATACTCTTACTTCCAATATACAAATCAGCGCTCAGTGCCAATAAGTTTTAAGCAAGGCTGACAAATTTACTGTTACAGTTCTACCTTCGAGTACAGATGACATCTGTTTATTGACAGAACTTACTATTGTTGAGATACTATTTCCTGACACACAGCGTAAGAATAAAACTGCTACGATACACTTACCGATTTTATGAAAGAAAATACAGTGTGTGCGTACCGACACTACGTTAAACAGTTGTTCTTGATTAACAATATACTTACCCAGCTTGGTAGTTCATCAACTCTTGCCAGAATTACTTCTTTTTCCTGGCACAGTGCTGATGCTTTGGCAATGTTTCTTTGGAGTTCCTTCTCTTTTTTCCACTCATCTCTTATAACAGATAGCACGATAGGTCCAATTAGCCACGCTATACTAAATTCCATATACCCAAGTGCGTACACCAAACCAACTGTTCCTAGTTTTTTTGCAAAACTGTACATAACATGCATTATGTTCACACCCCCTATTCGTTTCGGAGCATCTGAGGACTGTTCTTTACTTGGTGCAACCATTCTCGCTGTCGCTACTGTCAGACGTACTGAGAAGAAACAATAAGATGCAACTCCCTCCGATCAACAAATGCAAGTGGAAACTGAACAACAGCATGCACCTGTCACTGCTTAAATAACCACACCCACTCCATAAACCGGGTGTCACAAATCTGTGTTGTCTGACGTAATATTTATTATTAAACACTTTGGCGGCAAAGTAGTTAGCTGACGACACCGCAATCGCGCAAACTACTTGGCATACAATCGATAAGCATCGATACAGAAAAAAACTTGAGGTCGATTCACAGTCGATTGAATAGGGCGATTCCGGACATCCAAATGTGAATTTTCATTTTTTATTTATTAACATTTTTGATACAGCTATCAAGCTGATTATTTTTCAAACGTCATCTGAAGGTTTAATATTAAATAAATTACTTACTTAGAATCGTTTTCTTTTTGTTTGTAAATATTACGTGGCTTTGTGTCACATATTCTCTATCATTGAGTAAATGATAAAAGATTTTGGTTTCAGCATCGTTCACTCCATTTTGTGTTAAAAACAGGCTGTTATAAAGTAAATGCTGTCATTTTCTCTTCTGGTAATGTGATTATGAACCTCATCGTTCCTTTAGAACTCCAGAGACATTTACAAGAAGCTCAATGACAGAATAAATATAGTGGAAACAAAAGTCAAAATGTTTATTTCCTCGAGCAGATGTCTACAGGAAAAATTTGACTGAATATCAAATATTATTTTACAATACTTTTTAAGCAACGAAGCCTTTTCTTAAAACATTAATAACCCCAGAACATTATTCCATATGACAGTAGTCAATATGTAAAATCTAGCAACTTAGTAATTTCGCTCTTCACATGATTCGCAATTCATGTAAGTGCACATTGACTAAACGAAGTTGTTTTAAGAGTTATAAAAATCTGAAGGTTTCCTACATATTTATTATTTCTTTATGTCTTTTAAAAAATTGAGAGTGAGTCATTTGTGTCTGCTGTAGAAGCACTTCTTACACTTATATAGAATAACATTACGTGAAGCACAACACAGAAACCAAAATCTTCTTACGACTTGGGAACATTTGCATATGCTAGGGTTTCCCACTAAACGTTTTCACCGAAAATGTCTCTGGAACTACAATAGATTCTGAGAAACGACTTTCACGGTCATGAACGTACGGCAGGAGCGTATGAAAGAAGAACTATGAAACAGTCTAAAATGTAAACAAATATAAGTTTCAACATAACAATAATAATTTCGTGTGGCTCAATGGCCTGGTGCAAGTCTTTCATTTGGACGCCACTTCGGCGACTTGCGTGCCCCTAGTGTACCTCACTTATCCAACTGGGGAAAGGGGACCTACAGCTTAACGTGGAATCCGAACCACGTGTCGTTTCTGTCGGCTCCTCACATCGTTGAGAGGTGGAAGATCGGTTAAAGCGCAGACTGAAAAAATCCAAGGTCCGACCAGGTTTCGAACCCATGACCCTTCGGTTTCGAATCGAGCGCTTTAGCCCAAGACCACCAGGCTTTGCCTCACAAGTTTTCAATGTGGCAGCTTGTTATACAATATTTGCCCATTACCATAAAGACTTTGGCGGTTGCCATTTGTGATCGCCAAACGTATGGTACATTATGAAAGATGGCACCAACTGCAGCAAAAATAATACACAGCTGCAACAACCGGCAATAAAAAACTTAATAAATGTTCCTAAACATAAAGTTTGTGACTGTGGCACCCGATTTGTAATAACAATAGTGTGCCCAGTTTTTGTAAGCTAACAGGATTACAAAACTGTTGAATCTGAAGTGTTGTCACTGCTGCAGTACAGCCTGTTAACGAAAGTGTACAGGCCAGACAGAACTGGTCACTTTACAAACATTTGAACATAGCTCTATAATGTCATCCTCTATACCAGTTTTTACCCCAACCTGTCCAAAACCTCCCACAGCCTGATAGTCCCCAAAACAAACAAGCCCTCATGCGCAACTTTGTCCTACCATCCAGGCAGCCTTATCTCGATGTACGGAAAGTTTCTGGAAACCATCTTGTCCCGCCATATTCACCGACATCGCCATAAACACCAACTCCTTCCCCTCTCCCAATGTTGTTTCCTACCCTCCTCCTCCACCAATGACCAGCTCCTTTCCATCCAACTTAACTCCTGTCGTTCCGCAATTTTCTTCCCCCTTGACATAGAAAAGCCTATGATCTTGTGTGGCATTTTGGTCTCGTTTTTAGTCTCCAAACCTATGTTCCTATCAGTAATTATATCTGACTCATTGTTTCCTTTCTCTCTCTCCGCCCATCCTAAGTCACTGTTTACAAATCAAATTCCTGTTTGTTTTATCCCTTTGCCAGGGTGCCCCAGGGCTCCATCCTGTCGCCCCTCCCCTACCTCCTTTACTCCATCAACATGCCCCAGTCCCAGTCTCCTGTTCACCCCCTTCAGTACGCTAACAATACCACCTTCCTCAGTCTAGTCCCTTCCTTCATCTGACTGCAGCACATCATCCAATCCAACCATTCCCAGTTCTCCACTTGGTGTAACCAGTGGCTCCTCTCTATCGATCTCGACAAATCCCAGGCAAAGATCATAGGTCACATAATCCCTCCTTCCACCTCCCCAATTTCTACCTTACGCCTCATGACCGTTCCATCTCTCTCACCCCCGCCTTAAATTAAAGGGTTACCCTTGACTGCTTCGTTTTCTGGAATACTCACCTCAAAATATCCTGGCAGGAAGCCCGCAACCCTCTAAACCTCCTGCAGCTCCTCTCCAACTGGACATCGGGCCTACAACCATCCACCATTTTCTGAACCTACTGCTGCATCATGCATCCTGTCCTCTGTAATTTGCACCCCACCTGGGTCTTCGCCTCCCTCCACCTAATTCAAATCTCTTCAAATCTTTGAGCACTACACTCTCTCCCTCACTTACCGTATGTGCTTACCTTCCACCATGTGGATCCTCTATGACCTTATCCCCTTTCCTCCAATTTCTGGATCACATCCTACCCTTTATGTTTCCCACAAGACAGATTCCCTTAATCTACTAGTATGTCCCATCCTCACAGACCATAGTCCGCTCCCACACTGACACCACTTTATCGCCCCCTCCTTTCACCTCCATATGCTCCACATCCTTTTTCAGGGTAACGCCCACCACCTCCCCCTCCTCTTCCTGGATGACACCCTTCGTCCCAATATCTAAACCCCCTACTAACTCTAATACTCTCCCCCTCCTTTCCCCATATATGCAGTGCCTCTCCTCCCTCCCTCCTCCTCCTCTTCCCTTCTCACCCTTGACTTCCTTTCCCCTCTTCTCCTGGAGTCCTTGCCTCCAGCCCCCATCTCTCCTCCTCCTTACCCTTTTCCTTCTGCACCTCCCCCACATTCCTGATCCCTGAGGGGTCCTGTCAGTGCTGTGAGTTTTAATCCAGTGCTCTATGTGTGTCCGTGTAGTGCATTGTCAAACTTTGTCTTTTAACTTGTTGATACCACCGCCATTCCACTCCCATGAACTAAAGACATTGCCGAGGTGGGGTGGCTTGCGTGCCTCAACGATACAGATAGCCGTACCGTAGGTGCAACCACAGCGGAGGGGTATCTGTGGAGAGGCCGGACAAACGTGTGGTTCCTGAAGAGGGGCAGCAGCCTTTTTAGTAGTTACAGGGGCAGCAGCCTTTTTAGTAGTTACAGGGGCAACAGTCTGGATGATTGACTGAGCTTGCCTTGTAACATCAGCTAATGTGGCTTTGCCACACAGTTACTGCAAGCAGCTGAAAGCAAGGGGAAACTACAGCCGTTACTTTTCCCGAGGACATGCAGCTCTACTGTATGAACATATGATGATGGCATCCCCTCGGGTAAAATATTCCGGAGGTAAAATAGTCCCCCATTCGGATCTCTGGGCGGGGACTACTCAGGAGGATGTGATAATCAGGAAAGACAACACTGGCATTCTACGGATCGGAGCGTGGAATGTTAGATCCATTAATCGGGTAGGGAAGCTAGAAAATTTAAAAAGGGAAATGGATAGGTTGAAGTTAGATATAGTGGGGATTAGTGAAGTTCGGTGGAAAGAGGAACAGGATTTCTGGTCAGGCGAGTACAGGATTATAAACACAAAATCAGTTGGGAGTATTACAGGAGTAGGTCTGATAATGAATAAGAAAATAGGAATGCGGGTAAACTACTATGAGCAACACAGTGATCGCATTATCGTAGTCAAGATAGATACAAAGCCAACACCGACCACAGTAGTACAGATTTATACGCCAACTAGTTCTGCCGATGATGAGGAGATAGAAGAAATGTATGAGGAGCTAAAGGAAATTATTCAGACAATTAAGGGAGAGGAAAACTTAATTGTTATGGGAGACTGGAATTCGGTAGTAGGACAAGGAAGGGTAGGGAAGATAGTAGGTGAATATGGTCTGGGCAAAAGGAATGAAAGAGGAAGCCGCCTGGTAGAATTTTGCACGGAACATAATTTAATTATAACAAACACCTGGTTTAAGAATCACAAAAGGAGGTTGTATATGTGGAAGAGACCAGGAGACACCGGGAGATACCACATAGGAAAAAAAGTAGGAAAATAAGGACATGGGACCTGGATAAATTGAAGGAACCTGAAGTTCTTAAGAATTTCAGAGGGAGCTTTAGGCAACAATTGACAGAAACGGGGGGAAATAAAACAGTAGAGGAGGAATGGGTAGCATTGAGAGATGAAATAGTGAAGGCAGCAGAGGACAAAATAGGTAGGAAGGCAAGACCTACAAAAAATCCTCGGATATCACAGGAGATACTAAATTTAATCGATGAAAGGAGAAAATATAAAAAATGCAATAAATGAAACAGGCAAAATGGAGTACAGACGACTAAGAAATGAGATTGACAGGAAGTGCAAAATGGCTAAGCAGGAGTGGCTAGAAGGCAAATGCAAGGATGTAGAAGAATGTATAAATAGGGGGAAAATAGATACAGCCTACAGGAAAATAAAAGAAACATTTGGAGATAAGAAAAACAGCTTTATGAATATCATGGACTCTGATGGAAAACCAGTTCTCAGCAAAGATGGGAAAGCTGAAAGGTGGAAAGAGTATATAGAGGGGCTCTACAAAGGAAATGAACTTCGAGACAATATTGTAGGAAGGGAAGAGGATGTAGATGAAGATGAAATAGGAGATACTGTACTGAGAGAAGAATTTGACAGAGCACTGAAAGACCTAAGTCGAAACAAGGCCCCTCGAGTAGATGATATTCCCTCAGAGCTACTGAAGTCTCTGGGAGAACCAGCCATGACAAAATTGTTTCACCTGGTATGTTATAATCCCCATTCCAAAGAAAGCCGGTGCAGTCAGGTGTGAAGACTACAGAACCATCAGTTTAATAAGTCATGGTTGCAAAATATTAACACGAATTATTTACAGAAGGATGGAAAAGCTGGTTGAAGCCAACCTCGGGGAAGATCAGTTTGGGTTAAGGAGAAATGTAGGAACTCGGGAGGCAATGCTCACTTTACGGCTTATCCTAGAAGATAGATTAAGAAAAGGCAACCTACATTTCTAGCTTTTGTAGATTTGGAAAAGGCTTTTGAAAATGGTGATTTGAATCAAATCTTTCAAGTTCTGAAGCAATCAGGATTAAAATATAGGGAGCGTAAGGTTATTTACAACTTGTACAAAAACCAGACAGCAGTTATAGGAGTTGAAGGGCATGAAAGGGATGCTGTGGTTGGGAAGGGAGTAAGACAGGGTTGTAGCCTTTCTCCAATGTTGTTCAATTTGTACATTGAGCAAGCTATAAAGGAAAGCAAGGAGAAATTTGGTGAAGGAATTAAAGTTCAGGGGGAAGAATTAAAAACATTGCATTTTGCCGACGACGTAGTAATTCTGTCAGATACAGCAAAGGACCTGGAAGAGCAATTGAACGGAATGGACAGTGTGCTGAAAGGTGCATATAAGATGAAGGTTAACAAGAGAAAAACTAGGGTAATGGAGTGCAGTCTAAGAAAATCAGGCGATGCTGAAGGAATTAGATTAGGTAACGAAGCAATAAAGGAGGTAGACGAGTTTTGTTACTTGGGCAGTAAAATAACAAATGGTGGTCGCAGTACAGAGGATATAAAATGCAGAATGGCAATGGGTAGAAAAGCGTTCTTGAAAAAGAGAAATTTGTTAACATCGAATATTGATTTAAGCCGAAGGATGTCCTTTCTGAAGGAATTTGTATGGACTGTTGCCTTATATGGGAGTGAAACATGGTCGATAAACAGTGCGGACAGGAAGAGGATAGAGGCTTTTGAAATGTGGTGCTACCGAAGAATGCTGAAGGTTAGTTGGGTGGATCGCATAACTAATGAGGAGGTAGTGAACAGAATTGGGGAGAAAAGAAATTTCTGGCATACCTTGACTAAAAGAAGGGATAGATTGGTAGGGCACATTCTTAGTCATCAAGGAATTGTGAATTTAGCGTTGGAGGGAAGTGTGTGGGGTAAAAACTGCAGAGGAAAACCAAGAGATGGATACAGTAAGCAAATTCAGACAGATGTAGGTTGCCGTTCTTATGTGGAGATGAAGAGGCCTTCTCAGGATAGGGTATCGTGGAGAGCTGCATCAAACCAATCTCCGGACTGAAGACCACAACAACAACAACCACCACCATTAGCAAAATAAATGTTGCCAGTCTGTCTCTTTCTCCACATATAGAACCTGTCTTACTCTACGTGTCTTTTATAGCCACTGTGGCCGATTTCCAAACAAATTTCAGTATTTTTAATTGCCTCCTTCTCAGCTTTTAAGCTCTGGTATTTTAACTCCATTTGAACGTCATTTTTTCACCACTTTAATGTTGTAAAATCTGTTGGCCAAAGATCTGCATATGATGCTGATGTCGACATGCCCCATAGGGGCTTTAAATGACTTAAAAAACTGAGGACATCCTCATCCACTTGCATTTAGGCGAAAGTGTACAGGCCAAGCAGGAACAGGTATCTAATCATTTCATGATTTGATTATAAGTATTTCCGAGATGCCGCTATGTTACTGTGCAGCCATGTCGCCTTGCTGTCCAGCCAGTAATGTCCAGGATCGTCCAGCAGCCGCCCAGGTCGTCCAGCAACTGCACATGTGGTCCAGTGGCCGACGTCGACGAGGGGAGCGCAGTCGCTGCCCGAGATCATCCAGCAGCCACCAATGTGGGTAGAGTAGTTGTTGCCTCCTACCGTGAACCCCCAGCATTGGCGCCGCCACTGCCGCCAGCAGCACTGTAGAAGCAGCAGCAACCACCATCCAGGACAGACACTGCTACCGCCACTGCCAACAGTAGCCTGACTGCTGCTGCTGTCATTCTTCACCTTTTTCTTCTGTCTCTGCATCTTTGTCTCCCTCCTTCATCATGGACAGTCTTCCCATCACCACCACCCCTGTCCTCTACAACTCACTGTTACAAGCCTCCACCATAACAATGTGGAGCTACTTCCATCCCCAACCCCTTCCCAGTCCTTCCCCCACTCTCATTCATCCTCTCCACCACTACATCCAACTCGTCCCAGCTCCTCCCCAGCCTCTGCTCACTTTACACTCACTCAACCCCAAGAGAATTCACCCCTCACATCAGCCAGGGTTTCACATTGCTGCATCACTGTGGCTGCGACACATCAATCTCCCTGGCCTGAATCGCCACAACTGGGCCCCACCCCTGATCACATCCTCCTCCAACCCATACCCCTGCCCCTGTCCACTCCTACCATTACCAGAAAGTCCACCTCCAAACGAACCAGTGGGGATCCTGCCCCTGTCGTCTCGAAAACGCCCCCCTCCACCACCAGCATTCCCTTTTCTGTTCCTTACGTCATGGATACCATCCCTTTTCTCCCCTCCAACACCATGGACCTCCACACCTACATCCTCTCCTGTCCAGAGCCTTGATTCCACAACAACAGTGCCCTGTCTATAGAAATCTGCAAAACCTCTTGGCTGCCCCCACCTCCCATCTTACCCCCCCCCCCCCCCAATCAGATCTCAATCCTAATCAAATCGCCGGCCGCGGTGGCCGAGGGGACTGAGGCGCTCCAGTCATGGTCTGCACGGCCACTGCGGTACCTCTACCTGATCTCCATAATTCGTTCACATGGTTTGCGGGAGCAAACTGGTTCACCGTGCTCAATTTAAGCCAGGCTTATTACCAGATACCCCTTGCTGAGCAGTGCAAACATGTAACTGTGGTGTCGCACAAGCCCAAAGTGCGCGCCACCTACTTTCGCCGCGCGCCGCCATGCACGCACGGCGCGGCGTTCTTACAACGACAGCCACGAGCGCCCTCTGCGACAACTCCGCTCGTGGCCACCACTGAACGACATCGTTCACTTCGGACTGAGATAGGAACCAGCTAACACTTCGGAATCAGATAGGCACCAGTGAATAATAGGCACTAGGCAGGCCTCTAGCTCAACTATGTATCAGCATTCTGCAGCACTGAACTATGTAAAAGTTAAGTATTGTATAAATTCTGTGCAATATATATCTCGTTCTAATTTACTCTAGTGTTTCTAGTTTCTGCTGTCCCACTGGCTGCTTACCTTCGTACCTGCACAAGCGTGCAACCTTTATTCCTGTGTCGGTACTTTTCTACTCGACCACCGACACCTACGACGGAAACGAGACACAATAGCGGCGACGAGGCTGGGACACAAAAGTAACTGCCTTTTATACTGATTGGAATATTTTTAAGTTCAATAGGGTTCCATTTGGAGTAGCCACTGGCGCCACTGTTCTTACTCTACTTCTCAATGACATTCTAGGTGACCTCAAGTTGGTCTGCGTATATAATTACCTGGATGACTTAGCCATTTATAGTAAAACCTTTACTGACCATCTCTACCATATTGAACACGTCTTCAATAGGCTCCAGGCAGCATCTAACCATCTAAAATTACTTTAGCATGTCAGCAAGTTTCATTTCTAGGACACCTAGTTTCTGGCACAAGTGATCGTATTGATCAAGAACGCACAAAGGCACTCAGAGCCCTGAAAACCCCTGTTGATAAAATGGGTATCGCAAAATTCATCGTCATGGCAAATTATTTTAGGCGCTTTGTACCTAATTTTGCCCACATCGCAGCACCGCTCAATGATTTACGTTGTGAAGGGGTTAATTTTGTGTGGGGCTATGATGCCTTTGACGCCATTAAATCCGCTTTCTGTAAACCTACCGTTCTTGGAATACCAGATTTTAATAAAGGATTTGTCATGCAAACAGACGCCTCCAATCTTGGTATTTCAGTCCTCCTTACAAGAACATCAGGACCAAAGACAACCTGTAACCTTTGCTTCCCACAAGCTTACCGAAGTTTAAGCTAAATATTCTGTATATAAGTGCGAAGCCCTTTCTGTATTATTTGCCTTGGAGATATTCCGTTTTTACTTGGAACATTGGGTATTTGATTTAAAAACCGATAATCAAGCCTTGAGTTGTGTTTTGCCCAAGCTGTGCAAGACTGGTCGTATTGCTAGGTGGGCCGTTCGTATTTTCGAATTTCAATTTAAGGTTCGCCACATTAAGGGAACTGACAATGTTTTGTCTGATGTCTTAAGCCGTATGAATGCCGAAAGCCCAGCCGATTCCTTTAGCACTCCACCTGACCATGAATTGGTTTGCCCTAAACTCACTGACATTCTCCAAATATTCGGTGATTTGGCTGATAGACAAGGTCAGGACGCTAATTGGGGACCAATTAAGCACCGTATTCAGTCCAGGGAACAAATTACCAATTACAAGATCATTAGAGATATATTATGTAAAAGGGTGTGGACCAATGATGATTTTAAAATTTATGTTACTGATAGTCTTATTCAACCCGTTTTTTCTTATTTTCATGATCCTCTTATGGGTAGACACCTAGGTTTTCATAAAACTCTTTTGAAGATTAAACGCTGTGGCAGAGTGGCCGAGTGTATTGAGGTGCTATGCTATGATGCGCGAGGCCGTTCCCCATCGGGGTTCGAATTCCCCCTTGGGCATGGATGTTTGTGCCATCTTTAGTATAAGCTAGTTCATAAGTAGTTTGTAAGTTTAGGGACTGATGAACCCGTAGTTAAGTCCCATAAGCTCTACAAACATTTCAACATCTTTGAAGATTAAACAACATCTCACTTGACCCACTATGGATAAGGATATTAGCGACATGGTTGTTCAGGAGGCCAAACCCAGCTGTGGGCACCAGCATGGATTACTCTACTCTGACAGGGAACAGGTCCCCTTTGATGAACTTTATATTGATCACCTCGGTCCACTGCCACACACTAGTAGACGTAATCAATTTATTTTGATGGTGATAGACGCCTTTACTAGATTCACTTGGCTTTTGCCGACTCGTAACGTAACCACCATCACTACTTTCAATCATCTTGCCAATGTTTTTAGTGTGTTCAGCCCTCCTGAACAGCTTGTCAGCGATAACGCTCCTGGGTTCCGATCGCTCCCTTTTAAGGCATTTTGTTTCCGGAATGGCATCAAACATGTGACTATTACCTCCTACTATCCTAAAGGGTCATTTGCGGAAAGAGTGAATCGTAACCTCAAGTCAACTTTCATTATTTACCATTAAAATTCTGCCTGTAAATGCGATTTAACATTGCCTTGGTTGAGCTTTGCGTTAAATAATACTAATCATGAAGCCTCTATGACCACTCCGTCAACTATGATAATTGCTTACCAGGTCAATTCGCCTCTCACCAATCTTTGGGGCAGTATCCCTGTTACACCCCAACTTATCAGAAACAATAGGAGCAGAGCCAGAAATAACATCGCGATCACTCATAAACGCCAGGCCTTCCGTTGTAATCGCCATCGGCTCCCCTTTTTCGGGCATGGTAGGAGACCAAGTGTACATTCGTAATTTTTCTGCCAAGCAAGGACCGGGGAAAAATTCTGCCAAATTCATCCACCGTTTTAAGGGTCCGTGTACTATACTCAAGATCTTGAGTCCGGTCAACCTATTAGTTAAAGAGGGGCGGAGAGATTGAGCAGGGGGGGTCGTCTTGTTTGAAATCGCAGCGCTGCTTTTCCCTTGTTCGTTCCTTCTTTTGACGTCTGGCTTTCCGCCTTCCCGCGGCTGGTGACGGCCGGTGAAGGGGGTAGTGGCTTTACGCCAGCCGACCGAAATGCTTGGGCTGATGTACGCTGTCCGCTTGGGCATGTAGACTGGTCCCTTCTGTTTAATCGAGTGTTGGATGCTTCCTACGTGTTGAAGTTAAGTTTAACTTCTCTATCGCCCTTACCTTTGAATCTTGAAATATCTCGTCTGTCACGTGAGAATCTTTCTTAATCACTTCGCTATCAAGTAATAATGAGGGTAATTTATGTGGCGTTTTGCCCTTCTACGACCTGGTCCCAGCCTCTGGGCATAGTTGGAAATCAAGGTTTGGCCCTTTTCCCCTTCGCCATTGTCCCTGCCGGTGACGAGTTGTAATTTTGCAGTTCTTCTGTTTTAGTTGATCTTTCTTGTGGATTGAACATTTTCTCTACATCCCGTCGTTGTTCCTGGTGGCGACGAGTTGTAATTTTGCAGTTCTTCTGTTTTCATTGATCTTTCCTTGTGGGCTCGTCATTGCTGATAACATGTGGCAGATATGTGGTTCCGTTGCATGATACATTTTGCCTCACCTTGTCAAGAAAAATAAAAAGAATGGATTTAATCGTAAACCATTTTCTTTTCGCTCCCCCCCCCCCCCCCCCGACCGCTTTTATCTGTCAGCAGTGGCGGTGACCTCCCCACAATGTAGTTACGGAGTCTGTTAGTAGGTGGAGTCTGTTGTGAAAGTGTAGTTAGCGTGGACAGCAAGCCCTGGCGATGTATACACTGTTTTAGCTTCCAAGGCCCGTTTTTAATTAATGCTTTATCTTGTAAATTTTGCCCTGAAAAGGTGAGTTTCCTCAGATCCGTGATCTTGCTCGTACCGACTGAAGTGGGTTGTGTGTTTGCCACGGTAGTGAGGCACTGACTTGCACAAATGTATTAAATGAGTTCTGGTCAAGCATTGTGAAGTTTGGAGACATTTTAATAACTGTTGTTCTTTATATTGAATTATGAAGCGGTTTCTTGTAAATTTTTATTATATTATTTCAATTCTTATCCTTGTATGAATATATAGTTTCGCGGCGAATTATGCTGATAAAATTCTCTCAGGCTTCCAGCCTCGTCAAGTGGTTTCATATCCAAGAGCTTTCGGCCGAAATCTCCTCGTCCATTGTCAAGTGGTGACTGTCTTATCATTGCTGCCGCCGTCCTTATATACCTGCGCCAACACCACCTAGAGACAAGGCCTTACAAAAGGCCGTGCCTACGTCACACTTAGAGGCCCCGGCCGCCATCTGACTGGCCGGCCGATGCGCGGCGGTGGGCGTGCCCCAGCGGCCAGCCAGTGAGGTGGCGGCTGCGGCCCCTAAGTGTGACGTAGGCACGACCTGTTGTGTGGCCTTGTCTCTAGGTGGTGTTGCCTGCGCGGTCCTCTGTGACGTCACTGGTGCTCAGCCGCATCGCCATATATGGCAATGTTTTGGCCGCGTGTCTGCCGCCCGCTTCAACCGTCCGATGGTCGGGTCCCAAGATGTGCTCAGCTGCAAGCCGCCGTCTTTATTAAGAGATTTTTCAGATATTTTGATTTCGATAGCCTCTTTTATTACAGTATCCCAGAAAGTATTAGTTTTCGTAAAGACTGATGTATCATCGAATGCAATGCGATGTTTGTTTTCTAGAGCGTGCTCCGCAATTGATGATTTCGCGGGATAATGTAGGCGGAAACATCTTTCATGTTCAACAAAGTGCTGTTCAATATTGCGTACTGTCTGTCCGATGTAGAACTGTCCACACCCACACGGTATCTTGTACACACCTGGCGTTCTAAGGCCTAGATCATCTTTCACAGGTCTTATTATCTGTCGCAATTTTGTAGGAGGCCGGAAGAATGTGACGATCTCGTGTCTCTTAAGAAGCCGGCTAATCTTTCCTGTTGCCGAGTCACAAAACGGCAAAAATGCAAGCTTCTTTGTCTCCTCCTCGACGGTTTCCTGCTTGCGTGTCTTCGGATGAAGGGCTTCTGTTATCTGGCGGTTGCTGTAGCCATTTTTCTTAAACACTTTCCGTAAGAGGCTCAGATTCTTCTGCAGATGTTCATTGTCTGAGACTACTTCTGCTCTGTGCACCAGCGTCCTTAGAGCAGATCGTGGTGGAGGTCCTCCATCGTCTACACCTACTATTCCAACATGTGTCCCATCCTCTGCAGCTCCAACCCCACCTGACTCGCCACTTCCCCCACCTTCTATAAAGCCCTCCAGATCCTCGAATGCCACGCACTCTGCCTCACATACTGCATCCATCTCCCGCCCCCATGCGGATTCTGAATGACTTCATCCTGTTTCCCCACCTTCCCCAATTCCTTTAACACACCTACATCACATACATCAACTGTAAAATGTTGTTCAAATGTTTGTTAAGCTTATGGGACTTAACTACGGGGTCATCAGTCCCTAAACTTACAAACTACTTATGAACTACTTACGAACTAGGACGGCACAAATATCCATGCCCGAGGGGGGATTCGAACCCCCGACCGCAGTGGCCGTGCTGACCGTGACTGGAGCGCCTCAGTCACCTCGGCCACCGCGGCCGGCTCAACTGTAAAGTAGACTCCTGCAACCCCTTGCTGTACCCTCTCCTAACGAATCCCTGTCCTCTGCCACGTCTCCACCATTGTATTCCTCCTGCCCTTCAATTCCACACCTTCCATATTCTGTTCCAAGGCAACTTCCGACATCTCCCCATCCAGAATGATGTTCTCCATCCTGAAATCTATCCTTCCTACCAACTCTGATACTGCTCCCTCTCCTTCCTCCCCTTCGTAGATCAGTCCCCTCTTCCCGCCATTCCTCCATCCCCTCCTCCCACACCCTGGATTCCTGCACTTCCCCTCACAACCCCTTCCTTTCCCTCACAGCCTCCTATCACCTGCGTTTCCATTCCCCACCCCCTCTTCCCGTAGCAGATCCGTGTCATGACGGTTGTTGGTTTCTTCTAGCAGTGTGGTGTTCTTGTGATGCGGTACTTCGTCAATGATTTTTCATGTGTTTTCAACTTTAACACGACAGAACAATCGAGGCGCCAACGTCGTTTTACCGCCGTATTTTCTCCAATGTGTCTTCAAGTGTCCATATATCTGTATGATTTTACACTGCCGCTCGTGTTTTAACTTCAACTCGTGATTTTAAATTGTGTATTTTAACTTTTATCCATGACATCCACCTTTCATTGTTTGTAAGTTCATAATTTTGCCCCTTATTTATTTTGTAAGTCTGTTTTACCAGTTGTACAAGGCCTTGGCTGAAGAGCAGCATGATACACTTGAAAAACGAAACTCTGCGTGTATTGAAGTTGATGGTACTATGTTAGAACATTTTATCTAATTGGATGACCAGAGTAGCGTTCGACTCAACCACAAACACAGTGATGTGTTGGGTAGTCCCTTGTTTGGTATTTATAAGGAAGACAATGATGCGAATAGGGTTTCCAATTAGAAGTTTTGAAACAGTGACCTGTCCTATCCTTGTAGCATGGAGATGGGTCCCAAGTGCCACTGGATATTCAAGGAACATGTAGTAAGAAGTTGTAAATTACCATAGTGGATACATTTCGATTCCTCTGATTACAGCAGCAACTGTGGTGAAACAAAACAAATGGTTCAGATAAACGCAATAGTTTCTGTCATAGAATCGTAAGTAGCAATAAAAACGATGTTTAAGCCTAAGGAAGTCATTTCTGAAGGCATTTGTGAGGAGCGTTTGGTGCTGCAGAAGACTGCTGAAGATTAGGTGGGTGGATCGCGTAACTAATGAGGAGGTACCGAACAGAATTGGGGAGAAAAGAAATTTCTAGGATATCTTGACTAAAAGAAGGGATCGACTGGTAGGACATATTCTTCTTAAATATCAAGGAATCGTGAAGTTGGCGTTGGAGAGAAGTGTGTGGGATAAAAATCGCAGAGGGAGACCAAGAGATGAATACAGTAATCAGATTCAAATAGATGTGGGTTTTCGTTCTTACGAGAAGATGAAGAGGCTTACTCAGGATAGAGTAGGGTGGAGAACTGCATCAAACCAGTCTCCGGACTGAAGACCACAAGGAAAAATTGTAGCGTGTCTAGTAATGTTCGTGGATGGTGGGTTCCAAGGTCATGGGATCCAACTTTTCTTGGCACACGACAGTCCTTCTATAGGGTTTTCTACTACCAACATTGTAACTGCATCATCATCCAGAGATCTGCATACTATTGTTTCCTGTGTGGCCGTCCAACTGTGACCTTTGGACCTACACGTTCAGCCCTCTGGTTTGCACAGATTAATGCCAGCTTTCATTGTATCGGCATAAAATCGGAGTATGTGAAGTACACACATGTTTTCTGTCTCTTGACCAGCAATATGTCACTGTTTTCACAGACATGACTGCAGCACCACGTCTACTAGGCCATACCACCACCTCGAGAGGAGCGTATACACCGCCTTTCTGTGTCCCCATCAGAGTACAGCCAGGTAGGTCCAAAAATTTAAAGGAGTTGGGTCCTGATCTGCACCCAGCTTTGCAGACATGCATCCAGGTTTTGTGTCCACTGGACCTGTATGGGCGTGGTTCTACAGCTGGTCGGACGGACTTTATCTGTGAAGTGAATCCATGTCCAGTAGATCTGTGTTAGTACGGTTTTGGACAAAGCGTATCTATCAAGTGAACCTTCTCTGAGCGAGGATTGCTCATTGTTTTACACAGAAGTTACATAATGTGCAGTCATTAAGATAGCACTGATTAAAAAAAAGGATATTAACTATGATTCCACGTTTCACTGTTCTTAGACTGTTAAAAATGAAATCTCAAACAAGGAAAAAGCTATCTTAAAATACCTAGTCAGCACAAACACGTAAATTAGGTAATTGTAACTAACACGCTTAATTAGTTATTCGTCATTAAACCAGTAGATTAATGTACATAATATCATAATGTACACAATATCATATTCAGTGGTCAAAATTGAAAGACGACGTCGATGTTGATTCGATGAAGGCGGATAGCGTAGTTACGTAGCTGCCAGAGCGCCGACTGTGTGTACCTTTTAATAGGGAATGTTTACAGTAGTAAGACTCAATGGGATATCAAATAGTGAATAAAACAGGCGTCGTGTCACGGAGCCCATCACGTGCTACTTACAGCCACCTCAAAGAGTTTGAAATAAGTGAAACTGTGGCCTTACGAGTGGGGCGATGTTCCTTTCGGATAATTGACGCACAAGTTGGACGTGCGGCATCAGCTGTTCAACGACGCTGATTGCAATGGTCACGTGAACGTTCTCAGACCTGCAGCCGAGGTTCTAGACGTCCACAAAGTAAAGACATCCACAAAGATCGCTGTACTTTAAATACAACAGCGACAGATCGTACAGTTAGCATGGTACATACAAGAGACTGTTGCCTACCGGTTACTAGCAGTGGGACTGTGGATAGCATACCTCTACCCGTCTGCCACTCACTCCACAGCATCGACGTGCACGGCTCATCTGGTGCCGTAAGAATCTCACTTGGAACGTGGAATGGCGGACCGTGGTCTTCAGCGGTGAAAGCAGTTTCTACCTGCACGACATAGGCCTGGCGAGTGCTGTGTGGTAGAGTGAATTCGTCCAAGACACACTGGCCGCACCCCAAGCCTATGTTTATACAGTGAGCGCTGACCAGAGTTCGGATGATGATTGGTTATTTAGGGTGTTAAACAGCTAGGTGATCAGCACCCTTACTCGAAACAATCGATCGAATATCAAGTAGACTATAATCTGAGAACACACACATGTACAACCGAATGTCGTAATGATGATGGAAGTTATTCTAAATTGAGATCAAACAAGTCAGAGTAAAATGTGATTACAGACAGAGGGTCATTTATAGGACGCGAATCCACCCGTCAGATTTGACCCCTGACGTCATCGCAACACGTTAGTTTTGAGGTGCGTGCGTGTTTGTAGAAGGCGTGAGTAATTCTGTGGTGGCTCAGTTAGGTCGACAGTTTGTTTACAAACGGAACAGATTATAGATTAATATTTTGTGTTTAAAAAGCGATCTGTAGCTTTCCTCTGAGAGTAAGGTATAGGTTAACAGAGAGGTGTTTTTTTTTTTATTATTTTTATTTTTATTTTTAATTTTTTTTTCGCGTGTGAACGCGGAGGCGCGAATTTTTGGACTGGGAACTGTGATCGATGGTACATTCTGTTATCTGTAATTTACGAGGGTAACTACTGATTATTTATTATCTGCAGTACAGAAGTATTAAGATGTTCCGTATTGCGAGCGTGAAGATTGGGGTGAGAGTTTACAATTGGGAAAGATTAATTTTTAAAACTCACAACCACCAACTGCTAACCAAATTCCTAAACATGCAAAAACTCTGGAACTGTGATTGCGACTGTTTGACTCGTTTTCTAGGGGATGATATCACACGTTCGCAGATTTCCTTCCCTGCATATGATTAACAAAACAAATTCATAATGAAATCAAGTTCATGAGAGAAAGGGGTGTACTAACTACTATTTTTGAAAACACGTGAAAGTTCACTTTATGTTGTTTATTTAACAATCTCAGAACCCTGTGGCTGATACGTCTGTACGTCGGCACATTTGTCAAATAAAGTTATAGCTCGTGAGCCCCCAGACAAAAATGAATATTTGTCTCAAATTATTTTATCACCATGTGGCTGTCTCAAACACCGTTTATGTTCATGCCTATGTGACGACACGTGTTACATTAACAAATCACAGTCACTTTAATTCAATGCGATGCACACCTTGTTCCGCCGGCTAAATATTCACAAACACACAGTAGCACTCGATTCAACTTGGTGCAGTCTACGATGAGCACCCACACGTGGCGATTGCCACACACAAATCTAAAGTTACCACCTCGAGATCCACATGCCGACTGATGCAGAGCGACGCCGCCCGACCAGCTCCCCACGTGCTCCCGAGTCATCACTTCCTGCCCTCGCGTGCAGGTGCCAAAAGCTCAACTGCCAGGGGTTTTTTTCCCCTACGTCATCAACTTCCCCATGTGAGCTGTTCTAACCGATTTGCCAACGTACAGCGCTCAGCCAATACATTTCTAAAACTTTACTTAAAATCAAAATAATTACACTACACATTAAATAAATTGTCTTCTTAGGTTTTTATATTGGTATAAACATTCTTTGTACTATTTATCATAATCGTGCAATTTCTTATGTCACAGATAAGTGATTTAACTGAATACTTCAAGATAAAATACACAAGATTAATTGAAAATAAAATGAGAAATAGTTAATATATTATTTTTATAAACAAACATTGCCATGCTAGTTGTGTAACTGTCTTGTATTCATTGATAATTTATTACTTTTCATTGTCAATTAAACATATTAGGCTAGCTGTGACTATATCAGCTAATGTATTGTTTATTTATCAACAGGCTATTTTGTAATGAGGGCCTTAAAGGTTCCTAATTGCATCGTATTACTTCAAATGCCAGTAGTATTAGAATATTTTACTTCACGCTGTGCACTGCACTGTGCCTGGCACTCGCCGTTGTCCCTCTCTCCCCTCACCGGAAACGAAATGGAAAATCCTAAGCTGGAACAAGCTACCAACGTCGGCCTGGTCGCTGACCTCCCGTCAGCTACAAGCACACAGCAAATCTCAACGTGGAGAATTTCTACCTTTGGCCTAACTATAAATGTCACCGAACTGCGTACATACATTGCTACCATAATTAATAAGATTAAAATTGTGTAACATTTAGTGCATTGGCATGGTCAATGTTTGTAGTGAACTTCATACTGTTTAATTATCAAATGCTATTAATTGCCAGTATTTATATTGGGCGGTAATCTTACAGTATACTGGTTTTTCACCACGTTGATGACGTCATTGGTCAAAGCAACCGGGTGGAATCGCGTCGTAAATTATTGCCCAGACATAGTTAACAGTTTTGCAGATAGTCGTGGCCTGGTGACCACTTAAAAATAAAGTGGTACTGAGGCACTCTGCCCCATAATAAAATCTCACACCCAATATTTTGGGAAGAATTCCAGACATAGTACAGAATCTTAGAACACGATCCGCAATTGCCTCATTGTCAGTTAAAATATAGTGCAGGTCCTGTGAGAGACCCAAATTTATCCTCAGACCATCATAAAGAACACACTCCGTTAAAATGTGCCTAATCGACGTTTCTAAAAAATGTTCAAATGTTTTTTAAGCTTATGCGACTTAACTACGGGGTCATCAGTCCCTAAACTTACAAACTACTTGCGAACTAGGACGGCACAAATATCCATGCCCGAGGGGGGATTAGAACCCTCGACCGTAGTGGCCGTGCTGACCGTGACTAGAGCGCCTCAGTCACCTCGGCCACCGCGGCCGGCTCGACGTTTCTGTCCACATATGTCATACACTTGTGGTTCTTCACGGCGTAAGGGAAATGAGGCATATGTCCTATCCGAAGACGAGTAAGGGCTACTTCATGAGCTCTTCGAGGGCGGAAGGAGGTATGCCATGGAAGCACGGTAGATTTTACGGAGCGTAATTTATTATTGGGCACTTTGAGCCACTGAACCTCCCACCAAAACATGGTTTTCCGTGTCACATATGTCGTGACGGCTTTCAGGGGGACAGAACAGTGTACGGAAGGTGGAAGGGAGCAGGCCTAAAAAAATGTTAAAATGTTTGTTAAGCTTAAGGGACTTAACTACGTGGTCATCAGTCCCTAAGCTTACAAACTACTTATGAACTACCTTATACTAAATACGTCACAAACATCCGATGGGGGATTCGGCCCCCGACCGTAGCGCCCTTGCAGACTGTGACTGGCGCTCCGCAGACCTCTCCGTCACTGCGGCCGGCGAGCAGGCCTCCTTGGCAGCTCCACAGCCACCTCATTTCCCCGGATTCCTAAGTGCCTTGGAACCCAGCAGAAAAGTATTTCTTTCCCTTGCCTTTGCAATGCCAGAAGAGTATTCTGAATTTCTTGCACCATGCGATCAGAAGGGTAAAGTTGATCGACATCTGGAAGACACTTTGGGAATCGGAGCAGATGAGGAATTTCGTGTCACAATGATGTCGTTTAATCTGCTCCAGTGCCCTCTGGACAGCGAACAGATCTGCGGTTCTGTGAGCCCTATCCAGAGGACAACGTCAGGGAACACAACAGAGCAGCCAATACGATCACCTTGCTTTGATCCATCTGTATAAATGGTAATAAAATCTGGATGGTGGTTTAAAAACTCAAGAAATTTAATTTCATAAAAATTGTCAGAAGTACAAGTCTTCTTAAAAGCAGTCAGATCTAAATGCAATCTGGGCCTATTAAGTAGCCAGGGGGATATCTTACTCCACACCAGTGCTCGGTACGGGAAGATTGTTGTAAGGCCCGTTCTTTTGCCAACAGGAAGATGATGTGTTGTTCCGACAAGACAATTCTCGCACAGATACTGCGCATGAAACTCAATGGCCTCTGCAAGATGTGCGGCAACTTCCCAGGTCAGCACGATTTACAGACTTGTGTCCAATCGAGCACGTGTGAGATATGATGGGACAACTGACACGTGCGACTCGGCAACCCAGAACTCATGCAGAACTACGTGAACAGTCGAATAGGCGTGGAATAACGTTTTCGGAGACAGTATTCGCCATCTGTGTGGTCAAATGGATGCCAGAATCATTACCTGCATGACCACCTATGGAGACTACACCATGTCCTAATATGGTTCTCTCATTACCGCTTGAGCTATTGACCTGTAAAATTAATCATTTCATGTACTCCACATGCACTGTTGTAACAATAAATCTTGAGTGAATTGGAACACTATAAGAGGACGTATTAATTTATATTTCTGTCAGAGTATATGATTGATTGGTTGACTTCATAACTAACAGGACCCAAATCCTTGCCATCAACGGCTAGAGTTCAGCAGAGACAAGTGAAATAGCACCGCTCTTAGCCTCTGTATACTGTACATAAATGATCTTATGAAGACGTGCGGCCATACTGCCAAAAAGGAACTGTGCAAGCTGGAGATGGTTCCACAGTGGTATAGACTGTTTTTTACACTGAATGGATTGGATACTCTGGCCCAACTGCACCAATCATTGACTTGAAATAGTTATGTCGGGTTATTTGGACACCATTTGGAACCATTCATCGACTCCTTGTTCCCAAACAACGATGGGTTTGTTGTTGTTGTTGTGGTCTTCAGCCCAGAGACTAGTTTGATGCAGCTCTCCACACTACTCTGTCTTGAGCAAGCCTCTTCATCTCTTCATAATAACAGCAATCTACATCCATTTGAATCTGCTTACTGTATTCATCTCATGGTCTCCCTCTGTGATTATTAACCCACACACTTCCCTCCAACGCTAAATTCACGATTCCTTGATGTATAAGATTGTGTCATACCAATAGATCCCTTCTTTTAGTGAAGGTATGCCAGAAATTCCTATTCTCTCCTATTCTATTCAGAACCTCCTCATTAGTTACGCGATCCACTCACCTAATTTCAGCATTCCCTTCTGTAGCACCACATTTCAAAGCCCTCTATTCTCTTCATTTCCGAACTGTTTATCGTCCATGTTTCACTCCTGTAAAAGGCGACACTCCACTCCACACAAATACCTTCAGAAAAGACTTCCTTAGGCTTAAATTAATATTCGATGTTAAGAAATTTCTCTTTTCTCTGTACTTCCCATTGCCATTCCGCATTTTATATCATCTGTTCTGCGACCACCATATGTTATTTTACTGCCCAAGTAATAAAACTCATCTACGATCTTTATTGTTTCGTTACCTAATATAATTCCTTCAGCAACACCTGATTTTTTTTAGACTGCACTCCGTTACCCTTGTTTTACTCTTGTTAATGTTCATCTTATACGCTCCTTTCAACACACTGTACATTCCATTCAGTTGCTCTTCAAGGTCATTTGCTGTCTCTGACAGAATTACAATGTCATCGGCACAACGCAATGTTTTTATTTCTTCTCCGTCAACTTTAATTCCTTCTCCCAATTTCTCCTTGCCTTCCTTTATAGCTTGCTCAATATACAAATTGAATAACATTGGAGAAAGGCTACAACCCTGTCTTACTCCCTTCCCAACCACTGCATCCCTTTCATACCCTTCAACTCTGATAACTGCTGTCTGGTTTTTGTACAAGTTGTAAATAACCTTCCATTCCCTATATTTTTTCCTGTTGATCTCAAGATCTGAAAGAGTGTATTGCAATCAACGCTGTCAAAAGCTTTTTGTAAATCTACAAAAGCTAGAAGTTTAGGTTTGCCTTTCCTTAAACTATCTTCTAAGATAAGCCGTAAAGTGAGTATTGCCTCATGTATTCCTACATTTGTCTTGAATCCAAACTGAGCTTCCCCGAGGTCCACTTCTACCAGCTTTTCCATCTTGCTGTAAATAAGTTTTGTTAAAATTTTGCAACCATGATTTATTAAAATGATGGTTCTGTAATTTTCACACCTGTCTGCGCCTACTTTCTTTGGAATGGGGATTATTGCATTTTTCTTAAAGTCTGGTGGTATTTCGCCTGTCTCATACATCTCACGCACCAGGTGAAATAGTTTTGTCATGGCCTGTTTTCCCAGAGACTTCAGTAGTTCTGAGGGAATGTCGTCCACTCCATGGGCCTTGTTTCGACTTAGGTCTTTCAGTGATCTGTTACATTCTCCTCACAGTATAGTACCTTCTATTTCATCTTCATCTACTTCCGCTTCCCTAGTTCATTTCATTTGTAGAGCCATCTGTACACTCTTTCCACTTCTCAGCTTTCTCTTCTTTGCTGAGAACTGGTTTTCCATCAGAGTTCTTTATGAATGTTCAAATGTTTATAAATCTGAGGGACTTAACAACTATGTTGGTCATCAGTCCCTAGGCTTATAAACTACTTACACAAACTTAAAGTAACTTATACATAGGACAACACAAACTCCCATGCCCTAGCGAGGACTCGAATCCTCGACCGCGAACGGCCGCGCGCACAGCACCAGGGCGCCATAGTACACACGGCTATTTTGCCGCGGCCTTTATGAATGAAAGTTAGCCAAGTCACAAGGCTACAATTGTTCTCAATTGGTTTGAAGAACATCCTGAACAATATCAGATAATAATTTGGCAAGGGTAATGTCAGGAGTGCCACAGGGAAGTGTAGAGCCGCGGCAGAATAGCCATGTGCACTAAGGCGTACAGCTGCGGTGCGCGCGGCCGTTCGCCGTAGGGGGTTCGAGTCCTCCCTCGGCCATGGGTGTTTGTGTTGTCCTTAGCATAAGTTACTGTAAGTAGTTTGTAAGCCTAGGGACTGATGACCAAAGTAGTTAAGTCTCTTATATTTACAAACATTTGAACATTTGGAAGTGTAGAAAGGCCGCTATTGTTTTTTATCTTTATAAATGATCCTACGCACGGAGTGAGTACCAATATGTGGCTGTTTGTTAATTATGCTGTTTTGTGCGAGGAGTTGACAGTGTTGAGTGACTGTAGGAGCTTACAAGATGAGGTGGACAGAATTTGTAGTTGATGTCAAGAATGGCAGTTTGCTCGAAATGTTAACGAATTTGATTCACTTTAGATGAGCAGGAAAACACAATTCCGTCGTATTCGAATACAGAATTAGTAGTGCGCTGATTGACACAGTCACGTCGGTTAAATGTCTAAGAGGTGAAGTTACAATGTGATATGGAATGCAACAACCATGGAAGGACGGTGGTTAGCGAATGGACGACTTCGGGTCATTAGTATTAGTTTGGGAAAGTGTGGTTCATCTGTAAAGCAGACCGCGTATAGACCACTAGTACGATCCACTGTTGAGTACTGTTCGAGTGTTTTGGATTTAACCAGGTCGGATTAATGTACGACTTTGAAACAATTTAGGAGCGGGCAGCTAGATTTGTTTCCGGTAGGTTTGAGCAATGCAAGAATGTTGTCACTTAGCGGCGGCGTCTTAGGACGTAGTTGATTAAGGTTCATTGGTTTGAACTCAGCGACCTACACACCTACAAGAAGACAAAATGAACTGACTCCCGGCAGAAGTTGGCACAGTGTATAAACACTACAAGAAACTTCTGGAACAATATTTCTCAATACATCTAGAAGGTACATTCTGTATATTCAAATTAAAATGTACAAACAGATTGGGTCTCTAATCTAGGACCCTTTGCATCAGGGTCCATCACTACATCTCACCTCTCTGCGGCATAGCTCTCTCCTTAGGAGAACAGTATCTTGATGTTCACCTTTTCTTGCTGTGGGAACTAATGGTCGGGCCTTCATACTGCAGCTCCCGATGACTGGTGCACCTCGTAGAACGTATGTCGCCGCGGTGGAGTAGCCGAGCGGTAGCCGTGCGCCGTGGCTCAGCGCGCCCGGTCAGGGGGCTCAACGCCCTCTGGAATAAAAAAGCTGAGCCAAGATCACTTCGAACATCAACGAACAAATACGATAAGCGTCCGCAATGAACAGAACTACAAATAGAGCGGACTAAAGCATCTCGCTGCGGCGCGCGCGGTTGCTCGCCGTGGAGGTTCGAGTCCTCCCTGGGGCATGGGTGTGTGTGTTGTCCTTAGGTTAGTTTACCTAGGTTTACGTAGTTTGTAAGCTACGGACTGATGACCACGCAGTTTGGTCCTATAGATTTACAAACATTTGAACATTTTTAGAACGTATGTCGACATTACCAGTTTCGTTGCCTTTTACCTTCTTGCGCCGTGCTAGAACATCGAATTCATGCTGAGCCATGGGATTTCTGTATGGCAGTGATTTTCAACCTGTGGGTCGCGACCCCCGAGGGGGTTGCAAAGTCTAATATATTTGCTGCTAAAATTGCGCAATTCCTCGAATAGATCACAGATTGTTATAGAATACATCGTGTTGATGATAAATAAGCGCAAAGGCTGAAAACTGTTTTCAGGAACCACTCGAGAGGTAGAAGAATTTGATACAATAAGTAATTCTGAAAAATTCGAAGAAAATAGATCTACTTCTTTACAAACTGTCTATACAGTGGGACCTTTATTAATGAGCATAATACGCTTCTCAGTCTTGCCTGAAATGCGAAACAGGCGTTCAGCAAAATATATTTTTCTGCCGGAAATCATTCCGGGCCGGCCGCGGTGGCCGAGGTGACTGAGGCGCTCCAGTCACGGTCAGCACGGCCACTACGGTCGGGGGTTCGAATCCCCCCTCGGGCATGGATATTTGTGCCGTCCTAGTTCGTAAGTAGTTCATAAGTAGTTTGTAAGTTTAGGGACTGATGACCCCGTAGGGTGAACATTTTTTTAATCATTCCGAAAAATGCATAAAAAACTTCGTACAACAATTTAAAAGAAACTGTAACAAATTAAATTTGTTTTCTTTCAGATAACATAGTTTTGTTACGGTTGGTGAGGATGGAGGGGGGAGGGGGTAGGTGGTCTGCAAAATGTTTTTTATTTGGAAGTGGGTCGCCAGATTATTTTTACTTGGAAGGGGGTAGCATATTCAAAAAGGTTGAAAAACACTGCTGTATGACATCATTCGCAGGACATGGACTGTGTTGTTCAGATGTTTGTATAGCTTATGGGACTTAAGTACGGGGTCATCAGTCCCTAAACTTACAAACTACTTATGAACTAGCTAACACTAAGGACGGCACAAATATCTATGCCCGAGGGGGGATTCGAAACCCCTACCGTAGTGCATGGACTGTGTCCCGAACCTTCAATCGTCTCGCAATGTTCAACTTAATTAGTAACGGCAGACTGCTGTCTCGTGAACTTGTATGGCCAGAAGCAACGCCTGAGTAGCTTACGAATAAGAGCGAAGATCCAGACGAGGTCACCAGGCTGGAACGAAACAGGGCGATGGCTTGCGTCATACCTTTGATAATCCTTATCTTGAGCCTGTAGCGCACGGAGTCGAGCTAACTGCCAAGCCTTCAGAGTCCTGGTTAATAACTGATAGGTGTAATCGTTGTCTATGTCGTCAGCATGAACTGGAAAGACTATGCACCAAGAATAATGGCATAAATCCGGTATGGTCTAGTGGCTAGGATACCCGGCGTTTCCACCAGAATATGTCACGTACAGTGTCGTAGGACCCACGTGCGTGATTAACGAACATTGCTTTGAACTCAGCTATGTTTTGTTAAGCACTTGCCATACACGTACTAGAGCACAGAATGAAATGATTCCGGCCGGTGATTTACACAGTAAATATTCTCTACTAGAAACTTATAGCAAACTAGCTGAGAACCCGGCGTTGCCCGGGTATTTATTTATTCGAGCCTTGAGTTAGTACTCTCTCTCTCTCTCTCTCTCTCTCTCTCTCTCTGTCCCTCTCCTTTTTTCTAGAAACATGTTTCATTTATCTGAGAATATATAAGCTATAAGAAATCACTCGTCAAAATGCACTCGTTTCGAGGAATCCAATCGCGAAATTCAACAATAATGACTGTAATAATATCACAGATCGATCAATTGATGTAATGCGCGAAACGTCAAATCGATTTTTTTTAAAGAGATGTATTAAAAGAAATTTCTTTTTTACTGCTTTATTTATTTATTCTTATATTTCCTTATTCGTATGCTTATCCTTATAGAGAAAGAGCTGAAGACATTGTAGCACGCAAAGACCAAAGATATGGTCTGTGGCATCACGTTTCGCTGTATGTAACCTCCTTGCTATAGAGTCGCAAACGTCATCGCTGGCCTTCAGTCCGAATTTTTTTTTTAATAATTTGACGACTTTCAACTACCATATCCTCCACCCCGTTATAGCTATCGGCATGGAACTACTATGGTGTACAACGGGAGACTTCGGACAACAATTACACACAGACCATTCGTTTGCGTTCTGTAGTTTTCGCTGCAGAGGGAAATATTAACACAGACACACGTAGAATTTTATATACACCGATAACTTTCCATCCCAATATACTCCACCCTTTTATCATTATCAACCCTCAAGCAACAATGCAACCAATAAAACCATTTTCAAAGAGTAAATATAATTTTCAAAGAGTAATAATTGTTCCGCATTTCGCGTTTTTTCTTCAAATTATTAAATATCTATCAGATCGCTATAAAACCATGCCTAAGACATTCCTCAGGTATAAATTAGTAACTGTACAAATATTTAAGTCTCTGTGTCTTGTCGTTTGGACGTGATAAGCGTACACCGAACAGACATTCACATTAATATATATAGATAAATAGCTATCCGATCGCCATAAAATCGTGCCTAAAGCCTTCCCCGAGTAGACATTAGTAACTGTACAATTTTTTAGCTCTTTATGTCTTGTGGTTCAGACGTGATAAACGTACACCGAACAGACATTCACATTTATAGATATAGAAGATTATTCGTCATCTAGAAGGTACTAGAACAGTATATTCAAATTAAAATGTACAGGCAACGTATCACACACAGGATCCTTTGCTTCAGCATCGCACACTTTACCCACTATACCACTCTGTTACTGTCTTTCAGAGCTTCATTTATGACAGTGTTACGTAGATGCCTTGTGTACTCAAACGGGGATTCCAGGAGTGAAGATCTGGATCTCATTTAAGAAAATTTATAGCTCAAAATGTTTGTTAAAGCTTAAGGGACTTAACTGCGGGGTCATCAGTCTCTAAACTTACAAACTACCTATAAACTAACTTATACTAAAGACAGCACAAACATCCATGCCAGAGGGAGGATTCGAACCCCCGACTGGGGAACGGGCTCGCGCATCGGAGCATAGCGCCTCAATGGGCTCGGCCACTCCACCGCGTTAGAATTTAGAGAACAGGCATTTTAAGCCGGCAGCAGAACAGTTTCCGTTGCGGTCAACGAATATTTCGCTTAAGGATTACGGAGCTAAGAGAAATTAGGGCTCGAACGGATGCATATAAGCAGTCGTTTTTCTTCGCTATGTTTGGGACTGGAACAGGAAAGGAAATGCCTACTAGTGGTTTAAGTTACACTCCGTCATGCACCATACGATTCGCAAGAGCCATGCATGATGAACGTTATAGAGAGGTAGAGAGGTACAACCGCGTTCAGCGGTACAGGAAAGTTAGTGAAGCTCGCGTAGTTCGTGGAGTATGAATGAGTAACACTTCCGTCGGCAGCAACTTGTAATTGCAGAAACCTATGTATTCGCAGAACTCAGCCGCGTACGTGGCGCAGCGTAAATGGTAGCGGCTCTGACGTTATCGCTAAGAGCCGGATGCTGTAGCCACGAGGCGGCACAGAACGCGTGCCAAATCGCTGAGATGGTTGCAGTTACGTGCGGCAGCTTACACGGCGGAATCATGTGGCATTCCATCTGAGCCAGTCACGCCATCTACGCCGCGATTTCAAAAAGTCCACACACGGAAGAACTTCTGTATAAAGTGGGAGGCGAAAAACATCTCAAATTTGAGCTGTTTCCTTTTCCAACCAGTTTATGCATAAGCATTCTATGAATGTTAAAAGTTACGTAATTCTTGAAATGATCCTTTAATTATTAAGTTGGCAAAAACCATTTGTAATCATTCATAATCAGTTTCGCCTAAAACAGCTTGCTATCACCAGATCTGAAATTTAAGGAACATAAAAATGAGGTATAGTTGTGTGACACAAACATGCATAAAGATCCTTTATGACAAAGGTTACGCGAAGTGAGCACATACAGAGTGGTCTAACATTAGCGTGTAGGCCGGTAGAAAACAAAGTGTGACCAGTAAAACACATCTTGTGCACTACAGCATTCACATTCTAACCTTTTCGTAGATGTACAGTTCCATGACGTATAGAGAAGTATACGTACCATCTAAAAATAAACAGTTTGAACCGGAAACGTGACACAATGCTTCATCATGCCAAACACGTAATTCATACCAAGATGGATCATCATACTAGTTGATGCCATGCTATTATACAATATTTATCAAATGTTCAAATGTTTGTAGAACTTATGGGACTTAACTACGGGGTCAACAGTCCCTAAGCTTACAAACTACTTATGAACTAGCTAAGACTAAGGACGGCACAAATATCCATGCCCGAGGGGGGATTCGAACCCCCGACCGCAGACGGTGACTGAAGCGCCTCAGTCCCCTTAGCCACCGGCCCGCACAATATTTATGACGATATCATATATTTTACGAGAATTATGTGTATTTTGTAATGGTATAATAACGAACTGCGTCACAGTTTCTATTAGAAGTGTTTACTTTTTAGCTGATGTAAATGTTCATGGAGTTGTATATAAAGGTTAGGCTATGAATGCTGTAATGTGCAAGTATGTGCTAATGTACAGGTATGTGTTTCCTACCGGCCTGGTTTCCGGAAGAACATACCCCACATATTTATAAGTAAGGCGATGACCGCCAGTGGTCCCTTCAGTAAAGACGCACACCATGACAGAACCGTACGGAAATCAGCGGACCACGCGGGGAGGGCCCTGCGGTCTGAGGTGCCTTGTCACGGATTGTGCGGCCGCTCCTGCCGGAGGTTCGAGTCCTTCTTCGAGCATGGGTGTGTGTGTGTGTGTGTGTGTGTGTGTGTGTGTGTGTGTGTGTGTGTGTTGTCTTCAGCATAAGTTAAAGTAGTTTGTACGTCTAGGGACCGATGAACGTAGATGTTTCCTGTCTTAGTTACACATACTTTGGAATCGGCGAAATGCCGCGAGTTAGAAGGATAATGGGTAGGGGCTCTATGTAAGTAGTGTGTAGATCCGATGGAAATTTGGTTCTGAATGGAGGCTTTCTAGGATAGTCCGTCGAGTTGTAACCACTGCGACCGGATGGTGTAGTGATCAAAACACTGCGAAGTAAGCAGGAGAGCCGGGTTCGAAGCCCGGTCCGGCACAGCTTTCCCCACTCGTGTAATTCAATGCGCACAGCAGAGTATTCTCTAATTCCTTTGTTTCATTGTTACCCAGTAGGTATCTACTTGACAAGACAACGCAGCAGCTCATAGTGATCAACACATCTTTGAGCCGGTTGAGATATGAGCATCTACCATTTGTCGTAGCGAGTGCCACGGCTATTTTGCAGCAATACGTACAACAAATGAGATGAGCCATTTTTGTGCAAACTCTGATACAGTTATTGGTGATAATGAAATACACTTCGTGCTTCCCGAAATGTGAAAAGCTTCAAGTCTTAAAAAGTGCCTATGCTATTATTTTTGTGCAATTCTTTTTGGGAATTTTGCCAAGGGTCGTGTGCAACAACAGTAATATATTTTCCCTTGAAGTCATTTTGTGGTTTTTGCTGTGGTCTTCAGTCCGGAGCCTGGTCTAATGCAGCTCTCCACCCTACTCTATTCTGAGCAAGCCTCTTCATCTCCTCATAAGAATGGAAACCCACATCTGTTTGAGCCTGTTTACTGTATTCGCCTCTTGGTCTCCCTTAGCTATTTTACTCCCTCCCCTCCACTCTTTCCCGCAATACTAAATTCAAAATTCTGTAATGTCTAAAAATATGTTCTACCAATCGATCTCTTCTTTTAGTCAAGGTAAGGCAGAAATGCCTTTTCTCCCAAATTCTTTACAGTACCCCCTCATTAGTTACGCGATTTACCCATTCAGCATTCGTCTGTAGTACAATTCAAAAGCTTCTATCCTCTTCCTGTCTGAACTATTTATCGTTAATCGCCGCGATGGAGTAGCCGAGCGGTCTAAAGCGTCTCGCTGCGGAGCGCGCGGTTGCTCGCCGTGAAGGTTCGAGTCCTCCCTGGGGCATGGTTGTGTGTGTTCTCCTTAGGTTAGTTTACCTAGGTTTAAGTAGTTTGTAAGCTACGGACTGATGATCACGCAGTTTGGTCCGATAGATTTACAAACATTTGAACATTTTATCGTTAATGTTTAACTACCGTACAAGGTAGCACTCCACACAAGTGCGTTTAAAAAAGACTTCCTAACTTTGAAATTAATAATCGATATTAACAAATTTTTCTTTTTCAGAAATGTTTTTCTTCCCATTGCCACTCTGCATATTATATCATCTGTACTGCGACCTTCGTATGTTATTTTACTGCCCAAGTATCAAAACTTATCGACCAACTTTATTGTTTCGTTTCCAAATCTAATTCCTTCAGCATCAATTGACTAAATTTCGTTACCCTTGTTTTTTTCTTATTAATGTTCATCTTCTATGCTCCTATCACTGTCCGTTCCATTAAATTGGTCTTCCAGGTCCTTTGCTTTCTCTGGTAGAATTACAGTCTTGGGTAAACAGTAAATATTTTATTTCTCCTCCCTCTACTTTAATTTCTTCTCCAAATTTCTTCTTGCTCTCTTTCATAGCTCGATCAATATATAAATTGAATAACATTGGGGAAAGTCTACAAGCCTGCCTTACTCCCTTTCCAAACAATGGTATCAGTGAGAATTTTATATCTGTCTAAATATTTCGTTAACGTCACAAATATTTTTCCATGAGTATGCCAAAGCTTGATAATAAGGAACTTATCCTTAGTTTTTCACGTTTGTGTTGTCTTCTTTCTTATGAATAGGCCTTTCATTGGCACTTTTTATACTGACAGGGAATGTCCCTGCTAGAAAAATTGAGTTTATGTGCAAGATGTACTGAAATGATTATAATGACTAGCAGTATGATGAAATCTGGCATCCCATCAGTTTATGAAGACATTTTATCAAAACCTACGACAACGTGAATGGAGACATACAAGAGTATAGTTTCATTTGCTGTTTGACTGAATTATCTCTTTTACCACTGTTTATAAAATTATAGGGGATATGTGCATAGTGCCAGCTGAAAAGATTTTCAGTCTATTGGGAATTATGATGTTAATGTTTTAGTGCAATATTGTCATTTGTAAGGAACATTTTCTTTGTATAATGGTCCTTGCGCGAGACATCAGATGTCATGAAATATCCTTAATAATTCATCGGCTCAACTGATTGGTGTCTTCAGGTTCGTCCTAACTGAAGATATCATGCAGTTGCGTCGAGGAAATATTTTGGAGATTTCGCAAAGACACAAAACGTCTCGATCGATAGCCTCAAGCGAAAATTTATTTGCTTCCTTCTTTATTACTTCCCAGACTGGTTTGTTGCAATTTGTTTAGTTTGATATCAATTTATTATTGACAATTTTTCCCTGACACAGTGGTGTAGATAATTTTGCCTGCCGCGGTGGAGTAGCCGAGCGGTCTAAAGCGTCTCGTTGCGGAGCGCTCGGTTGTTCGCCGTGGAGGTTCGAGTCCTCCCTGAGGCATGGGTGTGTGTGTTTATCCGGAGGTTAGTTTACCTAGGTTTAAGTAGTTTGTAAGCTACGGTCTGATGACCACGCAGTTTGGTCCGATAGATTTACAGACATTTAATTTTGTCTTCCTTGCGAGAGAAAGGGAAGGGATAGAGGGTCAGTCATGTTCAAGTACAAAATATTCATTCAGATCAACATCTTAACCTAAGATTAACTGTCAAAGTGTCTTAACGCTTATAAATGGTACCCAGGATGCACCAGTTGGACCCATCCGTCGTCGTTAACAACGCTCCTGCCCTGACAGTTGACTGTTACGTGTAGCTGAATGGATTCATGGATGTCAATACTTAGGGAAGGAAATAAGAGATTTTTTTTTTTTTTTTTTTTTTTTTTTTTTTTTTTTTTTTTTTTTTTTGCACGTGTGCGATTCTATTTTCTTTACACTTGAGATTTGAAACATGATGATGTCCACGTATTTGATTTTGAACTTGTGTCTCAAAGCAATAGATGAATTTGGCAGAGAATTTCTCAGGCTTTTCAGCAAGAAAACATAGATGCTACACGTTTGCCAAATTTCTCCTGATAGGACATAAATGCCAGACTGAAATTAAAATGTCTGTAAATCTATCGGACCAAGCTGCGTGGTCAATAGTCCGCAGCTTACAAATTACTTAAACCTAGGTAAACTAACCTAAAGACAACACACACACCCATGCCCCAGGGAGGACTCGAAACTCCACGGCGAGCAACCGCGCGCACCGCAGCGAGGCGCTTTAGACCGCTCGGCTACTCCACCGCGGCGATTAACGATAAATAGTTCAGACAGGAAGAGGATAGAAGCTTTTGAATTGTACTACAGACGAATGCTGAATGGACAAATCGCGTAAAATTAATTGGAGGACTCCACAGAAGTGTAGTCCACCAAGAAAGGGTTTAGCTTGCATAACATTCTTTAGACAAGTAACTGAATATTGGTCATCAGTGTGGGATTTGTGTTGTGGCGTCGCTATCAGCCACAACGTCGCGCAAGTAGAAGACGAGCGAAAAGTCGCTCCGCAGAACTAGGGCCGCCGGAGGGGCCTCCAATCTCGTTACCATCTTTGTCTGCTCCGCGCGCCGGCCAGTTTGGAAGAAGAGGACTCGGCTAGATAGGCCGGCGCACCACAGCCACAACAGTCACTACAGCGGAGGACTCCAGTCAACAAGTCAGTCTACGAGTCAGTATAACAGAGTACGAAATGTTCAAATGTTTGGTAAGCTTATGGGACTTAACTACGGGGTCATCAGTCCCTAAACTTACAAACTATTTATGAACTACTTACGAACTAGGACGGCACAAATATCCATGCCCGAGGGGGGATCGAACCCCCGATCGTAGTGGCCGTGCTGACCGTGACTGGAGCGCCTCAGTCACCTCGGCCACCGCGGCCGGCTAACAGAGTACGAAGCAGAGCTAGGAGTTCTACAGTTCCAGGAGAGCAGTCTACGTTAGCACCAGCCGAAACACTATTATTAACTGTTGTAGAAGTGAAGCGTTTTCAGAACTGTATACCACATAGTGGAGTATTCCTCTGGTCTTTATACCGTATATAAAAATGAATGTTTGTCGGCATGTCCTCTATATTTTCACAAACCATTCATTCGATTGCAATGAAACTTTGGTGAACTGTTCACCGTACACCCACGAAGGTTCCTGGCCCAAAAACAAAGGAGCACGACACATAGCTCAGGAGATATGGCGTCATAAATAATGAGAGGCCACTGCGTGAGAATACCCAGATTTATGCATCAATTATTGGAAAGTGGGAGTAGTTAGGGACCTGCAACAAAGTTTGCATGTAATTTCAGACGTTTAAGAAGAAGCGTTTTCGCCCCTCTTAACCCCCCCCCCCCAAACACACACAAACACAAAATGATGAAACGAAAAGAAGTCTACAATAGATTCGCTGTAAGTGCCGTAAAACTGTCGCATAAGGCATGACCTTGTAGCTGTATATAAATCTGTATTCTGTATTGTACTCTATGTCTTTGTCCAGTTATAACAAATGTTTGTATAGTTTATGGGACTTAACTACGGGGTCATCAGTCCCTAAACTTACAAACGACTTATGAACTACTTACGAACTAGGACGGCACAATTATCCATGCCCGAGGGGGGATTCGAACCCCCGACCGTAGTGGCCGTGCAGACCGTGACTGGCGCGCCTCAGTCCCCTCGGCCACCGCGGCCGGCCAGTTATAACATATTTCCGTCACTCATGGTAATAGCATGAGTCTAAAAAAATTTTTAAAAATTGATTCTAACACCAATGTCTATCTAACAATGATGAATATCGATCAACTTTAGCACAGAGCATTACTCTCTCGCAGTTACTTCACGGAAAATGTTTATAATAGTTATCGGCTAAAAACTGATACACAAGTAAGAGTATCACCCCAAAATTTCGCTACCATCCCTGGCCTAAACGAACCCAAGTTGTTGGAAAACGGGCCCGCCATTCCCATCAGGAATTATAGAATGAAAATGGCTAAAAAAACTCCTGCAAAACTGTTCATGCGCATAGCTGTTTATGGAATTCAACAAAGATAGGAGGGGATCATCAGAGAGAGAGAAAGTGGAGAGTGGAGATGAAGAACACAGATAGAGAGGGGGGGGGGGAGAGGAGGAGACAGACAGAGACAGAAGGTGAACCGAGAGAGAAAAACGAAGGAGAGAGGGACTAAAGACTGGAGTAAGGAAGTACCCAGGCGACGCCTGGCTTTCAGCTAGTTTGTAATAAACGTATGTGTGCCGGCCACGGTGGCCGAGGGGACTGAGGCGCTCCAGTCACGGTCTGCACGGCCACTACGGTCGGGGGTTCGAATCCCCCCTCGGGCATGGATATTTGTGCCGTCCTAGTTCGTAAGTAGTTCATAAGTAGTTTGTAAGTTTAGGGACTGATGACCCCGTAGTTAAGTCCCATAAGCTTAACAAACATTTTTTTGAACAGAATCACGGTAGCCGCGCAGGAATTCCTGTGGTCACCTCTATGCCTGCAAGATCCGGACACTCACGGAGGGTGGGTTTGTTAGTAGTTGGAAGCTCCAATGTTAGGCGGGTGAGGGGGCCCCTTAGGAATATGGCTGCTAGGGATGAGAAGAAGTCCAAAGTTCACACCGTGCGCATACCGGGGGGAGTCATTCCAGATATGGAACGGGTCCTTCCGGATGCCATGAAGGGCACAGGGTGCAGCCAGCTGCAGGTAGTGGCTCATGTCGGGACCAAGGATGTGTGTCGCTTTGGATCGAAAGAGATTCTCTCTGGTTTTGAGCGTCTATCGGAAGTGGTAAAGACTGCCAGTCTTGCTTGCAAGATGAAGGCAGAGCTCACCATCTGCTGCATAGTCGACAGGACTGACTGAGGACCTCTGGTCCAGACCCGAGTGTAGGGCTGAGTCAGAGACTCGGACGGTTCTGTGACCGTATATGCTGCAGATTCCTCGACTTGCGCCATAGGATGGTGGGTTTTCGGGTTTCGCTAAATAGGTCAGGAGTCTACTACACTTAGGAAGCGGCTACACGGGTAGCGTGGACTGCGTGCGTGGCGTGGACTGGGCGATTTTTTAGGTTAGAGGGCCTCGGGAACACACAAAATGGGTTTCAGTCTCAAAGGGTGCAGATCAGACACAGGACGAATGCTGATGTAGGAAGCGCTGGTGTAACAGTTGTAAATTGACGTAGCTGGGTTGGGAAAGTTCCAGAGCTCCAAGCGCTGATAGAAAGTACTGAGGCACAAATCGTTATAAGTTCTGAAAGCTGGCTGACGCCAGAGATAAGTTCAGCCAAAATTTTTACAAAGGGCCAAATGGTCTTCAGAAAGAATAGATTAAATAAAATATGCGGTGGTGTGTTTATTGCTGTTACAAACGGTTTACCTTGCCGTGAAATTGAGGCAGAGATTTCACAGGAGTTGGTATGGGTAGAGTTTATACCTGACAGCCGGAATAAATTAATAATTGGATCTTTTTATCGGCTTCCTGACTCAGACGATGCACCCGAAGCATATTGTTATAATCCGTGGCGACTTTAATTTACCCTCGATATGTTGGCACAAATACGTATTAAAAACCGGAGGCAAATATAAAACATCATACGAACTAGTTCTGAATACTTTTTCTGAAAACTACTTCGAAGAGTTAGTTCATGAACCCACTAAAATAATAAATGGTTGCGAAAATACCCTTGCTCTCCTAGCAATAAATAATCCTGAGCTAGTAAAGAGCACAGAAACAGATACAGGGATTAGCGAACATAGAGTTGTAGTAGCGAGACTGAATATCGAAATTCCCAAATACACCACAAATAAACGAAAAATATATCAACTCAAAAGAGCAGATAAAAATTCGCTTCACGCTTTCCTGAGTGATAGTTTCCAGTCAAATCAAATGTTTAAGTGTTTGTAGAGCTTATGGGACTTAACTACGGGGTCATCAGTCCCTAAACCTACAAACTACTTATGAACTAGCTTATACTAAAGACGGCACAAACATCCATGCCCGAAGGGGGGATTCGAACACCCGACGGGGAACGGCCTCGTAGGATAGCGCTTCAATGCGCTCGGCCGCTCCACCGCGGCAGTCTCCAGTCTTTCAAAACTAAAAATGCGAGTGTAGATCAGTTGTGGCTTAGTTTCAAAGACGTAATATCAGTAGCAATCGAGAGATTTGTACCAAATAAATTAATAAAAGAGGGTGCTGACGTCCGTGGTACACAAGACAGGTCAGATCACTGTTGCAGAAGCAAATAGAAACGCATGCAAAATTTAAACAGACACAGAATCCCCAAGAGTGGTAATATTTTACAGAAACTCGCAATCTAGCGCGGACTTCAATGCGAGAAGTTTATAAAAGTTTCCATAACGAAATCCTCTCGTAATCTCGTAATCTGGCAGAAAATCCAAAGAATTTCTGGTCATATGTAAAGTACACTAGCGGCAAAACACAAACAATACCTTCACTACGCGATAGCAATTGTAATACTACCGATGACAATACTGCTAAAGCAGAATTGCTAAACACAGCTTTCCGAAATTCTTTCACCAAAGAAGACGAAGCGAACACTCTAAAATTCGAACCAACAACAGCTGCCAGCATGCGAAATTTAGAAGTAGATGTTCCTGGATTAGTAAAACAACTTAAGTCACTAAACAAAAACAAATCCCCCGGGTCAGATTGTATAGCAACTAGATTCCTCTCAAAGTATGCTGATGCAATAGCTCCATACTTAGCTATCATATACAACCGATCACTCAGCAAAAGATCCGTACCCAAGGACTGGAAAGTTGCCCAGGTCACTACAATATTCAAGAAAGGCAATAGGAGTGATCCCCAAAATTACAGGCCAATCTCATTGACGTCGATTTGCAGTAGGATTTTGGAACATATACTAAGTTCGAACATTATGAACTACCTCGAAGAGAACGACCTATTAACCAATAGTCAACACGGATTCAGAAAGTATCGCTCTTGCGAAACACAACTTGCCCTTTATTCACATGAAGTGATAAGTGCCATCGACAAGGGATCTCAAATCGATTTCATATTTCTGGATTTCCTGAAGGCTTTTGACACTGTACCTCACAATCGGCTTCTAAAGAAATTGCGTGCTTATGGAATATTGCCCCAATTGTGCAGTTGAATTCGCGATTTCCAATCAGAAAGGCAGTTCGTAGTAGTTGACGATAAGTCATCGAGTAAAACAGAAGTGATATCTGGCGTTCCCCAGGGAAGCGTTATAGGTCCCCTACTCTTCCTTGTGTTTGTAAACGATTTAGGAGACAATCTGAATATCTTTCTTAGACTGTTCGCTGATGATGCTGTCGTTTATCGGTTAGTGAAGTCAATAGAGGATCAAAAGCAACTGCAAAGCGATTTAGACAAAATTTCTACATGGTGCGAAAATTGGCAATTAACACTAAATAAAGAAAATTGTGAAGTAGTATACATGACCTCTAAAAGAAATCTGCTGAACTTCAATTACACGATAAATCAGTCAAACCTTGAGGTCGTAAATTCTACCAAATACCTAGGAGGTACAATTACGAAAAACGTAGACTGGAAAGAACACACAGAAAATATTGTGGGGAAGGCAAGCCAAAGGTTACGTTTCATTGGCAGAACGCTTCGAAGATGCAACAGCTCCACCAAAGAAACTGCTTACATCACATTTGTGTGTCGTCCCTCGGAGTACCGTTGCCCAGTGTGGGACCCTCACCAGTTGTGACTGTCGGAGGAAATGTTGCACGATTTGAGGTGGAAATAATTAAAAGAACGACGTAATTCGTTGCGGCGAGATCTATTTGCGAAATTTCAATCACCGACTTTTACTTCTGAATATGAAAATATTCTGTTAGCACCCGCGTACATAGTGAGACATGACCATTCAAATAAAATGAGAGAAATCAGATCGAAAACGGAACGAATTAAGTGTTCTTTCTTCCCGCACGCTATTAGAGAATGAAACCGTAGAGAAAGGTTATGAAAGTGGTTAATGAACCCTCTGCCAGACACTGAAATATCATTTACAGAGTATCTATGAAGATGTTGCAATGGCCGCGCGGTCTGAGGCGTCGTGCCACGGATTGTTGGGCCCATCTCGTCGAAGGTCGAGTCCTCCCTCGGGCATGTGCGTGTGTGTGTGAGTGTGTTGCCTTTAGCATAATTTCCAAGGTCTCATGAACACAGCTCCTTTGATTGTCCATAGATGACACCTAACCCAGACAAAGACAATCAAGTATTAGCAGTGCCAGTGCGACGGATTGGGTATAACGGCCTATCAGTTCCGGTCACAACACCAGAAAGCAAGTACACAGCTTCTGTTGGCTGTTGTTATGCCTTGCCTTGAAGGTCAATTCCGAAGTGTGATTGAATCCGCATTGTCACTTTGTCTCAGGAGGGACTCTCATGAAAGGAAGTTTGCAAACGTCTGGGAGTGAACCAAGCGATGTTGTTCGGACGTGGAGGAGGCACAGAGATACAGGAAAAGACGATGCCTTACCTCTCTCTCTGGTCGCCCGCAGCAGTTGATGGCCGCTACTTACGGAACCTTGAGAGGAACGTCACCATGTGAATAATTTTCGTTTAGCCACAGGACGTTGTGTTTCGACATGCAACTTAAGGCGACGTCCAGCTTTGACATCTAGACACAATTCAGCGCGGTACAGATGGGACAACAACATGCTGAATGGACTCGTCAGAATTGGCATCAAGAGCTGTTCACAGATGAGACTCGCATCTACCTTCGACCAGGAGGCTGCCCATCAGCCTGAACGTCTTACGTCCATCGAGTGCAGCAAGGTAGGCAGGAGGTTTGGGACTGGGGGGCCAAACTGCCAAGGTGATCACTCCCCCAGGGGAGGGGAAGGAGTGAGCATAGGAAAGAACGGGAAGGGAATGGAAATGCAGTCCAGAGAGGAAAGAAGGAAGAAAGACTGCACTAACTCGGGGCCCAATAGGCCCACTAGGCCCATGAGCCCACTAGTGGGAGTCCATTATGTTTGACCGCCATACGCCACTGCTGGTCGTAGAAGGCAGTCAAACGGCTATACGGTACAGGGAGACATCCTCCGACGTATAGTGCCAACCATTTCGGAAGCATTTCGGTGTAGAATTCGTCTTTATGGACGACAATTCTCGCGCTCATCGTGCACGTCTTTTGAATGCGTCTTTTCATGATAACGACATTGCAAGTTTAGAATTGCCAGCGTTTTCTTCAGACATGAACCCTGTCGAACGTGGGTGGGATACGTTGAAAAGAGCTGTTTTTATACAAGAGGACTCGCCAACCCATCTGAAAGATATACACGGAATAGCCTTTGAGGAGTGGGACAATTTATACGAACAATCATGACGAATACCGGCGTGCATCACTACAAGAGGAAGTGTTATCCCACATCACGTGATCTTACGTGATCTGGTTTGTTACCTTATATTAGGGGTACTGGTATATGCTGCAATCTGGAACAGACATTCAGAATGTTTAGGTTGTTGTAAAATTTGTCAAGTTTTGTTTTCGTTAGCAATAAAGAGAATGGAAATTTTGTTTTTGTATACCTTCATTCCATTTTCATGTAAAGGGTCATGAACTCCAAGAACCATCGTGATGCAAACCCTTTTTTGTGTGTGTATGCAGGGCTGGCGGAATGTAAGTGCGAAACGTGCGGCACGTCTGCAGGATGGTACAAGACGGTAGCAGTGGCAGGTCCGGCCGTTCCTGTTGGACAAGGTGAGGGAGAGGAGCCGACGGGAATTCTGTGACAACTCGCGTCTCTGTTTTGACAGTAGCCATTGTAGTGTTTGTGTGGTCACTGACTATGAAAGCTATTTTTCCAATTGTTGCCTTATTTTTAGAAGAACCATTCTAGCCATTGTTGTGTTTATTACGAATGAAAAATACTGGCAGTTAGCCAGTGGAGTCAAGATCGATCAGACGCAATTTCGTTTCTTTTCCTAATGTTGGAAAAAGAGGCGCGTCACAGTTTGTCGTAAATCGAGGTTATAGGCTATAACTGATGAAATAGTAAAGTGTTCAGTGCAACTACACTTGCCACTCTGGATGAGTAAAACGTGTGGGAAACTGACCGTGCCTACGTCACACCTAAAGGCCGCGGACGCTAGCTGACTGGCAAACCGCACCGCGGCGGTGGGCGTGCCCCAGCAGATAGCCAGTGAGCTGGCGGCCGCGGCCTTTAGGTGTGACGTAGGCACGGCCAGTTGTGAGGCCTTGTCTTCTAGGTGGTGTTGCTTAATAACGGAGAGCAACGGCGTTCGCGTAGAGTTGTCAGTGGTGGCAGACAAGTAACACTGCATGAAATAACCACAGAAATCAATGTGGGAAGTACGACGAACTAATCAAAATTCAAATGTTTGTAGACCTTATGGGACTTAACTACGGGGTCATCAGTCCCTCAACTTACAAACTACTTATGAACTAGCTTATACTAAGGATGGCACAAATATCCATGCCCGAGGGAGGATTCGAATCCCCGACCGTAGTGGCCGTGCAGACTGTGACTGGCGCGCCGCAGTCCCCTCGGCCACCGCAGCCGGCGACGAACTAATCCGTTAGGACAATGCGGCACAAATTTGGCGTTAATGAGCTATGGCAGCAGACGACCGACCTTGCTAACAGCAGGACACTTTGCAACGCATCTCCTGGGCTAGTGTGGTTCCAGTGCGGCGCAGACCCCACGAAGACATGGATCCGAGTTGTCAGCAAGCATTGTGCAAGCAAGTGCCAATGGCTCCAAAATGGTGTGGGATGTCTTTAAATGGACTGGACTGTGTTCTCTTGTCCGATCGAACAAATCATTGACTGGAAATGGTTCCGTTCAACTATTTGGAGAGCATGTGCAACCATTCAAAGATTTCATGGTCCAAAACAATGACGGATTTTTATCGTTGACAATGCACTATGTTACCAAGATACAATTGTTCGCGCCTGTCGTGCATTCTGGACAATTCCAGCGACTGATTTTGCCGCGCAGATCGTACGATATTAAAACATCAAACAGAAGTGCGACATAATCGAGAGACCAGTTCGTCAACAAAATCCTGCACCGGGAACACTTTCGCAATTATGGACGAGTACCGAGGCAGCATAGCTCAATATTTCTACATCTACATCTACATCTACATAGATACTCTGCAAATCACATTTAAGTGCCTGGCAGAGGGTTCATTAACCACTTTCATAACTTTTCTCTACCGTTCCATTCTCTAATAGCGCGCGGGAAGAAAGAACATCTAAATCGTTCCGTTTTCGATCTGATTCCTCTTATTTTATTGGGATGGTCATGTCTCCCTAAGTAGGTGGGTGCTAGCAAAATATTTTCACATTCATAAGTAAAAGACGGTGATTGAAACTTCGCAAACAGATCACGCCGCAATGAATAACGTCTTTCTTTTAATGATTTCCACCCCAATTCGTGCAAAATTTCCGTGACGCTTTCCCCCCCGTAACGTGATAAAACAAAACGAGCTGCCCTTCTCTGAACCTTCTCAATATCTTCCGTCAGTCCCAACAGGTGAGGGTCTCACAAGGGGCAACAGTACTCCAGGAGAGGACAAACAAGTGTGATGTAGGCAGTCTCTTTGGTGGAGCAGGTGCATCTTCGAAGCGTTCTGCCAATGAAACGTAACCTTTGATTCGCCTTCCCCATAATATTTTCTATGTGTTCTCTCCAGTCAAAGTTGTTCGTAATTGTAACTCCCTGCAGGAGATTGTCAGACTCGTTGAGTTCATACCTTGGCGAGTTGCTGCATTTCGATGGACAACATGAGGTCGGAGACGATATTAGACTGGAGTATTGTCCTATGTGGAAGTAAAACAAGGATAGTATACAGTAAAACAAGAAAGGAATAGGAAGATCTGATAACCAATGAAGAGCTTGTGAATGGAGCCGGGTAAAGCAGATTTTTAAGACCGAAATTGACAAACAGGAGAGATAAATTGATAAGACATATCGTGAGACATCAAGGTTGAGTTAGTTTAGAAATGGAGAAAAGTGTGAGGTAAAATCTTTAGAGGGAGACAAAGGGCGACGACAATAAGAAGGTTCAAATGGAAGTAGTTGCAACAATCATGCGGATACGAACATCGTTGCACAAGAGAGAACAGCGCAGAGAGCTGAATCAAACCGTTCTTCAGACGAAATATCACAAAAAACAAATATCATAACATTATGAATGAAATACACAAGATAACTGTGAGATATTTTGCAAATTTATTGGTTTACGAACAGGTTTTCGGCTGTTACGCCATCATCAGGTAAACATTACAAGTTTAAGTTTCAAAGATCTTAACTTGCTAGATATATAAGTTTCAAAGGAGACTAGTGTTTTGGTTTATAACTAACCTGCAGGAAATATTACATTTCAAGTTGTGGTGTAAATTCCTGGCATTGATGAAATACGTGACAATATAATAGATTATGACGTTATATTAAGAAATATAGTGTGAAACAATAGAAATTGGCTGAAAAATATTGATCAAAACGTATATATCTTAATCAGGTCTAATGTCTAGAAACATGGAAGCGTTATGAATATATGTTAAAATTTTAACTGGTTAAATTAAACTTGACCAAAAAATTATCTTAAAAAGCTCCAGTGTCTGGAACATGGAAGCATGTGTCAAAGTTGAATGAAACATCTGTAAATATATGTTAAAAAATTTTAACTGGTTAAATTAAACTATGGTTACTAGTAAAATAAGACATTAAAGTTTGTATCACATAAGCAATCAAAACAGTTGTGATTACACAAGAATTTTATAACTAGTAATATAAGGCTGGTAAGCAGCCTAACAGCTCTGATTACACAAGGTTTTTTATATGGTTATGAAACAGCAGTAGAGGTATGAGACAAGTGGGTAGGAGATGGTGGTTTACATTGTCTGCACGGGGTTATGATTAGGTTCTGCAGACAGAAGTGGTGAGTATGGAAATTGTGTCTGGTCATTCAGTACCAGATTTGGGGAAGTGTATATATGTCTGTTAATTTCCATTATTTCAAAGAAGTTCATTTTCCTTCCTTTTTGTACATGATGTAGGACTTCATGTGTTACATTATTCGTAAACCAATAAATTTGCAGATTATCTCACAGTTATCTAGTGTATTTCATTCATAACGTATCGAATATTCTGTCAAGAACCGACGGAACAGTCAGTGAATATGAAAAAATAGCTTGACGTTTCTGCTGCCGTCTACGTAATATCACTTTGCGGTTTTTACGTTATTTAGAGGTTGGATGAAATTCGTGTATATATTCACACAAATACTGTGACTGAGAAACTTCTTTTGTGGCAATCGATATTGGAAGCAGTAACAAAGATTTTCACACTACCTGCAGGTAGAAGGAAATTAATTTAGATATGTTAATTACGTCTCGGAGAAGTAATTATTTCACTTTTTTTGTGGAAAAGCATCTGGAGGATCAACATAAAGAATTCGAGTTGCTCTGGTTGCAGTTTCAAAAACTACTCGAGGAACAGCTGATACCATGCTGTCAACATCTTCACTGCTCAAGCCAGCGTCGCTAAAAGAACAAAGCCAACGATGACGCACGTCTTTGCTCAAGTTGCTATTTAAAGTCACTCTAGCGTTCGTTCTGTTGGCATGTGACAGCGTCGGCGATGAATGAAACGACTGATCCGATTACGTCATATCCTCTCGATGACTCTAGGCAGTTGCCAACCAGCGTGACAGTAGCTTTTTCGCCCGGTGTGGTCCACAAGCAGAGATTACCACATACAGATTTTAGTCAACCTGACAATATACAGTACAGCCCCTAAATTAAAAATACCTTGCTCAACGTAATCCTTGAACTAGTTTGTTTCTGCTGGCCCAATAAATACGGAAGTCTTCAGAAAATAAAACTTTACATAATCCACTTTGTTACATCTTGATACGCTTTTCCAGTACCTCGTACAATTCATCGGGCACTCGTCTAGATTATTCTGACTGCTCGGAACTCGATGTTTTAGGTGCAAAGAGTTTTAAAGCTCGAGTTTTACCCGGGTTATAGGGTTGATATACAGAGTCATTCATTAAAGCTGTAAAAAAAAAGTCTGCAACTGTTTAAAATACTGTATTACTAAAGTAAAACGCACTTTTTATTGCTGTTCATTCAAAACAGTTTCGGCTCATCTCAACTTACGATAATCAGAAAAATAGAAAAATTCAAAATACAAACGAGAAGTCCAAACTAGTCTACTTAATCGTGATGATGCCGCTTTGTTGCCATACATTGGAATTCAAACATAACCACAGGTGTTGGGCAGAACTATGGAATCACCGCTGGAAATGTGTGCCCGAACATCGATGCAGGTGCCAGCCAAACTGCAGTTGCGCTATTGTATTTGACTATGAATGGCACCTGTGTGATGCTACCAATGCGTTGCAAGTGCCATATGTGTTCAGAACAGTGTTCTATGTAGCTGTCAGCGAATTATGTCGGCACTGACTGAATTCTTACGTGAGAAAATTGCTGGTGCTCTTATATAGTAGTTGCTCTTATAGTAGTTGCTTCTGTAACCAAGATAGCCAAGTGTTTGATGTTTCAAGACGCATAATGTGAGAGATTTACATAATATACAGGTAAACGGAAAAACATCATCCGCTAAGTCTCAGTTCTAACGAAGATGCATGTTGGGTGATTGTGTCAGATGATCATTGAAGAGGATTTTGAAGAGAGATGAGAGGAAGATAGCTTATAAGTCGCAGAAGAACGGCATGTTACACTCACCTAACCAGTCAGTATTAAAATTACACGAATGGCGCTCCATAAGATAGGAATGGTAGCGAGAGGTGGAACTTCAAAACCACTCGTCAGTGCTGTAGATTAGATTTGTTGATCGTTTCATAGATCCATATTAAGGGGATCCTGGTGGATGTGGAACATGTCAATTTACCTTTTTAAACTTCTGATCTACTTTGCGTGAAATATAGTGTCGGTTCAATGATTATTTGGTCACCAATCTGGTAATGATGCATGGGCCACACAGCTGCTCTGTAAGATCGTATTACGGACAAGGATTTCGTGACCATTTTGGTTGATCAGAATCGTCCACGATACAATATTTGTTTCCCTAATGGTGATGTTCGGTTCCAAGATGAAAGGGTTTCTGTTGACACAGTTCGAATCGTCTAGGGCTAGTTTTGTGAGTACGAGGAAGACTTTTCGCATCTCCTCTGACCACCACAGTCATCAGATCTCAACGTTGCTGAGCCTTTATGGTCTAATTTGAACAGAAGCGTTCATAATCAGTATTCACCTCCACCATCGTGGAAGCTGTTTTGAGTGCAAGCGGTTTACCTACACCGTGTTAAGTATGGCAATGTTCAGTACATTCGGTATTTCCATGTTTTATCCCCCCCTCCTCCGCCGTATAGAGCTCACAGTAAAATGATATAAAATGCACTACGTCAATAAGAAACTGACAGCGCAGTCGCAACGAAATAAACAAAAATGCCCGCCAAAAGATATTAGTGAACACTGAACATTTCTAGTCATGAATTACATCATTTCAAAGTAACTATTACTGGATATACGTGAACTACATACACCGCAGAGAAAGCCGATTTCCCTCTGTAGCGCTTTAACGTCGATATCGCAGCTGTGTAGCTGACTGTCTCCTCTATATTCAAAGTAAAGTTTTTCTTTATTTGAGTATAAAATCATTAGTTGCACACCAGTCGGCAATCGACTACTTTCAGTAGTTATTATAGTCCTTTCTATGCCAAAGGCCTCTCTCTTCACACACACACACACACACACACACACACACATATGCCCGAGAGAGGACTGGAATTTCAGGTGGGAGCGACCACCCAGTTCGTAGCATGATGCCTTAGACCATGCGACCACTCCCACGCGGACACGCAACACATTCGGTATTATAACTTAAAGTAAGTCGTTTCATGGCAAAATCACTTTAATGATGCATAAAAAAACAAAATAAAATCAAAATAAAAAAAACTCATTCTCGGTTCTCTTTCTTATAACTGCACAGTAATGACACATCAACGGCAAAAAACCGGCGAGAACCCTATCATATTGAATGCTCGAATCACTAATGCTAAAATGTCGATGTAGCATAGTGATTAGCATTGTGTATTTCTAAACAGCATTTAAGATGTTCATAACCTTCTCTATGTAAAATATTTTATTACAGTCTTGCCTTTTTGTCGTACAATGTAGAAGTTTCTCATTCATAATACTCTATAGGACTTCGATATTCATATAGGTCTATAGATGTATGTTCTGCAATATTCGATGTTTCCTGTAAGAGGGCGATCTCTCAGGAATGAGAAACATCGATTTTTTTACTTCTGTTTTATTAGAAAATTGGAGAAATAATTACTGCGATTGCAACGACCAGGAATGGCACTTTTTGTTTTTCACAAATATTTGACGGTAGTTTCCAGATGTGTCGCGATCCCGGGGTATGGTTACGGAAAAACCTAAGGGTATAGTTTGTAACTAGTGAAACGGGTAGTGAACATACTTACATTATTCGCTTGTCAGAAGTATTTGGTTCATTTCTGAATATCTCGAGATCCTTGCTGGTCGCCCATATTTGGCAGTTTATTTCCGAATATGTCGCGATTGCCGAAAACGTAAGATGACAACTTAATTTCTGTTGTAAATGCATAGCGTACTGAGAATAGCGTCATCTGCTGGTAGCTCTACGTCCGTACTGCGTGGACGTTTTAGATCGTTGCCTAATGGAAACGGCGAGTATCTGTGGCCAGAAACATTTTTTTTGCTTGGGAAATAAGTGCACATCAGAACATCCATTTCGATCTTTCACTATTGCCACTTGTAAAGATTTTTAAGACGTGGATCGTTAGAGAGGCCAATGTATAGCTAATCGTTCAGTAACTGGATAGAGACACCTGCAGTGCCATACCTGAAAGCTATATTCACAAAATAGTGGAATTCAGCATAACGATCACTCGTTTAGTACGAGATCGATGGCTACATGGAACGAAGATATGTTTAATTCATCACAAGTTTGCCACTTGCTTTATGGTCTGATTTTACAAGTCTCGCGTCACACTCTGGTATAAGACAAACTGTTCTCCGAAAACGCCGTTGGTGTAACAATCAAGGTCTCTCATGGGGGACACAGAACCCGTGTTAGAGTCAGAAATAAATTCCATAGTTTCTTTACATTTATATGGCTTCCGTATAGAAACTGAAACGATCAGACGGGTTTATAGAATAAGTAAATCAATGATGATAGGACAAATACCATCCATGACCTTATCCGAAGGAAAGAGAAGTCATGTAACAGAATGACTGAAAGAGCAACTTCAAAGTGTTCAAGGTTAAAAATTTAATTCATTAGTAATTCACACAGTTTGAGATATTTATTAACCAACATTTTCATTATTCCTTACTGATTTAATTACATTTTCACCCTCCTATTACTACCAATTTCTGTGTGGAAAAAAAAAAGCCGCGGTGGAGTAGCCGAGCGGTCTAAAGCGTCTCGCTGCGGAGCGCGCGGTTGCTCGCCGTGGAGGTTCGAGTCCTCCCTGGGGCAGGGGTGTGTGTGTTGTCCTTAGGTTAGTTTAGTGTAAGTAGTTTGTAAGCTACGGACTGATGACCACGCAGTTTGGTTCGATAGAATTACAAACATTTGAACATTTGATTTAAAAAAAAAAAAAAAAAAAAAAGGAACAACTAAAGGGAACATTTTTTAATCGAATAGAGGTTCTCTGCTCTTCAGTTATCTACCTTGTTCTTTCTGCTTTCGATGACTGTTGTTTAACTTGTGGGAACATAATCGGCAGTTTTACAATTTATTTTCTCGATCTGTAAGAAACTGTACGTTTGTGGACCACATACGTGACGATCATGACAAAGGCTCTCTTTAAAATTATCTATCGAACCAGTATATTTTGAGTCAATTGTGAGTCATGAACTTTAAGGGTTGTTTTATCAAATACAGGTAAGCGGGGGCATTGAGACAGAGTCTTTAATTCTAGGTTATACACAAATGATATGCTAAATATGAGAAGAATTAGTTGGGCGTATCTCTGGTCTTCCCCTTGTAAGGTGTGACGGTGGAAGTTGTTCTATGCTTCGCATTTCTGTCTTTTTACAAAGATGCGAATTTCTGTTAACTTTTGCCTGTTGACATTTCTGCGGTCTTTGTTGACCCGAGAGTATAACAATCTCAGCCTCGGCAGCACTTTCGGAGTTATGTTATAAATGCGGTGGGTCTTTCCGACGCTAACCCACTTAGTCGGAACTCGTAATTACGTTTTCCTCTCCATTCTGTTCCCTGATCCAGTTATTTGTTTTCTTGACTTTATTTATAATTTACGACATACATATCTCCACTTTATCTCTACTTTTAGCTGAGCAACCCATAGCTGTTGAATGTTTTTGGCACTGAAAGTCCACGTTTTTCACCGAGCGAGGTGGCGCAGTGGTAAGACAGTGGAGTCGCATTCGGTAAGACAGCGGTTTAAACACGCCTCCGGCTATCCTTATTTAAGTTTTCCCCGATTTCTCTAAATAACTCCCGGAAAATGCCGGGATGGTTCCTCTCAAAGGGCACGGCCGATTTTCTTTCCCATCCCCGATATGAATTATTCAAGTGTGTGATCTATCACTAATCAGTGGCGGACTAATGATTATGATGTTGATGGGACGTTAAACCCTAATCTTCCTCCCTTTCATGCTTTTCACTGCCGCAACTCCATACTGATTGTGTACATTGATAACGAACCTTAGGTCTTATAGTCGGAAACTTGGTTCTGAAAACTGTGTTTAGTTTACTAAAAGAGTTCGAAGGCATTTATTCTCTTACAATTACTAGACATTGAGAGATTGAATGCAATTATATTACTAGCCGCTAAAGGGTTGGAATAATAAATATAGACGACTCGTGGATATGCAGAGTGAACTAGGCAAAAGATTGTCCATTGCTGGCTGTAGACAGACAATTCGTTCAATTCATGAGTGATGTGTAGAACATTAAAGGCACACACGTCTGCTCCAACTGTGAAAGTCTCCTGTGGCTGAACATTGCCTTAATGAAGGGCATAATATGTCACTCAAAGACACGCAAATTATTGCTCCAGCCTCCCGATATTGTGATTGTTTACTCAGGGAATCAATCGAAATTCGATTAACCGACCATCTTATTAACAGGGAAAAAGGACTTTCATTAAGCAAAACGTGGAATCCTATTTTATCAAATATTAAACAACAACGATCTAGAATGAAACTTTCACTCTGCAGCGGAGTATGCGCTGATATGAAACTTCCTGGCAGATTAAAATTGTGTGCTGGAACCGGGACCCGAACCTGGGACCTTTGCCTTTCGCGGGCAAGTGCTTTACCACTGAGCTATCCCGACACGACTCACGGTCTGTCCTCACAACTTTACTAACGCCAGTACCTCGCCTCCTACTTTCCAAACTTCACACTAAGCAATACCAAGTACATATAAATTAACAAACTATTTCCAATAAAATCTTTCAGTGAAGTTTGCTTTAGACAACTGTAATGCCAACAAAAGAAAGCAGCCTCTTTCAAATTTCATTTACATTGCGGTACACGAAAAAATAAACACTCAACGAACAAAACTAGAATCACTATAAAATCGACAAGTTAACAAAACCTTGGAAAACTTCTTTTATAATGTTTCATCAACATTTAATTATCATGGGTCAAGGCCAGTACAGTTAAGTAAATGTATTAGCTAGACAACATTTTCTTATAAATTCTTAATAATGGCCAACTTTGGCCATGCTTGCTGTTAGTTTTACACACACTACATAAATTTTAAAAGGACTTCATTAAAATGATTTCAAAATAAAATTAAATTTATGAAACAAGTACTACTATGGTGTCAAACAAAACTAGCGCCCTTCAAGTGAATAGTAATCTATATATCTATCTATATAAAAGCGAAAGGACACTCATTCAGACACTCACTCACTGACTAAACACGAAATCTCGAAAACTACTTTACCTATGAAGCTGAAATTTGGCAGGAATGTAGTTCATAGGTACAAGACGTCAGCTAAGAAAGGATTTTGCGATAGGGCCGATCGTTCAGGAGATATGACGTCATAAACAATGAAAACTTCCCCGTATTGCGGCACGTGATAGTGTGACTTTATCAGTCCAGTGTTTGAGAAGGAGAGGACTTGGCGACTTACAACATACTTCAAACATAATTTCAAACCTTTATGAAACTTTTTCTCGCTGACAACCCCAGCAAAATGATGATAGGAAAAAAGGTTATCGCTTACTGTTTTTTCGGCTTTCATGAAGTAAAATTACGGCATTTGGCAAGACGTTACAATTTATTACTCATACACTATTAATTATACTCGCGAGAAATGTTACAGACACTATACACACATACCACTGAACGTACGTTCGAAATTTTATCATAGTTCGACACACAGTTCATGAGATATGGAGTCATAAACAATTAGGTTTATGAAAAACCGCCACATCACGCATGACGTTTTGATTTGTTACGTCTTTCCTACTAACTCTATTCGCGACGTATTTTGCATATGCACCACTGGATGTAACTTCGAAATAATATCGTATTACGACATATAGTTCAGTGCTATGACGTCAAAAACATTGAAATACATGAAACTTCGCCCTGAAAAGCATGAGGTTGTAATTTACTACGTCTTTACTACCAAATCAATTTACAACAAATTTCTCAGGCAGTTTCCTAATATTCCTCTCTACGAACATGGTAAATAATGTCTTTGTAGGACCTATAATTCAGGAGATATCTCTCTATATATAAAAGCTAAAGGTCACTCACTCACTCACTGACGAAACACGAAATCTCTAAAACTACTGCACCTATGAAGCTAAAATTTTGCCGGGATGTAGTTTAAAGGCAGAAGTCATCGTCTACCTAAAGTTTCATATGGTGCATGGGGAGAGTACCTCGCAAGATAAAAACGGATCCCTAAGTATGTTGGTCGCGCCATAACTTGAGAACGGCTCGACCGATTTCACAGATTCTTTTTTTGTTGTTTCCGTTATTCTCAGAGCACAGGTTGTATGAAATAAAACTGGAACAACAAAGAGAACAACAAAGTGCGTTACCAATGTGACTCTGTGTTTCTATTGCATACAAATCTATAGTTTTGTTCCGATATTTATGAAATTTTGCACACTTCACCATAAAAACAAGAGGATTGTCACAGTCTGTATAAAATTTCGTTCGGTGCTCGGTGAAGGGTATTTAACATACGAACTTTGAGAAAATGAATAGGTTTCCTCAGATCTTGATGAATTTTTGCACACACGACACTTACACCAAGAGGAAGGTCACAAGATACATGTTCGTATGGTGCATGACAAAGGGTACATGACAAAGGGTGCGCCGGTCGAGTGGTCTGCGACGTGCCAGTCACGGTCTGCACGGCCGCTGCGGACGGGGGTCCTAATTCCCGTTGGGCATGGATGTTTATGTCGTCTTTATTAAACAAAGGGTGCCTTGCAAAAAACATTGCCGAGAAAGGGAAAGGTGGAAACGAACAGAGACATGGGAAAGAAAGAGATGAAAGCAGATAGAGGGAGGAAGGGGAGGTGGACAACGAGAGTGTAGAATAAATAAACACCTGGGCAACGCCGGGTTAATGTTTATCTGTATGTCCTCTATGTGTCCATGAACCATTCATTCGATTGCAATGAAACTTTGGTGAACTGTTCACGTATGAACTACCTTATACTAAGGACGGCACAAATATCCATGCCCGAGGGGGGATTCGAACCCCCGACCGTAGTGGCCGTGCAGACTGTGACTGGAGCGCCTCAGTCCCCTCGGCCACCGCGGCCGGCCAAAAATAAAAGAGCACGACACATAGTTCAGGAGATATGATGTCATGCAATGTAATTTTGAACATTTATGAAATGTTTTGTAACTGAACCCCCCCCCCCTGCCCACACACACACACACAAACACACACACACACACAAGAAATGGTGACACGAAAAGAAGTCTACCGCTTACAACAGTTTCGCTGTAGATGTCGTAAATCTGTCGCATCAGGCATGACCTTGTAAACAATAAAGTTACCACATAATGCGATGAGACTTTATTCACACACTGCCGCAGTGGTTGAGCGGTCTGCGGTGTGTCACGGTCGCTGCGGTCGGGGGTTCGAATCCCCCCTCGAGCATGGATGTTTGTGCCGTCTTTAGTATAAGCTAGTTCATAAGTAGTTTGTAAGTTTAGGGTCTGGTGATCCCGTAGTTAAGTCTCATACGCTCTACAAACATTTGAAAATTGAACATTGTATGAGAATGACAGTACTTAGGGACTTGGAACGAACTTTAAACATAATTTCAAACCTTTATTGAACTTTTTCTCCCTGACAACCATAGCAAAATAATGAATGGGAAAAAGTTTCTCGTTTACTACTTTTCCTCTGTTCATGGACTAAAACTACGGTGTTCTGTATGACGTTACAATTTATAATTTCTACACTACAAATTGTAGCCACAGGAAATTTTACAGACAGTATACACACATATAGCTGAATGTACGTTCGAAATTGTATCACAGTACGACACGTAGTTCACTAGATATGAGCACATAAACAGTAACGTTCATAGAAAACCGCCCTATCACGCACTAAGTTTAAATCTATTACCTCTTTACCACTAATCGTATTCGGAACAGATTTTACAGAAACACAGAACTTGTACAAATATATATGCCTGAAAAATTATTCAGATTTACAACGTATAACTAAATAAATCTGAGATCGTGCGAATTTTATATGCCATTTGTATTTTGGTTGCTATCTTTCTTTGTTTGGATACTGCACGTATAATTTTGTACATTATGCAAGACAGCGTTATTTTCTATATATTCTCCGATAAATATAACATGTTTTTAGAAAAAAGGAGATGGACGCCGGGTTTATTGCTAGTAGTGAATAGTAATTAATTAACACACCTTGCTGTTACAGAGTTCAATGGCTTCCATCCTGTAAACAGATTCTCATTAACTACCTTGGTTTGCTGTCCGCCGAACACTCACTGCTTGGCGGTAGATAAACTTAAAAAAGCACGCCTCTGTAGTGTAGTGCACAGCGTGGTAGAGTGCCACACAAGAGGCCCGGGTTCGATTCTCGGTCGGGACTGAGATTTTTCTCCACTCGGGGAGTGGGTGTTGTGTTGTCCTCATCATCATTTCATCACCATTGACGCACAAGTCGCCCAAGTGGCGTCACCTAAAGACGATCCCAGCTGGGGTCTAACGACCAAAAATGCCACACGGAATCATCATCATCATCAGCTTAGAAAAAACGTAGAAATGTAAGTTCTGAACACATACGATATTAACAGCAGCAAATCTTTCTCTTTGTCCGAAGTTACCAAAATGGAAACATGCTCGCTATCAAGACCTCAGGCTGCGGCTTGCTCATCTGGGCGGAGAGAAGACAAACACTTATGGACTGGTCCCGGCTTCCTCTGCCCGCATGTCCCACCCAGAACTTGCCACCTCCAACAGTATGTCAAGAGTAGCTTCTAGAACAGAGAAGCACTGTTAGTTTATTGTGAACTTCACGTTGGAACACCTTGGAGACGCCAGGCGCCTAACCATGTGACACAGAACTAAACATGATCACTAGTGCAATATCTTCCCACTAAGTGACACCAGTAAACAAAATCACAGTTTCAGTACTCAAATACTGAAGTTCAAAAAGGATGTTTCAAAGGCCCGCTTACAATTTTGAAACCTTAGAGCGTCAAGCGCCTTAACTACGCGACAGATACAGTATTAAATATAACCAGTAACGTCTCCCAAATTTTTTTCCCTTTATTGTTATTTTAACGCCGACGGAGTCGGCAGGCTGGCAGCAGCATCAGGCGCTGCTCTTCAGCCGAGCGTACATGTAAATTACAAGGTGAGATTAAAATAAACAATGTCACGAGAGTAAAAACAAGGAATGAAAAAACATGGCACGAAGAAAAAAAAACATGAAGCTTAAAAACTGGACACAGGAGACAATAGTGCAGGCTTAAAACACATGAACAGGCGAGAGAGACAGACACATAAACAGTTAAAAACAGTCTGTGCCACGGTGGCGAGAAAATCACATTGAGTAACATCACTGGACACACGAAGAAGTAACACGATGACACAGGTGAAGAGGAGATGTTATTCGACGCACTGTAAACGCACACTGAGACATGGATGCACTGGACACTAGACGAGACTGGTTTTAAAATGCGTCACTGCGGCCCCCGCAGGGCAAAGAGAGGGGAGGTTAAGAAGCGCGGGGGAAGGTTGAAAAGAGAGAGAGGGGGGGGAGGGGAGAGGAAAGACGGGTGCGATTGAGACTCCAGGTGGGGAGGGCGGGGGGAAGACCAAGCGGGGAGAGGGAGGAGGAGCGGATGGGAAGAGGGGGCGCTGATGCTACGGGGATGGGATCAGAGTTGATAGGAGGGGTATATTTCGGGACGAAGGGCATCATCCGGTAGGGGAAGGGTGCGGAAGTAGCCTTGGGAGAGGACATGTAGCGTGTGCAGGTGGAGAGAGGGAGGAATGCAGTGGTGTAGGCGTGGCAGAGGCCCAGGGTTGGTTAGGATGTGGTGAACGAGTGGGTTGCGGGAATCTATTTTGCGAGTGACATATAGGATTCGGAGGTGTTCAAGGTGTTGAAGGAGGTGAGGAAAGGGGATGAGTTCATATAGGATCCGCGTGGGGGAGGGAAGTCATATGGGAGAGGAGAGGTGCTGCGGATGTAGATGGTGGCGAGGGTGATGGTGAGGGAAGGGAGGAAGAGACTAAGGATCACATGTTCAATTGGATCATTGAGGAGGGGGTGGTGACGGAGATGGCCGATCGTCACTCCGCCTCTGGCCAAGGGAGGGGGGGCCATCAGTGCGATGAAGAAGGTAAGGATTGGTGCTGATGGGACGGCGGGGTTGGAGGAAGGTTTCATTTAAGAGGAAGGCATCCACGCGGTGTTGGAAAAGGGTATGCATGAAGAGGTTGTTGTTGGCTGGGAGAGACCAGACATTATGGTAGAGGAAGGTGTACGATGAGCCTGCCATAGTGGTGGAGGGGGGGTATGGGAGGTGAAACGGGAAGAGGGGAAGTGGGTGTCCTTAGACTTGGGTTTCTAGGCGGGAGAAAGCGAAGTGGGAGTGGGCGCGGGAGAAGGTGGCAAAGGTTTCAAGGTGGAACACTGACCGTGCGGCCAGTGCAATCTGTTGAAGGGTGTGAGGGCGTTGGAAAGGATGGATGTTTGCAAGGACCGTGGTTACAAACCGGATGACGTCTTGAGCAGTGTGGGGAGGGAGCAAGGAGTTGTTGGGGTGCATGGGTGGGTCGACAGGGCGAATGGGGACGGTGAGTTCGGGGATGGTGGGGGCCGGGACGGATTTACACTTGTAGGAATATGTGGGCTGGGGTCCGCCACAGGTGTTGCAGGTGGGAGGGGAGGCAAGATTGGGACAGTGTTTGTGGAGGTGGAGAGACTTGCAGTGAGGACACGTGGGGGGGTTGCGGCAGTTCTGCGTCAGGTGGTCGTTGTAGACGAGACACCTGGCACAGCGATACGATTGAGGTGAGGAACGGGAGGGTTCCACCTTGTGGCGGCGGTCGTAAATTAGGGCCCCCTGAAGAAAAAGGTGGTCGAGGGATGATGCGGACTCCGTGAAGATCCGCATCAGGTAGGTTGGGCCGGTGGCATTGAAGAGCCGCTTGGCGGAGCAGATGGAGATATGAGGCATGGCGTTCAGCTGTCCCAACACCTCTTCCTCCATGATCAGAGGACTCAGCTTTGTGATCACAGCGGTGAGGATGGGTGGTCGACGGGAAGGAGGCGGTTGACGAGCTGTAGATGTGGTATAATAGGGAGTGAGGGTGGCATTAGGACCAAAGTGGATTCTGGGAAGGCGTTGTAGGATGTCAGTGTGGAGGGTGGGGCTGTGGGACTTTAGAAGGACGGAGTCTCGGCAGGGGAGGATTTGTGCAAGAGGGACATTGTGGTAGTATTTCCGGATCTCAAGGGAGAGGCTTTTGTTATCCAGGAAATGCGGGTCAGGAAGGGAGAGGACATAGGAGTAGAGGTAGGATGGTGTATTGGCGGGTATGGGGGCAGTGTCCATGTGGTCGGAAGGAGGGGGAGGGGGAGGGGGAGAGGAGCCTTCTTGGTTGGAGTAGGGTCCGCGCTTCCACGTTTCGATGGTTTCTTTGGCTTGGCGCCAGTGGAGGAGGAGGCAGAGGCGGCAGAGGAAGGGGCAGGAGAAATGGAGACAGGGTCTAGGGGGATGCCTGTAGGTGGGTGTGGGGGCAGAAGGGACGGCGGGGGCGATAGTGGCGTGTCAGCCATCGTGGCTCAGTGATGTTCAATGCGTGCGGGAGAGAGAGCAGGGAATTCATGGGGCGATGTCAGTGGTGTGTAGACTGGTGGAGAGGGGACTTGGGATGCGGAAGTGAAGGACAAGAGGACGGACAAAGGAACTGTCGGTTGGGGGAAGGAAGCGACACTCCAGGTAGTGGTGGTGGAGGCCTGAGATGGGGAGGTATAATGGCTGGATGTGGTCGTTGATGGTGGGTGGGACATATACCAGACTGAAGAATGCGCGGCGTCGAAGATGATGATGGCAATGATGATGATGATGCGGCGGCGGCGGTGGCGGTGGGTACAGAGCAGTGGCAGTGGCAGGCTTGAGGTGGTGGCGGCGGTGGCGGCGGTAGCGGCGGCAGACTCGAGGCGGCGGCGGCGGCGGTGGCAGCGGCGGCGGCAGGCCAGAGGCGGCGGCGGCAGCGGCGGCAGGCCCGAGGCGGCGGCGGCGGTAGCGGCGGCAGGCCTGAGGCGGCGGCGGCGGTAGCGGCGGCAGGCCCGAGGCGGCGGCGGCGGCAGCGGCGGCAGGCCCGAGGCGGCGGCGGCGGTAGCGGCGGCAGGCCCGAGGCGGCGGCGGCAGTAGCGGCGGCAGGCCTGAGGCGGCGGTGGCGGTAGCGGCGGCAGGCCCTAGGCGGCGGCGGCGGCAGCGGCGGCAGGCCCGAGGCGGCGGCGGCGGTAGCGGCGGCAGGCCCGAGGCGGCGGCGGCGGTAGCGGCGGCAGGCCCGAGGCGGCGGCGGCGGTAGCGGCGGCAGGCCCGAGGCGGCGGCGGCGGTAGCGGCGGCAGGCCCGAGGCGGCGGCGGCGGTAGCGGCGGCAGGCCCGAGGCGGCGGCGGCGGCAGCGGCGGCAGGCCCGAGGCGGCGGCGGCGGTAGCGGCGGCAGGCCCGAGGCGGCGGCGGCGGCAGCGGCGGCAGGCCCGAGGCGGCGGCGGCGGTAGCGGCGGCAGGCCTGAGGCGGCGGCGGCGGCAGCGGCGGCTAGCCCGAGGCGGCGGCAGGGCAGCGGCGGCGGCGGCGGCGGCAGGCCCGAGGCGGTGGCGGCAGCGGTGGCGGCGGCGACTACTGGCTGGCGACGGCTGCTCGGCGGCGGCGGCGACTGCTGGCGGGTGCTGGCGGCGCTGGGCGGCAACTGCTGCGTCTCTTTGATTGGCCCTATAATCGAGAAAAGTACGATATAGAGATCGCCTTTTGTCGATCGCCTAGCTATCTTTCAATCCTAGGCCGGCGATGAACGTCTCCCAAACATGCCGTATACTAATAAACGGAAACAGTTTTACTGCTCCACTGAGATCGCATTCCCATTGCCGCGGTGGAGTAGCCGAGCGTTCTAAGGCGCCTGGCTGCGGAGCGCTCGGTTGCTTGCCGTCGGAGGTTCGAGTCCTCCCTGGGGCATGGGGGGTTTGTGTGTTTGTTGAGCGTAGGTTAAGCCCAGTTTACACGATGAACGCGCTAGTAACGAACGGATCACGTTGCGCGCCATCTAACGACGTAAACGCAGAACTACCAGCATTTCGCGAGCGGAAACGGCGTTTCATACCAGCTAGTGCGCTTTAGGACAGGTACTAAATTTGCTAGTAGCGACGTGGGCGCGCATGCGCAGAAGTGAGATCTCTGCGCCGCTTTAATGTTTACGTACGGAAATAGCCGCGTCGTTATCGAAATTGCTTGTTTCTCGAGTCATACATCTTGCATCAATGGAGTGGGACAGACCAGGAGCTGTGTTTTGATTGAGGCATACAGGGACAATGCAGAAAATCCTCTCTTTTCTACTAAGATACAATGACCGTTATTTATCAAGAAAATAACAGGAAAGTGTTGATTTAAAAAGAAGTTTGAATAAGTTACTTCTTGTTGATTTACTTTATATTATAGAAAGTCAATAACATTGTAGCATGTCAGACAGAAAGTTGCACAGAACCTCGAGAGTATCGTGGAGGAGTTAATAGCGAAAAAAAAAAAAAAAAAATTCTCTAAGGTCTTAATATGGAGCGGAAATTTAAATTGGTTTGCAGATTTCAACAGCAACAATTAAAATAGTAAACAAATTCCTTCTGCAAAGGAAAGGCTTTTTAAGGATTTCTTGGCGCCAGAAAACGCTATATTAAAGCGAGCCTGGCCGGCCGCGGTGGCCGAGGAGACTGAGGCGCTCCAGTCACGGTCTGCACGGCCACTACGGTCGGGGGTTCGAATCCCCCCTCGGGCATGGATATTTGTGCCGTCCTAGTTCGTAAGTAGTTCATAAGTAGTTTGTAAGTTTAGGGACTGATGACCCCGTAGTTAAGTCCCATAAGCTTAACAAACATTTGAACATTTGAAGCGAGCCTGCAATAAAATGGCAATTACAGGAATAACTGACGCATAAATTACACAAAGCTGAGAAAGCAACACTAGTGTGGAAAGTATTTTGTTTCTTCAGCTTGACAAAATACTTTCAGTATCGGATAACTTTTACCTTTATTTGTCCTTTCTGCTGATAACAAAACAAAAAATATCGTATTACAGAAGGTCCTTTAGTGATGTAAATCAACCTGAGTACAACCCATGTAGCAAAATGCATTGCTTCATTAAAGCATATGTCTTGCTGACATACCAGTGCAATACTTTGTACTTTTATTTACTTCTTATTTCCTTATAAGTATTTTCCAAAGAAACTATATAAATAAATCAAGGTTTTTTTTACGTTAATAACCATCATTAGATCGAGCTAAAAGTTACCACGATACTCATTGACTATTTGGAGGGACGAAGTTCGTCGGGTCAACTAGTTTAGTTATCAGTAACAGTATTAACTTGAGAGCTGTTCCTGATTGACCAAATCTGTGTAGCAGGAAACGTTGCTAGCTGGCTGCTGGACTAAAAGAAGTATGAGGCAGCCAGTCTGTAAAACATTGAAACACCCAGCATAAAAGCTCCCGCTTGTGACCGTAAAATACTCAAAATTTTAAAAGTTTAACTACGTTCGTCTCGTCAGCTGCTGCACCAGAGGGCTGGTAGCAACTTAAATCTGCTCTGCCCACTCGTCAAAATATATAGAACGCGCTCGTTTCAAATGCAGCACACTGTAATTCGTGCTTCAGAAGCACCAAAAGTTGAGGGCTCCTTTCGCCAGACTAAATCATGGCTATGGACAAGCGTCATATTTAAACTCGTCAGGGCAGCCTTATTTCACCGTAATGAGCTGTATAGTAAGCCATTCACTATACACTGTATATTATACAATTGAGAGAGAGGGGGAGAGGGAGAACAACCGGAAATCACCAGTTGGGATTTTTTGTAATCTCTCAAAGGTTTTTGATTGTATAAATCATGGGATTCTTTTAGATAAGCTTAAGTATTGTTGTATGAGTGGGACAGTGCACAAATGGTTTAAATCATACTCAACTGGAAGAGTGCAGAAAGTTGAAATAAGCAGTTCACATGATATAGGTGAAACAATTAATTCATCTAACTGGGGGTCCCACAAGGTTCGGTCTTCGGTCCTTTTCTTTTCTTAATATACATCAATGACTTGCCATTCTACATTCAGGAAGATGATAAGCTGGTTATTTCTGCTAGCACACCTGACAAACAGGAATTACCTCATGAAATTGTAAATGATATCTTTCAGCAAGTTATTAAGTGGTTCTCTACAAACGGACTCTCATTAAACTTTGATAAAACCCAGTATATACAGTTTCATACAGTAAATGGCATGACACCATTAATAAATTTAGACTTTGAACACAAATCTGTAGCTAAGGTAGAATATTCAAAAATTTTAGGTGTTTGTATTGACGAGGGATTGAAATGGAAGAAACATATTGAAGATCTCCTGAAACGATTGAGCTCAGCTACTTATGCCATTAGGATCATTGCAAAATTTGGTGATATAAATCTCAGTAAATTAGCTTACTATGCCTATTTTCATTCACTGCTTTTATATGGGATCATATGCAGGGGCAATTCAAAATTGAGTAAAAAAGTATTCATTGCACAAAAGCGTGTAATCAGAATAATTGCTGGGGCCCAACCAACAGCATCCTGCAGACATTTATTTAGGGATCTAGGGATCTTCACTGTAGTTTCACAATATATATATTCACTCATGAAATTTTTTATTAACAATCCGACCCAATTGAAAAGTAATAGCAGTGTGCATAGCTACAACACTAGGAGAAAGGGCGATATTCACTATTCAAGTTAAATCTAACTTTGGCACAGAAAGGAGTGAATTATGCTGCCACAAAAGTCTTCGGTCACTTACCAATTAGCATCAAAAGTCTGACAGATAGCCAACAAGTATTTAAAAGGAAATTAAAGGAATTTCTGAATGGCAACTCCTTCTACAGTTTAGCTGCATTTATAGATAAAACTTAAAAAAAATGTGAATAAAAATTCCTTAAAACATTGATTGTCATGTATAGACAACATTTACTAAACTGACATGTTCCAAATCATTACGAAATGTCGTATATATGATCTATGGAACAAGTATTAATTTAAGACTAAACTTTCCATGCTACTGTGACATTACAGATACATGGGGAAGCTGATTGTTTACTTCAACCCTCACTACACAACCATGCAGAAGTAGTTACCACAGTACCTTTAAAATCAATATATCTATGTAAGCACTCTGCAAATTACATTTAAGTGCATGACAAGTGGATGACTACCTTCAAAAACATACTGTAAATCCTTTTTGTGTAGGCCTAATACACAGTAGATAGCGGGTGTCGTATCTCATAGTGGTCATAATAAGTATCATGCGAGAAAAGAGCAATCTGAGAACGTACATCCATACTCCGGAAGTCACCTCACGGCCTCTGCCGGAAGATACTTTGTGTACCATTGTCACTTCCTCCTCCTATTCCAGTCGCGTATGGTTCGCTGGAAAAATGATTACCGACAAGCCTCCGTGTGGACACTAATATATACACTACGTGATCAAAAGCATCCGGACACCTGGCTGAAAATGACTTACCGATGGAGACCGCCACGAACTTGTAATGCTGAAATTAAATACAGTGTTTGTCCACCCTTAACCTGGATGACAGCTTCCCCTCTCGCAGGCATACGTTCAGTCAGGTGCCGGATGGTTTCTTGGGGAATGGCAGGCCTTTCTTCACGGAGTGCTGCACGGGAGAGAGGTATCTATGTAGGTCGGTGAGGCCTGGCACGAAGCCGGCGTTCAAAAACATCCCAAAGGTGTTCTGTACGATTCAAGTGAGGACTCTATGCAAGCCAGTCCATTACAGGGATGTTACTGTCGTGTGACTACTCCGCCACAGGCCGTGCATAATGAACAGGAGCTTGATCGTGTTGAAAGATGCAATCGCCATCCCCGAATTGCTCTTCAACAGTGGAAAGCAAGAAGGTGCTTAAAACATAAATGTAGACCTGTGCTGTGATAGTGCCACGCAAAACAACAAGGAATGCAAGCCCCATCCATGAAAAGCACGACCACACCATAACACCACCGCCTCCGAATTTTACTATTGGCACTACACACGCTGGCAGATGACGTTCACCGGGCATTCTCCATACCCACACCCTGTCATCGGATCGCCACATTGTGTATCATGATTCCTCACTCCACACAACGTTTTTCCACTGTTAAATAGTTTAATGTTTAAGATTCTTACACAAAACGAGGCATCGGTAAGCATTGACCTGATGTTTGCCTTCTGGGCAGCCGCTCTACCATGAAACCTAAGTTTTCTTACCTCCCGCCTAACTGACATAGTAACTGAACTGTACCCTGATGCGGCTTGGATTTCCTGTGTGATAGCCTGGATAGATGACTGAGTATTACACTGTACGATCGTCTTCAACTGTCGATGGTCTCTATCAGTCAACAGACGAGGTTGGCTTGCACGCTTTCGTGCTATACGCGTCCCTTCACGTTTCCACTTCACTATCACATCAGAAACTGTGGACCTAGGGATGTTCAGGAGTGTGCAAACCTCGCGTACAGACTTCTGATACAAGTGACAACCAATCAATCTGAATACGTCCGAAGTCCTTGAGTTCCGTGGAGCGCCCCGTTCTCCTCTTTCACAATGTCTAATGACTACTGAGGTCGCTGGTGTGGAATACCTGGCAGTAGATGCCAGCACAATGCTCCTAAGAAGTAAAATGTATGTTTTCGAGGGTGTCCGGATACTTTTGATCATATAGTGTACAATTTTATCTCTGTGATTGTTTCGCAAGAAATACGTTGGAGGAACCAAATATTGGTTGACTCTTCGAGAAACGTATACTCTCGGAACTTTGACGAAAGCCCGTACCGCGCTACAGAATGCCTCTCCTGAAGCGTCTGCCATTGGAGTGCCCTAATCATCTCTGTGACGCTTTCGCGCTTACTAAATGAGCCCGTAACCAAGCGTGCTGCTCTCCGTTGGATCTTCTCTATGTCTTCTAATTACCCTACTTGGCACGAATCCCACACTAATGGGCAACAATCAAGCACTGGCCGAACAAGTTTCTTGTAATCTACTTCCTTTGTTGACGCACTACACTTTCTGAGGATTCTCCCAACGAATCTCATCTGGCAACTGCCTTTTCCACGGTTAATTTCATAAGGTCGTTCCATTTCAAATTACTCCTTATGTCTTATCCCAGATACGTTATGGTAGTACCTGGTTTCAGTGTTTATTCTGCTATTGGGTAGCTATATAACAAGGATCATTATTTTCATGTAAACGCATCAGTTACACTTGTTTATGTTGTGGCGTAATGCCATTCCTTGCATCTTGTGTCGATACGCTACATATCATCCTGAATTTCGTTACATTTTCCCAGTTTTGTGACTCCTCGATAAACTACAGCATCAGCCGCAGAAAGCCTCATTGAACTACCGATATTATCTACGAGGCCATTTATATGTATTGTGAAAAGCGACGGTCCTATGACACTCCGCTGAGGTACGAATGAGATCACTTTAACGTCTGAAGACCTCTCCGCTGAGAATGACATTTTCACTTGAGCGATGCTTGCTAAGGCAGGTTTGATGTATAGACAGAAGCTTTCCGTGTCAAAGAAATTTGCAACATTCGTACTAAAATATGTTCAATTTTTCCGCAGAAAACTAATGTTAATGATATTGGTCGGTAATTTTGCTGGTCAGTTATTTTAATTTTCTAATAAACAAGAGACACCTGTGGTTTTTATTTTTCTTCTAGTCGATTCGCAATTTTTATTGGGCGGGAGATTCGTGATAAATGCAACCTGAGTAAGGGGCCAACTTCATAGAGAACAGTGTAAAATCACCAAGCGAGCTGGCGCATTGGACTCGCATTCAGTAGGACGGTGGTTCGAACCTGCCTCCATCCCTCCTGGTTTAGGTTTACAGTAAATCTAAATGTTCAAATGTTTGTAAAGTCTATGGGACTTAACTACGAGATTATCAGTCCCTAAACTTACAAACTACTTATGAACTACTTACGAACTAGGACGGCACAAATATCCATGCCCGAGGGGGGATTCGAACCCCCGACCGTAGTGGCCGTGCAGACCGTGACTGGAGCGCCTTAGTCCCCTCGGCCACCGCGGCCGGCTACAGCAAATCTCTCTCAATCACTCCAGGTAAATGCCAGGATGCTTCCTGTCAAAGGGGACATCCAATTTCTTTACCCAACCCCAGCAAACTTTTAACCAAGTGTCTGTAATGACTACGCCGTTGGCGGAACATAAAACTCTGATCTTCTTTCCTTTTTTGCTCCGTAAAACGTAATTTGGGTTCAATCCAAATGTGACGAGTCTCTCAGCAGTATCTCTATACCAGGGAAGCTTGTTACTATGTCTTCATTTCGTGAGCACGTGTGATGGTCAAATGAAGATTTGTTTGTACGATCCACCCCCGTGAACTATTTCTCAAAAGTAAAATTTAAAATTTCAGCTCTTCAAAAATGTTCAAATGTTTGTATAGTCTATGGGACTTAACTGCGGGGTCATCAGTCCCTAAACTTCCAAAATACTTATGAACTACCTTAAACTACAGACAGCACAAGCATCCACACCCGAGGGGGGATTCGAGCCCCCGACTGTAGCGGCCGTGCAGACTGTGACTTGCGCGCCGCAGACCGCTCGGCCACTGCGGCCGGCCCTGACTTGTTAATAAGATGACCATATTCTTAAGGATGTTGGATTAAATGTGTGCCTTCATAGACTTTTCTCGGTTTATCAGCCGCATTATTTCGAAAAAAGCTCTCGAACTTTCGACTGCTATCTCGGCTAGCGTCGTCAAGAGCGCCGTCTATATGGACATGATTGCATTAAGTGATGCCAATCGAAGAAGTCCGAAGTGACGCTTGCGCTGAGACATAGAACAGAGGAAGACAACTTCAGGCGGTATGACGTGTGAGCAGGAAGAGTAAGCCTGTAAATCCGTGTGACGTCAGGCGAGAGCTGTGTCTGTAATGTTTCCTAGATAAACGAGGCTGTGAGTACGGAGCTGGAGGGCTCAGTCAGCTATAGCGCTCTTTACGACTATAACATGGCGAGTACAAGCAAAACGGAGAAATCGATTTTTCTTTCTGTGTGGGGAAATCTGTTTCTTTTTGTGCAATGCGGTGAAAGTGCAAAGTGTTTGGTGTGTAACAGAGAAGTACGAATTATAAAAAAAGCAATTTACAATTTTTAAAAATATCTCAAACATTGCATCCTAGCACTGAAAAGCTAACCAAAGAAAAATATACAGGGTGTCCAGAAAAGGACTCCCTGATTTGCAGGCCGCGGTGGCCGAGGTGACTGAGGCGCTCCAGTCACGGTCAGCACGGTCACTACGGTCGGGAGTTCGAATCCCCCCTCGGGCATGGATATTTGTGCCGTCCTAGTTCGTAAGTAGTTCATAAGTCGTTTGTAAGTTTAGGGACTGATGACCCCGTAGTTAAGTTCCATAAGCCTTACAAACATTTGAACATTTTTGAACTCCCTGATTTCAAAATTAAATATATCGAAAACAAAGATCGATAGAGGAATGCAGTAAATGGTATGTTTATTGTGAAAGCTGTAAGAAGTTCATACAGCAGTTTGAAATAATAGTTACAAAAGCTGCTAACAGATGACGCTGTAATCGCCATACGTAATGCCTAGTATAAATAGTGATCCGAAGCCCAGAGCGATAAGTTCCACTATTGATACGTGAAAGGAGGTTAGCGTACCGAAGGAAGAGATTAAAACCATGTACTCCATTGAACAACGCGTTTTTTTGGTGCTAGAGTACCACAGGTTAGAAGAGCGTCCTACGGCAACAAGGCGAAGTTTTCAAGCACGATTTAATGTTCCCAAAGGACCCGATGCGAAAACCATTCGTACGATCTTCGCAAAATTTCAGCGAACAGGCAGCGTAACTGATGATCTAGTGGCGCATGTTGGCCGCAAGCAAATCGCAGTTACGCCTGAAAATATCGCCACAGTTTCTGGAATTATTCAGCGAAATCCAATGTTCAAATGTTTGTATAGTCTATGGGACTTAACTACGAGGTAATCAGTCCCTAAACTTACAAACTACTTATGAACTACTTACGAACTAGGACGGCACAAATATCCATGCCCGAGGGGGGATTCGAACCCTCGACGGTAGTGGCCGCGCAGACCGTGACTGGAGCGCCTTAGTCCCCTCGGCCACCGCGGCCGGCGAAATCCAATGTCATCCGTCCGTAGAATTGCATCTGAGACTGGTTTGAAGCATTCCAGCACGCAGAAAATACTGAGAAAGAGCCTACACATGTTTCCATTCAAAATTCAAACGCACCAGGCCATATCCGTACGAGCTGTGCAACAAAGGGTTGCCTTTGCTAATCAGATGCTCACAATGATTGATAGTGAAGGATTTGATGTTGGCTGCATCTGGTTTACAGATGAAGCACACTTCCACCTGAATGGATACGTGAATAAGCAGAATTGGGGTTCCGAAAAGCCATATTGGTGTGAAGCGAAACCCGTGTATTCTCCTAAAGTGGGGTGCAGTATGCAGGAGAGGCATTATTGGCCCTTTTTTCATTCGAGAAACGGTCACTAGTGCACGTTACGTTGCAATTTTTGAACAATTTGTCGCCACACTGCAAGCGTTAGAGGATCGACCAGGTACTGCATGCTTTATGTAAGATGGAGCCCGACCACATCGGACCGAACACTTGTTTCGCTTTCTTGAGGAATACTTCGGGAATCGAGTCATTGCTTTGGAATATCCCAAATTTACTGGCGCAGGCATGGACTGGCCTCCATATTCGCCGGATTTGACTCCCTGTGACGTTTTCTTGTGGGGCACCGTGAAAGACATGGTCTACCCGAAGCATCCCGCCACGCTGGACGAGCTTGAATCGACGTTCTCTGTGGCATGTGAATCCATTTCGGTTGAGACACTACGAAATGTGATGGCAAATTTCATTCTTCGTTTGCGCCACCTTGGTGAACATTTTGAAAACATCGTGATGTGATTGTTTGAAAAGAGTGTTTTCATACGATTATTTCACTTATGTATGCTGATATGAGTTGTACAGTGTACAGCGTCATCTGTTAGCAGCTTTTGTAATTATTATTTCAAACTGCTGTATAAACTTCTTACAGCTTTCACAATAAATATACCGTTGACTGCATCTTTGTTTTCGAGATATTTAATTTTGAAATCAGGGAGCCCTTTTCTGGACATCCTATAGGAAAATGTCCACTTAATTATAATGTAGAGCTTTGTTCTTAATTGTAGAGAAAATTTATGATGTTCCATTCTCTTTATTTTATAACAATGCTATCCTCACATTAAATTACACCTACATTGTAATTTTCTCATGGTAAGAGACGATATACAAATGTCTCTAATCTGTGCCTGTTATTTAATTAAAACATTATGTTTTAAAATTAGGATATCGTAGATCTCGCTGTATTGTTCACACCACATCTGTTCCCTGTCTTTCCTGAATTGCCACACTCCACACGCTGCATTCTGTTTCTCCGCGGCAGCAGTACAGAGCGCGTGCGTCAACTCCTCTTCTTTGTGAAAAGGCTGAGCGGCCTGGGCTGACGTCACACCAACGCTGCCTGTCCTCCCCTGACGTAGAAGCTCTGATCCTTTTCGGACCAATGACGTCATGTGCATCGAGGAAACGACTTCAAGTCTCGAAATGCCGCCCCCTCCTCCGTACAAGAGTGAAGCAGCCATCTTTAATTCCGATTGATATTCATTCGCTGGATGTTGAGTTCTGTAAAATGTGTTATTTAAAATGGTAAAACCTCGTCCTTAAAAATAAGGGATTATTTTACTGAGTATCAACAATTGAATAACGAAATCTGCCATGCATGATGCAATATAAATCGTATATTTTTTTTATTTACTATGTGCAGTTGTCACTGAAACTAAAATTACACTGAAGAGCATGCCTGCGCATGCAAACATGTGCTATGGAAACACTCAAAGAACGGCGCTGCGGTCGGCAACGCCTACATATTACAACAGGTGTCTGGCACACGCATGAGATCGGTTACTGCTGCTACAATGACAGGTTATCACGATTTAAGTGAATTTGAGAGTGGTGTTATAGTCGGCGCAAGAGAGTGACACAGCATGTCCAAGGTAGTGATGAGGAGGGGATTCCATCGGGAATCCGGTAAAACATCAAATCAACGACATCGCTGCGGCCGTAAAAAGATCATACAGGAACGGAACCAACGACGACTGAAGAGAATCATTTAACGTGACAGAAGTGCAAATTGCTGCGCATTACAATGCTGTGCCATCAACAAGCGTTAGCGCGCGAACCATTCAACGAATTATCATCGGTATGGGCTTTCTGAGCCAAAGGCTCACTCGTGTCCCCTTGCTGACTGTACTACTCAAAGTTTTACGCTTCGCCTAGGACCCCCAGGGGGTTCACGGTTCTTTCGTGAGTACGTGCGTGGCGAGCACGGGGACCCGAGCTAATGCAGTCTTCCTTCCTTCTTTACTTTTCAGACTGCGTTTCCTCTCCCCCTCCCCTCCTTTACTATCCACCCTCTTTCCCCTCCCCACCGGGGGACTGATAACCTCAGTAGTTTGGTCCCCCTATCTCAAATGTTTGTATAGCTTATGGGACTTAACTACAGGGTTATCAGTCCCTAAACTTACAAACTACTTATGAACTAAGACTAAGGACGGCACAAATATCCATGCCCGAGGGGGGATTCGAACCCCCGACCGTAGTGGCCGTGCAGGCCGTGACTGGAGCACCTCAGTCCCCTCGGCCACCGCGGCCGGCCCCTATCTCAAACAAACAACCCAACCCAACCCAGCTTCGGCTAGGCCAGTCAACACCGACATTGGATTGTTGATGACAGGAAACGTGTTGCCTGGTATATCGATTCTCGTTTCCAATTGTATCGAGAACCTCACGAATCCATGGCCCCTGCATGTCAGCAGGGGACTGGTCAAGCTCGTGGAGACTCTGTAGTTGTGTGGGGCGTGTGGAGTTGGCGTGATATGGGACCCATATAGTCTAAATACGACTCGGAACGGTGACACGTGCGTACGCACCATGGCTGATCATCTGCATACATTCATATCCATCGTGCATTCCTGTTGAGCAATTGCAGCAGAACAATGCAACGCTCCACACGTCCAAAATTGCTACAGGCGGGCTTCAGGAACATTGTTCTGAGTTTCAACATCCTCCGTACTCTTCAAAACTGGCTCCTGCGGACTCCTTTTTTTATTTCCAAATTTGAAAACCCCAATTAAAGGAAGAAAATTTACAACGATAGACGAGATAAAAGAAAATTAGAAGATGGCACTTCGCGCTATCCAACAAAAGGCGTACCAAGATTGCTTCCGGAAGTGGAAACAGCGCTTGAAGTGGTGTATCAATTTTGGTGGAGGCTATTTCAGAACAGACTATGCAAAATAAGTAAAAGGTAAGAGAAGAAAAAGTTTGTGGCCAAAGTTCAATTCTTTTTCTTCCCCCACATTTTTTAATGACATCTTAAGTATAGCTGTAGACGAACAAACGCTCCCTGAAAATGATTTGTATAGTCCTATCGGAGTTCAGGTCATGACACGTGTACGATTAATAAGATCAGTATTTTGAGGGTGAAAAATTAAGAAAAATCCATGGCCTTATTGCAACAACCATTCCGGTATTGGCCGTAAGTGATGTAGAGAAATGAAATGAAAGCTCATGAAAACTATTCTTATGGTTCCATATGAAGTGGAGAGGAACCTGGGTGTTTACTCTCTTTTTTACGAAACTGCGCAGCGCCGAACAAGCGCGTTCCAGTGTTTCCCTGTAATTGATGCATTTGTCCCTCGGTATGATTCACTCGTCTCCAATTGTTAATTGAGTATTGAATAGAATTTAAAAAAGCAAAAGAATTTGATTGTCAGTTCCTAATTCGCGTTCGTGAAGCGAATTTACGAAAGAATAATGAATCAATCAGGCCGCCGTTGCAGAGGTCAGCAGCAGTTATCGGCGCGCGCTGCAAATGCGATAGTTCAATTACACATCGTCGTAAACAAGTGAACTCAAATAACTTTCGAAATAACGTATAAACTGAAAGAAATTCAGTTTGCGATTGTTCATAAGATTTCCTAAGCTAATCTTACATCGACAAACAAGGAAAATGAAGTGATTTTTTTGAATGATCACAGTCAACGAAGTACAATCGGAAGAAATTTGGTAAATAAAAATACAATTCTACAGGAAAAGTATCATCAAAAGTACTAATTTAAATTTAGGCTTTGTGATGCTCTTGTTGTTCACCTTTTCCACCGTCTTTATCATTCAGTAATCTAACTGTGGCTAAATTGTTTAAATTAGCGGACTTCGCAGTGTGGGAATACGGACCTGTCATTTGATATAGGTCGAAGACTTTTTACTTCCAATATGTTTTCATGAAATTCCTGTGTTGAATTTCATCACTACATGAAATACACAGCCGCGGCGGAACGGCCGAGCGCATTGAGGCGCTATGCTACGATGTGCGAGGCCTTTCCCCGTCGGAGGTTCGAATCCCCCCTCAGGCATGGATGTTTCTGTCGTCTTTAGTATAAGGTACTTCATAAGTAGTTTGTAAGTTTAGGGACTGATGACCCCGCAGATAAGTCCCATAAGCTTAACAAACATTTGAATCTTTTGTGTCCCAGCCTCGTCGCCACTTTTGTGTCTCGTTTTCGTCGTAGGTGTCGGTGGCCGAGTAGAAAGACCGACACAGGAATAAAGGATGCACGCTTGTGCAGGTAGGAGGTGACCAGCCAGTGGGACAGCAGAAACTAGAAACACTAGAGTATATTAGAACGAGATATATATTTCTTAGAGACTTAGTAATACTTAACTTTTACATAGCTCAGTACTGCAGAATGCTGATACATAGTTGAGCTAGAGGCCTGCCTAGTGCCTATCCGATAGCCAAGTCTTCACTGGTGCCTATCTGATTCCGAAGTGTTAACTGGTTCCTATCTCAGTACCAAGTGAACGATGTCGTTCAGTGGTGGCCACGAGCGGGATAGCAGCAGAGGGCGCTCGTGGCTGACGTCGTAAGAACGCCGCGCCGTGCGTGCATGGCGGCGCGCGGCGAAAGTAGGTGGCGCGCACTTTAGACTTGTGCGACACCACAGAATCTGATGAAATACACACACACACACACACACACACACCATCTGCCTGTCATTCAAACACGCTGCAAAACTATATGCAAGGAGGCAGTATATTCTAATGCTGTTGTTGGAAGGAAGATAAGGGAAGGATACTGTCAGCGACGGTCTGCGGTGTTGAAGGTAAGGGCGTCGCAGGATGGCTGGCGTAGACGTCCATCGGTACGGCGCTGCGGGCGTTGGCCCCCTCGCTGCAGGCTGCGTTGACGACGGTGGTGGCGGCGGCGTTTTTCTCTCTCCGAGGCGTGTTCGCGGCCTGGCGTCGCGCAGTGCAGAAATCTCTAACAGGTGGGTCTACTCAATTCGCGGTGCCGTACCTAATTTTGATGACGGTGTTGCGTGCCTGCGCTGCTATGTATAGTATAATGAGCTCTGCCAGACGATCTGAGTACAACTCCAGATTTCCATAAATGTAGTTTGCTGTGGACTCTGTACAGAATTTTGTCATTCGCACGAAACTTCTTAGAGAAGTTAAAAGTAGGAGCAGGTCTCCCATAAAGGGTAGTGAAATGTCAGGAACAGGTAAAGTGCAATATGAGCTGAGGAACATAAGCAGTACATTTTCCTTGGATTGTAAACATCTCAGTTTCGACATTTGTCTTGAATGTGCGAATGAAGCCTTCGAATTCGCTGTTTTATTGTGCCGAGGAAGGTGGTATATTGACCTGTTGAATTCCATTACTTTTGCAGAATAGTGTAAATTCGTTAGAAGAAAATGGCGGGTCATTGTCAGACACAATTGTCTGTGGCAATCCTCAGTGGCGGCTGGTGATAATGTGCTAAGGTGCTGCAGCACACTGTAAATATATTACTAAAATTATGCCATTTCTCTTCGAATGCAAGCGAGAAATCGCTGTAAAATTACATCCTTTCTCTTGGAATACTAGCCAGATATCACAATAAAATTATGTCAATTCCCTTCCAATGCGTTTTACAATGCTATTAATAAGGATGAAAACGCATTTTGGAGTGGTCTCGCCGCGATAGCTGGAAACCAGCTCCGTGTGCTGAAGTGGAATTCAGCCGCGCTGGTACGTGTGCAGAGAGGCTGCGCAGTCGTCTGTTCGCTAGTGCGCATGCGCAGACGTGACGTCAGGCCTGGCGACTCAGGTGTGCTGAGACCGACTGCAGCACCACATCAATATTTCTCTTCGCGCTGCGTGTAACGGCTGCGGAAGAATAGTATATGACGAATATTGCGGCTTACAGAGTCAAATAGCGCGCTGGCTCAGGCGTCTTGCGTGTTCTCTCAAACCTACCTGTGTGAGGCTTGTATTCAAATATCTCTGAGTCTAAATTTTTAATTTCTGTAAATAAAATTAATATTTTTTAAACGTTATATTTACTACTTGCAGTGAATACATGCAGTTGGCAGCGCTGTTATAGATTCCTCTGAAGGTCTTACTGTCAATACCGTATTAATTGATATTTAATTAGCCGGCCGCAGTGGCCGAGGGGACTGAGGCGCTTCAGTCACGGTCTGCACGGCCAGTACGGTCGGGGGTTCGAATCCCCCCTCGGGCATGGATATTTGTGCCGTCCTTAGTTGTAGGTAGTTCATAAGTAGTTTGTAAGTTTAGGGACTGATGACCCCGTAGTTAAGTCCTTTAAGCTTAACAAACATTTGAACATTTTTGATTTTGATATTTAATTAAAGGCAATCATACAAAGGATGACTTTTTATTTTAGCATATTTTGTTTCCTGTTTATTTTTGCAATATCGTAGCACATTGGCCAAATTTTGTACGAGCCGCCACTGGCAATCCTTATAATGAAAATATTGGCACTGGTGCTTTGATTGTTCTGGTGACTTCCGTGGAATGCAGTGGAATCACAAAAGGATATTCGCTATAACATTTTCGATAATCAGCCAACAAGTCTGACAAAATGGTCCAGAAAGTCAATATGTAAGCACTGTGTTGGTGTATAACGTGTGGCCATGAGAAGAATTCTTGGCGCGGAGCGGCTAGATTGTTTGCGCATGCGCGGCAGTGCGCAGTGAGGCGTTCCATTTGTTTGTCTAATTCAAACCACGTGCAATGCTGACGAGCGAGCTGTTTCGTGCGTACCATTCCCCAGTGACCGCTATGTAGAAGATTTAATACTTGCTGTTGCACTGATGCGGGGATTACCACTCGTGTTTGTAATTAGGTGTGTGAAACAGAATCACATTGTTGAGGAGAGGGAAACTGTTCTGATGCACGAAATATCGACACACTACAGGATCAGAAATACTTCTTTGAGAGCACGGGCAGCCGTTTAGAATGTAATGTTTCAATAATTTCAAAGATTTGAGCTGGTCAGTAGCTTGGGCCATCCGCCATGACCAATAGGAAAGGAATCCTGTGCTTGCAAATCTGAAGCCGGCCGCGGTGGCCGAGGAGACTGAGGCGCTCCAGTCACGGTCTGCACGGCCACTACGGGTGGGGGTTCGAATCCCCCCTCGGGCATGGATATTTGTGCTGCCCTAGTTCTTAAGTAGTTCATAAGTAGTTTTTAAGTTTAGGGACTGATGACCCCGTAGTTGGGTCCCATAAACTATACAAACATACATGCAAATCTGAAGAATCAGTATGCAGGCAACAATGTTCTGATGCATCGAACAATTCATCATAGCTGATAGGAAAGCGAGAAAATGTATCAGCATTTGCAAGTTGTGCTGTTGGGTGATACAGAATTTAATACTGATAGTTCAACAGAAGAAGTGACACTTGATTTCCTTGTCGCTTCAGCTCCCTTGCATGGGTTTATCCATACCAAGGGGTTCGCCATTTTCCATCCCGGTCTTACCCAGTTTCTGGTATGAAACGCGTTACCTGCAAACAATTAAACTTAAATTCTAGGAGCATTTCATGCCTTATTGGTTTGCTCGTTACAACTGTGACAGTCTTAATGTTTACAATGTTAACTGGGAATAATACTAGTGTTCTAGTCCTTAATCCTGTTCCTGAAACTTTCAGAAAGAGCGGTCACATTACTTTCAGAAACAAAAAGGACACTTATCTTCTCGTTTCCTAGCTAGATCTCTATTATGGGCTGCATACTAACTTTCTCTTCCCTTTCTCATAAGATCATTTTCTGTTTCTCTTCCCTAATTCTCCATATGAATAGAACATAAAATTTCTTGCCACTCCTCAGTTTCATCATCCCCACTGAATAATTAACGAAATACCTACTTCGTCCATTTTTCAGGCTGTCTCCCTTCAAGCCCCCTAGTGTTTTAAATTTCTCTTTTGTCCACCAGTGTGGTAAAAATGACTTCATAATTTTCTCGTGCCATCTCCAATCATCAACAAAAAACTCTCTTTTTCATTTATCAAACCAGTCACTATTAACGTCATCAATTAACTCGTTATCTTCCCCATTAATCCCTAAATCGTCTTCCTCCGATCCTTCAGTTTCACTGTCCTCGTCAGATTCAAGTACACTATTACACACGGGCAAGGTAAAAATATCAGTAGCGGCAACGGCACATTTATTCACACAATTTGAAACTTCCTTTCCCTCAGACAAATTATTCTTTACTTTCCTTGAAGCATCAGAAAGTTTACCACAATTAATTTCATCAACTTCCGCCGCTTTACTTAAAACTTAATTACATTTAACACTGTTTCCATTTGAAGATTCATTACGTAACTCACAAGTAATAACTTTATCAACCTTGTTACGTACTTTAAAAACTTTGCCGCTAATGCATCTCATCTTATTATCATCCCCAGTACACTTAATATCAGACGACTTTAGATCAACACTTTCCTTCATGACAGAAAATAAATTTTCTGCTAATGATATTTTCATGAAATTAATAAATGGTTTAAAGCCAACTCATTGATATTAAACTTTAAAAACACTAACTACAGACATTTCAGAACATGTAAAAGGTTTCTATCCAGCATATGCATAAAATATGTAGAAGAGCATATAGAAGAGGTTGACATTATTAAATTACTGGGATTACAACCTAATAATAAATCCAGTTGGGAGGAACACACCGCAGAACTGCAGAAACGACTTAACAAATCTGTATTTTCAATTCGAGTGTTATGAGACGTAGGCAACATAAACATAGGAAAGTTTGCATAGTCTACTCACTTTCATTCCGTTATGTGATATTGTATGTTACTTTGGTGTAACTCTTCAAATCAAGCAAACGTTTTCAGAATCTAAAAGCGTGTAATACGTATTATTTATGGAGTAAATTCACGGCCATCCTGTAGAAGTCTCTGCAAACGAAATTTGACATAAATTACATATCATTTATTCCAACAAACAGCTCAGTTCATACATACAATACTAGGAACAAAAACGATCTACACGAGGACGTAAAAGTACTTTAGTTCAAAAAGGGGTCCACTACTCAGGAACACACATTTTCAATAATTTACCAGCAACCACAAAAATGTAGCGACAAATAAAGATCAGTGTAATAGGAGCCTGAAAGTCTTAATAATTGGCAAATACTTCTATTCCATAGACGAATTTTGTAATAGAACCAAATGATGTGTGTATCTGTATTCATACTATTAGTACTATTATATACTATATTATACTTCGTCAGGTGCAACATTAACAGTCGGAGAGCGTAAAACGTATGGTGTGGCATCATAGGCAATTGTATTGTGGTATCTTGCTTCATCCCAGGCTTGCTGAATGGACATTCGTACACACACTTCCTTTCGAACACTCTGCCGGTTCTTCTAGAGGAGGTACCACCGGATACTTGGAAGTGAATGTGGTTGCAACACGACGGGTTTCCAGCCCATTCGTCACGTGTTGCAACGCAAATGCTAGATGAAAAATTTTCCAGGACGTTTGATAGGACAAAATTCTGTTTTGAAATGGCCTGCGAGGTCCTTCGATCTGCCCCTGCCCCCCTTTTATTTCTTTCTTTGGGGGGGGGGGGGGCACTCAAAGATCCAATATATGACGAGGCTCCAGGTACGTCAGACGATATGCATCGTCGAGTCACCGGTGTATGCTCTAACTGTAATTATGTCTGCTCAGCGTTCTTTCGAACGGCGATTGCAAATGTACCTTTCAGTCCATGATCAACATTTTGAATACAAGTTGAAACAAAGGATAAAGTTGTGTTTTCTAATATAAACCTAATGTTGTGTGCTTAGGGTGGTTACCAAAGTATTGTTAGAGAATTGTTTATTACAATTACGCGTGTTCAAATGTTTGTAATGCTATTGGACCAAATTGCTACGGTCATCAGACCCTAGACTTACAAACTACTTAAACTAAGTTACACTGAGGACAATACAAACACCCATGCTTGAGGGAGGAATCGAACTTCCGGCGGGAACGGCCGCCCAAGTTGCGTGTCTACGAAACTGCATTGCAATGTCAAATGAGTCGACAGCGTGTATTACACGTAGCTGGTAACACTGTCTTTACTCACTTAAGTTAAACATGGAACGATGTTTCGTTAAAAAGAATATTTATTTTGTGGTGTACTTGTGGTCACCAAATTATTTCTAATAAAACGTTTAGGCCAATTAATGTGCCCAATACGATATTATTTAGAGCAGTGTAGGTTGAGAAATTTGTCCGGCAATATGTATTGTACCTCTTAGAAGTACACAGCCACATTCAGGAAACGATAGGTCAATTATTCCTTCTATAATTTAGACATTTCATACAGTAGTTGCTTTTTTCCGCGTATAAGACTCTTTATTTTTGAAGAATGAACATGTAACTTCCCTGCTTCACCTCATATACATTAGAAAGATAAATAAATGCGAAATAGTTTTCGTAAGCCCTTTCTGATACGGCAGAGTGTAGCCTATGTCATATGTCTATATACAACATTCGTAGGTGAACCTGCATTCACTGTAGGTCTCAAGTTGGTTCAAGAGGAAATAAAGCGTTAGCATAGTCGCGCAGCTTTACTTTACGGTATAAAATTATACAGCCTGGTATGGGACGCCAGCTTGGTAATGTTTGCACTGTTAACGCCAAGTTATATGTATACGCAGGGGGTTGAAAATAACTGCTGAAACAGACACATTCTTGACAGAGTTGTTATAATGGCTTGCTGCAGGCATAGTGTTCTCCTTAGGTTAGTTTACCTTAGTTTAAGTAGTTTGTAAGCTACGGACTGATGACCACGCAGTTTGGTCTGATAGATTTACAAACATTTGAACATTTTTGACAGACCGGGTAGATAGGAGCTCTCATCGCTGGTGGCGGATGGTCGGTTAAAATACTGTGCGTAGGCTGTAGTGTTCGAAATCCATAGTTTCTACGCAGATCTTGTGTTTGAATCAGGAAATGTACTTGCCCATTTTCGCGATTTCCATCAGTAAATTCGAATGTTTTTATAAACAATATGTCTTATGCTGTTATTGTGTTACACATGTGGACATCAAATTCAAATGTCTCTTAATCTATCGGACCAAACTGCGTGATCATCAGTCCGTAGCTTACAAACTACTTAAACCTAGGTAAACTAACCTACGCCGGCCGCGGTGGCCGAGGGGATTGAGGCGCTCCAGTCACGGTCTGCACGGCCACTACGGTCGGGGGTTCCAATCCCCCCTTGGGCATGGATATTTGTGCCGTCCTTAGTATAAGGTAGTTGATAAGTAGTTTGTAAGTTTAGGGACTGATGACCCCGTAGTTAAGTCCCATAAGCTTAACAAACATTTGAAACTAACCTACTGACAAACACATACACCCATGCCCCAGGGAGGACTCGAACCTCCACGGCGAGCAACTGCGAGTTGCTTTAGACCGCTCGGCTCCTCCACCGCGGCATATTAAAAGCCAACAGCACTAAGCTTTCCCAGGTGGTCTCCCATCCAAGTACTGACAGAGCCCAATATTGCTTAACTTCGGTGATCGAACGAGAACCGCTGTATCCAACGTGGTATGGCCGTTGGCGCCATGTGCACATCGGAAGAGTGTTTGTTAAGATTGACATACAACTTTTCTTTTTGACTTGTGGAGGTCGTTACGTCTACATTCTGTGTGTGATCTAACGTGTGTGGTTAGTGCTTTGCGGGGCAAAGATTTTTTTTAAACACGTCTGGCGGCAGTGGCATACATGGTCCACACGAAGAGCGTGGTTGGTGGCATTGTAAATACTTGCGAACACCCCAGTGACAGACGAAATTCTTTATTATGTCTTACATACAGATTTTTGTTATGCATACCAGCAGAGTTGTAATTGTATTACAATACCTAACAGAGTGTATCAGGATGAAGTATACAGTTACTTTGCCCAAAGACATTATGTGGCGAACGACTCCCTAAAAAGGAACATTTCATTTTTTGGATAGTCTTAAATGTTTGACTGCGGTTGGAATTGTTTTTAAATAATTGTCGATAAATTTACGTTGTTTTTTTCATCGACCCCTTCAATTGTATTTCAATGTAATGAGAATCAGTGGTGGAAATTATAATTTTTTTCTTCCCGCCAAAGAAAATTAGTTTATGGATGGTACGGCCAGGTTTCGAACCCTGTACTCTTGATTCAATGTCATTACCTGACCTCCTCATAGCACTTCTGTCCCCATCCCCTCTAGAACAATCGGTCTACCACCAAACACGCTTGAATTTAATGCATATATAATTCGCTCGACTTTACTGGTATTTGTTTATAAACAATTGTTATTAAACATTACTTACGAACAGCAAGACATCTACTGTTGCTGACTGACGATTTCCTGAGAGAAAACGGAATGTTGTTTCTGGAGAATTGTTAATGCAAAACATAAGATGTCTCAATTAATTTAATATGGAAATTAGGATTTTAAAAAAATAATAGGGGGATGTCGGCACGGCGACGGCGGATCTTGTAACACTATAGCATACTCCTTTCCCTGATAATCCATTGTTTATTATTGTTTTATCCAATTGTTACTAAATTATTTATTTTAATAATTTGATATTTTGTATTGTAATGACTGATGTCCATATTTATAATCCTTGACTTAGTAGAAGTAAGTGTTGTGATAGAAACTGTAAAACTTAATTATTTTTTGTGACAATGTTTATTTTCTGTTTAAACATACTGCAGCTGTTATTATAGAAATTGTTCTGTATAAAATATGAAATAATGTGTGCTGGTTCATGTTAGGGCAAATTTAGTAATTGGAGTTAAAAGATGGAGTGCAGTATCTAGGAACGGAAAGGTGGCCAATGCAAGGTAAGAGGGGGTTGGTTGGCGGGAGACGCTTCTGGAAAGGTGGAACAGGCAATTTTGGTGGAGTGAGAGTCGTTGTTCACTGCTAGCCGTGAGCAGTCGAGTATGAAGTACAGAAGTAGCCAACTAGCACGTTAAGTGGTAATATTGGCTTTTGTGACAAACGTGTTGGAGACTAAGAAGATGCTGTGGAATTGGATGCTAAATTAATTTGCTGCAAGTTTCCAATAGCGTTGAATGCAAGTACATAGTCTCCGAAGTATTATGGTTTTGTCATGTTGGCTCGTTGTGCAATACCAGCTTCGCCACGAAGAGGAAATGAGCTCACACAGCCACACCAACTACTGAAATGTTTCTGGAAGCATATTGTGCTCACTAAATCAGCTAATCAGTCACCTACTGTTCTGAAAGTAATGTATCTTTAGTTTTGTATTCATGCACGAACCAGCAATTTGTTTAAAGTTGCCCAATAGATTGATCCAAAAAAAAAAAAAAAAAAAAAAAAAAAAAAAAAAAAAAAAAAAAAAAAAAAAAAAAAAGAAAGAAAAAAAAAAAAGAAAAAAGAAAAACAGTGTACAAACCGTGATTTTCCCAACTCATACTACCAAGTAGGTTTCTTTCCTGGTGATGCAAATTCCGAGAATCCTGAGAATAAATATTATTACTTTCAAGAACTTTTAATGCAGTGTGTATGTGTGTTAAGCAGAACAGTACTAGTATTCAGTATTATCAGTACAGTAGACAAGTACCAATTATTTAAATACTGTTCAGATAGAAAAAACTAACTGAAAGTTTAATATTACTATTTTGTTGCAAGTTACATATTCTAAAGTTTTAGTCAGCAAACAAATGTAATTGCATTATTAAAAGTGTAGCTAGCATCAGGTCTTTCATGAGAATTTCAAGAATCAATAGTTTCATTTATTGTCTATAATAACCAGAATCAAACTAGTTGTCAAATATCTTTTAGAAATACCAAACCATGGAAAAGTACTGTTCTCTGTTTAACAAAGAAACTGCAAGTTAAGGTAAAGTAATGAAAGTGCAGTTAATTTCAATTTTATTCTTGTACCCATTTCTTAAAACAATTAAAAGATTACCAGATATTCAAAGTATCAGATTTTCTATTGGTGCTTGTTTGTCAGTTTGTTTTTGTGTTAGATTTGAACATACTGTAGTCAGAAGTGTTGAACAGGGCAGCACATTAGCTTGTTTGTTTCATTAACCAGTGACATTCATATAGGACTATCTTGGTAATGGTTCCAAATTTAAGCAGATTACTGTCTGCACCACAATGTTATACACATTAGTAATTGTTCAAGTTTTACTGCTATAAATGTTTCCTTTCTTTTTGCCTTGAAGTTTTTGGATAATTAATGTAGGCCTAAATTTACTTGATCTGAAATTCAATTTTTGGTAACAATTTGTTTATTTCCCTAAACCAGGGCGGCGACCGTTTTTGTTAAACATTGCAGTTCACTTAATTTGCAGTTTATATTGAACCTACAGCATTATTTGAAGGGCATTACCTCTCGAAACGAAACATCTTTAGAGACGAAGTTGAATACCGATTCCTTGTCCGTTAGACACACAACACGGTTAAAAACTAAAACCCTGGCACAGGTGTATTAACATAACAGTGGTGTTTCGCAGTGCATAACGCGCGCATAACTTCGTGTTGTGTAAGTGTGACTGTACTGTAGAAATACCACTGGGCTGTTACAATCTGGAGGGCGAACCTAGGGAGGGTTCTCGGAAGGCCAAGTTGTTTACGAGTTTTCAAACTCTTGTGTTAATTTCAAGGACATGTTACATGTTATCAGTCACTATTCCCACTAAGTGCATTGTCCAAAGTGCATTACTTTCCAACCTTCCCATCGGTACTCACTAATAAGAGTTGGGCAATACATAACTGAGGGTAGTAAAAAGTTTATGGCTCGTTGTCTCTGTTCAAAGGGGTGACTTATGAATGTCAGCTTCTATGCCCTAAACCATAGGTCTCCAATTTACTACGCCACGAGGGCCACATTTCAAGTTCCGAATCGCAGTGCGGGCCGGATTCACATTTGGCGATTACTGAAGAATGCGATAGTAACGACTACTTTGACATGTGACGTCACTGATAAGGCAGGAACCCCAATTTAACCTGTATACGGTATTATCACCATCTCATCGCTCATTACACCCGCAAACAAAGATCAGTTACATATGAACTAGGTTCTAAATGCAGTTTAGGTGATGGCTGCTTCTGTTTAACATGTATATGTTGTTGGTGGTAAAACTTCAGATCACTGGCAGCGGTGTACTGCACTTACGTGACGATGTTGGCAGTGGTATCTGTGCAGCACACAGGGACAGTTGTGCTGATCAGTTGTTTACGAGCGTCAAGTGAAACAGCCGTGTTCCGACGAAATTTATGACGACATAATAAATTTTCGCCACACTGCAATGTCCACTGCAAACAAAAATGTTCAAATGTTTGTTAAGCTTATGGGACTTAACTACGGGGTCATCAGTCCCTAAACTTACAAACTACTTATGAACTACCTTATACTAAAGACGGCACAAATATCCATGCCCGAGGGGGGATTCGAACCCCCGACCGTAGTGGCCGTGCAGACCGTGACTGAAGCGCCTCAGTCTCCTCGGCCACCGCGGCCGGCCCACTGCAAACGATCAATATTTCAAATTCTTAGTATTTTGCCATTAAAACAAGAGTGTTCGGTATATGGATGCGTGAAGGTAAATGGACAAGTTTGTACTGTAAAAATGTAATGGTAAAGTCATAAAAAGAAAAATGTATAATAAACAAATAAAAAAATAAAGAAAGAACGAAAGATTGCACTTTGTTGGTTGAAGTTAACTGTGCCTCTTAAAACATCTCATCAGCTGTTGTTGTGCCATAAAGGGAAATCAGTTCTGCTAGTTTTTTGGTTACTTCAAAGTTTGAGCTAACACGTCTTAATAACAACAGAACTTTGGCATTATTACTGATAATAAGTAGATTCGTCCAGGACTATTCAATACCAAGCAAATTTGGATGCCCTTTCTTGCAACTTACTTTGTTAAATCGGAAGCAATGGGTTTAACTCGACGCCCCAAAGTATCTGCTGATAGAGAAACAACTTCACATTGTTACATTTTGCCAGGGAACAATTCTTCAGCTGTAATCAGCATGCAGTTCTTTATGAATCACAATCCGCCAATGGCTTTCCTCGTTTGACGAATTCGTGGCCAATTCTTCAGCTTGCTTTCGTGGCGGAATCTATTTCATAAACATGTTTCTTAAAATTGTTTTGTTCCAAACACAGTCTACGTTTTCCATTTCGAATTTCTACTCATGTATATCGTCTTCGAGCGCATCAAACTGTGCACGATGCTTTGTTTCATAATGAGGATGGATATTAAGGTCCTTGAGTACAGCTATAGGTTCATTGCAGTTTTTACGCATGGTTTTTTTGCTTTACTCTATGACGAAGCATTTCACGCCCCATGTTTTATTGCATAGTCGACACCAGGCATCGACTTTTCTTGTTTCTACCGACATATTGCACAGTTTACACGTATTGGGCACAAACATCGAATAGATTTTACAAACAAAGAAAAGTTTATGTAAGAAGGGACACGCTACAGCGAACGATCGAAACAAACAAGACGAAATGAGAAAAGCAAAATACAGCCAGGAACCTACTTGAAACTGGTGCGCGGGCCGGATGAAAGCCCTCCGAGGGCCGTATTTTGTAGACCCCTTTCCTAAACAGTTACCCAATCTGTTTAAACGCCGGCCGCGGTGGCCGAGGGGTAAGTTCCGTCGCGACAGCGGCCGAGTGAGGAAGTGCGGCCTACCTCGCTGGGAAGCGGCCTACGGCGCGTGCTGTTGACGGAGTTATTTACTTCCTGTAAGTACTGATACGAAAACATCACGGATTCCTCGATGAGACATTGTAACCTGAAGTTTGGATTTTCGTTCTGCTATGGACGTCCCAAAGTTTCCAGCGTTGTCGAATGGTTGTATGACGACATAGGTTTGAAAGACGAAGATGTAATAGGAATGCAGTATGATTTCTTAGAAAACATATTGTACGTGAAAATAGTTGACGAAGACATTTGTCTACGGATTATGGCTAAAACGAAAGGTTCTATCAACTTCGTTCACGATAATGGAGAAATTAGTAAGGTGTCTGTTAGTTTTGCTGGTTTAGGTCTCCGTACTGTGCGGATTTTCAATGTTCCCTTTGAAATGCCACTCGAGAAATTCGAACAGGCACTTACGCCTTATGGGAACGTACTCGACATTCAACGTAAGAAATGGTCTGGACTAAAACACTTTAACGTCGATAACGGCGTAAAAAGTGTTACCATCGACTTGCGGAAGCACATACCGTCACAAATCATGATTCAAGGTTTCCGTGCTCTCGTAATATACGAAGGCCAACCCCGTACTTGCGCTAAGTGTAACTCACCGGAACACCTACGTGCAGAATGTCCCAACGTACGGAACGTGCGTAGAACCACCCATCCTGTACAACTACCGACTACCCCTGCAGAATCGGGTAGTGAGACGTACACAACCGTGCTCGCCAATACGTCGCCACGTCGAAACGAGCAGTTACAGCCTTTTCCTGGAGTACAACCTGCTGTGCCTGTTCCCGTTATAAATACGATTGAGAACCCAGAGCCCCCAGTCAGCAGCATTACTGATGCGGGTAGACAAGAGGAAACGGACGCCGTGACGGCTGTGTCCGTAACGGCGGCCGAAGAGACGCGGCCCTGTCAACAACAGCAGACAGCGGCCAGCGCGGAACCTGGTGGTACGCAGCACCGCCAACAGGTGGCGCCGCCTGTAGCGGCACAGACCTCCGCCGAAGTACGGGAACCAGAAAACGAAATGGATACTTCAGAACCAAAGTCCACTGTTGAAAAATCCTCACAGTCTGCCAACCATTGCCACACTGGCAAGGAAACGGCAGATACGCAACGAATGGAGATCAACTCTTCACAACAGAGGAATACTAAAGCTAAGAAGTTGCGAACGCAAACGGAAGGAGAAATTCAAGACTTAGATCGAAAACGGCAAAGAACCAAGAAGATCCTTAAAAATGAACACGCCGATCCCACGAACACCACGGAAGAAGAAAAGGGAAAGCAACGAGCGGAGACTCACGTGCCCTCCCGACCTGAAACAACACAGGAAGAACCAACGGATGACACACGACACCACCCATCGGATAAACCAACTGCATGGGCTGAAGAAATGGAGGATTAAATCCACACAGACCCATGCAAGATTATAAAGCCGCAACCTTAAACATCAATAGGTTAGAATCCGCACGAAAAGTACAAGCTTTAAAAGATTACATTTATGCTGCGGATATCGACATACTCATGCTCCAGGAAGTTTGTACTACAGAATTAGACAATATATATGGCTACGATGTGAATTTTAATATTGGACAAGAAAGTGGAACTGCTATATTGGTACGACATGGCATACATTACGAAATGACAGCACTGCTTGAAAACGGCCGGGGCATCTCGTTTCAAATACAAGATATCCTTCTAATTAACATCTACGCACCGTCAGGTACTGGAAATAGACGTAGTCGAAGCCAGTTTTACCGGGACGACTTGGCCCGTCTCATTCCGAGAGCGAATTCGAAGATAATTTTAGGGGGAGACTTTAACTGCGTCCTCCGCAGAGAGGACCAAATTCCTAACTTTAACTATTGTGACGAGCTTCATGTTTTGACGGAGGGCCTCCATATGGTAGACAGCTGGATAAACCTGCGACCGAACTCCCAAGGATTCACCTTTGTCACAAACACGTCCGCTAGCAGATTAGATCGTATCTACTGCACAACAGACCTTTCCAGATCCGTGAGAAACTGCGAAATATGGCCGGTTAGTTTTTCAGACCACTGTGCGTATCACGTATGGGTGAGACTCACGCAGCAAAAAACCTTTCTTGGACGTGGAGTCTGGCAGTTAAATCTTTCACTTCTCCAGGACAACTGTTTAAGACAGGATGTAATTGAAACATGGAACAGATGCGTTCGACTTCAAGCCCGATACCGAGAACGCTTGGCTTGGTGGATAAACTGTGCCAAACCACATATCCGAAAAACCATCATACAGTACGCCAGACAAAAAAACTATTGGAGGAAGAGAACAATGGAAGTATTTTTCACCTGTCTAAGGGAGCTCTACGCCGATTCGATTAATCCAGCAGACAATTTTGCTCGAATTAAACGTACCAAGGCCAAACTTATATCCTTGACTAGCCCATCTGGGCAGGGCAAGATAGTACGCGCACGCAACATAAATGACCTCTGCAATGAAAAAGCGTCAATTTACCACATCATTCGTGAATCCAAGAGGGCGAAACAGAAAATAATAACCCACATAAAAGACGAGCATGGCAATGTCTACTGTGACCAACGGGCGATAAAACTGTGCATTCTGAATTACTATCAACAACTCTACTCCGAATCACTGTATCAAGACACCGAAGAAGAGGATCTATTATCCGAGGTTACAACTCAACTAACCCAAGAAGATAACGTATCTATTTTAGAAGAATTCACTGACGAAGAGGTGAAAGCACTTTTAAAGCACGCGCCACGTAACAAAGCCGCTGGAACAGATGGCTTGCCTATCGAATTCTACGTGAGCTTCTGGGACGTCATCGGTACTGAGCTTACTAAAATGTACAACGAACTCCTGTCTATTAGCGAATTACCACCAACCTTCACGGAAGGCATGGTGGTTCTTGTGCCAAAAACTCGAAATCCGACGATGATAACACAGTACCGTCCTATAACTCTGTTGAATTCGAATTTTAAAATATTTACACGCTTGATCAACGACAGAATGAAGCCCACTTTAAAAAAAGTTCTAGGATCATATCATGCACACCCGGTGACCGGAAGAACAATGGCACACGTTTTGGCGGAATACAGGGACCTCTCCCACTTAACATGGATTACTAAAAGTAAGCTCGCAGTCGTATTTTTGGATTTTGAGAAAGCTTACGACAGAATCAGCCACACGTACTTACTACATACGATGCGCAACATGGGGTACAACGAACAGGTCGTTAGTCTTATACGGAAGTCCATTGGACACACACAGTCCAAATTCAAAATAAACGGTCAGTTAACAGAAGCTGTGAAGATTAAGAGAGGGGTGCGGCAAGGATGCCCTCTCTCCTCAACACTGTACGCACTCGGCATTGAACCGCTCCTTAAGGGGTTCCACGCCAAACTACAAGGTCTCCGGACTTTAAATAGCAGAACAGTATGTCATGCGTACGCGGATGACGTGAGCGTGGTCGTCAACAACCAACAAGAACTCGATATAGCACGGCAGGTTGTAGAAAAATATACTAGTGCTAGTGGTGCCAAACTCAACATGGAAAAGTCTAGAATATTGATGTTAGGCCCTCCGACAAACACGGAACAACCAAGGTGGCTGCAGGAAATCAAGGAGAGGACACAACTCGGGCTGAAAATCACAGCCAATCCACTGCATATGAGCAACCTCAATTGGACGCAGAAGTTGAATAGTTTGCGATTCACGATTAAGGAACACATTATCCGATCGTTGGATCCTTTTGCAGAGAGCGGACTTTGTCAACACCTATGTATTTAGTAAAGTATACCATACAGCTGCAGTGTTACCAATACCCCCTAAGATAGCGGACCGAATTTTAGCGATTGCTTGTTGGTTTATTTGGAGGGGAAACATTTTTAAACCTCCCTTTGCGACCGCAACGTTATCACGCCTGCAAGGAGGGCTCGGTGTGAAAAACATTCACGCCCAGTGCACGGCCATCTTCATGCATGCAACAATGAAGATGTTGCAAACAAACCTGAACACGATCACGCACCGACTTTTCGCATGTCTAGATCCTGGCGACAAAAGGCCTCCGGTGAATGTAGGTGGAATAAATAGCAGTCTGGCCTATGTTCGCAATTATTATTTAGAATTAAGTTACATCGACGCAGACTGTAACGGACTAACAACAAAAAACCTGTATACTGAAATTACAAAAATGCAGCCACCGCATCCAATCCAGTCGAAACACCAGGGGCTTCAGTGGAAGAACATATGGAAAAATGTTCAGAATCCCGTGCTTCCGTCTCACGTACGAGCTGTCTGATACGAGGTTGTGAACAACGCCATCGCTACAGGTGAAAAACTATATAACATCAAACTCCGCCCGACTCCATATTGCAATGCATGTCTTCTCGTTGACTCCCTCGCGCATAAGTTCACTTGCAGGGATCAAACGGAGATATGGACCTGGACAAGGAAAAAGTTGTCTCTCATAACACGAACTAGTACAATGAATATCACGACAACGCACATTTTGCACCCAGACTGGAAATTCTTTCCTAACGCCAAAAATAACAGTTACGCCTGGCTCATTGGATATTATGTGTGCTACAGCATCAACTATAAGAAGAAATCCTTACCTGACTTTTTACAATTGTTATCAACGGAACATCACAAGTTACTAAGTCGACCTAGATACAAAGATTTGTTTCAAAGATTCCTCATAGTACTGTTATCGGCTTTAAGTGACAATACGTTAAACTACGACATGCGACGAAATGCGATTTTTTTAAACTCATTATTTTCATACTTTTTTTATTATGTTTCTGTTCTTCTTCAGTCTGGAACTTATAACTGGTATCAAATAAAGCAGTGACGATAAGGAAAGTGTCACAAGGTTTACAAAAACAAGAAGGAAGATAAAAATAATTGCTTTCCGTTTACCTTAATTTCATATCATAACGCCCATGAGAGCGTTTCTCGTAAACAATCAAAGGAGAAATATTATTCAATGAAAGCCTCACGGAAGAAGAAGGCAAATCAAACGTACTATAGAAGAAAACTTAAAAAAAAAGGGGGGGACTGAGGCGCTCCAGTCACGGTCTGCACGGCCACTACGGTCGGGGGTTCGAATCCCCCCTCGGACATGGATAGTTTTGCCGTCTTTAGTATAAGGTAGTTCATAAGTAGTTTGTAAGTTTAGGGACTGATGACCCCGTAGTTAAGTCCCATAAGCTTAACAAACATTTGAACATTTTTTTCTGTTTAAACAAGATCAATAATTAATCTGTAGTTTAGCCAGTCTATCAATCTGCATATGAAGACGTAAAAATATATTTAACAAACATAAATTAAACCTCTGAATAACCAACAAAATGGATTCCAAGATAAAGAAGTGATTCACTCACGAAGTGATTCTTTATAAACAGAGTTTATTTCTCTTTCTGGACATGAAAATGCGGATGTGATCCTACTTTATGCATCGGTAAATAGCTGAATATTTCCCCAATTATTGTTCATGAGAGGCAATATAAGTATCACATGCACTCGAGAGTAAAAGTTCCAAATTATCACTTGTAAATAAATGAAGTTCCAAATTAAACTGCGATAACAGTATTTATTATAAAACACAGTTTGTCATCACACGTGTGCACAATTGCTGATTTATCACAGTTCCGCCTGCAGCGGTGGCCGAGGTGACTGAGGCGCTCCAGTCACGGTCAGCACGGCCACTACGGTCGGGGGTTCGAATCCCCCCTCGGGCATGGATATTTGTGCCGTCCTAGTTCGTAAGTAGTTCATAAGTTGTTTGTAAGTTTAGGGACTGATGACCCCGTAGTTAAGTCCCATAAGCTTAACAAACATTTGAACATTTGATCACAGTTCCACAGCCCTACTAACGTGCATAGTTTACCACTTTCCACCGGAGACTAAGTTCTGCAGTCACAGTCCACACATGCCTATCTCTTCAAATCACAAGTTCGTACCGCCGCTTCAGACCGCTCAGCGTCACAACCTTTCACCACCACGTCCAAGTTATGAGTCCCTTCCAAAGCGTTTGAGAGCATGCTCTCCCTGCTCCCAAAATTGTATCCTTCTGCGCATCCTAACGCCTCATCTTTAAAATACAATTTCCCTTCCAAAATATTATACATTTGAATATCACAGAATTAAATGCTTTGACCACCTCCCTACAGATGTTGTTTACATTTATCAAACAAATATATATTTAACAATACTAAAAACGGCTGAGACTGAAGCTCGTTGCTCAGGTAGTGTCTCACTGTTCAAATATACTGCCACCGTCTAAATATGACTTACACAATTAATATTTAATTTATCATGGACTTTTTTGTAAATATATTCAGTTCTTGTCCACAAATACATATAATTGTTTATATATATAAATTATCTGCAGCATATCTACTATTTTTAGTTGGCAATGAAATATTTAAATGACAGTCTACAAAATAAAAAAACGAACGTTACTAAGAATAATATTAAATATTGCCTCGAGAGACCACCAACACCAACTGCCGGCGTGGCGCAGGGGATAGCGTCACGAACTGCAGAGCATAAGTTCGCCGGTTCAATCCCGCCCACCGGCAAAAATTTATTTCTTTGTAATTTACAATTCTAGAAGGTTCTACATCTTTCTTATGTTCACTTGTAAAATCTACTTGTTTCTTATGTTAACTGTTCTTCTAATTTCTGGTAAATTCTGTCTGTGTATAAATAGCAGAGCACTCTGCCTGAGAGGCAGTCAGTGCTGCGTGTATGTTGAGTTCGTAATAAACGCGATTTCAGTATAAGTGCTGTGTTTAGTTACCTTCGAAGTCAAGCCTACTTCCATTGCAACGTGACATTGTTTGGTGGAGGCGCCCGGGTACACTGCGCAACAGCTGCATCACCGTGGCTCCGATTAGGCAACGTAAAAGCCGTCGCTTACACGGACTGGAACCGGAATAAAAGGGATACACCGAGTACATCCTTCCAAAAGTCCGTATTATCAGAATAACGATGTAGACGAAACCACCAATAAGCCAACTGCACATCAGACACCCGTCGGTGTTCTCTGGGGATGCTGGACAGGACCCCAACAAAAGGCTAAAAGGGTTCGACCGAGTCGCCAAGTACAACAGGTGGGACCATACCATGTGCTTGGCCAACGTTTATTTCTACCTGGACGGAACAGCCCAGCAATGGTTCGAAAACAACGAAGACAAGTTGAATGACTGGGAGACATTCCAGTAGGAACTTAAGAAGACGTTTGGAGACCGCCAGCGACAAATCCGCTCGGCGGAGGAACAACTGAAGAACCGGGCCCAACGACATTGTGAGCCGACACAGTCGTACATACAGAATGTTTTGGCCCTGTGTAACGTAGTCAATCCGAACATGACTGAAGCGGACAAAATCACGCACCTGATGAAGGGAATTGCAGAAGATATGTACCAAGCTCTTCTGATAAAAGACGTCGCTACGACAGAAGAGTTCATCAAGTGGTGCCAGCGTATTGAAGAGATGCAACAAAGGAGGGTTGGACGCAAAAAGTATGACAGACTCCCAAATGTAGTCCCTGTGGCCGTTGTGGAAGACCCAGCAGGACTTGGCTTCTCTCATACGACAAATCGTGAGAGAAGAATTACAACAGTGCATGGCAGCCGGGACTATTAGACCGAGCGAGCATCAGATTATGGCCATGGATGTGAGCCCTGTAAGTCACGAGGTATCCGACGCCGCTGAGGACGAGGTATTTCAAACATTAGCTCCTGTCTGCCCCGTCAATCGCACCCGACGTGAAGAATGGCGTCGCCCTGCTATGACTTACGCTGCAGCCGCCAAACGACAGCCCATGAACCGACCGACGCGACCACAGCCAACTCCCCCGGTAACTATGACGCCCCGCAGAAGAACAGACGTCTGGAGGACAGAAGACAACACACCACTGTGCTTCCACTGTGGACGCCCTGGACATGTCGTACGCTACTGCAGAGAGAGGAGGCGAGTATTCGATGATTATTTTGCCGCAAGACGTCAGCCGTCAGAGCAGTTCTATCCGAGGCAGTCACCTGCTGATGAGTTCAGTCGACCTATGGGAAGAAGCCCATCGCCGTACTCTAGACGAGGTCGCTCCCCGACGCGCCGCAGCAGTTCACCGTCGCCGTACAGAGGTACCAGCCGCTCCCCTAGCCGCCGCGCCCAGGAAAACTAAGCGAGGCGACCATCTACGGAGGTGAGGCCGCCGCAGATGAAAATCCTCCATGGACGACAGTCGCTAAGATGTCGGGAAATCTCATCGACGTCGTAATCGACGGCCAACCTATCCGGGCACTTGTTGATTCAGGAGCCTCTTTTTCTGTATTATCTGATAATTACCGCCGCACAGTAAAGAAGAAAATGTTCTGTGATACGGGAGCAACAGTGCTGAAGGTCGCGAATGGAAAGTACGTCCATCCAGCAGGAACTTGTGTCGCAAGAATAACCATCAACAACAGAACGCAGCCGTTTGAATTTGTCGTGTTAAAAGAATGTAGTCACAATGTCATCCTCGGATGGGACTTCCTTCAGGCATCCCAAGCTATCATTGACTGTGGAAGATATGAGCTGCAAAGTGAAGAAGTTGTTCCGCCAGATACACGTAATACAGAATTTTCTGGAAAGTTATTTGTCGTTGACAATGTGACGATACCGCCGTTGACAATGAGAAGAGTTGCAGTCACAAACACAGATGACTGGTTAAACTGTGAAGTTCTTGTTGATAGTAAAAAGTTTATCAGGCTCACAAAAGAAATTTACATACCAGCGGCTATCATAAGCATTACCGGTGGTCAGGGAGAAATTTGGATCACAAATTGTCACGAGCAGTCACAACTTATCCCCAAGGGAATGTGTATCGGGACAGCTGAACCAATCCAGGACGGTGAGCTCAACGTCATCAATGAAGACCCATGCCCTGCTATTAGTACAGACAACACGCTGGAGGAAACAACCGTGGAACTGCCAATAGGGCCTGGACTGACCAAGGAACAACGCCAGCGGGTGTTAGGTATACTACGCCAATTTTCGGGTGCATTCACACCTCAGCAGGGGAAAAGTCAGACGAAACGGCCCACAATAAAGCACCGTATCAATACTGGGTACCATCCGCCAATTAGCCAGCGTTCGTATAGAGTGTCGCCAGCTGAAAGACGGATAATTCTGGAGGAAGTGGAGAAGATGTTGCGAGATGACATTATTCAACCTTCGGAGAGTCCTTGGTCGTCTCCGGTGGTCCTCGTAAGAAGAAGGATGGCACGTGGCGATACTGTGTCGACTATCGGCGGCTGAACAGTATCACAAAGAAAGATGTCTACCCATTGCCGCGTATTGATGACACCTTAGACTGCTTGAAAGGAGCTACATACTTCTCAACTATGGACATGCAGACAGGTTACTGGCAAATCGAGGTTGACGAAGCTGACAGGGAGAAAACGGCTTTTATTACACCTGACGGTCTCTATGAATTTAAAGTAATGCCATTTGGATTATGTAATGCTCCAGCCACATTCGAACGCATGATGGACAACTTGCTTCGACACCTTAAGTGGACGACGTGTCTCTGCTATTTAGATGACATTGTCGTTTTCTCAAAAAACATTTTAAGAACATCTGAGTCGCCTGTCAACTGTGTTGAAGTGTGTTCCGGCTGCAGGTCTCCGCCTCAATCCAAAGAAGTGCCTCTTCGTCGCAAAAGAGATAAAAATCCTGGGGCACCTAGTCAACGGAGATGGTATCCGTCCTGACCCAGATAAAGTAAGGGCAGTGACAGAATTTCCAACTCCTCAGCACATTCGTGATGTGAGAAGTTTTTTCGGGCTGTGCTCATACTACCGACGTTTCATAAAAGGATTTTGTAACAAGGCACGTCCATTACAAGAACTTCTGCAGGGAGACGCCAAATTTTACTGGGACGAGACAAAAGAAAGAGCTTTCCGGGCACTTAAGTAGGCTCTAACTTCCGCACCAGTGCTAGCCTTGTACGACGAGAATGCAGAAACGGAACTTCACACAGACGCCAGTGGCTATGGGATTGGTGCAGTGCTTGTACAAGTTCAGGAAGGTGCCGAAAAACTGATAGCCTATGCGTCAAGAGTACTCTCAAACTCCGAGATAAACTACTCTACAACTGAAAAAGAATGTATCGCGGTTATCAACAAGTTCCGGCCGTATTTATTCGGCAAACCATTCACCGTCGTGACAGACCACCATTCTTTGTGTTGGCTGACTAGCTTGAAGGATCCATCAGGTCGACTAGCCAGATGGGCAATAAGACTCCAAGAGTACGATGTCACAGTGGTATTCAAGAACGGGCGCAAACACAAGGATGCCGACTGCCTTTCGTGGAATCCATTAGTGGAACACAACAGCATTAATGAAATTTGAGCTCTCACTGAATTAGACGACGTTACAGCTGAACAGAGGGAAGATCCAACACTATTTAAAATGATAGAGGCCTTGGAAAAAGGAGAACCGACCAATTGAGAGTTCCAACTTATAAACGGAACATTGTACAAGAGCAACTACGATCCACTGGGCCCCAAATGGCTACTTGTTGTTCCAGCTCATCTCCAGCCAGCTAATCTCAAATATTTCCATGATGCTCTGGGATTCGTGAAGACCCTAGACAGAATCAGACGCAGGTATTACTGGAAAGGTCTCTACCGATCTGTCAAGCACTATGTGAGTCACTGTAAAGAGTGCCAGCGACGGAAGCATGTGCCGCAATTACCTCCAGGAGATCTCGAACCGATTCCGCCGGCAGCAGCTCCATTCCACCGAGTTGGGATCGATCTTTTAGGGAGGTTCCCGAAGTCGACAACCGGTAACCGTTGGATAATAGTCTGCACTGACTACCTCACACGCTACGCTGTCACCAAACCTGTGCCGACTGCAGAAGCTCCAGAGATCGCAAAATTCCTTGTAGAAGACATTATTTTGAAGCATGGACCACCACGTGTTATGATATCTGATCGTGGAAAGGTATTCCAGTCCAAACTAGTATCAGAGGTAATGTCACGGTGCAACATTGTCCACAGAATGACAACTGCATACCATCCTCAGACAAATGGTCTTACGGAACGTTTTAACAAAACGTTAGCCGCCATGCTGTCGATGTACGTCGATGTTGAGCAGAAGGATTGGGATACAATTCTGCCAGTCGTGACATTTGCTTACAATACCGCAAGACAAGACACCACAGGCTTCACTCCGTTTTTCCTGCTCCATGGCCGTGAAGCTGAGACGACAATGGATACACTATTCCCGTTCCAACCGGACGACACTCAAGATGACTATGTTAAACAGCTCATCACCAGGGTCGAAGAAGCAAGACAGCTGGCTCGCATACGGACACTGGACGCCCAGGAGAAGGACCGTCAGCGGTATAACGACAATCACCGACCTGTTGTGTACAGCCCAGGAGATCTTGTATGGATTTTTACCCCTGTACGGAAGGTTGGACTGTCAGAGAAGTTATTGAAGTGATACTTTGGTCCGTATCGTGTCATACGCCGCCTGTCAGACGTCACATACGAAGTTGAGGATTATGAGCCGTCGTCGAAACGTCAAAAACGAAGAGACATTGTTCACGTCCTGCGCATGAAGCCTTACTACGATTCTGAAGAGCAGGTAGACGACAATGGCTTCTTGTTCTAGGACTTTAAGGACGGTAATGTTCCTGATGAAGCCATGACAGGAACGTCTGTCGTCGATAATCGCGGAGAAGGGAAGGATTCTCTTGAACTGTCATACAGAGGACTCATGACACGGTCAAGATCCAGGACATTGCAGCTGGCTCCACAGGGATCACAACAGCGGGTCGCTGTTTCTCCAGGAAAGGGAGCAATGCCGCGAGAGACCACGGACACCAACTGCCGGCGTGGCGCAGGGTATAGCGTCACGGACTGCGGAGCAGAAGGTCGCCGGTTCAATCCCGCCCACCGGCAAAAATTTATTTCTTTGTAATTTACAATTCCAGAAGGTTCTACATCTTTCTTATGTTCACTTGTAAATTCTACTTGTTTCTTATGTTAACTGTTCTTCTAATTTCTGGTAAATTCTGTCTGTGTATAAATAGCAGAGCACTCTGCCTGAGAGGCAGTCAGTGCTGCGTGTATGTTGAGTTCGTAATAAACGTGCTTTCAGTATAAGTGATGTGTTTAGTTGCCTTCGAAGCCAAGCCTACTTCCATTGCAACGTGACAATATAATAAAATACATATATAAATGTAATGCTCTTTGCTGGGTTCCTGTTTTGTCTTTCTGTGGTGGAATCTATGTTCCGACACAAGAATATTATTACTTTAACGAAAAGCAGAACAAGAGAGCAAAACAAAGTTTATTGAAAGAATACGGAAATAACGTGGCAGGTCTTTTAAGATAGGTAGCATGGTGCAATGCTGCCCATTTGCTTCTTAATCTGTTACTGATAAACATTACATATCAATAATTGTAAATATAAGTCTTATAATATTATTATTATAGTACTGAGGTTTATCGGGTTTTTATCTGTAAGGGATATTGAAATTGTAATTACAGCATTTGATTCTCCCAAGAGTCCTGAATCCATTCTTATAATTATATTTGTCGTATGATCAGTCCCTGATTTTGTATGGAATTTTAGAATAATGTGTGTGGCAATATTGTATTTCAGTTGAAATCTGAGTTAGCCGCCCTCGCTCATCCAAGACAGTCGCTTCCTGTTTTCGAGCACGTTAGGGAAACCATGACTACCTGTATCCCATTCACTATGTCCAAACTGTTAGCCGGCCAGCTGGGGAACCCAACATCCTGGCAAAACCCGCCTTTCACATGGAAACAATCAGCTTCCTCCTGTATCTGTAATGTCACAACTTGTTATCTGGCATTCGTCCTTAAGAGCATCATTGTCCTACTAAGTGCAACTACATATTTGATGGAAATCATCCTTTCCTCTGGGGAAGAGCGGTATTGTTCTAGGGTGGTGGTGTCCTTTGATCAGCGGCTGTGCAGATGTCCGAGGGTGCTGGGATGGGGGTTAACGTTACCTGACCCTCATGACTCTAACATAGACAATCGATTCTCAGTGGGGTGGTACTCCTATTACTATACTACTACTAGGGTAGCGGATTATGAGAAATAAATGATGCAAAACAATTAACAGATAAAGGTGGAAATAGAAAATGAAAGTGAGAACTATGGCTGTAGATCGAACATGTAAACACAGAGATGAGTAGTTTAGCTTCTAATCAGATGAGGAATGTTGTACATTGGTTTCCTGCGGGAATCACAAAATGTTTTGTGAACGATCACCATGTCTATTTTCTGGCTGCATGTAGAGATGCTTTTGTGAGTGGTATGTCTGAGCAGTACAAAATAAAATTTGTAAAATAACACTTACAACATGGGACCTATTATATATATGTAATGTTTATGGAATATTCCGTCGGTACTTGGAGGAACAATGACATATTACAAACTTAAATACGTAGTATTTTTGTTCCGCGACATTTTTTATTTGTTTGTTATTAGCAGCTTTCGGCTTCTTAGGCCATCGTCAGATAACTCCGTACTAAACAGATAGTCCACCTGTAACATTGAGGTTACATATACAAAGATGGTTTTTCAAAGATATGTGAATCTGCAAATTTCTTTTATCTATGAATCAATACTACAGTACAAGTGTACTACAAAACAAATGGATTTAAATGAACACATCTTAGGCTACAATGGTATTAAAATATTAAAACTATGAGATTTTATAAGAAAGTATAGTCAGCAGGTGATGGTAGAAACAAAATGTGGATTTGTTATGAATAAGTATCAATACTACAGAACGTGCATAATATAAAACACAAATGGGTACATCTTACATCACTTAGGGTTACAAATATTATAAATGTCCAGGTGAGTGATGGGTGATTGGACAAGCAAACTGTAAATCTCAGAGAAACATAGAAGGGTGGGGGGAGGAGGAATTATGGCAAGGGGAAATAAAGGTATATGGAGTATTGGTATGGAACACATATTAACAAATTATTTACACACAGTGAGAACAATAGGCCTATTAGTAAGTCGACATTATTTTAGTAAAGGTGAATAATGGAATTGTGTCTGGTCATTAAGCACTAGGTCAGGATTCTTGGACTGGTGTTTGTTAATGGCAGAATTTCTAACAATGTGAGTTTTCTGCCCTTTTTCCCTTTATGGGGAATATCACATTTAGTATCATAGGAATGGCATTCATTCAGAGCATGGTCAGCAAAGGCGGAATCTTTCTTTTTCAATCTCCAGCTTCTTTCGTGCTCAGATAGTCTAGTAGTGGCTATAGCCCTACCTGACTGGCATACATATAATTTGCCACAAAGATTATAGCTAATTTTATACACTCCACTCTGTTCTAAAGGTGGAATTTTATCTTTGCTATTGAACAAAATGTGGGCAACAGTATTTCTGGTGTAAAAAGCTGGGTTGTATTTCCTGGATCTCAGTTTTTTGGCAATTACCTTTGAAGGCTTACCTACATATAGCATGAGGTCCCACTTTTTATCACTATGACTCGCTGTTTTCTGAGGAGGATACAGAAGTGCTGTTATCTTTTGCCTCTTTTTCCTGCTAAGTATGTTATCAATCAGGGTGTGGCTGTAACCACTACTGGATGCTATTTCTTTGATTATTTTAAGTTCATTTTCGATCTTTGCTTTTTGTTGTGGTATAGATAGTAAACGATGCACCGTGGTGTGGAAGGCTGCATGTTTGTGTGCTATGGGGTGTTGAGAACTTGGTGGTATTACTGCATCTGTATTAGTTGCTTTCCTGAATATGTTAAATGAATGTTTTTGCTTGGTAATATTAGTGGTAAGGTCCAAAAGGTCGATTGTGTCTCTTAACTCCATTGTAAACTTGATTTTATGATGTTGTCAATTTAGATTTTGAAGGAATTTATTTAGGTGTCTGGTGGTGCCTTTCCACAAACAAATTACATCATCCACATACCTATACCAGTAACGAATTTTAGAACTAAGGGGCTCTTTCTCTAAAAACGTCTGTTGAAAATTGTCCATGAACATCTCAGCTAGTAAGGGGCTCAAGGGGGAACCCATTGCCAGACTATCAGATTAAGTATACAGTGTCTGTTGAAACTGTTACCTGGTGAAACGTTGTTCTGATGCCTCGTGTAAGGAGGAGAAATACATACCATCACGTTTCCGAGTTTGATAAAGGTCGGATTGTAGCCTATCGCGATTATGGTTTATCATATCGCGACATTGTTGCTCGCATTGGTCGCGATACAATGACTGTTAGAAGAATATGGAATCGGTGGGTTCAGGAGGACAATACGGAACGCCGTGCCGGATCCCAATGCCTCGTATCACTAGCAGTCGAGATGAGAGGCATCTTATCAACATGGCTGTAACGGATCGTCCCTGAGTCAACAGATGGGGACGTTTTCAAGACAACAACCACCTGCACGAACAGTTCGACGACGTTTGCAGCAGCATGAACTATCAGCTCGGAGACCATGGCTGCAGTTACCCTTGACGCTGCATCACAGACAGGAGCGCCTGCGATGGTGTACGCAATGACGAACCTGGGTGCACGAATGGCAAAACGTAATTTTTTCGGATGAATCCAGGTTCTAGAATGAAACTTTCACTCTGCAGCGGAGTGTGCGCTGATATGAAACTTCCAGGCAGATTAAAATTGTGTGCCGGAACCAGGACTCGAACGTGGGACCTTTGCCTTTCGCGGGCAAGCGCTCTACCGACTGACCTATCCCGACACGACTCACGATGCCGCATCACAACTTTACTTCCGCCAGTACCTCGCCTCCTACTTTCCAAACTTCACAGAAGCGGTAGAGCGCTTGCCCGCGAAAGGCAAAGGTTCCAGGTTCGAATCCCGGTTTCGGCACACAATTTTAATCTGCCAAGAAGTTTCAATCCTGGTTCTGTTTACAGCATCATGATGGTTCATCCGTGTTTGGCGACATCGCGGTGAACGCACGATGGACGCGTATAATCGTCATCTCCATACTGGCGTATCACCCAGCGTGATGGTATGGGGTGCCATTGGTGGCACGTCTCGGTCACCTCTTGTTTGCATCGATGGCACTTTTGGCTGTTACATTTCAGATGTGTTACGACCCATGGCTCTAGCCTTCATTTGATCCCTGCGAAATCCTACATTTCAGCAGGATAATGTTGCAAGTCCTGTACGGGCCTTTCTGGATACAAATGTTCGACTGCTGCCCTGGCCAGCACATTCTCCAGATCTCCAGCAACTGGATCGTCACAATACGCCAGTCACTACTCTTGATGAACTGTGGTATTGTGTTGAAGCTTCATGAGCATCTGTACCTGTTCACACCATCTGAGCCCTGTTTGACTCAATGCCCAGGTGTATCAACGCTTTTATTATGGCCAGAGGTGGTTGTTGGGGTACTGATTTCTCAGAATCTATGCACCGAAATTGCGTGAAAATTTAATCACATGTGAAAGAGAACCGTCTGTCGTCTTCCATATATTTGTTGTATATTTCTGTAAAATTTATAATTTATTTAATGTCGCTAGATTATCATTTTGTTAAAACTTGAACCCCACTCTTTTGAAGGCTTGACGAATAGTATTTTTATTTAATGTGTCAAAATATTAGTTAATATTTCTAGGTTTTTCTTATTTTGTTATGTTAATAATTTATCATTATATTAATTAATGTGGCATATATGTGACTTCTCCGCTACGCCACTGTCCCTGTGAGGATGTGCATTGTTTTACTTTTAAGTGGGTGCAAGAATCTATGGCTGTCTGAATGTGGGGAGCGATAGCTTGCTTTGCATCGTTCACTCTGGCTCAGTATCGATAGCTGCTGATACTACCAAAGAGGTTTCTTCACCCTTTGGTTACAGTCCAGTCAGCAAGCCTTCTTTAGCGCGAGTCTCGCTGTCCATCCCCACCACCGCTGTTTCTGGATTTTCCTGCTTCCGGTCACTTCCCGCATCCGGTGGCCACTCGGTCTGATCCTTCTGTGCTGGTCTTCTGGTGAGGTAAGGTTGGTTCTGGTCTTGTAGTTGGAGATGGTAGCATTTTATTGAACTAGCACGTTTAACTTAGATTCGTGAACTTTGAATCATTTTTTGGAATATTTTCTCTGATCATGTGCAGAAATGTGTTCTCGTTTTTCAGTTCAGTGATTTCCAGTAGATAAACATGGTGTGTGTGATTCTAGTTGCAGTTTGATAACCGCCTGGTTGCCTAAAAATGATATTTTAGAGCACCTTCCCTCTTTCATTTAATATTGATCTTCACATGTGCTGAGAACTAGCTCAGATGCAATTTTTAAGTGTAAATTCCGTTGCGCTATAAATGTTTTCTTAGCCATCTTTCTAAGATAACTTTAATTGTGGTGGCTTGCTTATTAATGTCTGTGTGTAATAACGTGTGAGCTGCTATGTATATTGACCACTGTAGTATTAACTTCCTGTTATTGGAGTAATTTGAAACGAGTCAGTTCTCAGTTTGGGCCAGGGAACAAGGCTTTGTAGCAGGGAGTAACCAGTAGTTCACACGGACCTCATTTACTAATTTTAGCGATAATACAAGGCTCTTGTTACGTACAGTGGTCGAGTTTTACATGTCAGTTCTAGTATAATATATTTGTCCAATGAATACCCGTTTATCATCTGCATTTCTTCTTGGTGTAGCAATTTTAATGCCCAGTAGTGTTTAAGTAGTTATATATAAAGATTAAAATCACACTGCATGAAGCTGCAGAAAACATAGCACCACACACGTATAGAATAGCAAAATACACGAATAATTCATGGCATTATTATAACAGTAAGGCGAAATGTTAATTACTAATTTCAAAACATCGCAGACGCAAGTCAAATTGTTATATGCAGGGTGAGTCACGTTAGAAGTAACACCCCTTTTTAGACACAATACTGACGGCAAAGAATCGGTTTGAATTTTAAACAAGAAAATCATCGAACAAATTTGATATTAAAAATTCGATTTTATGATTTAGGTAAGAATCAAACTCAATAAAAGATGGGCACATTCAGTATTGGAGTTGAGCATCATCACACAGTAATGCTGAGAAAATTATGAATATGTGTGACAGAATATTTGTTTGAAATTTTAGTGATAAATACTGAAGTCTGCATGTCATGAATTCCCTCATTAAAATACTGCACTCAAATTACATGATATGAACAGCTATGAACAGCAGACGCGTGGCATATGGAAGTATTGGTCGATTCGTGAGCCGGGCGCGGATAGCATAAGGGTTAATGCGATCGATCTCGAAATGTGGAAAAAATCCGTGTTCGAGTCCCGGTTCGGCATGAGTTTTCGTACATCACCACTGAATTGTTCAGCTGATGTTGTGTTCATAGTCGCAATTGCTACTACAATTCATACAGTCCTGGAAAATGAAAAATAAAAAAACAACACCATGAATTCGCCGACCCAGCAAAGCATTTGTTAGGATGTATACAACACACGATCACACAAACGGAGCAATACGCACGTGAGTTGAGTCACCAGAGCGTGCTCAATGTTGACGCTGGTACCATGGATATCTCCTTCTGCAGCAATGCAAGCTGCAATGCTCCAATGGAGACGATCGTAGAGGTGACAAATGTAGTTTTGCGAAATAGCCTGCCATACAGTTTCCTCTTCGTGCTCCAGTTGGGTTAGATTTCGTGGCGGTCGTGCAGACTTCTCAAGACGACGTTTCATTTGGTACCAAACACGCTCAATGGGGGAGGGATCTGGGGATCTTTCTGGCCAGGGTAGTTGACGTACACCTCGAAGAACGCATTGTGTGGTATGGGATACATGTGGACGTGCATTGTCCTGTCGGAAAAGCATATCGTCTTGTTGGTGCATGAACGGTACCAAGACTGTTCAATGTTCCCTGGACGATCACAAGTGTCGAACAGCCAGTGTATGGCTCACGACACCATGATGCACGATCATGCGTACCACTAGGGCCTCCTCTACTCACGCTCCAACCCCGCCTCCAGGGGTGCTGCGATAGGCGCTTTGGAAGGACGAATGGAGACGTCTTCAGTGATGAGGGTCACATCTGCCTCACGCGTGTATGGCGTCCTGCAGGGGAGCGCCGAACTCCGGACTGTGTACGACAAAGGCACACGGGACAGACACCTGACATCATGGTTTGGCGAGCCATACCATACACTGACCGTTCTCCTCTGGTGATCGTCGAGGGACCATTTAACGGAGAACCATACATTGAAACCATCATTCAATCAGTCTCGCTGCCCTTCATGCGCCAACAAGACGATAACCTGTTCGAACAGCACAGTACACGTCCACCTTTAACCTGTACCACCCAATGTGGTCTTCAAGGTGTACGTCAACTAACCTGGTCAACATGATCCCCAGATCTGTGCCCAAACGAGCATATCTGGGACCACCTGAAACGTCATCTTGCGAGGTCTGCACAACCGTCACGAAATCTGACCCACCTGAGGCACTTTTGCATGGCAGGCCATTCCGCAAGACTGCATTCGGTACATCTACGATCATCTCCATGGGAAAATTGGAGCTTGCATCGCTGCGAAAGGTGTGTATGCACGGTACTAGAGTCGACATTGCGTACGCTCTAGTGCCTGTAGTCACGTGCGTATGTCTCTCTGTCTGTGTCATAGTCTGTTGTATACATCTTCAAGTACGTGTGAATAATATTTCCCTTTGCTGGGTCGACGTATTCATGGTGTTCTTTTTTAATTTTCAGGAATGTGTATTGCGCTACAAAAATCCGCTGAAATAAATGTTGAAAAGTGAACATTTGGCAATTCAAAAACGGTAAGAACACAAGATGTGACACGTTATGCTAGGACTCATGTGCCAGGACATGAATGTACAGAAACAATATATATAACTACAACGATAAGGGTGTGTTATAAATGTCGTAATAGCAGTTTGCGTATGAATGCTACTATAGCAGAAAGTTATTTTATTCATTTTATTTTAAAACACTGACTTATCTGCAACGAAAGCTGTTCGGTATTTACATATCAGGCACACAAATTTATGCACTTACATATGACGGTGGTATACAATATTACGATGAAAGGAGTAACATTTGAAAATCAGCTCATGGTGTAATTTTGATGACGGTCTATTCTATAGTAGTCATTGTGTAAAATGAAATGGCTTTTTAACACACATAAAAAAGAGTTCAATCACCATGGTTCTAAGATCTCCTGAACACCCATGTTGAATGTGTATATTGCATCAAGGACACAGTTTCTTAGATTGTTCAACTTGAACAGTGAACATCCAAAATACCTAGGAGTCATCTTGGATATATATCTCTCACTTTGAAGTACAACCTTCAAAAAAAAAAAAAAAAAAAAAAAAAAACAGAAGGAAGCCTTAATGAGAGAGTATTATAAGATCTTGTCTACTCCTGAGCTTCCTATCCTGCAAGACCTTCCATCACAGGCAGGCGACCAATCATGTGACTGTGGAGCAGACATACAAACGATGATCCACATACTTACTAACTGCCCATTACTATCCTTCTCAGGAGGGATGACCGAACTCCATCTAATCAGATAGGAAGCTGTTTAGTGGTTAAAGCAATTGGACTTGGCTCTGTGACAGAGATATGTTTTATCTTATTAATTAGACACTAGTATATTTTACTAAAGTATTATATGTAGCTGACATTATACCATACGATACATATATATATATATATATACTGTATATACTCAACACTCGAGGGAAGTCTTCAGACGTCTCGTAGTGAATCAAAGCGATGTTGTTCAGACGTGGAGGCGTTACATACAGGAACTGTCGATGACTTACTTAGCTCTGGCTGCTGAGGACCACGACTCACAATTACAAGTGATCCTCTGACGCCACTAGTCCTGCCATGCACGTCGATGCTGTGGTGTGTGTAGAAGATGGGCTAGAGACGTGCTTGACTGTAGTCCCACAGGCTGGCAACAGTTCGAGTTGTTGTTCTGGGCTTTCAAATACTCTTACCTGTGCTGTGGCGGCTGTGCGGCACTTCTATCCGTACTGTGGCACGATTCTGGCGGACGTCTGTGCTGCGTGGACCTCTAGATCCAACTATATGGGTTCATGAATATTCACGTGACCACTGCAGCCATCATCGTAGCATAATTGACGAGCAGCACGTCCAACTTGAATGTCGATTTTCCAAAAAATTATCCCGCAAACTCAGAAGACTACAATTTTACCCCTTTCAAATTGCCTCAGTTGGCTGTAGAAAGCACGAGTGCGACTTCGTGGCATGACATCTGCTTGCTTCACACATTGATTTGAAACTAAGTCATATGACTGCAAACATTCCCTATGAAAGGGTACACAGATATGGCGCTGTGGCAGCCATGTTACAACGCTATATGTTGGCGGACAACGTTGAAACCATTGTCGGTACATCTACTATCCCCCGTGTGGCATCTGCCGTTGCCGTGACAAAATAGACGCCGTCTTTCCACATGTTCAATTAATTTTTTTTCTTGCAGCGTATTTTACTTTAGCCTTGTTACCACATACAAGCAAAATTTCAACGATGAACTGGAGCTGATACTCACGCAAATTGTGCGGATCGGTTAACACATTTTATAAATGATGTTAATTGGTCTGAAATTATTGATCGACTAATGGCACCACTTCTATGTCTAGTGTTCGGGCTTTACTTGAAAGAACTTTTTCTTCAGGGAGGAGTTTGAAGCGTGTCTCTATTACACTTGTACTGAGTTGTTCAAACTTTAGCAAGTGTACAGGCTCGGACGTTCAGATAGTGGTGGACTTAAAAGTAGATAGTATTTTGTGAGTTATCGTTTCGTTGTGCAGTGAAATAACTGCAAGGCAGTGTTTCTTTAATTTTATGTGAAGAAAGTTTGAGGACTTAATTCGCAGCCCCTAGTACGACTATGTTAATTCATCAATTAAGATAGAATAAAAGCTGGGAGCTTGAATAAAAATGTTCCTATCACAGCGCAACAAAAGGCGCATAATGGCCAAAGTAAAAGATCTAAAATATGAGAATTAGCTTCTGTACTTAACTGGCAACTTTAAAAATTTAATGTTATAAAATATTGACAGATTCACGCTTTTTTACAAGTTAATCCTTATTCCCCAGCGAAGTGAGTTCTCTAGGGATTCGTCTCTAATAGCAATAATTCCTTAGTGGGTATGAACAGATCCTAAGCCGGCCGCGGTGGCTGAGCGGTCTGCGGCGTGCCAGTCACGGTCTGCACGACCGATGCGGTCGCGGGTTCGAATCCCCCCTCGGGCATGGATGTTTGTGCCGTCTTTAGTATAAGCTAGTTAATAAGTAATTTATAAGTTTAGGAACTGATGACCCCGTAGTTAAGTCCCATAATCTCTACAAACGTTTGAACATTTGAACACATCCTGAACGTCAATGCATGTAGTGTCACACTACACGAAACGCGAAACGCCGTGTTGGTTGACATTATGCCATGTGCCTTATAATACGGCATGACATTATTAAACGTGTTACATTATATATGCGTGAATATTTCAAGATTTTTTTTTTTTAATTTAAATGTTTTAGAATATGCCAGATAAATCGAGAAGGCGGCTCACCCTTTTTTACCTTTGACTCTTGACAGGACATATTTGCCTTTTGTTGTGCGTAATTTAGAGGTAGATATAGCACTCTAGTAACTCAACAAAAGCAAGTCTTCCGGCCCAGATTGCAAATCAAATGTTCAAATGTTTGTTAATCTAAGGGACTTAACTACATTGGTCATCAGTCTCTAGGCCTACAAACTACTTTAACCTACGCTAAAGGCAACACACACACACACACGCCTGAGTGAGGAATCGAACCTCCGACGACGAGCAGCGGCGCGGTCTGTAGCAAGGCGTCTTAGAGTGCTCGGCCCTTCCAACACGGCTCCAGATTCCGTTCAGATTATGCTGATGCAATAGCTCCATACAGCGAAAGATCTGTACCCAATGACTGGGACGTTGCACAGGGCAATCCAGTATTCAAGAAAGGCAATAGGAGTGATCCGCTAACTTGTAGGCAAATTGACATCGATTTGCAGCAAGAGTTTGGAGTGTATACTTTTTTTGATCATTATGAATTACCTCGAAGAGAACGATCTATTGATCCATACTCAACACGGATTCAGAAAGTATCGTAACTTTGAAACACAGCTATCTCTTTACTCACATGAAATGATGAGTGCTATCCACAAGGGATCTCAGATTGATTGCATATTTCTGTATTTACGGAAGGTGTTTGAGGCTGTACCTCACAAGCGGCTTCTAATCAATTTGCGTGCTTACGGAATATCGTCTCACTTGAGCAATTAAATTCGTTATTTCCTGTGAGAAAGGACACAGTTCGTGGTAGCTGATGGAATAGCTTCGAGTAAAGCAGAAGCGATATCTGATGTTACCCAGGGAAGTGTTATACGGCTCGTACTGTTCCTTGTCTCTATAAGCGATTTAGGGGAGTATCTGAGCAGATCTCGTAGACAGTTAGCAGATGATGCTGTCGGTTAGTAAAGTCATCAGAAGATCAAAATCAACGGAAAAGCGATTTAGATAATATATCTGCATGGTGCCAAAACTGGCAATCGATCCTAAATAATAAAAAACGTGAAATCATCCATATGAGCACTAAAGGAAACCCATTACGCTTCGTTTACAGGATACTGTTCCTCACAAGCCGCTTCTAATCAAATTGCGTGCTTATGGAAAATCGGCACAGTTGTGCGATTTGATTCGTGATTTCCTGTCAGAAAGGATACAGTACGTTGTAATTGAGTGAAAGTAATTGACTAGAAGAGAAGTGGTATCTGGCGTTCCCCAGGGACGTCTTATGGGGCCCCTACTGTTCCTTATTTTTATAAACGATTTAGGAGACCGTCACCAGGAGATCAAAAGCAACTAAAAATGATTTAGATAAGATATCAGCATCTTGCAAAATTGGCAATTGACTTTTAATAATGATAAGTGTGAGGTCATCCATATGACCACTGAAAGAAATCCGTTAAACCTCGTTTAAACGATAAATCAGTCAAAACTACAGGCCGTAAATTCAACTAAATACCTAGGAATAACAATTACGAACAACGTAAATTGGATAGAACACACAGAAAATTTTGTATGGAAAGCGAACCAAAGACTACGTTTCGTTGGCAGAACACTTTGAAGATGCAACAGTTCTACTAAAGAAACTGCCTACACTACATTTGTGCGTCCTAGTTTGGAGTACTGCTGCGCATTGTGGGATCCCCACCAAGTGGGACTGACAGACGATTAGATAAAGGCAGAGAAGGGCAGCTCGAATTATATTATCGCGATGTAGGGGGGAGAGTGTCACGGAAATGATGCTCGAGTTGGGGTGGAAATCATTAAAAGAAATGCCTTATTCGTTGCGAAGAGATCGATTTATGAAATTTCTTTCACCAGCATTCTCTTCCGAAAGGGAACGTATTTTGTAAGAGAAATCAGATGGAAAACGGGAAGATTTAGGTCTCTCTTTTTCCCACGTGTTATTAGAGAATGGAACGGCAGAGAAATATTAAGAAAAAACCCATTGCTATCCACTCAAATGTGATTTGCAGTATAAATATGGAGATGTAGTTGATACAAGCAATGTGTTACAATTATTGTTCCGTAGACCACCGCAAACATTTGCCAAGGAAATACTGGCTCTCTTATCCCGCCAACATTTATGACGATTACTTTTCAAATAACTGGGAGTTTGCTTTTTCCTTTTTTTTTTTTTTTTTTTTTTTTTTTTTCATGTGTCTCGTTTTCATTTGACGGTGTCTTGAACTAAATAAACAGAGGCATAGAGGCGTCATTAGTAATGAAATTCCGTGCAATGTAAAGAAGGAAAATATGAAGCTGAGGGAGACTGTACACACACGGATGCATAACCACACACGTTCCCGCGCGCACACACACACAAACACGCTGACTGGAGAAGTAAAACAGAGAAAAATGTGATAACGCGGTGGGAAGCAGGGCGGCTGCAGGGGTGCGGAGAGGAAACGGCCGCGTAATCAGGCCGTGGCCGAGTGGCTCCTTTGCGCGCTGGAGAGGCGGCGCTGTGTGGAGGGCGGCCGCACTACGTCATTAGTCCCTTCCCTTTCTTCCGCGCTTCAAAGAAAGGATGCAGTAATTATCCTATGCACCAACAGATTTCCAAGCGAGGAATGCAACACACATGCACGAATATCAGCTTTGGGGGATAAATGCGCTACAATTGGTACATCTACATCAACATCTACACGGGATAGAATGAAACTTTCACTCTGCAGCGGAGTGTGCGCTGATATGAAACTTCCTGGCAGATTAAAATTGTGTGCTGGAACCGGGACTCGAACCTGGGACCTTTGCCTTTCGCGGGCAAGCGCACTACCGACTGTGCTATCCCGACACGACTCACGATGCCGCCTCACAACTTCTGTGAAGTTTGGAAAGTAGGAGGCGAGGTACTGGCGGAAGTAAAGTTGTGAGGCGGCATCGTGAGTCGTGTCGGGATAGCACAGTCGGTAGTGCGCTTGCCCGCGAAAGGCAAAGGTCTCAGGTTCGAGTGCTGGTTCCGGCACACAATTTTAATCTCCCAGGAAGTTTCATATCAGCGCACACTCCGCTGCAGAGTGAAAGTTTCATTCTGGAAACATCCCTTAGGCTGTGGCTAAGCCATGTCTCCACCATATCCTTTCTTCCAGGAGTGCTAGTCTTGCTAGTTTCGCAGAAGAACTTCTGTGAAGTTTGGAAAGTAGGAGGCGAGGTACTGGCGGAAGTAAAGTTGTGAGGCGGCATTGTGAGTCGTGTCGGGATAGCACAGTCGGTAGTGCGCTTGCCCGCGAAAGGCAAAGGTCCCAGGTTCGAGTCCTGGTTCCGGCACACAATTTTAATCTGCCAGGAAGTTTCTACATGGGATACTCTGCAAATCACATTTAAGTGCCTGGCAGAGGGTTCATCGAACCACCGTTATACTATTTTATCTCCCATTCCATTCTCGAATAGCGCGCGGGAAGAATGAACACCCGAATCTCTCCGTTCGGGCTCTGATTTCTCGTATTTTATTCTTATGATCATTTCTACCTATGTAAGTGGGAGTCAACAATATATTTCCGCATTCGGAGGAGAATGTTGGCGATTGGAGTTTCGTAAGTTGCCCACGACGCAGCGATAAGCGCCGTTGTTGTAATGATTCGCCGGCCGCGGTGACCGCGGGGACTGAGGCGCTCCAGTCACGGTCTGCACGGCCACTACGGTCGGGGGTTCAAATCCCCCCTCGAGCATGGATATTTGTGCCGTCCTTAGTCTTAGCTAGTTCATAAGTAGTTTGTAAGTTTAGGGACTGATAACCCCGTAGTTAAGTCCCATAAGTAAGTAAAGCAGTCAACAATCCGAAGATTGGTTTGAACACCACAGTGCTTTACTAGGCAATGTCCTGTTTGGAGGTGGTATGCCGTTGCCTTCCTCCGACCTTCGAACTGACTTACCCCGCCAGTTATAGGGGGACCTACAGTTTAACGTGGGTTCCGAACCACGGTGCTACTCGGTATTTTTCACATGAGCAATAATGCCAGAGGTGAAAGAAGTGGAAAGTGACAGATAAAAAATCCTAGGACCTGGCGGGGACCGAACCCGCGAGCTTTGGATTTGTAGTCTGGCACTCTACCACTGTGCAACCGAGGCGCACGTAAGTCTCATAGACTATACGAACATTTGAACATTTGCAATGATTCCCATCCCAGATCCTGTATCATTTCCGTAACGCTGTCTCCCCTGTATCGTGACAATACGAAACGATCTGCCCTTCTTTGGACTCTTTCGACGTCCTCCGTCAAACCCACCTGATAAGGATCCCACATTGGGCAGCAATACTCCATAAAAGGACGTACAAGCGAAGTGTATGCAGTTTCTTTAGTAGTTCTGCTGCATCTTTTAAGGGTTCTGCCAATAAAACGCAGTCTCTGGTTCGCCTTTCCCAAAACGTTATCTACGTGTTCTTTCCAATTTAAGTCAGACGTAATTGTAATTCCTAGGTATTTTGTGGAGTTTACGGCCTTCACATTTGATTCATTTATCATGTAAACAAAATATAACGGATTTCTTTTCGTACTCATGTGGACGACTTCACACTTCTCATTATACAGAGTCAACTGCCAATTTTTACACCATACTGATATCTTATTCAAATCGTTCTGCAGTTAGTTTTGATCTTGAGATGATTTTACTAGACGGTAAATGACGGCGTCATCTGCAAACAACTTAACAGAGCTACTCTGATTTTCCCCTAAAGCGTTTACGTAAATAAGGAACAGCAGAGGACCAATAACACTACCCTGTGGAACGCCCGATATCACCTCTGTTTTAGTCGATGCCTTACGATGTGTTCTCTCTGAGAGGAAATCCCCTATCCATTCGCAAATTTTGGACGATATACCGTAACCACGCAATTTGATTAAAAGCCGTTTGTGAGGTACGGTGTCAAAAGCCTTCTGGGAATCAAGGAATACGGAATCATTTTGCGAAACCTTGTCGATAACAAACATCACTTCGTGTGAGTAAAGAGCTAGTTGTGTTTCGCATGAACGATATTTTCTAAATCCATGTTGACCTTGGGCCAATAGATCATTCTGTTCAACATAATTCATAATACTTTAATACAGGATATGTTCCAAAACCCTGCTGAAAATTGAAGGTACCTTGTGAGGGGGAACACGATACAGGCTGTTTCCGGAGGAGGAGTAAATATTTTAGCTGGTGGTAGTATAGACGAATTGCAATAATATATCATATGACAAGATTACAGCTTTTTTTTTTCTTTTGTGTAGAGAGATACAGCCGTCAGTATGTAACTCAAACAAACATTAAGGTAAATGAAGACATTCAAATTCCCCCACAAACCTCAATACAGTTTTGACTTCTCTTGATAACACCACCTGTAGCTCTTCTGAGGTAGTGTTTACGTTTATTAAGAAGGATTCACTATTAGATTAGATTAGATATACTTTCCGTTCCAGAAAATCAAAAACTGAGAACCTTTTGGATGTAGAATATGTCGGAAAACATGATATACAATAAATACTTACAGAATGAGATCAGGTATGTCAATGTACCTTTCACAGATCCTAAATATAATTGCCCTTGTGGATGTGGACTCAGTCAGAAAAAAAAACAATATTTACATTTTAAAGGACATAAAACTTATTACTACATGCTAAATGTTGAATTTACTAGGTGCATGTGATAATTCTTAGGCTATTCTTTTTTTATTACAACACTTACATTACTGCACAAGATTAGTACTAGAGTCTGACTGAACACAATATTAACATTTGTGAATATTACGTACAATAATATACATCAATCAATTCTGATAAGAAATTAATCAATGGAGTAGAAAGAGTTGACCACCAAAAAATCTTTTAGACTCTTTTCAAACTGAACTTTATTGTGAGTTAAATTTTTTATGGCTGCTGTCATGTTATTGAAAATGTGTATTCCCGAATGGTGGATACCTTTCCGGGCCAAAGTACCCGCGGCAGAAAAGCCGTGCGCAGTAAGACGCCCAGCTGCGGTGCGCGAGGCCGTTCGCCGTCGGGGTTCGAGTCCTCCCTCGGGCATGGTAATTTGTGTTGTCCTCAGTTTTGTGTCTCGTCGCAGCCGGTTGTCCTGGGTGTCGGTGGTCGAGTGGAGAGAGACCGACACAGGGAAATAGGATGCGCACGTGTTCGGTTACTGAGTCTGAGGTGACCAGTCAGTGGGACAGCAGAAACTAGAAACACTAAGCTAGATTAATACAAGCTATATATTTCGTGGAAATCGTAAAATACTTATCTTTGATGTAGACTAGTGGAATGCAGATACATAGTTTATCTGAAGTATAAGCCTGCCTACTGATGAGAATCTTATCTACTGCCTATCCTATTGCCAACTGGACGATACAGTTCAGTGGTGGCCGCGAGCGGGTTTGCAGCAGAGGGCGCTCACGGCTGATGTCTTAAGAACGCGAAGCCGTGCTTGCATGGCGACGCGCGACGAATGTAGGTGGCGCGCGCTTCAGGCTTATGCGATACCACACTTAGCATAAGTTACTTTAAGTTAAGATCACACTGACATAGTCGGGTTTGAAGGCGATCTGATCGTTTTATAGTTTACAAAATAAAATAAAAACAAGATCGCACATTAATAATCATTAAATGACGACCGGTTTCGGTGCACTGTGTCACCATCATCTGATCTCATATATGTTATAAGCTGGTCATCTTGTTAAAAAATTGGGTATAAAGTAAGAAGTGCAACATTGCACTTAGTCGCTATATAAAAATACACAAGTCAAAAATGTGACAGCTTACAAAACAGCTTACAGCTTACAAATGACAGCACTCCTACTTCTGAATCAGGGTCTAGACCTGAGCAAGAAGTGGGAACTGTAACAGAGAAGTTGGACCAGATTAGGATTAAGGCCTTGTCTGGGGCTCAGAGGAGGAAACTTCTCAAGGAACAGAAGCAAAAGGAAGGAAAAGAATGGCTTCCTAAGCATAAGTGGAGGGAATCAAAAGGGCTTGAGCCCAAGACCTCCAAAAATAAACTGCCTCAGGTCGAAGGGGATACACAGAACCCCTCGACGTCAAAGACAGGAGGGTTAGGGAGGAATCTAAGACTCCCTCCTCTCTGGACAAGCGTGATCCTAAAGGGCTGAGGCAGGAAATAGGGAAACAGACCTATAGTACTGCAGTCTCGGTCTTTAGAATGGAGTTTGTCCAAGAAGGATACCCATTGGTGAGCATTACCTCGCAGCAGGAGGAGCTCGTGCAGATGGCCCTCTTTGAAGAGATTGGGGGGGGGGGGGGGACGCTGGTCCATGACCCGAATTCAGGAGGGTCTATCTAGATCACAGTGCCCTCAGTTTTGTCTGCGAGGGGGAGCACACAGCAGAATGGCTTAAGGACAAGGTGCCCATGATATCCCCGTGGGAGGATGCATAGCTGCTGGTCAAGACAGCAACCGAACTCCTGAAGACCGCAAAGGTATCAATATGGGTACCAAAGATCCTTAAGGATGTCCCTCCAAAGACTCTGTTCGAGAAAATAAGGGTCCAGAACCCAAAAGTCTCGACAGAGGATTGGAGGGTAATTAACCAAAAAGTCGTTCCGGAAGGACGAACCCTGGTGGTGGAGGTCGGAGAGAAGTCCCTGAAGGCAATGCGAGAGCAAGGCCTGAAACTGTTTTTAGGGTTCTCACAGGTCGCCGTCAGGGTAATCAAAGACCTTAAAGGCAATAATGGCAGCAAGATGGGGACTGGAAGTGCTGCAGATAAACCTGCAGCACAGTAAAGGGGCCACTGCTGCCCTGAGCCATCGCCTGGGGAGACAGGAGGTGGACGTGGCCCTGATACAAGAACCCTATTTATACAAAGGGGGTGTATCGAGCCTCGGTGGTACTGGAGGTAAGCAGATTTATGCAAGAAATCTAAAAAACTCCAGAACATGCATTTATGTTAGAAATGGACCAATGATGGATTTTTGTTCCAGGGACTTGGTGACCATCAGGATGCAGCAACGTGAGGAAGGTATCAAGAGGGAAATTGTTTTGGCCTCAGCATACCTTCCTTACGAAGACAGCTCTCCTCCTCCTTTGGAAGTGAGGAGACTGACGGAAGCCTGCCATCGGCAAGGTGACGAACTGTTGGTGGGATGTGATGCCAATGCCCACAATCTATCGTGGGGCAGCAAGGACACCAACAGTAGAGGTGAGCACCTTCTTGAATTTCTCCTATCTAACAAATTGAAGATCCTGAATAGGGGTGATGAACCTACATTCAGGAATAGTAGAAGGGAAGAAGTAATTGACATAACTTTTGGTTCCATGATGATGGGAAGTTATGTCAAACAGTGGCATGTGGTCCTGGAGCCATAAAAAAAAAAGTTCAAATGTTTGTATAGTTTATGGGACTTAACTACGGGGTCATTAGTCCCTAAACTTACAAACTACTTATGAACTACTTACAAACTAGAACGGCACAAATATCCATGCCCGAGGGGGGATTCGAACCCCCGACTGTAGTGGCCGTGCAGACCGTGACTGGAGCGCCTCAGTCTCCTCGGCCATCGCGGCCGGCAGGAGCCATCCTCATCAGATCACATGTATATTAAATTCAAGGTTGACATGGGAACCAGACAGACCATGACCTATAGGAATCCCAGGAAAACGGACTGGGAGACATATAGGAGAGACCTTGACTTCAGCCTATCGGAAATTAAAACTTCGGTAAGGAATCCAGTAGAGTTTGAGGAAGTAGCAGAGGCCGTAACCTCTGCTATAGTGACCTCATACCAGGACAACTGCTCAATCACCAAGAAGTGCACAAATAGGAGTGTGCCTTGGTGGAATAATAACCTGGAAATGCAAAGGAAACAGGTACGAAGACTGTTTAACCTTGCGAGGCACAAAGGACAATGGGAAAAATATCGTGAGGCCCATGTCCATTACAACCTTGGCATCAGACAGGCAAAGGAGGCATCCTGGAAGGTATTCTGTGAGGAAGTGGAGGGCACGGCTGCTCAAGCAAGACTTCATAAAACCCTCACTAGGGTACCAACAAATCCAGGGGGAACATTGAGGAAGGATGATGGGGAGTATACAAAGACAGCACATGAAAGCTGGAACTGCTCCTCAAGACTCACTTTCCTCAATATACTCTGGGGGATAACTTAGACCAGAATGCGATTCCTGAGAGACAAAGGTTCTCAGGTATTCGCAAAGAGGACTGGAATCTGGCCAAGGAGTGTGTCGATTTCAGTAAGATCCGATGGGCGGTGGGAACATTTCAACCGTTCAAGTCACCTGACCCCGATCGAATCTATCCAGCTCCCCTGCAACAAGCGGGAGAAAATCTTATTAAATTCCTATGCAGGTTATTCAGGGGTAGCCTAGCAGCAGGAATCATTCCCAATGCCAGGAGGTCAGTGAAGGTTGTCTTCATTCCAAAGCCAGGGAGAATTGATCATACCAAGGCCAAGGATATGAGACCAATCAGCCTGTCCTCCTTCATTCTTAAGACATTGGAAAAGCTGGTTAATGTGCATGTTGTGGAAAGGAGGTTAAGTAGGGATCCTCTACATTCAAACCAACATGCATATCAACCAGGTAAATCATGTGAAACAGCTCTCCACCAACTTGTTGGGAAAGTGGAGAAAGCACTACACTTTCAGGAAATAGCCCTCTGTATCTTCCTGGACATTGAAGGGGCTTTTAGCAACACGACCTTCGATTCCATGGTTAGGGCAGCAGAGGTGCATGACCTAGGGACCACTATATGTAGGTGGACTAGGGCCATGCTCAGTGGAAGAAAGGTAGAGGCTACCATGATGAATGAAAAAATGGTAATCAACACCACTAGGGGTTGCCAACAAGGAGGAGTTCTTTCCCCTTTTTTGTGGAATCTAGTGGTGAATGATCTCATTGGAGAATTAAACTCTAGGCAGTACTTTTGCCAAGGATACGCAGATGATCTTGTCATTGTAATACTTGGCAAATTTTCTGACACAGCTGGCACAAGGTGCATTGGACATTGTGCAAGACTGGTGCAGAAAACAGGATCTGGGGGTTAGTCCTAAGAAGACTGTTGTTGTACCATTCACAAGGGAACATATCCAACACTCAAGTTGGAATCTAAAGCTTTTCAATGAAGGGGACAGTGAAATATCTAGGGGTTACCCTAGATGAGAAACTGACATGGACCCCTCACATTAAGAATATTTGCTCCAATGCAAAAGGTACTCTTGTAAGTACCAGGAGAGCTTGTGGCAAAAATTGGGGCCTGAGCCCCAAGGGTTTGCACTGGATATACACCACAGTGATTAGACCCAGGATCACCTATGGGGCAGTCGTGTGGTGGAAGAAGGTAGAACAGCAGGTTGCTGCTAAGGAGCTTGGTAAGGTGCAGAGACTAGCCTGCTTAGCCATAACAGGCGGAATTAGCAGCACACCAACTGCTGGGATGGAAACCATGCTGGATATGCCCCCATTACACCTTTGAGTCAAGAGGGAGGCAGCAGCTGGTGCCTACAGACTCAAAACTGGTAACAACTGGAACTCTTTGGGATATCCAGAATCACACACTAAAATAGTGAGTGAGGTAAATATAGGAAAGGTTGGGGAAATGCCAGCCGACTATATTATAACCCCATACTGCTTCAACAAGCCTTTCAGTATAACAATTGGAAGTAGGGAGCAGTGGGAGAAAATAGTTCGACACCGTACGGGGGATATTGTCTGGTTCACTGACGGGTCGAAATCAGACCAAGGCGTTGGAGCCAGGGTATATGGGGTGCAGCCAAGACTGGAGGGCGTCATCTCTCTAGGAAAACTGGCCTCAGTATTCCAGGCCGAAATCACTGCCATCAGGGCGTGTGTGGAGGAGAATTTGCGTAGGTGCTACAAAGATTGTAGCATCTATATATATTCAAACAGCCAGGCAGCCCTGAGATCACTGGCAGCTCCTGCAACAAGGTAAGGTAATGATGCCAAAGCCATGTTTTAAAAGAAGCTCTGCAATCCTGGGTCTGAACAGGAGAGAGATTAGACTCATGGTTGGATTGCTGACAGGCCATGGGAATTTCAAAAAACACCTACATACAATGGAATAACAGAAGAGGACCCTAAATGTAGGATCTGTGATGACGGTGATGAAACTGCATCACATCTAATCTTCGAATGCATTGCATTGGAGAGTAAAAGGCACAGAACATTTGGGACAACCAGACCCGAAGAAATTGTGTCTAATAAAGAACTGGTAAAGGGACTCCTTGCACTGTTCAAGGGCATTGGTTGCCTTTACTAGATATACAGGGAGCGATACCGCACAATAGACTTAGTTTCCGTGCGGGCAGTGGCGGGTTGGACCAAGACTGTTTTGGGTTCCCTGTACAAATCAAATCAAATCAGATGATGGTGACACAATGCACCGAAACCGGTCGTCATTTAATAAATTATTAATGTGTGATTGTGGGTTTTTATTTTGAAAATTATATTACTTTAAGTTAGTGTAAGTAGTTTGTAAGCCTAGGGACTAATGGCCAACGTAGTTAAGTTCCTTAGATTTACAAACATTTAACAACTGAGCCAAATTAAGTGACTTTAAATCTTAATGATCCGAACGATCAAATCGACTTTTATGTTTACTTTTTCTCTGTAGACTTCGCCTTCCAAGCATCCCCATAGGGCAGAAAAAGTATAAGGTACAGGGACTTTGGTGGCCAAGCAAGATGCCTGTATGTACCGATCCATCTTCCAGGGAATGTTAGGATTAGGTAATGTGTCACTTGACGACTAGAAAGTGCAGAACATACACATTCTTCTACACAAAGGAATCTCTTCCAATAATGCAGGAAGGGCATTATCAAGAAAGAGATACGGGTCTCTGTATGATTGTCTAACAAACAGCAGTACATAATATGAAATTACCAGGTCTCTTACATTGGAATAGCAGTCCAGCAAAGAATGCAAATTTGGGTGTTATTCAAATTTAGGAGAACCCCAGCAATTTGATACATATTTCGCTGTGGAACATTGAGGCAAAATTAAAGCACTACATAATCTTCTTGAAATTGTCTCCAGATTTGTATTACTTTGCGATTTTCAACTATCAAAAGAAAAAATTCCAAAACGTGTAATTTCATCTCCTCCTTGAAGGTGATGAATGAGCTGTATATGATAAAAATGGAACCCATGCATACCGCCATACTATTATATGTGGAAAACCAATACAAGCAGAAGTTCTGCATGTGCTTGTTGAAGGACTACGTTTAATGATTGAACAATGTCTTCTCGTTTATCAACGATCTATTTATTTACACGTTCAAATGCAATATGGCTGCTGGACACTGTTCCAGTGTTATACTGTGTGTTGAACACAGGAGTAAACATTCTTGAAACTGGTAGTCTGCAGTTAGAAAATAGTATGCTGTACTCTCACAAAAAGCACCAGCGTTTCCATTACAAAACCCATGCACAATTACCATATCGACATGCTCAGCATGTGTAATTATGTGCGGCATGTTTACATGATACAGTACATTAAGCTTGGTCAACAAATTACAATGGAAACTACACTGTTAAGTATAGCATGGTTTCACAACATGAAAATCAACACTATGCTGCTGACATTCGATAAATACGCCCATAACAAGCCACACAAACAAGTGTACCAACAAACGAAACGAAACTGCAGTGGACTCATCAGCATCTCTGTACTCAATAAAACTGGACACATGATGTATGGATTTTGTTTTTGTTTTTGTAATTCGTCTGTATTACCTCCTATTAAAGTATTAACTATTCCTCCTGAAACATCCTATATTTCTATTGTATCCACTCTTTTCTGCTAACGCCTAATTTCACTGCTTCAAAAGGTATAGCTCGCTGACATTATTATGTAACAAAGTCAAAGGGTGAATTCATGGAGAGGAATTCCGCCTTATGCAAGACACCATCAATTTGTCTTACTTTTTTTCAAACATGTTTTAACACTTTTTGTGCTACATCCCTGCGATGCACGTATTACAGTCTGAAAGTTATTGTTATACATTTCGGAACGGAATAAATACATCCCAATGATGACTGCACAAACGTGCTAAAACAGATGGGTATGTAGCTGGGTGATGGAATCGATATCGGTCAGTATTTTGGCTGGTTTTTTTATTTTTGTTTATTTTTTATATTTTTTAAGGTAACTACAGAGAGGATCTAAAATCTCGGCTTTCAATGAAATTGGGAAAGATACCTGACAACAAGCAAGTAAGCAGCAGTGTCATAAGATGATAATTCCAGAAGTATCAATAGTAAATATCAATGATTCACAGGTGAGGCGACATTAAATCTGTCCCTCTGCTTTTTGAAAAGACAGAGAGAGAGAGACAGAGAGAGAGAGAGACAGAGAGAGAGAGAGAGAGAGAGAGAGAGAGCAGGATTCCACAGAGAATTTAAAAAGAAACCACTCTCTTTATTTATAAGGTTATCCTCTGGTTTAATCTGAACTACTTCCGTAATAACACAATCACAGTAGCTGGAAGAGCATGTCAGTATCTCTATGCTATGTTCCATAGGGTGAATTGTGTCTAGCCAATGTTCTGCAGTAGCAATCCTAATAGTCTGACCGATATATGACATGCCACAGATGCCTGGGATACAATAGATGTCGGTCAGTATTTTGGCTGCTATTTTCAAGGTAACTACAGAGAGGATGGACTGTGTATGGATGATAACAGTTTACGGATCGTAACAGCTCCTTAATCTTTTATGTTGGTTGAAAATACATTTAAAATCATATTTCCGCAAAGTATGGCGACTTCTGACGGAGATGCGCAAGGCAAAAAGGCCATTAACGTGGGTTCCATCTCGGTACTACCATTCCTCATGTTTGCACAATTCTATGCAGTTCTATGCAGCTGTCGTTACAGAGGGGTTCATTGGGGAGATTGTAGTGGTGAGTAGATTGGGGAAATAAACGAGAATCTAACATTTTATTGTAAAGTTTGTTCAAGGGACAGTAAACAGCAAAACATGAGGAGAAAATTAGACCCCCATTCATGATGAATCAGATAGTGCCGCCGGCCGCAGTGGCCGAGGGGACTGAGGCGCTCCAGTCACGGTCTGCACGGCCACTACGGTCTGGGGTTCGAATCCCCCCTCAGGCATGGATATTTGTGCCGTCCTTAGGATTAGCTAGTTCATAAGTAGTTTGCTGATGACCCCGTAGTTAAGACCCATAAGCTATACAAACATTTGAACATTTTTTTCAGATGGTGCCTGGGAGAAACTGATGAGGCTAAGAGGGGAGAAGGGCAAGAAGTGGGAAGTGACAGCAAGGACCAGCACTCACACAAAGAGGACAGTATCTGACAGTTTCATCATTGACACAAGCAATAGATTTGCCTTGCTGTCACAGTCAAATAACAAAGCGCCTCCACTAGAAGTAGGTGCAGTTAACAGACACCAGACATTCAGTGGAAAACCAAGTGTTTTAAAAAAATAGATAGTAGGAGGAAAGTTCTGTTGTCAGGCAGTAGCCATAGAAGAGCTGTGGGCCAGATATTTTAGGAAAAATCAGGTGATACATACCAGGTCACAAACATATTCAAGCCTAGTGCATGTCTTAGCCAGGTAGTAGAGAACATTGGATTCTTGTTCAAGGGTTTTACAAAGTGGGATCATATTGTGATTGTGGGTGGAGTGTGAAACAGTATTGTTAATAATAATAATAAAATAATAAAAATTAAAGTGTTAGTATGTTGTTGTTATGGTCTTCAGTCCGGAGACTGGTTCGATGCAGCTCTCCACCCTACTCTATCCTGAGCAAGCCTTTTCATCTCCTCATAAGAACGGCAACCCACATCTATTTGAATCTGCTTACTATACGCGTATCTTGGTGTCCCTCTGCGATTTTTACCCCACACACTTCCCTCCAATGCTAAATTTACGATTCCACGATGTCTAAGAATGTGTCCTACCAAGCGATCCTTTCTTTTAGTCAGGGTATGCCAAAAATTCCTGTTCTCACCAATTCTGTTCAGTACCTCTTCATTAGTCATGCGATCTACCCACCTAATCTTTAGCATTCTTCTGTAGCACCACATTTCAAAAGCCTCTATTCTCTTCCGGTCCACACTGCTTATCGTCCATGTTTCACTCCCATACAAGGCAACACTCCACACAAATACCTTCAGAAAAGACTTCCTTACACTTAAATTAATATTCGATGTTAGCAAATTTCTCTTTTTCAAAAATGTTTTTCTTCCCATTGCCATTCTGCATTTTGTATCCTCTGTACTACGACCATCGCATGTTATTTTACTACCCAAGTAACAAAACTCATCTACCACCTTCATTGTTTCGTTACCTAATCTAATTCCTTCAGCATCGCCTGATTTTCTAAGACCGCATTCCATCACTTTTGTTTTGCTCTTGTTAATGTTCATTTTATACGCTCTCTTCAACACACTGTCCATTCCATTCAACTGCTCTTCCAGGTCCTTTGCTGTCTCTGATAGAATTACAATGTCATCAGCAAAACACAATGTTTTTATTTCTTCCCCCTGAACTTTAATCCCTATTCCAAATTTTTCCTTGCTTTCTTTCACCACTTGCTCGATGTACAAATTGAATAACATCGGAGAAAGGCTACAACCCTGTCTTACTCCCTTCCCAACTGATGCTTCCCTTTCATGCCCTTCGAGTCTAATAACTGCGGTCTGGCTTTTGTACAAGTTGTAAATAACTCTCCTTTCCCTATATTTTACCCCTGCTGACTTCAGAATTTGAAAGAGTGTATTCCAGTCAACATTGTCAAATGCTTTCTCCAAATCTACAAAAGCTAAAAATGTAGGTTTACCTTTCCTTAATCTATCTTCTAAGATAAGACGTAAAGTGAGTATTGCCTCCCGGGTTCCTACGTTCCTCCTGAATCCAAACTGATCTTCCCCAAGGTCAGCTTCTACCAGCTTTTCCATTCTCCTGTAGATAATTCGTGTTAAAATTTTGCATCCATGACTTATCAAACTGATGGTTCTGTAATTTTCACACCTGTCTGCGTCTGATTTCTTTGGAATGGGGATTATTACATTTTTCTTAAAGTCTGAGGGTATTTCGCCTGTCTCATACATCCTACACACCAGTTCAAATAGTCTTGTCATGGCTGGCTTTCCGAGAAACTTTAACAGCTCTGCGGGTATGTCATCTACTCCTGGGGCCTTGTTCCAACCTAGGTCTTTCAAGGCTCTGTCAAATTCATCTCTCAGTATAGTATCTCCTATTTCATCTTCATCTACTTCCTCTTCCCTTCCTACAACATCGTCTCTAAGTTGATTTCCTTTGTAGAGCTGCTCTATGTACTCTTTCCACCTTTCAGCTTTCCCTTCTTTGCTGAGAACTGGTTTCCCATTCGAGTTCTTGATATTCGTAGAGCTGCCCTTCCTGTCCCCAAATGTCTCCTTTATTTTCCTGTAGGCGGTATCTACTTTTCCCCTTCTTATACATTCTTCTACGGATTTGCATTTGGCTTCTAGCCACTTCTGCTTAGCCATTTTGCACTTCCTGTCAATCTCATTTTTTAGTCGTCTGTACTCCATTTTGCCTGTTTCATTTAGTGCATTTTTATATTTTCTCCTTTCATCTATTAAATTTAGTATTTCCTGTGATATCCAAAGTGTTAGTATATTTCTATATTTCATCAAAATATTGGGGGATTAAATAATGCGGTAGATGAACTTCGATTTGCTTGGAATTACATAACCTAAGGATGTAATGCATTTACTATTCCTATTTGAGCATCACATTGGTACAAGTATGGAAAAATTAAATGTTAGTGGATACAAACTCTCAGCACATGTAAATAGAGATTATAAGGAGAAAGAAGTTACCATAAATATGTTAAAAGTTATCACTTTGTGAAAAATTAAAAAACGAAAAAGTTGTGTAGAAGCATGTGTCTGTGAGAATAAATTAACTGATGACACTTTTGAAATTGTAAATGTCTATATGTCCTCATCAGGAAGTTTTCAGCTATTTCCGAAAAAGTGGATACTTTGTTGTGCTATGTGCCAGACAGAAGATAGTGAATTATTATCTGAGGAGATTTCAATGTTGATTCTCTGAAAGAGTGTAATAGAAAAACTGACCTTGAAGTATTACTTAGTTCTTTCAATTTCACAACTGTTATTGATTTTCCTACATTGGTAGTAAAGGACACACCACACTAGCAGACAACTTTTTTATAGACCAAGTTAAATTTAACAACTTAAACGCCTATCCTGGTGAGAGTGGTATTTCTGATCATGGTACACTGCTAGTTAGTGTATATGACATAGCTGGATATAGTAATTCAAGATTGCCCTCCAAAATAATAAGTTCACTTCATGATTCAGCAAATACAAATTTCAGGGAAAGCCGTCAGGAGTTAGACTGGGTTGAGGTGTACAAGGAGCCAGATACTAATTAAAAATTTAACTTATTTTGTGACAAATTTGTAAGTGTATTTAATAACTGTTCCCACAAGAAAATAGTTAAATATAGTTGTAAGACCTCATGTAAAAACTATGGACTACCAAAGAAATAAAAATATCATGTAACCAGAAAAGTGAATTGTAGCTAACAGCAAGAATGAGTAATGACACAGAAACAATCATATATTATTAAAACTACCATGCTGTATTAGGAAAAGTTATTAAACAGTCTAAAAGCATGTATGTCATGTCTGAGATTAGTAACCACTGAAATGAAATTAAAGCAATTTGGAATATTATTGAAAGGGAAACAGAGCAACAAAAAACGAAGGAAGACTATATTACCATCAATCTAAATGGAACGTAAGAACTTGAGAATATTTTTAATAATAATTTTTGAAATGCTGTGTAGAAAATAGGGTTAAAAATTTCATTAGAAGAGAAAATGTTGTTAATGGAAGAAGCTATTCCTATGTAATTTGATAAATTGAAATGCTAATCACCTCCCACTATGAAATAGTAAATAAATAAATAAAGTAGCTAAAATGTACGAGAGGTGTTCAAAGGAAAAGGTACAAGTTTTACTATGTCCGAGGTCCAGTTCTCATTGAACTCCTCCATCGTGGAAAACCTTTAACAGTGATGTGTACTGTCAGACAATGTAGCCTATGCAAGTTCATCAAGAGCAAACAGCATGCTCTGCCCACAGAGGGAGTGAGTCTGCTCCATGATTTTGTGCATACACTCGTCTCTAGGGTCACACAAAGTGTGCTGGCCAAGTTCAAGTGGGAGCAGTTTGAGCATCCACTCTCCAGCCTGGACATGTCGCCCTGTGACTTCCATCCATTTGGTCCGCAAAAGAAACATCTCAAGGGGAAGTGCTTCAACTCAGACGACAAACTGAATTGCGTGGTGGAGTAGCAGTGCGCACTGGGACGTCATGCTGCGGTGTGCGCAGCCATTCGCCATTGGGGGTTCGAGTCCCACTTCAGACATGGGTGTTTGTGTTGTTCTTAGGTTAGTTTACCTTAGTTTAAGTAGTTTGTATGCTACAGACTAATAACCGAGCAGTTGAGTCCAATAGATTTACAAACATTTGAACTGAAGGTCACAGCCATTCTGAGAACAGGGAATCCTTCAGCTAGTTAAACAGAGGGATAGTTGAATTCAGGCCTCTGGTGATTACTTTTAAGATAAGACATCACTTATAACCACAGTGTCATTTCATGTCTTTTCATCTGAATACCCAATGTAAAAGTTAGTATGGCATTGTGGTATTTCCAGCAGAGTAGTATATGCTTATTTCTAACAAATAAGTAGGTTTCTCAGTCACATATGTAATAGCTCTCTGAAGTAAACTATTTTCCCTAATACACTGAAATATACGATCACAAAACGATTACATAAAAAGGGGATAGGTCTGATGTCAACAACTATCACCTATGCTCACTTCTGACCGCTATATCCAAAATTATTGAGAATGTTGTAAATTACACCTCCATGTTTTTCTAAATATAAAGTACCAACAAAATGTCATTTTGGTTTATGGAAAGGCGGTTCGGCAGAAAATGCCATATACACTTTTACTGATCAAATATTAAATGTTTGGCAAATCAGACATCACTTGTTGGGATTTTTAGTGATCTTTCAATGGCTTCTAATTGTGTAAATCATGATGTTCTTCTAGATGAGCACAAGTGTTGTGGTATGAGTGGGATAGTGCACCAATGGTTTAATTCCTTCTTAACTGTAAGAGGGTAGAAAGTTGAAATAAGCATTTTACACAATGTGCAAATATTAGCTGTTTCCTCAAACTGGAAGGCTATCAAGAATAGGGCCACACTGGTCTTTATCTTAGGTCCTTTGTTGTTCTTAATATATAGTAATGACTTGCTATTCTATATTCAAGAAATTGTGAAGCTAGTGCTTTTTGCTGGTGATACAAGTATTTTAATCAGACTTGACAAACAAGAATTAACAGATGAAACTTTAAGTAATGTTTTCCAGAAAACTGTTATGTGGTGCACTGCAAATGACCTCTTACTAAATTTTAATGAAACTCAGTACATAGAGTTAAAAGGAAGGAAGCTTAGGGCCGGAAATCGGTAAAAACCCAAAAAAGACGAGGTGGTGGGGAGAGCCTAGACTCGTGTGTCCTACCAAGGCTCGCTTCTGGGCATTGCCACCCAACTTGTAACCAAAAGGTGGAGGAACCTCTTTGGTAGCATCAAAAGCAGAGGTTGGTAATGACTACCTATCGACATGAAGCCAGAGAAACACTAGTAGCGAGCATCCAGCAGCCGACGACGAAAATTCTCATACATACACTCAGACTCCCATGCGAGAAGATTCTCATACATGGACATACAGAATAAAACAAGTACAGAATTTCACAGGGACAGTGGTGTCACGGAGAAACCGTTCATCTTCCCACATTCATAGACACAATGATAAATTATTAGCATAATAAAATTCGAGCAACATTATAGAACCTATCATTTAAAAACATGAAATGAAATGTTATTTCTCATGCTTCCAAACGAAAGGGGTTCTCGCTTAGCAAATACTCCTGTCTAGTGAACTTAGAAAAATTAAAGAGTTAAAAACCTAGGGAAGACGGAGACAGCTTTCTTTCAACTTTTAGTGATATGTGTATTAAATCGTATAAACTTGATCCATCTTGATATTTTACTGCACCAGTTTAGCTTGGGATGCAACATTAAAAATGACAAAAACCTCTATTAACTTATTATATGATTATATATGTTCGTTTACTTGAAATAGGAATCGAGGTGGAAAGTCTCAGTGTATTAAAAGATATGCAAAAGCAAATAACAAATATATGAAAAATTTTGAGCTAAAAATAAAATTATATTTAAGATGAAAATAATTTGTGTGGTTGGGCATCGTCACAATTTTTAGAATTTAAAAAAATCAAGTGACGGAATCAAAATATTTTGAAGCTGGAAGACCACTTTAGATTCCAGAAGATTGTAAATATGATTATATTTTCGAAATTAATTTAGAATATCCAAGTAAATTACATGATTTAGGTAAAGTTTTACTATTGGCACCAGAAGCAGGAAATAAATTAGTAACAACCTTCAATAAGAAAGAAAAATATGTTTTACAATATATAAAACATAAACACTATGTTAATAATGGATTAAAATGATAGAAAATTTTTATTAAAGCAATCAGATATGTTCAAGAAACACTTTGAGTTTTATACAAAAATGAGAGAAAGGCAGCTAATTATTTTGAAAAAGATTTCTACAAATTGGTGAATAATACTTCCAACAAGAAAACAATGGAAAATGTTAAAGAAAAAGTATTAAAGTCGTAACAGATAAAGGAAAATATGCATATTATATTTCAAAATAAAATTATGAACATTATTTATGTAAACTTTAGTAACACTTCATATTAAGAAAATTAAAATAATGTTCAATAAATCAAATTATCTTGGAATGAGTATTCTAGATATTTCCAAAATCAAAACGTATGGTTTTCATTAATAAACCGAAATACGAAGTTAATATATATTTATATTAAATGGATACTGACTCATATACGATACAAGAGCTGAAGATTTCTATAAAGACATGAACTCAATGATAGAAGAATCTGATACAAGTAAATATGTAAAATGTAATATTTATGGACTTCCACAAGGAAATCAGGTAATCTTAAGTAAAATGAGTGATGAAAACTGTGGAAAAATTATATTGGATCATATGAGTTTGAGATGGAAAATGCATACACACAGAGTTGGTGCTAAAGAAGAGAAAAAATCTAAAGGGGTTAATAAATGTTTGCCAAAAATGATATTACTGTACATGATTATAAAAACTGTTTGGATGGCAAAATGAAATGAATTTTATCAGATCATTTAGACATGAATTGTATACAGTTGAATGTTACAGATTTTTTCAAGTTATGAGAAAGATAGTCGAGTTGTATTACAAGATAGAACTGATACATTATCATAAAAACATTAGAAATTAAATACAAGTAAAATCAAAGATGTTAAAAATGGCATCTTGAAAGAGACAGCAGATCTAAATTATTTCTTAAAGCAGACAGTTGCACAGAAGAAAAAAAGGTCTCTTAAAAAAATTAAACTGCTATTCAGAAAAATAAAATAAAAATAATTATTTTTGATTTTTTTTTCAGGATATGGTACTTTTCGATAAGTTTAAAATAAAAATTTGTCAATGATAAAAGAATTTGATTCAAGTGAATATGTAAAATGTGATAGTTATGGACTTCCACAAGGAAATAAGAAAGTCTTAGGAAAAATGAGTGATGATTGTCCACATAAACATTCAAATTTTCGATAATCTCTTTCTTTACGTTTTTGATGAATTACAGCTTATTTGTCACCTTTTGAATGATCACAGCTGTAAATAAAGAATTCTTTAATATCCTTTTCACATTTTTCATGAATAAAAGTGTTAAGGAATATAACAACAAGTTTAGTGCTATTTTCTTATTCAATCTTTACATCCTTATTTTATGATTTGTTATTTTAATTTCTTTATGAATTTCTTTTTCTTTGGTGCACAGTGGACATGCCATTTTATTTTCAATTTCAATTTGTAGCAAAACATTTTAATGCTATTAAAAATATAAAAAATAATCAAATCAGTTACTTCTGGATCTTAAAATAATAAATTCATTTATAATAACCAAAATGTTATATAATGGTATTGATAAATAATCTCTGATTTTATGCAAATCAAGTCACTGATAATGTAGAAGATGAGCATTCCTGCGATGCTATAAAACAATTCTTTAATGGAAAACATTGTAAAAAATATTAAAATCTCAACAGTGGTGAAATTCATCTTCATACAAGATTTATTAATGACTCTGGTCTGTATTCTTTTGTTATTAAATCGAAAATTTCTTTTGCAGAAGAATTTCACGATTGGGTGTTTTACCATCCATTTGAAACATGGAGAATACAAAATAAAGAATAATGTAAAACATTTTTATAAAGGTCAAATAAATAATTTAAAAGAACTGAATAAAATTAAATATAATTTTATAAAAAACTGATAAAATACTTCATAGAAACATAGAGAATTTACATGAAAGAATGAACCAATAATTCCAATATTATCACATATTGTTGCTCAATTATGTCATCAAAATTGAAGAGAAAAATTCGTTATTTTAGGAATATATAATGTTAGTGATTGATATTATGTAACTTGAATCCAATGAAAAACTGTGCACAAACCAATAGATTGAAAGGAGTACGCAATATAATTTTCACTTAATTTTTGCCTGTCATAGAGCATTGAGCATATTTTGTTATAAAAACCAAAACTATAATTCTGCAGAAAACAAATTTATGTATATTTTGTACCATTTCACTAATTGATATAACATACTGTACCCATTTTCATATCTTTGCTGTCAACCAAAGACTTTGTTTTATCTTTGGAGTGTGTCTTGCAATCACTGTTGTTGCGTTTAAGGAGTCGAGGTGTGACCTTCGTGTAGAGAGGAGTCGGTGTGTGACCTTTGTGCAGGATACTGTCGGGTTAGTCTGTCTGTGTGTTAGACTCGAAGAGTAAAAATTCAGTTTTGAAGAGTCGCAGCCAAGTCTGCAGATTGAAAATTTTGTATGTAAATTTATGTCTCAAATAAGGTAAACTTGTACTTTTCTATTGTTATGTATGGTAGCCTGTATGAAGCCTATATTGTAGTTGGTTTGTCTTTTGGGTTATGAATACTGTTTAATTCAGCTCGCATTTATCATTTATCCCTGTGTCATTTTACCAGTTCCTCGTTCCTTTCACCAATTTGAATTGCTATCCGTTCTGATCATTGTTTCTTATGATAGAGTTACATAATTATTGTTTGTAAATCTGTATGCTAATTAGAACAGTTCAGTGTAGGCATTTTATGATGATCAGTTGGTCTATTAATGAGAGCAGGAAGTAGTTTGTTCATAATTGCAGTAAAGATCATAGATAAAGATTTTCTCCGTCTCAATGAAAGTTCAGATTATTAAGGTAGTTAATGTTAGTAACAGTTAAAGTGATTTGTTTGATTAGAAGAGAAGTAGATCACGTAAAGAGATGAGAAATATTTGCAGCGTGTGATACTTTAAATATTTACCAGATTTGTAGAACATTTTTTATTACATTGAATCTGTATGGTAATTGTTGTACAGATAGGCACATTATCAACTGCAGTGATCTTGATACCCAATTAATATCAAATATCCTTGTTTGGCATCCTGTTAATTAAAGTAGCAAAATTATCACTATAGTAGCTTTTTCAGTTCGCTCTCGCAGTCGAATTGTACATGTATAGTCTGGCTACTAGTATATGGTGCACGCTAACAGCTCTGAACATTTCATTTGCTCACATTGTTTCTCACACACGAGATTAATGTGTAGACCAATTACGAGTTTAATTACTGTTGACTTATTAACAACTGTACAATTTAAAGTGTTATCCGTTGCGCATCAAACTAAACCACATTTACGTAAAATCATTGCATCCCATGTCAGTTGCAATTGATTCTAACAGGGCAAAGGAAGGTACTAAGTCTCATTGCTTAGTCAAATTATTTTGTTACCAAAACCACAACAGAACATTTATTTGGGAATTTTAGTGGGGACGGTCTCTTAACAAAAACAGTGACACGCTCGTCCCACAAACACATACTACTTTTCATTACAAACAAACACACACACCACTTTTATCTGGCAACCCTGCCAGGATTCGTCCACATATATAGGATTTGCTGATTTTTGTAGTTGGATTTAGTTGTACAGTTAGTTACATATTTTGATTTGATTGTAGACACGTAGTAACAATAGTGGTTTTGTAGTTGTATGTTGAACTAGCTTTGTTGTAGTTTGCTTCTGTAGCATTGTATATGGTGAATTTTGAGTGTATATTCAATTTTGTATTTTTGGCATACTGTTTTTGCCGTGAATTATTGAGCATTGTTTTTTGACTGTTTTATTGTGAATGTGTGAAACCTGTAGTGAACATTGTCTCAATTATTAGCTTGCGTGACTTCTCACATATTTTCATTATTGTCACTGTTAAAGGCTGCAGTCTATGCAAAATTGTTATTATTCACATCGCTGTAGCTTAATAACTACAATGCCTAGAACAATTAAAACCCGATCTGAAACTAGGGAAATGTCTGACGAAAATTCTGTCGAGTGTGCAGACAGAGAAGAAAATAATGAAATGAGGTCTTCTCACTGCACGGAATCAACTGAAAATAATGAACATGACACAACTGGCGATTCTGCCGTGGGCAGTGAGCTCACTGCAAATAATTCGCCTACACTATCAGGATCGGTATTTCAGATCACAGGTACTACACCTCCTGAAGTTATGACAATGGAGCGAATGCTTCAGCTAATTAGTTCATAGCTCGACAGTGTCCATTCCGAAATCGAAGTAAGCAATAATAGGATAGAAGAAAGCAACAAATCACAATTTGAAAGTGTCAATTTACGTTTTGACAGGATCGAACAAAGTAACAAACGCATCGAGGAAAATTGTAATGCACGTTTTGAAAGTATCAAAGAATGTATCGAGAATATAAAAGAGGGCAACAAACAGTTTAGGGAACAGCTTGTTGGCCGTGTCAATAGTGACCTGAAACAAATTGGACAGGACATCCGTGATGAGCTGAATCCTGTAGTAGAAAATCTCTCATCACATATTGAACTAATTGAGATTACAGAAATAGCACAATTAAAACAACAAAACAATCAACTTCAATCGCAAGTGCAAAACTTTCAAACTGCCACGAACGAACGATTAAGCACAGTTGTCAAACAGATAGATGAACTTTCCGTGACGGTAAATCAATTAAACTATGACAAGAATTCTGATGTAACACAACCAACACCATTTGTGGAAACGGAAGAGTTTCTATCTCTTGAGCGTTTCAAACAGGGACAAATGACTATCAACAAACAACACAGATTCGAAGTAAAAAAATTGGATGACCGCCTGGCACGTGTTGAAAGAAAAATTAATCACGCGGCTGATGATACGCCCAATCAAATTCCGCGACATGATAACGAAAATGATTTTTCGGATTCGTATGAACTAGGCACTTTGACACGCGAACGCAGTTTGGTGCGTAGACAAGACAATGAAAGTACCTCACGCAAGTCGCGATCACACACACCAACCCCAGCTAATCAGTCATTTGATTACAAACATTTTCTTACGGTGCGGAAATTTAAAATATTTCGCAACTCTCCAACGGCATACATCCTGTGGAATGGTTGCAACAATTCGAATACTGCCTTCCACCAAATTGGCCAATTGGCAATAAGTTGGAATTCATCTCCGGATACTTAGAAGGCGAACCCGCCACAAGAATGCGAATGCATGCACGAGAATGTCGTAGTGAAAACGAATTCCGACGTGCATTCTTGGCAGCTTATTGGTCAGAAGCAGCTCAAGACAGAGCAAAGAATAGCATAGTAATGCTTAAAAACTTTGCAAATTCAGACTTTACCAGTCCTGCCGATTATTTCCAACACATGGTTTGGAAAAATAGCTTTTTGACTAATCCATACAGCCCATCAGAACTAATTAGACTCTGTTTAAATAAATTACCTAGATGTTTGCGCAACATTGCTTTGGCAGCACGCTGCAAAAATGACATTGAGGCGTTTCAAAATTTATTACAAGACTTTGAGGAGGATAATGAAGAAGATCAAGGACGTTGCAAGCGTAAAGACAACAATAGGCATAATTCTCAGTCCCAGCAAAACACGCCACGCGAAAGACAGTCCGTGGAACAAAACGATAGACCGGAGACAAACAGTCAGACGGGTGTAAGCTACCAACAGCCCCGTACAAATGATAATGACAATAGTATAAATGATGCACACCCACGTAATCAGTCATTTAATCGTGGTAACTTTCGAGGCCGAGGCCGTGGACGTGGCTTTGGTTATCATAAACGTTTTAGTAATTACCATAACTTTAACAATCACAACAATTCAAATGACTCAAATTGGCGCGAAAGACGCAATTCTGGCGCAGATTCCGGCGCAGAAGAATCAAATGAAGGTGTACGTAATTATCGTTCACGGGATAGTTCTCGTGACAGAAACGACACACGAGATTCAAGAAACCAAAATTGGCGTGATAATGACGACCACAGTCCGGAGCGACGGGTCGAAATCGTTGAAATTCGACCACCTAATCCACGTCAAAAACCAAGGCCGTCACAAGGATGACTCGTAATGCCCGTGGCAAATAATTTGCCCGCCAAAAGTTCGCGTCACACTTGTTACACAGTCAAATTTATGGAGTGCGAACATCCCAACAAACAACAGACAGAGCAAAAGAATTCTAACAACCAAACAAAATATAATCATGAACACACAATAACCCCTGAAAGCGATATAATAATTGCACATTGCGAACAGTTTAGCTGTTGCGAAAGCAACAATAGTGAAAGCGTAACATCGGCTTTAAATAAAAATAACGTTGATTTGGTAAACGCGCGGATTCTGCTCGAACAATCTGTAGAAACAGAACCACAACGCATTGTAAGTGAAACAATTCCGGTTTCCGTTGAATCAGAGAATGATTGTGAATGGGAAACAGAGGATTCCTACAGTGACACTGAACAATATACTACACACAACGTAAATTTTACGGATCATGAATCTTTCTGGGTGTATGATAAACCCCATAACACCATCAACAATCTAAACGTAACACATGTAATCAGTGAAAACGAGCACAGTACACAAAGTGACGAATTTAAGCATTTAAATCTAGATGAAATTAGTGTTGCCGATTGGGTCAACAATTATCTGCCCTGGTCGGATAACGATAGTGTGTGCGAGCAAGAGATACCTGTACGCAGCAATAATCAACCAGTTGATGAAATTATGGATGATTTTGGTGACACTTTTATTGGGAGACAAATTTCGGATAATTTTTGTGATACTTCCGCTGGTAGTAAAATTTCCTTGAATGATTCACTTGAACAGCAGTTAAATTTTGTACACTTTGATGATGTCAGGGAAGCTTTACTAGAAGAGAAAACTGAATCTCAGAACATTCCCATTCATCCTGTTGTTACTGTCCAAGTTGGTCAGGTATCATTATCCGCTGTACTAGATTCTGGCAGTCCAATCTCTGTAATTAGTGAAACCACATTCAAACGATACCAGGAACTAATCAATTGTCCTACGTTACCTCTTCTGCGTACAAGAATTAAAGGTATTATTTTAGGAAAAGCTGTAGAGGTCAGGCGTCAGACACGTCTTGATTTCATTTGTCAAGGACACCACTTTTAGGTTAATTTATTGATCGTACCTCTTCTTACCATTGAACTTATACTAAGTGTTGATTTCCTGACAGAATATAGGGTCATATTAAATTTCAACGTCGCCAATGCAACAGCTGTAGTCGATGGTCAATTAATCTATTTAAAGTTCGAAGATTGGATCACAAGAGAAGAAGAGGAAGTTAACTGTTTAAAATTTCTGTCTTCATCTAATTTCAGTTGTGACAAAGTACCTTTACGTAATGTAATAAACAATTTTCAGGAGACGACACAAACTAAGAATATCGCTGAAACCATTCAGGACAAAATAATTAATGTTGAAGATGCGTCTGAGCAGGACAAACAGGAGTTACTTCACATTCTGCATACGCATTCTGATGTTTACGTCAACAAACCTGGCACTATCAAAAATTTTCTATACGAATTCAAAGTGAAAGAACACAACAAATTTTTTGTCCCACCTTATTTTATTCCTTTGGTGTACAGAGAACGAGGTAAGAAAGAAATTCAATCCATGATGGAGCAGGGCGTCATCGAACCCACTGCTAATGTCACTAACATCAAACCCTTTAAGGAATGAACTTAAGGGGGTAGAGAATCCACCAATCTATGATGGATACACCAACTGGCGATTGGTGCCCTTTCTCGAGCTGGGTGATATTATTTCTTCTAATTTCCGTAGTGCACTCTCTCTCTCGCAGCTATTCTGTTTAGTATGTAAGTATATATTTTTCTCTTGCACTATCCTAGTTTAAGCACAACCTCTTAGTACTAATTGTAATTACTATGACCAGATGGCAATAAATATTTCTTGAATTTTTGCTAATAAATTACTATTTTTCAGATACCAAACCTTTCTTGTTGTATTGTAAATTTTATTACATTAAGTACTGTATAGAAGGTAAACACAAGGCAAATAAAACGGTACAAAAAGGAGAACAACTTACAGCATAAATTGCATGGAGGTATACAGTACAAGCAAACCACGGAAAATAAGGGAAAGATATGTATATAGTAAAATGAAGGGTAAGATACATGCACAACTAGAAAAATGAGGTAAAGGAATGACAAAGAAGCCACAGGTGAAGTATGTTATTGTTATGTAGATGAAGGAGCATAGAAGAAGTGAATTAATATAAGAAAGCTAATAAATATGTATATTAATTAATATAAAGTGTATGCGCTAATGAAGTTTTATTGAAGGATGAGATATTTTCAGGTGATGATAGGAGTATAGAGGAGGTTGAAATTTTATTGTCATTTTGTCTCAGTGATGTGTGCATGTAACTAATGGACTTTAACCCTGTAACAAAGATTTTCAGATAACTGAGGAACCAAGATGTGGATGTTTGTTTCAGTAATTACATTATGTAATAATCATTATAACAATTGAATGAAGTATCTTTGCAGGTATATCTCCACAACAGCTGATATTTTATAACATCTTTGTGCGTAAATTTTGACAACTTTACAGGTATTTTATGTAGCAACAAAATGAGCTACCAATAGTGTTTAATCAAAATTGCCTTTACTGTACAGGGTAGCAGCAGTTATAGCAACGATAAAAATATTTCATTTATTAAATTGTATGCCATAGGCATCTGTCTTAACTAATGTGCTTGAATTTGCCTTACCCTTTTTCAGGAGTATGTACTTTGGCTATTTGCTACATTATACTTACTGTTACAATATTTCCGTTGCTGTTCTGTTGTCATAGTAAATAAGCAGTCTATGAAATGATAGCACTACTAATATGTTCATTCCTTGATATTCCCCATGACAAAGACAATGACAAAGACTGAATCCCTTGCCCCATTGACTCTTGACAGTATTTGGTACAGCTTGGTAGATTCAACTATGTGATTAACATTAGTACAATTGTTTATAATAGTGTTAAGCCTATTTGTAATACATTATGAAGGCCTGGCCAATTGAATATAAAAATGTATGAAAATTTGACGAAATGAAAAGGTGGATCACTATTGAAACTTATGTTAACAAAAATGTGGTAATCCCACAGTAATTCTGTATACGTGTACATACGTATCTATTTCCTCTAATTTGTTGTATTATATGGATTATAAAACATTATCTTACTTATGTATCATGAGACTTTATAATGATTTACTAATATATTTCGATATCTAACGATATCTTTGGAACAAGTGAGGTTCCACAACACTGTACACATACTTGTAAGATAATCTTTTCATATGTAACTTTAAAATAGCATTCCTAGAAACTATCTGAGTATATAAGAACTATTTCCTCTGATTGTGATTACATACTTTATATTCAGTAAAGTAACATGTACCTTACTAAGTTGTTGTTGATTAACAGACTGTAAAGAAAGCATGTGACAAATTTAAGTGCAAATAGCACGTGAGCCATTTCTGCTTGCCTAAACAAAAATTATATTTTTCATATTTTGAGGATATATGTAAAATATCATAATGGACGTGTCTCTTCCAGCTGACGAGGAGATACCACTATAAAATTTCTAATTTTGGCTTTGATATATTTGTTTCATGTTTCTGGACACGCATGGGAGCTGGCACTACACGCACGTAATCTGACAAAAAGTTGACCAGTTGCCATACTGGTTACGCTGATGGAACTTGGAGAGCTGAGTCTGAGGGGAAGCCTGTGGCAAAAACTTTCCACATTCCCGGTACCTGCTCAGCTACAATCTTGAGAATCTGTGGGTCAACACGGGAGAAGCTGGAGGTCAAGACATCCCATTCCCGGACCTTTGACTGCAGATGAGCATTCTATCCATCATGTCGTCACAAATGTGATTAGTGTGCGTGTGTAAAATTGGTGATGCGTGTGACATTTAAGTGCCGCCATTCACGTAATTTCTCCCATTGCAAACGTTGTCCATAATAAAGTATTCTGATAGGTTCTTTCCTTTCAAACAACCAAAAACATTTATGTGTTGTGCTGGTAGAACAGCCATATAAATTTTCATTTTTCATTTAATCATCATGTGCTGGCAGGACAGCCATATAAATTGAATTGTTCACTAAACTACATGATATGCTGGAAGGACAGCCATATAAATTGTCATTGATCCTCTAACCGTTCATGAACAGACTATGTAACCATATATGAAGTATCTGCCAACCTTGTAGGCAAATATTTTAATTCTTTTGTAAGCACTATGTAACTGTTAGGATATTTTTTGTAATTTTCTTTACAGGTGATCAAACTTTGAATAATGATGTATATAAATGTAATCTTAATATAATTGTATGTAAATGTAACCCATTTCTCTTGAATTTGATACTCAAGATGTACGGCATCAACTGACTTATGATCTTAAAAAAAAATGGACTAAACCCTCAATTGGTTTACTTATGTAAATTGTTCTACCACTGATGTATGTTGAGCACTGATATACTAATCATTGGTGTAAATCATGCCATAATGTACGAACTTTGTAAGCTTTATGTCACACTGGTATTCATATGTAAAGACAAATGAGAACTGAGATTCTTTCGGCTGTGGCCACTAAATATGTTTATGTACCTCTACAGATGACTTTCGTTTCATATTGAATGTTTATTGAACTCTCTAATTGATCATTTAAAGAATAATGTACAAACTTTGCAAACCTAATGATTGTACAAATGGTTTGATGATGTGTTTTTTCCTGTTTAAGAATTTCTTGGCTACCTGATGCTATCTTGTCAGCATCATCCACCCCGCAAAATTCTTTTCCCATAGGGGAGGGATGATGAAAGGAGTACGCAATATAATTTTCACTTAATTTTTGCCTGTCATAGAGCATTGAGCATATTTTGTTATAAAAACCAAAACTATAATTCTGCAGAAAACAAATTTATGTATATTTTGTACCATTTCACTAATTGATATAACATACTGTACCCATTTTCATATCTTTGCTGTCAACCAAAGACTTTGTTTTATCTTTGGAGTGTGTCTTGCAATCACTGTTGTTGCGTTTAAGGAGTCGAGGTGTGACCTTCGTGTAGAGAGGAGTCGGTGTGTGACCTTTGTGCAGGATACTGTCGGGTTAGTCTGTCTGTGTGTTAGACTCGAAGAGTAAAAATTCAGTTTTGAAGAGTCGCAGCCAAGTCTGCAGATTGAAAATTTTGTATGTAAATTTATGTCTCAAATAAGGTAAACTTGTACTTTTCTATTGTTATGTATGGTAGCCTGTATGAAGCCTATATTGTAGTTGGTTTGTCTTTTGGGTTATGAATACTGTTTAATTCAGCTCGCATTCATCATTTATCCCTGTGTCATTTTACCAGTTCCTCGTTCCTTTCACCAATTTGAATTGCTATCCGTTCTGATCATTGTTTCTTATGATAGAGTTACATAATTATTGTTTGTAAATCTGTGTGCTAATTAGAACAGTTCAGTGTAGGCATTTTATGATGATCAGTTGGTCTATTAATGAGAGCAGGAAGTAGTTTGTTCATAATTGCAGTAAAGATCATAGATAAAGATTTTCTCCGTCTCAATGAAAGTTCAGATTATTAAGGTAGTTAATGTTAGTAACAGTTAAAGTGATTTGTTTGATTAGAAGAGAAGTAGATCACGTAAAGAGATGAGAAATATTTGCAGCGTGTGATACTTTAAATATTTACCAGATTTGTAGAACATTTTTTATTACATTGAATCTGTATGGTAATTGTTGTACAGATAGGCACATTATCAACTGCAGTGATCTTGATACCCAATTAATATCAAATATCCTTGTTTGGCATCCTGTTAATTAAAGTAGCAAAATTATCACTATAGTAGCTTTTTCAGTTCGCTCTCGCAGTCGAATTGTACATGTATAGTCTGGCTACTAGTATATGGTGCACGCTAACAGCTCTGAACATTTCATTTGCTCACATTGTTTCTCACACACGAGATTAATGTGTAGACCAATTACGAGTTTAATTACTGTTGACTTATTAACAACTGTACAATTTAAAGTGTTATCCGTTGCGCATCAAACTAAACCACATTTACGTAAAATCATTGCATCCCATGTCAGTTGCAATTGATTCTAACAGGGCAAAGGAAGGTACTAAGTCTCATTGCTTAGTCAAATTATTTTGTTACCAAATCCACAACAGAACATTTATTTGGGAATTTTAGTGGGGACGGTCTCTTAACAAAAACAGTGACACGCTCGTCCCACAAACACATTCTACTTTTCATTTCAAACAAACACTCACTACTTTTAAGATATGATCAGTAATATGCAAATAAAGAAGTCATACAGAGCCAAATTTAGTAAATTTAAATCAATGAATATAAGAAATATCATGAAATCCGTGGTTCAAAATTATTTCAATATTTCAAATTATGATTAATGAGATTAATTGTCTGAAGATATAAATCTTTATTAGATTATAAAATTAAATTTCCAAGTACTTTCTTCCTCATTGAATTTTAAATAATATGCATATTGATGTACATCTAGTAGGAAAATTTATCAAGTCCATAATGTCATTCAAGTCAAATCTGAGATCTTCAAATGAGTTTGACATTGTTAACTTTTATTTGTATTTTAAAAATAAGCTCTTATCTGCTTTAATATATATATATATATATATATATATATATATATATATATATATATATTCGATTTATTTAATCAACTGTTGTGCAAACAGGAGTTTGAACTGCTGAATCTCTCCTCTTTATTATCCTCACAAAAATTAAGCTTTTAAGTATAAAATAATGGGTGGATATTTCTTTCATTACAGTCAAAAAATTCAAATTTCTTTGTAAAATTTTATTATGATTACAGATGATGTTTAAACACATTTCCAAAAAGATGAAGACAAAGACCATATAAAATTCAGTTTTTTTTTACCCAACTGTCGTATGAAACATCTAACCCCAGCCATTTAAGATAAACTTTGTTCCATTTCTTATTTAAAATTATTTCAACCAGATAAGGATATGGAAAATTTGTTTTTAATGTTTCTTGGTCATATACATTTCCTTTTATTTGTTCACCATTTAAATCTTACAATATATATGAGATCGGACAGGACTGATTAGCATATACTGTGTGTCCTTTCTGAAAAAAATCTTTTAAGATCTCTGGTTCTTACTTTATGACCAATCTAATATTTGTGTATAGTGCCTAGTTCTCAGTAAGAGTTTTGAGCTTCTCTTATTTTTGTCTTTTGTGCCCATTTTTATAGTTGAATGTTTTGTGCTATTATAAGCAACAACTAATTTCGAAACTAAATCAACATAATTATAAATTTCTTCATGAGTATATTACTTCCATATTTTTCTTTATATGTTATATTGAATCGTTCAACAACACAATATTTTAATCCTTTGAAAGTTGAATAATGATTTATGTTAAATGTTTCATCAATTTTTGTTATAAAACTCTTTGCTGTTATCTGTTTGTAAATATTTTTGCTATCTAGATATGATTATTTTTTTATAAGAATCAACTATGTTTTCACCTGTTTTATCTTTATCTGCATCATCCCAAAAAATTTTGAAAAGTGTCTATAATAGTTAATAAGTATTTGTGTCCTTCACTTATATGTCTTTTATATTCCTATTAATTTTCCATTCCGATTAAATCAGCTTGCTATAAATAATCTATTTCAAAAGAAATTATATTTTGTTTTAAAATTCTTTCCAATAGTCGTATGTAATTCATTAATAATTTGTTAACTAATATTGAGACCTCCCCCTATATAATGGTTTTAAAGAATTTAATTTTTTTCTGTTTAGAAATTGTTTAAAAACCTTCAATCATCTGTCAACTATTTTCAGTGATAACTCTATGAGGATTATGTGTTTCAGTAAACTTTTGCATTTCAAACAATAAATGTGATCCATTCATATATATTATAAAAAAATAAGTATATACTTTTTCGACTTCATTTGATTCCAAGAGCACGTCACCAAATAAAATAATTTTTAAATTTGTTGGAACAGTTTTCCATAGTCTTTTAATCTTACAGTTAGGAAAATTACTTTTTAGTAGAAACAACAGCAGAAGGTACTTGGTAAAAACACATAGCACAGTATCAGAATAACTAATTAATAAATATTTGTTCATTTTTTTACTATCAATGAACTATGAAGTCGAAATTATGAATTTTTTATTCTCTTACAGTGAAAAACGTTCAAATGTTACTAAATCCAACATTCTCAACTGCTTGGTCATTAGTCCATAGTTTACAAATTACTTAAACTATGGTAAACTAACGAAAAGGCAACACTAACACCCAAGCCCGAGGGGGGACTTGAGCCCCTGACGGTGAATGTCCGTGCACACTGCAGCATGGCACTCCACTGCAAATGGCTAATCCACCGCAGCTCTCCTCCAGTCATATATTAGAATTCAATAATTTGTTGATTACAGATTTCTTCACATTTAATCAATATAATTTGCATAAGATAGTTTGCTATTGAATAATCTGACAATGTGGTTTCTATTTCTTTTTTGTAGTGCTTGCTTATTCCATTTTTCTAATTTAGGTTTCTAATTGTTTAGTCAAATATCCAACATTGAGATCAAAAATATTACATTTTCCTAAATTATAATTATCAGATGAATTTATGTTATATATTTGTAAGATCACGATCTATGGTGTTTTTGTAAATTGCATTTTTTATATTAAATTCTGTTAAAATATTTTCTAGATCATGTTTGTTAGTGTAATTATTAAGTTGTGTTAGAAAAGTTGTATATTCAGGTTTTGTAACTAAATTTGAAAATTCATTCTGTAAATAATGTATATTAGATGCGCCTTTTGAATCAATTGGCTCTTTTATATTCACTTTTTATCTGCCTTTATTTTAATAAAATTTTTTGTTGATTGAAAAATGTTATGTAACTCATTTTAGAATTGTTTAATTGTATTTAGTTTTTAACCTTGATCAACTGTTTCATATTTAAATTCTCTATGAATTTGTTTATATATTTGGTTTTCAAACTTATCCCTTTAATAAAGTTAAAGTATCATTAAACTTATCATTACCCCACAAAAGTATTAAACAAATAAACACAAATATCTCCAAATTACTTCATCAATATTCTAGAAGGGATTATTTTTCCCAAAATAGGCAACTAGTTGTTTAAGAATATTTATTCCATATGAATCAAATACAAACTTTATTACTTTATTTTAATAATAACAAACCCAGTGAGTACTAATATATTCAAATGTATCTAAATTTAGTACTGCATATTAAAACTTTTTGGGTATCTCAGGTTATTCATCTGTCATTAAACATGTTGTATTTTAATTGTTTAGCTAATTCTTCTATGTAAAAATTAGAACATTTCATCGATTACTTCTTTGAAATAATTTCGCCTTTTCCTGGCTTGACATTTCCGAATTATGTCATTCCTGTTTTTCTACATCTTTATCACCTTCTTTTCTTATTTATAACCTTATTTGCAGTTGCTGCAGTTTCACCTGCAAGTGAATCAGTAGAACAATATTGTTCTAAATGCTGTACCCCAATATTACATCATGCAGTTACACAGAGAGGAGATTTGTGGAGACATGTTAGAGCTGTTGATGACAAATATACCCAATATTTTTGAATCAGTGTTGGTCAAGGAATCAGCAATCATTAGGTCATTACAGCATCAATAAAAAGAGCTGTAAATATATATCTCAAGAAAGGTAGGAAGATCTTCTTATTTAGCAAAAGAGAAAGAGATCAGATTTCAGAGTATTGACTGGTCATGACGAAAGTTACATCTCTAAAGGTTTGTGCATCTGGGGATGAAGGTCAAGACCACTGTATAATATGCAATAGATAAGTATGTGCCGTGGTTCAACAACTTTGTTAGGATACTGTAATGAATGCAAAGAGAACACTGCAAATATAAACCTAGACAAAATCTTGCATTCAAGAAACAGTGCCAAAATTAGCGTAATGGCTGCCATGTGAGAGGCGTTTAATGACTTTGAGAGCAAAATTTTGTGTATCGACTTGGCAGAAAATCAAATGGGTCAAATGTTTGGTCATCAGCCCCAAGGCTTACAAACTTATACTAACTTAAACTAACCTAAGGACAAAACACACACACACACACACACACACACACACACACACACACACACACACACACACACCCAAGGGAGGCTCCGACGACAAGCAACTGCGCACTCCGCAGCAAGGAGCGTTAGAGTGCTTGGCCACTCCACTGTGGCGGCAGGAAATCCTAAGACATTTTGGCCCCATGTCAAATCGGCAAATGGTTCAAAACAGATATCCAGACACTCTGTGACAATAATGGTATTGAAACAGAGGATAATACACAAAAGCGCGAAATACTAATTTTTTTTCCAAAGATGTTTCACAGAGAAAGTTTATGCAGTAGTTCCTGTAGTCTAAACCTTCATGCAAAAGTCTAAACGATTGATATTGAAATAAGGGTCAGTTGAAATGGAAAAAAAACAATTGAAATAGCTCAACAGACGAAAGATTACTGGACGTGACAGGATACCAATTTGATTTTACATGGAGTATGTGAAGGAACTTGCCCTTCCTTCTATCAGCAGTTTACCAAAAGTCTGCAGGAGAGCAAAGCGTTCCTAAGAAATGGAAAAAAAAGTGCAGGTAATTTCCGTTTACAAAAAGGGTCGTATTTCAGCTGAGCAAAATACAGCCCTATATATCTGACATTGGTCAGTTGCAGAATTTTGGACACATTTTATGTTCGAGTATTATGTCATTTCTAGATACCAGAAATCTCGTTTGTAGGAATAAACATGGTTCCCGAAAGCAATGATAATGTGAAACACAACTCGTACTATTCATCCACGGAATCCAGAAGACAATAGGTACAGGATACTAGATAGATGCCTTGTTTCTTGACTTCCACAAGGCATACAATACCGTTCCACACAGTCCCCTGATGACCAAAGTCCGAGCATATGGATTATCAGACGAACTGTGTGACTGGATTGAGATGCTAACAGAATGCAGCAGTACATTCTCAATGGAGAGAAGTTTTAGGAGTTTAAGAGATTACAAATGTGCCTCAGGTACTATAGGACCGTTGCTTTTTACAATATATATATATATATATATATATATATATATATATATATATATATATATATATATGACTTTCCAGATAACATCGGAAGTTCAATGAGGCTTTTGACGGATCCTGTAGTTTACCAAGAAGTGGGTTATCGAACCCCTTAAACAGAGAGAGAACAGGGCCAGAAAGAATTCCGATGTGCACTCGGTATGTCTGCCTGGGGGTCTCAACGGATATATGGAAGCGGCCTTGCCGGCGGCTATTGGCCGTACGGGCTGCAGTCATCTGCAAGTTATTTCTCATGTCGGCACTAATGACTCCTGTCGCTTTTCTGAGGACATCCTCAGATCGTACGAGCAGCTGGCGAAATTGGAAAAGGCTGCTGGCCAAGCGCACCGAGTGCAAGCAGATATTTCAATTTGGAGCATTGTTCCCAGAGTGGATTGGTGTACTTTGGTTTGGAGGCGAGTTGAGTGTCTCAACCAATGGCTTCATCGTCTCTGTGACAGTCATGGCTGCAGATTTCTGGAACTGCGTTATCGGGTGGGGAATTGCAGGGATCCACTTGCTAGATCAGGAGTGCACTACACAAAGGAAGCAGCTGCTCGGGTAGCAGAGTACTTGTGGAGTGGACATAGTTTTTTAGGCTAGGCAATAGTTTTGATGAACACTCGTCTATCGATATACAAACAGTGAAATCAGGTCGCATTCAGAAGGCCTTTTCAACTGTCACAATATTAGCAGTAAATTTTCATAGTATTAGAAACAAAGTTCGTGAATTTACTGCATTGCAGGAAAGTTGCTGAACTCAAATAATCTTCGGAACAGATAGTTGGCTGAATCCCGTTGTTGGAAGCTACGAAATATTTAGTGAAGAATGGAATGTATATCGCAAAGATAGATTATGTACGATCGGAGGGCGTGTGTTCGTCGCAGGCCACAAAGATATCCCTCCTACTGAGCTCAAAGTCGAGAGTGACTGTGAGGTTATCTGGAAACGTGTAACAGGTATAGGCGAAATCAAGTTAATAGTTGGGTGTTTTTCCCAGCCACCCGGTTCCACTGTCACAGTGCTAGAGTAATTCAAGGAACGTTTATGATCAGTTCTGTGAAGGTGCCCAGACTAAGCTTTGTTAGTTCGGGGTGACTTCAACCTGCCGAGTGTAGACTGGGATACCCTTACTTTCACTACAATGGGTACAAAAAAGCAGTTTTGTGAACTATTGTTGAGTACGTTTTCCGAACACTGCTTTGAGCAGCTAAATCGCCAGCCCATACACAATGGAAACATTTTGGACATAATAGATACAAACAGGCAAGACCTTTTCAACGCGCTACACTAAACATTTCGAAACTGGATCATATATAGTACTGTATGACGTTATTAACGCACAAACACACACACACACACACACACACACACATACACACACACATATACACACACACAAACACAGCGTTCTCCAACTATGTTACTCCCACACGCCTTATACCAGGGTTGGCCACTTACCTTAGCTTTGGGAGCCATAAACTTACGGAGCTGTTTTGAAGTCAGCCACACTTTTCATTAGAGTATAACCCTACAATATACAATCCTACATCGCATGATTATTGACTGAATTTAAAACTCTAAAATGCAGTCGCAGTATGCTTTTTAAGAGGTAAAATCTTATGTTACATTGAACACGATGAGATAACTACTACAATTAGAAACTGTGTGTTATCTTGATGCTGCCAGTGTTCAAGTATTCCAAGTTTGCGCATCCATTACTAAAAAATGACAACAGTTTGCGACTTCCAATGTGCACACGTACACACACACAACACTGAATTATGAAAGGCAAACCTTAAGGTCGTAAATTCTACCAAATACCTAGGAGTTACAATTATGAACGACTTAGACTGGAGAGAACACATAGAAAATATTATGGGGCAGGCAGACCAAAGGCTACGTTTTATTGGCAGAACGCTTCGAAGATGCAACAGCTTCACTAAAGAGACTGCCTACATCACACTTGTGCGTCCTCTCCTGGAGTACTGTTGCCCAGTGTGGGATCTTCATCAGCTGGGACTGACGGAAGACATAGAGAAGGTTCAGAGAAGGGCAGTTCATTTTGTTTTATCACGTTACAGGGGGGAAAGCGTCAAGAGAATGTTGCACGATTTGAAGTGGAAATCATTAAAAGAACGACATTATTCATTGTGACGAGATCTTTTTGCGAAATTTCAATCACTGACTTTTACTTCTGAATGTGAAAATATTTTGCTAGCACCCACGTACTCACTTACATAGGGAGAAATGATCATCCCAATAAAGTAAGAGCAATCAGATCGAAAATGGAAGGATTTAGGTGTTATTTCTTCCCGCGCGTTGTTAGAGAATGATACGGTAGAGAAAGGTTATGTAAGTGGTTAATGAACCCTCTGCCAGGCACTTAAATGTGATTTGCAGAGTATCTATGTAGATATAGATAAAGGTTCATCACCTCTTACGACGTTTTCATTCATAAGTTATTAACTGCTACCTTTATTCACAACACACTCGGCAGACATGATCTACAATTGTCACTTAATGCACCAACAAAATTATATCACAGTTCAGGACAAATAGCATCATAAATACTGAGATGCGAAAAACACATGCTTTAGCTTAAAATGAAGCGCTGATTACCCATTCTATAACCATTCAGTGTTTCATAATGAGGGCATTTAGCGACTTCCAACAAAAGCATAATTTCAATCATTTTCTAAACCTTGTTTTCACTTATATGCTTATCATCAAGAAAAGCGCAGTTAGAGCGCTATTATATCTCTTGTATTGCACGGGGAAGAGTATGTGACAAAGTCGCTCTACCCATTGTCTCTCTCTTTTATTTCCAATATTTTTGTCAACTGGGAGGATCACGTGACTGACCTCGACCGGGGCTTTATACTGGTAGTATTATCAGGGTAAATGTTTACTTGCGGTTCTGTGGGGTATTGTACTGATGTTGGCAACGAGCTTTGAATACTGTTTGAAAACACAATCACAAAGAATGTGTCAACGATTTAGTAAATAATTAATATTGTTTCTGTTTTGTGGTTGACACGTTCTTGTATGTACCGTTGTCTGTTCAGTTAACTAATCATTCTCGCGAATCGAGCATGCAGTTGTCAACATTATTACACTACACCGCCGCTGCTGTAATTAAATTTTAACTACTATAAATGAAGAAACACTACTTTCAAAGTAACACTATTGAACTATTTTATTGCACAATAAATATTGAAAGCAACATTTGTGATGTGCTTTTTGGAGTGTTTACTTTTGCTGTAAACTGTTTGAAATCTGTCTGTTAATTGGCGCGTGCAGTGCGGAATTGGCCAGATAAATGTTCATCTGATAGTTCAGATCGATATTTAGATTTGATAAATTTGAGAGTTGAGCACACTGATTCACACATAAAAGTGGTCTCAAAAATGGAGAGCAATCTCTTGGCACACTACCTTGTAGCAGGATATTTTTTTTCTGAAACCTTCTCCCAAAACCCAATAGTTGAACACCTGCTGTTTCAGACCCTTTAGTAATTCGTCCTCTTGAATTTCCAGAAGCTCCAACTCTACAGGTGCTGAAACTTTAATAATCGGTGGTAAAACAGGATAGCCAACCTCGTCAACATCAACAAGGAAAGAGTTGTCAAGAAACAAAAATTCAGGATTAGGTGCCGTAAAATCACTAAAGGCCATTTCACACTGTCCGTCACGTCACGTTACGTCACTGTCCGTCAGAACATACCGCAAACTATTTCTAATGGCAGCATTCACACTAACCATCAGCGGTCCATCACGTCACGTCAAGCTTTCTCGAGAAGAATATTTTGACGGACTGGCCGTCTGCTAACATCGGAAGTTAAGCTATTTTCGTCACGCGAATTACATGTTGCAGTCGACGACTGCACTGTTTATATGCAAATGTGTTTTATTCCTCTATATTTTGTTGTTATACTTCGTTTTTGGGGTAAATCTCAAATGTTTCATGATGACTTAAACATTTTTGTCAATTGAGTGTCCCCCTAAAATCGAGGTCGGATATCTGAAACCAAAAAATGGTTTATGTTACGTAACATTGTAACAGAAAAATCTGAAACAAACTGTTTATTTGAATAAGATCGTAATGTGATTACGCATTTTTCATTAAATAACATTTTAAATGAAAAAGTCAGTTCTAATGGAAGACAAAAATCCAGTTGTTTATGACGGTATTGACAATGTCAGCGGGCAAATCATAACGGATAAAGTAAACAGACGCTATTTGTGCTTTTATAAGTATTGTTTGATGTTATCTTATGTTAATTTTTGTGCTTGAAATGTTTGAAATGTTGTTTCAGTTCCCAGTAAGTTGGTGAAAAACATACACTGTAAAGTTTTCTTTGGCTATCAATAACATTTAGCGTTGTTGTTCCCTCAATTCTAGTATAAACTATGACTTTCCACATAACAGATTGCCACTCATAACCTCACTTTCAACATCGCGTATCGAGATGTGCGAATTGACGTTACGGACACGGATGGACAGTGTGAATACAACTTGACGTGACGGTGCCGTGATGTGACGTTGACGTGATGGACAATGTGAATTGGCCTTAAATCGAATATTTATATTTCAGTGTGGGCAAACAGTCTACTTAAAAATCTTACATTTGCGCACCTAAACTAAAGGAACGCTTTTAGAAATTCTCTGCAGGTGTATGAAATGAGTCAATATTTTATTGTCAAGGTCTTTCTGAGTGAGAGTTAATTTGTTACAAAATCTTAACACAGACTGTGCTAAATCAGAAATAAGTTTATCTCTTCGTGGCAATGATTCGTTTAGTGTTTGTAAGTGTTGAACAACATCAGTGAAGAAGGCCATAGCTAATAACCTCTGTGGTTCATCAAGCTGAGAGAAAGATTTTCCTTTGGCCCACTGTAGGTGATGGTAGTAACTCTAAAAGTGGGCCTTTGCGATCACCTTTTGACAGATCGAAATTTAAATGAAAATAACGGCTTAACCGTACATCTGATAAGAAAATTAAGTAAACAAATTTATAGAGAAGAAATTTCTCTACGACTTTGATCTGTTATATTTTTTCACATGTTGCATCATTTCAGAGATATTTGAAAAGAAAAGGCTATTTTAAGATGTCTGTCTGTCTGACCGAGCGCTCTGAGCTTCCGCACCTGGCAAGTTTCGAACCACCATCTAAGATGTTCGTGCATCACAGACTGATAGCTGCCCATTACGCTACGTCTAACAGCCATGAGAGTAATCCGTAATTCTCATGCCGTCGATGGCAGGTGTTATCTGATAACATGGCATTTTTAGACATTAGACTGAAATTCATTGTCCTAATGATGACGTGTTTTTTTATAACATTCAGTGTGCCCTTACTTTAAAATGTCAACGCTTGAGTAAAGAAAACCATCAAATACAGAAATCAAGATGGCGTATACAAAAGATAGCTTAAAACAAGGTTTCGGGCGAGGGGTGTCACGTGACTGATTTCCGAACGCTAAATATTGAGCACCTCCATAAAACCAAGAAGACATGTGCACTATGGTGGTTATTATTATGTATATTTTCCTGTTTTAATTTTGGTCAGCCATGCATATTATATCTGACTATCCACCATTGAAGAAATAAAATAAAAATCGCGATCTTGGCATCTATCCTATTTATATAATATGATCGTTCCCTAAGATGAGTAAATTAAGTGATAATGAAAATGTGGGAGAGATATTAAAATAATAGTTTAAAGAGGTAAAAGTTCAAAAAAGAGTATTTTGTCAAAGCTAAACTCAAATATCAAATAATTTTGACTGTTTGTTAAAATACAGTCAGAAAGAATATTACCTGTTGGGTGTATAGATATTATCACAATAGTAGAGTCGTAATCGACTCGGAAATATAAAGTGAGCCGTAAAACACACAAGTGCGATTTTTTCTTGCAGAAATTCCTTGATTGGGTCCAGTGATTGGAAAAATCTGAGTAGAACATTGCCTTCTGATACCCATCTCACTAAGCAATACCAAGACACATTATCAGACACATCGTCATTGCTGATTTCTTCTGTGTAGGATTTGAACTGTCATTGTGTTTTGACATTTGATCGAATGCCTCTCACTAGTTTTAGTACCACCTGCATAACATGTGGATATTGAAAATAATTAGATGCTAAATGTGCTCTGTGTAATTTAGTGTACGAAGTGTTATCCTTTGAAAGTCCCACAATGCCTTCGTTTTTACCTGTCATAGACGGTACACCATAAGTAGCAATACTGACAGTATTCCCAGTAGGCACTGAATATTTCACTGAAACACCATCTAGGGCTTCGTCATTGTCACTTCCTCGAGTAGTATCCTTCAAGATCAGAAGGTCTAAGAGATCTTCCACCACCTCCAAATCATTTGATATGTACCTTACACATATGACACATTGAGGTTTGTCTTGGATATCAATAGACTCCTTATTACTTATTGCTGAACAGTCACTTCTATGTTTTTGCAAGTTACTTTCAACGTCACCTCTAGTAGCAGGTACTTTCCTCTCTATTGTATGTTTAGACGTGGGAATTTGGGCAACCAGTTTTATAGTTTCTTATTTTTAGGGTCTGAAATATTGTTGTTTACAAACTCCCCCTCTGTCTAAGATTTTTTTTTTTTTTAATTTTTAAGTATTAAAAGCCAAGACAAAGCAGTTTCGGTTGTTAAAACTGCATTCTTGGTACAGATAGTCATAACCCTACTCTGTGCTTGAAGCTTTTCCTTTAATGACGACAATTTAGTTTTTATCAACTGCAAACCGACAGAAAATTCTTTCTGAAACTACTATGGTTAGTGTCGTGTTGGCGTTTGAGGTTACTAGCCTTTTACTATGACAAAGTGACTTGACACAAAACACATTGGTTTGCCGTTTCTCTCTACAACAATGAATTGTCCCTCCCATTCTTTATTAAACACTCTTGATATTTACGCTTCTTAGGGAACACTGTAACTGTTATGACACCAGCTAAAATCACAAGTTTACTTAAACACTGTTACATCACAGTGAAAATTAATCAGACTGTTAGTTACGAATGCGACTGGCTGCTTTAAGTTCAGACAGCAAACAACAGGTGTTTTGCAGAAGATAAGTCACATGAAAACATAGTGATTGTTGTCTTCTGACTTCCGAAATTCCTTCACCAAAGAAGAGGATTTGATTTGAGTTTTCCAGGGAAGCCAAAACAGTCTTGGTCCAACCCGCCACTGCCCACACCGAAACTAAGTTTATTGTGCGGTATCGCTTCCTGTATATCTAGTAAAGCCAACCAATGTCCTTGAACAGTGCAAGGAGTCCCTTTACCAGTTCTTTATTTGACACAATTTCTTTGGGTCTGGTTGTCCCAAATGTTCTGTGCCTTTTACTCTCCAATGCAATGCATTAGAAGATTAGATGTGATGCAGTTTCATCACCGTCATCACAGATCCTACATTTAGGGTCCTCTTCTGTTATTCCCATTGTATGTAGGTGTTTTTTGAAATTCCCATGGCCTGTCAGCAATCCAACCATGAGTCTAATCTCTCTCCTGTTCAGGCCCAGGATTGCAGAGCTTCTTTTAAAACATGGCTTTGGCATCATTACCTTGCCATGTTTTTGTTGATGGACTTTGGTCCAATATTCTACGGGCTGTCTTCTGAGCCAGTTACGTAGCTCCAATTTGATCATTTCCTTGGTGATTGTCAGGACAGGTTCCGGTCCAATAAATGGAGACTGCCCCCATCCTGGCTAATCTGTCGGCATGTTCGTTGCCACTGATCCCCGAATGGCCAGGGACCCACAATAGGTTTACTCTATTGCTTTCCCCTAGCTCCACCAGAACCCTGTGACATTCTGCAACAATTTTAGACCTTGTTGCAGGAGCTGCCAGTGATCTCAGGGCTGCCTGGCTGTCTGAAAAGATATAGATGCTACTATCTCTGTAGCACCTACGCAAATTCTCCTCCACGCATGCCCTGATGGCAGTGATTTCGGCCTGGAATACTGAGGCCAGTTTCCCTAGAGAGATGACGCCCCCCAGTCTTGGCTGCACCCCATATACCCCGACCCCAACGAGTTGGTCTGATTTCGACCCGTCAGTGAACCAGACAATATCTCCCGTACGGTGTCGAACTATTTTCTCCCACTGCTCCCTACTTCCAATTGTTATACTGAAAGGCTTGTTGAAGCAGTATGGGGTTATAATATAGTCGGCTGGCATTTCCCCAACCTTTCCTATATTTACCTCACTCACTATTTTAGTGTGTGATTCTAGATATCCCAAAGAGTTCCAGTTGTTACCAGTTTTGAGTCTGTAGGCACCAGCTGCTGCCTCCATCTTGACCCAAAGGTGTAATGGGGGCATATCCAGCATGATTTCCATCCCAGCAGTTGGTGTGCTGCTAATTCCGCCTGTTATGGCTAAGCAGGCTAGTCTCTGCACCTTACCAAGCTCCTTAGCAGCAACGTGCTGTTCTACCTTCTTCCACCACACGACCGCCCCATAGGTGATCCTGGGTCTAATCACTGTGGTGTATATCCAGTGCATACCCTTGGGGCTCAGGCCCCAAAAGAAGAGGAAGCAAATACTCCAGAATTCGTATCAAGAAAAGCTGTCAGCATGCGTAATTTAGAAGTTGATACCCCTGGTGTAATAAAGCAACTTAAATCACTTAACAAAAGTAAGTCTCTCGGTCCCGGTTGTATACCAATTAGTTTCCTTTCAGAGCATGCTGATGAAATAGATCCATACCTAGTCATCATATACAACCGCTTGCTCCATGAACGTTCCGTATCCAAAAACTGGAAAGTTGCACAGGTTACGCCAATATTCAAAAAGGGCAATAGGAGTGATCCTCAAACTTGCAGGCCTATATCATTGACGTCGGTTTGCAGCAGGATTTTAGAACATATATTTACCTCAGATATTATGAACTACCTCGAAGATAACGACCTATTGACCAATAATCCACACGGGTTCAGAAAGTGTCGTTGCAGAAATAAATTAGTGAAAAACGTAACAGAAAATTGTTTATCACGAAGTAGATGAAGGTAAGGAATTCTGCGAACTTGGAAGCAAAATAACCCATCGACCGATAGAAGAACATATGAAGTAGCCTACCTTGGACAAAGAGGGCGATAATGGCCGAGAGAATATACGCCTTAAACTGCGGAAGAAACTCCTGAAAATGTACGTTTGGAGCACAGTAATGTACCGTAGTGACTCATCGATAGTGAAAAAATCTGAAGAGAATACAAGAGTTTGAGATGTAGTGCTACAGAAGAAGGTTGAACACTAGGTGGATTGATACGGTAGCAAATGAATTGTCAAAGAAAGGAACACATGGAAAACAATGACAAGTAGAAGGAATAGATCGATAGAGCATCTGGGTATTAGAGGGAGCTGTAGGAGGTAAGGGCAATAGTGTAAGAATACATCCAGCAAATAGTTGTAGACTTCGGGTGCAAGTCCTTCTCTGGAATTAAGAGGCTGGCGCGGGAGAGGCGTTCGTGACGAACCGCACAATTCGGTCTCAAGACTGAAGACTAAAAAGAAGGAAAAATGCAATAGAAACCATTTCGTCTTAATTACGACAGATGCTCAAATGAAAATGTACGAAACGTGTTAACAACCAAACCGATTGAAATTTGAATATAGCACTTTAGGATAACTTATTGCGACATCTAGGGACGAGAAGCATGCGTCGCCACCTTCGCAAGAGTTTCTTATATGTCTTAACAAGTTTTCCTAACTTGAAAACAGAAAGTCGTGTCAGTGACAGATGTTATTATTATACACCGATTCCCGTCAGATCTCCGAAGTTAGGTACTATTGGGCTTGAGTAACACTTCGATGGGTCGCCGTCTGAGTGTGCAGCTAGCCATTGTGAGGCCAAATGTGGAACTATAACAGCAACAGGTAGCGGCTTTGATCATGTAAATTAACAACGGCCGAGAGAGCAGTGCGCTGATAACTTGAACCTCCGTTTCGAATACGGTGATGTTTTCGGGCTGAAGATCGTCATCAGAGACGGAGCAAAAGTTCGGACTCTTTTTGTTAAGGATGGGAAACGAAATCGGCAGTGAGCTTTAAATGGGAAAATCACGGAAAGAAAAAAAAAAATCTGGATTTCCGTGGCGGGTCTGTCCAACGTCCTCAAAAATGTAAGTGTCGATGACATTTCGAGGCCTGTTCGGACAGAGTTTGGTTTTAGTTTAATTAAAAATACAAATACTTTGTCAGTGATATCATTTAGATAATCTGTCTTATCTGCAGCAGTGTCCGAGGGGTTTCGAGGGCACGATTTTTAAGGGTACTCTTCAACAGTGGATCTGACAGTGTGTCTTGGAAATCGACAGGTGAGCTCGTCAATGGCAGTCTTTCCCTATCGTTTCAGTGCTTGAAATCATCTCCCGTGGCTGGTCCGGAAACTGTATGGTGTGGCCCATTTTCTCTGGGGTAGGTCAAGCTTCCATGGTTTATTGTTGACTTGGAGAAATCTCTGGACATCTGGTGTTGTATTATTTCACGACTTTAAGGTCCAAACTTCATGGTACTGATTATGGTCCACCAGGTTACTAGCTATTGTGAGTGGGAGATTTTGCCTGTAGCTTGTTGAAGGAAATATTTAATTTGTAACTAATTTTTTGATACTACTTCTTAATTTTTTTCACGTATTGATTATTTGTAAATATTAGAGTAGTAATATGACATATAGACTATTAAATACATTTTACTTGATTTTTTTCGATTTATCGCAACCATGATTTATTAATCTGATGGTTCTGTAATTTGCACACCTGTATCCATCCTCTGGAAGTGTGAGGGTATTTCGCCTGTCTCATACATCTTTGACACCAGGTGAAATTGTTTTGTCATGGGTGGCTCCACCCGAGACTTCATTAGCTCGGCGGGAAAGTTGTCTGCTCCAGACGCCTTGTTTCGACTTACGTCTTTCAGTGTTCTGTGAAATTCTTCCCTCAGTATAGTATCTCCTATATTATTTATATTCATCTACTTCGTCTTCCTTTCCTACAATATTGTCTCGAAGTTTATTTCCTTTGTAGAGCCCCTCTATATATTCTTTCCACCTTTCAACTGTTCCTTCTCTGCTCAGAACTGTATTTCCATCTGAGTTCTTGATATTCATGCAGCTACTTTTCTTGCCTCAAAAGTGTCTTTTACTTTCCTGTAGACAGTATCTATCTTGCCATCAGTTATACATTCTTCTACAGACTTGCATTTGCCCTCTAGCCACTTCTGCTTAGGCATTTTGCAGTTCCTGTGTATCTAATTTTTTAGTCGCCTGTAGGGGAGAGTAGTGCACAGTGAAACATTCCATCTCAATTCTTTTTAGTAATTTTTTTCTACTTGTTGGTATCCCTGTATGTTTATTATGATAAAATACATCTTTGACTGTATTGGTGGACAGTTTGGTTGATTATTCTTGTTTCTATACGTTACTATTAGTTTTCGGTGGTCAGAAGTCACAGTTAACGTCTCTTTGTAAATTTAATATTTTCTATATAACATACAGCTAAAAGATATATTATGTTTTGTGATAAGGTACACATCTTTAGCTATATATTGACCAGTTGTAGAGTTGGGAGATACGCAGGTCAAGAGTTGTGACTAACTTTTTAGTTTATGGTGACTTTGGTACACAGTGAAACAGGAGCATTGGCCTCAGATGGATGTGACTCCGCCTAATACCAGAGCGAGGAGCTATTGAAGAGAAGACTTGGAGAAAAAGGACAGAGCTGGAAAAAAGGAGAAAAGAAGTATGAGGAGATTCAACAATAAAAAAATGTACTGTGTAAGTAAAACAGCTTAAGTTGAAAGTGATGAAGAAAGTGACAAAGGTGAAGGCCATCCAGTGAAACAGAGATAAGTGTATCATTAGATATTTCTAACTCGAAGTGGGACGTTATGTTTGATGACTACATTTCGGTGAAATTCCAGAACAATGTACATTTTGTAGCTTAAGTCTTGAAGTCAGTAGTTAGTGGTACTGAGTATACAGTCTCACACATTCAGAAAAGCAAAACAAATTACTGGTTTTGTATTCCCAGTTGCTGCAGAAGGACATTGCAATGATTTTGCCACCTGCGATGCTTATGGCTACTAAGAGACTCTCCAACCATCGGTATATTCGTTTTCCAATCAATTTTGGTGGACTTTATATTCACTGAACAAAATGTAGTATATGTTAATGATTGTACTTGTATTTAACAAAGATTTTTATGTTTTACAAGTCACTCAGCAAGTAATAAATATAAAAAATGGCAGCTGTTTCACTGTGTACTATGTACGGTACACAGTGAAACATTTGCGGAGTTTGTTTAAAATTGTTATTTCACTTACTAATTAGTAGCAAAATTATTATTTTTTGTTCCAAAATATTGACAAAGTATTGTTCTTTCAAGTAAAGAAAGAAAATTTGTTTTGTGAGTATTATTTTACATGAAACAATCAAAAGGGTAATTTTTGTTTCACTGTGTACTACCCTCCCCTACTTCATTTTACCTGCCTCGTTCACAACATTGTTATATCTTCCCCTTTCATCAGTTAAATTCAGTACTTTCTGTAATAGCCAAGGATTATTTGTCGATCTATTTCGTTCTCTGCTGCCTTCACCATCTCCACTCTTAAAGCTATCCATTTTCTACTGTGTTATTTCCCCCCGTTTCTGTCAATTGTTGCCTAAAGCTACCCATGAAACTCTCAAGAACTTCAGGTCCGTTATTCAAGTCCTATATCCCTATTTTCCTACCTTTCTGCAGTTTCTTCAGTTTCAGTCTACAGTTCATAAACAATAAGATACGGTCAGAGTCTATATCTGACCCTGGGTATGTTCTACAGTTTAAAACCTGGTTCCGAAATCTTTAACATAAAGTTACGTTGCAGGACTGGCTAGAAGCCAAAATTACAATACTCTCACCTATTAACAATAGCTGTATCAATAGACTTTGACAGGTAGATCAGTGCCGTTCGCTGACTAATTTGTTATAAGAAATACGAAGTCACCAGGAATTGAATGTGTAACTTCTGATTGTTATTCTGGAAATCGACCATATTTGCACTATTTCATCGCGTTTGGGTGGAAACTTTCAGAATAACTAAACAATAACAATTTAATTCACTGGAAAAAAAGTTCCAAATGATCGATACAATTGTAGTTGCCTTTGTTGCTCCATCTGTCCTAAATAAAATAATTTTCTTGACGGAAATGACTCATAATTATTTCCTGTCAGTTAATGAGACGATGACGTTTCGCCGGCCGCGGTGGCCGAGGGGACTGAGGCGCTCCAGTCACGGTCTGCACGGCCACTACGGTCGGGGTTCAAATCCCCCCTTGGGCATGGATATTTGTGTCGTCCTTAGAATTAGATAGTTCATAAGTAGTTTGTAAGTTTAGGGACTGATAACCCCGTAGTTAAGTCCCATAAGCTATACAAACATTTGAACATTTTGATGACATTTCATTCCTCTGACTGGGCTCTTTATTTTCCATACAGTATCCACATGGAAATTTTGCTTAATCGGGACAAACTGCACGAAACAGTCCTTGAGAGAATGAGGAGCAAACATTGTGACGTGGGCATATGGTCAGAAACCTGAAGGGTAGAAGCCTGAGAAGGGTATTTGCAAGCCCTAAAGCAGCCCGCTCCATCCCCTCAGGATGGAGAATAAAAGGTGCGAAAAAAAAAAAAAAAAAAAAAAAAAAAAAAAAAAAAAAAAAAAGGATAGTGGCTCTAAGGCCGGTATTACACGATTTACACGATCATATTTTAGATCAAATCTTCGACAACGAAATATTATCAAATATTCATGAAATTTCCTTGATATAAATATTTCACGAGGCACTAAAATGGGTATTACACTGTTATCCTATTTACGTCATATTTCAAGATGGCGGACAGTAAAAACTTGTTATGCGCTGTAGTTACTACCACCACAACTATATTTTGTTCGCAGTTAGACGAAGACAAGTTGGGAAAACGGACTTGGGTGAAGATGTAGGTTACATGTCGTGACAACAAAAACATTCAGAAAATTTGTAGCGAGGCTACAAGCGGAGGACGTAAAGTCATATAAATAATCTGAGAATATATGCCACAACGTATCAGTGCTTACTAAATAAACTGGCTCTTCACGTCACAAAGCGGGATACGCGCATAAGCAGTGCTATATCTGCAGAAGACGGGGTTACAGCGTCACTGTGACTTCTTGCTACTGGAAAGATCTAGTCCAGCATCCAATATAGCACTCGAATACCACAGTGTGCATTAAGCAAAATAACTCCTGAAACATGACAATCAGTTTATAACGCAGTGAAGGATGATATCTGAACCTAAATAAATTTTTAGTGCACTACATGGGAATTAAGAAATATTTTTAATAATTGTATAATGAATATGTCCCAGTTTGGGCAGATACTTTATAAACAAATAAAATACAATCTGTGTTTCATCAACTAACTACAACGTTTATACAAATGCACGAAGTAGATGAGGTGCTGTTTGATGTGAGGCACCCTTGTTTCAAAAAGTAGTTTTCTTCTCCATGTCGTCTGCGGTACGATCGGACCGTATTTAACGCCTAATAACCTCCATTTTCTTACAGTTCTCCAATCTTCTAAACCTATTTTTATTATCAGAATGGCTCATATTATACAACGCTTCGTCTGCTTTATACATTTCTATTAATGTTGTGGTTGATTGAACACACAAACTAAACTTTGCAGCCATATTTACAAACACATAACAGTCAAATAATTGCAGCGGTGCTAGAGCTCAAAGCGGTGATATTTCGCATTGCAGTGGACCGACTTTTATGATCAAATCTAAGACTAGGCCCTAGATTTGATAATATTTCTTTGATGAAAGACGAGATATGTGAAAGTTCCCCATTATACTATCACGTTTCTTTGATGTAAATATTTGACATATCAGCTTTGACAAAGAAATATTATCGTGTAATACCGGCCTAAAATATGTCACAAACAAAAATATGTTATTCTGTTGCTAAATATGGTGAAGGGTGATGGGGACATAGGGAATCAGTTTGGTTACGCCTTTATGACTGCAGTTCACCGCTCTCTTCTCCCTGCCCACCTGTCGGCACGTCTACATAATGTTTAGAGCCAGCTGGCTTGGGCCCGCAGCTAGAATTTTCACCTGCTTCACTTAACACGTTCGCTGCGGGGTTTAATTATGAGCTGTTAAACTACGAGGCGGAAACTTGCAAGTGTGTGTGTTCTACGATCAGAAGTTGCGCTTAAGCAAGTTCTTGAAATTTGTATTCATGTAATACTGACACAGCTGTGTTTGACACGCATAGTTTGTTGAACCCAGATCCTGTCAAAAGTCTTTAAGCGTCGTAAGCACCATATCGAATAAACTCAATAGCACTTCTGCTTTATTGCAAATGCGAAGAAGTAGCAGTTTTAATGGAAATCAAATGTGCATCTTTGGCAAAGAAGATAAAATGACTTTTCGAACATTGAAAAAATTATAAAGATGAAACAAGACATACAGATGTTATTCACATACAAAATAATCTCCCTGGAAATATTAACAATATCTATCTGAAAAGGAAATTCTGATATTCATGTGTAGTCGCACAGTAGTTCACAGAGAATCAAAACTTGTCTGCTTTGTCTCTAAACGCGTTTATTGTGTCACTTTTTGTCCTGTTTGGTGATCTACTTACATTTTCTCGTATTCATAAAAACTGTCCCTAGAGGCGTCGTTGCTAGTAAGAACACTTTCTCACAGTTGCAAAATTACACTTGATGATACACTACGCGCCTATAATCATTTGCAGCGCTGTCTCACTGTTTATAATTGTTAGCATCACTGAGGTTGTTTTTCTTCTGGCCTTCACTCGGAAGACTGGTTTGATTCAACTCTTCACCGTACTCTATCCTGAGGAAGCCTCTTCATCTCCTCATAAGAATGGCAACCCACATCCATTTGAATGTGCTAACTTTATTCGTCTCTTGGTCTCCCTTTGCGATTTTTACCACACACACATCCCACCAAAGCTAAAATTGACGATCCCTTGATGTCCATGTAAGTGTCCTACCAAAGGATCCCTTCTTTTACTCAATATATGCTTTGTATTTCCTCAGTAGTCCCTGCACGGAGATCCGAATGGGGGACTATTTTACCTACGGAATATTTTACCCAAGAGGATGGCATCGTCATATATTAATACATTAGAGCTGCATGTCCTCGGGAAAAGTAACGACTGTAGTTTCCCCTTGCTTTCAACCGTTCGCCCTAACTGTATGGCAAAGCCACATTAGTTGATGTTACAAGGCCACTTCAATCAATCGTCCAGACTGTTGTCCCTGCAACTACTGAAAAGGCTGCTGCCCCTCTTCAGGAACCACACATTTGTCTGGCCTCTCCACAGATACCCCTCCGCTGTGGTTGCACCTACGGTGCAGATATCAGTGTCGTTGAGGCCGCAAGCATCCCCACTTCTGCAATGTCTGTGGTTCTTGGGGGTAGAGCACTGAGGTAGGGACTCGTATTGACGCTTATAAGCGTCAGCCTCAGCAAACGTGCTGATGTACTGAGTCGCTGTGGCGTGTCTTACTGCATTACTTCCCCACTCCCCATTACTGCCATTCCTCAGTGGGAAATATCGCAAAACGGACTAATCTATCAGCAGTTTTCCACATTCTAGAGGTATTTCGTTGAAACACGGGTGTTCTTACGGTAATTTTAAATCAAAATATTATAGAAAAACTCTCTAATTTATTAATGAAGGAAGAGACTCCAGGAATCAAGCCGTAAGGCGCACTTCAGCCAAAGATATCATGGTATTTATTTGAGGTTTGATTCCATTTCCTGGAGGCGCTCAACGACCACACAATGATGAACACACCAGATGTATTTCGCAGCATTGGCCGTTAATGTTTTACTTAAAAAAAAAAAAAAAAAAAAAAAAAAAAAAAAAAAAAAAAAAAAAAAAAACACACACACACACACAGATCGATTTCAATCACCTAGTGACCATCTTCAGTGTCCTTTAAACAAGCATTATGAGTGCCCTTAATATAACTGCAACGGCAAACATAAAATTGCAGTGTCAAAGTTTGAAATAAGGCATGCCTAAGGCATGTCGTTTGTAAGCAGCGCGCTTATTTCAAACTTTGACACTGCAATTTTATGTTTGCCGTTGCAGTTATGTTCAGGGCATTCATAATGCTTGTTTGAAGGACACTGAAGATGGTCACTAGGTGATTGAAATCGATCTGTGTGTGTTTTTTTTTTATTTTTTATTTTTTTTTTTATTTTATTTTTTTTTTTTTTTTAAATAAAACATTAACGGCCAATGCTGCGAAATACATCTGGTGTGTTCATATCATGGTGTCTCAATCCCATAGAAAGAAGAACAGAACTTTCTGTAATGCACGGTTCTACAAAACGTCGTGAATTACATTGACTGAAGTGCGCCAAAAGCTTTTTTGTTTCAATAGTGTGTTATGTGCTGGTGAAGAATTGTGGATAACAGTTTGCTGTTAGTATCTACAGTATTTAAGCGAATGAATTACGAAAAATGACGAAAGTATACCCCATTCAGAAAATTCTTGTAAATACATAATATTTGGCACCATTAACACGACAGTTCTGATTGGTTCAGTGTATAAAATGTGAAGTCACGAAGACAATGAATTACTTACAAAGGACGGGCACAGAGTAAATATGGTAGTGGGGCATTTAAACGTTTTGTGTAACACATGAGTTAGCACTAAAGCACACACACACACACACACACACACAGAGAGAGAGAGAGAGAGAGAGAGACGCACGTGCGCGCACCCACGAAGTTTATTAACTTTTATCTGGGCCCCACCAACGAAAATAAACACTAGTCACCACTGGGTGGGATGGGAAACAACAGCTTGCGGTCAGATCTCCGTTATACGGGAGCTTTTGTTGGCAACAGTATGCGGATGTAGTGTGGGTCACTATATCCCAAAAGGACATCCTACATCTCTTATGAGTGTCGCAGTACACAGCTACAGAGCTCGTTATAGCTATTGAACATTACAATAGATTACATAAATTAGTGTGTAAGACAAACTGTTCACTGATTAATATCTTACGTATCATTATGTGCTACTATCGTGGCTTTGAGCTCACAATGTTGGCCTATCCTGTGCAACTATCTTCATCTCTACACAAATATTGCAATTTACATACACTTGAACCTGATTAAAGTAGCCAGGATTTAGTATCCATCTAAAATTTCTCTGCTTGGAGAAAAAGCGTGCACATTAGTTGACTTTTTAGATCTAAGATGACACTGAGTTTCACTTAATTTTTTAAGGATAGTGATAGTTCAATAGACTTTTTTGGTCTGATTTCATTTCAATAGCAGAATGCTACCGGCGCCTAGATCGCTAAAATTTTACTGAAAATATACAACCTTCACCAAACTTTGTATAGCGAAACAGGATGACACCAAGAAGCAAAATAATTTCTACTATAATCGTATTGTATTAATTAAAGTTGCTTTTGCGGTATTGAACCGTGTAATTTATTTAAAAATATTTACAGAGATGCACTTGAAATTAATGTAGACGTTACAGGTAGTGAAAAGTTGTCAAGAACTGAAAGTGTTTGGAGGAAAGAAACTGAAGAGTTAAATAATTGTGAATCGCTACAATAATACGTCGAAAAATTGGAACAAATACCACCATAGACTCTGTCTTGTACTTGTTACAGGGAATAAATAGCACATGACATTTTCATGAGAGGTACAAAAGGAAACAGTTGTGTCTACTAGATGACAGCTGTGCTGCAGCTGCGACAAAACACACACACTAACAGAGAGAGAGAGAGAAAGAGAGAGGGAAGAACAACAGAGTTTATCAAACTCCGTGAGGTGCACTTTTATGTCTTCCAAAATGTATACTTTCTCGGGATACTATGACAGGGTGAATAGTCACAATCTTTAATTATTGCATAAGAGTTAGTATTAAGTTTCTTCAGTAATGAAAATACATAATTAACAATTAAAACAGCAGTTTAGTCCGTCCTACAGACTGATAAGACTAGTGATATACATTTTGTCGACTACGAAAATTATAAAAAAAACCTTTAATTTCAATGGTTTTTTCACAAGGACCCACTCTTATTAACATTGTAAAAAGAGCGTTATTGGATTTGGCAGAAATATTTTCAATACGTCATCATATCTGCTACAGCTATTGCTTGGGAACTCAATTAGTTTGTCTACTAATTTTTATTCGATTCATTTGAGTTGTACCTGTTAATGGAATAATTACTTAGATAACAAAGCGTTTGGTATATAGCATAAATAATGTTTGGTAACAAACAGGAGGCTAGCATACATCTTTTCGTCTTATGATTTCGACTATACTAATCCCATTTGGACTCTCACTTCCTCAAAAGCCGGCCGCGGTGGCCGAGGGGAATGAGGCGCTCCAGTCACGGTCTACACGGCCACTACGGTCGGGGGTTCGAATCCCCCCTTGGGCATGGATATTTGTGCCGTCCTTAGTATAAGGTAGTTGATAAGTTTAGGGTCGGATGACCCTGTAGTTAAGTCCCATAAGCCTAACAAACATTTGAACATTTGAACTTCCTCAAAAACTGGATTTACTGATCTCCTCTAAGCCTTATTATGCAGCCTGTGACAGTACCGCCCAACGAGCAGCACTCAGTCATTATGTTTTGAGAAATTTATCAAGATAGATTAAATGCACCGCAAACACTGACCTTGCCAATGCACACAATTGTTACACTCTTTTCTTTTATTAATTTTGGTACCATTATATCTATGTAGACAGGTGATATTGACGGGAATGCATTGTCTGTATAAATCTGTAATTTAGAAAACAACATGTTAAACAGCCGCGAAGCTAGGGCTCATGGTAGGCTGTCCAGCGGAGAGCTGGTGTGTGTGTAAGGCGCAGCGCGGGAGTAGCTTAGTGGTCTGGAGCGTCACGTTGCGGATCGCGAGGCCTCCCGCGTCGGAGGTTCTAATCCTCCCACGGGCATGGATGTTTGTGTTGTCTTTAGTCACAGACAAATATAAACAGACGGAAAACCTCCGTAAGGGCCCGGTCACACGCTCAGGGGTGCTGGGCGGGGGCTGCTGAAGCAGTTCCGTAAGATGTCCCATGATGGCGCTGCGGTCAGAAGCAGCCGATTAAAACTGGCCAGAACAGGCGGCAGGTAGCGGCTGTCCCCACCAACCTCCCCTCCACGCTGCCCTCTGATGTGCGAGAGGCATCCTCAGAAGCGCCTTTAGTGTCGTCTACTTGCTTTAAGCCGGGGAACCGCCAGACATCTGCTAGCATCTTACTGAACTACGAGGAGAGCATAGGAACTGATGACCCAGCAGTTAAGTCCCATAAGTTTTTGAACATTTTTTGTGTGTAAGGCGAAAACGGCCGGCCGGTGGGGGGGGGGGGGGGAGGGGCGAGGGGAGCTTAGCACTCGCTTGGAAAGAGAATTTACCGTGCAGCTAGGCGACAGTGTATTGTATACGATAAAGTTAAATTTAAGAATAAAACACCATCAAGACAGAGAAGTGCGACACAGTTTCTGACAGGGTTTCATATGACACGTCTAGTAAAGCACAGCCACCACACCTATCAAAGACATATAAAAGTTTGAATAGAATAAAAATACGGCAATTTAGTGTTTAGTTAAAAAATTCATAACTTGTAAACCATTTAAGATACAGAGGTGAGCGATATGTTTACATTCGACGTAAAATAATATTGATCACAGGAAACCTCATTCACTAATACGATTGTAGACATGTGTTAATAACATAAAGTACAAGACAGATACACGACGCCGGCCGCAGTGGCCGAGTGGTCTGCAGCGCGCCAGTCTCGTTCTGCACGGCCACTACGGTCGGGGGTTCGAATCCCCCCTCGCACATGGATGTTTGTTCCGTCCTTAGTCTTAGCTAGTTCATAAGTACTTTGTAAGTTTAGGGACTGATGACCCCGTAGTCCCATAAGCTCTACAAACATTTGAACATTTTGAGATACACGACCAGCATGGCAGTGTTTGTCTGCAGATGCCATATTAGAAAATGATTATACCACAAAATTACATTGTTCAAATTTACTTATGCATGTTTCCTTTGTTTAAATAATTAATTTGTCTTTAATCGTCCATAATTGTTTAATTTGACATGATAAGCCCAAACGGCTTGTTCTATTATAAAGAGCAAGCCCACAATATGTAAAAACGTGTTTCATACAGAATTTTGCAACAGGGTTTATCGCGTAAATAAGTACTGCAAATGGCGGGAAAGTCGACATTGATACCTGAATCACTCCATTGAAGAAATGAAATAAAATGTTAATTACTATGATCAGTATCATGTTTATTTGGGTTTAGTGTAAGTGTTTAAAGATGTATATGTTTGAACGTACGGTATATTTGGCAAAGCGTTGTACGTTGGTGAAGGGTGGCAATGGGGAAGTTCGTAACGTATGGGTTTCTCCGGAGGACAGGTATAAAGGCTGGGCGGTAGGATCAGGTCCCACCTGTATGAAACACGTTTTTACATATTGTGGTCTTGAAAATGTTCAAATGTTTGTATAGCTTATGGGACTTAACTACGGGGTCATCAGTCCCTAAACTTACAAACTGCTTATGAGCTAGCTAACACTAAGGACGGCACAAATATCCATGCCCGAGGGGGGATTCGAACTCCCGACCGTAGTGGCCGTGCCGAACGTGACTGGCGCGCTGCAGACCGCTCGGCCACTGCTGCCGGCGTCGTGTATCTGTCTTGTATTTTATGTTCACACGCAGACCTAAACACCTGCGCAAACACCAACACTGTAGATCAATTACTCTACATGCACGCCCAATACGTTTCTGTGAGAAAGTCAAATACCTCGGTGTCTGGTTGGACCGGAAACTCACATGGGGGACCACATACAACACATGACCAACCGAGAAAACGCGCGAAGCTCAAACAACTCTACCCGATGCTTAACAGGGAAATCAAACTGAGTAGCCGGGTGTAGAGGAACCTCTACATGACACATATTAGACCTTTGATGACGTACGGTGCTCCATACTGGGCATACGCGGCGCCAACACAGCTACGCCGCCTGCAGCTCATACAGAACAAGGTACTACGCAGTACGCACCATAAGCAATGCTCCACGATTCTATGCTTGGGGAACTACGATCACAACCATAGGTGGAAACATAAACGACCCAAAACACATCTCCTCAGAGACTAATCACCTACGGTCATAGGGACCACCAACTCGCAAACACGATGAATATGGCGAACCCCTGCAGAACAGCAAACTGACTTGCAATGCCAGCTGAGCTCACAGCCGACCAACAGGCAAGGCAGGGAAACCATATTCAGCGCACTGAACACAAACAAACCTATACAGTCCCACATATTTAGCCAGTTCTATGACCGAACTGTCTAACTATCATGACAAACTTGGCTATGTTCACAGGTATTCTGCCGCAGCCGACTCAGGAACTTCACAAGAGCTCAGCTGCAGCAGAACCTCGCATCAACCGGACCGATTCTTTATGACAAACCTAGCAAAGTTAATGGTACTGAGAATACCCTTTACTAACATTACCAAACCTTGCATGATCTGTCGCAGATAGCATACCGCTACTGCCCTTAAAACCTACCCCACTGTCGCAGAGGTTTTTTTCCCCTTGGCTCTTGCCTTGGCATTTTTTTCCTCTGCCCTTACATACCTTTACCCTTCGTATACCTTTCGACCAATTCTATCTCCAGATGCAGCGTATTAATGGGTGATCGTGCCCACACGTACGGATAACATCGCGGTTTCCACATCCCGTGATCTACCTTAGCAAACTAACCAAATACGGAGGTGACAGTAGAACTTTTGTGATGTTCACCACGTTGGTGTGGAGGGGCCCCATCCTTGCTCAGGTGGCGCAGTGTATTAGGATTCGATGGCGAAGCTATGCCGGTCTGTGCCGTGACCTTCAGAAAAGTGGGATTTTAAAAGTTTTCAGAGTGTAAAGGTGCGGTCGAACTTAGAAAAAATTATCCAGTGTGGCGTGTTACTGTTAAATTTGCGAGATTTCTTCTTGAGTTGCCGAGTGCTACGTTGAACTTGAATACTGCAGTGTGTTACGTTTAGGCACTGTGACTTCAATAAATTTCCGTTGGAAACTGACTGTAAAAGTGCATCTCTTTAGGAAGTGTTTGCTGAGTTCTCAGAAACATTCATTCATTCGACATATGTTCTTGAACATTGTTTTTGTCAAATAAACTGTGAGTCCACTTAACAGAAAAACGAAGTATTCGCGGTCAGGCACAGAGTAATGGACGTTTTTATGCAATAAACAGTAGCATGCTAGGCTAATTCAAAATATTTTCGGCAAAGGGGGGGGGGTTCATGAGCTATATTAAATACGCCAACATACAGTGCTTTTACCGGTGACACGGTTTTGATCCGATAAATGAAGAGACTACTTAAAAATTTAAACAAATGTGTTGTGAAAGTTATTTGTATGTAATGCCCCCTTCTTCTCAATTTTAGTTGTGTTTTAATTAATCATATGCAGGTGGGGACTGTGGACGAATTTTTATCATCCCCTAGACAGAGCAGAAGGTGCAGTGAACTTGTTCGTGTTAATATAAGATTCTCCACAGACAGCCCTCAATTTAACCTTGCAAGCCTTTGTTCTTCACTATATGAACTAGAAATCTAGCAAATTTCTTGATTTACACTACGGCTATATAATTTATATTTACGAGAGTTGGAAGTTAAATAGTGGCAACTATTTATTCACAACCAATACAAAAGCGTTACATGTTTGCTTCTGTTGCTGTCCTCCAAAGTAGTCACCAGCTTTCTGTAGAACCCGTTGCCAGTGATGTGGAAGGCATAGTATACCGTTATTTTCTGCTGATGGTGCAAATGGAGCGGCGTACTGTCTGTCGAATCTCTGGAACAATTCTAAAGGGAATGCCACGAAGTTCCTTCATCTGTGGAATCAAATCAAAGTTACAAGGACTTAAATCCTGGGAGTATCTTGAATGGTACAGTACTTCCCAGTCCCCTCGACCGAACAGAACAGCCACAGCTTGTGCTGTATGCGCCCGCGCATTGTAATGCAGAATGATGACTGGGTTGAGTAGAAAGTGTTGCCACTTCTGTCGCAAAGCTGGTCGCAGGTGATGCTACAAAAACAAGCAGTAATACTGTGCACTGCCGTTCTGCCGCAGAGGACCGTATATGTTAGGATAACAGCATCACAGCCTTACACGAGAATCGCCATTACTTTCACCATACTGGTGTTCTGACACGCTTTCGCGGCGAACCATAATGAAGCCATTCGTTGGTTTGGCGTTTCAGTTTTGGCTTGTACGATGTGGCCCATGTCTCATCCAGTGTTACGATACGGCATAAGAAAACCCCTCCTTTGCGCTCATAGCGCTCCAAGTGCGTCTGAGCAACATCGTAACGCATCCATTTCTGCATTACCATCAATTCATGTGGAACCCATCGTGGAGCAATTTTCCGCATGCCAAGGCACATTCAATCTTTTCTGTTTCGAAAACATAGTGACACCGTTACGCTAGACCGCTCGCTCACAAGTGACTGTTTTTTCCCTCGATTGTACTCTGAGGTGAGATAGGTATGTCAACAACGTGTGGTACCGGCGACAATAGTAGACTCCATTGCATAGTGTCTCCACAACAGTGGGGACTGATGACCATAGTAGTTTGGTCCCTTTATATCCCCAACCAACCATCCACAGCAGTGTTGCCACGCTCGTATTATTCTATATATCATACGACAATATGAGAAAAACACTAATTTCATATATAAATATCAATAAGTAATGAATACTGCATAAAATAAAATGCAATACAGCACAATAAAAATATGTGCAGTATTTGCCATGACATGTTTGACTCCATCGGAGCTCAGTATCCAAGGACTGCAGCCAATCGAATGTAGAAAGAGTTGCGTTGACAACATCTCTGACTGTATTTCTTTATAGCACATTCGTGAGTCATGTGTTTTAAAATTTGTTCACTGAACCTGCAGTCACAGATTGAGCTGTCGCATGGATCCCACTTACAAAAAACATGGAATAGCATTTTCCAGGAGCTCCTCTAACGATTAAATCGTGGTTGAGATGCCGTTGTGTCTGCTCTACCACGTTTAGTGCTGATACTGTGTTCTTTAATCTGGAACGTGTTTGGTTAATGTTTTCAGAGGATCGGTACTTCCACAATAACTGCAACAATCATTTGAAAATACTTCTGCTACCTTTTTCTTTTCTTGAGAAATGTCAACACATTAACAACTTAATTTTCACGCCCCCCCCCCCTCGCAGTATGCAAATGAAGGTAGTTGATTCCAGTTTTCCCTCTATTGCCGTTAGGTGGGCCGGTAGTCTACCAGTTTAATTTCCTTTAATCTCTCTTATCTGAATTCTGAAAAAAAAAAAACAGTTCAAATGTTTGTTAAGCTTATGGGACTTAACTACGGGGTCATCAGTCCCTAAACTTACAAACTACTTATGAACTACTTACGAACTAGGACGGCACAAATATCCATGCCCGAGGGGGGATTCGAACCCCCGACCGTAGTGGTCGTGCTGACCGTGACTGGAGCGCCTCAGTCACCTCGGCCACCGCGGCCGGCCTGAATTCTGATTATCATGTAATGTGGGTGTGTCACCTGACCGCAATAACCAATGGAATTTTTTTGTGTCTAGTGGCCCCATTTTTCTTGTTCCTCCTATAGCGACCACTGGAAGAGCCCATACGAGATTATGCATCCATCTGAATTAGCCATCTCAGTACCAATTTATTTGCTTTACTGCAGAGTTAACCCAGGCCTGATTCCGACGCCACAAAGACTCCACAAAACCTACATTTATGTGCTCAATTGCTGCTCTTTTTTTCTCCGGGTTACGCGTAATACTATCTTTTCGTTTTTAGGTAAGGTGTCTCAGCTTCCCCAGTTACCAGCACCTGATCTTCTTTGTTAAAATCCAAACACATTCGGCATAGTTTTCTGTTACCTGTCTAAGATTAGCACTTGGTTTCACAAACTTTGTGATTTGGTGCTCTGCACCTAAGTTTTCACTGTTGCTCCAACATCCATCCCATGTTTTATTTTCCTGTTTTGTTTTTCATTCAATATACAGGGTGTTTCACTAAGTGTGTTTGCCTCTGTAATTTATAAAATAATAGGTGACGGGAAATTTTAATGCGGTAGGTCAACACAAGAAATGTTACACTTTCTGCGGAGCTATGAACATAGTTTATTGTATCATTTTCCAAAGAGTTACAGCACAAATATATAATTCTTAAGGGAACTATAGTTTTTTTCTATCGTGCATTGGATTCGTTGAAACCAGCTGCGTCCAAATCAATTTAAACTACATTCCTAGCACTGTTAGTTTGGGAGCTACAACCCTTCAAAGTTTCAGTGGCAGATACCACAAACGCTGCGCATAAAGCTTCTAAATGTGGTGCGGCCGAGTTGTAACGTCGCCGGTGTCACGGAGCGAGAAGCTTCCTCGATGCGCTGTTAGACTGCCGATTGTCGCTGCACACGGCCGTATACCCAACAGTTAGAGCCACACAAACAAACGGGGCTCAATATACCACAGTTACTGACATCGGATGACGATGGCATACACGATCAACGATTACGTTGACATGTTGCTGATGCTCGGCGAGTGCCGACACTATGCCACTGAAGCAGCCACGGCGTATGCCGTGAGATATCCTAGGCGAAGAGCTCCGGCAGCCATTACGTTCTTACGTGACGAACAACGACTTCGGGAAACAGGCAGCTTGGTAATGCGCCGCAGTAACAGACGAAGACCTGCAAGAAGTGAGGAGACGGAGGTGTTTGTTTTAGCTGCACTACACCACGATCCTCATGTCAGCTTACGAGCCGTTGCTGCAGTCGCTGGTGTCAGTCTCATATCTGTGTGGCGTATAGTACACGGCCACAGGTTTCACCCGTACCACCTGTCACTGACCCAGGAGCTGCATGGAAACGATTTCCGTGCAAGAGTGACATTCTGTGAGTGGGCAATGCGTAATTTCATGCTGGAGTCTTTACAAAGTGTTATGTTCTCTGATGAGTCCACGTCCACAAATTATGGTGCAGTGAATCGCCATAACATGCACTACTGGGCCGCAGACATTCCTCGGAGGGTACGACCTGTCGACCGTCAATGTAGGTGGTCTATTAACGTGTGGTGTGGAATCCTTGGGGATGAAATCAATGGTCCACACTACTTCCCAGGTACACTGACAGGTGAGTTATATCGCGCTTTTATAGCCGACAGTTTAGGTGGTCTCCTTGAACATGTGTGTCTACACATGAGAGTCCATATGTGGATGCAGCACGATGGTCACCTAGCCCATTCTGTGCGTGATCTTGTGGAAGAACTGAACAACAGGTTTGCAGGAAGATGGTTGGGGCGCCATGGTCCTCATTCATGGCCCGCAAGGTCGCCCGATTTAACACCAGTAGATTTCTTTTTGTGGGGATATCTAAAGGATCGTGTTTATATCACTGAGCCCACATCCTCAGATGATCTAAAACGGCGCATCGAGGACGCATGTCGCTCCGTCACACCGGCGACTTTACATCTCGTCCGCAGATCCTTTCGACAGCGCATTGCATTATGCATTGAGGAACATGGACACACATTTGAACATCAAATGTAAATCAACTTCCCACCGCCCTAACATCCATCACCCACCACACAGTCATGTATTATGTACAGCGTGTGGTATCTGCCCCTGAAACTTTGAAGGCTTGTAGCTCCCAAACTAACAGTGATATGAATGTAGTTTAAATTGATTTGGACGCAGCTGGTTTCAACGATTCTAATGCACGATAGAAAAAACTATTGTTCCATTAAAAATTATGTCTTTGTGCTGTAACTCTTTGGAAAATGATACAATAAACTATGTTCATAGCTCCGCAGAAAGTGTAACATTTCTTGTGTTGACCTACCACATTAAAATTTCCCACCTATTATTTTATAAGTTACAGAGGCAAACACACTTAGTGAAACACCCTGTATATGTAAGTTTCTTAGCATTGTTCTGTTGAGCTCTATGTTTCTCTATATCAGGATCGTGCCTGACGTATCTAAGTATGATAGCATTTGAAAAATATATTAGCTGACTGAATTTCGAATTTTCTCCCTTGCGCCCTTTGCTTACAAACTCTTTGAAACACTCTATCTCTTTTTCCCTTTTCAGCTGTCGTAATTCAATTTTGCGTTGCCTGATTCTGTCTGAAGAATCCTACTATCCTATTTTCCAAACGTTCTTACATAATCCACAGCTACATGGAAGGGCATCCATTCACCACACAACTCTCTTCCCCACTGCAATAGGCCCAATCAAACAGTCTACTTTTATTTTCGCCTTTCTCCCGCACCGACGCTGAGTCGGCATTGATATTATGGGTTTAGCATGTTAATTAAAATGTTCAAATGTTTGTACAGCTTATGGGACTTAACTACGGGGTCATCAGTCCCTAAACTTACAAACTACTTACGAACTAGGGAAGGGCACAAATATCCATGCCCGAGGGGGATTCGAACCCCCGACCGTAGTGGCCGTGCAGACCGTGACTGGAGCGCCTCAGTCTCCTCGGCCACCGCGGCCGGCTTGTTAATTAAAGGAGTGATCGGATCCCCTTCAAAATGTTCAAATATTTGTAAATCAATGTGACCAAACTTTAGTGGTAATCAGTCCGTAGACTTACAAACTACTTAAAGTAACTGTTGCTAAGGACAACACACACACCCATGCTCGACGGAGGACACAAACCTCTGAAGGGGACCAGCCAAGCACTCCGCAGCAAGGCGCTTTAGAGCGCACGGCCATTCCGGGTTCATATAATGCCAATGTCTGCGTAACTATGAAAGTACGCGAAACTTTTTCTGGCCGTTTGTGAATCGTGTAAATAAGGCGGATTTTAAGGGCCAGCCCGGTATTTAGCTAATGGAACGTGTAAAAACGCTTCCATTCAGGCTGGTCGGGAAGCGAGACTGGCACACCACTCCGTCCCCGAAATCGTCGCCCTAAACCACGCGGCTAACCGCGGAGATCGCTGCAATGAAACCGTTACCTACAATTTTCTCAGAACACTCAATGCTCAAATGCGGCAACAGCCGCACTTATCCCATATGCCTGATTGATTATAACATTAGCTACAATGAAAGAACTCAAAAATAAATTTATGTTACTTTTTCGTAAAACACTCAATCGTAAACTAGGCGTAATATCAACACTCTAAGAAAACTACTCTTTTTACAGGATTTTACCTTATTTGACACGTCGTTAATATTGACGCTAACGTAATTACAATTTAAACGTTTTGACAGATTAAAACCTTGTGCCAGACTGGGATTCGAATCCACGACCTTGGACTATTGCGGGAAATCGCGTCACCGTCTTATTTATTTATTTGTTCTTCAGGTAGATCTACATGTACATCTACATAGAGATTCTGCAAATCACATTTAAGTACCTGGCAGAGGGTTCATTGACCCCTTTCATTACCTTTCGATACCTTTCCATTCTCTACCAGCGCGCGGGAAGAAATAACACCTAAATCGTTCCGTTTTAGATCTGATTTCTCTTATTTTATTGGAATGGTCAAGTCTCCCTATGTAGGTGGGTACTAGCAAAATATATTCACATTCAGAAGTAAAAGTCGGTGATTTAAATTTTGCAAATAGATCTCGCCGCAACGAATAACGCCGTTCTTTTAACGATTTCCACCTTAAATCGTGAAACATTCCCGTGACGTTTTCCTCCTTATAACGTGATAAAACAAAACGAGCTGCCCTCCTCTGAACCTTTCCAATGTCTTCCGTCAGTCCCACCTGGTGAGGGTCCACACTGGGCAACAGTACTCCAGGAGAGGGCGCACAAGTGTGATGTAGGCAGTCTGTTTGGTGGAGCTGGTGCATCTTCGAAGCTTTCTGCCAATGGAACGTAACCTTTGGTTCGCCTTCCCCACAATATTTTCTATGTGTTTGCGTTCGTTCGTGTTTGTTTGTTCTAGGTTGATCGTTGATATCTTGACTAAGTTTTTTATTACAGAACGCGTCGAAACCCTCTGAGCGAGCGCGCTGAGCTCCCTCGCCGGCAATTGAGCTACCTGTGCACGCGCAACGGCTCGTCCTACCGCTTTACTTCCGCCAGTACCTCGTATCCTACCTATCAGACTTCATAGAAGTTCTCCTGTGTACATTGTAGGGCTAGCATTCCTGGAAGAAAATATAGTGTGGAGACATGGCATAGCCACAGTCTAGGGGTTGATTCCAGAATGAAATTTCCACTCTTCAGTGTATTGTGCGCTGATATGACTTCTGTGAAGTTTGGAAGCTAGGAGACGAGGATCAGGCGGAACTGTAGCTGTGAGGACGACCATGAGGTGTACACTGGTATCTCAGACGGTACACTTTCTTGCAGGGTTGCTAGTCCTGCAAATGTTCAAAAGTTTGTGAAGCTTAAGGGACTTAATTACGGGGTCATCAGTCCCTAAACTTACAAACTACTTATGGACTACCTTATACTAAAGACGACCCAAGACTATCTGAAGTTTGTAGGGTACCCTACCCGTCAAATGTTTTCGATCACCTGTCACAACTGTGGATTTGTGGTTAAAAGAAAGATCTACTTTTAAATAATCTATCACAGCCCTGTTCTGATACTAAAACAAGCATAAACATGTAGAGACGGAACGACTCTGTTATGTATCTGACAGGTTCTCCATATGGTGGGGCGCAGATGAGTAACCACAACATTGACATGTCTTCACCCATGACGGGTCCACTCGAATAGGCCTCATTCCTTCAGTTGTCTGTATAGCAAGCAGTTCACATTAGTTTTCAGTACAATGTGTGCAGCTAGCAGTGTGTTTGTCTATCTGATCAGGTGTGAGCCATATTACCTTCAAATGGGACGGAAGCAGGAGAGCGCATTGAGGCGCTATGCTCCGATGCGCGAGACTGTTCCCCGTCGGGGGTTCGAATCCTCCCTCGGGCATGGATGTTTGTGTTGTCTTTAGTATAAGTTAGTTTATTAGTAGTTCGTAAGTTTAGGGACTGATGACCCCGCAGTTAAGTCCCATAAGCTTAAGAAACATTTGAAGCAGGAGATTGTAATTGAAAAACGTGCTGTAATTGTAGCTCTGCATCACGAAGGCTATTCTAGCAGGACAATAGCAACAAAAGTTGGCGTAACCCAATCTACAGTGGTGTATACATTGCAGCGGTTTAAGCAAACAGTACCAATTCAAGTGTTTCGCGATCTGGAAGACCCCGTGTATTATCATACAGGGAAGATCAGTTCATATGTGTACAGAGTAAACGTTAGAGGACTCGTACGGCATCTGAAATTCGCGAGGAAGTCAATAATATGCGAGCTGCTCCAATCTATGTCTCAACAGTGCAACGCCGTCTTCGTGAACGAGGTTTAAAGGGGTGAATAACGGTAAAAAACCTTTATTACGGAAACAAAATTAGGTGAAAGGATGGAATGGACACAGCAACATAAAACCTGGAGCGTGCAGCAATGGTCAAAGGTGTTATTCACGGATGAATCGAAGACTGAAGTATTTTTGAGCCATCGTCGAATGTTTGTTCGTCGACTTCGTGGAGAACATATAAAGAGTCAATGTGTGATGCCTACGGTGAAGCATGGTGGAAGGTCGGTTACGGTGCGGGCATGTTTTACGGATGATATAGTCGGTGATCTCGTGCGAATTAATGAAACACTAAAGAAGGAAGAATATCACAGGATACTGATCAACAATGCAGTTCCATCTGGCAAGAGGCTTCTTGGTCGTGGGTTTGCAGAACAATGACCCCAAACATTCTTTTAAATTGTGTAGAGGGTATGTCAATAGAAAAGAAAAATGTGGGGAACTGAAAGATATGATTTGGCCAAGTCATTCATCAGACTTAATTCCCATTGTACCGTTATGGGATGAACTTGACTGAGAGGTGACGGAGGTCGACTAACGTCGAAGAGCTATGGAATAATTTAGAGAGCTGTTGGATTGCAATATCTGTTCAAACGCTACAAAATCTTATTACCATTACGCCAAGAGTTTGTGCAGCTGTTCGGAGGGCAAAGAGTAGATACTTTAACCAGGCTAATATATGAACCATATTGTATTGTACTTTATGATATAGAGATATTTTTGTTGGTATATTTAGTTTTTACGATGTGTTTGTACATTGAAATAAAGTATCTAGTTTTGTGCATAGGTGATCGAAAACTTTTGACCGTTAGTGTAGATGACAAGAGACTGGTGGAACTAAAGCTGTTAAGTACGGCCGTGGGCGTTCGCGGTGGCTCAGCGCTTTCGGTGAAAGTGCAACAGAGCGAACTACCTAAGAAGTCGGTAGGGCGCTTCCTCGTAAAAGGCAAAAGTGCTGGGTTCGAATCCAGTTCCAACACACAGTTTTATTTCTGCTGGGAAGTTTCACATCAGCGCACACTCCCCTGTAGAACGAAGATTTAATTCTTGTAATTACGCTTCTCTCACAACAAAAATAAATATTTAGAGATAGATTCGTATCTCTTATTTGTGTAATTACTTACTGTAACATAATTCACAACGATCTCTCTGGACCATTGTTGACAACTTCTGGGTTGCATTTGTTTATTAGAGTCATCTTGGATTGGCTCATCTCTTGCGGAATAGTGGAGATCAAGCAGGTTTCAATTCATGCCAAATCTGTATGAAGCTGTTTCGCTGCGGCGGAATAGCCGTGCGCAATGAGGCGCCGAGCTGCGCTGTGCGCGGCCGTTAGCCGTCCGGGGTTCGAGTCCTCTCTCGGGCGAAGGTGTACGTGGTGTCAAAAAAAAAAAAAAAAAAAAAAAAAAAAAAGTAAAGCTTATGGGACTTAACTGCGGGGTCATCAGTCCCTAAACTTACGAACTACTTATGAACTAGCTTATACTTCAGACGGCACAAACATCCATGCCCGAGGGGGGATTCGAACCCCCGACGGGGAACGGCCTCGCGCATCATAGCATATCGCCTCAATGCGCTCGGCCGCTCCGCCGCGGCTGTGTGTTGTCCTTGGGTTAGTTTACCTTAGTTTAAGTAATTTGTAAGCTAGGGACTAATAAACAAACAGTTGAATACCATAGACTGACAAACATTTGAACATTTTGGACATTTAAGCTAGGGTTTTCTTATTCTGAATAATAATTTAATAATAAATAAAAAAGTTTCAACCACGACTGTCTTTCATTGCTAAACAATTTTATTAATTGCTGTACCAGTCGGTCCACAATGGAGTGGAGAGTATTTTATGGATAATTTAGAACATTCCTTGTCCGGTCCTTGGTTTTCTGTAAGTTCTTCGAGTGAAAATTCCACTTTCATAATTGGTGCCCTTGAAATGATTATAAAACTGCACTTATGTCTCTCTACCAGACCTTACTATGTCATGAACGTCTAAACGAAGCAAAGTAGTTTTCGAATAGCTTTTGACTGTACGCCCTGGGTCACTGTTGCGTTCATCTTTATACTAAAGTAAACTTATATTACGTAGTAGAGAAACGTACTATGAATCAAAATCAACTTTTTTTACGATCAAGGAGTATCCCGTATTATTTTAATCTATCAACTTATTATATTTCACTCCCACTAATTCAAATGTTCAAATGTTTGTAAATCTATCGGACCAAACTGCGTGGTCATTAGTCCTTAGCTTACAAACTACTTAAGCTAAGGTAAACTAACCTAAGGACAACACACACACACACACACACATGCCCCAGGGAGGACCCGAACCTCCGACGGCGAGCAACCGCGCGCTCCGAAGCGAGGTCCCACTTATTTCTCTGAGGTATAATGCAGTTTGCCAATGAAATCAATCAACTTGATAACCACACGTCCTGATTCAATTCTTAGCACATTTGCTACTGAAAAGTATTTGAGGCTAATTATAATACTAACAATCCACATCTACATACATAATTCGCAATCCACCCAAAGATGGGTGGCAGAGGATGCCTATTACCACTACTAGTTACTTGCTTTCCTGTTCCACTCCCATATAGAACGAGGGAAAAACTAATACTTGTATCCATCTGTAAGAGCCCTAATGTCTCTGATCTTTTCTTTGTGGTCTTTACGCGAAATGTAAGTTGGCAGCAATAGAATAGTTCTGAAGTCCGCTTCAAATTCCAGCCCTCTAAATTTCAACAGTGGTTCTAGAAAAGAACTTCTTCCCTACAGCGACCCCCATTTGAGTTCCCGAAGCAACTCAGTAACACTCGCGCATTGATCGAACCTACCAGGAACAAATTTAGATGCTCGCCTCCAAACTGCCTTTATGTCTTCCTTTATACCGATCTGGTGGGGATCCCAAACACTCAAGCAATACTGAAGACGGGGTCGCACAAGCGTTTTATATGCGGTCTTCTTTACAGACGAATCACATCTTCCCAAATTCTCCCAATAAACCCAAGTCGACCATCGCTCTTCCCCACGACTCTCCTCATATACTCGTTTCATTTCAAATCGCTGTGCAGCGTTACGCCTAGGTATTTAATTGACGTGACTCTGTCAAGCAACACGTTACTAATGCCGTATTCGAACATTACTGGATTGTTTCTCCTACTCATCTGCATCACCTAATATTTTTCTCCATTTAGCTCTAGTTGCCATTCCTCACACCACCAATGACGACTCCTTGTTGTACACCACAGCGTCATCAGCAAACAGTCGCAGAATGCAACTCACTCTGTCCGTCAGATCATTTATATGGAAAGAAATAATAACGCCTGTATCACACTTAACAATAATCAGTTCAGTTTGCACCGATTTGAATATTTTTATTCGTTTCCGCACAGTAGAGCGAGAGATAAGGAGATAATATTAGCTATTTATAATATGATTTTGTACCAGTAAATATGGTGAACGAGAGAGATAAAAGGTATACAGGATGGCGCACACTTGCGACATATCTGTCTTGATTATCTGTCCGAACGATTTTGCACGACGTCTCCTTCTTTGGAAATAAGTGAGAACTAGACCTTTAAGTTTAAAACTCCGTCAAGAAGACTAAGATAATACCAGCCGCAGTCAGTGTACGACGACGTTGCCAGGAAACTAACAAAAATCATTCAGTGGCCCCTTTGTGAAAGAGAGAGCGAGGAAATTGAGTACATAGATCAATTTGGTTCCAGAGCGCCGCAGATTTTGATGCCAATAGAGGAAAACATTTTGCTCATACACGTGATTTATAAATTTTGACGATGTTGTTATATGTTTATACAATTTTTAAGTTATTTTATCAATATTTTCTAGATATTTTTTAAAATAATTTTCCAGGTATTTAAAGTCACGAAAAACAAGGCCCTTTTTCACAAGGGAACCTGCACCTACTAGTACCCCCATGCGGACATTCTCCGTTGGTTGTCAGTAGGGTTGGAGAAATGTACGTACATGAGAATTTATGAAACTAATCGCAGAAAAAATGAAACGTTTACGTGGTATAACAAAGATCCTTCTAGACATACACTATAAGGGAGCAGACATGTCTTACAGCTCTCTTCATGAAAGATGAGCCATTTCTCGAAAGTTTATTCAAATGAACTGTACTTCAAAGTGCAATAATTATCATTAAAAGACTTGTTGATGCCTATTAGTGAAAATGTCAGTCTCACTCGCTAATTTTCGAAATTACTGTCACTACTACTCGATTACAGTATGTATTTAAACACCTTGCACACAGCAAAAAACTGGTGCCATTATACATCTCACACGCTCAACGCCATTACGATCGTTTCTCTCAATACTGCCTGCTCAGATGTAATTCATTAAGAAGATATGTAGGTTTACGAAACCGCTTGTGTACACAAATTCTTTTCTATGAAGAGCACAAATAATAGATACGCACGTTGTTACCCTCGGCCATATTGCAGCCCTGGGATCGATGAACGGCCACAATACTGCTGTTCGGCATTGCCGGTCGGACGCATGTCTTTAGGTGATATTTTGACTAATGTAAACGTTCCCTCCTGCTGATGTATCGTAGTGCGACATTAATCTCTCAACCGTCTGTCTTCCATTTATCTCAATGAGCCGCAAGCCACAGTCAAAGTCACTAATTAGCCATGGCTGTTAATTAATCTCAGGCGAAAAGCGACGGGAGAATACTGCGACACAGTGAATTGTGGTTTACACAGCCATATTACAATATCCAAACCAACTTATATGCAGACTCACATCCTTCTCTAGGCTAGAAATGATAATTCTTTACCCTGGTGTAGAAGCTTCAACACGCCGATGCGAACCTCATCATCAAGATATCCTTTTAGCAAGCCGGGTAGGAACGTCGTAAACGACATGACTCGATTTATTTCTGTCTGGGTACAACGTCTCTGTCTACACTGCTTCCCACGTTACTGCTCTCCTTTTGAGATCATTAACCCGGTCTGCCCATCTCTTCCAAGGCCGGCCAAACGGTTTTTTTCGGATGTATCTCCGTCTTAAAATACTGGCGTGCAGTTAAGAGTCGAGTGCATTCGCTTCACATGACCGATGTAGACGTAATACATTAAACTGGGAGTCCTTCCATTTACTAGGAGAAACTTACATATTTCACTAGCCACGATTGTAAAAGTAATCTGATTATCTAAATTCAATGATTGAAAAGTATTGTTGTGAGTATAACATGCTGTGATAAGCGCCTGTGTTAAATCATATTTAACTGTTATCATTTGGAATTCGTCTGTGTATTCTTTTACATACTAATGACGCAAAACTAGATAAATAGCAAGTACTGAATGGAACTGGAGAAACAAATCTCTTTTTTGTTTAAGTCTGTTGGATTTTAACTCCCTATACATCCTCTTTTATGTAACTCGATAGATAGGCTGTTGGGGAGTACGGTATGTGTATAACTGAAATTTCTACTTTTACCATCAGTAGTTGATATTATGTTGCGTACCAGATATTAAAAAACAAATTACTTCAAGCACGAAATGATTCAGACGTGTGTATTTATTGTACAAAACTATCAAATACAACACAGAAGAACCATGATTAGATTAGATTAATACTTGTTTCATAGATCATATATACAACATTTCGTAATGATGTGGAACGTGTCAGTTTAGTAAACGATGTCTATACATGACAGTATATTAAACATTTTTTTTAATTTTCGTTTTTAAAATTTTTAATTTCTTTATTTATTTTTTAAGTTTTACTATAAATTCAGCTAAAGTGTAGGAGGAGTTACCGTTCAGAAATTACTTTAATTTCTTTTTAAATACCAGTTGTCTATCTGTCAGATTTTTTTATGATACTTGGTAAGTGACCGAAGACTTTTGTGTCGGCATAATTCACCCCTTTCTGTGCCAAAGTTAGATTTAACTTTGAATAGTGAATATCACCATTTCTCATAGTGTTGAAGCTATGCACACTGTTATTACTTTTGAATTGGGTCGGATTGTTAATTACAAATTTCATGAGTGAGTGAATACATATATTGTGAAGCTACAGTAAAGATTCCTAGATCCTTAAATAAACGTCTGCAGGATGATCCTGGGTGGGCTCCAGCAATTATTCTGATTACAAGCTTTTGTACAATAAATACTTTTTTGCTCAATGTTGAATTGCCTCAAAATAAAGTCCCATATGAAAGCAGTGAATGAAAATAGGCACAGTAACCTAATTTACTGATATGCATATCACAAAATTTTGCAATTACCCTGATAGAATATGAAGCGGAACTCAAACGTGTCAGCAGATCTTCAATGTGTTTGTTCTAATGCAATCCCTCAGCAATGCAAACACCTAAAAGTTTTGAATATTCTACCTTAGCTACAGATTTATGTTCAAAGTCTAAATTTATTAATGGTGTCATGTCATTTACTGTATGAAACTGTGGGTTTTATCAAAGTTTAATGAGAATCCATTTGTAGAAAATCTACTAATAATTTTCTGAAAGATATCATTTGCAATTTCATCAGTTAATGCCTTTTTGTCAGGCGTGATAGCTATACATGTATCATCAGCAAAAAGAACTAGCTTACCATCTTCGTGAATATAGAATGGCAAGTCATTAATATGTATTAAGAACAGCAAAGGACGCAAGATCGAACCTTGTGGGACCCCATGTTTGATAACTCCCCAGTTAGAGGAATTAATTGTTTCTTCTGTATCATGTGATCTGCGTATTTCAACTTTCTGCACTCTTCCAGTTATGTATGATTTAAGCCATTTGTGCACTGTTCCACTCATACTACAATACTTAAGATTATCTAGAAGAATCCCATGATTAACACAATTAAAATCCTTTGAGAGATCGCAAAAAATCTTAACTGGTGATGTCCGGTTATTCAAAGCATTTAATATTTCATCCGTGAAGGTATATATAGCATTTACAGTTAAAAGCTTTTTTGAAAAGCAAACTGACATTTTCTTAGGATTTTATTTTTACTAATATGTGAAGCTACTCGAGAATACATAACTTTTTCAAAATTTTTGGATAAAGCTGTCAGAAGTGAGATGGGGGGGGGGGGTGGGGTAGTTGTTGACATCAGACGTATCCCCTTTTTCTATGAAAAGGTTTAACGATGGCACATTTCAGTCTATTCGGAAATATACCCTGCTTTAAAGGGCTATTACATATATGACTAAGAATCCTACTTATCTCTTGGGAACAAGCTCCCCTGCTGGAAATGCCATCAATTCCATGTGACCTTTTGCTCTTGAGATAGTTTATTATTTTCCTAATTTCTTAAGGAGAGGTGGGTGGAATTTCAAGTGTATCAAATTGTGTAGGTATGGCCTCTTCCAGTAATTGCTTTTCTCCTTCTAATGAACATTTACATTCTATTTTCTCTACATTTAAAAAGTAATAATTAAAAATGTTTTCAACTTCTGACTTTTTGTTACTAAAGTTTACATTTGTTTTGATGGTAATACCCTCTTCCTGTACAATTGGTTGCCCTGTCTCCCTTTTGATAATATTCCAAAGTGTTTTAATTTTATTATCAGAGGAACTAATCTCAGAAATGATGCACGTGCTTCTGGATTTTTAATAACTTTTATTAATGTGGCACAGTAGTTTTTATAATATTTGAATGGTTCTTTCACTTTGGCAAAGATGCCGTAATCTCAGGATCAGTGTTGGGTGTGTATGGCAGATATTCGAGAATCTCCCATTGGCAGCGGCGCAAGAGGTCGTGGACATCAGCAGCGGTGTGGCATCGTACGAGGATTGCTCGTATGAAAATGTACGAAACGCCACTGTGGGTATAATTGGAGTCTTTATTCAAAAGTAATCACCAGAGGCCTGAGCCAACTATTCTACTGTTTAATGAGCCGAAGCATTCCCTGTTCCCAGATAAAGAGCCAGTCCTCTACGGTGTCCTTCAGTTCAAATGTTCAAAACGTATTGGACCAAACTGCTAGACAACCCTAGACAACTATTTAAGCTAAGTTAAACTAAACTAAGGACAATATACACACCCATGCCCCAGGAAGGACTCGAACCTCCGACGGCGAGCAACCGCGCGCTCCGTAGCGAACCGCTGTAGAACGCTCGGCCACTCCACTGCGACAGTCTTTCAGTTCGTCGTCCGAGTTGAAGAGCTTCCCTTTGAGATGTTTTCTTTAGCGGACCAAACAGATGGAGGTCACTGGGCGACATGACCGGGCTGTAGGGCGGATGCTCAAGCTGCTCCCACTTGAACTTGACCAGTACACTTTGTGTGACCCTGGAGACGTGTGGACGCGCGTTATCATGGAGCAGAATCACTCCCTCTGTGAGCAGCCCAGGCCGTTTGCTCTTGAGGGACTTGCGTAAACTACGGAGAGTCTCACAGTACACGTTACTCTTAATGATTTTTTTGTGCTCGAGGAATTCGATGAGTACCGGAACTCGGACGACGAAAAAGACGGTAGGCATCACCTTGCCTGCTGAGGGTACAGCCTTAAATATTTTACGGGGAGATGACGACGCAGGCTTCGCGTCCCTAGGTGCCGCACTACGTTATCTCAAAGCTACATGTTCACATTTCAAGCGGTTTGGTTGTTAAGACGTTTCGTACCTTTACATTTCAACACACGTCATACATTGTCATGCAGAATGTTGGGGTATTGTTTCATGTAAATGTTACCGCCTGGGCTCTGGACGATGGTTGTGTTGCAGGAAAGAACGAAACCCGAATGACCTGATCATCAGCGTCCGCTGGCTGTCAGTCTCTGCAAGGGCAGACAATTGTGAGAACTACGGCTCAATCATCTTAAAAGCCTATGGCTGAATGCTCTCCTGAAGCAGCTGTCATCCGTGCAATGGGGTTACTATGCAATGACTGCTGTCAGGCAGCTCAAAAATGTTCAAATGTTTGTTAAGCTTAAGGGACTTAACTACGGGGTCATCAGTCCCTAAACTTAGAAACTACTTATGAACTACCTACAGCTTAGGACGACACAAATATCCATGCCCGGGGGGGGGGGGGGGATTCGAACCCCCGACCGTAGTGGCCGTGCAGACCGTGACTGGAGCGCCTCAATCCCCGCGGCCACCGCGGCCGGCTGTCAGGCAGCCTTCACCTTCTGCCTGTTCTGCTACAGTCTACACGTGACTGATTACCAGAGATCCAGCTGAGGCCGCGTGGTCTGAGGTAAGAATTTAGAGCTTACCAGTCGTGATTCAATGGGGTCTCCTGTGTCCATGTCTTACTCGTCAGCTACTGGCAGGAGTTTGACCCTGGGCAGTACTGTTGACTATCACTGATGCTGAACGTGGGTTCGCTCGACCCACAGCTAGGGGAGCTGAGGCACCACCGCCTGACTTAGTGTTGCGAGGCAACTTCTAGTAAGGCTGCAGCCGAGCAGCTTTTAGTGTAAACAAAATGTGATTTCGACGATGAGGTGCTATCAGTAGGTAGACTATCATGCAATCTATAACATCATTTAAGTAGTTGCAGATGAAACTGTAGTAAATATGTATTAGCTTTTTCAGAGAGTTATTTAATACTCACTGGAGAAATGAAGTTAATAAATATCGCTCACATTAGGTTGTAAAAATTGCAAAATGTTCAAATGTTTGAAAACTTAGTAAACCAAACTGCTAAGGTCATCAGTCCCTAGACGTACAATCTACTTTAACTTATACAGACACACATATGTCCGATGGAGGACTCAAACCTCGACGGAAATGGCGGTGCAAACATCGAAACAGTGCCTTACACCACTCGGCCATTCCCGCGCAGCTAAAAATTATAAAAATTCTGTTCTCGATAGAGTCCGTGTCTGTACATTGAAAAATACTGGGTGAAACGTCAAAATATACCAGCAGGATATCACATCATTGAAGTCTTGAAATTTAGATTAACATTTTGACTGCCAATCACGTCAATTTACGAGATATGGAAATTTCTGTAGAATGCTGATCACGTCATTTGACGTGATCGTTTTCGTGCTTTTAAACACAAAATCAAGTTTATTGATGTGATAGATCTATCGTAAATGCCTTACTTTGGTAAATCTAGTGTCTAAAACAGCCTGTAGATCTTGTAAATTTTGTTTCTAAATCGGCCGACTGCTCGGATTCATTGTATGAAACTCGGCAGGTAGAAAGTAGTGTCCGCTCTCTCAGTAGGTAAATGGACACAGCTTCACGCTTTCTTACGTTGGACGAAATTTTGCATGAATTCGAGAAAGATTTTATTGATAATGACAGTGTGGACGACGAAATCGACTATTCAGATGATGATCCAGTCTTTGTGCAAGAAGAATTGCGTCAAATTTGTAGTGCGTATTTCGTTTTTGATGATACTTCAACCGATTGTTTTGTATGTTGTTTTCTCAATTTTCTGAGCAATAAATTTTTCCTTTGTTTTTACGTTCATAAAATGAAGGTAATTATTCGAAGATGAATGTAGAACCGCAAAATATCCGCAAAATATTCTCCCTGACAGTACTGAGGGGAGGGCGTCACAGCAACATATCGTAGTGATTCTACATAGGGGTGGACTTAGACAGACTGTTTTCGAAGTGCAGACGCTTTTAGTTGGCCCCTTGGCGTCAGAGTTGTATGTGAATGCTGTGTGTTCAGTTCTGGATTTCTTTTCGTTTCGTGGACAGGGACATTCTTGCTCATTTGAAAGAGCAGACAATTCTTTATATCAGACAGAAGATAAGGAAATCAAGTTCAGCTCGACTTACTCCTGTATGCAGAATGTCTGGCATTACATGGCCTGCACCCAAGGTGTTAATGTCACCATCCCAGCGATGTAATTATAACCTTAATCTAAGTTCCAACAATGAAGTAAATAATTTCGTGTGGCTCATTGGCCTGGTGCAAGTCTTTCAATTGGACGCCAGTTATCCAACTGGGGAAAGGGGATGGGAACGTTAATGTAAATTTCATGGTGTCAATGCGTGTTCTAAATAGTAGCCTGACGGTAAGCTGAGGCTCAAAACACACATCAGTGTCTAAATCATTGTACTGTACAATGAAACTCATCAACAATTGCTGCTTGTTTTGTGATTTGTACACTGAAAATAAAATACAAGTAAATTACAAAATCTCTGCTTATAAAGCCTTCGGGCCAATGCAATGGTCTTTGAAACTTTGCGTATTTCCAATGCTTTCCTTGATTTGAATTTGTACTTAGAATTTTAAATTATTCCGCACGGCGGGAGTCAAATGCAGGAAACAATAATCTTAAAATTTAAATGACGTATGCGTTGTAGGAATTGTCGTGTATTTTCCTGAGCTATTAGTGAAATTACTAAATAATTTAATAATAATTTCGGAAGCTCTAGCATTAAAATTATCATTCCGGTATCAATCTACGTCCACTCCTGCATACAAATGCAAAAGGTTATTCACATTTATATTGTCTTAACCCGCATTCGCCACTGAACTTGTACTCAAATTCAACAAAAGTGCCTGTTAAACGGCAAGATCCTGTTGTACAAGGACATTACAGGAAACTGTTATCACTTATGTCACGCTGCCTGCAGATTGTGCTGCTTCCTGTTTCCGGCAGATAGCACTAGCACGAGTTTTGCATGTTAAGAGTGCGCTCTTAACCGATGTTAATAATTGTATTCAAGATAATGACGTTTCAGGTGGAAGACTTGATATTAAGAGCGCATCGTTCTCAACTCTAGTTATTAATAAGTCACTGAAAGACTAAATGAAATTACCTCAGTTGTTAAGTCGCTACGAAAGCAGCAAAGCATTTCACTTCACCAGATGCATCATTCACAGTCAGTCATCAGCGTATTCGTCTTGTATATTAAGAGATATTGCTTCATGATTCATGCTTGTCGTAATTTATTTAGTACGGTATATGTTTGTATATAAAGACATGAAGACATTTAGCATATCAACGCCAGCATTAATAAATCATATAGTTATTTATTAGCAATACGGAAAATTTACGAACTTAACTGAAGTATACGTTCTCTGAAAACAATATATTCTTAGCAATAACTAACTTCTACGAAGAAGAAAGACTTATTTTTATACTTTTAAGCATAAGCTATAAAACTATTCGTTTGTTTCTCGGGTTAAGATAGCATATCTGTTTAGACAAGGAATATAATAAAAAATACAATGAAAAGTCCTGATTTCATGGGAATTCTCATAAAGAAGTCTAGATTTGCACATATTTTTCAACATTATTGCATTAATTGAGGTTGCGTCTCCAGTTGCTTACAATTAAATGTATATGGATACCCGTTAACAAAAATAATAGCAGAAATGACTTGAAATTAAAAGAAAGCAGTATCCTCTGCTTTAGTAACATTAATAGTCATTTCCAGGGTACAGCCGTAAGAATGCATATACAGTGAGAACAGGCTGGTAGACATATTCCTGACAAGCAGAACGCTAGCCAGTTGACGCGAGAGAAGCAAATGAGCTGTAATTGGCGTAGGTGGCGCGAAGAGACTCGCCATGACAGCCTCGGCGGCCCTGCAGTCCTCTAAAGATTTTTGTCCCACTCTGCAACAGCCGAGGTGGCTATAACTTTGGAAAGAAAACTAAATACATTCTTCTGTAGGATTAATAATGTTAAGGACAATATTTGACTCATTACATTTAGCAGCCGGAGTCATAAGATATATGATTGTGCTAAATGTGATTTCTATGAAATACTTTACAGTTACATGTATTTTGTCTATATCAGTGGTATGTATACGTTACAGATCCGAAGATGAAAGAGATGTGTTGAAATTAGCTTCAGTAAAAAGTTACATGTACACTTTTTTAAAAATGGATCTCGGGTCATCTGCTCGCGCAGAATTCATTACTAATTTAAGTATATGAGAGACTAAGCTGATAATGACAAGAAACAATGACCGAATAATGAAGAGGAAACAGATGAAACGTTGTTCTTGTTGTGGTCGTACATGTACATCCACATGCACACTCTGCAAATCACATTTAAGTGCATGGCAGAGGCTTTAGCGAACCGCTTTGATGATATTTATCAACCTTCCTTTCTCTAATAGAACGCGGGGAAAAGGAAGACCTAAATCTTTTCGTTATCGATCTGATTTCTCTTCTTTCATTAGTATTATCATGTCTTACTATGTAAGTGGGTGCTAACAAAATATGATCACATTCGTAGGAAAAAGTTGGTGAAAGAAATTTTGCAATTCTGGCCGCAACGAATAACGCCTTTCTTTTAATGATTTCCACTCCAGCTAGTTCATCATTTCCATGACACTCTCACCATGTATCGGGATAATACAAAATAGCTGCCTATCTCTGAACCTTCTCTATATCCTCCGTCAGTCCCTCCTGCTGAGGATCCTACAATGCGCGGCAGGAATCAAAAATAGGACGTACAAGTGTAGTGAAGGAAGTTTCTTTAGTAGAACTGTTGAATCTTCTAACTGTTCTGCCAATGAAACGCAGTCTTTGGTTCGCTTTCCCTACGATTTTTCTATATGTTCTTTTCGATTAAGGTTGTTAATAATTGTAATTCCCAAGTATTTAGTTGAAATTTCGGCGCTTAACTTTGACCGATTTATCGTGTAAATGAAGTGCAACGGATTTATTTTAGTACTCATATATATGCCTTCACACTTACTATTATTTAGGGTCAATTCCCTATTTTCGCATCATGCTGAATTTTTTTTTATATTTATGGTTCGTGAAGTTCAGAAATTCAATAATAATCAGCCCAAGCCATTCAACGTAAGTCTCAAAAATTCTGGAGAAAATCGACTTTGAAGTTTTGTAAGTGCACGCAAGTACAAATGATAAAAACAGGCGCAGCATCTGTCCCTGTAGCTCAGGTGGTAGCGTTCTGGCCACAGAAACATGCTGTCGATGGTTCGAATCCCGCTGTGTTTTCGAATTCAGTTATATAAAACATTTTGGAACCTCTAATTCCAGGTGTTGTGTCAGTTTTTGTTTATGTGTATGTAGACGAGCTGAACACCTTGTCGTCACCTAAAACGATGATTAAGTATGTTAGCTGCTTAGAAAACCATTAGTAGCTATGGAGATGACTTTCCAAAAACAGCGTCGTAGCTCTTGACGAACTGAACATTCAAAGACTATTCTTGTCAACTAATAGCGAAGCCAATACTTTAAAAATGTAACTTATATTTTTTGATTGAAACCATCATTATTATATAGAAAATTACGAATAAACAAAAATACGTGCATTTTTCGTAAAAATTGCCATTACATATTAAATTGCGTAAGTATTCGAACACAAAGAAATAAAAATCTATCACTGTAGGATTCGAACCACAGTTCCTATGGTTATAAGATCAGAACGCCACCACCTGGGCTACACCGACATATGCTGCAAACGTTTTAATTATTGGTACTTACGTGTACCTCTCAAACTTCAAAGTCCATGTTCTCGAGATATTTTGAGATTTGCACCGAATGGCTTTGGCTAATTGTTATTTGTGTCCTGAACTTCACTTACCATAAATATAAAAAAATTCTGAAATTCGATACCCATGTGGTCTCCTTGTAAAATAGCTGCTCAGATTGTTTCCTAAATCGTTTATAAAGATAAGGAGTAGCAGGTCCCAATAACAGTTCCCTAGGTAACGCCAGATATCACTTCCGTTTTACTCAATAACTTTTCATCAATTATTTCGTATTGTGTACTTTATGACAGGAAATCGGGAATCCGATCGCACAACTGTGGCGATATTTCATAAGCACGCAATTTGATTAGACGACGCCTGTGAGGTACTGCGACAAAAGCCTTCAGGAAATCTTGAAATATGGAATCGATTTGAGATCCCTTATCAGTATGTACTCACCACTTGATGTGAGTACAGAGCTGGCAGTGTTTCACAAGAACGGTACTTTCTGAATCAGTGTTGACTATGGATCAATAGGTTGTTCTCTTTGAAGTACTCATTATGTTTGAGGAAAGAATATGTTGTAAAATCTTGCTGCAGTCCGATGTCAATGATAGAGGTTTTTAATTTTGCGGATGACTCCTGTTGCCATTCTCGGATACTGAAGTGACCTGTGTAACTTTATAGTCCTTGGGTACGGATCCTTCGCCGAGGGAGCGGTTGTATATGATAGCTAGGTGGGGAGCTATTTCATCAGGATGATAGCTAGCTGGGGAGCTATTGTATCAGCATACTCTAAAAGGAACCTAAGTGGTATAAAATCTGGACCAGGAGACTTGCTGTTGTTTTAGTAATTTCCATTGCTTTAATACCTCAGGGATATCTACTTCTAACTTAACGCATGCTGACAGCTGTGCTTGATTCGAATTCTGGAGAATTTGCTTCGTGTTCTTTGGTGAAGGAATTTCGGAAAGCTGTGTTTAGCAATTCTGCTTTAGCAGAAATGTCATCAGTATATCACCATTTCTATCCCGTAGTTTTACGACCAGAATTTCTCTGGATTTTCTAGTAAATTGCGTGAGAGGGCTTCGTTGTGGGAACTGTTATAAGCTTCTCGCACGGTCCTACCAGCTAAATTTATAGTTTATATAAAATATTGAAAGTCTTGGGAGTTTTGTGTCTGTTTAAATTTGGTATGTTTTTTCTTTGACTTCGCAAGAGTGATCTAATCTATTTTGTGTACCACGGCGGGTCAGGTGAGTCAGCCGTCTCTTTCATTAATTTATTTGGCATAGATATCTCAATAGCTTTGAATGTAAGCCAAATCTGATCTACACTTATATTGCTACTTTCGGAAGACTGGAGATTCTCACTTAAGTGAGCGTTAGGTGAATTTTTATTTGATTTTTGAATAAATATACTTTTCTTTTAAATTTGAGTGGATTTGGCTATTTCAATATTCAGCCTCGGTAGGACAACTCAGTGTCCACTAATCACTGCGTTTCTTCTGATGTTCTATATTAGATACGGATTATTTGTTTCTAAGAGGTCAAGTATGTTTTCACAACCATTTACTATTCCAGTGGTTTAATGGACTAATTGCTGGAGATCGTTTTCCGAGAATGTGTTCAGTACAATTTAGGACGATGTTTCATGCTTGCCTTCGGTTCTGAACATGAATTTTTGGCAACATATCGCGGGTAAGTTAAACTCACCACTAATTGGATACTTTGGGCACGTTTTTGAAATTTGATCCAAGCTTCCTTTGAACATTTCTGCTATCGAATCGTCTGAGTCAGGGGGTTTGTTAAAAAGCACCAATTACTAATTTATTCCGGTTGTGAGGATTAGTCCCTTCCATTAACAACTCACAGGAATTATCTACTTCAATTTCGCTACAGGATAAACTGCTTGTGTCTGCAATAAATACGCCACCACCGTTTTTTATTCCATCTATGCTTTCCGAATACCATTTCTCCCTTTGTAAAAATTTCAGCCAAATTTACATCCGGCTTTAGCCATCTTTCGCTACATATAATTATTTGTGTTTCAGTACTTTCTATTAGCGCTTGGAGCTCTGGTACTTTCCCCACACAGCTACGACAATTTACAAAAATGTTCAAATGTTTGTAGAGTCTATGGCACTTAACTACGGGGTCATCAGTCACTAAACTTACAAACTACTTATGAACTAGCTAATACTAAGGACGGCACAAATATCCATGCCCGAGGGGGGATTCGAACCCCCGACCGTAGTGGCCGTGCAGGCCGTGACTGGAGCGCCTCAGTCCCCTCGGCCACCGCGGCCGGCGACACAATTTACAACTGTTATACCAATGGATCTTGGATTTATGTTAGTCCTATCTACCTGTACTGATATCTTTCTTGTGTGTTCGTCCAGTCCACGCCATATAGATCCCGCTACCCGTGCAACCGCTTCTTGCGTGTAGTGGACACCTGATCCATTCGGCGGAACTCGGAACTCTCCAATCGATAGTGCAAGTCGAAGAATCTGCAGTCTACACGGTCGCAGAAACGTCTGGGCCTCTAATTCAGACACTCCACTCGGTTCTGTTCAGAGGTTCATAGTCGGTCCTGTTTACTATGCTGGAGATGCTAAGCTCTGCCTTCATCTTGGAAGCATTACTGGAAGTCTTTAGCAATTGAACGGCAGCTCAACAAGAGAGAATCTCTTTTGATCCAAAGCGACACAAATCTTTGGTACCGATGTGAGCCACCACCTGCAGTTGGCTACCCCCTGTACTCTTAATGGGACCCGGCCGCGGTGGCCGAGGGGTTTGAGGCGCTCCAGTCACGGTCCGCACGGCCACTGCGGTCGGGGGTTCGAATCCCCCCTCGGGCATGGATATTTGTGCCGTCCTTAGTTGTAAGTAGTTCATAAGTAGTTTGTAAGTTTAGGGACTGATGACCCCGTAGTTAAGTCCCATAGACTCTACAAACATTTGAACATTTGATGTCTTAATGGGATCCTGGAGGTCCTGTCCCACATCTGGATGGTTGCACACGGAATGCACACTGGCCATCTTTCCCTCCCTAGAAGCCATGTTCCTAAGGGCCTCCATTACCCGCCTAACATTGCAATTGCAACTACAAGAAATCCCACCCTTTTCGCTTACCCGGATCTTGCAAGCTGAGACAAGCGATACCCTCCGGCTGGGGAACATTGTCCGGCATCGGATATCGCCTTAAATCTGTTGGTAAGACGAAACGGGGAGGCCTCTCGATTGGTCTCCCGGGAAGTGTTTCTCTACCTGCCACGCCCTAGGGTAACCTCCCACGCGACCACGGATGGTGTGTGCTCCTGGAGTTGGACTTTCGCTGGTTTCCCACGACCGGCCCACAACAAAAGCTCCCCTCGACCGCAGCCTCCAGCTGTGCAACTGATGGTAACACCGTCTGAAGCTCGGAGCTAAGTGTCACTAACTCAGCTCGCACCTGCAAAACAGTCACAGTTCCTATCTATGACCACAGTACCCAGAAAAACGAACGACTAAAAAGACGCGCTGTAGGAGTAGGTAATTAAGTAAACGCCAGAACTGCACCGAGAAGTTAGACAATCACGCTGAAGTCCAAAGTTGAGTATGTTTTTAAATTATACAAGTGATGCTAATTAAAACGATTTCGTGATGTAGGCGGCGCAAATGCACAGTTATCGAACTACACTGTTTTCGAAAACGCGAGAGTGTGCCCACTAACTTCTACTAACTGCAGCTACGGTTAAATAAAAGACAAACGGTTGTCGCGATTGACAAAAGGGAACTCTACACTATTACTTAAACGCGAATTACACAATAAATTTAGAAACTGAAAGAAAAAAGTGCACGGAAAAATCAAATTATCGTATGTCATTTCTAATCAGAAGCTGGTTACAATTAAGAGATAGGAAGGTGCGTTGCGCATTGTACCTGACGGCGGCTAAACAGACAGTCCGAAGACTGATTTAATGCAGCTGTCTACGCTAGCCTTTGCAAGACTCTTCATCTTTGAATAGCAATGGTAATCCACATCCAGATCCTCGAAGTCTCATAATGGGTCTTACGAATAGATCCCATTTTTAATGAAGATATGCCACAAATTCCGTTAGTCCCCAGTTTCGTCCAGTATCTCATTTGTTCCGTGATCTACACATGTAATCTTCAGAATTCTTATGCAACACCACATTATAAAAACTTCTATCCTATTGCATCAGCATAATCTGAAAGGAAACTAAATGGTGTGCAACCGGGACCGGGAGAGTTACTTTGGTTAAGTGATTTAAGTTGCTTCAATACACCAGGGCTATGAACTTCTAAAATACGCATTCTGGCAGCTGTTATTGATAAAATTCTGGAGTAATTGCTTCTTCTTCTTTCGTGAAGGAATTTTGGAAGTCTGTGTTAAGCAATTATGCTTTAGCAGAACTGTCATCAGTAGCATCACAGTTACTATCGCGTAGGGAGGTATTGTGTTCTACCTCTAGTATACTTATACGTACGACCAGAATTTCTTAGGATTCTCTACCAAATTACGTGACAGGAATTCGGTATGGAATTTATTATAAGCTTCTCGTATTAAAGTTCGAGCTAAATTTTGAGTTTCTGTAAAGACTGCCAGTCTTTAGAATTTTGTGTCCGTTTAAATTTGGCATGCCTTTTTCTTTGCTTTTACAAGAGTGATCTAACTTGTTTTGTGTAACACGGCGGGTTAGACCCCTCTTTTGTTAATTTGTTTAGTATAAATCTGTCAATAGCTGTCGATTTTATTTCTTTGAATGTAAGCCACACCTGATCTACACTAACATTGTTAGTTTCGAAAGACTGGAGATTGTCACTCAGGAAAGCGTTAATCAAATTTTTATCTGATTTTTGAATAGGTATATTTTTCGTTTATTTTTTGTAGATTTGGGAAATCCGATATTCATTTTCGCTACAATAACTCTGTGTTCACTAATCCCTGTGTCTGTTTTCATGCTCTTTATTAGCTCTGAGAGGTCAAGTAGATTTTCACAACTGTTTACCATTCTATATATACATGTGGCGTCTGTTCCGAAAGAATAGACGTCACTTCTGATCCTGCAGTTGTTATTATTCAATATTCACAGAATATATGACATCAACTGCGATTGGGCAAAGCTGAAAATGTGTACCCAGCCGGGATTCGAACCCAGGTCTCCTGCTTTCTAGGCAGTTGCGCTGACCCCTACACCACTGGGGACACAGTGATTACCGCACCTGCAAGGACTACCTAAGTACGCCTCCCGTCAGATACAGGAAACCCGGGTTCGAATCCCGGCTGGGTACACATTTTCAGCTTTGCCCAATCGCAGTTGTTGTCATATATTCTGTGAATATTTACCATTCTAGTGGGTTCATGAACTAATTGCTCGAGATAATTTCGGAGAACGAGTTCAGTTCGATTTCGGACGATGTTTTATTTTTGCATCCGGTTTTAAACATGTTTTTTTTACGAAGATATCGAGGGTAAGTTAAAGTCGCCATCAACTACAATTGTATGCTTGGGGAACGTCGTTGAAATTTGGCTCGAGATTTCTTTCAACATTTCTGCAATCAAATCCTCTGAGTCAGGGGGTCGGTAAAAAGAGCCAGTTATTAATTTATTCTTGTTGTCAGGTATAGCCTCTACCCATACCAATTCTCAGGAACTATCTACTTCGATTACGCTACAATTTAAACCTCTTGTGACAGCAATAATTACGCCACCATCCTTTTTGAACAACGCTTGCCCCTAAGTAGAAATTTCAGCTTAACGTATCTCCGGCTTTAGCCAGCTTTCGGTATCTATAATGATTTGAGATTCTGTACTTTCTATAATCGCTTGGAGCTCTAGAACTTTCCCCACACAGCTACGACAATTTACAAATTTTAGCTCAGTGGTTTTTCGATTTGTGTTCGTCCTATCTTTGACCTGTACCCTTTGAGACTGAAATCCTTTTTGTGTGTTCCCGAGGCCCCCTAACCTAAAAAAAAAACACCCAGTCGACGCCACACAGCCCCCGCTACCCATGTAGCAGGTACTTGCGTATAGTGTACTTCTGACCTATTCAGCGGACCCCGGAACTCCACCACCCGATGGCGCAAGTCGAGGAATCTGCTGCCTACAGGTCGCAGACCAGTCTGAGCCTCTGATTCAGACCGTCCACTTGGCTCTGTACCAAAAGTCCACAGCCGGTCCTGTCAACTGTGCTGCAGATGGTGAGAAATAATATGAGTTGTTCATTATTTGCTTTGGTCATTAGTGTTACTCGGTTCGTTTATGTTACAAAATATTTTGTAAATAACTAATTAAACCTACAGTCCATAAAAAGAAACATTTATACAAATGAAAAGTTGTCGAGTTTACCATTGCAAACTTCATTTTCCCGATTATCTCCGTAATAAATGATCTTTCTTCTTCTTATTTCTCTTCAGCCCTTTTGCTGCACATGCAGGATCGGCTTTATTGTTCCGGATGTGACATGTTATTATTGACGGGGTGGCCTGATGCCCTTCCTGCCGCGACCCCCTGCCCCCGGGAGGAAATGTGTACTACAAACGTCTGCATATAGAGATACATGTGTGAAAGTTTCAAGTGTTATGAAATGTTTGCGAATCGTGTAACTGAGGCGGGACTTGGGTACCAGCCCGGTATTCACCTGGGGGGATGTGGAAAACCGCCTAAAAACCACATCCAGGCTGGCCGGTACTCCGACCCCCTTCGTTAATCCGCCGGGCGGATTCGAACCGGGTCCGGGGACGGTATGCCTCCCCGTTCTGGAAAGCGGTGCGTTAGACGGCACGGCTAACCGAGCGGGTCCTCCGTAATAAATGATAATTAAGATAATTTTCGTAGGAACTGTTTGCTTATTTTTGAGCCGTAAATACGCTTCCAGTGTTCGGCAATCTAATTTTGGGACATTGTATAACGTGAAATAAATCGCAATTTGCGATCACTAATGGCCTCACTGTACTAGGTTTAGATGTAATACCAATGTGCGGTGAATGAAAATTTGTGCCTGGCCGGGATTCGAACCCGAGATATCCAGCTGTACTAGGCAGACGCGTTGACCACACCGCCACCGAGGACACAGTGACCAAGGCGACTGCAGAGGACTCTTCCCTGCACGTCTCCCGCCACACCCAAATCTCCATTCGCCACGCTGTCTCTTTCCTATTACCACAGCCGGGTTCGAATCCCGGCAGGGCACATTGGTACTACATCTAAACCTAGTACAGTGAAGCCATAAGTGATCGCAAAATGCGATTTATTTCATGAAATGAACTCTGTAACGTCGTCAAAAATATATAATTGTATTGTATAGCGTGTTTGGTTACAGTCATATGTATAATTCTTCAGTTTAGTTTTCGGCAATATAAATACTAATAAGCAGAGGCCAAGCGAGATGGCGTAGTGGGCTCGCATTCGGGAGGACTTCGGTTCAAATTCATCTCCGGCCATCCAGAGTTATGTTTTCCGCGATTTCCTTAAAGCACTCCAGGCAAATGCCGTAATGGTTCCTTTGAGAAGAGCACCGCCGATTTCCTTCCCCGTCTTCATCCAAAAATCCGAGCGTGAGCATCGTCTCTAATAACCAAGCTGTCGACTGGACATTAAGCCCTAATCTTCCTAAAACGTTTTCGAACTCCTAAATTAATATAACCTGTTCTGTTCATTTATGTGTTATAAAGATTTCGTTTTTTAGGGGATTTTTAGCTCACGTGGTCGATTTAAAGTGCTGTATACCGTTTAGTAAAAACTTAGTTGACAACAATACTACTGACAAGCTTTCCAGCGCATTATTTGTCATCTCTTTCACAATACTGTAGATCATTTGAAGTAAGACAGTAATTTTACAAATGATTAGTATTTACAACTTATTCTCACACTTCTTCATTTCTGCAATCCTTTGACTACCTTGTCAATATATCGTTTTGGAACAATTTAAAATTTCGCCACCCTGGGCGGTGTCATAATTCGGCCCTTCTAGAGCTGGTCCTGCATGAATCCCATCGAACATTTATAATAATAATACGTAATTGAGAGGGCGGTTTGTGGAAAAATCCTGCGCCGTCTACACTTCCACAATATGGGCGGCTAGAGGCAGCTTTGCTCAGTAGTCCTGCAGGAGACGTACAACGACTTTGTGAGTCCATGCCACTTGATGCACTTCGCCGGACAAGGGAGGTCTCACACGATATTATGAAGTATTCCATGATTTTCGCCTCCTCATTGCACGTTAGGTAAGATGAAATAACAAACTGAAAAGCATATCAGTTTTTTACAACACCATTGACGGAGAATTAACGATATGGCCGGTAACATTCGCGAAACAATTAGCCGAAAAATTAAAAAAAAGACCCAAATTTTGTTTTCCAGTTTGATGAATGTACTGATGTTTCAGACTGTGCACAATTCATTGCTAGTTTCTGTGCGATGAAGCAGTATCATGGAAGATATTGTGTTTTACAAAACTCTTCTGCGAACTATACTGGCTGGTTTTGACCATGTTTGTAGAAAGTAATCACAACTACGGGACTGATTGGACAACATCCATTGCAACTTGTAGTGATGGTGCGGAAAGTATGACAGGCAATACAATTGGGCTCGTTGTGGCTGCCATACTTTTTTATGGAATAATCACAGATTTGGTCAGTGACGAGCCATGGCAATCACGGATTTACCTTCTGTTTAAATGATGGGTTTAAGAAAGTAATCAAAGTTATAGACGCTGTTATAGATGAAACGTTGCGAACTCGACTGTTTAGAATCATCTGTGAAGACATGGACTCGCTCCATCAAAACCTCCTTTGTCCCGCAGAGGAAAGGTGGCTTTCCAAAGCTAATACATTGACACGAGATCTGGAACTAAAATAGCAATTGTTAATGTTCTTGCAAGGTTCTAAATCTGGATAGTGTCTTATTTTTGTGACCTCTTTAAGATAATCGTTTCACTCTTATCTTTTTAACCACCTTCCAATGGCGAGAAGAAACCCGTACGAAAATGGCCGCACGGTCTTAGACATCTTGTCAGGGATTGCACAACCGCTACCTTCTGAGTTTCGAATCCTCACTAGGGCATGGGTGTATGTGTTGTCTTTAGGATAAGTTAAATTCAAATCAAATGTTCATATGTTTGTATAGTCTATAGGACTTAACTACGGGGTCATCAGTCCCTAAACTTACAAACTACTTATGAACTAACTGAGACTAAGGACGGCACAAATATCCATGCCCGAGGGGGATTCAAACCCCCCGACCGTAGTGGCCGTGCAGACCGCGACTGAAGCGCCTCAGTCCCCTCGGCCACTGCGGCCGGCTAGGATAAGTTAGTCCATTAGTTTGTTAGTCTAGCGAGTAATGACCTCAGCTGTTTGAATCCTTAGCTTTAAAAATGTTCGAGTATTTGGAGAGAGGATAACGTTATAACGGCCAAGGTAAAATCAGAGAATTCCTTTCAAAACTACGTTTGCAGTGAACATGTTTACAAAAGATGATGTTTGAGTTTTTCTGTTCCGTTCAGAAGATTATGTAAGAAATTTTGATGGACTACTCGGTGGTAATAAATCAGAGGAAGTCAGCTGCACGCTGGTTTACCCTGCAAGGGTAACTGCTGACACATTACCACTCGGCGTCCCCGCAAGGAATTTAACGATGTCAATCTCATTGTGTTGCCGTCCATACATCGGTTCCGGCAAGTAAACACGATGGAAATCAGCATATCGATGAAAAGGAATCCACTAAAGGTGTTAACTGTGTTCTGGGCTGGTCTGAAGGGCTTACATGGATTGTAATATGAAGTTCGGAGTTATTAAACTAGTCGGATAAAGTAACTCGCCGCACGATTGTGGCCGCGCGGTCTAAGGCGTCATGTCACGGATAGCGCCTCCCTCGGCCATGTGTCTGTGTGTTTTGTCTTCCGCGTAAGTTAGTTTAAGCAGTGTGTAAGTCTAGCGACCGATGACCCTACTAGTTTGGACCCTTAATTACAAAAACTGGAGTTTTTGTTAGTAACTCGCTCCCCGCCGGACACAGTAACTGGGAATCAGAATGTTTGTAAAGCCAATGGACCGAACTGCTGAGATCATAGGTCCCTAGACTTACAAACTGCGTAAACTAATTTACGCTAAAGACAACACATTCAATGCCCGAGGGAGGACTTGAACCTCTCACGGGGACGGCCGCGCAATTCATGTCATGTCGCCCCAAACCGTGTGCCCTTTCCCGCGCCGTTGCGAATTGCAAAGCTTGCAGTGTCACGTGATGTGCCGCACGTCACAGGTTTCGTATTTCTCGTTGGGCCCGTTATCACCAATCACATGTCACGCCGGCCGCGGTGGCCGTGGGGACTGAGGCGCTTCAGTCACGGTCTGCACGGCCACTACGGTCGGGGGTTTGAATCCCCCCTCGGGCATGGATATTGTGCCGTCCTTAGTCTTAGATAGTTCATAAGTAGTTTGTAAGTTTAGGGACTGATGACCCCGTAGTTAAGTCCCATAGACTATACAAACATTTGAACAAACATTCACATGTCACAGAGTATAGGGAAGAAGCGACAGAGCGCGCCCAGCGCAAATCGGGCAGGCATATCGCGTTGTATCACATACCTGGAAGTGATAGGAATTCAGTGACGGCACATTAAATCTGTTTTATTATTTGCATCGCATTTGCATTCCATACAAAAATATAGCTATTGTTATTTTTAATTTATGTATTTTGTGATGCATATTTCCCTTGTATTTCTGCGAGAGAATGCCTGGACAAATACCACAAATACTGTGCGGTTCAATACTGGCCATCAGATGGCTGTCAGTTGTGGTCAATGTTCTGATATGCAATCCTTTAAAGGTGATAAAAGTTGTTCTCAGAAATCTGTTAAACCATAAAAACATATCATGGCTGCCACTTTTGCACATAGTTGTGGATCAGATGTTCTGATGTTTGTAAAGCTTATGGGACTTAACTGCGGGCTCATCAGTCTCTAAACTTACAAACTACTTATGAACTAACTTATACTAAAGACGACACAAACATCCATGCCCGAGGGAGGATTCGAACCTCCGCCGCGGGAGGCCGCGCGATCCTCAACGTGGCGCTCCAGATCGCTCGGCTACTCCCGCGGGGCGTAGTTGTGGAAATCTATTCTCTGCCAGGTAAGAAATTTATGTAATTTGCCATTTATTTCTTTATTGGTATTTTAAAGCAACCGGAGGTGGCAGGCCGGCAGCAGCTTAACTGCGGCTCTTCAGCCGAGATTTACAATGTTGACAAGGCGATAAAAAAAGACAGAGAAAGGTGATAAAATTTCATGAATTTAAACACTACAGTGGAGATTAAAATGAAGAGAACAGACATAAAGTAAAGAATTTGAAGGAAAACATACTCAGATTTAAAACTGCCACGGTGGTTAAAATCACACAGTGAGAGAAGTTAAAAATCCAGGGTAGTTAAAATCACATTGGAGGAGCACACCGCACGACGATGAAGACACTGTTTAAAAGACATGGCAATACTAACATTCTGACAGACTGGTGGCTGCTCAAGTATTAAAACACCACTTGCGCACGAAGCACAGACACTGGCACAACAGTAAACGGCGCACTGTTAAAATATGTCGAAACGGGGGCCCCGCAGTGGGAAAAGGGGAGGAAGGGGAAGCGCGGTGGGAGAAGGATGGCATTTACCATTCTAAAATTATCCTTAATAAAGCTGCCGCACCACACATTTATCAAATCTCATTTACCTCTGCACACGTAGCTCTGACGTCAACCGAACATGGTGACCTAAAGATATAAAATCATCGAATATTTTCGGGAATACCCATTCTAAACTGCTCACATAAGAAAAGTGTTGCCTCACCTTGGTTCCAAGGCCTCCTGAACACCGAGGTTGAATGAGTATATTGCATCAAGAACACAGTTCCTTAGATTGTCCATATGCCGGCCACGGTGGCCGAGTGGACTGACGCGCTCCAGTCACGGTCTGCACGGCCTCTACGGTCGGGGGTTCGAATCCCCCCTCGGGCATGGATATTTGTGCCGTCCTTAGTATAAGGTAGTTGATAAGTAGTTTGTAAGTTTAGGGACTGATGACCCCGTAGTTAAGTCCCATACGCTTAACAAACATTTGAACATTTAGATTGTTCGTAGATGTCACTTAACCCGCATAAAGATGAGCAGTGCCGCGGTTGGAGTAGTCGAGCGGTCTAAGGCGCCTCGCTGCGGAGCACGCGGTTGTCGCCGTCGGAGGTTCAAGTCCTCCCTGGGGCATATGTGTGTGTGTGTGTGTGTGTGTGTGTGTGAGTGTGTGTGTGTGTTGTCCTTGGTTAGTTTACCTTAGTTTAAGTAGTTTGTCTTAAACAACCAACAACAACAACATAAGTAGTTTGTAAGCTACGGACTGATGGCCACGCCGTTTGGTCCGATAGATTTACAGACATTTGAACATTTTGAACATAAGCAGTGCTAATGCGACGGAGTGGGTAAGATGACCGATCAGTTCCAGTCTTAAAACCAGGAAGCTTAAAAATGTTCATATGTTTGTAGAGCTTATGGGACTTAACTACGGGGTCATCAGTCCCCAAACTTACAAACTACTTATGAACTAGCTAATACTAAGGACGGAACAAATATCCATGCGCGAGGGGGGATTCGAACCCCCGAGCGAGTGGTCGTGCAGAACGTGACTGGCGCGCCGCAGATAGCTTGGCCACCGCGGCCGGCACCAGGAAGCAAGTACATTGCTTGTATGACTGTAGTTCAACCATGCCTAGAAAATAAATCCCGAAGTTTGATCGTATATGCATTGTTACTTTGTGTCAGGAGGAAATGTCATCAAGGGAAGTTTCCAAACGAACTGGAGTGAACCAAATTGTTGAAGTTCGGACGTGGAGGAGATACAGGTGCTGTTGATGATTACCTCGCTTTGGCCTCCCAAAGGCTACCACAGCAGCTGATGACCGATTTCATCTTGGAGGAGATACAGGTGCTGTTGATGATTACATCGCTTTGGCCTCCCAAAGGCTACCACAGCAGCTGATGACCGATTTCATCTTGGAGGAACCCTGAGAGGGACACAGCCACCCTGAATAATGATTTTCGTGCAGTCACAGGACGTGGAGTTTCGACTCAAAGTGTACTTAATAGCTGCACGACATGCAACTTCACACTCGATGTCCATGGCGAAGAGACGTAGACACCATTCAGCGCGGTAAAGATGGGTCCTACAGCGCGATGAATGGACTCGTCAAAATCGGCATCAAGATGAGACTCGCATCTCCCTTCAACCAGAAAATCAGAGACGTTTTTAGACGCAGTCTGGTCAGCCTGAGAGTCTTAGACTCACCGTCCAGCGAGTGTAGAAAAATGTTCAAATGTTTGTAAAGCTAAATGACTTAACTGCGAGGTCGTCAGTCCCTAAACTTACAAACTACTTATGAACTAGCTTACACTAAAGACGGCAGAAACATCCATGCTCGAGGGGTGATTCTAACCCCTGACAGGAACCGGTCTCGCGCATCGTAGCATAGCGCCTCAATACGCTCGGCCGCTCCGCCGCGGCCCAGCGAGTGTAGCAAGGCGGTGGTTCCCTGATGCTTTAGGGTAGCATTATGTGGGAGTCACAGTATGAACTTGTGGTCGTAGAAGGCAATGAAATGGTTATACAGTATCGGAATGACATCTTCCTAAGTATAGTGCAACCATATCGACAGCATTTCGGTGAGGGATTCGTCTTAATGAACGTCCATTCTTGTGCTCATCTTGTGAATGCGCTGCTTCACGATTACGACATAGCAAGATTAAAATCGCCAGCATTTTGTCTAGATATGAACCCTATCGATCATTCCTGCGATACATTAAAAAGCCTTTTTTTGGACGAGACGAACCTCTAACCAATCTGAGAGACATAAGTCGAATCGCCAGCCGCAGTGGCCGAGGGGACTGAGGCGCTCCCGTCACGGTCTGCACGGCCACTACGGTCGGGGGTTCGAATCCCCCCTCGGGCATGGATATTCGTGCCGTCCTTAGGATTAGCTAGTTCATAAGTAGTTTGTAAGTTTAGGGACTGATGACCCCGTAGTTAAGTCCCATAAGCTATACAAACATTTGAACATTTAAGTCGAATCTCCGTTAAGGGATGGGACAATCTGTACCAACAGTCCCTTGATGATCTAATGGACAGTATGCCATTTCGAATACAGGTATCCATCAGTGCAAGAGGATGTGTTACCGTTATTATGAGTACTGGAGTATATTGCAATCTGGAACACAAATTCGGAATGTCTGGGATAATATCGTAAAACTTGTCAGTTTCTGTTTTTATGACCAATATCTCCATTCCGAAATTTGGAGAGGGAATTTAAGTCCAGTGAGAGGGAATAAAAAAAATGGTAATTTGCTGACGACATAGTAATTCTGTCAGAGACAGCAAAGAACCTGGAAGAGCAATTAAACGGAATGGACATTGTTTTGAAAGGAAGTTATAAGATGAACATTAACGAGAGTAAAACGAGGGTGATGGAACGTAGTGTCAGAAAATCAAATGATGCTGAAGGAATTAGATTACGTAATGAGACAATAAAAGTAGTAGATGATTTTTGTTATTTGGGTATCAAGATAACTTCTGATGGCCGAAGTAAAGAAGATATAAAATACAGAATGGCTATGGGAAGAAAAGCTTTTCTCAAGAAGCTAAATTTTTGGCATCCAATATTAGTTTAGATGTTAGAAAGTCCTTTCTGAAAGCATTTGTCTGGAGTGTAGCATTGTAAGGGAGTGAAACGTGGACGATAAGGAGTTCATACAGCAAGATAGAAGCTTTTGAAATGTGGTGCTACACACGGATGATGGAGATTAGACGTGTAGCTCACGTAACTAATGAGGAGGTACTCGACAGAATTTTGGAGAAAAGGTGTTCCTGGCATATCCTGACGAAGAGAACGGATAGGTTGGTGGGCCACATTCTGAGACATCAAGGAATCGTCAACTTAGCATTATACGGAAGTGTGTGGGGTAAAAATCGTAGAGGGAGACCCAGGGACGAATACAATAAGCAGATTCAAAAGGATGTAGATTACCGTACGTATTCTCAATGAAGAGGCTTGCACAGGACATGGCCACGTCGAGAGCTACATCAAACTAGTCTGCGTACTGAAGACCATAACGACAACACCTCTATTCCATTATGTATAGGATCTTAAAAATCTATAATAGTGGTGATGAAACACTTTTTATACGGAGACTTAACGAAAGAATCAAGATCATTACTAACGTTAACTGCGGATTTTGTCACATTCAGAAATGCGTGATTACGGTCCTGGAATTGATTTATTGACATATGCGGTTTCACTTTCACTGCGAAAATCATATAAAGCAGGGACTCTATTAACCTTTATCCTTCACCACCTGTCAATTCGGGGAAGGAATCGCTTATGAACCCAAGACTGATAAAACTTAACGATTGTGCCTGTTCACTGTCCACCGAGCGAGGTGGCGCAGTGGTAACGCACTAGACTCGCATTCTGGTGGACGGTGGTTCAAATCCACCTCCCGCCATCCAAATTTACGTTTTCCGTGATTTCCCTAAATCACCCCAGGCAACTGTCTGGGTGGTTCCTTTCAAAGGGCACGGCCGATTTCATTCCCCATCCTTACTCAAAACTCCGAGCGTTGGCTCCGTCTCTAGTGACCAAGCTGTCGACGGGACGTTAAACCCTAAGCTTCCTTCCTTTGTTTTTTTTTATCAATGTCCGTGTGCTAGTGGATGCCCGTTATGAAAAATGATTGATTTGAGCAAATCTGTAGTACACTAAGTTAGCAAATACCATGAGATAAGCACCTTATATCGCCTGGGGCATCCTATTTCCCCAGGACTGCAACGAGCCGCTGTGGAAGTGAATCTATGAGTCCCTCGTACTCCTCTAGAGGAGGTGAAACCAAATAGATTGCAGATTGGTAGCCAATTCTGATCTGTTGATGGGTGCAGAACTCATGACATGGAATCTGAATTCCATGAAAATCCAAATATACTCAGTGGGATTCCAATGTGGGCACCGAGATGGCCAACTCATACTTTAGACCTTCCTGCATCATCCTGTAACCAGTACTGGTCGTCCTGGAAGCGATGAGGAGGCGCGATATCACCTTGAAACACCGCAGAACTGTCATTGTGTTACAAGGCCAAAAATGGGTGGAGATGGCCTCCGAGCAGCTCAACATACAGCGAACTATTCAAAGTCCCTTCCTGAACAACTGCGGAGCACATTCTGGACCAAAAAGAGCACCCTAAACCATAAAAGAGAAATCACCGCCTGAACCACACTATCTTGGGAGGATCCATAGTGCGAGAGTGAAGGTCGGGGTGAGAGTTTAAAATAGGGAAAGATTAATTTTTAAAACTCACAACCACCAACTGCAAACCAAATTCCTAAACGTGCAAAAACACAGGAACTGCGATTGCTACTGCTTGACTCGTTTTCTAGGGGATGATATCACACGTACGCAGCTTTCCTTCCCTGCATATGATTAACAAAACAAATTCATAATAAAATCAAGTTCATGAGTGAAAGGGGTGTACTAACTACTATTTTTGAAAACACGTGAAAGTTCACTTTATGTTGATTATTTCACAATATTAGAACCCTGTGGCTGATACGTCTGTACGTCGACACATTTATCAAATAAAGTTATAGCTCGTGAGCCCCCGGACAAAAATGAATATTTGTCGCAAATTGTTTTCACACCATGTGGCTGTCTCTAAAACCGTTTATGTTCGTGCCTATGCGACAACACGTGTTACATTAACAAATCACAGTCAGTTTAATTCAATGCGATGCACACCTTGTTCCACCAGCTAAATATTCACACACACACACTAGCACTCGATTCAACTTGGTGCAGTCTACGACGAGCAATCACACGTGGCGATTGCCACACACAAATCTAAAGTCTTCACCTCAAGATCCACATGCCGACTGATGCAGAGCGACGCCGCCCGGCCAGCTACCCCACGTGCTCCCGACTCGTCACTTCCCGCCCTCCCACGCGCGCGCATCAAAAACTCAACTGCCGGGGTTTTTTCCCCTACATCATCAACTTCCCCATGTGAGCTGTTCTAACCGATTTGCCGACAGCGCTCAGCCAATATATTTCTAAAACTTTACTTAAAATCAAAATAATTACACTACACATTAAACAAATATCTTCTTACGTTTTTATATTAGTATAAACATCCTTTGTACTATTTATTATAATCGTGCAATTTCTTATATCACAGATAAGTGATTTAACTGAATATTTCAAGGTAAAATACACAAGATTAATTGAAAATAAAATGAGAAATAGTTAATATATTATTTTTATAAACAAACATTGCCATGCTAGTTGTGTAACTGTCTTGTCTTCGTTGGTAATTTATTACTTTTCATTGTCAATTAAACATATTACGCCAGATGTGTCTATATCAGCTAATGTATTGTTTATTTATCGACAGGCTATTTTGTAATGAGGGCCTTAAAGGTTCCTAACTGCATCGTATTACTTCAAATGCCAGTAGTATTAGAATATTTTATTTCACGCTGTGCACTGCACTGTGCCTGGCACTCGCCATTGTCCCTCTCTCCCCTCACCGGAAACAAACTGGAAAATCCTAAGCTGGAACAAGCCACCAACGTCGGCCTGCTCGCTGGCCTCCCGTCAGCTACAAGTACACAGCAAATCTCAACGTGGAGAATTTCTACCTATGGCCTAACTATAAATGTTGTCACCCAACTGTGTACATACATTGCTACCATAATTAATAAGTTTAAAATTGTGTAACATTTAGTGCATTGGCATGGTCAATGTTTGCAGTGAACTTCATACTGTTTAATTATCAAATGCTATTAATTACCAATATATCTATTGGGCGGTAATCTTACAATAGATTCATGATGTATGCACTACACATGGTGTTTCCCATCAGCATTGTGAACTGGAAATCGTGATTCGTCCGACCGTATCACGTTCCGCTATTGTTCTAGTGTTCAACCATGGTGATTGGCAACAAATGGAACCTGTTGTGTTCAATAACATGGTATTAACAGTGGCACCCGTGTACTGCGACGGCTCCCATAATGCCACGGTATCATATTGCTACAGATTCTCCAGTAGGAGACATGTCTATCACATCCAGTGTTGATCCGAGTCGTGATTTGCTGCAGTGTTGCTTTCTGTCACTACTGACGATCCGTCTCAGATTTCGCTGCTCACGGTCAACAAGGTTCGCTGGACGATCGGTAGTTTCTCTGTTGGGACCTTGAGACCTTTATTCAAAATGTTCAAATGTTTGTAAATCTATTGGACCAAACTGCGTGGTCATCAGTCCGTAGCTTAAACTGAGTTAAACTACCCTAAAGGACAACACACACACACACACACACACACACACACACACACACACACCAATGTCCCAGGAAGGACTCGAACCCCCCCGGCGAGCAACCGCGCGCTCCACAGCATAGCGCTTTAGACCGAGATCCTTTATGCAGCCATTCACAATACCTCTGGGCACGGTTGAACGTGTGAAGCCGAATTCCTGCACCAATGCCGAAATAGAAATTGCTGACTGTCGGGAACCAACCACCATGTCCCGTTCGAACTGTTTCAGCCTACGATGACATGGTGCAGAAATCATTTGCATAGCCACATCTCAAAAGGTCTCCTATACCACTGCAGCTGGCACGCAGCGGGTGTTGTTCATAAAAAAACACAACTGCGCCATCTGTGGACCAGAGCTGGGCACAAGTCCGTGAATCCGTTAATCGTTAATTAACGAAATTATTTTTTTGATTAACGGATTAACTTTTAAGTTAATTAAAAATTAACGGACCTTTTAACTTCCGTTAACTTGTCGTAAGTCCATTATTTTTGTACCCACTTCTTGTTTCCATCAGCGATAACAATGGCGAACGAGACCGTTTCAACGAAAACAAATGTTTGTCTTATGTCCCAGTTGATTAATACTACGTTCAGCGACGACGTACTAAACAAATAAGTATTTTTAATGTTCTAACTTGTGGAGTATCTGCTTGCCGTAGGTATTAGTGGTGAATGGGGACAGGAAGGCAGAAAAAGTCAATTTTCATTACAATTTTCTCATTGTACTTTGTTATAGCTGTCAGAAACAAATTTAAATTGCATACCGCGAAACTATCGGTAATGGAGGCTGCGAGAATAGAGATATGACTGACACACCTAATCAGGACATCAGAATATAATTTTAATTATATTAGTTTCCCTGTCTTATGCTCACTACAATTAAATAAATATTTTACACTAGATGCGTTTCGTTATCCGTTTGTAACGTACCTTCTGTGCAAGATTTTGTAAAATTTTGTCACTTAATTTAAGGAGACCACAGGCCAAATACGTTTAACAAGTAAAGCACAGAGTCTAATGAAAATGTGGCAGGACATGAAATCAAAATATTTCTTGTGGAAATTATTTTATTATATGTTTTTATAAAATATATTACCGCTACATCTTAAACGGCTGCAATGTAACTTCTTTTTCCTACGGGGAAAAGAAATTTTGACTCCCAAACATGCTTAACAGTCAGATGAGATTTTTAATATGTTAATGGTTTTTAAAGGCAACATGTACCTTATGTCAAATGATATTCAGTGAAGTTACATATTTTGAGTCTCCCGGAAATTTTATTTTATTGCTCAATTATTATTATTACAAACTAAGATTTATGTGTTACTAGGACACTATGTCCTGTCGGCCGTCCGCAAGCATAAACAATTCTTCATTATGTACAAGAAGACCAATCAGCTTACAAAACATAACACTTTTCCGCCAAAGCGAAGGCGGTTGTGCAACTTTACAATGTGGTGTATGATTAGTCCTCACTTTTTTACGCTCGCAGCCGAGTGCCAATATAGAGGGTTCTAGTAATAATAGCATTTATTTATACTCCAAGTCCAGCTTAAAAGTTGCCCAACCGAAACTTTTTTTTGAATATTAGACCGGGTAATACGTTTTATTTAATTTCTCACTTCAACAATACAACAAACGCTAATATAAAAATTTGTAGACTGAAGGCGAGTTTTCGCGGATGCACAGTACTTTTAGGATCTAACGATTAATGTTAACTTCTGTTAAACTGTTCGTAAAGTAACGCTTTAACGTTTAACGAAGTTAACTTTTTCAGTAACGGATTAATGATTAACGAAGCTAAATTTTTGATTAACGGTGCCCTGCTCCGCTGTGGACTCACTATCCAATGACATTTGCTGAGTCAGTGTAGGTTTCTGCGGTGCCGACACCGCTGAGCTGCCGAGACGTTAGAAGGCAGCGAGATTCGCGGGCCAATGGCGTGTGCAGGAGCTTCCTCGCCAGCGAGCAATTCAGCACGCCGAAACTGGAGCGCCACTTCACTGCACGTTAAATTCTCAGCTTCCTTGGGTCGCGAGGATCGCAGTCGCAGAGGGCACAGTCCCCAAGTACAGTCCTGGAAGAAAAATAAATAAATAAAATAAAATTGATCGCTGGCTGGCCGGTGCAGAGGCTAACTCAGAGCCTTCACTTAAGAGGGACAATAAAGTCGGTCGGTCGCTCCTCAGAAATCGAAGTCCGACATGAACCATCCGGCAACAATGTTGTATGCGGCTGTTTGCTAATGATGCTGTGGTGTATGGGAGAGTGTCATCTTTAACTGACTGTAATAGCATACAGGATGACTTAGACAAAATTTCTGGTTGGTGCGAAGATGGCAGCTAGCTCTCAATGTATAAAAATGTAAGGTGATGCGCATGAGTAGGAAAAACAATCCCATAATATTCGCATACAGCATTAGTAGTGAGCTTCTTGATGCTGTCGCGTCGTTTAAATATCTAGGCGTAACATTGCAGAGCGATATGAAATGGAACGAACATGTAAGGACAGTTGTGAGTAAGGCGGACAGCCGACTTCGTTTTATTGGGAGAATTTTGGGAAGATGTACTTCATCTGTAAAGGAGACCGCGTATAAAACGCTTGTAAGACCACGTCTTGAGTATTGCTCAAGTGTTTGGGACCCGCAACAGATCAGTTTAAAGGAAGACATAGAAGCAGTTCAGAGACGAGCAGCTAGGTTCGTTACTGGTAGGTTCGACCAATGCGCGAGTGTCACGGTAATGCTCCGGCAACTCAATTGGGGATCGCTGGAGGAAAGGCGACGTTCTTTTCATGAATTTCTGTTGAGGAAATTTAGAGGGCCGAAATTTGAAGCTGATTGTAGTACGATCTTGCTGCCGCCTACTTACATATCGCATACTGATCACAAAGACAAGATAAGAGAAATTAGGGCTCGTACGGAGGCATATAGGTATTCTGTTTTTCCTCGTTCTATTTGGGAGTAGAATAGGAAAGGAAATGCCTAGTACTGGAACAGTGTACCCTCCGCCACGCACCTTACGGTGGATTGCGGAGTATGGATGTAGATGTAGAATCTCGAGTAAGTGTTGTCTCCTTGTCGAGGAGCTGGCTAGGTGTATGAGTGGGTGGTCTTGTAGTAAGCCTCGTGCAGCTTGAGTGTAAGGTCACGAGGTCGAATCAACTCACGCAGATTTTTTAACAGCATTTTGCTGATTGATTATGTTGTCAGTTTGAGGAAACTTCAGATTCTTCCTAACCTACCAGTAATAACGCAAACGTCCATAAAAAATTCGTGGCTGCATCAAGGTCTCAACTGCTTACGTTCGGGAGTCCCCTCGCCGACAGCGTCCAGCGGCTACTGGCTATGGACACACTCTCACGGCCGCCACAAAAATGTCCAAATGTTCAAATGTTTGTTAAGCTTATGGGACTTAACTACCGGGTTATCAGTCCCTAAACTTATAAACTACTTAACAACTAGCTTATCCTAAGGACGGCACAAATATCCATGCCCGAGGGGGGATTCGAACCCCCGACCGTAGTGGCCGTGCAGACCGTGACTGAAGCGCCTCAGTCCCCTCGGCCACCGCTGCCGGCTCAAATGTTTGTATAGTCTATGGGACTTAACTACGGGGTCATCAGTCCCTAAACTTACAAACTACTTATGAACTACTTACGAACTAGGACGGCACAAATATCCATGCCCGAGGGGGGATTCGAACCCCCGACCGTAGTGGCCGTGCAGACCGTGACTGAAGCGCCTCAGTCCCCTCGGCCACCGCTGCCGACTCAAATGTTTGTATAGTCTATGGGACTTAACTACGGGGTCATCAGTCCCTAAACTTACAAACTACTTATGAACTACTTACGAACTAGGACGGCACAAATATCCATGCCCGAGGGGGGATTCGAACCCCCGACCGTAGTGGCCGTGCAGACCGTGACTGAAGCGCCTCAGTCCCCTCGGCCACCGCTGCCGGCTCAAATGTTTGTATAGTCTATGGGACTTAACTACGGGGTCATCAGTCCCTAAACTTACAAACTACTTATGAACTACTTACGAACTAGGACGGCACAAATATCCATGCCCGAGGGGGGATTCGAACCCCCGACCGTAGTGGCCGTGCAGACCGTGACTGAAGCGCCTCAGTCCCCTCGGCCACCGCTGCCGGCTCAAATATTTGTATAGTCTATGGGACTTAACTACGGGGTCATCAGTCCCTAAACTTACAAACTACTTATGAACTACTTACGAACTAGGACGGCACAAATATCCATGCCCGAGGGGGGATTCGAACCCCCGACCGTAGTGGCCGTGCAGACCGTGACTGAAGCGCCTCAGTCCCCTCGGCCACCGCTGCCGGCTCAAATGTTTGTATAGTCTATGGGACTTAACTACGGGGTCATCAGTCCCTAAACTTACAAACTACTTATGAACTACTTACGAACTAGGACGGCACAAATATCCATGCCCGAGGGGGGATTCGAACCCCCGACCGTAGTGGCCGTGCAGACCGTGACTGAAGCGCCTCAGTCCCCTCGGCCACCGCTGCCGGCTCAAATGTTTGTATAGTCTATGGGACTTAACTACGGGGTCATCAGTCCCTAAACTTACAAACTACTTATGAACTACTTACGAACTAGGACGGCACAAATATCCATGCCCGAGGGGGGATTCGAACCCCCGACCGTAGTGGCCGTGCAGACCATGACTGAAGCGCCTCAGTCCCCTCGGCCACCGCTGCCGGCTCAAATGTTTGTATAGTCTATGGGACTTAACTACGGGGTCATCAGTCCCTAAACTTACAAACTACTTATGAACTACTTACGAACTAGGACGGCACAAATATCCATGCCCGAGGGGGGATTCGAAACCCCGACCGTAGTGGCCGTGCAGACCGTGACTGAAGCGCCTCAGTCCCCTCGGCCACCGCTGCCGGCTCAAATGTTTGTATAGTCTATGGGACTTAACTACGGGGTCATCAGTCCCTAAACTTACAAACTACTTATGAACTACTTACGAACTAGGACGGCACAAATATCCATGCCCGAGGGGGGATTCGAACCCCCGACCGTAGTGGCCGTGCAGACCGTGACTGAAGCGTCTCAGTCCCCTCGGCCACCGCTGCCGGCTCAAATGTTTGTATAGTCTATGGGACTTAACTACGGGGTCATCAGTCCCTAAACTTACAAACTACTTATGAACTACTTACGAACTAGGACGGCACAAATATCCATGCCCGAGGGGGGATTCGAACCCCCGACCGTAGTGGCCGTGCAGACCGTGACTGAAGCGCCTCAGTCCCCTCGGCCACCGCTGCCGGCTCAAATGTTTGTATAGTCTATGGGACTTAACTACGGGGTCATCAGTCCCTAAACTTACAAACTACTTATGAACTACTTACGAACTAGGACGGCACAAATATCCATGCCCGAGGGGGGATTCGAACCCCCGACCGTAGTGGCCGTGCAGACCGTGACTGAAGCGCCTCAGTCCCCTCGGCCACCGCTGCCGACTCAAATGTTTGTATAGTCTATGGGACTTAACTACGGGGTCATCAGTCCCTAAACTTACAAACTACTTATGAACTACTTACGAACTAGGACGGCACAAATATCCATGCCCGAGGGGGGATTCGAACCCCCGACCGTAGTGGCCGTGCAGACCGTGACTGAAGCGCCTCAGTCCCCTCGGCCACCGCTGCCGGCTCAAATGTTTGTATAGTCTATGGGACTTAACTACGGGGTCATCAGTCCCTAAACTTACAAACTACGTATGAACTACTTACGAACTAGGACGGCACAAATATCCATGCCCGAGGGGGGATTCGAACCCCCGACCGTAGTGGCCGTGCAGACCGTGACTGAAGCGCCTCAGTCCCCTCGGCCACCGCTGCCGGCTCAAATGTTTGTATAGTCTATGGGACTTAACTACGGGGTCATCAGTCCCTAAACTTACAAACTACTTATGAACTACTTACGAACTAGGACGGCACAAATATCCATGCCCGAGGGGGGATTCGAACCCCCGACCGTAGTGGCCGTGCAGACCGTGACTGAAGCGCCTCAGTCCCCTCGGCCACCGCTGCCGGCTCAAATGTTTGTATAGTCTATGGGACTTAACTACGGGGTCATCAGTCCCTAAACTTACAAACTACTTATGAACTACTTACGAACTAGGACGGCACAAATATCCATGCCCGAGGGGGGATTCGAACCCCCGACCGTAGTGGCCGTGCAGACCGTGACTGAAGCGCCTCAGTCCCCTCGGCCACCGCTGCCGGCTCAAATGTTTGTATAGTCTATGGGACTTAACTACGGGGTCATCAGTCCCTAAACTTACAAACTACTTATGAACTACTTACGAACTAGGATGGCACAAATATCCATGCCCGAGGGGGGATTCGAACCCCCGACCGTAGTGGCCGTGCAGACCGTGACTGAAGCGCCTCAGTCCCCTCGGCCACCGCTGCCGGCTCAAATGTTTGTATAGTCTATGGGACTTAACTACGGGGTCATCAGTCCCTAAACTTACAAACTACTTATGAACTACTTACGAACTAGGACGGCACAAATATCCATGCCCGAGGGGGGATTCGAACCCCCGACCGTAGTGGCCGTGCAGACCGTGACTGAAGCGCCTCAGTCCCCTCGGCCACCGCTGCCGGCTCAAATGTTTGTATAGTCTATGGGACTTAACTACAGGGTCATCAGTCCCTAAACTTACAAACTACTTATGAACTACTTACGAACTAGGACGGCACAAATATCCATGCCCGAGGGGGGATTCGAACCCCCGACCGTAGTGGCCGTGCAGACCGTGACTGAAGCGCCTCAGTCCCCTCGGCCACCGCTGCCGGCTCAAATGTTTGTATAGTCTATGGGACTTAACTACGGGGTCATCAGTCCCTAAACTTACAAACTACTTATGAACTACTTACGAACTAGGACGGCACAAATATCCATGCCCGAGGGGGGATTCGAACCCCCGACCGTAGTGGCCGTGCAGACCGTGACTGAAGCGCCTCAGTCCCCTCGGCCACCGCTGCCGACTCAAATGTTTGTATAGTCTATGGGACTTAACTACGGGGTCATCAGTCCCTAAACTTACAAACTACTTATGAACTACTTACGAACTAGGACGGCACAAATATCCATGCCCGAGGGGGGATTCGAACCCCCGACCGTAGTGGCCGTGCAGACCGTGACTGAAGCGCCTCAGTCCCCTCGGCCACCGCTGCCGGCTCAAATGTTTGTATAGTCTATGGGACTTAACTACGGGGTCATCAGTCCCTAAACTTACAAACTACGTATGAACTACTTACGAACTAGGACGGCACAAATATCCATGCCCGAGGGGGGATTCGAACCCCCGACCGTAGTGGCCGTGCAGACCGTGACTGAAGCGCCTCAGTCCCCTCGGCCACCGCTGCCGGCTCAAATGTTTGTATAGTCTATGGGACTTAACTACGGGGTCATCAGTCCCTAAACTTACAAACTACTTATGAACTACTTACGAACTAGGACGGCACAAATATCCATGCCCGAGGGGGGATTCGAACCCCCGACCGTAGTGGCCGTGCAGACCGTGACTGAAGCGCCTCAGTCCCCTCGGCCACCGCTGCCGGCTCAAATGTTTGTATAGTCTATGGGACTTAACTACGGGGTCATCAGTCCCTAAACTTACAAACTACTTATGAACTACTTACGAACTAGGACGGCACAAATATCCATGCCCGAGGGGGGATTCGAACCCCCGACCGTAGTGGCCGTGCAGACCGTGACTGAAGCGCCTCAGTCCCCTCGGCCACCGCTGCCGGCTCAAATGTTTGTATAGTCTATGGGACTTAACTACGGGGTCATCAGTCCCTAAACTTACAAACTACTTATGAACTACTTACGAACTAGGATGGCACAAATATCCATGCCCGAGGGGGGATTCGAACCCCCGACCGTAGTGGCCGTGCAGACCGTGACTGAAGCGCCTCAGTCCCCTCGGCCACCGCTGCCGGCTCAAATGTTTGTATAGTCTATGGGACTTAACTACGGGGTCATCAGTCCCTAAACTTACAAACTACTTATGAACTACTTACGAACTAGGACGGCACAAATATCCATGCCCGAGGGGGGATTCGAACCCCCGACCGTAGTGGCCGTGCAGACCGTGACTGAAGCGCCTCAGTCCCCTCGGCCACCGCTGCCGGCTCAAATGTTTGTATAGTCTATGGGACTTAACTACGGGGTCATCAGTCCCTAAACTTACAAACTACTTATGAACTACTTACGAACTAGGACGGCACAAATATCCATGCCCGAGGGGGGATTCGAACCCCCGACCGTAGTGGCCGTGCAGACCGTGACTGAAGCGCCTCAGTCCCCTCGGCCACCGCTGCCGGCTCAAATGTTTGTATAGTCTATGGGACTTAACTACGGGGTCATCAGTCCCTAAACTTACAAACTACTTATGAACTACTTACGAACTAGGATGGCACAAATATCCATGCCCGAGGGGGGATTCGAACCCCCGACCGTAGTGGCCGTGCAGACCGTGACTGAAGCGCCTCAGTCCCCTCGGCCACCGCTGCCGGCTCAAATGTTTGTATAGTCTATGGGACTTAACTACGGGGTCATCAGTCCCTAAACTTACAAACTACTTATGAACTACTTACGAACTAGGACGGCACAAATATCCATGCCCGAGGGGGGATTCGAACCCCCGACCGTAGTGGCCGTGCAGACCGTGACTGAAGCGCCTCAGTCCCCTCGGCCACCGCTGCCGGCTCAAATGTTTGTATAGTCTATGGGACTTAACTACGGGGTCATCAGTCCCTAAACTTACAAACTACTTATGAACTACTTACGAACTAGGACGGCACAAATATCCATGCCCGAGGGGGGATTCGAACCCCCGACCGTAGTGGCCGTGCAGACCGTGACTGAAGCGCCTCAGTCCCCTCGGCCACCGCTGCCGGCTCAAATGTTTGTATAGTCTATGGGACTTAACTACGGGGTCATCAGTCCCTAAACTTACAAACTACTTATGAACTACTTACGAACTAGGACGGCACAAATATCCATGCCCGAGGGGGGATTCGAACCCCCGACCGTAGTGGCCGTGCAGACCGTGACTGAAGCGCCTCAGTCCCCTCGGCCACCGCTGCCGGCTCAAATGTTTGTATAGTCTATGGGACTTAACTACGGGGTCATCAGTCCCTAAACTTACAAACTACTTATGAACTACTTACGAACTAGGACGGCACAAATATCCATGCCCGAGGGGGGTTTCGAACCCCCGACCGTAGTGGCCGCCACACGTCAGGCGCCTACCGACCACGTGACAGCAGCACGGCGCTGTCACTCTATTTTCCCATCTGTATTTCCTTACTTCGTTTTAGTACTTATGTACCAATAATGTTTTGGATTTTGGATCTCTAAACCTTTGTACTGAGTTGCGTGACTACTTCTGGGCAAAACACGTAGTAAAATGATTCTTTTGCGTCAAGATAGATCGATTCTGCTTGAAAGATGTACGACATTCAAGAAGTCTCGATAGAAGACACACGTGTGAACTGTCGTATGAAACTTTCATTCATTATTCATGTCCAGAGGTTGGAGTAGGTGTACTGTAGGTCCAAACTAAAAGAACAAAAATATTGCCGCGAGATTCTAAGTTACCTAACTGCCGGCGTGGCGCAATGGATAGCATCGCCGATTGCGGTGCTGAAGGTCGTCGGTTCAATCCTGTCCACCGTAAAAAAATTCTTAATTTGCAATTATCATTTCCAGAATATTCTACACGTTTCTTATGTTCACTTGTAATTTCTACATGTTTCTTATGTTCACTATTCTTTTAATTTCTGGCACATTCTGTCTGTGTATAAATAGCAGAGCGCTCTGCCCGAGAGGCAGTCAGTGCTGCGTGTATGTTAAGTTCGCAATAAACCTGCTTTGATTATAAGTGCTGTGTTCAGTTGATAAAGCTGCCTTCGAAGTCAAGCCTGCTTCCATTTCAACGCGACAATATAAAGTGACGACTAATTTATTCTTAAGACGTTAGCATAAAGGTATCATAACTCGTCGCTAGTAACAATGGTGCATAGGAATGCTCAATGAGTGAACTGATGATATAAAAGAGAAATGCAATAATGGTGACTAAGCACTAGAATAATTACAAAAGTACAAGTGTTTATATTATCTTGCATATGGTATCTCAGATATCTTTCCAGATAATGGAATGTAATCTCAGAAAATCTACGAAATCGACGTATGGGTTGTGTCCATCACAGTTGGTATTTGGTACACACAAGTTAGGTCCTGTTCAGTCGCACTGCGGGAATAACGACCCACAACACGGCATCACATGTTACTATTACACAGTAACACTTTCTACTGATTTCAGAACCAAAAAAGCCAATGATCCGTTTTGGAAGTCATCTCACTCACACTTATTCTTTCGATAATATGCCCTCAAATGTTTATCTTTTGAGCACCTAATCGTCCTAATCAAACAACCGTTAAGAAAATTTGTTTCTTGGCGAAAATGCACTTCAAACACGGTTTGAAGATATACTCCAATCAGTATTAGTTGGTTTCTACAGGCATGGAATTGCTAAAATACCTCAGCATTGTCAGCCTGTTTCAGATAATGGGACATAATACTGTAAATAATTATAAGACTATAGATGCAGAAGTGTCCCCTAAATATTGATAGTTGCGGCAGCTGTTACAGAAACAGCTAAAAATTTGAACTCCAGCGGAACTGGATCCATGGGCCAACACCATTTCTACTTCAAACGCGATGGTGCATATTGCCGGTCTTAGAATTATGAGGGGCGATCAACTTTATTGTCCTACTGAAGTGAACGGCTCGAAGTTCGCTTCTGCGGCTGCCGCCCGGCGTTAATTAGCTTTTTTTTTTTTTTTTTTTTTTTTTTTTTTTTTTTTTTTTTTTTTTTTATCTAAGACTGTCCGTAGTTCTGCCACTAGATGTCAGACAAAACGAGTTCTTCGTTTCATAATATGAAAATATTTAAACATGCTAGGATATTTCATTTCGGCATTCTAGTCACTGAAAAGTGGGAATTACTCAGAAGTAGCCATTATTTGTGTGCAGAAGTCATTTCATACATCCGTATCGAGTAGTTTCATACTATCCACATGCAAAACAAGACGATGTCATTTTTATTAGAAAATGATGATTCACATTTGTTTATTATAATTTCCAGATGACAGAAAATATATCATTGACATAAAAGTTAAAAAATTGCTCAGTAGAGAGGCTTGAACATTGCACATTTGATTTCATAATCCGTGACTTTCTTCGTTACGCTACCAGCATAAAGCGCAGCAGAAGTCTATTAAATACATTCATACCGTATGTCAAGCGATAATCGCTTATATTTACGTTTATTGCGGTGAAATTCATGTTACGTATTGTCTGTTCAGATAGCAAGCGCATACAGTGTGTGTAACAATTCCGACAATAGCTGATGTAAGGTGCAGTTATTATACCGTCATGAACTCGTTGCGCCTGACATGTAGTGGCAGCATAGCGACTATGCCGCGGTGGGGTGACCGAGCGGTATAAGGCGCCTTGCTACGAAGCGCGGGGTTACTTGCCGTCGGAAGTTCCAGTCCTCTCTGGGGCATGGATGTGTGTGTTGTCCTTAGGTTAGTTTAAGTAGTTTCTAAGTCTAGATACTGATGACCATAGCAGTTTGATAAAATAAGTTTATTAACAATTGAACTCGCGACTACCACCTGCAACTGCACTCAAGAACGTTCAGGATTTAATGTCCAATGGGACTTCAAGTAGGCTGATAACGGACACAGAAAGCCAGTTATTTCCCAGCCATCGCAGTTCCGATTCGTCATCTACTGTTCATTGACGAACATAGTGTTCGAAATGGAATCAAGTCTTCATATGTGTACGTCGTTCTGAATTGTCAGACATTAGACATAAGCTGGGCAAAATTAAACATTAATGCTGTCCAGCCACGAACTGTGTGATATTATTGAAGAGTGTTAAATGTTCCATGTAATTGACATAAACAACGATGACGGTATGACCGGTTAATGACTCAATGAATGAAATAAATCGCAATTTGCGATGTTATGGCTTCACTGTATTAGGTTTAGATGAAACACCAAACTGTGGCGAATGTAAATTTGTGCCCAGCCGGGATTCGAAACCGGGATCTCCTGCTTACTAGGCAGACGCAGGGAACAGTCCTCTGCAGTGGGGCTGCTCACTGTGTCCTCCGTGGCGGAAGAGTGGTCAACGCGTGTGCCTAGTAAGCAGGAGATCCTGGGTTCGAATCCCGGCCGGGCACAAATTTTCATTCACCATAGTTTGGTATTTCATCTAAACCTAATACAGTGAAGCCATAACATCGCAAATTGCGATTTATTTCATTCATTTGAACGCTGTAATTCGTCAAATATATATATATATATATATAATTGACCCAATGAATGTTCCTTTAACAAACTGTTTGCAACAGCAGTGATTGAATTTCTGCTTAATAGTTGTATATATAATCTCCATGCAACACAACCTGCGCAAGTATATCTTTGATGTGATGTGCAAATATAAGCGTATTTAAATGTGTTGATTTATTTCAAATGACATTTCTCCAGTGATCCATAAGCATTTTGCGTATGTTGTGTGAACGTATTCTAATATTTGGCCCATCCAGTCTTTCGTCTCCTGATTCCAAACGTTCCCTATCCAAGTGAACACAACAATTCTCTAATTCCTTGCATAATTTCGAAGAGAAAGTATTAAGTTATTTTTCAGAAGTGAGCTCTGAAGTTAACAAAATCCTCTTTTGGATATGTCGGTACAGCCGAGTGATCTAAGTGCAAGGATAAAAGCACGTTTAAATTTTGCTGATGACGACATTGTTAAAATGGAATTTAATTCGCAAAAGATATAAGCGAAATCGGTGCACTAATTATGGTTGTAGCTTGGACTAACAAGTGCCAAAAACCCATCTTCAACAGTGTTCATTTTTGAGCTTGCAGCCACGATATGCCAACGTTATTGTTTCACAAACTCCATTTATTAACATCTCTCAATCAAGTGTTCAAGACGTATTCCAGAATGCTTCGATCAAGAGAAAATGAAATGGTTCAATTGCTTGTAGACCTAAGGAACCAAACTGCTTTGGTCATCGGTTCCTAGACTTACAAACTACTTAAACTAACTGATGCTAAGGACAAAACACACACACACACTCGAGGGAGGACTAAATGCTTCGCCGGAAGTGGCTGCATAATGCGTGGCATGGCGCCTTAGAATGTGCGGCCATTCCCAAGTGTCGTGGGGTTTCCGTCTTGTAGCTTCGACAGCCCTGCGGCTAGGGGAGCGGAACGACTGAAGTAACTTTCGTTGGGCTGTGCTACACTGGGGTTATTGAAACGGGTGTAAATTCGCTAAGAACTTGGCCTCTGCACAAACTACATTCGGAACTGATGGACACCCAATTTCTATATTCTTATTTTTTTCTGTGGATACGATAGCGATGGCCACCGTTGATGAGACAGCTTCCCTTTCTTTCTTGTTATCACTTCCATGTTGTAGAACAATGTAGAGAACAGAAGTAGCATACGAAAATGCACGGAACGAAAGCTATCGGCGACGAAACTGAGAAACGGCGACAGCGCATGCACTGCGGTGACCGACTGAGGCAGATAAGCAGTGAGAGACTCTGTTCGGAAATTGCACGTTACGGGAGCGGCTGCTCCAAACAGCTGAGCTACCTGCGGCTCTCTGACAGGAAACCACACGGCCGGAAACCCTACAGCCGGAAACCCCACGTAGCCCTTGCCCGGCGGTCAAAGAGAAACGCGTGTGCAAAGTTTGACTCCATCTGCATATGTACTCCGCAAGACTTCGTTTGCTGTATGGCAGAGTGAACCATGTTTAATTGCACGTCATTCCCCTCCCTATTCCACTCGCATAAAAATGATTTTCTGTATACCTCCGTACGAGCTGTAATTTCTCTTGACTTCGCGGTCCTTGCCTATGACAACTGTTGATGTAGTAGAATCGTTCTACAGGCAGCAGTAAGTGCGGGTTCTTTAAATTTTCTCAATATCGTTTACTAGAAAGAATGTCATATTTTCTTCAAGATCCCACTTGAGTCGCGAAGGATTTCCATAACACTCGCGTGTTGATCGAAATTACAGTATACAAATCTGTCAACACACTTATAAATTGCGTCGATATCTTCATTTAATACGACCTGTTGGAGATCCCAAACACTTTACCAATACTCAAAAATTAGTCGTCTCCTGTACTGTACTCAATCTTCTTTGTCAATGAACTTCTATATTCTGAATTCTTCCAATATAACGAATTGAACTTTCGTTTTCCTTACTACAGTCTTTACGTGCTATTTCCATTTTGCATCGCTTGTGGTAGGAAACGTATGCCTGAAGTTGAGGAAGAAATTTCTGATTATGTAACGTTTGGAGCACAGCGTTGTATGGAAGTGAATCATGGATCAAGGAAAAACTGGAAGATAATAAAATTGAAGTACTTGAAGTGTGATGCAACAGAGGAATATTGAAACGTTGGTGGACTGATAAGATGACGATTGAGGTTTCCCGCAGAATTGGTTAGGATGGAGCATACGAAAGACACTGACCAGAAGAAGGGAGACGACGGTAAGGCGTGAGTTAAGATATCAGGGAATAACAGGGACGTGTCCAGGTTAGAAACTTGGACTGGAAAACATTCAGCTAATAATAGTGCAAGTGCTACTCTGAAATTATAAAGTTGTCACAGGAGAGGAATTCGCGGCAGACTGCATCAAAAAATGTGCAAATATTTTTAAACCTATTGGACCAAACTACTATGATCATCATTCCCTAGACTTACAAACTACTTAAAGTAACTTATACTAAGGACATCACACACACACACACACACACACACACACACACACACACACACACACATGCCTGAGGAAGGACTCGAAATTCTGGTGGGAAAGACCGCCCAGTTCCTAGCATGAATCTAAGAACAAGAGGCCATTCTGCGCAACCAGATTGCTTCAAGCGAGTCATGTGGCTTAAAACACATTTGTTGTTGGTTCTTAATCATGTTGAACGTTTGAGTATTGTTATTGTGGTGTCGCACAAGTACGAAGTGCGTGCCCCGTACTTTCGCCGCGCGCTGCCATGCACGCACGGCGCGGCGTTCTTACAACGTCAGCCACGAGTGCCCTCTGCTGCAACTCCGATCATGGCCACGACTGCTGCATTGGCCACTTGGGAATCAGATGGGCACCAGTTAAGACTTGGCTATCGGATAGGCACTAGAAATCATCAATAGGCAGGCCTCTATCTAAACTATGTATCAACATTCTACTAGTCTGCTGCTCTCCAAGTTAAGTAATGTAATTTTTCTTGAAATATATCTCTTATACTAATCTAGCTTAGTGTTACCGGTTTCTGCTGTCCCACTGGCTGGTCACCTCCGTACCTGCACATGCGTGCATCCTTTATTTCTGTGTCGGTCTCTCTCTACTCGGCCACCGACACCCACGACAACCGGCAGAAACGAGACACAAAAGTGGCGACGAGGATGGGATACAAAAGTGGCGACGAGGAGCGATAGAAGAACCGTGGACCAGCCCAATCGGTCAGCATGGCCACTACCCCGAACCCAAACTTAATGGAAATTATTCAGTTACAGAGGGCGCAAATCACGCAACTACTCCAAGTGGTGGCCCAGTAGGCGGCTAACTAACAACAACAGCCGTTGCATCAGCAGCCCATATCTGCCGCCGCACCGCTTCCTACGTTTCGCCAGTACAACGAACGTGAGGGAGAATGGAGCAATTACTTGGCACAATTTCAAGAACTCGTCGCGGCTCATCAAATTACAGGTCAGACGGTTAAGCATATGTTCTTAGCAGTGGTGGGCACTCAAACCTTCGTATTACTGCAGAAACTTTTCCCCACGCATCTCCTCGTGATCTAGAATTCGATCAAATTGTAGATGCACTGAATGCTCATTACGAGAGAAAAGTTCTCGTAGCCGCGGCGCGGTACCGATTTTTCAGACCAAAAAAACCACCGGACCAAACCCACACGCAATGGATTACGAAATTGAAGGGCTTAACCCGCAAATGTAAATTTACTTGCTCTTGTGCACTCACTTATAGTGACGTTATGTTAAGAGATGCAATTACGCAGAACATTCAGGACCCCAGAATTAGGGCAACAATTCTAAAACAGTCTGACCCTTCATTAGATAGTATACTGCAGCTTATTGAAGCGTATGATACTTTTGACTTAGCAGATGTAGAAATGCAAAGCCACAGTGTTAATTCAGTGCGCCGTAACGTCCGTTTTCCTAGTCACAGTTGTCAGTCTAGCCGTGATTCTTATAATTCTACTGGCCGTGCTGAACAGCCAGTTAACAGTAGTCAGTGTAACAGTGTGACACAAAGGTCGCCCCGTCGTGTTAAAAAAACTTATCAGAAAAATGTTCATAAGTCTTGCCCCCGCCACAAATGTGCGCATTGCCCTAGTCGCAACGCAACCTGTTATCAATGTGGTAAATCGGGACATGTACAGTCAGTGCGTATGCAGAATGTAAATTCAAAGAACAGTGTCGTTAGGAACAGTGCTTCGCAGGGTGCGAGAACAATTCATTCTGTAAATGTGATACACGCTGTGAACTTGGACAGTGCTTCTCTTGATTCTAAAATGCCAGGTACTTCTTCTGTGCCTATGGCAAAACTATATAGTGAGCCACGTAGTAAGCGCCGTCGAGCGCATAAATCTGTGCAATGGAAAAAGGTTCAGGACAAGCAAAATGACTATGTACAGTGCAATCCTGTAGTGAACCTAGTGCCTTCTGCAACGTCTCATTGTAATAGTGCCCAGTACTGTGTAGCTAGTGACAGTAGATTTGATGTAGCTACTCAAAGTAATTTTAGTGCAGTAGCCTCGCATTGCGCGGACGCCGATCCGGCGGTTGTGCCGTCTAGGGAGAGTGTTACTAATCTATGTGCCGATTCTGCGCCGCTTCCTTCACTATGTAGCCCGCGCATGCGCAAGTGCAGCAAACAACCTGTGTCAGACGTTGACCAAATTCGCGCACCTGTCGAGCGCCACAAGCAAAAACTTTTTGTGACTCTTTCCATCGAAAATAAGACTGTGCAATTTCAGCTCGACACTGGTTCCGCTGTCACATTCATGAATAAAGAGACGTATGAACTTCTGGGTTCGCCAAAATTGTCGCCGTCTCAACAAGTGCTCACAGCGTATACAGGATAAAATATTCCCATGCTAGGAACGTGTAGCCTGCCCGCCTCTTTTCAAGGTGTAACAAAAACAGTTGCTTTTGTAGTTCTTCAGGCCAAATCTACACAGAACATTTTTGGACTAGATGCATTCCACTTGTTTGGCTTATCAATTCAAAGAGATGTGCTTCAAATTTCGTCAGTAGTGCCTCAGGACAAAATCAATGCATTGTGTGAAAAATATAGTTACTTGTTTTCGCCGAACTGGGTTGTGCAAAAGACTTCGTGGCACATGTAACTTTAAAAGAAACTGCTGTACCAAAATTTCGTAAAGCTAGACCAGTGCCTATCGCAATTCGTGATAAAGTTGTTGCAGAACTTAAACGTTGGCAGGATAGTGGGGTGATTTCTCCTGTTTCTGCGAGTCAGTGGGCCTCGCCTTTAGTAATTATAACCAAGACGTCGGGAAATCTTCGTCTCTGTGCGGACTTCAACTGTGAACGGTCAAACAATTGTAGACACTTATCCCCTGCCCAGACCAGAGGAACTGATGGACAAATTAGGACAGTCTCGCTTCTTTTCTAAGATTGATTTAGCAGAGGCATACTTACAGATTCCGCTGGATGACGAGTCAAAAAAGTTTTTCGTCATTAATACTCATATGGGCCTTTTTAAATTTCAACGCCTACCCTTTGGCAGTTCTTCCGCCTCCGCTATTTTCAGCGTTTTTTTTTCTTTTATTTTTTGGAACAGCTGACAGTTTCTGTATCATGCTGCTCGAACTATTTAGATGATATTGTGGTCTCAGGACGCACAGTTGAAGAACATTTTTCAAATCTGGAGTGCGTTTTCAAAGTGTTGACTGCAGCACGTCTACGTTGCAATAAAGCAAAGTGTTCGTTTTTTCAAACTGAAATAGAGTACCTAGGCTATGTGATAAATGCCCAAGGAATCCATCCCTTACAGTCACATCTTCGAGCAATCAAAGACTTGCTGCCTCCTAAGAATGTGTATGAATTGCAAGCAGTAATGGGAAAGCTTAACTACTATTTCGGGTTTATTCCCAATGCCTCTCAGATTGCAGCTCCACTGCATCGCTTACGTAGGAAGAATGTTCCTTTTGTATGGTCTAAAGATTGCCAGGTTGCTTTTGACAAATTAAAGTCTGCACTACTCAGTGATGCATGTTTGATTCCCTTCGACCCACAGAAGCCTGTAGTGCTAGCAGTGGATGCCTCGTCGTACGGTCTGGGCGCAGTAATGTCACATCGTATTGGATCTCACGATCGACATATTGCCTTTGCATCCAAGCTACTGACGCCAACGCAACAGAATTACAGTCAGATAGATAAGGAGGCCTTAGCAATCATTTACGGCGTCACAAAGTTTCATCATTATCTCTATGGCAGAAAATTCTATTTGTTGACAGATCACAAGCCTCTCACGTCGTTGTTCTCACCCACAAAGCCAATTCCGCTACGAACGGCACAAAAGCTTCAGAGATGGTAACTGATATTGTCTAATTATCAGTATGAGATTTTGTACCACCCTTCCACTAAACATGCCAATGCGGACACACTTTCCCGACTTCCGGTTGGCCAGGATGTGTCGTTTGATTCTTCAGAAATGACGTGTTGTCAGATAGACTCCAGAGATGCTTCCGCTGTCGCAGACTTCCCTTTGAACTCTCGTCGGGTTGCACAGGAAACAGCTGCGGATGCGGACCTAAGTGTGGTAGCAGGTTTTGTTCGCTCAGGGTGGCCTGGCAGAGCCAAAGACATTGATCGGTCTCTGGTTCGACGTTATTTTGCACGTCATGCATTATCTTTAAGTCAGGGTGTTCTATTGTTACATACCGACAACGACCAAACAAGAATGATTGTTCCTCGTTCCCTGCTACGAGAATTTTTACGCCTCCTGCATCAAGGACATTGGGGTATTCTTAGGACAAAGCAACTGACCAGACGTCATTGTACCTGGGTTGGTATGGACGCTCAGATAGAGAGCATGATATCACAGTGTACATTTTGTGCGGAGCATCAGGCGGCTCCTCCACAGCGTTTCTCAGACTGGCCACGCCCCAAGGGACCATGACAACGGTTACACATTGACTTTGCCGGACCTTTCTGGAATACGCGCTGGTTAATTGTTGTAGACGCTTTCAGCAAGTTTCCTTTTGTGATTGCCATGAACTCAACGACAGCGTCTAGTACAATCAGTGCCCTAACTTCAGTGTTTTGCATCGAAGGCTTGCCTGAAACTATCGTCAGTGACAATGTTAGTGCGGAATTTCAACAGTTTTGTCGTCTGAATGGCATTCAGCATATCACCACCGCACCTTTTCACCCTCAGTCCAATGGTGAAGCAGAACGTTTCGTTCGAACATTCAAGTCTCACATGGAAAAGATGAAAGGTCAGCACTCCAGGCAGCAAGCTCTTCTATTCAAATTTTCCTGTCTACGTATCGGTGCGTGCCACGTGACGGCCCGTCTCCTGCCGAGCTGCTACACGGCCGCCGTCACCGCACTCACCTTCACCTGCTGCAGCCTCCGACGCACCGAGTCGGTTCGTATGGCGCTTCGCGTTTACAGGTTTCGACGCCGGTGCTGTACAAGGTGTTTGCTGCACGTACGAGATGGATGCTGGGCATCATTCAACGCCCGCGCGATCCTGTCTCTGGTTTCTTGATTCCAGGCCCAGTTCACCGCCAGGGAACACAGCCAAATCGCTCGCCAACGGGTCCAGCGTCCCCGGACTACGAGATCGTACCCATGGAGGTGGACGCGCCTCCTATGCAGTCTGCCTCTCCGCCTCCGTCGCCGCCGCAGCTGCCAGCGTCGCCGAGAGGAACTCCGGGACCGTGCGTGTCCCCGCCGCCTGGGTCACGCACCTCAGAAGAAGATGACCTGCTCCCTCTGGGCGGAGGTGTTCGCCCTTCCCCTCGTTTTGGTGAGTTTCCGGGGGGATCGCAAGGTGGATACCGAGACGCGGACGGCGTCTCGATCCCAGCCTCAGCTACGACGCCCGTGCCACCAGTAACGCCCCCGCCCAGGCCCTCCTCCCAGTGCCGTCGCCGTGGCCCTCAGCCCTACGCCACGACGGCGCGACGGTTTGGGGGGGAAGGGATGTGGTGTCGCACAAGTATGAAGTGCGCGCCACGTACTTTCGCAGAGCGCCGCCATGCACGCACGGCGCGGCGTTCTTACGACGTCAGCCACGAGGCACCAGTTAAGACTTGGCTATCGGATAGGCACTAGGAATCATCAGTAGGCAGGCCTCTATCTAAACTATGTATCAACATTCTACTAGTCTGCTGCTCTCCAAGTTAAGTAATATAATTTTTCTTGAAATATATCTCTTATACTAATCTAGCTTAGTGTTTTCGGTTTCTGCTGTCCCACTGGCTGGTCACCTCCGTACCTGCACACGCGTGCATCCTTTATTCCCGAGTCGGTCCCTTTCTACTCGGCTACCGACACCCACGACAACCGGCGGAAACGAGACACAAACGTTATACAATTACTGCAAAACACTGTGGCGACTGCTGTATAGTTCTGAATGAAACTTAGTGTTATGGTTGACGTGTCCGTACGTAAATGAATTTTTGGAGGTCAGTAATGCAGGGTTCGTAATTCTTTTATTGAAGTCAGAGACTTTGACATATATCACAAAGGCTGCGGCTGGAGGGCAGGGGATTATGACAAAGACGCTATATCGACAGAACACATAACTAGAATTATAATATAGTTAATTTATTACTTATTACAAACAAGCGTTAGTTCCTGTCGTTGTCAGACTCTATATTTATTCCTTTGTTGTACTAATCAAATGTTTGTAACTCTATGGGGCTTAACTGCTTTGTTATTTGTCCCTAGCTTACAAACTACTTAAACTAACCTAAGGACAACATACATCCGTGCCGGAGGGAAAAGTCGAAACTCCGACGCGGGAGGCCTTGCGATCCGCAACGTGGCGCTCCAGACCGCTCGGCTACTCCCGCGCGGCATTATATTACTCCATCTTCTTCTTCCCTCTCGCTCCATCTCCTTGTTGCAAGTCAGTCCTTGCAACATTATATCTTCTGAACTATGTCTCTTACATTAACATAATTTTTCAGGTTCGTAGAGTACGACATTAGGAAATCGTCTACGAAATGTGTTACGAATGGAGTTCGTTGTAAGGTTTTAATAAACTACAACCTCATTTGTGATGCGGCGGATCTCGATACATGTCATTATTTTTGACACCATATCTTGTGAACTACGTGTCGTACTAGAGTATAATTTCGAAGGTACAATCAGTGGTAAGTGTGTATAGTGTGTGTGAAATTTCTCGCAAATACAATTGGTAATGTAGAATAATAAACTGTAATGTCATGCCGAATGCCGTAGTTTTACTGCTTGAACAGCGGAAAACTTGTAGGAGATGAACCAGTTTCCTTTCATCATTTTGCTGGGGTTGTCAGCGAGAAGAAGTTTCGCAAAGGTTTGAAATTATGTGTAAACTTAGTTGCAAGTCGCTTAGTGGTCTCATTCTCAAATAGTGGTTGGATAAAATCTCGTTATTGAAGTGTCGCATTATGCGGAAGTATTTTTAACTCTCATTGTTTATAATATCGTATCTCCTGAACTATGTGTCTTTAGTGGTTTTTATCAACATAACGATTGTTTCCTCACGGTGAATAATATTTGTACAAGATTTTGTTAATATCGGTGCATTAATTTAGGAGGAGATGTGGAATTTAATTGTGTGTAGATGCCCATCGTCAGCAGCACAATGACCTTGCCACATAACTCAGGAAAGCCTTGCCGTGCAAGGATGACGCAGATGGAGAAGGAATTTTTGATTTCCCGTCAGATTGATCAAATTAATATTGGGTCTTTAGCAGGATAATATCTGTGACAGGTTTCAGTATTTTTTTTAATTGAGAAAAAAATTATTCTCATGTTATGCAATAACCAAAAAATGTTCAAATGTTTGTGAATCTATCGGACCAAACTGCGTGGTCATCAGTCCGTAGCTTACAAACTACTTAAACTAAGATAAACTAACCTATGGACAACACACACACACACACACACACACACACACACACACACACACACACACACACACATGCCCCAGGGAGGACTCGAACCTCCGACGGCGAGCAACCACGCGCTCCGCAGTGAGGCGCCTTAGACCGCTCGGCTACTCCACTGCGGCTATACAATAACCCATCACCAATTATTTTATGGGTCCTAGTTTACTACAATTTACTGAATGTGGCAATGAAGTGTTAGTGACTGTATACAATACAAAGTTAACTGCAATGGCTACTAATTTAGAGCTTTTACTTCAGGAGGTTAATTTTACTTGGAATCTCGCTATTGGACTACTGCAGTAATTACACGTGTGCCAGTGATGTATAAACCTGAGTGACCAATGTCCACCCAGCTAAACCCAGTGGACTTGCTGCACTGGGCTGGCCATGATGTTTGTTCACTGCAGCTACTGAAGAGTTGTTCATGATTATTACTTGAGACATCTAAGAACTATCCTAACTTAGCCTACAGTCGAAATCGGTGGTCGCACCCAGTCCCCCTGGACCCGAGTGTTTCGGTTTCCACCAGTGAAACTGGTGGCCAGTCCACACCCCGGCAGCATGGCATGGGTGCGTTGGTCACGTCCGTGCAGACTTGTTCACTGCTGATCCCAGAGGAAGTCCTCTCGCACCTTGTTTGATATGGCGTTTGCGAGATCGTCCAGGATCTGAAAACTGTCTGAGTGTCTGATCAGGTTATAAGTGTCATTATTTGGGAGTTGTCTCAGTCAGGAAGCAACCCTATCGAATGTGGGCACGAGTATATGGCGTGATCCGGTGTACCCTCTGGGACACCACAGTCACACTCAGGCGTCGCCCTCTTCCTAAACCAACATAAGGAAGTAGGATAGGGATCATGGCCAGTGAGGAAGTGTATCATTCCACGACTCGGTTGGAAGTGTCTCATGGACAATCTGTCGTGCACGCTCAGCAGGAGCTCATATGTTCTCCTTCCGGTTTCATCCTCATCCCATTGTTCCTGGCATAATTCCAACCCCCTACTCTTAATGGACGTCTTTCTGCCGAGCGGTATCCCCATGTCAGTAAATTTATCTTGGTTCCCCTTCTTCACACAGTGTCCAGGCCGCTTGTTCCCTTATTTTGACGTCTAGCGGATGGAACCCCATCAGGACAAGAAGTGCCCCTCCAAGAGTTGTCCTATAAGTCCCTACAAAGTGGAACATGTTGTTTCTTTGTATCCTTCTCGCCACCATGGCAGGTGCTACCCGGGTGAGCCTCTGAGCCTAGCTGCCAGAACCACATTCCACAAGACATACAAGTATACTGTTGTGGTAGAGCTTGATGAGACTGGGCGGGAGGTGGAATCTTCGATGCCCAATCACAGCGAGCCTATGTAGTGCGACTGACACTCTCTCAGTTACTGCATCTATGTGGACCATGAAGTTCCAACGCTGGTCGATAACCACTCCAAGATATCTTGCCTGGTTTCGCTGAATCACTGATACTCCTGATATCCTCACTATCGGATTCCGTGTAAGGCTGCCCTTCAAGAGAAGGTAGTTGGATTTTTTAGGTGTAACTGAGGGTTTAGTGGCTTGGCATCAAGCTGTTAGGGTTTCCAAGGCTCTTTCTACATGTGGTTCCAGGTCCTCATGGCTGCGACAACATACCAGTAGGAGGAGGTCGTTGGCGTAGGCTATCACCTCTAGTACATCCTTGTTGTTTTACATATCTCTCAAGAGAGACTCCATCTTTAAATTCCAAAGGAGTGCCCCCAGGACTGAACCCTGAGGGCACCCCTTGGTGATTGTTTTACTCACTTTTCCACTAGGGGATGGTAGCCAGACCTCCCTGTTTACACAGTAGCTCCTCTGACAACCATGTAGTGGCCCTGGACACTCAATGTGCTGAAGGTAGGAGAAGAGCGAAGGCCAACACAGATTGCCAAAGGCGTCACTAATGTCCAGCATGATTCCAACCATGTATATATGCGGTGTAGAGCCACAGATCTCGTCCGCCAGGGCTACTGTGTCACACGTAATTCGTCCTGGGCAAAAGCCAAACTGCCTGTCACTTATCCTGCACAGAACTCTGTCCGGCAGAAGTCTCTCAAAGAGCTTTCCACGTACGTCCAGTAAGCAGATTGGCCAATAGGACTTGGCAAGTGCTGGGTCCTTGTCGGGTGCCTTCTTATCACCACAATGGCCTTCTTCCAGATTGTTGGAAAATGGCCAGTCCTCAGACATTCGTTGTAAAGGGGACTACCTGGGGGGCAAGGAATTGTATCACCTCAGCTGTAATTTGGTCTGGTCCAGGTGCCTTTGCTCTGCTGAAAGTTCTAATCTTTCCCGCTGCCTACTCCTCAGAGAAGGGTTAGACTGGCGTGTTGTTGATGAGGGGTCTGCGTCTGCTCTCCTTATCCTATCTTGATCCTCCATGTCCTTGTGTTCATCATCATCTGGGAGGAGGACCCAGAGAAGGACCTCTGCAGTCTCCTGCCAGGACCCTGTCACCCTATCCCCATCGCTGATTGTAGGAAGCACGGTTGGTGAGCGGATCTTCTCTCTTGCGAGTTTGTATGGCAGACCCCAGGGATCTGTTGCCAGTTGGCTTTTCACGAAGCGTTCCCAGCTTTGGAGCCTAGTTTCTTGCAGTTCTGTAGCAAACTGGTCCTTTAGGTCTCTGTAACGCTGCAGCCAGTACTGCTTCTGTACTTTGGTAATACACCTTTGGTAATATATCCTTGCCCGTCGGAAAGACTGTCGTAAGCTCTAAAGTTCGGCTGACTATGGTGACGGAGAGGCCGCCACGGCCCTCCTCCTGAGTGGCACGACTGATCGCACCACAGCAGTGATCGCGCGTACCTCTGTCAATGCCCAAGTCCTCCGATAATGCAGGGACGACACACTCTCGAGCTAGGCGCTCGCAGTCAGTTTTATTATAATTTAACTGCCACTCCCACCCTGCTTCCCAGTCGCATTCCGCACTCCTGATCGAGTAAGTGATTAAGGTCTGATCGCTGGTGGTAACTCTGTTATGAACCTTCCAGTGATGAATTTTGTCTGCCACATTTGTTGTGGCTAGAGTAATATCAATATTTGTGCCTTCGCCCCAACCTCCCACATAGGTTGGCGGGTTACCAGGCCTATTTGTAACTACAAACTGTAGCGACATAATAAGCTCTTTTGCGGCATCGCCGTTGTTGTCTCTGATGTGACGGTTCCACAGAGGGGATTTGGCGTTTAGGTCAGCTGTAACTATGATCCTTCAACCATGCAATGCCGTGGTGACACTGTTCAGGTGGTCGATGTAGATCTCAAAGAGACCACCATACTGAAAGAATATAATGACTAATATGACCAGTCCGGCAAGGGACTGCAGCTCCACGACGTTGCAATGGTCGTTGGAGAGTTGCACAATGCTTGTAGCTGTGAGAGATGTATTCGTTATTACAACGACTGTTTTAGGATCATCCCCAGTTTGAATGACTTTCCAGTTGGTCGCGGCAAAAGCCAGCTGCCCTGCTTGGGAGTGTAGCTCCTGCAGACAGCGCACATCAGGTCTCATCTCCTCCACCACCCTGCGGAGTTCCTGCATGACCAGTCTGCTGTTATGTATATTGATCTGTCCAATTTTTATTTCAGTCATCATGGAAAGTATGAATGGAGGTTGCGATCAGGTCATGATTTGGTACAATCTAGAGCGATTCTCCCATTGGCCACAACTGCCTGATGGTATATTTCTTCCAGCTCAAATCTTTCCCCTTTGCGTTCAAAGACTTTGATTAACAGTCTGAGCAGGGCTCCCAGGTCAGTGGGGAGATTCATCGACCGCAGATGTATCCTGTCGACCGCCTCCATTGTCGGGAAAGTTACCTTTCGTCCGTACTTGTGCCCCACACGTACCACTTGCCGCAGTGGTATGTATTTCCTTGATGGATATATATATATATGGACATGCATGGTGTTACATGACATCTATCGGACTTCTTACTGTTCGAGAGAGTCTTCGCGGATGAACATGCTTTATTGTACGTCGGTTATGTAGTCAGTAGACATTAGCGTTGTTGCATAATTTACGATATGTCATTGAAAGAACATCGAAACTAACTGAAACTGCAGTTTAAGTTTTCTGGATTGATTGGTCAACAGAAATGTGGGACTGGATAGTTGCCAACTGTTTAATTTTTCCTGGAGACACTTCCACACTAACAGTATTGGATGAGAGGCAGGTGGTGAATCGTAAACACCAATTGATATTCACAGCGGCCTTCACCTCCTGCAGATGTCGCAGGCTTCAGTGTAAAACTCTTAACTCGCTTATCTGGGGTTTTGTTTTCTACACGTTCCCGCGCCGCTGAGAGGAGGATGCAACTGGTTGGGACAGTTCCAGCTGGCACTCGGCATTGTCTGTTCTTTCTTCTATTCGTGCTCTGCATTTTTTTCATTGAGTATGGAAATTGGATTGAAGCGTACAACTGAAACCAATTACTACTTACCAACTTCGTTACGAAACAGCTATTCAATTATATTATTGCGAATAATGCTGGTTTGCAATATATCGCGAGGGTTGTTACTTAAAAATGTCAATTTGTTAAATTTCACACCTCCGTGCCGCACTCTTGTAAGAAAATAGCAGAGGCTGTTGTTCCCAGTTTTTCTACAGATGCAGGGAAACTATCGTTCTGATCTGTTAAGATCCTGCCAAACTATCGTTTTTCTATAGATACAGGGAAACTATCGTTCTGAATAATACTCTGTTAAGTTCCTGCCAACATGGCCCCCTCCTCTGTAAGTCTGTTAATTCTGATAGAAAAGTTACTTACTCCTGGCAGCACATAGCCTTATAACTATTTTATGAAACAAATACCCATCACAGTAGCTTCTACAGTACGGATGTAGATGTAAAAATTATCAGTTCTGTCAAGGTTGCTACGAATTTCTTTATTTTGACGATTATTAAAATGTACACCAATAATGTTCATTTCATGCACAGTTCTCAATTTTAGAAATGGTACACAAATATCTCGTGGGACTTAAGATGTTTTTGTCATTCCAGAAGGTAAACACGTATTGTCTGTCTTGTATCTAATGATAAATGGTATGTAAAGAGTTGGATTCTTAGATTTTCTAATGCGTGGTTTTCATTTTCATTTCGATTACTTTAAAATTAATATCAATCTCTTACGATACTGAAAATATCTGGTTGACATTTCAGTACGACTTGTACTCATAAAATTGTATTACGGGGGGTTTGTCAGTACTGAAATATTTAATATATTATCGTGAACTGAACGTACTCGTACCAAATTTTATTTGTATGGTGTTCCGTAAAACTTCAATCGGAACTTTGTTTTGTCTGATTTCCAGATTTATGTGTAACTGTTATTTTCCTTTATTTTAAGGCAAAGTAAGACTAATTAAAAAAAAATCCTTCCAAAGTCACTTTGCCAATACTATAAACAACATATAGATATAGAACAAAATTTGGACTTTTTAAATATTTTTATGCGTAAACCTGTAAACTCTAAACAATTATTGCGAAATATCTTGATTGTAATTATTCAGCTTTTATTATTAAAATATGCAAGAATTATGTAAGGAAATTTATATAACATTGTAAATCACCCAATACCTACATCTTTGTATGGAATGTGAGTTGTGATTGAGTTTTGGTTGGCGGCGGAATATGTCTTCGAAGCCACCTCTTCATTTGAAGTTAAATGAACAAAAATGATTTCTTTGTGTTTCGAGAAAATGAACGTGTTCCAGTATAAAGTAACCATAGTTCCGAGAAAAACTCTAATGTTAATCTGTGTACCTCATTTTTATTTATTTATTTATTTGCGGGTTAAGTAACATTTTTCTTTCAAAGATGCGAGAAGTCATTGCTATACCCTGTTCCTGCCATAACTAATTTAATTTGCAGTCATCTAGAGACAGTACGCGATGTAGCATTTAGATCAAAATTAAACAATCACCGTTTGGAAATCCTTTTTTCATTGACTATAATGAGGTGGTGAGGTGAGTTTTGAACTGAAGTAGTTACTTGTCCGCGAGGAGGTGTTATTGTTGAATACATGGATGAAATGACATGGAAGTTTACCGTTCAGTTACGTACGTGTTCCTATGGACAATCTGGGAGATTCTCCTTTGTGAGAATCATTAATATAAAGTGCCTCCAACACAACCAATTTAATTTGTAATCTTGTAAAGACAGTGTCTGACATATTATTTAGAACAAAACCATTTGGAAATATTTCTTTTAATGAACTGTAATCAGGCGATTGGTGGGTTGCGTTATAGACTGAAGAAGTTAATTACCCGAAACAAATTTTTATTATTGATTAAAGTTAAATGAGATCAAAGTTAATCGTCCAGTTACGGACGTGCCTCTATAACTGTCTGCGTAATGTACTCCGCGGTAAGCCTGATACATAATAGAACATGATTCTACCGTCGCGCCAGGTTGAAGATATTCATTTCGTCACTCACTGGTCCTACTGCGTGAAGTGGTCCACAAATGCCTGCTGCACAACCTCGTTCGAAGGGAAACGTCGATCCTTTTTCAGGGACCGAAGGCATGGTAATGGCTTAGGAACAGATCACGACTCGCGCCGTGTCCTCCACTTGAAATGGCATTATTTCAGCATTCACATTTGATGTTTGGGGACGTGCTTTATCATTATTCATTAGATGAAAATTCTAAAACATTCATTTTGATGTCCTTCCAGAAAGATGGGAAATATTCCAAAACTAATGGTGTGTTTGGGAAAAAAACAATCACTTATAACACTTTTGTGCAGCCATATGAAGGTAATTTATACCTTTTGAACTAAAATTATATATATATATATATATAAATCCCGCGCTATCTGGGTTAAGTTAGTTTAAGTAGTTTGTAAGTCTAGGAACTGATGAGCATAATAGTTTGGTCCAATAGGTTTACAAACATTTGAACATTTTTAAATGATGTGAGACATGAGAAGGCTGACATATAACGTTCCGGTTATAATCAGAAGAATGACTGATGTGAGACATAAGAATGTTATACTTCTCTCTTCTCATGCCTCACGTCAGTTATACTTCTGATTTTATTACAAGAACTTATCATATGATTTGTACATAGTGTCTGACTAGGTTTCTTCTTTCGATTGGGCGTAAGTCGGTCTTACTGGTTTGTACATTTACTTAAGATGGCTAGTAGTGTAGTCGAAATCGATTTGCAAATATAAATAAACAGCTAAAATTACGACTAATCACGTCTAATAATCCACTGCAAATTAAATACACGTTATTCTCAGTTTATTTATTTATTTATTTTTTCAAGTTGTAGTGTTCGGCCTTACAGCTTTCCCAATCAGTGCTGTGCAGTTCAGTTGCTGCCTTCAAGCTATTTTAACCGTTGGCTGCAGCGGACGCCCCGCCTAACGTAGGCAGTGGTCGAGAGTCCTCTAACAGAAGGCAGCAGTTGCAACGGAAACTTGCGCGGCCGCGTGCACTCGAAAACACCGCAGAAGCAGGAGGGGGAGAAGACCGCGTACGAGCTGCCGGCTCTCAGTTGCGACCGGCTACGGTTTCTGTTTACACGCCGCTTTGATTCTTCGCCGCAGTGTAATCTTGCTCTGACAGTAGACTTCGCTGATACGTCCTCCTGCCTGTAAATCTGAGACTCTGCTTTGCGTCCCTACGTTTCCTGCGATGTTCTTAACGAAGCAGATATGGCGCTCGGGCTTATGACGTCAGCTGTTAAGTGTGTTCCTTTGCCAGCCTTGTCCTATAACTTCTTCCACCGGTATGTTCGTTGCTGTTGTAAACTGAGATAAACTTCTTTTAAACCGAGCTAATTCGGATATGTCCATACAGCTAAACGTAAGACGTTTCTCGTGGGATTGTTAAAAATGTTCAAATGTTTATTAAGCTTAAGGGACTGAACTGTGGTGTCATCAGTCCCTAAACTTACAAACTATTTATTAACTACCTTATACTAAAGACGACACAAACATCCATGCCCGAGGGGGGATTCGAACCCCCGACCGTAGCGGCCGTGCAGACTGTGACTGGCGTGCCGCAGACCGCTCGGTCATTGCGGCCGGGCCTCGTGGGATTACTTAATTGCTATCGTTTCAATTTTCATGTTCATTATTTCGATTAAATACATATTGTACTTATGTGTATGTACTTACATGATTTTGAAAACGAATCTTGCTTTTTAAACAAAATAATGTCTTGTTATCTCCAGGGCCCACAGTGTTAGTGATGTCGTACATCGACATTTTAATAATAAGAGTTATATAATTTCAACACTGTATATTCTTAATTCGTATTAGTTGCACTATAAGCTCATTTCGACTTAAAAGTCATCTTCAGGTGTTACGCCACATTCTGTTATGCTGTACATTTCGATATTATTGTGACGTGAATTATTTTTTTCTTATATATATATATATATATATATATATATATATATATATATATATATATATATATATATATATCACTTAACGTATAATATTGTGTTGTCATGCGAGATGTTTATGAAGTTACGTATTCTGAAATTTATTTCACAACTCTACAGAGATGTAGATGTAGAGCTGCCAAATAAATGTCAAAATCCGTAACTTCATAAACATCTCGCATGACAACACAATATTATAAGTTACGTGATATATATATATAATAGAAGGAAAGAAAATCACGTCACAATAATATCGAAATGTACAGCATAACAGAATGTGGCGTAACACCTGAAGATGACTTTTAAGTCGAAATAAGCTTATAGTGTAACTAATACGAATTAAGAATATACAGTGTTGAAATTATATAACTCTTGTTATTACAATAATGTTTATTTTATATCAACTAAAACGCCGTTTGTGTATGGAAACTGAACGTATCTAATCACTCAGGCGTATTTCGCCTTCAATAAAAAGGCATTATTATTGTAAAAGGACTTCGGCTAGGTTCCCAGTACCTCCTCAGATTTTTATAAGATAATGAGAGTAGTGGGGTGATGTCGGTGCGAGCGCAAATCGACCGTTGACGTTAATGTCATTAGGGCCAGACACCCTCAAGATGACTGCGATGGGAAAACCAAGGGCCACGTCCCCCTGCTTCCCTACCTCCTATGACATAATCCAAGATGGCATCTACTGTGAAATTTGAATTTTTCATGAATGCTATTGGAAATAGCCCACATTTTTATTGGCGGGAAAAACCTTATGATTTTCCCCACTAGATGGCAGCACAACAACCCAACACCCCACCCCATTCCTCCCCTCCTCAACAATGAAACTGGTGGAAAACCTAGTTAGTCTGCTCCAAGAACCACTCAGTTCAGGACATAGTCTCAGCACCATACAGGATATAAGTTTTGTTTATAAACATTCAAGGACAAATGTATAAACAATTATCTATGATGTAAGAAATTTTGAAGAGAAATATGTGTGAATTAACAGTTATTAAAAAGACATTTCGTTTATCGGAAATCGTCTGTGATTCGCTCACTAAGGCCAGGACTATATATACTACAAATCAATACATTCAGTTCAGGTATCTTCGTACACTGAACCTTAATTGTATGTCAAACTGCATATAAAATTGCATGTACATACAAACGAGGCATAAAGAAATTCTTCTCTAATTCCACAGGTCTGTACTCTAATTTCATTGTTAATTATACATTCATTTACGATTCACACACATGAAAGCGACCTGTGGGCCATCTGGTGGAAATCCAGTTGCTTGAGAGCAGTTAAAGTTCCCTGCGATAGAGTTTGCTGTTAACTGGTTCCCCTCTTTCCTCATTCTTTTTCTTCAACCACAAAGCCTCAGAAGGTCCAAACTGTAACCTGTTTTGGCTCGTATTACCTGAAAAAGGGTTAGATATGGGACAGAGTGTTGTGTTGCAAGTTTTTGATGCTATGCAGGAGGTGATATATAAACATTCTAGAATTCTTCCTTCTATAGATTGACACTTTTATCCTTTCAGTAGTAGATCCAGACAACCCCTTCATTGAAGTAACAAAAGCAGACAAAGGAAATGCAACAGTACTGATGGACAAAGAACAATACACCACAAAAAGAAAAGAATATATAAAAGCCAACCACACGATTTCAGGCAAAAGTAAAGAAAACACTAAAAAGGCATCCAAAATGTACTCAGTGACAAGCAGAAATATTGCACAACTCAAAAGCGCCAACACTCCACATCCAACCAAAAATATATAAACAGCAGATCCCTCTAAGACCGGTTATAAATTCCAGGAATGCCCCAACATACCACATAGCTAAACACCTCCAAAAATAATCTCAAAACATTACAAAATAGAAAATGACAAGATAGTAAAAACACATGTGACCTAACTGAACAGATACAGAACATACAGATACCACACACAGCGTCACTAGTCTCATCTGACATAGAAAATATGTACACATCCATCCTCATAAAAGAAACAATAGAAATCATAACAACAAAATCGGACAGCCCACAGCAACCTCACTACAGAAGCGGCATCAGAAATAACAAGTTTGCTCAAACTAACTACAAAAAAAAAATTACTTCCAGTTCAAAAACGAATACTACCTACAGGGTGAGAGAGTACCTATGGGATCCCCAATATCAGGACTCTTAGCTAACATTTTCATCCGTCACTTAGAAAACCAGATACTTGGAAAGGTAGAGAAAGATGGAAGATTTAAAGTCAAATATTGGCACAGATAAGTAGATGGTATCGTATGTCTGATAGATGAGCCAAATGAAAAAATAGATGAACTTCACTCTGTAATAAACAAAGCTAACAAAAACATAATGTTCATAATTGAAAAATAAAATGACAGCAAAATAAATTTCCTTGATATAGCAATAGAAAAAGAAAAGGATAAACATTCATTCAACATGTACCGAAAACCAACTGTGACAGACATACATTCTATTTCCAGTCATCCCCAAAGCCAGAAACTTGCTGCATTTAGATACATGTTATATAGACTAAACAGAATCCCTCTCAGCAAGAAAAACTATCAAAAAGAAATGAACACAATCATACAAATAGCAAGGAACAATAGTTACGAAAGACAAGCAGTACAAACACTCAATCAAAAAATTAAAAAAAAAAAAAATCCGGAAATAAGACACCATTTCAAACAAAACCAACAAACAGCCGAATACACAACACACAAACACAAACAACAAACACACATAATGACAACGCCACACAGAAACAAACCGAATGGTACACCATGAAATACATACACAGAGTGACAAACACTGAAGAAACAAGGACGCCACAGCATATAAAACTGCCCAATCTTTACAAAGAAATCTACAATCACAAATCAAGAAAGATGTATTCCAAGGATCAGGTATATACAAACTTTAATGCCAAAGTTGTGATGCAGAGTACAAAGGAATGACAGAGGTTTCAAAACACGATACAAAGAACATATCAGATGTTGGAAATATGAAAGAAAAAAAAACACTCCACATTTGCCAAACACTTAAAACAACACCATTATTAGCCAACCAATATAGACCAAGACATGAAAATTACCAGGACCAGCAACCACAACAAACACATCACACAAACACAACAAAACTACCATATCCAGAAACCCATAGCCGAGAACAAACAATTAATAAATGAACAGAAAAAACATCTACGAACACTCACTGGTAAACCTAGTCAAATATATTTAGGCAGTAATTAAAGAGAAAAATTCACACACACACACACAAACACAATAATTTTATATAAAAAGGAAACTCTCTCTCTCCTCTCTCTCTCTCTCTCTCTCTCTCTCTCTCTCTCTCTCTCTCTCTCTCTCTCCCTCCCCCCTCCCTCTCTGTTGCTCTCTCCCTTCACAATCAGGAGTCATTAAATAAATATATCAATAACTGGTGCAGTTTTTTATGCAATTACATCGAACCCGCCCACCCCCCTATACACACACTGGCATAAAGCAAAGATAGGACACATTCAATAGTTGGCAACACCAACCAAAAGAAAAACACAAACAAAATGGCATGTGCTTAGTGGTGCTAGCTGTGAAGTGCTGACAAACAAAAACGCAAAAGGAACATAATTGAAGTAAAATAATCTGAAGTCACCAATCAGCACTACACGTAAAGCAATAGCGAAAAAAAATGTTTTTTGTTTGTATAGTCTATGGGACTTAACTACGGGGTCATCAGTCCCTAAACTTACAAACTACTTATGAACTACTTACGAACTAGGACGGCACAAATATCCATGCCCGAGGGGGGATTCGAACCCCCGACCGTAGTGGCCGTGCAGACCGTGACTGGAGCGCCTTAGTCCCCTCGGCCACCGCGGCCGGCCTCAAAAGCCATGAAATATTGTAAGTAATAACATCCAAATATCAGTAACTATACTTAAATAACGCACCAGAACTGTTTATAACCTAATATTTTAATAAACGTAAAAAAACGTAAAACAATCGTGTATATATTAAAGGCCATTGATGATGCTTTTCAAATAAAGGTGAAATGCATATAACAATAAAATCTCTTATTAGTTAGTTGCATAGATAAATATCTACACTATAACATTCCATCTTCATTTGCGAATATTGTTATAATTACTCTTTAGAAGTTAATATTAAGTAAATATTGTTGAAACATAAAGCACACTATTACAATTTGTTTCCCATTTATAAACAGTGTTTATTAGTATATATTTACTATAACATTTCTTCATAAATATAATTTGTAAATACATGTATTATAGATATTATTCTATTGAATTTCGTTTTATTGTATTCTATAACGATGGAAAACAATGACATGACTTAGGATAACTAAATATGCAACATGAAACAGCTAAAATAACTCTTAGGTCTGTGAGGCCTGGTGCAACTGCTCCTGTTACCAATACGAGCGCGACCTCCTCTGGGTTAAGTAGTTAGTAAGTTTAGGGACTGATAACCGCAGCAGTTAAGTTCCTTAGATTTATAAACATTTGAATATTTTTTCTTATGGTGTCTCAAAATGCATAGCGTGCTTAAAAGGTACAAACACAACGAAAAAAACTAATTTACAATGGCATTACAATATCTTCCATGCTTGGGACCGAAAGAGAACCATTTATGAGTGGTAAAACTGTCGCACAATTGAAAAATGATAAGTGTATAACAGATTTGGCATTCCTATGTGACAATGCAGCTCATATGAATGTTTTGAGTTTGGCTCTGCAAGGCAAAAGTACGTTAATTTCAGAAATGTGTGTCTGCATTCAAGCCTTTAAGATGAAACTCTCATTGCGGAATAGGCAACTCGGGTATGGGAATACTCCTCATTTCTCGAAGTTGTCATCTTTAACAACGCGACCAGAACAGAACTATCAATAGTACAAAACGATTATCCTTGATCTACTCAGCAAATTTGAGAACCGTTTCCAGGATACCAGTTACGTGATAAATTTAGTAACAAAATTACTTTTTTGGACTTTTATAACAAATTTCGTCAACAAAAACTTCCACGACTTCACTAGTCCGCAGCTGAGATTGTATCGACATTTGCGTTCCACGTATTTGTGTGAGCAGCTTTTTTCTGCAGTGAAGAGGAGGAAATGTAGACACAGAGGTTGTTTGATACGCGAATTTCAAACCTTATCTCCGAACCTGCAGCGCTCAAAAAGTGATTCCGGACGTTGATAAATTATTAAAAAGGAAAATCAGTAATATTCATTGAAATCATTTATTTTCATGTGTAAGGTGAATAAAAATTATTCAACAGCTCACTGGTGTGGCGTGTGCGCGAGCCTGTTTGCTCGAGTGGATTGCTGAGCAGGCCTGGGTTCAAGGCCTCAACGTCCTCTGTAATAATAATAATTAAAAATAAATAAATAAATAAATAAAATTAAAAAACAAACGAACAACTGAATGAAAAGTATTCCTTGCATTGTTATATCATTGTCCACGTAAATTTTCTATTGAAAGAGACAACTCACCTAATTATAGGTCCCTACTCTATCTTGCGTTTATAAACGATTTAGGAGGCAATCTGAATAGCTCCCTTAGATTGTTCGCGGATGATGCTGTCGTTTATCGGTTAATGAAGTCAACAGAGGATCAAAAGCAACTGCAAGGAAATTTAGACAAAATTTCTACATGGTGCGAAAATTGTCAATTAACACTAAATAAAGAAAAGTGTGAAGTAGTACACATGACCTCTAAAAGAAATCTGCTGAACTTCAATTACACGATAAATCAGTCAAACCTTAAGGTCGTAAATTCTACCAAATACCTAGGAGTTACAATTACGAAAAACTTAGACTGGAGAGAACAAACAGAAAATATTGTGGGGAAGGCGAGCCAAAGGTTACGTTTCATTGGCAGAACGCTTCGAAGATGCAACAGTTCCACTAAAGAGACTGCCTACATCACACTTGTGCGTTCTCTCCTGGAGTACTGTTGCCCAGGTGGGACCGACGGAAGACATTGTGAAGGTTCAGAGAAGGGCAGCTTGTTTTGTTTTATCTCATTACAGGGGGGAAGCGTCACGGAAATGTTGCACGATTTAAGGTGGAAATCATTAAAAGAATGACGTTATTCGTTGCGGTGAGATATATTTACGAAATTTCAATCACCGACTTTTACTTCTGACTATGAAAATATTTTGCTAGCACCCACCTACATAGGGAGACATGATCATCCCAATAAATTAAGAGAAATCAGATCGAAAACGTAACGATTTAGGTGGTCTTTCTTCGCGCGCTATTAGAGAATGGAACGATAGAGAAAGGTTATAAAGTTGCTAATAAACCCTCTGCCAGGAACTTAAATGTGATTTGAAGAGTATCTGTGTAGATGCAGATGTAGAATTGATCAATTACAAATCAAATGAACATGGTCATTCGTTCAAAATGGCTTATGTCATGTGTGAAATCTAGAATTATCGAGTAATATCTCCAAAAAAAAAAAAAAAAAAAAAAAAAAAGAATAGCAACTAGGTTTGAATCCCGGTCCAGCATACAGTTTTTATCTGCAAGGAATTTTCATCTCCAGGTGTGTCTGCGCACTACGTCACCAGTAATTTGTTGGGGGCGCTGTGGAACGGTAGGTAGAACTTGGTGAAACACCCTAGAGAAGCTTTTTGCCTCCTAATGGGGTAAACAGAGTGAGTCTCACTAGCTTGCTCTTCATTTTGCAGACGCACAAATAACAGAAGTGTTTGACTTCAATTAGCGACCTGCCTTTCCACAATTTTTATCCTCTACCCCAAATCCACCCCGACCCCTCCAACTTCCATCTGTCACATTCTTAAAACAAAATGTGTCCCTCATTACTGTTTTACTGTGATGTAGCCATTCATTATGCGATCTTAATTAGTTTTATTTTTAATACACATTAATTTTATTCCATTAACTGTTTTGAAACATTTACGCTCATCCTCTGAAAATAGGATTCAATTTAAAAAAAAGTATTTCTTGATTTTAATGTTGAAACACGTCCACTGGTTGTGTGGTCGTGTTCCATTTTGATTTATTCATTAACCTAAAGTGTTTCTGCATCATTACTGTTATCTATCTGTGTGTGAATTATGTTATTTTTTATCAATGATCAATGCCCCATGTTTATGTATGTTTGCACCATATTTACGTATGTTTCCAACCGTGTGATTGTACTTGTATGTTCACGTGAATGTGGAAGGTTGCTTTTCATATTGACTGACTGCTGCGCAATGGCTTACAGTCGCCGCCTCCCATTTTAGGCCTCGTTTTGCTGTAGTTAAGAACGCATGGCTTCGTTTGTCGTCTGCGCTAGCGTCTGCTGGGTGGCCAGAGACAAGTTTATTGGCAAGATGGCTATGTGGCCGTGTTCTTAGTGTCGTACCAACCTAATCTTGGACGAAAGAGGTGACAGGAGACCTCTCTGGGGGCGGTTGTAGAGGGAATTGTCTTGGCCAGGTAGCAAGGATTGGTAAACACTAGTCTCTGAACGCACTCTGCGTCACTTTTAGCGCGCTCTACATCTGGTGTATGGTGGGGCCTTAGAGCTTCAGTCTTCACTCTTCATTCTGGCTCCGACGACTGTGAAAGTAAGCACTCCGCCGAATCATGCTGAGGGGAAGGCATGCTGTTAGGTCTTTGGTTTATTTGTGATCAGGTAGTCTTGGTTTTTCAGTGATAGTTTTTTTTTTGAGTAATTCTTTTGCTATGAGAGGCGAAGTGTTCCTTAATTCACAAAACCCGAGTAAATTCAGTGTACATTTATTATCTGCATTTTCATTTCAGTGATGATTGTATATCCAGTTTTACTCATGTTAGAATACACTTGTGTGGTCTTCAGCCTTAGTGTAAACTTTGTGTGCTTGAAATTCCTTGCTGTTTTTAACTGACTTTTCGCGTCGTTACTGTATCTGCGAATATGCTAAATATTTCTGAGATTTTCTGATGTGATTCAGTCTTTCCTCTTTTGTATGACCGATTGCACCACGTGCTTTCATAATGGTCGTTACTTGGGCCTTCAGCCATGCTTTTGTCAATACTAGTTTTCTTCTATACAAATTTTCGCATGTGCTTTACTCGCTTATACTAAATTAATTTCTGTTTGTAAATGCTATGAAATTCGGCGTGGTCGCACAGCATGTGGTATTTAAGAATAGTAAGCCACTACCTCCCCACGCATGAGTTCGTTTAGTGCACAGCATATATAAAAATATTTGTGATCAAGACACCTGCCATCTCGTGAAGATGCCACCGATGCTTCGTTTCGCCACTGCTTTCAAGTGTTCTCAGAGAGTAATGTAGCGCTAAGCATTATGCATGTGTCTGTGAATGAATGAATGTGCTTTCAGCTGTTCATTGTGTGTTTGCAAATTTCCTCCCACATTACCTCCATATTCATAAAGTGCAGAAACACTTTTAATATGGGCAGTAATTACATGTTTTATTTCACTTTTGTACAAGGTGTGTGCTTAATTTGGTCTTCCCACATTTATCTGCTTGTTATTTTACTGAATAGATTATGATTTTAAAGTATCATACCTCTGCTTTATGATTTCAAGCTCCCCATCCCATGTTTAATTATCTATTCATTTCATAAAATGCATTTTTCTAAAAACCATCAGCTGTTTATTAAAAACCTTATACATCTACCAGTTTCGGTCATAGACCATCTTCATGGATAAACTATACAAAAAATACAAAATAAACGTAATTGATGTGCACAAACACAAAGAGGACATAATCAGCAAAATTACATATAAAGAGACTGAAAATGGAGAATCATGTAAATTTAACATATAGTTAAAATACTTCCAAGGTGTTAAAACAATATGGTAAAACGCATCAAATAAAATACATCCAACTGAGATAAACAGGAGTCAGTATAACTAAAAGTGTAAAAATTACAGATGGTCTATGACCGAAACTGGTAGATGTATAAGGTTTTTAATAAACAGCTGATGTTTTTTAAAAAAATGCATTTTATGAAATATATTACGGCTATTGACACTCGCCTCACCAACGCATTATCTATTCATTTATTTTTAACGTTGGTATTGTGTTTGTTAAAACGTTGGCTGCTCCCTTAAGGAGTGAGCAGTTAGATAAATTTCCATTGCGCATGTACTGTGGCCACTCAAAGTAATTTAGAGCAACAGTGGGCGTTTTAACTTCATTTGCGGGTCTCAAGTGTCCGAGATCTTGCCAATTTTAATAACAGGCTACTTTCAGTGTAGTCTTCTATCAGATTTTATAAATAATTTTTTCAGATAAGCTTAATCTAAAAATTTAAATTTTAGTAGCAAATGCAGCCTTCACAGTGAATGACGACCTCAGTATTCTTAGGGTAAGACCTTATTTGCACTTCAACATTTTTAAATGTATATTGTGAGTAAAAGTAAAGAAATTTTAACGGAAATTGGTTTAAAACATTTATTTGTTTGGTGGTCGTTAGGTACCCCAATCTTAATAGGGAATCATCCAACCGACGTGTCGAATCCTACACAGAAACGTTTTACACAGGAAGAAGCTACCAAAAGAAACGGCTGAGATAATTTTAGCTGATAAGAAGCAGTACAGATATTTAAAAAAAAAATGTTTAAGTTGCTTATTATTGCCGTATAAAGAACTGAATACAACAGCGGTTTTGTGCAGCGCTGCTCACTTTTGGGGCGATTCGAATAATGAGAAGAAGCAGCTGTGACACAAACGCAGCGCTTCGTAGCGGAATTATCAGGAGAGCACAGACGCCAATTTTAAGCAGCTAAAGAGCTAAGGCTTGGTTTACAGTGGAGCGAATGGAAGCAAACACAAGCAAATGAGCGTTCACAGAACATTCACTACAATTCACTCCCATCTGGGAAGAAGCGTTTGCGCTAGAGGGAACGGAAGAGAAAACGAGATAACAAACATTGTGTATGAATGCTCCGTTGTTAAATTTTGAAGCTAATAATCGGCATACAGCATACAAAATTATCTCGTTAGAGCCACGATGCGTAACTTTTCTCTCCATTGAGGATTATTTTGCATGGCGAGCGCAACTTTCTTAAAGAACTGCTCAAAATAGCGCAGTGAAGGAAGAATTTAAATGTCCCAATTTGTATACAAGCATGAAATGCGGGGAGATCGTGCAACTGAGAGGAAATTTATAAACCGAACACCAAGAGCCGTCGCGAAGAACGGGTCGTTCCAGATATCCATGCTACCATATCCTGTGCAAGGCTCTTTAGCTTTAAATACGATTGGCAACCTACATCCTTTTTAACCTGCTTACTGTATTCGTCTCTCTCTCCCCCTGCGGTATTTATCCCACACATTCCAATGCTAAACTGACGATTTCTTGATGTTTCAGAACGTGTCCCACCAACAGATTCCCTACTTTAATCAAAATATGCCAGAAATTCCATTTCTCCCCAGTTCATTTCAGTACCTCATTAGTTACGCGATGTACCCATTTTAACTTCAGAATTCGTCTGTAGCACCAGATTTCAAAACTTTCTAGCATCTTTCTGTCTTAACGTATCGTTCACATTCACTTCCGAAAACTGCCTCACTCCAGACAAATGCTTTTAGAAAGGATTTCCTAACATTTAAATTAATATTGGACATCAACAAATTTTTCTTTCTCAGTAATGCTTTCTTCTCATAGTCAATCTGCATTTTGTATCTTCTCTACTTGGGCCATCAGAAGTTACTTTGCTACCCAAATAAGAAAACTCATCTAGTACTTTTATCGTCTCTTTAGCTACTCTACATCAGCATCGACTGATTTTATTATACTACATTCAATCATCATTGTTTTTCTCTTCTTAATGTTCATCTTACAGCTCCTTTTAAGACACTGTCCATTCCATTCAACTGCTCTTTGAGGTCCTTTGCTATGACAGAATTCCAATGTCATCTGTAAAACGCAAACTTTTTTTATTTCTTCTCACAGAACTTTAATTCCTGCTCTTAATTTCAAATTTCAAATGTTTGTGAAGCTATGGGACTTAACTACTCAGGTTAACAGTCCCTAGGTTTACAAACAGGATTCGAACCTCCGACGGCGAGCAACCGCGTGCTCCGCCACTCCACCGCGGCTCTCTTAACTTCTCCTTGCTTTCCTTCATAGCTTGTTCACTGCACAGATTGAATAAGTATGGGCAAAAGCTAAGACCCCATCTTACTCCCTTACCAACACCTGCCCGCCTTTCATGCCCTTCGACTCTTATGACTGCTGTCTCATACATCTTGCACACCAGGTGGAAAAGTTTCTTCATGCCTGGCTCTCCCAACTATATCAGCATTTCAGAGGGAATATCATCCACTCCAGGGGCCTTGTTTTGACTCAAATCTTACAGTGCTCTGTCAAATTCTTCTCGCATTATCGAGTAATGGGACAATGGTGCTCTGAGAACAGTACAGTGTTGATTGACGTCCTCCCAAATCCCCCTATGACATAATCCAACGTCGCAGTGACGTCATCCAATATGGATTCACTCCCGTTTCCGGAACAAAATGGTCGCCAGAGGAAAACCAAGGGCCACACCCCCGTCCTCCCCTACCCCTGTGACGTAAATCAAGATTGCGTCTATCAGAAAATTTTAATTTTGAATGTCACTTGAACGCTATTGGCAATAGCTCAAATGTTTCTTTGCTGGGAAACTAGATGTCGCCATGACACAAGACCCACAGCGCTTTCTAGTCCCTTTCCATATTACGTAATTCAAGATGGCGGCTACCAGGAAATTAATTTCGAATTTTCTGTGATAAATAGTGGCAATAACAGAATTTTTTTTTGTCTGGAAAAACTTATAAGTTTCATTACTAGATGTCAGCAACACAACCCCTCATCCCTTCCCCCTCTCCCTCTCTACTAAATTTGTGGGAAACCTAGTCACTCTGCTCCAAGACACAGCTGAATGAAAATGTAATCATCAGAGCTATACTGGGTGCAAGTATTCAAATAAATGTTCAAATGTTTGTACAGTCTATGGGACTTAACTACGGTGTCATCAGTCCCTAAACTTACAAACTACTTATGAACTACTTACGAACTAGGACGGCACAAATATCCATGCCCGAGGGGGGGATTCGAACCCCCGACTGCAGTGGCCGTGCAGAACGTGACTGGAGCGCCTTAGTCCCCTCGGCCACCGCGGCCGGCAGTGCAAGTATTGATTATAAACATTGAAGGACTATAATTTGAACAATTATCATTGATATCGAACATTTCAGAGGGAACTATGTTTGCTTTAACTATTTCTGGAAGAAAAAATTCGTTTCTCGAATAACGTCTGTGACCTACGTTTTTCTTTCTTTCTTTCGCACACTGTTGAATGAAATTCCATCACCATCGGCGATCCACATTTCGAGATGAAGGTAGTAAAAAGGATGGGTTTAATTTATGTGTAAACTTCTGGGGTTAACTTCTAAGGAACTGTATATCATTCTGTAAGTATCTTCATATAGTAACTGTTTTTGAAAGTTATTGTACCAAGGATCATGGTACTTCGTATCTATGTCATGATCATGGTAGTGTCCGTATGAGTGTTACAATGTGGTAGACTGTATCTCATAAATTGTCTATCTGGTTGCGTAGCTTTGTGGATCGTTTCCAAACCACTTCGGTATTGTATCCATCTGTAGTTCAGCATGTAAATCAACTATCCTGATGTATCAGGTGGCATGCAGTATCCAAGTACCATATTTTGAAACACTTGTATGTGCTTTTTTGTGTGGGACTAGCTAACCCCAAACTGAGCTGTCATACAAAACTTTAAATTGTGGTGTCGCTAGCTCTAGAGTCATACTTTCGCTTTAATGTTGAGTCCTCTCCATGAAGCTTGAGGGTGTTAGGTACTGAGGGCCCTTCTTTTGTAATGTTTGTAGCTGTCACCTTTGCTGGGCTTTGTTTAACTTTATTGGTTTCGCGCCACTCAGCAGCAACATTGAGCTGTTCGCACAAACATCGTCTGTTGGTCTGGATACGTCTTACACTGGTGTGGAAGGTTGTATCATCAGCAAACTGAGCTACATGAACCTCCCAAACAGTGGGCATATCGGTAACACAGAGACTAAATAATACTGGTGGTAAGACATATTCCTGGGGGAGGTCCACACTTACCACTTGAGTATCAGTCGATTTGTCTTCAATCTGTACGACCATCTTCCTATCAGTAAATAAAAACCGGCAATTAGTTTTATATAACAGCCCACTATGGTTGTGTTTCCATGAATCTTCCGTATCAATTGATCCACACATCTTATCATAAGCTTTTTCTATGCCGAGAAATACTGCGGTTGTGTCGTTTGGCTAGTTGACGTTTCTTGTCACGTGTTCTGACATTCTTAGAAGTTGAAGTTCAGCTGATAGCTGACGCTGGAATCCACATTATTCGGCTTTGATCGTGCCGTCAGCTATGAGTGGTTCCATAATGCGAGTTGGTAAGACTTGTTCGAATGTTTTGACCTGTCCACTGAGTAGAATTACTGACCGATAATTTGAAATTAAGGTTGTGTCTTTGCGTGGTTTGTGGAGGGGGACTATTTTAGGTATTTTCCACACACTGGGAAACAATTTTGTCAATTATAAATTCTTGTCAAGAGGACTAATGGTTTGCGTGGTAAATTCCTTAGGTGGCGACTGTTAATTTTGTCAACTCCGGGTGACTTATTCATATGTAGTTCCTTGATTATGAATCTTACTTCACTGGGTGTTGTAAATCTGGGGTGTATTCTGTCCTCTGTTCCGATAACCAGTTATCTTGTTGCGCATTCTACTGGGCGATTGTTTGAGTTTCTTTAGGAGTATTGTTTGCAATTCAGATATTGTTGCAAGAGTTTATGCCTTTATTAATGAGTCTGTGGGTAATCCCTGTCACTCTGTATTGACCCGATTAGTTTGTAGTCTGAGTTCTTCCAGTAGCTGAGAGAATGGTTCATCATGCTGGTAGTCTTCCACTATGGTTATATATGATAGATGTAGTGTCTTCTGACTTTTCTTCGGTAGGTAGTCTACTGCATTCTCCATTTGTGGCGGTGTCTCAACCTCCAGAATAGGGATCATATTATTTAAGAACCTCTTAAACTGGGGCAGTTGTTCTCAGGCTGGATTCTTTGGTTGATCAAGTTATTTGCTCTAGGCAGCACTGCCAGGACTGCATCATAGTGAGATGATAGGTCATTAATGGAGACAAATCTAGGGTCTAGTCCAAGCCCTTGTGTTATTACTGTGTCCAGAACGTCTGGATATTGGTTGCTGAGTGATGAAGTATGGGTGGCTTCGTTAGTTTCCATACTTGAGCTATACGTTGTCCAACTGGGAGGAGGTATGTTGCATGAAGGTTATTTCTCCCAGAGCCATTCACATTGATACTGCTGTCGTTTCTAGTTGTTGTAGTATAAAGTTGTAGTAGTATATAGTTGAACACCTCTCTGTGAGTCGGGGAGCGACGGAGGTAATTTTCAGTACCATCTCCTCTTGCTGTCTATCTTGAGGAAATCCAACCATATTCCGTAACTTGAATTCTAAATTTTGTCGCAGGTGTGTTTCAGACATATGGACTACGGAAATCTTATGTCTGGCAACACAATCCTGAAGTTCATTTTCCTTGTTACGAACCCCTGCAGCAATTCATTTACAGATATGAAGATCTGTCGTATTTGCTGCCATGTTGTTAATCTCAACCTCCAGAAGTGCTAGCGTCTCCACCAGTATCACGATCTTGGACAGTTTGTCCTTTGCTACCAACATCTTATGTCCTGCCGCGATGAGTTTGTGAAGAAAGGTTTGTTTAGTAAGAAATTTGAGAACTGTTGCCACCTCTGTGAGTGCGTCGTCGGCGTCTTTGTTGCATGGTTCACTCTTCTTTGTTCTGTCAGTGTCCCGTTGTATTCCCTGCAAAATTGATGAGAAAGTTCGTCCTTCTCTTACTGATGTAACGTGTACCCGTTCCTTTGTTGTTGGAGGCGGTGGCTGCTATGCTGATGATCCAGGCACTACTAGTTTCACTTTGCTATTTGATTTAGTAGGTTCTCTCAGGGACTTCTTCGTTGGATTGGATGAAGCTGTTCGAAATCTCTTGAGAGCTCTTTGAAATTCGCTGTAGGCCTTCAAAGATGTCGCATGTGGACTTTGGCATCCTGCACACTTGGATGGTGAGCCTTAGAGGATCTGACACTCTGTACTGGGGTGCATGTCACACATTTGACAGTGTCAGCAGTAGTTAGTCGTGTGTGTCCACCGTTGAAATCTTTTGCATTGGGAAAGTTCGTTACGTGAACAATAGTCTTCCACTCTCATTTCTGTCGATTGCAAGTAAACGAACTTCATATATTGTGTCAGATTTGTACCCTTTTGGTAAAAGCACAGCATATAGTGGTAGAGGCTGTAGTTTCTCTTGCATCTTCCGTTTTAATTGGTGCACATCCTTGATGATGTAACCTTACTTTACAAGATCTTTCCGCATCTTTTATGCCGTGACCGATGGTGGTAAGTCGTTAATAACTACCTTTATGCCCTTGTAGTTTGTATCTTGATAAGTGTGGAATGGTAGCAGTTGGTCTTGACAGAATTTAAAAATGTTTTGGTAGTCCTCTAGTGCGTCTACGCTAAATTTGACGCCATTTCCTGTACATGCGGCACATAAACCACCAGGGAGTTGTTCTTTCAGTTCACGACACAGTTTGACATGGTTGGTACCATTGGATATCACAGACAGTGGAATTTCTTGAGATTTAATGGTTGCTAGTGTTGCAGGCGTTCGTTTGGCCACTGTAGTCTTCTGTGTCGACGTCCCTGCTAATGTGGTGTATCGGTTAGTGGTAGTCAGTGGTTGGTTGATCGTATCTTTCAGTTTATTGGCCGCTTTATTCCGTTTTACTTATTGAAATCCTTGTTCGTCGATGATGTTACTAGAAACCTTGTTGTCACATTCCTTGTTCGCTTTTTGTTGCAATGATGTTGAGTCGTCGTCGTTGGGATCAATAGACAATGAATCGTGTAAATCGTCATCTGTCTCTTCCAATATTTGTTGTCGAATGGTCTGTATTTATAAAAGAACTTTTTTGCGCTAGCGTCATCGTTCAGCGTGCTTCTCTGTGTTTCATCGTAGTGTTGGGTATTGACACTGATTTAAGTCATTGTTTTCTAGTACTAGTGTCACTGTTGTTGTTCAGTAGTGGTGGATAGCTTGTAAATGAGTCGTTTATCATGAACCCTTCACTCATATGAAGTGTGAGCTGACGACTTATTTCCAGTGAATTGGTACTTCAACATTTCAGATGTCTCACACTTCTTACGGCCAGTGCAAACTAAATTGATACTCGGTGCAGTGGGCTACCGTAGAGACATTTCCCACTTACAGTCGCTCCCATCTGCCAGAGCGCCAGTGCCCACTTAAGCTTGCACTCACAGTAACATTTACAACTCAATTATTTTGTCAGTGACTCGCTCACTCACTCACTAACTCTGTTTCCCTATCCCGCCACATCGTTGCTGTGTCGCAAACCCCATCATTGGCAGTGTAGTGTGCTAATTATGGCAATGAAATGTTCACTTTACGAGTATAATTAATTGATTGCACAGAAAAAGGTGCATACCTGTCAACCATAGAACAGGAACATCATTAGTTATTTATTTCATTGTCAATGTACTTATTCTCCTTATTTCATGAGGTACATTCTAGAGCCGGTTAGCAGGCGCAAGAAACTCGCTCGTTACTCGTAAGCGCGGCCGCTGCTCAGGAGTGACGCAGCGAGCAGCTCGTAGCTCGAGCACAGGCACTCGCGAGCGAGGCGACTCGGTCCAACACCACCTAGAAGACAAGGCCTCACAACTGGCCGTGCTACGTCATACTGACCAGGCCGTGTCCTACGAGAAAGACAGGCCCCAGCGCGGTCGGCATGCCACGAAGCAAGGTAGTTCCCAGCCGGCGCGATTGCAAGCCGATTGGTCGGCCATTGGGGCACGGTCCATGCGTCAGGACCGGCGCACACTTGACGCAGCAGAGGCAGAGCAGAGGCAGAGGCGAGGCGCAGGGCCTCTGCTGGTCAGCGCACACTTGACGCAGCGCAGGCAGAGGAGGGCAGCGCAGCTTGCAACAGCACGTGCTGCATGTCCACTGCAAACCTCTCCATGCAATCGGATTTAATTCCTGAACCTCCTTCAAAACTCAGTTAATTTAATTTGTGTGTGTTCTGATAGAGTATAAGAGCAGTCAAAGGTCTGTTGAGCAAAGGCAAAAGTGACGAATACATGCTGAACTTCTCTGGTCCATGGAAGCTCATTTTAAGCTCTTGAGCTATTCCCACTAAACAGACGACAGTTCAAAGAGAGTCACATGCTGAGTAAGAACGACTTAACAGAGAAGAAAAATAGTGTGACACATCATACCCGCTAAAGAAAAATTAGGGATATGTTTTAGGAATTTAATTAAAGTCAGATTTATTTTTCTTTCATTTCTTTTATAATTCAGTGAAACAAGTGTCACAGCAAATTCAATAATTGAAAGAACCTTTATACAACTGACATATTTAATCATGATTGTGGCGCAGTATATACGATCAGAAACACTTTTCTTTTCGGTGACACCTGGTATGCTTTTCATTTGTCTTAAATTGAAAGATATGTCGATGTGAAAAATTTTGCAAATCATAGTTTCCTTGTTTAACTGCATTTGCACGCAAAGTGATTCCTTATTTAGGTCTTTATTCGTAGCTCTTACATGCTCCTGAGTACTGAGATACTGACGTTTGCTCTTTTCTTCTTCTATGACGGCAGCTGTGCATGTACATGCAGCATTTTATTACATTGCATTCCTATTTTGTCTCTGTCAACATTTCTAATGATAATTACCTTCAGCAGCCATTATATTTGTTAGTAATTAGTGAAGCTAATGCTAATACTTTTGCAAATGTTGAATTTCTGAAAGTAGTATAGAATTCAGGTTGAGAAATACTGACAAGAGACGTTCCTAGCATCATCTATGGTTTAGCAGTGAGCTGAAGCTCCACAAAGGGGTGGACATTGTCTTTCAAGAAACTGAAGAAGGTCCCTGATAGTAAAAAAAAAAAGAAATCGTTGCACGTGCCTTCTGGTTTCGCCGAACTTATTATTCAGTAGTAACGGTAATTTTAGCTTATACAGTGCTTTCATGCTTGCCACAAAGTTTACCAGACCGTAAAAATACACAATCAGCATCTTCGGTTTATGAATCTCGGTGTCTTTCTATTTCAGTAAGTTGTTCGTTTCCAGCTTGGGTCTGTATCGGCAGCATACGAAGAAGGAAGACACGAGGCAGCTCCGCACTCGGCACAGCTGGAGGCAACAGCCGCGCGTGTGCCGCGTAGCTGCCGACCGCGTCGCGTCAAACGTATCTCACGTATTTTCTCGAGAATCGAAAGAGATATCCCTCTCATTCCACCGTTAAAAACAATTTCGATATGTTAGCTACATTTCGTTCGCAGTAATGTATGTTGTAAAAGGCGGCAAACGCAAACTAGCCAGCGACTACTTTTTTCACTGCAAACTCTTCAAAATATGCGCGGCGTTGTAATTTATTTTTTATTATAACAATAACTATGTACATTAACGAAAAGAAAACCTCCCCAACGTCATGCGGTGGCTTTTGCCTATATGATACAGAAATTTTTTTTTTTCTAGTGAGTAGTTTCTGGAAAAACGATTGTGGAAGCTGAGTTAGCGCAAAAAACGCACAAATCGGAAAATAGTATTTTTAATTTTTTTATGCAGAAAGTAAATGTGTTACAAAGAAACTAAATTCAGAGAAGGATGAAGCTTATATTCGTCTACATAAAAAAAAAAATTTTTCCAAGCATATCCGATGACTTGAAATTTCACTTTGCGACAGAGGTGGAACAGAGGTGCAGGAAAACTGTGCGCCTCGGACAACGGGACAGAGGCGTGACCGAGGAAACGCCTGCCCTCCGCCTCGGCTGCGTTAAGTGTGCGCTGCCCCATTAGAAAGCATGCGTTACAGACGGACGGAGGCCTATCCTCTGCTTCTCCTCTGCCTCTGCTGCGTCAAGTGTGCGCCGGGCCTCATAGTGGGCAGCCACTGAGCTAGCGATCGCGCCAGCTCGGAACTGCCCTGCTTACGTCTTTCTCGCAGGCCACGGACCAGGCCGCGGCCGCCAGCTTACTGGCTGCCCGCTATGAGGCATGGAGTGTGCCCAGTGAGCTCAAAGATAATCTGGAGTTGGTACTGTGTATTATAAAATCGTGACGCTCGGCCCATACTAGTGTACATATAGCTGTCACGCACTACCGAGTTGTCAGTATTATCTTCTTAAAAAATATTCTGAAATTTCTACTCGTTTTTAATAGTTGCTTTCATAGAAACTAGCTCATATATAACGGGCACAACTTGTTTTGAAATTTTGATTTCTATTCAAACAATATTCGAGACATGTAATTAAACACACCTGCAACGAAACAGTAGAAAAAGGCATGATTTATGTAAAACGTACACGTAAGTTATATTTTGATTCAGAACTAGTGTTTCTCCCACATTGGATTTAATGAATAAATTACGCTGTTGTAGACAAATAAATAAAGATTACCAACGACAGATTCGAAGCATATGATACAAGCACGATTTTCCACATAGCGTGCTTATTTAGTCTGTGAGCTCAAACGGAAAACAGTATTGACAAAAGGCAAATATAAAACTGAACACGAGAAATACCGTCTACAGCAGTACAATTAATTCACTAAACGAAATACGATAGCAAAACTAGTTTTGAATAAAAATAAAACTCACATATGAATCTAAACTCTACATCCTTTCCTTTGACTTCTCTAGAGCCATAAGCAGCACCAAGTTGACTATTATGTATTTATTAAAGTAACCAATCGTTCATAACTTATTTTCAGAGGACACAGGGGTCATAAGAACAAAATGTTCAAATGTCTGTTAAGCTTATGGGACTTAACTACGGGGTCATCAGTCCCTAAACTTACAAACTACTTATGAACTAGCTTATACTAAAGACGGCACAAATATCCATGCCAGAGGGGGGATTCGAACCCCCGACCGTAGTGGCCGTGCAGACCGTGACTGAAGCGCCTCAGTCTCCTCGGCCACCGCGGCCGGCTCATAAGAACATCACGACCTATATGTACGGAGTTGCCAACATAACTATAATAGACCGTCACCATTTTCTCAGATCGTAACCATTACAGTTGTGTATCCAGTGATAATAATTGAGATCAATGGGTGTGCCCCAGCGGCCAGCCATTCAGCTGGCGGCCGCGGCCTGGTCAGTATGACGTAGCACGGCCAGTTGTGAGGCCTTGTCTTCTAGGTGGTGTTGCTCGATCAGACTCGTAGTGGAAGGGAAATCGGCCAAGTGCGGTGTACCATCTCTTAGAATGTGACATACGAAAAGACTTAATAATAATAATAGTAGTAATAAACATTATAAACTGTTAACAGCTCTCCCTGGGGCATGGGTGTGTGTGTTGTCCTTAGGTTAGTTTACCTAGGTTTAAGTAGTTTGTAAGCTACGGACTGATGACCACGCAGTTTGGTCCGATAGATTTACAAACATTTGAACTTTTTTTTGTTAACAGCTGTATTCTGTGTTATAAAAGAAAACTCTTGAGAAAATATTTCTTATGTGTAAAAATATGGCGGTAATAAATGATACGAAAGAAAATCACTGAATGGTCATGAACGACGGCAGAGATAAAAAAAAAAGATCATTACCGGTACACTGCATAACAGAAAATGGTAATCTTTTGTCGGGTTGTCAGCTAGTCTGCTAGTACTGATGTCGATCTGCTCAGGGCTCTAACGAGTAATTTATTTAGTTTTACAAGGAAATATATTTAGCTAGTTTTAATTGTTTATATTAATGTATAACAGTACCCTTTCCGCATATTGTCCCGAATGCATTATTTGCTGGCGAGATTAGCGGCATCAGTACAATTTTTAATCCACTGTCGCTGAATGCCACCAATACGTTTTCACTTAAATAGGACCACAATAACCACTAACATCTAAAGGACAATAGTTCATTGTTGGCTTTTTATAAAACCTAAACGTCGCAAGAAGGACTGCAGAATCATTTAGTAGTACAATAGGATCACTTTTCTATGATATCGCGCGTGCGCACGCACGCGTGTGTATGTATGTGTGTGTGTGTGTGTGTGTGTGTGTGTGTGTTTGAATACAAATCTAAAGCTTTATACTAATTTTGAAGAAATTCTGGGAAACGATTGTGCCGCAGTGGAGTAGCCGAGCGGTCTAAGGCGCCTCGCTGCGGAGCGCGCGGTTGCTTGCCGTCGGAGGTTCGAGTCCTCCCTGGGGCATGTGTGTGTGTGTGTGTGTGTGTGTGTGTGTGTGTGTGTGTGTGTGTGTGTGTTGTCCTTACTTTAGTTTACCTTAGTTTAAGTAGTTTGTAAGCTACGCAGTTTGGTCCGATAGATTTACAAACATTTGAACATTTAGAAACGATTGTAACTATGCTGATTACTCATTTCTGTTAATCTAGTGGAAAATATCCATGTATTTTCAGTCACAACAGGAAAATTTGAAAAAAATTGTAGAGAATACATAGCCTACATAGAATAAAACAATGTTAGGCAGCGCTTTCTTTGTTCGCTGGTAAATTGCCGAATTCAAATGTAAAGATCATAAGTTCGAACCTTGGTCATTCCAAAGATTTTTATCCCTCACTTATGACGTCTTTCATTTCTGGTAATGAAACTTCCTGGCAGATTTAAATTGTGTGCCGGGACCGGGATTCGAACCGGGGACCTTTGCCTATCGCTTCTGAGCTATCCAGGCACGCTTCTCAGGCTGTTCTCACAACTTTATTTCCACCAGTACCTCGCCCCCTACTGTTCAGACTTCACAGAAGTTCTCCTGCTCACAGTAGGCCTAGCACTCCTGGAAGAAAGGATATGGTGGAGACATGGGATATTTCCAGAATGAAATTTTCACTCAGCTGAGGAGTGTGCGCTGATATGAAAAACCAAAGATCCCAGTTTAGAATACCGGTACCGGCACACAAATTTAATCTGGCAGAATGTTTCATATCAGCGCACACTCCGCTACACAGTGAACATTTCATTCTGTATTTCTGGTAAGGTATGTAAAAGTGAAATATACCAAGGCGCAATATGCTTGGGAATCTTAATTTCACTGTACGTCGTCCTATAAATGGCTGGTTAAGTCAGTTCGAACTCCGCGGCGGGGCGGTCGAGCGCATTGAGGCGCTATGCTACGATGCGAGAGGCCGTTCCCCGTCGAGGGTTCGAATCCCCTTCGGACATGGATGTTTGTGCCATCTTTAGTATAAGCTAGTTCATAAGTAGTTTGTAAGTTTATGGACTGATGACCCCGTAGTTAAGTCCCATAATCTCTACAAACATTTGAACATTTTTTTTTCAGTTCGAACGTTGGAAAACAAACGGCATACCACCTCTAACAGGTCCGTGTTTGGTAAAGCATTACGGTATTCAAACAATCTTCTGGTTGATTACTGGTTTACTTAACTGTGAACAACATTAGATGGTTTTCTGTAAAACATATTTTGAGATCTCTTTAATGATTCAGTGTTCTGGAAAGACAGTACTCCACTTTGGCTAAGAAAGAAACTACAAAATGTGTCTGTGATGATAGTTTGAACTATCACTTCGACTTTATTTCTGTCACAAAGTATCTAACACTCGTGTCGACGACAGTAACATACTCAAAGAACATTATATAGACTTTCTTGCCCTGCGCAACGTGTAATTAAATGTACGCCTTTCATTAGTTAATTATCTACGAGCAGTCTCATTCTGTGTTTTGTAAGTGGAAAAGCAATCTTCTTTCGGCAAAGATTTACGTACCGGAAGGTTAATTTGTACGTCTAACGGTCTGGAAATCTATCGTTAATCTTTTTATAACCCTTAGAATTAATTTGGTAACGTTAAAGAACTCACTAAAACTAAGTGGAGGTTCCAAATTGTCATGATATGGTTGAAAAAAGAAAAAGACTAGCCGGATAACGAAATGTAGCACTGCTCACCAAAATATTATTAATCCACTAGAGCAGAATCATCTATAGAAAATATAGTCTTTAATAGCAGGCTCTTTAATAAACTTTCATTCGGCTAAGCTGATGCCTCATCAGAAAACTGCACAATCAGCGAAGTGCGTCACTAATTAGGCCTAATTGAACTTGTGGTAATGAGGTGGTTTAAATCATATATGCAAAAATCTGATAGACACGATTTATATCCACTAGTAAATAAAAATTGTACGTTTTCTAAGAAGTCCTATGGAGACGAAGTGAGCAGTATAAGTAAACGCTGTTAAGGAGATTTAAGGGGCCGGAATTCGAAGCCGACTGCAGAACCATTCGGCTGCCGCCAACTTACATTTCGCGCAAAGACCACAAAGGTAAAATAAGAGAAATTAGGGCTCACAGAAAGACATACGGCCATTCGTTTTCCCTCGTTCTATTTGGGAGTGGGATATATAAGGCAATGACTAGTAGTGGGACGAGGTACCCTCTGCCACGCACCTTACGGTGGATTGCGGAGTATCTATACATTTGGATGTAGATATAGATGAGCGCGTGAAAGAAATTTATTGCCATGACTGCAAAATGTCAACTAAGTATTTCTGTTTAGGATCTCTTACTGCCGGCCGCGGTGGCCGAGGGGACTGAGGCGCTTCAGTCACGGTCTGCACGGCCACTACGGTCGGGGGTTCGAATCCCCCCTCGGGCATGGATATTTGTGCCGTCCTTAGTCTTAGTTAGTTCATAAGTAGTTTGTAAGTTTAGGGACTGATGACCCAGTAGTTAAGTCCCATAGACTATACAAACATTTGAACATTTGATCTCTTACTCATAAAGAATATCCGTGACGAGCTCACAACGTGCGCATCTATAACAACATTCTCAAACAAACTGAACGCTTAAATATAATAATTACCTGAAGTTTAATGTGTAACTTTTTATATTGTAAGGGAAATGAAAATAAATCTGCAACTCTCTTGTTTAAAATCGCTATAAAAATAAACTTAAGAAAAATCGGATGTATGAACGCGGGTACCGCTTTCATCTAACATGAAATGACATAAATTTCTTATTAAATTATTACCTTAAAGTTATCTCAGCAAGAACTACCGTGGCTTGTTCTTGGCCTGTCCAGCAGAACGTACTTTCCGTCTGCTAACACTCGCAGAACGTCCGTTTTCGTCGTCATTGTAAGAAACGGAGTTGCGAGTTCCTATAAGCATTGCGAGTCTAGGAGTCTCACGAGTGCTGCGAGTTTCTACGAGCGTTACGGGCACAGACCTATATGAACAACGTAGACTGGCCACAGCGCCGCCATAGTTGAAGCCAATTGGAAAGGTTGCCGCCATCTTTGAGAACGTCAGTGTCACGCCAGGTGGTACTGGGCGTCTGCTAACACTGAACCATAGGTTTTATTTTAATCATTGCCAGTCTCGATTTTTCCTTAATTTCTGGGCGACGCATTTCGGAAAGTAATTCCCATTACGAATAGCATTTCTCGTTTACTTCTGTTTCCTCAGTGTAATGTTTACAATCGCCGAACTGCTGCCATTATTTGATTTTACTATATTGTCAATAACCGTTTGTATTTGCCGATATATCTTCCCTATAGATACAGGCGAATTTCTTTTAAATCTTTCAAATGTTTGTATAGCTTATGGGACTTAACTACGGGGTCATCAGTCCCTAAACTTACAAACTACTTATGAACTATCTTACACTAAAGACGGCACAAATATCCATGCCCGAGGAGGGATTCGAGCCCCCGATCGTAGTGGCCGTGCAGATCGTGACTGGAGCGCCGCAGTCCCCTCGGCCACCGTGGCCGGCTTTTAAAATCTTTAATTACCTTTATTCTGCCTGTGATTCAAACGATGTTTCATGCTTAGATGTACATTACGTATTTATTAAGCTCTCCACAATTTGACGTTTCCTTGGTTTCTTTTGGTTTCTGTATGTGCTCAGGAAACGAAAATATTGTTGGAATGGCATTTGCCAGTAGCCACTTTTGATCGGTGAACTTTTCTTCAAACTGACAAGAGCACATGTAACTATACTTTGTAGGCTGCCACTTATCACGCCCCATACTGGTTACCCATTGGGTTAGCAACTCCTTGTTTTTCAAAGGAAATCTGTATAAAAAATAGTTTAATTACAGTTATATACCTAGGCTACTTGCCCAATGGTTAATACGCTTTTGTACACTATATAAACAACTGTCATTACATTAAAACATACCAAATACAACCGTCATCTGCCTAGCTTTTTGATGGTCGTGAAGTAAATATAATTTTGAAACTTGGTAAATGCGAAAGTTAAGTGTAATGAATGTTTATAGACAAATACACGCTGATACACAACGACCTATATAATTACATATCCCTTTCTTTATGTATGATATTCAAACAGTTTTATCACTGCGGTTGCTGCAGTTGTACGCCGAACATACACTGGGCATGATTTACCACTAATAACAGCGCTTACACGTTAGTTTAGATTGCAAACAGAAGCGTCTGCTCACTCTGTTGCTTCAAACTGACGTTCTCAAATATGGCGCCCAGTGTTGCTTAGTGCTGCCACCCAGAGCGCTGTAGTTTGCCTATAGCCTCTCTCTGTTGTTTATATACCTCTTTGGTTACGCGTCTACGAGTCCCCCTTTCCCCCGTCGCTAAGAGTCTGGCGAAAGGTGGGAACGAGCGAGCATGAAGGCTGAAATGACCAGCTCTACTACATTCATTTGTTCTAGGTTAGTGATGATGACTACAATCATAGTCCTATCACTAGGTTGGACATGATTGTTACGATAACCGCTTACAGAGAAGTTCATAGACTAATTGGGTCATAACTTTAATAAGAATGGGTAGCATTACTTTAATTAATCGAGGCAACGCCTGTTTTCAGTTGGGAATATTGCTCTGTTACATTGGTATTCTAAATAAATCAAGTTAAAACTATGATCATGTGGTTGTCAAAACGGTTAGAATTATTCTAATGATTCGAAGTAGGGATGGCGGTTATCGCTGAAACAACCGGTTTTCGGTTATACCGGTTCTTTTCATCTCCAGTTTAACCGCACTGTAAAAACTGCTCAAGATAACCGGTTTTTTAAATAACCGATTTTCGGTTTTTTATTGCTATTACTTCCAGTATAGTTCGACCGAAACATACTTTGCGGCCTAAACAGAAACCATAATCGAATTTTCGGTTCTTCAAGTTTCGTCCGAAACCGAAACTTACGAAATTTAGTTAAAATTTAGGTAAACTTACGTTATACGACAAATCACTAGTCTTTCCATATTTTGCAAGATCCCCTCCCAATACTACGCCTTCTTGAGTGTAAGACTAGTCAGGAGTTTGTATATATTACACATTGCATATTGTTACTATCTTCAGGTATTTACTTTGAAACATTTGGTTAAAGTCTGTCTATAATTTTTGTTCTCGTCGTATTGACAAAATTATGACTTACTCTGACAGTTAGGAGTTCTTTCATGGTTTTCGAATAGGGTGATCTGCCTTAATGAAGGTGAATGAGTAGGAGATCTGGGTCGAAATGGAGGTGAGGCTGTAGAGGAAATCGGTGTCGTCGTGTAGCGAAGATGACGAAGGTGAAGGTGACGGGCACGGTAATGGCGAGAGCGTACGGTCCTACATCGTCACATTCAGTTGTTATCAATTTTGGTCCCTGAAGCAGCCACAAAATTAAGGGCTCGGTTATTATTCCAAGGTCATAGTACATCACTTACATAATAGGTATATGAATCGAATTTACCTTCTCTTCCAAGGCACATTTTGGATGCTTTCTCCTTAAATTACACAGCATGTTTGCAGTACCTCCACCCGTTTTTAGCTTTTTAAAGCAAACGGAGCATTGTACCTCACTGCTCCCGTACTTCGTGAAATACTTCCACACTCAGGATGGTGCCATTTGAGACACAACCGATGTCTGGCGACGACAGCAAGGAACTGCCGCATGACCACACGGAGGCAAGTCTTGTACACTGCCGGTGCACGCGCGTCGTCTAATAGGCCACGCCATACGGCAACAGGTGCATCGATGCCTCAATAGCTGCACCAATTCTTAAGTTCTTATGCCACGCGCTTGTTGAGCGTTCCTCACTGCCGGGATTGTTCTTAAATTATCACTGATCGCTTTTCTTAGTTTCTGCGATGACCTAATATTTCACAGCAGTGGAAATTTCTGGAAAAGCCCTAAATATTAGGGTCTACTAGTTTTAACTTTTTTTAAATTATTTATAAAAAACACATTTTGAACCACTACTACAGGAAGTAGTCATACCGGTTTTTTTACCCGGTCCTTGGCAATAACTAAAAGAAACCGGGTACAACCGACACCAAATAAATACCGAAAAATACCGGTTATTCAAAACTATAATACCGGTATCGGTTTTAACCGGTCGGTTTTTCCCATCCCTAATTCGAAGCAGTGCTTGTTTACTGTGGTGGATGTTGCTCTGTTACGTTGGGACTCTAAAGAATTCAGCTCACAAGCATCCGTTGCAGTCGTTTGATGTTGTCTTAGACAGTGATTGTAGACAGTCGACCCGAACGTGGCTCATCCTACACGCCTTCCATTCCGTTTCTAAAGCGTTTAAACCACTCATATACACACTTTTTACTCACTGCTTCAACACCATACATTTGCACTAACATCCCATGGGTCTCGCGCAGTTTTGTATAATTTGAAACAAAATTTGATCTTAACATGTTGCTCCATTTTGCGTTCCATTTTGCAATGACACGAGTTCTCATACTGATCGTGTTAGCTGGATCGCAGCGTGTATTATCGCTTCACTGCAGTGCTTTTGACGATACGGGGCGCTTGCTGACATGTCTCACAATATGTATGCGCGGGCACCTCATCCTCGCCAGCGCGGTTTGTAAAATATGGGACCATTCACCGAACTTTCCAGACACATCTGGTAAGCTGTTCTCTCTCTCTCTCTCTCTGTGTGTGTGTGTGTGTGTGTGTGTGTGTGTGTGTGTGTACGATGTAATGTTGGTGAAACGTTCGTTTATCGCTTTTAACGAATAGCTTTGCGATGAACGCACTATATCGTGAATCTTCAAAACGTCCTTTGTTTTGTAACTTAGTTAAATGTCCATACGGACTTTAGTAAATGGATAGAGAGAATCACCCTACTGAGCGGGAGTATCGAGTACTTAGTGAGTGTATGAACTGTTGTGTAGGCGAGAATCTGTTGTGTATTACCATGATTACCGACAGTAATGATGAGTGCGTCATCGAACTGGTGTGTGTCTGATGTTTGTAGACGTCGGAAGGTGTACGATGTAAAGTGAATAGCTAGAGCCAATGGGTTTTTCAGCACAAGTGACTGTTTAACGTATGAGGAGTGACTCATGGTGGAAAGGTAGAAAGCGACTCTGGAATATGATCTGATGACGAACTTTGCATAGCGTAAGTTATCGGATTTATCGACGTGGTATTAATAATCTCTCTAAGGGACTCCGGTTTTTTTCGATGATTATTATGAACGTAACATACTGCTCATATTCCATAGACTCATAAATGATACAAGAAACTATTGATTGTTACATACCTTTATGGAGAGTAATGAGTTGTGTGTCAAGGATCAAAAGAAGATGTAAGCATTTGTTGTTAAATGTTGTGGATGTTACTAGTATGAAACTGTAACTCCAGAGGGACTGATAGCTACTGATCAATACTTTATTAAATACAGTTAGTAAGAATAACTCTAAGCATTGCCAGAATGGGAGGTTGGCGGTTATCAATAGCTTCGAAAGGGCTAGAGTAAATTAAATGTGTCGTACGTTTTATAGCGATAATTTTCGCTGCATTGGCATCTGGAAAAAATGACATATTCTTCGTTGTTATTGTTGTGTTTAATGGCACTCACATTCGGCACTCAAACGCGGATTTGGCACTCTTTGCGAACGGTCGCGTTGCCATTATGCTACCAGCGCACGCGTCCTAGATCGACCCCAAAACTCCATATGCCACACACTTCCTACTGCCCATGAGTGCTCGAATATCCTATGACGTAAATCCCGCACAGCGAAGGACGTTTACTTCGAGAGGTGGTGGGGGGGGGGGGTGGAAAACAATTTTCTCTGTCGACTGTGGACAGAGTTGCGTTTGAAAGGAAGAAAATGGAATGAAAGATTAAAGATAAGACATATCGTTATTTTTCTACATAATTTTCAAGTACATTTAGACATTTGTCACACCGCTTTATAAGCTTCAAAAAGCCTTTCAGAAAAATCTCAGTTCGTTGAATACGGAAGAAGCGTTGAAAATGTCACGTTTAATGTGTTGCTAGAGGTGTTTACAAGTACTGTGAAAATAAGGTGTAAAACATCTCTCTAATTTAAACAAAATTTAGGGTGGAAAGGGTTAGGGTTGCATACTTGTCGGTGATGTCTTGATAGAATGTTTATGTTATTATTAACTGTGCTAGGAATTATTTTTTAAATGCAATATTCGTTAAAGAAAAATCTCTCCTCAGGTATGTTTTCATACCCTTCAGGAAAGAAAAACTTCGTTCCACAGATGCTTAAGTAGAAGAGCTGGGCAGAATAAGGTAATGACCATTTCAGTCGAGCGCCCTAAAACCACACACACACACACACACACACACACACACACACACACAAAGAAAACTACAGGCAGCGAAAAATTATTTACCCGTTTCGCAGGCCAGCATGAGCGCATATCAGTTCCAGTCTATGAAACTTTCTTCGTGACCTTTATGCAGAACGTGCTTCACTTCTTGGGCAGCACGACCTGAAAAATAGCTGAGAAGGTATTCCACGGTTGTGCATGTCCAAGGTGATCGGAAGGTCACTCGCCTGGTGTCGCAAAATTTGTTCTATGATATGACCGAACAGGATGATTCTGTCGTCAATAAAAAGATTTCGTAGTAATTTCAGGAAATGCGAAGTATCGAAAAAAAATAATATTTTCCTTTTATTGTTCATAGAGTATAAAAATACGAATTAGTCGAGAATACACTAAGTTGCTTCCACACTTCCAAATTCATTGCTCTCCTATCGCACGTAACAGCTACAACAAGAACCTCAACTCCTTTATGTGTTTCCTTAATAAATTGCTTGTTATTCTAATTTCATAAATTGAATGTGTTGGCTGGTCTCCAATGTTTTTGCTGACGTAGTCTTAATTGAACTGAGCACTTTGTATAAAGTGTCTGATTGACTGTTAATCTTATTTGTCCATGTTTAGTGTGTCGATTGACATGGAAAGCAAATTTCTTCCTCTTCGGATAAGGAAATGCATTTTCAATGTGTTCTGTGCGCCACTTTATACATTTTGTTTTACACCGTTTTGTCCTCAGGTGAAACATTCAGCTGCAACTTCTTTGCTTACTCTTTCATCTTACAGTATTTTGAAATCAATGCCCTGTTTTTTTAACTTTATTACTATCTCCACTACTTTGTTATAGTAAAGCGGTTATATTCTTCAAATCCTTAATTCAAAGCATTTTGTTTATTACACCAGGTTTCAGAAAGAATTTCTGAAATAATTCACATTTCCAGTTCGGTTTAGGAGTCCTGTTCCTTATTGCTCCGTCGTTAACTGCGGCGTTCTCTTTCTTTGCGTTGCATTTTCTGCGTTGTGTGCATATGCAGCACCACGATTTTTTTAATGGCAGATCGATATTTTCTAAGATTGGATTGCATTTAACTTCAGCTACTTTTCTGTAGGCACATCGAACACCCATTTTACATGCTCCATTTGCAGCTCAGTGGGCGAAAATGTTGATCATATATCCTAACATTTTCAATATTCCTATAGTCTTCGCGTTTACAACTAGATAACTTTCCAAGTTAATTTTCTAAATCCATAGAAAAACGATGGTAAATAACGCTCTTGGTTCTATGGTTCTATGTCCAGTATAGCATCAGCACACTACATTTCCATCTACATATTTACTCTGCAAATCACATTTAAGTGCCTGGCAGAAGGTTTATGGAACCGATTTCATAATATTTCTGTGTCGTTACATTATCCAGTAGCGTGCCAGAAAAAGGAACGCATGCATCTTTCAGTTTTCATTTCGATTTCTCTTATTTTATTACGGTGATCATGTCTCCCTATGTAGGAGGGTGCTAACAAAATTGTTTGCATTCGAAGGAGAAAGTTATTGAAAGAAATTTCGGAAATAGATGTCGCCGCTACGAATAACGCCTTTCTTTTAATTATTTCCACCGCAATTCGTGCATCATTTCCGTGACTCTCTCGCCCCTGTATCGTAATTATACAAAACAAGCTGTCCATCTCTAAACTTCCTCTATATCCTCCGTCAGTCCCACTTAGTGAAGCTCCCACACTGTCACCAGTACTCCAAAATTGGAGTAGTTGTAGACAGTTTCTTTAGTAGTGTTCTGTCAATGAAATATTAGCAATGGTTCGTCTTCCCTACGATATTTAGTTGCATTTATGGCCTATAAATTTGATTTGTCGCGTTAATGAAGGTCAACGGTTTTCTTTTAGTGCTCATATGGGTGACTTAAGGCATCAATTGCCAATTTGCGCACCTCGCAGATATCTTATCTAAATCGTTTTGTACTTGATTTTGATATTCCGATCACTTCATTAACCTGTAAAGTGCAGCATCGTCCTCGAACAGAGCTTTTCAGACTGTCTCCTAAATCGTTTATAAAAACAAGTGTTCGCAAAATAACATGACGACTTACAAGATTTCAAAAAAGGTAATGGAAGACAGCGTAGGTACCGAATTATGCATAAAGAGCGCACATCAGTATTAACAGCACGCGTCCTGCAGAAAGTACGCGTAGCTCCTCACTGACATCACGTTTCGCCAGTCCGGGCGACCGGCAAGCGGTAGGAAAACCGGAATACAGCGCGCAGAGTAGGTCGCGATCGCGCAACGCCACCTAGATACAAGGCCTGTGCGCTGCCTGCCAAGAGTACTCATAACACAAGCAAATTATTTGTCTTATGTAGCGTTTTAATGAGCTTGGGAATACTTACATGTTGTACACTGTGTTTCAGAATGTTCTTAATGTTGTTTATGTGATTCTCTGAGCAGATGTTTGCTGGTATGAGACAAAATCCTTAATATGAATCGTCCTATACCAATGTCGGTAAGATATCTTACTAACAGTTCATAAATATCATATACAACACAAATTTGTCTGTGAATCACGTAAATAACATTAAGAATATTCTGAAACACATTGTGAAACGTGCATATATTCCCAGACTCAGTACAACACTACTTAAGACAATAGTTTTCTTGTGTTATGACTACTCTTGGCAGGCAGCGCACAGGCCTTGTATCTAGGTGACGTTGGATCGCGCCGCTCACTGGCCGGCCGATGGGACACAGCCACCTGCCTCACATCGGCCAGCCAGTGAGCTACGCGATTGCGACCTACTCTGCGTGACATGGCACGGCAGCGCGCAGGCCTTCTCTTCAGACGGCGTTGAATACATCCCCCCCCCCCCTCATCCGGCCCTCAGCAGTAGGTATAGAGTTGCCGAATTCGAGTGTGCCTTTTGAGGACAGATTTGGAAGAGTTGCCGAGTTCGAGTGTTTGGTTTACGACCAGCAGGTAAAAGTTGTTGATGTCATGTTAGCCCCGAGCAGTGTTGCCAGATGGCAGAGAGAGAAAATACCTACAGTCTCACAAAAATGTACCTACGTTTCCCTATTTCTCCCTACCACCTCATTAAAGCCCTACGTCAGGTGCGTAGCCAGGATTTGGGTGCCGGCCACGGTGGCCGAGGGGACTGAAGCGCTCCAGTCACGGTCTGCATGGCCACTACGGTCGGGGGTTCGAATCCCCCCTCGGGCATGGATATTTGCGCCGACCTTAGTGTTAGCTAGTTCATAAGTAGTTTGTAAGTTTAGGGACTGATGACGCCGTAGTTAAGTCCCATAAAAAAAAAAAAAAAAAAAAAAAAAGTATTTGGGTCTGGAAGGGACTGAATCCAGGACTCTTGCCTGGACGGGGGGGGGGGGAGTGGTATCATACATCAAACTTATCTCTGCAAAAAAAAAAAAAAAAAAAAAAAAAAAAAAAAAAAAAAAAAAAAAAAAAGTTGTTTTATATATGAAGACGCTCCCTCCGTGATGTTTTTTTGTTTAGTGGAGAAATGTCTCTTCAGGGGGGCGGGGGGAGGGGGGCTGCAGCCCGGCAACCGCCGCTTCCTGCATACGCCACTTCACTACATTAAAACTTCAACACTATAATAAATGCAAAGGAAATTATATCTAAAAAGTAATAACTTTTTAGAATCGGTTAGTACTTAATGTAGGTTGAATGTCGTAATTACTCACCAATATAAAATAATATTTTTTTATAAATCCATTTCTGGATCGATGTGCTTGCAAATATGTTTTCAGAAATTACAAAAAGTGATTATTTAGTCTTAATAATATAATTAATTTTCTTTTAAAGTATATATATTAAAAGACGAAATTTTGAAAGGGAAATTTTAACATTATTTCAAAGTCAATATCTGACAGTCCATATTTCACACCCGTGACTATGGAATCAATCATTTACATCTGGTCGCTGCTGATATCCACATATGTCTCAGACACTGTGGACACTGTTGCACTTGAAGTTGTTGAATTTGAAGATTCACCATATATGTTGTTTGAAGTAAACAGTCAGTACATGTCTTTTGGAATGACATAATCGCAATAATGTTTTCAAATGTTTGTAACGCTTATGGGACTTAACTACTGGCTCAACAGTCCCTAAACTTACAAACTACTTATGAACAAGCTAAGACTAAGGACGGCACAAATATCCATGCCCAAGGGGGGATTTGAGCCCCCGACCGTAGAGGCCGTGCAGACCGTGACTGGAGCGCCTCAGTCCCCTCGGCCACCGCGGCCGGCAATAATGTTTTCCTTGATTCTTCATGTCTATTTTCACTCTCACTAATGCTTCTAGTCTGTACCAATTCTGTTTCATTGTTTGATCTTAATATGTCACCATGGAAAAAATTCTATCAACTGCAGAATTGGAATGTGGCAAACAAAGTACAATGTTAGCTAACATGCCTATATTTTGAAATTGTTTAATGTCATTAAGTTCTTGCACTGTGACACTTTGTCCCAAAACTGTACAGTAGATAACTTAAAGAGGATTGCCTTTTCACTTTCTGTAAAATAATGATTTTCAAAGAGTAATGCTATATTGACAACGAACATCTAGCGTTTTGTTCATTCTAACGTTCGCTGTTTTAGCGTTTTCTTGTCAACATCTTCTCACTGACAAATACTAACTAGTATATCATCCTGACATACTTAGTCAAGGTAATATAACGTCTTTCGTTCATGGAAACATTGAATTTTTCTTGTGTGACATTTTCTAACACTATTTCCAAACCGACTCTCCATTCCACTGATATACTTTGAAATCATCATATTTTGCATCAATTTTAATGTGTCAGGAACTACGTTTTCAAATTAATATTGTTTGTTATGAACAGAAAAAAACTACACCGTCTAAAATATGATGGGCTGCTTCAAATTCGCCACAATTTGTCGGCTTCATTCCCGCGTGTTGACTGTTGCCAACCTAGGCCTTTGTCGGCGATTGTAAAATTTTACCAAAGTACCAACGCGCCGTGGACTTTTGGATGAAAATTCCATACATGATTTTAATGCTTAAAATTACCTACATGTAGGGGAAATTCCCTACGTCTGGCAACACTGGCCCCGATTTCTCCCTCAGTTATGAGTCTTTGTGTTGTCCTCAGTGTAAGTTAAGGTTATTCGTATGTCCAGGGACCGATGACCACAGAAGTCTGGTCCCTTAGGATTACAAAAATTTAAACATTCCTAGCTGTTGTCTCACCTATGTATGTTGTGGCTGGTTAAGAAATCACGGGCGCCGAGGCAGAGATGGGACAATGACATCATAATCCACGACTTTGAAAACCAACTAACAGAGGAAAGATTCGTGGTGTATGCGATACGGGGAAAAAAGATACGGATCAACAATGCTGCTATTAATGTTCAGAATAACGCTTCTGCTGCCGCTATTTATCTTCAGAATAATAATGAAGTTATAACTGACAGTAAAACGCGTCTGGGGGAAAACCGGAGTCATCCAGATTGTGTGTGAAATTGGAGAAATAGGGTCACTTCCAGCAGTTTTTATAAACCAGTTAAAAGAAAGAGGTTCGATGTAATATCACGTATGTTAGAGGGCTATTAACCGCTGTGTAGGCGACTTCGGGCTCAAACCTGCAAAGCTGTTATCTAGGTCGCCAAATTTCACTAGCCGTGCCATCTCACGCGTAGGCATACCTGTGTAATGAACGGTGGAATCCTGCGAAGCTGTCATCAGAGCACAGATTACGGCGGTGGGTACCAACACGCCGTAGCTGCGGTGGGTATCCACACACTTCAAAGATGATAGGAGGACGTGCGGGAATGGCCGCGTGGTCTTAGGCGCCAAATCACGGATTGCGCGGCCGGTCCCCGCCGGAGGTTTCATTCCTCCCTTGGGAATGGGTGCGTATGTTGTCCTTAGCATAAGTTAGTGTTAGCAGTTTGTAAGTCTAGGGAATAATGATCTCAGCAGTTCGATCCCTTAGGTTTACAAACATTTGATAATACGTGGAGTGACGCAGCCTGCGAAATTTGCATGATTGCAACGCCTCTGCAGTTTCCATTCCTTTCATTCTTACCGTGTTACTGTAAATCAGCTGTAATTTTAAATTCATAGAAGTAACAGCTACAACTAATGGGAAAATCGTAGCACATAAATTAATAAGAGACGGAACTGATCCCCCATGGTACCCGAAACAGTCCAGAACGCTTTTGCAAAAATGTTCAAATGTTTGTAGAACTTATGGGACTTAACCACGGGGTCATCAGTCCCTAAGCTTACAAACTACTTATGAACTAGCTAAGACTATGGACGGTACAAATATCCATGCCCGAGGGGGGATTCGAACCCCCGACCGTAGTGGCCGTGCAGACCGTGACTGAAGCGCCTCAGTCCCCTCGGCCACAGCGGCCGGCAACGCTTTTGCAGAAACAAAGAAAAAGCCATGCCAGAGATAAACTGTCGTGACATTTCGCTAACCTTTCAGGAGAGCACGCAGAACCCTCTGCGCCTCGGATTCTGTTACCTCTAAATTAAGTCAAACACACAATTAAGAAAAGCCTTACTTTTTGTATCCCCTCCCACTAGTCTCTACATGTACTTTGTCTTTATGAATCTTTGTATGAAATATTTAGGGAGGATCGCACTTACGATATTTAGCTCACAAAAATATAGTTGTGAATTTGTCTTTATTTACACTTAACGTATTCACACAGTACTTTAGCCCTAAGAAGGCATGATCTGTGCAAGCTCCATGCAATAAAAACTACAGAATCGTCATTTTTGCACTTACGATAGTTTCCCTCTGACGTCCAGAATTAGAGAACTCAAAATCTTCAAGATCAACTAAATTTTACGGAAATACAAAATTGAGCACGTATATCAATGCGACATGTTTTTAATAGTTTACATAAAGAAAAAAGTCACGGAATATGTTACAAAATCTAACGAAATTCTGTTCGTACGTGGCACAGACCAGCGGTAAGACACAGTCAGCACCTTCACTACGCGGTGTTAGCGACAACAGTGCTGTTACTAAGTCACCAAGTATAGCTTTTCGAAATTTATTCACCGAAGAAGAGGAAGTAAATCTCTATACTTATAAGACGCACTTGTTGTCTTTCTGTCTGTTCTCTTATAACTCAAGATCCAGACAACCAAATAACGTGAAATTTGGTACAAGTACACAAAATTACATAGGGAAGGTTCTTAAACAGGTTTCGTTCCAATTTTTTTTAATCTATATCTTCGTACTGATCTTTCGTTCAGTGTATGGTGGAGGATACTTATGGATTTCGACAAAATCCACAGTTTTACTCCGATCTTGATGAAATTTTGTACCCTTGACCTTGAAAACAAGATGCTTACTGTCTATATAAAATTTCGTTCGGTGTATGGGGGAGAGTAGTTCACTTTAAGACTTCGATTGCAATCTCTATACATATAAGACACATTTTTGTACGCTTCTACAGAAAACCTTATTTTAAACCCGGGCAAAGCCAGGTGCTTGCAGACAGTATTCCATAAATCTTAACAACAACAGCTGTCAACATGAGTGACATGGAAGTAGATATCCTCATTGTAGCGAAGCAGCTCAAATTACGTAATAAAGGCAAGTCTTCCGGTCCAGACTGTATGTCAAACACGTTTCTCTCAGAGTATGCTGATGTATTAGATAATACTTACCAATCATATAAAAACGTTCGCTCGATGAAAGTCCATGCCTAAAGAATGGAAACTTGCACAGATCATACCAGTACTACAGAAGAAAATAAGAGCAATCCTTTGAATTAAGGACCCATATCAAAGACGTAGATTAGAAGTAGTATTTTGGGGCATATACTGTATTAGAAGATTACCGGTACTAATCACGTTGACGAAATAGGTCTACTGATATATATCGAACACGGTTTCATCAAATATTGTTCTTATGCAAGACAAATAGCTCTTTATTGTCATGAAGTAATGAGTAGGATAGTCAGGGGATCTCAAAATAATTAAACATTTCCGGAAAGCTTTTGACAACATTTATTTTAATCAAAATGTTTTCGTCTGGAATAAATGATCAATTGTGCGACTAGATCCGTTACTTCCCGTTAAGATGGTCACCTTTCGTAGCAATAGATAGAAAGTGATTGAGCAAGTCATGGTGATATCTGATGTTCATCAAGAAAGTGTCGCAGTCCTTCTGCTGTTTCTAGTCTATGTAGATGATCTAGGAGATAACCTCTGCAGCCGTCTCGAGGTATTTGCATGAGGAAGGAAGGAAAGGAATCCTAGGGTTTAACGTCCGATCGACAGCTTGGTCATTAAAGACGGAGCTAACGCTCGGAGTTTTGGATACGGATGTGGAAGGAAATCGGGCGTGCCCTTTGAAAGGAACCATCCCCACATTTGCCTGGAGTGATTTAGGGAAATCACGGAAAACCCAAATCTGGATGGCCGGAGGTGGATTTGAACCACCGTCCTCCCGAATGCCAGTCCAGTGCGTTACCACTGGGCCACCTCGCTCGGTCAAGGTGTTTGCTGATGATGCTGTTACTATCTAGTAAAATCATCAAAAGATCAACATCAATCACAAAATTATCTAGAAAAGGTGTCTATATGTTTCGGGAAGTTGCACTTGACCTTAAATAAATAAAAGTGAGAGGTCATGCGCATTAATAGATATCAGGGCTTTTACAAATCGGGAAAACAAATAAATGTAGTCCCATATGAATTACTGTTTCTAGAGCTGTTTCCATAAATAAGTTTCGTAATTCATTTATTCATACCATACAGGGATTTAAATTGACGCAGAAGATCACAATGTTCCATAATTTTTACCATTATGTACTTCATGTTGAGTTTTATAGTGCGATTGACAACCAACAGGAACTCGATTTACTGTTTATAAATAAGACATTATGACAAAGACGTTACATGTCATAAAGGAAGAATTTACATACAGAGTGAAAGGCCGGGCCTTTTTTTGCATTGCATTGCTAAGAAATACAGAAGTGAAAATTCTTTTTTTTATTATTATTTTTTAAATCTTTCATTCCATCTGTGATGGAGATGGCGGGCTGCAGGAAACTGGGTACTGATGATGCTCTTTTGACATTTTATTAAAAAAAAAAAAAAAAATGGCATGCTTATGTGGAGAAACTTGTGTTGTATATTCAAGTAGATTGTTATTGATACTCCTTTCTTCTAAATCTAAGCATTCGCCTTATGGCTGAGAGAAAACCTAACAAGGGAAAGAACTTCAGCTAGGATTTGTGCTCTGATTTTTTGTCTATGCTTCTTCTAGTCTTTAAAGTTAGCATTTAGAGTTTTGATTTAGTCGATAGGTATTGCTACATTCTTCTTCTGTTGTCGTTCATTTTGACGTTCCTCTTAATTAAATTTTGAGTATTCGTTGTATTATTAGTGTTGTATTGCTAGATCATCCGAAATACCTGTGTACGGTTTTGGTCTGCGAACTGTTTTGGTAATGTCTTCATCTTCTAGGGGTATTTGTAGGAGTAATTCAGAGGTAGCTTCCAGTATGATGTAGGGGGGGGGGCATATTTAAATCACGAGTGGTTAAATGTTGTGGGGTTATGTTGTAGTAGATGTTTGTTGCTCCAAAATCAAATGTTTGTACAGCTTATGGGACTTAACTACGGGGTCATCAGTCCCTAAACTTACAAACTACTTATGAACTACTTACGAACTAGGACGGCACAATTATCCATGCCCGAGGGGGGATTCGAACCCCCGACCGTAGTGGCCGTGCAGACCGTGACTGGAGCGCCTCAGTCTCCTCGGCCATTTGTTGCTCCATTTTAGATCAGTGTCGTCAGTCCAGAATTGCCACATTGTAGTAGAGATGTCGGAAAGTCGTATCGTAGATTTCCAGCGATGCGTAGCATTCTTCGATCTGCAGAAAGAATGAATCTAGTTTGTGTTCTTGACATAAGCCAAGCTTCTGGTCCGTATTCTAGCATTGGGCGTACGAAGATGTGCAGAGATGTGTAGAAGACAATTGTATTTTAAGACCTCTTGTTCTGGATTGACATTTTCTCGGCTCTTTTTATTTTTTCTGTAGTATTTTTCTGCCAGTTAAGGTGCTCACCCAGATAAATTCAGAGTATTTGACCCTAGATTTTGGAGTTATGTCTTGTCCCCAGAGTCGGATATTGAGATTGTGTGGACTTGTGCTTGAAATTCAAAAAACATTTCTGAGTCGAAAAAGCATGAGTTGACTTTTTGTGGGATTTGGTTATATTCTCCATTTGCAGCGCCAGGAGACCAATTTGTTTATGTAATTGTTTGTTTGTTCGTTTACAATGGTGCAGGTTGGGGCATGACACCAGTAAACGGTATCGTCTTCATACAAAGCTATACCCTCATTCCAGCCCCTTGGTCTGGAGATGTCCGCAGTATATAATGAGTACAGTAGTGGCGAAATAACTGCTCCATGGGGTACACTTGCTTTGGGCATGAAGTATGTGGATAGCTGGCTTCCTATCCGGACTTGAACCTTTCTGTTTCTGATAATGTTGGCTATTAGTGGCACAATCTGTCGTGGAAAGTTGTAGTAGAGCATTTTAAACAGCAATTCAACATGCCAAACCTTGTCCAAAGCGCGTTCACTATCTAAGAGAAGCGCGACTGTTGCATCTGCAAGGTTGCAGGCTTAGACAACTTTACTGGTGAGCCTAAGTATTGGATCGACTGTGTTATGATGTTTCTGAAGCAGGCCTGCTCAGGTTGTATAGTATTATTGGCTTCTGCGATGTGCTGTATCATGTAACTGATAATAGCTTCGAAAGTTTTTCATATTATTGGAAATACGGTTGTGGGCCTGTACGAGTTAGGTGTATTTGTCGGTTTGTCTGGTTTAAGGATCATTCTGATATGTGTGTGTTTCCATTGCGACGGCATCGTGTTTTGAGAGACGTAGTGGCGATGAGTGTTGCCAACTCGTAAATGCGAAAACATCGTACTACAAAGTCAAAATTATAGATTTTGACTCAGAATTATCGTATATCAGACAAAAAATGTTAAAAAACAATACATAAATAAATAAATAAATAAATAAATAAATAGAAAAAATAATGGTAATTTCCAAGGAACGGTGTACATCGAAGTAGCGGCATCAGTGCCAGCGATATATATCGCACGTTTGACTAACGTGTCTTTACTTTATACAATAAAAACTGGTCCATTTACTTTGACGCATCCACATATCATCCTGTGAGATTTTTCTTAAGCAAACTGAAAGTATTACGCTACTCTGATGCCCCTTTTCGATGTACAAAGTTCCTTGCAAATTACCAAAATGTTAGGAAAACTGACACTTTAGTTTATTAAATAATCGCGCAAAGACATACGTGTAGTAGTGGTGGTGGTAGTAGTAGTAGTGACAAGTAGTAGTCTTTATTATAGTAACGTAGTTTAATGTAAATTCACTTACCTTAGTTCTATTCGACAATTCGTATTGCCTTAAATGTACCTGATATGCACGGTTAAATGGTATCTCCAGCCGGAAATAAATTATCGTACATTTGGCCAGTATCGTACATCGTACAAGCACTGAAATTATCGTATGCCCCCATAATTATCGTACGAGTGGGCAACCCTGGTGGCGATACTAATCTGGTTATAAAAATTGCAACGATTAAATATACCTGCGAGTGTGCAATTATGTCGGCAAAGAATTACGGGCATACAAAGAATTATCTGTTATAATATTATTTTGTTCTGTGTTGTACTGAAAAATAGATATCGCTCTCCGTCTGTTTGCTTTTCTGTTTCTGTTCTTATATAGATCATCTCAAGATATTTAAGGCGAGAATCAAACAAAAAATATTCGCCTGCTTAATTTCCATTAATTGATACGGAGCTATGGCAGAAAATTATTCGTCGTAGTGCATGGAGGATCGCGTGAAACACAGAAATCGAACCAGAAAGAACCCAACTAAAGTTTTGTAAAGCGTTTAACCACCACAATGACCACATGACTTGCAACTTAGCATATAAAACTACACACATATAATAACACAAAAGATAAAATATACAAAAGAAATTTTAAAACATGAAAAAGTAGTTAATACCTGACACTCGTGTTTATGAATTTATCAATGGAACATTCAAATGTGCACTGGTGAGGCGGGCGCTCCTGTCGCTGCTACGGGGCTTCCAAATGTCACACAAGCGCCAGTTTATTCTTTTGTGATTAATGGCCTGCCCCTTCCATACCCGTCACTTAACAAACCATTCTGTGGCACCCGATAATGGAGCTTACGGTCTCCGAAACAAGTCACGCAACAAAAGATAAATAATTCACAACTAAAGCAGATTTTCAGTCTAATCACTTTGAATTTCAGCAATAAATCTCTCGCCGTTGAACACCACCTATCGTGTTGCGCCTAGTGTGGAGTTTGCTCGGCACCGCCGCATCGTTCCCGTTATTACTAAACGCTCCCATGATTATAAGTGCCACAATTTGTTACATCTTCTCTATCTGTTTTGTTCCTCCAACCAGGGAAGAGGCCCACATTGACGAGGCTCACTGAAAAGTCGTCTGGGCGAATATTTTGGAAGACACCAGTTCGTAACGATTCGTTTGCTCACACTTCGCGGAACAATAAGGTTTACTTAGGACGCAACTTCGCAAACTAAAAACCTGACGATGCAGTTATGAACCTGTAGCTAACTATTAAGCAAAATAAGAATTGTTCAAAAAATGTTTGTAAATCTAACGGACCAAACTGTGTGGTCATTAGTCCGTAGCTTACAAACTACTTAAACTGAGGTAAACTAACCTAAGGATAAACACACACACACACACACACACACACACACACACACACACACACACAAACATGCCCCAGGGAGGACTCGAACCTCCGACGGCGAGCAACCCCGCGCTCCGCAGCGAGGTGCCTTAGACCGCTCGGCTACTCCACCGCGGCAAAAATAAGAATTGATGACAGAAGCAAGGGACAACGAATATAGCCTTACGTCATTGCTGCCCACCAGTCGAATAAATACCTCAACTCCTCAGCTCTGAGTTCAGTTCATCACTGGCATCGATGGCGCTCGTACCGATAGCTGGATTCAGTTATTATTCACTGTAGTGTCGACAGTGTGTAACATGTTAACAGTACATTCATGCACAGGCTACACCGTGCCAAGATGACAGCATCCAAGTAGCCACAACCAGCTGCTTGTGAACTTCACTTTGGTCGCTACTTATCATCGCTGATGCGTTAACCGTGGGTCTAATAATACCAATCCAGAATGAAATTTTCACTCTGCGGAGTGTGCACTGTGTAATATATTTAGCCAGGAGGGTCCCGTTTGTATAAATAACTGAAGTATTCGATACCATAGTTGGTCGTAGTATTGTAACCTAATATTCCATGTTTATATTACATAAGCATTTTATAGCGCTTCTGTCAAGTCATTTTAATCATCATCTGCATTACTAGGGTCTTCTAACAAACTTAATTAAATTATTGAAGCTTAATGTCGAACAATAAGGAAACATATTAACACTGCGCTAATTGTTGTTTACTTACGATCTTTTCTATTATTTATTTTGATGTAAAAAACTTATTATTACATCTGTCATAATTTTGTGTATCTTTACATAAAGCGGGATTCATTAATGTTTATTGAGCAAATTGTTAAATATTTAAATGTTGTACTTCCGTGTTCTAGAAGGTTCTAGAAATACTATCATGTATTTATACGCGCGAATTGGCGCGAACTGGGAGAGTCTTAAGAGAGGCTTAGAGGAGTAACATCTTAGTTAGTATGAAAGTGTGTTGTGAACCAGTCTTACTTTTGCATTACTTTTGTGTATCATTAAGAATGGATAAATAAATATACGTATAAAATGAAACATGTCACATTGTTGGTTCATTCCATGACGTATAAGAACCCGACGTCTTATTATTTTGTGATGTATTATTGACAGGCGAGCTACAAGATCTTCGAGACCACTGAATAACCGACCGATGAAGGTGATGTATAGAAAAATGTGGCTTTAATGAATGTCAAGTAAAAAGAAATGCGCCACAACTGTTAGTGTCGACTGCTATGTAACAGCACAAGAGGATGTAAACAACATAGACTGTGACACCTAGCTAATTTATTTATTATATTTGTTTGAGCGCTGTTTAAAAGCCGCGGTGTCGTGGTCGATCACTCTAAGGCGCCTTGCTGCGGAGCATGTGGTTCGAGTCCTCCCTCTAGCATGGGTGTGTTTCATTCGAACATTTGCTGTTTAAAAGTACACTACTGGCCATTAAAAATGCTACACCAAGAAGAAATGGAAATGATAAACGGGTATTTATTGTACAAATATATTATACTAGAATTGACATGTGATAAAATTTTCACGCAATTAGGGTGCATAGATCCTGAGAAATCAGTACCCAGAACAACCACCTCTGGCCTTGATACGCCTAGGCATTGAGTCAAAAAGAGCTTGGATGGCGTGTACAGGTACAGATGTCCATGCAGCTTCAACACGATACCACAGTTCATCAAGAGTTCACTGTGACGAGCCAGTTCAAAAAATAAAAATTTTCAAATGTTAGTTAAGCGTAAGGGACTCAACTGCGGGGTCATCATTCCCTAAACTTACAAACTACTCACGGACTACCTTATACTAAAGACGACACAAACATCCATGCTCGAGGGGGATTCGAACCCCCGAACGGTTGCGGCCGTGCAGACTTCGACTGGCGCGCCGCAGACCACTCGCCACAGCGACCGGCCGAGCCAGTTGCTCGGCCAACATTGACCAGACGTTTTTAGTTGGTGAGAGATCTGGCCAGGGTAGCAGTAGAACATTTTCCGTATCCAGAAAGGCCCGTACAGGACCTGCAACATGTGGTCTTGCATTATCCTGCTGAAATGTAGGGTTTCGCAGGGATCGAATGTAGGATAGAGCCACGGCTCGTAACACATCTGAAATATAACGGCCACTGTTCAAAGTGCGAACAAGAGGTGACCGAGACGTGTAATCAATGGCACCCCATACCAACATACCGGGTGACACGTCAGTAAGGCGATGGCGAATACACGCTTCCAATGTCCGTTCATCGCGATGGCGCCAAACACGAATGCGACCCTCATGATGCTGTAAACAGAACGTGGATTCATCCGAAAAAATGACGTTTTGAATTCGTGCACCCAGGTTCGTCGTTTCGTACGCCATCGCAGGCGCTCCTGTCTGTGATGCAGCGTCAAGGGTAACCGCAGCCATGGTCTCCGAGCTGATAGTCCATGCTGTTGCAAACGTCGTCGAACTGTTCGTGCAGATGGTTGTTGTCTTCCAAACGTCCCCATCTATTGACTCCGTGATAGAGACGTGGCTGCACGATCCGTTACAGCCATGCGGATAAGATGCCTGTCATCTCGACTGCTAGTGATACGAGGCCGTTGAGATCCAGCACGGCGTTCCGTGTTGCCCTCCTGAACCCACCGATTCCATAATCTGCTAAGTCACTGGATCGCGACCAACGCGAGCAGCAATGTCGCGATGCGATAAACCGCAATCGTGGTAGGCTACAATCCGACCTTTATCAAAGCCGGAAAAGTGATGGTACGCATTTCTCCTCCTTACACGAGGCATCACACCAACGTTTCACCAGGCAAAGCCGGTCAACCGCTGTTTGTGTATGAGAAATCAGTTGGAAACTTTCGTCATGTCAGCACATTGTAGGTGTCGCCACCGGTGCCAACCTTGTGTGAATGCTCTTAAAAGCTAATCATTTGCGTATCACAGCATCTTCTTCCTGTCGGTTAAGTTTCGAGTCTGTAGCACGTCATCTTCGTGGTGTAGCAATTTTAATAGCCAGGAGTGTAATATAAATGCTTTAATCTTAAATATACTTTGATACTCGTCTGGATTCCGTGAACCTTGGCAACAGAGTTAAGAGCATAGCTCAGCTGTGCACCTTTTAAGGAGGTTTTGCGCTTGCGCAACTGGCATATCGTCATTCCCTCAATGGTCAAATACGTTCTTATTTGATAGACAATCAGCACAGTTCACTGCACGCACAGCCACTACATAGTAGCACCTCTTCAACCGTACGAGACACTAAAGCCTGCTGTCTCCTTCTAAAATAGCTACATCTAACCGTTTTTCTTTTATCACAGAGGATTTACCAAAAATACAACACCTTTGTTAGGATATATTAGAATTAAATGTCAATCAATGAAGCATTGACGGTAAAGCAATTATGCGACTCTAAAACGAATTAGAATTGAATAAATAGCGATGTTCAGCATGACTGTATGGTTAAAGGCGTCAAGTTTTTGAACAGAAAGTAATGATCGATCGTCCGTGTTCTGCTGTAGACAATTTTATTTCCTCTTTTCGCGCGTTTAGCAGATTTTGGGATCAGCAGTGACATTTATCTTCTTACTTTCCGAATATATCGTTAGTTCCAAGGGTGCTGTCGGGCAGGAATCTAAGACTAGAACTTAATAAAGATTTATAATATTTATAATTCACCACTTGTCACAAATATCTACTGTTTATTTCCGAATATTTTGCGATTTCTGAGGATTTGCTTAGGCGCCAACCTAATAGTATAACTTTGACTGCTGTGAGAGACATGAGCAACAAATTATATTATTCTTAGTTGTCACAAAGAAATAACTGTTTGACACAGAGTGTAAAGCAGCCTTTGCACATGCGCAAAATGAGGTACAGGTGCTGGCTATTGAGTCTCATACTCATTACTGACTCACCTGTGTGACTGCTGTCTTCAGTTTGGAACTTCTTAAAGATGAAATCATTAATAAATAAATACACTTTTGCATAATACTAAAATCTGTTATTGTTGTTCATGCAGAGGGCTCTTTGGAAAGACTGGAAGTAACTTAAGAAGAAATTATGCCGTTTATTGCCATAAAATGTACGTAATTATCTACAACACAACAAAATTCCCCAAATAGTTCTTTCTTTCGTCATAGCAGTTACTCATATGATCATTATTATTAGCAGTGCCCACAGTTGTATAGTTCTGTTTTTTGTATTCCATCCTCGTCGCCACTTTTGTGTCCCATCCTCGTCGCCACTTTTGTGTCTCGTTTCCGCCGGTTGTCCTTGGTGTCGGTGGCCGAGTAGAGAAAGTCCGACACAGGGAATTAGGATGCACGCGTGTGCGGGTACAGAGTCTGAGGTGACCAGCCAGTGGAAAAGCAGAAACTAGAAACACTAAGCTAGATTAGAAGAAGTTGTATATTTCGTATAAATATGATAATACTTATCTTTTTCAAAGTTCATGACTGCCAACTAAGTGTACAGCTGAGACATAGTTGAACTAGGTAATGGCCTGCCTACTGATGAGACCTAGTGCCTGTCCTAATCCCAAGTGACCGGTGCAGTTCATTGGTGGCCACGAGCGGAGTTGAGGCAGAGGGCGCTCGTGGCTGACGTAAGAACGCCGCGCCGTGCGTGCATGGCGGCGCGCGGCGAAAGTACGTGGCGCGCACTTCAGATTTGTGCGAAACCACACTGTTGATATTCATAACTGTTGTAAAACTGATACTATTTCAACTGCCATGCTTATCTGAATCAAATATTTGTAAGCATACAAAATGTACTTTTAAGAGGTGCAACGTCGCTGATGCTAGGGCACCAACTGGGCGGTTGAGACCCTAGCTTAAAAGTTGTCAGGATGACCAGCATGTAACAGATTCAGAGGCACAGGGGACGGGTATGTTCTCGCGCTTCCGTTCAGTTACACATTGATAGAGTGGTATCAGCTTTATTTCCTTCAGATACACCAACGCTTCCCGGCGGTTACTTGTCGAAGGCGGGCGCGACGTTGACGCGGCCGTCACAAACACCACGTAGAGTGAAGGCCGCGGCGCTCTCGTGTGACGTCAGGCAGAGTAGGTTACGAGCACATAGCTAACTGGGTAGCCGCTGGGGCACGGCCCACTATGCCGAAGTAGCGAGCCAGTCAGCTATGCGCGCGCAACCTACTCTGCCTGACGTCACACGAGAGCGCCGCGGCCTTCTCTCTAGCTGGCGGTGCCGTGACACGGCCGCTGACAGTCACTGCCGGGCCGCGTGGTGTGCCTTGACTCAGCGGCCCTAGCATCGCGTGTACAAGGCAGAAACGCGTACACAGCACTCTCGTTGAGCAGCCGTGTGCTGTGCACGTCGTTCCGCCTTGTGTAAGGAACAGCGCGATACGGCGCCTACGACCGAGCGAGGTGGCGCAGTGGTAACGCACTGGACCAACACCGCCTAGAAGACAAGGCCTGACAACTGGCCGTGCCTACGTCACACCGAGAGGCGACGGACGCAAGCCGACTGGCCGGCCGCTACGAGGCTGTGGGCGTACCCCAGCGGGCAGCCAGTCAAGTGGCAGCCGCCGCCTCTCGGTGTGTCGTAGGCACGGCCAGTCGTCAGGCCTTGTCTACTAGGTGGCGTTGACTGGACTGGCATTCGGGAGGAACGTGGTTCAAATCCACGTCCGGCCATCCATATTTAGGTTTTCCGTGGTTTCCCCAAATCACTCCAGGCAAATGCCGGGATGATTCCTTTGAAAGGGCATGGCCAATTTCCTTCCCCATCCTTACCCAAAACTCCGAGCGTTAACTCCGTCTCTAGTGACCAAGCTGACGTTAAACACTGAGCTTCCGTCTTGTGGTCGGAAGAACCCACGCGCACCGTCCGGTTTGAACGGTACGCTATTGCTGTCTCGAATAGGAAGCTCCTCGGCGTCCCATTCCCATCTCGTGCGGACGAAATGCAGGCGACCTCACTTGATGCCTGCACAGGTTAGACCTGCTGTCGGTTCTTCAATGGTGTCATCTGGACCAAGCGTGGACCGCTCCACGTCGTCGTGCTGATAGCGGTGACCCACTGTTACCAAGTGGCGGTGTTGATCGTCTCGGCGTCGAAGCTGCTCATATCTTCGCATGGCCATAGTCGGACAAGACCAGACTAGCACAGAGCAGTTATGTCCTTTTTTTTCTTTATTGTGATTTCAATTCCCCTAAAAAGGGGCGGGCTGGCAGCGTTCACTGGCGCTCTTCAGCCTACAAAAATAAAATTTGACACAGGAGAAACATACGAACATAAATGAGATAAAATTGGAGATAACACATACATAAAACGGAGATATAAAATGGAGATAAAACAAAGTGTATAAAATGGAGGGAAACGGTGGCGTCATAAAAGATTTGGAACGGCGATAGTGGTGAATAAAAACAGCTGCTCGAAGGTCAGTGGCACACACACAATTAAAATGAGCGCAGGGCGGCGGCTGTGGTGAGACCGTCCGCTACTGTGGGGTTAAAACGAAAAAACACAACACACATTCGGAGAAATACACAAGTTAAAACTGATGGTGTCGGCTGCGGGTAGGCCGTTCACTGTTGTAAAATAAAACAATGTAACTAAAAGGCACCACACTTGTTGAAGCACTCACATGGAAGCACAAAGAAGGTTGCACAGATGGCGGAGCACTTACAGCATTGAAGATGTGGTGTGTGTGTGTGGGGGGGGGGGGGAATGAGAGGAGAGAGAGAAGGTTGGGATGTAGCCACAGGGCCGGTGGGGAAGGGACAAGGGGGGGATGATGTCTCAGGAAGCAACGGGGAAGAAGGAAAGGGAGGGCGATAAGAGGAGGATCCGGCGGGACAGCTGGGTGGAATGAGCAGGGGAGAAGGGACGGGAAGGAAAGGATAGTCGAGGCCCTCAGGGAAAGAAGGGGGAAAGGGAGCAAGGGGAAGGATCATAGCTGGTATGAAGGGTAGATGTCAGGTCGGAGGGCATCATCCGGGAGGGGGAGGATACGAAAGTTGCCACGGGAAAGGATCTGGAGTGTGGACAAGTGGAGAGCAGGGGGAATACAGTGGTGGAGGCGCGGCAACGGACCAGGTGCAGAGAGGAGGGGATGGACTAGAGGATTAGGCGGGTCTGATTTGCGGGAGATGTAACGGAGGCGGAGATGTTCAATAAAGAGAACGAGTCGGGGGAAAGGATAGTTATGTCCTTTCGCATCCACTATTTATACTGCCTCCTTTCCCGCTTGTGACGCGTTATGCTGAATGTCAACTGCACCGCGGTCGATTTTCCCGCGTGCTCAGCGGTTCGTTGGAGAGTGTCCCAAGCCCCTTGCTCCAGTCTGAAGCAAGTATTGCAACGCGTGTGCTTTTGCTTGGCGACATTCCACATGCTCTTTCAACACTGATCTAGTTGCTAACTCTGCCGGCACGTACGGCTGTTTAGTTTCCGTGTGACCTAATGTCGCTACAGCGAGTTCTTGCTGTACGCTCGCTGTCCATTTCTCTACTGCTAATTTCTATAAAAATTACCAGAATGAAACTTCCACTCTGCAGCGGAATGTGCGCTGATATGAAACTTCCTGGCAGATTAAAATTGTGTGCCGGAACCGGGACTCGAACCTGGGAGGCGGCATCGTGAGTAGTGTCGGGATGGCTCAGTCGGTAGAGCGCTTGCCCACGAAAGGCAAAGGTGCCAGGTTCGAGTCCCGGTTCCGGCACACAATTTTAATCTGCCAGGAAGTTTCATATCAGCGCACACTCCGTTGCAGAATGAAAGTTTCATTCTGGAAACATCCCTTAGACTGTGGCTAAGCCATGTCTCCACCATATCCTTTCTTCCAGGAGTGCTAGTCTTGCATGTTTCGCAGGAGAGCTTCTGTGCAGTTTGGGAAGTAGGGAGCGAGGTACTGGCGGAAATAAAGTTGTGAGGCAATTGGCAATTGACTCTAAATAATGAGAAGTGTGAAGTCGTCCACATGAGTACGAAAAGAAATCCGTTAAACTTTGTTTACAACATAAATCAATCAAATGTGAAGGCCGTAAACTCCACAAAATACCTAGGAATTACTATTACTTCAGACCTAAACTGGAAAGAACACGTAGATAATATCGTGGGAAAGGCGAACCAGAAACTGCGTTTTATTGGCAGAACCCTTAAAAGATGCAACAGAACTACTAAAGATACTGCATACACTACGCTTGTCCGTCCATTTTTGGAGTATTGCAGCCCAGTGTGGGATCCTTATCAGGTGGGTTTGACGGAGGACATCGAAAGAGTCCAAAGAAGGGCAGCTCGTTTCGTATTGTCACGATACAGGGGAGACAGCGTTACGGAAATGATACAGGATCTGGGATGGGAATCATTACAACAACGGCGCTTATCGCTGCGGCGTGGGCTACTTGCGAAACTCCAATCGCCAACATTCTCCTCCGAATGCGAAAATATATTGTTGACTCCCACTTACATAGGTAGAAATGATCATCAGAATAAAATAAGAGAAATCAGAGCTCGAACAGAGAGATTCAGGTGTTCTTTCTTCCCGCGTGCTATTCGAGAATGTTATGGGAGATAAATAGTATAATTGTGGTTCGATGAACCCTCTGCCAGGCACTTAAATGTGATTTGCAGAGTATCCCATGTAGATGTAGACGGCATCGTGAGTCGTGTCGGGATGGCTCAGTCGGTAGAACGCTTGCCCCCGCAAGAGAAAGGCCCCACGTTCGAGTCCCGGTTCCGGCACACAATTTTAATCTGCCAGGAAGTTTCTATCAAAATTATTTATTGCTAATTCTAGTCCCTTTACACTGATATGAAACATCCTGGCAGTTTCAAATCTTTGTAACTCTACCGGACCAAACAGTATGGTGATCAGTCCGTAGCTTACAAACTACTTAAACTGAAGTAAACTAATCTAAGGACAAACACACACACCCATGCCCCAGGGAGGACTCGAACCTCCGACGACGAGCAATCGCGCGCTCCGTAGCAAGGCTCCTTAGACCGCTCGGCTACTCCACCGCGGCCATCCTGGCAGGCTAAAAGTTAGTGCCCGACCGAGACTGTAATTTAGGGTCTTTGCCTTTCTCGTGCAACTATCTGTCGATTGAGCTACCCTACCACGAGTGATATCCTGTCCTCACAAATTTACTTCCGTCAGTAACTGCTCTCCTACCTTCCAAACTGCACAGAAATCTTGCAGAATCAGCAAAATGTTCAAATGTTTGTAAACCTATTGGACCAAACTGCTATGGTCATCAATCTCTAGACTTACAAACTATGTCAGGTAAGGACAATACACACACACACACACACACACACACACACACACACACGCACGCACGCACACAGACACACCTCCGGCGGGAGTTACTGCCCAGTCCGTAGCATGATGCCTTAGACCACGCGACCACTCCCGCGCGACGCAGAAGCAGAACTCCTGGAAGAAAGGATAATGCTGAGACATGGCTTAGCCACAGCCTGGGAGATGTTTCCAGAATGAAATTTTCACACTGCAACGAAGTGACCGTTTGATGTGAAAATTTCTGGGAGATTAAAACTATGTGGCGGGCGCAGACTAGAATCCGCGGTCTTTTGCCTTTTGAGACCAAATGATCTGACCACTAGGATACTTTATCACGAATCAGGACCTGTCGACAAATGTTTAGTTTCACCAGTACCTCATCTCCTACTTTCCAATCTTCTCGAGTTGTATTCTCGGCCCGACAAACAGTTTTAATCTGCCAGGAAGTTTCACATCAGTGTGCACTCCGTTGGAGAGTGAAAAATTTTATTCCTGAAATATCACACAGGCTGTGGCTAAGCCATATCTGTTAGTATCCTTTCTTACATAAGTGACAGTCCTGAAAATTTCGCAGGAGAACATCTGGGAAGTTTCGAAGGTTGGAAACGTAATGGCGGAACTAAAGCTGTATGGACGGGCTGTGAATCGTGCTAGGATGGCTCAACCGGTAGAGCAGATGCCCGCCAAAGCCAAAGTTCCTGAGATCAAATCTCGATCCAGCACACAGTTTTAATCTTCAAGGAAAGTTCCTTAACACCAATACAACGCGCAGTGCTCGTTGTACTGCCTGCAGGATCGCCGCAGAAGACGGCCGACGAGCGCTATATTTCGGTTCTTGCCTACCTGCACTCCTTGGTGTCTCACCGAACGAGATGGCGTAGTGACAACACACTGGGATCACAGTCGGGAGGACGGCGCTTCAGATCTGCCTTCTAGTTTCAGATTTCTCCCAATTGCTCCAGGCAAATGCCGGGATGGTTCATTCCCTTCTCCAAAAACAATCCGAGTGAGCGGTCACCACGAACGCTGATGGACACACTCGAGTTTCGCGTGTATGCTGGACGCGGCCATGACATTCATCCGAGATGAGATGACAGACTGGAGCCAACGGAACGACGTAAATCTCTGGCAAGTCGTAGCTAACAGCAGGAAAAACTTGTATAATTGACATAATAAATGTCTCCGAATTACTGTGTTTTATTAGCATCAAGGAGTGCTTTGTAGGTTCCCACTGCATCTTGATAAAAGGAATGGATCATTTCGCTTATGCACGACAATACGTTACAACTACTGTGTTTACGTTTATGTGGACTTGCCAGTCTCTGCACCAACTGCCTATATTATAAATCTCGCTAAGGTCTACTTGAATTGGAACCTTCTTATAACCAGTAATGGCCCAATAACATTCCCTTGGTGTGTTTCAGAACTTACTGTCATATCTGTAAATTTCGTCTAGTTACGAACTCTGTATTGAGTTCTGTATGTTGGAATCCGCGAATATAGCCAAAACTCGGTGAACTTTTAATGTTTTAAAAAGTGACATTGTGTTGCTGAACTGAATACCTGCCAGAGGAAAAACAAGACACGGATTTACCCTCGGTTTAATTGTCTACCTTGTCCGAAGTATCATGGACGAACAAAGAGTGTTACTTTTCCTATGCTGTTTACGGAAGTATGATGCTTTTTATACGAGGGTTGGAACTTAAATAGTGGCAACACTGCTGTGGAGACACTATGCAATGGAAACTACTATTGTCGCTGACAGCACATGTAGCTGACATACCTACCTTACCTCCGAACAAATTGACTCGCCCGTCCCACATCACCGGCGTGCGGACAATCGCGGGAAACAGCCACTTGTGAGCGAGGGGTATAACGTAATGGTGTAATATTTTCGAAACAGGACAAACGGAGTTGGATCAAGATTGAATATATCAGAGGTCGTACAGCATGACAGTGTCATAAAGGTCTTCAAGAGGCCTGCGGCGAATCGACATTGCCGTAGAGAACAGTGACACGTCGGGATGGATGTGACATGAGCCACATCGTACGAGCCAAAACTGAAACACCAATCCAACGAACTGCGTCATTATGGGTCGCCGCAAAAGTCGAAAGTGCGTCAGAGCCCCAGTATGGTGAAAGTTATGGTCATTCTCGCGTACGACTGTGACGGTGTTACTCTAACTCATTACGTTCCTCCACGGCAGACCGTCAATGTACAGTATTACTGTTCGTTTTTGGAGCATCACCTGCAACCAGTTTTGCGAAAGAAGCGGTAACACTTTCTGCGCAACCCATTCATCATTTTGCACGACAATGCGCGGGCGCATACAGCGCAACCTGTGGCTGCTCTGAACGGTTGATGGCACTGGGACGTACTGTATTATCCTCCATACTCCCCGGACTTAGTCCTTGTGACTTTGATTTGATTCCGAAGATGAAGGAAGCACTTCGTGACATTTGCTTCAGAATTATTCAAGAGATTCCACAGGCAGTAGACCGCTCCATTCGTACCATCAACAGAACAGACTCTGCTAACGGTATACTACACATTCCACATCGCTGGCAATGGGGTCTACACAACGCTGGTGACTACTTTGAAGTACAGTAACAAGTGTAAACATGTAACGCTTTTGTATCGATTGCGAATAAATAATTGCCACTATTCAAGTTGCAACCTTCCAAAAGGCTCATAATGCTTGAGCATAAAACCTGCTCTATAATTCTACAACTGACAGACGTCATAAATGTACGACCCTCCTGGAGTATGGGGATGACCTGCGATTCTTTTCTAGTCGCTGGCTATCCTTCGTTGTTCCAGCGACCTACTTAAACGCATAAGAGGATGGGGCATTCGCTTAGCTGTCATTTGTATTCCAGTGATTTATGTGGAATGGTTTTAGACCTGGTTATGACCGCACTATGTAAATTAAGTCTTCGAAATTCATTTCGAAATCGTTATAGAATTGAATGTTCCGTGAGTCAAAGTGTCAAGAGGGTGCCGAAAATACAAAACGTCAGGCGTTACCCTTCACTACGGACAATGTAGTGGCAGACGGCCTGTACTAGGGCAGCGGCGTTTCTGATGAGTTATCAGCGCTAACAGACAAGAAACACTACGTAAAGTAACCGGGAACAACAATGTATGACTACGACGCATGTTTTAGTTAGGATTTGGGGTTTATGAGTGTTTAATGAGATATGGTAGCAGATGAAGGACAGGAGAACCTTCGCTTCCAGTAGCTTTCCTGGGCTCGTCAGTATACCATTGGGTCCAAGAAGATTGGAAAATCATGCTTTTATTAGATGAGTTCCGATTTCAGTTAGTAAGAGCTGATGGTAGTGTACAAGTGTGGCGCAGATCCCTCGAAACCATTGACTTACGTTCTCAACAAGGCACTGTGAAAATTAGTGCTGACACAATAATTGATAATTGTGAGGGCAGATTTCATATGCATTAGACTGAATCGTCTGGTCCAACTGAACCGATTAGTGTCTAAAAGTGGTTATGTTCGGCTACTTGGATACCATTTGAAACCATAAACCATTCATGGACTTTTTTTTTTTTTTTTTTTTTTTTTTTTTCAAAAAACGATGTAATGTTTATGGACGACAATGCTCCGTGTTACCGAGCCAAAGTTGTTAGCGATTCGTTTGAAGAACTTTCTGGACAAAGAATAGTCTGGTCATGCACATCGCTGCAGATAATCGAGAGGTCTATTCGTGGACAAAATCCTGCACTGGAAATACTTTCGCAGTTAGGAGGGCTAAGAAGCAACATGGCTCAGCATTCATGCAGCGGACATACGACTTCTTAACTGCATGCCACGCCGAGTTGCTGCACTTCATCGTGCAAAAGGAAGTCCGACGGGATATTAGGTGATATACCAACACCTTTGTCAGCTCTTTCACCACCATCTGTTAAGAAATATCTGTACACCCCTACGTCATACTGAATTGACCATTAGATATAACTAGAAAATGTTCAAATGTTTGTAAATCTATCGGACCAAACTGCGTGGTCATCAGTCCCTAGCTTACAAACTGCTTAAACCTAGGTAAACTAACCTAAGGACAAACACACACACCCATGCCCCAGGGAGGACTCGAACCTCCACGGCGAGCAACCGCGCGCTCCGCAGCGAGACGCTTTAGACCGCTCGGCTACTCCACCGCGGCAGATATAACTAGAGGAGAATCTACCAGGCCGCGCGGAATGGCTGCTTGGTCTAAGGCGTCATGCTCCGGTCTGGGTAGCCGTTCCCACGGGAGGTTCGAGTCCTCCCTCGGGAATGTGTGTATGTTGTCCTTAGTGTAAGTTAGTCACGTTGTTTGTAAGCCTATGGACTGATAACCATAGTATCTACATCTACATTCCTACTGCACAAGCAAACCTCACGGTGTGGCCGGAGAGTACTTTGCGTACCATTGCCACCTCCTCCTATTCCAGTCGCGTGTGGCTCGTGGTAAAAATGATTCCCTGTCTGCCTTTGTGTGGGCCCTAATCTCTCTGATCTTATCCTTGTGGTTACTTCACGAAATATACACGGAAGGAAGCAATACAGGGTGTTACAAAAAGGTACGGCCAAACTTCCAGGAAACATTCCTCGCACACAAAGAAAGAAAATATGTTATGAGGACATATGCCCGGAAACGCTTAATTTCCAAGTTAGAGCTCATTTTAGTATTTACGTATGAGGCTTCATTCCAACGTGATCAAATTGTAAATTTTCACAATCAAAATGTGTGGACTGACGAGAATCCGCACGCAATTGTGCAATCACGTCATCATCAGAGATTTTCTCTGAACGTTTGGGCAGGAATTGTTGGTGATGTCTTGATTGGGCATCATGTTCTTCCACCTACGCTCACTGGAGCACGTTAACATGATGTCATACGGGATGCTCTACCTGTGCTGCTAGAACATGTGCCTTTACAAGTACCACACAAGAAGTGGTTCATGCACGATGGAGCTCCTGCACATTTCAGTCGAAGTGTTCGTACGCTTCTCAACAACAGATTCGGTGACCGATGGATTGGTAGAGGCGGACCAATTTCATAGCCTCCTCGCTCTCCTGACCTCAACCCTCTTGACTTTAATTTATGGGGGCATTTGAAAGTTCTTTTCTACGCAAACCCGGTATCAAATGTAGAGACTCTTCGTGCTCGTATTGTGGACGGCTGTGATACAATACGGCATTCTCCAGGGCAGCATCAGCTCATCAGGGATTCCATGCGACGGAGGGTGGATGCATGTATCCTCGCTAACGGAGGACATTTTGAACATTTCCTGTAACAAAGTGTTTGAAGTCACGCTGGTACGTTGTCTTGCTGTGTGTTTTCCATGATTAATGTAATTTGAAGATAAGTAATAAAATGAGCTCTAACATGGAAATTAAGCGTTTCTCGGACTCATGTCCACATATCAGATTTTCTTTCTTTGTGTGTGAGGAATGTTTCCTGAAAGGTTGGCCGTACCTTTTTGTAACACCCTGTATATTGGTTGACTCTTTATGAAACGTTTGGTCTCGTAATTTTGACAAAAGTGCGTACCGCGATACAGAAGGCCTCGCAGCGTCTGCCACTGGAAGTTTTTAATCACCTCTGTGACGCTTTCACGCTCACTAAATGAGCCCGTAACGAAGCGTACTGATCTCCGTTGGATTTTCTTTATGCATTCTATTAACCCTACCTGGATCGGTTCCCACACTGATGAACAATACTCCAACGATGACCGAACGAGTGTTAGGTCCAATAGGTTTACAAACATTTGATTTTTGAATCCACCAGTATAAAGGGGGGCAGGTAGTATAGTGTTGTAGGAGAGAAGCAATAACAGCAAAATGTGTCGGCCCGGAGAGCCTTAGACTCTTCACTGGACGTCGCCAGACTGATGAATCAGAAAAGTTTCAACTCTTCAAAAACTGATGGTCAGGTAATTGTGAAGCAAAAACGGGAACAACCAGGGCTAAATAATGACCAGGCAGACATCATTTTTGATGATTGTTAGGAACTGTCGAGTTTGTCAGATATTTTGCAGAAAGTAGCATGAAAGGAGTGGAAGGAATCACTAGTGCCGAGGCGGAATATCCGTGCGTACTGCGGCGCCGTACTGCGGTGCGCGCGGCTGTTCGTCGTAGTGGGTTCGAATCCCCCCCCCCCCCCTGTGGCATGGGTGTTCGTGTTGTCCTTCGGTTAGTTTACCTTAGTTTAAGTAGTTTGTAAGCTACGGACTAATGACCAAGCAGTAGAGTCCGACAGATTTACAAACATTTGAACATCTTGAGAGCGACTGGAAATGAGTGATTTGGAGAGATAAAATAATCTGTGCACTGTTCCAGTCTGATGGAGGGGTTTGTGAACACCTGGAGAAAGATTCCTGTTATGTTCAAAATGTTTATAAACGTAAGGGGCCAAACAGCTGAGGTCATCGGTCTCTAGACTCACAAACTACTTAAAATAACTTACACTAAGGAAAACACACACATCCATGCCCGAGGGAGGACTCGAACCTCCGACGCGAGCGGCGATCCTTAACGTGGGGCCCCAGACCGCACGCGTGGTGTTCCGTTATGCGGTGTTTTCAGTGGTTTGTGTGTGTTCTACTTACAGAAGACACTAAATGCGGAAGGATATTAACATTTTTGTAGTACTGTCTAGTGCTTACGGTAGAGGAACAGTTTCGAGACGATGGACGTTGTTGTCAGCATGACAACGCACCCGGTGTTGGAGCAAAATCTATGGTGTGTGGGCCGTAACATTCATGAAATTGACTTACCTGCATAGAGTGCCGACGTGAGTCCAATGGAACAGGTTTGGAATACATTAGAACGTCGACTTATCTCCAGAACCCAGGCTCCAACACAAAACCACCACTGGTCTTGAGATACAACGACCAGACATTCCGACATCTCACTGTCAGATCCTGAGCTGTGTTCAAGACATCGTAAAGATGGTGGGTGTACTAACCACATATAAATGTCGACTAATAGTTTTCCGGATACCTTTACTGAATGCATGTTGAACTACAGTCAGAAGAGGAGCGAGTTGGTTTGCATAATATATTTAATATGTCTTCTGACCGTTTTAAGAATTTTTGGACAGTTGATTGACATAATTTTGATCCTATAATCACTGAACGCTTCTCGCATGACTTCCCTATTTATAATGTTGGTTTGGTTCATGTTTTGTTTGTCAATACACGATTGAATCCCCTTAAACCAGTCATGAAACTCTCTTTGCTCCCGTAGTAATTTTCTGATACGGGAATTGAACAACGGCGCAGTGTTTAAGATATAGTGTGGACATAACTGCATTGTTCTTAGCCTGACTTTGAGATGTGCTATTATCGAAGAAACTTTGCCATTATTATGTCGGTGCCTGTTGCACAATAACGTAAACTATGTTCCAGTTTGATCTGTCGGATAATATTTTCGACACGACTGTCAAAAGCAGTGGACTTCTGTGTGTTTTGTGGAAATGCAGAAACTTATATAAAAGTTACAATTTTAAATATGGCTGCTGAAACAACAACCGTTCGTGAAAGATTAACTTTAAGAAACCGATGAGCTGTATTTTTGAGTGTTCATATAAAAGTATTTACTTCTAGCTATTAATCTCCACCGAAAAATCCTCCAAACATATTTTAAGACCAGGCTGTTAACCTACTTTCAATAGGTAAGAATTGGTCTGTTAAATTCAGTCATCACCATACTTCAAAGACGATCCACTTGAAAAAATGTTGATACATTTTAAATATTATTATCATGTAGATAATAAAATATCCGCTTATTACAGCTGAAAATTTCAACACTGAGTTGAAAAAAAAAGTAATTTTATTGTCTACATGATAAATTGACGGAGCAACGAAGGCTGTAATTGTCCAAAACATTACATCTGCGCTGATTCAGTACTCACAAAGGAAAACAGAGCGGGTTTACCATAACTCAAAAAGTCTTAAATATACAAAACATTTTGAACTTAATGGTCCAGAGAAGGCCGAACTTATTTCACTGACAAGCAACACGATGATTGTTCGATACGACGAACGTGACGAGGTTGCCATGATCAAGCAGCTGTCACAGTTTCTCATTCTAGCTTCCGAATGCTTGTCACTGCATTCTGTTATTAGTGTAACACGGCGGGAATATTCCAGCACAACGGAAAGTTAAAGCGTGTTACTCTTGTGTTTCTTTACATAACGACAGTACTATAGAGTATTACATCAATGTCTAAGTCAGGTACTTCCCTATTACATCGTTAAATGCGTTGCAAATGAAGAATTTATTTTTAAAAACATATAATTGAGCTGGCTTTTATGAAACCCATCAATCTCTCTCCGTCTCCACTTAGAAAAGAATAAGGTCTCTTATGAGCTGACCTCTGTACAATTCAGATTTTAACCCGAGTAGCGGTTCAACGAATGTTTCGGAAAGTTGTATTGACGTCAGGTTACAGAGAATCAGATCAGTTGCTGCTCTCGTCGGAGAACGTGTTCTCCATTTGCCAGGAAATCCTGCGCCAGTAAATTTCTGGTATGCCTGCGAGAGGAGAGAATGTAATAAAGGCGGGGCGTAGCAGAGGCCACTATTACACGCCCTGACATTAGATAGACTCGAGCGAATATTCTCAATTCACATTCGTGCTGGGTTTCTAGTACTCTTGAACAGTAAGCCATTCACAATTTCGAGAAATTGTATCAAGAAGTACTTAATCTGTGATCGAAACGGTCAATGATGAACATAAATCGAAATACCTATATTCATAGGAAGAGCTAGCGAAAGGAAAATACTGAAACAAAAGTTTTAGAGAGAGAGTACTAGATATGTATGCATGAGGAGGGAAATTGGACACATCGTTTCAGAGGAATCATCCTAGTGATTGGACAAATGACCGTTTGTCAGGCAATTTTTTTTCATTCAATCGGTTTTTTATTCGAATGAATAGGACCTGTGACCGTGTCAGCTACTATATATGAAAGTTTTTCAGTCACTCGCTGTGTTTGAGGGGTTTCTCTCAAAGCGAGACAACCGGCTGAAAATAGTCTGACGGTCGCCGACTTTATATGAATATTTTTCACTCACTCACGGACTTTGAATTATTTATTGCCGGCCGCGGTGGCCGAGAGGACTGCGGCGCGACAGTCACGGTCTGCACGGCCACTACGGCCTGGGGTTCGAATCCCCCCTCTTAGCTAGTTCATAAGTAGTTTGTAAGTTTAGGGACTGATGACCCCGTAGTTAAGTGCCATAAGCTTTACAAACATTTGAGTTTGAATTATTTATTTACATATTTTTCCAGCCATTTTTGTTACACATGGACCATGACTATGAGGGATAACAACTTTTTGGAGATAAAGTATATTATTTCAAGGAGATGTAAACCTACGTAACAAAACAGCAGTGTCCGTCTGTTTGTAATTCATAAAAAAATTATTGTTTTATTTGGACTTCATCAAATCTTTCACATTTGACTTTCAAAAGAAGAGTATAGTCACTGTGAACAAATGATTTCGTGCGCTGTGTGGCACCAATCTACAGTTTTATTCCGATCTTGATGAAATTTTGCACACTTGACCTTCAAATCAGGAGGAAGATCAATGTCTGCATAATAGAGAGTACCTCGCATCAACTTTCGGCACCGCTTGACCGATCCCAGGAAAGTTGGCATATGTATGTATGTTTTCAGGAAGAAATGTTCAAATGTTTGTAATCCTAAGAGACAAAACTGCTAAGGGCATCGGTCTCTAGACTTACAAACTACTTAAACTAACTTATGCTAAGGAAAACACACACACCCATGTCCGAGTGAGGACTGAAATATCCGACGGGGAGTGGCCGTGCAGTCCGTCCCACACCGCACGGCCATTTCTGAGAGAAGCTTCATATACTGCGAAAGCCACCGTATGGGGCATGATGGAGGGTACCTTGCAATATACTTCAACAACAGTTCACTGATCGCCATGAAACTTAACAAATGTTTGTAATTTTTATATTCAGGAGGAGGAAAAAAAGGTTTGAGAAGGGGGGAGGGAGAATATGGAAAGAGAGAGGAAAAATTGAAGTAGACCAGGGGAAGGAAAGGATGGACAAGTGAGTTGGACAGAACAGAGAGAGCAGGAGGAGTAGGTCAACAGAGAGAGGGGAAGGAGGGGAGGAGTGATAGAAGATCGTAATAAATAGAAAACGAAGGTACATTTGTATCAGGACGAGAGCAGGAGCAAGTAGACAGAGAAAGGAGGATGGGTAGAGTGGGTGAGGATGGGGAGGAGCAAGAGGGAAGGGAGCAGGAGGAGTGATAGTTGACGTGCATCGAGGGGGAGGAAGATACGGAGGGATTCAGGGGGGTGGGGAGAGAAAGGAAGCTTAGGGTTTAAAGTCCCGCCGAAAGCGTGGGCATTAGAGACGGAGCTTAACGATCGGATTTTCGGGAAAGGGTGGAGGGAAAATTGGCCGTGTCCGTTGAAAGCAACCATCCCGGCATTTACCAGGAGTGGTTTAGGGAAATCACGGAAAACCTAGATCTGGATGGCCGCAGGTGGATTTGAACCACCATCTGCCCGAATGCGAGTCCAGTGTCTTACCACTGCGCCACCTCGCTCGGTTCGAGGAATAAATTGACAGAGAAAGGAGGGAGATGGAGATGGACAGAGGATAAGAAAGGTAGTAAACTAACAGAATAATACAAGAAATGTATTCGCAATTGCGAATATTAATCAGCATCAGCTGTATGGTGTAATGGTGACATATGAAAATTTGTGCCGGGCCGGGACTCGAACCCGGATTCCCCGCTTATCACGAGCGGTCGCGTTACCTTTACGCTACCCGCGCACGCTCACCGGAATGACCCAAACCTTCATATGCCACACATTGCCTACTGCCCATGTGTGCTCGTACATTCTATGATGTAATTTCCGCACAGGGTGAGACTTTTTAGTACATTTGTCGCAAGCCTTACTATGCCTGATTTTAGAATTCGATGCATGCATGTCTGAAGGACGTTTGCTTAGTTCTATCAAGAAACACGGACACTGCACATCGTATTTAACAGAATAATAATACTCGGGCAACGTTAGTGTTACATCCAACAAAAATTGCGTATCTAAAAATATTTATTTTCAGAATTTATGTTATTTATTTACTTAAATACGAATTTCGTGCTTGTGGAGTTAAATAGCAATTTTTCTTTGGAGTTAAGACTTCAATATCCGGTGTCGGCCTGTAAAATTGAATGTAGGCCTGTAAATAAATGGACAATCACTTTTTAACACGTTTTTATTGAGTCTATTTCTTGTTTGTTCTCTACAGATTTTGTAACTGATTTCAAACCAACATTCCTACAAGCTAACAACCTGAACCTTTCAGCATAGTTAAAAAATTGATGGTAACGCAATAGTGGCTCGCTTTCGTGCCTAATATGCGTTGCAGGGTACATTGTTTTTCATACCCTGTTCGGTGAAAATTTTGCAATTGATTTCTAATCAACACCCGATAAGGTAGAGACCTGAAATCTCAGCATAGCTCGGAAACGAATAACAATATCACGTAAAATCGATTTCATTTCTTGTGTGTGGCGGAGAGTATTTAATGCACCACTGCTATTTCCATTTTCCTGTTCTAGTCGCGAATGTTTCACAGTTTTGAATGAATGCTACAAGGCCTCGGGTCAGCTCGATTCTCTCTAACTTTTACATTTGTCTCTTTGCGAGATATACATAGGAGAAAGTAATGTTGGTTGACTCTTCTGATGAGAAACGTAAAAATAAAATCTGAAACTTATCTGATATCTCTTTTGTAATCCCATCAAAATGTTTGAAATCAATTGAAATATTTCACACAATCAGACTAAAGCAGAAATATCTATTTAAATTAAAACTTTTTAATATAATACGGCTTTAAATCTGACTAAGAAGTATTAAATAATATCTCCTAGGCCAATACAGGTTCCTAATGTCATACAGATGGTCTTCAAAATTTGTGCTTGTAAATTCTTAACACCTATGATAATACTTGAAAAACTCTAATCGAAAAACTTGGTTCGCATGCAGTATAGAATGTGGATGTGTAAAGTGCACTGAGTAGCTGTTAGGGGAACATCACACAACAGTTCATATCATTTGAAGTGCAATAAAACTGTCAGCGGACAGTTCGTGGGAACTGTCCCGTAGACAGTTTCTTCTTAATAGTCTCTCCAACTCTGATCAACTATAATTAAGAAATGGCATAGGTAGAAAGCTACGGTTTTCTGCATAATATTCACACACCACACACACCTAAAGCTGTTTTTCTTTTCTTATTAGATCAAGATGAAATAGGAGATAGTATACTGAGTGATGAATGTGACAGAGCCTTGAAAGACCTAGGTCGGAACAAGATCCCAGGAGTAGATGACATACCCTCAGAGCTACTAAAGTCTCTGGGAGAGCCAGCCATGACAAGACTATTTGAACTGGTGTGTAGAATGTATGAGACAGGCGAAATGCCCTCAGACTTTAAGAAAAATGTAATAATCCCCATTCCAAAGAAATCAGGCGCAGACAGGTGTGAAAATTACAGAACCATTAGTTTGATAAGTCATGGTTGTAAAATTTTAACACGAATTATCTACAGGAGAATGGAAAAGCTGGTAGAAGCTGACCTCGGGGAAGATCAGTTTGGATTCAGGAGGAATATAGGAACCCGGGAGGCAATACTCACTTTACGTCTTATCTTAGAAGATAGATTACGAACAGGCAAAACTACATTTTTAGATTTTGTAGATTTGGAGAAAGCATTTGACAATGTTGACTGCAATACACTCTTTCAAATTCTGAAGTCAGCAGGGGTAAAATATAGGGAAAGGAGAATTATTTACAACTTGTACAAAAACCAGACCGCAGTTATTAGACGCGAAGGGCATGAAAGGGAAGCATCAGTTGGGAAGGGAGTAAGACAGGGTTGTAGCCTTTCTCCGATGTTATTCAATTTGTACATCGAGCAGGCGGTGAAGGAAAGCAAGGAAAAATTTGGAACAGGGATTAAAGTTCAGAGGGAAGAAATAAAAACATTGCGTTTCGCTGATGACATTGTAATTCTATCAGAGACAGCAAAGGACCTGGAAGAGCAGTTGAATGGAATGGACAGTGTGTTGAAGAGAGCGTATAAAATGAACATTAACAAGAGCAAAACAAAAATAATGGAATGCGGTCTTAGAAAATCAGGCGATGCTGAAGGAATTAGATTAGGTAACGATACAATGAAGGTGGTAGATGAGTTTTGTTACTTGGGCAGTAAAATAACAAATGATGGTCGCAGTACAGAGGATATAAAATGCAGAATGGCAATGGGAAGAAAAGCATTTTTGAAAAAGAGAAATTTGCTAACATCGAATATTAATTTAAGTGTAAGGAAGTCTTTTCTGAAGGCATTTGTGTGGAGTGTTGCCTTGTACGGGAGTGAAACATGGACGATAAGCAGTGCGGACAGGAAGAGAATAGAGGCTTTTGAAATGTGGTGCTACAGAAGAATGCTGAAGATTAGGTGGATAGATCGCATAACTAATGAAGAGGTACTGAACAGAATTGGTGAGAAAAGGAATTTTTGGCATACCCTGACTAAAAGAAGGGATCGCTTGGTAGGACACATTCTTAGACATTGAGGAATCGTAAATTTAGCATTGGAGGGAAGTGTGTGGGGTAAAAATCGCAGAGGGAGACCAAGAGACGCGTATAGTAAGCAGATTCAAGTGGATGTGGGTTGCCGTTCTTATGAGGAGATGAAGAGGCTTGCTCAGGATAGAGTAGGGTGGAGAGCTGCATCAAACCAGTCTCCGGACTGAAGACCATAACAACAACAACATCAGATATTGACTGCCATCTCCCCTCCACCCTCCCAAGAGTTGGCACAGTGTGTAAAATGGGTGGCATGGGTCATATCTGACAACGAGATGCTGCTAAACCACATTCATTTCTTCCTTCTTTTGGGCGTGGGGGCGGAAGGCGAACCAACAGGAACTGTGACGTCACACCATAGCAACAACTGTACACGTTAATTACATTACAGCGGCCAGGATATGAAACTGAAATATCGATTACGTATACTGGATGCTAGAAGCACAACACCCTTCCTCTTTTACTACGACAGTCACGATTTGTTTTACATCTGTCCTGAATTTTTTTTAAAAGTAATTCGTGAATCTAATTTGTTACGGATTTAAAAACGTTTAATTCCGAATTAGATGTTCATTTCATCTACTACTGAAATTATATTATTAGCGAACGATTTACGGTGAAATATCTCCCTATCAGGGAGAGCAAATTTGTAAGAGATCATTTTGGAACACACCTTATTTTCCATACTTTATTGAAATAATGAGAAGCCAACAATAATCGGCAATCATACGCACAGCGACGCCGCACAGATCGCCAGACGATTGAATATTATTTTTAATATCATTTGCCTTGCACACGCCCCTTGTCAGCAGTGCAACACAATAGAGGAAACATTCCCTTTCTCGTATTCCCGCTTCCCGCGGTACACCGTGACCATCAGACAACTTACTTTCGACAGACTACTGGTAAAATAACCTGACCACACCCAGATGACCCGTAGTTTCGAAGTTTTAAGTCTGGAGTTGGCAATTGAAGTGAAAGCAGGCCTACCCTAACAATATGTCAGCTTAGTTACGCCTTATGGAATTTGGAACTATTTAATCCGCCGAATTCTGTCTATGTTAAATTTAATGACTTAGCTTCCCTGTATTTCAGGAACCACTGTAGCTATAGACATGAAACTTTTTCAGAACATTAATCTGTGTATTCTGAGTCTACTGAACTACAATAATTGCATTTCAGCCACTGATTTCTGATATACAATTTTTTAATTCAAAATGTTCAAATTTCTGTAAATCTATCGGTCCAAACTGCGTGGTCATCAGTCCGTAGCTTACAAACTACTTAAACCTAGGTAAACTAACCTAAGGACAACACACACACCCATGCCCCAGGGAGGACTCGAACCTCCACGGCGAGCAACCGCGCGCTCCGCAGCGAGACGCTTTAGACCGCTCGGCTACTCCACTGCGGCTTTTTTAAGTACACGGTTAAAAATTTGTGTACTTTTTTGTACTTTAACTAACAGAAACATTAATGTTTGTTTGTTTGCTTTTTTGTTCGTATTTTATACACAGCTATACCGTACATCCGATTGCAATAAAACTTTGTCAACTCATTGCTTGCACTCGCGCGAAGGTTATAGGTATAATAAAATTAACTGCATATGGTGCATGGCGGAGGGTGCTTTACAATTAGTTAATGCCGGTCGCGGTGGCCGAGCGCTCTGCGGCGCGCCAGTCACGGTCCGCACGGCCACTACGGTCGGGGGTTCGAATCCCCCCTCGGGCATGGATATTTGTGCAGTCCTTAGTCTTAGCTAGTTCATAAGGAGTTTGTAAGTTTAGGGACTAATGACCCCGTAGTTAAGTCCCTTAAACTATACAAGCATTTGAACATTTTTTGAATTAGTTAATTCGTTTCTTATGCCTTCATCCTGAAATGGCTGGACGGATATGAATGAAATTTGGAACAGCGGTAGCTTACACCCTGTTTACACATGGACTGCCTTTCGTAAGCTACCGTATGGTGCATGGCGGTGGGTTCCTTACGATGTGTTAGTGTTTGCTACCTTTCATGCTCAAAGGGATAGACAGAATTGAATCAAATTTTTAATGGAGATAGTTTATACCATGCATTAATATATGGCCTACCTTTCGTAAGCCACCGTACGGTGCGTGGCGGAGGGTACCTTGCAAAGTGTTAATGCGTTTCTCTTCACGCTGAAACAGCTGGACGGATTTGAATGAAATATGGCATCAACGCATGAGCTACCTTTAGGAAGCCACCGTACGGTGCATGGTGGAGGGTGCCTTACAGTGGGCCAAACATTTGTTACACTTCATGCTGAAACGGCTGGAAGTAATTGAATGAAATGTGGAATGAAGGTAGCTTATACGCCGAATTAATACATGGGCTACCTTTCGTAAGTCTCGATAGGTGCATGGCGGAGGCTACATTACAACAAACATCCAAATTGTTTGACTGCTCACCGTGAAAGTCAGCACATGAATGTATGTTTTCATGAAGGGAATTTTAGTAATCAGCAAGCCAGTGAATTTAGTATGGTGGAGGATACCTTGCCACTTTGACACCGTTTGACCAGTCACCATGAAACTTGACGCGTATTTGTATGTTTTCATACATAGGAGGGAGAGGAGTTGTTGGAGGGGGAGACGTACAAAGAGCGGGTGGAGGAGGCGACGGAGAGAGAGAGAGAGGGGGGGGGAGAAGAGGAGAATGAGAGAGGAGAGATGGTGACAGACGGGTGAACGGAGATGAGCAGAGGGAGGGGAGGAGGAAATGGACAGAGAAAGGGGCAGGAGGAGACGGGGGGAGGAACAGGGAATAGAGGGAAGGGAAAGGAGAAGATGGACTAATGGAAGATTGGAAACCTCATATATTTGTTCGTTTGTTTGTACTTTATGCGCTACCATAACGTTCATATGATTACGATAAAATTTCAACTTCCTTCTTGCTCTTGCGTGAAGATTGTGGAACTAGTACAGTTAACTTACAGTAGGTGGCGCGCGTTTTCTACCGGAAAATGCATTTGAAAGGCCATGAAAGTGAACAGTTTTATAATTTTTTACCGATGGAGGAGGCCATAGACTCAGAAGGTGGACGAGGATTTCGATGGAGAGACAAAGAGGTTATTGGCAGGGAAAGAGGAAGGTGGAGATGAACAAGAAAAGAGGGATAGGAGGGTATGATCAGAGAGAGAGGGGAAATAAGGAGGAGCAGAGAGAGACAGGGAGGAGGAAGAGGAAATGGGCAAATAGAGAAGGAAAGAGATGGACGGAGAAAGAAAAGGAGAGGAGAGATGGACTAAATTCAGATGTTCAAAAGTTTGTAAATCTATGTGACTTAACTTCTCTGGTCAGCAGTCCCTAGGCGTACAAACTACTTAAATCAACTTATGCTAAGGACAACAAATACACCCATGCCCGATGGAGGACTCGAACCTTTGACGGTGAGGAATCGGCGCGCTTCACAGCGAGGCGCCTTGAAATGCTCGGTCGCTCTACCGCGGTATGGACTAACTTAAAACTGCAATAAATAAGTTCCAGGGCGACGCCGGGTTTTCAGTTAAACACAGGGTAAGCTATTAAATACTGAGGAATGGAATTGCGGTCACCATGTTCCTTACACAGACAACTTTGTCGCTTGCTCAGAGGTAGGCTCACCAAAGAATTTATTCATATTAGATCCTGGGCAAGTAACAAGAAATTCTGTTTATAGTCAAGTTTTGAATTAAATTAATGTATGAATATAAATGCGTAGGGTTCCGCGGTCGGAGTCAGTTGACATAAAAGTTTTCTGGCTGTTGTACTGCGTTATAATGTAAGAACGTAATAGCTGTCTCACATCATGACGCGGTACAACACCGAGAAATTTTTTATGTCAACTAATGAATGAATGGTACATATCATTTTTATTTTGATTACTACCTTTCTTTGTTTGGATACTGCACTTATAAATTTTTCATTATGTAAGGCAGCCTTATTTCTTAAATATTCTCTCGTAAATACAACATGTTTTTAGAAACGAGGAGATGGGTAGAGAGAAGGGATAGGAGAAGTACTAACAGAAGGCTGGAATAAATAAATAAATACCCGGTCAACGCCGGGCTTCCAGCTAGTCCTAAATAATTTTAATTATACATAACATTTTGTTGTTCTTTTAGTTCAGTAGACACACATTATATATGTTATTACTCCATGAAAATCTGAATACTCTACTCGAAGTGGTTTCTGAGATTTATGGAAAAATTCAACAGGAAATGTAAATTTTCTGAAGTTTCAAAAGACTATAACTCACTTAATATATGCTTTTTTCATTTTTAGTCACTCAGAAGCACCCTGCACCTAACTGTATATCATACTCTTGATCGTTTTCCAAGTTTTTTCTTCTTTTCTTCTTCCTGGACTCCTTAGTGACCAACTGTGCTACATATACTGCTGCAAATACTGAGGAATGGAATTGAGGTCACCATGTTCCTTACACAGACAACTTTGTCGCTTGATCAGAGGTAGGCTCACCAAAGAATTTATTCATATTAGATCCTGGGCAAGTAATAAGAAATTTTGTTTATAGTCAAGTTATATCAATGCGAAGCTTGTCCATCCGTTCAAGTTCTCTAATTCAGTTTGCTCCAGGTTTAATTCCGATATGCTGTAGCACTTACACTCTACCAACGTTGCCATCATTAAAAGGAATAACAGCATCACTGACCCCCCACTTTAGTGTCTTCATTCCAACAAAATCATTTTTTGTAAGCGAATCCATATATTTGCAAATGATTGGTAAAGGGACGGAAGGAAGAAGAATAGGAAAGAAAGGATTGTCAGTGGCCGCATTTGGGCAGTGATATTAAGCAATGGAGACAAGTGAAAATGTGAGCCGGACCGGGAATCGAACCCTGGTCTGCCGCTTCGGGCCAGCGGTCGCCTTAACCACTTGGCCACCCGTGCCCGCCTCCCGTCCGTCTGAAATTCTCACAAATCGCACGCTATGTTTGTAGCGCCCCTATCGTCCATGCCCTCTTACACTCGCCATTACGGATTCCCGTGCGAGGTTAGACGTATGATCGCATCTGCGGTGAAATAACTGAAGCTAACGCCGTCGCCGCGTTTAAATACTTATTGGTGTGGTGTCAGTTCTTTCGGACGTCCGAAAGAACAGACAGCACACCAATACAATAAGAATCCATATATTATTGAAAGTAAAAGTAGGCCACTGTACGAAATAAAAGCTTAATTCTGGTAGGAGGTACCAGATAAGAATTTACTGTTATAAAGAAGCTTAATTTTAGCAGTAAAATTTGCAAAAGATCCGTGTGAGCTACCAGTTACTCCCTGCTGCAAAACCTTGTTCCCTGGCCCAAATTGAGAGCTGACTTGGTTTAAATTACTCTAATAACAGGAAGTTAACGACACACTGGCCAATATACGTAGCAGCTCACACGAAATTACACACAGACATTAATAAACAAACCACCACAATTAAAGTTATTTCATAAAGGTGGCTAAGAAAACATTTATGGCGCAACGGAACTTAAACATAAAAAATTGCATCTGAGCTTGTACTCAGCAGTGGTGAAAAACAATATTAAATAAAAAGGGAAAGGTACTCGAAAACTACAATTTATAGGCAAGTCAAAATTATACTGAACTTAACTTGTTTATTCAAAAAAGTGTTCAAATGTTTGTATAGCTTATGGGACTTAACTACTGGGTCATCAGTCCCTAAACTTACATACTATTTATGAACTAGCTAACACTAAAGACGGCACAAATATCCATGCCCGAGGGGGGATTCGAACCCCGACCGTAGTGGCCGTGCAGACCGTGACTGGAGCGCCTTAGTCTACTCGGCCACCGCGGCCGGCCTTGTTTATCAGGACAAACGCAAGCAAAATGGGGAACCAATTTTGTTAATACAATAAAAAGCATCCCATGTACATGTTATAATACTGACGGTGCCCAGCATCGAATTTCATAAATTACTCAGAACTTAACGCTACTGGCGGGGAAGATTTATAAACAACACTCACTCGCTCACACACACGCAATGCAACAGCGAAACACACCAAAATCAGCGTGTCGAAGCGAGGCAGAGCGGTCTAAAGCATCTCGCTGCGGAGCGCGCGGTTGCTCGCCGTGGAGGTTCGAGTCCTTCCTGGGGTATGGGTGTGTGTGTTTGTCCTTAGCTTAGTTTACCTAGGTTTAAGTAGTTTGTAAGCTACGGACTGATGACCACGCAGTTTGGTCCGATAGATTTACAGACAATTGAAGCGAGGCAGTATCAGGCGCCACTATCGTAGGCAAAATTCAACAAACCCGGAGGTACCTCACAATATACAATAAAACTGCGAAGATGGCTCTGGTCTGTCGTACCTGATTTGAGATGGTGCGTGAGTATAGCAAAGTTAAGTTGCATTTAGATTAGACCGCGAGCAAACAGGCTAACGGCGACACACGGCTACGAGACATGATCGCACTCCACTGAAGGTAGAGTGGTTAAAAATCGGATTCATGACACAAAATCACGGCGGACTCATAAGTTGCAATGTGAGACTTAACTATTTAGGCACTGGTTTTATGAGAAGTGGAGTGAATTCAGTTGACTAGTTGCAAACCCCTGCAGTCGGAGTTCGGATCCACGTGGTTCGGAAAACCGATAAAAATGTATAAATTCAATTTCCGAAATATAAACAAAATTTACTACGGCACGCAACCCTTAGAAATGTTTAGAATTACATAAGGAAGCGAATGAAATGCAGCTACACGCGACAGGGAGCGATTACAGAGACGGATGAAGTACGGTATAAAAAAAAAAAAAAAAAAAAAAAAAAAAAACAGAAAAGTGAAATAATTACAAAGACAAAAAAAAAAAAAAATACAACACACAACCCAGAGAAAAGTTTGGATTTCGTAAGCAAGCTATTGAAGGAGATTGTACAAGGCTCGGAGAGAATTACTGACAAAGACAGAGTGCATAGTACAAGTTCGGAGAAGAAACAGCAGACTTAAAATAGGCGGGGAGGGAAGATCGCGAAATATTTGTGGAAATCAAAAGGATACCAACATAGTTACTTGCCTGATGGGCATGGAACAAACAAGAGTGGAAGCTGTAGGCTTAGTTCTGAGAACCAACCACATGGAACATATATCACTCACAGAAGGAAATGATAAGAAAGCTTTTACATGCACTGTACAAAAATGAACATATCGTCTGTTACAAATCAGGCCCCACAAAGAATTTACACAGAGTTCGTACACCGCCACAAAATCACAAATGGTTTGAATATACCAGGCCGTTATCAAACTGCAACTAGTAACTCATACACCGCGTTTATCTGTTGGAAATCACTGGATTGAAAAACTAGAACACATTTCCGTGTACGATCGGAAAAAAATATTCCGAAAAATGAATCTAAGTTCAAGAGTTAAATATGCTAGACAATGAATCGCTACCGTCTCTGCAGACACAAGAGCAGAACCAATCTTACCTCACCGCGGTCCGAGCACAAAGTGAAGACCTGGCGACCAGGAGGCGCAGGAAAGCTACCAGAAACTGGGAAATCCATGATAACAGCGGTGGTAGGGAGAGAAGATCATGAGACTCGCCCTGAAGAAGGCTTATTGACTAGCTTGTAACCAAAGGGTGTAGAAACCTCTTTGGTCGCATCAGCAGCAGGAATTGGTAACGACTAACTATTGACTCTGAGCCAGAGAGAACCATGCAAAGCTAGCTATTACCACCCACATTCAGACAGCCATTAGATCCTCGAACATCTACTTAAAAGTAAAACAAGTACACATTCGCACAGGGACAATAATAAATTATTAAAATAACAAAATCCTAGCAATATTAACTAACATTTCAGAAACAAATATTTTAAAACATGAAATAAAAATGCTGTTCCTCATGGCTTGAAAAGAGTGGGGTTCTAGTTTTAACAAAATGCTAACTGACATCAAATAAATTACAATTTTATAAAAAATATATAGACGACGACTGACGGTTGTCTTTAATTACCCCTTTGTTAATTGAAAATTTTGATGTAGGCTGAGGTAATTATATTACATCAGAGACAGCAAACTTTTCTAAGCTAACATAGAAAGCTGGGGCACTTCACTTATACACAGCAAATACAAACGACAAAAAAAGCACATTGTAAAATACTAATTCCTATAAAAACTAAATCGATGAAGATGCAAATGTGGCTGGTGAGACCACGGGATTGGGACAACATGTATAACAATCCAAAATTTACAAAGAAACATAGACAAATCATAAATATAGAACATACATGACATTGAAACACACAATAAATAAATAAATAAATAAATTACATGGTTGAACGTATCCTTCTATGTTGTATCACATGATTAGTAAGAAGTGAAAACACCAAATTGTACATAATTAGAGTCATATTTTAAAATTGCTGAGGGCGACCAGGATCGCTAAAGGGAAAGGGCTTTTTAGCAAGTGAATCGTATTTCGCACTCTCAGACCGTCCACTGTTTTGACTGCTCACACCACTTTTCAACCTGATGCTGTCCTTCACATTGTCGTCCACTCAACACTGGTTTTTAAGTCACAAGCACTGTTCTCATCAGTGAAAAACGTAAACTTGGGCCTTCGAAGGGGGGGGGGGGGGTGACAATCTTGTAGAAGATACTGGGAGGAAACTAAAACCTGCACACATAAGAAGATACTTTTAACTTTTTGTGTATCTTCCTCAGCTATTCAACTGCATCCGATGTGAGTAGGAGGGTGTGTTTAGTGCACCTGTCTGCAGGCCTGGCAGCCCTTGTTCCTGTGGCAGGTGGCTCAACGGGTGCTGGGCGGGTGCAAAGGCTGACCACTGGAAGAACTTAGCCAGCCGCGTCTTTTGTGTGCCCTGACAGCCGGTAGCTCTGGACCACTGACAAGTATATACAGACGGGAAACCTCCATAAGGGCCCGGTCCTACGCTCAGGGGTGCGGAGAGGGAGGGTTTCCAGCAGTTCCGTAAGATGTCCCATGATGGCGCTGCGGTCAGAAGCAGCCCTTTAAACTGGCCAGAGCAGGCGGCAGGTAGCGGCTGTCCCCACCACCACCTCCCCTCAAACGCCAGCAAGCCGGACACAGCCGTGGCCTCGTGAAAGGCGGCACGAGCTCTCCCCTCAGCATCCCCTCCACACTACCCTCTGATTTGCGAGAGTCACCCTAAGCCAGGGAACCGCCTGACACCTGCTAGCATCTTACGGAACTACGAGGGGAGCGTAGGACAGTGGTTTAGGGGGGCTTCTCCTCTGTATATGTTATTCTGTGTCTAGACTCAGCACTGTGTAGCTCGCCAGCCACACAGTTTTGTGTGGCTGCTAATTATCCAAACTAGCCGGCGGGGACCGACAGCTTGACCGGATACCTGTTATGAAGGTATGGCAGGTCGGCCGCTCGTCTTCCGGCATCCCGCCAAACCCCTGGTAACTCTGAGGTCGGTTTCAGTTTCGGTCCAAACCGCGTGCGCAAGGCTGGCACCAATTCCAACCGACGCATGCCTCTGTCATGGCCACAGACACCATCACAAATTTGTCAACACTTTGGTACACACTGTTACCAAAAGACACCCTAAACTTACAAGGAACTCCATCATGTCATAATCGTGGAGAGCCCTCGAATTCTTTTTCAAATAAACATTTAACAAACATACAATTGACCTGTTTAGCCATAACATTTTATAATTAAAACACTTATTTAAATATACTAAAATTAACACTTAAATTAGCCAATAGCGAACAGTTCTTCAAATTACGTAAAACATTTTAACATTGAAGATACAATATTCACAGATATAAGAATTCGGTTTCAATTCAAATTGAAGCGCAAAACACAATTGACATATTACATTGAAATCACAGAGATTTATATATCAATAATAAAATAGGTTATCCTATAACTAAATACAACATTGAGAATAATATTTTTAATAAATTAAACATGGTCCAGTATAAGCAACTGTACCTAATCCACTATAATTCAGTCCACAGGGCAGTTCGTCACGTCAGGTCATAGTCTTTGTTAGTTTGAGGGCAGCTTGCAGCGCTATGCAAAAACTAACTACTATACCACCATGCAGCGCTACGCAAATACCAATTACTGCCTACAGCCCGGGCGCAAATTATTCTAAGTACCACGCGAGGTGGGGAGGGTGGTTTCTTGAGCTCGCCGGTCTGGTTCCACGCGCTGCAAATTGGAGGTTAGTGCCTGTAAACAGACATACACCAGTCGCTTATGCAGAGGCGAGAAAACACTATTACACATATTAACTAAAACACGAGATAATACATCTTGGAAGTAGAACAAATGTTCAAATGTTTGTAAAGTCTATGGGACTTAACTACGGGGTCATCAGTCCCTAAACTTACAAACTGCTTATGAACTACTTACGAACTAGGACGGCACAAATATCCATGCCCGAGGGGGGATTCGAACCCCCGACCGCAGTGGCCGTGCAGACCATGACTGGAGCGCCTTAGTCTCCTCGGCCACCGCGGCCGGCGAAGTAGAACAAAAAGAAAACACATGATCAAATGCACAAACACATAAAATAAATATCAATTATCCACACATGTTAGACAATCCTAAGTTAATAAAGTGAGATCTAAGGTACTAGTGACTTACATTGTAACCTAATCTTACCACAATCATGCTGAAAAATTAAGAGTGAGAATTAGTGGTTGCAGGGTTTGCCATCCTATCGATGTTAGACCGTTTTGGTGTCCTCGTTATACACGTTAGGCAGACTGTTCTTTGACATTGAGCTTGCCATTCTTCAACTCCTTTATTTTTCTTTTATTTCCTCACAAATTTTTCTGTTTCTGAATGTTCAAATGTTTGTAGAACTTATGGGACTTAACTACGGGGTCATCAGTCCCTAAGCTTACAAACTACTTATGAACTAGCTAAGACTAAGGACGGCACAAATATCCATGCCCGAGGGGGGATTCGAACCCCCGACCCTAGTGGCCGTGCAGATCGTGACTGGAGCGCCTCAGCCCCCTCGGCCACCGCGGCCGGCGTTTCTGAATGTGATTCTGGCCTTTTCCACAGATCACGTTCGGTCCTTTAATTTACAAAATTGTCCTGCAAAACTTATCTGAAAAATGCAAGTTGGTTCTATTAATAAGCCGGGTGTATATTGTCAATGAAATTTAGATGAACCCCTTCGTTCGTGCTCGGCCGCGACCGTCTACCGGTCGAATCGCACACCTCCTGTTATTCACACGGACAATCCCTAAACAAAATTAAAATTATCTAGACCCCTAAGCAACAACAACACAGTGCATCCACGTGCAACTAAAAATCCTATGAATTACGGCGTTGGAACCTACCACGACGTCTTATTAACATGCTACCTAACTGGGAGATAGCCGAAACAAAATCTACAGTGAAGGTGACAACTCAAGCACTCGATAAACAAGGCTAGCTTCACGCACAGTGAAGAAGAGCACACACAATTAAAACGAGCAAACAGGTACACAAATTACATAAACAAGATATATACAATAAAATACTTAACATGGCCTAAACACCTATGATGAGGGACCATCAATCCTCACGATGGAAACAAAAGATAAAACAGGGACAAAAAGGGACTATGTGAGGTGGGCAGTCTTATAGCTAACAGAGACACTTGGATATGTCACTCTAATAATTCTTTAAGTACAAATCGGAGCGTCAAGGTAACGTACATCGAACAGCTGACCAGGAGAAACTGGCAAGTTGCTGTTACCACGCCATTAGCGGCGTGCACCATATAGTACAGAAAACACGCATACAACATAAAGACGCGTTATGGCGAAATGAAATCGCACAACAAACACATAAATGTACAAAGGACACACATAACAAAATACACTATTAAAGCAAACCATTTAAAGAAAGCTGCAAAAGACATACAAGATACAGCATAAATTTACAAACACAAATTACATAGTTAGATTAGATCAATACTTGTTCCATAGATCATATATACGACATTTCGTAATGGTGTGGAACGTGTCAGTTTAGTAAATGTTGTCAATACTTGGCAATCAATATTTTAAGGATTTTTTTATTTATTTATTTTTTAAGTTTTATCTAAAAATTCATCTACATTGTAGAAGGAGTTGCCATTCAGAAATTCCTCTAATTTCTTTTTAAATACTAGTTGGCTATCTGTCAGACTTTTGATGCTACTTGGTAAGTGACCAAAGACTTTTGTGGCAGCATAATTCACCCCTTTCTCAGCCAAAGTTAGATTTGTGAATATCATCCTTTCTCCTAGTGTTGTAGCTATCCACACTGCTATTACTTTTGAATTGGGTCGGATTGTTAATAACAAATTTCATGATAATATATATATATATTGTGAAGCTACAGTGAGTATCTCTAGATCCCTAAATAAATGTCTGCAGGATGCTCTTGGGTGGGCTCCAGCAATTATTCTGATTACACGCTTTTGTGCAATGAATACTTTTTTACTAAATGTTGAATTGCCCCAGAATATGATCCCCTATGAAAGCAGTGAATGAAAATAGGCGTAGTAAGCTAATTTACTGAGACTTATATCACCACGGATGTTGGTAAGAATAACACTAAATCTACCCTAGAAAACACAAAATTAAAGAAAACTTAGAATGTACGTTACTGGCTTGTGCTGGGGCCGGGGTCTTGGGGTCCAGTGTGGCGCGGATCAGCGGAACTGATTTCCATGTCTTCCGTTGGCGGGTCGTGTGGCTTTTTCTGGCCTTTATCGGCCACCTCCTCTTCCTATTCCAGTCGCGTACGGTTCGAGGTAAAACGATTCTCGGTATTCCTCTGTGTGAGCTCTAATCTCTCTACTTTTATCCTTGTGGTCTACACGCCAGATATACGTAACAGCAAGAAAAACATCAGTTGACTTCTCAAGAAATGTACAAATGTTTGTACAGCTTATGGGACTTAACTACGTGGTCATCAGTCCCTAAACTTACAAACTACTTATGAACTACTTACGAACTAGGACGGCACAAATATCCATGCCCGAGGGGGGATTCGAACCCCCGACCGTAGTGGCCGTGCTGACCGTGACTGGAGCGCCTCAGTCACCTCGGCCACCGCGGCCGGCAAGAAATGTACGCTCTCAGAATTTTGACAGATGCCCGCACCGTGATGTAGAATGTCTCTCTTACAGCGTCTGCCATTAGGGTTTCCTAATAATGTGTGTGAAGCTTTCGCCCTTACTCCATGAGTCTGTAATAAAGCGTGCTGCTCTACGTAGGATTTTCTCTATGACTCCTATCAAACCTACGTGGTACTGATCCCGACGGCTGCGGTGGCCGAGCGGTCTGCGGCGTGCCAGTCACCGTCTGCACGGCCGCTGCGGTCGGGGGTTCGAATCCCCCCTCGGGCATGGATGTTTGTGCCGTATTTAGTGTAAGCTAGTTCATAAGTAGCTTGTTCGTTTAGGGACTGATGACCCCGTAGTCAAGTCCTATAAGCTCTACAAACATTTGAACGCTTTGAATTTGGTACTGATCCGACTCTGATGAGTTATAGTCAAACGCCGGCCGCGGTGGCCGAGCGCTCTGCGGCGCGCCAGTCACAGTCCGCACGGTCACTACGCTCGGGGGTTCGAATCCCCCCTCGGGCATGGATGTTTGTGCCGTATTTAGTGTAAGCTAGTTCATAAGTAGCTTGTTCGTTTAGGGACTGATGACCCCGTAGTCAAGTCCTATAAGCTCTACAAACATTTGAACGTTTTGAATTTGGTACTGATCCGACTCTGATGAGTTATAGTCAAACGCCGGCCGCGGTGGCCGAGCGCTCTGCGGCGCGCCAGTCACAGTCCGCACGGTCACTACGCTCGGGGGTTCGAATCCCCCCTCGGGCATGGATGTTTGTGCCGTATTTAGTGTAAGCTAGTTCATAAGTAGCTTGTTCGTTTAGGGACTGATGACCCCGTAGTCAAGTCCTATAAGCTCTACAAACATTTGAACGCTTTGAATTTGGTACGGATCCGACTCTGATGAGTTATAGTCAAACGCCGGCCGCGGTGGCCGAGCGCTCTGCGGCGCGCCAGTCACAGTCCGCACGGTCACTACGCTCGGGGGTTCGAATCCCCCCTCGGGCATGGATGTTTGTGCCATATTTAGTGTAAGCTAGTTCATAAGTAGCTTGTTCGTTTAGGGACTGATGACCCCGTAGTCAAGTCCTATAAGCTCTACAAACATTTGAACGTTTTGAATTTGGTACTGATCCGACTCTGATGAGTTATAGTCAAACGCCGGCCGCGGTGGCCGAGCGCTCTGCGGCGCGCCAGTCACAGTCCGCACGGTCACTACGCTCGGGGGTTCGAATCCCCCCTCGGGCATGGATGTTTGTGCCATATTTAGTGTAAGCTAGTTCATAAGTAGCTTGTTCGTTTAGGGACTGATGACCCCGTAGTCAAGTCCTATAAGCTCTACAAACATTTGAACGTTTTGAATTTGGTACTGATCCGACTCTGATGAGTTATAGTCAAACGCCGGCCGCGGTGGCCGAGCGCTCTGCGGCGCGCCAGTCACAGTCCGCACGGTCACTACGCTCGGGGGTTCGAATCCCCCCTCGGGCATGGATGTTTGTGCCGTATTTAGTGTAAGCTAGTTCATAAGTAGCTTGTTCGTTTAGGGACTGATGACCCCGTAGTCAAGTCCTATAAGCTCTACAAACATTTGAACGTTTTGAATTTGGTACTGATCCGACTCTGATGAGTTATAGTCAAACGCCGGCCGCGGTGGCCGAGCGCTCTGCGGCGCGCCAGTCACAGTCCGCACGGTCACTACGCTCGGGGGTTCGAATCCCCCCTCGGGCATGGATGTTTGTGCCGTATTTAGTGTAAGCTAGTTCATAAGTAGCTTGTTCGTTTAGGGACTGATGACCCCGTAGTCAAGTCCTATAAGCTCTACAAACATTTGAACGTTTTGAATTTGGTACTGATCCGACTCTGATGAGTTATAGTCAAACGCCGGCCGCGGTGGCCGAGCGCTCTGCGGCGCGCCAGTCACAGTCCGCACGGTCACTACGCTCGGGGGTTCGAATCCCCCCTCGGGCATGGATGTTTGTGCCGTATTTAGTGTAAGCTAGTTCATAAGTAGCTTGTTCGTTTAGGGACTGATGACCCCGTAGTCAAGTCCTATAAGCTCTACAAACATTTGAACGTTTTGAATTTGGTACTGATCCGACTCTGATGAGTTATAGTCAAACGCCGGCCGCGGTGGCCGAGCGCTCTGCGGCGCGCCAGTCACAGTCCACACGGTCACTACGCTCGGGGGTTCGAATCCCCCCTCGGGCATGGATGTTTGTGCCGTATTTAGTGTAAGCTAGTTCATAAGTAGCTTGTTCGTTTAGGGACTGATGACCCCGTAGTCAAGTCCTATAAGCTCTACAAACATTTGAACGTTTTGAATTTGGTACTGATCCGACTCTGATGAGTTATAGTCAAACGCCGGCCGCGGTGGCCGAGCGCTCTGCGGCGCGCCAGTCACAGTCCGCACGGTCACTACGCTCGGGGGTTCGAATCCCCCCTCGGGCATGGATGTTTGTGCCGTATTTAGTGTAAGCTAGTTCATAAGTAGCTTGTTCGTTTAGGGACTGATGACCCCGTAGTCAAGTCCTATAAGCTCTACAAACATTTGAACGTTTTGAATTTGGTACTGATCCGACTCTGATGAGTTATAGTCAAACGCCGGCCGCGGTGGCCGAGCGCTCTGCAGCGCGCCAGTCACAGTCCGCACGGTCACTACGCTCGGGGGTTCGAATCCCCCCTCGGGCATGGATGTTTGTGCCGTATTTAGTGTAAGCTAGTTCATAAGTAGCTTGTTCGTTTAGGGACTGATGACCCCGTAGTCAAGTCCTATAAGCTCTACAAACATTTGAACGTTTTGAATTTGGTACTGATCCGACTCTGATGAGTTATAGTCAAACGCCGGCCGCGGTGGCCGAGCGCTCTGCGGCGCGCCAGTCACAGTCCGCACGGTCACTACGCTCGGGGGTTCGAATCCCTCCTCGGGCATGGATGTTTGTGCCGTATTTAGTGTAAGCTAGTTCATAAGTAGCTTGTTCGTTTAGGGACTGATGACCCCGTAGTCAAGTCCTATAAGCTCTACAAACATTTGAACGTTTTGAATTTGGTACTGATCCGACTCTGATGAGTTATAGTCAAACGCCGGCCGCGGTGGCCGAGCGCTCTGCGGCGCGCCAGTCACAGTCCGCACGGTCACTACGCTCGGGGGTTCGAATCCCCCCTCGGGCATGGATGTTTGTGCCGTATTTAGTGTAAGCTAGTTCATAAGTAGCTTGTTCGTTTAGGGACTGATGACCCCGTAGTCAAGTCCTATAAGCTCTACAAACATTTGAACGCTTTGAATTTGGTACTGATCCGACTCTGATGAGTTATAGTCAAACGCCGGCCGCGGTGGCCGAGCGCTCTGCGGCGCGCCAGTCACAGTCCGCACGGTCACTACGCTCGGGGGTTCGAATCCCCCCTCGGGCATGGATGTTTGTGCCATATTTAGTGTAAGCTAGTTCATAAGTAGCTTGTTTGTTTAGGGACTGATGACCCCGTAGTCAAGTCCTATAAGCTCTACAAACATTTGAACGTTTTGAATTTGGTACTGATCCGACTCTGATGAGTTATAGTCAAACGCCGGCCGCGGTGGCCGAGCGCTCTGCGGCGCGCCAGTCACAGTCCGCACGGTCACTACGCTCGGGGGTTCGAATCCCCCCTCGGGCATGGATGTTTGTGCCGTATTTAGTGTAAGCTAGTTCATAAGTAGCTTGTTCGTTTAGGGACTGATGACCCCGTAGTCAAGTCCTATAAGCTCTACAAACATTTGAACGTTTTGAATTTGGTACTGATCCGACTCTGATGAGTTATAGTCAAACGCCGGCCGCGGTGGCCGAGCGCTCTGCGGCGCGCCAGTCACAGTCCGCACGGTCACTACGCTCGGGGGTTCGAATCCCCCCTCGGGCATGGATGTTTGTGCCGTATTTAGTGTAAGCTAGTTCATAAGTAGCTTGTTCGTTTAGGGACTGATGACCCCGTAGTCAAGTCCTATAAGCTCTACAAACATTTGAACGTTTTGAATTTGGTACTGATCCGACTCTGATGAGTTATAGTCAAACGCCGGCCGCGGTGGCCGAGCGCTCTGCGGCGCGCCAGTCACAGTCCGCACGGTCACTACGCTCGGGGGTTCGAATCCACCCTCGGGCATGGATGTTTGTGCCGTATTTAGTGTAAGCTAGTTCATAAGTAGCTTGTTCGTTTAGGGACTGATGACCCCGTAGTCAAGTCCTATAAGCTCTACAAACATTTGAACGTTTTGAATTTGGTACTGATCCGACTCTGATGAGTTATAGTCAAACGCCGGCCGCGGTGGCCGAGCGCTCTGCGGCGCGCCAGTCACAGTCCGCACGGTCACTACGCTCGGGGGTTCGAATCCCCCCTCGGGCATGGATGTTTGTCCCATATTTAGTGTAAGCTAGTTCATAAGTAGCTTGTTCGTTTAGGGACTGATGACCCCGTAGTCAAGTCCTATAAGCTCTACAAACATTTGAACGTTTTGAATTTGGTACTGATCCGACTCTGATGAGTTATAGTCAAACGCCGGCCGAGGTGGCCGAGCGCTCTGCGGCGCGCCAGTCACAGTCCGCACGGTCACTATGCTCGGGGGTTCGAATCCCCCCTCGGGCATGGATGTTTGTGCCGTATTTAGTGTAAGCTAGTTCATAAGTAGCTTGTTCGTTTAGGGACTGATGACCCCGTAGTCAAGTCCTATAAGCTCTACAAACATTTGAACGTTTTGAATTTGGTACTGATCCGACTCTGATGAGTTATAGTCAAACGCCGGCCGCGGTGGCCGAGCGCTCTGCGGCGCGCCAGTCACAGTCCGCACGGTCACTACGCTCGGGGGTTCGAATCCCCCCTCGGGCATGGATGTTTGTGCCGTATTTAGTGTAAGCTAGTTCATAAGTAGCTTGTTCGTTTAGGGACTGATGACCCCGTAGTCAAGTCCTATAAGCTCTACAAACATTTGAACGTTTTGAATTTGGTACTGATCCGACTCTGATGAGTTATAGTCAAACGCCGGCCGCGGTGGCCGAGCGCTCTGCGGCGCGCCAGTCACAGTCCGCACGGTCACTACGCTCGGGGGTTCGAATCCCCCCTCGGGCATGGATGTTTGTGCCGTATTTAGTGTAAGCTAGTTCATAAGTAGCTTGTTCGTTTAGGGACTGATGACCCCGTAGTCAAGTCCTATAAGCTCTACAAACATTTGAACGTTTTGAATTTGGTACTGATCCGACTCTGATGAGTTATAGTCAAACGCCGGCCGCGGTGGCCGAGCGCTCTGCGGCGCGCCAGTCACAGTCCGCACGGTCACTACGCTCGGGGGTTCGAATCCCCCCTCGGGCATGGATGTGTGTGCCGTATTTAGTGTAAGCTAGTTCATAAGTAGCTTGTTCGTTTAGGGACTGATGACCCCGTAGTCAAGTCCTATAAGCTCTACAAACATTTGAACGTTTTGAATTTGGTACTGATCCGACTCTGTTGAGTTATAGTCAAACGCCGGCCGCGGTGGCCGAGCGCTCTGCAGCGCGCCAGTCACAGTCCGCACGGTCACTACGCTCGGGGGTTCGAATCCCCCCTCGGGCATGGATGTTTGTGCCGTATTTAGTGTAAGCTAGTTCATAAGTAGCTTGTTCGTTTAGGGACTGATGACCCCGTAGTCAAGTCCTATAAGCTCTACAAACATTTGAACGTTTTGAATTTGGTACTGATCCGACTCTGATGAGTTATAGTCAAACGCCGGCCGCGGTGGCCGAGCGCTCTGCGGCGCGCCAGTCACAGTCCGCACGGTCACTACGCTCGGGGGTTCGAATCCCCCCTCGGGCATGGATGTTTGTGCCGTATTTAGTGTAAGCTAGTTCATAAGTAGCTTGTTCGTTTAGGGACTGATGACCCCGTAGTCAAGTCCTATAAGCTCTACAAACATTTGAACGTTTTGAATTTGGTACTGATCCGACTCTGATGAGTTATAGTCAAACGCCGGCCGCGGTGGCCGAGCGCTCTGCGGCGCGCCAGTCACAGTCCGCACGGTCACTACGCTCGGGGGTTCGAATCCCCCCTCGGGCATGGATGTTTGTGCCGTATTTAGTGTAAGCTAGTTCATAAGTAGCTTGTTCGTTTAGGGACTGATGACCCCGTAGTCAAGTCCTATAAGCTCTACAAACATTTGAACGTTTTGAATTTGGTACTGATCCGACTCTGATGAGTTATAGTCAAACGCCGGCCGCGGTGGCCGAGCGCTCTGCGGCGCGCCAGTCACAGTCCGCACGGTCACTACGCTCGGGGGTTCGAATCCCCCCTCGGGCATGGATGTTTGTGCCGTATTTAGTGTAAGCTAGTTCATAAGTAGCTTGTTCGTTTAGGGACTGATGACCCCGTAGTCAAGTCCTATAAGCTCTACAAACATTTGAACGTTTTGAATTTGGTACTGATCCGACTCTGATGAGTTATAGTCAAACGCCGGCCGCGGTGGCCGAGCGCTCTGCGGCGCGCCAGTCACAGTCCGCACGGTCACTACGCTCGGGGGTTCGAATCCCCCCTCGGGCATGGATGTTTGTGCCGTATTTAGTGTAAGCTAGTTCATAAGTAGCTTGTTCGTTTAGGGACTGATGACCCCGTAGTCAAGTCCTATAAGCTCTACAAACATTTGAACGTTTTGAATTTGGTACTGATCCGACTCTGATGAGTTATAGTCAAACGCCGGCCGCGGTGGCCGAGCGCTCTGCGGCGCGCCAGTCACAGTCCGCACGGTCACTACGCTCGGGGGTTCGAATCCCCCCTCGGGCATGGATGTTTGTGCCGTATTTAGTGTAAGCTAGTTCATAAGTAGCTTGTTCGTTTAGGGACTGATGACCCCGTAGTCAAGTCCTATAAGCTCTACAAACATTTGAACGTTTTGAATTTGGTACTGATCCGACTCTGATGAGTTATAGTCAAACGCCGGCCGTGGTGGCCGAGCGCTCTGCGGCGCGCCAGTCACAGTTCGCACGGTCACTACGTTCGGGGGTTCGAATCCCCCCTCGGGCATGGATGTTTGTGCCGTATTTAGTATAAGCTAGTTCATAAGTAGCTTGTTCGTTTAGGGACTGATGACCCCGTAGTCAAGTCCTATAAGCTCTACAAACATTTGAACGTTTTGAATTTGGTACTGATCCGACTCTGATGAGTTATAGTCAAACGCCGGCCGCGGTGGCCGAGCGCTCTGCGGCGCGCCAGTCACAGTCCGCACGGTCACTACGTTCGGGGGTTCGAATCCCCCCTCGGGCATGGATGTTTGTGCCGTATTTAGTGTAAGCTAGTTCATAAGTAGCTTGTTCGTTTAGGGACTGATGACCCCGTAGTCAAGTCCTATAAGCTCTACAAACATTTGAACGTTTTGAATTTGGTACTGATCCGACTCTGATGAGTTATAGTCAAACGCCGGCCGCGGTGGCCGAGCGCTCTGCGGCGCGCCAGTCACAGTCCGCACGGTCACTACGCTCGGGGGTTCGAATCCCCCCTCGGGCATGGATGTTTGTGCCGTATTTAGTGTAAGCTAGTTCATAAGTAGCTTGTTCGTTTAGGGACTGATGACCCCGTAGTCAAGTCCTATAAGCTCTACAAACATTTGAACGTTTTGAATTTGGTACTGATCCGACTCTGATGAGTTATAGTCAAACGCCGGCCGCGGTGGCCGAGCGCTCTGCGGCGCGCCAGTCACAGTCCGCACGGTCACTACGCTCGGGGGTTCGAATCCCCCCTCGGGCATGGATGTTTGTGCCGTATTTAGTGTAAGCTAGTTCATAAGTAGCTTGTTCGTTTAGGGACTGATGACCCCGTAGTCAAGTCCTATAAGCTCTACAAACATTTGAACGTTTTGAATTTGGTACTGATCCGACTCTGATGAGTTATAGTCAAACGCCGGCCGCGGTGGCTGAGCGCTCTGCGGCGCGCCAGTCACAGTCCGCACGGTCACTACGCTCGGGGGTTCGAATCCCCCCTCGGGCATGGATGTTTGTGCCGTATTTAGTGTAAGCTAGTTCATAAGTAGCTTGTTCGTTTAGGGACTGATGACCCCGTAGTCAAGTCCTATAAGCTCTACAAACATTTGAACGTTTTGAATTTGGTACTGATCCGACTCTGATGAGTTATAGTCAAACGCCGGCCGCGGTGGCCGAGCGCTCTGCGGCGCGCCAGTCACAGTCCACACGGTCACTACGCTCGGGGGTTCGAATCCCCCCTCGGGCATGGATGTTTGTGCCGTATTTAGTGTAAGCTAGTTCATAAGTAGCTTGTTCGTTTAGGGACTGATGACCCCGTAGTCAAGTCCTATAAGCTCTACAAACATTTGAACGTTTTGAATTTGGTACTGATCCGACTCTGATGAGTTATAGTCAAACGCCGGCCGCGGTGGCCGAGCGCTCTGCGGCGCGCCAGTCACAGTCCGCACGGTCACTACGCTCGGGGGTTCGAATCCCCCCTCGGGCATGGATGTTTGTGCCGTATTTAGTGTAAGCTAGTTCATAAGTAGCTTGTTCGTTTAGGGACTGATGACCCCGTAGTCAAGTCCTATAAGCTCTACAAACATTTGAACGTTTTGAATTTGGTACTGATCCGACTCTGATGAGTTATAGTCAAACGCCGGCCGCGGTGGCCGAGCGCTCTGCGGCGCGCCAGTCACAGTCCGCACGGTCACTACGCTCGGGGGTTCGAATCCCCCCTCGGGCATGGATGTTTGTGCCGTATTTAGTGTAAGCTAGTTCATAAGTAGCTTGTTCGTTTAGGGACTGATGACCCCGTAGTCAAGTCCTATAAGCTCTACAAACATTTGAACGTTTTGAATTTGGTACTGATCCGACTCTGATGAGTTATAGTCAAACGCCGGCCGCGGTGGCCGAGCGCTCTGCGGCGCGCCAGTCACAGTCCGCACGGTCACTACGCTCGGGGGTTCGAATCCCCCCTCGGGCATGGATGTTTGTGCCGTATTTAGTGTAAGCTAGTTCATAAGTAGCTTGTTCGTTTAGGGACTGATGACCCCGTAGTCAAGTCCTATAAGCTCTACAAACATTTGAACGTTTTGAATTTGGTACTGATCCGACTCTGATGAGTTATAGTCAAACGCCGGCCGCGGTGGCCGAGCGCTCTGCGGCGCGCCAGTCACAGTCCGCACGGTCACTACGCTCGGGGGTTCGAATCCCCCCTCGGGCATGGATGTTTGTGCCGTATTTAGTGTAAGCTAGTTCATAAGTAGCTTGTTCGTTTAGGGACTGATGACCCCGTAGTCAAGTCCTATAAGCTCTACAAACATTTGAACGTTTTGAATTTGGTACTGATCCGACTCTGATGAGTTATAGTCAAACGCCGGCTGCGGTGGCCGAGCGCTCTGCGGCGCGCCAGTCACAGTCCGCACGGTCACTACGCTCGGGGGTTCGAATCCCCCCTCGGGCATGGATGTTTGTGCCGTATTTAGTGTAAGCTAGTTCATAAGTAGCTTGTTCGTTTAGGGACTGATGACCCCGTAGTCAAGTCCTATAAGCTCTACAAACATTTGAACGTTTTGAATTTGGTACTGATCCGACTCTGATGAGTTATAGTCAAACGCCGGCCGCGGTGGCCGAGCGCTCTGCGGCGCGCCAGTCACAGTCCGCACGGTCACTACGCTCGGGGGTTCGAATCCCCCCTCGGGCATGGATGTTTGTGCCGTATTTAGTGTAAGCTAGTTCATAAGTAGCTTGTTCGTTTAGGGACTGATGACCCCGTAGTCAAGTCCTATAAGCTCTACAAACATTTGAACGTTTTGAATTTGGTACTGATCCGACTCTGATGAGTTATAGTCAAACGCCGGCCGCGGTGGCCGAGCGCTCTGCGGCGCGCCAGTCACAGTCCGCACGGTCACTACGCTCGGGGGTTCGAATCCCCCCTCGGGCATGGATGTTTGTGCCGTATTTAGTGTAAGCTAGTTCATAAGTAGCTTGTTCGTTTAGGGACTGATGACCCCGTAGTCAAGTCCTATAAGCTCTACAAACATTTGAACGTTTTGAATTTGGTACTGATCCGACTCTGATGAGTTATAGTCAAACGCCGGCCGCGGTGGCCGAGCGCTCTGCGGCGCGCCAGTCACAGTCCGCACGGTCACTACGCTCGAGGGTTCGAATCCCCCCTCGGGCATGGATGTTTGTGCCGTATTTAGTGTAAGCTAGTTCATAAGTAGCTTGTTCGTTTAGGGACTGATGACCCCGTAGTCAAGTCCTATAAGCTCTACAAACATTTGAACGTTTTGAATTTGGTACTGATCCGACTCTGATGAGTTATAGTCAAACGCCGGCCGCGGTGGCCGAGCGCTCTGCGGCGCGCCAGTCACAGTCCACACGGTCACTACGCTCGGGGGTTCGAATCCCCCCTCGGGCATGGATGTTTGTGCCGTATTTAGTGTAAGCTAGTTCATAAGTAGCTTGTTCGTTTAGGGACTGATGACCCCGTAGTCAAGTCCTATAAGCTCTACAAACATTTGAACGTTTTGAATTTGGTACTGATCCGACTCTGATGAGTTATAGTCAAACGCCGGCCGCGGTGGCCGAGCGCTCTGCGGCGCGCCAGTCACAGTCCGCACGGTCACTACGCTCGGGGGTTCGAATCCCCCCTCGGGCATGGATGTTTGTGCCGTATTTAGTGTAAGCTAGTTCATAAGTAGCTTGTTCGTTTAGGGACTGATGACCCCGTAGTCAAGTCCTATAAGCTCTACAAACATTTGAACGTTTTGAATTTGGTACTGATCCGACTCTGATGAGTTATAGTCAAACGCCGGCCGCGGTGGCCGAGCGCTCTGCGGCGCGCCAGTCACAGTCCGCACGGTCACTACGCTCGGGGGTTCGAATCCCCCCTCGGGCATGGATGTTTGTGCCGTATTTAGTGTAAGCTAGTTCATAAGTAGCTTGTTCGTTTAGGGACTGATGACCCCGTAGTCAAGTCCTATAAGCTCTACAAACATTTGAACGCTTTGAATTTGGTACTGATCCGACTCTGATGAGTTATAGTCAAACGCCGGCCGCGGTGGCCGAGCGCTCTGCGGCGCGCCAGTCACAGTCCGCACGGTCACTACGCTCGGGGGTTCGAATCCCCCCTCGGGCATGGATGTTTGTGCCGTATTTAGTGTAAGCTAGTTCATAAGTAGCTTGTTCGTTTAGGGACTGATGACCCCGTAGTCAAGTCCTATAAGCTCTACAAACATTTGAACGTTTTGAATTTGGTACTGATCCGACTCTGATGAGTTATAGTCAAACGCCGGCCGCGGTGGCCGAGCGCTCTGCGGCGCGCCAGTCACAGTCCGCACGGTCACTACGCTCGGGGGTTCGAATCCCCCCTCGGGCATGGATGTTTGTGCCGTATTTAGTGTAAGCTAGTTCATAAGTAGCTTGTTCGTTTAGGGACTGATGACCCCGTAGTCAAGTCCTATAAGCTCTACAAACATTTGAACGTTTTGAATTTGGTACTGATCCGACTCTGATGAGTTATAGTCAAACGCCGGCCGCGGTGGCCGAGCGCTCTGCGGCGCGCCAGTCACAGTCCGCACGGTCACTACGCTCGGGGGTTCGAATCCCCCCTCGGGCATGGATGTTTGTGCCGTATTTAGTGTAAGCTAGTTCATAAGTAGCTTGTTCGTTTAGGGACTGATGACCCCGTAGTCAAGTCCTATAAGCTCTACAAACATTTGAACGTTTTGAATTTGGTACTGATCCGACTCTGATGAGTTATAGTCAAACGCCGGCCGCGGTGGCCGAGCGCTCTGCGGCGCGCCAGTCACAGTCCGCACGGTCACTACGCTCGGGGGTTCGAATCCCCCCTCGGGCATGGATGTTTGTGCCGTATTTAGTGTAAGCTAGTTCATAAGTAGCTTGTTCGTTTAGGGACTGATGCCCCCGTAGTCAAGTCCTATAAGCTCTACAAACATTTGAACGTTTTGAATTTGGTACTGATCCGACTCTGATGAGTTATAGTCAAACGCCGGCCGCGGTGGCCGAGCGCTCTGCGGCGCGCCAGTCACAGTCCGCACGGTCACTACGCTCGGGGGTTCGAATCCCCCCTTGGGCATGGATGTTTGTGCCGTATTTAGTGTAAGCTAGTTCATAAGTAGCTTGTTCGTTTAGGGACTGATGACCCCGTAGTCAAGTCCTATAAGCTCTACAAACATTTGAACGTTTTGAATTTGGTACTGATCCGACTCTGATGAGTTATAGTCAAACGCCGGCCGCGGTGGCCGAGCGCTCTGCGGCGCGCCAGTCACAGTCCACACGGTCACTACGCTCGGGGGTTCGAATCCCCCCTCGGGCATGGATATTTGTGCTGTCCTTAGTCTTAGGTAGTTCATAAGTAGTTTGTAAGTTTAGGGACTGATGACCCCGTAGTTAAGTCCCATAAGCTCTACAAACATTTGAACATTTGAATAGTCAAACGTCAGACGAACTACAAGTCCTGAGGATTCTTCCAATGAAGCTCAGTCTGTCATCTGCCGTATCCACGATTAGTTTAATATGGTTGTACCATTTCAAACTGCTCCTTATGTCCACTCCAGGAAATTTTTCTGGATGTAACTTCTTATAGAGTTTGTCCTGTTATTGCGTAGTTATATAATAAATTATGAAATAAATCGCAATTTGCGATGTTATGGCATCACTGTATTAGGTTTAGATGGAATACCAAACTGTGGTGAATGAAAATTTGTGTCCGGCCGGGATTCGAACCCGGGATCTCCTGCTTAGGAGGCAGACGCGTTGACCACTCCGCCACCGAGGACACAGTGAGCAGCCTGCCTTCCCTGCACGTCTCCCGCCACACACAGTGATGTGATGCCATAACATCGCAAATTGCGATTTATTTCATTCATTTGAACGCTGTAATTCGTCAAAAAATATATACAATTGTATAATAAATTATCTTTATTTCTACAAGGTGTAAAACTTTGCTTCCACCGTTTTCCCCCGACATTTGAGGGTTTAATGAAACAAATTGGTTACACATGTATCATTCAAAGTATTTTCCATCGCTCACAACTACTTTATCTCATCTTTCGGGCAATGTACAAATCCCGCGTCGAAAAACTTGTTCATATTTTGAAGCGATCCACGAATCTATCCAGTTTGTGATTTCATGCGATCGGAAGTGTTGGTCAGCCATGCGCCATTGATCTAAACAGGTGATAGAGGAAGCAATGTCTGGAGAATACGGCGGGTGGGTAGGACGTCCAATTTTAACTTTTCCAAGTATGTTTTGACGTCTTTCGCAACGTGCGATCGAGCGTTGTCGTGCTGAAAAATCTCTTCATTGTGCCTCGCGCTGTATTGCAGCCGTTTGTCTTTCAATGCACTGCTCAAACGCATTAATTGCGTTCGATAACGAGCACCTGTGATTGTCTTACTTGTTTTAACACCTCATAGTACACGATGCCGAGCTGGTCCCGCCAAATGCAGAGCATCATCTTAGAGCCGCGAATATTCGGTTCGCCGTCTGTGTGGAAGCATGGCTCACATTCTTTCACTGATAGCGTCCTTAGCATACGTACTTGAGAGCATTCGATGAGACTCAGCCGTTGTTTTCGTCACACGGTATTGAAACAAAACAGTAACACCTCACGAAAATGATGAGAATTAGTCTCGTAAACTGATATTTTCAATCAAGAACAACTTTATGATGCAGACACAAATGTTTGAATGAGGTTATGTTGGCCGAGGTCCAAGCTAACTGCCTGATGTCTGCGATCTGTTTCTTTCGACCGCTACTTACAGTTGTCGCCAACTATCGGCAAACTCAGGAAACAGAGTTGTACATTTTATATTTAAACATAGCACTTTACATTTGTTTACTTTGAGGCTCAATTGTCATCCCCTGCACCAAGCGTCAATACGCTGCAGATCCTCCTGCATTTCGGTACCTTTTTCCAGTGTTTCAACTTCTCGGCATACTACAACGTCCTCCACGAAAAGCTTTAGTGAACTTCCGACGTTATCTACGAGGTCATTTATATATATTATGACAAGTGACGTCCTACAACACTGCACTGTGGCACGCCAGAAATTACTTTCACGTCTGAAGACTTTCTCTGATATTTCGATAAATTACGAAATAATTAACCCTTTAATTCATAGGGTAGCTGATCATCTACATACCTTATTTTTCCCATTATCTCTCAAACTGATCAAAATTTTACCACAAATTCATATGTAGCTGCTTGTATACATAGTGTTACAAATGATAATAGCTGGTCGTAGAAATTATAAATCGCAAAGTGCTACTGAATCATTTCGACAGTTAGCTGCATTGAGTTACTCATAACATGTGCGTTTGTTTACAGTAGTATTCCTCCTTTGCCATGTAAAAGTAGTCAATCACATACTATTGTTGCATTATGAGTTACTTTCTGGAGAGATGAGAGGCATAATAGTGACATTTACTACATCAGGTACATCATGGAATCTCTCTATAACTGACACTCTATGAACTTTTTGTTGATACTAGCGCATAATAATTTTAAGGAATTTTTTCAATATTTTTCTCAGTATATACGCATTATATACTAATCGTGGTATTGCTTATAGCTTCAAATAAAAAGTCATGCATCAAAGGGTTAATAGAAGTGATGAATTTTTCTATTATATACTTTTACATAATGGATTGCTCCAATAGCACACCTTTATTTTATATCTGCAGTGGTAACGTAGACAGCAAAAAACAGATGGAGTCGCAATTTAGTTGAACTAGAAATAATGCGACAAACTTTGGATGACGTAGATACCTACAGTCCTGACTCGTTATATCAAACAACTCATGTGACACCTGTTCGTTAGTACTCATTACTTTATGATTCTACCAGCACGAAATGACACTTTCCCTTGACGAGGGAAACGCTTCTTTTCGATGATTAATAGGAAGACGTGGGACAGGAGAACTCCAAATGTTCAAACGTTTGTTAAGTTTAAGGGACTTAACTGCGGGGTCATCAGTCCCTAAAATTGCAAACCACTTATGAACTACCTTATACTAAAGACGACAGAAACATCCATGCCCGAGGGAGGATTCGAACCCCCGACCGTAGCGGCCGTGCAGACTGTGACTGGCGCGCCGCAGACCGCTCGGCCACTGCGGCCTGCAGGAGAACTTCTGTATAACTCCAGGTTACTTCATAAATTGTCTTTTTTATTTATTTGCTTGGTCAGTTTGCCATATTCCTCTGTGAATGCGCCTTTAACGAAAGTTTTTCTCACCATGGCTTCGCTACAACCCTCTCACTGTCCAAGATAATTAATCTCCAGATTCAAGTATGTGTACTTCTATAGAAATGCATTTCAAACCATATTTCCACATGAACTATATTGGTCCGTTCGTTGAAGACCTACGTGTGGAGCTTTGAAGTATACGCAGACAAGACAGGAGAGGACACTCGTTGGACATGGTGCTGCAGAAGAATGACGAAAATCCGCTGGAGGAAAACGATCAAGTACGATAAAGTTTTAAGTACAGTAAGAGAGAAAATATTCGTGAAATACCTAAAAGGAATAAGGGAGGCTAGCTCTGAGTATAGAAAAATATAAGGTAAAGCAGATTAGTAGGAGAAAAAAAAAACAATCTAGTAATGTTCGAATATAACATTATTAGAGTATTGCTTGATATATTCGCGTTGTCTAAATATCTAGACGTAATGTTGCAGAGCTATATCAGATGGAATAAGCATGTAAGAACAGTTGTGGGGAAGGCAGATGGTTGACTTCGATTTATTGGCAGAATTTGGGAAGACGTGGTTAACCTGTAGAGGTGACCGTGTATAAAATACTAGTGTGATCCATGCTGGTGTATTTCTCAAGTGTTTACTATCCCTAACAGATCTAATTGAAGGAAGACATACAGTAGAAGCAATTGAAAAGCGGGCTGCTAAATTTTTTGATGGTAGGTACCATCAACATGCGCCTAATACAGACCTGCTTCGAAACTCAAATGGAAATCTCTGCAAGGAAGCCGATGTTCTTTCCCAGAAGCACTTTTCAGGAAATTTACAGGTCAGGCAAGTTGACTGCAGGACGTTTCTAATGCCACCAATTTACATTTCTCGTAAGGACTAAAATGATAAGAGAAATTGGGACTCATACGGAGACATGTAGATAATGATTTCCCATAGGTCTATTTGGAAATGGAAAAGGAAAGGAAATGGCTATTAGTGGTACGAGATGTCCTCTGTCACGCATAATATGTTGGCTTTTAGAGTATGAAATTAGATGCAGAGAAAGAAATCATCTGATCAGGGCCGGCGCAAGCCCAAGTGCCGCCCCGTGCGAGCTGCTAAATTGCCGCCCCAAGTCTTTTATTTTTTATTTTTTACATAACGTTTGTGGAATTTTATTTAAACCAATCTGTGGGAAATGTTATTGTCCATCAATCGCAATTTTTGTTTTTACTTTTCAGATCTACCTAGGCCAGTCTCAAAGCTTTTAGCCGGCCGCGGTGGCCGAGGGGACTAAGGCGCTCCAGTCACGGTCTGCACGGCCACTACGGTCGGGGGTTCGAATCCCCCCTCGGGCATGGATATTTGTGCCGTCCTTAGTGTTAGCTAGTTCATAAGTAGTTTGTAAGTTTAGGGACTGATGACCCCGTAGTTAAGTCCCATAAGCTATACAAACATTTGAACATTTTTCAAAGCTTTTAATATGTGCTTACATCTAAACCGCCATGTTGGCAGTTACGTTCAGCTTGACTATATAGATGTAAACATAACTCAAAGCGCTGAGAATAGCCACACTGTGTCCGAAATCTATGTAGATCTGGAAAATTAATAAAAAAGAAAAAAAAAAAAAAAAAAAAAAAAAAAAATGCGACTGATTGGTGACATTCTCTACAGATTTGTACAAAACATTCTCTGGGCACCAGCTCAAAAATGGAGTCAAATCTGACAGAAGAAATCTAGCTAATTTTAATAAGCTTTGTGAATTAAAAGAAATGTTCAAATGTGTGTGAAATCTTATGGGACTTAACTGCTAACGTTACCAGTCCGCAAGCTTACATAGTACTCAACCTAAATTATCCTAAGGACAAAAACACACACGCACCCATGACCGAGGGAGGACTCGAACCTCCGCCGGGACCAGCCACACGATCCATGCCTGCAGCGCCTAGACCACTCGGCTAATCCCGCGCGGCATGAACTTACAGTTAACGTAAATAAACATTTTTCAATGGTTGTGAACAGATAATGTATTCAACGGAAAACAGTAAATAAATGTTGGCAAAGTGATAGTGTGCGAGTAGTATTGTCAAGCAAAAGTGCCGGTCAGAGTTTAATTGTTGTTCGTGCAGGCGGAGACAGGTGTTTCATCGTTTAATATCAAAACGTCCGACTATCACTCAGAAACGGATAGATAAAATTTTTAAATATACGTCAAACCCAACTTATTCCAAGATTACTACCAATGTCTTTCTCCCTTATAATTAGTCGCAGTGTATTTACCCATTCGGAATACTTCTCGCCATTGTAGGTGTTCGACATGTTTGACTATAGTAATGTTCAACGATTTTTTTCCATAATGCGGTAAGAATAAAACAGTCGGTAACAGTCGGCCATTGAAGGTCTTAGAAAAATTGCTTCAGGCTTAACACATAATTGCAGCATCGAACATTGCATTCGAATTTCCAAATTAGATTTCGTCTCCTGCAAAATTAGTTGTGAGTAAACGCACGGCGCGTAACAGGCTGGCAGCGCTCCACTCATAAGAATACTGGCCGGGCGTGTACGCCAGGTTGCCCCCCCCCCCCCCCCCAACATTCCACCGGCGTAAACACGACGGTGCTGCCACAGTGACAAGGAAGAAATTAGCCATCCTCCCTCCCTTGTTCAGCAGGGGCGGCCGGCAGGTAGTCGAGACGCCATGCCACAGCAGGGGGGCGCAGTAAGCGATGTGCAGTAGGAAACGCGCTTCCGCCATTCTGCGCATGACGTCACTGTGGGACACTTGTAGATAAACAAAGCGCAGTGTTAAATGCTAAATCGTGAGCGTGTATTTTACAGTATCTGCTTAAAAAATTTGTTTCGCTTTATAATTTGGAAGTAAAAAGTTTACAGTGGAAAGTACGTTGAATTCCCGAGTGCTTGTTGCATATTTTTGAAATACAGGGCCGGCCGCGGTGGCCGCGGGGACTAAGGCGCTCCAGTCACGGTCTGCACGGCCACTACGGTCGGGGGTTCGAATCCCCCCTCGGGCATGGATATTTGTGCCGTCCTAGTTCGTAAGTAGTTTGTAAGTTTAGGGACTGATGACCCCGTAGTTAAGTCCCATAAGCTTAACAAATATTTTTGAAATACAGGAACTTAGTATTGTGGTACCTTCACGAAGTTCGCGCGCGTGCTATTGTTTCTGCTGTAATTCTTTGAAATACTTATAATATTATTTTTAACATGCCAGGCTGTGCTATTACGGATTGTATTTCCCACAGTCTAAACACATCGGGAACTGAAACAAAGTTTTATATTTTTCCTCGAGCTGAAACGTTAAAAAAGTGTGGCTCTCCAAATGCTATAAAAAGGACGCTGTAAACGTTGCATACCGGTATTCTCGAATACTCTCCCGGCATTTCAGAGAAACCGATTATGTAAGGGATTTACAGTCGGAATAGCTTAATTTGTCACGTAAAAAACTGCTTAACCCTACCATTCCCACATTATGAATTCAGCTTTTGATAAATTAAAATGCAGTGTTTTCTGTATTAATATAGTGCACTAAATACCAAAATGTGTTTTTTATGGCATGTATTTCATGCACAACACAGACATTTGTATTGAGGTATTCCATTATTTGGACGTTATTTTGTTGATAGTTAACATTGTCAGATCAATAATGCTTGCATAATATTCGCCACTGCACAAAAGACAAGCCAATTCACTGCTGATATGAAATAACTTGAACTACATTCACGCTTACATTCACAACCACGTACAGACGACCAGTGGCGGCGATTGGACGTTAGAAGAGGGGGGGGGGGGGGGCAAAATAAAATCTAAAACTAAAAAGGCATTGTAAGAAATTGTTTTTGTTATAGTTTGATTTTTGCACCTACAGGCCTATAATACCAAATGCGAGGAAAAACAAAATACAATATACAATTGTAATTGTCATAAGTTGTTTAATTAAGTTGTCTAGTAAAATACAACTGTTACAAACGAAGTAACATTAGTTTAATTATAAACAAAAATAACAGACAATAGCGCAATTTAACATGATACGTCTTGTCAAAAAATAATTGCTTTAAAACAAAGCTGTGTGCCTTGGTTTCCGCCTGGCATAAATTTCTACACATTCTTCTAATTTGATGTTTTTAGCCGCATCTTTTTCAATGGTTAGTATAGCTAAATGTGTTGCCGGCCGCGGTGGCCGAGGTGACTGAGGTGCTCCAGTCACGGTCAGCACGGCCACTAAGGTCGGGGGTTCGAATCCCCCCTCGGGCATGGATATTTGTGCCGTCCTAGTTCGTAAGTAGTTCATAAGTAGTTTGTAAGTTTAGGGACTGATGACCCCGTAGTTAAGTCCCATAAGCATTACAAACATTTGAACATTTTTGAACTAAATGTGTTAAACGTTCTTGAAGCATAGAATTCCTCAAGTAGTTCTTGATCCGTTTGAGGACATTGGAAGATCGTTCTGCCGTTGCTGTGGACACCGGGATAGTCAAAAACAGTTGCAGTAGCTTGAACAAATTAGGAAATACATACTGGTTGTGAACATTTTCAGACTTAAATCGTGAAACCAAATTTGGCAGAAGATGACGATCTATTTGGTCTGATTCATGCTTCTTTCTTGAAAATACATCAATTTCTGAGACTAAATTATCATTTTCCAAACCAAATGCGGAACTCATAGCAAAACATGCTTCTTTGATACGGTCGTTACAAATTGAGTTGTTCTTCATCGAAGACGTCAGCAGTAGTTCCATGTTGCAGAGTAGAGCCAGCTGTTTTTTTTTTTTCTTTTTTCTCTTTTTTTTTTTCAAATCGTGACCTAATGTTCTCACTGAGTGTATCTAACAGAGGGTAGAACAATGTTTTTAAAAAGTAGGCTTCAGGTGAATCATATTCAGGATTAACATCTCCTCCTCCTATTTTTTGTGGAAGTTTTCTTTTGCGTTGAATTGTTGGCCCCTCAAAGCCATGTCTTTCACAAAAATCAATTGCTTTAGTAACAAACTTTTGGAACTCTTCATTTCTCAAAAAATTTATGGACTAACTACACTGTCAGCCAGCTGGACTACTTCATGAATGGATACATCATGATTCTGTATGTACTTTGAAAGAATGGTAGTTTTTTTCAAAAAGTACTTCATAGTATTCAATACAAAAATAAACTCAAACTTGGTAATACATGTGATCAATCCGTGAGCATCTCCACCAGTTTTGGTATCAGTAGCTTCAATATTTTCCAGAGTGTGCGGTATATCTATTAAGTGTTGTTGAACTGCTCGCAAGCTTTCATATCTGCTGCTAAATCTTGTGTCACTTAGTGCTTTCAAGGACAAATCCTTATTTGTTCCCTCTTTAACTGCACATGTTGCACTTTTTACTGTGGCAAATACTGCATGTCTTTCAGGCGAAGCCTCAATAAAACAGGATAGTTGTTGGACTGTCCTAAAAACGTTGCAAACAGAAGGAATGTTTTTAGATGCATCGGCAAGTGCAAGATTTAGAGAATGCATATAGCAATGTACAAACATAACATACGGGTTTTGTTGTTTCATCCTCACAGCGAGACCCTTGTAAGAACCACTCATGTTTCCCGCTCCGTCATAGCACTGAGCAATTATATTTTTAATGTCAATGCCAAGTTCTCCGAAAATTGAAACAGGCAGCTTGTATAACGTTTCATCGTCAGTCAATTCAATTTTGTAAAAACCAAGAAAGCTTTCTTTGATTTCGAGCTTTTCTGTTACATATCTTATAACAAGAGTCGATTGTTCTTGATGTGACACATCTGGAGTTTCATCAACAATCACGGAGAATTGTTTCGAATTTTTAGCATCATCAAATATGTACTGCCTGGCCAAATTTGCCATGATTTCAATCATTTCATTTTGAACATCGTGATGAACATAATTTAAAAACTTATCTCTGTCTAAAAATTTTTGTTTTAATAGTTTTCTGTTGATCTCAGCTTTAATAACTTGAAATAATTACCCCTGTAATCAGAGTCCTCATTTTCTCTATGACCCCGAAGTGCTATTCCCTGCTTGGCCATGAAAAGTAGGGACTGGAATAAAATCTTCAGATAATCACGATTTTTTTAAATTCTTCTTGATGATGTGTTGCTATTTTGCCTACCACACTTTCTTTAATTTTAAAACGTTCCTGCCAACGTTGAAGAGCACTGAGGTAAGAAGAAATTTTTTCGTGCTCTTTAAAGCGTTGGACTGCTTTTTCCAGTTTTTAAACCCATTCGATATGAGTGTTTCATCATAACAACCTGTGGGACCGAAAAAACGACATGGGAAGCAAAAAGCTTTATTAGCAGCAACACTGTATTCTAAACAATTGTAATTTGTGTACCACATACTTCTAAACTTTCTACCCTTTGTTTCTGGGCACTTATCAATAATAGGTTGAAAAGGACCATTTTTAAAAACATGTGATGCTGCTTGTCTACCATGAACTGGATCTCTTGGTTCAAATTGAAGCTGAGGACTATTAGACTGAGTAGTCTTTCTTACAGGCAATACACGCTCAGAACTTGAAGGTGTACGTGTAGGGATACCGGTAACTATTTCAATTGTTGAATCTATCACTGACGAAATTCTCTGTGGTTCATCTATTGCTGCTGTAGCCGACACTGACACTTCAGCCAAGTCACTGTCTGGATTCGGAGTAACAGCAATATTTAGGGCTGTGTGGGACTGTAATCCTTCTTGGGATTTCTGCCTTTTGCTGAAGAAATCGAATAACGTTTTTCCTAAAGAACGCTTCATTTTTAACTAAAAGACACAAAAGTGCGTACACAAACACAACTGCATTCGATTTGATCAGAACTACGACAAACACAGAGGACAACCTTTGTGCTGGAACAGTACTATCCGCAAACTGTAACCTGGCTTGCGGGCCACTTCTCGGGAACACTCGGCAGCAGTCGGTAGATTTCGTGGCGTAGCGAGTTGCAGATGTTCGTTGCCAACTGTGCAGCGTAGACTGCATTTGTCGTTTCCTTTGTTGCTTAGCCGTGCTGTTGCTGTCAGTGTTTAGTTGCTGCGTTTACAAGAAAAGGAAGCTTGATCCTGTAGAGGTTGTTGGTGTGGTCTTCAGTCCGAAGACTGGTTTGATGCAGCTCTCCATGCTACTGTATCCTGTGCAAGCCTTTTCATTTCAGAATAACTGTTGCAAACTACGTCCTTTTGGACCTGCTTACTGTACTGATCGCATGGTCTCCCTCTTACAGTTTTTACCCCCACACTTCCTTCCAGTAATAAATTGGTGATACTTTGATGTGTCAGAATGTGTCCTATCAATTGCTCCCTCCTTTTAGCCAAGTTATGCCACAATGTTCTTTTATCCCCAATTATATTCAGAAACTCTTATCTAAATTTCAGCATTCCTCTGTAACACCACATCTCAAAATCTTCTATTCGGTTCTTGTCTTCGCTATTTATCGTCCACGTTTCGCTTCCATACAAGGGTACACTCCAGACAAATACCTTCAAAAAAGATTTTCTAACACTTAAATCTATATTTGATGTGAACAAATTTCTCTTCTTCAGAAATGCATTTCTTGCCATTCCGTGTCTACATTTTCTATCCTCCCTGTTTCGGCCATCGTACCTGTAGAGATATAGCTCATTAATGCACCGCACAGAAAATCCAGTCGGCATATGCCTTTCTTTTTTTCTTTTTTTTCTTTTTTAGCGGGATAGTTCCAACTATGGAATCATTTGACGACGATGAGGTAGTGGAATTTCAGTTAAGGGTTATGCAAATTGTTTCTGAAATTAAGAAATGTAAAATGTCATGGGATAAAATTAATACTGCCGCTCACCCTAGTACATAACATGCATATGCGTCATGTTTAACCCTTTATCACTAACAAGCACTTAACAAATGCAAAAGAAAAATAATCTCTCACCCGCTGCCGACACAAAGCGTTACGAACAAGCAGTGGAGCAATTTTCAGGGACATGTTCCACCACGCCATCACAAATCTCTGAAAATTCATGTATTGGGTCGTTCGATTTTTAACATATGTTTTACTTTTTTAATATGATTTGAAAAATGTACATTCTTTAGAATAACAAATCTTTTTAAAAATTTTAACTATTGGTTGTTCCACTCATCGGATTGTAATTGCTAACATCTGTATAGGCTGGAAACATTCCCAGAAGGATGTGTTGCTTTGCTGAATGGAACTCTTCATTCGTGCACGTAGTCATCAAAAGTCTATAAACTCATCCGAAAATAATTAAAAACTTATCTCCCCTTAATTACTCAAAAAGGACAGAGAATGCCTCCACTTCGTCTATTCTCGTATTGAGAGGATGAACCCAATGCGACCTTCTTCTTCTTCTTCTCCTCCTTCTTCTTCCTCTCCTCTTCAAACGTCTGTACAAGACACGCTAATAACTGATCGTGCTCCATTTGCAGTCTGGGAAGGCAACTGCAGACGGAAGGCTGTCACGACACGGCACGGCATGCCGTGTAGCTACTGGGTGGCTGTGAAGAGGCGTGGATCTCGTGTCGGCCCGGCAAGAATGCCGGCTTGTCGGCTGCCGGGTTGATGTGAAGTAAGCCGACCACCCGCTCACCAGAAGCCAAGTTACAGTTTGCGTATAGTACTGGCGTGCAGAGAGATATTTACGATGAGGCAGTGCACATGTCACTGGGTTTGGCTACGATCGTCAACTGTCGTCAGATGTCGTGTGCGAAGGCGGAGCCTCCTTCTCTACTACAATGTCGCGCCGAGCATGTGTACCACCAAATTCCCACTTAAAGCTATTTTACAATTGTGCAAATCAGTTTTAAAAGTATACAAGTTTACTACTCTAAAAAAGTGAATAATTTAATCATATTTTTCCCAGAGAGTGGGGGGGGGGGCAACTGCCCCCCCTGCCCCCCCCCCCCCAATCGCCGCCACTGCAGACGACAACGTAGGACAACCTCCAAAACGAATGGATTAATGCCTCAGAAGTGGCTACACGCCGTGCCACGCGTCAAAATGGAGTACTAGAAGCATGTTATTCATTAACAATAATGCCACTTTAAGGACTGTTACACAAAACACAGTATAAAAATGCTTTTAATACATTGCTGTCGAGGAACAAATCAGGGAATGAAAGGGTTACGGCAGACGCAGCACCATCATGCGACTTGCCTTGCACGAGTGCGAAGATCAGTGTGTCATCTGCGACCGAGAAAAGAAATGCACGGTATACGAAACGCCAATTAGTGTGTTGCGTGTGATGTTGTGAGTGAAACGTCTGCTGAATTACCGTTCAGCATTACAAGACAGTTGATACGAAGACTCTGTATTAAGTTTATGATATGTTACTGATTTAAGACATACCCAGGGGCAGATATAGACTCTGACCATAACTTATTGGTTATGGACTGCAGACTGAAACTGAAGAAACTACAAAAAGGTAGGAAAATAAGGAGATGGGACCTGGATAAATTGAAGGAACCTGAGGTTCTTAAGAATTTCAGAGGGAGCTTTAGGCAACAAATGACAGAAACAGAGGAAAATAAAACAGTAGAGGAAGAATGGGTAAAATTGAGAGATGAAATAGTGAAGGTAGCAGAGGACAAAATAGGTAGGAAGACAAGACCTACAAAAAATCCTTGGATATCACAGGAGATACTAAATTTAATCGATGAAAGGAGAAAATATAAAAATGCAGTAAATGAAACAGGCAAAATGGAGTACAGACGACTAAGAAATGAAATTGACAGGAAGTGCAAAATGGCTAAGCAGGAGTGGCTAGAAGGCAAATGCAAGGATGTAGAAGAATGTATAAATAGGGGAAAAATAGATACAGCCTACAGGAAAATAAAAGGAACAAAAGAAACATTTGGAGATAAGAAAAACAGCTCTATGAATATCAAGGACACTGATGGAAAACCAGTTCTTAGCAAAGAAGGGAAAGATGAAAGGTGGAAAGAGTATATTCAGGGGCTCTACAAAGGAAATGAACTTCGAGACAATATTGTAGGAAGAGGATGTAGATGAAGATGAAATAGGTGATACTGTACTGAGAGAAGAATTTGACAGAGCCCTGAAAGACCTAAGTCGAAACAAGGCCCCTGGAGTAGATGATATTCCCTCAGAGCTACTGAAGTCTCTGGGAGAACCACCCATGACAAACCTGTTTCACCTGGTGTGTAAGATGTATGAGACAGGCGAAGTACCCTCAGACTTTAAGAAAAATGTTATAATCCCCATTCCAAAGAAAGCAGGTGCAGACAGGTGTGAAAACTACAGAACCATCAGTTTAATAAGTCATGGTTGCAAAATATTAACACGAATTATATACAGAAGGATGGAAAAGCTGGTAGAAGCCGACCTCGGGGAAGATCAGTTTGGGTTCAGGAGAAATGTAGGAAAACGGGAGGCAATACTCACTTTACGGCTTATCCTAGAAGATAGATTAAGAAAAGGCAAACCTACATTTCTAGCTTTTGTAGATTTGGAGAAGGCTTTTGACAATGTTGATTGGAATAAACTCTTTCAAGTTCTGAAGCAAGCAGGAGTAAAATATAGGGAAAGGAGAGTTATTTACAACTTGTACAAAAGCCAGACCGCGGTTGTCAGAGTTGAAGGGCATGAAAGGGATGTAGTGGTTGGAAAGGGAGTAAGACAGGGTTGTAGTCTTTCTCCATTGTTATTCAATTTGTACATTGAGCAAGCCATAAAGGAAAGCAAGGACAAATTTGGTGAAGGAATTAAAGTTCAGGGGGAAGAATTAAAAACATTGCGTTTTGCCGACGACATAGTAATTCTGTCAGATACAGTAAAGGACCTGGAAGAGCAATTGAACGGAATGGACAGTGTGCTGATAGGAGCATATAAGATGAACATTAACAAGAGAAAAACTAGGGTAATGGAGTGCAGTGTAAGGAAATCAGGTGATGCTGAAGGAATTAGATTGGGAAACGAAGCAATAAAGGAGGCAGATGAGTTTTGTTACTTGGGCTGTAAAATAACAAATGATGGTTGCAGTACAGACGATATAAAATGCAGAATGGCAATGGGTAGAAAAGCGTTCTTGAAAAAGAGAAATTTGTTAACATCGAATATTGAGTTAAGCCTAAGGAAGTCCTTTCTGAAGGCATTTGTATGGAGTGTTGCCTTTTATGGGAGTGAGACATGGACGATAAGCAGTGCGGACAGGAAGAGGATTGAGGCTTTTGAAATATGGTGCTACAGAAGAATGCTGAAGATTAGGTGGGTGGATCGCGTAACTAATGAGGTGGTACTGAACAGAATTGGGGAGAAAAGAAATTTCTGGCATACCTTGACTAAAAGAAGGGATGGATCGGTAGGACACATTCTTAGACCTCAAGGAATTGTGAATTTAGCGTTGGAGGGAAGTGTGTGGTGTAAAAATCGCAGAGGAAGACCAAGAGATGGATACAGTAAGCAGATTCAGACAGATTTAGGTTACCGTTCTTATGTGGAGATGAAGAGGCTTGCTCAGGATAGGGTATTGTGGAGAGCTGCATCAAACCAGTCTCCGGACTGAAGACCACAACAACAACAACATGTTACTGATACGTAACGCGTAAATCTAGATAGAATGTGACCCAGCTGTCTTGACTGCAGATATTTTACAGCATAATAGCACTTTGCATTTAAGGTAGAAACAATATATTTCGTCAAAAAATTAATATAAGTGCACATTCCGTGCCGAAGCGGACGTCACAGCGCTAGCCAGTGGCAGAGCAGAGCGCTTACTGCCCAACCTTTTATTTATTAACCTTGATGCCACCGTTCCCGAAGCCGCTCCCTCCAAGGTTTGGCTTCGAATTCCCTCTTGGGCATAAATGTTGAGTTTTGTAATAAAAAAATAAAAAAAGTGGGGCCGCCCCTCGGGAATTGCCGCCCCGTGCGGCCGCACGTTTCGCACGTGCCTTGCGCCGGCCCTGCATCTGATAAGTCATATGCTCCGACATGATGGAGATGGGTGAGCAGTAGAAGGCAGAAATTACAGAAGAAGAGCCACGCTGGAGTACATTAAACAAGTAATGTACTATAGGAATTGATCTCCATACTATCATCATCTAAGAGTTCACGCGAGAAGAATGGTGAGCTGCTGCCAGCCATCCTCATGCCTGTAAATTAGAATGAGAGAGAAAGAGAGGAAGGGATGTTCGCCAGGGACGGAAATTCGCCGTATCTGCCTTTCTATTGCAACAGATTTGTTAGCACTCACTGCCATCTGTTGGCGATCATTAGAAAACATACTGTAAAGCATGTCGTATCTATGCTGCCATCTGTTGGTAGCACAGAAAAGTTACGTACGCTCTCAGAAGCAGTAAAGGCCCCTAATCACGCCGATTTATCGAACGACCAACAAAAAGTCCAACGTACCAACCAATTGGTAGTAGCCTACACACGTTCCGACCAACTACACGCAGCGCCACCCTGTTCTGGTGTCTGTGTCTCGAACTGTTTTTGTTTTCGCGTGTAAGCTGTGGATACGACTGCATGGAAGCGTAGACCATACTATCTATGGTCTATGGATGAAAATTTGTCGGGAAGCGCTACACACGGTACAATTTGTCAGGTGAAGTGGTGGGGGAATCGGAGATCGGGTGGTCAAGCACAACCAACCGGCCGATAAGAGGAAAAGTTGGTCGGGTAGCGCCTAAAACTGCACAATTTAGCGGGTGATCAACGAGTTGGTCCAATAAATCGCATCGTGTGTAGGGCCCTTAACGGAACACATTTCGTAAGAAGACGGGCACTGAGACAGTGGACATTTTTTTCCAACTGCACGATTTGAGATCTGTTTTCTTTACAGTAAATGTAAAAAACTGCATTTCGCCCGCGAAATGCAGTTTAGGTCGTTCGGATACTTTTGAGCACGACTGTACAATAAAAATGTTATATTTAATACGTCACTTTTGATAGTTAATGGAGTTTTTATTTCACTTATAGAAATACACTAATCATATTAAAAATATTTCATTATGTTTTCACGAAACATTATGTTTTGCAAAGGCGAACCGTCTCGTTCTGCATATGGATTCAAACCCAGGCATTATGAAAAAGGCATGTCTTATGTATCCCACAGTCTTTCATATATTTTTATATACTCTGATGCCCTATGTTTTGTTTTTATTTCTTCTCCAATGTATCAATCTATGTTTTATGTACAATGTATGTCTTTTGCCGTACATATCCCATGACTTATATCTTAAGCACCATATACTCATCTTAGGTTTTAGGTACTCTTATTATTAGGACGTTTTTGTTTTCTATGTATATTTTTTATATACCCTAATGTCTTACACACTTTGTTTTATGTACCAGTATGTTTTTTGTCTTACATACTATGTTTTATGTACCAGTATGGTTTTTATAAACTATGTTCTAGATATTAACATATGATGTTTTATGCTTTATGTATATTTCTTTTATGCACTCTGATGTCTTATGTACTATGTTTTGATGCAGTATGGTCTATGTATTTCCAAGGGTACTATGATGTTTATGTATTTTACTTTCTTTTATGTATTACATACTATGTTTTATGTACCAGTATGTTTTTATGAACTATGGTCTACATATTTCAATATGATGTTTTATGCTTTATGTATATTTCTTTCATGCACTCTGATGTCATTACCTACCATGTTTTATGTTCTATAATGTTCTGATGCACTATGGTCTATGTTCTTCCATAGGTGCTATGATGTTTTATGTATTTTACTTTCTTTTTATCTACTCGTCTGATGCTTTATGTACTTATATGTACTATGACTTTTATATATTTTTCATGTCCCTATATATTTTTATGTCCCTATATGTTTCATAATGTACTATGTGTTTTATGTATTATCAATGAGAAGTAATGAACAATTTCAAACAGCCAAATGATTATGTAAAATTTCGTTTAAGATTTTATATTATTTTGTAAACTCTAAACAAAGCTGCAATAGCATTACTAAATTAGAGGGCAACTGGTCCACCTTCACGTGGTGGGACACAGGCAACGCCATACATAGCTGACTATGGATAAGCTAGTATGATGGCTAAGAGGCCAGACCCCAAAGAGTACTAGGACCTGTCTTATATAAATAGATGGCAGGTCAAATAAAAGTGTAGCAGCAGTGAAAAAAAAATACGATGATCACCCCTCGACTCTTGCTGTATACACTTGCGAATGTGGGGTCATTTACTCACGTTTAGGCCTCACAAGAAGTTTAAAGATGAAGCGCTGAGAAGTGCTTATATTAAGAAAACCTGTAATGCCTAGTATAAAAACGCTGGAAGATAGTTCGTGCAGGTTGAGTCAAATGATACGACGTGAGGTGATAGAAGACTGTTGATACTGAAACTCACACACAAGAAGACAAAAGTTGCATTCGATATAACTTAATTGTGTATGATGTGAAGTCCACACACAATTGCCCCGTAGCAAACACGAAACACACGTCTTGCGGGGATTATGGTTGAGGAACAAACGGACACAAGATACATAAGTGAAAAGCAGGCGTGGAAACTGTGCCAAGAGGAATAAAAAAACATTTCGAGAAGGAAGCATTTTTATGGGAGCAAATGGGGCCGGCCGCGGTGGTCGAGGGGACTGAGGCGCTCCAGTCACGGTCTGCACGGCCACTACGGTCGGGGGTTCGAATCCCCCCTCGGGCATGGATATTTGTGCCGTCCTAGTTCGTAAGTAGTTCATAAGTAATTTGTAAGTTTAGGGACTGATGACCCCGTAGTTAAGTCCCATAGACTATACAAACATCTGAACATTTTTTGTAAGTTTAGGGACTGATAACCCCGTAGTTAAGTCCCATAAGCTATACAAACATTTGAATTTTTTTTGTATGCTTTGGTAAGACGAGTGTCAACAGCCGTCATGTATTTCATAAAATGCTTCTTTAAAACCATCGGCTGTTTATTAAAAACCTTATAAATCAACTGGTTGATTTATAAGGTTTTTAATAAACAGCCGATAGTTTTCAAGTTGCATTTTATGAGACGTAGTTTGTCATTTTTTACTATTTGATGTTTACTACCTGATGTTTTAGTTGTAACGCTATTCAGATGTCCCCATTTTGATGGTGACTATGAGGCCATCCAAAATGCAACGCCACGAAGGACCGAAGATATCAAAGCCAAATTTATTTGGGAAATCACACGTTGCAAAAAATCACAAGATTGAAAATATAGCCCTATTTGAAGTGAGGGCAGTGAAGGCAATAACGGCTGCTACAGGTCTCGCAATTGAATCAGAGAGGCTCTGGATGTGTTGCTTGGGTTATAGCAGTCCATCCAGACGTTTTCGATAGGCGAGAGGTGAGGAGAACAGGGAGCCAAGGCAGCAGTACAATCCAGTGGGAGACGAAGAAGTGTTTATCACCGTGTGGCAGCGGTGTTTTTCTGTTGCAGTGTGATCGTAGACAAGCTTCAAATGTATGTTGGTGTACCAGCAATGGGTACTCGCCACGCGGAATGGCCGCGTGGTCTAAGGCGCCATGCTACGGACTGCTCGGCTTTCCTGTCGGTGGTTCGAGTCCTCCCTCAGGATGGGGTTGTGTGGTGTCCTTTACGTAAGTTAGTTAAAGTAGTTCGTAAGTATAGGGACTTACGACCATAGCAGTTTGGTCCAAAAGGTTTAAAAACATTTGAATGCGTTCTCGTGGGTGCTGGAGTGGAATCTAATACCACCCCAAACGATAATACCGTTTGGGGAAACAGTTCAACTGTCTCTCACCACGCTGTTTTCAGACTCTAATCCGGCCATCATGGTAGTGTTGGCATAACTGGGATTCGTTTGTAAGAACCATGACGTTCCATTCGAATTTCCATGCCTAGCGGACAGCCATCTCTGCTTGTTATGCAACACGCCGAATTTGTTGTGATATGGTTCGTGTTGTGGGAGAGCGATCCATAAGCGCCCTGCACACAATATGCCTGTCGCCATGTGGTACTGGTACAATGATGTCGGTGCAGACGGTCACCGGTCTGTCGTTTCCTCCTGAATCCAGCAGTTACAGGTCTGCATTATCCTTGCTTCTTTAACTCTGATTTTCCTATAGGCAACTGTTTCTCCTCTGACGAACACTGATACATTCTTGAAAGACGCTCGGCGCGAAAGAACAAATCTAGCACGTCCATGCGGCCGTCTGTTCCCATTCCCAGAAATAATCATTAGCACACCCTCTTAGAGTTTTTCAAGTCACTCAAGATTTATTTTTGAGACAGTGTACATAGAGTTCATGAAATGATTACATTTACATAACAATACTAGCGTGGGAATGGCACGTGGTCCAAGGCCCCATGTTACGGACTGGACGGTCGCTTCCGCCGGAGGTTCGAGTCCTCCCCGGGCATGGGTGTGTATAATCCTTAGTGTAAATTAGTTTAAGTAGTTTGTAAGTCTAAGGACTGATGACCGTAGCAGTTTGGTACAATATGTTTACAAGCATTTGAACAGATCAATAGCTCAAGCGGTACTGAGGTACCAGGAGTCGATGCAAGCCGAAACACCTATATTATTAGTTGGTGTAGCCTCCATGGATGGCACTGCAGGCATACATTATTCCACGCCTTCCAGCCTTCTGATGGAGTTGTAGGATGACGGGTCGCACGGCTCAGATGTCGTCCCATCACATCCCACACGTGCTGTATTGGAGACTACTAAATGTTCAAATGTTTGTTAAGCTTATGGGACTTGAGACTACTCTCCAGGGAACTTTCTGTATGCTGATTAGCGTTTTCTAAAGAAACAGCAAAGGTAAACGCGAGTTGTAACGTATCGTAAACTAGGTTAGAAAGTCTAGTGTGGCTCAGTGGCCGGCCGCGGTGGCCGAGGAGACTGAGGCGCTCCAGTCACGCTCTGCACGGCCACTACGGTCGTGGGTTAGAATCCCCCCTCGGGCATGGATATTTGTGCCGTCCTAGTTAGTAAGTAGTTCATAAGTAGTTTGTAAGTTTAGGGGCTGATGACCCCGTAGTTAAGTCCCATAAGCTTAACAAACATTTGAACATTTTTTTGTGGCTCAGTGGGTCTTGCAGTCTACGAGACAGCGCTCGCCAAGTCTACGTGAAACGACCACTACTTGCATACAGGCATAATCTGCTTTCATCGCTGAAGACCAAGGCTCGCTACGCCATCTTCCAAGTGATTCTCTGACGGCACCATTTGAGTCGTGCATATCGATGTTGTAGCATGGGTGAAAGATGTGATGGAGGCGTGCTCGCCCGTAGTCCCACTGCTAGTAACCGATTGGCAAAAGTTCGTGTTGACACTTATGGTCTTACAAACCCTCTTATCTGTGCTGTGGTTACTGTACGATCTGCTATTGCTGCCCTTACAGTACGAGGATTTTGGCAGACATCTGTGCTGCGTGGATGTCCCAAACTTCGTCTACTGTTGTGAGAATGTTCACGTGTTTGCAACCAGCATCGTCGCACAACTAACGCAGAATGTCCAACTTCTGTGATAATTCTCCAAAAAGGCCCATCCCACTACTCGAAAGGCACAATATGACGCCATCGAGAAGCTCGGAATGGCCGCGTGGTCTAAGGCGTCATGCCGGATGTTTGAGTCCTCTCTCGGGCTTGGGTGTGTGTGTTGTCTTCAGTGTAAGTTAGTTTCAGTAATTTGTAAGTATGAGTGTGGCTCGGTAGCGGCCGGGCGCCGTGACTCAGCGCGCCCGGACAGAGGGCTGAACGTCCCCTGCAATAAAAAAGCAGATCCAAGAACCCATCGAACAATAACGAACAAATACGGCCAGCGCCCACAAGGAACATAACTACCCATAGCGCAAAAAAAAAGAAGAAAAAAATAGCACAGTGGTAGAGTGGCAGCCTATCAATCCACAGATTACGAGTTCGAGCCCCGTCAGCTGCTAGGGTTTTTATTTGTCACTTCCCACTTCTTTCACCTCTGGAAATGTTGCTTATATGAAAAATATCAAGTAACACCGTGGTTCGGAACCCACATTAAACTGTAGGTCCCCCTATAAATGGCTTGGCAAGTCAGTTAGAAGGTCGGCATACCACCTCCAAACAAGACCATGCCAAGTAAAGTAGTGTGGTGTTCAAACCAACCCTCTGATTGCTGACTGCTTTACCTTTTTTAGAGACTGATGACCTCAGCAATTTGGTCAAACAGGTTAACAAACATTTGAACATTGACCCCTTTGAGACGCACACAGCTGGCCGTATGAAGCAGGAGTTCGTCGCCGTGGCATGGCACCTATTTGATTCGCACGTTGACATCACACTGAGCCTTATGGCTATTAAAGAATGAACACAGATGGCTCTCTGGCAGCTATCTCACTACGTTACCTGTTGGCGGACGACGCTGAGAGGGTTGCTCTCTGTTAAACGGTCTGTGTAGTGTAGTGTCATATACAAAATATTTTTCAAAGGTATGAATATGACTGATTATAAGTATATCCATCATCTAATATACACATAAACCCTTCCAAAGTGACAACCAAAATGCACTGCATGTATAAACGCATATATTTATTTATGCATTTATCCCTTTGACACCCAAAGTGTGACATTAGGCATATAGAGAGGAACGTTTAAGATATAAAATACATACAGTAATTGATTACAGAAAAGTAAATAATTGTATTTTCAAAAACATTTTAGCCAATAGTTGTCTGTTTTTGGCCTTCAATACAAATTTTTATGATCCGCACCATCTTACTAGTAACACGCCTTTGAAAGAAATGACATAATAACGTCACAGGATCATATAAAGTCAACTGGCTGTCAGATATGATAGCTTCGCATGTCAAAACAAAGGTATCAACATCCTGTCAACAAGTCTGTTTTGCCGCCATTGTAAGTATACTGGACGTTTGCAGCCTTTGCCGACTGCTGGTGTAACCCATTGTAGAAACATGGAACTAAAACACGTTGCGCACGTTACCACAGCCCATCCACGATTGTGTGATGCAGACCCGAACTTCCTAGCGTGAATCACAAAGAAATAAAGCGAGCAAAACCAGAAACTCACAATTGTGCGTGCAGGGCCTGGGAGGGTTATTTTACATGGCAAGATTTGGGCCTTCAGGCCCTCTGTTACACCTAACCAGGCCTATGCAGATTGAAAATTTTGTGTAGTACATTACAAACCTACCACGTTTAATACAAGTATTAAAGTTAAAAAAATAAAGATTATTGCTATACTATAATTGTAACAATCATATAAAAATAATAAACGATAATAATAATCCTTCCTGCGTGGCACTCAATGCCACAAGGGAGAAAACGTGTACCCCAAATGTCTGTGTATCTGCATATGGTGTTACAGGTGTGAAATTGTAAAGTGTTACGATAAATGTTTGCAAATCGTATAACTGAGGCGGAACTTGGGGGACCACCCCGGCATTCACCTAGGGGGATGTGGAATCATCATCATCATCAATTGTATTCTGCCTTGCGGTAGGTCTTGTCATGGGTTGATCCTCTTCTTGTCATGGATTGATCCTCTTCCACTTTTCTCTGTCCAAAGCCAATCTTTTCATTTCTTCATATTTATTTCCTTGGATGTTGTCCAGCATTTGATATCTTGGCTTTCCTCTTCCTCTTTTTCCTTTCACCATTCCTTCTATTCCTTCCTTCAGTAAACAGTCCCTCCAGAAACAATGTCCAATACAGTTTCGTTTTCTTTTCCTAGTGACTTCCAGCATGTTTCTTTCTTCTCCAACTCTTCTTAATACTTCCTCATTCCTTATTCGGTCTTCCCATTTCACTTGTTCCATTCTCCTCCATATCCACATCTCAAGTGCTTCCAGTCTTCTTTCATCTTCCTTCCTCAACGTCCAGGTCTCTGCACCATACAGGACAACACTCGAGATATAACACTTGGCAAGTCTTTTCCTCAGATCTTTCTTTAATGGACCGCAAAGTAATATCTGTTTCCTTTTGAATCCTTCTTTTGGCACGGCAATTCTTTTCTTAATTTCTGCAGTGCAGTACATATCATCCATTATCATACTTCCCAAGTGCCGTGGTGGAGTAGCCGAGCGGTCTAAAGCGTCTCGCTGCGGAGCGCGCGGTTGCTCGCCGTGGAGGTTGCGAGCGTGAAGGTCAGGGTGAGAGTTTAAAATATGGAAAGTTTAATTTTTTAAAACTCAAAACCACCAGCTGCGAACCAAATTCCTAAACATGCAAAAACACTGGAACTGTGATTGCAACTGTTTGAGTCGTTTTCTAGGGGATGATATCACACGTTCGCAGCTTTCCTTCCCTGCATATGATTAACAAAACAAATTCATAATAAAATCAAGTTCATGAGAGAAAAGGGTGTACTAACTACTATTTTTGAAAACACGTGAAAGTTCACTTTATGTAGTTTATTTCACAATATTTGAACCCTGTGGCTGATATGACTGTACGTCGACACATTTACCAAATAAAGTTATAGCTCATGAGCCCCCAGACAAAATGAATATTTGTCGCGAATTGTTTTCACACCACGTGGCTGTCTCAAACAACGTTTATGTTCATGCCTATGCGACGACACGTGTTACATTAACAAATCACAGTCACTTTAATTCAATGCGATGCACACCTTGTTCCACCGGCTAAATATTCACAAACACACAGTAGCACTCGATTTAACTTGGCACAGTCTACGACGAGCAACCGCACGTGGCGATTGCCACAGACAAATCTCAAGTCACCACCTCGAGATCCACATGCCGACTGATGCAGAGCGACGCTGCCCGGCCAGCTACACCACGTGGTCTCCGGAGTCCTCACTTCCTGCCCTCGCGCGCGCGCGCGCGCCAAAAGCTCCACTGCCGGGGGTTTTTCCCCTATGTCATCAACTTCCCCATGTGAACTGTTCTAACCGATTTGCCAACGTACAGCGCTCAGCCAATACATTTCTAAAACTTTACTTAAAATCAAAATAATTACACTACACATTAAATAAATTGCTTCTTAGGTTTTTATATTGGTATAAACATACTTTGTACTATTTATCATAATCGTGCAATTTCTTACGTCACAGATAAGTGATTTAACTGAATACTTTAAGATAAAATACACAAGATTAATTGAAAATAAAATGAGAAATAGTTAATATATTATTTTTATAAACAAACATTGCCATGCTAGTTGTGTAACTGTCTTGTCTTCGTTGGTAATTTATTACTTTTCATTGTCAATTAAACATATTACGTTAGATGTGACTATATCAGCTAATGTATTGTTTATTTATCAACAGGCTATTTTGTAATGAGGGCCTTAAAGGTTCCTAACTGCATCGTATTACTTCAAATGCCAGTAGTATTACAATATCTGTGCATTGCACTGTGCCTGGCACTCGCCATTGTCCCTCTCTCCCCTCACCGGAAACGAACTGGAAAATCCTAAGTTGGAACAAGCCACCAACGTCGGCCTGCTCGCTGGCCTCCGGTCAGATACAAGCACACAGCAAATCTCAGCGTGGAGAATTTCTACCTATGGCCTAACTATAAATGTTGTCACCCAACTGTGTACATACATTGCTACCATAATTAATAAGATTAAAATTGTGTAACATTTAGTGCATTGGCATGGTCAATGTTTGCAGTGAACTTCATACTGTTTAATTATCAAATTCTATTGATTACCGGTATTTCTATTAGGCGGTAATCTCACAAGGTTCGAGTCCTCCCTGGGGCATGGGTGTGTGTGTTATCCTTAGGTTAGTTTACCTAGGTTTAAGTAGTTTGTAAGCTACGGACTGATGGCCACGCAGTTTGGTCCGATAGATTTACAAGCAACTTCCCAAGTATTTGAAGCTATGCACTTGCTCTATTTCTTCTCCCCATATTTTTAAACGAACATTTGTGTTCCTTCCTCCAATTACCATGCTTTTTGTTTTCTTCTTTTCTTTTCTAGACGCTCATGGGATTAGATATGGAAAACCGCCTAAAAACCACATCCAGGCTGGCCGGCACTCTGACCCCAACCGGTACGCCTACTCGTCTCGAAAAGCTGTGCGTTAGACCGCACGGCTAACTGAGCTGGTCAAAAAATGTCTGTAAATCTATCGGACCAAACTGCGTGGTCATCAGTCCGTAGCTTACAAACTACTTAAACCTAGGTAAACTAATCTACGGACAAACACACACACCCATGCCCCAGGGAGGACTCGAACCTCCACGGCGAGCAACCGCGCGCTCCGCAGCGAGGTGCTTTAGACCGCTCGGCTACTCCACCGCGGCCCGAGCGGGGCTATGGTTTAATGAATACCTCCATCAAACAGGGCGATTTGTCGCAGTAATTTCTGAAACCTCTTTGACGTTACAGTCGCAGGTTCCACATCCATCAGGGATGAATGTTCCATTATCAGTAGAACTGCTGTCCGCTCCGTAATCGGATAAAATCGACGTCGCCTTTCCAGGTGCATTTTTACCCCTTTTGTGGCAGCATATATTGAGATACAGGCGCGCACGATATGAGTGTACGCTGAAATTCTATCCACGTGAACTGCTCGCCGCCGCAAACGCGTGCCGCAAGTTTTACCAATTCGAATGCTTCCTCCGGGGCGTCGCATTTTGGCCGGCGAGCGGTGTACAACCCTGCGGATTCCGATTTGTGTACGTTTAATCTCAGGTGGAAATTCAAATGTCGCACGCGAAGCTGCTCTGTCGCTTCGTCATATGTAAAAATAGAGACAAAACCTAGTAATGCAAGAAGACTCAAGTCTCCTGTTTGCTTAGGCCAAGACCACATTTTATTCATTATGACAAACAACCCTGTGATGGAAAATTTTAACAAGATGTTTGATTTGATTTTTTCAGGGAAGCCAAAACAGTATTTGTCCAACCCGCCACTGCCCGCACCGAAACTAAGTTTATTGTGCGGTATCGCTCCCTGTATATCTAGTAAAGCCAACCAATGTCCTTGAACAGTGCAAGGAGTCCCTTTACCAGTTCTTTATTAGACACAATTTCTTCGGGTCTGGTTGTCCCGAATGCAAAACAGAAGACTTGGCTTAGGCCAAGACCACATTTTATTCATTATGAGAAACCACCCTGTGATGGAAAATTTTAACAAGATGTTTACTTGCATTAGAAGGTTTTGCCTCTATTTTTACATATGATGCTAAGTGTTTGTACTGGACCTTCTGGTGACTAGGCTCACCGAAACAGGTTATGTGACAAAAACAAATTTTTAGCTATCTTGGCTCAATGAATTGTTTTTTATAAACTGTTGATCGCCCTCCAGTGGCGCAAAATGCCTTTTAACTATAACAAAGACTTTTCGCCACAAGTGAAATTATCTGCGTAGGAAAAATGTAAATGAGATGTATTGTTGTTATGGTCTTCAGTCCGGAGACTGGTTTGATGCAGCTCTCCACAATACCCTATACTGAGCAAGCCTTTTCATCTCCTCATAAGAACGACAACCCACATCCACTTGAATCTGTTTACTATACGCGTCTCTTGGTCTCTCTCTGCGATTTTTACCAAAAATGTTCAAATGTTTGTTAAGCTTATGGGACTTAACTACGGGGTCATCAGTCCCTAAGCTTACAAACTACTTATGAACTGCTTACGAACTAGGACGGCACAAATATCCATGCCCGAGAGGGGATTCGAACCCCCGACCGTAGTGGCCGTGCTGACCGTGACTGGAGCGCCTCAGTCACCTCGGCCACCGCGGCCGGCGCGATTTTTACCCCACACACTTCCCTCCAATGCTAAATTTAAGATTCCTCGATGTCTAAGAATGTGTCCTACCTTCTTTTAGTCAGGGTATGCCAAACATTCCTTTTCTCACCAATTATGTTCAGTACCTTTTCATTAGTTACGCGATCTACCCACCTAATCTTCAGCATTCTTCTGTAGCACCACATTTCAAAAGCCTCTATTCTCTTCCTGTCCGCACTGCTTATCGTCCATGTTTCACTCCCGTACAAGGCAACACTCCACACAAATGCCTTCAGAAAAGACTTCCTTACACTTAAATTAATATTCGATGTTAGCAAATTTCTCTTTTTCAAAAATGCTTTTCTTCCCATTGCCATTCTGCATTTTATATCCTCTGTACTGCGACCATCATTTGTTATTTTACTGCCCAAGTAACAAAACTCATCTACCTCCTTTATTGCTTCGTTACCTAATCTAATTCCTTCATCATCACCTGATTTTCTTAGACTGCACTCCATTACCCTAGTTTTGCTCTTGTTAATCTTCATTTTATATGCATCTTTCAGCACACTGTCCATTCCGTTCAATTGCTCTTCCAGGTCCTTTGCTGTAATTGACAGGATTACTATGTCGTCGGCAAAACGCAATGTTTTTAATTCTTCCCCCTGAACTATAATTCCTTCTCCAAATTTCTCCTTGCTTTCCTTTATAGCTTGTTCAATGTACAAATTTCTCAAATCAAATGTTTGTACAGGTTATGGGACTTAACTACGGGGTCATCAGTCCCTAAAATTACGAACTACTTATGAACTAGCTAATACTAAGGACGGCACAAATATCCATGCCCGAGGGGGGATTCGAACCCCCGTCCGTAGTGGCCGTGCAGACCGTGACTGGATCGCCTCAGTCCCCTCGGCCACCGCGGCCGGCGCAAATTTCTCTTTTTCAATGACATTTATATGGACATGAAAAGCCGTCTGATGATGATCTGAAAGGTTCGAAATCGGCTTCGGCGAGAGGAGTAAGTACCACCGCGCGTCTACGGGACTTTTCCGAAAGCCGCTTCAAAAAAATAAACGCCCACCCTCAGTCAGAGCGAGATCGACAGTCCGCGCCCTCCGCGAAATCTCACAGTCGCGGCACTTCCGCGAAGAATATATGTTTTCTCCGCGTCAACCGTAATACAGTACCGACACAGAGTGGTTTTCCCCGTCATAAATATGTCACGAGTTAATGAAAAAGGTAAATCGATACATTGTAGCCGGTTTAACGTTTCGAGGTAGGGGCGTAAAAACATCGCGTGGGTGCGGGAGGGGGGGGGGCGGGAGGCGAGAGCGGAAAAAAGAGATTTGGGAGGGCCGGCGATCTGCGAGGCGCGCGAGATGCGAGCATCGATACGGGCGGACGGCGCCGGCGCCGGTCCGAGGGTAGGGAGGGTGACGCGCAGGCGCGCGCGCGGCCGGGGAGCGTGGAGCGCGGCCGGGCCGCCAGTCCGCCGGACACACTCGCCCCCAGCGACGCGTGCCTGCGGGTGATGGGCTAGCATGGCCGCCATGTGGCTACACGCCGCCGCTACCGCGCTGCTCGCCGTCGCCGCCGCCGCCGCGCTCGCCTCACAAGGTACGCCCGCTACCCGCTGCTACAGCTATTCCTCAGGGCCACTGCCAACGCCACCTGGAGACGAGGCCTGTGCGTTGCTTGCGAGAGTAGTCGTAACACAAGCAAAATTATTCGTCTTGTGAAGCGTTGTGCTGAGTTCGGAGAGATGAGGAGCTACTTTTCAAAACGCATTATGTCCCAAAAAGTAAATTTTTCAGGAGAAGCGAAAAACGTATACCGCAACAACAAAAAATTCGATTAATTATCCCGAATTATACACCACATACTCAGGTAGAGCTTTTGATCCAAATGTGTTTAATACTAGGAAATTGCTTTTTATACTTTCAAGTTTTTCAAAAATGCTTTTCTTCCCATTGCCATTATGCATTTTATATCCTCTGTACTGCGACCATCGCATGTTATTTTACTACCCAAGTAACAAAACTCATCTACCACCTTCACTGTTTCGTTACCTAATCTAATTCCTTCAGCATCGCCTGATTTTTTAAGACCGCATTCCATTATTTTTGGTTTGCTCTTGTTAATTTTCATTTTATACGCTCTCTTCAACACATTGTCCATTCCATTCAACTGCTCTTCCAGGTCCTTTGCTGTCTCTGACAGAATTACAATGTCATCAGCAAAACGCAATGTGTTTATTTCTTCCCCCTGAACTTTAATCCCTATTTCAAATTTCTCCTTGCTTTCCTTTATAGCTTGCTCAATGTACAAATTGAACAACATTGGAGAAAGACTACAACCCTGTCTTACTCCCTTCCCAACTGATGCTTCCCTTTCATGCCCTTCGAGTCTAATAACTTCGGTCTGGCTTTTGTACAAGTTGTAAATAACTCTCCTTTCCCTGTATTTTACCCCTGCTGACTTCAGAATTTGAAAGAGTGTATTCCAGTCAACATTGTCAAAAGTTTTCTCCAAATCTACAAAAGCTAAAAATGTAGGTTTGCCTTACCTTAATCTATCTTCTAAGATAAGACGCAAAGTGAGTATTGTCTCCCGGGTTCCAGAGTAGTCATAACACAAGCAAAATAATTTGTCTCGTGAAGCGTTGTGCTGAGTGTGGAGATATGAGGAGTTACTTTTCAAAACGCATTATGTCCCAAAAAGTAAATTTTTCAGGAGAAGCGAAAAACGTATACCGCAAAAAATATTCGATTAATTATTCCACATACTCAGGTAGGGTTTTTGATCCAATGTGTTTAATACTAGGAAATTGCTTTTTATACTTTCAAGCTGTGAGCACTTTAGTGATAGACAAAGTGCGTTTTGTTGGGTTCTATTGCACAATCTGCCCTTTTTTTTTTATTTTCTCTTCATTCGTCTTCTCGTTCCACGTTTTATTTCCTCTCCAACAGTCACACATTCATTCGCTATAATACTCTCCATCTTAGCACAACAATGATTTTACGCCTGACTTCCTAACAGACAGAATGATAAACGTTTATACACAACAATGCTGTAATACAGTGGCATATCTAGGACTTGGCATTTGGCGGGGGGGGGGGGGATAGATCTGCTTGACGAGCAAAATTTTAGTCAGTTCCCAGACAGACTACCACCTACCACTCCCGTTGAAGAAACTAATTGACTCGCATCCAATGAAAGCTTATGGTAAAACACCCCAAGTTTCCAATCTTTACCTTTACCAGATTGCTGTTACATTATTTCTTTCGTTGTTCTTCTTCTTTTATTTCGGGTTCTGGGGGTGGGGGGGGTTCTTTCCCCCTCATCCCCCCCATAGTTACGCCACTGCTGTAATACTGAAAACGAATATTAACTGATCATTGTTGGTCAGTTACATGGTTTCGCTTTAGTCCACGAGTCTTACATTGCAGCCAACGTAGCTTAATAAAATAAAATAAAGGCAACTGTTGGACTTAACGCAGTTTGATTCAATCATACTAGAGGACGAAATGCTATTCGTTGCATTTGCTATTTTTCAGCGCTCTTTTTGAAGGTGTTAAAATGCGTTTTGACACAATATGATTGCAGGAGTTTATGGAGCGCGTAATAAAGTACCGGATTCCATATCAAACTCAATTTGGTCCACCAGTGGACATAATGTGTTTTGAAAAGTTGCTCCTCATATGTACACGTTGCATAGTGGATTTCAGAATGTTCTTAATATTATTTAAGTAATGTTCCTTGCAGATGTTTGTTGGTATAAGACAAAATGCCTAATACGAATCATACGATTCCAATGTCGGTAAGATATCTTACTAATATTCATAAATATCTTATACCAACACAAATTTGTCTGTGAATCACTTAAATAACATTAAGAGCAGTCTGAAACACAGTGGGCAACGTACATGTATTCCCAAACTCAGCACAACGTTACGTAAGACAAACGGTTTGCTAGTGTTATGACTACTCTTGGCAGGCAGCGCACAGGCCTTGTCTCTAGGTGGCGTTGCCACTGCCTCCTGACCCGTGCCCCGCAGGGGCTCAAATACCGACCGCGAAACATATAAAATTACAAGCTTTCATTTATTTCAAGTTACAATTTTGGACGCGGTTTTTCTGGAGGCAGCTGCTGTAATAGCTATCCCTTGCAGTAAAATTTAGCAGCCCGCAAGTTGCGCACCACATTACCTCTCATGCACGAATTATCAACCCGACAATGAACAGAATTTCTCATCCATTATTTGGTAACTTAAGACCTATCTTGTACAGAATTAATCATAATTTATCTAAAAACATAGTTTCATAGACCAGTAGGGAGGTGTCCTCAAAATAGGACTGTGAGTGCTAAAACTGCTACATTTTACATGGAACATCTATTAATAATATCATACACGAAGAGTGACCACTATTTTGTATTTTTCGTGCAATGAAATTGTTTCAGGCACTCAGGGCACACAGCAAGTTTACACTTTTCCCAATTGTAAAGTGTTTTCCGTCGGCAGTCCCGATCATGACACCTCTTGGCATTGGGATCACCTGACTTGGCTGGCCAGTGTTATACCCAATTGAAGGATAAATCGTTGGGTACCGAATGACAGGATTTCTTGTTTTTCGATGTACAGATAACAATTTAGTTTCATCTGAAGGCCTGGCTCTACTCTTTCGTGTAATCTCTACTTTCCGTTTCTTTGTTAGCCCAACTACTAACACTGCCGTCAAGGAGACAGTCTAACATTCATTATTAGCCCTCATATGAGGTACCTGTGCTTTTTACGGTCACCTCAGATGTAAAAGATGACAGAAATGAGACAAAATTTAAGTGTCATCATTTGAGGACGAGACGCATGAGAGGGTTAAAACCACTTTGTCTTGCTATTTTGTCAAAAACTGACATTTTGAGCCCGTGTTTGTGTATGAAATGCTGGGTGATTCTTACAATAAAGAAGACTGCAACCAACCACTTTTGATTATGCTATTTATTTACTAAATAGCGCCGTTATCGGTTTCGAACCTTTCAGTTCATCATCAGACGGCTTTTCACGTTCACATACGTGTCATTTACATTTTTCTTACGCAGATAATTTTGCTTGTGGCGAAAAGTCTTTAGTTGTGTGGTGCCTTATAAAACAAAACATGACTGGAATTGCTTACTCGAGTGTAAATATTACTCATGATACTGACAAATGTTGTGAACAAACTTTTACGATAGAATTTTTCTTGTTATTCATTTACTTACGTCGAAAAGCCGGCTGCATTAAGTTGTATGGAATCGGGTTTTCGACGTAAGTAAATGAATAACAAGAAAAATTCTATCGTAAAAGTTTCTTCACAGCATTTGTCAGTATCATGAGTAATAGTTACGCTCGATTAAGCAATTCCAATCATGTTTTGTATTGTAGGGCACCACACAACCAAAAACTTTTCATATAAAACAATTCATTGGGCCAAGATCGCTAAAAATTCATTTTTGTCACTTAACCGGTTTCGGTGAGCTCAGTCATCATCTTCAGAAGGTCCAGTACAAGCACTTAGCGTCATATGTAAAAATAGAGACAAAACCTTCTAATGCAAGTAAACATCTTGTTAAAATTTTCCATCACAGGGTGGTTTGTCATAATGAATAAAATGTGGTCTTGGCCTAAGCAAACAGGAGACATTTTATTCGTTATGACAAACCACCCTGTGATGGAAAATTTTAACAAGATGTTTACTTGCATTAGAAGGTTTTGTATCTATTTTTACATATGACGCTAATTGCTTGTACTGGACCTTCTGAAGATGGTGACTGAGCTCACCGAAACCGGTTAAGTGACAAAAATAAATGTTTAGCGATCTTGGCTCAATGAATTGTTTTATATAAAAAGTCTTTGGTTGTGTGGTGCCCTACAATACAAAACATGATTGGAATTGCTTAATCGAGCGTAACTATTACTCATGATACTGACAAATGCTGTGAACAAACTTTTACGATAGAATTTTTCTTGTTATTCATTTACTTACGTCGAAAACCCGATTCCATACAACTTAATGCAGCCGGCTTTTCGACGTAAGTAAATGAATAACAAGAAAAATTCTATCGTAAAAGTTTGTTCACAACATTTGTCAGTATCATGAGTAATATTTACACTCGAGTAAGCAATTCCAGTCATGTTTTCTTTTATAAGGCACCACGCAACTAAAGATTTTTCGCCACAAGCAAAATTATCTGCCTAGGAAAGATGTAAATGACACGTATGTGAACGTGAAAAGCCGTCTGATGATGAATTGAAAGGTTAGAAACCGGTAACGGCGCTATTTAGTTAATAAATAGCATAATCAAAAGTGGTTGGTTGCTGTATTCTTTATTTAAAGAATCACCCATGGTTTCAACATCGACTAAGAATGCCCCCATCAGAAATTTTTGTATGAAAGACTAGCCTAATCCCCACTCCTTCGCACGCGTAGACTGGACGGTCTGTATTGGTCATTTCTCCTTCTAAACATAAATTTTCATAGATTTAGCTTTAAAAATGCTTTCCTAATCAAGTATTTTGATATAACTTGACACCCCCTATTGTGCCATTGATGGCAGGATTCAAAACATTCAGAAACACACACACGCACACACATGATGAATTCTTCTCGGGTTATCAAAGTCAGGGTGTCGGTCTGTAGCAACGTTTAAGCAAGTTTCCTAATTGTCATCCTCAAGCGGATGGATTCTGCCTGAGGCTGGCAAGTAGGAAACTTGCTGAAACGTTGCCACAGAACGACGGCGTGACTCGGCTGATAACCCGAGAAGACTTCATCGTCGAGATGCGCCGAGAAAGTCTAAATTCGCACTTTTTTGAAATTCCGACCATGGTTCCAAAATCCGAATTTTCGCATTTCTAGCATCAAAATAGTCTTAGTTGCAACCTTAAAATATTATCTCTTATTTCACCCGCTTAGTGCTTGAATTTCCAAAAATATCGAAACACATTTTTTTTTTAAATTCCAATCGAAAAACTAAATCCGAAGTTTTGTAATTCTAGCTTCAAAATTGCCTGAATAGCAACGTATTTTCAAAAAAAAAAAAAAAACCGTTCATCCCCTGTTTCACCTCCTTAGGAATAGGAATATCGAAAAATCGCTGATGCCTACAGTGTCAGATAAACAACGTCTACAAATTTCAAGTTTCTGTCGGCTGTAGATTCACTTTTCAGCGCCGTTTTCTGTCTTTTAGGGACGGATCGAGAACACAAAATTTTTTTCTTACGCTTTGGTATCTTTATTGGTAGTTTTACTTTTCAAACTGCAATATGCACCTATTTTTCTTTATTCGTACGCTTGTTGCAGAAAAACAGCGGAAGAATGTGCATCACGTATCGCTGTATATAACCTCTTTACTATTATGGTGTCAAAAGTCATCGCTGATCTTCAGTCCGAATTTTATATAAGCTGACGACTCTCAACCACTATATGTTGCACCTTTTTATAGCTACCGACACGGAACTGCTATGGTGTACAACGGGAGACTTTGTACTACAACAACACAGAGATCGTTCGTCTCCAATGTGTAGTTTTTGCTCAAGAGCAAAATATTGCACCCACACGTAGAATTTTATGCAAGTCGGTAACTTTCAACTCCCATATCTTCCAACCCATTTTCGTTATCAACCCTCTACCACCATAGTGCACAATGGGAGACTGATACCTACTACCACATACAAACACGATTCGTCTGCGATGTGTAGTTTTGACTGCAGAGTGAAATATAGGCACCAACATCTCAATTTTTATATTTACTATAAGATTACGTACGAAGTATTGCATTAGAGCAGGAAGTGCTCTTGACACGTAAGATTAACATCAGATGGTCATAAAATTCATTATCCGCTAGACAATTGCTAGTTGGTTACAAAAATGTTTAGAATAAATATGGCATGCCGCTAAGGCCTGTTATGAGTGTATCCAGGTGGAGACGGCATCCAACATTTTTTGTACCCATTTAGCAATTGTGTATTTGGTAATGCATTTTTTTTTACAATCTGATGTTAATCTTACCACTTCTTGCTCTCATGTAACAGGTTGCAATGCATTCTTTCTCAATATATAAACTTCTGATGAAGGCATCCTTAGTCGATGTTGAAATCATAAAAAAAATTCAAATGTTTAAGAATCTAAGGAACTTAACTGCTGCGGTTATCAGTCCCTAGGCTTACAAGCAACTTAACCCTTTCATTTCCACATTATGAGTTCAGCTTTGGAAAAATTAAAATTCAGTGTTTTCTGTATTAATACCGTGCACTAAACTTCAAAATATGTGTTTTAAAATTTCATACGCAAAAAAAAAAAAAAAAAAAAAAAAAAAAGTTCAAATGTTTGTAAAGCTTATGGGACTTAACTGCGGAGTCATCAGTCCCTAAACTTACAAACTAACTCATACTAAAGATGACACAAACATCCATGCCCGAAGGAGGATTCGAATCTCCGACGCGGAAGGCCGCGCGATAAGCAACGTGGCACTCCATACCGCTCGGCTACTCCCGCGCAGCTATTTCATTCGCAACACAGACGTCTGTATCGAGGTATTTTATTACTTGGGACGTTATTTTGTTGATAGTTTATACTGTGCCGCGGCGGAGTGGCCGAGTGCATTGAGGCGCTATGCTACAATGCTCGAGGCCGTTCCCCGTCGGTGGTTCGAATCCCCCCTCGGGCATGGATGTTTGTGCCGTCTTTAGTATAAGCTAGTTCAAAAATAGTTTGTAAGTTTTGGGACTGATGAACCCGGAGTTAAGTCCCATAAGCCCTACAAACATTTGAATAGTTTACACTGTCAGATTAATAATGCTAACATAATTTTCGCCACAGCACTGAAGACAAGACAATTCACTGCTGAAACAAAATAACATGAACCACACTCACGCTCACACTCACAGCTACATACAGACGGCAACGTAACACAACCTCCAAGACGGATAAATGAATGCCTCGCCGCGGTGGAGTAGCCGAGCGGTCTGCCGGGCGCCGTGGCTCAGCGCGCCCGGTCAGGGGGCTGAACGCCTCTCTGCAATAAAAAAGCTGAGCCAAGAACTCATCGAACGACAACGAACACAAAGGAACAACGACCGCAATGAACTGATCTAAGCATAGAACTAAAAAAAAAAAAAAAAAAAGAAAAAAAAGTGGTCTAAAGCGTCTAGCTGTGGAGCGCGTGGTTGCTCGCCGTGGAGGTTCGAGTCCTCCCTGGGGTATGGGTGTGTTTGTTGTCCGTAGGTTAGTTTACCTAGGTTTAAATAGTTTGTAAGCTACAGACTGATGACCAAGCAGTTTGGCCCGATAGATTTACAAACATTTATATATATATATATATATATCACGTAACTGATAATATTGTGTTGTCATGCAAGATCTTTATCAAGTTACGGATTTTGACATTTATTTTACAGCTCTACAGAGATGTAATATGTTTACATAACGGAATGTGGCATAACACCTGAAGATGACTATTAAATCGAAATAAGCTTATAGTGTAACTAATACGAATTTAAAAAAATATACAGTGTTGAAATTACATAATTTTTATTATTAAAATGTCGATGTACGACATCACTAACACTGTGGGTCCTACAGATAACAAGATTTACAAACATTTCAACATTTTTTTGGTTGCATCAGAAGAGGCTACGCGCCGTACCAAGTGGCAAAATGTCGTACTAGAAACATGTTGTTTATCAACAACCAAGCGACTTTAAATACTGATACAGAAAATACGGTATAAATCAGCTGTTATTATGTTGTTGTCCAGAAACAATACTAGGGAATGAAAGGGTTAAAGTAACGTATGTTAAGGACAACACACCCACACACACACACACACACACACACACACACACACACATGCCAGAAGGAGGACTCGAAACTCCGGCGACGAGCAACCGCGCTCTCCGCAGCAAGGCGCCTTAGAGCACTCGGCGACTCCCTTTTTTTTTTTTTTTTTACCTCGTGGGCTGCTCAATTTTACTAGAATAAAAATAATTTGAAATTACTAATTCTTGTGTTCTGTTGTCTGCACTCTCCACTTCCCACCAGACGGCGCGAATCTCTTGAAATAGCCTGCCATTCAAGGCACAATTGCTGTTGCTTTTAATCATTTCGACTTTCTGTAGATAATACGGACGTCTAGTTTAAGGTGAATTTTTAATCACATATATTTCTGGAGAAGACAGGTTTAAACCTGTTCAAACCACGGTTCAGATTTATGAGAACTACAATCTTGCAGCTGGTTGGATAATTTTATCAATTTCATTAATGTGGTATTAATTCCTTGTTACGAGGTCAGTCAATCACACTGTCCTCCAAAGATAGCTTGACAACTTCACTCGTGATGACAGAAGTGGATAACGTCGGTACTCCTCGAAATATATTCATTTGTCTCCAAGTGTTGTGAACACTAAGTTCCAAACCATTAGAATCTGTAAGAACATATTTGAATCTTTTTGGGCAATTTCGTTGTAAAAAAGAGAAAAATCACGTAGTAATATTCGGGAAATCGCCTTCCGCTATCTTACGACTTTTTCCAATACTTATTTAGGTGAATAACGATTTCCTGCTTAAAATTCGTCTATACTACCCTGTAGCTCTAAAAAAAAAAAAAAGTTCTAGCTTTACGATTACCGAATTTGAAAATACGATGAAAGCTATAAAATCATAATGCTGCAAACCGAAATCAAAGTTCTTCTAAAAAGTTGCCATTATAATACATATTACTTTTGATTATAACTATTATGATAAGTTTTGATTAAATTTAATTTTTTGATTGACGCAGTTTATTTTTCTTGAAACTTGTGGTCCCAGCTCACATCACAGAAGTCGACGTGGTTTTTGGTATAAAAAAGTTTGGGAGCCAGTGGTCTAGGCGACTCCCCTAGCGTTCTCGCACGCAGCTCCGAAATCCCGCGCGCTAAGGGACTGTAACTGCAGCATACCTGTTTAGATCTATTCCGCAGTTCATCTTCCTATACTGAACGGCAAATATTTCATGCAATTAATCACCGAATTTAATAATCTTTTGGTGTCGTAATCCTGCTATTAAGGTTTAACACAATAAAGGAAGAACTACAGTTAAAATTGTGTATACCTTTCGATACAGCGTAACTTGTATCACGCAAGATACCCAGATTATATAGCATGCTGGGTGACGGAGGCAACAAACTTGATTATTTGAAAGATTTTTCCTATAATTAACACTCTCAGTTGCGCAGAAGACTTGTTTGTTATTAAGGACGCTTTAGTCCATTTTGAAATCAGCCAACTCCTACACCTACAATCACGTCGTAGCCGCGCGGGAATGGCCGCGACTTCTAAGGCGCCTTGCTGTGGAGTGCGAGGCTGCTCCCCATCGGAGGTTCGAATCCTCCTCGGGCATGGGCGTGTGTGTTGTCCTTAATATAAATTAAGTAGTTTATAAAAAATTCAATTCTTTGTAATTCTATTGGACCAAACTACTTTGGTCGTAAGTCCCCAGACTTACAAACTACTTAAACTAAGTTAAACTAGACAAAGGACAACACACATACCCATGCCCGAGGGAGGATTCGAACCTCCGACGCGAGAGGCGCTCCTGACCGCTCGGCTACTCCTGCGCGCAAGTAGTTTGTAGGGTCTGATGACAGATGTTATTGTATGACTTAATTGATCTGAAACTGGACTAAACAGTCCAAAATTGGTAATAAAAATACTTACCAAATAGTAAACATTTTAGAAGGTGGTAGTATAGACGAATTGCAATTTTGAATAGGCCATATAACATGTGTCCTGTTTTTATTGAATACAGAGATACAGCTGTTAGCATGTAACCAAAACAAACTTAAAGCAACGGAAAATGAGGACATTGTCACAGACTCTTCCGCCGGTTCTTGGTAGAACATCGTCATACTGAACTAAAAGCACACGCTTTAAGGCCTGAATATGGCATTGTAAGCCGCAAACCGGTTAACTGAATTTTAAAGAAATAACTTGTAGAATGTACACAGAACCAGGCTTTTAATTCAATATGATGATTTTCGCATCAAGAATAGACGGAAGATTCGGTGAAAAATCCTCAACTTCCATTGCTTTAAGTTTGTTTGGGTTACATACTAACAGCTGTATTCTTGTATTCAATAAAAAATTGGACACATGTTATATGGCTTTTATAATGTTGCAATTCGTCTATACTACCACCTCCTAAAATATTTACTAATCCTCGTGAAACACCGTGTATATACGTGGTGTATCTGAAGTCTACGTAGAAAATGAGAGGACTGCTAGAGGGGGGTGGGTACATAATATTTTGATAAATAACCCACGCCCGGAAATGTCATACAGTGACGCATTTCTTCATCTCTGACACTACGAAACAAATCTCTTGTTGTAACATCTTTGCTTTCCATATTTTGGAATGAGGTGTTATGGACGAAAACAAAAGCAGGTCTAGTAAACCTGGACGCTAAAACGCTTACGTTAAGAGCTATGTGCACCAGGAGAAGAGACGTGTTCATACTATAGACTATCAAGACCAACTCACAGCTCTTACGTGTGCATTTTACAACTCAGTTTTACCAGACACTTTTTCTTCTTTTACACCATACTACTTCGTCCCAGAGTATGGAAACCAAAGAGCTTGCAGTAGAAGAGATTTTTTGCTGTCTCAAAGGTAAAGAGGGAAGTGCGTATAGTGTCGATGGATTTCCGGACGAGAGTTCATATCAAAATATCGTGTACTGACTCCCGTCCACCAGCTCTCTAACTTTCTGCGTTCATTTCAGATACAAACAATATATATGCAAGTTAGATTCCTTTAGGGGCCATGAGTAGGGTTTCTGACATTTATTAGCAAGGCTTTACCACATCATCAGTTTTATGATTTCAATACACAGAGTGAATCACCTGAAATTTGCATACCTTTTATTTCGTGAACTGTTCAGGACGTGAAATTGAGATTTTCGACACTTTAGCGCACACAAAATCACGAATTTGTTTTGCATTTTCAAGCCACGTAAATCTTGTATTAACCTACTCAAGCAAAACGTTTTTTTTTTTTTTTAAGGAACCATACGCTTTTTATCGTTATTTGAATGCATTTGAAAAAAAGAATACAATGGTATATAAATTTTGTTGATGCTCACGTTTAAACTTGTCAAAAAAGCATGCGAGAAATGATCTAAAAAGAAGGCAAGACGCTCGGAATGGGCTGTTGCCGCTTAAACACTAGCAGGAGAGGCTATGGCACGAGGCTTCGTCGTTGTCAAGCTTCTAGACTTTTTATTTGGGTGCAGAATAGCTATTCATTTGAGCAAGAGTTGTTATACATATTTTAAACAAATTTCCGATGCTCCTTATGATATGCAAGTAGTTGGTATACAGCTACTTTTGCAATTACCCTAGCTCACCTTGGTCTATTGTCTAAAGCAGGACCAAGAGGAATTACTTCTAAACTTAGTACCGTAGGTGAAGGCCTATTTTCGACGGAGTGTGACGTGAAGGACCGACTTTGAGGCTTTTACAGCATGATGGTCGATTTCGGCTCAGTTCCGTTTCAGTAGTAGCTCATTCCTGGGATATAGTTCAAGTGTTTGTATAGTCTATGGGACTTAACTACGGGGTCATCAGTCCCTAAACTTACAAACTACTAATGAACTAGGACGGCACAAATATCCATGCCCGAGGGGGGATTCGAACCCCCGACCGTAGTGGCCGTGAAGACCGTGACTGGAGCGCCTTAGTCCCCTCGGCCACCGAGGCCGGCCCTGGGATATATTTGCGGTAAAGTTTCCACGACAATATTAACATGTAATAGCAAGAGCTGAATATACTTAAATTGTACTAGTATTAACGAGCGTTATAGCACTCCACTCGTCTATTCAACGGGTTTCAAGTGCCTTTAAAGACAGAGATGTTTCTCCACTAAAAAGAAGAAGAAAAATGTACTTCACTAAACTGGTTGATACAAGATAGTAGTGGATTAAACACGGAACAAAATTACGTGTACCTGTGCTTACTATCATATGCCGAACTTCTCGTTGCGTCTTGATCGGTTCATTAAACAAAAAGTGTGCAAGTATTAGATAGGTTCCCCGCGTATAGTTAGCCTGATAAACTATCAGGCTTAAAGACTTTTCTATGATTTTTGAAGTTTGTTAGTAGATGTTACAATGCAGCATGTAAAGCAGCGAGTAAATTCCTATAAAATCAATATGCTGCATACCAGAGGTACTTAAGACTCTATAGACAGTTTAAGTGGAAGGATGCGCTTGTTTTAACGGCATTCGAGGATAGAGAGTTATCGGAGGGCCTCTTGTTAGGCTCTGTAACAAAACTGTTCTCAGAAAGAGTCGGAGGAATGGCACTACTCACTTATGCTGTAACACTGATGGGGGAAGCCGGCGAGACTCAGCTGTGATGGTAGCCTTGGCCGTCGTATATTTAGTACTTTCTGCCGACTCTCCTTGGGGAAGGTTTGGCTGAAAATCACAACGATTAAGTAGTACGTTTATCCGTACACTTCTATCACGAATGCAAACACTAAGCTGCTGTTATGCCGTATGGACTTCTAGTTTGAAAGTTACAAGAAGAAGTAAAAATAAATATATCTCTTGTAGAAACTGGAGTGATTTACTAAAGTGTTTCTGTTATACCAACAGTATTCAGCAATGAACTGGTTTTACACGTATGTTGTATAATTATCTTAAATTAAATATTGCATTTCATTTAAGGATAGATCCTGTGACGGAAGTGCTAATTTATTTTGTGATGCTTCGTAAGAGTGCACAAATTTTACTTTCCATGTGGAATAACCAAAAAAGATTAGGATAAATCAGTGAGAGAATGATGAGAAATCATTACTGAGTATGAAACATTACTCAAATGTACTGCACAGAATAGATTGTGGTTGAAAATATAAATGTACATTAGTCATTATAAATTTAACAAATATGATGTATCATAGGTTTAAAAAAAGGCATTTCTGTGAATATTTTTAATAATTTAGTAGATATATAAATGTGTATAGGTAATCCATGTAAGATTCCAAAATTTGGAATTATGGTTAGTCCACGAGTCCTAACTTTACTATCAAGTCGCAGCTGCATTTTGTTTATGTATACTGCCGTATTTTACATAAGCATAGTCGCGCATTCATTAAAGTCAGATATCTGAATTAAAGACGTATTCTTACAGCCGAGATAAGTAAATCCTCGTTTGTTCTGGACACACTTTACAGAATAGAAACAAATCCACAGTTAAAACTGTCTACTGAATAGCAAATGCGATATCTATATTCACTCATATGCTGGTAACTTATGTGAAGGCAAAGAATAAACCGCGGAATTGGTCTGAACTGTAGCAAGTGCTCTGAGAAGCGAGGTCTATTTATAGCTATAACATATGTATTAAGCGATGGATTCTTACTTAATTTCACGACACTTTCCTAACGCTAATGTCATCAGTTTGAGTAAATTATCTATACTTATGAATGAAGTTATTGGCAGAATGTTTACGTGAAAAGACAAACTTCTAAAACTATAAGACTAGGAAGCATTACACAACGGCTGCAGTTCTACACTGCTTATTAATACACACATAATATACACATAACAAACGAGGAATATTTCCACCGTGATTTCAGTTTTCAAGAACAGTTAATGGGAGTTTACGAAGTTATTTTATACTTCATGTAACTATTTCTCAAATCCTAACGTTTACTTGTTACCAGAACTGCATTTACAAATATTATTGAAATCTGTCTCTAATCTGGAGTAATAAAGTACAAAAGTTGCGTAGTCATATGGTTATAAATATTAAACCAGCCGCCGATAAAAAGATTTCTCCTAAGGATGCGACGAAAGTTTTAGTATCAAATTTCTGAAAATGATATTGGACGCACACACGCACGACGACGCACACACGCACGAAGACAAACACACACACACACACACACACACACACACACACACACACACACACAGTTTCAGTTGTGTAGGTGAGATTTTGTTTCAGTGTGCATGCTTTTGTTCGTCATGATTGCTATAAACTCACGTTTTCAGTATTATCAAGAATGAAAATCTGTGTATAAAACTCAATATTCACCGACCGTAAAATCAAAGTGAACAGATTCACAGTGGAAATTTGGGTTTTAACCACTGTATTACACTCTGGATAATAATCATGTGGCCAGAATGTAAATTGTTCTCGGTTCGTTCAAAAGCTGCTAAAAGAATTTAGAAGAAAAAGTAGTTACATTGCCGCTTAAAAATTTCCTCTTTATTGTCTAATTAGGCAACAAACATTGTGCAGTTAACGCTGTTCTGTTGTTTCGGTCTGCAGCCTGTTATGTCGATATTGAACAGTCATCAGAGTATTTATTCGGTGCAGAGCCAGTTAACAGCACCCGGCAAATCGTCCATCTGTTGCTGAACGCCGTAGCTCGTTAAGCACATTTGTGGTGAAGCTATTTTCACTTTGCATGATGAGTGATGTAGCCTACAGCGGACCACAGCACATTTGCTAATATTTTTAAAATGTAAAAATTTATACACGGAGAACGGAAGAAATTGATACTACATCTTCTGTGATCTCAACATTAAGAGATGTTTACAGAGCTTTTCACGGAGAGAGTAGCAGCTACTTCATATCATGATTACTGATAATCTGAATAAGGGAATTGTTCTTTCTACGATTCTTCGTTTGTAAGCGCGGATCGCCGTACGAATAAACAAAAATTATTGAAGAAATGTTATACGTGCTTCAGTTGGCGCCTCAAGCTGTTCAGCCAATTAGTTTCTACAAGCCTTATTTTGTAATTTCATTACCAATCAACATATTGTTTAGACGTCTGAGCTGTTTTTACTACAATTATCGGCTGTGATAACGTTATTTATTAAGTAATGACAACAAAATCAGTTTTTATTATGGAAGAAGTATGATGAACTACTAATGCCTAAGGGATGTATACAGGTTTAAAAAAATGTAATAAATAAATATATGATAGAACAAAGTGACGCCACAGTTACTTTTAATTATAAGAGATAAGTGATTATTAATAATGAACTGTCATAGACTGACATGTCTTTAATATAATTTGTTGTTGAAAACCAGCAACCATGTGCATGGGTGAAATGAGTCATTCACTTACTCAGACGTTCGTTGGTGACTCTATATGTTCAATCCAAACGTGGTGGAAGGACAATGAACTTGTTGTTGAGTGTCCTTTCACCAAGTTTGGATTGCACATATAGGATCAACAATGAACTTCTGAAAGAGGACACTAGGTGTCCGAAACCGGTGGAAATTAATCATTTCACCCATGCAACTACACTACTGGCCATTAAAATTTCTACACCAAGAAGAAATGCAGATGATAAACGGGTATTCATTGGACAAACATATTACACTAGAACTGACATCACGCAATTTGGGTGCATAGATCCTGAGAAATCAGTACCCAGAACAACCACCTCTGGCCGTAATAACGGCCTTGATACGCCTGAGCATTGGGTCAAACAGAGCTTGGATGGCGTGTGTAGGTACAGATGGCCATGCAGCTTCAACACGATACCACAGTTCATCAAGAGTAGTGACTGGCGTATTGTGACGATCCAGTTGCTCGCCCACCATTGACCAGACGTTTTAAATTGGTGAGAGATCTGGAGAATGTGCTGGACAGGGCAGCAGTCGAACATTTTACGTATCCAGAAAGACCCGTACAGGACCTGCAACATGCAATCGTGCATTATCCAGCTGAAATGTAGGGTTTCGGAGGGATCGAATGAAGGGTAGAGCCCCGGACCGTCGATACTTTTGTGTCTCGTTGCCGCCTGTTGTCCTAGGTGTCGGTGGTCGAGTTGAGAGAGACCGACACAGGGAAATAGGATGCACGCGTGTGCGGGTAGAGAGTCTGAGGTGACCAGCCAGCAGAAACTAGAAACACTAAGCTTGATTAGAACAAGATATATATTTGATAGAGATAGTACAATACTTAACTTTGTTAACTGAAGACTAGTGGAATGCAGATACATAGTTTAACTAGGTAGAGGCCTGCCTACTGATGAGTCTTAAATGGTGCATGTCCTATTGCCAAGTGGCCGATGTAGTTCAGTGGTGGCCACGAGCGTGGTTGCAGCAGAGGGCGCTCGTGGCCGACGTCGTAAGAACGCCGCGCCGTGCTTGCATGGCGGCGCGTGACGAAAGTACGTGGCGCGCAGTTCGATGTGAACAAGAAGTGACCGAGACGTGTAACCAACGGCACCCATACCATCACGCCGGGCGATACGCCAGTATTGCGATGACGAATAACCGCTTCCAATGTGCGTCCACCGCGATGTCGTCGAACACGGATGCGACCATCATGATGCTGTAAGCAGAACCTGGATTCACCCGAAAAAATGACGTTTTGCCATTCGTGCACCCAGGTTCGTCGTTGCATACACCATTGCAAGCGCTCCTGTCTGTGATGAAGCGTAGCCACAGCCACGGTCTCCATGCTGCGGCAAACGTCGTCGAACTGTTCGTGCAGATGGTTGTTGTCTTGCAAACGTCCCCATCTGTTGACTCAGGGATCGAGACGTGGCTGCACGATTTGTTACAGCCATGCGGATAAGATGCCTGTCATCTCAACTGCTAGTGATACGACATTCACCTTGTGTGTGAATGCTCTGTAAAGCTAATCATTTTCATATCACAGCATCTTCTTCCTGTTGGTTAAATTTCGCGTCTATAGCACGCCATCTTCGTGTTGTAGCAATTTTAATGGCCAGGAGCGTAGTTGTTGCTGTTTTAACAATGAATTATAACACCTACTGTCGCTAAAATATTAGATCTGCAACATTTAATACTTCATTTCATCACGTCAAAATGATATTTAAAGTCAACAAAAGCTACTTTAGGTTGTTACGCGGAGATCGCTGATGAAATGTTTTGTGTCCCAACTTCGTCGCCGCTTTTGTGTCCCAGCCTCGTCGTCGGTGTCGGTGGCCGAGTGGAATGAGACCGACACAGGAATATAGACAGCACGCTGGTGCAGGTACGGAGGGGAGCAGCCAGAAACTATAAACACTAGAGTAAATTAGAAAGAGATATATATTGCACAGAATGTAACAATACTTAACTTTTACATAGTACTGCAGAATGTTAATACATAGTTGTTAGAGGCCTGCCTAGTGCCTGTACGATAGCAAAGTCTTCACTGGTGCCTATCTGATTACGAAGGTCCTAACTGGTTGCTATCTCCGTCCGAAGTGCCGATGTCCTTCAGTGGTGGCCACGAGCGGAGTTGTCGCAGAGGGCGCTCGTGGCTGTCGTCGTGAGAACGCCGCGCCGTGCGTGCATGGCGGCGCGCGGCGAAAGTAGGTGGCGCGCACTTTGTACTTGTGCGACACCACAAAATGTATTTATTTTCCTTGACCGGTTTCAATGATTTAAATCATGATCTTCAGAGTGATTTACAAGGTCTTTACTTAACATGCCAAATAAAGAGTTTCTCGTTTTACGTCAAAAATAGTAACATTTTACCGTTTAATCTAATATGACGATCCATTTTGGTGACGTATTTTTTAACATGTTGACCATGTTTTTTTATTCATTTTATATCTCAATGAAAACTCTTTATTTGGCATGTTCTCCTAAGTGAAGACGTAAGTGTAAAACATTGTGAAGATGATGATGTAAATCACTGAAAGTGGTCAAGGAACAGAAATATATTGTCGCGTTGAAATGGAAGCAAGGCTTGACTTCGGAGGCAACTAAACACAGCACTTATACTGAAAGCACGTTTATTACGAACTTAATATACACGCAGCACTAACTGCCTCTCAGGCAGAGTGCTCTGCTGTTTATACACAGACAGAATTTACCAGAAATTAGAAGAACAGTTAACATAAGAAACAAGTAGAATTTACAATTGAACATAAGAAAGATGTAGAACATTCTGGAATTGTTGATTACAAAGAAATAAATTTTTGCCGTTGGTCGGGATTAAACCGGCGTTCTTCAGCACCGCAGTCCGTGACGCTATCCCCTGCGCCACGCCGGCAGTCGGTGTTCGGGCTCTCTCGCGGCAATATATTACCAGCGATTTTGGCGTAACAACCTAAAAGAAGGTGTATTTTTATTAACATTTAAACAGATCGCTCTCAATTGGCGTAACATGCCATGTTACCACTATATTGAAAGTGTCTAATAAAAACAAAAATTTCATTTAAAACTTCCGGGCTCATAAGCCGTGGTCAATTTATAAAACTTTCCCCTAACGTTTCATCTTCGGCTGCGGAAGACATCTTCAGAGGTAGAGTTCGCAACTCCACCTCTGAAGATGTCTTCCGCAGCCGAAGATGAAACGTTAGGGGAAAGTTTTATAAATCGACCACGGCTTATGAGCCCGGAAGTTTTAAATGAAGTTGACGCCAGTCGTGAAAGTTTACATTGTATGATCAAAAACAAAAATATTTGAAGTAGACCGGAATCAGTATTTTGAGTCTTTTCAAAAATTAAAATGAGAAATAGAACATACACTTCGAAAATTATCCATGCATGAATTTTCTTGACAGATTAAAACTGTATGGCTGACCGGAATTCGAACTTTGGACCTCTGCCTTTCGCGGGCAAGCGCGGTATCGACATTTTTGTTTTTGTTTTTTTGGTAGCTCGGTTCCTTGCGTACGTGGGATCATGTTTGTTTTGTGTTGTTAGATGCGTTTTTGGCTCAGTTTGTTCTGTTTTTGTAATGCAGCGTGTGAGAAGCCCTACGAGTTAACGCTCTGAGCTGCCGCGACGGCAAGCTGTGTGCCAGACCGGGATGACCTAGCCTGCCACATTCACGGCCGTCCTCACGCTTCATATCTCGCCTTCTACATTCCAAACTTTACAGAAGCTCTCCTGCGAACCTTTCAGGACTAGCACTCCTGGAAGAAAGGATATTGTGGAGACATGGTTTAGCCGCAGCCTCCGGAAAAAGTTCTGCCGGTTCGAACGCCGGTCTGGTGAACAGTTTTAATCTACCAAGGAGTTTCATATCACCGCACTCTCCGCCGAAGAGTGAAAATATCATTCTGGGAACATGCTTAAGGCTGTGGTTAAGCCATATCTTCACAATATCTTTTCTTTCAGAAGTGCTAGGCCTGCAAGTTTCTCAGGGGAGCTTCCGTGAAGTTTGGAAGATACGATGCGTTGTACTGGCGGAAGTAAAGCTGTGACATATGCCACGGTAGCTCAGAGGGTAGAGCGCTTAACCGTAAAAGGTAAACGTGTTGTGGGCTCGAATCCCGGGCCAGCACAAAAATTCATTCTGCCAGGAAATTTCATATCAGAGCATTCACCGCTGCAATGCGATAATATCATTCCGTATATACATGGTTTGGTGTCTCTTATTTCGGATTTACATGTCTGAAATAAGACCACACATGGGTCGCAGCCTTTAATGATGGAAGGAAATGAATGACTTAATTGTACTTGGGCACTCAAATAACGCAATTGCGACAAGTGAAAGTCTGTGCGGGACCGGGACTAAATGTTCAAATGTTTGTAAACCTCTTGGACCGAACTGTATTGTTCATCAGTCGCTAGACTTACAAAACTACGAGTGGGTGTTGGAAAATAGGTTTCCCCAACCGACCGTGCTCAGAGCTGCGTATGAAAGGAAAAAAATAGAATGAGAGATTAAAGATAAGACACATATTCATTTTTCTACATAATTTCCAAGTAATGTACATTGAGACATTTTTCATGCCGGTTTATAAGCTGCAAAAAGCCGTCCAGGAAAAAATCAGAGCGTTGAACGACTTGTTTGACGTCAGCATTGATTCCAAAGCGCCTTCCATCGAGAGTCTTCGTCAAAGCTGGAAACAGATGGAAGTCACGTGGTGCAAGATCAGGTCTGTATGGCGGATGGTGAGGCACTCTCAACCAGGAGTTGCAATATGGTTTTGCGTTCCCTTCGCCGAGTGTGGACTCGATTGTCATCCAACAGCAGAACGCCAGCTCTGAGAAGGCCAGGCCGATTTTCCGAATCACCTGTTTCATTTTCGACAGAGTGGCACAGTACCACGCAGCGGTGATGGTTGCATCCCCCCAAAAGTCCCAGGAAACGGTGAGTAGCACTTTTCCTGCAGACGGTGTGCTTTTGAACTTTTTTCGGACAATTAATAACGGATGTTTCCACTCCATGGATGCGGCTTTCGATTCGGGCGTGTAATGGTGGACCTACGTTTCATTCCCCGTCACAATCCGAAACAGAAAGTCATTGCCATATTCATGGTCGACCTCTAGCCAATGGTGTATCGGTGTCTTGCACGTGCGCGTTCACCTTCTGTATCGTCTTTCGCTCATAGCCGTTCAACGCTTCTTCCGTATGCAACGCCCTGATTTTTTCCTGGGCGGGTTTTCGAAGCTTATAAAGCGGTATGAAGAATTTCTCAATTTAGTTGGAAATTATGTAGAAAAAAGATATGTCTTATCTTTAATGTCTCATTCTATTTTTTTCCCTTTCATACACAGTCGACAGGGGGAAACTTACGTTTCAACTCCCTCTCGTACTTAAACTAACTTACACTAAGGACAACACTCAGACATGCCACAGGGAGGACTCGAACCTCCGACGGCGAGCAACCTCGCGCTCCGCAGCGAGGCGCCTTAGAACCCTCGGTCACTCCACTGCGGCCGACCGGAGTTCGAACCCGTATTTGCCGGTTAATACAAACGGTCGTCTTGACCGCCTCGGCCACCGGAGCACGCCGCACGTCTGCCGCAAATTCCCGCAAGTCGCACGCTACAGAAGTAGCGCCCCTTCTATCCATGCTCGCCCCGTTGGATTTTCGCTAGAAGTCGATCGATATTACCGCATCTGCGGCGAAAAAATGTCCGAAATAACAAACACAGAACCATGTAAGATTATAGTACATGGTGCAGTGGCCATGTTTTTCGGTGAAACCAATGTAAATGTTCTTTAGACATGCGTGCATGTCTGAAACTGTGGCGACTACATCTGTCAAATAAAATAAAAGTAATTTATTGACAACTGCGAAATGCACGCTCTTACGGAAACACACTATGCAGGGTGTGACTAAATATTTGGGAAATTTCGGGGGATTCGATAAAGAGCCTGACAACAAGCAGAACATGTCCTGTACACATACGGTTCACTTGATTTCATTACCGTCTTACAGGCATTTGTTGTGGTGCATAGAACACAGACCACTTCACTATGCAGCTTGGTTATTCTTGTTGATTCTGTTCTCTACAGAAGGTGCTCAAAGTTGCTACCACTAGTTGTAATGGAGGCGTCTGTTCATCGTATGATTGACTGTCTCGCTCGTTCCCATTTTCCAGGCATCTGTCGTATCTGCTGACACCCTTACTCTATGCGCTGACGCAGCTATTCGACGTTGTGAATGAGTGTAGCATTCACAATGGTCTTTAAAGGACCTCATAATTAGATGTCAAATGAATTTAGGTCGGGAGAACGATCGGGCTACAGTGTCGATACTTGATGCCCTAGCCATTTGTTTGGGAATCTCTGTTGCCTGTATCACGGTCTTTTTCTCATTTTGCCGCACATGCAGGGTCGGCTTTGTTAAATCCGGATTTGGCGTGTTAATTTTTACGGGGTGGCTGTCGCCTCCCCATGCCTCCCGGCAGGAAATGTGTACCCCAAATGTCTGCGTATAGTATTATATGTGTGACAGCGTAAAGTGTTACGAAATATTTGCGAGTCGTGTAACTGAGGCGCTACACGGGTACCAGCCCGGTTTTCACCTAGGGGTGTGTGAAAAACCGGCTAGAAACCACATCCAGGCTGGCCGGCACTCCGACCCCCTTCGTTAATCTGCCGGACGGATTCGAACCGAGGACGGTACGCCTCCCCGTCTCAGAAAGAGGTGCGTTAGACCACTCGGCTAACCGATCTGACGCCTGTAACACGGTAACGTAAGCAAATGTTTGTTCAAAATGTTCAAATGTTTGTTAAACTAAAGGGAATTAACTGCGGGGTCATCAGTCCCTAAACTTACAAACTACTTATGAACTACCTTATACTAAAGACGACACAAACATCCATGCCCGAGGGGGGAGTCGAACCCCCGACCGTAGCGGCGGTGCAGTCTGTGACTGGCGTGCCGCAGACCGCTCGGCCACTGCGGCCGGCAACGTAAGCAAATAAATGTGTGTGTGTGTGTGTGTGTGTGTGTGTGTGTGTGTGTGTGGGTGTGTGTGTGTGTCTGTTCTTTCGGAGTCCGCCTCCGTAGCTGAGTGGCAGCTTCGCTGACTACCACGCAGGAGGCCCGGGTTCGATTCCCGGCAGGGGACTGGGTGTTATGTGTTGTCCTAATCATCAGCATCTCATCATCATTGGCACGTAAGTCGCCCACGCTGCGTCAAATAGAAAGACTTACACTCAGGTGGCCGAACAATCCCATACGGGATATCCCGGCAAAGAAAGCCAAACGCTCATTTCCATTTCTGTTCTTTCGGAGATGTTCACAGTAAAGTTGCGACACAAAACCTCGTTTATGAGTAGCTACAAAATATTATAACTATGGAACTGTATTGGTAACGAAGGGGCATTTTTACTGTAAACAAATAAAGGCAGTGCTCTGGTCTAGAAAGTCTGTCGATTCTGCGTTGATGTCTGTTTCGGTGAATCTCATCTCCACGGACACAATCTGGAGCCAACGAAATGTAGTTTTTCTCAGTTCGTGTCGTCGATCAGTTTGATAAAAGAACAGAGATGCCGATATAGACTCCCTCACAATGGTAAATGAAGAGACTTGGTCAGTGCGGCTGCAGCGGGCGAGTAGCGGAGCCACAGTCCATCAGCAGACCGCTACTAAGAGGATTACCTTCTGTAAAGTACACACGAAGCGCGCGTATTCTTGTCCGACGCCAAAAGAGAGATTACAGTCGTGAGCCGAATCGGCCCTCGGTGGGGGCTTTAATTTCTATTTCTCATTTCATGTTAACGCCGGACGCTGTCCCCCTAGTCAGCGTACGACGCACAATTACTGGGAGGGACGGCGAAATGGCTCCCACTGAAAAGATAGGGAACACGCAAACACAAAGAATTAATTAACACTGCACCGGTTAGTTTACTGCACAATTGTTATTTAAAATAGCAAGCGAGATCGTGGGTATTATTCTCGTTATCTGATGTCTACAGTATTACGGGGACAAGTATAAAAGTTCTTTAGCGTCTTTTAATACCGTCGGCATGAAATACAGCTCTGTCTGTTTTCACACGAAATTAAGTTGTAGACACAAGCACGGAGTGACGTCTTTGTAATCGCGCTTTTTGGAAAATTCTAGGACAGACACGTAATACATAAATAGCTTTGAATGCTCCAACTGCTCGCGTACGAGGCATGAAGTTACCTTAAATAAGCGGGTGCATAAAACGTATTAATAATTTAAGTAAAGGAAGAAATGATTTTATCATTCACATTGGAAAAGTACTTTATCGACAGGGTAGGAGGTTGCAGTTCAAACCCATGCTGAAACAGCCATGAATTTCGGACTGATGAAAAGCATGTAACACGTTTTTACTCGTATAGTTATCATACATTTATTTTGTTTATATGGTTATTTAATCTGATCATATTAGCGTCATCAGGCCCTCTCTTACAACGTATGGAAATGTAGATGAATAGTATAAAGATGGTACGATGAACCCACTGCCAGACACTTAAATGTGATTTGCAGAGTATCCCATGTAGAAGTAGATGTAGATGAACCATGGTTTTACACATACACTAATTTTTCTTCTTACTTAGGATATAACAATGATTTCAATGGGACAAAGGGTAATAAACAATGTTATCATTACTGAAATGGATTGAATGTATGAAGAGAGGATGTGGATAAATTGCAATGATTAAAAACTAATATAATCAACGTTAGAAGTGCTACTCTTACAACTTCTGCTGCTGGTGCTGCCGTAATAAGAATAGTAATAATAACAGTGATACCGACAGGTACAAAATGTACTTTTGAGTATGCAAAAATTATTTACGACACGGCGAGTTCTGATGGAAATACACTCCTGGAAAATGAAAAAAGAACACCATGAATTCGTCGACCCATCAGAGGGAAATTTTATTGACACATTCTTGAGGTTGCATACAACACACGATCACACAGGCAGAGCCGTACGCACGTGAGTACAGTCACCAGGGCGTCCGCAATGTTGGCGTTAGTACCATGTATACCCACCTTTTGCAGCAATGCAAGCTGTATTTCTCTCATGGAAACAATCGTAGAGGTTCAGAAAGTGGCTACGTGGAATGGCCTGCCATGCAATTTCCACCTGGTGCCTCAGTTGGGCCAGATTTCGCGCCGCTCATGCAGACCGCCCAGCATGACGTTTCATGCCGTTCCAAACATGCTCAATGGGGGAGAGATCTGGGATTCGTGATGGCCAGGGTAGTTGACGTGCACCTTGAAGAGCACGTTGGGTGGTACGGGATACATCTGGATCTGCATTGTCCGGCTGGAAAAGCATATCACCTTATTGGTGCGTGATTGGTAGCAAGACGGGTTAAATGATGGTTTCAGTGCACCGTGCACTGTTCAACGTTCTCTAGACGATCACTAGAGGAGAATGGTGAGTGTAGAATATCGTGCACAATGATGCACGATCATGTTTGCCGTTAGAGTGTCCTCCGCTCACGCCCCAACATCGTCCAGCCCTCCTACAATGGTGACATGGTAGGCGCTTATGCAGGAACGAATGATAACGTGTCGTCTGCAGTGATGCGAGTCGTCGCTACCTCGGTGCCAATGATGGTCGTATGCGTGTGTGGTGCCGTGCAGGGGAGTGCGAAAATCTGGAGTGTACGTGACAGAGGCAAACGAGGCCGACACCTGGCATCATGGTGTGGGGAGCCATACCCTACACTGGACGATCTCCTCTGGTATTCGTATTGGGAAAATTGAACAGTACACGGTACATTGAAACCATCATTCAACCTGTCTTGTCACAATTCAAGCACCAACAAGGCGATGTGCTTTTCCAACAGGATAATGCACGTACACACGTATCCTATACAACCCAACGTGTTCTTCAAGGTGTACGTCAACTACCCTGACCATCATTATCCCCAGATCTGTCCCCCTTTGAGCATGTCTGGGGCCGGATGAAACGTCACCTTGGCGCCGTCTACACGACCGGCACGAGATGTGGTTCATCTGAGGCATCAGATGGAAATTGCATAGCAGGCCATATTGTAAAACTTCATTCGGCACCTCTGCAATCGTTTTCGTGAGAAAGTTGCACCCAGCATTGCAGCAAAAGGAGGGTATAAACGATCCTAGCGTCGATATTGTGCACGCTCTGGTGACTGTACTGACGTGCGTATGGTTCTGAGTGCGTGATCGTGTGCTGTATACATCCTAAAGAATGTGTCAATAAAATTTCGCTCCGCTGGGTTGACGAAATCATGGTGTTCTTTTCCAGTTTCCAGGAGTGTAAATATAAGAAAGCCGTACCTCCAGAGAGCAATGGAAACTAGAGAAGATACGGTAGGAAACTATGGATATGACGGGTCAAAAATTGCAAGCGGAAATAAAGATATGCATTATTGTTGCTTCGCGTCATGTTCTATTAAGTGTCTTTTGAAGATAGCAATGTTATTCAGTTCCATAATACAATGAAGGAGGTTATTCCGGAGTCTGGTTCATGATACTGGAAAGGACTTCCAGGAAGCGCCTGAGGGATGAGGGGCGACAGAAAAGACATTGCTTTGCTGGGAAGGAATATTTCTGCCATGTTGTTCAGAGAAGAGTGGTGAGGTTGGAGAAAGGCATGAAGGACAGCTTAATTAAGCAAGTGTTATTTCTGGAAAAATTAAAAAAAAGGGTCGTATTAGCCCTTATTATAATAAAAACGCATTTCAAGCATTAATGGTTAGCGATAACCTGTGTTAAAGTCAGGATATTTGATGTTACTGAGTAGATAATACAATAACTGGCTTTGTGGTTTAAGTAATACGAAGGTCATTTTTAAAGTAAGAACCGATTTGTAATGGAGTAAGAGAAACTTATGATTTTAAATTGTATAATCAAATGCAATATATACATTTGTTCTCTTTTCGGCATATACATTGTAAACATTTAAACATTTGTCAAGTCGTGGCACCAGCTTTTGATTCACAACATGAAAGAACTTTGCCGGTTGACCCTCACAACTTTTATTGTGAAGTTTGTGTGATATATTGCTGATCTCGAAACTTGTGGAAATTTCTGACGCATCTCAATACTGAAGCACCAGTCTAGGCGATTGCCTCGTCAGTTTCCTGTGCCACGTCTTCATTCATGACTGTGGGATGTCCAGATAAAAACAGCTGCGGGCCCCAAAGCTGCTGCCACTACTAGATAAATGTTCAAATGTCCATCGGCAAGTGAAAAAGGCGCATAATGTAGTTTGCGATGCAATTTACGTTCATAAATAAAGTTTATCTCACTACATGGTTCATAAGTTAAAAATGATCCTTGTACATTTAAATGCAAGCCATGGTAGGGAAAATACAAAATTCCTATATATAAGTTTTGGGCTCTCACAAATGAGGGAATATCTCTAGGCTGCTATAATAATTACCTCAAATGTGTTTCACAATCATAGCTGTCGATAACGGCATTGTATGACTCATGAATTTAAAACAAAGGGCACATGTGCTGGAAGAATCGAGTACAGATTCCAGTGTAGTCTCTGTAATAAATGTTTTCTCATCGTGTCGGTAAACCACTTGAAGTGAATGACAGAAGAGTCCTATATAAGCCGACGGTCGCTTCGATTGACTCCCTGACTCCTAATGTTCAAACGTTTATAAACCTAAGACACCAAGTTGCTGAGGTCATCGGTCCCTACACTTGCAGACTACTTTAACTTATGTTAATGACGACATAGACACCATGGTCCGAAGAAGGGCTCGAACCTCCGACGGGAGCGTCCGCCCAATCCGTGACGTGGCCCCTCATTGTTCCCGCGAGGCTCTCCGTCTCCATGCGAGCAAGCTTTCAATGATCGCGAAGTTCAACTGTAACTTTCTTCCCTTCTTGAAACACGACAAAATGAATCCGGCATGAAAATAAGCATTTATATAATAGAGTTTATTCAGCTGAATGTGTTGCGCGCGTTTCACTTCTCGTTGACGGAGACATCACAGATACATGGAAACGAGAAATGGATCCAAACGCGCTGGAAGAATTCGTCTCCGTTTAAATTCTAGTGGCCAAATGGGAATCCTACAGCTCAAATGACTCAAGCAAGATTTCCTCTAGTAATTGTGGTAGGAATCGACATAATGCGAAAGGATAGTCCAAACACTGTAATTAATTATTTATTTATATATCATATAAGATATCATTCGGCATTAAACGCCACCTTCAGGTGTTTCTGCAAAATCATTTTCTTATATGAGTGTGTATCCAAATGCTACATAAATAAATTTACATAAATAACATTTTACAAATTTCACTTAGAAAGTGTGCAGTACGTACCGTATTTAGAGGTAGTAAGTGCTTCAACTGACTATTTATTAAGTGATGTTTTACATTTGATTTATGAATTGTAGCAAACAATTTATTAAACGATCAAACAGATTTTAAACACAAAAATTACATTGATAATTTTATTGATAATTTAACGCTGGACAAAGGGTAATGGAGCTTATATAAATCAGAGATCGTACTACAATGTTAAAATCAACCAAAGGCGAAATAAAGACAACCATGTCAAATATAAATGTATAATCTATAATATCCTTTTTTTCTAATAAATTTTTAACCATAATCGCTAATAACAACATAGACAGAAATAATAAAGAAAATAATGCCAAGCCTGTTAACTTCTATATTTTCTCTCTGAAAGAAAAATTTGTAAATATTTGTAAACGTATAGTGTTCTGAGGCATTGACAGATGCTGTAACTGGTTTCAATTCATAAATCAAATGTAAAATATCACCTAATAAATAGTCAGTTGATGCACTTACAACCTCTAAATACGGTACGTACTGCACACTTTCTAAGTAAAATTTGTAAAATGTTATTTATGTAAATTTATTTATGTAGCATTTGGATACATACTCATATAAGAAAATGTTTTTTGCAGAAACATCTGACGATGACATTTAATGCCGAAAGATATCTTGTGTGATATATAAATAAATAATTAATTACAGTGTTTGTACTATCCTTTCGCATTATGTCAATATACGACATTTCTAACACTGTGGGCCCGAGATATAACAAGTTGTGGTAGGAATCGATGAGGAGAAAAACTATACTCAGGAGTGTGATACGTGTTATGAAATATTAATAGTTTGCACTGCACTTCTAACAATGGCTACATCCAAAGTGGCGTTAATTAATTTATTAGGAAGTTCATTATTCACATTTATGGGCTGTCAAGCGACGTGATCAACGGTGTTTACTTACTAACATATTAAAACTGTGTGCTGATCCAACAGAACCGTCTAAGGAAGGCGCTGACAGATTCTAGTTTAGTTAGCGATGCCCGTTTGGGTGAGCTTAGTTTGTGCAGCGGAAGACAAACATCCGGTTTAATTACCCACCTGTCTGATGCATAAAATACCGTAATTAATTCATACGAATGCTTTCTGATAAGCAGAACAATATGCTGATGTCAAAATAACTATTCCTTTAAAAAATTTGTTTTCCGTTCTTGCAATCTACACAATATTTTTTCATCATTTAATTACATTTAGTACAGGGCGTTAGAATGTGGTATTTTGCGTGTAACGGTCTAGGTGAAACTATTTAAATATTCTGTTTCCCTCTTCTTTGTTTACTTTACTTTAGGCTGCGTTATTGTTCCCGTCAATGAAATGCAAAATGTTTCCATTCTATTTTTAGTTCTGCTTACCCGTTTGCATACTGTATCCTTTGCGCTGGCACGAGTAAAACAATTTTACATTTACTGACATATTCCAATAATGTCCATTGACGCGGTCGGAATACGTTTCGGAGTTCAGGTACGTTCAGTATTGAGTTTTATCACATTTTTACAGAATACAGTGCGAGAGGAGAAAAGAACAAAACATTTGATTCCAGCTTTTGTTTTCGGGGTAACAGATTAATATTGAAGCCTTACAGCAATTAAAGGAACGTTGCCAACTATTTTACAGACTTTTCATTAGTGAGTTAATGCACTGCAAAACTGCAAAATCAATTAGCGTACTAGTTGTAAGTAATAAAGTCTCAGCATACAACAACAATAAAACCATTTAAATCCAGATTTCTGCGTCAGATAGGTGGTGACATTAAATTATTTCTAATAAATAGTTTTATAAAAAAAAAATGTTAAAATGTTTGTAGAGCTTATGGGACTTGACTACGGGGCCATCAGTCCCTAAACTTACAAACTACTTATGAACTAGCTAAGACTACAGACGGCACAAATATCCATGCCCGAGGGGGGATTCGAACCCCCGACCGTAGTGGCCGTGCAGGCCGTGACTGAAGCGCCTCAGTCCCCTCGGCCACCGCGGCCGGCAATAGTTTTATATGTAATTTTTTTTTTAAAATAACTGTCAACATTTTTTTTCTTGCGTAGCTTCAAAATTCCTTCCCTTTTCAGTTAGTGCTGAAAAAAATAGACTTCTACATACCTGTAACACGAAATACATTAAATAACATGGGCCTTCCAAATACTATAAAACAACATTTGTAGTTTTATTCGTAATATCACGGAACCGAGCAGTAACTCACTAAAGAAATTCTAGTCCAACTATTAAAGATTTGAGTGGAAATGTGTGCGGGACGTAACAAACCATGGTTTAAATATTGTGATGGAACTGTTGATGATTTCATCTGTAGATGTGTCAATTCGGTACGTCACCTTGGACTCGTATTCTGTAGAACGGTAGTTCAAATCCACCTCCGGAAATCCTGATTCAGACCTTCCGTGATTTCTTTAAATCATTCCAGGTAAATGCTGGGATGGTTCTTTTGAACCATCCTTATCCAAAAAATCAGAGCGTGAGCTCTGTCTCTGTAGCCCACGCTTTCGACAGGACGTTAAATCGTAATCTTCCCTCCTTCCTTTCAATGCGCGTTATGTATAATATTGTGATAAAAATCATGTCTGACTTTTACAAATGCCACATGGTAATAACATATCGGGTAATAGTCGGCAATTAACATCGATCGTGGAAAAGTAAGTCAGACATTGGCCGAAATATATAATCCTAGAGTTTACATTTGTCACACTAAAGACATGAGTCATGAAGTACAATGGTACAATGAGCATATGATGCATCTTGAATTACATGCGAAGCATCTCATGTAAGTGATATTCTTGAAGACAACACTTCTCTGAATGAGGGTTTTGTGCTTGATGGCTTAATTGCATCACTGCAGTCTACGATCTCTCAGTAGACTTATTTTAATTTCAAACTCTTGACTCACATTACGCTAAGGAAAGCAGTTGTTAATGGACGTGTCAATTATGCAGCTCAGAAGATTGGGTAATATGTTGGTGCCGGTACCTGGATACAGCTTCTTCTCATTCTCATAACCATCCGTAAGACCTGTAAACTTTATAAAGAACTGTTATTTAATGTGTTTAACATGCTGCCCCTCTTGTTCAACCCATAAAAGAAGCCGTTGAATCCTTCATCGTGCAATCGCAGTAGAATTTTCACAGAAATTCTGGAACACGCTTCATCATTGAGTTGCTAGTGATGATGTTTGTTTCTTATTTTCTCTGCAAATACGATTTGCTTCAAATAGCCCACAGATAACTCAAGTGGCGAGAGAACAAGTGAGCTGGGTGGCCATTCTACAGAACTACGGCGACCAGTGCAACTCACCAGGAAATTGTTCATCTAACCCACGTTGAACAACTGCCTCGTAGTGTGGTGGAATCCCATTCTGTTGAAAGTAGAGGGAAAGCTGCACTCTTTATTCAGAAGTAAGGGAAATACCACTTCTTGCAACATTTCCAGGTAGCTTTGAACATTTAGGTTCTGTTCAATGAAAATGGGTTCAATTGCATGGGTACCTCATATTGCACACCACCCCTAAACTGTACATCACCAATTACCTTTGGACTCTGGTCAACAAAAACGTTTTGCGCGTCACTGAACAAGGTACCTTGTACAAAACAGGTATCTTGTAACTTTTGAACCATAATTGCTACGTTGAATCTGTTTACAGGAATGAACTTGTCAGAAAAGTCTCATGTTATTTAATATATCACACGATCCCCTTTCCATTAACAAGAAGTTGACTTAAATTTAACCCTTTAATGCATGACGTTTTATCTGAAGGTATAAAAACTACCACGATTAATGTATAGTGCGTCTATACTGATAAAAATAATGAAAAACTTCCTTAAACGTATTGTGCACTACTAGCAACAAAAAGTTCATCCCTGGTAAGCTATATAGTGCTTCCATGATGTACCCAATTCAGGAAATGTCACAATTATGCCTCTCATCTTTCCAGAAAGTAACTCATAATGCAACAGTAGTATATGATTCACTTACTTTTTCATAGCAAAAGAGGGGTACCAATGTAAACAAACGCACATGTTAGGAGTAACTCAATGCAACTAACTGTCGAGCTGATTCAATAGCACTCTGCAATTTATAATTTCTAGAACCAGCTACTAGTATATGTAACACTATGTATACAAGCAGCTACAAATGAATGTGTGGTAAAATGTTGATCAGTTTGAGAGATAATAGAAAAAAAGTATGTAGCTGATCAGCTATACTATGCATTAAAGGGTTAAGATGGCTGATTTTAAGGTAGGGTTCATGTTCGGGATATACAGTAAAAGATAAAACACGTCACTCATATCTTACTGGAATATTTAGTTTTGTATCCCAGCCTCGTAGCCACTTTTGGGTCTCGTTTTCGCCGGTTGTCGTATGTGTCGGTGGCCGAGTAGAAAGACACCGACACAGGAATAAAGGATGCACGCGTATGCAGGTACGGAGGTGACTAGCCAGTGGGACAGCAGAAACTAGAACACTAGGCTAAATTAGAACAAGATATATATTTCGTGGAGTCTTGGTAATACTTAACTTTTACATAGTTCTTGACTGCAAAATGCTGATACATAGTTTAGATAGAGACCTGCCTACTGATGATTCCTAGTGCCTATCCGATAGCCAAGTCTTAACTGGTGCCTATCTGATTCCCAAGTGGCCGATGCAGCAGTCGTGGCCACGAGCGGAGTTGCAGCAGAGGGCGCTCGTGGCTGACGTCGTAAGAACGCCGCGCCGTGCGTGCATGGCGGCGCGCGGCGAAAGTACGTGGCGCGCACATCATACTTGTGCGACACCGAATTTAGGTTTCCAATTTGCCACAGAGTTTTTGAAAAAAAAGGTACTGCGACTTTTGACTCACCATGTATGTATAGACGGTGCATCAGAAAGGATAGTACAAACTTATACGGTTGAAAGTAAACGATAATAGAAGCAAGAATGTCCCAGTAAACATTAGTATGAATTTATGGTTCCAAGCCGCCACTGACGTCATTGTACACATTGTCCTAGTTGACGTCATTTTAAATATAGTCCTAGTTATTAAAAATTAATTTGAAATTTAGACTTTACTATTAGGTTTTACATCGCATTTAGTTCACATTTCACGTATGAGTTACCCGTTAAAGGTGGTGTTCGATTTGTCTTACTCGCATCTGGATGCAATACTGCCCTCGTCTCTGCAATGAATTTCGAATTCTTTCGAAAACCTCTGGATCATTTCGGAATTCCTGACAAGCGTGTAAAACTCTCCACTCCAGTCCTTCAAGCGGTTAATGGGTGTGCTGTACACTTCGCTTTTGAGGTGGCCAGACACAAAAACACAGAGGATTTACAGGTCCACATCGACCTATCCATCTATGGCCGTATCTGCGCGTTAGATGACGTCTCACAGCAGCAGAAAAATGTGCCGGAGCTCCATCACGCATGTACCACACACTCTGACGTTGCTGAAGGGGAACATCTTCACGCAATCCTGCCAGATGACGCCGCAGAAACCTAAGGTACCTCTGTTACAAACAATACCGTTAGTGGCCGCTTGGAACCATACATTCGTAATTATCTCGGAAAATTTCGTTTGCGGATCCATGTTTCAAAATAAAATGTTTATAAATCTATGGGACCTAACTACTCCAGTCACCTGTCCCTATGCCAAAAGCTAGGCGCCTTGGAACGCTCGGCCATTCCATCGCGGCGACCATGTTCAATGGGACATTTTTGCTTCCATTATCGTGTACTTTCATTAGTATAAGTTTGCGCTATCGTTTTTGATACACCAATGTAATTATTTTAAAACATTCTAAAATAAAAACATACGTATTTTTAACACAACCTTATTTGTTTTTAAATGGACACCCTAAATTAATTCATAAGCAATCTGTAGCATTTTATGGTAATACGCCCATTACATCCCGAGATATTGCGAAGCAAAGTTTACGTTTGAAATAAATGAAGATAGCGAGACTCACTGCTGTGTCTCAGGACGTGTGCTAGCCGCGCGTTTCGCGTATTTCAAACGTCATCTTAGCTTCGCAACATCTTGGGATGTAATTGCCTTATTGCGATGCAATGAATGCCATTGTTTGTTTGATTTCTCATGCTATACATTTATGATGAAAAATGTAGGATGTCTATTTAAAAACACATAAGTCTGTGTCAAAAAACACATATGCTTTCTTTGTAGAATGCTTCTACATTCATGAGCCCCTGCCTTACATTTATAGAGGTGAAAGTCGTTTTACAATAGTTTTTATTGTTCTAGAGATGTTTTGGGTGAGCAATGTAACTGGGACACCATATATGTACAGTGTTAATCTAGATTCGCGCACAAGGGCTTCACAGCGCGATTCCTCACATGCTAGCAATAAAAAGATGTCTGTCACAAAATTTCGTCCTGTGCATATTTCCGGCTGTAAATAGTCGTCGAAGATTGAGATGGGTGTGTGTCCCATACGTCAGTGTGTTTCAGAATTACACTACTACAAAAAAAAATGTTGCAAATGTTTGTATAGGTTATGGGACTTAACTACGGGGTCATCAGTCCCTAAACTTACAAACTACTTATGAACTAGCTTATACTAAGGACGGCACAAATATCCATGCCCGAGGGGGGATTCGAACCCCCGACCGCAGTAGTCGTACAGACCGTGACACTACTACACCAACAAACTTCTAGGGGATGTGGGAGGTGTCTTGAGGAACAAAGTGAGCATGGAAACCCATGACCGGAAACGTCATCCAATGACGGTACAGAGCGTCGAAGTTGCTGGAGGGGATGTCTAGCGGCAGAAGCTGGTTGGTGCCTGTGACTTGGACTCTCCTTAGCGTCGTTGAATGGCGTTTCCAGGCATGGGTTTCCATGCTCATTTTGTACCTCAAGACACCTAATACATCTCTTACAAGTCTGTTGGTGTAATTATGAAACTCACTGACGTATGGAACACACGACCATCTCAGTCATTGACGTCCATTTACTGGCGGAAATACGTGCAGGATGAAACTTTGTGGGAGACATTTTTTATTGTTGGCAGGAATCGCGCTGCGAAGCCCGAGTGCACGAATTTAGATTCTCTCTCTCTCTCTCTCTCTCTCTCTCTCTCTCTCTCTCTCTCTATATATATATATATATATATATATATATATATATATATATATATAATTAGTAAGTCCCCTTCACTCAATATTTACTGTTGAAACAGTACGTGTGGAGTACATGAAATGATTTATAGATTAAGAGCTCAATTGGTACGGAGGCACCAGGTGTCGACCCATGCCGAATCACCCATATTGAAACGTGGTGTAGCTTCCACAAGCGGCAATTAAAGCACTGATTCTGGTACCCAATACTATCTTGGGATACGTTAATTCCACATTTGCTCGAACTGTTCACGTAGATCTAAAAGAGTAGTGAGTTGACAAGTCGCAGGTGTAAGTCGTCGTCGCATCACATCCCACAAGTTCCCGTTAGATGCAAGTCCGGTTAACACGTTGGCCAGGAAAGCTGCTCCACGTCTTGCAGATCACGTTGAGTTTCAGGCGCAGTGTGCGGGGGAGTATTATTCTGTTGGAACAACACATCACCTTCCTGCTACAAGATTGAAAAAACAATGGTCTTACAAAGTCATGCACGTACCGTGCCCTGGTGAGCGTTCCCTCCAAAAACAACAAAGGCTGCAGAGAGATGTATATTATCGCAACTCTGCCCATAAGGTCTGGGGTGACGCTAGTGTCTCTTGGACGAATGTACCATACGAGACATCAGCCGTCAGATCTACGTCGTACGCGCACGTGGCAATCACTTGCGTGCAGGCAGACTCTGCTTTCATCGCTGAGCAGTTCGGCCCGCAATTTCATCATCTTCCACGTGATGCTCTGACGGCACAGGACGAGCCGGGCACATCAAGGCTGTAGCGTCAATGCGTGTGTTAGCAGTCCTGCCGCGGTGGAGTGGCCGAGCGTTCTAAGGCGCCTCGTTGCGGAGTGCAAGGTTGCTCGCCGTCGGAGGTTCGAGTTCTCTCTCGGACATGGGCATGTGTGTTGTCCGTAGTGTAAGTTGGTTACAATAGTTTCTAAGTCTAGGCACTGATGACCATAGCAGTTTGGTCCAATAGGTTTACAAATACTGCTATTAACTGCTTGGCAAAAGTTGGTGCTGACACTTAATCTACATTGATACTGTGCAAATCACATTTAAGTGCCTGGCGGAGGGTTCATTAACCACTTTTATAATCTTTCTCTACCGTTCCATTCTCTAATAGGGTGCGGGAAGAAAGAACACATACATCGTTCTGATTTCTCTTATTTTATTAGGATGGTCTTCATTTACATAATGTCTCCCTATGTATGTGGGTGCTAGAAAAATATTTTCACATTCAGAAGTAAAAATCGGTGAGTGAAATTTCGCAAATAGATCTCGCCGCAACGAATAACGACTTTCTTTTAATGATTTTAATCTCAAATCGTGCACATTTCCGTGACGCTTTCCCCCCTGTAACGTGATAAAACAAAACGAGCTGCCTTTCTCTAATCCTTCTTAATGTCCTCCGTCAGTCCCACCTGGTGGGGGTGCCACACTGGGCAACAGTACTCCAAGAGAGGACGCACAAGTGTGATGTAGGCAGTCTCTTTGGTAGAGCTGTTGCATCTTCGAAGCGTTCTGTCAATGAAACGTAACCTTTGGTTCGACTTCCCCACAATATTTTCTGTGTGATCTCTCCAGTCTAAGATGTTCGTAATTGTAACTCCTAAGTATTTGGTACAATTTACGACCTTAAGGTTTGACTGATTTATCGCGTAATTGAAGTTCAGCGGATTTCTTTTAGTGGTCATGTGTATTACTTCACACTTTTCTTTATTTAGTGTTAATTGTCAATTTTGGCACCATGTAGAATTTTTTTCTAAATCGCTTTGCAGTTGCTTTTGATCCTCTGTTGACTTCACTAACCGATAAACGACAGCATCATCCGCGAACTGTCTAAGAAAGCTATTCGGATTGTCTCCTAAATCGTTTATAAACACATGGAAGAGTAGGGGACCTTTAACGCATCCCTGGGGAACGCCAGATATCACTTCTGTTTTACTCGATCACTTAGCGTCAATTACTACGAACTGTGTCCTTTCTGATAGGAAATCGTGAATACAGTCGCACAATTGGGGCGATATACCATAAGCACGCATTTTCATTCAAAGTGTACAAATGTTTGTAGAACTTATGGGACTTAACTACGGGGTCATCAGTCCCTAAGCTTACAAACTACTTCTGAAGTACCTAAGACTAAGGACGGCACAAATATCCATGCCTGAGGGGGGATTCGAACCCCCGACCGTAGTGGCCGTGCAGACCGTGACTGGAGCGCCTCAGTCCCCTCGGCCACCGCGGCCGGCGCATTTTCATTAGAAGCCGCTTGTGAGGTGCAGTGTCCAAAGCCTTCCGGAAATCCAGAACATGGAATCGATTTGAGATCCCTTGTCGATGGAACTTATCACTTCATGTGAATAAACGATAAGCTGTGTTTCGCAAGAGCGATAGTTTCTGAATCTGTCCCCTTTCAATAGGACGATCAAGACGTACGTTTGTGCTACGTGGACGTCCAGAACCTCGTCACGTGACCATTACAACCAGCATCGTTGCACTACTAACGCAGAATGTGCAACATGTGGTGCAATTCTCCGAAAAGACGTCCTGCCAATCTTTCAAACTGGCCCACTAGGTTGTATGAATGAGGAGTGCGTGCCTTGACGTGGCGCCTGTTTCTTTCACACGTTGATATCTTACTGACCTTATGACTGTAAACATTCCCTGTTAAATGAAGCACATAGATGGATATCTGACAGCTATGTCACTACGCTATCTGTTGTTGTGGGTCGTTGCTGAAATAATTATCAGTCCCTCCACTATCCCGCAGGCGGCATCTGCGTCATAGGTTCAAAATTTACGTCGTCTTTCCACGTGTACTAATTTTTTCCGGCAGTTTATATATAATTAACGTGAAAATGGCCAATTATTCTTTATTCAGTCGGATGCACACGAAAATGAATATTTTTGGTCTGAGGGGAGGCACGGTAGGATGCTCTGTGCTTCGGGACGATCACTATGCCCAAGTGGTGTAGCGGTTAGAATCCCGGTCTGGCCCGAATATTAAACTTTCTCCATTGTTTTAATTTATGTCGTTATGAACATTATTTGAGTGGGGGATGTGGCATAACTTCACTGTATAAAGGGATCGATTTATGGGATTCTTTCTCAGACATGAAGGAATCGTTAATATAAAACTGGAGCGACGTATGGGGATAAAAATCACAGAGCGAGACAGACACTAGTGCAGGGATCAGGTTAAAATGGACGTAGATTATTATTATACTTAGATGGAAAGGATTGAACAGGATAGGGCAGCTTGGAGAGTTACATCAGACAAGTCTTTGAGCTGAAGACCATAAGAGCGAAAACAATAAAACCGTATGTTTTACTTATTGCCGGCCGCAGTGGCCGAGCGGACTGCGGCGCGCCAGTCACGTTCTGCACGGCCACTACGGTCGGGGGTCGAATGCCCCTCGGGCATGGATATTTGTGCCGTCCTTAGTATTAGCTAGTAAGTAGCTTGTAACTTTAGGGACTGATGACCCCGTAGTTAAGTCCCATAAGCTCTACAAACATTTGAAAATTCTTTTACTTATTTGAGCACACGCTCTAAAGCAGTGATGGGGAACAAAACATTGGCTATTTCTCGTACGTTGAATAGAAATATCGCTAGGGTAATAATAGAAACTCTAGGAAAGGGAAAACCTACAAACTGTTGGGCGAGGAAACTAGACGCAGCTGCTACGCTCGCTCCCGCGTCGCACGGCTGGCTTCCCAAGCTTGTTACGCAGCTACAACTGCTTACTTGCCTTCCTAAGCGCATTGTCCTATAAGCAAGAAGCTAACATTGTGACTTCATCCTCTTGGGTGTTTTCGGATAATTTCAAAAATGGAGCCAAAAAGGAGCGCCGTTGTTTTTGTAAATATTCAAGAACCATAAAGGAGTCTGGAAATTGTTTATGAAGAATGTAAAATACTACAGAGATCTCTCGTTGTACCGCAGCCTTTTACTAGTCTCAAGAACGTAGAATAGTAATTCTTACAAGAGAAACTACCCACGCATTCCTCTCATATTTAGTAGTAAGATGACCCTGTGAAGAGCACATCAAAAACTGAACAGAAGTCAAAAACATGTTTATAATCCTATGTGACCAAACTGCAAAGGTCATCGGTCCCTAGACCTACAAAATACGTAAACTATCTTATAGTAAAGACAAAACACGCACGCACACAAACACACACACACATACGCAAGAGCGCGCACACACACACACACACACACACACACACACACACACACACATTCCCAAGGGAGGATTCGAACCTCCGACGGGAGCGGCCGTGCAATCCAAGACGTGGCGCCCCAATCCGCGCGGATATTCCCGCCCGCCGAACACAGATCAAATATGAAAACAGGAAGATGACCTTAACTGGAATAAAGAAGGAAAATAGAAACGGTAGACGCTGCAAATAACTGATGTGCGTCATCAAGTGTTTTGGAACAGGCGAGTCGTCGCCGCGCTGGAATGGCAGCGTGGTCTAAGACGCTATGTCATGGATCGCGCAGCCGATCCCGCCAGAGGTTAGAGTCCTCCACTGGGTATGGGTATGTGAGTGCTGTCCTCGGCGTACGTTAAAGTATTTTGTAAGTCTAGGGCCGATTACCTTTGCAAGATTTGACCCCTTTGAACATTAGGCGAGTCGTCGAAATCGACTGCCAAGCGGGGAGTCTGTGTTCAAATCTCCCTGGATCTCAGCTTTTTTGTTATTTTTTTTTCTGCAAAATTATAAATGTCCATATAAAATCAAACTTTTGTAAATGTAAGATTTAACTGCTGTAGTTATCAGTCCCTAGGCTTACAAACTACTGAAAATAAATTATGCCAAGGACAGCACACACCTCCATGGCCGAGGAAGGACTCGTACTTCCTACGGGGTTCAACCGCGCGCTCCGCAGCAAGAGCTGGGCCACTCCACTGCGGCAATTGTCCATCTGGTCGACATTTATTGCCTTTCAGTAGTCGCGGCAGTACTATACATCACGTTGTAATATGAAATTATGTGAGAAGTAAATGCAATGACTAATGAGAACAGGAGAGATGCCACATGAACGCCTAATAGAAATGAAATCAACAAAGAAACAATTAAGAAATGACAGTTTACGAAAGAACTATAAGGTTTCTATGTCGAGTAGTGCTGCATATTTCGATGCGGATGAAACGAGAACGGCACTCCTGGCGGAAATACGATGGACAAAGTAGGACGACATATCAAGGTGTGGGGCGGGTGAGGTACATGCTTCGGTAATACGTGCAGGAGTGTTAGGGCCGTGTGCCTGGGGTGGCGTAGGGGCTTACTGAGCAGAAAGTCCCGGGTACGAATCGCGGTCACGACACAAATTTCCATATGTCCGTGTTTTATAATTACACCTACATACCACTAAAAAATAAAAATAAAAATTACATGTGTTACTTTTGTAGGAAAAAAATCGTAGGTCCCTTCTTTACACCTTGCTGTTAGAAACGGTCGTTACACGACGACAGAGACTCAAAATAGAATACAGCTAACAAGCATTACAGTCACCGGACAGAAAATTTATATTAATCTTCATATTTTTTCAACATATTTCAATATAAATAATATCACAGGTATTCAGCCGTAACCATTTATTTCTTATTGCTAATATTTCGGTTGTGTATCATTCAGCCATCATAAGAACGATACTAAGACAACTGGACTGTCGGCAGAGTGTTTCAGTTCACCTTCTACAATGTAAAAGCGTAGCAACTCGACGGCAAAGATGTATAAAGCTGCAGTGCTACATGGAGATTACAATCAATCATAATATGCTCTCCATAGGTGGCATTACGGCTTCGTACTTCTATGCCATTGACGTTTACCACAGATTATGATTGTACAATTTCCATGGAGAGTGCTGAACCCTCATACATCTTTATGAATTAGAAATATTTAAACATTTCGACCGTAGCAGGACACTGAAATAAATCCAATGGCAAAGATCAAAATTTATGCTGGACCGGGATTCGAACCACGATTTCCCGCTTTGGGTCAGCGGTCGCCTTAACCAGTTTTTTTCTCTAGGGTTGTTCACTTCGTTGCGGACGCTGATCTTGTTTATACGTTCTTGTTCGGTGAGTTGTTGGATCAGCTTTTTTATTACAGAGGGCACACAGCTCTCTGACCGGGCGCGCTGAGCCACGGCGCCCGGCAAAATGTCTGTAGAGCTTATGGGACTAAACTACGGAGTCATCAGTCCCTAAACTACCAGTTAGGCAATCCAGGCACCCTACCATTCCAACCCAAATTCTGACCTTGTAGCACACTATGATTATAGTGCCCCCTGCCCATTTGATTCAAATTGCTCGCAATCTATACTGTATTTCCGCAAAGGATCGAGCGTATTAATGCGTCCGCACTGAAATTGTCAATTGCCGGTTGTGGCAGATATACAGTTAATCATATGGTGTCTGTTCTTTTCGGACATTACATCGTATTACTATGCACGCATTTATAGGGAAGCCATTAAGATTTAAAAACATCAGAACAATTTTAATAGAAAGAACAAAGTGTCGACAGTAGTAGGGTAGTGGGGGTATCACCCCACTGACATTCGCCCGTCGACGATAGCGTCATCGACGCCAGACGCTCGGCCAATTGCCCGACCGCAGATCAAAGGATGCCGCTACACTCAAACAGTAGCGCAATAAAGGATGATTGACAGGTTACATGAAAGTCCACTTAAGACTTGCAAGTAAACGACACCCATTCCACCCCCTGGCGCCGCCGCCAGGCAGGCGGCACCTCCGACAGGTCCAGACGTGTCCACCCCCGCCAGACTGACGCCACATGGCCCCGCCCCCAGCCACGCACCTGGACGACTCGCCGCCCCCGACAGACGCCCAATTGCCCGACCACCGCCCCCAGTTAAGTAAATTAAATTTGCATATCAATTTAATTGTAACTATGTTTTTTTAACAGTAACAAGGGCAACTGCCTCCAGAAGTAAGCACTTGCGTGAGCACAGACACCGTCCCCGCCCACGCTACCGTCCCCCACCTCCACCCCACCGACAGTCCAAAAGATTGCCGATCCGGGACTCGAACTCGCGCCCCCAGACTTTTTTTTTTTTTTTTTTGAGAAAATTAATGCTTATAGACGTACACCAACATTGGGAAAAAGGGCCAATTATTATTGCATACTTCAGACAGTACAATTACCTGGAATAACACGAGAGTTTCGTAAACAAATTGACACTGCCAACCGCCAGGCAAGCGACCACCGCTCCCAATTATTAAGTGCGATACTATGTGTTTTAATTAGGACATTACGTCGCTACATATAGTTCAATAAACCGAACCAGGCTTTAAGCAAGTTTAGTTGCGTTGTATGCCTTGGATGGACTTGTTCTTCTGCTTAGATGTTAATGCAGAAGTGATTCGAGATAGCATAGCGGTTAGGTGTCTCGTATCGGATTAACACCATGTCTTCTTCTAAATGCCAGTCGTTGCAACCGATAAACAAACGTAACACCCAACCAATTACGTCGTAAAATGATCCAACTCTTCGATAGAGTAACAAATGTAAAGTAATATAGTTACAAACCATCTGAACACACAATTCCCAAAAAGAGTCGCGTACTTAGAGGTTCTGTGGGTCAAAAGACTCTCCTTGTGACAATCTCCACCCGTGTATTTTAGGACTAATGTTCAGTCTGCTGGCCTAAGCAAAATAATTATATAGACGATGCTCACAACATCCGACAAACGTAATGTGACGGTAACGACCATCCCAAACCCGAGTGTCAAACACTGTAGACGTGTAACACAATTTCCTTAACAATTTCTCTCGGAAACGGTACGAACGATCCTCGTTTAAACGCTTAACAGTAACGTAGCTAGATATCCAGCGAGATCACAAGCACAGTGTTCTCTCGACAGGCTACATAAAATAAGCATATGCTAAATGTTTTTAAAAAAAGAAAGAAATCATACCTTCTTAAGCATCCTTTCTCAAAAAAACATCTGAGCTACATATCCAAATAATCAAAACCTTCTACGCAAGTCCTCTGCACACACACCACTTTGACGAGGATAGTGCGCATTGCAATTATTTAATGGAAATGGACCCATCTGAGTTTTGACAACAGAGGGCGCTGTCGACCCCCTCCCAAAAGCAAACCTGCTTTCACATACAAGCCCCATCGAACGACAACCCTCTCTCGCTCTCGTGCAAATCATGCCAGTCGCACATAAAATTATCAAGTTCTGATATTTTATACTCCCTCTCGTACCCTGTTAAAACACACATAATTCTTTCTGAAACATACCAACAGTTCCTTAGATCGATGCATCACTGTATCCCACATACGTTTTCGGTCTTCCCGTAAACCACCACTTTTATGGTTTTATACGCCTTCCGACAATTCCGAGAATTCGGGTAGTTTAATTCCACTTCCTGCGTATACCCCTCTAAGGAATCTCTATGTCCTGTTACAATGCAAACGATTGTTTACAACAGGTCATATATCGATATTCGAGCAGCCCAGAAGACATTTAAACCCTATTGTACAACAGAGAATCACAATAAAAAATTGTGTGAAATAATTTTCCGATTTCCGACAGTCTACACTAAAACTTTTTTTTTTCTCGAAAGTATTTGCCTAACAATGCAAAACAGATTTTCAGAAAAAGATCGATCAGCCCTTTACCCACAAAAATTCCTACTCCAAGTTCCTTTCCTGTGACTCCTTTTTTCATTTCACTAAACCGAACTCGAAATTATTTTTTTAAAGTAGCTGTCTACCGCAAACGAAGATGCTAACCTACACACCAGAAAATTTATGCCGGCCGCGGTGTCCGAGGAGACTGAGGCGCTCCAGTCACGGTCTGCACGGCCACTACGGTCGGGGGTTCGAATCCCCCCTCGGGCATGGATATTTGTGCCGTCCTTAGTCTTAGTTAGTTCATAAGCAGTTTGTAAGTTTAGGGACTGATGACCCCGTAGTTAAGTCCCATAGACTTTACAAACATTTGAACATTTTAGAAAATATATAGCCAACAATCCTTGCATATTTCCAAGCCCTATGTCAAAGTACAGGCGATGATAGAAGACCCACCCTAATAATAGTAGTAAACACAGCGAAAATTAGTAGACCCTCTAGAGGCCAAAACATTTTTCAACGAGGCCGAATGCACTATCATCCTTTCTCTCGGAATAGTATTACACAAACAAAAACGTTTAAAGACGAAAGTAGTGCGCCTTAGGTCTCAAAACCCAGTTTTCGCTTACACTTCTTATTAGGAGGCGATATCTACGTCTGTGGAGAATAAAGTCCTGGAATGCTAAAATATGCTTTAATATAGCTCCTTGCTCGACTCTCCAAGTAATTTACAGGTAGATAAGTGAAACTAAAACATAATGTATAAGCTTTTCTCGGTCCGAGAGAGCGGTCAATTTTCGGGTAATCTTAATACCCAAGTAATTAAATTGAAGAATAACTGATCTCTAAAAGCGTATGTTAGCCGGGACCATATGGACGGGAGCGATGCACAGTACAACGGCGCACTCTGCCGACAGTCTAGTTGTCTTAGTATCGCTCTGATGATAGCTGAACGATACACAGCCGAAATATTAACAATAAGAAATAAATGGTTACGGCTAAACACCAGTAATTTTATTTATAAGGAAAATTCATAATTAGGCGATAAAGAAATTGAGGGAGATTCGATCACGGGTCTTCAAGCTTGCAGTCTTGCAGTCCAACACCGTGACCACATAACCACAAAGCCTCGGCTATACCAATTTCCTCAATGTTTTATACGTTCAGTTCAAAATGTTCATATGTTTGTAAACCAAACTGCTATGGTCATCAGTCCCTAGACTTACAAACTAGTTAAACTAACTTACAAACTTACACTAAGGACAACACACACACACATACATACCGGAGGCACGACTCGAACCTCCGCTGGGAACGGCCGCCAAGTGCGACTCCTTAGACCATTCCGCGCGGCTACATGTTCAGTTAGGACCAATCACTGTTACTACTTTTTTCACAGTTCCGTACGCATTCCTCCTGTTTGACCGCTTGATGTGTGTCCAGTTTTTGATGGGCTATCTATTGTCCCATCTTACCACTAAATATGAGAGGAGGGCGATCAGCAGTTCCGATAAAGGCACTACTGGTAAACGCTTAAAGCACCTGTATTACGAGACGCAGTCCGATACTGCTCCTCATATAATTTTAAATGTCGACAGCTTCGTTTGCTGTACACTCACAGAGCGGAATTTTCAACAGAGGGGAAAGAAGGCAGGAAAACGACTCAATTATGCACTGATTATGCGTAATACTGATGGAAATCGCTTACATATTTGCGATGTAATTAATGTCGCCGTTAAGCTTTTAATGAAATAAGCTTCCAGACCACGGACATAGCGTTTTAAATCGTGCGCCCTTTACGGACGGCAGCATTTTGGACGCAGTATTACCAACCGAATGTGCTTCATTTATATCGTTTTACCTTATTAACGTTCCCGATATCAATTTTAAATTTTCGACTAGCGTGATTTCATTTCTGTTAAATGCTTAACGCTGAGATTCCAGCTTCAGTAAAATTTTATATAACTACGCTTCTAAATAAATGTAAATATTTTATAATGTTCCTAATGCTCTGTCGTCATCAGCGGTCTGGACTGGATAGCTTCTAACGTCTTGTAATCAATATTTTATAACAGATATCAATATGCACTTCGTGTGAATCGATTGTTGCACACTTTTATATTCCGAAACCTTACGAAACAATTACAGCCTGGTGGTGGAATTTTCAGATCTCTAGTAATTTGTCCCGTGAGAACAAACGTATGCAATATGATATGACAACTACAAAATCAGGTAATAAAAGCTATACTCTCACTTATTTCTATTCCAAGACTAGAAGTTACGTTATAAAATTTTCGTGCAGTAGGTCATAATGTTCAAATGTTTGTAAATCGATGGGACTGAACTATCCTGGTTATGAGTCCCTGGGCTTACAAACTACTTAAACTAAGTTAAACTAACCTAAGGACAACACACTCACACACACACACACACACACACACACACACACACACACACACATGCCCGATGGAGGACTAGAATCTCCAACAGCGAGCAACCGCGCACTCCGCAGCGCGGCGCCTTAGAACACCTCGGCCACTCCACCGCGTCAAGCAGGTTACTTTGACCATAATAAATTACAAGAAAATTGATATTTGACCAAGTTTTCGACTATGAAATACGGATAGGACAATTGGCTATTGATTTTCGACATTCTGCAAGAAAGTCATAAGAGGGTAAAGGATGGGATCGAGGGGACATAAATAGAACATATGAACTGCTTACTGCAGAAATAAACGTCGAGATTCCATAGTTTTACAGTATAGAGACAACAAACTGCATGAAACCAGTTTAATCGTTTTAGGCCAGTTTACTGATGCGTATTTCTGGTTTCTAGATTTGGAGTAACTCGTTTATTATATACGTGTACAAACTACGTATGACATAACGGAAAAGAGTGGAACGACTTGGCTAGTAAAGGTAAAGCAGTCAACAATCCGAAGATTGGTTTGAACACCACAGTGCTTTACTAGGCACGGTCCTGTTTGGAGGTGGTATGCCGTTGCCTTCCTCCGACCTTCGAACTGACTTACCCAGCCAGTTATAGGGGGACCTACAGTTTAACGTGGGTTCCGAACCACGGTGCTACTCGGTATTTTTCACATGAGCAATACTGCCAGAGGTGAAAGAAGTGGAAAGTGACAGATAAAAATCCTAGGACCTGGCGGAGACATATTCCACTTCTGCCGAATATGGTTTCCTTAAATTAAGTTTAAGTTTAAGTTACCTGTTTTAAAATACAATCGTTAACACAAAAGTCTTTTATTGTAACAAACATTTTTGTTACAGATTTACGGATAAGATTTGACGTTTTTTTATGGTTGCATCACTCACTTATCTTTCAAATGTTCAAATGTTTGTTAAGCTTATGGGACTTAACTACGGGGTCATCAGTCCCTAAACTTACAAACTACTTATCTACTACCTTATACTAAGGACGGCACAAACATCCATGCCCGAGGGGGGATTCGAACCCCCGACCGTAGTGGCCGTGCAGACCGTGACTGGAGCGCCTCAGTCCCCTCGGCCACCGCGGCCGGCCACTTACCTTTATTTGCAACACAAGATGTCGACGTTGTCGGCCATGATGTGAATGAATTCCAGAACTTCATCTTGTCTAGAGGAATATGGACCAAAGATTTATTTATGTCACCCATTTTCTTGTTACAGGGGCTGGATAAAAAGTAATGAGGACTATTATTTTTCTCTGAAACGATTTTATTGGCGGATACTTTACACAACTTCAGTATAATCGCCCCTGTTATATATGGCCGTTTGAAGGGTGTCTGTCTCTGTTGATATTCCATATTGATTGCCATATGGCATGGATAATGTCATCTCTGGTGTTGTACAGGATCCATCGCAGTGGTTCTTTCACTTCGGCCAAGAGATGGTAATTACAGGGACTCATGACGGTTGAGAACAGTGAATGTTCCAGACTTTGCCATTGCCAGCGGGTCCTAGACACCAGCATACAGTCCTCATCTTGTACCCAGCAATTACCATCTTTTCTTGCACCTTAATAAATTCCAGCTTTTGGACAACGACGGACAGCAGAAGACGGTTGTCAGGCGCTGGTTCCATGCACAGACGACAGACTCCTACGACAAGTGTCAATTCTTTTGGTGACTATGTCGACAATAGCTCAATAAAGTTTTTCATGTAACTATGTTGTCATTATCAAACCATAAATCAAATGTTCAGAGACATATTGTCTCGATACATATCAAAGATACAAATCTGAAGGAGAGGCATCGAATTAAAGTTTTTGCCACGGCCGGGATTCGAACCCGGACCTACTGCTTACCTTTAACTCGATGCCTCTCCTTAATATTTATATCGCTGATATGTATTGAGACAAAACATGTCTCTGGACATTTGGTTTATGACTTGATATTTATAGCATCTGCATCTGAGATACAAGGCAAGATAGTTACCCATAAACGTTTATTGCTAGGGTGCTACTCCGGTATAGGAGAGCTTTGGCAACGTTTATACGTATGCATATTGAGGGACATGATGTTTGTGTTGTGGGGGGAGACGTGCTTTAGACAGTCCATGCAGTACCTGAGTTTACTAAGGGTGACAAAAAAATTGTTAAAATGTTTGTAATCCTTTGGGACTAAACTACATTGGTCATCAGTCCGTAGTCCTACAAACTACTTAAACCAAGTTAAACTAACCTAGGGACAACACACACATCCATGCCCGAGGGAGGATTCGAACCTCCGACGCGGGAGGCCGCGCGATCCGTAACATGGCGCTCCAGACCGCTTTTTTTTTTTTTTTTTTTTTTTTTTTTTTTTTGTTCTCTTGGTAGTTCTCCTAGTTGCGGTCGCTGATCATTTGTGTTCGTTCATGTTCGGTGTGTTGTTGGCTCAGCTTTTTTATTGCAGAGGGCGTTGAGCCCTCTGACCGGGCGCGCTGAGCCACGGCTCCCGGCGACCGCTCGGCTACTCCCGCGCGGCACAGGGTGCCCTAGAGGTTATTGAGCCTGCCTAGTAAGTAGGATGTCCTGGTTTCGAATCCCGGTCGCAGCACAAATTTTAATTCGATGCCTGTCCTTCACTTTTATGTTTTTGATGTGTTGTCATTCATTAAAAAATGAAGGAAATTTACTTTCTGGATGCGCCTCGTAACAAACGTGGTGTTAATCCAAGATAAAAAGTGTTTTAAGCAAGGGAGTATCATCGGTAGCACGGTTTATACATTACTAAAAATTCTGGAACCCAGGAAGGCCGAGACATGGGCGCAACGTCTAGTTCTTAAGAAACTCATGGTTGTCCAGAATAGCCGGCCGCGGTGGCCGAGGAGACTGAGGCGCTCCAGTCACGGTCTGCACGGCCACTACGGTCGGGGGTTCGAATGCCCCCTCGGGCATGGATATTTGTGCCGTCCTTAGTATAAGGTAGTGGATAAGTAGTTTGTAAGTTTAGGTACTGATGACCCCGTAGTTAAGTCCCATAAGCTTAACAAACATTTGAACATTTTTTAGTCCAGAATAAAAATAAACATCCAACCCTTCGCCATTCGACGAAATCGGCTTGCGGAGTATCGGTGTAGATGACGCAGAATATGCACGTCATCTTGAGAACTTGTTGAACGCGCTCAGCTACAATTGGGAAGTACCGCGAGAACAGAGGGTCACGAGAGTAACAGCTTAACTGAATTATACAAGGAGCCGGGCGCTCACCATTAGCTCAAGTCGCCTCAAGTTAACACTGACACGGAGGCGGTTAACTGCGCGACCTTAAGTGCAATTGCATTAGAGCGGCCTCTTTCTGAGAAATGCTGCAGCTGGCAGCCACGGACTCACTCGTGAACACAAGTCGCAGTGCCGATCTGACACTTCTAAGCGCCATGTAACATGAGTCTATTCTTTCGTTTCGTGTGAACAGACCTTCAAAAAGAAACAACTTATATTTTATAGCCTCCCGCAGCTCTGGATGTTAGAAATTAACGTCACAGCTGTTTCTCATACTCAAACGTCCTTATGTTAGCCAGATCGGTACCAAACGTGTTGTATATCGTTAACCAAAACTCCGATATAATTCGTGATCTGTGTTGTCGTCCAGGAGAACGTTAATAAACTATAATAATAAGTAAAATCAGACCTACAGAGTACAGGAAAAGCATAACTGTGACAGAACATATGGGCTGTTTGGCAGTGGCAGGCGGTGGATCAGCGCGCTCTGTCAGAAGGCTTAACGCCCTATGTAATAATAAAAATTGAGTCATACACACAACGAAGAACCCAGAAAGACAATGAACAAACGATCGCAAAGTATCGATCTACCTGCAGAAAAAAAAAGTAGTGTGTTAGTTTGTTATACCGAGGGTCCTGGGTTCAAGCCCTGCTCACGGCACTCTTTTTTTTACTGTAGTAAGCTGGCAATTGTTATATGGGGTAACGTGTTCCTGACATGTAAAACGACTGTTCAGATTTTACAGCAGTGTGTTATCGGTAGTTTCCTTGGCTTCGATTATATGAAAGTAGCAAACCTGTAGAGTATATTCGTAGTTTCAGAGAATAAAGAAACAATTGCACCAGACGTGCGGAAATACAATAGTAATAATAATAATACTGCTGCTCGTGTGATGAAGTTTCTTTATACTTATGTTACGATTGTGTTTGTTTATTCTGTGAAACTACGTTAAACCCTACAGGTTTGTTACTTTCAAATAAACAAAACAAAAGCAAACTGCCGGTAACAGACTGCTATAAGATCAGAACAGTCATTTTACATGTCAGGAACACGTTGTCCCATATAACAATTATCAGCATACTGCAGTGAGCAGGGCTTGAACCCAGGACCTTCGGTATAAGAAACCCGTGCTCTACCAACTTGCTCACCGGAGTTACACACTATTTGCTCTCATAGATATGCTTTTACTCTACTCCGTGGATCATATGTTACTTATTATTATAGTTTAGACACGTTCTCCTGAACGACAGCAAACAGCACAAATTATATCTGAGTTTTGGTTGACACACTATCGATATACAACGTTTGGCGCCGACCAGTCTGTCTAACATCTGGAGGTTTGGGTGTCAGCTGCGTACAGTTCAAGAAACCTCTATATCTACAATGTTAAGTCCGCAAGCCGCTTCACGATGCATCGCGGTGGATACTTCAGTACCAGTCACCTATTCATATTCGTGTTCCAGTCGCAAATACAAGTGAGTTGAGGAAACATAACTCAGGTTTTGAATATTTCCCTGATGCACTCTTTTACAGATAGAAATTGCATGAAATTCTCGTAATTATTGGCCAGTGGAACAACGGTTTAATATATTTTGTATTGGTTGCTACTGGTTTCGAACATCCCCTACGTTCAAGTGGTAATAGCTACACATAAACAAGCTACTATCAGCCCATATAACTATTATGTACGTAAAACATATAATACTAAGATTTACTATTATTCTTAGCGAGTTCTTCTCAGAAATGGAAGACGTTAAGCAAATAAATCGATCAGTACTTCTTCCAATAGGCTTTCATTCTTTCCGCAAAGGCTTGTTAACGCTCATATGACCACTTTGGTCTGTACTCTTTTTATTTTGGTTGCTCTAATACAATTTCCCATTATTCTACTTTGTGTCTGTAGGTGTCTCTTTCGAAAATATCAGCTGGTCTTATATTCGAACTCCTGAGGTCCTTTCGAATTTCTTCTAGACAAGGTGTGGAATTCTTAATTGAGGTTACATAATCTATTATTCTCTTCGTCAATCGATTATTTGGCAGTCTCCTGAGAAGACCAAAGAATTTCACTCGCCTTTTCCTAACACCAATTTCAAGGTTTGAAAACTATTCTGTCGTTGACTGGAGCCTATAACCATCTTGGGTATGTCTTCCACGTAGAATTTTCCTTATGATTTTTCTCTATTCTTTTTTGATTTCGTAAACTTTTTGTTTCCTTTTAATGGTTTGTGTTTCACCTTGTAATGGATTTAGCCCTAGGGAATCCATTTGTCTTGGTTAATGAAGTATGTCTATGTATATAAAAGTAGAAGGGCCACCATTGTATAGTTATTTTCTAAGTCCATAGGCTACAGATACTATAGTTTTGTGTCTACCATAATTACTGAGACAGTCCTTTATCTGTCAGTACTTTATTTTCATTCGAAATCTGCCGCTACATAATTATATTGCAATGCAAATAATGTTATAAAAATACTTTGTCATACCTTTAACTTTACGTCTATGTCATTCACTGTCAAATTACTTTTGTTTAATTACAATGTATAAAAATCTTGTTATAATGATATCTTCGTTGTCTTGTAACGTGATGCAATTGCTCGTATTACTACAAGATTTTCATCACTAACAACCCTTTATGTTATGTAATGTATCCTAAACAGTTTGACATAATCAGTTTATAACAAAAATATACGGCTGTTTTGTTATTTAACAATTTCAATTATGTAAACAAACCAACACTGCACTAATCATATTTTGCGTATATGTTTAGTATATAATTTTATGTACTCTATAAATATTTGTAAAATTGTCTACTGTTCGTGCCGATTAATCTGATGTATATCTTGTTTGTAAAAGATGCCTAATTTAACTACGCAAGCATTATTCTGGAATGTGATTGCACAAAATTTTTCTGGAACTTTCTAGAACCTAGCATTTTCTATAAATACGAGTGCGACGAATCACAGTCAGTCTTTAGTTTGTCTTAGTCATTAGTTCGGCGTAGAATTAGTTTAGCTCAGTCTGTGATTGTAATACTAGGTTGTAGTATGTTTCTTTTTTACCGATGCAAATTGTTTTTTGGAAGAGAATAAATAGAATTGAAACAAGCAGCAATGTACTTCCATTAACTACGAAGGGACCCAGACCTCTTAATTAGTTCCAGGACAACAAAGATACTGCGTTGACGTTGACAACACAACAGTTTTCTCTACATCAGGAAAGCACGTGATGAAATTTGTATTAATTATTGGAACTTTTGTTTTGGTTGTGGCGTTCTTATTCTAACTAGTACGAAGGATTGTTACAGCCTGCATAGGGGATAGTTGATTTTATGAACATATTTTAGTGTCTAATTTTTGCCCTTCTTGACAAAGATTTTTTGTTGTAGAGTTTTGAGTTAATCCTTATCCATTTTTAATTTTTCGGAATCGATATTGCTGTGAGATTTTTTTTCATGCCGTAAACAAGGCCACGTGGCGGCTGTTTGTCGTAGTTCTGTGCGCGGTCGGCCTCCGTATTCCGACAAGAGCCTTATGGAATTAAATTCTGTCTCCTCCACCGGGATAGGAACATGTCACCCCTTCAGAGCTATACGTCTCACTCCATATTCAACACCGATCGTTTGAAATTGAAACCGTCGCCTCTGTGTCTTTCATCAATTTGGATACGTGTTTGGCACATGAGAAGTCACTCCTCGCTAAAATTTCTCGTTGTCTGGTCGGCAATGACACCACCCGATTCATTCTGTCAGTTTGCGAATGATGTGGAGTATCAGCACGTCATGCGAGCAATCACATGTTTGGCAATCACAAGCGCGGCTTTCGAAAATAATTTTGGTATCGACGTGTTCACGGCGTTCGGTTTCCACGTGCACTTCGTGTCGGACTCCGCACCGTTCAGTGAATTGGATTCCCTTTGCCGCGAGTTTGGAGTTATTTTCTCTGCTGTTTGGGGAAAGCTATTGGTTAAGCGGTTCAAATCACTTAAACCCACAGCCGTTCCAAAATTTTGATGTGTCCTTTGCATTGCGCTCAGCAATGAAGGACGAGTTCGATAGGTTGCAAGGTCTGGGTATCATTGAACCTATTTCTTATAGCCAATGGGCGACCCCTCTCGTGATCGTAAAGAAACCCACGGGAGCCCTTCTTTTGTGCGGTGACTTCAAGCCCACGGTTAACTCGCAGTCGGTGGTAGATTGTTTTCCCATTTTCGGCCCATACGACATTTATGCGAAATTCGCGGGTGGTGTTTCCTCAAAATTTGTTTGGCAGAAGCGTATCTCCAAATTCCTTTAGATTCTTCCTCTCAACAATTGATGCTACATCTTTTAGGCTATACTGATAAAAGCGTCTGCCGTTTGGAACCGCGAGGGCGCCAGCAATGTTCCAACATTTCTTGCAACAGTTGCTGGAAGACATCCCGTGCTGTGCAAACTATCATGACAATATCATCGTCACCGGTTCATCTCAAACCGACCACTTAAACGACATTATGCTGTTGTTCACTAAATTCCAAGCGTCGGGCCTCAAGTGTAATCTTCAGAAGTCACAGTTCTTTCAACCTGAGATTGAGTATTTGGGAAACCTGGTGCCTAAGGAAGGCATTCGCCCTCTTCCGACCTCGTTGTGGCGGTTGATCATCTTCCTCGCCCAACTAATTTGGAGGAACTCCAGTCGTTTATGGGCAAGGTCAGCTACTACTCAAAATTTCTTCCTAACATTACGAATGTCGGCCATTCTTTGAACTCACAACGAAAGAATGGAGTTCCGTTTGTGCGATCTGCTGCGTGTGAGGCAGCGATCAATCTTATTAAATCGCTTTTAATATCTTCAACTTGCCTCGGCACGTTTACACTTGCCGAGCGACAGATGCCTCTCAGCGCTGGATTGGAGCGACCATAGCCCACAGACTAAATGATGGTAACGAGCATCCCGTTGCCTACACTTCCAAGACCTTGTTATACGCCCAAATAAATCATTCTCAGATTGAAAAACAGACCTTGGCTATTTTTTGCACTGTTCGGAAGTTCCAAGTATTACTATGTGGCACTAATTTACACCTTATCACGAACCACAAACCCCTCGTAGCACTGTTTGACCCGCGTTATCCTCTCCCTGATAGGAACGCGCAACGTCTCTAACGTTGGGATTTGTTTTTGGGTGCTTATTACGATGAGATACATTACGGACTAAAGACACATCTTGCCAATGCCGACGCGTTGTCGTGTCTGTCCATCGGCCCCGACCCTGCGTTCGACAAAGACGAAGTGGCGGTATTCAAAATTGATGATCACCTGCAAGAAGCGGTAGACAGGTTGCCAATAACACCCCATCGAATCGCGCACGCCACCGGGACCCCGTGCTCCGCGAGGTATTTAAATGTCGCCGCCGGGTGGCTTCAGTGATTTTCCACCGAAGAGACTGGCCCGCTGCGCACTTATTTTCATATTCGGCACCAGTTGGCAGTCATAGATGTCATCCTCCTCAGTACGGATTCAGACGAGACTCTGGTCGTTGTCCCTTCTGCTTTACAGGCTCGAATGTCGGCTGTGTTGCACCGTGGCCACTTGGGTATGACGCGCATGAAGAAGCTCGCACTCCATTTTGTCTACAGGCATTGACGCAGCCATAGAAAAGTTGGTTCGTACGTGCACGCAGTGTTTAGCCAGCAAGCAGCTCTCCGTCGCACATTCGCCCCGTAGTCTATGTCCGAGCACCCCTGGGGAACCGCAGTCATATGGATTTAGGCGGCCTCATCCATCAGTTAATGTGGTTAGTGATGGTAGACGCGTTGTCCAATTATCCATATATCGTTCTTATGCTATCCGCTAGCGCAAAAATATGTGGACCGAGCCCTTGCACAGATCTTTGCTATTGAAGGCCATCACCGGATGCTTGTCTCTGATAATGGCCCTCAGTTCACGTAGGCGGGGTCCGAAAATTTCGGCACCAATAATGGTATTTCCCAACTCACTTCCTTCCCCTTCCACCCCCAATCTAACAGGGAGGCGGAGTATATGGTGCGTACATTTAAATTGTACCTTCGTCTGTGCTTGGAGCAGACATACGCGGAGACTGTACTCCCCTTGTTTCTCAGCAATTACTGGACTACGCCCGGCGGAGGTCCAACACGGCCGCCAACACCGGACACATCTGTACCTACTGTGCCAGTACCGCCTAGAAGACACGGCCGGTCAACTGGCGGCCACGTCCTTTCGGTGTGACGTAGGCACGTCCAGTTGTGAGACCTTGTCTTCTAGGCGGTGTTGACAGTGCACGGTGCCACGGCCCGAGGTGCCTGCACGACCTCGGCGATACGCAAGAGGCGCCCTTGTCTTGGTCGCCGCCCAGGTGGACGCCGATGGTAGTTCCGTGAGCTCGCGGTCGTCAAAAGTTGGTGTTGGACGCCGAAGCGGTGACGCTCTCTCGCCATCTCAACCAGCTGCGGCCTCGGTGGGGCCTGACGACACGTCATCTGGACCTCCAGCTCTACTTGTGGAGTGCCCACCGGCATCACGGTGGCACCGCACGTCTACCGCCGGTGGCTACGTCGGCGGCTCAGCCCTCTTCGGCCCACACCGACAATGCCCTGCCAACGAAGCCAACGCAAGAAGAGGCGCGGGGGCGGCGCAGGGGCTGTCAGTTCCTGAGGTGGCGTCTCTGCTCAAGCACCAGAGGAACTCACAGCTCCTGAGCCGCTCCACAACAGCTTAGAGAAACACCCTGAAGATGGCCCACCACTGGGATGAAATGAGATGGAAATAGATAACCAATGTTGCTCTAGACTGTTTTTATATATAAAACTAGCCGAAAACCCGACGTTGCCCGCGTATTTATTTGTTCCTGCCTTGAGTTAGTACTTCTTCTATCCCTTCTCTCTCTGTCAATCTCCCTTTTTTTGACATAATGTGAAAGGATTGTCCAAACACTGTAGTTAATTATTTATTTATTTCTCACACAAGATATCTTTCGGCATTTAATGCCATCGTAAGGTGTTTCTGCAAAAACATTTGCTTATATGAGTATGTGTCCAAATGCAACATCAATAAATTTTCGTAAATAACATTTTACAAATTTCACTTAGAAAGTGTGCAGTATGTAGCGTATTTAGAGGTTGTAAATGCTTCAACTGACTATTTATTAGCTGATAATTTATATTTGATTTCTGAATTGTAGCCAGTTACAGCATCTATCAGTACCTCAGAATACTATACGTTTACAAATATTTACAATTTTTTCTTTAAGAGAGAAACTTATAAGTTAATAGATATGCATTATTTTCTTAATTATTTCTGTCGTTTATGTTGTTATTAGCAATTATTGTTTGAAATGTTATTAGAAATTTTGGAGTATACTAGACATTACAGATTTATATTTGACATGGTTATCTTTATTTCGTCTTTGGTTGATTTTAATATCATTATCGGAGAATATATAAGAAATAACGACGTTTTCCTTTTCCGAAGCAAGTTGTCTGAATGTGATCTATTAAAAGTAGACGTACTGTTGTAATATCTGTAAAGTAACGCAATGCACATTTATCTACGAAGTTTAAATAAAAATTGATATAATTAATTTCACTCATTTAGAGGAAATGTCGCCGATGAAGCGGAACATGGAAAATATTTCTATCAGATTGCAAAAGTCTATGCACTTGCCGTTTATCAGAAAAGTAATCAGTGTAGATCAAATCACAAGACAAAATGCACTCGTTTCGAAGAAACCAATCACGAAATTCAACAATAATGATTGTAATAATATCACAGATAGATCGCTTGATGTATTGCGCGAAACGTCAAATCGATTTTCTTTAAAGAGATGTATTAAAAGAAATTTCTTTTTTACTGCTTTATTTATTTATTCTTATATTTCCTTATTCGTATGCTTATCCTTACAGAGAAAGAGATGAAGACATTGTAGCACGTATAGACCAAAGATATGGTCTGTGGCATCACGTCTCACTGTATGTAACCTCCTTGCTATAGAGTCGCAAACGTCATCGCTGGTCTTCAGCCCGAAATTTTTATAATTTGACGACTTTAAACCACCATATATTCCACCTCTTATAGCTATCGGCATGGAACTGCTATGGCGTAAAACAGGAGACTTCGAACAATTACACACAGACCATTAATACACACACATATACGCAGAATTTTATACACACCGATAACTTTCCATCCCAATATACTCCACCCTTTTATTATTATTAACCCTCAATGCAACCAATAAAACAATTTTCAAAGAGTAAATATAATTTTCAAAGAGTAATTATTGTTCCGCATTTCGAGTTATATTCTTCAAATTACTAAATATCCTAGCTGTTTAGTCCCCTTAAAACAACCAACAACAACAACCAACAACTAAATATCTATCAGATCGCTATAAAACTGCGCCTAAAACGTTCCTCAGGTATAAATTAGTAACTGTACAAATATTTAAGTCTGTGCGTCTTGTCGGTCGGACGTGATAAGCGTACACTGAACAGACATTCACATTAATATATATATATATATATATATATATATATATATATATATATATATATATATATATATATAGATATCCGATCGCAATAAAACCGTGCCTAAGGCTTTCCCTGGGTAGACATTAGTAACTGTACAAATTTTTAGCTCTTCGTGTCTTGTGGTTCAAATGTACAAATGTACAAATGTTTGTAAATCTATAGGACCAAACTGCGTGGTCATCAGTCCGTAGCTTACAAACTACTTAAACATAGGTAAACTAACCTAAGGACAACATTCACACCCATGCCCCAGGGAGGGCTCGAACCTCCACGGCGAGCAACCGCGCGCTCCGCAGCGAGACGCTTTAGACCGCTCGGCTACTCCACCGCGGCTTTGTGGTTCAGACGTGATAAACTTACACCGAACAGACATTCACATTTATAGATATAGACTAATTGAAAACCCGGCATTGCCCGAGTATTTATTTATTTCTGCCATTTTTCATGTATATTTTAATTTGTATAAGGGCTGTATGTCTGTAAAATCTCTTGGGAATACAATTAGTAGTAAAGAAGTAATAGATTAAAACTTGGTGCGTGATGGGGCGGTTTGCCATGAACTTTACTGTTTATGTGCTCATATCTCATGAACTAAGTGTCGGAATGTGGTAAAATTTAGAAGCTACATTCAACTATATATGTGTATACTGTATGTAAAATTTCCTGTCGCTACAATTTGTAGTGTTCAAATTATAAATTGTAACGTCATACCGAGAGCCGTAGTTTTACTCCATAAATAGCGGAACAGTAGTAAGCGAGAAGTGTTTTTCCTTTCATCATTTTACTATGGTTGCCAGCGAGAAAAAGTTTAATGAAAGTTTGAAATTATGTTTAAAGTTTGTTGCAAGTCGCTAAGTACTGTCATTCTCATACAGTGTATTTCGAAAGTCTCGCCGCATTATATGGCATTTTTTTGCGATTTCTATTGGTTATGACGTAATATCTTTTGAACTATGTGCCGTATGTGATTCGTAAACCATGCAGCAATTGTTAACTCACGGTAAGGAATGTTTGTACCAAATTTGGTTGAAATCGGTCCAATGGTTTAGGGGAAAATGAGCAGAATTGTCGCAAAATGCAGCAGTTTTTCGCGCATCTCCTTGTTTATGACATCATATCTCCTGAACTATATATCGTATGTGATTCTTACACTTACGGCGACCGTCCTCGTGGATTGAAGGTTACGTGTACAAAATTTCATAAAGATTGGAACAAAACTGTCGATTTGTATGCAACACGTACAAACATACGGACACTCTGCTTTATATATTAGATATTATCATAAGGTTGCTGTCATCCCTAAAGAAATACCTTATAAAAACGATGTACAGTGTAATCGTTTATTGATACAATTAAGCAAATGCATGCATGCATGTCTGAAGAAACGGTCACTGTAGCGACTGCAGTTGTCAAATTAAATACAAGAAATTTATTTGCAATATGAATCAACGTTAGCAGTATGATTTAATGGTGGCATATGAAACTTTGTGCCGGTCCGGGACTCGAGCCTGGAAATTCCGCTTTTCGCGAGTGGTGTCGTTACCATTACGCTACCCGCAACACAACTCGCGACCGACCCAAACTTTCATATGCCACACATTTCCTACGACACATCCACATATATATTCCGCATTTCAGCGTAAAGTGCGTGGCGGAGGGTACACTGTACCGCTACTAGGCATTTCCTTTCCTATTACACTCCCAAATAGAATGAGGGAAAAAAGATTGTCTATATGCCTCTGTACGAGTCCTAATTTCTCTTATCTTGTCATTGTGATCTTTACGCGAAATGTAAGTAGGCGGCAGGAAGATCGTACTAACACTCAGCTTCAAATTCCGGCCCTCTAAATTTCCTCAACAGAAATTCACGAAAAGAACGTCGTCGTCTTTCCGCCAGCGATCCCCATTTGAGTTCCCGAGGATTTCCGTGACACTCGCTCATTGGTCGTACCTACCAGTAACGAATCTAGCTGCTCGCCTCTGAACTGCTTCCATGTCTTCCTTTAAACTGATCTGCTGCGGGTCCCAAACACTTGAGGAATACTCAAACGTGATCGTACAAGCGTTTTATACGCGGTCTCCTTTACAGATGAAGTACATCTTACCAAAATTTTCCCAATAAACCGAAGTCGGCTGTCCTCCTTACGACTGTCATTACATGTTTGTTCCATTTCATATCGCTCTGCAGCGTTACGCTTAGATACTTGAACGACGCGACTGCATCAAGAAGCTTACTACTAATGCTGTATTCCAACATTATGGGATTTTTTTCCTGATCATTCGCATCACCTTACATTTTTCTACATTCAGAGCTGGCTGCCATTCTTCACACCAACTAGAAATGTTGTGTAAGTCATCCTATATGCTATTACAATCAGTTAAAGACGACACCCTCCCAGACATCACAGCATCATCAGCAAACAGCCGCAGATTACAAGTTTCTCTGTCCATCAGATCATTTGTATAGAAAATAATAGTGGTCCTATCAAACTCCCCTGTGGCACGCCTGACGATACACTCGTCTCTGATGAACACTTGCCGTCGAGAACAACTTATTGAGTTCTATTATTTAGGAGGTCTTCGAGCCGGCACAAATCTGTGAACCTATTCCATAAGCTCGTATCTTCGTTAGGAGTCTGCAGTGTGGCACCGCGTCAAATGCCTTTTTGAAATCGAGAAGAACATAATCTGCCTGTTGCCCTTCATCCGTGGCTTGCAAGATGTCATATGAGAAAAGGGCAAGCTGAGTTTCACATGAACAATGTTTCCTAAACCCGTGCAGAATCATAGAAAGAAGCTTATCTGTCTCAAGGAAATTTACTATGTTCGAGCTAAGAATATGCTCCAAAATTCTACGGGAAACTGATGTCAGCGAAATTGGCCTGTAATTATGTGGGTCAGTTCTTTTACCTTTCTGATGAACGGGAGTCACCAGCGCTGTTTCCATTTACTAGGAACTTTGCGCTGAATTAGATTCGCGATAAATGTAATCTAAGTAAAAGGCCAGTGCCACAGAATACCTTTTGTAAAACCGAACTGGTAATCCATGCGGACAGGGAGACTTTTTTGTATTCTGCTCACTCAGCTACTTCTCCACACTGGAAATACCTGTTACTATGTCCTCCATTTGCTAATACATTCTATGATATAATTTCCGCACTGCAAGACGTTTACTACATTTGTCACAAACCTTGTAATGGCTTATTCTACGTATTATGTACACTGTCCGTATCGACAGTATTTTCTCGCGAAAAGCGGTAAAACATCGTTCGAGTCTCGGTCTGGCACAAATTTTCATGTCACCATTAAATCGTACAGCTAATGCTGATTCATATTTGCAGTTACGAATGCATTTCTTGTATTACATTTCTTCCGTTAAAAATATGAAGCACTAGCTGTGCAACCCGGCATCGCCAGGGTATATATTTTTCCAGTCTTATGTTAGAAATGAAAATAAAAATTTGGCTTCTTCTACCACTTCGTATGTCAACATAATCCTTCCCCCTCTCTTCTCCCTCCAAGTCTTGTAAATCACGTGTCGCGTGATAGGAAAGTTTTTGTGACTCATTGTTTACCACATCATATCTCATAAACTATGTATCGCTGGTAGTTTTTTTTAACCCTACAGCGATTGTTGACTGATAGTAAGCAATATGTGTACCAATTTTAATCGAAATCGGTTCATTATTTTAGGAGATGATGTGGAAAAATAGTGCACTGTGTAGCAGTTATTCGAAGTTTTATTGTGTATGACGTCATATCTACTGAAATGTGTCGTACTATGATGTAAATTTGAAGGTACATTCAGTGGTATATGTGTCTAATGTCTGCAAAATATGTCGTGAATGGTGTTAGTAGTAAAGACGCAATAAATCGAAACCTCGTGCGTGATGATGCGGCTTTTCATGAACCAAATTGTTTATAACTTCATATCTAAAAAATGTTCAAATTTTTGATAAACTTAAGGGACGTAACTGCGGGGTCATCAGTCCCTAAACTTACAAACTACTTATGAACTACCTTATACTAAAGACGACACAAACATCCGTGTCCGAGGGGGGATTCGAACTTCCGACGGGGAACGGCCTCGTGCATCGCAGCATAGCACCTCAATGAGCTTGGCCACTCCGCCGTGGCCCTTCGTATCTCATGAAATACACATCGAACTGTGATATTACATCGAAAGAACATTCAGTGGTATGTGTGTGTACTCTCTGTGAAATGTATATCGAATAAAATTTACATTGTTGAAGTATAACTTGTAACGTCATGCCAAATGCGTAGACTTATGTCATGAAGAACGATAAAGTGGTAAGCGATAAACTTTTTTCCTTTCACAATTTTGTTGGGATTGTCAGCGAGAAAAGTTTTGTAAAGATTTGAAATTATGTTTAAAGTTTATTGCACGTCGCTAAGTGGACTCATTCTCAACAGTTGACGAATAAAATCGTGTTATACGCGCCGCCAAGATGGGGCAGTTTTCATTGTTTATGACGTGATATCGTATGAACTATGTATTGTAGGTGGTTTTTGGAACGATAGCAAATGATTCCTGACCTCAAAGGATATTTGTACCAAATTTGGTTGAAATCTGACCATTATTTTAGGAGCAGATGTAGAATATTATCGCATGATGCGGCCGTTTCTCATGACTGTCATTGTTTATGACGTCATATGTCCTTACGTATGTGTCGTAGGTGGTTCTGACCCCGACAGCCATGTGTACCAAGTTTGGTTTAAATAGGTCCAGTAGTTTAGGAGGAGATGTGGAACATACATACACACATACAGCTTATTTTATAAGATGTATAGATCTTATTCCTAAGGGGCTCTTCAGTCTAATCTCAAAGACTGCCTGATATCCATACATCTGGATTTTATTCATTAGTGCAGGAGAGCAGAACTGTACGGGAAAATTCTAGACGTTATTGATCTCAGTACCCAAAGGAATATAGATGTCTGCAGTTTTCTGAATTTCTTGGGCGAACAGAGAGAGTAATAGTTACTTCTAGAATCCATTTTAGTTTGCATAGAGGTTATTTCAGAGTTGCACAGAGGCCACAACACTCCAACTAAAAATCACGTCAGTGATATAAGAGTACTATCAAGCGCACCCATACAACGACCCTTCTTCAAAACTTGTATGATATAATGTTTAGAATGCTCTAGGTATTATCGAAATCTTCATACTTGTCAGTTGGAAGTGTTTAGGTAGCAAATAAAAAGCACTGCCTGTGTTACAATTTAGTACTGATAGCATTTTCAGTATGTCCTGGTGGCGCGCAGGGTGTAAATGCTGACTAGTGTCGCAGCGGGTAAACTCATAACGCTGACGGCTTTTATTCGGTTACCGGCTCACACAGCCCAGTGCGTACAACTTTGCTTACGGCATTGCACGCTGAGCCAGACGCGAGATCGAACTCACAAACCGGATTAACGAGTGTTGGTCAGGTAGACAGACCAGGCTGGGTGCGGTTTTTGGGCACTTCAACAGATACAATCAGATGTCCACTGAGTTTACAGTTAACGCATGAGAAAATGCAGAACTGTGCCCACTCGTCTCACAGGCGGCTGACGGGATATGGCCAAATTAATTGAACGCAACCACGCAAAAATACAAGTGTCAAATACGTGACTGCCAAAAGTGCATCACGCGTGAACATCGTAAAGTATGAACAAGCACGATAAGGAAGATTTTTTATACATATTTTAACTATATCACGCAGAAACATGTAGAGTGAAAAATTTCGTAACTGTACTTCGCCGTGAACGCACGGAAGTAATATACAGGCGTCCTATAGTGTCTTAAAAGAAAAACTATTCAGCTTTGGACTTTACTACATTTGCCTGCGTAGTTATCAGCTCGAACTCGAACCTTATGTTAATTTTCACAGACTTCTTGAAAATTCGGGAGCCGCGCGGGAGTAGCCGAGCGGTCTGGAGCGCCACGTTACGAATCGCGCGGCCTCCCGCGTCGGAGGATCGAATCCTCCCTCCGGCACGGATGTGTGTGTGTTGTTCTTAGGCTAGTTTAACTTGAAGTAGTTTGTAAGACTAGGTACTGATGACCAACGTAGTTTGGTCCCATAGGCTTACAAACATTTGAACATTTTTTGAAATTCTGGAAACGTGAAATGGGAGCTTCTTATATTAGATTGCCGGCCGCGGTGACCGAGGGGGTGAGGCGCTCCAGTCACGATCTGCACGGCCACTACGGTCGGGGGTTCAAATCCTCATTTTTTATCACAAGTTATTTATTAGGCATTATGACATGTTTTGTTCTATGGAAAGTAAATGCAGTTCAGTTCAATCTTGCTACTATCCAAATTCTCATACTCCGGAATTCTCTTCCTCCATTTCAGCAGATTCTGCTCAAAAAATGTTTGTAGAACTTATGGGACTTAACTAAGGGGTCATCAGTCCCTAAGCTTACAAACTACTTATCAACTAGCTAAGACTAAGGACGGCACAAATATCCATGCCCGAGGGGGGATTCGAACCCCCGACCGTAGTGACCGTGCAGACCGTGGCTGGAGCGCCTCAGTCCCCTCGGCTACCGCGGCCGGCGCAGATTCTGCAAGTGTTGCAGCACCTATACTTTCATATATAAACAATTAACAAATGAGCTGTGTAAACTGTGCATTAACACACTTTCAAATGCTTTAATATATTTCTTTTGTCCCGTTACTTCACATTTCTTCTTCAAATAGTTCAGCTGCTGCATTATAGTCCGCCAGCTAGTAATTACGCAGTTCGTTTTTCTTTTTTGAAATCCATAATAGCTTTCTTGCCCGCTCCATCTTCTCTCCGCAGCACAACACGGCTTTCTTCCACATCCCCAATAAAGGATTGTCGGTAGTTGAAAGCAGTCGCAGCGAATAAAAGAAAACTCCCAAAGAGAACAGGGTATCTAACATAATTAAAATACCCCATCATAACGATGTAAGTGTCGTATATTGTTAAAACACTATGAACCTCCTATTAGAATCTTCAGGCTTCATTCACGCTTATTCTGAATCTCAGTTGTTTTAGCAGCTTTACGAACTCATGAAAGATGAAACAAATTTTCGTAAGCAATGCTCTTTTCATTTACGGCTCGTATCGAAATACAGAGAATTCTCCATACAGTTACAATAAAATAAGTGTTAACAAATGTTGTGGAAGTACACCACAAACCGCCCTCGGGCATGGATATTTGTGCCGTCCTTAGGATTAACTAGTTCATAAGTAGTTTGTAAGTTTAGGGACTGATGACCCAGTAGTTAAGTCCCATAAGCTATACAAACATTTGAATATTTTTTATTAGATTATTGCAGAACATGTGGATGGGTTTGATGATTCTGTGCGTGTTCATCGCAGTATAGTGTTTTTTTTAATAATATCCGAGAGGGTATATGAAAAGAAAGCAGAGAATGAACATGTCAGAATGTAGCCTGGTTGTCACGTAACGCGAACAGCAGCGAGGGGAGAGGCGAGCTTTAACGCTGCCACCCGGGTGACCTATCACCTTGAACTGCCTCACATGATTCCACTCCATTAGAAGTGAGAAACTTATCCCTGGAGTGTGACGCACTGTTGGTGATCAATAAACATTCACCCTCATCTCTTTTTTGCTTGCTAGTCAGTCTCAGGTGTTAAACATTCTTGTCTTGTGGGAGGGTAAGAACAAATAAATGTTTAAAGTAAAGTTGTTAGGCGGCATCGTGAGTCGTGTCGGGATAGCACAGTCTGTAGTGCGCTTGCCCGCGAAAGGCAAAGGTTCCAGGTTCGAGTCCCCGTTCCGGCACACAATTTTAATCTGCCAGGAAGTTTCAAATGTTTAAATGTTCCTAAACCTGTTGGGTCAAACTGGTATGGTCATAAGTCCCTAGACTTAAAAACACGGGCTACTTGAGCCCAGATTTCGAAACTTCTAACATTACGTTTAAAAATGAGCGCAAAAGATTTTTTTTACTGACATACTCAACTTATATTATTAAACTATAGTTTATTAGGGATACTTCAACGTGCAGTACACTTTGTTGGTGACATAGTAAATATTTTTATTTTTCTATTTCATTTGGGCTCAAGTTAACATTACGGTTGGTTTACTTGAACCCAGACTGTAATTCCCATAGATACTACCATTTGAAGGCAGTGTGGGTCCACGTATGTTGATGGTTATTTGAATAACATAATTTCTGAACATCCAGTGAACTTCCAAACGTTTATTTTAAGGAAAAATATTAATTTTGAACAACACTTTCTAGATATTGTGCAAACAATAGAATGTAGAGATATAACAATGTTTAGAATCCAGTTAAAGAAAACAAACATCTTTTTAATAATTTTGGGGGTTCTATTGCCATTACCACATCTTAAAATTTATACAAGACATCCTTATTTTTGGGCCACCTCCAGGCTTTTAGTGTAGGCTCCATGCAGTCAACTGTAATACCTTGTGCTTCTATAGCGAAGATGACTCCTGGGTACTCCTTCTCGTTCCATTTTACAAGAACAAACTTGCCTATTTCCAGGTCATCTTTCGTTATAGGCGCCGGTGATAGTGTTGATTTGGCTTTGGTTTGGCAAACAGTCATAGACAAGAGTCCTATATGTTCCTCATCTCTATTGTGGAAGCTGATGTCACTTTCACCTTCTGATCTCAAACTGGAATTACTGGTATAGCAGAAGTCACACACTTACACTCTGTCCAGGTGGCACTTGGAGTTTTTTTTTTTTTTTTCTTTTTGGTAGAGTGAGGTGTAACAAACTCGCCCCTCTTTTATTGAAGTCGTTGTAGAATGCATTCCCAATCATAGACCAGTCTACATTTGCCTTGGATTTATCTTGATTTTTCAAATGGCGTATGATCTGATTTTCATCTAGAAGCACTAATCCAGCTTTCTTGAAACCTGCGCCGGCCGCGGTGGCCGAGGGGACTTAGGCGCTCCAGTCAGGGTCTGCACGGCCACTACGGTCGGGGGTTCGAATCCCCCCTCGGGCATGGATATTTGTGCCGTCCTAGTTCGTAAGTAGTTCATAAGTAGTTTGTAAGTTTAGGGACTGATGACCCCGTAGTTAAGTGCCATAGACTATACAAACATTTGAACATTTGAATTTTTTGAAACCTGACTTTAGGGTGCTATACATGTTTGGACCAATTTGTTCTAAAACAGTTCGTAACAGCATTGGGAACTATTCCTTTGGAATCACACTATTTTTTTATCTGCATCTGATTGCTTCCAACAGTCAATGGCCCACAGGCTCAAGTAACCCGTATTTGCAGGTAAAGTGTACCAGTTGTACAATTAATGAGTTATTCAGGACATGGACAGTCCTCAGTTGGCTTCTATGATAAATTAAATATGAAATATATGCACTTACCTCCAGTTTTAGGTTCTCCCCGATACTTAAACAGACGAATGTTTGCAGAGTGAAATAAACAACAAACACGTGTTTAGGTAGCATTACCAGTGCTGCTACTAGTGGCGACTTCCCAAACCTCCTAGACTCACGCTATGGTCTGCTTAGTGCAGCCGCCTACCAGCGAAAGCAGTAAAATACGTCGTTATACTGGTGCTGAGAGTGCACAGAGAAGCAAATAACATTTTTTCTGTTTCGGACTCAAGTCAGCATCTAGGGCTCAAGTAACCTGCGTCTACAGTACTATAACTTACGCTAAGGACAACACACACACAAAAACACACACACACACACACACACACACACACACACACACACACACAAAATCATGTACAAGCTGAACCTCTCGCTAAGGACCCTGGCTCCGAAAATTTAGTTTATTAAAATATTCGATTTTTTCCCCTCCGACCGTCTTAGTTTCGTAACCGATAGAGCCGTCGGCTCCCCTTGCTGACTCGACGATAATCTTCCCCCCTTGCTCGCTTCGTGACGTTGTCGTGGGGATCCCAGTTCCTACCACTCAGCAATACTCTGCTACGAATCGGGAAAGACCACGTTGCTTCACGTGGAGCGTCCGCCAGGCCCCGACGATTGCTGGGACGGAGGCACGCTCTCTTCTGATCGGGCCACCGTCGTGAAAAGACGTTCTCTTGCTAGCTCCGGGTCTCACCCCGTAGGTCGCGGGTCACCATAGTCCCTGGGACGGGTTCCACTCACTGTTGCACACACCCGGTAGCCTTCTGTAGTAACAAGTAAATAAACTTCATGGTTTGATTTCAACAAAATTTTCCTGCATTCCTCTCTGCCACCCGAACCGTCCACGTCTCACCGCCAGCCATATCCTGACACTTGAACACACACACACACACACACACACACACACACACACACACACACACCCTCACGAGACTGAGGGAGGACTCGAACCTCCGGCGGGTTTAATAAGCCGTCGACATCATGGTCGTATGGTCATTAGAAACTGAGCACACCATGCACAGCGTGTTTTTTTTTTTTTTTTAATGGTGAGCCGTGCACTTTGAAAGGAATTTGACTAGAGTGATTTAGAGAAATCACGGAAATATCTAAATGAGGATGGTCGGAGGCGTTTTCGAATCGCTGTCCTCCCTAAGAGCGAGTCCAGTGTGTTACCACTGCACTTCTCGCTCGATAAATGATGCGGTGCGGTGCAAGCTATTGATACTTTTCCGAAAGAAGAGACACCACACTTCTTTGGCAGCCACTATAAAATTTCATTTTTGTGAGAGGAAGGAAGGGGGAAGAGGAAGGAAAGTATGACCCCGGGTGCACTAGGGCACAGAAACAAATATTGGCAAGTGAACATTTGTGCCGAAAGGGGTGTGAACCCGCGTTTTCCGGTTGGCAACAGCAGTAACCTTAACCACTTTGCTAGCGAAGAATGCCCCCCGGTCTCACCTAATTACTACAACTTGCACGTTATGGAAGTACCACTCCTATCGTCCATGTGCTCTTACGCTCGCCATTCGAACAACCGAGAATGATTTTTCGAATCTGAGGTGGTCTGAAAGAACAGACACCACGCCATCTCTATGTACTCCTACGCGACGATGGCATACGGTACATTTCTTCATCGCAGATGCGTAATATCTTTCGACCTCGTCTGGGAATCCAAAATGTAAACAAAAGTGGAAATGGACGATTGGGACGCTACTTTGGTAATGTGCAACGTACGGGAATTTAGGACTGACGGGGTTTAAGCTACGGCTGGACCAAAGCGTGAAACCTGGGTTCGCATCACGGTCCGCCACTAATTTCCACTCGTCGCCATTGAATTACATCAGTGTCCTATTGTAGCCAGAGGCATCCCTTTCCTCCCTCTTCCTTCCTACCATAAAAATGCAGTAAAAAGAACGGAAATTTACTGCACTGACTAATGCGAATAAAATGAAACAGAATTTTCTTATTTTTTGGATGAAATACAGTCAGTGTCGCCAGTTAAAAATTTGTGCTTGACCGCAACTCGAACCCGGATTTCCCGCTTTACGCTAGCAGTCGCCTTAAATGCTTCTTTCCTTTCGTTTTTAGTTTCTTCCATGAGTTCCCCTTTGTCGGTGCAAGCAAATATTTACCTCTTTAGGTGTAACTACCCCGTGAAATGGACTGGGTATACTAGCTTGTTTACGAGTAGCTGGTTGCATTTGAATATCAAATCACATAAACCGCTGGGGTCACTGATTGAAACTGTAAATTATAACTGCCACGGGCAGTCTGGAACAAGACGATTGACCTAGGAAGAGGTCCGCATATCTAAGCAAGCTTACTATAACTGGTTTTGGAAGTGCCGCATACCTTACCCATCAACGAATGTGTCTCTCATTGACCAAATGAACTTTACGTAAGTCGCTACTACTAGGATGGCTCCTATTCAGTAAGGAGGCCGATTTCCTTTCCCTTTATTCCCAAACCAAGCTTGTGCTCTCTTCGGAAGCCGTGCGCGAATGACCGTGCACTCTGCTGCACAGTGCGTGGCTTCTCCCCGTCGGAGGTTCGAAACCTCCCTCGGTCATGGGTGTGTATTGTCCTTAATGTAAGTTTAAATACTTTTTAAGTCTAGAGACTGATGAACACTGCAGTTTGGTCCCATAGCTTCACAAACATTTGAACTTTTTTCTCTTTGGAAACCTCGTCAACGTCGGGACGCTTAGCTCTAATCTTTCTCCCGTCCATGTTCAACCTCATCAACAAAAAAATTTCAAATGTTTGTAAAGGTATAGGACCAAACTGCAGTGGTCATCGATCCCTAGGCTTACAAACTACTTTAACTTATACTAAGGACGAAACACACACACACACACACACACACACACACACACACACACACACACACGATGGAGGACTCGAACCTCAGACGGCGAGCAGCCGCGCTGTGGCAAGGCGCCTTAGAGCGCGCGGCCATTCACACGCGCAACCTCATCAGTCACCCACCTTATCGACAAGCAACGAAGTTTGATGTTTATTTTATTTTATTTTATAATGTTTTGCACTCTACTCGCTACCCGGGCAATTAGGACACAATCCATCTTCCCTATTACACATCGTTCCACAGTCGTCCAGTGCGGTGGTGGCTGAAACGCGACTAAAATTAACGCTTGCAGAGGCCTTACGGCCACTTCCAACTTCCGTCTACCGTGCCCAAGTTGATGAAACCCATACTTTGCGAAACAGACTAAGTTTTCTGCGGTGCTCATCGCCTAAACCGATAAAGGACGGAAATGTAGACTATTAAGTGCCGTGGAGCGTATAGTATTACGATCAGACAGATATTAACGTCACAGGTATGGTGAAAATGAATATTTTGTTGCATCAAAAATTAATGACTATGTAAGCAACATTTGTATGACCTATGTAAGTTGATTAAATGGTTAATTTTTTTAGTAAGAAAGAATGAGTAGTTACGTCTTAATTGCATATTAAAAATATTAGTTGATTACTATGTTGTAATAAATATTACAATTTTTCATTTAAAAGAAAATGAGATACGTTGCTGTAGAGTTTTGAGTTATATGTTAATGATGGGGCATACACTCATGCGACGAATGTCATGGGACAGCGATATGCACAGAGACAGACAGCCATAGTATAACTCACAAAGGTACAAAAAGGCGGTGTGTTGGCAAAAGCTGTCTTTTGTAACCTGGTGATACGTGTGAAAAGGTTTCTCTCGTTATTATGGCCGCACGATGTAAATCACCAGACTTTGAACGCAATATAGTACTTAGAGCTAGACACATGGTACAGTGACCATCGGCCTATACTTAATGTTCCCGAACAGTGGCTTGCGTAGAGAAAATCGAAGAGAAAAGCAACACTGCCTTAAATAACGCAGAAATCAATTTGGGGCATTAGGACAGTGGTGCAGAATTTATCGTTAAAGGGCTGAGACAGCAGACCACCGACACCAGTGCCTTTGCTCAGGTCTGATTTTATTCTTGTCTTCTACCGGCAAGACCTTTTAAATGTATTTTATGACATGACGAATAAAAATGTTTTAAGCAGAGCACATAGGTCATCATGACTTGCAATTCTGCACGCACTGATGATGTCCCATCAAAGGGACGAAATCTATGTTTTTAATTTTAAAATAAACATCTCACATCGCCTACCAAGCTGAAACCTTTTATTTCATTATAATTCTGTGGTGGGCTGGGACAAAATGGAATCTAATTACAAGATTTTTGTATTGCTATTTTGGCACCCAAAACGCATGCCGGTTTTTAAAAAAATGCAGTTTTTCAGAGACATTTTTACGTATAAGTGATCTTGAAGTTTGTGAAATGTTCTTAGAAAAATCTAATAATGTAAACGTAGGGTTTTCTGTGCAAGTTCTTCAGCTACACGAATACGTTCTTCATTAGCCGACCATGGACACCCATTTAGCTCGTTACCAAGCAGTTGATCACGTCTTTCATTGACCTATCACATCCATCATCTTACCATTGACTCACTCCTCGCATTTTCTCGATAAACCTCGCAAATCTTTCGGTGAATTTCGGATGGTTCTTCACATTCAGAAAACGAATTATGTACATCTAATCTCGCAAGTAGTGGGACTTTGAATCAGCTTCGCCATTCTAAACAAGCATTATTCTGAATAAATAACATACAGAGAACTCAAATTCGGGTTATCCTCATAGAATCAAAGCTCCTAATGCGCAAGTGCAGTTGCAAACTAAACATACTCTCAGGACATGCCTCGTATCCTATGTCTTGTAGCAATTTATGTGTGAATAATTACTACCAATCATAATTAGCGCCTGTAAAATTTCTATATCTTTCATCATCATTGGCGTGTACGTGCGAGGTACAGAAATGTAATTAACTCACTAATACTCGTATATCGCACTGTGGTGTTCGGCTTTTAGGGAATACAAAGCATACATCTGCGCAGCAATTGCCCACTCGTTATCTGTCAGTTGTGGAACTGATGAATGTGCTTTCTCAGACAAATAAACTATTTGCAGAACCCGTTGTTTGTCATGGACAGCGGTCGGTCATTAACGTCCTAGGACAATCGCAACCCCAATCGATCCGGAGATTAGTGTGTGTGTCGGCAATACATCCCAGAGGCTCTCGCTGAAACGACCACAGCAAAACTATTCGGCGCTCCACTTAAAAGGAATCTATTAATAACAGCGCTGATTTATAAAGTGAGCAACTGCTGTACAATGTTATTTAAGGTATTCATCCTTGATACAAATAAAATAATTCTTGTTTTGACAGTAAAACGCAAACGTTTTTCACCAAACTACTTTGTACTGTTGTTTCTGGTGTCCACACATTAACAAACGAATATTGGTCAATTTGTTTTAATGAAAATAACAATTTACAGCTTGGTGGTACGATAGGAAATATTTATTTAAAAAAATCACATATAGATTTCGTTCACATGATGGAACATCGGTGCTGTAAAAACAAGTTCCTTGAGTCAGACATTAAACCAATATTTAAAAAAATATTAAAAGATGAACGCCAAGAATGTTACAACTGTATAAGGAAATTACATACCACATTTCGAGGGCTGAGATTATTTTAGTTATACAGATATCTCATGACTGTGCCTTTGTGTAGCTTGTCTAACTCATAAAATATGCGTGAATTTGTTTCTCCTCAAATGAGAACCTTACGGTACTGGACAAGCTGTAACGTTCGTTCGAACCTCCAAGAATTTTACAAAGACGTAACATATAGCACGCAATTTGTATGTCAAATTAAATTACTTCTTCGATTTGGAAGTCGTTACCTCAGTTGTACAATAGTGTGACCAGGTAATACGACATTTGGGAATACATTTTTCCCATACTGCTCTTCAACTTGTATTTGAAGGATAGTAACAAAGCTTTATTTTTGAGGGTTGGAACTTAAATAATGGCAGCTATTTATTCACAACGGATACAAAAGCGTTACATGTTTGGGCCTGTTACTGTCCTTCAAAGCAGTCACCAGTGTTGTGTATAACCCGTTGCCAGCGATGTGGAAGACGTAATATACCGTTAACAGAGCCTGTTTTGTTGATGGTGCGAATGGAGGGTCCACTGCCTGATGAATCTCTGGAACAGTTCTGAAGCGAATGCCACAAAGTGGTTTCTTGATCTTCGGAATCAAATCAAAGACACAAGGACATATATACGGGGAGTATGGTGGATGGTACAGCACTTCCCAATCCCATCGACCGAACAGAGCAGCCACGCTGAATGCATTGTCATGCAAAATGATGGGTGGGTTGCGCAGAAAGTGTTGCCGCTTCTTTCGCAAAGCTGGTCGCAGATGATGCTCCAAAAACGAACAGTGATATTGTGCATGGACGGTCTGCCGTGGAGGAACGTAATGTGTTAGGATAACACTACCACAGTCGTACACGAGAATCATCATAACATTCATCATACTGGGGCTCTGACACACTTTCTACTTCCGCGGCGACCCATAATAACGCCATTCGTTGGATTGGCGTTTCAGTTTTGACTCGTACGATGTGGCGCATGTCTCATCCAGTGTTACGATAGGCTCTCCTTCGCGCTCATAGCGTTCCAAGTGCGTCTGAGCAGCGTCGTAACGCATCTATTTCTGCATTTCCGTCAATTCATGAGGAACCCATCGTGATGCAATATTTCGCATGCCCAGGCGTTCCTTTAGGATGTAAAGCACGGTCGTATGTGCTAATCCGGTTTCATTGGCGAGCTCACGAATCGTCTGGCAACAGTATCCACTTCCTCTTCAGAGACGCTAGGACGACCTTCCCGATGCATGTCTGCCACAGTTTTCCGACATTCGTTGAAGGCTTTTATCCAACGTGCCACTGTTCTGTACGGCAATGCCGATTCCCCGCACGCCTTTTGAAGACCTTGATGACACTGTCGTGCTGTACGACCTCTGGCACATTCAACCTTGATCCAACTTCGTTGTTCCTCTTTCGAAAACATAGTGACACAGTTACGTTATACCGTTCGCATACAACTGACTGTTTTGCCCTGAATTGTGCACACGCCTGTGGCGTGGGACGGGCGAGTCCATTTGCTCAGAGGTAAGGTAGGTATGTCGGCAACGTGTGCTATCAGCGACAGCAGCAGAGTCCATTGCATAGTGTCTCCACAGCAGTGTTTTCACTATTTAAGTTCGAACCCTCGTATTATCTCTAAATATATAGTTATGTATTTAATTTCTTCGTTTTTACGTATGTCAGTTGTTATGGTACTCACTGAAACGCCGAAATAGGATACAAAATAAAACGGCGCAGCCCAACGATGGAGTATATTGCAGCAATTCGTTTACTGCCTTTGAATCAAACAGTGGTGCGGCAAACTATGCTGGATTGGTGGAAGTGTACAGCAGTAATACACATCGTATGTTACTGTGGATATATGGCACAAACGCTTCTGGTTTTCTCAGTCAAGTCTGAATGACAAAGAAATAGCAGACCATTATCTGAGAAGAATCGAGAACACCGTGCGATGTGGCGCAGTGGTAACGCACTGTACTCGTATTCGGGAGGATGGTGGTTCAAATCCACCTCCGGCCATCCAGATTTAGGTTTTCCGTGATTTCCCTAAATGACTCCAGGCAAATGCCGGGATGGTTCCTTTCAAAGGGCATAGTCAATTTCCTTCACCACCCTTTCAAAAATTTTCAAATGTTTGTAGAGCTTATGGGAGCTTAACTACGGGGTCATAAGTCCCTAAACTTACAAACTACTTATGAACTACCTTATACTAAAGACGGCACAAATATCCATGCCCGAGGGGGGATTCGAATCCCCGACCGTAGGGGCCGTGCAGTCTGTGACTGACGCGCCGCAGAGAGCTCGGCCACCGCGACCGGCTCACCACCCTTCCCAAATAATCCGAACGTAAGCTCCGCCTCTAATGACAACAAGTCCCAATTCTCCCCTCCCCCCCAAACCACACACACACACACACACACACACACACACACACACACACACACACTACTTGCATTACCACTACCCAGAAGTTTCAATATTACTGTTACTTCTTCACAATGAATATACATTACATTAATTATTTAATAAAACCCAGCTGACAAATTTCTCCCGCCTACCAACCATCACCATACCTCCTGTACACCACTTTTGTCTTCCATCTCACTTCACATCCCACCTTACCACATCCAACCACCATTCAGTCAACTTTCCCCTACTACTCAACCCCCCAACCAATAATAACAATAATAATAATAAATTAAATAAATGAATAGAAACGTTTCCGTTCTGATACTATTTCAGTCAGTTTACATCAAAACTAAATATACTAAAACATAATTTATTATAAAACATTCGTGATGTTGTCAACACTCCAATAACACACTGTGCAGACTCAGTCAAAACAAAAACAATCACGTCTGATCTATGAAAAACAATAATTATGGGCAGTGCAAAAGTGAAGTGGAAGTAGTGGAAAAAGGAACGTCACAGCATGAAGAACCGGCGGTACTAAATGAATCAGACCGGCATTCCATGATGTGAAGCGAAAACAAGACAAAATTTCCGTAAGTAACAAAACATTAGGCCTAATGTTCATGTTCCGTTAACGAACTGTTTTCTAACTAAAAACAAAACAAACCGTAGATTTCTATTATTACAAACCACTGAAGATGTTTTACTGCCATTAAAACGAAACGCGTCTGGTCAGAAAAATCGCATTTTTATTGTAGTTGCAAAGACGGACAAACACTGCTATTCATAACTAATATTCCTTTCTTCAAGAATAGAAAACCGCCAGAGAAACTATGACACGCCACTCGAGGGCGGGCGTAACAGATTCGAGCCGATAAAGAAAAAAAGTGAAAATAATTCGTGGGAGGGTTATCAACAACCTGCACGACCTAAACAACTGCAACTCGCACAGGTGGAGTGTGGTGCTGAAACATACCTGCTCAGTCTGTGCTTTAGCATACAGTGACACTTGCTAATTTAGTGTATACTTCCCTTACATCCTCGCCTGCTCGACTTCCATGAGACCTGTAAACATGTGACATTACAGCTGTGGACTACGTGTCCGTTTCTCTTGGGCACAAGAATTTCTTTATGCTTAAGGTATTCCCCGATGTCGACAGTATCTTTTCAATGGGACAACTGTCAGTATAACATGGTATTAATGGCTTTTAGAGGCATGCGAGTGAACTCACGTTCATGGATTGTCCACGAAATTTGCCTAACCTGAACGCGATATAAGACATGTGGGACTCTATTGGGTGACAGTATTCGCACACAAACTTCCAGCTTGTGATTTACGGTATTTGGGTAGCTTGTGCGTAGGAATCTGGTGCTATGCAACTTGATTCAAAGGCAACAAAAACATGTTTACAAGATGGCTTGGCTCATCAAGCATACAACAGTGATTAGTATTCATATAGGAACCGGGGCCTACTAACTGGCGTTGAAGATAGTCACATGCTACTAATAGGCGCACACTACAAGTGATGCTCCAATTTTTGTCAAATGTTCAAATGTTTGTATAGTCTATGGGACTTAACTACGGGGTCATCAGTCCCTAAACTTACAAACTACTTATGAACTACTTACGAACTAGGACGGCACAAATATCCATGCCCGAGGGGGGATTCGAACCCCCGACCGTAGTGGCTGTGCAGACCGTGACTGGAGCGCCTCAGTCCCCGCGGCCACCGCGGCCGGCCAATTTTTGTCCAGATGAGTCGAGACATGCTAGACATCGACGCTGCATTGAACGTCCCACCCCCTCTGACACCTGGTGCATCTCGAGATATCCTGCTGCCACAACAATCCTGTTGACTAGGTCCTCCAGCGATGTAACAGGTGGTTCATACACAAAGCCCTGCAGATACTCCGCCCCCCTCCCCACTCCCCACAGAAAAAAATCAATGAGGAAAGATCTTGTAGGTGCTGGCCATGCGACTAAAGATCGCACCAGTCCAGCGACCGGGAAAGGTTGGCTGCAGATGTTCCCTCACTTATCCGCTGAAATTCGCTGGGGCTGCGTTGTGCTGAAATCGAATGTGGGCGACGTGTAGGCATAGAAACATGATTCAGCTACTTTGGCAGATCCTCTCCAAGGAATATGAGATACGTGTGATCATCAAGTCGACCCGGGAGAATGCACGGCCCAATTAAACAGTCTCTGATGATGTCAATCACCGTGGCGTCCTCCAGTGGCGTTTGCGGACCCTGGTCCCCGTGTGATTACTGATTCTTGTCATGAACTCGATGTGCCATGGCAGTTTATAAGAGTTTTCTTGAATCACCCTGTATACGTCTATAAATCTGCCAAGATCTTATCTAATACATGCCTCTTAGAATCGCTACTATATTACCTAAAACGTTGACCAACTTGCCTTTAAGTAGGAAGTAATAATGCTTTCACTCATTGCAAGTCATCTTCTATGTTTCCCTGTTACTGATGTGGAGTCGTTGACTGATACAATGGTGATATTTTTCTTGTTTGTAAGCAATATCTTGCATTTAATGTAATATGTAATTCAGTTTAGCAAATACAAAATACCGTCAAGTTGTTCATTTGTTTAAAGCTACTGACTCCTTTGTTTTAGCATTGTTTGTGACACTTATGTGTATGACCCTGAGAAAATATGACGGATCGATAACGCATATGTGAAACATTAACAGTCTTATAATGATGCCTTGATGTACGTTTCAAACTAATTTGTTGCTCTTGAAGATTTATCTTATAATAAAGCAAAATGAATCATCAGATTAAAAAATTTTCCTACTACTTCGGCGCCTCTTCAGTCTCATGGAATTCGCAAATATATATTTGTTGATAGATATCAAGTTTTACAGACAGTTAACAATAATTCAGTACAATACATTTGAATTTATTGAATCCATTCCTATCAATTGTTGCCGAGCCGGTCTAAAGCACCTCGCTGCGGAGCGCACGGTTGCTCGCCGTGGAGGTTCGAGTCCTCCCTGGGGCATGGGTGTGTGTGTTTGTCCGTAGGTTAGTTTATCTAGGTTTAAGTAGTTTGTAAGCTACGGATTGATGACCACTCAGTTTGGTCCGATAGATTTACAGACATTTGTCATTTTTTTGACAAAGAAATTTGCATGTTTTATGTCAGATTCTGAAGAACTCACGCTTTGTGTACCGTGCCTGTATATGTAGTCATGTAATACGTGAGTTACCAAATGGTCAGATGTAAGCTATTACATTTTAGATAAAAACATAACAGACAATAAAAGGGAAAGATTCAATGATGCAATATGCACTGAAGTACACTTGTTAACTAAAATTTGTACAATCAGAAAATAGCAAAATAATAGGTGCTATTTTGTGAGAGATGTTTTAACGTGTACAGGAAATATTGCCACGAATTTCCTGGAAAGTGAAATTTTCTAATTGAAATAATAAATAAACTAACGTGTTCTTTTACAAAAAAAAAACTGGGCTAGTAGACTGTAAATCGGTATTACGGATCTAACTATATTTTTGACCTGGAAAAAGAAAATTCTCAATGCGACCAACTTTTGAAGTATATGCTTTTAGGAAAAAAAAACCTTTGCTTAAAAGAGGAGAATAATGGCTCTCAAACAATCGCAAAGCAAACAATTTTTAGCAGGGTAGAATGGAAAAATGAACATGGTTTACGGGTATCGCAGATCCCTAAACTTTTTTTTTCAAATTAAACTGTTTCTATATGAAATGTATATACAGTTATCATAAATAATTAAAGGGCACTGTGAATAAAAAGGTTCAGCAAGATACAGAATGAATGAGAAAGTTTTTACTTAATATATGCTATAGTACATCCATTAACAAGTTATCAGAAAGGGTAAAAATAATGTTATTCTTATAATAATATTCGAATCAGGAGTGGTATAAGAACAAGTAGGATAATCCCATCTTTGTGCGTTACCCTCTCACACATTTAAGGAGATAAATTGTAGGTTAACAGTCGTCAGTGCTGTAAACCTTGGAAAGCAGACAGTATCTGACCGTAATAGTGTGCTATTTGAAAGACATCGTATGTTTAATGAGTGTGCTGTATTTAACTGTAGTGGTGTTTCACGAAGTCATGGTGATTAGTGTGGACAGAGTAAGTTGTAATTTGCGGCTGTTTGCTGATGATGCTGTGGTGTATGGGAGGGTGTCGTCTTTAACTGACTGTAATAGCGTACAGGATTACTTAGACAAAATTTCTAGTTGGTGCGGAGAATGGCAGCTAGCTCTCAATGTAGAAAAATGTAAGGTGATGCTCATGAGTAGGAAAAACAATCCTATAATGTTCGAATACAGCACTAGTAGTGAGTTTCTTGATGCTGTCGCGTCGTTCAAATATCTAGGCGTAACATTGCAGAGCGATATGAAATGGAACGAACATGTAAGGACAGTTGTGAGTAAGGCGGACAGCCGACTTCGGTTTATTGAGAGAATTTTGGGAAGATGTACTTCACCTGTAAAGTAGACCGCGTATAAAACACTTGTACGACCACGTCTTGAGTATTGCTCAAGTGTTTGGGACCCGCAGCAGATCAGTTTAAAGGAAGACATAGAGGCGGTAGAGCAGCTATATTTGTTACCGGTAGGTTCGACCAATGCGCGAGTGTCACGGAAATGCTCCGGCAACTCAATTTGGGATCGCTGGAAGAAAGACGACGTTCTTTTCGTGAATGTCTGTTGAGTAAATTTAGAGTACGATCTTGCTGCCACCTACTTACATTTCGCGTAAAGATCACAAAGACAAGATAAGAGAAATTAGGGCTCGTACGGAGGCATATAGGCATTCTTTTTTTCCTCGTTCCATTTGGGAGTGGAATAGGAAAGGAAATGCCTAGTAGTGGTACAGTGTACCCTCCGCCACGCACCTTATGGTGAATTGCGGAGTATGTATGTAGATGTAGATGTACCTTACCTTACAAAAGTGCGTTTTGTCATTTTTAGCATTATTTCCAAACATCGTTTCCTTATTTTTCTGAACTGTGGGTCATGCTTCTATGAATCGCAACTACTTGCGTGGTTCTGTGTATATCTGTGTTGCCGAACTGAGGCTGTCGTTGAAATCAAGTGAAGTCATTGAAGTCAAGTCATTGAAGTCAAGTCCTCCAGTGATATGTCTGAATCAGGCAGCCGATTATTACAGTTCTTTGTCGGATTGTCTTTCAATATCGCAAGACCTGTAATTTCGCTTGCTGCTATCATTTGTCTTTCCGATATGCCTTTCAAGTGTCACTGAAAATATCTCTACTTTTTAGCACATGTTTCAGCCAGCTCCCGGGTTTTGGAAAGTTCCAGACAAAGAGATTTCGATTAAGAGTAGAGATACTTGGGGGAAATGAGAGGGAAACTAGCAATTACGGAGAAACGCCTGAGGCGATGACAATGCCAGCACAAGATGAACTACCGCTGTGAATGGAACACCTGGCGCCGCGCTGCGGAATTCGCACGGCTGTTTCTCTCAGCTCCCAGGCACTGCTCTTTCTGCAAGAGAACTCTATTGAACTCTTGCTAATCCGCATCTCACTCGAAAAGACCTACCCAATACAGTTGATGAACAAACAGTAGTCACGAATTGAAGTATCATAATGAAAGTGGCTCCGAGTTCCTGACCCACCGTAACGTTACGCGACACATCAGCTAATTCTCAGGGGAGGAAAAATAGATTTCGAACATTCTTTGAAAAGAACTCGGAATTGCAGAGTCAGGAAAGCCCCCTAATTCGACTTGACACCATCAGTCACGATAACGGACAAAGAAGGAAACGTGAATAGCACATGGAAAAGAACAGAAGTTAATTTAATGGAAAGCAAATAATGACCTGAAAAAATTAATGTAGGGGAATCGACTGCAACAAACATGTCAGGCTGTGAGGAAAAGAGTGAGTCCTCATCAGCTGCTTTTGTTTTGTAGTTATTAAACGTTGCAGGATATGATCCTCGAATGCCTTATCACTGAGGATCGAACCCATTCCATTCATAAACCTCAACAAGCATTGTCCCTTTGAAAGGGTGAGAGTGAATCCTTTTCCTTGTTCTTAACAAAACAATCCGAGCTTGTGATCCGTGTCTAATGACAACGTTGTCGATGGGTCGTTAAACTGCCGGCCGCGGTGGCCGAAGGGACTGAGGCGCTCCAGTCTCGGTCTGCACGGCCACTACGGTCGGGGGTTCGAATCCCCCCTCGGGCATGGATATTTGTGCCGTTCATAGTCTTAGTTAGTTCGTAGGTAGTTTGTAAGTTTAGGGACTGATGACCCCGTAGTTAAGCCCCATAAGCTATACAAACATTTGAACATTTGGGTCGTTAAACTGTAATCTTCTTTCCTTCTTCTTTCGACTACCATATCGATTTTTGCAATGCCACTTCAAGCAAATATTAATTTAGCCTGTAAATTAGATCCACTACACGATCAGGCTCCTATCAACGTACCTATCGAGCGATGTGGCGCAGTGGTAAGACACTTGACTTGCATTCGGGAGACGGTGGTTCAAATCCACCTCCGGCCATCCTGATTTAGGTTTTCCATGATTTCAATAAATAACTCCAGGCAAATGCTGAGATGGTTCCATTCAAAGAGCATGGCCGATTTCCTTCCCCATTTCTACCCAAAATCCGAGCTTGAACTCCGTCTCTAATGACCACGCTGTCGACGGGACGTTAAACCTTACGCTTCCTTCGAACGTATCTAAGCCATTTCGGAATGACAAATTGTTGTTTCGTCAGCTGACACACAAAGTTGTGATTTTAGGAACATCCTACACATGAACATAAATTTTATTGAATTATTACACATAACGAATCTAATGAAGTTTACGAACTTCATTAATAGGCAGACGCCATTTTATATCTTTAACAACAACCTGCAATTCGTATAGCACATGTAAACCAACGTCATGCCAACTTCATTGAATGGAGAGCTAATTACGTGAAGTGATAACACCGAAACAGTGCCTTTACGCCTAATGAATGTCGAAGTATGTCTGGTCCACGTGGTAGGATGCATTATGAGCGCCGCGGTGGAGTAGCCGAGCGGTCTAAAGCGTCTCGCTACGGAGCGCGCGGTTGCTCGCCGTAGAGGTTAGAGTCCTCCCTGGGGCTTGGGTGTGTGTGTTTGTCCTTAGGTTAGTTTACCTAGGTTTAAGTAGTTTGTAAGCTACGGACTGATGACCACGCAGTTTGGTCCGATAGATTTACAAACATTTGAACATTTTGAACATTATGAGCGTATGGATATGTTAGAAAGACCCAGAACAGTCGACAGCCGTAATTCAGGAGTAATAAACAAAGTCTTTCGGTGCAGACTATATACCAATTAGGTTGCTTTCAGACTATGCTGATGCAATAGCTGCGTAGCTGCTCAGCGAAAGAGCCGTACCCAAAGACAGAAAGTTACACAGGTCACTTCAGTATTTAAGAATGACAATTGACATCGGTTTGCAGCAGGATTTTAGAATATATTCTTTCCTCAAACATAATGAGTACCTCAAAGAGAACGACCTATTGACCAATAGTCAACACTGATTCAGAAAGTCCCGTTCTTGTGAAACACTGCCAGCTCTTTACTCCCATAAAGTGATGAGTGCTGTCGACAAGGGATGTAAGATTCCATATTTATAGATTTTCGGAAGGCTTTTGACACTGTACCTCACAAGTGGCTTGCAATAAAATTACGTGCTTATGGAATATCGTCACAGTTGCGCGATTAGATTCGCGATTACCTTTCAGAAATGACATAGTACGTAGTAATTGATGGAAAGTCATCAAGTAAAAAGGAAGTGATATCTGGCGTTGCCCAGAGTAGTGCTATAGGGTTCCTGCTGATCCTTATCTTTATAAACCATTTAGGAGACAACCTAGGCAGCTCTATTAGACTGTTCGCGGATGATGCTCCCGTTTACCCGTTACTTAAATGATCAGAAGATAAAAAGCAACTGCAAAACGATTTATACATCTGCATGGTACAAAAACTGGTAATTGGTCCGATATAATGAAAATATAAGCACTAAAAGACACCAGTTAAATATCATTTACTTGATAGATCAGTCAGATCTACAGGCCAAAAATTCAACTAAACACCTAGATATTACATTTACGAAAGAAAGAACACATAGAAACTATCGAAGGGAAGGCGAAACAAAGATTACGCTTCATTGGTAGATTACTTAGAAGATGCAACAGTTCTACCAAAGATACTACCTACACTTCACTTGCCCGTCGTATTTTGGAAAATTGTTGCGCATTGTGGGATCCTCACCAAGTGGGACTGACTGAGGATATAGAGAAAGTTCAGAGAAGGGCAGCTCGTTTTGCATTATCGCGATTCTGGGGGAAGTCACGGAAATGATACACGAGTTGATATGGAAATCATTAAAAGAAGTACGTTATTCGTTGCGGCGAGATCTGTTTGCAAAATTTCTTTCACCTCCGAAAACGAACATACTTAGTTAGCACCCACCTTCATAGGAAGACATTATAATAATAATAAGATGAATCAGATCGAAAACTAAAAGATTATTTGTTCCTTTTTCAAGCGCCTATTAGAGAATGCAACGGTAGAGAAATATTATGAAAGTTGTTCGATATATCGTCTGTCGGTACTTACATGTGATTTGTAGAGTAATGATGTAGATGTACACATCCAGTGACATTGAATTTCGCAGAGGGAACGCTGGAATGGGATTAATGTATGCGTGGAAACTGGATCTACACGTAAAAGCACGTACTGAACTTTGCAATTGGATCACAGCCCGCAATGCGTTAATTTAACGTGGATTTTTTACTTCCTTTTTGGGCTCGATACTGGAGCACTGCCAAAGCTGTGTATTTGTTTGCGTCGACTTTTTGACGCCATCTGCTCTCCGACTTGCGTCAATTGAACATTTCCATTAAACCAGAAACCACAAAAGAAAGACTGATATGAAAGACCAATGTGCGGAAACTTCGTGGAAAGCTGTAATGTTTCCGTATATGCTATAGCGATGACTGCGTACTTGCTTGTCAATACGATGGTGACGATAATCTGGCAGCGTGGCTTGTTAGTCGTCATAAAAGACAGCACGCTGCTGTGGGCAGGCGGTCCGCGCGTTCGCCTGAATAGAATACGTGTGGAATATTGCTTTCCGGCAGCTTGTTCTCCACAGTTTTCCAGCCACCATTGTTGATGTTCTGTGCAATCGCGTATGAATACGGGGAAACTCCTCACAAATGCATGGAAACAATATGTGTTTGCAAACCGAGGCATTTACAAGCTGTATACGGGGGTCTTCACACCATGTTTCATTGCCAAAGTCACAGATCGGGTACTGTAGTATATATATATATTGCGCTGTGTTCGTCTCGCTTCAACTCAGAATTGGCTTGACCGATAGGAATAACTATTGTTTTTGTTTTGTTCGCTTTAATATAGGAATGTTTTACAGAAAAGGCTTAAATGTAAAGGTTCAGCTCTAAAATTGAATCAACTGGTATTTTTGCGACGGGCATCTCCACTTCGGATTAAATTCGTATTTTACGCGCTGCCATGTGGTTCATCTGGTGACGATAAAATTGTGCATATGTGCATACTTTACCTTCATAACAAGAGCAACGGTACAATTTACATCTGATTCCGTGTGGCGTTTATGGCCGTTAGACCCGTACTGGGGTCGTGTTGTCATATATTATTACTGTCGAAATTCCTGAGAGGCTGCGTGAAGCCGAAGGGGCGCACTCCAAGCTGGAAATAGAGACCATCGCAGATAACAGGCTAAAATAGACTCATATAGCTTACGGGCAGTAAAGAAACCTCCTTGTGAACTGCAGATGCCTAAGCAACCGTCACAGAGTAGAGGGTAGCAAGATAACTTGATGACAGTGTTTAGATGCTGTTGTAAGATTAGTACTCGGTTACCAACAGGCACGTCTTAATGTTCGTAGTAAAACTGATGTCAGTCCCTGGTAACAGCAACGTCAGTGGTTTCACGAGGCTAGAGTGAGAGGGTAAATGAGGAAAACAGCTAGTTAGCAGCTCCTCACTCTTGAGAGGGCGTAAGGCGTGGCCAACTGACGTAAAACATTGATGATCCTGACCGTGACGTTTGCTTTTCAGCTGAACAATGTTGCTACCAAGTATGGAGTTTGTTAGTGCAAAATCAAGTCACATCCCCACCAAGGGAATGGCAGACGGGACAAGGCTGAAACGTGGTTCGCTAGAGGACTCGGGGAGGTGGCAAGCGACAAATTAGATTGGTTAAGCCGCAGTGGAGCGGCCGAGCGCATTGAGGCGCTATGCTCCGATACACGAGGCCGTTCCCTGTCGGGGGGGTCGAATCCCCCCTCGGGCATGGATGTTTGTGCCGTCTTTAGTATTTGGTAGTTCATAAGTAGTTTGTAAGTTTAGGGACTGATGACCCCGCAGTTAAGTCCCTTAAGCTTCAAAATGTTCAAATGTTTTTAGAGCTTATGGGACTTAACTACGGGGTCATCAGTCCCTAAACTTACAAACTACTTATGAACTAGCTAATACTAAGGAAGGCACAAATATCCATGCCCGAGGGGGAATTCGAACCCCCGACCGTAGTGGCGGTGCAGACCGTGACTGGAGCGCCTCAGTCCCCTCGGCCACTTAAGCTTAACAAACATTTTTCTCTTCTAGGAAGTTGATGAAAATGTCTGCATGGATGCCAGCTAATCTAATAAAAATGTCAGCGATGTAATAAAAAAAATCGTCGCGGCGGAATGACCATGTGCATTGAGGCGCCATGCTGCGGTTCGCGCGGCCGTTCCCCGTCGGGGGTTCGAATCCCCCCTCGGGCATGGATGTTTTTTTCTGTCTTTAGTATACGTTAGTTTATAAGTAGTTTGTAAGTTTAGCGACTGATGACCCCGCAGTTAATTCCCATAAGCTCAGTGACACGAGTTGTGCGCCGGATCCGTGTAGTTCGCAACCAGCCTCGGGTAAGCTCCACGACAGTCCGTTTCTTACAGGGAGTACGTCTTTCATGGAATGCTGCTAGGAAGAGTAGCTGTATCAGGCTTTTCCCCAGAGAACGTAAACACTGACTTCTGTCGTGGCAACAGATGTATTCTTTCGCTTTTATAAATGATTAGCTTCAGTGTAGTAGTATTAGTAGATGGAATGTAATAAATTTATTTCCATTTACCTATGAATTCCCAAATTCTGCTGAACAACTATACCCTCGACTCCCAAAAGCCGTATCTCTCGTAGATGCTTATTACTTGTCTTTCTGTAGTCAGCCCTTTAAGCTCGGGACTTGTAGAATGACCTGCAACCCTTTTTCCTCTGTCCGGTGTTAGGATACGAAAGTGTTCGGCCTGCTTGGTGCAAGTGTTTTAAACTGACGCCACTTCGGCAACTGGCGCGTCAATCATAATGAAATGATGGGCCGGTCGCGGTGGCTGAAGGGACTGCAGCGCGTCAGTCACGGTCACCCAGACCCCGACTGAAGAAAATCTCCGACCGGACAGGGAATCAAACCCGGTTCCCCTGCGTGGCAAACCCAGCACGCTGTCTACTAGACTACGGAGGCAGACTAATTCGTACTGAGTGGCGTAGGGTACTTTGCAACAGACGACACCAATCTACAGTTTTATTCCGATCTTGGTGATGAAATTTTGCACTTCTGACCTTCAAAATAAGAGGAAGGTCACGGTCTACATAAGATTTTGCACGGTGCATGGCGAAGGATACTTAAGAACAGACTCCATCAGAAATCTACAGTTTTATTTCGATCATGATGAAATTTTTCACTCTTCAAAACAAGAGAAACATCACGGTCCACATAAGACTTCGTACGGTGCATGGCGGAGAGTACGTTACTCCAGGATGCGAAACCGTTTGACCGAGTTACATGAAATTTGGTAGATATATGTAAGTTATCATAAACGGGGGAGGGAAAAGATGAACAGAGAGGGGGGGGGGGCAGGAGAAGATTGGCAGAGAAAGAGGGAGGTAATTGAAGTGATACAATCCCTGGACCACGTAGCTTAACGACGTAAATCATTCGTCACGGTGCCGTATTGCTTAACTATTATATGTAGCCGCGGTGGAGTAGCCGAGCGGTCTAAAGCGTCTCGCTGCGGAGCGCGCGGTTGCTCGCCGTGGAGGTTCGAGTCCCCCCTGGTGCATGGGTGTGTGTGTTGTCCTTAGGTTAGTTTACCTAGGTTTAAGTAGTTTGTAAGCTACGGACTGATGACCACGCAGTTTGGTCTGATAGATTTACAAAAATTTGAACATTAGTTATTATAAAGTTCATTAGTTAATATTGAGTGGCAGATTGTACTTCTGCTGCAACTGAAGTACTTATATTTTCCAATTTTTTATTTGCAGGTTCTGATCAGTCTAAACAGCTAGTTTTTAATGTTCGCCCCAAAACTTACCGTTTTGCTTCCTCTACCCTGTTGCCATGTCAAAAATCAAAGATCCCAATTCACTAAATTCTAATGTTAAGAGCGGGGTATTTTTTAAATAGTCCATTAAATAATTCCTTCCAAGTTAATCGATAATTAATATCAATTAAATTTATGTTAGTTAAGTTTCTATTACACGAAGGCGTAATTTCATTGGACCAGAGATTTTAGCCTGCCACTCCGCTAAAAATTGTTACCTCTGGAACGTAATGTTATTCAGTTCGTCAATATAGAAACAAAATGGAGACTGTCCTTTCACGTTGAATATTTACTATAAATTTACTACCTAATGTCAACATGTCTGTTCCCCTCTGATTCCCTTCACAGAATAACACAATCTTTTTACAGGTTTTTAACAATTCCACAAAACTGTCGTAAACACTGTATACCAGAGATAAGGTAGGTGTATATCAGAGACGGTAAATCACATAAAATCTTAGCACCATTGAATCGAAATAACTAACAATTGTTCAAATATTTGTAAATATATCGGACCAAACTGCGTGGTCATCAGTCCTTAGCTTACAGACTACTTAATCTAAGTTAAACCAACCTAAGGACAAACACACACACCCGTGCCCCAGGGAGGACTCGAACCTCCACGGCGACCAACCGCGCGCTCCGCAGCGAGGCGCTTTAGACCGCTCGGCTACCCCACCGCGGCTAAATAACTGACACGCCAATTTGAAAGAAGACACGTCTGAAGTCAAATTATGGTTTGTAATCGACCACACAAACAAAGCCAATTACCACCAAACATATCGCTTAAGAGTTTCACATTCAACAGCGGAATATTTTACCACCAAAGATCTTATCACATATTTTCCATCACTCAATGTCGAATTACATTTCACTTTAGCGTGAAAAGTTTCCTTTTCGGAATTCTTCATAAATTAAAATACTGAACTGGCAGATTTTTCATTAAACACTTTCTTTCACAGTTCTTATAGCTTTCTAACAAACATGAACACAGAGTACACATTTCTTGTACACATGTTAACATTTCAGAGGTAAGTCCAGAACTAACTTTCGTTTTACGAGTCAGGTTACATATTTCTTTGTTAAATGTTAAAATAATAAATTGGCCACGGAAGAAACTCGGTGGTTCAGGTGTCTTCTTCCACTAGAAGCCGCCGACCAGGATGCAGTATAGTCTGGTTGCGTTGACAATTGCCGACGGCTACGAACACGCCCTTCGCGGTCAAGTTGCTGACGTGCTGCTCATGACACAGACGAAAACAATTTTTTTTTTACAGAATTATATTTTAAAACAATACTTAATACCTATATTAAATGTCATCTAAAATACAAAAGAAACTCACTACGTATCGCTAACGCTGGAAAGGCCGGTAGTGATTTCTAAAATATATTCTGTATCACTACATAATGATAGACAGGGGTATGATTGGGTGGATAGAGAGCGGAAGGGATTGAATAAGAGGTGGTGGTGGTGGTGATGGAGGTGAAGGAGGATGAGAAGAAGGCTGAGGTAGGTAGACAGGACAGAGAGAGGAGGAAGGAGTAATTGACTAGTTCAATATTATAATAAATAAATACCCCGCAACGCCGGGTTTCCAGCTAGGTAATGTTCAAATGCTTGTAAATCTATCGGACTCAACTTCTAGGTTATTAGTCCGTAGCTTACAAACTACTCAAACTAAGGTAAACTAACCTAAGGACAACACAAACACCCATGCCCTAGGGGGGGGGGGGGACTCGAACGCCCGACGGCGAACGGTCGCGCGCACCGCACCATGGCGCTCCAGTACGCGCAGCTAATCCGCCGCGGCTAGCTAATGCAGAGAGAAGTCGAAGAGGACAGAGGACGATAAGTAATAGGTATAGAGATGAGGGAAGCGATGGGCAGAGAGATTAAAGAATAGAGTGCAGGGTGTAAATACAATACCCGTACATATACGTGATAGTGATGCTGATCCTGCCGATGATAGCGCTACTAAAGCAGAGTTACTAAACATAACTTTTAGAAACTCATTCACCAAAGAAGACGAAACCAATATTCCATATTTCGAATTATAAACAGAGGCCAGAATGAGTAACGTTGAAGTAAATATCCTCGGAGTAGTGAAGCAACTTAAATCACTTAACAAGAACAAGTCTTCTGGTCCGGACTGTATACCCATTAGATTTCTATCTGATTATGCTGAAGCGATAGCTCCTTACCTAACAGCCATATACAATCGTTCTCTCAAAGAAGGAACTGTACTGTAAGATTGGAAAGTTGCACAGGTCACACTTATATTCAAGAAAGGCAGTAGGAGTAACCCACTAAACTACAGGCCTATTTCATTGACGTCAATTTTCAGCAGGGTTCAAATATTATGAATTATCTCAAACATAATGATGTATTGACCAAAGGTCAACACGGATTTAGAAGATCTCGTTCATGCGAAACACAACCAGCTCTTTACTCACACGAAGTGATGACTGCTATCGAAAGGGTTCTCAAATTGATTCCGTATTTCTTGATTTCCAGAAGGTGTTTGACACCGTACCTCACATACGGCTTTTTATCAAATTTCGTGGTTATGGTATATCGCCCCAATTTGCGATTGGATAGGGTATTTTCTGTCAGAGAGAACACAGTTTGTAGTAATCGATGGTAAGGCATAGACTAAAACAGAGGTGATATTGGGCGTTCCACAGGGTAGTGTTATTGGTCCTCTGCTTTTCCTAATTTACATTAAACGATTTATGGGAAAATCTAAGCAGCTCTCTTAGGTGGTTTGCAAATGATGCCGTCATTTACCGTCTAGTAAAATCATCTGAAGATGAAAACCAACTGCAGAACGATCTGAATACGATATCAGTATGGTGTAAAAATTGGCAATTGACTCTAAATAATGAGAAGTGTGAAGTCGTCCATATGAGTACGAAAAGAAATCCGTTAAACTTTGTTTACAAGATAAATCAATCAAAAGTGAAGGCCTTAAACTCCACAAAATTACTATTACTGCAGACTTAAACTGGAAAGAACACGTAGATAGTGTCGTGGGAAAGGCGAAGCAGAGACTCCGTTTTATTGGCAGAATGCTTAAAAGATGCATCAGAATTAGTAAAGAGACTGCATACACTACGCTTGTCCATCCTTTTTTTGGAGTATTGCTGCCCAGTGTGGGATCCTTATCAGGTGGGTTTGACGGAGGACATTGAAAAAGTCCAAAGAAGGGCAGCTCGTTTTGTATTGTCACAATACAGGGGAGACAGCGTTACGGAAATGATACAGGATCTGGGATCGGAATCATTACAACAACGGCGCTTATCGCTGCTGCGTGGGCTACTTCCGAAACTCCAATCGCCAACATTCTCCTCCGAATGCAAAAATATATTGACTCCCACTTACATAGGTAGGAAAGATCATCAGAATAAAATACGAGAAATCAGAGCTCGAACGGAGAGATTCAGGTGTTGTTTCTTCCCGCGCACTATTCGAGAATGGAATGGGAGATAAATAGTGTAAAGATGATCCGATGAACCCTCTGCCAGGCACTTAAATGTGATTTGAAGAGTATCCCATGTAGATGTAGACATTTAGCAACTGCGGAACATTGCCGGGTGCACAAGTCTTGGTTAATTTCGGGTTGTTAGATTACTAAACTGTGACACGAAGTTTAATTTAAACAGAGATATCACAGTTAGTGTTGCAGTATGAACAAATTTTTACTAGTGTGCGTATAAATATTGCGTTGTGTGATTCCGTATGACTTTATAAACTTTCAGTGACGACGGAGAAGAGTAAACTTATAGATTTGAGATATGGGACCCTAGTACGGAAGCGACGTGGTCGAGAGCTATAAGCGTAAATTTACTCCAGTTCCACTTTCGCCTCGTACATCGCTCCGACTAATGACCCCAGCTTCCTGATCATGTCGTACAAAATTTCCGCTGTGTACTCCCCACCGTCTCGTTCGCAAGATTTTCGCGCGGCTAGACAACAAGAAATTTGGTGTGCCGAGATGAGGCGAACTGACTGGCCCGTAACAGGAGCAGCTCTTCCTGTACACTTTAGGGAATGTCTGATCCAGGAGTTAAAAGCCCGCAGTCAAAATGGAGGTGGTGCTCCTTGTTAGAAAATCATCTGTTAGCAAGAATAGCAAGAGCTCGTCTGAACTAACAGCTTACGCTCTTAACAGAAACAGTATCGGTATGATACTTTCGCTTTACAATTTTGTCTCAACCGTTTCCGGACCAGAGCCCCTTACCTCACAATCCTAGGGTTACCGTCCTCTGTCTCCCCTGAAAGATATTACCATCACGGAATCATCACATATATATTAAATTATATCATTCCAGTAATAAACGTGCCAGAGATTGGGATCATGTTAATCCGCCGTTCCTGTTTTATCAATGGCTCATCTTATCCGACGGAAAATGACTTGCAATCGATATATAACAAAAAAAATTACACTTAAAATATGTTCTTAAGGAATAGTTTTTTATTATTATTTGTTTTTCTTTCTATTTTATTTTCCTCGAGGAAAGACGAAGACATTTTGGGCGTGAAGTTAGTCAAACACTGAAGGGAAGGACATACTCACTACTGTGTTGCGTCCTATACGCTTATATGCTGCGACATCTAGTAAACATCTTTTCATAACAACCTGTCAGGCCATCTGAAGTAGTCCCCTATACATCATGTGCCCATTACATACACTATGTGATCAAAAGTACCGGACATTCCCAAAAACATACTTTTTTCATATTAGGGGCATTATGCTGCCACCTACTGCCAAGTTCTCCATATCAGCGACCTCAGTAGTCTTTAGACATCGTGAGAGAGCAAAATGGGAGCTCCGCGGAACTCACGGACTTCGAACGTGGTCAGGTGACTGGGTGTCACTTGTGTCAAAAGTTTGTGCGCGAGATTTCCACACTCCTAAACTTCCCTAGGTACAATGTTTGTGATGTGATACTGAAGTGGAAACGTGAAGGGAGACGTATAGCACGAAAGCGTACAGGCCGGCCTCGTCTGTTGACTGACAGAGACCGCCGACAGTTGAAAAGGGTCGTACAGAGTAATTGTGTAGTCGTGTTTTTCATGGAGGGGGCTTGCACCCCTTGTTATTTTGAGTGGCACTATCACATCACAGGCTAACATTGATGTTTTAAGCGCTTTCTTGCTTCTCACTGTTATAAAGGAATTCGGGGATGACGATTGCATCTTTCGACACGGTCGAGCACCTGTTCATAATGGATGGCATTTGCCGGAGTGGCAACACGGCAGTAACAAAACTGTAATGTATTAGCCTGCACGAGTCCTGACTTGAATCCTGTCGAACACCTTTTGGATGTTTTGGAACGTCGACTTCGTGCCAGGCCTCACAGACTTACATCGATACCTCTCCTCAGTGCAGCACTCTGAAAGAATGGGCTGCCATTCCTCAAGAAATCTTGCAGCACCTAATTGAACGTATGCCTGCCTGAGAGAGGCTAAGGGTTGGCCAACATCATATTGAGTCCCAGGATTACCGATGGAGGGCGCTACGAACTTGTAAGTCACTTTGAGCCAGGTGTCCGATACTTTTGATCACGTAGTGTACTATTTGTCAGTTCAAAGTATGATATGTTTCTTAGACTTTCGTAGACTCAGCTTACAGTTACGAGCGGACAGAATGTTTATTATTAGAACAACAGAACCGTGGCCGTGATTTTTGTTGATTGTAGACGGAATTTTTGGTACCACAATGTTATTTAATTTGTTATGTACATGTATGGTAACACAATAATTCAACTAACGTTTGAGTTTATGAGCGCATCGAGATTTGGTTAATTAATGACAGAGCAACCGTTAAGGTGGATAAAGATGGATGATAGCAGCCATGATGTGTTTTAGGAAACATCTAAGCATCCCCCACTGGTCTCATTTAATTTAGCGGAACCACGGACACCGGAATTAAAATGGGGTGCTGGTAAATTTTAAAAAGTTTACACAAGTTGATGGGTGCGATCTCTTTTTTTTTTTTTATGGAACGTTGTTATTGTATTGCCAAGATCGTTTGTCTATTTACCACATTAACCGGTTTCGACTGAGCTTGCACAACGTACCTGCCTCTTAACTATCAAAGAACGCTAAAAATCATAGCTTTATACAATTTATTTTTGATATCTACATACTCGTGGAACTGCGGTGAATTTAGACATACCCATAAAACTGTGTAGCTCTGTACTGCGTTATGTGGGTTTGTCAAGTCCATAAAATTCCATGGTCATATAATAAAACCATTCATGGCCCCCCACAACATACACGGCCGTCGAGATGTTTCTATCTCACCATATTATACCCAACTGCGCGGGGTCATGTCATGGGAACCAGTTACCACACAGAACGCTAGGTAGCGTTCAAAAGAAAAAAGTTCATATATTTTAAATCTATCGGACTCAACTGCTTGGTTATTAGACCGTAGCTTACAAACTACTTAAACTAATGTAGACTAACCTAAGGATAACACAAACACCCATGCACCAGGGGGAGTCGAACCTCCGGCGGCGAAAGGCCACGGGCACCGCAGCGCGGCGCCGTAGTGTGCACGGCTAATCCGCCGCGGCTAGGTGGCGTTCAGGGGTAGTGATGTCACTAACACTTGCATTACCTACAACAGTCCCAGTGACATGTAACGGTTCCATCTCTAAGATCGAGAGAATCTTCCGAAAAACTAACATATAAATAGCCTTTAATACAACAAATAAGTTGCAAGCAAAATTGCATCAAAAAGTGGGAGCAAACGTAGATAAATTAGGTGGGCACCTACGAGAGAACAAACATAAAATCCAATACATTCGTCAAAGTATGAAGATCCTACATAAAGCGCCCAAAGGAAAAAAAAAAGCATCCTACAGAATATACAGATTTATAAACATTTAAAACATAACAAGAAAATTGTTCTCAACGTTTAGCTGGAGATAGTGGATAATAACTTTTTAATAATTTGGACGAGGTGGTGTGAGATTAGGAGTACCCCCACCGCAGTTAGCTACTGTTGCCATAGGTAATGTGTTACGGCTCATGAACGCCACCTAGCGGTCTGTGTGGTAACTGCTCCCGTAGGTTTGAAGTGAGACTGCGCAGTTGGGTTTAATGTGGTGAGATAGATGCATATCAAATGTTCAAATGTTTGTATAACTTAAGGGACTTAACTAAGGGGTCATCAGTCCCTAAGATTACAAACTACTTATGAACTAGCTAAGACTAAGGACGTCACAAATATCCATGCCCGAGGGGGAATTCGAACCCCCGACCGTAGTGGCCGTGCAGACCGTGATTGGAGCGCCTCAGTCCCCTCGGCCACCGCGGCCGAGACGCATATCTACAGCCGTGTGTGTTGTGGGGGCAATGAATGATTTTATTATATGACCATGGAATTTTATGGACTTGACAAACCCACATAACTCCGTATAGACAGAGGTACATAGTTTTCCGGGTATGACTAAAGTCACCACAATTCTATAGCTATGAAGATATCCAAAATAAAATGTATAAAGCTATTATTTTCAGCGTTCATGGATAGTAAAGAGGCAGGTACGGTTGATTAACTCTTCCTTTTTCCTTTATAGATCTGATGATGACTACAAGCTCAGTCGAAACCGGTTAATGTGGTAAATAGACAAACGATCTTGGCAAAACAATAAGAAGGTTACAGTAATTTTTAACTCAGGCGCTGAAAACAATAACTGTAGGATCCTGAAATCTATCGATCTAACGGTGGAACAGCTATGTCTGTTCCGTTAGATCACATTGTATATTTGAACATTCACGAAAATATGTCTCATGCATTATCTTCATTTCCAAAAAGGTTCCAAGCAAGAATCATAAGTGTTTCTCTGCATTTCTCAATTGTTACCTATGTTTGCCATCATAATTTAGTGTCTACATCATATATGTTGTAGCAGTACTTCCTAACAAGACTACATTCGTAGTTTTGACTGAACCGTAAGTCACAAATTGTGCTTAACGCAAACAATGAACAGATGTGACAGGTAATAATTGTGGGCGTGATTCATTTAGTAATTGGTCTTCATGTTCTGATTCTAGCTTCTCATAAATTAAAAACTTTACAACAGTCAAAACACACTGTTGCCAATATTCTGTAAATGGAAATATTCTTAACTAACGTTAATAATATATATAACTTTAAATATTAATTCATAACGTGCAGGGGTAGGTTATTCTTTCATAGGAAATATAGGATGCTGAAACTTAGCTAAAAACATGTCAGACCTACGAGAGTGATGATTTGTCTACAAACCTTACTGAAAAAAAAAACTAATTTTTTCCTCAAAATTGTGTGCTGTGATAATTTTGTGATAGTCTCTTCCAAGTCTATCGTCGGAGAACTTAACGGTAAATCTGGAGGCAGTGATTCCAAAATATTGTGGTACAATATAAGTCGGAGTTGAGGATTATTGGTATGAAACTGTGTGCAAAGCGCTCATTCAGTAACCGTAAATAATACCGTAGAAGCACATTTCATTCTGTCCGTCAGTTCTTTTGCAGAGAAAAGCGTTCAATGATGATATCAGTTATTTCACAAATGAAGCGTTATAAAGCACAGCTACCGATCACTTTGACATGTATTCATTTCTCGTGCACTGTTTCAAAGAGCTATCTCTTTGTCGTCAGAGGGAATTTTCTGGTTTCGCTGTATGAACTGTATCGTGATATTCATTTGTGAGAAATTTGTCACCTAGTGGCAGACAAACTCTGCTCTCGGAATAAAAACAAGACCACAACAAGAAAGCGCAGAAATGAAACCGTTAATGGACCCAAACCTAAAAATTATTCTGGTAATTAGTGAAAAAAAAATAAAAATTCCAGGTAACGAATGAAGCCTTTCGTGAACATCGAATGAAATGCTACGCAGGAGATAATTTTCCGGTTTGTGCTGCTAATTAAAGCTAACGGCGACGGTAGCTCACAAGCCTTTGATAATGGCGCACAGCGGCGAGAGTGAAACGTTACCGCCACACAGCGAACGGTACAGATATATAACAAAAATCGTAAGTAATCATTACACAGAAACGGAAGACCATACCCAACTGGTAAGAAATCAAATATGACCGTTCCACATACATCTCCACGCCCAAACACACACATAAATTACGCGCTGCAGTGAGCGTTCAAAACACTAAACTCACAACGCTGTAACATTAATTTTCTGCAACCGTAAATAAACCTAACAAACCTCAATTACAGCTAAAATACAGGAAAATGAGCAACAGGAAAAGTACTGGCCGGTTTTAAAGCAATCTGATACCGAAACGACTAGTCACCACAGGTTAAACTTCATAGTCGAGTAAGCAACATACTGTACGAAAGAAGAAATTTTCAGTAAACAGTAAACTTCTCCACTAGAAATATCTGAATTAAGTATATTAAAAATAATATACTGAAGTGAGGGTAAAATTTTAACGTAGTGTCGGATGTTGCAATTCTAGGAGGAAAAAATAAAAATAAACAACCAGACTATGATGGTCTGTCAGGAAATCGATTCAAAATGTTCAAATGTTTGTATAGCTTATGGGACTTAACTACGGGGTTATCAGTCCCTAAACTTACAAACTACTTATCAACTAGCTTATCCTAAGGACGGCAGAAATATCCATGCCCGAGGGGGGATTCGAACCCCCGACCGTAGTGGCCGTGCAGACCATGACTGGAGCGCCTCAGTCACCTCGGCCGGCCAAATCGATTCTAACTTTGCCACAGTAAAATATGAAAGTCGTCTCAGAGTAGCTTACATTATGAAGAGTATACATAATTTCTAGTAAGCATTCTGCCTGTACCGCATATATCAAGCACTCGTGGAAATCTTCACACTAAACATCCGATTAACACAACAGAACACCCAAAAAAGCAAGTAGCAATAATGAACGTTAATAACACTGAGATGGACAAGCAGAACAAAATTATGCTGTAGTTTAGGCTGCATTTATACGGCATTTGTATTTAATAATGAAAGGCGCTAATGTTACAAGATCTTTGATTAATTTAGAATACTATCACAAATAATAAGTTTACTACAATGTTTGAAGTTAGGAAGTGTGCATGTTTATCAAAAATATGAATTAGAAAAGTCGTATAATAATCTTCTATAATGTTTATCTTGGTGTGCCTTTGTCGTGAACTTTTTTAGAGATATAAAAAAAAGTAATGCACGTCTTCATTCATTGTCGTCCTAATGGTAGCAGACTAATGTTGAGATAAACACTCACTTAACCAAAAAAGCATTCATTGATTAAAAGTAATCAGAAGTGATGTGAATTGTCAGACAGAAGCATCGTATGGAAATTAAGGCCGGGATTCGAACCTGGGTTTCCTGCCCACTAGTCAATTGCTCTAACCACTGCGCTACCTTGGCACAACGGCTTCGCATAACCGCATGGATCTGGACTGGAATGCTTCCCTCCTATGCCTAAACTTTTACATCCATCTCAGTCCGCATGTTTTCCCCCAATAAATCATGAAACTGAAAAGATATTCGATCTGGAAATATACTTTATAGCTGGACTTGGGAACGTCTCAGAATCATACACACTACTGGACCCTTTAAAATTGCTACACCAAGTAGAAATGAAGATGATAAACGGCTATTGGCAAATGTATTATACTAGAACTGACATGTTATTACATTTTTACGCAATTTGGGTGTATAGATCCTTAGAAATCAGTTCCCAGAACAAACACCTCTGGCCGTAATAACGGCTTTGATAGGCCTTGAATCAAACAGAGCTTGGATGACGTGTACAGCTACAGATGCCCATGCAGCTTCAACGTGATACTGGCATATTGTGACGAGCCAGTTGCTCGGCCACCGTTGACCAGACGTTTTCAATTGGTGAGATATTTGGAGAATGTGCTGGCCAGGGCAGCAGTCGAACATTTTCCGTATCCAGAAAAGCCAGTACAGGACTTGCAACATTGGGTCGTACATTATCCAGGCACTTAAATGTGATTTGCAGAGTATTCCATGTAGACGTAGATCCTGCTGAAATGTAAGGTTTCGCAGAGATCGAATGAAGGGTAGAGTCACTGGTCGTAACACATTTGAAATGTAACGGCCACTGTTCAAAGTGCCGTCGATTCGAACAAGAGGTGACCGAGACGTGTAACCAATGGCACCCCATACCATCACGCCGGGTGATACGCCAGAATGGCGATAACGAATACACTCTTCCAAAGTGCATTCACAGCGATGTCGCCAAACACGGATGCGACCATCATGGTGCTGTAAACAGAACCTGGATTCATCCGAAAAAAATGAAGTTTTGCCATCGTGCACCCAGGTTCGTCATTGCGTACGCCATTCCAGGCGCTCCTGTCTCTGATGCAGCGTCAAGGGTAACCGCAGCCATGATCTCAGAGCTGATAGTTCATGCTGCTGCAAACTTCGTCGAACTGTTCGTGCAGATGGTTGTTGTCTTGCAAACGTCCCCATCTGTTGACTCAGGGACGGAGACGTGGCTGCACGGTCTGTTACAGTTATGCAGATAAGATGCCTGTCATTAATTGCTGCTTAGATATTTTCTTCACATCTTTGAGGCGATTTTATCAGTCCTTGTGACTCACATTTCGCTCACTAGTAAATCGTGGAAGTTACTTCTATCTCCAAATTTAAGATAAAATTTTACCTAGTTTTAACGCTAACGGCGACGGTAGCTCACAAGCCTTTGATAATGGCGGTAGTACAAATACAAATAGTCAATGAAATTTAGCCGTTGTTCCTAGTTTTACGTAGGTGAAACTAATTATAGTAGGGATTCACACTTCGTTGGACGTGGCTTTGACTCACATTTTGTGTGAAACTGTGTGAGCACTCAGACCTGGCAAACTGGTGCTTCAAGGAGTTTGGTAAGCAAACTGTAATCAAAAACAAATTCTTTAAAGTTTACTAGACTTTACTTTCCGGATAACCTCGTCGATTACTAGATCAACGGCTGCAATAAGCTTTCGTCAGAAACAGAGATATAAGCTGCACCCAGATGGAAGCTATACAGCGGATGGACGATTGTCTATCCGTTACGCCGGTCTCTCAGGGAATGGTTACGTTGGGGTGTTTGACGTATATTTATAAGAAGGTGGAGAAGGCCCTACATTTATGATTATAGTACACAAGATGTAGGTATTAAAATACAAAGCTACACAGAATACTGGGTATGAGCCAGATGTTATAGACGAAATTCGCTTTGACGGAAAGAGGGATCTTTACTGCATGCAATAGAGATAGTACTGATATATTTTTCTTTTGACGGCGGAAACGTCAGTCAAGCGTCAAAAGGATTTTTGGATTAGTGTTGTGCACATCGCTTTCTACAGCAGACGAGCTTATTTAAACAAATAAACTGGAATAAACGTCGTTATATAACTCTTATTTTTTATAGTTTATCGCCAACAGAAGTTAGTTTAAAGTCGGTGAAAGATGAAAAAGGTGTGTCTCTATTTATTTGAACCGTCCCTAATGACCGCGTTGTCGACGAGATATTAAATCATAATCATCCATCATTCCTTTTCCTTCATTTTTAACAGTAAAGAAAATGGTGACGGATTCAGACTTGGTACTGCCCGTCCACGGATCAAGCGGAGGAACATTCCACAAGCCAAGCATAAAGAAAGTACACAATATGATTATGTCAGACCGCATTTGTAGAGTTCAGTTTATATTATATGAAAAATTAAATATGCGAGAACTTCGTGAAAGATGAATGCAGCTATCTTGAAAAAAACGAAGGTAATTTTTTTTCAGAAATGTTTATACCGACTGAAAACATAACGAAACATGTACCTGACTTTGTGTGTTGGTTTGTTACGGTACCTCACATGTCCGTCAGTCAATTTATACTAGAAACAAGTAAGTAATCGTTATTGACTGAAAATCGGTTTCTCTGCACGAAAGTGAGTGAAATAGATTTCACCTGGCTGAAAGGTAATGGAGTTTTTTCCTGGAATCCAAAAGGGGTTTGCAATATCCGGGACACTTTTTTTTGTGTGTTTTGTGTGTGTGTGTGTGTGTGTGTGTGTGTGTGTGTGTGTGTGTGTGTGTGTTTGTGTGTGTGTCTTCGGTAGCAGCATCTGCGCCGAAACTGGCCTGTAATTATGGGTGCTATCAATCCAAACTATTAACGTTGGCGACTCCTTGGTTACATTACAAACACTATAATTGTAGTGTTATGCATATTTACTACAGCTTATGGCCAGTTCAAGTATTACAGTTTATTAATAGAGAGTACACAGGATTGTATATACTACACTAGTTCATATAACTGTTTGGTCAGTTTTGGTGCAGGAATAACGATTTCAACAGTAAATATCATTGTAATTCACCTGTTGCTTCAAGTGGAGTCAGAAAGCCACGAAATATTTCCTTCAACACTGATGGTAGGAACAAATAGTGTGTCAGAACGGTGCAGGTAGTGCACACTACGTGGTATGGCTCTGAACACTTTTGATAATATACAGCCATTGTGAAGACGAGCTGTCATTAATCATATTTAGTAAGTTCGCCCTAGCGGTGAATTAACAACTGAACTTCAGAGTGTCAATAATGTGACTAACTTCCATTGACCGTTAATATGGCATCGCTGTTGCTCTAACTAAAACTCAAAGCAGATTGCTGACCACTTGAAGACTGGATTATGAACTTTTTGTGACCTCGGAAACGGTATAAAAGTTTGTAATTCGGCTAGGTTGCAATTTATCATTCAGTGTGAACTATAAGAAGCTGTGGGTTATTTGGTTTCGCAGCGGAGGAACGGCCGAGCGCATTGAGGCGCTACGCTGCGATGCTCGAGGCCGCTCCCCGTCGGGGGTTCGAATCCCCCCTCGGGCATGGATGTTTGTGATGTCTTTAGTATAAGGTAGTTCATAAGTAGTTTGCAAGTTCAGGGACTGAAGACCCCGCAATTAAGTCCCTTAAGCTTCACAAACATTTGAACATTTTGAATATGATTAATAAAATCTTCTCGGGATACAAGCTGCGTCATGTGGTTTACTGCCCACGAGCTTTCGACAGAGAACTCCTCTGCCATTGTCAAGTGGATGACTGTCATTTCGCGGCCGCTGCCGCGCTTATATAGCCGCGCCGCCACCAGTGACGCCACTGGTGCTCAGTTCCATGACCATATAAGGCAATGTTTTGGTCGCGCGTACGCCGCGCCCGCTTCAACTCCGCAACTACGGGATCCCAAGCCGTACTGAGCTGCAAACCGCCGTCTTTATTGAGGGTGTTTTCTGAAATTCTGATCTCTACTGCCTCGTTTATTACGCTGTCCCAGAAGCTGTTGGTCCGTTTAATAATAGAAGTCTCGTCGAAAGCAATTCGGTGTCCGTTTTCTAAAGCATGTTCCACCACAGCTGATTTTTCGGGATAGCGTGATCGAAAGCACCGCTCGTGTTCTATGCGTCGCTGTTCAATAGAGCGAACAGTCTGGCCGATATAAAACTGCCCACACTCACACGGAATTTTATAAATGCCCGGTGTTCTGGGACCTACATCATCTTTCACAGGCTTCATTAATTGTCGGATCTATGCTGGAGGCCTGAAGATTGTGTCTCTTCAGGAGCCGGCTAATTTTCCCCAGGGGAAGGTCAAGAGAGCACGTCTGATCGGGTAGGAGGCCGGGGCGTAAGAGAGCGTCCGTTCTTCGCGTGGCTGTTCAGGTCGCGACAGAGCGTGCCTCACGTGACCACTTAGCTAGCTTCTGGTTGGTGGCTGGCTTCTGCAGAGTCTCCGAGGGTGACGTATCCTCGTCAGCAGAGCCAAGCCACCCAGGAGTGGCGAATCGACAGGCACGTGTCGGGAAGCTGCGTGTGGGAACTTCCAGCAGCAGGCACGCGGCACGCCCCGTGACTCGGCCAGACCACCAGGCTGAGTGAACTGCGTATGAGATTTTAAAGAAAATTATTTCCCGTCCTTATGCACCCCAGGGGCAGGCGTCGCCCTCGTACATAATACATAACGCAAAACAATTGAATTTCTTCATTCGTTATTCAATATTGGATGTTAAAAGATTCAAGAAAAATATGGCAACAAAATTATAATATCAGAGTCCGGATCTATCAGTAATTTGTTCTGACGTAATTGACCACGAAAATTAGTATTCTTATGAAATGTTTTGATTTCAAATATTACACAACTTAAGGAGTTACAGTTATTTTCATACACTTTTACAGACATTTTAGCAGCTTAGCTTCGAATGACTTGGGTTATTGCACTAAAGTATACCTCTTTCCGATCACGAAATGTATAAAATCGAGTTGTGTGTACTTACATTTTATGATACTTAATAATTCACACATTTTCTTGTTCAATTAATATTCATACAAACCACGTATTTTACAAAAAAATTAAATTGTAACAAGCGTATTTACGGATGTGCAGGAGTTTGGCAGCTATACAAACTGTTCACCTTTGCAATTATATTGAACATACGAAAAAAATTGGCTAATCATAGGAGCCAAAAAATGTAACAGCTTAAGCTGGGTGTTCAAACTGCTTCTTTTTAGGACGATTTCATATTTGGTAATCTGATAATGCTTAAAAAATAAAAACTGGTGAATACTGCGCAATTTTCCTCAATCTGGATGACGAAGTACGAAGAAAAGGCACAAAGTTAAAAACGAAACCAAATAAATGTTTTATCAGAAAAAAATGCAGCTGCCAAAAACTTTTTTGTAAATGGGAAACCTAGGCATATGAATATCTTGAGTTGTTGGAAAATCAGTCCTATTCAACAAATTTGATACTCTCAGACATCCATCTGTTCACCCTTTTAAAGAAATTTATGACTTCGTGCCCTAGCTGCGGTGGAGTAGCCGAGCGGTCTAAAGCGTCTCGCTACAGAGCGCGCGGTTGCTCGCCGTGGAGGTTCGAGTCCTCCCTGGGACATGGGTGTGTGTGTTTGTCCTTAGGTTAGTTTACCTAGGTTTAAGTAGTTTATAAGCTACGGACTGATGACCACGCAGTTTGGTCCGATAGATGAACAGACATTTGATTTTTTTTAACTTCGTGCCGTACTTAAGAGCCCTCTCATCTGATTTTCAGGGAGGTAATGTAGCATACTCACTGGCAAAACTTAGTATAACATTCATTAAAATAGATATTCTTTTAAAAGTCAGTGTATTTTTATCTGAATCAAAACTGAATTTCCTAGGATAAATTTTTAATGTTACCCTCGTAGTAGTGGTTGCATAAAATAAGTTGATCATTTAATTTCAGGAGAGCTATCAAAGAATAAATATGTAATTTCTGGTGAGGCGAAGAGCTCATACTCTGCGAAAGTGGAGACAGTAGCCCCAATAATAAGTTATAATTGTTGTGTCAAGGATTTATTGATTGATTCAATACAGTACATAATTTTACACTTGAATTTGGCGACAGAAATCGGCATGAAATTTGACGTGCCGCAAAAGAAGATATTTTCTCCCTGTTCACACGGGTGACATTTTTTAAAATATTGACACTGTTCATAGAAGATGCAAGCATCTGTAGGGAGAATTTATCATAATAGAAATATATTATGCACTGAAAATTCCAATAAAATTTGTGGGCTCTTGAAAACTTTAACACGGAGCAATCATCTTCTATTGTTGTTTAAATTAAATATCATCTGGATGTCACTCGGATCTGTCCCACCTGGGAAATATATCCGAATATTACAGGGTAATTAATCGAATAAGTAAATACTGGAATAATGGCATAAAGCAAACAGGGGGTATTAAAGAAGGAAACCGATGGTCGATTAGGAAAATTTTGGAGATATATAAATCATCCGCGCAAAACAACGCTAGTTCAGGAGTTTTAGTAAATGCCTGATGTCGATGTGAATCTGACACGTTAAGCTGATTACGAAATTAATTTTATACAGGTGTGAAATATTCCCCAACAAAAAAGTTTAGTACACCCTGCTATTCGCCATATGAACAACACTTTGCATTGCAACTGAGCGACAGAGTTCTATCGGCCAAAACCCGTTTTGTTTCGAATAGATTGCGAAAACGTCAAAGCAACACATTCTGAAAAATTAGAGCGTCACAGAGTTATGCAGATAATGTAATTTTCATCCCTCCGCTGTTCACTGTGCCAGATATAACTGGCAGTGAATCTGGGCGCTTTCCATTATTCTAGACAATGGAATTTGGAGCCGATGGAAACGTTGTGTGTTTCTAACTACTCGTCTTCGTAAGATGCAAGACTGATTTTCTGTTTTTATTACATATAGAAATTTACGAATTTTAAATTCAATACGCTTTCAAAACTGTAGGAAATCCGTGTGGTTCACATACAGCTACGAACACAATGTTTAAATATTTTAACAGTATAGGTCTCCAAATAATTTATTAAACCCGCAACACAGCCATCTGTCACAATTGATGTATCTCCTTTTTCTGCTGAGTTTATTATTATTTACCCAATTTTGCTGTTTTCACAAAAACTACCTACTGCATATTTTTTTAATCGACTTTCCTTTAATGAATTCTCATATTTTTCCACATTTGTTTCTTTGATACGTAAATTATTTCTTATTTACTGAGATAAAAATGATCATGACTTTTTTTACTGCGTTAATGGTAAGATTTGTACTTGATAAGTCATTTTTATGTCAGTAAATGTGGAAAAATATGAGAATTCATTAAAGGAAAGTCGATTAAAAAAATATGCAGTAGGTAGTTTTTGTGAAAACAGCGAAATTGGGTAAATAATAATAAACTCAGCAGAAAAAGGAGATATATCAGTTGTGACAGATGGCTGTGTCGCAGTTTTAATAAACTATTTGGAGACATATACAGTTAAAATATTTAAAACCTTACAACTCATGGCATAAAATCTTTGTTAAAACTACATTTACTTTCGTGAATGTACTATCAGATACACACATCTACTCATAATCTTACACACAAAATATAACATAGCTAATATGTTACTTTCTTAAAATGTAAATAAAAGAAGAAAAATACGCTAACTGAAAAGAATAACAAAGTAATTTACAATAGTGTGACTTAATTGTTTATTTTTAATAATTTCCGTTTGTCTTTGTGAGTCGGAGGTGCATGGCATTGAACGAGTCAATACATAATTCACAGAATACAGATGAAAATCTAAAAATTATTTTAAAAAAATTCTTAAGCATACAAAGGCGTGGGCTACAACGAGGTCTTTCACCAAAGTTTAATTTTTTAAAATCTGTTTAAATCTGAGGAAGACTATTGAAAATAGAACCTGCAGAATTTCTGAGCAATAGTTTCGGAAGTGCAGCTCATATCTGCCGAGCCTTTACGGAGTGATTTCTGCAATTTCTTTTGAATCAGTTTGTGTTATTAACCCAATATCTTACGAGAGAATAATTCCAGGTACATATTTTGTCTCGATATATCGAATATATTAAATATGAGATTCGAACCGGCCGGGATTCGAACGCGGTACGTCCTGCTTTAAGACAGTCCGTACAGTCGCAGTATCCACAACGGCGCTGTGGTTGCGTAGTAAAAGCGCCTGCCTAGTGAAGGACGTCTCGGGATACCGGTTGTGGCTCACATTTTAATTCAATGCCTCTCCTTCTATTCAATAATCATCTAGCCTGCTTAATATTAAGTGGTCTACACGATTTTATTCACGATGATTCCAGAGTCTTCAAGGAATTTATCTTCTTTACACTTTTACTAGTACATGAGTACTAGGACGACAGAGCTGGAATTTCAAGTTACTTGAAAAGAAGCTACGACATTCCACAATTGACTCAACAAAACTTTCTGACTGTACTAAGGATATGATTCCACAGGAGTTTATACACTACAGGCCATACAAAACGTAGCACCAAGAAGGACCTGAAGTATCAGAGTCAAATCCATTTGGTATATAACACACTGAACAAAGATCACCTGATTGAAAATATAGCCCCATCTGAAGCGTCTAAGACAGGGCTGGGCAAATGCCGTTTCGCGAGCGCGAGCGCTGTCAGCGGCTCACGCGGCCTGCTCGCGGCTCCCCCCCACTCCGCCAGCCGGCAGGGCCCCCACTCATACTCGACTAGCCGCGCACCTCACTACACCACGCTGAACCACTCGTTCAGTTTACTTGTGGAAATCGCGTCCGGTGTTCGTGATCAAGCAGAACTAGTGTCTGAAAAATGGCTGAGGAGGGCGTAAAATCTTTGAAAAGAAAGTCTTCTGAACACCCACAGTGGGAAGAAGAGTACTGTTTTGCTGGAACGCAAAGCGGACCTCAGTGTTTGTTTTGCAATTCAACATTGTCTTCATGGAAGAAGTACAATGTGAAGCGTCATTTTCAACTGCTTCACGAAAAAATGTAGTTAGAGTAAAGAAGAACGAAAAGTCAAACTGATAGAAATGAAGCTGAAAAAGGAGAAAGACGTAGATAATTATGTTATTAATTCAATTTACTGCTGTTATTAATAGGTTGTGTGCATTTTCGTCAATTTCACCTTCTCCTGTACGTATTTACAGGTAGAAAACCTTCTAATCCACAACGCTGCAGCGATGAGAGTAAGCTATCATGTAGCTCTTAAAATAGCTAAAACTGCGCGGCCCTTCAGCGATGCAGAATTTGTGAAAGAATGTTTTGTTGCTGCCGCAACAATTTTGTGCCCAGCAAATCTTCCTCTTTTTGAAACCGTTCCTCTTTGACGGAGAACGGTTAGCAGGCGCATTGAAGAAATGGCAAACGACGTGGAAGTTCAGTTGAGAGACAGCATCAAAGATTTAGATTTCTTTTCTTTAGCATTGGATGAAAGCACTGATGTATGTGCACTGTGCATCAACAAGCGGCCAGCCACAGCGCACAGTTCTGCTAGCCGCACTGCTGGCTCTCAAGGCCGCTCAGCGCTGCCCTCGCGGCTCTCGCTGCTCGCGGGCAGCTCTCGTGCCCACCCCTGGTCTAAGATATTATCTGTATTGAGTGTTTCCACCCCTGTTTGATAAACCGCTGCTACACTCTTCGGCATTGAATAAAAAAGGCTCTGGATACATCGCTGGGGTATATTAGTTCAAGCTGCTATCACATATGGCCAAAGTTGATCTGGTGTAGCAACGGGTTGTCTGTTCCGGACCAATCAATCTTCAGTAATTGATCAGACGTTTTCCCTGAACGAGAAATCGGGAGATCAGAGCGGTCAAGATAGCAATGCAATCCGACGGGCGACGAAGTAGTCTAGATCGCTGCATGCCATGCGTGGTGCACATTATCCTACTGCAATGTGACCAGTGGCAAGCTCCGAAGGTATGCGACAACAACAGCCTCCAACACTTCAGAGAGATAACATTGGGTGGTTCGCGTACTGGCAATGCATGCTGTGAGTGTGTGAGCATTTTCTGAGTGTCTGCTCCGTCTCTAATGACGATTTATGAGGAAAGTTAAACCCTAAGCTTCCTTCCTTCCTTTTATGTTTTGATGATCGGCTCCGTTGTGGGGGACCAGACCCAAGTGTTACTGCTGCTCGAACAGTCCAGCGGGTTCATGTCACAAGAGAAACTCCTCATCGCACGCCCTCAGATTTTGTAGTAAGTTAATGAAGTGGCTAGATCAAAAACTGAATAGAAATCAAGAAAGGAAAACAGAGGAAAGTGTATGGAACTATGAAGAAAGAAAAACAATAAAAATATTGAACGGTCCAAGCACACAGATGTGCAACATTTAGTAGCCAGTTAAAACAATAGCGTCGTGATCCTGTGGTCATAATGTTCGTCTGCGACGCGGGAGATCCGTGTTCAAATTTTCCTTGTTCTTTATATTTTTATTTTTGGTTTTAAACAAATCTTGAACTGTCCGTATGGCCATTGACGCGTATGTCAACTTTATTCAAATTTGGATCTGTGTTCCGGTATAACAGAATGCCGTACAACTGCTGCATTAGAAGCCGAAAGGAAATGGTGTTCGAAAGAGAGCCACAAACGTTTGATGGCAAGACGAGAAGTCAACAGAATCCTTGACCGAAAAACACATCTGGTGTATCATGTGCGACATTTGCTAGGCATCTCTTATCAACGCACCTAACGTTCACGTCTGGCGAGTGAGATATTCCTACTTTCCCGATTTAGGTGTTCATATGAATGTTAATATGATGAATTTAAAAGAAATGGCGGAAATGAAACAGGTTCTTACATAAGTTGCAAAAAATGAAGGTAACAGATTCACAATCACACACTTTTCACCTGTGCTCTGTTACAACGTATTTACAGCACTAGAAGATTTGTGTCTGAGATATTTTGTGGTTTCATTTTTTTCCTCGGTACTGGACAATGGAATCCCGTGATTACAAATTCCTGAGGCTGCAGACGTTCGTCCTTCATGTTTGTTCAACACAAGTGCCTCATATTATGACTTTTGCGTTCCCTTTGGATTATTTGATTCTTGATTTCGTTTGCTGTAACACAATTCACATCCGTTGTTTCCGTTTCTGTGAGAAGCCTGTTAGCCATTTGCTTGAGGCGGTAGTACACAGAAGAGCCAAACAAACTAGGACACCTGCCCAATACCGTTTAGGATCCCCGCGAGCACGCAGAAGAAATCAGAGTAGATCAACATGGTAGTGTTCTTAATGTGCGAACACTTGCGGTAATCTAGAAAGTGATAGTGCCAGCTGTACGCGATAAATTAGTCAAACCTTAAGGTCGTAGATTCTACCAAATACCTAGGAGTTACAATTACGAACAACTTAGTCTGGAGAGAACACACAGAAAATATTGTGGGGAAGGCGAACCAAAGGTTACGTTTCATTGGCAGAACGTTTCGAAGATGCACCAGCTCCACCAAAGAGACAGCCTACATCACACTTGCGCGTCCTCTACTGGAGTACTGTTGCCCCTTGTGGGGCCCTCACCAGGTGGGACTGACGGAAGAAATTGAGAAGGCCCAGAGAAGGGCAGCTCGTTTTGTTTTATCACGTTACCGGGGAGGGGGGGGGAAGCGTCACGGAAATGTTGCACGAATTGGGGCGAAAATCATTAAAAGACGTTATTCATTGCGGCGTGATCTTTTTGCGAAGTTACAATCACCGACTTTTACTTCTGAATGTGAAAATATTTTGCTAGCACCCACCTACTTAGGGAGACATGACCATCCCAATAAAATAAGAGAAATCAGATCAAAACGGAACGATTCAGGTGTTCTTTCTTCCCGCGCGCTATTAGAGAATGGAACGGTAGAGAAAAGTTATGAAAGTGGTTAATGAACTCTCTGCCAGGCACTTAAATGTGATTTGCAGAGTATCTATGTAGATGTTCAAATGTTTGTTAAGCTTATGGGACTTAACTACGGGGTCATCAGTCCCTAAACTTACAAACTACTTATGAACTACCTTATACTAAAGACGGCACAAATATCCATGCCCGAGGTGGATTCGAACCCCCGACCGTAGTGGTCGTGCAGACCGTGACTGAAGCGCCTCAGTCTCCTCGGCCACCGCGACCGGCTGTGTAGATGTAGATGTTCCAATTGCCTTGAATGTCAGTATCGATAGTGGAGTAGTTGTCTTTATTGGCACTACTACCAATGACACTACACAATGAATGCATAGCAGTAGCAAGTGTATCTACAGCCATTTGTCACGAAATATCGATACCATTTCCTGAGTTCCTGCAATTGAAATCTTGGATACCCTCCTCTCAGCATATAATTTTCCCAGAACACTCCCACTGATATCGAAACATTTTTCAATGGCTGCATGGAAGTTAAAATATCTGCTTGAAAAAATAACACTGGGATTCCCAAATATGCATTAATTCGTCATTTCATTTGGTATATTCACTTGCTCATATGAGTTCAACAATGTGCGGCACTGCAAGACAGCAACAGGAAAGCTGGTATTTTAAATTTTGCCTTAAAAGGGTATTTCTGAGACTCTGAACAACTTCCGTATGTAGGTAACTAACAGGGTTGTACTAAATGGGGAGTTTTGACAGAGAAAAAGGTATCGTCAGGATTTCCCAGGGGAAATGTGAAATGCGATACTCCCGTTCTTGTGTGAACAGCAATCTGCGAATATTTGATGACAACGTTGTAATTCATGGGTAGTATCGTAACACTCGGAGGACACAGGATAACTTGAATAGAATTTGTTCTGTTTGATGAACGGCAGCTTGCTCTATATACAGAAAACTATAAATTAATTTAGATAAATAGGAAAAACAGTCCGCCGGCCGCGGTGGCCGAGGAGGCTAAGGCGCTCCAGTCATGGTCTGCACGGCCACTACGGTCGGGGGTTCGAATCCCCCCTCGGGCATGGATATTTGTGCTGTCCTAGTTCGTAAGTAGTTCATAAGTAGTTTGTAAGTTTAGGGACTGATAACCCCGTAGTTGAGTCCCATAGACTATACAAACATTTTTTTTGAAAAACAGTCCTGTAATGTTCGAATACAGTACCATTGGTGTCCATGTTGACATAGAGAGGTCCATTAAATGTACATACGTAACTTATCGACGTGTTACGAAATGGAATGATCACGTAAGGTTGGTTACTGCATAGGCGATTGGTCGTCTTCGGATTATTGAGGTAATTCTAGAATAGTGTGAATTATCTATGCTGGAGACTGCGCGTAGAACGCATTCGTGAGCTACTCTTGAGCACTACTTGACTGTCTCATCAGGTCACATTAAAGGAAGACGTAGAAGCAATGTAGAGGCGTGCTGCTACGTTTGTTACCGGTAATTTCGATCAGCACACGAGAATTAAGGAAATGCTCCGTGAACACAACTGGGAATACCTGAAGGAAATAAGACGTGCTGTTCATGGAACAATTTACGGAACATTTGAAAATTAGTATTTTAGACAGACTCTAGTACGTTTCTACTGCGTCCAACGTACAACACGTATAAGGATCGCGAAGAGAAATTGCGGTTCGTACGGTAGCATATAGAGTAGTTGTTTTTTCTCCTTGCTCTGGAATAGGAAGAAAAGAATCTTAGGGTTTAAAGTCCCGTCGACAATATGGCCATTAGAGGCGGTGTGGAACATGAAATGGAATTCTAATGTTCAAATGTTTGTAAACCTATTGGACCAAAACTGCTATGTCATCAGTCCCTAGACTTACAAACTACTTATGAACTACCTACAACTAAGGACAACACACACACACACACACACACACACACACACACACACACACCATTGCCCGAGGGAGGACTTGAACATCCAGCGGGAGTGGTCGCTTAGTCCGCAGTATGACGCGACTATTCCCGCGCGGCAGGAAATGCAATGGCTAACAGTGGTGAAAAGTTGTATCCGCCAATCACTTTGTTGTAGGTTGAAGAGTATGTAAGTAAAGATACACGAGTTGTAGGCTATACTCGAACTGTAGATACATGAAGATATTATTTTCTGTTTGTGACATGAAGGGTTTTCTCGAGCTGAAAATGTCAGCTCAGCTATCGAACTTCTGCAGCTCATTCCAACTTTCCGTTAAGAAAGCTTCTTCACCATAAAACTGCAAAATTTTCGAATTAGGGTAAGATGTTCAAATGTTTGTTAAGCTTAAGGGACTTAACTACGGGGTCATCAGTCCCTAAACTTACAAACTACTTATGAACTACCTACAACTAAGGACGGCACAAATATCCATGCCTTCGGGGGGATTCGAACTCCCGACCGTAGTGGCCGTGCAGACCGTGACTGAAGCGCCTCAGTCCCCTCGGCCACCGCGGCCGGCTTAGGGTAAGAGAATAGCTGTGTAGAAGCTTTTACATTTTGTTTGTTCGTCAAAAATTGGTCGCAGGATGGATTCATTAAGAGGTCTGTTTTAGAGAAAACAAAATAATTTCTCTGAGTGCTGGTCGGATTGATAGAAAACTTCATTGGTGTACCTTTAACCTTTCAGGTTGTATTTTTGCACCAATAAACAGCAGAATTTGGCATGTTATTGAAGAATTAACAACTTTATACGATTGATTGGAATATGCGGGGGCGGCTAAACTCGTATATTGGCTCGCGCGTGACGTCACAGCACTTTCAGTGGAGGGGGGAACGCGCAGTAGCGCACCATGGATTTCTTCCAGCAACAGGAAATTAAAATGTTCGAATGTTCGTAAAGCTATGAGACCAAAAACTGCAGTAGTCATCACTCCTTCGACTTCCATATTATTTAAATACCCAACCATACCCGATGGAGGAGACGAGCCTCTGACGGGGAACAGACGAGCACTCAGCAGCAAGGCGCCTTAGAGCGAACAGCTATTCCCGCGCGGCCCTTCCACCATCCAGTACGTCACTATACACCATAACCGAACGTGGTGGCTTGGTAGGAACATAGTTGGATTTCGTTCGTGACAATGACGATTCGAATATACCGTCGCTCATCCATATTCGGGTTTTTTCTGGCTTTCATAAATCACACACGACAATTGGCGCCGCACGGGAGTGGCCGTGCGCTCTAAGGCGCCTTGCTACGAAGATCGCGTCTGCTCCCCGTCGGAGGCTCGAGTCCTCCCTTGGGCATGGGCGTGTGTATTGAACTTAGCGTAAGATAGTCTAGGGACTGATGACAACTGCAGTTTGGTCCAGAGCTTTAATCGTTAATTAAAGAAGTGAACTTTTTGAGTAACGGATTAACTTTTAAGTTAATTTTAAAACACGTTAACGGACTCTTTAACTTCCGTTAATTTGCCGTAAGTCCGTTAATCCGTTACTTTTATACTCACTTTTTATGACAGAAGTCTTGCCACAAGATTTTTTTATTCTGTCATTCAGTCTAAGCAGAAGTCTGCAGGCCACAGATGTTTAACAAGTGAAGCGGAAAGTCGAGTGAAGATGTGGCTGGACATGGAATCCAACGACTCATATACCATCAAGTGCCGCAGTCGAACGTCTTTTTTCAGTGGGAAAAGATATTTTGACACCCAAACATGCCTCAGTCAGACGAGAATTTTAATATGCTAATGTTTATTAAAGGAAATATGCACTTTATGTCAAATGACATTCAGTGAAATTATATATTTTGAGTCTGCTGTAAATTGTATTTTATTGCTAAATAATTGTTACTAAAAATTAAGATTTATATATTACTGGGACACTATATTATGGCAGCCAGTCGCGAGAGTAAACAAATGACAAACAAACATTGTTCTTTTTATACAAGAGGACAAATAATTTGAAAGAACACAAGACTTTTCCCCCCAAAGCAAATGAATCTTGCGGAGGCTATTTTACACTATAGTATGTGATAAGACATCATTTATTTACTCTCACGGCCGACTCCACGATAGAGTGGTCGAGTAACACTAGTTTTTATTTATACTCCAGGCCCTACTAAAACTTGCATATCCAAAACATTTTTCTTAAATACCAGGCGGGGTAATACGTTTTTAATTGCTGATTTCAATAGTATAACAACATAAATATACAAATTCGGAGACTGAAGGCGATTTTTCGTGGCTGCACAATACTGTTACGAGTTAACGATTAACGTTAACTTCCGTTAAATTTTCTGCAGAGTAACGCTTGAACGTTTAACGGAGTTAACTTTTTTAGTAAAGGATTAATGATTAACGAAGTTAACTTTTTGATTAACGGTACCCAGCTCTAGTTTGGTCCCATAGCTTTACAAACATTTGAACATTTTGAAAATTGGAAATTGGCGGGATGTTTTCCTTAAGGCGGGGAGGGGTGGATCGGGCAGATTTCCTGCTCCACCTCAATTATCTATAGTGCTTTGTACGTAATGACAGCTTCGTTTCCGGAACATTAAACACTAATTTTATTTCCTTTTTCTTAGATAAACACTTATCGCCGGTATTCAGATTCTGATTACTGGTTGAGCGGTGCCTTCAAATGAAGCAGTATGTTTGTGGTGAAAGTAATACGACGCAGTTTCAGAGTAAGAAAAGCAATTAGTATCGGTCTCTGCAATTAAACATACGCTAATGAACACCGATAGAATCAAAATGATACTTCGGATGAAAGAACACTTAAGATATTCATAGAACAGTCCATCAGAACGAGTTTACGAACATGTAAGTCAGTCATATCACCTGCGCGCTAACTCCAAGCCTACATATGACAAAGACTTGCGCAAGCGTAAATCGCGAACCTTGTCTCCTAGAGGTGCCTCACACAGAGAGCATCCCAGAGTGCCTCTGAGAGCTACGACAACAACAATAGTTTCTCGGCTTTTGGTAAGGTCATTGTGTATTGGTCGTCTACTGCCATAGCCCATTAACGCCAAACTGCGCAGAACTTCAATAACGAATACCTTTCTTGTACATCACAAACTGATACCTGTGGATTTCACGCAGTGTTGCTTTTCTGTTCGCACTGACAACTCCCGGGAGAGCAGACCATTGGCCACTGCGTTGTCGTTGGTGAGTGGTAATTCCTGACATCTGGTATTCTTGGCAGACTCTTGATACTGCGTATCTCGGGATATTGAATTCTCTAACGATTACCGAGTAGCTCCAACTACCATTCTGCGCTCAAAGTGTGTTCATTTCCGTCCTACCATCATAATCACATCATAAACCGTTTGAAAGGCATCACAGAAGTACTAATTACAGCTCTGCCATCATTTTATACCTTTAGTTTTTCTTACAGCCGAAATATGTATCTGCTATCCCATAACATTTTCCACCTCAAGGGTCTTTGAAGTCACATGCATCGTTATTGGTTTTGAAATTCAAGGAAACGTTGGATCTTGCCTTTCGCAACACTATCAATGTATAATACTTCCGCGTGCAGTTAAGTTTCTTCATGTATATTCATAAGTGAAGTAAGAATTTGATCTGTCGGTACTATGATCCCAGATTTTTTCAGGAGTGTCTCCACTATGTGTTTCGCGGGAATTTTCTCCTCCTGCTGTTATTATAATACTTCAGATTAACGTTATTGATGAGTGACCTGTGGTGTCGCACAAGTACAAAGTGCGCGCCACCTACTTTCGCCGCGCGCCGCCATGCACGCACGGCGCGGCGTTCTTACGACGACAGCCACGAGCGCCCTCTGCTACAACGCCGCTCGTGGCCACCACTGAACGACATCGTGCACTTGGGACTGAGATAGCAACCAGTTAGGACCTTCGTAATCAGATAGGCACCAGTGAAGACTTGGCTATCAGTTAGGCATTAGGCAGGACTCTAGCTCAACTATGTATCAACATTCTGCAGTACTGTTCCATGTAAAAGTTAAGTATTGTATAAATTCTGTGCAATATATATCTCGTTCTAATTCACTCTAGTGTTTCTAGTTTCTGGCTGCTCCCCTCCGTACCTGCACCAGCGTGCTATCTTTATTCCTGTGTCGGTCTCATTCCACTCGGCCACCGACACCTACGACGGAACGAGACACAAAAGCGGCGACGAGGCTGGGACACAAAATGACCATTCATTAAAAAAAATATGAACTACTCTTATACTTAGAGGCTTCAGAAAGAATGTTGCTCCTGCCGTTCCACGCGAGGACCACTGCACAACAAGAGTGGTGCAATGTTAGAAGAAACTATAGGTGGTGGGTTTCCTGGAGATACGTTTCTAGAAGGAAGGCAGGAAGCTTGGAGTGTAACGTCGCATCGACGTTAGATTTTATGATTATTTTCTTATTTTGAAAGGGTGGGGGAGGAAATTGGCCGTGCATTTTTAAAGACAAGATCACATTTGCCTGGCGTGATTTAGAAAAATGACGGGAAACCAAAATCTGGATGGCCAGAAAGGGATTTGAACCACTACCCTTCCGTATGCAAGTCCAATGTTCACCATTGCGCCACCTCAGGGCAGACACAATTCTGCTGCTGTACGGATAACAGAGCGAATGGCATCGCGGTAGTAAGAAATCACTGCAAGTGTGAATGTACTTCAAACTTGAAGTACGCCAGACAGCACAATTCTTGTAAGTAAAGCGTCTAAATTTGCACAAATTCAGCGTGAAGTATACTGTCGAAAAGTAGTGTCACGTCCAGTCTGTGAATTTGTGTCAATATGACAGTCGCCGCACCGACGTGGAGATCCAGACCTTGCTGCACGCGATTTCCACATTTTCAGAAAGAAGGAACATATGGGGAAGAGCCTTTCTCTGATCAGGGAGCATATTAAAAAATGTTCAAATGTTTGTATAGCTTAAGACACTTAACTGCGGGATCATCAGTCCCTAAACTTACAAACTACTGATGAACTACCTTATACTAAAGACGACACAATCATCCATGCCCGAGGGGGGGACTCGAACCCCCGACGGGGAACGGCCTCGCACATCGTAGCATAGCGCCTCAATACGCCCGGCCGCTCCGCCGCAGCGAGCAGATTAATATTGTTGATAAATTGAATAACTGGTAGGACATACCAAATGATGCTTCCTGTGACTTGGTGACACTCTTGCAAAATAGTTTGAAGTTTTACAATTATTCATATGGTGTCTGTTCTTTTCGGACATGTCCGAAGGAACAGACACCATTTGTTGACATTAACGGCCGTAACTTTACGAATTCGAAATATTTAAACATTGCGACCGTTTCAGGGCATTGAAACAAATCCAATGGCAAAGTTGAAAATTTGTGTTGGACCGGGATTCGAACGGATTTCCCGCTTTGGGCCAGCGGTAGCCTTAACCAATTCCGGAAAGAACAGGCACCAAATGAGTTATTGTATATCTGTCCCAACTGGCAATTAACAGTTTCAATGCGGACGCATTAATACGCTGGATTCCTTGCGGGAATCCATTGGATTTATTTCAATGCCCTGAAACTGTCGAAATGTTTAAATGTTTCTAATTCGTAAGTCTGAAGTTTGTCTGCTTCTGTGTGTCACTTATTAGTACAACATGCAAAGTAAAATATCAAGCTTACCATTACAGTATGACGTTCTTTACTGAAATTTCACCGTAAAATAGAATAATTTGGTACGGCTATACGTAGGTTGTGTGTTTTCATTTTGGGATGCTTTTGTGGCAGACATTGTGCTACATCCGCCAGGGCTGTGCGTCCAGTTACTTGTAAAGAATGGCTTCCTGCATATTACTACAAGGGCTGCTTCTCTGCAAAGAGGGCCCCTTTTAGTAGCAAACAACGGAGCGCAAAGAGCATATGAGGTCGACATATCGACAAAGACCTACATAACTTCTTTGCCGGACGGTACATATATTAGCCTCTACGTTGCTTAGAAGTTAAAGTGAATGCACAGAATATACGGGATAAAAACATAAAGTCGTAAATTGCAAGTGTTCTCTAAACTCAGAGCGCAACGGATTCATAAAAATGAAAATGATGTATTCAGTAGGTCATTGTGTGTTATGCAGACGCAAAAGAACGGGTCTTAGAACGTTCTTTACGTACCGAGCGCTGGTGAGCATTCCCTCCAGAAACACCAAAATAAACGCCAGACCATAATCCTGGAGTACGACCAGTGTGTCTGTCTTGCGCGAATGCACTCTACGAAACAGCACAAGCCACGTCTACGTCTTACGCGCGAACGACCGTCACTTGCGTGTAGGTAGAATCTGCTTTCATCGCCGAAGGCGACGATGCACCATTCCGTCTCCTCTGACGGCACCAGTCCAGCACGTAATAAGACTACCAGTTTCCTAATTTCCACAATAATCGCCGATATTCATCTGTGCTCGTGTCAACAGTAATACTGTGACTATGGCACAAGAGTTTAGTGCAGAAACTGATGTTACAAAATCGACTTGCAAACGTTGTGCTTGCAAATCGATGTTATGGTGGTCTCAATGACTGGAAGTCGATTCGCTTGCCGCAGTGGCCGAGCGGTCTGCGGCGCGCCAGTCACCGTCTGCACGGCCGCTACGGTCGGGGATTTGAATCCCCCCTCGGGCGTGGATGTTTGTGCTCTCTTTAGTATAAGGTAGTTCATAAGTAGTTTTTAAGTTTAGGGACTGATGACCCCGCAGTTAAGTCCCATAAGCCCTACAAACATTTGATTTTGAAGTCGATTCTCGCTGAAGTGAGGTGTTCCAGGTTTTATACCAACTGGTAATGAAAGTGCCAGCAAACGAGTTAATTATTTTCACTGTATAATTTTATTCGTTTTGTTGCACAAATATAACAACACTAAAACATAAGTAATCTGTGATATCTGACTAGAGATACATCCTCACCAATCATCACACCAGCAACTGAGCATGAGCCAGTTCGGCAACTTTCTTTTATAAGATCGTCAAAAACTGGTGTACCAACTTTGGATTTTTTACGAAACTAACAAATACAATTACAAAATAAAATCATGAAATTATAAGATAAACAGTAATATTTCAAATAAATGTTATGACATGAAAAGATAGTTATAAACAAGCAGTGAAGTGAAATATATGTGTGAAAATGCTCTATTTTTCAAATCGTCAAAATGTTACACTTGATTTATTTTGTACACCCGATAATATTAATAAAGTGTAATTACATAAAATTACATTTAAAATACTCCAAAACAATAATGAAATCAGTATGCACCCACCCTGGCATAGCCGCGGCGGGTGCCGTGGCTCAGCACGCCCGGTCAGGGGGCTGATCGCCCTCTGTAATAAAAAAGCTGAGCCAACCATTCAACGAACAACCACGAACAAACTGAACGAACGACCGCGAACCATAGATCTACCAGAGGGAAAAAAAGCGGTTTGCAGCGTGCCAGTCAAGGTCTGCATGGCCGCTGGGTCGGGGTTTCAAAAATCAAATGTTTGTAAATCTATCGGACCAAACTGCGTGGTCATCAGTCCGTAGCTTACAAACTACTTAACCCTAGGTAAACTAACCTAAGGACAAACACACACACCCATGCCCCAGGGAGGACTCGAACCTCCACGGCGAGCAACCGCGCGCTCCGCAGCGAGGCGCTTTAGACCGCTCGGCTACTACATCGCGGCGTCGGGGTTCGAATCCCCCTCTCGTGCATGGATGTTTGTGCCCCCTTTAGTATAAGCTAGTTCATAAGTAGTTTGTAAGTTTAGGGACTGATGACCCCTTAGTTAAGTCCCATATAAGGAATGTAACATCATGATTACTTTCGTATTTTACATTTTATAAGTGTTTTCGTAATTTATTCTGTCTTTAAAGTACCTTTGAATTATGTAAGCAGTGTTCTGAGCTACCTTCTAGATCGAAATATAGTGTCTGTAAAACACGGATAAGGTTAGAATGCCTCTACTTTATAATGTAATGATGTACTGAAAAACCGCTGATCGAGGACTTCTTAATACGGTATCGAACAATTCTGTTAGCAGTTAAGGTCATATGTGCTTGTGCTTGTCGTAGTCGCACTGTTAGTAACAGGTTGGCAACAGTTCGTCCGCGCAGTCTGAGGCGTCATGTCACGGACTGCGCGGCCGCTCCCGCCGGAGGTTCGAGTCCTCAATTGGGAATTGGTGTATGCATTGTCCTAAAAATAAGTTGAACTACTGTGTAAGTTTAGGGACCAATGACCTGAGTAGTTGGTCTCACAGCAATTTAAGAATTATTTAAGCAACAATTCGTGTGTACACGTTGGGCTCTCAAACCTTCGTATCTGTGCTGTGGTACTTGTACGATCTGCCACTGACGCCCTTAAAATACGATGATCTAGGCTGACGTCTCAGCTGCATGGACATCCAGAACCTGGTCTACGGGTGTGAGAATGTTCACGTAACCATTGCAACCAGCATCGTTGCATGTCCAACTTTCGTGGAATTTCTACGAAAGGCCACTCTAAACATAAATTATCGTTGGCTTTCAGGTCAAATATGGAAGCATGTTAGAAACATATTAGAAACGGCTAAGTATGCAAACTGTTTACATATCGCCGTGGTCAAAGTATACCGTGCAAGGCAAAATTGTACAATGTACAATCCAAAACCGGTGCCAAGGCAACTGTGGTGCACCGTCGTTCAAATGTTCAAATGTTTGTAAAGCTTATGGGACTTAACTACGGGGTCATCAGTCCCTAAACTTACAAACTACTTATGAACTACTTACGAACTAGGACGGCACAAATATCCATGCCCGAGGGGGGATTCGAACCCCCGACCGTAGTGGCCGTGCAGACAGTGACTGAAGCGCCTCAGTCCCCTCGGCCACCTCGGCCATGCACCGTCGTCCACGTCAACGACGTGACGTAATATATAAAAGAATTGGATCGTTTGTGGTCATTGTGTGTCATTTTAACAATGAGGTATTCAAAAATTTTATTTCAGTAATTGTATTATTGTGACGACTTGATATAGTAACATATTTTATAACTTCAGCACATTTTCATTTCAATGACGATGATGATAGCGTCAAAAACTGACCGAAACTCGTCCATGAAGTATGCAACCATCTTTTCGTTAAGACAGATAGACGATAGGTCGCTGAGGTTTTAATTAATGGAACTTCTTCATTACTAGTTTAGCGCGTGGCCCATCATCAAATATCCTGTTTAAATATACAGTCATTAGCACAGATTGTTTGTGTAGATCCCTTGTGCTAATGATTGTATATTTAAACAGGTTATCTGATGATGGACCACGCCCGAAAGTGATAATAAGTGAGTTCCATTAATTAAGACTTCAGCGTCCTATCAGCATTGTTTTATCATATTGTCTTAATGATGATACCTGAGGATGGCAGATTGTTCTGCTGAAACTGGTAATGGAATAAAATAAATTGTTTCAACATAAGCGGCCTTGACAGCCGATATAAAGAGTCACACTACATAGCCCCAGCAGAATGAGTAAATTATAAAGTTGTACTGTAGTTGATCTTACTTTACTCAGTAGTGGACCCGACTGAACGATGCTTTCGTTACCGATGTTTGCCGCTGGTTAAACGAAATTCTAATCATTGTAGTCTTATAATTTGCTCCAAAGATTCCAGGATAATGAATCTAGATTCTTTGATTTTTCTTGTCACGAGACAAAAGAAATGAACTCGTGGTTCATATGTGACCATCTGAGATGATAGCCACGCGGTCTTACGCGCCGTGTCAGGGATTGTACGCCGCTCCCCGTCGGAGGTGAGTCCTCCAGCGGGCATTGGTGTTTTTTGTCGTAGCACAAGTTAGTATAAGAAATTTTTAAAACTAGGATCCCTTACGTTTACAGATAATGAACATTTGAAAATTAATAAAAACATGTTTACCATTTATATACATGGGGCATCTATTCCGAAAGAGCAGGCGTCACTTCTGATGCAGCAGTTGTTATTGTTTTCATATTCACAGAATACATGACTTTAACTGCGAATCGGCAAAGCTGAAATTGTGTACCCAGCCGGGATTCGAACCCGGTTCTCCTGCTTTCTAGGCAGTTGCGCTGATCCCTCCACCACTGGGGACACAGTGATCACCACACGTGCAAGGACTACCTAAGCACACGTCCCGTCAGACACAAATTTCCAGCTTTACCCTGCCCACAGAACTCAAACTCGTAGTCACTTCGTACTAATTCCCGTAAGAGTAAAGGCTCGCCGGCCGCGGTGGCCGAGGGGACTGAGGCGCTCCAGTCACGGTCTGCACGGCCACTGCGGTCGGGGATTCGAATCCGCCATCGGGCATGGATATTTGTGCCGTCTTTAGTCTTAGCTAGTTCATAAGTAGTTTGTAAGCTTAGGGACTGATGACCCCGTAGTTAAGTCCCATAAGTTCTACAAACATTAAAAAAAAGAAAAGAAGTAAAGGCTCTCGCTGCGGAGCGCTCGGTTGTTCGCCGTGGAGGTTCGAGTCCTCCCTGGGGCACGGGTGTGTGTGTTTGTCCTTAGGTTAGTTTATCTAGGTTTAAGTAGTTTGTAAGCTACGGACTGATGACCACGCAGTTTGGTCCGATAGATTTACAAACATTTGAACGTTTTTGAGTAAAGGCTCCAAACTGGCACACCCGTCCCCACTAGCGAAAGGATCATTGGCTGTCACTGGCATATTATATATATACATGTATAGGGGCAAGTTTGGAGCCCTTGCTCTTACGGGAATTAGTACATAGTGACTATGAGTTTGAGTACTGCAGGCAGGGTAAAGCTGGAAATTTGTGTCTGGCGGGAGGCGTGCTTAGGTAGTTCTTGCAAGTGTGGTCACTGTGTCCCCAGTGGTGGAGGGGTCAGCGCAACTGCATAGAAAGCAGGAGACCGGGTAAACATTTTCAGCTTTGCCCATTAGCAGTCGAAGTCATATATTCTGCCAATATGATGTTTAACATTACTTAAGGAAAACTGAATTAATAGCAAAGAGATAACGAACAACAACAAATTTCGGCATACAAAAGAACAAATTACGTTGGAACATATTACGGGTATTTAGTTCATTTAAACAATGTCTCAGTACTGAGAACGGTTCTCAAATACTAACGAGCAGTTTCTTCAGTGTACCTGTGATGGGATTGGTCAATGTGGCTGGTATGGACACCTCTCCATGTAATCTAAAAGGTACTCTTAATCGTGTCCCCCATTGCTTCTAAAAGGTGACAAATCAATCGACTGCGCGATTTTAAGCAAATTTACGTCAGAACACTCTTTAAATAAACGTCGGCTGAAAGGCCCGAAACAGAAGTCAACGGGCAGTGCGTGAATATTGACTTTACACAGAGCACGGTAGTCAAGCATCTTCTCCATGACAAAGACATTCACGCACTAATAATTGAAGCCTTTTATTTCACCGTACCCTGGGTTTCAGGCTCAGCCATTGCACTGCAAAGGCAAAGCCAATACCCTGGCAGCAGTTAAATACGCCAGGCTAGCTTCCTGTCACCAGTGTAATGAGACTGGTGTGTTTGGTTCCGTGTAGACTCCCCTCGGTGCCAGTTACACAGGCTGTGTTCCCATACGCTTTATTTCATGCCTGGCGAGTGCAGTAGGAGAAGCGGCCGCTTGCTGGCGAACTCGGTTACCTCATGCAATTCGGCCTGCAGTGGTGATAGGGCGCAGCGTCAACTCGTCTGCGTCGCTGGTGGCGCAGTGCGCGCTGCCACTTCCAATCACTGCCCTCAAATCGGCCGCTGATAAACAGAGGAGACCGCAACCTGCACCATCACAGGAATCAGGTCGATGGCGCCCCACTGCCCTACTGTTGCTGATCGGGTGGCCGCTATCTACGGCCGGAGTCAGCCCACTACAACCGCGGTTCCTCGTCCCACCAACTCACGGCACAGTCCCTTGTCTCGCAGTCCAACTGCAGTCATCGAACAAAATGTTCAAATGTTTGTATAGCTTATGGGACTTAACTACGGGGTCATCAGTCCCTAAACTTACAAACTACTTATGAACTAGCTAATCCTAAGGACGGAACAAATATCCATGCTCGAGGGGGGATTCGAACCCCCGACCGTAGTGGCCGTGCAGACCGTGACTGGAGCGCCTCAGTTCCCTCGGCCACCGCGGCCGGCCTGCAGTCATCGAACAGCTAGCCAGTAATCTGTAAAGCAACGATGGTAAGACAAGTAACTTTTGATGGGATATGGGATGAGGGAAGAAGGAAAGAACAGAAAGAATTATCTTTGAGCCGCGCGGGAGTAGCCGAGCGGTCTGGAGCGCCACGTTGCGAACCGCGCGGCCTCCCGCGTCGGAGGTTCGAATCCCCCGTCGGGCATGGATGTTTGTGTTGTCTTTAGTATAAGTTACTTCATAAGTAGTTTGTAACTTTAGAGGCTGGTGACCCCGCAGTTAAGGAGGAGGAAGGAAGCTTAGGGCTTAACGTCCCGTCGACAGCGTGGACATTAGAGACGGAGCTTATGCTCGGATTTTCGGGGAAGGATGTGGGAAGAAATCGGCCGTGCCCTTTTAAAGGAACCGTCCCGGTATTTGCCTGGAGTGATTTAGGGAAATCACGGAGAACCTAAATCTGGATGGCCGGAGGTGGATTTGCACCACCATCCTTCCGAATGCGAGTCCAGTGTCTTACCATTACGCCACCTCGCTCGGTCCGCATTTAAGTCCCATTAGCTTTAAAAACATCTGAATTTGATTATCTTTGGCTGAATTAGGGTATTGAAATAATACAACAGCGAGGGAATGACTGTGTAGTCTAGATCGTTGGTGGTTCAAGTTTTAAATCGGGCGTTAATGTGTCCGCTGTCCTTAGCGTAAGTTAGTTTAAATAGTAAGTTTAGGAAATAATGATCTCCGCAGTTTGGTCTCATAGATCCACAAACATTGAACACTTTTAAATAGCAAAACAGTGAAAATTTGTACTTGAGAGGGATTCAAACCCAGGTTTGCAGGTTTCAGCCAGCAGTCGCCTTAAACACTGTACTATCCAAGCACGCCTCCCATACACCCTGGGTTCGTTACTGCTAGGTTTGACCAATGCGCGAGTGTCACGCAAATGCTCTGGGAACTCAAATTGCTCAAATGCTCAAATGTTTGTAAAGTCTAAGGGACTTAACTGCGGGGTAATCAGTCCCTAAACTTACAAACTACTTATGCACTACCTTATACTAAAGACTAGACAAACATCCATGCCCTAGAGGGGATTCGAACCCCCGACGGCGGACGGCCGCGCGCACCGCAACACGGCGCTCCAGTACGCGCGGCTAATCCGCCGCGGCCTCAAATTGCAATCGCTAGAGGAAAGACGACGTTCTTTTCGAAAAATTCTGTCGAGGAAATTTAGATGGCCGCGATTTGAAGCTGAGAGTAGAACGATCTTCCTGGAGCCTACTTACATTTCGCGTAGTGATCACAAAGACAAGATAATAGAAATTGGGACTCGTACAGAGGCATATAGATATTCTTTTTTCCCTCGTTCTATTTGGGAGTGGAATAGGAAAGGAAATGCCTAGTAGTGGTACAGGGTACCCTCCACCACGCAGTTTACGGTGTATATTGCGGAGTATATATGTAGATGTAGGAAAATAATCCCATACTTCCAACAAGTTGGAAGCTATGGAAGTAGCAGCCCAATCGTGTTTAGCCCTCTTACGCTCACCATATCGAATTCCCGCACATGGTTTAATGTTACCGCACCTGCGGTGAAGGATAAACCCAACGTCAACATCGAGTAGACATACATAATATTGGTGTGGTATGTTCTTTCGGACATGGCCGACGGCCTTAGGTACATTCTTTCACCGCAGATGCTGTAACATCATTCGACTTTGTGCAAGAATGCGATAAGGTGAGCATAAAAGGACTCTGAACAACGGGAGCGATATTTCCATAGTGGGAGATTTGCGGTAATCTGGGGCGGCTGGAAGGCGTGCTCGGATAGCCAAGTGATGTCGTCGCGGTTGCTCAGCATGTTCGGTTTGCATCTACATCTTCATAATTACTCTCAAATCACATTTAAGTGAATGGAGGAGGGTTCATCGAATTACTTTTATTATATTTTTCTACCTTTCCATTCTCTAACAGCTCGAGGGATAAAGGAACGATTAAATCTTTGTTTCCTATCTGATTTCTCTTATTTTATTATAACGATCATGTCTTTCTATGTAGGTGGGTTCTAACAAAATATGTTCGAATTCGGAGGAGAAAGTTGGCGAAAGAAATTTCGGAAATAAATATCGTCGCAACCGATGACGCCTTTCTTTAAATGATTTCCACCCCAACTCATCATTTCCGTGACACTCTCTCCCCCTTCATAATTATAACAGGAATGCTGATGGTGTGTAGGCATGTGGCAATGCGTGGAATAAAAACAGAAGTATGTTGGTTTACTATTCATTTAATGACGTAAAATTTACATTTTCGAGAAAGCAGTCTGAATAAGGAAAGAGGAATAGCTGCCCCTGTGGAGCATGGCCACAGGTGAAGAGATAAAAGTCAGGACCCCCTATCAGGGCGGAGGCTCGGGGTTGAAGAAGGAACGTGGCGAACCGACGGGGCGGCAGGGCGTCGGGCGTGGCAGCCACGTTATTACATTTACCTCACTGATTGGCGGGTCAATAGTGCACGCTGTTAGAGGGCAGCGTACCCTGGTCAGCAGTACCGGCTGAGGCTGCAGGACGTGGGCGGACGTGTGACGGACGAAGTCCAACGCACGTCCGGTCACTGCCGGCGAGGCAGAAAAATGAGAAAAATTTCCCGCTCCTTTATGGATTGATTGATTGATTGATTTTCTCAGGGAAGCCAAAACACTCTTGGTCCAACCCGCCACTGTCCGCATCGAAACTAAATTTATTGTGCGGTATCACTCCCTGTATATCTAGTAAAGCCAACCAATGCCCTTGAACAGTGCAAGGAGTCCCTTTACCAGTTCTTTATTAGACACAATTTCTTCGGGTCTGGTTGTCCCAAATGTTCTGTGCCTTTTACGCTCCAATGCAATGTTCAAATGTTTAAATGTTTGTATAGCTTATGGGACTTAACTACGGGGTCATCAGTCCCGAAACTTACAAACTACTTATGAACTAGCTAATCCTAAGGACGGCACAAATATCCATGCCCGAGGGGGGATTCGAACCCCCGACCGTAGTGGCCGTGCAGACCGTGCCTGGAGCGCCTCAGTCCCCTCGGCCACCGCGGCCGGCTCCAATGTAAGGCATTCGAAGATTAGATGTGATGCAGTTTCATCACCGTCATCACAGATCCTACACTTAGGGTCCTCTTCTGTTATTCCCAATGTATGTAGGTGTTTTTTGAAATTCCCATGGCCTGTCAGCAATCCAACCATGAGTCTAATCTCTCTCCTGTTCAGGCCCAGGATTGCAGAGCTTCTTTTAAAACATGGCTTTGGCATCATTACCTTGCCATGTTTTTGTTGATAGACTTTGGTCCAATATTCTACCTGCTGCCGGCCGCGGTGGCCAAGGAGACTGAGGCGCTCCAGTCACGATCTGCACGGCCACTACGGTCGGGGGTTCGAATCCCCCCTCGGGCATGGATATTTGTGCCGTCCTTAGTCTTAGTTAGTTCATAAGTAGTTTGTAAGTTTAGGGACTGATGACCCCGTAGTTAAGTCCCATAGACTATACAAAATTTAAAAAAATTATTCTATTGCTGTCTTCTGAGCCAGTTACGTAGCCCCAATTTGATCATTACCTTGGTGATTGTCAGGACCGGCTCCGGTACAATAAATGGAGTCTTTGTCCCCGTCCTGGCTAATCTGTCGGCATGTTAGTTGCCACTGATCCCCGAGTGGCCAGGGACCCACAATAGGTTTACTCTATTGCTTTCCCCTAGCTCCACCAGAATCCTGTGACATTCTGCAACAATTTTAGACCTTGTTGCAGGAGATGCCAGTGATCTCAGGGCTGCCTGGCTGTCTGAATAGATATAGATGCTACGGTCTTTGTAGCACCTACGCAAATTCTCCTCCACACAGGCCCTGATGGCAGTGATTCCTGTATGGAGTTGAAAATGTACTCAAACTTTGGGGAGCCATACTCTGGGCAGGGGGAGATATTCCGTTAAAAGATAAAGCAGTCAACAATCCGAAGATTATAATAAGGAATACAAGTGTATTCTAAGCCACAGTTGCTTGTTAAAAAGGAAATTTTTTAATACTTCATGTGTAATGCACAACCAGTTTCGATGCACTATGGCATCATTTCAAGTGCTCCACAGTAAATAAATGTTTTATAAAAGTACAAAGTAAAGACAAAAAGTAAGCTACATTACAATTTTGGTAATGGCAAAAGAGTGTTACAATATATGATCTTATATGTATCGTTTTGACCAGCAGCTGTTTTAGGACCAAGTTACAGAAGCCTGTGCTTGAGAGATGCGGTCAGTCCAATTCAACCTAAAAATAAAATAAATTGTGTACTACTTTCTTTCTATTATTTAACAGGTAATGCACAGCCATATTTAAAAAAAAATACCTCTCCTTTTTATATATATTTATAAAACTGAATAAGAGTAAAAAATTTAAAATTACCTAGTATCAGATTGTTCCAGTCAGGGAAAATAGTCAAGCAACTTTCGTCACATTGATAGTGCTGTGTAAGGAGATCAATATGTCTATCTGTAATTAACTACAAAGTAATGTTTAAAATGCTGAGAGTAACTAAAGTAAGCAACTGTGGCTTAGAATACACTTGTATTCCTTATTATATGAATTATTCCAGTTGCCCTCCTAACTGACATTGTCAAATCATATTAACCCCTTCAGACTCTCTGTGCATAATTATGCCCAACTACATTTTATTACTTTTTCATGCGAGAAACACGTTCTAATGCAAAGGTGGCACTGAAATCACCGACAGTCAATTCTAAAAAGTCCAAGACGTATGCACATATCCTTTCAATACATAACTTGTTTCTAGGCCACAAAAATAATTAAAAGTAGTTGCGCATATTTATGCACGTCAGGTCCAAAGGGGTTAAATCCGAAGATTGGTTTGAAAACCACAGTGCTTTACTAGGCATTGTCCTGTTTGGAGTTGGTTATATAGTGATAACACAAAACGAGCTGCCGTTTTCTGAAGTTTCTCGACATCCTCTGTCAGTCCCACGTAGTGGGGATCCCACAATGCGCAGGAATACTCAGAAATACGAGGCACGAATGTAATGTAGGGAATTTCTTAAGTAGAACTGTTGCATCTTCTACTGCTAATGAAACATAACCAACAATAATAATATAATGGTTAAAGTGGCCACTGGCACATAGCGGTTACAACTGAGTTTAATCGCGGTCCGGGACAAATTATCACTTGTCGCCGTTAGGTTGTATTATTTCGAATCTCTAATGCAACCGAAGATCATCCTTTCCCTCTTCCTTCCCCCCATAGAAGATATTCATAGGAGGCTGCGAACATAGAATTGATTCATGTTCTTTCGAACAAAATGTCTGTCTGTAAATCTATCGGACCAAACTGCGCGGTCATCAGTCCGTAACTTACAAACTACTTAAACCTAGGTAAACTAACCTAAGGACAAATACACACACCCATTCCCCAGGAAGGACTCGAACCTCCACGGCGAGCAACCGCGCGCTCCGCAGCGAAGCCTTTCGGACATGTCCGAAAAAGAAAGGCGCCACACCAATAATTATATAAGTAACTTTACGAATATATATATATATATATATATATATATATATATATATATATATATATATATATATGACCCTGTGAACTTCGTAACACTTACCTCTTAATATAAACCATATTAATTTAAATCATATGTATTTTAGACCCAGTAACTTTATAAAGGCATCATCAGATAGTCTAAGTATCGGTGAATGTCCAATGTGCAAAATTTTATCGCAATCGTACGAATGATATTTATATCCGATTGAAAAAAGCTCTTTCAGTTTCTCGCGAATTTTCAAGTCTTCCGGGTAACTTTCCCAAATTTTCAGTTCATAAGAACGTTCATCTTTCGTTGAACGTCAAAGGATCAAAATTTTATCGCAATCGGATGAACGGTTCTCAACTTATTGTGTTGAGTACATTTAGAAACACATTGGAAAAGGAACTTTGTTCGAATTTTGCGACTCTCCTTAACTGTCCCAACTTTTTTTTTTTTTTTTTTTTTTTTTTTTTTTTTTTTTTTACTGAAAACTTTTCCAAGACCATAATGAACGAAACAAAACAAAAATTACCCCTCTCCGTCGTGCGAATAGTCAGTTATAGTGCTGAATTCAATCAAAACACATCGAAAAACGCACTTTCGGTTTTCTCAAATTTTCGAATTTTCCGGTAGATTTTCCAAAACATTTATTTCATACAAACCTTGTCCTGTCAAGCCATACTCAAGTGATGCTCTTACAACCATGTGGCAATTGATTTTTATTGATGGAAAAAAATCGTTTTCCTAAATTTTCCTGCTTTCCGGGGTACTTTTCCAAATTTTTATTTAATGCGAACCTGAAATGTACACAATTATATCGCAGTATTGCTCAAGTGTTTGGGACCCGCAGCAGATCAGTTTAAAGGAAGACATAGAGGCGGTTCAGAGACAAGCAGCTAGATTTGTTACCGGTAGGTTCGACCAATGCGCGAGTGTCACTGAAATGCTCCGGCAACTAAATTGGGGATCGCTGGAAGAAATACGACGTTCTTTTCGTGAAATTCTGTTGCGGAAATTTAGAGGGCCGGAATTTGAAGCTGAGTGTAGTACGATCTCGCTGCCGCCTACTTACATTTCGCGTAAAGATCACAAAGACAAGATAAGAGAAATTAGGGCTCGTACGGAGGCATATAGGCATTCTTTTTTTCCTCGTTCAATTTGGGAGTGGAATAGGAAAGGACATGCCTAGTAGTGGTACAGTGTACCCTCCGCCACACACCTTACGGTGAATTTCGGAGTTTGTGTGTAGATGTAGATGTAGAATTGGACGAACGGTATTGATAGCTCACTGGAAAAAGGTGTTTCAGTTTTTCTCGATTTTCCTCTTTTCCGGACAACTTTTCCATATTTTATCACCGTTTAAACGTTCCCTGGACTTATATGAATATTTCAAGACTAAAATTAGCCAAATCGGTTCAGCCGTTCTCGAGTTTTAGCGAGACTAACGAACAGCAATTCATATATATATATATTGTCAGGTATTTGTAATATTTCGAGATGGCCTTGCGGGCTGTTCTGTGCCTTACTGCAAGTAGACTAAACATTACCGCAGCTGATTTTATGGAAAGGCTTGGCAGACCGTTCAGCTGTGCCCTGCTGTGTTAACAATTTCCACACGCAGTCTCTGACACAGCTCGTAACATTGCGGCAGCGGTAGTATATTTTGTAAAGCGGAACGTTCGCGCCGACCTGCACCTGGCATTTACCATAATTCACTTTCACTTCGCGCATTGCGGACCAAATAGAGCCATTGGGCTGATTACTGTTTCTCTGCTTAATAGGCAAAACCAGTGAATTGAAACGCTAAAACGAATCTCGCAAGCTCTCCACAGGTATAATTGGAACAGCTTGGAAGAACATTGCCTTTTTAGTGGCTGAGTGTTCTTGAAATGGGAACACTACCGAGGGAAGGATTAGGCTCCACTTTAAACTGTGGTCATTAAGTGACTTGAAATGTGTTTATTTAATACTGATATTTCATCATGAACCGCGCTATGAACGTAACACATTATCATCTTAAAATTAAGAATATTCTTTCATATCTATGGAATATTCCATCAGTAGCTGGAGGAACATAGACATATTAAAAACATAAATACTTAAAGCTCCGAAATAATATTTATTAAATTGTTCCTTATAAACTGGCTAAAAAGCCGAAAGCCGGTTCATAACGAAGTAATAAATAAAGGTTATTGTGAAACATTAATAATTACCGTTCAGGTTTTTAATACACTAAAATTCTTACTGTTTCTCTGTTATTCATGAAATGAGAATTCATGATAGAGTAATAAACTACATTTAGTCGCACACAATCAAGTATGGATAGAGGAAGAATTGAATACCTCGCCAGAAAAACAGTGGTAAGGGGCAAGTTGATTGGTTTGGAAAATTGCACAGTATTGTTTCAAAATAATAAATATGTCACATATATCTAGTGTAATTTTTTTTGTAACTAGGCAAGTCATTATTTTCTAATATATCGTGAGTAATAACATTTTTTTAAATCGTAAATTCTATTCTTAAAAATATGTAAATGGGAACTTAAATTTACTTACAAACTGAGCACACAGAGCTAGAGTTAACATTTACCCACTACGTTTTCTTACTGGGGGAGTTAACAATACATTATTGTCATTTTTTTTCCAAATTCAAATATAGAAGAACCCAGTTTTTCAGTTCATGTTCCAAAGATTTAATTTCATCATGTTCTCCTTTGTCTTTGTTGTCCATGTAATACCGCTCTTACTATTCCATATCTTCTTAATAATTATTATTCTCCTCATAATTCGATTTCCTGTTGTCCTCATAAAATAACCTAGAAAATGTATCGTTTTACTTGTCATTGGTTCTATTTCTTTATGAATTGTTTCATTTGAAGCTATTCTCCAAATTCCGTCTTTTGGTATTTTTGTTTATGCATGTTGTGACTATCCTCCTGTCTATTTTGAGTAAGTTGTCTGTTGCTACATAATTCGTTATTTTAAACACAATTTCGCTAGCACATGTTATATGCTGCTATGTTACTGTTATGTAGTGTTTGTTTTGTGGCTATTGAGAGGTATTTTTTGCTATAGATGTTCTTGGTAACATATTGTGTATCAATCAATTCTTTTTATTCAGCTGTGCCGTGATGGTTTCTCATTAGGTTGTGTGTGTTTTTTTTCTCCCAAATATTTAAAATCTTCAATAATTTTTATGTCGTCTTCTCCAGTTTCAATTTTGTTTGCCAGAGGTGATTCAGTTAGCATTATTTCGGTTTGATTTTTCAAAAGATATTTTAAGGCCCATACATCCGGACTATTTCCTCTAATGACTGTATTTGTTGTATGGTGTCTTGAATGTTATTAGCGAGAAAGTTCCAACCTTAATGTTCTGTGGTTTGTCGTCGTTCCATTCCCTCATCATGTCGTCAAGGGTACAATTAAAAAGGAGTGGTGGCAGGCAGTATCCCTGCCTTAAACAAGTTTTTAACGAAAACGATTCAGGAAATTCCCCTCTGAATTTAATTTTTGAATTTATGTTCTTTAAGGTAAGTTCAGTCAGTCCGGTTTTTTGGTACAGTCCGAAATTTTTAACAATGAAGGAATGTGGATAGGTTCTTGTACTGTCTTAAAATTTGTAAATGTAATTGAGAGATGCTTGTTTCGTTTGCAGTAATAAACCATGATTAATTTCAGAGTAATTATTTTTTCGACACAGCTCTTCCAAGGTCTGAAGCCACCTTGGTAATCCTCCAGTTCCTTAGCAACTTGTTCTTTGAACTTATTGTGTAATATCTAGGAAAAAATCTTTCATTTACAGTCTTAGAGCGAGTTTCCTCTATAGTTGACTGGATCACATTTGTCTCCTGTCTTACGAAGTGGGTTAATTACAGCAGTGGTCCACCCTTCTGGGAATTTTTCAGTTGACGATATACTTTGTAAAATTAATTGGTAAATATGTCAGAGTTGTTTTACCAGCATACGCCTACATTCACTCAAAAACTTGATTTTTACATCATCCTTTGTAATTTTTCATTTCTTTAAGTACAATTTCTGTGTCTTGTAGTGTAGGTGGGTTTATATTTTCCGGTTTGGTTTTGATAGTGGTGCTTGTGTCTATTATTACAAAGTTTTCAGGTTCGTCACAGTTCAAGAGCTTCTGCCAGTATTTCTGCGGTTTCGTTGTTATTATGAGCTATTCTTCCATCTTTATTTCCTAGTATTGTGCGAGTATTGTAATTACATAATTTGTTGTCAAAGGCTTTGAAACAATCTTTGGAATTGGTTTTGTTGTAGTTTCCTTCAGTGGAACTCAGTAGATCCTTTTGACATTGCCGCATTGTTTTTCTGATAATTTGAGATAAATTTAACTAACGATTTTGAGATCAGTTGCATTTTCTTTTGTTTTGCGAGAGTAATATTTTGTCCAAGCGTGAAGTCTTTCATCATGAAATTTAACATATTCCGTACTGCACCGTGCACGTTTTTTTACGTTGATTTACTGGAGTCGAGTATTCACGTTTTGGTGTGTACTAGCTTCGGCCAAAATGTGGAAAGCAAAAAACTTGCATGAAATGAGATTTGTTTCATGCTCTTAAAGAGATAAATAAATACTCATAAGATCACTAGATGACATTTACGGAGGTGTGTTCCTTATGAAAATATTATCAACTCAGTCCCCTCTTCAAATGTTTAAGCTTATGGGACTTAACTGCGGGGGTCATCAGTCCCTAAACTTAGGGTTCGGTTGTTTGTTTGGGATAGGGGGACTAAACTACTGAGGTTATCAGTCCCCCGGTGGGGAGGGGAAGCAGTGAGGATAGGAAAGGAGGGGAGGGAAAAGGAAATGCAGTCCGGGAAGTAAAGACGGAAGGAAGACTGCATTAGCTCGGGGCTCCTTGCTCGCCACGCACGTACTCACGAAATACTCTGCCCTCTGGGGGCAGTCCCTAAACTTACAAACTACTTATAAACTACCTTATACTAAAGACACCACAGACATCCATGCCCGAGGGCGGATTTGAACCCCCGATGAGAAACGGAATCGCGCATCGTAGCATAGCGCCTCAATACTCTCGGTCACTCCTCTGCGGCACCCCTCTTCGTAATTCAAATTCAAATGTTTGTAAATCTATCGGACCAAACTGCGTGGTCATCAGTCCGTAGCTTACAAACTACTTAAACCTAGGTAAACTAACCTAAGGACAACACACACACACACACACACACACACACACACACACACACACACACACACATTCCCCAGGGAGGACTCGAACCTCCGACGGCGAGCAACCGCAGCTCCGCAGCTAAGTGCCTTAGACCGCTCGGCTACTCCACCGCGGCCCCCTCTTCGTAACGGTCATTTTCCAATACCCTGTATGCGGCTACCGTTTTCTACTAAAAAGCAAAAACTTGATTGAACGTTACAGTTAGATATTATCTGTTCTATACTCTATAAAAAGCAACATAAGGGCAGTGATGTCTTTCAGTAATAACTAGGAAGGGATAAAGAAAATAGATTCAGTGTGTAATACTCGGAGGAAGAGGAAGTGGGTAAATTAGATGAGACAGTATCACGCCTCGGCCAAGCTTTAGCCTTCCCCGGAGACTACAACTGCCGATACTTACTTGGACAGCAGGCTGATTCCACTAGGGAGCTGCTCGGACGCAATTACGTCGGAGGCTAATCCCTGAATCCCGCTAAGAGCACAGCCCGCGCCGCCGCAAGCATTAGGTTCACAGTCGCCAAACTTCTGCGGAAATACAAACCTTTTCACAAAGTATGTTGGTTCAGTTTGTTGTAATAACGAATGTGCCCGGTGCGGAGCTAAATTCATTAGTTATGTGTATAAAACAAGAACCAGTGACATTTCGAGACCGTATAAAGTTGACCTTTTCAAAATGACCAAGTCTGTGAAATAACTACAGGATTATTTGAACCTTCACGCTCCGAATGATATTCGATCATATACGCCGAGTACGAAGATGACTTTTCTTATCACGATACGTATCTTCGTGACGAGTATGGTATTTTTGTTGACTACTTTAACACTGCATTGCATAACGTGGCGTTTTTGATAATTTGCTCAACTCTTCAGTAGGATTAGATTACGTTTGTAAATCGTATTGCATGTAATCTACACCAGTCATATTTATATGCCATGCTTTATACAGTTCATAACATGCGTCCAGTGTTGATAATCTCCATAGCAACACAGGAGACAAGCCGGTTTGCAAGCTACTGAAAATAAGTCAACCCGAAAGACATGCAAAAAACACTAACAAATATCATTACATTTTTGGTTGGTTTTAACATTCCACTCATAAAAAACAGAGGTTAAAACAATATGTGGAACTATACATGACGCTGTTCGAATAGTAATAACAGCATTCTACATGACACTTACATGTTTGCTCTGCAAGCCACATTGAAGTGACTGACAAAGGATTTTTCGAATCACTTTTATGATATTTCTGTGGTTCCATTGTCTAATAGCTCGCGGAAAAAAGGAACACCTAAATCTTTCTGTTTTCGATCTGATTTCTCTTATTTTATTGTGATGATCACGTCTCCCTGTGTAGGTGGCTGCTAACAATATACGTTCGCATTCTGAAGAGAAAGTTGGTGAAAGAATTTCGCAAATAGATCTCGTCGAAGAAAGAACACCTTCCTTTTAATGATTTTCAACCAAACTCGTGCATCATTTCTGTGACACTCTCCCCCCAATATCGCAATAATACGAATCGAGCTGTCCTTCTTTGAATTTTCTCTAAATCGACCGTCAGTACCACCTGTTTTAGATACCACAATGCCCATCAGTATGCCAAAATAGGACGCACAAGTGCAGTGTAGGCAGTTTCTTCAGTAGATCTGTTGCAACTTCTAAATGTTCTGCCAATGAAACGTAGTCTTTGGTTCGTCTGCCCTACAATATTTTCTGTGTGTTCTTTCCAATTTAAGTTGTTCGTAATTGTTACTCCTAGGTATTTAGTAGAATTGACGACCAGTAAGTTGGACTGATTTATCGTGTAACTGAAATTTAACGGTTTTTTTTAGTGATCATATGGATGACCTCACACTTATTATTAAGGGTCAAGTGCCAATTTTTGCACTATGCTGATACCTTATATAAATTATTTTGCAGTTGCTTTTGATCTTCTGGTGACTTTACTAACCGATAAATGAGAGCATCATCCGCAAACTGTCTAACAGGGGAACGGTCCAATAAGACATGTCGAAACATACCCTGAAATTTTTTGCACAGAAAGAAGACAACGAAAGAAATGCACTCCCAAAATTTTAGCTGCTAAGAGGCACTGTAAGTATTATTTTAAAAATTTTGAAGTTACGCATTTTTGCCGCGCGAAGATCAGCTTATAACAGCGGTTTGTACAGGCCTGCCCGCTTAGCGCGCAACTCGGCGAATCACTCACGCGGCGCCACGTAGCGGAATTATGCAAAGTTCACAGTCACCAATATTAAGCACCTGAAGTCTGGTTTACAATGTAGTGAATGGAAGCGAACACGAACGAATGAGCATTTACAGAAAATTCACTACCATTCGCTTGTATATGGGTTGAATCGTTTATACTAGAGGGAACGGAAGAGAACACGAGGTTTGTACAAATGTTTGTAAAGCTTAAGGGACTTAACTACGGGGTCATCAGTCCCTAAACTTACAAACTACTTATGAACTACCTTATACTAAAGACGACACAAACATCAATGCCCGAGGGGGGATTCGAACCCCCGACGGCGGACTGCTGCGCGCACCGCAACACGGCGCTCCAGTACGCGCGGCTAATCCGCCGCGACAGAACACGAGGTAGCAAACATTGCCTGCGAACAGTGTGTTATTGGTTTTTAGTTTTTTGGAGGTAATATTCGGCATACAGCATACAACCTTACTCTGTTAGAGCCACAGCGCGAAACTTTGCTATTCTGTGAGGATTATTGTGCATGGCGAGCCCACTATTTTTGACGGAGTATGCAAAATGGCGAAGGAAAGGAAGAATTTATGTCTCAATTTGTATGGAAGCGAGACAAGCATTGAGACCTTGCACTTTACACGGAATTCATCTCCATCTCCTCTTAGCACTGGTCCAAAATTTTCCTTGTATGTCGGCTGCAATTTTTCTCTGGCTTCTCATTAGCACTGAGCAGATTTTTATAAAGAGAACACTAATTACCGACGTCGAGCATCATCTAAGGAGGTGACACGGTTAGCGCTAACACTACGCGTATCAGGTCTACTGGTCGGGAGCCAGCGTGGTGTAATTAGCAAGGCGCTAGCCTGTCGTACATACGACACGAGTTCAAATTTTGCTCGGAACCATTTTTTCCGACAAAACGCCAACTCTTCATGGTTATCATATGTACCTGACTGCGGAATATTTTGCGATCAAAAAATATCGAAAGTATAAAAAGACGTTTCAGAATTTCCTCACCATTGCATTAAACGATGGACGCCTTAAGTTATCGACAAACTAAATAATAATAATAAATAAAAAAATAAATAGAAAAACTGGTCTAGTGGCAAATTCCGCGCTTCGTGAACTAGAAAGCGCGAGAACAAATCCCGTTCAGACCACAAATTTTTTTCACTACGATTTTTAACCGAACACTCACTGCTCAAAGATGGTGGAGTGGCTACGAAAGAAATGTAGTTCGGATTACACGTTAAACTGCAGGTCTCTACTTTCCGATCAGGTACCTGGAAAAGGTTAGGGACACCTAAGCAGCTGCAGTGGCGTCCAGTTCAAAGATCTGCAAGAGGCCTACCGGGTACACCAGATAGAATTTTCTTTTGCTCATCCTTGTTAGTTTGTTTGCTCTGTTGAACACCTCGCTTTAACAATAAAAACATTTTTTGAATAACTTGATACCGACAGTTCAACTCTTGCACATGAAATTCTGATAAAAGTGGTTAGCAGAGAAAATAAATTCATGACAGTGTTTGATGTCATAGACGACTTCCGTCAATGTGGACTTGTAATTTGTTAAAATGAAATGCGTCTAGCAGTACCACATTTTATAACAGTTCCTGTCGAGCATTCCTTAAAACAATTTTTGTATTTTGTGCATTTGACTATCAGTGAAATAGTTCTTTGTTTATTCCATGTAGTCGTCACAAAAATGCGAAGTGTCTATTGAATGACAAAAACAAATATTTTTCTTGAACCAAGCACACCGGACAAAGGAAAAATTGATCCATTCAGGCACTTCGCAGATACCGCTAGTTTTATTTAGATAGAACTGGGACGGAGTCAGAAATGGTCCCGGCCGTTGTTCTGCATATTGTGCATATACTAGGCATACTTGATCAAATTCGTAAAGCGTGGTGAAGAAAACTGGTAATGCACAAATGACTGGAGCTTAAGAATTCTGTTTCGTTGATAAACCTGAAATGAGAGAGGTATCAGAAATTATGTTGTCTGATAATTTCCTAAAAAAATGCTTTCCACTGTCGAAAAATTCTTTATCGAGAGGTTTACTCGCACTAGTAGTTCCAGGCGGAATCCACATTACATCCACAGATTTTTCGCCGTCCTCCACAAAAACAGAGGCGTCATTTTGTCCAGACCATAAATCCAACAAAAGTAATGAATTAATTTCTGCAACTGGTAGGAATACGTTTCGAACGAAATGCTGAAAATTATTCTTTCCCATTTTTCCAGAGTTTGATACGTCAATTACAAGATTTTTGCAATTAAACAGTCCATTTTTTTTAATTTTTGGTCCTAATTTGCCTTGAGGTTCTTGAAGACAGATATAGAGTTGCGGAAACAGTAAACCAATCATACTTATCACTTGCATTATCGTATATGAATGTGTCATTGCATTAATTGATTGGGCAATCGACTCCGTCTTTTTTTCACCCCGAAATGATGAAGTGCGGTGTGCACGCAGTTCTTTTACGAAACCTGACTGATCAGAGTTATAAACAGCTGTTGCAGGGATAACAGCAAGTTTCGTCTTTATGTCACTTATGAACTTCTCTATGGCATTGTCTATCACTGGTAGCTGCTCTACATGTTTACGTGACCTAAACTTGGTAATTTTGCGACTTCCTATTCTGTACAATTTCTTGAACCTTTGAAGCCAGGTCGACGAAGCCTGGAAATTAGCAATGTTCGTGTCAGATGCGATTCGGAGGGCCCAGTCTTGTAGATCTCCATCGGTAACGGTGCATTGCCTCTCACGAGCAGTTGCAAATCTTTCGAACAGTTATTCTTTCAGATATTTTCGAGTTTCCGTTTGGCGCATATTTCTTGCTTCATGTAATTCTTTCTTCCATTTATAAAGTTCACGCTCAGATTTTACGAAACGAAAAAGCCTTTGCACACTGCTTAACTTCAAGCGTTTTTACCCTCCTTCGTTTAACCAATATTTCTCTGCCTTTTCTTTATCGCTGAAAGCTATGTAGTACGTGTTTTTTTTTTTTTTTTTTTTTTTTTTTTTTTTTTAGGCTTGGAAGGTATTCTTCTTCAGAACTGTTACTGGCACAACTGACGTCGTCCGAGTCAGAGTTCTCGCGGCATATTTGTGCCGTCCTTAGTTGTAGGTAGTTCATAAGTAGTTTGTAAGTTTAGGGACTGATGACCCCGTAGTTAAGTCCCTTAAGCTTAACAAACATTTGATTTGAACATTCAGAGTTCTTGGAATCGTCACAGTTATTTCCTATTTCTTCTGACGTTTCCACAACTTCAAACGAAATGTCGATATCATTCGAGTGAATGTCAAAGAAATGAATCAACAAGTGACATATATGTACGTCCTCAGGAGAAGTAGGTGATTTTGGCTGGAAACCACGTTCTTCGTATTTCATCTTTGCTAAATTGAGAACGTTAATTGGACTCCACATTACTGTGAAACTGGCAGAAGAAAAAAAGATACTATAAGCAGGCATGCCTGCGAAAGCACAATAAATGTTAATTCAGCTTTATCTTTAGTGTCAATACTTACCAATACTACAAAATTCAACTGATAATAGTTAATAGACGAACGATAACCTGAAACGTCCTTTACTAATTACGATCGGGTTGTGTCGTGTTTCCTGTTTACAATATACCGCCGACGTCGACTATGTGTGTGTGTGTTGCGCATGCGCTGTTGCTACAGCGCCAGTAGGGGTGTACATTTCTACCGCCACCTGGCGCGCTACGAACTTGGCAATTTTCAGCTATTTTTTAAAAAAGTACTTGCAGTGCCTCTTAGCAGCTAAAATTTTGACAGTGCATTTTTTTTCGTTGTCTTCTGCCTGTGTAAAAAAATTCAGGGTAGGTTTCGACATGTCTTATTGGACCGTTTCCCTGTAAGGAAGCTACTCAGATTGTCTCCTAAATCGTTTATAAAAATAAGGAACAATATGGACCCTATAATACTGTGGAGTGCCAGGTATTACTTCTGTTATACTCTATGTCTTTCCATCAATTACAACGTACGGTGTACTTTCTGTCAGGGAGTTACGAATCCAATCGCACAACAGTGGCGATATTCCATATGCACGCAATTTGATTAGAAGACGTTTGTGAGGTATAGTGCCAAAAGCCTTCCGGAAATCTGGAAATAAGGAATCTATTTGACATCTCTTGTTGATAGCACTCATCACATCATGTGAGTAAAGTGCTAGCTGTGTTCCAAAAGAACGATACTTTCTGAATCCCTGTTCACCATGGGTCAATAAATCGTCCTCTTCGAGGTAGTTCATAATATTGAGGAAAGTATATGTTCTAAATTCCTGCTGCAAACCGATGTTAACGATATAGGCCTGTAATTCTGCGGATCACTCCAATTGCCCTTCTTGAATATTGGAGTGACATGTGTAACTTTACGGCCTTTGGATACGGAACGTTCGCTGAGCGAGCGGTTGTATGTGATAGTGAGGTATGGAGCTATTACATCAGCATACTCTGAAAGGAATCTAATGGTATACAGTCAGGACCGGGAGACTTACTTTTATTAAGTGATTTTTAATACTAAATGGGTATTTGCTTCTAAATTACGCATGCTGGCAGCTGTTCTTGATACGAATTCTCGAGAATTTACTTCATCTTTCCTAGTGAAAGAATTTCGGAAAGGTGTGTTAAGCAATTCTGCTTTAGCAGAACTGTCATTAGTAGCATCGCCATTTCTATCGTGTAATGAAGGTATTGACTGTGTTTCATTCAATAAGAAAAATGTATTTTTCTTTTGATTAGTAAATTGTAGTGAAATGCAGAGACCATAACAGCTATGACTAACAATTAAACGCATTATTTCATAAACTGAGACATTTAATTTATTAATATAGCAACTGGAAAGGTTAGTCATTTGATTCGCACTGAGACGATATTGTTCAAATGTTCAAATGTTTGTTAAGCTTAAGGGACTTAACTGCGGGGTCATCAGTCCCTAAACTTATGAACTATCTTATACTAAAGACGACACAAACATCCATGCACGAGGGGGGATTCGAACGCCTGACCGTAGCGGCCGTGAAGACTGTGACTGGCGCGCCGCAGACAGCTTGGCCCCTGCGGCCGGCAGACGATATTGTTTTAACCTATATTAGACCTCATTCTCTTTGTTTTCCTAGATTTGTGGCCCGGGTACCGTGGAGCATCTAAACAGATTGATTATTGTTTCAACGAGATCAATACAAATTCTGGAGTCTGGTAAATAACGTTTTATACTTATTAGATTGACAACGTATATTCAGTCAGAAGATCCTCGTCCTTATGTAGACGTGGATGTTATTAGCAAAAGCGAAATTTATTTAAATATCGTACTAAAGACATAAACCATGTAACACGATATAAATAAATAAAAATAACATCATTTAGTGAGCGTAAACAACATTCAAACTAACGAATTTGAAAAAAAAAGATAAAAAAACTGCCTCTGACGTTGTCATTAATTTGACAATCTTTGACAAATAGTTCTCACGATGGTCTCTTTTAATTGTGGGAAATTATGACACGATATAAAATAACTTTTAATGGACGCCATGTCACATTTACAAAGAGGAACAATTTCAGATTAATGAATGGTTTAGTAGTGTTGATTGTGAGCCTTCTTAATTGAACTAAAAACACGAAAATTTAAAACTGTTTTCTGAAGCTAACAGATTAATCATAACTGACTTAAATTTGTTTAGAGACGTTAATTAATTGATGCCAGCATTGCTTAAAAGAAATAACGGGAAGTTCCGCAGCTGAGTTGGGAACTCCGTCTCGAGATACTTGACCTGGATTAAGATGAGGTATCTCAAGAGGAGAGATTAAATTTTCATGTGGAGAGCTTCAGGCTAAGCAGGGCGAAGCCATTAGCAGGCTGTAGAGGCGTGCCGAGGGGGATCGCTCGCGCCTGTCTGCGGCGTGTCGCGCGCACGCCGCGGGCGCGCCACAAATGTCAGGAGACCACGAGCGAACAATTAACAGCCACCAGAGAGCACCGATGAAAACCGCTGCAAAGCTAAAAGCGGGGAAGGAAGAAAAAGACAAAGGTTTGAAGTCACGCCGACGGCGTGGTCATTGAAGACGCAGCGCAAGCTCTGAATAGAATGTGAAATTGAATCTGTCTTCCCCTTTCAAAGGAAACACCCCGGCATTCGCCTGCAGCTATTTAGGGAAATCACGGAAAAACGTAAACTTAATAACAAGTGAAAAAAAATCGCAATTTGCGATGTTATGGCTTCACTGTATTAGGTTTAGATGAAATACCAAACTGTGGCGAATGAAAATTTGCGCCCGGCCGGGATTCGAACCCGGGATCTCCTGCTTACTGGCAGACGCGTTGACCACTCCGCCACCGAGGACACAGTGATCAGCCCGACTGCAGAGGACTCTTCCCTGCATGTCTCCCGTCACACACAAATCTCCAATCGTCACGCTGTCTCTTTCCTATACCTAAATAGGATAAATAGAGTCCTCTGCAGTCGGGCTGATCACTGTGTCCTCGGTGGCGGAGTGGTCAACGCGTCTGCCTCGTAAATAGGACATCCCGGGTTCGAATCCCGGCCGGGCACACATTTTCATTCGCCACAGTTAGGTTTAGATGAAATACCAAATACAGTGAAGCCATAACATCGCAAATTACGATTTATTTATCATTCATTTGAACGCTGTAATTCGTCAAAAATATATATAATTCTAATAACAAGTCTTCTGGTCCGGACTGTATACCCATTAGATTTCTATCTGATTATGCTAAAGCGATAGCTCTTTACTTAACAGCCATATACAACCGCTCTCTCAAAGAAGGATTTGTACCAAAAGATTCGTAAGTTGCGCAGGTCACACCTATAATCAAAAAAGGCAGTAGGAGTAACCCACTAAACTACAGGCCTGTTTCATTGACGTCAGTTTGCAGCAGGGTTTTGGAACATATGCTGTATTCAAATGTTATGAATTATCTCGAAGAGAATGATCTATTGACCTAAGGTCATCACGGATTTAGAAAATATCGTTCATGCGAAACACAACTAGCTCTTTATTCACACGAAGTGATGGGTGCTATCGACAAGGCTCCACAAATCGATTCCATATTTTTTGATTTCCAGAAGACTTTTGACACCGTACCTCACAAACGGCTTTTAATAAAATTGCGTGGTTATGGTATATCGCCCCAAATTTCCGACTGGATAGGGGATTTCCTATCAGAGAGGACACAGTTCGTAGTAATCGATGGTAAGACATCGACTAAAACAGATGTGATATCGGGCGTTTCACAGCGTAGTGTTATTGGTCCTCTGCTGTTCCTTATTTACATAAACGATTTATGGGAAAATCTAAGTAGCTCTCTTAGGTTGTTTGCAGATGACGCCGTCATGTACCGTCTAGTAAAATCATCTGAAGATCAAAACCAACTGCAGAACGATCTGAATAAGATATCAGTATGGTGTAAAAATTGGCAACTGACTCTAAATAATGAGAAGTGTGAAGTAGTCCACATGAATACGAGAAGAAATCTGTTAAACTTTGTTTACAAGATAAATCAATCAAACGTGACGGCCGTAAACTCCACAAAATACCTAGAAATTACTATTACTTCAGTCTTAAACTGGAAAGAACACGTAGTTAATATCGTGGGAAAGGGGAACCAGCTACTGCGTTTTATTGGCAGAATTCTTAAAAGATGCAACAGAACTTCTAAAGAGACTTCATACACTATGCTTGTCCGTCCTGTTTCGGAGTATTGCTGCCCAGTGTGGGATCATTATCAGATGAATTTGACGGAGGACATCGAGAGAATCCAAATAACAACAGCTTATTTCGTATTGTCACGATACAGGGGAGACAGCGTTAGGAAATGATACAGGAACTGGGATTGGAATCATTACAACAAGCGCGCTTATCGCTGCGGCGTGAGCTACTTACGAAACTACAATAGCCAACATTTTCCTCCAAATGCGAAAATATATTGTTGACTCCCACTTACAAAGGTAGAAATGATCATCAGAATAAAATAATAGAAATCAGAGCTCGAACGGAGAGATTCAGGCGTTCTTTCTTTCCGCGCGCTATTCGTGAATGGAATGGGAGATAAATAGTATAACAGTAGTTCGATGAACCGTCTGCCAGGCACTTAAATGTGATTTGCAGAGTATCCCACGTAGATGTAGATGTAATTTTATTCAACTGTTCAAATATTTGTGAACTGCTGTGGTTATCAGTCCCTAGGATTACAAACTACTTACACTCACTTATGGTAAGGACAACACACACACCCAAGCGTGAGGGAGGACTCGAACCTACGACGGCGAGCAACCGCATGCTCCCCAGCAAGACGCCTTAGAGCGCTCGGACACTCTATCGCGGCTCTAATTTTATAAATAAACACCTTCAACCGTTTATAATATGAAACCTTTCAATTACTAGTATCCGTAATACAATATTACCATCTTCAGACCACTGCTGAGCACATAGTAATACAATATTACCATCTTCACACCTCTGCTCAGCACATAAATTTTGATGTACTGGATTACGTCATGTAATCACGGTCTATAATGTTAACTCGTACTCAGATCATTTGTGTGATCTGCTTATCAACGTTAAACTTACAGGCCTCTCCATACGCCTACTGGAGGTGTTTGTATAGAAAAAAACAAAATACAGCCGTAGTCCCAAATCATCGTTGATCAAGATGGAGCTACAGAAACCTAAATCTGGATAGCTGGACGAAGAACTGAATAGCAGGCGTCCAGTGCGCTATCGGACCAAACTGCGTGGTCATCAGTCCGTAGCTTACAAACTACTTAAACTAAGTAAACTAACCTAAGGACAATACACACACCGATGCCCCAGAGAGGACTCGAATCTCTGCCGGCAAGCGACCGCGCGCTCTGCAGCGAGGCGCTTTAGACCGCTCGGCTACTCCACCGCGGCGCTTACAATCTTAATTTCCGTGTGATACAGTACGATTTTTTTGCTATCTCGACTCCTTACTTAAGGTTTACATGACGTTTACTTAGAGCAAGGCTCCATGGGGCTAAGGTAATAGTTTGCTTCTAATATGGTGTGTGATCACCTCGGACGGGCATTAGAGTTGCTCACCTGAGTGACATGGACAGTATGAGATTATAAACCAGCTCTTGACGGATATTTGTAAAATACGGAACATAACACCGAACTTCCCAGACGCACCTTGTAGATAAGTTCAAAATGCCTGTAAATCTATCGGACCAAACTGCGTGGTCATGAAATGTTCAAATGTTTGTTAAGCTTATGGGACTTAACTACGGGGTCATCAGTCCCTAAGCTTACAAACTACTTATCAACTACCTTATACTAAGGACGGCACAAATATCCATGCCCTAGGGGAGATTCGAACCCCCGACCGTAGTGGCCGTGCAGACCGTGACTGGAGCGCCTCAGTCCCCTCGGCCACCGCGGCCGGCGCGTGGTCATCAGTCCGTAGCTTACAAACTACTTAAACCTAGATAAACTAACCTACGGACAAACACACACACACACATGCCCCAGAGAGGACTCGAACCTCTGACAGCGAGCAACCGCGCACTCCGCAGCGAGGTGCAGTCCGCTCGGCTACTCCATCGCGGCTGTAGATAAGTCATCCACGTAAATGACGTCATCAAATCAGTGTCCTGCGTGTGAAGACATCGGCATGTAGCAACCCGTATGTTTACCTGCGAGAGATTAGCGGACAAAAGGAAGCGTTCTTTGATAGCGAGCGCGTCCTAAGCAGAGCGGCGCGTGCCCGTGACGTGTTGGTGGGTGTGGGGCGCGCGGCTGGAATTCGGCTGTGACAAGGCCTGCTGATCAATATAGGCCGATTGAGTAGTGCTCCCAGCTGCCGCCCACAACGGCCCTTTCGTGCCTGGGTCGCCGCCCGGAGGCTGCAATCGCTGCGCCTCAATAAACGCGCCGCCAAAGCATTCGCCTCTTTTGTCCCTGCTGAGAGATGGTTATAACGCTAGCGCGCTATTCTTTTTTACTGCAACAAGTCCGCGGAACAACTGCGGCAAGTGTTCACTTGGAGGCAGCATCATTTACCGCCGAAACAAAGCTCGCAGTGGAGCGCAGCATTGTCTCTTACATCGATTAAATCAAAATGGCGATCGCTTGAAACACCGTAACACGGACTTTTGAAAATTTAGAACGTGTAATACTTTCAAGTTAAGCCGACTGAACGCTAGAGAGTTTGCTTCGCAGAGATGAATTTCAAATGCTCTCGGAGATCTCTAAAACTTCACTGACTGCGTGTCAATTTTTCAATCTCAAATTTCAAATGTTCAAATGTTTGTTAAGCTTAAGGGACTTAACTACGGGGTCATCAGTCCCTAAACTTACAAACTACTTATGAACTACCTACAACTAAGGACGGCACAAATATCCATGCCCGAGGGGGGATTCGAACCTCCGACCGTAGTGACCGTGCAGACCGTGACTGAAGCGCCTCAGTCCCCTCGGCCAGCGCGGCCGGCGTTTTCAATCGCCCTAAATATATTTCTCTCTCTTATATAATCACGTAGCAATAACACCCTCTTTTCGAACAAAACTGACGATCATTTTTCCAGATCAACTTTTAAGAAATTCCTAACCGCGCTCATTATTGTAATTTACACAGTATTCGAAATCACTGCTGTCTTGTCGCTATGTTATATTAATTTATTACCGGTACAAACGCTTTGCAAAATCAAGCATGAAAACAACATTAAAATAAAAATACAAACCACTGTACATAGTTCATACATCGAGGAGCCAATGAAACTGATATACCGGGTGATAAAAAAGTCGGTATAAATTTGAAAAGTTAATAAATCACGGAATAATGTAGATAGAGAGGTAAAAATTGACACACTTGCTTGGAATGACATGGGGTTTAATTAGAACAAAAAGAAAAGGTTCAAAAAATGTCCGATAGATGGCGCTCCATCAGATCAGAAAAGTAATAATTAGCATAAAAAATTAAGACAAAGCAAAGATGATGTTCTTTACAGCAAATGCTCAATATGTTCACCGTCATTCCTCAACAATAGCTGTAGTCGAGGAGTAATGTTGTGAACAGCACTGTAAAGCAGGTCCGGAGTTATGGTGAGGCAATGGTGACGGATGTTGTCTTTCAGCATCCCTGGAGATGTCGGTCGATCACGATACACTTGCGACTTCAGGTAACCCCAAAGTCAGTAATCGCACGAACTGAGGTCTGTGGACCTGGGAGGCCAAGCATGACGAAAGTGGCGACTGAGCACACGATTATCACCAAACGATGCGCGCAAGAGATCTTTCGCACGTCTAGCAATACTTTTTTTCTGTTTTTTTTTTTTTTTTCTTTCTTTTCCTAATAAAACCCCATGTCATTCCAAGCATGCATTTTTACCTCTCTATCTACATTATTCCGTGATTTATTAAGTTTTCAAATTTATACTGACTTTTTGATCACCCGGTAGAATGCACATGCAAACACAGAGATACGTTAACTCAGAGGACGCGCAGCGGTCGGCAATAAGTGTAAGACGCAGGCGTTAGATGGGTTACTACTGCTGCAGTGGCAGGTTATCTCGATTTAACTCTTTCAGTGACACTTTTACAATAGGAACATAAGTTCCTTGTACAGTAGGAACATAATTATCAATGTCTGTTCATTGAAGCAATTGTTACAACTGAAATATCACAGACAATAGAGGAAACATAATATAGGTATTCAGGCTTTCAAGGACTGATGTGGTCACTAACGGCAAACCACCATGACTATTGCTATAAATAATAGTAGGATGATTGTGAACGTTATTTATTAGACGTATCGTCATTACAAATGTACAAAACTAACAAAAACAAATTTTTTTTTTTTTTGAAAATCTGCAAAACATGTTTCACTTTTGCGTAAGTAAAGAGGCACTTTACATGTACTACACCGCTATACAGTACGCACGAGAGATATTTTAGTGCTCCAATTGCAGCATCTTCTTGATGTGCTTCTTTCAGGTTGATGACGACTGGATTCTAGACGAATTTCCTGCGGGACTGTAGGTTTGTGGCGTTTTATAAATGCAGGTACTGGAGATTAGGCCGCGGAATTACGGCTGCTGTTCACTGAATCCGGCCTGTGTTTGTCTCTGACATATGCTGGTGCCAGTAGGCCCCGATATACTTCTCTCCGGAAGTCTTTCAGAATCAGCTTTTCGATGACTGGGCGTGAAGAGGACTGCAGTTCTTTATAAATCAAAAAAGCATTGACAACGCAACATTCAAGATAGTGAAAGAAAATCCTATGCCACCACTTATTGGATTTTCTGTCAATAGCATAGCATCCTTTGAGCTGATGAAATTTGTCGACAAAGTTCATGTTTTCGTCGTAGTCGATGACGGCCTGAGGACAAGACACTTCAGTACTGCTGCCATCACGCTCTCTGCGTTTTCCGTTTCCCACATTCGTCGGATCATGGTAGTCTGACAGAATCAATACTGATCTCTTGTCTTTCCATTTCAGCAAACTTACGTTTGTGTCACTAACCCGGTAATCATGTTGACATCTTTGTAAATGCTTGTCTAGCGTTGGTTTGTAAGCAAACCACCACATTCCCTTTGTAACTACTCAGTGAAAACACAAAATTAACAGTACCTACATGACAACACACATAAAATAGGTCTATGAGAATACGTTCAATAAAATACATTACAGAAAATATGTTACGTACCCGTTGTATTGATGTTTTTATCAGACACTCGAGACAAGGTACGTTAGCGCTATATTCAATGCAACTGGTATGCACTGACATTCATGCCGTGTACCCGGAATCTGTCATTTGTTTTGAAGCACAGTCCAAACGGACATACTAGTTCAACCGTTTATCGCTAGATGGCGTGGAATTAGAGTACCGTGATCGAAAAGAGGTGGTTAGTAACACTAACCACCAAGACTGAAAGAGTTAACTGGGGACTGATGACCTAGCTGTTTGGTTCTTTTCGCCTGTCAACCAACCATTTAAGTGAGTTTGAATGTGACGTCATGACCGGTGAACGAGAGAGAGAGAGCACACAGCAGTGTTTTTCAACCTGTGGGTCGCGACACCCAGACGGGTCGCAAAGTCTTGCTCGGGGTTCGCCGTCACAGGAGGAAGCACTTGCGCTATCAAATAACTAGGGAATCAGTAATACAAACACGTATGCCTAAGTGAAGTTTATCTTATGTTAAAATTACGGTGTTTCTTGTGTAACAGTAATTATGAATTGAATGGATCATAGATTGCTTTATGATACAGTTTTTTCATGTTGAATAAGTGCAAAGTCTGAAAATTGTCTTCGGAAACCAATATATAGCTAGAAGAACATCGCATAATAAGAAATTCTGAAAAATCTGAAAAAAGGATTTAGTTCTTTACAAATTGTACAGTGGGACCCTTTCTTTAATGAACAGTAATTCGCTTCTGAGTTTTATCTGAAATGCGAAACTTCGGCCGCAGTGTCCGAGCGGTCTGCGGCGCGCCAGTCACAGTCTACACGGCCGCTACTGTTGGGGGTTCGAATCCCCCCTCGGACATGGATGTTTCAAATGTTTGTAAATCTATGGGACTCAACAGCTTGGTTATTAGTCCCTAGCTTACGAACTACTTAACCTAAGGTAAACTAAACTGAGGACAACACAAACACCCATGCCCGAGGGGTAATCGAACCCCCGACGGCGGACGGCCACGCGCACCGCAACACGGCGCTCCATTACGCGCGGTTAATCCGCCGCGGCCATGGCTGTTTGTGTTGTCTTTAGTATAAGGTAGTTAATAAGTAGTTTTTATATTTAGGGACTGATGACCCCGCAGTTAAGTCCCTTAAGCTTAACAAACATTTGAACATTTGAAATGCGAAACTCTCGTTAAGTAAAATATATTTTCTATCGGAAATAATGTAAAAATAAGGCTAATGTGTTCCATTCCGAAAAATTCACAAAAAAATTCGTTCAACGAATGAAAAGAAAGGTGTAGCAAAATAAAGAATAAATTTGTTTCCTTTTACGGTGTGTGAGGATGTGTAAGGGGGGACGGGCTAGCCAGAATATTTTTTATTTGGAAGGAGGTCGCCAAAATAGTTTTAATTGGAAGGGAGTCGCATATTCAAAAAGGTTGAAAAGCACTGGTATACGGCATCTCCGAGGTAGCAATGAGGTGGGGATTTTCCCGTACGATCCTTTCACGAGTGCATCGTGAATATCTGGAAATTCAGTAAAACATCAGATCTCCGCTATCACTGTGACCGGAAAAAGATCCTGCAAGAGCGAGACCAACGAAGACTGAAAAGAATAGTTAAACGCGAAAGAAGTGTAACTCTTCCGCAAGTTGCTGCATATTTCAGTACCGGGTCATTAACGAGTATCATAGTGCGATCTATTCAACGAAACATCATCGATATGGGATTTAGGAGCCAATATTACACACCTGTACCCTTCAAAAATGTTCAAATGTTTGTAAATCTATTGAACCAAACTGCGTGGTCATCAGTCCGTAGCTTACAAACTACTTAAACTAAGGTAAATTAACCTAAGGACAACACCACACACCCATGCCATAGGGAGGACTCGAACCTCTGACGGCGAGCAACCGCGCGCTCCGCAGCGAGGGGCCTTAGACAGCTCGGCTATTCCACCGCGGCGTGTACCCTTCCTGGCTGCATTACAAAAAGCTTTACGCTTCGCCTGATCCCCTCAACACCGACATTGAACTGTTGATGACTGGAAACATGTTGCCTGGTGCGATAAGTTTCGTTTCCAGTTGTATAGAGCGGATGGACATGTACGAGTGTGGACTAGACCTTATGAATCCATGGATCCTGCATATTAGCAGGGGACTGTTCAAGCTGGTCTTTCTTCCTTTCTTTCTTTCTCTTTAACCCTTTCCCGCACACGCAGGGTCGGCTTCGTTATTCGGATTTGGCATGTTAGTATTGACGTGGTGGCCGGATGCCCTTCTTGTCGCCACCCCATGCCCCCCCCCCCCTCCCCAGGAGGAAATGTGTACCCAAAATGTCGGCGTATAGTGTTATATGTGCGGAAGTGTAAAGTGTTACGAAATGTTTCAAATGTTTGTGTAGTCTATGGGACTTAACTACGGGGTCATCAGTCCCTAAACTTACAAACTGCTTATGAACTACTTACGAACTAGGCGGCACAAATATCCATGCCCGAGGGGGATTCGAACCCCCGACCGTAGTGGTCGTGCAGACCGTGACTGGAGCGCCTCAGTCTCCCCGGCCACCGCGGCCGGCTGTTACGAAATGTTTGCGAATAGTGTAATTGAGGCGGGACTTGGGGACCAGGCCGGTATTCACCTAGGGGGATGTGGAAAACCGACCCCCTTCGTTAATCCGCCGGGCGGATTCGAACCGGGACCGGTACGCCTCCCCGCTCGGAAAATCGGTGCGTTAGACCGCACGGCTAACCGAGCCGGTAGGGGACGGTTCAAGCGGGTGTGGGCTCTGTAATGGTGTGGGTCATATGCAGTTGGAATGATATGGAACCCCTGGAACGTCTAGAACGACAGTTGACAGGTGACACGTACATATGTATCCTGGCTGATCTCCTGCATCCATTCGTGTCCATTGGGCAATTCCAGCAGGACAATGCGACGCCAAAAACGTCCAGAATTGCTACACAGTGGCTTCAGGAAAACTCTTCAGGGTTTAAACACTTCCGCTCGCCACCAAACTACACAGAGACAAACATTATTGAGGATATCTTGCACTGTGCTGTTAAGAAGGGATCTCTACCCCCTCGAACTTTTACAGATTTAATAACAGCCCTACAGCATGGATGGTGCCTATGCTGTCTTCAGCACTACTTCAGACATCGGTCGAGTCAAAATGTTCAAATGTTTGTAAATCTATCGGACCAAACTGCGTGGTCATCAGTCCGTAGCTTACAAACTACTTAAACCTAGGTAAACTAACCTAAGGACAAACACACATAACCATGCCCCAGGGAGGACTCGAATCTCCACGACGATCAACCGCGCGCTCCGTAGTGAAACGCTTTAGACCGCTCGGTCGGTCGAGTCCATGTCACGTCATGTTGCGGTTCTCCTGCGTGATAGCGGTATCCCTGCACGAAACTGGGCAGGTGACCCAGCTTCTGTGGCTCTTCGGTATACGATGAAAAGCTCTGACGTTGGCATACACCTTCAAAGAATTGAGTCAAGTGCGTTCTAGCGTCGTTAGCACATAAGTGTGAAAAGGAACATTCGAGTGGCGAAGTAAATTTTAACATCACCAGACGGCGTGCGGAATATGGCGCTTTTTAACAGTCGACAAATACAATTTTCAAAACATTTTATTGTACATATAGTTATTATAAAGGACCTATCTTCTTTTTAAAATACAAGTATGTTTTCCCAAAATAACGGGACGTTCGCCCTTGTGGGACAGTAAAAACAAGAATTAAAAGACTTAGTTGACAGTAAAAAATTTAGAAGTAACTTGGATACACCACGTAAGTCAGCTACATGGCGGAGTTAAAAGTCATAGGAAAAAAGAAGTATAAATTTATTTTAATAAAAATCCAATAACAAAGAAAATTTTATTTGTTTGTGAAACAAGCTAATTTAATGTAAAATCTATGTTGTAAATTAGTGCTATTACAGAGTTGCCACACTTATATACTACCAATTCTAGAATGCACTTCACTGGTTTCTTTGAATATGTATCCTATACATCAGTGCTTTTATGAGCCATGTACACTGGTTTCTATGTTTTTATTTTAATGCCGTTCTTATGGTTGATTGCGCAAAACGCTTATGCTTACGACTGCGTATTTTAACCGATTATCTATTGATGGCCCTTTCCGAAACCGATAATAGAGAGATTGTGTTGATATAACATTTAGCGACCTAATCTTTTCAAAAATGATTCTAAAATTGCTTATATGTTGCTGCAATAATTTCTTAGTTTTTGTTAGTAGATTATTTATTTTAAATACACAACATGTTTCGGGCTTAGCCCGAAGTGACCGAAATAATATGTACTGAGCATTGAGGCATTTTGCCATTTAAAAATACTGTTGTTATGTATTGTCATATAAGAATAAACATCAAACGTGGTCAAGATAATTATTTATATGTTGTGTATTTAAAATAAATATTCTACTAATAACAACTAAGAGATTATTCCAGCAACCCATAAGCAATTTTAGAATAATTTTCTTTGTTTTCTAATTTGTCATGTCGATTGCATACCTCTATCAAGACTTTCAGTGTAAAATAAGATATAGCGACCTGTTAACGATGATTTCGTATACTGAGTTAAACCGGAATTTTCGCATGCCTAATAAACAGAACTAATCACTTCCTGTTGTGTAATTTCTTTCACTTTGAATGTAAAGTAACACTTTTTTATTTATTATTATTTTTATTTTATTTATTTATTTATTTTTGTCAATAGCCATTCCCTTTATCGTTGTAGGTGGTATGTTGACACGGAATTAATCACCAGGGAAGTTCTGAACTCTGCCTAATGGTTCCTCTATTTCATCTTTACTTTCAATCAAAATTACAATAATATCTTCGTGATTGATACTCCCTGGCATTCTCACTTGATTCGTACACTCAAGTATTCATCCGAATCCATTACATTTTTTCCATTTTATGTGATTCTTATACAGGGTGTTACAAAAAAGTACGGCCAAACTTTCAGGAAACATTCCTCACACACAAAGAAAGAAAATATGTTATGTGGACATGTAACCGGAAACGCTTAATTTCCATGTTAGAGCTCATTTTATTACTTCTCTTCAAATCACATTAATCATGGAATGGAAACACACAGCAACAGAACATACCAGCGTGGCATCAAACACTTTGTTACGGGAAATGTTCAAAATGTCCTCCGTTAGCGAGGATACATGCATCCGCCATCCGTCGCATGGAATCCCTGATGCGCTGATGCAGCCCTGGAGAATGGCGTATTGTATCACAGCCGTCCACAATACTAGCACGAAGAGTCTCTACATTTGGTACCGGGGTTGCGTAGACAAGAGCTTTCAAATGCCCCCATAAATGAAAGTCAAGAGGGTTGAGGTCAGGAGAGCGTGGAGGCCATGGAATTGGTCCGCCTCTAGCAATCCATTGGTTACCGAATCTGTTGTTGAGAAGCGTACGAACACGTCGACTGAAATGTGCAGGAGCTCCATCGTGCATGAACCACATGTTGTGTCTTACTTGTAAAGGCACATGTTCTAGCAGCACAGGTAGAGTATCCCGTATGAAATCATGATAACGTGCTCCAGTGAGCGTAGGTGGAAGAACATGAGGCCCAATCAGGACATCACCCACAATTCCTGCCAAAACGTTCACAGACAAACTGGCGGTGAATCGAGGAAGTACAGTACATACTAACAAAACAATTGGGTATTTTGACAATCGTCCGCACGAATTATTTTAATTTATATTTAAAGAGAAATACTAAAATGAGCTCTAACGTGGAAATTAAGCGTTTCCGGACACATGTCCACATAACATATTTTCTTTCTTTGTGTGTGAGGAATGTATCCTGAAAGTTTGGCCGTACCTTTTTGTAACACCCTGTATAGGCATAAGAAGAAGCTGACTTCTCCTTCTCTCATTCCCAGTATGTGATTGTCTTTTTTCAACGTCTTGTGTTTGATGCGGCCATCGGTTCTCAGTAAATACAATAAACTTCCTGTTCCTGCAATTTCCTTTTACTTTCTCCACGCGCTTTACAACGTTTTAAGAGATTTCGTCAGCTCTGAGATACACTAGATACAAAAGATACATTGACGGCGGCTCTTTCATAAAATTTCAGGGTTATGTTACCTCAATTACTATCTAATTATTACCACTACTTACGTTTGTTTGATCCTCAGTCTCTGAACTAGAGAAAGATATCATTAAAGCAGTCTTAATTTTCGTTTTTACGTTTCATTGGCTAATTCTTACGTACTTACACCGCGTTTCGATCTTCGCTATTGTCATTAACGACTAAATTTTCATGTTTCGAGTAATGTTACAGTATTTTTACGTGTATTACGTTGCCTACAGCATTAGCATATTAAGTGTTTGTAATCCTATGGTGCCAAACTACGTTGGTCATCAGTCCCTATTCTTACAATGTACTTAAACTTAGTTAAACTAACCTAAGGACAACACACACATCCATGCCCGAGGGAGGATTCGAACCTCCGACGCGAGAGGCCGCGCGATCCGTATCGTGGCGCTCCAGACCGCTCGGCTACTCCCGCGCGGCACATTAACATGTTCATTGCTCTGTTTTTATTGGTTGAATCATCTTTCGTAATAGAAAAACTAAAGGAATGAATATACTTTGAAGTACCAGCTCTTTTTTTCTGTATGTAGATGATTTCTCCTGATTCTAATGCTTAATGTGAAATATTACAAAAAGTGTAAAAAGTCGTACTTATTTCAAACTGGGACTACATTATCTTCTAACATAGAGAATCTCCGTGGGAAATTGAAGTGTATGAAGCCGACGGTTAGTGATAGTTAGAATAACTGTTATTAATATGAAGGCCTCTTTGACTGCAATATCGTGTCACACACTAATGTGAGCTTCCTCTTCGCAATAGAGGTTCTTTTTAAAATTTTCCGGGGTTAATAAAAATTGTAGATGATAAAATTTCACACAGGCAACGCGACTGCGAACGAATGTTTTGGATTTCTTTTGTCGTAAACTGAGTGACGCTACAAATGATAAATGCACTCCGCGTTTCCACTGTTTACTTTATCTTTTAAAAGCAGGGCTTAGCAGAGATATATACTTCTCTGGAGAGACATACTACATTCAAACACCTTGTGGAATGTTGTCACGTTTCAGATGCAATGTGGAACGCGTCTGATGTGTCCGGAGTGAATAAAGTTGTTGGCATGAGAGTAACGAGTTAGCGGTTTCGTTTGCAAGCGCACTAGCGCTGTGAATACAGAGATGCTTTTACTGAAGCAAGCTTGGCTCTAATGAGCTCCTAACACGTTAGCGACGAAACTAATTATTTAGAACAGCTCTTGCAAAACGTTACAGGTATTTGTGAGACTTATTTCTCTACTACATCGTTACGCGCAAATTTGTAGCAGCATTTCTCAAAGTTCCCTAACGACCCTAAGTTATTAATATCGGCCGGCTCCAAGTAAAGGTATTGAGAACAGAATAAGTCAAAAGTCTTCCGACAGTCCTTTTATTTTGTATTTTGCTTTCTATACTTTTTCCTGTTTCGTAAGGTGGTCTCTTTTCTCACGAATCACAATAGCAAGACTTGTTTGTACAAGTAAATATAAAAGTTTGAAGTAAATTCGAAAATACGTTCGCATTAATGTCTGAGGATTTAGAATATCTCCATGAAGAGATACATAATCTGATGAAGAACACTAAGTCCAACAAGTTTCTTTCTGAGACATTTCGCTAAATATAATTACAAGACTATATTCAAATTTAAGTAATTACTAATGAAATATCTTAAATGGGGAAACACTGGTTGAGATTCCAGAAATGTCAGACTGAATAGAAGATGCGTTCAAGAACAATTAAGACATGTACTTAAGTGGGACCAAATTCAAATAGAATAAAATTGATTATTTTTTATAAAACAATTCGGACAATTTTTTTGGTTTCGTTCTAAAACGTTTCAGAAATTGAAGGAATCACAAACCGTTGCGCTGAAGAATAAAACATAGATAAAGGGCTTGAAAACAATAAATTCATGCTGCGTTGGAATGGCCGAGCACTCTAAGGCACCTTGCTTCTGAGCGCGTGGTTACTCCCACTTGGAGGTTCGAGTCCTCCTTCGGGCATGGGTGTATGTCTTATCCGTAGGTTAGTTTAAATTGAAGTAGATTGTAAGCCTTGGGACTGATAACCACAGTAGTTAAATTCCATAGATTTACAAACATTACATTTTTTATAAGAAATTCATCAGACAGTTAATCAAAAATCAAGAAAAGAGAATTTATTTAATAACAAGTGCAGTAATTGAAAACAAGTGAAGTTTTAAATTTAAGGGTAGAATTTCAGATAAGCAGTAATAGTTACACGATGAAATTTGTTGCATCGAACAACACTTTTCTTGAATGTCATCGAGAGGCTGTAAGGAAATGCAGTGAACATTTTATAATGGAAACCAGGAAAAAGAATAGAAGTATGAAGAAAATTAAATAGTACCATGTTCTCGGTAGACATTTCGTCTACGGAAAGGGCAAATAGGCAGAAACAACTAACAGAGAGAAAATTATATAGGCATTAAACAATTTTTTTAGGTAAATATTTTAGTACAAGAAATGAATCAGAGACACGGATAGCCGGCCGCGGTGGCCGAGGAGACTGAGGCGCTCCAGTCACGGTCTGCACGGCCACTAGGGTCGGGGGTTCGAATCCCCCCTCGGGCATGGATATTTGTGCCGTCCTTAGTTGTAGGTAGTTCATAAGTAGTTTGTAAGTTTAGGGACTGGTGACCCCGTAGTTAAGTCCCATAAGCTTAACAAACACTTGACCATGAACTTAAGGTAGTACGCCAATCAATATTTCAGTTCTGCAATTACTATTATACTTTGCAAGAATATTAGTACAGAAAGTGAGGACGAAATAGTACAAAATCCCTCAGATTTTTTTAAGAGGGGGGGGGGGGGCGTTGAGAAAGATTAAATTCGTGTAAATAGAATACACCTTAATGACTGTTTTTAGTACTATTGGAATGTTTGCGATTACTTCAGGGAAACTTCGACAACGAATGGCATAATTACAGTACTTGATAGAACAATCGCTTACTGCTACGCGGATAGCCGTAGACCTACACTTTAATATAGAGGCACCAAACAAGATTTTTCCATATGCACAAAAAAAAGCGTTTATTCCTAAACACGAATCATAAGACATTATAAACTTCCTCGACATATATCGGAGGTCAAACATGTCTTTAAGGTGTACAGAAAGCCTACATATTCAAGAATAGCTATTTCCAATAATTCTAATAGCCCAATACAATATAAAGTGCATTTCTTTACTTAGACTTGAGAAATATGCTTCAAGCTACTCCTTACGGACGAGAAAAGAGTAGAAAAAGTATTTATTATTGACGAGATTGCGTAAGAAACGATTATCAAGAACGAGACGTAGCTATATAAACCCATCTGTAAACGAGTAAATCTTAGTAAAAAAAAAAAAAAAAAAAAAAAAAAAAATACATAACGTATCCCGTCTCATTTCGCACAAATATTTTTCTTTATCCAGCGATAAATGCAGTGAGCTGAGTGTGCCTATCATCAGTTGCTGAGTTTGATAACCAACAAACATATATCGGGCAGATAGGAAGTCCGTTTCATACACACTACAAAGAAGATTGTAACGTAGGTACTAATCGCACATCATTGGGTGAAAATTTAAAGGGAAGCAAGCATACAGTCGGTAAAGTTCAGGACAGCAGGTGCCTTATCAACACAGTAGATAAATGCTCGTCGTTAAATATTCTGGAAGAATTGGAGATATTGACGGAAAAAGTCACGCAGGACAATTCATTAACTGAGCAGTGTGAGTTAAATATGAAACTTTTTTTTGCATCTTTAATAAGGATTAGAATATTAGGCTAGTACATTCTTTGTATATATCCATATGCCTGTTACGTTGCCACAAATGTGATAGCTTCCCTAGTTGTGCTTTGATGACAGACCCGAGTAACGGTTGTGTAGTAAGCATTAGGATCCAGTTCAAATGTTTATTAAGCTTAAGGGACTTAACTGCGGGGTCATCAGTCCCTAAACTTACAAACTACTTATGCACTACCTTATACTAAAGACGACATAAACATCCATGCCCGAGGGGGATTCGAACCCCCGACGGGGAACGGCCTCGCGCATCGTAGCATAGTGCCTCAATCCGCTCGGCCGCTCCACCGCGGCTAGGATCCAGTAAGCACCACTATGTTTGACAATGATGACGAACTATATTTCTTACATCCCTACACTGTTGCCGCAGCGACAACAACCGATTGTTGGTGATTAGCTTTTCCAAAGTCATTGCTAAGTATTCCAGTTAGTGCACATCTAGTGGAGCCCACTTACGACAGGTGAAACCAGCAATAAAATCAAACAGTGCGCTACTTACGGATGTCTTTTCTGCCTGATCTTAAAATATGAAATGAGCTTTTGTATTGTCCGCAATAACTCTACAGATCAGAGAGTTTAGTTTCATTTAGTTATTTGCATATTGTGAACTGTAACAGCGAACACTCAGTTTGATTTGAAATGAATGAGCTGTTTAAAATTATGAGCCGGCCGCGGTGGCCGAGGGGACTGAGGCGCTTCAGTCACGGTCTGCACGGCCACTACGGTCGGGGGTTCGAATCCCCCCTCGGGCATGGATATTTGTGCCGTCCTTAGTTGTAGGTAGTTCATAAGTAGTTTGTAAGTTTAGGGACTGATGACCCCGTAGTTAAGTCCCTTAAGCTTAACAAACATTTGAACATTTTGAAAAATTATGAAGGTCTCTTCATAAATACGTCCAGGTTTTCTACGTCTCTATTGACCATGTCGACGGGAAGTTAAATCCTTATCTTCCTTCCTTCCATCCAGGTTTTCAGAAGACGACTGCGCGATAGCTACAATACACAAAAATGGCACATGGCAATTGGTAGAGCATCTGTCCGAGATTCGATTCGTAATACGCCCCGTGGCGTTGTTGCACTGCAGGGCAGGCCTGTCAGAACATGCGGACAAATCATCCGCTCCGTATTGGCGCATCGAATTTCCTCTCGCCTGGGGATAGGCAACCCAATAACCAGATTTCCAAAGAGGGCTGCTGTTTGTCCGTGCGCAGGCAGCGACTTCGATTTGAGGCCGGTTTCCACAAGGGGCCGCCATGCGGAAAAATGCGCGGCATCGACCGGATGTCGGTAGTAGTTAATGGCGTTTCGTAGGTTCCCATTCATACCTCAGTGGCAGTGCCTCATTGGTTCCACTTGTAACGCTGGATAATCGTAGCGAAATGCTAGAGGGTCCTCGGCGTGTCGAAGCTTCGTGCGGGGAGTGGCACTGACACTCTACATAAAAAATCGCACTGACGTGTTTTACGGCCCACTTTAGATTTGTAGCTTTATAAGTTTTAGCAAACATTTTGGACCAAAACAATAATGTAAACAACAAAAAATTAATTAATAAAAATCTCTGAAACCCTTTTAGGAAAACAAAATTTTTTAGATAGGGGCTGCTTTTGAACCACTGACTTTTTTTTTCTCCCCTCCTCTCTCCCTCAGATAGATCTATGCTTTGCGGTCGTTGTTTCGGTTCATTCTCGAGTGTTCGTTGAATCTTTGGCTCAGCTTTTTTATTACAGAGAGCGTTTAGCCCCCTGACCGGGCGCGCTGAGCCACGGCGCCCCGCTATCCTTCAGCGTCACAGTCCAACGAATTGCCCACTACGCTACGTCCAACACTTGAAAGCCATATCCTTTAATCTCATACTATTGATGACTATTATTAACTGATGCTAATATGGCATTTGTAGACAGTATTACCATTTATCGTACGAAGAACGACGTGTTTTTGTTAATTCTTCAGTGCGCCATTGCTTTGGAATGAAAACGTGTAAGTTAAAATAACAAAATCATCAAATACGCAAAGCAAGATGGCTTATGCCAGAGAGAGTTCTGGGCGAGGAATGTCACGTGACATCTGCGAACGGCTGGTTTTCGTTAATTCAGTGGAGGGCGTCAAAACTCTGTTATTTTTGCAAATATCTCTCAAACGGCACGAGATATGAAAAAAACATAAGGGAACAAAGCTGTAGATAATCTTCTCCTCTACAAATTCGGTTATTAAATTTTAGCGTCAGATGAACGGTTTATATGCAATTAAAATTATATTACAAACGACCTTTATTTGATATTACTAACGTATTTCTTGTTGGAAATATTTGAAAAATGGAGGTTATGGTCTCTGTCGGCCTAAAATTATGTCTGTGAAATTTGGTGTTGATCGGTTGAACGGTTCGTCTTAAAAACGGGGAACACGTTACGGACGGACAGACAGACCGACAGACATCCCAAAATCGCCGTTATTTTTGTAAATATCTCTGAAACGATACGAGATATGAAAAATACATAAGGGAGCAAAGTTGTAGGAAATTTTCTCCTCTACAAATTCGGTTATTCAATTTTTGTGTCAGGTGAAAGGTTAAGCCGTTATTTTTATTTAAATTTCGAGCTGTCAAAAAACGATCGCAAAGGCTCTCTTTTAGTGTTACTACCGTTACCTAAAGTGGGCCAAAAGTAACGTATTTCGAATAGATAGAAAGAAACATCCTTTACGATTACGCAATATGCAGAGCACACTTTGGAAGCTGTTACTTCCATAAAATATCTGTGAGTTGGAGTAAGGAGCGATTTGAAGTGGAACGACCACATAAAATTAATCGTGGGTAAGGCGGATCCCAGAATAAGATTAATTGGAAGAATCTACAGGTAGTGCAGACCATCAACAAATGAAGTAACGTACAAAACGCTCATGCCACAAATATTTGAATAATGCGCTTCAGTGTGGTATCCTTACCAGATATGGTTGATAGAAAAAAAATCGCACTCTCGTGTTTTACGGCCCACTTTAGATTTGTAGTTTTATAACTTTTTGCAAACGTTTTGGACCAAAATAATAATCTAAATAATAAAAAATTATTTAATAAGACTGTCTGAAACCCTTTTAGGAAGAAAATTAATTAATGGCTGGTTCCGAACCACCGACCTTTAACGTCATAGTCCAACGCCTTGCCCACTACGCTACAGCTACGAAACAATAGATGACTCCTTTGATCTCATACTACTGATGGCCGTTGTTAACTGATGCTAAAATGGCATTTGTAGACACTAGATTATCATTTATCGTACGAAGAACGATGTGTTTTTGTTAATTCTTGAGCGCGCCATTGCTTTGAAATGACGACGTATAAGTTACAATAAGAAAATCATCAAATACGGAACTCAAGATGGCGTATTCCAGAGAGTTCTTGGCGAAGAATGTCACGTGATATTCAATGGAAGGTGTCAAATCCCCGTTATTTTTGCAAATATGTCTCAAACGATACGAGATATGAAAAAAACACAAGGGAGCCAAGTTGTAGAGAATTTTCTCCTCTACCAATTAGGTTATTCAATTTTCGTGTCAGATGAACGGTTCGTTTGCAATTACAATTATATTACAAACGGCTTTTTTGGTATTACTATCGTATTTTTTGTCCAAAAAATTTAAAAAAGGGAGGTTCTGGTTTCTGGCGGCCTACAATCATGTCTGTAAAATTTGGTGCTGATCGGTTGAACGGTTCGTCTTAAAAAAAGGGAACACGTTACGGACAGACAGACAGACATACATCGCAAAATCGCCGTTATTTTTGCAAATATCTTTGAAACGCTACGAGATATGCTAAAAAACATAAGAGAGCAAAGTTGTAGAGAATTTTCTCCTCTACAAATTCGGTTATTCAATTTTCGCGTCAGATGAATAGTTAAGCCGTTATTTTCATTTAAATTTCGAGCTATCAAGACGATCGCAAAGGCCCACTTTTAGTGATACTACCGTAACATAAAGTGGGCCAATACAAAAGGTCCACGGGAGAGCAGCACTCTTCGTTACAGCTTTAGCCTGAAAGCGTCACGGAGATGATCGGTAAACGAACAACATAAAAGTAGTACATATCTTCTGCGGACTTTTGTTTCATCAAGCACTTTTCACTTTGTGGAACAGACAGAGAAGCGTTGTTATTGATCACACAATAACAGGCTATGTAAGCGTTGTTATTAACCCAGATAGAGCTGACGTCCTTCCAGAAGGACGAGAACGGTAACTTACTTTTCCACTCTCATAATTAAGAATTCGTTCACAGTGTCGTATTTTATTCCTTTGAGTAGCCTGCTCCCATTGCAGACCAATTCTAACTTATATTGTTGATTTGAAAGAAGTTAGATACTGCTTATACAGAAGATATTGAAGACTTCCTCGTAGTTGGGTTTGTATTTCTGTAACATTCTTTCATTTTTGCGACATTTATATCTATATATTTCAATTTAAATGTATTTCACTAAGAATGATTCACCAGATTAAAATTCTAAAACATTCATTTTGACGTCCTTCCAGAAAGAAGGGCAGTATTGCAACACTAATCATGTGATCATGAAACAAATCACTTATAACGAACTTGTGCAGTCATATGAAGGTAATTAATAGCTTCTGAAAACAAATTTAAGCCAAAAATAATTCCGCTCTATCTGGGTTAAACACACAACAGTGTCTGTTCGCCAAACTCGGTTATTTACTTTCAGTCCTATAGTTTAAATCGTTTACTTGTATCTGTTACAATGGCTGTCGTTTTATAATGGTGAGTAAATTGCTTTTTCGATCTTTCTAAAACGTTTCTGTGTTCAGATTTTTGAATGGTATTTAAAAGCTGTTTTTATTACGCTATGTCGCACCCCTATAGCAAATTCAGTACACCATATTCCCATAAAGTCCCACCATCATATCGAAAACATGACAACCTAGAATCTATTATAGATGGAGAATCGTAGTATGTTATAAACGGTTTTGCAGTTTTCTTCGTTTGTCCATTATTGTGGGTTTAAGTCGGAGAGATGGGCCACGAGAATTTGCAATATGTTTCCTGGAATGCGGAATCCAAATCTGTGACAAAGATTCTGCGAGATTTTCGTAGTTATTAAGGGAGATCACGCCCAGTAAAGAAACGTATAATGAGATTTTTCAAACAGTTAATGGGGACAGGCAGTGTCAAAAGACATTTCTCGGTGAGCTGTAACCGCCCATCGTCTCCAAGCATGATTAGGCATCACCATATTGGAGACATACTGAGAGACAAATTTGCAGAGATGTTGATGATCACCATTATCCCATCACAGGAACGCCGCGCTCAACCGATGACCAGATAAAAAATTTCTTTTTCTCAGGGATAGCGCGTACAAAACGCCATCAATGCCATTACTTCTCTTAGTGCACGAATCAACAAACTAATCATAACGTTCGATAATACAGTGCCGATCCATGCATAAGCAGGTTTCTAATATCGTCCTAATGCTCTACGAGTGACGTGTGGGGCACACATTGAAATACTTGCATAAAGAGAAGAAACTTTGAGAGCTATTAAACGTTTTACATGATACCACAATGCTCTATCTGTAATATATTACAAGTAATGGTAATCTCAAATGTTAGAGGAACTTTATGGAAATCAAATAGATTGCAACACCACGGTTAGTCGACAATTTTGGCAGTGTTTGTTGTGTCATCTAAAAGAACGGGCACAGCTATATATGCTAAAATGAAGGTTTGTGGAAAGCTGAAAGTGTAGTTAAAATGGCATATTGATCAACAATAATCTTGTCACGCCCTGATTATTCGATGTCATATGTGACTAAGAATTACAACGGACAACCGAAGTAGTAAATTAGGGAAGTAAAACGAAACTTTTGCCATTTGTTGTGGAAGACCCCACATTTTCACTGATGCATCGTAATTCGAAATATTAAATTCGAAATGAGATTACAATACTTCGTCCCACTATTTTAGCACAAAAGAATGCCTGGTAAAAGAATAGAAATTTTCCAAGATCCATGCATGTAATAACGAGCAGAAAGGACTGACATATTTGTATGTGACCTAATTACAAATGAGAGAAGAAAGTGCGACGTGGATTAACATAGCTCGCAAAGTGCAGGAAATAGATTGCGGTTTAATTAATACCCGATAATGAGTTGTGGTTTCTGTGGTTAGCACTGTATACTTGCTGAGAGCGCAACATAATTCGAGCTTCCTGGCCGCTGCGAATCTGCGAACAAAACAGCATCACCTCTTCTTATTATCATTATAATGAACGTGTTTCGTTCCTTGGTAAGCACTGATTATGTCGCGGTCATTAGACTATATGGATAATTTACATCTGCATTATCCATCCAGCTGTATTCCGATATTTAGCTCACTTACTTTCAATGAATTAAAGATAGACCCCTACAAAGGTCGATTCATATACATAAACGAGACTGCTAAAAGTTTGCGCTAAACTGAACTTTATTTTGCTTAAATTAAAAAGATGGCAACGACAACAAAGTACGAGGCGTATCAATAAAATAAGTCTCCTTACTTTTTAAGAAAAACAAATACAACGTAGTTACAAGAAAAACTTTATTTGCAACAGGTACAATAATTTTAGCCTAGTTTTGACATAGGCACCAAAAGAATTAAGTCACTTGCCATATCGTGGAATCAAATTCAGTATTCCTATGTCGTAGAAGTCTGACGCCTGTGAAAGGAACAAGCAAATGAAACGTATATATGAGATTGTCGCTCATTTCTACTTTAAAAAGACACAGAGATAAGTAATAAAAGAACTTCCTGGAAGTATCGCTTAGTATTCGGAATAACAGCAAAATTATGGACTGCTTCCCTCGCTCAAAATTGCGCCGTAAACACTGAAGCTGCTTCCTCTGCGCAGTATGTTTAGAGAGTCTCAAGACATTCTACCTAAGCAATGAACTCGTAACAAACGTCGCGATATTTTACAATGATTTAAATAACTTCAGATGTCACTAATATAAACAGATTAAAGAAAAGCGGTAATTACGTTAAAAGCTGTGTGTGTGTTGTATGATGTTGAACCTATCGTTTAATCAGACAACAAATTGTTCATTAACACAGCAATTTGGTTTAATTATGGCCCTGATATTGATGTATATAGTGTTAAATAAGAAACAGTTTATTAAACTGATTATGTGCGCAACGGATCTTTTAACAAAACAACTGTGGCAAGTCACCACATGAGACACTGACTATACTCAAAAAATTTGACTGCGAGAAAGATATTAAAAACCACAAAACACTTTCTTAATGTTTGACTGCGAGAATTTTATGCAGATCAGTACCTGATTATTGAAATTTAGTATCATAATCAATTAACTGTAGTGTTGCATAACAATCATTTACTACGGCACAAAATAACGAAATCTGTTCATTACTAAAATCAATACTGCACTGTAAATTCACAAATAACTAATTATCAAATAAAGGAAATAGGTTAATCTTCTAACTACGTAAATGAAACAGGAAAGAAAGGTCAACTTTGTTACTTATTATTAATAATCACCATTACATTACCTACATAATACAACTTTTTCCTAATGACATGAAATGGAATTACCTTCATTCCAGCGGTGGTACAACGTTTTCGTAGTAATAAGAAATACAATATATATTCCAAATACAATCAAATCAACTTGCTGGCACAGCAGCCTCTACTCTACATCGGAGCCATACACACAACACAACCGCTCTCTAAGCGAGCTAAACCACAAGTCCCAATCTCTCTCTGCGCGAGCTACAATGCTATGCAATACATGATCTTTGCCAAAGATGAAACTTCACAGAGTTAAGTACACATATCGATACACACAGTAGAAGCAGTATTATACATTTTCTTGCAAGCAAGTTACTCGACACAAAACAGGAGGCACAATATTAGACATTTCTTTATAAATTTTTTATGGACACGTTTCAACGTAACAAAACGAAACTGAATTCTCGAAACGCATTCCGAAGAACTTAAAAAACAAGTTTCTTGGCAAACTACAAGACAGATTGGATGTTTGTACAATGCTGGAAATAAAAATTAGTAGGGAATGGCGGATGGATGGAGGGTTAGGAGGGAGGGGGAGGAGCAGCAGCTACAGGAGGTGGAACTCGCCTCTATGGAATGTGGTGTACAATACGGTGGTGACCTGGAAGGATGATACGATGAAACATGTCATGGTCGAACACATGGACAGTTGAGATGTTCAAATGTTCGTATAGTCTATGGGACTTAACTACGGGGTTATCAGTCCCTAAACTTACAAACTACTTATGAACTAACTAAGACTAAGGACGGCACAAATATCCATGCCCGAGGGGGGATTCGAACCCCCGACCATAGTGGGGACAGTTGAGGAAGATGACGAGTAGGCGATGGATAATGACCGGTATACTGGGACGTCGTCGGTAGCGGCGCGGCTTGCGGCTGGAATGGCGACAGTGAGAGCGACGAGTCTCGAGCAGGAACATCGCGGATAGCAGCAGAGGCGGGATCTGGAGCAGCAAGAGCGACGCCGGTGAGTTGTCCTGGTCAGACTGATGACCCCGTAGTTAAGTCCCATAGACTCTACAAACATTTATCCTGGTCAGCCAACTAATGCTGGGGGTTGGTTGGGCCATATTGCTGTAAATATTCCCTTTTAAAGGGTACACACAGGTAGCGCTTTGTCAGCTATGTCACTACGCTATGCGTTGGCGGACGGCTTTGAAACGATGCTCATTACATTTCCTATGCGTCTAGTGGCATCTGACACCATCGGATCAAAATCGTCTTCCTTCAAGATGTACTAATTTCTTACTACAGTGTAAATGTCATAAATAAATAGATGTGTTCTGTAACTACTCCAACGATTGTGCTATAGTACATACACCAGTTCCGTCTGCGGTGCATGTGCTCGCAGCGAACCTGAGGCAAATGATGTGTTTACGTAACTGGCATCTGTTGCTTGGGGAGACTGCTTTCTTCTTCATCGAGGCTATACTATGAATTTTGATAAGTGAAGACGGCGAAAATAACGCACAGTCTGAATTTGACAGTTCACTAGAAAAACCGTCGACCTTTGAAAGCCACAGTTGGATATCTATGTATTTATCGAAAAATTGCCTCTAAACCTTTTGGACCAAACTGCTATGGTCATTTTTCCCGACATTGAAAAAACTACTTAATCTAACTTACATTAACCCAAGGGTACGACACACACACACACACACACACACACACACAAACACACACACACACACGCGCGCGCGCGCGCGCGCGCGCGCTCTCTAGGGAGGATTATAAACCCCGATGGCGAGCAGTCGTGTACTGTGCAGCAAAGCACCTTAGAGCGCTTGGGTACTACGCCGCGGCTAAGTTTATTGTTAACGCCTCATGTAGTACTTCTTATTCAGTTTGATACTTTCTTGAACTCCGTCTTTTTGAAATTCAAACTCCCGGGACTTGGGTGAACCCTTGTCGACAGGAACGGTGGTGTACGTAAATTTCGACACTGCAACAGTAAAAGCAGTAATGTGACTATCTCTCATGTTGACTTTGGCATACGCCACGCGCGCACTTTTAATTTACCGTTTGAAATTTGAAACCAGACCATAGCTCGACATTTGACACCATATGGCAGCCGAGACGGAGTGGCCGGCTGCATTGAGGCGCTATGTGCGAAGCCGTACCCCATCGGGCATGTATGCTTGTGTTGTCTTTAGTTTAAGTTAGTTCATATGTATTTTGTAAGTTTAGGGACTGATGACCCTGCAATTAAGTCCCATAAGCTTAATAAACATTTGAAATTTTTTGCCATACGTCACTGTTTCGTCTGTTTTTAAAGAACAGTAGTTCTTTGCTTACATATTTCAAGTGGGAACGAAGTGTGAAATGTCAAAATGGTTGTTAAAAAGCACATTCCCTTGTTTAATTTAGATAAAGGCCACAGTGCGTTTGTGACTTTTAGCGACCAACCGGAAACGTGTAGCTTTTGTAAAGGTATCGGGCATTACAGACAATCGTGTCCCAAACGTAAATGGTCTGTTCAGCTACCGCTCGGTGAAAACGCCCCCGCGGTCATCACGTCGATTTCTGCCGCCGCCTTGGCTTTCGGTTTCTCCACCCCTCTCTAACCCCAACCAAACCAGGTAAACGACGAACATTTTATAGACTGAAACTATCTGGCAGATTAAAATTATGTGCCGGAACCGGGACTCGAACCTGGGACCTTTGCCTTTCGCGGGCAAGCGCACTACCGACTGTGCTATTCCGACACGACTCACGATGCCGCCTCACAACTTTACTTCTGCCAGTACCTCTCCTCCTACTTTCCAAACTTCACAGAAGCTCTCCTGCAAACACGCAAGACTAGCACTCCTGGAAGTTTCATATCAGCGCACACTCCGCTGCAGAGTAAAGTTTCATTCTGGAAACATCCCTTAGGCTGTGGCTAAGCCATGTCTCCACCATATCCTTTCTTCCAGGAGTGCTAGTCTTGCGTGTTTGCAGGAGAGCTTCTGTGAAGTTTGGAAAGTAGGAGACGTGGTACTGGCGGAAGTTGTGAGGCGGCCTCGTGAGTCGTGTCGGGATAGCACAGTCGGTAGTGCGCTTGCCCGCGAAAGGCAAAGGTCCCAGGTTCGAGTCCCGGTTCCAGTACACAATTTTAATCTGCCAGGAAGTTTCATATCAGCGCACACTCCGCTGCAGAGTGAAAGTTTCATTCTGGATTTTGTAGACTGTTTTAACGTAAAATGGCAAAAATTGGTACAGAGTAGGTACGACGACAGCAGCTCCCAAGTGTTGGGTGCGGGTTGCTAAGCCGGCTGTCAGCCAGTTGTTAATTGATTGTACACGCGAGGCGGCACAGTGGCGTTGGACAACGGATCGCTTACAACAGAGCTGCTTGCGCGATCTCGCCCGGTGCATGACGTCACAGCCCGGCCGCCTGCCTGTTTACAAACACTTCCGCGCCAAACTTTTAGCTAAAAAGCGCCGGTAGGGCGCCGGCGTCATTGTGCGCAGCCAACCAGTGGGTGCCGTGGATGGAGAGCCGCTATCGATTTACCACCTGAACAGAGAGCGGAAAGGCGACGGCAGTTGCGCATTTCCACCTGGCAACGGAGGGTGACCACTCAGCCGCAAACTCAGAGAAATCTACTCTCTTCTCTGACACGGATGTCGATTCTGCGGCGTTGTGAGGTTTTCTGGAACCTATTCCCCGTGTCGTGGACCACACATCTATAATCGAACTCAATCAATATTTTACGTCCGACGAGTTGCGTGACGCGATCCCACAAAATTCCAAGAGAAATCTCCCGGACCTGACGGCATCCCGGTTGAATTTTATTTAAGGGTTTTTGATCTTTTTAATCATATTTTTATGTCAATTGCCAACGAAATTCTGAACGGCGTTGTCATTCATGACGAATTTGAGGAGGAACGGGTCACACTCATTCCGAAATCAACCGCCGAACACTTTGTTATATTCCGATTACTAAATCGTAAATCTAAGTGTAGCACTCAAACAGGTCCCACCAAATGTGCTTAGTAAACATCAGACTTGTACCATAAGAGATACATATTTTTGAAGGCATTCTGGCTTATAAAGGTTGTGTAAAAAGTGAAATTCCAAGGGTGGCCGAGATGCTGTTAATTGACTTTCAAAACGCCATCGACCGTAAAAGTCACATGTACCTCCGTATAGTTATGACAGGTATGGGTTTGTGGTTTAAATTTACCACCATGGTGCGTCATCTGTTAGATCATGCTACTTCTAGGATGTGTGTAAACGGTCACCTCACCCCATCTTCTGCGGGCCGCTCGGTGTGTCAGGGGTGTTCCTTGACCATGGTTCTCCGATTATCGTTAACTATTCAGGAGGATTCAGACAGGCCATGACCGACTAAAATATAAATCATATGCAGATGATCTAGGTGTGTTCATTCAACAACCTGACGACGCTTGCAACTTGTAGCGTGTTGTATCAATTCGAAAAAGCGACGGGCGCCGTTGTCAACACCCCTAAGAGTTCTGCTCTCGCTCATCCGTCCAGTGCACGCTTTGCGTTGTCATTGGTTCTGTTTCACGAAACAAACATGAAGTCATCGGTGTTCTCTCCACCTCGAATCTGCAGCAGATGGAAGCGTTGAATTGGCGCTTCGCGCTTCATAAAATTAGAGCTGTTGTGCGCATATGCGCATCTCGTAATCTCGCTCTCCGTAAGATTGGGTCTGTGATTGGCACACACATTCTTGTTAGGGCGCAGTACAAATTGCCAAGGCTCTACTACATTGGAAGAGCAAGGAATTGTATTATTTGTTGATATTTATATTAAGTAGTTTGTAAGTTTAGGGACTGATGACCCCGTAGTTAAGTCCCATAAGCTTTACAAACATTTGAACAATTTTTTTTTTATATTTATATCATCTCGGCCTGAGGAACAAGGCAGGATTGTTCCTATTCGCGTTCTTTGATGGGACGCTATTTCAATGTAGGAGAGCCTTGGCAATCTGATACGCATTTCACAGGGACCATAAGGCAGAATTAAAGTATCTGGTGTGGAGGGAAACTTGCTTTAAGATAGTCCGTGTAGTCGCTTTGGTTGCAACGCTGTGTTAGCTGCAGGGTGCCTGGCGCCGTGGCTCAGCGCGCCCGGTCAGAGGACTGAACGCCCGCTGTAATAAAAAAACTGAGCCAAGAAGATTCAAATGTTCAAATGTTTGTAAATCTATCGGACCAAACTGCGTGGTCATCAGTCCGTAGCTTACAAACTACTTAAACCTAGGTAAACTAACCTACGGACAAACACACACACCCATGCCCCAGAGCCAAGAAGAAATCGAACTACTACGAACATACACGATGAGCAACCGCAAGAAATCGAACAACCCACAGAAAAAAAATGATCTAAAGTAGCTACCTAGTAAGTAGGAGGTCCCGGGTTCGAATCCTGGTCACAACATAAATTATAATTCAATGCCACCCCTTACGTTTTAATACCTTCGGTATAACGAGACAATATTGTCTCAAGGAATTGTATTATTTGTTAGTTGAAGTAGTTTGTAAGCCTAGGGACTAATAACCACACAAGTCCCTTAGATTAACAAACATTTGAACATTTTATTGAACTCGTCAGTTGCATTTGGTATTTAAGCGAATGATAGGACAGTGATTGCATTGGCAATACTAACTCTGTGTGATTTCGTATTCCACGCTGTAAGAATGACGTATGAGGGTGGGCAGAAAGCCTTCTGAGGAGGAGGACGCTGAAGGGAGACCGGGAAAGCAGAGCGGTGAGCCGCACCGGGAGTCATCCCTGGGGAGCTGTTGGGGAGCGGCAACTCAGCAGGGGAGCGGCCAAGGACGCGCTTGTGTCTCTGACTCGCCACTCCAACTTCACAGTCATCCAGTCGCCAGACAACACCATGATCCGCAAAAAAGGCATAGGTTGCCTAAGATCGCTTCAACAATCTTTAGTGGTCGGTTTCGGTAGGTCTAGGCAGCGATCATCAGGTTTTGCAAATTATTAAGAGTTCATGAAAACCATTAGTATTGCGTCATAATAGCAGGGTGCTAGGAACATCATCGTGTCAAGAGTAAAAACAGCATCAAAATAAAATATACAACTTGTTCGCTGATGTTTCCAGAGACTATCCACATAATAACACAGCGCGACACCTGGAAGACCTGGTGACGGCAGCCGAGATGTGCCGAAACCGGTCAATAAAGATTTTCGTCGCGTATTAATGATCTATGAAACAAGTATTAATCTAATCTAATCCTTACTAGCATTATTTCTCACAAAATTTATGACTGTGCTCATTCACTGATGTGCAATGTGAATCGTGTGAAGTGTACTAGTATTGATGATGAACAGAACATAAGTGCAATCTAACATTTAATATCTGTCTTACATGTGAAAAATGGAAATGAGCGGACGGCTTTCTTGGCCGGGAGAACCCTTGCAAGTTTGTTCGGCCGCCTTAGTGTAAGTCTTTTATTTGACGCCGCGTGGGCGAGTTACGTGCCGATGGTGATGATTAGGACAACACACAACACCCAGTCCCCTGCCGGAAATCGAACCCCGGCCTCCTGTGTGGTAGTCAGCGACGCAGCCACTGAGCTACGGAGGCGGACTCTTACATGTGAAACCACTACTTAACAGATATGCTGTTTGTTTTGATAGCGGGAGCTCTACTTTAAGCTCATCAGCGCTCTCGCTAAAATATTGCCGCGGAGTGTAGTTTCGATTAATCTGAGCGACAGTTCTTTTAGAACTTTTGTTAAATATTGTTTCAAAAGGCTACATACAGTTACCTTCCGTTGATGAAATTATTGAGGTATTATAATAAAAAAGATCAAAATGCGTCCTTAGTAATCCGTTGCTTATTAAAAAAGAGACCATATCCGCATATAAGCTGGGACCTGCTAATATACGAACAAATACATAAAATGTGTATGACCTATTATAACTCTTACGAGACTGGGACCCGAACCCGAGCATTGTATTACTAACTGCGCTGTCCGAGATCACCCCAGAGACATGGCGACGAAACAGTTTGGTTCCTACCATCATAATATGGAACATTCCTATTACATGCAGTAAGATCTGTTCGAAATTTTCTCTAATTTTCTTTCAAAATTCCGATGTTACTGTTCCTTCATTAGGCACATGTTATGAATATTTCAATATTGTTAATGTTCATATTTTTGTAAAGCTATGCAACTTAACTGCTGCGGGTATCAGTCTCTAGGCTTCCAAACTACTTAAACTAACTTTATCACATTCATGCCCCAGGGAAGTGTCGAACCTCCGACGGCGAGCAACCGCGCGCTTCGCAGCAAGGCACCTTGCAGCGTCAATATTATAGAAACAATTTTTTCCCATAAAACTTTATTATTCAGATCATTCAATTTGATGTTCTGGTTGCAATGAGGTAATTACTTTATTTAGAAATGATGCAATCAAAAGTTATTACAATTACGAAATTTCGGATATTTAGCAGAAGGAAAAATGTTATGCACTGACAGATGGATTTGGAAGGAAATGTCACTTTCAAATTAGAGAGCTGTTTTTCCTTCTCTTCGTAACACACGTACATTGATAACAAATTCTATTATTAAAAATTATTAACTTCCAATGAACAAATTTTGAAACACAATATGTATCCCTTGGTTGCAAACACGGAATTCGCATTGCGTACGCATAGTGAAGTACTATCTTTTTTTTTTTTTCATGCAGCTCATAACAAATAATGTATAAACAAAATATAATTCACACTGGCCAATGAAGAGAAATATTCTAATTTTTTAGGTTTTATATAATATCGTAAATTAAAGAAATAGAACAATATACTATGTAACATAACGATCATCCCGTTTTCGTTAGTCTTGCTTCAGTCTGTCTTTAGTCACCATATAGTGCTAGTTCCGAATCAGGTTTCATCGTTCAGTTCAGCTTGGAATCGGTTACGTTACAGCCCAGCCTCGGGACCTGTTTGTGCTTTTTCTACATTTAGTTTAATCAAGGCTGAGCAGGAGTATTTCATTGGTATGAGCAGTATCTCTTGAAATGTGCGGTTTCCGTTCAGATAAGGAACATTGATGATTGTGGCAACTTAAGTGTCGTGTTTATCATTAAATTACGTGTTACACAACCTCACAAAACTTTATCAAAACTTTATACTTACGGTGTTGATCATATCTCTCTGAAGAGATAGGATCTTTGAAGCTCCGCCTATGTCCGTAGTAGCTACTTGTTTATAAATAATGGTAGTCATTGTAAAAGGACTTAGTAATCACCGTTAGGATCTTACTGAAGCAATTAAAGACTGGTGAAATTACGATTTTGAACTTGTAAGAAAAGAATTTTTGTCTTTCATAATAAATCCTACAGCCATAATCTCAGCTTCAAAATACCGTGAGTGTGAGAAGTGAAATTCGTAAACAGAGTAAGAACCCATCTAGATTCCGATAAACCAGTAAGATCAATGTTGCTAAATTAAACATAATGGAAATACGCTATTTGAAATCGAGTCCCTAACGTTTTTTCCATGAAATGGGAGATTGCGATGAAATTAATTAAAACTCGAAACGAATTAATTCATAATCAAAATTAAAACAAATACAAACTGGATGAAATAGGAACACTGTCTACTTAAAATGAGATTCAGAACGAATATGAACTTATGATCACTTTAACTCGGCACTTTATAAAATCAACAAAAGATTGAAATGCTCCTCACGCAAACAGTTTTCGCAAGTAAAGCTAACTAAAGACAAATGAAATGTCGTTGTACGTTCCGTTAATTAACTGAATAAATCCCTTGAAATTCAACCAGACTAAGCAGTGTTTGATTGTCCTATCTCCGTAACCCTGAAGTTAAACACTATGGACTCAGAAAACCTAGGATAAATGTCAATTCCCACGTAACAATCCGCTGCTGTGTCTATGTTCACCAACAAATACAGTCGTCACGGTGTACCCGATGATGGAGGATAGCAAAAGATCGCTCAGATATCTCGAGATCACGCAAAGTCGTCATCAGAACGACTCAGCGCAAAACTCCAGAATTACTGTACTCTCGACAAATGCAGCCAAGAGCAGTCTCCGCTCAAAAGATAGCTCCCCGAGACGACCTCGCTATTGTGGCGGATAGCGGAATCCTCTCTCTGCCCGTATCCTTCTTCCTACTCCCACCAGCACCCTAGAAACAGACGCCCATACTATAGTTAGTAGACTGCCGAATGGCAAGCCAGTAAAGTGTAAAATGAGCTCCTCCCCAGCTATATCTCGAGTAGAGCGCCAGCTGAGCATAATCTACTCTCATACCTTATTACAGAAATTCCCCTTTGACACCAGAGAGCGAGAAATGAACTGGAACATTGTTTCGCGAACTTTGTCGTCTCCCCGCCCCCCTCGCCGTGTGCTCGTGTCGGAAAAGACACTTTTTTAATGCCACGATTCCTCACCGTATTAGCTGGGCCCCATCCAAGAATAGTTAATTGAGCTCTATGATGCAGTGTTTCGACATTGGACACGCATTCGAGAGGACGGCTGTTTAAACCCACCGCTGGCCTTCTAGATTTAAGTATTCCTTAATTTACCGAAAGTGTTCCTGGCAAAGTCCAGAATGTTTCCCCTTGAAAGGCGCGGCAGAATTCCTCCCCCATTCGTAACATAAACCATCTCTACGGACGATGCTGTCGACGGGTCGTTAAGCCCTGATATTGCGTCCTTTCTTCCAAGAATAGACAGAACTGACAAGGTGTTATTTGGAAGCGTTGTTAAACCCTTCAAGTAGCGGTGCTCCCGTAAGTCACTATTCCGGTGGCGCTCATTTAACCCTTTAATGCATAGTGTAGCTGATCACCTACATACCTTATTTTTCCCATTACCTCTCAAACTGATCAAAATTTTACCACACATTCATTTGGCCGGCCGCGGTGGCCGCGGGAAGTGAGGCACTTCAGTCACGGTCTGCACGGCCACTACGGTCGGGGGTTCGAATCCCCCCTCGGGCATGGATATTTGTGCCGTCCTAGTTCGTAAGTAGTTCATAAGTAGTTTGTAAGTTTAGGGACTGATGACCCCGTAGTTAAGTCCCATAGACTATACAAACTTTTGAAAAATTCATTTGTAGCTGCTTTTATACATAGTGTTACATATGCTAGTAGCTCAGCCTAGAAATTATAAATTGTGGGGTGCTACTGAATCAGTTCGACAGTTAGCTGCATTGAGTTACTCCTAACATGTTCGTTTTCTTTACTTTAGTATTCCTCTAATGCCATCCAAAAGTAGTCAATCACATACTACTGTCCCATTATGAGTTACTTTCTTCAAAGATTAGAGGCATAACAGTGACAGTTACTGCATCGGATACATCATGGAAGCACTATATAGCTCACCGGCTACGAACTTTTTGTTGCGAGTTGTACGTAATAATTTTAAGGACTTTGTTTGAATATTTTTCTCAGTATATACGCACTATACATTAATCGTGGTAGTTTTCATAGCTGAAAATAAAAAGTCATGCATTAAACGGTTAACCCACTGAAAACCAGCACAGTCTTGGGAACGCGCACGTTTCGGGATAGAGCTACCTGTAGCACGTTTACCCTCTGTTGGTCGATATTCAGGTCGTGTACCACTCCAGTACACAGTTTTGACTTATTGCAAGAAGGAAAATGAAATACAATGAGGTGTCAAAACATTTGGGATACAGCCGCGGCGGAGCGGCCGAGCGCATTGAGGCGCTATGCTTTGATGCTCCCCTCGGGCATGGATGTTTGTGCTGTCTTTAGTATAAGTTAGTTCATAAGTAGTTTGTAAGTTTAGGGACTGATTACCCCGCAGTTAAGTCCCATAAGCTCAACAAACATTTTTTTGAACTTGGGATACTTCGTAATGTAGACTTGGACCTCAATTTGCCCTGCGAAGAGCATCAGCTAGATGTGGCCTGGACTAAGAAGTCGTTGGTACTTCCCAGCAGGAATCATGAACCTTGCTGCCCTATAGCCGTCCATAATTCCAAAAGTGTTGCAGGTGCTGCATTTTGTACACCAACTGACCTCTCCGTAATGTCCCATACATGTTCGCTGAGATTCATGTCCAGCGATCTGGGTTATCATATCATCCGCTGCAACTGTCCAGAATATTCTACTAATCATTCTCAAACAATTGTGACCTTGTGATATGGTGCATTGTAATTGCATAAAAGTTCCGTCATTTTTGCCTACATTTATAGCGGGTGTACTAAACTGACTTTTCGTACGAAGCATGATATGGTGGTCAGCGGTGTATGCAGGCACAGGCTGGACCTCAGCGGTGGTGACCAATAGTCCGCTACAGAGGTGCCCAAAGGGGGTGGCTATGACGCAATCAACGTCACTAAAATTTCTGGATTGGGGGAGAGGGGTGAAAAATTAGTACTTTTGGTTTACTACTGGGGGAGGTGTATAAAACAATTTACAAAACGTGAAATAAAAGATATTTATTCATATTCACAGAATATATGACATCAACTGCGAATAGGCAAAGCTGAAAATGTGTACCCAGCCGGGATTCGAACCCGGGTCTCCTACTTTCTAGGCAGTTGCGCTGACCCATACACCACTGGCGACACAGTGATCACCGCCCCTCCAAGGACTACCTAAGTACGCCTCCCGTCAGATACAAATTTTCAGATTCACCCTGCCCACAATACTCAAACTCGTAGTTTGAGACCTGGGTTCGAATCCCAACTGGGTACACATTTTCAGCTTTGACCATTCCCAGTTGTCATATATTCTGTGAATATGAAACAATAACAACTGCAGGATCAGAAGTGACGTCTGTTCTTTCGGAACAGATGCCACATGTATATATATATATATAATATGCCGGTGTCGGGAAATGATCCTTTCGTTAGTGGGGAGGGCTGGGCAAGTTTGTGGCCCTTACCCTTACGGAAATTAGTTTCATAACTACGAGTTTGAGTACTGTGGGCAGGGTGAAGCTGGAAATTTTTATCTCATGGGAGGCGTACTTAGGTAGTCCTTGCGGTGCAGTGATCACTGCGTCCCCAGTGATGTAGGGATCAGCGCAACTGCCTAGAAAGCAGGAGACCCGGGTTCGAATCCCGTCTGGGTACACATTTTCAGCTTTGCCCATTCGCAGTTGATGTCATATATTCTGTGAATATGAAACAATAAAAACTGCAGGGTCAGAAGGTCATTAACTAGGAACCCAAATATTTCGGGTGGGGGGGCGGGGTTGGTCGCAGAGGGGAAGGGCTGTGAGGAGGGTGGGACACCTCTGGTCCGCTATAGCGTGGGAATCGGCTGATGCTCTCCGCGCAGCGTACACAGAGCGGGATTTCGCTTTCTGTTTCGCAGGAAGCACCACAGTCAATATGCAAAGTTTAACTATTACGAATCTACTCAACAACTCCATCTAAAGATGGACTTGGACCGCCGGCCGCGGTGGCCGAGGAGACGTCTGCTGGCGGCCGCGCTGGCGCTAGGAAGTGTGCTGTCCGCTGCGCCTGCTCGCTTCCGCGTGGGTAAGTCTTCGCGCTTGCTGCAGCTTGGTGCTGTAATTGTATAAGTTTTTGAGGAATTATGAGTAGATGTCAGTGATGGCACAACCTACAAGGAAAGATACGTTGAAATTAACGTTTGATAACCGATACGCGCGACCGAGGTCTTTCGAAATCGAGAACTGGCTGGAACAAGATGTGAAGTTATCAGCAATCGATCTTATTGGTATCCATATTTCGATCGTAACCTGTGTAGTTTTCGTGAAATTGAGTAGTGCCGAGCTATGTGAGAAAGTTGTTGAGTCTTGTGGAGGCAAGTTAAAATTTAAATATTCTGATGGGAGTGTTGGAGATGTTACGGTTTCCCATGCAGGATTTGGCATTCGGACTATCCGAATATTTGAGCTTCCGTTTGAAATAACTGAAGAACAGATAAATGCAGTAATATCACCGTTCGGGACAGTGCTTTCTAACGTTGCAGAGAGGTGGTCGAGCGCCCACAAGGTTCCTGTTCTCAATGGTGTACGCCAACTTAAAGTTGAGTTACGACAGCATATCCCGTCATACATTAATGTGTGTGGGTACAGAGGTATTGTCATCTATGACGACCAACCGCGTACTTGTTCTTTATGTAACAAGCCAGGACATGTCCGCATCAACTGTATACAGAGGCGCGTGGCGCAACTGCCGGCAGGCGAGCCCGCCAGACCCCAGACTGTGACGTCACTGCCCGTCACTTACGCGGCCGCAGCTCGCGCGCAGCCGTCTGCCTATCCGAGCCCGGAAATGACTGCAGCTACCGCCGATGCTGAGACTGACATATCTATGGATGTAAGTACTATTGTGCCGGAAGACGTACCTGAGCCCCAACCACCTACGGCAGTTGCTGCAACTCTGCCGACGCAAGTGACTGAAATTTCTATGGATATACGTGCTATCGTACCTAAAGATTCCTCTGAGCCCCTACCACCTCCGATAGCTATTGCCGCTCTGCCGACACAGGTGAGTGCAACCGAAACGGTGGCAAACCCCCCGGCAACTGAGGAAGAAGAACCTGTGAATGAACCGGACATAAGCATCGTAAATGAAGAACGCCCGTCGAAGAGGAATTCCCCCAGACGGACTAGGAAACGGAGGTTGGCACGCCAAGGTGCAAACGAGACCGCCCCCCCTTTGCGTCAGACGGCGAAGGAAATAGGAAGCAGCCTCCGCCAGAAGGACGTCACCGAAATTAAAGAGGCTCCGGCTAAGGAACAAAACCACATTCCCGTGCCGGGAAAACAAGACACAGAAGGAACGACTTACAAGACCACTGAAGAACGAACGAAAGGAAGTCTGTCTTCGGAAGCTCCCCACGACCTTCCGCAGGCACCCAAAACTAACTGGGCGGACGACGACGACACCGACACGGCGGATGAGGATATGCATGATGACTCAGGAAGCGAAGCAGTAAGCACACCACCCTCAGACCAGGATGACAAATTAAATGACGATGTCGCAATGAAAGATGAATCCTCTCTTCAGAGACGAATCCCAGACCCCTTTGACACTGACGAATATTATTGAGATGTTTTGAAAACGTGACTTTCATATGAAGAATTTGAAGTTTTGTTTTAGAAGATCGATAACTTAAAAAGAAACATGCCTGACCGCCAAGCATACAAAATTGCCACAATCAACCTGAATAAGATACAAAGCTCGTTCAAATTACAAAATTTAAAGGATTTTATATATGCCTCTGACAGTGACATCATTTTATTACAAGAAGTGACAGAAATTGCTCTTCACCACATAACTGGATTCAACGCAATAGTAAACCCTGGTAATAGTACAGAAATGGGCACAGCTATACTTGTAAAAGAGGGCATCATCATAGAAGACATTGTCAAGCTACCAAACAGTAAAGGAATAGCGGGTACCATACATAAGACACGTCTGATAAATGTCTATGCTCCCTCAGGTTCAAGCAATAGGCAAAACCGGGCAAAGTTTTTTAAAGAGGACATTGTTCCCCTGTTTGGAACCCGGTACGACCATATTATTATGGGAGGGGATTTTAATTGCGTTCTCCATCCCAAAGATCAAACTCCCAATTTTAACAAGTCAACTGAACTAGAACGCATAGTTACTGATTTACGACTAACGGACTCCTGGGAGCATATGCACGGTGCAGCCCCTGGTTTTACACACGTGACCAACCACTCGGCGAGTAGACTTGACAGGATATATGTCTCGCAAATTTTAAAAGACCACGTATTACAGTCCGAAGTGTGGCCTACAGCATTTTCGGATCATGCTGCGTACATATGCACACTTAATATGGAAAAACAGGGGACTTTTCGAGGGAGAGGTACCTGGAAACTAAATGTATCCCACCTGAACGACCATGTTTGTCAGGAGGCATTCGAAACCCTGTGGCGAGAATGCGAACGCAAATTCACCTCTTACAACTCTGGTATAACCTGGTGGCTACATTACGCCAAACCCAAAATACGAAAGTTTTTCATCAATTATGCGAAAGAAAAAAGCTTTTGGTACAAATCAACAATGGAGTTTTACTTTCAGTGTCTAAGGGATCTGCACACGTCAGATGCAACAATTGTTGGGAATTACGAACGAATTAAAAGGATCAAAGCAAAAATTCTGGCACTTCGGCGCAAACAATTAGAAGGATACCAAATAAGGTCGCGGGTCCAGAATGTAGCACCACAGGAGGGCACTTCCATATATCACGTGATACGTGAATCCAAAAGAGCATCGCGCAAAATATTAACTGAATTAATAACTGCTGACGGAAGAAAGCTGACGAAGCACTCTGAAATCAAAGAGGCACTACTACAACATTTTACCTCCTTATTGTCCAGCCACCCGATTGACGAACAGCTTCAGGACGAATTACTGACCAACCTTCAAGGCAGAGTAACCCACGCGGAAGCGCTCAGTCTTACTTCAGAAGTTACTGAAGACGACGTTCTCGAAGCCATCAATGACAGTAAGAAAAACAAGTCGCCGGGACAGGATGGAATCCCAGCTGAATTTTATCAGCAGTTCAGGGAATTTATAACACCTAAATTCACAGTCATATGTAATGAACTTTTAAACCCTGACGTTGTTGTTCCGACAGAATTCCGGGAAGGTATGGTAGTTTTAGTGCCTAAGACCTCAAATTCCAAAACCGTCGGCCACCTGCGCCCAATCACGCTACTAAACAGCGACTACAAAATCTTTGGTCGCATTATAGCGCGAAGATTGCGTAACACCATGACCAGCGTCATCGGCGCATACCAAACAAGTGTAGGCAAGGACAGAAAAATTCTGCAGACACTCTGTGGTTACAGGGACCTCATTTCAACGGCCGATGTCTGCAAAATCAAGTGTGCCATAGTGTCGCTGGATTTTGACAAGGCGTTTGATAGAGTTAATCACCAGTTTTTGCTTCGAACTATGGATGCAATGGGATTCCCATCACGGTTCATTGCCGTCATACGCAACACACTGATGAATAACTCAGCCAGGGTTGTAATCAACGGACAGGTCAGCCGTCCGATTCAAGTCACCAGTTCCATCAGGCAAGGGTGTCCGATGTCAATGGCACTTTTTGCGATCGCCATTGAACCCCTTCTCGCCTCTCTTACAAAGAATCTACGGGGTCTGTATATAAGAGGAGAAAAGATTGTGTGTCATGCATACGCTGATGACGTTGGTTTCGTAGTTACGGATGGTAATGAGGTACAAACCGCACTACAAATAGTAGCAAAATATGAACAGGCAACTGGTGCGAAACTAAACAGAGTGAAGTCCGGGATATTCGATATTGGTCGTGGACTAGCCTCGCAGACACAAGGACAGTTACCTACTGTTTCATCCATGAAATGTCTCGGAATTGATTTTAAAAGAACTATACAAAGCACTGTTGCTGTGAATTACAGAAAAATACTTCACAGAATCCGTGCCAGTGTCCAAGAGCACAGTATCAGGAAACTAGATGAACTCCAAAAAGTATCTGTGGCTAATATATACATTACTTCGAAAGTTAACTATGTTGCACAAGTGCTACCCTTGCCGGCAACGATGGCTAAATGTATTACATCGGCACTAGGACATTTCGTGAGCCGAGGCCGCATATTTAAGGTCACTTATGATACTTTGATGCTTCCAACGTATTGTGGCGGTTTAAATCTCACAGATGTGAGAATAAAGGCGCGGGCCTTATACATATCCAACATGTATAAGCACTGGAAACAGCCAAATGGTAGCCTCGCTGGATATTTGCTGCATGAAACTGCCCCTGAAGATCTCCATGCACCAATCAATGTTGGACATATACCCAACGGCCTGTACCACCTCAAATATTTTTTAGTGGAGTATAGCTACCTACATTCCAGAATCCCCGAAAAGGACATCGTTAAAGTAAAACATCTTTACAACAACCTGATGAAAAACAAGGCAAGGAACAATATAGAACAAAAATATCCGTTCAACAATTGGAATGCCATCTGGGAGAACATACACAGTAGACACCTGCCAACTTATGTGAAGTCGAGCTGGTATTTCGCTGTCAACAGAAAACTGGCCACAAACTCCCGACTTCATGCTATTCATTTGTCGGAGACACCGATGTGTGCATACTGCAATATAGAGGACGATGATGAACACAAGTTGTTGTGTGCTAAGGTCACAGACATATGGCACTACATCAGACAGAAGATAGCGAGCATCTGTAGGACCTCGCCCAATGTCATCACGCCGGCTCGATTTTTATACCCAGAAGAAATACCTTACCCCAGAACAAGGAGGAACGCTATCAACTGGCTGAAAGGCCAAACGATACATTACCTCCTAACCAGAGAATCACCCTCCAGGGAGGATTTCACGGCATATCTCACAATTGAGCACCATACGTTAATGCGTACCACAAAATATAAAGAAAACTTTGCAAACTTTCTAATTAAAACGATAATGTAAACAAACGATAGAAAGGAAAATTATTTACACAGGAAAGGCGATATCTGAAGAACATATTTGTGATTAACAGCCTTTAGACATTACGTAAATGCATATTTGATGAAGTAAAAGACAGTAGAGAAAAACGTAATTCAAAAGAATAACGATACTAAAAATTACAAGTTCAGTTTTTGTTTGTTTACTTTGCTTTCAACATTCAAGAAACCTTTGAAGAAACTGGATAATATCTATTTAATTATCCAATTTTCCATTTAGCAGAGGTAAAAATTATTTAGTTTTGAGACGAAAAATAGTCTCACCTTCACACAGCTGAAGGAAGATTTTTTTTTCCCTTGTATCCTATTACACTGGACCAAAGAAGCAGTATATTTTCTGTGTTTTGGAGGAAACTTAAAAAAAAAAAAAAAAAATATAAAAAAAATAAAAAAAATAAAAAATAAAAAAAAAATAAAATAAAAATAAAAAATAAAACTAGTTAAACTAAATAAATTTAAAAAAATCATAAAGTGGAATGAAAGATGAAGTACATATACAGTCTTCTCAGCAACACATATAGATACAAAATGGCAGTCTGAAGCCGACGCCGAAGAAGGCGACCATGGTGAGCGCAAGGAAGGGCTGAAGGGGAGGAAGGAGGCCCTAAAAAAAAAAAAAAAAAAAGGGTTCTAACGCGCCTAACTGCGGAGCGAGCCGCTGCTCGCCGTCGGAGGTTCGAGTCCTCCCTCCGGCGTGGGTGTATTTGTTATCATTATCAGAAGATAGTTAAAAGTAATTTGTAAGCTTACAGACTCGTGGCCATAGAATTACAAACATTTGAATATTTTGATCGTAACACAACAGACAAAGATTATTGTATCACGCGAGTAGCAGACGATCTAATCTTTCAAGGTAACTTTTTATATAACTAGGTTCTAATAACCTGCTTTCCTGAAGTTTGTACTGTTTGTTACAAATTATAAATAAAAAAAAAAAAAAAAAAAAAAAAAAAAAAAAAAAAAAAAAAAAAAAAGGAGACTGAGGCGCTTCAGTCACGGTCTGCACGACCACTAAGGTCGGGGGTTCGAATCCTCCCTCGGGCATGGATATTTGTGCCGTCCTAAGTTGTAGGTAGTTCATAAGTAGTTTGTAAGTTTAGGGACTGATGACCCCGTAGTTAAGTGCCTTAAGCTTAACAAACATTTGAACAATTTTGGACTTGGACCAGTTGTCGGTGGGCCTCGGTGAAGGTGCCACGTAACTCCGCCATGTTGCTATAAATCATAGTCATGGTTGCAGGAGTCATATACAATTTTACAATTATTTAAAAATGCAACATCAACTAAAATTTTAACTAAATACAAAAGACTTTCTTATTGGACACTGAAATTCAGCCAATGGCGTGCTGACTTGTACCAGTCGTCGGTGGGCCTTGGTGAAGGTGCTACGTAACTCCGCCATGTTGCTCGCGAGTGCTTAAAGGAGTGATAAGAAATGGAAGAGTTGCTTGGTGATAACAAATAGTGAGCCGCAGTAGCTCTGGTTAATCGTACGTTCACCGTGTGGAAATATTCTGATGGTTTCGAGAAATCGGCGAGCTATAGTTTATTGTCCAAGAATTTCCGACTGTATTTGAGAGTGAGATTGATTCGGATAATTTTATCTGATATGTAAGAAAGGTGCTCAGCAAGACTAATTATTTGATACCGCGATGTGAGTATGTTCTGTGTACATCTGGCTTTATTTACAAATGCCACGGTGATAAAAATAAAGATTCGTGTTAGCAAAACAACTACCTTTATTACAAATAGGTAGAACTACTTCGTCATTCTACCATAATGTAGCAACACGCTCTGTTGCCTGCATATCGTCCGCGGCCCAGGGAGAAGTTTTTCCAGTGAGGCATATTAAATTGACAGCAGTTAAGCCATCCTGTGTTGATGAACGGAGTGACCGAGCACATCGAGGCGCTATGATAGGATGCGCGAGGCCGTTCCCCGTAGGGGTTAGAATCCTCTCTTGGGCATGGATGTTTGTGTTGTCTTAGGTATAAGGTGGTTTATAAGTAGTTCGTAAGTTTAGGGACTGATGATCCCGCAGTTAAGTCCCATAAGCTTAACAAGCATTTCAACAAATTCAAATGTTCAAATGTTTGTAGAGTCTATGGGACTTACTACTGGGTCATCAGTCCCTAAACTTAGAAACTACTTATGAACTACTTACAACTAAGGACGGCACAAATATCCATGCCCGAGGGGGGGGATTCGAACCCCCAACCGTAGTGGCCGTGCAGACCGTGACTGGAGCGCCTCAGTCTCCACGGCCACCGCGGCCGGCAACATTTCAACATTTTCTGTGTTGATGAACGGGTGGGTGGGACAGGACACATGCCACGTTGCGCTGGAACGAATTGGTGACACTGATATTTGTTTGGTGTATATATATAGCGAAACATGGCAAACATATAGGTCCTACACGTTGTAGGTATAGGTGGCATCATTTTTGTTTAATTGACATACTTAGCAGGTCATGACGAGGGACTCTAAAATTAATTAATGAATTGAAAGACGTTACAACTCCGCTTCAGAGACAGCCGCCAGATCGTTACACCATGAATGGCTCCAAATAGTTCCCAAGTAGCCGAACATAACCATTTGCAGTCCACTCAATGGTCAGTTGATTGACTAGAGGGTCCAGTCCACACCACGAAAAAAAAAAAAAAAAAAAAAAAAAAAAAACGCACACCCACACACCACTATAGACCTACAATCAGCTTGTACAAAGTCTCGTCGACAATTTGGATCAATGGCTTCGTGGGGTCTGCACCATCTCTTACCAACTACTGAAATCGAGGACACATTTGACGAAGCCAGTGGCGGACTAAGGGGGAGGGGGGGGGGCGGAGGCGGCGGACCGCCCAGGGCCTTTCGTCTTGGGGGCCTCCAAAAAACTCCAAAGAAGTTTTTTTTTTGGGGGGGGGGGGAGCGCCCTTGGACTCTTGTTCTGGGGCCTCCAAATCTCAAAAGATTATATATACTATCCCTTGCCTCTCGTCCGGGGGCCTCCAAATATCAAAAGTTACTTTTTTATAGTAATACATGTATTTTCAAGGGGACGACGGGCCTCATTTTGTTTTGCTTCCGCCCCGGGCCTCCCACAGCATTAGTCCGCCACTGGACGAAGCCACGGTTTTCAGTTGTTTAGGGTCAAATCGATATGGTCACTAGCTGAGGAGAGGCCTTGCAGGCGATTGGTATTATCAAAGGCACCCTTGTCAGTTGGTGCTGTCATGGTCCATTAACGCAAAGTTGCACTGCACTCTCCTAATTGATACGTTCGTCGTACGTCCAGCGTTGATATCTGCGGTAATTAGAGGCTGCGTTGCTTGTCTCTTAGCACTACCTACTCTATACAAACGCCGTCGCCACAACTGACGCGGTGGATATCGTAATATTGGATTCCGTATCGGTTTCCGAAATGGAATGTTCCATGCGTTTAGCTCAAAACTATCATCCGTGTTTATAATCTGTTAATTCCCGACGTTGCGACCATAATGATATAGAAAATCCTTTCATGAATGACCCGCGAACAAATAAGAATTCTTCCATGGCTTCGCACTTTTATATTTGTGTACGTTGTGCTATCACTATATTTATCTACACATATCACTATCACCTCAGTGTATAGGCTTTATTCCCGTAATGGATGCAGTCATATTCAAGAGGAAAACGACGTTGTAATGATTTGTTCCATATTATGCGTTTAACGGATAAATACTATTACATGTTTATCTGATCGTTGTTTGACAGGGTCCTTCACAAACAGCCAGTGCTTTACTTCTAGTCCAATTACCACTCGTGCCAACAGTGAAGCCGTAGTTCTCTGTGTGGAGCCACATTGTAATGCAGTGTGCTCCAAACTGTTTCACTAACTGATTACTCAGTTACCTTGTTCGAACTGAACCACAAATTACGTGCTACCTAATATCTGCCTTTCCAGATGGTCGGAGACCATCAGTAAATCCTGAGTTAGCCGGCCGCGGTGGCCGAGGGGAGTGAGGCGCTCCAGTCACCGTCTGCACGGCCACTACGGTCGGGGGTTCGAATTCCCCCTCGGGCATGGATATTTGTGCCGTCCTTAGTCTTAGCAAGTTCATAAGTAGTTTGTAAGCTTAGGGACTGATGACCCCGTAGTTAAGTCCCATAAGTTGTACAAACATTTGAACATTTGAAATTCTGAGTTATTTTCTTAACTACGTAAAGTCGATGAACAGACAAAATAATATATGCGTTTCACGACACAACACGCCGCAGAATATTAACAGGGCAGCCATACATACAAAAGGCGACACACGGCAAAGCCACCCTCCACAGAGGCGTAAGATAATTATGGTCAGACAAAATAGAGAGAGCACACAAAACGAACTATGTGATGCTTCCGCCTGAGGTTATTCATATGCACTACCGTTTGTGGAAATTGCATCACCAAGAAGAAAACGCACGAATTCAATGAATATAATACCATAGGTTAAAAGAAATGTTCAAGTGTTTGTAAATCTATAGGACCACACTGAGTGGTCATAAGTCCGTAGCTTACAAACTGCGGAAACTAAGTTAAACCGACCTAAAGAGCAACACACACATCCATGCCATACGGAGGACTCGAACCTCCGACGGCGAGCAACCGCGCGCTCCGCAGGGAAGTGCTTTAGATCGCTCGGCTACTCCACCGCGGCACCACAGGTTAGGTACGTGACAAGTAACAAATGATTACCTTTCCAAATCTATACAAGTCCTTTGAGCCCTATTATGCCGTGGGGCCACCATGCGCTACAACTGGAGCTGCTGTACGCCATGGCATTAAATAAACGTTCCGAATATGTTCCTAAGGGATTTCCCTCCACACTGATTGTATCAGAGCCCACAAATCCGTGACGCTAGTTCCAGGAGGACCGTGCGCATCAAGTGCAAATGTTCAAATGTTTGTATAGCTTATGGGACTTAACTACGGGGTCATCAGTCTCAAAACTTACAAACTATTTATGAACTAACTAATACTAAGGACGGCACAAATATACATGCCAGAGGGGGGATTCGAACCCCCGACCGTAGTGGCCGTGCAGACCGTGACTGGAGCGCCTCAGTCCCCTCGGCCATCGCGGCCGGCGCATCAAGTACCACCCAACCATACCTCAGGCGTGTTCGATGGGCGACATGTCTGGCGAACATTCGGGCCGTTGAAGCAGTGGTACTCGTCGCCCTTCGACGAAGGCCTGTACATTCCTCCAATTATGTGGCCAGGAATTGTCGTGTTGAAAAGTGGCCCGAGGAGATGCCTGAAGCAGCGGGAGTACCCCAGGCTCCACAATCACCGTTGGGTACCGGTTGCTATTTAAAGTGCCCTCAGTACTACGTAGGAGGCTATATCTGGTGTTGTAACCAATGGCGCCCCAAACCATCACACCTAATGTTTGTACGCTATGCCGCTCCACAATGCAGCCCTCCAGGTTGCGCTCACCACGTTACCGCCGGACTCACATGAGGCCATCACTGTAGGACACAGTTTGCCACTCGTCACCCCAGTGACGTTGTTCGTGTGTCCATTGCAATTGGAGGAGCTTGTGTTTTCTTGACAATGGAAGCTGCCGTAATGACATGCGTGCAACCAGGCCAACCTGCAGCAGACGGCGACAAGCCGTCGATGCAGATAAGTTCACATCTGTTATAGTGCTCCCGTGACGAGCCAACGCTGTGGATGAAGTTGTACGGTGCTTTATGGCCATGGGGACATGATGTCGGTCATCCCACGCTATGGTCATGTTCCGTGGTCCAGTTTCCGCTCTTCGATGCGTACGACCTTCCTCTATCCACAGCTTTCACACACATGCCCTGTGTGAGCCGAAATAACATGATATGACAACCCTGTGTCCAGGAGACCGTTAATTCTGCTTCGTTCGAACTCGCTCACATGCCGATATGGCTCCCTTTGGCGTCGACGGGACATACTGGCCCTCACTGTATTATTTCCACCTTATGTGACAACTCTACACTGACTACACTAGGCGCCACACCGACCCTTGACAGACCGACATGAGAGGACTCTGTTCTACCTATGTGTACCCCATCTCGCTGCAAAACGTATGCCTTATTGCTTGCACACCAGTTGCCACTTCCACCAAGTTGGCGCTATTCGGATAATTCCTTCCTGATGTTGCACTTTTCACAAACTGCAGTGTAGCTACCAAGTGAACGTCATCGCCAAGTCCGCGTCGCGGCAGTGGTTGGTGCCTTTTAACAGTGTGGTGTCTCTGTGATATAGAGCCGTGACATTGCCGCTTTATGTAGTTCTAACTTGCGTCCGCCGATTACGGCAGTGCAGTCGAAGCGCCTGTGTTGTATCAGTGTTTTTTCTTGTATCATCGTATGTTCCTCGTTCGTACCAGTATATGTGTGATTTTACACTATGACTCGTTTTAATTTTTGCATACGTCTTTGAATACTTATTTCGCGCCGTTCATATTCATCCATATAATAAATCTCTCTCTGCATGTACGAGGCGTCTTTTTTTTTTTTTTTTTCAAGTAAGTACCGTTTTGAAATTAAAAAATGACGTGCTAATATATCTCATTAATTTTATTTTTACATGAAAGCCTGTATCGTAATCTACTTTTCTACGTAATTTACATCAATATTGAGGCACCGGTCATAACGTTGTACCAGTTTTTGAATACGCTCATAGAATTCTGCCGCCTGACTTGTTAACCACTACATCACAACTGTTTTGACTTCGTCATCGTCTTGCTCTGTCACAGTGCCATACAAAACACTACGAGAAACATTAGGAAAGTCATCCCGCCATGAGGAAATCGTAATGAGTCTTTTTTCTCACCTTATTTCCCACTTCCTGCACTAAGCTTTCATTAACGACCGAAGGTCGCCCACTCCGTTGTTCATCATGCACATTTGTGCAGCCGTCTTTAAATGCTCTCACCCACTTTCTGACCATTCCATCACTCATAATGCACAGATCTCACGATGGATATTGATAGCTTTTAGACCTTTAGCACCAAGAAATCTTATTACAGCCCTTACTTCACAGTCGCGGGACCCACGATTACCGGAGGCATCTTAAACACTCACAAGGGGAACCTCCCCATCGCGTCCCACTCAGATTTAGTTATAAGTTGGCGCAGTGGATAGGCCGTGAAAAACTGAACACAGATCAATCGAGAAATCAGGAAGAAGTTGAGTGGAACTATGAAAAAATAAACAAAATATGAAACTGAGAAGTCCATGAGAAAGATAAGCAACGTCGTGCAGGTGGCAAGCGCAGGAGCATCGTGGTCCTGTGACCACCGTGAGGAGCTGCGGAGCGAGAGGTCCTTGGATCGAGCCTTCACACATGCGAAAATGTAATTTTATCATTTTCAGAAAATTGTTATCTGTCCGTCAGATGCGGGCTAACTGCGCCATAGCGTGGGGACGTGTTAAGATTTGCTTGGACATATGCAGGATTCGACAGTCTACACACGGAAAAATTCGAAAAAGTTAAACCATATGTTTTGAAAGAGCACAGGGAAAACTGTACGACTGTGAAACTGTTGCAATCATTTGTGGCATTCTTTGCTAGTCACGGGACCACGGCGCTCCAATCCTAACATAGTGCTCGACATTGCTTATCTTTCCTATGAACTGCTCTGTTTTTATATTTTGTTTATTTTTTTCATAGTTCCACACAACTTCTTCCAGTTTTCTCGATTGATCTGTGTTCAGTTTTTCACGGCCTATGCACTGCGGCAACTTATAACTAAATCTGAGGGGGGTTCGATGGGGAGGTTCCCTTGTCAGTACACGACGTAAACAAGGAAGAATTAGACTGTTCAAATGTTGAAAAAATCATGTGACAACTCAAATATTCAAATGTTTGTAAAGCTTATGGGACATAACTATGTGATCATCAGTCCCTAAATTTAAAAACTACTTATGAACTAACTTATACTAAAGGCAACACAAACATTCATGCCCGAGAGAGGATTCGAACCTCCGACGTGGGAGACCGCGCGATCCGCTACGTGGCGCTCCCGACCTCTCGCCTACTCCCGCGCGGCGAATCAGACTGTAATGGTGTCAGTGCGTAGACAACAGATGTAGGTACCCAGTGCGCATAAAATTATTGAGATATCTTAGCACGTCTTTTTTAATATCAAAACGGTAATTACTTAAAAAACACACCTAGTAAATTCACGTATTTTGTCTCCTAATGTATGCTGTTTGACATGTTTACCAGATATGTGCAACCATGCTTCTGAAGAGTGGCATGATACTTTTCTGCCAGCGTGCCCAGTCCGTGCATTAAAATAACAATAAAGAAAAGAAAAAACGTCATTGGCTAAGCACGTACACGAGAGTAAACGTCGCTCCACTCGTCAGTCGCTCCTCCACGAACACTTCAAGAAACCCGCGCGACAATTCTAGATAAGACCTGCCCACGCTACAAATGCAAATATTCGCGCTCTGTGGAACAAGGTCAGCCTGCGCGAGACAACGAAATGGAATCCCTGCTGTACATGTAGAACAGTACAGAACTATCTGCCCATTACGAAATAAAGACCGCACATTTGATATGCTTAACGTTCTGCGGCTGGAGTTACTGTTGGAGGATTTGTGACTCGCCTGGCCTCCATCTATACGTGGAAGGTCAGCATTTCCAGTTATATTAATTAGCAGAAGTCGTTAGTCAGTATCAACAGTTGCACCAACAGCAACAGTACCTCAATATAGAATTAGTAGCATGTCTAAAATCATCTTGGACTGAGGCGCTTCAGTCACGGTCTGCACGGCCACTACGGTCGGGGGTTCGAATCCCCCCTCGGGCATGGATATTTGTGCCGTCCTTAGTTGTAGGTAGTTCATAAGTAGTTTGTAAGTTTAGGGACTGATGACCCCGTAGTTAAGTCCCATAAGCTGTACAAACATTTGAACATTTTGAACTAATGCTTGCAGGTCGTCTACAAATTCGGATTATAGCGAAACTTTTCGCAAAACACAATGTCAAATCGCTGTATTCGAGAGCCTTCCCACCCAAAGACGAAATTTGAAACATGTTACAGAAAACCGCGCTCTGTTTTAATGTTGCTTGAGAGCAACATTTTCAAATAAAGGGTTAAATCGAAGTTGAACATCCGCCTTTCCTATAACTTCTCTAAACATGCTAGTTCCATTGGCGTCATGCTATGTACTGGGCGGCCGTTTCCGCCGGAGGTTCATGTCCTCTCTCTGGCATGTGTGTGTGTGTGTGTGTGTGTGTGTGTGTGTGTGTGTGTGTGTTGTCTTTAGTCAAGTTATTTTAAGTACTTTGTAAGTCTAGGGAGTGATGGCTATAGCAGTTTGGTCTAATAGGTTTACAAACGTTTGAACATTTTATTCAAATGTCTGTAAATCTATCGGACCAAACTGCGTGGTCATCAGTCCGTAGCTTACAAACTACTTAAACCTAGGTAAACTAACCTACGGACAAACACACACATCCATGCCCCATGGAGGACTCGAATCTCCACGGCGAGCAACCGCGCGCTCCGCAGCGAGGTGCTGTAGATCAAATGTTCAAATGTCTGTATAGTCTATGGGACTTAACTACGGGGTCATCAGTCCCTAAACTTACAAACTACTTATGAACTAAGGACGGCACATATATCCATGCCCGAGGGGGGATTCGAACCCCCGACCGTAGTGGCCGTGCAGACCGTGCCTGGGGCGTCTCTGTCCACTAGGCCACCGCGGCCGGCGGTGCTTTAGACCGCTCGGCTACTCCACCGCGGCAACATTTTGTTACCAGTCAGTTAGATCAACAACTTAGTGCTACAGATATGTTTCGGGAACTCGAATGAGGACCGCTGGAGGTAAGGCAACGTTCTTTTCGAGGAACGCTACTGAAAACATTTAGAGAACCGACAGTTGAATGTGACTGAACGATTTTACTATCGCCAACTTATCTTTCGCGAAAGGACAACGAAAATAAGAGAAATTAGGACTCGTACAGAAGCCTATAGGCAGTTTAATTTTTTTAAATGAAGTAGTCCATGCCGGTTGTAAAATAATATTTAAAAAAAACCGAACTGTTTTCGCGTCGTTAGAGACGCATCCTCAGGTAACCTGTATAAAATGAAAAGGTCTTTGCAAATAATTTCTTTACGTTGTGGAGAAGAATACTATGAATTTTTAATATGGAAGATTGTATAATAAAACCTTTAGTAAGTATACTTACACATGTGCTGTCTAAAACTCATATCTGTACGGAAACTGCTTTAAGCCACTCCCCAAGATTCACGTGAAGTCACAAAATATAAAATGCAGAACACTGAAAGCGATAGTCAGTGGTGGAAATAGAGGGAAGGGAGGGTACGCGTGAAACCTATAGGAAAAGCGGGTCAGTATGAAGAACTGCGTGGGACACCAACGTAGTGAACCAGCAGCGCGAATAAACGAATTTCAATGCAAGGATAATAAAGAAGACAAGTTCTTAGCGTGCCATATGCAGGGGGTGGTCGAGCGGCAACGCTCGGGGCAGTACTACTGGCTGCTCACTGGTGCAGAAGTAGTTGCCGGGCTGGCGTTAGCTTAGCCAGAAATAAAACCCTCGCTTTTGTAAGCCGTGTAGGGCGGCGGCGGCCTCTGCCGTTTCCATTTCCTATATAAATCACAAACAACTTTTCTTGTTTATTTTCTTTGCATTAAAGTTCGTTGATTCGCGTTAGTGGTCCACCACACTTGCCGTCTCACGTGGTTCTTTATAGCGGTTTGTCCCCCACCCCCTCCTTTTCATTTTAATCAGTGATGACAGCCTGGGGCGTTCTAGTTTTATACGAGGCTAACTCCAAAAGAAATGCACACAATTTTTTTTAATACAGTTTTCATTCTGCATGTTTGAAGCTTTTACAGTATGTAGATACATCCTTCCCGCTTGTTTTCAAACTTAGTTCAACCTGTTCCCGTGAGTGGCGCCGTCACAGCATGTCTTCAAGATGGCTGCTTCACTTGACGTTCGTCAGAAGCAACGTGCTGTTATTGAATACGTGTGTTGTGAAAACGGGACAGTGGGAAACATCCTCAAGAGGTTGGAAAAGGTGTATTGAGATGCTGCTGTCGATCGCAGTTCAGTTAGTCGGTGGACAGGCGGGTTACATGATGAAAGCAGGCACGGCAATTTTGAGGATCATCCTCGCAGTGGCAGTCCTCGTACTGCACACACTCCAGACAATGTGCAAAGACTTAACGAATTGGTGACTGCTGACAGACGCATCACAATGAAAGAATTGTCACGCTACATTGGGATAGGGGAAGGAACTGTTTGAAGAATACTGAAAGTGTTGGCGTTAAAAACGGATGGACACGTGTCAGTCAAAAAAAAAAAAAAAAAAAAAAAAAAAAAAAAAAAAAAAAAAAAAAAAAAAAAAAACATGGAAGCGATCACAAAACTCGGATGGACAACACTGAAACACCCGCCTTACAGTCCTGACGTGGCTCCATCTCTTTGGGAAACTGAAAGACTCTCTTCGTGGAACAAGGTTTGAAGATGATGACTTCCTTGAGCACGCTGCCAACGTGCTCCAACGTGTGGTTCAGAATTTTACCGTGCGGGTATAAAGGCACTGGTTCCAAGATGGTGTAAGGCAGTTGAGAGGGATAGGGATTATGTGGGGAAAAGAAAATATTGTTCCCAAAGGATGCATCTACACATTGTAAAACTTTCAAACATGTAGAATAAAAACTGTATTAAAAAATAGTGTGCATTTCTTTTGGGGTGACCCTCGTATTTCTTGACTTGACAGGAATGCTGTGGAGTATCTTAAGACAGTTTCCGTGCAATTATGATTTTTAGATGGTATCTGTGTTGAGTACACTTAACATGGTTTTATTATAAGATTTTACATTTTAAGAATTCATCTTAGTTTTTCAGCATCGTAATTTTTTTAACATCCTTCAATTTTATTAAACTTTTACAGATAATTTGCGTATGCTTCTCTAGTGATGTGAAATGGTCGTGACTTTTTCAAATAAAAGTATTTTACTACTTCATTAAAATGTTACACTTGGCTGTGGATACCCACATTTCTAGATGATTTACACGGTCGTTTTTCCCTCGCGATATTTGGGAATGAATCAAGAAAGGAAATGACTAGTAGTTGTATGATATATCCTTGGCTATTCACTGTATGGTGGCTCATGGAGTACGAATGTAGATGTCTGTGAAAAGAGCTGAAAACAGTTCAGTGCAAGTGGACTTTCATGTACTGCAACGGACCATCTTCATACTAAAATTAAGTATTATAACAGTTTTGTAATTATTGCCACAAGCCGCGCGGGAGTAGCCGAGCGGTCTGGAGCGTCCCGTTGTGGATCGCGCGGCCTTCCGCGTCGGAGGTTCGAATCCTCACTCGGGCATGGATGTTTGTATAGTCTTTAGTATAAGTTGGTTCATAAGTAGTTTGTAAGTTTGGGGACTGATGATCCTGCAGTTAAGTCCCATAAACTTTAAAAACATTTGAACATTTGAGTTGCCACATAATTTTTTGCTTGGCTGTTGCCTAAATTCATTTAGCCCTTTGACACGGCCTTAGATCTGCTGCCTGATAGCTTACTCCTCAAAAAAAGCTTTGAATTTCGGTGCTAAGTGTCTCTTTTCCTGCTATGCATTTGTATTTGATATTAAGTGTGTTTGGTGAATACTTAAGTATCAAATATTGTAAACGGATTATGTTAACTAAATACTAAAAACGCTATAGAGGAAAATCATTTCCTCTAATAAATTAGCATATCATACTACTAGTGAATAGTATAAACATTTATTTCTATAATTCCAACATATACACATCATTACATGGACTTCATAAAACAATGCAAGCGGTAAGGAACTCTATAGGTCCCCTATAACAGCAGGCCACGAAGTATGGCACGGCGTTGTCAAAACACCTAAATGTCATCTAACAGATAGATGTCAGATCAAATGTTTCTGCACCACACTAACACTTCTGAAAAGATTCCATATATTTCGTATGTGATTTACGATAGATTTTTTGTGTGTGTGTGTGTGTGTGTGTGTGTGTGTGTGTGTGTGTGAGAAAATTACAACATATACTTTGCTGTTCACTAAACATACGTGTTATAGCGGTAGTTTGTTTTGTAGTGTACGAAATCATTAACATCCCCGAGATTGTTACTTTTGGAGAAATTATTATTTATTCTCCTAATGAAAAATTATCGTGTCACAGTTTCAACAAACTTTGTGTGTATGTTTTGCATGGATTGTGAGTGCAGCTCTCGCGTTCTAAGTAAGTTCAAACATACCTCCAGACATCACATATGTTCTGCGTAAATAACATAACAAATGGACACTAATCTTCAAGAAAATAATGAAAACAGTGAGAAAAGAGAAGAGATTTTGGGAGAAAAATTAAGATAGTAAGTTATATCACTTCCATGTCTGGGCATAATGACGTTAAATCGAAAACCCTGCTTAGAGAAAAATGACGTTTTTACTGTATCGCCATATTAATTTTAAGGGAAGATGTAATTCATGCATGGATTTTTGGTGCCAATGTGAGGAAACGAAGTTAATTCTGTCAGATGAGATGAAGAAGCGTTTCGAGCGTATACCAGCGACGGAACGGCACGAGAAACGCATCGATCATCTGGTCGCTACATTAATTCTGGTGGCAGCCAAGGATGACAGATTTAATGTAAACAGACGCGTTTCGCACCAAACGTGATAGACTGTGCGATACAGGCCTCTAGCTCGCGAATACAAAATAAGACCCTCGGGAACCAGAACGCTGCTGGGAAGCGGAAATTGGACGGAGTCGAAACAACCACTGCGTTGAGTGTATAACGGCGTGGACTCGCATACGTTGAATTTACAGTGATGCATAACATCCGAGTGACGCGTTAACTGAAGAGCATGGCTAGACACCCAGTACATGGAGTATTCCGTTAACAAGACAGTTGGAATTTCCTGGCAGATTAAAACTGTGTGCCGGAACGGGATTCGAGCCCACCGCACACTCCACTGCAGAGTGAAAGCCTCATACCTTAATTTTCAGTACAGTCCCTAACCAACAGACATAAGAAAAAAAAAACAATAATTCCAGAACTGTTGAGAGCAGAATGATATACTTTTCTCATTTTTGAAAAGAAAGCCGCGGTGGAGTAGCCGAGCGGTCTAAAGCGTCTGGCTGCGGAGCGCGCGGTTGCTCTCCGTGGAGGTTCGAGTCCTCCCTGGGGCATGGGTGTGTGTGTTTGTCCTTAGGTTAGTTTCTCTAGGTTTAAGTAGTTTGTAAGTTACGGACGAATGACCACGCAGTTTGGTCCGATAGATTTACAAACATTTGAACATTTGAAAAGAAAACATGGCATTCAATAATAATATTAAAAAAAGGTTTCAGCATTCTTCAGATATCCGAGACTATTGCTATTGAATGGTTGTTGATCATTGGTTTCATGAAATATCGCACTTTGTACTGTGCATAATTACAAAGATTGATCAGTCATATGTTTCTCAAAGTTTTGCCATTATCTTCCTAGCGTCCATCCGAATATTACTTAATACTTGTTTTAATGTTAAATGAATGACGTTTTACCTGTTACTTACACTATTCTTACCGACAATTTTTATTTCTGATGCAGGCGCGTTTACACCACAGTTTCGTGTAAAGTGATTAAAAATCTTAGAAGCTACTCACCTTGAGAACGGCTGGACGATTGTCAGCCGAAATGTCAGTAAGAGAATTATTGGTATCATGTATGCGCGCGCAGAATATGATGCAACATTGGTTAAATATTGTGAGGGTTGGAGTTCTCGTAGCGTAAGCACTGAGACAAAGCTCTTTTATGCAGCGCATTGTCGTATAATGTTCATGTGCAGATTGAAAGTGGAAAGGGATCGATCTTTTTTCCCCAGTAAAATCTGTAATAAAGTTTACAGACTAATAGCTATTTTGTATGTGGCTATTTTTCCTGTAAGGTACCAAACTGCTGGCCGCGGCGGAGTAACCGAGCGCATTGATGCGCTATGCTCCGATGCGTGAGGCCATTCCCCGTTGGAGGTTCGAATCCTCCCTCGGGCATGGATGTTTGTGTTCAAAAAATGTTCAAATGTTTGTAGAACTTATGGGACTTACGGGGTCATCAGTCCCTAAGCTTAAAAACTACTTATGAACTAGCTAAGACTAAGGACGGCACAAATATCCATGTCCGAGGGGGGATTCGAACCCCCGACCGTAGTGGCCGTGCAGACCGTGACTGAAGCGCCTCAGTCCCCTCGGCCACCGCGGCCGGCGGTGTTTGTGTTGCCTTTAGTATAAGTTAGTTTATAACTGGTTTGTAAGTTTAGGGACTGATGACCCCGTAGTTAAGTCCCATAAGCTATACAAACATTTGAAACTGGTGAGGTTGGCCGTGCAATTCGCTAAATGGAGCCTGAGACCACACGGCCACCTGCACGCAGCTACGTGACATCGTGGCGAAGGTTGAAGATCATCCGCTAGAAATAGTCATACAAAATTTAAGGCGCACAGGGTCGGTAATGCAGAAATACGAGAAGTCTTCAAATGAAAAGTTACGAAACAACACTGTGGGCATAACTGAAGCCGTTATTGAAAAGTAATCACCAGTTGCACAACTATCCGACTGTTTAACGAGGAAGGACTCCCTGTTCCCAGAACTCCTATGGTTGTGACAAGAGCCATTCATCTACTGTGACCATCAGTTCGTCGTCCGAGTTAAATGCTTCCCTCTGAGATGGAAGTCACAGGCGACATGTTCGGGCTGTAGGGCGGGTGCTCAGTATGCTCCCACTTGTACTTGACCAGTAAACTTTGTGTGACTTCGGAGACTTGAGGACGCGTGTTATCATGGGGCAGAATTACTCCGTCCGTGAGCAGCCCAGACCGTTTACTCTCATTGGACTTTCATAAACTAAGGAATGTCTCACAGTACACGTCACTGTTAATGGTTTTTCCGTGCTCGAGGAATTCGATGAGTATCGGACCTCGGACGTCGAAAAACACGGTGAGCATCACCTTGCCAGCTGAGGGCACAGTCTTCAATTTTTAGGGGGAGGTGACGAGGCATGCTTCACGCTCCTCGATGTCGCATTACTAAAGCTCCATATTCAGATTTCAACCTGTTTGGCTGTTAAGACGTTTCGTACCTTTTAATTTGCAAACCCCTCGTTTGTTGAATATGTCGCATCTGCACCTCATTAGTCCCTTATCCAACTGCAGATCGATGTCAGTGAAATCGGTCAGTAAATTAATGGAATACTCCTGTTTCCTTTCTTATGTGTCGTGTGACCTGTGCAACTTTACAGCCTTTCGGCACGAATCTTTCGTTTAAGCGAGCCGAATAATCTATTAGGATAGCGTTACAATGAGGTGACAAAAGTCATGCGACACCTTCCAATATAGTGCCGGCATTCCTTTTGTCTGGCGAAGTGCAGAATATCTACGTGCCATGGATTCAACTAGTGATTCAATATCCCATGTAGGAACACTGAGTCATGCGGCCTCTTTAGACATCTGTAATTGCGCATGTGTTGCCAGTGAAGAATTTTGTACACGAATTGACCTGTCGATATGTCTTCACTTGGAAATAATTGTGGCCCATTGACATGACGCATTGCCATCAGCACAAATTCCATCGTTGTTTGGAGACATTAACACGTCGTAAGGCTGGCAAAGTGGAGTACATTTTGATAGGATAACTTTTACGTTGAAACGAAATTACTACGGAAAAATTTCACACAATTTCCACTGTTACTACTGTTACTGTTTCTGTAAAATAAAATGAAAAATGTCGGACTAGTCTGATTAAAAAATAAAAAAAAGCAAAAACATGGAGAGGACCTGGACACGCCACCTCCAGCGTTCTCAACCGCACACGCACTTGGTTGGAATATGGTTAACGTTACGCGTCTTAGAGCGCGCAGTGAACTTCAACATCGATTATCTTGAAAACCAAGGCCCGTCGCTAAACAACCGGATAGCCTCATATTCAGGGTATGTCCCTCAACAATATATCCGAGACCCATCAAAATCAGTTATTTACACTTCTAATGGTTCCTTTGTAAGTCTGTTAATTTCCGTCGAGCAGCCATAATGATTTCCAAAACCTTTCCACATGAATCACCGGAGTGTGACAGCTCTGCTGCTGTAACGCCCTTTTTATACCTTGTGCCTACGATACAATCACCATCTATATCTGTGCATAACGCGATTTAATCAATTCATTGTAACTGTATCCTAATGGATTATTTCGTTTGCTCGACGAAAGATTCACAGCTAAAGACTACTCCACAGGTCACATCAATACTCAAGAAACTAAACGGGAGTAATCCATTAAATTATACATACGTACCGCGGAAAGCGATTTTCAGTAATAGGATGGAGATACTTTTGCCTAACATCATCGCCGAGCGGGCATTGCCATGCTGTCTCGGACGCCATGTTACGGATTGTGCGGCCGCTCCCATCGGATGTTCGAGTCCTTCCTCGGGCATGGGTGTATGGTGTTCTCCTCAGGATAAGTTAGAATTACAAACGTTTGAACTTTTTTTCAGATGTTATGAATCTCCCCGACGAAAACAATCTATTGTTACATAGCGGTCATAAAATATCTCCCTATTGCAACACTACTATCTTCTTATTCTGATATAATATGTGCTCTCGATAATGGATCTCAAATTGATTCCAAATTCTTAGATTTCCGGCTAGCGCTGTTGGCTCCACTCCTGAAAAGTGACTTTTAACCAAAATCTTCTCAGTTGTGCGACTGGATTCGTGATTTCATGTCAGAAAGGTCAGAGAGGTAAAATCTTCAAGTAAGTCAGAAGTGATTCGGAATGTATATAAACGATATAGCAGTGAATCTGAACAGCCCTCTTTGGTTGTTTGCATATAATGCTAAGATGCCGTCATTTACCGTTCAGGAAAGTAATCAGAAAATCAGTACCAAATGCAAGTTAATTTTGATGCCTGTATTGAATAAGAAGTAGCAATGAAGTACATTCAGGTCACTCGAATTAGTATTAAAAGAAATCTGTTAAATTTCGGTTGCATCGCAATTCGCGCAGATCTCGTTGCTGTCAATTCAACTTTGTCTGTATATTTTATATAGGCCAGACAGGCAGAAATGTCAATATCAGGTACCGGGAGCACACCAGACAAAGTACAAATAACCCATCTACTTTTGACCAACATTTAAAACCAGAAAAGCACACAGCGGATAATATAGAACAGACAGTCGAAATTTTACATGTAACACCTAAAGGACAAGTTATGGACATTCTAGAAGAAATCGAAACATATTTACACTCACTACACCACCACTCTGAAATACTAAATGAACAAGTCGACTTAAAACATAAAAACTACATAGAAAATTTAATTGATATCGAACACCAAGAAAATGGGTAAAAATTTTAGACCATCATAGATTACACACGAACGAAATTTCAGTTGCAAAGATGGAAAAATTTATGATACAAAGATCACACATGTCAATGACGATTCGGCTAAGATAACAAAAGTTTTCGACATATGTAAAGACATACATTAACCAACCTCTCAAATACCGGTAGCAAAGATTATCGTAATAATAAACAAACAGTATGTAACCATATTACATCTCTGGTTATCAAAAATCTGTCACATCACAACGTAAATCATAAGTCATCAGAAATATTGCAATAATTAAAATTCAAAGCAAGAAATAAATGACTAACAGCAATAAAACCATCGATGTATATGGATGTCAGGACTAACAGACGTATGTAATATTTCGTAATAGTATTTACAGTTACGATAATCATAAAATGTGATGTATTTATAATGTAACATTATTCGCAGATCACCTGACAATGGCGCTAAAAGCCGAAATAGGCTTATAGTGTAATAAAAAGAATTATATTTAAAACAGCATTTAGGACTTATTGCATTAGTCTTTAAATTATATCTAGGAGTTACAATCACAAACAGATTTAATTTGAAAGACTACATAATTAATATTGTGTGGAAAGAGTAATCAAAGACTGCGCGTTGTTGACAGATGACTGAGAAGATGGAATATATCCACTAGAGAGAGAGAGAGAGAGAGCGCACACTACCATTCTCATCCTCCTGTTGCAATATTGTTACGTGGTTTAATGTAATTATATGTTTATGCAGTCTAATTTATTGAATTCTTACTGTTATTTCCTTCTATTCGTTTGTTGCTGCGCCCTCCCCATTACCTTCAATATTCTAAGTGTTTTTTTTATCACTACAGAGATCATTGCACCTGAGATAGAATTTTTTTTGTTTATTGCACAATCATTGCTATACATATTATGGTGTGATATAAGAGTTCCTGAGAAAGATATTTTCAAATGATTTATATTGTATAGCAGCATAAATTTGGTTTCATGCTCCTATTTAGTATTTTCTTTTTCTTTTTGAATGCTTTCAAAGTAGGCCTGTGTTTTCTTATCATCTCTCGCTATTTCTTACACAGTAAAGTTGTCATGGTGTTCTTAAGCTTTTTTCCAAGATTTCGTCACTAAACTTTGAACAAACTACATTTCTTTTAAGCTAAATAAATGATACCTTGAAATCACTGACTGGTTTTACCCTCTATCTCGATGTAATAATACGCGGAATTTCTAAAACGAAAGCCAACTCGTGGCGTTGCAAAAGCCGTCGAGCGAGCGCTAACGTTGATTTAAATGGTAGGAGCGCCTGACAGCTAAATACGGATAGATTTTATTTTATTCTATGACGTACACAACGCACGTAAAAAAATATTGAGACTGATTTTTTTTCCCGGCGTATAAGCGAAGGCAGCGCAGTAACTATGGTAACAGCCTGAACTAACAGCTGTAAACAACAGCTGTCCCTTCGGCCAGTAATTTGGGAGCTGGTAGTATTAAAAAGAGAACTTGGGTCGTAGTGAGTTGAAATTTGCGTGTCACAAATCTAAATGGATCAAGACATTCTGCAAAATATTTCGCAGAAGAGAAAATTGTGCTCGAAGTTTCGCACACCTTGACTCCCGAACAAAACAGACCAGTGGGTGCTGGCTGCCACTTGATTGAAATGCAAAACTCTTTTCTGAAGAAAACAAATTGTCACTGCTGACGAGACGCAGTGCTGAAAATAAAACTAATAGCAAAACGGCAAAACGCATCAAACAAAGCGTCAACGCTTTGACGTCATAACCAGCTTTGCAACCAATGTGAGCCGCAAGTTTAACAAACTCCAAAGAAGGATTATTCTGGCAGTTTATTTTTGTTGTATGAATAGTTTTTGCCTTGTATTCAAGTGGGAACAGACTATGTGGAACAGGTGAAGCATTAAAACTTTTGTGTCCCAGCCTCGTCGTCGCTTTTGTGTCTCGTTTCCGTCGTAGGTGTCGGTAGCCGAGTACAAAGACCGACACAGGAATAAAGTATGCACGCTTGTGCAGGTACGAAGGTGAGCAGCCAGTGGGACAGCAGAAAATAGAAACACTAGAGTAAATTAGAACGAGATATATATTGCACAGAATTTATACAAAACTTAACTTTTACATAGTTCAGTACGGCAGAATGCTGATACATAGTTGAGCTAGAGGCCTGCCTAGTGCCTATCCGATAGCCAAGTCTTCACTGGTGCCTATCTGATTCCGAAGTGTTAGCTGGTTCCTATCTCAGTCCCAAGTGAACGATGTCGTTCAGTGGTGGCCACGAGCGGAGTTCTAGCAGAGGGCGCTCGTGGCTGACGTCGTAAGAACGCCGCGCCGTGCGTGCATGGCGGCGCGCGGCGAAAGTAGGTGGCGCGCACTTTGGACTTGTGCGACACCACAAAAACTACCGTTGTAGCTTTTGTCTGTTTTTATTAATTCGGTCTCGGAACTTATTGGACTGCAGAGGAATCTGACGTCAAGCGTACTACGGCACAAAGAAATTGCCCCGAAAACCGTATTGCAATGTGATACGACCAATAAAATCATACGGAATAATGGTATTGTCTGACTGTTCACGACCATGATATAAGCTGCAAATAGTAAGACGGTATATAGCTCACTACAAGGTCACACAGCAGGGAAAACTTTAAGACCCTACAGAATGGTGTTGATAGATGTTGGACGTCAGATAAGAGATCTGAAGGGTGGGAGGTGTAACATTAGTGTCTCTGGTTTTCAGTAAAGATAGAAAAGGGAATAATTGTTTAGGGAGATGTGTGGAAACTGAGACGGATTATATGTTGTTCTATGACGTGGAGAAAGAACTAGTGAAAGAAGTTAAGGTACATCAATATTTTTATAGGTAAGAAGAAGGGCGAATGAAGTCCATTCCTGTGGGGTAAACATACCCAACTTCCTGATATTAAGGATTGTAAATGAAATGGAAGAGTCTCGTGAAGCAGGCGTATGATCAAGAAGGCCTTTGCCGCATGGAAATTGAGTGAAAAAGCAAAACAAATATACAGTCGACATACTGTATATTTTATATGTAAGAAGTCTGTACGTTATTCTACTAGCCCACAGTCAAGAACATTCAAGAAATGAAAAACTCTTTACGTTATAAAATGTAGTAAAAAGTCGGCATGTCACCTGATTTCTGTAAAACAAACCTAATTCTGTGACCCTGTATACTTAGTGATAAAGCAATTATGTGATAATTTTCTTTTGAATTGTCCACTTAAAGCAGTGTTCATTCGTATTGTTTATATTGGCAGGCACATTCCTCAGTTTCCCATTCAATTCGTATATATATATGATATATATGAAAATCATGAATATATGAAAATTCCCAATTTCCAATACCACACATGCTTCGCGTATTCAGTGCTAGGTATCATCAGTGATCAAAAATGTTCAAATGTTTGTAGAGTCTATGGGACTTAACTACGGGTTCACCAGTCCCTAAATTTACAAACTACTCATGAACTACTTACAACTAAGGACGGCACAAATATCCATGCCCCGACCGTAGTGGCCGTGCAGACCGTGACTGGAGCGCCTCAGTCTCCTCGGCCACCTCATCAGTGATCTATAAAACACAAAAAATTAAAATTATTTAACTATGTTTGTTTTTATTGAATATGTAATGATTCTTATTGGCAGTTTTTAAAACTCACATTTTAATTGTGCATCTAGTTCATGATCTGCTAAATTCACATCATGTAGGCTTTCTTGCAGTAACTATGTCTTTTCCACATGGGAAAAGAACCTGCTTGCTGTAAAATGTTGCACTGGTTCTGCCACATACTTTAAAGCTGGTCAGAAGATCATGGAGCAGTTAAAGGGCTCGTGTGATTTTATTGTCATGGCATAGAGTATTCATGCTATTTTGTTTTCAGTGCAATGGTGATTTTGTTTGCTTAGATGTTCAACATATGTGAAGTGGGTGCCGTCGCTCTTCACTGCTTATATATGTTCTTTGTATTTGGTGTTATAATTGCTTCCATTCATCCCAATATATTCGGAGTTGCAGCTATTATACGTTAGTTCATTGATCTCTGAACTGTTGTTTTTATTTCTTCAATCAGAGTTTTAAGTTTCTTTTTCATTGTGTTATTTGTATTGAAGGATACACAATTTTTATGCTTTTTGAAGTTGTCGGTAATTTTGTATGTGAGTTGGTTACGGTCTGTCATGGTGTGCCAGTTTTTGCTGCAGACTCTTGTTATGTGTGTACATTGTGAGTTACTGCTACTTGTTGGTATATTTGGATTGCTTTTAATGTTCCTATTGTTTTTTTTAAATATTTTCTTGTTGGTTGTATCATATAGTTTGTGTACGACATTGCTGCTGTATCCATTAATTCGTGCTGCGATGGAGTGGCAGAGCGATTTAAGGCGCTTTGCTGTGAAGCTCGTGGTTGCTCGTCGTCGGAGTTTAGAATCCTCCCTCGGGCATGGATGTTCGTGTTGTCCTTAGAGTAGTGTAGTTAAAATAGTTTGTAAGCCTAGGGACTAATAAGCACAGAAGTCTCTTAGATTTACAAACATTTTGAACATTGTTTATTGCTATATTAATGATCATGTTTAATCTCCATAAAAACAGAACTACGGACAAGAATTAAACATGATCATTACTATGCGCAGAACAATGGATACAGCAGTACACAAACCACATAATACGATAAAAAAGAACATACAGGAAGACAATAGAAAAATTAAAAATAATACAAATATACTAACAAGTAACACACAATGTACACACATAGCAGAAATCACACCCTACAGCAAAGATGGCGAACAATGACATACCACAACCAAGTAACACACAAAAATAACAAAACAATCCAAAAGCATGAAATTACTTAAAGACATAACACAATAAACAATGAACTGAAAATTTTGACAGAGTAAGGTTAATACAAGAGTTCAGATATATAAAGTAACTTGTAATGGCCGCAACACCAAATATATTGGCAAGAGCGCAAGAAATTTAAACACCAGAGGCAAAGAACATACAGAAGCACCGAAGAGCGAATGTATCTGCTACATGTGCGTGGACATGTAATACAAGATATTCGGCATCACACGGGGATGAAAAAAGTTATGGATAGTCTATGCCGTATTAACAAAATCCCCTGATTTATAGGTCAGCTCCCATGACCCCCAACCAGCTTTAAAGTATGTAGCAGAAACACTGCAACTATGTGGAGTAAAGCTGGACAGTTTATTTTCCTATCTGGAAAGAGACATAATTACTGCAAGAAAACCTACACTCATGTGCATTCAGCTGGTTTAGAAGAATATGAACTGCATGCAAAATTCTAATTTAACTACATACTGAAAATAGCAATAATTAGTTAAATTTTAAAAACTGCCAAAGCAATCACTACATATCGAAACATAAATAGTTCAATAACCACAATTTTTATATGTTTATGCAAATGATTATTAAAGGAAGGGAAGGAAGAAGGATAGGAAAGAAAGGATTGAAAAAAAAAGGGTTCAAATGTTTGTAGAACTTATGGGACTTAACTACGGGGTCATCAGTCCCTAAGCTTACAAACTACTTATGAACTAACTAAGACTAAGGACGGCACAAATATCCATGCCCGAGGGGGGATTCGAATCCCGGACCGTAGTGGCCGTGCAGACCGTGACTGGAGCGCCTCAGTCTCCTCGGCCACCGCGGCCGGCAAAAGGATTGACAGTGGCCGCATTTGGGCATTGATATTAAGCAATGGCGACAAGTGAAAACGTGAACCGGACCGGGAATCGAACCCGGGTCTCCCGCTTCGGGCCAGCAGTCGCCTTAACCAAACCAATTTTTTTTCTTTTTTTTCTTTTTTTTTTGCTCTATGGGTAGTTCTTGCCCTTGAGGACGCTGATCGTAATTGTTCGTTTTGGTTCTACGTGGTCTTTGGTTCAGCTTTTTTATTACAGAGAGCACTTAGCCCACCGACCGGCCGCGCTGAGCCACGGCGCCCGGTGCCTCTTGGCCACCCGTGCTCGCCTCCCGTCCGTCTCAAATTCCGACAAGTCGCACACTATGTTTGTAGCGCCCCTATCGTCCATGCCCTCTTACATTCGCCATTACGGGTTCCCCTGCGAGGTCGGACGTATGACCGCATCTGCGGTAAAATAACTAAAGCTAACGCCGTCGTCGCGTTTTAAATACTTATGGTATTGGTGTGGTATCTGTTCTTTCGGACGTCAGAAAGAACAGACACCACACCAATACAATAAGTTTTATATGTGTTATATACCACTGAATATGCAAAGCACTAAATAGATGAAACCTGTGAGGCATTGATGAACAGAAAACAAATTTCTGCAGACAAAGATAGTAATTTTCATATCTTTATGATAAAACATATCTACTCGTCATTCATTTTCGCCATCGGAGTCACTGTCAGCAATTAACTTATCACAGCATTGTTGTAGGAGAAATTTTCTGCCGTACAAAGTCTCAAATTTTAGAGGTTACATTTTTCGCAGCGTTTTATGTTACTAAACTTAAACGTGTCTTTATTTAAGCATGGTGTATCGCCAATTCCTTGTGTTACATATTACATGTCTTATTCAGTTACCGGCCGCGGTGGCCGAGGAGACTGAGGCGCTCCAGTCACGGTCTGCATGGCCACTACGGTCGGGGGTTCGAATCCCCCCTCGGGCATGGATATTTGTGCCGTCCTAGTTCGTAAGTAGTTTATAAGTAGTTTGTAAGTTTAGGGACTGATGACCCCGTAGTTAAGTCCCATAGACTATACAAACATTTGAACATTTCTTATTCAGTTAACGTTCAGAGCGGACACTACTTCGTGCTTGTGTATTACAACGTTAACTAACTTAACTTGCAATTCACTCGTAAGACCAAACGGTAAATGACCACATTGTTTTTCTCACCCACCACCACTGCATTCTACATAATACGAGGGGTGGAACTTAAATAGTGGCAACTATTTATTCACAACCCATATAAAAGCGTTACATGTTTGCACCTGTTACTGTCTTTCAAAGTAGTCACCAGCATTGTGTAGAACCCGTTGCCAGCGATGTGGAAGGAACAGTGTACTGTTAGCAGATCCTGTTCTGTTGATGGTGCGAATGGAGCGGTCTACTGCCTGTGGAATCTCTGGAACAGTTCTAAAACGAATGCCACGAAGTGTTTCCTTCATCTTCAGAATCAAATCAAAGACACAAGGGCTTGAGTCCGAGAAGTATGGAGGATATTACAGCTCTTCCCAGTCCCACGACCGAACAGAGTAGCTACAGCTAGCGCTGTATGCGCCCGCACATTGTCGTGCTAAATGATAGGTGGGTTGCGCAGAAAGTGTTGCTGCTTCTTTCGCAAAGCTGGTCGCGGCTGATTTTCCAAAAACGAACAGTAATATACTGTGCATCGACGGTCTGCCATGGAGGAACAGGTTAAAAATGTTCAAATGTTTGTATAACTTATGGGACTTAACTATGGGGTCATCAGTCCCTAAACTTACAAACTACTTATAAACTAGCTAATACTAAGGACGGCACAAATATCCATACCCGAGGGGGGGGGGGGATTCGAACCCCCGACCGTAGTGGCGGTGCAGACCGTGACTGGAGCGCCTCAGTCCCCTCGGCCACCGAGGCCGGCGAGGAACAGGTTACCGACCTTCGTTGAAGGCTTTTACCTATCGCGCCATTCATTTTTTGGAAATGTCCTTATAGATTGGAGACATAATTTCTTAAATAGTTTTAGTTGTTTTATAAAAAAAAATGTTTGTAAATCTATCGGAGCTAACTGCGTGGTCATCAGTCCGTAGCGTACAAACTACTTAAACCTAGGTAAACTAACCTACGGACAAACACACACACCCACGCCCCAGGGAGGACTCGAACCTCCACGGCGAGCAACCGCGCGCTCCGCAGCGAGGTGCTTTAGACCGCTCGGCTTCTCCACCGCGGCTTTTAGTTGTTTTCGAAAGCGAATTATTCAGTACTAAGGCATTTAAAGCCAGCTGTGTCTGAATATTAACTAAAATAAATCACGGTACCTGAATAAGCGTGTATTACAGGATCAGCTCTTCAAATGACGTGTTTCCCTACACTCAAAATACCTGTGCCACACACAGCGGTCTTCTCTTCCCATGTTTCCCGTTTAAGACATCTCTGACCTCTGCAGAGGACGGTTGGAACTATTGTAGAAGACCCGGCTTACTTAGGAACAAAGGATGTGTCTCCTATCACGACATAAATTATATCACGATGTGAGGTAAGTTTACCCAATATGAATTATGATCGTTGTACCTCGACAACATGTTTAAATCAGAAGTATTACTTCAGTACGGGATTTCTTTTAAATGCTAGAAGGGCAGTTGCTAGTAGTTTTTGATCGAATGCTAATCTAAGTTATTTTACTGTCGGGTGGATTGCAGGGTTGTTGATTATAAAATCCCGGAAACGTAATGCTCGACAGATTATATGTTAAAGGCAGCTTCTCAGAGGGTAGTCGTTGTTTGCCTCTAGTACCTGGACTTCATTTCGTATGTTACTGAAAACGCATATCTGAAAGCTTAAGGCTCATCCGAGCTCTAAATAAAAAACTGCGCTGACAGATACAACTGCTGGTAGTGTTAGCGTTAAGCATTTGAGAAGCGAATCGCCATTTTCGGCTGTAGTGTTCATTATTCCACAGTTGCCACAGTGACCCAGGCTACTTCCTGCTTGGCTTATTGCCGTATCTGATACAATAGGCTACGGCTCGCCAGTCGTCCTTTCCTGCCACCCAGATAAAACGTAAACTGCCTTCCAAATCTCTGCGTGGTAAATGTTTCAACTATTAGTGTGTATTTTTTTAACTGTGCAGCAACGAAGCAGAGAAGATAAAACCGATGAAAATGGATGAAATAAACGTTGATGTCTTTAATCCTTTCAACAAAATCTCTTTATGTACATTGCAGGGAGAACTGTAAACTTTAATGTGGGCTTACTGAAATAGGCTAGTATAGCCTAAGGTGAAATTTCGGGTACAATTGAATTTCTTAGTTCCAAAGCAGATATTATTTTCTGAAATTCTTTTTCACTGTCAATTACCGGACAGTGCGGGATTCAGAATATTTACCCGCTCCCTGAGCCGAAGTCGCTAACACACGGCTGTCCGGGGGCTAGCTATTCGGAAGTTAACCGGTTCGAATCCTAGTTCTACAAGAAATTTGCGCCACTAGTACTTACGTAGAAAAATGGGGGCGATGGACGCCGAGGTGGGGGAGCTAGTGGCGTGAAGTTCCCGATTACCTGATTTCGTACGAATGTCATGAATGAAGTTTCAAACCAGGTCACAGCGTCTCTTACAAGGAGAGGACGCCTATTCGTCATAGCCGAATTAAAATGTTCAAATGTTTTTAAATCTAAGAGACTTAACTACTTTGGGCCTCAGTCTTTAGGCTTACAAACTATTTAAACTAACTTAACGCTAAGGACGACACACACACCCATGCCCGAGAGAGGACTCGAACCTCCGACGGCGAGCAACGGCGCGCTAAGCAGCAAGGCGACTCGGAACGCTCGGCCACTCCACCGCGGTTCGCCGAATGTGTCCAGATTTATGGTACATGTAGGGCGTGGTGAGACATGTAAGTGCACCGAGTGGGAACTCCAGAGGAGCAAGCGTTTAGTAAATGATAGAAATTTTGATACGTATCTATTACCATATGTACTTTATTAATTGTCCCTGTGTGACTTTATTTGCGTAGTGGTATTTGGCTCCGCGGTAAGAGATTACATTCGAATTGGAAGGCTCGCGGATTCGACTACACCCACCGGCAAATATTTTTGTGCTCCTTGATAATGCATATATGAATTACTTCACAATTATTTGCAACATGATATAGGTTATTTTTATTAATTTATATACGAGGCGCGTCCAGAAAGTAAGTTCCGTTTGGTAATCAAATGAAATTGTACACAGATACAGAAGAAATTTTTATTGCACAACATTCTACAACTCTTAGCCTACTTTTCCACATAACTGCCGAAATTTTGTAGGCACTTGTCATAGCATGCCACAAGTTTTTGCATGCATCCTTCACAGAAGGTTGCCGCCTGTGTATTCAACCATGTGGTAACAGCTCTTTATCATCGTTGAAGTGTTGACCACCAAGGACAGATTTTAGGTGTAAGAAGAGATGAAAGTCGCTAGGAGAGAGGTCCGAGCTGTATGGAGGATGTTCAAACAGGTCCCATTGAAATTTCTGTAAGAATTGTTTGGTCACATTCGATGTGTGAGGTCAGGCATTATCGTGAAAAAAAAATATTTTGACAGTAATCCTCTTCTTACACCTAAAATCTGTCCTTGGTGGACAACACTTCAGCGATGATGACGAGCTGAAAGAACATGTTACCACATGGTTGGATACACAGGCGGCAACATTCTATGAAAAAGGCACACAAAACCTTGTACCATGCTATGACAATTGCCTACAAAATTTCGGAAGCTATGTAGAAAAGTAGTTTAACAGTTGTAGATTTTTGTACAATCAATATTTTTTCTGTATATGTACCCGTTCGTTTTATATAACCGAACGGAACTTACTTTCTGGACGCGCCTCTTAAGCACAGTCATAGGATGATATTCGGGATTGCAAACATTTAAGAAGGGACTGTAGTTAACGCGTATACGGGAACGTCGTGTGTGAAAATCGACGCTGCAGTTCTTTTGAAATTGATCAATTACATGTACCGGGATGATATTTATCGAAGAAATAGGGGAAGCGATAATTTTGACCGCATTTTGCGCACATTATAAACGCCGCCTTTATGCAGTGACATGGTTTCTTAAATGTCTCCATAGAAAAACAAACTTGACTGACATTCAAGAAACAGGTTCTTTCATCGGACAGTCCAGCAGCGAACCACGCTTAACCCAACATGTCGTGAATATTTGAAAGGATAGCTAGTGACGTATAATGCAATGTAGTATGGTGCAAGCTTCTCGGGAAGTGATTTCTTCTTCTTTCTCGATGATGTAAGTGCTATTTTGAAATTTTTTATTACATCATGCTAAAAATATACATCGCAGGGTTGCACTAGTGGCGTACATTTGGGGTGAATTACTTTGATACTGCACGTTGGCAATCCGTTTTCATCATGGAACAGTTCGTCGTATATTTATGGATTTGTTTGTGTTCTCCTTGTGTCAATAGAAGACATTTATTCTGTTGCACATAGGGCTTGATCACACCAGTTAAATATTTGTAGTAAAAGTCGAACTCAAATGTTTGTATAGTCTATGGGACTTAACTACGGGGTCATCAGTCCCTAAACTTACAAACTACTTATGAACTACTTACGAACTAGGACGGCACAAATATCCATGCCCGAGGGGGGATTCGAACCCCCGACCGTAGTGGCCGTGCAGACCGTGACTGGAGCGCCTTAGTCCCCTCGGCCACCTCGGCCGGCTAAAAGTCGAACTCACTGTATGCAATTATTCGTGTTTTTACCTTATGGGCCGTTCACAACTCCAAGTTGCAAGATAATGCGCGTGATTTAAATAATGATGTCTCATGCTGATGTGCACATATAAATACCAAATAACGTATATGACGCTGCGGTTAACTGTGACGTCAGTAGTGTACGCAGTGCCAAGGAACACAAAAAAAAAAAAAAAAAAAAAAAAAAAAAAAAAAAATTGCAGCCGGCCGAGTCGAACCCGCGAAACTTTAATATGAATCAGATCTCTTAGCGTTTAGCCAAACACTGCTCCCTAAGTGCAGTGTCACAGGGACAATTGGTTAGGTGGATATGGTGATAAACCCTTTTCAAACCTCCAGAAGCTCAAAGTTCAAATGTTTGTAAAGCTTATGGGTCTTAACTGCGGGGTCATCATTCCCTAAACTTACAAACTATTTATAAACTAACTTATGCTAAAGACGGCACAAACATCCATGCCCGAGGGGGGATTCGAAACCCCAACGTGGAACGGCCTCGCGCATCGCAGCATAGCGCCTCAATGCGCTCAGCCGTTCCGCTGCGGCTTCAGACCTCCTTTTATTTTCCGAATCTGGAGTTCCCACTTGGGCACTTACATGTCTCACCACGCCCTACATGTACCACAAATTTTTACGAACTTGGCGATGACGAATAGGTGTCCACTCCTTTTTTTTCGGCCATGATGGTGAGGGTCCGTCCATAAGGCAATTCCTTTGATGCTATACAAGAGGAGCAGGCTATATTCCCGCTCCATGTTTCAGCTTATTCTTTTTCTCATCACCATAGAACACAAAACTGTGTGTCACACTGTACACAGTCAACGTACTAGCCCTGGTGGATACACCAGTTCCCGTGAAATCACCGTAAAGCTGGTTGGTTTTCTGATCTGCGACCGTTTCTAGTATACCACGTACTGTTGACAATTTTACCTTCGTCTTTAATCAAGAGGGGAAAGGAGGAATGGTAGCGTAAAATCCCTGATCAGTAATCTTCGCACCAACGTGCTGGATTAGATTCGAAAAAGAAGTAGGGGCATGTGATACTGTAGATGGTGATCCGTTTGTCGGGAGGGGATGATCAGCTGATCAACGCGGCGACGCCCTGGATGGAGGGATGGATGTTTGGGGTTTAAAGTTCCGTCGACAGCGATGTCATTAGAGTCGGAGCTTACGCCCGAATTTTTAGGTAGGAAAGGGGGAGGAAATCGGTCGCGCCGTTTCAAAGGAACTATCCAGCCATTTGCCTGGAGTGATTTAGTGAAATCGCCGCGGTGGAGTAGCCGAGCGGTCTAAAGCGTCTCGTTGCGGAGCGCGCGGTTGCTCGCCGTGGAGGTTCGAGTCCTCCCTGGGGCATGGGTGTGTGTGTTTGTCCGTAGGTTAGTTTACCTAGGTTTAAGTAGTTTGTAAGCTACGGACTGATGACCACGCAGTTCGGTCCGATAGATTTACAAACATTTGAACATTTTTGATTTAGTGAAATCACGGAAAACCTAAACCTGGGTTGCCAGAGGTTGATTTGAACCTCTGTCCTCCCAAATGAGAGTCCATTGTGTTACCACTACGCCACCTCACTCGATTCGACGTCCTGGATGCTCTCTGAGAATTCGGTATCGGCACCGAGTCTCGCTCTGTCACTTTTAACATTACATCCAACTCTAATATGATCCTACATTATTCACGTACTCAATTAGCTACACTCAACACATTCAGAAATTTTACAATTTAGCGAAGGAAAGGTGTCTTTGTCCACGAAGGTAAGATTCAGATTACACAGCCGATTCTATCACTTTGGTGGCTCAGTGATCTATTCTATCAGTAGCCCTAAATCTTCAAGAGAGAAAGCGCTGAAGTCAAGTCCCCTCTGTGTAACGCTGATAACATTGATTTTAAGCGCCCTTTGTCCACCCCACCCTCAGCCTTTTTCTGCAACAACAACACGGAGGGTGAATGAGGGGCTTCTGCGCCCATAATGAAGAGGTGAGTCTGTATGATACGGCTGCTCCCTGTGGAGAAATGAGCTCTATTGTGGCCTGTGTACAGTCTTACAAATATTATAAGGTGAGTTTGTTTGTTACGCTTTCTCACCTTGACTACTCAACCGAGCACCACGAAATTTTGTATAAACGTTGTCTGGGGTGCAGAGAAGGACATATGGCACCTTCCAGAAAAAAATAATGTTTCTGAGGGATAGAAAATCACTATTAGAATGGCGTGGTAAACAACTCGGCCTACTGACATGAATAAATTGAGACATGATTCTGGGATATAGGAAAAGAAACGTGTGGTGTCCCGATATAAAATATAATATCCCGAGTTATGTTAGGCATATCTTAAAAGGGTGCATGGCAAGGAATACATTACAATAGACTTCTACAACGACTGACCGATCACGATAAAATTGACAAACATATAAGTATTTAAGTTTCAAAACAAATGAACTTTTTTCTACTAATTTTTATTTAGGTTTAACTAGTTTTCAGCTTATTAGGCAATCTTCAGGAAACAACCGACTAAAGTCGACAAGAATGGAACATTTTGACAGTTCTAAACATAGGTCACGATCCCACAACATCTACCGTTGCATGTAAAACAGTAATATTAGCTGTGATTCATCAATTTCTCCCGGCGTATGGCGTATTCAAAGAAATTCCGCGTATGCAGCCAGGTATGAAACTCGACGTCGGCCGATATTTCGGCAGGAATTCTGAAGACAGTGCTGCAGCGAGGAAGCAGGGTGCAGCGAAATCTAGATTCTCAGTAACAACAGAAAGACAACACACACCGAGAAAACAAGCACACAGCACCATCACACAACCAAAGATAAAAACCAACAACAATATCGATAATAAACATCAGTTTTAAGCAGTTGAGGTGACATTAAATTTGTCCCACTTTCTCACGTGACTGCCCTTTCTTCGATAGTTTCCTTTAAAATTATTGCTTTTTTCGAAGTTTCGTGACTGGTGACGCAGTTTTCCTTTCTTTTCTTCTATGAGTTGAAATTATTGCATTGTAATATGCAGTTATTCTCAAACGTCCCGGAATTCCTTTAACGCTTTATTATTGGTTTTTAGTTTGAATAGGTAATTGAATAGTTGCTTCAATAGCTTAGTTACTAGTAATATTGATATATACAGGAAAGGGAGTCTATTACTTACTGTATACAGTACTGCGTTAGACAGTAATTCCCATTGCTCGTCTATTTTTTGTTTCTGTTGATTGTCTGACGATTCCTCTGTTTGCCCACTGTCGTTTGTTATCTATTTGGTGTGCAACTTTAATAGTGTTTCACATGCTTATTAACGGAAGAGTGAATCAAATGTTCAAATGTTTGTAAATCTAAGGGACTTATGCTGAGGACAACACACACACACACACACACACACACCAATGCTCGAGGGGGGACTCGAATCTTTGACGGCGAGCAACCGAACGTAATAGTAGAATTTGTGGTTACTGAGAGAGATTTCTTCTTGTAGGTTAGCCAGATGTGTCGTTGTTTCACTTCAGTTTTTCAGCTTTCTACTGAGGATTTCTTGTTCGAGTTGCATGATATATTTTCTGTTTTAGGAATTAAATTTGCGATCCAACTTTATCTGTTATTTTTTCAGTTACTTCAGTTTGGTGTTTAGATTTTTCCACTTTATTTGAAATTAGCGCAAGATCCTATGAAAATACTAGACGGTAAAGTTCGTTACATTTTTCTAATATTGATATTTGCAGTTGTCTTAGCTACCTCCCGAAGGTCCGTTCAGATTTCCAATAAGTGATACTATTCTTGCGTGTATATAAGAGTATATCTAACAGTAACGTAATTAAATACACGTTAATGTGTAATATATATAATTTACGATGTTCAGCTCTTATTATTACCGTGTTCGCAGCTAAAATTCTGAATATTAGGTTCGTCTGATATGCAAAACACTGTTTACTTTCTATCCACACATGTTTCAGCACCTCTGTGCTATCATTACTGTGTTTCTTTTTTCTATTTATGGCTCTGAAAATCAAAAATACATTGTTTTAGTACTAACCTATGTGTGAATATTAGGCGTAAATATCGTATGTCTTCATTTTGATTATCACATTGGTTTTACATGTCTTGATAATGTACGATTCTTTTCCCGATGACAACACTACCGTTCTCTAGTAATGTAAAACGAATCCTAAATGACCATGAAATGTAAAACCAAGGCAATAAACAAAGACATTCCACATTTAAGCCTAATATTTAGTCATAGGTCGGTACAAAAACTACGTATTTTTTATTTTCGCAGCCATAAATATATAAATCCACTAATGATGGCACAGAGGTGATTAAACATGTTTTGGTGGAAAGTAAACAGTATTTTGCATATCAGGCGGACATAATATCCAGAATTTATGTAAATCTATTTGACAATATCGGACCCCAATGTATTCAACAGTAAAAATGTTCACTGTCTCACACTTACCCATTTGAAATGAAAGAGCAACAGCCCTTTGGGTGCTTTTTGATAGCATAACAGAAAAGAAAGACAGATTAGTGTGGTCTTTAGTGACGGAACACAAGCTTTGAGAGTTTTTCAAATGATGAGGAAGGAAATCGGCTATGCTTTCTGAAAAGAACCATTCCAACATTTGCCTGCGGTGGTTTAGGAAAATTCCTGTTACAGGGAAAATCATGGAAACCTAAATCCTAAATCTGGGTGGCCGGAGGCGGATTTGAACCGCCATTCTCCCGAATGCGAGTTCACTGTGCTAACTACTGCGCCAACTACATTTTCTCTTTTATCTATTTATGTTTTTTTGAGAGTGGTAGGGTTTTATCTGTCACCGTGCAAAATTAAACCCATGTTCACATATTTATTAAGCACTTAGAAAATAGCGGATTCCCAATGTAAAGGCTAAGATTCTTAAATTACTTGTCGTTTACCGCCAGGCTTTCGCAGTAAAGTCCCAAAACTCACGGTTCTCCGAGAAACATCAAGCAAGTGAGAGCTGCTTGCAGCCTCAAATAGAATTTACGGAAATACATGTTGGTTCAATGTTCAAATATTTGTATAGCCTCCGGGACTTAAGTACGGGGTCATCAGTCCCTGAACTTACAAACTACTTATGAACTAGCTAACTCTAAGGACGGCACAAATATCCATGACCGAGGGGGGATTCGAACCTCCGACCGTAGTGGCCGTACAGACCGTGACTGATGCGCCGCAGTCCCCTCGGCCACCGCGCCCGGCAATACATGTTGGACGTATAACCCAAATAAGGTTCATTGGAGGATGGAAAGTTTATAGGATTAATCTAGGAATCTATCGAAGACTAAAATTAATATAGCCATCAGTTGATAAGGATGAAAGCATCCGGATTTGGAGGAGGGGGGGCAATAGATTAATAACTGGGTATTTTAACCGGCAACCAGATTCAGAAACATAAGTCGCAGAGTCATTCAAACACAGCCTAAACTCGGCAGCACGAAAATGGTCGAACACACCATATTAGAATCGAGGACTTTAATTTTCCTGGCATTGACTGGGACAATTATATGTAACTTATTGGTGGAAACAACCAACAGTTTCTGAAGTAATAATGTAAACATTATTTGAAAATTGTGGAGAACGAGCAATGTAACAACCTTACGAGAAATAACTATAGGTTGCCTTCATGATGATGTCAGTCTTTCACAGATACTTGAGAAGGATAAATTTATCAGTGTGAATGAAGGGATCAAGGTCCGGAAACGACCGAGTCGGAAGTTATGAGCGCAAATATCTCAACTTCGGCCTTATCCTCACACGGTGGTTTAAGTGCTCCAACTTCTGAACCGTACACAATTCCCGCTGTATACTCACTAATACCTTCAGATAATTAATTCCGTTGATGGACTAGTAACGGCGCACGTAGCTTTATGTCAGAGATAACGGAAGTCCTAAGTGTACCGTATAGTAATAATGAATTCCATTTTCCAGTTCACGTTTCACAAACTGCTACATTTACAACAGTTATTCAAAACGGCTGAGCATAAAGTTACTTAGTACCAGCTCTAATATCTCCTGTGTCGTATGAACACTTCGCTGGCAGCGAGAAATCTTGTTACGAGATTCTCTTCTGGTACGATTGGCGTCTCGTACACGAAGACTTTCCACATGGCCACAAGAAAAATTAAAGTGTGGTGACATCAGATGAATGAGCTGACCACGAAGCAGTAGGAAGCAGCACTTTTCAGGAAGCCTCTGATTCACGAAAACCCAGAGGTTAGCTCCATCGGTTTGAGACCACGCTCGTAGAGTCCCATTGTTATAGGTACTCGAACCATTGTTACTTATAATATTCAACTCGGTCGTTTGCGTACCAGGATCTCTTTCCACAGAGTAATGCATTTTCCCTTCATCATCATCCGTGAAAGTTTGTAACATTACGACTCACTCTGTATTTTATATTTTCTAGCTCTGATCAAAGTAGATCTTATAACTTATTGAGAATGTCACCAAATAGACATGGGTTGGTGACCACGATTACACTACTATGGTTAAAAGGCAATGACCAACAAGAATATTATGTTGTTACTTGTGGTCAGTAGGAATATTAGAGTATAACTAACAAAATAGTTGTCAGACCTGACAAACGCAGAAGCTCTGAAGTTTAAGCTATAGCACAAAATGCGTCGTAGATTAATACATAGCACGTAAATAAACAAAAGGTAGTAAAGACACACACAGATAAATGGTGTCATTCGGACAATGCCATCAAAATATAAAATACTACAATTTTGTTATATAAAAGGAATTTAAGAAACTAATATAGAAAAATTATTGTTTCACTGGAGAGGACGGGGTGGGGTGTTCATCAGGGAACAAACTGTAAGCTAAATGTAAATGTGAAGGCAGCAGAAGAAGGCAGGACCACTAGGACTGCGGTGGGGTGTGGATTTCCGTAGAGTCAGGTGGCGTGGTGTCTCAGTGCTGGTTCGGTTTCCCCAGTTTCCATTCAGTTCATTCACACTACCAGACATCCAAAATGCCACATCAAGAAGCACCGAAAGTATTACAGCCAAGCTTATTTGGGAGAAAACAGACTACGCAAAGATCAAATAAATGTAAATACAGCCTCTTGTGAAATAAGGAAGATAATTAAATCAGTACTGAGTGTTGCCGCCATTGCTAGCTATAACCGCTGCTACATGCTTCGGAATTGAATAAAATAGGCTCGAGATGTGTTGTTGGGATATGGCAGACCATGATACACGTTGCTGATTTTAATTGGTGTAGCAGTGAATGGTGTAACCTGGGCCAGTCATTTCGCCGACATCGATCAGATGTTTCCGATAGGCGACTGGTTGGGTGAATATGAAGGCCAAGACAGCAGGTCAATCCGATGGTCAACGAATAAGTCTTAAACATTGCGGGCCATGTGCTCGTCGGTATGCTCAGAGCATATGACAGGACGACAACGTTTCGACATTTCAGAGATTAAGCGCTGGCTGGTTAGAGTACCGGCAGTGCGTCCTAGGAGGGTTCTGTAAGTGGAGTCTACTACCACCTAAACAATCTGCAGGACCCTATGGCGGTGCTTAGAGCAGCAATTAAACAGTCTCCACCACGGTGTCTCCAGATTCTAATCCGACCATTGTGGTACTGCAGGCAGAATCAGGATTCACAGAGAAATTTACGACGGCAGCTGACAGTGGGCATCGAAATAAATCAGCAGGGAAAGCAGAAAAATTCGTGCTCAGCCGGGATTCGAACCCGGGTCCTCGTGCTTACTAGGCAGTCGGTCTAGACCGTTGTGTTATCGAATACACAGCGATAACCGTGGCTGCGTGGGCTACCCCTGCTTGCCTGCCCCCAGACGCAAGTTCTCAACTTGTTCACACACTACTAATTTAGTGCCGCTGCCCAATATTACTCACTACTCGCGGAATTTCGCCGATATCTGTAAGAGGCCGGGCCTAGTGTGTGAACCGCACTGAGGAATGGATTGATGTCCGAAAGAACAAGACACCACACAGACATATATATATATATATATATATATATATATATATATATATATATATATCGGTGCCGGCCGCGGTGGCCGAGGAGACTGAGGCGCTCCAGTCACGGTAACTACGGTCGGGGTTTCGAATCGCCCCTCGGGCATGGATATTTGTGCCGTCCTAGTTCGTAAGTAGTTCATAAGTAGTTTTTAAGTTTAGGGACTGATGACCCCCTAGTTAAGTCCCATAAACAATACAAACATTTGAAAACATATAATCGGTATTCGTCGGAAAAAACAACGTCGGTACAATTCCGATTTTGCCAGCATGGTCGTATTAGAATCCGGAGACACCATGGCGAGAGGCTGTTTAACTGTTGCCTTAGGCATGGTCATGCTGGCCCTTCACCCGTTTTATGGTTTGGGGTGGCGTTGGGTTCTATTACCGTATACCCCTAGTTCGAATTGCCGCTACCCTAACCAGCAAGCGATACATCTCTGTAGTATTGGAGTCTGTTGCCCTCCCATACCTTCGAAACTTGTCGAAGGTATCATTGAAACAGGATAATGCGCAATTACACGTGGCACGCAATGTCCAAAATCTTTTCGTCGGCCATAGTATAGCATTTCTGCCTTGGACTCCCAATCTTTCACCTATCGAAAAGTCGGGTAGACGATTGCGGAGCGACTGACACTAGATGCACTGCCCACTGCTACACCAGACCACTTCGGCAATATATGGAAGCTGGTCCGACTGCTAGACGCCGGCCGCGGTGGCCGAGGGGACTGAGGCGCTCCAGTCACGGTCTTCACGGCCACTACGGTCGGGTGTTCGAATCCCCCCCTCGGGCATGGATATTTGTGCCGTCCTTAGTATAAGGTAGTTGATAAGTCGTTTGTAAGTTTAGGGACTGATGACCTCGTAGTTAAGTCCCATAAGCTTAACAAACATTTGAACATTTGACTGCTAGACCTGGAGAGCCTCTAGAGTCAATGCCGAAGCGTGCAGCAGCGGTCATATCCAGCAATAGTGGCAGTACTCATATCTCGTTTCTCGTCTTCCTCAATTAATATGGGGCCAAATTTTCACGATGAATTTTTTGTACAGTGTATTATCTACCAAATAAATGTGGCTGTGATATCCTTGGTTCTCCACTGTGTGGTATTTCGGATGGCCAGCAGTTTACATAACATCGCTTACGTCCGTCTGTTGCTGCATTCTGGCGAATCTTTCGACTCTACCTTCACGAATTTTGTAAAGGAAAAAGATATTCTTTCAGGGAATTAGAACGGGTTTAAGAAACATTTCTCTTTTGTATAACATGAAGGAGAATAGAAAAAAATTGAATGTTGAAAGTAGCCTTTTATTAAAATTAGCAAAATCTCGGGCAGTTGAGATCTGCAAATGTAAGTTAAAACGCTCACTGCTGCTCTAAATTACTTTGAGTGGCCACAGTACATGTGCAACGGAAATTTATCTAACTGCTCACTCCTTAAGGGAGCAGCCAACGTTTTAACAAACACAAAATCAAAATTAAAAAATAAATAAATAGATAATTAAATATGGGATGAGGAGCATGAAATCATAAAGCAGAGGTTTGATACTTTAAAATCATAATCTATTCAGAAAAATAACAAGCAAATAAATGTGGGGAGACCAAATTAAGCATTCACCTTGTACAAAAGTGAATTAAAACATATAATTACTGTCCATATTAAAGTTGTTTCTGCCCTTTATGAATATGGCGGTAACGTGGGAGTAAATTCTCAAATATATAATGGGTAGCTGAAAGCACATTCATTCATTCACAGACACATGCATAATGCTTGGCAGTACATTACAATACTGGAACCCATGAAAGCAATGGCGAAACGAAGCGTCGGCGGCGTCTTGACGAGATGGCAGGTGTCTTGATCACAATTTTTTAAATATACTGTGCACTAATCGAACTCATCTGTGGGAAGGCAGCGGCATACTATTCTTAAGTACCACATGGTGTAGGACCACGCCAAACTTCATAAAATTTACAAACAGAGATTAATCTTGAATAAGCGAGTAAACCACACGCGAGAATTCGTATAGAAGAAATCTAGTATTAATAAAACCATGGCTGAAGGCCGAAGGAACGACTGCTATTAAAGCACATGGTGCAATCGGTCATACGAGACAGGAAAGATGTAAGCAAACAAGATATATTTAGCATACTCGCGGATACATAAACGACGAGAAAAGTCAGTTAAAAACAGCATGGAAATTCAAAGACACTAAATTTACACAAAGGCTGCAGGCCACACACGTGTATTCTAACTTGAGCAAAACCGGACACACAATCATCACTGGAATGAAAATGCAAATAATAAATTAACACTGAATTTACTCGAGTACTGTTAATTAATAAACACTTCGCCTCACATAGCGAAAGAATTACTCCAGAGAACTATCACTGAAAAACCAAGACTGCCTGATCACAAAGAAAGTAAAGTCCTAACAGCATGCCTTCCCCTCAGCATGATTCGGAGGAGTACTTACTTCCACAGTCGTCGGAATGAAGAGTCAAGACTCAAGCTGTAAGGCCTCGGAAAAACCTCCCCCCCCCTCCCCCCGCCATACACCGATGTAGAGCGCGCTAAAGGCGGCGCACAGTGCGTTCAGAGACAAGTGTTTACCAAACCTTGCTACCTGGCCAAGACAATTCCCTCTTCAACCGCTCCCAGAGAGGTCTCCTGTCACCTCTTTCGTCCAAGATTAGGTTGGTACGACACTAAGAACACGGCCACCTCGCCAAATTGCCAAGTAAGCTTGTCTCTGGCCAGCCAGCAGACGACGTTCTTAACTACAGCAAAACGAGGCCTAAAGCGGGAGGCGGCGACTGTAAGCCATTGCGCGGCAGTCAAAATGTTCAAATGTTTGTAAATCTGTCGGACAAAATTGTGTGGTCATCAGTCCGTAGCTTTCAAACTACTTAAACTAAGGTAAATTAACCTAAGGACAACACACACACACACACACACACACACACACACACACACTCATGCCCCAGGGAGGACTCGAACCTCCGACACGAGCAACCGCGCGCTCCGCAGCGCGGCAGTCAATATTAAGAGCACACATTCACATTCACATTCACATGAACACACAAGTTCGATCACAAGGGTGGAAAAATTTATAAATATGGGGCAAACATACATAAACATGGGGCATTGATCATTAATAAAAAGAATAAAATAATTAACACACAGATAGATAAAATTAATGGTGCGGAAACACTTTAGGTTAATGAGTAAATCAATCAGTGGACGTGTATCAATGTATTAATACATACAGATCAGATTGTTTTTACGTGCTGGTCTACAGCCACGAAGTATGTAGAAAGAAATAAACCCGTCGCCAATAGCTGTACAATATTTTTGTTTATTTAGTCTGTACCAGTTTCGATGCTTTCTGCCATCAAGAGGAGACTGAAAAGATACTGTGATCAGTTATTACAAGAAATCATTTCTGCCAAATACACCAACATCAAAATTAAAATTAGAAGGCCGCGGCGAATTAGGCGCGCGTACTGGAGCGCCGTGTTGCGGTGCGCGCGACCGTACGCCGTCGGGGGTTCGATTCCCCCCTCGGGCATGGGTGTTCGTGTTGTCCTTAGTTTAGTTTACCTTGGGTTTGCAAGCTAGGGACAAATAACCAAGCTGTTGAGTCCCATAGATTTACAAACATTTTTTAAAATTAGAATTGTGATTATTCATTGGAAAATGTTCAAATGTTTGTAAAGCTTATGGGACTTAATTACGGGGTCATCAGTCCCTAAACTTACAAACTACTTATGAACTACTTACGAACTAGGACGGCACAAATATCCATGCCCGAGGGGGGATTCGAACCCCCGACCGTAGTGGCCGTGCTGACCGTGACTGGAGCGCCTCAGTCCCCTCGGCCACCGCGGCCGGCCATTGGAAAATGTCCTTCATCGTTTAAAGAAGTTCCAATTATGCTACTATTTATATTATAAACTTTACATAAATTTTATATTATAGTGGTAGAAAAATTGGCACTACTTTTCAACAGCAGATTCCGTATTTGGAATAAATGAATTCTTGTAATAATTGATGTGCAATATGTTTCCAATCTCTCGTTGATGACAGACAGTGCCGAAACTGGTTGAGTCTAAATAAATGAAAATATTCCTCAGCTGTTAGGGCATGGATGATTTTTTCTAGATACAAAACACTCTGAACTAAAATAAAACATTTAATATTCCATTTTCGAACAGCTCATTACTGTCTTCATTACAGTTTTGAGTTATCCTCATATTACCTGTAGGTTTTCAGAATACGGCCTGGTGTTGAATATGCGAGCGTCTAATTAGTATCCTTTGTGAATCTTCTTTCTATAGACGTCACATTTCAACCAATCATATAGGAGGAAATGGCGTGAAGTTCGGCCCTGTTTGCAAATTCTTGTCGCCATAGCTGTCACTTCTAGATACAGTAGAAATCCGATAGTCCGACATCCAATAGTCCGGAACGCCAGATGGTCCATCAATACAATCGTAGGGATTTTTTTCCCGCTACTGCTGCAGTTATGTTGACGTCATCGACCGACTGATCAAATTAGGTGAGCCACTGCTTAGCCGGTCACAACAATGTTCCGCTAGCGGAGGTCAGTGACGCAGACGCCATTGTTGAGATCGGAAGCATTCGGACCTTACTCGGTTGTTACTGTACTGTACATAGGTTCCTTTCATTGTTTGGTTGCCAGCATTTTTCGTCATTCTAACAGTAGTGTCCGTCATATCGTAGTGATCTGTGGAAGTTTTAATAACATTTAAGCAACGCCAATGTTCTCCAAACCCAAACCTTCTTGAAGCTGTAAATCAGGAGTGAGGCGTAGGCACATAACTCTGACCATCAACCAGAAACTGGAAATCATCAAACGCTTAAAGAAAGGTGAGAACAGAAATATTTTGATGGCTGAATTTAATATTCTTTCGTCAACCGTTTATGACATAAAAGAAGCATGAACTAATGAAATTGGCTTCTCAATCGATAACAACTGAAAAATTGGCTTCCAGACATACATTCAAAAAAACCCGAAACTACATTGTAAAAATGGTTCAGTGCAGAGCGCTCCGAAGGGAAACAGGTAACACGGCCAATGGTTATCGAAAAGACAAAAAAATATGGACAAGATTTAGGTGTTGAAGAAAGTGAATGCATTTATTCTGATGGTTGGGTCAGAAACTTTTAAGTTTCGGCATGGAATTCGAAGACTTGATGTAACTGGAGAAACACTTTCAGCAAGCCAAGACTCAGCTGAAATATAGGCCTACAAACACAACTTTGCAGAAGTAATTGCAGATAACAATCTAACACCTGATCAGATGTACAAAGCTGACGAAACAGGCCTACTATGGCGGTGCCTACCAACATCTACTCTAGCTGGTGGAGGTGAAAAAGGCGGCTAAAGGGTTCAAAAAAATAAAGACAGATTGACAGTTTTGCCATGTGCAAATGCGTCTCGAAGCCACCGATTAACTCTTTTTGTGATTGGTAAATCTAGAAAACATCGAGCCTTTATAAATATTACGAACTTACCTGTCCATTATTGCGCTCAATCAAATGCGTGGATGACCGCCACCCTTTTCAGAGACTGGTTTTTCACCATTTGTGCCACAAGTGAAAGAAAGTTTCAGAAAGCTTGGTCTGCCAGAAAACAGCAAAGCCATCCTTCATTTGGAAAACTGTAAAGCACATTTATCTGTAACTGAATTATTCTGGAAACATATTTGCTACACTTCTCCCACCTAATATAACGTCACTGATTCAACCAATGGATCAAGGAGTAATTCAGAATTTTAAATGATTTTACAGGAGGTCTTTCGTTCAAGGCCTGTTAAACGCTTAGTGTGATATAACTGATTTCAAAAAGAAGTTTTATGTAATAGAGGCTGAAAAAAGTTAATTTACAGCGGTGTTGGAGGAAACTATGGCCAACTGCAGATCCTACATTGGAGTCAACAAAACAGGCTGTTGAGGAGGAACATAATCTCGAATCACTGGCTGCAGTTTTGGATATTGTAAAAAGTGTATTCATGGAAAATTTGTCTCAACAGGAACTCGAGGAGTGGATTCAGCAGGATAAGAATGAACCTATCGAGCAGGAGCTAACCGATGAGGCCATTGTACAAACCGTAGTAAACTCTCAACCTTCACACAATCTTGAAGAGAGTGACTCAGATGAAATGGTAGAAAATGGCCGAATCAGCTAGGCAGAAGCCGCAGAGACCCTTTATAAATTCATCGCTTTTGCTGAGTGCAATTATCATTATAGTACCTCTTGACTTACATATTATAACTTTTATGCCAAGCAACAAAGTTCTCGAAAACAAAAAGATATTAGAAATTGTTTGAAGTTAAACTAAAACATTGTGCCGTACTGTACACGTATGTACGTAAAGTAAAATGTACTGAATAAAAAGTTGGTACTGGCCTAATTTTGATCGGAATTTATTAATCTAATGATTCTGCTAACCAACATATGAGTGCATCACACTGTTTTCGCTGTATGGCTTAGTCTATACCAATAACTGTACCGCCCGATAGTCCGGTATTTTCGATAATCCGTCACCGGGTCATTCCTGAGCCGGACTATCGGATTCTACTGTACTGCAAGAAAATGCGTAGTTTTAACATCGAAAGAGCTTCAACGATAACTGCGGTAATTCGCTTTGTAGGGAGCTCTCAGGTGTGACCCTTCTCCGGTTGATAACAGTTGCAATTAATCAACTGTTGATCATATTAGACCACACATTTGCAGAGAAGAGGCCCGAAATTTATTTCTCGACAACGACTATGTGAATTTTCGTCGAGCCGCTGATGGGTATTACGGGAGATGTTGTTACCTTCGCACGTGAAAATAACTTTATCGCGAATTATCTGAATGTAATTATTCGGCGATTAGCAATTATCGACAAAGTTCTAATAACGGAGTTTGATAATGTGCGTGAATGTGATTCGTGCGCTGATGATGAAAAGGATATAAGCCTAAATGATCGCACTTTCGTGCGTCGTTCGTCGATATTCGTTTAAAATATTCGTTTTTCTCAATAAAGTGTTCCAACAGCAAGGAAAAGCGTCTAATTCATTCTTATTTTCATCGGTTGAACGTTCAGATGTAATTTCGCTGTTTGAAAACATCGTGGCGTTTCTTGAAAATAAGAGTACTCAGTTTTGAATCCTGTACTGTTCGTTCTGATCGGTAAAATCTGGACGGAATATGAGGAGTTGGGACGGGAACTGATACACGATGCTGGAAGAATTAGACTGCCGCTAAATAATGCTAAGACTATGTTAGTAATAGTAACCAAAGAAAGACCAACCATACTGCCCAGTATATTTATGAACAATCTAACAGACAGCACGGCATACTAACGATTTAACTTAAACAACAACAACAACCACCTTGAAACTAAAATTTTAACAAGAATACAAGCAGAAAATTGATTTATGCATGCCATATATTCAGCATTTAAGTCAAAACTACTGTCGTATTGAAGAAAGTTGAGAATGTACAAGAACAACAGTGTGGCTTATGGTAGCGATACATGGACAATGACCCAGAGGACGGCAAGAAGATTGATCACATTTGAAAACAAGGTGGCGAGGAAAATATTTGCATCAATAACAGAAAATAATGGTTGGAGGATAAGACGAAACAGGTAGATCAGAGAGATGTACAAAGAGCCACACACAAGGGCCATAATCAAAAGTCAGAGAATGAAATGGTATGGTCATGTGGGACGAGTTACCAGCATTGTACGAGACACGATGGAAGAAATGCCGGAAGGAAAGACACCATTGGGCAGATCAAGAATGAGGTTGATGTATGACATTGGGGAGGATCTGCAGAAGATGGGAAGTAATGAAGAAGAAGCTGAAGCAGAAGTATTCATCCAAGCCAGTAAAGAAATTTCAAGAACGAAGGATGACAGTAGTAATGGACGGGAGGTCATCCAGCGAGACGGATGTGATTACTCGGGTCCCCCAAGGAAATCTTATACGCCCGCTGTGTTTGTAATCTATAGGAGGCAATCAAATGAAAACGAGAAAGATAAAAACGCATTTAACTATTTAACGTTTCTGAAAATATTCACCATATCAGTTAACACATTTACCCCACTGTTACACAACTTGGTCAATGCCTTAATGAAAAATTGTTATCGGTTGCTCACATAACTGTGATTATACACGGTCGTGAACGTCTTGGTCTGCAGCAATCAACGGCCATGAATGTCAATCTTCAGGGCTCCAAAATACGGAAATCGTATGGGAAGCGATCGAGACTGTTTGGGGAATGTGTAACGGCACACGTGCGTCGGGTTATTGTAAATGTTTGTGTAGCTTATGGGACTTAACAACGGGGTCATCAGTCCCTAAACTTACAAACTAAGGACGGCACAAATATCCATGCCCGAGGGGGGATTCGAACCTCCGACCGTAGTGGCCGTGCAGACCGTGACTGGCGCCCCGCAGTCCCCTCGGCCACCGCGGTCGGCGTGCATCGGGTCCTAGCACTCAAAGAAAAAGGTCATGTAACTTTCCCACTGAGCGAAGAGGTTGCATTCAGGAGGATGACGGTCAAATCCCCCTCCGGGCATCGAAATTTTGGTTTCCCGTGATTTCCATAAATCACTCCAGGCAAATACGATGACTTCTTTCAAACGGAGCGGGGATTTCTTTCCCCATCCTTAACAAAAAGATTCGAGCTTTTGCTCGGTCTCTAATGCCCACGCTGTCGATGGGACGTTAAGGATTGGAATGCATGACCATGGTCATTTTTGATATGGATGAATTCATGTATATAAAGAAAGATAAGTGCTTCGCTATATGCAGTGAAGCCGAACTCCTGTTATAAAAGCGCATGGTATATAGAGGATACGGAAACAAACATTTTTTACTAAGCAACTTGTACTCTGTGTCATACTGGAACAGCGACACACTTGTTTTCTTTGTTGTAGCACTCATTCCTGCAAGGGTCGGTCAGTGGCTTCACTACCTAATTAAGTAAGTTCTTGTGCGGCGAGTGTCTTGCTCCACATTTTCCTTGGTTTCATAGCCCGGGAGCTGTGGCGAGGAAAGTTATACAAACAATAACCCCTGCCGCGGCTGGCACTCGGCAAGTCGTTTGCCTCCCTCCCCTATCCCGCGTGAAACTGAGTTCCGGGACTGCTCATTCACGACGTAAGAACCAACATTGCAACATGGAGAGGTGCAGCCTCAATGTAGTAGAAGATGTGCATTTGGTGTATACTGCTGCAACTCATAGTGGAAGGCAAGCTGCAAGAATGTACGCAGAGAAGTTTCCTCAACGTAGGGATCACGGTTCCAATGACTTGACCAACGGTTTCGTGACAAGGGTTTATTGCGTCCATGACGACCTCGTTCTGTGACACCTGATTTGGAGGAAGACGTTCTTGGTTTAGTAGAAGAAGAGTATCATCAGCCCACGTTCAATTGCACACCATGTTCAATTAAATCAGAACATTGTGTAGCGCATTCTCTACGAACAGCTTGTTCGCAACTTGTTTGGGTTCTTAGCCCGGAAGATTATCCGTAAAATTTCCTGACAGAAGCTTTTCAAACACTCCACTGTCAACTTCAGTCCATTTTTAATATGACATTTTTAATAAGTATGATATCCTTTACTGTTACTTATTAGCTTTATTTATTTTTACAGTACAGCTGTTTCGCCGTATTTGGCATTGTCAAGCGGTCTGCAATAGTTGAAATAAATTTTGTGAAAATATTTTTTCGAAACAAATAGGGAGTACATTATAGAGTTTAACTTTATTACTTACATTTAATGTGTTGGTAACACACACACAGCCATCTGTACCTGTATATGATTTTTGCAGGTATCTTTCTTAGAAAGTCGTTTTTTAATCATTTTTAATGTAATAACTGTCTTATTTGACAGCTGTTATGATGCTATGTGTTTACAAAGATCTTATATTTCATTATATCTTTAGCCGGCCGCGGTGGCCGAGGTGACTGAGGCGCTCCAGTCATGGTCACCACGGCCGCTACGGTCGGGGGTTCGAATCCCCCCTCGGGCATGGATATTTGTGCCGTCCTAGTTCGTAAGTAGTTCATAAGTAGTTTGTAAGTTTAGGGACTGATGACCCCGTAGTTAAGTCCCATAAGCTTAACAAACATTTGCACATTTGAATTATATCTTTGGTAATGATGTAGCTTCTCTGAGATGATTAATTTCGAATTTTGTGATATCTTTGAATGTCAATATATTTACAAATGTTTTATACTCGGATTTTTTATTGTTTCTGATTATGAAATAGTGTGTCTCTTTAATCTCTGAGGTATTGCTTACCATTTGGAATTTTGTAATATCTTTGAGTATGAAAATGTGTTTCTCTGGTGTCTGAGATATTTATGTTAATCGAAAGATATTACAAAATTCCAAATGGTAAGCAATACCTCAGAGACCAAAGAGACACACTATTTCATAATCAGAGGCACTACAAACTCCAGAGTTTTGTGTCCCAGCCTCGTCGCCGCTTTTGTGTCTCTCGAGTTTTGTTTAGTTCCTCTACTATATTCAGAAAGTGATTATTGAATATTGCACATATATCTAACTTGTCAGTAACAGAAACATTCCTACTACGCACTGACGTTATATCTTCTACCTGCTGCTCCTGACCAGACACTTCCTTCACGACTGACCAGATAGTTTTAATTTTATCCCGAGAGTTTGCTATTCTTTTTGCGTACCACATACTTTTTGCATTCTTAATGACATTTTTCAGAACCTTACAGTACTGTTTGTAATGAGCTACTGCATCTTCATTCTGACTGCTTCTAACATTTTGATACAACTCCCGCTTAGTTCTACATGATACTCTTATCCCCTTTGTCATCCACCCTGGCTGTCTGTTACTGAAAGTACCCTGTTTTGAGCGTTCTAGCGGAAAGCAACTTTCAAACAGAATAATAAATGTGTTCAGAAAAGCATTATATTTATCATCTGCATTATCAGCACTATAAACAACGGCGACGGCACTGGGAGGAGGGCCTGGGCGGGGGCGTTACTGGTGGGACGGGCGTCGTAGCTGAGGCTGGGATCGAGACGCCGTCCGCGCCCCGGCATCCGCCTTGCGATCCTCCAGGAAACCCGGCGAAACCTGAGGAAGGGCGCACACCCCCGCCCAGAGGGAGCAGGTCATCTTCTGAGGTGCGTGGCCCAAGCTGGGGGGCCCCGCACGGTCCCGGAGTCCCTCTCGGTGACGCTGTCATCTGCGGCGGCGACGGAGGCGGAGGGGCCGACTGCGTAGGAGGCGCGTCGACATCCATCGGGAGCTCGTAGCCCGGGGAAGCTGGGCCCGGCGGCGAGCGATGTGGCTGTGCTCCCTGGCGGTGAACTGGGTCTGGAATCAAGAAACCGGAGACAGGATCGCGCGGCCTGTGCAAGCGCAATTGGTTTGCGTGGCGCCGCAGCTCCGACCCTGTGGAAGAACGTACAACATACATATTGCGACCGAGCACGCGCTGAATGGTGCCTGGCAACCATGTCTTCTTCATACCAGCAAACACCCTGTACAGCACCGGCGTAGAAACCTGAAAACGCGTAGCGCCATACGAACCGACTCGGTGCGTGGGAGGCTGCAGCAGGTGAAGGAGAGTGCGGTGACGGCGGCCGTGTAGCAGCTCGGCAGGAGACGGGCCGTCACGTGGCATGCATCGATACGTAGACAGGAAAATTTGAAGAGCTTGCTGCCTGGAGTGCTGACCTTTCATCTTTTCCATGTGAGACTTGAATGTTCGAACGAAACGTTCTGCTTCACCATTGGACTGAGGGTGAAAAGGTGCGGTGGTTATATGCTGAATGCCATTCACACGACAAAACTGTTGAAATTCCGCACTAACAAACTGAGGTCCATTGTCACTGACGATAGTTTCAGGCAAACCTTCGATGCAAAACACTGATGTTAAGGCACTGATTGTACTAGACGCTGTCGTTGAGTTCATGGCAATCACGAAAGGAAACTTGCTGAAAGCATCTACAACGATTAACCAGCGCGTATTCCAGAAAGGTCCGGCAAAGTCAATGTGTAAACGTTGTCATGGTCCCTTGGGGCGTGGCCAGTCTGAGAAACGTTGCGGAGGAACCGCCTGATGCTCCGCACAAACCGTACACTGTGACGTCATGTTCTCTATCTGAGCATCCATACCAACCCAGGTACAATGACGTCTGGCCAGTTGCTTTGTCCTAACAATACCCCAATGTCCTTGATGCAGGAGGCGTAACACTTCTCGTTGCAGGGAACGAGGAACAATCACTCTTGTTTGGTCGTTGTCGGTATGCAACAACAGAACACCCTGACTTAAAGACAATGCATGACGTTGTGCAAAATAACGTCGAACCAGAGGCCGATCAATGTCTTTGGCTCTGGCAGGTCAACCTGAGCGAACAAAACGTGCTACCACACTTAGGTCTGCATCCGCAGCTGTTTCCTGTGCAACCCGACGAGAGTTTAAAGGAAAGTCTGCGACAGCGGAAGCATCTCGGGAGTCTATCTGACAACATGCCATTTCCTAAGAATCAAACGACACATCCTGGCCAACCGGAAGTCTGGAAAGTGTGTCCGTGTTGGCATGTTTAGTGGTAGGTCGGTACAAAATCTCATACTGATAATTAGACAATATCAAGGACCATCTCTGAAGCTTTTGTGCCGTACGTGGCGGAATTGGCTTTGTGGGTGAGAACAACGACGTGAGAGGCTTGTGGTCAGTCAACAAATAGAATTTTCTGCCATAAAGATAATGATGAAACTTTGTGACGCCGTAAATGATTGCTAAGGCCTCCTTTTCTATCTGACTGTAATTCTGTTGCGTTGGCGTTAGAAGCTTGGACGCAAAGGCAATAGGTCGATCGTGAGATCCAATACGATGCGACAAAACTGCACCTAGACCGTACGACGAGGCATCAACTGCTAGCACTACAGGCTTCTGTGGGTCAAAGGGAATCAAACATGCATCACTGAGTAGTGCAGACTTTAGTTTGTCAAAGGCAACCTGACAATCTTTAGACCATACAAAAGGAACATTCTTCCTACGTAAGTGATGCAGTGGAGCTGCAATCTGAGAGGCATTGGGAATAAATCTGAAATAATAGTTCAGCTTTCCCATTACTGCTTGCAATTCGTGCACATTCTTAGGAGGAGGCAAGTCTTTGATTGCTCGAAGATGTGACTGTAAGGGATGTATTCCTTGGGCATTAATCACATGGCCTAGGTACTCTATTTCAGTTTGAAAAAACGAACACTTTGCTTTATTGCAACGTAGACCTTCTGCAGTCAAAACTTTGAAAAGACACTCCAGGTTTGCTAATGTTCTTCAACTGTACGTCCGGATACCACAATATCATCTAAATAGTTCGAACAACACGGTACAGAAACTGTCAGCTGTTCCAAAAAACGCTGAAAAATAGCGGGGGCGGAACAACTGCCGAAGGGTAGGCGTTGAAATTGAAAAAGGCCCATGTGAGTATTAATGACGAAAAACTTTTTTGACACGTCATCAAGTGGAATCTGTAAGTATGCCTCTGCTAAACCAATCTTAGAAAAGAAGCGAGACTGTCCTAATTTGTCCATTAGTTCGTCAGGTCTGGGCAGGGGATAAGGTTCTACAATTGTTTGACTGTTCACTGTTGATTTGAAGTCCGCACAGAGATGAAGTTTTTCTGACGGCTTGGGTATAATTACTAAAGGCGAGGCCCACTGACTCGCAGCAACAGGAGAAATCACCCCACTATCTTTTCAACGTTTAAGTTCTTCGGCAACTGTATCACGCATTGCGATAGGCACTGGTCTAGCTTTACGAAATTTGGGAACTGCAGATGATTTTAAAGTTACATGTGCCAGGAAGTCTTTTGCACAACCTAGTTCCGGCGAAAACAAGTCACTGTATTTTTCACACAATGCATTTATTTTGTCCTGAGGCACTACTGACGAAATTTGAAGCACATCTCTTTGAATTGATAAACCAAACAAGTCAAAAGCATCTAGTCCAAAAATTTTCTGTGTAGATTTGGCCTGAAGAACAACAAAAGCAACTGTTTTTGTTACACCTTGAAACGAGGCAGGCAGGCTACACGTTCCGAGCACGGGAATATTTTGACCTGTGTACGCTGTTAGCACTTGTTTACACGGCGACAATTTTGACGAACCCAGCAGTTCATAAGTGTCTTTATTCATTAAAGTAACAGCGGAACCAGTATCAAGCTGAAACTGCAGTCTTATTGTCTATGTAAAGAGTCACAAAAAGTTTTTGCTTGCGGCGCTCGACACGTGCGCGAATGTGGGCAACGACTAATACAGCTTGTTTGCTGTGCATGCGCGGGCCGCGTAGGGAAGTAAGCGGCGCAAACTCGGCACGCAGCGGATTAACAACACTGTCACTAGATGGCACTACCGCCAGATCGGCGTCCGCGCAAGCATGCGAAGCTACTCCAGATGTACTAACTACTGCACTACACTTTTGAGTAGCTACTTGATGTCTACTGTAACTAGCTACACAGTACTGGGCACTATAACAAGGAGCAGTTGCAGAAGGCACTATTTTCACTACAGGAATGCACTGTTCATAGTCATTTTGCTTGTCCCGAACCCCTTTCCGTTGCACTGTTTTACGCGCTCGTCGGCGCTTGCTACGTGGTGCACTATATAGTTTTGCCATAGGCGCAGAACGACTTTCTTGCAATTGAGATCCAAGGAAAGCACTGTTCAATTCCACAGCCCGTATAACATTTACAGAATGAACTGTTCTCGCACTCTGCGAAGCACTGTTTCTAACGGTACCGTTCTTTGAGTTTTTAATTTGCATACACACAGACTGTACATGTCCTGATTTGCCACATTGATAACAGGTTGCGTTGCGACTAGGGCAATGAGCACGCTTGTGGCGAGACACACACTGGGGGCAAGATTTACGTACATTTTTCTGAAATGAGCGTTGGCGCCCGTTATTCAAATCACTGTTTCTAACACGACGGGGCGACCTTTGTGTCGCACTTTTACTCTGGCTACTGTTCACTGTCTGTTCAGCACGGCCTGTACTATTGTAAGAATCACTAGTGCTACACTGAGAACTACGGCTAGGAAAGCGACCGTTGCGGCGCACTGAATTAACACTGTGGCTTTGCATTTCTACATCTGCTAAGTCAAAAGTATCATGCGCATCTATAAGCTGCAGTACACTGTCTAATGAGGGGTCTGACTGTTTTAGAATTGCTGCCCTAATTCTGGGGTCCTGAAAATTCTGCGTAATCGCATCCCTCAACATCACGTCACTATAAGAAAGTCCACAAGAGCAAGTAAATTTACATTTGCGGGTTAAGCCCTTCAATTCCGTAATCCACTCTTGGTGTGACTGCTGCGGTAATTTTTTAAGTCTGAAAAATCGGTACCGTGCCGCAGCTACGAGAACTTTTCTCTCATAATGAGCATTTAGTGCATCTACAATTTGTTCAAAGTCTACATCACGAGGAGATGCGAGAGGGAAAAGTTTTTGCAATAGTACGAAAGTCTGGGGGCCCACAATCGATAAGAAAAGGTTCTTCACTCTCTGACCTGTAATTTGATGAGCCGCGACGAGTTCTTGAAACTGCGCGAAATAGTCACTCCATTCTTCCTCACGTTCGTTGTACTGGCGGAACGTCGGAAGCGGTGCGGCGGCAGGTGTGGGCTGCTGATGCGACGGCTGTTGTTGAGTTGTCGTCAAGTGCGCCACTGCCTGGAGAAGTTGTGATATTTGCGCCGTCTGTAACTGAATAATTTCCATTAAGTTTGGGTTCGGGGTAGTGGCCATGCTGACCGATTAGGCGCCGCGCATACAAGTAAATTATAACAAAACACAAATGCAATATGAAAGAGGACGCTCTGCAACACAAAAGTCCACAAACACGTAACCGAATATGTTCCCCCAAAAATCTTATAATAAGGGTGGGTGGGCGGGAGCAATTTCTGCGTGCTCCGACTGCTGCTGTCTGGCTGCTACAAGCGGGCTGGTCCAAGGTTCGTCTATCACTCCTCGTCGCCACTTTTGTGTCCCAGCCTCGTCGCCGCTTTTGTGTCTCGTTTCCGTCGTAGGTGTCGGTGGCCGAGTGGAATGAGACCGACACAGGAATAAAGATAGCACGCTGGTGCAGGTAACTAGAAACACTTGAGTAAATTAGAATGAGATATATATTGCACAGAATTTATACAATACTTAACTTTTACATAGTACTGCAGAATGCTGATACATAGTTGAGGCCTGCCTAGTGCCTATCTGATAGCCAAGTCTTCACTGGTGCCTATCTGATTCCGAAGGTCCTAACTGGTTGCTATCTCAGTCCCAAGTGCCCGATGTCGTTCACTGGTGGCCACGAGCGGAGTTCCCGCAGAGGGCGCTCGTTGCTGTCGTCGTAAGAACGCCGCGCCGTGCGTGCATGGCGGCGCGCGGCGAAAGTAGGTGGCGCGCACTTTGGACTTGTGCGACACCACATAGAGTATAAAACATTTGTAAATACATTGAAATTCAAAGATATCACGAAATTCGAAATTAATCATCTCAGAGAAGCTAGATCATTACCAAAGATATAATGAAATATATCACAGCTGTCAAATAAGAAAGTCATATTAAAAATTATTAAAAAAAACGACTTTCTAAGAAAGGTACCTGTAAAAATCATATAGATGTACAGATGCTGTGTGTGTGTTAGCAACAGATGTAATGTAAGTAATAAATTTAAAACTCTATAATGTACTCCATATTTGTTTCGAAAAAATATTTTCAAAAAATTTATTTCAACTATTGCAAACCACTTGACAATGCCAAATACGGCGAAAGAGCTGTAGTGTATAAATAAATAAAGCTAATAAGCAGCAGTAAAGGATATTATACTTATTAAAAATATCATATTACGATATATTCACTGCTGCAGGCCCATTAATGAAAAACGTTTTGATGATAGTCAATTTTGCTGGTCTTGTAGGCAGGTGTTGTGTTGCTGATAGGCGCTCAGCTCTGCATTCCTTTACTTGAGCACAAGCATGTAGAACAGGAGCGAGAAGTTCCTCTCTTGTGTTCACTCTGTGTTCGTACACTTTGCTCTTCAGCCACCCCCACAAACAGCAATTCGATGTGGTAAGATCGCGTGATCTCGCTGACCAAGCAATGACACCACGGCATTCGATCCATCGACCAGGAGACGTTGTGTTGAAATACTGTGTCACTGGCTGTACGGAATGTGTAGGAGCTCCGGCATGCTGACACTATATACGAGCTCGTGTTGCCAAAGAGATGTTCAAATGTTCAAATGTTTGTTAAGGTTAAGGGACTTAACTGTGGGGTCGTCAGTCCCTAAACTTACAAACTACTTATGAACTACTTACGAACTAGGACGATACAAATATCCATGCCCGAGGGGGGATTCGAACCCCCGACCGTAGTGGCCGTGCAGACCGTGACTGGAGCGCCTCAGTCTCCTCGGCCACCGCGGCGGGCTGCCAAAGAGATATCCTCCACGTATCCTGGTAACACATTTTGAAGCAAATGTGCCATTAAGACGGTTATCCATAACAATTGGGCCGATTAGGTGGTTATCAATAGTGCCGCACCGCACGTTGACTGAGAAGCGTCGTTGAAAATTCTTTTACGCAGTAGCGTGCACATTTCCTTCTGCCCGTACGCGAGATTTACGTGTGTTGTTGATTCCGTTGCGGGTAAATGTTGACTCTTCATTGAACAGAATTAACCATTCATTGGCAATGATCCACAGACAGAATTCTTGTCGAGCGGCAGCATCTCTTCATACAGATTCATGTATACTCTGCCGATGAAATAGATACCGACCATACTGATGTACTGTACGTATCACTCGTGTTTGTGGAGTACTAAGCCGAACAGCAGTTCTGATAGAGCTAGTAGTTGGGCTTCGTTCCACTACTTGAAGAATGTTAACAACTTCATAAACTTTTTAATTCCCAGTGTAGTTCCTAGACAACACCGTATTGAAACCTGCTTTACACAGTTTTACGAGTACCAGTCCTTAAAGTCATGTTGTTGTCGAGTAAAGAAATGGTTATAGAACGACGTTTTCTGCTTGATGGAGCATGTATCAACTTCAGAGGCATTAATCTCTCCCACTTTTAAGTCGTGTTAGGCTGCAGTCTGTTCTCGGCCATGAATGAGTGTGCGCGTGGTTCGTGTTCTTTTATTTCAGCAGTGAATTGTCTTGTCTTTGGTGCTGTGGTGAAGATTTTGCTAGCATTATTAATCTGACAGTGCTAAATATAAAAACATTAAAAAGTAACTTCCGAAGTAATAATATAGCTCTAAAGTAACATGGGTTTTGCATGAAAAAACATGACATATCATAAACATTATAACTGTTCGGTCAAAAATATTTAAGAACATTATTTTGTGTTTAGGGAATTGTACTAAAACATAAAATACTGCATTTTATTTTTTCCAAAGCGGATTTCGTAATGTGAGAATGAAAGGGTTAAGATTTTGTTGTACAGGATGTTCAGAGACAACGTTTACGTTCGAAAGTGTACCACGCCCATGCAATCCGTGAAACACCTGCTATCTGGTTCAAATGTTCAAATGTTTGTAGAGCTTATGGGACTTAACTACAGGATCATCAGTCCTTAAATTTACAAAGTACTTATAAACTAGCTAATACTAAGGACGGCACAAATATCCATGTCCGACGGAGGATTCGAACCCCCGACCTTAGTGGCCGTGCAGACCGTGACTGGCGCGCCGCAGTCCCCTAGGCCACCGCGGACGGCTGCTATCTGGAACTCTGAGATCCGGAAATCGTTGTTGGTATTCTCACACAGCAGTCTGAGATTCGCATTGGACAAATCATAGACAAACATGTTAGTGTACACTGTATGTGTGAATATCCGAGGCATTTTCATTATGCTAAACTGTATTCTTTGTTCACGTAACAACACTATAGTTCAGTGCAGTACGACAAACACTGCCGGACCGAGACTTGAGGTAAACAACTGCAACATGCGTACTGACATCGACAGTAAAGACGACGCTACACTTTTCCAGTTCCTAGATATTTTCATTAGTTTACACGGAAAAGGTTAAGAAAAGGACCTATGTTTGTCAGAAGCTCTCTTTATTCAGAATCACCAGTAGTATCATCCCTCAAAGCATGCGCCTTTCCTCCTGATTCACCCTGTATTTATTACCGTAAACGTAAAAGTCTGTCGGACCCTTTAAACGGTAGAAGCACCCCTAGCGGAGAGAGAGCGCCAAATGTTTGTATCATGCCATTCTTCTGTCACTGCATTGCTAACTTTTGGAGCGCAAGTGTCACGTGACTTTTCGTTCAAAATGTTCAAATGTTTGTAAAACTATCGGACCAAACTGCGTGGTCATCAGCCCGTAGCTTACAAACTACTTAAACATAGGTAAACTAACCTAAGGACAAACACACACACCCATGCCCCAGGGATGACTCGAAACTCCACGGCGAGCAACCGCGCGCTCCGCAGCGAGACGCTTTAGACCGCTCGGCTACTCCACCGCGGCTGACTTTTCATGTAACTGCTGCTGCGATTGGCTCTTTCTCAGCTAGGGGCACTACCGTCGTTCCAAGTGACAGAAGTAAACGTTTACATGCACGTTAGACTGTGATATTGGTATGTAAACATGAATTAAACACACCGAGGTTTGTATGAGCATGGTATCAAATAAAAAATGTTCAAATGTTTGTATAGTTTATGGGAATTAACTACGGGGTCATCAGTCCCTAAACTTACAAACTACGTACGAACTACCTAACACTAAGGACGGCACAAATATCAATGCCCGAGGGGGGATTCGATACCCCGACCGTAGTGGCCGTGCAGACCGTGACTGGAGCGCCTCAGTCCTCTCGGCCACTGCGGCCGGCAAGCATCGTATCCATTGTATTTAATCATATTACAAAGGACGTAGCAACCAATAAAATAAATTACTCAACGAGTATATATATATGCGAAGCTAGGGCGGGTCGCTATTTATTATATAAAGTGTGTTCAAATGAAAAGTAACGAAACTACACTGTACGTATTACTGAAGTCTTCATTCAAAAGTAATCACCAGAGGTATACGCACAAGTTCAAAAAAATGTTCAAATGTTTGTAAATCTATCGGACCAAACTGCGTGGTCATCAGTCCGTAGCTTACAAACTACTTAAACCTAGGTAAACTAAACTAAGGACGAACACACACACCCATGCCCCAGGGAGGACTCGAACCTCCACGGCGAGCAACCGCGCGCGCCGCAGCGAGACGCTTTAGACCGCTCGGCTACTCCACCGCGGCTGAGCACAAGTATCCCACTGTTTAACACGCCTAAGGGTTCTCTGTTTCCAGAATTCCTGTGGCTGTGACAATAGCCAGTCCTTCACTGTGTCCTTAAGTTCGTCGTCCGAGTTGAAGCGCTTCCCTTTGTGATGTAGTTTTCGCGGACCAAACAGACGGTAGTCACGGAGCAACAAGTCCGGGCTGCATGGCGGATGATAAAGCTGCTGCCACTTGAACTTCGCCAGTACAGTTTGTGTGGTCATGGAGACGTGTGGATGCGCGTTATCGTGAAGCAGAATCACTCCCTCCGTAAGCAGTCCAGGCCGATGAATATCAGCCGGTTTAACACCAGCCAGAAATGCTGTAACACCTCACCGAGTCGCTGCTCCTCAGTCTTATGACTTTGAAATGGTATCCACATGATGTCCTCACACGCAATGCCGCGTCAGTTGGACGGAATACAACTGCCTGCTTCTCTTCTGCGTGTTGTGCGGGCGCAACCAGGCCACACATTATATTTGCGTCCCTAGATGTCGCACTACGTTATCCCAAAGTAGGGAGCCTGTATAGGGAGAGAGTAGCCAACCGGCCGATGGCCGCCATGTTTTTACCAGACTGCGCGCGGCCCGTGCTCTTACGTAGTGACCCAGGCAGAAAATCAGCCATTTAGCGATTGAAATAAGGCATCAGTTCCACCCATGAGACCAAAGCACATCTTCTAGCTTGTGTACGTGGTTAAAGAAATTTCATTCATCTATGTTTATACAGGCCCAACAAATTAGTAAGGAAATAAGTCTCGTGAAACAGTTTCTATGACTGTGAATGTTAATACTATATTTTAGGATGTTCTGGTAACTTCGACAGTTCGCAGTTGATTAATAAGAAAGAGAAGTACTAAGGTAAAGGCGGGACAGACGCCGTACATTTTTTCAAATTAATTTTTATCAATATATAAACACTTAAATCGCAATAAAATTAGTCAAGATTGACGGTTTGAACATTTTATTTTATTATAGATACCATAGCTTTACAAAAAACTTTATAACAAACGAACATTATTATGATGTACAATGGCTTGCAAATTTCAGTTAATTAGCAAGTGGCGGGCAAGATGCCGCAGAAGGGAGGCCAATGACAAGATACAATGAAAATGACATTCACTTTGATTTTTGTTTTTCAAGTTTATTTTTAAGTCGCCCACACAAACAACACACGTTCAGCTAAGTATGATGATGGTCCACACCCTGCTTTCTTGAAATTTTTCGTTGTGGTATATTTTTCATTCGAGCTGCATTCCTTTTAGCATAACCTTCCTCTTCGACTAGTCTCACTACCTCTAATAGATCTTCTGCAGTCCATTTTCCCCTGTCTATTGTCCTGATGCGTTTTCTCGGCATTTTTCTGTAAAACAAAAACGTATGGACTCCTGTCAGCATTGCAAGCACTGCGGCATGTGTCCCACAGTAATGGTGTGTCGTCTGTCCGTTTTCGTGGGGAATGATGCCGCACCCCCATTTTCAGCAAAGATGTTATCGAAAGAAGCCTTTACTCGACCGATGTAACCTACAATGTTTCTATTGCACAATCTAAATACAAGTTATAAGCTACTAGGCGCGTATCTACTAGTACATACTATTAAAAAGGAATCGTGAAAAATTTCCTTGACTTACCTTGGTCACGAGATTCGATTTTCTCCACTATTTTCCGCTCCTGAACTACAAAAACTTGGGAGTAAACTGACCTCACCAGCCGTTATAACAACAATGAGCGTCGCGCGCAGAACAATGTGTGCTGATGAATTTTTTGGAAGTGCGGCGTCTGACCCCCCACATCATCTGTCCCGCTTTTACCTTACATGTTATGTATCTCAAAGAAAATGATGCTATTTCAGAATTTTCTGTCTGCATATTCATAACTGAAAATACTACATTATTATCGCTTTCCGCCCCGATATAATGCATTTTAAGTGTGCTTCTGTCGTTCTTACAACTTTTTCCTACACTGGGAAATGCCAAAACACCATTCTGTACATACTTTTAGGAACACAGTGTCACAGAAAATGGGAATAATAACGATGCTATCTCTACTGAAACAGCAGAAACAGACTCGAAATAGGTAACTGAATATCTACATCAAGTCATTAGTCCCGTCCCCTCCTTTTTTCCTGTTTCATCCTGTAACCAGTTAGATGATTGTGAATAGCCAATAATACACAGCCGACGGGAAGGTGCCTTAGCCATTTTAGAACATACCTTGTAGCATGACATGTCAAAAACCAAAACCATGAACTAACAAAAAGCCAGAAAATAATGTTTAAAAAATTACTGCTTACTAGATACGAATTCGCAACTTTGTGAGGGGGGGTAGAAAATATTTACTTCACACAGATAGGAATAATTCATTGGTTTCCGTAAGTCGCCTTTACGGTTCCCGCTTTCTCGGCTAACTTTCACCGCTCACTGTTTCCATATTTGCTAATTCCATGCGAACATAAGCATCATATAACAATCTTCACTTCGGTTTTTACAGCTAACAGAGGAACAACGAAGCATTTCTCTTAACTATCCTTAATCATAATATTTAAATGTTTGTAAATCTATCGGACCAAACTGCGTGGTCAACAGTCCGTAGCTTATAAACTACTGAAACTAAGATAAACTAACCTAAACACAAACAGACACACCCATGCCCCAGGAAGGACTCGAACCTCCGACGGCGAGCAACCGCGCGCTCCGCAGTGAGGCGCCATAGACTGCTCGGTTACTCCACCGCGGCAATGATTATGTAATACACCTTATTAATTACATTCAGTAAATCACTTCAAATCAACACTTAATCTTAAAAATTGCCGCGAAGTTTTAGAGTTATCGTCCACGACCGACGAGCAACACGTTAATTTACGTAAATAGAACCGACAGAAGACGTGCAAAAATGGAGCAGTGCCTACGGTAATACATGTACGTAACTGTACAGTGAAATCGCTGTCAGAAGCTTTTAAAACACTCCACAGTACAGAAACGCACACTGTAGCTGTACACACATATACAAAGTGCGCCAAATCTGGTAAAAACATGGCGTCCTGGGCTGTCATCCAATTAGGAGCGCTATCACGCATGACCACTCTCTTCCTATACAGGCTCTCTATCACAAAGCATCATGTCAAATTTCAACCGATTTGGATGCTAAAATCTACATCTACATAAATACTCCGCTAGTCACATTGAAGTACATGGCAGAGGGTTCATCGAACCGCTTTTATGATGTTTCTCTACAGTTCCACTCTGTAATAGTCTCACAGGCATCAAATGGTTCTGCCAGATGAAACAATTCTGTTATTACTAGCACAGGTGCATTAAAGGTCATGATTTAAACACACATGCTGAACATATATAACAGGTTTTGTAACTTATTTTAACGTATCAGTTCTGTGCAGAACTTGTTTCGTACCTTTTCATTTGAACCCCCCTTCGTAAAACAATCTAATTTCTATTCAATTTATAATTAATGTAAACAAGAAATTATATAATTTTAATACAAAATATATTCTTTCCTTAGACCCTAGCTTTTTATACAGGGTGTTTCACTAAGTGTGTTTGCCTCTGTAACTTATAAAATAATAGGTGAAGGGAAATTTTAATGCGGTAGGTCAACACAAGAAATGTTACACTTTCTACGGTGCTATGAACATAGTTTATTGTATCATTTTCCAAAGAGCTACAGCACAAAGATATATTTTTTAAATGGAACAATAGTTTTTCTATTGGGCATTGGATTCGTTGAAACCAGCTGCGTCCAAATCAATTTGAACTACATTCCTATCACTGTTAGTTTGGGAGCTACAACCCTTCAAAGTTTCAGGGGCAGATACCACACGCTGTACATAATTCATGGCTGTGTGGTGGGGTTGGGGCGCTATGGCCCTCATTCATGGCCCGCAAGGTCGCCCGATTTAACACCAGTAGATTTCCTTTTGTGGGGATATCTAAAGGCTCGTGTTTATGTCACTGAGCCCACATCCCCAGATGATCTAAAATGGCGCATGGCGCTCCGTCACACCGGCGATATTACATTTCGTCCGCAGATCCTTTCGACGGCGCATTGCATTATGCATTGAGGAACATGTACACACATTTGATCATCTCATGTAAATCAACTTCCCACCACCATAACATCCATCACCCACCACACAGCCATGTATTATGTACAGCGTGTGGTATCTGCCCCTGAAACTTTGAAGGGTTGTTTCTCCCAAACTAACAGTGATAGGAATGCAGTTTAAATTGATTTGGACGCAGCTGATTTAAACGAATGCAATGCACGATAGAAAAAACTATTGTTCCATTTAAAAAATTACATCTTTGTGCTTTAACTCTTTGGAAAATGATACAATAAACTATGTTCATAGCTCCGCAGAAAGTGTAACATTTCTTTTGTTGACCTACCGCATTAAAATTTCCCGCCGCGGTGGAGTAGCCGAGCGGTCAAAACCATCCCGCTGCGGAGCGCGCGGTTGCTCGCCGTGGAGGTTCGAGTCCTCCCTGGGGCATGGGTGTGCGTGTTGTCCTTAGGTTAGTTTACCTAGGTTTAAGTAGTTTGTAAGCTACGGACTGATGGCCACGCAGTTTGGTCCGAAAGGATTACAAACATGTAATATTTAATAAAAATTTCCCGTCACCTATTATTTTATAAGTTACAGAGGCAAACACACTTAGTGAAACACCCTGTATAATGGAGCCCCTAGTATTCAGACTGTTACTCGCCCGGTTGTTTTGCAGTGCAAAGACTTCGCCCTGTGACGGCGACTCCCGAGAAAGACTTTGCGACCCTCCTGGGGGTAGCGACCTACAGGTTGAAAATCACTTACCTAGACCACAACATATTCTAAGTGTATGTGGATCGGCGAGTGACACTTGGGCAGTGTTACTTGCCAGTGACGACAGGAACTGCAGTTTATCTCACAATTCCACCCTCGGACGGTACAAAATATCGCGCAATATATTGAGCTACCGTCAATATTTTTTTAAGCTCGGCTGTGTACTGCGCAGTTTACTGAAGAATATTGCGCAGGCGGTGAATACAGTTTTGGGACGGTGAGTAGCCAGTCGGCTCGGCGACGTGTGTGTTGCGCGCGGACGGCCGGAAGCGCTGTGTGCAGGTGGATGTGTGGCTCGCAGCGTCAATCGATAGCGCCAGCGCCAGCGCCAGCGAGCTGAGGCGCTGCCTCACCTCACAGCGCCGCTTTACGATCGCTTTATGGCTCTCTCGCCCTTTATCAGCACCTACGAGTACGCCTCTTTATATAACTCAGTTAGGCGAGTTTTAAACATAATCCCCGCGGTTGCGCGAAGCCACTACGCCACGGTGGTCTGGCGGGAGAAGGAAGGAACGACATATACATCAAAGTATTTTCTCCGAAAATCGCAATTTAAAGCTCGAAAATTGACTATATGAAAGAAAATGTAAATGTATTTAAAAATTACGGCGTGCATACAATCCGTGTCACTATATTTTATCAAATTTACTTACGTTATGACCAGTTCCTTATGTCTACCTTCCGTGGCGATGATGTGGCACAGACATCGACAATGGATCTCAAATCGATTTTTGGTGCTATCTTAACTTCACGCCTTCTCATTCAACCATATGCCCACTACTTCGCTCAACCATCCTGGCACACAATACCTTCACTACGCGATAGTAATGGTAATACTACCGATGACAGTACTGCTAAAGCAGAATTGCTAAACACAGCTTTCTGAAATTCTTTCACCAAAGAAGAAGAAGTGAACACTCCAGAATTCGAACCAAAAACAGCTGCCAGCAAGCGAAATTTAGAAGTAGATATTCGTATAGTAGTAAACTACCTAAGTCACGAAACAAAAACAAATCTTCCGGCCAGATTGTATACCAACTAGATTCCTCTCGGAGTATTCTGATGCAATAGCTCCATACTTAGCTATGATATACAACCGATCCGTACCCAAAGACTGGAAAGTTACCCAGGTCACTCCAGTATTCAAGAAAGGCAATAGGAGTGATCGCCAAAATTACAGGCACATCTCATTGACGTCGATATGCAGTAGGATTTCGAAACAATTACTTTGTTCGAACATTATGAACTATCTCGAAGAGAACGACATATTAACCAATAGTCATCACGGATTGAGAAAGTATTGCTCTTGCGAAACAGAGCTTGCCCTTTATTCACTTTAAGTGATAAGTGCCATTGGCAAGGGATCTGAAATCGACTGCATATTTCTGGATTTCCGGAAGGCTTTTACATTGTACCCCACAAGCGGCTTCAAATGAAATTGTGTGCTTATGGAATATCGCACCAATTGTGCGATTGGATTCACGATTTCCTATCAGAAAGAACACAGTTCGTTGTAATTGACGGTATGTCATCGAGTAAAACAGAAGTGATGTCTGGAGTTCCCCAGGGAAGCATTATAGGTCCCCTACTCTTCCTTGTGTTTATAAAGGACTAGCTTAAACCCGCAGCTCCGCACGCGTGTTGGTTGATTGTGGTAGATAAGCTATCTTTCAGCAGTGTGCTACGAGATTAAATCACACGTACAAATGCACTCGATTCGAAGAATCCAATCACGAAATTCAACAATAATGATTGTAATAATATCACAGATCGATCACTTGATGTAATGCGCGAAACGTCAAATCGAATTTTTTTAAAGAGATGTATTAAAATAAATTTCTTTTTTATTGCTTTAGTTATTCTTATATTTCCTTATTCGTATGCTTATCCTTACAGAGAAAGAGTTGAAGACATTGTAGCACGTATAGACCAAAGATATGGTCTGTGGCATCACGTTTCGCTGTATGTAACCTCCTTGCTATAGATTCGCAAACGTCATCGCTGGCCTTCAGTCCGATTTTTTTTAAATATAATTTGACGACTTTCAACCACCATATCTTCCACCCCGTTATAGCTATCGGCATGGAACTGCTATGGTGTACAACGGGATACTTCGGACAACAATTACACACAGACCATTCGTTTGCGTTCTGTAGTTCTCGTTGCAGAGCGAAATATTAACTCACAAACACACGTAGAATTTTATATACAGCGATAAATTTCCATCCCAATATACTCCACCCTTTTATCATTATCAACCCTCAAGTAACAATGCAAACAATAAAACGATTTTCAAAGAGTAAGCCGGCCGCTGTGGCCGAGGGGACTGCGGCGCGTCAGTCACGGTCTGCACGGCCACTACGGTCGGGGGTTCGAATCCCCCCTCGGGCATGGATATTTGTGCCGTCCTTAGTGTTAGCTAGTTCGTAAGTAGTTTGTAAGTTTAGGGACTGATAATCCCGTAGTTAAGTCCCATGAGCTATACAAACATTTGAACATTTGATTGTTTCAAAGAGTAAATATAATTTTCAAAAAGTAATTATTGTTCAGAATTTCCGGTTATATCCTTCAAATTACTAAATATCTATCAGATCGCTATAAAACCGTGCCTAAAATCTTCCTCAGGTATAAATTAGTAACAGTACAAATATTTAAGTCTGTGCGCCTTGTGGTTCAGACGTGATAAACGTACACCGAACAGACATTCACATTTATAGATTTAGGAGACAATCTGAATAGCTCCCTTAGACTGTTCGCGGATGATGCTGTCGTTTATCGGTTAGTGAAGTCAACGGAGGATCAAAAGCAACTGCAAAGCGGTTTAGACAGCTTCACCAAAGAGACTGCCTACATCAAACTTGTGCGTCCTCTCCTGGAGTGCTGTTGCCCCTTGTGGGACTCTCACCAGGTGGGAATGACAGAAGACATTGAGAAGGTCCAGAGAAGGACAGCTCGTTTTGTTTTATCACGTTATAGGAGGAAAGCGTCTCGGAAATGTTGCACCATTTGAGGTGGAAATCATTAAAAGAACGACGTTATTCGTTGCGGCGAGTTCTATTTGCAAAATTTCAATCACCGACTTTTACTTCTGAATGTGAAAATATTTTGCTAGCACCAACCTACATAGGGAGACATGACCATCCCAATAAAATAAGAGAAATCAGATCGAAAACGAAACGATTTAGGTGTTCTTCCTTCCCGCGCGCTATTAGAGAATGGAACGGCAAAGAAAGGTTATGAAAGTGGTTAATGATCCCTCTGCCAGGCACTTAAATGTAATTTGCCGAGTATCTATGTAGATGTAGATGTAGATCAAGAGCAAGAGCGAAATTCTGCATGAACCGCTGTAGCTGTCGATCTTCGTCTCCATGGATACACTGCAAGTCACACTGAAGTGTATGGCAGAGGGTTCATCGAACCACTTTTATAGTAATAATAATTTCGTGTGGCTCATTGACCTGGTGCAAGTCTTTCAATTGAACGCCACTTCGGCGACTTGCGTCTCCCTGTCCCACCCCAGTTATCCAACCGGGGAAAGGGAACCTACAGCTTAACCCTTTCAGGTCCATATTATGAAATCAGCTTTGGGAAAATTAAAGTTCATTGTTTTTTGTACTAATACAGTGCAGTAAATAACAAAATATGGCTTTTACATTTTTGTCTCGTTAGTCTTTTCTTAGAGTAGCATCAAAGGGAAAGATGCCAGAATTTCCTCTTAAGGTCATGGATATATTCTTATCGCTCCTCATTATGAGAAAACCAGGTGTATTCCAGAGGCAGTTCCTGTAATAGTGTCGGCCGCGGTGGCCGAGGGGACTGAGGCGCTCCAGTCACGGTCTGCACGTCCGCTACGGTCGGGGGTTCGGATCCCCCCTCGGTCATGGATATTTGTGTTGTCCTTAGTCTTAGTTAGTTCATAACTAGTTTGTAAGTTTAGGGACTGATGACCCCGTAGTTAAGTCCCATAATCTATACAAACATTTGATTTCCTGTAATAGTCGTGACATGGAAATGAATATGGTGTTGAAGTTGGTAGTTCAACTGCCTAGTGTGAAGGAAACCTGGCTCCAATCGCGGCCTTGGTACAAATTTTCATAATTTACTCTTGTGTACACTTATGAACACATCAAAAAATTCTGCATCACCTACCAAACAAAAGTTCTTTGGTATTATATACTATGGTGACCTGGTATGTACAACGTAATACATCTTTCCACATCTTTCTACCCAACAAATAACTTGTTTTGTATTCAGACGAAACTTAAAATCAATTTCCTTAAGATACGCCCTTCGTGTAGCAACCTCATTCAGTAAAGAGTTACATGACCCCTTGCACGACTGCAAGCCTGCGCCCTACGTGGTAGCTGTCCACGACTTCATTTAACCACTGCAAAATTTATCCCATTCTTCAATAGCAATCCTGTTTAACTCCCGTAAATTTATGGTTGGTCAGGACGTGCTCACACATTTATCCCTAGCATCTTCAACTGGACTCATATCGCGGTAACATGCAGACCAATTCGGTCGCGCAGTACCGATACGACTGATTAAAACGTTGAAGATGCCAGCCCAATGGACCGGGGCTGTCGTCGATAAACTTGAGTTCTTCCCCTAGATAATAATGAAACCGTTCAACGATGGTTTGGAAGGTGTTATCCCTGTATTGTAACTTGATGGGCAACAATGGTGTCCGAATCCCACACATGATACATGTCCGGAACATCACAGATCCGCCACCTTGCTGACTCGATTGAAGGTATGCCTCTGCCGTTCAGCATTACTAGATATCCTCCACGCACGATAGCGAGCGAGGGTCGCCGTGATAACACACTGGTTCAAATCCACCTCCGGCCATCCAGATATAGGTTTTCAGTGATTTCCCTAAATCACTTCAGGCAAGTGCCGAAATGAATCCTTTCAAAGGGCAGGGCCGCCTTCCTTCTCCGTCCTTACCAAAAATCCGAGCGTGAGCTCCGTCTCTAAATGATCACACAGTCAATGGGACGTTAATCACTAATCTTCCTTTCTTTGAAAGGGCACGGCCGAATTCCTTAACCAAAAATTGAACGTAATTAAATATTCAAATATTTGTAGAGCTTATGGGACTTAACAACGAGGTCATCAGTCCCTAAACTTACAAACTACTTATGAACTAGCTAATACTAAGGACAGCACAAATATCCATGCCCGAGGAGGGGTTCGAACCCCCGACCGTAGGGGGCGTGCAGACCGTGACTGGCGCGCCGCAGTCTTGTCGGCCACCGCGGCCAGCAATTGAACGTGAGCTCCGTCTCGAATGACCAACCTGTCGACCGGACATTATAACCTAATCTTCCTTCCGTCCTACCCTCCACGCATGTTCTCTGAAGAGAATAATATAGTTGCTAGGTTTAAGAGCCTCGTTTCCCTGTGGCCGCCTAGAATCCTAAGAATTGTTGTGGATTAAGTATCATAGTCTGGTTTGAAACTTACCTCCTGGTGGCCCTCTCAAAGTCGTTGTTCATCTCGGTGGCAGTCTGGTAGGGATTCCTTCGTGCGACAAGTAGCATCGACGGTTGTAGCAGTAGGACGACCAGTACTGGGTAAGACCTGAACACAACCCGTAGATTCAAAACGATTACCTTCATAACTATTCACCTTGAAACTGGTCTTGATGAACGTAAAGCAACATTCCGTGTACCATAAAACATTGAGATTCCTCTTCTTGCCATCGTATAACGTCCATAAAATGACTATAAACGGTCTATACCGTTTCTACATAGTTTTCTGAATGAAGCTACAATCGGTACTGCCTTATCTACATTCAACAAACAGGGAATGCTTTCAATAGATAGGACCATAGGCAAGTCTATATACATTTTATGACAGTACAAAGAACCAAGTTGTTTTAATAATGTCAGCGTGCGTCTAGGAGGATTATGTTTATGGCCTACACAGGTGATGTAAAATTATTGTGATGTGTGTACATTATCCATAATAGATGTAGTTCATATCCCATGATTGTTCCTTCATAGGAAGTAGGATAACATATGCAACCAGTCGCAACGAATGCATTTTATTTAACAGGCGATCGGTTTCCGGCTTGTGCCTACCTTCAGGTGGTGATGAATTCTGAAATAAAAAGAGACTCACCAAGGAGTCGCAAATTGATATTCATACAGGTATCAGTGGAAAATGAAAAACTGTAAACTTTTGTCACTCGGGAATGCCCGCGAGGTCTAATGCATCATGCTACGTGCTGGGTGGTCGCTCCCGGCGGAGGTTCGAGTTCTCCCTCGTGTGTGTGTGTGTGTGTGTGTGTGTGTGTGTGTGTTGTCCTTAGTGTACGTTAGTTTAAGTACTTTGTAAGCAGGGGAATTGATGACAACGGTAGTTTGGTCTCATAGATTTAGTAACATTTGAACATTTTGAATATTAATTATATAGTCTCATTCTCTGTCAAAAATAAATAGATAAATAAAATAGTAAAAGGCAATAGATGACAAATAAATAGTAAGCAATTTAGTCTTTTGTTCCTTCTTTGAAATTATTTCTGATAGATGTAATCGGTTTTCGAACTCAGTTATTAGATTACTAACAACAGATGCACATTTCATCTCTCATCTGGAAGAGGGCAATCTTAAGCTCGTAGACTTTCACGGCCATTGTCATTTTGAATAAAAGATTGTCGCGCCATGCTAAGGATTGCGCGGCCGCTCCTGCCAGAGGTTCGAGTCCTCCCTCAGAAATAGGTGTGTGTGGATGTGGGTGTGTTGTCCTTAGCGTAAGTAAGTGTAAATGGTTTGTAAGTCTAGGGATCGATGACGCTACGAGTTGCATCCCTTATATTCACAAACATTTGAACATATTTTTATAAATTATTTTGAATGTTGCGCCACGTCATTATAAAACACTGAGCAAACGAAATGCCGAGTTTTCTACTACTATGCAGCGCTTCTTTTTAGAGTGATCAACTGTTGGATACTGTGGAAAGTCTGACCCTATATGCTATCAATTTCGGTTACCGCATCTGTTTGCTACCGACGTCACACATCTGGGACGTTATTGGTCAGTTCAAGAGAGACTGGTGTGGTGTGCTGTCGCCTGTTCTACTACGGTTGGTGTCTGGTAAACAATGCTGGTAGGTGATTGGTCGGCAACAGCGAATAGGCGGGCTGTTGCCTTTGCTACTCTGGTGATTGAAGACAACTCTGGTAGCTAATTGGAAGGCTGCAGCAAACCAACAGCTTGTAGCCAGGGGTTGTGTTTACCAATCGCGAAGCGTTGAGGCAGCGAGCAGTCCTCTGGTGGCCGTTGTGTACGGCGCAGGTGCACACACGTGCTCCGCTGGGCTGGAATCGCCGCTAGCCACGCACCACCTCGCTAGCCATCCTTTCCTGTTCGTGCTGTCAGGGCGTTTAATAATTTCGAAAGCCTGTCTCATTTTCCGCCGCTGCATCCAAGTTTACCGAGCAAGCACGCCAGGTTCTTGAAAACTGATGGAAACGCCGCATTTCTGGTTGTGTTCTGCCACAGCTGACTTGTTGGTCTGTCCCAGTCGTTAAGTATCTTTCGTGCTCCGAAACACGAGTGCTAATCGGTCTTCCGGTTTCACCAACATAGACTTCGCCGCATACACTTCGGATATCACTGACGCCTGCAGTGTGAAGAGCATCTACGAGGTTTCCGCACATAAGCGAGATTGTTCCTAGTGCCACGTTCTCTCCAGATGAGGGAACGACGATTGTCCGGCTGAACATAAAATCTTGACTCATGTGAACTGAACCCGGCGTCATTCGTTGCGACTTCATTCTTTTTCTCTGCGTGCTCAGCGGTGTCGTGGTTTTTATGGGACACACACAATAGGCCTTCGTGCGTAGAGACCACATTCCTGAAGGGAATCTGGAAATCTGGAACAATCCAGATACAGAGACAGACATAAGTATTCAAACAATATAATACGAAATATTGCATGTACTCTAAACAACGGAATATTTGAGCGGTCCAATATCAAACCTTAATGGTCGAAATTTAGTTAGCAGCCGATCCTAAGGGAAGTTTTTCCGCTCTTTTCACTGGAGAAGTTCGTTTTTTTTTTTCCAAAAATTTACGTAAATGTGATAAATGAAACGTTAACATTGACTGTTCACATTAAAATCGGACACCTACACAAGAGCTTGATATCAAATTCGGACACTTGTTGAATAAAGCAGTGTGCACCAATGGGAATACATGATCACATGACCTTGAAACTCAGATATGGCAACAGTATGTGCCAGGTACTAACAAGGAAAGTACTTAGGCTCGAACAAACATATATACACCAAAATCGTATGAGAGATAATCTGAAGATCCCTTATTGTACTAGTGATACTGTCAGAGGCCTCTGCGTGTGCCATGTCGCATTGCAGTTTGACCTGTCGGTTCGCCAATAGGGACGGTGCAGTGTGCCTCCGAAGTTGTGTTTTGTGACTTTATTTGTGTGGTGAAGCGTCAGATGGGGCGGCGATTGTTAATCAATCCCGCTAATGTATTGCGATTGGTTGAAATGAAGTTACGAAGAACCCTTCTTCGTGAAGATGGTATTAGTGTAGAAGATGAATCATTTGCATGCTTTCTCGTTTCTTTTATGGTACAGAAATATGAACATAAGTTAGATACTGTTGTTACAAACTCATATTAATGATAATAGGGATGATAATCACGAACAACTCATTGCAAGCGGTAGTGCTACGGTAAGTGCGGGAAGAGGCGATGGAAGCAATGGCAGTGAATACCAACAGTCTTTCGGGAAGAAAGTTGCAACTATCATCACGGCTTTTGCTGACAATTCCCTAGAAATATGTACGATGATTATTACATAAGTTATAGTTAAGATATCTGCATTACGTATGGCATCTACAGTACTGTCTAGAGCATGGTTGCAGAGCTTTGCAGAAAAACGACACCCACCAGCACATTGAGGTGTACGTAGAGATCCTGTAACCAAACGTTCATACAGATTTGTTAGTTCGAGCCCAGGTACTTTCATTGTAAGACGTATTAGCCTGTACTTAAGCTTTTCAGTCTTTTTTTTTTAGTATTATTACTAATAACCTTCTTGACGCGAGTGAAAGGGAACATAATATATCACCAGCGTCAGAAGGAAAAGCTAGGAAGCGGTTGAGACGACCTGAAAAGTGGAAAATAAACATTGAGAAGAAACAAAGGCAAGACTAGCTTGTAAACTACACTGTTATATTGTAAGGTGTATTGTAGGAAATTATCACTGCCGGCCGCGGTGGCCGAGGAGACTGAGGCGCTCCAGTCACGGTCTGCACGGCCACTACGGACGGGGGTTCGAATCCCCCCTTGGGCATGGATATTTGTGCCGTCCTAGTTCGTAAGTAGTTCATAAGTAGTTTGTAAGTTTAGGGACTGGTGACCCCGTAGTTAAGTCCCATAAGCTGTACAAACATTTGAAATTATCACTTGTTGGAAAGAAGTTCGATGTCAGAAATAACGTAAGGATGTTTATGGAAAAATCTGGCGAAAGTTTCAACAGACCTTATGCTAATAATTTTAGAGATTCAGTGCCGAAACATTTCATTTTGTATATAAAATTAAAAAGATTATTATGATTATTGTATTTCTTCATTTTTCCAATATGTAATAGAGTTCAAAATTTAATATTTTCCACTTTATGTCGATATTCCTATAATTTCCCAGAATATACACCTGTAAAAGATTCTCGTCAGCAGTAAGCGAATCTCCGTGTATCAAAAGCGGACACCTACACGTTTTGGTTTCAAAGACGGACATCTGTATTTTCAAACACAATTAGAAGGTGCTTGAGTAATCAAGTTGATAATGCGCAAATCAGCTTAAAAATATATTAGCTCTTCGTTTCGAAATAAAAAAAATTACGTTTATCTCAGTTTCTGGCAAAGGACAGATGTCCGTCTATGATGATAGACTACTCATTTATTTGGCAGCATCGAAATTTTAAACATATCAACATTAACCTCTTCGTCTCTAAAACTATACTCATCCTACCATATTGCATGAATTTACCATACAATCTTTACTTTAGCTATCCTACTGTCCCTTCTAATTGATGACATAAGTTTTCGAACGCGTCTGTCACTTGAGGAGAAACAGCGTTGAATGTATCCTATACGCTGCAGGCACACAGAAGGTGCTGTGCCTCACGACAGTACCGCATAGTTGCTTCGTTTTCGTAATCACGTATATATAAAATGGGACATAAAGGAAGGGAGACAATGGTGGGAGAGAGAAATATTGTAATCAATATGTACAAACAGAACAAATCTCTTACCGAAATTGCCAGGGCACTCAACAGAAGCAAAACTATAGTGTTCTGCATCATTCAGCGCCTCAAACAAACGAATTTTTGTGAACAGACCTAGAACTGCCGCTCCTTCTAAACTCGCCGCGGTGGAGTAGCCGAGCGGTCTAAAGCGTCTCGCTGCGGAGCGCGCGGTTGCTCGCCGTGGAGGTTCGAGTCCTCCCTGGGGCATGGGTGTGTGTGTGTTTGTCCTTAGTTTAGTTTACCTATGTTTAAGTAGTTTGTAAGCTACGGACTGATGACCACGCAGTTTGGTCCGATAGATTACCAAAAATTTGAACATTTTTTCTAAACTCACTACTAGAGACAAATAATTAAAGGGGCGAAGTAGAATCTATGACCTGTTGCGTCTGAGATTAGAGGATGCCTTCAACAATATTCTGGCACTGTGGTCACGGAAGAATTGTTGTACGGGTTTTAAACAGTGCTGGGTAGAATGAGCGTGTTCAGAGGAAGAAGCCATTCCTCAATCTAGTGCATCATATAAAGCCTATATAATTTGTTAACGAGTACGTTATGAAACCAATAGAATTCTGGAACCACGATCTTTGGTCGGACGGGAGCGAATTCTGCCTATATAAGAGCGATGGACGTCTTAAAGCAGGGGAGGAGAGGCAGCGCCGGTGTGACGTCAGCACAGGCCGCTCTGCCTGCCCACAGGGAAGGAGCTGACCTTGTGACGTCACGCGCTCTGTACTGCCGCCGCGTGTGGAGCGCAGCAGTTTAGGAAACAGGGAACAGGTCTGGTGTGAACAATACAGTGAGGTCTACGACACCCTAATTTTAAAATATACTATTTTAATTCAATACTAGACAAAAATTACAGACAATTATATATCGTTTCTATACCATGAGAACATTAAAATGTAGGTATAATTTAATGTGAGAATACCACTGCTATAATGAGAATGGAACATGATACAATTTCCTCTACAATTTAGAGCAAAGATGTACAATACAATTAAGTAGAAATTTTCCATTTCTTTTTTCTTCGGTTAGTTTTTCAATGTTAGAATGCAGTGCTTGAGATATTTTTTTTATCGTAGACTGCATGTTAGGTTGTGATCTGACTGTTTCGGTATTTGGACTTCGATAACTTCATAACAGAAAAGAACTGTTCACACACGTACGTCGAACCGAACATACACAATATCCGTGAAACAAGGGCACACAGCCTCGGGAATCTGTTTTGAGGAACATTCTGATAAAAATCTGCCAAGCCTTCATTGTGTTTATATTTGTCTTCAATAAAATCGTTACACTGTAAACTTAACAGCTCCATTTGAAATCCGGTAGGACATTGCAACACCGCTTTCAGTGGATGTTAACAAAGAGCTGAAACATGGTACAGCATTACCACATTTTCAAATCTGGACTCAAACTGTTACAAAGAGCTTCCAGATTTTGCACATATTCTACGGAGAGAGTAAGATCAGGACCACAGACCTGCGATAGCTTCGTAAAATTCGCTGTATTTCCAGCCTGCAGCTGATTCATCCACAGATTCAGTGCCATTTTGAAGGCTTTAATTCTGTAGTACATATCTGATACGAGTGAGGCATTTAAATCGTTTAAGTGGCCTGTTAAATCAGCAAGGAATGTTAAGTCACAAATCGAGGTTTCTTCTTGCAACTGAGGAACAGTTACATTACAAAAGTAAGTGATCGGATGGAATTTGTGACTTGTACCACCGAATCCGTAACATTTCTAATTTTCATGTACTTTGCGCGTAGATGCTCTTGATGAAGTACGCAGTGGACGGCAGTGAGTTCTTGTGATGTACCAGAAACATGTTTCATACGTTCTTTCATCCGTGCTATTAAACCCACATTAACCTACCATAAACGAAAACCCATCTGTTGCGACAGAAACAAGTTCCCCAAGTTTCTTCCAACTCACGCCAACGTTTTGAACAGTTTTTTCAACACCTTTGAAAATGTCCAACCCTGTGCTGTTGCCCTTGAGGGGAGATAAATCTAAAACTTCGTCTAATATATTCAGCTTCGACGCCCCGAGTGAAAATAGCTAACTGCGGTTGCCCGATATGTCAGTACTCTCATCGGCAGCTATGGAATAATGTATAAACTTATGAGCCGCAAACCCCAGTTTTAATTTCTCATCTGCAGCCATGTCCTGAAAACGTCTCAAAACAGTTTTCGGAGCCAAACCCATTTTTAAAAAATACTCTACCAAATGTGAACACATTTCTTCAGCGGCCATCCCAATCACTTCGTACATCGACGTTTTAATAATAAGAATTATATAATTTCAACACTGTATATATTCTTAATTCGTATCAGCTACACTATAAGCTTATTTCGACTTGAAAGTCATCTTCAAAAATTCAAATGTTTGTAGAGTCTATGGGACTTAACTACGGGGTCATCAGTCCCTAAACTTACAAACTACTTATGAACTACTTACAACTAAGGACGGCACAAATATCCATGCCCGAGGGGGGGATTCGAACCCCCGACCGTCGTGGCCGTGCAGACCGTGACTGGAGCGCCTCAGTCCCTCAGCTACCGCGGCCGGCAGTCATCTTCAGGTGTTATGCCTGCAATACATAAGTTTTCATAACATCTAGTACTATGCTGCCTACTTGTTTTACACAGAGGTAAAAGAAATGCTACATACCACATTCTGTTATGCTGTACCTTTCGATATTATTGTGACGTGATATATTTTATTGTTATTATTTCTTCTTATATATATATATACGTCCCAAAATAGTTTTCGGAGCCAAACCCATATTTTAAAAGTCATCTACCAAATGTGAACACATTTCTTCAGCGGCCATCACAATCACTTCGTACGTCGACACAGACACACACATATATATAATAGATGAAAAACTCCTAGTAGACGGACAGAAGCTAGGCTGCTTTGACAGTCCTCCACATCACCACGTTCCTTTAATTCATATTTAAAGCCGCTCGTTCTTCTTCATATTTCCTATATTCATTTGTATGGCACAGGGAATAATTACGTTTTTATACTTCGCACGTCTCTGTTACACACCAAACACTTTGAGGAAATTATTATTACTGACAGAAGGACAATCATCCAAAGCACACTGCTATAACTGTAAGGTTTAGAATCGTGTACAACATTCATCACATGCCAAAGACACCGCCCCAGTCACCAGGTTTAAATCGCATTGAGAACATCTGGAACGAACATAAGGAGGATGTGAGGAAACATCACATCAGAAGGAAAGATCATCTGAGGTAACTTCTGCCGGCCGCGGTGGCCGAGGGAACTGAGGCGCTCCAGTCACGGTCTGTACGGCCACTACGGTCGGGGGTTCGAATCCCCCATCGGGCATGGATATTTGTGCCTTCCTAGTTCGTAAGTAGTTCATAAGTAGTTTGTAAGTTTAGGGACTGATTACCCCGTAGTTAAGTCCCATAAGCTGTACAAACATTTGAACATTCGAAGATAACTTCTACAGAGTGGAAAAATATGGACTCTGCGTTAAATAAATAAATAACCATGTACAGGCAATGCGCGGCAGTAATCCAAAGAAAAGGGATGATAACTAAATATTAGCTGTTCTCTGTTCGAATATTTATGTCCGGTTGTTAAGTGATTATTTACTTTCTTTCTTGTAGTGGAAATACGCTTGTGTTGCTTTTCAAGAGTTTATATGTTCAATAGAAGACTAAAGTTTATTTTTTACCAGTTGTATTTGGGTATACTTTCTTTGAATATATATAAAATGATATAATTCAGAAATAAATTTATGTTGGATTATTTATGTCGGTCTCTGTATATTAGAGGGAAAAGAAAGAGGTGACTGTTGGGTCGAGTGGCAGACCCTGGTTTGAGTCCCAGTCAGGCTCAAATTTTCAGTTGTCGCCTCTGAATTATTTCAATGCCTAACTGCAGCTAAAGTCATTCCTTTCCTTCTTCCTTCAGAAAAAATCAAATGTAGAGCTTATGGGACTTAACTACGGGGTCATCAGTCCCTAAACTTACAAACTACTTATGAACTAGCTAATACTAAGGACAGCACAAATATCCATGCCCGAGGGGGGATTCGAACCCCCGACCGTAGTGGCCCTTCCTCCTTCCTCTCATTAAATGTGAAAGTATAATTATTATTTTTTCATGATTAACTACCAACAGGAAATGTAAGTACCATCCTACACCAGCTTTATCTAATCGCACCACTTCATTTCTCTGTCTGCACAAAAGCAGATTAGATAAAGCTAGTGTAGAATGGGACTTAACATTTCCTGTTGGTGGTTAATCATTTTAGAGGTTATCACGTACCCAGAGTCTATGGACAAAAAAAGGAAAACAAAATTAGTTAGCTGATTTGTCGTTGACGAATTAATTAGAGTCCGAAACACAAGGTCCGACTGAGCTAAGGGTAGAGACAGGTTTGGGCACGATTTCCTCGCACGAGCAAACACATCATTTGCGATAATTGATTGGGAGAAAGTAGGGAAAATCGTAATCTAGGTTGTCTACGAGATTTAAACCGACGTTCTGCCGACTGCGAGTTCACTACGCCAGCTCCCTCGGTACACTGTGCGAACAGTTTGAAATGCTACAGCTCTCGTATACAAATGGCATGCACGTGCGCTGAGGACTCTGTACCAATTTCATTTCCCTTCGGCTAGATTTGCTGCCGTTCCACGCACGCCGTGTCCCAAAGCGACGACGCAGATATCAGCGGCTGAAGATCTCTATTACGACAGGAATGACTTGGGAGACTCCACCTCCCTCGTCGACCGCGTTATCCAACAGCAAACACCAAGTTGGCCTGGCTGCGGGTTCCCTATACCTCCCGACAACAGTTCGTGCTGAGGCAGGCACTGCAACCTGAGGAGCAGATAAAATTCGTATATTCGACGAAAGTAACGTATATTGACAGAAATAGCGACGGTCATTTACTTCAACAGCTTCATTAAATCAAGACACTTTTTTACATTCTTAGGCTCCACAGGTTTCTTAGGTTTATAATATAAACATCTGCTCGGTATGCTGCGCGGTTTAACCCTTTGAGGCATAGAGGCATAGTGGCTTCATTTGGGTCCACCATAAGCTTTTATTGTTTTCCAGCCGACTGACACAGTAGGATCAACTGAAGCCACCTTGTGTCTGTCCTGTTTCGTACTGTCATCGGTGAGATTTATTTATAATTACGTCCAAAGCTTGTTTTGTTGTCATAAGGAAGTTGCTAATACTTGTTAGTATCAGTTATAGTAACTGCTGTTCAATTTACTCCAGTAAATATTTCTTGAGCATATATAAGGGACTTTCTAGGTATTTATTTATGAGTGTATATATACTCTGAAGTATACAACTACACACAACAATATACAGGGTGTTTCACTAAGTGTGTTTGCCTCTGTAACTTATAAAATAATAGTTAACGGAAAATTTTAATGCAGTAGGTCAACACAAGAAATGTTACAGTTTCTGCGGAGCTATGAACATAGTTTATTGTATCATTTTCCAAAGAGTAACAGCAAAAAAGATATAATTTTTTAAATGGAACAATAGTTTTTTTCTATCGTGCATTGCATTCGTAGAAACCAGCTGCGTCCAAATCATTTTAAACTACATTCCAACCACAGTTAGTTTTGGAGCTAAAAACCCTTCAAAGTTTAGGGGGCGGAGGCTACGACAGCGTATCTGACTGGCTGGTGGTCATGAGACAGTGGGCCGTGCCCCAGGGGATAGCCACTCGGCCAGTCAGCTACGCTATCGCAGCCTCCGCCCCCGTGGTTAATTGGGAGGTCCCGTCAGCTCGTGTCAGGCGGCGTAAGACTTCCCGGGAGACCGAAGTGGAGACCTGCCCGGTTAGTCTTACGAACAGATTTGAGGTGCTGTCTGTTTCAGAGGATATTCCTGACGCAGATGGTGTCGCTTGTCCTGTGGTCACCCTTCTGCCTGCAAGATCCGGACACTAGCAGAGGGTGGGTTTGTTAGTAGTTGGGAGCTCCAACGTTAGGCGGATGATGGAGACCCTTAGGGATATTGCTGCTAGGGAGGGGAAGAAGTCCAATGTGCACTCCGAGTGCATACCGGGAGGAGTCATTCAAGATGCGGAACGGGTCCTTCCGGATGCCATGAAGAGCACAGGATGCAGCCCGCTGCAGGTGGTGGCTCATGTCGGGACAAACGATGTGTGTTGCTTTGAATCGGAAGAGATTCTCTCTGGTTTTCAGCGGCTATCAGAAGTGGTAAAGACATAGTCGACAGGACTGACTGCGGACCTCTGGTTCAGAGCCGAGTGGAGGGTCTGAATCAGAGGCTCAGACGGTTCTGCGACCGTGTCGGCTGCAGATTCCTCAACTTACGCCAAAGGGTGGTGGGTTTCCGGGTTCCGCTAAATAGATGAGGAGTCCACAACACTCAGGAAGCGGCTTCACGGGTAGCGGGAGCTATGTTGCGTGGACTGGGCGGTATTTTGGGTTAGAGCGCCTCGGGAACACACAAAATGGGCTTGTCTCAAAGGGTGCAGGTCAGACATAGGAAGAATGCAAATCTAGGAAACATTTGGTGTAACAATTGTAAATTTTCGTAGCTGTGTTGGGAAAGTTCCAGCGCTCTAAGCGCTGATAGAAAGTACTGAGACAAAAATCGTTATAGGTTCTGAAAGCTGCCTGAGGCCAGGATAAGTTCCGCCGAAATTTTTACAAAGGCCAAATGCTCTTCAGAAAGGTTAGAATAAATAAAAAAGGGGTTGGAGTATTTATTGCTGTTACAAACGGTTTATCCTGCAGCGAAATTGAGGCAGATACTTCCTGTGAGTTGGTATGGGTAGACTGTAGAGGTTATACCTGACACCCGGAATAAATTAATAATTGGATCTTTTATCGGCCCCCTGACTCAGACGATGCAATTGCCAAAATGTTCAAAGAAAGCTTGAATCACATTTCAAAGAGGTGCCCGAAGCATACTGTTATAATCCGTGGCGACTTTAATTTACCCTCGATATGTTGGCACAAATACGTATTAAAAACCGGAGGCAAATATAAAACATTGTCCGAACTAGTTCTGAATGCTTTTTCTGAAAACTACTTGGAACAGTTAGTTCATGCACCCACTAGAATAGTAAATGGTTGCGAAAATACCCTCTATCTCCTAGCAACAAATAATCCTGAGCTAGTAAAGAGCATCAAAACAGATACAGCGATTAGCGAACATAGAGTTGTAGCAGCGAGACTGAATATCGAAATTTCCAAATGCACCAAAAATAAACGAACAATATATTCAATTGAGCAGATATTAATTCGCTTCTCGCTTTCCATAGTGATAGTCTCTCGTTTTTCAGAACTAAAAATGCGAGTGTAGATCAGTTGTGGCTTACTTTCAAAGACAGAATATCCGTAGCAATCGAGAGATTTATACCAAATAAATTAAAAAAGAGGGGGCTGACCCCCCGTGGTACACAAAACAGGTCAGATCACTGTTGCAGAAGCAAAGAAAAACGCATGCAAAATTTATACAGAAACTGAATCTCCAAGACTGGCAGTCTTTTACAGAAACTCGCAATATAGCACGGACGTCAATACGAGATGCTTATAATAGTTTCTACAACAAAATTCTGTCTCGTAATCTTGCAGAAAATCCAAAGAAATGCTGGTTACATGGGAAGTACATTAGCGGCAAAACACAAACAATTGTACGAGGGCGACGCCTGCCCCTGGGGTGCATAAGGACGGGAAATAATTTTCTTTAAAATCTCATACGCAGTTCACTCAGCCTGGTGGTCTGGCCGAGTCACGGGGCGTGCCGCGTGCCTGCTGCTGGAAGTTCCCACACGCAGGTCCCCGACACGTGCCTGTCGATTCGGAACTCCTGGGTGGCTTGGCTCTGATGACGAGGGTACGCCACCCTCAGAGACTCCGCAGAAGCCAGCCACCAACCAGAAGCTAGCTAAGTGGTCACGTGAGGCACGCTCTGGCGCGACCTGAACAGCCACACGAAGAACGGACGCTCTCTTACTACCCGGCCACCGACCTGATCAGCGTGCTCTCTTGAGCTCGCTCCAACTTTCTTTGGTCCAAAATGTACCTCTAGGGACAGGCGTCTACCTGCCCCCGAGTTCCCTTTAGTACCATGTAATAGCTTCAGGCAATAAAAGCCATTTTGATGCTATCTTAACTTCACGCCTTCTCATTCAACCATATGCCCACTACTCCGCTCAACCATCCAACAATACCTTCACTACGTGATAGTAATGGTAATACTACCGATGACAGTACTGCTAAAGCAGAATTGCTAAACACAGCTTTCCGAAATTATTTCACCAAAGAAGAAGAAGAAGTGAACATTCCAGAATTCGAACCAAAAACACCTGCCGGCAAGTGAAATTTAGAAGTAGATATTCCTGGAGTATTTAATGAAAGTCCAGCTCCAGTTGCATTTATTGGTGCTTTATTTAAGCCCACACTACCGGTTTCGGTCTCTATGTTAGGCCATTTTCAAGTGTGACAGACCTGCATATAATGTGTAGCAATAAGTTTACAAAAATTACATGGTACAAGATAGAATGTTACATATGTAAAAAGGTACTGTACAGAAGCAGAAGGAAACTTACGTTATGCCGTAGAGAAAGCAACGTCAACTAATTAAAACAATAGAACTCAGAGAATTTGAAGCTTTTGGCGCCCAATGGCGACATGAGAAAAATGGGCGTATCATAAGACATGTCATAAGACACGCCCATTTTTCTCATGTCGCCATTGGGCGCCAAAAGCTTTAAATTCTCTGAGTTCTATTGTTTTAATTACTTGACGTTGCTTTCTCTACGGCATAACGTAAGTTTCCTGCTTCTGTACAGTACCTTTTTACATATGTAACATTCTATATTGTACCATGTAATTTTTGTAAACTTATTGCTACACATTATATGCAGGTCTGTCACACTTGAAAATGGGTTAACATAGAGGCCGAAACCGGTAGTGTGGGCTTAAATGAAGCACCAATAAATGCAACTGGAGCTGGACTTTCATTGAATTTGAACCACAGTTGCGGCAACAGCAATCATCCAGTGATGGAGAAACTAATAATTCCTGCAGTAGTAAACAACTTAAGTTCAATGTTCAAATGTTTGTAGAACTTATGGGACTTAACTACGGGGTCATCAGTCCCTAAGATTACAAAGTAGTTATGAACTAGCTAATACTAAAGACGGCATAAATATCCATGCCCGAGGGGGGATTCGAACCCCCGACCGTAATGGCCGTGCAGACAGTGACTGACGCGCCGCAGACCGCTTGGCCACCGCGGCCGGCAACAACTTAAGTCACTAAACAAAAATAAATCTTCCGGACCAGATTGTATATCAACTAGATTCCTCTCGGAGTATGCTGATGCAATAGCTCCATACTTAGCTATCATATACAACCGATCTGTTCCCAAAGACTGGATAGTTGCCCAGGTCACTCCAGTATTCAAGAATGGCAATAGGAGTGATCCCCAAAATTACAGGCCCATCTCATTGACGTCTATTTGCAGTAGGATTTTGAAACATATACTTTGTTCGAACATTATGAACTACCTCGAAGAGAACGACCTATTAACCAATAGTCAACACGGATTCAGAAAGTATCGCTCTTGCGAAACACAGCTTGCCCTTTATTCACATGAAGTGTTAAGTGCCATCGACAAGGGATCTCAAATCGATTCCATATTTCTGGATTTCCGGAAGGCTTTTGACACTGTAACTCACAAGCTGCCTCTAATGAAATTACGTGTTTATGGAATATCGCCCCAATTGTGCGACTGGATTCACGAGTTCCTATCAGAAAGGATACAGTTCGTAATAACTGACGTTAAGTCATCGAGTAAAACCGAAGTGATATCTGACGTTCCCCAGGGAAGCGTTATAGGTCCCCTGCTCTTCCTAGTGTTTATAAACGATTTAGGAGACATTCTGAATAGCTCCCTTAGATTGTTTGCGGATGATGCTGTCGTTTATCGGTTAATGAACTCAACAGAGGATCAGAAGCTATTGCACAGCCATTTAGACGAAATTTCTACATGGTGCGAAAATTGGCAGTTAACACTAAATAATGAAAAGTGTGAAGTAATACACATGAAGAAATTCGCTGAACTTCAATTACACGATAAACCAATCAAACCTTAAGGTCGTAAATTCTACCAAATACCTAGGAGTTACAATTACGAACAACTTAGACTGGAGAGAACACACAGAAAATATTGTGGGGAAGGCGATCCAAAGGTTTCATTGGCAGAACGCTTCGAAGATGTAACGGTTCCACCAAAGAGACTGCCTACATCACACTTGTGCGTCCTCTCCTGGAGTATTGTTGTCCCTTGTGGGACCCTCACCAGGTGGGACTGACGGAAGACATTGAGAAGGTGCAGAGAAAGGCAGCTCTTTTTGTTTTATCACTTTACAGGGGGGAAAGCGTCATGGAAATTTGCACGTTTTGAGGTGGAAATCATTACAAGAACGACGTTATTCGTTGCGGCGAGTTCTATTTGCGAAATTTCACTCACCGATTTTTACTTCTGAATGTGAAAATATTTTGCTATCACGCACCTACATAGGGAAACAAGACTATCAAAAAAAAAAAAAAAAAAAAAAAAAAAAAAAAAAAAAAATCTGATCGAAAACGGAACGATTGAGGTGATCTTTCTTTGCGCGCGCTATTAGAGAATGTAACGTACTGCACTTCCTGAGGATTCTCTCAATGAATCAGTCTGGCATCAGTCTTACACACGATTGCTTTTATACGGTCGTTCCATTTCTAATTGCTCTATATGTCTACTCCCAGACATTTTATGGAAGTAACTTTTTCCAGTGTTTGACCTACTGTATATAATAAAAGGATCTTACTCTCTATGTAAACGCAGCACTTTACACTTGTTTATGTGGCTAAATTGCCATTCCCTACGCCAAGCGTCGATCCGCTGTAGACAATCCTGCATTTTGTTATCTTTCCCAGTGCTGCGAATTCTGGATAAATTACATCACCCACAAAAAGACACATTTCACTTCCGATGATATTTACGAGGTCATTTATTTCTATTGTGAAAAGCAATGGTCCTATAACACCCCACTGGGGCACGCTTGAGATCTCACTAACGTCCTACGATTTCTCTCCATTGAGAATGACATTCTGCCTTCTGTTAGCTAGAAACGTCTCAGTTCAGTCATGCACTTGGTCTCATATCCCATATTCTGTCATCAGGCGACTGTGCGGAATGGTGTCAAACGCCTTGCGGAAATCAAGAAACACGGCATTTACTCTTTTCCTGTATCTACTGCCCTCTGGATACCATGGATGAATACCGCGAGTTGGGTTTCACATGGTCGTTACTTTTGGGAACCGTGTTGATTCCTACAAAGGAGATTTATGGTCTCCAGAAATGTCATAATGCGCAAACATAACGTATGTTCTAAAATTCTGAAAGTGACCTAGATCAGAGACTAGCTGAAAACCCGTCGTTGACCGGGTATTTATATATTTATTCCTGCCTTGAGTTAGTACTTCTCCTACCCCTCCTCTCTCTGTCCATCTCCTTTTTTCTAAAAACATGTTATATTCACCGGAGAATATATAAGAAATAAGGCCGTCTTGCGTAATGTACAAAATTATAGGTGTAGTAGCCAAACAAAAAAAGGTAGTCATCAAGATGCAAATGATTTGTAACCTTAATACATTCATTTAATTCAAAAAATATGAATAAATTAGTTTTGGAGCCCACCTCTGAGTAAGAGACATGTAGTTGTCCGTGTGAGAAACATAGAGATGTCAAAACCACTCTGCAGTATTTAATAGGTTGTCCTGTGATTTATTATTTATTAATCGTAACAGGAAATGCAAATTCCCGAGCGGTCTGCGGCGCGCCAGTCACAATCAACACGGTCACTACGGTCGGGGTTTCAAATTCTCCCTCGGGCATGGGTGTTTGTGTTGTCCTTAGAGTATGTTAGTTTAAGTTAGTCAAGTAATGAGTGTGTACGTCCAGCGACTGATAACCTCGAAGTTTGGTAGCATTACATCTCACACGCAATTGAAAATTTTTTAGGTTATGCAAGTCTCACTGGAAACTAAAGTCTCTTGAAGTCAAAAGTTAGAACTGCCGGAAATAATGGGTATACGTCAGATGTACACTGCTTCATTCTCTTCTTTTCCCTGTAGCTCTATAGAAGTCTCATTCATTCTCCTACAACCGACTTTGCTTCACAGCTGGTTTACAATTGACAACAGCTCTGTCAACTTTCTGGAATTTCTTTTTTTTGTTTTTTTTTTTTTTTTTGTTTGTAAATCTTATGGGATTTAACTACGGGGTCATCAGTCCCTAAACTTACAAACTACTTATGAATTACTTACGAACTAGGACGGCACAAATATCCATGCCCGAGGGGGGATTCGAACCCCCGACCTTAGTGGCCGTGCAGACCGTGACTGAAGCGACTCAGTCCCCTCGGTCACCGCGGCCGGCAGGAATTTCTTTCAGCTCACTGTAATACAGGAGCGTCTTAGTAGTAAATATATAAATGTGTTAAAAGATGATGCATGATATGAAAGGTTTTTACCCATCGCAGTATATACTATCTCATATTTATTGAATTATATGTTATAAAATTGTATAATTTTGTAGGTATACATTCATTTGTATAAATGGTGTCTATCTGTAAAATCTATTACGAATACAGTTAGTAGTAAAGAAGTAATAGATTAAAACCTGGCACGTGTTGTGGGGGGGGGGGGGGGGGGGTTCCACGACCGTTACTGTTTATGTCCTCATATCTCATGAACAACGTGTAGTACTGTGGTACAATGTCGAAGGCACATTCAGCTATGTGTTTGTATACTGTCTGTAAAATTTCCCGACGCTACAATTTGCAGTGTAGAAATTATAAATTGTAACGTCGTACCGAATGTCGTAGTTCAGTCCATGAACAGCGGAAAAGTAGTAAGCGAGAAACTTGGTTCCTTTCATAAATTTTGCTGTGGTTGTCAGCGAGAGAAAGTGTAATAAAGTTTCGAAATTATGTTGAAAGTTTGTTGCAAGTCGCAAAATACTGTCATTCTCATATAGTGTATTTATAAGGTCTCGTCGCAATATGTGGCAGTTTTTCGCGATTCCTATTTTTTATGACTTCATATCTCCTGGACCGTGTGTGTTTGTGATTCTTACCCCTACAGCAATTGTTACCTCATGGTAAGGAATATGTCTACCAAATTTGGTTGAAATCGGTCCAGTGGCTTAGGAAAAAATGTGCAGCATTGTTGCTTATTACAGCAGTTTTTCGCGCGTCTCATTGTTTATGACGTCATATCTCGTGAACAGCGTGCTGTAGGTGATTCTTACATTTACGGCGACCGTCCTCATTGATTGAAGCTCACGTGTACAAAATTTCATAAAGATTGTAACAAAACTGTAGATTTGGGTGTAATACGTACACACAAACACTAACATACGGATGCTCAAATGGTGAAATGTTTGTTAAGCTTATGGGGCTTAACTGCGGGGTCATCAGTCCCTAAACTTACAAACTACTTATGAATTACTTTATAATAAAGACAACACAAAAATCCACGCCCGAGGGAGGATTCGAAACTCTGACGGGGTACGGCCTCGCGCATCGGAGCATAGCGCAAACACACGGACACACTGCTTTATATATTATAACAATATTCGTCGGTTCTCTGTCCCTGCGCCTTAAACACGTTTATCTCCTGGTCTATATCCAGTAAGTTAAAATGCCCTCTTACGACTGTAACATGACTAGAAAGTCTACGGAAACTATTTTAGAATTTTTCCCTCTTATGTTCCGCCACTCCTACTGCTGAGACAGAGGCTCTATAAAAAACTTCCAATGACCTTATTTGATCCACTTTTCACTCTGACTTTTTCCAAAACTATTACACACTCCGAATCTGTATACTTTATCGCTACAAACACACCTCTGCCTTCAGTGTTCAACGTTGTGAGAGCAGTTCGGAGTTCTTCCCATAGACACTCCTGCACTTAACTATTACTGTATTAATCTTTTCTCTCTATGTATTATTGTGCAGGGTGCTGCTCTCACCGGAATCAGTAAGCTTCTTATCTGGCCTGTGTTTCGATTTCTCCATTCTAAAAACCCCGCATGTGCACTCCACGTATCCCGCTACCCCAGTAGCCGCTTCCTGTGTGTAGTACACCGCCGCGGCGGAGCGGTCAAGCGCATTGAGGCGCTATGCTTCGATGCGCGAGACCGTTCCCCGTCGAGGGTTCGAATCCCCCCTCGGGCTTGGATGTTTGTGTCGTCTTTAGTATAAGGTTGTTCATAAGTAGTTTGTAAATTTAGGGACTGATGACCCTGCAGTTAAGTCCCTTAAGCTTAACAAACATTTGAACATTTGTAGTGCACCGCTGACTGGTTCAGCGTATCCTGCATTTCTAAAACCGATAGCGGAGGTCGAGAAATTTGCATCTAAGATCACCACAGATTCGTCTGAGCCTTTGGTTTAAGCCTTCCACTCGGCTCCAAACCAGAGGACCGTGATTGGTTCTGGGAACGATGCTGCAAATCGAGAACTCCGCTTCTATTCATTTGTATCCTAGAGCTGTGAACGCACATTGAATTCCAAAATGACAGAAAGTCTGAGAACGCTTTTGAATACATCCTCTTGGGCAGTTTTGTTTTAAAAATGCAAATCATAGAATAACATTCTGGAAATCGTGTTCCTCCATCTTACGATTTTCTCCACGGCTTATTGAGGTAAACATCGGTTTTCAGCTTGAAAACAAAAGTAAGTGAGATATGCGTGTAACAGCAAAAGCCCTAGAATTACCAATCTTGAAAATAAGACGAAACTTCTAAAATCACATTGCTAGAAACCGAAATCAATTTTATATTATAATACTGCTTTTAATAAATACTGCTTCGCCGGCCGCGGTGGCCGAGGGGACTAAGGCGCTCCAGTCACGGTCTGCACGGCCACTACGGTCGGGGGTTCGAATCCCCCCTCGGGCATGGATATTTGTGCCGTCCTAGTTCATAAGTAGTTTGTAAGTTTAGGGACTGATGACCCCGTAGTTAAGTCCCATAGACTATACAAACATTTGAACATTTTTTGAAACACTGCTTCTGAGTTTAACGGTAATATATATGTATTTAGACTCACGCAATTTATTTTTCTTGAACCTTGCGGTCGCTGTTCACTACAATAAAATCAAAGTGATCCCGGTTTAAAATTGGTTGGGAACTACTGCCTTGAAATAAGCACACCAAATCCGAATAACCACGCCAACACTGCACATGCGGGACAAAGGCGGAACCGAAAGAAGAAGAATAGACAGTAAACACAGTTCTCTATGCAACACCTGTTGAATCGCACGCTGGCAAAGGAAATATACGTAACAAATTTTCAAAAACGACCTTTGGTTTATCTACGCTTCTTTGCTCTTCCAACAAGTTTTTATTTCCAGAATCGTGATTTGATGGGCCTTTATTTATTTATAATTACATTTAATATGTATTTCTTAAAAACTGCATTTCATCATTTAACTTACATTACAGAATATCAGGTACATTTTTAACTTTTTAACACGCCGATCGAAGTGGCCTGTTTCATTATATTTTAAAACTACATCTACATGGATACTCTGCAAATCGCATTGATATTTCTCTATAGTTCAACTCTCTAATAGCTCGCGGGAAAAAGGAACACCAAATACTTCTGTTTTCGATCTGATTTCTCTTATTTTATTATGATGGTCATGTCTTCCTATTTAGGTGGGTGCTAACAATATATGATCGTATTCTGAAGAGAAAGTAGGTGAAAGAAATTTTACAAATCGATCTCACCGCAACAACTAACGCCTTTCTTTTAATGATGTCCGCCCCAACTCGTGCATCATTTCCGTAACTCTCTCCCCTATATCGCGATTATACAAAACGAGCTGCCGTTCTCTGAATTTTCCCTAAATCGTCCGTCAGTCCCACCTGGTGGGGATCCCACAATGCGCAGCAATATTCCAAACTAGGACGCACAAGTGTAGTGTAGGCAGTTTCTTTAGTAGAACTGTTGCATCTTCTAAGTGTTCTGCCAGTGAAAAGTAGTCTTCAGTTCGCCTTCCCTGCAGTATTTTCTGTGTGTTCTTTACAATTTAAGTTGTTCGTAATTGTTACTCCTAGATATTTAGTTGAATTTCCGGCCTGTGCGTTTGACTGATTTATCGTGTAATTGAAGTTTAACGGATTTCTTTTAGTTGTCGTATGGATGACGTCACACTTATCATTATTAAGGATCAATTGCCAATTGTTTCACCGTGTAGATGTCTTATCTAAATCATTTTGCAGTTTGACCTTCTGATGACTTTACTAACCTATAAATGCCAACAAAATCCGCAAACAGTTTAAGAGAGCTACTCAGATTGTCTCCTAAATTGTTTATAATAATAAGGAACAGTAGGTGTCCTATAACACTTCCCTGGGAGACGCCAGATATCAGTTCTGTTCTACTCTACGACTTACCGCCAATTACAATGAACTGTGTCCTTTGTGACAGGAAATCACAAATCCAGTCACACAACTGTGGCTATATTCCATAAGCACACAAATATATTGAAATTATAAGTAAAATTTTTAATCCTGTGGCATGGAAGCAATATACCGCTTACGGCGGATCTTCTGTGTTATCATTGAGCGCCGCCGAATAACCTTATTGCGACGAAGACTATATATTAAAAAGAGTGTTTCGCGCTGACATGTCGTTTCCATAGCTCCGTAGCCTCAGCATCCAAACGTTAACAGGGTTGAATATGGAGATCAGATCGGGCGATCTGAGGGTGGCTATATTTCTCGTTGGGATTGTCTAGAATGTCCTTCAAACTAACTGCGAGCAATTGTGACTCGATGACATGGCGCATTGTATTAAAAAAATTATCATTGTTTGAGAACTTCAAGTCCACGAATGGTTCCAAATGGTTACCAAGAAGCCAAACATAACTATTTCCAGTCAATGATCGGTTTACTTGGACCAGAGGTCCCAGTCCATTATATGTAAAAAAAATCTCACAGCGCTACACACAACACCACCATTTTGCATAGTGGGCCGGCCGCGGTGGCCGAGGGGACTGAGGCGCTTCAGTCACGGTCTGCACGTCCACTACGGTCGGGGGTTCGAATCCCCCTCGGGCATGGATATTTGTGCTGTCTTTAGGATAAGCTAGTTGATAAGTAGTTTGTAAGTTTAGGGACTGATAACCCCGTAGTCAAGTCCCATAAGCTTAAAAAACATTTGATCATTTGATTTTGCATAGTGCCTTGTTGACAAGTTTGGTCCATGGCTTCGTGGGTCTGTCCCATACTAGAGTCGTACTATTAACTCTTGGCAGCTGAAATCGGTGCTCATTTGACGAAGCCACGTCAGTATAAATGATACGAGGTGTGGAGAGGCGCTGCAGGCGATGTCTCGCTGTTAGCGAAGGCAGAAGGCAGTGGCGTCGGTCGATGCTGCCCTTTAACGCCAAATTGCGCCGCCCTGTTATAACGGATACGCCCCACATTGATATCTGCGGTTATTCGGCGCCGCGTCGCTTGTCTGTTAGCGCTGACAACTGCTCTCAAACGCCGCTGCTCCCTGTCATTAAGTGCAGGCAACGACCATTGCGTGGCCCGCGGTATGAGGTAACGCCTGCTATTTGGAATTCTCGCCACATTGCACATCGAAGAATACAAAAGTCAAAGTGTTCAAATGTTTGTAAAGCTTATGGGACTTAACTGCGGGGTCATCAGTCCCTAAACTTACAAACTACTTAAGAACTACCTTATACTAAACACAGCACAAACATCCATTCACGAGAGGGAATTAGAACCCCCGACGGGGAACGGCCTCGAGCATCGTACCATAGGCCTCAATGCGCTCGACCGCTCCGCCGCGGCCAATAAAGAATTACTTAAAGATTTCCGAAATGTTCTGTCCCATGCGTCTAATTGAAACCGACAGTTCTGTTAATTCTCATCATGCGGCTATAACTACGTCGGAAAATTTTTCGCGTGGAACATCTGAGTAAAAATAGCACCTCTCGCAATGTACTACCAAATTAATAACTTGTGTACGTGATACTAACGCCAATCGTGTCTACACATATCGCTATCTCACGACGTTGGCCACCTCAGTCTGTGTCTCAGTTTTACGCAAACAGAGAAACTGCAGTGATGTGCAAATTTGTTGAGATACGTAACGTGAAAGTGGTGGTGGAGTTTCCTGGTAATTCGAGGGGGAGTTGGAAAATCTACATCTACATACATATGCCAGAATCCACCGTAAGGTGCGTGGCGGAGGGTACACTGTACCACTACTAGGCATTTACTTTCCTATTCCACTCCCAAATAGAACGAGGAAAAAAGAATGCCTATATGCCTCCGTACGAGCCCTAATTTCTCTTATCTTGTCTCTGTGATCACTACGCGAAATGTAAGTAGGTGGGCCGGCCGCGGTGGCCGAGGGAACTGAGGCGCTCCAGTCACGGTCTGCACGGCCACTACGGTCGGGGGTTCGAATGCCCCCTCGGGCACGGATATTTGTGCTGTTCTTAGTATTAGCTAGTTCGTAAGTAGTTTGTAAGTTTAGGGACTGATGACCCCGTAGTTAAGTCCCATAAGCTATACAAACATTTGAACATTTGAATTTGCATTTCCGTGACACTCGCGCATTGGTCGTACCTACCAGTAACAAACCTAGCTGCTCGCCTCTGAACTGCTTCCATGTTTTCCTTTAAACTGATCTGCTGCTGGTCCCAGACACTTGAGAAATACTCAAGACATGGTCGTACAAGCGTTTTATACGCGGTCTCCTTTACAGATGAAGTACATCTTCCCAAAATTCTTCCAACAAACAGAAGTAGGCTGCCCACCTTACTCACAACTGTCCTTACATGTTCGTTCCATTTCATATCGCTCTGCAATGTTACGCCTACATATTTGAACGACGCGACAGCACCAAGAAGCTCACTACTAATGCTGTATTCGAACATTATGGGATTGTTTTTCCTACTCATGCGCATAACCTTACATTTTTCTACATTGAGAGCTAGCTGCCATTCTTCGCACCAACTAGAAACTTTGTGTAAGTCATCCTGTATTGTGTTACAGTCAGTAACAGCATCATCAGCAAACGGCTGCAATTTACAAGTTACTCTGTTCATCAGATCACTTATATAGATATAACAGTGGTCCTATCACACTCCCCTGAGGCCAGCCTGACAATACACTCGTCTCTGATAAACACTCGTCGTCGAGAACAACGTACAGCGTTCTATTACTTAGGAAGACTTTCAGCCAGTCAAAAATCTAAAATAGTTCCATTGCGCGTGGGTTGACGGTTTAACTGCTCAAGACAGTTTTCGGAGAATGTGTCCAAAAGTAGCTCGCAAGACTGTTTGTCTCTACCGCCTGAAATGTAACTACAGAGGTCCCAAATTTATCTGTTAAGGTTGAAGTTTCCCCCGTCTAATATTACATGGCCCGGATACCTATGCACTACCTGGTGTAGACTTTCTTTGAATGACTCTAAAACTACTACAGCAGCACAGGAGGCCAGTAAAAACACTCTAATATTAACTTTACTTCTTTTAGACCTGTTATACGTGCCCAGATAACTTCACAGTTACTTTCAACCTCGATCTCAGTAGAAACAATATCTTTGTCCACAGCGATGAACACTCCTCCTCCAGTTGTGTCCGGTCTATCGTTCCGATGTACATTCCACTTCTTGCTAAATATTTCTGAACTTGCCACAGCATTATTTAGCCAGCTTTCGGTTCCTAAAACTATCTGAGCACAATAATTTCCATGCAGTGCGGCAAAGTCGGGAACTTTGTTTTTAATACTTTGAAAGTTCGCGGCTAATATTTTGATAGTCGAATTTTTTAGCCGAACGCGGCCTGAATTCGCTGTCTGAATATTCACAGGCGAGCGCTCATCGCAGTTAGCGCTTAGCCTAAGAAAGACCCCATGTGCACTCCACAAGTACTCTGCTACCCGAGTAGCCGCGCCCTTAGTGTAGTGCACCCCTGATCTATCTAGGGGCGTCCTACAATTCTCCACCCGATAACGCAGATCCAGAAATCTGTAGCCATGACTATCACAGAGTCGGCGAAGCCTCTGGTTCAGACCCTTCATTCGGCTCCAAACCAAAGGATCCGATCAACCCCGGGAACAATGCTACAAATCGACAGCTCTGCTTGCACCCCACGTGTGAGGGCAGCAGCCTTCGCCAATTCTGCGAGCCGCCCGTAGGAACTGGGAATGTCCTCAGAACCCAAGCGACAAGCGTCATTGGTGCCGACGTGAGCCACGACTTGCAGTCGGCCGCACCCTCGATAGCCGCCGGCAAGGCCATCTCTACATCTCGGATGAGGCCCCCCGGCAGACACACAGAGTGCAGTTGGACTTCTTTCCGGATCTCGAGGCTATCTGCCTAAGGGGCTCCATCACGCGCCTAACATTGGAGATCCCAATAAGTAAACAATCCCCTCCCCCCGTGCACCTGCTCGGACCCTGCTGAAGAAGTGGCCACACGTCTACTCACAGGACGAACGGGCGTGGCCTTCCGCCTCGAGATACACGAACGCCGTTCAACCCACCACTCCCCTTGCGGAGAGGGCGGCTCGAGCACGTCCGGTACACCCGAAGGTGCCTCGGTAGTAGGGACAGAAGGCGAAGCATGAGACACCTGAGGTGTCCCACTCGACGCACCGGGCTCCCCACCACCGCTGCACCCTGAGACAGCAGCTTGAAGACGGCTGACCGTAGCCAATATCACGCTCAGCTGTTCGCGAACTGCGACCAACCCCTCCTGCGTCCGCACACAGCAGGCACATATCCTATCCATCCTACCGATACAATTAACTGTAGAAAGTAGAAAACTAATCAATTTTAACTAGCCTAGTACTTTTAATTAAGGCAGCTGGCAGCTGACTGAACTGTGGTTAGTAGTCACTACATTGTCAAAACAACGGAACTGAGTCCGGAAGTTTTGAAAATAAACGAGAAAATCTATGGAATACACTTATCAAACGCACGGGAATATAACGTTTCTTAAAGCAGAACACGAAATAAGGAAGTAACAATATGACACTTAAATCACGTAGCTTGCAGCAGACGGAAACTATACACACGGTATTTATCAAAATACGCGATAATAAACTGTTAAAACAGTAGCACAAACGAAATCTGCCAAGTAGGTGAGAAGAATCTTCTTAAAAACAGAAGCATTAACGACAATTAAGAAATTAACTTGCAACGAAATTTCACGCAATTAAATTACGATACTTAACACTCTGGGCGATGAGTCAGCGACAACAGCTGGCTGGCACTGGACTTTTTCCCTGTTGACTGTGGGCAGATTTGTGTTTGAAAGGGACATTAAAGATAATACATACCTTTATTTTTGTACATTATTTCCAAGTATATTGAGACATTTGTGAAAACCGCTTTACAAGCTTCAAAAAGCCGCCCAGGAAAAAAAATCTGGCGTTGCACACGAAAGTTGCGTTGAACGGCTATGGGCGAAAGACAACACATCAGGTGAACACGCACGTGCAAAGCACCGATACACCATGAATATGGCAGAGACGTTCTGTTTCGGAATGTGAGGGGGTATGTAACGTGGGTCCGCCATTACACGCCCGAATTGAAGATCGCATCCATGGAGTGGAAACATCCGTCATCATCTGTCCGAAAGAAGTTCAAAAGCACTCCGTCTGCAGGTAAAGGGCTACTCACCGAGGAGTTTTGTTGCTGGACTTTTTGGAGGATGCAACCATCAGTGCTACACGGTACTATACTACTCTGTCGAAATTGAAAGAGGTGATTCGGAAAAAGCGGGCTGGACTTCTCAGATCTGGCGCTCTGCTGTTGGATGACAATGCGAGACCACACTTGGCTATGACAACGAAACACAATATTGCAACTGTAGTTTGGGAGCGCCTACACCATCCACCATACAGTCCTCATCTCGCACCAAGTGACTTCCATCTGTTTCCGGCTTTGAAGAAGACTCTCTGCGGAAAGCGCTTGGAAGCAATGCTGACGTCAAACAAACCGTTCAAAGTTTCTTCCGTGTGCGACGCCCTGATTTTTTTTTTTCCTGGAAGGCTTTTTGAAGCTCACAAAGCGGTATGACAAATGTCTCAATGTACTTGGCAATTCTGTAGAAAAATAAATATATGTCTTTAATGTCTCATTCTATTTATTTTCCTTTCATACGCAACTCTGCCAACAGTCGACAAGGGAAACATATTTTCCAACTCCCCCTCATATTAACCCTACTATACAGGGTGTTACAAAGAGGCACGGCCAAACTTTCAGGAAACATTCCTCACACACAAAGAAAGAAAATATGTTATGTGGACATGTGTCCGGAAACGCTTAATTTCCATGTTAGAGCGCATTTTAGTATTTCTCTTTAAATGTAAATTGAAATAATTCGTGCAGACAATTGTCAAAATACCCATCCTATGACTCGCGACTGGGGAAGATCTAGAATGACGAGGACACCTGCAATGGACGAGGCATTTCTTCGTACAGTTGACGATAACCGTAATGTCAGCGTCAGAGAAGTTGGTGCTGTACAAGGTAAAGTTGACCACGTCACCGTATGGAGAGTGCTACGGGAGAACCAGTTGTTTCCGTAGCATATACAGCGTGTGCAGGCACTATCAACAGCTGATTGGCCCCCACGGGTACACTTCTGCGAATGGTTCATCCAACAATGTGTCACTCCTCATTTCAGTGCAAATCTTCTATTTACGGATGAGGCTTCATTCCAACGTGATCAAATTGTAAATTTTCACAATCAACATGAGTGGGCTGACGAGAATCCGCACGCAATTGTGCAATCACGTCATCAACACAGATTTTCTGTGAACGTTTGGGCAGAAATTGTTGGTGATGTCTTGATTGGGCTTCATGTTCGTCCACCTACGCTCACTGGAGCACGTTATCATGATTTCATACGGGATATTCTACCTGCGCTGCTAGAACATGTGCCTTTACAAGTACGACACAACATGTGGTTCATGCACGATGGAGCTCCTGCACATTTCAGTCGACGTGTTCGTACGCTTCTCAACAACAGATTCGGTGCCCGATGGTATGGTACATGCGGACCAATTCCATGGCCTCCACGATCTCCTGACCTCAACCCTCTTGACTTTCATTTATGGGGGCATTTGAAAGCTCTTGTCTACGCAAGCCCGGTACCAAATGTAGAGACTTTTCGTGCTCGTGTTGTAGACGGCTGTGATACAATACGCCATTCTACAGAGCTGCATCAGCGCATCAGGGATTCAATGCGACGGAGGGTGTATGCATGTATCCTCGCTAACGGAGGACATTTTGAACATTTCCTGCAACATATTGTTTGAAGTCACGCTGGTACGTTCTGTTGCTGTGTGTTTCCATTCCATGATTAATGTGATTTGAAGAGAAGTAATAAAATGAGTTCTACCATGGAAATTAAGCGTTTCTGGACACATGTCCACATAACATATTTTCTTTCTTTGTATGTGAGGAATGTTTCCTGAAAGTTTGGCCGTACCTTTTTGTAACACCCTGTATAATCTGCAGCTTGTTATCTGCAAACAACAAAATTTTTAGTGTGTGTTTAATACTAATTTCGGCTATGTATCGCTACGGTACATGTCACGATATTTAGCAACTTACTTTTTCAGTGCTGTGGGTCTTTCTTCAGTTGCTAGTGTCATCCTGACTTGCTTATTTCATATTACCGATCAAGCTGGCGTAGTGGTAACGCATTGGACTCGTATTCGGGAGGGCGGTGGTTAAAACCCGTCTCCGGCCTGCCAGATTGTAGACGGCTTTCCGTAAATCACTCCAGACAATTGCCGGCATGGTTTCTATGCCTAAAGCCTTCCCCGGGTAGATGTTAGTAACTGGACAAATTTTCAGCTCTTTATGTGTTGTAGTTCTGACGTGATAAATGTACACAGAACAGACATTCACATTTATAGATATAGATTTTGTTTTCATGTGAAACTCAAACGAGAGGAGTCTGAACTACGAGAGACAAATGGCGCGCATTTTATTGTTGTCAGCTAGTGTAGAGCAGCGAGGTGTAGTTCGATATTTGTGGGAAAGGTCATAAACCGAGCGATATTCACAGGGATATTCGTGGCGTTTATGAGGACGACCCTAGCAATGTCTCCAATAATGTGCATTCTTCCAGAAGGGCCATGTGAAACTTAAAGATTCGCTACGCTTCTGGTGGCCAGTAACAGTTGCAACCCCGCAGAATGTCGGAGCCATGGAGAGAGCAAATTTGAACGACTCGGCTGTGAATCTTACTACATTTTTTATGTTGCGGTTTACGATTTTGTTCTTGGATAGTTAAAATTTCGTAAAGTTAGTGTTCGCTGGGTGCCTCAGAACCTGACAGACAAGCAGAGAAGACAGTACATGATGACAATCTGGAACCATTCACCGCGCTACGCTACAGATGTTCAACGTCCCCCCGGTCGAAAAACAATCACTGTGGCTTAAGCTGCTAGGAGAGTGGTTGTGACAGTGTACTGGGATATGTGTGACGTGATACTGGTGGTCTTTGCTGAACACGTGACCACTGACAATCCTGCATCCTGCATTAAAACTGTTGTCTTGCCCTTGTGACAGTGTACTGCGATATGTGTGACGTGATACTGGTGGTCTTTGCTGAACACGTGACCACTGACAATCCTGCATCCTGCATTAAAACTGTTGTCTTGCCCTGCGTAACAAACGCCACAACAACAATGAATATAATGGTGACAGTGTTAAACTTCTTCATGATAATGTTCGCACCCATGTTGCAGCTCCTATTGGTGAGAAAGTCTCCAGATTTCAGGTGGAGGATCCCCAGCATCCACCATTCAGACCGGACTTTAGACCGACGGACATCCATCTGTTTGCTTCTATGAAGAAATTACGGGTTTGCTAACGGTTTGTGACAGGTGCGGAAGTGACAAAGAAACTAATTTATATGAAAAAAAAAACCGATAGGACAAATGCGTAAAGAACCTTGGTGACTGTGTAGAATAGTAGTTAAAATATATAAGTTATCTTTTGACGTTTCATTAGATATTTAACGCCTCGGCGGAGCAGCCGAGCGCACTGAGGCGCTATGCTCCGATGCGCGAGGCCCTTCCCCGTCGGGCGACTGAATCTCCTCTCGGGCATGGATGTTTGTGCTGTCTTTCGTATAAATTAGTTAATAAGTAGTTTGATTCCGCAGTTAAGTTCAAATTTTGTAAAGATTATGGGACTTAACTGCGAGGTCATCAGTTCCTAAACTTACAAACTACATACGAACTAACTTATACTAAAGAGAACACAAACATACATGCCCTAGGGAGGATTCGAACCTCCGACGCAGGAGGCTGCGCAGTTAAGTCCCATAAGCTTTACAAACATTTGAACATTTTTTAAACCTATTTAACGTTTGTACCGAAATTATTGTGCTTCTCTTTACAGTATAACATCTTATTTAACCAACGTGAGTAGTTGAAGCTCACTACATTACGGGATTTTTTCCCTACTCATCTGTATTAACTTACAATTTTCTGCATTTAGCGGTAACTCAAATAAAATATTATTAAACCTGTGGGACCAAACTGCCGTGCTCATCGGTCCCTAGACCTACAAACTAATCTAACTTAAGCTAAAGACAACACACAAACACACACACACACACACACACACACACACACACACACACACAAAGTCCAAGGGAGGACTCGAACCTCCGACGGGGGGCAGCCGCTCACTCGAAAGCAAGGCGCCTTAGAGCGCACGGCCATTCCCATGCGGCTAGCGGTAACTTTCTTTTATTGCACCAACTAGATATTTTGTCTAAGTCACTTTGTCTCCTCCAACAGTCATTCAACACCACCACCTTCCCTGCACCTGAACATCATCAGCAAACAGCCGCAGATTGCTAAGACACCCTGTCCATCATGTCATTTATCTACATATAAAAAATATCCGGCCTATCGCACTTCCCAGGGGCGCTTATGACGGTACAGTATCCCTGACTTTAATGAACACTTCTCGCAGAGAACAACATACACAGTTAAGAAGTCTTCGAGCCACTCTCATATCTGGAATCCTATTTCGTATGCTTGTACATTCATTGGCAGTCAGTAGTGGGGCACCGTCTCAAACACGTTTCGGAAATCTAAAAGTATGGAGTCTGCTTGTCGATCTGCAACCATGGTTCGCACAATATCATACGAGAAAATGGTAAGCTGAGCTTCGCATCTGCGATGCTTTTTAAAACCCTGCTGATACATGGACAGAAGCTTTTGCGTTTCAATACTATTAGCAGTACAGCTAGTGGATTGACTGTGGGTAGAAAGTTAAAACAGAACGAGAGTGCACAGTGGTCGCAGAGTTTTTTGGAATATGACTCATATCTTATGTGCTACGTGTAGGTAAATATTCACTTTATTTGAATGGGAATTACACACAGGATCATGCATGCTTTTTTTAACTACTGCTGTATCAGAGATTTCCGCAGGAGGAGTATATAAAATTTACTTATCATCTCATGATACTGACCGATCTGGGACCATTTCGTGGTTATTTTGGATATGAAAAATTATTCAATATTTTAAGCCGACGGAAGACTTGTAAGACGTTACGAAGAGCTAGCTTTCAAAGTGATCGTAAAATACTAACCCAGCAAAGTTTCAAAAGATATGCAAGGCCACTATTTGCATTAAATATGCATTGATATATATTATTATATCATATTATGTCAAATTTGTGATCGCTATATTTAGGGCGTGGTCCCTAATTGCGCTTATGAAAACAATAAATGTGGAAGGGTATCAACAGAATGAAGAACATTTTGTACTGTGTACAGCAGACAGCATTTCAAAAAATGTTCAAATGTTTGTAAATCTATCGGACCAAACTGCGTGGTCATCAGTCCGTAGCTTACAAACTACTTAAACCTAGGTAATCTAACCTAAGGACAAACACACACACCCATGCCCTAGGGAGGACTCGAACCTCCACGGCGAGCAACCGCGTGCTCCGCAGCGAGACGCTTTAGACCGTTCGGCTACTCTACCGCGGCGACAGCATTTCGGAGACTGCATAACAAAAATGTTCAAATGTTTGTAAATCTATCGGCCTCAACTGCTTGGTCATTACTCCGTAGCTTACAAACTACTTAAACTAAGGTAAACTAACCTAAGGACAACACAAACAACCATGCCCGAGGGGGGACTCGAACCCCCGACGGCGATCAGCCGCGCGCACCGCAGACTGTATAACAGTGCAACCTGTCAAATAATTAGGTGTGAAGTAATGGACTGAAGAAGAATCATTCCTGAAATGGACTGGCTTGCCCTGAATTCGGAACAGAACCGAATGTAACACTTTTTGAATGATACAGACCGTCAACTACGCTCCGAATATCAGCGTATGTCATCATTACCTTTACCGGTTTCGGGTTTAGACGAAGAATGAGCTGCTATGTCTCCACAGACGTTCAGACACTTGACCAGTAGAATTAAATCCGTCGAACTGGAGGAGGTTGAACACAATCCATAATAATTCCCACGAATCCCACCAAGCGATTCATATAGTGTTCAAATGTTTGTAAGGAACCAAACTGCTGAGGTCATCGGTCCTTAAGACTTACAAACATCTTACACTAACTTACACTTATGCCAACACACACACACCCATGTCCGAGGGAGGAATCTAACATCCGGCGGGAACGGCCGCCCAGTCCGTGGCATGACGCCTTAGACCACGCGGCCATTACGCGCGGTTCACTATATGGTATCCGAACACTTTTGTTCAGATAGTGTACAAGAAATAATGAACTTTCAGAAGTTTAATAATAAACATCGCCGGCCGCGGTGGTCGAGGGGACTGAGGCGCTCCAGTCACGGTCTGCACGGTCTGCACGGTCGGGGGTTCGAATCCCCCCTCGGGCATGGATATTTGTGCCGTCATAGTATTAGCTAGTTCATAAGTAGTTTGTAAGTTTAGGGACTGATGACCTCGTAGTTAAGTCCCATAAGCTATACAAACATTTGAACATTTTTTAATAAACATCCGAATGGAACAAGAAGATACTGTATCATTTAATTGAAAGATACCAAACAGATAATGTAGGAAAATATATACCTTCCTGCAGAGAAAAAATTGTTACATTATTACGGTAAACGAAATCTCAGTCCCATATTCGAACTTTTATGCAGAAAACAATCGAGCTTCAGTATCGAGTCAGTGCCTTTTCCCTTCTTCTCAAAACTTCCATTACAATACAAACTTGGATGAATGGAAAATATTCGTCGAAAATCAATGTTACTCCAAAACAATCGTCCAAGAATAAACTTTATCTTTTAATTGGATGATACCTATCAGAAAATGTAGGAAAATCGAAACCTAACAGCATAGAAAATTTGTCAAGGTACCACGACGAACAAAATCGCAGTGATATATTGGAACTTTCATGCAGAGAAAATAGAACTCTAGTATTGGGTGAGAGCCTGTTCCCTAGGTCTCAATATATTCATTACAGTGCACACTTGGATGACATGCGAAATATTCGTTCGAAAATAAAATTTACTACGAATAAATAGCCTAAGTCTGCAGGCAGTGTTCGACGAATAATTTAAGTTTTAAGTTATTTTGACAAGAAAACAGATAAAAATGAATCATATCAAATGTGTGAAGAGTTCCAGAGTGAATTCTCATCCCGTTTTATACCACAAATCCGTTGGTTGCGGAAGCATTCTGTATCTTCTGAACTGCTTAAGAGCGTAGCCGCTTTGTTTGCTCGGCTCGAGAGCTTTTTATTTTTGGAGTGTGTTTTTCCAGGGAGTCGGCCGGTATCGCACTGATAACAAAAGCAAAGGTCGCCGCTTGCTACGCCTCGCCGTGTCTTCCGTGAGATTGACCTGAGTCTCCATCTGTTGGAGTGCGTTCTTACTCAGAGAGGGGAGCCAAGATAGCGCGCTCACAGCCAGCGGTTACCATTCGGAATAGCCGTTCGCACTTCACACAATCGACGCCTTGGCTTGGGTGCAAGCTAGGCGAAGAAGAGTATCTCGTCCGTTCTTTGAATAGAAATAGAAATAGTTCAAAAATTACTTGCAATTCTGACAGACATTATTAGCATTTATTTTAATAATCTTCAAGTGGCTCTCTGTAATTTTTTTTATTCCATCACTGTACTGATGATCGACGCAAGTTCAGTCAGGTCTGGCTCACGATAGCGAATTTCTACGATGTTTGAAATTGGTTTGATGCGTCAGTGAAACCTTTGAAGCATCGTAGATGACTCTGAGACAAGTAATTTACTATACATTCAATAAAGAAAACAGCACCAGTCACTCGTCCTTAATGTTCAGCATTACGCGTTTCTAGAATTTGTGATTTTCAGACGCATTTTGTTACATAGCTATTATTTATTTTGAGGACTCCAAGAGCGGTGTGTTCTCTCTTGCAGTGTTGTTGTTGTTTTGATGGGCTACATACAGTATTGTACCTCCAACCGTAAAACAACCACGCTGGAAGAGGGACATAATAAAACACAAAGTCACTCGTCCTTAATGTTCAGCATTACGCGTTTCTAGAATTTATGATTTTCAGACGCATTTTGTTACATAGCTATTATTTATTTTGAGGACTCCAAGGGCGGTGTGTTCTCTCTTGCAGTGTTGTTGTTGTTTTGATGGGCTACAGTATTGTACCTCCAACCGTAAAACAACCACGCTGGAAGAGGGACATAATAAAACACACAAAAAAAATCTCGAAACTCGTTATGCTGACCATAAAAAAAAACAAATTTTGGCGTTGTTTTCTTTATTTTAATTGTGAATGACAAAGTTACAAATTTTCAAAACCATCGTTCATGATGAACGAAATTAAGTTATAACATTTGATTCATGACATGTTGAGCCGCTACAACCCGCTAACCTAACTGCGATACGTTAATGCCTGGGGCTCAGGGTTAGTCTTTGGGTTAGCAGGAAATACATATTTTTAAATTGTTAGACAATAATATTACATTGAGATAAGATTTGTTATGAGTCTTCTAAGCAGGGAGATACACCGCAGAGCCAAACAAACTGGTATTAGCATGTGTATGTAAACATTCAGGGGCTGGCGCTCCTATCGGCAGGCCTATATAACATATGTCTGGCGCAGAAGATAGATCGGTTACTGCTGCTACAGTGGCAGGTTATCACGATTTAAGTGAGTACGAACGTGGTGTTATAGTCGGCGCACGAGAGATGGGATGCAGCATCTACCAGGAAGCGATGGCGTGGGGATTTTTCCTTACAATCATTTCACGAGTGCGCCGTGAACATTAAAAAAAAGTTCAAATGTTTGTAAATCTATCGGATCAAACTGCGTGCCGGCCGCGGTGGCCGAGGTGACAGGCGCTCCAGTCACGGTCAGCACGGCCACTACGGTCGGAGGTTCGAATCCCCCTCGGGCATGGATATTTGTGCCGTCCTAGTTCGTAAGTAGTTCATAAGTAGTTTGTAAGTTTAGGGACTGATGACCCCGTAGTTAAGTCCCATAAGCTTAACAAACATTTGAACATTTTTTTTTGAACATCAAACTGCGTTGTCATCAGTCCGTGGCTTACAAACTACTTAAACCTAGGTAAACTAACCTAACGACAACACACACACCCATTACCCAGGGAGGACTCGAACCTCCACTGCGAGCAACCGCGCGCTCCGCAGCGAGACGCTCTAGACCGCTCGGCTATTCCACCGCGGCCCGTGAACATCGGGAATGGGGAAAAACATCAAATCTCCGACTTCACTGCGGCTGGAAAAAGATCCTTCAACAATGGTACGAACGACAACTGAAGAGAACTGGTCAACGTGACAAAAGTGCAACCTTTCGACAAACTGCTGCGGATTTTAATGCTGGGCCATCAACAAGTGTCAGCGTGAGAACCATTCCACGAAAAATCAACGATATGGGCTTTCGGAGCCGAAGGCCCACTACTGTATACTTGCTGACTGCACGATACAAAGCTTTACGCCTCGCCTAGACCCATCACCACCGAAATTAGACTGTTGATGATTAGAAACATCTTGCCTGATCTGACAAGTCTTGTTTCCAGTTGCATCGAGCACATGGTCGTGAACGGGTATGACCCTGCGTGTCAGCAAGAGACTGTTCAAACTGGTGGAGACTCTGTAATGGTGTGGTTCGTGTGCATTAGGAGTGACATGAGACCCCTGATACGTCTAGATACGACTCTGACAGGGAATACTTACGTATGCATCCTGGCTGATCACCCATTTCCATTGATGTCCATTGCACAATTCCAGTAGGACAATGCGACACCCTACACGTCCTGAATTTTCTACAGTGTAGCTACGGGAACACTATTCTAAGTTTGAATACCTCTACTGGCCACCAAACTCCCAGACATGAACATTATTGAGCATATGCATCGTGTTGTTCACAAGGGATCTACACCCCCCTCATACTCTTACGGATTCATGGACAGCCCTGTAGGATACATGGTGTCAGTTCCCTCCAGCTTACTTCAGACATTTGTGGAGTCCATGCCACGTCGTGTTCGTATTTCTGGAGTTCTGCCTATTCGCGGGGGTCGTACCCGTTGTTAGGAAGCTGTGCCAGTTTCTTTGGCTCTTTAGTGTACGCCACCTGTTGACGTCAAATGTTGAATATTTTTCGTCCACTATTGTGCTAATCCCCGCCATTTGCGGCCTATGTGTCTTCTATTAAGTTACTGGTCTCAGCGTCATTTACGTCGCTTCTAAGATTTTTAAACGTTAATAAGAAACACTGACGAAGATGGACTGTGATCCCTTCTTCAATGAAATGCAGATGCACACCATCCTTGAACTCTTACAGGAATCGGTGAGTAAAAAATGGGTTTGTGTTTGTTTCTGTTTGTTTGTCAAGCTTATGGGACTTAAGTGCGGGGTCATCAGTCGTTAAGCTTACAAACTACTTATGAACAAGCTTATACTAAAGACGGCACAAACATCCATGCCCGAGGGGGGATTCGAACCCCCGACGGGGAATGGCCTCGCGCATCGTAGCATAGCGCCTCAATGCGCGCGGCCGCTCCGCCGCGAATTGGGTTTGTGCACCATGTAAATAGCGTTGAAAGTTTACGTCTGACGGGAGGCGTGCACAGAAAATTCCTTCGCCTCATGATATGTATTGGCTGCGCTACAAAAACCAAACGTCGATTCGTGAAGTCAAAACGAAAACCCCTCTGATTTCGTAAAATAAACAGAACACTGTTGGCATTTACATCCAAAATCTCCTTCGTGACTTTTCTGTCCGTAATGTATTCAGCTGATAAACCAATTTGTAACAGCGTTAATTACAGTATGTCAGTTTTCGTAATGGACTGATAATCATTACTGCTGTACACTGGACAGCTTGGGAATGGGATTGGGTGGTTCATTCATATTTATTCAAACAAATGCTCGGATTTTTCACTGTGAGAGAGAAGGCGAAACTAGAGGGGGAAAGAAAGTTATACCAAATACGCAAACAATTAAAATACATAAACACGCAGGGAAGATACTATAGGACCAAAACAAATAGCATATGAAACGTTTCTCCCTTTCAAAGTAATGTAGCGTTTTGGTGTTATGAGGGTAATTGCGTCACAAAAATGAATGACAAAGCCTAGTTTAACGACTACCCAAATCGCACAACCCTGAAAAATCGGTAATAGCGCTGGCTATAGCGAGAATGTTTCCGGGTCACGACGATCATTTATTGGCGTTTACACTGAATACCCAGAAACGTATCACAAATAGCAAACAAGCGCCATGAAAGTAATGAACCTGCAACTTCCACTTTTTGTTTTAACTTTCGTTTCGAATATTGTTAGATGAAAACTGACTTGTGCATTTTTATCGTTAGCGTTGACTTTCTTTCTCACAAGATATTTTCATTTAAAGTATTGAAAGTCTGTGGAATACACGCTACAATTAAAATAATGGAATGTGCAATAAAGACGTCGTTATATATTATTTTCCCTTTGAGTGCATGCCTTACATTTAACAACTACTAGCAGTCTTCAGTATTATCTGTTCTGTTCAATAAACCAGCAGATATTTCAGTGTCCTTTGAGGAACAAATACTATCCTTGTACTTTCAGTTAAGACACATGCATAAACTTTGTCTTGGGCTGGGTGTTTAATTCGTTTAATGAGATTCATTTAGCGAATATCCAGTAAAACACTAATAATTTATCTTTTTTAACGCCAATAAATGACGCCTTAAAATGAATTGTAGACTTCCATAAGTAAAGTGAGTTTCGTTTAATAATTATGTTTCGATAAGTACTTATTTAATAATATCGATGTGCTCTACGTTTTGTTCTTTGAACATGACAACCAAACAAAAATGTATTTGTATTTAATAGCCCAAGAGATGTGCGATTTGAAAGACTAAATTAAATGAGATCCAGAAAGATATGTTTGTGGCAGATGTATGCTCTAACCTTGAAATTTATCTTTGTCAAAGGAAAGTACTTGAAATGTATAGTGTCACACGATATTTTTCAAAGCCCCCATTTGCTGCGCACGACATAACCTAAAAACATTGCAGTCGTTTTCTACATTTTCGTAAGTCTTGTTTTAGCGGTTGAGATTGATTATGACTTCACAGTAAGTAGTTCATTACATTATTTGTTCAGTCTACCAGGTTTCGTGTTTATTAAAGTCAGGAAGTGTGAACATTCCTTGTGTCAGGCGGAAAGGTTGTTTCGAGAGAAATATTTAACTTCTTCCAAATAAATACTTGAACTAGAGATACAAGCGCCAGAATTTAGAGACAAAATGACAATATAATAGCAGAGAAACTGCAGTGCAGTATCGTTTTGCCTATAATGCAGCATGCAGGTTGTGCGCAGTTGTAGCCACACACATATACACACGCCCGCGATCGAGTGCACTAAACGCACGCAAACACATGGTAGATATGAAAAAAGTCGGTAAGCAGAAATTGTCCATCGAAATAAGTTAAACGAAATATTTCATATCTATGCCCTTAACAAACGTCTACTATAAATATGTCGAATATCCTATTCATTTCAATTTGAGATAAATGAGGAAGTTATGCGAAATGAAAAACGAGACACATCTGATATCAATATGCATCGTATATTTCAGTTGCACAAGAGGCAATAGCATAAATGTAACGAGTAATACGGCCTGTTGTGAAAGCAGGCGTACGAGTGAAATACTCAACACACATATTGGCGGAGGAAAAAACTTTGATAAACTATATCTCGTTAGAAACTGACTCACTGAATTAAAGTTTTACATTGGTGACAAATGAAGTTCCGTTTCGTTAGTGTCACAAGTTTTTGTTACCATTGTGTATACGTGTACGTAACATAACAGTACAATTCAGTTCACATAATGTGCCTTCAGTATTTCTATTTTGTAGGAGTAATTTATGTGTAAAGCTCTTGTGCTGTAGCAGAAGTTAGTTTCGCCATAACTTTTGATGGTGCAGAGCACGTTTAGCTTTTACGTATGTTAGAAGCTTCCGAAATAATCAGTAACAGTTTTGTAGCCAGTGGAAGCAGAAAGTTATTCCACACTATCAACTAACGAACAAATTTCGACCAGGCAGAGGTAAATTAGGGGCTTCCACAAGGTTCTGAATTTGATGTACTGCTTTTTGCAATTCAATAATTATCTGTCAATAAACGTGACAAATGATTCAAAAGTTCTACTTCCACGAATGATATAATGAAGTACGTAAAATGCAATTTAAATTATTTAGCTAATTTTGTAATAAATAACATCAGCCTGTGGATGCCGTAAAATAGTCATTTGACTTTAACAACGCAGAGTGTATTCAGTTCTTAAAAGTGACATTGCGCTGGTTAGAAAACATCGTTTTGTAATTATTTAAGCAGCTGAGGAATTAATCACAGTATGCTACACTGTAATCCAATAAACACGTAGACGCAATTTTCCTTAGATTAAAAAAACGTTTCAAACATGTATCAGCGATGTCTGTTAAAATATACTGTACTGAGGTACATTGATCAACTCTTAAATAAGGAATGGAGAATACTTTTTAAGCTCCACGCAGTACATTATCCTGTACGGAGGCCTTTTGTGGTTATTGTTGTGGTGGTCTTTAGTCCGGAGACTGGTTTGATGCAGCTTTCCGCCCTACTCTATCCTGAGCAAGCCTCTCCATCTCCTCATAAGAACGGCAACCCACATCCGTCTGAATTTGCTTACTGTGGTTGCCTCTTTGTCACTCTCTTCGATTTTTATCCCACACACTTCCCTCCAGTGCTAAATTTACGATTCCTCAGTGTCTAAGAATATGTCTTACCAATCGACCCCTTCTTTTAGTCAAGGTATGCCAAAAATCTAATCTTCAGCATTCTTCCGTGGCACCACATTTAAAAATCTTCTATCCACTTCCTGCCTTATCTATTTATCGTCCATGTTTCACTTCCGTGAAAGTTAACACTGCACACAAATGGCTTCAGAAAAGACTTCGTTGCGTTTAAATTAGTATGCCATTTTAGAAAATTTCTCTTTTTCAAAAACGCTTTTCTACCCATTGCCATTGTGCATTTTATTTTCTCTGTACTGCGACCATCATACGTTATTTTACTGCCCAAGCTACAAAACTCATCTATCACCTTTATTGTTTCGTTACCTAATCTAATTCCTTCAGCATCGCCTGATTTTCTACCCTTGTTTTGCACTTGTTAATGTTCATCTTATACGCTCCTTTCAACACACTGTTGCTTCCATTCAACTGCTCTGCCAAGTCCTTTGCTGTCTCTGACAGAATTATACAGTCATCGGGAAAACGTAAAGTTTTTATTTCTTGGCCTTGAACTTTAATTCCTTCTCCAAATTTTTCCTTGCTTTCCTTCACGGCTTGCCCAACGTACAAATTGAATAACAACGGAGAAAGGCAACAATCCTGTTTTATTCCCTTCTCAACCACTACGTCCCTTTCATGCCTTTGAACTCTAATAACTGCTGTCTGGTTTTTGTACAAGTTGTAAATAACCTCCCGTTCTCTGATTTTACCCTGATGACTGTAAAATTTGAAAGTGTGTATTCCAATCAGCATCGTCAAAAGCTTTCTCGAAATCTACAAATGTTAGAAATTTAGGTTTGCCTTTCCTTAATCTATTTTTTTTAAATGTTCAAATGTTTGTATAGTCTATGGGACTAAACTTACAAACTACTTATGAACTACTTACGAACTAGGACGGCACAAATATCCATGCCCGAGGGGGGATTCGAACCCCCGACCGTAGTGGCCGTGCAGACCGTGACTGGAGCGCCTTAGTCCCCTCGGCCACCGCGACCGGCCTATTTTTTAAGATAAGTCGTGAGTATTCTCATGTGTTCCTACATTTCTCCTGAATCCAAACTGTTCTTCCCTGAGGTCAGCTTCTACAAGCTTTTCCATCCTTCTGTAAATAATTAGTGTTAAAATTTTGCAAGCATGACTTATTAAGCTGATGGTTCTGTAATTTTCACACCTGTCTAAAAATGTTTGTAGAGTTTATGGGACTTAACTACGGGGTCACCATTCCCTAAACTTACAAACTATTTACGAACTACCTTATACTAAAGACGGCAAAAACATCCATGCCCGAGGGGGGGGATTAGAAACCCCGACGGGAAACGGCTTCGTGCATCGTATCATAGCGCCTCAGTGCGCTCGGCCGATCCGCCGCGGCCACACCTGTCTGCACCTGCTTTCTTTGGAATGGGGATTATTACATTTTTCTTAAAGTGTAAGGGGAATTCCGCCGGTCTCGTATATCTTACTCGCTAGGTGAAATAGTTTCGTCATGGTTGGCTGTCCCAGAGACTTCAGAAGCTCTGAGGGAATTTCATCTACTCCAGGGACCTTGTTTCGATTAAGGTCTGTCAGTGCTCTGTTAATTCGTCTCTCATTGTAGTATCTCCCATTTCATCTTCATCTAATGCCTCTTCTTTTCTGACAATATTGTCTGGAAGTTCATTTCCTTTGTAGAGCTCCCTTTCCACCTTTGAACTTTCTTTCTTTGCTCAGAACAGGTTTGCCATTTGAGTTATTGGTATGTCCAACTAACTCTTCTATTTTCCTGTAGGCGGCATCTATTTTCCCCCTATTTATACGTTCTCCTACAGACTTGCATTTGCCTTCTAGCCACTCCTGCTTAGCCATTTTGCACTTCCTGTCAATCACATTTCTTAGTCGTCTGTACTAAATTTTACCTGCTTCAGTCACTTCATTTTTGGCCGAGGGGACTAAGGCGCTCCATTCACGGTCTGCACGGCCACTACAGTCGGGGGTTCGAATCCCCCCTTGGGCATGGATATTTGTGCCGTTCTAGTTCGTAAGTAGTTCATAAGTAGTTTGTAAGTTTAGGGACTGATGACCCCGTAGTTAAGTCCCATAGACTGTACAAACATTTGAACATTTTCACTTCATTTTTATATCTTCTCCTTTCATCAATTAGATTTAGTATTTCCTGTGATAACCAAGGATTTTTTTGTAAGTTTGTCTTTCTACCTATTTGACCCTCTGAAGCTTTCACTATTTCACCTCTGAAAGCTACCCATTCCTCTTCTACTATTTTATTTTCCATTTTTCTCTCAATCGTTGCCTAAAGCTCCCTCTAAAATACTCAAGAGCATCAGGTTCCTTCAAATTATCCAGATTACATCTCCTACCTTTTTGCAGTTTCTTCAGTTTCAGTCTACATTTCATAACCAATAAGATACGGTCAGCGTCTGGATGTGTCTTACGGTTTAAATCCTGGTTCCGAAATCTGTCTTACCAATATAAAATCTATCTGGTACCTTCCCGGTGTCTCTTGGTTTCTTTCATGAATACAATCTTCTTTCATGATTCTTAAACCAAGTGTTTGTTATGATTAAATTATGTTCCGTGCAAAACTCTAACAGGCGGATTTCTCTTCCTTTTCTTTTTCCAGTCCATATTCACCTACTATTTTTCCTTCCCTTCCTTTTCCTGCTACCTAGTTCCAGTCCCCCATCACAATTGAGTTTTCCTCTCTCTCAACTGTCTAAATAATGTCTTTTATTTCATAATACATTTCTTAGATCTCCTCGTCATTAGCAGAGCTAGTGGGAATAAAAACTTGTACTACTGTGGTCGGTGTTGGCTTCGTATTTATCTTAACTTCCATATTGCGATCACTGCACTGCTCGTAGTAGTTTTTCCGCATTCCTATTTTCTTATTCATTATTAGACCTACTCCTGTAATAATCCCAACTGATTTTGTATTTATAATCCTGTACTCGCCTGACAAGAACTACTGTTCCTCTATCTACCGAACTTCATTAATCCCCACTATATCTAAGTTCAACCTATCCATTTCCATTTTTAATTTTTCTAACCTCACTACCATATTAAGGGATCTAACATTCCACGCTCCAATGCGTAGAATGCCAATGTTGTCTTTACTAATGACGACCTCCTCTCGAGTAGTCCCAGCCCGGAGATCTGAATGGGGGACTATTTTACTTTCTGAATATTTTACCCGGGACGATGCCATCATCATACATTCGTACAGTAGAGCAGCATGTCCTCGGGAAAAGTAGCGTCTGCAGTTTCCCCTTGCTTTCAGCTCTTCGCAGTAACTGTATGGCATAACCACATTAGCTGATGTTACAATGCCAGTTCAGTTAATCATCCAGACTACTGAAAAGGTTGCTACCCCTCTTCAGGAACCACACGTTTTTCTGGCCTCTCCACAGATACCTCTCCGCTGTGGTTGCACCTACCGAAAGGTTATCTGTATCGTTGAGGCACGCAAGCCACCACACCTCGGTAATGTCTGTGATTCATAAGTTTGGGGTCTTTGGTTATGCTTTACGAAAGTTGGGGGTTGCAAATGAAAATATTTTATATAAAGTATAAGTGGTGAATTACTGTTACCTTCAAATTCTTGTTGATTGTACGTTCCTCAAAATGCAATATTATCTCCAGAAAAAAGAGGGAGAATTCTTTTAATGCTCCACGCAGTACACTACCCTGTACGAAGATCTTTGGTTATGCTTTACGAAAGTGTGATAGAGTTACAACCGAAATTTTATTTTTAATTATATGAAGTGAAATATTGTTACCTTGATGATTATACGTTCCTTAAATGTAATATTATCTTCAGGAAAAATAGTTAAGACAACGAGATGATCGTTCCCAAGCTTCTCTCCTGAATAACATTCCATTTTTCAAAGTTTCTCTAGCAGTGAATTTATACAACGGCGGCTCGCATAGTCACTGGAAAGTATTCCTAATTTGTCTGCGATAAACGCCACCAGAGAGCATTCATTCTAGTGTTGGGACAGTGGTCTCAGTTATTAATTATTGTAGATGGAAGAACGGTTTCTATACTGCCCTCCATAAGTTTTGAAACACCGTGCAAGAGCAATATGGAAGTTATTGGTTAGAATACGCAATAGCAAGCTCAAATAACGGTTAATAATGACACAGTATTGTACACATATTTATTGTACATATAATTATTGTACATATACATGCATTTTGGAACATACTAGTATTGCTCCGTTTTATGTAAACCGACGTTACCTGTCCAAGCAGTTCTACTAAACACACCAGGTGGCGCGAATAGCCGCATGGCTATGTAGAAGAACGTTGTTCACAGTTCTGTTCATCCGCGAAAGAAATTAAAAATGGCCCCAAAGTGCCAGATTCCTTATGAATCACGGGTAATGATAATCACTTTGCAGCAAGAAGGCAGTAATGTCCGACAAATAGCAAAGAAACTGAAGATTTCTATCAGCGGAGTTGTCAAACCAGATACCTATGAACACCGTCTAGCAATACATTGCTCCCTCGTACGTATATCTCTCGAAGAGATCATGAGGATAAAATCAGAGAGATTAGAGCCCAGACAGAGGCATAACGACAATCCTTCTTTCCGCGAACAATAAGTGATTGGAATAGGAAGGAAAATCGATAGTGGTACTCAAGGTACCCTCCGCCACACACTGTCGGGTGGCTTGCGGAGTATGGTTGTAGATGTAGATGTAGATCATATTCCCTCATGAGCACCCAAGAAAATATAAGAGCGCCAATAAAAGTATTTTGTCGTAACCAGTAAACGTAACTGATTAAAACTGTCCGTGAATTGACTGCTGAACTAAACGCAACGAGCCGCGGCTGATTGGCCGCGCGTGCTGGAGCGCCGAATTGCGGTGCGCGCGGCAGTCCGCCGTCGGGGGTTCGAATCCCCTCTCGGGCATGGATGTTTGTGTTGTCTTTAGTATAAGGTAGTTGATAAGTAGTTTGTAAGTTTAGGGACTGATGACCCTGCAGTTAAGTCCCTTAAGACTTACAAACATTTGAACATTTTTTAAACACAGCGAGGGAGACACCGGCGAGTGAGTCGAACGACGTCTGGCAGACAACAACCTCCGCAACCACTGTTGCGCCCTGTTAACAAGAAGAAAAGGCTTCAGTGGACTAAGACAAGCCAACATTGGGCAGCGGGGATTGGAATAGAGTCTTATTCACTGATGAATTAAGTTCGAGATATTTGTAAGTACACTCTGTCAAATTGTACGCCGTTTCCCCACGAACGTTTGAATACTCAGTGCGTAATTCCAACTGTAAAACATGGAGAGGTTTTTGTGATGATAAGCCAGCGACATTCTAAGACATCTGGTTTGCGTCTGATTGGGAATGGGTTTGTTATGCAGCAAGACATCGCCCTGAAACATACGTCTCACTTTGTCAGAACAGTATGAAGTCTCTAGAGGTTCGTAAAACATTGAAAAACATGGAATGATCGCCCCAATCCCCCGATTGTAACCCAATCGAACTGCTGTGGGATGAATTGAACAAGAAATCATGAGTGGGCAACAATTGTGGGATGTCCTGCAGCAAGATTGGAGATTAATTGTAAATAAAACCTTGGCAAAACTGACGCAGCGCATGCCGAGAGTATGTAAGAGTGATGAAAGCAAAGGGTGGCTATTTTGAGGAAAAGAGAATTTAATTCCGCCGCGGATTAGCCGTGCGCACTGAGGCGCCGTGTTGCCGTGCGTGCGGCCGTTCGCCGTCGGGGGTTCGAGTCCTCCCTCGGGTATGGGTGTTTGTGTTGTCCTTAGGTTAGTTTAACTAGTTTGTAAGCTAGGGACTAATAACCAAGCTGTTGCGTCCCATAGATTTACAAACATTTGAACATTTTTGAAAATTTAATTGTTGCATTTTTCTGTGTATTATTTGAGCTTAATAAACATTTGGAAAAAAAAAAAAATGCATCTTTATACTGTATTTCCTTTCCATTGACTATAATTACTAGGTGTTTCCAAACTTATGGAGGGAAGTGTACATCCACATCTATGTTTAGCAAGCCACCTGACGGTGTGTGGCGGAGGCTAGTTTGTGTACCAGTCACTGACTCAATTTCCCCTTCCAGTTGCGGATATTTCACGTAAGAAACGACTGCTTTATTCGGCAGTGTATATACTCAAATTCAAATGTTTGTAAAGCTATGGTACCGAATTGCAGTGGTCATTAATCGCTAGACTTACGAACTACTGAAACCAACTTATGCTAAGGACGACACAAACATACCCATCCACGAGGAAGGACTCGGACCTCCGATAAGGAACAGACGCACACTCCACTGCACGGCGCCTTAGAGCGCACGGCCACTCCCGCGCGGCTAGTGTATATGTTACTGTAAAAGTAAGATAATTGGTAAATCCTAGAATCAACCGGTCAAACCTAACATTTACCATCGGGCTGTGGTAAAAGTCCGAAATTTCTCATTATACGCATAGATTTCGAGCTTATACGAAGAGATGTTGGTAAATCGTAGGATTTACCCATACCGACTGGTAAATCCGTATTCATTAAAAAGATCAATGTTATAAAATATGTTACCTTGTGAACGTTAGTTTTTGTTATAAAAAGGCTGACTATTATGGCATTTAGAATTACATAATATGGAAGACGATTTACATTATCATTTTTTAGTTGAACACCTTTTTCAGCAATTGCACTTTTTGAACCCTTGTCCTCCAACAAAAGATTGTTTGGCAACCACATCCCGTAGATTAATTCCTACTCTTCCTACTTCTTCGGCGTTGATAATATTTTCCTTGCACAATGTAAATTGGTTCCTAGTGTACAATGACTTCAGTTTACCAGCCTTATTACCAAGTTGATACAATTCGTCATTCTGAATATTGATCACTACTGCTACTTGCTATTATAGATTTTGCACAAATTTTTGCCCTGTCTACATCCGGCACTTTAATTCTCACATTCTGTCCAACTGAAGGTTTTGGAATTTTGTTACATGAGGCTACTTTCATTTTCTTTGCTTGCAATTGAAGACCTTCTTTGCCAGCTTCTTGGATCCACTTCACTTTATGAACACTATTGGAAGTTGTCAGCGTCTTGTCACAACCATCAACTGTCGTCGAATCCTGTGTCTTTGGTTCTTCTTAACCTGATGCAGCCACAGTTTCTACCTCTGTTCGTGTCTGTGGTGCTTCTTCGCCTGCTGCAGCCTCCATTCCTTGTGTTCCGGTTCTTAATTCACTGGCATCAATTCCTTGGCCGTCATTTTCAATCTCCTGTGAGTCAAATGTTCAAATGTTTGTTAAGCTTAAGGGACTTAACTACGGGGTCATCAGTCCCTAAACTTACAAACAACTTATGAACTACCTACAACTAAGTACGGCACAAATATCCATGCCCGAGGGGGGATTCGAACCCCCGACCGTAGTGGCCGTGCTGACCGTGACTGAAGCGCCTCAGTCCCCTCGGCCACCGCGGCCGGCCCTGTGAGTCAGTGGAAGTGCTGAAACAGCACTAAAACGAGTCGCAAAGATCACCATAAGGACGATGCTCGACACTAGAACTACGCAGCGGTGAGCGGACTGAGAACTCACAATTACCAACAAAGAAACCTATCTGAACACAGAATTGGTAACGATGAAACTTGTTTGAACTTGCACGACGGAGGTGGGAGATTTCGTTCCAGCTTTTACCATTATGCATTAGTAAATCCTAAGATTTTCGAATGTCTCTTGGTGAAAGTTCGAAATCTGTGCATATAATGAGAAATTTAGGACTTTTACCACGCAGCGATGGTAAATCTTAGGTTTGACCTGTTAATTATAGGATTGGCCAATTATATTACTTTTTCCAGTAACTTACGAGGTGCAACAATAAAGTAATGAGATTGATTTTCTTTTCAAGATGTGGCAACCCTGCAGGCTAGCATAGGCACAATATCTTTGACCGTGGTCTGTAAGCTGCTTCTAGTCCAAGCGGCATATCGATGCAAATGCTCAGTCGTGAGTTGTGTTGTAATTAGTTAACATGTGTTTGTGTCTCTCGTCACGGAAATAGAACCGCATAATATTTCGCAACGGTATGCCATTTCTTTTTACGTTAAATTGAGTGAAAATGCGATGACAACTTACGGTAAGCTTCAGAAGGCATTTGAAGAGGAGTTTATGTCAAGAGCCCAAGTTTTTCATTGGCATAAAATGTTTAGTGAAGGCAGAACGAATGTTGAAGATGAAGACCACAGTGGACGACCATCAACCTCACGGATGGATGTCAATTTGGCCAGGGTTCGTGAACTTGTACGATCTGATCGAAAATTATCCGCGAAAATGATTGCAGAAGAACTGATCATCAATCGAGATACGGTTCGTCTAATAATAACTGAAGATCTTGGTATGAGAAAGATTTTTGCAAAAATGGTCCATAAGAATCTCACACCACAACAGCAAGAAACACAGAAAAATGTGGCAGACGATCTGATAGAGCAAACAAAAATCAATCTACAAATGTTGAGCCGTGTTATCAGTTGTGATGAAAGTTGTTTTTATCAGTACGATCCAGAGTCAAAATACCGAAGTTCACAATGGTGGTCAAAGAAATCACACAGACAAAAAAACCGCATGTCAAACTCAAAAGTGAATCCATGATTATGTGCTTCTTTGATTCGAAGGGAATTGTTCATAAAGAGCGGGTGCCTCTTGGGCAAACAATTAACCAATATTACTACAAATACATTTTAGAAAGACTTCGTAAAAGAGTTCTTAATGTCCATGCCAACATTACTGATAACTGGATTCTGCAACACGATAATGCGCCAGCCCATACTTTTCTGTCAGTACAGCAATTTTTAATCTCAAAACAAATTTCAGTACTACCACAGCCACCTTATTCACCAGATGTCGCTCCGTGCGAGTTTTTTTCTGTTTTCAAGAGTCAAAACGGCGATCAAGTGACACTATTTTCAAACAACACAAGATGTCCAAAAGCTGTGACGAGGGTCTTGGAGGATATTACAGAAGATGAGTTCCAGAAATCTTCCTATCAATTGCAGAAGCGCTAGAAAAAGTGTGTGCAATCAGAAGGGAACTGCTTTGAAGGAGACATCACTAAACTTGACTAAAACGGTAAACAATGTTTTTTTTCCAAATCAGTCTCATTACTTTATTGTCGCACCTCGTATACATGGTGTTACAAAAAGGTACGGCCAAACTTTCAGGAAACATTCCTCACACACAAAGAAAGAAAATATGTTATGTGGACACGTGTCCGGAAACGCTTAATTTCAATGTCATAGCTCATTTTAGTATTTACCTTTAAATGTAAATTGAAATAATTCGTGCAGAGAATTGTCAAAATACCCAATTGTTTCGTTAGTATGTACTGTACTTCCTCGATTCACCGCCAGTTGGCTCAATTGAAGGAAGGTAATGATGACTTCAGTGCTTATGTTGACATGCGACTCATTGCTCTACAGTACTACGGATGAGGTTTCATTCCAACGTGATGAAATTGTAAATTTTCACAATCAACATGTGTGGGCTGACGAGACTCCGCACGCAATTGTGCAATGACGTCATCAACACAGATTTTCTGTGAACGTTTGGACAGGAATTGTTGGTGATGTCTTGTTTGGGCCTCATGTTCTTCCACCTACGCTCACTGGAGCACGTTATCATGATTTCATACGGGATACTCTACCTGTGCTGCTAGAACATGTGCGACACAACATGTAGTTCATGCACGATGGAGCTCCTGCACATTTCAGTCGACGTGTTCGTACGCTTCTCAACAACAGATTCGGTGACCGTTGGATTGGTAGAGGCTGACCAATTCCACGGCCTCCACGCTCTCCTGACCTCAACCCTCTTGACTTTCATTTATGGGGGCATTTGAAAGCTCTTGTCTACGCAACCCCGGTACCAAAATATGTAGAGACTCTTCGTGCTCGTGTTGTGGACGGCTGTGATACAATACGCCATTCTCCAGGGCTGCATCAGCGCATCAGGGATTCCATGCGACGGAGGGTGTATGCATGTATCCTCGCTAACGGAGGACATTTTGAACATTTCCTGTAACAAAGTGTTTGAAGTCACGCTGGTACGTTCTGTTGCTGTGTGTTTCCATTCCATGATTAATGTGATTTGAAGAGAAGTAATGAAATGAGCTCTAACATGGAAATCAAGCGTTTCTGGACACATGTCCACATAACATATTTTCTTTCTTTGTGTGTGAGGAATGTTTCCTGAAAGTTTGACCGTACGTTTTTGTAACACCCTGTATCATCTGCAGCTTGTTATCTGCAAACAACAAAATTTTTAGTGTGTGTTTAATACTAATTTCGGTTACGTATCGCTACGGTACATGCCACGATATTTAGCAACTTACTTTTTCAGTGCTGTGGGTGTTTCTTTAGTTGCTAGTATCATCTTGACTTGCTTATTTCGTATTACCGATCGAGGTGGCGTAGTCGTAACGCATTGGACTCGTATTCGAGAGGACGGTGGTTAAAACCCGTCACCGGCCTGCCAGATTTAGGTTACCCCTGATTGCCCTAAATCACTCCAGACAAATGTCGGAATGGTTTCTATCAAAGAGCAAGGCCGATTTCCCTCCGCAGCCTTAGAAAATTTCAATCTGAGCGCGTGATCCTGATCTCGACTGAATATTAAACTGTGATCTTCCTTATTTGTTTTTCTTATTTTATTGTTACTTCATACGATTTTTGAAAAATTTATTATTAAAACACGGAATTTATACCGCCGTTTCACCTGTTTTTGTTGTTGTATAGTGTTAATTGGCCGGCCGCGGTGGCCGAGGGGACTGAGGCGCTTCAGTCACGGTCTGCACGGCCCCTACGGTCGGGGGTTCGAATCCCCCTTCGGGCATGGATATTTGTGCCGTCCTAGTTCGTAAGTAGTTCAAATGTTTGTTTGTATAGTCCATGGGACTTAACTACGGGGTCATCAGTCCCTAAACTTACAAACTACTTACGAACTAGGACGGCACAAATATCCATGCCAGAGGGGGGATTCGAACCCCCGACCGTAGTGGCCGTGAAGACCGTGACTGGAGCGCTTCAATTCCCTTCGGCCACCGCGGCCGGCGTAAGTAGTTCATAAATAGTTTGTAAGTTTAGGGACTGATGACCCCGTAGTTAAGTCCCATAAGATTTACAAACATTTGAACATTTGAAGTGTTAATTTGTTTCGCGGCGTGTGTTTTTGGTATGTGATGCGGGAATTTAATATGTTGCTGTCGTCTGTTTTGTTCAGCTTACATACGGTAATTTGTGTGTGTGTGTTTGTGTGGGTATGTGCAGAGTAACTGAAAGAAAGAGAGAGAGAGGGGGGGGGGGGGGAAGTTGGGGAAGGGAGAGAGATGGGGGAAGGAAGAGACAGAGACAGGAGAGAGGGAGGGGAAATGCATTTGAATGAGATAGTTATCAACATGCAGTTGGTGACTGGTCTGGATTATAGGAAAGATAACTTGTATTAGTGTGTGGCCATATTCAGGATATGGGTGGATGTCATTTACGTAGTACTTCTAGAATGGTAGAGAGGGTTTTATTCTCGCGAAATGGCGTACCTTTTTGTAACGCCCTGTATACTACCATACTTTCTTTACCTTTACTTTGCAATCTCACTGGTAATAAACTATTAGAAAATTGGACAACTTTCAGAAACATACGAATATTCGTTGATGTTGGTTTCAGTATAAATCGGAAGCTAATTGCGAATTATCTCGGAATGGGCGGAGGAGCAGTTACTTTGAACAACTGAGTTGGCTGAGATACAGCAGAAAATAGGTGTGTTTACGGGGGGTCCCGTTTGTCATCGGCGGAGGTGAGGGGCCAGGGCGGGGCGTAATGAAAACGTCAGCCGGCGGAAGCGCGCCCGCCGGAGTAAATCATGCCGCAAGACGCCGCCGGCTGCACAAATCTTCCGCGATCCAAACAGTACTTCCGCAGCGCGCGCCGCTAAGCCGCCCTGACAACGTCTGCGCCTCCTTTCTTCCCGCCGGCTTCTTTTCGTTCGCGGGTAATATCCTGTCGGTACCGGCGCCGCGACCAGACTTAGAGCACAAAGCCAGGTGCCGGAAATTGAAATGCGGTGCACCACAATATGAAGAAGTCGTCGCGACCGTCCCGCCACTTCTTTCCGCGAATCTGAATGTCGGAGTAAAATGAGCCACTGTGTCTGTCATTTGAATGTTACATATCCGAAGGAATGCACTCCTTCCTGTTCTATTGAGAACGGAGGAAAAACAAATTCGCTGGCATTAGTTTTTTTTCTGTACTCCCTCGCAAATAAAGTAAAGTAACGCTCTAATAACTTGTTGAAAATAAATGAAAGCACGGAAGTATATTTCAGAGGTGTCCTGTCACGCAGTGAGATTTGGTTGCTTCATAACGTGAGGTCATCGTTAGTATAGCTCGAAGTGGGACTGCTGATCTCACACACAAGAAAGGCTAAAATAATAATAAAAATAGATAAAATACAAATAAAATCTACCGTGTGAGTCAATCAGCGAGCATATACGCCGCACTGCGACGATTTCTTAACTGCAAAATGGCTAAAGGACAAAATTTGAAGCCGCGGTGGAGTAGCAAATGTTCAAATATTTGTAAATCTATCGGACCAAACTGCGTGGTCATCAGTCCGTAGCTTACAAACTACTTAAACCTAGGTAAACTAACCTAAGGACAAACACACACACCCATGCCCCAGGGAGGACTCGAACCTCGGCAGTGTAGTAGCCGAGCGGTATAAAGACGTCTCGCTGCGGAGCGCGCGGTTGCGCGCCGTGGAGGTTCGAGTACTCCCTGGGGCATGTGTGTGTGTGTGTGTGTGTGTGTGTGTGTTGTCCTTAGGTTAGTTTACCTAGGATTAAGTAGTTTGTAAGCTACGGACTGATGATCACGCAGTTTGGTCCGATAGATTTACAAACATTTGAACAAAATTTGAAGAAGTATTCGGTTTTTGAAATAAAAACGCAGTTTTCTTGCTGCAGTTTGTTTCATTTTAGCCACAACCGATTTCTTTTACTTCAGGCCGTCATCAGTTGGTTCTAGATATTACATTTCTGGTTTTAGATTTAGTATTAATAGGTTACGTTGATGTCGTATTATTTAACATAAATAAGTGGTTAGTTATGGTTTATCTTCTTTCGAGTTTGGAGTTTGCTGTTTTGTGACCTCGCTGGTGAGAGCACAGGAACTTGCCGTCGGAGGTTCGAGTCCTCCCTCAGTCTCGTGTGTGTGTGTGTGTGTGTGTGTGTGTGTGTGTGTGAGTGTGTGTGTGTGTGTGTGTGTTCTCGATTAGTTTAAGTACACTCCTAGTCATTAAAATTGCTACACCACGAAGATGACGTGCTACAGTAGCGAAATTCAACCGACATGAAGAAGATGCTGTGATATACAAATGTTTAACTTCTCAGAGCATTCACACAAGGTCGGCGCTGGTGGCGACACCTACAACGTGCTGACACGAGGAAAGTTTCCAACCAATTTCTTATATGCAAACATCAGTTGACCGGCGTTGCCTAGTGAAATATTGTGATGTCTCGTATAAGGAGGAGAAATGTGTACCATCACCTTTCCGTCTTTGATAAATGTCGGATTGTAGCCTATCGCGATTGCGGTTTATCGTATCGCAACGTTGTTGCTCGCGTTGGTCGCGATTCAATGAATGTTAGCAGAATATGAAATCGGTGGGTTCAGGAGGGAAATACGGAACGCCGAGCTGGATCCGAATGGCCTCGTATCACTAGTAGTAGAGATGATAGGCATCTTATCCGCATGACTGTAACGGATCGTGCAGCCAAGTCTCGATCCCTGATTCAACAGATGGGGACGTTTGCATGACAACAACCATCTGCACGAACAGTTCGACGACGTTTGCAGCAGCATGGACTATCAGCTCGGAGACCATGGCTTCGGTTACCCTTGACGCTGCATGACAGGAGCGCCTGTGATGGTGTACGCAACGACGAACCTGGGTGCACGAATGGCAAAACGTCATTTTTTCGGATAAATCCAGGTTCTGTTTACAGCATCATGATGGTCGCATCCATATTTGGCGACATCGCGATGGACGCACATTGGAAGCGTGTATTCGTCATCAGCATACTGGCGTATCACCCGGCATGATGGTATGGGGTGCCATTGGTTACACGTCTCGGTCACCTCTAATTGGCAGCGACGGCATTTTGAACAGTGGCCGTTACATTTCAGATATGTTACGACCCGTGGCTCTATGCTTCATTCGATCCCTACGAAACTCTACATTTCAGCAGGATAATGCATGACCGCATGTTGCAGATCCTGTTCGGGCCTTTCTGGATACGGAAAATGTTCGACTGCTGCCCTGGTCAGCACACTCTTCATCACAATACGCCAGTCACTACGCTGTGACTTAATGCCTAGCCGTATCAAGGCCGTTATTACGGCCCAAATTGCACCCAAATTGCGTGAAAATGTAATCACATGTCAGTTCTAGTATAATATATTTGTCCAATGAATACCCGTTTATCATCTGCATTTCTTCTTGGTGTAGAAATTTTAATGGCCAGTAGTGTCGTTTGTAAGCCTAAGGACTGACAGTTACAGTAATTAAGTCCCACAGATTTACAAACATTTGAATATTTGTTCTGTGAGAATGTGGGAAGAACAGCAGAACCCAAGTCGCAAATAAAACGTCGTAAATCGTTTATATTTCAGTATAGTAATATAATAATTTAGTTTAGCGCAGGGAATTCTACATCTAAAAAGACGTGTAATTAAAAAAAAAAAAAAAAAAAAACCTGATGATGGCTTAAAGAGAAAGAAGACGAAACGCGTCTGGTTTTAAAAAGTTCAAATCTTTGTAAATCTAAGGGACTTTACTACGTTAGCCATCAGTCCCTAGGCTCACAAACTACTTACATTAACTTAAAGTAACTTCTGCAAAGGACAACACAAACACCCGTGCCTGAGGGAGGACTCGAACTCCCGACGACGAACGGCCGCGCACACCGCAGCATGGCAGTGAGCACGGCCATTTTGCTGCAGCTGCGTGTACTCCATTTTGTCTGCTCCATTTACTACATATTTATATTTTCTCCTCTAATCGATTAAATTTAGTATGTCCTATGATATGCAAGGATTTTTTGTGGGTCTTGCCTTCCTACCTATTTTGTCCTCTGCTGCCTTCACTATTTCATCTCTCAAAGCTACCCATTCCTCCTCTACTGTTCTATTTCCCCCCGTTTCTGTCAATTATTGCTTAAAGCTCGTTCTTCAATTCTCAAGAACTTTAGGTTCCTTCAGTTTATCCAGGTCCCATCTCCTTATTTTCCTACCTTTCTGCAATTTTTTTTTCAGCCTACAATTCATGACCAATACGTTAAAGTCACAGTTTATATCTACCCCTGGGTATGTCTTACAGTTTAAAACCTGGTTCCGAAATCTATGTCTTACCATTATAAAATCTATCTGGTATCTCCCGGTGTCTCTTGGTCTCTTCCACGTATACAACCCTCTTTCGTGATTCTTTAACCAGGTGTTTGTTATAACTAAATTATGTTCCATGCAAAATTCTACCAGGCGGCTTCCTCTTTCATTCCTTTTGCCTAGACCATATTCACCTACTATCTTCCCTTCCCTTTCTTGTCCTACTACCGAATTCCAGACTCCCTTCATTGTCTGAATAATTTCCTTTAGCTACTCATATATTTCTTCGCTCTCCTCATCATCGGCAGAGCTAGCTGGCATATAAACCTGTACTACTGTGGTCGGTGTTGGCATCGTATCTAACTTGACTACGATAATGCGATCACTGTGTTGCTCATAGTAGTTTACCCGCATTCCTATTTTCTTATTCATTATCAATCCTACTCCTGTGATACCCCCAACTGATTTTGTATTTATAATCCTGTGCTCACCTGACCAGAAATCCTGTTCATCCTGCCACCGAACTTCACTAATCCCCACTATATCTAACTTCAACCTATCCATTTCCCTTTTTTTTTCTAATTTTCCTACTCGATTAAGGGATCTAACATTCCACGCTCCGACCCGTAGAATGCCAGTATTGTCTTTCATGATGATCACATCCTCCTGAGTAGTCCCCGCCCCGAGATCCGAATGGGGGACTATTTTACCTCCGGAATATTTTACCCGAGAGGATGCCATCATATGTTCATACAGTTGAGCTGCATGTCCTCGGGAAAAGTAACGGCTGTAGTTTCCCCTTGCTTTCAGCCGTTCGCAGTAACTATGTGGCAAAGCCACATTAGCTGATGTTACAAGGCCAGCTCAGTCAATCATCCAGACTGTTGCCCCTGTAACTACTGAAAAGGCTGCTGCCCCTCTTCAGGAACCACACGTTTGTCTGGCCTCTCCACAGATACCCCTCCGCTGTGGTTGCACCTACGGTACGGCTATCTGCATCGTTGAGGCACGCAGGATACCCCACCTCGGCAATGTCTGTGGTTCATGGGAGTTCTATAAAACTGTGAACGTTAATTAAATAGCTGCTTTGTTAATATTGTACTTTTAAGGCTCTGAAAAGACATGAGAATTTATTTGCTTGTTGGAATGTGCGGGAAAAATACTACACGATGAGGACTGCCAACCGTCCGTAAGCTCAAGTAATTCAACTGCGATGTTTGCTACTTGTGCAACAATGTTTATATCGTGAATTGCAAACCCAACAGCATGCTTAATTAAGCAAAATAAAAAACTGATATTAACATTTGAGTAAAACAAAAGCCGCTGAATAGTACTGAGCTCTATAATGGATCTGAACTTCAATCAACAGTAATTTAATTTGGCTGCCTGTGCATATGGAAAAGCTCGTTTTATCATGCAACTAATTCTCATCAAAATCTACCACAATTAGGACTTTCATTAACACACCGGAAATTAGTCTCTATTATCGTGATTACCACGTAAAATGTAACACGATTGCACACGCATCAAGCAATGCAACATTAATTTATCAAAAATTCTCTGAAATGCGGGATCAAATGCTATTAACTGCTAGCCGCGGAGTAGTGGACGAGCCCATTGAGGCGTAATGCTCAGATGCGCGAGGCCTTTCCTCGTTGGGGGTTCGAATCCCCCCTCGGGCATGTTTGTCTTGTCTTTAGTATAAGGTAGTTCATAAGTAGTTTGTAAGTTTAGGGACTGATGACCCCGCAGTTATGTCCCTTAAGCTTAACACACATTTGAACTAACTGCTAAAAGAATACAACCTACGTTTTGTAAACTTATTATAATATTATTTAGATCCTCTTTTGCATACAACACTAATAATGTCTACGGTGTCTCTACAATTACAGAACAGATTAATGTTACATTCTCTTAATATTTCCACATTTGCAAGTTCCTTTTATGAACAAAACAATTTCATAACCAATCCTTTCAAAATTATCTTACTCAAAATGAATATTTGTTACTAACACTGCCTCCACTGCGTGATAGTCCAGCTTCCTTATTTAAGACATGTAACCATTTATGACTATCTGCACACGACCACTCACTGTGAACTACTACTGCTACTACAGGAGGATCAGTAACTTATCTGACTCATACTGTCCACTCTTTGGACACAGAACTATATCAGGAAAACTGATATTAGAAATGGAGCTGAAGATTAGACGCCATTCGGCTTTAACGATCACATTAGCTGACTGGGTAAGTACATCCAAAATACGATACTTCATTTCGTTTCTAAAGAGATACACAAAACAGCTAACAACACTACTTAAAAATCCATAAAAATAGCCTGTCTGACGTATAATGTTACTTCCATTCTAAAGCTGTGTCGTGTTCACTTAATATGATTCAGTTATGACTTCAATGTACCGTGTACAAATTAACTTGCAAATTTCTAACAAACGACAATACATGAAATGCATAGTGCGTTTTACCCATGACAATCTTATAATTTAAATCTTACTGATTCTAAAACTAAATGTTACAGTAAATTAGCTTCGGGTGATTCAAAAGTCTCTCGAGTTTTAAATTCATTCTATACTTTGATGCATGTTTTTAAGTAAGGGAAACCGTGTATGTAAAATATTAAGAACTATGCCTACAAGGTATACACTAATTTCCAATATGGCTGTCCTGCTAGTAAGGAAAATGAAAAGTAGCGTCGTGTTGTGGAATGTTTGTAAATCTATCCGACCAAACTGCGTGGCTATCAGTCCGTAGCCTACAAATTATTAAACCTAGGTAAACTAACCTAAGGACAACACACACACCCATGCCCCAGGGAGGACTTGAACCTCCACGGCGAGCAACCGCGCGCTCCGCAGCGAGACGCTTTAGACCGCTCGCTTACTCCACCGCGGCGTTGTGGAATGTTTCCTCTGTGTATGATGCTGCAACAGACAGTTAATAAAGATTTTCATTTCTATGTCACGACTATTACAGGAACTGCCGCTTGAATAAACCTAATTTTCTTATAACGAGGAGCGATGAGAATATATCCATATCCTTAAGGAGATTCTGACATCTTTCCCTTTTGATGTTATTCTAAGAAAAGACTAACGAGACTAAATTGCACTGTTGCGCTAACAATTACAGAATTTCAGAGATAGCCAAGTAAAGAGCCATAAAAGTATCTTTAGAAATCCTCTTCAGAATTCTTCCGTAACCAAGAAAATCGTCTTGCAGTTATTCTGAGTATGTTTTGGCCGTAGTTATTTGTCGAGCAAATATGTATTGTAGTGAAACGTCATTATTTTCTGCGTAATAGGGATTAAAATCCGCACAAAAGTACTGATAAGGTAAGTGTGGTCGCAAACTTAATCCGACAATCTCTCTTTCTAGGTATTCTTAGGAGTAATACCACATCACAGATAAGACACTTGTCATCTCTGCATTATCACACATACTTGGTAAAAGAAAGGAGAGCCTTACTGAGTTTTCCAGAGGTGTTACAGAAGAAGGAAACATGAACGGATAAGTTCTAGTAACTGTTAGGATGTCATACAGGAGCTAAGACAGGGCGGTCGCAATTTGTTGCTCATCACACTGGCACATATGCAACCAAACATCCTTACGCATTGCCATTATACTCCAACACCTACACATCTGGGATTTGCGTAAACCATTCACAGAAAGAAACACATCTTTCGTTGCCTAGTTTACTTGCAGTATGTTCGATACTATGTAAGTCTTTTTAGCAGATGACAGCGACATGCATTCATTTCAATTATCCCCACGGCATATGTTACCAATTATGTCTGCGGTTGACCCATTCCATCAGATCGGAATAGACCACTTGGAAACGATCCCGAAATCTGCAAATGGCAATCGATAATTAACAGATTCCGTTCCTGCCTTGTCCTTTATATTACAGGTAACGTCGCGTCCACCATTTAAGTTCTGATTACTGCTTGTCAATGGGACAATTCTAAGGAAATGCATAATAAACTACTAAAATTATGTTCTGCATGGCTATGCAGCCAACAAAATCTTATTGGATTTCAGTTTTCATAATTTACTCCACCAGCAAGCCTGCTGTTAGACCATCAGAATGGAAATGATGTGTAATACCTAAAAATCCCTGACCGTTGGAAAATATTTTTGTCAGGTTGCTTACCGTATGGGAGCCACCTCTCACATGCAGACAAGCGGTATCGCAGTACAGTTTAGTACAGCTCTGTGTACATTAACGTTAATGCTTCAAGTGCCATGGTATTTTATTCTGTAAAACAAACACACTTCAGTCTGTACTTGTGGAAGAAATAATCAATAAAACTGCATAATTTGTTATATATTTCTATCCTGCTAGAGTTATGGACTTACAAGTGGTAAATATTCGTAGTCGTGAATCAGGTGCACAAATTTGCGTTGAAAAAGTCTGAAAACTCTACAGGAAATTAGCAGTCACGACTAATGTTAGTGAACATATGGCCTCAGGAAGAAGACATTTCCCAAAGAAATAGGGTTCATAATCAACTTTATACCATGCATATAAATCGACACTTGCAATCACATCAGAGTGTCCTTTCCACGGCTCTCAAGAAATGTTTCTTCAAACACCGGCAAACAGTCTACCTTAACAGCTGCCTCTGTATTATACGTTTCACACATTGGTCCACTTGAACCTGTGTTACACAGGCCTCCACAAGTTAATGTAGTTTTGTTTGAAACTGTAGTATAGCAACTGCATCTTCTTCATCAGAGTCTCCTCCAAATTCTGAATCCAACGTTATAATTTCAACAGACATATTTGAACATAATAAATGTTGTGGGGAATGCGAACAAAAGGCTGCATTTCAATGGTAGAACGCCGCGGTGGAGTAACCGAGCGGTCTAAGGCGCCTCACTGCGAAGCGCGCCATTGCTTGCCGTCGGAGGTTCGAGTCCTCCCTGGGGCACGGGTGTGTTTGTTGTCGTTTGGTTAGTTTACCCTAGTTTAAGTAGTTTGTAAGCTACGGACTGATGACCACGCAGTTTGGTCCGATAGATTTACAAACATGTTCATTGGTAGAACACTTAGAAGATGCCCCAGAACAACTAACGAGAGTGACTACACTACGGTTGTCCGCCCCCGTTTAACTACTGCTGCACGGTGTGAGATTTTAATCAAGTGGCAAGTGGAATTGACGGAGGTCATCGAAAATATATATTTTGGCTGGTTTCTCCCAATTACACAGGGAGAAATTTTCATCAAACCAAAATAAGAAAAATTAGAGCTCTAAGGGAGAGGTTCTTTCTTCCCGCGTGCTATCCGAAAATGGAATGGTAGGAGTTATATAATATGAAAGTGGTTCAATGACCCATTGAGTGTGATCTGCAGGGTAACTATGTAGATGTTGATTTAGATATGGATGAAAGTGTTACAATTAGTACAATGCATTTGTTTCTCTGTAAACGGAAATGATACCTAAAATAAAGATTACGCGTAAAATAAGCTTTTGAACTGAGAAAGTTTTGGGCTGGTATGAAGTAACTAAATTAGGCTAGCCTGGAAAAGGGCGTTCTTTGTTTGGTCGCTGTCGCTCCGCCTCCACCGCAAGCTTTGCTGGGCTGGGCGTCGCGCGTGCTGTCCTGTGATAACACAAACGCCATCTGTTTGCAAATCGTTTAAGCTGGTACTGCCGCGCTATCAACTCAACATGTTTGTGTTTGAGGATTTCTGCTGTTAGGCAGTGAATGAATTAGCATGAAGGCATAGGCGTCCAGCCAGCAGAGGCACTTGCTCCCTCCCGGAATTTGGCTCACAGGCTGGTTATTCATTATAGGATTCTCACGCTTTTCTAGAAAGTGAGTGTGACGCTAGTAAGCCCGTATATTTAGTAATCCCGAGTGCAACGAACAATATTGTGGCTTTAGAAAGCACTGCGTAACTTGGTTCTGGTTTGGTTGTCAGAATGTACACCGTAAATTTTTGCATTTCCTTGGCTAGGTGGAGGTTTCGGGGCTGTTTTCCAAAGGCGGCTAACGCGGATCTTTAAAAATCATTGCCGAAACACAGTTGCCAATGTACACAGCTCTGTGCAATATGCAAGCATCGTTTTAAAAATTGTTCAAATGTTTGTAAAGCCAGTGGCGGTTCGTACAAAATTTGACCAGTGTGCTACAATATTACAAAAATATACAGGAAACAAAATATACTAAAATAAAAAGCACGACTTAAAATTGTTGTGCTATTAGCTTTACCTAATGAACTAAGTTCAAGTATGTTATTTATATGTTTATGATTTCCTTTATGTTTTTTATTAATGCATTAAGATGTCCGGGGTCTTTCACTCCCCCTGTACTCCACGCATCACTGTTCCCAAACAACAAAGATGGAAAGCAAAAAAAGTGTATTGCGAATATCATATCCGCAATCCAACTGTTTTCATACACTTTCGTACTAAATTTCCTCTTGTACTCACTTTTCTTGCCACCTCCTGTAGCCTTCTGACGTGAGATTTAAAACTGGAGTAGGTCTACCAAACTCTTTCACTTTCAGTTTCTCTTCCAAAGGTCTATTGGAAAATGGCCTCTGTAGCGGATCATCGACAGATTTCTCCATGTTGCTCGCACAGTACGTAACGCACACTTTCACGAAGAAATACACCGCGAAACACTTCTTCAGCGAACGCACAAAGCGTGACTGACAATGGAAATAACGGAGCTTAGCAACATCCCCACCACGTCATCTGCGTTCTACACAAGCGACCAATGAAACTGCTTGGCTGAAAAGCGCAGTTTCAATCGCATGTTGGCTAAACATTACTAAAGTTGTTTGTGATTGAAGTTTTACGTCAAACACGTCAACCTTTGTATGATTGCCTTTAATAAAATACCAATTAATACTGTATTGACAGTAAGACCTTCAGAGTACTTTATAACAGCGTTGCCAACTGCATGTATTCACTGCAGGTAGTAAATATAACATTTAAAAATTTTTATTTTATTTACAGAAATTAAAAATTTAGACTCAGAGGTATTTGAATACGAGCCTCACACAAGTAGGTTTGAGAGAGAACGCAGAAGAAGCCTAAGCAAGCGCGCTATTTGACTCTGTAGGTTGCGGGTTCGATCCCCGGCAGGTCCTAGGATTTTTATCTGTCACTTTCCACTTCTTTCACCTCTGGCAGTATTGCTCATGTGAAAAATACTGAGTAGCACCGTGGTTTGGAACCCACGTTAAACTGTAGGTCCCCCTATAACTGGTTGGGTAAGTCAGTTCGAAGGTCGGAGGAAGGCAACGGCATACCACCTCCAAACAGGACCATGCCTAGTAAAGCACTGTGGTGTTCAAACCAATCTTCGGATTGTTGACTGCTTTACCTTTTTATGCCGCAATATTCGTCATATACTATTCTTCCGCAACCGTTACACGCAGCGCGAAGAGAAATATTGGTCCGGTGCTGCAGTCGGTCTCAGCACTCATGAGCCGCCAGGCCTGACGTCACGTCTGCGCACGCGCTAGCGAAGAGACGACTGCGCCGCCTCTCTGCGCCGTACCAGCGCGGCTGAATCCCACTTCAGCACACGGAGCTATCGCGGCGAGAGCGCTCCAAAATGCATTTTCATCTTCATTACAAGCATTCTAATACGCATTGGAAGGGAATTGGCATAATTTTATTGTGATCTCTGGCTCGCATTCCAAGAGAAAGGATGTAATTTTACAGCGATTTCTCGCTTGCATTCGAAGAGAAATAGCATAATCTTAGTAATATATTTACAGTGTGCTGCAGCACATTAGCACATTGTCACCAGCCGCCACTGTGTAAAGTTATGGCACCAAACTGCAGTGGTCATCAATCCGTCGTCTTACAAACTATTTTCGCTTATGCTACGACAAGGAACACATGCCAGAGGGAGGGCTCGAACCTCCGACGGGAAGCAGACGTGCACTACGCAGCAAGGTGCCTTAGAGCGCTCGGCCAGTCCCGCGCGGAAAAACGTTTTACCAGCCTTGCAGTCCGCTTGACACAATTACGTACCACACTGAGAAGACAAAGACTATTCGTTCAGTCATAGATTGTTCAGAATCGATTCTTCGAGCAATTCTGGGAGTTTTTTTTTATGTTTGCGCATTAATCGCGTCATATGCTCACCCTGGGATAAGTTTTCTCCAACCAATAAAAACACATTGCAATAAAACTTATTATTTCGAATTTTTATTATGAAACACTCAACATTATACGAGAAAGACACAAACCTGTAATAAAAGTATTAATATGATATCATGTGAAGTTTCATAACCAAATTTTTACAAATATATATCATGTTCCTCCACTTGGACGACAAGCAAAGAGTGGCGTTTTTGCTGGTTAATTTTGCTAACGTGCGATAAGATTCCTTTCAGTATCAACTCATTATTCATGTATGAACATTATATAATTTTGCAAATATTTCCGAGTTTCATTTAGTAGCTTGTTGAGTTTAAAAACATTAAAAATGTACTTCTCTTATACTAATGATGTATATGCATACCTCATAGGTTTGAAAGTAATATTACAGGGTGTTACAAAAAGGTACGGTCAAACTTTCAGGAAACATTCCTCACACACAATCAAAGAAAATATGTTATGTGGACATGTGTCCGGAAACGCTTAATTTCCATGTTAAAGCTAAATTTAAGTATTTCTTTTTAAATGTAAATTGAAATAATTCGTGCAGACAATTGTCAAAATACCCAATTGTTTCGTTAGTATGAACTGTACTTCCTCGATTCACGTCATTAACACAGATTTTCTGTGAACGTTTGGGCAGGAATTGTTGGTGATGTCTTGATTGGGCCTCATGTTCTTCCATCTACGCTCAGTGGAGAACGTTATCATGATTTCATACGGGATATTCTACCTGTGCTGCTAGAACATGTGCCTTTACAAGTACCACACAACATGTGGGTCATGCACGATGGAGCTCCTGCACATTTCAGTCGACGTGTTCGTACGCTTCTCAACAACAGATTCGATGACCGATGGATTGGTAGAGGCGGACCAATTTTATGGCCTCCACGCTCTCCTCACCTCAACCTTCTTGACTTTCATTTATGGGGGCATTTGAAAGCTCTTGTCTACGCAACCCCGGTACCAAATATGTAGAGACTCTTCGTGCTCGTATTGTGGACGGCTGTGATACAATACGCCATTCTCCAGGGCTGCATCATCCCATCAGGGATTCCATGCGACGGAGGGTGGACGCATGTATCCTCGCTAACGGAGGACATTTTGAACATTTCCTGTAACAAAGTGTTTGAAGTCACGCTGGTACGTTATGTTGCTGTATGTTTCCATTCCATGATTAATGTGATTTGAAGAGAAGTAATAAAATGAGCTCTAACATGGAAATGTCCACATAACATATTTTCTTTCTTTGTGTGTGAGGAATGTTTTCTGAAAGTTTGGCCGTACCTTCTTGGAACACCCTGCATATTAAAATATATACTGATTGGATAACTGAAAATTTGTTATATACAACAAGTCTTGTGTATGTGCTACGTGCTGTCAGATTAACTTTTTAGGACACCACGAATCTGTTAAATAAAAATTGAAAATTTACAATATTGCCCATCTTTGATAAATTTCTGTGGACGTCCATAAATAAAGGGTCAAAATCAGTGAAAGACAGTTACATACGTTAGATTCACCGCTGAGAAAACTACGAGATTGAGTCATTTCTTTACAATTATAGCGTGTGTCCCACATAAAACCAGTCAACCTCTCGTTAAATTCACACCAAGTCAGCGAGGCGTGGATGACTATGGCCACCAATTCCAGCATATTTTATAAACAAGTAATATCCCTTAGACTGTGGCTAATCCATGTCTCCACTATATCCTTTCTTCGCAGAAGGACGTCCGTGAACTTTGGGATGTAAGAGGGAGGTACTGTCAGAAATAAAGTTATGAGGACAGACGGTGAAGAGTGCCTGGATAGCTCAGACGATGCCGGGCGCCGTGGCTCAGCGCGCCCGGTCAGAGTGCAGAATGCTCTCTGTAATAAAAAAGCTGAGCCAAAGAACACGTAGAACGAAAACGAACATACACGATCAGCGTCCGCAAGGACAAGAACAACCCAACAAGAAAAAAAAAAAAAAAAAAAAAAAGAAAAGACGATAGAGCGCTTACCTGCGGAAGGCAAAAGTCCCAGGTTCGGATCCCGCTTCCTGCACACATTTTTAATCTTCCAGGAAGTTTCATGTAACTGCATATTTATTAATGTTACTATTATCTATCCTTTTTCTGAGTTAATTGTTAATATTAAGTGTTACTCATCTCTTGGACGTGAGTCGTGTCGGTTTTCTATGGGAATCTCCTATTACAGAATATGCGTTGTAAGCAAACGTTTTTTGTTACTCTAATCGCACGTATCTATATTCCACTTCAAGGAAAATAACAGGGGAGAAATGTTAATATAGTGTGTCTCCCACTAAGGACTCTTGAAAACTTAGGTTTTAGCGAAAACCCACCGCATGTGCCGGTCCCTCCTCTTCTCCAATAAGCAAGCCAAGCTAACGCGTCGCCGTCAGTTATACAGACACCTCGTTGACGTAGCCTACGATGTGCAAAAAGACACCGGAATCGACGAGAGACGTGCAGCAAACTCAATACATCACCATTCATAAACTATTTGTGAGTGTTGGTGAGCTCTCCACCGACTTACCGGTCACAATCCTACCTCTCACTACACACTCATAATTACCAAACCATCCGTGACAAACTTGTAAAGTCTACCTTTTCGCCAACAATCTGCAAGACCACTCACCATTCCCGACAATCCTAACTCGGACCATACCAAAGCTCCATAATGCATAAATTGCTCCCGTAGTACCCAAATTCCAATACTTCCATTCTCCATTCCACAAGCATATTTAAACAGACGAATGGCATACACAATAGAAAAATACTATTGCAAAGAAACATAACATAGACTTCAAACCAAGCTCCAACACTTACTGCCAATTTACACAATGCCTTTTCTCTTACCAACAAACTCAAGATACCTGTACGGAACTATTTGTTATAGCTATTTCTATTCTGAATCCTTAGAAAGAGAACGATATCCCTAAAAACACACCCTTCCATCGAGCCACAGCCTGAATTATTCCTTCTACGATATCTCGATTGAAGCCTCCTAATCAGCCATTTCTTTTCCAGTTGGCATCCCATACTTCTCTTAGCATCTACATCCCTCTTAGCAGTTGATTCTCACATACAGCCCACAGCCTTTTCAGACTACATCCCAATCCGTACCCATAGTTACCAGCCCCGGTTAATTATGATCATAATAAAGAAAATTTGCATCATAGCACCGTCATCTTGTCATAAACATCAATTCAGTTTATGGCTTCTCAATTTTTACACTTAAATTGCGAATTTTTAAAACATTTCAGTGACTAAATAGCTGCCAACCTACCTCCAGTATCGAGAAAGTAAATAACAAACAAAAAAGATGTAATATGCTCCACCAATATTTACAACTGACCCCTTTCCTGCAGTACGTAACGTCTATCTGGTTATTGGTTAGGCTATGATCGTACTTCCGGGAATCCACTTCAGTTACAACACAAGAAGTGATTTGGACAACTTCAGAAGGGTTGAAATGTTCAAATATTCAAATGTTTGTAATCTTAAGGGACCCAACTGCTGAGGTCATCGGTCTCTAGAGATACAACCACCTTTAACTTATGCTAATGACAACACACACATGTCCGAAGGAGGACTCTAACCTCCGACAAGAGCGGCAGCACAATCTGTAACAAGACGCCCCAGACCACGCGACAATTTCTGAGCTACGTTTGAAATGTCTCTGATGGGTGTGTTACTTCGTTGATGTTCAGTGACTAATCCATGTTCTAAGTTATTGTCCTCTCCTAATTGAGCGCCGGCCGCGGTGGCCGACGGGACTGAGGCGCTTCAGTCACGGTCTGCACGGCCACTACGGTCGGGGGTTCGAATCCCCCCTCGGGCATGGGTATTTGTGCCGTCCTAGTTCGTAAGTAGTTCATAAGTAGTTTGTAAGTTTAGGGACTGATGACCCCGTAGTTAAGTCCCATAAGCTTGACAAGCGCACACACACACACACACCTAATTGAGCCATTCCGCTGTTATTGGTTCACTACTGGCAACATGATGCTCCCCGCAGCCTTTCACATTGCGGACTAGTATTTTGTAACATCTAGTGGTCGCTTCCGTATTAGATCAGCACCACCTAGAATACAAGGCCTCACAACAGCCCGTGCTACGTCACACTGACCAGGCCGCGGCCGCCAGCTGAATGGCTGGCCACTGGGGCACACTCCCTGCCTCGTGGCGGACAGCCAGTAAGCTGGCCTGGTCAGTGTGACGTAGCACGGGCTGTTGTGAGGCCTTGTCTTCTAGGTGGTGTTGCCCCAGCGGCCAGCCAGTGAACTGGCGGCCGCGGCCTTTAGGTGTGACGTAGGCACTGCCAGTTGTGAAGCCTTGTCTTCTAGGTTATGTTAATTAGATACGTGAGGCGGAATATTTTTTATCGATTAGTGCAGGTACAATGCTCATGTCAAGTACATACTTCACAGTTCCGCACACGGACAGCTCGCTTCCTGAGACTGCATGCACCTTGTGTCTGACTATCAGTCATTCCTCGTCAGATGATACAGCTGTCGCCTGGACAGGTTAATATCGATAGGAGGTAGGTGGCTGTAATATTCTGCCTGATCTTTGTAGAAGTTCACTGATAGAAAATACAAAGTCATGATACATTTAATAGAGTATTCGGAATATTTAAAAACAGAGTTGTAAAGTTAAATATTTTTTTTACTAACCCATTCACCAGTGTACGAATTTTCATTAATGATGCTTGTTTTTTACAAGTACGGTTCTCACAATTGTTTCTATGGGTGTGTGCACTGTCACAAAAGTACCTCTATTTTTCTCTTAAAAGGCTGAAGAATGTTTCTGTGAAATTCAACACATATACAGAATGGCCTGCACATAACAATATACCTTCACTCAATCAGCTCCTCAGACATACTGCAGTAGCAGGAGTCCAAAAAATCTAATCACTATTTTTGCAACTGCAAACAAAATTGCGTTGGGACCAGCTCAGGAATGTGCACATACATATAGCTACCATACTAATGACAGCACTATAGAAGGTTACACTGCGGGAGAGTTAAGTGTTGAATGTTTCTTTAGTATAAGTCACGGTCTGAACGGCCACTACGGTCGGGGGTTCGAATCCCCCCTCGGGCATGGATATTTGTGCCGTCTTTAGGATAAGGTAGTTCATAAGTTTAGGGACTGATGACCCCGTAGTTAAGTCCCATAAGCTTAACAAACATTTGAACTGATGACCCCGCAGTTAAGTTCCATAAGCTTAACAAACATCTGAACATTTTGCTGAATGTAGACCCAAGTTACAATATCTACGAATAAATAGCTAGAGTATGGTATTGTCAGAAAATAATACCTCAGTCAATAAGTTGCTCAGTTGTACGGTATGAGGAACTCAACAACCGTCGTCAGTCCTGTCGACGGCGACACAGCTCCACTCCGTGCACATGTAAACATATACAGTTTCCCGTAAACAAGAACTAAAACTTTTCCTGTAATTTACATTCACAGATTTAAATCAAAATAGTTCATATCCCCGATCGAGGTAAACTTTTTCCTTTGGTTGTAACGAACAGGATGTTCAAATTGCTACTTCACTACTCCTGTTGGTATCTATCTAAAGTGTCTGTACGAAAGGAAGGGAACAGATTACACAGTGGATTGTGGCAGACATTACAGGGGGAGGGGGGGGGGGGGAAATAAACGATATAGGGGAGAGTAGTACACAGTGAAACAAAAATTACCCTTTTGATTGTTTCGTATAAAATACTATTCACAAAACAAATTTTCTTTATTTACTTGAAAGAACAATACTTTGTCAATATTTTGGAATAAAGAATAATAATTTTGCTACTAATTAGGAAGTGAAATAACAATTTTAAACAACCTCCGCAAATGTTTCACTGTGTACCGTGTGTAGTACACAGTGAAACAGCTACCATTTTTTGTATTTATTACTTCTGAGTGACTTATAAAACATAAATATGTTTGTTAAATACAAGTACAAACATTAACAGATACTAAATTTTGTTCAGTGAATATTAAGTCCACCAAAATTGATTGGAAAACGAATATACTGGTGGTTGGAGAGTCTCTTCGTAGCCATAGGCAACACAGGTGGAAAAATCAGTGCATTGTCCTTATGCGAAACACAGACTATGTCTTCTGCAACTGGGAATAAAAAACAAGTTTGTTTTTTGTTTTTGATTTTGTTTTTCCGAAAGTATGAGACTGCATACTCAGTACCACGAACTACTGACTTCAAGACGTTTGCTACAAAATATACATTGTTTTGGAATTTCTCCTGTTCTTCCAGCTCTGTTCTTTTTCTCAAAGCTGTTTGCTCTGGTGTTCATGTTAATATTATGCTTCTAACTTTGGAACGTCCACTTGTTTATCTGGAAGGTGGTTTGGGCAAACCACGAAACTCTCTTGGCGAGATGTATGTTTTGCTGTTGCTGTTGTTACTGCAATGGCTTTCTCAACATCTTCCATAGTAACCTCCAAATTGTTAGGAGTAGTCATACATCCATCTGAGGCCAATGGTCCTGTTTCACTGTGTACCACATACAAGTGTTTCACTGTGTACCAAAGTCACCATAAACTAAAAGGTTAGTCAAAACTCTTAACCTACGTATCTACCAAATCTACAACTGGTCAATATATAGCTAAAGATGTGTATCTTATCACTAAACATAATATTTCTTTTAGCTGTATGTTATATCGAAAATATTAAACTTACAAAGAGACGTTAACTGTAACTTCTGACCACCGAAAACCAATAGCAACGTATAGAAACAAGAACAGTAAACCAAACTGTCCACCATTACAGTCAAAGATGTATTTTATCATAATAAACATACTGGGATACCAACAAGTAGAAAAAATGACTAAAAACACGCCGCGGCGGAGTGGCCGAGCGGTCTAAAGCGTCTCGCTGGGGAGTGCGCGGTTGCTCGCCGTGGAGGTTCGAGTCCTCCCTGGGGCATGGGTGTATGGTTGTGTGTGTTTGTCCTTAGGTTAGTTTACCTAGGTTTAAGTAGTTTGACCACGCAGATTTGTGCGATAGAATTACAAACATTTGAACATTTTGACTAAAAACAATTGAGATGGAATGTTTCACTGTGTACCGTGTTTCACTGTGTACTACTCTCCCCTAAGTAGAGGAAAGATATGAGATTTAGGGTGTTATACCGGCAACATGGCATTACCATGGTCCTGTTTGCCCTACGTTCCTGTTGACAGCAGTGATGTACCAGCGGCGTAACCTGGAAGGGGCTACATCAGCTGACGACAGGTCTTCAATCACGCACGCTGATTAGACCGCCAGGCGCCAGGCAGAGTTCCGTTAGAGCCTGTTGCCGTTGGCGTGGCGGTTCTGTTTTGCTTCCGTGGGCCATATGGCCACAAAAAATTAATAGTTCTTTTAGCGCCTCTTCGTGGCTGCTCCGAAACATTACCGTAGAAACGTGCGCGAAACGCCGACAGCATCTGCAGTTCTTCAGACTCTCAGCTTGCGACGTATACCGGGGAAAGTGAAATAATAAATTATTGCACGTTCTCCTGTCTGTTCCAGAGTAAGATTTTTTTTAAATACTGGTAGAACTGTGAGAGCGAATGCACTACCACATGATGTTACTCCAAGTCATTTCAATCCCTCGCAATTGGCAATCCCTAAATCTCTAGCCGGCCGCGGTGGCCGAGGAGACTGAGGCGCTTCAGTCACGGTCTGCACGGCCGCTACGGTCGGGGGTTCGAATCCCCTCTCGGGCATGGATATTTGTGCCGTCCTAGTTCGTAAGTAGTTCATAAGTAGTTTGTAAGTTTAGGGACTGATAACCCCGCAGTTAAGTCCCTTAAGCTTAACAAACATTTGAACATCTAAATCTCTATCTACTTTTCCCTTTATTATGTAACCGAACGGCAGTGGTCATCGGTCCCAAAACTTACAAACTAATCAAACTAACGTATCCTAAGAACGACACACACGCCCATGACCGAAGGAGGACTGAAACCTCCAACGGCGAACGGACGCGCTTACCATAACAAGACGCCTTAGTGTGTACGCCTATTCCGCCTCGGCTTTCATTTACCTTCATTCATATTGCTGGGAGTCTACACGTCTGTGATCCTATTTGTTCTAGGAATACACGACATCTAAGAGGCTCAGTTGTGTTCTACCTCGTAGGGTGGAACATTTTAGTTCTGTTGAATTTGTTTTTTTGTCTGTTTGTTTGTTTGTAATTCTTATGGGACCAAACTACGTTGGTCATCAGACCCTAGACTTACAAACAAGGTAGTTCCGAGCCGGCGCGATCGCTAGCTCAGTGGCTGCCCGCTATGACGCAGTGGGCAGTGCCCCAGCGGCCGGCCAATCGGCTAGCGATCGCGCCGGCTCGGAACTACCTTGCTTACGTGGCATGACGACTGCGCTGGGGCCTGTCTTTCTCGTAGGCCTCGAGCAAGCCCCAGTGACGTCACAGCCAGCAGCCAAAAACGGATGCAACTGACTTGAACATTACCTTATATGGCGAAGCAGCTAGCTCCAGTGACGTCACAGCTATCAAAAATGCTCAAATGTTTGTAAAGCTATCGGACTCAACTGCTGAGTTATTAGTCTGTAGCTTTACAAACTTCTTAAACTAAGTTAAACTAACCTAAGGACAACACACATATCCATGCCCGAGGGAGGATTCGAACCCCCGACGCGACCTGTTGAATTTCACTAACCTGAGATGTTGTCTCTGAACAGGAGTACTCAGATTGTAGATCCGTAGTTCCTGATGTGATGCTGAAAATCATAAGTCATGCTGGCAAAGGCTTTTGAATCTAACGAGTGAAATCGTCAGTCCAATTTATGGATGTTACATATTTTTTTCTATTTATTTTGTTAAACATGCACACTTGCAAAAAAACACCAAAATTGCATTATAACGTTGCGCTAATAATTTTACACAAAATTCAGTAAAACGTCCGCTTAATGTAATGTAATGGATTTTGATTCCAGAAATCGATTTTTCAAAAATATAATTTTCTTAATCAACACAGTTTAATCAAAGTTGTGTGTGAATTTTATCGTGATAGTAGCTTTAGAAATGCCTTTAAATTGTTCAACCCCTTAACTCGGCACTGACGGGCACTCCCACCTTTCCCGACTTTTGGAAATCTCCGTGCTTCAGCGCAATTTTTGTCGATTGCAAGGCTATTCTCTTTCGATATCTTTGGTTGTTATCTATATGTTTGCCTGAAAATTTTCTTGCATGTGGTATATTTACGTTTTGAAAATAATAACACATATTATTATGTGGAAGGTTGAAATCGCAAAACGTTATGTCACAGTTAATATTTATACATGATGGGTTGTGGTAAAATTGTGTTTCGAAAACGGAGGTTTTATGGAAATCTGTTCATCAACAGCAGACGCAAATGAGGAACATGAGCTCTCAGCTTCAGCATCGAAAATTGCGATAGGAGAATTGCACAGGTGCATGAGTGTTTTTTGATATGGATTTCATTGGATTCAGGCTTATTGATGCAGAACTTCTCTGTAAGACTATAAAGTCTTCATATTGAGGTTTCTTGCACACCCTGATTTATTGAATAAATGTCTTCACGGAAAAACCCAAAATGCAAATGAAAGCCAAAGTAATTTCATTTGGATTAGATGCTCAAAAAGGACATTCTGTGGACTTGAAGTACTCAAAATAGGTGTATATGATGCAATTTTATGTTTCAATGACGGAAATAATGTCAGAATTGAAGTGCTGAAGAGAGTTGATATAGACCCTGGTGTGTTTACAACAAAAGCATTTTATACCATCGCGACAGCAGGGTAAAAAAAACCTGACAGATGAGTGTCTTACCTGCAAAGACAGGCCAGGCAGATTCGAAGAGCAGGGATTTTAAAACTGAGGTAAACTTATTACATGTGAAAGTATGAGAGGAAATGTTTGGATCTCATTTTCTCGGTCTTACATTTCTTATGTTATTAGAAGCCTTTTCTCAAAAAGTATACGCACTAATGCCATGAAATTTTCAGGATCTGTTCGCAACGTCTTGGTGTCTTCCTGGAACTAAAAAAATACGAGATCCCGCAATTAAATTCTGAGTTTTAGATGATTTTATATATAAAAACGTTAATTTTTGATGTGCAAAATTAAAAATTTTGTTAAGGATACAGTTTGTACCATACATTAATAACTGTAGTTCAGTGGTCTTATAACCTTCTCAGGACACTACAGTACATTTCTCAAATTAATTGCATGATTAGAATTTGAGTTATGGCTTATTATAAAAAGACAATAAAAAATTAAAAAGAAAAGTTTCGTGCAAAATATTTTCACTGCATATATTATTATATTTTTCCCTTAAAATTCAGCTCTTTTGCCGAACACATGTAAAATTTTAGATTTTTACATTAATAAATATGGCTATCATGAATTTTTTTTAATGTTTACATTTTCCATTACATTCCCCCTTAAAATGATCTTTATATATTGCTACATTGTGCTATTGCCCGCACTCGACTATATGCCACTGTGTCGTTTGTCCGCCGAACTCGACTTCAAGCTACCGTCTTTGTATTTTTCGTTCTCGACTGCACTACCATACGAATTACTGCATGTTGACTGCATAATTTGGCGCCAAGTGAACGTCCTGGAGAGCGTAGCCTGTCTTTTGTTAGTTCAATTTGTAATCAAATAAATATTTCAAATTACTGTAAGATAGCTTGTTGTTGAGAAGTTAATGATATTAATAGAAAGTGCAATCTCATTTCAAGTTTACAAAATACTGATAAATTAAATTAGAAGGTTTGGCATGCTAGGTCTCTGAATGTCAGCTAATGAAATTGTTCACTCACTGCTTGGCGGTGTTTCCCACGCGATTGATACTGTACCATCTGCCAATTATATATCATTCTACTTAGTACTTCATCCTTTCTCTACTATTGTATCTGAACCAAGTTAAGAAATTAAATTTAGAACATGAGTTGATGTTTCAAAAGCCAGAAATGTCACAAACTTACGCTATTAATGACACAGTGCTGCTCCAGTCAACGCCGATCGAGAGAGACGCGGAATGTCTTATTTTCACCGTCAATAGGGTTTTGGCTCTGCAGCAGGAACGGGCTAAGTCTTGGTATCTTTTGTTGACCTTAATTACGCAATTTTGTTCCACTTCCATATGACTATTTAAGTTTGACTGTTTTTTCATTCAGCCCCTCGGCCTAAGCGTAAAATTGTGAAATTCAGTGCTAATTACGAACCTTTAGAAGCTGTTTTAGTGATTTAAATTTCTTCATAGCAGGAATATTTTAGTTTATTTCGTCCACAATATATAACATACCTCGCACTGAAAATAAATGAGCTCTGAGAAAATACAATAAATTGTATTTGAAATTGCAGAGTGTACTACAACACGAGAGCTACACAAAAATCTAAGGCCCAATAGGAACCATTGGATTACATGAGAGATGTTATATTTAACTGACGAAAGCGTAAAATACGAAAATGAAACAGACAAAATGAAACTGAGGCGTCTAAAAAAATTGAAACTGTCAGATGGAAAAAAAATGGGAAAGAATGAAAGGGGAGAATGGAAATGTAATGCTGTAGAACGACGCATAACTATAGGTACTGTAGATCCTACATATAAGAGAATTAAAGAAATCATATGAGAAAAAAGAAGCACCTGTACGAAAATCAACAGCTCAAACCACAAGATAGACAGTGTTAATCGTAGAGAGGAACGCCGAAGGAAAGATTGAAATTACAGGAAATGATGAGTAGGGAAAAGACGACAAGAAGCTCACCGATAAAATTTATTCACCACAGTGCCCACATACGTGGTTGAATCGTTGACCCTTTCCAAGTGGTTCAGCGAACGAATCACGTGCTTAACCGAGACCGATAAGACCGTAGACCGTAGCACTCAGTGAGACTTTTATGCTTCAAGCAGACGTTCTACGTAAACGTGTGTGAATGTAAGGATATGACAGAGTTGCAAAAAGGCGCAATCTTGGTTGGTCGTGCCCATGGCCATATGGTGCGTGAAGGCCTCCGGGCATCCAAACCTGGGTCTCCTGTGGTTTCCCTAAATGCTGGGTTGGTTCCTTTCACAGGCACTACCGATTTCCTTCCCCAACCTTAACAAATACAATCCGAGCTTGTGCTCCATATCTAACGCTCATCCGCCGGGGCGTTAAATCATATTTTTCCCTCCGTTATTATATAGTTATGTTGACTCTACAACACTGTCACCGTGGCGGAGTGGCCGAGCGCATTGAGGCCGTATGCTCCGATGTGCGAGGCCGTTACCCGTCGGGGTTCGAATCCCTCCTCGGGCATGGGTGTTTGTGCTGTCTTTAGTATAAGTTAGTTCATAAGTAGTTTGTAAGTTTACGGACAGATGACCCCGCAGTTAAGTCACATAAGCTTAACAAACATTTGATCATTATTGAAGAACAGTGTTGTGCGAGGTCTGGATATATAATATTACTGTAAGAATGAGAACACTCTGTGATGTATCAAGATGTGGGAAAGTAGCAGAATTCCGGGGTGGACAAAATAATGTGAACACACAACATAGGCATAATATTTATTTATTAGTAACACGTTGGCGCACCATTAGCTTTCAAATGTTCAAATATTTGTATAGTCTATGGGACTTAAGTACGGGATCATCAGTCCCTAAACATACAAACTACTTATGAACTAGGACGACACAAATATCCATGCCCGAGGGCGGATTCAAACCCCCGAGCGTAGTGGGCGTGCAGACCGTGACTGGAGCGCCTTAGTCCCCTCGGCCACCGCGGCCGGCCCATTAGCTTTCAGAAAAGTAGCAGCTCTTCTAGTAACATATTCGTGACGTATCTCTATAGTTTCCAACAGAATGTTATCCATTCTTGCTTGCCCCAAAACCGACAGTTACTTCAACAATGCTGGAGCTGTAAATTTGCTCATTAAATAAAAGGGCGTTACTTGTTGCGACGAGATACGTTTGCGAAATTTTTTCACCAACTTTCTTTTACGGATGCGAACATATTTTGTTAGCTCCCTCCTAGATAGGAAGACATGATCATCAAAATAAAATAAGATAAATCAGATCAAAAACGGAAAGACTTAGGTGTTCTTTATTCCACGAGCTGTCAGAATGGAACTGTAGAGAAACATCATAAAAGCGGTTCGATGAACCCTCTGCCACGCACTTCAATGTGACATTAGAGTATTTATGTAGATGTAGTATTTTGACAAGTACGCAATGGTGCCAACTTGTAACAAGATGTAGTATACTGAATAGTTTTCGTATAATTTTCATCACTCCTTGTAGATGAAAAAGAGGTAATGCAGTGGTAGCGTTGTGGGAATGTGATGTAAGACGTGGCCGAGAGTGGACGGTCTTTGTTTTAGATGCGAGAGAGGATGCACGCAGTTGCTTCTGTAGGAGCTTCGTTGGATTCAGAAGAAATGGTAATTTGTCATTTCAGTTAATGCGATTGCTAGCGCGATGTTTGCGGTAGTTTTATTCTTAGACGGGTCGCTAAGGAAAGATACTCGGAGTGAGTTAATTAATATTGGAGATGGTTACTGTAGGAGATTGGGTAATTCAGTTTAGAGAGATTCAGAGGTAAAGAATAATTAAAAGCATTGTGTCGTAAACAAGATAATATTTGAATATTCTACGAAATGAAAAGATTACAACGCTAATTAATGTTTTGATGATTAAGAACTTTTAGACGACTTCATTATAGAAAGAGAAGTGAGTTTTAATAATAATGAGTTTTATATAAATTTTGAGTCGGAGATTTCCACAAGTAAAAAGTTTTCTGAGAATATTTTTTATGTTTTTAATTCTACAAACTTGCATTGTACATCGCATGCTTCGAGATTTACTTAAATCATTACGCAGCGCAGCCGTCCATGTGACTATCCGAGTCACTCTGCAGTTCCAAATGAAATTTACTGTTTTCTTGGAGCTGGTTTATTTCCAAGACGAGTTGAGTCGTATATTTTTTTTACTTGTTTTTTTTTTGTTTTTTTTTTTAATTTTTTCCGCCTTTTTTCTTTTTTAGTTTTTTTTTGTCTTTTTTTTACTTTTTTTTTTTTGGGGGGGGGGGGCTCCTACCTCCCCATCAGCCCTTCCTTACTCACGCCATGGGTGCCTTCTTCGGCCGGCTTCATCGCCATTAGAAATATTGGAAAATCATAATACCCTGAACAGTATTGTGTTCGAAATATAATGTGAAACCAAAGTGAACGAAAAGGTAAATATGAACATCAGCCTCCCATACCCTTTTCCGAGGAAAGAAAAGAAAAACATAAAGAAAATATATAAAATGCTTTAACTAAAGATTTCATTCTTCTGTGTGTCCGTCCATTCGGAGCTTACTGAAACCTTAATTGCTTATACAGGCCGTCAGATTCGGGATATCATAATGTCCAACAAGTTTCCATATTTCTTATGGTAGTCCAAGCACAGGCGCCGCGAGCAAAGGTTGTTAGGTAGCTTTGATAATTCAGTACATTACGCCGTCAGATTAGCTTCCTCTATTTTTAAAATCGCAATTAACCAGAGGAATTACTTTGTGTGTGCTCTTATTTAGTTATTTGGTTCAAACAAATCGAATCAGTCTCAATGATAATATATTACACTTACAAAGAACTGTCATACAAAGGTCATATGCGTTTGGTTTGTTGCTACACTTCATAAAATCAGAAATTATTTGTTTACGTGATTCTCTTCAGTAATTTATTGTGTGTGATTTCTATGATTTACAGTCAGTGTCTGCATTACATTAAGGGAGTCGACACTGTAACGCAAGAAAAGAAAAGTTCAAAAGTTTGTAAATCTAAGGAACTTAACTACGTTGGTTGCCGCGGCGGATTAGGATTGCGCACTAGGGCGCCATGCTGCGGTGCGTACGGCCGTTCGCCGTCGAGAGTTCGAGTCCCCCCTTGGGCATTGGTGTTTGTGTTGACCAGAGCTTAGTTTACCTTAGTTTAAGCTACGGACTAATAACCTAGCAGTTAAGTCCGATAGCCGCGGTGGAATAGCCGAGCGGTCTAAAGCGTCTCGCTGCGGAACGCGAGGTTGCTCGCCGTGGAGGTTCGAGTCCTCCCTGGGGCATGGGTGTGTGTGTTGTCCAGAGGTTAGTTTACCTAGGTTTAAGTAGTTTGTAAGCTACGGACTGATGACCACGCAGTATGGTCCGATAGATTTACAAACATTTGAACTACGTTGGTCATCAGTCCCTAGGCTTACAAACTACTTACACTAATTTAAATTAACTTATGCTAAGGGAAACACAAACAACCGTGGCCGAGGGAGGACTCGAACCCCCGACTGTCAACGGCCGCGCGCACCGCACCAAGGCGCCTTAGTGTGCACGGCTGTTCTGCCACTGCTTCAAGAAGAGTATAATTGTTTTATGGCAAGGAAAATATATATTATTTTCTTCTTATGTTTCTTTCGTGTTCATCCCTCATGCGATTGGTCGGTGTGGTTAATTCAAGGAGTACCCTAAACATCCTTCTTGCCATTATCCCCGTGCACCCCATCACTCCCCATCCCACCAGTCGGGAGGAAATACATGTACTCCTACTTTTGTGTTTAGTGGAAGTACGAGAACTTTTTTCTAAATGTTGGTGAATCTGGTAACTGAAGCGGGACTTAGGTGCCAGCCCGGAATTCACCTAGTGGGTTTAGGGAAACCACCTAAAAACCACATCCTGGCTGGCCGGCACAACGACCCCCACGACGTTAACCCAACGGGTGGATTCTAACCGGTGCCGGCATTCCTCCCCCTTCCGGAAAGCGACTCATTAAACTACGCGGTTAACAGGACAGGTAGGGAAAAGTATAGAAGTGTAAACGAAAACTTGTTCTGGCAGAATTTGTAGTAGTACGCTTAGATAAAATATTGGTCAGAGAAGAATGTACACAAAGCATTGAAAATACAACGTTCAAGTGCATAGTTCTGTATATTTCACCCATCTGAGATTTAATGTTAGACAAAAGCTTCAGATTATCAGATGGTACTAACAAGGAGACCACATGGACATCGTATTTTAGAATTGTTTTAATATTTATGGTACGTGAAGTCCAGAACTCAAATAAAAATCAGCCAAAGCCATTCGACGCAACTCCCAAAAATTCACGAGAGAATCGACTTTGAAGTTTTGCAAGCACAGCGGTGTAGCTCAGGTGGCAGCTTTTTGGCGTTATAACGAAGGGTCGGTGGTTAGAATCCCCCTGACAGATTTTTTTTTTTTTTGTGTTAGAATACTTACACAATTTCAAAATATAATGGTAATTATTACGAAAAATGCACGTATTTTTGTTAATTCGTGATTTTCAATATTTTATAAACGGTTTCAATCAAGAAAACGTAAGTTACAGTTTTTAGAGTATTGGCTTCAATATTAGTTGACGACGGTTGTCTTTGATTGTTCAGTTTGTGAAGAGCTACGACGATGTTTTTGGAAAGTCATCTCCATAGCTACTAGTGGCTTTCCAAGTGGCTAATCTGCTCAACCATCGTTCTAGGTGACGACAAGTTGTACAGGTCGTCTACATACATACAAACAAAAAGTGACACAACACGTGGAATTATGAGTTCGATTGATTGGTTGGTTGCATGTTGAAATCATCATTGTTGAGAACCTTTTCTAAAATATAGAAAATTACGAATAAACAAAAATACGTGCATTATTCATAAAAAATACCAAATGCTGTTAAGTATTAGAAACTCGTGACTTCGTGTTTAAAGGGCGCGACGTTTATCACGACACCGCGTTGTCTTCTCAGCTTGAGCTACACCAACAGACGCTGCGTCTTTTAATTATTGGTACTTACATGTACTTGCAACACTTCAAAGTCGATTTTCTCGAGAATATTTGAGACTTGTGCCGAATGGCTTTCGCTGCTAGTTACTTGAGTTCTGCAATTTCACGTACCATAAATATCATAAGATTGTAAAATCCGATACCCATGTGGTCTCCTTGTAAGTTTAATCATCGTAATAAATGTGTAAAAAGGACGTAGTTGTACCCGTTTTTCAACGAGAGAGAAAAAAAAAACTAATTTGTACTTTGAATAAAATATTGCACAAAACACGTGAGCAACACAAATATGTGTGTGTTACATGAACATACTGGTAGTACCAATTATTTTGACAACTTCCAAGCATTAACATTACGAGAATAAATGGTTTTATAGTTTTTTATTGCCCCACAACACAGAACGTCCTTAAACGGCATCGATCAAATTTTGAGACAATGTAACTTCAGATGCCAGGCGCAAACCACGCTCGCTTCGCTCGAAAATATCAAACTGATTGATTTCATCCGTTTCGCAGAATCGTGCGTCGCATGCCAGCGCGATCGCTAGCTCAGTGGCTGCCCACTATGACGTAGTGGGCAGTGCCCCAGCGGCCGGCCAATCGGCTAGCGATCGCGCCGGCTCGGAACTACCTTGTTTACGTGGCATGACGACTGTGCTGGGGCCTGTCTTTCTCGTAGGCCTCGAGTGAGCCCCAGTGACGTCACAGCCAGCAGCCAAAAACGGATGCAACTGACTCGTAACTTGAACATTACCTTATATGGCGAAGCAGCTAGCTCCAGTGACGTCACAGCTAGCAAAAATGTTGAAATGTTTGTAAATCTATCGGATTCAACTGCTGAATTATTAGTCTGTAGCTTACAAACTATTTAAACTATGGTGAACTAATCTAAGGACAACACAAACACCCATGCCCGAGGGGGGACTCGAACCCCCGACAGCGAACTGCAGTGCGCACTGCAGCACGGCGGCCCAATGCGCACAGCTAATCCGCCGCAGCCACAACTAGCAGCACGGCTATTTAACGGCAAGGCAACGACGATGAAGAAGTCATTATCACTTGATAAAGGACAAGGAGAGTTTGCCCAAAGCTCGTGAAAGCTCTAACCATCTGACGCGGATGGAGGCTCGAGAAGATTAATAAAATCATCGATATGGGCTTTCGGAGACGGAGGATCACTCGTTTACCCTTGCTATCTGCACTACAGAATGCTTTGTGCCTCGCTTGAGACCATCAGTACCAATATTGGACTGTTTATGATTGGAATCATCTTGTCTTGTCTAAGGATTCTCGTTTACAATTGTATCAAGTGGATGGACGTGTACGTGTATGGAGACAACCTCTTGAATCCCGAGACCCTGCACGTCAGCAGGGGACTGTTCAAGCTGGTGGAGGCTCTGTAATGGTGTGGGGCGTGTGCATTTGGCGTGATACGGGATCCCTAATACGTCTAGATACGACCGTGGTAGGTGACAGGTACGAACGCATCCTGGCTTATCAGCTGTATCCAGTCAAGTCCATTGTGCAGTCCGATGGACTTCGGCAATTACAGCGGGACAATGCGACACCGCACACTTCCAGAATTGCTACAGATTGGCTCCAGCAACACTCTTCGGTGTGGAAAGACCACCGCTGACCACCAAACGCTCCAGACATGAACATTATTGAGCCTATCTTGGATGCCTAGCAACATGTTGTTCAAAAGAGATTTCCATCCCCTCGTAACTCTTACGGATTTATGGACAAACCTGCAGGAAGCATGGTGTCAATTCCCTCCAGCGCTACTTCAGACATTGGTAGATTCCATGCCACGTCGTACTGCGGCAGTTGTATGTGCTCGCGGGGCGGGGGTCCCACGCGGTTAGACAGAGGTCGTCTGCATAGACGTAATATTTACAGAAAGTATAAACCGATAAAAAAAATCATTGGCATACAGGGAAAACAAAAGTGGATCTAAATCTGATCCTTTTATTAAGTAGCTTTCAAAACACTTCAGTGCAATATTTGAAAACTTTAGTTGTCGCATTTTATTTAGCAGTAGGTCAAAATTGACAGTATCAAAATCTTTGTTCAAATCAAAATGTTCAAATGTTTGTATAGCTTATGGGACTTAACTACGGGGTCATCAGTCCCTAAACTTACAAACTACTTATGAACTAGCTAACACTAAGGACAGCACAAATATCCATGCCCGAGGGGGGATTCGAACCCCCGACCGTGACTGGCGCGCCGTAGTCCCCTCGGCCACTGCGACCGGCTCAAAATCTTTGTTGAAATCTAGTAGTGACAGTACAGTGGCGTCGCAGTTCTTCATGGCGAATTTCAGATCATCATCTACTTTGCTTGTGCTATGGTGTTTACGAAAGCAGGACTGATAATTATCAGATAAGCCGAAGTTTCCAGTAACTTGGTCATGAACAGTGTAAACAAGGGCTTTGGAAACGGTAGGATATATCCTGATTGGCCGAATATCACAACAGGATTTCGGGTTTTCTATTTTAGGGATATGAAAATTATTGATAAAGGAGGGAAAGGAAGAAGGATTAGGAAGGAAAGGATTGACAGTGGCTACATTAGGGCATTGAAATTAAACAACGGCGACAAGTGAAAATGTGAGCCGAGCCAACATCACCTAGAGAGAAGGCCGCGGCGCTCTCGTGTGACGTCATGCAGTGTAGGCATCGTTCGCGTAGCTCACTGGGTGGCCTCTGGGGCACGCCCACTATGTCGTAGCGTGCAGCCAGTCAGCTCCGCGAAAGATGCCTACACTGCATGACGTCACACGAGAGTGCCACGGCCTTCTCTATAGGTGGTGTTGGCCGGGCCGGGAATCGAACTCGGGTGTCCCGCTTCGGACCAGCGGTCGCCTTAACCACTTGGCTCCCCGTGCTCGACTCCCGTTCGCCTCAAACTTTCACATATATACTTGCGGCGTCTGTTCCAAAAGTTGTTATTCCTTCATATTCACAGAATCTATGACATCAACAGCAAATGGGCGAAGCTGAAAATGTGTACCCAGCCGGCAGTTGCAATGACCACTACACCACTGGGGACACAATGTTCATCGCACCTGCAAGACTACCTACCCACGCCTCCAGCCAGACACAAATTCCCAGCTTTACCCTGCCCACAGGGTATAGATAATATGCCAGTGATGGGCAATGATCCAAACTTCCACATGTCGCACGCGATGGCTAGAGCGTCCATACCGTTCATGCCCTTAACTCGCCGTTACGGAGTCCCGTGCGAGGTCGAACGTATGACCGCGTCTGCGAGGACGTATGTGAAGCTAACGCCGTGTTCGCGTGTAAATACTTATTACATTGGTGTGGTGTCTGTTCTTTCGGACATGTCCGTTTTGTTGAGACAGGTAATAACCTATCTGCGACATTCGTAATCAGTTATACTAATAACGTCGTTGCCTATCGCTTCAGAAGAGATTCTCATTATTGCTGTTCTTCCTGTATTTATTGTTACGTGTTTTAGGTGGAATGTCATCGTTAAATGGCTAGTGGTTTCTCGAGGTCGACTGTTTCTTTCCGCATAACAGTTGATTGACGCGGAGAAAAATTCATCAGTTCACCAGTTGAGATATGAACAACGGGTTTTCGTGTAGCCTTTCCAAAATCAAAGCTGCGGAGATTCTTCCACAGGGTCGCTGGGGTAATGTTGCTACATACCAGAGAACGGGCGTACCTAATTTTTGGAATTCCTAACACATTGTTTTACCCTGTTTAGTAGCCTTCTGTATTCTTCATGTTTGGGTTTCGAACTTGGTTTGAATCACCTATGGGTAGCATTCATATTGTTTACCATTTGACGTAATTCTTGTCTCAGCTATGGAACAAGGGATTTCCTTACGCGGATTGAATGTATAGTGGTATGCTTGTCATACAGGCAAGTAAGTATATTCGTAAGTTCATAAATTTTATCGTTAATTGTGGGTTTTCTGGTTATTTGGTGCTATGCGATTTCTGATCAATCGGCTGTTAGTGTCATGGTCTATTTGTTTCACGTTTGTAGGAATAATATAACCTGATTTGACCCTTGGTAACTGCATGGAGAAGGTCATGAATATTATATGATGTGTTGAGTGGCCTGAGCTGAAGTTTGACCTAGATCTGTTACTTCGTCGATCTCTTTCGTTGCGATTACATCTACAACAGTATGACTGTACTCCGTTATGGTGAGTAGGTTCTAGAGGCAGAATGTTCATATTGTTAGAGTTAAGTCTTTTTTAGTTGATTGCGCATGAAGTGTCTCTCAATTCGATGTTCACCCCCCCCCCCCCCGTTCATAACGATGATTTGTTCATATTGATAGTAAATGTAATTCTGATTGTAAACAAGACATTAAACTGATTTTTGGTGGTTTATAGGCAAGCCAGTTAAGCTCCTCTGACTATGTACGTTTATTTCAATGAACATTAATTCATCTTGACTCTCATAGGTAGCGCTTGATGAGCTTAAGACTTTGGGTTGGGGATCTGATCTTACACACTCCCGGATAACCCCGCCACGTGTGTTTAATCTGTCCGTCCTAAGAAAATGTTCAAATGTTTGTCTAGTCTATGGGACTTAACTACGGTGTCATCAGTCCCTAAAGTTACAAACTACTTATGAACTACTTACGAACTAGGACGGCACAAATATCCATGCCCGAGGGGGGATTCGAACCCCCGACCGTAGTGGCCGTGCAGACCGTGACTGGAGCGCCTTAGTCCCCTCGGCCACCGCGGCCGGCGTCCGTCCTAAGAATCATATATCTTGGGAGATGAAAAAATACTGATGATATGAGTTGTCTTAGCCATGTTTCAGACAGGAGAATACATGGAAGTCGAGTTGGTAAAAGAGAAGACTCTGTTCTTTGTGATGTGCAGATAAAGACTGGACGTCTGAATGAGCTACCAACAGATCTGACGGATTCCGATGAGCTGTTTCGCGAAGGCAGTCAGACATAAGTCCTCGAATAAAACCCTACCTGCGGGGAGAAGGATGGCCAGCCCTTAGAGAGAGCGGCGTGCTTTGCTCAGGAGTGCTGTCTAACACGGTCCGATAAACGCCTCAGAAACTGAAACGGAGGTAGCGCGCCTTACAAAGGATATCCAATACGCAATAAAATATGCCATACGAATCGAAGTGCTACGGTTCACTTACGATACCGAGCTCCCCCGACTGTTGGAGGCGGTCCTATTCACACAAACACACAAGTCGCTATAAGATGCAGCGTAGCTGTGAAGTAATCTACGTTATAGGGCGAAACTGCAGCGCCTTGATGGCGAGATAACCAAGTGAACTCTCACAATGGTAAGACAATGGACTCACATTCTATAGTATTAGTATCTTTATCTTCGTGATATCACAACTTACGACTTCTTAACGGTTTTTAAAGAATACGGCCCCAATTTTCTTTTCCGCTTACTCTCGTTACAGCTTGTTTTTCAAAAATGTTCAAATGTTTGTATAGCTTATGGGACTTAACTACGGGGTCATCAAAAAATGTTCAAATGTTTGTTAAGCTTATGGGACTTAACTACGGGGTTATCAGTCCCTAAACTTACAAACTACTTATGAACTACCTACAACTAAGGACGGCACAAATATCCATGCCCGAGGGGGGATTCGAACCCCCGACCGTAGGGGCCGTGCTGACTGTGACTGGAGCGCCTCAGTCACCTTTTTTTTTTTTTTTTTTTTTTTTTGTTCTATGGGTAGTTCTCTTTGTTGCGGACGCTGTTCGTTTTTGTTCGTTCTTGTCCTGCGTGTTGTTGGCTCAGCTTTTTTATTACAGAGGGCGTTGAGTCCTCTGACCGGGCGCGCTGAGCCACGGCGCCCGGCTATCGGCCACCGCGGCCGGCACGGGGTCATCAGTCCCTAAACTTACAAACTACTTACGAACTAGGTAATACTAAGGACGGCACAAATATCCATGCCCGAGGGGGTATTCGAACCCCCGACCGTAGCGGCCGTGCAGACCGTGACTGGAGCGCCTCAGTCCCCTCGGCCACCGCGGCCGGCACAGCTTGTTTTTAATGTTCAGCTAAAGGAGCCGTGCGAATACTGGAAGTAAAGTTGAATGTTCATGCGTAGCTTTCTTAAGAATCAATCAATGCAAGTGTTTAAACGCGCAAATGAAAGAACGTCATCCGCTGAGTGTTGTTAGGTGAAAAAGAACTGCGTACCTTAATTAGAACCGAAGATATCGTGAAACAAACAGATTAAAATATTTAATGTTATAATAGAAGGATACCGCGTTTGAATAAAAGTAAAGGATGGAGAGACTTCAGTTAATTGTGATACTTGACGACAAATCTGCAAAAGAATACCTTTCTTTTTAAAGTATAAATGAAGGAAATCGGTCAGATAGAACGGCCTGACCGACTGACTTTAGTTTACAGCAAGGACATCCCCATAAGAAATATACAGAAGGAAATCGCGTTTGAGTATAGAACAAGGAAGGCAAGAATTGAGTAAATTCTGATACTTGACCAATTTTTTTTATGAATTCCTTTCGTTTAAAACAAAAATGAAGGAAATCGACCGGGTAGTTTGGTGTGGCCGACTGATTTTAGTTTGCGTAGATTCTTTTAATATGTAAGAAGATAACATCTGAGCTTCGTGTTAAGCTGTATCTTCCTCTTTTAGGTATAGTTTATACAAATGTTTTCAAAATGTCGAAACGAGCAATGGAAAGAAAGAATGAAACACGTTCTAATACAATCAAAATATTAATTGCAGATATCCTTAAGACCACTAACGAAATTAAGAAAAAGGAGCCATAGAGACCTCAAGTAGACTTACGTAGTAGAAACTACAGCAAATACTCACGAAGGGCACAGTACCCTATGTTATCTAGACTCCACACGATACCATGAAGTCAATTAAAGACGCGTTGTCACAACCAACAGAACAAATAAATAACAAGAACACTAAATATTTTACAAAACTAATCACACTACCAAATGTAATACACACGCTTATAAACAGAAATCCTCTTTTAGATTGCAGAATATTCAACAAATACTGCGGATTCATTTGGCGGTGATAACCTTGTTGAGAAGAAATTAGATGGGGTAACGAAACAGTAAAGGTGGTAGATGAGTTTTGTTATTTGGGCAGTAAAATAACATATGGTGTTCGGAGTACAGAGGATATAAAATGCAGAATGGCAATGGGAAAACAATTTTTTATTATTTTTTTTTTCAGAAACGCTTAACATCGAATATTAATTTAAATTTAGAAAGTCTTTTCTGTAAGCATTTGTGTGGATTGTCTATTTGTACGATAGTGAAACATGAACGATAAATAGTTCAGACAGGAAGAGGATGGAAGCTTTTAAAATGTTGTGCTGCAGAGGAGTACTGAAGATTGGGCGGGTAGATCGTATAACTAATAAGGAGGTACTGGACAGAATTGGGAAGAAAAGGAATTTTTGGCATACCTTGACTAAAAGAAGGGCTCGATTGCTAAGACACATCAAGGAATCGTTAATTTAGCGTTTGAGGGAAGTGTGCGGGGTAAAAATCGCAGAGGGAGACCAATAGACGAATATAGTATGCAGATTCAAGTAGATGTGGGTTGCCATTCTTATGAGGAGATGAAAATACTTACTCAGAATAGAATAGGGTGGAGAGCTGCATCAAACCAGTCTCAGCAGTGAAGACCACAGGAACACAACATCCACCTTCTCGCTGAGTGACCCTAATATCTCCCCCCCCCCCCCCCCCACAAACACAAAAGAAACTTAATATGTTAGTTTCCATACCGTCCGAACACGGTGAGTAGAAATTTTGGGAGCAATCAGGCAAATTCAAATACAATAAATACAAACGCAGTTCCGAATATGAATCAGCACGAGCTGTACAGTTTATTGGAGACATATGAAAATCTGTGGAACGGGATTCGAACCCGGATTTTTCGCTTTTTGCGAGTGGTCCGTTAATCATTACGCTATCCGTATTCCAAATATTGTTTGCTACCCTTGAGTACTCGAACATTCCGTTATGTAAATTCCGCATAGGGAGAGACGCTTATTACAAATGTCGCATGTCTTGTTTTGACTGAAATACGATGTACAGTGTCACTATTTAAGGATCTAATCAATTAAAATGTCCTTCATACATGCATGCATGCTGATTCATATTCCAGACTTTACTAAATTTGTAGTATTCTTGGTAGTCGTAGTCACCGTACTGACTCTGCACATTCGAAGGATAACATTTGCGTTGGTTACATAGTTAAATACGGACACTGCACTTCGTATTTAACCAAAATCAAGTAGTACAACAATTATCATAAATTTCTCTGCCAGTGTGTTAATGACGTAATTGAATGTACGTGTAGTCATGAACAGTAGACAATGTGTGGCATGTTGAAATTTGGGTCGGTCCGGAAGACTGCACGGATAGCGTAAAAGTTAAAGAAAAGCGGAAAACCAGAGTTCTAATTCCGGTCTGGTGCAGATTTTCATATGTCACTTATAAATTGTGCAGCTGTGACTGCTGCAACTGCGAATACATTTATTGTGTTCTTGGTACGGAAGCTACAGTCGCGTTAGTGATCGTTCATTCAGGCATGCAAGCATATCTGAAGGATTTTTCCATTGGTCTCTCTTGGGCCTGCAGCACTATGTCATTTAAATAGATTACGCAATGAAATTCCAACGGCTGTTTTACATAAAAGTATATTTATTACACAATAGGGCATATTTCGGCTTTATCGCCATCTTCAGGCGATGTCAGATGATCCTGACATCCACATATATCAATGGTTTTCGTGTTGTCAATTTATTTATTGCTTCGTAATTTTATGAAAACAATATTTGTTCTGATTTACGATTTTCGTCTTGAAGTGACAGATTCTTGACAGATAACCAGAGATATAATATATTACATATCAGAACAAATATTGTTTTAATAATATTACGAAGAAATAAATACATTAATTGACAGCACGAAAACCATTGATGTATGTGGATGTCACGACTATCTGTCATCACCTGAAGATGGCGATAAGAGGCCGAAATAGGCCCTATACTGTAATAAATATAGTTTTATTTGAATCAGAAATTGGAATTTCATTGCATGATGTCTTTAAATGACTTTTCCATTGATTGCGTCGTTAAAAACGGACACTACACATCTAATTCAACTTTCAATAACAAAAGAAGACTATACAAAGGTGGAACAGTTCCGACGAAATCTCCGAATATACGCACGTGTTAAGATAAACAAAATAATGTAATAACAGCACATTTAAGCAAACAGCAAACTTTTCCTTGATTGGAAGAAGGTATTGGACAATCAGCGAGTTCCTGACTCAAGCTACTCTGTAAGATTGTTCTTTAAAGCAACCGAAGAGTTCCTTTAGGACGGAAAAACAGTATCTTTTATCGAGAAAAAATCCTGAGATACAAAAACGATTGCTACAGGAATCCTCCACGGCTCGGAGCTCTCGCCCGTCGTATTCGGGATTAACATAAACGATCGCCCACTGCACCAAGGGCAAAGTTTGGCTCAGTTCACAGACGATAATACTGTCTCTCCTGGCGGATGGCAGTACTTTGTGTGTATTGCTAAATTCTAAAGGCAGCTAAGCTTCATCGAACTGTGTAGACAAAACATAGTGAACATAGTTTTTTCTACATAAAAAGGAAGTTCATTTGTCTAAAGACTCTATTCACGAAAGTATTTATAAGTAAGACGTACCGTTGTCACCTCAAGTAAACTGTTCTGAGTATACTTGCACGTGAAACCCTTCTCTCATTCACAGATGGTAAAGTGGATAAAAATATACATGCAGATCACTAATGTGTCTGAACCCTTCCTCAATTCCGCTGTTTCGAAAACGAAAGTACATTTACACAAATCAGCAGCCCTGTCAAAAAACATACAGGGTGTTTCACTAAGTGTGTTTGTCTCTGTAACTTATAAAATAATAGGTGACGGGAAATTTTAATACGGTAGGTCAACACAAGAAATGTTACACTTTCTGTGGAGCTATGAACGAGTTACACCACAAAGACATAATTTTTTTCAATGGAAAAATAGTTTTTTCTATCGTGTATTGGATTCGTTTAAACCAGCTGCGTCCATATCAATTTAAACTACATTCCTATCACTGTTAGTTTGGGAGCTACAACCCTTCAAACCCTACGACAGCGTAGCCGACTGGCTGGTGGTCATGAGACAGTGGGCCGTACCCCAGGGGCTAGCCACTCGGCCAGTAAGCTACGATATCGCAGCCCCGCCCCCGGAACTTTGAAGGGTTGTAGCTCCCAAACTAACAGTGATAGGAATGTAGTGTAAATTGATTTGGACGCAGCTGGTTTAAACGAATCCAATACATGATAGAAAAAAACTATTGTTCCATTTAAAAATTATATCTTTGTGGTGTAACTCTTTGGAAAATGATACAATAAACTATGTTCATAGCTCCGCAGAAAGTGTAACATTTCTTGTGTTGACCTACCGCATTAAAATTTCCCGTCACCTATTATTTTATTAGTTACAGAGCCAAACACACTTCGTGAAACACCCTTTATATCGACGTAGAAGGTGTCAGCGACGATCCTCAATTACACTGTTTTGAAACCGAAAGCACGTTTCCACACTTCGTAATCAAATGTTCAAATATTTGTAAACCTATTTGATCAAATTTCTATGGTCATCGGTCCCTAGAATTGCAAACTACGTAAAATAACTTACAGAAAGGACAACACACACACACACACACACACACACACACACACACACACACACACGCCTGAGGGAGGACGCCGTACGGCCTTCACCTCCCACAAACGCACCACACTAGTAGCGCTACACGCCGTGCAAACTGCAATTTTATGATACGGCGACGACGAACCATATTCGCGAATGGCGATCGTTCGGCCGTGTTCAGACTCCGTAACTTAGTGTTATAGTAGTCTTTGGCGTAGACGGGCATATTGATTCCCCATGCAACCATTATACCATGCAGGCAACATTCAGCACTACCCGCTCCGGCCTTCACATGTATGGCAAAATAGCATCTCAGTGGGCACTGCTCAGAGCGATAATAAGTTAACGATTTGTAACCTGTTACATGCACATGCTTCCTTTTTAATGCGATGTTAGTTTCGTATCATTTACTGCACTTCCTTCGCGGAGTAGTAGTTACCAAAATTGTGTCGCATATAGACATATACTTATTTAAGCATTCTAGAAGTTAATTTGACTGTAGATGGTCGTCAATCGTCATGTTACTCGGTGTTTCGAAAAATGATTAACTTTCTAAACACAAACATTTTAGGTACTTAAATTGTAATCTTACCCTTACAGCCGGCCGCGGTGGCCGAGGTGAGTGAGGCGCTCCAGTCACGGTCTGCACGGCCGCTACGGTCGGGGGTTCGAATCCCCCCTCGGGCATGGATATTTGTGCCGTCCTAGTTCGTAAGTAGTTCATAAGTAGTTTGTAAGTTTAGGGACTGATGACCCCGTAGTTAAGTCCCATAAGCTTAACAAACATTTGAACATGTTTTACCCTTACATTTGGTACCTGTGACAAGACTCGTCGGACTGCGATATAGGTCTCCTGTCAGTTACTGTCTAGTTTGCACCTAGTTTATCACAATGGAAAGCACAGTGCCGCGGTGGAGTAGCCGAGCGGTCTAAAGCGTCTCGCTGCGGAGCGCGCGGTTGCTCGCCGTGGAGGTTCGAGTCCTCCCTGGGGCATGGGTGTTTGTGTTGTCCTTAGGTTAGTTTACCTAGGTTTAAGTAGTTTGTAAGCTACGGACTGATGACCACGCAGTTTGGTCCGATAGAATTACAAACATTTGAACATTTTGAAAGCACAGTTTTTATGCTGCAGTGAACAATTAGTTATTCACAAGGAGTGTCATTCCTATCCGGTCCTGTCAGTTGCAATCTCTTCCGGAAGACTAATTTTACACCGTGCTAAATGGCTTCGAAACTTTTGTACGGCGGAGTTGAGGCGATTTTGTGGTGGTAGCTTGCTTCGAGTAGGAAGGTGGTTTTTCGGGAAAAGTTGTCATGAATGTGAAATTGATTCACACAAAATGAGAACGATTAACAAGCAACAAGCATTTTGCACTGAGAACGTAGCTGTTAATGACCTATGGTAACCGTGTCCATTATATTGAAGTTAGCACACACACACACACACACACACACACACACACACACACACACACAAATACATATTTCAAAAATGTTTGTAAAGTCTATGGGACTTAACTACGGGGTCATCAGTCCCTAAACTTACAAACTACTTATGAACTAACTAAGACTAATGACGGCACAAATATCCATGCCCCAGGGGGGATTCGAACCCCCGACCGTAGTGGCCGTGCAGACCGTGACTGGAGCGCCTCAGTCTCCTTGGCCACCGACCAGAGTGTGAAGGATGGAGTATGTAAGAATGGAAAGTAATAAGAGACGGGCTCGTGTCATGGGTAAGTGCTCACATGTTGATACGTTGGCTTCGACAGAGACGAATACTGAGAACGAATGCATAACTGCTCTTTCAATAACGAAACGCCGACGACTTGATAGCTTCGACGTTCAGATTTTTCCTGCAAGCGGGTTGAAGTCCATTATGGTCTAAAACTCTTTAAGCCAGGCTCTTGGGAATTGGCCATAAAGGACATATTTTTTACCACACCAAGACTTTCGATAGAGTTTGCCTGCCCTTATTTGTAATCTTAGTGTTAAATGAAATAAATGTGTTCAAATGTTTGTTAAGCTTATGGGATTTAACTGTGGGGTCATCAGTCCCTTACTTATGGACTACCTTATATTAAAGACAGCACAAACATCCATGCTCGAGGGTGGATTCGAACCCCAGACGGGGAACGGCCCCGCGCATTGGAGCATAGCGCCTCAATGACCTCCGCCGCGGATAAATAAATGTGTCATTGGTGTCTTATTTAACAGGACGAAAGTAGAAGGGAGGCACAGTTTAGTGAAGTCACTAGCTCTTCTTGAAATTTACTACAATTTTTAACATACAATTTTGAGTTTGGAACTCTACGGATAAGATATACGCGTAAAAAAAGTGTTGCATCACCTTGGTTCCAAGGTCTGCTGTGACGTTGAATGTGCATATTATATCAAGAATAGTTTCTTAGATTATCCATATGTGTCTCAACCCGCAAAAATACGCAAGGAAAAATAAAATAAAATAAAATAAAAAAAGGCCACGCATGAGGGCAGTGCCAATGCGACGGAGTGGGTAAGACAGTCGATAAGTTCCAATCATAACACCAGGAAGGAAGTACACTGCTTGTGTTGACTGTACTTATGCCATGCCTGTAAGGTCAATTCCGAAGTTTGATCGTATCCGGATTGCTAGTTTGTGTCATGAGGGACTCTCTTCAAGGGTCGTTTCCAGACACCTTGGAGTGAACCAAAGCGAGTTTTTGGTATATGGAAGAGGTACAGAGGGAGAAAGGAACGGTCGGTGACTTGCCTCGTACTGGTCACCCAAGGCTACCACAGCAGATGATGCCCGCTGCTTACGAATTTCAGCTCTGAGGACCCGGAGAGGAATGCCGCCATAATGATTTTCGTGCAGCCACAGGACTTCGTGTTTCGACTCAAACGGTACGTAATTGGCTGCATGACATGCAGCTTTACTTCCAGCTTTGACACCTAGGTAGAGATGGTTCAACAGCATGTTAAATGGACTTGTCAGAATTGGCATCAAGTTCGCTATTCACAGATGAGACTCGCATCTGCCCTTCAACCAGACAATCATCGGAGACGTTTTTGGAGGAAGCCTGGTCAGCCTAAAAGTCTTAGACGCACTGTCGTCCGAGCACAGCGAGGTGGTGGTTACCTAATGTTTTGAGGTGGCGTTATGTGGGGTCATCGTACTGTACACCACAGCTAGTCGTGGAAGGCAATCAAACGGCTCCCTGACATCCTGACAACCTCCGTCAGACAGTCCAACCATATCGGCAGCGTTTCGGGGAGGGATTCATCTTAATGGACGACAATTTGTGAATTTGTTCCTTACGATAACATCACAAGATTAGAATGGACAGCATGTTCTTAAGACATGCAACCTATCGAACGTGCCTGGTATACGTCGAAAAGGGCTTTTTTATGGACGAAACGACCCACCAACTCATTGAGAGATCTACGCCGAAACGTCGTTGGGGTCTGGGACAATCTGGACTAACAATCTTGTAATGATCTAATGAACAGTATGCCACGACAAATACCGGCATTCATCACTGCAAGATGGCGTGTTACAGGGTATTAGGGACACAAATTCAAAATGTCCAGGTCGTCGTACAACTTGTCAATTTTTGTTTTTGTCAGAAATGAAGAGAACTGAAATATTAATTTTACAAGGGTTGCAACTTAAATACTGGCAACACTGCTGTGGATACACTATGCAATGGAATTGTCGCTATGGCACACGTTGTTGAATTACCTACCTTACCTCCGAGCAAACTGACTGGCCCGTCCCACGTCATCGTTCGCACAGTCGAGGAAAACACAGTCACTTGTGAGCGAGCGGTCTAAAGTAACGGCGTCACTATGTTTTCGAAATAGGAGCAACGGAGTTGGATCAAGACTGAATGTACCAGAGGTCGTAGAGCACGACAGTGTCATTAAGGTCTTCAAGAATCTTCAGAATGCTGTTCATTGTGAGAGCGTAACTAGGTGGAACTCACCGAGGTGTTCGTTTTCCCGCACGCTGTTAGAAAATGGAATAGTATGAAAGAGGATCGATAAGTCCTCTGCCGCGCATTTAAATGTGATTTGCACAGTAAATTTGTAGATGTAGCATCTTCATCTCTCTCCAGTTACTGCAACCCACATCTATTTCAGTCGGTTACTATCTTCAGATGTTGGCCTTTGTCTATCATCTTTAAACCCCCTCTTACCTCCATTAACTGCCTTTATCAGGAGGAAGAACGAGAAAATCCTTGTTTTTTTCTGAAGAAATATTACTTCGTGATAATAGTGTGCCACGATAATGAAAGACTTCTTGTCTAATTTCTCCCAGCCTGATCAACATTTCTTCGTCCCCCATTGGTTTTCCATGCTTCTATGCTTCTTCTCCAGATGTCTCTCCCATCGAAAACGCCTTTTCAATGATTGCGGAACGACTGGCCAAGGATACAGCAGCCGCTGCTACACCAGATCAACTTTGGCAGCATACTGAAGCAGCATGGACTGCTATATCCCAATCAACACACCCAGAGTGTCTTTGATTCAATGACGAGACGTGTTGCAATAGTCATAGCCAGAGTGACCACAACAATCTATACTATTTCATCTTGCTACCTTCACAAGAGTCTATATTTTCAATCATGTAATCTTTGTATAGCATGCTATCTCCCAAATACATTTGCCTGTAGAATCGTTAGTGTTCCTTGATGTTCCATTTTGGATAGCGCGCAGAGAATATACGAGGTTTGGAACTTAAATAGTGGCAACACTGCTGTGGAGATATTATGCAATGGAATCTACCTACTGTCGCTGATAGCACACGTTGTTCACATACCTAACTTACCTCCCAGCAAATGGACTCGCCAGTTTCATGTCACCGGCGTGAGGGAAACAGTCACTTGTGAACGATCGGTCTGACGTAACGGTGTCTATGTTTACGAAACAGAAACAACGGATTTGGATCAAAACTGAATTTGTCAGAAGTCTAACAGCACGACAGTATCACCAAATGCGTCATAGCCCAGTATGGTGAAAGTTATGGTGATTCTCGTGTTCGACTGTAATGGTCTTATCGAAACGCATTACGTTCCTACACGGAAGACCGCCAATGCACAGTATTATTGATAGTTTTTGGATAATCACTTGCGGCCAGCTTTGCGAAAGAAGCGGCAACACTTTCTGCGCAACGCACCCATTATTTTGCACAGCAATGCGCGGACGCATGCAGCGCAAGCTGTAGCTGCTCTGTTCGGTCAATGGGACTGGGAAGTACTGTACCATCTACCGAACTCTCCGGACTTAAGACTTTGTGACTGATTTGTTGGCGAAGATGAAGGAATCACTTCGTGGCATTCGATTCAAAACTGTTTCAGAGATTCGACCGGCAGCAGACCGCTCCATTCACACCACCAACAGAACAGGCTCTGCTAACCGTATACTACGCCTTCCATGTCGCTGGCAGCGGGTTCTACACAACGCTGATGTCTACTTTGAAGCAACGTAATATGTGCTAACATGTAAAGCTTTTGTATTGGTTGTGAATAAATAGTTGCCACTATTTAAGTTCCAACCCTCGTATATATCTATATTCCATATTTATGTAAAGGGTCATTAACCGCTAGATTCGTTGTGATGCAACAGTTTGTTATGTGTGTATTTTTAATGAATTTGTTCCCCTGAATGGATTCGTTACTTGACATTCATTCCTTCCGTTAGCTATATGCTATTTATTTGTATATGTTCGCTAATTCTCTTTAAACAGAGGACGGCAGCGGCAGTATGTCGCAACTGTTTTGCGCTACAAGCGGTACACCACTCCCTGTGGACCCATTGCAGAGCCCATGTAGATTCGGGCCATTTCATTCGCAGGATGGGCGTGAGCACATCCAAACACAATAGCTCCCTTCTGCCACGCAGTTACCTCTCCAATTCAACCCATTTCAGTTTCAGTACGCTGATTTCACACAACCAACCGACACGAGTTCACGGGTTAACACTCGCTTCCTTCCCTGACCACCTGCATCAACAACGTCTGTACTCCTACTTTAAGTTCATGCACCGTTGCCGCACCTTACTGTCACACTCGACAGTGACGCTATATGGGCTGCAAGGAAATAAAGTGGCACTTTTAAGCACAGCCGGCTGCGGTGGCCGAGGGGACTGAGGCGCTTCAGTCACGGTCTGCACGGCCACTACGGTCGGGGGTTCGAATTCCCCCTCGGGCATGGATATTTGTGCCGTCCTTAGTTGTACGTAGTTCATAAGTAGTTTGTAAGTTTAGGGACTGATGACCCCGTAGTTAAGTCCCTTAAGCTTAACAAACATTTGAACATTTTAAGCATGTATTCACACTTGCTGCGAGACACTGCTGTTGCATGCATCTTTACACGCTCACAGTGCACCCAAATCAAAAAATAAATAAATAAATAAATAAATGTTGAGGTGACGTGATCGACGGCTATACTAGATGCACTACACAACGCCCTGCACAAAGCTGCGTTGAGCTTAATTTCGCAACCGATGTGACCCGGGGGGAAAAAGAAAATAACATCCTTAAAGACCAATTTTATATGTTGTCGTTTATTCCAAAGATTGGTTACATGCAGCTCTTCGCGCTACCCTATCCTGCACAAGCATCTTCAACTCTGAATAAGAATGGCGACCTACATCCAATTGAACCTGCTTACTGCATGCATTTCTTGGTCTCCATCTGCAATTGTTACCCCACCCCCACCCTTCCTTCTACAGGTAAACTGACGATTCTTTGATTTTTGAGAACGTGGCCTATAAATCGTTCCCATCTTTGAATCGAGATGTGCCAGGAGTTTCTTTTCTCTCTAGTTCTTTTAATATCTCCTCATTAGTTACGCAATCTAACCATCTAATCTTGACCATTCTCCTGTAGTACAAAATTTCAAAAGCTTATATCATTTTTCTGTCTGAACTCCTTATCTTCCATGTTTAACTCTCGTACAATCCTTTACTAGGACTGATGACCCCGCAGTTAACTCCCTTAAGCTTAACAAACAAACAATCCTTTACTATCGACAAATGCATTAAAAAGTCTTCATAACATTTAAAGAAATGCTTTTCTTCACACAGCCATTCTACATTTTATATCTTTCTAATTCTGTCAGCGTACTTTATTTTCTACCTAAATGAGAGAACTCGCCTACTAATTTTATTGTCTCGTTACCTTGTCTAATTCCATTAGAATTGCCTGAATGTGATCAATTCAAATGTTTGTAAATCTATGGGACTCAACTGCTTGATTATTAGTTCCTAGCTTACAAACTGCTTAAACTAAGGTAAACTAACCGAAGTACAAAACACACACACACACACACACACACACATACACACACACACACACACACACACACACACACACACACACACACACCCATGTCCGAGGGAGGACTTGAACCCTCGACAGCGAATGGCCGCGCGCACTGTAGCACGGCGTCTCAAGTGCGAAAGGCTATTCCGCCGCGGCAGACAGTTGAAATACAGATGACAAATATTTCTCAGGTACGTTAGACAACATACAACGTACAAGTAAGTATATTGTAAGCTCAAAACTATAATATTACGAATTAACATAAATGTTCATATTCACGGAATGTATGACATTAACTGCGAATGCTTTCTAGGCAGTTGCGCTGACCCCTTCACCACTGGGAAAACAGCGATCATCACACCTGCACGGAATTACTCAAGCACGCCTCCCGTCAGATAAAAATTTGCAACTTTATCCTACAAAATGTTCAAACCAAATGTTCAAATGTTTTTATAGCTTATGGGACTTGACTACCGGGTCATCAGTCACTAAACTTACAAATTACTTATGAACTAGCTAATCCTAAGGACGGCACAAATATCCATGCCCGAGGGGGGATTCGAACCCCTGACCGTAGTGGCCGCGCAGACCGTGACTGGAGCGCCTCAGTCCCCTCGGCCACCGCGGCGGCTTTATCCTACCCACTTGAACTCAAACTCGTAGTCACTTTATACTAATTACCGTAAGAGTAAGGGCCTAGGAGTGCCTCCGCACTGAAGAAAGGATTATTGCCCGTCATCGGCAAATTTTATATATGTAATGTAAAGTAAAGAAACATCAAATAGCATGAAAATGGATTAATATTAGGTTGCTGATCTGCACAACACTGCATGCCCTATGGATCGGGAGAAACCTACGCAGGTGATCAGTGAGGATACGTACGTACGTGTCACATGTCAGAGTCGCATCTAGACGTATTAGGAATACCATATCACACCAAATGCACACGTCCCACGCCATTATAGAGCCTCCCCACCTTGAACAATTCCCTCCCCACATGTTGGGTCCATGGATTTTTGAGGTTGTCTCCATACATGCACACGTCCATCCGCTCTACACAATTGGAAACGAGACACGTCAGACCAGGCAACATGTTTCCAGTCATCAACAGTCCTACGTCGGTGTTGACGGGCCTAAGTGAGGTCTAAAGCTTTGCGTCGTGTAGTCAGCAAGAATACACGAGTGGGCATTCAGTTCCGAAAGCCAATCTCGGTTTTGTTTCGTTGAATTGTTCGCACGCTGACACTTATTGATGGTTCAGGATTGATCTCCGCAAGAAATTTGCAGAAGGGTTGCCCTTCTGTCAAGTTCTACATCTATATCTACATGGGATGCCGGCCGCGGTGGCCGAGGGGACTAAGGAGCTCCAGTCACGGTCTGCACGGCCACTACGGTCGGGGGTTCGAATCTCCCCTCGGGCATGTATATTTGTGCCGTCCTAGTTCGTAAGTAGTTTGTAAGTTTAGGGACTGATGACCCCGTAGTTAAGTCCCATAGACTATACAAACAACATGGGATACTCTGCAAATCACATTTAAGTGCCTGGCAGAGGGTTCATCGAACCACCGTTATACTATTTTCTCTCCCATTCAATTCTCGAATAGCGCACGGGAAGAAAGAACACCTGAATCTCTCCGTTCGAGCTCTGATTTCTCGTATTTTATTCTGATGATCATTTCTACCTATGTAAGTGGGAGTCAAAAATATATTTTCGCATTCGGAGCAGAATGTTGGCGATTGGGGTTTCGTAAGTAGCCCACGCCGCAGCGATAAGCGCCGTTGTTGTAATGATTCCTATCCCAGATCCTGTATCATTTCCGTAACGCTGTCTCCCCTGTATCGTGACAATACGAAACGAGCTGCCCTTCTTTGGACTCTTTCGATGTCCTCCGTCCAACCCACCTGATAAGGATCCCACACTGGGCAGCAATACTCCAAAAAAGGACGTTGAACATTTCTTTTCTGTCGCCATTGGTCCGGCTCTTGCAGGAACTTTTGCCGGCCGCAGCCATGTCGGAGATTTGATGTTTTACCAGATTCCCGACAACTACGGTGCACTCGTAGAATGTCCGTACGGGAAAATCACCACCTCATCACTACCGCGGAGATGCTGCGTCCCATCTCTCGTGCGTAGACCATAACACCAAACTCACACTCACTTAAATCGTGGTAACCTGCGATTGTGTCAGCAGTAACCGATGTAACGACTGCGCCACACACCTGTCAGCTTTATGCGTTGCAGACCACAGCGCTGCCGTCTTAGTGTTTACATATCTCTGTGTTGATATACGCATGCCTACAAGAATTTCTTGGCCTTTTTAGTATGTAAAAAAAATGGAAAAAGCATTTGATGTTTCTTTACTTTACACTACATGTCTGATTCGGCCCACATTGCTGTTTTCATATGACTTGCAATACGTAATCGGTGACATTTATGTTGCGCAACACATTTATGTTATAGTCTGTAATTTCGGGCATCTCCGAAAGAACAGACAGCAACGTGTAGTATGGAAAAAAATCGCACTGACGTGTTTTACGGCCCACTTTAGATTTGTAGTTTTATAAGTTTTTGCAAACATTTTGGACCAAAATAATAATCTAAATAATAAAAAATTAATTACTAAGAGTGTCTGAAACCCTTTTAGGAAAAAAAATTAAATTGGGTAGTGGGGAGTTCTGAACCACTGATCTTTAGCGTCATAGTCCAACGCATTGCCCACTATGCTACGGATAATAATTAGGAGTTGCGTTCTTTCATCCCATACTATTGTTGGCCGTTGTTAACTGATGCTAATATGGCATTTGTAGAAACTAGATTATCATTTATCGTACAAAGAACGATGTGTTTTTCTTAATTCCTCAGTGAGCCATTGCTTTGAAATGACAACGTGTAAGTTACAATAAGAAAATCATCAAGTTGGCGTATGCCAGAGAGAGTTCTGGCGAGGAATGTCACGTGACATCTGCGAAAGGCTGGTTTTCGTTAATTCAATGGAGGGTGTCAAAACTCCGTTATTTTTGCAAATATCTCTCAAACGATACGAGATATGAAAAATACATAAGGGAACAAAGTTGTAGAGAATTTTCTCCTCTAAAAATTCGTTTATTCAATTTTCGCGTCTGATGAACGGTTTATTTGCAATGAAAATTACATTACAAACGGAATATTTTGGTGTTACTAACGTATTTCTTGTATGATATATTTGAAAAAGCGAGGTTCTGGTCTCTGGTTGCCACCATTTATGTCTGTAAAATTTGGTGCCGATCGGTTGAACGGTTCTACCTAAAAAGTGGGAACACTTTACAGCCAGACAGACATCGTCAAATCGCCCTTATTTTTGCAAATATCTCTGCAACGATGCAAGATATGAAAAAAAAAATACCAATTAGGTTATTCAATTTTCGTGTCATATGAACGATTCGTTTGCAATTACAATTACATTACAAACGGCTTTTTCTGGTATTTCTACTGTATTTTTGTCCGAACAATTTGAAAAAGGGTGGTTCTGGTCTCTGCCTGCCTACAAGTATGTTTGTAAAATTTGGTGCCTATCGGATGAACGGTTCGTCTTAAGAACAGGGAACACGTTACGGACACACAGACAGACACCCCTAAATCGCCGTTATTTTTGCAAGTAACCCTGAAACGATACAAGATATGATAAAACATAGCAGAGCAAAGTTGTAGAGAATTTTCTCCTCTACAAATTCGGTTATTTAATTTTCGTGTCAGATGAATGGTGAAGCCTTTATTTTTATTTAAATTTCGAGCTGTCAAAAGACGATCGCAAAGGCCCACTTTTAGTGTTACTACCGTAACCTAAAGTGGGCTAATAAAGTTTTTATGTGAGCGTACCACAGAATTTCGTTGCAAATAAGAAATTCCCCTATGCGATTGTGTACGTATACTTTAAAAGAAGCTCCGAGAAGTGGGCAGAACACTAAAATATTTGATACGAGTTAAATTAAGGTAGTGAAAGTTATCTGCTGTGTCATACGAAGAAATCTCCACTCATCTGAAAAACGTGCATTTAAAAATGCTCGAGATTTCCAGGACGCGCAGGATTGCTCTTTTTGCTCAGTACTTGAGGGTCCGTCAGAAGCAAGACTACGAACATGCAGCGTATCACACACGGATGAACGGAAACACCGCATATGCTGCTACGTCCCTCTGTGATTCAACTTTCTTTTTCTTTGTTTTCCTGTTCTCCCAACGCATACCAGACGATAAACGCCGAAGAGCACACAACTTTTAACTGCAGACACAAGTTAGCGGGAAAAACCTAACTGAGCCAAACAATTCTAGTGGCGGATGTTTTTCTCCAATGACAATAAAAACTACTTCCAGCAAACGTTTTGTTGCTATCATTAAAAAGTAATTCACAGCCCGAAATTCACATAAAAGTGCACTTTCTGAAATAAGTGCCATTTCCTCTTTTATGGTCAAAGCAGTAATTTTACTCTGGTATGATTCACTCAAATACCTCTGCTCATCGTTCTGAAGAGAGAAATCCTATGAAGTTTGTGTATTATGTAACGTCAGTAAAGGGACAAAACTGTGTACCAGTCGCTTACTTTCACACTACCGCCAAAAGGCAAGGCGGCACACACACATGCAAAATCTTGAATTCGTCATTACGGCATATTTTGCTGCAGGTGGCCAAAATGGGGTTTCTTCTTTCAGTCATGGCATTGAATTGGGAGTGACAGAAAATAATGTGATTTCTGAATAGAAAATCAATTGAAATTACTTAACAGTTGAATATATTGAGATAATTTCATCATTTCTTATACATTTTCTTTAAGTACTTGCTCCGTTTGTAGCAACAATTTACGATGCTAAGTCTTCGAAGTTACGAAGAGATCCAAGCTATTAGATAAATGCGCAGATCTTTCCTATATTTCATGATAATATCATCATAAAAACTCTGTAAACAAGCTCTCTGCCATGCACTTAAATGTGATTAGCGTAGTATTTATGTAGATAATCCATGAAAGTTAGGAAGTTAGAATCAAGTACCTCATCTATTAAAGATAGTCGGACAAATTTCAGCTGTAAATTGTACTGACGACTAGAAGGAACTATCCCAGCTCAAAAATGTTCGAATGTTTGTAAAGCTTATGGGACTCAACTGCGGGGTCATCAGACCCTAAACTTACAAACTACTTATGAACTAGCTTATACTAATTTCGACACAAACATCCACGCCCGCGGGGGGATTCGAACCCCCGATGGGGACGGCCTCGTGCATCGTAGCACTATCCCAGCATTGGCCTAATTTGATACGAAATTAATGACGAAATAATTGGAGTTTGTGAATCAGTATGGCTTGACAGGGACAAAATTAAAGCGTCACGTTTTTAAAACCCCATAATCGCCTCCAGTAGTGACGCATAAATTTGAAAGTTGGTTCAAAGGTACCAACAACTTTCCTTAGCAGTGGTACAAAAGCGTACTGTCCTGTGACGTCACTCTTGGACTGACGAAGTTTGCGCGAATAAATGGCCAAAGCTCAGCCATGTGATGAAGCTGGATTAATGATGTTGCATAGAGACCAAATTGAAATAGTAGGTCTAAAAAAGCATTAACACCATTTGCTACTTTGGATCACGTTCCAATGTCGCTAAACAGCTTGGAACGGTCTCTAGTGTTTTCACCTTGTATACCACAGCAAAAATTGCAACGTCACTACACTCCAAAGGCGTCAGATAACGTTAGTGGTGTTTCAACTCCAAGATGGATTTATTCTAGATAGCAGTTTTGACCGCTGTCGAGAACGTCGTTCTCGTGGTCATAGCACTGCAAATTGTCGTTTTCGACTACAAAATCTATGGGAATCATCGCGCAAAGGGAAAGGTTTTTCGTGATGTCGGTGTATCTGTAAAACTTTCGTCGACCACTCGTAATAAAAACAACAACGTTGGGCGTTGCGATTCCGGCCTCCATCGCAGATGTGTCAAACGAAGAGGTGAAATGTGGCTAAGATGGGACGTGACGACCTCTCAACCGTGTGACATGTCCACAGTGGTGTTGGTCAGAAAGGTGGCTACATTTGGTGGAAATGCCATCATTAACCCATGAGCTGCCACTAGGATTGTATTGGTCAATCCTGCACTGAACCTTATTCGGTTGTGCGCAATGACTGGTGCCTAATGAATCATCTATATTGACTGAGGTAGCCCATATACATCGACGTACTTATTACTTAAAGATAGATAAAAAAGTAACGAGTTATCAGGTTTCTAGAGAGCAGTGTAAGAAGGGAAATTGAGGCACAATATCTTGGTGTTAAGTTGGACGGAGAGTGGGGTTGCGAATCGCATAGACAGCGATCAGGCTGCTTCTATTGTAGATAGAAGTCAGTGGCACAAGCCTGTTACGGGGCTGATTGCATATAGATTGCAGCCATTCTGTTCTCCTTGTAGTAGCGGGAAAGGGTAGCGGATCTCTCACCTAAGACGCAAAACGGAGCTAGAAATGAAAAACTAGCTGAAATGAGAAGAAATTGGAAGTCATCGCTTTTGAAGCCGGTTGTATGATTCTTCAGTCTATGCCCATTGGTTTCAAGAAACAATGTGACCTGCATAAAAGAATCCTGAATGATAATTCTAGTTACTTTTCAAAGAGCAGTTGAACGAAGCTGCGAAGGATATGTCAGGATTTTTTCCATCGTCACGGGCTTCTTTCATTTCTTCAAGTACAGCGTCTACCCCTAGGCAGAGTTCACTACCCACTGTTCCACTACTGACGGTGACTAAATACATCTCGGAAGTCTCAGATCTTTCTTCTTAGTTCTCTTCAAGCTGAATTATCTAATACTTCTCGATAATGAATATAGGTAAAAACACTGCCCTGTATTTGTAAATTATAAACAAACTTGGTGGGCCGGCCGCGGTGGCCGAGGTGACTGAGGCGCTCCAGTCACGGTCAGCACGGCCTAGTTCGTAAGTAGTTCATAAGTAGTTTGTAAGTTTAGGGACTGATGACCCCGTAGTTAAGTCCCATAAGCTTAACAAACATTTGAACATTTGAAACTTGGTGGATGCTGATGACAAGTACTGTTACAAATGACGAAAACGTCCGTAAAAATCACAGGAATACAATAAAATGAAATACTGGACGAATCTGAACAGCAAAAAATGTTCAAATTCAAATGTCTGTAAATCTATCGGACCAAACTGCGTGGTCCTCAGTCCGTAGCTTACAAACTACTTAAACCTAGGTAAACTAACCTACGTACAAACACACACACCCATGCGCCAGGGAGGACTCGAACCTCCACGGCGAGCTACCGCGCGCTCCGCAGCGCGGTGCTTTAGACCGCTCGACTACTCCACCGCGACAATCTGAACAGCCGCGCCACAGAAGAAAAAATAAGCAGACCTTAATAACTTGGTAGTCGACACTACAAACATCTGCTAATAGAGAGCTAAGGAAAGCGACACTTTACTTCCGAATTAAATTCAAGAAGTAAACTATGCTTTGCATAAAGTTTTGTGTCGATGTATCTTCCAACCACAGACAGGTCAAAAGCCTACGTCAACGGGATATTAAACCCTAAGCTTCCTTCCAGAAGCCTACCCGGTGTTATTGAAGAAAATAGTGCCTCAGGTCGAATCTAAAACGGAAGAGGAATTATTATGTAAATCAGTGACAACAACCACTTATCAATATCATTATCTTACGAGTCGTATAGTTAAAGATAATCCGACACTGCATTTCTACTTCTACTAATTCTACATCTATAGCAGTGTGTTGTTTTACTGAAATGAATTTGAACAAACTGCATGACAGTTATTATAAAATGTGTAATATGTATACAGTTTTTATAATTCATGAATTTAGATCGTAATTGTAATGTGAATTGCAAGAAAAATAAATTTGATTCTAATCAAATATCTAAAACATATTCTTAATTTTTCTTTAGTACGTTTGTTTCTCCTTTCCTCTACATCTACATCTACATATCACAATTAAGTGCCTGGCAGAGGGTTCATCGAACCACCGTTACACTATTTATCTCCCATTCCATTCTCGAATAGCGCGCGGGAAGAAACAACACCTGAAGCTCTCCGTTCGAGCTCTGATTTCTTGTATTTTATTTTGATGATCATTTCTACCTATGTAAGTGGGAGTCAACAATATATTTTCGCATTCGAAGGAGAATGTTGGCGATTGGAGTTTCGTAAGTAGCCTATGAAACTTTTCTAACTGTCGTCTGTTTAGTGGGAAGCTTTCCCTGGAAGATTGATCAGGAATTTGACTAAACAACACTAATACGCCATATGTTCTCGACAAAGATTTTCGCTGCTACAATATCACTATACGAAAAAATAAATTATTAGATAAATAAAAGGAAGCAAGTACCAAGATTAAGTTAGCGGTGCACCGCCCTATCTTTCGGCCAACTTTATTGTATGGGAGTGAATGTTGGGTGGATACAGGTTACCTTATTCATAAGGTAGAGGCTACAGATATGAAAGTAGCAAGAATGATTGCAGGCACTGATAGATGGGAACAATGCCAGGAGTGTGTCCATAATGAGGAAATCAAGGAAAAACTGGGAATGAACACCATAGATGAAGCAGTTAGAGCGAACAGACTGAGGTGGTGGGGTCATGTTACACGCATGGGAGAAGCAAGGTTACCTAAGATACTCATGAGCTCGGCAGCGGAGGGTAAGAGGAGTCGAGGTAGACCAAGAAGAAAGTACTTAGATTCGGTGAATAATGTTTTTGCAGTAAAAGGCACAATATCAGATGAGGCATCAATGTTAGCATTGAATAGGGGATCATGGAGGAATTTTATTAGAGGTAATATGCTCCAGAATGAACGCTGATAGGCATAATCAGTCTCTGATGCTGATGCTGATGATAAATAAAACGAATGCAGTACTTGCCGAGTTGTGTGTGCGCTACGCGCTGAACTGCAGGGGACCTGCTTTCCTTCCTTTTCTCTGGTGTGGACGTGTGTGCTCATCCACAGAAGCTCTGCTAAGTCCCAGGGCTATCTCTCCTGCGCGCAGTACGCGCCTGGCTTTACCACCGGAAAAGGTCACCGGTATTCATTTTGACAGAAGGCTTATTGGAACCTGGGTCGCCCGACAGGAACGGGGAAAAATCTCTGCATCTATCCGGGATTGAATCTTGAAACCTTCAGAACCGGAGACTAGCGGTCAGTCTGCTAGATCGCCACGGCCACAACTAGTGCGGAAAAACTACAAAGACGATTGAAATAACTAACAGAGGTATTTTAAAAGTAGGTTTGATAATTAATTACAATAAGGTTTAAATTACGTATAAGCAACGTAGGGAGAAGTAAGTAATGCAAATTAACAATGACGTCGTTGTATCCTGTTACTGCGATTTTGTGTTTAGGCGGATGAAGACAGAAAATGAAATAAACAGCTGAGTAAGGATGAGCTGGAGTGTGGTTTGTAAACTACGACAGAATGCAGCTTCTACGAATGATCCGCATCTACATCCATATTCCGCAAACCACCTCACGGTGAGGTCTCTAATCTCTCTGATTTTATCCTCGTGGACGTTTTGGGAGATATAAGTAGGCGTAAGTAATATATTGGTTGTCTAAAATGTTCAAATGTTTGTAGAGCTTATGGGACTTGACTACGGGGTCATCAGTCCCTAAACTTACAAACTACTTATGAACTACTTACAACTAAGGGCGGCACAAATATCCATGCCCGAGGGGGGATTCGAACCCCCGACCGTAGTGGCCGTGCGGACCGTGACTGGAGCGCCTCAATTCCCTCGGTCACCGCGGCCAGCGGGACTTAACTACGGGGTCATCAGTCCCTAAGCTTACAAACTACTTATGAACTAACTAAGACTAAGTACGGCACAAATATCCATGCCCGAGGGGGGATTCGAACCCCCGACCGTAGTGGCCGTGCAGACCGTGACTGGAGCGCCTCAGTCCCCTCGGCCACCGCGGCCGGCTATTGGTTGTCTTTTCAAGAACCGTACGCTGTCGGAACTTTGAAAGAAGCCCGTACCGTGATACGGATCGCCTCTCTTGTAACGTCTGCCACTGGAGTTTCCCGCTCGTTTCTGTGACGCTTTCCCACTTACTAAATTAGCTCGTAAAGAAGTGTGCTGCTCTCCGTTGGGTCTTCTTTATGTCTTCTATCAACCGTATCTAGCACTTTTCCCTCACTGATGAGCAATACTAAAGTGTCGGACAAACGAGGGTTTTGAAACCTACTTCCTTTCCTGGCGGACTACAATTCTTGAGGACTGTTCTAAAGAATCTCATTTTTCCATCTGTCTCACCCACGATTAAATTTAAATGTTCGTTCCAATTCTCAAAGGATCTCTCTTTCCATATAAACTCAGCACATTACATTTGTTTATGTCGAGAGTCAATTTCCAAAAATGTTCAAATGTTTGTTGAGCTTATGGGAGTTAACTACCTGTCATCAGTTCCTAAACTTACAAACTACTTATGAACGAGCTAATACTAAGAACGGCACAAATATCCATGCCCGAGGGCGATTCGAACCCCCGACCGTAGTGGCCGTGCAGAACATGACTGGAGGGCACAGACCCCTCCGCCACCGCGACTGACTAGTCAATTTCCATCCCAGCATTAATGCGCTACAGATCCTACTGCATTTCACTACACTTTCCCAGTGTTATGATTTCTCGATATATTATAGCATCATCTGCAGAAAGCCTTATTGAACTTCTGATGGTATCTACGAGATAATTTATATATATAACGAACAGCAACGATCCTACAACACTCCCATGTGGAACGCCAGAAATCACTTTGTCGTTTCAAGACTTGTATCCCTTGAAAAAGAGATGCTGGATTATGTTAATTAAAAACTGTTCAATCCAGTCACACAGTAGGTCTGATATTTCATATGCTCGCACTTTGTTCATCAGAAGCCGCTGTGGAACCGTATCGAACGCCATATAAAAGTCAAGAAACACGGCATCTAGCTTGGAGACTGCATCTACTGTTCTCTGCGTATCGTGGATGAATACCACGATCTGGGTTTCACATGATCGCTGATTTCGAAACACAAGTTGATTCCCACAGTCGAGACTTTCGGTGTCCGTAACTGTCATAATAATTATGTTCTACTACACAGAATCAGAATATGCTGTAAAAGTTCCTTTTGTAATAATTTCATATCACCAGTTGTTAAATTTCATTAGGAACTTGGGCCGTTCCATGTCAGATGGTGTCCAAGAAAATGTTATTACAGTTTATGGAAATTTTCCTTGTTAATACGTTTTTGTTAGGTTACTTTCTTGTCCGTTTATCAGTTCGGTATAAATTTTGCTGCTGATTTTAAACAACATTTACATGATTTAGAGACTTGAAATTTTAAACATAGCTCAGAACTGCATCACTGTAATACTGCGGGGGTAGTAACCATCTAGCAGCTATAGCGGAGCGGCTGACATCGAAAAACGGGATGACGAAGAGTCATCATGCAGAGCATGGCCTGTCAACTCTGAGTCCCTACAAGATTGCGTCACAGCATCTACAGGCGCAATGTGTGTAAGTAATTACCTTCTACAGAAAGTCCGCGGCAGCTACTTCGATTTATAGAAATAACTCTGTAATGGCAGAAGCAGAAGCTTCTCGGGAGCTATTCGCACTGCTCTGTTTATATACATGACAGCGTTGTTTGTGGCTCTACGGAATGCATCGATTTAATGTTTGTTTCAGTCGCGTCATCCTGACAATGTTATCAGTTGCACCACGGAATGTTAAAACGAAATATGGATTGGCCTTGATATTGTCAATGTCGCATTCTGACACGTGGTGAGAAACGTTTTCCATCCTTGCATTAGGCATAACTCTCGCATCTCACAAATAAAGAGTATTTATATGTAATTTTCCAGTAAGAAACCCGCTGCATAATCCCTGCATAATCCCACAAATGCTGCTTGTCGCCTACACAGTTTTGAACTTTGAATGGCCTCCCGTTTGGTTCCACAGAGATTTATACGAAGGAATGGACACACATTGTGATGTGGTGTTAAGTATGACTCATTCCCTTCAAAGTACGAACATCTTTGAGCGGTGTCATAAGGAAAGAAGGAAGGAATATTAGGGTTTCACGCCCCGTCTAGAGCGTGATCATAAGAGACGGAGCATAGGCTCCGATTGTTTCCTTAATGATGGGGTAGAAAATCGGCCCTGCTCTTTCAAAGAGATCGATTGGTAGGATACAGACATCAAGAAATCGTGCGTTTACCATTGGATGGCCGCGGCGGAATAGCCGAGCGGTCTAAGGCGCCTCGCTGCGGAGCGCGCGGTTGCTCACCGTCGGAGGTTTGAATCCTACCTAGGGCATGGCTGTGTGTGTTGTAATTAGGCTAGTTCAAGTAGTTTGTAAGCCTGAGGACTGATAACCGCAGCAGTTAAATCTCATAGATTTAAAAACATTCGCACATTTTGAACATCGATCGGTTCGATTTCAAAAGTAAACAAATTTGAAAAACTACGTTCTTCACTACGCACATTATTCCCACATAGCCCCTGCTTGAGCACTGTGTCCGGATGTTTGGAGTAATTTATTAGTATTGTGCTATAATGGCAAGGCCATTGGGAGTGTGTGTGTGTGTTGTTCTTATGTTGGTTTAAATTAAGTTGTTTGTAAACGTAGGGACTAATAACCAAAGAAGTTAAGTGCCATTTATTTACAAACATTTGAACATATTTTTTGCAAGGCAATTTACGTGGCTCTCAAACTGGCATAAATATGTTAGATATACAGGGTGTTTTAGGAGGAATAGTACATATTTTAGGAGGTGAGAATATAGACGAATTGCGATAACATGCCAGATAACGTTTGTCCAATTTTTATTTAGTGTAGAGATACAGATGTTAATACGTAAACCAAAGCAACTCAAATCAAAGGCAAATGAGTACATATTCACTGACTCTTCCGTCGGTTCTTGGTAGAACATCATCATATTGAATTAAAAACACAATTTTGTGCGTGTTCTACAAGATTATTTTTATTTAGTTTTCAGACTTGAAAGTGTGAAGATGGTCTTGTAAGAAGGAAACCGTTTAACTAAATAAAGATAAACATGTAGAACGAACACAGAATTGTGCTTTTAATTCAGTATGACGATGTTCCGCTTGAAATCAAGCTAATAATCAGTGAACATGTCCTCATTTGCTTTTGCTTCATGTTTGTTTGGATTACATACTAACAGCTGTATCTCTGTAATCAATAAAATTGGCCACATGTTATGTTATACGACATTTTATTGCAATTCGTCTATACTACCACATCCTAAAATATTTACTATTCCTCTTGAATCTAATTGAAGATGATAAACATACATTTGTATATGTACAGCTAGATTATATAACATACAATAGTGAAGTGGCCTAAGGTTCATTTATTCACTGCAGATGCGGAAACATCGTTCGACCTCTTGCGGGAGATCGGTATGGTGAGGGAAATAGGACCATGAATGATACAGTAGGGGCGCCTACTTCCGTTGTGAGAATTTGGGGCGGACTAGAGGCGAGCTCGGATAACCAGGGGCTTAAGGTTACCACTGGTTTCATGTGGAAAATGTGGGTTTTAATCCCTTTTCGGCACAAATTTTCACTTGTAGGCCTTTAATTATGGGCCAACGGCCTTGTCGCAGTGGATACACCAGTTCCCGTTAGATCATCGAAGTTCATCTGTTGGCAAGCGAGGTGCACTCAATCCTTGCAAGACCAAATGAGCTACTTGACTGAGAAGTAGCGGCTCCGGTCACGAAAACGAACGCAACGATCGGGGTTGTTGGGTGCTTGACCACGACCCCTCCATACCACATCCGGTGGCAACTTCGAGCGGAAGATGACACGGTGGCTGGTCAGTACGCGATAGCCCATTCGAGGCCAGTGTGGGACGGAATTTAGTTTAATTTTAGGTCTTTAATTATTCCAATGCTCTAATACAGCCAAAGATATTCTTTTCCATTCTTTCCATACTCCTCCCCCGTAGAAGGAAAATGTTATCCCATCAGAAAATGTTCAAATGTTTGTATAGTTTATGGGACTTAACTACGGGGTCATCAGTCCCTAAACTTACAAACAACTTATGAACTAGCTAAGACTAAGGACGGCACAAATATACATACCCGAGGGGGGATTCGAACCCCCGAACGTAGTGGCCGTGCAGACCGTGACTGGAACGCCTCAGTCCCCTCGGCCACCGCGGCCGGCTTATCGCAGCAGATACGAACTGGACATCGTTCTAGCGACGATGTGGGCCACAAGCGGGGATATAAAAAGACGCAAGTGACTTTGACAAAGGGCAGATTGTTAGGGCCCTCCGCCCGAGGAGCAGCAATTCGAAATAACGAAGCCTGTCGACGCTACAGCTCTGAGAGTCCAGGGAAATTGGCTGTAAGACGCCGAAGCCACGAGTACGCCAAGGTGTTGGACGACTATTACCTAAAGAGATCAACGACATCCTAGTTGGCCACGCGACGTGCTCGTGCGATGCCACGCAGAGTAGGTAGGGCTCCCGTAGCTAATTGGCTGGCCTCTACCTCGGAATATGAATATATAAAAAGTGCAAGGGCCGTGTTACAATACGGAAACGGAATGACAGTAGCACTGCAAGTGATGGAGAAGTGAGAAAATACAGCGGCAAAATTCGTATTTCTCATTCGAAAGAGGAGATTTAGATGCCAATATTTTTCATTTATAGGTCACGGCTTGGATTGTGCTCTAATAGTTGTGTGTATCTAAAAAGTGAAAGGTATCTGAGAAATTGCATATTAATAATCGTATTCAAGAAACCTCAATTAAAAACTTTACATGAACGTGTAGCGGCTTTTGATAGGGATATTACTTGTTTGTAAAGGTCAATATTTCAATCTTGTAAGACTGCCGTTAATTGTAAAATTAATTCTAGCTGAAAAGAGCCAGTTAAAAGCTTGCTTTAAACACATAATTCTGGCCGTAAAAACCAGTTAAAGGATTCGCGTGAACTACGGACTACTTCATGCAACAGAATCTTGTTCTCCGCCCAAAATTTAGAACTGACTCAAAATTTACATTAGCAGCAGGAAGACAAAGAGACGGTGGCCGACACACGTCTTAGATCTTGAGAATTACACACAATCATTAATATACAAGCCACCGCGAACTAAAAAATTTCATTGAGGTGGCTAAGGGAACATTTATTGCGCAACGAAATTAAAATATGATAATTTGCCTCTGAATTTGTTCTCAGCACTGGTGAAAAACAACATTAAATAAAAAAGGGAGGGTATTCATAAACAAATATTCATAAGTAGGATGAAATTTCACTGACAATAAATTATTTATTCAGTTCAAACATGAGCAAATGGGGGAACCAATTTTGTTAAGCAATAAAAATGCATCCCATTGAAAATCAAGCAAAAGTAATCTGAACTGAATATCGTCGGGGGAGGGATTTACAATCAACAAGCATTCAGCCACTCACACGCGCGACGCAAAGCGAAACTCACCCAACTCAGCGTGTTGATACGAAGTAGAAGCAGGCGCCGCTATCGTAGGTGAAATTCAGCGAACCAGGATGAACCACACAACACAAAGAAAATAAACTTCGTAGGTGGCTCTGGTCTGTCTTTCTTTACTTGAGATGGTACGCGATAATAGAGAGATTAATTTCCATTTAAATCAAGCCGTGAGCATTCAGACTTACTGAGACACACGGCACGTGTCTGCTACATTACTTATTCGCACCTCACTGAAGTCGAAGTGCTTAAAACTCGTATTCATTTCAACAAAAATCAACGGAATCATAGATTACGAAGCAATAATACACAATAGTAAGGGACTGGTATGCGAGCAGTGGCGAGAATTCACCACGAAGTCGGAGTTCGGAACCACGTGGTTCCGAAAACCAGTAAAAATACAAAAATTCAATTTCCGAAAAATAGCTACGGCATGTAACCCTTAGAAATGTGTAGGATATCATAAGGGAGCTAAAGAAATACAGCCAGACGCGATTTGAAGGCTTTACACGGAAACCAGAAAAAAATAGAATAAATTCAAAGTAGTAGTAAATCAACTACGAAATACGGTATACATCCCCTAGAAATACGTAGTATTTCATAAACAAGCTAATAAAGGGGATAGTACAAGGCTAGAAGAAAATTTACTGACGAAGTCTGAATGCAAAGTACAAGTTTGGAAACGAAGCTGCAGTTTAAAATATACAGAGAGGAGATCACGATGTACTAAGGGAAATCAGAAATTTACATGTATGATTTCTTGCCTGAAGGGCATAGAAACAGACACAGGGGTAACTGAAGGCTTTGTTCTAAGAAAACACCACCTGGAGTACATATCACCCACTGAAGGAGAAAACGGAAAGGAATATTTCACATGCACTATACAGAATAAAAATATTCCAGCACATTAGTCGCATCCGACATAGCTAGAAAGAAATTACACAGAGTTCTTACACCACCAGCTAGTCTCACAAAGGTTACCGATTCCCAGCTGTTATAAAATCAAATTAGTTACATATTCACCGCGTTTACCTATGCAGAATCACCGAAATGAAATTGAATACACTTCCGTACATGATCAGAGAAATGTATCCCAAAAAATGAACCTAAGGTCTGAAATCTAAATTGAACAAACCAGACAACGAATCGCTACCATCTCAAGGGAGGAAAGAAAATCAGAACGTCTTACCAGGTCGAAGCGCAGCCACAGAGTGAGTAGTCGGCCAGCAAGTCCCCACCACCACCGGAAATCGGTAAAAACCCAGAAAACCAAGATGATGGGGAGAGGCTAGACTCGCACGTCTTACCAAGGCTTGCTACCAGGCATTGCCAACCCAACTTGTAACCAAAGGGTCAGGAACCTCTTTGGTAACATCAAAAGCAGAGGTTGGTAATGACTGCCTAACAACACGAAGCCAGAGAAACACTAGTAGCGAGCAGCCATCAGCCGACGACGAAAATTCTCATACATACACTCGGACTCCCATGCTAGAAGATGCTCATACATGCACATGCAGAATAAAGCAAGTACACATTCTCACAGGGACAGTGGCGTCATGGAGAAACCGTTCATATTGCTATATTCATAGACACAATGATAAATTATTAGCATAATAAAATGCCAGCAATATTAACACAGTATTACAGAAACTAACATTTGAAAACATGAAATGAAATGCTATTCCTCATGCCTCCAAACGAAAGGGGTTCTCGTTTAGCAAAAAAGCCCTTCTAGTGAACTTAGATAAATCACAAACTTAAAAACGTAGGGAAGACGGCAGACAGCCGTCTTTCAATTTCGAATGTGTGACATTATTAAATAGACATAGTTGCGTCTTAACAGACATCAAAATCTCAAATCACCTGCATGGCAGGACGTTGACGCTGGTTTCATAGCATTATGATACAATTTACGGCTTCTTGTGTGTATTGCACACACTGAATTTCATTCTGACAGATTCTTCCGTCGCTTCTTGGTAGAACATAATCAAGTAAATGAAAAACAAAATTTTGTGTGTGTTCTACGAGTTTATTTTTGTTTACTTAACCGATTTTCGGCTTAAGAGGCCATCTTCAGAGTACTGACTGCTGTGTCAAAGATGTTACAATGTTTTGATATAGTATTGGAAGAGATGACAAATGTCAACACTTAGATCGACATACACCGTAAAACATTTCTTCAACGTCGTGTTATTACAATTAGCAACTTAAAAACTGAACAGTAATAAATGTATATACAATGCGTGGAGGATAAAACAAGGAATAAATTTGAATATAACCTGGGAACTGGAACTACCTACTCTTATAAACAAACTGATAAAGCATTATCAGTTTGTTTATAACAGTAGGTAGTTCCAGTTCCCAGGTTATGTTCAAATTTATTCCTTGTTTTATCGTCCTCACATTGTAAATTAAATTATTACTGTTTAGTTTTTAAGTTGCCAATTGTAATAAAACAATGTCAAAGAAGTGTTTTACTATGTAAGTCGATCTAAGTGTAGACATCTGCCATCTCTTCCAATACTGTATCAAAACATTGTAATATCTTTGACATAGCATTCAGTACTCTGAAGATGGCTTCATAAGCCGAAAACCGGTTAGGTAAACAAAAATAAACTCCTAGAACACACACAAAATAATGTTTTTTCATTTACATTGAATTTCATTGTGAATATATCATACTCTGCAATTTTTGGCTGAACACATAATAATGTGTAGAGTAAATGAATTCATTTTTGAAATAAAACACAATGTTCTGTTGGCTCTTGCACATTATTTCTGGCGCACGAAACTGTATACTGCTTGATTAAAATGTGTTGTGAGCATAGTGTGTGTTTTACTTTATTTTAGTTAGCAGTAGTTTTTCGAAGGTTCTCGCATTTAATAAGAAACTGCATGTTGAAGACTTTTAATGGAATTGGTATTCTACTCAATTATTAGAGTGCTGCAGCGTGCTACGTTAGACTAGATACGCCTCGCCTGGTAAAGAGGGACCGAGCCGCCCATGTTATGCCCACATGACTGCTCGGTTTCGTATTCGCTGTACGTCTGTTGTCCGGACTCTGGGCATGAGAATAACGGAATATGAACGGTCACTGCGAGTCTCGCCTCAGCTCACCACGACTCGCTGTGCAGCACTGACCACTCTGTGTTCTCTCTCTCCCTCCCTCCCTCTCTCCCCCCCCCTCTCTCTCCCTCTCTTTGTTTCCCGCGCGCGCGCTTTGCCTTCTCTCCTTTTCTTACCTTTTTTACCACAAAAGTAATATCACTGACTGCATTAACGTCTTACAGAACGTGAAAAATTATTTATTTATGTACCGTTACCAAATAGAAGACTTATTCTACCACGACGCACACACGTCATTAGTACTATTCCTGTAACCCAGAATGTGACTTATTTATGAAGAAAATATACAATTAATCTATATCTATAAATGTGAATGTCTGTTCGGTGTACGTTTATCACGCCTGAACCACAAGACATAAAGAGCTAAAAATTTGTACAGTTACTATGTCTATCCGGGGAAGGCTTTAGGCACGGTTTTATGCCGATCGGATAGCTAAAATGTTCAAATGTTTGTAGAACTTATGGGACTTAACTACGGGGTCATCAGTCCCTAAGCTTACAAACTACTTATGAACTACCTAAGACTAAGGACGGCAAAAATATCCATGCTCGAGGGGGGACTCGAACCCCCGACCGTAGTGGCCGTGCAGACCGTGACTGGAGCGCCTCAGTCCCCTCCGCCGGCTTCGGATAGCTATATATATGTTCGGTGTACGTTTATCACGTCCGAACGTCAAAACGCAGAGACTTAAATATTTGTACTAATTTATACCTGAGGAAGGTTTTAGGAACGGTTTTATAGCGATCTGATTGATATTTAGTAATTTGAACAATATAACGCGAAATGCGGAACAATAATTACTCTTTGAAAATTGTATTTACTCTTTGAAAATGGTTTTATTAGTTGCATTGTTGATTGAGGGTTGATAATGATAAAAGGGTGGAGTATATTGGGATGGAAAGTTATCGGTGTATATAAAATTCTATGTGTGTGTGTGTGTGTGTGTGTGTGTGTGTGTGTGTTAATATTTCCCTCTGCAGCGAAAACTACAGAACGCAAACGAATGGTCTGTGTGTAGTTGTTGTCCGAAGTCTGCCGTTGTACACCATAGCAGTTTCATGCCGATAGCTATAAGGAGGTGGAAGATATGGTGGTTGAAAGTCGTCAAATCATAAAACAATTCGGACTGAAGGCCAGCGATGGCGTTTGCGACTCTATAGCAAGGAGATTACGTACAGAGAAACGTGATGCCACAGACCATATCTTTGGTCTAAAAAAAAAAAAAATGTTCAAATGTTTGTATAGTCTATGGGACTTAAGTACGGGGTCATCAGTCCCTAAACTTACAAACTACTTATGAACTACTTACGAACTAGGACGGCACAAATACCCATGCCCGTGGGGGGATTCGAACCCCCGACCGTAGTGGCCGTGCAGACCGTGACTGGAGCGCCTCAGTCTCCTCGGCCACCGCGGCCGGCTATCTTTGGTCTATGCGTGCTACAGTGTCTTCAGCTCTTTCCCTGTAAGGATAGGCATACGAATAAGGAAATAAGAATAAATAAAGCAGTTAAAAAGAAATTTCTTTAATATATATCTTTAAAAAAATCGATATGCCGTTTCGCGCATTACATCAAGTGATTAAAAATGTTTATTTCTAAAGAAGGTATTGTATTTCATTTCATCCTTCAAAACCAGTCTCATAGCACACTACTGAAAGATAGCTTATCTATCATAATCAACCAACACGCGAGCGGAGCCGTGGGTTTAAGCTAGTATTATATATTGAGAGGAGTAGCTCATGACACTTTTCACTTCAAAAAAATGTTCAAATGTTTGTATTGTCTATGGGACTTAACTACGGGGTCATCAGTCCCTAAACTTACAAACTACTTACGAACTAGGACGGCACAAATATCCATGCTGGAGGGGGGGATCCGAACCCCCGACCGTAGTGGCCGTGCAGACCGTGACTGGAGCGCCTTAGTCCCCTCGGCCAGCGCGGCCGGCCACTTTTCTCTTGTTGGCTATAAGAGAACATTTATACTTATTATGAATTAGTGGCAGATCTGTGACGCGTTCGATATTTAACTGGCTATGGCGACTTTTCAATAGTATGCCTTCTTTACTGAAACACCGTTCAGTAGGCGCACTTGTTGCTGGGATACTTAAAATACGTCTTGCAACTGCAGATAGTCGTGGGAGATCTTTCTCGTGTCTGTCTCACCACTACAAGCTATTATCATCTCCGGGATGCATTAAAATATGCAGATCTACTTCTTCCGCTGCGGAGGGTTCGTTACTCTTCCGTCCCTCGAAACGATCTATCTTTCTAGGTGGCAACGTTACTGCACTGAAAAGTCCTGCGATAAACTTAAGAGAGAGAAGTAATACAGTTGTGATGCGTAAATGAAGCCGTAATCGAATAGAGCCTGTTTTGGGTGGATGAAATATCACACGAATTACAATACTTTCATTTCGTTACGAGACACTACGAAGTTAAATGTTCAAATGTTTGTAGAGCTTATTGGACTTAACTACGGGGTCATCAGTCTTTAAACTTACAAACTACTTATGAAGTAGCTAACACTAAAGACGGCACAAATATCCATGCCCAAGGGGGAATTTGAACCCCCGACCGTCGTCGCCGTGCAGAACGTGACTGGCGCGCCGCAGACCGCTCGGCCACTACGAAGTTAGTGCATAAAAACGATTACCAACAGATTTGTATGCTGTACCTGCATAACTCGCATTGTGACACACTGCTAAGAATTTCTGGTTTTATTTTTCTCAGGCTTATTGATATAACGGAATGACGGCCGGAGGAACTCAGCAGTGTTTTGTTTGGAGGTAATTATAATTTTCTTACGTGGGAGAATCGGGGCACAGATTTAATTTCTTGCATCTTCTGTAAAAATAGGCACGTCGCTGGTGTAAATAAATCACAGACGTTAATTAGAAAATCTGAAAATACTGCCATACTAATTTTGTTACTACCGGTGTTCCTGCTCGAGTTGTAAGATTTCTGACAACTGTTCATTATTTTTTATTTTTCTGTTAAACTAAAAACCAACAATTTAGACCAATTTATGCATGATAAGTTTCCAAGACAGGTAAGGTTTCCGTCCAATGTGGACAGAAATATATTGTAGAAGTCGGTATTTAAGTTCTTTAAGTGCAAGCTACACATTTATTTCATGCTTACTTCTTACTATAGTTGCACGATTCCTGAAAGGCGCACTAGGAATGAGAAGCCTTAGCTGGATGTCGTCATTCACGGAAAAGGTGGGCTTATGCGAGTCAGACACAGCCACAAACACGGCCAAGGCTTCCATGCTCGGCCACAACAGTCAGACAAACTGTAGACTCGCTCCATCCTTGTATGCTCGACTGCGGATATTTATGCCGAATGCCTACCCACCTATGCCGTGCTCGACTTAAATGTTCAAATGTTTGCAAATATGTGAGACTTAACTACTCTGGTTACCAGTCCCTAGGCTTACAAACTACTTAAACAAACTGAAACATAAGGACAATACACACACACACACACACACACACACACACACACACACACACACACACACACACACACACAATGCCTGAGAGAGGACTCGAACCTCCGACGGGGAGCAACCGCGCGCAGCAGCAAGGCGCCTTAGAGCGCACGGCCATTCCACCGTAGATGCTCGGCACATGACGCGTTTCGCACTCTCTTACTCTCTTACTCGGTCATGCTGGACTATCAATTACATCTTGACACATGTTATGTAATTATCCTTTTAATTGAGTTGCTTCTTGTCACTGAATATGCTTTATATCCTTCGTAACTAAGGTAGAGTAACTTGAAAATGTGTTATTAGTTACGCAAACGTGTTGACACGTTATTAACGGGTAGATACTACGCTGCGTGGGAATGGCCATGCGGTCGAAGGTATCTTGTCACGGACTGCGCGACCACTCGGAGATTTGAGTCCTCCTTCCAGAAATGGGTGTGTTTATTGCTCCGAGGATAAGTTAGTTTGTAAGTTTAGGGACCGATGACCTCACGAGTTTGGTCTTTTAATTTTACAAACATTTGAGGCAGATGCTACATAATTTATCAGAAATCATTGGACTTACTAGAATCGACTTTTCACTCCAAAACACAGATCGTAGTAATTGACAGTATGTCATCAAGTAAAACGGAAGTGATATCTGGCGTTCCCAATGGAAGCGTTATAGATCCCCTACTCTTCTTTGTGTTTGTAAACGATTAGGAGATAATCTGAATATCTCTCTTACACACTTCGCGGATGATGCTGTCGTTTATCCGTTAGGGAAGTCAACAGAGGATAAAAGCAACTGCAAAGCAATTTAGATGAAATTTCTACATTGTGCGAAAATTGGCAATTAATACCAAATAATGAAAAGTGTGAAGTAATACATATCACCACTAAAAGAAATCTGCTGAACTTCAGCCGCGGCCGTGCGCATTGTGGCGCTATGCTCCGATGCGCGAGGCCGTTCCCCGTCGGGGGCTCGAATCCTCCATCGGGAATGGATATTTGTGCTGTCTTTAGTATAAGGTAGTTCATAAGTAGTTTGTAAATTTAGGGATATGACCATCCCAATAAAATAAGAGTAATCATATCTTCCCGCGGGCTATTAGAGAATGGAACGGTAGAGAAAGGCTAGGAAAGTGGTTATTGAACCCTCTGCCAGGCACTTAAATGTGATTTGCAGAGTATCTATGTAGATGAAATAAGTTACATACCAATGAAAACATAAATATATAGTCATTCCGTCTCAAGGTGTAATAAAGTTGAATAACAAATCTGACAACAGCTGCTAACATGGAGTACTGAATTAAATAACAGCCGGCCGCGGTGGCCGAGGGGACTGAGGCGCTCCAGTCACGGTCTGCACGGCCACTACGGTCGGGGGTTCGAATCCCCCCTCGGGCATGGATATTTGTGCCGTCCTAGTTCGTAAGTAGTTCATAAGTAGTTTGTAAGTTTAGGGACTGATGACCCCGTAGTTAAGTCCCATAAGCTATACAAACATTAGAACATTAGAATTAAATAACAAAGATGTATTAACAACGTATTTTAATCGAGCGGTTCACTCATGGATTAGCAAGCAACCAAAACTGTCCACACAAAAGTATGCTACGAAAGCAGCTTCTGTTTTATATGAAATATGAGGAATATTTTACTCCCCCCAATATTACGAATGCGAGCAAAACTCATGCAGATTACAAGTAACGTATTATAATGTGATTAACTGTAAATACACTCACACAACATCGTAATCAGAAACACGGTGTTATGAATCCATCGTCTGTTTTGAACAAAAGCAATATGGACCAAATATGGAAGACTATAAATCATCTGTAAAGAAGCCGAGATTACAGTCTGATAACATTGTAGCGCTCCAAGTGAGGGTGAGGCGAACCAGAGGGGTGTTACGGGAAATCCCTATATGAGTTTCGGGGCCGTGGCAACTACGGCTTAGTGGGCTGCGCCGTCGCTGATAGCGTCAGCTAGGGGATCACTGTCCGCTCTGCATGGCGTCGCGGCCTTCTCTTTGACGTCGGCGTTTCATCACAGAACATGGACCTGCAATGTTTCTTCCCTCTGAAAAGCAGGATAGGCAACACTGTAGCAGAGTATAATCCTCGTGCTGCCACAAGTATTGCGGTGCACACCGTTCAACTCACGTTATGTTCCTCTACAACAGACGACCCCTAGATATTAATCCATCGACGTCGTCAATGGCGAAATAAAATACAAACATCTAGATATCTTCCAGAATGAAACTTTCACTCTGCAGCGGAGTGTGCGCTGATATGAAACTTCTGGCAGATTAAAATTGTGTGCCGGAACCGGGACTCGAACCTGGCACCTTTGCATTTCGCGGACAAGCGCTCTACCGACTTTTTTGTGTTTATCTGGTAGATCTATGGTTCGCGGACGTTAGTTTAGTACGTTCGTGGTTGTTCGTTGAATGGTTGGCTCAGCTTTTTTATTACAGAGGGCGTTCTGCCCCCTGACCGGGCGTGCTGAACCACGGCGCCCGGCCGCCTGAGCTATCACGACACGATTCACGCTGCCGCCTCACAACTTCACTTCCGCCAGTTCCTCGCCTCCTACTTTCCAAACTTCACAGAAGCTCTCCTGCGAACCTTGCAAGACTAGCACTCCTGGAAGAAAGAACGCTTGTCCGCGAAAGGCAAAGGTCCCATGTTCGAGTCCCGTTCCGGCACACAATTTTAATCTGCCAGGAAGTTTCATGTAGATATCTTAACTGTTTTAAGGTGTTGAAAGACATTCAACGGTGGTGTTTGTAAGTTTTTGCCAGATTGGGACTCGAGTCCGACTTTCCCGTTTGAGGCCAGCGGCCGGCCGCGGTGGCCGAGGGGACTGAGGTCACGGTCTGCACGGCCACTACGGTCGGGGGTTCGAATCCCCCCTCGGGCATGGATATTTGTGCCGTCCTAGTTCGTAAGTAGTTCAAAAGTAGTTTGTAAGTTTAGGGACTGATGACCCCGTAGTTAAGTCCCATAAACTATACAAACATTTAAAACATTTGAGGCCAGCGGCCGCCTGAACTATTTGGCTATCCCGCAATACCCAGATTCTTAACCTACCGTACACTGCTGTTGAAGTGTACCCCGTCCATTATTCCTCGTGCTTGTAGATTTTGCTATGTTTCCATAAGGGATTGATCGTGAATATGCTGTGGAATTGTCACCAGTCTGTCGAGGCAATTATTCAATTGTATATATGTTGTCTGTTCTGTGGGACATGTCCGAAAAAACATACACCATATGTCACAAGAGTAGAACTAAGCCATAGTGGTTTGAAGAACACGACAGTGAACCCACGTTAATTTTATTTATTGGAGGTAAATCCCATTTACATGAAAAAAAAAGCCTTATTATTGGGACACGTTGAGTTTCGGAACTTTAAACTCCCATATTCAGCTGTATAAATAACTGAAACATAGAAAGGCCAGGGGGAGGGAGGGGGAAGCAATTATAAATATAATACGAAGTACTTTAACAACCCACAAAACTGCAAATTAAAGAGGTGATGGAGGAGATGGGAAGCATCCGCCATGGTTCGACAACCGAGATACAAGACTGCTACCGAAGCAAAGAGATCATCACTGCAAATTGTAACGTAAAGGTTGCCATTCGCGCTGTTTTTAACGACTGCGAAAGTAAAGTTCTCTTACAGATTTGGCAGAAAATCCTGAAGTTTTGGTCTTTTGTTAAATTTGTGAACGCATCGAAACCGATGTCCAGGCACTCTGTGACGTTTATGGCGTTGAAACAAGAATTACATACATAAGTTCCAATTACTAAACATCATTTTCACATCTGTTTCACACAGTTGGAATAAACTGTAGTTCCTCGTATAAATCGTCGTACGGACGAGAAAATTCAGATATCGAAATAAATGACAGAGTGATTGAAAAGCTGTTGAAATTTATCAGCAGAGGAAAGGTCGTACGGCCTGATGGGATACCAGTTCGATTTTACATAGAGTATGTGTAGGAACTTTAAAGAAGACTCTTCGACCAAATGCACAAACTATACGCCTATATCTCTCTATCTGCGCTCAAGTATTATGACATACATGGAGGCCAAAAATCTCCTGTACAAAGATCATCATGGGTTCCGAAAGCAACGAACACGTGAAACCAAGTTTGCACTAGACCCAGAGGGCAATAGATACAGGTTCTCAGATGCCGTGTTTCTTGTCTTTGAAGAGACATTCGATGCGGTTGCGCACTGTCGTATAGTGAATGAAATACGATATCTTACAGACCAAATGAGATTGGACTGAATAGTTTTTGGCTAACAGAACGCAGCATGTGATTATCAACGGAGAGAAGTCTTCAGATATGAAAGTGATTTCTGGCATGGCATGGCTTTCACAATATATACAAATGGCCTCGTAAATAACGTCGGAAGTCCGACGAGGCTTTCCGAGGATGATACTGTGGTGTATTTAGAAGTTGCAACGCTGGAAATCTGTTGATAAATGTAGGAGAATCTGCAGCTTATGGACGCATCATACAGGGAGTAGCAACTGACTCTCAACATAAACAAATGTAATGTACTGCGAACAGATGAAAGAAAGATTATTTATTATAATACCCGGCGTCGTCCGGGTAATTATTTATTCCAATCTCCAATTAGTACATCTCCCCTTCCCTTTTCTCTCTCTGATCACCTTCTGTTTTCTTGTCTCTCTGTTCGTTTCCTCCCCTCCCCTTTCACTTTCTCTCTCTGTTCATCTTCTCGTCTCCCTTCTCTCTATTCACCTGCTCCTCCCTCGCCCTCCCCCCCCCCCGATTCCTCCTGTCCCTTTTCTGTCCATTTCCTCCTCCGCCTCCTTCTGTTCATCTCCTTTCACCTGCCTGTCACCATCTCCATTCTCTCATTTTTCTCCTCTCCCCTCTCTCTGTCCGTCTCGTCCCTCCCCTTTCTGTCCGTCTGCTCCTCCACCTACTCCTCTCCCTCCTATATATGAAAACATACATATATGCGCCAAGTTTCATGGTGACTGGTCAACGGTGTTATAGTTGCAAGGTACGCTCCACTATGCTAAGTTCACTGGATTGCAGATATTAAAAAAAAAATTAAAAAAAAAATAAACTTCATGAAAACATACACTTATGTGCTGACTTTCATGGTGACCAGTCAAAAAATTTGGATGTTTCTTTTCACGTATCCTCCGCCAGGCACCTACGGAGCCTTACGAAAAATAGCCCATGTATTAATTCGAGGTATAAGCTATGTTCCTTCCACATTTCATTCAATTCCGTCCTGCCGTTTCAGCGTGAAAAGTAATAAACGAGTTAACCAGCTGTAAGGTACCCTGCGCCATGCTCCGTACGGTGGTTTCCTAACGGTAGCCCATGCGTTAATTCAGATTATAAGCTAACTGCATTCCAAATTTCATTCAAATACGTCCAGCTGCTTTAGTGTGAAGAGAAACATATGTATAAACCCACTGTAATGTACCCTCCGCCACACACCATACGGTGGCCTACGAAAGATAGCCCACATATATTGTCTCGTTGAAATGGAAGCAGGCTTGACTTCGAAGGCAACTGAACTTATACTGAAAGGTGGTTTATTACGAACTTAACATACGCACAGCACTAACTGCCTCTCGCGCAGAGTGCTCTGCTACTTATACACAGACAGCATGTACCAGAAATTAGAAGAACAGTTCACATAAGAAACAACTAGAAATTACAAGTGAACATAGGAAAGATCCAGAACATTCTGGAATTGTTAAATTGAAAGAAATAATTTTTTGACGGTGGGCGGGATTAAACCGGCGACCGTCAACACCGCAGTCAATGACGCTATACCCTGCGCCACGCCGGCAGTCGGTATACGTGGTCTCTCGTGGCAATATTAATCAAGGTATAAGCTACTTCTGTTCCAAATTTCATTCATATCTGTCCAACCATTTCAGCGTGAAAGCACACTCCGCCATGCACCATACGAAATTTATTTCAGCATGCCTATAACCTCAGAGTGAGGGTAAGCAATGAGTTAACAAACAAACAATAATTTTTATATATAGGATTACACAATTGCAGAACAATCGCTGTAAGCAGGTTCTTTAATAAAATATGTGGAAGAAGGCAATAGGAGCTATCTGAAGTAAAACAATTCCGTAAAAGTAATTATGGGTAGTACAGATGCGTGCCCGAGATTCTTTGGCAGATTCCCCAGGAAGTATAGTCAATCAACTAAGGAAGCAGTTCGCAAAACACTCGTTCGCCCAATATCTGAATACTGTTAGTCAGTGTAGATTCGTATAAGATAGCTGATCGCGGAGATAGCGAAGATCCAAAGGAGGGGAGGACGCTTCGTTACAATTTCATGTAGTAGTCGTGACAGTGCTAAGGAGATAATCGGTAAACTCCAGTGGCAGACGCTGTAGGAGAGACATTCTGCATCACGGTGTGGGTTCCGAGATAGTTTCTTCATAAGTCAACTAAATGCTACCTACGTTACCTCGCAGATAGACCAAAAGGAAAAAATCAGAGAGACTAGATTTCGTTCGTAGGGATACCTGTAGTGCCGGCCGCGGTGGCCGAGGGGACTGAGGCGTTCCAGTCACGGTCCGCACGGCCACTACGGTCGGGGGTTCGAATCCCCCCTCGGGCATGGATATTTGTGCCGTCCTTAGTATAAGGTAGTTGATAAGTAGTTTGTAAGTTTAGGGACTGATGACCCCGTAGTTAAGTCCCATAAGCTTAACAAACATTTGAACATCTTTGATACCTGCAGTCTTTACCCACGAACCAAACGCGACCGAAACAGGGAATGGAAACAGTGACTGTGAAACACGACCGCCATAAACCCTGAAGTGGCTTGAGGAGTGAGGTTGTAGACGTAGATGTAAAGACGTCATGTTGGGCCAGACAGTAGAACGCTAAGAGTCGTAGTATATCAGATGGTACTAGAAAGAATCGCAGGGTCGAGATAAAGTATAGGACAAAATTTTGAGTCCTGACTAAGTTAGGGAGAAGGAACAGAAACAAACAACTATACTCAGTTCATAATATCCACGGGTGTACTGCCGGTCTATAGTGTCCAACGGGCACAATATTTCGGCGATCATACATGTCGCCATCATCAGGTGAACTGACGGACTGAGCTCCTGGAAACGCGCCGGCACGGAGATCCGCACGCTACGGCTGCTCGAAGGGAACTGGGTTCTCGCCCGGTAGCGGGCCATTTAAATACCCTCGGCCCGCGGAGCGACCCCTCCGCGGTCCGCGCCCCGCGCCGCGGCCGCGCAGTGGAACCGATTGCGCCGGCGTCTGAGAAGACGTCGGTGTGAGGGCTCTGTCCGCCGTGGTCGTCACTTCGTTACGTTTGCTAGATTTGCTCTTAATTAATCCAATGGCTGGTTCCCAAGCTTTGCTAAGATTATAGCCAGAGTCACGGTTTATGAGGTCGTCACTTGTGCGAATTTCAATGGCCTCTCTAACGACGCAGTCCCAGTATTTCGACGTCTGTACCAGAATCCTAGTGTGTTCATACTCCATGGCGTGATTCTCCGACAAACAATGTTCAGCGACCGCCGACTTGCTCGGATACATCAATCGTGTGTGCCTCTGGTGTTCAACGCATCGATCCTCGACGGTACGCATCGTCTGTCCAATATATGACTTTCCACACTGACACGGAATCTGGTACACGCCCGCCTTCCTCAAACCGAGATCATCTTTAGCGCTCCCCACCAGTGCACGAATTTTATTCGGCGGACAGAAAACAGTTCCAACCGTGTGTTTTTTCAAAATGCGGGCGATCTTCCCTGAGAGTGCGCCGGTATATGGAACGAACGCAGTGCCTACATCCTCCCTTGTATTTTCATCCGTTTCCACAGGTTGTCTTATAGAGGTTGGGCGGAGAGCCCGCTGAATCTGCCACTCTGAGTACCCATTTTTTCGAAATACAGTTCTCAGGTGTTCCAATTCCTGGGGTAGACTCTCTGCGTCGGAGATAGTGCGCGCCCTATGTACTAGAGTTTTAAGTACCCCATTCCTCTGTGATGGGTGGTGACAGCTGTCTGCGTGTAAATACAGATCAGTATGCGTTGTCTTCCGATATACACTATGACCCAGGGTACCATCAGCTCTTCTCTTGACCAAGACGTCAAGGAACGGCAATTTACCCTCCGTTTCAGTCTCCACAGTGAATTTGGTGTTGGGGTGTATGGAGTTCAGATGTGTAAGGAAGTCAAGGAGTTTATCCATACCATGTGGCCAGATGACGAACGTGTCGTCCACGTAACGGAAAAAGCAAGTTGGTTTCCATTCAGATGATGCCAGGGCTTCCTCCTCGAAATTCTCCATATACAAATTTGCGACCACAGGGGAGAGTGCGCTACCCATGGCGACTCCCTCCGTTTGTTCGTAGTATTCGCCATTGAAAAGAAAATACGTGGAGGTCAAGACATGCCTAAAAAGTTCGGTGGTCTTCTCGTCAAATTTCTGACCAATCAAATCTAGTGACTCTCGAAGGGGCACCTTCGTAAACAACGAAACGACGTCAAAACTCACCATGATATCTGACTCATCCAGCCTGAAGTTGTTAAGGCGTTTCACAAAATCCACGGAATTACGGATGTGATGAGGGCATTTACCCACATAAGGACTTAATATTCCCGTCAAGTATTTGGCCAACAAATATGTAGGTGCTCTGATGTTACTGACTATGGGACGTAAGGGCACCCCATCTTTGTGAATCTTAGGAAGTCCATAAAGTCTTGGCGGTACCGGACCTTGAGGTAGCAGTTTCTTGGCGACACCCTCCGGTAAATCCGCATCCTTGAGAAGCGCCCTCGTCTTGTTTTCCACCTTCTTCGTAGGGTCAACGCTGATCTGTATATCGGAAGCCAACTCACACTGATCTGTATTTACACGCACTATCTCCGACGCAGAGAGTCTACCCCAGGAATTGGAACACCTGAGAACTGTATTTCGAAAAAATGGGTACTCAGAGTGGCAGATTCAGCGGGCTCTCCGCCCACCCACTACAGCACAACCTGTGGAAACGGATGAAAACACGAAGGAGGATGTAGGCATTGCGTTCGTTCCATATAACGGCGCACTCTCGGGGAAGGTCGCCCGCATTTTGAAAAAACACCAGGCTGGAACTGTTTTTTGTCCGCCGAATAAAATTCGTGCACTGGTGGGGAGCGCCAAAGATGATCTCGGTTTGAGGAAGGCGGGCGTGTACCAGATTCCGTGTCAGTGTGGAAAGTCATATATTGGACAGACGATGCGTACCGTCGAGGATCGATGCGTTGAACACCAGAGGCACACACGATTGATGTATCCGAGCAAGTCGGCGGTCGCTGAACATTGTTTGTCGGAGAATCACGCCATGGAGTATGAACACACTAGGATTCTGGTACAGACGTCGTGATACTGGGACTGCGTCGTTAGAGAGGCCATTGAAATTCGCACAAGTGACGACCTCATAAACCGTGACTCTGGCTATAATCTTAGCAAAGCTTGGGAACCAGCCATTGGATTAATTAAGAGCAAATCTAGCAAACGTAACGAAGTGACGACCACGGCGGACAGAGCCCTCACACCGACGTCTTCTCAGACGCCGGCGCAATCGGTTCCACTGCGCGGCCGCGGCGCGGGGCGCGGACCGCGGAGGGGTCGCTCCGCGGGCCGAGGGTATTTAAATGGCCCGCTACCGGGCGAGAACCCAGTTCCCTTCGAGCAGCCGTAGCGTGCGGATCTTCGTGCCGGCGCGTTTCCAGGAGCTCAGTCCGTCAGTTCACCTGATGATGGCGACATGTATGATCGCCGAAATATTGTGCCCGTTGGACACTATAGACCGGCAGTACACCCGTGGATATTATGATTATGAAATACGCCGGGAGAAACTGAAGAATCACAACTATACTCAGTATTTGCCGGTAGGCAGTCACACATCACCGTCATCAGAAAACTCGACCGAGTTAGAAATAAAGAACACAGAGCACAGAAGGTATTTTCTATAACTACGGAAATGTACCAAACACTTTTCGAGTCAATACTATGGGAAATCGACGCTGTATTACTTTCCAGAGGTGTACCAGCATCCTATTAAGTATGTTTCGGTGCATCCGTGTATATTAGCACGCTGCATTATTAAGATATATGATACGATTTCGATTCTCATCAGTGGTACACTACATTGCTGCACGTATATGACTCTTTACTCACATGATGTGATGAGTGCTATCGACAAAGGATTTCAAATACATTCCGTATTTCTAGATTTCAGGAAGGTTTTTTTTACACTGAACATCTTCAGCATCTTCTAACCAAATTACGTGCCTATGTAATAACACCACAGTTGTGCGATTGGATTCGTGATTCCTGTCAGAATGGACACAGTACGTTGTAACTGACGGTACGTCATCGAGTAGAACAGAAGTGGTATCTGGCGTTCCCTAGGGAAGTGTTATAGGGCCGCTAATGTTCCTTATTTTTATAAATGATTTAGCAGACAATCTGAGTAGCTCTCCTAGACTGTTCGCGGATGATGCTGTCATTTATCGGTTAGTAAAATCACCAGAAGATTAAAAGCTACTGCAAAATGATTTTGATGAGATATCTGCATGGTGCAAAAATTGGTAATTGACACTTAATAATGATAATTGTGAGGTCATTCGTATGACCTCTAAAAGAAATCCGTTAAACTTTGGATACACGAGAAATCAGTCAAACCTACAGGCCGTCAATTCTACTAAATATCTAGGAGTAACAATTATGAACAAATTAAATTGGAATGAACACAAAATATTGTAGGGAAGGCGAACCAAATACTTCGTTTAATTGTCAGAACACTTAGAAGATGCAACAGTTCTACTAAAGGAACTGCGTACACTACACTTGAGCGTCCTATTTTGTAGTATTGCTGTGCATTGTGGGATCCATACCAGGTGGTACTGACGGATGATTTGGAGAAGATTCAGAAAAGGGCAGCTCGTTTTGTATTATTGCGATATAGGGGAGAGAGTGTCACGGAAATGATGCACGAGTTGGAATGGAAATCATTAAAAAAAAGTTGTTATTTGTTGCGTCGAGATCTATTTGCAAAATTACTTTCATCAACTTTCTCTTCAGAATGCGAACAAATTTTTCTAGGATCCATCTACATAGGGATACATGATCATCATAATAAACAGAAAGATTTAGGTGTTCCTTTTTCCTGCGAGGTATGAGAGAATGAACCTAAAGAGAAATATCATAAAAGTGGTTCCGTGAACCCTGTTCCATACACTTCAATGTGACTTGCAGAGTATCCAAATAGTTGTAGATGTCGACGGCGGATAATTACACACACACACACACACAGGAATTACTTCTGGAATGTCAGGAGGTAGACTACTATAGTACGTTTTATACAGTATGCCCTACATAGCGATGACTCAAATATTCAAATGTATGTAACTCTGTGAGGCCAAATAACTGTTATCAATTTCTAGCATTAAAAACTACTTACACTAACGTAAACAAACGTAAGAGCGACGCCCATGCCCGAAGGACGACGCGAACCTTCGGCGGGAACAATCTCTCAGTCCCTGACAAAATAACGGTGACTCCTGCAATTTGCGCCAACACTTCAAGACGTCAAGTAACATTATTTGTTAAGTTAAATGACTTACAGAATCAAACATTTTTTCTGTTCGGTTAGTACCGGTTTTGGTTTCAGATTTAACATATAACCAGGTTATTATTATACAATTTAGCATGCTATGACATGTTCTACGTCACTTCAACCCTCTATTCACTCACTGTCGCATTATGTGACTAAAAGTAATTTCTTCCATTAGGAACCACATTATCCTAACGTTTCCGCAGATTAGAAAACCAAAACATGCAAAATGCAAGAGCCTATAGGTGCTACCATTTAACCATCATCTTACGTCATTATTAAATACTTACTGTGCTGATGTTACACGTGTGTCACAGAAGTACCAAAAATCTGAAGTGGCAGGTACCAAAGTTAAGATATTTAATATGCCGGGAAACCTGCGCAACACGTGCCAGAAACTGACTCATCGAATAGTCTTCAGTCTCCTAGATTCTACATTTTTGGGCCCACGAAAAAAATTTCTTTTTATTAATAGCCATTCTTTCATGGGTAGAATGCGAATAAACTAAAAGAGCGAGGAAATGAAAACTAAATTCTGCCACACCCCTGAAAGTGACTTTCGGTATATTAATGTCGATTTCGGCTCGTTTATCATGCATGTCAATGAAATTCGATTGTACAGCACCCAGTGTGGTGATATGTCAGTGAGCCACTTATGCGGTCGTATTTGCATTTCAAAAAAGGTTTTTAAATCTGTTGCACGAAACTGCTTTAGTCATCGGTCCCTAGACTTAAACGAACCACTTTAAATTATGCTAAGGACAACACACACACACACACACACACACACACACGCGCGCGCGCGCGCGCGCCCGCGCGGGGCATATTCAATTGCCTGGAGAAATGTGCAAGGGGTGTTCAAATGAGAAGGTACGAAATGTCTTAACAAAAAAAAAAAAAAAAAAAAAAAAAAAGGTTGAAATTTGAATATGCCGTTTGTGATGTAGTGCGATATCTAGGGACACGAAGAATGCGTCGTCACCTCCCCCTAAAAATTCTAGGCCATGCCCTCATCACAGAAGGTGATGCTCATAGACTTTTTTTAAATATATATCCCAGGTTCGATATTCATCGAAATTCTCGAGCACGGAAAAACCATTAACAGTGAAGTGTGCTGTTAGAGACTCCGTAGCCTACTTAAGTCCATCAAGAGCAAAAATCCTGGGCTGCTCGCTGTGGGAGAGATTCTGCTCCATGATAACGCGCGTCCACGCGTCTCCAGGGTCACACAAATTGTGCTGGCCAAGTTCAAGTGGAAAAAACTTGAGCATCCGCTCTATAGCCCAGACATGTCACCCTGTGACTTCCAGTGAAGCGCTTCAACTGGGACTACGAACTGAAGGACATGGTATACGACTAGCTCTTGTCACAGCCACAGGAAATACGGGAACAGGGAATCATTCGGCTTATTAAACAATGGGATGGCTGTGTTCAGGAATCTGAAGATTACTTATGAATATAGACTTCAGTTATACCCACAGTGTCGTTTCGTACGTTTCATTACCACGTCCCTCGTAATATCAATATTTGTACGGTATGTAGGATGCTCTTCTAACTGTTTTAACGGTGCATAATGTAGCGAATAGACACTAATCGAAGCTATGTAACGTTGATATATCGTCGTTTGAATGGAATTTAAAGCTCCATGCCCTTCGTCCATGCCATTCGATGTCGTCTGTACTGGAGCCTAATTGAAGAAATTTCCCTAAATTACCTTAAAGTGACTGTGGCTCCGTTCATATGGTTCAATTTTCTGTAGAGGTATATTTATAGATAACTGAAATGAACTGATTTGAATACAGACAGGGAAACAAAAGCAGTAGCAAAATTTTGCTAAAACGCGGCCCGCAGTCCTTAGCGGTCTTCGGCGTAGCGCTAAGCTCACCGAACCACACCTTTACTGTACAGTTTGTTCCCTGATGAATCCGTGTGTACAGTCACCAGGTGTGTACCGCAAATGTCTCCGTGCAATGTAAATCGTGGAGTGTGTGATCACGCAGAAATTGTTTGCGCAGCAATTGTCGGTATACTATATCTGATGCGAATAGGGGAATTAAAGCAACAAATTGCTATTTGTCCTCCCGCGACAGATTCACGATATTGTCATACGAGTTGTCAACAGATGTTCGTACAATAGAATCCGCACGCAAGATGGAATTCCGTTCAGCTTACAACCATACCAGCGACGATGCCAGGACATGCATCAAACGCGGTATTATTTGCAGGGCGGTACCACATTTACAAGAGCTGCGTACACATTCAGTATGGCGCAGAGAAAACACCTACCAGTTTCTTCTATCTTACCTCTAAAGAAGCAAAACCACAAAACTCAACACATGTTGGACAAAGGTCCTACTCTAAATATTGCTTAACAGCTGGAAATTTATACTCACTCGAATAAATACCCCAACAATATCCTTATGAAGAAACCGATTTTAAAGATAAAAAATTAGAGAAATTTATTTAACGTATAAGAATGAAACGGATAGAACTCTCATGTTACACAAAAAATAGCCAAACTGTAACAACAGTCAATATAATTCAATTATCTATGACAAATGACAACACACTCTGACCTTCAAAGTAACAATATACTTTGTAAACGAAAAGTATCATGGAAGCGAGAAGTGCCGGTTTATTTGTCAAATATAGTACTCTACATCGACGAAATATTTTGACTTTAACTCGCTACAAGATTCATTATAAATATCTTTCCAACTAGACGCAATTACAACTACAAACAATTTCGTATGAAACATATGTTGACATAGGTAAACTAAATTAGTCGCAACATCAAAAGGCACACTTCATATTGGCATACTAGCCGGAACAAGCTTGTATCGAAGGCAAACGACCAGCGCAAGCTGATAAAATAGACTGCCACAAATAAAAATTAATACACCCTCTTAGTTTTCAAATCAAGTCAAGTTGAAACATTGCATATGGAGTACATGAAATGTTTACATTTACACATGAACATCTCAGCGGTACCGAGGTAACAAGTGTTGATCCATGCTGAAACACTGCTATTTCTACGTAGAGTAGCTTCCACTGGTGACAGTGCAGGCGCTGTTTCTTGCATCCATTCGATCGTATAGATCAGTGTTTTTCAACCTTTTCGAATATGTGACCTTCAAAGTAAAAAATATCTGGCTACCCCCTTCCAAGTAAAAATATTCTGGCGACCCCCACTTCCTCAAAAATATCAAAACAATGTTATCTCAAAGAAAACAATTTTAATTTTTTTACTACAGGTTTCTTTTAAATTATTGGACGAGGTCTTTTTGTGTAGTTTCATAAATGGAACACATTATCCCATTTGAAAATGATTTCCAACAGAAAAATATGTTTTGTTTAACGAGTGTTTCACATTTCGGGTAGGACGCAGAGGCGAATTATACTCATTAAGAAAGTTCCCACTGTATGGCCAATTTCTTAAGAAGTACATCTCTTTTTTTCGAATTTTCCAGAATTACGTACTGTATAACTTTCTCTTACCTACCGATTGGTTTCTGAAAACAGTTTTCAGGCTTTGAGTTTATTAATCATTAACACATTTTATGATATATTTAATTCATATTTCCCCCCAGGGAGCTCACGGTTCTTTCATGAGTACGTGCGTGGCGAGCACGGGGCCCCGGTATAATACAGTCTTCCTTCCTTCTTTACTTTCCAGACTGCATTTCCTTTTCCCCTCCCCTCCTTTCCTATCCTCACTCCTTCCCCTCCCCACCGGGGGACTGATAACCTCGGTAGTTTAGTCTCCCAATCCCAACCAAACAACCCAACCCCCAACCCCATTTAATTAATATTTAATGTTATACAAGGAACTTTGTAATTTTAACATTACATAAATTTCACTTACGCATACGGTTTTGTATTACAGAACGCCTTGTTATTTTAGTACTTCCTCATGTGGCGGCGATCCCCGAAAAGACGTGCCTGCTCGGCCTGTTCACGTAGTTCTGCAAGAGTTGTGGGTTGACGGGTCGCACATGTCAGCTGTGGTTCCATCATATCCCACATGTGCTCGATTGGAGGCAAGTGCGGAGAGCGTGCTGCACGTCGTGAGGAGCACGTGGAGTTTTACGCGCACGTGTTGGCGAGCATTATCCTACTGGAAAACACATCAATTTCCTGCTGCAATAATGACAAAAGAACGGCTCGTATCAAGCGCTGCTCAGCGTTCCCTCCAAAAACACTCACTGTAGGTTATCACATCTCAGAAAGTGAAGCCTGGTTTGGGCCAGTGTTCATTGGACGAATGCACTCTACGAAACAGCGCTCGCCAAGTCTACGTAGTAACGTGCAAACGACCTTCACTAGCGTGCAGGGACACTGCTGTCATGACTGAAGAGTAGGGTCCACCATAGCATCTTCCAAATGATCCTCTGTCGGCACCAGTCGAACCGTGCATGTCGATGATGTTGCGTGAATGGACGATGGCTAAAGGTGCGCATGTCACTCGTCCCATTGTTAGTAATCAGCAACAGTTGGTTCTGACTCTTCTGTGTTCATAAGCCTTCTTATCTGTGCTGTGGCAGCTGTTCGATCTGCCACTGCCACCTTAAAGTATGACTATCTTTTGAAGCGTGGACGCCCAGAAAGTAGTCTACAGGTGTAAGAATGTTCACTTGAGCATTGCAACCAGCATTTTACCCAGCTGACACAGCACGTCCAACGTGTGTGGCAAATCTCCGAAAGGACAATCCCACCACTAGGAAAGCCACAATATGACCCCTTTAAAACTCGCTCATTTGGCTGTAGGAATCACGACTGGCATGCCGACTGTTTACTTCGCACGTTGATATCACACTGACGAGGAGACCACATAGGTATCGGATTGTAGAATTTCTTATATTTATGGTACTTGAAGTTGAGAACTTAAATAACAATCAGTCAAAGCCATTCGTCGCAACTCTCAAAAATTCTCAAGAAAATCGACTTCGAATTTTGGAAATACACGTAAATACCAATAATTAAAACAGTTGCAGCGAATGCCGTTGTAGCTATGGTGGTAGCGGTCTGGCCTCACAACCATAGAGTCAGTGGTTAGAATCACGTTGTGATCTGTAATTATATGTGTTGTGTCAGTTTTTGTTTGTGTGTATGTATACCAGCTGTATACATCGTTGCCTACAACGATCGTTGAGTAGGTTAACTGCTTGGGAAGCCATTAGTAGCTATGGAGATGACTTTCCTAGAACAGCGTCATAGCTCTTCACAAAGTGGACAAACAAAGACTACCGTCGTCAACTAATAGTGAAGCCAATACTGTAAAAAATGTAACATGTTTGTTGATTGAAACCATCATTATTGACAACCTTTTATAAAATATAGAAGATTGCGAATAAACAAAAAAACGTGGACTTTCGTAAAAATTATCATATATATTAAAAGAATTTACGAAAACTGAAGTCAGTCGGCCAGACCAAGCTACACGGCCGATTTACTTCATTTTTGTTTTCAAATTTTCAAATGTTTGTATAGCTTATGGGACTTAACTACGGGGTTCAAAAATGTTCAAATGTTTGTTAAGCTTAAGGGACTTAATTACGGGGTCATCAGTCCCTAAACTTACAAACTACTTATGAACTAGCTAATACTAAGGACGGCACAAATATCCAAGCTCGAGGGGGGATTCGAACCCCCGACAGTAGTGGCCGTGCAAACCGTGACTTGAGCGCCTCAGTCCCTTCGGCCACCGCGACCGGCTATTTTTGTTTTGAACGAAAGGTAGTAATTCACAGATTTGTCATGAAGTATCAGAATTTACACAACTCTCGCCTTCCTTTTTTTGTACTCAAACGCAGTTTCCTTCTCTATAGTTCTTATGGGGATGTCCTTGCTGTAAACTAAAGTCAGTCGGTCAGGCCGTTCTATCCGAGCGTTTTTCTTTACTTTTGCTTTAAACGAAAGGTATTCATTCTCAGATTTTTTCATTAAGTATCAGAAGTAACTTAAGTCTCTCCATCCTTTACTTTTATCCAAACGCGGTATCCTTCTGCCCTTCCACTGAATATTTTAATCGGTTTGTTTTACGATATATTCGGTTCTTATTATGGTACGCAGTTATTTTTGACCTAAAAACACTTAGCGGATAAACCTCTTTCATTTTCGCTTATTAACACTTGCATTGATTGATTCTAAAGAAAGCTATGCGTGAACATTCAACTTTACTTCCATTTTTTCTCGACTTTTTTGTCATTCCACTAACAGTGCAACGTATTCGCACGGATTCTCTAGTTAGATATTAAAACTGTAAGTATTCGAACACAACAAACAAACAAAAATCTCTCACGGCAGGATTCGAACCACCGACCATGTGGTTGGTAGGCCAGAGCGCTACCAACTTTTTTTTTTTTTTTTGGACCAAAATAATTCTCTAAATAATAATAAATTAATTATTAAGAGTGTCTGAAACCCTCTCCAAAAAAAAAAAAAAAAAAAAAAAAAAAAGAAGTAATAGCGGGTTCCGAACCACCGACCTTTCGCATCATAGTCCAGCACCTTGCCCACTACGCTATTTTTTTTTTTGGACCAAAATAATACAAATTTATTTAATAAGTGTCTGAAAACCCTTTTAGGAAGAAAATGTAGGGAGTGGCGGGTTCGAACCTCTGACCTTCGGCGTCAGAGTCCAACACCTTGCCCACTTTTTTTTTTTTTCTGGCACTTTTATTTTTTTTATTTTTAAATAATTTTTTTTCACCGTGCTCACAACCCTTACAGAAACTTAACTGCCTTCTCGCATTTCATAAATAAACATATACGCAGCACGGTGTAGAGTGTTATTCCAATTCCATCGCCGCTCCAGCGCCCGGGTACGTCTTCTCGTACATTAGGATTAGTTGCCGTTTTCATATCTTCCGTTCATTCTTCGTCGATTTAATATTTTAACTTCTCCTACCCGGGACGTTCCAGCTGTGCGGCGGGTCCTGAAACGCACTCCATAAAAAATTAGAAAAATACTGTCTATACTTAGGATTATGTACAATCTTTCTATGTCGTTCTTCTAAGTAGATCCAAAAGTCTAATACATTCTTTGGGGTATCTCTGAATAAATAGAGCACCAGTTGTGCTCGAATCCATGTTACTGCATTCGTTTTAGTTCGTGGATAGTATGTCCTGTCAGGGAATAACACGGAACGTGGTCTGATGTCTTGTGGCCCCACTCGAAGAAAGAAAGCTATTATCTGTTGTCCTAAACGCCAGACTTCTGCTGCTGGGCCACATGTTAACCGGTGTTCGTCGTCGTCCAGGACTCGGCACTGGGGGCATAATGGTGAATCCATCAGATGTATAGAGTGGAGTGTAGATCGTGTTGCGTGTTTACCATTAACTGTCAGGTACCACATGGCACGTGTTTCCGTATCCAAGGAAACGTGGTGTATCGATCGCCATACCACCGGCCAGTCAACATTTGGATACTTCTTCTCGATAACATTGCCAGTTCTTGTGGCCGTTAAGATTCGATAGATGTCGCGAGCCGTCGCAGGTCTGCTTTCCGGCAGTGCCATCTGAACGTAACTGTATTCTATAAAAAATGCACTGATGTGGTGGAGTGACTGTGAGATGTGCTGCACCGCCACCGGTGCTGTTTGTGACCTCGGTGCTAGTTCTTCTATTAAGATACCTGTCAGAGATGTCTGATGTCGTCTCCACAACTTCAACATGGTGTTGATGTATAGTGCCACTGCTCGATCATGAACATGTGCAAGACCTAAACCTCCTCTACCGGGAGGGAGGGTGAGGGTTTCATATCTAACTTTGAAGAGTAGTCCTGCACTGACGAAGCTACCGAACGCAGCCAATATACGCCGTGCTATCACCGTCGGCATCGGAAGGACTTGTGCAAGGTGAGGAATTCGTGACGCCATGTATGTGTTAACATAATTGACACGCTGGATAATGTCCAAAGGCCGTATAGTATTCCCTCTAACTGCTGTCCGGATTGACTGTAGAAGTCTCTTGTAGTTGTAAGCTGCTGTGTGACGCACGTCGTTGGTAAAGACAACACCTAAGCATTTTAAGGTATCCTTGAGTTGTAAGGGTGCTACATGTCCTTCTGGTACCCCGTCACCGATACTCATGGCCATTGACTTGTTCACATTGATGCGGCTGCCTGTAGCCATTCCATATTTGTTGATCCAAGTTAAAGCCTCTTGCATGTCGTTGTCAGTCCGTACCATGAGCACCAGGTCGTCTGCGTACGCTTTACATTTGAATGTGTACCCTCTCATTGTCAACCCTGTCAATCGTTGACGTAGGCCACAGAGTAGTGGCTCAAGGGCTATGGCGTATAAAATTGTCGAAAGTGGACATCCTTGTCGAACCGATCTTGATATTGTGAGGGGAGCTGTCGTTCGTCCGTTGATGAGCACCTTGGAGGAGGCGTTATTTAATAGCCGCATCACAACACTGATAAAGGGCTGTGGAAATCGCATGTGCTTCATGACTGCTGCCAGATAGGTGTGGCTCACTCTGTCGAAGGCCCGATCAAAATCAATCGACGCAAGGGCTCCGCGAAGGCGGCAGGTCTTGGCCAGTGCGATTACATCGCGATATTCGCCGAGTGCTGTCTGAATGTTGGCATCTCCGCCAAGCGACGTTTGATCCAGCGATATCACTTGGCGCAATATACTTCGGAAGCGCGAAGCTAAGAGTCTGGTGAATATTGTAAAGTCACAATTCAGAAGCGTCAATGGTCTGTAGTCCCGTATCCTTGAGCGACCTGATGGCTTGTGTATCGGGATGATAAGTCTCTCCACGAAGGACGGTGGTAAGGGCACATCTGGAGACATCAATTCACGGCAAATACTAGTCCATATGGGTGTTATCATACGTCGGAATGCCCGATAAAATTCCAGTGGGAGTCCATCTGGTCCAGGCGATTTATTCACCGCTCCCTTACCAATAGCCTCCACTACTTCTTCTTCAGTTATATCCTCTGTCAGCTGTGCTGCTGCTGCCAGATCAATGGTGCCAAGGATTGTCTGAGAAACTTCGTCAACTATCGCCATGTCAGAATCCACCGCTGTGTATAGTTGAGTGTAGTATGCGACAAAGGCAGTGCTTATTTCTTGTTGCGTAGTTAGATGTCTGCCATCTTCAGTGTCCAGTACGTGTATCAGGCCTCTTCTTCGACGCTTACGTTCGTTGATGATATGATACATGGATGGTTGTTCTCCCATGACTCGGTCGAGTGCCCTTGCCCTGACTGCTACTCCTTCGAGGTGGCTTCTCATGATTGTTATAATCTTGGCCTTGGCTTGTTGTACTGTCGTATGTCTCTCCGGAGAAGGTGCCTGGTTATTGCAGTCACGTAGAACGGTGAAGTAAAAGTTCATCGTTTGCCGTCGCCACTCTGCCTGTTCACGACCGTAGCGAATGAAGGTACGGCGTATCGCTGGTTTGGCACAATCCAGCCACCAACGTAGTGGTGTGGGATACGCCTGGAGACGTCTTAGGCATAATTTCCATGTATCTTCGATGGCACTGCGACAGTCTGGGTTGTCAAGGTGGGCGACGTTCAGTTTCCAAGGACCGCGGCTCCGCCACACCTGTTGTCTACTGAGAGAGATGGTACATATAAATGCCGTGTGGTCGGTGAAGGCTGCAGGCCACAGTTCTGCATCCACGATATCAGTTCTGAGAGTATTTGTTGCGTAAACTCGATCGAGGCGACTAGCGGAATGACTCGTCATATGGGTGAAGCCTTGACGTGGGCCATGCACATGCTCCCATGTGTCAACCAAATGCATATCACGCACTATCGTCCTTAGTGCCGGGCACGTTGTGTATCCAGGAATTTGATCTTTTGGGGCAAGTACACAATTAAAGTCACCGCCGAGGATGAAACAGTCGTGTCGTCCTTGAAAGAGCGGTGCAATTTCCTCGGAAAAGAAGCGGGAACGATCTCGTCTCTTGTCTGTTCCGGATGGTGCGTAAATGTTGATGAGTCTGACACCAAGCACCGTCATCGCTGATCCCCTTGCTGAAGGTAGGTGTAGAACATCCTCGGCTTCTATGCCTTCTCTAAGAAGTATTGCCACGCCGCTGCCTGTTTCGGAGGCATGTGAGATGTAGGTGTCGTACCCGTAGATGATCGGAAAATCTTGAACGTACACCTCCTGAAGTAGGACTATATCGATGTCCGCCGCGATCAGCATCTCCTTGAGTAAGGTCATTTTAATGCGCGACCTTATGGTGTTAATATTTATGGAGGCTACTCGATATGCTTGTCTTCGTTCCGCCATGTGTGTGTCGCCCATGGGAGCTTATGTCATTTGATGTTGTACTGACACGTCGTGGGGCCTCGTCATATCCGCTGGCGTTAACTGCGTGTCTAACTTTGCAGGGGCGCCGTCGCTGCCCCGTCGCCTGTTGCGGCCGTCATCGGGTCATCTCCAGTGTCCTCTGACCAATCGCCTTGTGAACAGATCGTCGTCATCTTAGTCTTCTCCACCCCTTCCTGTTGTGTCGTCTTTTCCACTGTAGCAGACTGGTAGTGGGCTGCAGGCAGTTCTTCGTTGTCATACTTTGCAGGTCGCTCGTGGCTTTTCTTTTTATCGGGATGTTGACCTTCTTGATGAGAGATCACGGTAACCTCTGCGTGGTCACCGCCCCCCTCAACGTGTTCACTGTCTCCGGTCGTACGTTGTAAGCAGTCGTCTGACGGGGTGAGTCGCCGTTTCTTGTGTCGTTTTGGAGATCGTTGCTTACGGACATGGGCTTCCGTATCCGAATTTGGTTGTGCATCGCTGTCCTCTTTGCTGACGGGGACGAAGGCGGCTGTTGGCACTACCCTACTGTCGACTTCCATGTTCTGTTCGAGTATCTCTGGTGGAGAGATCGTTCGCGGCATCTCTGTGGGGAGAGACGCTAACTCTTCCTTGAAGGTGTCTTCGTTTGCTGAACCTTCGGCAGAATGTTCTAGTTGTTGGGTCATGTCATTGTTTGAGTGAACGTTCTTCGTGAACACCTCTGCATATGTGAGAGGGAGGGTCGTGGCCGTAGATGTTTGTACAGGTTCTCCTGTTGGTACCTGAACAATTCTCCGTTGAAGACATTCTGAACGGACATGACCTTCCTTACCACAGCCTGAACATGTTTTTGGTTGGCCATCGTAGATTACTATTGCTCTGCAGCCTCCAATCGTGAGATAAGACGGCACGTGTTTTGTCAGTTCGATCCTTATTTGTCGTACGCCGTTAAGAACAGGGTACGTCGTAAAGGTTGTCCATTTTTCTGCTATGTGGCTTAGCACTCTACCATAGGGTTGCAGCGCTTTTGTCACCATGTCAGCCGGTACCTCGAAAGGTAGTTCAAAAACTCTGACGGTTCTTAGTCCCAGCCCTGCATGATCGATTGTCACTGCTCCGACATTTCCGTCAGAATGTTTGAATTTTAGTCCGTCTTTGTTCTCTCGCACAATCTTGTCACATACCATGTCGTTGATCAGTTTTACGTAGACCACACTACTTATAATGGAGAAGTGTATTCCAATCATCTCTCGTGGATCAATTTTAATCTCTTCATGGATGAATCTTTCCACTTCGAATGCTTTCGGTCGTGCAAATTCATTATTAAAGCTGATCTTGATTGTAGACTGTCGGTACGAATGAGCCATTCTATGTCTATATGAAGTAACACTCGCGAAGACTACGAGAAGTAAACAACCGCTCACGCGCGAGACACTGCGGCGGGACGTAAACAGTCCGTCCTCACCGCTGCGCTGTCGAAAGCAGACTGCCAACTGAGCTACACCGACAGACGCTGTAACTGCTTAATTATAGATACTTGCCGGCCGCGGTGGCCGAGGGGACTGAGGCGCTCCAGTCACGGTCCGCACGGCCACTACTGTCGGGGGTTCGAATCCCCCCTCGGGCATGGATATTTGTGCCGTCCGTAGTCTTTGCTAGTTCTTAAGTAGTTTGTAAGCTTAGGGACTGATGACCCCGTACTTAAGTCCCGTAAGTTCTACAAACATTTGAACATTTTATTTTATAGATACTTACTTGCAAAACTTCAAAGCTGATTTTCTCGAGAATTTTTGAGAGTTGTGTCGAATGGCTTTAGCTGATTGTTATTTTAGTTTTGAACCTCACGTACCATCAATTAAAAAAAAAATAATTCCAAAATCCAATACACATGTGTTCTCATTGTTCGCCTTATGCCTGCCAACATTCCCTATTATAGAGTACAGACAATTGGGGCTTTGGCAGCAGTGTAACGGAGCTTTGTTAACGGAGAGCGTTGAAATCATTATCAGTACGTCTAACCTGTAAGTGGCCTCTGCCGCCGACGGATCAAAGTCGACGTCGTCATTTAGATGCAATACTTTTAATTCCGACAGTGTAATTTGCAGTTTATATCAATAAACTAGCTAAACCCGGCCACAACTCGCTTTGGATCACTCTCATATGAAATAAATAGAAAAGGAAATACTGCAATTAATGCGAACAAAGACTCACGGAGAGAATACTTCAATCATATCAATATCGTTCGTTAGGCTATTGTGGCCATGTGAAACGAAAGTTATAAAATGTATAGCTTCGCAGATACTCATTATTTTAAACCCATCAGATAGATTACATTTTTTGTCGTTCGTTTTCGCCATAAACATACAGATTAGTTTACCGACTCTGGACCATGTGACGTATAATTCACGTTAGTAAAAAGCTATTGCTTTCTACATTCTTTCCATCTATTTCCCATCCGCTCTGTCTATCGCCTGCTTCCCCACTATTTACCTGTTCATCCTCCCTCTATCTAATCCCAGGCTTCTCTTCATCACTCCCTTTCCTTCTATCCATGTTCAATATCCTCCTCCATCTATCTCTATGCACGTATCGTCTTTCGTTCGTCGTACCTATATAAAATGAAGACATTAAAAATTAGGGAATTGCTGCAAATTGTGTGTAATCTGCCGGAAGTTATCACAAAGTTACTGTACTGCTACATAGAATTAAATGAAATAATGACGCCTATAAACAACACTTTGTTCAGAATTCATTTCTACTGTGTTTTGATTTCCACTGCTAATATCATGATCGATCTTACTGAAAATTAACCATTAAACATGAATGTATCTAAAATGTGTATCCACGAAAAGTTGTTACTTTAGCCTAGCATTTTTACCTAGCACCTGACGGGTACGTAAGGCAGAAGTTGGTACCACTACAATTTTCGACGCTCACTTATTTGGCAGGTGGAGAATTTAAAGCGTGATCAGAGCTATAGATATGAAAACATCTGCTTCCTTTTGCTTCTCTTAATGGCTACGTATACACATGATTTTTGTTTTGCACACATCTATGACAAAGCCCCTTTTGAATTGTGTAAGTTTCATTGGCCTCCTTGTATTATTATAATCCAAAATCGATGCGTCATTTTTCATGTTGATGTATTTCTATAATGATTTCGGAAAATTTCACTTGCGGCAGCGGTTAATGTTGCCGATATCTCCTGACTTCTCTTTTAAAACTCAGTTACATACAACGAGGCTAATAATCTTCCTAGTTTACCGTGAAGTATTACATTAGCACCAAATGCCGCAGCTGCCGTAAGCTTCATTTCCAAGTAATTCTAAGATGGTAAACGTCAATGTTTTGCCGGCAGGGATTTAGAAGCGCACATTCGATATATATCGTTTGAGTTCCGGCTACTTCAATTGCAAACATGATTAGAAAGCATCTGGTTCCCGATCGGTTCTCGGGAATGTTTTTTCTGTAACGCTGTGGTAATTCGAAGGAGATTCTTATAAGACTGAATATTTTGAATGAATCGCTTTTTTTGTTACCATAAAACAATCATTTAATGTAGTTCCTGCTCTGACGTCAATACGTTCTTGTACAAACCACTGTCAATAAATCAGTTATCCTTGTAAACTGGACACTTCGTTGCCAACATTACTACTCTACGCTGCTGACACCGTAAGTGAAATTGAGCTGAGCAACCAATATCAGAGGCTGAGAGGAACAATATTTTCTGCTTACAATTTAATAGATAATTAGGTCTATGCTTTCTCTCTGATTGGCAGGTTGTCCTGAGAGAAAGTTAATTATCTTCATGAAGCGAACATTCAGTTGCCACATTACCCTACTACGCCACCGCCTTGAGTAAAATTTAATCATTATCTCAAAGCTGTAAAGGTGACGAAATTATCCATGACGTTTGTGTTATCCAGTATCACCAATGATTCTTTGCGCGGTGGGGGGCTATTATCTGGCACTCAGGGAATCTATATGTTCGTCGTACATCAATTCGTCGAGCGGTAGGGTCGTCCTCTGAGTCGTCCGACTTAGTAAGCGACTTTGTAAGCGACTCCGCTGCGCTCCGCTTGATAATACTCAGTATATAACAGGGAACACTGCATAGACTACCTTCGAGAGAAGCTTGCAACGCGTAATATCTGTATATAAAAGGCAATATTGCGAGTGACAGACTGATGACTGATTAAATGAATGACTCATCATCGCCCAGCCAAATCCACTGACGATAAAAACTTGAAATTTGCAGAGGGTGTTCATCTTACACTGTTGGCGTCCTTTAAGAAGCTTTTTTCCGATATTCCGTCCCTAAGGGGATGAAATAGGGGATGATTTTTTTTTGAAACTACGCTATTATCCAGTCAATTTTGATGCTGCACCTACATAAATTGGTATATGGATTCTTGGTTAGAATTAAAAGAAGGCGTCTTACAGCTATTTCTGAAAATCTGCCATTAAGGGGGAGAAATAGGGGTTGGAAAGATTTTTGAAAAGTGCTGCTATTAGTCCAGTTTTGAAGCCTGAACTACAAAAGTTGGCATTTGGAGTCTTGGTTACAATTAAAATAAGTGTATATCTCCCCTCCCCCTCTTCGTCACTGCCTACCCTTCCTGTATCTCGTCTTAGAAATCTACCTTAGAACCATGTTTAGTCTTATGTTCAAAATCTTCTATCTCCGGAAGTTCTTGACCGAATGCTTTGAAATATTGATACAACGTACTACTGGATTACGCGCATGTTTTTACATATCTTTATTTTAATTATACATCATATACCTATTTATATAAATTTTACAATGTAGAAAAGTTGTTGCCCAAAGTAACAAGTGTAATATATATGTAGGTTAGTGTAATATATTAAATAAATAGGTATCTAAATATTTTCATGTGTTAAATTGCACCGTTGTGACAAATTTGGAGCTCAATCAGCAAACTTTCTGACAAGGGAATGGTCAGACTTGTCATGTCGAAACCTGTGTTGCTGTTTTTACCACTGTGAGTTAACATTGATGGAAGTCTGTATGCAGGCAGCCTGTTAGCTGCTGACATGACATGGAAGTCTGTAAAAACTTTTATGAAGTATGACATTATTGTCGCATGGTTTCCGGGCTTATAACTGCCTGTTGTACAACCCTGACCTCTCTCGCCATCTAGGGACAAGGTGGCGTTAGCTACGCGCCACTCTCCTGCCACAGCAGCGAGAGAGCTGATTCGGTCAGTGAAAGCGATCCTACGATAATTAATAAATACGATGATAATAAATTCGTTGACAAATGTAGCAGATATGTTATCTACAACATTCTTTCCAAATAGCTATGAAATACACACAAATACATATACGGTTTAGAACACGTTAAACTTTTATTTCTTGTAATTACCGCAAAAATGCGAAATATTGATACAATGTTTTTTTTTTTTGTGCACCAATAACATACAAGCAAAGACGACATATGACAGCCCTGCGAATCACAGACGTTGTTAGACGTCCGTAGACAAAACTCGGCCGGTGTTAGGAAGGAATCAGGCCGAATATCAGTATATCTCGAGGCGTGCCACGCATATTTAATCACATTTTGAAACCGTGGGGAGGAAAACTGATAATGTACGATTGTTTGCAACTTGAGAATATCGTCACGGTGATAGACAGGAAACTGCAGTGATTTGCACACAATAATTTTCTCTGTTAGTTTTCTGTAAAATGCCTTTCACTGGCGGAAAAATTCTCTGTCTAACGGTTGAATTACGTTCGTCGTGCCGGGTGGAATCTGAAGTATCTCTACTTCTTTGTCACGGTGAGCTCAAAATACAGCTTTTAATGAATCATACCTTTTACCACCTGACAACGAATCTAGAAGGAGAAGAGGTTTGTTCCCGCAGAACGGAAGAAAAGCATGACGCATGAAAAGTGCAACGTTATCATTTCCCATTTTTCCAGACTTCGATGCGTCTACCACAATATTGTGTGCGTAGAACATTGTTTGTTTGACACGTGGTCCAAAACGTCCAGTTGGTTCTTGAAGACACACATATAGTTTAGGCAGCAATGAATTATCCAGACTAATTATGGGCATTATAGTGTATCAATGAGTGAGTGCAGTCGTGGACTGCGCAATTGCCTCAATACGTTGTGTCACTGACACTCAATGACTGTCATCTGGTATCGGTAAATTGCTCAAAAAGTCGTGCATTTATCTCCGTCGCAATTTCCAGTCGACTCTTATGTCGTCCAGCGACTTCCTTTTTCCATCTATACAATTCACGTTCAGAACGAACAAAGCGATACCTATTTTGAACAGTACTGACACGTAGGCGTTTCTTACCACTTTCGGTCAACCAATACTTCACCGCTTTTTCTTTGTCTGATAATGTAATTGTAGTTGCTGGTGTTGCTTTCGGAGATAATTGATGATGGTACATGGCACTATCACTCGAAGAGTCTTCATTGTGCAAATTTCTTCCGTTTCTTCGCCATCTGTAGATATAAAGTCTGCAATATCGAGTGTTTCAGTAGTTTCTAGCCACATGGCCGCGGTGGAGTAGCCGATCGGTCTACGGCGCCTCGCTGCGGAGCGCGCGGTTGCTCGGAGGTTCGAGTCCTCCCTGAGACATGTGTGTGTGTGTGTGTGTTTGTCCTTAGGTTAGTTTACCTTAGTTTAAGTAGTTTGTAAGCTAAGGACTGATGACCACGCAGTTTGGTCCGATAAATTTATAAACATTTTCTAGCCACATGTCTAGCTCGTCTAGACGTTTAACTACCATGTCGCACATCACGCGTGTTTTCTGTTGATTGCTTCATTTGGCGTCTGTGGTATACCTCCATGGCAAGCAGCAAAACATTTATAGGGTTTGCCATCACCTGTGAGGGGAGATTGAATGTTCACCGTAAAGTAGCTTGCGGAGTATAGATGTACAGAATATCTTTCACATCTCTAACCAGTTTCAGGACGGTATGTTTCGAAATACGTAACAGAAATGACAAGGAAGTGCATGCCACAGAAACGAATATTCGTTTCCATCAAAACCGTGCAACGATATTCCTCTTTAGTGAACGCCGCGATAAGACGGCCGCACCTCCCGACCGTGCGCACAACGCTCACCATAACAACAGCTCGCGACTTGCCATTTCCAGGGGTGGCCAGCCGTCACCGCAAACGCCAAGCAGGAAAAACAGCCATTTTCGAGATTTTTTTTAGGTGACTTCCAGGTCATGTCAGCAGCTAACATTCTGCATACAGACTTCCTTCAATGTTAACTAACAGTACTAAAAAATCAATACATGTTTCGACATAACAAGTCTGACCATTCCCTTGTGAATTTTTAAAACACACACAAACCAACACAATAAATGTTCAAATGTTTGTAGAACTTATGGGACTTAACTACGGGGTCATCAGTCCCTAAGCTTACAAACTACTTATGAACTACCTAATACTACGGACGGCACAAATATCCATGTCCGAGGGGGGATTCGAACCCCCGACCGTAGTGGCCGTGCAGACCGTGACTGGTGCGCTTCAGTCTCCTCGGCCACCAGGGCCGGCACAAACTAACACAACATTTTTATATATAGAGATTGTAGAATTACCTTATTTACCCATTGTAGGTGATATTTTCATGGTGTTTTGTGTTTGTGTCTCATGTGTTTGTGCCACTTTGTGTGACAACTTCTGCAGACGTGGCAGTGTATGAAGACTCCTGTTTACATTTTTGTTGTGTGTCTGTTGGAGATGTGCTGTACAGAGTTTATCTTGTGAGATGTGACGAGGTGCTGCGTTTTGCGGACAGACGGAGAGGCGTGGCAGCGGGCGGCGCACGCGGCCATCCGCCGCCGGCTGGAGGACGCGGACATGGACGAGCGCGGGGGCGGAGCGCGGGCGCGCAACGTGGTGCTGGCCGTGGGCGACGGCATGGGGCTGTCCACCGTCACCGCCGCGCGCATCCTCGCCGGGCAGCGCCTCGGCGCCTCGGGCGAGGACCACCACCTCTCCTGGGACCGCTTCCCCGCCACCGCGCTCGCTAGGGTAACTACTCTCTCTGCTCGGCAACGCCTTAATTGCTGTTGAATCTTCCGGGTTATGTGGTCGTGGTCGAAGAAACATATCTGCTCCTGACGTTTCGTCCAGAGCTGCGCTGGACATCCTCAGAGGTGCTACTGGTAGCGGTGAGTCTTGCCGACTGACGAGTCGGGCGTCGGAGAGCGGTATAAATACTGTCCAAAAGGGGGCGTGGTCAAGTGTTCACGTGCGCAGCAGAGATAAGCCTTGTCAAAGATAAAACATAACTTTCGATAGTCGATGGTCAAAGATAAAAGCGTAACTACCTACTCTGAAGAGCCACTGTCCATATGTCATTAAGTTTCATTGTTTCTTCTTTTCTATTAAAATTATCCCCATGTTTGTATATTTCAATTGCTTCTCTGTACAGTCGTGGATAATAGTTCGTCGTTGTAGATAAAATTTCCGTTTCGGAAAACTTCACTTCATGATTTCCAGATTGGAAAACATGTTCAGCTACAGCTGATTTCTCAATTCTACCTAGTCGGCAAAGACTTTTGTGTTCTTTTAATCTTGTATTCACACTCCTTTTTGTAGTACCAATATACACCTTTCCGCAAGAACACGGAATTTTGTACACCCCACTGGATGAACATGTTTTCCAATCTGGAAATCATGAAGTGAAGTTTTCCGAAACGGAAATTTTATCTACAACGACGAACTATTATCCACGACTGTACAGAGAAGCAATTGAAATATACAAACATGGGGATAATTTTAATAGAAAAGAAGAAACAATGAAACTTAATGACATATGGACAGTGGCTCTTCAGAGTAGGTAGTTACGCTTTTATCTTTGACCATCGACTATCGAAAGTTATGTTTTATCTTTGACAAGGCTTATCTCTGCTGCGCACGTGAACACTTGACCACGCCCCCTTTTGGACAGTATTTATACCGCTCTCCGACGCCCGACTCGTCAGTCGGCAAGACTCACCGCTACCAGTAGCACCTCTGAGGATGTCCAGCGCAGCTCTGGACGAAACGTCAGGAGCAGATATGTTTCTTCGACCACGACCACATAATCCGGAAGATTCAACAGCAATTATTTCAGCCGGTCGTGAAAGCCTTCACTGCATGAACGCCTTAACTCTCTCATTGTTGCTGGTACATTTTCTGTACCACCATTGCGCCTTGCATAAATGCATGGTGGTACAAACATCGTACCACATAATGATGTAGTTCTGACTCGTCCAACATGAAAGTTCATTTCCTGAACCACCCGTTGTATGTAAGGAGGATGTAAGGTGGTAGTTACCACAATTTGCGGCTGTTTGCTGATGATGCTGTGGTGTATGGGAGGGTGTCGTCTGTAACTGACTGTAATAGCACACAGGTTGACTTAGACAAAATTTCCAGTTGGTGCGAAGAATGGCAGCTAGCTCTCAATGTAGAAAAAAGTAAGGTGATGCGCATGAGTAGAAAAAAACAATCCTATAATGTTCGAATACAGCATTAGTAGTGAGCTTCTTGATACTGTCGCGTCGTTCAAATATCTAGGCGTGCCGGCCGCGGTGGCCGAGGTGACTGAGGCGCTCCAGTCACGGTCAGCACGGCCACTACGGTCGGGGGTTCGAATCCCCCCTCGGGCATGGATATTTGTGCCGTCCTAGTTCGTAAGTAGTTCATAAGTAGTTTGTAAGTTTAGGGACTGATGACCCCGTAGTTAAGTCCCATAAGCTTAACAAACATTTGATTTTTTTATCTAGGCGTAACATTGCAGAGCGATATGAAATGGAACGAGCATGTAAGGACAGTTGTGAGTTAGGCAGACAGCCGACTTCGGTTTATTGGGAGAATTTTGGGAAGATGTACTTCACCTGTAAAGGAGACCGCGTATAAAACGCTTGTACGACCACGTCTTGAGTATTGCTCAAGTGTTTGGGACCCGCAGCAGATCGGTTTGAAGGAAGACATAGAGGCGGTTCAGAGGCGAGCAGCTAGGTTTGTTACCGGTAGGTTCGACCAATGCGCGAGTGTCACGGAAATGCTCCGGCAACGAAATTGGGGGTCGCTGGAAGAAAGACGACGTTCTTTTCGTGAATTTCTGTTAAGTAAATTTATAGGGCCGGAATTTGAAGCTGAGTGTAGTACGATCTTGCTGCCGCCTACTTACATTTCGCGTAAAGATCATAAAGACAAGATAAGAGAAATTAGGGCTCGTACGGAGGCATATAGGCATTCTTTTTTTCCTCGTTTAATTTGGGAGTGGAATAGGAAAGGAAATGCCTAGTAGTGGTACAGTGTACCCTCCGCCACGCACCTTACGGTGAATTGCGGAGTATGCATGTAGATGTAGATAACCAAGAGGTGTCAGAAGTAGTTTTGCTCATCTATGGTGATAGCTATGTCCCACAGCTTTTACAGTGTTGGTGGGTTTTTCCCTCTCTGTGGTCAAGTGCATATTTTGTCTGTCTTTATGTGAGGCATTGTTGATTCATCTCTTTCATAGAGGTAAAATAATGATGTCTATACATTTGGAATAACTGTAAACTTCACAGTTCTTGGATTTATTCTATATAAAATAAATAATTCATGAGTAATTCAGAGTTCAAAATTTGTACCACCATGCATCAAATGTCTTCCACATAACTCAATGTGTTATCTTTCATTTCAGTTAGTAATGAAACACTTTAGTGAGATGCTAAAGGATGATGATTTAATGGCAAAACTCCATGCAGAAATACCCTCAGGTCAGAGTTCGTCAGCTGAAGAGGCAGATTTTAGTGACGACGACCCAGGATAGGGGTGCACTTAATGTACTACCACTGTTTACGAAAAATTTCTAAAAATAATTTTAATGTTATTAAAATTCTCATTATTAATTCTATAACATTTCACCAATTTTTTAAAAATTGTTCAACAAATTAAAGTCTTGTGCAACAAGGGTCTAAATTTGTTTTATATCGCTGTGCATGAAAGAGTTAAGGCCGTGTTTATAGCCCGCAATTGGTCCGCAGCGGAGGAATCGCGACGGTTTGGCAGTGTGCTGTTTCTCATAAGGCACCACGGGCGCTGTTTATAGGCGCGGCTGCGGAGGCGGCCCCTCCACTCTTACGCTGCGACGTCAAAATACCAGCGGCTGCATTTCCAAACGGCTTACACGGCGGCTAATAGGGTTGTACGGTGCGCCATATGTTTAGCCACCAGGTGGGAACAGGGTGCTCAAGGTCACTGCGGCTGAGACACTTGCTGTGTGAGTGACGAACGGTGCTTCCGCAAAATCACAGCGGTTGCTCCGCCGCTGAACAACCGCAGTCTATAAACACGACCTAAGTGCCTTCACACTGCCGACCAACTCCAACAGTCTAGCAAACTTGAAACAGTTCTGAGTTTAGCAAACGTACAACTGTCGCAAAGTGTTGAATACAGTTTCAAATTCTAGTAAACACACACTCTGCGTTTTTCTTTTAATAATCGTTTGTACAACAGCATTTAATTTAATGTTTCTGGCAAGTGCATTGCTTGACAAGATGGAAAAATTAAAACAGTTGTAGGTGGAAACGTGGATAGCGAGAGGAAGAGCGAAAAAGTGCTCCTACTAATGTATACAGGGCCTACTGGATGTCCACGATAACTATACTCCGTTCACCGAAACGAGAGACGTACTGTAAACACACCGAGGCGCGTGACCAGGGCTGGACAAAACAGGGTCGCTCGCTCAGTTTCGCCACATTCGTTCACGTGTAAGGTCTTTGTGTTTTTGTTATATAGCAGTGATATTAGAAGCCAAAGATTTAAAATTAATTTATTTTAATAGTTCATAAAACGTGATTTTCTCCGAAAATTTCCCAAATCTGCATCTTGGCTCACCACAACATGCACTTTGTTGTTGTTGTTGTTGTTGTTTGGATGTTTTAGGGGGACAAAACTACGGAGGTCATCAGTCCCCCAGCACTTTGTCAAGTGTTCGAAATTTTTTACGAAAAACTTTTCTTGACATCGCATTTCAGTCAAAGTTATGAAGACGTTCTGAAAGTTTTGTTGTAGTTACTTTTTTTTCTTGGAGGCTTCAAAGAGTGCATGGATTTCATAACAATATCAGTCATTGACTGTTCTGGACACAACAGCTGTGTTTTATACACACTAGGAACCATGTGTGTCACTAAAGAACGTTATTACTTCTTTGAACGCTTCGTAGGTGCACTCAAATTGAAGGATGTCTAATAAGGTTACTCTTACGTGAATGCTGAATGTTATTGTAAACACAAATATTTTCGTTATTATTCAGTACCTGGTCCTTTACGATGAAGTTGACAGTCAACACCTATTATCAGTGACTGCTATATAACAAAACACCCAACGACCTTACATCTGAGACGGATACAGCGAAATTGAGCGCGCCCCTGTTTTGTCCACCCCTGGTCACGCGCCTCAGTGTGTTTACAGTACGTCTCTCGTTTCGGTGAACGGAGTATAGACGATTCGTGCGGTGATTTCTGGGAGCGGCCTCGACAGAGCTTTAAGGCTGCTGCGGGAAAGGGGTTCAGGAAAGGCAGCGTCGGCTGCTTACAGCAGTGCTGACACCATCGCCCGCCTAATACGAAATCGGAAGCAGCACTCACGCAAATACTGTTCACTTAAATGACGGTAGGAAATACCTAACGTATTGACATATTACTGGCGGAATGTTTCACCTACAGCTACGGAATGATATACGTACGTATAGAAAGTAATGAAAAAACGGAACAGAATATTGTCAAACTTACGATATCTTAATTTAGTATGCAGAGTTTCTTTAAACAATTCAAATACACTACTTTGTCTTGAGTACACATGAAGCCTTTCATAAAATCTTTTGAGAGTGGGGTTTTAATGCAGCAGGAAGTTTAAATCAGCGCACTCTTCGCTGTAGAGTTCGTTCTAGTATTCGCCACATTGACAGTTTGTGGAAGTTGAACACAAACCTGCAGAGTTTGTGTGCTTTTACTACCGGTGCGAAATGCTAATGTGGAAAAGGAGACAAACCGACCGAATCAAAAGTTCCATTGTTACTCTCTAAACACATAATGCACAGTACTAGCCAAGGAGGAATGAAATGAATTGACCAATTAATTTGTTACACTAGAAAGGAAAATAGAATGACTGTATATTCGTCTTTAAATTTAACCGGATTTATGTCACTGAAAACGTAAACTCATTACATTTGCAAATAAACAAAAACAGAGGAATTCTTACTGTGTGGAAAAATAGAAGAGTAATTAAAAGATGGTCTATTGGGAAGATAGCTAACTGTATTTCTCTATACTGCTATATAACAATTGTACAACAGGCACGATATGTTCGAGATTTGCACATGAAATCCTCGGGAAGTTTCGATCTAAGTTGAGTCCATTTCTTAGCGTCCCTTGATAACATTCATTTGAATTCAACTGCAACCATTTCTTCAGCCTAACGTATATTTTTTTACGTTCGTGTTTTCATCATGGCTCTTAGTCGTTACTAAGAATACAACAGGTGGCGACTGCTTTCGTTTTCAAGAAGGATAATATGAAATTCTACTTGTCTCTGGTATATCGCGGAAATACTTCTTTACAAGTATTAGTGATACTTTTGTACAATTACGTACAGAAAGTTCCTGGAGTTTACTTGCACCAGAAACTGGAAGAAGTATATACATTTTTGTTCCAAACTCCAAAGTAAACACTTCAGCTTGTGGAAATTGCTAGTAACTTGCAGTGTGTAGCCTACAGCAATACTTCGTGCACACGGGCAGCATCAGTCAGCTTAACGTTGGCAGCGCTCGGAGACAAATGAATAGCTTTACATTAGTGTAGATTTTCTCCGCTTGTGGCAGCACAAGCGTAATCGTCAAGTTATCGTGGACGAATAGTACACTTCGAGGACATAATCACGGAAATTGTTTGAGAATGGGCGATTAAACATTGGAATTTACCCACACATTTACAAATACTTAAATTCGTCATAATCAATGTTTAAGGAAGCCCTACATCTGTGTCAGTGAATAAATAATGAAATACTGACATAGTTAAGTGTTTTTTCATACTTAACATAACCTCTTCAGAGAATTTATTTTATTTAAGAAGAGAAAATATTTTAGTAGTTCTTTCATGTTACGTTTGCATGTGCGTCATTCTGCATCATGCACTGCGAAAGTTTATAGTTTACTACAGCCTGACATTTATTTTGTCTGATTTTCTGAAGCATCTCATCAAATATCTGTATAACTACTTTCAGTGCTCACGGCTTTTGTGGTTAACTCTGTAAATGTATCGTGCTAAGCACGAAAAAGTACGGAGCTAGGTGGTGCAGGTTTCAATATGCAAATCATGAATAACATTTCTGCCGAAAAAAAAGCTATTCCAGCAATCAGGAAAATAGTTACCGATACTTGAACCCTAAAGTGTACCATTTCACGTATTATTCCAGACAAAAGTGAATCAAAATATAAATCACTTCAGGAATTAAGTAGGTTAGTTTAGAGAACATTTAACATTTCAAGTATGCATCCCCATAAATCTTTTAGTCCATTTTATTTCTTCGTTATCATCCACAGTGAGCAACTTGGAATACCACTGTTTGTGGTAGCTGTTTCTTTATATGATTCTAACAGTTTGTTTCAGCCACTGTGCTGTGCACTAAGAAATATTTTGTATTCTTCATACTTGCAGTGAAATACCGGCATAAACAACACAGCAGTCGACAGGGGAAACACGACAATACGCATGCTCAAGTTGCCCGGCTCCGCCGTGTTTTTGCTCACTGACCATAAATTACGAACTCGAGACAAGACTTCCCTCAACTAGTTTTTCAAACTCGCGATTTCACACAACTGTTGACAACAGTTGGAAACAAAGTCAGACTTCGAGTTAAAAACAGTTGACAGCTGAGTATGTTGGAATTAGTTGTCAGTGTGAAGTCACCTTTACACATACACATTAAAGATCTGCATCTGACATCTTTGCTCGCTCGAATTGGAGAAGGCATGGAGTTTCGTCACTTAGCACGCTGCGATCAAACGCATTCTATTTTCCTCGTGCTTGTTCGAGCATGCCGTACTCGAAATGTCCGACCTTGTACTCGGAGAAAAACGTGAACCTAGTTCTCAGATTCTCGTGCTTTAAAAAGACTTAGAGATGTATAAAACTACGTCACATGGTATCCATCAACAAAACGTGTCAATTACTTCGAGAAAAAAGAATGTGGTTACTTTTCATTCTTCATTTTTGTGTGTGTTTTTTTAACAACGTTATTTAGTCGAATTTGTAGAAAATGATGAAAGATTCTGGCTTCCTTAGTCGTTGTGAAGTGCCGCAGTCTGCCTTGCAAAAAGTGTGATAGCGTGTAGCATGTTGAGAGCTACGATTTACGTTATACATTACTCAAATGAAATGTAGTTAAAATTAGACAAGTAAATACATGTTATCCAATGGTGTTAGTGTCGCATTTGCAAGCCAACAAAAGTAGCGCAAGTTATACTGTCAAAAACAGGAGACTATAGCGAATTACTAGGTATCAGTCATGTGTATGAGTTCGGAGGTTCTTGTGATTTTTACGTTCAGTAAACTCCGTAAACAAATACAAATTTTTCCCCAAGCGACGACCGATTGCAATGGAGAAGTATCTCCTTACGGTAGCATTTTCTAATACCGTAGAAACAATTAATTCTTAGTCATTTCTTATGACGTTGCGAAAAGAGATTCATTTAATAGCTTATAATGTTTGTGACTTTTTCTGCTAGACAAGTGTCAGGCTTCCTAAATCCCTGTAACATCGATCATGACATGTTAAATATTTTAGAGTACTTAAGTAATTATATATTTTTATTTCTGACTCATCGAATCACCACATATCATATTTATTCCTTTCCATTTCTTCTTTTCACGATGCAGGTTATATTGCATGAATACATGCCGCAGAAGTTTGGAGATGTTAATAATGATGTTGCCTAAAATCGTAGGCAACTGAGAAGTGACGTCAAGGTTTTACTAAGCTAACGACATATGTGAAACTTTCAAATGGTTACAATTTTTACGTTTTTTTTGCGCATAGCATTGGACACTGCGCTGCACGAATATTCGTGTTTGTTTCAAATGTTCAAATGTTTGTATAGCTTATGGGACTTAACTACGGGGTCATCAGTCCCTAAACTTACAAACTACTTATGAACTAGCTAACACTAAGGACGGCACAAATATCCATGCCCGAGGGGGGATTCGAACCCCCGACCGTAGTGGCCGTGCAGACCGTGACTGAAGCGCCTCAGTCCCCTCGGCCACCGCGGCCGGCATTCGTGTTTGACAACGAAACAGATGTGAGTACAGTTCCACGGGCTGGTGGCAATAAGGTGAATCAGACGCAGTGGCACCCTGCAGACACACAGCCGCTGTAGCAGGCGCGCTAGGTGAGGCCGCGTGTGTTCCACGCAGCCGGCGTGACGGAGGCCCGATCGAACGGCAGGCCACTCCGAGCATTCATACTCGAGACAGCCGTATCCGAGCGCGGAGCACTAGAGCGAGTACGAGCAAACACGAGCGAGCACGACCCCCAATATATAGACATCTAACACATATCGCAGTAAACAGCTCCCTCTCCCGCGCTCTGTGTAAATATCTTTCTCTCTGTCTATCTCTTCTTCCTTCTCCTTCTGTCCATTTCCTCCACCCTCCCCCCCCCCCCTCTTTCACCGAGCAAAGTGGCCTACCGGTTAGCACACTGGACTCGCATTCGGGAGGACGGTGGTTTAACTCCACCTCCGTCCATCTTAATTTAGGTTTTCCATGATTTTACTGAATAACTCCAGGCAAATGCCGGGATGCTACGTCTGAAAGGGCAAGAACGTTTTCTCACCCATCATTACTGAAAAGTCCGAGCATGAGCTCTGTCTCTAATGCTCTAATGACCACGCTGTCGACGGCACTTTAGACCCTTATATTTCCTCTTTCACATTCTGGAGAACAGTGATTCAAATCCTCCTCCGGCCATCAAGATTTAGGTTTTCCGTCATTTCCTTAAATAACCTCAGGCAAATGACGGCAAGGTTCCTTTGAAAGGCACGACAGACTTTCTTCCCCTTCTTTACCCAAAGAATACGAGCGTGAGCTCCTTCTCTAATGATCACGCTGCTGACGGGACGTTAAACCCTTATCGTCCTTCCTTCTGGAAATCTTATTTTTCCTCCACTTGCTTTTATACCTGCCGACTGGCCCTCCAAAATAATCCACCTGCCTCCTCCAATCTACCTCCCGCCTCCTCTCTCTGACCACATCCTGCTTCAGTAGTATCATTTTTCTCGATAGCAAAATTCAAAGTAGGGCCAACAAAGACAAATGGACCATCAAATACTGCCTTCACCTTAATGCTCTTTGTAACGTCACCAGATATATCTACATCTACATGGATACTCTGCAAATCACATTGAAGTGCATGCCAGAGGGTTCATCGAACCACTTTTATGATATATCTCTATAGTTCCACTCTCTTATAGTTCGCGGGAAAAAGTAACCCCTAAATCTTTCTGTTTTGTATCTGCTTTCTCTTATTTTATTATGACGGTTATGTCTCCCTATTTAGTTGGTTGCTAACAATGTAGTTCGCATTCGGAAAATTGGTGAAAGAAATTTCGCAAATAGACCTCGCAGAAAAAAATAACGCCTTTCTTTTAATGATTTAAATCCCCAAGTCGTGCATCATTTCCACGACACTCTCTCCCCTATATCGCAATAATACAAAACGAGCTGTCCTCCTCTGAATTTTCTCTAAATCTTCCGTCAGTACCACCTGGTGTGCATCCCACAATGCGCAGCAATACTCCTCAATAGGACGCACAAGTGTAGTGTAGGCAGTTTCTTTAGTAGAACTGTCGCAACTTTGGTTCGCCTTCCCAACAATATTGTCTATGTCTTCTTTTCAATTTAAGTAGTTCGTAATTGTTATTCCTAGCTATTTAATTGAATTTACGGCCTCTAGGTTTGACTGATTTATCGTGTAACTGATGGTTAACGGATTTCTTTTAATGGTCATATGGATGACCTCACATTTATCATTATTAAGGGTCAAGTGCCAATATGTTATCTAAATCATTTTGCAGTAGCGTTTGAACTTCTGGTGACTTTACTAACCGATAAATGACAAAATCATCTGCAAACAGTCTAAGAGAGCTCCTCAGATTGTCTCCTAAGTCGTTTATAAAAATAAGGGTCCTATAACGCTTCCCCGGGGAACGCCAGATATCACTTCTGTTCTACTCGATGACTTACCGTCAATTAGAACGTACTGTGTCCTTTCTGACAGGAAATCACGAATCCAGTCGCACAGCTGTGGCGATATTCCATAAGCACGCAATTTGATTAGAAGACGCTTGTGAGGTACTGTAACAAAAGCCTTTCGGAAAAGTAGAAATACGTAATCTATTTGACATCCCTTATCGATAACACTCATCACATCATGTAAGTAAAGAGCTAGCTGTGTTTTACAAGAACGATACTTCCCGATTATGTGTGTTGTCTATGGGACAATAAGTCGTTCTATTCGAGGTAGTTCATAATATTTGAGAAAATTGTATGTTCTAAAATCTTGCTGCAAACCGACGTTAATGATATAGTCGTGTAATGTTGTGGATCACTCCTATTGCCTTCCTTGAATACTGAGTGACCTGTGCGAGTTTCCAGTCTTTGGGTACGCAACGTTCGCTAAGCGAGCGGTTGTATGTGATAGATAGGTATGGGTCTATTGCATCAGCATACTCTGAAAGTAACCTAATTTGTATACAGTCGGGATAGGGAGACTTACTTTTGTTAAGTGATTTAAGTTTTTTTTATACTCCAGTGATATTTACTTCTAAATTACGCACGGTGGAAACTGTTCTTGACAGGAATTCTGGATTATTTGCTTCGTATTTTTTTTTTCCTATTGAGTGGATTTTGGAAAGCTGTGTTAAGCAATTCTGCTTTAGCAGAACTGTCATCAGTAGCATCAAAATGTTCAAATGTTTGTTAAGCTTATGGGACTTAACTACGGGGTCATCAGTCCCTAAATTTACAAACTACTTATGAACTACTTACGAACTAGGACGGCACAAATATCCATGCCCGAGGGGGGATTCGAACCCCCGACCGTAGTGGCCGTGCTGACCGTGACTGGAGCGCCTCAGTCCCCTCTCAGTAGCATCACAGTTTCTATCGTGTAATGAAGGTATTGTTTGTGTTTTGTCGCTAGTATACTTTACATACGACCAGATTTTCTTAGGATTCTCTACCAAATCACGTGACAAGCTTTTCGTTGTGGTAACTATTGTAAGCTTCTCTCACTGAAATCCGAACTAAATTTCTAGTTTCATTAAAAGATTGCCAGTCAAGGGGGTTTTGTGTGCGTTTAAATTTTGCATGCTTTTCTCTTTGCTTTTGTAAGAGTGATCTGTTTTCTGTACCACGACGGGTCAACCCCCTCTATTGTTAATTTGTTTGGTATGAATCTGTCAATGGTTGTCGATATTATTTCTTTGAATGTAAGCCACATCTGATCTAAACTCACATTCTTAGTTTCGAAAGACTGGAAATTTGCAGTCAGGAAAGGGTTAATCGAATTCTTATTTGCTTTTTGAATAGGTATATTTTTCGTTTATGTTTGGTGGATTTGGAAAGTCCGACATTCAGTAAAGGCAATATTCAATAAAGGCAATATTCAGTAAAGACAATGTTGTCAATAGATCTAAAACAGTAGCGCGACTGCGCCTGTGCCTCCTAAATCTTCGCATCCTATGAGCCGTCCAATAGTGTTGCCTGTACAACAGTCATATCCATACTGGCAGCGCGACAGGAAGTCGCCGCCGCCTAGAAGACAAGGCCTCACAACAGGTCGTGCCTCGTCACACCGCAACAGCTATCTGACTGGTTGCCTGCTGGGGACAGCCCACGGCCTCGTAGCGGCCGGCCAATCAGCTAGCGTTCGCGGCCTCTCGCTGTGACGTGCCACCGCCTGTTGTAAGACCTTATCTTCTAGGCGGGGTTGCCTGTGCGCCTTATCTCACCGGATGCGCTTACCACTTCCGGTCTCAGAATTTTTCAGCGGCTCGCACCAAGAAAAACTAGAGTACGATCCGCCGGTCCATGCAGCGAAGTCTCCGAGCCTACACAGGAAACAGTGTTACGCATGCGCAAATAATGTCTCTCGGCTCACAGAGGTGCCCAGATGTGCCTCACACAAAGAGAATCCCAGGGTGTCCCTGTGACCTACAACACTAATAATCGCCCCTCGGCTTTTGGCAAGATCAATATGTAGTTTATTTTTATTTTTTATTTTTATTTTTCAAGGTCACACTTTATTTTAGAAAATAAAATATACAACCTTCATTCAATATTTAGTGATGCTACAACGAGTAATAAACTAAAGACGAAAGGTATAGGCTCTCGGGCAATACTTAATGGTCCTTCCGTTTTTGTAGGCGCTACTTTGAATTTTCCTATTGAGAAAAATTATACAGCTTTAGCAGATGTAGTGACACCCTGCCCATCCCCTGTTGTCCCTTTCTCCCTAAGCAAACCCTTCCCCACTCCTCTTTCCATTCCCTTCTCTATCCATTTCAAACTCCCCCTTCCCATGCCCCTGTGAGAAAATGTATAAAACAGGACGATGGTACTCCAGTACAGCAGGCCTGTTATGTAGGGTAGCTTATCCGAAAGAACGGAAAAAATAAATAAGGAGCTTTTGTTCGTATATTCGCTCGTATTGAAGCTACCAGATTGAGGCGATACTCGTAAATCTTGCTCTTTGTGCTCGAAATTTAGTGTTACAGGGGCGGATCCAGGACGGCCTACTGGGGGAGGGGGCGGTGAAAGAATTTTCATCGGCAGCTGAACTCTGGCTCAGTAGAAAGACTCTAGTACTGGTCACCCCTTTTTACCCCACGCCCAATCAAACAAAAGTCTCACAGTTTTTAAGACTCAGTGCTGTGATAGCACGCTAGCTTAGCATTCTAAAAATAAACAAACCTACTTGCTGTGGGGGGGGGGGGGGGGGGGATGGCGATCGACCCTTCACCCCCCACCCCCCTCTTGGATCCGCCTATGTTAGTGTAGGACACACAACACATATGTACGAACATTCTGCTTTACTGATGAATACTGTGTCTTGCATCTCTTAGTCTTCCACATTCTGTCCATCATGTCCTCCAACGTCTCCCCATTAGAAACTCCTCCAACGACACAGAAAAACGTTTACAAATTGACTTGGCACATTGGGCATACAACAAGGATCGTAATTATATAGGAATCTACATCTACATGGGATACTCTGCAAATCACATTTAAGTGCCTGGCAGAGGGTTCATCGAACCACCGTTAAACTATTTTACCTCCCATTCCATTCTCGAATAGCACGCGGGAAGAATGAACACCTGAATCTCTCCGTTCGGGCTCTGATTTCTCGTATTTTATTCTGATGATCATTTCTACCTATGTAAGTGGGAGTCAACAATATATTTTCGCATTCGGAGGAGAATGTTGGCGATTGCAGTTTCGTAAGTAGCCCACGCCGTAGCGATAAGTGCGCCGTTGTTGTAATGATTCCCATCCCAGATCCTGTATCATTTCCGTAACGCTGTCTCTCCTGTATCGTGACAATACGAAACGAGCTGCCCTTCTTTGGACTCTTTCGATGTCCTCCGTCAAACCCACCTTATAAGGATCCCACACTGGGCAGCAATACTCCATAAAAGACGGACAAGCGTAGTCTATGCAGTTTCTTTAGTAGTTCTTTTGCATCTTTTAAGGGTTCTGACAATAAAACGCAGCCTCTGGTTCGCCTTTCCCACGACATTATCTACGTGTTCTTTCCAGTTTAAGTCAGAAGTAATTGTAATTCCTAGGTAATTTGTGGAGTTTACGGCCTTGACATTTGTTTGATTTATCATGTAAACAAAATTTAAATCGGACTTGCAAAGGTAATCCGCACCTACTAAATCTCGCTGTCATTTTGTCATAGGACAGGATAACGTGGGGAGCTCATCTTTTGACAGAGCATGCTATAAATGGGCGCCCTCTACAGAAGGTGCTCAAAGTGCGCCACACGCCTGACATGGACGCTGCATTGAAGGTCGCAATCTCTCAAGGAACCTGACGTATCTCTAAAACATACTGCTGTCGCAACATTACTGGCCACTCGCTCCTCCGGCGTTGTAACAGGTATTTCATTCACAAATCAAATCAGATCGGAAACTAAAATACTTAGGTTTTCCTTTTCTCCGCACGCTATAAGAGATAGAACGGTGGGGAAAAATCACGAAAGTGGTTAGATGAACCCTCCGCAATGCACTTGAATGTGTTTTGTAGAAAGTAGATATAGATGTAGAAGGCCATGCGACTATACTCCGTTCACCGAAACGAGAGACAGACTGTAAACAGACCGAGGCGCGTAACCAGGGGTGGACAAAAACGGGCCGCGGCGGATTAGCGGGCGCGGCCGTTCGCTGTCGGGGATTCGAGTCCTCCTCTTGCATGGATGTTTGTGCTGTCCTTAGGTTAGTGTACTTTAAGTAGTTTGTAAGCTACGGACTAATAACCACGTAGCTGAGTTCGACAGATTTATAAACATTTGAACAAAACAGAGGCGTTCGCTCAGTGTCACTACCTATGTATCGATCGATGTGTTTCCACGTTGTAATGGAAAAGGGGCTGCGGCTGGTCGAGTTTTAGTTCCAAATCATTAACTTATCCACCAGCAGCTGTAAAGTTTATGTTGTTTTATTTAACGACTAGTTTCGGTATTACATTAATTCTTCTTTATATTTTGTATGATATACGTACTGCATGATGTTATGGACGCAACACTGATTTGTAACTTAATTTGTATAGGGCCTGAAGATGGTATTAATGCAATATCGAAACTGGTTGTTAAATAAAAGAACATGAACTTTACAGCTGTTGGTGGATAAGTTAATAATTTGGAATTAAAACCTCTGCATCAGGTGTAAAGCGGTTGTTTGTTTTGCTATATAGCAGTTATATTAGACGCCACAGATATTCAAAATTCATTTCTTTTAATAATTCATAAAATCTATGAAGATCTCCAAAAACTGCATTATCGTATACAACAATAAGAACTAGCCCAACAAAACAACGAACATGTACTTTCGTATGTATCACGTTTCTGTGAAAGTCATCAACACTTTCTGTAAGCTTCCGTCGTCATGCTTTTTTGGAGACTTCAAAGAGTGTGTGGCATTGTAATCAATTACCATATGATAAACTAAGGAACGATCAACGCCCGTAGGTGCAGCTGTTTTTATGACAATATCTGTCCTTTATTGTTCTAGACACAACAGCTTCGTTTTATACAAATTAAAAAATTAATGATTTCTTCTTTGATCGATTTTGTCGTGGATTTAAAATGTAGGATGACAAAGAGAAAAAGAGATAGAATATGAAAGCTTAATATTTATGCTTACTGTTCTTTAAGACGAAATTTCTAGTCAGCTTCTGATGTCACCCCTCATAACACACACAAACGCTTTAGTTTATGTTCTATGAGGCGATCCAATTATGATATTGTAGAAAGATATAAAAAAGCCAAGATCGCTGATCATCGATTTTTATTTAAGACGACCGGTTTCGCTTAATTATGTCAGCATCATCTGGTCCAATAAAATTATCTTACAAGGCCATAATCTTGTAATGTCAATCAGTGGCTATATAACATAATTTACAGTCCATAGGTGCACTATGTCATTATGATAAAACACTGTGATAATTATGTTTTATCATAATGACATAGTGCTCCTATGCACTGTAAATTATGTTATATAGCAACTGATTGACATTACAAGATTATGGCCTAGTAAAATAATTTTATTGGACCAGATGATGATGACATAGTTCAGCGAAACCGGTCGTCTTAAATAAAAATTGATCAGCGATCTTGGCTGTTTTACATCTTTCTACAATAACAAACGCTTTACATCTCAAACGGATGCGGCGACATTGAGCGAGCGCCCCTGTTTTGTCCACCCCTGGCCTCGCGCCTCGCTTTGTTTACAGTCTGTCTCTCGTTTCGGTGAACGGAGTATAGCCCACCGCGATCAATCCAGCAACCGGGAAAGTTTGCCTGCAGATGTGCCCTCACTTGTCTGCTGAGACTCGTGGGAGCTCTGCCCGGCTGAAATGGAATGCGGTGACGCATAGGCATGGGAACATCATTCAGCATGTCGAGCACAAGCTCTCGCAGTAATACGAGATACGTGCGATCATTAAGTGCGCCTAGGGGAATGTACTGCGGATGTACGACAATGCCAGAGACCGTAGCGCCCACCTGTGGCGTTTGAGATCCCCGGCAGCTTTCTGATTACTGAGCGTTGTTGTTATTTACGATGTGCTATGTTAGTCTGTAGGCGGTTGCACCCTGTATAAAGTCTATCAATGGCGATCGATAAGTTGGAAATTAGGACTTCCAACCAAATAAGATACATCCAGGGCCAAACCACTCAAGGAGCTTGTTAAATTTTTTATTGAAAAGTCCCTGGCGGTAGAGATCAGAAAAAGGCAAGTTAAAACGCTCACTGCTGCTCCAAATTACTTCTCGAATGGCCACAGTTCTTGCGCCTTGGAAATTTATCTAACTGCTTACTCCTTAACGGAGCAGCCAACGTTTTAACAAACACAAAAATAATATACATTAAGGAATAGATAAATAGACATGGGATGGGGAGCATGAAATTATAAATCAGGAGTTTGATACTTTAGATTATCTATTAAAAAAATAAACAGTCAAACATAAGGGGAGACCAAATAAGCACAATGAAGCACACACCTTGTACAACAGTGAATTAAGTTATTAAGTTACTACCCGTAATAAAATGGTTTTAGCCCTTTCTGAATAAGGAGGGAACGTGGGAGAACATTTGCTAATAAACAAGGGATAAAGAAAGCACACTCATTCACTCACAGACCCACGCATAATGCTCGCGACACTTACTCAATCGGGAACAATTCATGGTAGTTGCAAAACAAAGCGTCGGCGGCATTTTGACGAGATGGTGGATGTCTTCAAGCACAATTTTAAAGTATAGTATGCACGAACGAACTCATGTGTGGCGGCAGCATAATATCCTGAAGTGCCACTTGGTGTACAGACATGGTGAATTACATAGAATCTAAAAAAGAAATTATTTAAAAAAAAGTAAGACACACATGAAAATTCAACAGAAGAAAGCTGGTATCTATAAAGAGCATGGCTGAAGGCCGAAGTAATGACCGTTACGAAAGCACGTTGTGCAATCGGTCATACCAATATAGGAAACACGGAATCAATCCAGAAGTTTCGAGAGAGAATTTAGCACGCTCGCGGGAACAGACAGCACATGAAAACGTTAGTTAAAAGCAGCAAGGAATTCACACATACTAAGTTTACGCTAAGGCTGAAGGCCACACACGTGTATTCTAACTTGAGAAAACAAGACGCAAATAGGTTACCTGATTGAAAATACAAATACTAAATTTACACTAAATTACTCGAGTTCTGAAAACTAAGGAAGACTTCGCCCTGCATAGTGAAAGAATTACTTAAGAAAAACTTTCAGTATTAACCCAGGAATGCCTGATCACAAATAAAGTTCTAACATCATGCCATCCCCTCAGCATGATTCGACGAAATACATCGGCGGTCGCAGCAAGAGTGGGGCCTCAGGCCACGGGAAAAGCCTTCCCCTCCACGCACCGGATGTCGAGTGCGCTCAAAAGCGATGCAGAGTGCGTTCAGAGCCTATTGTCTACCAACCCTCGCTACCTGAAGAAGATAATACCCTCTACTAGAACTCCAGAGAGGTCTCTTTTGTCACCTCTTTCGTCCATGATTATGTTGGTACTACACTCAGAAGAGGCTAACTCGCCATCTTGCCATTAAGGGTGTCTCTGGCTATGTAGCAAACGGCAGTGAAGACGACATACGAAACCATGCATTTTAACTATAGTAAACGAGGCCTAGCGCGCGAAGCGGCCACTGTAAGTCGTTGCGCGGCAGTCAGTCAATATTAAAAGCAACCTTTTACATTCATACGAACACACAAATTCAGTCACAGGGGTGGAAACATATACAGGGTGAATCTAAATTCGTGCACCCGGGCTTCGCAACACGATTCCTCACAAGCTAGCAATGAAAAAAATGTCTGTCACAAAATTTCGTCCTGCGCATATTTCCGCCAGTAAATGGACGTCGAAGATTGAGATGGGTGTGTGACCCATACGCCAGTGTGTTTCAGAATTACTCTACTACACCAGGAAACTTGTGAGGGATGTATTAGGGGTCTTGAGGAACAAAATGAGGATGGAAACCTATGCCCGCAAATGCCATTCAATGGCGCTACGGAGAGTCGAAGTTACAGGCACCAGCTCCTGCCGCTAGACATCCCCTCCAGCAACTACGACGCTCTGTAGCGTCATTGGATGACGTTTCCGGGCATGGGTTTCTATGCTATTGTTCCTCAAGACACCTCCCACATCCCCTAGAAGTTTATTGGTGTAGTATTATAATTCACAAACACCCTGACGCATTTGACACACACTCATCTCAATCTTCGACGTCTATTTACTGCCGGAAATATGCACAGGACGAAATGTTGTGAGAAACATTTTTTTATTGTCAGCATGTGAGGAATCGCGCTGCGAAGCCCGAGTGCGCGAATTTAGATTCACCCTATATAAACATGGGGCATTGATCATTAATAAAGGAATAAAATAATTGATGTACAGATAAAAAAATTAATGGTGGAGAAGCACTTTAGAGTAATGAACGTAGACCTTTTTACAGTTCAAAACTCAAAATGGAACACGTCCACACATTCAGTTGACGTGTTTCGCCACATTGCTTACAATCATCAAAACTCATTAAGAACTCACTAGTTTGCACTTGTACAAATTCCTCCACACATCGTTATGAAGTGTAATGAAGGTTTGTAATTTTATCAAAATGTTCCAATTTTTGTAATCCTAACTGCTGAGATCATCGGTTCCTAGACATACAAAATACGTAGACTAGAAATGATAAGGGAAACTCCTCATCGCACCCCCTCCGATTTAGTGGTAAGTTGGCGTAGTGGGTAGCCCGTCAAAACTCGAACACCGGTCGAGCATGGAAACAGGAAGAAGTTGTAAGGCACTGGCATAAAAGAACACAAGTAGCAACTGTGAACGGTCCAAGCATAAGTTGTGGTCATTGTGTTGGATTGCGAGGCAGGAAATCCGTGTTCAGCTTTCCGTCGAGTTCAATGTTTTTAAATTTCGTTTTTCACAAATTGTTTAACTGTCCATCCGGTCTTTGACATATCTGTTCATTGAATTAAACATTTTTGTATGTATTCTTATTCATGGAATGTATAACATTAACTGCGAACGGGTAAATTTGAAAATGTTAATCCAGCCAGGATTGGAACCCGGGTTTCCTGCTTTCTAGGCAGTTTCGCTGAACCCTACACGTGGTCTTAATATATATTAGTAATTTGCCATTCTACAGTCACGAAGATGCTAAGCTAGTTCTTTTTGCTGACGATACAAGTATAGCTATCACACCTGACAAACAGGAATTAACTGATGAAATTGTAAATGATATCTTACAGAAAATTATCAAGTGGTTCTCTACAAATGGACTCTCATTAAACTTTGATAAAACCCGGTATATACAGTTTCATACAGTAAATGGCATGACACCATTAATAAATTTAGACTTTGATCATAAATCTGTAGCTAAGGTAGAATATTCAAAAGTTTTAGGTGTTTGCATTGACGAGGGATTGAATTGTAAGAAACACATTGAAGATCTGCCGAAACGCTTGAGTTCAGCTACTTATGTTATCAGGGTCATTGCAAAATTTGGTTCAAATGTTCAAATGTTTGTAAATCTATCGGACCAAACAGCGTGGTCATCAGTCCGTAGCTTACAAACTACTTAATCTAAAGTAAACTAACCTAAGGACAACACACACATCCATGCCCAAGGGAGGACTCGAACCTCCGACGGCGAGCAACCGCGCGTTCTGCAGCGAGGCGCCTTAGACCGCTCGGCTACTGCATTGCGGCCAAAATTTGGTGATATACATCTCACAAGGAAAGTACTTGAGCTCGAACAAACACATATACACCAAAATCGTATGAGAGATAATGTAAAGATCCCGTATTGTACTAGTGATACTCCCGCATCAGCAAAACTCTGCAGTCGTCCGTTAGAGGCCACAGCGTGTGCCATGCCGCATTGCACTTTGACCTGTCGGTTCGCCAGTAGGGACGGTGCAGTGTGCCTCCGAAGTTGCGTTTTGTGGCATTTGTGTGGTGAAGCGTCAGATGGGGCAGCGATTGCTAATCAGTCCTGCTAATGTATTGCGATTAGTTGAGATGAAGTTACGAAGAACCCTTCTTCGTGAAGATGGTATTAGTGTAGAAGATGAATCATTTGCATGCTTTCTCGTATCTTTTATGGTACAGAAATATGAGCATAAGTTAGACACTGCTGTTACAAACTCATAATAATGATAATAGGGATGATAATGACGAACAACTCATTGCAAGCGGTAGTGCTACAGTAAGTGCGGGGAAGAGGCGATGGAAGCAGTGGCAGTGAATACCAACAGTCTTTTGGGAAGAAGGTAAAAGTTGCAACTATCATCACGGCTTTTGATGACAATTCGCTAGAGAACATGTACGATGATTATTACATAAGTTATAGTTAAGATATCTCCATTACGTATGGCGTCTACAGTTATATCTACAGTGCTATCTAGAGCATGGTTGCAAAGCTTTGCAGAAAAACGACACCCACCAGCACATTGAGGTGTACGTAGAGATCCTGTAACCAAACTTTCATCCAGATATGTTTGTTCGAGCCCATGTACTTTCCTTGTCAGTAAATTACCTTACTATGCCTATTTTCATTCACTTTTTTCATATGGGATCATATTCTGGGGCAATTCAACATTGAGTAAAAAAGTATTCATTTCAGAAAAGCATGATATCAGAATAATTGCTGGATCACCCCCCCCCCCCCCCCGAGATCATCCTGCAGACATTTAGGGATCTAGGGACCTTCACTGCAGCTTCACAATATATTCACTCATTAAATTTGTAATTAACAATCCGGCCGAATTCAAAAGTAATAGCCTGCCGCGGTGGCCGAGAGGACTGAGGCGCTCCAGTCACGGTCTGCACGGCTACTACGGTCGGGGCTTCGAATCCCCCCTAGGGCATGGATATTTGTGCCGTCCTAGTTCGTAAGTAGTTCATAAGTAGTTTAGGGACTGATGACCCTGTAGTCAAGTCCCATTTTTAAACTTAAAATAAAAAAAAAAATAAAAATAAATAAAGAAATAGGAAAAAAACAGTAAAATATGAAAATAAAAAAATCCTTAAAATAGTGATTGTCATGTATAGACAAAATTTACTAAACTGGCACGTTCCACATGATTACGAAATGTCGTATATATGATCTATGGGACAAGCATTAATCTAACCCCACTGGGGACACAGCGATCACCACAACTGCACGGAATTACTCAAGCACACCTCCGGTCAGATAAAAATTCTCAACTTTACCCTGCCCACTAGAACTCAAACTCGTAGCTACTTTGTAAACTAATTCCCGTAAGAGTAAGGGCCTAGGACTGCCTCCGCACTCAAGAAAGGGTAAATTGCACAAGTTATACATATATGGCGTCAGTTCTTTTGGACATGTCCGAAAGTACAGACGTCATATATATATTATTTATATGTTGTGGTACAATATCCGTGTCACGCAACTTCTTCTTTAACAATCGAAAGGATGTGAGTCTTGATTGGGTGTCACAAACGTTTGATGAAGAGACGACAAGGCAACCCAATCCTCCATTTGAAAACACGTCTCATCCTGCAAATTCAAATGTCTGTAAAACTATTGGACCAAACTGCTAGTCCCTAGTCTTACAAACTACTTACAGTAACTACAATAAGGACAACACACAGACCCATGCCTGAGGGTAGTCTCGAAATTCCGACGGAAGTGCCCGCCCAGTCCGTAGCATGACGCCTGAGACCACGCGTCCATTCCACGAGGCTCTGATCCTGCCCGACATTTGTGACAGTATATGTGTAGTATGACATATCGATTATAGGGGCACCTGACTTGTATGCCTGGTGAGTGACTGAGATATGCCATCTTGCCGCGGCGGAGCGGCCGAGCGCATTGAGGCACTATGCTACGATGTGCGAGGCCGTTCCCCGTCGAGGGTTCGAATCCTCCCTCGGGCATGGATACTTGTGTCGTCTTTAGTATAAGGAAGTTCATAAGTAGTTTGTAAGTTTAGGGACTGATCACCCCGCAGTTAAGTCCCTTAAGCGTAACAAACATTTGAACATTTTTATGTCTTCTTGTCCGAGTTAGATGTTCGTAAGAATGTGACCAATCCCAAAGAAATGATGAACCATAACAGTTCGTCACATTACTGCAACGGATTAACGCAACAGTTTCACAGTCACTCACAAAAATATGTTTTTAACGTATTTAATGTTTTCCGCATGTATAAAATGTTTGTAAATCTATCGGACTCAGCTGCATGGTTATTAGTCCGTAGCTTACAAACTACTTAAACTAAGTTAAACTAACCCAAGGACAATACACACATCCATGCCCGAGGGGGATTCGAACCCTCGACGTGGGAGACCGTGTGAAACGTAACGTGGCGCTCCAAACCGCTCGGCTATTCCCACGCGGCCTACATGTACACGCCATCATATCCTGCATATGTCAAAGCAAATCTGAACAAGTCCTGAAACTTCTGGATTTGATGTTGATTATGTGTGAGAACACGGACTAACCTAGTCCACACCCGTTTAATTTTCGTTTTAATTTCTGTGGGAGATCTATAAAGCCTTTCGTCTGCAGTCACTATTCATCACATTTATTTGGGACGGTAATATATTCTTATCACATATATTCTAAAACTAATGTAAAGTATGACAATTGCGGAGTCTACAAAAAGAGAACAAAAAGATGCTCAAATGTTTGTTAAGCTTATGAGACTTAATTGCAGGTCATAAGTCCAAACATGGAAACTACTTATAAACTACGTTACACTAAAGACAACACAAACATCCATGCCTGCTTCGAACCCCCAGGGGGAACGGCCTCGCGCGTCGGAGCACCGGGGCTCAATGCGCTTGGCTATTCCGCCGCGGCAAAAAGAGAACAGGGATGTCAGTGATCAGTCTGAGAGTTCATAATTTTGTGAAAAACAAAAAGTAAAAGCAGACAAATCGAAGAAAATTCGAACACGGACCTTTCGCAGAAGAGTCCAACACGATCACTAGCTGTTCGATATTGCAAATCTAACTCATGTCTCGTTAACGGTTGTATTTTGATTTTTTTTCACAGTTCCATACAACTTCTTCCTGTTTTCGTACTTGAGCTGTGTTCACTTTTTGCTGGACTATCCGCTGCGTCTTCTTACCACTAAACTTGGGAACAAGACACACACCCATGCCCGAGGGAGGAATGGAACCCCGACGCTAGCAGCCGGGTGATACGTAACGTGACGCTTCAGATCCCACGGCCATCCTGTGCGGCATTGGTTTAATCAGAAACGGTGACTTCTATCGGAAAATGACAACGAGCTTTATTTTTATTTAATTTTTTTATTTTAGCTTTCCAATTTGAAACCTGTGGTTTATATTGAACACTCCCATACTACGAGTGAAAATAAGTACTGTGATGTTTTCTTTTTTACAGATATTATAATGTTAGGAGTTTTTAAACTTTTTAATGACAGGTCTTATCAGAAATGATGACAGATATTCGTAACGTGGTGCCCCAGACCGCAAGGCCATTCCCGCGCGGCGTTATTTTATGAGTTACGTATAATGGAGTGATTGTAGATGAACAGTTAACCTGAACTAAAAGGATTTTCCATGTCTGAATATGATGAAAATTAGATGGATAGATCACGTAACTAATGAGGAGATGCTTAACCGAATTGGGAAGAATAGGAGTTTCTGGCATATCCTGACTAAGAGAAGGGATAGATTGGTGGGACACATTCTGAAACATCAAGGAATTATCAACTTAGCATTAGAAGGAAGTGTGTGGGGTAAAAATCGTAGAGACCGAGGGACGAATACAGTAAGCAGATTCAAAGGGATGTAGGTTGTCGAACTTATTCTCAGATGAAGAGACTTGCACAGGACAGGGTAGCGTGGAGTGCTGCATCAAACCAGTCTGCGGACTGAAGACCACAACAACAAACAACGGATATGATGTTGGACGAAACACATCTTACAAAACCACTTACATCTTGTCTCCAAGATAATGAAAATGGAAGAGGTTATCTCGTATTACTACAGTGTTCAACGGCAATCAGACCCACTGTAGACAATCCCAGTTTAGATTTTCCACCTTTCCTCTTTTTCAGTTAGTACATCTATATGAGTATCGGTACTGTGCCTCAGAAAAACGACACACTGGACTCGCATTCGGGAGAAAGGAAGTTAAAATCCACCTCCGGCCATCCAGATTTAGGTTTCCCGTGATTTTCTTAAATCACTCCAGGCAAATGCCGGGATGGTTCCTTTCAGAAGGGCACGGCCGATTTCCTTTCCCATCTTTACCCACACAATCCTAGCGAAGCTCCACCTCTAATGACAACGCTGTCGACGGGGCGTTAAACCCTAAGCTTCCTTCCTTCTTCTGAAAACAAGTAGGTCGTTTACCTTCGTCGGTCACAGCTTCGTTTCTAGTGAACTAGTACTTCTTCCTTTTAAATTTGTTTGTTTGATATGCACTTCGTTATGATGAAGATTTCCGCGTACTATGGCCAAATATACGTCTTATTACGAGTGGGGATTATCATAGGCCCCTCCCCAGTACCATAACTGAACTTAGCTCATCAAAATTGTCAATAAAGTTTGGCCATCCCATATCAGTCACGTTCAAGAGAATCGTACATTCGAAACTGCATCAGTTCCTCTCATGCCACATAATTGCAGAACAAACATTACTGCTCTTCGTCTAGCCGGCCGCGGTGGCCGAGGAGACTAAGGCGCTCCAGTCACGGTCTGCACGGCCACTACTGTCAGGGGTTCGAATCCCCCCTCGGGCATGGATATTTGTGCCGTCCTATTTCGTAAGTAGTTCATAAGTAGTTTCTAAGTTTAGGGACTGATAACCCCGTAGTTAAGTCCCATAGACTATACAAACATTTGAACATTTTGCTCTTCGTCTACGGAATGTCCTGGCTGGTAACATTGTCAAAGCAAAATATTTCCAAATATAATGAAGTGTCTTATATCAATAACGATAGTTCAGCATCTACTTTAGATCAGGTGCAATTAACAGCAGTCGCACGCAATTGTTACTACAAATCTTAAAGAAATTTAAACTCACTCCTTCCATTTATCTGTATTTATTGTTTCACTTTTTTCTTCTTTCACCTTAACTGCAATTTTTTCATCATCTTCACTACAATTTAAACTGATAATATAACATGCGTTGTTCTTTATTACTGTCCAAATTTATGTATGTCTATGCTGCAAAATAAAAAACGTGTGGTATGATGAAGTAGAGGATATGAGGTCCATAATTTGGTATTAGAAAGTGCCTTCGTATTGTAATATCGAATCACAGTGAAGGCTAAAAGCACATTACAATCTATTGCGACTTTTGTCTGAATAAGTAAACGTCCATAAAATATTCATTGTACTCTCTAGCTCCATGTAAAGTGCCCATTAATGAAGCAACTAATTTACGTGTTAATAGCATTATAGACAATATAGCCCCAGTATACTTTGTTAATGCAGCAAAGAAACGGGCTTTAATGTCAATTCTTTAAAAAGAGGCAATAACTTATTTCAAGTACCAGTAACGAAGTCCAATTAGAGCCTTTTCCTCGTTCCAAATAAGGAAGGCAGAACTGAGTGCGAACATCGCGAGAATTTGGCTCCCGTCCCAGCCTCGCCGTCCTCATTCGAGTTCTTAATGGTCCTTTCCGTCGTTGTGAGTGATACTAGTGTCAGTCCATTACACGATATAAGTCAAGGCTAGTTGTACCCACACCGCTCTTTGAAACTGGTGTATTTTTTCTGCGTATACCACCTGTGCTGCCAGTTGCTTTCAAGTCTTTGATGAAATTTACATTTTAATGCGAGTGATAACGTAAGTTAACTAGAGACGCGACAATCACGAGCTTCTAGAAACTAGAGTAAGGACTGTCAACTGCGTAAAGTTTGAAACGTTTCGTCGTCTTCACGCACTCAGAAATGGCACGTGAGTACAGTCTTGCAGTTATCCATGTCACTCGAGGAAACGGAAAAGTAATCACATCACAATACCAGAGTAATTCAAAAGCGTGCTAAACCATTTTAATGTGATAATTCACAAACGTAAGACATTTCAGAGCATAACTTTTGTAATTTCCATTGCAAAAATCCTATTGCTCTCATATTTGTATACGTAAAAATGACTGTCGCTTCTCTTACTCATGCACTCATTGATATGGTTTTATGACTTTATTCTGAGCATCCCTTACATCTAACCAGATATCTTCAGTGAGGCAATATTACATTTTATCCGATAAATAAGCTATGTGTAATATAATAGCCGCGGCGGAGTGGCCAAGCGTATTGAGGCGCTTTGCTCCGATGCGCGAGGCCGTTCCCCATCGGGGGTTCGAATCCCCCCTCGGACATGGATGTTTGTGCCGTCTTTAGTATAAGGTAGTTCGTAATTGGTTTGTACGTTTAGGGACTGATGACCCCGCAGTTAAGTCCTTTAAGTTTCACAAACATTTGAACATTTTGTAATATAATATTATTAATAATAATAATGCCAACATGTATACGTGGAGTTTAAGAATTGTCGATCTTATTAATACAAAACAATTCCCTCACCACGCTTTTGACGTATGTGAGCAGTAGCATGTAACAGAAAAATATGGCAGTACAAATGTTTGTAAATCTGTTGTTGTTATGGTCTTCAGTCCGGAGACTGGTTTGATGCAGCTCTCCACCCTACTCTATCCTGAGCAAGCCTTTTCATCTCCTCATAAGAACGGCAACCCACATCCACTTGAATCTGCTTACTATACGCGTCTCTTGGTCTCCCTCTGCGATTTTTACCCCACACACTTCCCTCCAATGCTAAATTTACGATTCCTCGATGTCTAAGAATGTGTCCTATCAAGCGATCCCGTCTTTTGGTCAGGGTATGCCAAAAATTCCTTTTCTCACCAATTCTGTTCAGTACCCTTTCATTAGTTATGCGATCTACCCACCTAATCTTTAGCATTCTTCTGTAGCACCACATTTCAAAAGCCTTTGTAAATCTATCGGACCAAACTACGTGGTCATCAGTCCGTAGCTTACAAACTACTTATCCTAAGGTAAAGTAACCTAAGGACACACACACACACACACACACCCATGCCCCAGGGTGGACTCGAACCTCCGACGGCGAGCAACCGCGCGCTCCGCAGCGAGGCGCCTTAGATCGCTCGGCTACTCCACCGCGGCTATGGCAGTACAGCAGTAGGACTCAATATCTATAAGAAGTAAACAGGCATTATGGAGAGCGAGAAATAATATGGAAAGATTAGCAGATGAGATGAATGCAAGAAAACAGAAAAGAGAAATAGAAAGGAATGAGTAAAGCACAGGTAGTTTACAATATGACAAAGATACTGGTACCCTGGTGGGATATGCAGAGAGCGAAGCTACGTCAATGATAATTGGTAATGTTTTAATCTCCTCTCAAATACAAATTGGTTTGGGATTAGTCGCTGGTTACAGGATGATTTGTTTCACAGTCGTATGGCTGAAATGGATAAGAAGGTGATGAAATATTTCGTTCTATGCTAAGGAGAAACTAAATTGATGGACACACATTACTACGCGTGAAATAGAAAGTGGTTAAAGTATTTCAGTGTAAAAGCCACAGAGACTAAATTGGCTTCACGTGAAGCCTTAGAGAAGTTTCCTACGTAGTAAAATAAATCAGTTAGAAAACGAGCATATTCATGTTGGAAATGCCATTGACATCAATCTTATTCCAAAGTTTGTTTGCGATAAAAGTTGGAGAGTATATGTTGGTTATCTTGTTCAATGACGTCATCTCATTTATATCTTATATGCCCGTGCTTTGCAATGGTTGTTAAAGAAGGGCATGTGCGTATCATGACAGTGTTAATTTACAATGTCATATCTATTGATGTTTGTGTTGCACAATGCTATAATTTTGCAGGTATATATTCTTTGGTATAAATGCTATATGTAGGTTCCTCTGTGAAATCTGTTGTATTTATTCCTTCCTTATCTTAGGGCATATCGTTCTTCCCTTTCTGTCCATCGACTTCTACCTTACTATCTGTCCATTTAAGTTTCGTTTCCATGCAGATCATTTGTAGAGAGTAATATTAGCAAACTGTCTGCGACGAATAAATAGTGGAATAATGAAGTCTCGTAAATCACATGTCGCGTGATGGGAACGTTTATTGTTTACATCATATGTCCTGAACTATGTTGTCGTAGGTAGTTTTTAACCCCACAGCGATTGTTGTCTGATAGCAATATGTGTACCAAGTGTAATTGAAATCGGTCCATTATTTTAGGAGGTGATGTGGAAAAAGAGCGCATGATGTTGCAGTTATTCGGAAATTTCATTGTTTATGACTTCATATCTCCTGAAATATGTGTCGTATTATTATGTAAATTCGAAGGCACATTCAGTGGTATATGTACCTAATGTCTAAGGTGTGAATGGTGAATGGTCGTTAGCAGTAAAGACGTAATAAATCAAACCCTCATGCATGACGATGCGGTTTTTCATGAATCAAGTTGTTTATGACTTCATATCTCATGAACTATATGTCGAAATGTGATATAATATCGAAGGAACATTCAGTGGTATGTATGTGTACTGTCTGTGAATTGTCTGGCGTATAAAATTTACAGTGTAGAAGTAATAACTTGTAACGTCATACCGTAAATAAACATCATGAACATCGGAAAAGTAGTAAGCGATGAACCTTTTTCCTTTCATCATTTTGTTGGGGTTGTCAGCGAGAAAAATTTTCGTAAATATTTCAAATTATGTTTACAATTTATTGAAAGCCGCAAAGTGCTCTCAATATCAAATAGTCGACGAATAAAATCACGCTATCACACGCCGCAAGATGGGACAGATATTATTTATGACGTGACATCGTATGAACTGTGTATCGTTTGTGGTTTTTGCAAACGCTGGAAATATTTCCTGACCTTAAGGAACAAAAAAATGTTCAAATGTTTGTATAGCTTATGGGACTTAACTAAGGAGTCATCAGTCCCTAAACTTACAAACTACTTACGAACTAGCTAATGCTAAGGACGGCACAAATACCCATGCCCGAGGGGGGATTCGAACCCCCGACCGTAGTGGCCGTTCAAACCGTGACTGGAGCGCCTCAGTCCCCTCGGCCATCGCGGCCGGCCTTAAAGAACATTTGTATCAAATTTGGTTGAAATCGGCCCGTTTGTTTAGGAGCAGATGTAGAATATTATCGCATGATGCAGCCGTTTTTCACGACTGTCATTGTTTATGACGTCATATCTCCTTATGTGTGTGTCGTAGGTGGTTCTTACCCTGACATCGATTGTTGCCTGATAGTAAGGATCATGTGTACCAAGTTTGGTTGAAATCAGCCCAGTAGTTTAGGAGGAGATGTGGAACATACACACACACACACACACACACACACACACACACACACACACACACACACACAGCCTATTTTATAAGATGTAAGATAATATCTGTAAGGGTCTGGGTTTAGCAAATGCTTGGAAAAAGTTACCTTCCATTATGTGTAGTGCCATATGGACGAGATGGACTACTTCGTGATCAATCTGTCGTCCTTTTACTGCGCTGAAGTAAACCGCTCTATGTATAAATCTGTGAGCTTATTGTACAGTATTGCGTATTGTGCACCTTAGAACATTTCAATGATGATGATTACTTCTATACGCATGATAATGCACCCTGTCAGATAGGATTATCTCTGAGGCAACAGTTTGTGGGCAGTAATATTCCTGAAATGGACTGGCCTACCAAAGTTCAGAGATCCATCCAGTGGAACACGTCCGCTTCAGACACTACATCTGCGCGCGCTCCCAGCAGAACATCTCCACGAAAAAAAGACTATCGATTCGTTAAGAGAAGACACAGAAACAGTAATTTTACAAGCTGACAAGAGAAACTCTTCTGTTCTTCTGCCTGCAACATCTTATTTTGGCTATATGATCAAATTACCTCAGGACTCGACGTATCGTCAGTCTCCAACAGACGCAGTACAGCGGAAGACAGCCGCCGTCCTCAAAACCCGCACTCGCCTGGACACCTGACAATTATTTAAAGAGGACAAACGCTACTTCCATCACGGCTATGTTGGATGATAAGATACACAAAGAAGGACTTGCGCTTCGCCTCATTAGGAGCAGTACTGAATCCCAAACATATTACCTAGTGGGAATATGGCTTGTCTTTTGATTGCATTGGTAAAAAAAAAAAAAAAAAAAAAAAATTTAAAAATGAAAAAAAAAATGTGAATATCATATTCGAAACTCAGAAGATTTTACACAGAGACTGAAGAATCTGTATCTCCAACTAAATTATATTTTAGTGAGTTTCGATGTTGTTTCTGTGTTCACGTGAGTCCTCCTCGTCCGTCCATTACAAACCTGAGAACGACTTTTGCATCTTTTCCAGAATGTGCTTACGTCAACTTACTATTTATATAACGAACAATATTTTGAACAAACGGACGGTGTCGCCATGGGTAGCGTTCCATAACAGTCAATGCTTTTATGGAAGGCTTTCAAAATGTTCAAATGTTTTTAAAGCTAAGGAACTTAATTGCTGCGGTTATCAGTAACTAGGCTTACAAATTACTTAAACTAACTTATGCTAAGGGCCATAGTCACACCCATTGCAGAGGGAGGACTCGTACCTCCTACGGCGAGCAACGGCGCGCTCCGCAACAAGTCGCCTTAGAGTGCTCAGCCACTCCACCGCGGCTGGATGACTTTGATGTTAAAATACAGCAGAAGGCGGTTTTGAAACCGATATATGGACGACACCATTGTGATGTAGCCATACGGGACAGCAACACTGCTTTCATTTACCCGCGCATCTGCTTTACCATGGAGGTGACGAAAAATGGAGACATTCCATTTCTGCATGTCTAACAACGAGAGGGACTGACATGTGGCTCATTGATTTCGATCCAATTTTGCATGAACGTTCTATATTTAATATAAACAGACACGTGTTTCGACTTTTTGCTAGACAGTAGGTTTTGAAAAATTAAAGGTAAAAAAAAAAGTTCAAATGTTTGCAGAACTTATGGGACTTAACTACGGGGTCATCAGTCCCTAAGCTTATAAACTACTTATGAACTGGCTAAGACTGAGGACGGCACAAATATCCATGCCCGAGGGGGGATCCGAACCCCCGACCGTAGTGGCCGTGCAGACCGTGACTGGAGCGCCTCAGTCCCCTCGGCCACCGCGGCCGGCAAAGGTCAAAGTTCATGAAGGAAATCGCGTTTTCATGGTACACATCGAACGAAGGCATTAAAATTATGAGAATATTACTAAATACATCGGAAAAAATTAACAAAACACTGCCATAATGGAGGTTCGAACCTCGATCCAAGGTTTGACAGTCCAAGCCGTTCAACCGTTCAACTGGCGACGGCGCTCGGCAAGTCGATCAAGTTTATGAGTACCCAAACTACAGCATGAAATCACTAAAACGTTAATTACTCAAAAGCCGTTAGGATTTTACCACACACACACACACACACACACAATACTCGTCCTCAGATGATCGTTGGATGTATAGCGATTTTCCATAATCAGCTTTGACCTTCAGTTTTTGGGAAACTACTGTCTAGCAACAAAGACGGTTCCCTAGTTCACAGTGCGTTTCGTAAATCGACACAAATAGGCATATACCTCAGAAAATAGCACAATGTCGCAAAAATGCACAAATCGAAGTATATATTTGGGAAAAATGTGAAAAGTTTACGCAATACACTGCTAGCAGTAAATTTTATAAATTATGTTATTAATGAGGGTGTTAAAAGTGAAATATGTTTATATTGAATTGACATTAATACTAATATAGTAAATTAAATTTTATTATCATCATCTGTTTAAAATTAACCTATAATCGTATAGATACACACCTTCCATATCTTATCTCTACAACACTAAACTGCGAGTATTGGTTTGCTTATTTTACGTTGAATTACATCAGATTAGAATACGTATGTTTTATGTATAATCCATACTGTGGATGCCTTTTCAAAATGAAAGTCATTGCAAGGTGAGCCTTCAGTATTAATCATTACAAGTTTTTTTTAACTCTCTTCCACTGACGCTTTCTCATTTCTGTTTTTATTTTGTTTATGCAACTAAACTATCGTTTGAAGTCAGCTGTGTGCAAGGGAATACTGGAGGCGTATCCTAAAATTAAATCTATAAAAGGGAATTGTTCACTCATCTTATTAACATTAATTAACTCTACCAGATCTTTGAAATTCATTCCATTGCATTTACTGTTAAACACCTTCTTAAACGATGCCCATTCCACCAACAGATTATTTAAATTCATAGATCAGGCAGAATTATCTAGTAAACATATTGAAGTAATTTTCTTATTGTTATTGATTTTGTTTATTTCTTTCGTGTGTCCGTTCTCAATTTCACTGCGACTAGCAGTTAGTTCCCTTTTCTTTCTCAAAACAAATTTATTCAATGTTTCTTCAAATGTACAAATATACACAGCCTGAATTTGACAAGAATAAGCGTTCCAGGGAGAATAAGTGGTTTATTGTTTCGGCCTGATCAAACTTGAACGGTTGTGTTTTTAACCCCTATTGTTTGTTTGCGTGGCAAAATATTGTGTCATTTTTGCGAATGCTATTTCAAAGCTAGTCGTATTCTTCGACCTCGAGTAGCATAATGCGACAAAAGCGACTGTTATTTAAACTCTAATATACCTACGAGCAACGAGCTTTCATTATTCATCCCAACGCAACGCATTCATGAGGAAATAAAAATAGGAATTTCCGATTCACTTAAGATTTATTGTTGAAATAATTTATGTAAAGTATATTACATGATTACATTTAGAAATTAGTAGTTCGAGCGGGTACTGTGGAAACCGGTGTCGATACATGCTGAAGCAGCCATAACGGGACGGGGTGGAGCCACCACGGGCGGCGCTGACACTGCCAACCATGCGATCAGACAGATGACGAATACTGTCTGGAATCCATTATTTCACGCCTGCTCGGCCTGTTCAAGTACTTCTGCAACAGTCGTCGGTTGACGAGTCACACGTTTCATTTCTCGTCCCATGATATCTTACACATGCTCGATTAGGGACAAGTCCGGAGATGGTGCTGGCCAGGGAAGTTGCTGCACGTCTTGCAGAGCACGTTGAATTTCACGCGCAGTGTGTGGGCACGCATTATCCTGTTGGGACATCACCATCCTGTTGCAAGAATGGCAAGAGATTGGGTGTTACAACTTTCTGCACGAGCGAACGCTGGTCACCGTTCCCTGCACAATTATCAAAGGTAAATGACAGTTTTAGTTTATCGCAACACAGACCATAAGGCCTGGGATGGGGCCAGTGTGTCATGGACGGAAGAACGTGCAAACGACCATCACTTGCAAAATATTTATAAATCTATCGGACTTATCTGCTGGGCTATTAGTCTGTAGCTTACAAACTACTTAAACTAAGGTAAACTAACCTAAAGACGACACATTCATTGCCGAGGTAGGATTCGAACCTCCGACGCGGGAGGCCACGCGATCCGTAACTTGGCGTTCCAGACGTTTTTTTTTTTTTTTTTTTTTTTTTTTTTTTCGTGTAGATCCATGCTTTGCGGTCGTTGATTCAGTTCGTTCTTAGTTGTACGTTGAATATTTGACTCAGCTTTATTATTACAGTGAGCGTTGAGCCCCCTGACCAGGCGTGCTGAGCCACGGCGCCCGGCAAAGACCGCTCGGCTACTCCCGCGCGGTCCATTACTTACACACAAGCAGAATCTACTATCCGTTACTGCCGGAGGTTAGAGTCCTCCCTAGGGGAAGGGGATATGTATGTTGTTCTTAGTGTTAATAGTCTGTAAGTCTAGGGACTGATGAACATAGCAGTTTGGTCCAATAAGCTTACAAGCATTTGAATGTTTGATGTGAGAATCTGCTTTCATCGCTGAAGACCACGGCCCACCAATACATTTTCTAAATGATCCATTCGTCGAGCCGTGCACGTCGATGCTGTGCTGTGAGTGAAAGTTTGGGTAGAGGTGTGCGATCCCGTATTCCCAGTACTAATAAGCGTTGGCAAGACCTCTGGGCCCACAAACTCTTATAATGCGCTATGCCATCTGTACGATCTACCACGGCTGCCCTTACAATACGACGATCGTGGTGAGCTTCTGTGCTGCGTGGACTTCCAGGACCTCTTCGACGGGCGTGAGAATGTTCATGTGCCAATTGCAATATACATCTACATCTACATAGATACTCTGCAGATCACATTTAAGTGCCTGGCAGAGGGTTCATTAACCACTTTCAGAACTTTCCTCTACCGTTCCATTCCCTAGTAGCGCGCGGGAAGAAAGAACACCTAAATCATTCCGTTTTCGATCTGATTTATCTTATTTTATTGGGATGGTCATGTGTCCCTAAGTAGGTGGGCGCTAGCAAAATATTTTCACATTCAGAAGTAAAAGTCGGTGATTGAAATTTAGCAAACATATCACGCCGCAATGAATAACGTCTTTCTTTTAATGATTTCCACTCCAATTCATGCAACATTTCAGTGACGCTTTCTCCCCGGTAACGTGATAAAAGAAAACGAGCTGCCCTTCTCTGAACCTTCTCAATATCTTCCGTCAGTCCCACCTGGTGAGGGTCCCATAATGGGCAACAGTACTCCAGGAGAGGACGCATAAATGTGATGTAGGCAGTCTCTTTGGTGGAACTGGTGCATCTTCGAAGCATTCTGCCAATGAAACGTAATCTTTGGTTCGCCTTCCCCACAATATTTTCTGTGTGTTCTCTCCAGTCATAGTTGTTCGTAATTGTAATTCCTAGGTATTTGGTAGAATTTACGACCTTAGGGTTTGACTAATTTATCGCGTAATTGAAGTTCAGTGGATTTCTTTTAGTGGTCATGTGTATTACTTCACACTTTTCTTTATTTAGTGTCAACTGCCAATTTTCGCACCATGTAAAAATTTTGTCTAAATCGCTTTGTAGTTGCTTTTGATCCTCTGTTGACTTTACTAACCGATAAACGACAGCATCATCAGTGAACAGTCTAAGGGAGATATTCAGATTGTCTCCTAAATCGTTTATAAACACAAGGAAGTGTAGGGAACCTATAACAATTCCCCGGGGATCGCCAGATATCACTTCTGTTGTACTCGATGACTTACCGTCAATTAAAACTAACAGTGTCCTTTCTGATAGGAAATCGTGAATCCAATCGCACAATTGGGGAGTTATTCCATAAGCACGCAATTTCATTAGAAGCCGCTTGTGGGGTTCAGATGCGTTGCAAAACCGCTGTGGCAATTCTCCGAAAGGAGCACCCCGCCGCTCGGAGGGTCACAATGTGACGCCTTTCCAACTCGCTCAGTTTGCTGTAGGAATCAGGAGCCCGTCATAATAGCATGGCGCCTTTTTGCTTCACACGTTGATATTACGCTGAGCGTTATGCTGTAAACATTCCCTATTAAAGGGCGTACACAGACGGCGCTCTGCCAGCTATGCCACTACGCAGTGTGTTGGCAGACGACGTGATAGCATTATCGCTACTTAAAATTTCCGGTCTGACAGCCCGTGGTCGATGAGTGAAACTTCCCCGTAACGTTTCGTCTTCAGCTGCGGAAGACATGAGCGGAGTTAGAGCGGCGAACTTTGGGGGAAAGTTACTCTGATCGACCACGGCCTGTCAGCTGGGAAATTTCAGGTGAAGTTAACGCCCACCGAGAATGTTTACCATGTACAAGGATTACCAGTATATCTACTATCCCCCAGGTGCAATCTTCTGTCACCTGATCAAAATCGATGTCGTACTTCCAGGTGTAGCAATTTTTTCCAGCTGTCTGCATTAATCCAGAGAGCTTAGGCTCTTTCATTCTGCTTTTTCGAAAACGGGTACTCTAAGAAGCAGATTCTAAATGTGTTTCGACCAAAACGTACTAAACCTAAAGAGCAGCCACACGAAGCACTGGATTCCAAGAGATTAGTTTTTCTACCCTGCATTAGTGCCATGTTCTTTAGGAGAGCAAGTAATTCAACAAAGATCATATTAAATTTGCAAACGACTCTGGGTTTCGCTAAAGACAATATAGGCCTAAGGATAACAGATATATATTGTCGCGTTGCATTGGAAGCAGGCTTGACTTCGAAGGCAACTAAACACAGCACTTATACTGAAAGCACGTTTATTACGAACTCAACATACACGCAGCACTGACTGCCTCTCTTTTTTTTTTTTTTTTTTTTTTTTTTTTTCTGGTAGATCTTTGGTTCGCGGTCGTTTGTTCAGTTTGTTCGTGATTGTTTGTTGAATGGTTGGCTCAGCTTTTTTTTTTTACAGAGGGCGTTCAGCCCCCTGACCGAGCGCGCTGAGCCACGGCGCCCGGCTTTATACACAGAGAGAATTTACCAGAAATTAGAAGAACAGTTAACATAAAAAACAAGTAGAAATTAGAAGTGAACATAAGAAAGATGTAGAATCTTCTGGAATTGTAAATTGCAAAGAAATAAATTTTTGCCGGTGGGCGGGATTGAACCGGCGACCTTCTGCTCCGCAGTCCGTGACGCTAGCCCCTGCGCCACGCCGGCAGTTGGTGTTCGTGGTCTCTCGCGGCAATATAAAATCCCGTGTCACTGTGAGAAACCATCATTGGACAGCATGTCGCACTGTTAAATAAGGATACTTATTTCAGGCCGCAGCGGAATAGCCGTGTGCACTGAGGAACCGTGTTGCGGTGCGCTGGGCCGTTCGCCGTCGGGGGTTCGAGTCCTCCCTCTGGCATGGGTGTTTGTGTTGTCCTTAGGTTAGTTTAACTTAGTTGAAGTAGTTTGTAAGCTAGGAACTAATAACCAAGCTGCTAAGTCCCATAGATTTACAAACATTTGAACATTTTGTTTGATCTTATTTTAGACTGAAAGTCTTGGTAGAAGGCCGGCCGCAGTGGCCGAGCGGTCTGCGGCGTGCCGGTCACGGTCTGCACGGCCGCTGCGGTTGGGGATTCGAATCCCATTTGCAGATCTCAACTGCCCGAGATCTTGCTAAAATAAGGCTACTTTCAAGTTCCCACAATATTATTCAAGGTGACGCCCGTGAATCATGGAATGAGTTAATGAACAAAGAAATCACTGACCAGCACATTTGTAACAATTTGCTTGTAATGTCATATAAATCACAACTACCAATTTGCCCCATTCTGATAATTATTCGTTCTTCGACGGTTTTTATCTTTCCTCAGAATGTACTCCGATACTAAAAAATTCCCGCTTATAAACCTGCAGGGCACTTACCCATGACGTACAATCATACTTTTTGCAGCACAAGTAAAGGAAAAAAACTCAAAATTTTAATTTGTAATTATAGCACACAAAAACAAACTTTTTTACCATTCGTTACCTGGCTGTTAAAACTCATATTTCTTAGAAACACGTAGAGGTATCAGGTTAAAAGTTTGGTTCTATGATCCTTCTGTGGTGTAAATAATTCAAACTTCTAATTCAATGGAATCAAATAATATTGACATTATGTCGCACGTAGTTTGACACTCGAAAAATCGCTCATCAAAACCTCACTCTTCTCTTTTTCGGCCTATTTTACGAGACAGTTCTTCATTACATGCCTACGTACATAAAAAGATATCGCAGAGAAATAACTGAATAAAAAGCAAACTTCTGCACGTGTGTTCGCTTAAACGAACATAGGGTACAAATGCTGGTAATGTAATTTAAAATTAGTTTTAAAAATATTTTTAACATTGGATACCTGTCAAATGTAATTACTGTTGCGTAATCCCTTCCACAGGCAATATGTGAATGAGATGAAGCAACGGAAAAAATTATTTAATAATGTATGATGAAATTTCACGCAGCGCTTAACCGTCCGATCTGTTTGATATGACGCATTTTATCGACTTAAAACGCTCACGCTGTAACCAATTATCAAAGTGCAGAAGAAAACAAGGGTTTTCCAACGATTATCTCAGATACCAACTAATCGATAAGCTTATATGGCTTGGAAATCATGTGGGTAAGTCACATCCTGCTATCATCTGTAATTATTAAATTGGATCCATCTCGCACACGAAACTACTTTACACAGAAATCTGCGCGTAAATTTTATGAAACGGACACTAAAAATATTTGAACATATGAAATAAAAGAATGATCCTATTGTTTTATTACAACCTGAAGTTACTGTCATAACGCGTCAGTGAATGAAGTTCAAAATGTTCAAATGTTTGTTAAGCTTATGGGACTTAACCACGGGGTCATCAGTCCATAAACTTACAAACTACTTATCAACTACCTTATAGTAAGGACGGCACAAATATCCATGCCCGAGGGGGGACTCGAACCCCCGACCGTAGTGGCCGTGCAGACCGTGACTGGAGCGCCTCAGTCCCCTCGGCCACCGCGGCCGGCAGTGAATGAAGTAACAAGCATCTAGCGAAGATAATCTTCTAAGTGCTTCCGAACAATATTTTATTCATCAGATTTCATACTGATCTGACGTAGCTCTTCATTCTCCCTACACACAGTTTATTTTTATCGGGATATATCTTCTGCAAAAGATCAAAACTATTGTGTGGAACAGAAAGTGGATCATTTAACTCGTGACCCCAAAATACATCGATAAATTCGAAAATTATGGCTAGTTTGTCCGTAAATAAACTAGTTTATAATAAAGGACATTCGTTCGCGTTTATTAGTCTAATCAAAATGTCCAAATGTATGTAACCTAAAGGACCAAACTAGTGAGGTAATTCGTCCTTAGACTTACAAACTACTCAAGCTAAGCTAAGCTGAGGACAAAACGCTCTCTTTCTCTCTCTCTTTCTCTCGCACGCATACACACACACACACACACACACACACACACACACACACACACAACACACACACACACACACACACAAACATGCGCGCGCGCGCGCTCAAAGAAGGGCTAGAATCCCCGAAACGAGCGGCCGCGCGATACATAACTTTACGCTTCAGACCGCACGGAATTACTTTAATCACAAATGTTGACTTACAGGCGAAAATAATGAGTTTTATTTTTATTTAATGTAATTGGTATTTTTGTCAAATTGAATCCCTTAGTTTATATTGAACACTCGCTTTCTACCACTGAAAATAAGTACTATAGTGTTTCTTTCCCTCCTCTCATTTACATCATCTTTAAATATCTTATTACGTTAATCGATTTGAAACTTTTTAATGACAGGCTTTATCAAATGTTCAAATGTTTGTATAGCTTATGGGACTTAACTACGGGGTCATCAGTCCCTAAACTTACAAACTACTTATGAACTAGCTAATACTAAGGAGGGCACAAATATGCATGCCCGATGGGGGATTTGAACCCCCGACCGTAGTGGCCTTGCAGACTGTGACTGGAGCGCTCAGTCCCCTCGGCCACCGCGGCCGGCAAGCTTTATCAGAAATGATGTACGAATATAAGATGGCGGCACTCTTAGATATTAAACAAAATTGCGGATTGTTTCAAAACTGGTGGTCAAAAATATGAACCCTGGATTCTGTAATAACATTAGTAAAAGAAGTGAGGGCGCGATAAAAATAAGAACCCGGAAGAGAACAGTAGATGTGTGTGTACCATGCTCGCAGCTTTAGTACAATTGAAGTGGCCTTTTCTGACCGTTAAAATTTTACAGACTTGGTCGCAATTAGACAAAGTGTAAGGGTAAAATTATATGTTAATTATCGCAATTCCGCTGAAGGAATGAAATGTCAGTTGTAAGTCAATGAAACTTAAGTGTTACCTGTCACTGATAAGACGGCTGAGCCAGTACGAGTCGCACCATCTGTTAGAAACGGAGCCAACTTTCGTGTTAAGTAATGCACTTGCACAAAGACAGGGATGGTCCGTTGTAGGGAGCTCCATTATTAGGCTGGTGATGGCGACCATCAAGAGAAACAGCGTTCACGGCAGTATGGCAGACCCGTGTCGCCATGGTAAAGTTACCGGTGCATTTTGAGATGCTCCTACAGAAACACTGGAGCTGACATCAAATTGTGGATAATACAAACATTAATGAACATCATCTGTCTCTTTAGTACAGAGGATAACCTCGGTTTCATTCGGTGGCTGGATGTAGTAGTAAAAGCATGTAAGTCCGCTTTTTTTATCCTTTTTCATATCCAAACACATTTCTGCCTCAGGGGTGCCGCCTTTTGCATGTTCGTTTTATATTTATGTAAAAACATACTACAAGCTGGGCTTGTTTTCCACGTGTGTATTTTATTTCAGTAGTGATTATGACCTGACACCATTTTATATTAAAAAACGTAGAACAAAACATATTTCAGTAGCGATAGCAGAAGAACTGCAGTTGCGACTGTTATTGTCACATTTTACTTATTTGTGTATTGGGGAAAACATATTTTAACACTGTTTTAAAAGCATTTGTAGCCACTTCACAGTAAGCTTGTTTCATCAGTATATAGCAAAAAACAGAGATAGATATCAGTAGGCGACTGCGCATTCTTCCAGTCCAGTGCAGCGGAAATTTTGAATATTTTATCCGGTGCGCATTTAATAAGGAAATGAGCTCCTGATAAAGCGCATATATATATATATATATATATATATATATATATATATATATATATATATATATATATATCTGTGTGTGTGTGTGAAAGAGAGAGAGAGAGAGAGAGAGAGAGACGTGAGCCGACAGCGATTTCACAGGACTAAATAATCGATAATACGCAAACTGCTTAACATAGAACACCACATAAGGTGAAAATGCTCCTCAGGAAAAGTAGTAGTCTTTGCCAAAATTTATGATATCAGCCATTTTTCATCCACAACAAATGATAATACAGGCGAAATAGTAATGATGTTGCACTGATCAGTAAGTGACACAAACAAATGTTCAAATGTCTGTAAGCCTTTTGGACCAAGCTGCTATGGTCATCAGTCCCTAGACTTAAAAACTACTTCAACTAACTTACACTTAGGACAACACACACACACACACTGACACCAATGCCCGAGGGAGGACTCTAACCTCCGGCGGAAACGACTGCCGAATTCGTAGCATGATGACTTAGACCAAGCGGCCACTCCCGCGCGGAGTATTAGCCGAAATAGTCATCTAGGTATTTACTTAAAGAAATCGAGTAAGCACGAAAAAAAAAAAAAAAAAAAAACAGAGCGACCAGCAGTGATTACAAACTCGAGGCGTCTTAGAGCGCTTGGCTACTCCACCGCGGCTTAAAAAGAATAACAATGGTTTCTGTCTTCTCAAGAATCAAATTGTCTGTTTGGTTACTTTAAATGTATCAACACTGATTTCTCCCCTCTGTCGCACTTCTGTCATCACTTCGTTAGAGTAAATCAGAAATGCCCACAAAATCCGTTTCTATATTAATATTGACACGTAGTGGTGTCGTAGCAGATTGATTAACACGTTGACTGCCGTGTGGCCGCCGGCGGCCACAGCAGGCGGCTCTGGCGCGCCTCTGACGTCATCGCGGCAGTCAACGTGTTAAGAAACAAAAAAAATGTTCAAATGTTTGTTAAGCTTATGGGACTTAACTATGGGGTCATCAGTCTCTAAACTTACAAACTACTTATGAACTACTTACAAACTAGGACGGCACAAATATCCATGCCCGAGGGGGGATTCGAACCCCCGACCGTAGTGGCCGTGCTGACCGTGACTGGAGCGCCTCAGTCACCTCGGCCACCGCGGCCGGCAAACATTCCGGACGGAGGTTTACACAGTACATATACACTAACAGAAACTTCTGTATCATTATGTTATTTCATCTAAAAGACACTAACGACGACACACACTCACAAATGCCCGAGGGGAAAGTGTGTGGAAAAACTATTTTTCTATGTTATATTAATATGCAAAGAAACTTTTAAAAATGTAGGATAATTTTCGAACGTTCCTTATTAAGTTAAACAATCTTCTCTTTCTACGTCTTACCCCGAAAACCACCTGGCGGTGTATGACGGAGGGCACAATTTTCTCCGCATCGCTAAGTATGCACGGAAATAATGAGTATCCATAAGTATCCGTCGTAAGCGGGTTCTTCAAATTATATGGCGTTGCTCTCTTCGAGGTACAAGTGATATATCAACACTCCTCGGAACGTACACTCTCGGAGTAATAACAGTGATGAACAACGGCTCCGTTGTTATGTCAGGCATGAGGTTTAGATGGCTGCACATCCGTGATGCTTTCGCGCCAACTAAACGACCCTATTTTTTCTGACGCGGCGGGAGCTCATTTGGTGATTTGTATCGTCGTTGCCAAAAATATTCGCTGCCCTCTGTCATGTACACGGGTGGACAGTTTACACACAAGTTAGACGACTTTGCGATACGGATTCTTGCCCCCCCCCCCCCAACCCAGAGGAGAATTGTAGTTATTCTCCTACTCTGTTAAAGAAGTACGTGCAGCGTACCGATGCGGGTTTTTGCAATAAATAAGCCCCTCATTAGACTCAGACGAAATATTGTGCCTTTTGATGAGGAAATAATATCCATATCGAACTAGATATATGAAACATCTTGACTGGCGTATTGTATTGAAATCAATTTAATGGCGATGTTGAAAATACGTGCGGGTCCAGTATTCGAACGTGGATTTTCCACCTCGGGCTTTCGAACGCCTTAACCAATTGGGCTAAGAGACTCCAGTCCTGCCCAATTTCTTAACATATCGCACAGTACGATTGTAGTGACCACTGCCGATTACTTCCTTTTGTTCACAGCTTTGACTGTATTTCCGCATGGGATCTGGCGTGTTTCCACACTTGAACTGTCATTTGCCTATTGGAAGCTTGCATACAATTTTAGACGCTGTATCTGTATTGATTATTATATACTCATACATTCGTTATTTTAGATCATAATGATAATAAAACTAATATTTTCCCCTGAAGAACCAAAGAAGCTGGTACACCTGCATAATATCGCGAAGGGATCTGCAAGCACTCAAAAGTGCTTATCACCATATGGTATGGACTCTATTGATGTCTGCAGCAGTGCTGAAGGGAAACGAGCCATGAATCCTGCAGTGCTGTCCATAAATACGCAAATGTAAGAGGGGGTCGCGATCTCTCCTGAACAGCACTTTCCAAGGTATCCCAGATATACTCAGTAATGTTCATTTCTGGGTATTTTTGTGGCCAAAGGCGGCGTAGAGACTCAGAATAGTGTTCTTTGACCCACTCTGTAGCAATTCTGGAAGTTTGGGTTGCAATGCAAAACGGACATGAATGGACGCTGATGATAAGCCAGGATGCGTACGTACCTGTCACCTGTCAGAGTCGTACCTAGATGTATTAGCAGTCTCATATCATTGAATCTGCACGGGCCACACACCATTAGAGACTTCACCAGCTTGAACAGTACCTGCTGATACGCCGGGTCATGGTGTTGTCTTCCACACCCGTATACGCCCTTCCGCTCCATACAATTGGAAACGAGACTCGTCAAACCAGGCAACATGTTTCGAGTCGTCAATAGTCCAATGTCGGTGTTGACGGGTCATGGCGAGGCGTAATGCTTTGTGTCATGTCATCAGGTACACGAGTGGGCCTTTGGTTCCAAAAGTCCATATCGATGATGTTCCGTTGAATGATTCGCATGCTGACACTTGTTGATGGCTCATCACTGACATCCGCAGAAATTTACGGAAGAGTTGCACTTCTGTCACGCTGAACGATTTTCCTTAGTCGCCGTTTGTCCCGATCTTGCAGGAACTTTTTCCGGCCGCAACGATGTCGAAGATTTGATATTTTATCAAATTCCCGGTATTCACGGAGCACTCGTGAAATGGTTGTATGGAAAGATACCCTGCTCATCGCTACCTCGGAGATTCTGTGTCCCATCTCTCGTTCGCTAACTACAACATTACGTTCAAACTCACTTAAATCGTGATAACCTGCCATTGTAGCAGCAGTAAACGATCTCATTTTTACGCCAGGCACCTGATGTCTTATATAAGCGATGCCACTGTAGCGCCGTCATGGAAGTGTTTAAATGCCTCTGTGTTCGTATCCGCATGCCAATGGCAGTCTCTTTAGCTCTTAAGTGTCCTTTCCTCTTTGACTGCGCCGATTCATGTCACATGAGTGACGTTTAGCCATATTGGGCGTGGCCAATACCCGGATAAGCCACGTGCTGTTGACAACCATGTGGCTAGGCGGGAGGGAGGAGGGGGATGGTGCTGTAGCGTTGCTGATCACCAGGCTTCGAGTTAATGTCCTGGATTGAATACCAAATCTCTACGGCTGTCAGATGGGCACATTAATGCTGTTCGAGAGGAATAGAACACATGCTAATACTGCAATTTACGAATTTTCTAGTATTGTCATCATCCAACACCAACATGTCGCCACATTGCACACACGCATCACAGTTACATACACGTCACAAATACACTTAAGTACAGAATAGTCACAAATGGCGACGGAAGGGTGGCACTATGCACGAAGGACTGTAAAAGCTTTCCAATTTGGTGCCTGTAAGTGACCTTCCGAGTTTCTGATACAATAGTGACATACTACTTTACTACCGCGGTTCTTTCCCACACATCTCATCTTTGTTCGGCACGTAATCGCCTAAAGCTAATTGGTTAATACAAATTTTTTGCATTGATACTCCATACTTTCTGACGGACTGATGAATACGTACTCGCTTAGGTAATCTGCAGTTGAATTCATTTTGTATTTGTTAATCAGGAATGTTTCCGCACATTTTATCATTCTTATAGCGACCTTGGTTCGGAACCCACGTTAAACTGTAGATCCCCCTATAACTGGCTGGGAAAGTCAGTTCGAAGGTCGGAGGAAGGCAACGGCATACCACCTCCAAACAGGACCATGCACTGTTGTGTTCAAACCAATCTTAGGATTTTTGACTGCTTTACCTTACCTTAGCGTCTTTAGTCACTGGAACTATAACGGCGTCATGACTACTGGTTTCTAACACAACTTCCAGTTTGGTAACATGAAGTTTAAACCCTCACAAGATTGTTCTCTAACTAATGAACGTAGCTCACAGATATGACTATATCTCCGAGGTACCGATGAGGTGAGGATTTTTCTGTAGGACCATTTCACGAATGGACTGATAATATCATGAATCCGGTAAAACATGAAATCTCCGACACCGCTGTGACCGGAGAAAGATTGTACAAAACGTGACAAACGACGACTGAAGAGGCTCATTCAACGTGACAGAAGTAGAATCCTTCCTCAGATTGCTGCGGATTTCAATGCTGGGCCATCAAGTGACAAATGTCAGCGTGCGAACCATTCAACGAAGCATTAACATGAGCTTTCAGAGCCGAAGGCGCGCTCGTGTACACTAGCCGACTGAACGACACAAAGCTTTACGCCATGCCTGGGAACGTCAGCACAGATATTGAACTGTTGACGACTAGAAACATAGTAGCTGATCTGACGATTCTTGTTTCCAATTGTATGGAGCGGATGGACATGTGTGAATATGGAGACAACCTCATCAATCCATGGACCCTGCATGTCAGCAGGGGACTGTTCAACCTGGTGGAGGCTCTGTAATGGTGTGTGGTGTATGCTGTTGGAGTGATAGGGGCCGCTGTTATGTCTAGATACGACTCTTGACAGGTGACACGTACGTACGTATCTCGGCTGATCACCTTCATCCATTCATGTCCATTTTGCACTCTGGCGAACTCCGGCAATTTCAGTAGGCAACGCGACTCTTCACAGGTCCAAAATTGCTACAGAGGGGGTCGAAGAACGTTCTTCCGAGTTCCAACCCCTCTGATGGCCGTCAGATTCCCAGACATGAATATTGTTGAGCATATCTGGGATACCTTGCACCATGCTCTTCAGAAGAGATCTCCACCTCCTCGAAATATTACGAATCTGTGGACAGCCTTCTAGGATGCACGGTGTAAAGTCCCTCCAGCACTACTTAAGACATTAGTCGAGTCCATGCTACGTCATTTTGCGACAATCTGCGTGCTCGCGGAGCCCCTGCAGGATATTGGGCAAATGTATCAGTGTCACTGAATCTCTGTGGATATTGGCAGGGCAGACCCATGGTTTTTCTGTTTTTCATGAAAGTAATTATTGTTAGTCCTCTTAAACATACGTATTGGAGCGATGAGCTTAAAATCTGTATAAATACGTTCAAAATGGTAAAATTATATTAACGTGAAAATAATGACAGAAAATATATACCATTAAACTTCGAACAATAATTTAAATCAGCTATAAAATATTTATGAGATACTTGAAGGTAAGTGCAATGATAACATAAAATTAAACTTCTTTCGATCACACCTCTGAACGCCCTAGGGTACCGACCGGCCACCATGTCCTTCGCAAACCGACTGTCGTCATAGGCACCATATTTACAGGAGCGTCATACAACGCTCTCCTACTGGTGTCAGGTTTCGTTACAGGGAGCCTCTACTACCGTCACCACCGAAACAAAAGGCCGCGACGCTCTCGTATGACGCCATACAGAGTAGGCCGCGATCGCGTAGCTCACTGGCTAGCCACTAGGGACACTAGAGAGAAAGCCTCACAACAGTCCATGTCATGTCACGCCGATAGGCCGCGATCGCTAGCTGACAGGCTGGCCGCTACGAGGCAGTGTACTATACCCCAGCAACCATCTAGTAAGCTAGCAATCGCGGTCTATCGGCGTGACGTGTTACGGACTGTTGTGAGGCCTTCTCTGTAGTGTCCCTAGTGGCTAGCCAGTGAGCTACGCGATCACGGCCTACTCTGCATGGCTTCATACGAGAGCGCCGCGGTCTACTGTTTCGGTGGTGATGCTACTAGTCGGCCAAGTAGCTCCTCAGTTGGCATCACGAGCTTCAGTGCACCCCAGCAGGTCAACAACCTATGGCGTGCCGGACAGTCACGCAACAGAGTGCTAACCTTGCCCGTGCTGCCTGACTGCAGTGATCTGACGAGAACCTGTGTATTCACCATGGCATGGCCGATCATAACAATTGAATAAGATATCATAAAAGCCGCGGTGGAGTGGCCGAGAAGTCTAAAGCACCATGCTGTGTAGCGCGCTGTTACTCGCCGTCGGGAGTCCGAGTCCTTTCTCGGGCATGAGTGTCTGTGTTGTCTTTAGGTTTAAGTTAGTTTCAGTAGTTTGTAAGCTTAGGAACTGATAACCACAGGCCGCGGCGGAGCGGCCGAGCGCATTGATGCGCTATGCTACCCCCGTCGGGGGTTCGAATCCCCCTCGGGCATGGATGTTTGTATCGTCTTTAGTATAAGGTAGTTGATAAGTAGTTTGTAAGCTTAGGGATTGATGACCCCGCAGTTAAGTCGCTTAAGCTTGAGAAACATTTGATCATTTGATAACCACAGACGTTAAGTCCCATAAGATTTACAAGCATTTGAACATTTTTAGATAATACAATTTAAATAAAATCGTATTTTACATCAGTAAGCGTTAGTATAAAAGACAAGTCTACAGCCGACATTTTACTGCAATGCTCTGCTTAAAGAATTAAATGCTTTAGCTTACAAAAATTCAGTTATTGAGTATTTCTCGACGTTTTCTGGTCCACTTTAGCCATCAGTAACAGAAGGTAGAGTAAGGAGCCAAAGAAGAGCAAACCATTTCGTGATCAGTTCGTTCAGTAAACGCCAGAGGGTCGCAGACATGGCTAGCCAATTTCAGTGGATGGCGCTACAATAGAGACGTCATTGTTAGGGAGAGATATGCTGTTACAATGCTGTGAGTGGACATTTCAATAAAAGTTGAAAAACTTATTATTTCATTTATTTTGCAAAAAGGTCGATGATTGTGAAAACTGATAAATTTTGGCTCCTACGAGAACATCATATTGTTATATACCTTTCGGAAATATAACAATAAAGTAGGAAAATGAAATTAAAAAAGCGAAACGGTTTCTGCTTCAAACCTGTAATCGTTATCCTATACATACAGGGTTTTTAAAAGTTAGTTGTTACAAGTGAGCCGTAACCAGATAGTAACATTTAGGAAAGCAGATCATGCATAGCGTTGCATGGGATATCCATTTACAGCTTTATGGGATCACCTAACCTAGGGAAGAGCAGGGAACATCAGCAAGGGCGGGTCCTTCAGGTGGCTCCGGGATCCTCACAAAAGAAATAATCCTTCTCGAAACATAATTTTTTCTCGGTTGAAATAAATTGCTACTGAAGTAATTAATTAAAAGACCGGACTCTTTACCGAGAAAATGAAATGCTACTGAAGCAAAGGTCAGCATTTACTTATTCCAGAAACTACCGGAAAAATTATCAAAGCCAATGGCACACAATAATTAAGTGAACCTTCATCTAAATAACACCAATCTTTGTATCTAAAATAACATACATACACGTTAAATACAATATCTGAAAATTAGCCGCTGTGGAGTAGCCGAGCGGTCTAAGGCGTCTCGCTGCAGAGCGCGCGGTTGCCCGCCGTCGGAGGTTCGAGTCCTCCCTGGGGCATGTGTGTGTGTGTGTGTGTGTGTGTGTGTGTGTGTGTGTGTGTTGTCCTTTGGTTAGTTTACCTTACTTTAAGGAATTTGTAAGCTACAGACTAATGTCCACGCAGTTTGGTCCGGTAGATTTGCAAACTTTTTTTTATCTGAATATTAAGTTCAGGGAATAGTCCTGTAACATTAACGCAGATGAACTATTAACTACAGTTACGTTGCTGCCTTCGAAATAATCACCTCCTGTAACTCGCCCACACAAAGCCAATATCAGCAAACAGTTACTAGGAAAAAAGAGTGTGGTGCAACGTGAACATCCACCATACTTTTCGATCTCAATCCTACAGACCTCTTCGTATTCCCTAGACTCAAAATCGCTTTGAATGGAAAGAGAATTGACGATATTCTTGACATCCAACGAAACGTAACGACACTTTTGAACACCGTCCCAAAGGAAGACTTCGTGCAAAGTTTCGAGGACATACATCGCAGTGCTCACTAGTGAATAGTTGTGGGAGTTGACTATTTCGAAGGACAGTGAGGTAACTGTACTTCGTAGTTCATCTACGATCATGTTTCTGGAATATTCATCGGACATTATTGTCAGATGTTGTACATACAAGATAATGAACAGGACCGCATTATCTATATTAAACGAAAGTATGTAATAATTCTTTTGATTAAATGAGAGAGAGAGTAAGAAACAGATTATTATACCTCGAAATCAAACGAAATAATTATACAGGAAGCCACGACCGTACACAGCGCTCTAAACAACGTAACTACTAATTGTTTGTCTCTGCCTAGGTCAGCCCTTCTTCACTGGTCAAGCCAACACCACTTAGAAGAAAAGGCCTCACAACTCACCGTGCCTACGTCTCACTGAGAGGCCGCGAACGCAAGCTGACTGGCTGGCCGCTAAGAGGACAGTGGGCGTGCCTCAGCGACCAACGAGTCAACAGGCGGCCGTGGCCTCTTGGTGTGACGTAGGCACGGTGAGTTGTCAGTAGACTTGCGCATAATAGTTCTCGACCGGGAGCACTCACTTTAGTTCGCGGCTCTGCCGCGAACTAGTTCGCTATTTTAGTTCGTCCGCTGCCAGTGACAGCTGAGTGGCGTGGTCTGCGCATGCAGGTGGAGGGAGAAGTTTCCCACCTAGCTGCTTCATGCGCTTGCTGCTTGAGCCGCTAACGATATCACGCAAACCAAAAGAAGCAGTTTTTGGATAATTTCTCGCGTTTAAGTTTAGAGTTATCTCTATATCTTGGCATTATGGAATTTATTAGTCAGATATTGCAGAGTGTATAACACTTAAAAACAGAAATTTTGTAGCACTGAACTATGTAATCTAACAGTTTGACGCTCACCTCGAAATGGCTCTCATCAGCAGAAGGCAAACACGTGAGTTTTAATTCTGCTGCGAGCCCATCTCACTATTGCCCGTCGGTCTTTGGAAAAGAATCCAACGAACTAAGAAGCGAGATACGTTTGGCATGATAGTTCGCGACCGGTAACGCATATTTTAGTTCGCGACCCATCGCGTATATTTTTGTTCGCGACCCATCGCGTATATTTTTGTTCGCGACCCATCGCGCATATTTTATTTTGCGATTCATCGCGCATATTTTAGTTTGCAGCTCGGCCGCGAAGTAGATTGCTCCTTTTAGTTCGACCGCTCTTTTTGGCTTTTGCTACCGCTACTAAAAGAGCTCTTTCTTTTGTTATGACAGCTTTTTTTATAATGGTTGCCCAAGCGTGTGCTATTACCCGTATTTTTGAGCAATGTCTATGAAACTACAGCTGAGCTGCATCTCAGCTCGAAATGACGGTAACTGGCAGAAGGAAACCACGCGATTCTGCGCGCTCTCGCGTCCTCTCGGTGTTCCCCGTCAGTCTTCGGAAAAAAAGCGGACGACCTAAGAGGCGAGAGATCTGCGAACTAGTTCGCGTAGTTCGCCTGTGGGAACGCTCTTCCGAACTAGTTCGTTCGCGAACTAGACAAGACTAGTTGTCAGGCCTTTTCTAAGCGGCGTTGGTCAATCCAACACCACGTAGAGACAAGGCCTCACAACAGCCCGTGCGACGTCACACTGACCGTCCCGCGGCCGACAGCTTACTGGCTGTCCGCTGGGGCACACCCCCTGCCTTGTAGCGGACAGCCAGTAAGCTGGTGGCTGCGGCCTGGTCAGTGTGACGTAGCACGGCCCGTTGTAACGCCTTGTCTCTATGTGGTGTTGGTAAAGTGCGCTGCCAGCCATTTAGCTACGTGAAGCACCGGAGCAGCGTATTCTAGCAGGCGACGGGAAATGTATCAGCTGTCGACATTAGACCTACAAAATGTTCAAATGTTTGTAAGCCTGTGCTCAACAGTCCCTAGACTTACAAACTACTTTGAATTACACTAAGGATAACACACACACACTTACATGCCCGAAGGAGGACTCGAAACTCCGGTGTGAGCGGTCCCCCAGTACGCAGCATCATGCCTTACAGCACGTGGCTTCTCCCGCGCGGCTCATTAGAGTTACTTGAAAGAACTGTTACAAACCGTAAAGTGGAGTATAAAAGAGCACATCTAAATGGGGAGAGAGAGAGAGAGAGAGAGAGAGAGAGAGAGAGAGAGAGAGAGAGAGAGAGAGAGAGTAGAAGGAACAAAAACATACTGTCCTTTCCGTGAATGAGCGTTTCTGCTGTCGTAAAGTGTGAGACATTATGTATTGTTACTGAGTTCTATGGGTTATGGAAGGACAACAGGCTGCAACACTCCAGAGAAGTAACGCACGCTGCTTAACGTACCGAAAGTGTATATTAGGAGGGTGTGGAAACCAATACTACCCTAAACCACAATACTTGGCGCAGAACGAGGATGGCGATGCATAAGTCAACAGTTCAGGAGTCCGGCACCCCGGTGTTTCCAGACTCTAGTCCCACCATCGTGGTGGTCAGGCAGCATCGAGATTAGTCGGTGAAATTACGTCGGTCCATTTGATTTTCAATGTCCGTTGTTCATCGCACGATTAAATAAAAATAAAAATATAAAAAGTAGCACTGGAGTGTTTTTGGGACACTTTAGGTTTTCCTGTACTTTTATGATGTTTAAAATATTTAGGACACAAATAATATAAATAATGTGAAATTAAATTGAAAATATATTATTTAATATTTGGTATATTTAATTTTATATTATTTATACCATTCATATTTCTACGCCGCGCGGGAGAAGCCGAGCGGTCTGGAGCGCCACGTTACGGATCGCGTGGCCTCCTGCGTCGGAGGTTCGAATCCAACCTCGGGCATGGATGTATGTTGTCCTTAGGCTAGTTTAACTTTGTTTAAGTAGTTTGTATATCTAGGGACTCGTGACCAAAGTAGTTTGGTCCCATAGAATTACAAACATTTGATTTTTATATTTCTACGTTTTTGCCAGTGCAATTTCTATTTCTATATTTCCTTCTCAAATTTTTCTTAACCTCTTCACAACATTTTTATTTGTAGATCATTTACTTAGTCTCTTACGCAAAAGTGTTGTATCGTCATCTTTATTTCTTACATAATATTTATATTATTATGCTTCATTTTAAAGAAGACCCCCCCTGCCATATTATTGCAATGTTTTTTTTTTATGAAATGCAGCAACCTCTTATTTTTTACTCTTGCTTTTAATTATGCCCTAAAAACATGTTAGTAACATGGTGATGTAATGCATTGTCTCCAAAAATATAAATATCGCGTGTAGATTTGAACAAAATAAAATTTCGAAAATCTGCTGAAAATTAGAGGAACGCTCGAGAAAATCTGCACTGAGTACGCCAATTTAATCGTAATGAATTCCTGTTGCACAAATCAGGTTGTAAATCATTTCTTGTCTTAAAACATATATGGGTGATTTGGTTACGATTCTACTGTTGTGATAAATGTTCAAATGTTTGTAATCCTATGGGACCAAACTACGTTGGTCATCGGTCCCTAGACTTAGAAACTACTTAAACTAAGTTAAACTAACGTAGGGACAACACACAAATCGATGCCCAAGGGGGGATTCGAACCCCCGATGCGGGAGGCCGCGCGATCCGTAACGTGGCGCTCTAGACCGCTCGGCTACTCCCGCGCGGCTGTGATAAAATATATATACACTTAAAAAGTAATATTCTCTCGACTATATTTGAACAAACAGCCAAAATTATGTGATATTTCAGAGTGTAAGAAACATAGCCGTGACGGAATAGCCGTGCGCATCAAAGAGCCCTCCTGCATTGCGGGCGGCCGTTCGTCGTCGGAGGTTCGAGTCTTCCTTCGGGCATGTGTATGTTGTGTTTTGTTTTTAGGATAAGTTACTTTAAATGGTTTGTGAGTTAATGGACCGAAGACCACTGCAGTTGGTTCCCACAACTTGACAAACATTTTTTTAAACATATTCTTTTTTAACTTTATCTCATTAAATTATTATTTTAATATCTTTTTCATATTTAAATGATCTTTTTCCGTTGAAATATTATCACATGTATTGCCATGGTTGGTCTCTTTTTCAAGTTTATTATCTTTGCCTGTACTGGTTTACGTAAAGCCGCGGCGGAGTGGCCAAGCGCATTGAGGCGCTATGCTACGATGCGCGCGGCCGCTCCCCGTCGGGGGTTCGAATCCCCCCTTGGGCATGGATATTTGTGCTGGCTTTAGTGTAAGGTAGTTCATAAGTAGTTTGTAAGTTTAGGGACTGATAACCCCGCAGTTAAGTCCCATAAGCTTAACAAACATTTGAACATTTTTGTGTACGTAAAATCAAGTCTAGCTATCTCTTTGGCTCTTCTCCCGCACATGCAGGGTCGGCACTGTGTTAAACGCGGATTCGGCATGTGTTAATATTTGCAGGGTGACCGGATGCCCTTCCTGCCGCCACACCATGCCCCCCTCCCCCCAAGAGGAAATGTGTACCCCAAATGTTTGCGTATAGTGTGAGATGTTTGTGAAAGTGTAAAGTGTTACGAAATGTTTGCGAATCGTGTAACTGAGGCGGAACTTGGGGACCAGCCCGGTATTCACCTATGGGGATGTGGAAAACCGCCTAAAAATCACATTCAGGCTGGCCGGCACTCCGACCCCTTTCGTTAATCCGCCGGGCGGATTCGAACCGGGGCGTTAGACCACACGGCTAACGGGGCGGGTGTTTACGTAAAATCAAGTGACAGTGTCAAATTTTTACAAATATCTCCGAAACGGTGCGAGTTATGCAAACAACATAAGAGAGCAGAGTCATTGAGAATTTTCCCCTCCACAAATCGAATAAATTCGATTTTCGTCTGAGATCAACGGTTAAGCCTTTAATTTCATTTAAATTTCAGCTTTCAAACGGCGATCGCAAAGGCCCATTTTCAATATTATAACCGCAACCTAAAGTGGGGCAAATAATTTTCAATTGTTTGTAAACCTATGGGACCAAACTACCAAGGTCATCGGTCGCTAGACTTACAAACTACTTAAACTAACTTCTGCTAAGGACAACACACATACCAATGTTTGAAGGAGGACTCGCACCTCCGGGGGGGGGGGGCGTTCGCGCAATCCGTGACATGACTCAAACTACGCGGCCATTCTAGCGCGGCATGCCACTATTGCCGGCGCAAATTCCTGTGGCGTTGACTCAATGATAAATGCAGCAATGGACACTTTGCGGAGAGTCCACTCTGCAGCAAACTACGTCAAACGTTACTCACGGTCGCTTCTTGTTACGCAACATATTTCAGTGTTGGGATATATTACGTAGTGACCCATCACTTCCACACGTCAATACGCTTGACAGCTCTGCATCACAGTTGGTTTGTTGCCTCCGACACGATCCTACCGATTTATATGAAGGCTAATCCCGAATCCATATAGGCAATTATCCCTCCTACGTCAAATTTCGAAGTGTGCTCGAAAGACGCTCGCTGTCTTCTAGGAACCGCACTGAAGCTGCTAAGGTAAAACGACCGCACAAAAGAATAATTCCAGTATGTCACTCGGCCGTCTGTTCCCTCTTCTATACAGCGCTTGCAGGTGGCACTACTAGTGGCCGTGATGTGCGCCTGTTTTGAAATGCTAATCAAGAGCATCTCTTTTCGTTGTAAAAGTATGCTGCGGGTTTCACTTGATTTGAATGGTTCCTTCAGGACGTTGCATTTTTGGGGACCAGTAGCACATGAAGAGTGATGCACGAAGGTATGCAAATACTTTAATATGTAATTCTACAAGTAAAGGTAAAGAACAACGTTGATATAAACATAGGTCCGCAAATGTTTAGTCACGGCGTTACGGATAATAACAGAATATCGCTAATATGAAGCCGTCGCAAAACTGTAGGAGGTCACAGTAAAGCACGATTTCTATTTATTTTGTTGTTATTGATCTGGTGAATCTAATAGAACATCTACCAGACGTGTATCTGCAGTAGTTCTCCATTGAACTCGGTGGAGACATTTTTGAACGTTTATTGTGAATGTATTGTGAAATTGTATTTAGACTGTATAACGTCTTTAAGATTGAGCTTCGTTTTCTCCAGTTTAACATGAATTCACGTGTGCTACGGCATTAATTAAAGCTGATTATCCGACTGATTCATACATTTTCAGGTACCTTTGTTATATCATTTTTCAAAATTAAATTCTCTACATTATATGATGAGACCATTTTGCATTGGTCTGGAATTAAAAAAAATGGACCACTTAGTTAATAAATTACAGATTTTCACAAATGTTCAAATGTTTGTAGAGCTTATGGGACTTAACTACGGGGTCTTCAGTCCCTAAACTTACAAACTACTTATGAACTAGCTAATACTAAGGCAAATTTTCACAAATTGTTTCTTTGCTTCTCTGGAATTTCTGGAAAACTACTGAAGATTTACGTCTGGGATATGTTTTCTTAGATTCACCAGATCAATAACAACAAATAAATAGAAATCGTGCTTTACTGTAATCTCGAACTTATTTTCGATGGCTTCATATTAGCCATGTTGCAATTTCAGTCAAAATCTTTTTATTAGCCGTAACTCCATAACAACTTTGTCCTTTAGTTTTACTTGTAGAATAACATATTGAAATATTTGCATATCTTCGTGAATCATGAATCACACTACATAGCTCCCCAGAACTTACAATTAGTGCACCTTCTTTACTATCTATGGACAAGGTTTAAAGCTGCAACTTTAAATTTCGTCCGCAGGTGGTTCAGAAAGTACTCTGAGTTGTGCGTTCTGAAGAACGGCCAATCCTTTAAACTCTCTCTTAAACAAACATTCCACCACCAGAACATTCTTTTGTACGCAGCTGACTATATACAACATATTCCATCCAGACCTAAAACCTCGAAATTTATATCTTTTCTTACCAAAATCGAAAGAAATTTAAATTTATCCGTCCATTTGATGACCTTCGATAAATATGCATGGTTGAGCTCTGTGATACTGGAAACTTTGTACGAAGTCTTCCATTGAGATGGCGGTCAGAAGCCTAGACACGTTTCGTTGGATGTCAGAAATATCGTCAAATCTCTTTCCTTTCAAAGAGAGTTTGACTCGAGCGAAGAGGGAGAAATCTTGAGGATTGAGATCCGGCGAGAATGGTAGATGTACAATTTGCACTTCATCGCTCGCTCACACGCAGTCAATATCATCAAACAGTTCGTGGCAAAAAAGGGTGTTGGTACAATTTGAAAATCCGCCATACGTACCAGATCTCAATCCTCCAGACGTCTTCATATTCCCTCGACTCAAACTCGCTTCGAAAGGAAAGAGATTTGACGATATTCTTGGCATCCAACGAAACGTGACGAGGCTTCTGAACACCATCCCAAAGGAAGACTTCGTACAAAGTATCCAGTATCTCAGAGCTCAACCAGGCATATTTATCGGAGGTCATCACGTGGAATCAGGCAAGCCAAAAGTACTAAACAAATTTTCCCTTTGTATTCTAAATCCTATTTTATTTCTGTTCCAGTACATAACTATTAGGTGCAAGGAGTCATTTACAATATAAAAAGTCTAAACTTACTTATACGTTTTCATTTGCTACGGTCAAAATTACACATAGTTTCAGTAATTTTTTTTTTCTGTCATTGAGTTCAGCATCAATATCGCTTTCCTAAGTTCTAGTGATGTGCGGCGTAGCTTTACAGAAAACATTCTATCGCAGTAATTTACGAAGTTCCACTAAATGTGTAATCCCGCAACAGGACCCGGTTAACCTTCTCCGCGTAATGGAAAACTTTCTATCGTTCGGCTACTACAGGATTAGCAGATTAGTAAATCCAGACAGCCAATTTACGTAAATCGGTATACAGACGGAGGAACTTCCAGCATTTGCGGAAAATTGCGGCACGTTGGTAACAGTCTGAAGCAGGCTTCTATTAGCTGAGTGGGGAAAGGCAACAGTGAACAAACTCAAACAATACATGTGGTCATCTACCCTCTGTTTTACTTCCTACAGTTAACTGGCATTTACATGTATTGAGCCGATGGAACCTGCAAACTTGTATAAGTGGTTTGAAAATTTGTCATCATACGCTAATGTGCTTCGAGCAGGAAATGAACGAGTTTCAGGATCTTATTCGTTCAGATAAAAACATACAGTGATGTACAGGTATGATCATGGGTCAAGTTGTTAATATTTAGCATAGTGTTACTTCATCTATGCAATGCAAACTACTGTGACAGTTTTCCTTCTTAAAAGAATAGAATGCAGTCACATTTGTTCCTCTGTACTTTAAAAGGAAAAAGGAACTTGTTGATCCGGCTGGTGATTTGTACATGCTCAGGGCTTTCTTAGAAACTGCCCTATCGTAAAGTCTGAAAATCACTTAAGTCTGCCGCGGTGGAGTAGCCGAGCGGTCTAAGGCGTCTCGCTGCGGAGCGCGCGGTTGCTCGCCGTGGAGGTTCGAGTCCTCCCTGGGGCATGGGTGTGTGTGTTTGTCCTTAGGTTAGTTTACCTAGGTTTAAGTAGTTTGTAAGCAACGGACTGATGACCACGTAGTTTGGTCCGATAGATTTACAAACATTTGAACATTTTCACTTAAGTCTTATTTAGTTATTCTTATTATTATTATTATTAAAGAATATGCCCTGTGTGAGACCACTTGGCACCTAAGATCACTTTACAATCTCTTACTTCTTATTTTGCCGTTACTCCTTCATGCGTTGTCTGATTGTCCAACCTTGTTCATATCACGAAAGCTCGTAGATATCGATTTCTACCGTTTGGTAACAAATTTTACTGTGTTGATCAATAGTCGCCGCGGCGGATTAGCCGCGCGTGCTGGAGCGTCGTGTCGCGGTGCGCGCGGCCGTCCTCCGTCGGGGTTCGAATCCCCCGTCGGGCATGGATGTTTGAGTCGTCTTTAGTGTAAGGTAGTTCATAAGTAGTTTGTAAGTTTAGAGACTGGTGCCCACGCAGTCACGTCACTTAAGCTTTAAAATGTTCAAAATATTTGTATAGCTTATGGGACATAACAATGGGGTCATCAGTCCCTAAACTTACAAACTACTTAACAACTAGCTTATACTAAGGACGGCACAAATATCCGTGCCCGAGTTGGGATTCGACCGTGACTGGCGCGCCTCAGTCCTCTCGGCCACCGCGGCCGGCTTAAAATGTTCAAAGTTTTGTAAATCTATCAGACCAAACTGCGTGGTCAACAGTCCGTAGCTTACAAACTACTTAAAATGTTCAAATGTTTGTGAAGCTTATGGGACTTAACTACGGGGTTATCAGTCCCTAAACTTACAAACTACTTAACAACTAGCTTATCCTAAGGACGGCACAAATATCCATGCCCGAGGGGGGATTCGAACCCCCGACCGTAGTGGTCGTGCAGACCGTGACTGAAGCGCCTCAGTCCCCTCGGCCACCGCGGCCGGCAAACTACTTAAACCTGGGTAAACTAATCTAACTAACACACACACACACATGCCCCAGAGAGGACTCGAACCTCCGAAGCGAGCAACCGCGCGCTCCGCAGCGAGGCGCCTTAGACCACTCGGCTACTTCACGGCCGGCCGCGGTGGCCGAGGGGACTGAGGCGCGCCAGTCATGGTCTGCACGGCCACTACGGTCGGGGGTTCGAATCCACCCTCGGGCATGGATATTTGTGCCGTCCTTAGTGTTAGCTAGATCATAAGTAGTTTGTAAGTTTAGGGACTGATGACCTCGTAGCTAAATCCCATAAGCTGTACAAACATATGAACATTTGAGCTACTCCACCGCGGCCCATTAAGCTCAACAAACATTTGAACACTGATCAAAAGTCTAAACTTTTCTCTGTTTTGTATGATGTTTTACATTATGTTAAGTCTTCCCAAATCACATATTGCCTTTTTCAGCTAACCTGCCCTGACAGCCGTCCTTAGCAACTTATTTAACAGACGAACTGATAACGTTTACATCACATTTGACAGAGAGAGAAAAAATGTGGTTAAATTTGAAAATGATATAAACCGCATGATGTCTTAGTAATTTCTAAGTAAAGTAATTAATAACGCCAAAGATAAATTCTGGTTTAATGATGTCTTTCGTAAACTACTGAGGTCATCGGTTCCTTCAGTTACAAACCCCTTGTAGTATGCCCGAGGGAGGACTCGAAACTCCGGCACGAGTGGCCGTGTAATCCGTGACAAAGCAGATCGCTTGGCCATTTCCGAGCGATGATGACGAAGAAAATAGTAATAATAAACAGGCAGAGACCACAGTCCTGTTATTTCAAAAGCTATTGTAAGGATGCTGATAGTGGAAAGCTAGGGCCCAGCGAATACTTCATGCAGCAGAGGCAGAGGCGAGGCGCAGGGCGTCTACAGGTCAGCACACACTTCACGCAGCGTGTGTCAGTATAATGATAAAATGAATATAAGAGCAGTAAAAGGCCTGTTGAGCAACAGACAAAAGTATATGGCGAACGTGTCTGCTCTATGGAAGTTCATTATAAGCTCTTGAGCTATTCTGACTAAACAGACGACAGTTCAAAGAGAGTCACATGCTGAGTAAGAATGACTTAATAGAGAACAAAAATAGTGTGTGACACGTCATACTCACTGAAGAAAAATTAGGAATATGTTTTAGAAATGTAATTAAAATCAGATTTATTTTTCTGTCATCTCCTTTATAATTCAGAGAAACAAGTATCACTACAAATTCAATAATTGAAAATGTTCAAATGTTTGTAGAGCTTATGGTACTTAACTACGGGGTCATCAGTCCCTAACCACCACTTATGAACTAGCTAATACTAAGGACGGCACAAATATCCATTCCCGAGAGGGGATTCGAACCCCCGACCGTAGTGGCCGTGCAGACTGTGACTAACGCGCCGCAGAACGCTCGGCCACCGCGGTCGGCTTCAATAATTGAAAGAACCTTTATACAACTTACATATTTAATCATGATTGTGGGTCAGTATATACAATCAGAAACACTTTTCTTCTCGGTGACAACTGGTGTGCTTTGCATATGTCTTAGATTGAAAGGTATTCGATATGAATTTTTTTTTTTTTTGCAAATCATAGTTTCCTTGTTTAAGTGCATTTGATCGGAAAGTGTTTTCTTCTTAGATATTTATTCATAGCTCTTCCATGCTCCTGAGTACTAACAAGGAGACCACATGGATATCGAATTTTAGAATTTGTCTATATTTGTGGTACATGAAATACAGTACTTAAATAACAATCAGACAAAGCCACACGACGCAACTCTCAAAAATTCTGGAGAAAATGGACTTTGAAATTTGGCGAAGTACACGTAAGAACCAATAATTAAAACAATTGAATCATTTGTCGGTGTAGCTCAGGTGGTAGCTCTGTGGTCCTGTAACCAAAGGTTCGATGGATCGAAGCCTGCCGTTCCAGAATATTTTTTTTTCATTTTGTTTAAATACTTACATAATTTTAATATTTAATGGTAATTTTTACGAAAAATGCACGTTTCTTTTGTTTATTCGTAATTTTATACATTTTATAAAATGTCGTTAATAATGATGGATTCAATACAAAAACATAAGTTACATTTTTTACAGTATTGGCTTCACTATTAGTTGACGACGGTAGTCTTTGACTATTCAGTTTGTGAAGAGCTACGACGCTGATTTTGGAAAGTCACCTCCATAGCTACTAATCACTTTCCAAGCAGCTAACCTACACAACCATCATTTTAGGTGACGACAAGGTGTTAAGCAAACCTACATAACGTAAACAAAAACCGTCACAAAACGTGGAATTAGAGATCCCCAAATGTTTTATGTAACTGAATTTGAAGAAAAAAAAATCTGTCACTGTGGGATTCGATCCACGAACTCCATGTTTGTGATGCCAGATCGCTACCACCTGAGCTACACCGACAGATGCTACTACCGACTGGATTACTGTTACTTACGAGTACTTGCAAAACTTCAATGTCGATTTTCTCGAGAATTTTTGAGAGTTGCGTCGAATTGCTTCGGCTAATTGTTATTTGAGTTCTGAACTTCAAAAATATCAAAATATAAAAAAATTCTAAAATTCGATACCCATGTGGACTCCATGTAAGATAGTGACGTCCGGTTATTTCTTCTTCTTTAGCGGCAGTTGTGCTTGTACTTCCAGTATTTTATTACATTGCATCCCTATTTTGTCTCTGTCATCATTTCTAATGATAATTACCATCAGTAGTCATTATATTTGTTAGTAATTAGTGAAGCTATGCTAGTACTTTGGTAATTGCTGAACTTCTGAAGTATAGCATTCAGGTTGAGAAATACTGACGAGACATATTCCTAGTATCATCTATGGCTTAGCAGTGAGCTGAAGCTACACGAAGGGGTCGACATTGTGTGTCAAGAAATTGAAGAAGGTCTCTGGTGGCAAAAAAGAAAAAAAAAATCGTTGCACGTCCCTTCTGGCTTCGCCGAACTTATTATTCAGTAGTCACGGGAATTTTAGCTTACATAGTGCTGTCATGCTTGCCACAAAGTTTACTGAGAGCTGAGACTATAGACCGTAAAGATACACAATCAGCATCTTCGGTTTATGAATGTCGGTGTCTTTCTATTTCAGTAAGTTGTTCGTTTCCAGCTTGAGTCTGTATCGGCAGCGTATGAAGAAGGGAGACACGAGGCAGCTCCGCACTCGGCACAGCAGGCGGCAACAGCCGTGCGCGTGGCGAGTAGCTGCCGACCGCATCGCATCAAACGTATCTCACGTATTTTCTCGAGAATGGAAAGAGATATGGCTCACCTTCCACTGATAAAAACAATTTAGATATTTTAGCTACATTTCTTACGCAGTATTGTATGGTTTAAAACGCGCCAGCGACTAAATTTTTCATTGCAAACTCGTCAAAATATGCGCGAAGTTATACTTTATTTTTTATTATAACAATAACTATGTACAATAACGTAAAGAAAACCTGCCCAGCATCATACGGTGGCTTTTGGCTGTAAGATAATGAAAAATAATTTTTTTCTACCGAATAGTTTCTGCAAAATCGATTGACGAAGCTGCGTTAGCGCAGGACACGCACAAATCCGAAAAAAGTGTTTTCATTTTTTTTTACGCAGAAAGAAAAAGTGTTACAAATAAACTAAATACAGAGAAGGATGAAGCTTATGTTCAACTACATAAAACAATTTCTTTCGAAGTATATCGAATGACTTGAACTTCCACTTGGTGACAGAGGTGGAACAGAGGCGCAGGGAAACTGTGCGCCTCGGACAACTGAACAGAGGCGAGCTAGGAAACGCCTGCCCTCCGCCTCGGCTACGATAAGTGTGCGCTGCCCCATTGGAAAGCATGGTTTACAGACGGCTGGCCACCTATCCTCAGTCCTGTGAAGTTGGCACCCCTTTTTTGGAAAATGTACATTTTTTTCAGAGTTCTAGGCATATATGCAATAGTTCTGGAGTTCTCTGTACAAAATTTAAATAGTTCTGCACTAATTCGCGAAAAAATTACAAAAAAACTATAACAAATTTTAGTTTTTTCCAAATAATTATTTGCCTATAAGCGTAAGCATAGTTCTGATCACAGCTCTAAATACCTCTCGAAGAGTTCTGCAGAAAATCCAATAAAATTTTTTTTGCCCAGATAATAGTTCATGAGCTAATTGCGTAAATGAGGGACATAAACTACACAAAATTGCGCCAGAGTCGTGTGAAGTTGGCACCCCCTTTTTTTAAAAATGTAAATTTTTTTTCAGAGTTCTAGACAGACATGCAATAGTTCTAGAGTTCTCTGTACAAAATTTAAATAGTTCTGCAGAATTTCGAGAAATATCGCAATTCTGAATAGTGGGAGAGCTGTGAAGTTGGCACCCCCTTTTTTCAAAAATGTAAATTTTTTTTAGAGTTCTAGACAGATATGCAATAGTTCTGGCGTTCTCTGTACAAAATTTAAATAGTTCTGCAGAATTTCGCCGAAAAAATAGTAAAAATTACCACAAACTTGAGTTTTTTTTAGTTTTTTTAAATAATTAATTGCCTATTAGCGCAAATATAGTTTTGATCATAGTTCTAAATAGCTCTCAAAGAGTTCTACAGGAAATCCTAAAGACATTTTTCTGTACAGATTATACTTTATGAGATAATAATGGAGTATCCATTTACATGCTACTGTGGAATTTGCACCCCCCCCCCCCCCCCCCCCGTTTTTTTTTCAAGAAATTATAATTTTTTCCAGAGTTCTAGGGACATGTGCAATAGTTCTTGTTTACGATAAGCAGTAATCACTCAGTCGTAAAAACAACACATTGAATGTGCAGCGGATAGAATATCTGTCAAGACCTAGAAAAAATGTATATTTCTCGAATAAGAGGCACAAATAAGACAGCTTATCAGATATACAAAATTGTGAACATAATTCTTTTTCGGGCATTTACATAGAAATATACACATGGACTCTAGAACTATAGTATATGTACACAGACCCCAAAAAACAATGTGTATTTCTCGAAAAAATGGTGCCAATTTACAGTAACGTGAAAATGAATTCCACATTACTGCATTTATCCGATAAAGTATAATCTGTACAGAAAAATGTCTTTAGGATTTCCTGTAGAACTCTTTGAGAGCTATTTAGAACTGTGATCAGAACTATGTTTGCGCTAATACGCAAATATTTATTTTAAAAAAACTAAAAAAACTCGAGTTTGTGGTAATTTTTACTATTTTTTCGGCGAAATTCTGCAGAACTATTTAAATTTTCTACAGAGAACTCTAAAACTATTGCATATCTGTCTAGAACTCTGAAAAAAATTTACATTTTTGAAAAAAGGGGTGCCAACTTCACACGACTCTGGCGCAATTTTGTGTAGTTTATGTCCCTCATTTACGCAATTAGCTCATGAACTATTATCTGGGCAAAAAAATACCATTAGGATTTTCTGCAGAACTCTTTGAGAGGTATTTAGAACTGTGATCAGAACTATGTTTACGCTTATAGGCAAATAATTATATGGAAAAAAACTAAAATTTGTTATAGTTTTTTTTGTAATTTCTTCGCGAATTAGTGCAGAACTATTTAAATTTTGTACAGAGAACTCCACAACTATTGCATATATGCCTAGAACTCTGAAAAAATTTACATTTTTGAGAAAAGGGGTGCCAACTTCACAGTAGCGTGTAAATGGATTCCCCATTATTGCAATTATCTCATGAAGTATAATCTGCACAGAAAAATGTCATTAGGATTTCCTGTAGAACTCTTTGAGAGCTATTTAGAACTGTGATCAGAACTATGTTTGTACAATTAGGCAAAAAATTATTTTGAAAAAACTAAATTTTGTGGTAATTTTTCGTATTTTTCGGCGAAATTTTGCAGAACTATTTAAATTTTGTACAGAGAACTCCAGAACTATTGCATATCTATCTAGAACTCTGAAAAAAATGTACATTTTCCAAAAAATGGGTGCCAACTTCACAGGACTCCTATCCTCTGCCTCTCCTATGCCTGAGCTGCATCAAGTGTGCGTCGGACCTTAACGCAGCCGAGGCGGAGAGCAGGCGTATCCTCGATCGCCTCTGTCTGAGGCGCACAGTTTTCCTGCGCCTCTGTTCCACCTCTGTCGCAAAGGGAAATTTCAAGTCATCCGATATGGTTCGAATAAAAAATGTTTTATGTAGACAAATATAAGCTATATCCTTCTCTCTATTTAATTTCTTTCTAAGACTTTTACTTTTTGCGTAAAAAATTGAAAACACTATTTTGGTTTTGAGCATGTTCTGCGCTAACACAGCTTCCTCAATCGATTTTGCAGAAACTATTCGATAGAAATAAAATATTTTTCTGTATCTTAAAGCCAAAGGCCACCGCATGATAATGGACTGATTTTCGTTTAGTTCTGGTCCATAGTTATTGGTATAATAAAAAAATAAAGTATAACCCTACGCATGTTTTGGAGAGTTTGCAGTGAAAAATGTAGTCTTTTGACAGTTTACGTTTGGTGCATTTTACACCTTACATTACTGCATACGATATGTAGCTAACATATCTACATTGTTTTTAACGGTGTAAGGAGAGCCATACCTTCTTTCATTCTTGAGAAAATATGTGAGATACGTTTGACGCGACGTGGTCGGCAGCTACACGGCACACACGCGGCTATTGCCGCTTGCTGTGCTGAGTGCGGAGCTGCCTCGTGTCTCTCTTCTTCGTATGCTGCCGATACAGACCCTTGCTGGAAATGAGCAACTTACTGAAATAACAAGATACTGGGATTCATAAACTGAAGACACTGATTGTGTATTTTTACAGTCTATAGTCTCTGATTTTAGTAAACTTTGTGGCAGGCAACACAACTATGTAAGCTAAAATTCCTGTTACTACTGATTCATAAGTTCGGCAAAGCCAGAAGGGACGTGCAACGATTTTCTTATCATCAGGAAGCTTCTTCCATTCCTTGAAACACAATGTCTGCCCCTTCGTGGAGCTTCAGCCCACAGCTAAATCATAGATGACGCTAGGAAAGTAGTAGGACAACACCGCTTTCAGACCACTGAGATTCGCCCATATTTTGTCATCGACGCCAGGTACCTTTACTCCGCCACCCCTCCTCCTAGGCCATTTGCCCGACCGCCGAAGTACCGTTACATCCTCCACCCCTCCACCCCCAACAGACACCCAATTGCCCGACCTCCACCCCAATTAATTAAATTAAATTTGAATATCAATATAATAGTAACAACCTATATTTTTATCAGTTTCAAGGGCAACTGCCTCCACAAGTAAGCACTTGCGTGAGCACAGCCCCCACCCCAGCCCCCTCTACTGCCCATACCTCAACCCCACCAACAGCCCTAAATATTGCTGACCCCACGCGACCCTGTCTGGGACTCGAACCCACGCCCCCCCCCTCCCAATTTTTTTTTTACTTAAGTTATTACTTATCGAAATACACCAACATTGGAATAAAGGAGCCAATTATTGCATACTTCAGATAGTACAATTACCTGGAATAACATCGAACATGTCTACCTCCACAAGTGGACACTTGTGTGAGTGCCGCCCCCACCTCCACCCCGAGGCCATCTACCACTGCTCCCTATTATTTTTTGCATTTCAATTTAATTTATGCATTAACAATTAATTTGCATATCAATTTAACAGTAACTTAAGAGCACCCACCACCACTCGCCCCCGCCCTCGCCCCCGACGCCGCCCCCACCGACAGTCCTAAAGATTGCCGCCCCCGTGCTACCCAATCCGGGACTCGAACCCACATCCCTAAAATAAAAATGCCAAAAGTTACTACTCATCAACGTACAGCAACATTGGAGAAAAAAGAACCAATAATTCCATACTTCGGACAATACAATTACATGGAACATCACGAGAGTTTCATAATCAAATTGACCACACCAGCCACCAAGCCATCCACCACCCCAATTATTAATTTGACATCCAATGTTTTAATTAGAGCAGTCCGTTTAATACATAAAATCTTAAGTACAAAACGCAGTTTTGCAGGTAAATAAAGAAATTCGGTGTAATACTACAGATGGGTGTTGCACAAACATATAGAACTAATGTTCCGTCTTTCGTAAATCGTCCACTCCCTAAGATGCATGGGAAAAATAAATACATACACAATGATTGCAACAACAGATAAATATGTTAAAAGTAGTATGTGTTAGATAATAAATGGAATGTAACGGTAACAAACACTACAAACTTGTATGTCAAACACTCTTTCAGTATCACAACAAAAGCAGCAGCAGCAGATGACGACAAATTGTTTATAAAAATATTCGAATTTACAGGCGGAAATAACGAAAATCGGTAAATACATCTAGTACAACGTCTGCATAGAAACTAAAGATTTCCAACACTGCAGCTTACACACAATGCATTTTAATGAACATAGCGAAAGACACTGTCAGTCAGCCACCGTTATAACAGCACCAAGCTGTTAAGACTGTGTCTAAACATATATCTGCAAGCACCGTTGACAATCGTCCCGAATGCAGAGCGAGGAGTAACACACACACACACACACACACACACACACACAGTGCTCTGTCGGTAGGCTACTTAAAAAAAAAAAGGTAAAGCAGTCAACAATCCGAAGATTGGTTTGAACACCACAGTGCTTTACTAGGCATGGTCCTGTTTGGAGGTGGTATTACCTTCCTCCGACCTTCGAACCGACTTACCCAGCCAGTTATAGGGGGACCTACAGTTTAACGTGGGTTCCGAACCACGGTGCTACTCGGTATTTTTCACGTGAGCAATACTGCCAGAGGTGAAAGAAGTGGAAAGTGACAGATAAAAATCCTAGGACCTGACGGGGATCGAACCCGCGATTTTTGGATTTGTAGTCTGGCACTCTACCACTGAAAACTTACATATGCTAAATGTTTAAACAAAATATCACTACGCTTTAAGCATTCTCTCTCAAAACCGCCTAAGTTACATCTCCAAATGAAGAAAACCTTCTACGCAAGACCTCTACAGTCGCACCAATTTGCCAAGGATAGCGCGCATTGCATTTATTTAAACGCACTATGATGGAGCTGAGCCAGGTCGAAAGTTCTGACATTTAATACTCTCTCTCTTTATCGATCAGGCCATGTTATGTTTCCTATGATCGAGAATTCGGGTAGTTTAAGACTCCATCTCGCGTATACCCATCTAAGGAATCTCTGTGTCCTGTTACAATGCAATCGATTCTTTACAACTTATATCTGACACCGGTCAAATACCTATAATCGAGCATCCCAGAAGTTTTTTAAACCCTATTGTACAACGGAGATTCAAAATAAAAAAAATGCATGAAATAATTTAACTATTTCCGACCGTCTACACTAAAACTTTTTGTTTTTCGAAAGAACCACAGAACCGAGGTAGTACTTTACCCACCTGATAGCTAGGAAACAACAATCAACAGATTATCACTTCTGTAGAGCACGATGGACCAGCCCTTTACCCACAAAAAAAATCATACTCCAAGCACTTTCCTGTGATTTCTTTTTTCATTCCACTAACCCGAACTCGGATCTACCTTTCCACTACCTTTCCACCAACTTGTTGCCACCCTTCTCGACAAATGCACCGCAAACGAAAATGCCTTGAATGCTAACCTACACACCGCAACACCAGAAAAATGTATAGCCATCACCGCAAAATACCAACAAACGTCACATATTTCGAAGTCCTTTGTCAAAGTGCAGACGATGACAGATGCTCCATCCTAATAATAGTAGTACACAATGCTTAAACATAACGAAATTTGATAGACCGTCTAGAGGTAAAAACATTCATCAACGAGGTCGTCTGAGCTGTCATCCTCGCTCGGAATAGTATTACACAAACAAAAACGCTTAAACCAACAACTTAAAGACGAAAGTAGTACACCTTAGGTCTCCAAATCGACAGCACAGAGTGCAAGAAAAGAGTCAAAGACTAGAAACATCCTATTGGCAGAGGAGTTCGCTAGTTGTACAGAAACACCAGTCAATTTTCAGTGTTGTTCAAACGGTTGTAAAGTGCACACACACACACACACACACACACACACACACACACACACACACACACACACAAACACAAACAGAAACACGCGCGCGCACCCTCGGGAGGACTCGAACCTCCGACAGCGAGCAACAGCCGCCTCCTTAGCGAGGCGCCTTACACCGCTCGGCTACTCCATGTTCTTATTAACCAAGCAAACGATTTATAAAATACAACAATGCGACTGCTCTCTAAGGAATTTGTTTGCCGAGGCCACATAGATGGGATTGACATACAGTACAGGGCTGCATTTTGTAAATATTGCCTGTCCTCGTTTCCAATCCAATCCGTAGGTGTATATTGTAGCCTCCAGTTTGGTAATGCCAAACGAACAGGTACAGGTATCCCGCAAACGCCTGTTATAAAATCGATAAAGTGATTACCTGTAATTTTATTATAAGGTGCAACCAAATGATTTGCTGGAGGTTATCCAGTGCTTCCTTGTTGAGTTTCTCCAGTATTCAGAGTGCTCTCAGAACTCTGTCGCCAGGTAGGAGAAATGGTAACTTCGCATTGTCTCCATGAAGAACTTGTCGAATTTACTACACATGTATAAGTTAAAAGATCAGCAATTATCCTAAATCGACTACTTTAGAGGTCTATCGCAACACAACGTCATCCGCAACTGGAAACAGATACTGCAGCGCATATTTTAAACACTTTTTACTTAATTTCTATCCCAACTAACCTGCGACACTATGTAACAACAACCATCTCCAACAAACGGCCGAACTACAGCTATAGGATCTAACCATCCCAGCTGTTTTCTATTAAAGTTCTAAAAAATGTTCAAATGTTTCTAAAATCTATGGGACTTAACTACGGGGTTATCAGTCCCTAAACTTACAAACTACTTATGAACTAACTAAGACTAAGGACGGCACAAATATCCATGCCCGAGGGGGGATTCGAACCCCCTACCGCAGTGGCCGTGCAGACCATGATTAAAGTTCTAATCTAACTAGCAAACGACAATCACGGTAACTCTGCGTCTTTGGCAGATCCCTCTCGGACATCTAATTAATTTATCGTGCAGTATTTTGCATTGCGTACTCCACCAGACAGTATTTCTGAAACGTTTTTTATCAGTCACTAGGCCACATACCTCATACGTGTGAAAATCACTCAAGTACAAACAGTAATCATATTCCCTCTTCTAACAAATGAATACTTCCGATAAACACCTGTAACACACCCAATTACAACATAAAAATGACTGACACATACAGAACAGCTAACAAGGAGCGAACCAGTTCAACTCAAAGCTCTTTTCTTATATGTATATATCTAATCCTTACAACTTACAATGACAAACAAATTGTCTAGACCATTTCCAACTAATACAACTACTGAAAATTTTATCGAACGCTAAGAGCAGTGCATTAGAGACTAAACAAACGATTAAACACGTCTCCCAAGTATCAATATGGAGTCCACAAATGTAGAACACGTATATGTTGCAACGAACCGTACGATTAAACATATCGAAATAGGTGTTTCGCACAAGCCAGGATACATCTTACACACCAGATTACGAATACATGAGAGCTATTTTTATGAAGAAAGAATATTACATTGCTTCTATCAACAGCCATAAGAATAGAAAAACGAACGATTTGTCAGATCTATACCATCACTCTTATTGCTCCATCAACACACATCTCTAACTAACCTCTCCATCTCATAAAGAGACATCCGTGCACAATCGCATTACCAACAAATACTGCAACACTTCTATGGATCATTTCCTTGTAGTTGACACAAACGAGGTATTTACTGTAGAAGTTGACTACAAAGTCAAACTCCAGTCCATACACCAACACAACACCGATTTAAACGAACGCTTGCTTAGCTGTAGATGTGACAAAAGGACATCTCCGATAACTGACCAATTAACAAATACTCGATCAGTTGAATCACTGCTCTGCCAATACGTAACCTATCTTCTGGTATTTTCTCCTAGATCCATAGACCTGTAAAACTGAAACGTTCTACATGAAAAAGCTATAAGTCTTGACAAGAGTTAGCTACTGCAGATGCAAACTATTACATATTTTAGGTAATCACTGGGACGTCGTAGTGCTCCTCAACACACTTGATCCCCCTACAGATCTTAGGACCTACAGCAAACACATCTTATAGTTGGTCTATACACACCTCGGACGAGTAAAAGGCTCCTTCCACAGAGGGAAGAAACCTTGAATGCATCTAACTCGATACCCACATCGTGAAAAAGATAATGTATTACAACAGCTCACAACACAGCAGACCCATTCTAACTCTTTTTCGGGCAAATCGACCCACAGATCGATGACTTTAACATCAAAACCATACTCTTAACAACACACCTAGTAAGGCTCATATATGTTACTACAAATGTGCTTTTTGCATGATCATGCTATAAGAAGAACTGCGTGTTACACCGGCCTTCTTACAAAACAGAACCAGAGCCATTCGTCTTATGTACTCCTCCAAATAACAAGTAACGCTTGTATGTATTATTTATACGTACAGAAGGTGAAGTTTAGATCAGCGCTGCATCTAAGCTGGTTATTTGTCACATACTGCATCGTGAAAATTGCACAGAGGTATGAAGGAATAAAAACACAACATGCTCGCTTCTATCCCTTTTTCAGGTAAATAGACCCGTAATATGATTACCTAAAATACGATACAGCACATGTATTCTACAAGGTTAAACTAACTTGGTCTGGGTGGTTAATAATACAGTAGACTGTTGTTCAAATGTTTGTATAGCTTATGGGACTTAAACTAAGGTAAACTAACGTAAGGACAGCACAAACACCCATGCCCGACGGGGGAACTCAAACGCCCTCCAGCTACAATATTATCGGTCTATTTACCTTAAAAAGCGACAGAAGCGGGTCCGGTGTGTGTGTGTGTGTTTGTGTGTGTGTGTGTGTGTGTGTGTGTGTTTTCGTAGCCCTGTGTATCTTTCGAGATGCAGGGTGTGTCATATAAACAACCTAGATGGAGCATTGGTCTAAATTTTACCTTCCGTGGGTATAAATTACATACAAAAAAGCTATTTGTTGTTTGCTGTAGGACATAAGACAAATGGCACTGGGTCTGTTTTGTACAAAGATTGTTGGAACACGTGGTTCTTCATATAAAATGATCATGCAAAAAGCACATTTCGAATAACATTTGTCTGTCTTTCCAGTTGTGCCTCGTTTTGTCCTAAAAAGGGTTTGTTGTGGTGTAATCCTATGGTTTTGATGTTAAAATCATCGATCTGTCGGTCGCTTTGCCCTATAAAGAGTTAGAGTTGGATCTGATGTGCTGTAAGCTGTTGTAGCACATGATCTTTTTCATGATGTGGGAATCGAGTTAGACTCATTTTAGGTATCTTCCCTTTGTAGAAAGAGCATTTTACTCTTCTGCGGTGTATATATACCAACCTTACGAGGTGTTTGCTGTAGGTCCTAAGATCTGTAGGAGGATCAAGTGTGTTGAGGAGCACTCTGACGTCCCTGTGATTACATAAAATATGTAATAGTTTGCATCTGCAGTAGCTAATTCTTGTTCAGACTTACAGCTTTTTCGTGTAGAAAGTTTCGGTTTTACAGGTCTATGGATCTAGGAGAAAATACCAGATGATAGGTTACATGTCAGCAGAGCAGTGTTTCAATTGATCAAGTATTTGTTAATTGGTCAGTTATCGGAGATGACCTTATGTGCTGTTCTAGTCTACAGCTAAGCAAGACTTCGTTTAAATCGGTGTTGTGTTGGTGTATGGACTGGAGTTTGACTTTACATTGCGTTTTAGCACACATCCGACTGTTTGTGTGTGTATAAAATAGGTTATCGCTAATTAGATTTTGATCATGCAAGTTATAACGGTTGTAATAGTCAACTTCCACGGTAAATACCTCGTTTGTGTGAACTACAGCCGGCCGCGGTGGCCGAGGAGACTGAGGCGCTTCAGTCACGGTCTGCACGCCCACTACGGTCGGGGGTTCGAGTCCCCCCTCGGGCATGGATATTTGTGCCGTCTTTAGTATAAGATAGTTCATAAGTAGTTTGTAAGTTTAGGGACTGATGACCCCGTAGTTAAGTCCCATAAGCTTAACAAACATTTGAACATTTTTGTGAACTACAAGGAAATGATCCATAGAAGTGTTGCAGGATTTGTCAGTAATGCGATTGGCTGCGGATGTCTCTTTATGATCTGTAGAGGTTAGTTAGAGATGTGTGTTGGTGGAGCATTAAGAGCGATGGTACAGCTGTAGATTTTTTATTCATATGGCTGTTGATAGAAGCAATGTAATATTCTTTCTTCATAAAAATAGCTCTCGTGTATTTGTAATCTGGTGCGTACGATGCATTCTGGCTTGTGTGAAATACATATTTCGATCTGTTTAGTCGTACGGTTCATTGCAACATATACGTGTTATACATTTGTGGACTCCATATTGATACTTGGGAGACGTGTTTAATCGTTTGTTTAGTCTCTAAAGGAGTGCTCTTCGCGTTGAATAAAATTTTCGGGTGTTGTATTAATTTGAAATGGTCTAGACTATTTGTTTTTCGTTGTTAGTTGTTAAGGGTTACATATATACATACTAAGAAAAGAGCTCGGTGCTGATCTGGATCGTTCGTTGTTACCTGTTCTATGTGTGTCAGTCATTTTTACGATGTAATTGGGTGTGTTACAGATGTTTATCGGAAGTAATGATTTATTAGAAGGGGGGATGCGATGACAGTTTGTGCTCTAGTGATTGTCAAACGTACGAGTTATGTGGTCTAGTGTCTGATAGAAAACGTTTCAGAAATACTGTCTGGTGCAGTATACAATGCAAAAAGCTGCATGATATTCGAGAGGGATCTGCCAACGATGCAGAGTTACCGAGATTGTCATTTGCTAGTTAGTTTTGAACTTTAGTAGACAACAGCTGGGATGGTTAGATCCTTTTGCTGTAGTTCGGTCGTTGGTTGGAGATAGTTGTTGTTACATAGAGTGTCGCCGGCTAGTTGGGATATAAATTAAGTACAAAGTGTTTAAAATATGCGCTGCAGTATCTGTTTCCAGTTGTGGATGATGTGTTGCGATAGACCTCTAAAGAAGTCGATTTAGGATAATTGCTGATCTTTTAACTTATAAATATGTAGTAAATTCGACAATTTAGTCATAGAGACAATGCGAAGTTACCATTTCTCCTACCTGGCGGCAGAATTGTGAGAGTACTCGGAATACTGGAGAAACTCGGCAAGGAAGCACCGGATAACCTCCAGCAAATCATTTGGCTGCACCGTATAATAAAATTACAGGTAATCACCTTATCGATTTTATAACAGGCGTTAGCGGGATACCTTTACCTGTTCGTTTGGCATTACCAGACTTGAGGCTACAATATACACTTACGGATTGGATTGGAAATGAGGATAGGCAATATTTACAAAGTGCAGCCCTGTACTGTGTGTCAATCCCATCTATGTGGCCTCGGCTAACAAATTCCTTAGAGAGCAATCGCATTGTTGATTTTTGCAAACTGTTTGCTTGGTTAATAAGAACCCTGAAAATTGACTGGTGTTTCTGTAAAAGTAGCGAACTCCTCTGCCCAATATGATATTTCCGGTCTTTGACTCTTCTCGCACAGTGTTCTGTTGTTTTCGAGACCTAAGGTGTACTTCTTTCGCCTTTACGTTGTTGGTTTAAGCGTTTTTTTTCTGTAATACTATTCTGAGAGAGGATGATAGCTCAGACGACCTCATTGATGAATTTTTTACCTCTAGAGGGTCTACTAAATTTCGATATGTTTAAGCATTGTGTACTATTATTATTAGGATGGAGCATTTGTCACCGACTGTAATTTGGCATAGGACTTAGAAATATGTGAGGTTTGTTGGTGTTTTGCGGTGATGGCTATAAATTTTTCGGGTGTTGCGGTGTGTAGGTTAGTATTCAAGGCATCTTCGTTTTCGCTGCATTTGTCGAGGAGGCAGGCAACAAGGTGGTGGAAAGGTAGTGGAAAGGTAGATCCGAGTTCGGGTTAATGGAATGAAAAAAGAAATCACAGGAAAGGAGGTTGGAGTATGAATTTTTTGTGGTAAATGGCTGGTCGATCTTGCTTTAAAGAACTGAAAATCTGTTGCGTGTTGCTTCCTAGCTATCATGTGGGTAAATTACTACCTCGGTTCTGTGGTTGCTGTATTGTCGAACAAAAATGTTGTTAGATCAATGCTTTCGAAAAAAAAGTTTTAGTGTAGACGCTCGGAAATCGGTAAATTATTTCATGAATTTTCTTATTGTGACTCTTCCTAGTACAATAGGGTTTAAACATCTTCTGGGATGCTGGATTATCGGTATTTGACCTGCTGTAAAGAATCGTTTGTATAGTAACAGGACGGAGAGATTCCTTAGATGGGTATACGCGAGAGGTAGAATTAAACTACCTGAATTCTCGGAAGTCGTAGCTATACCTCGATCTAAGGAAACATAACAGGGCATGATCGCTAAAGAGAGAGAGTATTATATATCTGAACTTTCGGCCTGGCTCAACTCCATCATAGTGCGTTTAAATAAAAGCAATGTGCGCTATCCTTGTCAAAGTGGTGTGTCTGCCGAGGTGTTGCGTAGAAGGTTTTCATCATTTGGAGATGTAACTTAGGCGGTTTTGAGAGAGAATGCTTAAAACGTTATGATATTTTGTTTAAACATTTAACATATGTTAGTTTTATGTAGCCTGACGAGAGAGCACTGTGTGTGTGTGTGTGTGTGTGTGTGTGTGTGTGTGTGTGTGTGTTATTCCCCGCTCTGCATTCGGGACGATTGTTAATGGTGCTTGCAGATGTATATTTAGAAGTATTCCTAACAGCCTGGTGCTGTTATAACGGTGGCTCACTGATAGAGTGTCCTTAGCTTGTTCGTTAAAATGCCATGTGTGTAAGCTGCAGTGCTGGAAATCTTTAGTTTCTATGCAGACGTTGTGCAAGATGTCTTTGCCTATTTTCGTTATTTCCATCAGTTAATTGGAATGTTTTTATAAACAATTTGTCGTCTTTTCCTGCTGCTGTTGTTGTGTTACCGAAAAAGTGTTTGACATACAAGTTTGTAGCATTTGTTACCGTTACATTCCGTTTATTATCTAACGCATGTTATTTTTTAACATGTTCGTCTGCGTTGGTGGATAGCCTGTCAGCTGGCGGGGTCAATTTGATTACGTAAGTCTCGTGTTATTCCAGGTACTTGTACTGTCCGAAGTATGGAATAATTGACTCTTTTTTTCAATGTTGGTGTATGTTGATAAGTAGTAACTTTTGGAATTTTGTATTTTAGGGGCGCGGGTTCGAGTCCAGGACCGGGTCGCACGGGGGTGGCAATCTTTAGGACTGTCGGTAGGGGCGGCATCAGCAGAGGGAGGGGGCGAGTGGTGGTGGGCGCAAGTTAGAGTCCCGGATCAGGTCACGTGGGAACAGCAATCTTTAGGACCGTCGGTGGGGTGAGGTGGGGGTCGGTAGCAGGGGCAGGGGCGGGGGCTGTGCTTACGCAAGTGCTTATTTGTGGAGGTAGTTGCCCTTGTTACTGATAAAAACATAGGTTGTTACAATTAAATTGCTATGCAAATTTAATTAAATTAATTGGGGTGGAGGTCGGCCAATTGGGTGTCTGGTAGGCGTGGAGGGGTGGAGGGGTGGAGGGAGTAACGGTTCAAAAATGTTTGTTAAGCTTAAGGGACTTAACTATGGGGTTATCAGTCCCTAAACTTACAAACTACTTATGAAGTACCTACAACTAAGGACAGCACAAATATCCATGCCCGAGGGGGTATTCGAACCCCCGACCGTAGTGGCCGTGCAGACCGTAACTGAAGCGCCTCAGTCTCCTCGGCCACCGCGGCCAGCCGAGTAACGGTACCTGGGGTCGATGACAAACAAAAGACAGGCGAATGTCAGTTGTTCGAAGGTGGCAATGCCCTACTACTTAGTAACGTCTCTCATCATTATTCCTCAACCCAAATTCAATACTACTTTCAGAAGTTTAACAACTGCAAAAATACTAGCGTAGTTTCATTAATTACTAACAAATATGATGGCTGCTGACAGAGACAAAATAGGAATGAATTGCAATAAAATACTGGACATACAAGCACAGCTGCCATCAAAGAAGAAGAAAAAAGCAGACGTCAGTATTTTAGTACTCAGGACTATGGAAGACCTAAGTATGGAAACACTTTGCGTGCAAATGGAGTTAAACAAGGAAACTGTGATTTGCAAAAATTTTATATCGGTATATTTTTCAATCTAAGACATATGAAAAGCATATCAGGTGTCAGTGAGAAGAAAAGTGTTTCTGATCGTATATACTGCAGCACAATCATGAGTAAATATGTCAGTTGTATAAAGGTTCTTTCAATTATTGAATTTGCAGTGACAATTGTTTCTCGTAATTATAAAAGAATTGAGAGAAAAGTATATCTGAATTTAATTATATTCCTAAATTATATCCTTAATTTTTCTTTAGTTGGTATGAAGTGTCACTCACTGTTTTGCTTCTCTTCGTTACTCAGCACGTGGCTCTCTTTGAACTGTCGTCTGTTCAGTCGGAATAGCTCAGTAGCTTATGGTAAGGTGATACAAATTCGATATAGGTAAAATTCCGATCAACATATGTTTTCGCGCCATTTGTCTGTCTCGTAGTGTCTCGTTGTAGAGTAGCAGGTTTCTACAGCTCTTCCTGTCTTTTCCAAGAATACACCGCTTTGCGATAAGGAGATATATTTTTTTTTCCCTTTAAAGAGGTAAGTGAAGCTACTTAGTCTAACGCGCTCTTATAAATCATCTTGTTAAGGGTGACTGGATTCGCTGCCAAAAATGCAATGTTTGGTACCACGAAGTATGCGTTGGTGCATGACAGAAAAAGTGCTTTTTATCTGAAAGATGCCCGTAATCAAAATTGTACGAGGAAGTGATCACAATTGTACCTAGTGTGGTTCATTTTCGATCGATTTTTCTGAATTCCGTAACCTTTTCTTGTGTTAATACCAATATTTGTAACTGTATAATATTTGTGTTACATATTCATTAAACATCCTAGAGCAAGTGCCATAGTTTAAATTATTCCTTTTCTCAATTTATTTCCAGTTATAATAACATTTGTCCGAAATGATCGAAATTGTACCACCTTACCCTATAATGAACTTCCATAGACCAGACAAGTTGCCATAAATTCGTGACTTTTGCCCGTTGCTAAACAGGCCTTTCACTGCTCTTATACTCACTTTATCAGAATACAGACACACTGACACACACACACACACACACACACACACACACACACACACACACAGATACGTACATTAATTAATTGTAGTTTTAAAGGAGACTCAGAAATTAAATGTAATTGCATGGAGAGGTCTGCAGTGGATATGCCGTGTTGCGTGAGCTGTGCAATCTGCGCGGCCCTCGTCTGCCTGTGCTACGTGAGCGTGCGCTGACCTGCATTGTCCTGCGCCTCTGCTCTGCCTCTGCTGCGTCAAGTGTGCGCCGGGCCTAATACAATCTCGTGTATCTTTAAAAAGGGCCGTGCGTGAACCCTACAGTAATTTTCGCAGTCAAATAATGGGGAAAGATGAACCAGGAAATCCTATGAATTTCAGAGCATACGTAAAGTCAGTAAATGCAGATTTGATATGGACAGGGTGGAAAACCTCTGACAATAAAAGTCAGCTCGGCGATACATTTCGTGGAAACGTTCCATTTAATTGCTCATGTATCTACCTAATGTAGAAACAATTGACGGTACAAAGAAAGAAGAAAAACTCTGCGTTAAAAAAAATATATTCGTGCTTTAGAATACTACCATAGTAAAGATTTTCCGCTGCAAAATCTCACATACGAATATCTCGATATTAACATCCCCCGTATTGAAAAAAAAAAAAAATTAAGTCTACTTAAAGCGAACAAGGATATAGGTGTTAGCGGACAATACCATTTAAATTTTACACTGAATACGCGAGGAAGTGGCATCCTTTCCTGGCTCACATTTGTCGAGAATCGCTTGAGCACCAATTACCTCCGAGTCACTGAAAAAGAAGCATAAAAAATCGCCACCCCATTAACCCCCACTGGAGGATAAGTGTATATCCTAATGGTCTGTATATAATGTTCTACCTGTGAATGGGAGCGAAAGTTATCTAATTGTTTGCCACTCATATAGCTGAGGTGAGACTTGGGTATCTGCCCAATATTCACCTAATGTGATATGGGAAACTCCCTAATACCCACATGCAGCCTGGTCGGTACAGCGTTGTGCCTTTATTTTCAATGGTTAATTGAGTTAGTTTGTGCTGGAAGGAAAACTTCACATATAACATCAATGAAACAAGAAAGGAAGTGTCTCAGAAGGCTTCTATAAGTCTAATTGAACCACAATTTGATGGGAGAATTCTCTGTGTAAGGTAATTATTTTTGTCTGGAAAACTTCCAAGAGACCAATGATAGAAAATTTTCCCGTAGACGTGGAATCTGCAGACATAAAATGCATATCCACAGACACATTGAATCATTCCCTACAAAACAATGTTGCTACTACGGGAAAGAGATACATTATTTATTCGGAAGAGTGGCTTTGAAAACCGAACGAGTTGGCGTGGCGCAGTGGTAACACCCTGGATTCGCATGCGGGGGGGGGGGGAGGGGGGTTCGCCTCCAGCCATCCTGATTTAGGTTCCCCGTGATTTTCCTAAATCACGCTGGACAAATTCCAGAATGGTCCCTTTCAAAGTGTACGGTCGATTTCCTTCCCCATCCTCGACGAACAATGTGATCGCGTGTTCCGTTTCTAATGAACACGGTGTCGACAGGACGTTAAACCCTAATTTCCTTCCTTCCTTATTGTCTGTGAAAATTATGTTTGCTCTTTTCAAAGTTAAATGTAGATGTTCAGGAGGATTATCAATACTACGCAAAAATATTAAATTATGAAGATGTAAAAGACGAGTCGGCATATTACTACTGCTAGACTTGACACACTTGGAATGAGAACATTTTCTCTCGTATATCTTTAAACACTTCAACAACACTCTAAGATAAGCAAGAAGCTACATGAAGGCGAAGATTTCATTACCGCCACAAAGATACTTAAGTATGTGGAATGTGTGTGTTCAGTAGGAAACAGCTGTATGTATTGGATACACAACTGAGCACATGGGAAAAAATATTTGGAACGAATTCCCAGGTAACTGAATCTAATTGCCTTAAAACACTAAACCATATAAATTACTCCACAACTGAAATATAAATGTGTGCTGAAATATTAGGTATGAGTAGTTTTCATTACAAAAAATGTGCAGGAGAAAAATACTCATGTGGTATGAAATAACTTAGTAAAAGCTGGTAATAATGAAAGCGGTGACGTTTTCTACATCCGACATATGCAAATAACAATCTACTTCTGCAATACATATATGGTATGACGTTCCCGATTGGAATAAACTGCTATGGTCATAAGTCTCTAGACTTACACACTACTTTAACTTACGCTAAGAACAACTTTCTCTCTCTCTCTCTCTCTCTCTCTCTCTCTCTCTCTCTCTCTCTCTCTCTCTCTCTCTCACACACACACACACACACACACACATGCCACAGGGATGACTCGAACCTCCAGCGGGGGCGGCCATCTTTGAGCATAACAATAAAACCTGGAATGCGGGTGTGTTTCAATCTTTGGGGACCATAAAAATGAAAAGACATTCTTCCATAAATAATTAGACATCAATAACAGTGAAATCAAATTATATTTACGACAGTAAACTACTAAATTTAGCATACATCCATATTCTAATAGTGGATCAAACAAACATGAAAATGTTCAAATGTTTGTAGAGCTTATGGGACTTAACTACGGAGTCATCAGTCCCTAAACTTACAAACTACTTATGAACCAGCTTATACAAAAGACGGCACAAATATCCATGCCCGAGGGGGGATTCGAACCACCGACCGCAAACACAAACATCAATTGAATATGAGTGACGTAATAAATGTTTCAAATTACATGCCTGTCACAATGGTCAACAGAAATGTTTACAGTATACAAGGTTCAGAACACAAATTTAATAATGATAGCAGATATAGTGAAATAACTTAAAGTTCTTACACTTGTAACTTTACGAATACTCTACGGAGATTCGGTCGCTGGTGTTCGGTATTGAGAAGAGATGAAATTGCATCGTTCCCCAGAACGATAAGTGACAAGTTAAAAATAAAATAGCGATTTACGTCATCACTGTAAAATCTTGCTTAAGGAGTCCAGCGTGAACGAATAACGCTTGATCCGCTTGGTGGTAGTGAAGTCATTTTTGTCGTAGGGTAGTTTATGATTCGTTACTGTAAGAACAGGGTGGCATTTATCAATTTTCATTTTTAGATGCACCCCTGTTCCTGCCGGCGTGCGATATGTTTGTCAGATATTAGCAGCGAGGCGGGCCGCGGCCAGGCTGTGTGCGCGACAACGACCTGCGGAGCGACCGGACACCCCTGTGGGGAAGGGGAAGGGGCTGCGCATGCGCAGTTGAGGCTTCCCCGCGACGAGCGGCGCCGCAGCACTGCATCACAGCGGCAGCGGCTTCCTGCGTACCGCTGCCACACCAAATCACCAATCACTATGGACACACCAGAACTTTTGGCTCCGGCCAATGAGAACTCGCTAGCTGTCAGCCAATGAGATGCTGCGTGTTTCTTAACCAGAGATTCGGGCGCTATGCGCTCTCACGTACAAAACTAAATAAATAAATAATAAAGAAATAAATAAATAATAAATACAGAAATAAATCTTGTTTAAACTATACATAATCTTCTTAAGGCTACGCAAAAGATCTCTTTTTTTTTAAAGTGAAAATTGGGTTAGGCATAGATTAAACAAGATTTTTTTTTTCAGTTAACAAACACGCAGCATCTCATTGGCCGGAGCCAAAAAAATTTGTCTGTTCATACTCACTCGTCACTAAATCTACACAAAGAAAACTGCAATGAGACACTCACAGGATGTACAACTCCGGGAGTTAGTCCCTCAACATCAGTGTCTTTGTTTCCAAGAATCATATGTACAAACAGTGGCGTAACTATGGGGGGGGGGGGGATGAGGGGGATAGACCCCCCCCCCAGAACCCGAAAAGAAAAGAAGAAGAAAGAAATCGTGTAACAGCAATCTGGTAAAGGTAAAGATGGGAAACTTGGGGTACTTTACCATAAGCTTTCATTGGATGGGAGTCAGTTAGTTTCTTCAACGGAGTGGTAGATGGTAGTCTGTCTGGAAACTGACTAAAATTTTGCTCGTCAAGCAGAGCTATTCCCCCCCTCCCCCCAGAGTCAAGTCCTAGTTACGCCACTGTGTACAAACACACCGTCGTGGCAGGCAAACTGACGTTCGCTCGAATGTAGTATTAATGCATCCAAAACTTTGTTGTTAAAGTAACTGGCAAAGAAATAGGAGAAAAATTGTAGGCATATGACTTCCACATTTTTAATGACGTCTCCTGCGCTAATTCAGACAGAAAATACTGGAGAGGGACGCGGCGGAGTGGCCGAGGGCATTGAAGCACTATGCTCCGATGCGCTAGGCTATCCCCCGTCGCGGGTTCGAATCCCCCTTCGGGCATGGCTGTTTGTGTTGTCTTCAGTACAAGGTAGTTTATAAGTAGTTTGTATTTTTAGGGACTGATGACCCCACAGTTAAGTCCCATAAACATTTGAACATACTGGAGAGGGAAAAATTCTCCAATTGCCAACATCACGAAAACATTAAAGTGGTACGCTCTTATTTTTAGTAAACCTACAGTTCATGCCATGGCATGTAAGTGCGAGAGCTGTTTGATCAGTTAGCCGTCCAGGATACGGTCCAACACAAAAGGCTACAGGTAAATTTACGAATTCTCGACTGTTATGGGGCATTAAAATAAATTGAATGTCGAAGTTGAAAATTTGTGCTGGACTGGGATTCGAGCCCGGATTTTCTGAATCGTCTGTGTTGTGACTGCGTGCTGACTTTTAAGTCATTAAGTTATCTCTTGTGACGAGCGTTTCAATATACTCGCGTTATTGTTCTAAGATTGGTTACAACGCTCAAAAAAAAAAAAAAAAAAAAAAAAAAGCTTCAAAGCATGGTTAGTCATCACACTCAAGTAAGATGACAACTAATATATCAATATGAGCGAGCCACGGTGGAGTGGCCGAGTGGATTGAGGCGCTATGCTCGGATGCGCGAGGCCATATCACGTCGGGGGTTCGAATCGTCCCTAGGACATGGATGTTTTTGCTGTATTTATTATAAGTTACTTTATAAGTAGTTTGTAAATTTAGAGCTTGATGACCCGCAGTTACATCCCATAAGCTTAACAAACAAAAACGTTCAAATGTTTGTATAGTCTATGGGACTTTAACTACGGGGTCATCAGTCCCTAAACTTACAAACTACTTATGAACTACTTAAGAACTAGGACGGCACAAATATCCATGCCCGGGGGGTGATTCGAACCCCCGACCGTAGTGGCCGTGCAAACCGTGACTGGAGCGCCTCAGTCCCCTAGGCCACTGCGGCCAGCCTTAACAAACATATGAACATTTTTCGATATGAGCGAAATACGTGACTAGAGATTTTAATTCAACCATTGGGTACCGTAACTGTCGTACTAGGAGTGGTGTGACAAACGATGACAAAAGTCCAAATTGAATTTATATTGTAAAATTTAAGGGCGCAAATAACTTATGTACAGTATGTCACTCCCAGAAACATATGTAGCTCAATGACAATTGGAATACAATGAAAGAAATACACAATGAGATAACCGGAAATGATATTTTTATTAAAGATAATATTTGTACTCAAATCACCGTGAAGTAGGATGACCTACTGTACATTACAAAAGGCAGGACATGATTGTTACCGGGTTGTTACCACGGACGGCAGTGCACACTTGAGCAATGTTCTCCCATACGGATTTTAAGATTGGTAATGAGCTCTTCAGGTAGGGCGTTCCAATCCCCACCTACACCATTGACAACTGGTTGATGATGATGATCATTGGTACATGCGGACGTGTTTTTATACATCCCCCCAATGTGTCCTATACACTATCGATGGCATTTAAGTTAGGGAAATTGGCAGGCTTGTCTATTTGACAAACACCCTGTCATTCCAACAGCTCATGCACTTAAGCTCTTCGACGTGTTCATATATTTTCATTCGTAAAAATGTAGTCGTGGACGAATGCACACCTGAAGAAACGCACATGGGAGAGTACAGTATCACAATAACGTTGACTGATGCGTTTTCCATGTTCAGAGAGTTGCGATAACCAGTGAGGAATGAGATCAAATGCTGCCTCATATGGAAGTAGATTTAGAGTTGTGATCATGGACGTCGAAACGCACGGCTTACAGCCCCACTTTAGGAAGCGAGGAGGTGTGCTAGCCCCAGTTCAAAACTGCCAGGCCAATTAATGGCGTAGGTTGCTGTGCTGGCAAGCCTGGATGTGGTTTTTAGACGGCTTCTCACATCTTACTAGGTGAATATCGCGCTGGTATCCAAGCCCTGTCTCAGTTCGCAATCAATCAGAAGAACGTTGGCTTTTTTCCATGTAATCTCACTGTATACATACGGTTGACAGATGGAGTACTGGTATTCTCTCCTAGCGAAGGAATGGGGGTGGTGGCCGAAAGGACTTCCTGTCATCTGTAACATGTCAAATCCATAATTAACCACGCCGATCTTGCGCATGCGGGGCATAGGCGAGAGAAAAAGAAAAAAGATGAGTCTGGACACACCCTCTTACAGTGAAGGATGGAACATGCAAATGTACCTGTAGCACGGCTGGAGTATTTTCTGTGAATTTTATGTAATTACAAGGAATATTCGCAGTAAGTTCGAAGCAGTCAAACCAGTTACGGAGTCGATTCCAGCGGTCGGTACAAAAGGTACATTTCATTTACGGCATTAGCTTCGTGTACTGACTACGTGCCCAGATTGGCGTAACCGTGCAGTCCCGCTAAAACAGCGATTGCATAAGCCACCAGCAGTACACGACGGATGTCACTCCACGGGAGTGATACATTGTTCCCTGGTGCGTGACTGGAAGCGGATAACAAGGACGCAGAGAACGTAATACATAGCCGCCTGAATCACAGGAGAGGCAGTTAGACAGTTTGGCAGACGGACAGTCGCAGAGTTCGACAGTTGGCTGGCCATCGCGCCGCAGTCTCCGAGTCGGCAGAAGGCCAAGGTTATGCCGCGGGCAGTATGAGGACGTGGCTTGACTGACTTCGGCAGCGCCACACCGCGGTTCTGCACCACGCTGGCAGCGAGATGTCGTAGCGAGGGTCTACGGGTTCACAACCCGTACAACACAGTCCAGCACAATTCTCATCGTGAGTGCTAGCCGGCCTTCCAGAAGCGCTTGCGTTGTTTCGCAGACGTCATCTCGTTCCGGGTCGAGTCAGTTGGGTGGAGATTAAAGAACGTAACATAACAAGATCTTCGCCCGTCGTCGGCCATCCTCTAGACGTCAACAGAAGCCTCGTTGATGTCAACAGAATTAACGAGCTACCGGAGGCCATCCCTGACATGTGCATGAAAGGAAAGTCGATAAAAGCACGCCCGGATTTTTTTCCACTACCCAATAACACCCAGTTATCAATACACCGAAGAAAATAGTCGAATATGATCGTTCTAGTGGCCTGGGTGCTAAGGTGTTGGGGAGGATTAATTTTGTGGAGGACCTCCGTATCTTTGAACTCTGGAGACTCTCCTGTCAACTTCATAGTGACACTGTACAGTTTCCGTAGTTGCATCTTTTCAGGCATGTAGTCGGCTGTGATTTGGCTTACATGAATGACGATGAGTGATGTAATGGACGAGCTCACATGTAAGAGTTATTGGAACTAGAGGATTCTCGGCGAACTGATTCACCTTGCAGTTCGCGTCGTTCATGTGTGGCATGTCTTGTTCAAAAATGTTTGTACAGCTTATGGGACTTAACTACTTGGTCATCAGTCCCTAAACTTACAAACTACTTATGAACTACTTACGAACTAGGACGGCACAAATATCCATGCCCGAGGGGGGATTCGAACCCCCGACCGTAGTGGCCGTGCAGACCGTGACTGAAGCGCCTCAGTCCCCTCGGCCACCGCGGCCGGCAGGCATGTCTTGGGGAGACGTTTTAGTACACGACCACACGTGCCATCGACCTTCCAGCAGCTTCCATCCGTGCTGGTGAATCACGGCGACTTTAATGTAGTTATTGCCTTTGAATAAAAGTCTCATATTTTTTCGTCTAACTGGGTATTCCTTTTGTACTATACTGTAGCAGTTCTTTCTCTGTATGGCCCACGTTTCATCAAACTGTGTTAAAATGGTCTGACATGTTGACCGGCAAGTCCCTTTCGGGATTTGGCTGCCCAGTGTAAGTCTTTTTATTTGTCGCCTCTTCAGCGAATTGGTGTCGATAATGATAAAAATGATGATGAAGAGAAACACACAACGTCCATGCCCAGGTATCGAACAAGGGCCCCCTGAATGACAGTGATGCTGTACACCTTCCCTCCCCTCCCACCCCACCCCCCTCAGTGTGAAACTCTTACAGTATCAGACAGGAAGGAAAGTAACAAACTTCGGACTGGTGAAGACGAAGTAGGCCTGGTCGAAATCCGATGTGTAGCCGTGATGCCTTCCACCTTACAGTTATTGAACTGCTCCCTAACATGGTTCAGGTGACTTTTTATTATTTTGTATATCTTTTCATTGTATAATTTTATGTCTTTTGGGAAAAAGGCGTGATATCAAGAAAAAGTAACAAGAATAATGCCGTTATATATTTCTAAAAATAATTCAATAATAAGTCTACCTCCATTGGCTCCTGTATAGTGAACGTGAGTTTCGATCTGTTTGCACAATTTTCTCCATAATGAGGCAAAGCGTGGCATTCCAGGAAGCTCTAAACTTGTATTGCTGAAACGTCAAAAATCATCTCCCCAAAACAGGCAACAATGAAGTACACTAAGTGCGGAGTCCACTGAGTAACAGAAGGGGACATCAAATTATGTTTCCTGGCATTGATACATCTTGGAATGGATGTTTCGTTCCTAAATTCTACACACCTATGTGTATCGTGTAAGAAAGGGAAGTTTCAGTTTTACAGGCGTTTATAGCAAAAATGTGCGTTGCATAAGTACTGTGAATATTAACTATTGTACGTCGTATAGTTCGTAACAGGCAGTAAAACAGAAATTTATAGTGGAGTAACATGATGTTTCAAACATTATCGACCACCAAACACAACATAAGCATTGACGGACAAGACATTCAGACAAGTGTCATGAATTTTGTACTCTTTTCGATAGAGCTTTCATGGATTACCATGAAATTTCTTTCTAAATGTCATTTGCTCCAATTTTTAGATATTTATGAATATGATTGAGGTTTTAGGCTACGCAGACAGTTCTCTACCGAAATGAGGGAGCCGCGGTGGAGTAGCCGAGCGGTCTAAAGCGTCTCGCTGCTGAGCGCGCGGTTGCTCGCCGTGGAGGTTCGAGTCCTCCCTGGGGTATGGGTGTGTGTGTTGTCCTTAGGTTAGCTTACCTAGGTTTAAGTAGTTTGTAAGCTACGGACTGATGACCAAGCAGTTTGGTCCGATAGAATTACAAACATTTGAAATGAGGGAAAGAAGAGATATTTAAAAAAATCGAGATCTGCAACAGCACAGTATAGCAGATTATATTGCCTTCAACGCAACGGGAACTTTATCATGTAACTGCTCTGTAAAGCTCTGTGAGTTTCTGCCGATGAATATAATTGAGATTTTAGGCGATGATGACAGATCTCTTCTGGAAGTGAGGGGAGGGGCACGTATTTAAAAAAAATCGAGGTCTGGAACAACAAAGTGAAGAAGATTACAATGCTAGCCGTTAGCCTGCGACAGTTAAAGAGTTAAAGGTCTTTTAATTAAAAAAATATTCCGCCTTTTTTATTACTTCCACTAAATGCTATTGTCAATTTGTTATCCAGTATCTGCCAAAACGATTACCCACCAGAAAGGAGCGATATTTTAGGAATGATACGCCGTTTTCATATTCGTCTTCACTCCGTTAATCAGATACGATATCAAGAACTGGTTCACGACAGAACTAAATCTGTGTTAATATAACATCAATTCGAAATCCGCTTGGCACGTGTATTTTAGTAAACGTGATTGATTATAGTGGTTTATTTCACAATACTATGTATAAAAACTGTAATACCAAGACATAAGTAACCTTCATACCGCAGGTAGTTGATGGCATATAAATGATAAAATTACAGAAACGTGTTTAACCACTTTGCTTAAGACCTTTGTACGTCACGGACTCCGATGTTGCACCGAAATCCCCTTAAGTATGTTCTTGAGAAATCTGTGAAAATGCTGTTTGATGCGAGTCTCGATAGAGCACCAATAATAGTCGGTGGAGGACAGTGATGAACGAAATGCTGACAAATCATATTCCAGATATATTCGATGAGCAAATATCAACTTCACAGTGATAGATGAACACGAAGCTTAATGAATCAATCGTGCCCAACATTCGTCGAAAACCACTTCCGCATTTCTTATTAAACGTGGCGGCGCGGGAGTAGCCGAGCGGTCTAGAGCGCCACGTTGGGGATCGTGCGGCCTCCTGCGTCGGGGAATCGAATCCCCCCTCGGGCATGGATGTTTGTTATGTCTTTAGTATAAAGTAGTTCATAAGTAGTTTCTAAGTTTATGGACTGATGACCCCGCAGTTAAGTCCGAGGGGGGATTCGAACCCCCGACCGTAGCGGCCGTGCAGTCTGACTGGCGCTAACATTTTGAGTGTCAAAAGAATGTGATTTCTCACCTTAAAATTTACTGCTTCGGCCGTGATCATTAATAGCGTTTATCATGCCGTTGTATACATAGGCTGCAGTATTCGGTCTTCAGGATGCGTATCAATTACATTAGTTGTGGATTTGTTCTGGTATAGTTAATGAGAGAGAGAGAGAGAGAGAGAGAGAGAGAGAGAAAGGGGGGGGGGAGAGGAGTTTCGCAGATGCTGTAGTATCCATACTACTTATCGACCTAGCTCTAGGCAGGGTCGAAACATTGATACATACAGGTTCTTCCTTCCCCACTGCACCTTTCCAGAGTCGGTCTATTGCAACCAGATGGACAAAAAGCGATCATTTAGTTCTATACTCCACTATCGTCCACTATCTGTTCTCCGCGTCCTTCGACCTTCTAGCAACTGCATCCCATTCATAGCAGCAAACACTATACAGGCCGAAATGTTACGACTAACCGTGCCATTCCATGGACAGAGATTGTTCTGGCACGTAGTAGTTCATTCATAATGTGATATTGCACGCTATAGTGTCGACAGTTCATACAGGTTCCTACTTACATATGTTGGCTTCGTTCTACAACTTATTTTCTTGCACTTGATGTAACACATTAAAATTCATTTTATATATGGCACAGACTGTGTTTGTGTACCTTTCAATGTTTAAATAAAGTACTGTAATTTCCATGAATATGAGTTCCACTAGCCTGCATGAACATAACTATAAGAGGTATTACGTCCTGTGCTACTACAATTAAGAGAATTATTTTACACCAGACACGTTTTATTTTTAAATCATCTTCTGTGGCCTGTGAATAATACATAGGTTTGTACAATTTGTTTCGTATATATAGGTTAAAAACAGTTTTTTAACTTTTTGCGCACGTTAGGCCTCTTTGTATTTTAATTAATGTACAGTCTACTCACGATGTAATTGACTCTTCTTTACATCCGAGCCGCGGTGGAGTAGCCGAGCGGTCTAAAGCGTCTCGCTGCGGCACTTTTCGCCTACTTTTTTGTCTTTTTTTCATTCCATTTGTTACCACTTCACTTATTTTAAACTGCGTACAGTTTGCAGATTACTCGTTTTCTAATAAACAAAACGGAAGGCATTCCATTAAAAAAAACGAATGAAGTACAAACTGTACGCCGTCTAAAAATAAGTGAAGTGGAAACAAATGGGACGACGCAAAGAGAGACAAAAAGTGCCGTATACAACGAAAACACGTCAGAAGCCAACCAACTCCAGCCAACAAGACGGAAAAACAGCGGTGGGATGTATAGAGAAGAAAATATACCGTGAGTAGACTGCACATCAATTTAAAAACACACAGGCCTCCAAGACGGAATACCTCTTACAGTTAATTTTAACAGCTGCTGCGGAAGATGACCATATAACCGAACACAGTATAAACATAACTGTTGATTCCAAGAAAAATAATTATTATTCAAAAATGTTCAAATGTTTGTTATGCTTAAGGGACTCAACTGCGGAGTCGTCAGTCCTTAAACTTACAAACTACTTATAAACTACATTGTATTAAATACGACACAAACATCGATGCCCGAGGGGGGATTCGAACCCCCGACCGTAGCGGCCGTGCAGACTATGACAGGCGTGCTGCAGACCGCTCGGTCACTGAGGCCGGCTAATTATTTTTACGATAATCTCTATAGAATAGTTATTATATCAACTTATGCGGGTTTTGAGATTTTATTTAGTTTTAAAGCTTAAGGAGTGGAAGCCAGAAGCAGTTTAGTAAACGCTCGTATTATCAAGATTTTAAAGATGCTGGAGTACTGTCACATAAAATCCAATGCTAAATTTCAGCTGCTGGCATAAACTGGAAGTGTCCAAAAAATATTCACGTACTGGGTATTCTCTTGCTTGGGGTTTGTAATTGTTAGAGGCGGAAGTTGATCCCAGTAGTGAAAGAAGAATCGACTGCATTTCAGTCAGGATGAGGAGCACTTCCTCTGTCTGGGCATGATTTATATCTATCGCTAGAGTCATATCCATGGAGCATTTGGTTTCTTTTTCTTTAGTCGCTTATAGTGCAATCTGTGTTCCAATGTTACACGTTAAAACGTCTTGACATTTCAGCTGCAATTATCTTGGATAATGACCTGAATGAACTTGAGAACTGACAATTGACCACCCTCCTCCCACCAGAAGAATAAATTATCTCAGAAAAAGATGTTCAATGTTTGTAAAACTATGGGACCAAGTTGCTGCAGTCATCGGTACGTAGACTTACAAACTACTTTAACTAATGCTAAGGACAACCACCCACACCCATGCCCAAGGAAGGACTCGTACCGCCGAAGGTGCGGCCGCGCAGTCCGTGACATTTTGCCTTAGACCGCGCAGCCAGTCCTGGGTGGCAATAAATTATCTACGACCCTGCTTGTATCAGAGACAACCGAGACCAAAAGAATGAATTCGCCTAATGCTTGGAACCAAAAACCTTCTACTTTCCGGGAAGCAGCTCATTTCATGAGATTCTACAGCGTGTAGTGTTAACGGAATGGGAAAGTGATGGGATAAATGTGGCTTAGAGTATTTCGTAATCATAATTGCCCGTGTTATACCAAAACGTAGTGAAATCAGTGTATAGTTAATGAAAATGTACCAGCATCTCACGTAAAAATCTACCGTTGTCACATTCTCATTGGATTTGTTCCATATGGCAAGCACTCACTTTTAAATTTATGACTTATATCCATGGCCCACAGTGTTAATGATGTCGTAGATTGACACACTTATACGAGTATAATTAAATTCATGGTTTTATCGACCAGAGTCTAGTCAGGTATATTTAAAGAGTAATATGTTCGAAAAGACGGTTACAGTAACACAATTTAGCAAAGGTTATTTGCGCGTAATAATAAGAAAACCACTGGAGAGAGAAAGAGACCAGTATCGAATTCAACGTGACCGTCTGCTGCCTAAGCCAGTGGTGACGAATTCCATGGGCACCCTGTATCAGTTCGGTTTGGTCCACGGAGAAATGAGGAAGGAAGATTAAGTTTTAACGTTGACAATGTGGCCACTTGACAGGAAGTACAAACTCGCACTGTTTTTGTTAAGGACGGAGAGGGAAATCGCCCGCTCCCTTGCCTGGTATTAGTGTGGAACGTATTAGGGAAATCATGGTAAACCTCGACCTAGATTGCCAGTGGCACGTCTGAACCACCATCCTCATCGAGGAGAGTGCGGTGTGATAACCGCTGTACCACCTCGCTCAGTAAACTGAAGAGAGGTGGGAAACTCAATTTGGTCTTTTCTAAAGCGAAAAGCAGACAGCTTGTGAAAATCTGTGAAATTTACACCATGCATGTGTGCACTGTATGGGAAAGGGTTGAGCTCCGTGGTGTAAAAAAGGAAAGGAAGCTTACGGTTTAACGTCCCGTCGACAGCGTGGTCATTAGAAACGTGTCGGTGGTGTAATGGTTAAAGGATTTGTCTGGATAGCTAAATGGCTTGACATGAAATACTAGTCGGGTCATGAAATTACATTTGGACTTACATCAATCAGCCGGCCGCGGTGACCGAGGAGACTGAGGCGCTCTAGTCACGGTCTGCACGGCCACTACGGTCGGGGGTTCGAATCCCCCCTCGGGCATGGATATTTGTGCCGTCCTTAGTCTTAGCTAGTTCATAAGTAGTTTGTAAGCTTAGGGTCTGATGACCCCGTAGTTAAGTCCCATAAGTTCTACAAACATCTGAACATTTACATCAATCACCTATCAAAGTCCTAAAATACACCAGGAACGACCGTGGTTCGAGATGCTACAGATTCGTGTGAAAGACGATATTTTTATGACGAATGAAATGGAAAGTGTCTTTAATTTGTTGCAATAAGTGCATTTTTGTAGACACACGTCCGGTAGACTACAAAAATGTGTCGAAATACGTGAGTACTTAGAGACATATATATATGCAAATTCAGTCTTCTGGCAAAACAACCTAACCTACAAGGTCTGATGTAAGATCTAGCTGCAGCTTTAACGATGTACAAAACAAAGAAAATAAAGAAACATATATGAAACAGCTTGAACATGAGACAATTTACATTTGAGCTACGTTCTTTCATTTAAAACATTTACTACGCGACACAGACGATTAAAATAAATGTTGTTAGCATAGTTACTTGATGGTGCGACGTCGCGTCGGTAGATGATTAAAACACGGCCTTCACTGGTATTGCAGCACAAAAATAATGTCCCAGAATTATCAAACAAACTCAGCATGATGCCTGTGAAATTTTCTTGAGACTAACAAATTTATGAATCGACAACTCACAAGGAAAGCACTTGGGCTCGAACAAACACATCTGTATGAACGTTGGTTACAGTATCTCTACGTACACCTCAATGTGCTAGTGGCTGTCGTTTTTATGCAAAACTTTGCAATCATGCTCTAGATAGCACTGTAGATGTAATTGTAGACGCCATACGTAATGCAGATATCTGAACTATAACTTAAGTAATAATCGACGTACATGTTCTCTAGCGTATTGTCATCAAAAGCCGTGATGATAGTTGCAACTTTAACCTTCTTCTCGGAAGACTGTTGGTATTCACTGCCACTGATTCCATCGCCTCTTCCCGCACCTACCGTAGCACTACCGCTAGCAATGAGTTCTTCGTCATTATCATCCCTATTATCATCATTATGTGTTAGTATTACAATAGTATATAACTTATGCTCATATTTCTGTACCATAACAGATACCAGTAAGCATGCGAATGTTTCATCTTCTACACTAATACCATCTTCACGAAGAATGGTTCTTCGTAACTTCATCTCAACTAATCGCAATACTTTAGCAGGATTGATTATTAATCGCCGCCCCATCTGACGCTTCACCACACAAATGTCACAAAACGCAACTGCGCCGTCCCTACTGGCGAACCGACAGGTCAATGTGCAATGTGGCAAGGCACACGCAGAGGCCTCTAACGGACGATTGCAGAGTTTTGCAGATGCGGGAGTGTCACTAGTGCAATAAGGGATCTTTACATTATATCTCGTACGATTTTGATGTATATATGTTTCTTCGAGCCCGAGTACTTTCCTTGTCAGTGCTTCGACGATTGAATCATTTCTTAAATTAATAATTGGTGTTAGTGGGAATTTGCTGTACAATTCTTTTTCTGTCAAAATCGCAAATAGACATACCAAAGTTTCAGAGAAATAACAAAATTAATTAATATCCTAGTGAGATGCGAACCTCATATAAATTGCAATCTTGACAATAACCCAAAGCGCTTTACCCAGTTATTTTTAATTCTTATAATATTATGTATATGTGAATTATTCGAAGCTGCTTGCGAGATATACGAAAATAACTGAATAAATGATATTAAATGGCCATAGCATTTAGCTAAAGCATTAAGAATTATCATGGCGTTTTCATTTCTTTTAAACTGATGCATCCTGCCTCACTGCTTCCTCGAGGCGAGGGCAAATATAAGCGCGGACTCATCCTCCTCTAGTTTTCCTTTGACGAAGTCACTGCAATCCTCTTTCAACAGCTGGAAGAGCGAGCCACGGCAGCGTGTGGGGGCCTTCCGTTTCACTACTGCCGTCCGTGGCGGGCTTCGGAGTTATTGGGCTGAGCCTTTAACATTCATGCGCCCAATTCGCGCGATTATTAAAATTCGCAAGACGTTCGACTACCGAGAATACACCCAACGTGAACCAACACATCAAACTTCTAAGTAAAGCCAATGCCATCAGAATCAAAGATGTTAGCAGTGAAATGAAATGAGATGGCTAACACTCAGTCCCCAGCCGGCCGCGGTGGCCGAGGGGACTGAGGCGCTCCTCCATTCACGGTCTGCACGGCCACTACGGTCGGGGGTTCGAATCCCCCCCTCGGGCATGGATATTTGTGCCGTCCTTAGTCTTAGCTAGTTCATAAGTAGTTTGTAAGCTTAGGGACTGCTGACCCCGTAGTTAAGTCCCATAAGTTCTACAAACATTTGAACATTTGAACCCAGTCCCCAGCCGCGAATCGAACCCGGACTCCCAGCATAACGTTTTCGTGTTTAGCAGTGAAACATGTCACTGTTATGCTTATTTAGAATACATGAAAACAGAGTTTCTCCATACATTCACTCAGACAGACACTTGTATTCATCCAAACAAACATGGAAATGTAACGATCAGAGATCTAATGTTTACTCACCTCCATAGATGGTCGCCTCGCTTAGTTTTCCTGGGCGCGGCGGCTACGGGAGCGGCTGGTACCTCTGTACGGCGACGGCGAACGACAGCGGCTCGACGGGGAGCCACCTCGTCCAGGGTACGGCGATGGTCTTCTTCCGATAGGTCGACTGAATTCATCATCAGGTGACTGCCTGGGATAGAACTGCTCCGACGGCTGACGTCTTGCGGCAAAATAATCGTCGAATACTCGCTTCCTCTCACTGCAGTAGCGTACATGTCCAGGGCGCCCACAGTGGAAACACAGTGGTGTGTTGTCTTCTGTCCTCCAGACGTCTGTTCTTCTGCGGGTCGTCATAGTTACCGGGGGAGTTGGTTGTTGCCGCGTCGGCCGGTTCATAGGATGCCGTTTGGCGGCTGCGGTGTAAGTCATAGCAGGGCGACGCCATTCTTCACGTCGGGTGCGATTGACGGGGCAGACAGGAGCTAATGTCTGAAACACCTCTTCCTCAGCGGCGTCGGCTCCCTCGTGACTTACAGGGCCTACATCCATGGCCATAATCTGATGCTCGCTCGGTCTAACAGTCCCGGTTGCCATAAATTGTTGTAATTCTTCTCTCACAATTTGTCGTATGATAGAAGCGAAGTCATGCTGGTCTTCCGCAACGGCCATAGGGACTATATTGGGGAGTCTCTCGTACGTCTTGCGTCCAACCCTCCTTTGTTGCATCTCTTCGATACGCTGGCACCACTTGATGAACTCTTCTGTCGTAGCAACGTCTTTTATCAGAAGAGCTTGGTACATGTCTTCTGCAATACCCTTCATAAGGTGCGTGATTTTGTCGGCCTCAGTCATGTTCGGATTGACTATGTTACACAGGGCCAAAACATTCTGTATGTACGATTGTGTCGGCTCACCAAGTCGTTGGGCCCGGTTCTTCAGTTGTTCTTCCGCCCAACGGATTTGTCGCTAGCGGCCTCCAAACGTCTTCTTAAGTTCCGCCTGGAACGTTTCCCAGTCGTTCAGCTTGTCTTCGTTGTTCTCAAACCATTGCTTGGCTGTTCCGTTCAGGTAGAAATAAACGTTGGCCAAGCACATTGTATGATCCCATCTGTTATACTTGGCGACTCGGTCGAACCCTTTAAGCCATTTGTTGGGGTCCTGTCCAGCGTCTCCAGAGAACACCGGCAGGTGTCTGATGTGCAGCTGGCTTACCGCTGGTTTCGTGTCCATTGTTCTTCTGATGATACGGACTTTCGGAAGGATGTACTCGGTATATCCCTTGTATTCCGGTTTTAGACCGTGTAAGCGACGGCTTTTACGTTGCCTAATCGGAGCCACGGTGATGCAACTGTTGCACAGGATACCCGGTGCCTCCACCAAACAATGTCGCGTTGAAATGGAAGTAGGCTTAACAACTGAACACAGCACTTATACTGAAAGCAGGTTTATTGCGAACGTAAAATACACGCAGCACTGACTGCCTCTCGGGCAGAGTGCTCTGCTATTTATACACAGACAGAATGTACCAGAAATTAGGAGAATGGTTAACATAAAATACAAATAGAAAGTACAAGTGAACATAAGAAACGTGTAGAACATTCTGGAAATGTTAATTACAAAGTAATAAATTTTTGCCGGTGGACGGGATTGAACCGGCGACCTTCAGTACAGTCGTCGGTGACGCTATCCCTTGCGCCTCGCCGGCAGTCGGTTTACGTGGGGTCTCGCGTCAATATAATATGAAACCTTTCAAATGTTTGTAGAGCTTATGGGACTTAACTACGGGCTCATCGTCCCTAAACTTACAAACTACTTATGAACTAGCTAATACTAAGGACGGCACAAATATCCATGCCCGAGGGGGGGGGGGGGATTCGAACCCCCGACCGTAGTGGCCGTGCAGACTGTGAGTGGCGCGCCGCAGAGCGCTCGGCCACTGCGACCGGCTATCAAACCTTTATGAAATGTCCTATCGCTGACGCCCCCCCCCCAAACACAAAAATGATTAAAGTTTATCTCTTAGATCATTTTCACTGTTCATACGATATATATATATATATATATATATATATATATATATATATATATATATATATATATATGTGTGTGTGTGTGTGTGTGTGTGTGTGTTAAAGGAGTTTTACGAATAGAGATGGTAGTTGAAAGGTAATTAATTAAAACGTCACAGTGCATCATAAAGTCAGATCGCATGAATAGCGAAAATGATGTAAGAGAGAAACTCTAATCATTTTTGTGTGTGGGGGGAGTGGGATACGACGCTTTACTTTGTTACTTCTTCACTACTAATGCTCTTTCCAAGACATTTTGTACATAGACTGTATCATATATCAGTGAATGCAAATGCAAAATTATATTTCTGTACTGCAAATATTTCATGAGCGCGCAAGTTACCCAACCTGTAATTAACCAATTTGGTGATGACATAGCGTTGTGGCCTGCTAGTATTTATAGCGAGCCTGTCAATTTTTAGTGAAACGTGGTCCTAATGAGGTGTGTAACTACAATTTTCTATTTAATGCTGACAGAAGAACATTTGCTGTCATTTACTATCACAGAAAAGATCATTAGAATAAAAGACGAGAAATCAGAGCACGAACGGAGAGATTCAAGTGTTCTTTCTTCTCGCGCGCTATTCGAGAATGGAATGGGAGATAAATAGTATAAAGGTGGTTCGGTGTACCCTCTGCCAGGCAATTAAATGTGATTTGCAGAGTATCCGATATAGATAGAAATCTTTTTAACGACGAACAAATAGCGGCTCGCATCTTCAGTCTTTTCCAAAACATTTATCCTATAATTTATATTGTAAAATGAATTATGAAAGTGTAAGTAGACTATCAGGCTTGTATTGTTTTACAGACTGGCACATTTATTATTAGCCCTTAAAAGACACGAGACGAGCGATTCCCACAATGAGAATATGAAGTCGTCTGTGCAAATAAATAATATGCTCAGAACAAGGACTACTGTAAATCAGATGCTACGGATACTATTAGTCAGGAAAAAAACCACTAGCGTGATGTATTAGAAAGGAATATTACGGTCATCAAGTTTTGTCACGTCATTGTCTAGCCTTTAGGAGTTCATAAAAAGTCTTTATTTTTTTATAATGGTAATTTTCTAAAAGCAGTATATTTGCAGAATCGAGTTAGCATGCGATTAGGGTCGGATGAGTATGACCCACGAACAAGATAGTTTCAAAACTAAATTCCTCAGTTATTCAGCAAAACGATAAAAATTGTATTTTGAACACTCATGGAATTCAAATATCTTCCTTCATATTAGATTGAACACGAAATGCTAGTTATACAAAACAAATAACAGAAATAATTAGGAACGTTAATCTAAATTACACAAACAGAAAGGTATAAGTATTAGGTATATGAACACTTCAGTTGTTCTTCTTCGATTATGAATTGCGTTGGCGCAGGTTTTTTAAAAACAAATTCCAAAGTTAAACCTCGACTTTAGGAAATTTTAATGATGCTACTTATTTATTTTGTATATGCTGAAGTTTTCATGAAGTTCTTAAGAAATGAATTTCATCCTGTAATAAGGTTTATGATGTAATAATTTTTTCAACTTTTTTTTAAAATTTTCCTTCTGGTAAAAGAATGATTTCTTCATCCATACACTGGACGCTATCCGCCGCTATAACAATGCACGGAAATTCTAGAACGACAACCAACTCGTGCTGCTGTAAGCGTTGCTTCAAATGGCGCAAGTGAATGAATGTTAAAGAACACTAACAGACAGATTATCTGTTTTGTATAGAAATGCCAATGGCAAGAGACGTATTTATCTGTATACAGGAATCCTCCACATTATTTCAATGTTTTCTGTCCAGTGCCGATACGAATGCACAGTCTGTATACAAAGCCAAGTTAATCAAGAGTAGTTCACTGCATGAAAGCCAATTACGAAAACAAGAAAGACCAGGTACAATGGAGGACGAAATCCAATGAACAAAACGGCGCAGTTACCTGCCTGTTCTATGGCTTAGCCCTGCACTGTGTAAATATCTATAGAGTAAGCATTCGGATGGGCAGAACGATAATTCTGTCCGCATCAACTCTTGCAGCTTATTCATGTGATTGTCGGACGGCGCATTTCTTTCGAGTAGCGTTCGGTGTATTCTGGGTTTAATTACTTCGCTAAACGCATATATCGCGTTCAAACTACCGTGAAATTTTGTATACGCCTTTTATAAACATTTTAACAACTTCACCAGAAACTGGCTTAAAGATGTGACGGATATTGTACTTGTTTTGCTCAGCGTCATAGCGTGGATTCATTATTTTTATTTAGTTTTTTTCGGTTAATGGAAAAGAAGTGAATTTTATGAAGTCTATTGTACAATATTTGTTGTAATTAACTGTGGTACGGTGTTACTGCATACGACGTTAGACTATCACAACAAAACAATGTATCACACATTAACCACATACTTCCAAACCCCGCCTTGTTGAAACATTCTTCTACAAATCGTTTAGAGCCTACTTTTGTATATTTTGTATATCTACATCTGCTTCCACAATCCACAAACGACCTTACGATATGTTGTAAAGGCTACTTTGTTCCTTCCTCCTCCTGTTCCAGTAGCGTATGGTTCGCGGGAAAAAGTTTGACGGTATGCCACCCTGTGGATCCTGATTTCGCTGATTTAATTTTTGTCGTCGTTTCGCGAGCTTTACGTAAGAAGAAGCAATATACGAGGTATGTCCACAAAATAAGTTCCGTTTGGTTATATAAAACAAACGTGTACAGATACAGAAAAAATATTTATTGTACAAAAATATACAACTATTAAACTACTTTTCTACATAGCTTCCGAAATTTTGTAGGCATTTGTCATAGCATGGCAGAAGTCTTTGTATGCCTTCTTCGTAGGAGGTTGCCGCCTGTGTATTCAACCGTGTGGTAACATGTCCTTTCAACTCGTCATCATCGCTGAAGTGTTGACCACCATGGACAGGTTTTAGGTATAAGAAGAATTTCGCTAGGAGCGAGACTGTACGGAGGATGATCAAACACGTCCCAGTGAAATTCCCGTAAGAGTTGTTTGGTCACATTCGCCACATGAGGTCGGGCACTATCGTGAAAACAAACACCACCTTTTGACGTAAATCCTCTTCTTACACCTAAAATTTGTCCTGTCAACACTTCAACGATGACGAGCTGAAAGAACATGCTACCACATGGCTGAAGACACAGGTTGCTTCTATGAAGAAGGCGTACAGAAACTTGTGCCACGCTATGACAAGTGCCTACAAAATTCGGCAGCTATGTAGAAAAGTAGTTAAACAGTTGTAGATTTTTGTACAATAAATATTTTTTCTGGATCTGTACACGTTTGTTATATATAATCAAACGGAACTTACTTACTGGACGTACCTCGCATATGTAATTTTGACGTATTAGACTCGTAATAAGATGTAAATCAATTAATGTAATTCTTATATACGCGCAGGCACTTGAAAATGGCAAAGTGCTGAAACAGCTGTAACGATAAATTATAAATGTAGATGTCTCCAAAGTATTTCTAATATGGTTTCAATTTATATTCCTTTCTGATCCAGGTGCTCTCCTTCATTTATGAACTGTACAAATCCCTTTCTTTCTGTTTCTCTTTGGCCATGTTCCCGCACATGCAGGGCCGGCTTTGTTAAATCTGGATTTGGCGTGTTACTATTTACAGGGTGTGGCCGGATATCCTTCCCGTCTCCACCCCTCCACCCCCCCCCCCTCACCACTCGGGAGGAAATGTGTACCCGAAATGTCTCCGTATAGTGTTACAGTTGTTTGGTCACATTCGCCTTGTGGGGTCGGGCGGCAACTTGAAGGGAAGAAGAAGACTCCTTTCATCTCTTGTTACACCTAAAATGTCCTTGGTGGTCAACACTTCAACGATGATGAGCTGAAAGAACATGTTTACCACATGGTTGAATACAAAGGATGCAACCTTCTATGAAGAAGGCACACAAAAACATGTCCCACGCTATGACAAGTGCCTACAAAATTTCGGAAGTTATGTAGAAAAGTAGTTGAACAGTTGCAGAATTTTATACAATAAATATTTTTTCTGTATCTCTTCAGGTTTGGTTTATATAACCAAACGGAACTTACTTTGTGGACATACCTCGTATTTTTTGAATCTTCGAGAAGCATACGCACTTTAACTTTGACAGAAACCTGTACTGTGATTCAGAGCGTCTCTCTTGCAGCGTCAGCTCTGGAGTTTGCTAATCATCTCTGTATTGCTTTCTTTGTTTCCTAAATGAGCCCGTAACGCTTCGTACTACTCTCCGTTGGATCTTCTTTATGTATTTTGCAACCCTGCCTGGTACGGATCCCACAATTAGGAATCAATAATACCCAAGCATTGGCCGAAGAAGAGTTTTATTACCTACTTCCTTTGCTGACTGACTCCACTTCCTGAAGATTATTCCTATGAATCTCATCTGGCATCTGCCTTATCCACAATTTAATGTGGTCGTTCCTCTTCAAATCGTTGCGTATGTATAGTCCTAGATATTTTATGGAAGTAACGGCTTCCAGTCTTTATCCTGTTCTTGCGTAGTTACACAATAAACCATCTAGAATGAAATTTTCACTCTGCAACTGTGGTTAAGTCATGTCTCCACCATATCCTTTCTTCCAGGAGTGCTAGTCTTGCAAGGTTTGCAGGAGAGTTTAGAAAGTAGGAGGCGAGGTAGTGGCAGAAATAAAGTTGTGAGGACGGACCGTGAAGCGTGCCGGGATAGCTCAGACGTTAGAGTGCTTGCCCGCGTGAGCAAAAGTCCCAGGTTCGAATGCCGGTTGCGGCACACAATTTTACACTGCCAGGAAATATCAATAAAACATCTATTTTTGTACGTAAACGCAGCACTTTACGTTTGTTTATGTTGAGGCTCAATTGCCATTCCTGCACCACGCGTTAATACGTTTCAGATTATCTGGCGGTGTTACGACTTCTCGATATTCTAGACCATCATCCGCAAAAAGCCGAACTTCCGATGTTATCTGTGCGGTCATTTATGTATATTACGAAGAGTAACGGTCCTATAAAACTCCCTGGGGCACTCCTGAAATCAGTTTCATGTCTGATAACTTCTCTCCGTTGGAAATGACGTGCTGCATTCTGTTAGGTAGAAACGCCTGTGTCCAATCACGCAGTTGTTCTAATATTCCATTTGCTCGCACTTCGTTCATCAGGCGACGTTGCGGAACGGTACTGAATGCCTTGCGCAAACACGGCATCTACCTGTGATCCTATATGTACCGTCATCTAGATCTCGTGGATGAAAAGCGCGAGTTGGTTTTCACATGATCGTTCCTTTCGGAAACAATGTTGATTCCTACAAAGGAGATTTCCGGTCTGTAGAAATCTCATAACACTCGAACATAAAACGTGTTCCATAATTCTACAATTGACCGATGTCACAGATGTTGGCCTATAGTTTTACCCATCGGATCGACGACTCTTCTTGAAAAGGGGAATGAATTACGCTTATCTCCATTCCTTAAGAACGCTTCGCTCTCTAGAAACCTTCGGTACACTGCTGCTAGGAGGGGGAAAAGTTCTTTGGAATACTCCGCGTAAAATCGAATTAATCAGACTATAAATTTTATCTGCAGATGTCCATTCCACCATCAGATATACACTAACTGACAGCTTACTCATACACACTTGCAAATTTATATGCCACTTGTCTGATAAAAACATGTCCAAAACAGTGATCGTGTCTCCATATTTTATTTTATAACATGCACTGCTGGCCAGCAAAAGTCCGGCAATCTGAAAGCAGCATCCAAATCAGGTAAAATTTGAAAAATTCATTAGTGGCTGCGTGGAATGGCCGCGTGGTCTAAGGCGTCATGCTACGGATTGGGCGGCAGTTCCCGCTGGATGTTAGAGCTTTCATTCGGCAATTGGTGTCTGTGTGTAAGTTAGTTTAAGCAGGTTGTAAGTCTAGGGACTGATGAACATAGCAGTTTGGTTCTGTAGGTTTGCAAAGATTTGAAGATTGAACGTAAAGTCGATAAGTGGGTCAAAGGTTTCTATGTAGTCACTCGTTAATAACTTTGAAAGATTATATTTCAGAGATCATTCACGCAAGAGGACCATACAAACGTACCATCATTTGATCATCGCATAAACTCCCAAATGCTATAGGTTTGTCCTGAGCGGATACGGATATGGAGACAACCTCACGAAATCATGGCCCCTGCATTTAGCAGGGAAATGTTCAATTTGTTGGAGGCTCTGTAATGGCTTGGGGTTGTGCAGGTGGAGTGATACGGGACCGTTGATACATCTAGATAGGACTCTGACAGGTGACACGTCCGTATGCATCCTGGATTATCACCTTCATCCATTCATGTCCGTTGTGCATTATGACGTACTTGCGAAATTTCGGCAGGACCATGCGACACCGCACTCGTCCACAATTGCTACAGAATGGGTTCAAGAATACGATTCTGAGTTCAAACATATCCGCTACTCAACAGACTCCCCAAAAATTAACATTATTGAGCAGATTTGGGATGCCTTGCAACGTGCAGAAGAGCTCTCCACCCCCTCGTAATCTTATGGATTTATGGACCGCCCTGCAGGATGCATGGTGTCAATTCCCAACAGCACTACATCAGACATTAGTCGAGTTCATGCCACGTTTTGTTGCAGCACTTCTGCGTGCTAGCGAAAGCCTGCACGAACGGTTTCTTTGGCTTTCAGTGTTCAAAATGTTCAAATGTTTGTACAGCTTATGGGACTTAACTACGGGGTCATCAGTCCCTAAACTTACAAACTACTTATGAACTACTTACGAACTAGGACGGCACAAATATCCATGCCCGAGGGGGGATTCGAACCCCCGACCGTAGTGGCCGTGCAGACCGTGACTAAAGCGCCTCAGTCCCCGCGGCCACCACGGCCGGCGGCTTTCAGTGTACCTGGTGCATTGATATAAGAAATAATGTACGACTTAAAGGAAAACAAAAGTCTCTGGAAGAACTTAAAAGTATATGAATCAAAGCCACGGGGGAATAGTCGAGTGATTCTACGCATCTCGCCAGTCACTGCGATGCTGCTCCCGCCGGAGATTCTAGTCCTCTCTTGGGAATGCGTGTGTGTCTTGTCCTTAGATTAGTTTAAGTAGTCTGTGAGTCTAGGAACTGGTGACCACAGTAGGTCGGTCCCATATATTTACAAATATTTGTACGTATGGATGAAAATACACGCAAACTTTAAGAAATTAGTTGATAATTTAGGGCAGACAGCAACACGAAATAATATACTTAAAACCAGAAGTTACCGTCATCGGACCTAAGAAATTTACTACAAAGAAGTTCAAGTAGCCCAATAAAGATGAATATTAAGATTGACAGGTCGTTACGGTAAATATTATGGATAAATACAGCAAAACTGGTGCACACAATTAATGAGACTAAAACACATAAGAGTTCCATAATCCGCCTGAGAATTAATCAAAGATCATTTTCCAGTCTTCTGCTCACAATACGCGTTCCAAATGTCACGCAAGAAAAATCAGATGTATTCCGAAAGAGCAGACACAACATACATAATTTATGATCACACGATGACGGCCAATAATCCTTTCATCAGTGGGATGCACACCATACTCTATCTCCTCGCGGTGTCGGCTACATTCCGCGAGTATTGAGTGATAATCGATAGCAGTAGTTCATCGGTAGCGTGTAAATAGAGAATTTGCGTGCAATGGGGTGCGTTCGGAGGTAGCCCGCTCGGCAGCTATGATCGCTGCATCGCTGGTGGAGTAGCTCCAAGCAACGGCGTGACACCTCAGCACGTTCGGTAAGAGGGTTGTTCCCCCTCTGTAATAAAAAAAAAACTTCGTCAGTATTACATAGATTAAGTACGAACACACACGATCGTGACTGGGGCGCCTCAATCCCCTCGGACCCCGCGACCGGCACACACACGATCCCACGTCCGCAAAAAAAACGATGTACTCAGCCCCCCGAAAAAAAAAAAAAACAATCGCACTGACGTGTTTTACGGCCCACTTTAGATTTGTAGCTTTATAAGTTTTTGCAAACATTTTGGACCAAAATAATAATCTAAATAATAAAAAAATTATTAATAACAGTGTCTGAAACCCTTGTACGAAAAAAATTAGGTACTGGCGGGTTCCGAACCACTTACCTTCAGCGTCACAGTCGAACATATTGGCCACTACGCTACAGCTAACAGTTAGAAATTGCGTTCTTTAATCTCATACTATTGATGGCCGTTGTTAACTGATGCTAATATGGCATTTGTAGACATTAGATTATAATTTATCGTACGAAGAACGACGTCTTTTTGTTAATTCTTCAGTGCGCCATTGCTTTGAAACGACAACGTGTAAGTTGCAATAAGAAAATCATCAAATACGCAACGCAAGATGGCGTATGCCAGAGACAGTTCTGGGCGACGAATGTCACGTGACATCTGTGAACGGCTGGTTTTCGTTAATTGAATGGAGGGTGTCAAAACTCCGTTATTTTTGCAAATATCTCTGCAACGATGCAAGATATGAAAAAAAAAACATGATACAGCGAAGTTGTAGAGAATTTTCCCTTCTACCAATTAGGTTATTCAATTTTCGTGTCAGGTGAACGGTTCGTTTGCAATTACAATTATATTACAAACGGCTTTTTTCGGTATTACTACCGAATTTTTTGTCCGAAAAATTTGAAAAATGGAGGTTCTGGTCTCTGGTGGTCTAAAATTATGTGTGCAAAATTTGGCGCTGATTGGGTGAACGGTTCGTCTTAAAAACAGGGAACACGTTACGGACAGACAGACAGACAGACGGACATACATACATCCCAAAATCGCCGTTATTTTTGCAAATATCTCTGAAACGATACGAGATATGGAAAAAACATAAAGAGCAAAATTGTAGAGAATTTTCTCCTCTACAAATGTGGTTATTCAGGTTTCGTGTCAGATGAATGGTTAAGCCGTTATTTTCATTTAAATTTCGAGCTGTCAAAAGACGATCGCAAAGGCCCACTTTTAGTGTTACTACCGTAACCTAAAGTGGGCCAAAAGTAAAAATAAAACAGAACGTTGCTAGTAAGCTGGAGGAAGGAAGGAAGCTTAGCGTTTAACGTCTCGTCGACAGCATGGTCATTATAGACGGGACTTACACTCAGATTCTTGGGAAAGAATGGGGAAGGAATTCAGCCATGCCCTTCCAAAGGAAACATCCCGGCATGTGCCTAGAGTGGTTTAGGGATGTCACGAGAAACCTAAATCTGGATGTCCGGGTGATTTCCCTAAATCACTTCCGGCAAATGCCGGGGTGGTTCCTTTCAAAGGGCACGACCGATTTCCTTCCCCATCCTTACCCAAACAACCCGAGCATAAGCTCCGCCTCTAATGACCACGCAGTCGACGGGGCGTTAAACACTAATCTTCCTTCCTCCTCCTGGATGTCTGGACGTCGATTTGAACCATCATCCTCCCGAATACGATTCTAGTGCGTTAGCATCATGCCACCTCGCTTGGTGTTAGTAAGCAAGAGGACCAGGGTTCGAATTCCGGCAGAGCACAAATTTTTAACTTTGTCCATTGAATTATGCTAACTAGCAGTTTATGTGATAAATTCCCTTTATGGATGCTCGCCTTATAATTCTTATAATAGGATTTTCTTTTTATAACAAATGTTTGTTAAGCTTATGGGACTTCACTACGGGGTCATCAGTCCCTAAACTTACAAACTACTTATCAACTACCTTATACTAAGGACGGCACAAATATCCATGCCCGAGGGGGGATTCGAACCCCCGACCGTAGTGGCCGTGCAGACCGTGACTGGAGCGCCTCAGTCCCCTCGGCCACCGCGGCCGGCTTTCTTTTTATATTCAGGTATACACGTGAGAATGTAACTACAATATTTCGAAACAGGTGGCGCTTTTAATAAAGTGTATATACAGCTACAGCGGTGTGTTCATTTAACATGGAGTGTTTTGTCAGTGGATGTCCGACATATAATTTTTTGTAGGGACATAAACACCCCCCGGGGTAGCGAGCAAACTACCACTTGTTCCACAGTGCCACTGTAGATTCCAACAACAAAATGAGGCAAACCATATTAAATGTTTTCATTTGCGCCGGCCACCCTTACCCACTAATACTTTATTTTTCTCGAAAAATATGAGTGGCACCTACTTCACAAATGACTCAGTCGACAACGACGCGCTTCAGTAACCAGCACTGCCAGCTTCTCATTATGAGATCTGGACTGCAGGAAAACGTGTTTGTGATTTCTGATGACAGACAGGGCAGAGCCACTGTTTGCGCGCACGTGTCGCTGCTTGTTTTCCGCGCTCCACTTTGCTGCGGTATAGATCAAAGGAGTATTTGTTTGGCGGTACTTGCGTCCTGCCACCATGGAGAGGCAGTCGCGCATGAACAAGCTGTTTACACCCCAGCTTCAATTACACGCCAGATGAGAATATGAAATGGAACAAATTCTTCTGGCTATTACCCTCCCCTAACACAATTACTCCCTCCCCGGACCAGGTAATTTTCAGAAAAATAATTAATCACAAATTCCGGTGACAGAGACCAGCAGCTATTGTTTGTGCGCACACCTCGCCATGTGTTTTCCAAGCTTCTACTTTGTGACACACAATGTAAGACTGTATCAAAAATGTTCAAATGTTTGTAGAACTTATGGGACTTAACTACGGGGTTATTAGTCCCTAAGCTTACAAACTACTTATGAACTAGCTAAGACTGAGGACGGCACAAATATCCATGCCCGAGGGGGGATTCGAACCCCCGACCGTAGTGGCCGTGCAGACCGTTACTGGAGCGCCTCAGTCTCCTCTGCCACCGCGGCCGGCAAGACTGTATCTTCTAATGTCAATCGTTAAATAAAAATTGCAATTAAAAAAGATAGCGATTTATTTGAAAAAGCAGGTTCTGGTTATTGTCAATAGAAACGATGTCCTGTGTTTGTGAATTACGAACAGTAATCAGTCGCAAATATTCCTTTATTAGCACAAATCTAGATTTCGGTTACCGAGTGACCATTTTCAGTGTTAAAAAACAGAACTATTTACAATCAGTTAACATGCATGTAATATTACATATCAGTTGTAAATACTTCATATTACGATGAGTAATAAAATACATACCTTGAAACGTAGTTCAAAACATAAACATTTTATAAATCTTCATATCTGAATTTTATGTTCACACTGAGGTAGCTGTTATAGTTTTTACACTGCTTGCTACAGTGTAAATCATTGGCGACTGTAGCGCCCTCTTCATATTATTTTTTCATAACAACAAGTATTTACAGTTTCATCTCGCATGTTACGATTCTTATTTATTTATTTTAATTTTAATTGTACTCTATTAAGCATTTTCTTTCATTTAAAATTATATTAGTTAAAATCAGCATATACACTTTTCAGATAAACTTTAGTGGTGGTGACTTTATAAACTAACTGGTGTCCTCACTATCACTCTCAATGAACAGTCTGATAACAGCTTACAGTTGTTTTCTATTTAAAAGACTAATTAAATTTGTTTTATTAGTGATCTTTTTCAATGTATACATATGAAGATCAATCTGGTGATTTATTAACGTAGTTGAAGGTATAAGTTGTTTTAGCTTTCAAAAAATGTTCAAATGTTTGTACAGCTTATGGGACTTAACTACGGGGTCATCAGTCCCTAAACTTACAAACTACTTATGAACTACTTACGAACTAGGACGGCACAAATATCCATGCCCGAGGGGGGATTCGAACCCCCGACCGTAGTGGTCGTGCAGACCGTGACTGAAGCGCCTCAGTCCCCTCGGCCACCGCGGCCGGCGTTTTAGCTTTCATGCCAAAGACTTTTGTTGAAGCGTCTGTAGATCTTTCGTATTACGGAACGCCTTAGCTCCTAAAGTGCACATTATAAACCATTATAAATATTACAGTTTTGTATTAAAATTAACGAACTTCCACATACTCTACGTATAAATAAATGAAATATCGTATATTTTTCGCTATAGTAAGGAAGATGCGTTTAGTATGGGTAGCCCCCTTTCAGGACTGTTAGCTGAATAGTTTTTTCAATAATTAGGAAATTGACCTTTTTCAAGACAATCCAGACATAACAAGCATACTAATATACTATTTGAGATATATTTGCGATCCAATCATCCACTTATTACAAACAGTCCCTGATCACGGGTGATTCAAAATGGAATATATAGTCTGTGTTTGTTATTTATCTACACGTTGTAGGCTTGTTCACCAAGCCCAGCTAAAACGATGATATTGTCACAAAAGAAATATTGGCAAAGAGAGACACTGTTGTGTAGTGGGTACGGTGTTTGACTCTGAAGCCAACGGTATTAGATTCGAGACTTATCCACTTTGTACATTTTAATTTGAATATATAGTTCTAGTACATTTTTAGATGCAGTGACATAATCAGAAACAATTTCCAGTGTGTATAGCGTATGTTCTTCCCTAATACAATAGTCTGGGTCGAAGTCTAAACAGAACTAGCTTACCTTACATTTCAGAGAATGACAAGTCTGGGAGATTACATATAATTAATGTCGAATTCGGTAGTGTTAAAAGTTAAGAGACCGTATTCGCTGAAAACAATCGACTTTAGAAACTACTTTCTATCCAGAATTGGCAAAAATTGTTGCATCAAAGCATCTGCGAAAAACCAACAAAGACAAAGAGTGGGCCATAAGAAAATACATAGCTGTCGATCAAGAATTATTACCCGAGGGAAAATACAAAAAACTAAAACGTGGCCTACCAAGTAAAACAAACGAGAGCACATGAAAAACATAAAATATATACAAAAAATGCAAGTCTCGCAACACAGTCCATCCACCTCAAAAAGTTGTGAGATCTCATGTAAAACTCCTTTTAGTTAGTGTTTATGGAAGAAGCTATTCAAGAATTTTGTCATATATAGTTATTTAATTGGTTACCTACCGACATTTGTAGTGACAGATTCAGTATTAGTATTCGGTCAAGCGTACGTGGCACTTTAGAGAGTGAAAGTCTGGGCGGATTACATCGAATTTCTGACAAATTCGGTAGTTTCAAAGTTCAAGAGCCCGCAGTCGCTGAATATAATCGACTTAGAAGCACTTACTGTCCGTACTTGTTAATAATTGTTCTCTCCCTCCCTCCCTCCCACCGTCTATTTTTCTTTCTATCTCTCTCTCTCTTTATCTATCTATTCGTTCAGTGGGTCCCGACAATCCGTAACCCCTTGAATAAAAACATGCCAAGTTTTTTCTGTCCTTCCCTTTCCCTCATAGATTTTCCAGGTTAGAACACATTATTTCTGTGATGACACCTTCTATATAATCTTTTGACGTCCTCTTCTTCCAATGCCTTCGATCTTCCCCAGCATTCATGGCTTTTTCCAGTTAAGCATATCTTCTCAATATGCGTCCAGAATAGGTCAGCTTTTGATCAAATGTTTTTAAAGCTTATGGGACTTGACTTTTGGTCATCAGTCCCTAGTCTTACAAACTACTTAACCTAAGTTAACTGACCTAAGGACAACACACACATCCATGCTCGATGGAGGATTCGAACCTCCGACGGGGGAGGCTGAGCGATCCGCAACGTGGCGCTCCAGACCGCTCGGATACTCTCGCGCGGCGTCAGCTTTTGTCCCAGTATCGGACCTCCGGGAATCAATCTGGTTTTATTTGCTATGTTATTGACATTTTCGTTTTCTTTGCAGTCCACAGAATTCTAAGACGTTTCCTGCAACACCAATTGAAAGGAGTCTAACGGTCCAAGTCTCTCATCACAACAGGCAAGACCACATCTGAGAAGAACGTTTTGTATACGACGTCTACAAAATTGAAAGAATATTACATTTAATAATGAAGATCTAATTTAAATTACATAATTAAACGTAATAACAAACTCATAATATCAACGCATTTTAAATAGCAGATTATGTTGCAGTACGATTGCCAGTACATTACATTTACTATAGTAGTGAAGATGGCTGATAGTCTTACGGTTACTACACTTGTTGGTAGGTAACTAATTACATGAAGGATTACGTTGCGAGACTTTTTTTTCTGTACATTAATTGATGTTCTTTTACATCTATAAAAATAAATTCTGTGAGGTTGAAGTTTTAGCTGAACGTGTAATGAAAGCTGGAAAAAAGATATGGAAGAAGACGCACAAGATTCATCATTTGGAGGAGATTGATAGAGACAATTTATCTTCCATTTCCATAGTTTATAGCACTACTACAGCAGCTAATAGTAGTGTGAGTACCATGGCGTCAAGTCGACCAGTAGGTAAAACGCCTAGTACAGTTGCCGCAGTGAGGTGAAGAGCTCTACTTAACTTGGAAATGTATGTCATACCAACCGCGAAACTAACTCTCGTGTTGAAGTGGCTGAAAATGTGGATTTATTGCCCCGCTGAAATGGTCGTGTGGTCTGGAGCGTCACGTTACGAACCGCTAGACAGCTCGTGTCGGAGGTTAGAGTCCTCCCTCGTGCATGTGTGTATGTTGTCATAATGTAAGTCGTTTGTAAGCGTCAGGAACCGATGAACAGAGATGTTTGGTACGATATAATTACAAACATTTGGACATTTGTGTGTGGAGATATTGTTTTTGTAAAACTGGGTCTTTTGAAAATATTCTCTTTCTGCTGAGGGATTAGTTGTACTAAAAGAAGTTGAGATTGCTTCTATCTTGCAGATAATTTTTAAAACATTTTAAATACAGAATTTGTGCTCATAATTCATTGCTATGACTATTTACTATTCAGTAACTCAAGGTGGACTTCTAAATGTAATATATAAAAATGAATGTTCATATGTTTGTCCGTTTTTATGCGCTGCTTACCGTTCGTCCGATGGCGATGTAACTTTGTCAACATATTGCTTACACTTTCCCGAAGGATATAATAATCATCATCATCATTAGTCGTTGTGGTCATTGCTGAGCGTCGTGACCCCATGAACCAAGCGTCTCCATCCCGGACGGTTGTCAGCTTCTCTCAGTGCCTGCTGAAGTGGTAGACCGGAGATTTTCTTGATTTGGTCTATCCATCTGCTCGCTGCTCTTCCTCTTGGTCTTGTGCCTTCGATCTTTCCTTGTAAGATTATTTTTTCTACGTTTTTCTAAGAAGGATATAATAGGCATAATTTTATCACAGTACCACACATAGTTCAAGAGATATAACGCCATGAAGACTGAGACGCATGAAAAACTGCCGCATTATCAATTACGTTTAAATTTATTACTTCTTTGCTACAAAATTTACTCGCAACATATTTTGCAAGTAGTATCCATTATCTTGTCTTTGTGATCTTTATGCGAAATGTAAGTAGGCGGCAGGAAGATCGTTCTACACTTAGCTTTAAATTCCAGCCCTCTAAATTTCCTCAACAGAATTTCTCGAAAAGAATGTCGTCTTCTCCTCCAGCGATCACCATTTGAGTTCCCGGAGCATTTCCGTGACACTCGCTCATTGGTCGAACCTACCAGTAACGAACCTAGCTGCTCCGTCTGAACTGCTTCCATGTCTTCCTTTAAACTGGTCTGATGCGGGTTCCAAACACTTGAGCAATACTGAAGACGCGGTGTACAAGCGTTTTATAAGGGGTCTCCTTTACAGATGAAGTACATTTTCCCAAAATTCTCCCAATAATTCGAAGTCAGCTGTCCGCCTTACGACTGTCCTTACATGTTCGTTCCATTTCATATCGCTCAGTAATACTACGCCTAGATATTTGAACGACATGACTGAATCAAGAAGCTCACTACTAATGCTGTAATCGAACATTATGGGATTGTTTTTCCTACTCATATGCATCCCCTTACATGTTTCTACATTTAGAGCTAGCTGCCATTCTTCACACCAACTAGAAATTTTGTCTAAGTCATCCCTATACTATTACAGTCAATTAAAGACGACACCCTGCCATACACCACAGCATCATCAGCAACAAACAGCCAAAATTACAAGTTACTCTGTCCATCAGATCATTAATGAAAATAATAGCGGTCCTATCACTCCCCTGGGGCACGCCTCACGATACACTCGTCTCTTTCATAAACACGTAGACGCGTGGGAAACTGCCGCATCATGTTTGTTCGTATTTCATGCGTTGCCGTGCCGTTCATGCGATTGCGATGAAGCTTCACACACTTTATCTTCAAAACAAGGGGAAAGTAACTCACTGTCTAGATACAATTTTGTGTGGAGTATGGCAAAGGGTACTTTACCTATAAACTTCGATAAAATCTACGGTTTTATTGCGATCTTGATGAAATTTTGCACAATTACTCTACAAAACGAGAGAAAAATCACCGTCTACCTAAGATTTCATACGGTACATGGCGGAGGGTACCTTGCAGTAAACTTAGACACCGCTTCACTAAGACACCCTGGAAGTTAAGAGTTATATAATTTTTCGCAGATTGAGATAAGAAGGGGAGATAAGAAGATTGACAGAGAGAAATGGAAAGAGAAGGTGTACAGAGAGAGAAAAGGAAGGGAGAGAGGGACTAGTTTAAGACTGGAATAATAAATTGAACAACTTTATTCATTATTATTCCCAAAGAATTCACACTGACACGTATATCACATTTGGGATGGACAGAAAATTTGTTAAGGCACTATTATTTACAGAGCCCGAAAATCTCCAACAATGTTCAATGGCTTTCCTGAAGACGAGTGGCAGGCCTCCAGTCAAAATATTGTGAAGTGAAATACACAATGACGGGTTGCGAACTGAAAACAAAAACAAACATCCATGAAGATTCGGACCTCCGACGCGGGAGGCCGTAGGTAACGTGGCGCTCCATACCGCTCGGATACTCCCTCGCGGCTATGCATCCGCGCTGAATATATATAACATTATATTAAAAGTTTAACACATTAATAGACTTATTGCAATTAGAATCTGTGGTCTTTTCTTGAGGCAGTGTAGCTGATGGCGCATAAATATCTTGGCTTTCTTAATCAAGTATTGGAAATGACAGCTCTTAGCTACTTCTGACAAACTTTAAACATGGTTTTAAACGTTTACGAAATATTTTCTGTAACAGCTTCCACAAATAACAGTTCACTTACCACTTCGCTATTTATTTGTTCTTTGCCAGCGCCCCCATTCGCGACAGTTTGGACGCAGTATCCACATATGTCATTGAATGTACCAGCAGAATTATATCGTTTTCAAACTCACAGTTCTGGAAATATGACGTCATAAACATCCACTGTATGTAAAGAAAGAGCTCCTATTTAAAACTGAGCGGAAATGATACATTCCATCCACTGTTTCATAATGAGAGAACTTACAACATACTTCAAGTGCAGTTTTCTCGCTTAGATACTTAAAATGAGATATTTAATAAGTTAGCTCATTTGTTATGTACTCAGATCTGAGGCTTTATCATACACGGGAGTTCGACTATTTAAAAATCTGGAGTTTACTGGTAGGTTAACGTGTGCCGTTACTCTGAGATGAGGGAATCGTGCCGGGCTGCATCAAGCCAGCAGAGAAACTGATACCCTCACTCCAAATCCTTCAATACGTTGTAATTGTTAGGTTATTAGGTGCTCCACGAATCCACACACTGTACTCCAGGAATACGTCGATCCATCCGTGATCCGATGCTACAGGGGTTTAATGCTTGTCTAAGTGCTAAAGGAGGCTAGTTTCTTCTTTTATGTGTGACGAATGGGTCCTGAAAGTTTGGTCGTATCTTTTTGTTACACTCCGTATGTGGCGCCCGTGGATGATCCGCAAAGAACTTGTGAGGCGATCGATGTGGAGGTGCGGGTTTTATCGCCAGCTGGGATTAGTCCACCCACCTGATGACGGGCAGACTCTGGCAAAGTCGCGGGCGCTCGCTGCCTGCAGGCTCTCAACTGGCCGTCATCTGCTTCGTCTGGCTTCGATACAAGAACAACGAAAAGAAAGGGAACCGCCGAATTTGGCGCCCGAACATAACTCGCTCCTCTCCAGCAACAGCGAGGGAACGGCCATGTTTACGTGTCTATCCTGCGGGCTGCTCGATATCAGCCGTGTTACTTGCTTCTTGAGGAACTACAGGTAATTTACCCCACGGCGTAGAATCAAAAACTTTTTACTCCATTCTCTTTCTAACGCTGGAGAAATTACACTGAAAACAATGTCTTTCAACACCAGCATTTCAGCAGGTATTAAAAACTTCGGAATTAAAATAAATTAAGGATTATATTACGTTCGTAGATTGGGTTTTGGCACTGTTTTTTGCAGTAATGAGGTCCTATTGTTTGTGAATTACAAGATTATCTCAAATCATTTATTCAAACACATTTGATACATCCTTGGGATGTTAATTTTATAGCATGTCTTAATACTATTATATTTTGTTTGTCGAACGTCTTTTCGATTTCACTGAAAAGCTTATCACTTGTAACCACAGAATTTTCAACGTTATTTCTTATACAGGTTCATCATCTTGAAGGGGAGTAGCAAAACACTGCAAATTTCACTTATCAGTATATTTATAATCTGTTAACACAAAATTAATGTGAATATCAATTTATTTCATTTTCTTGCCGAACAAGAAATTCAGAGAAGTTTTCAGTTCGCCGCGGCGAAGTGGCCGAGCGTATTGAGGCTCTATGCTCTGATGCGCGAAGCTGTTTCCCGTCGGGAGTTAGAATCCTTCCTCGGGCATGGATGTTTGTGCTGTCTTTAGTATAAGTTAGTATATTAGTAGTTTGTAAGTTTAGGGGGTGATGAACCCGCAGTTAACTCCCATAAGCTTTACAAACATTTGAACATTTTTTTGAGCGGATGCACACCAGGCTTCTACTCTTACGGAAATCGGGAAAATGACGGGAGTAAGAGTAAAATGGGCCGGGGAACTACATCACTTGTGTGTGCGTATGTATGTCTGGATAAGTTGAAATATGGGTCTGGCAGAAGGCGTTAGGCCGTGCATTAGTGGTAAAACTGTGTCCAGATGGCGTAGTGGTCGTCGCAACTGCCTAGTAAGAAGACCCAGATTCGAACTCCGACATGGGACAAATTTTCAACTTTCTCCATTGATTTAATTCTCTGACGCGCTATTGTAAATTATTTTGTGCCTTCTCATTAAACCCCCTTCGCACAGGATCGCGGACACGTCGACGTATCTCTGGAATACAGCGTGTGGGTATGTGGTGGCCCTAAGACATCTCAAACGATTTAATCCTCCGCCGATTCGATCCGTTCCACTCTATGGAAGGTTCCTGTTGTGCAATGTCTGGAATTTCTCTCTCAAATTAAGGCCGTTGCTACATACTAAAACATTTCTTTTGTGGAGAAATAATCTCTTTGTCTATACCAGTCTTCTACATGTTCCGACAGTCCAAATACTTTATAGACTGGATCAACAGAAGATGGAGAAACGTTGAGTTGATGATTTTAATGCGTAATATGCTCAACGTAGTCCCCCAGACTTGAGTATAAGAAACAAAACGTTCATACAGACATGCGAAAAAAATGTTCAAATGTTTGTATAGCTTATGGGAGTTAACTACGGGGTCATCAGTCCTTAAACTTACAAACTACTTATGAACTAGCTAAGACTAAGGACGACACAAATATCCATGTCCGAGGGGGGATTCGAACCCCCGACTGTAGTGGCCGTGCAGACCGTGAGTGACGCGCCTCAGTCCCCTCGACCACCGCGGTCGGCTGTCATGCGAAACTATCAGATTTTTTAATTTGAAATGTGCTTCATTTCTCACGTTCAATTGACTTGAATATTGGTTAAGGCTAAAAAATCATGGACCCTTCATGCTAATATCTGCACTTTGCCTTTTTGTGGTACGCCCGTTTTGCTAGCAACAACTCTCGTCACAGGAAAGGAATTTTTCTAGAAATGTGTTGACTCCATATTTGATTTCCGTCTGTTCGCAACAGGGATACAACTGTCGTTTTCGATCAGGAGTCGAGGTGTAAAAAACAATCGGTAAACACATTTTTATTTTCCTCAAAACATGGAGAGGAAATTTCTTGAACACTCGATTTAAAGAGTTTGTTCCACTGCGATTTGGGATACAATAGAGTTGACGTACTATGGCCAACTCACAAGTGACTGGTCAAATGCACATCAGTTATTTGCAAAGAGGTATATAAACAACATAGAGAGGCTACAGACAAGTTACAGCGCTCTGGGTGGCAGCACTAAGCAACACTGGCCGCCATATTTGAGAACGTCAGTTTGAAGCAGCAGCGTGAGCAGACGCTTCTGTTTGTAATCTAAACTAACGTGTAAGCGCTGTTATTAGTGGTAAATCAAGCCCAGTGTATGTTCGGCGTACAATTGCAACAACCGCAGCGATAAAACTGTTGGAATATCATACATAAAGGAAGGATACGTAATTATATAAGCCGTTGTGTATCAGCGTGTATTTGCCTATAAAAATTCATTATACTCAACTTTCGCATTTACCGAGTTTCAAAATTATGTTTACTTAACGACCATCAAAAAGCTAGGCAGAGGACGGATGTATTTGGTGTGTTTTAATGCGATGACACTTGTTTACATAGAGTACAAAAGCGTATTAACCATTGGGTAAGTAGCCTAGGTGTATGAACTGTAATTAAACCATTATTTATACAGATTTCCTTTGAAAAACAAGGAGTTGCTAACCTAATGAGTAACCAGTATGAGGTGTGATTAGTGGCCGGCCGCGGTGGCCGAGGGGACTGAGGCGCTTCAGTCACGGTCTGCGCGGCCTCTACGGTCGGGGGTTCGAATCCCCCCTCGGGCATGGATATTTGTGCCGTCCTAGTTCGTAAGTAGTTCATAAGTAGTTTGTAAGTTTAGGGACTGCAGACCCCGTAGTTAAGTCCCATAAGCTTTACAAACATTAGAACATTTTTTTTTTATTTATTTTTTTTTTTTTTTTATTTTTTTTTTATTTTTTTTTTTTTTTTGTGATTAGTGGCAGCCTACAAAGTATAGTCACATATGCTCTTGTCATTTTGAAGAAAAGTTATGGATGCTACCACCGATCGAAAGCGGCTACTTGCAAATGCCATTCCAACACTATTTCCGTTTCCTGAGCTCTTACAGAAACCAAAAGCTGTAAGGAGAGTATCAAGGAAACGTCAAATTGTGCAAAGCTTGATAAATACGAAATGTACTTCAAAGCATGAAACATCATCTGAACCACAGGCAGAATGAAGGCAATTAAAGACATTAAAGACATTCGCCTGTATTTATAGGGAAGATATGTCGGCGAATACAAACGATTATTGACATTATAGTAACATCAAATAATGCAGCAGTTCAACCGTTATAAGCATAACACTTAGGATGCAGTAGTAAACGAGAAATGCTTATTCGTAGTGGGAATTACTTTCCGAAATGCGTCGCCCAGAAATTAAGGAAAAATCGGGACTGGCAATGATTAATATAAAACCTATGATTCATCGTTAGCAGACGCCCAGTACCACCTGGCGTGACACTGACGTTCTCAAAGATGGCGGCAACCTTTCCAATTGGCTTCAACTATGGCGGCGCTGTGGCAAGTCTATGTTGGTTATGTAGGTCTTTGGTTATTTGCAATTGTTAGTTCCAGCCGTCACCGTAGGCGCTGCGCTGACGTTACCTATAAGCCTGGAATAAAATCAGTGTCAGGTCATTTCAGGTGATGTATTCTTATCATGAAGTAAGTGCCACGTGAGGCCCTTCGTACCATCTGTATTTCAATATGTTAAATGTTTGAGATTTCGACGTAGAGGCAATCAGTCTCGTAGTGAGCTTCGGTGTTTTCGTGGTGGAGGCTTCATAGGGGCACTTAATGTGGGCGTTATAAAGGCACTCTTCCTACATGCATTTATTGTCACGTTCTTCACTAGTTTACAGACAAAATATGCCCAGAATTCTCAAGGCAGTGGGAAACAAAAAAATCGCACTGCCATGTTTTACGGCCCACTTTAGATTTGTAGTTTTATACGTTTTTGCAAATATTTTGTACCAAAATAATAATCTAAATAATAAAAAATTAATGAATAAGAGTGCCTGAAACCCTTTTAGGGAAAAAAAACTTTTAGGTAGTGGCGGGTTCCGAACCACTGACCTTCAGCGCCACAGTCCAACGCAGACCACTACACTACAACAAACAGTAAGGAGTTGTGTTCCTTAATCTCATACTATTGATGGCCGTTGTTAACTGATGCTAATATGGCATTTGTAGACACTAGATTATCATTTATCGTACGAAGATCGATGTGTTTTTGTTAATTCCTCAGTGCGCCATTGCTTTGAAATGACAACGTGTAAGTTACAAAGAAAAACATCAAATACGCAACGCAAGATGGATGGCGTATGCCATAGAGAGTTCTGGGCGAGGAATGTCACGTGACATCTCCGAAAGGCTGGTTTCCGTTAATTCAATGGAGGGTGTCAAATCTCCGTTATTTTTGCAAATATGTCTCAAACAATACGAGATATGAAAAAAACATTAGGGAGCTAAGTTGTAGAAAATTTTCTCCTCTACCAATTACGTTATTCAATTTTTGTGTCAGATGAACGGTTCGTTTGCAATTACAATTATATTACAAACGGCTTTTTTTGGTATTACTGGCGTATTTTTTGTCCGAAAAATTTGAAAAAAGGAGGTTCTGGTTTCTGGCGACCTACAATTCGAACGGCTGGTTTTCGTTAATTCAATGGAGGGTGTCAAATCTCCGTTATTTTTGCAAATATGTCTCAAACGATACGAGATATGTAAAAACATAAGGGAGCTAAGTTGTAGAGAATTTTCTCCTCTACCAATTAGGTTATTCAATTTTTGTGTCAGATGAACGGTTCGTTTGCAATTACAATTATATTACAAACGGAATTTTCTGGTATTACTACCGTATTTTTTGTCCGAAAAATTGGAAAAAGGGATGTTCTGGTCTCTGGCGGCCTACAATCATCTGTGAAAAATTTGGTGCTGATCGGTTGAACGGTTCGACTTAAAATCAGGGAACAAGTTACGGACAGACAGGCAGACAGACGGACGGACAGACAGACAGACAGACATCTCAAAATCGCCGTTATTTTTGCAAATATCTTTGAAACGCTACGAGATATGAAAAAAAAACAACATAAGAGAGCAAAGTTGTAAAGAATTTTCTCCTCTAAAAATTCGGTTATTCAATTTTCGTGTCAGATGAATAGTTAAGTCGTTATTTCCATTTAAATTTCGAGCTGTCAAAAGACGATCGCAAAGGCCCACTATTAGTGTTACTACCGTAACCAAAAGTGGGCAAAAAGGGCAGAGTAGGATCTAACCTATCAAGAAAGTGTAGCGTTAGCAGGTAATGGAAGCGAAGTTGGTGGAAAGTATTGGCCTCTTAGGCAAGCTTCTGCGCCGCCTGTGTGCGCCGCCGAAGCATCGGAAGCTGCACTCCCCCTAACAACATTGTGCACGTCTGAAGGCGCCTGCTTCGTCGCCAGCCGTGGAGTGTACACAGCAGAGAAGCGCGCCTCCGCGCCTGTCGAGCCTGATGGGGCCTCCCCAGCAGTGTTGCCAGCTCTGATTCTCTATTGGCTGCCGCGGTGGAGTAGCCGAGCGGTCTAAAGCGTCTCGCTGCGGAGCGCGCGGTTGCTCGCCGTGGAGGTTCGAGTCCTCCCTGGAGCATGGGTTGTGTGTGTTTGTCCATGGGTTAGTTTACCTAGGTTTAAGTAGTTTGTAGTGCAGTTTATGCGGCAGCGGCTAGTTGTCGCGCTCGCTAGGTTGGGAACGGCAGAGCAACCAATCAGGAGTCGCGATGCCGCGGCCAATAAGAAAGAGCGTTACAATTGTACTATGTAAACAAATCGAAGCGGTGTATGCAAAAGTTTTTGACGATCTACAAGTTACAGTTGCTATCAGTATGGATGTCAATTGATCACAGTTTCGAATATATCATAAAATTAATAAAACATGCTATACCTGCTCTATGGTTGACAGGTTCTTGTATGTACCCTTGTCCGGTCAGTAAAAGTAATTGCGATAATTTCCAAGAATGCTTGCAATCGAGGTAGCTCGGACTGAAATGATATATATATCGAGCGTACAACTGTAAATTGATTGTTTTTGAACCGGAGATTCGGGGCCGGCCGCGGTGGCCGAGCTGACTGAGGCGCTTCAGTCACGGTCTGCACGGCCACTACGGTCGGGGTTCGAATCCCCCCTCGGGCATGGATATTTGTGCCGTCTTAGTTCGTAAGTAGTTCATAAGTAGTTTGTAAGTTTAGGGACTGATGACCCCGTAGTTAAGTCCCATAAACTCTACAAACATTTTAACATTTTTTGGAGATTCGGGCGCTACGCGCCCTCACATACTAAAAAAAAACTTCTCGTTTAACCTATACCTAACGTAACTTTCACTTAAAATGATCAATGCTTCGTACTGGACATAAAACAAATAAAACATGTTTAACTGCTGTGGTGTATTAATAATAGGTCACTTATGTCCGTAATACGACAATTATCTAAAAATCTCTTATACATGGAAAATCAATTACAATCACACAAACGCCGCACCGATATCCTCGAATAATCTTCGAAATTGACGCCAAATTTACTCGTCATGAATCACGCAATCTCATTGGCCGCGGCATCGCGACTTCTGATTGGCTGCTCTGCCGTTCCCAACCTAGCGAGCACGAAGGCTAGCCGCTGCCGCATAAACTGCACTTTAACCGCTACGGACTGATGACCACGTAGTTTGGTCCGATAGATTTACAAACATTTGAACTCTATTGACTGGGAGGCGTCTTAAAAGAGCCATATTGTATTCCACAAGACTAGATACCTATTTGAAGATCAAAAGCAACATTAAAACGATTTAGTTAAATATCTGCACATTGCGAAAATTGGCAATTGACTCTCAATAATGAAAATTTTAAATTAATCCATATGAGCACTGAAAAAATCCGTTTAACTTCATTTACACGGCCGGCCGCGGTGGCCGAGGTGACTGAGGCGCTCCAGTCGCGGTCAGCACGGCCACTACGGTCGGGGGTTCGAATCCCCCCTCGGGCATGGATATTTGTGACGTCCTTAGTTGTAGCTAGTTCATAAGTAGTTTGTAAGTTTAGGGACTGATGACCCCGTAGTTAAGTCCCATAGACTCTACAAACATTTGAACATTTTTTTTCATTTACACCATAAATCAGTCAAATCTAAAGGCAGAAAAATCAAATAAATACCTGGGAATTACAACCGTGATCAACACATGTAAAATATCATGGAGAAGGCGATTTAAAGGAAGGAAGGAAGCTTGGAGTTTAACGTCACGTCGACAGCGTGATCATTAGAGACGGAGCTTACGCTCGGAGTGTTTGGGTAAGGATGTGGAAGGAAATCGGCCGTGCCTTTTCAAAGGACCTATCCCAGCATTCGCCTGGAGCGATTTAGGGAAAGCACGGAAAACCTAAACCTGGATGGCCGGAGGTGGATGTGAACCACCATCCTTCCGAATGCGAGTCCAGTGTGTTACCACGGCGCCACCTCGCTCGGTGCGACCAAAAAAGATTACGTTTCACTGATGGAACACTTAAATGATACAACAGTTCTACCAAAGGAGCAATTTACACAACACTTGTGCATCCTATTTTGGCTTAATAGTTGCGCAGTATGGGATCCTCATCAGGTGGGACTGACGAAGGACATAGAAAAAGCCGCTGTGGAGTGGCCAAGCGCATTGAGGCGCTATGCTCCGATGCGCGAGGCCGTTCCCCATCGGGGGTTCGAATCCCCCCACGGGCTTGAATGTTTGTGTCGTCTTTAGTATAAGGTACTTCATAAGTAGTTTGTAAGTTTAGGAACTGATGACCCCGCAGTTGAGTCCCATAAGCTTCACAAACATTTGAACATAGAAAAAGTCAAGAGAGGAGCAGTTCGTTTCATATTATCGCGATGCAGGGGAGAGAGTGTCACGGATATGATGCGCGAGTTGAGTTGGAAATGACTGAAAGAAAGGCGTTATTTATTGCGGCGAAATATGTTTACGAAATTTCTTTCACTAACAAAATGTTCAAATGTTTGTAGAGCTTATGGGACTTAACTACGGGGTTATCAGTCCCTAAACTTACAAACTACTTATGAACTAGCTTATACTAAGGACGGAACAAATATCCATGCGTGAGGGATTCGAACCCCCCCCCCCCACCGTAGTGGCCGTGCAGAAAGTGACTGGCGCGTCGCCGACCGCTCGGCCACCGCGGCCGGCTTTCACGAACATTATCCTCCGAATACGAACTTATAAAACACGACAAATTAGATCGAATATGCAAGGATTTAGGTGTTCGTTTTTCCCCCCGGGTTATTAGAGAATAGAACTAGATATTATTAAAGGAGGAGGATACCTTCAGTTGTACAACCGAAATAATGGGGCAGTCTATGCGCCGCCAACACTTGAAGATTTGCAGTATGAAAAATGGTTCGATGAAACCCTCTGCCAGGCCCTCAAACGTGATTAGCAGAGTAAATATTTATGCAGATGTAGACATCTCTAAAATAGGTCACTTTTTGTTGGCTTAAAACCTATCGAGGTAACAATTACCATACGGTAACCATATTGTGAAATGATTATCATTTATTATCTGCTGATGCCAGGGTTTGGTTGTGGCACGGGCCTTCACTTTTTTCCCCTAAAGTTTGTTTGAGTTGTTAACATTAATTCTCTTCCCTTAAGAAGAAAATATATTCACGTCATTGCTACAGCACCATTGAAGAATCCTTGCTACTTTGTACATATGCACGCATTTCACAACGCAACTAATTATGTCTAAATTGAATAGTAATTCGGGTATTATTTATTAGTTACCGCGAAGTTCTGCCATACGAATGTACTTTTAGATTGTTAGTCTTTCTTTATACTGGAGAGCAAGTGAAACTATAAAACAGGCATAGAAACCATCGAGTTAATGTAACGGAGTTCAGTTTTCCATGGGGAGTTAACACAGGGAATAATCGTTTTCAGCATTTTCATCTTAAGTAGATAAAGTTTTCTTAAAATATTGCTATTTAGGCAGTATTTTGTTAAACAGGCTAGATTTCAGGCTATAAGAATTTTGTGATTTTGCATTGCCACAAAGATGGTATAATTTTTTTGGATGCTGGCCAACAAGAACATGTTATTAGCCAGAAAAACTGGTGTGTCATCCAATATTTATGAGAAATTTCAGATCATCATGTTAAATTGTTAAAATCTCAAAATTAGAGACCTATATTTTATAGCACAATCAGCTTATCAAAATACTTTTCTCATAGTAAAGATAAAATTCAACTCCTAGCACAGAGTTATGTGGTAGGATCACATGAAGACATTGTCGAAAAGTGTACATTAGTCAGTCTGACAAGGCTGTAGCTATTACATTATCAGAACATGAGAGAAGATGGAGTTTAAAGAACAGAGATTCAACCTTTGCCAAACATCTACGCACAGACAACCATAGTTGCATTGTAGACTGTGACATCTTACACTCTCTCAAGAAAAGCAGAAAGATGACACTAATGAAAATACTGGAAATTAATAACATACGGCCCACGAAGCAAGGTGTAGTATTAAACGATCAAATCCAGTTTCCTTTTTCCCATCTACGAAAATAAGTTTTATTTGTCACCTTTAGCATCTATCAGTTTGTTAAATGTAGCCAATATTACCATTTTTGTAGTATTTTACAACGTAACAACCCACCCTACCGTTGCGTTTTAACGTAAATATTCTACGTGTCTGCTGTGAAACTCTACATATCTTTTTAACGAAAATATTCAACATGTGAGCTGTGAACCTGTGCATTTAAACATGAACTTCTTATATTTTAGTAAATGTAATTCACTGAGATAAAAATGTAATACTTTTATCTGAACATGTTAGTTTGTATCTTCTGTGCTAATAACATATTTGTAAGTTGCACATCTGTGAAATAATGTTTGCGAAATTTAGTTGTTACTTCTTGACGGTCTGAGAAGCTGAAATCGGTTTAGTAACTCTATAACTAATTTTGCATAACATCAGGAATTTTTCCTTTTTGATATTTTCATGTTCTGTCAACTACTGACGGAAAATTCAGTTAGTTTCAAGTTAAAAACTTATTTTATTACAAATGGCTGAAATCATGATATTTATCGGTATAATTAGGGGACGTAATCAAGATTTATGACTCCACAAGAAAATGCGTTACTTACAGAGGCTTTCGCTTGACCAAATAACAGTAATCTAAAGAAACTTTTTTGTTTCTTTATTTATTTTTACTCGTTACCTTATAGCCCACTGATTGCAATAATTAACGATAATATTTTAACTGGCTACGACACCTGCTAGGAATTTCTTCTTTGAAAAACTTCAGATTATGGAAAATCGACTGTACGTACATATTAATAAAGAAAAACATGAAATATTTATATTTGTACAAATTTAATGCAAGATGACTGTAGTCATATGTCACTTGGAGCGATTGCGCCCTCGTCGTGTGAAATTACTCCAGTAGATTTCCAAATGTAAAACATATTAAAACTTTGTCACTGCCATTCTGTGTGATAACATGAATACTGATTAGCGGTACGCCACTAAGCGTTGCACAAGCACAACGTGCTGGAGGTGCCATCACACTGAAAGGCGCACACACAGAAATTTCCACGAGGTGGACGCGAAATATTTAGGTAACATTTAATTTAAAGTACACATTCATACCGCTGTAACATTTTTTACGTCAGGTAGCTGTTAGCAAGTTTTGTTACGAGATGCCGCGATTTATTTCGCGTCCACATTGTGGCAATTTCGTTGTACGCGCTTTTCAGCCTACTGCCACTTGCAACACGGTGTACTCGCGTAGCCCTTAGTGGCGTGTCAATAATCTGTATGCATGTTATCACAAAAAAAGTTGAAATGTTTGTAATGCTATGGGACGAAACTACTTCGTCATCAGTCCCTAGACATACAAACTACTTAAGTTAAACTAACCTAAGGACAACACACACACCCATGCCCGAGGGAGACTAAAACCTTCGACGCGAAAAGCCGCGCAATCTGCCACGAGGTGCTGCGGAAAACACAGTGCGAACCATGTTATCATTCAGACTGGGACCAGTTTTAATCTATGCATATTATCAAAATTTATGTACGTGTGCGTGAGTGTGTTCTACACATCTCCTAAACTAATGGACTGATTTAAACCAGATTTGCTACAAATATTCTTTTCAGTCAGAAGACAATCGCTAGGGGGGCAGCTGTGAGCGTTTAGTGACTTCTAACAAATTTTGCACATACTTACAAGGTTGCTGACAACCCCAAAACCCCAAAAAATGATGAAAGGAGACATGTTTATCGCTTACTACTTTTCCGCTCTTCGTGCACCATCGGTCAACGCTATGAAGTAACGCTCGTAGGTTTTTATATTTTGACAAAGCAGTGGAGTAATTTAACATGACGAGAGCACTATCGCTCTGAGCGACATTTTTCTTTTATGAGTAGTCACTTGCATTGAAAATGTTAAAATGTTTGTAAATCTATCGCACCAAACTGCGTGGTCATCAGTCCGTAGCTTACAAACTACTTAAACCTAGGTAAACTAACCTACGGACAACACACACACCCATGCCCCAGGGAGGACTCGAACCTCCACGGCGAGCAGCCGTGGGCTCCGCAGCGAGACGCTTTAGACCGCTCGGCTACTCCACCGCGGCTCACTTGCATTGAATTTGTACAAATTTAACAATTACTTCATCCTTCTATTTGTTGATTTCTATCTGTAATCCATCTTGGGTAACGTTTTTCCAAAGAAGACATCCTTGTAGTTGTTGAAACTAGATTAAATATTACCGTTAATTAATGAAACCCGTGGGCACTAATGCACCGACTAAATATTTCCCTACTGTGGCTGTTCACTAGTAAAACTATCTACTACATCAGGGTGTTCTTCAGAGGAAACTACCAATACTTCTAACAGATACATCCACCACCAGAAGGCACCAGGTTATTTAGTAGATATTTAGCAGGTCCAAATTAGCCCCAGAGGCACACCATGTCACCCTTGTCTTTACCTAGAACCTAACCACGGGTATATGTGTTCGTGTTGTTGCCATGGCTTACTTCATTTACTGTTGTTTAATTCTCCTGTCAGGGCGCTAAAAACCTTGCTGTTGTGCGCCCAAAACATCCTATCCTATCCTATCTAACCACGGGTAGATACTGCTGGCGTAGGTAATGTGTTACTTACATCACGACCCATGAACGCCACCGAGCGGTCTGTGTGGTAACAGCTTCCGGTAAGTTTGCCGTGAGCCCGCGCAGTTGCATTAAATTTGGTGAGATAGACGCATGTCGACAGCCGTGTCTGTTGTGGGGACCATGAATGATTGTATTATATGACCATGGAATTTTATGGACTCGACAAACCCACATAACGCCGTATAGACAGACCTACACAGTTTTACGAGTATGACTAAATTCGCCATAGTTGTACAGGTATGTAGATCATCATCATCATCATTATCATCATTAGAGACTGATTATGCCTTTCAGCGTTCAGTCTGGTGCATAGTACAAAATTCCTCCATGATCCCCTATTCAATGCTAACATTGATGCTTCGTCTGATGTTATGCCTTTTACTTCAAAATCATTCTTCGCCGAATCTAAGTACATTCTTCTTGGTCTACTTCAACTCCTCTTACCTTCCGTTGACGAGCTTACGAGTCTCTTAGGTAACCTTGCTTCTCTCATGCGTGTAACATGACCCCATCATCTCAATCTGTTCGCTCTAACTGCTACATCTATGGTGTTCATTCCCAGTTTTTCCTTGATTTCCTCATTATGGACACCCTCCTGCCATTGTTCCAATATATTAGTACGTGCAATCATTCTTGCTACTTTCATATCTGTAAGCTCTACCTTGTGAATAAGGTAACCTGTATCCACCCAACTTTCACTCCCATACAACAAACTTGGTCGAAAGATATAGCGGTGCACTGCTAGATTAGGTATGTAGATGTCTAAAATAAAATATATAAGACTATTATATTAACGTTTAAGGATAGTGAAGAGCCAGGTACATTAATTGACCTTTTCCTTTTCAGTTTATAGATCTAATGATGATTGCAAGCTGAGTCGAAGCTGGTTCAGCCGGCCGCGGTGGCCGAGGGGACTGAGGCGCTCCAGTCACGGTCTGCACGGCTACTACGGTCGGGGGTTCGAATCCCCCCTCGGGCATGGATGTTTGTGCTGTCTTTAGTAGTTAGTTTATATGTAGTTTACAAGTTTAGGGACTGATAACCCCGCTGTTAAGTCCCATAAGCTTAACAAACATATCCTGGAAGTTCGCTTTACTGCAGAATTCCGGAACATTTTCTCAGTTATAATGTAACAAAATTATCTGAGACTGAAAAGTATCTGTCCATATATAAAAACGATTTTAAATATAATCACTCATGCGAACCTCAGCTTGTCATTTTCTCATACGCTATCCTGCTACCTTATATCCTTGCACGAAGGCCAAAAGGCACATTTTATATTTCTTGATTTCCGAAAAGGACCTTATAAGTGCCTACCATATACAGTAAACAAAAAGGCGTACAAAATAGGTTTCCAGTTATAAAATTTAATCTAATACGGTTACATGACGGAGGCTCTAAATCAGCCGCGGTGGATTAGCCGCGCGCACTGGGGCGCCGTGCTGCGATGCGCACGGCCGTTCGCCGTCGGGGGCTCGAGTCCCCCCTCGGACATGGGCGTTTGTGTTGTCCTTCAGTTACTTTACCTTAGTTTAAGTAGTTTGTAAGCTACGGACTAATAACCTAGCAGTTAAGACGGACTAATAACCTAGCAGTTAAGTCCGACAGATTTACGAACATTTGAACATTTGAGCTGTTAATCAGTGACAGTGAGACCGCCAAGTGTGTCCCAGTGAAGTGTTATAAGACCACTACTATTTTTTTATAAACGCAAGTGATCTGTCGTACGTTCTAGACAGTACGATATCATTCTTGAGTGACTGTAAGAGGATACAAGATTACTTAGACAAAATTTCTAGTCAGCATGGTAAATGTAGAAAAGTGTCAGTTAAGGTAGATCAATAAATTAAAACAATAAAAAACAATCCCGTAATGCTTGAATGTATCATTAGTAGTATGCCGGTTGACATACGTTGATGTAAATATCTAAAGTGTAGGTGTAACACGGCAATTTTAGGGAAGTATGGGTCTTGCGCAAAGGAGGCCACGTATAAAACACTCGTTTGACACATTATTGGCTACTGCTCGAGCGTTTAGAATCCCCACCACGTCGGAATGAAGGAAGACATCTAAGTTTTTGAAAGCCGGGTAACTACAATTGTTACGAATACGCCCTATCAACACTCTAATATTAAAGAGATGCTTCGCGATCTCAAATAGGAATCCATGAGAGAATTTGACGTTACTTTCGTGGAACAATATATTTGAAGCCGACTGCAGAATGGCTCTACTACTGCCAACAAAAACAAACATTTCGCAGAGTGGTAAGGACGACGCAGTTGAAATAATAGAGTGTTAAAGAGACGTATATATAATGGTTTTTCCTTCCTTTGCGTGCGGTACTGAGAAGGAAACGACTGTTAGTGGTACACGGGACCTTCCGTCAGTGGTACGATGGCTTGCGTATTATATAGGCAGATGTAGATGTAAATGAATTTTTGACAACAAAAAATCAATTAATGAACTACTCGCCGGAGAAATGATTTTCTTCGAATTAAATCTTTGGTTAGGAGTTCTCTTATGCAAGACATGTTAGAATATTCCTGGTAATAGTGCGGAAAGGCCATTGTGCCCTGTACTACGAACACTGCAGAAGTTAAGAGTTAGATGAGTATGCACACCTTGGGCACACAACACCTGTTGCTCCACCAGCATCGTTATGAAGGTCTCCATCCGAGATGCTACAAGCCGGACAAGCCATTCCATATGAAATAAAACCCTTTCCTACTTCTATGCTGATAAAAAAACCTTCTTCCATAATTTTGTGTACTGTTTAATTAATGTTTATGCTATGTAAGCCCTGAAATTACTATTACGTAATTGGAAGAGACTGTTATTGGATAAAATGTGTTTTTGCTGTCTAGCGCTTATGAAGACCTCTGATTTGAATCGCAAGAAGAGACACCTACTATATATTCATTTTTTAATTTATTTATCAATTAATTGTTATAAAAATGTTCACACTTTTTTCCCAACGTTTCATAAGTTAGCGCCACAATTAAATTATAACCACAGGATACCCTTATCTCTCCAAAGAATTTCAATCGCAAGTAGTTTTTCATGATAAAATACATTGTAAATAAAAATGTGTCTCGTTCGAATGCGTAATGAGAACTGTACCATTTGGTGCGTAATCAGTAATGTTTATAATTTAGAATTACTTGCAGACTTTTACAGCAGTTTCTTTGTCAAATCCATTATTATAATGACGACAGATTTATTTACATTAATATATAGTTGAAATATAACATATTATCGTTACAAATATCTGAGAATTGAAACAATTACAAAACGTAATCCGTGTTGTCTTCAATTAAATTTAAAAGTTTCAAAGTATCCCACATGAAAAGGTCGTTTTACATTTGAAAATGTCGTATTTTTGTATCAAAGGAAATTGTTTGTTGTGAAGTTGTCTCTGTTTCAGAATAGGATGAAGGCTGGTTATCCAAATAATACCAAATAAAAATTCAGTATACGTTACGAGAATAGGAAGAAGGCTGCCTATCCAAATAATACTAAATAAAAATTCAGCGTAAGTTACATAAAATTTTAAGTTTCTTTCATTGTATGCGGCTTTTGTTCTAAGTTATTTAACACAAACAAAATGAAGGAAAATTACCGTCATTTCTAAAGATATAAATTTGCAACTAATTTATGTTTTTATTTACTTATAAAGTGAAATCTACAGAATGAACCAACTTTTCTTAATTTTATATTTTGGCACTGTAACTCATAAAAATGTTTGTGTTCATAATAGGTATATCGTGGTAGTGTTCACCTAGAAAGTACTCTGCTGTTTACTTACATATCATATAGTTGGGATATTACCATTGAGATTGGAACAAATTCTACTAAAGTATAAGTGATACCATAATACCCAACTGAATTCAGTTGACCTAGAATACTTAACTTTGGTTTGTTACAGTTGCATCGACGATGTATCAATGTAATATGCGTGTAATCATACGAATAAGTCACACGATTGACCATACTCGTAATAAGTACAAGAAATTCGCGTTGTTTCTTTAGAATTAAGTACATGTTAGAATAGTTTACTCTCTGCCAAACCTTCGCGTATGCTCGCGAATACAGCAGGTATAGCAAGGTTATCTGTCTTTGACACGTGTTTTACCTAGCAGTGTATTTCGAAAAATATACTATGTTTGTGGAAACTCCAAAAACGAATCACGCAAATGAATCCTGAAACGGTAGATGCGGAGAACAGAGAGCCACGAATAAATGGTTGATTTTAGAGAGCTGAAGTACACGTAAACCGCACACCGGCGTGACCAAATAGGTCAGCAAACGAAAAGCTGTGATGTGACGTGGAAACTTGAAAACCTGTACCAGTGTGCTAAACAGTTGTCAAGGGTTTGAAAAACATCAGTATGTAGCTTCAATAGACAGACGTATTTTGTGTATGTCAAACGATAACATCTCTGTTTAACGTCCTGTCGCCACTGAACTACCAAAAGACCAAGTACTATCTCAGAGAATACCTGGAAAAGCAATTGGTAGAGGCTTTGGTGAAATAATCATCTGAAATTTCGATGAATAAATTGTAAAGCTATGCAAAACATAGGGTCTACACGAGAAATTCTTTTGAATATGATACTTCGTACCTGCTAAGTTGACAGAACTTTGCTCCGTATGATAATCTGTAAACGACCATTAAGCACGATTTTGCAAGACGATCGCATGAATAATGTAATAACCACTCGCGGCCAACTGAAAGAAGATTAGTGGACCTTAAAAATACGAAGCCATACAGTCAAAGAGCGTAAATTTTCTAATTGGTAGCGGGTGAAAAAGATACCAAAGACCCCATAATATTGAAACAATGCTTCATGGTACTTATGACAGGGAATTAATTATCGGTATGCATTGTGGTTATCAAAATAAACGTTACTATTAGTATGGCATTCTGAATAACTTATAGGACCATGGCTAGACTCTATTCACCGATAACACGATCTGTTCACTCACTTCAATGCTAAATAATACGCTACTGATCCTCTGCCTGCATCTCAATTTACTGATATTAATGAGCGTTGAGTGTGCTTTGAGTAGTAGAAGACTTCGCGAAATAAAAGAAACTGTTGTTAAAAGAACAGTTGCAAAATTGTCATATTTATTTCTCTTGCCGGTTTAAAGCACGTAGTGCCCTTCTTGAAAGCTGTCACCTTATGTGTCCAGTCTAGCAAGGAGTCAGAATGACTGGTCTGTGTTAGGTATACGTACTACGGCTTTCATTTGTGCAGAATTGATTTCAGCAATGTGTTCTTTAAGACACGTAAATTGCAAGGGCTGTTACTTTAATGTAGAAGATACATGGTTGATGGGACGACTTGTACGTTCTTCAGATCTATATGAAGTATGATGTGTAGCCATCTCTGTTTTGTTACATTGTACGTCCGTTTCCAGAGAACTTAAGCCATAATTATCAACCTGGCTGCAAGGAACGTGCTACTTGAAATGAACGGACGACCGAAACGGTCTGTCCAAATACCCCGATTAAGAAGGGATATTGTGTTCCGTGAGAGGTATTAATGAATATGGAGAACCTATTCTGATGTCACAAATATAACCAAACACTTCTATTGCAGTTTTCCACATGGAAAAAAAACAAGGATTATAGCTTGAGATCTTGTCAATGTTAGGGTCATTATAAAAGGTCGCTACGTGATATTGACAAGGACGAGAGAAGAAAACATCAATAGGTCCGTTGGCACAACATTCCCGGCATCAAGCTGAAGGTATGTACAGAAATTACCGAAAACCTAATCGAGTTAAGTGAGACAAAGATTTCAAACTTATAATTCCAAAGTACTAAACGTTAACTTCTGACTATAGACTGTGGAATCACTGCAGATTCTTAGCAGTGACACACTTCTTGATGAATTGTCCGAAAACTGTCTTGAGCAGTTAATTCAACAACTTTTACGCAATGGAAATATTTTGGACTATGTAGCAACGAACATGCCTAACCTTATTGACGGTGTCGGTATACAGGGTGAGTCATAAACGAGGAAAAATATTTCGTGCAAATTCTTACACACTGAGCTACAAACATAAATTCGTTTTCCGCATGTTCCTATGTCAATAAATGAAAATGCAGTTGAATGGTAAAAATCTGGAAATATGAAGTGGACTTTCGGGTGTTATTGTGCGCCGACATTGGCCAAGTGGACAGTTCGGCAACAGGGCACAATATGGGAGTGTTGTAGGTAGTCTAGCCGCTCAAAATATATAATACCTGCCAGCGAAAACTGTACGAGATAGATGTGAGCGCTGTCATTGCTCGCAGTGTCATTCAGACCGTCGCTTGAAGCCACATGCCTCGCCTTCTCGTGAGCGGCTAGACTACCTACAACACTCGTATGTTGTGCCCTGTTGCCAGTCTGTCCCCTTGGCCAATGTTGGCCCACTGTAACACCCAAAAGTCCACTACATGTTTCCAGATGTTTACTATTCAACTGCATTGTCATTTATTGACATAGGAACACGCGGAAAACGAATTTATGTTTGTAGCTCAGTGAGTGATGAAGTATTTTTCCTCATTTATGACTCACCCTAAGGAGATTTGGGGATTAGTGTTCATAATGTCATCACATTTACCATGATAACCATAGTTATAAATTCACCAAGAAGGCTAGGAGAGATTTTATACTGTAAAAGAACAGTTAAGCGTTATTGGCATCTATAACACCCAAGGAATGTACATCATAGCACTCTACTGCACGGGCATTCACAGCCAAACCGTCGTGTGTCGAATAAAAACCGCTATAGCTGTGCTGACTCGTTAGTTACAGGCACGACCGCCTTCGTTATGTTTGAAATTACACCCTCAGATGACAAAATTGAGTAAAGGTAGTATGGGTCAAACCAAACCACGTTGCCAGTCCGATCGCAATCCTTTCCTTAAAATTCAGGAAATTCTGCTAAAATGATTAACACGTGGCTGTGAACCTGGACCCTGACGGGACCTGCGCCAAGTGTGAGCAGTGTGACCGTCCATTGATGTCCTGTGAGGGTTGGGATTGCACTACAAAGCATTTTTATTGAATATTGCAACTTAACGATATAAATACAAATTTAAGAAACCGGTCGCACCTGTAACCACAACTGCTGCAGCGGCTTTTATTGAACATGCAAACGGACATCACTTACCTTCATTGCGATGGATGTCGTCAAATCACAAAGCGGGTCTAAAGCTTCTCTACTGTGCCTCGCCTATTTATCTCGTGTGGCAATAAAAGACAGCAAAAGGAAAGCTAAAGCTTTAAATTTCACACTTATAAAAATTGTATAAAATAAACATTCACGCAAGGGGATCATGCATCTGTAACATCGTTGACGGCCGCACAGACTCCCATGTGGACGACATAGAAATATGCATTCCTGGCGTTGAGAAACAACTTGACATTTTAAAAAGAAATTATCGTATTCACGACCTTCGCCTGAAATTTCGGCTATCTGCATTACGGATGTTTTCGTGATCGACAACTTGCCTGCACCTCAGCTCTGCAGGAGACATTCCTTTGGCAGACGTTGATGTAAAGTTGTAAACAGTACCACTAGCACTGCTTATTACCCGACAAAGCCAAGTTGCTGTGCGATAATATCGGGAACTAACTTAGTGACGTGACACGGTACAGCCATGCTCCAGTTAAAATAGGCGTTCTCTATTACAACGCAGCGCGAACAAGGAAGATGAAAACGGATAATGTTTGCGGGGTCAGGCTTGATGACCTGCTGTTAACGTCGTTAGATATTTCGAGCTTTACAGTATCGAGAATGAGCGGAGAACCCAAAATTCTGGCATTTCTTCTCACCATGTCATTGTTTATGACGTAATATCTTGTGAACTATGTGTCGTACAGGATTCTTACACTTACGGCGACCGTCCTCTTGGTTTGAGGGTCATGTGTGCAAAATTTCATTAAGATTGGAACTGTAGATTTGTATGCAATACGTACAGACAAACAAACAAACACACTGACACACTGCTTTATATACAAAGAAGAAGAAGATTCGAATACAGACAAATCATTTTGGGATCTAAGAGTAAAAATATGTGAAACAGTATTTTTTTTTTTAATTGAAGGTTTAGGGTGGAGTCTCCTGTTAAAATGAAAAGCAGCTGTTTTAGAAAGATGAAAGTAGCATGATGGTTGTGTAACTACAAAGCGGTCAGACACGTTAATATGTTTATTCTGTGCAAAAGAGTCTTGATATACTTATGGTTCTAAATAAAATCCTTTTAAGAGGTATGTCTGAAGAAAGTCATTTTCGTATGGCAGCAGAGAAGTAAACGTCTCAATAATTATCCATACATTTTCACTATGAAAATCTATTTTTGTTTTCTGGAGAAACGCTCAATGAACCTTTCTGTAGTTGCATCAAGCTACTATACTGCTGTTCAACTTGGAAAAGGTTGTGTCGTTTCGCTTATTTTTGTGTTATGTTCACAGTGGGGAAACTTGTCTAGAACTAGAAGTTATACACCTACAGCGTTAATTAGTTTAATTGCAAAATTAATTTCGTAGACTTAAGTTTTCCTATGTAAATTTACAGCTACGATTATGTCGAAATTTAGATTTGCATCTAAATGTCCCGACATGTGCTTTTTATGCAAAGCACTAAATTCACATACAGAAGCTCACTGGCATATTTCAACTTAAGAACTTGTCTTCGAATTAGCATATCTGTAAAAATGGTATCAGACATTGATAATTTAGTGAAAAAGGAATACAGTTAATATGAATTGATATTCTATGTTCTTAAGTTTAATATTTAAATAAAATTATAATAAAACATGAATCTGTCAATTTAAATTTCGTTCTAAAGCGGTAACTATCGTAAAGGCTGTAACAGTCGTACGAAGTACCTTCTTGGCTGCTCCCTGATCTTTGCATCATCATAATTTTAGAACAAATTACTAATTTCATTGGTAGTTGTTATTATGCTGAATTTCATTGTAAGTTCTGATTACCACAACAGTCGTGACAAATAAATTTACCACGGATGGCGTTAATGAACATGGTTGCTTACTGTTGTGGCGCCAGCCAGCTCGCAGGAGCGGCTGTGCTGAACTGCTGGACCTGTTTGTGAGCCGGCCGTAGTGGCCGAGCGGTCTGCGGCGTGCCAGTCACAGTCTGCACGGCAGCTACGGTCGGGGGTTCGAATCCCCCCTCGGGCATGGATGTTTGTGTCCTCTTTAGTATAGGGTAGTTCATAAGTAGTTTGTAAGTTTAGGGACTGATGACCCTGCAGTTAAGTCCATTAAGCTTAACAAACATTTGAACATTTGAACTTGTTAGTGAGACTGTACCGGTGGAAAGCCGGTTAGCCCGACAAAGCCCTGGGCTCCCTCACAGAGTAACATATCTGTGGCTCCGTGCAAGTGTTACTCCGTGCATGTGTTTCAACCCCGTTATTTTGTTGGTGTGAAAAGAGGTGGATACATAAGTACACTTCAAAAGGATGAAATCACTAATTATTCCACTAATTATTATTCACTATTATTCACTAATTATTATTTTATTGATATCCGGTTTTCGTATCATATGATAGTAACGTAGTTTTTCCGAAACTATCAATAAATTAATAAACAACGATCTTGAAATCGAAGAGTTCTTCTACATTCATAATACTATAGACCCCCCCCCCCCCCCCCCCTAAATTAGTGAAGATATATAGCATATAAAATGCGGTCATCGTTCCCTAGAATTACAAACTACTTAAACTAACATACGATAAGGACAACCCCCCCCCCCCCTCCCGCCGGCCGGAGGGAAGACTCGAACCTCTGGCGGGAGCGCCCGCGCGGTCCCTGACATGGCGCCTAGAGCCGCAAGCCTATAAATGAAAGACTATGTATTTATCATGCCAACACAGTATTTGCTGTAATTTGCGGCCGAAATTTTGAGTCTGAGTGGCGGGTTTGTTGCGAATTACAGAAAGAGGGTCACAGAGCCGACTATAGCGGAATTTAAATTTTATGCCAAAAAAGCAGAAATGAGGTACTACCAATAATTAGTACGATAACAACATGATAAATCTAATACGAGGAGACAATTTCTATGCTTTTACTAACAATACAAAAAATACCAACTTTGATGAATCTAAACAGCTCTTGTCGCACCAAGTTATCCTCACGGTAAGCAAGTAAAATACATTTTTCCGTCCACGGGATTTAGTTTTAAAAGCTGCTAAAGAATATGTGTTCTTGCATATAAACAAGATGACATAGCTGTAAAATAGCATGTTACCACAATGGATTTTTAAGGGAAAATGAAGCTAAACGTGGACTTACGCACATTACGCCGTAAAGAAATGTTGATGAACTGACTGTGTGAGGAGTATTGTCAAATAAGAGTTCTGGTCAGAGTGTAATTGCTGTGCATGCACATACTGACATGACTTTTATTCCGGTTTCACTTCTTATAAATCGAACTATCAATTAGAGAGAAACAAGTTTAAAAGTACAGACAGTTCCAGTTTATTCAAGCATTAACTCTAGGAAGTATTGTCATTTCTAATAAGACAAAATATTATAATAAGTAGGAGAATGAACCAGGATCAATTGTCAATTATTATGTCCATTTTTCTTACTTGTAGAAGCTCTAGTCCACAATTACTAGATGATAACAAAACATTCAGTAAATTACAAAGGAGGGAGTGGCTTCGAATTTTTGAAACTATCTATAAGATGGTTGGTAAGCAATGACATTAATAATATGATTAAAAAGACGCTACTAGGAATTAGAAATAAAATATAATTAATTCAATAAAAAATTGATGCGAAAGTCATGCTATTAATGATTTAACGATAATAATTTCTGTATTTCTGGCCATCTAAAATGATTCGAACTCAGATCACTACATCACACTCTGTTAATAGTCTAAATTGCAGGGACTATAGTATCGCGTGAAATACCTTTTCTTAATTATACTGAATGTCTTAATACTTTGGATTTTTCCAACCCATTTAAGTTGCCAAAATGTTTGATTACAATTTGCAGCGCTGTTCAACCACAGAACAATTCCAAATTGTTTTTCATAAAGCGCTTGATTGGCGGAGTAAGTAAACAGTCTCATAAGATTAATATTTTAAAAAATATCTTCTTGAACAACCTTCGGTCTGCTCATAACGATGAAAAATGAAACCTGAAAGGCGCTGATAATCTCACTTCCCAGAGTTAATTAAATTGGAACAGCAGACTTTAAAAATACTTGTGTTCGATAAGTGACACCCGTAAAAGGATATTTGGTCGGGTTAACAAAGCATTCAGGTATAACATGTCAACACGTCAGTGAAAAAAGCATTCGGATTTCGTAACTAGATTTTGTCATCCGCAGATTGTGTCGCATTTTAGCGTGGTTGTGGACGGGCAGTGTGTTACAGCGCTTCACTTGCTACAATACTGGAATGTACGCCAGTACTGCTTTCTCCTTCCTTGCTTCTCGGACACATACACGACGGTGCTGCCGCTGTGGCGAGATTACCACTTGGCTTTACGAGTGATGTCAATCATAACAAGATCAACTTTATCCGAAATACGCCGGTCTCTGTTGAAATAAAACTGCAGCCACCACCACGAAAACGAATGGACTCGAGCCTCAGGACTAGCTGCACGCGCAGCCCTGAGAACAGCGCAACAGCCAATCATCACAGTCGACACACTCTGTCTCATTTTTGTTATTCCCACGGCGATGGTAGCTCTCTAACCGGTCAGTCAGCTAACCTCCTGAATACAATATCGGAGGGAGCATTTGAAATGCCATAAAAATCGACAGTTAATGAAAAATAAAGCCATTTTTGTCTTTCTTTAATTTCATGTGGACCCTGGAAAGTATGAAATGGTACATTGGAGAACAGTTTATTTTAGATTGTCTTGATATATATATATATATATATATATATATATAGGGTGTCCCAGCTATCTTGTCCAGCCGGCCGCGGTGGCCGAGGAGACTGAGGCGCTTCAGTCACGGTCTGCACGGCCACTACGGTCGGGGGTTCGAATGCCCCCTCGGGCATGGATATTTGTGCCGTCCTAGTTCGTAAGTAGTTCATGAGTAGTTTGTAAGTTTAGGGACTGATGACCCCGTAGTTAAGTCCCATAAGATTTACAATCATTTGAACTTTTTTTTTTATCTTGTCCACCCAAAATATCTCTGGAACAATAACAGCTATTGGAAAATGACTTTCACCGGTATCAATGTACGGCTGGGGCCCATGAATGTACATATTTGGAAACATTCTAAAACGAAAGCAAATGTGTTTTTTTTAAGACAAACTTATTTTTTTTAAATGGACGCGTTATATTTTTCTTCAGCAATCCATAGCATGACAAATCACAAAAACAATGGCGTTGATTGCATCGAAATATTCCAATTACATCCCGAGATATTGCGACGAGTAGTTGACGCTTGAAAAACCCGAAATGCGCTGGTAACGCACGTCCTGAGGTTCAAGCGGGTACCCCATGCTGCTCGTAATCGCGATGTGATTGACATGCGTAATCGCTCTTCCATACTTACCAAGAGGTCCGAAACGAATAATACGGTCTGCTGCCATCCTGCATTAAAGTCGTACATTCCAGCAGGTATTTATCCCATAGGCTAGGGTTGATGCGGTTCTGTAACATATCTGTGTACAGCATCGTTAGTCACAAAGTTAACTTCGCCTTATCGTTAATCCGTTACTAAAAAGGTAATGCTGTTTAAAGTTAAAACTTTAATTTACTGTAGATCTAGCGCAAGTGACAGTGAATCATTCACTCATAATAGTAAAATTCATGTTGATGGTTTTAGTGAAACGAGCAAGTGGACTAAAGGTTTTACCGTTGTTTAGATAAAAATGTTTTGATTCGGGAACGAAACCAAATGTGTTTTTAACACAAACTTATGTTTTTTTAAATGGACACCCTATATTTTGGCCCACTTTAGGTTACGATAGTAACACTAAAAGTGGGCCTTTGCGATGGTCTTTTGACAGCTTGAAATTTAAATGAAAATAACGGCTTAACTAGTCATCTGACACGAAAATTGAATAACCTAATTTGTAGAGGAGAAAATTCTCTACAACTTGGCTCTCTTATGTTTTCTTCATATCTCGTATCGTTTGAGACATATTTGCAAAAATAACGGAGATTTGACACCCTCCACTGAATTAACGAAAACCAGCCGTTAGGAGATGTCACGTGACATTCCTCGAGCAGAACTCTCTGTGGCATACGCCATCTTGCGCTTATTTGATGATTTTCTTATTGTAACTTACACTTTGTCATTTCAAAGCAATGGCGCATTGAAGAATGAACAAAAACACATCGTTCTTCGTACGATAAATGATATTCTGGTGTCTACATATGCCATATTAGCATCAGTTAACAACGGCCATCAATAGTATGAGATTATAATACACATCTTCTGATTGATAGCCGTAGCGTAGTGGGAAAGGCGTTAGACTATGATGCGAAAGGTCGGTGGTTTGGAACCCGTCACTCCATAATTTTTTTCCTTACAAGGGTTTCAGACACTCTTATTAATTAATTTTTTATTATTTAGATTATTATTTTGGTCCAAAATGTTTGCAAAAACGTATAAAACTACAAATCTAAAGTGGGCCGTAAAACACGTCAGTGCGATTTTTTTTTCTTCAGCAATCAATAGCATGACAAATCACATAAACAATGGCGTTGATTGCACCGCAATATTCCAATTACATCCAGAGATATTGCGACGAGAAGTTGACGCTTGAAAAACCCGAAATACGCTGCTAGCGCACGTCCTGAGGCTCAGGCGTGAACCCCATGCTGCCCGTAATCTGCGATGTGATTGACATGCGTAATTGCTCTTCCATACTTATCAAGAGGTCCGAAACGAATAATACGGTCTGCTGCCATCAACTCTCATAAGCACATAATGGTTTTCCTCTTGCACGCATTATTGATGCTTGTACAGCCATCAAAGAGGAAACAGTAGCACGAAGTGGGGCGTATTTCATCCGCAGAGTGACCCTATGTATGCAAGCCAATGGTTATCACTTTGAGCGTGATATGTGAACACTATGTTTAGTATGTAGTGCTGGTACCACAGTGCAAGTTTCTACAAAGGGCCATTTTACTCAGTGATGTTCAAAAACATTTGTTTGAAACAATTTGTCATGTACGCATTAGATAAACATAACATTGATAGCTATGTGATAATAAAACTAATTGGTTAAACATGTTTACATTCGTCTTCTATGTCTTACCTGAACTTCCCGAATCAAAACATTTTTACCTAAACAACGGTAAAACCTTTAGTCCACTTGCTCGTTTCACTAAAACCATCAACATGAATTTTACTATTATGAGTGAATGATTCACTGTCACTTGCGCTAGATCTACAGAAAAGTAAAGTTTTAACGTTGAACGGCATTACCTTTTTAGTAACGGATTAACGATAAGCGAAGTTAACTTTGTGACTATCGTTGCGGTACACAGATATGTTACAGAACCGCATCAACCCTAGCCTATGGGATAAATACCTGCTGGAATGTACGACTTTAATGCAGGATGGCAGAAGACCGTATTATTCGTTTCGGACATCTTGGTAAGTATGGAAGAGCAATTACGCATGTCAATCACATCGCCATTACGGGCAGCATGGGGTTCACGCCTGAGCCTCAGGACGTGCGCTAGCAGTGCATTTCGGGTTTTTCAAGCGTCAACTCGCGTCGCAATATCTCGGGATGTAATTGGAATATTTCGATGCAATCAACGCCATTGTTTTTGTGATTTGTCATGCTATGGATTGCTGAAGAAAAATATAACGCGTCCATTAAAAAAAAAAGAAACATAAGTTTGTCTTAAAAAAATTGCTTTCGTTTTAGAATGTTTCCAAATATGTACATTCATGGGCCCCAGCCGTAAATTGAGACCGGTGAAAGTCATTTTCCAATAGCTGTTATTGTTCCACAGATATTTTGAGTGGACAAGATAGCCGGGACACCCAGTATATGAAGAATGTCATTTCCTTTTAAGAATAAAAACTTGCCTCTAAACACTTAAAGCCCAGACATTTTGCTGGAAGACGTATACCTACTCGGTAAGACGAAGTTATCTTCGCTACACTTCCAATCAAATCAGTGAATGCGGAAAGCAGAAAATGGCCACTGCGGCCGGCAAATATGAGATAGCATGATACTACCGTCAACAATATTATGCGACTCTTTCGAGGAGCAACATCGCGTGTACTCTACAATGGTCGTCTCACTCATGCTATATTGATATGTCGACGGTGTGTCAAAGTTGTCCGCTCTCCGCATTGTTGTATGCGTTTGCATTGGAACGGTAGATTTGTGAACTCCGTCAGCGTCTTACTGGGATGCCACTCGGTGACCATACATTTTGCTGCACTGCTTATGCGGACGATCTCGTCCTCGTTCTTCGCAGCGACGCATAGGGAAGGGAGTGCTTGGCATGGGTTACCACAAATGGTGAAGCTTCCGGCAGCTATCTTAATGTCCAAAATTCGGACGTCATGCCTCTAGTCAGATAGTCAGATGTAGTGCTTCCTGCAGACAACACAGCTCCTTTTCGAATAACTACAACCATCCGATGCTTAGAACTCGATTTCACGATCTCCGTCGACTACCGGCACGCACTAACCCAGTTACGCACTTGGTTCCTCGATTATTGTGCCGCGCGGGAGTAGCCGAGCGGTTTGGAGCGCCAAGTTCCGGATCGCGCGGCCTCCCGCGTCGGAGGTTCGAATCCTCCCTCGGGCATGGCTGTTTGTGTTGTCTTTAGCATAAGTTAGTTCATAAGTAGTTTGTAAGTTTAGGGACTGATGACCCTGCAGTGAAGTCCCATAAACTTTACAAACATTTGAACATTTCTATCATTGCCTTCGGGTCCTCGACGTTCTACAGCGGACACAATAGATTAATATATATTTGGCGCCTTGTATCCCTCAGTGGCACAAAGATTTCCCATTCCACCATCCATGGCATTTCGCATGTTAGCTGCATTGGATTCGTATGTTTGCCACGGCTTACTGTTCAAGATAAGATATGAGATCCTCACTTTCCCATGGAAAATGGGCTGACTATGCCTGTTCCATGTGCCTGAAAGAGCGACAGCCGTTTCCATCAGTTCTCAAATGATGGTGTGACGTCGTAGTCCCAGATACCTCACCAGGGAGGACCTCGTACCACGCTCTCTCTCTCTCTCGGCTTCTATCCTGCTTTCAGAAGTTCCATCGCCATCTCTACATCTACACAAATATTCTGCAAGTGACATTGAAGTGCATGGCAGAGAGTTCATCGAACGCTTTTATGTTTCTCTACAGTTCCATTCTCTAATAGCGCACGGAAAAATGAACACATTAATCTTTCCGTTTTCGGTATGATTTCTCTTATTTTATTTTGATGATCATGACTTCCTATGTAGGTGGAAGCTAACAAAATATGTTCGCATTCGGAAGAGAAAGTTGGTGAAAGAAATTTCGCAAATAGATCTCGTCGAGACGAATTACGCCTTTGTTTTAACGATTTTCACCACAACTCGTGCATCATTTCCGTGAGACTCTCTCTCCTATATCGCGATAATACAAAACGAGCTGCCCTCCTCTGAATTTTCTCTAAATCGTCTGTCAGTTCCACTTGGTGAGGATCCCACCAAAATAGGATGCACAAGTGTGTGCACACCGTTTATTTAGTAGGAATGTTGCATCTTCTAAGTGTTATGCCAACGAAACGTAGTCTTTGGTTCGCTTTCCCTACAATATTTTCTATGTGTTCTTAACAATGTAAGTTGCTTGTAATTGTTACTCCTAGATATGTAGTTGAATTTACGGCCTGTAGTTTAGACTGCTGAATCGTGTAAATGAAGTTTAACAGATTTATTTTAGTGGTCATATGGATGACTTCACACTTCTCATTATTAAGCGTCAATTGCCACTTTCGCACCACGCTGATATCTAAATCATTTTGCAGTTGCTTTTGATCTTCTGGTGACTTTACTAACCGATAAGTGACAGCATCAGCAGCGAACAGTCTAAGGGAGCTACTCAGATTATCTCCTACATCGTTTATAAAAATACGGAACATTAGGGGCCCTACAGCACTTTCCTGGGTATGTGATCAGAATATTGCGTCTCCACTTCTCCTTCCTTACCGATGGAATTGTTGTATTGAAAAGTTCATGCAGCAACAGCAGTCTAACTAACTTACGTCCCAGTTGAGCGTCATCGCAGCGGCATGCGGTTAACAACCTCGGCTATGGAGGCGGCTGACGTGGATAATTAAAACACGACTCAGCGCCAGAGTATTTGCTGCCGAGGTACAGAGTTCTCACGTGCGATGTGGGAAGAGCCGAGTCAAGGGAAAACAATTTATAACTCGCTTAGCTTCCGGTCACACACAGCAATGAAGCAGCAGGAGGAAACTTGAAGACACCTTAACTGCATCCCAGCGTGAAAGCGGCACGCTAGGGAAAAAAACTGAAGAAAGAGTCAGTAAGGGAGTTTACAGTATTACTATTGGCGATTTATTGTTTCCTCTGTAATGCGTAATAAAATTTAAAGGTCGCATTTAGAAATACCATAATTATCTCCCATTGTGGCACATAGATTTTAAAGTTGGCTCAAAGGTGCCTACAACATTCCTGTGTAATGGTGCCAAAGCTTGGAGACTTCCTTGCCCTCTATTAGAATTAGGTTATGAAAATTCATCGTAAAGTTGCACTATTTAAGAGTTGGTAACTAGTTTCGGACTTAATCGTCCATTTTCAAACCTTTGGTCTTATTCGAACCGTAATAATACACTGCATGAAGCAAACGACTGATAAAATCTGTACCGATTTTAAATTTTAATGTAATTATATATTAACAGTGGATGACGTACAGATTTTATCAGTCATTTGTTTCATGCAGTGTATTATTACGGTTGGAAAAAGGCCAACGGTTTGAAAATGGACGATTAAGTCCGAAACTAGTTACCATCTCCTAAATAGTGCAACTGTGACGGAAAAATAAATTGTTTTCTGAATTAGGTTAGTTGCGCTGAGACTAAGGGCCAACGCCTGAAGTGGGTTATTGGGTGATTTATTTTATTTCAATTTCTAGGACAAAAGTGGCGGTGGCAAGTATCCTTTTCTCGGGGTCTTTTTTGTTTCTTAACAGGGGAATAATTTCAAAAATCAGTCTTCTTTTTATTCCAGCCTTCAACTCTCATCGAGGTGAGGAGTCGCCAATGCGTTTAACGAAGGTTCAAGAGGCAAAATAGGCAGAACGAATCACAGCAAGCAACGCAGCTCAAAGAATCGGGAACGCAGAACTCGTGTCCAATAACGCCGAGAAAAACGTAAAGATAGTTTGCGACAACATATCTCGCCCCTGAAGACATCACTGTTTGCCACAGAACAGTTATCCCTCCTTACAAATCAAGATGTTTCCCTCCCCACATGTGATGTAGAAAATGCTCCACGAGTGTACCCTACGCCATCTAGCTTTAGATTTAGCCTTAGAGAATGCGGAGCAAGAATGAGGCGTGAACAATACAGCGCCACTTACAGAGTACGAGAACGAGAGAGACACTAAACCAGTCACACATTACCAGGATCATTATTTGGTCAGTTACAGACTTTGTAACCTACTTATTAATAAACTATATCCAAATACAGAATCTGTAAAAGGAAATTTTTTTTATTGTTTCGTGATTAATTTCAACTGTACGAGACTCTTCACCAATACCGTAACTCCTAAATTTTCCGGTGACTTTCTATTCTCCGTCCTGCAGTATTTTACAATGCTAAAATGATTTCATATCTAGTGGAGAACATTAATTTAACTGTTTTTAATATTTTACTACAATATTAATTCAATGCATTATAACAACACAGCAAAGCGTGGCCGGGTCTGATATATATTGATGGGAGGACGGCGATTGATCCTTTCCTCAGCACGAATACAAACCAGACCCGAACTCTTATAAAAATCGGCGACATGCCTCGAGTAATGATATTGCGCAGGGGCACTGCGTTAGTAATGAGTGAATAGGTCGAGAATTCGCTTCTGACGGGAGGCGTGCTAGGCCTTGGTGATCACTGTGTCCCAGTGGCATGGTGGTCAGCAAGGTCGTCTAGCAAGCATCAGACCCGGGTTAGAATCCCGGCTGGAAACAAATTATCAACTGTTCCCATTGATTTATTTCAATTATATTTATTGTCTTAAATTCCTGTGTGTGTTAAATACAAAGCTTTTGTGTCTTATCATAAACAAACGCCTTTTATTTAGTTGAAAAGACGGAATACAGGCCAAAGAAATTCAGGGGTAACGTTGCAAAGCTAAATGAGATGGATTGATCAGGGAGGATGAGTAGGGAAATGGTCGGCTTCGGCTTATTGGCCGACTAGAACGGATTACAAAAATATCAAGTATGGTAAACCCAGCTGGCTTTTGTCACATGGCTTCCCTAAAAGAATGTATCAAGGCAGTGAGGTAGATGCAGTATTTCTATATTTCCGAAAAGCATTCGACTAAGACGATGCCTCCGATTACTGCCAAGAGTAAGATCGCGTGGGCTATCGAGTGATGTTTGCAACTGGATTGAGTAGTGTTTTGTCGAGAAGGCGCAGATAGATTTCTTCAATTGAAAGTAATCGAAATATTTAAAAGTATTTCCGGTTGGGTCCCAGGGAAATGTGTTCGTGTTGTGTATTCAAATTCAAATGTTTGTAAATCTATCGGACCAAACTGCGTGGTCATCAGTCCGTAGCCCACAAACTACTTAAACTAAAATAAACTAATCTAAGGACAACACACACACCCATGCTTCAGGGAGGACTCGAATCTCCGACGGCAAGCAATAGCGCGCTCCGCAGCGAGGTGCCTTACAACGCTCGGCTACTTCACCGCAGCGGTGTTGTGTGTTAATGACCTTGCGGACACTATTAATAATAACCTCAGACTTAAGATATACGATCCAATACCTCTTCCAAATTTTTGATTCCGAGAAAATTTGTGGTCTTTAAGTTATGGAAAATGAGATATACTATTACTGGGGAATATTTACTTGCTATCCTTGTAAAAAAAAAATCTTCTGATTGTCTACTTATTCAATAACAGCAGCCAGAACGAATTACGCTGAATAAATTGTACCTTTGGAAAACATGGTTTCTAATTTTGGGCGTTGTGGTTTCCAGATTACAGGTTGGAAATAAACAGCCGACCGCAGTGGCCGTGCGGTCTGCGGCGTGCCAGTCACGGTCTGCACGGCCGCTGCGGTCGGGGGTTCGAATCCCCCGTAGGGCACGGATGTTTGTGCCGTCTTTAGTATAAGCTAGTTCATAAGTAGTTTGTAAGGTTAGGGACTGATGACCCCGTAGTTAAGTCCCACAAACACTACAAACATTTGAATTTTTTGGAAATAAACACCAAAATTTAGTGAAGTAGCGTAACAAACCATTTATCAATACCAGATGATTGTTTCCAAAGTTCAGAGCTGTGCATCGGAATTCTAAAGAGCATATTTCTCTACACCACAACACAGACGTAGCTGTGCAGAACAGACTGTTCAGAGCGCTACCTTCCTACTCACAAGAATGGCCTGCGGTACCGATTGTCAGAACTAGATACAGAGGGCAGCACCGAGGTATTCGGGTAGCCTGGAATTAGGCAAGCACACAGGGCCGGGCAAAGGCACGTGCGGAACGTGCGGTGGCGCGGGGAGGCACTTCTGTTGTACTGGCCGGCGACATGGCGAGGGGCCGCGGCGGAGCGGCCGAGCGCATTCACGCGCTATGCTACGATGCGCGAGGCCGTTCCCTGTCGGGGGTTCAACTCCCCCCCCCCCCGGGCATGGATGTTTGTGCCATCTTTAGTATAAGCGAGTTCATAAGTAGTTTGTAAGTTTAGGGACTGATGACCCCGCAGTTAAGTTCCATAAGCTCTACAAACATTAGAACATTTTAACATGGCGAGGGGGGGGGGGGGACTTTTGTCACAACTGTTTCTTCTTTTGAAAGTGTCCACTGTTGTGTTTATATGGTCGCTAAGTAAGGAAGCTATTTTTTACCAATCGTTGCCTTCATTTGTAGGTATTGTGTTTTGGCAGTTGGCCGAGGGAGACAACACAAGTCAGAAGCAGTTTTATTGCTTTCCTTGATCACGGAAAAAGAAGCGTGTCTAAATTTATAACTTGGGATGTAATAGGTACGTGCTTTTAATGTGCATTACAATTAGTATTTGGCACGCACGTTGCTCATAAGTTAGACTTTTTTCCTTCAAGACAGCATATAGCAGTGTTTTCAATCTTTTCAAATATGCGTCTTCCCCCCTTCCAAGTAAAAATATTCTGGCGTCCCCCGTTCTCCCACAAAGGGGTCGCCAGAATATTTTTACTTGGAAGGAGGCGCATATTTGAAAAGGTTGAACAGGGCGTTTCCCCTCCCCCACATCCTCACGAACCGTAACAAAACTACGTTATCTCAAAGGAAACATATCAAATCTTCTTTAGTTTGCTATAGCTTTCTGGTAAGTTGTTGAACGAAGTTTTGTGTGTGTGGTGGGGGGCGGTTTTTTCTTTCTTTTTTCGAAATGGAACACATCCTACCAAGTATTTCAATGCGACTTGCATGGTATTTATGTAGATGCTATTTCCGACAGAAAAATATTTTGCTTCACGAGGGTTTCACATTACAGGCAAGACTCAGAAGCCAATTATGCTCATTAACAAAGGTCCTACTCTACGGATAATTTGTAATTAGGTGGATCTTGTTTTTCGAATTTTTCAGAATTACTTATTGTATCATGTTATTGTACCTATCGATTCGTTCTTGAAAACAGTTTTCGGGCTTTGCGCTTATTTATCATTAAAACAATGTATTACAAAACAATCTATGATCTATTCAATTTATAATTAATGTTACACAACGAACTTCGTAATTTCAAATGTTCAATTGTTTGTCAAGCTTAAGGGACTTATCTGCGGGGTCATAAGTCCCTAAACTTACAAACTACTTATGAACTACCTTCCACTAAATACGACACAAACATCCATGCCCGAGGGGGGATTCGAACCCCCGACCGTAGCGGCCATGCGAACTGACTGGCGCGCCGCAGAGCGCTCGGCCATCGCGGCCGTCGTAATTTCATCATTAAATAAATTTCGCTTGGACATACGTTTTAGTATTACTGTACCTCCAGTACATGTTCCTGCGACGCGAACCTCCAAGCGAGACATTACGAGCCTCCCGGGGGTCGACAACCACAGGTTGAATACATCTACATCCATACTCCGCAAGCCACCTGATGGTGTGTGGCGGAAGGTATCTTCAGTACCACTATCGGTTCTCCCTTCGATTCCAGTCACGTATTGTTCGCGGAAAGAAAGATTGTCGGTATGCCTCTGTGTGGCTTCTAATCTCTCTGATTTTATCCTCATGATCTCTTCGTGAGATATACGTTGGAGGGAGCAATATACGGCTAGACTCCTCGGTAAAGGTATGCTCTCGAAACTTCGACAAAAGCCCGTACCGAGCGACAGAGCATCTCTCCTGCAGAGTCTTCCACTGGAGTTTATCGATCATCTCCGTAAGGCTTTCGCGATTACTACATGATCCTGTAACGAAGCGCGCTGCTCTCCGTTGGATCGTTTCTACTTCCTTTATCAACCCCACCTGGTACGGATCCCACACCGGTGAGCAGTAAGCAGTGGGCGAACAAGTGTACTGTAACCTACTTCCTTTGTTTTCGGACTGCATTTGCTTAGGATTTTTCCAATGAATCAAAGCCTGGCATCTGCTTTACCGACGATTGATTTTATATGGTCGTTCCATTTTAAATCACTCCTAATGCCTACTCCCAGATAGTTTATGGAATTAACTGCTTCCTGTTGCTGACCTGCTATAGTTTAGCTAAATGATAAAAGATCTTTCTTTCAGTGTTTTCGTAGCACGTTACACTTGTCTACATTGAGATTCAATTGCCATTCCCTGAACCATGCGTCAACTCGATGCAGATCCTCCTGAATTTCAATAGAATTTTCCATTGTTAGAACCTCTCTATATACTACAGCATCATCCGCAAAAAGCCTCAGTGAACTTCCGATGTTATCCAAAAGGTCATTTATATATATTGTGAACAGCCACGGATCCACGACACTTCATGTGGTACAACTGACATCACTCTTACTTCGGAAGACCTCTCTCCATTCATAATGACATGCTGCATTCTGTTATCTAGGAACTCCTCAATCCAATCACACAATTGGTCTAATAGACCATATGCTCTTTGTTCATTAAACGTCTGTGGGGAACTGTATCAAACACCTTCCGGAAGTCAAGAAACACAGCATCTACCTGAGAACCCGTGTCTATGGCCCCCTGAGTCTCGTGGACGAAATCCATGCTGATCTCTAAAAAGCGGATTTCTAGTCTCCAGAAAAGTCATTATATTCGTACATAATACATGTTCCAAAATTCTACAACTGACCACCGTTAGATATATGGGCCTATAGTTCTGCACATCTGTTCGAAGTCCCTTCTTCAAAACGGGGATGACCTGCGCCATTTTCCAATCTTTTGGAACGCTACGTTCTTCTAGAGACCTACGGTTCACCACTACAAAAATGGGGGCATGTTTCTTCGCGTACTCTGTGTAATATCGAACTGATATCCCATCAGGTCCTATGGGCTTTCCCCTTTTGAGCGATTTTTTTTTCTATCCCTCAGTCAATTATTTCGATATCTGCCATTTTGTCATCTATGCGACAACACTGGCATACATGAAAATTTAGTTGCTCATGATCTATTTTCTAAGTGCCAACCGACGTGCCGCAGTGGATACACTGTTTCCAGCTAGATCACAGAAGTTAGGCACTTGGCTAGCACTTAGTTTGGTCAGTGTCCGGCTCTGTCGAGCCCTGTTGGCAAGCGGGGGTGCACTGAAGCCATGTGAGGCTAACCGAGGCGTTCCTTGATTGAGAAGTAGCGCCTCCAGTCCCGAAAGCCAACACAACGGCGGGAGTGTGGGACACTGAGCACGGACCCCTCGATCCATTGACGCCTTCAGGCGGAGGATGACACGGTGGCCGGTCGGAAGCCGGTAGGCCTCCCGAGGCCTGTAAGACGCAGGTTACAGTCTTATTACTGCTTGAAAAATTGAGAAGTCGCCAAATAAGCACGTGTCGTCCCAATAGTTACGGTAAAATAAAACGAAGGAAAGTGAAGACTAGCTTGTTGCGCTTTATTGAGTAATTAGACGCGAAACAGCTAATACATGATAACGATGGCATGTGTCCAGTGGCGGTTTTTCAAATTAGAAAACGAAGTATATCGCATCAGTATTATTTTGCTAGCTTTAGTACCCAGCGTTGCCCGGGTATATCCGCATCTACAAACATATTTACTCTGCAAATCACATTTACGTGAATAGTAGAGGGTTTATCTAACCGCTTTCATAATGTTCATCTACCGTTCTATTCTCCAATAGCCGCGGTGGAGTGCCCGAGCGTTCTAAGGCGCCTCGCTGCAGAGCGCGTGGTTGCTCGCCGTCAGAGGTTCGAGTCCTCCCTCGGGCAGGGGTGTCTTAGGTTAGTTTAAGTTGTTTGTACGTATATGGACTGACGGCCATAGCAGTTTGGCCCAACAGTTTTAAAACCATTTTTATTCTCTAATAGCGCGCAGGAGAAAAGGAATATCTTTGCGTTTTTGATCTGGTTTATTATGATTGTCATATCTCCCTATGTAGGTGGCTGCTAACATAATTTTTTCGCATTCCAAAAGTTGGTGAAAGGAATTTCGCAAATTGATCTCCCTGCAACGAATAACACCTTTCTTTTAAGGATATTTAAGTTACTTGGTATATATTTATTTCAGTGTTATGTTAGTGCATCTCCTGACTCTTTTTTGTCACTTGCTGCTACCCCACTCTCTATTTCCCCTGTGTCTTTTTGCCCTGGAAGTGCGTTTTCACGCAGCGCGATACTAATGACATCATATGATACTTATGTTGTCATATCGCCTGAACAGTGTGTCCTACAATAATATAATTTTCCAGGTAGGAAACTGCGAAATGTGTTAAAAAGAGTCAGTAGTAAAGACGTAATAAATTGAAACCTGATGCGTGTTGTATCGGTTTTTCATGCATCTCATTGTTTATTATGTCATATCTCCTGAACTATGTGTCATTCTATGATACAATTTCGAAGATACTTGTTCGATAGTATATACGCAGGGATATTATAATTAAACTTTCAAATCGCTATAAAAATAACGCCACTGGCCCGAATGACGTCAAATTGCAACGGAATATTATCGGCGAATGGGGAAAATGCATGAAAGAAGACAAATAAATAGTGTGAAAATTTATCTATAGATGGCGCTGTAATAATCATAATTGCAAATGACAAATTAATCATACAACTATGTTCAAATGTTTGTAAATCTAAGGGTATTTTATTTCTGTGGTTATCAGTCCCTAGGCTTACAAACTACTTAAACTAATTCATGATAACGACAATACACATACACATACCAATGCCCGATGGAGGACTCCAACCTCCGACGGGGAGCAACCGCGTGCTCTGCAGCAAGGCGCCTTAAATCGCTCGGCCATTCCACCGTGGTGATCATACAACAATGGCTTAGTTGTAAGTTACGTGTTAAACTTTTCTATTCAGTGTACATGGGTATACAGGTGTGATACTGTTAGTTACCATAGCAATTTTGAATGGATAGTAAAGAAGTATTTTCCGTCGGATTTTACGCACCGTTCACACAGGTTTGTCCAATGTTCGGGCAATTCACCGTACACAACACGTTTGCACACCACCACTAGACTCCTCCTGCATTGCTGTGGCCACTTCTACCACTGATGTCGAACCAGTTCGTTTTCTAACTCTTCCAGGTAGCACACCAAACGAACGCATCTCCATATCCTTGGCAGTCGTCGGACGAACGACTTTTTTCAAACCTTTCAGTGTCCGGAGCGTCTGTAGAGTCACTTGTGCGGTCATCATTCTTGTAAAATAGCTTTACAAGCATAGCGCGACCCTTATTGAGAGGGTCATGGCGAAATGAGGAAAAGCCGTGTACCGGCTTGTTTATACCAACTTCAGTGAGTCGTGCGCATAATAGGTGTTTATCATTTACATAATGTGACACCTACAACGCCATCCATGATTACTTCTCACACTATTCTTCTTCTGCCTTACGTTTCCCCCCTTCTCCGATAAATATCCGTTGCAATTTTACGTCTTTCTGACCCGTGGTGTAATTTTTACAGATTTTTGAAAGTTCAACTTTAATAATAATCACCCTGTACACAATGTCTGGAAAGTGTCTCGCGAATACCATTAGTGGCGTAGAAGTAATGAATTGTAACGTAATGCCAAATACAGTAGTTTTACTGCATGAATAGTGGAAAAGTAGTAAGCGATAAACTTATTTTCTTATTCATTACGTGACACGGGCTGAGATGCCATGATCCAAGCGTAAAACTTTCCCCTGACGTCTCGCCCTTGTTTGCGGAAGGCATCCTCGGAGATGAAGCGACGAACTGCAAATAGAGTTCCAATGATCGCCGTATATATGCAAGCCATTCAGATGGCACCACTGTCAATCACGTGACGTAGCCTGCTCTGTGGTCTCTGATTTGCAATATTTTCGATTGAAATAATTGATTGTTATATTGTCACTGCAATGTTGAGATCCAAATTTTATCCAGTTGAACTTCTTCATCTGTTCTATTAAAAATATTTCGATGTTTAAAACTCTCTATGGCCTTTATGTACATAAGCGCATAATAATGTGATGTCTTTGCTATGATTCTCGTCTAGTTAAACTTTATTTCAACGTCACCTTCTTGATAAACATGTTCCGCTACGGCCGATTTATCAGTATGTCATAGGTGGCAGTTCCTTTTATGTTCACTCAGACGGTTGTTAACTCTTCTTTTTGTTTAACCGATGTAAACCTGTCCACAACTGAGAGGAATTTTATAGGTACCTAGTGTAGCCAGAGGATACGGCGTATCTTTTAATTTCTTATTCCTATATTCTTTTTAATATTTTTTATTTATTTATTTATTTTTTTTTGTGGTGGGGGGGGGGGCGGTGGGTTCTCAGCTAGAAAATGTTTCGTAGAAGTTTTGTATGTTGAATTTGTTGTAACTCGCTAAGTGCTCTCATTCTCAAATAGCGGATGAAACTCATTTCAGTAAACCTGCAACAATATCCATTGATCACTAGCTTGCAGAGGAATTTCATTACGCAGATCGAATAAAGAGTTTGAGCAATCAGAAGCTAGCATTTTTTATGGTCAGTTTTTTTATCTTTAGTGTGTTGTTATTTATTTTGTTTAATGTAAAATTGGTTAGTACTGTATATATTGTGCAAAGTAAATAAACATTTTTATTTTGTTATAATACTATTTTGTTCAAAATTTTCAAATGTTTGTACAGCTTCAGGGACTTAACTGCGGGGTCATCAGTCCCTAAACTTACAAACTACTTATAAACTACCTTATACTGAAAACGGCACAAACATCCATGCCCGAGGGTGGATTCGAACCCCCGACGGGAAATGGCCTAGCGTATCGCAACATAGCGCCTCAATGCGCTCGGCCACTCCGCCGCGGCTTACTATTTTGTTTTGCATAAAATACAACCGTTTATTTAATTTAAACATTTAAACAAATCTTTAAATTCGTATTATTTTTAAGAACTAGAATTATTTAAATCAAGATTATGACTAAAGTTTCAAGTTAGGTTCGCACACATTCCAAAAAATAAAAATATTTTAACATTACACATATTTTTTTTTAATTGAAGGCAATTTTGTAGCTTGACGGGGCGGCAGTTAGCCTTGCGTCGACCCTGCAATTCAGGGAAGTGCAGCACGATTTGTCACAGGTTTGTATGACACACGGCAGAGCGTCACGGACACCTCACCGAAGTGACATACTCCTGGAGATAGACTCAACCAATTCCGAGGAAGCTTCCTTACAAACCTTCAAAAATTGGCTTTAAATGATGATTCTAGGACTATAATTCAACCGCCTACATATCGCTCACGTAACGATCGGGAGTACAATATTAGATGAATTACAGCAAGACTAGAGCCATTCTACCCGCACTCCGCACGTGGACGAAACGAGAAAGTATCCTATTAACTCCTGATATGGGACGTTCCACTTGCTATGCGCTTCACAATGGTTTGCTTAGTATGGACGTAAATTAGATTTAGAGCAATAATTATGAATCTATTTGAAAAGAAAAATACGGATAAACATTTGAAGTTCTGTCGCAAGATAGAGGTACAAATACATTCTGTAGATAGTTCACACACAAACCAGAAATTTCGTGTTGGATGTTCTGATTGTAAAAGGAATCGAGCGAATTACGTGATGTATTATAGGACGTATTATGCCAATGAAGTCATTTTTCCTTTAGAGGTAAGCCCTCTGAATAATGCAATCACATTTCAATTGGTTTTTCCTTCAGTAAGTGCTTTAAATTATGATTAGGCTATTTTATTCGTAGTTTTGGGGGCCCAATCCGTCATAAATGAGCCTTTTGGCAAACTCACAGATGGCTCGTTTGGGCTCTAACGTTCGGAACCGCATGAAACCATCCATAGAATATTAGATTGTAATAACACAGTGGCCTGCGCCATTTCCATTGGAAATTTTTCATTACACCTCAACTGACATTTCAATAGAGACACACAAAGTAACAAGATATCAACACTATAGGACGGGAAACATGCATAATTTAACGACGTAACTGAATTGTTACAATTTCAATCAACAGTACCGAAAAACCTATGTTAAATTAATTACAACAGCACAAAACACACACACGATAATACTTTATATTAGCATTTAAAGTGCAGATGCGGAATTCCGATGAAACGGTTCAAACAAAGTGGAAGAGAACAATGGGAACACCGCGTTAAAGCGGCGTTTTTATATTCATTTTCTGCACCACAGTATAAACCTATGTAGCTAAAAGTTTCGCCAAAGGCAAGGTATGTGATTCACATGCCCATATAATCGTTCGAAAATATCATTAGTGTGCCTTTTGGTATTTGACTGCCTGATTGCGAAAGTGATTTTGAGTGTAAAAACGAGCTTTAGTGAGGGATGCACATTATTCTCTTCCACTTTATCATCGAAATCCTGTTTCCGCACTTTTAGGACTGATGTAATTATAATTACTTTAAGCAGAGGGTTTCTTTGGCAATGTTGTTTGAAACTAATGAAACACTGACGTCACTGGATTACGTGTAGGTCCCTACATACCGTACTGATACATTGTTATTTTGAATCTCTTTATTGAAATGTCACATGTGGTAGAACGCAACATTTTGCATGGAAATGAGACCGACTCCTGATTTTTAATTTTATTCGTGGGTTTAGGCCTCTTAGAGGCTGTCAGGACCAGATCATTAGCTTACGGCAGGTAATGGAAAAGTGCTATGAGTGGAACAGGGAATTGTATCTATTTTTTCATAGATCTAGAAAAGGCTTATGACTGTGTTCCTAGGAGGAAGCTGCTGCTAGTCCTACAAGATTATGGTGTAGGAGGCAAACTTCTGCAGGCAATTAAAGGGCTTTACGTACACTGTCAGGCAGCAGTTAGAATAGATGGCAAATTAAGCTCATGGTTCAGGGTAGTTTCAGGGGTAAGACAAGGCTGTATGTAACCTGTCACCACTGTTGTTCATAATATTCATGGATCATATGTTGAAAACAGTAGACTGGCAGGGCGGGATTAAAATAGGTGAGCCAGCCGCGGTGGCCGAGGGGACTGAGGCGCTCCAGTCACGGTCTGCACGGCCACTGCGGTCGGGGGTTCGAATCCTCCCTCGGGCATGGACGGGCGCTGATAACCTCGCTGTTGAGCGCCCTAAAACGCCAATCATCGGGCATGGATATTTGTGCCGTCCTAGTTCGTAAGTAGTTCATAAGTAGTTTGTAAGTTTAGGGACTGTTGACCCCGTAGTTAAGTCCCATAAGCTTAACAAACATTTGAACATTTGAAAATATGTGAAAACAAAATAAGAAGTCTCGCATATACGGATGACTTAGTTGTAATGGCCGATTCGATTGAAAGGTTGCAAACTAATATTTCAGAGCTCGATCAGAGGTGTAAGAAGTATGATATGAAGATCAGCATCGCCAAAACAAAAGTAATGTCTGTGGGAAAGAGATTTAAACAGACTGAGTGCCAAATAGGAGGAACAAAGTTAGAACAGGTAGACAGTTTCAAGTACCTGGGATGTATTTTCTCACAGGATGGCAACATAGTGAAAGAACTGGAATCGAGTTGCAGCAAAGCTAATGCAGTCAGTGCTCAGCTAAGGTCTACTCTCGTCTGCAAGAAGGAAGTAACTACTAAGACTAAGTTAACAGTGCACCACTCTATCTTTCGAGCAACTTTGTTGTATGGGTGTGAAAATTGGGTGGATACAGGTTACCTTGTTCATAAGGTGGAGGTTACAGATATGAAAGTAGCAAGAATGATTGCAGGTACTAATAGATGGGAACAGTGGCAGGAGGGTGTCCATAATAAGTAAATCAAAGAAAAACTGGGAATGAACACCATAGATGAAGCAGTTAGAGCGAACCGACTGAGATGGTGGGGTCATGTTGCATGCATAGGAGAAGCAAGGTTACCTAAGAGACTCATGAGCTCGGCAGCGGAGGGTAAGAGGAGTCGAGATAGACCAAGAAGAAAGTACTTAGATTCGGTGAAGAATGATTTTGAAGTAAAAGGCATAACATCAGACGAGGCATCAATGTTAGCATTGAATAGGGGATCATGGAGGAATTTTATTAGAGGTACTATGCTCCAGACTGAACGCTGAAAGGCATAATCAGTCTCTGATGATGATGATGATGATGATGATGGAGTGTTATTCTAAGCATGATTTCATGTCGTTCCTAGCGTCTGAGGTGAAAGTGTCCCTTGTTAGTACAGTTGACCCGTGCGAATAATTCGCACTCTATCCTGATCAGTCACATATAGGTAAGACAGCAATGAAGAAGAGGCAGATGTAAGTACATATGAGTAAAAGATAATAAACTTTGAATATTAGTAACAAATATTAGTCTCTATTTGTAAGAAGATTTATATAATTAAATACTATATGATTAACTGTGAAACATATAAAAAATCAGATACTGAGTTTTCGTGTTTATTTTATTTTTTGAAAACTTGTGTATTTTACAAAATTCAGTTCATTCGCGCAGTACACAACGCCTGCTTGAACAAAGTGAACAATTCCAACACTGTAGTGCACCAACGTGTGAAACAGAACTCTCGTGATAAACTACGCTTGCGTAAAAATAAATAAATAAATAAAAATCCCTCAAGAGCTCTCGTGCCTGTTATCTAAACAGACTATCAATAGACGGCACCTTCTACATTGCTTTCATATCGGCCGCGCAAACTAAGTTGATACTCGGCACTGTGGCTGATGGGAGCAACCGTTAATACATGTACCATTTACGATCGTTCGCCGGGTATCAGCTTAGATTGTACGAACAGTACACTTTTTTTTTTTCAAAAATAAAGTTTTTTTGTGATAAAAATAACTTTAAACTATCTGAGTATTTTTCGTCATTAGTGGAGAACGAAACCTTGAAAATGATACCTCAATCTTTAATTTTGGATAAGTAATACAGGAGATATGACGTACCCACAAAAAACACCGATGAGAAATAATGTGATTTTTCTTACTCTGCATATAGTTAGGAAACAAGATTAAAGAGTAACTGATTTTAATCTGGAAGCAGTTTAATAAATACACGAGAATAATAACAAAGGCAGGTAGAAAACAGTTCCATTATAAAGGTTCCGTCGCGGACGAAAATACCAGTACGCACCTTTTTCGGCGGAATGAGATAGTCAAAACAGGGAAAGGAATCTATTCATCTCTAACACCTCCTTCTCGATATGAATCCAGTCTGAGATCCCCGTGTAAAAATTAACGTACAAAATTTCAAATTGGTGTAAATGAGGAATACAGGAATATTAAACGATTTCCATTATATCATTAATGATGAGATCTTGAAGGCGAGAGACGGAGCGATTTAAGTATTGAGATTTTCCGTGAAGTACAGATACTGAGATTAGAATCTCGGTCCAGCACTAAAGTTAACTGCGTAATGTGCAGGAGACATTTCTCTCACGCCGCTTCCAGGAAACAGCATAGGAAGAGACTTCCTGGGGTGGTTGTGAATAAAACGCGACCTTTGCCATTCATATCGCAGCAGTCCGCGGAATATTAAGACAGATATGTATCTCCGCTCCTGCGGTAGCCCCTATCGATCTGCCAGCTTGCAGTTCACATTTGTCGCAGCGTTTTTGAACTTGTTTACCCACTCGTAAACTTGGCATTTAGCCAGACGCTTTCTTACCGTAAATTTCAGACCGTTTCATTCTTTAGGTATGCAAGGTAGTAATCGCTAATCACATATCTAGAGCCACGCACTGGCATGAGTTCATTTGTTAAGACAGAAGTCCGTGTGGAGGCGGAGTGTCATCTTTAACATTTAAATGAATATCACAAGCATTTTATCATAATATTGTGGCTCACCTAACGACATGCTTCGTATTGTCTGTTCCATACCTATTATGTTTGTCCTTTCTCTAAAAAATTGGAGCATTTCATAAATTTTGGGGTAAGGTGTGTCTGAAAAAATATTCAAATGTTTGTTAAGCTTATGGGACTTGACTTAGAGGTCATCAGTCGCTAAATTTACAGACTACTTGTAAACTACCTTATACTAAAGACAATACAAACATCCATGATCGTGGGGGGATTCGAACCCCCGACGGGGAACGGCCTCGCGCATCGGACCATTGCTCCTCAATACGCTTGGCCACTCCGCCGGCCCTGTCTGGGAAAACCTTCAATAAAAAAATTAAACGCTGGATTTCCATGATTTATAATTTACTCCAATCAGCAGGAAATGTGTTTAAAGCGGAATTTCAGTGAAAATGGGAAAAAAATTAGTAGCATTTTATGCAGGTTTCAAAACTGCCCAGTTATTCAAAGAATTATTTTGGTAATTCTCGATATAATAATATTAAAACTTTTATTTGATGAACATGCGAAAAAAGGAAGATTAGTGTTTAACGCCCCGTCGACAGCGTGGTCATTAGAAATGGAGCACATGCTTGGATTCCTTTGATAAAGATATGGAAGGCAATCAGTTGTGCCTTTTTGAAAGGACCCATCGAGTCATTTACCAGGAGCTATTTAGGAAAATTTCGAAAACCCTAAATTTAGATGGCTGGAGGCAGATTTGAACCACCGTCCTCCTGAATGTGTGTTCAGTTTATGTGCAAAAACCACCCAAGGAAAAAATGTTTTTCATGGTAGTGAATGTGGGTAAATTATCTCCTAATCCTTTAACTGAGAAAATATTTTTGAACACATAAACCTAATTATACAACTCTTGTACCTGACTGAAAGAGAAAGTTAAGCTTTTAAGAAAAGAAATAATGTTTTCCGCCGTAGATTATTGTGAATGATGACACTTGCCTGCTTCTAATTTCCTGTGATATCTGTAATAGTAACTAGAAACATTATCCCTTGTTCTAAACACAGCGGTACAGAATTTTCGTGTCCTCCGTGTACCGTGACATACCTTGTTCTCCGTCTCTAATGACCACGTCGTTCTGACGTTAAACTCTAGTCTACCTTCCTTTTTTTTTTTTTTTTTTTTTTTTTTTTTTTTTTTTTTTAATCTCGCAAAAAACTTCTTACTGAAACTCACGAAAGTCTCAGAGAGCAGTGAAGTTCTTGTGTAATTATTTGCTACATTTTCTTTAAAAATGAAATATAATGTAGTCTCCCGTTCTTGTGCAACTGAGGCATTGCTCCGTCTGTAATAACTTATTTCTCTGCGTAACGTTGTACTCTGAAAATCAGAATGTGATACGTGACTGAAGTCCCAGAGATAATGAGAAAGTAAGTACATAGCTTCAGTTCAGTGCACGTTGCGATCTGAGGCGAATAGCTATAGATTTGACAAAATATGTGAAGTGAAGGTATTATTACTTTGTTTGCGACTGTCAAACAGATAGCCGTGGTGGAGTAGCCGAGCGGTCAAAGCGTCTCGCTGCGGAGCGCGTGGTTGCTCGCCGTGGAGGTTCGAGTCCTCCCTGGGGCATGGGTGTGTGTGTGTTTGTCCTTAGATTAGTTTACCTAGGTTTACGTAGTTTGTAAGCTACGGACTGATGAAGACGCAGTTTGGTCCGATAGAATTACAAACATTTTAACATTTTTCAAAAAGATAGGGGCTGGCTCATTTGTTTACATATGAGAATTCACAGTCAGTGTCGGTGGCCGAGGAGGCTAAGGCGCTCCAGTCACGGTCTGCACGGCCACTACGGTCGGGGGTTCGAATCCCCCCTCGGGCATGGATATTTGTTCCGTCCTAGTTCGTAAGTAGTTCATAAGTAGTTTGTAAGTTTAGGGACTGATGACCCCGTAGTTAAGTCCCATAGACTATACAAACATTTGAACATTTTTTTCACAGTCAGTGTACTTGCTTACTCTTCTTGTAAATACCAGTATCAGCTTTAGTCCAGTTGGGCGTAATGATCTGTGAATTCTGCAAGCTGACATATTTTCTAATTTTATTTATTTCAATATTACCTAAAAGCGATCTTATTCCGCTCGTAACGCATCAGCAATCTTGTCACTGACAACATTTCTATTTGTCAAATTATGCGTTAGTGTGACATATCAGTGTAGTATTTCGCAATTTATTGTTTTATTTCCATTTTAATGCATAGCCTGCTATAGTGCTTGCGAGTGTTGGACTTCTGTTTGAATGTCTGTCCAAGTATCTAATCGTTATTTGTCGTATTTTGTGCAATGTGTTGATACGCGTATTACACAGGGTCGCCGCTAAGCCAGTTGTTTCGACCAGTCAATAAAGATTTCCATTCGTGTAGGCGGGAAAATAGAAGCTAAATGATTAGGAACTGTACCACTAAAAATTTATGTTAGCATCGTATGAAATGTTAGACGCTTTGCTTCAGTGTTGATAATACTGAATTTTGTGAGACACTGTTGTACCTTTCCAATTAATAAATATGATTTCCTTGCTTTCAATTTAGTGAAAGAACTTCCATTTATTGAAATTGAAACAGACACTGTTGCAAAAATTCTAAATGTCGTTGTCACATCCCTAACTTCATTGCGAAGAAATTCGTTTATCATCGTTCCTAGTAGCACCCGTAGTTTAGTTGACGATCAGAAGAAAAGGAAGGGGAGGGGGGTGCCAAGTTCCATGTGACTGCATGTAATCCTATATTGGTCGAACAAATCGCAGCAAGAAACGCCAACGTCAGACCCGCTAACTACATACCAGCAAGTCGTAAATAGCAGAACATTGCCATGAGAGTAGCCATTCAATGAATTATTAGCAAACAAAGTTCTGACCAACACTTTATTTTTAAGGAAGCAATGACAAAACTTGTGACGGATGATTTAATAAACAAATGTTCAAATGTTTGTAATTCTATCGGACCAAACTGCGTGGTCATCAGTCCGTAGCTTACAAACTACTTAAACCTAGGTAAACTAACCTAAGGACAAACACACACCCATGCCCCAGGGAGGACTCGAACCTCCACGACGAGCAACCGCGCGCTCCGCAGCGAGACGTTTTAGACCGCTCGGCTACTCCACCGCCGCAAACAAATGTTCAAAAATGTTTGATAAGCTTAAGGGACTTAACTGCGGGGTCATCAGTCCCTAAACTTACAAACTACATATGAACTACTTTATACTAAAGACGACAAAAACATCCATGCCCGAGCCCCCGAACGTAGCTGCCGTGCAGATTGTGACTGGCGCGCCGCAGACCGCTCGGCCACTGCGGCTGGCATTTAATAAACAGGGACACGTATTTCTAACTGGGTAAATCATGGGAGTCAGTACTAAGGTCAATTAAAGGAAATAGTGATATCTGCAGGCGAGATTCGACAAGGACGACGGTCGTCATATAACTGAGCCTCCGCTGACCCCTCCCCCCTCCTACCGCTCATGTTCCCCCGACGCCCGGGCAACACTTTCCCCGCCGCGGTGGAGTAGCCGAGCGGTCTAAAGCGTCACGCTGCGGAGCGCGCGGTTGCTCGCGTGGAGGTTCGAGTCCTCCCTGGGGCATGGGTGTGTGTGTTTGCCCTTAGGTTAGTTTACCTAGGTTTAAGTAGTTTGTAAGCTACGGACTGATGACCTCGCAGTTTGGTCCGATAGATTTACAAACAGTTGAACACTTTCCCCACCACCGGGCAATCGGGCTCGGCACCGATCCTGCGAGGCCCGAACCCTGGACTGGCAGGTATAAATACTGGGAGCGCACAGCTGATCATCCATTCCATCAGATCCACCTGATGATGGCGGAACAGTTATGCGCCGAAATATTGGAGAACTTCGCTGATAGGATCCGGCAATATTCCAGAGACACCAGGAAAAAGCCGGCCGCAGTGACCGAGTGGTCTGCGGCGTGCCAGTCACGGTCTGCACAGGTACTGTGGTCGGACATGGATGTTTGTGCCGTCTTTAGTATAAGCTAGATCATAAGTAATTTGTAAGTTTAGGGACTTATGACGCCGTAAAATGTTTGTATAGTCTATGGGACTTAACTACGGGGTCATCAGTCCCTAAACTTACAAACTACTTATGAACTACTTACGAACTAGGAAGGCACAAATATCCATGCCTGAGGGGGGATTCGAACCCCCGACCGTACTGGCCGTGCAGACCGTGACTGGAGCGCCTTAGTCCCCTCGCCCACCGCGGCCGGCTATGACGCCGTAGTTAAGTCCCATAAGCTCTACAAACATTTGAACATTTTTTGAAAAATAGTATACGCCTGGAGAGCGTCAGATAGTACTTACAGGTTGTTAAACGGGCAGGAATAAAATTAAAAGCATTTGAAATTAGTTATTACTAATATAATATAATTGACCCTATACCTTCAACTAAGATTGCTTTAGTTTGTTTGCTTCCCTCCTAAAAAAAATTACTTATATGCTTCTGCCCATTTTGGTGCTTCCCTAAACTCTGCGCCCGGGAAAATTTGCCTCTCTGCTTCCCTCGTAGAGCTAACACTGTATCTGTCCAACATCGAGAGGTGAGAATTAGCGTAAAGGCATACTAAACTGGATGTGACGGATATAAATTACGCGTACTAAAAACTTCAGTTCGTCCTTGGCGTACTTCCTTCCTCGACGAGCTGATGAAGTCACACTCACTCGTGACAGATGTAGAACACAACTGTCGATCCGACATATTTTAACGGAATGCATTCTTTATGATGGTGTGAGGACATATTTAGTTATCTCACAAGACCTGAAATATATTGTAGGTGACGAAGAGGCGTCTGTGGATCGTGTCTTAAGATTTTGTACGACGTCTGGACTTCTTCCCAAAATATTGGGTGTGCGATTTGAATGTGTGGCAGTTTGCTCCGTCACCCCCTGTTTCCTTAAGTAGTCACCGGGCCACAAACATCTGTCGATATTTTATCCTCATTTAAAGTCCTTTATAAAAGTTTTTTTAAGACATTCCGACAAATTTAGGTGTACTTTTAAATTTCGTAAGTACATACGCCATGCATCATTTGCTTCCAGCTGTTTTAAGTTTGAGCACGGGCGCTGATGACCTCGCTGTTGAGCGCCCTAAAACACCAATCATAAACAGCAACAGCATACTGAAAAATTCTAATGCTGCCTAGCATAGGATCTTCGAATTGAGTTTACATTCCAACATTTCTCTCACAAAGAATATTTTTTTAGTTATAACTTATTAAAGACTATTATATTAACATACCATTTATTATAAGATAAATCAATACACAAAGAAAAAATCTGCATTGTGTCATAAATTACGGTGCTCACGTTATCTTGTGCTGTTACGTAGCAACTTACACAGCTGAATTGCACAGGAAAATCTACATCTACAGCTAAATTGCATGATTTTCCTAAATAGATACAGGCGAATTCCGGGACTGTTACTTTAAGAAATGCACGACCGTTTTCCTTCCACATTCTGGTCTTGTGCTGATCGTCGATAAGATTAAATCCTAACGTTACTGCATTCTAGCGTCCCTACTACCCTCGAAACGGAGAGTCCTGTGAAGTTGGCACCCCTTTTTTCGAAAATGTACATTTTTTTCAGGGTTCTAGACAGATATGCAATAGTTCTGGAGTTCTCTGTACAAAATTTAAATAGTTCTGCAAAATTTCGCCGAAAAAATACGAAAAATTACCACAAAATTTAGTTTTTTCAAAATAATTTTTTGCCTAATTGTACAAACATAGCTCTGATCACAGTTCTAAATAGCTCTCAAAGAGTTTTACAGGAAATCCTCTTGACATTTTTCTGTGCAGATTATACTTCATGAGATAATTGCAATAATGGGGAATCCATTTATACGCTACTGTGAAGTTGGCACCCCTTTTCTCAAAAATGTGCATTTTTTTCAGAGTTCTAGGCAGATATGCAATAGTTCTGGAGTTCTCTGTACAAAATTTAAATAGTTCTGCACAAATTCGCGCAAAAATTACAAAAAATTATAACAAATTTTAGTTTTTTCCAAATAATTATTTGCCTACAAGCGTAAACATAGTTCTGGTCACAACTCTAAATAGCTCTCAAAGAGTTCTGCAGAAAATCCTAATGATATTTTTTTGCTCAGATAATAGTTCATGAGCTAATTGCGTAAATGAGGGACATAAACTACACAAAATTGCGCCAGAGTCGTGTGAAGTTGGCACCCCTTTTTTCAAAAATATAAATTTTTTCAGAGTTCTGGACAGATATGCAATAGTTCTAGAGTTCTCTGTACGAAATTTAAATAGCTCTGCAGAATTTCGCCGAAAAAATAGTAAAAATTACCACAAACTTGAGTTTTTTAGTTTTTTTTTAATAATTATTTGTCTATTAGCACAAACATAATTCTGATCACAGTTCTAAATAGCTCTCAAAGAGTTCTACAGGAAATCCTAATGACATTTTTGTGCGCAGATTATACTTTATCAGATAAATGCAGTAATGTGGAATTCATTTTCACGTTACTGTAAATTGGCACCATTTTTTTTTTTTCGAGAAAAAATATTTTTTTGGGGTTCTGTGTACATATACTATGTGAATATTTCTATGTAATTGCCTGCGAAAAAAAATTATGTTCACAATTTTGAATATCTGATAAGCTGTCTTATTTGTCCCCCTTATTCGAGAAATATACATTTTTCTTAGGTCTTGACAGATATTCTATCCGCTGCACATTCAATTTGTTGTTTTTACGTCTGAGTGATTACTGCTTATCGTAATCAAAAACTATTTCACATGTCCCTAGAACTCTGGAAAAAAGTCTAATTTTTTGAAAAAAAAAAAAAGGGTGCAAATTCCACAGTAGCATGTAAATAAATACTACATTATTGTAATTATCTCATAAAGTATAATCTGCACAGAAAAATGCTATTAGGATTTCCTGTAGAACTCTTTGAGAGCTATTTAGAACTGTGATCAGAACTATGTTTGCGCTAATACGCAAATAATTATTTTTAAAAAACTAAAAAAAACTCAAGTTTGTGGTAATTTTTACTATTTTTCGGCGAAATTCTGCAGAACAATTAAAATTGCGTACAGAGAACTCCAGAACTATTGCATATCTGTCTAGAACTCTGAAAAAAATGCACATTTTTGAGAAAAGGGGTGCCAACATCCCAGCTCTCCCACTATTCAGAATTGCGATATTTCACGAAATTCTGCAGAACTATTTAAGTTTTGTACAGATAACTCTAGAACTATTGCATATCTGTCCAGAACTCTGAAAAAAATTTACATTTTTGAAAAAAGGTGTGCCAACTTCACACGACTCTGGCGCAATTTTGTGTAGTTTATGTCCCTCATTTACGCAATTAGCTCATGAACTATTATCTGGGCAAAAAAATACCATTAGGATTTTCTGCAGAACTCTTTGAGAGCTATTTAGAACTGTGATCAGAATTATGTTTACGCTTATAGGCAAATAATTATATGGAAAAAACTAAAATTTGTTATAGTTTTTTTGTAATTTTTTCGCGAAATTTTGCTGAACTATTTAAATTGTGTACAGAGAACTCCAGAACTATTGCATATCTGCCTAGAACTCTGAAAAAAATGCACATTTTTGAGAAAAGGGGTGCCAACTTCACAGTAGCGTGTAAATGGATTCCCCATTATTGCAATTATCTCATGAAGTATAATCTGCACAGAAAAATGTCAAGAGGATTTCCTGTAGAACTCTTTGAGAGCTATTTAGAACTGTGATCAGAACTATGTTTGTACAATTAGGCAAAAAATTATTTTGAAAAAACTAAATTTTGTGGTAATTTTTCTTATTTTTTTCGCCGAAATTTTGCAGAAGTATTTAAATTTTGCACAGAGAACTCCAGAACTATTGCATATCTGTCTAGAACTCTAAAAAAATGTACATTTTCGGAAAAATGGGTGCCAACTTCACAGGACTGAAACTGAGTCCAAACCTTAGAAGATACGTGGATGGTCCAAAACTTCTTAAATACGCGAGAAAATGAGGTCCGGGCAGTATATTTCAAGAAGAATTTTGTTTTCATAACTCTTCAGACATTGACTTCTTCAATGTTCTCCAGTCTGTTTATTTGCGTTCTGTCAGGAATATTGCATAGTTTCATAGCAGCGCAGCATAAACAATGAGGCCCCAGAGCTATATTAACTCATACTACCGCAATATCTATTTATTGTGTGGCTGATATACGCTCCAAAATAGTTCAAAATGTTTGTATAGCTTATGGGATTTAACTACGGGGTCATCAGTCCCTAAACTTACAAACTACTTATGAACTAACTAAGCCTAAGGACAGCACAAATATCCATACCCGAGGGGGGATTCGAACCACCGACCGTAGTGGTCGTGCAGACCGTGACTGAAGCGCCTCAGTCCCCTCGGCCACCGAGGCCGGCTCCAAAATAGTTGTTACACGCAGTGCCAGCAGATTAATGAGACATGAAACTTGTTACCGATAATCTGTCTGCAAAGTTTCCTCTACGTGAGTTCACTCTCAGCTTGAATGGACTGCCGAAGGACGTTGATTGCAGACTGCGTTCATTTCAGACATTTCCCATCAGCGACGTTCTTTGTGAATGGGCCGTTCGTGGAATACATTGCAGTTCCATTGCCACGACAAATGACCGACTTTCTGAAAGAGTCAATCTAGTGAGTGATTCAGGGCGAGAATTGTCATAATGTAAGTTCTAGAAATAATGCGAACAGTGTTGGTGGGAACCAAATCACTCTCAATATTATCATTACTTGATGGAACTTGTGCTGTTAACAATTCACCATTCTGTTGCTCCAGTTTTTCCACTTTCGTTTCTGTATTATACAGTCGATGTGCCCTAAATTCAAGAGGGACTTACATTTTTAATGAACAATGTTATACTAACAAGCCTTGCTCATGCTATCAGTGTTGATGTTAACCTACTATATTTCAATATGCATATGACTTGTGGCCAAAACTAACAAATTTACTTCCAGTTAGTTGTAAATTGGCACTGCTTGGGTCATCACTGTTTTATTTTCTGTTCTTTTCCGTATGATCATTTATAAATAGTTTTTATCCGTTGTGAACGTATTATAACACTTCGACTGCAGGAACCGAAGGTACTGTATTACGAGTCAACTACAACAAATTGGGTTCTTTTCTAGGAATCTGTTTTTTAATAATTATACTTAAAGATGTCTGACATCCCACCTTCTCGTGTTTACTTTTATTTACAAGAGTAAAGAAATTGGTGTAGGAATGCGAAGGCAAACATAAAGATATGTACACACTCTCGGCAACGCCTATATAAGACAGTAGGTGTCTGGCGCAGGCGTTAGATCGGTTGTTGTTGTTACAATCGCACATTATCACGATTTAAGTGAGTTTGAATGTTGTGTTATAATCCGCGGACGAGAGATAAGACACAGCATCTCCGAGCTTGGGATAAGGTTGGAGTTTCCAGAATGAAACTTTCACTCTGCAGCGGCGTGTGCGCTGATATGAAACTTCCTGGCAGATTAAAATTGTGTGCCGGAACCGGGACTCGAACCTGGGTTCATTGCCTTATCGGGCAAGCGCTCTAACACTGAGCTATCCCGACACGGCTAACGGTCCGTCCTCACAAGTTTACTTCCGCCAGTACCTCGCCTCCTACTTTCCTAACCTCACAGAAATTCTCCTGCGAAACTTGCAAGAATAACACTCCTGGAAGAAAGGATATGGTGCAGACATGGCCTAGCCATAGCCGAAGGGATGTTTCCATAATGAAACTTTCACTCTGCAGCGGAGTGTGCGCTGATATGAAACTTCCTGGCAGAGGTCCCAAGTTCGAGTCCCGGTTCTGGCACACAATTTTAATCTACCTGGAAGTTTCATATCAGCGCACACTCCGCTGCAGAGTGAAAGTTTCTTTCTGGAAACATACCTCAGGCTGTGGCTAAGCTATGTCTCCCTCATATCCTTTGTTCTAGGAGTGCTACTCTTGCAAGCTTCGCAGGAGAACTTCTGTGAAGTTTGGAAAGTAGGAGGCGAGGTACTGGCGGAAGTAAAGTTGTGAGAACGGACCGTGAGTCGTGTCGGGATAGCTCAGTGGTAGAGCGCTTGCCCGCGAAAGGCAATGGTCCCAGGTTCGAGTCCCGGTTCCGGCACACAATTTTAAACTGCTAGGAAGTTTCAGGTTGGAGCTTTATCGCACGACCATTTCACGAGTGCACCGTGAATATAGGGAATCCGATAAAACATCAAATCTTCGACATCGCTGTGGCCGAAAAAAGATCCTGCAAGAACGGGACCAAAGACAACTGAAGAGAATCGTTCAGCTTGACAGAAATGCAACCCTTTAGCAAATTGCTGCGGATTTCAATGATGAGCCATCAACAAGTGTCAGGGTGTGAACCATTCTAGGAAACGTCACTGTATATATATATATATATATATATATATAATTTGCCGATGACGGGCAATGACCCTTTCTTCAGTGCGGAAGCACTCCTACGCCCTTACTCTTACGGGAATCAGTACTAAATTACTAATAGTTTCTACCTTCTAGTGGGCAGGGTAAAGTTGCAAATTTGTATCTGACGGGAGGCGTGCTTGAGTAATTCCGTGCAGGTGTGCTGATCACTGTGTCCCCAGTGGTGTAGGGGTCAGCGCAACTGCCTAGAAAGCAGGCGATCCGGGGACGAATCCGGGCTTTGTACACATTTTCAACTTTACCCATTCGCAGTTAATGTCATAAATTCCGTGAATATGAACAAAGCTTTACGCCGCGCCAGGGCTCGTCAACACAAACATTGGGCTGTTGATGACTGGAAACATGTTGCCTGGTCTAAAAAGTCTCGTTTCCTATTTTATCGAGAGGATGAATGTGTATGGTTATGGAGACAACCTCGTGATGTTCAAATGTTTGTTAAGCTTATGGGACTTAACTGCTGGGTCATCAGTCCCTAAACGTACAAACTACTTATGAACTAACTTATACTAAAGACAACACAAACATCCATGCCCGAGGGAGGATTCGAACATCCGACGCGAGAAGTCACGCGATCCGTAACGTTGCGCTCCAGACTGCTCGGCTAATCCCGGTCGACGACAACCTCATGAATCCATGGACACTACATGTTATCAGGGGCTGTTCAAGCTGATGGAGGCTATTTAAATGTGTGGGGTGTGTGCAGTTGAACTGATATGGGACCCCTGAAACGTCTAGACACAACTCTGGCAGGTGAGGCGTAAGTACGCATCCTGGATGATCACCTGCATTCAATTCATGTCCACGGTGCATTTCGATTTACTTGGGCAATACCAGCAGAACAATGCGACTCCCCACACGTCCAGAATTGCTACAGAGTGACTACAGACACACTCTTCTGAGTTTAAAAACCTCTCCGAACATAAACATTATTGACCATATCTGTGATGTCTTGGTACGTGCTGTTCAGAAGATCTCCAACTCTAAGTACTCTTACGGATTTATGGACAGCCCTGCATGGTGCATGGTGGCAGTTTCCTCGAGCACTACTGCTGACAGCAAACTCGTGGTTTGAAGTTTAATTTGTTGGTATGACGTGTGGGGAAATGGATATGCTTTTCACACCGGTGTGCGGCGCACCAGTCCCGTTCTGCACGGCCACTACGGTCGGGGGTTCGAATTCCCCCTCGGGCATGGATATTTGTGCCGTCCTTAGTATTAGCTAGTTCATAAGTAGTTTGTAAGTTTAGGGACTGATGACTCCGCAGTTAAGTCCCATGTTGTTGTTGTTGTTGTTATGGTCTTCAGTCCGGAGACTGGTTTGATGCAGCTCTCCACCCTACTCTATCCTGAGCAAGCCTTTTCATCTCCTCATAAGTCCCATAAGCTCTACAAACATTTGAACACATTTCTGTTTGACTCAGTGCCCAGGCGTATCAAGGCCGTTATTACGGCCATAGGTGGTTGTTCTGGCTACTGATTTCTCAGTATCTATGCACCCAAATTGCGTGAAAATGTAATCACATGGCAGTTCTAGTATAATATATTTGTCCAATGAATACCCGTTCATCATCTGCATTTCTTCTTGGTGTAGCAATTTTAATGGCCAGTATTGTATATTAGGATGAATATTTATTACTGTTTATTCAAGAAATTATATTGCTTGAAAGTGCATACTCTGCACCAACTTTCAGTTCAATGCATTAACAGTAAGACAGGCGACTTAATGCATAGTTTGAACGGAGAAATAGCAGTTCGCAATTCACCAAGATGGCGGACAGGCTTCAGCTGACGTATGTGCTTGTCATAGACAACGCCATCTCCGTTTATTTTAACCTGCATGAGTAAACGTTATGAATTACTGGCGTGTACTAATATCGCAGTATGAATGGATATTAAGCTGCATGGTGTAAATTACAGCCGTGGACTCATTTCGATTCCGTTAATAACAGCGGAATCCGCAGTGAAACGGAAAAATGTTTAAGACGAAACTTTTTTTTTTTTTTTTTTTTTTTTTTTTTTTTTTTTTTTTTGCCTTGCAACCGTAATCTTAGATAAAATCCGGGGTTCTAATTGAAGATTTTAAAGTTGCCCACTACCCACGCACGATGTTGGGTGGGGTGGGGGGCGAGTGCAGTATCACTGGTTGGCCCCCTCCGATACAAACAAATTGTTGTATCTTTTAATTTTTTTACCCAACTTGTAGTTTGCGTGATTGTTGAATGTCTCCAGTTAAAATGAAGAACATTTATATTGTATGCGCCATCCAGCCATTCTACGAATGTTTCTCTATCGAACATCTACAAACAAAGATTTCACAAAAAAAAAAAATTAATGTTGAACAACTTTAATATTATTTCTACTACTTCTCAGATTGCAAATATTCCACATACGTTTAATGAAACAATAATTTAAAAAACACGGACTTTTTACCTCCTAGAATCTAAAAATTAACGATACAAAAAGCGAGGTTTCAGTGTGAAAGCTTGTAAGAGTCAACTGACGGTGAATTAAAAATTCCGAAATCGGAAATTGTTAAATTTAAACGAAATTGTGATACCATACATGTGGCTGTTTGCTGCGTTGAAGATCTCAAATTTCTGCTACAGTCACGTCAGTCAAAGTATTTGTTTTCAGTGAGATAGCGAGACGATACTGTTGTGAAGGTATGTGGAGTTTCCACCAGGGTGCTGTTACACAGCGTACGACACATACGCCGCAACCAGGTTGAGAGGGAGGTGGCAACGTTTGTGTTATTCTCCTTAGCGACAAAGAGGTAGCTTTCATGCGAGACAAAACGGTTACGGTTATTTCACTAAACTACAGCCGAAATATTTTAATAAAACGTTGAAACGGCTCACTTTGGTGAGCGCCTCGTGTTGGAAGCAAATGGGCGAAATATTTTCGAGCCTTTGGCCTGGGAGAGGCAGCATAAAGCGGAACACAGATAAATATTTTTACAAATATTTACCGCGCTAACATACCGCATATCTTTCCACGACCGAATATCTTGTTTGCACGCCAATACGCTTTGAAAACTTAATTAGTTTTGCAAGAAAAATATCCGTAAAATTTACTTTCGTGTTACGTTCGTCTGTAAACTGTCCTGAAAACTTTCTGATTGTTGGGCCTGCAGTGTATTAAATGCCGTTGTAGGACATTATAACAGAAGGTCCATAGTCGCTGCTTAAAGGTTATTATTTATCACTATAGCTGTTTCAGCATTTTGTTTCAAGTGCTTTCGTGTATATAAGAATTACATTAATTAACTTACATCTTATTACGAGTCTAATACGACAATAGTACCTACAAAATTTTTGTTATAAAATTTTACAACTTGTGTCTACGATGTTTTTGACGGTCGTAATAAACATTTGGCGTTATTGTTGTAATAATTGCTGTGAATTATTCATGTATTTTGTTATTATATATGTATTTTGCTGCCGGGTTTTCTGCAGGTTGATGTGGTATGACAAACTTTAAAGAAAACTTTTTACATTTTGCGTAATTTTCTACAGTTCTGCCAAAGATGTTTTATATACATAGGATAATCGACTGTGTTTACAGCGACTACATTTTATATGTAATTTCGACGTATTAGACTCGTAATAAGATGTAAATCAATTAATGTAAGTCTTATATACACGCAGGCACTTGAAAATGGCAAAGTGCTGAAACAGCTGTAACGATAAATTATAAATGTAGATGTCTCCAAAGTATTTCTAATATGGTTTCAATCTATATTCCTTTCTGATCCAGGTGCTGTCCTTCATTTATGAACTGTAAAAATCCCTTTCTTTCTCTTTGGCTATGTTCCCGCACATGCAGGGCCGGCTTTGTTAATCTGGATTCGGCGTGTTACTATTTACATGGTGTGGCCGGATATCATTTCCGTCTACACCCCCTCCCCCACCCCCTACCCCACCGGGAGGAAATGTGTACCCGAAATGTCTTCGTATAGTGTTACATGTGTGAAAGTGTAGTGTTGCGAAACGTTTGCGAATCGTGTGACTGAGGCGGAACTTGGCTACCAGCCCGGCTTTCATCTAGGGGGATGTGGAAACCACCTAAAATCCACGTCCAGGATAGCCGGCACTCCGACCCTCTTCGTTAACCCGTCGGGCTGATTCGAACCGCCGGGGCTGGTACGCCTCCCCGTCTCGGAATGCGGTGCGTTGGATAAAAGGGTAAATTTATGTTAAAGCAATGAGATAAACAACATTTCGGCAGTTCCATTTGGAGTATGTACAAAAAGATTTTCTTCTTTGCCCACTCTGGAGCAGGCCACAAAATTTCATCAAGACCTGAGCAAAACTGTGGATTTTGGTGAAATCCATAAGTACCCTCCACCATGCACGGTGCTATGGTTAGTGTTTAAAATGTTCAAATTTTGTAAACCTATTGGACCAAACTGCTATGGTCGTGAGTCCATAGACTTACAAACTACATAAACACACCTATTCCCCATGGATAGGAACCTCCGACGGCGTACAACCGCTCGCTCCGCAACAAGGCGCCTTAAAGACTCAGCCACACCGCGGCTATGGTTAGTGACTAGCGGTCTGGAGCGTCACGTTACGGATCTCGCGGACGCTCGCGTCCGCGGTTCGAAGTCCTTCTCTGGGCATGGATGTGTGTGTTGTTTCAAATGTTCAAATGTTTGTATAGCTTAAGTCCCTAAACTTACGAACTACTTATGGACTAGCTAATACGAAGGACGGCACAAACATCCATGCCCGAGGGGGGATTCGAACCCCCGACCGTAGTGGCCGTGCAGACCGTGACTGGAGCGCCTCAGTCCCCTCGGTCACCGCGGCCGGCGTGTGTGTTGTCCTTAGTATAAGTTAGAATAAGAAATGTGTAAGTGTAGAGACCGATGACCAGAGTGGTTTGGTCCCTTAGAATTACGAACCTTTGAACTGTTTTTAGTGACTGGAAAGCAGCTCTAATAGATTATTGGTACACAGTAGAAAATTGACAGGCTTCTTTAGGCAATTCTCCTGGCTGATTGGTAGACTGCAGCAAATCGGCAGCTTATACCAATGTGTAGCGTTTTGCTTTTTTGAAGCGTCGAGGCGGAAAGGCAGTTCTTTTGTGGTCGGTGTTTATGCTGTTAAACCCTGGTGATACTGGTGCTACTGGAATCGCTGCCAACCCGGTCGTAAGTACCAGTTAACCATCTTCGGTATGCATGGACGTAGAGCAATTAATTGTTTCGGTAGCGTCTCGTATTTTCCTGTGATGAATCCACGACAGTCTAGCAAGACGCGAGGTTCGTAAAAACTGATACAATTGACGCATTCCTGGTAGTCTTCTGTTGTAGCTGAATTGTTGTTCTGTGCAAGTCGCACATGATGTTCATCCTCCGAAGCACGACTGGGCAGAAACCTTTTACTGTCCTTCAAAGTAGTCACCAACGTTGTGTAGAACCCGTTGCCAGTGATGTGGAAGGTGTAGTATACCGTTAGCAGAGCCTGTTATGTTGATAATGGTGCGAATGGAGCGGTCTACTGCCTGTCGAATCTCTGGAACAGTTCTGAAGCGAATTCCACGAAGTGGTTTCTTTATCTTCTGAATCAAATCAAAGTCACAAAGACTTAAGTCCGGGAATTTTGGTAGATGGTACAGTGCTTCCCAGTCCCATCGACAGAACAGAGCAGCCATAGTTTGCGCTGTATGCGTCCGCTCATTGTCGTGCAAAATGATGGGTGGGTTGCGCAGATAGTGTCGTAACGCAGGTATTTCTGCATTTCCAGAAATTCATGCGGAATCAATCATGATGCAGTTTTTTGCATGTCCAGGTGTTCCTTCAGAATGCAAAGCACAGTCGTATGCGCTAATCCAGTTTCATTGGCCAGCTCACGAATCGTCTGGCGTCGATCACTGTCCACTAACGTGGCAACAGTACGCACTTCTTTTTCACAGACGCTAGGACGACCTGCCCGATATATGTTTGCCACAGTTTGCCGACCTTCGTTGAAGGCTTTTACTAAACGTGCCACTATTCTGCACGGAACTGCCGATCCCTCCAACGCCTCTTGACGAACTTGATGGCACTGTCGTGCTGTACGACCTCTGGCACATTCAATCTTGATTCAACTCCGTTGTTCCTGTTTCGAAAACATAGAGACACCGTTACGTTAGACCGCTCGCTCTCAGTGACTCTGGTGTTTCCCTCGATTGTACGCACGCCGGTGACATGGGATGGGCGAGTCCATTTGCTCGGAGGTAAAGTAGGTATGTCAAAAACGTGTGCTGTCAGTGACAATAGTAGATTACATTGCATAGTGCCTCCACAGCAGTGTTTCTACTATCTAAGTTCCAAACATCGTCTCAGTTTTCATGAAACTCGTATTTTTCTGTACAGTAGTGGATGTATCAGTGGATAGTCTCTTTGACTATCGAAATGATTGATTGACCGAAGAGTATGAATAAGGAAGATTGGTAAAACTACCGAGGCAGGAGTGACGGCTATTCCATCCCGGTGCACCATGTGCGTTCTCCAGCCAGTAGCACTACTTGAACCGGGCTTGGCATCATAAACGGCAGTCACGAGAGGACTATCGTGCGGCTTCAACGCTTCGCAGCAGCAAAACGATACCCCTGGATACAAACTGCCGGTTTGGCATGCCTACCAATCAGATGCGAGAGTTTCCGACCACCAACTTACCAATATAGCATCATAGGCAATAGCCTGCCTATATAGTGTTTCCTACCAGCCGCCTTTTCAGTCACCAAAAAGAGGACAGGCAATAACATATCGTAAAGTCACCACTTCCCCAGCATAGTAACTTCTCTTAATTTATCCAAGGCATTGGTTGCCACTAGATAAACGAAGTAGACAATACAATGAGAAGACAGAAGTCACGGGAGACTAATATCGTGTCAGACCTCCTTATCTTCAGCGAAGTGCAGATACTCAATGTGTCATGGGCTCAATAAATCGTTGGTAAGCTCCAACATGAATACTGGGCCATGATGCCTCTATAACTGTCGACAATTGCGATAGCGTTGCCGGGGCAGGATTTTCTGCACGAACTGGCCACTGGATTACGTACCATAAATGTTCTATCGTATTCACGTCGGGCGATCTGGTTGGCCAAATCATTCGCTGGAATTGTCCAGAACAATCTTCACACCAAATCGCGACCAGCTGTAGGGCGGTGACAAGCATTATCGTCTGTAAACAGTCCATCATTGTTTGCGAACATTAAGTCAATGAATAGCTAGAAATGATTTCCAGGCAGCTGAAAGTAACCATTGCCAGTCAATGATCGGTTTAACTCGACTAGAGGACTCGCAGTATTCCATGTAAAAACAGCTTACACCGTTAAAGAGCCACCACTAGCTTGCTTCGTATGATGTTAACAACTGGGAGCAATAGCTTCCTGGCGTCTACGCCACTCTAGACCCTACCAGAAGTTCTTATCATCTAAAATCGGGACTCAGCTGGCCGAGCCATAGTATTCCAGTCGGTCACGCTCTAGTATAGCCACGTGCTTTTAGCAAAGGTACTCAAATGTTTGTAAACCTGTTGGATCAAACTGCTATGGTAATCAGTCCCTAGACTTACAAACTGCAAGGTGCGTCTGAAAGGAAATGTAGGAAACAAGAGTTAGAAACAAAATTCCTTTACTGGCTTTCAAAGTAATCGCCTTTGGCTACAATACAATTCTGACATCAGTTGTACAGCTGTATTAAACTCTCAGCAAACGCTTCTTGTGGAATCGCTCCAAGCACTGAGGTCACGCACTGTTTGATCTCCGCAACCGTTGCGAAGCGTAAGCCTTTCAAAGCTGTTATTCTCAAAGACAGCCGACGATCATCCGCAAGCATCCCTCGCACTCGTTCGATGTTGTCAGGGACTGCGATTGTGGTCGGTCGACCCGAACGTGACTCATCCTTGTTACCTTCCTTTACATCTCTAAAGCGTTTAAAACCACTCAAACACACGCTTTTTACTCACTGCTTCAACACCATAGACCTGAACTAACATCTCATTGGCAATGACTCGTGTTCTCACACTGACCCTGAGTAGCTCGTTCGTAGCGTGTACCACCGATTAACTGCAGTGCGTTGCACGTTTAATGTCCCTCAATGTGTATGCTCGGGCGGTTTTTTAAAATTTGGGACCATTCACCGAACTTTCCAGACGCACCTTTTACTTAAACCAATTTACACTAAGGACAAGGAATCGAACGTCCGGCGGAAACGGCCGCCTACTCAGTAGCATGTCGCCTTACCCCACGCGGCCATTCCGCGCGACAGTTTATCGAACATGAGTGATTAGGAATTTATAATAAAAAAAGTATCAAATGCTTATGCACGTGGAATTATTTTAACAAAAGCTGGTGCATTTGGATTATTTTTAATGAAATACAAATTTCAGAAGCATATCTATTGTATATATTATTGAGTCACTAACTAGTAATACGGAGCAGAGTAGTTTAGATGATCGATCTACTAACCATAATCGATCTAAATCACTTTTGATGATCGCAGAAAGTTTTTTTCAACAAATCCACTGACGGTTCCATCCGCCACTTTTGGATGTGTGCCATTAATAATGGTTTACCGATAAAGTATGGCTTCTCGCGATGACCAGAAGAAGATGTAATGTATGGTTATACATATAGAGAGTGGGGAAAAATAGAAATGGCTCGTAAATAAACTACGCACCTTAACGCAGGCTATACAGTTTATACCATCCCAACTACGACAGAAGATGTAAGTTTCGTTGCGTATATTAAGTTGCATGAAAGATACTCTTCTTCTTCTTTGCTTTCATCTCGCACTCGCGGCGACGTCATGGTTATTTCGGATTTGGCATGTTAGTTAAGGGGTGGCCGGAAGCCCTTTGTGTTGACACCCGAGTCCGTCCCAGGAGGAAATGTGTGCAGCCTGATTCTCTGCGTATACATTCGAAAATGAGCGAAAGTTTTCTAAATGTTTACAAATCATGTAACAAAGCCGATACTCGCTGGGATGTGGGAAGTAGCCTATAAACCACATCCAGACTGGCCGGCACAATAACCCACGTCGTTTATCCGCAGGGCTGATTCGAACCGGAGTCGACATACCTGTTCGTCCCGGAAAGCGGAGCCTTAACCCTTTATGATACAAAACGTTTTTTCTCAAAATTTGAAAAGCAATATTTTTATTGCATCCCATTTGGCGTATATTGACAAGTAAAATACTCAGAATTATTTTATGTTTATTTAACTTGGAAGTGAAAGGAAGAAATAGATGGTCGATGTACAGATGACTATCCATTTTGGGTGGGGCTTAGACTACTGTGGATGGTTGTCTTTTAAAACACCACCTTCTTATATCTGGAATTGATAACTAAAAATGGCATTTGGAATGCAAAGAAGATACAATGTATTAAATAATTTACTGAATTACAAAAATTGAACGCGTTACAATATACAAACAAGAAAACAAAACCAAACTATGAAATATTACAAATTCTAGTAGTAAACTTGTTATTTAGAATATCACGGGTGAAAACAAGGAAAGCAAAGAACAACGTACATTGTTTTGCACTTATGGTAGGCGGGCAATATATCGACCACTATCCTATAAAGGGTTAAACCGAAGGAGGTTAGAATAAGGAGAGATGCCCTTAACGCCACGGAAGTGAAGCAAAATGCACATTTACAAAATCTTTGTAGAGCTTATGGGACTTAACTACGGGATCATCAGTCTCTAAACTTACAAATATCCATGCCCGAGGGGTGATTCGAACCCCCGACCGTAGTGGCCGTGCAGCACGTGACTGGCGCACCGCAGACCGCTCGGCCACTGTGGTCGGCAGGAAATAAAGCCATTGTCATCATATTATTGTGCCAATTTTGCTTTAATAAATCACAGTTCAGCTATTTGGAAGGTCTGTATTTATCCACAAAAGTACACTAAATTAAATATATCCTCAGCAATGAGTCATTTAAATGTATGAAAGTTAACAGGGAAAGAACCACACAGTGCTTAAATCTAATTTCTTGGCTCCGCAAGATGGCGGACTGGCTTCATACGACAGCTAAGCTTTGCATAGTAGCGCCGTCTCCCCTTATTTTATCCTCCTTGCTTAAACCTCCTGGCTAACTGGGCGGATGCGCAACAAAATTAAAGCGTCGGTTTTTATGGACGTAGTAATTATTTCCCATTGTGACACAGAAGTTTGAAATTTGGCTGAAGGCTTCATTGACTCTTAATTACGTGGACTAGGCACCGAGACTATCTAATTTTAAACGAAGGGCATCGAATATACAGTCGATACAATTATAGTAAACGTCAGTAGCCACTCGATTCTCTGCAAATAATAATAAAAAGATAGATTGAGAGTTAACACTCCATCCAAATTAGACTAGTCAGAATCAGTTGAGAATCTTTTACCTGCCGATACAGATGGAACAACAGATCGTTACGAGGCGCACTCTGCATGCCACATACATCGTAGGACTGTACAGTTGAACACTGACAATTGGTGCGCAATTGTTAACGTAAAAGGAACCATGAAAACTATGGACTATGTGATCGCTATAAACGGCATTTTCAGTTGAACAATGGCAAAACGAAATTCAATAGGTACCAGACTCCTCGATTCGACAGATATGAAACGTGACCAAAACACACTTCTTAATCCAACGTCTACAAAACTACTTCGCAAGACACTATGCCGTGGGTCATACCATTTTTCCCGCCGTGTTTATTGCTTATCTCACAAATATAGAAATGGAGAAATTCCTGATTGTATCTAGAGTGAGCCTTCCGCTTCTCTGGAGGAAGTAGATTCTGCTGTCGTTTATCGGTTAGTGAAGTTAATTGAGGATCAAAAGCAACTGCAAAGCGATTTAGACAAAATTTCTGCATGGTGCGAAAATTGACAATTGACACTAAATAAAGAAAAGTGTGAAGTAATACACATGACCACTAAAAGAAATCCGCTGAACTTGAATTACGCGATAAATCAGTCAAACCTTAAGCTCGTAGATTCTACCAAATACCTAGGAGTTACAATTACGAACAACTTTGACTGGAGAGAACACACAGAAAATATTATGGGGAAGGCGAACCAAAGGTTACGTTTCATCGGCAGAACGCTTCGAAGATGCACCAGCTCCACCAAAGAGACTGCCTACATCACACTTGTGCGTCCTCTCCTGGAGTACTGTTGCCCCTTGTGGGACCCTCACCACGTGGGACTGACGGAAGACATTGAGAAGGTTCAGAGAAGGGCAGCTCGTTTTGTTTTATCACGTTACGGGGGGAAAGCGTCACGGAAATGTTGCACGAATTGGGGTGGAAATCGTTAAAAGAAAGACGTTATTCATTGCGGCGTGATCTGTTTGCTAAGTTTCAATCACCGACTTTTAGTTCTGAATGTGAAAATATTTTGCTAGCACCCACCTACTTAGGGAGACATGACCATCCCAATCAAATAAGAGAAATCAGACCGAAAACGGAACGATTTAGGTGTTCTTTCTTCCCGCGTGCTATTAGAGAATGGAACGGTAGAGAAAACTTATGAAAGTGGTTAATGAACCCTCTGCCAGGCACTTGAATGTGATTTGCAGAGTATCTATGTAGATGTAGATGTAATACTCTAAGTTGTAAACTGCTTCTTTAGGGTTATTTTGTTGTTTCGTAAAAGGAAAATTATATTTATACTAAATATTCCCGAGTGAACTTCTCTGTTATCAGCTACTACTAATTGTGCGGACTACTTGAAAATTATAATAACCAATCAGATCGCCTCCAAGTCGCAATGACGAATTGTTGTACTTGTAAATGTTCACAAATTATTCCACCTTGTTGTAGCGACGTGTAATCTTTTACAGCGTGTTTCATACTTAAACTTCGCACCTCACAGTGGAGTCCAACGAACCCCGGTAAGCCGCGGCCGAGTGGCCGAGCGCATTGAGGCGCTATGTTCCGATGCGCGAGGCCGTTCCCCGCCGGGGGTTCGAATTCCCCATCAGATATGGATGTTTGTGCTGTCTTTAGTATAAGCTAGTTTATAAGTTTGGGTACTGATGACCACGCAGTGAAGTCCCATAAGCTTAGCAAACATTTGAACATTTTGAACCTCGGTGTATTTTTCATTGTGTAGTAAAAAGAGTATTTTGGCTACTGTCTATTGAAACTCAGTGTATATTATGTAAGTGATTATAGTTATATGTTCACATTCACATTGTTCTTGTGTAGTTTGTATAGGGTAAATTACTGTCTTTTGCAACTGTAAGAAGTAGTCAAATTCAGACCACACGCGTTTCGCTTTATTTTAAAGCATCTTAAGTGTTCAAACGTTACAATATATTATTTTACATTTTTCTGTGGTTTTACTGAACGCGGTTATAGACAGGTCTCATGCGATGGCTTTATATTATTCTGAATATAATTAACTATTGAGATTACTCACGTTTTCTTTGTTGCCTTCTTCATACTATTTTCATTGCACTCACACTGACACTTATGCTGTCATTCCATTGTGAATCAATCTTGTTTATCAAAGCAGCCAGTAACTCGACATTTATGTGGCCTGGAAAGATGAGTTTGTAGTTTTTTTGCATGCTTGTGTGTGTGTTTGTGCGAGTTGACTTGCTTTTAAGTTCCTTGGTTCGCATTTTTGTTTCTGTCAAGATGGACGTCAGCTAACAATCTGCGTGTGTTATTCTGGCTGTCTTGTTTGTGTTTGTAATTATGATTTTAGTTCAACTAGCGAAGGTCTGTTTGTCTGTGTGTGTGTGTGTGTGTGTGTGTGTGTGTGTGTGTGTGTATGTATGTATGAAGAGGGGTTTGTTGTTTTGTTTATGTGGTCATATTATGGAAGGAAGGAAGGAAGCTTAGGGTTTAACGTCCCCTCGACAGCTTGGTCATTAGAGACGGGGTCATATTTTATTGTGGGTTTGGGGGTGAGGGAGATCTGTATTTATCAACTATGTGTTTTATTAGTTTAAACAGCGTTGGTTTGCTGATGTTTACTTCGTTATTTAATATGCGTTTCTTTTATATTCCTGATTTTTAAATTAGAAAATTCTCTTGTACTGTTAAGAGATGTTTCTTTGCTGAATCTTACTATTTTCATCTCTGTACGATAGATCAAAACAAGAAAAAAATGTCCAGTAAATATAGGCTCTAAAATACGTACTTTAGGAAGGAAGGAAGAAAGGAAAGAAAATTAGGCTTTCACGTGCAGTCGACATCATGGTCGTTAGAGACCGACATGCCTTAGGAGCTATGACAGTTTTTCATTTTTGATATTGTGGAATACATCTCTTCTATTGGTTAAATGTTCAAAGCTTTCAAGGTATGCATTTCAATTCCCGAGTTTATTAGACATTTTGGTTGTTTTGTTTCATAGTATCCCTTCCCAAACTGTGTAAAGTAAAGAGCTAGAATTCACCGACGAATAAGTGCTCATAGTGTCGTTGAATGACATTTCCGGACTTGAGTTCCTATGTAAAACTTGATCTATCAAGTCCCCTCTACAACCTTGAGTAGTGTGTTACATGAATTGTGAAACACCCGATACTACGTTGCCGAGTATTCAGTTTACGAGTACGGAAGGTTAACTAACACGCTATTAGCTCCGCCACCGTAATCCTGTGTCTGATTATCTGTAGGCCGACAATGGTAGAAACACGTCTGACTGCGGTGTGTCCGCTTCTTTGATCACTCGGGCGTAATTAATGCCCGCTGTAGCACGTGGTTTGTATGTACTGCTAAACCTTGAAGCAAATTGAGTTAAGTACGTGTCAAAGCCTATATATACGATGCTCTGTCCTCCACAGGATTCGGTACACAGCGACACACAGAGGGATCGCCTTTGCGGCGAGGCGAGGGGCATGATAGTTAAGGTCACAAGGCACACCGCAAATACTATGCTTTGCTTCCGTTTTACATAATACTGATCGTTCCCAGATGAACGTCCATCAACCAAACACGGATGTAACTTGACGTACCGCAATAATCAGTATTAACAGTTCATGCGAGTCCATCAGGACTTTTCTATAATCACTGCCCATAAGGGCCCAACTGGACATCGTATAAGTTATCCAGGACCTGACCAATGCTCATAGTTGCTGCTGCAGATTAAAGATTTAAGAAACATCTAAGGCTATTAGACTTCTATGCTCCCTCCCACAAGACAGAATCAGTATACCCTATCTATCTGTCTCTCTGCATGTAGAGTAAATCATTTGAACCAATGTGAAAACGTATTCTAAATGTTTGCCTACAGTGTACCTGAGACAGGGCATGGCCACCAGCCCTCTATTTACGTAATGGGATGTGGTAAATCGACTAAAAAGCACTTGGAGGCTGGACGGCAGATTAGCTCTCGTCTTTAAACCGTGAGGCGGATTCGATTCAAGCTCACCTCCCTGCAGTGGCGGCGCGTCCTACGTGTTCACTGGTTCAGTGAACCCCCGGAAACAAGCTCGTCGTATAAAAAAAACTTAAATAAATAAGTAAAATACAAAGTGTTATTAAACGATCATTCTTCGTTTTGTTCTTCTATCAGATCATTTTATATGCACATTCAAAGTATTTTTGCCGCATGAGATACGTTTTACGACACAGAGACAGCACGTATACGATTCGTAGCGCGTCTGCTTAATATATGCGGCAGTGGCCGCAGCTTTGCAATGCGCATGCGCGGCTGAGGTTTAAATTCTCTTCTCAAACCCCTGGAGACAGCATATTGGCGCCCCCGCGGCAGGGAGAGGCGAGGTGAAACGCCGCTTTTAACATTGGCGTTGGAGCTGGTAGAGACTCCAGCTCCTGGCTACTCAAGCTCTGGTGGTTACGCACGAATGGCCTCGAAGCAAAGACAATGGGGCTACTGCGCACCTCGCCTAACGCAGAGGCAAATCCTCCATGAGGGTAACATCCGCCCTTCAACTTTGTGTTTGGCGCATTGAAGATTCATCAAAGAACACGTCATATTTGGTAGAATATCTTATAACTATAAATTAAAGACGCATAAACTGTAAAAGCCTTCAGAAGATCCTATCATGAATAATAATGAAGTCACTACTTTCCATCTAGTGAGAATAGCCGTGTGGTTAGCGACATCGCGCTGCGCCGTCGAAGGTAGTGGGTTGGAGACCGACTGTAGGCAATCTTTTTAAACCCGATCTTCTTTTTAACAGATACTGGAACAACAACTACTTTTGTATTGCTACTTGGCACATATCTTTGGACGTTTTAGAAAATGTGTCACTATTTTGAGGGTATGTAACATTATACTCTTCGTTGTAACAAATATTTAACTGTTTCAAAATATGTGGGAGAGAGCAGCCTTTGCGCATGAGTGAGGTTAGGAGTGGGTGCTGCTTACAGTGTCACGTGACCCAAATGTTTCTTCATCGTAACAGATTCATTTTGTTACAGTCACTTAACAGTGTATCAGTTACATACTCTGTTTCAGTGCTCATGTTCATATTTTTATGTTCTTGGTGATTATTATCAAAGTAAAATGAACAAGGTTCAGTATCTTTTAGAAACAAATTACCAATCATTTTTATGCTCGGAAAAAATTGTGAAATAAAGACGCTTGGTAGGCATCGACGCGCCAAGCCTGGAGGGGGGAGGGGGGCGGCTGCGCCACTATCAAGATCCGGCACTCAAAGAAGTGTATAGCCGCGGCGGATTAGCCCTGAGTACTGAGGCGCCGTGCTGCGGTGCGCGCGGCTGTTCGCCGTCGGGGGTTCGAGTCCCTCCTCGGGCATGGGTGTCTGTGTTGTCCTTAGGTTAGTTTAACGTAGTTTTAGTAGTTTGTAAGCTACGGACTAATAACCCAGCCGTTGAGTCAGATAGATTTACAAACATCTGAAAGCACCAGCCAACACTGCCCCCCTGTGTCCCGAAAGCGACGCGTTGATGCGCTCCGCTATCCTAGCGGGTTGTGTGTTCAACGTTAATTAATGCAATCTAAATTTTAACATTTCCACACATTATCTTAACACTCGTGATACGTAATGTGGATAGGTTGCCAGATATGTGGTTGCCTCCAAAACTTCCTCATTAAAACAACCCAGTGCGTTGTCCTCGATGGCGAGTTTCCGTCAACAACAAGGATGTCGTCAAGAGTGGCACAGGAAGTGTGACAAGGCGGCTTCTGTTTTCTGTGTAAATAAATGATCTGACACACAGAGTGAGTAGCAATCTGTGGCTGTTTGCTGATGATTCTGTGGCGTACTGAAGGTGTCGTCATTGAGGGACTGTATTAGGATGTGAGATGAGTTAGGAAAATATTATTGAATGTAGAAAACTATAGCTAGCAGGTGAAGATGAGTAGGAAACACACTCCCACAATTGAATGCTTGGACGACCCCTTCTTGTGGATTATTCATGTGTTTATGAAGCCCATCAGGTCGATATAAAGGAAGACTTAAAAGAAATTCAGGGGTCAGGTTGCTAAGTTTGTTAATGGTAGGTACGATTAACACGCGAGTTTCAGAGATGCTTCGGTAACGCTAACGGGAATCAATAGAAGGAAGGAGTTCTTATTATACAGAAGCACTATCTAGAAAACTTGGAGGACTGAAATTTGAAGTTGACTTCGTAATGGTTCTACTGCCACCAACTTACATTCCACGTAAAAACCACAAAGACAAAAGAAATTACAGCCCGTACAGAGGCATACATAGTACAGGTAGTGGTACCCTCCGTTTCGCCCCGTTTGGTGGCTTGCGAAGAATGTATGCACATGTAGATGTACCGGTTCTTTTAATAAACTGCCTTTAATTTTTATTAAATTTTTTGCCTTCCATTGTTTCGTAATTTACCTAAACCTGTTTCAATCTGAAAAACGTTATACTTGCTGCTTGCGCGGAATACCACTCATAACAGGAACTGTACTAAAGAAGTCTTCTTATTTACATTTCATGGCAAATAAATGCACCCTACTGCTGTTTATCTGGTAAACGTTGTTCACTAGCCAGTTCACAACGTAAGCGTTCTAACGCTACTCTTCTGTGACTGAGGTAACAGGTATAGTAGAATTTTATTGTCGCAATTATTACACATGTCTCAGAATAATTCTTTCCTTGTCTTTTTTTATTTTTTTAGTGTTTATTTTTTAATTGATGCCTACATTACTGTACTTGCTGTTACGACGTTTCATTCCATCACGGCACTTCTTTCGTTTTGAAGCCACGGCATAGAGTGTGCACCACCCTTAAGCCTGATGGGAATGCTGTTCTTGCGCCAGAGTCGAAGCGAGTCACGCCCGCCTCTCTCGTGGACAGAGAGAAAGGCACTCACTTATCGTCTTCCAGATGAGTTGTCTGGCACAGCGGTGCGAGTCGGCTGAAGAGGGCCTCTGCTGTTAAATAAACTGAAGGCTACACTTCTTTTTCTTTTCCGTTCGGTTGTGTTCATGTAACGTACCGTAGACACCGACGTTATTAAAGATACAGAGCAAAGAAGATCTGTTACAACTCAAAACTGCCGGCCGCGGTGGCCGAGGGGACTGAGGCGCACCAGTCACGGTCTGCACGGCCGCTACGGTAGGGGGTTCGAATCCCCCCTCGGGCATGGATATTTGTGCCGTCCTAAGGATTAGCTAGTTCATAAGTAGTTTGTAAGTTTAGGGACTGATGACCCCGTAGTTAAGTCCCATAAGCTATACAAACATTTGAACATAAATGAGTAAAAAACGATCTTACAATCAGCTGCGTTTGGTGATGAATTCATCGAATAGACCACCATAATTCTGATTTAAACAATTAATATGTTGCTTCTAAGAATTTACAGTTCATAAATGTAAAAACACCAGAATGAATTTTGGTTAGCGGAGTGAAATGTAGAATTCTCTACGACTTTTCAGTATAATTCAAACTATGTCACTAATCCACGTGTAAAGACATAGAATGTTTTCAAGAGTTTCATTTCTACATCTACATCTACATCCATACTCCTCAAGCCACCCGATGGTGTGTGGCGGAGTACCACTATCGGTTCTCCCTCCTATTCCTGTTCGCGGTAAGAAAGATTTTCCGTATGCCTCTGTGTGGGCTCTAATCTCTCTGATTTTATCTACATGATCTCTTCGCGTAGATATTCGTAGGAGGGAGCAATATACAGCTAGACTCCTCGGTAAAGGTATGCTCTCGAAACTTAGACAAAAGCCCGTACCGAGCGACAGAGCGTCTCTCCTGCAGAGTCTTCCACTGGAGTTTATCGATCATCTCCGCAACGCTTTCTCGATTACTACATGATCCTGTAACGAAGCGCGCTGCTCTCCGTTGGATCTTTTCTACTTCCTTTATCAACCCCACCTGGTACGGATCCCACACCGGTGAGCAGTATTCAAGCTGTGGGCGAACAAGTGTACTGTTATCTACTTCCTTTGTTTGCGGACTGAATTTCTTTAGGATTCTTCCAATGAATCTAAGCCTGGCATCTGCTTTACCGACGATTGATTTTATGTGGTCGTTCCATTTTAAATAACTCCTAATGCCTACTCCCAGATAATTTATGGAATTACCTCCTTCCAGTTGCTGACCTGCTATAGTGTAGCTAAATGATACAGGACTATCTTTCTATGTATTCGCAGCATTTGTTTAGTTTCTAGAAACTACACTCCCGGAAAATGAAAAATAAACATCCTAAATTCATAGACCAGCAGAGACAAATTTTATTGACACATTCTTGAGGACGTATACAACACACGATCACACAAAGCCATACGCATGTGTGTATAGTCACCAGAGCGTGCGCAATGTCGACGCTAGTACCGTGTATACCTTCCTTTTGCAGCAATGCAAGCTGCAATCCTCTCATTAACTCGATCGTAAGGTGCCGAATGTAGTCTTGCGGAATAGCCTGCCATGGAATTTCCACCTGCTGCGTCAGCTGGACCAGTTTTCGTTCCAGTCGTGCAGACAGCGAAAGATAACGCTTCATCCGATCCAAAACGTGCTCATAGGGGGACAGATCTGAAGATCGTACTGGCCAGGAAAGTTGACATACACCTTAAAGAGCCGTTGGGTGGTACGGGAAACATGTGTACGTGCATTGTCCTGTTGGAAAAGCATTTTGCCTTTTTGGTGCATGAATTTTACCGTACATTGTTCAGTGTTCCCTCAACGACCAGCAGAGGAGAACGGCCAGTGTAGGATATGACTCCCTACAACATGATGCCGGGTTTCCGCCCCGTGTGCCTCTGATGTATCGGCTCCAGATTTTCTAGCTCCCCTGCATGCCGCTAGCATGCATGATCATGCACCTTGGTGTGGAGGGCCATATCCTACATTGGCCGTTCTCCTCTGGTGATCGTCAAAGGAACCCTGAACAGTACGCGGTACACTGAAACCAACAGTCAACATTTCTTGCTACTGTTCATGCACCAACAAGGTGTAGTAATTTTCCAACAGGTCAATGTACTTTCACAAGTATCCCGTACAACCCAATTTGCTCTCCAAGGTGTACGTCAACTACACTGACAGGACGATCTCTAGATCTCTCGCCCATTGAGCATGTCTGACACCAGATGGAACGTCAGCTTGCGCGATCTGCACGACCGGCACGAAATCTGATCCAACTGAGGCACCAAGTGAAAACTGCATGGCAGCCATTCCCAGATTCTACATTCGGCGCATCTTTGGTCGTCTCCATAGGAAAATTGCAGCTTCAATTGCTGCAAAAGGAGATCATACCCAGTACTAGCGTCGACATTTAATACGCATTGGTTTCTATACTAAACTGCGTATGGTTCTGTCAGTGTGATGATGTGTTTGTTTACGAATTCATGGTGTTCTTTCTACATTTTTCAGAAGTGTATTTTCCTCAATATTAAAATGTTCAAATGTTTGTTAAGGTTATGGGACTTAACTGCGGGATCATCAGTCCCTAAGCTTACAAATTACTTATAAACTAACTTACACCAAAGACAACATAAACATCCCTGCCAGAGGGAGGATTCGAACCCCCGATGGGGAACGGCGTCGCGCATCGGAGCATAGCGCTCCAATGCGCTCGGCCACTCCGCCGCGGCTCTCAATATTAACATCTTAATATACAGGGTGTAAATTTTAAGTTGACAAACCAGAATAACAGGAAAAATATGCTTCACAAGAAAAAATGTGTAGAATCCAAAGTTGATTATTTTCGAGGGAGATATCTGCTCGTGCTAAAATTAGCCCGCCACCCTATCCCCCTGGGGGTGGCGTAGGAGGCAACTTTAAAACATAAAAGGGGAACCGTCGTTTTTTTATTTCATAATCAGATTCTGTCTTAAACATTTGTTTTGAGTCTTGCTAGCTGTCGCTGTAATTCAAGAAAATCCTTGGTCTCATTTTTACGTGGGAATCGGTTACAGATAAATAAAAAATACTTGTCTACTTCGTAAATTTTGATTTACATCACGAGTCAATAAATGTACTGAAACTGAAGGTCATCACTTTAAGCATTTGATTTCATAAAACGATGAGATGCAAGGGATTTACGACAACAAGCAGGCTGAAAGTGAGAGGCGAGGGGGCTCATTGGAAACAAGCACCCCGAAATTCATTTACTTGCAAGTATTTGAAAATAATCAACAATAAAATGAAACCAATCATTCCTTTTCAGGAACACCAAGTCTTAAACGGGAACGATCACCTTTAGTTAGCGAGTGGCTTAGTCTTTTCCTCAGTTAGTCTTTTACTTTGTTCACTCTCATAGTTAATGAGTTCACTCGTTAGTAAGTAGAATGTTTGGTTAGTTAGTTAGCTAGTCAGATGATTTGTTTGATAATTCAAATTGTGTTGCCTCATGACCATGAAATAAAACTTATCCAAATCCGCGGAAAAAATTTATATTTGGGTTATCATTTGTAAATCTCTAATTGCTCTCTCTCTCTCTCAAACTCCACCCTATGGGGAAAGAGGGATAATTTTACTTTTAGCGAATCAAAATTTATGAAGTAAATAAGTATTTTTTATTTATCCTTAACCATTTTCCACGCAAAAATGAGAACATGGACTTTCTTGAATTACAGCGCTAACTACCAAGAATAAAAAAAATGTTTAAGAGAAAATCTACTTTGTTTTTTTTATCTTGAATGCGATTCTGCAATAAAAAATGGGGGTCCCATTAGAAATTTCTAAGTTGCCTTCCACGCCACCCCCAGGGCTCTTGGGTGGTGGGCTGATTTTAGCACCAGTAGATGTCCCCCTCGAAAATAATCAACTTTGGATTCTACACTTTTATTCGTGTGAAGCTTATTTTTCGAGTTATTCTTGTTTTACAGCTTCAAATATACATCATGTGTAAAAGTCAATAGCTGTGCGTTTGTGTCGCAAATACTCAGAAGTGGCTTGATCGATTTGAATAATTTTGATTTGTTTTGTTCTCTTTAATAAATGGATCATTTAGAAAAAATGAAAAAATACAAAGGAACAGATGAAAAATTGAAAAAAATTCTAAAATCCGACGCCTTTTATGCCCTTGAGAGGCAACCCACCATACATAACATTTTGGGAGCTGCAGGTGTAGGAAGAAAAAGGTGCACACTGCTACTCCTTTCATGCATCTTAATATTAATCCATCAACACGAAAATTGAAGTACTGGTTTTAAATCTTATCTTTCTTATGTATACAGAAAAGTGTTCCTTTGTGTGTTTCTTGGTTTGCAATTCATACAAATCTATAGTTTTATGACGATCTTGACGAGATTTTGGACACTTGATCTTCAACACAAGAGGAAGATTACTCTCTACGTTAAATTTCGTTTGATGGATTGCGGAAGGTACTTTGCTTAATTCTACACATATCTACAATTTTATTCTGTTCTTAAAAGTAATTCTGCACACTTGATGCGAAAACAAGATGAAGATCACCGTCTACATAAACTTTCGTATGGAGCATGGCAGAGGATACTTTACTTAGTGACTTCGCTTCGACAAAATCTACCGTTTTATTCCTATCTTCAAGAAATTTTGCACACTTGAACATTGAAATAAGAGGTTACCTTACATAATAAACCATTTTGCCTATTAGTAGAATGTTAGCTAATGTATAAATATTTTCACGGAGGGGGTTTTCTATATCGCACGTCATCGTATGGTTTATGGCAAATGGTGCCTTGCAATATAATTTGAGAGTGTTTCACAGATCACACAAATGTTGACAGATGTGCTTAACTTCTCATAGATATGGAGAGGAGGAAATGAAAAGGCAGAATGGTCAAAGAGAGGACGAAGAGAGCCGCAGCGGAGCGGCCGAGCGCATTGAGGCGCTATGCTACGACGCGTGAGGTCGCTCCCCGTCGGAGTTAGATTAGATTAGATTAATACTTGTTCCATAGACCACGAATACGACACTTCTTAATGATGTGGAACGTGTCAGTTAAATGAAATGTGTCTATACATAATATTACATGAAACTCAATATTTGAATATTTTATTTTATTTTATTTTTTAAATTTTTTATTTTATTTTATTTTTCCCTAAAGTGCAAACTTTTATCTAGAAATTCATCTAATGTGTAGAAGGAATTGCCATTCAGAAATTCTCTTAATTTATTTTTAAATGCTAGTTGGCTATCTGTCAGAATTTTTATACTACTTGGTAAGTGACCAAAGACTTTTGTGGCAGAATAATTAGCCCCTTTCTGTGACAGAGCTAAATTCAACCTTGAATAGTGTAGGTCACCCTTTCTCCTAGTGTTGTAGCTATGCACACTGCTATTACATTTGAATTCAGTTGGATTGTTAATAACAAATGTCATAAGTGAATATATATATATTGTGAAGCTACTGTGAAGATTCCTAGATCCTTAAATAAATGTCTGCAGGATGATCTTGGGTGGGCTCCAGCAATTATTCTGATGACCCGCTTTTGGGCAATGAATACTTTCTTACTAAATGATGAATTACCCCCAGAATATGATGCCATCCACTCCCATGAACCACAGACATTGCCGAGGTGGGGTGGCTTGCGTGCCTCAACGATACAGATAGCCGTACCGTAGGTGCAACAACAGCGGAGGGGTATCTGTGGAGAGGCCAGACAAACGTGTGGTTCCTGAAGAGGGGCAGCAGCCTTTTCAGTAGTTACAGGGACAACAGTCTGGATGATTGACTGACCTGGCCTTGTAACATCAGCTAATGTGGCTTTGCCACACAGTTACTGCGAACGGCTGAAAGCAAGGGGAAACTACAGCCGTTATTTTTCCCGAGGACATGCAGCTCTACTGTATGTAAATATGATGATGGCATCCTCTCGGGTAAAATATTCCGGAGGTAAAATAGTCCCCCATTCGGATCTCCGGGCGGGGACTACTCAGGAGGATGTGATCATCAGGAAAGGCAATACTGGCATTCTACGGGTCTGAGCGTGGAATGTTAGATCCCTTAATCGAGTAGGAAAATTAGAAAATTTAAAAACGGAAATGGATAGGTTGAAGTTAGATATAGTGGGGATTAGTGAAGTTCGGTGGCAGGATGAACAGGATTTCTGGTCAGGTGAGTACAGGATTATAAATACAAAATCATTTGGGGGTATCACAGGAGTAGGATTGATAATGAATAAGAAAATAGGAATTCGGGTAAACTACTATGACCAGCACAGTGATCGCATTATCATTGTCAAGATAGATACAAAGCCAACACCGACAACAGTAGTACAGGTTTATATGCCAACTAGCTCTGCCGATGATGAGGAAATCGAAGAAATGTTTGAGAAGCTAAAGTAAATTATTCAGACAATTAAGGGAGAGGAAAACTTAATTGTTATGGGAGACTGGAATTCGGTAGTAGGACAAGGAAGGGAAGGGAAGATAGTAGGTGAATATGGTCTGGGTAAAAGGAATGAAAGAGGACATAATTTAGTTATAACAAATACCTGGTTCAAGAATCACAAAAGAAGGTTTGTATACGTGGAAGAGACCAGGAGACACCGGGAGATACCAGATAGATTTTATAATGGTAAGACATAGATTGCCGGCCGCGGTGGCCGAGGAGACTGAGGCGCTCCAGTCACGGTCTGCACGGCCACTACGGTCGGGGGTTCGAATCCCCCCTCGGGCATGGATATTTGTGCCGTCCTTAGTCTTAGTTAGTTCATAAGTAGTTTGTAAGTTTAGGGACTGATAGCCCCGTAGTTAAGTCCCATAGACTTTACAAACATTTGAACATTTTTTTTTTTTTGAAGACATAGATTTCGGAACAAGGTTTTAAAATGTAAGACATTCCCGGGGGCAGATATAGACTCTGACCATAACTTGTTGGTTATGAACTGTAGGCTGAAACTGAAGAAACTACAAAAAGGTAGGAAAATAAGGAGATGGGACCTGGATAAATTGAAGGAACCTGAAGTTCTAGAGGATTTCAGAGGGAGCTTTAGGCAACAATTGACAGAAACAGTGGAAAATAAAACAGTAGAGGAGGAATGGGTTAAATTGAGAGATGAAATAGTGAAGGCAGCAGAGGAGAAAATAGGTAGGAAGGCAAGACCTATAAAAAATCCTTGGATATCACAGGAGATACTAAATTTAATCGATGAAAGGAGAAAATATAAAAATGCAGTAAATGAAACAGGCGAAATGGAGTACAGACGACTAAGAAATGAGATTGACAGGAAGTGCAAAATGGCTAAGCAGGAGTGGCTTGAATGCAAATGTAAGGATGTAGAAGAATGTATAAATAGGGGGAAAATAGATACAACCTAAAGGAAAATAAAAGAAACATTTGGAGATAAGAAAAACAGCTCTATGAATATTAGGGACACTGATGGAAAACCAGTTCTCAGCAAAGAAGGGAAAGCTGAAAGGTGGAAAGAGTATATACAGGGGCTCTACAAAGGAAATGAACTTCGAGGCAATATTGTGGGAAGGGAAGAGGATGTCGATGAAGATGAAATAGGAGATACTATACTGAGAGAAGAATTTGACAGAGCCCTGAAAGACCTAAGTCCAAACAAGGCCCCTGGAGTAGATGATATTCCCTCACAACTACTGAAGTCTCTGGGAGAACCAGCCATGACAAAATTGTTTCACCTGGTGTGTAAGATGTATGAGACAGGTGAAGTACCCTCAGAGTTTAAGAAAAATGTTATAATCCCCATTACAAAGAAAGCAGGTGCAGACAGGTGTGAAAACTACAGAACCATCAGTTTAATAAGTCATGGTTGCAAAATATTAACACGAATTATATACAGAAGGATGGAAAAGCTGGTAGAAGCCGACCTCGGGGAAGACCAGTTCGGGTTCAGGAGAAATGTAGGAACTCGGGAGGCAATACTCACTTTACGTCTTATCCTAGAAGATAGATTAAGAAAAGGCAAACCTACATTTCTAGCTTTTCTAGATTTGGAGAAGGCTTTTAACAATGTTGATTGGAATAAACTCTTTCAAGTTCTGAAGCAAGCAGAAGTAAAATATAGGGAGCGTAAGGTTATTTACACTTGTAGAAAAACCAGTCACCGGTTGTCAGAGTTGAAGGGCATCAAAGGGATGCAGTAGTTGGAAAGGGAGTAAGACAGGGTTGTAGCCTTTCTCCAATGTTATTCAATTTGTACATTGAGCAAGCTATAAAGGAAAGCAAGGAGAAATTTGGAGAAGGAATTAAAGTGAAGAATTAAAAACTTTGCGTTTTGCCGATGACATAGTAATTCTGTCAGAGACAGCAAAGGACCTGGAAGAGCAGTTGAACGGAATGGACATTGTGCTGATAAGTGAATATAAGATGAACATTAACAAGAGCAAAACTAGGGTAATGGAGTGCATTGTAAGAAAATCAGGTGATGCTGTAGGAATTAGATTGGGTAACGAACCAATAAAGGAGGTACATGAGTTTTGTTACTTGGGCAATAAAATAACAGATGATGGTCGCAGTACAGAGGATATACTCTACAAACATTTTTTGATAAAAAATGCAGAATGGCAATGGGTAGAAAAGCGTTCTTGAAGAAGAGAAATTTGTTAATATCGAATATTGATTTAAGCCTAAGGAAGTCCTTTCTGAAGGCATTTGTATGGAGTGGGCTTTTGAAATGTGGTGCTACAGAAGAATGCTGAAGATTAGGTGGGTGGATCGCGTAACTAATGAGGAGGTACTGAACAGAATGGGGAGAAAAGAAATTATTGGCATACCTTGACTAAAAGAAGGGATAGATTGGTAGGGCACATTCTTAGACATCAAGGAATTGTGAATTTAGCGTTGGAGGGAAGTGTGTGGGGTAAAAACTGCAGAGGAAGACCAAGAGATGGATACAGTAAGCAGATTCAGGCAGATGTAGGTTGCCGTTCTTATGTGGAGATGAAGAGGCTTGCTCAGGATAGAGTATTGTGGAGAGCTGCATCAAACCAGTCTCCGGACTGAAGATCACAACAACAACAACACGATGCCATAAGAAAACACAGAATGAAAATAGGCATAGTATGCTAGTTTACTGAGTTGTACATCACAAAAGTTTGCAATCACCCTAATAGCATAAGTAGCTGAGCTCAAACGTTTCAGCATATCTTCAATGTTTTTCTTCCAATTGAATCCCTCATCAATGCATAAACCTAAAAATTTTGAATATTCTACCTTAGCTATAGATTTCTGGTTGAAGTCAATATTAATTAATGTTGTGATGCCATTTATTGTGTGAAACTGAATATACTGTGTGTGTTTTTTTTTCAAAATTTAAAGAGAGTCCATTTACAGAGAACCACCTAAAAATTCTCTGAAATACTTCATTGACAATTTCATCAGTTTATTCCTGTGATTCGGGTGTGATAGCGAAACTTGTATCATCAGCAAAGAGAACTAGCTTGGCATCTTTATGAATATAGAAAGGCAAATCATTAATATATATTAAGAACAGCAAAGGTCCCAGTACCGAACCCTGTGGCACCCCATGCTTGATAGTTCCCCAGTTTGAGGACTCGGCTGTTTTTTGTATATTATGTGAATTACTTATATCAACTTTCTGAACTCTTGCAGTTAGGTATGATTTAAACCATTTGTGCACTTTCCCACTCATACCACAATACTTAAGCTTATCTAGAAGAATTCCATGGTTAACACAATCAAAGGCCTTTGATAGATCACAAAAAATCCCAACGAGTGATTTACGGTTATCCAGAGCATTTAATATTTCATTAGTGAAAATATATATTGCATTTTCTGTTGAAAAGCCTTTCTGGAAACCAAACTGATATTTTGTTACAACTTTATTTTTATTAATATGTGAAGCTACTCTGGAATACATTACTTTTTCAAGAATTTTTGATAGAGCAGTCAGACGTGAGATTGGGAGGTAGTTGTTGACCTCCAATGTATCACCTTTTTTATGCAGTGGTTTGACAATAGCATATTTCAGTCTATCACGGAAAATACACTGCTCCAGTGAGCTATTACAAATGTGGCTAAAAATCCTACATATTTCTTGGGAACAAGCTTTTAATACCCTGCTGTATATGCCATTAATGCGTGAGAGCTTTTACTCTTGAGAGAGTTTATTAATTTCCTAATTTCAGATTGAGAGGTGGGCGGGATTTTCATTGTATCAAACTGTCTAGGTACGCCCTGTTCCATTAACTGCCTAGCTTCTTCTAATGAACAATTGGATCCTATATTCTCCACAACATTTAAAAAATAATGATTAAAAGTGTTTTCAACTTCTGACTTTTTGATTGTAATTTTTTCATTCACTTTGATGGTCGTCCTATGTTCTTGATTGCCCTGTCTCCCTTATTATAACATTCCAGATTGTTTTAATTTTATTATTGGATGTACTAATCTCAGACATGATGCACATGCTTTTGGATTTTTTAATAGCTTCCCTTAATACAGAACAGTAGTTTTTATTATAGTTGAATATTTCTGGGTCACTACTCTTTCTTGCTGTCAGATACAGTTCCCTTTTCCAGTTACAAGATATTTTTATACCTTTGGTGAGCCATGGATTTTTGCTTGGTTCCTTACAATTAAATTTGACTAATTTCTTGGGGAAACAGTTATCAAATAGCCTTACAAATGTATCATGAAATAAGTTGTATTTTAAATTAGCATCAGGTTCCTTCTACACTTCATCCCAATCTAACTGCTGAAGACTTTCCGTGAAATTTCTAATTGTCGAATCATTAATTTAACGAACAACTTTGGAGGACTGATTAAAATTACTGAAAGGAGCTATATCATATAATGTAACTAGCTGTGCACCATGATCAGAAAGACCATTCGCAACAGGACAAGCACTAATGTTGTTAAACCTATCTTGGTCTATAAAAAATTGTCTATCAATGTGCTGCTGTTCTTTACTACCCGAGTAGAAAAATCAATAACAGATGTCAAATTGAATGAACCGAGTAAGACTTCTAGGTCATTCTTCTTATTACACTCTTGCAGTGAATCAACATTGAAATCCCCACAGATAACAAGTTGCTTCCCCCTATCTGACAGATAGCACAAGGCATCCAACTATTCCAGGCATAAATGAAAGTTTCCTGATGGGGGCCTATACACTGTGACAATTATAAAAGAACAACCCTTCAGTTTAAGCTCACAACCACATGCTTCTATATGTTGCTCTATACAAAATCTTTTAGTTTCAAAACTTTTTACACTGTGACAACTTTTGACATAAATGGCAACTCCTCCCCACACCTTCTTCTCTCTACTTACATGTGCTGCTAGTTTATACCCACTGATATTTACTTTATTCATATCAGTGACAATGTGATGCTCAGACAGGCATAGTATACCTATTACATTGTCAGCTTCTATAGTTTCTAAACAAATCAGGAGCTCATCTACTTTTATTCTTTAAACCCCAATATTTTGATGAAAAATACAGACATTATTTTTTAATTTACCATTGTTAAAATCTTGTGATATTTTAACAGTTTTATTACCTGTCTGTCTGGGCTTCTCATTGGACACTGGACTTATGCTAAGAAAGAGGTACTCCCAAGAGTTGCAGTGTCCCCCCTTATAGATTTTCCTATCAACCCAGCCAGTTTTTCCTTCCCTTTCCTATTGAGGTACAGGCCATGCCTAGTAAAGTCCCACCTATCAATAGCATCAACAGGGACCAAACCAATGTCCGACAGAGTGGCCGCCCTACGCAGCTGATCTAACTCCATGTTGACCCTCCTTACAGAGCTGTTCAACCGAGGCTGATCATATCGCATGAAGGCAGGCACCATCCGAACATTCGTACGGTTTGTTGCAGATGCTATTTTCACCAGGTCACACTCAATACTGTGGCCCTTGTCCCTATCGATACTGTTTCCCGCACCACCCACTATCACAACATGATCTTCCTTAGTAAACTCCTTGCACAATGAATCTAAATCCTCTACCACCTGGCTAAGACTTGCACTGGGCTTGAAAAAGTTTGTGACCTGGTACCTGTCACCTAATTTTTCCTGCACAATTTGGCCCACACCTCTCCCGTGGCTGCTACCTAGCAACAGAACTTTCCTCCTACTTTCTACTTTTTTTTGAAACCTTTGGTTTCCTAATGAAATTCTGTTCCTCCTTAATTACACCTACATCTTCTGGAGGCTCTTCCTCATTAGACTGTGGCAGCAAGGCAAACCTATTGTTTGTGCCAATGATAAAACTGTCGCACACTGTACTCTTACTGAGGCCACTGTTCCCTGCTACCACTTCCCACCTCTGGTTACCCTCCTCCCTCCTTAACCTCAACAGTTATTCTCTAACACTATCTAATTCAGCCTGAAGGGCTCTGATTTTCCCCTCCTGTTCCTCTATTTTCTTATCCCTTGAACAAACCCTGCACAAGAAAGGGAGAGTCTCCTTTGCTTCCCCAATACCCACGCCACTACATTCTCCCCAGTGAAACCAACAGTCACAAAAGCTGCATAGAACCCCTGAACTAACTTTCCTACGGCAGCTCAAACACTTAGCACTCATGGTTGTTTCCTGTATTAAGCTAGATGAAAACGGAAAAAATTAAATTAGATACAGATATAAAGGAGCACTAAAGTTGAATAGGGCACTAATATATGTAAATACTAGTCGTACAGTGATGTGAAAGCAACTTCTATTACGTGTTAACGCTAAGTCTGTGTACTCTGAAAATTAGGCCTAGTCACCGAATGTAAACAAAGGAAATGCGAAGTTTCTGGGACAGCAAATGAAATCTTAATCAACTCTACGTGAATAATTAATGAGAAGCAATGAAGAGATATGATGTACTTAATTTGTAATAAAGGCAAAAGAACTAATAAACGAATTTATTTAGATTTGCTTTGCAAGAACGTAAACGAAACCTACGGCTGTAAACACTGTTGTGTGGACTTTTCGCGATTAATCAAAAACTACACAAGGGAAAGTGAAACCTTTAATTGTAAGCTGGAAATGTATTTAATTACTTATCGGTGTAAAACTAAGTCTTATTACAATCTAAATTACTTATCTTTCCCGAGAGGACGAAGCTGCCGCGTCTCGCCTCAATCCCCCCTTGGGCATGGATGTGTGACGTCTTTAGTATAAGGTAGTTCACATGTAGTTTGTAAGTTTAGGGACTAATGACCCCGCAGTTAAGTCCCATACTCTTTATAAGCATTTGACCATTTGAAGACGAAGAAATTGGTGGGAAGGACATGGGACGAGAGAAAGAAAGGAGAAAATGGGCAGAGAGACGGAAGAGGAAAAGATGGACAGAGAGAGAGAGAGAGAGGATTGTATGGGAGATTGCGTGAGTACCAAATAAATAAATAACTAGGCAACGCCGAGTTTTCAGCTAGTTTCATATAAAAATATCTGTCCTTCCGTCATGACAATGCTTTCAGTTCAGAGATATTATTGAATTATTAGATAACTCATTTGACTAATACTCTGACACATTAAACATAGTCACAGTAATATAAAGAAAATATTTCGTAAATTTTACTAGAGCCGAATAGAATACAAGATAGTAACTAGTATGTCCAGTGAGTCTTATCCATGCAATCGGGTGTAGTAGCTAAGCCTTCTAAAGTTGCAATGCGGTAGGTGTCGGTTGAGCCTTCTAGTACACACCGAAAATGATCTAATTCTTATCCAAAAATGTTCAAATGTTCAAATGTCTGTAAATCTATCGGACCAAACTGCGTGGTCATCAGTCCGTAGCTTACAAACTACTTAAATTTAGGTAAGCTAGCCTACGGACAAACACACACACCCATGCCCCAGGGAGGACTCGAACCTCCACGGCGAGCAACCGCGCGCTCCGCAGCGAGGTGCTTTAGACCGCTCGGCTACTCTACCGCGGCTAATTCTTATCCCCGGTGAACAACAGGCATGATAACTTCCCTGAAGATCACCCAGTAATTAAAAGAAGGAAAACAAATGTGTAACGAGTAACGCCTTATTGACATATTGAGGGCTGTCCTATAAAATACGGTTACCATATACCGCACATGGGCATATTAATGAAGGGAATTCTCTAACTACCATAAGAAACTCGTGAGCACTAGTACAGATAATTTAATCCCGTAAAATATCAAACATGTGAATTATGCAATGTGATAATTACTAGAACATTGAATAAAAGGATATCGCAATTACGGATTCTATATCTTGCAACAGGTGACTGAAAACAATAAAATATCACCGTGAAATTAAATGGCGCTCACAGCCAATAATCGCAAGACTAATGAATGGTTTCAGGAGGTAACCTGAATTGGAAAGTGGCTTCAGCTCTCGGAGTCCTCATAAGTTAGAGTGAACTGGAGTACTGGCATAACTGATCGGCTTGTGGGCATGTAGCTTGTCTAGACTTAAATGTATACGAAGCATCGATGAAGTGGATGGCTCCACTGAAATGGGCAAGATTATGTGGGAATTAGCACATAAACAAAGACAGAGAAGTGCACTGAAGTTCAGAAACGCTCTTTTGAAGATGTATGTTCTGATTACTACAGAGACAATAGTGGCCTGAAATATGATGAGCAAAACGCAGACCGGTCAAATACTTTACAAGTATTGAAATTCACGTTTATTTTGACTTTGTAGGATTTTTGTAGGTTTAACCATAGCTTTGTCCACGTATGCCTAATGCTGTCCTCTCACGGAACGTGAAAACGAAATTTGATGAGGAACTGGTGACGTCACAGCGTGGAATTCCACATTCCACTACCGTGCTAAGCGTGAAACGAAGGATCTCGAATGTTAGACTTTTGCTTCTTGAAGTGAAACGTGGTCAGATGCGACTTAGTTTTCACGTGACAAACAGAACTTTTAAGCCGCTATATTGAAAACTTAACCTCGTAATTCGTGCATTCTTTGATTGTAGCGTTCGATGTATGACTATAAGCTTTTTAAAGCGCTAAAATTGGGGAACTTTTGAAAACGCCTCATTTATGTATGATTTGTTACAATAAAATTTCCGGAAAGTTACAAAATGATAGCTTCAAAGGATATCGTATTTAACGTTAGTTAGTGCTATAATTAGTCTACCGTGAAAGAATATCGTTCCTATGGTATGATACAATGCCATTATATTAAAGGAGCGCCTTCGTGATGCTATGTCATACCTAAATAACGAATTACAAGATGTTTTAGGTGCATATATTTCCGGACTGAACATCACAACAATAACAGTTATTGACTATAAATTAATTTTTCGAAGATCTAAATACACTCAAGCTCATAAATTAAGGATAATTGCAGATGGTGGTGCGACATATCGTGGCACTACATAAAACTGGTGCTAATAGCATAGGCACAGATCAGTAAGTCCACGGTATTGGTGACAAGTTGAGAAAACCGTCCCGAAACACATGAGCTACTAAACGCCATTGTTTGCTGCCCATGTATCCCGACATCAATATGTTATATGAACACCATGCACATGTATACAGGCCTAACAAAGGGTTGGCATACTGTGGATCAGGTGGTCGAGAAGCTGTTGGGGTAGAGCCTCCCACTCTTGAACCAGTGCGGGTCGCAGCTCCTGAAATGTTCAAGGGGTTTGAAGACGTGCAGCGATACGTCGATCGAGAGCATCCCAGACGTGCTCGATGGCGTTTCAGTCTTAAGAACAGGCAGGCCACTCCATTCGCCTGATATCTTCTGTTTCAAGGTACTCTTCCACGATGGCAGATCGGTGGGGCTGTGCGTTATCATCCAACAGGAGGAAGGTGGTACCCACTGCACCCCTGAAAAGGCGAACATACTGGTGCAAAATGGCGTCCCGATACACCTGACCTGTTACAGTTCCCTTGTCAAATACATTCGGTGATGTACGTGCACCAGTCATAATCCCACCCCCACCATGAAACCACTGCCTCCATACAGGTTGCTATGGGGTTGGTATCTGGTTCCTGATTCACGCTAGATGAAAACCCGTCGAGAGTCACTGTTCAGACTATACCTCTGACTCGTCCGTGAACATAACCTGGGACCACTGTTCCAATGACCATGTACTGTGTTCTTGACACTATGCCTTACGGCCTCTCCTGTGACCACGGGTCAGTGGAATGCACCTTGCAGGTCTCCGGGCGAATAAACCGTGTCTGTTCAGTCGTCTGTAGACTGTGTGTCTGGAGATAACTGTTCCAGTGGCTGCAGCAGGCTACCTGCCATAGTCCGTGGCCGTCTGAGGCCCTGATGGTGAGATATCGGTCTTCTTGTGGTGTTTTACACTGTGGACGTCACACACCGTAGCGCCTGGACATATTTCCTGTCTGCTGGAATCGTTGCCATAATCTTGACATCACACTTTGTGGAACACGGAGGGCCCGTGCTGCGACCTGCTGTGTTTGATCAGCCTCCAGCGCCCTAGTATTCTACCCCTCGTAACGTCATCAATATGCGTTCTTTGAGCCATTTTCAACACGTCACCATTAGCACGTCTGAAAACTTCAGCACACTTACTCGCTGCACCGTACTGACATGTACTAACACACGTCTGCACAATTCCGCCCCACGCCGATTCCATATACAGACTTACGAGCGACGATTCAGAAAGCTGCCTATCGCACTAGGGATCACGAATGGTACTTCCCTCAAGCGTTTAAGGAAGGACACCTTGCGGCTATACAATCAAATTTCTCCTCTCGACCATGGTTTTCTTCGATGAAGCTTAGTAGACGTCATGCAAAGTCTCTCATTCCTATGAGACTGGAACATGGATATTACCCTGCCCACATACACCGCTTAAAAATGATCACTTCCTGACATTGCGACAAAGATCCAACGGCAGTAGCGGATCTCAACCACATCATACTAGCATGCACCAAGTACACGGCCGCACAAAGTGGATTCTACAGAAAGCAGGTTGCCAGGGATTACCCCTTCCCCACTAGTGTCTCTGTCTTACTTCATCGATTCGACAGGTTTAAGTACACTTTACTCAAGGACTACCTAAAAGTCACCGGCATCCAGCTCTATCTAAGAGCTGGTGTAGCTCCCATGTTTACCTTGAACAAACACAGCTTGAAACTGGAGGAGTTATTTTGTATTTTATTTTATATTTTGACCTTCATTATGTCCTTGAAATTATCATTTTGTTTTGTACTCTTTGCACTTCCGTTGTATCACGTCAAATGTTAAAATGTTTGTAGAGCTTATGGGACTTAACTACGAGGTCATCAGTCCCTAAACTTACAAACTCCTTATGAACTAGTTAATCCTAAGGACGGCACAAATATCCATGCCCGAGGGGGGATTCGAACCACCGACCGCAGTGGCCGTGCAGACTGCGACTGACGCGCCGCTAACGCTCGGCCACCGTGGCCGACAGTATCACGTCTGTCAATAGTACTGTTAAATATGTTTTTGTTGTTGTTTGTTAAGCTTAAGGCACTTAACTGCGGAGTCATCAGACCCTAAGCTTACAAACTACTTATGAACTACTTTATACTAAAGACGACACAAACATCCATGCCCGAGGGGGGATTCGAACCCCCGACCGTAGCGGCCGTGCAGACTGTGACTGTCGCGCCGCAGACAGCTCGGCCACTGCGGCCGGCTGTTAAATATGTATTGTTTCATATCTTATCTTACAAATGTGATGTTCAAATGTTTGTAAATCTATCGGACCAAACTGCGTGGTCATCAGTCCGTAGCTTACAAACTACTTAAACCTAGGTAAACTAACCTAAGGACAAACGCACACACCCATGCCCCAGGGAGGACTCGAACATCCGACGGCGAGCAACCGCGCGCTCAGCAGCGAGACGCCTTAGACCGCTCGGCTACTCCACCGCGGCCAAATGTGATGTTTCTAATTTTATTGTAAGGTAGTATTATGTTAGATAACTCTTAATATTGTGAGTTACATTGTAGGAACTTCAATTATAGGGTAAGGTGGTACAATTTCGATCATTTCGGACAAATGTTGTTGTAACTGGAAATATATTAAGAAAAGATGTAATTTTAATTATAGCACTTGTTCATGGATGTTTAACTAATATGTAACACAAATATTAGACAATTACAAATGTCGGTATAGACACACACAAAAAGTTACAGAATTGAGAAAAATCCATCGAAAATGTACCACACTAGGTACAATTATGATCACTTCCCAGTAGAATTTTGACTAAGGGCATCTTCCACATAAAAAGCACTTTTTCCGTCAGGCACCAATGCATACTTCGTTGTACCAAACATTGCATTTTGGGTAGAGAATCTAGTCCCCCTAAAATGGAAAATTTATAAGAGCTCGTTAGACTAAGTAGCTTCACTTACCTCCTGATGGGAAAAAATGTATCTCTCCTTAGCACAAAGTGGTGTATTCTTGGAAAAGACAGGAGGAGCTGTCGAAACCTGCTACGCTACATCTGCACGGCCACTACGGTCGGGGGTTCGGACCCCCCCTCGGGCATGGATATTTGTGCCGTCCTAGTTCGTAAGTAGTTCATAAGTAGTTTGTAAGTTTAGGGACTGATGACCCCGTAGTTAAGTCGCATAGACTATACAAACATTTGAACATTTTTGAACATTTGAATTAAGTTCTACAAACATTTTGAACATTTTGAAACTGCGTGGTCATCAGTCCGTAGCTTACAAACTACTTAGCCCTAGGTAAACTAACCTAAGTACAACAAACACACCCTTGCCCCAGGGAGGACTCGAACCTCCACGGCGAGCAACCACGCGCTCCGCAGGGAGACGCTTTAGACCGCTCGGCTACTCCACCGCGGCTTGAACATTTGAACTACCTGCAATTAGGAAAGGCTGAGATTGAGTTATCAAGAGCAATGCTTTGAGATCATATTCGTATCGTCAAAACATTATGCACGCAGATGGAAACAAGGGAAGATACAATTTCGACCCTTTTCATTTGGTAAACACAAATAAACACTTCGGGAATGTGGGACACAGCAGATAACGAATACGAAAAAACAAAAACCTTCGAAAAAGTAGGATATACCGCGGTCAGCAAGTCTTTGGTGTACAGCGGACAGCGAGGAGTAAGCGGGAGGGCGGAGCGCTGTCATGTGTGCGACGTGCAGGCACTGCGAGGCATCGCTCATTATTCCTCAGAGGCGCATCCACGACGCAATTAGCCACACGTTACCGGGCTTGTTAATGAAGCCACTGGCGCCGTCGGTGCAGAGCAGCAAAAGGGAAGAGTTTGTGCACGTGGGCGAAGGGCGGGCACGCCGTTCTGAATAGTCGCGTGTGTTTGCCGGCGCGACACAGCTGTCTAGAGGACGGACGAGGCGTCCTCTCGGGTTTTGCGTTTTATTTTTACTTTTTGCCAGGGTTAATGCCCGCAACCGACAGTGAGGCCATTAGGGCGACCGCGCGCTCTCTGCAGCCCGCGGTCGAGACGTGCTTCGCCTGATCATTAGTGCAACATAGAAAAGCTTACGCACGGTCACCGAAAAATGTCACCTCCAGCCGGACTGACATCTCTCTTCGGTGATGCGAAGCGGGTTAAGCGACAGAGGCTGCCGGGGCTTTAAATTAAGGCTGAGGTGCAGCAATTTTGTGATAATTTACGTTGCTTCCTCGCGGGAGTCCATCGAAAATGTCTAGCACACGCACGGAATTTTCCAGTATGTTATCAGTTCCTAGTACGCTTTAGGAGGAACTTTCATCACTTTTCTTCGAAAATTTACGGGGTATTAACTAAGAGCTGAATTTATTTTATTATTTCCAGTATAGCGTGGCAAAATTAAGGACGAACGTAGCCCACATAATTTGCACTTCTGCCGTAGTGCAATTTTAACCCTTTAATGCACGACTTTTTATTTGCATCTTTAAAAAATACCGCGATTAATGTATAGTGCGTATATACTGAGAAAAATATTGAAAAAAATTCCGAGGGGAGATACGAACCCCCAACCGTAGTGGCCGTGCAGACCGTGACTGGAGCGCCTCAGTCCCCTCGGCCACCGCGGCCGGCATCAGCAATAGCGCTCTTGACGACAATAATATGGCGAGTTTAAGCAAAACGGAGCAATCGATTGTTTTCTTTCTGTGTGGGAAAATCTGTTCCTTTTTGTGCAATGCGGTGAAAGTGCAAAGTGTTTGGTGTGTAACACAGAAGTATGAAATATAAAAAATGTAATTTACAGCGTCATTATTCCCTGTGGCATGCAAATGAGTATGGGAAATATGAAAGAGAAGCACGAGACGCCTTAATATCTTAATTAAAGGGACCTGCTAATGTGGAGGACTGTGAGAGTAGCGAATGTGGAAATACTGTCTACTATGTTCCAGCTCTTTGTAACATCGTTGTCAGTGGATGTTAACAGTGTTCCTACCACGTTTCAGACGGAACTGTTAAATTTACAGTGTGGTGATTTATTGAAGGACAAATATATACACAGTGTAGGCTTGGCAGATTTTTATAAGAATGTTTCTGAAAACATATTTCCGAGGTTGTATGCCTTTGCTTCACGGTATTGTGTATGTTCGGTTCGACGTATGTGTGTGAACAATTCTTTTCTGTTGTGAAATTAGCAAAGCCCCAATGCCGAAACACCTTCTCAGGTCACAACCTAAGATGCTGTCTTCGATTAAAAGTATCCCAAACATTGCATCCTAACATTGAAAAACCAACAAAAGAAAAACGAAATTGTAAACGTCAGAAAATGTGTATTTAATAGTACTCTACAGCTTTGCTCTAAATTGTAGAGAAAATTGTATTATGTTTCATTCTGCTTACTTTATAACAGCGCAATCCCCACATTAGCCGGCCGCGGTGGCCGAGGGGACTGAGGCACTCCAGTCACGGTCTGCACGGCACCAACGGTCGGGGGTTCGAATCCCCCTCGGGCATGGATATTTGTGCCGTCCTTAGTGTTAGGTAGTTCATAAGTAGTTTGTAAGTTTAGGGACTGATGACCCCATAGTTAAGTCCCATAGACTCTACAAACATTTGAACATTTGAATCCCCACATTAAATTACACCTGTATTATTATGTTCTCATGGTATAGAGACGATATACAATTGTCTGTAATCTGTGTCTATTATTTAATTAAAACAGTATGTTTTAAAATTAGGGTATCGTTAACCTCACTGTGTTGTTCACACCACATGTGTTCCCTGTCTTTCCTAAATTGCCACACTCCACACGCTGCATTCTGTATCTCCGCGGCAGCAGTACAGAGCGCGTGACGTCACACGGTCAACTCTCCTTCTTTGTGAGCAGGCAGAGCGACCTGGGCTGACGTCACAACAGCGCTGCCCGTGGCCTACGAGAAAGACAGGCCCCAGCAAGGTAGTTCCGAGCCGGCGCGATCTCTAGCCAATTGACCTGCCGCTGGGGCACAGAACACTGCGTCATAGCGGGCAGCCACTGAGCTAGCGATCGTGCCGGCTCGGAACTACCTTGCTTACGTGGCATAACGTCTGCGCTGGGGCCTGTCTTTCTCGTAGGCCTCGAGCGCTGCCTGTCCTCCCATGGCCTATTCTGTCAGAACGGCAAAAGTGCTCGAAGAACAGTGGAACGCAAAGGACATATGTTCAAATGTTTGTATAGCTTATGGGACTTACTGTCTACGGGGTTATCAGTCCCTAAAGTTACAAACTACTTATGAACTAGCTAACACTAAGGACGGCAGAAATATCCATGCCCAAGGGGGGATTCGAACCCCGACCGTAATGGCCGTGCAGACCGTGACTGGCGCCCTGCAGTCCCCTCGGCGCAAGTGACATTGTCTTGAAACGAGGGTACAAAATGAACTGTAAGGAAAGCTCAAATGTTCAAATGTTTGTTAAGCTTATGGGACTTAACTACGGGGTCATCAGTCCCTAAACTTACAAACTACTTATGAACTACTTACAAACTAGGACGGCACAAATATCCATGCCCGAGGGGGGATTCGAACCCCCGACCGTAGTGGCCGTGCTGACCGTGACTGGAGCGCCTCAGTCACCTCGGCCACCGCGGCCGGCGTAAGGAAAGCAAAATAATGGTAATGGAATGTAGTCGAATAAAATCAGGCGTCGCTGAGGGAATTAGAATGGGGAAAGCAGATAGTAAAGGTGGTAGACGAATGTGGGCAGTAAAATAACTTCCGATGGTCGGAGTGCAGAAAATATAAAGTGCTGTATTGCAATGGAATGAGAAATATTTGTAAAGACGAGATATATATTGACATCGAATCTTAATTTAAATGTATGGAAGTGTTTTACGAAGGCATATGTCTGGAGTATAAGGTTTTAGGGTTCTGAATGGTGCATGACAAATAATTCAGGTAAGATGAGGATTGAAGCTTTTGAAACGTAATGATACAAACGAATGCTTAATATTAGATGGGTATATCGCATAAATAATGAGGAAATACTGAATAGAAATGGGGAGAAAATAAATTTATGAAATAGCTTGACTAAAAGAAGGGATCGGTTGGTAGGAAACATTCAGATACATCAAGGAATTGTGAATTTAGTATTGGGGGGGGGGGGGGGCAAGTATGGGCAGTAAAATCGCAGAACGAGATCAAGAGACGAACACAGTAAATACGTTCAAATATATGTGTGTTGCGATTCTTATTTGAAGACGAATTCACATGATAGAGTAGCGCAGAGAGAAGCATGAATCCAGACTTTGGACTGGAGAGCACAACAAAATCAACATTTGAGAAAGCTAGAAAATGGCTGCTATTTTACTTTGACTACTGATGATCAAAATTTAATTAACGAAACGTAATGAATATTTACGTGAACAATGTACAATACCCTTTGTATTTCATGTTTGTTCCTGGCACACAGATCCAGTTTCTGCACACGTTATAGAGACTGATTTAACTAAATGAACATGTAGCCAATATCAATGAACATTCCGTCAATAATGAATTACGTTTGACTCGCATAGACAGCATTTCTGTGTTAACACTGGGTATTTAGCGTCCAACTATTTGTACACAAAACAAACAAGGTCCTATCCACCGTGAACACATTGTATTTGATTTTTCCTATAATGTAATTTTTTCGGAAATATATTTACAGCTCAACCAATTGTAAAATAGTATTAAAGATTTTTAACATGAAATGGGGCCGGCCGCGGTGGCCGAGGTGACTGAGGCGCTCCAGTCATGGTCAGCACGGCCACTACGGTCGGGGGTTCGAATCCCCCCTCGGGCATGGATATTTGTGCCGTCCTAGTTCGTAAGTAGTTCATAAGTAGTTTGTAAGTTTAGGGACTGATGACCCCGTAGTTAAGTCCCATAAGCTTAACAAACATATTTGAACATAAAATGGGTTGCTTTGTTAAGTGTATACCCTTATTTACTGTGAAACGAAATGATTTCATGACTGTTTTTTCTGAATTATGAATACTCGGTGTTTAAGAAATCTCTTCAGTTAGGTGGCATACAGAAGTTGATATACAAGTGCAATTGAGTTTTGGTGTCTTTATTCGACTAGTATTTGATGTTAGTCTTTTATTAGTCTTACAGAAGCTTGGTTAGGAATTGTATGCATTACGCCTGAAACGTCTACTGGTGTATAGGATCTTCATAACCGCACATGCCGCGGTGGAGAAGCCGAGCGGTCTGAGGCGGTTGTTCGCCGTTGAAGGTTAAAGTCCTCCCTCGGGCATATGTGTGTGTGTGTGTGTGTGTGTGTGTGTGTTGTCCTTAGTTTAGGATAAGTAGTTTGTAAGCCTAGGGACTAATAAGCAAAGCAGTTAAGTCACATAGATTTACAAACATTTCAACATTTTACCGCAGATAATGAGTGTGCTTCCTGATGAGGGTGCCAGGGTAACTACTACAGCCAACAGAGACCTTTGCAGATAGGCACTACTGTCAACAGGATGGCAGCACCACGGGCACAAATATCGTTGTCATGCGTATGACGCCCTTCTTGTTGCTGTGGTCTTCATTAACAGATTGGTTTAATGAAGCTTTCCACGATTTCCTGTCCTGTGCAAGCCACTTCATCTTTGAATAAGAACGGCATCCTACATCATTTTTAATGTTTTTATTGTATGCGTCTCTCGGGCTCCCCCTACGAATTTTCCCCACACAATTTCCTCTAATGCTAAGTTGACGACTCCTTGGAGTCTCAGAATATGTCCCACCAATCAATCCCTTTTCATAGTCGAGATATTCCAGATATTTCTTTTCTTCTTAGTTCTTTTCAGCACCTCCGTATTAGTTACGCGATCTATCCATCTAATACACAGCATTCATCTGAAGCACCACATTTCAAAAGCTTCTGTCATATTTTGTCTATATTCCTTATCGTCCACGTTTCACAATGCTACACTCCAGAGAAATGTTTTCAGAAAGGACTTCTTAATATTTAAAATAATATTGAATATAAAAAATTCGATCCTTCAGAAATGCTTTTTTCACATACTCATTCTGAATTTCATGTCTCCTTTACTTTGACTATCAGAAGTTATCTTACTACCCCAATAAAAGTCATCTCTACTACTTTTATTGTCTCATTGCCTTATCTTATTCCTTTATCATCGCCTGATTTTCTTAGATTACATTCCATTACCCTTTGTTTGCTCTAATCATGTTCATCTCATATTCCCTTTCAAGACACTGTCCATTCCGTTCAATGGCTCTTCCAGATACTTTGCTGTATCTGACATATTATTATGTCATAGGCAAACCTCGAAGTGTTATTTTCTTCTCCCTAAACTTTACATCCCATTCCAAATTTCTCTCTGCTTTCCTTCACAGCTTAATCATTGTGAAGATCGAATAACATTAGGGGAAAGATTATAATCTTTCAAATCATTGCGTTCCTTTCATGCCCTTCGACTCTTATAGCTGCTGTCTGTTTTTTTGTACAAGTTGTATATATATATTTTCGTTCCCTATATTTTATACCTGCCACCTTTAGAATTTGAAAAAGTGTTTCCAGTCAACATTGTCAAAAGATTTCTTCAAATGTACGAAGGTTTAAAAGATAGATTTGCCTTTCCTTAACCTATCTTCTAGAAAAAGTTGTAATGTATTTCCTGGCGTGTTCCTACATTTCTCCTAAGCCAAAACTGATCTTCCCTGAGGTCAGATTCTATCAGTTATTCGATTCGTCTATAAATAATTCGTGTTAGTATTCATTAAGAGTCACATGATTTATTAATCTGATAGTTCTGTAATTTTCACACTTTTCTGCTCTTGCTTTCTTTGGAGTTAGAAGTATTATATTTTTCTTAAAGTCTGGGGGTATTTCACCTGTCTTATATATCTTGCACAAAAGGTGGAACAGTTTCTTAATTACTGACTGTCCTAACGATATCAGAAGTTCAGAGGGAATATTATGAACTCCAGGGGCTTTGTTCTCCGTATCGTATCTCCTATCTCATCTTCATCTACTTCCTCTTCCATTTGTACATTAGCCTTCAATTCCACTTTCCTTTTATAGGCCGTCTATAAATTCCTTCCACGTTTCAGATTTCCCTTCTTTACTTAGTACTAGTTTTTCATCTGAGATCTTGATATTCAAGCAATTGCATTTCTTGTCTCCAAATGACTCTTTTATTTTCCCGTCGGCTGTATCTATCTTTTCCTTAATTATACATTCTTCTACGGTCTTGCATTTGTCCTCTAATCACTCCTGCTCAACAAGTCTGCGCTTTCAGTCAATGTCATTTTTCGGCGTTCGGTTCATTTACTTGAGCTAACCAGGTGTGGTGTCTGTTCTTTCAGACATGTCCAAGACTAATAATTAAATTCATGTTCTCCTGTCTGACCGCGCACTCTGAAATCGTCACATATCTGGAAAGAGATAAATATTTGTGATATGGAAGAATATGAATTTTACTTCTATATAGCTATTTACGCAGCATATACTCAGAAATGGCAGTATACTTGGAAATAAACAGAAAAATATTCGGGGCAAATGAGAGTTTTTATTTCATCCTTCGTTCTGTAATCAGACAGCAATGTGACATCGAATGTTGCAGAAAAATTGAAATGCTTGTAAATCTGTGGGACTTAACTACTGTGACTATCAGTCCCTAGGCTTACAAACTACTTATACAAACTTAATGAAACCTAAGGACAACATACACACCCATGCCGGAGGGAGGACTCGAACCTCCGACTTGGAACATCCACGTGCTCTGCAGCAAGTGTCCTTAGAGCGCTCTGCCATTCCACCGCGGCGATTGTTGCAGAATAGACTTGCATTACAGTCACAAGAAAGCGCCACATCGAGGCAAAATTCCACCAGTATGCAATTCTGTTAGCTCTCGCCATCCTGCAATGCAATTGGTTATTCTCAATTCGTACCGAGCGCCCCTGACGTCAAATTCCCCGCTTGCCCCTGAGTTAATCTACTTTACTACTGTTATAGCCTATCTGAACCGTATTTCACACTTTTTGCACGAAGAAAATATTAGTAGGTCTATAACATATGCCATCTGTAAAATAAAACAGTGGTTTATTGTCGTATTTTGTGGTAGTATGACATCGTGAAGTGTGACACCCCAAAGGTATACCTTTACTAAAATTATCATATGTCTTTTATACGTGCATCATTGTAAAAAAAAAAAAAAAAAAAAAAAAAAAAACATGTTAAGGGAAAACACAGACTTCAGCACGTCAAATTAAATGCATCCAACAACTACGTTACACAAACAATGCATTACAAAATTAAGTGTTCATCCTTTTACTCTCGCACCTGGGAGGTAAACGTTTGATTATACACACACACACACACACACACACACACACACACACACACACAAACCTTCGGGAGTAACTCTACTAATGCGATCCTCATGTTTGGCTGATGCTTAAAATTGCATCATCCTGTTTTTAAAATATTAATTACCATTAATCTTGTCAGTTGTTTGTCCAAGTTCGCCAACATGGTAGCGCACCACTGTATAAATTTATGTAGATGGTCAATTTTTTTAGGAAATTTTGTTTCTTTTGCGGTATACTCTATCTCACTTATACTACACGTATTGCAAGTAATAACAGTAATTTTAATCAACCATGTGGTATATGTGTGTAAATATATCTATAAATGTGAATGTCTGTTCGGTGTACGTTTAACACGTCTGAATCACAAGACATAAAGAGCTAAAAATTTGCACAGTTACTAATGTCTACCAGAGGAAGGCTTTAGGCACGGTTTTATGGCGATCGGATATCTATTTATCTATATATATTAATGTGAATGTCTGTTCTGTGTACGCTTATCACGTCCGAACGACAAGACGCAGATTCTTAAATATTTGTACAGTTACTAATATATACCTGAGGAAGGTTTTAGGCACGGTTATATAGCGATCTGATAGACATTTAGTAATTTGAAGAATATAACGCGAAATGCGGAACAATAATTACTCTTTGAAAATTATATTTACTCTTTAAATGGTTTTATTGGTTGCATTGTTGTTTGAGGGTTGATAATGATAAAAGGGTGGAGTATATTGGGATGGAAAGTTATCGGTGTATATATAAAATTCCACATGTGTATGTGTTAATACTTCGCTCTGCAGCGAAAACTACAGAACGCAAACGAATGGTCTGTGTCTAATTGTTGTCCGAAGTCTCCCGTTGTACACCATAGCAGTTCCATGGCGATAGCTATAAGGGGGTGGAAGATATGGTGGTTGAAAGTCGTCAAATTATTAAAAAAAAATCGGACTGAAGGCCAGCGATGACGTTTGCGACTCTATAGCAAGGAGGTTACACACAGCGAAACGTGATGCCACAGACTATATCTTTGGCCTATGCGTGCTACAATGTCTTCAACTCTTTCTCTGTAAGGATAAGCATACGAATAAGGAAATATAAGAATAAATAAATAAAGCAGTAAAAAGAAATTTCTTTTAATTCAGCTCTTTAAAAAAATCGATTTGACGTTTCGCGCATTACATCAGGTGATCGATCTGTGATATTATTACAATCATTATTGTTGAATTTCGTGATTGGATTCTTCGAAACCAGTGCATTTTTATGTATGATTTGATCTACACTACTTACTTTCCTGATAATGTTGATTAAAAATGTTTGTTTCTAAAGAAGGTACTGTATTTCATTTCATTTCATCCTTCAAAACCAGTCTCTTAGGCACTACTGAAAGATAGTTTATCTATCATAATCAACCAACACGCGAGCGGAGCCGCGGGTTTAAGCTAGTTCTTAACAAATAAGCATGTATACAGTTGCTACTCTTCAGTAAAGAAACAAATTCTGAGCATAAAACTTTTTAACTATTTCAATTCAATGCACGACAACGATAAACAATCATTACCTATTTCTTTATTATGTACCGTTTGTAAACGATGTATGACACTCATTCTCATGTGAAAATCTATCAGAGCTAAAAAATAACGTAACACTAGATAAGGACGTACGTTGGCATGACTGCATGCGGCTTTCAGATTAGATCTCTAGACGTTGAGAATCGTGAACGTAGGTATAACCTACCCATTTCATATTGCCGTATGCCGTTTTAGAGGAGTGCGCTGCTGATTGTTGACGTGTTCTGCTCAAAAATGTTCAAATGTTTGTTAAGCTTATGGGACTTAACTACGGGGTCATCAGTCCCTAAGCTTACAAACTACTTATGAACTACGTAAGACTAAGGACGGCACAAATATCCATGCCCGAGGGGGGATTCGAACCCCAGACCGTAGTGGCCGTGCAGACCGTGACTGGAGCGCCTTAGTCCCCTCGGCCACCGCGGCCGTCCGTGTTCTGCTACTGGTTCGTTGGAATGACGCACGAGCAATATAATCGCGCTCTAAACGGAACACGGACCTATACTTTTTATGTTGTTGGTAAGTATTATCAGATACTTTCTAGCTACTAGGATTTATCGTTTATGATCAGTAAAATATTTGCTCGCGGTCACGGATTTTAGTGGTTATTACTGGATTTTTTCACGAGCTAAAGGAAAGTGGATGAAGGCTTGAAGGCGCGGGCCCCTGGGAGCAGGAGGCCGTGGGCGGCCGCCCACGCCGCCTACGCCTCTGTCTGAGAGGCGCGCGGCAACCTTCTTCACCAGCTCGATATCTGGAACCGTCTCCAGTCGAGCATGTGTGGGATGTGATGGGATGGCAACTGACATTTTCCACTTGTCAACGCACAACTCTTGCAGAATTACGTGACCGGGTCAAGTAGTCGTGGAATAACGTATTCCAGGACAGTATCCGCCATCTATATGATCCATGTATGCCAGGGTCATCGCATGTGTTGCTGCCTCTGGAGGCTACACGATGTATTAATGTGGGCGATTCAGCATGGATTAACACCTCATTACCGCTTGAGATACTCACCTGTAAATACAATCATGTCATGTACTCCATATGCACTGTCTCGAGAATAAATCTTGAATGGACTGGAAAATTGTAAGAGGATGTACAAATCTTTTATTTCTGGCAGTATAATTAGAAGTCCCAATAGAAGTGACGTTTCACTCTGCATATCATGTTGACAAACTCTGATGTCCGACGAAGACTGTTCGGAGACCAACTCCGGCAGCGAAGAATTAAAAAATATTAATTAATAAAATAAAATAAATGCTTGTAAATCTATGGGACGTAACTACATTAGTCACTCGGCTTACAAACTACTTAAACTAACTTATGATAAAGACAACAAATACACTCTAGCCCCAGGGAGGACTCAAACTTCCTACTGCGAGCAGCAGCGCGCATCGCAGTTTTTTTTTTTTTTTTTTTTTTTTTTTGCAGGAGTTAGTACTTCTTTTGGGTTGAAGAGGATTTATTATCATTATTATTTATTTACTTCTTTCGTGTTTGTAATACTAACAGAATAAAACCATGTGTTTTGACGGATTCTGTTGTGAAACTAAATTAATAGGAGAAAATAATTATGAAAAATAAATGACCATTTTTGAAGCCCGCATATTCTGCGTTTTACTCCACGTTTTCCGCTGCCAAATATTCATAGCATGTCTTCTCGAAATGTTTTGCAATTACCGTTAATCTGTTCCCAATTTGTGTGTGTGTGTGTGTGTGTGACCGTTTCATTGTCATCTCTTGCCATGAATGATCCAGCTGCGGGGCGGGTCGTGAAAGATTCTCCTCAAGAAGTTCGAAAAATGTTGAACGTACTTCGGATTTTTCAAAACTGCACAGTGACGTTCGTTGAGGTAGTTCCAGAAATCCATCATCCCTATGACACCACTTCCAAACAAGTAATGGATTGCGTGGGCCCTTATCCACGTGACAGCATTGTATTTTGCCCTTGGGTAGTAGGCATTGTCCGGATAGAATAATATGCGTGAATCGACAGCAGCTGGTGACACCCGTAAAAAGAGAGCCAGAATTTGGCGCACAAAATACCAGATCTCTTCCGCCGGCCCACAAAGTAATCGGTGCGCATCAGTGTTTGGTACGTCGCATTTCAAGCATATTGGCGAATCAGTTAGATGAAACTTATGGAGTCTCTCTCTAGTCATCTGTTTATTGTTCACCGTCACGTACCAAGTCGATCGTACGTCGGACTCCAGCATTGGTGCATGCATTGTGTGCCAAACCACTCTCCAATACACTTTGGGATGTTTCATTTCCATAATATTAGGTTCCCGGCGCTGCAGCATGATGCGGTAGATGTCTCTGGTCACTGGTAAGTGAGTAAGAGGTAGGGCGCCCTTAATGTGGCTATATTCTAGATAAAAACTCCCAAAATAGGAAATACTGTCGGTATGTTAGTAAGCTCCACCGGTGGGGCGAGGGAAGTCGGTACCAAAGCTTCTATCAGTAGGCCCGTGAGACCGGACCGGCTACGCTTCCACCGCTTGAGGTGCATACCTACGTAGAGAGATATCGCTCGGTCATGAACATTAACAATTCCTAGTCCGCCACGTTCCTTTGGTAGGGTGAGGGATTCGTATTTTATTTTAAATATGATTCCGTAACTGACGAATGAACCCAATGCCGCCATTAGGCTCCTTGCTATGTGTTTTGGCATTGGCAGTGTCTGCTCCACATGCGGCAGTCGGAATGCTTGATCATCATCATAGGTCGTTGTGCTCATTGCTGAGCGTCGTGACCCCATGAACCAAGCGTCTCCATCCCGGACGGTTGTCAGCTTCTCTCAGTACCTGCTGAAGAGGTAGACCGGAGATCTTCTTGATTTGGTCTTTGCATCTGCTCGCTGCTCTTCTTCTTGGTCTTGTGCCCTCGATCTTTCCTTGTAAGATTATTTCTTCTAGGTTTTCTCCGTCTCTTCTCACAATATGACCAAAGAACTGGAGAATTTTTTCGTCGACTCGAGAAGAAAGGCGTCTGGAGATATTCAGTTGTTCAATAATGGACACATTTGTTATTCTTTCGGTCCATTTTATGCGTAGCATCCTACGCCAGCACCAAAGCTCAAACGCATCAAAGCGTTGTTTGTCTCTGGCCTTGAGTGTCCATGATTCACACCCATAAAAGAAGACAGAAAACACGAGTGTTTCAACTAGCCGAATCTTTGTGCTATTTGTTATTGCTGTGCTCTGTCAGATCTTCGTGAACTTCTTCATAGCCACTCGTCCTAGCGTGATCCGTCTTCTTATCTCCTCTTCACAACTACCTGTGCTGCAGATGGTTGACCCAAGATATGTGAAGGACTGCACTGAGATTATTGGGAAAAAAATTAAAATAAATCTAGAGTTATAGAATGCTCGATATACATTTATAAATTCGGTTCGTTTATGACAGCTAGGCTGCTTGGAACGTTCGGCCACTCCACCGCGGCGAATTTTCCAGTTCTCTATATGTAATGGCGTGTACTTGAAGCACCGTCAGTATACGTGGCGCCTCCTGGAAATCTACCTGACAAAAGATTTGTATGTTAGTTAATTTTGGACTAAATATGAACTGGAAACGGTCTCGGTGTTTGTTAACTGCCGGGCTGTTGTAATGGCAGCCCCGTGCTGTTTGCTTCGCTTCGCGACTGCAGCGCGTATGCATACACGCGGTGCTGCACAGCGTTCCACGTGTACGACAGGCAGCCAGCGTGTCAGACACAACACCATTAACATTCCTTTGGGGATAGCCGTTGTTCATGCGGAACATTTACCAACCAGTTTACTGTACAGGGTTCATACTCATTTGTTTATGGATCCAGTCACACATCTGCGAAGCTAGTGCGTATGACGTTATCGTGCTCAGTAGTTGGCGATGTGGAATACTATCCAAAGCCTTTCGGAAATTTAGAAAGAAGAGATTTGCTTGTTTCCCCTGCATCCACTGTTTACTAGATGACGTGCACAAATAAAGTAGATAGTGTTTCGTAGGAATGGTTTTTGCAGAACCCGTGCTGATTCTTTGGAGGAAACGTTTTTTCATCCGGGAAAGTTATAATGTCTGAGCTTAGTATGTGGTCTAACATCCAGTAACAAATGACCATCAGTGATATTAGTCTGTAATTTTGTACATCTAAGCTTTTACTAGGGGTATTTTGTGAATAATGAAAATGCCAAGATCGCCGTATTTCGTCTTTATTTATAACAGACGACCGGTTTCGATGTACATAGACATCATTTTCTGGTCTCTGCACTAAATTATAACATTATTACATAAATTCACATTGTAGCCAGTTGGATTGTACTGGTGGGTTGTCACACATTAAAATATGCCGTTTGTACAGTTGTGAGTGACAACAACATGAGTAGCTTGTTGTCACTCACAACTGTACAATATGGTGGTTCTTTATGTACATATGACTACACGAGTTTCATATCTGACAACCAAACGGCATATTTTAATGTGTGACAACCCACCAGTACAATCCAACTGGCTACAATGTGAATTTATGTAATAATGTTATAATTTAGTGCAGAGACCAGAAGATGATGTCTATGTACATCGAAACCGGTCGTCTGTTATAAATAAAGACGAAATACCGCGATCTTGGCATTTCATTATTCACAAAATACATTTATAAGATCGCTCGCTACCATGAGCAAATTATATTTACCATGGGTGTCCCGTGCTCTTTCTGAATCACATGGGATTATTCAATGCGCAAGATATTCTCGATATATATCTCAGCTAGGAATAGAAAGAATTCAGCGCCATATTTACTGTAAATTATAAAGGTAATTTCGACTCTGACTGCTGCACCGTTCGATTTAAGTAGCTTAAACTCTTTTTTCAGTGCCGGCAGTAGTAATATCGATGTCTATCGGACGCGCAGAAATAATTCTATGAGTCAACGATAATTCTCTCTTGAGCATCCTGAACTAAATCAACAACATCAACATTTCTTCTACTAACGCGAATGTTCTGACTGAACTGTTCCACGGCGTCGCAGGACTTTTTGATCCCCATTTAGAAGTGAATGATTTATGACTGTGCAGCAGAAAATGCGCGAGAGTAGGCATTCAAAGGACGACTGTTTATACACCTTGATCTGGTAGTTTAGGCTAGTATAGAGGATATCTGCTTTATGCCATGACATTATAAGAATTTGATAAGAGGGGATTGAAAGTAAATTCACAAGATATTTAAAATCCAAACGGCGGAGAAAGCGTAGAAAACATTATAGTAGAGGACCAACACATGTAAATTTTTTTTAATATTTTGGCACCAGCCTATAGGAAAACGGAACATGTAATTCAGAAATACAGAAAAGTGTAAACCGTATGTCAACAGTAATCCAGAACCTAAATTCACCGTTATGCTCATCTAAAGTATGTTGGGAAGTAAATAAGATACGCTGTAGAAGTATTGTAGAGATTCTAATAACTTAACGATTGAAATACTGGGAGATTATTGAGAAAAAATTTAAAATAAATCTAGAGTTAGAGAAATGGAGTGTCTCAGAAAATCATGTAGAATATTTCAGCGTGATCATGTAAGTAATATAGCCATCAGAGAAATGAGTCAGCCATAAATAAAACGTCACTGACGGAAGTTCAGCAACGCGAGCAGTATGGACACATAATGTGAATATGTGAATGACAGATGGTTCAAATGTTCAAATGTTTGTAGAGTCTATGGGACTTAACTACGGGGTCATCAGTCCCTAAACTTACAAACTACTTATGAACTACTCACAACTAAGGACGGCACAAATATCCAAGCCCGAGGGGGGGGGATTCGAACCCCCGACCGTAGTGGCCGTGCAGACCATGACTGGAGCGCCTCAGTCTCCTCGGCCACCGCGGCCGGCAATGACAGATGGCCAGAGGAGACCTTTATGCACTATGTCAATGGCGATTGAGAAAATAAAGATCGAAGGTTGCTTAATTAGACGTGTCAAGGAGGTCACGAGAAAAAGAGAAATAGGCGATGACGAAACAACGTGGAAAGACAGAAATCCACGGCGGCAGGTATGTTGAATGCTTCGAAAGCGGTAGGAACCCCATAAGAGAGAGACAGAGGTCTAGAAAGGTTAATATCAGCAGAGTATTTGGTATGACTGATAAACTCTTGTCAACGATGATTAACCTTGCAGTAGGAAGGAAGGAAGGAAGCTTAGGGTTTAACGTCCCGTCGACAACTTGGTCATTAGAGACGGAGCTAACGCTCGGAGTTTTGGGTAAGGATGGGGAAGGATATCGGCCGTGCCCTTTGAAAGGAATTATCCCGGCATATGCCTGGAGTGATTTAGGGAAATCACGGAAAACCTAAATCTGGATGGCCGGGGGTGGATTTGAACTACCGCCCTCCCGAATACGAGTCCAGTGCGTTACCACTGCGCCACCTCACTCGGTAACCTTGCAGTACTTTATGGAGTTATTAAAGAGGTTTATCGCAGTTAATCAGTCATCATAGTTAGAGATTCTTCAGTAAAAGAATGCGAAGGTAATGAACTACAAATATCGAGAGACTGACCCAGGAAATGTACTAGTTTTGATATTTATAAGGAAGAGGGTCTCATTTCACGGCCAAATTAACTTATATCTGTGATGGCTTGCCTAAGTAATTAATGAAATACTGAGGTATTTCTGTTATTAATTTTTGATCACATGATGCTAAAATTTGTAAATAGGAAAGAGATCATTTTAGTAAAAGAATAATCTGGGAAAAGGTAGCTGAGAGTAAGCGAAAGTCAGTCATGTTTATTCGGAATTATACATTACTTAATTAAGACGTCTGCTTGCCAAAACAATAGGTGTAACTCAAAGGGTGGGATATATTTTTGAGTGAAGCTATAGGAAAGACTGAAATACTGATGTACAACCACACTCCTAGCTACACTACTGCCGCGGCAGAGTGACGGAGCGCTATGCTGCGATGCGCAAGGCCGTTCCCCGTCGTGGGTTCGAATCCTCCATCGGGCATGGATGTTTGTGCTGTCTTTAGTATAAGTTTGTTCATAAGTAGTTTGTAAGTTTAGGGACTGATGACCATGCATTTAAGTCCCATAACCTTTACAAACATTTGCACATTTTGAGCTACTACTTACTTTTTTCGAAACATAACCTATGAAAATCCCATTTTTATATTTAACAAATCTTTTATCTCTTTAGTTGAATGTAGCGACACGTAAATATATGTTACTTTTATTAACACGACAGAAACCCGCTTGGATAGCCGTGTGGTCTAGCGCACCGCTTTCCGAGACGGGGAGGCATACCGGCCTCGGTTCGAATCCGCCCGGCGGCTTAACGAAGGGGGTCGGAGTGCCGGCCAGCCTGGATGTGGTTTTCAGGTGGTTTTCCACATCCCCCTAGGTGAATACCGGCCTGCTCCCCAAGTCCCGCTTCAGTTACCCTATTCGCAAACATTTTGCAACACTTTACCACTTTACACTTTCACACACGTAACACTATACACAGACACTTGGAGTACACGTTCCTCCCAGGGGGCATGGGGGCAGGAAGGGCATCCGGTCACCCCGTAAATACTTACATACCAATTCTGCAATAACAAAGCCGACCCAGCATGTGCGGGAACATGGCCAAAGACAAAGAAGAAGATTAACACGACAAAGAGTTATGTTTCAATTAACTTCAGTACATACAAAATGTGAAGTTCATCACTTGTCTTCTGCACTGAACAGCCAAAGAAACTGGACCAAGCGAGGTGGCGCAGTGGTAACACACTGGACTCGCATTCGGAAGGATGGTGGTTCAAATCCACCTCCGGCCATCCAGATTTAGGTTTTCCGTGATTTCCCTAAATCACTCCAGGCAAATTCCGGGATGGTTCCTGTGAAAGGGAATGGCCGATTTCCTTCCACATCCTCACCCAAACATTCCGGGCGTAAGCTCCGTCTCTAATGACCACGCTGTCGACGGGACGTTAAGCTCCAAACTTCCTTCCTTCCAAAGAAACTGATATAGGCATGCGTATGCGAACACTGAGATATGGAAACACGCAAGACTAGCACTCCTGGAAGAAAGGATATGGTGGAGACATGGCTTAGCCACAGCCTAAGGGATGTTTCGTGTTTGCAAGAGAGCTTCTGTGAAGTTTGGAAAGTAGGAGGCGAGGTACTGGCAGAAGTAAAGTTGTGAGTCGGCATCGTGAGTCGTGTCGGGATAGCACAGTCGGTAGTGCGCTTGCCCGCGAAAGGCAAAGGTCCCAGGTTCGAGTCCCGGTCCCGGCACACAATTTTAATCTGCCAGGAAGTTTCATATCAGCGCACACTCCGCTGCAGAGTGAAGTTTCATTCTGGAAACATCCCTTAGGCTGTGGCTAAGCCATGTCTCCACCATATCCTTTCTTCCAGGAGTGCTAGTCTTGCGTGTTTGCAAGAGAGCTTCTGTGAAGTTTGGAAAGTAGGAGGCGAGGTACTGGCAGAAGTAAAGTTGTGAGGCGGCATCGTGAGTCGTGTCGGGATCGCACAGTCGGTAGTGCGCTTGCCCGCGAAAGGCAAAGGTCCCAGGTTCGAGTCCCGGTCCCGGCACACAATTTTAATCTGCCAGGAAGTTTCGATTCAAAGAAACATAATCGATATGGGATTTTGAAGCCGGAGGTCCACTCGTGTGCTGTTGCCTGCTGCACACCGCGGGGAAATGCCCACGTGGTTTTAAGCGCCATTTCAGGGACTGCGCGGCCGTTCCCGCGGAGGTTCGAGTCGTCCCTCGGGAATGTATGTATTTGTTGTCCTTAGGTTAGTTTAAATGGTTTGAAAGTCTAGGGAATGATGACCAAAGTAATATGCCATAGATTTACAAACATTATGAAAAATTTTGTTCTGACTGCACGATACAAAGCTTCACACCACGCCTGAGCCTGTACTTTTAATGGCTGGAAACATGGTGTCTAGTCTGACGAATCTTGTTTCCAGTTGTATCGAGTTGATGAATGAATACGAGTATGAAAACAACATCATGAATCCATGGACCCTGCAGTTACCAAGAGGACTGTTCAAGCTGGTGGAGGTTTCGTAATGGTGTAGTGCGTGAGCAGTCGGAGTGATATGGGTCCCCTGATACATCAAGAAACGACTCTAACAGGTTGCACGTACATATACATCCTCTATGATCACCTGTATCCATTCGTGTCCATGTCGCATTCTGGCATAGTTGGGCAATATAAGAAAGACAATGCAACATCCCACAAATCTAGAATTATAACAGAGTGGCTCTAGGAATACTTAAACTTTTCTGAGTTTATACACTTCTCCCCTGGCCACCAAAGTCCCAGACTTAAATATTATTGAGCATATCTGGTCTGTCTTGCATTGTGCTGTTCACAAGAGATCTCCACCCCCTCGTACTTTTACGGATTTGTGTACAGCCCTGCAGGATGCATGGAGTTAGTTGCCTTCAGCACTGCTTCAGACATTTGTCGACTCCACGCAGCATCATGTTGTGATACCTCTGCGTGCTCGCGAGGTTGCTACTCAATACTAGCCGGCCGCGGTGGCCGAGGGGACTGAGGCGCTCCAGTCACGGTCTGCACGGCCACTACGGTCGGGGGTTCGAATCCCCCCTCGGGCATGGATATTTGTGCCGTCCTAGTTCGTAAGTAGTTCATAAGTAGTTTGTAAGTTTAGGGACTGATGACCCCGTAGTTAAGTCCCATAAGCTTAACAAACATTTGAACATTTGAACTCAATACTAGGCAGTTTCTTTGGCTATTGAGTGTATGTTTAACTATATCGAGGTATGGTGTGTCTCACGAAAGACGCCTGGGAGAGGTCCGCGAGTTGCGCGGCACGTTTGCCGGCTGCTGCCGCTCCGCCTGCCGGTCGCCGCTATGCGTGTTCCGGGACACTTGGCAACTGCGCCGAGTCCGGCCCTATTGTCGTCAGGTAGAAACTCTGTGCTCCTGTGTTCTGCACTGCGTGACAGAGTGCTCTGGTGTTTTGTTTTGAGTTTGCTGTCGAGTTTCCTTTCAGTATGGTATACACGAAGGATCAACGCGTGTTTCTTGTGCTGAACTATGCAAAAACAGAATCGTATGTGGAATGTTGGCTAGAATTCATAGTGGTTTTGATGATAGTATAGTTCACTGGCCTCCTCATTCTCCAGATCTAAAGCACTGTGTTTTTAATCTTTGGGGAATCTTAAAAGACAAGGTATATGCAAGCAATCCCCATACACTCGAAGAGTTGGAAGACAGGATTTGACTAGTCATTTCCCAGATATCGGCAGCCGAAATGCGTCGAGTGTTCGCAAATGTGTTCAAAATACGTCAGACCACTTTTTCCAAGGAGGGTCATCATTTTGAACATTTACTGTAAATAAAGGTAAGCTTAGGTTACTCAGATGGCAATGTTTTTTTAGACTTTAACTCAATGTATGCGCCGGCGGCACAATAGAGTCCGAGAATCGGGCGCTGCCGTGGCCGGCGGATGCGGTGGCAGCGACTGGGAGCCCTACCGCGCGATCTGCGGACGCCTGGCAGGAGTCTTTCGTGAGACACCCTGTACTTCCACAAGGGTTCGATTCCACTGATTAACAGTATACTCTTAAGATGTAAAAGGTTCTCCAACTAAGTCAATAAAGATACATCGTACGTCAGTTGAGCACTCGGCTCACATATCACTATTAACATGCACTCAGTGGCGTGAACTTATAGGATGTAGTATACTGTATGGTGTTCATATTTTGGTCCACCCAGTGTACCTGTACCACTCAGCTGGCATCTAGTAGAGTGCACGTTGGCTAAATTGGCCGGTAGATGCGCAGAAGTGTGGGGATAGCGGTAGTGGTGGGGGTAGTGGCACCGCGGCGCTCACGTGTGACGTCAGGCAGAGTAGGTTGCGCGCGCATAGCTGACTGGGTAGCAGCTGGGGCATCGCCCACTATGCCGAAGCAGCGAGCCATGCGCGTGTAACCTACTCTGCCTGACGACACACGAGAGCGCCGCGGCCTTCTCTCTAGCTGGTGGTGGTAGCGGGCGGAGCAGTGAGCGAGCGCTGGAGAGGAAGTACCTAGCTCACAGGCTGGCAGGCGGAAGAGGACTGACGCGACCTTCCCTTCCCAACGAAGGAATGAACTCGCCTGGCGCTTCGGCGCTCGGACGAAAACTCGTCTCTGTGCACAGTCCACCGTCTCCTGTTCTGAGTCTAGCAACTACGTGGAACTATGAAGCAGTGTGACATGCAAGCTAGCAATAACACACAAAAATTCATTTCATACCGTATACCACACTCCTAGAAACAACTATTAGATTACGTTTAAAGAATAGCATATACCGGGTATCCTATTTATCTTGACCACCAAAAATACCTCTAGAACAACAAAAGCTGTTATAAAACGACTTTCACCGGTATCAATGGGTGTAAATATTGGGAAATATTCTAAAACGAAAGCATATTTGTTTTAACAACAACTTATGTGTTTTTAAATGGACAACATATATTATTTCATCGGAAATCTATAGCATGACAAATAACATAAACAATGGCATTGATTGCATCGCAATACGTAAATGACATCCCGAGATTTGCGAAGCGAAGTTGACGCTTGAAATACGCGAAACGAGCGGCTAGAGCACGTTCTGAGACTAAGGCGAGAACTCCACGCAGCTCGGAACGTGGGGTTAGCCGTGCGTTTCACGTATTTCAAACGTCAATTGCGATGCAATCAACGCCATTGTTTATGTTTGTCGCGCTATAGATCGTTGATGAAATAATACTTTTTTTCTTCAGACACATAGAACGTATATTTAAAATTGCAGCCTAAAGAATCTCCCGCGCAAGTTGTCTCTGAGACGGGCAGCACGGAAGTGCTAATTGCCGTATGCATCTGTGACTCGGCACGCCGCTGTGGCTTCTGTTGTATAGAGTGGTGGATACTTGAACCGACTGTGTCTCGTAATTCCTCTCGCTAGACGGAACTGCTGCAGACACGTTGCGCGCACTCACAGATACACACGCTTACATACTGTGGCGTAGAGTGGGGAAGGAGGGGCCTGAGAGAAATTAACAATCCCCCTCAGTTTCTAAATAATTCCAGTCGCACCTGTCTCGCTAATGAACATGCAGTGGTGAAAAGCTACAACGTTTCATTATCTCCCGAGAACTACACAGAATGAAATAAGAGAGCAAAAAGCCACGAAGTAAACGCGGATGTTTTAATAAAGCGTCATATCGTAAAGTTATTGTCGATTTAACATTCATGTTTATGAGAACGAACGACAACACCTTGGTTGATTTAATATTAGGGAGAACGCGAAAATTCCACACAATGTACAAGCGCAGATGCTTTGGTAATTTAATCCTTCAGTTTCCCAATGAAATCTCAAGGGCACATCTAGTTCGTGCAGTGACGGGAATTAATGTTTGTATTCTGCGGATTAATGAATAATGAATGACATCGATGGCTGTAAGCTATTGCTTACTTCTTCCAAATATCTTGTGGTAAGCGGAGCGAGGGGAGTGGGGGGTTCAAACTTAACGTCTGTAGCAGTCGACTTACGTTTTTATTATACATATCTGTATTTTCTTTGGTGGCCTACTTCCAGGTAGTCATATCATTCTGGCCTTAGTTTCAGAAAGCATTGATTAGCAGTGACCCAGGGGGTCGCAAAATCTTGCTCGGGAGGTCGCAAAGTCTTTCTCGGGGCCGCGGCGGAGTGGCCAAGCGCATTGAGGCGCTATGCTACGATGCGCGAGGCCGCTCCCCGTCGGGGGTTCTAATTCCCTTACGCACATGGATGTTTGTGCTGTCTTTAGTATAAGGTAGTTCATAAGTAGTTTGTAAGTTTAGGGACTAATGACCCCGCAGTTAGGTCCCTTACGTTTGACGAACATTTGAATTTGAACTTTCTCGGGGGATCACCGTCACACGAGGAATGAATACCTGAATACTAGGGGTTCGGTAATACAAAAACATATGCCTAAGAAAATTGAAATGTATTTTATAATAAAATTACGCGACTCCATGTTGATCCAATTCTCAGTCGAATAGGACAAAGATAGTTTTATAATAAATACACCGTGTTAAGAATGAATAAACAAAAGGCCTGAAAACTATTTTCAGGTTACCAAAATCAAATGTTCAAATGTTTGTAAAGCTTATGGGACTGCCGGCCGCGGTGGCCGAGGGGACTGAGGCGCTCCAGTCACGGTCTGCACGGCCGCTACGTTCGGGGGTTCGAATCCCCCCTCGGGCATGGATATTTGTGCCGTCGTTGTAAGTAGTTCATAAGTAGTTTGTAAGTTTAGGGGCTGATGGCCCCGTAGTTAAGTCCCATATACTCTACAAACATTTGAACATTTGAGCTTATGGGACTTAACTGCGGGGTCATCAGTCCCTAAACTTACAAACTACTTAGGAACTAGCTTATACTAAAGACGGCACAAACATTCATGCCCGAGGGGGGATTCGAACCCCCGACGGGAAACGGCCTCGCGCATCGTAGCATAGCGCCTCAATGCGCTCGGTCGCTCCGCCGCGGCTTTCAGGTTACCAGGCGATAGCTAAGTTTACGAGATACAATAATTTATTTTGAGAAATTCCAAATGTTTACAAATTGACTATACAGTCGGACCTTGCTCAACAAGCATAATTCGCTTCTGGACTTTACCTGCAATGCGAAACCTCGTTATGCCACGTATATCTTTCTGTCGGAACTCATGTAATAATAAGATGTCTTGCATTCAGGAGATGTTGCCTTTCATGTTACACACATAGTTGTGTTATGGTTCCGGGAGGGGATGAGGGGTCGCCAAAATACTTTTAGCTGTAAGGGTATCGCGTATTCAAAAAGGTTGGGAAACACTGTTCTACAGTATAACTTCTACACACACCGAGCTTGGTGGCGCAGTGGTAACACACTGGACGCGCATTCCTGATGATGGTGGTCTAAACTCGCCTCTGGCCACCCTGATTTAGATTTTCTGTGATTTCCCTAAATCACTCCAGGCAACGACAGGATGCTTGCTTTCAAAGGGCACAGCCGTTGGCCATCCCTATCCATGAAAAAAACTATCCGAGAGCGTACTCCGCCTCTAATGAAAACAGCGTCGACGGCACGTTAAACCCTAATCTTTCAAACCCGTTTCTATTTCAGACACACTAGAATGTGGACTATAATAGAGGCCGAAACATTTGGTCTGAACTTAAATGAAGTTCAGTTCAGGAATTGGAGCTGGTTTTCATTAGCTCAACCACAGCTGCGTAAGCAGGATAACACAATCCACTCATGGAGAAACGAACAACTTTATAATTATTTTGCTGTTTATTTATTTTAAAAAATATTCAAATGTTTGTAGAGCTTATGGGACTTAACTACGGCGTCATCAGTCCCTAAACTTACAAACTACTTATGAACTAGCTAATACTAAGGACGGCACAAATATCCACGCTCGAGGGGGGATTATTTATTTTAGATGTGAGACACAGAAAAGTTGCAATTCACCAGCATCTGAACTTAACCACACAGCACTGCAATATCAATGTTCCTCCTTCATTTCTTAACACCTAACATGGAAACACAATAGCATAATTAAACAGTGTAAAAGTATTGCTGCGTTTACAATACTACCAAGGCACACAATACATATTAAGCTAGAACGCAAAAGAATACAAATGCACGTGATATCCCTACAGTCTACTGTGAAAAACAAAAGATGTATAGTGCAAATATATAGAGAAAATTATAGGAAAGAGTTTTAGTGCAGGACGAAGGAACTGCTGTGAAATGTGCATGCAGACAACGCTTCCTGGTGTGGGGCGGAAAACCAACGCGAATTTTTGAAAATAAAGAATCTTCATTTTAATTGAGTTTAGCCATGTTATTCATTTGTCAGTGAACTGTTTTAGGATTTAAGAAGACCAATCGAATTGTAGATATGTCATTACAGAAGATGTTTCATATACGATAAAACGAAACTACCCTATTTAAAATGTCGCATCTTACTGTAGTTGTAGAGCTGGACTAAAAATAAACCTTAATAATAGAAAGTAGATATTTCATTAAGAACTTTATATGTGCGAAACCAAGAAATCGAATAAGTACCAATGCGAAAGATGTTGTTTCAAGTGCAATAATAATGTGGCACTACATTTTATTTGTAACTAAGTGAAAATCCGGCGTCGCTCGGCTACTTATTTATTCCAGTCTTAAGTTAGTCCATCTTTCCTTCCCTTTTCTTTGTCTGTCCACCTTCTCTTTCCTTCTCTGTGCATCTCTTCTCCTCCCCCCCCCTCTCTCTCTCTCTGTGTTCAACTCCTCAACGTCCCTCTCTTTGTTCATATCTCACTATTCCTGTCTATGCCCATCTCCTCCTACACCTCGTCGTCTCTCGTGTCAAACTCCTTCACCTCCTCAGTATATTGCCTCCTCAATCTCTGATAAATTATACATATCTGTTAACTTTCATGGTATCAGTGGCGTCTAAATTTCGTGCATGGTACCCTCCGCCACGCACGATACTGTGGCTTACGAAAACTAACCCATGTATTTATCAGGAAGCTACTTCTGTTCCAAATTTCATTCTTATCCGTCCAGCCATTTCAGCGTGAAGGCGTAAGAAACAAAATAATTAATTGTAACTTTTTCGGATTGATTTTGTTAAGTTCAGAAAAAGACTGCAGCACACTCTAGGCGAATATTATCATTTCTAAATGGAATAAGAAAATATGTTAAACTTCTGTCTTTGGCCTGTCTAGATATGAAAGACTAAAAAGGCTAGTCTTGTAGACTAAACGGTGTTCCAAGGTACAACACTCTCCTCTATACGGAGCGCGATGGCGCTCTTCTGCAGTGTAGATTTTACCTACACCTGACGAGATGGTGCAGCAGTAACAAAACACTGGACTCGCAATCGGGTGGATGTCAGTTCAAACCTGATTTCCCTAAATCACTCCAGTAAAGAGCCGAGTTGGTTCCTTGCAATAGACATGGCAGATTTACTTCCCCATGCTTAGCAAAAACTCAATCCGATTGTGCGCTCCGTTGCTAATGACCACCCTGATCTTCTTTCCTTTTTAATTCTCCATTATATTAAAAAAATGAAATAAACAATTCTGTGCCGCGCGGGAATGGCCACATGGTCTAAGGCATCATCCTACGCACTAGGCGGCCCCCTCCAGTCGGAGGTTCAAATGTTCAAGTGTTGGTTAAGCTTATGGGACTTAACTGCGGGGTATTCAGTCCCTAAACTTACAAACTACTTACGAACTAACTTATGCTAAAGGCAGCACAAACATCCATGCCCGAGGGGGGATTCGAACCCCCGTCGGGGAACGGCCTCGTGCATCGGAGCATAGCGCCTCAATGCACTCGGCCACTCCGCCGCGGCGCCGGAGGTTCTAGTTCTCCCTCGGACATGAGTGTGAGTGTGCTGTCCTTAGTATAATTTACTTTACGTAGTTTGTAAATCTAGGGAGTGATGACCACAGCAGTTTGGTCCAATAAGTTTACAAACATCTGAACGGCTGAAACAATAATATTACAGACGTGCACTCTGTTCTGCAGTTAAAGAGTGGACTGTGAATAAATTCAAAAGATAATATTCACTTAAAACGAAAGAACCACCCGACGCAGTTTCAGTAATCTTTTGTAATGATAACTGCAACCTCTCAAAATTTAAACAGGCAAAACAATAGCTGCCTTTAGATGTGGATTAAGTAATACTTTTTATTTTTAACAACTAAACACATTATCTAGCGATATCGCAGTGTGTTGAATTCCGCTTACCATCTTAATGGCGCATTTTGCATACGCTTATGTAGCCTCTAAAAAGGCTCTAGCCCGGACGACATTAACTTTTATAACGTACCAGCGACTTGCATGGACTGGCCGAGCGTTCTAAGGCACCTTGCTGCGAACGCGCGGTTGCTCACCGTAGAAGGTCCGACTCCTCCCTTGGCCATGAGTGTGGGTGTTGTCCTTAGAACAAGTTAGCTTAAATAGTTTCTAAGCCTAGGGACTGATAACCACAGCATTTAAGTCCCTTATATTTACAAACATTTGAATTTGAACTTGCATACCGTTAGTTGGGCAAAAACGATAACGTTAAAATTAATTAAATACCAAATTCATCGTCTTACTGCGAAAGAGTTACTCTTTCTAAATTGGCGCAAACAGTAAGCTATAAACCTCAAATCTTTCTTTGGAGGAGTGAGTAAATCATTCATGCCTTCCACCTACATGTTTCAATTATGGTAACGTATAATTTGTAGCAAGGTCATTACAGCTCATACAAGCTGTCACTTCTTTTGGTGTTCTTTGTGTTATAGACCACTGAATGTGCCCATATTGATTAGGCTAAATATATTTGATAAACATAAATAACATCATTACTTCCGCCAGTACCTCGTCTCCTACCTTCCAAACTTCACAGAAGCTCTCCTGCAAACACGCAAGACTAGCACTCCTGGAAGAAAGGATATGGTGGAGACATGGCTTAGCCACAGCCTTAGGGATGTTTCCAGAATGAAACTTCACTCTGCAGCGGAGTGTGCGCTGATATGAAACTTCCTGGCAGATTAAAACTGTGTGCCGGAACCGGAACTCAAACCTGGGACCTTTGCCAGATAAATAACATCTATTGTAGAGGACAGATTAATGCAATATAGTTGAAGATAGTGCTGAGGTAAATGGCTGCATATACGTATGAGCAGCTGCACCGGACGTGATAGCAGGCTGCAAATTGTGGCAAACGACAGTTTAACTATTTTTCGCTTTTTATTATCTTAAGAACAATGAAAGTAGCCACGATATGCAGTTATAAAAGTTGATTAGACTAGCTACACAATTTGACTAGGATGCAGTGAAACACATACAAAACAGGGAAAAAATTGTCGAATTGTGTTCACATCTGAAGCAACGTTTTTGCATTAAGATGGGTTATGACGTCATAGAGGGACTTTTTAAGGCGATAATATGACGACATAGTAATTCTGTCAGAGACATCAAAGGACCTGGAAGACCAATTAAACGGAATGGACAGTGTCTTGAAAGGAAGGTAAAGATGATCATTAACAAGAGTAAAACGACGGTAGATAATGGAATGAAGTGTCAGAAATCAGGCGATACTGAAGGAATTAGATTAGGTAATGAGACAATATAGGTAGTAGATTAGTTTCGTTATTTGGGTAGCAAGATAACTTCTGATGGTCGTAGTAAAGAAGATATAAAATGCAGAATGGCTATGGGAAGAAAAGAGTTTCTGAAGAACCGAAATTTGTTGACATACAATATTAATTTAAATGTTAGGAAGTTGCGAGCTTACACACGAGTTATCCAAACACAAATCAGGAAAAAACAAACTATTATGTGCAGGGTGACAGAATTGTATCAGTTATTTCCTTCAGTTGGCTCGTGCCCCCAGTGCTACAGCATAAAAAAATAATAAAACAACACATCACCCATTCACAACTTGTGTTTTCTTGGGGCTCCGTGAAGTGTGGCTGTAGACCCTATTTTATTATATAAACTGGCTGCGTCGTGTCTAGGGGCCAGCCATACCTGCTGCAATGTCCCCAAAATGTTTAGCTTTAAATAAATGCAGGCATAAACAAAAAAAAATACACAAACGACACATTTACTTTCAACTAAATTTATGTTTATTCCACCTAATACCCGTCAGTGAATATTTGTTACACATGACTTCAGAGCAATGCCGAGTTCCTTAAGGCTACCACACTAAAAACTTGGAAACTCGACTGAATAGTTTCTATATCGCACAGTCGCTAAATAACATTAAAGTCTAGCAATAATCCTGAGAAACTGTAAGTTCCACTGTCACAGAATATAGTTAGAGTCGACGAAGCACCGCTGAAGACTTTTTCCAAGTCCCACAGACGCAGAATAAAATCAAAATTCTCGGAGCACCACAGAACAACTATTTCTAAGTTACACACTAGAACACTTCGCTGAAATTTTACAAGTACTCAATCGACTCCACAGTCGCACAGCATAACGAAACGTCTTGTCTGTCAAACCTACACCAACAGACTACCAGTAACAAGCCAAAATGGCCGCCTTAAGTACCCTCGCTGGCTTATTCTGAAGTCAAATCATATCTTATTTTTAACGGTTCCGCTGAAACAGAATATGGCATCAAAAACATTGTACATATAGTAGTTTTTGCATTATCAAAAAATTAAAATTTTCTACCTTTGCTTTTTCAGTATTTAAGCATAGATTATTGACTGTACTATTGATCCTGTGGTTTCATTAACTATTTACTTAAGTCTAATTTACCGTACTGAATTTTACTGAAATTTACTACTGAATTTGCAAAAATAAATAAATAAATAAATAGTACTCACTTACATCTATCATTTGACACCTTGTACGTAATATTTGATTAAGCTGTTTCCAAGATATATCGTTTACAAAATTGTTATTTTATAATAATTTTTGATTTACTATAAATCAAAAACTATTAAAGTGACAGGAGGCGCGTTTATATCAGCGCATCCGTCTAGTCTTTATCTTTAAAATGAGTCTACGCGCACCTTTGTATCATATATTTATCAACAGTTATTAATTTTAAGTGGTTTATTGCATATTTCTCCAAGGCCAAACAGGGCTTCTCCCACAGTTCGCCGTTCACTGCAGAACGGCCTCGATTTTTCAGTCACGTGTCTATACACAAAGCGAACGACCAGACGCTCGTTTGACAGATGACATGTGCCACGATCTATCGACTAACCCCTGAACTACGACGACTCAGTATCTGTCAAAACGCACCACGATTGCCACGCGTGTGCGCGATTTAGCACAGAATTGCAGACTTCAAGTGTCCCCACGAACCTGTCCCTTAAAAAGTCCTTTCTGAAATCATTTGTCTGGAGTGTAGCATTGTATGTGAGTGAAACGTGGACGATAAGAAGTTTTCAGACAAAAAGATGATAGAAGCTTTCGAACTGTGGTGCTACAGACGAATGGTGAAGATAAGATGGGTAGATCACGTAACTAATGACGAGGTGCTCAACAGAATTGGAGAGAAAAGGAGTTTCTGTAATATCCTGACTAAGTGAAGGGACTGGTTGATGCGACACCTTCTGAGACATCAAGGAATCGTCAACTTAGCATTAGAAAGAAGTGTGTGGTGTAAAAATTGTAGAGGGAGGCCGAGGGACGAATACAGTAAGCAGATTCAAAAGGATATAGGTTGCCGTAAGTATTCTCAGATGAAAAGGCTTCATAGGACACGGTAGCGTGGAGAACTGCATCAAACCAGTCTGTTGAGTGAAGACCACAACAATATGAAGCTCTTGGAAATTGCCAGTTATTATTGTAACTAGTTACTTAGCTACATGGTTTCCAAAAACAGATCCCATTAGTGTTTTACATTATAACAACATATATATTACGTAATTGGTATTTAGATTTCTCAATGACCAGCATGACTGTCTTACACGTAAGCCAGTTTGAACATATCTATGCCTTTTATGATTAAACACCGTCAAAGTTCCTTCGGCATATTCTGTTACCAGTTAGTAATCCACTGCATTATTCATGAGAGAAGTGAATTAGCTTTTACTCGCCTGAAGGATCTTAGCTGCTTTTGCTATGCAACGATCTGTGCAGTTCCAATATGTAACAGGCTGAAATTCTGCGATACGTGAGAACGTGGCTGTAGGTATTTCCGTTGGTCTAATACAGAACTTATTTTGCCATTAAAAACATACGTCTGCTGTACTGTGCATACACACCCAACGCTATGTAACAGTTTATTGCTACCTAAACTTTAACGCAATACAAGAACGTCTACGCCCTATTACGCTTTTGGTGTGAATATGCATATCACATAGTTTAGATTATGTAAATTAAGACAGCGTTTTGTAAATTATGATATCGTATCCAGCACAGGTTGGAAAATATTTATCGTATTGTTGTTCTATTACCTATGAAGTTTTTACATTCTTCTTAATGAGTTACAAACTTTAATGGGAAATATTTCTATAATGACTGCTGTGATTTTTATGAATAATGCAGAAGATTTCCAAAGAAATGGTGTATTACACACTCACAAACTTCCTGAAGGTTTAAAAACAAATTGAAGAATTCTTCCTACTGTCTAATTTCTTAATGGAGCATTCATTTATATGAATTTTTACGAATAACGCTGTGCAATATTGCATTATGTCGCATTGCATCTGAAGAAATGCTCTGTAACACGCTAATTAATTAGTTTTATTATAGAGCAGCAGAGAAAGAGGTCCAAACCTAAATGGAAGCAATCTGCTCTTTAAAATTACCTAGATTAATTTCTTAATGGAGCATTTTTGGACGGTTATTTGTATTAATTTTTAGCGAATTTAGAGACAAAACCCAAGTATATAGAGGGACAACATGATCTCACAAAGTAAAAGTATATTGAATGAGGTTTTCACTCCAATTCGGAAGGTGAGCTGTTACGAATCTTACTGGAAATTTAAAACTATGTTGGGCGGTGTGTCGAAGCCAGAAATCTGCCTATCGCGCATAAAGATTTTCCTTATTGATCTGTCCAGGCGTAACTTCAAACACTTTCACAGCTTAAATTTTATAAGGTATCTTCTTTATACACCTTTTGACATGTTCCAGAACGCAGCAGGCGGTCGGAACTTTGAACCGTGGAATATGAAAACATATACTGTTAGACGGCTAATCCGAGGCACAGTTCAGTTTCAAAATGGTTTCAAAATGGTTACGTATAATTGTATAAATCTTGCTTCTAGAATCAGTACAGTTACAACTTAAGAACATCACAGCATAAAAATAATTTGTTTCTTGAGGAAAAAAATCAAGTCTAAGAGCATTAACAATAACTACACTCCTGGCCATTATAATTGCTACACCACGAATATGACGTGCTACAGAAGCGAAATTTAACTGACAGTAAGAAGATGCTGTGATACGCAAATGATTAGCTTTTTAGAGCATTCACATAAGGTTGGCCCCGGTGGCGACAACGTGCTGACATGAGGAAAGTTTCCAACCGATTTCTCATACACTAACAGCAGTTGACCGGCGTTGCCTGGGAAAACGTTGTTGTGATGCCTCGTGCGAGGAGAAATGCGTACCATCACATTTTCGACTTTGATAGAGGTCGGATTGTAGCCTATCGCGATTGCGGTTTATCGTATCGCGACATTGCTGCTCGCGTTGGTCGCGATCCAATGACTCTTCGTAGAATATGGAATCGGTGGGTTCAGGAGTGCAATACGGAACGCCGTGCTGGATCCCAACGGCCTCGTATCACTAGCAGTCGAGATGGCAGGCATCTTATCCGCATGGCTGTAACGGATCGTGCAGCCACGTCTCGATCCCTGAGTCAACAGATGGAGACGTTTGCAAGACGAAAACCATCTGCACGAACAGTTCGACGACGTTTGCAGCAACATGGACTATCTGCGCGCAGACCATGGCTGCGGTTACCCTTGACGCTGCAGCACATACACGAGCGCCTGCGATGGTGTACGCAACGACGAACCTGGGTGCACAAATGGAAAAAGTCATTTTTCGGATGAATCAAGGTTCTATTTACAGCATCATGATGGTCGCATCCCTGTTTGGCGACGTCACCGTGAACGCACATTGGAAGCGTGTATTCGTCGTCGCCATACTGGCGTGATGGTATGGGGTGCCATTGGTTACACGTCTCAGTCACCTCTTCTTGGCATCGACGGCAGTTTGTACATTGGTCGTTACATTTCAGATGTGTTACGGCCCGTGGCTCTACCCTTCATTCGATACCTGCGAAACACTACATTTCCGCAGGATAATGCACGACCTCAAGTTGAAGGTCATGTACGGGCCTTTCTGGATACGGAAAATGTTCGACTGCTGCCCTGGCCAGCTCATTCTCCAGATCTCTCACCAATTGAAAACGTCTGGCCAATGGTGGCCGAGCAACTGGCTCGTCATAATACGCCAGTCACTACTCTTGATGAACTGTGGTATCGTGTTGAAGCTGCATGGGTATCTGTACCTGTACACGCCATCCAAGCTCTTTTTGACTTAATGCCCAGGCGTATCAAGGCCGCTGTTACGGCCAGAGCTAGTTGTTCTCGGTACTGATTTCTCAGGATCTATGCACCGAAATTGCTTGCAAATATAATCACGTGTCAGTTCTAGTATAATATATTTGTCCAATGAATACCCGTTACCGTCTGCATTTCTTCTTGGTGTATCAATTTTAATAGCCAGTAGTATACTTACATAAAAGAGAAATTCCTTTAATTATCATCATTGTGGACTTTCGGAAAACAAACTCATTTTGGCATTATAATTTAGTAAACTTGTAGTATACTCTACGCCGCTTTAGTTCTCTTCTACATCTACATCTACATAGATACTCTGCAAATCACATTTAAGTGCCTGGCAGAGGGTTCATTAACCACTTTCATAACTTTTCTCTACCGTTCCATTCTCTAATAGCGCGTGGGAAGAAAGAACACCTAAATCGTTCCGTTTTCGATCTTATTTCTCTTATTTTATTGGGATGGTCATGTCTCCCTAAGTAGGTAAGTGCCAACAGTCCCCACATTTTTGTAAGATACAAATCTATAATTTCAATTTCAGGAAGATGTACAGTCATAATACTGCACTTTCACCGTCAATACTAAAACCGCAATTATTTCTTCCGTATTCCTGTGTGGCGTACAGATTTGATACATTTTCACTTGATTTCGTAAGAGAATTTTCTGCAAGACATTTTTGAAAGTTTTCGAATGAAGTACCAAAGATTTTAATATCATTCTGCTCCAAGCCAGGCTTATTGCCATGCGTCATCTAACGTAGATGTTGGTTTCAGTACAATACTTCAAACGCAATCTGTTTTCGTTGGTCTACAGTGTGTATTGGTTTCGACCCTTCGACCGAAGCTTCGGCCACAAAGTAGAAATATCTCTGGAGTGATCATTTCGTTCTGCGCATGTTCTAATATTTTAGCTGGGGTTAATGCTGCTAATGCGATCGGCATTGTTTGCTGCAACAAGCCTCACTAAATTTCCCCAGAGAAGCCAACTTATGTATTTAGAAGGACAAACATGAAAAGGAATAATGCATCGCAGAAGTAATAAGAAAAGTGATGGCTAATAGCTAGGAGGGCTAAGAACATCATCTTAGCTCATTTTTTGTAAATAGTATTAACAGCCGGTACGCACAACATCATATACAGATCAGCAATATATTCACAACGGTTACTTATTGCTTTTTTTTAATACGTAGCTACAATTGCCAGCAATCGTGAACATTTCGAAGCTAAAGAAAGTTAACATCACAGGATGGCCAACATAAAATGTGCTGACAATATATTTGTCCCGAGATTACGTGACGATTCCATCTTAATTTCGAGAACATAAAATCTATCCACTCTATGGGTCTGTGAGCCGATCTTACACCATCAATTTTTTTAAATATATAATCTTTATTCAATATTCTTGGGTAGCCATCTTATCACCCAAGTTTAGACGAACGTGTCTTCAGCATGACACAACGCTGGGTTGTTTTTTACATGATAAATTACACGTATAAGTTGACAGCGACTTACTAGTAATACTGTAATACACCTGCTTGTGCAGCACTTGGGCACATCCTTCTTTGTTAAAGCATCATGGAAATCGCTGAAATATCGATTACCACCTCTTAAACATGACGTTGTCCATAGGATCCTTGACCTCACATTGAAAGATAATGAAGTACTACCAAACACCAGTTCCCGACCTTACCCACTATACTCTTATCATCAAGGAAAACTCGAGATTATTTGCCGCCTAAGGCTGCGGTAGTCGTTAATGAAATATAGAGCAATTACTTTAGTTTTGAATGGGACCGTTCTAGTTTTTATTATATCTTTACACTAATTAAATTGATACTGTAATGAGTTAGTTACATGTTATATCGGTTAGATGTTCGTTAAACTTTAAGGTGGAAAACCAAATGTCATACATTTCCGCAGATATTTCTTCCTCTTTCGAAATAAAAAAATGATTGCAACCGTTCGAACGATATAATAGAGCTATAGCTCGGGTAGGAAGGTTATTTGTTCATCCAAAGGTAAATTTAAGCGAAATAAAAGTTGACATTTGATAAAACGCCAGTAGCAATACCGGCAGACGAAAATGCATTGAACTCAGTTATATCTCTGTGCTCAACAAGAATTGGAAGTATATTATATGGATTTTGACCCACTTTAGATTCCGGTAGCACCTCCCAAAGTGGACCTTTGCGATAGCCTTTAGACAGCTTGAAATTTTAAAGAAAATAACGTCTTAAACGTTTATCTGAATTGAAAACTGAATAAACGAATTTTTAGAGGAGAAAATTCTCTACAACTTGCTCTAGTATCTTTTCTCCATAGCTCGCACCGTTTCACTTGGTTTTACGTAAACCAGTACAGGCAAAGATAATAAACTTGCAAAAGTGAACAAACTATCACTGCAAGACAGGTGATATTTTAACGGAAAAAGATAATAAAAACATGAAGAAGATATTAAAATAATAGTTTAAAGAGGTAAAAGTTCAAAAAGATAGTATGTTTGCCAAATTAAACTTTGAAATATTAAATAATGTTGGTTGTGTGTTAAAATTCGGTCTGAGAGAATATTACGTGTTGAGTTCATAGATTTTATCACAATAGTAGAGTCGTAAGCGTATCGTCCATCAGCGTTTTAAGACCAGAAATGATTTACAACCCGATAACACGAGTGTTCCTTCATTGTTTTGTGGATTTCGGAAATTTTATTATACTTAAATGAATAAGCGATTTTTACATTGTTGGAGACTACGTGTTACATCTCCTTATAAATGTCCTTTTCGCCTTGTACCTTTAATTTTTATACGAAATATTTACAAAAAGAAATCATATAACTACAGAAAAGCCTAAAGTGCGCTGTCAAACACACCAGTGCGACTTTTGAACGTTCAAATGTTTATAAATCTACAGGACTTAACTGCATGGTTATTAGTCCTTAGCTTACAAACTACTTAAACTAAGTTAAACTAACCTAAGGACAACACACACACACACACACACACACACACACACACACACACACACGTATCCGAGGGGGAACTCGAACCCCCGACGGAGAACGGCTGCGCGCACCGCAGCACGGCGCCTCAGTGCGCACGGCTGTTCTGCCGCGGCACGACTTTTGATTGCAATTCGTCTATACTACCACCTCCTAAAATATTTACAATTCCCCCTGAAACACCCTGCGTAGGGTTAGATGTGATGGCTTGCAACTAGCCGCGGTGGAATGGCTGAGCCGTCTAAGGTACCTTACTGCGTAAACATTTCGACCGTTTCGGGGCGTTGAAATAAATTCAACGGCGAAGCTGAAAATTAGTGCTGGACCGGGATTCGAACCCGGATTTTTCGCTTCGGGTCACCGGTGCCTTAACCAATTGGGCTATCCAGGCACGCTTCCCTTCCATCCCAAATTCTCAACTTGTTAGCATACTACGGTGGCAGTGCCCCCTTCCCATTCGTTCCTCTTGCTCGCAGCCTATACTGTATTCTCGCAAGGGACCGAACTAATTAATGCGTCCGCATTGAAATTGTCGTTGCCTGTTCGGGCGTATATACAATTATTGATATTGTCTCTCTTCGTTTCGGTATATTTTTTTCTGTATTTTTATTTTGACACCGACCATTACATTCAGTAGGCTTGCAGCAGCTTATGCGCTGCTCTTCAAACGAGCGACTTTTAAAGTATGGACACGATGATTTTATAAAAGCAATGTAAAAGTGGTAAAAAGTGAAGGACGTAAATCTTTGACACAAAGAAGTTATTTGCAGAAATATAAGACAGGAAGATGATTAAAATACATGTAGTTCGTTAAAAGGTTTGTGCAACAGTGGCATTAAAACCACACTGTAAGGAACATAAACACTGATCAGACGCAGAAACACTGAAGACACTATATAAAACAGCGGCGACGACACTTGTTTGTGGATGATAGTCACACTATTAAAAGACACAGATGCACTGTAGCACAGACAAAAATATACAGACGGGAAACCTCCGTAAGGGCCCGGTCACTCGCTCAGGGGTGCAGGGAGGGAAGGTTCCGTAAGATGTCCAATGATGGCGCTGCGGTCAGAAGCAGCCCTTTAAACTGGCCAGAGCAGGCGGCAGGTAGCGGCTATCCCCACCACCACTTCCCCTCAAACGCCAGACACCGGACACAGCCGTGGCCTTGGGGAAGGTGGCACGAGCTCTCCCCTTAGCCTACCCTCCACGCTACCCTGTGATGTGCGAGAGGCACCCTCAGAAGCACCTCTAGTGTGGTCTACCAGTACTAAGCCAGGGAACCACCTGACATCTGCATCTGCTGGAATATTACGGAACTTTGAGGGAAGCGTAGGACAGAGGTTTAGGGGGGGCTTCTTCTCTGTATATGTTACTCTGGGACTGTAGACTCGAAACACTAGACAGTGCACGATGAAAAGTCGGAACTGTGGAGCCCGCAGGCAAAGGAGGGAAGAAGGGAAGCAGGAAGCGAGGAAGGAGGGGCGGGAGAGGAAGGGGAAGGAGTGTAGGGACTCCAGGGAGGGGAGAGGGAGCGGATAGCCTAGCGAAGAGAAGGAAAGGGAAAGGAGGGGGAGAGGGGACGTTGCATCTATGGGCAGGGGATCAGGGTTGGTGGGAAGGATAGAGTTTGGAATGGAGGGTTGTATACAGTAGGGGGAAAGGGCGGAAGTTACCCTGGGAAAGGTTGTGGAGCGTATGTAGGTGAAGGTTTGGAAGGATGCAGTGGTGAAGGCGTGTCAAAGGCCCGGGATTGGTAAGAATTGCGTAGATCAGAGGGTTACAGGAATCTATTTTTCCCCAGCCGCGGTGGCCGAGGGGACTGAGGCGCTTCAGTCATGGTCTGCACGGCCACTTCGATCGGGGGTTCGAATCCCCCCTCGGGCATGGATATTTGTGCCATCCTTAGTGTTAGCTAGTTCATAAGTAGTTTGTAAGTTTAGGGACTGATGACCCTGTAGTTAAGTCCCATAAGCTATAAAAAAAACTATTTTTCGGGTGATGCAGAGGATCCAGATGTGTTATAGGTACTGCAGAAGGTGAGGGAATGGAATTAGATTGTAAAGGATCCGCATAGGGAAAGGGAGCCGGATGTGCTAGGCGAGGCGGAGGGCGTAGCGTTCGAGGATTTGAAGGGTCTTGTAATAGGTAGGAGGATCAGAAACTCAGGTGGGATGGAAGCTGCAGAGGAGAGGACGCATGATGGATCTGTAGGTGTATCGGTTAGTGGATGGGTTGAGGCCCCACGTCCGGCTGGAGAGGCATTCGAGGAGGTTGAGGTGGGACATTGCTTTCTGGCAGACTGTGTGGACGTGGAGGGTCCTGGAGAGGGATCGATCAAGGATGAGGCCAAGGTATTTGAGGGTGGGGGTGTGGCGGATGAGACGGTCGTGGAGGGTTAGGTAGAAATCATGGAGACGGAAGGAGGTGGTGGTACGACCTATGATGATTGCCTGAGATTTATCAGGATTGACGGAGAGGAGCCACCGGTCGCACTATGCTTTATTTCAGACATATCCGAGTAGTTTATGTTAGTTTCAGTAGTTTTTAAGCCTAGAGACTGACAACCTTAGTGGTTAAATCCCATAGATTCCCAAACATTTGAACATTTGCTTGGGACTAAGAATGCTACGCTAAGATGGTGAAGTGTTTTGGTGTTGTTGTTGCAGACGTACAACGCGGACGCGCAGACGGGCGAGTCGTCGGCGTGCGCGACGGCGCTGCTGTGCGGCGTGAAGGCGAACCGCGAGACGGTGGGGCTGGACGCGCGCGGCCGCTTCGAGGACTGCCCCTCCAGCCACACGTCGCGCGTGCCCTCGCTGCTCTACTGGGCGCAGCACAAAGGTCAGACACGTAATTACAGCATTCGCGACTACCAGCACGTTAACTTTTAATTATCACTTCGAAAAGCCCTGTCTCCGATTCCGAACCGAGTCGATGGTAAGAATTCTGTAGATGTTTGCCCCGCGAAGTGAAATGTGGAATGCTGGGAAGCCATTGCCCTGCAGCTAACCTGTTTCCAGTACCGCTCCAGCCGTCAGTGAAGCCACGTCGCAAGTGAAGTGACGATCGCTTCTTTGCTTTCATTCAGATAAAGCGAATCCATTCATTGTTGGGGAAACGCGGGAACGAAACGGGAGCTCCTGCACCAGGACCACTACAATCCGGAAAGAGGAGTGATTTCTGTGCCAGGGAAAATTGGAAAAAAAAGAACAATTTTCTTCGTTGCATAAAGCCACAAAACATGGATTAATAGAAATGTAACCTGCGTTGTAATTCTTATGTTATCTTATAATTTTTGAGTTTACTTAGTGTGACTGTTTCAATGGCGTGGATAGCATTTTTTATTTATTTATTTGGTTCCTGCGTTACGAAGTCTCAAAACGTATCCCCTATGTGGGCTTTACTATCCTTACATCTGAACTACTGAGATGTTTTGTGATTGTGTTTTTGAGGGGACTAAACGTCTAGGTCATCAGTCCCAACTACTGAGATAGATAACCATGTATGGTTACTAGCGAGAAGGTATCATGCCAGTTATGTTGCTGGTTTTGTCCTGTATTCTAGTCTATCTTTGCTCTTGTTTCTTACCATCATCACGGCACATGTGACTTATTACCCTGAGGAGGCCATGAAGTTTGGCCACATCTTTATTTTGGTTAAATCGCGGTTGACTTTTACTGTTTTCACCTTCAAATGTTCAAATGTTTGTAGAGCTTATGGGACTTAACTACGGGGTCATCAGTCCCTAAACTTACAAACTACTTATGAACTAACTAATACTAGGGACGGCACAAATATCCATGCCGGAGGGGGGATTCGAACCCCCGACCGTAGTGGCCGTGCAGACCGTGACTGGAGCGCCTCAGTCCCCTCGGCCACCACCGCCGGCTTTCCTGTTTTATGGTCGACCATTGCTTGGATGGTTGTCAAAACTTCGACACTTACCATTTTGTTTGCAGTGATAGGCGTTCCTATTCTCATTTTTGTACGGAGAATGGTGGTTGATTGTCGCACAGGAATGGCCGCGTGGTCTTAGGTGCCACGTCATGGACTACGCGGCCGATCCCGCCGGAGGTTCGTTTCCTCCCTCGAGCATACATTTGTGTGTTGTCCTTAGAGTAAATTAATTTAAGTTAGTTTATGTAGTTTGTAAATAGAGTGACCGATGGCCTCATCAGTTTCGTCCTGGACATTTCCTCTTTGCCTTCCGAACTTTGTTTTGTCCACATTTCCAAATGTTCAAATGTTTGTAATGCTTATGGGTCTTAACTGCAGGGTCATCAGTCCTTAAACTTACAAACTACTTATGAACTAATTTATACTAAAGACAGCACAAACATCCATGCCCTAAGGGTGGATTCGAACCCCCGACGGGTAACGGCCTCGCAAATCGGAGCATAGCACCTCAATGCGCTCGGCCGCTCCGCAGCGGAACCACATTTCTGAGACATCGTAAGAAAACTGCATTCCTCCTTCAAAACTGAATTACCACAACTTAATAATATTTCTATTATTTGTTTTATAATTTATGCTTCTTATTTGTATATTTTAAGCCTGAGCTCAGCAATAGTACTGAAAACAGTTGTATTTTGACGATAAAACTCGGTGTTGCTGCAAAATGGAGTTTTTGCTGACAGAACCTAAGTTAAAGGTAACGGAATCAGTATGAAACCGCCGCGCGGGAATAGCCGTGCGCTCTAAGGCGCCATGCTGCGGAGTGCGCGGCTGTTACCTGTCGGAGGTTCGAGTTCTCCCTCGGGCATAGGTATGTGTGTGTGTGTGTGTGTATTATGTATGTATGTGTGTGTTGTTCTTATCATAAATTAGTTTAAGTAATTTGTAAGTTTAGTGATCGATGACCACTGCAGCTAGGCCTCATAGGTTTATAAACAGTTTAACATTTAGTATGACAGCACATCGTCAGTAGTGCTCTTGGTACCCACCTGATACTAGGAGGATTAAACATGGACGTTGCTCCTTACAGTCAGATCTTTTCACGAAATTTCAATTCCTAAATTCCTTTTCAAAATGCGAAAATATCCTGATTTTACCTAACCTAGACATATGCCTCTTTAGGAACTTTCCTCTTTTATAATTTGAATAAATTACTACTTGTCAGTTTTTAGATACCTTATATTTCGTAAATGGACCGTTTCAGGCTAGCTGCCCATCGTCAGATATATTGTTACAGTTACAGAGTAATTTGTCCTATTCTGAACACAATGCAGCGTTACGACAGTGAACCTCTTGTTCAGAAAAAGACAAGTTACTCTGTAAGTAGAGAAATTGATCTGAAGATTTGCAGCTGGCCCGAAACCGATCCTTTACGAAATATAAGCGATCTAAAGACTGACATTTCAATAATTAAATAAAATGTTTTGATTTATATTATTATAGTGTAGATATTTAGGTTATCCGTCTATGCAACTGAATTAATAAAATATTTTATTGCCATATGCATTTCGCCTTTATTTGGAAGGCATCATCATTGGCCTGTAATATATACATGATTATGTTTTAAAATATTTCATATTTACGTTTCTTAGTATTTTTAGGTTATAAACAGTTCTGGTGCGTTATTTAAGTATAGTTACTGATATTTGGATGTTGTTACTTACAATATTTCGTGGATATTACTTGACATCTAGTGCTCATTGGTGGCTTCCGGCTGTTCTGCTTCACTTATGTTCATTTTGCGTTGTTTGTTATTCCAGCACAGCATCCAAACATCAGTAACTATACTTAAATAACGCACCAGAACTGTTTATAACCTAAAAAATACTAAGAAACGCAAATATGAAATTTTTTAAAACATAATCATCTGTATATTACAGGCCACTGATGATGCCTTCCAAATAAAGGCGAAATGCACATGGCAATAAAATATTTTATTAATTCAGTTGCATAGATGGATAATAATTAATTTTTAATATTTGTACAGCTTATGGGACTTAACTACGGGGTCATTAGTCCCTAAACTTACAAACTACTTATGAACTACTTACGAACTAAGACGGCACAAATATCCATGCCCGAGGGGGGATTCGAACCCCCGACCGTAGTGGCCGTGCAGACCGCGACTGGAGCGCCTCAGTCTCCTCGGCCACCGCGGCCGGCATAGACGCATAATCTAAACATCTATACTGTAATAATATAATACAGCAACTAAGGGGAAAACAAGGACAAAAAGGAACTAAAAGTGTTGTTACTCCAACCTACGAGGGTGAGTCTGTAAATAAGTTGCAAACCAAGGTAGAAATTCGGCCCATACTTCGAGAAGGCTTTAAAATGCCTGAAGCTTGGAATTTTTGGTACCTTAAACTGCTGCAACCCACAAGACGGATGTGTCGTAGTGGTAGAGAAATACCCCTACACAGCGCGCAGTACTGGCGTGTCTACCCAACGCCCTGTAGAAGACAAGGCCTCACAACTGGCCATGCCTACGTCACACCAAGAGGCTGAGGCTGCCAGTTGACTGGCTGGCCGCTGGGGCCATCACCACCTAGAGAGAAGGCCACGGCGCTCTCGTGTGACGTCACGCAGAGTAGGTTGCGCTCGCGTAGCTGAATGGCTCGCTGCTTCGGCATAGTGGGCCGTGCCCCAGCGGCTACCCAGTCAGCTATGCGCGCGCAGCCTACTCTGCCTGACGTCACACGAGAGCGCCGCGACCTCATCTCTAGGTGGTGTTGCTGGGGCACGCCCACCACTGCGTAGCACCCAACCAGTCAGACTGTGTTCGACACCTCTCAGTGTGACGTAGACACGGCCAGTTGTAAGGCCTTGTCTTCTAGGCGGTGTTTGTCTATCCAACACCACCTAGAGCCAAGGCTTCACATCAACCCGTCCTACGTCACACTGACCTGGCCGCGGCCGTCAGCTGAATGGCTGGCCGCTGGGGCCTGCCCACTGCATCGTAGTGGCCAGCCATTCAGCTAGCGGCCGCGGCCTGTTCAGTGTGACGTAGGACGGACTGATGTGAGGCCTTGGCTCTAGGTGGTGTTTGTCTACCCAACACCACCTAGAGCCAAGGCCTCACATCAGCCTGTGGTACGTCACACTGACCAGGCCGCGGCCGTCAGCTAAATGGCTGGCCGCTGGGGCACGCCCACTGCCTCATAGCGTGCAGCCACTAAGCTGGCGACGTCGGCCTGGTCAGTATGACGTAGCACGGGCTGATGTGAGGCCTTGGCTCTAGGTGGTGTTGGTCTACACTAGTTAGTGACTTATTTACTGACCCACCCTCGTACATTGTGAGAAATGTTCGAAAGTTTATAAACCTAAGGGACCAAACTGTTGAGGTCATCGATCCCTAGATTTACAAACTAAGCATACTAAATTATGCTATGGGCAACACCCACAACCATGCGCGAGTGAGAACTTGAACCTCCGACAGGAGCGGCCGCGCAATCTGTGACCGCGTGGCCGGGAGGAATGACCAGTTTAGTTAAAAAAGTGAAATCAGAAGTTGCACAATAGCGAATTTGTAACAAAACATAAAGAAAAATTGACAACGAGAAAGAATACAGGCAGAAGTTATACTGCCAGTCCATCGTCGCACATAATATTGCAAGTTAACTCTCACATATAGCGATTTAATGATTTACAGAGAATGACTTTGGTCATACACAAGTCTGATGTTTTTTAAAATCTTTTAATAATATGAATTATATAATTTAAACACTGTATATTCTTAATTAGTATTAGTTACGCTATAAGGTTATTTAGACTTTAAACTCATCTTCAGGTGTTACGCCTGCAATACGTATGTTTTCATAAGGTGTCAGATAAATGTCAAAATCCGTAACTCGATAAAGATCTCGCATGAAAACACAATATAATAAGTTAAGTGAATATATATATATATATATATATATATATATATATATATATATATATATATATATATATATATGAGAAAAATAATAATAAAATAAATCACGTCACAATAATATCGAAATTTACAGCATAACAGAATGTGGTATCTATCATTTCTTTTACCTCTGTATAAAACAAGTAGGCAGCATAGTACTAAATGCTATGAAAACTTATGTATTGCAGGCGTAACACCTGAAGATGGCTTCAAAGTCGAAATAAGCTTATAGTGTAACTAATACGAATTAAGAATATAAAGTGTTGAAATTATATAATGCTTATTATTAAAATGTCGATGTACGACGTCACTAACACAGTGGGCCCTGCAGATAACAAGTTTTTATCTTTTGTTCGAATTTGGCACGTAGCCTAAAGCCGAAATCTAGATAGCGCGATAAAGAAGGATTAATCGAACTTCAGAAGTCTTTTTAAAAAAATTACATGACTGTGCATCCTTATAAAGCAGCAGTCATAAATCCGAGAATAGTGCGGTGGACGCTCTTACAAGCATGTAAGGATGAATTCTAAAGTAATCACCGGTATTATCCGTCGTTAAAAGTTATTTCTCCAAAAAGAAACGTTAATCCCGAAACCCACTATCACTTGAAACTCCTGCATGACGAATTACTCGCGGCCCAGCTAACCGTGCGACGATGGAGAAAAAAAAATGTGATAGAGAGCATGTCACTCGCATCTCACTCGTTTGACGCAGAAAACCTTTTTCGAGAGGTAGAAGCGGATTACGGAATATGGCAGAAAAGGCACTAAATAATTCCATGGCTTTTTGCGGCTCTCTATTCATCTGCTGCTGCTCTCTGTCCACCTGCTCTTCCGCCCCTTTCAGTCCATCTCACTCCTCCCCCTACGTATGAAACGTTTCGAGTATCTGCCGGCTATACATGGTGACCAGTCAGGCGCTGTCGAAGTCAATATTGTAAGGCACCCTCTGTCATATATCAACGGCCTGGATTGAGGAGTACAAAAAGCATCCTCTCTGAATTCATTCATACATGTGACAACTTCCATTGTGTCGGTCAAATAGTGTATACGTATATTGTAACGCTACCATCGCTATGAACCGCAAGGTGGTCATTTCTAATGATCAAGATATCGACGACACGTTAAACTTGTCTTCTTCTGTTATTGTTAAATGGCTTACGAACGAAAGCATATTTCTTTATCCAGGGTATAAGCTACCTCAATACAAGTTTCATGAAAGTCCACCCAATCTTTTCAGCATGAAAGAGCAACAAACATAACATAAAATTTCAGATTTATAATAGGCCTCGGTTTCACAGTGGTTGAGTGCCAGACTACAAATCCACAAGATCGCGGGTTCGATCCCCGCCAGGTCCTAGGATTTTTATCTGTCACTTTCCACTTCTTTCACCTCTGGCAGTATTGCTCATATGAAAAATACCGAGCTACACCGTGGTTCGGAATCCACGTTAAACTGTAGGTCCCCCTATAACTGGCTGGGTAAGTCAGTTCGAAGGTCGGAGGAAGGCAACGGCGTACCACCTCCAAACAGGACCAAACAGGAGCACTGTGGTGTTCAAACCAATCTTCGGATTGATGACTGCTTTACCTTTTACATTAATACGAGGGGTGTTGAAATGAAAAGTTACGAAACGTCTTAACCACCAAACCGGTGGAAATTTGAATATGCCGCTTTGAGACAATGTATTGTGACATCTAGGGACGCGAAATATGCATCGTCACTTCCTCCTAAAAAATTCAATGCTGTGTCCTCAGCAGGCAAGGTGGTGCTCACCGTCCTTTTAGATGTCCGAGGTCCGATACTCATCGAATTCCTCAAGCATGGAGAAACCATTTACAGTGACGTGTACTGTGAGACACTCCGTAGCTTGCCCAACTTGCCCAAGAGCAAACGGCCTGGGCTGCTCACGGTGGGAGTGATTCCGCTCCATGATAACGCGCGTCCAGGGTCTTCAGGGTCACACAAAGTGTCCTGGCCAAGTTCAAGTGGCAGCAGCTTGAGCATCCGTCCTACAGCCCGAACGTGTCGCCCAGTATTTCCATCTGTTTGGCACGGTTTTTTTTTTTTTTTTTTTTAAATCTCAAATGGAGGCGCTTCAACTCGGACGACGAACTGAAGGACACAGTAGGGGACTCGCTCTTGTCACAGCCACACGAATTCTGGGAAAAGAGAATACTTCGGCTCGTTAAACAGTGGGCTTGTTGTGCTCAGGCTTCATGTAGTTACTTTTGAATAAATAATTTCAGTTACATCCACAGTGTCGATTCGTACCTTTTCATTTGAACACACCTCGTAAATATAATAATAGCTAATAATCAAGATTTACATTGTTGCGGAATTGTTACGATGCTATTTTGGTACATCTCTTCCTCCCTCCACTCTATGGCCATCTCCATCTTCAACACCCCGCCCTCTCCGAACCGCTTCTTCCTCTCCCTTCACCTAAATCTGCCTCCTCCTCCTTCTCGTCCCCTTTCCTCCTACATTCCTTCTGATATCTACATCTACATAGATACTCTGCAAATCACATTTAAGTGCCTGGCAGAGGGTTCATTAACCACTTTCATAACTTTTACCTGCCGTTCCATTCTCTAATACCGCGCGGGAAGAAAGAACACCTAAATCGTTCCGTTTTCGATCTGATTTCTATATTTTATTGGGATGGCCATGTCTCCCTAAATAGGTGGGTGCTAGTAAAATATTTTCACATTCAGAAGTAAAAGTCGGTGATTGAAACTTCGCAAATAGATCAAGCCGCAATGAATAACGTCTAACTTTTAATAATTTCCACCCGAATTCGTGCAACATTTTCGTGGCACTTTCCCCCCCGTAACGTGATAAAACCAAACGAGCTGCCCTTCTCTGAACCTTCTCAATATCTTCCGTCAGTCCCACCTGGTGAGGGTCCCACAATGGGCAACAGTACTCCAGGAGAGGACGCACAGGTGTGATGTAGGCAGTCTCTTTGGTGTAGCGGCTGCACCTTCGAAGCGTTCTGCCAATGAAACGTAATTTTTGGTTCACCTTCCCCGCAATATTTTCTGTGTTTTCTCTCCAGTCTAAGTATTTGGTAGAATACTAGGTATTTGGTAGAATCTACGACCTTAAGGTTTGACTGATTTATCACGTAATTGAAGTTCAGCGGATTTCTTTTAGTGGTCGTGTATATTACTTCACACTGTTCTTTATTTAGTGTCAATTTCCAATTTTCGCACCATGTAGAAATTTTGTCTAAATCGCTTTGCAGTTGCTTTTGATCCTCTGTTGACTTCACTAACCGATAAACGACAGCATCATCCGCGAACAGTCTAAGGAAGCTATTCAGATTGTCTCCTAAATCGTTTATAAACACAAGGAAGAGTAGGGGACCTATAACGCTTCCCTGGGGAACGCCAGATATCACTTCTGTTTTACTCGATGACTTACCGTCAATTACAACGAACTGTTTCCTTTCTGATAGGAAATCGTGAATCCAATCGCACAATTGGAGAGGTATTCCATAAGCACGCATTTTCACTAGAAGCCGCTTGTGAGGTACAGTGTCAAAAGCCTTCCGGAAATCAAGAAATATGGAATCGATTTGAGATACCTTGTCGAGGGTACTTATAACTTCATGTGAATAAAGGTCAAGCCTTGTTTTGCAAGGTCGATACTTTCTGAATCCATGTTGACTATTGGTTAATAACTTGTTCTCTTCGAGGTAGTGCATAATGTACGAACAAAATATATGTTCCAAAATCCTACTGCAAATCGACGTCAATGAGATTGGCCTGTAATTTTGGGGATCACTCCTATTGCCTTTCTTGAATATTGGAGTAACTTGGGCAACTTTCCAGTCTTTCGGTACGTATCTTTCGCTGAGTGATCGGTTGTAAATTATAGCTAAGTACGGAGCTATTGCATCAGCATACTCTGAGAGGAATCTAGTTGGTATACAATCTGGCCCGGAAGATTTGTTTTTGTTTAGTGACTTAAGTTGTTTTACTACTACAGGAACATCTACTTCTAAGTTTCGCATGCTGGCAGCTGTTCTTGGATTGCATTCTGGAGTGTTCACTTCGTCTTCTTTGGTGAAAGAATTTCGGACAGCTGTTTTTAGTAATTCTGCCTTATCAGTACTGTCATCGGTAGTATTACCATTGCTATCGCGTAGTGAAGTATGTGTAACACACAGTAAACTTTCGTGCCTCATGTATTTATCCTAACTGTCCATTAATCCATCTCTTATGTTCGCCTGTTCCGTCTCCCTCTCTCCCAGTCCGTCTTGCCGTGTCCTCCGTCCATTTCCTACTGCACTCTTTATCTCTTCCTTCTGTCCATCTCCTTGTCTCCCGTTAGTTCATCTTCTCCTCTTCCTCTCTCGGTCCAATTCCTCTTCTCCCACTCTCATTCCATCTACTCCTCCCGCAAATCTATGAACAATTACCTTTATCTGCCAACTTTACGTTGATTAGTCAGTGGAAGAAACTCTCCGCCATGCACCGTTCGGTGGCTTGCCATATGTAAAAATTTTCTCCATAAAAACGTAAAGACGTGTGCCAACCTTCATGGTGACTGGTTCAAATATTCGTAAATTTAAGGGACCAAACTGCTGAGGTCATCGGTCCCTAGACGATCACAGGCTCTGCAGACCACGCGCTCTTTTTAGGGTGCACGAATGGCAATAATGAGGTAAAAAAGTTGAAGTTAACTGTTTTAGCAGCTGTTTAACATGTTTCTTTCAGTTCAAGTTTTAAACAAGTCTTGGTAGAGGCATGCAACATTCATGATAAAATTTATTTAAATGATACTCAAATTGCTTGATTAATCACTTAGATATTGTCAGTAGATTATTTATTGTCAAAACACAACATGTTTCTGGCTTAGCTTATCATCTGGTGACCGATATAATATTTACATATATATTGAGCTTTGATGCATTAAATAAATAATGTTGTTATGGTAAGTATAAATCAGTCAACAATCCGAAGATTGGTTCGAACACCACAATGGTTTACTAGGCATATCCTATTAGGGGGCGGTATGCCGTTGCATACCTCAGACCTTTGATCTGAGTTACCCAGCCAGTTATAGAGGGATCAACAGTTTAATTTGTATTCAGATCTACAGTGCAACTTGACATTTTTCACATCAAAAACGTTGCCAGCGGTGAAAGAAGAGAAAAGTGACAAGTGACAGATACAAGTCTCAGGACTGAGCGGGGATCTAACCGAAAAACTTTGGATTGGTAGCCTGCCACAGTATCACTGTTTCTGTTTTTTTTTCTGTGTAATCTGAAAATTACATCTTTTTTCCTTTTTTCCCCTAAGCTCTGTCACTTCAGGCGTTGGCCCCTAGCGCCTATATTACCTCCCAAAACTAAGTAATCTATAAACAAAAATAATCTAGCGCCACCGTCACTTTCACCCTAAACTAAATACAACAGCACGTTGCAAATTCTTCAGGCACCATCATGAACGTAACAAATCTCCAAATCGGCCTGTAAAAGAAAAAAGAATGAAGGGGTGCATACAGGTTCATTTAAAAAAAATTATATATGATTCACAATTGCTAAATTTGGATGAAAATTGGATATACATACTACACTCCATCACCTAATTTCTCTGCTCATCACCTCCCCTACCTCTAATGTCTATTTCTTACCTTCCTCTTTATCCGCTTAGGCCTCTCTCAGTATTAGCTAGCTGAAAACCCGGAGTTGCACAGGTGTTCATTTATTCCAACACCCTGGTAGCCCATGTGCTTCTCGCTCCTCTTTCTGTCCCTCTTCCCCTTCTGTCCAGTGCCAGATGCAGTCGCTGTCACATCGTTCGGAGCGCTAAGTATCGTAATTTGTGTGGAATTTTGTTGCTAGTCAGATTCTTAATTATCGTTAGTGCTTCTGTTTTTTAAGAGTTTTATTCTCACGTACTTGACAGATTTCATTTGTGCTGCAAGCTACGTAATGTGAGAGTCAACTTGTCACTCCTTAATTTCGTGTTTCGCTTTCAGAAAGCTTTTATTCCCGCGTGTTTGATAATAGTGTGTCCCATAGATATTCTCGTTTATTTTCAAAGCAGGCAGAGACAGTGTCGTTGTTTTGACAGTATAGTTACCACTGACCACAGTTCAGTCAGCTGCCAGCCGCCTTTATTAAAGTACTAGACTAGTTAGGATTTGATTATTTAGTTGTCTACTCTTCACAGTTAATTGTATCGATTGGTTGGATAGGATGTGTGCCTGCTGTGTGCGGACGCAGGAGGAGTTGGCCGCGGTTCGCGAACAGCTGAGCGCGCTGCTGACTACGATCAGCCGTCTTCAGGCTGCTGTCTCGGGGTGCAGCGGCAGTGGGGAGTCCGGTGCGTCAAGTTGGACATATCAGGTGTCTCATGCTTCGCCCTCTATCCCTGCTGTCGAGGCAGCTTCGGGTGCACCGGACGTTGTCGAGCCGCCCTCTCCGCAAGGGGAGTGGCGGGTTAAACGGCGCGTGATGGAGCCCCTTAGGCAGATAGATCCGGAAAGAAGTCCAACGTGCACTCGGTGTGTCTGCCGGGGGGCGGGGGGGCATCCGAGATGTGGAGGCGGCCTTGCCGGTGGCTATCGAGCGCGCGGGTTGCGGTCGACAATAAGTCATGGCCCACGTTAGCACCAATGACGCTTGTCGCTTGGGTTCTGAGGACATCCTCAGTACCTACAGGCGGCTGACGGAATTGGTAAGGGCTGCTAGCCTCGCACGCGGGGTGCAAGCAGAGCTGTCGATTTATAGCATTGTTTCCAGCATTGATCGGGATCTTTTGGTTTGGAGCCGAGTGGAGGGTCTGAACCAGAGGCTTCGCCGACTCTGCGACAGTCATGGCTGTAGATTTCTGGATCTGCGTTATCGGGTGGAGAATTGTAGGCCGCCCCTAGATAGATCAGAGGTGCACTACATTAAAGAAGCGGCTACTCGTGTAGCAGAGTACTTGTGGAGTGCACATAGTTGGATTTTATTATTATTATTATTTTCTTTTAAGGCTAGACACTAGCTCTAATAATCACTCGCCTGTCAACATTCAGACAGTCAATTCAAGCCACATTCAAAACAAAAATATTGGCCGTAAACTTTCAAAGCATTAAAAACGAAGTTCCGGATGTGCCACGCTACGCGGAAATTATTGTTCTCAGATAGTTTTAGACACCGAAAGATGGCTAAACTGGAGGGGGGATGTTCGTCGCCGTGGACAAAGGTATTGTTTCTGCTGAGGTTGAAAGTAACTGTGAAGTTATCTGGGCATGTATAACAGGTCTATGAGATGTAGAGTTAATAGTTGGGTGTTTTTACCGGCCCCCCAGTGCTGCTGTAGGAGTTGTAGAGTCATTCAAAGAAAGTCTACGCCATGTAGTGCGTAGGTAACTGGGCCTTGCAATATTAGTCGGGGGAGATTTCAACCTTAAGAGCATAGATTGGGACCTTTCTAGTTTCATTTCAGGGGGAACAGAAAAGCAGTCTTGGGCAGTTACTCCGACAACCCACACGCAGTGGAAATATTTTATACCTTATAGCTACGAACAGGCCTGGCCTTATTAACGATGTCAGTGTAGAGACAGGAGTTAGTGATCATGATATCGACGTACCGTCAACGGTGACCATTGTTAATAATCCTATCACGAAGGCTAGGAGCGTGTTTTTGTTAGAAATAGCCGATAAGCAATTGCTAATATCGCACTTAGAAAATGAATGGACATCATTTAATTCCAGTACATTGGATGTAGAGGAATTGTGGACTAAATTTAAATCTATTGTAAACAAAGGGTTAGAGAAATATGTGCCTGTAAAGTCGATTAAGGATGGGAAAGATCCACCGTGGTATAGTAGTAATGTTAGGAAGCTACTGAGAAAGCAAAGACTTGCACTCTCGGTTCAAAAAAGAACACGCAAATGATGGCAAGGAAAAGTTAGTAGAGATTCGTGCGTCTGTAAAAAGATCGATGCGCAAAACGTACTATAATAAGTATCACAGCCATACCTTAGCAAACGATCTTTCCGAAAACCCGAAAAAATTATGGTCCTATGTAAAATCGATAAGCGGGACAAAGCTCGCCAGTCACTCATTGTTCTTTTCGGGGCAGTAATAGAAGAAAGCAAACGGTAAGTTGAAGTTCTAAATTTAACCTTTAAGAAATCTTTCACGCAGGAGGACCGCATGAATGGACCTTCATCTGATCAACGCACTAACTCCTAAACGGAAGACATAGTAATAGGTATTTACAATGTAGAGAAGCTAGGGAGCTAATACCATAAAAATCTCCTGGTGTGGATGGAATACCAGTTCGGTGCTACGACGAGTAGTGTGCGGCACTGACCCGTTACTTAGCTTGCATTTATTTAGAATCTTTAATTCAGCGCAAAGTTCCTAGTGATTGAAAAAAGTGCAGGTGACTCCCGTTTATTAGAAAGGTAAAAGAACTGACCCACATAATTACAGGCCAATATCGTTGACATCAGTTTTCTGTAGAATTTTGGAGCATATTCTCAGTTAATATAGTAAATTTTCTTGAGACGAAAAAGATTCTTTCTACGAAGAAGCACGGGTTTAGGAAACATCGTTCATGTGAAAGTCAGCTTGCCCTTTTCTCACATGGCTTCTTGTGAGCCATGGATGAAGTGCAACAGGCATATTGTGTTTTTCTCGGTTTAAAAACGGCTCTTCGATATTCACGGTGCACTCGTGAAATGGTCGTGCAGAAAACCTCACCCCATCGCCACCTTGGTGATTCTGTGTACCATCTCTCGCTCGCCGGCTGTAAGACCACGTACAAAGTCACTAAAGTCGTGATAACCTGCTATTTTAGCAACAGTAACCGATCTAACGCCTGCTCGAGACCCCTGTTGACCCAAATAGGCTTTGCCAACCGCAGCGCCGTTCTGATCGTTTACATAAATCTGTTTTTACGTACGCATGTCTATACCAATTTCTTTAGCTCTTTAGTGTATTTAGGAAGGAGAGGAAATTAAACTAGCGAATAACCTCATAAACAGAGACGGAGATTTCTGCTTGAATTCTGCGAAGCCTTACTCTCTCTTGTCATAAGACAGAGAAACACACTTAATGCCGCCTCACCTGTTGATCGCTGATACATATTGTCGATCCTTCTGGGATTTATCATCTTTCGTTGTGTGTTGGAGCTGTTGCTTATTTAAAGATAAATCTGAAGAATTGAATCAAAATTTTTGATGTGGCTGGGTATCGAATCCGGACCTCCATGCTTACTAGGCAGACGTCTTACCGCTTTTTTTTTCTTCTATCGGGTAGATCGGTGGTTCGCGGTCGTTTGTTTACGTTCGTTCTTCGTGTTCGTTTGATATTTGACTCAGCTTTTTTGTTACAGAGAGCGTTCAGCACTCTGACCGGACGCTCTTTTTTTTTTTTTTTTTTTTTTTTTTTTTTTTTTTTTTTTTTTGTTCTACGGGTAGTTCTGTTTGTTGCGGACGCTGATCGTTTTCGTTCGTTCTCGTTCGATGTGTTGTTGGCTCAGCTTTTTTATTACAGAGAGCGTTGAGCCCTCTGACCGGGCGCGCTGAGCCACGGCGCCCGACACCGCTAGACCACCGCATCACTAATGACTAAGGCGCCTCGGAATAGTCTCAGCACGATTTCCTTCACATTACAAACTTTAATTCAGCTTATTTGTTCGTTGTGTGGTATCTTCCCTGTCTTCATTGAAAACCGAGGTATTAAACACCCAAGAACAGTTCTTCCTTTCTGCAGTTGCCTTGAAAATATCTCGCTGTGCTTCATGTGAAATGTCACTGATCTTGCAACGTGCATTTCCGAAAGGGTGTGGAATAATCAGTAAGGTAGTCTATTGCGTGGAGTGCATAGCTTATTTAAACAGGATATCCAGAAGCTTCGAGTTCGTTTCTTGTAGGTATACCTCTAATGGTGTTTTCTGAGCTAACAGCGTTAGTTTCGTGCTTCTAGGCTGATTCGGAAACCGGTTATGTTACAGTGAAGAATGGGACCCATTTATCGGTAAGGGTTTTCTTTCCCTATTCTTTGGCGTTGGTGAAGTGCGCCAGCCATTAGGGCTAGCAGCAGGGGACTCTTTGTTTCCCCGCGATAAGCTTTGACATTTATGATGTTGTTTTCACGGCCTGAAAGCGAAAGCGCGCCTCCTTCTGATGCCGTTACGGCATCTGTCTTTCCTTTGCATTTGACCTTTCTAGCCAGTTTTTAAAATTCTGCATGTGGTGCCGCCATTGTAGAAAACCCTGTATTTCGGTTAAATTGCGGCGATGCTATAAAGATTTTCGGTTGTACGAATTGTGTCTGTTCTTTCGGACATATCAGAATTAGCAGGCACCATTATATATATTACTAGCTGAAAACCCGGCTTTGCCCGGGTATTTATTTATTTATTCCTGCCTTGAGTTAGTACTTCTCCTATCCCTTCTCTCTCTGTCCATCTCCTTTTTTTTCTAAAATCATGCTATATTTATCGGAGAATAAATAAGAAATAAGTCTCTCTCACATAGAGTACAAAATTATAAGTGCAGTATCCAAACAAAGTAAGATAGTAATCAAAATACAAATGATATATAAAATGCGTACGATGTCCTATTTATTGAGTTACATGTTGTACAATTGTATAATTTTTCAATTATATATTCATTTGTGTAAGTACTGTACGCCTGTAAAATCGTTGCGAATACAATTAGTAGCAAAGAAGTAATAGATTAAAACTTGGTGCGTGATGTGGCAATTTTCCATAAACGTTACTGTTTATGTACTCATATCTCATGAACTACGTGTCGTACTGTGATACAATTTCAAATGTACATTCAGTTGTATGTGTGTATACCTCCTGTAAAATTTCCTGCGGCTAGAATTTGTTGTATAAAAAATATAAATTGTAATGTATTACCGAATTCCATAGTTTTATTCCATGAACAGCGGAAAAGTAGTATGCGAGAAACTTTTTTCCTTTCATCATTTTACTATTGTTTAATAAAGGTTTGAAATTATGTTTAAAGTTTGTTGCAAGTCGCTAAGTACTGTCATTCTCATACAGTGTATTTCGAAAGTCTCGCCGCATTATATGGCATTTTTTGCGATTTCTATTAGTTATGACGTAATACTTTTGAACCATGTGCCGTATGTGATTCTTAACCAGGCAGAATTATTACCACACGGTAAGGAATGTGTGTACCAAATTTGCTTGAAATCGGTCCAATGGTTTAGGAGAAAATGAGCATTGTCGCAAAATGCAGCAGTTTTTGGCGCATCTCATTGTTTATGACGTCATATCTCGTAAACTATATATAGAATGTGATTCTTACGCTTACGGCGACCATCCTCATGGTTTGTAGCTTACGTGTACAAAATTTCATAAAGATTGGAACAAAAATGTAGATTTGTATGCAACAGTTACAAATATACGGACACACTGCATTATATATTAGAAGATATAAGTTATATATCCACCCCCATGAACCACAGACATTGCCGAGGTGGGGTGGCTTGCGTGCCTCAACGATGCAGATAGCCGTACCGTAGTGGCAACCACAGCGGAGGGGTATCTGTGGAGAGGCCAGACAAATGTGTGGTTCCTGAAGAGGGGCAGCAGCCTTTTCAGTAGTTATAGGGGCAACAGTCTGGATGATTGACTGAGCTGGCCTTGTAACATCAGCTAATGTGGCTTTGCCACACAGTTACTGCGAACGGCTGAAAGCAAGGGGAAACTACAGCCGTTACTTTTCCCGAGGACATGCAGCTCTACTGTATGTAAATATGATGATGGCATCCTCTCGGGTAAAATATTCCGGAGGTAAACTAGTCCCCCATTCGTATCTCCTGGCGGGGACTACTCAGGAGGATGTGGTCATCAGGAAAGACAATATTGGCATTCTACGGATCGGAGCGTGGAATGTTAGATCCCTTAATCGGGTAGGAAAATTAGAAAATTTAAAAAGGGAAATGGATAGGTTCAAGTTAGATATTGTGGGTATTAGTGAAGTTCGGTGGCAGGATGAACAGGATTTCTGGTCAGGTGAGTACAGGATTATAAATACAAAATCAGTTGGGGGTATCACAGGAGTAGGACTAATAATGAATAAGAAAATAGGAATGCGGGTAAACTACTATGAGCAGCACAGTGATCGCATTATCATTGTCAAGATAGATACGAAGTCAACACCGACAACAGTAGTACAGGTTTATATGCCAACTAGCTCTGCCGATGATGAGGAGATCGAAGAAATATATGAGGAGCTAAAGGAAATTATTCAGACAGTTAAGGGAGAGGAAAACTTAATTGTGATGGGAGACTGTAATTCGGTAGTAGGAAAAGGAAGATAAGGAAAAATAGTAGGTGAATATGGACTGGGCAGGAGGAATGAAAGAGGAAGTCGCCTGGTAGAATTTTGCACGGAACATGATTTTATTGTAACAAACACGTGGTTTAAGAATCACAAAAGAAGGTTGTATACATGGAAGAGACCAGGAGACACCGGAAGGTATCAGATAGATTTCCGGAACCAGGTTATAAACTGCAAGACATACCCAGGGGCAGATATAGACTCTGACCATAACCTGTTAGTCATGAACAATAGGCTGAAGCTGAAAAAACTGCAGAAAGGTAGGAAAATAAGGAGATGGGACTTAGATAAATTGAATGAAAGTGAAGTTCTGGAGAATTTCAGAGGGAGATTTAGGCAACAATTGACAGAAACAGGGGGAAATAAAACAGTAGAAGAGGAATGGGTAGCATTGAGAGATGAAATAGTGAAGGCAGCAGAGGACAAAATAAGTAGAAAGACAAGACCTACAAAAATCCTTGGATATCACAGGAGATACTAAATTTAATCGATGGAAGGAGAAAATATAAAAATGCAGTAAATGAAACAGGCAAATTGAAGTACAGACGACTAAAAGATGATATTGACAGGAAGTGCAAAATGGCTAAGCAGGAGTGGTTAGAAGCCAAATGCAAATCTGTAGAGGAATGTATAAGAAGGGGAAAAGTTGATACCGCCTACAGGAAAATAAAAGAGACATTTGAGGACAAGAAAAGCAACTCTACGAATATCAAGAACTCAGATGGGAAACCAGTTCTCAGCAAAGAAGGGAAAGCTGAAAGGTGGAAAGAGTACATAGAGCAGCTCTACAAAGGAAATGAACTTAGAGACGATGTTGTAGGAAGGGAAGAGGAAATAGATGAGGATGAAATAGGAGATACTATACTGAGAGATGAATTTGACAGAGCCTTGAAAGACCTAGGTCGGAACAAGGCCCCAGGAGTAGATGACATACCCTCAGAGCTACTAAAGTCTCTGGGAGAGCCAGCTATGACAAGACTATTTGAACTGGTGTGTAGGATGTATGAGACAGGCAAAATGCCCTCAGACTTTAAGAAAAATGTAATAATCCGCATTCCAAAGAAATCAGGCGCAGACAGGTGTGAAAATTATAGAACCATCAGTTTGATAAGTCATGGTTGCAAAATTTTAATACGAATTATCTACAGGAGAATGGAAAAGCTGGTAGAAGCTGACCTCGGGGAAGATCAGTTTGGATTCAGGAGGAACATAGGAACCCGGGAGGCAATACTCACTTTACGTCTTATCTTAGAAGATAGATTAAGAAAAGGCAAAAACCTACATTTTTAGCTTTTGTAGATTTGGAGAAAGCATTTGACAATGTTGACTGGAATACACTCTTTCAAATTCTGAAGTCAGTAGGGGTAAAATATAGGGAAAGGAGAGTTATTTACAACTTGTACAAAAGCCAGACCGCAGTTATTAGACTCGAAGGGCATGAAAGGGAAGCATCAGTTGGGAAGGGAGTAAGACAGGGTTGTAGCCTTTCTCCGATGTTATTCAATTTGTACATCGAGCAGGCGGTGAAGGAAAGCAAGGAAAAATTTGGAATAGGGATTAAAGTTCAGGGTGAAGAAATAAAAACATTGCGTTTTGCTGATGACATTGTAATTCTGTCAGAGACAGCAATGGATCTGGAAGAGCAGTTGAATGGAATGGACAGTGTGTTGAAGAGAGCGTATAAAATGAACATTAACAGGAGCAAAACAAAAATAATGGAATGCGGTCTTAGAAAATCAGGCGATGCTGAAGGAATTAGATTAGGTAACGAAACAATGAAGGTGGTAGAAGAGTTTTGTTACTTGGGTAGTAAAATAACATGCGATGGTCGCAGTACAGAGGATATAAAATGCAGAATGGCAATGGGAAGAAAAGCATTTTTGAAAAAGAGAAATTTGCTAACATCGAATATTAATGTAAGTGTAAGGAAGTCTTTTCTGAAGGCATTTGTGTGGAGTGTTGCCTTGTACCGGAGTGAAGCATGGACGATAAGCAGTGCGGACAGGAAGAGAATAGAGGCTTTTGAAATGTGGTGCTACAGAAGAATGCTGAAGATTAGGTGGGTAGATCGCATAACTAATGAAGAGGTACTGAACAGAATTGGTGAGAAAAGGAATTTTTGGCATACCCTGACTAAAAGAAGGGATCGCTTGGTAGGACACATTCTTAGACATCGGGGAATCGTAAATTTAGCATTGGAGGGAAGTGTGTGGGGTAAAAATCGCAGAGGGAGACCAAGAGACGCGTATAGTAAGCTGATTCATGTGGATGTGGGTTGCCGTTCTTATGAGGAGATGAAAAGGCTTGCTCAGGATAGAGTAGGGTGGAGAGCTGCATCAAACCAGTCTCCGGACTGAAGACCATAACAACAACAACAACAAGTTATATAATATATAACTTGGAATTCTATAAACCTGCTTGAACGGGTACAAACGACTACCTAAATTGTAGATGCACAACGTCGTTCCCTGGCGATATTACAGATATGATGCGAAGAAAAGTAGGAGTGTAGGGGTAATGAACGGGGTTAAATGTAATTTGGAATTTTGGTCACAAGGGATGCACGTTTCAATGGTCGACGTGGGTAAAGTAATCACTCGCGGAAAGCGGAAAAATAGGTTCGATTTCCGGCCTACCATAAATTTTCAAGTGAAGGAGATGAATTATTTCAACGACCATAGTAGCTCAGTGTAACGAGTTTCCCTTTTTTAAAACATTTATTTATATGCTTATAAGCTACTTAACCGTCAAAGGTGTTCCTTATTTCAGACGGTGTATGGTGTCTGAAGTAACAGACACTATACGTATAAGTGTATAGAACAGGGGTTCCATCAAATGTGAATTGCGTGCTTTCTTTTGATTATTGTTTGTTTGTTTGTATAGTCTATGGGACTTAACTACGGGGTTATCAGTCCCTAAACTTACAAACTACTTATGAACTACTTACGAACTAGGACGGCACAAATATCCATGCCCGAGGGGGGATTCGAACCCCCGACCGTAGTGGCCGTGAAGACCGTGACTGGAGCGCCTTAGTCCCCTCGGCCACCGCGGCCGGCACTCTTTTGATTATTCTCGGGGTGACAATCTACGACTAATTTGCATGCAGTCCATCCAACAGACATCAGTAAATGAAATGTAAAGTAAGACACTGCTGCAGGAATATAGATCAGGACATGAAGCTGAACGACACGGAAAAGTACGAGTGTCAGTCGATAATCTTGTGCAGCGATTGGTTCAAGCTCTTCGTCTACGAAGGGCGGTTCAGATTAATTAAAGAAGAATTTTGTCATCTGGCCTTTTTTCTTCTTCATGGGAATGCTCACCTCCACTTTGCAGCTGCAACAAAGGCGCCCCTGCAGCACTTTCGACCTGAAGTGTTTAATAAACCACGTTCCCGCTCCGCTGGAATTGCATCTCTTTCCTCACTTGAAATGTTTTGCGCAGACGGTGTGCTGAAGACCTGTACAGAGAACTGAAGCAATACAGAGGCTTAATTTTTTATGTATGAAACATCTTGTTTATGAAAATGAGAACTGAAAGTAACATATATCACATACAGTATCTTCAGCCGCCAGTTTTCAATTTAATTTTTTTCGTGTAATTATTTCCGGCGATATACACGCATCAAAAGATGGTGTAGCATCATTCTGATTCCAAGGTCTCTTAAACACTGACTTTGAATGTAAATATTGCATCAAGAACACAGTTCCTTAGTTTGTCCATAGATGTCAGTCAACTGAAATTCAAATGTTCAAATGTTTGTATAGCTTATGGGACTTAACTATGGGGTCATCAGTCCCTAAACTTACAAACTACTTATGACCTAGCTAATACTAAGGACGACACAAATATCCATGCCCGAGGGGGGATTCGAACCCCCGACCGTAGTGGCCGTGCAGACCGTGACTGGAGCGCCTCAGTCCCCTCGGCCACCGCGGCCGGCCACACAACTGATACAAAACTGTAAATAAGCAAGCGTGAGCAGTGCCAATGCGATAGAGGGTGAGACAGCCTATCAGTTTCAGTCGTAACACCAGGAAGTACACTGCTTGTGTTGACTGCAGTTCTGTCACGCCAAGAAGTTCAGTTCCGAAGTTTGATCGTATCAGCATTGTTACTTTGTGTCAGGAGGGTCTCTCGTATGGGGCGCCACGTTACGGATCGCTCGGTCTCCCGCGTCGGGGGTTCGAATCCTCCCTCGTGCATGGATGTGTGTGTTGTCCTTAGGTTATTTAACTTAGTTTAAGTAGTTTGTAAGTCTAGGGTCTTATGACCTTAGTAGTTTGGTCCCACAGAATTACAAACATAGTGAACATTTGGACTCTCGTCAACAAAAGTTTCCAGACTTTTAGAGTGAACCAAAGCGATGATGTGGGGACGTAGAGGAGGTGCGGAGATACAAGGACCTGTCGATAACTTACCTCAGCCTGCCACCCCCCCCCCCCCCCCCAAGGCTACCACAGCATCTGATGAACGATAATTACAGTTTTCAGCTCTGGGGAACCGTGAGAGGAACGACACCAAGCTCAATCACGATTTTCGTGCAGCTTCAAGACGTCGTGTTTCGACCCAAACTGCGTGTAATATTCAGCATGACATGCAACTTCACTCCCGTCGTCCAAGGCGAGGTCCAGTTTTGACACCTAGAGAGCATGCAGCGCGGTGTAGATGGGCCGAACAGCATGCTGACTGCACTTGTTAGAACTGGCATCATGTGATATCTGACTACTAAAAGACAATCCTCGGAGACGTTTTTTCAGGAAGTCTGATCAGCCTGAACGTCACACAAAGTCCATCGAGTGCAACAAGATGTTGGGTTGGGTTGGGTTTTTTGGTTGGGTTAGGGGGACTAAACTATTGAGGTTATCAGTCCGTCGATAGGGAGGGGAAGGAGTCAGGATAGGAAAGGAGGGGACGGGGAAAGGAAATGCAGTCCGGGAAGTAAAAAAGGAAGGAAGACTGCATTAGCTCGGGGCCCCGTGCTTGCCATGCACGTACTCACGAAATAACCGTGAGCCCCCTGGGGGGCAAGATGGTGGTTCCCTGATGTTTTGGCGTGGCATTTTATGCGACCACTGGTTGTAGAGAGCAATCGAGTATACGATACTGGGATGACATCCTCCGACGTGTAGTGTAACCATGCCATGTTGAGGAGTGGACCAACAGTCGCTTGATGAGATAGTGGACACTATGCCACAACGAAAATAGGAATTCACCAGTGCAAGAGAACGTGTTAGCGGTACTGCTGTATGCTGCAATCTAATTCATTTTTATAAAAATGGTAAGGAACTACTAGAATCGTGATGATGCAACACTTTTTTGATGTGTATACTGTTGCCATTTTCAGGATCCTTAGCTGAAGAAACACAGCAGCCGTTTTCACAAATTACAACCATCCTAATCGTAATAGACTAGAAGACCCGTGCGAATACTTCGCACCGTTAGTGGAATGACAAAGTTGGGAAAAAATGGAAGTCACGTTGAATGTCCACGCATATCTTTTTTCAGAATGAATCAATGCAAATGGTTAAAAGCGCAAATGAAAGAGCTTGATCCGCGGAGTGTTGCTAGGTTAACAAGAACTGCGTACCTTAATTAGAACCCAAGATATCGTAAAACAAACCGATTAAAATCTTCAAAGCAAGGCCAGAAGGATACCGCGTTTGAATTAATATAAAGGATGGAGGGACTTAATTGAATTCTGATACTTGTTGACAAACCTTTCGTTTAAAGCAAAAATTAAGGAAATCGGTCGGAGAGAACGGCTTGACCCGCTGACTTTAGTTTACATCAAGGAAGTATAGAGACTGGAGAGAACAGGTAGAAAATATTTTGGGGAAGGCGTACCAAAGATTACGTTTCGAAGATGCAACAGCTCCACCAAAGAGACTGCCTACATCACACTTGAGCGTCCTATCCTGGAGTACTGTTTCCCAGTGTGGGACTCTCACCAGGTGGGACTGATGGAAAACATTTAGAAGGTTCAGAGAAGGGTAGCTCGTTTTGTTTTATCACGTTACAGGGGGGGGGGGGAGGGTGGCGTCACGGAAATGTTGCACGATTTGAGGTAGAAATCATTAAAAGAACGCCGTTATTCGTTGCGGCGAGATCTATTTGTGAAATTTCATTCTCCGACTTTTACTTCTAAATGTTAAAATATTTTGTTAGCACATACCTACATAGCGAGACATGACCGTCCCAATAAAATAAGATAAATCAGATCGAAAACGGAACGATTTAGATGTTCTTTCTTCCCGCGTGCTATTAGAGAATGGAACGGTAGAGAAAGGTTATGAAAGTGGTTAATGAACCCTCTGCCAGGCACTTAAATGTGATTTGCAGAGTATCTGTGTAGAGGTAGAAGGAAATTGCGTTTGAGTATAGAAAAATGAAGGTGAGCGTAATGTAAATTGTGATACTTGATGATAAATATGTGGATGAATACCTTTCATACGAAACAAAAATGAAGGCAATCGGCCAGGTAGTTTGGTCTGGCCGACTGATTTTAGTTTTAGTACATTCTTTTAATATATAAGATCATGCCACTGATAGACACATTGTACACGGCGGGCCCCAAAGAAAGGAATTACGACTTTCGTGATGTGGAAGAAAGTGGTAACAGATAAGAACAATAAAGTCGTTCGTAAGACAGTATTACGGATATCAGTACTGAGTGCTGCCTCGTTTTAGTGCTGCACATACTTTCATTGACCATTGCGTACGTCTGCTCAGGGGCCTGAAGATGCCGAAATTAATTGCCGAATCTTGTTATTTGTTAACAAACAGCCATGGGCCCACACCCACAATACAAAGAAATGGGAAGACAAAGATTGAAAGATATTTAGAAAATACCCAAGTATGTGACCCGGTGGCTAATGGAAAGGCTACTACATTTAGTGTTCTACATTTAATAACCTCACCGGCCAATAACATTATTTATATCTAGATGTGTCATTACAGGCAGCATTTAATATCACGCAATTCCGGCGCTGGACTTGATTCGGTTAGGAAGTGAATCCAGAAGGCGGTGCGGGCACGCCGCAATCAGGTTAAGCCACTCTCAGGGGATTTAATTGCGCAGTTCCAGCAAATTGCGAGGATGCTGCTGTCGTCGTTTTACCTGCTGTTCCAACATGCCCCTGACCCTCCTCCGATTTCCACTTTACCTTGCACACGGTCAAGATTAAATGCTTTATTTGACTTTAATTGTACTCGACGATTTACGTCGTTTGACTGAAGGGGAAAATAAACGGTTTGTCGGATCGCATTATGGCCCTCCAGTCTGCTACTAACCACGTTCGATAATTTCTAGCTCACTGAAGACGTGCAGCTTTATCTGTCTGTGTGAACAAAGGCCTCTTGCGAAACGAACAACTCCGATTTCCATCGCAAGTTCTTAACTACCTGAACAGTTCCTGGCATATTCAGAAAAGATTTTTATTCTCAATTCGTGAAACGCGTCTTCATTCGCTCTCACTAGATCCTCTCTCCGCCCACAATTGTAACTTTTTCGAAGCCACAAACCATCGCGAAACTCCAACAAATCGAGCAAACTCACGCACCGTATGCCTATTGGTACGGCTGAACACCATTGCCCGTTTTTGACACTGTGTCAAGGCTTTACATTTACCAAGACGTCAAACTTCATTTTTGCTCTGCGGTCGCGTCTCGGTGACAGCAATAAGGGCCTACGCAGTGGCGCCAACTTGCAACAGGATATAGTATACTGCGTGCTGTTCATATTATATTGTACATCCAGATTAGGTCGGCCTGTGGCCGTCTGGATGAAAAGTACAACATCCAGACTTGTGTGGCATTCAGTTGTGAAGTGGTCCGATGCTCAACTGGACTGAACCGCGTGTGAAGCAACTGGTAATCATGATAAACTAAGTCTAAACACACAATGGAGAGATCGCTATAAAACACTCCAAGCCTCTACATCTACATGCATACTCCACAATCCACCCAAACGTGCCTAACGGAGGGTACCTAGTACCATTACTAATTACTTACTTTCCTGTTCCACTCTCATGTGTAAAGAGGATGCGACGAATGTTTACATGCATTCGCACGCGCCCTAATCTCTCTGATCTTATTTTTGTGTTTATTACGCAAAATGTGGGTTGGCGACAGTAGAATCGTTCTGCAATATGCCTCAAATTCCGACCCTCTAAATTTCTTCAACAGTACTTCTCGAAAAGAACGTCGCCTTCCCTCCAGAGACTCCCATTTGAGTTCCCGAAGCATTTCAGTAACACTCGCGCATTAATCGAATCTACCAGTTAGAAACCTAACCGCCCGCCCGCCTTTATGTCCTCCTTTAAACCGATCTGGTGTGGATCCCAAACACTTGAGAAATACTCAAGAATGGGTCGTACAAGTTTTTTATATGCGCTCTCTTTACAAATGAATCACCAGTTCCCAAATATATCTAATATATAAAGCAAAGTGTCCGTATATTTGTACGTGTTGCATACAAACCTGCAGTTTTGTTCCAATCTTTATGAAATTTTGTACACGTAAGCTTCAACCCATGAGGACGGTCGCCGTAAGTGTAAGAATCACGTACAATACATTGGTCACGAGATATGTCATAGACAATGAGATGCGCGAAAAACTGCTGCATTTTGCAACAATACTACTCATTTTCTCCTAAACCATTGGACCGATTTCAACCAAATTTGGTACACACATTCCTTACTGTAAGGTAACAATTGCTGCATAGTTAAGAATCACACAAGGCACATGGTTCAAAAGATATTACGTCATAACCAATAGAAATCGCAAAAAATGCCGTATAATGCAGCGAGACTTTCGAAATACACTGTATGGGAATGACAGTTCTTAACGACTTGCAACAAACTTTAAACATAATTTCAAACCTTTATTAAACTTTTTCTCGCTGACAACCACGTCAAAAAACTGAAAGGAAAAAAGTTTCTCGCTTACTACTTTTCCGCTGTTCATGGACTAAAACTACGACATTCGGTATGACGTTACAATTTATAATTTGTACACTACAAGTAATAGCCGCAGGAAATTTTACAGACAGGATACACACATACAGTTTAATGTACCTTCTAAATTGTATCACAGTAAGTCACGTAGTTCATGCGATATGAGCATATAATCATTAACGTTCCGCTATTCATGGACTAAAACTCCGCAATTCGGTATGACGGTTCAATTTATAATTTCTACACTACAAAATTGCAGCCTCAGGAAATTTTTCAGACAGTATACACACATATAGTTGAGTGTACCTTCTAAATTGTATCACAGTACGACACGTAGTCCATTCTATATGAGCACATAAACAATGGCGTTCATGGAAAACCGCCCCATCACGAACCAAGTTTTAATCTATTACTTCTTTAGTACTAATTGTATTCCCAAGAGATTTTACACACTTACATACCTTATACAGATGAATATATAACTGAAAAATGGCAGGAATGAATAAATAAATACCCTGGCAACGCCGGGTCTTCAGATAGTTCTCAATAAACCGAAGTCGACCATTTGCCTTCCCCAACGACTCTCCTTATATGCACGTTACATTTCATATCGCTGTGCAGCGTGAAACACGGCCACTGAATGTGTGGTCGTGTTCCATGTTTGAGTTATTCATTGAACTAAAGTGTTTCTGCACCATTAATATAGTCTATTAGTATGTTAATTATTTGTATACTGTTTATTAATGATCAATGCCCCATCATTATATGTTTCCACCCGTTTGATTGAACTTGTGTGTTCATGTGAATGTGGAAGGTTCTTTTTTAATATTGACTGCCTGCAGCGCAATGGCTTACAGCGCCGCCTCGCGCTTTAGGGTCTCGTTTACTTTAATTAAGAACGCAAGGCTTCGTTTGTCGTCTGTGCTGGCGTATGCTGGGTGGCCAGAGACAAGCTGTCTTGGTAAGATGGCGAAGTGTCCGTGTTCTTAGCGTGGTGCCAACGTAATCTTGGACGAAAGACCTCTCTGGGAGCCGTTGAAGAGGGTATTATCTTCCTCAGGTAGAGAGGGTTGGTAGACACTATGCTCTGAAAGCGCTCTGTATGGGTTTTTAGCGCGCTCTACATCCGGTGTCTGGTGGGGAAGGTTCTGGCGTGGCCTGAGGGCTTCACTCTTGCTGCGACCGCGGAAGTAAGTACTTCGTCCAATCATGCTGAGGGGAAGGCATGCTGTTAGAACTTTGCTTTCTTTGTGATCAGGCAGTCTTGGTTTATCAGTGACAGTTTTCTTGAGTAATTCTATCCCTATGCGAGGCGAAGTGTTTCTTAATTTATATAACTCGAGTATTTCGGTGTAAATTTAGTATTTGCATTTTCATTCTGGTTATGATTTTGTGTCCGGTTTTTCTCAAGGTAGAATACTCGTGTGTGGCCTTCAGCCTTTGTGTAAACTTAATATGTTTAAATATTCTTGTTGCTTTTTAACTAACGTTTTTGCATCACAACTGTATCTGCGAGTATCCTAAATATTTCTCAGATTTTCTAGTTTGAGTCCGTCTTTCCTGTCTTCTATGACCTATTGCTCCACGTGCTTTTGTAACAGTCATTATTTCAGCCTTCAACCATGCTTTTCTCATACTAGCTTCCTTCTATATGAATGCTCATGTTTATTTTACTTGCATGTTCTAAATTATATATATATATATATATATATATATATATATATATATATATATATATATATTGTAAATTCTATTCGCCGTGGTCGCACACCATGTGGTACTTAAGAATAGGATGCTGCTGCCTCCCCAAACATGAGTTCCTTTGGTGCACAGTGATTTTTTTTTTTTTTTTTAATTTATGCTTCAAGACTCCCGCCATCTCGTCAAGAACGTTGCCACCACTTCGTTTGTCGCTGCTGTGAAGTGATCCTGGATGAGTAATGTACTACAAGTACTATGTGCGTGTCTGGTTTTGAATGAATGAGTGTGCTTTCATCTATCCATTGTGTGTTTCCAATTTTCCTTCACGTTACCTCCATATTCATAAAGGCCCGAAACAATTTTATTATGAGCAATAACTTTATGATTTAATTCACTATTGTACAAGGTTTGTGCTTAATTTGGTGTTCCCACATTTATTTGTTCGCACCTTTATTGAATAGATGATGATTTAAAGTATCAAATCTCTGCTTTATAATTTCATGCTCCTCATCCCATGTTTAATTAGCTATTCATTTATTTTTAACATTAATTTTGTGTTTGTTAAAACGTTGGCTGCTCCCTTAAGGAGTGAGCAGTTAGATAAATGTCCGTTGCACAAATGCTGTGGCCACTCGCAAAGTAATTTAGAGTAGCAGTGAGCGTTTTAACTTGAATTTGCAGATGTCATTTGCCTGAGATCTTGCTTAAATAATTTAACAGGCTCTTCCAAGCGTTACGCCTAAATATTTAATTGATGCGACTTTATTATACAGCAGACTACTAATGCTGTATAAAACGTTACTGGATTGTTTCTCCTACTCAGCTGCATTATCTTACATTCTTCTACATTTAGAGCTAGCAGCCATTCCTCACACCACCTAGAGATTAGGTCCAAGTTATCTGGCATCCTATTGCAATCATTCAATGACGACACCTTCCTGTACACCGCAGCATCATCGGCAAACAGCCCCAGATTTCAACTCAGTCTGACCGCCAGAGCATTTATATAGATAGAAAATAATAGCGGTCCTATCACACTTCCCTGGGGCACCCCTGACGATACCCTAGTCTCTGAGGAACACTCACAATCGAGGACAACGTACTGGGTTCTATTACTTAGGTAACCTTCGAGCTACTCACATATTTCGGTACCCATTCCATAAGCTCGTACTTTCGTTAGCAGTCTATAGTGTGGTACCATTACAAACGCCTTTCGAAAATCGAGAAATATGCAGTCTGCCTAGCACGCAAAATTTCATGATAGAAAAAGGCAAGCTGAGTTTCGCACGATCGATGCTTTCTAAAACAGTGCTGATCCAGATACAGAAACTTTTCCGTCTCCAGGAAATTTACTATTTCAGAATCGATATATGTTCAAGCACATCGGAACGCCTTCACACTGCACCTAAAATCCGGGTGCTAGCTAGAACAACCCGTTCTGTCGTTCATCATGAGCTGTAAACTAGTAGAAGCCAGGCTACTCAACTTTCGTCCCACGCGTTGGTCGCCGTCAAACAGAACGTGTAGCTGAACTCCAGTTGTGTCGTAACTGGAAACATGACTTTCCAGCGAGTTCCGTCGCATCATTGTCACAGATGTTTTTAGATCAAGACTCACTTCAGTCATTAATATTTCACTGACGGATACGGTCATTTACTTACGCAGAGTCAGTGAGCGTGCAGTGTTATAAGACTCGATTTGTCCGTCACTTGCAAATGCTTATCCGTTCTTTTGTGTGGACGTAGTAGGGTGAGCCTACATGAGCTAGAGTCTTATACGGATTTTCGAAATGGTTTATTTTGTTAATAATAAGTTAGTTGTATTGTGGGGCACAGGATTAAATTAATGGTGTTTTTTTTTACATTTAATCAAGTTTAACAATGTTTACGGACTGTAACGTAACGGCGTTGCTAAATTTTGTATGTGTCCTGAGGTCAAGAATTTCATCCAGTGACGAAGTAGCAGGGATTAATGCCTGCCAACAGAACGCCAGAAAAACTTGAGCTTGTACATTAGCTTATCATATGAACAATACCTGGCAACGCGCCAGATTGTGTTCATTGCATTAGATAGCGTCTATCACATTTATACACGTGTCTCAATTCTGTCGAGCGTTTATTGCCGTAAACGTGACCTTGTCATAGGCGTCTGACCCTACAACTTCCATGCTCTGAGTCGTCGTTGGATGAAAGACGGGTTACAATCCTCAGTTTACTTCTCATAACACCATGCACAATTCCCGAAGTATTATTATGTTGTTTAGTGAGCCCTGTATAATGGTCGCGTGTCAAGCTGTTAGTAAGCAGTGTCGAGTACCGCAAAAAATGCCGTGAGCTTGTCTGAGATGATTATATAACTATTATCCATATTTGTAGGTCTCCCTGTGGCCATGTAGACGAAAAGTGCGACATAGAGGCTTTGGAACATTCGACTGTGATAGTGATCCGTTGCTGAACTGGATTGAACCGCGTGTGAATCCACTGTTATTAAAATTATGGTCGACTACGTACACGCACCGCAAGCACTTCAGAGCCCCTTCATACTGCAGCTAACTTGTGGGTGCTGCCTAGAAGACTCCGTCCTGCCCATCATGGCCTGTAAACTGGTAGATGCCAGACTACTCAGTTTTCGTCACACGCGCAAGTAGCCGTTAAGACAGTTCACACAGCTGCATATATGTTCGTGTCCTACCTGGAAACCATGATTTACCGATGACTTCCGTCTCATCATTCTCGCAAGTGACTTTCAGGTCCACACTACCTAGGATAATTCGAGATGTAGGTTCTACAGAGTTCCAGGAAATCTTTTGAGGTTCGAATATTGTATTCACATTTTCCTACGAACTGGCTCAAAAAAGAAGCCAGATGTTTATGTTGTAGTAATATCTTGGAGATTCAATGTTGATCACTATAGGGCGAAGTGAAAGAAGAATTTATATGGAAAGTGAAGAACCCGCATCTCGAACCAAGTGAGGCATTAGTGACTTCCGATGTGGTGTCCTTGTTTGCACGAATGCCTCTGGTGGATGAACTACAACTTGTAGGAGATGACTTCGAGAAGTTTCAGGAATGTGTTTATCTCGATTTTCTTTTTATTTAACGGACAATAATTTGAACAAACTGACGACGTTGCTATGGATAGCCCTCCAACTCATAGACTAGCCAATATCTTTATGGAAGACTTCGAGGATAAAGCACCGAAGAATGCGGTTTTGAGGCATAAATAATTTTGAGACATGTCGACGGAACATTTATGTAATGGCCATGCGGGACAGCAACGCTTCTTCATTTCTGGAACTCCGTCTACCCGAGCATCTGCTTCGCCGTGGAAGTGGAGAGAAATGGAGGCCTTCTGTTCTGAATGTCTTAGTCCATAGACACGAAGACGGTTCCTTGGCTTGCAATTTATTTCGTAGACCGACACACACTGAACTATACCTATAAGCTGTTACCACACTTCCCAAAACAGGGCTGTATTATGGGCTCTCGTTTGAGGGTCGTAGTCACTTTTTGTTTCTTTTTGGCTAGGGTGGATGGAGGATCAGACAATAAAAACAGTAATATATGAGATATATTTAATATGTAAAGCCTTACACCATAATTTCGGTGAGGCGCGTGTGTGTGTGTGTGTGTGTGTGTGTGTATGTGTGTGTGTGTGTGTGTGTGTGTGTGTGTGTGTTGTCCTTAGAGTAAGTTAGTTTAAGTAGGTGAATGATCACATATTTGACAAACCGCTCTGGCGAGGATGAGGTGCATTGACATTGAAGTACATGTCAACAAGCACCCCTATCGTTCAAAGCACTGCAGAGAAGCGGTGCTACACTCTGTGATCCAGCTAACAGGATCAGTATGAAAATGAAAACTTGTGTCATTGCAACATGCAGCGCAAAATGGAGCAATGGAGCAACATCAAATTTTGTTTCGTATTAGGCAAAACAGCGACGGAGACCCATGAGATGTTAGTACGAGTGTGTGATGTTGAATCAGTGAGTAAAATTTGTGTGTTTAAGTGGTTGAAACGCTTTAAAGACAGAAAGGAAGGTGTCGAGGATGAGCCACGTTCGGGTCGACCGTCAACAATCACAGTCACAGATGCTTGCGGATGATCGGCGGCTGTCTTTGGAAATGATAGCAGCCGAGCTGAGACTCAGCAACAGTTGCGGAGATCCAACAACGGGTGACCTGTATGCTACAACGATTCCACAATAAGCGTTTGCTGACAGTTTTCAACAGCTTTACAACTGATGTCAGAAGAATATTGTAGCCAATGGCGATTACTTCGAAGGCCAGTGAAGATATTTTGTTTGTAACTCTTCTTTCATACATTTCCTGAGACCGTTCATCGACCTTTTCAGACGGGTATTGTAGTTTGTAAATCTAAGGACTGATGGCCACTGCAGTTTTGTTCCCATAGTTTTACAAACGTTTGATTTGATTTGATCACTGTCTATATACGATTTTGTACCATGAATGGTGGAGTGCACCTTACACCAGATTTAGGCACGTTTGACTAATAACCATGAAAGATGGTACCTGTATGTTCGTTTCCAAATCAAAATGTTCAATTGTTTGTTAAGCTTATGGGACTTAAATGCGGGGTCATCAGTCCCTAAACTTACAAACTACTTAAGAACTAACTTATACTAAAGACAATACAAACATCCATGCCCGAGGAAGGATTCGAAACCCCGACGGGGAATGGCCTCGCGCATCGGAGCATAGCGCCTCAATGCGCTCGACCACTCCACCGCAGCATGTTCGTTTTCACGGAGAAGATATTTATTCTCCGAAGCTTTGGTATGGCGCATAGCATAGGGTACATTGACCGATCACCATGAAAGGTGGCCGATATATCAAAGTTCTCATAGGGAGGTTGAGGAGGAGATGGACAAAGAGAATTGGAGATGAACCAACAACAGACTGGAATAAATAACGGCTCGGGCAATGCGGAGTTTTCAGCTAGCCCCTATTGAATACTGTACACCAATGCACTTGCTTTATTGCTTCCTCTGTTATAACTGTATTTTAGGAGTAAGACCGGCATGCTGCGTTGCAGAATTGTGTTGTATTGATATGTGCGCACATGTTGTACTGCTTATGAACATTGTCGTGTGGTATGGTCTGTAAAGCCACCATATATGGAGGTGTATGGCGTGGTAGGCATGTTCTGGCTTTGTTATGTATTGTACATGTGTGCAGGTATGTTGTCTGTCTTTTGTATGCACGATTTTATCTATTGTGTGCAGGCATTTTCTGACAGTGGTTTGTATGCTAGTATGTTACATAGGTTCTGGTCAGTATGGTGGTATATAGTATGTACATGCATGTTTCAGTGGATCTTGTCATTAAGGTGGTGTATTGTGTGCAAAGACACGTTTACTGGCTCCAATCTGTATGGTAATGTTTGGTGTGTGCAAGCATATTGATTGGATGTAACATGTATGATACTGTATGGTGTATGCAGGTATGCTATATTGGATCTGGTTAGTATGGTGAAATATGGTATGTACAGGCACGTTTTAGTGATTCCGGTGAATATGTATGTGTATGATGTGGGCAGGCATGTTGACTAGCTCCAACCTGTATGATAATGTTTAGTGTACACATGCATATTGACTGGCTGTCACCTGTATCGTGTGGTATGGTGTGTTAAGGCATTTTGTAATGTATCTGGACAGTGTGGTGCATATGGTGTGTACATGCATGTTGCATTGGTGCCAATATGGTGGTGTATCGTGTGTGTAATGACGTTGACTGTTTCTGGTCTGTATGATAACGTTTGGTATGTGGAAGCTATAGACTACCTCTGGTCTGTATAGTAATGTTTCTCATGTGCAAGGGTATTGAAGTCAATGGTCTGTATGGTGGTGTATGGTGTGTGCAGGCACGTTGACTAGCTCCAACCTGTATGATAATGTTTGGTGAGCACATGCGTATTGACTGGCTGTCACCTGTATCGTGTGGTATGGTGTGTTAAGGCATTTTGTAATGTATCTGGATAGTATGGTGCAGTATGGTGTACATACATGTTGCATTGGTTCCAATATGGTGGTGTATGGTGTGTGTAATGACTTTGACTGTTTCTGATGTGTGTGATAACGTTTGGTATGTGGAAGCCATTGACTGGCTCTGGTCTGTATGGTAATTTTTCGCGTGCGCAAGGGTATTGACGTCTGTATGGTGGTGTATGGTGTGCGCAGGCATGGCGACTGGCATCGTGACCAACACACGCGTGACGCACGCGACGCCTGCCGCGCTGTACGCGCACTCGGCTAGCCGCTACTGGGAGGACGACTCCAAGATGTCGCCCGCCACCAGGAAGATCTGCAAGGACATCGCAAGGCAGCTCGTCGAAGACACACCGGGCCGCAACATTACGGTCAGTCTCAATTACACCACACTTAATTCATCTGCATTCATCATTTAGAAATAAATCGCACTGACGTGTTTTACGGCCCACTTTAGATTTGTAATTTTATAAGTTTTTGAAAATATTTTGGACAAAAATAATAATGTAAACAATAAAAAATTAAGTAATAATAGTATGTGAAACCATTTAGGGGAAAAAATTTAAAAAGTGGTGGGTTTTGAACCTCTGATCTTCGTCGTTCTTGTTAATTCTTCAGTGCGCCATTGGTTTGACATGACAACGTGTAAGTTGAAATAAGAAAATCATCAAATACGCAACGCAAGATGGCTTATGCCAGAGAGAGTTCTGGGCAAGGAATGTCACGTGACATCTGCGAACGTCTGGTTTCCGTTAATTCAATGGAGGGTGTGAAAACTCTGTTATTTTTGCAAATTTCTTTCAAACTATAAGAGATATGAAAAAAGCATAAGGGAACAAAGCTGTAGAGAATTTCTCCTCAACAAAATCGGTTATTCAATTTTAGCGTCAGATGAACGGTTTATATGCAATTAAAATTACATTGCAAACGGCTTTTTTTTGGTATTACTAAAGTATTTCTTGTCCGACATATTTGAAAAAGCGAGGTTCTGGTCTCTTGTAGCCAACAACGATGTCTGTAAAATTTGGTGCCGATCGGTTGAACGGTTCGATCTAAAAAGTGGGAACACGTTACAGCCAGACAGACATCTTCAAATCGCCGTTGTTTTTGCAAATATCTCTGCAACGATGCAAGATATGAAAAAAAAAAAACATAATAGAACGAAGTTGTAGAGAATTTTCCCCTCTACCAATTAGGTTATTCAATGTTCGTGTCAGATGAACGGTTCGTTTGCAATTACGATTACATTACAAACGGCCTTTTTTGGCATTACTACCGTATTTTTTGTCCGAAAAATTTGAAAAAGGGAGGTTCTGGTCTCTGTCGGCCTACAATTATGCCTGTAAACTTTGGTGTTTATCGGTTGAACGGTTCGTCTTAAAAACTGGGAACACGTTACGGACAGACAGACAGATATACATCCCAAAATCGTCGTAATTATTGCAAATATCTCTAAAACGATACGAGATATTTAAAAAACATAAGACAGCAAAGTTGTAGAAAATGTTCTCCTCTATAAATTCGGTTATTCAATTTTCGTCTCAGGTAAATGGTTAAGCCGTTATTTTTATTTAAATTTCGAGCTGTCAAAAAAACGATCGCAAAGGCCCACTTTTAGTGTTACTACCGTAACCTAAAGTGGGCCAATATAGTCGATCCTACAGCCTACGAGATTTAATAATTTACGGGGAATGCCGAAATTATTCTACCGAAAGCGCCACGAAGAATTTCCTGACGATTCCTCAGCCAATCTGAATGTATATTCCGTATTTATATGGAATAGTTAAATATAACCTACCTTCCGTTCCTTTATCGTGACCGAATTCGTAGGGTCATGTTTCCATTAGAATCCGTTCGAAATACTGATGATGGGGGAAAATTCTCAGTGTTAGCTTCTGGTTGACGAAAGACTGCTTGTCTGTGGTGCATCTCCGCAGTATTTCACTGAGCAAGAACATGTGATATTAATTACAGTTACCTGAATGTCAAATGGCTTTGTTGAGATTTACAGTCGTTTTACAAGGGACACTTTTAACCTCGAACGATCGGAACTGCACGAAACCATGCTTGGAATAACAGCAATCAATAAACTGGACAATGGTGTGCGTGATTTCCATGCAGAACGTCGAATTGTACCTCAAGTAACATGTTAACAAATGATCAAACCAGGCAATCGTAATAGCTTTAAAACTGTTAGGAATCAAAGTATTGAGGAAATCAGAGCGCCATTCAAAATATAATTTGCCAATAAAGAAAACTTTTGTTTACATTACTATGCCGAACGATATTTCGTCAGTGCAGATAAAAAATGTTATCCAGTAACCTAAATTATGTTTTAAAATTTAGTTTTGTGTCTTGTGCAATAACATAATAAGTCCACCATGGAGAAGTAAAGGAATAACAAAACGTGTCCAACTTTCAGCCGGGGAACAGATAACCAAAAGAGCAGTACATTTTCTTCATTTTTATTGGCCCACATTAGGTTAAGGTAGTAACACTAAAAGTGGGCCTTTGCGGTCGTCTTTTGACAGCTCAAAATTTAAATGAAAATAACGGCTTAACTATTCATCTGACACGAAAATTGAATAACCGAATTTGTAGAGGAGAAAATTCTCTACAACTTCGCTCTCTTATGTTTTTTTCATATCTCGTAGCGTTTCAAAGATATTCGAAAAAATAACGGCGATTTTGGGATGTCTGTCCGTCTGTCTGTCTGTCCGTAACGTGTTCCCTGTTTTTAAGACGAACCGTTCAACCGATCAGCACCAAATTTTACAGACATGATTGTAGGCCGCCAGAGACCAGAACCTCCCCGTTTCAAATTTTTCGGACAAAAATACGGTAGTAAAACCAAAAAAAGCCATTTGTAATATAATTGTAATTGCAAACGAACCGTTCATCTGACACGAAAATTGAATAACCTAATTGGTAGAGCAGAAAATTCTCTACAACTTAGCTCCCTTATGTTTTTTTTTTCATATCTCGTATCGTTTGAGACATATTTGCAAAAATAACGGTGTTTTGACACCTTCCATTGAATTAACGAAAATCAACCGTTCGCAAATGTCATGTGACATTCCTCGCCCAGAACGCTCTGTGGCGTACGCCATCTTGCGTTGCGTATTTGATGATTTTCTTATTGTAACTTATACGTTGTCATTTCAAAGCAACGGCTTACTGAGGAATTAACAAAAACACATAGTTCTTCGTACGATAAATGATAATCTAATATCTACAAATGCCTTATTAACACCAGTTAAGAACGGCCATCAATAGTGTGAGATTAAACAACTCTTGTTTTGTTTTATAGCCGTAGCGTAGTGGGCAAGGTGCTGGACTGTGACGTGAAAGGTCGGTGGTTCGCAACCCTCCACTACCTAATTTTTTTCCTAAAAGGGTTTCAGACACTCTTATTAATTAATTTATTGTTATTTAGATTATTATTTTGGTCCAAAATGTTTGCAAAAACTTATAAAACTACAAATCTTAAGTGGGCCGTAAAACACGTCAGTGCGATTTTTTGTATTTTAAAAAACTATAAAAAACGATTCACCCTTGTCTTAAGTATACTATTTTCAATAAACAATCTGCAGGGCATTGCGATTTGTAAGGGCAATCGCCTGCGGATGATTACTTACTGTTACTAGCCCTTCGGGTATGAAGCATTAAGCGTATGTTTTTACAATGGTAACATTGTTGACGAATATCTAATTGTTATAATTAGCTGAGTATTAGTTTGGTAACAATGTTGTTTCAATGTAAGGTTCCTAACATCGCCATCGTTCTCAGTCTGTAGGAACAATGATCCGGTATGGCTGATGCGTTTCTGGTGCAGTATCTAATTTTTCTGTCGAGTAACGTAAATCAACGGTGAACGACCGTTGCGCTGCGCCAGTGAGAATTGCTAACACAGAGCTGCTGGTGGCCGGCATGTCAACACTTTCGACAGTCGTGCCGACAAAACCTGAGGAAAATGAGCTGACTGGTTAAAAGTTTGTGATAATTTGTGGTATTACAGCTGTCAAATGATTAATTCATAATGATGACAATCAGCTGTTTCTTTATTAGCTGAAAGCAACCTGTTTCCTTCACTGGATCATTCTCAAGCCGACGTTAGCATAAACAGCCTGTGAATTGTACAGTTATGACTGATGTACCTGCTCGATATCTATTGTTTAAAATATCAGTAAGGTTTGTCAACTATCAAGTGTATTTTTTTATTCATATGTTAATCATATCGTCGGAATGGCTTACTTTCATTAGAACCAAATATATCGTAAAACATACTTATTGAAATGTTCATAGCAAGACATTTCCATAGGAAATGTACCGAAGTAAATCGCTTTGGAGTCTAATTTAAGGAAGGCGAGAGTTACAGGTTTTTAAATGAATTTAAAATTACCCACTAAAAGGAGTTATGGAAAATCTACGGTTTTTATAGAAGTTCCATGTCAGTTGCTAATATTTTTTAAACAGGTAAAAATTTGCAGAACTCTATCTGCCGTTTCCGATTTTTCCCACGAATGCGGCATACAGCACTCGATACAGGAGAAAATTCTCTACAATATACAGGGTGTACGCCCAAACTTTCAGGAAACATTCCTCACACACAAAGAAAGAAAATATTTTATGTGGACATGTGTCTGGAAACGCTTAAATTCCATGTTAGAGCTCATTTTATTACTTCTCTTCAAACCGCATTAATCATGGAATGGAAACACACAGCAACAGAACGTACCAGCATGACTACAAACACTTTGTTACAGGAAATGTTCAAAATGTCCTCCGTTACCGAGGATACATGCATCCACCCTCCGTCGCATGGAATCCCTGATGCGCTAATGCAGCCCTGGAGAATGGCGTATTGTATCACAGCCGTCCACAATACGAGCACGAAGAGTCTCTACATTTGGTACCGGGGTAGCGTAGACAAGAGCTTTCAAATGCCCCCATAAATGAAAGTCAAGTGGGTTGAGGTCAGGTGAGCGTGGAGGCCATGGAATTGGTCCGCCTCTACCAATCCATCGGTCACCGAATCTGTTGTTGAGAAGCGTACGCCGGCCGCGGTGGCTGAGGGGACTGAGGCGCTTCAGTCATGGTCTGCACGGCCACTACGGTCGCGGGTTCGAATCCCCCCATCGGGCATGGATATTTGTGCCGTCCTTAGTATAAGGTAGTTGATAAGTAGTTTGTAAGTTTAGGGACTGATGACCCCGTAGTTAAGTCCCATAAGCTATACAAAGACCCATAAAAAAAAAAAAAAATAAAAAAATAAAAAATATTAAAAAAAAGCGTACAAACACGTCGACTGAAATGTGCAGGAGCTCCATCGTGCATGAACCACATGTTGTGTCGTACTTGTAAAGGCACATGTTCTAGGAGCACAGGTAGAGTATCCCGTATGAAATCGTGATAACGTGCTCCAGTGAGCGTAGGGGGAAAAACATGAACACAAGCACCGAAGTCAACATTACCTTCCTTCAATTGGACCAACTGGCGGTGAATCGAGGAAGTAAAGTACATACTAACGAACAATTGTCTGCACGAATTATTACATTTAGAGAAACACTAAAATGAGCTCTAACATGGAAATTAAGCGTTTCCGGACACATGTCCACATAACATATTTTCTTTCTTTGTGTGTGAGGAATGTTTCCTGAAAGTTTGGCCGTACCTTTTTGTAACACCCTGTATTACAAAAGCCGGCCGCGGTGGCCGAGGAGACTGGGGCGCTCCAGTCACGGTCTGCACGGCCACTACGGTCGGGGGTTCGAATCCCCCCTCGGGCATGGATGTTTGTGCCGTCCTAGTTCGTAAGTAGTTCATAAGTAGTTTGTAAGTTTAGGGACTGATGACCCCGTAGTTAAGTCCCATAGACTATACAAACATTTGAACTTTTTTTTGTATTTCAAAATGAGAAAAATCCATCGGTTCGATTAAAAAAAAAGGAACGTGTCAAAACTGAAGCCTTTTTTTGTTTTCCTTTGTTTGTTTTTAGATATTTCCAAAACCAGACTTCGGATTCCGATTGCTGAGGTTCGGCTTGCCCTAATGGCGTTGCAAAACTATTCAAAATCGCATTTTCATTTTCTTGAAAATTTTTAGATTTTGAATTTACCCCTCGAAACGTGCTGAATTCACTTTTTTCGTACTTTTCCCTGCGTTCCCAGCGCCCACTTTATCTGAAATCGAAAACCGCAAGTAAATTGGTCCACCCGTTGCTGAGATCCCATAAAACCACACAAATTTTTCCTAATATATAATGTTTGTAGAGCTTATGGGCCTTAACTACGGGGTCATTAGTCCCTAAACTTACAAACTACTTATAGATTACGTTATACTAAAGATGGCATAAACATCCATGCCCGAGGGGGGATTCGAATCCCCGACGGAGAACGGCTTCGCGCATCGCAACACAGCGCCATAATGCGATCGGCCACTCGCCGCGGCAAACATTTTAACAGAGGGAAACAAAGTAACAAGATATCAATACCATAGGTAGGAAATTATACGTAACTGAATGGTGTCAGTGTATCATTACGTATCAATCAGCAACGCCAAAAGCTCTCAGCTTAAAGTACTTATGTAATAGCGCAAAACACACATATACAGCAGTGCTACACACCTAAAAGTGCTTAAATTAGTGCTCAAAGTGCAGATGCGGGTTTTCGATGAAGAGGTTAAAACAAAGTGGGCGAGAACAATATGCACACCTCAATAAAGCCACGTTATCACATTCGAAACCACTTTCGCATTCCAATATCAAAAGCCACTCTAATAACATTTTCAAATGTTGATGTTGGTATGTCAATGTCATATGTCGACCACATGCGTAGGATTAATTCTCTTCGTGATATCACTGCACTGTACATTAGGGTGGGCCGAAAAAAGTGAATTTTTGAGTATCGAGTTGTAATAGTGCTCGAAAGTTGCGTATTTATGTGCTGATAACGAAAAAATAATTTAAAAAATCTAACTTAATATCTTCAGTTCGCGCAAAGGGCTTAAAGTTCCTAAAAAAACGATAAATTTATAGAATTTCTGAAAGGTCATATGAAAATATATTTTTCAGTATCACGTCCTAATAGGACTCAAAAACTGCGTATCCATGCATAGTTTAACATAAAAATATTTTTGATAGTCGTAGCTTATGTAATCAGTTCGCGCTAAAGACCGTAACTATCGAAATATGGCAACATTTCTAAATGTTCAAAATATTACAGAAATTTGCTAATATCTCGTATTTATATCTATGTTTTAAATATGTTAGGTGTTATTTATTGTGATTTGATTATTTAAAGAGATAACATCATAACTTTGCAGCTCTTAGCCCATTTAACCAGCAAATTTTGTTAAATGAGATGGATTCATTAGGACGACTCTGCTGTCAATATCAAGAATGCCAAAATTTGGACACAAATCAGAATTCAAGCCAAGTACATCTTTGACTAGTATGCAAATAAAGGTATAAAAATGTAAATAAATGTATATATTGTAAACATGAATATATAATTAGTATGACCTACTAGGGCGGTTTGTTGGTTGGGCAGGGTGTGGGTGGAACTCGAACTGCAGCCACCTCCTCGTGGTGAGTTCTGGGTCATTTAACCAAATTTGTTGATGAAATGGGAGAATAGCTGCAAAGTTATGATGTTATCTTTTTAAATAATCAAATCACAATAAATAAAACCTAACATATTTAAAACATAGATATAAATACGAGATATTAGCAAATTTCTGTAACATTTTGAACATTTAGAAATGTTGTCATATTTCCATAGTTAAGGTCTTTAGCGCGAACTGATTACATAAGCTACGACTATCAAAAATATTTTTATGTTAAACTATGCATGGATACGCAGTTTTTGAGTCCTATTAGGACGTGATACTGAAAAATATATTTTCATATGACCTTTCAGAAATTCTATAAATTTATCGTTTTTTGGAACTTTAAGCCCTTTGCGCGAACTGAAGATAATAAGTTAGATTTTTTAAATTATTTTTTCGTTAATCAGCACATAAATACGCAACTTTCGAGCACTATTACAACTCGATACTCAAAAATTCACTTTTTTCGGCCCACCCTACTGTACATAGTGTACGCAGTAACTCGCTTGCGAACTCTCCAAGAGACAAATACGTACTGCGGCTACACCACTCACGCAACTGGAGCACTGGTTAGTGCAGCAAAATAAGTGTATCTTTTCGTTTAGACTATGTATGCAACAGATGACAAATGTGTTAAAAATGGCGTGCTTTAGATAATAAACGGAATGTAACGGTAACAAACGATAGAAACGTGTATGTCAAACACTCTTTCGGAAATACAACAACAGCAGCAGCAGAAGTCGACAAATCGTGTATAAAAAAATTGGAATTTACTGGTGGAAATAACTAAAATCGGCGAAGACATCTAGCACAACGTCTGCATAGAGACTAAATATTTACAACACTGTAGCTGACACACAAGGCATTTTAACGAACCCAGCGAAAGCCACTCTGTCAGTCAGCCACTATTATAACAGCACCAAGCTGTTAGGAATGCGTCTAAATATACATATGCAAGCACCGGTAACAATCGTCCAGAACACAGAGCGAGGAGTAACATACACACACACACACACACACACACACACAAACATACACACACACACACACACACACACACACACACACACACACACACACAGCGGGCTACATAAAACTAATAGCCGGCCGCGATGGCCGAGGGGACTGAGGCGCTTCCGTCACGGTCTGCACGGCCACTACGGTCGAGGGTTCAAAAATCAAATGTCTGTAAATCTATCGGACCAAACTGCATGGTCATCAGTCCGTAGCTTACAAACTACTTAAACCTAGGTAAACTAACTTACGGACAAACACACACACCCATGCTCCAGGCTACGGTCGGGGGTTCGAATCCCCCTTGGTCATGGATATTTGTGCCGTCCTAGTTCGTAAGTAGTTCATAAGTAGTTTGTAAGTTTAGGGACTGATGACCCCGTAGTTAAGTCCCATAGACTATACAAACATTTGAACATGCTCCAGGGAGGACTCGAACCTTCTCGGCGAGCAACCACGCGTTCCGCAGCGAGACGCTTTAGACCGCTCGGCTACTCCACTGCGGCAGGTCGGGGGTCCGAATCCCCCCTCGGGCATGGGTATTTGTGCCGTCGTTAGTATTTGTTAGTTCATAAGTAGTTTGTAAATGTGTTTGTATAGTCTATGGGACTTAACTACGGGGTCATCAGTCCCTAAACTTACAAACTACTTATGAACTACTTACGAACTAGGACGGCACAAATATCCATGCCCGAGGGGCCGTAGTGGCCGTGCAGACCGTGACTGGAGCGCCTCAGTCCTCTCGGCCAAGTAGTTTGTAAGTTTAGATACTGATGACCCCGTAGTTAAGTCCCATAAGCTATACAAACATTTGAACAACATAAAACAAATATATGCTAAATGTTTAAAAAAAATATCATAACACTTTAAACATTCTCTCTCGAAAACACCTAAGTTACATCTCCAAATGATCAAAAGGCTGCATTGGCGGGTGACACTCAGCCTCTCAGCGTTTATCGGCCAGCAGAATAGTCTTCCTCTGCACGCCGCCGCTGTAAGAATAGAGTCAGAAAATTTTTCCGCTCGCGTAACAAGTACCGCTGCGCTTATCGCTACTGCATGTCGACGTCACCCGCATTGGTTTGGCTGGGCTCAGCGGCGTTGTTCATTCAGCCGCTTAGCGTCGGCCACCACGCAACAGCATTTACTCGTAAGCCAGCGCTATGCCTCATCGACGTGAGTTTCACTCGACATCGTGTGCTTGTCTACCAACATATTATGGGCTATGGCCTGATGAGTTGAAGCAACGGCAGAGATTTGTTTAATGGACCTATATCTCATGGAGGATGTAAAATCAATTTCAGTCTCGATATATTATCACCCATAACTGCGGCTTGGTGATTTACATTAGCTGTTGTACATTATGAGAATGCATCTCCAGGTGTTTTGGAGTCATTCGCTGATCGAGACGTTATTGCGTACAAAACGTGGCAGTATAGTGTTGAGGGACGTAATTCATCTGCAGCGCAGTACTAATCAGTCTAAGTAAATAACAGTCACCTGTACAGGGTCGTACTTTGTCAACCAACAAACTGCCTCTTCACCACGCATCCTCCTAAAGGTGTGTAGAGCAAATGGGTAATCGTTCTGTGTCTGGTGACTTGAAACAGGAGGAAAACACCGACGGTTGCAACTTCGACATGCAGCAGGCAAGTGTTGTAGGAGGAAGGAAGAAAGACTAGTGTTTAACGCCTCGTCGACAGCTTGGTCATTAGAGGCGAAGCTTACCTTCGAATTGTTTGGGTAAAGATGGGGAAGGAAATCGGCCGTGCTCTTTGAAAGGAACCATCCCGGCATTTTCCGGAGCGATTTACGGAAATCATGGAAAACCTAAATGTGGATGGCCGGAGGTAGATTTGAACCACCTTCCCTCCCGAATGCGTAAATGTTGTAAAGGCGTAGACCGTTTCGAGTAGGGTGTCTCGATTTTTCAGGGCTAAGGTACTAAGAGAAAACACAGAAAGACATGACTAGTATCAAAATAACAGTATAGTAACACGGTTAACGCGGATTTAAATGTTTCTTCACGTAGAAAGATCTCACATATACATAATTCGAAGAACGCCATGGTGTCTTGCTAAGGGGCGATGCGATTTTCTTTGATTTGTGCCTCGAATGTCAAATAAATTGTAAATATAGATCTGACAGTCATAATATATTGTAAAATTAGCAATTAATATTTAACCCTAGTATGCATACCCTGGGTCCAATGGCCCCGGGAACATTTTTAATTTTTAATTTCTGTATTAAAGACTTGAAATTGAGTCCCAACCGTTCAGGTATGCTCTCTGGCAATATTTAGTAATACATTACAGATACTACTGGAAATGTGTGTGATTAGTTTAAGTGCCACTTTAATTTTCTTCTTTATACTACACATTTACATAACCTGGGTCCGATGGACCCCGTGGTTTATGTTAAAAAGTCGTTAAATTAGATTGTGTTGTAATCAATTACATTTCGTTGGAGTACCGAGAATACGTTACTGCCACACATATGCATTGTTGTGATCGCAGAAAACGTATTGTTACAATTTGGCATGTTCAACTGCCAGACAGCATACTTCTGTGTTGTGTAAGAAGCAAAATATCGCAGTGGGTGGTTATTAGTGTGTGGCACTGTACAGAAAGACTAGGAGTTTGCTACACAGCAGTATTGTTTGACATTCTATACTCATTCATAAGAAAGATGGGGGTTATTGTTGACACTACAAAATAACATGAAGAGCCGCTATATTTCTACACTCCATAGGAGACGAGAGTACTGAGGTTGTTTATTCATATTATTATTTTTCAGACAATCTCAGGATTTGCATCTAAAAAAAAGGAGCAGGAAAGAGGATAGCATACGTTTTTCAAGACCAAGTTTTGAATCAGTTCTTACTCAATGGATAGCTGAAGATGACGATTTCCTTTCAGATATAAGTTCTGTATAAGCTAGGTTACAAACCGATAAGCTGGCTGCTATATCCCACATATGGAAAATATTTATAGGACAGTGCAGGAAAGTAATGATACCTAAAATCAATGTTGCCGTGGATGAACAACTAGTTCCATTTAGAGGCCAAATAAGCCTACAAAGTATGGGATGAAAATATTCTGGATGAGCGGACGTGAAACTGGTTATGCCATTGATGCAACTGTGTATACAGGAAGAGAACCAGGTGAGCCACCCCAGAAAAATTTGGGTCTTTCGACAGTGAAGACTCTTACAAGCCGTTTTGCTGTTATTGTAGATAATTATTTTAAAAGTGTATCACTAGCAGAACATCTCTTGAGTAAGAACCTAACTGTTGTGGGAACAATGAGGATAAATAAAAGAGAAATTCAGGGTTAAAATTATACTAGCCACATCTTTCTTATATTATACTCACGAACCTTCAAATAAAATATTCATGCATGATAATATCCACAAAACACTTATTTTCATTTAAAATATCATATTAGACGTAACGGGTTCAATGGACCCAGGGTATGTAAATGTGCAAAAAATATAGGTCATGCATAGAAGGGTTAAGGAACTGTGGAGAAACACACGTAAGGTCACGCGACTGTTTGTATTGAGTTGAATGAACTGACAGGACAGTAGGTCAGGAGTTCACGGGAGTCAGTGAGGCATTTAAAAGGACCGACAGCGCTCACCGCAGCGGTAATGGCCTCTATCTGGGTCGGGGAAACAGGTGGTCTCCCGAGGCGGTGACGTAACAGATGGCTGTGCCTCATGTTTGTAAACATGGATATCTGTGTATAAACAACCACGCTGGCGAATAGGACTGTACGTAAATAATTAGAAACAATAATTGCAGGAATTCTTCAGTGTTTTTGTAACAGTTTAACATACATACACATACTTAGTGCGCCTCGGTTGCACAGTGGAAGAGTGCCAGACTACAAATCCAAAGGTCGCGGGTTCGATCCCCCCCCCCCCCCCCCCCCAGGGCCTAGGATTTTTATCTGTCACTTTCCACTTCTTTCACCTCTGGCAATATTGCTCATGTGAAAAGTACCGAGTAGCACCGTGGTTCGGAACCCACGTTAAACTGTAGGTCCCCCTATAACTGGCTGGGTAAGTCAGTTCGAAGGAGGAACAGGACCATGCCTAGTAAAGCACTGTGGTGGTCAAACCAATCTTCGGATTGTTGACTGCTTTACCTTACAGATACTTAATGTGCCGTGTATATAAGCAGACATGTTATTCTACTCTAGAACATAAATAGTCTTTTTTTTACATATACAATATAACATAATAATTGAAATGGGAACACAGGAGAGGCACTAGCCAATGTAAACGACTGATGGGTGTGGAGGATCTGAAACATAAATTAAAGAGTGTGAATAGAAACTATGCTCTAACCGTTGCCGTTATGCATGGTGCATGTAGATATGGCAGCAAGGATTCCTCAATGATCACAAAAAAATGTTGTAAAGCTACCGGATCAAACTGCAGTGGTCATCAGTTCCTGTACTTAAAAACTGCTTAAACTAACTTATGCGGAGGACAACACCCACACTCATCCCCGAGGTAGGACTCGCAACTCCGACGGGGAGCATCAATACATACGGTATCAGTATCTCCACTTAAAGTCGTGTGTAGTGTTGTGCTCACCAAAAAGAAAACAAGTGTTACAGTGAACGACCTGGTGCTACTGTGCTTCCAAAAAAGGAGTTTCACCCGTATGTAAATGCTAAGCAACTTTTATAATACAATGTTTGAAGAATCTACCAGATCAATTTTGCCTTAATATCTGTTCAAAGTATGAGTAAAGGAAAAGACACTCACATAAACACACAAAAAACGGCCATCTTGCCGATGAATATTTGGAGCGCTAAGGGTGAATAATATATGTTATTAAATTTAATATTTAATGCGTATTTCGTGTTGACAACAGGCTTATTCGTGTGCTGTTTTGATGTTCGTGCACCTATATTGTACTGAGTACTGAAATCTCCTTGTATATTGATGTTGTCCTATGTGTATTGTATTTTGAATCGAAATTGGTATTGCTTTATGACATTTTCTGATATTCCGTGCTTCATTATGTTTCAGTAATAAGATTGTCTATAGGATGGCATGGAAATTAAGAGCTATATATATATGCAACAAAATACGTATGAGATTTCGGAAGAAAGAAATTTAATGATTACACTCATAAGTTTTAATGTTTTGATACAATAATTTCCAAAACTCGATGTTTTATAATAGTATAACCATTTGTACAGACTTTTTCTAATGTCTTAATTGCTACTTTATTCTTATTTTCAAAATTGCGCCTTTTGCTTTACGAAAACATACAATGCTGAAAAGAAAACATGGAAGGGGATGTCTAAGGGTTCTATTATGTGAGATGAATTTTATTTTTACGCATGAGAATAGCCGTTGTAACCGCCGGGCCTCGGTGTTGGTGAAGTATTCGAAATATGGTCCGAGCAAGCAAATTTAATTAATTAACAACTTTACACAATAATACTTTGGTAGGATACAGACCTTAGTAGCAGATTAGTTGTCAATTGACCTATGCATTGACCATGTTATTTTGTTTAATAATCTACATCTACATCTAAATGGGATACTATGCAAATCACATTTACGTGCCTGCAGAGGGTTCATCGAACCACTTTATACTTTTTATCTCCCATTCCATTCTCGAATAGCGCGCGGAAGAAAGGACACCCGAATCTCTACGTTCGAGCTCTGATTTATCGTAGTTCATTCTGATGATCTTTTCTATCTATGTAAGTGGGAGTCAACAATATATTTTCGCTTCCGGAGGAGAATGTTGGTGATTGGAGTTTCGTAAGTAGCCCACGCCGCAGCGATAACCGCCGTTGTTGTAATGATTCCCATCTCAGATCCTGTACCATTTCCGTAACGCTGTCTCCCCTATATCTGACAATACAAAACGAGCTGACGAGCTGCCCTTCTTTGGACTCTTTCGATGTCCTCCGTCAAACCTTCCTGATAAGGATCTCACACTGGGCAGCAATACTCCAAAAAAGGACGGACAAGTGTAATGTATGTAGTCTCTTTAGTAGTTCTGTTGCATCTTTTAAGGGTTATGCCAATAAAACGCAGTCTCTGGTTCGCCTTTCTCACGACATTATCTACGTGTTCTTTGCAGTTTAAGTCTGAAGTAATAGTAATTCCTAGATATTTTGTGCAGTTTAAGGCCTTCACTTTTGATTGATTTATCTTGTAAACAAACTTTAATGGATTTCTTTTGTACTTATGTGGACGACTTAACATTTCTCATTATTTAGAGTCAATTACCAATTTTTACGCCATAGTGATATCTTATTTAGATCGTTCTGCAGTTGGTTTTGATCTTCAGATGATTTTACAAGGCGGTAAATGACGGCGTCATCTGCAAACAGCCTAAGAGAGCTGCTTAGATTTTCTCCCAAATCGTTTATGTAAATAAGGAACAGCAGAGGACCAATAACACTACACTGTGGAACGCCCGATATCACTTCTGTTATAGTCGATGACCAGATGTTTAAACAGATGAATTATGATTTCTTTAACGAGCAGACACGAGCGCCTCCGAAGATGTACGAAGCGGATAGGAGGTCTCGGCTGTGCGTCACGGTGTTCAGTCGGTGCTACGACCTACTCTGAGCTTGTCACATAGGAGCCATGCTCCCAGTATTAATCATAAATATAATTATTAGGGCCAAAATTCTTTAATAGTCTCGTATTATGCTATGGTTAGCAATAAAGCACAATAATTGGCATCCCGAATTTTATTTAAGCAAGGTACCTACACTTAACTAAGAATTTCTGCTCTTGTCTTAACACTCTCACCAGGAGTCCAGTGTGCCATCAATCAGCGCAGCGACTACATCATCGAGAGCAGTCCTAGAGAACAGGTAGGAGAAATTCTTATACGGTGGCTTACATGCCTGACTCAAGGACGGGTCGGTTCATAATGCAAATACCGGACGGACTGCGTGGGCCGGTAAATCTGTACTCCCACCTATTCCTTCTTCTTCGTACTCCTGGCTACGCCTACGCACTAACAGTGGATTTAGTCAGTAGGAGGCGTTTCTTCGAAGAGCTCGCTATAAGTGTATCTCACAAACTACGCTTTTTTTTTGCTAGAGGAATCGTCTGTAACGGACAAGGAATACTGATTGTTGAAGTGCGGAAAGTATCGTCCACTCAAAGTTTTGCCACGTCGGAATTTTTCTTTTTCGGAAGATGAAGCTAAAAAAATTCAGAAGATGTACTAAAAAATCGGAAGGTATACCATGCTAAAAGAAAAAATGAAAACAATAGAAACGAGAGAGAGAGAGAGAGAGAGAGAGAGAGAGAGAGAGAGAGAGAGAGAGAGAGGTCATTTATTTCAGAATTAGGTGAGTGAGGATAAGACAGTCTCTTATAATGAATCAACAGGGATTTAGAAAATATCGTTCATGCGAAACACAACTAGATCTTTATTCACACGAAGTGATGGGTGCTATCGACAAGGGTTCGCAAATCGAATCCGTATTTCTTGATTTACAGAAGGCTTTGACACCGTACCTCACAAACGGCTTTTAATCAAATTGCGTGGTTATGGTATATCGCCCCAAATTAGCGATTGGATAGGGGATTTTCTGTCAGAGAGGACACAGTTCGTAGTAATCGAAGGTAAGGCATCGACTAAAACAGAGGTGATATCGGGCATTCCACAGGGTAGTGTTATTGGTCCTCTGCTGTTCCTTATTTACATAAACGATTTAGGGGAAAATTCTAAATAGCTCTCTTAGATTACTTGCAGATGACGCCGTCATATGCCGTCTTGTAAAATCATCTGAAGATCAAAACCAACTGCAGAACGATCTAAATAAGATATCACTATGGCTTAAAAATTGGCAATTGACTCTAAATAATGATAAGTTTGAAGTCGTCCACATGAGTACGAAAAGAAATACGTTAAACTTTGTTTGCAAGATAAATCGATCAAATGTGAAGGCCGTAAACTCCACAAAATATCCAGGAATTACTATTACTTCAGAGTTAAACAGGAGAGAACACGTAGATAATGTCGTGGGAAAGGCGAACCAGAGACTGCGTTTTATTGGCAGAACCCTTAAAAGATGCAACAGAACTACTAAAGAAACTGCATACACTACGCTTGTCCGTCCTTTTTCGAAGTATTGCTGCCCAGTGTGGGATCCTTATCAGGTGGGTTTGACGGAGGGCATCGAAAGAGTTAAAAGAAGGGCAGATCGTTTCGTATTCTTACGATACAGGGGAGACAGCGTTACGGAAATGATACCGGATCTGGGATGGGAATCATTAGAACAATGGCGCTTATCGCTGCGGCGTGGGCTACTTACGAAACTCCAATCATCAACATTCCCCTCCGAATGCGAAAATATATTGTTGACTCCCATTAACATAGGTAGAAATGATCATCAGAATAAAATACTAGAAATCAGAGCTCGAACGGAGAGATTCAGTTGTTCTTTCTTTCCGCGCGCTATTCCAGAATGGAATGGGAGATAAGTAGTATAACGGTGTTTCGATGAACCGTCTGCCAGGCACTTAAATGTGATTTGCAGAGTATCCCATGTAGATGTAGAAGCTTTATTCTTTACTTGCTTACATTTCTTGTTGGCAAGGTTGCATCACAGATGTCGTTGCATGTCGCGTCTCCTTGACTCAGCACTGAGCTTTCCATGGCTTTGCCGGTCCTTGTGCCGAAACAATGCTTTAGTAGTACAGCGACAGTCATTGTCTGTGCATTTCGTTGTGATCGAACCATCGGCGCAGCCGTGGGGAGGGGGATAGTGGTGCTATGTGGCTTTAGATACCTCCCGCCCCCGCTCAAGACTAAACTTGCTTCTTTTTAATCTTTCCTGAAGAGAAAAACAGTCATAAATCATTTTTTATTTTGTATCCTTTTTTATTATTTATTTATAAAAATAAAATGCTGTTTGGTGCGCGAAGAAATGGTAAGTGTAGCAGCCAATACTATCGGCGACGAAAGTTTGTAAAATTTCGGAAGATCCACTCGAAATTTCAGGCAGATTTGGAAAGTTTCGGAAGATTCACTCAAAATTTCGTATTTTCTGCAATAATTAAAAAAATCAGAAAAAGAGATTCCCTGCTGGCACCAACAACCTTAAACTAAAAAGTATCTATTAGCACAATTCCGTCTAATTTTCGATTTAACGCTTTCTGCTACTGCCATACGTTACTACAGAAAACTCATGTTGGAACTGTTCTTTCACAATGACATTCATAATCATATTTATGTTAAAGGTTAAATTTAGGTACATAATACGTGCGAACACCATTTGCAAGGTATATTTTTATATTTATTTAGCACAGGTCTAGTACTTGATGTCATGTTTCATTTTAATTAAGGTTCATTTGAATAAAACATTCCAGATAAAATATATTTACTCGCTAACAACTTCATGTCCTTGTTTGCAACCGTAAAATAGCAAACCGAATAAGTGCCAACTAAAACGGCATGGCTGACGTGAAGGGGTGAGAATTCAGGATTCGTGCAAAGATAGACTCAGCGATAATTCACGTTGAATTTGCATATAGTAATTCAGCTCTGAAGATAAGAGTAGAAAGTTTTCTCTGACAAGTTAAAGTACAGAACAACATATAACATGACATAGCATTAAGTCACAGAGAAATTTTTCTAACTATAATACCAAAATCATTCATGTATATTTCTTCTTAAATCTTTTCTGGAATTTCCCTAGTGACTGCTTCCATTTTTGTCAACTGTACGGAGTGAGCGGAATGACAGAAGGCTCGATATGGGACAACCTCAATATTGTAACATATCCTTTGATAGTCACAAGTTTTTCTGAATACTCATAGGAAAATTCTGTTAATAACCGAGTTAATTTATATTGTTGTTTTCTGTCAAGATAATCCGATTCTGTTTCTTTGGAGTTAATCGGTTGTTTTCTTCCAAAATCATCTTCGTCAACAGTGTCTGAGTAATAATTTTCTTTTCCCGCCCAATCGGTCTTGTAGTATCTTCAAACCCTTGCACCTGATATGAATACTCTGGCAATATTTGCCATATACAGTACAATTCTATACTGAATTCTCCGCTTGAAATGTCAAATTGGCTGTTGTGTCACGTAAGAAATCACAGCCCTGAATGCGGGCCACCGACAGACCTTTCACTACAAGGAATGAGTATTTAATAGCTTTATTTCCTAAAAATATCTCCATCTACAGCTGAAACTTAATTACACGTGCCATGTCCTGGCATCATCTGAATGGAAACCTACTTGCTTTTTCCGTTACGTGGACGACACTTTCGTCATCTGGCCACATGCTATGGATAAACTCCTTGACTTCCATACAAAAAAAATCAAATGTTTGTAGAGTCTATGGGACTTAACTACAGGGTCATCAGTCCCTAAAATTACAAACTACTTCTGAACTAGCTACAACTAAGGACGGCACAAATATCCATGCCTGAGGGGGGATTCGAACCCCCGACCGTAGTGGCCGTGCAGACCGTGACTGAAGACTTCCTTACACATCTGAACTCCATACACCCCAAAATCAAATTCACTATGGAGACTGAAACGGAGGGTAAATTGCCGTTCCTTGACGCCTTGGTCAAGAGAAGAGCTGATGGCACCCTGGGTCGTGGTGTGTATCGGAAGACAACGCACACTGATCTGTATTTACACGGAGACTACTGTCACCACCCTTCACAGAGGAATGGTGTACTTAAAACTCTAGTACATAGAGCGCGCACTATCTCCGACGCAGAGAGTCTACCCCACGAATTGGAACAGCTGAGAATTGTATTCCGAAAAAGTGGGTACTCAGAGTGGCAGATTCAGCGGGCTCTCCGCCCAACCACTACAGCACAACCTGTGGAAACGGATGAAAACACGAGGGATGATCTAGGCACTGAGTTCGTTTCATATACCGGCGCACTCTCGGGGAAGGTCGCCAGCATTTTGAAGAAACACCAGGTTGGAATTGTCTTTTGTCCGCCGAATAAAATTCGTGCACTGGTGGGGAGCGCCAAAGATAATCTCGATTTGAGGAAGGCCGGCGTGTACCAGATTTCGTGTCAGTGTGGCAAGTCATATATTGGACAGACGATTAGGGATTCGAACCCCCGACTGTAGTGGCCGTGCAGACCGTGACTGGAGCGCCTCAGTCTCCTCGGCCATCGCGGCCGGCAGGCTTGTTCCCTTGACGAGGCCATGCATTTCAGTTCTACTGCTGTGGTCCATTAACGTTCCATTGGTCTCTGTTGTGCCACCTCAGAGTTTGATTGTAACCAGGATTAAATCTTTCGTCACATCTTTATTTTGGTTAAATTGCGGTTGACTTTTCCTATTTGATGCCCGACAATTGCTAGGATGGTTGGAAAACTTTCTACACTTACCATTTGGTTGGTTATGATGCACGTTCCTATTCTCATGTTTGCATTAAGAATGGGGGTTGCTTGCTGCGTGAGAATGGCCGGGTGATCCAAGTTGCCACGGTATGGATTGCGCGGCCGCTCCCGCCAGAGGTTCGAGTCCTCCTTCGGGCATAGGTTTGTGTGTTGTCCTTAGCGTAATTTAGGTTAAGTGGTTTGTAAGTCTATGTACCGATAACGTTAGTAGTATGGTTCCTTAGATTTACAAACGTTTGAACATTTCGCAGTTCCTTCTTCGCCCTTTGTTTACCTTCGCATCCTCCTGTGCTAAGTCAATTGCATCTAGGACAGATACTCTCTTTCCCATGTCATATCAGGGTCAATTAATCATTTTGTGTTACATGTGTCTGGGTATCCGAGATATCAATAGACTGATAGGTTCATCCCAGCATCTCTTTTTGATGATGTATTTTTCGTAGTACAGAGGCTTCCTTGTTTGGGATTATATGCTTTCAGACTGTATATCGCCATGCATAAGCGTTCCCGTACGCCACGCAACCAAAACTTAGCTAGAAATCCTACATAAAATCGTTCCATAGCGTCACATCTATTTGTGATCTCAATTAGTTCATCAGAACACCTTGCAGATGGGCAAGATATTCCTAAAAGTCTTGATGAACACTACGGGGAGGACGGTTTTGTTTCCACCACCGAACGACTGGAACTGCCTGTGCTATATTAAGCTTTATTTCTATCATGACAGTTGATACCGACGGAGCCTCCCCCTCATAAAGTTTCCCTGCAACGGTAATTTGTGAGGCGAACTGTAGTTTGCATTACTAAATTCGTATGGCTATTTGAAGATTCCGCACATACATGTACACTGCCTTACAAAGTTCGTTGTATACAGCTACTCTCTTTATCTTCATCTTTTTTTACTTTTTAGTCTTGACTACTTCGTGTTGCCGCTACGGTAGCACAGCTTTAAGTTTAATGTTTATTCGCCCTACTTCCAGTTCCGCATCAGGATTGTACCTTAAAGCGGCACTGTTACTAGCTTGCTGTTGGCTCCCTTGGCTTTTTTTCTCTCTGATCTGTGATTTCATTGTCCTTCTCTTCTAACCATGAATTGAATTTTTTTTCTCTATCTTTCGTGCTTGGTTCGCTAAATGCTGATCCATGTTTTCATTTTGCATTATTTCTAAGTTCTCGATTCGTACATTTAATGGTTGCACATCATCCTGAAGAGTTGTCGGTGCTGTATGTATTTTCTTTTTTATTTCTACTGCCAGGTTGGTCACAAAGTCTGGCAGATCCATATAAGCACTTCCGTAGCTTTTCCTATATTTAGCGGGGTTTCTGTGCTGCCCGGTTGCACAGTGGTAGAGTGCTAGACTAAAAATCTAAAGGTCGCGGGTTCGATCCACGCCAGGTCCTAGGATTTTTATCTGTCACTCTCCACTTCTTTCACTTATGGCAGTGTTGCTGATGTGAAAAATATCGAGTAGTACCGTAGTTCGGAACCCTCGTTAAACTGTAGGTCCCCCTATAACTGGCTGGGTGAGTCAGTTCGAAGGGCGGAGGAGGGCAACAGCATACCACCTCCAAACAGGACCATGCCTGAGAACGCACTGTGGTGTTCAAATAAATCTTCGGATTGTTGACTGCTTTACCTTACCAGGACTGTAAGCAAAATTTAGCAAAAGTTGTGTTTTAACACAATACTGCTAAATAAATTCACTTTCCTACCATCATTATATGTATTTTGAAACACACAGCAAATATATGAATAATATTATAACATCTTGGAAAAATGTACAACTGACATTTAATTGACTTGTAATTACTCGCAAAAAAGTAAAAAAAAATTAAGCTAGGAGTTGGCTCTTATTGGTTACAATAACTTTGGGTAAAATGCTACAATTAAGTTTACCAAATAACATGTTTCATTAACAGGTCCATTGGAAATTTTACAAAACAATAACCCAAACTCAGTGGTCGTTATCTTTTGTTGTCATTGTATCTCTGCGTAACACGTATCCACTAAGAAATACATTTTGTCTCCGAGTTGTATTTTCTTCACATGTCTCAATCGTGTATATGCATTTAAAAAAAATTTGCTGTAGTACATTTGAAAGTTATATACATATAGATCAATACATTTACACAATACATACATGAATCCATTACCCTTCGAGCCCTACGTTATGGGACGACATTTATTTAACCTCTCCTAATTAATGAAAATAAAAATATTATACTTATTAGTGGGCTGCTGGTCGTTTACGTAACATACGTGTGCCGACGGAGCAAAAACTCATTAAAATAAAGTTTTAAAATTGCTGATCGGAAGTCCACAGTGTAGAATTGAACTAAATTTTGTTCTTTAAGTGAATATTTATGGATAAAAGCGTTCACAGTATTTTTTTAATTATTGAAATTACTACAGGCCAGGCTAACTAGAAATTTCTATCACCCGAAAATAATGCTAAAATTCATAAGTAGTATAAAATGAAGCTATTAAAACACTATCAAACTGATTATTTCTGCCCGGATTGTTAATATTCTTCGAAAGAAAATTATCCTTCCACAGCATAATGTCGCTCAGCCGTATCGCTGAATCGGTTCTTTTGTCCACATAAAAAAAGGGGAGGGGGAAAAAACGTCTTAAAACCTACCTGGTGTGTTACATAATACGTAATGATGACCACAATAGCTTTTTACTCTATTGGCATAAAACTTACAAAGTTACAAACTTGATTCAAAGCGCAAAAGAATCGAGATAAAATTTCATCGATAACAATGAATAACAAAAGAGGAGACAAATGAGTGAGAGAGCAGCTGTGATTACAATTTCTAAAATAAAAATAAGAATATTATTTGCCATTAGCTACACGTTTCATAATATTTACATTGTGTTTTAAATATGAGTTCCATGACAATATTAACATCTTCATATTTGCATTAACGCTTAATTACACATAATTGTCTCGCAGCCTTTATTAATCTTGTTGAATCAAATATCTATCGAACACACAGTACAGGTTTTGTTTAATGTGGCATTAATATCCCAGCTGGGCATCGAATAGAAATGGGCTTGGATAACAGATACGGGGACGAAATTTCAGTCTGTTTGAACCCTTCATTAAAGCTTAACAGTTACTGTGGTTGTCTTTCCGCAATGCATCACCGGATGTTTCCATTGGGTGAAGGATCCGTAGAGGTGCTTACCAGGGCAACATTTTAAAAACCTTTGTATCGAGTTTTGTCAGTACAGAACGGGAAACACGAGCCTTCCGGCCGCGGCGGATTAGCCGTGCCTACTGGAGCGCCGTGCTGCGGGCGAGGCCTTTCGACGTCGGGGGTTCGAGTCCCCGCTCGGGCATGGGTGTTCAAATGTTCAAATGTTTGTATAGCTTATGGGACTTAACAACGGGGTCATCAGTCCCTAAACTTACAAACTACTTATGAACTAACTAATACTAAGGACGGCACAAATATCCATGCCCGAGGGGGGATTCGAACCCCCGACCGCAGTGGCCGTGCAGACCGTGACTGGAGCGCCTCAGTTCCCTCGGCCACCGCGGCCGGCGGGTATGGGTGTTTGTGTTGTCCTTAGGTAAGTTTAACTTAGTTTCAGTAGTCTGTAAGCTACGGACTAATGGCCACGTAGTTAAGGCCGACGATAGATTTACATTTTTATTTTATTTTTATTTTTTAGTCTCCCGGAATATTATGGACCCGTAGCGTCACACAGACATTGAAGGAAGTCACATTCGTCCGCCTTAACAAGGCGTGGCCACTGTCCGAATTTCCATCTGTGAAGAAGAGGTAGTAGCAATGTGTACCCAGTCGCATCCCGTACAATGACGCCAAGTGACGGGCCCGTATCATAACGAATACTTTGTAACTGCTTTCGTTCTCCGCGGGACTTCATTCATCGATATGTCAGACGTGCTTTACACAGATCACAGCTCGTCTGAAAATATAACATTGTTCCATTCCTGCGTACAATTTTGCCGCCGCGGTGGAGTAGCCGAGCGGTCTAAAGCGACTCGCTGCAGAGCGCCCGGTTGCTCGCCGTGGAGGTTCGAGTCCTCCCTGGGGCATGGGCGTGTGTGTTGTCCTTAGGTTAGTTTACCTTAGTTTAAGTAGTTTATAAGCTACGGACTGATGACCACGCGCCGGCCGCGGTGGCCGAGTGGTCTGCGGCGTGCCAGTCACGGTCTGCACGGCTGCTGCGGACGGGGGTTCGAATCCCCCCTCGGGCATGGATGTTTGTGCCGTCTTTAGTATAAGCTAGTTCATAAATAGTTTGTAGGTTTAGGGACTGATGACCCCGTAGTTAGTCCTATGAGCTCTACAAACATTTGAACATTTGATGACCACGCAGTTGGGTCCGATAGATTTACAACCATTTGAACGTTTTACAATTATGCCTTTGGGTGCGCCACCATCACCAGGCCTCTTCTGACTGGCGTCAAATAAAGCTGCAAAAGTGATCGCCGTTCTGACAGGACGTCGTCCTCCAGCCCAGCTCTCATTCCCCGTTCGCCGGCCGCGGTGGCCGCGGGGACTGAGGCGCTCCAGTCACGGTCTGCACGGCCACTACGGTCGGGGGTTCGAATCCCCCCTCGGTCATGGATATTTGTGCCGTCTTTAGTATAAGGTAGTTTATAAGTAGTTTGTAAGTTTGGGGACTGATGACCCCGTAGTTAAGTCCCATAAGCTATACAAACATTTGAACATTTTTCATTTCCCGTTCAATGTTGACACATGCTTCAGCCGATGGTTCGGGAATACACTGCTTTGACTAAGCGAAAGAAATATTGTCCTCTCAGAGGCTCCACAAACTGATACGTACATCGGGATTCTGTATGCAGAATAGGAACTTATCTGGGGACTGATGAGCACGCAGTCTAGTCCCCTCTAAACAACAACAACAACAACAAGGAACTTATCTGAAGAACTGACGTGGAGCTTTCTTGTGTCACTTAGCACATCAGTACCAATGCGAAGGTTTGCTGCCCCAATATGGGAAGTCGCAACATAGATCGCTATGTAGACAACCCGTGGTGCTTCAGACTTAAATCTATACTTCCCAAGTCCCCTCATCCTTTAACTGTCCCACCGTCACGTCATCCTTTTCCTGTTCCAGTCGAGTATGGTTCGCGGGGAAAAACGACTGCAAATAACCCGCGGTGTGGCTCTGATCTCTCCCTTTTTATGCTCTTGGTCATTTGCCAGATATACGAAGCAGGAAAAAATATATTTGTTGATTCTTCTAGAAACGTACTGCCGCGGTGGAGTTGCCGAACGGTCTAAAGCGTCTCGCTGCGGAGCGCGCGGTTTCTCGCCGTGGAGGTTCGAGTCCTCCCTGGGGCATGGGTTTGTGTGTTGGTCCGTAGGTTAGTTTACCTAGGTTTAAGTAGTTTGTAAGCTACGGACTGATGACCACAAAGTTTGGTCCGAACAGACATTTGAACATTTAGAAACGTACTCTCTCTGAACTTTGACACTTGTCCACACGGTGATGCAGAACGACTCTCTTGCAGCGTCTGTCACTGGATTAGCTCCGTGATGCGCCAGCCAAACGAACCAGTAACGAAGCGTGAAACTCTCCTTTGGATCTTCTGCATCTCCTTTATCAGTCCTATTTAGTTCGAAGCCTTCAATAACCAACAGTATTCTATTATTGGTTGAACGAGTGTTTTGTAAGCTACTTCCTTTGTTTGTGGACTAGACTTACTGAGGATTTTTCGATTAGTCTCAGTCTCGCATCTGACTGTCCCACTATTAAAGCTATGTCTTCGTTCCACTTCAAATAATACTTCCTGGCATTTTAAGTAACTGCTTCAGTCCGTTATGTCGAGCCTAAGAGGTCATGGAGGACAGATGCACGTGCGTCTTGTTGGAATTTGGGGCGGACGGGAGGCGTTCTTGAATGACCGAGGAGGTCAGAGCGACCGCTTGCGTTAAAGACGAAATCCGGGTTCGATTTCCGGTCCTTCACAAATTGTCACTTTTCGCCACAGGATTACTTCAAGGCCCGAATGCGACCAGAGTAATCCTGTTCATTCTTCTTATCTCTTCCCCATCATATTAAATGCATTTGCCCAGTGGCTGCAGACCATGTGTGGTGGCTTTTATTTCGGACATGCATCTATGTAAGTGTAGATTTATGTCTACAACGGGCTGAATGACCTAGCTGTTTGGCACCCTAAAACACCAATCATCGTTATGTCTACAGCCCTTTCCTTTACCTGTGTCTTAGTATCACTCTGACACGAGGTCGGCGTTCTTACTGTGGGTTGGCATAGTTATATAAATGATGACCAGATGTCCTTCCTTCTGCATCTTCATTACCTCAGAGAGGAAATATGTGCTCCAAACTTTCCACGTATAGTATTATACGTCAAGTGAGTCGAGGTTTTTCAAAGCTTTTTTAATCGTTTATCTGATGCGGGACTTCGGTAGCAGCCCAATATTCAGCTAATGCGGTGCGGCAAACCACCTAAAAACTACGTCAAAGGCTTCGTCCTTAACTCTTTTATTCCCATATTATGAGTTCAGCTTTGAACAAATTAAAATTTATTATTTTCTGTATCAATACACTGTACTTAACATAAAAATGTTCTTCTATATTTTTAACAGAACAATTATTATTTTTATGTCATGTTTTTCATGCACAACACACCTTTGTATCCAGGTATGTGTTACATCGCACGTTATTGTTTTTGACTGTTTGCACTGTCAAATCAATAATCTTCACCACACCACCAAAGACAATTGACTGCCGAAATATAATAACGCAAGCAACACCCACATTCATAAGCACGTATAGAGAGCAATGTAATATGACCTCCTACTCGGAATGGTTAATGACTGAATTTGGTACATGTCCCACGGCAAAATGTTGTTCTAGAAACATGTTGTGCCTCAACAACACTGCGGATTTAAAGATTGAAACACACAGTATGATGTAAAGCAGAATTTAATACGGTGTTGTCTTGGAAAGAAAGGCTTAACCCGCCGGGTAGTTTCAAACGGGCTGGGACACCTCTCCGTCCAGGAAGCGGGAGCTTTAACACGCTCGTCTATCTGGGCGTCTCTCTCAGTAATATTTAGTATTAATGACACATAAAAACGTCACTTTTATGTATAGTCTCGCACGAGTATATATCGCTAATTATTACTGAAGAATGTATTCTCCTTGACGGCAGAGGTAAAACATTTCTATTTGAATGTGCAATGTTAGCATTTCAAAGACAGTGGTTATCTAAAATAAAAATCAGATTCTACGTCCATTCAGCACGATATTGTGTGTCAAGTAAGTACGTATTAGCATGTGGGACGTTCCGCAAGTTACATGCAACAATGAAATAATAAAATTTTCAGGCAATTTATTATTCTTTAATAAGAGGTTTCCAGCCAAGATCGCTTTCTTCTTTTAATTACATTACCGGTTTCGGCTTTCTAGGCGCCATCTTCAAACCTTGGAGTTACTTGTTCTTCAAGACAAGTTTTATTGAAGTTAATATGCAATTTATATCTTGTGATCTTTTTTAATGTTAGCAGCCTGAACGCTTTTGTTCCTTATATAACATCAGGCCTCGCCAGGCGGTTGGGGAAGCGTTCAGGCTGCTAACATAAAAAAAGAAGATCACAAGATATAAATTACATACTAACTTCAATAAAACTTGTATTGAAGAACAAGTAACTCCAAGGTCTGAAGATGGCGTCTAGCACGACGAAACCGGTCATGTAATTAAAATAAGAAAGCGATCTTGACTGAAAACCTCTTATTAAACAATTCTAGATCGCCCCAATAATGTGTTCCTTATAATTTATTATACGCCAACAAATAAGGATAAAAAAATTAAAAATGTGCACATCAAGCAAGTTTTGACGAATTAATATTGCGTAACGGTGTAACGCTGGAAGCCTTATAGCTCATTCCTAAAGAGAAGCAAATGCTCTCACGACATTCACGTAATAAATTGTATGTACTAATTAGTTTTTTACATGCGACTGAACCATGTCAACTCTTGATAACAAAGCTTGTGAAGCGATGCTACTTCTCTATATGAGATCGAACTTTTCCTTACAGCTTATTTCTCTCAGTAACCAACTGATGGAGGACGTAATTGTATGATAACCATAAAAAGTAGTGTAGCGAACGCGCCAGACATGGACATTATATCATGGCTGGAAGCAATCGATAGCACTCCACATGTGACGCTGCCCGCTGTACGTCACGTGGGTTGGCTCTCTGACTACTTGAGTGGTGAGCTGCTAAGAAGACGGCTGAGTGATGCGCTCTGAGCAGACAGAGAGAGAGAAAGAGAAAGAGATTACTTTGCGGTGTCGCCAGAGTGCTCTCTATCCGTCACACACCGCGTGCGGCAGCTGTTCGCTTTCCTGGCGAAATGGCAACGCCGGAGCTAACTCCGTCAAGGAGCACTGTTTTCGCGCCTGCTGTTTCCTCGATAAACTGACGCGACAACTCTCGATTATTCGTGTGATAATAAACTATTTTCCCATGGTAAAAATGTGCTTCGAATTATTGTTATTCTGAATTATTTAACTGTGCTAATAACATTTTCGGTCATTATTCTTACAAAACATGTTATTTTTTCTGAAATTAAAGCTTAAAAATCATTGCATTTCAAAATTAGGTCAAGTGATCGAAAATGCGCTGTCATGGGCTGAAGCCCTAGTGACGTTACATGACACAAGGAAGACGAAGCAGATATATGGACGGTGTTATGCATCACTAGTCCAAGCACTATATGTCATAACTGACATAATGGAACCTAAATTTTACATGTTCTTAAAATATATTTATTTATGAATGCTTCTTAACATTTTGTACCAAAGAAGGGTTAGTGTTCTTTCACTTAGTTGTGAAATCGCACTGTAAATAACTACTAAACAGCACTAATTGCGCTCACATCAGAAATATAAAGTAACGGCATTTGGTCTTGTGATGCACAACACGGTCCATATATGTGTTACAGTAGTGTTAGCGGAACTTGCTAGATTTTCTGGTTTTTACACCAATCAAAAAAATCAAATGTTTGTAGAGTCTATGGGACTTAACTACGGGGTCATCAGTCCCTAAACTTACAAACTACTTATGAACTACTTACAACTAAGGACGGCACAAATATCCATGCCCGAGGGGGGATTCGAACCCCCGACCGTAGTGGCCGTGCAGACCGTGACTGGAGCGCCTCAGTCTCCTCGGCCACCGCGGCCGGCTACACCAATCATATTTCACTTTTAATTAATACTGTTATTAGTAGACGCAGTAAAGTGGTTACTGTTAGAATTCAAATGACTTCTTGTGAATACGCAAATTCATTTTCGCACTGGTTACTTGCCACATGCCAGTTTGTATTTTTCTCGTGCTGATAGGTTACAAAGAAACACGTCAGGTTAAATCGGAACATGGGGCACCAAATGAGGTTGAAAATAAAAGGAACAATATTTGGTGTAGATTCCGACATTAAATATTTTCCACGAAAACTAACGGTCGAAGTTTTGGATTGCCTATATCTATTAAGCGAGGTAGTGGTTCTGTCATTATAGGTCGTGGATGTAGGGTATCGGTTTGCGTCACGAGTTACCAGTTTTGCGTTCCGTGCTCATATCATATCGTACATTACTTTCCTCTCTCTTTTAGTTGTCGCAAAAGAATGCGATACTTTGAAATATAATGGAATTACTGATGAATTTAACAATTTTTTGAAATTTTATTAAAATATTAGCATTCTTTAAATGCTCTCAATAGGCGTTTTTGTAACACAGATTGTTCATTTATCGATCATATAATGAAATACTGCATCACTAATGTAAAGCCGCGGCGGATAGCCGTGCGCACTGGGGCGCCGTGCTGCGGTGAGCGCAGCCATTCGCCGTCGAGGGTTTGAGTCCTCCCTTGGGCATGGATGTTTGTGTTGCCCTTAGGTCAGTTTACCTTAGTTTAAGTAGTTTGTAAGCTAGGGACTAATAACCAATCAGTTTAGTCCCATAGATTTACAAACATTTGAACACTTTTGAAGTAATGTAAGTGTTAAAACTGACAGTCAACATCTTTTTAACACACTCTTCATTTCACTGACGCCGTCTCTGGTTAAGTCAAAGCGTGCTAAAGTCCTCTTGCGGCTAATATTCTCTCTGCCACATACCTTCACAGCCGCACACCATCAGCTTACATTGACAACTTCGTATCTCAAAAGAAGAACCACAAACATATTTACTGCATTGGTAGGAAAATTAGTTTTTGAACAATTACTATGCCAGTGAGTGGTAGAGCACTCTGTGCTACGGACTAGTGAAGAAAAACCAATTTACGTGAGATACCAGGTTTTCAATACAAGACGACGACATGGCTGTAGTAGGAGATAAATAATTGTAAATTATTTCTCAAGTCGATCGGTGTGTATACGATTATGATTTCAAAACCAGCTACTTTGCTCTCATAAATATTCTACATGTGTACTCCGCAAACAACCTAGCGTTGTGTGGTGGAGGGTACATCGTGTACCAGTATCTCTTCCCCCATTTCCTATCCCAGTCTCGAAGGTTCTGCGGGAAAATCGTTTACTGGTGAGCGTCTGTATAGGCTCGAATCTCTTCAATTTTATCTTCATGGTCCTTACGTGAGATATATGTAGAAGACAGCGATATCTGAGGGCACAGCCGTGCCATCTTTTTTTCTCGGAGTCACTGCACATTCTACTCCCCCCCCCCCCCCCCCCGTTACATGTTTGTGGATAAAGCTAGAAGCCTGATTTCTCAGTGAGAAAGAGGGCATAATATACCGAACTGTACTCGGTGCGGTCGATACGTTTTGCGACTTGACGCCTAAAGGATAGGGACCCACACGACTTTGTATGTTTACCGCATTCCAGGTAGCTGATTGTCGTTATGTTGCAGATCTTACAGGAAAATATTCAAATATTTGTAAAATTATTCGACCTAACTGCAATGGTCATCGGTCCCTCAACTTAAAAACAAACTAACTTACCCGAAAAACAACACACAGACATGCCCCAGGGAGGACTCGAGCCTCAGACCGCGATCGTCCAGGATACACCATTTTTCGTCTCCAGTAATTATCTGGTTGAGAAACGTCGGTTCGTCGTGCGTGCGCACAACTGATGAGATTACTACAAATTGTCATGCGATCATCACGTTGCTCTTGCCACAGGATTCGTGGCACACTGGTGCGTAATACGAGACTCGTTGAGGTTGCCCGTCCGAATTTTGTGGCAAGCATCTGGTTGACTCCTACTGCTGCTGCGAGAGCGTCTACAAATTAGGAACGTTTAGCACACACCAACGTTGCAAATTCCGGGATCTTGTGTTCCGTTAGAACTGTTCGTCGCCGACCAGTGCGCACATCACATTCCAAACTGTCGCATTCTTGCGAAAATCGTCGGTACCCCTAAACAAAACATCGCGACTCCATGCATCCTCACTATACACTGCCGCATCATTTCAAACACTTCGTCAGTGGTTTCGCCTAATTTCTCGCAGAAATTGACCTTTGTCCGTTGCTCAAACTGTGAGATGTCAAGGTCCGACTGGCGCAATCAACTCACCGCCGCTTTCAGTGCATACACTCAACTGTCTCTTCCAGAGAATAGAGACTAACTACCATACCACGGCGCCACCTGTGCGCTATAGTGCAGCACACGGCCGTCTTGCGGTCAGCCCCAGAACTTATTGACTCAAATGTTTCAATGTTCAAATGTTTGTATAGGTTATGGGACTTAACTACGGGGTCATCAATCCCTAAACTTACAAACTACTTATCAACTAGCTTATCCTAAGGACGGCACAAATATCCATGCCCGAAGGGGGATTCGAACCCCCGACCGTATTGGCCGTGCAGACCGTGACTGGAGCGCCTTAGTCCCCTCGGCCACCGCGGCCGGCACTTATTGACTGTTCCACGTACTTCCTACTTCCTCCTGTTTACACTTTATATTTTACGAATTATTGTCATTTTAAGTTTGTAAGTCTAAGTACAGATGATCCCAGTAGTATGGTCTGTTAGCACAAACGTTTGAACATTTTGAAGTGGCCACTTCTAGTGATCGTTCTCAAATCGTGTAAAGTGTCTTTATGGTTGTGTATATGCAATACACCTCTTTTGTATAAGTTGACAATCAACTGACGCTTGTACGAAGCGTCAATCCTCTGCAGATCTTCCTGCTTTTCATAACAGTTTTCTAGAGTAGTGGCTTTTCTGCATACAACAGCATCATACGCGAAATGTCATTTATATTGTGAAGAGTAATGGCTCTAAAAGGCTTCCTTAGGATATGCCAGAAATACCTTTCGCTACAAACTTTTCAGTTCAGTCGCACAGTCGGGCTGATATTCCGCATTCATGTGTTTTATTACACTGTAATGTTGTTTAGTCAATACACTGAGGCCGGCCGCAGTGGCCGAGGAGACTGAGGCGCTCCAGTCACGGTCTGCACGGCCACTACGGTCGGGGGTTCGAATACCCCCTCGGGCATGGATATTTGTGCCGTCCTTAGGATTAGCTATTTCATAAGTAGTTTGTAAGTTTAGGGACTGATGACCCAGTAGTTAAGTCCCATAAACAATAATAAAAAAAAAAAAAAAAAAAAAAATTAAAAAAAATTTACACTGAGCAAATGTGAAGGAAACGAAGGATAAACTTGGAGAAAGAATTAAAGTTCAGGGAGAAAAAAATAAAAACCTCACGGTCAGAGACACCAGAGGACGTGGAAGAGCAATAGAAAGGTATAAGATGAACGTTAACAAGAGCAAGAAAGGGGTAATGGAATTTAGCCTAAGACAATCAGGTGATGCTGAGGGAATTAGATTAGGCAACGACAAAATACAAGTAGTAGATGGGTTTTATTTGGGCTGCAAAATTATATCTGACGGCCGAAGTAAAGAAGATATAAAATGCAGAATGGCTATGGGGAGTAATGCATTTCTGAAGAAGAGAAATTTATTGAGATCCAATATTGCGGCCAAGCGCATTGAGGCGCTATGCTGCGATGCTCGAGGCCGTTCCCCATCGGGAGTTGGAATCCCCCTCGGGCATGGATGTTTGTGTCGTCTTTAGTATAAGGTAGTTCATAAGTAGTTCGTAAGTTTAGGACTTATGAGCCCGCAGTTCAGTCCGTTTAGCTTCACAAACATTTTTTCCAATATTAAATGCTAGGAAGTCCTTTATTAAATCATTTGTCTGGAGTGTAGCATTGTACGGAGTGAAACGTGGACGATAAGGAGTTCAGACAAAACGGTGATAGACTCTTCTGAAATTTGGTATTACAGAAGAATGCTGAGGATTATATGGGTAGATCGCTTAACTAATGAGGAGGTACTGAAGAGAATGGGGGAGACTAAAGGAAGGGATCGTTTGGTTGAGCACATTCTGAGACGTCGTGAAATCGTCAATTCAGCATTGGACGGAATTGTGTGGGTAGAATTCGCACATGGTGACCAAGAAATAAACATAGTAAGCAAGTTCAAAAAGATGTAGGTGGTCGTTTATATTCAGAGGCCTTGCACTGGATAAGATAGCGTAGAGAGCTTCATCAAACTAGTCTTAGGACTGAAGGTTACATCTACTTCTACTGAACTTGAATGACTGTAGTAGGATTCAGGATGACTTAGGACTGAAGGTTACATCTACTTCTACTGAACTTGAATGACTGTAGTAGGATTCAGGATGACTTGGACCAAATTTCTAGGCTGTGTGAGGAATAGAAACTAACGCCAAATGTAGAAAAATGTAAGGTGATGCAGATGAGTAGGAGAAACAATCCCATAATGTTCTAATACAGTCTTAGTAGTGTGCTGCTTGACAAAGTCTCGTCAATTAAATACTTAGACGTAACGGTGCACAGCGATATTCAATGGAACGAGCATTTAAGGACAGTCGTAGGGAAGGCAAGTGCTCGATTTCGCTCTATTAGAAGAATTTTGGAAAGGTGTGATTCGTCTGTAAAGGAGACCGTATATGAAACGCTTGTACGACCCCGTCTTGAATATTGCTCAGGTGTTTGGGATCCGCACCAGATCGGTTTAAAGGACATAGATGCAGTTCAGAGGCGGGCGGCGAGCTTTGTAACTGGTAGAGTCTATCAATGCGCGAGTGTTACTGAAACGCTTCAGGAACTCAACTGGGAGTCGCTGGAGGAGAGGTGACGTTCTTTTCGAGAAGCACTGTTGAAGAAATTAAGAGGGCCGGAATTTGAGGCGGACTGCAGAACGATTCTGCTAACGCCAACCTACATTTCGCGTAAAGACCACGAGGATAAGATGAGAGAGATTAGGGCTCGTTCGGATGCATGCAAGAAATCGTTTTTCCCTCGTTCTATATGGGAGAGGAACAGAAAAGCAAGTAACTCGTACTGGCACTGAGACCCTCCGCCGCGCAACTTTGGGTGGATTGCAGAGTATGTAATGTAGACGTAGAGCTAAGATGAGGGCCCATTTTGCATCGCTTTGCAATGTTAATTCCTACTTATTTCATGGACATGACTATGTCAAGCAGTACACTAATAATATTATACTAGAAGACCAGAGCACCGATAGTGGAATGACAAAAATGTTGGGAAAAATGGAAGTAAAGTCGAATGTTCACGCATAGCTTTCTTCAGAATCAATCAATGCAAGTGTTTAAAAGCGCAAATGAAAGAGCTTGATCTGTTGAGCGTTGTTAGGTCAAAAACAACTGCGCTCCTTAATTAGAACCGAAGATATCATAAAACAAATCTATTAAAATATTCAGTTCAATAACAGAAGAATACCGCTTTCGAATAAAAATAAAGGATGGAAGGACTTAATTCTGATACTTGACGCCGCGGTGGAGTAGCCGAGCGGTCTAAGGCGCCTCGCTGCGGAGCGCGCGGCTGCTCGCCGTCAGAGGTTCGAGTCCTCCCTGGGGCATGGGTGTGTGTGTGTTGTTCTTAGGTTAGTTTACCCTAGTTTAAGTAGTTTGTAAGCTACGGACTGATGACCACGCAGTTTGGTCCGATAGATTTATAAACATTTGAACATTTTTCTGATACTTGATGACAAATCTGCAAATGAATACCTTTCGTTTAAAGCAAAAAAGAATGAAATCTGTCGGATAGAACGGCCTGACGGACTGACTTAAGTTTATAGCAAGGACATCCGCATAAGAAATATGCAGGAGGAAATCGCGTTTGAGTATAGAAAAAGGAAGGAGAGAGTTATGTAAATTCTGATACTTGATGACAAATCAGTGGGTGAATACATTTCGTTTAAAACAAAAATGAAGGAAGCCGGCTGGGTAGTGTCCGACTGACTTAATTATTTGTAGATTCTTTAATACATATGATTAATAATACAGGTTTGTTTTTGTGCTCACTTGCATTGAATAAAAAATTTTACGTTTAGGGGAAACTTACGTTGGGATACAGTAAATAGAAATGTCGTATAATGCTTCCTGTGTTGTTGTGAATTATGCGCGTTGTAACATTGTGCAAATTTACATTCAGGTGACAAATGGAATGGGACAGCAATGCGCACAAACACGGATGACGGCAGTATCGCGTACGCAGCGTATAAAAGGACACACCATTGACAGAGCTGCCATTTGTGCTGTGATGATTCTTGTGAAAAGGTTTCCGAACTCATTATGACCACACGACGAGAATTAACACACTTTGAACGAGGGAAGGTAGTTGGAGATAAACAGATGTGACTCTCCATGTCGCTAATCGGTAGGGAATTGAATATTCCGAGATCCGCGGTGTCAAGAGTGTGCCGAGAATACTCAATTTCGGGCATTACGTCCAACCGCGGACAACGCGGTGGCCGGCGGCGTGTACTACACGACCGAGAGCAGCGGCGTTTGCGTAGAATTGTCAGCGCTAATGGACAAGCAACACTGCCTCAAATAACCGCATAAATCAATGGGGGACATACGACGGACGTATCCGCCAGGACAGCGTGCCGCAATTTGCCGTTAATGGGCTATGAAAGCATACGCCGACACTAGTGCGTTCGCTAAAAGCACGGAACAGCCTGTAGCGCCTCTTCTGCCTTGTGGCCATATGGGATGGACCCTATACGACTGAAGCACCGTGTCTCGATCAGGCGAGTGGCGATATCAGTTGGTAAGAATTACTGTTACGATTCGGGTGTGGCCCAGACCACACGAAGCCATGGATCAAAGACAGCTGGTTACTGTGCAAGATGTTGATGGTTGCAAAATCTAATATTTAAAAATCAATGTTTCTTTCTTCGTTTTTGAAGGTGAGAAAAACGACTTGCGTTTGCTGAAAATGTTTTTATTTCTCCCAGACGCGTTTCGATTTTTATTTTAAAGGCATCTTCAGTGGGCACTACAAGTACAATTTTTTTGTGAGATTATTGTTTCGAGATTATAAATATAATTTGCCAACAAAACGAAATGTATGTTGGTTACTAACCTTTGGGTGTGAACCAAAAGAAAGAGTTCAAATGTTTGTTAAGCTTATGGGACTTAACTACGGGGTTATCAGTCCCTAAACTTACAAACTACTTATGAACTACTTACTAACTAGGACGACACAAATATCCATGCCCGAGGGAGGATTCGAACCCCCGACCGCAGTGGCCGTGCTGACCGTGACTGGAGCGCCTCAGTCACCTCGGCCACCGCGGCCGGCCAAAAGAAGGAGTAAGAATGTTATTTGAAACAGAAGAATAAGTAGGAGAATTGGCAGAACCCTTAAAAGATGCAACAGAAGTACTAAAGAAACTGCGTACACTACGCTTGTCCGTCCTTTTATGGAATATTGCTGCCCAGTGTGGGATCCTTATCAGGTGGGTTTGACGGAGGACATCGATAGAGTCCAAAGAAGGGCTGCTCGTTTCGTATTGTAGCGATACACGGGAGACAGCGTTACGGAAATGATACAGGATCTGGGATGGGAATCATTACAACAGCGACGCTTATCGCTGCGGCGTGGGCTGCTTACGATCCTACAATGGCCAACATTCTGCTCCGAATGCGGAACTATATTGTTGACTCCCACTTACATAGGTAGAAATGATCATCAGAATAAAATACGAGAAATCAGAGCCCGAACGGAGAGATTCAGGTGTTCATTCTTCCCGCGCGCTATTCGAGAATGAAATGGGACATAAAATAGTATAACGGTGGTTCAATGAACCCTCTGTCAGGCACTTAAGTGTGATTTGCAGAGTATCCCATGTCGATGTAGGTGTAGAGAGAGAGTCAGAGAGAATAGTTTTATTTTGTGTGTGTATGATTGCAATATCTGTATGAGGGTGGTAGAAATTTTGGGGTTCAGTTGATTTTTGTTTTGATTTAACTGATCTGTGAAGGGAGGTGGGGGCGGGGTTTAATGAGAGTCTGAGGGATTTGGGCTATGTAACTAGTTTATCTAGCCGCGCAGGAGTAGCCGACCGGTCTGGAGCGCCACGTTGCGGATCGCGCGGCCTCCCGCGTCGGAGGTCAGAATCCTCCTGGATGTTTGTGCTGTCTTTAGTATAAGTTAGTTCATAAGTAGTTTAGAAGTTTAGGAACTGATGACCCAAGTCCCATAAGCTTGACAAACACTAAAACATTTATTATATTTGGCAGTGTAAACAGTGAATTGTTTGATATGTTTACTTGATCATTCAGCAGCCAAATAAAATTGAAAATTCAATAACATATCAAACAAAAACACTTTTTTTTTCATTGTTATCTTTCGAATGTAATACACATGTAATAATATGACTAGTGCTGAATAAATTCAACATTTGAGAAACAAAACAAATGAATGGGATTCGATCCAGCTATTCATCGACTACAGAGTTTCAGCGCTAACTGCAAGACCACCTTAATTGTGTAAATCAGTCTCGATACGTAATCAACCCTTAACACTTCTCTTGCGAATTTCTCAAAACTGTCTTAGTAGTCCGCCTTACTACATTCACATTGTTGCAGTGGCGGCTGGTGATAATCTGCTAATGTGCTGCAGCACACTGTAAATATGTTACTAAAATTATGCCATTTCTCTTCGAATGCAAGCGAGAAATCGCTATCAAATGTTTGTTAAGCTTATGGGACTTAACTACGGGGTCATCAGTCCCTAAACTTACAAACTACTTGTGAACTACTTACGAACTCGGACGGCACAAATATCCATGTCCGAGGGGGGGATTCGAACCCCCGACCGTAGTGGCCGTGCTGACCGTGACTGGAGCGCCTCAGTCACCTCGGCCACCGCGGTCGGCGAAATCGCTATAAAATTACATCTTTTCTCTTGGAATGCCAGCCAGATATCACAATAAAATTATGCCAATTCCTTTCCAATGCATATTAGAATGCTAGTAATAAGGCTGAAAACGCATTTTGGAGCGCTCTCGCCGCGATAGCTGGAAACCAGCTCCGTGTGCTGAAGTGGGATTCAGCCCCGCTGGTACGTGTGCAGAGAGGCGGCGCAGTCGTCTGTTCGCTAGTGCGCATGCGCAGACGTCACGTCAGGCCTGGCGACTCGTGTGTGCTGAGACTGACTGCAGCACCAGATCAATATATCTCTTCGCGCTGCGTGTAATGGCTGCGGAAGAATAGTATATGACGAATATTGCGGCATACAGAGTCGAATAGCGCGCTAGATGAGGCGTCTTGCGCATTGTCTCTCAAACCTACATGTGTGAGGCTCGTATTCAAATACCTCTGAGTCTAAATTTTTAATTTCTGTAAATAAAATTAATATTTTTAAACGTTATATTTACTACCTTCAGTGAATAAATGCAGTTGGCAGCGCTGTTATAGTTTCCCCTGAAGTTCTTACTGTCAGTACAATATTAATTGATATTTAATTAAAAGCAGTCATACAAAGGTTGACTTTTTATTTTAGTATATTTTGTTTCCTGTTTATTTTTGTAATATTGTAGCACAATGGTCAAATTTTGTACGAGCCGCCACTGCATTGTTGTCCTAATTTAATAAACGTGTACAAAGTCTGAAGTACATTTGTGAACCAACCATGGCCTCTCCTGTAGTGTGCAACACAAACACAGCAAGGTATTCTAAAGGAAATATATCTTAAATTAACATTGCGAAATTTGGTAGCCAAGATTTAGAAAGACCTTTGGTGGCCTACTCTATGGACGAAGAGTATTTTCTTTGCCATTATTCAAAGATGGACCCTAATGAAGAAGAAGAAAAACAAGGTATACCTGCATGTATTACAGCGACATGGGTCCACATTTTCTTACCTCGATGCTGAAAACATCGCGGAGTTAAACGCGTAGCATAAAAGTTTGCAGGGTGTGCTTTGTGCGCAGCTTCTCCTGTTCCGTGTGGCGCGCAGCCACAATGGAATGTTTGAGTGCTCTTGCCGGGAACAGCACAACACCCTTAACGTCATATTCAAAGGCTTAATGGTCGCCGCAGAATACAGAAGCCTTTCGACATCCATAAAAGAAGAGCACCGCACCCTCAAACTCCAGCTAGACGCTCTTCAGCGTTCTTCTAAGCCAAACGAACAGCAAAAGAGTCAAATGTAAAATCACCGCAAATGTTCACGGCAAAATGTTGAGGGTGGAACAACCACGCACATAATCGAGGTTGTCAACTGCGTTAACCTGCACTGTCGGTCAAATTTCCATTGAACCTTCATATAGGCGGCCTGTTTATTATGTGAGAGTCTCTTATACAGTTTTATTGTTCCAGTTACTATTTAATAATATTAATTAGCACACATGGTTTAGGAAGCATGTTGTCATCATCACGTGAATTAGAGTTGGAAGTACAGTACTTTACATTAATCTGAAGAGTGATGAGGATTGTACATACGTTGCGCCAATGAGGTCTGGTACTAATATTTAATGCAGTAAAAATATATCACTTATTTTTGTGGGTGCTTTACGTGAGTTCTATGTTTAAATAATGTCTTTAGTGTATTACGTTACTATTCTTTCTGAGAATTTATTTGTCTGGCACACAGAGCACCGTAATAAAACTATAATTTTTATTAACATTTCCACATTTAAATGTTTGCATTCCTATAAATTCTTTCTACCATAATAAACTTAATTCAGTAACTAATAACAAACAATAAAGATATAATATTTTATAGCCATATTTATGTTATGACACAATTTAAATAGTAGAATTATTTGGAATTTCTTAGTTATGTAGTAATGTTCGAAATATTATGCCATTTATATTGTAAAACAAGGTATAAAAAGTAACTATGAAAATTTCTTCAAAAATTTATCCAAATTGCAAATAATCGGGAATTTGAGAGTAGTCATGAAGATATAGTTAAAATAAGAATAATTCACAAGGAAAATATAAAAATTTTAAGACAGAAAATGACTTTACTGAATACACAATGCATATCAGGAAAATCTGAAAACTAAGCTAAAAATCACTAATTTTTTGCTGACTGTGAGGAGGACAGTATTAACAGCAATTCTCCACCGTTAAACCTAAGATCAAAATCGAAAACATGCAAAGAACGTTGTCCGATTAGACTCACTGTTAACTCTAGAAACACCATAGGTTACACAATTATAAACATTCTTATCACCATATTACTCGGAGCCTACACATACACTGACAAGAGAACCTTCGGCGTGCCAGTCACGGTCTGTACGGCCGCTGCGGTCGGGGGTTCGAATACCCCTCGGGCATGGATGTTTGTGCCGTCTTTAGTATAAGTTAGTTCATAAGTAGTTTGTAAGTTCAGGGACTGATGACCCCGTAGTAAAGTCCCATAAGCTCTACAAACATTTGAACATTTTTTTAGAGAACCTCTCCATCGCACCCCGTTCAGATTTAGTTATAAGTTGGTGCAGAAAACTGGTAGAAGTTGTGTGGAACTAAAAAAAGTAAATAAATAAATAAATAAAATATAAAAACTAACTGTCCGTGCGAGAGATAGGCAACGACGAGCACGTTGTGAGCATAGGAGCGCCGTGGTCCTGTGGCTACCGTGAGGAGCTGCAGAGCGAGAGGTCACTAGTTAGCCTTCCCTCGAATGATTTTTTTTTTTTTATTTTCGCATAATTATGATCTGTCCGTCCACTCATTGTCGTCTCTGTTCGCTGTAATCAGTTTAGTGTCTGTGTTTTGCGACCGCTCCGCAAAACCGTGCCATTAGCAAACGAAAAGAAGTGCCTCTCCAATCTCAAGGTGTCAGGTCAACCGTTTCCTTCACAGGAAAATACGTCTGATTTATTCTATACGGCACTGGTGACGGTATGTGCGTCATATGACAGGAATCTCTTGCGACCCACAAAACTTGCACACTTGCCACTACGGTCGGGGGTTCGAATCCCCCCTCGGGCATGGATATTTGTGCCGTCCTAGTCCGTAAGTAGTTCATAAGTAGTTTGTAAGTTTAGGGACTGATGACCCCGTAGTTAAGTCCCATAAGCTTAACAAACATTTGAACATTTGCGTTAAGTCCCATAGACTATACAAACAACAACTTGCACACTTGGTAAGTGGTTAAAGAGATTCTACCTTGCACGATTTAGGTTTTCTTGTGGATGTGATTTCCCTCCCAAAAAGGTGATGAAAACATGAGTTCGTCACATAAACTGCAACAAATGAATGCAACTGTTTCACAGTCGACTGACGTGTGTTTAGATGTTTGTTTAGACGTAGCGTCCCCATACTACGGCGCAGCATCGGACGGACAGATAATAATTTTTTGAAAATGAAAAAATTAAAATTTTCGCCTGTGGGGAGGCTAGAACGCAGGACCTTCCAGCCTGCAGCACCTCACGCTAGCCACAGTACCAAGGCGCTCCTGAGCTTCAAATGCGCTCGACGTTGATTATCTTTCCCATCGGCTGCTCAGTTTTCACATTTGTTTTTTATTTTTTTTATTTTTCATAGTTCCACACAACTTCTTCCCGTTTTATCGATTGATCTGTATACAGTTTTTCACGGCCTATCCATTGCGTCAACTCATAACTAAATTTGAGGGGGAGGGGGTGCGATGGGGAGGTTCCCATGTGAGAACTACTCAGTAAGAACAGTTATAAGGTGGAAGATATAGGGAGTATCACGAATGACGCCTGCCAGTGGTCCGCGGATCGCACAGTATGGCTTCCGGCCGCCGCCACCGCATCCGCCGGCCACGGCAGCGACCGATTCTTGGACTCTATTGTGGCGCGGGCGCATATACTGAGTTAAAGTCTAAAAAACATTGCCATCTGAGTAACCTAAGCTTACCTTTATTTATAGTAGATGTTCAAAATGATTCTCCTCTATGGAAAGAGCGGCTTGATATCTCTTGAACACATTTGCGAACACTTGACCAATTTCCGCTGCCGAAATCTGGGAAATGACTAGTATAATCCTGTCTTCCATCTCTTCGAGTGTATGGGGATTGCTTGCATACACTTTGTCTTTTAACATTCCCCAAAGATAAAAGTCACAGGGATTTAGATCTGGAGAACTAGGAGGCCAGTCAACTATCCTATCATCAAAAACACTTCGTATTGCTGCTGTAGAAGCAATAGAAGCATTGGAAATGTGTGGTCTTGGATTGTCCTGCATGAAATAACCGTACAGCTTTTCGTTGGGTGAAAGTTCTTGAAAAAATGAATGCAGGATATTGTTCACATACCTGTCATAATTTGTTTCGTGAAGAAAGATTCGACTAGTCCTTTCCCAGATTTCGACAGCCGAAATTCGTTGAGTGTTCGCAAATGTGTTCAAGAGATGTCAGGCCGCTCTTTCCATAGAGGGACATCATTTTGAACATCTACTGTAAATAAAGGTAAGCTTAGGTTACTCAGATGGCAATGTTTTTTAGACTTTAACTCAGTGTATGCGCCTGCAGCTCAATAGAGTCCGAGAATCTGGCGCTGCCGTGGCCGGCGGATGCGGTGGTGGCGGCCGGCAGCCGTACTGCGCGATCTGCGGACGCCTGGCAGGCGTCTTTCGTGAGACACCCTGTATTAAAAACATATTCCATTTAGCTCTATTATCACTACCACCGCCGCCACCACCACCACTACCATTATTATCATCATCATGTGATATACAAACCTGTACACTGTCATACCCATTCCATAATTATTCAATATCATTATATGAACCTAAAAAAAAAAAAAAACATAAAAAACTATCATTGTCTCGAAATTTTGAATAATGGACCTTCTTAACGCATTAAAAATTTACTACTATAATACATTTAATAATAAAATTAATTTTGGTGTGAAAGAATTAATGATTTGATATTCGTATAATAAAGTCACTTTCGAGTAACGTGGCTCAATGAAACTTAGACATTATATAGCAAGATTTGCTGCTGCAGTATAGTGCAAAAGGTAATAGTAAACAAATAAATAAGCAGTGAGATGAACAACAGTGACACTTTTATTTAAAGGTAGTAACTACAAGGAGTTCACCACAAGGGCAGGAGTTGGTACTTACGAGACGTTTTACCACCACAGAAAGCAATGGGTATTCTACTTCATGCCCAAGTGTTGGTCTTAACTTTCTGCGGAGAAGGCACTCCGTTTCTCCACCACTGGGGTAAGGCACCCAGCAACGGACTGCGCGTCTGGTCCTCGTAGGAGGCTCGAGTCCTCCCTAGGGCATGGATGTGGTGTCGCACAAGTCCAAAGTGCGCGCCACCTACTTTCGCCGCGCGCCGCCATGCACGCACGGCGCGGCGTAGTTACGACGACAGCCACGAGCGCCCTCTGCTGCAACTCCGCTCGTGGCCATCACTGAACGACATCGTTCACTTGGGACTGAGATAGGAACCAGTTAACACTTCAGAATCAGATAGGCACCAGTGAAGACTTGGCTATCGGATAGGCACTAGGCAGGCCTCTAGCTCAACTATGTATCAGCATTCTGCAGTACTGATCTATGTAAAAGTTAAGTATTGTATATATTCTGTGCAATATATATCTCGTTCTAATTTACTCTAGTGTTTCTAGTTTCTGCTGTACCACTGGCTGCTCACCTCCGTACCTGCACAAGCGTGCTACCTTTATTCCAGTGTCGGTCTTCCTACTCGGCCACCGACACCTACAACGGAAACGAAACACAAAAGCGGCGACGAGGCTGGGACACAAAAATGGATGTGTGTGTGGTCCTTAGCGTAAGTTTGAGTAGTTTGTAAGTATAGGAACTGATGACCACAGCAGTTTGGTCCCTTAGCTTTACAAACATTTGAATCACTGGGGTTGACAATCGTTATATGATCATTGGTACCTATGGACACATCCCACTTAATCTCAGAGGGAGAGAAGTAGGAGGAGGGGACAGACCAGTCCATTAACAGGAAATACTTACGTTCCCTAAGCAACTCTACATGCGCTGTTCGATGTATTTGCATATGGTGAACCATAAAAACGAAGTCAGCGCTAAAAGTAGCCCTGAAAATGCAAATGGAGAATGAGTAGAGTATCATAACAACGTTGACCAGTGAGTCTACTGTGTTCAAAGATTTGGCCGACAGTAAGCACAAGCAGGTAAATACATCCCAATACCGCGACCTATTGCCAGACTGGTAGTGGTCGCACTCTCTGCTCCTCGAATGGAGGAAGAAAGATTTGGGTTAAACGTCCCGTCGACAGCATAGTCATTAAAGACAGAGCACAAGCTCGGACTAGGTGGCATGCTGGTTAGTACACTAGACTCACATTTGGGTGGGCCGTGGTTCCAGTTCGCATCTTCCGTCCAGATTTAGGTGTTGCGTGATCCCCCTAAATATCTGCAGTTAGATGCTGCGATGGTTTCATTGAAAGGACACGGTAAATTTTCCTCCCAATTCCTATAAAAACAACCCGAGCTCGTGCTCCGTCTCTAATAACCACACTATCCACGGGACGTTAAACAATAAACTTCCTTCCTTTTCAAAGCTCGGACCGTGTTTGATTAGGATTGGTATGGAAATTTGCCGTGCCCTCTTAAAAGAAGCAATTCGTCATGTACGTGAGTTAATTTACGAAAATCACTGGAAATCTAATTCTGTATAAGTTCAGCTGAAATTTTTACAAAGGGACAAATTTGGTTCTGAAATGATAGATTGACTAGAATAGGTGGTGGCTTATTTATTTCTGTCACAAGCGGTTTATGCAGTATCGTAATTGAAGTAGATTCTTCCTTTGAGTTATTATGGGTAGAGGTTATTCCTGACAAGCATAATAAGTTAATAATTAGTTCGTTTACCGGCCCCTTGACTCAGACGTTTCGATTGCAAAAATGTTCAAAGAAAGCTTGGATCCTTGGATCAAATTTCATCCATATAGAAAAAGCGTACAATTTTAATTAGTGGTAAGTTTAACATACCCTCAACATGTTGACAAAAATACACATTCAAAACCGGAGGCAAACATAAACATCGTCCGGAACTGTACTAAACGCATTCTCTGAAAATAATCTCTGACAACTACGTCATGAACCCACTAGAAGAGTAAATGTTTGTGAAAACATATTTGATCTCCTATCAACAAACTATTTTGGGCTAATAAAGAGCATCAAAACACACGCAAGGATTAGTAAACACAGAGTTGTCATAGCGAGACTGAATATCGAAATTACCAAATCCACCAAAATGAAAGGTAAAAATATATTTTTTTCAAAATCGGAGAAAAATTCGGTTACGATTTTCTGAGTGAGAATCTCTAGTCTTTAGACACTAACGGTGTTGGTCTACATCAGCTGTCCCTTACATTCAAAGGAATAATATCGACAGTGATTGAGAGATTTGTACCAAATAAATTAACAAAAGACTGGGCTGACCCGCCGTTGTAAACAAAACAGGTTAAAACACAAATGAAAGAGTCAAAAGAACAAAATCATGCCAAATTTAAACAGGCACAAAGACCCTAAGACGGTCAATGTTTTACAGAAACTTGAAATTTAGGTCGAAATTCAGTGCGAGAAGATTATAACAGTTTCCACAAGGAAACCCTGTCTCGTAATTTAGTGTAAAATGCAAAGAAATTCTGGTGGTATGTAAAGCATACTAGCGGCAAAACATAATCAATACCTTCACAACGTGATAGTAATGGTGACGCTGCCAAAGCATAATTGAAGCCCTCGGGGGGAAAATAATGATAACCCTCATTTATAAAGTACTGAGATATGACAATTTGTATGTTTGGATAATAGTTTCTATTACATGTTTTAATATTTGTTTGGATATTTATATTTGTTCATCTCTCTGCAGATTCATGTACTATTTCAAGAAAATCAAGCATTCTGTCAGATATGATTGTTTGCACCAAATACATTAAAAAACCAGACGTTGAGGGTTACCATTATTTACCCCCGAGGTCATCAATTTCTAAACACAACTTTCCGATACTCCTTCATCAAGAAGTCTAAGGAAGTACTCCAGAATTCGAACGAAAAACAGATGCTAGCAGGCGTAATTTAGAGGTAGATATCCCTGCAGTATTAAAGCATCTTAAGTCACTTAATAAAAGGAAGCCTTCCGGCCCAGACTGTATATAAATTAGGTACCTATCAGATTGTGATGATGCAATAGCTCCATACCTAGCTATTAGTACAACCGTTCACTCAGTGAAGGAACGGACGCAAACACTGGACAGTGTTCCAAGTCACTCCAGTATTCACGAAAGGTAATTGGAGTGATCCGGAAAATTTGAGGTCCATATCATTGACGTCGGCATGCAGCAAGATTTTAGAACATATATTTTACTCAAACATTATGAACTACTTCGAAGAGACCGACATATTAACACGTAGTCAACACGAATTTAGAAAGTTGAGTGCTATCGACAAGGGATATGAAATAGATTCCATATTTCTCGATTTACGGAAGGTTTTTGGCACTACCTCACAAGAGTTTTCTAATCTAATTGCATAGTTATGGAATATTACCACAGATGTGTGACTGTATTTTTAATTTCCTGTCAGAAAGGACACTGTACGTAGTAATTGACGAAAAGTTATCGAGTAAAACAGAAGTGATATCTGGCGTTCCCCAGGAAAGAGTTATAGAGCCCCTACTGTTCCTAATGTTTATAAACAATTTAGAAAACAATCTGAGCAGGTCTCTTAGACTGTTCACTGATGATGCTGTCATTTAACGGTTTGCAAAGTCACCAGAAGATAAAAACCAATTGCAAAATGATTTAGATAAGATATCTGCATTGTGCTAAAATCGGCAATTGACCCTAAACAATGAAAAGCTTGAAGTCATCAATATGAGCACTAAAAGAAATCTTTTTATGTTCATTTACGAGACAAATCACTCAAATCTACAGGCTGTAAGTTCAATTAAATGCCTAGGAATAACAACCGTTGCAGTTTAGTCCCTTCAAAATCCAACAACAATCCAATAACAGTTACGAACAACTTAAATTGGAAAGAACACATGGAAATATTCTAGGGAAGGCGAACCAAAGGCTACGTTTCATTGTCAGAACACTTAGAATATGCACAAGTTCTACTAAAGAAACTGTCTACACTACAGTTGTGCGTCTTATTTTAGAGTATGTCTGTGCATTGTGTGTTCCCCACCAAGTGGAAATGACGGTAGATATAGAGGAAGTTCAGAGAAGGGCAGTTCGTTTAGTATTATCGCGATAAAGGGGAGAGAGTGTCACAGAAATGATGCACGAGTTGGGGTGTAAATCATTAAAAGAGAGGCGTTTTCGTTGCGGCGAGATTAATTTGCGAAATTTCTTTCACCAACTTTCTCTTTCGAATGCGGACATACTCTGTTAGCACCCACCTACATCGGGAGACATGATCATAATAATAAAATAAGAGAAATCAGCAAGATAGCGGCGGGATTTAGATGTTATTCTTTCCCGTACGCCATTAGAGATTGGAAAGGCACAGGGACATCATAAAAGCGTCGATTTATATGGAAACCAATAAATACATGGTGGAAAACAAAATTAAATAGAAAATAGAAATTCATGCTGTAGGCCCGCTCGATTAGAAAATCTATGAGATGCAGAGGAGCTCATCATAAACAATGACACAAAGAAGTATGTATTTTCGTCATAATACAGCGTGTTCTTTCTGACTGATGAAAACAACATGTCTATACATGATCTGAGGTTCCTTTGTGATACGAAACATAAGTGTCAGTAACTCTCGAGTTTAACAGAAGGAAGAGGGAAGTAAGATTAGGGTTTACTGTTCCCTTGGCATCATGATCATTAGATACGGAACACAAGCTTGGATTGTTTAATTAAAGGTATGGGAACCAAATCGACCGTGCCCTTTGAAAGGAAACATCCCGACATGGGTACTATCGTGATCTCTTTTATTTATCAGAGCCCATAAATAGATAGATAATAGTTGTTGACTAATGAGAGAACGAGACATAAAAACAGATTTTTAAATAGTTCTGAAACATTTTCAATTACAAGAGGATATGTGTTAATGTTACAAATCTTATAAACATATAACGTCAGCTTAAAATAGCAACAGTTTTACTATTTAATTTCAAGAATAATTATTATTTTCTTCAGAAAGAGCTGTTTCAAGACCCATTTACGCCCAATTCTTATTGCAATAATATTATTTCGAAACTCGTAGGATTATAACATCGTATCATGTATCCTCATTTAATGAAATGAATTTCCTGTAACTTGTTTTCAAGGTACTCCGTGTTCAGCTTAGCCTTACACGTTGATTGCATTGCCTCTCACAGCGTTTCAGAGTAGTGCTGTAACTCGATTAGCAAGCGGTATGCCCTACCGAAACACGGTGTAAGGCAACTGGAATTGGTATTTCGGCTTTCCATTCTCCAGCTAGCAAATGCCGGGCTAGCTTGAGTTACTGCCTGCGTAATATGCTGGCAAACACCTGTAGTGCCATTTGCGGTGCACCCAAGCTTACGCTTTTCACGACTAGGGCACAAAACTATTTCCTATTGTAGCTAACGTTGCCTTTAGAGGAACGTAACTGCCACGTACGGCCACTAACTGGGAAATGGTAGAATGAGTGATATGAATGTTACACCGCACGCCAAAGGCTTGGGATGTCAGAGTAGAGACGTACAATACCGTAATGTGCTGCAAGCGGCTGAAGTCCTATAGGTGCTCCTGCCATTGTGCTCGTCCATCTATGGTGAAAACGTTGTAATGAGATTGCAGTAGCTTTACGCATCATACGCAAAAGTAAACGAATAGTGTTCGTATATGAAATGAGTATTTCAAATGTTTAAATGGTTGTAAAACTATGGGACCAAACTTTAGTGTTCATCAGTCCTTAGAGTACAAACTGCATATGCTAACTTATGCTAAGGACGACACACAACACCATGCCCGAGGTAGGACTCGAACCCCCGACTGGGAGCAGACGCGCACGCCGCAGTATGGCGCCTTAGAGCGCACGACCATTCCTTTGAGGCAATGAGTAACTAAGACACTAAAATGATATTATAGAATACAAACAGTACAGTTTTTCAAAGGTAAAGCAGTAATCAATCCGAAAACTGCTCTGTGATTTACTAAGCACACTGCTTTACTAGTCATGGCCGTGTAGAAGGTGTTATGTCGTAGTCTTCATTTGATTTTTCAACTGACTACCCAGCCACGTATAGGAAGACCTACAGTTTAATGTGGATTCCGAACCACAATGCAACTCGGCATTTTTCACGTCAACATCATTTCCTGAGATGAAGAAGCGATAAATGACAGACTAAAATCCTAGGTTTGACTGGGGATCGAGCCCGCGACCTTTGGTTTTGTGATATAACACTTTACTTTTTTTTAACCGCTGAGACACGTTAGTTTATGCATTGCATTCCTTCATTTCCGTTGTCTACTTGTAAAAAATTTGTGATCGTAATACACGTCTATATCTCAACATACCATGCTGTAATACCTCTTACGCTTTAAGTCTATAATCATCTATCAAACATAACTTCATGTATCATCAAGTATACATCAATTTGGAAATGGATTAATATGATGGTGGAGTGACATTCTAAACGGATACAAAAATTCCAGAATATGGAATGCAAGTTGAAATGGATGTCGGTTGCAGCAGATATGCTGAGTTGAACATACTTCTCCGGCTTAGATTAGAATATATAGTTACATCAAAACACCTCAGACTAGAGACAATAAAACCACAAAACTGTAAAATATTTGAACCACGAATTGCGAGAACAGTATCCTGTCCTACAAGTTTAGTACCCCTAAATAACATATTCTATTTTTAACCATTGTTCAACATTTACATGATAATGGTCTCGAAACTAGGAAAAGCAAACTCCACAGGTGCAGTGCTGCACCTTAGAAAGCTAATCAAATTTTCGACTCTGGCCGCTCCTGTAATAGGTTTTTTTATTATTCCATCGAAATTACGTTATAGGGTAAGGTGGTACAATTTCGATCTTTTCGGATAAATGTAATTGTAACTGCGAATATATTGAGAAAAGAAATAACTTTAACTATGGCACTTGTTCTTGAATGTTTAAAGAATATGTAACACAAATATTAGAAAATTACAAATATTGGTATGAACAAAAAAAGGTTACAGAATTGAGAAAAATCGATAGAAATTGTACCACACTAGGTACAATTATGATCACTTCCTCGTACAATTTTGATCACTGATTTTTCCCACATAAAAAGCACTTTTTCCATCGGGCACCAGAGCAATATTCGCGGTACCAAACGTTGCACAATAATGGATTTACAAGCGCGTGGAAACTAGAGCATTTATAAGAGCGCTTTCGACGAAGTAGCTCCAAGTACATCTTTACAGGAAAAAATTTATATCTCCTTAGGACGTAGTGTTGTATTCTTGGAAAAGACAGGAGGAGTTGTTGAAACCTTCTACACTGCAACGCCACACAAAGGCAAGTGCTACCAACAATACGAGACTGAAAACTTATGTTGATCGGAATTGTACCTATATCGAATTTGTACCACCTTACCTTATGTGTTGCAGTCTTTTTCTAAACCTACAAGATTTACTCCGGAAAAGTAAGATCTTTCGAAATGTAGAAAAAAAAGTTTCAACATACAACATGGTAATGTATCCAGGAATAAATATTATATTCAAATTTTAAAGTAGAGCAATGGAGAAAATCTTGTAAATACTGTATTTAATAATCTATGTGTTACATTATTATTGTACTAAATACTATTGATTTCTCAGAGTCGTGGTTGTGAAGGATATAGCCGTGTGTAATGTGGAGAAGATTACGAAATCTGTATTGAATTTGGCTGCCATTGAGGCTATAACCGCTGCTAGATGCCTCGGCACTGCCGGATGAAACAATGGCGCTCCATTAGGTTGTCCATGTCCGTTGATCAATGCACCGATGCCGGCACAGACGCCTCGCAAACGGTCCATTCAGCTGTAAAGGAAGTCGATTGCTTTTAGCGTAACAGACAGAATTCTTTGTGATACGGTTCGTGATGTGATAAAGCGGTCCATCACTGCCATTCGCTCATTATCCCTACCATTACGTGTAGTGATGCAACGACGAGGATGCAATCGATTCCGTTGGCCAGTCGTTCCCTCCTGCATCCAGCGATTACAGATCTGCTTCATAGTTGCTTATTGACGTCCGACACGATCACCGATTTCTCTGGACGATAATTCTAATTTCCTATAGGCAAATATTATAAGACGGTCGAAATACGAATTGTGCTCGGAAGATGCTTGCTGTCTTCTACAAGGCACACTGAACTTGATGACGGAAAAACAAATCCACAACAGAACAATTACAATACGTCCACGTCTGTTTCCGTCTTATATAGAGTTACTTTCATGTTATTCCTTGAAATAGTCCAAAGAAACAGTATTACTATTGTTGTTGTTATGGTCTTCAGTCCGGAGACTGGTTTGATGCAGCTCTCCACAATACCCTATCCTGAGCAAGCCTCTTCATCTCCTCATAAGAACGACAACCCACATCCACTTGAATCTGTTTACTATACGCGTCTCTTGGTCTCCCTCTACGATTTTTCCCCCACACACTTCCCTCCAATGCTAAATTTACGATTCCTCGATGTCTAAGAATGTGTCCTATCAAGCGACCCCTTCTTTTAGTCAGGGTGTGCCAAAAATTCCTTTTCTCGCCAATTCTATTCAGGACCTCTTCATTAGTTATGCGACCTACCCACCTAATCTTCAGCATTCTTCTGTAGCACCAAATTTCAAAAGCCTCTATCCTCTTCCTGTCCGCACAGCTTATCGTCCATGTTTCACTCCCATACAAGGCAACACTCCACACAAATGCCTTCAGAAAAGACTTCCTTACACTTAAATTAATATTCGATGTTAGCAAATTTCTCTTTTTCAAAAACGCTTTTCTACCCATTGCCATTCTGCATTTTATATCCTCTGTACTGCGACCACCATTTGTTATTTTACTGCCCAAGTAACAAAACTCATCTACCTCCTTTATTGCTTCGTTACCTAATCTAATTCCTTCAGCATCGCCTGATTTTCTTAGACTGCACTCCATTACCCTAGTTTTGCTCTTGTTAATGTTCATCTTATATGCACCTTTCAGCACACTGTCCATTCCGTTCAATTGCTCTTCCAGGTCCTTTGCTGTATCTGACAGAATTACTATGTCGTCGGCAAAACGCAATGTTTTTAATTCTTCCCCATGAATTTTAATTTCTTCACCAAATTCCTCCTTGCTTTCCTTTATAGCTTGCTCAATGTACAAATTGAACAACATTGGAGAAAGGCTACAACCCTGTCTTACTCCCTTCCCAACTGATGCTTCCCTTTCATGCTCTTCGAGTCTAATAACTGCGATCTGGCTTTTGTACAAGTTGTAAATATCTCTCCTTTCCCTGTATTTTATCCCTGCTGACTTCAGAATTTGAAAGAGTATTACTATTAACTATATTAAATCTGAGAGACATTTAGCCTCTACGATAGTTGCTCTAGGCTGTACCATAATACTGCCGGGAAACAGTTTATTTCGTAGTGAAATGCGTATTTAACCCACAGAGGCAACAACCCAGCCCATAAATTCAATCGGTACTACTGTGATAGCTTTTCTCCGGTAGCGCTGTTCGTGCGTTATCAGTTGCCATTTCGATCGTTAAAGAGTCCTCACACTCTCAGTATTTATTATCTGCAATGTTGTGTCATGGATATGGCGTGAAGATCGACCAGGAATGGCACAATATTACTGTGTAATATTTATGGCCGGAACACGTTAGTTAGAGCACTACCTGCATAGAAACATTTCGGCACATTTTACGATGTAACAAAGTATCGTGCACGGATTGCGCGACTTCAGTACACAATCATAATCTATGCAGTACGGGCGAAATATGTCTGTAAAACTTCCAGTAAAGTTTCCTGTTTAGTGCTATTGGCTTCGTTACGCGTCCCGGTCAACCGAACCTCTCATCGCTACAGGTGAGATACTTCCACATCCCGGTGAATAAAATACTTTCAAGTATTTATTACACAATATATGTGCTTCTTTGCGTGCCATCATTTGCAACACAAGCTTCCTTATAAGTTTGGAACAATTTATAAAATAATAATAATTTCCTGTGGCTCATTGGCCTGGTGAAAGTCTTTCAATTGGACGCCACTTCGGCGACTTGCGTGTTCCTAGCCTACCCCAGTTATTCAACCGAGGAAAGGGAACCTAAAGCTGAACTTGGAATCCGAACCATGAGTCGTTTCTGGCGACTCCTCACTTCATTTAGAGGTGAAGGATGGGTTAAAGTACAGACTGAAAAATCCGAGCTCCGACCGGGTTTTGAACCCGCGACCCTTCGGTTTTCAGTCGAGCACTTTACCCCATGACCACCGGGCCCGACATTTATAAAATATTATCACTTTTATGACTAAACGATTCCACAGAACTGGGCACATCTAGTCAGACCGTCCACCGGATATAATAACCTATATCTCAGGAACGAAATGAGATTTCGTCTTTATCTCAATTTTAAATAAATATCGCATATATTATCTACATTTCCGCAGTTAGTCGCACGGATTAAGACGCCACTTTCCGAGGCGGGGAGTTGTGCGGGCCCCGGTTCGAATCCACCCGGCAGATAAACGGCGTGGATCGCAGCGCGGCCAGCCTGAATGTGTTTTTTGGCGGTTGCTCACATTCCACTAGGCAAATATCTGAATGGTACCGATGTACGGCCTCATTTACGCAATTCGCAAACATTAAAAAAAAGAATGAAACTTCACTCTGCAGCGGAGTGTGCGCTGATATGAAACTTCCTGGCGGATTAAAATTGTGTGCCGGAACCGGGACTCGAACCTGGGACCTTTGCCCTTCGCGGGCAAGCGCACTACCGACTGTGCTATCCCGACACGACTCACGATGCCGCCTCACAACTTTACTTCTGCCAGTACCTCGCCTCCTACTTTCCAAACTTCACAGAAGCTCTCCTGCAAACACGCAAGACCAGCACTCCTGGAAGAAAGTATATAGTGGAGACATGGCTTAGCCACAGCCTAAGGGATGTTTCCAGAATGAAACTTCACTCTGCAGCGGAGTGTGCGCTGATATGAAACTTCCTGGCAGATTAAAATTGTGTGCCGGAACCGGGACTCGAACCTGGGACCTTTGCCTTTCGCGGGCAAGCGCACTACCGACTGTGCTATCCCGACACGACTCACGATGCCGCCTCACAACTTTACTTCTGCCAGTACCTCGCCTCCTACTTTCCAAACTTCACAGAAGCTCTCCTGCAAACACGCAAGACCAGCACTCCTGGAAGAAAGGATATAGTGGAGACATGGCTTAGCCACAGCCTAAGGGATGTTTCCAGAATGAAACTTCACTCTGCAGCGAAGTGTGCGCTGATATGAAACTTCCTGGCAGATTAAAATTGTGTGCCGGAACCGGGACTCGAACCTGGGACCTTTGCCTTTCGCGGGCAAGCGCACTACCGACTGTGCTATCCCGACACGACTCACGATGCCGCCTCACAACTTTGCTTCTGCCAGTACCTCGCCTCCTACTTTCCAAACTTCACAGAAGCTCTCCTGCAAACACGCAAGACCAGCACTCCTGGAACAAAGGATATAGTGCAGAGTGAAGTTTCATTCTGGAAACATCCCTTAGTCTGTGGCTAAGCCATGTCTCCACTATATCCTTTCTTCCAGGAGTGCTGGTCTTGCGTGTTTGCAGGAGAGCTTCTGTGAAGTTTGGAAAGTAGGAGGCGAGGTACTGGCAGAAGTAAAGTTGTGAGGCGGCATCGTGAGTCGTTTCGGGATAGCACAGTCGTTAGTGCGCTTGCCCGCGAAAGGCAAAGGTCCCAGGTTCGAGTCCCGGTTGCGGCACACAATTTTAATCTGCCAGGAAGTTTCATTAAAAAAAAAGCGTTGGCACACTTTCATATGAATAACACCATACGGAGACAATTTGAGTATACATATTTCCTCCCTGTGGAAGAAAAACGTTCAAATATTTGTAGATCTATCGGACCAAACTGCGTGGTCAACAGTCCGTAGCTTACAAACTACTTAAACTAAGGTAAACTAACCTAAGGACAACACACACATCCATGCCCCAGGGAGGACTGGAACCTCCACAGTGAGCAACCGCGCGCTCCCCAGCGAGACGCTTTAGACCGCTCGGCTACTCCACCGCGGCCCTGTGGGAGAGGGGTGGAGGGTAATAAAGTAGCGGCAGCAAAGGCTTCTGGCCACCCCATAATTAACCACTCCAAATCCGATTAACCGCGCTGACCCCACACAAGCGGGAAAAGCCGGAAGGGAAAGAGAGAAACATGTTATCTACATTTCGTTTGCTGATATGTGTGAACTAAAATCAACAATACACAAATTTTACACACTACTTTTTCCTCTACAAACTGTTTATAATTTCGCGCAGTGCTTTATTTTAGTTTGACACAAAAAATAACTATGAACAAAAGGAAATTAAAAGCATTATTCTATCATTTCTCTAAAATGTGCAAAAATGTATTTTTCACATAATAGTTTTATTAAATTCGGATGATAAGTATTTCGTAGCAGCTTGAAATCGTTTCTCCGAGCCGGCCGCGGTGGCCGAGGAGACTGAGGCGCTTCAGTCACGGTCTGCACGGTCACTACGATCGGGGGTTCGAATCCCCCCTCGGGCATGGATATTTGTGCCGTCCTTAGTTGTAGGTAGTTCATATGTAGTTTGTAAGTTTAGGGACTGATGACCCCGTAGTTAAGTCCCTTAAGCTTAACAAACATTTTTTCGTTTCTCCGATCAGGTAGCACTACTGTATTTTTAAAGCCATAGAGCCTCCTGCGCCGGCCGCGGTGGCCGAGGGGACTGAGGCGCTCCAGTCACGGTCTGCATGGCCGCTACGGTCGGGGGTTCGAATCTCCCCTCGGGCATGGATATTTGTGCCGTCCTTAGGATTAACTAGTTCATAAGTAGTTTGTAAGTTTAGGGACTGATGAGCACGTAGTTAAGTCCCATTGACTCTACAAACATTTGAACATTTGAGCCTCCTGCAATATATTCCAAAAACCATCAATACAGACCGGCAACATTACTAGGCGGTACACAGTAATTTTCAATGAATATTGAGAGTGTAGATGCCCCTTTAAGATATTTAAGGCATTTAAAAGCTTAAAAAATATAAAGTTCTTAAGTATATTCATATCATCCATCATCAGTATCTAAAAGACTAGTACATCTACGAAGTATAGCCGTACTTCCTCAATTCATTTCTCTCATTGAAGTGATGCTGTTATGTATTCTGTATCATTATTGGTATGAACGTTTCTTGCGTGATGGCTGTGATGGCATTTGAAACTGTTTTTCGGAATATTTGTAAAAAAACAAATCGGATGTAAATAAATACTGTTCACCTCGAAGACAGCCGAACATTATCATATTGCTGGAACACCCAGCACCACTCCGGGGGTGGGAAGGTGGGTGACCTTGAAATCTTAAATAGGAACCGCTATTTCTAATTAAAGACTTGGATTCTCAGTGAATAAATATGTAACTTTTGTATGAAACAGCTTTTTCCGGTTCACGATAGATGGCACTGTAACCGGCAAAAGAAAAGACTTGAAAATTGTTGGAAAACCGCAATCTCTCGAACAAATAGACATCGGACTCTTCGTCTGGGTTTCACACTTCCAGTTTCAATAAAGAGTTGGATAATACTGCAAAACGTCGTTGCTTTCAGGAACTTATTCAACATTTCTATGTATCTCAGAGTATCAGGAAATGATATCTACTCTTCCTGCAACTGGTAACATCGCGGAACAATTACATAAAGATGTGTACAGTCCAAGTCACTGAAGTACAGTGAGCAGTCTGGTCATAGAGAATACGAACACAGTCCGTGCTTCATTCGATTGTTGGAGGTGTCACATGATGGCATCAAAAATATCAAAAACTGTACTTTCATTTTTCTAATCTGATGTTATTTGAGATACTATAGTTTATCAACAATTTTCGACTGATTTTTATTTTTGACGATCATTAAACGAAAAAAATGTTTCATACAAAAGTTACTTATTACGGAGAATCCAAATCTGCAATAAAAAAGGGGGGTTCCTATTTAAGATTTCAGTCAGCCCCTTCCCGCCCCTGAGGGTTGTGGAGGGTTTCGAGCTGTATGCTAATGGATGGCCCTCTTCAAGGTGAACAGCGTTTATTACAACTTTCTTTAATCTTACATGCATTTTTCAAGATATTCCGAAAAAACGTTTTAAATGCCCCACCCTATATTTTTCAGCCTCACGGAGGCAGCCTTCACGCATTACGCAGACTTGTCTACATCTTCCACTCCTCTGCAGAAAAGCCGGTAATTTTTATAGCGCGCTTATTTCACCATAAGGCTAACAGATAGTCAGGTGCAATCACCTGGTGAGACAGGAATTTCCACACAATACGTCAACGTCTTCATGACTACTCTTCAGTTCAAAGTGCGTGCCACAGGTTCACACAACCAATTCCACACACTTTCTCTGCCGTTTCGCACTCGAACAGCGTGCAGGAAAAATGAACGCACAGCTTTCTATGCGAGTGCCGATTTATCTTATTTTATTGTGACTTTCAATTCTGTGTAAGTAGGTGGGCCTCAAAACATATTTTCGACTTCGAGGGAGGATTTCGGAGAGCGAAACTTCGTGGAAATATTCTCACCGAAATGAAGAACGCCTTCGTTTTAATAGTTTCCACCCAAACTCGAATATCATTTATGTGACAGGGCTCTATCACACCTGATTAATTACAATACAAAATGATTTACCCTTTGATTAAAGCTTATTTCGATGTCCTCTGTCAATTATACATAGTAAGAATCCAATATAGTCCAGCAGTAGTGTAGCAGAGAACGGGAAACCGTGGTGTAGGAATCTATGTATGTGCCGCGGTAGAATGGCGGAGCGTGCTAAGGCGCCTTGCTGCGGAACGCGCGGTTGCTCGCCGTCGGAGGTTTGAGTCTTCCCTCGGTCTTGTGTGTGTGTGTGTGTGTGTGTGTGTGTGTGTGTGTGTGTGTGTGAGTGTGTATTGTCTATAGCATAAGTTAAAGTAGTTTGAACACCGGGACACCAGTCACGCTAACAATGAGGTGTAAAGGAACATTATATTTGTGAACCATCGGAAGTCCATAAAGTCTCGGTGGTACAGCTGCTCTGGGTCGTAGCTTCTTAACAACGTCCCGTGGCAAGTCGGAGTCTCTGTGAAGAGCCATTGTCTTCCTTTCCGCTTCCTTGGACTGGTATCGATCTTACGGCACGCGTTGTCTTCGCATCTTCTCACTGTAATCCTGGTGAGATAGGGTCATCCTTCCGTTGCCTTTGTCGGCTGGTAAGACCACGAAATCTGGATCCACTCTTTAGTTCTTGTGCGGCTGCCCTTTATCTAATTCATTAATTTCGTTTCACAGGTTTCGTTCACGTCACTACACTAGTTTCATGCTTTACTTCTCTAGCTGCAGCAGCTTGATACGTGCAGCCGTCTATTCAACAAGATTGGTGATGTCTGTGAGAGTAGCAGATTACGAAGTGGCTGCAAAACTGAGTATTTTTTTCAAGAACTTGTAAAAATTTGCCACCTATTTTATATAAATTCTTTAATTATGATGCTTGTTTCAGTATCACGATCCAACGTTGCTTGCAGATTTTATGGAACCAAGAAAATGCAATTTCGCTGTATTGATTTTCCGATAAGTACATTCATTCAATAAATGTCTCATCTAGGGCATTAGGAAACTCACGTTTGTTTCCTAAAACCAAAATTGAAATAATAGCAAGTTGTGGCTTATCCATTAAACTGTGAAGTTCATTTCGAGATTCATCCTTTTTTATGGATGTGCTGCTCTCTCCATACAATGACATTTACTTCTCGACAAAACGGCTCCCAAATTCTCATCTAAATCTGGGTTGTCCTCCAATGCCCCATACTGTTATCGTTATGTTTCCTTTGTTAACTTCCTCAAACCTAAATCGAAATCTACCGTCGGTACATCTCACTGAACTGACTGGACGCTATGACGTTTACGAATGTAGTTTTTCTAAAACTTTGCTAGCCTACTAATGTCAGTTCCATTCCTTCTTTCAAGAAAAAAAATCTCTGGAACAATAACAGCTATTGGAAAAAGACTTTCACCGGTATCAATGAACGGCTGCGGCACATGAAAGTACATATTTGGAAATATTCTAAAACGAAAGCAAATGTGTTTTTAACGCAAACTTATGTTTTTTAAATGGACACCCTATATTTTTTCTTCGGCAGTCCATAGCATGACAAATCACATAAAGAATGGCGTTGATTGCATCGCAATATTCCAATTACATCCCGAGATATTGCGACGCGAAGTTGACACTTGAAATACGCGAAACGCGTGGCTAGCGCACGTCCTGAGCAGCATGGGGTTGTCGCCTGATAGCTGGGACACCCTGTATATAGTGTGAAAAGCAAAGGTCCTATATCAGTCCCTTGGGGCACGAATGAGATCGCTTTAACGCCTGAAGACTTTTGGCCCACTTTAGGTTACGGTAGTAACACTACAAGTAGGCCTTTGCGATCATCTTTTGACAGCTCGAAATTTAAATGAAAATAACAGCTTAACCATTCATCTGACATGAAAACTGAATAACCGAATTTGTAGAGGAGAAAATTCTCTACAACTTTGCTCCGTATGTTTTTTTCATATCTCGTATCGTTTCGGAGATATTTGCAAAAATAACGGCGATTTTGGGATGTATGTCTGTCCGTCTGTCCGTAACGTGTTCCCTGTTTTTAAGACGAACCACTCAACCGATCAGCACCAAATTTTGCACACATAATTGCAGATTTCCGGAGACCAGAACCTGCCTTTTTCAAATTTTTCGGACAGAAAATACGGTAGTAATACAAAAAAAAAGTCGTTTGTAATGTAATTTCCAACGAACCGTTCATCTGACACGAAAATTGAATAGCCTAATTGGGAGAGGGGAAAATTCTCTACAACTTCGCTCTATTATGTTTCTTTTTTTCATATCTTGCATGGTTGCAGAGATATTTGCAAAAATAACGGCGATTTGACGATGTCTGGCTGGCTGTAACGTGTTCCCACTTTTTAGGTCGAACCGTTTAACCGATCGACACCAAATTTTACAGACATAATTCTTTGCTACCAGACACCTGAACCTCGCTTTTTGAAATATTTCGGACAAGAAATACCTTAGTAATTTAATTTTAATAGCAAATAAACCGTTCGTCTGACGCGAAAATTGAATAAACGAATTTGTAGAGGAGAAAATTCTCTACAACTTTGTTCCCTTATGCTTTTTTCATATCTCGTATCGTTTGAGAGATGTTTGCAAAGATAACGGAGTTTTGACACCCTCCATTAAATTAACGAAAACCTGTGATTCTTCAGTTTCTCCCGGCGTATTTGATAATCAAAATATCCACGGGTGTACTGCCGGTCTATAGTGTCCAACGGGCACAATATTTCAGCGATCATACATGACGCCATCATCAGGTGAACTGACGGACTGAGCTCCTGGAAACGCGCCGGCACGGAGATCCGCACGCTACGGCTGCTCGAAGAGAACTGGGTTCTAGCCCGGTAGCGGGCCATTTTCTTAGCAAAGCTTGGGAACCAGCGATTGGGTTAATTAACAGTAAATTTAGAAAACGTAACGAAGTGACGACCACGGCGGACAGAGCCTTCACACCGACGCCATCTCAGACGCCGGCGCAATCGGTTCCACTGCGCGGCCGCGGCGCGGGGCGCGGACCGCGGAGGGGTCGCTCCGCGGGCCGGGGGTATTTAAATGGCCCGCTACCGGGCTAGAACCCAGTTCCCTTCGAGCAGCCGTAGCGTGCGGATCTCCGTGAAGGCGCGTTTCCAGGAGCTCAGTCCGTCAGTTCACCTGATGATGGCGTCATGTATGATCGCTGAAATATTGTGCCCGTTGGACACTATAGACCGGCAGCACACCCGTGGATATTTTGATTAACGAAAACCTGTTCAGGGCCAATCCTACATTTCTACAACAGATAGCGAAGTTAGAGAAATTTGTACCCAAGGTCACCACAGAATTGTCTGAGCCTCTGGTTTAAGCCTTCCACACGGCTTCAAAACAGAGGACCGCGATCGGTTCGGGGAACGATGTTGCAAATCTAAAGCTCCGCTTCTGAGGAGTGATTGGTGTCGACACGAGCAACGATCCGCAGCCGGGTGCACCCAGTGCTCTCTATCGCCGCCGGCAGAGCCTCCTCCGCATATCGGATGTGACCCCCCTGCAAACAAGCAGGGTGCACACTGTCATTCTTTCCCTAATGGGCTCCGTCCCCTCGTAACATTGGAGCCGCCAATTACTAATCCCTCTGTGTCTGTCCGGCCCTATAGAAAGGGTTGGCCCCCATGACAACAGGCGCGGCAGCTCGCTCTCGCTCAGAGGTAATATCAGCAGCGGGCACTACCTGGAACACATTGCTTTGACGCAGCACAGACAGATCAGAGGCGGGGGAGAGGCGCAGGGCCTCTGTTGGTCAGTCGCACTAAGCGCAGCACAGCCAGAGCGGAGCAGCGCTAGTGCTTACGCAACACGGCGCGCGCGTCTGTGTGTGTGTGGGTGTCTTCCATTAAGTGCATCATGTATTAACAGTGAAACGTCTCTGTTGACAGGCAAAAGTAACGAATATATGGTGAACTTACGTAGTTCATGTAAATTTCATATCAGCTTTTCAGGGAACACTTCTAACTAAACAGACGACAGTTCAAAGTGATTCACATGCTGATAAAGGAAGACTTAAAAGCGAAGCGAAGTAGCTTGTGAGACCCCATGCCTACTAAAAAATTAAAAAATAACAACTGGGATATGTTCAAATGTTTGTAATTATATGGGAAATAACTATCTGGTCATCAGTCCCTAGGTTTACAAACTACTCAATCTTACTTACGCTAAAGACAAAAAATACATCCATCAGTTTGGAAAACATTGTTTTCTTATTTGGAAGAAACAGCGAACTTATTATTTAATGGTAAAAATAAAAGTCCAGTTCGCAAAATTATTTTTACAATTCATTAATATAGGTGACCGGTTTCGATCTAGGTTTAGATCATCTTCAGACCTTTGAAAATAGAGAAAAAAAGACGATATAATAGGGAAACAGGTACACCATTAATCGCTACAATAAATTTACAAACAGGATTAAAAAATTACTTAAAACAATATACCTCGCTATAGGTGTTCAGGCGGTGAGCATGCGGCGACTGCTGACCAGCGAGACACTGCTGTGTGTTATAAAGGAAAAGCCCCGCCCACCGCCTGAAGCATTAGCACAACTTAAACCAATGAGGAACGTCATACAGTAAGAAATAAGATAAGAGATGTATATGTATACATAAATAATCCATAATGGGTATAAAATGCGTTTTGTTAACAATAAAACCTAGTTGCCATATCTATAATAAAGAATAACTGGAGCATTAGACAATAAAAAGAAGGTGTCTGTCTAGGAAATATGTGCCATCTATTGGAGGTTGATAATAATTACTTTCAAATCGAAGACAATGTTGGTCAAAGATAAATTATAGCGACGCCGATGGTTGCCGTGGATACGGCGTCGTGGAGACATCGATAAGTAGTGGTGCCAGTGGTGCAGCAGACGACGTGCCAAAGATGTAGCTGCCAGGGACGCGGTCGGTCACCGTCAGTGATCTCTATACTAATATACTAGTATAGAGATCACTGGTCACCGTGGAAACAGGCCGCGATAGCAGGGGCGACCGATGTTAGCACGTGCAGCAGCGAAGCAGACGACACGCCAGAGATGTAACGGCCAGGGGACGCCGTCCCTCACAGTGGAGACAGGCCATGATACCAGCGAGGATCGGTGTTAGCACGTACAACGGCAAAATGCCCCAAAAGTCGTCGATGCCATATGTAGCAGGTGAAAACAGTATTTAATTTAATTGATTGGTTTCCCTCTTATATCGTCTTTTTTTCTCTATTTTCAAAGGTCTGAAGATGATCTAAACCTAGATCGAAACCGGTCACCTATATTAATAAATTGTAAAAATAATTTTGCGAACTGGACTGTTATTTTTATCATTAAATACATCCATGACTGAGGGAGGACTAGAACCTCCAACAGCGATCAGCAGCACGCTCCGCAGATAGGTGCCTTGGAACGCTCGGCTACTGCATGCACCGCGGCTTGAACACTTTTCTTCTCAGTGCTACCTGGTAGGCTTCTGACATGTCATTGATTGAAAGAGAAATCGATATGAAAAATTTGTGCATATCATAATTTCCTCGTTTAACTGCGTTTGCACCTACAGTAGCTCATTCCTTGGCTCTTTATTCATAGATCCCCATGCTCCTGAGTTCTTTAATATTGGCGCCTGCTTTTTTTCCCCTCTTTGACAGCAGCTATTCTTGTATGTCAATTATTTTATTACAGTGTGTTCCTGTTCTGTCTCTATGATCAACTCTAATGATAATTTCCACCATCGACCATCATATTTGATAATAATTAGTGATGGTAGGGTGGAATTTCGCAAAGTAGTATAAAATGCAGCTTGAGGAGTACTGACAAGAAACATTACTATACTTATAGATCCTTCATCTTCTATGATGTAGCATGGGTCGTGAACTCCATATAGAGATGGACGTGAGTTTCAAGCAATGCATGAAGGCTCCTGACGATAAAGGAAATCGTTGCTCATCACTCCTGGCTTAACCAAATTTTAGCTTATATAGTTCTATTATGAAATTTTACTGAAACCAGGGACTATAGACCGAAAGAAATACACACTCAGCATCTTAATCTTATGACTCTCGGTGTCTTTTCATTTCAAGAAGCTGTTAATTTGCAGCTTAGCAGGTTGGTAGTACACGAAGAAGAGAAATGAGTCAGCTTCGCACTCGGCTCAACATGCGGCAACAGCCGCGCGTGTGGCGCATAGCCGCAGACTGCGACGCGCCAAACGTATCTCACGTATGTTATCGAGAATGGAAAAAGGTATGGCTCTCATTCCATCGTTAAAAACAGTTTCGACATGTTAGCTATATTTCGTAAGCAGTAATGTGTGGTATAAAACGCACCAGACGCAAAGTGGCCTGCGACTGCATTTTTCACTGCATACTCTTCAAAATATGTGCGGTTTTGTAGTTTAGTTCTTCTTACTGCAATAACTATAGGTGATAATTAAAAGAAAACCAGTCCAATATCTTGCAATGACCTTTAGTTATAAGATACAGAAAAATATTTTTTTTTTCCTACCGAGTAGTTCTGCAAAATCGATTGAAAAATCTACGTTGTAACAGAAAACATACAAATCCGAAAATAGTGCTTTTAATTTCTTTACACAAAATGTGAAAGTCTTACAAGGGGAAGATGCCAATTGTGAAATTCAGATTCGATTCATACTGCGTATAATGAAATTTCATGGCCAGAGGTGTAATTTGGCAAAGCACCAACATGCACTTCTCAGCCGTTGTCGAGAATATCGACAATTAAAAAAAAGCCGTTGCGGTGAAATACTCTCTACGATAACTAATGTTGAACAGAGGCGTGGTGCAGCGGTAAGCGCTTGGGTTGATAATCTGAAGGTCGGCGGATCGAATCTCGCGGCATGCAACTTATTTTTATTATTTGTTTTTTTTTTTTTTTTTTGTAATTCATCCAGAGTGATAGTTATCATAGAAATATGGAAAGCAGAAAACAGCACGACATCGAGCACATCTGATAAACGATGCGTTTATACAACTACAATTGTTTTTTTAAATTATCCGTTGGGAAACACACCTGATTGACATTCTGAAAAATTGTTCTATCGTTCGTCAGGTTTGACTTACACTATACGTATTCGTTTCGGAATATCGTTTATATTCTTCCGTTACCTATACGTGGTAAACATTATGAAGACAATTAATAACATTTGTGAAATACAACTTTGTTTGCGGAAAACATAATGATGTACGAAGTCGCCAGTTGCATATAATAAGTTGTTTGAATGTCGTTTGTCGTGGAAAAACTGGCGACTTCGAACATCAAATGTTATTAATTGTCTTTATATATATATATATATATATATATATATATATATATATATATATATATATATATATATATACAGGGTGTTTCACTAAGTGTGTTTGCCTTTGTAACTTATAAAATAATCGGTGACGGGAAATTTTAATGCGGTAGGTCAACACAAGAAATGTTAGACATTCTGCGGAGCTATGAACATAGTTTATTGTATCATTTTCCAAAGAGTTAGACCACAAAGATATAATTTTTAAAATGGAACAATAGTTTTTTCTATCGTGTATTGGATTCGTTGAAACCAGCTGCGTCCAAATCAATTTAAACTACATTCCTATCACTGTTAGTTTGGGAGCTACAACCATTCAAAGTTCCGGGGGCGGAGGCTGCGATAGCGTAGCTGATTGGCCGAGTGGCTAGCCCCTGCGGCACGGCCCACTGTCTCATGATCACCAGTCAGTCAGCTACGCTATCGCAGCCTTCGCCCGCTAAATTTTGAAGGGTTGTAGCTCCCAAACTAACAGTGATAGGAATGTAGTTTAAATTGATTTGAACGCAGTTGGTTTCAACGAATCCATTGCACGATAGAAAAAACTATTGTTCCATTTAACAAAATAAAACTTTGTTCTGTAACTCTTTGGAAAATGATACAATAAACTATGTTCATAGCTCCGCAGAAAGTGTAACATTTCTTGTGTTGACCTAACGCATTAAAATTTTTCGTCACCTATTATTTTATAAGTTACAGAGGCAAACACACTTAGTGAAACACCCTATATATATCTGTGTGTGTGAATTACAAAAAACAAATAATAAAAAAAGATGCATGCCACGAGATCCGATCCGGCAACCTTCGGATTACCAACCCAAGCGCTTACCGTTACACCACGCCTCTATACAATGTTACTAATCATAGAGATTATTTCACCGCAACCGCTTTTTTTTTAGTTGTCGATTTTCTCCACATCGGCTGAAAAGTGCATCTTGGTGCTTTGCCAAATTATACCTCTGGCCATGAGCTTTCGTTATTCGCAGTATCAATCGAATCCGAATTTCACAATTAGCGGCCTCCCGTTTTTAGAGAGAAAGTAAACACAGAGAAGGATGTAGTTTATATTCGTCTACATAAAACAATTTTATCCAACCATATCGGATGATTTGAAATTTCACTTCGCCGAAGAGGTGGAACAGAGGCGCAGGAAAACTGTGCGCATATGACAACGGGTCAGAGGTCTGCCCCAGCAAACGCCTGCCCTGCGCCTCGGCTGCGTGAAGTGTGCGGTATCCCACTGGAAAGCTTGCTTTACAAACGGTTGGCCACCTATCCTCTGCCATTGCTCTGCCTCGGGCCAACGAGAAATACAGGACGTGGTGAGCACGTGATCACTACGTTTACATGGGACACATCTTCCGGAAGACGAAAACCGATTTTCGTAAACCGTTTTTCGTTGTCGTGTTTACATGGCCTGAATCAGATTTCATAGACCAATTAATATGGCGGCTGAAAAACAGCTGATTCAGTTCTTGATTTAGTCAGCAAAATTGCAACTTTTCTTTATTTAAATACACAGATTCATGTTCACGCTAATATTTATAGCCGGCCGCGGTGGCCGAGGGGACTAAGGCGCTCCAGTCACGGTCTGCACGGCCACTGCGGTCGGGGGTTCGAATCCCCCTCGGGCATGGATATTTGTGCCGTCCTTAGTCTTAGCTAGTTCGTAAGTAGTTTGTAAGTTTAGGGACTGATGACCCCGTAGTTAAGTCCCATAAGCTTAACAAACATTTACATTTACATTAGAAAATATCACTCTTTCAATATGTGCCGAAAATTTTTAACATGAAAACACAATCTGAAATGACAAGAACGCTTCAAAAACGGTTGCGTTTACATGGGCACGAAAATCGGTTGTGGAACTGGAAAACCGGTTTAGAGAAGCGGATTTCCAGAATCAATTTTGGAGTGTTTACATGACCAACCAAAAGCGGAATTGGGAAATCTGTTTACGAAATCCGATTTTGGGAGCCCATGTAAACGGGGTGTATGTCACGTAAGCAATGTAGTCCTGAGCCTGCGCGATCGCTTGTTATGTGGCTGCCCGCTAGGAGGCTGTGGGCTGTGCCCCAGCTGCCTGCCAATCAGCTAGCGATCGCGCCGGCTCAGGAATACATTGCTTACGTGACATGACGTGCGCGCCGCGGCTTGTCTTTCTCGTTGGCCTCGGCTCTGCCTGTGCTACGTTAAGTGTGCTCCAGGCCTAAACAGCCTTACGGCCAATTTCCGGTTTCGCCTTCTGCCTACAGTTTCATGACCCCTGCACAGTTCGCCACTCACTCTCAAGCAACTGTCGACTCGCAGGGACGTCGGAAACAGCCACCACAGTGGTAACAGAGACCGAAGACGTTGCAGTAGGTACCATAAGTACCCCAGTAATCATGTGAGGTGCCTGGGTGACACTGCAGCCCAGGGCAGCAGCCTGAAGCCTGTTGGCTGTGGCCAACACAGCCTCCGGCTGCATACTGACAGCGGCCAGTTCCTCCTAAATCCGCACACAACGGGCACAGACCCTCCCCATCTCTGTAAAAGTACTTCAAATTACTGAATGTATCAATACGCGTGAACTATAGCCCTCGAAAACAACAAATCTAACGAAAATTTATCAAATAATCAGAATGAAGCTCTCAAAAATAGAAGTACTAACAAAATTTAAGAAGAAGACTATTAATGAAAATTACGCAACTACTGGTCTACAGGTGATACACTGACGGCACTGGCACTAGAGTCGAGCTGCTAGATTTTTAACGGTAGATCGAATAAATGAATGAGAAAATAAAAGAAACTATTCAGGTAGTTTAGGGGACTGGAATTCGGTAGCAGGAAAAGGAAGGGAAGGAAAAATAGTAGGTGAATAGGGACTGGGCAAAATGAATGAAAGAGGAAGCCGCTTGGTAGAATTTTGTACGGAACATAATTTAATCATATCAAACACTTGATTCAAGAATCATGAAAGAAGGTTGTATACCTACAAGAGAGCAGGAGACACCGGAAGGTACCAAAGGTACCAGATAGATATTGTAATGGTAAGACAGAGGTTTAGGAACCAGGTTTTAAGCTGTAAGACATATCCAGGGGCAGATATAGACTCAGACCATATCTTATTGGTTATGAACTGTAGATTGAAATTGAAAACTGTTGAAAGGTAGGAATATAAGGACATGGGATCTGTATAAATTGAAGGAACCTGAAGTTCTGGAGAATTTCTGAGGGAGATTTAAGAAACAACTGCCAGAAACGGGGGAAAATAAAACAGTAGAAGATGAATGGGTATCGTTAAGAGATGAAATAGTCAAAGCAGCAGAGGACCAAATAGGTAGAAAGGTAAGACCTACAAAAATCCTTGCATATCACAGCAAATATTAAATTTAATTGATTAAAGGAGTTTGCTGTAAAATATCAAATACATTACACACTGAAAAAAGTTCAAAATGTTCAAATGTTTGTGGAACTTATGGGACTTAACTACGGGGTCATCAGTCCCTAAGCTTACAATCTACTTACGAACTAGCTACGACTAAGGACGGCACAAATATCCATGCCCGAGAGGGGATTCGAACCCCCGACCGCAGTGGCCGTGCAGACCGTGACTGGAGCGCCTCAGTCCCCTCGGCCACCGCGGCCGGCTGAAAATAGTGAAAGTCTGTTTTGTAATACTTTTTTCTCAATATTACTTTTAAACCATAAAGATGAGTAACATTCAATTTGTAGCGCTTTTTTTACTTAAAACTAGCTGTAACCCAGCACGTTGCTGCCACAGAAGAAATAAATGTGCAAATAATGTTTAAAATTTGAAAGTTTTAGCATCTTCAATTACGAATGATTGAAATATATATTCATTGCATAGTCGGTAATCAATACATTTGTTGAAATTTAACGATACATAAAGGAGAAATATGAATGACATTCATTTCATATTGTTGGCTTTAGGGTAGACAATTTTTTTTTCTTCGTCTACCGCAAAAAGTAAGTACTTCTAGCTGGAACCCGGCAAGGTTTTCAGCAAGAAGTAAGTTGATGAAGTTTTATCGCAATCAGATGAAAGTTACGGCAACGCATAAAATACGAACAAATATATAGGAAGTTTCCAATCTTCCATTAGTCTGTCTCCTCCTTTCCCTCCTCTCTGTTCACCTGCTCCTCCCCCCGTCTCCTCCTGTCCCTTTCTCTGCCCATCTCCTCCTCCCCTTCCTTCTGTTCATCTCCTTTCACCTGTTTGTCACCATCTCCCCTCTCTCCGTCTCCTCCTTTCCCATCTCTCTGTCCGTCTCCTCCTCTATCCTCTCTCTGTCCGTATCCTCCCTCCCCTTTCTGTCCGTATCCTTCCTCACTTACTCCTTCCCCTCCCATATATCAAAACATACATATATGCGCCAAGACTCATGGTGAGTGGTCAAACGGTGTAAAAGTCGTAAAGTAACCCCCGCCATGCTAAATTTACTGGGTTGCAGATAATAAAAATCTTCTTCGTGAAAACATACACCTATGTGCTGATTTCATAATGACCAATCAAACAATTTAGATTTTTGTTGTAACGTACCCTCCGCCATGCACCGTACAATGGCTTCTTAAAGGTAGCTCATTGGTTAATTCAGCATATAAGCTATCTGCATTCCAAATTTCAGTCAAATCCGTCCAACTGTCTCAGCGCGAAGAGAAACAAACGTATACACGCATTGTAAGATACCCATCGCCACGCACTGTACGGTGGCTTACGAAAGGTATCCCATGTTTTAAAGCAGGATATAAGGTACCTCCATTCCAAATTTTATTCAAATCTGTCCATCCCTTTCAGCATGAAGGAGTAGCAAATACATTAACCCATTGTAAGGTACCATCCGCCATGTACCATACGGTTGCTTACGATAGATAGCCCATGTATTAATCAAAAATATAAGCTACCTCTGTTTCAAATTTCATTCGTATCCGTCCAGCCATTTTAGAGTGAAGGCGTAAGAAACGATTTAACTAATTGTAAAGCACTCTCCGCCATGCACAATACCAAGTTAATTTTAGTAAAAAATGTTCAAGTGTTTGTGGTACTTAACTGGTTAGTTATTAGTCCCTAGCTTACAAATTACTTAAACTAAGTTAAAGTAACCTAAGGTCAACACATACACCCATGCTCGAAGGAGGACTCGAACCCCCGACGACGAAATGCCGCGCGCACTGCAGTACGGCGCCTAAGTGCGCACGGCTATTCTAATGCGCCTAATTTTAGTATTTCTGTAACTGTCGCGCGAGTGCAAGCAATGAGCTGACAAAGTTTTATCGCAATCGGATGAACGGTATGGGCATGCATAAACTACGAACAAAACGACAAACAATGTTTATATATTAGATGATTTAGGACATGACTAATGTTTCGAGTTTAAGGTTTTTACCAACTTTTATCTTGATGTTAGACTCGATGAAACCTTTTTGTTTGTCTAAGAGTATTACTTAAAACTGATTCTTGTTTTAGTAGTTACTTTTCAAGAATTCATTATGAATTGTGAGGCGTAAGAAACCGTTTATAGAAGACAACTTTAAATGGATAAAAGTATTAACATCTCAGGAACATTCCCCGATAGAACTACAATTTGATTCTTCTTTGATCATTCTCTTTCAACATTCAAGGGAAAGCTCATTTGAAATCAGAAAGAGAAGTATTCAATGCGTGCAAATATAGCTCTCAAGTAATTAATGAGGTTCACAACTACTTACACGAGCGCGTAATTTCTTCTTCTTTTAGCCGCGGCAGAGTGGCCAAGCGCACTGAGGCGCTATGCTACGATGCGCGAGGCCGTTCCCCGTCTGGGGTTCGAATGCCCCTCCGTCATGGACGTTTGTGCTGTCTTTAGTATAAGTTAATTAATAAGTAGTTTGTGAGTTTAAGGATTGATGACCCCGCAGTTAAGTCTCATAAGCTTAACAAACATTTGAACATTTGTTCTCCTTTTAAAATAAATATAAAAATAAATTGTGTGGAAAACGATTTATGCCTCAAACCATCAACCTTCAATCGAGTATTATTAATACCAGGAGTTAACATTTTAACAAATCACATGATCGATTTAATTGTATAAAGGAAATTCGTTTTAGAAAGTAGCCATCTTTTGCAACTGTTATGCGTAACGATTCATCTCGAATTTTTCTGGAACAAAAACAGAATTGAAAAACTACTTCCGCGGGCATGTACTTAGCCGTGGGCTTATGAATGCAAGTAATATGAGACAGTCCAAAACGTAATCAAATATTATCTTCCTTTAAATGGATATCCCATATGCACAATTAATAGCATGATAAATCACAGAAAGAATGGCGTTGGTTGCACCGCAATACGTTAATTACATCTCTAGAAATTTCGAAGCGAATTTGACGCTTGAAATGAACGCATCGCGCAAATAGCGGGGTCACTAAACTCAGGCGCGACCCTCACACTGCACACAATTATGCGCTATATGAACACTTCATTTATTACAAGCGTCAAATTTCCTTCTCATTTCTCGACATGTAACTGACATATTGCGATGCTACCAACTCAATTCTGTTTATAATTTTTGATACAATTGATTGCATGATAAATGATGTTGGGTGTCCGTTAAAAAAACATTAATTTGTACTGAAAATGATATATGTTCACGTTTTAGAATGTCTCACAGTAAGCCTACGTACTTGCATAACCCCCTGTCTTCATTAGTCCTTGTTAAAATGGTTTTCAGTATTTATTCTAGGGATATTTGGGCGAAAAAAATGTTTGTAATATTTAGGGGATTTAACTATTACGGTTATCAGTTCATAGGAGTACAAACTACTTACACTAACTTAACCTAACTTATGCTAAAGACAACACACACACACATGCCAGTTGCTGCCGCTATTACAGCGTTCAGAGCGCTAAGAATCATAATTTAATTTGCATGAAATTTCGTTGCCAGTTAATTTCTTAATTTTCGTTAGTGCTTCCGTTTTAAGAGGTTTCTTCTCACGTACTTGGCAGATTTCGTATGTGGTACTGTTTTAAGAGTTTATTCTCGCGAATTTTGATAAATACCGTATGTATCGTTTTCATTTACTGCAAGCTACGTGATTTAAGTACCATATTGTCACTTCTTTATTTCGTGTTCAGCTTTCAGAAAGCTTTTATTCCCGCGTGTTTGATAAGTGTATTCCATAGATTTTCTTGAGTCAGAGACAGTTTCGTTGTTTTGACGGTATAGTTACCATGACCACTGTTCAGTCAGCTGCCAGCAGCCTTTATTAGAGTACTAGACTATTTAAAAGTTGATTATTTAGTTTCCTACTCTCTACAGTTAATTGTAACGATAGGATTGGTAGGATGTGTGCCTGCTGTGTAAAGACGCAAGAGGAGTAGGCCGCAGTTCGCGAACAGCTGAGCGTGCTGTTGGCTACGGTCAGCCGTCTTCAGGCTGCTGTCTCGGGGTGCAGCGGTGGTGGGGAGTCTGGTGCGTCGAGTGGGACACCTCAAGTGTCTCATGCTTCGCCCTCTGTCCCTGCTACCTTGGCACCTTCAGGTGTACCGGACGTGGTCGAGCCGCCCTCTCCGCAAGGGGAGTGGCGGGTTGAACGGCGGTCCCGTCGCTCGAGACGCTGGCCGTACGTCCACGCCCGTTCGTCCTGTGAGTGGACGTGTGGCCACTCCTTCAGCCGAGCAGATGCACGGGGGAGAGGGGATTATTAGTTATTGGGAGCTTCAATGTCAGACGCGCGATGGAGCCCCTTAGGCAGATACGAAAAAGTCCAACGTGCACTCGGTGTGTCTACCGGGGGCCTGATCCGAGATGCGGAGGCGCCTTCCCGGCGGCTATCGAGCGTGCGGGGTGCGGTCAACTGTAAGTCGTGGCTCACGTCGGCACCAATGACGCTTATCGCTTGGGTTTTGAGGACATCCTCAATTTCTACAAGCGACTGGCGGAATTGGTGTAGGCTGCTGCCCTCGCACGCGGGTTGCAAGCAGAGCTCTCGATTTGTAGCATTGTTCCCAGGGTTGATGGGGGTCCTTCGGTTTGGAGCCGAGTGGAGTGTCTGAACCAGTGGCTTCGCCGAATCTGAGTCATGGCTGTAGATTTCTGGATCTGCGTTATCGGGTGGGGAATTGTAGGACGCCGCTAGATAGATCAGGGGTGCACCACACTAAGGAAGCGGCTACTCGGGTAGCAGAATACATGGAAGTTTTTTAGGCTAGGCTCTAGCTCTGATGAGCACTCGCCTGTCAACATTCAGACAGCGAATTCAGGCCGTAAATTTTTTAAATTGAAGTTTATTTTATCAATAAAATTGATAAAATTTTAATAATTATTAAATTTAAGAAACCGAATTGGTTTATTACTGATGAATATAAGTACTGCAATATTCATAAAAAGCTTGTGATAGAATTTTTGGAATATTTTACCTATTTTTGGGAGGTCAAAATATACAAGAAAATGTTAAAAAACCCTATCCTGTGTTATCTTATGTCATTTAAAAATGGAGGTTAAATAGTACGTACAACATAACACTTTGTCGAAATATAAAATACACAAGTTAAATCATCATCGGCTTGTAAGAGACTGCTGTTAATGATTTGTCTTATGTTTTTTACATTTCGACTAAGTGCTACGTTGCATATATTTATTTAACCTCCATTTTTAAATAACGTAAGATGACCACATTGTGTAATTTTATATGACCAGATGTTGGTGGCATAGCCCATTGAAACGGGTCGTCTTAAAATAAATAATTATATTGCGGTCTTGGCTTTCTACTTTTGAGGATAACTTATCCTCGTGGTCCATTCGCGAGATATGTGTGATGTTGATTTTGTTGTTGGCCGCGTGAAATGCCTGCATGGTCTAAGGCGTCATGCTACGGACAGGGTGGCCGTTCTCGCCGGATATTCGAGTCCTCCTTCGGGAATGGGTGAGTGTGTTGTGTAGTTAGTGTGAGTTTAAGTATTAAGGGAATGATGACCATAGCAGTTTTGTCTAATAGGTTTACAAACATTTGAACATTTGTTGTTGTTGCTGTTGTGGTCAAAGCCTGATTTGATGCAGCTCCTCATGCTACCATATCCTGTGCAAGCCTCTTCATCTCTGAATAAAACCGGCATCCAAACATCCTTTTAAATCTGCTTACTATATTCGTCTCTTGGTCTCCCTCTGCGATTTTTACCTCACAGACTTCCCTCAACGTGAAACTGACGATTCCTTGATGTCTCAGAATATGCTCTACCAGTATATCCATTTTTTTAGTCAAGATATACCAGAAATTTATTTTGTCCTCATATCAGTTCAGTAACTCCTAATTACGTGGGCTACCAATCTAACCTTAGTCATTCGTCTGTAGGGCCAAATTTCAGGAGCTTCTCACCTTTTATTACATCTACATAGGTACTCTGTAAATCACGTTCATGATATTTCTCTATAGTTCCAGTCTCTAATAGGTCGCGGGAAAAAGGAACACCTAAATCTTCCTGTTTTCGATCTTATTTCTCTTATTTTATTATGATGATCATGTCTCCCTATGTAGTTGGGTAATAACAATTTATGTTTGCATTCTGAAGAGAAAGTTGGTGAAAGAAATTTCGCAAATAGCTCTTGCCGCAACAAACAACGCCTTTCTTTTAATTATTTCCACCCCAACTCGTGCATCATTTCCGTGACACTTCTCGCCTATATCGCGATTATACAACAGGAGCTGCCCTTCTCTGCCCAGTCCCATCTGGTGTTGATCCCACAATGCGCAGCAATACTCCAAAATAGGACACTCAAGTGTTGTGTAGGCAGTTTCTTTAGTAGAACTGTTGCATCTTCTAAGTGTTCTGCCAATGAATCATAGTCTTTGGTTCGCCTTCCCTACAATATTTTCTATGTGTTCTTTCCAATTTAAGTTGTTCGTAATTGTCACTCTTAGGTATTTAGTTTACTCCTAGGTATTTAGGTTTGACTGATTAATCGTGTAAGTGAAGTTTAACGGATTTCTTTTAGAAGTCATATGGATGACCTGAGACTTATCATTATTAAGGGTCAATTGTCAATTTTTGCACCATACAGATATCTCTTCTAAATCATTTTGCAGTTTCTTTTGATCTTCTGCTGATTTTACTAACCGATAAGTAACAGCATCATCAGCGAACAGTCTAACATAGCTACTCAGATTGTCTCCTAAATCGTTTATAAAAATAGGGAACAGTAGTGGCCCTATAACACTTCCCTGGGGAACGCCAGCTTTCACTTCAGTTCTACTCGATGTGAAACTACTTTGTCTGAATTTGCTCCCGTACAGTGCTACACTCCACACAACACTTTCAGAAAGGACTTCCTAACACTTAAATTAGCAGATGTATTGGATGTCAACATATTTCTCTTATTCAGAAATGCTTTCCTTCCCACAGGCCATTTTACATTTTATATCTACTTTACTTGATACCAAAATAACAAAACTCATCTACTACTTTTATTGTCTCACTAGCTTAAAACCCGCGGCTCCGCTCGCGTGTTGGTTGATTATGATAAATAAGTTATCTTTAAGTAGTGTGCTATTTATTTATTCTTATATTTACTTGTATGCTTATCCTTAGAGAGAAAGCGCTGAGGACATTGCAGCACGCATGGACCAAAGATATGGTCTGTGGCATCACGTTTCGCTGTATGTAACCTCCTTGCTATAGAGTCGCAAACGTCATCGCTGGCCTTCAGTCCGATTTTTTTGTTTAATTTGACGACTTTCAACCATCATATCTTCCACCCCCTTATAGCTGTCGGCATGGAGCTGCTATGGTATACAACAGGAGACTTCGGACAAACACAAAGACCATTCGTTTGCGTTCTGTAGTTTTCGCTGCAGAGAGAAATATTAAGTTAACACACACGCACACGTAGAATTTTATATACACCGATAACTTTCCATCCCAATATACTCCATCCTTTTATCATTATCAACCCTCAAGCAATAATGCAACCAATAAAACCATTTTCAAAGAGTAAATATAATTTTCAAAGAGTAATTATTGTTCCGCATTTCGCGTTATAGCCGGCCGCGGTGGCCGAGGGGACTGAGGCGCTCCAGTCACGGTCTGAACGGCCACTACGGTCGGGGGTTCGAATACCCCCTCGGGCATGGATATTTGTGTCGTCCTTAGAATTAGTTAGTTCATAAGTAGTTTGTAAGTTAAGGCACTGATAACCCCGTAGTTAAGTCCCATAAGCTATACAAACATTTGAGCATTTAAATTTCGCGTTATATTCTTCAAATTACTAAATATCTATCAGATCGCTATAAGACCGTGCCTAAAACCTTCCTCAGGTATAAATTAGTAACTGTACAAATATTTAAGTCTCTGAGTCTTGTCGTTCGGACGTGATAAGCGTACACCGAACAGACAATGACATTAATATATATACACACAGCTATCCGATCGCCATAAAACCGCACCTAAGGCATTCCCCGGGTAGACATTAGTAACTGTACAAATTTTTAGCTCTTTATGTGTTGTGGTTCAGACGTGATAAACGTACACCGAACAGACATTCACATTTATAGATATAGATTGCCTAATCTAATTCCGTCACCACCACTGGATTTCCTTAGACTACATTCCTTTACCATTGTTTTGCACAGTGTTTGAACAGATGCAACGTTTCGAGTTGTTTGCCCCTGGTAACTGCTTGCGTCATTTCGTTGGCCAGTTCTCGTACTAGTACAAGCACACCTATTCTCGTGTCATCAGCTGAAGGCTTGTTCGCTGGACGCGGTGGACCACATTGCTAGCGTTGTTCGCCCCTGTGTCTTTTTCGGGGCTCTCTGGAGCTCCGAATTACAGTTTACGGAAAAGTCCACGCACGCGATCTCGAGTAAAGCCCGAGGGAACCTCGCGCTTCCTCCGCCATGACATGTACAGCTAGAGCCACGACTCTTACCGCAGAAAAAGTTTCACTGTCTTCAGAGTCCTCTCTTTCGTCATTCCCTCGAGTCCTGTCCACTTTGATAAGTGGTAAAAGTGGATTAGAGTTACATCTTTCCCGATGACACATGAGGGCTTCCTGGCTTATCTCACGTCGCCCCCTCTTCCCTTTGGGAGTAGCAGCTAACTTCCACGAGCCCTCAGTGACCTGAACTTGTTACCTCTTTTCTTTGTAACCTACTTGCACTTACGTTGTCGCCAGAGTCCTAAACGTCTTCATATATGACGATTTCTGTGTCTACTTGCATTCTGCGTGCTAGTCAGTCGCTTGCAGTAATCACACTCCGTACTTTAATAATTACAGTCCAATGCTGTTTGTACCTATTTGTCAACAGAGCCAAATTAATATCTGTGTCTGGTCAATATTGAACCTCGGTCAAAGTGCTGTTACATAATACACCGCTGCGCTAGTCTCATCGGTGTACTGTCGTCAAACATTGAAATATCAAGGCAGTCCACCACCTGTTTGTTATTCCGCTAGTATTATTAGGCAAAGCGCGATATTTCTCATTAATCAGTTACCTCTCTTTGATTTAGTTCACCAGACCGTGTTCATGCTCAATATGATAAATAGTTTCTCTTTTTTGTCTTTTAGGTCTGGCATTTGATATTGTCACTCGGAATAAATCTAGCAACTGAACATTATTTAGAATCAGACAATAATACATAACCTAATATTGATTCACGATTAAACGCAATATTACTAACTGGCTTAGAAACATGTTACGTGTCACAAAACTGGCACGTCACTCCAGTGACGGCCCTCCAAGTAACGTGAAAACCTAAACCGGATAACGCGTCTCGCCCTCTGTCCTACTCGCCCTCTACGTAAATGTCAGATTTCCGTTTAACGGTCTGACATTTCCTGCTGAAAATGACATCGGAGCAGTACGGCGCTTTAATGTGTGAAATAACCACGCACACTTGCAGCTTTGTCGACAATAACGGCAGCTCACTATTTATACCGAAGAGATGTAAACTGTATTCAAAACCTTACGCGACTCTCCAGTCAACATTTTAAAAATTTAAACGTTTGTCATCTCTTTTAACAAAAAAGCAAGCACTAAAAATAACAGCGTCTATATAAGAACCGTACCTTTTCCAGAAATCACCTGGAAAAATAAAACCATGCACAATATAAATAACTAACAAAAATTAGCTCGAAAATATTTATTTGAAACTCTATGATAAAGGAACTGTGCAAAAAAGGACTAAGAGGTTTGTGAAGATATGTGGTAAAAGTTCGGGCACACTCTGCTAAATCTCTGTGTAGCGTCAAACCAGACCGCCTGGGGTATACAGATGAAAGCATGATGTATCAACAAGATATCCGTATTTTGGCCCACTCTAGGTTACGGTAGTAACACTAAAAGTGAGCCTTTGCGATAGCCTTTCAACAGCTCGAAATTTAAATGAAAATAACGGCTTAATCATTCACCTGACATGAAAATTGAATAACCGAATTTGTAGAGGAGAAAATTCTCAACAACTTTGCTCTCTTATGATTTTTTTTTTCATAACACGTACCGTTACAGAGATATTTGCAAAAATAACGGCAATTTGACACCGTCACTTGATTTTATGTAAACCAGACGTTCTGAGATGTCACGTGACATACCTCGCCCAGAACTCACTCTGTCATACGCCATCTTGCTTTATGTATTTGATGATTTTCTTATTATAACGTAAGCGTTGTCATTTCAAAGCAATGGCGCACTGAAGAATTAACAAAAACACGTCGTTCTTAGTACGATAAATTATAATCTAGTGTCTAAAATGCCATATTATCAGTTAACAACTCCCATCAATAGGTCGAATACTTAGAGCAGTTTGTAACTGTTCGCCGTAGTGTATTGGGTAGCACGTTAGGTTGCGATACACATGGTCGATTGGTGGAAACCCGCGGATATCGTTTTTTCCACCTTACCTTCTAAAAGAGTTTCGGGCACTCTTATTAATTAAATAGCGCTGCGTTCTGCAATGTTTAGAGTTGTGCATATGTAATAGTACTCCCTCTAAAATGTGTGTTTGTTCTATTTCGTGAACATGCCGTGAAATACGTAACAACGAATTGAACACTGGTCTTCTGAAGCATATGCACATAAACTGAAAGGATACTGCAATAATGACTATTCTAAACAACGTGCTGATACTGGTAGTTTCGTATATAAATGAAGTCCTATATTTCTGTGGCAACTGTTGTTCCTTAATGAAACAGAAGGGAAGTGTATACTTCATAACAAATTCCCTAGCTTCTTTTTTTTTTCTAAGCAATTATTCACTACTTATGGAATATGTTGAGAGTCATTAATTAGAATCAATGCGTCTACTAAAATGTTTGTCTTTGGCATGGTTGCTATGGTCGCTTTTAACGTAGATTGTATTATCTTTTCTGTAGTTCAGATATGACTTTGTACGGTGATAAAATAAAGAGCAAATATTCTGTTTCAAACCGTGACTACGTTTTCTTTTACAGCTAAAACAACAAACGGAATAAGTGTGGTAACACTGAATTCCACACAACTCTAGTACTAAATCTATATACAAAATTACTACTATCGTTAAGTCATTTACAACAGTCATTATAATAATATCTCCCCAGTTTATGCACACATGAAAAAGAAATCTGTGGTTGCAATTCGTTGGGGTGTATTTTATGGTATGTTCACAAAATAGAACAAATGCACTTTTCAGAGAAAGCGCTGTTACCTTTCAACATCTCGGAATATAGTTCTGTCCAATTAACAAGAGTATGCGAAAACCTTTTTTTAATTTGTTTAATTATACGTTTTTGTTCTTCAGGTAGATTGATGTTTTTCGGTAGTTTGTTCATGTTCGTTCTGGGTTATTCGTAAAGAATTTTGCTCAGATGGCGTTGAGCCCTCTATCTTTTTCTCTCTTTTCATTCGTACTTCGGTTTGATCGGTCCCTTTTTGTCGTTGGTTTTTGTTTTATTTTGATCGTTTCGTCGTTGACTCAGTTACGAACAGCTGCGAGAGTAATCCGTAATTCTCGTGCCATCGACGGCTGTTGATACCTGCTAACATGGCATTTTTAGACATCTGATTATAATTCATTGCCCTAAGAACGTCGTGTTTTTGACAATTTTCAGTGCGCCATTGCTTTGAACGACAAAGCTTGAGCTATAATCAGAGTAACATCAAACACATAAAGGAATATGGCGTATGCAAAAGAGAGTTTCGGACAAGGTTTAGGGCGAGGGAAGTCACTTGACTGATTTCCGAACGCCAGATGTACGCTACGTTCCTTCCAAGCTATAGTCATTCGTAACCAGTACGGGCAATGAACAAATTACCAAAGCAAAACAGGATAAAGCAAAAAAGATAATGAAAATGTGGGAGAGATATTAAAATAATAGTTTAAAGAGGTAGAAGTTCAAAAAAAGAGTATGCTTATCAAATCTAAATTCAAATATCCAATAATTTGGCTGTTTGTTAAAATATGGTCAGAAAGAATTAGATATTATCACAATAGAAGAGTCGTAATCTTATCGTCCATAATTTTTTATTATTTTTGTCCTAAATGTTTGCAAAAAATCATACAACTGCAGGCAAATCAAAAGTCAGCCGTGAAACACTACAGTGCGATTATTTATGTCAGAATGAGTTAACCGAGTGTTCGACACGCCAGAAAATGAAGCAGTCGCCCAGGAGAGACAAGTGACTAGGCTCACATTCGTTATTATTGCTACTATTGTAAAGTGGAAACGCCAGATAAAAGTTCTATACAATCCGCTGTAGCGTGTACATTATCTATTAATATATAAGACATCATCGCACCGAGTATCTTCACAGATGTACGATTTGTTTTATGAATTTTTGTCCAACAGTAGCCAGTCAATTACACTGGTCAGCGAATATTCAAAAGAAACTGAAGGGATTTCTGGTGTAACCACAGAAATGACTAGACCTTTAATGTGTTCAGTATACATTGGCTGTTTATCATACAGGGTCAGCATCAGTGTCTCCTTGTTTGCTGACGATTCTGTTGTCTAAAAATAAATGTCTTTATCTGCAGACAGAGAAGAAATGTAGACAATATTTTCGCTTGGTGTAACGAATGGCGTTATCTTTAAAATTTGATGAATGCAAGTATAGGAAGAACTCGAGCGCAAGGATAATGACGAATATCTAGAGCACATAAGATCGTATAAATAGTAAGAAGCGGCATGAAATTGGGACAAGACGTAAAATTCGTATCAAAGAAGGTGAGTGGATGACCAAAATTCGTTGGAAGGATTCTGCAAGAGCCGGTCGCGGTGGCCGAGGGGACTGAGGCGCTTAAGTCACGGTCTACACGGCCACTACGGTCGGGGGTTCGTATCCCCCCTCGGGCATGGATATTTGTGCCATCCTTAGTTGTAGGTAGTTCATAAGTAGTTTGTAAGTTTAGGGACTGATGACCCCGTAGTTAAGTCCCTTAAGCTTAACAAGCATTTGAACATTTTGATTCTGCAAGAGGAGCGTATACAGAGAAAAAGACCGAATTTTTCGTTGCACAACGTGTAAATGGAATGGGAAAGAAAATCACTGCACGAACTGTAAATTGGGGTAAAATGCAAAATTCGTATCAAAGAAGGTGAGTGGGTGACCTAAATTCGTTGGAAGGATTCTGCAAGAGGAGCGTATACAGAGCAAAAGACTGCGAATTTTTCGTTACACAACGTGTAAACGGAATGGGAAAGAAAATCACTGCACGAACTGTCTAGAGTCTTGCGGTGTATGTATTAGAATGTTTAAATTCTACGATCAACTGTCCCTAGACTTACAAGCTACTTAAACTAATTTACACTAAGAACAAAACACAGCCGGCCGCAGTGGCCGAGGGGACTGAGGCGCTTCAGTCACGGTCTGCACGGCCACTACGGTCGGGGGTTCGAATCCCCCCTCGGGCATGGATATTTGTGCCGTCCTAGTTCGTAAGTAGTTCATAAGTAGTTTCTAAGTTTAGGGACTGATGACCCCGTAGTTAAGTCCCATAAGCTGTACGAACATTTGAACATTTTTTGACAAAACACACACACCAGTGCCCGAGGGAGGACACGAACCTCCGGCGGGAGCGACCGCCTAGTCCGTAGCATGATTCCTTAGACCACGCGGTCTCTTTCACGAGGCATGTATATAGAAATGTATCGTGTGCTTCAAATGCACATAGCGTCTTTCCTTGTAGAGGTCAGAAGAAAGCTTAGCAACAGGGAGGCAGAGAGTGTCATATTTATCGTTATGAAGGAACACGCGCCCGATCGGATAGCCGCGCTCGTTAAAGTTCCAGTTCTTGGTTCGAATTCGCCTGTCGAAGTAAGTATGCCGACCAGTCTGGTTGTGGCCTTTAGGTGGATACCGCACTGGCACCTATATTGCGTACCCAGCGAAGTAGCGCAGGGGCTAGCACAGTAGACTCGCATTCAACGGGATGCTCGTTCAAATCCGCCTGCAGTCATAAGGACTTCGGCTTTCCGTGATTTCCCTAAGCCGCTCCGGGCAAATTTCCTTGTAAAGAGCATGATCGATTACCTTCTTCATCCTTGGCAACAAGGCTCCAACCTTGCGTTCCTTTCCTAATGACCACGCTGTCGACGGGAGTCTAAACCCTAAACTTCCTTCCTTTCTTCTGTTGTCCATACTGCGCAAAAAAATTTGAGGGTCAGTTTTTAAGCTCGTAATTGTCCCCCATTGCGACGAAAATGTGTGAAGTTTCCCCCTTAGGATAACTGACGCTTGAAGTTCATTTGACGTCAAAATGTTCAAATGTTTGTAGAACTTATGGGACTTAACTACGGGGTCATCAGTCCCTAAGCTTACAAACTACTTATGAACTATCTAAAGACTAAGGACGGCACAAATATCCATGCCCGAGGGGGGATTCGAACCCCCGACCGCAGTGGCCGTGCAGACCGTGACTGGAGCGCCTCAGACCCCTCGGCCACCGCGGCCGGCCTTTTTACGTCCAATGTGGGTTGTGTCACGTTGGCACCATATTTCATCACAATTCTGCTCAACACTTTTGTGGCGTGTCAAGCCCCGTCTTACCCACATTTCACCCCTCCTTTTGACGTCTCTGCTATGGAGGTCAGAATTGTGACACCAAGATGTTTACTTGTCAGTAGCCAATGAACACATTCAAAGACATCACCCTTTAGAATAGACACGAAATTGCACGGAACGGGTGGCATAAAGGGTGTCAATGAAACTTTCTCTTACCTTGGGCACATTTTGTGGTTAACAGTGCGATGTGCATTAAGACGACCTTATTAATAAGATTTAACATTGTAGACAATCACCAGGCGAATCAACCCATCTCTAAGGACGTTATGAACCTGGAACCCCAGTGAACCTGATATGATCCTTTTCGGGTGTTGCGTGATCGCAATTCTTGCTCAATCATACAGTGTAGTACCACTAGAGTCCGTTCAGAGTAATTGGACGAAATTTCAATTTGTTCCGGAGTCTTTCTGTTTGGCAACCTCCTCTGCTGTGATCACGAGGGGTTGTCACACTAACAAACGCGAGAATTAAATGAAGAGGTTCCCTCAGCGACCACCCAGCTCCCTAAAACCCTCGGTGTCACCCGTGCAACTTGACCTATACAGAAACTTTGACGTCCACACAGCTACTTGGCCAAACCCTGATGGTCTAGCACTCTGCTGCCTGGTAGCAGGCAACTCCATAGGTTCTACGGGCCTGCAAGTAAAGCGCTGTAGTGAGAACAGAGAGCAGTACAGCTGAATGGACGTGGAAGTTTCTGTACAAGTAGAGATTTAAAGCGCTCAGCAGAGGTGCATGGCTGATTAATGTTCTTAATGGGAACTGGGAGGGGGCAGGGTACCTTAGATTTATCCTTAGACATTTTATTCACCACAGGAGGACTTTACAAAATCGTAAACACCCTTCTAGTGCTTCGTGTCAGGTTCAGCTTTCGCCGAATTGTTTTGAAGGTTTCGAATGGTATCCCATAGCAAGAACTGTGATTACGCTGCATTTCTAAGAGGTCAAATAATGTTGTATTTTGATGTCCTTGGAGGTGGAATCAATCGAAAATGTTCAAATATTTGTAAACCTCAGGGACCAAACTGCTGAAGGCATCGGTCACTAGACTTACAAACTACTTAAACTAACCTAAGAACACGCCGAGCGAGGTGGCGTAGCCGAGCAGTCTAAGGCGCCTCGCTGCGGAGCGCGCGGTTGCTCGCCGTCGGAGGTTCGAGTCCTCCCTCGGGCATGGGTGTGTGTGTGTGTGTGTTGTTCTTAGATTAGTTTACGTTAGTTTAAGTAGTTTGTAAGCTACGGACTGATGACCACGGAGTTTAGTCCGATAGATTTACAAATATTATATTAATAAGCATGATGTTCGTTTAGCTTTACAGTTAGGGAGGGTATTTTTTGTCTGTCTATGCCACTACAAAAGTTTGCTACCTCCCGTCCCCCCTCGCACGCATTCACCACACAGATTTCCAATTTCATCGTTACTCCTTCATTTCGCTTTTATAAAAAATAAATAAATACAAAATAATGTAAAAAAACTAGAAAAAATACAATAAATAAAATAAGGCAAGGAAAGTGCAATTTTTCCGGCATTACAGCCTTAGTCCAGTGCAAAAATATACAAAGACATCTGCTAGTGGCACACTGAGTTGCGAAAAATGAAGTGAACAGGCACTCGAGAATCACATACATTTATTTCTAAATGCTACAGCAACATGATTAACAAGTCCACGTTAAATACAAAGTTCCAAACTGGTTACCATGACAATACAGTGAAATATTCTAAGTCCTTAATCAGGTAGAGTTAAAAGTCCGCACTCCAGGATAGCCGAGAGAGTATAGCAGACGTCTTAATCAGCGATGTCTTCTTCAGAGTATCAGTGAGTACTTCGGGGATACTACGGTATTCACGACTCTATGAATACTGGTCTGGTTCGGTCTCGTACGGGATTAAACAGACCGCGAAAGCCAATCACAGCGTGGCGTAGTGATACTACTTGCCGATGCCGCGCAGCTCCCTCTGCAAGAGGTAGTCCGTATTAGTACAGGTATTGCTATTATTGTTTTGACCCTTTCTGCTGGAAATGTTTTTCTTGGAAGCGCCTCCTTATTTGCTTGCCCGGTGGTCTCTGGCGTAGGCCGTGTTGCCTACGTCACAGGGGTTGCGGTAGGACGACAGAGTACAAAATGTAAAATATACATAGTGCTACAGTAAAGTGCAACTTTGACTGGAAAACAATTTAGTAAAAACAACAAAGTGCTATGCGCTCATGCAGAACGTCAGCGCTTCGTGATGGGAGATGAAAAACTAAGTTGAAAATTCCATAAGGAAAAACTTCAAAATCTTACATATTATAATGAACTTTTATTCGTCTAAAAATGTACATAGGTCATTGCAGGTCTCTGAAGGTCTTTTACATTAAATGAAAGGAAACGCTTCTGGTGAATAAAAGATGCAATCTTGTAGTTGTATAGACGGACAAAATACACTCTTTAAAATTACATATTGCTTGTCCCCACGTTTTATGTTTTAAATCTCAGGATTATTTTCATTCTGTTACAAATTCACAATCAGATTTTCAGAACTATCAGTATAGGGCAAGGAATCTGCGAGGAGAAATTATTTCATACGTTTTAGTCTGATATAGAAATGTGTTATACTAAACATTTATTTTTATGCAAATATATACTAACATACATTTTTTTTACCTTAATTGTGTCCATTATTGGCCGTGATACTTCCGTGACTGTTGTACTTCAGTGATATAAAATGAACTCGGCTTCAGTCACAAAAATTGTGTTTTATTGTACACAATGCATTTCGAGGCTTGAGGGCTCATCATCAGGTGCCTCTATGATTTTTATACATGTTTAAAGGCCTGGGCCTGTTAAGATCAAAACATAGTTTGTAACGATATGGAAAGTTTTTGAAAACAGGATCATATAATAAAAGAGTATTAATAATTGACTTAGTTATTAAAAAGTGGTACAGAAGTAAGTGTCGTGCAGTATGATAATTGTCTTTCCTGGAGTACACTTGTATGTGTAAATAATAAACACGAACACTTCCGATCTCGAGACACATTGTGGAATAACAACAACTCAGAGACTTATATCTATGAAGATGTTACACTTCTGTATTACTACAGAGAATATTAGTAATTAAATCAAGGTGTTTAATTTTATATAAATAAAGATTTTTTATATGTAAAAAAGATACAGATTTTTGTATTAAATTTTTCACATTATAAATTTATAAGCTGGTATCATTTTATGTTTGCAGAAACGTTAATTATGGTTGAAGGTTAGCAACTGCTTTATAATGCTAAGTATTTGCGTTACCAGGAAAGAATTCCGTAATAAAGCTACCAACAGAATGAAAGTTTAGTTATGGGTAAATGCATGTCAGGCTTTCTAGCTGATGTATTCATCAACAATATAGAAAATAAATTATTTAGTGGAAAAAAAAACTTACAGAAAAATTGTGTAGTACAGAAGTTATATGGATGACACTCTGCTACTATTTGATAGCACTAAAGAAGAACTCGAAGAACATCTTTCAATTCACTTCACAGAAAATTAAAATTCACAATTGAACATGAAACTAACATAACCATTAATTTTTAGACACAACAATTACAAATGTACAATATGAACATAATTTTTACATTTACAAAAAAAAAATGTTCAGATGTTTGTAAATCTTATGGGAATTAACTGCGGCCGGCCGCGGTGGCCGAGGAGACTGAGGCGCTCCAGTCACGGTCTGCACGACCACTACGGTCGGGGGTTCGAATCCCCCCTCGGGCATGGATATTTGTGCCGTCCTAGTTCGTAAGTAGTTCATAAGTAGTTTGTAAGTTTAGGGACTGATGACCCCGTTGTTAAGTCCCATAAGCTGTACAAACATTTTGAATTAACTGCAGGGTCATCAGTCCCTAAACTTACAAATTACTTATAAACTAATTTATACTAAAGACGACACAAACATCCATGCCCGAGGGGGGATTCGAACCCCCGACGGCGGACGGCCGCGCGCACCGCAGCACGGCGCTCCAGTACGCGCGGCAAATCCGCCGCGGCTTACATTTACAGGAAACCAACTTACACACATATCAAAATACAGCAATCGTCACACTATGCAAGTACACACAAATATTCTGCATTGAGATCCATGTTACACAAAGCACACACAGTACCTTTGAAACCTAAAGCAGTAACACAAAACATAGTCAACTTATTCAAGAACACCAATATTACACTATCTTTCTCCACCAACGCAAACTAGGACACCACTTACCACACATAGTGAACAATAAAAATCCAATTACAGAACCTAGTGGGATATACAAATTACAATGTAACAGCTGCCCTGCATTTTAAATAGGCAAAACTGGAAGAACTTTCCACACACGTTATAAAGCACACACTGATGCTTTTAGACTTAATCATTCTGGCAAATCCACAGTAGCTAACCATCTATACCTCAATAAACACAAACTAATCGACATCCACAGTAACGTAACAGTACTCCACAAACAAATAAAGCGCAAAAAACTTGATTTACTTGAACAGTTAGAAATAGTGTTACATATAGAAAAATATACTGAAAACATGTTAAATGAACAAATAGCATTTAGCAGCTACAGTTTTTTCAATAATTTCAAAAGTTTATTTTTTTCCTGGGAACACAAATACTTAGTGTTATAAATCAATTGCCAACCTACAACCATAATTAATGTTTCTACAAATCTATTATAAAATAATACCAACTTATACATTTATAATGTGAAAAAATTTAACATAAAAATGTGTATCTTATTATAAACAAAAAAAGCAACATCTGTATGTGTACAAAATTAAACACCTTGATTTGTATAGAGAATCTTAGTAATATAGAAGTGGAACATCTTCATAGCTGTAAGTCTTTGAGTTGTTATTCCACGATTTGTCTCAAGATGGGAAGTGTTGGTGTTGATGATTATTCAAATTCAAATGTTTGTATAGCTTACGGGACTTAACTACGGGGCCATCAGTCCCTAAACTTACAAACTACTTATGAACTAGCTACTACTAAGGACGGCACAAATATCCATGCCCGAGGGGGGATTCGAACCCCCGACCGTAGTGGCCGTGGAGACCGTGACTGGAGCGCCTCAATCCCCTCGGCCACCGCGGCCGGCTGATGATCACAGAGGCAACTGATGATGAGCCCTCAGAGCTCGAAATGCATTGTGTACAATAAAATACAATTTTTGTGACTGAAGGCGAGTTCATTTTATATTACTTAAGTAAATATTTGTTTCCTGTTTACTGCATTATCGAGTGTACTACCGGACACAACAATCATCGAGTATCCATGTGAGTAAGGCATGGGAGCCAATACTAAGTTGAATCAAAGAAAAACGTGACATATGAAAGCGAAATGAGGCTGGGATGAAGGGTGGCATACAACTGAGACTCTCACCCCAAACGCCACACATCAAAATTTGTACCGGAGAAACTGAAGGACAAGAGAGCGAGTTAATAAAAATGTAATAAAACGAGACATGCACAAACCAAATTTCGTTGAAATTGCTCCAGGGGTCCCCGAGTTATGCATTTATATCACCCCTTTTCAACTCCCCCCTCCACCCCATCCAGGCCTTAGGGGCTACATGTGGGGAGTTCCTGTTATATTAGCAGGTTGCAAGTGGTATGTGTCCCGAGTTTAATAGAAATTGCTTCCGGCAACACAGAGGTGCACCTATAAATTTATGAGGTATCGCAGACTCTTTCAACAATAGGTAATTTACGCAAATTCCGCCTGTAGGGGCCGTGACGCAATTTTCTGAGCATATCCATCGTGCAGGAACTCCAGTTTTACAAGCAGTGCTCTGTTTGGTCGTCATTGTCACCCCGTGAACTCCCACAAATTGTAGATAGGTAGCTACTACACTCATGCCATTGCTTTGTCATCTGTTACTGCGCTTTATTTAAAATTTCAAGTCTCAAGCTCACTGCAGGAAGCTAGTTTCAATTCGATTTTAAAATTTGTGCTGAACACATTGACAATAAAGCGATCTAATAAAAACGCGTTAATAAACAATAATTTTAACAACAACAAAAATAGACTTCAAAAAAGAAAACTATTCCAAAACAAATTAATATGCACTAAAAAGTAAATAATAATAATAATAATAATTGCGTATTCTTCTACAAATTAATAATCAACTTACTTTTTCTACTCGTCAATATGTAGGTACGATCTATGTGTTAACCACGCAAGAATGTAGGTAGGTACCTACCTACTTTAAATCTGACTCAACACGTACCTATGAATAACAAACAACGATAAAAATATTATTTAGATTTCTCCTAAGTAAAATGAAATGAAAAATATTAGACAACTTAAAAGTCAATTTAGTTATTACAATAATATAATTTAGTTACAAATATTGTTATTTTTGGAGTCGGTGTAAGCCAAGGATACATCCCAATAGACTTCGGTTGTAATATTCTCGTTTTTTTTTTTTTTTTTGCTAGGTATATTGTAGTGCTTCCATGGCTAATACCGACTCCAAAAATTACAATAATTGTAACCACACTATATTATCGTAATAACTTGATTGACTTTTAAGTACTCTAATAGTTTTCATTTCATTTTACTTAGGAGAACATTTTGATCATTGTTTTTTATTCATAGGTATGTGCTGAGTTAGATTTAAAGTGGGCGGTACCTACCTATCTTCTTGCGTGGTAAACAAATAGATCGTACCTACATATTGTTTATTTTTTGATTTTGAGTGATTCTGAAATACAGTAACTAATTTTTCTAAATATTGATAGACCTACTATACGTGCTGCTCATATGAGACATCGGTGTTTAAATGAAACAAACGAAGTAAGGGAGAAACCCCTATCTCAATAGAGGAAATCTACATCGAGGACAATTTCAAAAGAGATTTGTGAAGAGCGCAAAAATATACTTTCGAAAATGCGGCTTTACATGAAAAAAGTTGGTGGATCAGCTTGTAATCTTTCGTAAACACAGGTGTTGCCAAGACAGTAATGCACCACATTTTCCCAGGTGAAAACAAAGTTACGAATGCGTAATGTTACATATGACATATTTGAGTTGCTTGAGAATGCGTGCAAAATTTGTCGCATTTCATGTAGATAGTGTAGCTATAGCAGTGTTTCTAAATGGCGTTTGTAAGTGATGTGTATTACAAGCAACGTGACGTCATTGAATTTCTCGTTGCAAATAAGGTAGATAATGTTGGAAGTTTAATGAGGATTGTCGTGGGTTTTTAATGGAAACGCTTCCGCTCCTTGCAAAGAATGCAGCATATGACTTCCTAACCGAAGACTACCTCTTTCTTACTGTTTACTCAAATGTTGTACAATACACTGCATGTCATTAACATACTGCCCATAAGTCATAATGCATCTGGACGTATAAATAAACAGATTGTAGATGAAGTAGAAGTCATAATTCAGTCTCTAGACCGAAGTCCTTCAACAATCACACATAGAAATTCTGCACGTATAGGTGTTCCATATACAAGAGTATGGCGGAAATTACGTATGCACGGATTCTATCCGTATCATTTACAGCTAATTCAACACCTTCAAGTAGGAAATTAAGATGGACGATTGAAATTTTTCGTTAGATATTTGAAAATCGCCAAGTAATCCCATTTTTACTATTCACTGATGAAGGTACTTCCACTCGTGATGGCATCCTTAACACTCGTAATTAACATCAGTGGTCCGAACATACCATTGTAAGACACACTTTTTTCAGTTCGTTTATACTAACACCCCCTAAAGAATACCTGTTCCTCCTGAAACGCTCTGAAATGTGGAAACACCGTATCCTCTTACAGGACAGCGTTAACCACAATTTCTTGAAAATAAACTTCCAGCGTTATTGAAAGAGATTCCTTTGACTACAGTAATGCGTATGTTCTTCCTGCACATTACTGTCTTGGCAACACTTGTGTTTATGAAAGACTGCAGGCTGATCCACCAACGGAACCTCTTTCTTGAAAGGCGCAACGGGATGCAGTGGCTGAGTATCGTCATGTAGCGGTGGGGACTCTAGAATTCTGACCATTTTCTTTGGCCAACTGCCGTATTGTGAGTCTCTTGTGTGAGCACGGAAGGTATTTTGAGTGCCACTCTCACATCTGCCCCTTCCTGTTCCAATCAGGAATGATTCGCAGAAAGAATGATCTTGACAAGGTACAGTCAATACGTTCTGAGACACGTAAAGGCATACATTCTCTGCCCCTGCATTAGTTGGCCAAAGAAAATGGTCAGAACTTCTAGAGTCCCCAACATGCCATGACGACACCCAACCACTGCTTCCCGTTGCGTCTTCCAGGGTAGAGGTTCCATTGGTGGATAAGCGTGTAGTCTTTCATACACAGCCGGCCGCGGTGGCCGAGGTGACTGAGGCGCTCCAGTCACGGTCAGCACGGCCACTACGGTCGGGGGTTCGAATCCCCCCTCGGGCATGGATATTTGTGCCGTCCTAGTTCGTAAGTAGTTCATAAGTAGTTTGTAAGTTTAGGGACTGATGACCCCGTAGTTAAGTCCCATAAGCTTAACAAACATTTGAACATTTTTTCATACACACAAGTGTTGCCAAGACAGTAATGCACCACATTTTTCCTCAGCCGAAAACTATGTTACGACTGCGGAATATTACATATGAATGATTTGAAGTTGTTTGAGAACTCGTGCAATATTTGATTCACTTCAGGCAGGTAGCGTAGCTGCAGGACTGTTTCAAAATGGCGTTTGTAAGTGATGTGCATCATAAGCAACGTGCCGTCATTGAATTCATCATTGCAAAGAGCGTAGATAATGTCAGAAGTTTAATGAGGATTGTCGTGGTTGATGATATCGTATACAAAGAAGTCACTGGAAAACCGTAGCGAAATGCAGGAGGATCATGAGCGTATCGACGCTTGGTGCAAGGAGTGTTAATTGACCCAAATGTTCAAATGTTTGTTAAGCTTATGGGACTTAACTGCGGGGTCATTTGAACTTTTTTTAAGCATGATGTCCGTACTTGCTTTACAGTTAGGGAGGGTATTTTTTGTCATCTATGCCACTAAAAATGTTGCTATCTCCCGTCGCCGCTCGCACGCATTTACCATACGAACGGAGCTATACATGGAGTTATCACGAAAAGTAAAAAATGCTAAGAAGCTGGTGGTGGAAACTTTGAAGGTCAAGTTTGAACTTCCTCATTTGCCATTGCTTTAAGTTTGTTTGGGTTAGAAACTGAGAACTATATCACAGTAAGTAATAAAAATAGGACACTACATCACATTTTTTTCATACGCTTTGCAGTGTCAGTGTTTATTGATAGAACTAAGCAAATGTCCTTCAGACATACATGCATGTCTGAAGGAACGGACACTGTGGCGACTACAGCTGCTAATGTAAATACAAGAAATGTATTCGCAATTGCGAATATTAATCAGCATCAGCTGTATGGTGTAATGGTGACATATGAAAATTTGTGCCGGGCCGGGATTCGAACTCGGATTTCCCGCTTATCGCGAGCAGTCACGTTTCCATTACGCTACCCGAGCACGCTTCCCAGAACGACCCAAACCTTCATACGCCACACATTGTCTACTGCCCTTGAGTACTCGTACATTCTATGATGTAATTCCCGCACAGGGTGAGACTTTTTAGTATATTTGTTGCAAGCCTTGCTATGACTGATTTTAAATACAATGTGCAGTGTCCGTGTTTATTGATAGAACTAAGCAAATGTCCTTCAGACATGCATGCATTGCTTAGTTCTATCAATAAACACGGACACTGCAGATCGTATTTAATATTCACAGAATACATGACATCAACTGCGATTGGGCTAAGCTGAAAATGTATACCCAGCGGGGATTCGAACCCGGGTCTCCTGCTTTCTAGGCAGTTCCGCTGACCCCTACACCACTGGGGACACAATGATCACCCCACCTGCAAGGACTAGCTAAGTACGCCTCCCGGAGATACAGATTTGTATCTGACGGGAGGCGTGCTTAGGTAGTCCTTGCAGGTTCGCTGATCACCGTGTCCCCAGTGGTGTAGGGGTCAGCGGAACTGCCTAGAAAGCAGGAGGCCCGGGTTCGAATCTCGGCTGGGTATACATTTTCAGCTTTGTCCAATCGCAGTTGATGTCATATATTCTGTGAATATTAAATAATAACAACTGCAGGATCAGAAGTGACGGCTGTTCTTTCGGAACAGACGCCACATGTATATAGATCGTATTTAAAATCAGTCATAACAAGGCTTGCGACAAATATACTAAAATGTCTCACCCTGTGCTGGAATTACATCATAGAATGTACGAGCACTCAAGGGCAGTAGACAATGTGTGGCGTATGAAGGTTTGGGTCGATCCGGGAAGCGTAATGGAAACGCGACCGCTCGCGATAAGCGGGAAATCCGGGTTCGAATGTCACCATTACACCATACGGCGGATGCTGATTAATATCCGCAATTGCGAATACATTTATTGTATTTCCCTTTTTTTCTACTAACACCTCCTAAAGAATTCCTGTTCCTCCTGAAACACTCTGCAATGTGGAAAGTAATGGTCCTAAAACACTTCCTTGGGGGACGTCAGCTGCTACTGGCACGTGGGAAGACTGGTCTCGGCTGTAAATGGCAGTAGGAGCATTAAACAGCATGTTTGCAGCTGCGACTGTGACGCGGCATGCGGTGCCGTCAGTCTGCAGTCTCGCGCTGACGCCGCGCCGCTGCTGGTAATGCGCTGTCTTCCAGGCTGGCAGTTAATGACGTTGGCACGCACCACATCTGCAGCCAATTATGTCACTGGGGGTAATAGCAACGCCACCTAGATTAACAGCGCCCGCGCGCTGCCTGCCAAGTGTACTCACATTAACAGCGCCAGTTTACTATTGTTTAGCTTAGTGCTGAACTTGGAAAAACGTGAATATTGCAAAGTGTGTTTCTGAATAGTTTAAATATTATTTATGTGATGTACAGTTCAAATTCGAGTTGGTAGCAGATAAAATATCGAATATGGTCAACTAATGAAATAAGTATATAAAAACTGCCGCGGTGGAGTAGCCGAGCGGTCTAAGTCGCCTCGCTGCGGAGCGCGCGGTTACTCGCCGTCGGAGGTTCGAGTCCTCCATGGGGCATGGGTGTGTGTGTTGTCCTTAGGTTAGTTTACATTAGTTTGAGTAGTTTGTAAGCTACGGACTGATGACCACGCAGTTTAGTCCGATAGATTTACAAACATTTGAACATATAAAAACTAAACTGTCGTACAGGCCTCGAAAGGCCCATCAGACACCGACAGACCGTCGTCTCTTCCTCCACCATAAAGCGTCAATTGATGAGATGTGTCGGTTTTGTTGACCTGAGCCACTACTTGGCCTCAGAAAAGATGAGTGCACCACACTTGCCAACAGCAATCTGTAGACCCGGACGGTCACCCATCCAAGGGCTGGCCAAAGCCGACAACGCTGAACTTGGGTGATCAAGTGGGAACCGGTGTATAAACTGCGGCACGACTGATCTCTCATAAATATATCCACTACTGGTCATTAAAACTGATACACCAAGAGGAAATGCAGATGATAAATGGGATTTCATTGGACAAATATACTAGAACTGACATGTGACTACATTTTCACGCAATTTGGGTGCATACATCCTGAGAAATCAGTACCCATAACAACCACGTCTGATCAAAATAACGACCTTGATACGCCTGGGCATTGAGCCAAGCAGAGCTTGGATGGCGTGTACAGGTACAGATGCCCATGCAGCTTCAACACGATACCACAGTTCATCAAGAGTAGTGACTGGCGTATTGGGACGAGCCAGTTGCTCGGCCACCATTGACCAGACGTTTTCGGTTGGTGAGAGATCTGGAGAATGTGCTGGCCAGAGCAGCAGTCGACCATTTTCCGTGTCCAGAAACGCCCGTATAGGACCTGCAACATGCGGTCGTGCATTATCCAGCTGAAATGTAGGGTTTCGCAGGAATCGAATGAAGGGTAGAGCCACGGGTCGTAACACGTGTGAAATGTAACGGCTACTGTTAAAGTGCCGTCGATACAAACAAGAGGTGACCGAGACGTGTAACCAGTGACACCCTATACCATCACGCCGGGTCATACGCCAGTATGGCGATGACAAATACACGCTTCCAATGTGCGTTCACCGCGATGTCGCCAAACACGGTTGCGACCATCATGATGCTGTAAACAGAACCTGGATTCATTCGTAAACATGACGTTTTGCCATTCGTGCACCCAGGTTTGTCGCAGGCGCTCCTGTCTGTGATGCAGCGTCAAGGGTAACCGCAGCCACGGTCTCCGTGCTGATAGTCCATGCTGCGGCAAACTTCATCGAACTGTTCGTACACATGGTTGTTGTGTTGCAAACGTCCCCATCTGTTGACTCAGGGATCGAGACGTGGCTGCACGATCCGTTACAGCCATGCGGATAAGATGCCTGTCATCTCGACTGCTAGTGATATGAGGCCGTTGGGATCCAGCACGGCGTTCCGTATTGCCCGCTTGAACCCAGTCATGGATCAGTCATGGGATCAGGATCAACGCGAGCAGCAATTTCGCGATACGATAAACTGCAATCGCGATAGGCTACAATTCGACCTTTATCAAAGTCGGAAACGTGATGGTACGCATTTCTCCTCCTTACACGAGGCATCACAACAACGTTTCACCAGGCAACGCCGGTCAACTGCTGTTTGTGTATGAGAAATCGGTTGAAAACTTTCCTCATGTCAGCACGTCGCAGGTGTCGCAAACGGCGCCAGCCTTGTGTGAATGCTCTGAAAAGCTAATCATTTGCATATGACAGCATCTTCTTCCTGTCGGTTAAATTTCGCGTCTGTAGCAAGTAATCTTCGTGGTGTAGCCATTTTAATGGCCAGGAGTGTACGAACGCAAATTTGAAATGTGAATAAATAATACTGAAATCACTCAAAACGGTCTGTGCAACTTTCACATATTCCAAAGCTCAGCACGATGCTACACAACATTAACCGTTTGCTGTTGTTGTGACTACTCTTGGCAGGCGGCGCACAAGCCTTGTTAATCACCATGGCGTTGGTAAAACACTTCTGCCTGCTGCAGTTTTATATCAGCATCAGACTGAGTAGAGGATGTTTCACTGTAGCCGGATAGTGTGCGCATTAGCTATTGTTTCACTAGTGCTTCGCCGTACCATTACAATGACCACCAGCTATACAACCCGCGCCCTGTGGAGGAAGTGGTGTTTTTTCCTGACCTACAAACGGCCGATCCATCTGCCGCCATGGGAGTCAATAGTTTTGATAGGGTTTATGTACTCGTAGTTTGATACCAAGTTTTTTTGTCTTCAAAATTACTTCAATAAATGAAATTACAGTGCAATCAGATCAAATGTATGTTTATCTGTTTGTCCAAAACAGATGAAAATCAGATTGTTTCTATTATTTTAACTGGTTTCGGATTCCATATTCATCATCAGACCAGTTCCCCAACAGCAAGTGTTGCACACATGATCAGCTAGTGAAAACGTAATCATTCGAAGTCACATCCAAATAAAATCGATCAAAATGCTCATTATAACCATGATTACGGTGCAACAGCGAAACTGACGAGCTGCACATAACCGCTACGAGTCCTTGCGCACGTCGCTCGTAAAATATCATCGTGACGAACTTCATGCCAGGTCCACTTGTCTCACGCTGATATCTGGCCATACTTTGACAGCATGTAGACTGAGCTCATAGTGACGGGAGGAAGGAAGGAAAATTAGCGTTTAATTTCCCGTCGACAGAATGCTAATTAGAGACGAAGCATAAGCACGGATTGTTTAAGTATTGGGAAAGAAATCGATCGTGCCCGTTCGAAGTGAACATCGCGCCATTTGTCTGGAGTGATTGAGAGAACCCATGGAAAACCTAAATCTGGATGACCAGAGGCGGATCTGAACCACCGTCATCATGAATGCGAGTTCATGGTGGTCAGGCGTACGATCAACATGCGGTCAATATCTGTGGTGCTACGCTTCCTTTCTCGGCAACATAACAATCTGATTCCCGTGCTGCCTTACGTCCATTACCATACCCGTGTTCATACACAAAAGTAATGACTGCTTGCTCACGAAATGAATATCCTACCATGTTTAAACGGAGCACTGCCAGTAAACGCACAACCTGTGGTACATACACACAATGTGCATGTAAACAACGAGTCAATCGGCTGCATGGATCTACATCTACATTCATACTCCGCATCCACATCACGGTGTGTGGCGGAGGGTGCTTTGCGTGCCATTGTCCTATTCCAGTCGCATATGGTTCGTGGGAAGAATGATTGCCTATATGCCTCTGTGTGGACCCCAAATCTCTGATCTTATCCTTGTGGTCGCTTAGCGAGAGATATGGAGGAGGAAACAATAAATTGGTTAACTCTTCATGAAACTTTGCGTCTCGGAACTTTGACAAGAGTGCGTACCGCGATACAGAACTCCTCTCTTGCAGCGTCTACCACTGGAGTTTCTTAATCATCTATGTGACGCTTTCACGCTTACTAAATAAGCCCATAACGAAGCGTGCTGCTCTCCGTTGGCTCTTCTCTATGTCTTCTGTTAACCCTACCTGGTACGGATCCTACACGGATGAGCAACACTCAAGCGACAAGAGTTTTGAAAGCCACTCCCTTTGTTCGAACACTACACTTCCTGAGGATTCTTCCAAGGAATCTCAATCTGGCATCTACCTTGCCCACGACTGATTTTATATGGCCGTTCCAATTCTGATCGCCCCCTTACGTCTACTCCCAGATATTTTATGGAAGTAACTGCTTCCAGTGTTTGTCCTCTATTGCTTAGTTGTATAATAAAGGATCTTTATATGAACGCAACACTTTACACTCGTTTATGTAGAGGCTCAATTGCCATTCCCTACACCATGCGTCAATACGATGCAGATCCTTCTGCATTTCGCTACCCTTTCCCAGTGTTGCGATTTCTCGATAAACTGCAGCATTATTCGCGAAAAGCCTCATTGAATTTCCGATGTTATCTACTACGTCATTCATATACAGGGTGTCCCAGCTATCTTGTCCACCCAAAATATCTCTGGAACAATAACAGCTATTGGAAAACGACTTTCTCCGGTATCAATGTACGGCTGGGGCCCATGAATGTACATATTCGGAAACATTCTAAAACGAAAGCAAATGTGTTTTTTGACACAAACTTATATATTTTTTTAAATGGACACCCTATATTTTTTCTTCGGCAATCCATAGCATGACAAATCACATAAACAATGGCGTTGATTGCATCGCAATATTCCAATTACATCCCGAGATATTGCGACGCGAAGTTGACGCTTGAAATACGTGAAACGCGCGGCTAGCGCTCGTCCTGAGCAGCACGGGGTTCTCGCCTGAGTCTCAGGACGTTTATGTGATTATCATGCTATGGATTGCTGAAGAAAAAATATAGGGTATAAAAAAAAAAAAAAACAAAAAAAAAAACATAAGTTTGTGTTAAAAAACACATTTGCTTTCGTTTTAGAATGTTTCCAAATATGTACATTCATGGGCCCCAGCCGTACATTGATAACGGCGAAAGTAGTTTTCCAATAGCTGTTATTGTTCCAGAGATATTTTGGGTGGACAAGATAGCTGGGACACCCTGTATAACGCGCTGTGGCACGCCGAAAATAATTTTAACGTCTGGAGACATCTCTCCGTTGACAATGGCATGTTCCGTTCTGTTAGCTAGAAACGCCACACAGTTATCTGATATTCCATATGCTCGCATTTTGTTCAACAGGCGACGGTGCGATACGGTATCGAGCGCCTTGCGGAAGTCAAGAAACACGGCGTTTATATGGGACCCTGCATCGGATAACTGAAGTTGCCAGGTTTTATCTAATAAAGCTGTTGAAGGACTAGTTTTAGGACATATATTTAAACGAATTGTTTTCTTCTTTTAGTTAGAGAGTCTGTCCCGTACATATACACCCTTGTATACCCACTATAAAGCGTAACGTGATATTTTCTCAATGAAACGGCATTCAGATGTTATTTCTAATAATAATATGGTTTTCTATTCCGCAGGACCTAACTGAGGAGTAAGACTCCATGGTCATGGAACAAGTATATACATGAAGTTTAACACAAGAATGGTAATAGAAAATTTTTAAGTATCCTATGCACACGACACTCTTAAGCCTAAGTTAAAATAATCAATAAAGAAAAAAATTAATTATCTTAATTGCTTAATTTTTCTAGGAGTTCCTCGACAGAATAAAAGGAGTGAGCCATGAGGTAACTCTGCAAATAAGATTTGAAAGTGTGTGGGTTAGTGCTAAAATTCATTAGTTCTTGTGGCAGTTTGTTGAAAATGGATGCTGCAGAATACTGCACACCTTTCTGTACAAGTGTGAAGGTGGTGTGATGCAAATGTAGATTTCACTTCTGCCTAGTATTCACCGAGTGAAAGTCGTGGGAAATAAGCTGATATTATTAACAACAAACGACATTAAAGAAAAAACGTATTAAGACGCGTCTCAAAATTCCCAGACTACTGAAAAGGGGTCGACATGAAATTCGTGAACTTACACCACATATTGCTCGAACCGCCCGTTTCTGAGACAAAAATATCCTTTATGTTTCAGTCGACTCCCCCCCCCCCCCCCAAAAAAAAAAAAATAAAACGCCGTACGTTATATGTGACTGAAAGTAAGCGTAGTAGAGTAAATCACTTATTTCAGATATTGTTATAATGGTAAATAAAGCATAATTTAGCTTTGGAACAAGCTCCTGAACACGGGCTTTTCACGACAGCTTACTGTCTATCTGAACTCCTAGAAATTTAAATCTGAACACCCAGAAATTTAAATTGTTCAATCTCACTTATCATATGCCCATTATGTGTAGTCAAAATGGCTGAAGAGATATCCGTTGCCTAAGCTTTCCATATATATATTATATAAAAAATGAGATACTCGTTACATTCTTTGTGCGTATGAAATGTCAGAAGTCACCTGGCTTGTAACCTTCCAATAATATGCCCACCCTTGTCACCTCCTTCTCACGATTCCATTTCTGTGGGAGAATTTCATTTAGTTACTTTCCTTGATACTGATTTCAACTGATTATCACTACTACAACTGTATCATCTACATCTACATAGATACTCTGCAAATCACGTTTAAGTGCCTGGCAGAGGGTTCATTAACCACTTTCATAACTTTTCTCTACCGTTCCATTCTCTAATAGCGTGCGGGAAGAAAGAACACCTAAATCGTTCCGTTTTAGATCTGATTTCTCTTATTTTATTGGGATGGTCATGTCTCCCTAAGTAGGTGGGAGCTAGCAAAATATTTTCACATTCAGAAGTAAAAGTCGGTGATTGAAACTCCGCAAACATATCACGCCACAATGAATAACGTCATTCTTTTAATGATTTTCACCCCAATTCGTGCAACATTTCCGTGACTCTTCCCCCCCCCCCTCCCCCGTAACGTGATAAAACAAAACGAGCTGCCCTTCTCTGAACCTTCTCAATATCTTCCGTCAGTTCCACCTGGTGAGGGTCCCACACTGGGCAACAGTACTCCAGGAGAGGACGCACGAGTGTAATAAAGGCAGTCTCTTTGGTGGAGCTGGTGCATCTTCGAAGCGTTCTGCCAATGAAACGTAACCTTTGGTTCGCCTTCTCTCCAGTCCAAGTTGGTCGTAATTGTAGCTCCTAAGTATTTGGTAGAATTTACGACCTTAAGGTTTGACTGATTTATCGCGTAATTGAAGTTGAGCGGATTTCTTTTAGTGGTCATGTGTATTACTTCATACTTTTCTTTATTTATTGTCAATTGCCAATTTTCGCACTATGTAGAAATTTTGTCTAAATCGCTTTGCAGTTGCTTTTGATCATCTGTTGACTTCACTAACCGATAAACGACAGCATCATCCGCGAACAGTCTAAGGGAGCTATTCAGATTGTCTCCTAAATCGTTTATAAACACAAGGAAGAGTAGGGGACCTATAACGCTTCCCTGTGGAACGCCAGATATCACTTCTGTTTTACTCGATGACTTACCGTCAATTACAGCGAACTGTGTCCTTTCTGATAGGAAATCGTGAATCCAATCCCACAGTTGTGGAGATATTCCATAAGCACGCAATTTCATTAGAAGCCGCTTGGGGAGTACAGTGTCAAAAGCCTTCCGGAAATCCAGAAATATGGAATCGATTTGAGATCCCTTGTCGATGGCACTTAACACTTCATATGAATAAAGGGCAAGCTGTGTTTCGCAAGAGCGATACGTTCTGAGTACAACTCTAACAAATCGCAGAGGTACTTCTGTCCAGACATTACCCGCATCCGATGAGGGAGAATTCGTTCAGGGTAAAGTGTGGACTCGAAGGACTACTGTCGGGTCGGTGGAGGGGGGGTGGGCAGGAGGAGAGGGGGGGCAGGGGAGGGGAGCTGAAGTGGGAGGGAGGGGGTGGCCATTACCCACCCGTAAACGGCTTACAGGTACTGCGCTATACTTGACAGGATTAATTACATTAATTACCCTGCCCAGAAACACCTCCCCAGATCAACTCTTACTGAAGATAGCCCTCACGTTGCTGGTTGAGAACGTGGCACGAAAACATGCCTTTCCGTCGCGAGGAAACGGTGAGTGGGGAGAACAGAGTTTTTTCAAACAATTTTCCGAATCGACCACAAAAGTTTTCCCCGCGTAATAACTGTTTGTAATCTTCTCGGGTTTGCAGCCGGATACTAAAGTCAACTTGACACAATATTTCAGCGGCGCAACTGCCCGCCATCCTCAGGTGAGCTTGCTAATAGAGAATCTCGCCGGAACTGAGTTCCCAGTGCAATCGGCGGTTCCTTTATACGTCGAGGAAGACCCATAGCGCGTGCGCAAGAAGTGACAGTAACTGCCCTCTGGCCCACAAGACATACAGCGCTCCGGTGGTAGAGTCCGGCGAAATCGATAATCGATGATAAAGAAAATTATTATTCAAAATGTTCAAATGCTTGTATAGCTTAAGGGACTTAACTACGGGGTCATCAGTCCCTAAACTTACAAACTACTTATGAACTAACTAATACTAAGGACGGCACAAATATCCATGTCCGAGGAGGGATTCGAGCCCCCGACGGCAGTGGCCGTGCAGACCGTGACTGGAGCGCCTTAGTCCCCTCGGCCGGCAATTATTATTCAGATTTCTGAAGTACCAACCGTTGTTTTTTAACATCAGATAACAAAGGGTTCCAGGATTTACTAAGAAGGTAGTCTTTGTCACTGTTGATCAGATTGTCAGATAATTCGAGATTCGATTATCTGACAATGTGATCAACATAGACAAAGGCTAACTTCTTAGTAAATCCTGGAACCCTGTGTTATCTGATGTTAAAAAAGAACGGTTGGTACTTCAGATATCTGAGTAATAATAATTGCCGGACGCGGTGGCCGTGAGGACTGAGGCGCTCCAGTCACGGTCTGCACGGCCACTACGGTCGGGGGTTCGAATCCCCCCTCGGGCATGGATATTTGTGCCGCCTTTAGTATAAGGTAGTTTATAAGTAGATTGTAAGTTTAGGGACTGATGACCCGTAGTTAAGTCCCATAAGCTATACAAACATTTGAACATTTTTGAATAATAATTTTCTTAGCATCGATTATCGATTTCGCCGGACTATACCACCGGAGCGCTGTATGTCTTGTGCGCCAGAGGGCAGTTACTGTCACTTCTTGCGCACGCGCTATGGGTCTTCCTCGATGTATAAAGGAGCCGCCGATTGCACTGGGAACTCAGTTCCGGCGAGATTGTCTATCAGCAAGCTCACCTGAGGATGGCGGGCAGTTGGGCCGCTGAAATATTGTGTCAAGTTGACTTTAGTATCCGGCTGCAAACCCGAGAAGATTACATACAATTTTCTGAATCATCTGTTACCTTCTGACGTCAGACGGGATTTACTGTAGCAAACTCTTGGAGAAAAGTGTACCCTGATTGATGCTATTCTCGAAATATCACAGGAAAGGAATTTATGTAACATTATATTGGCTTGCTATTGTGCAAAGTGTACTAACGTTTATAAGATTGGCAATTTCGGCCGTTCTGGGAAGAGAAGCTGGTCTGCGCAGCAATAGCGGAGGCCTAGTGGAGCTGTCGTCTGGCCGACGACTCTAGTATGTATTTGCCAAGGGTGGAATAATTTCCGGAGTTCTGCGTTAAGCCGTCCTGATGGCGAGTTTGCGCACTAGGGATACAGCTGACTGATGTTGGTATTTGCATACCCGTATTATCGCGTCCACTGCGAAGACTATATTTGCTGGTAAGCATATTCGCAGCACCGGCGTGTTAATTGGGAACTCAGCCTTGTATGTTTACGCATACATGCAGAGTGGTCCATTGATAGTGACCGGGGCAAATATCTCATGAAATAAGCATCAAACGAAAAAACTACAAAGAACAAAACTTTTCTAGCTTGAAGGGGGAATATAGATGGCGCCATGGTTGGCCCGCTAGATGGCGCTGCCATAGGTCAAACGGATATCAACTGCATTTTTTAAAATAGGTACCCCCCATTTTTATTACATATTCGTCTAGTACGTAAATAAATATGAATGTTTTATTTGGAACACTTTTTCGCGTTGTGATAGATAGCGCTGTAATATTAACAGACATATTGCTCACAATTTTAGATGAACAGTGGGTAACAGGTAGGTTTTTTAAATTAAAACAGATCGTAGGGCCACGGTGGAGTAGCCGAGCGGTCTAAAGCGTCTCGCTGCGGAGCGCGCGGTTACTCGCCGTGGAGGTTCGAGTGCTCCCTGGGGCATGGGTGTGTGTGTTGTACTTAGGTTAGTTTACCTAGGTTTAAGTAGTTTGTAAGCTACGGACTGATGACCATGCAGTTTGGTCCGATAGATTTACAAACATTACCAAACATTATTACGTTTGAACTTTATTTCGGTTGTTCCAATGTGATACATGTACTTTTGTGAAATTATCATACGTTATGAGAACGCATGCTGTTACTGCGTGATTACCTGTAATTACCTCATGACTTCAATAAATACTCAAAGTGATGTCCTTCAACTTAAATGCATTTGGCAATATGCGTAAAGAAATTTCTCTCAACAGCGAGTAGTTCGCCTTCACTAATGTTCTCACATGCATTGACGCATGTTTTCAGGCGTTGTTGGTGAATCACTATAGCAAACATCCTTCAATTTTTCCCACAGAAAGAAATCCGTGGTTGTAAGATGCGCTGAACGTGTGGGCAATGGTATGGTGCTTCTACGACCAATCCATCTGTCATTAAATATTCCACTTAAGACCGCTTCAACTGCACGCGAGCCATGTGCCGGACATCCATCACGTTGAAAGTACATCGCCATTCTGTCATGCAGTGAAACACCTTGTAGTAAAATCGGTAGAACATTACGTAAGAAATCAGCATACATTGCACCATTTACATTGCCATCGAGCCGGCCGCGGTGGCCGAGGTGACTGAGGCGCTCCAGTCACGGTCAGCACGGCCACTACGGTCGGGGGTTCGAATCCCCCCTCGGGCATGGATATTTGTGCCGTCCTAGTTCGTAAGTAGTTGATAAGTAGTTTGTAAGTTTAGGGACTGATGACCCCGTAGTTAAGTCCCATAAGCTTAACAAACATTTGAACATTTTTGAACATTGCCATCGATAAAATAGGGGCCAATTATCCTTCTTCCCATAATGCCGCACCATACATTAACACGCCGAGGTCGCTGATGTTCCACTTGTCACAGCCATCGTGAATTTTCCGTTGTCCAATAGTGTATATTTTGCCGGTTTACGTTACCACTGTTTGTGAATGACGCTTCGTCACTAAACAGAACGCGTGTAAAAAAATTTATTATCGTCCCATAATTTATTTTGTTCCCAGTGGCAAAACTGTACACAACGTTCAAAGTCTTCACCATCCAAATCCTGATGCATAGAAATATGGTACGGGTGAAATTTATGTTGATGTAGAATTCTCAACACCGACGTTTTTAAGAGTCCCGATTCTCGCTCAGTTTGTCTGTTACTGATGTGCGGACTAGCCACAACTGCAGCTAAAACACTTACTTGGGCATCATCATTTGTTGCAGGTCGTGGTTGACGTTTCACGTTGCGGCTGAACACTTCTTGTCTCATTAAAAAACGTAACTATCCGACGAAATATCCGGACACTTGGTGATGTCTGCCAGGATAATGATCAACATACATTTCACAGGCCCGTTGGGCATTTTGATCACAATAGTCATACATAAATACCATATCGACCTTTTCTGCAATTGGTAAAAGGTCCATTTTAACACGAGTAATGTATCACGAAGCAAATACCGCCCGCACTGGTGAAATGTTACGCGATACCACGTAGCCTACTTATACGTTTGTGACTATTACAGCGCCATCTATCACAAAGCGAAAAAAGTGATCCAAATAAAACATTCATATTTATTTACGTACTATACAAATATGTAATAAAATGGGGATACCTATTTAAAAAAATGAAGTTGACATCCGTTTGACCTATAGCAGCGCCATCTAGCGGGCCAACCATAGCGCCATCTGTTTTCCCCCTTCAAGCTAGAAAGGTTTTGTTATTTGTAGATTTTTCGTTTGATGCTTATTTCGTGACATATTTGGCCCGGTCACAGTCAATGGACCACCCTGTATATATGGACCGTTTGTTCTTTCGAACATATCCGAAGACACGACACGACATAAACTAGCTGAAAACCCGTCGTCATCCGGTTACTTATTTATTTCAGTCTTAAGTTAGTCCATCTCTCCTTCCTTTTTCTCTTTCTGTCCACCTTCTCTTTCATTCTCTCACTGTTCATGTCCTCCTACTCCTCTCCCTCTGCCCATCTCCTCATTTCCCATCTCTCTGTTCATCTCCTCGTATCCTTCTATCTGCCCATATCCACCTTCTCATTTCTCTTCCAGTTACCTCTTCGCCTCTCCGACGAACTCCTCCAACTCCTCACTCCATTGCCTACTCCATCTGTGAAAAATTATATAACTATTTTACCTCTCATCGTCATCAGTAAAGTGGTATCTACGTTTTTTCAAGTACTCTCCGCCATGCAGCGTATGATATCTTAGGTAGACAGTGAGTCTGTTCTCATTTTGAAGGTTATGTGTGTAAAATTTCATTAAGATGGAAATAAAACCCTAGATTTTGTCGGAGTTCGTAAAGTAAGTACACTCTACCAAGCACCATACTAAATTTTGTGGACAGTGACTTTCCTCTTGTTTTTAAAATCAAGTGTGTCAAGTTGCATCGCAATTGGATAAACGGTACGTCAGCGCATAAAATACGAACAAACATACAAACAAACATTCATTTTTGTACATAGTGATTCACGAAGATATGCAAATATATTAATTTGTTACTCTACAGAAACAAAATAAAAAAGTTCAAATAAACAAAGGTCCTCAAATGTTTTGTTACAGAGTTACGACTAATAAAATATTTTGCCTGAAATTTAGCGACCTCCCTAATTGAAACTGTACGAGGTTAAAGTAAAGCACAATTACCATTTATTTTGTTATTATTGATCTGGTGAATCTGATAAAACATGTCCCGGGCGTGTATCTGCAGTAGCTTTCCAGAGAAGCAAAATAATAATAATAAAAATAATAATAATAATAATAATAATAATAATTTGTGAAAGTTTGCTTCCAGACAATTGCAAAAAGTGTAATTTTGAAAAATGATGTTAATAAAGTTAACTAAAACTGTATTAATGAGGTTTTTTTCTGGTTTAACATGAATTTACGTGTGTTATGGTATTAATAGGAGATTTTCTGACACATTCATACAGACTAGGCCTGGTCTCCTGCTAACTAGACAGTTGCACTGATCAGTATGTCAACATGACACATAGATCATTACAACTTCATGGACTACTGTAGCACATCTCCAAATGTTTATAAACTAATGAAGCCTAGCTGCATAGGTCATCGGTCGCAAGACTTACAGGCTACTTAAACTAACACATACAATTATGCCCGAGGGAGGACTCGAAACTTCAACGGGGAGCGGCAGCGCAGTCCGTAGGAAGACGCCTTAGACCTCGCGGCCATTCCCGTGCGGCAACGTGCCCCCCGTAACGCTAAAATTCTCGACTTATCCACATACTGCTGACGCAATGCCCCAAGCCATTTGTTATCATTACTCAAGGCGATTCGCCCATTCCCGTCAGACATATGCAAAAGAACAGACATGTGAAGGATTGGGAGGGTGAAGGGGAAGGGAGCTTAGAGTTTAACGTACCGTCGACGGTGTGGTCATTAGAGACGGAGATCACGCTCGGATGTTTGCGTAAGTATGGGGGAGGAAATCGTCCGTGCCCATTTGAGTGGAGTGATCTAGGAAAAGAACGGGAAACTTAAGGCTGGATGGCTGGGGGTGGATTTGAACCACCGTCGTCCCGAATGCGAGTCCTGTGTGTTACCACTGAGCCACTTCGCTCGGTGCGAAGGATTCTTCAGTGCCGGCTGCAGTGGCCGAGCGGTCTGCCGCTCCAGTCACAGTCTGCACGGCCGCTACGGTCGGGGGTTCGAATCCCCCCTCGAGCATGGATGTTTCTGTCGTCTTTAGTATAAGGTAGTTCATATGTAGTTTGTAAGTTTAGGGACTGATGACGCCGCATTTAAGTCCCTTAAGCTTAACAAACATTTGAACATTCTTCATTGTAGTTGCCCACTACGCTCGAACAACCCCTGCTGAAATCGGTGAAATGACGCGATAGTGGGGATAGTGGGCGGGGACACTTGGTCAGTACTTTGTGGATAAATTGAGGATTTGGGTGTGACGGCAGGTGTGCTGGGTTGAAGTGGCGATCACTGTGACCGGGTGGTATAGTCTTCAGCGCACATACCTAATAATCAGTAAACTAGGTTGTTGAATTTTCCGCCTTTATGTAACTTAATGCCCACTTCCAAACAAAACTTAAAGTCTTGCAGGAGACTAATCTGGTTAACACAGCATACAAAACCAATACTGACTGGTCGTTATATGTTATATTAATACTGAAAGTAGTTAAGTGTGGGGAAAGAATGTCAGAGAACTGGCAGGGTCCGCCAATTGAAAGGTGTAAGTGTGTGGGTGCAGTGGTAGGAAAAGGAATCCTGGTAGGGTTTGCAAAATGAAAGGTGGGGGTCGTCAATTAAGGGTGTTTCCTGGAGTTTTGAAACACAAGGGAGATTATAGACAGGTAGTGGACAACCCTCCACAGTGATCAAGACGACTACTGATATTATTTCTTAGAGATTACCAAGCATAAAACAATTGAATAGATGTATTTAATTTCATAACGATGTTTTTGAAAGCCTGTCATTGTGTTATTCACACCAGTTTTATGAATTTTTATGTAATATTTTTTCTTAAAAACACCCAAAGATACATGTTGTGTTCTCAAGATAATAAATGGGTATTTATCTAGAGTTTACTTAAGTAGTTAGCTCCCTGAGAATCATATCTTATGATTCATCATGGCTTAAATACATCATTTTACATAGAGAAAACGCAACAGTTACTTGTTTCTAATGCTCAACATTATGCGTTTCGAGCATTTATTCCCATCTTAAGATGCTTTTTGTTACATAATTTGTAGTTATTGTGATGTCTCCATTTGTGGTCACTACACTGTTCTTGTAACATGATTGTTATGTGCGAGACTCTGTACAATGAAGGCACAATACCTTCTCGAGTCAAAAGCACATGGCAGGAGAAACAGAACAAAACAAATAGAGATATCACAATAAATACTAAGTATGTAACAAAAAGAATCTGAAGATGGAATAAATTCTCGAAACGCGTAATGCTGAGCATTACAAATAAGTAACAGGTGCGTTTTCTTGATATGAAAAAATGTATTTAAACCCTGATGAACCATAAGTTGATGATGATCTGGGGGCTAACTACTTAAATGATTTCAGTAAACTCTAGATAAATCCCGATTGATTATCCTGAGAACACAACATGAGTCTCTGGGTATTTTTAAGAAAAAATCATTACATAACAATTCATTCAAAAATAATGAAACAATTTAGTTAAGAACTTCACAGATTTGAGATTCGACTGTCCCCAGCTGAGTGGAAAGTTGTGCTCAGTTAATGATTATAACTTTATGACCATCATCAAACATACCATTGAAACTATTGAATTTGTTTTCATAACATGAGCTCTGTTCAAATGTTTGTTAAGCTTAAGGGATTTAACTGCGTGGTCATCAGTTCCTAAACTTACAAACTACTTATGAACTGCCTTATACTAATGACGACACATACATTCATGCCCGAGGGGGGAATGGAACCCCCGACGGAAAGGGCCTTGCGCATTTGAGCATAGCGCCTCAATACGCTCTGCCGCTCCGCCGCGGCCATGAGCTCTGTCAGAAGGCTGAATTTAAGTAATCGGTCCCTAAATATACGCTCCCTAAATAATGTGGACGTGTGTCCCTCGCCGTTTCTGTTTAATGAGTGCTAGCCCTACTTAATAATATCTGCGCACTGCTCGTCAAAAAAAAAAAAAAAAAAAAAAAAAAAAAAAAAAAAAAAAAAAAAAAAATGTTCAAATGTTTGTAGATCTATCGGACCAAACTGCGTGGTCATCAGTCCGTAGCTTACAAACTACTTCAACCTAGGTAAACTAACCTAAGGACAAACACACACACCCATGCCCCAGGGAGGACTCGAACCTCCACGGCGCACTGCTCGTCCACACTCTGTCCTTGCCAGCATTATTCTCGCTGCTCACTCGAAACAAAATCCGCGGTCACGAAATCTATGGTCGGATTACGGATACGGAGCGATAAAACTCATAGTATCAGCCGCTGCGATCTCGGTAGCCGCAGTGACTACTATTTCTCAAGTTGGGTTACATGTTGCCAAACATTAGGTATAGTTGTACACGTTATCGCTGAGTGCACAGGTGACATCAGAACTGAGAGTAGAGCGCGTCGTGCGACAAAAATAGCACAGATGAACCTTACTCTTTGCAGACTCATAGTACCAGGTCATCTTCCGAAACAAACTCCGAAAGCTGCACCAAGCTCCACACCACAGTCTAACGAAATAAGTAAATTGTAACATCAGACACTGTCTATGAGGAGTGCGACTGGATTTTTTTTTTTTCAAATTAAGATATTTAAACAATGCAGTTATGTGTCACAGTCGCTATATTTCTTATAATATTTATTTATTTTGTACAACTAGTTTCAGTGAAGCTATGTCACCATTTTCAAGTACTTCTGTATCAAAAAATAAAATATCCTGTCTAAAACAATGGCTTACTACATCAAGTTGTTAAATCATTCCTGTAATAAGAGAACAGGTCTGGGCTGAATTATTATAAGGTTTGTTCCTATGAACAAGAGAACAAATAAGTGTTCATAGGAACAAAGCCTATAATAATTCAGCCCAGACCTGTTCTCTTATTACAGGAATGTTTTAACAAGAGAACAAATACGTGTTCATACGAACAAGGCTTATAATAATTCAGTCCAGTCCTGTTCGCTTATTACAGGAATGATTTAACAACCTGATATAGGAATCCATTGTATTAGACAGGATATTTTATTTTTACTATTTTCATTTTTTATAATCACTTTACTAGTACAGAGCCAGTACTTTAACTTTGTGAAGAGTGTTTTTGTAGAGGATCAAAAATGTCTCTGGTGATACAGGAATACTTGAAAATGGTGACATATCTTCACTGAAACTGTTGTACAAAATAAATAAATGTTATAAATAATATAACGACTGTGGCACATAAGTACATTGTTTAAATGCCTTCATTTAAAAAAAGGTAAAGCTGCGAAACCACTGGAGCTGTAAAGCGACTGTTCTCCACCAGTGCCCACAAGTTACTTCTGAAACCTTTCTCCAAAAACGTTCTCCTTCCCTCTCCCCAGAAAAAAAGCCCCTCAAAAACTCGGGACCCAATCTTAGCAAGATTCTGAGCGACTGCTTTCTCATAGAATTCTGTCGGTGGCTTTGAACCCGCCAAAGTTCGTCTACACTATTTTCTACCTTGGCACCACTATTTTAGGACCCAAATGCAACCTCGAGGGAGGCCTGGCGAAGACCCGCTCGTTCGTTTCGCATGTACCACGACACGGCGGTTACGACTTTCTATGATGCGGTGGGAAAGGTAGGGCAAAATAGCGGTGGTTAACTCTGGACAGATGAGTTGGACGTTTGTTTTTCAGACGACTTTCGGTTCTGTTTACAGCAGAGGTGGGCACAAATCGGCTCAATGAGCAGCGCTCCGGCTCAGGCCGGAAAAAGAGCAGCGTTCGCGCTCGGCCGGTAGTTATCCTAGTTGCCGCTAGAGGTCTGCACGCTTGCTGGCGCACCTGACAAACGTTCGATACGGCGAGTTACAGTACGCCGCGACAGACTCAAACTTGTGAAAGAACGTGATACCTGTGGACATAGTTCGTCTGCTACGACTTCCAAACTCTGCTTCACAAATTCACCGTCACAAAATGGTCGGGAAGTACGGGCTATCAGCAAAGCTATTCTGTAACTAGCACGAACAGCTGCATCGGAAGATGAGGCATCACATTCCTATGTAAGAAATTAACAGAGTTGTCATTTCATAGGAAAATTGGTTTTATTAAACAAAACACTGTGATTAAGTTATCTCGTAAGTAGGCACAGCATTATAATACATACCTCTACTTTACTTCCTTCCTCGAGTAAATTATTAAGAAGATTGTCGCATTTCACCTTCTACACTTCCATACTGGTTAAAGTGATGTGTTATATAGTGGCGTTCTAAATTGCACTTTTTTATGCCTAGTATCTTACCACATACCAAACATTTTGCTCCTCCTTCGCATTCAGTGAACAAGTAATCACACTCCCAACTAGAGTTCAACTGGAAAATAGAACGCCGCTTTACCGCGCCGATTTGACTAGCCATTTCAACTCCACAGCGTACTGTACCATAACGTAATATCATAAATTATAACGAAAACCCTGAAGTATAAAATTCGAACAAACAGATGGCACCGTTAATGGTGTCTTCTGGGAAAAAAAAAATATCGCTCTTATCTTTTTAAGATATTTGCCAGCTCGACTGCACGCACTGGACGTTTTAGAGAAGAGTTTCCAGTATTATGTTTGTAAGTTACTTACTTATAAACATAATAGCATTTTTCAGGAGATACCCCTAGCAGTGGAATCTGTTCATTCGAGTTGGATACTAAAGAGTTTGCACTATTATCTTTATAAGTTATTTTATAACACACTCAGCGAAGTGCATTTCTGCGGCTACGTTAGCGCGTTGGCTGCGCATAATGCCATCTAGTGTTTTGAGCAGGAACTACGTGATGGACGCCAGCTACTCGCGGCTCTGCTCCTGCTCAGGCAGGCGGCTCCGAGAGCGCGGCTCGCTCATTGCCCACCTCTGGTTTACAGTATCACGACTGACATACCCATGTGTGTTGACTCCAAAGGGAACGAATTTTCACAACTTTATTTGTCAAAGTCATGTAAATCCTTAATGTTATGGGGCTAATGGGTACACAACACGATTATCCCTCGTTTACATACCCGGTGGTTAGGACAGCAGCTATTACATTTCCGCCGCTGTAATACCTTATTTTCGAGGTCACTGTATTATTACCTTTCAACAAGATAACGAAACGCCGTGAATTCTCTGTGATATCCTAATCTGTCTAGATCAAAGGACTTTGCGAGAAAAGTACGTCCCTGAGGTCTTTCATCCAGTGAATTCATTTGATCACGGGTTAATGAGAGATTTCAAAGCCATCACTTGCCAGTCACTACAAAGAACTGTGGTATGGACTGAAAATACGATAATTACGGTCGCAAAGTTATTTAGTTTTAAAATAACGCGTTTCGCCGTGCTTAGGCAGCATCAGAATATGTAAAATTGTGAAAGCACTATCTCAGTAAACATAAAACCGTATGGATGAATAATGTGCTATAAGAAAATTGGGGAAGTTTAAAATTGTTGGAGGAGCAATGTAAAGGATCGTACAGTTCCTTCTACCAAATCTGACGTCTAGATTATTCGTCCAGATGGTTTTATGTGTGTGTGTTTGGCACAGCGCTTTTCATAGCTGACGCAATGATTTTCATTTTACTGTTTCACACGATTTGACGATGCCTAACCATGGCGTAACGCGTTATTTTTAAATAAAAATAACTTTTAACAGTTAAGACTGTTCTAACTCCAGTGTAACTATGAAAACTGGTTGCTATATCAAACAGCCAACGTTAGAGTACAATGTAAACTACTACGGTGTCGAGTTGAAACCGGCATTTACCGACTGTTCAATTGATTGTTGGTAGAAAATTTGGTGTATCATGAATGACACGCATTATTACTTTACAAATTGGTTTGCGGCTCTTACGCCTTATCGGAAGTCAAGATAAATGTGTGTGGCTGTATAAGTTTGTAGAGGTGGAGTGGTCGAGCGGTCTAGGACGCCTTGCTGTGGAGGTTCGAGTCCTCCCTGGGGCATGTGTGTGTGTGTGTGTGTGTGTGTGTGTGTGTGTGGTCTTTAGGTTATTTTAAGTAGTTTGTAAGCCTAGCGACTAATAACCAAAGAAGTTAAGGCCCATAGATTTACAGACATTTCAACATTTGATATAAGTTTGTAGAATCAATATTTTTAAAGTAATGCATTACATAATATTTCAGTTCGTTTCCAAAGATGTCACCTTTTAATTTTATGTACAGGTTAAATCGAGAGGGTTCATTTCGCTTTGACTGGTATGTAAAATGAATAAACTTTGAATCAAATATGTGACACATAACACAATTAACGATATATCAAATTATAACTATTGTTGTGAAACTAAAGTAACTCGGAGAATACACTTCAGTGACATGTTCCATGGAGACTGCCGGCCGCGGTGGCCGAGGAGACTGAGGCGCTTCAGTCACGGTCTGCAGGGCCACTACGGTCGGGGGTTCGAATCCCCCCTCGGGCATGGATATTTGTGCCGTCTTTAGTATAAGGTAGTTCATAAGTAGTTTGTAAGTTTAGGGACTGATGACTCCGTAGTTAAGTCCCATAAGCTTAACAAACATTTGAACATTTGAACATTTCCATGGAGACTGACTTAACAAAATATGCTTATCTTTAACGGGTCTAATATTACAAACAAGTAAGATACAAAATCGAGATTAAGTAGGTAAATGAAAAATCTGTGACCACAACATTTCAGTCAATAAGTTTTAAATCATTATTTCATGTGCACAACACTATTAGTCACTTTTTTTTAGCTTTGGAAAAGAGAGTAATACACTAAATTACTTGTAATTGAGGCAAATTCTGTATAGGTTAAAATACTAACACGAATTATTTACAGGCGAATGGAAAAACTTGTGGAATCTAACCTCGGGGAAGATTAGTTCGGATTTAGGAGAAATGTAGGAACACGGGAGGCAATACTCACATTGCGACTTATCTTAGAAGATAGTCTAAGGAAAGGCAAACCTACATTTTTAGCATTTATAGATTTGGAGAAAGCTTTTGACAATGTCGACTGGAATACACGCTTCCAAATTCTGAAGGTAGCAGGGGCAAATATAGGGAGGGAAGAGTTATATTCAACCTATACAAAAACCAGACAGCGGTTATTAGAGTCAAAGGGACGCAGAGGTTGGGAAGGGAGTAAGACAGGGTTGTAGCCTTTCCCCAATGTTGTTCAATCTGTACATTGAACAGGCAGCGAAGGAATGGAAGGAGAAATTTGGTGAGGGCATTAAAGTGCACGGAGAAGAAATAAAAACATTGCGGTTTGCTGATGACATAGTAATTTTGTCAGAGACTGCAAAGGATCTGGAAAGCAATTGAATGGAATGGACAGTGTCTTGAAAGAAAGATATAAGATGAACATTAACAAGAGTAAAACGAAGGTAATGGAATGTAATTTCAGAAAATCAGGTGAAGCGGAAGGAATTAGATTAGGTAATGAGGCAGTAAAAGTTGTAGATAAGTTTTGTTATTTGGGTAGCAAAATAACTTCTGATGGCCGAAGTAAAGAAGATATAAAATGAAGAATAGCTATAGGAAGAAAAGCATTTCCAAAGAAGCGAAACTCGTTAACATCCAATATTAATTTAAATGTTAGGAAGTCCTTTCTGAAAGCATTTGTCTGGAGTGTAGCATTGCATGGGAGTGAAACGTGGACAATAAGGAGTTCAGACAAAAAGATGATAGAAGCGTTCGAAATGTGGTGCTACACACGAATGATGAAAATTAGATGGCTAGATCACGTAACAAATGAGGAGGTGCTTAACCGAATTGGGGAGAAAAGGAGTTTCTGGCATATCCTGACTAAGAGAAGGGATAAATTGGTGGGACACATTCTGAGACATCAAAGAATCGTCAACTTAGCATTAGAAGTAAGTGTGTGGGGTAAAAATCGTAGAGGGTGACCGAGGGACGAATACAGTAAGCAGATTCAAAAGGATGTAGGTTGCCGAACGTATTCTCAGATGAAGGTACTTGCACAAGACAGGGTAGTGTGGAGAGCTGCATCAAACCAGTCTGCGGACTGAAGACCACAACAACAACAGCAAGGTAGTAAGTACACGATTGAAGGAACAGCACAGAAGTTGGGGAGTTAGAAAAGGTTGTTTTACTTTTGCAGGCCACCTTCTGAAAGGAGGTCATAGATACAGCGTACAGTTCTGCATCACATCCAAAGTGGGAGGAAGATGAACTTTTTGAAATAATATAAATCAATAAACATAATTCAGAATTAGAAATATGGAAACATGTCGACAGTTGCACGGCACTGAAATAAAGTCAGTGGCGAAGTTGTAAATTTGTGCTGGCCCGGGAGTAGAATCCGGATTTCTCGTTTTGGGCCAGCGGTTGCCTTATCCAATTAAGCTATCCAATCACGCTTCCCGTCCTGCCCAATTTCTTAAAATATTGCATACTACGATGGTAGTGTCCCTCGGTCTTTTATATTCATAGTTCTTTCATTTGCCTTCCCAGTATAACTTTTATACATGTTATAAATTTGTAATATTGGGCATCTATGGAAGTTATTATAGTTTAATTAAACAATTAAATAATTACGTTGTATACTCACAGCTGTTTTATTTTACTTCTAAATCTCTCTTTGTTGTCTTCTTTGTTTGTCAAACATAACCTGTGAAAGATAAGATCATTTTGATCTGCCAGTTTCAATAGAACTTGTCACAAAAGGTCATTATTCCATTTTTTACCTTGTTATTTAATTCATTATTTACTGAATTATATATTTATCTAAGTTCAATAATTTTGCATACCATTTTCACTGATATGATCTGGCTCGTTTTAGTTCTAATTCTGATATTAACAACTGTCGTCTTTGGAAACGAATGACAAAATCTGTAAAGCACTATTTCAAAATCTTAGACTCTACAAACTTGCCCAGCCACACGATTTATCATTACACCTGATTATGGCGAAACCGTTAAAAACAATTTGTAATATAATAAATATTGTATAATATCAATACAGTGACGTGTGTCATTCACGTTGTAACCCTATATGTACTACTGGATCAGTAACATTTCCGTTATCAAATAGAATAAAATCGACATTCACCTAGTGATTAATAGAAGACAGCTTTTTCGATAGCAATGTTCATTTATTTCATTTTAGAATTATATTTATTTTTAACTTTTATTGGATATCGACAATGTCTGGAGCAGGTGACCATAAAAAATACAGATCCATGCAGTTCAGAAACTCCCGTGTTAATCCTCGCAATCCACTTACAGCCGAAAGGAAGATTACCGGGCTTTTCGGAACCACATGGCCATTAAAACATCAATGCCATAATATTAAATTCTTTCCAGCCTGATTTTCACTAATGGCTTCCGCGAAGCGAAGTGTTAATACCTCATTAGTATTAGCAGGAAATACTAAAATGTTACATGAACTACTGGAATGTTGTTAGCTGTGCTACCTAACAGTGGCTGCTTCAACCGAATGCGGCATCATCATTACTGAAGTTAAAAATACAATACTACCACAAACAAATTACGTGAACATTTGTATCCATCAAGATTCCATGAGAGTCTCGCTAAGTAATGACGTGCCAATTATTACGTTCATCCTCGTTGTAGGAAAAATATTAAAAATGGGGTAGACAGATAAAGAAGTTAACCTGAACAATACTAGTAACGGACGAAATTTATTGTAAGTATATAATGATGAGTAGGAGTCAGGAGCGCAGATAATTAATTTATTCTTCTCGGCGGGAGGGGGTGGATAAGCTCTCAGTTCTTCCAGACCAGTATACAAAATATCTGCAGCTGAACTTTCAAGCTATTTCTACGTTTCAGTTGGAACACAGGTTACATTGTGAGTTAGTGAAACATAAATATAAAAAATACGGAGATTCCTCTGGGGAGGGATCCTCTCCTCGCCGCGGTGGAGTAGCCGAGCGGTCTAAGGCGCCTCACTGCGGAGCGCGTGGTTGCTCGCCGTCGGGGGTTCGAGTCCTCCCTGGGGCATGGGTGTGTGTGTTGTCCTTAGGTTAGTTTACCTTAGTTTAAGTAGTTTGTAAGCTACGGACTGATGACCACGCAGTTTGGTCCGATAGATTTACAAACATTTGAACATTTTTTTTTTGTAAGGATGATGTTCGTACTTGCTTTACAGTTAGGGAGGGTATTTTTTGTCTGTCTATGCCACTTGCTACCTCCCGTCCCCTCTCGCACGCATTCACCACACAGATTTCCAATTTCATCGTTACTCCTTCATTTCGCTTTTATAAAAAACAAATAAATACAAAAAATGTTAAAAAACTAGAAAAAAATTAAAATAAGGCAAGGAAAGTGCAATGTTGCCGGCACTACAGCCTTAGTCCAATGCAAAAATATATAAATACATCTGCTAGTGGCACAATGAGTTCGAGTAGACTAATAAAGGAAGTCTGAAGTACGTCTCCCAGTTACCAGTGGTGGCAAAAAACGAATAAAAAGGAAATTATGAAATTTGGAAGAAGTTGCCATTAATGCGAAGGAAATTTGAAACAGATGAATGTTTACAACTAACGACAATATTTCAAAGAGCAGTTGCCCCCAAATTCGGTTAATTGACGACCAAGTGGATGTCTGCAATAAATGGACTCGGTTCAGTTTTCCTCCAGTACTATCACGGGAGGTGACGAGAAAAATGGAGGAACTGGAGGTGGTAGAGATTCAAAGGAAGTGAACAGTCGGTTTCGCGACTAGACCGCCCCGTCCCGATATTTCCGATACTATCTCAGTATGAGACGGGAAAACGGACGTCATTTGACCAAAGAGAGCAAATCAGCTTCCAGACTGTGGGTTACAATATACTTCGTGTGCTACAAATGAAAGCATTTTCTTTAGGAATACCATTGGACTTGTAGTCAGAAAACAAGTTATATTACGAAACTTCAATGCTAAGAACATAGGTATATGGGAAACTTTTATTATTTCACGGTGAAGGATCAAGACATTTTGAGCAGAAATGACAATTTCTTATCAATTACTCGTATTTTAATGCTGGCGTAACTGTTTTAATGTAATTGATTTGAATCAAATACGCTTCTCTGTTGTTTAGTTACTAAACAAGATTTGACCCGGCCGCGCGGGAGTGGACGTGCGCTTTCAAATCAAATGTTCAAATGTATGTTAAGCTTATGGGACTTAACTGCGGGGTAGTCACACCCTAAACTTACAAACTAATTAGGAACTATCTTATACTAAAGACAACACAAACATCCATGCTTGAGGGAGGAATCGAACCCCCGACGGGGAACGGCCTCGTGCATCGGAGCATAGCGCCTCAATGTTCTCGGCCAATCCGTTGCGGCGACGTGCGCTTTAAGGAGCATTGATGCGGAGTGCGCGTCTGTTCTCCGTCGCAGGTTCGAGATCTAGCTCGGGCATGGGTGTGTGTATTGTCCTTAGCACTTAGAATAAGTGCTAAGTGCTGCAGTTTGGCCCTGAAGCATTACAATTTTTATTTTTTATTTTTTATTTATCTTTTATTTGTTTATTTATTTCTTCATTTGACCCACGCCGAAACTATGTTCGTCTGAATTTAAATTCAAAATAAATGTTTCACGTTGATAATAGCGATCATTATTAACGTGGTTTGTAAGAGACTAAACCGCATGGTCATTAGTCCTCAGGTACATTATCTTAGACAAAAAATTCTCATGTGTACTAGTAAAAGCTTGGGTAGGTTTATACGAAAAATCACCATGATGAATTTTTTCAGAATAAGTAGATTTTAAATTCTTTCCTTCTGCTCTAATATTTTAATCCCAAAGAAAGGAAATCGTTGGTCCCACTGTGCGAAAGTTGTCAGACGTAGCTGCTGTCAATATGAAATTGGTCGCATATTTTACTTAACTTCAGCCCATGAAGTAATATGGTATTATATTTTAAATTTACTCATCACTTGAAGCTATAGTTTTTTTTTTTTACATTCAAAATTGCTCAACTTATTTGTGGTATGAATTCAATAATGTCTTGCAAAGTCTTTTCATAGAACAACACCTCATTAGTAATGTGATTCTGTTTACAACCAACATCTGAGTTAATGAAGTCAGTGCCGCGGTGGAGTAGTCTAAAGCACCTCGCTGCGGAGCGCGCGGTTGCTCGCCGTGGAGGTTCGAGTCCTCCCTGGAGCATGGGTGTGTGTGTTTGTCCGTAGGTTAGTTTACCTACGTTTAAGTAGTTTGTAAGCTACGGACTGATGACCACGCAGTTTGGTCCGATAGATTTACAGACATTTGAACATTTGAATGAAGTCAGTAACAGGAACAACAATAATCTGTGTAGAACTTAGTCATATATTTCGTCTAGATAAATGTCCAGTTATCAGGACCACACACTTCAATGACTTGCAAGCATCCAAATGAACATGTGCGTACATATGAACATACATAAAATTTTGTTTTCAATTCATTTTATTGGTGACCAATTCCTTCCACTGATGAATTGCTTAATATTACGACATTATGCACTTACCATTAGCTTGCAAAGTGCAGTGTTTTTAAATATTACTTTCTGCCCCAGAATTTTCCTCCAGCACAGAAAAGTCCCTACAAAAACATATTGAGATATAGAATAGATAAGGGGAAATAATTTGTTTGCCACAGAGTAAGGTTATTGAAGTAGATGCATCTCTGCTCTTCAGTAATTAAGGTTTGCTATCTTTCAAACTAAATCACTTAATATAGCCCACCTGCGTACACTGTTAGCCACCCAAAATACGCGAAACTGCAGCATGTGTTTGCGGCGTTGAGAGGTGCTCGCGATTAGAACTTCAACGCAGGCGAACATCATCCGCATCATTATGAATGTACTGGAATTGTTTTATCGTGTGGTTTTTCTACGCAAACAGTTGCAGTATGTCTCATGGGAGACATCAAGCATATTTCAACTACAAAATGGAAATATTGAAACATTGCGACCGTTATGAGCATTAAAATAAATTAAACGGCAAAGTTGAAAATTTGAACTGCATCGGGATTCGAACCCGGATTTCCTACTTGGGACCAGCGATCGCCTTAACACATTCGGGACGACTGACTGGTGATTAATTTTCACTTGGGCCTTGGGCGATGTAGATTGAACCTACGTGGCAACAATACGATATATACCAACAAAAAATTTGATACCACAATTCAGTATAATTTTGACGTCACGCCACAGTGGCGTGCGCAGTCCGCTATGATAGATAGTGACGTTATGGTAGGCAAACCCGCATAACAAACAACCGCCGCGGTGGAGTAGCCGAGCGGTCTAAAAAGGGGCCTCGAAGCGGAGCGCGCGATTGGTCGCCGTCGGAGGTTCGAGTCCACCCTGGGGCATGGGTGGTGTATTGTCCTTAGTTTGGTTTGCCTTAGTTTATGTAGTTTGTAAGCTACGGACTGATGACCCGCAGTTGGTCCGATAGATTTACATACATTTGAAGAAACAACCAGCAACGAACCTCTATCTATATCGCAAATTGTTGTTTTCCAGTTTGAGCTCATATTTTGAACGGTATATTTCACATTTTAATCTATTTTTACTTTCCATACGATATTTCACGTTCAAATTTAGACACAAGAGTTTCGGGAAATTGGGGCAAGTAATAATCGATGTAAAGAATCTATTTATTATACAGTAAAATACTTATATAAGACAATTGTAAATAAATGAAAACACAGTAATTGAAAGAAAATCACTTCCACTTGGGAAGTAATCCCATTAGTGTCAACTTATCGCCTAATGGAAGAAATACGTTTTATTTATTTTTCACAATTTTCTACGTCGATCGCAGACTATGCCCGAAGAACTCATTGATTCATGGATAACAAACATCCATAAATGGAACAATCGGACATCAACTCACACTATGTGTTGTACATACCTCGAACAGAGCAGGACGTAGCAAGCGGTATTTCGACTCCTCCTCAATTTTGTCAAAAAGCCCAGACTCAGGGTACCTCTGAAAAAAAATCTTCGATACGTCCTTGGGAAACTGGTCTTACGAGATATCTTTTAGAACGAAAAATATCCAAATGGTGGAGTAATGAAGATGAATATTCGAAGAGCTGGATAAGATCAATTGACACTAAAACTCACAGACGAACGAGCCTCAATGACAGAAAACCGTCTACTGAGGGCCTGGTCGGAGTGTTACCTTTAATCTGCAAGCCGGACCGAGCCTATGAGCCTTGTTCACGTGAGGGTTCGGTGACGTCACGCATCCGTGTGTCGGCCGGGAGGCAAGGCAGCCCTCACGGCCCAGTGGCGTGAGCCGTCACCAACATGTTAACCAATTAACGTTATCCCGTCCTTCAAAAATTCTCAACTTTTAGCTCACTACGATCGCAGTGGCCCCTGGCCATTTTTTTCCTTGCTCATAGCCTATTTTCGCAAGGGACCGAGCGTATTAATGCGTCCACACTGAAACTGTCAATTGCCCGTTGGGGTATATATATATATATATATATATATATATATATATATATATATATATATATATATATTGAGACAATAATTGTACATTTCAAGTACGTTTCGGAGTTCTAACGGAAGAGAATACTTGCTTATACGGATTATCTTCCAGAGAAATGAGAGTTCGTGTGTGACGTAACCAAGCAACTGTGACCGGATCGACGGGAACGATTGCACCGACCTCGTTGTACCACTACGCGTGAAGACAGGTATACTGAGCGACTGTCAGTGACGGATCGCTCTGCCACATCACAAACCTCATCACATCAAATTCAGTGTGTTATGTACCAAACAGTGTCCGCTAGTACCATTCGATCACGGAGTCAACGCCACAGGTGTTTCTGTCGGCAATCCTGAGACGAACGACTGACATGGAATGAACGACATTGATTTTGCTGATGAATTACGATTCTGCTTGCGTCACCAAGATGGTGGATTTGAGTCTGGAGACACAGCGGTAAGAGACTGTTAAACTGTTGCCTTATGCAATGTCATACTGGTCCTACACCTGGGTTTATTGTTTGGAGTGGTGATGGATTCCAGTCGTTGCACCCCGTAGTATGCAGTCCCGGTACACTAACCAGCCAGCGTTACAACTCTGGAGTGTTGACACCTGTCGTCCTTACATACCTTTGGAGGTTGCTGACGGGCACATTGCAACAGGATAATGTGCTACTACGAGTTGCAAGCAATATTCAAGACTTTTTCGTCAGCTATTGGATTGCATTTCTGCTTTGACCTCCTACTTCTCCTCATCTGTCGCCTATCGAAAACGTCTGATAAAATATTGCGCGGTCGGTCCCGTGAAAGGCTCTAGTCCTCCCTTGGGCATGGGTGTTTGTGTTGTTGTTAGGATGAGCTAGCTTAATTAGTTTGTACGTCTAGGTATCGATGACGTTAGCAGTATGGTCTCTTACGATAACAAACTTTATTGAATATTTTTGATTGCGGAACGACTAGCCCTTGATAGTCAGCCGCTTCTACACCAAAACAACTTTGGCAATATGTCAAAGCAAGCCACACGGGAGTGGCCGTGTGATCTAAGGCATAATGCGCGGTTGCTACCGTCGGAGGAAATGTTTGTAAAGCTGTTGGACAAAACTGTTACGGTCATCAGACCGTAGACTTAAAAACTGCATAAACTAACTTACACTAAGGATAACACACACACACACACACACACACACATGCCCGAAAGAGGACTCGAACATCTGGCGGGCATGGCTACCCTGTCAGTAGCATGCGGAACATCGCAAAATGGCCGCGTGGTCTAAGGCATCATGCTACTGACTGGGTAGCCAAGCCCGCAGGATGTTCGAGTCCTCCCTCGGGCATAGGTGTGTGTGTGTGTGTGTGTGTGTGTGTGTGTTGTCCTTAGTGTAAGTTAGTTTAAGTAGTTTGTCAGTCTAGGGAAGGAGGCCCATAGTAGTTTCGTCCAATAGTTTTGCAAACGTGATCATTTGACTGTGAAACCAGCATGTTCTCCTATACGCCAACAACTCATCTCGAGCCGCTTTGCGCCTCTAATGACCACGAAATCGAGACATTAAACGCTTATCCCATTCTTCATTCAGAATCTATTCGATCCAATACCGAGTCTCTTAGCAGCGGTTATAACCAGCAGGAGCAGCAATATTCCATATAGATTGTATCGTATTCTTCGATTCGTATGGAATTCTCTTATCTCTGAACAAATTTGGCTGTGATACCTCCGCTCCTCCTTGGAGACCTTCTATGGTCAGCAGTATAATACCAGATCTGGGCGCAGCTTCACTGTAGCTAGTTATCATGCAAACTGTTTTTGTATTGGCAAAAATATGGTGGTAATTATCTTACGTATGATTGCCTATGTACATTAAAATGGTTGCCATTTGATTTCTAATCTCTAGTGACTTGAAGGCAAATTTGTAAGTTTAACGGAAACAACCTTAATCTTAAATGTGTTGATTGTGCACACTTAAGATAATACAATAATTTGTTTTTCTCTTATGTTTAAGCTTCGTTGCATACCGCTTGAGATAAACATGTAGCACGCAAGAATGGAGGAGGAAACGAAGTAGTACCTGGGTTGAAGGGATATCTGATATTATGTGAATGATCATAAAATCGAGTACATTTGCGAAGAATTAGCAGTGCAAGCTCACTTATCAGTGTGACGTTGTGCCTCTTCTAGCCTGGATGAGTGTACTATTTCTGTTGGGAAGGGTGTCACAAAGGCGTTATATACGATCCTGACGCAAATTAGCACACAGTATTCCAACTTACACGCGATATCCTGATTCTGACACTGATGGGGAGTTGACGCCCGAGTCTTATTGGCTAAGGGAATACCTCAATATAACGAAGACAGTTCATAGCGAAATGTGTCACGTGTGAGTGGGCATTGTGATGCTGAAAAATGGCACCATGATACCATCGAGCGAGAGAGAACACTGAAAAGAGATCAGGATGTCTGCGACGTACATATATGCCATCGCAGGTCCTTCAGTCGCCGCTAGCCATGTTCTGAAATCATACCTGATGACCGCCGACATGCTGCCACCAGCAGAAACATTGCTGTAAATATCGAAAACATTGGAGTAATGGGACCTCCACCCATGTCGCTGGCATACTCGCCAACGATGGTCATCTACATCTACACTTCGCAAGTCACTAAGTGTGACTGAGGATGCTTTGTGTACCATCATGACTTCCTCCTTTTTTCTGTTCCAATCGCGTTTGGTCCTCGGGAAGATGTGTTTGTAAACCTAACGGACCAAACTGGTATGGTCTTCGGTCTTTAGACTTACAGACTACGTAAATTAAATCATTCTAAAGCCAACATACACACCCATGCCCGAGAAGGATTCGACCCTCCAACCGGTAGGGCTGCGCAATGCGGCCATTTCGGGAGAAAAACCACTGATGGTAAGCCTTCTTGTGGACTCAATTTTTGTTCTCATTGTCTGCCCGCAAGATATATGTATGAAGGGGGGGGGGGGTATATATTGGATGAGTCTTCCATGAACGCAGGCTCTCGGAGCTTTGACAATGGCCCATACCGCGATGCAGAACGTTTCTCTTGCAGTGTCTGACAATGAATTTCGGCGATCATCTCCGTGATGCTTCATGCTTGCGAAATAAACATGTAACGGAGCGTGCGGCTCTTCTTCTTAATGTACTCTAACTCCTCTGTCATTTCTACTTGGTACGGATCCCACGCTGACGGGCACTCTTCAAGTATTTGTTGAACGAGTAAGCTACTCACTTTGTTGAGAAACTGTTGTATCCTAACACAGGAGAGAGCAAAAGGGGTTGTCGGCCAGTCTGCTAGTCCCGAGCGGAAAGGAGTGACTACAGAAAGACAAGTAATACGCATCTACGAGAGATGCGGATTTCGGGACTCGAGGGGGTACCTGTTACGGAGACTTCGGGAACTCATAGGTAAATAGAAATATATTTATTGCAACCCATCTAAGCTAATCATTTATAAAAGTGAAAGACTACATTCCGTTGCCACAACAGAAGTCAGCGTTTACGTTCCCTGGGGAAGAACCTGATACAGCTACCCTTCCTTAGCAGCATTCCATGAAAGACGCACTCCCTGCGAGAAACGGACTGTCGTGGAGCTTACCCGAGGCTCGTGGAGAACGACACGGATCCGGCGCCATACTCGTCTTCCTGAGAACTTTCTGCTCGATCGAAAAACCAGAGTTTTTAAAGGCCAGCGTGGGCATACTGTTTTTCCCCACTTCTTGGTTTCTAACAAATTCCTATTGCCCACTGCTATGTTCGACCATTCTAATTTGTTGCTTGCCACTTCCCCGAATCCTCTAGCGAACCTCGTTTCAGCGCTGTCCCCTCTGCCATTCCCTGTGTGGGGATGTGACTTGTTTTCCGAGTAACAAACTCCATACGTGGTTGCAACATTGTTCAGCTGAAAAGCAAATGTCCCTGTGCTACCCAGTATGGTCAGCAACAACAATGTTTTACGTCAGTTGGCCACGCCTTACGACCTCTCCAGGTTGGGAGACTGCTAACTAGCAGTTTCCTTCTTTACCGTCTCACTCTAGCCTCTTGAAACCACCGACGTTGCTGTTCCCTGGGACTGCTATCAACTTTGCTACGTATATTAAGACGTGCCTTTTGGCAAACAAGTGACATCTTACAACAGCGTCTTGAAGTTACCTTGCTATTCTCCGAAAGGAAACCCTCCACCGTGGGTGGCTGAGGACATCAGCAGTTCACAAGAAGATCTCCAGTCACGGTCTGCACGGCCACTACGGTCGGGGGTTCGAATCCCCCCTCGGGCATGGATATTTGTGCCGTCCTTAGTCTTAGCTAGTTCATAAGTAGTTTGTAAGCTTAGGGACTGATGACTCCGTAGTTAAGTCCCATAAGTTCTACAAACATTTGAACATTTGAAGATTTCTTTACCGCCTACAGCCCGTATGCTATATGTGTCCATTTTAGCCTATTATCTGCGATGTTCTCTACTTCCCAGCTTGGAGTGCGTCCCTTTATCTTCACACAGTATCTCAGCAGTTTCGACAGCAATATATGACAAGAATACACTTCCTGGGCATTCTTCAAATGAAAATCACTCTGGCATCTGCCATATTTGCGTTTACGTTCGTGTGATTGTTTCACTTAAAATTATTTAGTACGTATATTCCCATTCATTTTATGAAAGGAAGGAAGGAAGAGTATGGTTTAACTTCCAGTCCACACCATAGACGTCAGAGGTGAAGCACAATCTTGGATTACTTTTAAGGATAGGGGAATAATCGCTGTGGCCTTTGAAAGGATCTATTTCGGCATTTGCTTGAAGCGATTTAGAGAAATCACGGAAAACGCAAATCCATGGCGGTTTGGAACCACCGTCCTCCTGAATGACATTTCATGGAACTAACAGCTTCCATGATTGTTCTGAAATTGCGGAATCATGTAATAAAGGCTCTTTCTATCTATTCGCAATACGTTACGTTTATTTATATTGAGGGTCAAGTGGCATCCGTTACACTAAGCACTGATACGCTGCAGATCCTCACTTTTTTTGCTACAATTTTCCAGCGTTCCAGCTTCTTAATATACCACTGCATCATCCGAGAAAAGTGTCATGGTACTTCCAACATTATGTTCTAGGTCATGTATGTATATTGCATTTTCTTCGCTAGGCAACAGCACGAAACTGTATCGTTTGCCTTCCGAAAGTAAGGAACAGGGCATCTCCCTGGAAGAATGTATCCATTGCTTTCTGCGTCTGGTGGACGAATACAGGTTTCGTAATTCATGTTGTTTCTTACAGGAGAAATTTCGCGTTTCCAGAACTGTGATTTATCGTTGAACACAATGCGGCTCCATTCATCAGCATTATATGCTTTCCAGGAAAGGCAACACTCCAAAGGCTTTTGTTTGAGTTGTTGTATTCACGGAAGCCTACGCGCGGGATGGTAATAATTCCGTAATCTGATTGCTGCTCCTGTCTGGCCAATTATGAGGAGAACGCGGAGGGCGTCCATTACTTGTTCTCTGTTGGTAGCGCAGACGTGATGTGCTTAATGTACTTCAAGCACAATAAGGCGATGTTTCTGTGTGGTAGTCAGACATTCGGCCGTAACCGTGGCGAAATGTGGCCTCATGTTCCCAATTAGACTGTACCGGTAATGTGAATGCTGTAGACTTTCGGTTTGTTGCTTCCATCCCGAGATGAAACTGTACCAAATATAAGTTGTACCCACACGGAATACTGAAAGCTAGTTTTACATGTTCCTGAAGGCTCTAGACTGTACAGTTCTTTACTATGTGTCTTTGCAAATGTCTAGTGGCCAAACAATACTTTCTTTAAACTAAAATGTAAGAAAAGTTCGAGTATCACTGATTGAGTGTTATATTAATAGCAGCAGCTGTTTTGACAGTTTGCCTTTTTCAAGTACTTGCGTACATAATCGTACAAGAGAGTTTCATTCTTTTTTATGTAAATAACTAAATTACAGTCATAATACTTTTACAAATGATGGATTATGTAAATAATTGTTTGCAATTAAATTTTATATTATGTTATATAGTATTCTATATTATTTATGCGTCTGAATATATTATCGTAAAGTAATTATGTAAAAGTGAGACTTACGTCTGCGTTGCCTTGTATAGAAAATCTGGGGGGACTATCTAAAACATATTTCAGGAACGACACACCAGATGTTGCATGTACGTCATACGTCTCACACTTAAGTACGTAGTACTGTAAGTATATTAAGACGCTTATATAATATAAAACTTAATTACGAGATGATTATTTACATAATCCATGATGAGAAACAAATTATAGCTGTAATTTAGATGTACACCTACCAAAGAAAGCAGTACGAAAGTCATAAAGATATACAAGCAGGTATTTGAAAATGGTAAACAATCGAAAAATCTGTAATGATTAAGAAAAACTTTAACCAGTTATTTATAACTTCTCTTATATAGTGTTTTCAAGAAATGTATTTCACTGCAAGCCCATCAGTCATGAAATCTGATATTGTTTGTTCATGGCTCGGTTGGTCCTAGTGAACATAAAAACAATGCAAAAGTTTTAAAAATAAAAGAAAACCGAATAAATAACCACCTTAAATAACGCATAAATTTCGATAAAATCTGGGAAATAGTTCAAAGATCGTCTTCGTTTGTTTTAAGAAAAAACCGTTTATAGTTAATCAGCATTCTTTTTTTAAATAAAGTACCATATTTACTAACCAGTCAAACCAACAAATTCAAATCGTTCACATGTCCGAAGGAACAGACACCACATACATATACACGCCTGGTCATTAATATTGCTACACCACGAAGATGACGTGCTACAGACGCGAAATTTAACCGACAGAAAGAAGATGCTATGATACGCAAATGATTAGCTTTTCAGAGCATTCACACTAGCTTGGCGCTGGTGGCGACACCTACAACGTGCTGACATGAGGAAAGTTTCCAACCGATTTTTCATACACAAACTGCAGTTGACCGGCGTTGCCCGGTGAAACGTTGTTGTGATGCCTCGTGTAAGGAAGAGAAATGCGTACCATCACGTTTCCGAGTTTGATAAAGGTCGGATTGTAGTCTATACCGATTACGGTTTATCGTATCGCGACATTGCTGCTCGCGTTGGTCGCGATCCAATGATTGTTAGCAGAATATGGAATCTGTGGGTTCAGGAGGGCAATCCGGAACGCCGTGCTGGATCCCAACGGACTCGTATCACTAGCAGTGGAGATGACAGGCATCTTATCTTCATGGCTGTAACGGATCGTGCAGCCACGTCTCGATCCCTGAGTCAACAGATGACGTTTGCGCGACAACAACCATCTGCACGAACAGTTCGACAACGTTTGCAGCAGTATGGACTATCAGCGCGCAGACCATGGCTGCGGTTACCCTTGACGCTACTTCACAGACAGGAGCGCCTTTGATGGTGTACGCAATGACGAACCTGGGTGCACGAATGGCAAAACGTCATTTTTTCGGATGAATCAAGGTTCTGTTTACAGCATCATGGTGGTCGCATCCGTGTTTGTCGACATCGCGGTGAACGCACATTGGAAGCGTGCATTCGTCATCGCCATACTAGCGTGTCACCCTTCGTGATGGTATAGGGTGCCATTGGTTACACGTCTCGGTCACCTCTTGTTCGCATCGACGGCACTTTCAACAGTGGTCGTTACATTTCACATGTGTCAAGACCCGTGGCTCTACCCTTCATTCGATATCGGCGAAACCCTATATTTCAGCAGGATAATGCACGACCGCATGTTGCAGGTCCTGTACGGGCCTTTCTGGATACGGGAAATGTTCGACTTTTGCCCTGGCCAGCACATTCTCCAGATCTCTCACTAATTGAAAACATCTGTTCAATGGTGGCCGAGCAACTGGCTCGTCACAATATGCCAGTCACTACTCTTGATCAACTGTGGTATCTTGTTGAAGCTGCATGGGCATCTGTACCTGTACACGCCATCCAAGCTCTGTTTGACTCAATGCCAGGGCGTATCAAGGCCGTTATTACGGCCAGAAGTGGTTGTTCTGGGTACTGGTTTCTCAGGATGTATGCACCCAAATTGCGTGAAAATATAATCACATGTCAGTTCTAATTTAATATATTTGTCCAATGAATAACCGTTTATCATCTGCATTTCTTCTTGGTGTAGCAATTTTAATGGCCGGCCGCTGTGGGCGAGCGGTCTGCGGCGCGTCAGTCACATTCTGCACAGCCGCTACGGTCGGGGGTTCTAATCCTCCCTCGGGCATGGATGTTTGTGTCGTCTTTAGTATAAGGTAGTTCATAAGTATGAAACTTCCTGGCAGATTAAAATTGTGTACCGGAACCGGGACTCGAACCGTTCATAAGGAGTTTCTAAGTTTAGGGACTGATGACTCAGCAGTTAAGTCCCTTAAGCTTAACAAACATTTCAACATTTGGACATTTTTAATGGTCAGTAGTGTAGTTTGGATGGGACGAATTTTTCGCGATTATCTTAGCTTCGCTTATCATACAAGCTGCTTTTGCATCTGGGCTACTCATTTATAAAAACACTATAACACGAAAAATTGCACTCCAAATAAGTTTAGCACAGTAATTCGATGACATATGAACAAGCATTATACTTCCTTTGTGTTGCGGATCGACTTCAGAACACGTTGCACACTGTGTTTCAGAATGTTCTTAATGTTATTCATGTGATTCACAGACAAATTTGCTTTCTTATAAGATATTTATGAACTGTTAGTAAGATATCTTACAGATATTGGAATGTGGCGATTCATATTAGGCATTTTGTCTCGTACCACCAAAAATGTGCGCGGAGAATCAGATAGATAACACGAAAAACAATCTGAAGCACAGTGTGTAACGTACATATTCGGCAATTCAGCACATAGCTCCGTAAGACAAATAGTTTGCTTGTGTTATGACTACTCTTGGCAGGCAGCGCACAGGCCTTGTATCTAGATGGCGTTGTCGCAGCGCGGCGACCTGCGATGAAGGAGGTTAGAATAAAGGGAGATGTTATCTATGCCGAGCACATACGTCAACTGAAGCCTGTCCGCCGTCTTGGTCTGTTTTGGAATGCTATTTCTCCGTTAAAACTATGCGTTAAGTCGACCATCTTACTGTGACTGCACTGAACTGACAGGCACTGCAAAGGATGTACTTTCAAACAATAATATTTATTGAATAAATAGTAATAAACACTCATCATAATATATTTGAGAAATAAATTTTAACAGCTTATTTGCACTCTTCTAACACGTTGTACATCACGACAAAACTGTAGGACATTTTATTCCTGTTTTAAGTGACATAAAACATTAGCTCTACAATACGAACACTTCTCCAAGACTTAGCAATATGGCGGAGGCAGCCTTCACTATTTCAGCCTAAGGGCGTCTCCATGTATTCTAACCTCCTTGCCTGCGATGGTGCAAAATGCAGGAAAATGTGCCGGTAGGATTCAAGTGTGCTTGGCTCATCTTCGCCGTGCCATGCCGGCTGGCAGAGAGCAGAGAAAATGTTCAAATGTTTGTTAAGCTTAAGGGTCTTAAATGCGGGATCATCAGTCCCTAAACTTACAAACTACTTATCAACTACCTTATACTAAAGACGATACAAACATCCATGCCTGAGAGGGGATTCGAACCCCCGACCGTACCGGCCGTGCAGACTGGGACTGGCGCGCCGCAGACCGCTCGGCCACTGCGGCCGGCAGAGAGCAGAGCGCTAGTAGCAGACACGCGCCCTCACTTCCTCCGCTGCCCGCTCCCACATCTGAACTGCCTTCATTCAGTTTACACATTGTATGCGAGCGCGTACAATACAAAATAAAACAAACAACTGAACGGCAAAGTCACGTCAACTCACATCGCGGAACGCGTTGCGAATTTAAGACAACCCGCCGCGGAGTGAATTTAAGGTGGCAAATATGAAAGAATATGCACGATTTATGCTTGCGGATCCGCTTGCGAATCCGCAAACTGTTCAACGATCCCGCAGATCCTTAAATTATGCTGGAACCCGCTGGATTGCGGTATCCCACTTTGCTGGATTGCAATGCCTAGTCAGATGGGATTCACTTGACACACTACCAGGCACCAACTCTGCGCCCAATATCACTGTACCATAACGTACCGAAATTCTACGACTTTTTCTCATGAGGTTCGTTTGATGAATCTCGCTAAATAACCGCAAAAATGTTTGTTTCGTAAATAACTCATCTTACGTCTTGATATAGTCTCCTTTGAGGCATATACACTTGGCCCATTGATCCTCCAGCTATTTAATCCCATCAGTAATATAGGTTATGTCGAATTGCAAAAATTACTCATTGACAGCAACTACCACTTCCTCATTTGAAGACAATTTCTTTCCAGCAAGAGAAACTTTCTTTCAGGAAGAAGACGCCTGGAACTAAGTCAGATGAACAGGGTGGATGAGGAATCATTATCCTGACGAAATAATATTAATTTTGACACGCAATTTGACTCAACAATTGTCAAAAATCGGCATAAAAATTGTTACGGATTACAATTAAATATCTCCAGGGATTATGTTAAAATGCTGTTTTGAATGCGCTTTTAGTTGACTTGGAGAAGTAGTGGAACCCACCTTGCACGTAGCTTCTTCGCGGCAAACCTCTGTGTAGGATTGTATGCGCTCCATCATTTGAGACTTTGACAGTCTCAGCAGTGTCCATGGGTTACAACATAGCAAACTTTGTCAATGGACAACCGGAGCGACCTTCGTTTTCTTGATTACATTTTAAATTCATTAGTAACTGGTATTGAGTGCTAGAAAAGAGTCCACATGAGTTTCAACCAAACATCTTTTCATTTTTGTGCCCGTACAGCTCCTCAAATGAAATCAGTAACAGCACAAAATTCGGCTTCCTATATTTACAGTCGCAGTCAACACACTGACCGCTTCAGACAGCTGTCACGAGTAAGCTTTATGCTGAACATTGTTGAAATTTATTACACGATCCTTTGAATAATCAAACTTACCAACCATGAAGGCGCAACAAAAATGTTTCATCCTTTCATTAAAATTTACCATATTTATCAAACCACTCTCATATGTACCTGGTGCATATACTTCCAGAGACCCACTAATGTTTGTCTAGTTCATGACATGGTGCTAAGTTGCATGGATCTCGCGCTAATAATGTTTTGCCCATCAGTGTATGATACAGCAGGACACCAGACGTCAAGTAATATACAACATCTGACAAAGTAGATGAATTATGAACTACAGTTACCTTATCGTCCTTCGAAATAGTTACTTCCCATAAGTATGCACAGCTGAGCTCTGCTGTCCTGGAAACTTAGCACTATGTCTTCCTTTGGGATGTTATTCAAAAGATTCGTCACGTCTCTTTGTATTTCAGAAATAACGTCAAATCTCTTTCATTTCAAAGCGAGTTTGAATCGAGGGAATAGGAAGAAGTCTGGAGGATTGAGATACGGCGAGTATGGTGTTTAAGTTGCACCACTGCATTTTTTGCCAGGAACTGTTTGACAATATTGGCTTTGAAACTTCCTGGCAGGTTAAAATTGTGTGCCGGAACTGGGTAATGGTCCCAGGTTCGAGTCCCGGTTCCGGCACACAATTTTAACCTGCCAGGAAGTTTCATTTCAGCGCACACTCCGCTGCAGAGTGAAAGTTTCATTCTGGAATATTGGCTTTAGAGGTTTCATGCAGCTGGCCATACAATATGTAACACCAAGAAAGATCGGAGATATCACCATCAAATTTAGGAGATAACACGTTGTACAAATATCACACAGTGCAAAATACAGCCCCAAGTAAGGTGAGGAAGATGATGAAATCAGTATTGTTGCCGTTGAAATACACCTCGTTAAAATTATATAAGCTTGGGAGGGGCTACTTTGATGAGAAGAGGATGCACGACAATAAAATTATGATCCCTGAGTCGTGGCTTCGTGTCACGGGATGTGTATTCCCTATTAAAACTGAACTCCTTTAAAATGGCAGATAGCCAACAAATGTTCAAATGTTTGTATAGCTTATGGGACTTAAGTACGGGGTCATCAGTCCCTAAAATTACGAACTACTTATGAACTAGCTAACACTAAGGACGGCACAAATATCCATGCCCGAGGGGGCTTCGAACCCCCGACCGTAGTGGCCGTGCAGACGACGGCCAACAGCTTCTTGCTTAAACAATTGATATGCACAAAAAAAGACAAACATGGAAATCTTAAATGTGGCAGGGAAATAGTGAAAGTTAAACAGAGACCCAGGCCGAACTTATTATTGTCCGAAACAAGTCGCACTTTATACAAAATGGAAACAAAATTCAAAATTATTCTACGTACTGTCAGACCAGCATTTAGCCTAGGGATAATAAATTCAAAACGGGTAGCATACATTGGTAAAAAAAAAAAAAAAAAAAAAAAAAAAAAAAAAAAAAAAAAAAAAAAAAAATGAACACTAAGGCCATTTATTTGGCAAAGCTTCCTCAAAGATGGGGTACGTAAGTAATAAAGACTCTCACTCTGAACTAGAGGGCGAATAAAATTGGGGAGTGATAGTCACTGCTGGTCGAAAAATGGTTATGTTAAATCGGCCTATAACGTAATAAAGGGGAAAGAGCCAACAAAATGGTTACAATGCCTGTGCGTAAATTTACGTTACCATACGCCGGACCGAGCGCTGTGTGCGGCCGTTGCTGTGGGCTGCCGTCGGTTGCTAAAATGTCGCGGAATAAATTGTGGAGTCTCGAGTACATCGCTATCGGTGTTTATCTAACTCGTGCGACTTCATGGTATCACTTGCCAAGCGATCAGCCTTTGTCTGTGCACTTCTAGAGGCTCTGACGTACAGGTCATTAAATAGGCGGTTGATCAACAATAGGTGTGCGCTCTGTTTGTTCACCGCGACTGTGAACAAGTGAATTATGGTCTAGATTGTCGGTACAGACGATTCTGAAATTATCCCTCCACACAATGTACAAGTACACGAGAGTGGAATTAAGTCACCGTTCAAGTGATCAAGACACAAACTGGCTGAGCACACACTCAGCGCAAACTGCTCTAAAATCTAACTAGTCGCGAAACGATAAGAAGTATTCAGCTTCGCATGCACGTCGGCAGATCTTGATATAAATTACAAGTGAACAGAGAGATTCTGAACACTACCTGAATTTACTACCGGGATCGAAAAGCACAGACAAAAACGGAACACTTCCCAAGAAAAATCTTCAGAGTAATCAACTAGCGACTGCTCAAGGAGAGGTTAGTCAAAAGACTGCTCTCGCCAGCGGTTCTCTACCATCCCAACGGAAGACTACGTGCTAAGTTTCCAGGACATGCTCAGCTGTGCATAGTTCTGAGAAGTAACTGTTTCGAAGGACAATAAGGTAACTGTAGTTCATAGTTCATCTACGTTTATGTTACAGAACTATTCACTGAACTTTGCCAGAGATTGTATATTACTTAACGTATTATACACTGATGGACAAAACATTATTAGCACGACGATCCATGCAACTTACCACCATGTCATAAAATCGACAAATAATTAGTGGGTTTCTCGAAGTACGACGGTTGGAACTGAAATAAGGGCAATTACTTATTCACAACCGATACAAAAGCGTTACATGTTCGCATTTGTAACTGTCCTTCAAAGTAGTCACCAGCGTTGTGTAGAACCCGTTGCCAGCGGCATGGAAGGCGCAGTATACCTAAGCAGAGCCTGTTCTGTTGATGGTGCAAATGGAGCGGTCTACTGCCTTTCGAATCTCTGGAACAGTTCTGAAGCGAATGTCACGAATTGATTCCTTCATCTTCGGAATCAAATCAAGGTCCCAAGGACTTAAGCTTTGCAAAAGAAGAGGCAACATTTAACACGCAACCCCCCCCCCCCCCCCCACCCAATCATTTTGCACGGCAATGCATGGGCTCATACAGCGCAAGCTGTGGCTGATCTGTTCGGTCGATGGGACTGGGAAGTACTGTACTATTCACCACACTCCGCGGACTTATTTGTTAATGAATTTAAATGTAATGGAGAAAACAAAGTGCGCTCCAGCTGTCCATTCACAAAATTCACTGTGTGGTAATTCATGGTCACCGAATGAAAATTCGTGACACTGCTGAGACTGTCGGGATATCAGATGATGGAGTACATACTATCCTGCACGGAGATTTGCCGTGTAGAAGCTAAGTGCAAGGTGGGTTCAACTACTGCTCCAAGTCAACTGAAAGCGCATTCGAAACAGCATTTTAACATAATATCTGGCGATATTTAATTGCACTCCGTAACACTTTCTGTGTCGATTTTTGATTGTTTTTGAGTCAAACTGGGTGTCAAAACAACGAAGAAAATACTGTGAAGAAGGCAAAGACAATTTGGTCAGTTGAAGGACAGTGTATCTTATTATTATCATTATTATTTGCAAGGAATAATGCTCATAGCCTATTTGATATAGGCAGAATCTCAACCGAACCCTATTCTGATTTACTGGTGGATTATTTGAAACGTACTTTGGGTGAAAGACGACCAAGGCTGACACGCAAAAAATATTTCGTCAGAACAATGGTGTCTACTTCTACCCTGTTCACCTTAAGTAGTTCCAAGCGTCTTCTTCCTGAAAGAAAGTTTATCATCAAATGAGGAAGTGATAGTTGCTCTCAATGTGTAATTTTTAGAATTCAAGATAATTTATTTTACTGAAAATAACAAAATTCCCTCCAAAACTGTGTGCGTGTCAATCACGGACAATAATTTAAAAAATGAGCCCATCGGTGACAGGGGCGCTCCCTCCAAGTCTTACGCGGAGTGCTACAAGCAAGTGGCACTATACGGCCTACCACAGCCCGCGATAAGGTCTCACCAGGGTCATGCTCTGAGTCAAGTTGTTCACCTGTTTCGCTAACGGCTAGGCGAGGCGCCCGTGTTAGCGTTAGCAATCCCCCTTCGCGCCACCGAAGCCTTTGCGGTGGAGCGGCTATTGTACGGAAGCCAGCGACCTCCCACGGGCAGTTTCCGGAAAGTCGCTCACAGCTAGAGCGTATTCGCAAAACTCGTACCTCTCGTCGTCACCCTCGCGCCACACTCACAGCGAAGCCGTGCGAATATTTCCTTTACTGATACCCTGGCGAAATTGACGTCCAGCATTGACTATCAGAGTTTAATTACTTCAGGTACAAGTACGGGGAGCAGTTGCGAAGGGTTGAGTGCTCACTTGGTATGGGTAGGCACCTCACACCGACATTGCAGAGTTTAACTGCTGCTACATGGGGGACTCTGGGTGGGATTTAGTGTAGGGGTACAACAATCCATGTTGCACTTCCACATATTGCCATACTTGATCTGGTATAGCAGTGGGTGGTGCATCCCGGGCGGGTTGGTTGTCCTGAATTCACTGACGAAACGTTTTCAGTTGGAGAGTGATCGACAGAACACAGGGGGCAACGTAGCAATGCAATCCGATAGTCTTGATCACTGCGTGCCATGTTTGGTCGCACATTATCCTGTTGCAATGTGGGCGCCGGGAAGCTACGAAGGCATGAGAGAAAAACAGGCTCCAACTCTTCAGAGGCGTAACGCTGGTTTGTTAGTTCCACCCACAATATTGGATGAATGACCATTATGACAATGCATAAGGTGACAGTTTAACCACCTCACATCATGTTGCCTCAAGACGCTCAGTCGATCATGGTGGCAGCGCACACAGAATCGGGATTCGTTGGTAAAAACAATGTCGTTCCATTCGGTCGTTCATGTCCACTGTTCATCGCACCATCACGGCTCAAACGTCTCTCGCGTTGACTCCATGGTAAACGTTAACAATGGACTCCTTGCGGAAAGCCCACTCTGCTGAAAACGACGTTTAATGGCGCGGGTGGACCCTTCTTGCTCTACATATCGAATTTGCATCACGTGTAGTCGTACGACGATGTGGGTGAAATCTGTCCCGTCAGTAAGTCGTTCCCTCCTTCATCTAGCGATTACAGCTCTGCATCACAGTTTCTTGGTTACGTCCGATACGGTAACCGATTTTTCTGAAAGACTATCCACGATCTCTTTAGACAACTATTCTTCCCCGGTTGAACTCTGGAACGTGCTCGAAAGACGCTCACTGTCATGTACGAGTCAGACTGAAGCTGCTTATGCTAAACACCGCGCGAAGTAACTATTCCACCAGGTCTTCATGGCCGTCTGTTCCCTCTTAATATACATATAAAATTCCCTCTTAATATAACGCTTGTGACACTACTAAAAAAAGGTTTAAATGTATATAAAGCAATGGGACTTAACTACTCTGGTCATCAGTCCCTAGGTTTACACAATACGTAAACTAACTTATGCTCGGGACAAGTCATACACCCATGCACGAGGGAGGACTCGAACCTCCGACGGCGAGCAGCTGCGCGCTCCGCAGCTAGACGCCTTGGAACGCTCGGCCACTCCACCGTGTGACGCTACTGGCGCTCTTGATGTGCACCAGCGCTGAGGTGCCAGTCATGTGCATGTATCATCGCAGCAAAGGCATGCTACAAATTCCACCTGATTAGATGCTTCCTTGGTGGTGTTGTATTTCTGGTTGCCAGTAGTGTATAAAGCAAACGATCTATAATTACTATTATAATTTTCTGCCAGCACCAAAGATATCTGCGTTTGTTGGTCTGTTACGGAGAATTTGCTTCTGCGGAAGGCGGGTAGGTATGAAATTCGATGTCAATGTGGAAGTTAGTATATTGGACGCACTTTGCGCACAGTTCGTGAAAGATGTGCGGAACATCGACGGTACACCCGCCTCCTACAACCCGATAAATTAGCATTGTATTCAAACAGGTCATAATATGGATTGTGAGAATGTTCAGATATTAACGTCTGTATCATCCTTCTGAGATTCGGCTTTTAGAGAAGGCATTGGAATTCGGCCTGGTAGTAATTTAATTAATCGGAATGATGGTGTTATTTGTCATAAAATTTGGATCCCGGCACAGACAATTGAATGCAATCAAAGATAGCGGCACGGTGATAACATGTGCTCTCCATAGATGGCGTTACGACTTCGTACTTATCTGCCGTCGAAGTTAACCACAGATTATTGTTATTGTATACAATATCCATGGAGGGCACTACAGCCTTATATAACTTTGCCGTCGATTTGCTACGATTTTACAGTATAGAAGGTGGACGGTAACACTGTGCCAACTGTCTAGTTATCTTAGTATCGCTCTGATGATGGCTGAACGAAACACAGCCGAAATATTAGCAATAAGAGATAAATGGTTACAGCTGAATACCTGTAAATTTTATTTATAATTACAACTATTCTTATATATTTATTATGCACCCTCCAGGCAATCTCATTTAGAATTTGAAGAAAGAACTTTTAGCATACCAGCAATTATTTTTCTGTGGCATATTCCGTATCCTAGCCGATATTCTCATTATGGATCTACAAATATCTGGTGAATGAATAATTTACCACTACAACATGTCCCATACGTGTTAAACAATTTAGAGATGTGATCCTTCTGGACAGGGCTGTTATACACCAATATGACCACGTTTTGTCGTAGCAATCGTGTATGGATTTGCATTGCACGAAGATATCAGTCGTAAGGAGAAAAATGGCACAGCTGCAAATGTATATTGCCGAAAAATTTTTAATATACAGTCAAATATGGGATTGTGGAGAAGTCAGACATTATGAACAATTTTTATGTAATGGTTGGAATCGCGTAAATCGGAGGTAAGACTTCTGGTACATGATTTACATTTCTGTCGGAAATGCATTTATTTTATTTCGACTTACTAATCTAATGGAAAAAAGTAATAAAGGGTTTTCAAAGAATCGGTGTAAGAGGCGTGTTAGGCAGGAACAATTTCAAAGAAAGTCGCTGACGTCCATCTGCATTAGCAGAATCGTTAGCAAAGAACTTACAACAGTAATTTCTTTTGAGAAACGTACAACAGAAGCAAATTATCTGCCAAAGGATAGCTCCTCAAAGTGCTGTGTGTAGTGTAACTCAAGGGAAGGAACTCAGAGAAGCAGGTGGACATGTACCGCAGGCGAGTAGCCCTATGTTTATCCACAAAATAACAGCTTTTTACCTTACCACCAAAAGGAATCTCATTTTAATGCACAGTGGCTCTAATTTAAACCACACTGTATTTATTAATTTCATCTGTTGACAACTGTCAAACTGAGCACTCGTCACTTTTTCTGTGCGTCAAACATGCTTTTCTTTTTTCTATCTTTTTCTTTTTTATGTTGAGATTACAATTTACGTATTGATTAACATTCACACACAGCGTACAAAATTAAATTGCATTATACAACAGTATTACAATTTCGTATGTTCTTTTAAAGCTAAGGTTTGTATGGTAAACAAGGCAGGAAAAGAAACTTGTATACATTTGTGTTTCTGTATGTGTTCGTTAAGATGGACTAGGTAGATCGATGAGTGAATTGTATCATGTGAAACTTAATAGTGGGGATGTGTTCAACTGTAATTGATCGTTTGAACCAGATGGGACTTTTAGGTAAATGTCTGTTTAAGTCCAGTGCTTCCAACAAGTTTGGCTCTCTAACTTCGATGAGTAGATGTAGCACTTCTGTGTGGAATCTGTATCTATGTCCTTCTTTCAGTAAATGTTCTGCAAAAGTGGAGTCTGACTACTGTAATCTCTAGCTACGTTCATGTTTACTCAGCCTAGTTTCTGGCACTGCCTCTTTGACCAATATAGTTTGTTGCAGTTAAAGCTAGTGATTTTATAGATCCCATTGTTAATTAATTACTATCTTTTCTCAGTTTACGAGCTGCAGCGCCTCTTACATAAAATTAAGTTTTGTATTTGCAATATTTGACTGCTTTGGCTAATTCATTGGATAGTTTCCTAAATATGATATAGTACTCGAGTTAATTTTAGTTAGAAATGTTCAAATGTTTGTAAAGCTTAAGGGACTTAACTGCGGGGTCATCAGTCCCCAAACTAACAAACTACTTATGAACTACCTTATACTGAAGACGACATAAACATCCATGCCCGAGGGGGTATTCGAACCCCCGACTATGAACGGCCTCGCGCATCGGACCATAGTGCCTCAATGCCCTCGGCCGCTCCGCCGCGGCCGTCTAATTTTAGTTATGACTTCTTCTGCAGATAGGGCATAAAGTTAGCGTAGGTTGTTAATTAGTTTAGGCCTATAGCCATTATTAGATGCATTGTATTTTATAATGTATAATTTTGTTTGACAATTCTGTTTTGACTATGGTATGGATATAACGCGATGCACGTCGGAATGGAAAGAACCACGTTTGTGTGTTAGCAGGTGTCGTGAACAGGATGGTTTTTAATTTCTGTTGTCGCAGATTCTCTATTAATTTTGAAACAATATGAATTTCTGGTAATATCTACATTTAAGCCTAAGAAGTAAATGGACTTTTCACCAAGCTCCATAGTGAACTGTGTGTTTTCGTCTTATGACCTCAGATGTTCTCAAAATGTGTTCAGTACTTTGGTGCTAGTCCACATACTCAATACATCATCCATATATATCCGCAGCAATATTTAATATTATAACTAACTGTTCCACTTCATAGAAACAGTTTTTCGAAATGTTCAATGAAGATTTCTGCTAAAATGGTGCTGAGAGGTTATCAAATTGTCAGTCTACCTACGTGTTTGTATACGGTACCTTGAAACTGAAAATAATTTTGCTGTAGGCATGATTGAGTGGCCAGATTTGTGTATTGGGCTGCCATCATATCTACTTAGTAGTTGTCATAGTATCAAGACTTTCGTTGACTGGTAGTTAATGTTTGTGAATAAGCTGCTAACAACGAAGGATATTACACTGAAGAGCCAAAGAAACTGGTACAGGTGCTTAATATCGTATTCGAAGTTCTGTGGGATCAGGGGTCCACGTCACTCCAACCCCACACCATTACAGAGCCTCCACCAGCCTCAACCGTACCCTGCTGACATGCAGGGGCCATGGATTCATGAGTTTGTCTCCATACCCGTACATGGGCATCTGCTCGATACAATTGGAAACGAGATTCGTCAGACCAGGCAACATGTTTAAGTGATTAGCAGTCCAATGCCGGTGCTGAGGGGCCCAGACGAGGCATAAAGCATTGTGTCGTGCAGTCAGCAAGTGTACACGAGAGGATGTTTTCTTGACCAAATGTTTGCGCTTCCGCCTGCGTCATCTATTTACACGGCAGAGTTACTAGCCATTAGGGAGGTCATTTATTATGGCACACAAACATTTGACTCAATATTGATCCTCACGGACTCACAAAGCGTGCTGAAAAAATTACAACATCCGACGTTTCACAAACAAACGAATAGAAATATATTGGACGTCTTGGAGGCCATAACAAATGCACAGACAGTGGGCATAGACAGCCACTTACTTTGGATTAAAGGACATCAAGGTATACCCCATAACGAAACAGTAGACCGCCTCGCCAAGAAAGGTATTGCGGAAGAAATGTTCAAATGTTTGTAGAGTCTATGGGACTTAACTACGGGGTCATCAGTCCCTAAACTTACAAACTACTTACGAACTACTTACGAACTAGGACGGCACAAATATCCATGCCCGAGGGGGGATTCGAACCCCCGACCGTAGTGGCCGTGCAGACCGTGACTGGATCGCCTCAGTCTCCTCGGCCACCGCGGCCGGCTATTGCGGAAGGACAACACTGCCCCACGCCGATTCCATATTCAGACTTCCGAACGACGATTCGAAAAGCTGCGTACTGCACTTGGGACCACGAATGGCACCTCTCTCAAGCGTTTAAAGGAGGACACCTGGCAGCTATACAACCAAATGTCTCCTCACGACCATGGTTTTCATCGATGACGCTTAGTAGACGTCATGCAACGTCTATCATTCGGATGAGACTGGGACATGGATGTTACCCTGCCCACCTACACAGTTTGAAAATCATCTCGGCATTGCGACAAAGATGCAACGGCAGTGGCGGATCTCAACCACATCATACTGGCATGCACCAAATACACGGCCGCACAAAGTGTACTCTACCGAACGCTGGTTGCGATGGGTTACCCCCTCCCCACAAGTGTCACTGTCCTCCTTCATCGATTCGACAAGTTTAAGTACAGTTTACTGAAGGACTACCTCAAAGTCACCGGCATACAGCTCTAATTTTAGAGCTCGTGTGTTTAATTTGAACATGCACAGCGTGAAACTGCATAAGTAATTTTAAATTTTATTTTGACTTTTATTTGTCTTTGCACCTCTCCTATGGTGCTATGCTGTTTGCACTTCTGTTGTATTACATGTGTCACTTGTACTGTTAAATATGTATTGTTTTATGTCTTGTACATATGATTTTTCTCCTTTTATTCTAAGGCTGTATGATGTGAGATACTTATTAATATTGTGCTATACATTGTAAGAATCTCAGTTCTATTGTAATGTTGTCACTGTAATAACCGCTGGCTGTATGGTCACTGTAACCAAAAGCCATAATAAAGAATATAAAAAAATAAAAATAAAATGTTTTCTTGAATAGTTCACACTCTGATACTTGTTGATTGAACAGCAGTCCGCTGCCCTCTGTCGTCCGCTGCAGTTCGCTTTACATGCCGGAAGACATGCCACATGACGGGAAAGGAGTATCGCAGAAGACCAAGACTCAGCACGTCGCTGACTTCATGAAGCTTCTGCTCATGTTGTTCGGCAACCTGGTGGAAAGCGACCCGAGGAAGAGGAAGACAAACCCGGAACAGTGCTTCAAGTGCCATAAGCTTGGCCAAGTGCCCAAATACTGCCGGAACCAAGTAGCTTGTTTGAAGTGCGCGCAGCCGCATAACACCCGGGACTGCAACAAGCCGAGAGGGGCCACTCCAAGTGCGTCAGCTGCGGTGGCGCTCACGCCGCCAGCTACAAGCGCTGCAAGTATTTCGTCGAGTGGCTTCCTGCAGCGAACAAGGGGATACGCCGCGCTCGCAAATCCACAGCTGGAAGCTCTGAATCGGCGCAACCGCCGATTGCGTAACAAGATGTGCGGAACAGAGCGAGCACAGCAACAGACGACGACGACGACGCCCTACATGCAGCCATTAAGGCAGAAAGGATGGCTTTCAAACAAGAAATGGAAGCCTTCAAGCAAGAGCTCCAACACATAAAGGAGCAGTTGAAGTTGCTACGCTTTACTCACAAGGAACTCACAAGGTAGCAGCACCCTGATACCTGCGCCTGCGGAAGAGCAGGAAGCCATGGAGGTATCCACAGCAGAAGGACAACCTGCATCCACCCAAGAAGAAGTGGTCCGGATACAGGAAGAGGACGCTGCATCTCTACCATACATGTCGCCTCAAACCGAGGACGAAGACCCAGCTCACTCAATCCAGACGCTGGTGAATTCCAAGAAGAACATCCAAGTGCTCCTGTCAGGACTCGCAGAAGACGTTGGACACGACGATAATCCAGAAAACATCACACCATATCCATTCACCCCCACCACATACCAAAACCATCTCCTCCTCAGAAACCAATAGATTCTGGACTTTTACAGCCTCTGTGCCACATCATACCTAAGGAAGATCTACTAAGCATCAATTACCTCCCCCTCCTCACTCTCCCCGACTGGCTGCACGTCCTCCATGTTTCAGCTCAGAAAGAGAGAGCTGATAGGGAGAGGAATAAGAAGAAATCATCCAAGGAAGACCATACCAAACAGCAATCGAGAAGGAAGAAGAAATAACCTAGGAACTCACAACACCAGCTACCACACAAGACGCAAAGGGAAGAAATTAGAAGTAGGTAGGGCAAGAAGACCCCCAGTGAAGTCAACGTCCTACAGAAGCCAATAAAGTAAAAGATAAAATTTACCTATCCCCACACACACGGAAGTCCAGCCACCAAAGGTGGCAGTACTTCATGCACACGACAAAATATATGACATCCGCAGCAATTTTCAGGAAGGGTTTCACTTCTGTCATGTTCAACGAGTCTGTACAGTAGTCAGGACCTTTATTTGATGTTTTACGTGATTCCCATATTCATTGTGCACTCGTGAAATGGTAGTACGGGAAAATCCTCGCCTCATGGCTACCTCGCAGATACTATGCCCCATCTCTTGTGCGCCGACTGTAACGTTCAAGCTCACCTAAATCGTGATAACCTACCATTATTGTAGCAGTAACTGATACAGCACCTGAGCCAAGCGTTGCCAACAGAAGCTCCGTCCCCCGAGTGCTTACATATCTCGTGTTGGCATACGCATGCCTATACCAGTTTCTTTGGCTCTTCAGTGTAGGTTTTCACTTTTTGATTTTATTAACCAGGTCCACAGAATTTTCTATTCCATACTTGGATTTAAATTTTGTTTTGGATTTAGTGCAGAAATATTAATCCTTGGCGGTTTGTTTCTTGGTGCAGTGTAGGGTGGCACAAGACATAGTAATTTAGGAAGTTCTCTTAGTCCAGGAGCTACTGTGTTGCTGTTGATCAAATATTTAGCTTTATATTCACATATTCTGATTTGGCAGCTTTTGGTTAGATTTCATCGTTATAGGTTTTGGTGGGACCTTTGGTGAGTATATGGAAGGAATTTTGTGTGAGCAGTTGTTTCACCTCCTCAACATAATCATTTTTGTTTACGAGATCTAAAAGTGTCACTTTTATCTGCCTCATAAGAAAGTTACTCTTTGGAGCTAATTTTCGTCTACAAGTTCTGCAGTATCTTCAGATCTGTGGATTGTGATATAGGACAGTCAAATTCAAGATATTTTTGTATTTCAAAAAATGTTCAAACGTTAGTTTAGCTTATGGGACTCAACTGCATGGTCATCAATCCCTAAACTTACAAACTACTTATGAACTAACTTATACTAAACACAACAGAACCATCCATTCCCGAGGGAGGATTCGAACCCCTAACGGGGAACGGTCACGCGCATCGGAGCATAACGCCTCAATGCGCTTGGCCACTCCACCGCGGCTTGTATTTCACGATTTTCTATGTGTGGTTGTAATGTCGTCAGTTACCTGCTCGGTTGGCCGTGGGATCTAACGCACCGCTTTCCGAGACAGGGAGGCGTACCGGACCCGGTTCGAATCCGCCCGGCGGAGTAACGGAGGGGGTCGGAGTGGCGGCCAGTCTGGATGAGGTTTTTAGTCGGTTTTCCACACCCACCTAGGTGAATACCGGGCTGGTCGCCAAGTCCTGCCTCAGTTACACGATTCGCAAGCACTTCATACCACTTTACACTTTCCCACATAAAACACTATACACAGACATTTGAGGTAGACATTCCCTCCCGGGGGGGGGGGGGGGGGGGAGGCACGGGGTGGCGGCAAGAAGGGCATCCAGCCATCCCGTCAATACTAACATGCCAACTCTGCAATAACAAAGCCGACCCTGCATGTGCGGGAAAAGGGCTGAAGAGAAAGGAAGGTTGTAATGTCGTCATTTACACTGTATTCCACATCAACTATTAATAAATCAAGGCCGGCCGCGGTGGCCGAGGGGACTGAGGCGCGCCAGTCACGGTCTACACGGCCACTACGGTCGGGGCTTCGAATCCCCCCTCGAGCATGGATATTTGTGCCGTCCTTAGTGTTAGCTAGTTCATAAGTAGTTTGTACGTTTAGGAACTGATGAACCCGTAGTTAAGTCCCATAAGCTATACAAACATTTGAACATTTGAATAAATCTAGCCCTTCCACTTCCTTATTAGAAAGATCTGTTTCAGGTAGATTTATGACTAGTTCTGAGAAGTTTTGTTTTGGTTTTATGGTTATGGTTACTATGACACAGGTTATACATTATGTTACTGACTTGTTTACGTACTCCACTGTCAAAAACATCGAAGTCACATGGGTATATAATACGTCTGATTCGCTTATATCACTTTTTGATGTGCACTTATGTTGTCGCTGATGCTGATGCTGTACTACTTTTTGCTTTCTTCATATATCCAAGCAGATTTCGCTATTTTAATTCTCTTTCTCGCTGCAGCTGATACATCTATTGAGTTGATGCACACATATTTCGGTATAATACGTATTGTTGCATTGTTTGTTGAACCAAACATTTTGCTCAAAAAATGTTAAATTTTCATAAACCTATGGGAGAAAAGTACTGTGGTCATCGGTAGCTAGACTCACAAACTACTTAAACTACCTGAAACTTTTCTAAGAACAACATATACACCCATGCCCGAGGGAGGACTCAAACCTCCGGTGAAGCTGTCGCGCAGCTCCTGACATGCGCCTACAGCCGCACAGCCATTCAGATGTTTAAATGTTTGTAATTCTATGGGACTAAACTATTGTGGTTATCACTACCTAGGTGTACAAACTACTTTAACTAAGTTAAACTACCATAAGGACAACACACACACATATCAAACAAATGTTTGTAAATCTATGGGACTTAACATCTTGGTTATTAGTCCCTAGGCTTACAGACTACTCAAACTAAGTTAAACTAACCTAAGGACAACACACACACACACACACACACACACACACACACACACACACACACACATACACACACATATGCCCTATGAAGGACTCGAACCTCCGACGGCGAGCAACCGCGCGTCCCGCAGCGAGGCGCCTTAGACCGCACGGCTACTTCACCGCGGCGCACACACACACACACACACACACACACACACACACACACACACACACACACACTCGAACTCGAACCTCCGGCAGCAGTGGCCACGCAGTCCCTGACATGGTGCTTAGAGCCCCGCAGCCATTCTTGCGTGGTAAGGTGTTGTATTACCTTCGCTGATGGCTTCTGTAACCTACTGTATAAGCTGAATAAATATGCTATGTCTGCACTATTAATCTTCTGTATAAATTCTTCCTACACTTCTTGGTAGAGCAATTCTATGTTCAAGGTTGAATACAAATAAACTTTTTTGTTCTAAGTTTTATTAATTTTCAACTAGTGTTCGGCTTATTAGACAAACTTCAGCTAAAAAACGCTAGTACATGGTTTAACAAACTTAACAAATAAAGGTACAACACACAAACATAGTCTATAGTTATAGCATTAGTTGAGAAATTGTCAAACATATTTTGGCCCGTACCTTCGAGCTACCGTATCACGCAATATTACACTCGCGAAGGTGGCCAGAATCCGTCATGTCTAACGGTGAGTGTGTGTGCGGCGTACGTGACACATGTGGTCGGAAACGTTTATCGGCGCACCCGTATTAATTCTGTGTTCCGTGACATTATGAAATCAGTCTAAATAAGCGGAACCGATTTCGCTTTGACCCGTGAGGCTGCACTAAAATTACCGCTAGTGCAATGTCAATAAGCAAAGCCCTGTCGCAATCCAATTAGTGTGAGAAGCATTCCGTGATTGTGCCACGTATAACGCTAACAGCTCATATACTGCGTGCAATTGTCTCTCAACTCCCGCCGGTGATTTTCGTAGCACAAAACAGGAGTATAGTTCAAACACAGTAGATTAACAGTCATCCAAAACGTCACCCACAAATTTCCATACAAACAAGCAGTCTGCAATTAGTTGGAGTGGGTGGAATCTCGCCAAGGAAACACTAATGTAAGAACAGCTCCTCTCTGGTGTCATGGCGGCTTTTTTTCTGCTTTTACCGAGCGATAGTCCCTCTTCTATAACCAACCATCTGGTAACTTCCAAGATTACCACGAAATATCATTCATATTGGCAGCGCTACTGTCCACGAATATACCAGATATAATTAAACAAATAGATATCTCAGGAAAGCATGCAGCTAAATTTACAGATATCACAAGAAAAAACTAAATTTATGTATAACAAATTTAAGGAAGTCAACAAATTGCACACAGTTATTGGATGCATCGAAAGGGTCAAATACTTTAAATATTTGGGGCAAACAATAACGGATGCTGGCATAGAAAAAGAAGGTGTCAAACTTCGAGTAGCTAAACTCAGGAGGGTGCAAATTTTAACAAGTACAGAAAGGCAATAACTGAATTCGAGGTTTTTCAGTAGGCCCCAAGAAAGAAGACCAACAGGAAACTGGCAGCTGAACATCTGGCAAAAACGGCCCCAGGCAGAAGAGCAGCCCTAGAGAAGAGAAAGAAGTAACTGAATACGAAATAAAATTTGTAACGCGGTCCTTAGTTGGCCAATTCGTGTAAATAAATAAATAATTGGCAGTTAAATACGCAACAGATAAAAATGCATTTACCGGTAGTATAAATTAATGATTGCTAAAACTTCTGTGTGGGGGTGTCCTGTAACGCAGGTGCGTAGTGATTATGTACGCGTACGGAAGTAGAAGCAGTCAACTGGACTGACATACAACAGGTTTAATTACAGTCATACTGCAACGATAGTTCAGTAATATACGGTACTGCCGGAAAAAATAGTACACCTGGAAAGGCGACATAGATTTTGAACCTAAGACGGCAGATACCTCCTGGGGGATAGTATATGTGCTGGAAAGGTTGAAATGTTTGTAAAGCTTATGGGGCTTAACTGCGTGGTCATCAGTCTCTAAACTTACAAATTACTTATGAACTAACTTATACTAAAGACAGCACAAACATCCCTGCCCGAGGGAGGATTCGAACCTCCGACGCGGGAGGCAGCGTGATCCGCAACGTGGCACCTGGAAATGGTTTCAAAAAAATGTTCAAATGTTTGTGTAGCTTATGGGACTAACCTACGGGGTCATCAATCCCTAAACTTACAAACTACTTATGAACTAACTAATACTAAGGACGTCACAAATATCCATGCCCGAGGAGGGATTCGCGGCCCCGACCGTAGTGGCCGTGCAGACCGTGACTGGAGCGCCTCAGTCCCCTCGGCCACCGCGGCCGGCGAAATGGTTTCCTCCGTCAACAAAGGGTGTAGTAATTTTTTATTTCCGGCATTGTAGGTACAATAAGAGTGCACGTGACAGGTAACTTGATGATGTCGTGACATCGAGGAGTAGTTGGCGATAGGTTTCCGAGGTGGTTTAATCAAAGATGCGAAAGCGCATTCCTGTTGATGGACCAACGCTGTGGTCGGTGCTAGTGTCTCGGAGTATCTCCCGATAACTACTCCCTCGTCTGAGGTCGCGGTGGAGTAGCCGAGCAGTCTAAAAGGCGACTCGCTGCGGGGCGCGCGGTTGCTCGCCGACGGAGGTTCAAGTCCTCCCTGGGGCATGGCTGTGGGTGTTGTCCTTACGTTAGTTTAACTTAGTTAAAGTTGTTTGTAAGTTTAGGGGCTAATAAAGAACGCAGTCAAGTCCCAAAGATTTACAAACACTTCACATTGTCTGAGGCTGTGCGTCAGCCTAACCTCTCGTGATTTGATGGGATTATACTGCGCGGCCGGCCGCGGTGGCCAAGAGGTCTGCGGCGCGCCAGTCAAGGTCTGCACGGCCAGTACAGTCGGGGGTTCGAATCCCCCCTCGGGCATGAATATTTGTGCCGTCCTTAGTATTAGCTAGTTCATAAGTAGTTTGTAAGTTTAGGGACTGATGACCCCATAGTTAAGTCCCATAAGCTCTACAAACCTTTGAACATACTGCGCGGATTGTTTCCTGATACGTGACGAGCGGAAGAGAATAGTTCCCCGCTTGCTGTGCCTCCTGTCGTCACTCAGGACGCCGCCAGTCGCAGCGATAGCACCTGGATTTCACCTGTTTACAAGGCGCCAAGTGTTTGTCGACACTGCGGATTTGTGTTTCCGGCAATGTTTACCTCGTTGTACGTCAGCAGATGCCACAAGTAGTAATTGGACAACACGTACAGATAGGACATCCCGAAGGCGCGGACGAGCTGTGGATTGCCAGACAGAAGCCAGACAGACAGATACTTCAAATGCAATAAACACAAGGTGTTTCTAAAATACACCGTCAAAATTCGAGGGTTTGCAAAGATCAAGTTTTACATAGAAGCCCACACCAGAAAATGTCACTCATTTAACATCAATACCGCCTCCCGCGTCGGAGGTTAGAATCCTCCATCAGGCATGGATATTTTGCTGTCTTCAGTATAAGTAAGTTTGTAAGTATTTCACTGTACTGTTTTTAAAGTAAACGCCTTTTTCTACTGCAAATGAAGGGTTTTAATTTTTATAATTCACCCATACGCGTTTCGCCTTTGTCACAAGGCATCATCAGTGGTGTCCTGAAATATTTACATGTTCCTGTTTACACATAAAGGTTTGGGTGTTTTTTTTACATATGTACAAAAATTTCTGATTCAAAACAGTTCGTTGTTTGCTATAAAATGGTGTACTTACAGCACTTGCTACTCCATATCAGCCTCTTTCCGGCAACCAGGTCGAAAGGTCCCACTGTTTTCTGAAAAAAATCACATTTTTCTGGTTCCACTGTCATCTGCTGCCATACTACTGTAGTTTGTTTTGTAGTGTTGCCAACTTTCTCAGCTTAATTGAATTAAACTATTTCATTGAATATCTGTTGAAGGTATCTTTGTGTGTGTGTGTGTGTGTGTGTGTGGGAGGGGGGCGGAATTATGGGTTTGTGATTATATGCCGCAGTGGAGTAGCCGAGCGGTCTAAAGCGTCTCCCTGCGGAGCGCGCGGTTGTTCGCCGCGGAGGTTCGACTCTTTCCTGGGGCATGGGTGTGTGTTCAAATCTTTGTATAGCTTATGGGACTTAACTACGGAGTTATCAGTCCCTAAACTTACAAACTACTTATGACCTAGCTAATCCTAAGGACGGCACAAATATGCATGCCCGAGGGGGGGGGGGGTCGAACCCCCGACCGTAATAGCCGTGCAGACCGTGACTGGAGCGCCTCAGTCCCCTCGCCCACCGCGGCCAGCCATGGGTGTGTGTGTTTGTCCTTAGATTAGTTTACCTAGGTTTAAGTAGTTTGTAAGCCTCGGACTGATGACCACGCAGTTTGGTCCGATAGATTTACAGACATTTGAACATTTGTGATTATATGGTCAATCAGTGGGAACGCCGGCCGCGGTGACCGAGGGGACTGAGGCGCTCCAGTCACGGTCTGCACGGCAACTACGGTCGAGAGTTCGAATCCCGCCTCGGGCATGGATATTTGCACCGTCCTTAGTATTAGTTAGTTCATAAGTAGTTTGTAAGTTTAGGGACTGATGACCCCGCAGTTAAGTCCCGTAAGCTATACAAACAAAACAATCAGTGAGATCAGTGATTGATTAGTCAGGTTTATTTGGTCATTTAGTAGCAACTTTTTTCAGCTTTTATTTTATATATGTGATAATTTTCTTGTAATGTTATGAGATGTTTTTCATTATTTATTCTAATTACTTTCATGTCTTTTCCTATTGTGGTGGGTTTGTGGTTAAATTCTTTCAGATGTTCTGCAAAAGTGGAGTGGTTTTTCCGTATTTCCATGCCCTGATATGTTCCTTGTATCGGGTATCAAATGTTCTGCTGGTTTGTCCTACATACCTTCCATCACATGAGTTGCATTGGAGTTGGTATATTCCAGCTCTTTGGTAGATATCTGTGTCTTTTCTGATTTTGGGGATATATTTTTGGATTTGGTTGTCGGTTTTGAGAACTATTTTTATGCCTTGTCTTTTGAAAATATTTGTTATTTTGTGTGTTAGTTTGTGTATGTATGTCATTGTGTACCATCTTGAATTTTCGTTTTTGTTTTCATGTGAGACTCAAAACAGTACCACTCAGCAAAGAAAATTACCAAAAGGAACTAAACATCATCACACAAATAGCAACAAGCAACTGATACAATAGTAATATAGTAGAAAAATTAATCAAAAAAATTAAAAAAACAGATAGGGCAAAAACACCAAACATGCAGACCCACAGACAACAACACATCAAAGCAGCACACACACACACACACACACACACACACAATAAAAAGTGCAGTTGAAATACACTGTGTTATAGAATTAACATCCTCTTGTTTGTATGCTACGCACACTTGTCATTTTATTACGAGGTATGTCCTCAAAGTATGTACCGTTTGGTTATATAAACCAAACGTGAACAGATACAGAAAAAATATTTTTGTATAAAAATCTGCAACTGTTCAACTACTTTTCTACATAACTACCGAAATTTTGTAGGCACTTGTCATAGCGTGGGACAAGTTTTTGTGTGCCTTCTTCATAGAAGGTTCCGCCTGTGTATTCAACCATGTGGCAAACATGTTCTTTCAGTTCATCATCGTTGAAGTGTTGACCACCAAGGACAGATTATAGGTGTAAGAAGAGATGAAAGGAGTCTTCTTCTTCCCTTCACGTTGCCGCCCGACCTCACAAGGCGAATATGACCAAACAACTCTTACGGGAATTTCACTGGGACGTGTTTGATCATCCTCCGTACAGTCTCGCTCCTAGCGACTTTCTTCTTACACCTGAAACTTGTTATGGTAGTCAACACTTCAGCGATGATGACGAGCTGAAAGAACATGTTACCACATAGTTGAATACACAGGCGGCAACCGACTACGAAGAAGGCATACAAAGACGTCTACCACGCTATGACAAATGCCTACAAAATTTCGGAAGCTATGTAGAAAAGTAGTTTAATAGTTGTATATTTTTGTACAATAAATATTTTTTTCTGTATCTGTACACGTTCGTTTTATATAACCAAACGGAACTTACTTAGTGGACATACCTCGTATTGTAAACGAAGGCTTCCGCGGCCGTTGTCATTGTTAATAAAACTCTTCTTGGTATTAGACCGCATCGTCAATATATCAAGTATTTCACCAACGTTTCGGCCGCTATTGCAAGCGGCCATCTTCTGGGTGTTATGTTTACTGCTGTTATGTTTAGTGCTCCACACTCTAACTAAGAGGGCCCATCGGATTAGCGATGAACAACACCTGAAAGCTGAATTACAGAACATCAGGTCCACCTTCGAAGCAAACGGCTATGTGAAGAGGATGATTGAGCAAATTATGACATCTAATGATAGAAGTAAAAGGGAAGAGCCAAAGGAAGGACGAACCATCGCCCTATTGCCATATGTAAAAGGAGTCACCGAACGAGTTGGCAAAATTCTTCGTCGAGAGGGCATCAAACCTATATTCCGCAGCAACAATAAAATAAGAGATGTCCTAGGCTCAATGAAGGACAAAACTGACAAGTTGCACATTGCTGGAGTCTACGAAATCGGCTGTGAGTGCGGCCAGGTGTACATTGGAGAAACTGGGTGGCCGATTAACACAAGGATAGCCGAGCACGAGAGGTACATTCGGCTGGGACAGCATACAAAGTCGGCAGTAGCTGAACACCAGAAAGAGTACGGCAAACAGATATGTTTTCAGGAAGTCACTGTACTGGCAAAAGAACCCTACACTTTGAAGAAGAAAATCAGGGAAGCAATAGAAATAGCTAAGCGACCCGGAAATATGAACATAGAAGACGGGTATAGACTTCCCGCGTCTTGGTTGCCAGCAGTAGCAGCGCTTCGCGACGACACCGCGCGCAGTGCAGTCCATAGGGGCCCGCCCGGAGACAACAGCGGCCGCGCGTACACAGAGGAAACAGCACGCTCTAGCAGGCGCTAGGCGTCACTGCTACGTCACTGCTACCAGCGCTCCTCATTCGCCAGTTTTAACCAATGGCAAACATTAATATAAACACCAATCCTGGACTTCCTTTTCCACCAATAAGAAGAAATAAAGCAAACACCAATGATAAGAGCCCTGAAACCACCAATGATAACTGCCAACATTTAATGTTTAAGACACCAGCTTTCCCTCATCCAGCAGTAAACATAACACCCAGAAGATGGCCGCTTGCAATAGCGGCCGAAACGTTGGTGAAATACTTGATATATTGACGATGCGGTCTAATACCCAGAAGAGTTTTATTAACAATACCTCGTATTATTTCAAATGTTCAAATGTTTGTAGAGCTTATGCGACTTAATTACGGGGTCATCAGTCCCTAAGCTTACAAACTACATATGAACTAGCTAATACTAAGGACAGCACAAATATCCTTGCCCGAGGGGGGATTCGAACCCTAGACCGTAGTGGCCGTGCACACTGTGACTGGAGCGCCTCAGTCCCGTCGGCCACCGCGGCCGGCTCCTATTATTTAATTCATTTCTCAGGGAAGACAAAAGAGTCTTGGTCTAACCCGCCACTGCCCCCACCGAAACTAAGTTTATTGTGCGGTATCACTCCCTGTATATCTAGTAAAGCCAACCAATGCCCTTGAACAGTGCAAGGAGTCCCTTTACCAGTTCTTTATTAGACACAATTTCTTCGGGTCTGGTTGTCCCAAATGTTCTGTGCCTTTTACTCTCCAACGCAATGCATTCGAAGATTAGATGTGATGCAGTTTCATCACCGTCATCACAGATCCTACATTTAGGGTCCTCTTCTGTTATTCCCATTGTATGTAGGTGTTTTTTGAAATTCCCATGGCCTGTCAGCAATCCAACCATGAGTCTAATCTCTCTCCTGTTCAGACCCAGGATTGCAGAGCTTCTTTTAAAACACGGCTTTGGCATCATTACCTTGCCATGTTTTTGTTGATGGACTTTGGTCCAATATTCTACGTGCTGTCTTCTGAGCCAGTTACGTAGCTCCAATTTGATCATTGCCTTGGTGATTGTCAGGACAGGTTCCGGTCCAATAAATGGAGTCTCTGCCCCCATCCTGGCTAATCTGTCGGCATGTTCGTTGCCACTGATTCCCGAGTCGCCAAGGACCCACAATAGGTTTACTCTATTGCTTTCCCCTAGCTCCACCAGAACCATGTGACATTCTGCAACAATTTTAGACCTTGTTGCAGGAGCTGCCAGTGATCTCAGGGCTGCCTGGCTGTCTGAATAGATATAGATGCTACGATCTTTGTAGCACCTACCCAAATTCTCTTCCACACATGCCCTGATGGTAGCGATTTCGGCCTGGAATACTGAGGCCAGTTACCCTAGAGAGATGACGCCCTCCTGTCTTGGCTGCACCCCGTCACAGAGTAACATACACAGAAGAGCAGCCCCTCCTAAACCACTGTCCTACGCTCCCCTCGTAGTTCCGTAAGATGCTAGCAGATGTCAGGCGGATCGCTGGCTTAGGGTGCCTCTCGCACGTCAGAGGGTAGCGTGGGGGGGAGGCTGAGGGGAGAGCTTGTGCCGCCTGCCATGAGGCCATGGCTGTGTCCAGCTTGTTGGCGTTTGACGGGAGGTGGTGGTGGGGAGAGCTGCTACCTGCCACCTGCTCTGGCCAGTTTAAAGAGCTGCTTCTGACCGCAGCGCCATCATGGGACACGTAGTGGCCGTGCAGACCGTGACTTAAAAATGTTCAAATGTTTGTAGAGCTTATGGGACTTAACTACATGGTCATCAGTCCCTAAACTTACAAACTACTTATGAACTAGCTGCAACTAGGAACGGCACAAATATCCATGCCCAAGGGCGGATTCGAACCCCCGACCGTAGTGACCGTGCAGACCGTGACTGAAGCGCCGCAGTCATCTCGGCCACCGCGGCCGGCTCGTATTGTTTAAGTACATCCATGTGAATCCTGGGCGGGTGACTGGTTATTGCTATACTTATGAAGTGTATGGTGACTGGTGTTGACTGTATGTGTACGGCAGATGGACATGAAGAGTGGTTTGTGTTTGTGCAGGTGGTGCTGGGCGGCGGGCGGCGCCACTGGCTGCCTCGTGAGGCGCGGGACCCAGAACTGGAGGGGGAGGAGGGCCGCCGGCTGGACGGCCGCAACCTCATAGAGGACTGGCTCAGGGACAAGAAGCGCCGCGGACTGCGCGCCGCCTACGCCTGGAACCGACAGCAGCTCAACAGGCTGGCGCGCACGCCGCTAGACCACCTCATGGGTCAGCACTCCACATTCACTTTTTCTTGACTGCATGTTTTCCCTTTTTCGTGTCCGCCTACGTAGGTCAGCGGTAGTGTCGCTGACTACCACGCAGGAGGCCCGGGTTCGATTCCCGACAGGGGACTGGTTGTTGTGTGTTGTCCTAATCATCATCATCATCATCATCATCATTGGCACGTAAGTCGCCCACACGGCGTCAAATAAAAAGACTTGTAAAATGTAAACTTTCACGGCTGGAATGGTCAAAATTACTAAAAATTTCCGGGCTGTTATGCCGTGGTCTAGTGGATTTATTATTAAAACCCAACGTTTCGTCCCCGACTGCGGAGGACATTCTCAAGGGGGATCGTGGCACTTTTGGATGTCCGATTCACGCCCTGGCTCGCTACTAACTGCCAGGGTGTGAATCGGACATCCAAAAGTGCCACGATCCCCCTTGAGAATGTCCTCCGCAGTCGGGGACGAAACGTTGGGTTTTAATAATAAATCCACTAGACCACGGCATAACAGCCCGGAAATTTTTAGTAATAAAAAGACTTACACTAAGGCGGCCGAACAAACCCGCAAGGGTTCTCCCGGCCAAGAAAGCCATACGCCATTTCCCTTTTTCGTGTCGGTTTTCCTCTCGTGGCAAGTCCCGACTACGTTTCAAATCACAAAGTTAGCATAAAATGCAGGAACATAATATCAACGCTCTCTTCCTTAGGGCTCCCTCCTCTTTACTCCTGTCTCTCTAACTCTACGCTTTCTCACAATTCTCCCTGCCTTCTCGCCATCTCCTTTTTGACCCCTCTCCCCCCTCCCGTCAGAATCCTTGCGTCTTCCCTGCCGACTCGCTCCCCTCTTTTTCAAAAATGTTTGTAAAGCTTATGGGACTTAACTACGGGGTCATCAGTCCCTAAACTTACAAACTATTTATCAACTAGCTAATACTAAGGACGGCACAAATATCCATGCCCTAGTTGGGATTCGAACCCCCGACCGTAGTGGCCGTGCAGACAGTGACTGGAGCGCCTCAGTCCCCTCGGACACCGCGGGCGGATCCCCTCTTTTTCTCCTCCTCCATATCCGCCTGTTTGCGACTGTTTGCTGATGATGCTGAGGTGTATGGGAGGGTGTCGTCTTTAACTGACTGTAATAGCATACAGGATGACTTACAAGGGCTCGAACAAACATATCTGTATGAACGTTTGGTTACAGGATCTCTACGTACACCTCAGTGTGCTGGTGGGTGTCGTTTTTCTGCAAAACTCTGCAACCATGCTCTAGATAGCACTGTAGATGTAATTGTAGACGCCATACGTAATGCGGATATCTTAATTATAACTTATGTGATAACCATCGTACATGTTCTCTAGCGAATTGTCATCAAAAGCCGTGATGATAGTAGCAGCTTTAACCTTCTTCCCGAAAGACTGTTGGCATTCACTGCCACTGCTTCCATCGCCTGTTCCCGCACTTACCGTAGCACTACCGCTTGCAATTAGTTGTCCATCATTATCATGCCTATTATCATTATTATGAGTTTGTAACAACAGTATCTAACTTATGCTCATATTTCTGTACCATAACAGATACGAGAAAGCATGCAAATAATTCATCTTCTACACTAATACCATCTTCACGAAGAAGGGTTCTTCATAACTTCATCTCAACTAATCGCAATACATTAGCAGGGTTGATTAGCAATCGCCGCCCCATCTGACGCTTCACCACACAAATAGCATCAAAAAACGCAACTTCGGAGGCACACTGCACCGTCCCTACTGGCGAACCGACAGGTCAAAGTGCAATGCGGCATGGCACACGTGGAGGCCTCTAACGGACGACTGCAGAGTTTTGCAGATGCGGGAGTGTCACTAGTGCAATAAGGGATCTTTACATTATCTCTCATACGATTTTGGTGTATATGTGTTTGTTCGAGCCCAAGTACTTTCCTTGTTAGACAAAATTTCTAGTTGGTGCGAAGAATGGCAGCTAGCCCTCAATGTAGAAAAATGTAAGGTGATGCGCATGAGTAGTAGTGAGCTTCTCGATGCAGTCGCGTCGTTCAAATATCTAGGCGTAACACTGCAGAGCAATATGAAATGGAACAAACATGTAAGGACAAATGTGAGTAAGGCGGACAGCCGGCTTCGGTTTATTGGGAGAATTTTGGGAAGATGTACTTCATCTGTAAAGGAGACAGCGTATAAAATGCTTGTACGACCACGTCTTGCGTATTGCTCAAGTGTTTGGGACCCGCAGCAGATCAATTTAAAGGAAAACATAGAAGCAGTTCAGAGGCGACCAGCTAGGTTTGTTACTGGTGGGTTCGACCAATGCGCGAGTGTCACGGAAATGTTCCGGCAACTCAATTGGGGATCAAATGTTCAAATGTTTGTTAAGCTTATGGGACTTAACTACAGGGTCATCAGTTCCTAAACTTACAAACTACTTACGAACTACCTTATACTAAGGACGGCACAAATATCCATGCCCGAGGGGGGATTCGAACCCCCGGCCGTAGTGGCCGTGCAGACCGTGACTGGAGCGCCTCAGTTCCCGCGGCCACCGCGGCCGGCCAATTGGGGATCACTGGAGGAAACACGACGTTTTTTTCGTGAATTTCTGTTTCGTGAATTTCTGTTTCTTATTGTGTAGAAGAGAGTAGTTAGTTTGAAGGGTTTCTCTCACATTTCATCTTCTTTCCACGGCGTCATCCGCGTTGCCGTGGACTTCCGAGTAACTGAGTTCGGTTGTAGAGTGGACACAGGATAAATTGGCCAGCAGATGCGCAGACGGTTGGGCAAGCGTGAGGAGAGTGGTAGTGGTTGGGGTAGTGGCCGGAACAGTGAGGGGAAGGGCCCAGCTCACTGTCGGGCAGGCGGAAGTTGACTGACACGGCCTCCCCTTCCGGACGAAGGAATGAACTCGTCCGCCGCTTCAGACGAAAACTCGTCTCTGTGCATCGTAGTGGTGCGCGCGGCCGTTCGCCCTAGGGCATGGGTGTTTGTGTTGTCCTTAGGTTAGTTAGTTTAAGTAGTTTGTAAGCTGCGGTTTGATAATGTAGAATTCCGATAGATTAAAAAAACATTTGAACATTTTTTGTGCATCGTACACTTCATCCTGCATGGACTCTAACAAAAGTGCAGTACTCGGATGTGCCATAGTTGCTTTGACCTACCTGCTGTCTTCACAACTTGTGTCCATAACGCAGAAGACAATACTCAGGTCGTTGGTACTTGATGATGAGGCTGTTGGATAAACTAGCGACGACCTATTCCTAGAAAACAAATTATTCCAAGGATTCCATTTTGTTTATTTACGCAGAAACAAAGAAACTACACAATTAATAAACTGTATTTTTAATTCCACTGTATCTAATGAACAATGATGATTCACATTGATTCTACAAGGTTAAAATGCACTTCTACATAGCTGACTGCTATTCTACGACCTACCGCATCGGACAGCGGTTCTGCCCTATGATGACTGCCGAAACCGGAATAAGGAGGCAGCGATCCACGTCGGCCTGCTGGCGCGCTAAATCGCACCAAAACATGACCGAATGGTTTTGTCTGCCTTTTCGTATTGATTTTATTTATTAATTTGTTTCAAAATGTTTCAATTATTGTTTTCAACACCAACACACGACGCCATAACTGTCGTAAATCTTCTGAAGAAGACAAAATTATTTCTGCCGAAACCTAGGTCAAGGATTACGTAATAAACCATATTATGCAACTGGTCGGCTGAAATTTGTTCACAATTTGATTAATTTATTGTTATTAGTAATATATCCGAAACAATGGAATGATGACTTCTTATGAAAATGAAGTGAATGTAATAAAAAAATATATTTAACTTCCATTAGAGAAGAAATTAGTTTTGGTGTCTAGCCTCCAAATCCACTGACGAATTACAGTAGGGTACTAAAACTTTTGGTGACCTTTCCCACGGTATTAGTACCTACTGTACCACATGTTATCGGTACCTCATACCACCCTGCGTTAGCTGCATACACCTCTGTTCCGACTTTTCTAACGAAACTGAATGTGATAGCTGCAATCCAGTAATATCACGCCCTTCGCTGCTCCCTCCTTCCCCCCTCTATACCCCACCCCCCTGCTTGTCCTCCCTCACTTACAGGATTGTGAAGTGTTGTGCTTCGTCTGAGTGTTGCACTGATGTATGTGTTTTAATACTGCAGCCCACGATCAATGGGGTTATCTGAGCCGATTGTAATTGTATATTGTGTCGTCCTAAATGTTCTTTTAGGTCTTATAAGCACCGCACGATGCATGTAACAACACCAATTTACGTTTACCATGTGCTGTTCCATAACGTCAAATTTACGTTCACCATGTGCTGTTCCATAGCGTCAAATTTTTACCGCTATTATTTTAATTTATGCACCGCGCACCGCGTTGCAGTTTTTCATCCCATGATTGAAGAGCGGTGTATTGCCCTGCTGCCAGCCCACCCCCACAGAGGAATTAAATTAACAATCAACAAAAAAATAGTACTGACGTGTTTTATGGCCCACTTTAGATGTTCCTATAGTTTTATAATTTTTGCAAATATCTCTGACAAGAGAAAAGAAACATGTAAGTAATATACAATGTGCTGTTATAGTCTCTTCTGTGCCTAAGTTACGTCACCGTTCCCTATGGATCCCTACTTAATTCGGTGCTCTCCGATACACACGATCAAACAGCGGAGGAGTGGTACTCAAGCGTCAACTTTAGGTTACAATATCTCCGGATGTAATTAACATTTTACAATGCAACAAACAGCACTGATTACGTATTTGTTTATATGTTCAGATGTGCTAACAAAACTAACGGCGTTCCATTAAAAAAACGTAGGTTTGTGTTAAAAAAACATACTTCCGTGCATTTCTTATGGTTTGTATTAACCAATTACACTTGCCCCTTTCCTCACGTTCGGTCTGTGGAATCGGTTCGTCAGTATTTGATGTGGTTTACGGAATATATCCAGTGGTAATGTTAGGTGACTCACCCTGTATATGGCCGTCGTAGTGACGATGACAGGATGATCCGTCGCTGATCATTACGGGAGGATAATCTATAAAAATAACAAAGTTAAGTGCAATTAATAGGCGATGGCGATGGCAAACGCTGATAGGAAGACAACTGCTGAGGAAGCTGGTTATTGCTGACAAAAACAATTACGTGTGAAAATGTGCATATGTTTGTTAAGCTTATGGGACTTAATTGCGGGATCATCAGTCCCTTAACTTACAAACTATTTATAAACTAACTTAAACTAAAGATAACACAAACATCCATGCCCGAGGGGGGATTCGAATCCCCGACGGGGAACGGCCTCGCGCATCGGAACACAGCGCCTCGATGCGCTTGGCCACCCCGCCGCGGTAATACGCATGAAATGATTACAGCCAGCGAAGGTCACGAGTGACGACAAAAGGGATCATAATCACGGCTATGAAGTAAGAGGCAGTGAAGATGAAAAGGATTCTAAGGTGCTAACGATGGGTTTCAAATATCGTGAAAGTGTAAAATTAGGACACTAACGCTGGGGTGGCCTTGAAATCAGATAGTCTGTACGATGAACCTATTAGTATATCATACATTGTCAAGTGATAAATCTACTAGCTTTTATTAGGCATTCTTTTTGTCATTTTAAACTAGTCGGAATAGTTATTATTGTGCTTAATGAGAAAAGTTTATAATCGATATATCACAGAAGTACGCATTTAATTTCTTCCATCGATAAAGATCACGTCATATGTTTGTCATATAGGAAATACGTGAATGGGCAGAAAACATTCATCTCTGATAATATTTTGCCGCAACAACGCCATCACCTCAGTAGCAGAATCAGCGTCACGACTTTTTCCTTCCAGGAAGTTAGCGTGACGCGTTCACAATGACTAACGACCTTGTCGCGCGCACACCGCAGAGAGGCCTTTTTCTCCGGTTTCATTGTACTTGCGAGGTTTTGTCGACAGCGAAGCCATACGATAACAAGTGCTTCTGTAGGGGAAAACTGAGGAACACTCCTGAGTGTAAATCACGGATTTTATGTCAACAGGAACTACAGATGACGTATGTCACAATCCTCGTACTTCATTAAAAAACACCAGTTATCATTGTTGCGCCACTGAACAAATGACAATATATTTTAAGATCTGATTAAGTTGTATTACTTTTCAGTAACGTAGATATTATTTGAAGTTGAATAAAATGGATAGCGTTCCGATTTCCCAGGTGACAAAACCGTTTGTGACAAGAGTTTATGTCCAAGGCGACAAATGTATCATTAAGCCACAAAAGAACAGCCATGTCGCCTGATCTTAATCTCAGACTAGGTAGAAGAAATGTGTGGTCTAATGATTGACGAATACGTCGGAAAAATGAAACAGTCGACCTCCAAACCATCTTGGCGTACTTCTGGCTGGGAACTAGGTATTGAAGATTGCATTAAGGCTGTGATGATTGCAGCGTCTAAACCTTGTACTTGCAGAATACTAGGGTCTCACTACCGAACACAACAGCTGAACTGTAGAAAACCGTCCAGGCACAACGAACGGATCTCGTACTGCTGAATACCCCATATCCTCCCAGTGGTCAAAGTGATATATTCGAATTTTTCACACCTTGTAAATGGAAATGAGAGTATGGCATATTTGGCCGGGGGATCCCATACAGGATTATTCGGCCGCCGTAGTGCAAAAATCAAATGTTCAAATGTTTGTTAAGCTTATGGAAATTATCTGCGGGGTCGTGAGTCCCTAAACTTACAAACTACTTATGGACTAACTTGTACTAAAGACAACACAAACATCCATGCCCGAGGGATGATGATAAGATGATGATGATTACGACAACACACAAAACCCAGTCCCCTGCCGGTAATCTAACACGGCCCCCCTGAGTGGGAGACAGCGACGCTGTCGTCTGAGCTATCCAGGCGGACTTCACACTTTGTATAATAATATTAATTATAATAATAACATTAATTATAATAATAATATTAATTTTAAGCGTATATTGAAAAAAATACATAGTTTTACTCTTTGGACATTCCAACTTCAAGCACAATTAGTAAAAATGAAATATAGAATATTTCTTTAATTGCCAACCGGTATTCTCATAGCAAGAAACATCATGTTGCTAAATTAATACATGTTGAAATATCGGCAAAAGGACTACACCTAGTAACGACCTACATGATGGCAATGTCCATGACTTGTCCAACACGTTAAAAAGAATAGGGACGCAGAGATTGAAGCATTTCTGCAAAAAGAAACTATTTATACTTAGCGGTAATTACCTGAGAGATATTATAATGGTAAGACATAGATTTCGGAACCAGGTTTTAAACTGTAAGACATATCCAGGGGCAGATATAGAAAAAAAATGTTCAAATGTTTGTATAGCTTACGGGACTTAACTACGGGGTCATCAGTCCCTAATCTTACAAACTACTTATGAACAAGCTAACACTAAGGACGGCCCAAATATCCATGCCCGAGCGGGGATTCGAACCCCCGACCGTAGTGGCCGTGCAGACCGTGACTGGCGCGCCGCAGTCCCCTCGGTCACCGCGTCCGGCGCAGATATAGACTCTGACCATATCTTATTGTTTATGAACTGTATACTGAAACCGTAGAAATCGCAGAAAGGTAGGACAGCCGGCCGCGGTGGCCGAGGGGACTGAGGCGCTCCAGTCACGGTTTGCACGGCCACTACGGTCGGGGGTTCGAATCCCCCCTCGGGCATGGATATTTGTGCCGTCCTTAGTATAAGGTAGCTGATAAGTAGTTTGTAAGTTTAACCCCGTAGTTAAGTCCCAGAAGCTTAACAAACATTAGAACATTAGAAATGTAGGACAATCAAGAGTGGGACCTAGGTAAATTGAAGGAACCTGAAGTTCTAGAAAATTTGAGAGGCAGTGTCAGGCAAAAATTGACAGAAATGGGGGACATTAACACAGTAGAAGAGGAATTGATAACTTTGAGAAATGAAATAGTGAAGGTAACAGAGGACCAAATAGGTAGGAAGGCAAAAACCTAGGAAAAATTAAATTTAATTGATGAAAGGAGAAAATATAGAAATGCAGTAAATGAAGCAGCAAAGTGGAGTACAGACGACCAGGTAATAGCTAAATAGGAGTGTCTACAAGGCAAATGTAAGTCTGTAGAATAATGTATAAATGGGGGAAAAATAGACACCGCCTAGAGGGAAATAAGAGACATTTCGATACAAGAAAAGCAGCGGTATGAATATCAAGAAATCAGATGGAAAACCACACCTGAGCAAACAAGGGAAAGCTGACAGGTGGAAGGAATATACAGAGGGGCACTACAAAGGAAATGAACTTCGAGATAATATTGTAGAAAAGAAAGAGGAAGTGGTTGAAAAGAGGGGAGATACTATGATGTTATAATGAGAGAAGAATTTGACAGAGCACTGAAAGATCTAAATCGAAACATGGCCTCTTGAGTAGACGACATTCCCTCAGAGCTAATAAAGTTTTTGAGAGAGGAAGTTATGACAAAACTATTACACCTGGTGTGCAAGATGTATAAGACAGGTGAAATAACACCAGACTTCAAGAAAAATGTAATTATCCCAATTCCAAATATATCAGGCGCAGACAGGAGTGAAAATTACAGTACCATCAGTTTAATAAGTCATGGTTGAAATATTCTAGCACGAATTATTTACATAAGAACAAAAAAACTGGAAAAAGCCGACCTCTGGGAAGATCAGTTTTGATTTAGGAGAGATGTTAATGCTAATTACTTACAGAAGGATAACAAGGCTGATAGATGCTGACCTCGGGGAAGATCCGTTCAGATTCAGGAGAAATGTTGGAACAATTGAAGCAATACTCACCTTACGACTTACAAGATAGATGAAGGATATGAAAACCTATATTTCTAATTCTTATATATTTGGAGAAAGCTTTTGACAATGTTGATTGGAATACACTCTTTGAACGTGAAATATAGGGACGGAAGGTTGTTTACAACATGTACAAAAACAAGACAGCAGTTGTGAGAGTCGATGGGCATGACAGGGAAGCTCTGGTTGGGAAGGGAGTGAGACGGGGTTGTAGTCTTTCTCCAATGTTATTCAATTTGCACATTGAGCAAGTTCTGGAGGAAAGCAGGAGAAATTTGGAGAAGGAATTAAGGTCCAGGATGAAGAAATAAAAATATTGCATTTTGCCGATGACGCTGTAATTCTGTCAGAGAGAGCAAAGGGGAAGAGCAATTGAACGGAATGGACGGTGTGTCACCCGATTACAAATCAAGGTTTTTCATTTATTTGATCACTCTGTAACCACTTCAAAAACACTATCGAGTTTCTCCACAAGATATCTCCGGTAGCATCGACCCCTGTTACCTGTGAAAAGTGATGGAGTTGTGAACAAACCACTGCACCAAGTACCTCCAATTTAGGTAGAATTACCCTCTTGATAGGAGTCAGTCTGCTCTAACTGCAAACAATGCGTTCTGTGTATCCAGTTTTGGTAGCTGTCCTTACACACAACACAGATGCATCAAAGAATGCATACACCGGCTGTCATCCCCATCCATCTGGGAATATACAATGATAGTAAGTGATGAAGCCTTGAGAACAATGAGTGCCAACGACATGCAAAATCTCTGAGGAAAATATCCACTCATGCAAGACGCCTCATTCAGGTGTCTTGAAAAATTAGCTTTGAAACACTTCCAATGGAAGTGAACAGACCAATAGGGTCATAAAACTGAGAGGATGCTCGAAGAACATTTATATGAGTTGCCAGAACGTCTTCAGCTATCTTCTGGTAGTCAGTGCAGATAGACTAATTTTGAGTGTTCCAATTGATTTAGAAAAACTGAGTTGTGGTCTTGGCTTCTAGGATTTTCACATGCCATATTCCCTGCAGGTCATTTGACTTAGTCGCCCATTCAGAAAATGGAAGACATTTGCAAAAAGGTTTCTGCCAGTTCAGGACACACAGTTGCATCACCGTCGATGTCTTTCACACTAGCTACAAAATCGTCCACGACTACTGAATTCTGTCTACATTATATGAGTTGACGAAAGGAGTGGAATTGGGGAATTGGGGAAAGTCTAAATGGCAAACGATTGAAGCGATACTTTACTTACTTTTTCGTGTCCGAATCCGACATTCTAGCTTTTTTGCCGAGAAACGGGCTACGTCGACATCTTCATTATTAGCGAACCATGAATCATTGAGGGTGCATGTTAAGGGGCACAGCTCTCATGTAGTCCAATGTGTCACATTCTGTATTTCCCCATAGTCGCAAGGAACGTCGCCGATTGCTATTATACCCCACTTCGCCATGTTTGACTTGACAGAGGCAACGCCGGTACGCAAAATAGAAATTCTAATGTTTGTAGAGCTTATGGGGTCATCAGTCCCTAAACTTACAAACTACTTATGAACTAGCTTATATTAAAGACGGCACGAACATCCATGCCCGAGGGGGGATTCGAACTCCCGACCGCAGCGGCCGTGCATACCGTGACTGGCACGCCGTAGACCGCTCGGTCACCGCGGCCGGCGCCGGTACGAATGCGATTAAGCATGCGCCAGGTTTTCCATTCTAGCTCCATTCCCTGCGTGGGCTCCTGGTGGAGAGGGTAAAGTTCTGGTGGTTCTATGTTGATAGATCTCACGAAACGTCTCCTCGACTTGAGCCGGCTGAATCCCTGAGGTTCGTCGAGCTGGTATAAAGGGTGTCTGTCATCATACTTTTGTTTGTACCTTTCCAGATATTGGGCACTATCCCTTCGATCCTCCGGAGATATATACAGATGTGACTGTAAACTTTCCGATTTCAACCGTCAATATTCAATATTTTGACATCATTATTGTTTGTTTTTTCCAGCTGATGTTACAGAGATATCATCCCTGACCAGATAGGCACTGCCATATTTCGCATTGGGCTGCTCTATGACGAGCCGCATTCCAGAAATCATTGGTCTGTGCGCTGTTTAGTCACGGTGGGTCTCCTGTATGCACAATACATCGCATCTGTGAGTTCTGCACAAATCAGCCAAGATCTCTTGCTTATTGCAGATAATTCCCTCAATGTTTATGGTCACTATAGTCAAAGTTGGCTCTGAAAAGAACCTCTGAGTTTTTATATCATTCATGTCTAGTTCGCTTTGGATTCTGTGGTGGAAGGATTAGCCGTCCAGAGGACGTTTCCGGGGGGCGCCAGATGTACGTTTGTTAATTTTTGGTTTCCAAAGCTTAATTACACATATCATCTTGCGTGGAGGCTCCTTCCGTGCTCCCCGATTGAAGCGATAAATTATCATATCCTTTGTGGTTATTGAGGCACCATTCCACCTTGTTCAACACGGTAACGAAAGAACGTATTAAAATATCTGTCATCATTCAACAGTAACTGTGGGAATTGTAGGCCTACATCACACACTAATCCCTCCACAAGTTTTCGTAATCGTAACATAGTTGCACGAATTTGGCGCTGTTTCGAGGGCATAATTCAATGATTGAGAGTCTGGATTATGTGAAGTTTCATCGAACACGTTCCTGCACTTAATATTTCCACTACTGCTTTTCTTCCCTATGTGGTGTGGGAGGTAAAACACGTTTTCAGCAGTACGGTCATCAGGTGAAACTTCCAGCCGGCCGCGGTGGCCGAGGGGACTAAGGCGCTCCAGTCACGGTCTGCACGGTCACTACGGTCGGGGGTTCGAATCCCCCCTCGGGCATGGATATTTGTGCCGTCCTAGTTCGTAAGTAGTTCATAAGTAGTTTGTAAGTTTAGGGACTGATGACCCCGTAGTTAAGTCCCATAGACTATACAAACATTTGAACTATTTTTGAACAAACTTCCAGCTGATACCTCCTAATATAATTAGACATGGATCTATGGTAATGACCTCCACGTCTTCATTTCACTGTACACATGTTTGTAAATCTATGGGATTTAACTACTCTGGTCATCAGTCCCTAGGCTTACAAACTATATAAACTAACTTATACTAAGGACAACAATAACACCCATGCCCGAGGAAGGACTCGAACCTACGACTGCGAGCAGCAGCGTGCTCCGCAGGTAGGCGCCATGGAACGCTTGGCCACTCCACCGCGGCTTGATTTCATTGCAACTTGTTTTGTAAGAAGCGAAGACGTGCTGCAGCAACTGTGCTGTTTTTAGGGTAAAGCTTATCCTACTTTCGAGGCAGGCATATAACTCTTAATTTTCCTACATACAATTTCTAATCTAGCATCTAGAAGTTGTATTACGAATACATTCAGTATAAAAAGCATCAATAAACGTAATTTCAATGAAGTGTATAGCTGATTAATATTGCATTCACGCTTGAAGAATTTCAGCTTTGAATCACAATTTATGATCTTAGATAAGAACAGCGAAAAAAATAATTTAAATAGTTTTCAGTATGTTTTCATGCCTACGATTGATTCTTTGTATTTGGAACAGTCGCTTGTCCGAGGTTTTACTTTACGTAATGTTCGTTATGTTTTAAAATCTTTGGTAGTCGCTTTAACAATTACATGTTACCAATTTAGAAATTTTCAGTCATCCCAGTACGTTCAAATCAACAGAGTCATGATCAATAATCATCTGTTTTCCGTTACGGGATTTCTGAGATTTTACTGGCGCTTTTGAGTGAAGATATACTTTGGTAAATCTAGCTGATTGACTGATCTATTTTATGTACAATATTATGGTGAGTTGATTAGTCATCGAAATATTTTTAAGGAGACAATTTAACAAACAAATTATTTAAGCTCATATTTAATTCCTTTTCCGAGTCATGAAATTATAAAAAAAAGGTAAAGCAGTCAACAATCCGAAGATTGGTTTGAACACCACAGTGCTTTACTAGGCATGGTCCTATTTGGAGGTGATATGCCGTTGCTTTCCTCCGACCTTCGAACTGACTTATCCAGCCAGTTATAGGGGGACCTACAGTTTAACGTGGGTTCCGAACCACGGTGCTACTTTTTTTCTTCTTCTTTTTGACTGCCTCTTTTTTTGTTTTTCATGTTTTGCATTAACGTATAAATTATTTTGTCTTAGGTGCTACTCGGTATTTTTCACATCAGCAACACTACCAGAAGTGAAAGAAGAGGAAAGTGACAGATAAAAATCCTAGGACCTGACGGGGATCGAACCCACAATCTTCGGATTCATAGTCTGGCACTCCACCACTGTGCAACAAGTCAATAGTCAAAATAATATGAATAAAAACTAAATCGTTAATCCTTAAGGACAATGGAAAACACATTTTTTTGTTCTCAACAATCTGCAGCAGCTAAATGTTACCTGACGATCACATTTTAGCCTTAAGCGTGTGCAAACTTCTCCAGTAGTTGAACTGGACAACCGATATAATTACAGTATTTTTTTTTTCATTTTTTCACTTATACAGTAAGGTGTAATATCGCGAGTTTCCTATTTGATTGTTACTGGAACGTAAGTTCAGTAAGTGTTAAAAACGATGATTGTGCCAATGTTTTCACACTTACTGTACTCACTACATGCGGAGATGCAGCTGGAGGTATCTTCCTCGGTGTAACATTGCCCTAGTTTCTCAGACAAATTCTGACGGTGCCGCAAGAGCGGAGCAGTGGTTTAGGAATATTCGCCGAGGGTACGATATTATACTGCTCTCCAGATGAGACCAGGTTTACGACCCATGTGTCGCAAACTGTGGCTCAACTTCCGCACACGAACTTGACAATGGTGTGTACTTAGAATTCTTTCTAAGAAACCGGTGCGAAAGAGGCACTGCGTCGCGGAAAACACACCCAATGCTCATTATACTACAGTCTTCGCTGATGTAGCGCAATCGTCAATTGAAGTACATTTTCACATTAAATGGTTCAAACGAGGGACATTGACAATTGCTGCAGAGGGGGTTGATTATTAAATATTTCTAATTCCTCAAGAACATAGGGTCTGAGTCCCTTTTCCTCCGTGTGTAGTATACTGACGTCAATAACTTCTTTAGGTCTGTGGCCTGTGATTAATAAACGATCGCCAAAAGTTGCGTTATAAATGTTAGTACCCTTTTCCTACAAGAGATTTTGCTTATACCTGATTGAGAAAGCTCTTCGTGTTTGTCCTATACAACAGAAAAACATACGTCACAAATTATTGATGAGTATTTATAAAATTTTTGTTTCGTATGACATAGGTGAAATAGTACGAAAGCACTTACGTCTCAGACCAGGGTTTGAGAATGGACCCTATTGTGCGAAACCAGTCACCACAGGAATTGAGTTGGTTTTATCTGCAGTCCTGATGTACCTGCTCAAATTTGCTGACGACACCGCCTCCATGGCCATCCGTCCTACACTACGCTCTTTCCAACATTCCCTCCAACTACGCCTCAACCACTTGATCTCCTGGTGTGACTAATGGTACAACTTCAGCCATTCCAATAAAACCCAGGCAATAAATATAGGAAAGAAAACCATCCGATACTTCCGGTCTTGTGACTATCTCACAATCCACAACCGTCCCGTCCCCCATTCTAACTCACTGAAATGCCCCGGACTAACGCGCGATCGTAAACTAGCCAGGAAATCTCTCCTACTAAACATCAAGAAAATAAACCACAAATGTTTGCTTAGCTTATGGGACTTAACTACGGGGTTATCAGTCCCTAAACTTACAAACTACTTATGAACTACTTACGAACTAGGACGGCTCAAATATCCATGCCCGAGGGGGGATTCGAACCCCCGACCGTAGTGACCGTGCAAACCGTGACTGAAGCGCCTCAGTCCCCGCGGCCACCGCGGCCGGCAATAAACCACATTAGACTAAAATGACTAAAACTACTAATAGGCCGAGCGTGAGGACTCGATCTCCACTCTATCATCCATACCTACAAGATCCTCCTCTATCCCATTCGCATCTACACCAACGTCACATGGACTTCCACTCTCCCGAACGTTCGCCACTCCCTTGAAATCGTATAGCGCCATGCACTGCGTCTTGTCTTCCTCATCAACATCCTCTTTCCCAACCGACTCCTCTACCATTTAATCAAATTCCGTCATCTCCTCAAGCTCATACAACATCTACGTCTCTCTCATGTCTCCTCTAAACTTCAATAAGAATAAAAATGCCGCCTAGATCACTAAAATTATGTTTATTTATGACGACGTTTCGGCATCTGCCATCATCAGATCAGATGAAAGGGGAAAGTGCTCGCAGTACAATCAAGTTACACAGAAACTTTTAAATCCAATGTGTGGTTGTTGTGATCTTCAGTCCGGAGACTGGTTTGATGCAGCTCTCCACAATACCCTATCCTGAGAAAGCCCCTTCAACTCCACATAAGAACGGCAACCTACATCTCTCTGAATCTGCTTACTGTATCCATCTCTTGGTCTTCCTCTGCGGTTTTTATCCCACACACTTCCCTCCAACGCTAAATTTGCAATTCATTGATGTCTAAGAATGTGTCCTACAAATCGATCCCTTCTTTTAATCAAGGTATGCCAGAAATTCCTTTTCTCCCCAATTCTTTTCAGCGCGCCCTCATTAGTTACGCGATCCACCCACCTAATCTTCAGCATTCTTCTTTAGCACCACATTTCAAAAGCCTCTATCCTCTTCCTGTCCGCACTGTTTATCGTCCAGGTTTCACTCCCATACAAGGCAACACTCCACACAAATGCCAATTTCTCGTTTTCAAGAACGCTTTTCTACCCATTGCCACTCTGGATTTTATATCCTCTGTACTGCGACCATCATTTGTTATTTTACCACCCAAGTAACAAAACTCATCTACCTCCTTTATTGTTTCGTTATGTATACATATAAAGTTTTTACAATTTTTTTAAAACATTAACTCACCTAAAAACCTCTGAAATTGCAAAGTGAAAGTTCAGCTTCAGTAATAAAATCTGTGCCTAGTAGGACGTAGTCTTGATTGTCAATTTTCCACACTAGCGCTATTGTCAGCTAACAAAAACTTTATATGAGCGTAACTTTATTCGAGACTGTATTTGACGCCCCTAATAGGTAGAGATTTCGGGAATGACGCTGAACTTCACTAAGCCAAAAAAAGAAAAAAAAAGTTCAAATGTTTGTAACTCTCCGGGACGTCCCTGCGTGGTTCTTAGTCCCTAGCTTACAAACTACTTAAACTAAATTAAACTAATCTAAGGACAACACAAACCCCATGCCAGAGGGGGGACTCGAACCCTCGACGGCGAACGGCCGGCTGCGCCGCGGCAAGGCGCCTCAGTGCCCACGGCTAATCCGCCGCGGCTTTACTTAGCAAATTCAGAGGTTTTTAAGTGAGTAAAAATTAAAAAAACCTCGTAAAAACTACATTGTATTTAAAACTTTGTAACTCGATTGTGCAGTGAACATTTTTTCCTTTCATCTTACAGATGTGATGATGGCATAGGGACTGATGACCCCGTAGTTAAGTCCCATAGACTATACAAACATTTGAACATTTTGTGATGATGGCAGATGCCGAATAGTCGTATTAAATCAATATAATTTTAGAGATCTAGACGTTTTTTTATTCTTATTGAAGAAAATGAAGCTCGCACACTCGTGCAGGAAATTCGTATCCTTCATACGTCTCTCCAGTCACCGAGGCTCCTACACCGCAGTTGCTCCTTAATCAGTGTGCCCCACCTTCCCACATCCATATTCTTTCTCAATTGAATTTCAACCACTTTCCCCTCCCTGACCGTCAACTGATCCCACAAATTTACCACTCTCTCCTGCCCTAACCCTCACTCCTACTCCGTTCCTTAATGAAGACTCCTTTCCAGCCACCCTTGTTCCAGCTGTCACTTCCTCTTCTATACCCCCACCCAAGTCCCTCATGCCACTGACAATACTTCTTCTCCTACACCTAGTTCCCCAGTCACCGACTTGTTTGTAGTCTCCGCCATACAGTTACCAGAAGACCCATGACTTCACCCTCTACACTTTTCTGGATGTGTTTTTCGAATATTAGTTGACAGATGTAACAAACTCTGTTGACTGAAGAATGGCAGTCCATCCGCTGCCATCCCTCCCCCCCCCCCTCGGCCACATAAAGGAGAGGAATATAAACTACTTTTCAAATAAAAACCTTAGCAGTCCTGACTGGTCTCTCACGGACATGCCTTGGTCACTACTTAAGTGATGGAACTACTGATGTTGGAGAGTGGTGCTGAGGCAGTTGAACTGCTACGACGGCCTCTAGTAGCCAGGTCTCCCGTGAGAGTCAATGCCCAAAGAAGGATCACCGCCCTGGCAGAGTTTCACTTACACAACCACATCTTTCCCCCTTTGAGACGACGAAGCAGGGTAACGGCTTCGTCTGGGTGATGAGTGACACGTATGATGAGGGTACTTAGCACAGCTGCGACTGCTATGACATTATAGCGTTGTTCCTGGTATGGCATCGATACCGTACAAACACTGTGTTTGCCCTTTTGTATGTGTTTTGCGTCCTCGTTTTGTACCTCCCAAGCGAGAGCTTCCCTACAACTCGTTTATGCAATCAGCCAAAGTAAACATAAATACATGGAAAGAAAAGTTTTAATTAATTATATAAATTAGAAAGTCACTTTCGCTTTTGAATCAGACCAAAGAGTCGTAATGTGTTTTCGTATTACGTAAAGTCTGTAAACAGATCGAAATGGTGTACAGGCGTTTATTGATGATGTGGGTACAAAAACGAAAGAAATGTTCAAATGTTTGTAAAGCTTAAGGGAATTAACTGCGGGGTTATCAGTCCCTAAACTTACAAACTACTTATGAACTACCTTATACTAAAGACGACACAAACATCCATACCCGATGGGAGATTCGAACCCCCGACGGCGGAGGACCGCGCGCATCGCAACACGGCGCTCCAGCGCGCGCGGCTAATCCGCCGAGGCAAAAACGGAAGATCATGGACAGTAACCCCAAATATGAATTTTATATTCTGAATGGCAGAAAACAAAATATCGGCCGGCCGCGGTGGCCGCGGGGACTAAGGCGCTCCAGTCACGGTCTGCACGGCCACTACGGTCGGGGGTTCGAATCCTCCCTCGGGCATGGATATTTGTGCCGTCCTAGTTCGTAAGTAGTTCATAAGTAATTTGTAAGTTTAGGGACTGATGACCCCGTAGTTAAGTCCCATAAGCTTAACAAACATTTGAACATTTTGAACAAAATATCGTTCCTCGTTTCTATCATGGCACGAATTCCGTTAGGACACATAACGAAATAGATTGTCGTGGGATAGAAAAATCAATTGAAATCGGTAAACAGAAGAAAGGTTCCTACACCTGAGGATGATACTGTTTGATTTTATGTAGATTAAGTGAGATGTTTCTCTCTTCCGTTTGCAAAAAGGCTCATCGAATATATGTACATAATAACACAAGAAAGGAATATTCAGGTTTAATATCCCGTCGGTAACGTGGTCATTAGAGACGGGTATAGATAATTATAGACTATATCACTGGCGTCAATCGATTGTAGATGTGTGGATTAAGTTTTATACTCTTAAACTATGACAATTTCGGAGATGGAAATAGTCTTTTTTTTTTTTAGATATTAATCGATACAGCAAACAGAGCTCTTATGATATTTGCGTTCGTCTCTTGTCCAGACTCATAGCACTATAAACAACGTTATCTAGGTTGATGCTGTGTCTTTCATCATAAAAATTCCGTTCAAACCTATCTCGAAGGACCAACGCTACCGATCGATCAGCGCATCATCCTCAGCCCATAGACGACTCTTGATGCAGATATGAAAGTGCATGTGACCACCAGAACAATCTGCTCAAAGTGACTCCATAACTGATCTTCTAACGACGCCACGGTGGCGGCTTGACAGCTTGGCTGTTAAAACTTGGCTATTGATCCGTTTTCCCACCTCCTCGCTCAGGAAACCAACTGAAGCGAAGAACCACCTCCAACTTTCGCCTTACAGAGGCCATGGTTGGGCGTCAAAAGACCCGCCTCCTATCTTGTACCCATGCGTCCAACTGCACGGAAATGTGTGTTTCCCTATACCCAGCGGCCAAAGTTAGCGCTCTTTATACATCACCGAAACACGTTCGAAGCAGCCTTCTTGCGCATTTCTGCTTCTTCTTTATCTTTGCCTGCCGCGGTGTAGTAGCCGAGCGGTCTAAGGCGCCTCCCTGCAGAGCGCGTGGTTGCTCACCATCGGAGGTTCGAGTCCTTCCTAGGGCATGTATGCGCGCGCGCGCGCGCGCGCGCGTGTGTGTGTGTGTGTGTGTGTGTGTGTGTGTGTGTGTGTGTGTGTGTGTTGTCCTTAGGTTATTTTAACTTAGATTTAAGTAATTTGTAAGGAACTGATAACCAAAGCAGTTAAGTCCCATAGATTTACAAACATTTGAACATCTTTGGCTTCGTTCCGCATTGACGTAGGGTCGGCATGGTTAGCTTCAGGGAGTGGCCAGATGGCCTTCCTACAGCCACCCTAATACGCCATTCCCCTCCTCCCAGGAGCAAATGTGTATTCCGAAATGTCTGCATATAGCGTTATACGAGTGAAACTGTGTAGAGCTTTTTGAAACGTTTCTTAATCCTGTAACTGAGGCGTGTTTTGATTACCAGCCCGGTATTCACCTAGTGGGATGTGGAAACCCACCTAAAATTAACATCCAGGCTGGCCCTCATGGTTCATCCGTCGGGAGGATTTGAACTGGAAGCGTGCGTCCTTACACACCTGGCTATTCCGGAAGGCCTTCCGCCACTTTTTAACCTAATGACTAGTCAATTAAATAAATTTGTCATCAATGCCGCACCTAATTGAACGAGAATAACATTGGTGGCTGTCTTCTATTAATTTATATTTATTACGTTTAATTGGCCAATTAAAGTTTGCAACTCCAAGGGTTAGAATTTTTAATTAATTATTTTACATAACAGATTCATTATCCACCGTTCATTTGTTCCATTAATATCCTACCAATTTGTTTTTTTAAGGTGTCTCTTTTTCAAGAGGGGACGTATCTTGGAGAATCCCGCAGCAAATATCGTGAAGAAGTGATCGAGTACTGCATTTTATCTTACTCTCTGCAATATGTGATGGTGTGATACACCCGCGGGAGGGCCGTGTGCTCTGGGGCGCCACGTTACGGATCACGAGGCACCAGAGTCAGAGATTCGAGTCCTCCCTCGGATATGAATGTGTGTGTGTTGGCCTCGGTATAATTTCAGTAGTTTCTAACTTAGGGACCGATGACCACAGAAGTTTAGTCCCTTAGGATTACAAACATTTGAACATTTGGTGTGATACAAAGTCTAATACTTTTCGAAAGTCAAGAAATACTGCATCTGCATGGTTACCTTGATCCAAGGCTTTCAGGATGTTATAGCAGAAAATAGCGCGTTGGGTTGCATGACCGATGTTTTCGGATCACGCGCTGATTGACATGGTGCAGTACATTCTGTTAGAGTTACATTATTACGTTTGAGGTTAAAAAATGCTCTTATATTTTACAATAGTTTGATTTCATTGATACTTTCTTGTAGGCAGGAGTAGTCTCTAGTTTCATCAAACTACTGGGAATTGAGTCAGTTTTACCGAATATTCCTCTTATGAATGAACGCTATGAAAGGGAGCTTAGGACCTCCATAGATTCTTTGCTATTCTCATATTTAGGCGAGGTGGCGCAATGATAACACTGAACTCGCATTCGGAAGGGTGGTGGTTCAAATCCGCTTCCGCTTCTCTAAATCATACCCAGCGTATGCTCCGTATCTAATGACCTCGATGTCGACAGGACGTTAAACCCTAATCCTCCTCCTACCTTTTATCCTGGTCTCGTACACATTTTTCGTCTCACACAGAATTTCAGCACATCACTTACTTTGAAACATATGCGTTTCACTCACATTATGTCCCATGAGTCTCATTACTGCATTATCCCATGTTTCCAAATTCGATTGTCACGGTCCTCCATTTATTGAGTATTCGTACTGTATCTGTTCTACATAGATTTCCAAGTCAATTCATTTATGAACAAGGTTCGCAGTTATTATCAAATGTTCAAATGTTTGTAAAGCTTATGGGACTTAACTACGGGGTCATCAGTCCCTAAACTTACAAACTACTTATGAACTACTTACGAACTAGGACGGCACAAATATCCATGCCCGAGGGAGGATTCGAACCCCCGACCGTGGTGGCCGTGCAGACCGTGACTGAAGCGCCTCAGTCCCCTCGGCCACCGCGGCCGGCAGTTATTATCCACGGCTGATTTTAACTAAGGTATCCGTCTTCTGCCTCTCACCTTAGTACACAGAAAATTGTGCGAAGTAATGTCTCCTCTGGTCTCATAAGCATCTTCTTGTCTTGCACGTAATTAATCGACTTTTCAATACATTGGAATAATGTCATTGTTGCAACACATACAAATGTCTCACAAGGTGACCACATGGGTATCGGTTTTTAGAATTTTTTGATATTTATGGTACATGAAGTTCAGAACTTAAATAACAATCAAAGCTATTCGACGCAACTCTCTAAAATTCTCGAAAAAATCGACGTTGAAGTTTTGCAAGTATATGTTAGTACTAATAATTATAACAATCACAGCATCTGTCGGTGTAGCTTAGCGTAACGTAGCGTTTTGGCCTCAAAACGCTAGGGGCCGTGATCCAAATCCTGCTGTGAAATTTTTTTTTTTTTTTTTCGTTGTGTCAGTTTTTGTTTATGTGTTTGTAGACGAGCATAAAAACTTGTCGTCACGTAAAACGCTAGTTAAGTAGGTTAGCTGCTTGCAAACCCATTAGTATCTATGGAGATGACTTTCCAAAAACAGTCTCCTATCTCTTCACAAACTGAAAAATCAAAGACGACCGTCGTCGACTAATATTGAAGCCATTACTGTAAAAAGGTAACATTTTTTTTAAAATTGAAACCATCATTAACAGCCTCCTATAAAACATAGAAAATTACAAATAAACAGAAATACGTGCAGTTTTCGTAAAAAATTACCAATATATATTAAAATTGTGTAAGTATTCGAACACAACGAAAACGTGAAATATAGAATCTATTAGGACAGGATTCGAACCACCGACCCTAAGGTTGTGAGGCCATAACGCTACCACCTGAGCTACACCGACAGATGCTGCAATATAATTAATGATGGGTAGTTACGGTTACTTGCCAAATTTCAAAGTCTATTTTCTCGAGAAGTTTTGAGAGTTGCGTCAAATGGCTTTGCCTGGCTGTTATTTGAGTTCTGAACTTCACATACCATAAATATAAAAAAAATTCTAAAATCTGATACCCATGTTGTCTCCTTGTGAGTCAGACTCCGTTTTTTCCTCCCTTATAAAATAAAATAATCGACGACGGGACACACTACCGTGTCTCTGTACTACGTATTAGTGAACTGCCCTCATATATGCCAGATGGATGCTTCGTCGCATTCACATAAGTCACGTTTTATTGACATTCTTTGCACACATCAGTATATTCGTCTATATCCGCTTTTTATATGAGATCCACTACATACCTCCAACTCCATTCATATACGCTAGATGAATTCTTTGTCGCGTTCACGTAAGACAGGTTTTATTGAAATTCCGTTCTTATATCGATATTCTGCCTCTTTCTTTGGATTTTCCTTGAGATCCAGAGCACACTTACAGCGCCTACATACGGCTATTGGTACACACAACACAATTTATATTTTTCCTTTAGGCATACTCAGGCTCGCTCATTACATGACAGAAACTGGAAACACGCAGTGACTACCCAGTATATTTAGGCATCCGCTCTTCTCGTAAATCACTCCAGGCAGCAGCAGCGTATCCTGTGCCGATGCGTCTCACTTTCCACGTCATTAGCGTTGCCAGAGGCAGATTTCCTATCGAGGAAAAGAATGGAAGGTAAAGGTTACGGCGTTTCAGTATCGAAACCATTAGAGAGCTGTTTTGAACGAGAACAAGAGAGGAAATTCACCACTGCCTTGTTTGAGACACCGACGCTGCATTAGCGCGAATAAATTTTGTGAAGCCATTGGTAGTCTAAACCAGGATAGTCGGAAAGAGACTGGAACGCTAATCCTCTTAATTAATGTAGCACTTTGCCTTCCTGTTCCTTCATATGTTTGTAGAGCTTATGGGACTTAACTACGGGGTCATCAGTCCCTAAACTTACAAACTGCTTATGAACTAGCTACAACTAAGGACGGCACAAATATCCATGCCCGAGGGGGGATTCGAACCCCCGACCGTAATGGCCGTGCAGACCGTGACTGAAGCGCCTCAGTCCCCTCGGCCACCGCGGCCGGCCTTCCTGTTCCATGAGATATTTATTACCTACAAAATGTTGCATCCGTTAAACTAATGACAATACGAGGGGGGACCCAAAAGAAACCTGATTTTTGTTATAAAAAAAATTATTGGTGAACCTTTTTACAAAATTACTTCAGTCACCTTCAAAATACTCGCCATTACGTGCGATGCACTTGTCAAGTCTCTCTTCCCACTGTTGGAAGCATGTTCGGTACTCTTCAAGTTTGATATTGTCCAGTTCCCTTTGCGAAGCTGTTTTTACCGCCTCCATATCATCATAACTCTCCCCTTTTAGACTTTTTTTCATTCGTGGAAATAGGAAAAAGTCTCACGGGGCTAGGTCCAGCGAATACGGAGCGTGGGTAACGACAGACCACCTCTCAGATGCCAAATAGTGGGTCACTCGTAAGGCAGTGTGTCCTGGAGCGTTGTCGTGATGCAGAAACCAGTCACCTAATCGCCAAAGTTCCGGGAGTTTCCTCCTCACATCCTCTAGCAGACGCCTTAAAACATCCAAGTAAAAGTGCTGGTTAACAGTCTGGCCAGGGGGTACGAATTCCCAATGCACAATTCCACGAACATAAAAAAAAAAAGACAATGATCATCGTCTTCACATTTGACCTCACTTGCCTTGCTGTTTTTGGTCTGGGAGAGTTGGGAGTCCTTCACTGGCTTGGCACTTGCTTGGTTGCTGGGTCATACCTGTAACACCAACTCTCATCCCCTGTAATGACTTTGTTCAAGAAGTTTGGATCACGTGCAATCTCTGTTTTCAAGTCCTGACACACATTCAAGCGGATGGATTTTTGCTCCTGTGTGAGAAGGCGCGGAACAAATTTAGCAGAAACACGTCTCATGTGCAAATCCTCACTCAAAATCCGCTGGCACGAGATCCAACTTATTCCTGTCTCTGTTGAAATTTGGTCGATCGTTTGGCGACGATCCTCGTTGATCTTTTGGCGAACCTTTTCAATGATCTCCTCGTTTTGCGATGTTGAAGGGCGTCCAGAACGTGCTTGGTCTTCAACACTCATCTCACCACGTTTAAAGCGCCCAAACCACTCAAAAACCTGTGTGCGGCTCATAGCGTCCTCCTGGAAAGCTTCCTGAGGCATTTGGTGTGTCTCCGTTGCAGTTTTTTTTAAAGCAGGAAACAAAATTTCACACACACTCTTTGTTCTTTTAAAGTTGCCATAAAGACTTCGCAGGGGTACCCCGCCAACATTCAGAGAAACACAATACCACACCTACACGTTCAGCTCTTCATCTGTTTCATGAAGGTCTCTACGAACGCCATCTAGCGTAAAAACCCTGTACTACGTCTACGAATGGCAGCGCCCTCGGAATCCGGTTTCTTTTGGGTCCCCCCCTCATAGTGCTCAACGGACAATTGTAAATGCCTCAAGCTTGTTATTTCTTTCTGAAGGACTACTTAACAGTAAAATTCGATAAAAGAGAAAAATGTATGAAATGTGCACTGAAAACATACGAGTGGGCCAGTGCTAGTTCTGTCACTTAGAGGTAACTATCTTATGTTTGCTAACGGGACGGGCTGTGCTGGCACGGAGATATGTTCCATGGCCCGAACCACCAACCCGTTCCTCTGCTCTTTTTTACTTACTGCTGCTAAAATTTTTAAACACATTCAAAAATCTTCTTGGAATCTTGCTAAAAGTCTTTTTACTAAGTGTTAATCTGGCTACTGCTATTAAAGCCGTCCAATGTTAGTCTGAAAGTTTTGTCTGATCATCTCCTTTCATGACACCTAAGTATGTGGAAAAATTAAGGAAACTGCAGATCATCTTAAGCGATGAGTTGACCCCGGTAATGAATAATGAAAATACATACAACCCTCCGATGACGGCAAAGTTACCGATAGGAAGTTCAGTGTTTAGGTGTCTGAGAGGGCTAAGGGATAGAAAATAACATGTAGTCCCATTCCGTTAGCGCTGTCCATTTCTTGTGCTTCCCTAGTCTCTAGGTAAGGTGCTATGAGTAAAACAATTACACACACACAGACCGACAAACACACAAACAGACGTGCGGGCGCGCGCTTTATATTTCGGCAAAATGGACAAACAGCACATTCGTCGTCGATGGTACGTTAATCCTTCATCCTCCTATTTACAAACAGGAGCAGAACAAGAAGAGATAGCATTCCAGTCAATCGTGTGCAAACCAGCACAGCCGTAATTTTGGTGCTGTTATTCATGACTGCATACTTAATGAAGTAAATAGCGCAGACGTGCTATTAATGCTTTGCATTACCGTGCAGTTTACGATGCATAACTAGTGTTAGTCTCAGGGGACTTGCCCGAATTATTTAATAAGGTGGAAGAGAGTTCTCCTCCAAAGCGGAAATTAAGATCAGTGTGCTATCATCAAAATTATAAATATGTTGGCGTAAATATATGAATTCCAAATAATCAGACATCTCAACTGTTTCAAGGCACTGAAATAAATTCAATGTAGAAGTTAAAAATTTCCGCTTCAGACCAGCGATCACTTAAAGATTTTTTGTATTTATTTTATTTTTGTTCATCGGGTGGATTGGTTCTTTGTGGTCATTGTATCGCTTTTTTACTATGTCAATCGTTGAGTAGTAGACTCAGTTTATTTTATTACAGAGGACGGGAAGCCCTCTGACCGAGCGCGTTATCACCCCGGCGTAACCAATTAGGCTACTCAGACACGTTTCCCGTCCTGTCAAAATTATCAACTTACCAACAGGAAGAATGTAGGGTCCCCTGCCAATTACTTGTCCGAAAGGACAGACACCACATCTATAATCATATGTTTGTCTGCAAAAGGCAGATGACAGTTTCTGCGCGGATTCACATAAACGCTCGACGGGGCATTATAATCGTATTGTGCGATAAGTCGAGAATTCGGACAGAGCGGGATGTTCAGTTGGTTACGCCGCGGAGATAACACACCGTAATTCGTTAAAGAGCTCGCCGCCCTTTGTAAAATGAAAACTAAAACTAAAAAATAAACAATGACCCAAGAACGCTTTGATCACCATAGAACAAACACGATTCCACGTCCGTTTAGTACTAAAACTAATTAAAAAAATTAATTAAACGAAAGAACTAGTTAAAGCGACTGCTGACATGACGCATGAAATCCGAGTCCAGCACCAATTTTTAACATCGCCATTGTATTTATTTCAATGCCCAGTAGCAGTCGAGAGGTTTGAGAAGTTAGAATCAGTAAAATTATAATTGGTACGGAACAATGATGCTGGTAAATAAATTGGAACGCGGTTGATGAAAACCGACTTTATGTTCCACAAACGCCGCCACGCCAAAGACATGATTCACAAAGACCTTCAAAAATTTACTTGTTACTCACACATGTACATCGAGCGAGGTGATTCACTGGGGTTCAGTGTCGAGTTCGCTAATACCGATGTAGACTTGCTATGGTAGTCTCCACCTCTCCCACCAAGTGACATAGTTTTTTTAGTTAAGGCAAGGTCAATCCGTTCTCTCAACTTCATCTAACGAGCTGATAACCTATCTTAAACAACCTTGCTAGCGACAAGGGTTTAAATATAATCCTCTCTGTTAGACTAATCTAGAACAGATGTGCTTTCGCCTTTATAAGGCTTACGTGCCGGCCGCGGTGGCCGAGGGGACTGAGGCGCTTCAGTCACGGTCTGCACGGCCACTACGGTCGGAGGTTCGAATCCCCCCTAGGACATGGATATTTGTGTCGTCCCTAGAATAAGGTAGTTGATAAGTAGTTTGTAAGTTTAATGACTCATGACCCCGTAGTTAAGTCCCATAATCTTAACAAACATTTGAACATTTGAAGGCTTACTTGGTGCGAGCTACACTTGCTCTCAGATCAGTAATTATGTTCCATTCCCGGTTTCCATACGTCACTTGACTGCCAAAATTTAAAAATTTAATTGAAGGAGAGGCATTGAATTAAAATTTGTGTCATGGCCGGGATTCGAACCCGGGACCTCCTGCTTACTAAAATCAAATGTTTGTATAGTTTATGGGACTTAACTACGGGGTTATCAGTCCCTAAACTTACAAACTACTTATGAACTACTTACGAACTAGGACGGCACAAATATCCATGCCCGAGGGGGGATTCGAACCCCCGACCGTAGTGGCCGTGCAGACCGTGACTGGAGCGCCTTAGTCTCCTCGGCCACCGCGGCCGGCCCTGCTTACCAGACGGGTGCTATAACCATTAAGCCACCATGACTTAATCGATACAGCGACCGCACGGATTGTTCTAAGGCACATCTTCCTCCAGATCACAAACTTGAATTCTGCTCCATGTTCCCTGGTGTCCCACTGCTCGGAAGGAAGGAATGCAGGAAGCTTAGGGTTTAACGTCCCGTCGACAGCTGGGTCATTAGAGACGGAGCTAACGCTCGGAATTTTTAGGTAAGTATGGGGAAGGAAATCGGCCGTGCCCTTTGAAAGGAACCATCCCGGCATTTGCCTGGAATGATTTAAGGAAATCACGGAAAACATAAATCTGGATGGCCGGGGTTGGATTTGAACCACCGCCCTCCCGAATACGAGTCCAGTGCGTTACCACTGCGCCACCTCGCTCGGTCCTGTTCCTCTATGTGAATGCGTATCAATGTTGCCGAGGCTCTCTGACAGCATCCCTACAATGAACGTTAATGGGAAGGATCCCCCCTGTTCCTCAGGCACAGGTGATATATGTAAATATCAAATAATAATATATATCAGATATATTAAATTGAAGGAGAGACATTGAATTAAAATTTGGTCATGACCGGCATTCGAATCCGAGACCTCCTGCCATGACACAAATTTTAATTCAACGCCTCTCCTTGAATTTAATATCTCTGATATATATTGAGGCAAACCATGTCTCTGGGCAATGATTTATTATTGAAAAGTTTGTTAAAAAAGTTTGTAAACGTTTTGGATCAAACTGCTGTGGTCATCACTTCCTAGGCTGAACTACTTAAACTAACTTAAACTAACCAAAGGACACACACACACACACACACACACACACACACACACACACATGCCCCAGGGAGTACACGAACCTCCGCAGCGAGGCGCCTTAGAACGCTCGGCTACTCCACCGCGGCTTAAAAATTTGTGTCAGTCACTTTCACACTGATCAAAAGATTTGATTTTGGCTCGCAAACCATATTCCGAAATCCCGTTCTCAGATCAATGTTTAATTACGCTATAACAAAATGCATGTATATCGTGTAGGTTCTAGCCTCCAATTTTCTCTTCATAGTTTACTCCTAAGATACACGAAGCAGGAATCAATATATTGGTTGACCGTGCTAGAAACGTAGGTTCTCGGACCTTCCGCTGTGTCCATATGGTGGTGTAGAGCGTCTTTCTTCGTCTGTCTGCCACTGGAGTTTTCCGCTTACTAAATGAACTTGTAACGGGGCGTGTTGCTCGCCTTTGGATCTTCCCCATATCCTCTATCAACCCTGACGATCAGTATTGATCGAACGGGTGTTTTGTAAGCTACCTCCTTTGATGATGGACTACACTTCGCTGCAAAGTATCTGTCTGGCATCTCATTTGGCCACAATTAATTTTATGTGATCGTCCCACTTCATATCGCCCTTAATGCATACTCCCATATAGTTTTGGTAGTAACTGCTACCAGTGATTCTTCTGAAATAGTATAATCAGTCAAGTATCTTGCTTTCTTGGTATTTATTCGCAATACTTTAAATTTGTACATGTTGGGTATCAGTTGCTACTCTATGCACTAAAGCGTCAATACGCTGCTGATCTTACTGTCTTTCGCTACAATTTTCAACCGTTACTTTATTAAGTTTGCAGAAATACCAAAGTAACGAATCTGCGTGTGCACACGACAAACTATGTGGTCGTTTCACGTCGTGTTCCTGTTTGTAAATAAGGAATATAAAAAGTTGACTTAGCATCGACAACGATTATTCTATTTGTTAATTTTTCTGAAGTATAATTTGCGTGCGTGCATTTGGGCGCTCGCGTGCACGCATTGTTGTTTTAGTCATTCTACATTACCTCACTACTAGCCGAAGGACGAGAAGCTGGCAACACGAATGGCACGAAATAGGATGTAATATTTATTTCCAAAGGATTCTTAGGGTGAATTCCAGTCTGACATTTACTTTAATCATAACTAATTTCATGTTATCAATCCACATCAAAGCCAAGGGGACTGCGGCGCGCCAGTCACGGTTTGTACGGCCACTACGGTCGGGGTTCGATTCCCCCCTCGGTCATGGATATTTGTGCCGTTCTTAGTGTTAGCTAGTTCATAAGTAGTTTGTAAGTTTAGGGACTGATGACCCCGTAGTTAAGTCCCATAAGCTATACAAAAATTTGAACATCCACATCGAATCGCTCCCAACGTGTACTCTCAGATATTTTATGCAAGTAACTGCGTCCAGTAAGACTGCTCTGCAGTCGTATAATCATACAAGAAAGAAATTTTTAATAAATTTTAATAACAATAATTAATCTTGATTTTGAATTAGCAAAGTGTATTTTTCTCAATGAGGGAAGCCTTTGTTGCTTAGTCATAAATCTCATAAACCCTTATATGAAAAGACATCGATAAGCATTCAACTGTGTATATTAACGACCTAATAAACCAGTAAAACCTAAGAAAAATGGTAAAGATCGATTTCGGAATTGTTAGCCGCAAGGGTGACAATAATTTCACCTCTGATGCTATTAATAATTAGTTAATGAACAAATAACTGTTCATAATGAACTACTAATCGATGTAAAACGAGTACTGAAACTGTTTTGAAGCCATATATACATCAAAAGTTCGAATTTAGAATACCTCGAAACGAGAGAAAAGACAAACGGAACTTCAAGGGGAACTAACAATGTGGCCAAAAGTAGACGTTAAACAGCTAGGCGATAAATAAGATACAAGCAGATGATTATGAAATAAATTATGTTTAAAGCCTGAGGTGTATTATTTAAGCGCAATCTTTGATAATCTTGTGTAGCTACCACAACACTGTGCATAGTCAAACAATCAAGACAGTGTGTGTGCTTTAACCTCGGGAAGTGCATGATAAAAACAATTTCCTCAAAGAACAAACACAAACAAAGGATAAGACCTAGAAGTTAATTATCTGGGAATTTAGTTCGCGTAAAACTTCGGCTTTAATTAACTTCTAATTGCTTTTGTACGCTCGTGCAGATGCTCTTGTGTTTCACCAGAGGTAACGTTGCTCCAAGTCTCAAAAACTCTCTTTCTGGTTTCTCGAAATTAATTTCCTGTTGCAGATACACTACTTGCCCTTAACGGACAGTCCTTATAGTGTGACGACGTTTCTTTCCTGGATAAATATTTCGCCTAGTTTACATTGTTTCCGGCCATTAGGAAGTTCTCAGAGCTATACAACGCATATCGTAGTTTCTAGCGTTACAGAGGCTTCTCCTATTTGTCTGATATAACGATTACTATTAAACGCGACATGTCAAACAGTGCCCTTAAAACATAGCGAAATGGCGTAGAGGTTAAAGGCTGTCCGTGTAGCTGAAAATCGATAGGTTCCAACTACAAACTCCACTCCATACCTCCCTTGCCAGCTATTCCGCTCGCAATGAACTCGTACCGACGGGTTTCGGACAACTAACCAAAAACTCACCAGATGTATTTCGCAGCATTGGCCGTTAATGTTTTATTTAAAAAAAACCACAGATCGATTTCAATCACCTAGTGATCATCTTCAGTGTCCTTCAAACAAGCATATGAATGCCCTGAATGTAACTGCAACGGTTGCAGTTACATTCAGGGCATTCATATGCTTGTTTGAAGAACACTGAAGATGATCACTAGGTGATTGAAATCGATCTTTGTTTTTTTTTAATAAAACATTAACGGCCAATGCTGCGAAATACATCTGGTGTGTTCATCATTGTGTGGTCGTGGAGCACCTCCAGGAAATGGAGTCAAACCTCAAAATAACCAAAAACTATTTTTGAAGTTCTTTGGAACTTTAGTAACTACTTAAAACATTTATATTAGCAGTTAGAACAAGTCAATACTTCTACGTCAAATCGAGTATTTATTCACACTTAGGGCCTGGATTGGGATTAACTTAAATACTTATAGAACATGCTAGTGCAATTTATTGATTTTATTTTATTTTTTCCAAAGAAGTCTTGTATCTGAAATCAGTAATTGCAATAGCCCCAAATCATTGTATAGGACCAAGTATACAAATAGCTGCAATATGTCAGGAAACGAACAATATATTTCGGAAAATTTAACGAGTGGGCTTAAGTGAGGATACCCTGTTAAGAAGGGCACAGTACGCGTTTAAGGTGTACGATGGTGTACATGTTTCAAATGGTATATTTCGGTGTTACTGTTAACTTTGAAACGACTTTCACGGTCGTCGTTAAATAAGGAACATCAACTACGATTCGAACAGTTATATAAGTTGGGGGCAGTTTTAGATGGTGAATCCAAAGACTCTGTATTTGATTTCCATTAAGTACTGACGATTTTTATTTTTTCACTTACCGTGCTTCAATCCTTGGAAGAACCTTTATGTGTGAAATGAATGAAGCTATATTCACGATGAAAATTCTTCTTCAACTTTAACTCTGCCTGTAACCGGCAAGGAAACCTGCTCTCGACTCTAACAAAGCAACAACAGACAACGTTCACTAATACGAAGTTCAGTAAGCCCTGTGGTATTCAGATCAAGATTCGGGTAGATTATATGGAAATCAGTCACCGCCTTGTTGGAGGAAATATGTCACATGACATGGCAAAAACAGAAAACCTGAAAACGGCTGACCGGATGAAACTTTAAATTCGACTCCAACGTGATCTACTTTTTAAACTGAGTCGGCGCTCCTGCCGTATCTTGGGTGACCAAGTAATGATGGATCTAATATTATTGAGAAGTGTGGCAATATTGAGAGGGCGTTCCCATGTCACATCCACGTGCGCGATCGTTTAATTAAAGTGATAAATGCTTAGGTGAAGTTAGATATACTGGGAATCAGTGAAGTGTGGTGTCAGTGAGAACAAGTCGTCTGGTAAAGTGACTGTTGGACATCTACACCAAATGAGATGTGGTTCATAAAACAGCAGGCCTAATAATGAGTAAGAAATTTAGAATGCAGATAAGCTCAGATGAGCTATTATGGACAGCGTAGTGAACAAATTATGTAGCAAAGACATATACGAAGAAAATTTAGTAGGAGTACGTGGAGTGGATGAAAGGAATGTAATAAGAAGCCCATGGTAGAAGCAGGACTCATTACTTGAAGACAGTTCTACTCATTTCAAATCGCGTATTGATGATAATGATGAATCTGTGACTGTGAGAATCTGCGTGGCGATTTTTCGGTCCTCACTTTCTATCGCCTCTCTAGGTCGACATTTCTTTCGTGACTGTTCTGTCATGATTCACCCATTTTTGCCAACATCGTCGAACAGTGGCATAGCCCCTGTCCAAATGTCGAGCTATTCGTCGTTGACTCCAACCGACTCCTCTGAACCAAACTACACATCCTCTCTCATATGCTGACGCTGCCTATATCGTTCACGCGCCTGTCTGCGGGGCCGGGAGGGAGTGTCCGTGCGTTCTAAGGCCCCATGCTCCAAAGTGCGCGTCTGCTCCCCGTCGGAGGTTCGAGTCCTCCGTCGGGCGCGCGTGAGTGTGTTGTACTTAAGTTGGCTTAAGTAGTTTGTAAGTGTAGGGACTGATTACCTCTGCAATTTGGTCCCATCGCTTTACAAACATTCAAACTTTTTTTTCTGTTTGCGGGGCATAATTACTCTCTAACGAGTACACGGAATGTTAATCGCAAAGACTCCATGCTTTGCTATCGATATTTCTCCGTCTCCTGTTTACTATCGAGGTGCATGCTGAAACTGCGCTGCAGCGATACACATTTGTCCATCGGCCGACAAAATTTACATTTTAGGATTTTTCGCCGATATCTGCATGAATATCAATTTGTAATCGATTTGCATAACTCCGACGTAATGCATCGCTATTTCGGAAAAAAAGGGGAATTAATTAACATATAATACCAATTTAATTGTTAGAAAATCTATTGTATCTGTAATATAGTGTTCTACGCTAACTTTAAGTATATCTAGATATTTTTTATTTCTTTGAGGCCCCTACAATGCAACCTGAGTTGCAATTTTTAACGTCTGCAGATATTTTGATACTGAGCTTAAATGACGGGAGAGCTGACCCCCCCAACCCCCAAATCCCAGAAGATTAAATTGCTACGATCCTGTAAACAAAGATATATTTGCTAGGAACGAGATCTGTAACTTCTGACTGAATACCATCACAAAGACAATACATTTAAAATCAAAATATAAATCTTGCGAGTAGCATTTAAAAATTTTAATACGTTTATCATGACATGTGTACACTCAACTTAATTATTAACATTAACGTACTGTGATGGCATAGTGAGAAAACCTGCATAAGTGTTGCTTCCTTTCTTTTCAATGTGCAGATTTCAGATCTACGTTTGTAGCTTGATAACTCCGAAAGGGGCGAAATTCCTTAATAGTAGTTACTAAGTAATTAAATGAAATTGTTATTATAAAATGGAACAGCCTAGCAATTCTTTTCGTTCACGAAATCTAAACGTCCACAGGACCGGATTTCATGTTAATGCCATCTTTGAAGTTTTCCACACATTCTCGCACCGCCAGCCGATAAAAAAATATTCAGTAGCGAAATTCGTGACAGTAACATCACCCAGTTACAAATATAAGATGATTCAAAAAAGAAAAGAAAAATAGGAACCTATAACATCGAACTACGCTATAAGGACTACTTCATCTTAGATACTATGAAGCAAATTTTTTCTATAGGAAGCTTTTTGCTTTCCATGTTTTGGGAGGAGGTAGTAGGACCTGAACAAAAAGAAGTGCAATAAAGAAGTGCTCGAAAATGAATAGCTTAAAAGCTATGAACAGTTCTTCATTTATAATACTGTGAACACGTCTCACTAGTGATCAGGTTCTCAATGGTGTTAACGTAGGCATTTAAGAAACGTTTACTTGACATCTTTTTCTTCTTTAGGTCCGTACTTCCTTATCCCACAAAATGGAAGGCAAAGACTTTGTAGTAGAGCAGATTTGTTTCGCAATGACGAAGATGTAGAAGTTCTCAAAGCGTCATTAATATGTTTATACATGTATGGGACTTAACTACGCTGGTCATCAGTCCCTAGGCTTAGAAACTACTTAAACTAACTTATGCTAAGGTCAACAGGTACATCTATGCTTAAGGGAGGAATCGAAACTCCGACGGCGAGCAACGGCGCCCTCTGTAACTAGGCGCCTTGAAACGCTGGACCACCCCACCCCGCCACAGTGCGTCATTGGATGACATTTCAAATATCATGTATTCACTTCTCTACAAGTCCTCGACGTTCGGAAAGGTTATTTTGTTCAAATCAAATGTTTGTTAAGCTTATGGGACTTAACTACGGGGTCATCAGTCCCTAAACGTACAAACTACTTATGAACTACTTACGAACTAGGACGGCACAAATATCCATGCCCGAGGGGGGATTCGAACCCCCGACCGTAGTGGCCGTGCTGACCGTGACTGGAGCGCCTTAGTCACCTCGGCCACCGCGGCCGGCGGTTATTTTGTGTCACTCTGTACAATCACTATGTCGATATTGATGGAGGGACATAATTAGAAGCGAAACTCGTATCCGTTATGTTTAATAAATGCATGACAGGAACGTTACTCTTCGCAATATTCGTAACAGACCTGGCAGAAAACATTTCAGCCTTCTGAGGCTGCTCACAACCGACACACTGAAATATTAAATTGTAAGAAATTTAATACTACATAGAGGGAGACTTTAGAATGATTATTACTTGATGTAGATACTGGCAGATAACACTTGTCATAAGCAAATGTAATATAATACATTCAAACAGAATAAAAGAATGGATATCAGTTTACTATATAGATTGGGACATAAATAGTGGCTACTATTTATTCACAACTGATACAAAAGCGTTACGTGTTTGCACCTGTTACTGTCCTTGAAAGTAGTCACCAATGTTGTGTAGAATCTGCTGCCAGCGATGTGGAAGGCGTAGTATATCGTATCCAGGGCCCGTTCTGTTGATGGTGTGAATGAAGTGAACTACTACCTGTCGAATCTCTGGAACAGTTCTGAAACAATTGTTCAGAAGTGGTTTCTTCATCTTAGGGATCAAATCAAAGTCACAAGGACTTACATTCGGAGAGTATGGTGAATGGTACAGTAATTTCCTGTCCCATCGACCGAACAGAGCAGCCACAGCTTGCGCTGTATGCGCCCACGCACTGTCGTGGAAAATGATGGGTGGGTTGCACAGAAAGTGTTGCCGCCTCTTTCGCAAACCTGGTAGCAGGTGATGCTCCAAAACCGAATAGTAATACTATGCATTGACAGTCTGACGTGGAGGAACTTAGTGCGTTAAGCCATCGGCACAAGAAGCGTGTATCTGAACGAGTGTGGCCAACGTGGCGAGTTTCTGTCTTCAGTCTTCACAACGTGTGAACCCAAGGCCAACGAGTAAGATAAACCGCGGCGCGCACGTCATGTTACAAAATCAAGGTAGTCCTGAGCCGGCGTGATCGCTAGATGATTGGCCGGCCACTGGGGGACAGCCCACTGCCTCATAGCGGCCAGCTACTCAGCTAGCGATCGCGCTGGGTCAGGACTACCTTGATTACGTGGCACGACGTGCGCGCCGCAGCCTATCTCGTTGGCCTCGGTGCAAACCGCACGCTGGGGAAGCTTTCCCAACGTGTCGGGCAGTATCAAGTATGCCAGATATTCTCAACATGCGTCTGAACTATCACCAGTAACGTGGTAGAACGCCCCGATGTCACACCACATGGCTATACGGGGAGGGGGTGGGCAGCTCTTTTCGGTAGAGGAATGAAGACGCCATATAGGCCGTCATATTCAAGGGGTTTATGTATATAACTTAGGTCTTATGAATGTATAACATTTCAAAGCAACTAAAAGTAAGTGAGTAACTTGAGAATTTCTTGATAACTGGTCATTAGAGGTACAATTTGTTGGGATAAATGACTGGAAACATCTTAAATGTGGTTAAAAAATTTCCCTAGTACACAGGGGTGGAATAAGGCTGTGAAAGGCGCGGGGTGGTGGCAAAACAAAATTGAAATACATGTATGACTATAAAATTAATTTTGAGATTTGGAGGCCCCTCAAGATGAAAGGCATGGGACAGTAAAAAAAAATGCTTCCGAGGCCCAGAACTAGAGGCCAAGGACGCTCAAATAATAATAATAATATCTCTCAGAGAAACGCTTCAAATTGGGCGACGAATTGAAAGACACAGGTAGAGCCAGAGGAATTCGAGAACAGGGAATCCTTCGTCTGATTAAACAGTGCCATAATTGTGCTCAGGCCTCTGGTGATTATTTTGAATAAATACTTCGATTATACCCACATTGTCGTTTTGTATATTTTCATTTGAATACCCCTCGTACTTCATGTTGACCTACAATCTGAAATTTGACAACAAGGCTTCACAGTAAACGCTAAGGAAAATATTTAAAAGTTTTTAATTTGTAATTATATCAGACAATAAATAGGCTGCCCCCTGACATGCATGTTGTATTGGCCTATATAAACCACCTATTTACGACCTACTTAATGGGCGAGTGGGAACCTCTGGGTGCTGATTAAGATGGATAGAGAACGGACGGGTACAGTGCCTGTAACGATCAGATGGGTAAGGAAAGAGGGGTGGTTAGATATAGAGGGAGCAGGAAGGGGGCTGGAAGGAGGCGGGAGAGGGACAAAGAGAATTAAAAGATGGATAGGGGAAAATGGGAGGAGACGATAAATATGGAAAAGGGGGAAGAGGGGGGGAGAGAGAGGAGGAGGAGGAGGAGGAGGAGGAGGAGGAGGAGGAGAGAGTCGAGCAGTGAGAAGGAGGAGATGAATACAGTAAGTTGGGAGAAGGAGGTATAAGAAGACTGCCTCTACCCCGCCTCTTGTGAGGAGGAGTTTGTGGAAAGAGAGACTGCATATGATGCGCAGAGATGGGGGAGCAGGAGATAAGCAAAGACGTGGGGAGGTGCAGACAGGAAGAAGGGTGAAGACAACGTGGACAAAGAGAGGGAGAGGAGGAGATATTTGCAATACGTGCGTGGAACACATACGCGAGGAAATCCGTGAGAATAAGGCTGCTGATGTGTGGCGTTTTGTTATTTAGACTACTCATGCATTTCTAAAAAATGTTCAAATGTTTGTATAACTTATGGGACTTAACTACGGGGTCATCAGTCCCTAAACTTACAAACTACTTACGAACTAACTTATACTAAAGACGGCACAAATATCCATGCTCGAGGGAGGATTCGAACCCCCGACCGTAGTGGCCGCGCAGACCGTGGCTGGAGCGCCTCAGCCCCTCGGCCACCGCGGCCGGCATATGCATTTCTCTCAACACCGAAGCTTATGGTTCTTACGACGTTGTCCATTAGGACATGTTTATGTGATAGCACTTGACAACTGACTGAAAAATATTACTTTCTCAACCCCAGTAATACGAACTTGCATTGTAATAGCCAGAGGAATGTGTTCAGTGCATATTTGACTTTGAAACACGTCATGTACAATGTCTTAGAACTTATTGCGTTAATTGTATATAATTTATATGTGTTGCCGGCAACGTGGGTGTATAGTGTTGAAACTTAATCATTTATTTCATTTAATACTTACTACATGTTGTAATTTTATACTTCGCAGATATTGCTTTATTATTATATAACGATCCTTACGTGATGCATTGGTCACTAATAACAATATGTTAGACCAGGAAAGCTCTTTGTGGTAACATTTTGAAGAAAGCCCTCGGAATGCGTTTGACCAATGGACGAAAACGGTGACAAACTGACATTACGTGTCGTCCTATCCATTACTTAATAATGTCGTGTGGGAAGACACTAAATTGTAATGCTACATCCGCAAATATTGTGTTACTATAAATTTCTAAATAAGTTATACTACCTTTTCATCTTGACTTACAACAATAATTTCTAGAAAATAATTAAATTGTTTATTCAACTGAGATATATGCATTAACATTGTTAACACATTAATATTGGCACATTTTCTTACTTAGTAACAGCATTTACTGGAGAGGCTAAATCAGTTCAGTAACTATTTCGCAAGTCTCACAATCAACATGAAGTAAAGTTGCATTTGAAATTTATTTTTAATGTTGTGGTTTCAGTGCCACATTACCGGGTGCTTTTGCTCACTCATCAATAAAATTCTAGGCCTGGACAGAAAATACGTGGTTCTGATCATATGTTTTTCCGTGTCCATGTGACAGTTGGAACACTTCCTTAGAGAATTTCGTTCGTAAAATATTGACATTTGAGAGAATTTGCGATATTGACTCATTACAGGAACTGTTGTATCCACAGTCTAATCACAAATTATTGTGTATACCGTAATTAAATCAGTAGAGACTTAGCCCCAGTCCTAATGGAAGGATGGAAGCTGAGGGTTCTACGTCCCGTCGACAGCTTGGTCATTCAGACGGAGCTCAGACTCGAAGTTTTGGGTAAGGATAGGGAAGGAAATCGGCAGTGACGTTTGAAAGGAACCATCCCAGCATTTACCTGGAGTGATTTGGGGAAATCACGGAAAACCTAAATCTGGATGGCCGGAGATGGATTTGAACCAGCGTCCTACCGAATGCGATTCCAGTGCATTACCACTGCGACACCACGCTCGGTCAGTCCTAATGGGCAGGCGGAACATTTACTGAGCGCCAAAAATTAGCTGTGGGCATTCTTTGTATGGTTCAGACAGGCCGGCCGCAGTGACCGAGCGGTCTACGGCGCGTCAGTCACAGTCTGCACGGTCGCTACGGTCGGGGGTTCGAATCCCCCCTCAGGCATCGATGTTTGTGTCGTCTTTAGTATAAGGTAGTTCATAAGTAGTTTGTAATTTTAGGGACTGATGACCCCGCAGTTAAGTCCCTTAAGCTTAACAAACATTTGAACTTTTTTGTTCAGACAGGACCAACAGCTTCTGGGACAGCATAATAAACGAGGCAGTAGATATCAAAATTTCTGAAAACACCCTCCATAAAGACGGCGGCTTGCGGCTCAGTACGGCTTGCGATCCCGTAATTGCGGAGTTGAAGCGGACGTGGCGTACGCGCGACCAAAACATTGCCCTATATATGGTCAAGGAACTGGGCACCAGTGACGTCACTGGCGGCGGTGCGGCTATATAAGCACGGCAGCGGCCGCGAAATGACAGTCATCCACTTGACAATAGCAGAGGAGTTCTCTGTAGAAAGCTCGTGGGCAGTAAACCACATGACGGACTTGTAACCCGAGAAGATTTCATTAATGGATATCGTCGCGAAAACATGCACTCATATATAAAGTATCATAGTATTCCCAAGTAGACAAGAAAATCTACTTTTTGTTAACAGTAGCTTAACACAGATTTCTGGGTAGCATAATTAGGTTACAGTAACATTTCTCAGGGCATAGACCGTTCACAAGAGGAGATGATACGCGGCAAGCAACTGTGCAGTTGTTTAGTGACTTAGAACAGAACACACTCGGCTAGTAACGATGCGGAATACACGTCGCCCTCGCTGTTGTCCAGTGGGCTATTGTTGCTGCTGATGGACGCTGCAGTAGACTGAGCTCATGCTCCGACTGTGCCACATGGGCGTGGCGGGCGCAAAGCCCAGCGGTTGCTTGTGCTCTGACGGAGAGGCCACTGAGCGCGGCCCGTGTTAAGCCCATAGCGTTAAGCACATGCTGACCACCAGATATCCGGGCGGAGCCGCGTGACGTGCTTGGGCCCCTCGGGTGCTGAGGCGAGCTGTCAGGTGCCTCTGGTGGCGGCTGCAGGCAATTCCGACGGACAACTCGACTGTGGCAACCCGCCGGTCTCTGACACACGCCTGCTAGTATAAGCGGAATCCCCCTCCCCCCTGCAGGGCCAGTACAGTGCTAGTGTTTTAACAGTTTCCAGTGCTTCGTCTGTGTATAGTATTTCGTCGCCCAGTGTTTTTTACCGTTGCGAACGTGCCAGTGCGAAATCAGTGTTCAATGTTTCTTACCACAATGTCGCCGTCACGTTATGTCTAGTCGTCTGCAGTTAGTTTTTTTTTTTTTTTTTTTTTTTTTTTTTTTTTTTTTTTTTTAACGACCATGTATGTCTATTCACTGTCATGTTCTTTTAACATTCTCTCTTCTTTTACTTGTAAAAACGCCGTTTTACCACCTTGTTAATTTTATATTCTGTTGTCCATTGTTTTCATTCGTTCGGCTGTATAGCAGCATCATAGGCTGCTGTCAGCCTGCCTGTAACAGGGCATCAAAAATCAATAAAGAAAAAAAACTGTGGACACCATTCCTCACAGGAGCGCCAGAGCCATCTGGATAATACATAAAAATCCTTCAATGACCATTGCTTTTCTGACTTCGTTGGTGAAATTAAATCTCTGAATACGTGACATCGGGGCATTACCCCGACTTATGTGAAGCTGACTTATCATAATGGAAAGAGGAATCTGTGCTTACAACACAGAATGATTCAAAACAATGTTTACAAACTGACGTGGCACATGTGGCATACAACAAGTAAGTCGTCTAGTTTCAAAACCAGATAAGTCAATTTTTCAAAAATATAAAATGTTCAAATGTTTGTAAATATATCGGATCAAACTGCGTGGTCATCAGTCCGTAGCTTACAAACTACTTAAACTTAGGTAAACTAACCTAAGTACAAACACACACACCCATGCCCCAGTGAGGACTCGAACCTCCACGGCGAGCAACCGCGCGCTCAGCAGCGAGACGCTTTAGACCGCTCGGCTACTCCACCGCGGCTTCAATTTTTCCTAATTTTTCAGGATCAACAAAAAACTAAATATTAAAACAAATATTTCACTTACGGATCCCGTATTTTTTGTTTAAGATGCTGGGAGATGGCTACATTATCAACATAAATGTCATGTTCAAACAATTATTAGGTTTTGAGAAAGAAATGTTTAATTTTGGATGTGTCGGTTTTGAAATCAAAGTAAGTCATTTAGCTTGTTTTGCATCCATAGTTTTTGATTCACGTTTTGAAAACCAAAAGTAGTCAAACACAACACTGACACTAACAGCTGCAAATAACTAAGCCGGCAGCAGCTTGCGAGGCTAGCTCTGTGACAGAAGATGAAACTTCCATACAGCGATCTACCTGCTTTTGAGGCAAAAGTTAGTGACATATCTGATTTTGAAACAAATTCCAACTTTCTTCATGTGATATAAATTAGATCTATATTTTTAAGCTTAAAACATAGCTATTTGATAGATCGGTATTTTAACAATCAGAATATAACATAAAAAGATCTATCTGGTTTTGAAACTAGACGATTCAAGTATCAGTAATCAGGTAGGAACCGGGGGTCGCAAACGCCACGAGAGGGCGCTGGGATCACGACATTCTCCCGGACCGACGTCATGGGGGCACGTATCAAAAGAATGTTCAAATATTTGTAATCCTATGGGACCAAACTACGTTGGTCATCAGTCCCTAGTCTTACAAACTACTTAAACCAAGTTCAACTAACCTAAGGACAACACACACATCCATGCCCGATGGAGTATTCGAACCTCCGACAAGGGAGGCCGCGCGATCCGTAACGTGGCGCTCCAGACCGCTCGACTACTCCCGCGTGGCTGTGCCACGTATCTCCGAGAGGTTATGCAGGACATGCAGCATCCGATTTCAGCAGACATGTGAGGGCACATGTGCCGGAAACCTTACTCGGCCGCTTGACTAGTCGTATGGCCACCAAGCTCACCCAATCTGTCCCCTATAGATTTTTTTCTGCGAGAGTATCTGAAAGGCCTTGTTTATGAAACACCTGTTACATCGCCGGAGACAGGATTGTTGTGTCAGCAAGATGTCTTCGAGACACATGAGTCATCCTTGAGAGGGTGTTATATTCAATATAGTGTTGATGTCAGGCATGTAGCGAAGCATCTGCACAAAACTCTGAACATATCCACATATCCAGTAGTTGGCGTCCATTTCTAGCGTGCTATTAAACACGTTGAACGCTACTTAATAGCCCCAGATGTCCTTTGAGACCCCAGTTTCTATGTGATTACTGATCCTTGTTATACGACCGATCTGCGACGTCATTTTGTAAATATTTTTTGCATCGCCCTATATAATAACATAATTTCGTGGACACTAATATCGCACAGGCAGATTTTATCAGTGAATGCACTACTCTTCTTGCTGCTAGACAATAAAAGTGAAGCACCTGGAGGGGGGGGGGGACAAACGAAACGTTACTTCACATGTGGAGATGATACGTGACGTTATTCCAGTGATTACAAAATCGAGTAAAAATTACAAAAGACATGGAAGTATGAACCCACTTACCAGTATGACGTAGCACTGCCTCCAGATGTATCCTCTGATTAGATTGAAAATGGTGTCATATAGATTGTGTACCCTCTCTTGAGGTAAGCTGACCCACAAACTTCGTAACTAGTCGTTGACGACCTAGATATTGTCACTAGTGCATCGATGACGACAAACCTGATCACAAAAACGTTTTCTCCGGGATAAATCTCATTGTTTTTCTGGCCAAGCGAGTAATTTAAAATACCGCAGACATTTCATAGATAGACTTGTAATGTTATTTTGAGAGGAATAGATTGCTACTCACCTCACAGACATCCCGATGAATCGCAGACAGACATACATGACAGGCTACTCTTTCTTTTTCAGCTTTCGGCCTATACGGCCTTCGTCAGACACATAAAACACACGCAATCTATCACACACACTCATACATACCTGACCACTGTCTCCAGCCACTGTGAAGTGTAATCGAGCATTGTCGTGTTGAAAAACAGCATCTTACTACAGTGGCGTGACGCTTAACGCACCAGATCAGACCAGTATGTCTTTCTAACGGGTTTACTTTTGGCTTGATAGTTTAAATTTTAATTGCATAAATGAGTAGATAAATCCTCACATATCAAAAATACTGATGTAAGTTTGTGTGTGTGTATGTGCGAGCGCGCACGCGTGTGCGTGCCACATCTCCTAAACTGTTGGACTGATTTCAACCAAACTTCGTACAAATTCTTCATTGTCAGAAAACAATCGTCGTGAGGGTAAAATGACCATGGGGGTAGGGTGGGATTTAAAAAAAGAAGAGACTTGTCAAAAACTTTACACATAATTGTAAAGATCGACGAAAGATTTTCGCGCTGACAACCCCTGCAGAATTATGAAATAATAATAAAAAAGTTTATGGCTTATTACTTTTCAGGCTTTAGAGCACTTCTTCACTACTACGTGAATTCTTAAGATATTTTACAGTGAGTTTGTACATATGTAACTAAAGGTACCTTCGAAGTTATATCATAGCGCGAGTCATAGTTCAAGAGATATTACGCCATATAAAACGAAATTCTGGAAAAACTGTTGCGTCTTGCGACGCGTGAGTAATCAGAATTAATTCATCCACTATTTCAGAATGACAGCATTTAGCCACGTAATACAAGTTTTGAATGGATTTGCAAATCTTAACGAAACTATTTACTTCTTAAAACCCTTGAAAAATGATGAACTGACGAACGTTTCTAGCTTACTACATTTCCCCTGTCATGCCGTAAACTACTACTTTTGGCTTTACTTTGAAATTTGTAACTTTTAGAGACTAACTGTATTCGTGTGACGTTTTGCAGACAGTATCACGTTTTCTACTGTACATACTGTACCTTCGAAATACAGTCGTAGTGTGACACGTAGTTCAGGAGATATGACGTCATAACAATTTTTGTCAAAACGTACTGGTTTGAAATTCGCTACAGATCAGCTGATATAGACAGAAATTAGGGCAGAAGGCGGTGGAGAAAGGGGTAAGAAGAATATAGAATACAATAAGAATGAAATAAATACGTTCCTGGGAACCACCAGGTTCCGAGACTAGTTAAATGATGTAGATAACGTTGTGAGCAAAATATACTAAACATGGATTAATATTTGCTCATACGAATCCGTATAAGGTAGCAAAAATATTTCGTTGGTGAAAAATACAGTAAATTATCAGTGTCTGTTTTTTTCTTTATCGCTCGTTCAATAATTTTAGTCGAAGAATTACGAGTTTTATACCGAAATCACTCAACATTTACCACTGACGTACAATAACATAATAAACTAATACTTACATTACATGAATTTCACAATGTTTTCAATCAACCAGTTCCGGTTATGTTCTTCAACAGCAGTCGGTAAGTAGCATTATTTCACACAGAAGCCCACTTTTAACAATGTAGGAGCTACGGCTGAGGTTGCTTGTGACTTGGCGTTTCAAAGTGGTCATCCAAAAAAAAAAAAAAAAAAAAAAAAATTCATTGGTATATCTTACAAAAGCGCTTATCATTAGAAGATAACTACACCATCCCGTACGGTATTTAATTGACACAGATTCATGGGTCAATTTAGAGCAGTTCATTTTTTCCCTATCTAGGCTTCAGAAAATATAGCCTGCAATGTATTCCACAAGATGCAACACTAAGGTGGGAAATACTGGTTCCCCTGCTGCAAGTAATTACTCAGCTTCGTTGCTTCCTGTTGAAAGTACAGTGCAACAGACATACTACAAGGTGCGGCTGAAAAGATCGGTGAATGGTTTCAGGAAATATAGGAAACAAGAGTCAAAAACAAAATACCTTAAATGGCCTTTAATGTAATTGCTATGGGATACAATACACTTTTGACATCGGTTGGAAACTGCCGGTAAATCCTTCTTGTGGAATTGCTCAAAGTACTGAGGTCACGCGTTGTTGAATGTTCGCAACCGTAACGAATCGTAAGCCTTTCTAGGCTAATTTAAGGAAGGGAAACAGAAAAAAGTCTGCCGGCGACAAATATAGAGAATAAGGACAGTGTGGAAGCACAGTGTCACGGCGCCTAGCGAGAAAGTTGAGTACACGGATCAAATGTTCAAATGTTTGTATAGCTTATGGGACTCGACTGCGGGGTCATCAGTCCCTAAACTTACATACTACTTATGAACTAACTAACACTAAGGACGGCACAAATATTCATGCCCGAGGGGGGATTCGAACCCCCGACCGTAGTGGCCGTGCAGACAACGACTGGAGCGCCTCAGTCCCCTCGGCCACTGTGCCCGGCAGTACACGGATCGCAGTGTGCGGACGGGCATTGTGAAACACACATTTTTTACTCACTGCTTCAGCACTATACACTTGCATTAACATCCCACCGGTCTCCGTCGTTATTTTACATAATTAAAAAAATTTTATATTAAAGAGTCAACACGTTGCTCCAGGCTGCAATGACAAGAGTTCTGACGCTGACCCTGTTAGCTGGGTCGCAGCGTGTACCACCGCACCACTGCACAATAGAGGGAACTTGTTGACATGTCCCTAAATTTGTATGCGCGGGCGTCTCATCCTAGCCAGCGCGGTTTTTATAACATGAGACCATTCACCGAACTTTTCAGACGCACCTCGTATATTCAAAAAGGATAAAACTGTCATGATCAACCCCCTGGAATGGCATGCAAATAGTATGTTCATTCTCTCGTTTGCAATTGTCCCTCCTGGTTGATCAAATCTATTTCGTTTAGTTCTGAATCTAAAGAAAAAGATGGAATGAAATTTTTATTCTCTGTTCTCTGTTTCCTGTTATTGGATCCGTACGCCCAATACGATATATTTTGAAGTTGGAGAATCGCACAGGACTACACTGTATCTACAACTGAAACGACGATTCGTCCTACACTGTTTAGCGCTGCGCCCGAATAGAATGTACTGAATGTTCATCTACATCTACATGGGATACTCTGCAAATCAGGTTTAAGTGCCTGGCAGAGGGTTCATTGAATGTTGGCGATTGGAGTTTCGTAAGTAGCCCACGCCGCAGCGATAAGCACCGTTATTGTAATGATTCCCATCCCAGATCCTGTATCATTTCCGTAACGCTGTCTCCCCTGTATCGTGACAATACGAAACGAGCTGCCCTTCTTTGAACTCTTTCGATGTCCTCTGTCAAACCCACCTAATAAGGATCCCACACTGGGCTGCAATACTTCAAAAATGGACGGACAAGCGTAGTGCATGCAGTTTCTTTTGTAGTTCTGTTGCATCTTTTAAGGGTTCTGCCAATAAAACGCAGTCTCTGATTCGCCTTTCCCACAACATTATCTACGTGTTCTTTCCAGTTTAGGTCTGAAGTAATAGTGATTCCTAGGTATTTTGTGGAGTTTACGACCTTCACTTTTGATTGATTTATCTTGTCAACAAAGTTTAACGGATTTCTTTTCGTACTCATGTGGACGACTTCACACTTCTCATTATTTAGAGTCAATTGCGAATTTCTACACCATACTGATATCTTATTCAGATCGTTCTGCAGTTGGTTTTGATCTTCAGATGATTTCACTAGACAGTAAATGACGGCGTCATCTGTAAACAACCTAAGGGGGCTACTTAGATTTCCCCTAAATCGTTTATGTAAACAAGGAACAGCAGAGGACCAATAACACTATCCTGTAGAACGCCCGATATCACCTCTGTTTTAGTCGATGCCTTACCATAGATCACTACTAACTGTGTCCTCTCTGACAGGAAATCCCCTATCCAATCGCATATTTGTGGCGATATACCATACCCACGCAATTTGATTAAAAGCCGTTTCGCTGGCCGCGGTGGCCGAGAGGACTGAGGCGCTCCAGTCACGGTCTGCACGGCCACTACGGTCGGGGGTTCGAATCCCCCCTCGGGCATGGATATTTGTGCCGTCCTAGTTCGTAAGTAGTTCATAAGTAGTTTGTAAGTTTAGGGACTGATGACCCCGTAGTTAAGTCCCATAAGCTCTACAAACATTTGAATTTGAATTTGAAAAGCTGTTTGTCAGGTAGGTGTCAAAAGCCATCTGGAAATCAAGAAATACGGAATCGATTTGCGAACCCTTGTCGATAGCATCCATCACTTCTTGTGAATAAAAAGCTAGTTGTGTTTCGCATGAACGTTATTTTCTAAATCCCTGTTGACCTTGGGTCAATAGATCATTCTGTTCGAGATAATTAATAATATCTGAATACAGGATATGTTTCAAAACTCTGCTGCAAATAGACGTCAATGAAATAGGCCTGTAGCTTTTGGGTTACTCCTACTGCCTTTCTTGAATATAGGTGTGACCTGTGCAACTTTCCAATATTCAAATGGTTTTTAAGCTTAAGGGAGTAAAGACGACACAAACATCCATGCCCGAGGGGAATTCGAACCCCCGACCGTAGCGCCCGTGCAGAATGTGACTGGCGCGCCGCAGACCGCTCGGCCACTGCGGCTGGCTGGAATGTACTAACCGTCGTCAAACGTCATCACAGAGCGAGAAGAACAAACGGTGTGAAGCCCAGGCCCGAATACCGCTCTGTTACTTTCCATGCTCTTTGCATATGGCTCCCCACACCATGACGCCAAAAACAGCATCGCCGTGCGTCTCTGAAACATTGGAAGAAACATACCTGTCCTCAAGTCGCTGCCATACTCGCCGACGATAGACATCCGGGGTAGTAGAGCGATTCATCGCTGAGCACAATAGGCCATTCATTACCACTTCATGCTTTCTAGTCGTGCCACAACTCTAAATCAGCCGTTTGCGTTGTAGTATAAACGGCAGCAAATGCACAGGACGGTAATCCATAATCCGGAAGCTAGTAGTCTCCTTCCAGTGCTTCATGACGACACAATATGACAGGGAGTCAATTACTTGGCCGGCCGCGGTGGCCGAGGGGACTGAGGCGCGTCAGTCACGGTCTGCACGGCCATTACGGTCAGGGGTTCGAATCCCCCCTCGGGCATGGATATTTGTGCCGTCCTTAGTGTTAGCTAGTTCATAAGTAGTTTGTTAGTTTAGGGACCGATGACCCCGTAGTTAAGTCTCATAAGCTATAAAAACATTTTCTATTACTTGTTCCCGTATGGCAAATTTTCATAGAAAGGATTGGGATGTACTTGGTGCACAATACGGCGATCATCCGTTGTAGCTGCCAGACATGGCCAGTTGAAATATTGACGGCTATTACGTCTGCCCTCACGTTCCCAGGCAGTTACGTCAGCCTACTCTCTCATCCTAATGGTCCACTAGTCTGGATATTACATCATTTGATGGAGTGTTGTTTGTCTGTTAATTCCCATCGTGCGCCTATAAAATCGTCGGGAACATTTTCACATGCATCATCCAAGTATCAACGATATCTGCCAATACACCATCCATTGGTACCCTGTATACGCAATACCACCGCAAATTGTATCTGTGCCTATCGCTATCACATGACTTTCGTCAGATACGTATATGTCTGTGCATAAAGTAAATTACATATAAATTATAGGCGTGAGGAAATGTTCTAAATGTTGTTGTAGAGTACATTCGACAGACGTGGAAAACTGCATAAAAGTCACATCCAGGGTGAGCGGCGTACCGACCCCCTCATCTGTAATCCGCAGGGCGGATTACACGAGCCACGGCGGAGCGGCCGAGCGCATTGAGGCGCTACGCTGCAATGCGCTAGGCCTTTCCCCGTCGGGGGTTCCAATCTCCCCTAGGGCATGGATGCTTGTGTCGACTTTAGTATAAGGTAGTTCATAAGTAGATTGTAAGTTAACCTTCACGAACATTTGAACATTTTTTGATTACATGCGGACTCGGCAGTACTCACTTCTCGGTAACGGTGGCGTACACAGACACAGTTACTCAGACGATTTGATTAGTTCAAATGTTCAAATGTTTGTATAACTTACAAACTACTTATAAACTAGCTAAGACTAAGGAAGGCACAAATATCCATGCCCGAGGGAGGATTCGAACCCCCGACGTAGTGGCCGTGCAGACTGTGACTGGAGCGCCTCAGTCCCCTCGGCCATCGCGGCCGGCGATTTGATTAGTTGCTGCTTGGCACGAAGTATGGCCTTTCTCAATCCATAAGCTTCATATTCGCATGATAGTCGTGCGATCAACGCGAGAACCAATTTCGTGGAAGGATGAACTGCTGCCGCAACAGATCAGACACTTTTCACTGTCGTGTTCCGACAAGTGATAGTACATACGTGATGGTACACGATGTTCTCGCAAACAAACAACATTCAAATGTGACATCTGCATAAGAAACTAGTTTCATAAACTTTATTTATACAGGGTGATCCTAAAATGTGTTAAAAATGAAACGGAATGTAGAGGGGACCGAAATAACCAGATTTGGTATAGAAATCTGTGTTCGGTAATGACATATTACATCGCTATCGTGTACAGAAGTATGTAAGAAAGGAAACTGAAAAGTAAAAACAAAACAAACAAAAAAATACTTATTCATTGATTGAAAGAGTGGCCACCAACGGCGATGCAAAATTCACAGCGACGGTGCATAGATTGGCGTACATTAGAAAAGACATCAGGCATGTAGACCACAGCTCCAGCAGCAACAGACAGGCGGGCAACTAGATCTTCTTCAGATCAGACGGGACTCTCATACACTAAGCTTTTAATATTACCCAAATACAATAAAATCAAGCAGGTTAAATCAGGTGAACGCGGTGGCCAGGGAACTGATCCGCCCTGTCCTATCCACTGTTGGCCGTAGACACAGGCCAGGTGACTGAAGTGCACTGGGGCTCCATCGTGCTGGAACCACACTCGTCTTAAAAAAAAGTTCAAATGTTTGTAAATCTATCGGACTCAGCTGCGTGGTTATCAGTCCGTAGCTTACAAACTACTTAAACCTAGGTAAACTAACCCAAGGACAACACAAACACCGATGCCCGAGAGGGGACTCGAACCTCCGACGGCGAACGGTCGCGCGCACCGCAGCACGGCGCTCCAGTACGCTCGGCTAATCCGCCGCGGCCCACATTCATCTGCTAACAGCTAGCGGAACATCGTACAGAAGTTCAGGTAAGACCCTCTGTTGGAATATTTTATACAGTATATAATGAATCCAGCTAGCGAAGCGATTGTAAACAGCGCTCTCTTCAGCGCATTCTACTGGCTCAATTATTCATTACCGACCATTCATTCATATACGAAATCGACTTATTTCGGACCCCTCTACCGGCCGATTCATTTTTGATATATATTTTAGGACCATTCTGGATACTGGATACAGGTGTCGTAACTCCTTCAAACTTTGCGCTTCAGTGCAAATCACTTGCATATCCATCCAAGTACTCCACTTCATGTCAATTTCTTGCACGCTTTCTTCATGCGATATTTTTCAATGGTCAGCAGAGAACACCGTATACACAGGAAAGAAAAATACAGTTCGTACGTGTATTTTTTATATTTCCCGAGTTGAAAATATGTTACCATTATCTCAGACAAACTGAATATATTGAAGATGAAAGCGTGTATATTCTGTATATATGCTTGTGAAACCTAAGTCTGTCTATGCCTAGAAAATCTACATAAGTAGATCACTGATTTGTTGTTGTTTGTTTGTATGTGTGTGTGTGTGTGTGTGTGTGTGTGTGTGTGTGTTTGTGTGTGTAGTGACGGTAGGGTGTTATTGTACATAGAGTGAAGGTAAAATTTTGAGATTTTATCGAGTGCATTTCCCTCCGCGTGTTAAAAAAACTGACTCTTGTTTACCCGTGCTTGAAATTACTATTACGTGTGGAAAAACAGAATTTTTTGTTTTTTTGTTTAATCGTGCTTGAAATCGTACAGCGAAACAAATGTACGTTTTATATTTTCTTGCTCGGTATATTATTATTTTGGACGCAATACCACAAACAACGTGAAATAAAAAAAATAATATTCTCCTTGGTTAAGCACTTGTCAACGAATGTCTGCAAATGAATTATTTATTAACGTCAGGCGTGCGACAGATTTAAAAGCCTTATCCAGTAGGGTAATTGTGTACATAATTCTACACGAACCTCCTTTTATTGCTTTTAGCTGGAAATGCATATTCAGGTCACTCAGATCTCTCTCTCTCTCTCTCTCTCTCTCTCTCTCTCTCTCTCTCTCTCTCTCTCTCTCCCCCCCCCCCACACACACACACACACACTGACAGACATACAGACATACATAGACACTCGCACACATACAAGCACAAATTGGATTCCGAAGGGGACTAATTTAAATACTTTACCTACAGCGAGTGAGTGAATAAAATACCATCTGGTGTTTGAATAATACTGTGTTTAGTGAAAACTTTTAACTCTCCGGTTACTTAATACCTTAGCTAGTAGTGCACTAAGCGACATGTCAAAGAAAGTCTAAAAATCTCCATCTTCTATCAAACTGCAAATGTGTTATTACATGTCCCCTTAGCCTCGATAAAACCTGTAGTTACTTCAATTTAATGGGCTGGACAAATTTAAAGAAGTCGTTGTTGAACTGGACAAGTTTTGTTTACATACGGATGAAATGACTGCATCTACGTCTAAGCTCTGTCACCCACCTCATGTTGGGTGACGGAGGGTATTTTGTGACGGAGGGTATTTTCTTGCGTATGGTTCGCGGCAAAAAAGATAGCAGCTCTCGTGGTCCTCCCACGTGAGAAAGGTAGGAAGAAGCAATGTATTGGTTAACTCTTTTAGAAACGTACGATTTAACTGTAGTACATACGATGATGCAGAATGCCTCTCTTACAACGTCAGCCCCCGGAATTGACCGATCATCTCTGTGACGCTTACCTGCCTACTAAATGAAACTGTAACGAAATTTACTGCTTTTTTTTATATTTCCATCTGTCTTATTAGTCCTATCTGGTACGTATTCCACACTGTAAAGCAATTTTCCAGTAGTGGTCCAACTAGTGTTTTGTAAGCTGCTTCCTTTGTGGATGGACTACTCTTGCTCAGGATTATTCCAATGAATCTCTCGGGGATTCGCCTTTATCTTTATTGAATTTACAGGGGGTGAGAAAATAATAACACATAACATAGGCGTAATATTTATTTATTAATAAGTAGATAGCACACCATTAACTTCGAGAACAACTGCAAGTCTCTTGTACCAAAACATCCGCCAATTATTTCAACGATACTCGAGCTGTAAACGTGGTCATCACTCTGTTCTAAAACTAATCAAACAATTCAATTACGTTGAGACATGGCAATTTTGCAGTCCAGAGGAAATGTTTCATAATTTTCCGGTGTTTTAAAAAGCATGTTTGATTGATTTCGGCTGTGCGTGTGGATGCTTTATAATTTGCTAGCAATGTGATAGTCACACGAAGCAGTTTGTTGTCGAGGGTGGGGACGTATTCATTCACAATTATCCGACCAATGAGGATGACGATAGAAACGGATGAATACTACGGTATACATGCCCAAATGATGACGGAACCTATCGTATCCTTGACTGTAGGAAAGAGGCATACCGTATCATTATCTTTTGGGTTTTCGATCATAAACCTGTTTTTTGTACGGAAAAATGTAAACAATGATTCGTCGGATCATACCACATACTTCCTGCGATTAGGTGTCCAGGTTTTATAATCGTGGCACCACTTCCCTCGCAGCTTTGCGTTGGCTAACATTGTAAAAGGTTCAGCAACTGCAGCTTTTCCATCAATGTATAGTTTCAACTGTACTATTTTTATCGAAACAGTTTTACTCGAGTGAGTTTTGAGTTTAGCAATCGCTTTTGCCTTGGTAGTTTTATCTTATCTGGCTATAATCGTTCTTAATACTCGTTGTCAGTTTACTTCGGGTTTCGCCCACTGTTCCTCTTCGCCAATGATGTTTTACTTTGTTTTCCAAATGTTCAAATGTTTGTTAAGCTTAAGGGACTTAACTGTGGGGTCATCAGTCCCTAAAGTTACAAACTACTTATGAACTACCTTATACTAAAGACGACACAAACATCCATGCTGCTGGCCGCGGTGGCCGAGCGTACTGCGGTGCGCCAGTCACGGTCTGCACGGCCACTACGGTCGGGGGTTCGAATCCCCCCTCGGGCATGGATATTTGTGCCGTCCTTAGAATTAGCTAGTTCATAACTAGTTTGTAAGTTTAGGGACTGATGATCCCGTAGTTAAGTCCCATAAGCTCTACAAACATTTGAAGATTTGAACATCCATGCCCGAGGTGGGATTCGAGAACCCGACCGCAGCGGCCGTGCAGACTGTGACTGGTGCACCGCAGACCGCTCAGCCACCGCGGCCGGCTTTTGTTTTCCCTACACTATCATTAACGAGGATACTGTCGCTAGCGAAACGTTAAACAGTGCGGTCGTTTGTGTCACAGATACTCTCACTAGCTACACGCCATCGAGTTGCCCTCTTTGGAAGTCTGACAGATCACGAATTTCGGCGATAGATTGTATTGGCCTTCGCAGAACAAAACGTATAATATACTGAAAAGTAACGACCAAGAATTCGTGTGTTAATTGTTCACTGATGTCTGGTCTCAGTGTTAATACGTAAGCACTGGTGCCAACTTGTAACAAGATGTAGTGTAATGCATGGTGGTCATATTATTTTCTCCGCTCCCTGAATGTGTTCGTTCCATTTCAAATTGTTTTTTCTTCGCACATTCCCCTGATATATTATGCAAGTAACTGCTTGTAGCTATTGTTCAGCAATTGTGTAGTCATACAGTAAAGGATCGTAATTTCTACCTATTCGTACTGAGGATGTCAGAAGCAAAGGGGTTCGTAATTCCATAGCCGCGTGCAATGGCTGCATGTCCTTGGTGTAAGTTAAAGCAATTTGTAAGTCTAGGGGTTGATGATAACAGCAGTTTCGTCCAATACGTTTACAAACATTTGAACATTGTAATTACACTTCTTGCAGTTTTGAGAATATCGAAGTTAAAGTTCACTAGGTTTCAGAATTGTCTTGTGATTAAAAATCGGAATTCAATTGTTATGTGTATATTAGATATTCTTATACTCAGAATTTCCGTTTGCATGTCAGAGTAACAGATTAATTAAATCATAGGTTTTATATCATAATTCGTAAAAGTATTTGTGCTCTTGTATCCCCTTGCGTTGAAAATACTGGTACTAGAATAATGTGATTCATTCTGCTTTTCCTGTTGCCTGGAAAGCCTTCATGTGTATAAGTGTTTCAGGTTTCAAGTGAAACATATTCCTATCTTCCCAAAACATCAGATACGTCTGAAAGCACAACCAGTTATAAATAAGTCAGATAAGTACAAAAACACATAAACTGTGACAGTAAATACATTACTATTACTATTGAGTTAAAATACGAATTATTTTCGGTAACCTGTAATAATTAGAATATTCCTTTCATCAAACAAAAAGAGTAGGAAAAATTACTTACTTTCGTCGGTAATCACGATATTTTGAACTTTAAGAAAAAGGTAAAGCAGTCAACAATCCGAAGATTGGTTTGAACACCACAGTGCTTTACTAGGCATGATCCGTTTTGGAGGTGGTATGCCGTTGCCTTCCTCCGACCTTCGAATTAACTTACCCAGCCAGTTATAGGGGGACCTACATTTTAACGTGGGTTCCGAACCATGGTGCTACTCGATATTTTTCACATTAGCAACACTGGCAGAGGTGAAAGAAGTAGAAACTGACAGATAAAAATCCTAGAACCTGGCGGGGATCAAATCCGCGACCTTTGGATTTGTAGTATGGCACTCTGCCACTGTGCTATCGAGCCGCACAATTTGAAATTACTGGAGTCGATAACATTCACCTTAATACCTGGAAAATGTTGTGTACACAACAGGTTTACAATACGGCATACATGATTCACGTCATCTGCTCGGAGGCAAGAGGATACAAACGCAATTGTACCTTTCTGGTGCTAACTGCTTTGTGACATCTTATAACTAGGTTTCCTTTCAGTCTCTACGAAGCAGCATACAGTGGGAGTCAACTTTAATACATTTACGTCAACATTTTTTCAGGCTTCATCATGCTGTAGATACACTCAGGACATTTTCCCAGGAAATGTCATTTGTACCCCTTTGCTGCTACTCTCCCCCCTTCCCGCAAATAGCTTACATTTATTTGCATTGTGGCTGAGATGCTAAAGTATTTGTATTAAGCCCTGTCATACCCCTAAGAGTAATTCTGTTTCCTCAATAAAATGAAGAAAAGAAAACGATGTGAACGACAAGAAGTGCAGAATGGCATAATCGTAGTAAAGATTGTGTGTACTGATATATTCCCAATGAAGGAAACAACAAAACGTCTTCTACCAAGCGCCTGGTCATTTTCCTATGTCTGTGTAGAAGTACACTGTTAAAAATGAATACTTTTCAGATATCTGCAAAGTAAGTAAAATATTTGCTGCTTACTGCTTCTGTAATAAATTTCTAGAAAGAATATCAAGTGAATCAGGATTTTCTGTTATTCCTAATGTAATTCATGCCTGGTTTTCATTAATCAAAATATTCAAATGTTTCTAATACTATGATACCAAACTACGTTTGTCATCAGTCTCTAGTCTTACAAACTACTTAAACTAAGTTAAACTAACCTAAGGACAACACACACATCCATGCTCGAGGGAGGATTCGAACCTCCGAGGGGCCGCGGCGGAGCGGCCGAGCGCATTGAAGCGCTATGCTACGACGCGCGAGGCCGTTCCCTGTCGGGGGTTCGAATCCCCTCTCGGCCATGGATGTTTGTGTTGTCTTTAGTATAAGGTAGTTCATACGTAGTCTGTAAGTTTGGGGACTGATGACCACGCAGTTAAGTCCCTTAAGCTTAATAAACATTTGAACATAAAGATCGAATTCAGTATCCGTCAAACAAATGTAAATACGATATTCAAACACTGGAAGAACAAACTGGAAAACCTACAAACATATCAAAGCAGATGATGATGATTTAGTAGTATAAATTAAATTGCCCTGGTAAATAACCGCCGTCCGCGGTGGCCGAGGGGACTGAGGCGCTCCAGTCACGGTCTGCACCGCCACTACGGTCGGGGGTTCGAATCCCCCCTCGGGCATGGATATTTGTGCCGTCCTAGTTCGTAAGTAGTTCATAAGTAGTTTTTACGTTTAGGGACTGATGACCCCGTAGTTAAGTCCCTTACGATATACAAACATTTGAACATTTGGTAAATAACCTGTTACAGAATCTCACTAATCTTGTCATGCGTATCTTTAATAGACTAATCGGCATTTGGCAATTGGAGTAGCATACATTTTATGGTGTACTAGGGAATAAATTCTTTTATATCTACATTTTATTTATTATTCTCTTTGCTCGTCTTATTGTCTATTAAATTTTGATACCATGTTCTGATTGGGTACTGCTTGTACTCCTGTCACTGAAATCCGCTTGCTTTGATTTCTTCATGTACACTTTCGTAACACGGAATGGAGATCACAGAAACCTTTGCTTTTCTAACTTCGAGAAAAAAATTCAAATGTTTGTATAACTTATGGGACTTAAATACGGGATCATTAGTCCCTAAACTTACAAACTACGTATGAACTAACGAATACTAAGGACAGCACAAATATCCATGCCCGATGGGGTATTCGAACCCCCGACCGTAGTGGCCGTGCAGACCGTGACTGGAGCGCCTCAGTCCCCTCGGCCACCGCGGCCGGCGTAACTTCGATAAAGACGTCTCGTTCTTCCTATTACAAATTACACGAATTATCGTGAAAACTGTAGTACATAGAAATAACTGTCCGAGTGAATACAAACTCGATGTAAAGAACACTAATCCATCAGATTCTGAATTTAGAGAGATGTTGCTCGCGTAGAAAGAAATGATGCAAGTCTCGCCGATAGTGAGATTATTAGAGATGGAGCTCCAGTAAGAATTTAAGGAGGATTGGAAATGAATTCTGCTTCGTTCTTTTCCGAGGAATCATCCTGGCATAAGCTGTGTAGAGAAAACTCAGAACACTTAAATTTAGATGTCTGGAGAAGGATTTGAACAGCTCTCCTTTCGAGTACAATTCCAGTGTATTATCTCACTCACTTTACACGTCGGCGCAGTCGGAGCCTCTGTAGAACAACGGGAAAGGTCACCAGCTTCATCCTCGCTCAATCAAGAGCCGCCAAACAGAGTGTAAATGTTAAACAAGTGTCAGAACGCTTCGACGACATCAAAGGCCACCGTTTCAGAGTACGAATGAGTTCGGCCACAGGGGGAAGTTCGATCTCCAGAAAATGAGCTAGTTACGCAATGACATTTCGTCTCGTGTGGGGCAAATTGCTATGTCTGTGCTGCACAACGCGATACTTGACTGCGGAACCAGGTCAAAGCACGGCATAACGGCCATCTTGCCATCTTTCTTTCTTATCTTTATCATAGTCCCGCACTGACGCGGAGCGGTATGGTTACTATGGTTTTGGCTTTTTAGCTTTCAGGGGCAGTTAAACCCCCAACCTGGGAAGGGGGGGGGGGAATATGTGTGCTCTAAATGTTTCTAGATGTTTGTAAATCGCGTAACTGAGGAGGGGCTTGATACCAACCCGGTATTCATCTAGTGAAATGTGGAAAATCACCTCAAACTATATTCAGGCCGCGCGGGAGTAGCCGAGCGGTCTGGAGCGCCACGTTACGGATCGCGCGGCCTCCCGCGTCAGAAGTTCGAATCCTCCCTCAGGCAAGGATGTGTGTGTTGTCCTTAGGTTACTTTAACTTAGTTTAAGTAGTTTGTACGACTAGGGACTGATGACCAACATAGTTTGGTCCCATAAAAAATGTTCAAATGTTTGTATAGCTTATGGAACTTAACTACGGGGTCATCAGTCCCTAAACTTACAAACTACTTATGAACTAGCTAAGACTAAGGACGGCACAAGTATCCATGCCCGAGGGGGGGATTCGAACCCCCGACCGTAGTGGCCGTGCAGACCGTGACTGGCGCGCCGCAGTCCCCTCAGCCACCGCAGCCGGCTGGTCCCATAAAAAAAAATATATAAAAAAAAACATGTATATTCAGGCAGGCAGGAACACCAACCGTCGTCATTTCGAACCGTGACCAGTGCGCCTCCTTGCCACGGAAGCGGGTGCTTTAACCCTTTCACTCCGGCGCCGTGATTGTTGTGCCGTGCGCGTGGACGAGCGCCAGTCGCGCCCGGCCCTGCCCGCTGTACGGCGCATTTTCCGCACTCCCCACGGCGCCTACTCTGTCCTGCTTTCACACTCTGTGTTATCGCAATTATTGGACTTTATACTATATATTTATTAGGGAAAATTCATTTGGAACAGAAACAGTTTTCTTCCTTCTTTCAGATAATTCGCGTAATTTTTTCGTAAATTCTAAAAGATCCAAGTTTTGGATTCAGCTCTGGGGGGATGTGGACGTTATTATTATAAACGCATATTTCGCTTGTTAAATAATATTTATATACAATTGCTTTACGTTACATTTCAGTAGAATTACATTACGATGTATGACGCGAGGCGGAATTGCTACAGCAGTCCACCGGCTGGGCGGCACAGGCAGCACTCGACTGCTGCAGCAGTCCACCGGCTGTGGAGCACATTCGCTCCCGACTTCTACAGAAGTTCACCGTAGCGAAAGGGTTAACAGGCTCGGCTATCTGGACGGTTTTTCTTCTTTTTTCTCTTTGACCATGTTCCCACACATGCAGGGTCGGCTTTGTTAATTCGAGATTTGGTGTGTTTATATAGTCGGGGTGTCCGGATGCCCTTGCTGTCCCCACCCCATGTCCCTCAGGTAGAGATGTGTACCCAAATGTCTGCGTATTGTTATATGTGTGGAAGTATAAAGTGTTACGTAATGTTTGCAAATCGTGTAAAAGAGGCGGGACTTGGAGACCAGCCCGGTATTCACCTAGGGGGATGTGGAAAACCGCCAAAAACAACATCCAGGCAGGCCGGCACTCCGACCCCCTTCGTTAATCCGCCGGGCGGATTCGAACCGGAGCCGGTACGCCTCCCCGTGAGATCACACGGCTAACCTAGCGAGTCTCGGTTATCTAAATGTTCAAATGTTTGTACAGCTTATGGGACTTAACTACGGGGTCATCAGTCTCTAAACTTACAAACTACTTATGAACTAGGACGGCACAAATATCCATGCCCGAGGGGGGTTCGAACTCCCGACCGTAGTGGCCGTGCAGACCGTGACTGAAGCGCCTCAGTCCCCTCGGCCACCGCGGCCGGCTCGGTTATCTGGACGGTTAAGACGACCATATTGTATCCATAACGAAAACACTCGATGCTGCTTCCTCCACGGACGGTGGCAAACTGACATTTTCCTGCACTTGCCTGCATCGTCCTTTCTACCCCGCCTGATACGTATTCCTTTTGGCCAGTTTCCAATATCCAGGAACTGCGTTAACCTCAGACCACATTAAAAATGGACTAAGTGCCAAAATTCAAACTTTAACAATATGAGTTTATGCTTATAAATCGTATCTATAAACCTAGACGCGTATGCCAGGAGAAAGAATGATACGATAACCATAAAGTAACGATGTTATATGCATGACTAATATTTTTAGTGTGAACAAGGGAACAACTCACGGATTTATTTCCTTCTTCAACTTAATCTCTCTGTCCATTGATGGCAGCAAATACTGAGTCTAAACGCGTGTTTTCACAGCTGTTGAAATACTGAGAAGTGTATTACTGCACCACTATTCTGTGAAACACGCATAAGTATGTCTGTTTGTCTTTCAGAATGTCTAGTTCCAATGATGAAGATTGTGCAAATGTAGTTGAGGTTCACACAGAAGAAAGGGAAGAGGCAAACCGCGCATCTGTATGAAAGTGAAGAGCAGTAAAGATGTCACATCTCGTCAAGGCCTACGTTAGTACTATGACAGGCAAAAGTGAACCATCTAAATGTAATTCGTAGTCATAATGCTCATTCAAAGAGAAATGTAAAAGACTTTTTAGATATGATTTATTCTGGACGACCAAAATATGAACGAGACACATTGCTGGTGGTCTGATACAATGTCGTGTTGTAGCCAAGAAGCGCACTAAGGCTGAGACACCAAGGCGCAGAGACAAATGTTCAGATATTTTGTTATATGAGAGGATACACATATATAAACAGCTTTCTCACTCAGTTATAGATGTAAAACACTGTAACTGTGGTGAATAAAAGTATCTGGAATAAATAACAACCAGTCGCCTTTTATTTTCAAATGTTCGTCAAGTTACGGGACTTAAGCGCAGTAGTGAAAAAAAGAAAAAAAAAGTAGTTCAAATGTTTGTAAATCTATCGGACTCAGCTTACAAACTACTTAAACTAAGGTAAACTAACCTAAGGACAACACAAACGCCCATGCCTGAGGGGGGACTCGAACCCCCGACGGAGAACGGCCGCGCGCAACGCAGCACGGCGACCTAGTACGCACGGCTAATCCACCGAGGCTGCAGTGGTCATCGGACCCTAAACTTACAAACTACTTAAACCAACTTATCCTAAGAACAATACACATACCCACGCCAGAGAGAGGACTCGAATCTCCGACGGCAAACGGCCGCGAGCACCGCAGCAAGGTGCCTTAGTGCGCAAGGGCTATTCCGCCTCCGCTGCCTGTTATGTACGATTTTTTTATTAATATTTTTCCATTATCGGTTTCGATATGCCTGAGGTATCATCAGACGGTAAAGTAGTTTTTTATATTACATTTGGTGTAGGGTGGGATTTACGTATTTTATATTGGTACAGCTAGTAACCTCCATATATCCATTCTGGTTATTCCACAAGCTTTTGCTTTGCAGCTACACAATAAAAACCTCAGCACACTCCCCACACGCTGTAAAGAAGTCTCACCCTACATAAAAGGTGACTGGTTGCCGTTTATTCCAGATATCTTTCTCACTCCATTACGCAGGCAAACATAAAGCTGTCTTTAGGCTAACACATCACTGATTCCTCCTGGAAGATGAAGATCACCTGTAAATTTGCGGGGGAAGCATCATAATTCTGAAAGAGCCATATCCCCAGAAATAATTATTATTCCAGTAAAATAGTCAAGTATCGGAGTGCAGATCTTAACGTCAACATAGTACATGAACTGCTTTGTGACAAGCTCCATGATCTCACTAATGTAGTTAAGTACTTAAATATAACAATGCAAACTATGAATGCAAAAAAAAATGTTCAAATGTTTGTAAGGCCTATGGGACTCAACTACGGGGTCATTAGTCCCTAAACTTACAAACTACTTATGAACTACTTACGAACTAGGACGGCACAAATATCCATGCCCAAGGGGGGATTCGAACCCCCGACCGTAGTGACCGTGCAGACCGTGACTGAAGCGCCTCAGTCCCCTCGGCCACCGCGGCCGGCTATGAATGCAGATTTGGAAGACCCCAGACTGATGTATGCACAACTTGGGAAGAATTGAGATGAAAATCAAATCCCCTTTCTTAAACTAAAATCCAAAATGCGTGGTAGTCACTGAAAAAGTTATACACTTACGCCGAGAAGTTTTACATAAAACAACACGAAATGAAAAAAATGTTCAAATGTTTGTTAAGCTTATGGGACTTAACTACGGGGTCATCAGTCCCTAAACTTACAAACGACTTATGAACTAGCTTATCCTAAGGACTGCACAAATATCCATGCCCGAGGGGGGATTCGAACCCCCGACCGTAGTGGCCGTGCAGACCGTGTCTGGAGCGCCTCAGTTCCCTCGGCCTTGCGGCCGGCTAACACGAAGTGATAAGCTGATGTAAGGAAAATGGGTCAGTAGGATCGATTGTATTTGATTTCATGTAAAAAAATGTTCCAAACATGTAAGTTTAAGATATGTTCTCTTTAAGAAAACTAGAGTGTTAAAAATGTTCAAATGTTTGTAAACGTAAGGTCATCAGTCCCTACACTTTCAAACTACATAAACTAACTACTTAAAATGAATATAATTACATGATCTTATTTTTCTTTCATAATAGGAATACCTGAACAGTTTTAAGAAGGAGTAAATCGGATTACTTATGGTCGTTATGACTGGCTCAGGAATAAATTAAATTAATTCCTAGCAGTTCATGTTCTTTGGAATTATTCACTTCTTGTAACTTCCAGTTCATGTGAACGCATTAACTGGACTATTAGCTGCAAAATGTATTTTCGCACGAGGCTAGCTTCAGCACGCTGAACAATGTGGCGCAGTGGTAACACACTGCACTCGCATTCGAGAGGATAGCGGCTCCAATCCTTCTCCGGCCATCCACGTTCGGGTTTTCCGGGATTTCTCTTAAATCGCTCCGTTCCTTTATAAGGGCACGACCAATCTCTTTCTCCGTTATTAACAAAACAATACAAACTTCAGTCTGTAATGACCACATTGTCTACAAGACTTTAAAACAAAATCTTCCTTTTCTTTTCCAATTCATGGATATACTACAGTGCCACCCGTTTACTCGTTGGGAGCTGTCCCAACAATTATGTAAAGCATTCGATCTTACAGTGTGATCATTTATAGTAACATAAACGGTAACTAGTACGTCAAAGAAGTTTTAAAGCCCGAAGCACCACCCTATCTCCAAGCCTGAATAGCCGCGCGGTCTAATGCTCCAAGCCTCGGATTGCGTGGTCCGTCGTAGGTTCGAGTCATCTCTCGGGCATGTGTGTGTGTTGTTCCCAGTATAAATAAGTTTAAGTATTTTGTAAGTAAAGGGACCAATCGCCTTATCACTTTGATCTCTTAGGTTTACAAACATTTGAACACTACCCTTAGAGGCCGTCAAACGCGGCCTGGCTCCCGCTCGTTCCCGCCAGAGGGAGCGGCTAGCGAGACCGCCACACCTGGGAGCCGGCCGTGCCGATAACGCAGTCTCGGGAGCGAGAAGACTCGGTACTCCCGGCTGGCATGTGGAACAGCCGACAGCAGTGCGCATGTGCACGGCCAGCCCCCTCACGACGCCGTTAATTACTGCGCCCGTCCGGCACACGTCTACGACGGTGCGTTCACACTGCCGGCCGGGCCGAGCCGAGCGGGGATTGTGGCAAGACGAAAAAGAGGGGGGAAAACAACTTTTTCGATTTTCAAGTTGTAAGAAGTTTTGACGGTATATAAGACCACATCGCATCCTTTTATCAACTTATTTTTTCCTTTTACGCTTTGCGTTGCCTGTGTAAAAATAAAAAGTCTACTTTTCATTCCGCACGAGTTTTCAGTTTCGTAAAGCTCCTCACTCGATTTTGATGAAAGTATTCGGTTAAAAAATCTGATTTTTGGACACAGGATAGTACAACATCTTAGCTTTCCAATAAAACATTCACCTTTTCGAAATTCGTAACAATCGTTTTCTAATAATGCTTTTTGTCAGGTATGGGCACTTGATTTACAAATCGTGTATTGAAAAAGTTCGATAGTGGGCAGCATACTGTACTATGCATTTTAGGCCATACATTACAGCGAGTGAAATGGAGCTAAAAGAACAGAAAAGTTTTTGAAATGGTAGTCGCACTGATATCTTCCTCCTTTCACAAGTAATTGTGAGTTATCTGAGCGGCATCATGCCGCGACCGTAAGCCTACGAACTCGGCGTGTGTTGAGCGTGGCGTAAAGCACTGCAGTGCCGAAAAAATTATTTGCTGGCCACGTATGTTAGTCCCTCGTGATGTGTTAATAATTCATAACCAGAAAATAGCAATACCCTAATTTTTCTCGGGTGGCAACCGATTACAATGGACAATGATCTGCTATGGTTTTATGTGAGGTAATACTTCACTTAAGAGGTATACAAGTAGTTTGTTGTCCACATTGTACAATTGATGGAATACATATTTCGTGTTTCAAACTACAAGAGAAGAAACAATTAATGTTAACTGCGAATTTGCTGTTGATGGACTGAAATAAAATTTCTGAAATTCTACTCAATGACTTTCTAGTTGAGGATAATAAACGGAAGAAACACAAAAATATACTTACATTTATTGATGCATCTACACCTAAGATTACACTATTTAGCTTTCTCTTAAGCTGGCTGCGGTGGCCGAGGGGTCTGCGGCGCACCAGTCACAGTCCGCACGGCCGCTACGGTCGGGAGTTCGAATCCTCCCTCGGGCATAGATACCTGTGTCATCTTTAGTATAAGGTGGTTCATAAGTAGTTTGTAAGTTTAGCGACTGATGACCCCATTGTTAAGTCCCATAAGCTTAACAAACATTTGAACCTTCTCTTAATTTTTGCTTTTGTAACTCCCAGAAAATGTTCTACCACAAGCTGAAACAATTTATATACAGTGTCTCACATAAAAGCTCTATCCCTCACACCGAGACTAAAGTAGGAGTACATAACAGTAAAATTAAAGACATTTAGTTACCTCCTGCTAAGGGATGCTGCAACTTATGGCCATGGGGGTACGTCAGGTGTGCCAGCTTTATGTGGTACACGCTGTACCATGTTTCAGCTCATCTCCACTTTCAAAGAACTCTACACGATTCTCAGAATTTTTATTTATTTTGTTAGGAAGCTGTCTGATGGGAACTGCTTTTCTATGAACATATCCTGAATCTCACAATTTTCCTTGTCTCCATGGTACTTTCATATCGATTTTTATACTTTAAATGAAAGGAAAACGCGCAGATTTAGTTTAGCCTCAGTCACTGCTGATCAGTAAAGGATGAGAAGCAGGTGTCATTTGTTTCATGTTGTGATTTGTTTTTTGGTTCTTAGTGGGCTTGTGGCCAGCAACAAGGGATCGTCACCCACTGTCAGTGGAAGATCGAAGGAAACACAGGTGTGACCAGTACTGTTCACTGCCATCTACTTTGAGCCAGCTAACTGTTAATTGATTTTGTAATTTTATTACTATTGTTTCCACACTGTAGTGACTCATAGAATTATAAACACATTAGAAATCCCATTAATTTCGACTAACATTTAGGAGAGTTTTTCCTTATGTGAAAAACTAAACATTTCTTAATTTTTTAAATTCATATTACAGAATTAATAGTAATGGAAGAAAAATAAACATATTATCACAAGTATAATTGAAAAAAAAAATCATGCAGAGGAGCTTCTGCTGAAAGCAGGCTGGAGGCTTGTGATACTTGTGCTGCAGAAGCAACACCATACCCCAATCGGTTCGTGCCGGCGCCGGCTCGCGTCGGGAATATTAAAGATATCGAATGTTAAGGGAAGGAAATACTCTCCTAAATGTTAGTCTATATGGATGGAATGAGTGCATTACCAATTATTTCTTATGTTAATAAAATTCGACGGTTCACTACAATGTGAGAACAGTAGTAATAAAACTAGGCGACCTGTGCAAATACTTTGCAGCATTAGTGGCCATTCATGTAAAATGGAAATAAGTAAAATTAAATATTTATCATTTAAAAATATTTATTATAGATAGTAACAGTATACAGAATATTATATAAGCTTGTGTTTTCTTAAATTCATATCAAAACACTTATTTAAAATCAATTATAATTATAAAATAGATTCTTTTAATATATAAGAAAGATAGAGGACCCGTTCGAATAAGACCCGTGCGAATACTTCACACCGTTAGTGGAATGACTAAAACGTTGGGAAGACATGGAAGTAAAGTTAAATGTTCACGTATAGCTTTCTTCAGAATCAATCCGTGCAAGTGTTTAAAAGCACAAATGAAAGATCTTGACCCGTTGAGCGTTGTTAGATCAAAGAGAACTGTGTACTTTATTTAGAACCGAAGATATCCTAAAACAAACCGATTAAAATATTCAATGCAAGGACAGAAGGATCCCGCGTTTGAATGAAAGTAAACTAAGGAGAGACTTAAGTTAATTATGATAGCCGGCCGCGGTGGCCGAGGGGACTAAGGCGCTCCAGTCACGGTCTGCACGGCCACTACGGTCGGGGGTTCGAATCCCCCCTCGGGCATGGATATTTGTGCCGTCCTTGTTCATAAGTAGTTTGTAAGTTTAGGGACTGATAACCCCGTAGTTAAGTCCCATAGACTATACAAACATTTGAACATTTTTTAAATTATGATACTTGATGACAAATCTGCGAATAAATACCTTTCGCTTAAAGCGAAAATGAAGGAAATGGGTCGGATAGAACGGCTTGACAGAATGACTTTAGTTTACACCCAGGACATCCCCATAAGAAATATACAGAAGGAAATCCCGTTTGAGTGCAGAAAAAGTTTTACACAAAAATGAAGGAAATCAGCTGGGTAGTTTAGTCTGTCCGACTGACTTTAGTTTTCGTAGATTCTTTTAATATATAATACAATAAAATCAATGAACTGTTAGCGGGATTCTTGAAGTGGCCAGCAATAGATCTTCTGCTGACAGTGGGTTGGGATTCCTTATAGCTGGGGACAAGCTCTCCCCCCTCAGGAAAAAAAAAAAAAAATAGAATAAAGTGACAGACGCTTCTCATCCTTTACTGACCTGTCCTGCAGTGTCTGAGGCTAAAGTAAACCAGTGTATGTTGAAAATTCGAAAGTACCATCTTGCAGACAAAGAAAATTGTCTTCAAATGATACAGCAAAATGTTCGTAGAAACGTTGTTCGCCTCAGACAGGTTACTAAAAGCAACTCAGTTCATTCTTACTTTCATCTCAGACGTGAAAGTACCGCATTTATGTCGGACACACTGTATACAATTATTTTCACCCTGTGGGAACACATTTTCCGAAAGCTACAAAAGCGAAAAGGTATATATTGTGTCTTAGTAGTAGATGCATCAATAAATATAAATATCTTTTGACTTTCTCGTTCATCTGCAACTAGAAAGCCGTTAATTGTAATGTCACAAAAATTTATTTCAGTCCATTATGAGCGAAGTCGCCGTTTACATTACTTTGTTCTTCTCTTCTAGTTCCAAACACGAAATATAAATTTCACGAATTGTATTATGTGGAAAAAATAAGATGTATGCCTCCCAAAGTCAAGTATGATCTGCTGTAAGACCGTAGCAGATAGTTGTCCATTGTAATCGGTTGCCACACAAGAAAAATTAGTTCATTATTGTTCTCTGATTATGGATCCTTAACACATCATGAGGGACCGACAAACGTAGCCAGCAATTCAGATATTTCGGCACTGCAGTGCTTCACGCTACGCTCAAAACAGGCTGAGTTCGTATACTTGTGATCGCGGCCCGAGGGCCCTCAGATAACTTGCAATTACCTGTGAAAGGAGGTAGATATCAGTGTGATTACCATTTCAAAAACTTTTTTGTTCTTTTAGCTCCATTTCACTCGCTGTAATATATGGTCTAAAAATCATAGAACAGTAACCTGCCCGCTATCTAACTTTTTCAATACACGATTTATAAATCAAGTGCATATACTTGAGAAATAGCGTCATTTGAAAACGACTGTTAGGAATTACGAAAAAGTGAGTGTCTTATACGAAAGCTTAGATGTTTTACTATAATGTGTCCAAAAATCAGATTTTTTAACCGAATACTTTCATCAAAATCGAGTGAGGAGCGTTACGGAACTAAAAACTCGTGCGGAATGGAAATTAGCCTTTTTATTTTTTCACAGGCAAGGCAAAGCTAGTAAGGAAAAACTAATTTCATAAAGCGATGTAGCGTGGTCTTGTATACCGTGAACAATTTTTACAACGTGAAAATCGAAAAAGTGTATTTTCCCTCTTTTTTGTCTCGGGTACGTCCGGCGCGCTGTGTGAACACGCAGCCGGCGGCGTGCGCCGCGTAGGCTGAGGCGGCTCAGCCAAGCTCAGCTCGTCCCGGCGGGCGCGCGTGAACCCGGGAGTATCGTGACTCGTCCTGCCCGAAACATCTCGCTCTCGCGACTGTGACGTCATCGCTCCCCCTCTACCAACCCTTTACCCGCCGCCAGCCGTCGAGAGCGAGGCGCGAGCGCAGCGGGAACCGAGCGGGAGTGGCGGCCGTTTTGATGGGCTCTAACTACCCTATCTTAAAACAACCATGCGCTATATTCCATCAGCACACTGTCAAGTTGCATTTCTAAAATAAGTTCAAGCCTTCTTCAAAGAAATATTTATGTGACCTGCTTATGGAATATGTTTTGTCGGTAGCTTCTTTGTGGGAAGACGGATAAGCATATCGGCGGTTGCTTCAAACATTAGAGAAAATATCTACAGTTGCGTAAATAACCCCATAGCTACCATATCATCCGTGGCTGTAGGGTACCTAATCCACTCCCTAGTATGGCAGGGAGAAAACGACTGCTTATATGCCTTCGTAGAAGACCTCTAAATTTCGTCAATAGTGTTCCTCGAAAAGGATCCTCCAGCGATTAAAAAAAATCAAATGTTTGTAAATCTATCGGACCAAACTACGTGGTCATCAGTCCGTAGCTTAGAAACTACTTAAACTAAGGTAAACTAACCTAAGGACACACACACACCCACACACACACCCATGCCCCAGGGAGAACTCGAACCTCCGAGGGCGAGCAATCGGGCGCTCCGCAGCGAGGCGCCTTAGACCGCTCTACTACCCACCACGGCTCCAGTGATTCCTATTTGAACATTTAATAAAAGTAAAGAGAGGAAGAAAGGAATGACTTTATTTGCACAAAGGCATTAAAATGACTGAATTGCGACAAGTGAAAACTCGAGCCGGGCAGCGATTCCAACCCGGTTCTCCCGTTTCGAGCTAGCGGTCGCCTTACCTCTTGGCTACCTTGCTCGCCTCCTGTACGACTTGTGTTACCAGAAGTCATACATTACGGTTCTAGCGCCCACATCGCCCGTGCCCTCTTATGCTCGCCATTTCAGAGTCCCACACAAAGTCGAACGTTATTACGGTATACGCGATGAAGTAATGATTCGCCGTGGCGGAAAGATATAAATATGTTGATAGGTGTGGTGTCTGTCCTTTGGGACATGTCCGAAAGAACAGACACAACACCAATCTACATATTCTCATATGAGTTCCCGAAGCATCTCTGTAACACTCGCGTGTTGATTGAAAGTACCACTAATAAATCTAGCATCCTGCCCTGCATTGCTTCTATGTCGCCCTTCAACCAAACTGGTGGGGATACCAAGCAGGCCACGCGGAATGGCCGCGTCGTCTACGACATCATGCTACGGACTGGTGCGAGGGTGAAGATTGGGGGGAGAGTTTAATTTTTAGGGAAAGTTTAATTTTTTTAAAAACTCACAACCACCAACTGCGAACCAAATTCCTAAACATGCAAAAACACTGGAACTGTGATTACTCATGTTTGACTCGTTTTCTAGGGGATGATATCACACGTTCACAGCTTTCCTTCCCTGCATATGATTAACAAAACAAATTCATAATAAAGTAAGTTCATGAGAGAAAAGTGTGTACTAACTATTATTTTTGAAAACACGTGAAAGTTCACTTTATGTTGTTTATTATACCATATTAAAACCCTGTGGCTGATACGTCTGTAGGTCGACACATTTATCAAATAAAGTTGTAGCTCGTGAGCCCCCAGACAAAATGAATATTTGTCGCAAATTGTTTTCACACCATGTGCCTGTCTCAAACACCGTTTATGTTCATGCCTATGCGACGACACGTGTTTCATTAACAAAACACAGTCACTTTTAGTGCGATGCACACCTTGTTCCACCGGCTAAATATTCACAACACACAGTAGCACTCGATACAACTTGGTGCAGTCTACGACGAGCAACCACACTTGGCAATTGCCACACAAAAATCTATAGTCTCCGCCTAGAGATCCACATGCCGACTGTCTAGAGCGACACCGTCCGGCCAGCTACACCACTCGCTCCCGACTCGTCACTTCCTGCCCACGCGCGTGCGCCAAAAGCCCAACTGCCGGGTTTTTTCCCTACGTCATCAACTTCTGTTCTAACCGATTTGCCAACGTACAGCGCTCAGCCAATACATTTCTAAAACTTTACTTAAAATCAAAATAATTACACTACACATTAAACAAATTTCTTCTTAGTTTTTTATATTGGTATAAACATCCTTTGTACTATTTATTATAATCGTGCAATTTCTTATATCACAGATAAGTGATTTAACTGAATAATTCAAGATAAAATACACAATATTAATTGAAAATAGAATGAGAAATAGTTAATATATTATTTTTATAAACAAACATTGCCATGCTGGTTGTGTAACTGTCTTGTATTCATTGGTAATTTATTACTTTTCATTGTCAATTAAACATATTACGCCAGATGTGACTATATCAGCTAATGTATTGTTTATTTATCAACAGGCTATTTTGTAATGAGGGCCTTAGAGGTTCCTAACTGCATCGTATTACTTCAAATGCAAGTAGTATTAGAATATTTTATTTCACGCTGTGCACTGCACTGCACCTGGCACTCACCATTGTCCCTCTCTCCCCTCACCGGAAAAGAACCTGGAAAATCCTAAGCTGGAACAAGCCACCAAAGTCGGCCTGCTCGCTGGCCTCCCGTCGGCTACAACCGCACAGCAAATCTCAACGTGGAGAATTTCTACCTATGGCCTAACTATAAATGTTGTCACCCAACTGCGTACATACATTGCTACCATAATTATTAAGATTAAAATAGTGTAACATTTGGTGCATTGGCATGGTCAATCGTCTGCAGTGAACTTCATACTGTTTAATTACAAATGCTATTAATTACCAATATTTCTAATGGGCGGTAATCTCACACTGGGTGTCCGTTACCGTCGGAGGTGCGAGTCCTCCCTCGGTCATAGTGTGTGTGTTGTCCTTAGTGTATTTTAGTTTAAGTAGTTTGAAATCTATGGACTGATGACCATAGCAGTTTGGTCCAACAGGTTTACAAACATTTGAACATTTAATCCGAAGCACTTGATCAATATTCAAGAATGGGTCGCACTACTGTTCTGCGAGGGCGTCATGTTGGCCACTGGAGTGTGGACAGATCTAAATGACACGTCACATATGTAGACTCGCGTTTTTCTCTTCAAAAATGGCACCACGTGTCCTTTATTTATCACTCAAAAGAAGCTATTCACGCTACTTATACAGGCTATCATGCCTGGTACCCTCCCTAAAGGCGAACAATATTAACGCACTTCGATGGCCGTCCTGCCTGCCACAGTGAATTAAAAATGTAATCATTTACGTATGCGTCGTTTGCGTGCACTTATTCGATGTTACATTAACATCCGTTCAAGTTTATTGGTTGGTTCACTTATCAGGAAGTGTAGAACGTTGCACAATGCATGATACACATCCCTCACTTCTGCACTAGATTTTATTTAACTTAGAATCGTTGGACATCCGATCATTTATGAGGAGAAAAGCGCCACTCTAGAGTGAGATACACAGTCAGAACAAACTGCAACGCCGTCTAGGACACGATAATTTTATTCACTAGTGAAGTTACAGGTAGTTCAGCCTCCTAGGAGTGTTGTTGCCATTGTTGTTGTATTCAGTCCAAAGGCTGGTTTGATGCAGCTCTCCACGCTACCGTGTCCTATACACGTTTCTTCATCTCTGAATATGTGTGTCAACCTGCATACTTTTGAACCCGCTTACTGTATTCGTCTCTTGGTCTCCCCCTGCTATTTTTACACCATACACTTCCCTTCAATGCTGAATTGATGATTCTTTGATGTCTCAGAATGTGTCTTACCAATATATCCTTTATCTTACAAGGAGACTATCAGGTGTCGGAAATTCAGTTCGGGGTGGGACTTAATACGATAGCAGCGTACCTCAAGCGTGTCCACTCACAGAAGTCCTAAAGCGCTAAGCGCACTCTCCAGAAAATTACGAGAAAAAGGGCTCCAAAGTTTTAATCGCAGCACATATCTAACTGATAAATCGTCAGTGAAGGCTGCATTGCAGCACGCTCGAATAACTCAGATGGTTGCGCGTACGACGGTCATGTGAACAATCCGTGTTCGGATCTATCTGACATTTCCTGTCCGTCTACCTGCTTGTATACATACAATAGGTAAACAGAAAACTTTGCTTTGCCATGAAGAAACCGGTTACTCGAAATTACAACGAATATTTATCATCTTTCCAGAGCTTACAATATCGTCTAATTTTGCTATAAAATTGTAATAACAATAGTATTTAACGCTTTAATCTACTTACATTAGTTGTAAAATCCATTTGGACTTACTTCATTTTTTAAAAAGAAAATATTGTAATCAGTTTTCATTGGCTGCAACCGCTCATTTCGTAAATAAAATAAAGTTCTTTATAATGTAATTGATAACATTTTATACCAATTATTTAAAAATTGTTTTAGTTTTTAAAACCAATAATGAAAAATAATGTTTCTTGCAGTTAGGATCGAGATCATCTACATAGAAGTTATCATCACTACTGCCTGAGGTATTTCGTCACACTGCTCTGCAGATGTCGTTGACTTGCGTATAAGACGTATGAGATGCGTTAAAACTCTAAGGCCCTCTTTCTAGGAATTTTCTGGATTGTACTCTTTAAAACTTCTCTGAGTGGACACCCTTGAAGTATTTTACTAACATGCGAAGTCCCATTCCAAGCTGAATTTCCGAGACCGGAAGGACTCGTTGTTCGTGAAAATATGCCAGAAATATCTTTTCTCCCTAATTTTGTTCAGATCCTCCTCACTAGTTACGTAAAATACCCATCTAATCTTCAGCATTCGTCTGTAGCACCACATTTCAAATGCTTCTATCATATTTTTGTCGGAACTCCTTATCGTCCACGTTTCACTCCCGTCCAATGCTAAACTCCATACAAATGCTTTCAGAAAGGGCTTCCTAAAATTTAAATTTTCGATATCAACAAATTTCTCCACTCAAGGAATGCTTTCGTTCCCATAGACATTTCGCACTTTTATATCTTCTCTACTTCGCCTATCAGAAGTTATTTTGCTACCCATTATATTTATTGCCTCATTAACTTATCTAAATCCTTTAGCATCGACAGATTTTCTTAGAGTACATTCCATTAGCCTTGTTTTGCTCTGGTTCATGTTCATCTTATTACAGGAGTGTATGACAATAAACTCAAAACGAATGGCATACTGTTATCACAGTAAAGGGTGCCCTAAAAGTAATATAACTGCACAGTGTCCTCCACATCACGAAGCATTTGATGGAACCTGTGTATCGTGGGTGAATGCATTATGGAATACTTTACCTACGTACACTTGAACGTCCGTCACTCATATCACATCACTTTTTTATTCTTTTTTATGGGACTTAACTACGGGGTCATCAGTCCCTAAACTTACAAACTACTTATCAACTACCTTATTCTAAGGACGACACAAATATCCAAGCCCGAGGGGGGATTCGAACCCCCGACCGTAGTGGCCGTGCAGACCGTGACTGAAGCGCCTCAGTCCCCTCGGCCACCGCGGCCGGCATCACATCACTGATGATGCCAGAGCGCCATTCCACTCTTCAGTCAACACGTTAACGATACGGTGTGATGATATCAGTGGTACTCTGGTAAGTTTCATAGGTGTTCTTAGTCCTGCTATCAGCATACGGTTTCTGACGGTCCCTTATGATACAGAACGGGCAACATGTACTCAGATTTCGTTTGCGGATGATGTTAGACTGTCCGTAGCTGTTCTCAAAATTCTTACCGTGAAAGTGTACTACGTGGGTATTTGGCATCTGGTCACCAGATATGGGATTGTTCCACAGACTACTGTTGAAAGTAACGAGCCACAACTGATATGGTGTGTTAAGACATGGAGCATTGATTTCTACTGTCCTAGATGACTGTCGACGTTTAAAGCGGAGACCTGGGGAGATACCCTTCCTTCCAGTGCTTCATAGAGACTCGGCGTTGTTACGCTGGCATCATTGGGTGTGACAGGCTGATGGTAATTGACAGAATTCTGATGTCTCTCCGGTACGTAACGTATACCCTATGTTCTCATACTGGCCCATTTTAGGTTACGGTAGTAACACTAAAAGTGGGCCTTTGAATCGTCTTTTGACAGCTTGAAATTTAAATGAAAATAACGGCTTAATAATTCATCTGTCACGAAAATGGAATAACCGAATTTGTAGAGGAGACAATTCTCTACAACTTTGCTCTCTTATGTTTTTTTAATATCTCGTATCGTTTCAGAGATATTTGCAAAACTAAAAGCGATTTTGGGATGTCTGTCCGTCTGTCTGTCCGTAACGTGTTCCCTGTTTTTAAGACGAACCGGTCAACCGATCAGCACGAAATTTTTCAGACATGATTGTAGAGCGCCAGAGACCAGAACCTACCTTTATTAAATTTTTAGGAAAAAAATACGGTAGTAATAACAAAAAAAAGCCGTTTCGATTTGACGATGTCTGTCTGGCTGTAACGTGTTCCCACATTTTAGGTCGAACCGTTCAACCGATCGGCACCAAATTTTACAGACATAATTGTTGGCTACCAGAGACCAGAACCTCGCTTTTTCAAATATTTCGGACGTGAAATACGTTAGTAATACAAAAAAATCCGTTTGTAATGTAATTTTAATTGCAAATAAACCGTTCATCTGATGCGAAAATTGAATAACCGAATTTGAAGAGGAGAAAATTCTCTACAAATTTGTTCCCTTATGTTTTTTTCATATCTCGGATCGTTCGAGAGATATATTTACAAAAATAACGGAGTTTTGACACCCTCCATTGAATTAACGAAAACCAGCCGTTCGCAGATGTCACGTGACATTCCTCGCCCAGAACTCTCTGGCATACACCATCTTGTGTTGCGTATTTGATGATTTTCTTATTGTAACTTACGCGTTGTCATTTCAAAGCAATGGCACACTGAATAATTAACCTTTATACGTCGTTCTTCGTACGATAAATGATAATCTAATGTCTAAAAATGCCATATTACCATCAGTTAACAACAGCCATCAATAATATGAAATTAAAGAACGTAACTTCTAGTTGTTAGCTGTAGCATAGGGGGCAATGCGTTGGATTGTGACGCTGAAGGTCAATGGTTCGGATCCCGCCACTACATTTTTTTTCTTAAAAGGATTTCAGACACTCTTATTAATTGAGTATTTAGATTATTATTTTGGTCCAAAATGTTTGCAAAAAATTATAAAACTACAAATCTAAAGTGGGCCGTAAAACACGTCAGTGTTTTTTTTATTTATTTATTTTTTTTTTTTTTATTTCTCTAATACGACAGTATTTCGGTGATATTTTAAACAGAACAAAGCAAGTCCACTCATTCGACGTGTCTTAAAAATATTCAAATGTTTGTACAAGCTGTTTAAACTAAGATAAAATAATCTAAGGACAAGAAATACACCCATGCCCGATGGAGGACTCGAACATCTGACGGGAGAGGCCGCGCGATGCGTGACATGCCTTTCCATACCACACGGCAACCCGCTTAGCTTAACGTGTCTTTAAGAAATATCTGCAGGACATTGAGATACATTACATCAAAACCAACTGTAGAACGTTTTAGGCAAGGTGAAGAGAAAATTGCGAATTGACCCAACAAATGAAAAGTATGAAGTCTTCCGCATGAGTACTAAAACGAATCCGCTAAACTTCGTTTATAAAATCAGTTAACTAATTTTGAAGGCCTTAAATTTAATTAAATACCTAATAAAGCATCTGGGGCTTGTAATGGTTGTGTTCCACCACCTTTGTATGAAGGTGGATCCGGAGCACCTGAAAGAAGAACTAAATGCCTTCGGATTCAGTGTGAAAGCTATCTCCAGGATGAAGTCACAGCGGGCGCCTCGCCCCATGCCATTTGTCCTCGTGGTCGTCGTCAATAATGCTGACAACTGCAAGATTTTTAAAGTCCATCGTTTTGCCGACATCAATGTTATCGTCAACCGACTCCATCCCAAGAAAGACGAGCACAGTGTTATTCTTTCCAAGGTTCGGAGCACGTTTCCAAAGATTGTGCATTGCCAGTCCATTGTGTCAACTGTGCAGGATCACATCTCAGTTACAACTGCCTCAAGAAGAAGGAAGAGCCCCCAAAGTATAGCAACTAAAGCGAGCCCCACGTTTCAAGCTTCAGAGAGTGCAGTGCTTTCAAGGAGGGAGGACGACAGCGCAGGAAGTTTCGTTTGGCAAGGGTCCATCCAGAGAAAAGTTTTGCAGCCACCGCCAAGTTTCAGTCACCTTAGCAGGCGGGGCCTTGCCCTGAACTGTCTCCACCGACACCCCCATCAGCCCAGGGTGCCCATCTGACTCACACTGCGGGAGCCACGAGACGGCAAAATCGTACCACTGCCCACACTTCTCTGCAAATGTCATGTGAAGGGAGAAGTCGCGTGTCATTCCGACAGGCTAGTCCACGCCAGTAACAAGCGGACCCCTTGGCGATGAATAAATTTACATTCTGCCCATAATTCCATGCCATGTTATAACAAATACTCAACCAGCATCCGAGGCTAATTTTTGTAAACTCTTGATAGAATTCCAAGCCTCCGCTTTGCTGTCTCGCCACTCCCTTGCTGTCTACACTCGACTCTCTCGTTAAGCCACACGTCAGCAACGGGGAAGTACCAATGGTTTTACATTACTCATATCTTATTACGAGGCGCGTCCAGAAAGTAACTTCCGTTTGGTAATAAAATGAAATTGTACACAGATACAGAAGAAATTTTTATTGCACAAAATTCTACAACTCTTAAACTACTTTTCCACATAACTACCGAAATTTTGCAGGCATTTGTCATAGCGTGACACCAGGTTGTGTATACCTTCTTCATAGAAATCTGCCGCCAGTGTCTTCAATCAGTTAGTTTCTTTCAGCTCGTCGTCATTGGTGAAGTGATGACCGCCAAGGAAATACTTGAGATGTCCTGGATCTTGACATCAATCGCTTGAACCAGTTCTTCTGTAACCAAAGGTGGACGCCCACTTCGTTCTTCATCGTGCACATCACTACGCCCGCCATTGAACTGTCGGACCCATCTTCTCACCATCGAATCACTCATCGCATTTGGTCCGTAAGCATCGCAAATTTGCCGATAAATTTCACTTGGTTTCACTTTCCTCGCATTCAGAAACCGAATCACCGACCAGATTTCACAGACGGCGGGATTTTCAATCAACGCCGACATTTCAAACAAGCACAACAAAGCCTACGTAACTGACACCGATCTCCAAACTGCGCACGTTCTTCTCCTTGATAAACATCGTCTACAGCGCATGTGCGGAACTGCAGTCGCAGCGCTGCAGCGGAGATAAATTGAAACGGAACTTTCTTTCTGGACGCGCCTCGTACATGCCCTGCGTTTGGACCAGACTACAATCTTTTTACATTGATAACAAGAAATATCACCATCATAATACTGTACAATCGAGATACACAAAAATCATTTTTAACTCTACAAATATTCCAAATAAGATAACATACATACCACATTTCACGAAAATAATTAAAGATGGATACCTAAAATTTTATATATCGTTTACAGCAAAACAAACATTTGGTATTAAATAATTCGAAAACATTATTGATAATGTACATTAATGTTTACAGGCTCACCTAATCCATCATCGGCCAACGACCGATTTGCCTGACCTGTTACAGGAATAATTCCCCTCCAGTAGCAAGCCACTACTCATCCCTTCTCACAAAACCTCATCTCATTCCCTGTAAATCAAGTCCTATCATTTATTTCCTTTCCCTCAACCCTTGCAGGAATAGCATTAAAATGTTTGGTCTGCATGACGGCCGAGCTCATGCGTCGCTGGCTATTTTCTTGCGTCCTGCTATTGTCGTCATTTGCGTCTTGCAATAATAGCAGCTACCGGCACCTGAGGATGTGGATTAGGTGCATCGATGAAATATTGTGGGAAGTGTACAATATCATACGACGGTAAACCCGAGAAGAGTATTTGCGCATTAAAATTTGCTTGAACTTCAGATTACTGTGGGACGTACTGTAGTACTAGGCATGATATGCTCCTGCTTTGTTTCCATTTCAGAATCAGCTTAACCTAAAAGTATGCAAGAGAGACAAATTATAGCCTGAGATGATTTACACCTATAGTCATAATAATATGTTCCGACCTGAACACCAGGCATTAGAATTACTAAATTGAGCAGTCGCCAACTGGAAACTACGGTGAAATAAACATTTAGTAACACCTTCTCTACGAAGCCGCCGCTACGACTGAGACATTTGTCGCAGATGGTACTAACTTCCTATTGCCCTCATCGTAGGAGGCCTGTGTTTCTAGCCATTTCTCTACGCTGGTCTGCAGTTCGTCGTCTATATCTAGCCAGAATGTCATGTGAGCAAAGAGATGAAAATCAGAGTCAAGTCCTGGCTGTGTGGTTGGTGATAAAGTTTTTCTTCTGAAACGCTGCATTGTAGTTGCATTTGAAGACGATCGACATGCCTCTTCGCTTGTTCTGAATTGCCCTTAGTAGACGTTAAAAAGGTGTGAAGTTACAGTGATGTTCGTGCCAAGTTGCAAGAATTCCTTCAACAAAATTCCTTTTAGTTCTCATAACATAGTAGCCATACACTTTCTTGTGGAGAAGGTTCGCTTGTACTTATTTGGTTTTCTGGGGAAATGAGAATTCTTCCAGAGTATGGAATGGCCTTTCCTGTCCATTTTTAAATTATCCCATTTCTCCTCCCCTATGATAATTTTGCTTAAAAAATCTTATCCTTAGTCCTGCACGAAAGTTAATCCAACGCCCATTCTCTGTATTTTTTGAAGGTCGTACTGCATCTTGGGTGCCCTACTTGCACATAGTTTGGTATAATGAAGTCCTTAATCCACTAGGGTATAAAGTGCTGACCTTGATATTTCGGGAAACTAATTACTCAAGACGATATTTATGAACTATTTTGTCAAATCGCCTGATCCACTTGCTAAAGTAATTATCGGTTGACACTGGCTTCCTTTCCTGACAGCCTGCATCATGAAATGTCTGTACTTTCTGCTTCAAAGTTCTTGCACCACTGCCGCACTTTTTTCGTCACTCATGAAAGTTTCATTGTACCCACTACTCAGTAATAAATTAATTTTGGTTTCATTGTACCCCTCTGAACGAAGAACTCAAATGACAGCACGAACTTCACACTTGGCGGAAGACTATTACACTAGGAATGTTTACATGCTCTAAGAACTGTCAAGTGTCACCTGAAACGATCCACAGAGATCTGTGCAAAGTTTCATTGTATTTTCAGTGTGGTTTTAATTTCACAACAGACGGAGAATTGAAAAAAAAAAAAAAAAAAAAAAAAAAAAAAAAGAACAACGCTTGCACGATGTATCGTACAATGAAGATTTTATTTCAGTGTTCTGCTGCTTCTTTTCTTTAATTTCGAATATTCACGCATGATGTATCATCCTGTGTCTAGGTGTGTCTTGGTGTGTTGTAATCTTGTTAGACGTCCGTATGCCGCAAACAATAGCGTATCAATTGCCTAAAAGCCATTTATGCATTTATCGTCAGCTGTAAGTGAAATCCGTTCACAATCTATTTACACCGCGACAGATTTCGAATTGGATATCAGCTTTAACTCCCGGCATAGAGTAAATATGACCGATTTCTCTGACTAGCTCGACGCGAACGTGTTTCATGATTTAAACATTCATGCAAATGCGCGTAAGAGCTTCCCAGCTTGGCGCTAACGCAGCAGCTTTCTTCACCCTCCAGCAAGCATCTCGGCGATGCTAAAATTATATCATCGATCGTTTTATTCGCACGTCTCAATGAGCACTGATCTTGAACACCATTTCACCTTTCATTATTCATGAATGCAGACAGTACAGTTTGACGTATTCGGACACTAATAGCTATACGTTGCAAATTAATTAATAGTGAGAAGAACAACCTTTTGCTACTATTAATTTCATTTTATGTCAAAAGGAGCCCATTTCACCAGATACGCTCAGTTTTGGAAATGCATTTCCATTTAAAAATAGGAATCAGCATTAAATGTGCAATTTATTGGTGACAGATGAGAATTTGTGCCGGGCAGTGATTCGAACCCCGCACCGGAAATGAAGAAAGCAAGAGCCTTGCATAAATAATTAGTATGCAACATACTTACATGATCTGTACCAACAAAGAGTTATCAACTTTTACTTACATAGGGCTGTTTCGTCAATAAAAAGTACGTAGCTCACGAACTTGATGCAGGCTGTCAGGAAAGTGCGACTTCTTACCGGCAACAATACGATAACAGCATGAGTAATAGAAAGCTTTCTTAAATCGAAACTGAATACACAAGAGATGCCTGTGACGGATATTCATTTTTCTTTGTAATGAACTTCATAATGTCTAATGAGATAGTTTCATGTTCTGACAGCGAAATGCCGTGGCGGAGCGGTCCAGTTCATTGAGGCGCTATGCTACGATGCGCGAGGTCATGCCCCGTCGGGGGTTCGAATCCCCCTCCGGGCATGGATGTTTATGCTGTCTTTAGTATAAGGTAGTTCACAAGTAGTTTGTAAGTTTATGAACTTATGCCCCGCAGTTAAGTCCCATAAGCTTTACAAACATTTGAACATTTGTCAGCGAAATAATCTGCGTGTGGGTAAACGCTAGCCAGCCGCGGTGGCCGAGGAGACTGAGGCGCTTCAGTCACGGTCAGCACGGCCACTACGGTCGGGGGTTCGAATTCCCCCTCGGGCATGGATATTTGTGCCGTCTTTAGTCTTAGCTAGTTCATAAGTAGTTTGTAAGCTTAGGAAATGATGACCCCTAGTTAAGTCCAATAAGTTGTACAAACATTTGAACATTTGGTAAACGCTAAAGGTTGTTAAACACTTTAATCGAAACCATTACCGCGGCGGAGCGACCGAGCGGATTGAGGTGCTATGCTACGATGCGCGAGGCCGTTCCCCATCGGGAGTTCGAATCCCCCCTCGGGCATGAATGTTTGTGCCGTCTTTAGTATAAAGTAGTTCATAAGTAGTAGCAAGTTTAGAAACTGATGACCCCGCAGTTAAGTTCCTTAAGCTCTACAAACATTTGAACATTTTTAACATCGAAACTATTACCCACTATTGGCCTTAGAAACTATTATGGTAGAATACTTCCAAAAATTTGAAGAATGTCGTGGTTAAATATCCTAAACATTCAGAGGTAATAAGTGGAGATTTTAACTTGTTCTATAGTAGCCGAAACAGTGTTACAAACAGAGATATATATTGACATATTTTCCGAATATTATTTTGCCAATATGTTTGTGAATTGAATCGTAAGGATGACTTTATAAATCTTACGGGGTAACGGACTAGAACTATCTTAAAGTACTGTATTTAGGTATCCACACTCGTGTCTCTAAATGTTCAAATCTTTGCAAAGCTTATGGGACTGCGGGGTCATCAGTCCCTAAACTTACAAACTACTTATGAACTACGTTATACTAAAGACATCCATGCCCGATGGGGGATTCAAACCTCCGACGGGGCTCGTGTCTCTATTTGAGATCGTATTGTACGACGTTTCCACTTTGTTACCGCTGTGTAAATGCCCATACTACATATAACGAGTATAAGTAAAATTTCAGTTAAAGTTCTCAAAAGAGGAAAGGCAAACAGACATGATTGAATAGCTGTGCGGTTCTAAGCAGATTTACCAAAAAAACATTCTCGTTTTCTAGCAGACATTAATTGTAGATCACTGGAGCAACAGAGTTTAAAATGACTGCAAAACTATTGAAGACTTTTCCTTTTCCAAGCGAATTGATTTAACAAATGCGCCAATCTATATTGCTAACGTCAGGCTTTTCAAGAACTGTAGGGTATGTTTTATGGTCGCTTATTATGACCATTCCATCGATAGTTTCTCCCTGCCGTAAAAATTGCTACGGACTCCCTAAATACAATCTTTTGAACTCTGTTGAGCTCTGTTCTTCCAAGGCTTGAAGAAAACAGTATCTGAGTGAGGTGGCGCATTTTGGAGGACGGTGGTTCAAACCCGCACCCGGCCGTCCAGACTTGGGTTTCTCGTGATTTCCCTAAAACACCCCAGGCAAATGGCGGGACGGTTCCATGCACAGTTCACGGCCCATTTCCTCTCCATCTTTGACAAGAACAGTCCGATTTTGTGCTTCTTCTCTGATGGCATCGCCGTCGAAGGGACGTCCAACTCTAATTTCCATTCATGAAGGCAAGAGACAGCACTACTCAGAGTGGTATTTTATTCACTGACTTTCTGAAAGTACTCGATTTAGTTCTGGACGAAGTACCAGACAGTACATCAGACCAACTTTATGACTGGATAAAGGACTTCTTAGCAGACACAATTTATTACTTAGTTATTTGTGAGGAAAAGATCGAAAGGTGTGAACTGCTATCGAACGCATTCGAGCAACAGTGGACATTGATATGATGCGCGGCCACTCTTCCCCTTTATGACTTCTTGAATTCTGCTGACCACACACTGAGTGAGAATATCTGTGATGAAATGACAGCCCATTCATCCTCAAGAGAAGGCAGACAAGTACAATTCAGTAATGACATTGTCTTTATACCATTGCCTCAAAAATGCTGCTTCGTGATATTGTGGGTCGTCATCCTGTGACTTACAAAACACTAGTTCGACGAGTTCTTCATATTACCCATCACTATTAGATCCTTAGCAGGTAGTATTAAGAGATAGAGAAGATCCAACGAAGAGCTGCGAGTTATGTCACAGTACCGTATAGCTGACACGAGCCTGTTACAGAGATGCTCAACAAACTCCAGCGGCAGACGCTAAAAAGAGACGTTGTGCATCACTTAACGGTTTACCATACAACTTTCGGGAGTGTACGTTCCGGGAACAGTTGGAAAACATATTACCTCGTCCCACATACGTCTCAAAAAATTACCACGACGAGAAAACTCCAGGAAATAGGGCTAATACAGACAATTACCCACAATCATTTTCCCAAGAACTATTTGACAATGGAACAGGAAAGGGTAATCGGTTATTGGTGTCACAAGTACACTTTCCGATGGTTTGTTGGCAGTTGATGTAGGCGTATAGGATGCAATTAGTGGATGACTCCGAGCTATTCATCTAAAAACGTAAAGCAGTCAACAATCCAAAGATTGGTTTGAACACCACAGTGCTTTACTAGGCATGGTCCTCTTTGGAGGTGTATGCCGTTGCCTTCCTCCGACCTTCGAACTGACTTACCCAGCCAGTTATAGGGGGACCTACAGTTTAACGTGGGTTCCGAACATTTAACCATATTTCCGCATTTAAAATTCGTTTTTCTGTTCTTCACACTTGGGAATATAAATTTTTGGGATCGGTGTCTTCCATTGTTTTGTCCACCCCCCTCTCCCTCCAATCAACGAGACAAATACACATAATGGTAGATTATCCAGGCACTCGCGGTAACCATACCCCACCGTCTGGTAGGAATATCGTGATTCATCACTCAAAATAACTCATTTTCATTCATGCTTTGTTCTGTGGCGTCACAATTTATGACAACCCAAACATCCCTAATATTAACTACAGGAACGTGAGACTGACGAGGAACTTCTAGACCGCTGAATCCTATTCTTTTTAGCACCATCCATAAAATCATTATGAATCCACAACAACAAGAACGACAGGAGACATCGCATCATCTACACCAAAATAAATACTCAGCTAATCACACTTAAGTGCATGGCAAAGGGTTAATCGAGCCCCTTCTACGATATTTCTCCAATAGCGCGCGGGGGAAAAACACCTGAATCTTTCCGTTTTTGATCTGATTTAGTATATTTTATTAAGATGAATCTGAATCTAATATACACACAAGAACACGATTGATTTAAGAAACTGAAGGCAGAACCGCACAGAAAAGACAAAATAGGTCGCTTATAGTGAGAATCAACTGGTGCTACTGCTACTCGAACGAAAAAAAAAAAAAAAAAAAAAAACGACTTACGCGATAATAAAGGCGCAATACACAGCTCTCAAACTATACTGTTTTGAAAAAAACACGAGAGTGGGCCTACTAAATACAAAAACAAGCAACGAACGTAAGAATGAAAACTGCAGAGCACACAAGTAAATGAAAATAGTTCGCTGATATTTAACTTTTGAGTGCTGTCGGTGGTGCCTTCTTGATAGCCGTCACCCAACTTTATTTCGGAGACAACACGTTGGATAAAGACCACATGAAGTGAAGAAGTTGCTGAAATCAGTAGTGAGTGTTGCTAGTACTGTTGCCTATAACTGCTGGTAGATGCCTCGGCATCAAGTGAGAGATGCCCTTGGATGTGTAGCTCGGGTATAGCAGTCCATGCAGATCACACATTTGGAAAAATTGGTTTGTGGTAGAAGTGGGGAGTACAATAGCCTGCAACCTCTCAGATATGTAACGATGGATGGTTAGTGTACCGGAAATTCATACTGGAGGGGTGCAGGAAGGGAATCCAATACCACTCCCAATCATAATAACGCATGCAGGACCAGAATGGCTATGTATGTGGTAACAGTTGAAACGTCTCTCGCCAAGGGCCTCCAGACTTTAATATATTCTTCAGTAAATACGGTGCCGTTCCAATCCCGATTCTGCCTGCCCAACCACGTTGGTCGGTTCACCGTCTGCAGACACCATGCTGAGATACCGTTACTTTAAACATCGCCATACTGCTCCAGCACCCGGGATTATGGGGTGCTAATGTATTTTACTACCGTATCCCCCCCCTCTACCACGTAGCCACATTGCCTATACACTAACCAACCAGCGTTTCAACTCTGAAGTGTTGGAGGCTGGAGCCTATCTTCCTCCCATACCTTCGAGCTTGCAGACGCGACGGCTACATTGCGACAGGGTAATAAGTTGACTACACATGGCACGCAGTGTTCAAGACTTTTTCGGCGGCTATCGCTTTGCATTGCTGCCTTGGCTTTCCTGTTCTCCCGACCCGTCGCATAACGGAAACCACCGATGCTACATCATATCAACTACAGCTTGCTGGTATACGCTAACAAAACATACAGAGCATCTTTGACACAATGCCGATGCATTAGCAGCGATTATAGCCACCAATGGCAACAACACTCAATATTAATTTCACCACCTTCCTCACTTCGCATGGGACTGTATTTTCAACCATGTGATCTTTGTACAAGGTGTTATCACCCAAGTATCTCCGCTCCTTTTTGGTGTTACATTTGGGATGGCCATCAGCGTACGTGCGGATTCGCCTTTCGTGACATTTAGTGGTGAATTCCACATGGAGGTGTTCCAACAGTTTTGATAGCAGTGTAGTATCAGTTGTACATTATCTACTAGTTAGGCTGTTTAACGTACTGTGCGATCGCTGTGTTCGATGTGCACGGAAATATAGTGGAGAGTCCGAATACACTGTGGCCTGTTCCTACGAATGTGCCGGGTGGCTTATCGGTTTTAGCAGACGGGGTGGCTTTGAAGAGAGGTCCGAGAAAATTGAAGCGATATTTAGAACTTGAGAATTGTATGTCAGTAGCGTCAGTTCACACAGCTGAGCGCAAACCTGAACTAAAACGTTACAAAGTTACGGTAGTACTTCGTCTGTCCAAGTCGGATACTATTGCCCTACGTTATAACTGCTGTTAGCTATTGCAGATTGTGCATAATCTGGAGGTTTGTCTTTGAATGTTTATTTTATTTTATTTTTTATCTTTTTATTTTTTATTTATTTTTTATTATTTTTAGTAAGTTTGAAGGCGCATAAATGTCGATGAATGAGATTTGAAAATCCTGCTCAGCTGTAGTAAAAGGTGCTGTGATATGAAATCAGAAGTGTGGTACTCTTAATGTAATATAAATTATTGGACCGATTTTTTCCACGAAACTATGAATCAGATATATTCCCTTTTAAGAAAACTTTCACTAGATCTACAGTTATTTCACACATGACACTGTAGGCGTAGTCAGCATCAATGAACCCATAACAATGTTAACATCTGATTTTGAAGGGCAAGTTTAGTGCTAGTTGAGAGGTATTCTTAATCAGAGATAGGTCTATGTTAAAATTTCTAGAATATATGTTCGAGGAAGAGTAGATCAGCGTATTATTACCTTTGGTATATGTGACACTAACTTGAAGTGACAGTAAAATCACATTCGTTAGAGCTCATCTAAAAGCATACCAAGAATCGTTCTCCCCCTCCATTTCCCACAGTTAGCATTAGCGTATGCTATATCACAATGGGGGAAGTGACAGTGGAACCCCAGCGTTTGCGTAGATATTGTCAGTGCTAACAGACAAGCAGTACAGTGTGAGGTAATTGCAGAGATCAGTGTGGGACGTACCGAAAACGTAGCACCGAGGACAGCCTGGCGTTAATGGGTTACAGTAATGGACTGCCGATTTGAGTGCCTGGGCTTGTGGCCATTGTGGCTTAGTCAGATGTGTTCCGATTTCAGCTGGTAAGAGCTGATGGAAGGTTTCTATTGTGATGCAAACCCCACGAAGCTATGGCTCTAACAAGGAACGTACTTGGGCTCGAACAAATACATATACACCAAAATCGTGTGAGAGATAATGTAGTTGCACTAGTGATACTCCCGCCATCTGCAAAACTCTGCAGTCGTCCGTTAGAGGCTTCTGCGTGTGCCATGCTGCATTGCACTTTGACCTGTCGGTTCGCCAGTAGGGACGGTGCAGTGTGCCTCCGAAGTTGCGTTTTTTGATGCTATTTGTGTGGTGAAGCGTCAGATGGGGCGGCGATTGCTAATCAACCCTGCTAATGTATTGCGATTAGTTAAGATGAAGTTACGAAGAACCCTTCTTCGTGAAGATGGTATTAGTGTAGAAGATGAATCATTCGCATGCTTTCTCGTATCTGTTATGGTACAGAAATATGAGCATAAGTTAGATACTGTTGTAACACTAACGCATAATGATGATAATAGGGATGACAATGACGAACAACTCAATGTAAGCGGTAGTGCTACAGTAAGTGCGGGAGGAGACGATGGAAGCAGTGGCAGTGAATACCAACAGTCTTCCGAGAAGAAGATTAAAGTTACAAATATCATCACGGCTTTTGATGACAATACGCTAGAGAACATGTACGATGATTATTATATACGTTATAGTTAAGATATCTGCATTACGTATGACGTCTACAATTACATCAACAGTGCTATCTAGAGCATGATTGCCAAGTTTTGCATAAAATCGACACCCACCAGCACACTGAGGTGTACGTAGAGAACCTGTAAGCAGACGTTCATACAGATATGTTTGTTCGAGCCCAAGTACTTTCCTTGTAAGTTATCAATAAGTCCCTGTGCAAGCTGTAGGTGGCTCAATAGCAGCCGGCCGCGATGGCCGAGTGGATTGCGGCGCGCCAGTCACGGTCTGCACGGCCATTACGGTCGGGGGTTCGAATCCCCACTCGGGCATGGATATTTGTGCCGCCCTTCGTATTAGATAGTTCATAAGTAGTTTGTAAGTTTAGGGAGTGATGACCCCGTAGTTAAGTGCCATAAGCTCTACAAACATTTGAATTTTTGCTCAATAATTATTGTTTACGCTGTTTCTAAACGGAATTCACTCGATCCTGTTATGCAATGGAACCGACCATTGACTAGCAATGGTTTGATTATCATCAAAATGTACACAATCTGTCACCTGGTCTAATATTTAGTTATTACCTCTCTACCTAATCTCTTTTTCGGCCGTGTGCAGTCGACCATGCGGTAGTCATGCCACGTGTAAAAAAATTATGTTGCAGGAAGGTTTTGATATCATACTCTTCAAAACGCTTCATATTTGTAAAAACCAGGCTACAAATCTATTATAAATTATTTTTAAATCTGTTGTAAAGAGTGGAATCTTACTGTACCTATAGTAATAGCAGATTGAGGAAATAAAAACTGAGTACTATTTCCTCTACACAGGTCACAAGAGTGTCTAACTCCGAAAACTATGGTAGCACAGCCATCATCATCTTTTAGAGAAGATAATTATTGTCAGAATATCTAAAACAATATACACGATTCATAATTTCCTTGCAGTTTGGATAGCTATGTGTTTACTTTATGATTAAATTAAGGCTAACAATCGAGGTGCGCTCTAGTGTTAACATTTTATGGTATAATTTCCTGTATTGTGTAGGTGAGTGTCTGGTGGAGTTTCGAGCTCCGCAACATCGCACCCATTCAGAGTAACAACAACAGAAGGTACAATTCAGCAAACTGGCAGGAAGCGGCACTGGTTTCTAATGGCAGATGGGCCCTATTGTTAAGTGCAGGGACCTGTGCCAAGTGCAGACGGGAGCCCGCCTGCCGGATGTAATGAGCGACCTATTGTTGTACTGCCGACTGGTCACTGGCCAGCGCTCATCCCTTTAGCATCGCATCTCCATGGATCGCTCCTTCACAAGTAGCACCCAACGCGATAAGATCGTGCAACAAAAGCTTATTTGTATAGTTTCCTTCAGTTAATGAATCGAATTTTACTACAGTTTATGTAACACACAAGAGGTTGGAATATTTTATTTTAACGATTAAAGAGATAACGGTATATTTTAACTGCATGTGTCAGCAACGTTAAAAGTCGGTTTTACGTTTTTAATGACAGTTTCATTCTGCACGCGAACTTGGTAATTGGCAGAGACCGGGGGCTGGCTGTTACACTTCTTTTTGAAAGGTCATATATTTCGGCACAAACATGTATACCCATAGGATAAGTGCCTAACGTTAGCACATCAATTAATCTTCAGAAACATTTTTTATCCCAAGTGTTACTTCAGGTTATCAGGAGGAGGGCGGAGGATGATGTGGCCGCACGACAGCGAGGTTTTAGCGCCCAAATGTTCAAATGTTTGTAAACCTATTGGACCAAACTGCTATGGTCATCAGTCCCTAGACTTACAAACTACTTAAACTAACTTACACTATGAACAATATACACACCTATGTCCGAGGAAAAACTCGAAATTCTGGTGGGAACCGCCACCCAGTTCCTAGTGACGCCTTAGATCAAACGGCCATTCCACGCGGCGACTGTTTTTACACTCGAAATGGATTGCGGGACTAATGTCCACAAAGCCTATGTAGTGACCCTGCGTATATGCTGTGCGTGTGTATGGTTTGTTATCTGTTGCTTGTATTAGTACATAAGAATAAAACTGCTGTAGTGGTGTAGAAGTATTATTGTACTTGACGTGTACCAGCTCAAACATAAATTCATAAAGGTGTACAGTATTTCATTAAACTATTTTGACTTAAAAGCAGTTCATCGAATGATCACTGATAGTTACGGGCGCTGATGACCTCGCTGTTGAGCGCCCTAAAACGCCAATCATCTGATAGTTAACTGTGACATGCAACTAAAAGTTGACCACCAAAATTCAATTTAAACATTGTTCATGAAATATGGAGACTAAATTCACATAATAAATATCTGGATTATTTCCTTTCAATGGCTAGCTCTGAAATAATATAAATCTGGACTCTGAGACTCTTTAGTAATCGTACAGTCTTCACCTACACACAACTAGTTCGAACACCACAGAAAGTTTCAAAAATAGGTCTGTCATAAATGTGAGAAGCGATTTCTTTTGAAATTTTGACACTTTCTGTCATATAGACATTTTCACTACTCACTGGATATCTTAACACACCAATACTTACGCAATTGATCAATGCAGTAATAATTTGAAATTGCTTTACAAAATAATTTTCATATCAGTTTTTGTTTCTCATTTCTCCCCTTTAGTGTAATTATAGTCAGAACAGTTTAGTTTTGTCGGCCGTTGGTTCGAATAATAATGACGGCAGCCTACCGCCAACAATGGATTTTAAACAGCGGCACCAAATATACTGAAAATGCTCAAACTCTGGGATTAATTCTAAAATTAAATACATAATATGTTTTATGTCACTGTATTTTCAAATAATAAAACAAAATCAATCTTCGTTACAGACCTGAACTTAAAGGCTGCTGAATAACAAAACTTTTTTATCTGTTCCACATTTATTACGTGTTAACAGTTCGACTTATTACAAAGACAGCAAATCAAAAGTTACGTATGGATTACAATCTATACTGCCATATGTCCATCATGCATATCTAATATCCACTATGGTAAAAGAAAAAATATGTGAGATGACATTCCATGAAACAACTTAGTGGCAACGTGTAAACCTCCGTTTACACACAACTGTAGTGGCGTCAGTAGTAGATGTTATTTTAACAGTTCAGATGGGACTTGACATCTAGTTGAAGCTTTCGTTATTGTTATGTGTATAACCGTCGATATATCGCTTTAGAAGATCTTCACTGGTCAGTTCTTCATAGATTGGTTTGATAGCTTCATAGACGGCAATCGAAACAGCAGTTTCACGTACGCTGCTGACCAGGCGGAAGTGTACTAAACGCGAAAACCGATTACTTACAGATTTCTGCTAGTCGAAATCTTTTGGGATATCATGTTTGAGGTCCTAGGGGATGTTTTAAAAATTCTAGAGTGGCCTAACTCCTTAAGAGTACGTCGTGTTGGCGAAGATTCATCTTTTGGCGAAGTGTTGATACACGAAGACACAAAGCAATAGTTTTTGTAATCGACTAGAATTAATTGTTAGCCATCTTAGTGATATCGTAATGCTAATTAAATTTTTGCATCCATCATTAGAATGTAAGAGCAATTCACACCATTCTGTCATATTTATAATACAAAGTTACGTGTTGTACATGGAGACTAGGTACTGTAAATCCATATCGTTCGAGTTGCCATCAGTGAGACACTTTGAATTTTAATTTATCTAAGCTCTACGAAGGTCACTTTGAACTAAATTTATGTAATTTTGTTTTATGTTTTTCTACTATTTTCCAAATGTTTTGATAACAATAAAATGTGGTAGTTTTACATTCGAAAGCGACATTTGTACGTTTAACCTCCTTGCTTTCGAATACATACTATTCGGTTTCAGATGCAAGCAAAAAATCTCCTGCGAATAGAAATATGAAATGTATTAACATTATAGGGTTTACTGCATACCATTTAACAGCTATTACACCTTAGGCCCTTCAGGCCTGGCCAAACGAAGGAAACCAGTTTGCTGGATTAGGGCGATTTTTTTTAAAACAAGGTGGAATGGGGTACCGTCACTTTCCAGCGATCTCCAAGTCCAACCCCTGATGGAGCAGTGTAGGAATAAGGTAGGCAACTTTATTTCTCTATTTTGCCATAAACTTTCGGGGCTAACTTGGATTAGGCCGATGGCTCGGGTTTTTCTTTATATCGTTAACACTAAATATTTATGAATTCTATGTCTAATATAGTGAAATTCCTAGGATAGTGTTAAAGTATAACTGAAAATACGTTATTTATTACAGTGTCAGAGAATTTTATTACACATTTTGTTTAGGTGGTCCATCGGTAGCAACCTTCTCTTTAGATACATCTTTAGTTTTACGCATGTACTAAGTATAGTTGTTTCACAACCGCGTGAGAATTAGAGGTCTGCATTTAGCGGTCATGCTTGCTCGAGCACGTAGTTTCGTAACAATCCGGTAGATGTATATATAAGCGCTTCGCCCGCTGTATGCAAATGCATTTGATTTTCCTGGTGCTTGCAAGCATTCGATGCTTGCATTGCCATCCGTCTGCTCTGTTACGTAGTTGCCGTTCATTCACCTGCCGAAGGATCATGGCGCCTGAACGCGAGACTGAGGACAGTGTGAAAGCGAAAACTGATTCGAAAGAATAGATCCTCAGTACAAAAAATAGTGGTCGTAGTAGTGTCTGGGAAATATTTTCATTAGTAAATGATAAGGAGGGAAATTATGTTGGCTACGTTTATTGTGGCAAGTGTTCTGCTCTCCTATCTTATCGAAACACAACAACACATGAAGGCACATGTCTGCAGAACACAACAAGAACAAGGACGTTCTGAAGCATTACCGGCTTCATTTAAAGACTCTGTCACTAATAAATGTGTCGAAATGTGTGCCAGGGAACTTCGTCCATGTACAATGATTTCAGGAAATGGATTTCGTTCTTTTTGCCAGGAGCTTGTAAATATTGGATCGGAATTTGGACAGGTGGACGTCTCCAACATTCTGCCTCATCCTACGACAGTGGCACGAAACATAGAAAGCCAAGCCAATGAAATACGGGCAAATTTTATGCACAGAATAGTCCATGCCGTAGACGCAAATGCATGTGCGTGCACAGCCGATTTGTGGAACGATCCGTATCGAAAAAGATGTTACGTGACTGTTACTGGGAACTTTGTTGATGAACAGTGGACATTAAGGAACATAGTTTTGGCAACAACTCATTTTTCTGAGAAGAAGAAATCCGGGGTATATTTTAAGAACCATACTGAGGAAGAATTTTTTAATTTGGGAGTAAATCCGCAGCGTCTTAATAAGATTTATTTTGTCACGGACCGAGGTGCTAATTTATGCAAGGCACTGGAATCCTTTCCGCCTCACGCATGCATTTCACATCTTTTGAACACTGTCCGAAAACACGTTTTCGATGAGGACTATTTAAAAAAAGAGGTGGGAGAGCTTTATGCTACAATTTAAGCTGCCAAAAATACTGTCCGATTCATGAAGAAAACGGGTGGTGTGAATGCACTACCAACTAGCTTGAAGCAAGAAACGGATACGAGATGGAATAGCTTGTTCAGAATGTTAAGCTCTGTAGTTAGGCATTATGATGAAATCCGAGAAATACTTGCAAAGAAGGCCGCCTCTGATAAACTTCGCGGATACGACAATAAGATTGCAAAAACACTCGATACATTTCTGCAGCCATTCAAAGATGCCACAGAAGTGCTAGAGGGAGAGAAGTATCTGACAATTCAGTTTGTTTTGTTGTGGGTCCATAAACTGAAGAGCCACTGCAATAGACAATCTTGTGATACAGAGGTAAGTTTCTTTAAATTACTGTACTACAATTTCCCTGTTTGTTAAGTGCTGCGAGTGCAGAAAATGCTTATTGTATTTAACTACAAAAGCCACTTTCAGTGTTATTAGTATTTGCCAGTATATACACGTCCTGTGTTACGCTAACTGTAGGTATTACGAGTGCTGAAAGAGCATTGTCTCCGCCTCATGGAGGAAAAGGTTGAGATTCAGACGTTACACAGATAGCAACATTTCTTTGGCCTCCGTTCCGACAGTTAAAAATGATATCGGAAGCTGAGAAGGAGGAGACGCTAAATGTTGTGCGAAAAATTGCAGTGAAATATCGTTTCCAGGTAAGCCAGAAGAAAGTTGCTACATGGCAGTAATATCTTATTTTGTTTTTTGTGATATATATAACTATGACATATTTATGTAGGACCATCTAGAGATTGTCACCCACGCCCGCCAGCGAAAAAGATGAAGTCTTTGTTTTCGGAGTGTCTGGACCAGTGCTTCCAAACTTTCCCTCATGGCGACACCCTTTTATAATTTACAGTTTCGCGCGACATTCTTTCACTAATATGGCAGAATTTAGATGGTTCTAGCGCGCGGGGGGGGGGAGGGGGGGAGAGAGAGGACGGAAATAAAGTATCGTTTAAATGTAGTTTGTAAACGAAACTGAAATCCTCGTACGCATTGACATGTTTAATGTTGATCCTGACTGCAGCAATAACGTACATTCATCGCAAGAAAAGGAAACATTAGGAACTACGGAGATGTTCAACAGAGTAACACCGCAGACAACAATGCCTAACTCACACAGTAATACTTGCTTCTACTACATGCGACCCAAACTTCCGAAACACGAAGACTGAATTTCGGAAACCGTTTTTCCCTGTCTTGTGTACATGTAAGGGCCATATACGGTTTTGCTGTATCGATTGAAAACGGCACCTGGAAATTAGCTGCTCGGATTTCTGATTTAGACAGTACATTGCTGTTCCCTTTCAGTTCAGTATTATCACATTACTTTCAGAAATAAAGAGGATGTATTTATGGCAAGTGATGAATTATTATTTTAGTTCTATTGTTAGGTTCTTGCTTCACCACGACCTCGGAAGTCCCGACATATTCGGAAAAAATGGATAAGTATTTGTGACAAGTAAGAATATGAACGTCATTTCTTGTCCCAGAATCTGTTACATACAGGAAACAGAGAAAAAAATATTAACGCATACCAGGGTTCGAACCAAGGATCACAGCACTTAAGATACTACTCTCCGTTAATCACCCGGCCATACTCCATACTAAACATCGCTACTGAATAGATTTAGTCAGTGGACAATTGTGACTGCTTTTAAAATCTGTGACAGCTTTTACAACCACTGTGTCATTGATCGACATTTAATCGTAAGAAACGCTACCGAGGGTGACGTGGCTTTGATAAATCCATTAAAAAACGTTCAGGTGCAGCTTTTTGAGAAGGAAAGCAGACTACAGTGAAGGTTCGTTCAAGCAGCTGCCAGTTCCAGCAAACTGCGCATGGGAAGAGCTGTTATCGAGTATCAGTAGCAGCTCTGCGCATGCGTAGATTGCTGGAATCTGGCAACTGGCAGCTGCTTGAACGAACACTGAGTGTCTACTGCTGCTGAAGCAGAGCTGCCGCCTAGCGGCTGAGCACGCAATTAATGTGTTTTTTTTTTTTTTTTCTTTATTGTTATTTTGAAGCCAACTATTTATAGTCAGCAGGCTGGCAGCAGCTGCGTTGGCTGCTCTTCAGCCCTGCGAAATACATGTCATGGAATACTGTGAATGAACATAAAACAGATGAATAAAAAATGGGAGATTTTAAAAACAATAGACAAGTTGAGTTTTTGAAGGACAAACGTAAATTAACAAAGAGACAAACATATATGGGAGAACGAAAACAGGAACAAGCAAGCGGTAATAAAAGCACACATTCAGTAAAACTGTTTAAGGCTACGGCGGCGGTTTAAAAGTACATTGGAAGAAACACAAGGATAAACACGAAGACAGTTGATGGCGCACATGGTGAAACTCGTTGACACTGATCGTGGAAGCACTGATTAAAAACCACACATGTCACTGAACACACTAGCACTGTGCACGTTTAAAAGGCCCGGGATCGGTGAGAATAGGGTATACCAGAGGGTTTTAGGACTCTATTTTTCTGGTAGTGTAAAGGAGTCGGAGATGTTCGAGGTGTTGTAGGAGAGGAGGGAAGGGGATTAGGTCATAGGGGATCCGCGTGGGGGAAGGGAGTCGGATACGGCATGTGAGGCGGAGGGCATGGCGTTCCAGGATCTGTAAGGATTTGTAGAAGGTAGGAGGGGCTGATATCTAGGCGGGGTGGAAGGAACAGAGGACGGGCACATGATGGATTTATAGGTGTGAAGGACAGTGGAAGGGTGGAGGCCCCACATCCAGCCAGTAAGGAGTTTAAGGAGGTTGAGGCGGGACAGAGCTTTCTCACGAAGGAATTTGAGGTACGGGGTCCAGGAAATTTTGCGGTCAAGGGTCAGGCCAAGGTATTTGAGGGTGGGGGTGTGACGGATTGGGCGGTTGTGGAGGGTAAGATAGAAATCGTGGAGACAGAAGGAGTGGGTGGTACGACCTATGATGATTGCCTGGGATTTGTCTGGATTTATGGATAGGAGCCACCGGTTACACCATGAGGCGAACTCTGTGAGGTGGTACTGGAGGAAAAACTGGGAACGGGCAAGGAGGGGGCGAAGGCAATAGACGGGAGGTTTGGGTTGAGGCATGTCGGCAGAAAAAAGGAGATAGAGTAGGGGAGAGATGACGGAGCCTTAGGGCACCCCGGCGGAGGGGGAGAACAAACGGAAGTCGGAGTTTCAGACAGTGACTTAGGAGGGGCGGCGGGTGAGGAAGAAAGCTATGAGGCGGACGTAATTAATTGGAAGGGCTTAGAACTGGATCTTGAAGAGGAGACCGGAATGCCATACATGGTCGTAGGCTTTTTGGATGTCGAGGAATACAAAAATTGCGGAGCGATGGGAATTGAGTTGGAGAGAGAGGAGATGAGTCAGGCGAAGGAGCTGGTCGTCGGCAGAGAAGGAGGGTCGGAAGCCACATTGGGAAAGGGGGAGGAACTGGTGGCGGTGGAGCAATTAATGTGCACCGATCATTCCTTTAATACGTGATCTGTGGTGCACTGAATGAAGAGAAGGATGATTAGCTGCAGGCGAGTCTTCAGGGTAGTATGAAGAGAAGAATACTTTGTGTTCTTTTATGACAAGTTTTGTTTTGTTTAGAGTCTAAATTTGTTAGTCTCGCGACACCCTTGATAGTACTACGCGACACCCCAGAGTGTCGCAACACCCAGTTTGGAAAGCTCTGGTCTAGACTGTGGGCCGACTGATAATCAGTCCACAGATGGGGTGACGTTGTACATAAATAGAATGGATGTTGGGGGACGACGATGACGCGCTTGAGTGGTGGAAAAGTAACAGCAGTCTCTTTCCGAAGCTAGCTGTTTTAGCGCGAATAGTATATTGCGTTCCAGCCTCAAACGCGGCTAGTGAAAGATGTTTTAGTGCTGCAGGAATCCTTATCTCCGACAAAAAAAGCAGACTTGATCCAAAACGGTTCGATGATATCCTGATCATTCATTGTAATTATAATGCTAATAATGAATAATATGAAGACAGTTTTATTTGTTATGTTTGTAATTTACGAGGCGCGTCCAGAAAGTAAGTTCCGTTTGGTAATAAAATGAAATTGTACACAGATACAGAAGAAATTTTTATTGCACAAAATTCTACAACTCTTAAACTACTTTTCCACATAACTGCCGAAATTTTTTAGGCATTTGTCATAGCGTGGCACCAGGTTTTGTATACCTTCTTCATAGAAATCTGCCGCCTGTGTCTTCAACCAGTTGGAAACAGTTTCTTTCAGCTCCTCGTCATTGGTGAAGTGATGACCGCCAAGGAAAGACTTGAGACTAATTGTAAACCTATGGTTTTCCTGGATCTTATCATCAATCGCGTGAACTAGTTCTTCTGAAACCAAAAGTGGACGCCCACTTCGTTCTTCATTGTGCACATCACTACGCCCGGCATTGAATTGTCGGACCCATCTTCTCACCATCAAATCACTCATCGCATTTGGTCTGTAAACATCGTAAATTTGCGATAAATTTCATTTGGTTTCACTTTCCTTGCATTCAGAAACCGAATCGCTGACCTGATTTCACAGGCGGCGGGATTTTCAATCAACGCCGACATTTCAAACAAGCATAACAAACCGTACGTAACTGACAGCGAACTCCAAATGGCGCACGTTCTTCTCCTTGATACACATCGTCTACAGCGCATGTGCGGAACTGCAATCGCAGCGCTGCAGCGGAGATAAATTGAAACGGAACTTACTTTCTGGACGCGCCTCGTATTAGGTGGAAATAATGACATTTCAAAACATGAATCAATAAATTATATAATATTAGGAAAGAAACTTAAATAGTACGCCGTCTTGAACAGTGACGTAACTCAAAACTGTAATACATGAGATTAGCAACATTTTTCTTGCCATGACGGATATTATTGACTATCCTACAACATAAACTGTACTATTCTCCTCCAGCGGACAAACTGCGATAAAAAGATGTGACGTTTTTGGTCCAGGTTGGAGCTCGTCAAACATATTTTTTAATGATAAACTGAAAACTGCCGGTTTTAAAATTATGTCACTCTTCTTGGCGGGGTGCGAAATGTTATTTTTCATTCCCATGACATCCACATTAGAAACGATTATAGTCTTTCTCTTAGACTTTCGTGTTTCATATTATTGGCCCACTTTAGGTTACGGTAGTAACAATAAAAGTGGGCCTTTGCGATTGTTTTTTGACAGCTGGAAATTTAAATAAAAATAACGATTAACCATTCACCTGACACAAAAATTGAATAACCGAATTTGTAGAGGAGAAAATTCTCTACACCTCTGCTCTCTTATGTTTTTTTTTTTCATATCTCGTATCGTTTCATAGAAATTTGCAAAAATAACGGCGATTTTGGGATGTCTGTCTGTCTGTCTGTCCGTAACGTGTTCCCCGTTTTTCAGACGAACCGTTCAACTGATCAACACCAAATTTTACATACATAATTGTAGGCCGACAGAGACCAGAATCTCCCATTTTCAAATTTTTCGGGCAACAAATACGGTAGTAACGCCAAAAAAAGCCGTTTGTAATATAATTGTAATTGCAACCGGACCGTTCATCTGACACGAAAATTGAATAACCTAATTGGTAGAGGGGAAAATTCTCTACAACTTCGCTCTATTATGTTGTTTTTTTCATATCTTGCATCGTTGCAGAGATATTTGCAAAAATAACGGCGATTTGATGATGTCTGTCTGGCTGTAACGTGTTCCCACTTTTTAGATCGATCCGTTCAATCGAAATGTTGGTACAGCTTATGGGACTTAACTACGGGGTCATCAGTCCCTAAACTTACAAACTACTTATCAACTAGCTTATCCTAAGGACGACACAAATATCCATGCCCGAGGGGGGATTCGAACCCCCGACCGCAGTGGCCGTGCAGACCGTGACTGGAGCGCCTCAGTCACCTCGGCCACCGCGGCTGGCCCGTTCAATCGACCGGCACCAAATTTTACAGAAATAATATTTGGCTACCAGAGACCAGAACCACGCTTTTTCAAATTTCTCGGCCAAGAAATACGTTAGTAATACCAACAAAAAAAAAAAAGTCCGATTGTAATGTAACTTTAATTGCATATAAACCGTTCATCTGACGCTAAAATTGAATAACCGAATTTGTAGAGGAGAAGACTCTCTACAGCCTTCTTCCTTTATGTTTTTTTTCTTTCTTTTTTTCATATCTCGTATCGTTTGAGAGATATTTGCAAAAATAACAGAGTTTTGACACCCTGCACTGAATTAACGAAAACCAGCCGTTCGCAGATGTCACGTGACATTCCTCGCCCAGAACTCTCTCTGGGATACGCCATCCATCTTGCGTTGCGTATTTGATGATTTTCTTATTTTAATTTACACGTTTTCATTACAAAGCAATGGCGCACTGATGAATTAACACAAACACGTCGTTCTTCGTACGATAAATGATCATTTAGTGTCTACAACAGACACTCTTATTAATTAAATTTTTTAGCCGGGCACCGTGGCTCAGAGCGCCCGGTCAGAGCGAAAAAAAAAAAGGTAGCGTAGTGGGCAATGCATTGGACTGTGACGCTGAAGGTCACTGGTTCAAAACCCGTTACTACCTATTTTTTTCCTAAAAGGGTTTCAGACACTCTTATTAATTAATTTTTTATTCTTTACATTATTATTTTGGTCCAAAATGTTTGCAAAAACTTATAAAACTACAAATCTTAAGTGGGCCGTAATACACGTTAGTGCGATTTTTTTTAATTATAAACTAAAAACTGCCGGTTTTAAAATTATGTCACTCTTCTTGCCGGGGTTCGAAATGTAATTTTTCATTCCCATAACATCCACATTAGAAACGATTATAGTCTTTCTCTGAGACTTTCGTGTTTCATATTATTTATTGTAGCCCTGCTAGAATGTAAGAGTATTGTGCATAAATAAAATGATACGGGTGTAGTTCCACCAACTGGTTGGAATGTAACAGCCGGCCGCGGTGGCCGTGGGGACTTTGGCGCTCCTGTCACGGTCTGCACGGCCACTGCGGTCGGAGGTTCGAATCCCCCCTCGGGCATGGATATTTGTGGCGTCCTTAGGATTAGCTAGTTCATAAGTAGTTTGTAAGTTTAGGGACTGATGACCCCGTAGTTAAGTCCCATAAGCTATACAAACATTTGAACATTTGGAATGTAACAGAAGCGGTAGCAGCCTGCGGACACACAGAGCTGCTGAGTGTGTGGGGCTGCGGTGGAGTAGCCGAGCGGTCTAAGGCGCGGATGCTCGCCGTCGGAGGTTCGAGTCCTCCCTAGGGCATGGGTGTGTGTGTGTTTGTCCTTAGTTTAGTTTACCTAGGTTTAAGTAGTTTGTAAGCTACGGACTGATGAGCACGCAGTTTGGTCCGATAGATTTACAAACATTTGAACATTTTGATTTTGAGTGTGTGGGCCACAGCCGCAGCAGCAGCAGCAGCGGAGCGGTGAGCTCGCCGGTCAGGCCGCCGGCCGCTGCCCAGTGCCTCCTACTTTCCAAACTTCACAGAAGTTCTCCTGCGAAACTTGCAAGACTAGCACTCCTGGAAGAAAGGATATGGTGGAGACATGGCTTAGCCACAGCCTAGGGCTAATTTTAATCTGCCAGGAAGTTTCATATCAGCGCACACTCCGCTGCAGAGTGAAAGTTTCATTCTGGAAACATCCTCTAGGCTGTGGCTAAGCCATGTCTCCACCATATCCTTTCTTCCAGGAGTGCTAGTCTTGCAAGTTTCGCAGGAGAACTTCTGTGAAGTTTGGAAAGTAGGAGGCGAGGTACTGGCGGAAGTAAAGTTGTGAGGCGGCATCGTGAGTTGTGTCGGGGTAGCTCAGTGGCGCAGTCTGCTTTCGGCTCGCGTGCTGTGTGGACGTCTGTTTACTTCCTCGCTGCGGCCGGACGCGCGCTTACAGTGTGTGGTGAGTTAGACGCTCTTGTAGCGTAAATAGTAGCTTTATGTGCCGAAATGTGTAGATCATCAAGATGAGTCAACCTAAACGGAAATATACTTTGAAGTTCTCGTTTGACGAACACTATGCTAGACCAAGAGCATTTGAAGTAGAGGCGTTCCTTCGAGATGTAGTAAAGCTCAGTATTAGTGAGATAGTCGGGATCCACTTATCGATCGTGAGTAGCACTGTTTATGTAAAAATGATTAATACTGAATGCTGTGAAAAGGTTATCGAACAATGCAGAGGCAAACTGAAATTTAATCATTGTGACGGCAATGTCGGTACCGTTCAAGTGGACTATGCGGGCTTTGGGACTAGAACTGTTCGTGTCTTCGAACTCCCGTTCGAGATAACCGAAGATGAGATTAATTCAGCTCTAAAACCATATGGGAGGGTTATCAGCAATACTGCTGAAAAATGGACAAGTTTTCAAACGTTCCCAGTACTCAATGGTGTGAGGCAACTAAAAATTGAGCTACAAAAACATATTCCGTCGTATATTTACGTTTGCGGATACAGAGCCATTGTCATGTACGACGATCAACCACGTACATGCTCAGGCTGTGGACAGACAGGGCACGTCAGATCCGAGTGTGTGCAGCGAAGAGTGGCGCAGGTGCCGGCAGGTGAGCCGGTCGCGCCAATGAAGATGACGTCACTGCCGGTGACTTATGCCACGGCCCTCCGAGAGAACACGGCCACCACGTCGACCGCCGCAATGGACGGAAACTACGGGACTGACGACGCTAACGTAAGCGTGGCAATGGACGCCAGTACTAATCAAATACCAGTCGTCGCAACTAACAACACGACGGAAACAGTCTCTAAAGATGAACCTGATAAAAATATCCCAGAAATTTATGCACAAGATTCGCAGCGTGAGGAGGAAGCCGTTTCTATTAAAGATGATAATACTCAGGATCCCACTAGCACTTCCGAGAACGAGGAGAGTCCACAATCTGGATCCTCCCCGAATAAGCATAAAAAACGGCGCATAGCACCTCCTGACGCCAAACAAAAAGTACAGCCAGTGCGTGAGAAAGCGCAACAAATTAGTCGAAAATTAAGTGCCGACATGTCCGGAAAATTGCAACGGAGTCAACAGATGAGTATGGACGTTTCGTCAAATATAGAAACGCCCACACAACAGGGCGGTGCAAAGGCTAACTCTAAAAAGAAAGATTCGCGGAACAAAACACCATCTCAACAGGGCTCTGAGACTGCGATGCTTCAATACACTCATAGAGGGAACTGGACAGACGAAACTGCACAATTCCCTGAGGACGAAGAAATGAAGGAAGTACCGAGGGGTGAGAAAACGAAGGGGACGTCACCTCCACGCCTGGTACACTAGAGATATTAGGCGCTATGAGTATCAGTCATGTTATTCACCTATATTGTCAATCTAACTTTTCACAATTGCATTACAATCCTATAAAATAGGAACGATAAACATTAATAAGATCCGGAGTCATTTAAAACTTAAGTCCTTACAAGATATGCTTTACGCAGCAGATATCGACATAGCAATGTTGCAAGAAGTTACAGACATCCACCTTGATGATATCACAGGATTTAATGCAATTGTCAATTCAGGGAACGATTCCGAGCTCGGCACAGCAATACTAAGCAAAGAAGGTATTATTGTCAACGATGTAGTCAAACTGACAAATGCCAGAGGCCTATCTGTCACCATCAACGGCACTAGGCTTATCAACATCTACGCACCCTCCGGCTCCAGCAATAGACGGCGTAGAGCTGAATTTTTTAAAGATGATATAGTTCCCCTTTTCTGTGGACGATACGACCAAGTAATTTTAGGAGGGGATTATAACTGCGTCTTGTCGGCCAAAGATCAAACGCCAAACTTTAATTATTGTGCCGAACTTGATGACATAATCAAACAACTGAACATGACTGATACCTGGGAGCTCAAAAACGGCGCACTGCCAGGCTTTACTTATATCACAAGCCATTCAGCCAGTCGCATCGACAGGATATATGTGTCCGATAATTTAAAAACGCAGGTGCTGCAGACCGAGTTGTGGCCCACCATATTTTCGGATCACATAGCATATATCTGCACCATGAACCTTAAAAGACAAGAAACATACCGGGGACGAGGATTGTGGAAGTTAAATGTGGCACATTTGCAAGACCCTGAATGTCACTATATCTTCAATAGTGTATGGACTGAGTGCGAGAAGAAATTCACCTCATACCCCTCGTCACTGACTTGGTGGCTGAAATGTGCTAAACCGTCTATACGACGAGCGCTGATAAATTACTCACGAGATAAGAATGCCTGGCAAAAACGGACGACTGAATTTTATTTTACAGTTCTTAGAGAATTATACACTAATGATCGATCAGTAATCAACAACCATTTAGAGATAAAAAGAATTCAGGCCAAACTCTTAGCTTTGAAACGGAAACAGATCGAAGGCTGCAAAATACGATCTAGGCTTCAAAACGACATAAAAAGAGAACATACGTCAATTTACCACGTGATAAATGAAAGAAAGGGCCACCGGAAGAAAATATTAACTGAAATTCGTTCCATGGATGGTGGACTGATTACACAGCAAAGTGAGATTAAGAACGAAATCTATAAATACTTCACCAACCTGCTAAGTAATACCAAAACGGACACCACAGCACAAAATTTTCTTACAACAGGACTGACACGGAAGCTGGACCAGAATCAAGCAGTTAACCTGTTAGCTGACGTGACGGAAGATGACGTGGCGGATGCAATAACACGAAGTCCAAAAAACAAATCTCCTGGGCGTGACGGAATTCCAGCTGAGCTATACCACACGTTCCGAAGACAAATGATACCTAAGCTAACACGAATCTGCAACGAATTAATGAATCCCAGCTTTGATATCCCAAGTGAGTTTAGAGAGGGAATAATAGTTCTAGTCCCGAAAACTCATGCAGGAAAATCTGTAACAAATTTACGACCGCTAACATTACTGAACTGTGATTACAAAATATTTTCCCGCATCTTGAATGAGAGATTAAAATCCGTAATGAACACCGTCACTGGTCCGTATCAATCCAGTGTCGGACGCGAGAGATCCATTCACCACACACTGTGTGACTATAGAGACATCATATCAATTGCTGGAGCTTGTAAAATAAAATGCGCGCTCGTCTCATTAGATTTCGAGAAAGCTTTCGACAGAATCAATCATGATTATCTCTTCCACACTATGGGTTGTATGAACTTCCCGCAACGTTACATCGGAATTATAAAGAATTTTTTAAACAGTGCTACCTCCACAGTCATGGTCAACGGTCAGCCCAGCAAATCTATCACAATAAACAGTTCAGTGAGACAAGGGTGTCCACTATCTATGTCCCTATTTACAATAGCCATTGAGCCTCTGCTTTTCTGTTTAAATCAACATCTCCAAGGCATCACAATAGATGGAGAGAAGATAGTGTGCAAGGCCTATGCTGACGACGTTGTCTTTCTGGTCCGAGATAACGAAGAGATATGCAAGGCATTAGAAATAATAGATAAGTATGCACTTGCATCCGGAGCCAAGCTGAATAGCAATAAATGTGCACTAATGAATATCGGGCGTGGCTTAGGAGTTCCCACTCAAGGACCAATAAAGGAAACCACCACATTAAAATGTCTTGGAATCGAATATGCACCAAACATCCGGCAGACAATTGCTTCGAACTATAGAAAATTACTTAATGTCATACGTGCCAGCATCCACCAACATACGCTCAGGATGATTGATGAAATACAGAGAGTGCAACTCGTAAATATCTATCTAACTTCCAAAATAAATTACGTGGCACAAGTTCTGCCAATGCCAAAAGACGTGGCAAAAAGGATCCTGGCTGCCTTTGGTCATTTCGTCAGCCGCGGCCACATGTTTAAAGTAAAATTTGAAACACTGAGGTTACCACCTACCAACGGTGGCTTAAATCTTGTAGACGTGTATAATAAAGCAAATGCGCTGTACACGTGCAAGACGTACAAACAGTGGAAGAGGTCACCGACAAGCATAGTCGCATTTTTACTTAACGAAATAGTACCAGCCAACTGTGATGCCCCAATTGATGTTCACCACATCCCCAGCACACTCTACCACTTAAAACATTTCTTAATAGAGCACAGTTATCTTCGGATGAGGATTGCAGAGAAAGATATGATAAGTGTCAAACAAGTATACAAAAACTTAATGCAGTTTCATAACAAGAATGTCATAGAAACTAAATTCAATGCAGTCAACTGGTCAAATGTCTGGAAAAACATACATCATTCGAACTTACCAACTTGCGTGAGGGCAACGTGGTACTAGGCCGTTAATAGAAAAATGACAACGAACGAACGCCTTCATTCCATTCGCATGGCCGAGTCCCCTATGTGTCTCACCTGTAATCTAAATGACACTGATGGTCACCAGTTTGTTTGTGGTGATGCGAACACCATCTGGCAGTCAGTCAGAAGTAAATTAGCAATCATCCAGAGAACATCGCCGCATACAATAACACCCTCGAGCTTCTTATTACCCGATGAAATATTTTATCCCAAGACGAAGAACAATGCGGTTAACTGGTTAAGGGGACATACAGTATTTTATATACTGAAAAACACTGAAAAGAGCGAACAAGACTTTTGGACGTACATAAGGACCCAGCACCAAAACCTACTGAAAATAAAGGATTATCATCATCAATACGCTAATTTCCTTAAGAGAACTATCATGTAAATTGCACATGGGACAATACCATTGAAGATGGAGTTTATAGAATGACATTAATTGCACAAATAAATAAAATAACCCAAAGAATGGTAAAATGAACAAATGACAAACTAATTACTGATTAAACGGAATGTTCTGGAAGAAAAGAGTTGTATTTCAGAATAAGTTTTGGTTTTCAACCAAGCTATATCTCCGTTATACGTATTTATATTTTATTACAGATGAATTCTGTGCTCCAGCCTACTGACGAGTTTCAGAGTTAGAGAAGGAAGCATTTTTGTATTAGTGCATAACAGAAAGCACGAAGAAACTGAACCTCAACCGGACACGAACAATTGCAAACAAAAACCGAGAAGACGAACTTTGAAATCGACGGTGGGTAGGGCCATAGAAAAAGAAGTAAAAAGTTATTTTCTCCAATTGTAAATAGAAGAACAATAGATTAAAAAAAAAAAAAAAGTGGTAGAGCGCTTGCCCGGGAAAGGCAAAGGCCCAGGTTCGAGTCCCGGTTCCGGCACACAATTTTAATCTGCCAGGAAGTTTCATATCAGCGCACACTCCGCTGCAGAGTGAAAGTTTCATTCTGGAAACATCCCCTAGGCTGTGGCTAAGCCATGTCTCCACCATATCCTTTCTTCCAGGAGTGCTAGTCTTGCAAGTTTCGCAGGAGAACTTCTGTGAAGTTTGGAAAGTAGGAGGCGAGGTACTGGCGGAAGTAAAGTTGTGAGGCGGAATCGTGAGTCGTGTCGGGGTATCTCAGTGGTAGAGCGCTTGCCCGCGAAAGGCAAAGGCCCAGGTTCGAGTCCCGGTTCCGGCACACCATTTTAATCTGCCAGAAAGTTTCATATCAGCGCACACTCCGCTGCAGAGTGAAAGTTTCATTCTGGAAACATCCCCTAGGCTGTGGCTAAGCCATGTCTCCACCATATCCTTTCTTCCAGGAGTGCTAGTCTTGCAAGTTTCGCAGGAGAACTTCTGTGAAGTTTGGAAAGTAGGAGGCGAGGTACTGGCGGAAGTAAAGTTGTGAGGCGGCATCGTGAGTCGTGTCGGGGTAGCTCAGTGGTAGAGCGCTTGCCCGCGAAAGGCAAAGGCCCAGGTTCGAGTCCCGGTTCCGGCACACAATTTTAATCTGCCAGGAAGTTTCATATCAGCGCACACTCCGCTGCAGAGTGAAAGTTTCATTCTGGAAACATCCCCTAGGCTGTTGCTAAGCCATGTCTCCACCATATCCTTTCTTCCAGGAGTGCTAGTCTTGCAAGTTTCGCAGGAGAACTTCTGTGAAGTTTGGAAAGTAGGAGGCGAGGTACTGGCGGAAGTAAAGTTGTGAGGCGGCATCGTGAGTCGTGTCGGGGTAGCTCAGTGGTAGAGCGCTTGCCCGCGAAAGGCAAAGGCCCAGGTTCGAGTCCCGGTTCCGGCACACAATTTTAATCTGCCAGGAAGTTTCATATCAGCGCACACTCCGCTGCAGAGTGAAAGTTTCATTCTGGAAACATCCCCTAGGCTGTGGCTAAGCCATGTCTCCACCATATCCTTTCTTCCAGGAGTGCTAGTCTTGCAAGTTTCGCAGGAGAACTTCTGTGAAGTTTGGAAAGTAGGAGGCGAGGTACTGGCGGAAGTAAAGTTGTGAGGCGGCATCGTGAGTCGTGTCGGGGTAGCTCAGTGGTAGAGCGCTTGCCCGCGAAAGGCAAAGGCCCAGGTTCGAGTCCCGGTTCCGGCACACAATTTTAATCTGCCAGGAAGTTTCATATCAGCGCACACTCCGCTGCAGAGTGAAAGTTTCATTCTGGAAACATCCCCTAGGCTGTGGCTAAGCCATGTCTCCACCATATCCTTTCTTCCAGGAGTGCTAGTCTTGCAAGTTTCGCAGGAGAACTTCTGTGAAGTTTGGAAAGTAGGAGGCGAGGTACTGGCGGAAGTAAAGTTGTGAGGCGGCATCGTGAGTCGTGTCGGGGTAGCTCAGTGGTAGAGCGCTTGCCCGCGAAAGGCAAAGGCCCAGGTTCGAGTCCCGGTTCCGGCACACAATTTTAATCTGCCAGGAAGTTTCATATCAGCGCACACTCCGCTGCAGAGTGAAAGTTTCATTCTGGAAACATCCCCTAGGCTGTGGCTAAGCCATGTCTCCACCATATCCTTTCTTCCAGGAGTGCTAGTCTTGCAAGTTTCGCAGGAGAACTTCTGTGAAGTTTGGAAAGTAGGAGGCGAGGTACTGGCGGAAGTAAAGTTGTGAGGCGGCATCGTGAGTCGTGTCGGGGTAGCTCAGTGGTAGAGCGCTTGCCCGCGAAAGGCAAAGGCCCAGGTTCGAGTCCCGGTTCCGGCACACAATTTTAATCTGCCAGGAAGTTTCATATCAGCGCACACTCCGCTGCAGAGTGAAAGTTTCATTCTGGAAACATCCCCTAGGCTGTGGCTAAGCCATGTCTCCACCATATCCTTTCTTCCAGGAGTGCTAGTCTTGCAAGTTTCGCAGGAGAACTTCTGTGAAGTTTGGAAAGTAGGAGGCGAGGTACTGGCGGAAGTAAAGTTGTGAGGCGGCATCGTGAGTCGTGTCGGGGTAGCTCAGTGGTAGAGCGCTTGCCCGCGAAAGGCAAAGGCCCAGGTTCGAGTCCCGGTTCCGGCACACAATTTTAATCTGCCAGGAAGTTTCAATATATTGGCTGTCTCTTATAGAAACGTATGCTTTCGGAAATTTGACAGAACCTCGTATGACGATACATTACGTTTCTTCTGCAGCGTCTGCCACTGGAGTTCAAATGTTTGTTAAGCTTAAGGGACTTAACTACGGGGTCAAATTCAAAATGTTTCAAATGTTTGTATAGTCTATGGGACTTAACTACGGGGTCATCAGTCCCTTAACTTACAAACTACTTATGAACTACTTACGAACTAGGACGGCACAAATATCCATGCCCGAGAGGGGATTCGAATCCCGACCGTAGTGGCCGTGCAGACCGTGACTGAAGTGCCTCAGTTCCAGCGGCCACCGCGGCCGGCAACTATGGGGTCAGTAGTCCCTAAACTTATAAAGTACTTATGAACTACCTTGAGCTATAAACGACACAAACATCCATGCCCGAGGGGGGATTCCAACCCTCGACCGTAGAGGCCGTGCAGACTGTGACTGACGCGCCGCAGACCGCTCGGCCACTGCGGCCGGCTCCACTGGAGTTAGACGATCGTCTCCGTGACGCTTTCGCGCTTACTAAATTAAATGATCCTGTAACGAAGCGTTCTGGTCTCCATTGGATTTTCCTATGACTTCTATTAACCCTACACGTCACGGATCTCACGCCGTTGAGCAATACTCATGCGTCGGCCGAACGAGTGTTTCGTAACTTACTTCCTTTCTTGATGGACTACACTTCCTGAGAATTCTTCCAATGAATCTGTCTGACATCTGCTTTACCCACGATTCCTTTTACATGCTTGTTTCATTTCAAATCGCTCTTTATTAGGAGTATTGTGAAAGTAGCTGCTTCCATTGTTTGTTCTGTTAATGAGCAATTATAAAAGATCTTTCATTCTATGCAAACGCAGCACTTTGCAGTTGTATACGTTGATGGTCAAATGGCATTCCCTGCACCATGCGTCGATACGCTGCAGATCTTATGCATTTCGCTACACTTTTTCTAGTGTTGCGACTTCTTGACATACCGCAGATTACAAGTACAGATTAGTAGGAAAATAGTAACGAGTGAAAGTTACGACTACGAGTGCCCTAAACTTCATACTGCTCCACCAACAAAATCAGAAACTTCTTGAACATTAGTTCCCGACAAATGGGTAGATTCTTAGACTGAGATGACACTGTGTATTCATCACAATGCTCTCAAAGTTGAGATAAGATTTCTGGATCAAGCCGCTGGGTCGAGCACTTGTTTCCTGGATGACGAGTATGCTGAAGTCCATGGAGTCGAAGAAACACATGCCACAGAGATAAAATCATCTCCACATTATTAGTCCGCTCCGTTATCAATGGAGAAGCGTCATGTTATAGCCTACTTACGACACACAGAACCCGCGTTCGAAAGATATGGTAGTTATATCCTTCGGTGGCCAGTCTCATGAATGTATTCTGACGATTTCGTCAAACACTTCAAAGTTTAATACTGTGTAATGACTAATCCGTAATTTCGATAGTTGTAAATGAATAACGCGAACAGTTTTTTTCGCATAGTAGCACTATGCGTCTACCTGCAGGACAGTGGCACAAGGGATTAAATTTTAACTCTGAAAAACCTACAGACAAAACTAGTAAAAATTTAAGCATCTGATTACATGCGCTACGAGTTTGTAAATAATAATCGGATTAAGTATTTTAATCCGAATAAAATATTTCGCGACTCTACCACACAACTTATAAAAATTACAGTAATATTAACAGCTGTCTCTCTCTCTCTCTCTCACTCTCTCTCTCTCTCTCTCTCTCTCTCTCTAACCCGACCTCCCTATATACAGAATGAGGCATTTCAAAATGTTTTTCGGGTTATTTGGAAAGGTACAAATCGGATTTTTAAAAAGTTGTAATAAAAGTTGTTCACCTCAGAGAGATCCATCCATTAACATAATGCTGGAACCTCGTACATCACGAGAGGAGGGTGACCTTGGTATCTTAAGTAGGAACGTCTATTATTTATTGCAGATTTGGATTCTCCGTGAGTAAGTACGTAACTTTTGTATGAAAAATTGTTTCGTTTCATGATAGATGGCGCTGTGATCGGCAAAAATGAATTGAACGTTGTTGAAAAACCGCAACATCTCGAACAAATAGACATCGAACACTTCCTCTGGGTTTCACACTTCACATTTCCAGTTTCAGCAAACAGTAGGACAATACTGTGTTGCCTAAGGAACATTCCTATCAGGGAACAGACTATGATACCTTTGACGAGCTTCTTTAACATTTCTATGAGCCTGAAAGGACGAGGAATTAATATCTATTTTCTCTTCAGCCGTTAACATCGTTAAACAAATGTGTAGAGATGTGTGTATTCTGAATCATTGAAGTACAATGAACACGTTGACCACAGCAGCAGGATAACAGTCTGTGCTTCATTCGATTATGGAAGGTGTCACATGATTGTATTATCAAAAGTATCAAAAACTGTACTTTGATTTTCCTAATCTTACGTGTATTTGTTTGAGATATTACTGTTTTTGAATGATTTTCAACTCGTTTTTACTTTTGCCGATTACAACACCATCTATCATGAAACGAAAAAAGTTTTTCATACAAAAGTTAAATATCTGCAGCAATGGATAGGGGTTCCTATTTAAGATTTTAGTCACCCACCTTTCGCCCCCAAAAGTTGTGTCGGGGGTTGAGCTTTATATTAATGGATGGCCCTCTCCGAGGTGAACTTTCATTGCAACTATTTTTTAATCCGACTTGTATTATTCCAGATATTCCGAAGAACAGTTTTAAATGCCTCACTCTGTATACACGGTGTTTTAAGAGGAATAGTAAATTTTTGGGTGTTAGTAGTACAGTCGAATTGCAGTAAAATGATATCATGTGTCCAGCTATTTATTGAGTACAGAGTTACAGTTGAATTTATTGCAAGTCTGTTTCGTGTGTTGGTACACCGATTCCTGTTGAGTATTTATCGAATGTCAGCAGTTAAGTGTTGATGTTCAAGTTGTAAAGTCGAGCTTTCAAATTCAAACGTTGTAGAGATATGGGACTTAACTTCGGGGTCATCAGTCCCTAAACTTACAAACTACTTATGTACTAGCTAATACTAAGGACGGCACAAATATCCATGCCCGAAGGGGATTCGAACCCCCGACCGTAGTGGCCGTGCAGACCGTGACTGGAGTGCCTCAGTCCCCTCGGCCACCGCGGCCGACCCGGCAGTCGAGCTTAACGTTTAAAATAAAGTTTTAATTGTGGTTTTTGGCCAAATCTGCTGTATTGTAGCGTGTAAACATGCCGCACGTATTTACGCATACTGAGCATGTAGATGGTTTTTGTAATGAAAACGCTTCTGTTGCTTGTAGAGAATAGGGCACACGGTTTCCTGACAGCAGACTACCAGATTCAAGAGGTGTTTACTTATATGTTCAATACATTGCATGGCACTGGTGCAGGGCCTAGCAGTCATATTGCATCTGAACGTGTAAATGAACAGGCTGCGTATGAAGTAGAAGACATTATTCAGTCTGTAGAACGTAGTCCTTCAACAAGCACAGATAGAATTTCTGCACGTATCGGTATTCTACAAACAAGAATATGGCGTACATTGCGTTTACACTGGTTCCATCCTCTCCCTCCACTCCTTCCTCGCCGTGTAGCAACACATATGTGACACAGACTGCGTTCGCTTTCGCGTCTAGTTGTAACAATTTATATTACTTGTTAACCACTAAATCGAACTGTATAAATTTCTTCAAAATTTGTAGTCAATTTATTTGAAACAGAATTTGTAAACATATTCGCGACTTGGGCGCCAAAATCTATGTATTTAAACATGCCGCTACTGACGGCAAGGGCCCTTCGCTACCTCGGATTAGCCCTAGACAGAGACCTTTCCTGGAACCCTCACCTCAAAACCGCCCGACAAAAAGCCCTCTCCCGCCTTAACCTCTTAAAACGCCTCTCTGGCCGGACATGGGGACTAAATCCTTCCACCATCCTATATACCTACCATTCCCTCATGCGTCCCGTCCTTTGCTGCTTCCATCCCGCCTGGATATCTGCTCCCCCCTCCTATTATGAAACCCTCAAAATCCTCGAACGCTACGCCCTTCGCCTCGCCTACCGCATCCGCCTCGCCTCCCCTCCCCCACGCGGATCCTCTACGACCTCATCCCATTCCCACACCTGGTCAAATTCCTTCAACACATCCGCCTCAAGTACATCCACCGAAAGATAGAGTCCCATAACCCACTGGTATCTCCTCTCCTCCTGGATCCCGGGCCCCTGCCACGCCTTTACCGCCACATCCCTCCCTCCCTCCCTTCACCACCACACACTCTACGTCCTCTCCGAGGGTGGCTTCCGCCACCTACGTCTCCCTGACGACGTTCTCCAAAACCGTCCCGACATCTATCCCTCCTTCCAACTTTGACCTCTCTCTGTGAATTGCCGCCGCTTCCTCCCTCCCCCTCCCCCTCCCCTTCCACTCCCGTCCCCCGCTTGGCTCACCCCCTCCTTTCTCCCCCCCCCCCGGGACCTCCTTCCGGTTTCTCCCACTCTCCCTTCCCCCACTTCCTTCCCCTTCTCCTTCCCCTTCCCCCGCGCCTTCTCCATCCTCCCCCCCTTCCCCTGTGGGGCCAGTACAGTGCTGTGTTTTAAGTGTTCAGTGCTTCGTGTGTATAGTGTTTTCGTCGCCCAGTGTTTTTTAACGTTGCGTACACCAGTGTTCAGTGTTTTTTACCTCAATGTCGCCGTCTTATTATGTCTCCTCGTCTGCAGTGAGTGTTTTTTAGCCACTGTGGCAATGTCTTGTTTTAACAATCATATATGTTCTGTCCGCTGTCATATAGTCTTTTAACTTTCTCCCAAATTTTCATCTTGAAATTGTAAAAGCGCCTTTTTATCACCTTTCATTTTATATTCTGTTTTGTCCATTGTTTACCATTGGCTCGGCTGTAGAGCAGCATCATTGGCTGCTGCCAGCCTGCCTTAGGGCATTAAAAATTCAATAAAGGAAAAAAAAGACGGCAAGGGGCAGTCGATGGCAGTTTTAAGTTGTAAGCAGTTGTATGCTGCAGCCGGCCACGGTGGCCGAGCTGACTGCGGCGCGCCATTCATGGTCTGCACGGCCACTACGGTCGGGGGTTCGAATCCACCTCGGGCATGGATATTTGTGCCGTCCTTAGTATTAGCTAGGCCATAAGTAGTTTGTAAGTTTAGGGACTGATGACCCCGTAGTTAAGTCCCATAAGCTCTACAAACATTTGAACATTTTTGTAAGCTGCTGAAAGTCGTAGACATCTGTGGTACGTTCTTGTAAGTTCGGTTGCCAGGAACTTTAGACCAGATATATACAGTGCTGTAGTGTCGGACCGGGCACAAATTTTCATGTGTTGCAGATCGTTTGTCCATCTTACGGGAGCAGCAGACGTCGGGAAATTTCGAGATTTGCGAAGTATACACATGGATATATTTATCTCTGCTGCGGATCACCGCCAACGTCTGTTCCCTTGGAACAAACATAATAATAATAAACATTAACGCCTGACAAGCTTACGGTGGTAGAATTGTGTCTCTCCCTCTTGCGGGACTCACACTATAACGTGTTTCAAATGTTTGTATAGCTTATGGGACTTAACTGCGGCGTCATCAGTCCCTAAACTCACAAACTACTTATGAACTAACTAAGACTAAGGACGGCACAAATACCCATGCCCGAGGGGGGATTCGAACCCCCCGACCGTAGGGGCCGTGCAGACCGTGACTGGAGCGCCTCAGTCCCCTCGGCCACCGCGGCCGGCACTATAACGTGTGCGAGCATGTGAGGGAAAGAGGCAAGTGCAACACATGGAAGTTTGGATCTGGCCGGGGAGCGTGCACGGGTGGCCGAGTGGTTAAGGTGACCGCTCGCGCAAGGTGGGAGACCCGGGTTCGAGTCCCGCACAAATTTTAATGTGTTGCAGATAGTTTGTCCTTCTTACAGGAGCAGCAGACGTCGGGAAATTTCGCGATTTGCGAAGCATACACATGCAAAATGCCGACCCCGGATTGAATCTGCCCGAGAGATTAACGGTGTAGGTCGGTGTGCCGCCAGACGATGTGATTTCAATGTGCATTTCCAGATCCCACTACATAAATACCGGGCTGGTATCCATGTTCAGCTTCAGTCACACGACTCGCTAACTTATAAAAACTTTCCCATATTTTCACACGTATACGCAGGCGTTTAGGTACACCAGCTTTCTACCAGGGATAATGGAGTGGCGACGCCAGGGGCACCTGTCCACTTCTCAAATTAACATTCTAAATCTATTATATGAAAATGAATGTTTCTTTGTTTGTATGTTTGTTCGTATTTTTTGCGCTGCCGTACCGTTCATCCGACTACGATGATACATCTTCAAAACAAGAGAAAAGTCACTGTCTATGTAAAATTTTCTACGGTGCATGGCAGGGAGTACTTTACCTACCAACTCCGACAAAATTTAAGGTTTCCTTCCGATCTTGATGAAATTTTGCAGGCTTAACCTTCAAAGCAAGAGGAACATCACCGTCTACCTAAGATTTTATACGGTGCATGGTGGAAGGTACCTTGCAATAAAGTTAGTCACCACTTCACTATCATCATGAATGTTAACAGAGTTATATAATTTTTCAGAGATGGGAGGAATTGGACTGAAGAGGTGAAGGAGGAGTTCGACATAGGTACGAGGAGGACAAAGGGGAAGCTCGAGATGGCCAGTGAGAAGGGTACGAGGAGATGAACAGAAGAGAGATTAAGAGATGGACAGAGAGAGGAGGGAGACAACGAGATGGACAGAGACAGAAGGAAAGATAATTTGTACAGAGGGAGATAAGGGAAGAAGGTTTGGAATAACTTAAGACTGGAATAAATAAGTACCCGGTGAATGCCAGGTGATCAGATAATCAAAAATAACAATGCTGACCCCGCGTCGATGAGGAATGAAATCAAAAGAAGAAGTATGGTAAAAGTCACGGTTGGTAGAAACACGGTAGGGGTCACGTGCAGGCAGGCTGTGAGCGATGACGTCAGAGCGCACCCTCTCGCCGCGCCGCGCTGCGTTTAGCCGTATAGGCGCACGGCGCACAACAAGCTTCACTCATGGACAGGTTTCAATGTGTTCCAGATTATCTATGTTTCGTGTATTATCATCATTGATACAATTATTAAGCTCTATATTAGTTAGACTACTTTTTACTGTCGGTGAAATGCTAGTTTAAAGCCTCCGAAGGACGTCAACCTCTTTCACCATATCGGAGGGCGCTGCCTTTTTTTTTTTTTTTTTTTTTTTTTTTGTTTCCTTGGGAAAGAGGCTTCCACAGGCTTAGACCACATAGGCCTGAGGTGCGGAGAAAACCCCGATAATGTAATATTAAACTCTATTAATGTGTTTCCGTTTTGTACTCGAGAAAGTTACCTCACAATTTTTTTCATTTTTTTCAGTTTTTGTCTTTGTTAGCTCTCAGTTCGCTTATTACTTTGGCAATTTTTTTCTTGCTGAGAGATTTCATCCTAATGAAGGTGCGTGTCCTTACGAAACACATTACGGCAAGGTCCTCCATTCCCGGATACTTCACATTTACGAGGTATGTCCACAAAGTAAGTTCCGTTTGGTTATATAAACCAAACGTGAACAGATACAGAAAAAATATTTATTGTATAAAAATCTGCAACTTCCGAAATTTTGTAGGCACTTGTCATAGCGTGGGACAAGTTTTTGTGTGCCTTCTTCATAGAAGGTTGCCGCCTGTGTATTCAACCATGTGGCAAACATGTTCTTTCAGCTCATCATCGTTGAAGTGTTGACCACCAAGGACAGATTTTAGGTTTAAGAAGAGATGAAAGGAGTGTTCTTCTTCCCTTCACGTTGCCGCCCGACCTCACAAGGCGAATGTGACCAAACAACTCTTACGCGAATTTCACTGGGACGTGTTTGATCATCCTCCGTACAGTCTCGCTCCTAGCGACTTTCTTCTTACACCTAAAACCTGTCCATGGTGCTCAACACTTCAGCGATGATGAGGAGCTGAAAGAACATGTTACCACATGGTTGAATACACAGGCGGCAACCTTCTACGAAGAAGGCATACAAAGACTTCTGCCACGCTATGACAAATGCCTACAAAATTTCGGAAGCTATGTAGAAAAGTAGTTCAACAGTTGTATATTTTTGTACAATAAATATTTTTTTCTGTATTTGTACACGTTTGTTTTATATAAACAAACGGAACTTACTTTGTGGACATACCTCGTATAGTATCCTATAGCCTTCCAAAGACGTTTGGCCTTCGGTCAATGTAACTGCCGTGGAATTGTTGAAATTCTTTCCATTTTCAAAACGAATTCCATAAAACTTGCAATTGGCTTTATTAAGGTTCCCCTTGAAATTGTTTGAAGCCAGTTCTTTCCTGAAACATTTACATGATCAGTCATTTTACCAAAAAAATGTGCTAATTCAGGGTGTTTTCGTTTAACTCTGTAAGCGACATATCCTGCAATCATCTCTAACAGCTCAACGTTTTCTTTTAAATTTTGAACATTTTCCCCTTCATATTCGACGCAATTCTCAAAAATTTCTGTCACCTCTGAAACAATCTCTTCCACTTCCTTGTTGTCGCTTTCACTTTCATGTAGACAGTAAGTGTTTTGCTTCTCAGATGATGGCAGATCTACGGTCGTATCTTCGGTTAGCACTTAAGGTATTACATTCCTTCTCAGTCTTACATTTACCATCTGATAGTATTTCGTTCACATAGACACGAGCATATGCAACTGTAAACGAATCTGCACGTTTGCACCTTCTTTTCATGTCACTGTCTTTAGGAAACACGTGAAACACAATTCCTAACTTCCTCGCTTGTCTACTGTGGTTAGTACAACTGGTGATGGCACAGCAAAACATTATTTTCCACTTAAAGGTTTACTGTTAAAAATACCCTCAGTACAGTGATAATTATGAGAATACTTTCAATCTGCAGTCCAGGGCCGGCGCAAGCCTAAGTGCCGCCCCGTGCGAGCTGCTAAATTGCCGCCCCCCCCCCCCTCCCGCCGTTTCTTTTTCCTATTTTTTTTTCTTTTGTGTGTGTGTGTGTGTGTGTGTGTGTGTGTGTGTGTGTGTGTGCTTTGTTTTTCTTTTTACGAAACGTTTATTGAAATTTTAGGCAATTTTTGTTTTTAGTTTTCAGACATATCTATGTGTCGGCCACTGAGTGGCCAGTCTCGTAGCTTTTAATATGTGCTTACATCTAAACCGTCATGTTGACAGTTGGGTTCAGCATGACGGTACAAATGTAAGTCAAAGCATTGAGAATAGCCACACTGTTCCCGAAATCTCTGAAGATCTGGAAATTAAAAATAATAAAAAAGAAACGTTGCGACTGATTGGTGACATTCTCTACAGATTTGTACAAAACAGTAAAGCCGGCCGCGGTGGCCGAGCGGTCTGCGGCGCGCCAGTCACAGTCTGCACGGCCGCTACGGTCGGGGGTTCGAATCCCCCCCCCCTCGGCATGGATGTTTGTGTCGTCTTTAGTATAAGGTAGTTGACAGGTAGTTTGTAAGTTTAGGGCCTGATGACCCCGCAGTTAAGTCCCTTAAGCTTAACAAACATTTGAAAACAGTAAAACAGTCGCTGGACACCAGCTCAAAAATGGAGTCAAACCTGTTGGAAAAAAGAAAAATGTAGCTAATTTTAACAAGCCTTGTGAATTTATAAAAATGTTCAAGTGTGTGTGAAATCTAATACTCCTATAGGATACTCTGTTCAGGAGATGAAGTCATAAGAATTAAGCCGCGTGAAATTAAATTTCAGGCCGAATTTCACTACAGACGCAGGTGAAACGGTCAAAGAGTGAAGCGGAAGACAATGGGACGAGGAAGAATAAGGAGATGGAGTAACATAATAATGCAATAAATGCACACGCGGGCATCGACGGGTACTAATGCTAGTCGAAATATATTAACTCACTGCACTGCGGTTGTTCATTCCAAAGAACTGACACTCGACATGTGTCGTAAATTCCATGTGTCAGTTCTTTCGTGTCTGATTATGGAATAAGGTGTAACAAATTAGTCATCGCCGTATCACTCCATTTTTCTGCCTTTTATTTTTATTCTGGCTAATAGGACGACGCGTGCTTATTTGCCGACTTGTTAATTTTTGAAGTAACAGATCATAAGAAAAATAAATTTTCCTATTCTATTGAAGGAGAAAAATTATAACTTATGAGCAACGTTAGAGAACGCAACAATACCTATTGCCTGGAAAGGCGAAGAGGTGACGCGGTAGTGCCGGGTACTAGGACACGTGACGAGGTACAGCGAGACTATGGATAACTAACGCCGAAGAAGAAGAAGCAAGAAGCTGACAATAAGTATGTGATCGATGATATGGATAAATGTATTATCAGGCAGCAAATTTCTATGGCATTACGAACAATATAAATACGAACTGCGAAAACTGCACAACTTTTGTCAAACAGATGATGGTGATGACTGGCGATTTAGGGCGCTCAACAGCGAGATCATCTTCGCCCGTTTGTCAAACAGAAATGAGCTACAAAGCTAGCAAGGAAACCCTTAGAAGCAATGTTGTTTCTATGGATTTTCGTTTTAGAAGGTGTCAAAAATAACGTTTTTTTGTGCGGACGGGAGGGCATTGTTGCTAAAAGACCATATTTTCTCAGGTTTTCTTCATAATCAAAGCGATTAGTAGTTTACTTAGATGAAACATGGATTCACGCGCATTATGCAGTAAATAAATGTTGGCAAAGTGATAGTGTGCGAGTAGTATTGTCAAACAAAGTGCCGGCCAGAGTTTACTTGTTGTTCATAGAGGCGGAGACAGGTGTTTCATGGCTCAAAAATCAAAACGTCCGACTATCACTCACAAACGAATAGAAAAAATTTTCAAAAATACATCGAAACCCAACTTATGCCATGCTTATTACCAATGTCTATATTCCTTGAAATTACTCGCAGCGTATTTACCCATTCGGAATAATTCTAGCCATTGTAGGTGTTGGACATGTTTGACTGTAGTAATGTTCAACCATTTTTTTCCATAAAGCTCGAAGAGTAAAACACTCGAGAACTGCCACTGAAGGGCTTAGCAAAATTGCTTCAGGCTTAATATGTAACCGCAGTTTCGAACATTGCATTCGAATTTCCAAATTAGAATTCGTGTTCTGCAAAATTAGTTATGAGTAAACGCACGGCTCGTAACAGCACTCCACTCATAAGAACACTGGCGTCGGCGTGTGCGCCAGACTGCTTCCCCTTCTCTGTTCCTCCGGCATAAACACGACGGTGCTTCCACAGTGGCAAGGAAGAAATCAGTCCTCCTCCCTCCCCTTGTCAAACAGGGGCGGCCGGCAGGAAGGCGAGCCGCCATGCCACAGTTTCCGAGGTTTGGTTTCGAATCCCCTCTTGGGGATGAATGTTGAGTTTGTCCCAAAGGGGGGAAAATGTGGGCGGCAGATTTGCCGCCCCTCGGAAAGTGCCGCCCCGTGCGGCCGCACGTTTGGCACGTGCCTTGCGCCGGCCCTGCTGCAGTCACTAAAAACAATTCACAGTGACCTAAAAACCGTGTTCTCACTCGTAAACGCAACCCATACAACACGCACAACGGAAGTCAGCACGCTACTGGGCGCTGCGAGGGTGCGCCGTGACGTCAGCGGCGCGGCTTGCTACTGCGCATCCACCTCGTGATCCCTACCGTGTTTCAACCAACCGTGGTAAAAGTGATTCAGCTGAAAAGGCGTCTGTCACCACTCAGTGCTCATCCAGTTGCGATATGCAAATTCCAGCCTTCGTCGCCGATAAACAGCAGTCACCATGGGTGCTTAAACGAGCTGTCGGATACAGAGGTCCATACGCAGCAACGTTCCCTCATAGGTCGTTGAGGAGAAACTGTTGGAAGCCCTATGATAGGCCAGTTACCGAACAGTCGTGCGTGTATTCAGCCGTACACATCTCGCAGCTGTTGTTCAGCCCTGTCATCTATGGTACACGGTCCACACCGGATTTGTAGAGCGTCATTTTGCAATGTCCGGTATGCTTTAACGACTGCGGCACGCAAACGGTCTACAAACCGAGTCGTTTCGGAAAGTCGATGATGATGGCCTTTTGGACGTCAGATAAATCGCTCGTTTCCCATTTTACGACAACGATTGCACTGTATTCAATGTCTCCCAATTCACTTTATATGTCCTCCACTGTTACTTCTGCCACCTGCGGCCTGCGAGTGATTATGCAGGCTGACTTGACGTCGAAATAGGCGCTGGTGATATAAATGAGACTATACCGTGTATAAAGGATGTTTCTTTAAGCTGCGGCCGGCCGCGGTGGCCGAGGTGACTGAGGCGCTCCAGTCACGGTCAGCACGGCCACTACGGTCGGGGGCTCGAATCCCCCCTCGGGCATGGATATTTGTGCCGTCCTAGTCCGTAAGTAGTTCATAAGTAGTTTGTAAGTTTAGGGACTGATGACCCCGTAGTTAAGTCCCATAAGCTTTACAAACCTTTGAACATTTTAAGCTGCGGTGGACTGGTCGAGCGTTTTAAGGCGCCTAACTGCGGAACGCGCTGGAGCTCGCCGTCGGAGGTTCGAGTCCTCCAAAGAGCATGGCTGTATTTGTTGCCAAAGCATAAGTTAGTAAGCCTCGGGACTGATGACCAGAGTAGTTAAGTCCCATAGATTTACAAACATATGAATATTGTTTCTTTAACTTGAAACAATTAAATATAACGATAACGACGTATCTTACGGGAAAAAAAGTTCAGATGACAAGGTAATATTCGTAAGGTGGCATTTATTTGTGCTACAACTGGCAGTCTGCTAACCATCCCTCCTTCGTGGATGGGGTGGTCTTGGTATTTTCATATGGGAATCCCCTTCCCTTCCTGCCCCGCCATCTTTAATTGCATTTTTGTATTATAGGTCAAAAATTACGTACAGATTCCTCAAAACCATGGTTTTCAACTCATAGTACATGGTGATGTAATCCAAAAATATCAAGTATGCATGTTTTCTAATTAAAACCCGATGCTTCTTTCTACACTTCATTTATGACATAAATTGACATTTACATGGGTTATAGTTGACAGGGGTGAGCAATGCTTACGGAGATGTTTACGGCCGACTGCATTTGACATTTAATGTTCAAACATTATGTGAGTGTTGTAAATGTGATCGCACAGTACAAATAATATGGTTGAACACTTACATTCCTGGAAAATGAGTTGTCTCTTTCATACGAGATGGAGTGTGTTGAATCGCCAAAGTATCATACTTGTGGCGACTGTCTAATACTCCCCCCCCCCCCCGGCGAGGTGCCTGATTTCGTTGAGACTTAAAAAAAAAAAAAAAAAAAAAAAAAAAAAAAAAAAAAAAAAAAAAAAAAAAAAAAAAAAAAAAAAAACCTTATGGGACTTAACTACAGGGTCATCAGTCCCTAAACTTACAAAACACTTATGAATTACTTACGAACTAGGACGGCACAAATATCCATTCCCGAGGGGGGATTCGAACCCCCGACCGTAGTGGCCGTGCAGACCGTGACTGAAGCGCCTCAGTCCCCTCGGCCACCGCGGTCGGCTCGTTGAGTCTGCTAGCCTCTCACCATTGTGGAACTTGATCTCCATGAGTCCCCTTGCTACTCACCATCAGGGTGATTACACGATACGTGTGTGTCCCTAGCATGTGTAGGCCTACCTGTCACTATCACTTCGTGAGCATTTCACCTTTTAACAATGGTTGTAGTTGTACACTGGAGTACACACATTGCAGAGTTTATACCGAAGAGACAAGAAATCGATCTAATAATAACAATATATATACCTAAATTTACAGTTCAACAGCCGCCGAGGTGTGGCCGAGCGGTCTAAGGCGCCTTGCTGTGGAGAGCGCGTTTTTTTCCGCCGGGGCTTCGAGTCCTCCCTTGCTCAGGTGTGTGTGTGTGTGTGTGTGTGTGTGTGTGTGTGTGTGTGTTGTCCTTAGGTTAGTTTAAGTTAATTTAAGTGGTTTGTAATCGTAGGCAGTAATAACCACAGAAGTTAAGTCCCTTAGATTTACAAATATTTGAACATTTATTACAGTTCAGCACCAGTTATTGCAATTTTAAAACCGACCAAAAATTCATATTTAATTTCGCAAGTACGAAGGTTCCTATTTAAGTAAGTAAATACATACATTTTCAAAATATTCAGTTTTACGAACGTACCTGCTGAAACCCTAGCTATGTCCTGGGCATTCCTGCCACGGTTACGGTTTATCCGTAAAATTTATGGAAAGTTCAGCATTTAACGGTTTTATGGATGGACGGTGTTATTTTACGGGTTTGGCGATAAAAATTTTGAAACGTTCACGCTAGGTAATTACTCCACTTGCGTACAATCGATGCTTGCGTGGGTCGAAGGTAGGTGTATGGTAGTCGATAACTCGTTCTTTGACATGATTGCTACTTTTAACCGTGTGGTGTTTCTGTCGTCGTTGGATTGGAATTGAATTTAAAGCCGGGATAACAGTTCTTCCGTGTGAGTGTAGCTGTCGACATGCTCTGTTCCGCAAATGTTTTTCTTCCGCTCCGTTCGCTTGTGATTTTACTCGTATTCTTTGACCACGTGTGTGGTGTTATTTATTCACAAAGTTAGCGTTCCTGGAATTTTTCGACGTATTAAGGTTTATGTTATACCTTCGTGCTTCGAAGTTCTCTGAATTCCTTAGAATTCCTTCGTTCCACGTATGTGTGGCTTTCATCATGAGCATATTCTTTGTTCACGACGTTCGCGTCGTGTTACTTTAAGGTTTTATGGCTGTGTTTTTACTTGTTTTAATGAACTGTTTGACTGCGTTTTATAATTTTAAGTGACGTTCGGTATGCAGGTTAAAAAAAAATCAAATGTCTGTAAATCTATCGGACCAAACTGCATGGTCATCAGTCTGTAGCTTACAAACTACTTAAACCTCGGTAAAGTAACCTAAGGACAAAACACACACGCATGCCCCAGGGAAGACTCGAACCTCCACGGCGAGAAACCGCGAGCTCCGCAGCGAGGCGCTTTAGACCGCTCGGCTACTCCACCGCGGCTGTGCAGCTTCCTTTCGTTGATCAAGTATGTGGCGGGACATTTCTCTCGGAGACACTTTACAACGCTATATTCCTATTGTAAGAGTCATGAGTATATCGAAAAAGAATCACTACTTCCAGACATTTAATGATTCATATTCCTTCGATTTTCCGTGCATACTAAGAGCAAGAAAAGGAGAAAAATTTGCCGTTTGCACGGGATGTGGGTGTGGTATTAATATTTCACATGGTGAAAGAAACGATTTAAGTAATCATGTGAACGTATATTCGGAGGAAGGAAGATAACGCTTGTGCGACCACGTCTTGAGTATTGCTCAAGTGTTTGGGAGCCGCAGAAGATCAGTTTAAATGAAGAAATGGGAGCAGTTTAGAGGCGAACAGCTAGGTTCATCACTGGTAGGTTCGAACAATGCGCGAGTGCCACGTAAATGCTCCGGAAACTCAAAGAGGGATCGCTGGAGGAGGACAACGTTCTTTACGAAAAATTCTGTTGAGGAAATTTAGAGAGCCGGAATTTGAATCTGACAAGTGTAGACCGGTCTTCCTGCCGTCTACTTACATTTCGCCTAAAGATCACAAAGACAAGATAAGAGAAATTAGGGCTCGTACAGAGGCATATAGACATTCTTTTTTCCCTCGTTCTATTTGGGAGTCGAATAGGACAGGAAATGCCTAGTAGTGGTACAGTATACTCTCCGCCACGCGCTTTACAGATTGCGGAGTATATATGTATACGTAGATGCAGATGTAGAACAAGTATCGAAACGATAACAGTTATGTAATTAGGGCAGAGTTTTTGGTGGAACACAACAGTGCGGTTGACCATGCTGGTGCTTTATTTAAGATGATGTTTGCCACATCAGAAGTTGCGAAGAAATATAGCTGTGGTCGTACGAGAACAGCATACATATTTATCTAAAAATTGGATGTCTGACGTACATCAAAGCAATGAATATTGATTCACTCCCTCAACATAGCCCCTTTTATTGTTTGATACAACAATGCTGTTGCCTCCTTGAGTCCCCGGTTATCAATGTACGTAACTTGTTCTCGGCTGACGTTACTGATCAAAGTTTTGTATAAAGAGGCGGTTGTCTGTTGTAATAAACAAATGATGCACAATTCATAAATAAACACTTCATTTATGTGTTCTCTATAATAATACTAGCTGAAAGCCCGGCGTTGCCCAGGTATTTATTTCTTTCTTCCTGCCATTTTTCGGGTATATATTCATTTGTATAATGGATGGATGTCTAAAATCTCTTGGGAATACAGTTAGTAGTAAAGAAGTAATAGATTAAAACTTTGTGCGTGATGTGGCAGTTTTCCATGAACGTTACTGTTTATGTGCTCATATGTCATGAACTACGTGTCGGAATGTGATACAATTTAGAAGCTACATTCATCTATATATGTGTATACTCTTTGTAAAATTTCTTGTCGCTACAATTTGTAGTGTTCAAATTATAAATTGTAACGTCATACCGAGAGCCGTAGTTTTACTCCATGGACAGCGGAAAAGTAGTAAGCGAGAAACTTTTTTCCTTTCATTATTTTGCTGTGGTTGTCAGCGAGAAAAAGTTTAATAAAAGTTTTAAATTATGTTTAAAGTTTGTTGCAACTCGCTAAGTACTGTCATTCTCATACAGTGTATTTCGAAAGTCTCGCCGCATTATATGGCATTTTTTTGCGATTTCTATTGGTTATGACGTAATATCTTTTGAACCATGTGCCGTATGTGATTCTTAACCATGGAAAAATTATTACCTCACGGTAAGGAATGTGTGTCCCAAATTTGGTTGAAATCGGTCCAATGGTTTATGAGAAAATGAGCAGCATTGTCGCAAAATGCAGCAGTTTTTCGCGCATCTCATTGTTTATGACGTCATATATCGTCAACTATGTATCGTACGTGATTCTTACACTTACGGCGACCGTTATTATGAATTGAAGCTTACTTGTATAAAATTTGCGAAGGATTGGATCAAAACTGTAGATTTGTATGCAACACGTACACACATACGGAGGCTCTGTTTTATATATTAGATATTGCATCAGCAATGCTCTTTATATTTTATTACACAAAAAAACCTTTATACCACATTGCAACAGATTCCACCTCATTAATTTTTAGACGATTAACAGTTTTTATAAAAAATGGCATAATGGCATATTAAACGTAAGGTAAGATTTACCGTAGTCCTTATCATTAACTTCACAAATATTAAAAGTACAATAAGTATAACGCCTCTGTTGTTAACACTCTCCAAACCTACTACTGCTTTGACAAGACCTGTAGAATCTATGCCGGCTGGAGCAGTTTTGATGAAATCTTCAGGAAAACTGCAGCTTAGCCCAGCTGGTGATTCTGTGAAGTTTGATAGCGATCGGATCAAGATATTTATTGACATATAGGTAAAAGCTTATGTCTGGCTCTTGGAAAGACAGTTGCCCCCCTAGCGGAGGAAGAGGCAAACGTTTGAAATCATGTGATCCTTCTGTAACTGCAGTGCTGCTGCTTGGAGTGCTCGTGTCGTTTTCGGTACCCTGTTGAGACTACCGCTACGGTTGACTCTTTCTGCGCCAGGGGCTGTACTGTTCCCAGTGCCTGATACAAATGTTTGCAAGTTACCTTAGACTGTGATAACAGGCTGCTGCTTCAGAATATTTTCGTTAAAAAGTCTGCAGAATATCTTACCTCGGCTTGTTTGCGCTTGCTTCAACTCTAGCTGAGGCGCCGGCCTACCAAGCTTCTTTATTTCACACTTTTGCTCCAAGCTTAAGCCTGAGTTATTTGTTTCTAAAAGATACTTAACGTTGTCCATTTTCTTCGATAAAAAAACACCAAGAACAAATGAATATGCACATGAACAGTAAAACAGAGCAAGTGACTGATTACCCTGTTAAGTGACTGTAACAAAATGAATCTGTGATGAAGAGACAAGCTACCTTTGGGTCACGTGACACTGTAAAGCGCTGGCCGAGGGGACTGAGGCGCTCCAGTCACGGTCAGCACGGCCACTACGGTCGGGGGTTCGAATACCCCCTCGGGCATGGATATTTGTGCCGTCCTAGTTCGTAAGTAGTTCATAAGTAGTTTGTAAGTTTAGGGACTGATGACCCCGCAGTTAAGTCCCATAAGTTCTACAAACATTTGAACACTGTAAAGCAGCAACAGCACCCCCTCCTAACCTTACGCATGCGCAAAGGATGTTCTCAAAAAAAAAAAAAAAAATCAAATGTTTGTAAATCTATCGGACCAAACTACGTGGTCATCAGTCCGTAGCTTACAAACTACTTAAACCTAGGTAAACTAACCTACGGACAAACACAAACAACCATGCCCCAGGGAGGACTCGAACCTCCACGGCGAGCAACCGCGCGCTCCGCAGCGAGGTGCTTTAGACCGCTCGGCTACTCCACCGCGGCAAAGGATGTTCTCCCCGACAGCTTTTCAAACCGTTAAATATTTGTTATAACGAAGAGTATAAATGTCATTTACCCTCAAAATCACGATATATTTGCTAAAACGTCCAAAAATATGTGGCAAGTAACAATACAAAAATCATTGTTATTCCGTATCTATTAAAAAGAAGAATGGGTTTTAAAAAGTTGCTTGGAGTCGGTCTCGAACCCACTACTTTCGACAGCGCAGCGCGATGAAGCTAAGCACACGGTTATCAAATGTTCAAATGATTGTAGAAGTTATGGGACTTAACTACGGGGTCATCAGTCCCTAAGCTTACAAACTACTTATGAACTACTTACGAACTAGGACGGCACAAATATCCATGCCCGAGGGGGGATTCGAACCCCCGACCGTAGTGGCCGTGCAGACCGTGACTGGCGCGCCTCAATCCCCTCGGCTACCGCGGCCGGCCACGGTTATTCTTGCTATGTGGAGAGTAGTGACTTCATAATTATTCGGATCTTCTGAAGGCTTTTACAGTTGATGCGTCTTTAATTTGTAGTTATAAGTTATTTTATAAAATATGACGTATTTTTGATGAATCTTCAATGCACCAAAAACAAATATGAAGGGCGGATGCAAAGACCTTGTAAAAATAACTAGACTCCCTGACGGCGCTGCTGTCGTGGGATAATTTGAACATTCACCCGGCCGCCATTGTAGTGGCAAGCGTCATATAAATACAAGTGTTGTTAGCAGGTAAATCGTGTATTAAATAGCTACTGCGGGATATATACACAATTGATAGTCACGTCTGTATTGTTTGGCTATTGCAGTGTACATGAAGCACGATGGTGAAGAGCTGTTCAGCGTTTAAAATGCACAAATCAATTTAAGAAAGGAATAAAAAGATCGAATACTGTCTTCCCATTTATATTTCTCAGGAATACAATTAGCCCTACTACTTGTGTTCAGACATAGTTATTCTTGCTTAACAGTCTGTTAGTCAAGACAATATAGGATTAAATGAAATAAATAACAGAACATTTCGAATTTTTGTTTATGAAATTAATATTATCAACTTGTAACGCAGAATTTAAAGGTAATCTGCTTTACATATAGGTATAAAAAGTGAAAGGTGTTTGCAGAACTGTGTATAGTTCCGTATATGAGTGACACATAGCCACACTGGATGCACTTTGTGAAGTTGTACCCTATGACAATAGTTGTTGACTTTTGGGCAGTTCACGGTACTGTAAGGTATTTGGCTTACAGCATTAAATGCTAATATTCTTGCAACATACCCTAATGCTAATGTTAAATACATTAGTTAAGAAAAAGTTATGGCATACTTCATGTTCTTAAAAGGATTTGGTAGTGGCTGTGAATACAGCAACCTAAGTAAGAAGCTATTTTTCAGTTATGTATTTGATAGCATATTTCACTTTCACAATCGATTTTTAACATTAGCTGTTTCAGACAGCCCTGTCTGATTTTTTGATGCTATGAAATCTATATCTATAAATGTGAGTGTCTGTTCGGTGTACGCTTATCACGTCCGAACGACAAGACGCAGAGACTTCAATATTTGTACAGCTACTAATTTATACCTGAGGAAGGTTTTAGGCACGGTTTTATAGCGACCTTTGAAAAATACATTTACCCTTTGAAAATGGTTTTATTGGTTGCATTGTTGTTTGAGGGTTGGAGTGGAGTATATTGGGATGGAACGTTATCGGTGTATATAAAATTCTACGTGTGTGTGTGTTAATATCTCGCTCTGCGGCGAAAACTACAGAACTCAAACGCATGGTCTGTGATTGTAGTCCGAAGTGTCCCGTTGTACACCATAGCAGTTCCATGCCGACAGCTATAAGGGGGTGGAAGATGTGGTGGTTGAATGTCGTCAAATTATAAAAAAAAAATTTAAAAAAAAATCTGTCTGAAGGCCAGCGATGACGTTTGCGACTCTATAGCAAGGAGGTTACATATAGCGAAACGTGATGCCACAGACCATATCTTTGGTCTATGTGTGCTACAGTGTCTCTTTCTCTGTAAGGATAAGCATACGAATAAGGAAATATAAGATTAAATAAATAAAGCAGTAGAAAAGAAATTTCTTTTACTATATCTCTTTAAAAAAATCAAATTGACGTTAAGCGCATTACATCAATTGATCGATCTGTGATATTATTACTATCATTTTTGTTGAATTTCGTCATTGGATTCTTCGAAACGCGTGAATTTTTAGTTTGATTTGATCTACACTACTTACTTTCCCGATAATGTTGATTAAAAATGTTTGTTTCTAAAGAAAGTATTGTATTTCAATTCATCCTTCAAAACCAGTCTCATAGCACACTACTGAAAAATAGCTTATCTATCATAATCAACCAACATGCGAGCGGAGCCGCGGGTTTACAAAGATGTAAAAGTGTGAAACTCTTCCGAATGTTTGTACAAAAGTTTCACAATCGTAGAATATAGTGAGAAGGTGCCAGAACATCGTGTCTGACGATAAATCCCTCTCATATGCTGCACTTAAAACGCTAAAAAAACTATATGTTATAGTTCGGTTTCGTTAAAAAGAGGAAACGCTGTTGGCCAATTTCTGCACCGTCTGTGTTATAAATTTACACACAACCGATATTTTCTGTATATTCAAGGAGTCTGAAGCTGTTTTGTAGTTATATATTTCAATTAGACATAGTTTTCGTGACGTAACTCAAATGAATACTCTCTAATAAAAAGAATCTTACGCACATTTAAAGTTCGCGCGATAAGTTTGCCACCACAATGGCCGCCGAGGCGCTCTTCAGTTTGTCCGCTGTTTACAGTTGGCCACTTATGCGATTGTGGGGGCTTGGGCGGATGTTGCCTTCATGGAGGATTTGCGCATGCGCAAGGCGAGGTGCCTTTGCTTCGGGACCAATCGTGCGTATCCTCCAGGCTCGAGTAGCAAGGAAGTAGCGGAATTTCCCCTCGCCCCTCCCTGTCACGGGAGCGGCCATATGCTGCCTCCAGGGGATTCAGAAGATAACTTGAACCTCAGCCGCGCATGCGCATTTCTACGCTAGGGCCACTGCCGCCTATATTAAGGAATGAGGATAGGAAAGGAGGGGAAGGGAAAGTAAATGCGCACCAGGGAGGAAAGAAGGAAGAAAGACTCCATGACCTTGGGGCCCGGTGCTCGCCCGCACGTACTCACGAAAGAACCGTGAGCCCCCCGGGGGAGGGAGTTCAGAACACAATTTATTAAGGTGCACGGTAGTGGGTGAGTGTGGCGTGCAAAATCCGCGAAATAGAGAATTGAATATCCATAACAGAAGCTACATATTGTGTGACTTACGAACTTACCGAACGGTACATGTGAAAATACATTAATTGTTTCAAATTGCGATGCCTTCGTCCCTCGTCATTCAGACCCAGTAACGGTTAAGTCATGACAGCGTGTAATATTAACACAAAATGTATAAGGTTTTTAGATGTCAAATTGCGGCGTTTGACACGAGGAAACGGAAGTTATGAGTAGATGGAAGTTCGTTTATCGTTGAACCGTGAGAGACATGCTTCGCAGAGAGTTCCAGAATCATCTGCAGAACGTCGCATATGTTCAATACTATCCGTGCGAAGCCGGTACGAGTTGCTAGTTGGAAATAAAATAGCAAAAGATGAATCACCTGAAATTAGGTTGCTGTGCGTGAGTTTTACTAAAAGTCCTTTTCCAAATTTGGCAGGTATGATATTACAATATTCAGTCCGTTCATCTACTTTTCCCTTCTCTGTCCATATCCTCCTACCCCCTCTCTGTGTCAATCTGTTCCTGCTTCACTCATATGCGGTTGTTGCGAGGTGCTGTGGACCCAGACGTAGTACGGACGGACGATAATGATCGATCTCACTGAGCACGGATGGTATTGCATGTCTTGGACTCTCTAGGCCAGAGAGTCGGATTACATCACGTCAACATCCAACAACCACTCTCCAAGACTCGAGAGCAGCTGTACAGGATGAGTGGGCGCTATTGCTTCAACAAGAAATTGATGACATCATTCACAGCGTGCTTCTTCGTTGTGAGGCTTGTAATTCTGGCTGAGGTGGTCACTTTCCATACCGGTTACATTAACCAGTTGCCTGAATGTGTGTGTTACAAATCCGTGAAGTTGGGAAAAAAAAAAAAAAAAAAAAAAAACTAAGAAAACATTGTTGTCTACCGTTACACATTTTTCAACTCTTCCTGTCCTGTATTTCTTTTGAAGTTTTTAATAACATCTTATTATCTTGTTTTACGGTAAAATGAATACAAGGTTACAAAATTTCTATTTGTTGATTTAATTTCTGCCAGTAGTCGCGCAGAGTCAAGCGGCTGAGTAAAGGAGGAAACACATGCCGAAATCGGCCATTCTGTTTACGGGGTTCTAGCGCGGACACCAAAATCAGACATTCATATGCCTTGGGGACTCTCCACAACCAACCTCGTAGGGAGAACTAAACATATAAGAGGCTTATTTGTTAGAAATATCAATTTATAACTGTTTTATTTGTAGTGTGCAATCAAATTTAGGTTACTATACTCAAGTAATGTTTGAATATAAATATTAACCGTTACAGCACAGAGGCTTGCATTCACATCGTAAATGAACTGTGGAACAAAAACTGAGCGAGTTGCTTCAATGGTAACACACTAAACTCGCATTCGGGAAGACGGTGGTTCAAATCCACCTCTAGCCATCCCGCTTCCCGTGGTGTTGCTAAATCACTCCAGGGAAATGCCGTGATGCTTCCTTTGAAATGACACGGCCGGTTTCCTTCCCCATCCTAATCCAAAAATCCGAGAGTGACCTCCGTCTCTAATGATCACACTGGCTACGGGGCTTTAAACACTAATCATCCTTCCTCAGGGAAGTGTTATAGGGCCACAACTGTTCCTTATTTTTATAAACGATTTAGGAGACAATCTGAGTAGCTCCGTTAGACTGTTTGCGGATGATGCTGTCACTTATCGGTTAGTAAAGTCACCAGAAGATCAATAGCAACTGCAAAATGATTTATATATCTGCAAAAAAAAAAAGACTGGCAATTCAAAAAATGTTCAAATGTCTGTAAATCTATCGGACCAAACTGCGTGGTCATAAATGGCAATTGACCCTTAATAATGAGAAGTTTGAAGTTATCTATATGACCACTAAATCAGTCAAAACTACAGGCCGTAAATTCAAGTAAATACCTAGGAGTAACAATTACAAACAACTAAGATAGGAAAAAACACATAGAAAATATTGTAGGGAAAGCGATCGAAAGACTACGATTCGTTGCCAGAATACTTAGAAGAAGCAACAACTCTACTAAATAAACTGCCAACACCACATTTTCGCGTCCTATTTTGGAGTATTGTTGCGCATTGTAGGAACAGAGTACAGAGAAGGGCAGCCCGTTTTGTATTATCGCGATATAGAGGAGAGCGTGTCACGGAAATGATGCACAAGATGGGCCGGAAATCATTAAAAGAAAGGAGTTACTCGTTGCGATGAGATCTGTTTGCGAAATTTCTTTCACCAACTTTCTCTTCCGAATGCGAACAGATTTTTAGCACCAACCTGCATAGAAAGATATGATCATCAAAATAAATTAAGAGAAATCAGATCGAAAACGGAAAGATTTGGGTGTTACTTTTCCCGCGAGATATTAGAGGATGGAACTTTAGAGAAACACCATTAAAGTTGTTCGATGAACCTTAGGCCATGCACTTCAATGCGACTTGCAGAGTATTTATGTAGCTGTAGATGTTCTTCTTGTAAAGTCAAATGCATCAGCTCGGAGTTGTAGAAACAGGTACGCATGATATTAATCTTTAACAGCACTATCTACCACGAATGTAAACCAATGTTTTCGATCAAACTTACGTATTCTTTGTCTCAAGTATATTGTCCAATTTTTTCTAATAACCGTACCATTTCCCGATGGCCAAATTACGCATTGCATTATACAATGAATATTGTTGCTCTGTCTTCTGTATACAAATTAAAAAAAGAAATGGGCTCATGCAAATGTAGAAAAGACATCATCCTTACACCTGATCATACAGATGAAGTTAACGATTTTCGTAGTAAATATTCGCTCCATTTAATAATAGCTACATCTCACGGTGGATTAAACAAAGCAGAAAGTCACAATTTTCAACATGGCTATTGTCATCAACTGTGGATAGCACCAAATAAATAAGTACAACTTACTGGCTATGTAATTTACTGTCTTGATAGAAGTTATTTCTTATGATGAAGAATTAAAAGCAGCAATATGGACAGATAAAAGCTGAAAATATATCATATTTATACCAGTCATATTATCTACAGTTTCTGTCCATATTCAAATTTTATGTCAGAGAAAATTGTTTATAATTGTAATAAATTACGTTTAGGTAAAAACCATTCAGTTATAACGGGACGCAACGTCTTATTAGTTATTTAGAAACAAAAGAATTACTTGAACATTGTCGTTTACAATTATTTACTCTATTTATTATTATTATTATTATTATTATTATTATTATGCACTTATGGGCTCAATAGGACCACGTGAGGTTAAATAATGTGTTTCAACCTTTCAGAAGTCTCCTTCTTTCATGAGACCACGGTGTTCCAGTTTGATTTCCAATTTCCCTCTGACGAACTGTACAATCACATATTTTATGTATGAATGCTTGTCTATCTGTAACATCTGCCCGATATATACCGGCTACTTTAAGATCCTTCTTAATTGCAGCGATCCATTTAATTGGCTTAGTTTTAGCCTTTCTTCTGTTTTCGTAGAATTCTCCTACTTTTTTTGTCAGTCTAGTGGGTGCCATTCTTTTAAGTGCCAATAAAATTTAAGTTTTCGTATTCTCGTGTTACCATGTATGTGTGTGTATTCTTCTGTTTCCTTATTTCTTCTCAGCCTATAGGTTAATCATCAGTAATGTTGGAGCCTAATATTTTCCTAATAATCTTTCTTTCTTCCTGCTTTTTATTACAATATTGTTAGATAATATTTGGCAATGCGATGGAGAAATTATTTCTTAAATTAAAATTTATTTTGCAACACTAGTAATTATAATTTGAAAATACTTATCTCTTACATCTCTCATTTTTCTCGAAATAAATAACAGCTGCGTAAACTTCTAAAATGCTAACTGGAACTTATGTGAGTTGAAGGTCACCATCCGTAGTGTTGAATCGGTTTGCGGCCGCACACGATACTTTTTATTCCAGAAAGAATGCGCTTTGCTATTGCCCTCCCTTTCTTCAGAATTCCATTTTCTTAATCTTTAGATGTTTCTAATTGTAGAAACCACCACCACCACAACTTTATCACTTCATCAATCGGATGATAGAAGCATCTTGGATGAGTTAACTACCCGATCATTGAAATTTTTTTACTGCTCGTTTTGTACAAATTTTTCCTGCTTTCACTAGTTAACAGCACTTCCCCATACTTCATAGTAACGCCTTGTAACTCTCTACTTTTTAATACATCTTACGAAACATACAATTGAAAAATCAGGATATAATTGTTAATACAGTGCTCAAGTGAGTACGTACAGTCAGGACATAAAAATACAAAGTTTACAGCGGTAATTACATAGTGATATATATGTAATTACAACACTGGATTCACATGAGGGAGGTGAGCTGTTCAACTTCTCAAATCGCTTCATCAGATCCCAGGATAGCTCCTTTGAAAGACTACGGCTGCTTTCCTTCTCATCCTTGGCCAATACTGGATGTGTGTTCCATCTTTAATGACCTCGTCGCCCAGTTTCTTTTGATGTATAAGCTGACGCGTGAGGAAATTCACAAGGGAAGCCATGGCGTTGGGATCACGGCTTTACTTCAAAGTTTATCTCCTTTTAGTGGGTCATGAAAACAACATCACGTGGAAGTAGTAATGTGAACTACTCTAGCAGATCCGAGAAAATCTCAAGAGAAGTTTTACGCGTAAGTTATATAGCCTATGTGCCTAACTGCTGGACGTTATAGAGTTCCCGGAGGTCAACCATCCTCTGTAGTACAAAACTGAACGAAAACCTAATGGACCAATATAGAATAGACATGATTCCACGCCCACAAGAAACCAGTCTACCGGAAGAAAGATATTAAAAAACTGGTTCAATAGCGATCATTCGTCGCGGTAGTTCAGCGTGGTCCGTCGCAAAGCCAGTCGACCTCTATAACAAAAAAACTAGGCCAATCACTCCTCGAGCAGTATAGAACAAACACGATCCCACATCCCCATAGAAACTATCCGCCCTAGAAGAGATCAAAGGAAAAAGTATTCAACGTTGGAGCTTTATGAGAAGAACATGGATGCGGTGACGATTTAACTCCAACTATATATTAAATTTTTTCCATTTTTTCATCGCTGGTCATAGCATTTAATTTATATGGCATTTCAGAGGGTATGTAATTTAAAACCCTTTTGTATTTGTATGAATTTTATATGTTTCCACTTATTTAAAATTTTAATTAAGCCGCTATGGAGTGACCGAGCTCTCTAAGGCGTCTTGTAGCAGAGCGCGTTGCTGCTGGCCGTCGGGGATTCGAGTCCTCCCTCGGGAATGGAGTGTGTGTTGTCCTTGGCGTAAGGTAATTTAAGTAATTTTCCTAGGAACTGATGACCAAAGCATTTAATTCCTTAGATTTAGAAACATTTGAATTTTAATTAAATTTTCAAGTATGAGGGACAGGCTTGGAAAGTCCAAATCAAACGTCGATAAATAATTATGCGAATGAAGTTATTTAGCAATAGTAAGTTACAGTGTGCTATACCATAAGAGTAATGTAGAATTACTTATCGGATGTGCTCTCTACATCACTCGTTGTAATACGATATATGTCATATAAATAAGAAGAACATAACTTGAAACGCATCTACTATAAGGAAATAATGTAGTTTTTCCATATCTAAGGTGAATGTTCAGAGTTTCTAGGGGAAAACGCACGTCGTTGAAATCTTGAAAAATTTCTTCCGACAGTTTGAATGAAACTTATGAGTAACTCAAGATTTTGCCAAATATAGGTACGAAAATTACAGAACCATCAGTTTAATAAGTCACGGGTACAAAATTCGAAAACGAATTATTTACAGAAGAATGTAAAAGCTGGTAGAAGCAGACCTCGGGAAAGATCCGTTTGGATTTAGAAGTAATGTAGAAATACGAGAGACAATACTCACCTTAGGATTTATCTTAGAAGATAGATTAAGGAAAGGCAAACCTATATTTCTAGCTTTTTTGATTTGGAGAAAGCTTTTGACAATGTTGACTGGAATACACTCTTTCAGATTATACACTCAGCAGTGGCAAAATATAGCTAACGGAAGGTTATTTACATCTTGTACAAAAACCAAATAGTAGTTATTAGAGTCGAAGGGCATGAAAGGTAAAATGGTAGGGAAGGGAGTAAGACAGGGTTGCAGCCTTTCCCCAATGTTATTCAGTCGGTACATTGAGCAAGCTGAGAAGGATTTCAGGTAGAAAATTGGAGAATGAATTAAGTTCAGGGTGAAGAAATAAAAACTTCACGTTTTGCTTATGACATCGTAATTGTGTCAGACACAGAAAAGAACCTGAATGAGCACCTGAATGGACAAGATGAAAGTTACCAAGAGCAAAACAATAGTAATGGAATGTAGTCTAAGAAAATCAGGCGATGCTAGAGGAATTCGATTAGGTAACGAAATAATATAGATGGTGGTTGAGTTTTGTTACTTAAGCAGTATAACAACATACGTTGGTCGCAGTATAGATTATATAAAATGCAATATGGCAATGAGAAGAAAAGCGTTTCTGAAAAATGGGTATTCTTTAGCATCGAATATTAATTGAAGTGTTACGAAGTTTTTTCTAAATGTTTTTGTGCGTAGTGTTGCCTAGCATAGTAGTGAAACATGGGCGATAAATAGTTCAGACAGGAAGAGGATAGTAGCGTTTGAAATGTGATGATACAGACGAAAGCTGATAATTAGGTCGGCACATCACGTAGCTAATGAGGAGGTTCTGAACAGAATTGGGAAGAAAAGGAATTTCTGACATAACTTGACTAAATGAAGGGATAGATTGGATGGGCACATCCTTAGACATGAAGGAATCGTAAATTTAGAATTGCCGGGAAGTATATGGGGTGAAAATCGCAGAGGGAGAACAAGAGACGAATACAGTAATCAGGATCAAATAAATGTGACTTGCTGTTATGAGGAGATGAACAGGCTTGCTGAGGACAGAGTAAGGTGGACAGCTGCATCAAAGAAGTCTCAGGACTGAAGACCACAACAATAACAGGTGTTAAATGGAGATGTACAGTGGAATGGTTTTCAATAGGATCTTCACGTTCGTTGTCAGTCAGAAATGAATAGTTATGAAGGCGCTTTACAAAGATTTTTACTTGTCGATAGAAATTAAGTTCGCATGTTTGGCAAATATGTGTACATTTGGAGGCATGACTTCAACTGTAAAAGCTGGAAGACCTACGTCATCGGTAAAGATAACATCGTATAAAACAGGAATCGCCCCTCGCCCCCCCCCCCTCCCACACACACACACACAACAAAACGTTATAAAGATGAATGATTTCTTTCCCAAATAATGAGGCATAACGCTGGTTAAAAACAAACCGTAAAGTGTTTTTAATTCTAAGGAACCAAACTACTCTGATCATCCGTCCCTAATCTAGATTACGAACTACTTCAACTAACTTCTACTAAGGACAACAAACACATCCATGCCCGCGGGAGAAATCGAATTTCTAACCGAAGCGGCCGTGCGATCCGTAACGTGGCGCCTCAGACCGCACGGCCATTCACGTGCGGCACTGTAGATCCATGTGGAACGTTTCCCAGACTTAGAACAAGTTACGACATTTGGAAACACTATTGTTAATTTCTCAAAAGTTTGTTGAACCTTTGGTCCAAACTTTCCCATGGTCTACAAATGTTCAAATGTTTGTTAAGCTTAAGGGACTTAACTACGGGATCATCAGTCCCTAAACTTACAAACTACTTATGAACTACCTACAACTAAGGACGGCACAAATATCCATGCCCGAGGGGGGATTCGAACCCCCGACCGTAGTGGTCGTGCGGACCGTGACTGATGCGCCTCAGTCTCCTCGGCCACCGCGGCCGGCTTTCCCATCGTCTAATAATTCACCAGACATCATTATCGCGTATTGCGCTGTGTGTGACTGCGTTACCTTCTTCGTGTCGTGCATTTTAACAAATACAATCTTTTATTTCTTTTAGCATGAGTTTTGTCGTAAGTTTACTGCTATTAATTACTGCTATTAATTACAAATACTTTGTCAAAATTATGGATCACTCCCTTCGCCTGCTGCTGAAACTCTCTTGCATCTTCCAGGCCCCTTCCCAAGTCACAAGTTCCCTATTACGTATGTCATGATCTTCCTCTGCCGAATCCTGTGCCATTGTTTGAATTTTTTGCCTACAAAAGTAATGCTTTGAAGATGAAGTCGTCGGGTTGAAATTGGCCCGAGCAGCCAAAGGCCACTCCTGTAAAATCCTTTTTGTTACCGGAAAAGTAAAATCAAACTTGCGTATCATTGCCAGAATCTGATATTGAAATGCGATTGTCGAAGACACAAATAAATAAAATTGACGAAAGTTGATAAAAATGTAACTTACCTGCAGATGATTTTTGTGAGTCTCCACTAAGTGGTCATTGAGCCACGTATTAATTAGTGCATATGAGATTCCATGTGAATAGTTCTTTTACGAGTATTACTACTCTTGTTTTCATCTCCAACGGAATGGATTCGTGTGCCGCGCCGGAATAGCCGAACGCACATACATCCTAACCAGGCAATCAACCTCCAGGGAGGACTTCACAGCATATCTCACAATTCAGCACCATATGTTAATGCGTACTAAAAAAATATAAAGAGAACTTTGCAAACTTTTTAATTAAAACAATAATGTAAACTAACAAAAGAAAGGAAAATTATTTACACAGGAAAGGCGGTATCCAAAGGACATAATTCTGATTAACACCCTTTAGACATGAAGTAAGAGCATATTTGATGAAGTAAGTGAAAGTAGAGAAGAACGTAGTTTAAAGGACTACCTATACTAAAAATCACAAGTTCAGTTTTTGGTGTTTAGTTTAATTTTCAACATTGAAGAACCATTGAAGAAACTGGATAGTATCTGTATTATTATACACTTTTCCATTTAACAGAAGTACAAATTTTGTTAGTTTTGAGACGAAAAATATAGTCTCACCTTCACACAAATGAAGGAAGAAATTATTATTATTTTTTTCTGTATCCTATTATACTGAGCCAAACAAGCAGTATAATTCTATGGATGTGGAGAAAAAATTTGGCTCATACAAGAAGTTTTCTTTTTCTTTGTCAAAGTGGAATGAAAGATTGAAGTACAGATACAGTTTCTACGCAACACATATAATTTCAAAGTGGCAGTCTGAAGCCGACGCCGAATAAGGCGACCATGGCGACCTCGCCTCCTACTTGCGTGTTTGCAGGAGAGCTTCTGTGAAGTTTGGAAAGTAGGAGGCGAGGTACTGGCGGAAGTAAAGTTGTGAGGCGGCATCGTGAGTCGTGTCGGGATAGCACAGTCGGTAGTGCGCTTGCCCGCGAAAGGCAATGGTCCCAGGTTCGAGTTCCGGTTCCGGCACACAATTTTAATCTGCCAGGAAGTTTCATATCAGCGCACACTCCGCTGCAGAGTGAAGTTTCATTCAGTAATAAAGTTATTCACCAATCGCCATCGGATCTGCATAAATCTTTGGTGTATCAATAATGTAGTTTCTTCAGCATGACTCACAGTACACGAATACATATTTTAACAGACTTTTGTAACTGCATTATGCATTCTGGAGTCATGACATTCATTGTCTGCAATAGTCGAAGAACAGGGAGTCACCTTCATGTTTGTAGGACAAATAAATGATGGAAGATGTATTTCAAAAAATTTCCACCTACACTATTCGTTCTTGTTAAATTATCGAAGTCTCATCGCTATGCAAGTTAACTCCAAATGGGACCTTCCTCCGTGTCTTCATCTCGAAATGTCAAGGTGCAAAGTAGTTCCGTGTACCTTACCACATTGCATGTATAAGAAACATCGCAAATTACGCCAGGTATTCAGTTTCTGAAAAACTGTAAGCGTTTCTTCGTTTACTTGTGAATAGTACAGTATTTTGATCTAATAACTAAATATAATTAAAATTAGTAGGTAGTCAAATAACATATTAAATTCATTTAAACTTCATGCAAATACACATGTTTTTTTTTAAATTATGTAACCTCTCATGTGTCTCATAAATTGAATGATATGACGAGCGTTGCCGCGGTGGAGTAGCCGAGCGGTCTAAAGCGTCTCGCTGCGGAGCGCGCGGTTGCTCGCCGTGGAGGTTCGAGTCCTTCCTGGGGCACGTGTGTGTGGGGCATTTGAACATTTGACGAGCGTTGACAAAAATATAGATCACAAATTAAGTTAGAACTAAAGTCGAACTGTCGCCTCATTCATGTTCATTTTACAAAACTCAATGTTCCTCGGCTAATTCGTTTATTTCCGGTCGTGAGAGCATATTCGTTCAGAGTTGATCTATGGGATCTTGCTCAGTTTATAGCTACAGACAGCCGACCAAAGGTGTTTTCTTTTTATTTTATTATTTGCTCTTCGGCTAATCCGGTCTTTGCGGACGAGGGATCGTGTTTTGCTTTATACTGATTGTTTAGTTCTTGCCTCAGCTAGTATTTATGATTTTTTTTTAATTTCTTAACAGAGGACGGCAAGCCCTCTGGTGAAACATCTGAGTTACCACGCCAGCAACACTTGATTACTATGTACTCTAACGTCCAGCACCTACGAACTGATACATAAGCTACATAACTGACGCGTAAAACTTATCTTGCTACTTTCTTGGAATTCCTAGATTAGTGAACCTTACTACTCGACATTATCTTGTTTTAATGGCCTACTGCCGCGGCGGAGTGGCCAAGCGCAATGAGGCGCTATGCTCCGACGCGCGAGGCCGTTCCCCGTCGAGGTTTCGAATGCCCCCCTCGGGCTTGAATGTTTGTGTCGTCATTAGTATAAGGTAGTTCATAAGTAGTTTGTAAGTTTAGGGATTGATGACCCCGCAGTTACGTCCCTTAAGCTTCACAAACATATGAACATTTTTCAAATGTTCAAATGTTTGTTAAGCTTATGGGACTTGACTAAGGGGTTATCAGTCCCTAAACTTACAAACTACTTATCAGCTAGCTTATCCTAAGGTCGGCACAAATATCCATGCCCGAGGGGGGATTCGAACCTCCGACCGTAGTGGCCGTGCAGACCGTGACTGAAGCGCCTCAGTCCCCTCGGCCACCGCGGCCGGCTGAACATTTTTAATGGCCTTCTAAAGGTGTACAAAATTTGAAGTAATTCTGTAGTGCCAACATCGTGGCCTCCCCTTGTCAGGTACACTTTCTAGCACTAACGCAATAACACCTAGAGAACTTGGGACAAATGATATCAACCACTGGTTATGGAGATGCTCTTCAAAGCACTGTACAATAATGCGAATAATCGTCTTGTATCTGAATGACATCTAGATAAATTGCTCCATGCAATTTAGGTAAATCACGGAAAACATAAATCTGAATAGCCGGACGATTTGAACCGCAGACCTTCAGAATGTGAACTGTTCCATTAGAGCTGGCCCCACTCGCTTAGTATCAAGGACCACCCTCACCGCAAAGTCGTGAGTTGTGCGGCAATCTCTGCTATCATATCCCTTTGCTAACGACCTGTTGTCGATAGTAACCATGTCGCGACGACCACAGTCAAGTGGGATAAGGACAGTAAGATTGTGGTTATAACTTCTTGGCTACTCAGTGTTTAATACATAGGGGTAATGGCAGTTATCTTTACAAGCATGCGTTCATTCATTTTATTACATGAAATTACTGTCAGCCAACAGTTGCAGCATAGGCTCTATAGAGGTAATACTGTCTTACTTTTCTAATTACTTTGTCCTTAGCTGTTCTTTTCATTCATTTAGGTCTATAATACCCACTTCGTTGATCTACGAAGCCATTTCATGATTGTAATCAATTATGTTAACAGATAACTTTATTTTCTTAAGAGTTTAGAAGATGATGCATGTGTTAGATAATTTAAATGAGAAAAATTTACCGCGGTGGCCGAGCAGACTAAGGCGCTCCAGTCACGGTCTGCACTGCCACTACGGTCGGGGGTTCGAATCCCCCCTCGGGCATGGATATTTGTGCCGTCCTAGTTCGTAAGTAGTTCATAAGTAGTTTGTGAGTTTAGGGACTGATGACCCCGTAGTTAAGTCCCATAGACTATACAAACATTTTTTTTTGAGAAAAATTTAGTAATGAAAATGCTCTTTAGCAGCATTTTTTTTAACCTAAATGTCTCCTTTCAAATTAAGTATTTTATACTTTGTGTCAATGAATCATTCTATTCCAGTTTTGTCAAATGTTACTGCGGGCAAATTGCCAATTATTTTTGGGTCACCAACCGTTTTGCTTTTTCCATAGACCATTTCTTGTAGGTAATGAAATTTGTAACACTATCATTCCCTCTAATGTACACAAATTAATTAATGTGATGTACCAGTAACCAATTTACAGTGTTACTTTTGTGGAGTGGATCCATGCCGAAGCAGTATGCCTGTCGTGTAGTTGGTTTCGTAGCTTGCTGTCAGCAGGGCAACTACATTCCCTATCCACCTCTACCTGCATAAGTTACCACTTCAAAAGTTACGGTGAAGAAGGGCATCAAGTAACACACTCGATGAACATTGAACATTTATCGGTAACATTAATAAAGAACACAATGTGTGCACGGTGCCAAGGTCAACCAACCCAAAGTAAGGCTCATTTGCCGGCCGCGGTGGCCGAGGGGACTGAGGCGCTTCAGTCACGGTCTGCACGGCCACTACGGTCGGGGGTTCGAATCCCCCCTCGGGCGTGGATATTTGTGCCGTCCTAGTTCGTAAGTAGTTCATAAGTAGTTTGTAAGTTTAGGGACTGATGACCCCGTAGTTAAGTCCCATAAGCTTTACAAACGTTTGAACGTTTGAAGGCTCATTTGACAGTATTATGTTAAGAATTACGACAGGTTTGTTAATCTTATGGGACTTACTTGCGGGGTCATCAATCCCTAAACTTACAAACCACTTATGAACTAACTTATACTAAAGACAGCACTAACGTCTATGCCCTAGGGGGGATTCGAACCCCCGACGGGGAACGGCCTCGTGCATTGTAGCATAGCGCCTCAATGCGCTCGGCCACTCCGCCGCGGCAAATACGACAGGAAAAACATTACTGTGATGCGAAATTTTGCAATCGGTATTCATGGTACAAGATAATGGCATTTGAACATTTCTTGTGTGTCTACGATGTCCAGTAGAAATCTAATCTCTGCACCTCCAGGACGCTCATTTTAGTCGCCCTCCTAAAGCAAATGGTGAGTCATTAGCAGTTTACATTTATCACGTCATAATTGGTAATGTAACACTTTCAAACCAGTCTTACTAGAAATTGAACTAGCCACCTCAAGGAGTTCAGTGTAAATCGTATACTGTGTAGCTTTCGTATATAGTAATAGCATTGACAACAACCCATTACTATGTGCATGTAACGCCAGATGCATATATTCCGAAGGTTATTCTTAACCACATAGCCGCGGTGGAGCAGCCGAACGGTATAAAGCGTCTCGCTGCGGAGCGTGCGGTTGCTCGCCGTGGAGGTTCGAGTCCTCCCTGGGGCATGAGTGTGTGTGTTGTCCTTAGGTTAGTTTACCTAGGTTTAAGTAGTTTGTAAGCTACGGACTGATGACCACGCAGTTTGGTCTGATAGAATTACAAACATCTGAACATATTTTAACCACATATTTTTCAAGTTGGTGGTTTGATGCTAGTATTTTATATTGTTGGATTTTCCACATTTTTCCACTAACGTTGTTAGGTGGTTCCTCTTTAGGAAACTAGCGCCTATGTAACTAGCAATGATATAGAATTTCGGGAATTTTTTTAACCTGTACTTAACTTTGCTTATGTTGATCTGTGCGTGCATATTACCTGGACGCACGGTTTGGAAATCTTCGTAGTGATATTGCCTGAACTTTCGTTTAGAAGTGATAATATTCTTTTTAGGAAAAAATACCATTGCTTATCTGTTTATTTAAACAAGTTCCATCTTACAAAATTTCTTCCATTTAGTCAGCGTATCATACGACAGCAAAGCCTAGATGGTTCCTTTGAAAAGGCACCGTCGATTTCTTTTCCCATCCTTACCCAAAGTTCCGAGTGCCAGCTCCGTCTCTAATGACACGCTGTCGACGGTACGTTAAACCCTAACCTTCCTTCCATTTTGCACGACAGCATCAATATATTTACCTTCCATATGAATCTGCTAGTTGGCGCAGTGTCATTTTGCCTCGATTTTTTGGAACTGGGAAGAACTGCGATAAATTACTAGGAGAAATCGTAGGTATTCCTGGTTCCAATTCGTTTGTGCTCACGCAGCGTCACATATTTTCCGCTACTGCGCCATGCAATTTGTTTGTGATACGTTTCTTTCGCATAGCGCCGCGATAGTTATTAGATTTAGATATTAATATCTCCTTAAATACGTGAGGTTCTTTAATAGTTTGTTTTCGGAAATCTTACAGTCTGTGATCAATGAGGTAAACATATCGACACACCAGGTCGGAAATACCCGTTTGGTAAAACAGCGTGTTACGCTGCGTGAAGAAGTCCGAAACTGCTTGCCGCACTTCCTCACTGGGCAAGAATCGACGAGCATTCGAGGGCCTTGTTAGTGGACCGAAGGCCAGATAATCGCATGGGGAGGGGTCAGGATTGTAGGTCGGCTTCTCGAGTGTCTCCCACTTGTTGTTGTCCGGAATGGATGAGGCTGGCCGCCAATATCGACCGGCGCCTTGAGTCGAAGGGCGAACAGGATGGCACTTGTCGCGCCATTTCACGACCAAGGTTTCCGACAGACTTGCTGCCCATATACATCCCCCATTGCGCAGTGTATGTCTGTCTGTGTTTGTCGTTCATCAGCCAAGAAAACAATAACAGTACGGTAGTCCTGTTTGTACGCAATTTCTAGTAATTTTGCCGTAGTTCACGTTTTCACTTTTATTGCGCGCACATCGAAATTATACGAGTTCGACACTGATCTCTAGCCCAAATGTTTGTGATTATATACCCGCATCAGAGTCGTGCCTCGCTGAGTATACAAGAGGTGGACGAAATAATATGAACACCTGACAAAGACGACCCACCATTGACTTTAAATACAGCTCCTGTGCTCTTAGAGAAACAGATTCTTTAAGTGTCTTTACAGTTTCCAACAGAATATTATCAATTTTTTCTGGCGAAATATCCGCCAATTACTTCGAAAATGTTGGACCTGTAATTTGGTCTTTACTCTCTGCTTTAAAACTTCCCACAACGGTTCAATTATGTTAAGACATGGCGATTTTGCTATCCAGGGAAGAAATTCGATGATTTTGTGATGCTGTACAAGACACACCTAAAACCTTTTGGCTGCGTGTGTGGGCACATTATCATTTTTGAATATGACAGTATTTGTTAGCAATATGTTAGTCGAAATAAGCAGTTTCTGCCAATGATGGTGAGATATTGATTCACAGTTAAAAATGTTCAAGTGTTTGTAAAGCTTATGGGACTTAATTGCGGTATAATCAGTCCCTAAACTTACAAACTATTTATGAACTAACTTATTCTAAAGACAACACGAACATCCATGCCCTCAAGAGGATTCGAACCTCCGAGGCGGGAGGCCGCGCGATCTGCAACATGGCGCTCCAGACCGTTCGGCTACTCCCGCGCGACGATTCACAGTTATTCGTCCAGTAAAGGTAATGAGAAAAAAGAACACTTCAAACCACGATATACAGGGTGTATCATAAATGAGGACAAATATTTCGTGCAAATTGTCACACACTGAGATACAATCATAAATTCGTTTTCTGTATGTTCGTATGTGAATAAGTGACAATGCAATTGAATGGTAAAAATATGGAAATATGAAGTGAACTTTTGGGTGTTACTGTGCACTGACTTTGGCCAAGGGGACAGATCGGCAACAGGGCACAAATTCATTTCTCTTTGCCAAGTAGCCACGATACGTAATACCGGTCAGTGATAATGGTACGATAGAGATGTGAGCACTGTAAATTATTGTTCGCAGTGTCACGCAGACTGTCGTTTGATGCCGCATCCCTCGCCTTCTCGTGAGTGGCTAGACTACCTCCAACACTCGCATGTTTTGCCCTGTTGCCGATCTGTCCCCTTGACCAATGTCGGCGCACAGTTGTATCCAGAAGCCCACTTCATGCGTCCAGGTTTTTACAATTCAATTGTATTGTCATTTATTGACGTAGGAACAGGCGGAAAACGAATTTATGTTTGTAGCTTAGTGTGTGACAATTTGCAGGAAATATGTTTGCTCATTTGTGACTCACCCTGTAGATGTGCAAATCATAATCTAATCTCCCTCATGCTTTACTGTAGGAAGTAGGCAAGTATTTTCGTTAGCTTTTTTAGGGGTTTTTGTTACATAAATTCGGTAGTTTGTATGGAGCAATGTAAACGATGATTTATTGCACTGTACCACAGACTCGGGTCATCAGGGGTCCAGGTTTTATGATCATGGGACCACTTCCTTCGCAACTTTACGTTTACTTCCATTATTAAGGGTTCATCTGTAACCCTTTAAAAATGCTAAACTCAAAATATACTGTTTTTATCGAAGTGAGTGCTGTGTTTTGCAGTAGATTTTACCGTAATAGTTTTCCTTTTCTGCCTTCAGTCGTTCTTAATGCATGTTGTTCAAGATGTTCAAATGTTTGTAGAGAATTAACTACGGTGTCATCAGCCCCTAACTTACAAACAACTTACGAACTAGCTTATACTAAAGACGGCACAAACATCCATGCCCGAGGGGGATTCGAACCCCCAACCGTAGCGGCCGTGCAGACTGTGACTTGCACGCCGCAGACCACTCGGCCACCGCGGCCGGCAATGCATGTTGGTCGCTGTCAGTTAACTTCAGGTTTAGCCCACTATTCTTCTTTCCCAATGATATTTTAGCTTACTTTGTGTTCGCGGTCACTATCGTGGATATAGTCGATAGTGCAAAGTTAAAAAGTGCAGCCGTTTACGTCATAGATGCTCCCTCTAATTGCACACTACTTGGCTTGAGAGATCATGTATTTTACCTACAAATTGTGTTGACCATCACAGAACAAGACGTATAATATAGTGCAAGGGAATGGCACAAGACTTCGTACATCAGTTCAGCTCTACGGTTGCGTTTTAGAAGGATACGACATGGGTATCGGATTTTAGAAATTCTTTATATTTATGTTACGTGATGTTCAGTACGTAAATAACTATCAGCCAAAGCCATTCGACTTGGGAGTTTTTCAAAGTACACGTAAGTACCAATAATTAAAATAGCTACAGTATCTGTCGGTGTAGCTTAGGTGATTGCCGGGCGCCGTGGCTCAGCGCGTTGGTCAGAGTGCTGAACGCCCTCTGTAATAAAGAAAGCTGAGCCTAGAACATATCGAGCAACAACGAACAAACACGATCAGTGACAACAAGGAACAGAACAAAAATTGGTGACAGTGTTCTGGCCTCACCTAAAACGAAGGTTGAGTAGGTTAGCTGTTTGGAAAGCCATTAGTAACTATGGAGACGACTTTCCAAAAACAGCGTCGTAGCTCTCCACAAAATCAATAAGCAAAGACTACCATCGTCAGCAAATAGTGAATACAATAATGTAAAAAAAATTTAACATAGTTTTTTTTTCTTTGAAACCATCGTTATTAATATCATTTTATAAAATATAGAAAATTACGAATACACATATCACGTGCATTTTCCCTAAAAATTACCATTAGATATTAAATTTGTGTAAGTATTCGAAAACAACGGAAACAAATCTGTCGCGGCAGGATACGAAACACCGACCCTTTGGTTGTAACGCCACAACGCTACCACCGAGCTACTGCGACAGATGCTGGAAGAGATTTAATTATTGGTACTTATGTGTACTTGCAAAACTTCGAAGTCGATATTCTCGATAATTTTTTAGAGTTGCGTCGAATGGTTTTGTCTGATTGTCACTTCAGTTCTGAAGTTCACGTACCATAAGTATAAAAAAATTCTGTGAACACGTACGTAGTGGTACCAGCTTACAACCAAATGTTCAAATGTTTGTATAGATTACGGGACTTAACTACGGGGTCATCAGTTCTTAAACTTACAAACTACTTATGAACTAGCTTATACTAAAGACGGCACAAACATCCATTCCCAAGGGGGGATTCGAACCCCCGACCGCAGCGGCCGTGCAGACCGTGACTGGCACACCGCAGACCGCTCGGCCACCGCGGCCAGCAAACTTGCAACAAGATGTAGTGTACTGCATAGTGGTGGTATTAATTTGACCACCCCTTGAACGTTTCAGCAGCTCAGCAGCGTCCTCGAACGGAAAAATTTTGATCGGCCCTTATAATATGACATGCATTCTTAGTTTTGCAAACGGTCACGTTGATATAGGAGATTCTTGTAAGTGTCTCCATTCTGAGTAGTCACACAACCACAGACTGCAGCTCAATTTAAAAAAAAATCTTTTATGTAATTATGAATTAGAATATAGAATAAAGTGTCCACCATGTAACACTAAACATATGCACATAGCATGAAAACTAATTAGTTCCACATCATTTTGTTAAAATAATAGTTCAAGCGATCTATATCACATGTAACCAAATGAATAACTAAGTAGTGCGCATTAAAATAACGAGAAATTTTCCATGTGAATATTTCCCTACACTTGCTCAATGCTTTCCACTGGAGCAAAGTAATAGCATATTAATCAAACAGCAGTATTTAGTATTTAAAAAATAATTATTTCATTCCTGTACCAAGCGAAATGAAAGCGTGTTTTACGATGAATATGATTAGTTTCACCGTTGTGCATAGCAATACGGGGCCCCCAGTGAAACTCACTGTTTAATAAAACGGCGTGTTATTGTTTATGACAGAGAGCATTAATGTTTCCCAGCGGGAGATGTGAATTCGTTGGAAGGCATGAAACGTTTACAAAGCGGACATTGCAACCAAATGATAACGCTATTGCATCTTTTGGAGAAGGCTGCTGTACTGTTATAGACCATCTCGTGAAGGAGAAGCGTATCAATAAACTGTTCTTCTGTAAAACACAAACATTCATAACAAAAGTAGTATCTCGAAGGCAGTATTCCCTGCATTAAATGGAAAAGTATGACGAGGAGAGCCTGAAATTATGCGACTGAGACCTGGAAGTCCTTTTGAGCAAGCACTGTTTCTATTTCTTGAATGGAATTTCCACTTTGCAGCGGAGTGTGCTCTGATATATAACGTCCTGGCAGATGAACTGACGACCTGTCCTCACACGTGGTGCTAGCGGAAATTAAGCTATGAGGACGGAGTGTGAGACGGACTACGGTACCACAGTTAGCAGAGCGCTTATCCGAGAAGGTCATAGGTCCCGAGTTCGAGTCTTGGAACGTCAGACCGTTGTAATTTGCCGGGATGTTTTACTGTTTCTCTTAATTAATGTCTAATTATTTGAAATGTGGTTTTCATCAAAACTAACGAAGTGTGCGCTATTTGACCTTGAAATGACATGGATTCGATCACATCAACTAGTCTGATAGTTATAAAAGGTCAATCAAAGTTTCGATATGTAATGTTCTTCGTTTGTAATGAGAAAATTGCAACTAAAACTATGAGAAGAAAACGTTTTGCTAGACTGGGATTTAAATAAGCGCATGGGAATAGTCTCGTGGTCTGTGACAACATGTCACGGTTTTCTCGGACGCTCCTGTTGGAGGTTCGAGTCCATTCTCAGACATGGCTGTGTGTGTTCTCCTTAACGTAAGTTAGTTTAAGTACTTTTTAAGTCTAGGATCTGATGACCCCAGAAGTTTGGTCTCTTAGGTTTACAAACATTTGAATGCATGTTTTGGATTAAAAATCTGAAAAACTTACCTCTATATTCTATTCACAAATCGACGTTAAATATTTCTCTTATCAGCAGCGAGATGCGCGCATGTAGGAAATGGAAATAACGTGACGAAACTTCCGTGTCTGACTGGTAGTCAATGCACTTACATATCACTGTCCTTGTCAACGCGTGACCAGACTTCAAAAATAATTATAGAAATGATAAATCCACAACCAATCATTGTTTTGAAATCCTTTTATTCCATAAACTAGTTTTCTAACCAGTTATGGTTTCTCATCAGATGGTGGAACACAAACAGAATTACATATCCATGTGGTTAGCAGCGTGCTGATATCAGCTGCAAATGGGCAAAGCTGAAAATGTGTACCCAACCGGGATTCGAACCTGGGTCTCCCGTTTTCCAGGCAGTTGCGCTGACCACTACACCACTGTGGGGAGGGGTGAGCACGTGCGGAGCCTTTACTCTTATGGGAATTAGTTTCAAAACTACGAGCTTGAGTACTGTTTGCAGGGTAGAGATGGAAATTTGTGTCTCGCGGAAGGCGTGCTTAGGTAGTCCTTGTAGGTGCGGTGATCACTGTGTCCCCAGTGGTGTAGTGGTCAGAGCAACTGCTCAGAAAGTGGGAGACCCGGGTTCGAATCCCGGTTGGGCACACATTTTCAGATTTGACCATTTGCAGTTACTGTCCTTCGAAATAGTCACCTCCCATAACTATGCTCCACTGAGCTCTGCGATACATTTCCTTGAGACTTTGCACGAACGGTGTTAAAAAGCCTCGTCACGTTTCGTTTGATGTCAAGAATACCCTCAATTCTCTTTTCTTTCAAAGCGAGTTTGAGGTGAGGGAATAGGAAGAAGTCTGGAAGATTGAAATCCAGTGAATATGGTGGAGCCGGCCGCGGTGGCCGAGGGGACTGAGGCGCTTTAGTCACGGTCTGTACGGCCACTACGGTCGGGTGTTCGAATCCCCCCTCGGACATGGATATTTGTGCCGTCCTTAGTTGTAGCCAGTTCATAAGTAGTTTGTAAGTTTAGGGACTGATGACCCCGTAGTTAAGTCCCACAGACTAAATGTTCGTATAGTCTATGGGACGTAACTACGGGGTCATCAGTCCCTAAACTTACAAACTACTTATGAACTACTTACGGGGGACTGATGACCTAGTTGTTTAGTCCCCTCAAAATCCAACAACAACAACTACTTACGAACTAGGACGGCACAAATATCCATGCCCGAGGGGGGAATCGAACCCCCGACCGTAGTGGCCGTGCAGACCGTGACTGGAGCGCCTCAGTCCCCTCGGCCACCGCGGCCGGCTCCCATAGACTCTACAAACATTTGAATATGGGGGATGTTCAAGTTGCTCCACACTCTTTTTTTCCAGGATCTGTTTAACGATATTGGCTGTGTTTGGGCGAGCGGTGTCGTGCAATTTGAACATCCACCTGACTTGCCGGATCTGAATTCCCCAGACTTCTTCCTATTCCCTCGACTCTAACTCGTTTGAAAGTAAACAGATTTGACGATATTCCTGACATCCAATCAAACATGATGAGGCTTTTGAATGCCATCCCAAAGGAAAAGTTCATGAAAAGTTTCCAGGATATGTATCGCAGAGCTCAGTAGTGCATACTTATGGGAGGTGACTATTTCGAAGGAAAGTTCATAGTCCATTGTTCATAGTTCATCTATGTTAATGTTAGTGGACTATTCACCGAATCTTATTATCAGAGGTTGTATATACCTTACATATTCAGACGATGACCGACTATGATCCTTTCTTCAGTGTGGATGCACACCAGGACTCAACTCTTAGGGGAAACGGCTACATGCCGCGAGTAGTGACTGATAACGGGTAGAGCCACTGTGTTAGTAGTGTGTTGGTAAGTTAAAATTTTGCTTCTTACGGAAAGCGTACATGGTTATCCCGCACGGCGGCGGTGATCACAGGGTCCCCAGTGGCGTAGCGGTCAAGTGTGGCTGCCTAATAACCAGGACAACCCGCGTTAGAATCCCGGCTGCCCACAAATTTTCAACTTTCTTAGTTGAATTACTTTAATGCCCACTAGCAGATTGTGTCATAAATTTCATGTGTATCATTAATGAGTAATACCACCATTGCTGGCTATAAGAGCAGCTATACGCTTCTGCCCTGAATCAAAGAGGCTCTGGATGTGATGCTGCGGCATTGCAATGTACAACTCTGCCACGCATTGCGAGGGTTGATCTGGTGTAGAAGCCAGTGAAGTATCCTGGGCCGCCGCGCGGAAGTAGCCGAGCGGTCTGGAGCGCCACGTTGCGGATCGCTCGGCCTCCCGCGTCGGAGATTCGAATCCTCCCTCGGGCATGGATGTTTGTGTTGTCTTTAGTATAAGGTAGTTCATAAGTAGTTGGTAAGTTTAGAGAGTGATGAATTCACAGTTATGTCCCATAAGCTTTACAAACATTTTAACATTTTTTTTTTATCCTGGGCCAGTTCTTCCGCTATCATAAGACCAGATAGTAACGATAAAAAAACGTCTAGATCGCTATTATTATATTTATATATTACGAAGTTTCGGCATCTACCATCATCAGATCTAAGAAACCTCTGAACTTGCCAAGTAAAGTTCAGAGATTTTTAGATCTGATGATGGCACACTCCGAAACTTCGTGATAAATATAATTTTAACTATCTAGACGGTTTATTATTTTTATTGAAGAAAAAGAAGATTAAAGACTCGTACAGAAAATTCGTATGCCAGAGATCGGGATAACTGGGAGGTCAAAGCATTAACGCAATCTAATGGGCGACGTAGAAGTCCTGAACATTGCTTACCATGTGTGGTAGCGCATTATCCTGTTGCAAGTTTCTAACACTTCAGAGGTGTAACGCTGTATAGTTCGTTGCTACGGATTGCGCGGCCGCTCCCGCCAGAGCTTCGATCCCTGCCTCGAGCATGGGTATGTATTTGTGTGTTTTTACGTGTGTGTGTGTGTGTGTGTGTGTGTGTGTGTGTGTGTGTGTGTGTGTGTGTGTGTGTTGTGTGTTGTCCTTAGCGTGGGACCAAACTATTTGGGTCATCAGTCCCTAGGCTTACAAACTTCTGAAACTAACTTAAACTAACCTAAGGACAACACACACTCCCATGCCTGAGGGATGACTCGAAAGTCTGGCGGGAGTAGCCTCGCAGCCCTGACAAGGCGTCTAGAACCGATCGGCTATTTCCGCGCGGCTTTGCGGTATGGTTAGCCTGGCGGCAATGCGTACTACGGGTGTGCGAGAGTGGAATCCAATACCACCTCAAACTATACTACTGGGTGCATGACCAGTATATCGATCCATAAGGCAACAGTTCAACAGTCACTACGCGGTCTGCAGACTGTAAACCGACCATCATGGCGGTGCAGACATAAATGGGATTCGTCGTTCCATACCGTTTTCCATGTCCATCGTACCATTACCAGGATAAACGTCTGTGCCATTGCTTCTATGATAAACTCAGGAATAAGTGGTATGGCCAGCATGTATTGGTGTACCGAGATAGGTGCAATCGGTCCCGGTCCCGACGGTCTCTCCTGCACCCAGCGAATATAGGTCAGCATCACAGTTGCGAGCTACCTCTAACCCAGTAACCGAATTCTCCGAAGGATAATCCGCCATCCCTACAAGCAGCTGTTCTTCCTCGAGCGAACTCCGAAACGTGTTGTGTATACATCCGCCGTCTTGTACGTGGTATACTTAAGCTGTTTACGCAAACAACCGCACCAATGAACGTTTCCAGTACGGCCGTCTGTTCCCCGTTTATACAGCGCTTGCGGGAAGCGCTCCTGGCTCCCGTAATGTACACCAGCGCTAGAATGCTAATGATGCGAACCTCTCGTTGCCGCAAACACTCGCTGCAAATTTCGCCTGATTTGAATGCTTCCTTGAGGGTGTTGCATTTTGGGTGGCCAGCAGTGTAAATATGGACATATTCAGTGATCCACACAACACCAATAAAATGTTCAAATTTTTGTAAATCTAAGGGACTTACTACGTTAGTCATCTGTCCCTTGGGTTACAAACTTCTCAAACTAACTTAAAGTAACTTATGCAAAGGACAACACAGGCACTCATGCCCGAAGGAGAAGACGAACCTCCGCAGCGAGGCGCTTTAGAACGCTCGGCCACTCCACCGCGGCCATACAGCACAAACTAGAAAGTAGCTGACTGAAGCTGTATATTCTGGTCCCCTGAGTAGCGATTTTGAGTTTTTTTCAAATAATACAACGCTTCGAGATGACCGATGACCAAATGAGGCGTCTAACCCAATGTGTGTTGAGGGTTTACTTCAGGCTAGAGGTCGTTCTGTTAAATGGACTCAGTACGTATTGTGTCACAAAAATGTTTAAAGTTTGATTCCATATTGGATCACCGTTCTCAGCGACTGTATGATATGTTTTGAATGAGAAGCAACAATCACTCGCAATTATTTATTTGGTATTGCATATCTAGATTCAAAATGCTTTAAAAACGTGTTTAAAACATACATTTTTCGATCCTCATGTTGCAGGTCGTGAAATTTATATAACAAATAAATAATTGCGACTTATTGCTGCTCATCGTTCAAAACAAAAGTTTCTGCTTTCGTTAAGACTCACCCTTCATCAGCTGTCATGGCAAGTCATTATTCATCTCTATGACTATTCTTTCAATACTGATGTGGGACCAAATTCACGTTAGGTTCGAGAAAGCAGTGTGTAGCTGCTATTTTTCATGGGCGTCTTTCTTCTTTCGCCACATTGACTTGGTTTCATTTTCATCCAAGTTTAACGCAGACGATCCTTTTAAATTACTTTCATAAGAGAAAATCGGATTATTATCCCAGTTACTTTATATGGCCAAGTCACCCACCCATCATGCTGAATCTAAACTGTGGCGCCATTTCACAGATGACGCGGCCTGAGGTTCGAGTCCTCTCTCGGGCGTGTGTGTGTGTGTGTGTGTGTGTGTGTGTGTGTGTGTGTGTGTTGTCCTTAGCATAAGTTTAAGTAGTTTGTTAAGTATAGCGAGCGATGACAACAGTTTGGTCCCTTAGGTTTACAAACATTTGAACATTTCGAAATTAAATGAGAAAGTTTGAGTCCTGGTTACTGAATTTTATTGAAAAAAACTGAAAACGCAACGGTAACGGAATCAATCCATCACGACCATGCGAGGTCGAACAATATGTTCAAAAATGTTCAAATGTCGTTAAGCTTAAGGGACTTAACTACTGGGTCATCAGTCCCTAAACTTACAAACTACTTATGGACTACCTACAACTAAGGACGGCACAAATATCCATGCCCGAGGGGGGATTCGAACCCCCGACCGTAGTGGCAGCGCAGATCGTGACTGAAGCGCCTCAGTCCCCTCGGCCATCGCGTCCGGCTCGAACAATATCAGCGATATTTTGTAATCGACTGTTTCCAAATCATTCCTTATACAAATTTGTCGTGTGCTTTGTCTTTTCGGGAAAGAATTTAAATGTTTTGCTAAATTTCGTAGAAATAATAGTTTATTTCATTAAGTTTCACTGAACACGAAATATATAGGGATGATACATGAACCATGGTTCCGTAAAAACACAGAAGGTGTGAGACGCCGCGCGGGAGTAGCCGAGCGGTCTGGAGCGCCACGTTACGGATCGCGCGGCCTTCCGCATCGGAAGTTCGAATCTTTCCTCGGGCATGGATGTTTGTGTTGTCTTTAGTATAAGTTAGTTCATAAGTAGGTTGTAAGTTTAGGGACTGATGACCCCGTAGTTATGTCCCAAGAGCTTAACAAACATTTGAACATTTTTGAGCTGTGAGACAAAAATAAATGAAAAATAGCAGTAATGCTTCTCAGTAGGATTGAGGATAAAATAAGCAAGAACCAGAAGAAGGAATAGTACAAATATGTCATTTATTCTTAGCAGATGAGATCATCTTTCGGATGAAATTCATCCCAAACATGTGGAAACTACCGATGTCGATATTAGTTATAATCGAAATGTATGTGGTGCAACAATTCGTAAATCGATTCACTCAGCTGCGTCCCACATGGGTTCCACAGCTTCACACATAGAGCGATGTGTTCGTAATAAAAGTTACATTACTATAGAAATCATCTTGCCACCCATGCTGGAATTACTGTGATGTGAAATAGCTAAAGGCGATAAAACGGAAACCATGATGAAGAGGCTTAACTTCGTTTACATTACATCACATGCACAGTTACCGTTAAAGGACAGTGCCTGACGACAAGATCTAACACTGCTTACACGTTAATTAATTTACACATGCAAATATTATCAAAAGGGTCGTAATTAATCAACAACATAACATGAAAGTGCTGATACTGTCATGTACAGCAACGGGCTTAGCTCACCGAATGCATCCTAACACGTTGTTCCAAAGAAACAGGCACACGCACGTACCAACATCTGCAGCACGATTTTCCTAGCAAATGAGATACCGCTCTCCCTTTAGGAGATGGGGTCATACCGTTTAAACTGGTGAATTTGGAATAAAGGCGTACTATTAGCTGCATACATTCTTTCTGGACATGCAGAAAAGCCGCCTAACCTCGTGATTTCTTACAGGTTACTGTAGAGAAAATCTTTGGACCATAATCTAAGAGGAGAGGAGTGTGAATCATGAAGTTGTCAAAACTGCCACAAAGTAATAATAAACATCTCTGGCACAGCGAAACATTAGAAAAAAATACTCAGCAATGGATTAACTCAACAGTCAAAGAAGGATAAAATCTAACAATGGATACTAGGAAAAGGCTGAAAATTGTAAGTAAAAATGAACCAAAAAAAATATATTTGAGACCTTCTCCCAGGCATCACCATATGGCCGAGATTGGGGCAGTGAAAAATAAAGAGGGTAACAAGATCGTGCCGTTTTAAGTCGTGAAATACACAAACTTGTAAAAGGTGGGCCAAAGATCGTCATCATTTCATTGTGAATTTCTGAGGCTGAGTCCACTTATTCAGGTTAACTTGAATAGATACCACGATGTATATTTCGATATTCTCGTCGATAAAGTGCTAGAGTAAAGTGCTCATATTTTGGGCGATTGACTAATTCCGGTTAGCTGAACATCTCGCTTGTTTGGTGCTGCACTCAGCAGCTCGTTCCGGAAACCAGTGGCCAAGATCATTCTGATACGCCATTCTGAATTTGCTCGCTGCGCTATGAACGTTTAGTTCTCCAGAGCCATTTATGTGTTATGGTTACGATTAAACATTTCTTAACCGCGGTGAATTGGCCGTGCACGCTGAGGCGCCTTGCTGCGGTGCGCGCAGCCGTTCGCCGTCCGAGATTAGAGTCCTCCCTCGGGCGTGGATGTGTGTGTAGTCCTTACAGTAAGTTAGTTTACGTAGTTTGTAAGTTTAGGGACCGATGACCACTGCAGTTAGGTCCCATAACATTACAAACTTTTATTGAAACATTTCTTACAATATCTGTCCAGAAAACTGTCTCTTTGAAACAAACATTTGATGTCAATAAAGGCTATGTTACAAAGTACTTAAATTTTATGCTTATTTACATTCTTTAATATGGAGACCCTAAAACCCGAAATTGGGAAACTCAATTTCATTTCATTTGGGCCTGCAGCATTGTCTATGTCTTTTAAGGACATATTGTTAATACAAATGATACAAAATGCAGCTTTACTTCGTAGATGTTATATAATGTTTATTAATACAGCAATAGGCCTATTTCGGCACTGTGGCCATCATCAGGCTATGTCCATATTGCATCGTGGAGTATAATTTATTACAATTACTGCATATAATTGCAATATAAATGTTCTTTAGATGGTATATATATATGTATATTATTTTATACTTGTCAAGTATTAATTTATTACTGGTATTCTGAAAGGTATAACCGAGCGCGAGTAGCCGAGCGGTCTGGAGAGCAACGTTACGGATCACGCGGCCTCCCGCGTCGGAGGTTCGAATCCTCCCTCGGGCATGTATGTGTGTGTGTTGTCCTTAGGATAGTTTAACTTAAGTAGTTTGTAAGACTAGGGGCTAATGACCAACGTAGTTTGGTCCCATTGAATTAAAAACATTTGATTTTGACAAGTATAAAATAATATATATATATATATACCATCTAAAGAACATTTATATTGCAATTATATGCAGTAATTGTAATAAATCATGCCTTCACGATGCAATATGGACATAGCCTCATGATGTCCACAGTGCCGAAATAAGCCTATTGCTGTATTAATAAACAGTATATAACATCTTCGAAGTAAAGCAGCATTTTGGTATTATTTGTATTAACAATCACAATTTCCTTAGCTAAAATTATATGAGTAAATTTTTTGTCCTGTTTTTACTAATGAGTACATGGTTTGGAGAATTTTTCAAAACATGTAAATACATACTCCCTACTAACAGAATTGCTTATTTTCCATACCTTAAAGACTGCTAGTTTACACCTAATCTTAAATGTTCCCGATGTTTTGGCACTTTGCCCTACCCTTTCTTCCACAGTATCATTCCGAGTATGTTGTGGGCACTTCCACTTTCCAGAATGACAACACCCATGTCCAAAATGATGCACACATATGTGAAATTAAAGAGCTTGCAGTAGAAATTATATGTTTTACTGTGTCACAGGTAAAGAAGTTATCACTGCGTCACTGGATAACATTTCCGGACATGGGCTCCTCATCAAATCATTACGTACTCACTCCCCTCTACAAATCCTCGAAGTCTGTAACGGGAATTTCATAAAGTTATAATACTGCCTCGTAGAGAGTTGCATCACCGCTGAATATCTGAGTGCACACATATTTACTGTAAGCAGCCATCCGACGTTGAGCGAGATAGGTTTCCTGCTGCCGAGACGGAGGATTAAAGTAATGTAGTGAACGTTCCAAAGACTTAAGGCTAAATCCCGGTAAGTAACGACTTGTAGCTGGAGGTGCCAACGAACACTGCATCAGTGTGCGGGTAATTGCGTGGGGAAGATGATCCGCTGGATTGCTAAACGCTGTGCCGCACTTTCACAACATGCGAAGTACAGAGTTGGCAGAAAATAGTGTGACGACTAGGCATAACATGCTCAATTTTTATTTCAAGGTGCGTTCCTAGGCAGTAAACTGGCGAACTTTATTTATTTATTTGTTCGTGTCATAACATCCAAATTCAGTGTACATGACACATCAGTGCCGCGGTGGAGTGGCCGAGTGCTTTTAGGCGCCTTGCTGCGGGGCGTGCGGTTACTCACCGTCGGAGGTTCGAGTCTTCCCTGTGGCATGGGTGTTTATGTGTTGTTTAAGATTAGTTTAAGTCGTTTGTGAGCCTAAAAAACAAATGTTTGTAAATCTATTGGACTCAACTGCTGGGTCATTAGTCCGTACCTTGCAAACTACTTAAACTAAGTTAAACTAACCTCAGGACAACACACATGCCCCAGGGAGGACTCGAACCTTCACGGTGAGCAACCGCGCGCTCCGCAGCCAGACGCTTTAGACCGCTCGGCTACTCCACCGCGGTTTATTTTACACAAACACCCATGACCGAGGGGGGGGGGGGGGCTTCGAACCGCCGACGGTGAAAGGCCGCGCGCACCGCATCACAGCGCCCCAGCACGCACGGCTAATCCGCCGTGGCTGTAAGCCTAGGGACTGCTGACCATAGCAGTCTGGTTCAACAGGTTTACAAATATTTGAACGTTTGGTACGTCAGTACGCATACATAATAATCACTATAATCAAATTTTGCCGCGGTGGATTGACCGAACTGCCAAGGTGCCTAGTTGCAGAACGCACCGTTTCTCGCCGTCGGAGGTTCGAGTCCTCCTCGGGCATGGGTGTATTTGTTGTCCTTAGCATAAGTTAAAGTAGTTTGTAAGCCTAGGGAGTGGTAACCAGAGTAGTTAAGTCCCATAGCTTGTAGTGTAACGAGTTTCTCTGCAAACCTGTAACCCGACATAAGAATGTCAAATACATTTATTTAGATGTTAGTCGTCAGATATTTCTTTCCGATCTTTTTTTCTACTTTCCAGATAAATAGTGGATGATTTCCACTTGCTGTAGTGAATTGGGAGTTCCGTAGTCTGAGAAAGATGAAACAGAAACTGTTAATATTCCGTGACGGAGTTCATATGTTCTGTGTATTGACATTGTTATTGTTATATTGTGTGGAGATGGACTCAGAGGTAGACCAACACTACTGGTGTAATTTGCTTCTGTTGAAGTATGTAAGTGCCTCTTTGTAGTTTGTTTGTATAGCTTATAGGACTTAACTACTGGGTCATGTCCCTAAACTTACAAACTAATTATCAACTAGCTTATCCTAAGGACGGCACAAATATCCATGCCCGAGGGGGGATTCGAACCCCCGACCGTAGTGGCCGTGCAGACCGTGACTGGAGCGCCTCAGTCCCCTCGGCCACCGCGGCCGGCTCTTTGTAGTTAAAGGAGATAATAAAAGAATTATTAAAGATATAAAGTCGAGTTTGAGTCAAGTTATTTATAATATTTGTTGTCTCTCTCTACTTTCTCACGCTGAAACAATCTTCAGAGAAGAAATTCTCATGTCTTCATTAGGTGAAAACTAAAGGTATATGCTTGGGGTACAGACTATATGGACCTCTTATGGCATAATTCTATATAGGGAAGAAAGAAGAAAAGAAGAAGACTGAATTTTAATCAACGGTCATCAACCAAGAAACATTCCCAAATAGTTAACAATTCTCCCAGTAACACTACAAGCTTTAAAAAAATTAGTGTTGTGGACAGTGGCGTATGCTGAGTTTGTAACTTAGGCTATCACTACTATCTCACTTTCTAAGGTTGTACCGAGAAACAAATGCTAAGAAAAAAGTCAAAATCTTCCGCTGTTTCCGAGATATTGATAGTGACCGTGCCAAATATCTCAAGAAATTAGCAGAAAACAAAGAAACGGTTACCGGCAAATGTTAAAGCGTTGAGGGGGGATCTAATGACACTACAATGGCCCCCCACCCCCTACTGAAACTTGTGATGGGTGGTGGGAGGCAACTTTGAAATATTTTATAGGAACGCCTACTTCTTATTACAGATTTGGGTTCTTCGTGAAAAAATTTGTCGTATGAAACATTTTTTTCGTTTCATGATAAATGGCGCTGTAATCGGGAAAAATGAAAGTGTAGCAAAGAAGTAATAAAATTAAACATCGCTCATAAGGCAGCAGTTTCTCATTGTACGCGACGACATATCTCCTGAACTGTGTGTCTTACAGTAATGGATGCTATCGACAAGGGTCCGCAAATCGATTCTGTATTTCTTGATTTCCAGAAGGCTTTTGACACCCGTACCTCACAAACGGCTTTTAATCAAATTGCGTGGTTATGGTATATCGCACCAAATTTGCGATTGGATAGGGGATTTCCTGTCAGAGAGGACACAGTTCGTAGCAATCGATGGTAAGGCATCGACTAAAATAGAGATGATATCGGGCGTTCCACAGGGTAGTGTTATTGGTCCTCTGCTGTTCCTTATTTACATAAACGATTTAGGGGAAAAATCTAAGTAGCTCTCTTGTTTGCAGATGACACCGTTATTTACCGTCTAGTAAAATCATCAGAGGATCAAAACCAACTGCAGAACGATCTGAATAAGATATCAGTATGGTGTAAAAATTGGCAATTGACTCAAAATAATGAGAAGTGTGAAGTCGTCCACATGAGTACGGAAAGAAATCCTTTAAACTTTGTTTTCAAGATAAATCAAAGTTGATGGCCGTGAACTGCACAAAATACATAAGAATTGCTATTACTTCCGACTTAAACTGGAAAGAACACGTAGATAATGTCGTGTGAGAGGCGAACCAGAGACTGCGTTTTATTGGCAGAACCCTTAAAAGATGCAACAGAACTACTAAAGAAACTGCATACACTACGTTTGTCCGTCCATTTTTGGAGTATTGCTACCCAGTGTGGTATCCTCATCAGGTGGGTTTGACAGAGGACATCGAAAGAGTCCAGAGAAGAGCAGCTCGTTCCGTATTGTCACGATACAGGGGAGACAGCATTACGGAAATGATACAGGATCTGGGTTGGTAATCATTACAACAGCGGCGCTTATCGCTGCGGCGTCGGCTACTTACGAATCTCCAATCGCCAACATTCTCCTCCGAATGCGAAAATATATTGTTGATTCCCACTTACATAGGTAGAAATGATCATCAGAATAAAATACGAGAAATCAGAGCTCGAACGGAGAGATTCAGGTGTTCTTTCTTCCCGCGCGCTATTCGAGAATGGAATGGGAGATAAATAGTGTAATGGTGGTTCGATGAACCCTCTGCCAGGCACTTAAATGTGATTTGCAGAGTATCCCATGTAGATGTAGATGTAGTGATGTAATTATGTCTATAACCTTCGCGAATGTGCAAGCAGTATGTTGCCAAAATTTCCCCGTAGTCGGATGAACGATACAAGAGCGATTAAAATACGAACAAACATTCATTTTTATCTATTAAATACAACCACCTACAGTGCACACTATGAAATGAATAATACCAATAGCTGTTGTGAAACGTAAGAAACACACAAACACGCTAAAATTCTTGAATATCAGTCTCCAGATCGCTTTTATTTTCTAGAACATGAACGGTTTCGGGACAGCTCCCCATCTTCAGATCAAATTTATGAATTTACTGAGTAACCTGTCGCGTGCTGAACGAATATTCACAGTCGTTCACCACGCGACAGGTTACTCAGTAACTTCATAAATTTTATATGAAGATGGGCTGCTGTCCTGAAACCGGTCATGTTCTAGAAAATAAAAGCGATCTGGAGACTGATATTCAAATATTTTATTCATATGAAAAGTCCCTCGAGACCCATAAGTCTAGCTTTGATATACACAAAAACGTTCTTTGTTGCTTTAAACTGATGCGGAGTTCGCCAAGAGCGAGTCACGTCCGTTCGTCACATTTCGGGAGCACTCGCGCTTGCGTTGCAACAGGCGATTCCGAAGCCTTGGCCTGCTGTTGGCCGCACTACCTCACCCCATCCCCCCCTTCTCATTACCTTAGCGAAGGCTGCGGCAGTGAGCGTCCGAAGCTCTGTTCTCCCGCTGTAGGAATGAAGCGAACGAGACATATTCCACACAACGAGCTAATTCGTCATACCGGAAACTGACTTCTATTGCCATTTTTATTAATATTGGTTCTTAATTTCTGGTTTGCTTCAGATATGTACTTCGGTGATAGTTTTGATAGTCCACAATATAAACCACTGGTTGTCGAGTTATAAATAAGGCTACATACTATAAATCATAGTTTATATTTTGTATGCATGTAAAAATGATAAAAGGCTAACAAGGTAAAACAGTTCACAATCCTAAGATTGGTTTGAACACCACAGTGCTTTACTAGGCATGGTCCTGTTTGGAGGTGGTATGCCGTTGCCTTCCTCCGACCTTCGAACTGACTTACCCAGCCAGTTGTAGGGGGACCTACAGTTTAACGTGGGTTCCGAACCACGGTGCTACTCGGTATTTTTCACATGATCAATACTACCAGAGGTGAAAGAAGTGGAAAGTGACAAATAAAAATCCCACGACCTGGCGGGGATCGAACCCGCGATCTGTGGATTTGTAGTCTGGCCACTGTGCAACCGAGGCGCACAATAAAAAAGGCTAACAAAGAGCAATAAGGTACAAAAATGTGACAATTTATCCTACTTTAGCCCAGTATTTGGCAACTGCAACAGGTTCAGGCCTTGCGGATATCAGATCTTCATTGCTGTATTTAGCAGGATATAGTCAAATGTTCAAATGTTTGTATAGTTTATGGGACTTAACTACGGGGTCATCAGTCCCTAAACTTACAAACTACTTATGAACTACTTACGAACTAGGACGGCACAAATATCCATGCCCGAGGGGGGATTCGAACCCCCGACCGTAGTGGCCGTGTAGAACGTGACTGGAGCGCCTCGGTCTCCTCGGCCACCGCGGCCGGCTGGATATAGTCCTCACTGGTATAGTGTAGTGCTCGATGGTTTGTTCAACTCCGCAGTCACAAAGGGTTGATGATGTTGAGTAACCCCATTTTATGCTAATTTTCTTCGGATGTTACGACGCCAGGTCTGAACCGGCTCGGTGTTCTCCACACAGGCCATTCCTCGCTAAAAACAACCGCAACAGTTTTTAGGGTGCCATCCAGTGGTTGTTCCAAATAGGTAACCGGCAAACATCTTCTGAGCAGTGTTACTTGTCTCCATAAAACGTTTCCCCGACTTCCAACGTGGAGGAATATGATCGTGCTTATCAGAGGTAATATCTTGTGCCTTTCTCTGCGTTAGGTTACCTCAAATCTGACGTCTGAAGCGGCAATACCCGCTAGAGTTTATCGTTTTAATGTTTGTTGAGCGTATGGGACTTAACTGCGGGATCATTAGTCCTAAACTTACAAACTACTTGTGTTGTCTTTAGACAACACAAACATCAGTGCCTGAGGAGGATGCGAACCCCCGACGGGCAACGTCCTTGCGCATTGGAGCATAGTTCTTCAATGCGCTCGGCCACTCCGTCGCGGGGTTTATCGCGTGATTTACGATACAGACATCCATTAATTGGTCTACACGACTAATTGAACTTTTTTAGTGTGGGCAGTCGGCCGCGGTGTATGAGCCGTCTGCGGCGCGTTAGTCACGGTTTGCACGGCCACCACGGTTGGGGGTTCGAATCCCCCCTCGGACACGAATATTTGTGTCGTCCTTAGAATAAGCTAGTTCATAAGTAGTTCGTAAGTTTAGGGACTGATGACCCCGTAGTTATATCAAACAGTCCAGGCATTCACCTGCAGCATAACACAGAGCTGTGTTCTTAACTGCCTTCGCCCTTACAGCAAGGGTGTTCCCGTTATTTTAAAAAATATGTTGTTTCTTACGGATACATTTTGTTTCGCATTCAGACAGTGCTGCTTGAAAGTCAACGATAGAAGCTTCCCAGAAAATTGCAACACCATACTGCTAATTGGCGTTCCCTAGGCAAAGAAAATAAATAAATAAAAACTCCGGCAAAACATCTACATCTACATATCTACATAGATACTCTGCAAATCACATTCTAGTGCCTGGCAGAGGGTTTATTAACCACTTTCATAACTTTTCTCTACCGTTCCATTCTCTAATAGCGCGCGGGAAGAAAAAACACCTAAATCGTTCCGTTTTCGATCTGATTTCTCTTATTTTATTGGGATGGTCATGTCTCCCTAAGTAGGTGGGTGCTATCAAAATATTTTCACATTCAGAACTAAAAGTCGGTGATTAAAACGTAGCAAACAGATCACGTCGCAATGAATAACGTCTTTCTTTTAATAATTTCCACCCCAATTCGTGCAACATTTCCGTGACGCTTTCCCCCCCGTAACGTGATAAAACAAAACGAGCTGCCCTTCTCTGAACCTTCTCAATGTCTTCCGTCAATCCCACCTGGTGAGGGTCCCACAAGGGGCAACAGTACTCCAGGAGAGGACGCACAAGTGTGATGTAGCCAGTCTCTTTGGTGGAGCTGGTGCATCTTCGAAGCGTTATGCCTTCTCCACAATATTTTCTATGTGTTCTCTCCAGTCAAAGTTGTTCGTAATTGTAACTCCTAGGTATTTGGTAGAATCTACGACCTTAAGGTTTGACTGATTTATCGCGTAATTGAAGTTCAGCGGATTTCTTTTAATGGTCATGTGTATTACTTCACACTTTTCTTTATTTAGTGCCAATTGCCAATTTTCGCACCATGCAGAAATTTTGTCTAGATCGCTTTGCAGTTGGTTTTGATCCTCTGTTGCTTTCACTAACCGATAAACGACAGCATCATCCGCGAACAATCTAAGGGAGCTATTTAGATTGTCTCCTAAATCGTTTATAAACACGAGGAAGAGTAGGGGACCTATAACGCTTCAGTGTGGAACGCCAGATATCACTTCAGTTTTACTCGATGACTTACCGTCAATTACAACGAACTGTGTTGACATTTTGGATATACGGGATTACTGCCGGATGTATGCGTCGTTCTGGCACAATATTTCGGCCGCGTAACTCGCTGCCTTCTTCAGGTGCTACCTGAGACTGCCGTTTTTGGAGGACCTGGTCCAGTATTTATGCCCAGCAGACGCTAGGCGCTCTGTCTGCGGTCCGCGCCCAGCTGGCGCTGCTTGTAGGGTGTTGTCTCTTCCCTGGCGTTCCGTCGGACGTCCGCGCCCCAATCGGCCGCCATCTGTGGCAGTGGCAACTCTCTGAGGCCCCTCCCACGTTGGCTGCTCCCTCTGCGGTCCGCGCCCGTCTGGCGCTGCTCCTGAGGTGTTGTGGCTTCCCTTGTGCTCCGATGGACGTCCGCGCCCATCTTGTCCACCATCTGTGGTCGGTGCAGCTGTCTGAGGCCCTTCTGGCGTCAGGCGCTCTGATCTTGGTCCGTGCCCACCTCGCGCCTCTCCTGAGATGTTGTGGCTGCGCAGATGCTCCAACGGACGTCCGCGCCCGCCTCGGCCGACATCTGCTGCTATAACAGCTGTTTGAGGCCCCTCCTGCATTGGGCGCTCCATTCGCGGTCCGCGCCCGCATGGCGCTTCCTCTGAGGTGTTGAAAGCTCCCTGCTGTTCCGACGGACGTCCGCGCCCAGCTCGTCCACCATCTGTGGTCAGGGCAGCTGTCTGAGGCCCTTCTGGCGTCAGACGCTCTGATCTTGGTCCGTGCCCGCCTCGCGCCTCTCCTGAGATGTTGTGGCTGCGCAGATGCTCCAACGGGCGTCCGCGCCCGTCTTGGCCGACATCTGCTGCTATGGCAGCTGTTTGAGGCCCATCCGGTGTAAGGCGCTCCATTCTCGGTCCGCGCCCGCCTAGCGCCACTTCTGAGTTGTTTCTACTTCTTGTGGAGTTATTTGGTCCCTTCCGCTGGGCCTTAACAAGTTCCAGAGCCGGACTCCACGCTGTACTTAGCTGGTAACCGCTATCTCGGTTTATTAGGTTGTCAGTGACCTTTACTTCAATGGCCTCCTTTATGATGCTGTCCCAGAATCTTGGGGTCTGTGTCACAATTTTGGTTTTGTCATAGTCCATTGTGTGGCCATACTCTAGACAGTGCTCCGCTATGGCTGACTTGGTTGCCTGTCCGAGTCTGGTGCACCTCTGGTGTTCTTTGCACCTTATATTCACCGTCCTGATTGTCTGGCCGATGTATGACATCCCGCACTGACACGGAATGCTGTAAATGCCTGGTTTACGTAGCCCCAGGTCATCTTTCACACTTCCCAGCATTGTCCCAATTTTGGCAGGTGGGCAGAATATGCTCTTAATATCATACTTCATAAGAATTCTGCTGATCTTCGCAGAAATAGGACCAGCATATGGTAGGTATGCCACCTTCTTTGCCTCCTCCGGCTCCTCCTCTGTGTCCTGTGGTTGGCTGGTTGTATGAAGTGCCCTCTGGATGTCTCTGGAGGAGTATCCATTTCTGCTGAAAACCAGCTGAAGGTGTTCAATCTCCGTGGCAAGATTTTCTGGATCTGACAGAGCTTGGGCCCTGTGCACTAGAGTTTTCAAGACTCCATTCTTCTGTGCTGGGTGGTGGCAGCTACTGGCTTGAAGATATAAGTCAGTGTGGGTAGGTTTTCGATACACACTGTGCCCCAGATTGCCGTCTGCATTCCTCTTGACCAGGACATCCAAAAATGGGAGCTGCCCATCCTTCTCTAGCTCCATAGTGAATTTTATACTCGGGTGTCGTGAGTTTGTGTGTTCCAGGAACTCCTCCAGCTTCTCCCTGCCATGGGGCCAAATGACAAATGTGTCTTCAACGTACGTGAAGGAGCACTTGGGTTGATAAGTGGCTGATGCAAGTGCCTCCTCTTCGAACCTTTCCATGAAAAGGTTGGCTACCACTGGTGATAATGGGCTGCCCATTGCCACTCCTTCCGTTTTTTGCTCATAAAACTGACCCCCGTAAAGAAAATAAGTCGAGGTCAGTACATGCTTGAACATGTCAAGCAGGGCACCATCGAACTTTTCCCCGATGAGATTGAGTGAGTCAGTCAGTGGCACTCGCGTGAAGAGCGACACCACATCGAAACTGACCAAGATGTCTGAGTCCACAGTGTGTAGCTGCCTCAGGCGTTGCAGGAAGTCCTCCGAGTTTCGAATGTGGTGGGTGCATTTACCCACATATGGTGCCAGTTTCTTCTTCAGGTATTGTGCAGTGGGGTAGGTTGCTGCACCGATGTTGCTGACAATAGGTCGGAGAGGGACTCCCTCCTTATGGACCTTGGGGAGTCCATAGAGTCTAGGTGGTACAGGCGCTTTGGCCTGAAGTTTCTTGATGAGCTGTTCGGGTAGACCTGTCTCCTTCAGCAACATCCGGGTCTTCTTGTCCACTTTTTCTGTGGGGTCACCCCTAGAGGTTTGTATGCAGTGTCCTCCAGAAGTTGTTGCACCTTGCTTTCATACTCCAACTTGTTTAGGATGACTGTGGAGTTACCCTTATCAGCTGGCAGAACTACAATGCTGTCGTCCTCCCATAGCTGTCTGAGTGCCGCTCTCTCCTCGCTCGAGATGTTGCATTTGGCGGGCTTTGTCCTGGTGAGTGCCCTGCATGTCTCCCTGCGGATCTCTTCAGACACACTGGAAGGTAGTGTGTTGACCACTTGCTCAACTGCACTGATGAATGCAGCCACAGGTACGCTTCTGGGAGTAACTGCAAAATTGAGGCCCTTGCTGAGTACTTTTGAAGTGGCCTCATCGAGCTGCTTGTCACTCAGGTTGACCACCGTCCTTATGTCCCCATCCTGTTGTAACCTTTTGTTGAGGTGCTCAAACTTGGCCTGTTGACAAGCTGTTGATTTCCTCATGGTGCATTCAGCCAAAGACCAGGAGGCACCATCTACCTGGTCCCAGTCTTCTCGGGTCAGGGTAGCTGCTATGGAAAGGTGGAGATACAGCAATTCCCTGGACGTGACATTTTCTTTACGGGGGTCAGTTTTATGAGCAAACAGAAGGAGTGGCAATGGGCAGCCCATTATCACCAGTGGTAGCCAACCTTTTCATGGAAAGGTTCGAAGAGGAGGCACTTGCATCAGCTACTTATCAACCCAAGTGCTCCTTCACGTACGTTGAAGACACATTTGTCATTTGGCCCCATGGCAGGGAGAAGCTGGAGGAGTTCCTGGAACACACAAACTCACGACACCCGAGTATAAAATTCACTATGGAGCTAGAGAAGGATGGGCAGCTCCCATTTTTGGATGTCCTGGTCAAGAGGAATGCAGACGGCAATCTGGGGCACAGTGTGTATCGAAAACCTACCCACACTGACTTATATCTTCAAGCCAGTAGCTGCCACCACCCAGCACAGAAGAATGGAGTCTTGAAAACTCTAGTGCACAGGGCCCAAGCTCTGTCAGATCCAGAAAATCTTGCCATGGAGATTGAACACCTTCAGCTGGTTTTCAGCAGAAATGGATACTCCTCCAGAGGCATCCAGAGGGCACTTCATACAACCAGCCAACCACAGGACACAGAGGAGGAGCCGGAGGAGGCAAAGAAGGTGGCATACCTACCATATGCTGGTCCTATTTCTGCGAAGATCAGCAGAATTCTTATGAAGTATGATATTAAGAGCATATTCTGCCCACCTGCCAAAATTGGGACAATGCTGGGAAGTGTGAAAGATGACCTGGGGCTACGTAAACCAGGCATTTACAGCATTCCGTGTCAGTGCGGGATGTCATACATCGGCCAGACAATCAGGACGGTGAATATAAGGTGCAAAGAACACCAGAGGTGCACCAGACTCGGACAGGCAACCAAGTCAGCCATAGCGGAGCACTGTCTAGAGTATGGCCACACAATGGACTATGACAAAACCAAAATTGTGACACAGACCCCAAGATTCTGGGACAGCATCATAAAGGAGGCCATTGAAGTAAAGGTCACTGACAACCTAATAAACCGAGATAGCGGTTACCAGCTAAGTACAGCGTGGAGTCCGGCTCTGGAACTTGTTAAGGCCCAGCGGAAGGGACCAAATAACTCCACAAGAAGTAGAAACAACTCAGAAGTGGCGCTAGGCGGGCGCGGACCGAGAATGGAGCGCCTTACACCGGATGGGCCTCAAACAGCTGCCATAGCAGCAGATGTCGGCCAAGACGGGCGCGGACGCCCGTTGGAGCATCTGCGCAGCCACAACATCTCAGGAGAGGCGCGAGGCGGGCACGGACCAAGATCAGAGCGTCTGACGCCAGAAGGGCCTCAGACAGCTGCCCTGACCACAGATGGTGGACGAGCTGGGCGCGGACGTCCGTCGGAACAGCAGGGAGCTTTCAACACCTCAGAGGAAGCGCCATGCGGGCGCGGACCGCGAATGGAGCGCCCAATGCAGGAGGGGCCTCAAACAGCTGTTATAGCAGCAGATGTCGGCCGAGGCGGGCGCGGACGTCCGTTGGAGCATCTGCGCAGCCACAACATCTCAGGAGAGGCGCGAGGTGGGCACGGACCAAGATCAGAGCGCCTGACGCCAGAAGGGCCTCAGACAGCTGCACCGACCACAGATGGTGGACAAGATGGGCGCGGACGTCCATCGGAGCACAAGGGAAGCCACAACACCTCAGGAGCAGCGCCAGACGGGCGCGGACCGCAGAGGGAGCAGCCAACGTGGGAGGGGCCTCAGAGAGTTGCCACTGCCACAGATGGCGGCCGATTGGGGCGCGGACGTCCGACGGAACGCCAGGGAAGAGACAACACCCTACAAGCAGCGCCAGCTGGGCGCGGACCGCAGACAGAGCGCCTAGCGTCTGCTGGGCATAAATACTGGACCAGGTCCTCCAAAAACGGCAGTCTCAGGTAGCACCTGAAGAAGGCAGCGAGTTACGCGGCCGAAATATTGTGCCAGAACGACGCATACATCCGGCAGTAATCCCGTATATCCAAAATGTCAAGATCTCGCCGGGAAAGCATGAAGAATTACACGAACTGTGTTCTTTCTGATAGGAAATCGTGAATCCAACCGCACAATTGGGGAGATATTCCATAAGCACGCAGTTTCATAAGAAGCCGCTTGTGGGGTACAGTGTCAAAAGCCTTCCTGAAATCCAGAAATATGGAATCGATTTGAGATCCCTTGTCGATGGCACTTAACACTTCATGTGAATAAAGGGCAAGCTGTGTTTCGCAAGAGTGATACTTTCTGAATCCGTGTTGTCTCCTGGTTAATAGGTCGTTCTCTTCGAGGTAGTTCATAATATTCGAACAAAGTATATGTTCCAAAATCCTAATGCAAATCGACGTCAATGAGATAGGCCTGTAATTTTGGGGATCACTCCTATTGCCTTTCTTGAATATTGGAGTAACTTGGGCAACTTTCCAGTCTTTGGGTACGGATCTTTCGCTGAGTGATCGGTAGTAAATGATAGCTAAGTACGGAGCTATTGCATCAGCATACTCTGAGAGGAATCTAGTTGGTATACAATCAGGCCCGGAGGATTTATTTTTGTTTAGGGACTTGTTGTTTTACTACTCCAGGGACATCTACTTCTAAGTTTCACATGCTGGCAGCAGTTCGTGGATTGAATACTGGAGTGTTCACTTCGGCTTCTTTGTTGAGCGAATTTCGGAAAGCTGTGTTTAGTAATTCTGCCTTAGCAGTACTGTCATCGGCAGTATTCTCATTGCTATCGCGTAGTGAAGGTATTGTTTGTGTTTTGCCGCTAGTGTACTTCACATATGACCAGAATTTCTTTGGATTTTCTGCAAGATTACGGGACAGGATTTCGCTGTGGTAACTACTATAGGCTTCTCGCATAGAAGTCCGCGCTAGGTTGCGAGTTTCAGTAAAAGATTGCCAGTCTTGTGGATTCTGTGTCTTTTTTAATTTTGCATGCGTTTTTCTTTGTTTCTGCAACAGTGATCTGACCTGTTTTGTGTACCACGGGGGATCAGCCCCCTCTTTTATTAATTTATTTGCTATAAATCTCTCGATTGCTACTGATATTATGTCTTTGAAAGTAAGCCACAACGATCTACACTCGCATTTTTAATTTTGAAAGACTGGAGACTGTCACTCAGGAAAGCGTGAAGCGAATTTTTATCTTCTTTATTGAATAGATATATTTTTCGTTTATTTTTGGTGCATTTGGGCATTTCGACATTCAGTCTCGCTACCACAACTCGATGTCCGCTAATCCCTGTATCTGTTTTGATGCTCTTTACTAGCTCAGGATTATTTGTTGTTAGGAGATCAAGGGTATTTTCGCAACCAGTTACTATTCTAGTGGGTTCATGAACTAACTGTTCGAAGTAGTTTTCTGAAAAAGCATTCAGAACTAGTTCGGACGAAGTTTTATATTTGCCGCCGGTTTTGAATACGTAATTATGCCAACATATCGAGGGTAAATTAAAGTCGCCACCGATTATAACAGTATGCTTCGGATACCTATTTGAAATATGATTCAAGCTTTCTTTGAACATTTCGGCAACCGCATCGTCTGAGTCAGGGGGCCGATAAAAAGATCCAGTTATTAATTTATTCCGGTTGTCAGGTATAACCTCTACCCAGACCAACTCACAGGAAGTATCTGTCTCAATTTCGCTGCAGGATAGACCGTTAGTAACAGCAATAAACACACCATCCCCTTTTTTATTTATTCTATTCTTTCTGAAGACCATTTGGCCCTTTGAAAAAATTTCGGCCGAACTTATCTCAGGCGTCAGCCAGCTTTCAGAACCTATAACGATATGTGCCTCAGTACTTTCTATCAGCGCTTGGAGCTCTGGAACTTTCCCAATACAGCTACGACAATTTACAATTGTTATACCAATGGTTTCTAGATCTGCTTTCTTCCTGTGTCTGACCTGCCCTCTTTGAGACTGAAACCCATTTTGTGTATTCCCGAGGCCCTCTAACCTAAAAAACCGCCCAGTCCACGCCACACAGCCCCCGCTACCCGTGTAGCCGCTTCCTGAGTATAGTGGACTCAGCCATTATAAAACATACCTAGAATGAAAGGTAATATTCCAGGTAAACTTCAACTACACTTATGGCAAATACGATGATGGCTAATTTATGACTGTCACAAATTTATTTATTTAAATTGATTCAACTGTGGGTTCTTGGTAACATATTGTATCTTGAATTAACTAAACGAAACAATTTCTAGTGTTATTTCACAATATTTATTAGTATAGTATGTCCTAGTTTTCACGTGACAAGCCTATTTATTACACATGTAATAGAAAACGGCCTTATAACCCAAAACCTAGGGAGCATTGTAACGCTAAATGTTGTGAAACAAGACCAAAAAGAGTATCGAGTAATTAATACTTTATCATGGAAATTATTCTTACGTTATTGAGATTTCTACTCATTGTTTTCACCGATAATACGTGCTTCTCCTGCAACTGGTAAGTCTACAAGCTAAATTTACGATAATTTTGAACCTCATTGGATATTGCAATTGTGGCAAGAGAGAAGACGTTCCTAAGATACTAAAAATTAAATGTTTCATTTACAAATACCTGTAGGTATGGCACTATTATTGACCCGTCTTATCTGGAGAGACTACATACTGCCCACCTTGATAGTATTAGTCTTCTAAAAACCTCCCGTGTGACTGTATTCAGGCTGTCCGTTCAGGCCCATAAATCACCAACTGTTGTGTAGCGGAGATTCTGGAAGCAATGCACAGAGTATCATAATTAATAGCGACAGCTTACACGAGCGAAAGTCAACAGTAACAGAAGTAAAATTGGTCGAGTAAAGACGGATCCACAAACAAAACTTCTGCGAGACAGTTGGAAATGTGTGCTTACAAAATGCCACGAAATTCAATATGATTTACTGTCCTCGTATATACGAGACGTGTTTTTAAGTAAGGTCCGTTTGAATATAAGTACACAACGAATGGTTGTTTCAAAAAACTAGATTTATTTTCAGAAAGTAAATACGTTATTTTTCGACATATTTGCCAAGTGTGTTCAAACAATTATCATAACTCTCAACCAACTTTAAAATACGCTCTTCATAAAAACTTGCCGTCTGCTCCGATAACTAAGAGTTCACTGCCGTTTTCACGTCGTCGTCATCATTGTAACGGTTGACACTGAGGTTTTGATTGAGGTGGAACAGATGGTAATCGTTCAGCGCAAGATCAGGACTGAAGCCACGAAAATCGTGTGTAATCTAAGAAGGGCGACCGGAGCGGTCCTTATCATGGACGTTTTCACAGCCATCTTTGAATTCTGGTACCCACTTACGCACTTTGATTTCACTCATAACAGTATCACCGTACACTTCGCAAATCTGTCGATGAATTTCTGCATCAGACAGGTTCCTTTCTGACAAAAACCGTATCACTGAGCGAACCTCACACGCGGCGGGTGAGTTAATAGTCTTAAACATTCTGAAAATAAAGAACAGGAACTTACAGGTTAGCTACAGAGCTAAAACTGATCACAGCTGTTCCCACAGTCGCGAAACTCAGTAGGGAAAAAAAATGCAACCATTTGACAGCTGAAGCGATACTAGCGCTCCAAGCGGCTGGGTAGCAAGCTCAGTAGCACTCAGTGGCACTACCGAAACGAAAAATTTATTATTAATTATTGCTGGCCGGCCGCTGTGCCCGAGGGGACTGAGGCGCTTCATTCACGGTCTGCCCGGCTAGTACGGTCGGGGGTTCGAATCCCTCCTCGGGCATGGATATTTGTGCCGTCCTAGTTCGTAAGTAGTTCATTAGTAGTTTGTAAGTTTAGGGACTGATAACCCCGTAGTTAAGTCCCATAGACTTTACAAACATTTGAATTTGAATTATTGCTGTTGTTTATATATTTCCTAGGCATTAAACGTGGTACTGTATTTCGTGACACAAATAGGAAAACATTATTAAACGAAAATCCCGTTTCCTGTTGATGTCAGTTTGTAATAATAACATGCCAATGCATTGTAATACATACGGCTCACACTAGCACGGTCGTAATCATAACATCCAAAAACGATTTAAGACAAGAAGCGAATTGTAACCTGGTGTGTTTAAGTTCAAAAGCAACTGGTCTATAGTTATGTAATGTACTGGTACGTAGTTACACGTTCTACATGTATTTTTTCTGCAGATTTTGAACATCATAATACATTTGATACTGGTACTAGACACGATTTGTACTTTCTTAGAGACTAAGTGTTACCTCTTATAAAAGCCCTTTTCGCTTTATTCTTCCTTCTGATAGCTTGCATGTGCCGTTCCTGTCATGTTTTGATCTTACCTCCTCCCCAGGATTGAAGAGGTACTGTAAATCTTTAAGAATCTTTTCCTGCTAAAATCTCAGCTTGTCTGTACAAGTTACACTACAGTTAGTTACGTTTTATTTTACATTTTGTACAAACAAATCCCTGTTAACTTTCGACTATCATTGCTGTATCACCAATAGTAGCCTACTGTGCAAAAATTTGTTTTTACATCCACAAACTTATCAGTAGACTATCAAAAATAACTTTGAAGAAAAATACTGAGTTAGTTACCTCTCTCTCTGTTACAGAAACCATACACCCTTAAAATTTAACACACTTTATTCTATCCTACATTGTAAGAGCTTTTCATATTTGAGAAACTATACATTTTCTTAGTTTTCCTCTAACCACAATTTATCGCGCCGCAATAAGGTCCAAAATGCAGTCGCATTTTTAACGTGTCGTTCGACTCCATATCTAATCCACAATGGTTTCTCGCCTCTCGGTATGTTCTTACGATCCAACCTGCAGTCGCCAGGTTGCAGAAAACTACGGGGAGTTTAGTGACATTATGTCAAACTCTGGTTGTTCCCGAGGCATGCCGGTACACGACGCACGCGCTCGTTGCGGTATGCGCGCGAACTATTAGTGTAGCAAACCTTACTTAAAAAATACGCCTTGTATATTATATATTCGAAAGTTCGTATGTACACAACCTGAAAACAAAATGTAGTACACCTGGAAAGAAAACATCGACTTCAATCAGATGATAGCAGGTGCCACTTAGGTGATAGTAGATGTACCGATAATGGCTTCAATGTCATCCGGAAACAGATTGAGCAGTGAAATAGCTCCGGCACCTATTAAACAGACAAGTCGCGGGTGTCAGTTGTCGGCCCACATACCCCACACGTGCTCGATTGGAGACAAGTCCAGAGATGGTGTTGACCAAGAAAGTTGGTGCACGTCTTTCAGAGCAAGTTCAGTTTCATGCACGGTGTGTCAGCGAACATTATCCTATTACAACAAAACATCACCTTCCTGTTGGAATAATGGCAAATAAAGGGTCTTACAATATTCTGCAGGTACCGAGGGTTTGTCAGTGTTCCCTCCACGAACGTCAATGGAGAACGAGAGTTGTAGCTTATGGCACACCTGACTATAAGGCCTGCCTGTGGTGGGGCTAGTGTGCCTTAGACGAATGTATTCTACTAGACAGCACTCGCCAGGTTCATGCTGTGTGGGTGCAGGCAGAATTTGTTGTCATCGCTGTAGACCACGGTCGGCCATTCCATCTTCGTAGTGATCTTCCGACGGCACCAGTCAAGTCGTGTACGTCGATGCTGTGGCGTGAGTGAGAGACGGACCAGAGGTGTGCGTCCCGTAGTCTCACTGCTAATAGCCGGATGATAACATTTCGTGTTGCCACTTCTCGCCTCTCACAAGGGAATGGTCAGATTTGTCATGTCGAAACCTGTGTTGCTATTTTTACCACTGTGAGTTAAACATTGAAGGAAGTCTGTATGCAGACTGTTAGCTGCCGACATGACTTGGAAGTCTGTAAAATCTTTTATGAAGCATGACATTATTGTCGCATGGTTTCCGCGCTTATAACTGACTGTTGTACAACCCTGACCTTTCTCGCTACGTTATACCAACGCCATCTAGGGACAAGGTGGCGTTAGCTACGCAACGCTCTCTTGCCACAGCAGTGAGAGAGCTGATTCGCCCAGTGAAAGCGATCGTACGATAATTAATAAATACGATAATAATAAATTCGTTGACAAATGTAACTGATATGTTATCTACAACATTCTTTCCAAACTGCTATGAAATAGACACAAGTACATATATGGTTTAGAACACATCAAACTTTTATTTCTTTTAATTACCGCAAAAATGCGAAATATTGATACAATGTTCAAAACATAGTTTTTTTGTGCCGCAAGAACATACGAGCAAATACGATATATGACAGCCCTGCGAATCACAGACGTTGTTAGACGTCCGTAGACAAAACACGGCCGGTGTTAGGAAGGAATCAGGCCTAATATCAGTATATTTCGAGGCGTGCCACGCATATTAAATCACATTTTGAAACCTTGGGGAGGAAAACTGATAATGTACAACTGATTGCAACTTGAGAATATTGTCACGGTGATAGACAGGAAACTGCAGTGATTTGCACACAATAATTTTCTCTCTTAGTTTTCTGTAAAATGCCTTCGACTGCCGAAAAAAATTCTCTAACGGTAAAATTACGTTCGTCGTGCCGAGTGTAATCTTAAGTATCTCTACTTCTTTGTCAGGGTGAGCTCGAAATACAGCTTTTTAATGAATCAGAACTTTTATGACCTGCCCACGAATCTAGAAGGAGAAGAGATTTGTTCTCGCAGAACGGAAGAAAAGCATGGCGCATGAAAAGTGTAACGTTATCATTTACCATTTTTCCAGACTTCGATGTGTCTGCCACAAGATTGTCTGCGTAGAACATGTTTGTTTGACACGTGGTCCAAAACGTCCGTTGGTTCTTGAAGACAAACATATACTTTAGGCAGCAATGAATCATCCAGATTAATTATTGGCATTATAGTGGACTGCGCAATTGCCTCAATATGTTTTTACCCTTTGAATGATAGTGTTCTTTTCGCACGCATTTGTTTTTGAAAGCCTGACTGATCTGCATTGTAAACGTAAGATTCACTAAAACTGGCGATCTTATTTTTTGCAGTCGTAAGAAAAGCTTCTATCATTTCCATTTGAGTCACCTCATTTTCCGACCCGTTTTTCGATACAAATTTTGTTATTTTTCGTGCCACAATCTTATATGATCTTTTGAAGCGACTAATCCAATTATGAGAAGCTGTAAATTCTTTAACGCCTATCACGTTAGCAATCTCTAACTCCCAATCAGGCAAAGTTGAGTCGCTGACACTCAATGACTGTCGTCTGTCATCGGTAAATTGCTCAAAAAGTCGCGCATTTATCTCCGTCGCAATTTCCAGTTGACTCTTACGTCTTCCAGCGACTTCCTTTTTCCATCTATACAATTCACGTTCAGAACGGACAAAGCTATACCTATTTTGAACAGCACTGACACTTAGGCGTTTCTTACCACTTTCGTTCAACCAACATTTCGCCGCTTTTTCTTTGTCTGATAATGTAATTGTAGTTGCTGGTGTTGCTTTCGGAGATAATTAATGATGGTACGTGGCACTATCACTCGAAGAGTCTTTATGTGTGCAACTTTCTTCCGTTTCTTCGCCGTCTGTAGATTCACAGTCTGCGCTATTTGCATGCTCGTCTAGTAGTTTAACTACCATGTCACACATCACATAGTCTTCTGCGGGAGAAACAACGCGTCGATTCTCGCAGACTGCTTTTAAATACAGTATGTACGATATTAACATTTATAAAATTGAAGTGTTTGTAGAGCTTATGGGACTTAACTAAGGGATCATCAGTTCTTAAACTTACAAACTAGTTATGAACTAGCTTATACTAAAGACGGCACAAATATCCATGTCCGAGGGGGGATTCGAACCCCCACCGCAGCGGCCGTGCAGACCGTGATTGGCACGCCGCAGACCGCTCGGCCACTGCGGCCGGCTAACATTTATACACTGTATAAACGCGACATCTGGCTAAGTTTCAATTGTTTCACCGCAGATGTGGTAATGTCGTTCGACCTCGTATGGAAATCCAATACAGCCAGTATGAGGGTATGGGCCACAGAAACGCTACTTCTGTATCGTGCAACCTCTGGGAGTTTGGGGTGGGTGGAAGACGTGCTCGGATAGCTTAATGGTAGGGGCTTTCGCAAGGACGCCTTGTATACGTTCAGCCGCGGAGCTTGCGCCTGAGGATCTTTAAGTCACTTAGCCGTCTTTGCGTGTTATACTGTACTAGAACGGAAATGGCTTACTCTTACCGAAAAGCGGCACTGAAAATCAGTTTGTCGACCGAGCGAGACGTCACACTGAACTCGCATTCGGTGGGACGAATCTCCAGCCATCCAGGTTTAGGTTTCCCACAATTTCTCTATATCACTATAGGAAAATTCCGGGATAATTATATTGAAAGGGCATGGCCGATTTTCATCCTAATCCTTTCACAAAACTCCGACCATCATCTCCGTCTCTAATGACGACGATGTCGACGGGACGCTAAATCTTTCCTTCAGTTAGTTCACCGAATAAGCACGACCCAAGGCACTTGAAATCAACTAGTTTATTAGAGAAAAAGTTTAGATTGACTGTGAAAGACCCTGCAGTGTGGTGTACGTGGAACTAATCAATGACGTACACTGGTCAAAACAGTTAGGGGATCAGTTGCGATATCTAGGTTCTGAAGTATTTTCATCGGCAAAATGAATTAAAATGGTTTGACGTCTTTCTGTTAGTTCTACGGACAACATTACAGAAGCCGAGATAATGGTAAAACAAAAAGCTGTTGCAGAATGTGTTGGTATTGACTTGTGTGTACTCTACCAAACGAATTACACCAGCTGTTGGATTGAGATAGTGTAGTGAGCAGGTACTGCAATGAAACAACAACGTGAATTACTCGAAGCTATGGCATGGAGAGCCATAGGAAGGTTGGAAGCGGGACTGACGCACAAGGAAGTGGCTGCGGCTAATGGAGAGCCCCAAAGTGTAATTTCCAGGATCTGGACGCGATTTCAGACAACAAAAACGGTTAAAAGAAGGCCAGGCTAAGGTAAAATTAGCAAGAGATGACTGTTATCTCCGGTTAACAGCCCGTCGAGAGAGGAGACTGCATGCCACTCAACTGCAACGCACCATCCAGGCAGCAATAAGACGCGCAACATCAACACAAACAGCTCGAAATCGCCTTTGGGATTGTAGCTTCTACGCACGGAAGCCTATAGTGTGTGTCCCTTTAAAATCATGACGCCGTTTAGCCCGCAGAAACTGGGCGTATGAACAACAGGATTGGAGTCGTAACGAATGGCGTCGGTTCTGTTGACAGGTGAGTCAAGCTTTTGTCTTCAGACGGACAATCGTTGTTCCCTCATCTGGACAGAACGTGGAACTCGGAACAATCCAACTTATGCGCAGGAAACATAATGGTAGTGGACAAACTCAGTGGGCAGGAGTCCGTATTGGCGGACGAACGGACATCTATGTTGTTCAAAATGGCTCTTTGACTGCTCAGAGGTATAGAGATGAGATCCTTCGACCATTTGTTGTGACCTAAAATGGACGATAACGCTCGTTCTCACAGAACTGCACCGGTGACAACATACTTGAAGCTGTGTGAATTGATTAAATGTAGTGGCCAGGTTGTTCACCGGACTTAAATCGGATCGAGCGTGTCTGGGATGCGCTTGGCAGACGCATTGCACCCAGACCAGCACCTCGCACAACGGTTGCAGAGCTGGATATTTCACTCATGGAAGAATGGTCAAATATCCCTCAAGAGCTGAATGATTATCTCATACTGTCCATGCCACGCAGGTCTGAAAATGTACTGGCAGTCTGAGGTGGTCACACACCATATTAGAGGGCAACGAGAATGACTTTTTCAGTATTATGTTTACCCCATGGTGCGTCGCTCTATGTAAACGCCAAGTAAAGAGCTGAACCAGCAAAATAACGTACTGTATCACACACAAATTACAATTGTAACCAAAATCTGAATAAATATGTTACCATATGTATATTGTATACATCTCACTGATCCCCTGATTACTTTAACCAGTGTAGTTTGCGACACAATCCTAAGCTCGAATAATTATGTTGCCGCTATGAATTCAAATTTTTACCAGGGCCAGGATTCAACCCCGAGACCTTCTGCTCACTATTGGGGAGGGAGACGTATTTCAGTATTCCGTGCATATGTGTTTGCAGACAGCTAAGTTCGTCTGTTCAAATGTTTGTATAGCTTATGGGACTTAACTACGGGGTCATCAGTTCCTAACTTACAAACTACTTAAGAACTAGCTAATACTAAGGACGGCACAAATATCCATGCCCGAGAGGGGATTCGAACCGCCGACCGTAGTGGCTGTGCAGACCGTGACTGGCGCGCCGCAGTCCCCTCGGCCACCGCGGCTGGCAAGCTCGTCTGTCTAATGCCCAGGAGCTACCGGGTTCGAATCCCAGCCCTGCTACAAATTGTAATTCTAAGATTCAGCATTTATTCATTGTAATTGAGCCGCGGTGGAGTAGCCGAGCGGTCTAAAGCGTCTCGCTGCGGAGCGCGCGGTTGCTCGCCGTGGAGGTTCGAGTCCTCCCTGGGGCATGAGTGTGTGTGTTTGTTCTTAGGTTAGTTTACCTAGGTTTAAGTAGTTTGTAAGCTATGGACTGCTGACCACGCAGTTTGTTCCGATAGATTTACAAACATTAGAACATTTAAATTGTCATTGATAGAATACTAAGCGCAATTAGAAAAGATGTCAAGTTGCGTCACTTGGATAGAAAATCGATGACGTGTATGTGGAACATTGGTGTGTTTGAATCCCCTTTTGAAGTACATTCAGGGACAGTATTTTAAGATTTCATGATCATAAGACAATCTGCAGAATAGATGAATGAAATTAACTGTATGCCACATACTACATGTGGCCTATAACTTATATATTGGTGGGTGCCATGCCCTTATAATTAATTTATGATTGCCAGCCGTAGACGTGCTTTGGCTTTGGCCAGAAGAACATGTTCGTTGTAGGTGTATGCTGTGTAGAACAGTTACCGCCTGGGAGTGAGAAACTGTCGATGCGTCCATTGACACATGATTTCCCAAAGTCTGCGCCGAAACACCGTACTGTACTCTAGGTGAAACTATTAGTATATCAGGAAGAGGAGGACGGAACGAAACCTATACGTCACGCGGGAGTAGCCTCGAGTCCTCCCTCGGGCATGTGTGTGTTGTCCTTAGTGTGAGTTAATTTGAGTAGTTTGTAAGTCTAGGAACTGATGACCACAGCAGTTTGGTCCAATAGGTTTACAAACATTTGCACATGTACCTGTGAAAATCGAGTGGCGTGTGGTCCTTTTCCAAATGTATGACTGTTGATAAAATACTTGCTTTTCTTCTTCGTACAGCTCCCTATACTATTGTACCGCAGTCACTCTTGTTCCCAGATGAGACCACTTTCTCCACACACGAAAACAAACGCAATGAATTAAAGGAAAGGACTATTGGACTTTAATTTGTATCACGGTGGAGATAAGAACGTTATTGATTTTTCGGCATTCCCTCAAGATCGTTTCATCATTTTAATGTACCATTCGAAATACAATACTGTGTCAAGCTATTTGATTTGTTTTAGACTCTCAGCGACTGGAGTCTGCCAGGTGTGAGAAAGTAATTCTAATGTTCGAGTTTATTTCCGGAACTTGGACCAGTGTAACAGAAAAAAATGTAATTTTCTACGGTAAAACAAGCAATGAACACGCCTACTTGCATATTTACCCCTACATACATACTCCGCAATCTACCCAAAGATGAATGGCGAAGGGTACTCAGTACCACTACTAGTCACTTGCTTTCCTGTTTCACTCCTATATAGGACGAGGGAAAATCTCATACTTGTATGCATCCGTACGACCCCTAATCTCTCTAATCTTATCTTTGTGGTCTTTACGCAAAATGTAGGTTGGCGGCAGTAGAATCGTTCCGCAGTCCGCCTCAAATCCCGGCCCTCTAAATAGAACGTCGCCTCCCCTCCAGCGACTCCCAGGTGAGTTCCCGAGGAATTTCGGTAACACCCGCTCATTGATCGAATCTACCAGTTACAAACCTCGCCGCCCGTCACTGAACTGCCTCTATCTCTTCCTTTAAACCGATCTGGTGGGGAACCCAAACACATGAGCACTACGCAAGACGGGGTCGTACAAACGTTTTATATGCGACCTCAGCCGCGGTGGAGTAGCCGAGCGGTCTAAAGCGTCTCGCTGCGGAGCGCGTGGTTGCTCGTCGTGGAGGTTCGAGTCCTCCCTGGGGCATGGGTGTGTGTGTTTGTCCTTAGGTTAGTTTACCTAGGTTTTAGTAGTTTGTAAGCTACGGACTGATGACCACGCAGTTTGGTCCGATACATTTACAAACATTTGAACATTTTTTTGCGATCTCATTTACAGATGAATACAACTTCCCGAAATGCTCCCAATAAAACGAAGTCAACCATTTGTCTTCTCCACGACTGTGCTTATACGCTAGTTCAATTTCATATCGCTGTGCAGAGTTACGTCAAGGTATTTAATTGACACGACTGTCAAGCAGCACACTACAAAAGCTGTATTCCAACATTGCGGGATTGATTATTCTACTCATCTGCATCACATTACATTTTCTCACATTTAGCGCTAGTTGCCATTCCTCACATCACCTATAAATTTGGTGCAAGTCATTCTGCATCCTACTACAGTCATTCAATTATGACACCCTCTTGTACACCACAACACCATCAGCAAACAGCTGTGTATGGTTGCCATTCTTGTTTGTTCCGCAGTGAGGGCGTTCTTATATACATTTATTGTTAGTTGTTTTTAATAATTAACCTACTATACCGATAATTTGATTCAATAGTAACCATCAAAAGTGCATAAACCACAGTTATTTATTTTTAAATATGAAATACTAGCTGAAAACCCGGCGTTGCCCGGGTATTTATTTATTTATTCGAACCTTGAGTTAGTACTTTTCCTATCCAGTCTCTCTCTGTCCATCTCCTTTTCTCTAAAAACATGTTACATTTATCAGAGAATATGTAAGAAATCACAGGTAAAAATGCACTCGTTTCGAAGAATCAAACCACGAAATTCAACAATAATGATTGTAATAATGTCACAGATGGATCACTTGATGTAATGCGCGAAAGAGAAATTTCTTTTTTACTGCTTTATTTATATATTCTTTTATTTCCTTATTCGTATGCTTATCCTTACGGAGAAAGAGCTGAAGACATTGTAGCACGCATAGACCAAAGATATGCTCTGTGGCGTCACGTTTCGCTGTACGTAACCTCCTTGCTATAGAGTCGGAAACGTCATCGCTGGCCTTCAGCCCGAATTTTATTGTTATTTGACGACTTTCAACCACCATATCTTCCACCCCCTTATATCTGTCGGCATGGAACTGCTATGGTGTACAACGCGAGACTTCGGACAACAATTAAACACACACCATTCGTTTGAGTTCTGTAGTTTTCGCTGCAGAGCGAAATATTAACACACACACGCGCGCGTAGAATTTTATATACAACGATAACTTTCCATCCCAACATACTCCACCCTTTTATCATTATCAACCCTCAAGCAACAATGCAACCAATAAAACCATTTTCAAAGAGTAAATATAATTTTCAAAGAGTCATAAATTTTCCGCATTTCGCGTTATATTCTTCAAATTACTAAATATATATCACATCGCTATAAAACCGTGCCTAAAACCTACCTCAGGTATAGATTAGTAACCGTACAAATATTGAAGTCTCTGCGTCTTGTCGTTTGGACGTGATAAGCGTACACCGAACAGACATTCACATTAATATATATATATATATATATATATATATATATATATATATATATATATATATATATATATATAGCTATCCGATCGCCATAAAACCGTGCCTAAAGCCTTCCCCGGGTAGACATTAGTAACTGTACAAATTTTTAGCTCTTTATGTCTTGTGGTTCAGACGTGATAAACATACACCGACAGACATTCACATTTATAGATATAGATGAAGAAACGTTTTAAGCTTAGTAGGTTTTGCAGTAGTAGTCCAAGCGAGGTCGTATATGGACGAATAATATGGAATAAATGGCGTAGGTAACCGCTTGCGATAAGCGAGAAATCCAGGTCTGAGTTCCAGTACAGTAAAAAATATTCGACACTTCTATTTGTTGAAATACAGAAAACTATGAAAGAATTTTAAATACAGTTCAGTTCACACAAACACGGCGACATGAGGAATGAAAGGTTGTCAGGTGCAAAAATGCTGACGGCGAGGAGGGAACAGGGATCAGCTGTTGTCAGAGCTGCCAGCAGACACCCTGTCTGTGCAGAGCTCAGCTCAACGGGACAAATGTTTTAACACATCGCTTATTTTAAAACAGTTATTTTTGTCATAGGCACAATTTTCCTGTTAGCTACACTGTCTTAAATTTTTCAGAGAACGCTACATGGAACTAACAGCATATCCCTTACGCTGATCTGTACCATATAAATAACGAGTTAATGTAAATCACTCGTAAGAACGTACATTGTATGTAATACCACACATTTTTTTTCATATTCGTGAGTATGAAAATTAGAGAAAGGAACAATGTGAGCTTTCCAGTTGCACGCATCCGTTTCTCTATAAAAACATCAAAGATGAGCTTGTCTAAATAACCGAGTCCTCGCTAACTTTTGCAAAAGAATGGATCGGCCACATAAATTGGCACTGCCAGCGAAACTTCGAACATGAGTGGAATTCAAATCCTCGTCTGGCCATTCTATTACAGTTAGTACAGGGCTTACTATTAAATTAGTGAATACTATACTGCGGACAGAATTCCGATTTGCATGTAAATTGCTATGCTAGAATGAAATATCCACTTTGCAGTGGAGTGTGTGTGTTCAAATAGTTTTCCTGACATATTAAAACACTGTACTCGACGGGAATGAGGACACACATCTCTGCTTCTCACAGTGACGCCTTACTAGTTATACATATTCCGCCTCCATCGGGTGTGCGCCAGACTGCACAGATACGCAAGAGAGCGTAATTGATATCTATAGAGGTTGGGGAAGGTGCTATCAGTTTTGGTGTGAGGAAGTGAGATGTGGATGTATGCATGAATCTTTCGCACCCGGCCGCGAAATGTATCAATTCCAGGACATGGTTTCCGCTGCGTTCTTTCTAAAACTCAAGCGACAAGTATCGTCTCTGCCTTTCACGCTGAAATGGTTACCGGAATAGTTTTTGGCCTGTAAAAGTTTGAAAAATATTACATTGGCTAGTGGAAGACGGAAAAAGTTTTGCTCTCATCATGTTATATAAACCTTTAGGAAATCTATTATTAACAAAAAAACCTAAAACCACTAAAATGAAAAACCAATGTCATTGCAGTTTAACAATGAAACCCTGTGCGCTATAGTTGTTTCTCCAACTTGATGCTAAATGTATATCTACACCTAGCGTTAGTTTCCGCCGTTGCGCAATTATGTATTTATTCCTTTATTATCCTGACCCAGTCACGGTCTGCACGGCCACTACGGTCGGGAGTTCGAATCCCCTCTCGGGCATGGATATTGGTTCCGTCCTTAGTGTTAGCTAGTTCATAAGTAGTTTGTAAGTTTAGGGACTGATGACCCCGTACTTAAGTCTCATAAGCTATACAATCATTTGAATATTTTTTATTATCGTGGCGTTGTCCGACTGTGTACTTATTCCTTTCTTATGTTAGTCCATGTCCTTCTTTCCTCTCTGTCCACCGTCTTGTAACATATTCTCTATCCTTTCAGTTTCGTTTTCATGCAGCGCAATCCCTATGACGTCATATCTCCTGACTTATGTGTCGTACTGTGATATAATTTCGGAGGTATACGTGCATACTGTCTTCAAAATAAGTCGTAAGTAGAGTTAGTAATAAAGATGTAATAAATCGAAACGTCATGCGTGATGGGGGTGATTTTTCATGATCGAAATTGTTTATGACCTCACATCTTATGAAGTATGTGTCGTACTGTGATGTAATATCGGAAGTACATTCAGTCGCCGCGTGGGAGTAGACGAGCCGTCTGGAGCACCACGTGCGGATCGCGCGGTTCCCTCGTCGGAGGTTCGAATCCTATCTCTGGCATGGATGTTTCTGTTGTCTTTAGTATAAGTTAGTTCATAAGTAGTTTGTGACTTTAGGGATTGATGAACCCACAGTTAAGTGTCATAAGCTTTACAAACATTTGAATTTTTTTTTACATTGTCTTTTATGTGTATAATATATGTAAAGGTCTTACGAATGCAGTTCGTACGGTATAAGTAATAAATTGTAACGTCATGCCGAATGTTGTAGTTTTACTGCATGCATAGCGGAAAAGTCTAATAGATAAACTTCTTTCCTTTCATGATTTTTCTGGGTTTGTCAGCGAGAAACGCTTCGCAAAGGTCTTAGATGTGTAAAATTTGATTTAAGTCGCTAAGTGCTCTCATTCTTAAATAGTGTCTGAATAACGTCTGCCTCAGTGCAATGTCTGAACTCTGTAAGGCTCCTTGCTGCGGATTGCGCTGTTGCTCCCCGTCGGAGGTTCGAGGCCTCCCTCGGACACGTGCGCGCGCCTGTGTGTGTGTGTGTGTGTGTGTGTGTGTGTGTGTTATCCTTAGGGTAGTTGAAGTAGTTGGTAAGCCTGGGGACTGATAAGCATAGTAGTTGAAATGAAATGAGCGTATGGCTTTCTTGGCCGGGAGATCCCTTACGGGATTGTTCAGCCGCCTTAGTGTAAGTCTTTTTATTTGACGCCGCGTGGGCGACTTACGTACCAAGGATGATGAGATGATGATGATTAGGACAACACACAACACCCTGTCCGCTGCCGGGAATCGAACCCGGGCCTCCTGCGTGGTAGTCAGCGACGCTACCGCTTTTTTTTTTTTTTTTTTTTTTTTTTTTTTTTTTTTTTTTTTTGCAGTTTTAGCCTCTTCTGTGGCATTTCCTTTCTTCTTCTTTGACATTGGAGGAACGAAAAGAAAATTTTTTTAATGCACTATGATGAACAGAAAGGTTTCTCCTAACTGAATAAACAATAATAATAAAAATAATTAAAATATTCTGTGATCATTCTTTTTTCTTCATTTTCTCTTGATCGCTTATGAACTGGTTTTTTTTCTGGTATAAAAGGAGTGTGATCCGACATCCGGTGCAGCATGCTGTTTCAGGGTTCTGCTGAGGCCTTCACGGCTACCGTAGCGGCCACGGGGCCCACGAAGTCCCCACCGTACTTCACCCTCAGCAGCGATCCCCTACTTTGGCATGCCTCTATTTGCGTTGTTAATTGACTGTAGTAATCATCCTGCACCCTCTTTCTCGAAGAGAATCTTCAACATATTTCCATAATTCTTTTTCAAATTTCTTTTCCGGAATATTTTGTAATATCCTTGTAGTTCAAATTCTTTAAATTCCTGGACAGTGCCAGTCCCTTTGTTGTTAATAACGTAATGAATAAAATGCCGCAGTAGCCATAAAATGGCATTATTTTTTTGGGCAGGAAAATACATCTCGTCTGGGAAGAAGATAAGATTTAAAGATATTTCTCTCCTGTCGCTTCTCTTAAGGAACGATATTTGTTTCCTAAGTTCCTGCCATACTGCACTGTATTCTGAACAAATGAATCTATGGTCCAAGGTATCAATAGCGCCGCATTTAGGGCATCTGTTTGTATCGCAAAGTCCGAGTGCATATAATCTCTCATTGGTACTAACGATATTGTTGATAACTCTATACCACGCTACCTATACTTCTAATGGAAGCAAATTATTACTGATGTTTTTCCAAATGACTTTCCAGTTTCTGTTTGGAAACTTAATCTCCATTCTGTTTTTGTTTTCCTTATATTTTAATCTCTCGATAATATAGTGGTAGTTCCTCTTCTTTCTGTCCAAGACAATACTCCAATACTCCTCATGTAGCTAAATTCGAGATAAAAAAGTCTAATGTACTTCAGTTTATAATTTATTTTGGTGATGTCGACTGGCGGCTGCAAGCTTTCAGGTTCAAATAATTTGAATAATTGCGCAGTTATGCTGTCTGGGTGATCGTCAATAAGTTGCAGGGACCTTTTTATGAATAATTCTGTTGTTTTCCGCTGAATGTCAGTAAGCGCGAGTCCACCCTCTTCTGTTTTCAGAGTTATTGTATCTAAAGATACTCTAAAACTCTGTCCTTGCCAGATATATCGACATACCGTTGTCATGATTGCCTTTGCTATTTGTTTTGTAAGAGGCAAAACCTGCCCTATGTATGTCGCTTTTGAGAGGACCACACAGTTTCTGATCTTGACTTTCTGCTTCAGATTTAGATCTCTCATGTCGTGTAATTGAAGGGTGCCTCGAATCTTAGCTAATACTGTTTTCCAGTTAGCGGCAATCATTTGAAGCGGGCAGCTGTATAGCGTTACACCCAAAGCTGTATGATTCTCCACACGTTGTGCCCAAACTGTATATTTGTGAGGCCACTTAGATTTAAAAAAGCACTCTTTTTTTCATTAATTTCAGCGCCTGTCGCACTACAGTATAGTTTTAAGTTAGCCGTAAGTGTTTTAATATCATCAGTGCTTCTTATTATGACACCTACATCATCGGCGTAACCATTATTAACTGTTTTCATTCCTGATATTAAGATACCCTCTAATTCCTTATGCAGTCTCCTTAAAAGTGGTTCGATTGCCACAACAAACAGCATCATTGATAAGGGGCTCCCCTGGGGTACTCCATTGTCAATGGGAATGTCCTTAGTGTAGTGACCATTAATAACTACTTTCGTCTTTATACCTTTTAAAATGTTGTAGAAAATCCTCACATTATTCTCACTAACATCAAAATACTTCAGAGTTTCAAAAATGTAGTCGTGATTAACTTTATCGAAAACCTTTGCAAAATCTACAAATGCAAGACCGCCATATGCCGAAGAGTTTGAAAATATGCCGACAATGTCCCTGTACTCGCTAACTGTCTTCAAAATAATGCGCCCAGGGAGACACGTCTGGTGGCATCCGATTATTTTATCTAGGACTGGCCGCAGTCGCTCTTTCAGAACTCTAGCTATTATTTTATAGTCTGAATTCATTAGAGTAATAGGCCTCATTTTCTTAATATCTTTTGTTTCCGTGTTCTTGCCTTTGGGAAGTAACACGGTGAAACACTGTTTTAAATCTGCTGGGACCGCCTCTCCCTTTAAGGTTTCGTTAATAATGTCTGTGAAAGTACTGCCTATAACATGCCAAAACGCTTTATAAAACTCGAGAGGCAGACCATCGGGTCCTGGTGACTTTTTTTGAAGGGGAAGTCTTTATTATATCCCAAACTTCTTCTTCACTTATTTCTGCGTTAATATGTTCATTATCCTCGTCGGTGATGGTGTCCTGAAGTTCAGATCCAGATAAAAAGTCATTGATGACCTGTTCCTCGTTACTTTTTTTGGTATAGAGTGCAGTATAAAATCGGTAGGCTTCATTGATAATGTCTTTTTGAGTTGACAGGACGCTGTTATCCTCTGCCCGAAGAGACGCCAGAAAAGTTCTCCTCCTTTGTTGCGCATGTTTGATGAGATGGTATATCGACGTATTTTCCTCTTCAACTACAGTCTGAGTGTGGGATTTTATTTTCAGACCATCAATCTGTGATCGCTTGAGCTTTATCAGTTCGGCTTTGGTCCTCTTTATTTGCAGTAAGATGTCTTGTGACATCGGTTGCTCATAGAGTTCACGTAAGCATGTGTAGTGAAACTCTATAGTGCGCCGCAACCACCTCGCCCTCTCTTTCCCGTATTCTATCAACGTGCCTCTTAACCGTTTCTTAGCAACAGCGCTCCACCATTCCATAGTGGATCTGTACTTGTAGCGTGTGCCTAAAGACACCCACCAAGTCTCTGCAATGTGGTCAGCGAGAGAATTTTCTAGCAACATGTTAATATTCAGTTTCCATACCGACCTCCCCCAGTACGTCCTTTGTCTAATTAGCCTTATACTGCACCTGACTGCTTGATGGTCAGAAAAGATGGCGGGTATCACTTCAACGGCCTGAACATTATTGTCTAAAGTCGAGGATACGTAAATTCTATCTAACCGACTTTGAAATGAGTTAGTGATAAAAGTAAACTTCACGATGGTGGGATACTTTATCTCCCAAGCATCCTTCCATTTCATATTTTTAACTAGGCCTTCTAGTTCTCTGGATTTATTAAAATTCGGTCTTTGATCCTTTTCATGTAGTACACAATTCCAGTCACCGACAATTAAAAAGTCAACAGGGTTATTATAAAGTAATGGTAAAATGCCAGTTTTGTAAAATGCGGCTCTTTCCAGTTTAGCGTTGTTTCCAGAAGGGGCATAGATATTGATGAAAGTTTTATTAAGAATTTTGCATTTTTTCCCTTTCCCGGATTCTAAAAGAGCAGTGTCTGTTACTTCGATCCCGTCTCTTAATAGGATTGCAGTCCCGCAACTGCTCTCATGGGCAATGTTTACAATTTCTTGGTAACCAGCCACATAAAGGTTTTTGACTTTTACCTCTTGCAGCAAAGCTATATCGGTGTCTGATTGATATAAAAAAATCTCTAAGCGCTGCAACATTAACTTCACTTTGAATTTTGTTTACGTTTAAGGTGGTCACATTATATGTCTGTTCCATGAATAAGTGAGATTTAGGAATGTACAAGACTTCGTTAAGGACAAAAGTTTTCTTTCATTCCGTGTACCTCCTTTCATTTTGTACACCTTGCGTGCTGTTGTTACACTGTCGAACACTATATTAATAAAATAAATCTTCTTCTGGTAAATTTTCCTCTTCCATGTCCTCATCGGCACCGTCGTTGATATCTTCGCTCCATTCAGATCTTGCCACTGCAGCACTTCGTCCAAGGAGGGATGCTTCGTCTTTGTCACGAATTGGATGATCGGCCCCGGTATGTGATGTCTGCATTGTACATTCGGCTTCTTCTTTTGTTCTACTTCCTATACAAGACTCATCGCAGCGAGCAGATGTTGGGTCCGCTTTGTTATTGTCTTTGTCCCGCATGCTTCTCAATTTCTCCTTTAAAATGGGAGCAACTTTCTCCGCAGCCTCATGAGCCAGTCTACGTTTCTTGTTGCGTTTCCTCTTCGGTGATGCCGCGGGGGACAAATCAGGTGACTTGTCCGTCGATTCCGTAGAAGATCTTTCTCGTAATGTCTGATCCTTCGTCTGATCGAAGTTAGAACTTTGAGAGACATATTGATCGTCGACATTGAGCTTTTTCCCTTTCCGTTGTTTAATTGAGGTTCAATTTCATTTTTTTCCTTCTGTGTACTACATTTGACTTCGTCAGGTTTGTGAATTACTACTCTCTGCGACGAATGTTCCGAGCAACCTTCTTGTGTCGTTGCATTCTGGTTGGGGTTGTCATCAATAGCCATTGGTACCGGTTCTAAAGTCCCTGGCTCCTCGCGTTGAAAGGCCGGAGGACTCGACGCAGAATCTGCTGGTATCGTGTTCAGGTTTGCCTGCGCTGGATTAGCGAGACGCTCGGTCGCACCGTGTATGTTGTTTGTTTCCTGCTTTGCCGGGCCCGCACCATCACTACGTACGTAATCGGCCCCGCGCTGTTTGCTGGTAGCGACTGTTCCGTCGCGACTTCCTCCTGCCCTGCTGTTGACGGCCCCGCTGAGCGGCGCGGGTAAGAGGCTGACCGCCTGGCCCGGGACAACGGGCTCTGTAGCCGGCAGCTGCGCGACGCGTTTCTTGGTGCACTCACTGCGAATGTGCTCTGTTGAGTTACACAGAGCACATGTTCTTGGCTGCCCGTCATATATAACTATAGCTCGATAGCCGAGCACATTTATGTAAGAAGGAATGTGTCTCTGAAGATCAATCTTAAGCTGCCGAACGCCGTTCAATACAGGGAACATATGAGCCTCCGACCACTTTTCGGCGACATTGGAGAGAATGGTACCATAGGGGCTGAGAACAGAATTTATTTCTTCCGCTGGCATTTCAAAAGGCAACTCAAAAACCCTCACTGTCCGGATGCCTAAACCTGCGTGAGTGACGATTACATCACTCACAGTTCCGTTTGAATGGTGAAACTTCATAACACCGCCACACTTGTCAACTATTGCGTAACATAGTTCAGGACTCGTCAATTTAACAAAAGCAGCATTTGAAACATAAGATAAGTGTACGCCTATTATATCATTCCCAGAAATCTTGACTTTTTCGGTAAACCACTGTTTAATCTCGTAAGCTTTCGGTCTTTCAAAGTTTCTGTCAAAAGTAAATTTGATCGTATCTTTCCTCACCTCTTTTATCGTATTCATTCTGTCTTATCAATCGGTGTAACTAAGGCCACAATCGCAAAGATGCAGTTGAGACTAACCTTGTAAGGCGCGACACAGCCGTTGTTTACAACAGGACCGCCAGCGAGGCCGCCACACACCCTTCCTCCACCACGGCTGCGACTCGAATGCTACCGCTGAGCTACGGAGGCGGACAGGATAGTAGTTAAGTCCTATAGATTTACAAACATGTGAACATTTTTTAATGAATTATGTTTAAATGTTCAAATGTTTGTAGAGGTTATGGAACTTAACTATGGGGTCATCATTCCCTAAATATACAAACTACTTATGAACTAGCTTATACTAAAGACGGCACAAACATCTATGCCCGAGGAGGGATTCGAACCCCCAACCGCAGCGACCGTACATACCGTGACTGACACGGCGCAGACCGCTCGACCACTGCGGCCGGAAAATTCTGGTTATTCACTAGTCGCACGAAGGGGCAGGACTCTGTTTGTGACGTCATATCTCCTGAACTATGTTTCGCAGGTGGTTTTAAACGATTGTTTCCTGACATTAAAAAATATTTGTACCTCTTATGGTTTAAATCGGTCCATTACTTTAGGAGTACATGTTGAACATTGTTGCATGACATGGCTGTTTTCCGAGAATTTCATTGTTTGTAAAATTATATCTTCTGAACTAGGTTTCGTAGATGCTTATTACCCCAACGGTCTGATAATAAGGAATATAAGTATCAAGATTGTTTTAATTTGGTGAAGTAGTTTAGTAGGAGGTGCGGAATATACACACATACATTTTTATAAATCGTACAGGTTACATTCCGCAACGAACTTCCTGTTATATGGCGGATGGTAGTTCCGTTTCTTCTATTAGATACATCACTTTAGTCCCATTGGCAAATAATACGTTTGAAGAAAGACTCTCGGTAGGACTAAAAGTCTCTGGTTTTACCTGTGAGATATGTGAGTGGGAGAAATAAACAAGACGCTTTGGCTGTAGCTAGCTTATTGGCTGTAGCTATCACTAACGTTTAACGATACACGTGCCACATGATAATTCTCTTTAGACACCACGCGAGGTAGTACAGTGGAAAGAGACTAGACCCTTGCTATTCAGATGTCCAGAGGTTGGACAAAAATATGGAAGCAACTCGAGAAATATATGCTCGCGCATAAATGCTGATATTAGGCTAATCTGCAGATTGTGCCGTTGTACGAGGTATGTCCACAAAGTAAGTTCCGTTCTTTTATATAAAACAAACGTGTACAGATACAGAAAAATATTTATTGTACAAAAATCTACAACTGTTTAACTACTTTTCTACATAAAATGTTCAAATGTTTGTGTAGCTTATGGGACTTAACTACGGGGTCATCAGTCCCTCAACTTACAAACTACTTATGAACTAGCTAACACTAAGGACGGCACCAATATCCATGCCCGAGGGGGGATTCGAACCCCCGACCGTAGTGGCCGTGCAGACCGTGACTGACGCGCCGCAGTGCCCTCGGCCAACGCGGCCGGCCTTTCCTACATAGCTTCCGGAATTTTGTAGGCACTTGTCATAGCGTGGCACAAGTTTTTGTATACCTTCTTCTTAGTAGGTTGCCGCCTCTGTATTCAACCATGTTCTTTCAGCTCATCATCATCGTTGAAGTGTTGACCATCAAGGACAGATTTTAGGTGTAAGAAGAGATGAAAGTCGTTTGGAGCGAGGTCCGGGCTGTACGGAGGATGATCAAACACGTCCCAGTGAAATTCTCGTAACAGTTGTTTGATTACATTCGCCATGTGAGGTCGGGCAATATCGTGGAGAAAACACCACCTTTTGACAGTAATTCTCTTCTTACATCTAAAATTTGTCCTTGGTGGTAAACACTTCAACGATGATGACGAGCTGAAAGAACATGTTACCACATGGTTGAATACACAGGCGACAACCTATTAAGAAGAAGGCATGCAAAAACGTGTGCCACGCTATGACAAGTGCCTACAAAATTTTGGAAGCTGTGTAGAAAATTAGTTTAACAGTCGTAGATTTTTGTAAAATAAATACTTTTACTGTATCTGTACACGTTTGTTTTGTATAACCAAACGGAACTTGCTTTGTGGTCATACCTCTATTTCACCACGAACGACACTCAGTACCTAGCAAGATTTTCGTTGCGGCGAGATCTACTTACGAAATTTCCATCACCCATTTTCTCTCCGACTGCGAAAATACATCGTTGACTCCCATCTGCATTGGGAGATATGATAATCAAACTCAAATAAGAGAGACCAGAGATCGAGAGGGATGAACGGCAGATATCACCTCAATTTTACTCGATGCCTTTCCACCAACTTCTCCGAACTGAGACCTCTCGAGCATGAAACCACCATTCCAATCACATACCTGAAACGATATTCCATAAGCACACAATTTGATTAAACGCCATTTATGAGGTACCGTGTCGAAAGACTTCTGGAAATCTAGAAATAAAGAAATGTTCTGAGATCTCTTGTCTATAAACTTTTTTCACTTCGCGTAAGTAAATAGCAAGCTGTGTTTCACAATAACGATACTTTTTGAATCCGTGTTGACCATGGATCAACAGATCGAGCTGTTCCAGATAATCATGGTGTCTGAGCTCAATTTATGTTCCAAAACCCTAGTGTAAATCGATGTCAATGATGTAAGTCTGTAATTCGGTAGATTACTCCTATTGCCTTTTCTGAATATCGATGCAAATTTCCAGTCTTTGGATAGAGATCCTTCGTTGAGAGAGCGGTTGTATATGCCAATATGGAGCTACTGCATCCGCGTCGGTATACAATATGGACCAGATGATTTATTTTTGTTGAACGATTTAAGCTGTCTCACTACACCGATGATATCTTCTTCTATGTTACTCTATAGCGATCTTAATTGTAAATCTGGAGCATTGATTTCGTCTTCTGAGTAAGCCACGGTTTTGCAGTCGCTTCGCCCCAACCGATATGGTCACCAACTCAGAAGAGGCGCTGCTAGCGATGTTGTACAGTTAGCAAAGGCATGCGAGTCGGTCGTCTGCTGCCCTAGCGCACTAACGCTAAATTGCGCCACACTTTCCGAACAGATATGTCGTCGTACGTCCTACATTGATTTCTATGGTCGTTCTCTGTGTTGTTTGTTTGTTAGCACTGAGAACTCTACGTAACTGCCTCTGCTCTCGGACATTAAGTATACCCATCGGCCACAGCGTTGTTCGTGATGAGAGGTAATGCCTGAAAGTTTATATTCTCGACACACTCTCAATATTATCTAGGAGTACTGAATTCCCTTACGATTTACGAAACGGAATGTCCCATGCATCTAGCTCCAACTACCACTTCCGTTGCCGGCCGCGGTGGCCGAGGGGACTGAGGCGCTCCAGTCACGGTCCACACGGCCACTACGGTCGGGGGTTCGAATCCCCCCTCGGGCATGGATATTTGTGCCATCCTAGTTCGTAAGTAGTTCATAAGTAGTTTGTAAGTTTAGGGACTGATGACCCCGTAGTTAAGTCCCATAAGCTTAACAAACAAACAAACAAACCACTTCCGTTGTATGCACATGACGTTGGCAACATTTACATATGAATCACCGGAGTACAAATGAAAGCTCTGGCAGGGCACTGCCCGTTAGTAAATTCGTTGTGGGTCCGGTGGTCTTGGGGGTAAAGCACCCGACTGGAAACTGAAGGGTCGTGGGTTCGAAACCTGGTCAGACCTCGCATTTTTTTCAGCCTGCGTTTTAACCCATCCTTCACCTCTCAACGATGTGAGGAGTCGCCAGAAACGACACGTGGTTCGGATTCCACGTTCAGCTGTAGGTCCCCTTTTCCCGATTGGATAACTGGGGTACGCTAGGGACACGCAAGTCGCCGAAGTAGCGTCCAATTGAAAGACTTTGTAATGTATTTGGCCAGGAGGGTCCCATTTGTTTGAATAATTGAAGTATACGATACCATAGTTGGTCGTGGTATTATACCCTAATAAAATGTTCAAATGTTTGTATAGCTTATGGGACTTAACTACGGGGTCATCAGTCCCTAAACTTACAAACTACTTATGAACTACCTAAGACTAAGGACGGCACAAATATCCATGCCCGAGGGGGGATTCGAACCCCCGACCGTAGTAGCTGTGCAGACCGTGACTGGAGGGCTCAGTCCCCCCGGCCACCGTGGCCGGCTATACCCTATTATTCCATATTTGTAGTATATAAGCATTTTATGGTTCTTCTGTCGAGTCACATTGATTATCATTTGCATTACTAGGGTCTTCTAACAAACTAAATTAATTAATTATTGAAAGTCGTAACAATAACGTAAACATATATTAACACTGCGCTAATTGTTCTTTACTTCCGATCTTTTGTATTATTTTATTTTGATGTGGAAATATTTTTATTGCATTTGTCATAATTTTGTGTATCTCTACGTAAAGCACGATTGATTTACGTTTCATGAACAAATTATTAAATGTAAAACTTTGTAACTTCCGTGTTCTAGAAAAACTATAATAGATATTAATACGCGCGAATTGGCGGGAAACTAAGTCAGTAATGAAGGAGTATTAAGTCAGTCCTAATTCAGTCTAAAGCAGTTTGTTGTAATGTAAAGTCCTATGTCAGTATGGAAATGAGTTATGAACCAGTCTTACTTTTGTATTACTTCTGTGCTTTATCAAGAATGGATAAACAAATATACGTTAAAAATGAAACGTGTCATATTGAAAGTTTCCATGACGCATAAGAACCCGACGTCTTATTATTTTGTGATGTATTACTAGTAGGCGAGCTACGAGATCTTCGAGACCACTGAACAAGCGAAGGTAATGTATGGAAAAATAATGGTTTTAGTATAATAGTAGTATTATTATTATTATTATATGAAAAACTATTATAACTTGCACCAGGTTACTGAGCCACACGAAATTATTATTATCACGCGATACCGCGGACATCTCTGTGCATATCCCTACCCATTACTTTTGTCAGTTCAGTGTAGTTTCCTTATGTTTTCAAATGTGTTCGGCATATCCTTGATGCTCTCATAACTATTAGAGAGATGCATCAACTGTTAAAAGAGTAGATAGCTGTTTGATCACTATGCAGTATCTGTTTACACGCCATGTCTGAAACGTGTAACCTAAATTATACACTTAAATGCCTGCACATTGCGTATTTGAAGTGGCAATGTGGGTTCGGATCAGCTTTGCCCTGAATACGAGTGTGAAACTATTTACAAACCGCAACCGCGGCGCTCTGGACAAATGATCATTAACGTAGCGCATGAAGTGAATCTGTACGTGGTTCGCCTATCTGTTTAGCTATCGCCGACTAATTTAATTTTCACTAGCCGCTGCGTGTGGGTGATAAAATCAGTGTATTCAGCTGCTTAGAGTTGACTGTTGTGATGTATGTTACGTAATATTGTGCAGCGCTGTAGCGGTTACCGCAGGCACATTTCAATTCCATAGAGCAGTGACTCTAGTTTCCTCCCACGTCGATGAGACGCATGCGTAATTGTTCTCTCGTTAAATGCAAATGAATGAAATGCAGATATTATTTAATTAATCACACGTGGCGTATTTTATCTGGCATACATGTGTGTGCTAGTTTTTGCTTTTACGTGAAAGTAACCAATCTGTCAGTGGAAATTATACCCAATTGTGGTATGTGTCTATCCTTTAATTTGCAACAAGGTTGCTTTTGCACCGTGTAAACATTCAATTTTAGATTTATGATCGTAAGGAACGAGCGACGAGGCACCAGTTGTTGTTTACTCTGTTAATACCACTAGCTTTTTGTTAAATTATATTCGATTAGATCAATACTTCTTCCCTAAATCATGAATACGAGATTTCGTGATTATGTGGTACGTGTCACTTTACTAAAAGAGAATATTACATTACACATATTTTTATTTCATTTTTAAATATATTTCTATTTGTAAGTTTAGGTACTATTTTCAACGTAATAATTCATCTACTGTGTAGAAGGAGTTGTAATTAAGCAATTCTTTCAATTTCTTTTTAATTGCTGGTTGGCTGTCTGTCAGACAATGTTATCTGGTAAGTGATCAGAGACTTTTGTGGCAGCATAATCTATTTTATTTTCGAAATAAAATTTAATTTAGTGCTCTATTCGACCAAAAAGCTTTCTAAACTGTCGCGCATCAACTTCAAAGGGTCCTCCTATTGTACATGTTCAAACGGCTTTACGTCCGGTGAACAAGGTGGTCACTCCCGCCAGTGATCCCAGAGGCAAAGTATTTAATTTTATTTCGTAGATATATGTATGATCTTCGCAACCATTCTGTCCGGTGAAAGTTGCAGTAGCGGAAACGAATCAAAACTGGAAATAAGTTTCACTGTAAGTATTTGATGTATGGTTTTGCTGCTTTGAATAACAAATCTCAATGTTAAATTTGGGGGGACGTGTTGACATGTGCCAGTATGAAACCATCAAAGCTGATGCATCACTCCTTAATATTTCTAAGATGCACATAAACTTTGGATTTATTCGAAAGGATGCTGTAAATCTTTAACCTGCAGCAAATTACTATGATCCAGTAATAAAATAGTATTGCTATTAATTGAGTAAAAATAATACTGTATTGAAACTCGTTACCATCTGTAGACTATTATCCAGGCGTAAAAAGGATTTGTCATTTATTGATTAAAATATTAAATTAGTTATTGTTTTTCTTACATAACACTATTTGAACATGTGACAGTCATACAAGAAGATTGCGACTATTGTAAATAACTGTAGCAGTATGAAACTTTCACTCTGCAGCGGAGGATGCGCTGATATGAAAGTTCCTGGCAGATTAAAATTGTGTGCCGGAACCGGGACTCGAACCTGGAACCTTTGCCTTTCGCGGGCAAGCGCTCTACCGACTTTTTTTCCGACTGAGCTATCGCGACACGACTCAGGATGTCGCCTCACAACTTTACTTCTGCCAGTTTCTTGCCTCGTGTGTCGTGTCGGGATAGCTCAGTCGGTAGAGCGCTTGCCAGCGAGAGGCATAGGTCCCAGGTTCGAGTCCCAGTTCCGGCCCACAATTTTAATCTGCCAGGAAGTTTTAACTGTAGCAGTATTGCACAAACCTTGTTAACTTACTTAATTAACAAATCATGAGGTCAAAAAATGGCTTCATTGTTTCACGTTTCGGTCGGCCCAGCGTGAGATCAAAAGTGCCGTTGGAACATCTTCTTCTACCTGTGACATTTTTTTTATGTCTAACTAAGGGCCACATGAAGATTGTCAGAACAAAGTCAATTTTACACCTATGGATGACTTGCTAATTAAGCGACTTTCACGATACCCTGTCACTTCTGTGTGGCATTTCTCCATAGTAGCTAAACGTCACGAAACGTAGATTTGTCACCATCGAACATGCTGCTACTGCATACGACCGCGACCCACAGGGTGAAAAACACTGGTATAGAGTATTCGGAGGTGTTTCATGTGTTTGAAGTGAGAAACTGATGGGCTTATAGGGGATCCTTATGCGGGAAGGTAAATGGATATGGAAGGCTACTCGCTCGAGATTCTGCAGGGATTTATAGAAATTGAGTGGAGCGAATATCCATGCAACATTTGCATGACAGACGATGGGGCGGATCGTGGATGGCATGCAAAATAAATCCCCTGAGGGAGGGGGGGGGGGACAAAATCGGAACTAGATTGAGGAATCGCCTTTGAATATTCCTGCATACGTTCTCGGAATATTAGAGTTTACGACTTAAGGAGTTGTTTTGTTGGTCGCAGGGCTGTTCGCGTACTCACACCTGGACTTCGAGGCAGATCGCGACGCGGGGCCCGACGGCGACCCGTCGCTGGCAGAGATGGCGCTGGCCGCGCTGCAGCTGCTGCGCCGCAGCCCCGCCGGCTTCTTCCTCTTCATAGAAGGTCAGCTCCACACCAGCTTGTTTCATTTCGCAGTCAAAATGCTGCACACTGGCGCTTGCCGTATGTTTGTTTATTCCAATATTCTATTAGTTCAGCTCCTCTTCCCTCATCCCACTGTTTGCCAGCCCTTCTTCTCCCCCTTTCACCCGTCCATCACTTCCTCACTTCTCTCTACACCCGTCCCCTCCATGCATCTCTTTCTGTCCATCTCCTACTCCGCTTACTTCGACCGCTCTCCTTACCACCTCTCCTTTCATCTCCATACCTCTGTGTTTATATCCTCTGCCCCTTAAATTGGAGCCCTTTCCTTATCCCCTCTCTTTCAATATCCATATTTCTGTGTCCACACACCCCTCCCTTAAATTCGAGCCCTCTCCCTGTCCCCTGTCCTTTCATCTCCATCCCTCTGTATCCATACCCTCCTCTCCTTAAATTTTATCTCTCTCCTTTACCCATCTCCTTCCATCTCCATAAATCCGAGCCCTCTCCCTGCCCCCTTTCCTTTCATCTCCATCCCTATGTATCCATACCCTCCTCCCCTTAAATTTTACCTCTCTTCTTACCCCATCTACTTTCATCTCCACCCCTCTATATTCATACCTTCCTTCCTTTAAATTCGATACCTTTCCTTCCTCCCTCTCCTTCCATTTTCATCCCTCTCTGTCCATAACCTCCGCCCCTTATTACGACCCATTTCCTTACCCCATCTCTGCCCACCTCTTCTTCCACCCCTAACAGTCTATCTTCTCTCCCCTCAAATCCACTAAAAGTCTACATAAATGAAATTCAGTTGCCTTATGTATGGATCTTCATCACTTGAGAACAGCTCCTTTGCTGTGTTAGTAATCATCTAGAAAAGTCTTTATTACAGAGTTCTGGAAGCCTTACCCAGAAAACTCGAAAATTCGGCTAAAACTGATAGTCCTATATTCTGCAATATTTCACGACGCGATTCTACCTGTCTGCTTTGACACATGATGTCATCAACACGTCGGAAAACCCGTATACGTATTAATATCTTAATACTTACGTATTGTAGATAATAAATAATCTGTGGTTATCATCGTAAATTAAAGATTACAACAACAGAATGTACCATCAATCACATGTCTCAGCCCAAAAGTTCGCTCCTTCGGCGATCAATTGCGGAAAGAGAACCTCTCTGTTAACCCATACCTTACTATCAGAGTGAAGCTATAGATCACTTTTTAAATACAAAATATTAATCCATAATGTATGTTTTGCTTGTGAACAAACTAACGTCTTTAACTCAGCCACCACATAATTCCTCACGCCTTCTACAAACACGCACGCGCCTCAAAACTACCATCTACATCTACATGAGATACTCTGCCAATCACATTTAAGTGCCTGGCAGAGGGTTCATCGAATTACCTTTATACTATTTATCTCCCATTCCATTCTCGAATAGCTCGAGGGAAGAAATAACGCCTGAATCTCTCCGTTCGAGCTCTGATTTCTCGTATTTTATTCTGATGATCATTTCTACCTATGTAACTGGGAGTCAATAATATATTTTCGCATTCGGAGGAGAGTGTTGGCGATTAAAGTTTCGTAAATACCACGCAGCGAAGACGTCACGGGTCAAAGCCGACAGGTGTAATCGCGTCCTGTAAATGACCCCTCTTTTCTACGGACCTCAAGACAACAAATCGTGATTCAAGCAGACGATATGCATAACTGTTTTTTATTTTATTTTGTTCATTATTATCCTAGAAACGCTTTCAGGAAAAACAGAATTTAGCACAAGTACAAATTAAAGTCGGAAAATTTAGTCAAACTGCAAAAATTGTAAGTTTTGATTGCAGTCTCTATCGTACCTAACGATAGTAAATCATTTTTGACGGATCATTATATTGGTACATATATATATATTTTTCATGAAGGTTTTTATACTCCATAAGAAACGGCATGGGGCATGGTGGTGGCTACCTTACAATAAATTTGATCGATCACCATTTAATTTGACACATGTATGTACGCTACCATGAAGAAGGTCTATATACTTCGCAGGCCAACGTATGCATGGCACAGGATACCTTGCAATAGACTTCGTCACCGTTTGACCGATTCCATGAAATTTCACAGATATGTGTAATGTCTCATACGTAGGAGCGGAGGATACCGACAGAAAGAGAGGGTAGGAGGAGTTTGACAGAGAAAGGAGAAGAGATGATGAACAGGTGAAAGGAAGAAATAAAAGAGACATGGGCGAGGAGGAGATGGACAGGGGATGAGGCAGAAGGGAAAATATCGTACATCACCAAGCGTTGCGATGAACGACTAATAGGGAAATTGACAAATAATAAAAAACATACCTTTTTGTTTCTTATGCTAAGCACACTTATCACTTTCTTCATTAGTGAACATAACCCTTGTGACGCTGCTTCCCATATTTTGATAGGAGGCAGTATTGACAAAAACAATAACAAAACGTGCAATTAACAGGGTCTTCAAAATGCATACCATGAGAGGTATGAGTAACTCTTCATCTTCGATACTGTGAACATGCCTCTTCTACTGGTCAAGTGCTCATAGCTCGTAAGATATTTTTTTCTGAGTTCATTTTTACTTGAAATTTTGTTGAAGACTTTTTGTAAAACGTCAGGAATCTGGTAAATAAGTAAGATTAATTTAAAAAACAATCTGTATCGAATTTATTTATTTCCTGTTGATAGATTTCGATCCTTTACAAGATCATCCTCAGATCCTATATCTGTACACATATTTCAAAATATTTTACGGTTAAGACTACTTCCAGTGAGTTTTCTGTAGTCGTGAAATTGTATAAAAATGGATATCTATTCATATTTACTAAAATGCCTTATATTTGTTTAATTGAGGATTTACTGTAATTCAAATATTTCTCTTCAGTCTAGGATCAGTTTCCGGTATGATTTACAGAAAAAAAATAGGAAAAAAGTTTTACCGTGATTTACATGAATTTATTTTCTACAAGCCATAGACTTATGTTTTCAACTACATTACTTGATATTGTGTCAATACTGCAGACAATATCCTTCACTGCCCATCTAGTGTCATCAACAAACGGAAATATTTCAGGATCATTTGTAAAACAGATTGCTATAGCATTAATATACACTGAAGAGCTGAAGAAACCGGTATGGGCATGCAAAACAAAAACACTCAGAGATATGTAAACACTAATAGGACGGCACTGCGCTTAGGAACCCCTATACAGGGTGTTACAAAAAGGTATGCCCAAACTTTCAGGAAACATTCCTCCCACACAAAGAAAGAAAATATGTTACGTGGACATGTGTCCGGTAACGCTTAATTTCCATGTTGGAGCTCATTTTATTACTTCTTTTCAAATCACATTAATCATGGAATGGAAACACACAGCAACAGAACGTACCACCGTAACTTCAAACACTTTGTTACAGGAAATGTTCAAAATGTCCTCCGTTAGCGAGGATACATGCATCCACCCTCCGTCGCATGGAATCCCTGATGCGCTGATGCAGCCCTGGAGAATGGAGTATTGTTTCACAATACGAGAACGAAGAGTCTCTACATTTGGTACTGGGGTTGCGTAGACAAGAGCTTTCAAATGCACCCATAAATGAAAGTCAAGAGGGTTGAGGTCATGAGAGCGTGGAGGCCATGGAATTGGTCCGCCTCTACCAATCCATCGGTAACCGAATCTGTTGTTGAGAAGCGTACGAACACGTCGACTGAAATGTGCAGGAACTCAATCGTGCATGAACCACATGTTGTGTCGCCCAAACGTTCACAGAAAATCTGTGTTGATGACGTGATTGCACAATTACGTGCGGATTCTCGTCAGCCCACACATGTTGATTGTGAAAATTTACAATTTGATCATGTTGGAATGAAGCCTCATCCGTAAATAACATACTAAACTGAGCTCTGACATGGAAATTAAGCGTTTCCGGACACATGTCCACATAACATATTTTCTTTCTTTTTGTGTGTGAGGAATGTTTCCTGAAAGTTTGGCCGTACCTTTTTGTAACACCATGTATAAGACAACAGGTGTCTGTCGCAGAAAATTCGATCGGTTACTGCTGCTACAATCGCAGGTTATCGCGATTCAAGTGAGTTTGAATGTGGTGTTATAAACGGTGCAAGAGAGACGGGACACAACATTTCCGATCTAGCGATGAGATGGGGATTTTTCCGCATGACCATTTCACGAATGCAGTGTCAATACAGGGAACCCAGTAAGACCGCGGTGGAGTGGCCGAGCGCTCTAAGGCAGCGTGCGGTCCTCGCCGTCGGAGGTTCGAGTTCTCCCTCAGGCGTGCGCGCGTGTGTGTGTGTGTGTGTGTGTGTGTGTGTGTGTGTGCCGCGGTGGAGTAGCCGAGCGGTCTAAAGCGTCTCGCTGCGGAACGGGCAGTTGCTCGCCGTGGAGGTTCGAGTCCTCCCTGGGTCATGGTGTGTGTGTGTGTGTGTGTGTGTGTGTGTGTGTGTGTGTGTGTGTGTGTATGTGTGTGTGTGTGTGTGTGTGTTGTCCTTAGGTTAGTTTACCTAGGTTTAAGTAGTTTGTAAGCTACGGACTGATGACCACGCAGCCGGCCGTGCTGGCCGAGGGGACTGAGGCGCTCCAGTCACGGTCTGCACGGCCACTACGGTCGGGGGTTCGAATCCCCCTCGGGCATGGATATTTGTGCCGTCCTTAGTATTATTTAGTTCATAAGTAGTTTGTAAGTTTAGGGACTGATGACCCCGTAGTTAAGTCCCATAAGCTATACAAACATTTGAAACATTTTTGATGACCACGCAGTTTGGTCCGACAGATTTACAAACATTTGAACATTTGACCACGCAGTTTGGTCCGACAGATTTACAAACATATGACTTTTGTGTGTGTGTGTGTGTGTGTGTGTGTGTGTGTGTGTGTGTGTGTGTGTGTGTGTGTGTGTTGGCCTTAGCATAAGTTGTTTAAGTCATTTAAAATAGTTTCTAAGTCTAAGGATTAACAACCGCTGCAGCTAAGTCCCTTATATTTACAAACATTTGAACATTATTTTTGAACCCGAGAAAACACCAAATCTCCGACATCGCGGCGTCCGGAAAAAATCCTGCAACAACGAGACCAACGACGACTGAACAGAATCGTTCAACATGGTAAAGGTGCAACCATTTCACAGATTGCTACAGTATAAATCCTGAGTCATCAACAGCAATCAGTTTGCAAATCATTCAACGAAAAATCATTGCCGCGGCGGAATAACATTGAACACTGAGGCATCGTACTGCAGTGCGCGCGGCCGTTCGCCGTCGGAGGTTCGAGTTCTCCCTTGGGCATGGGTGTGTATGTTGGCCTTAGGTTAGTTCAACTTAGTTTAAGTAGTTTGTCGGCTAGGGACTAATAACCAAGCAGTTAAGTCCCATAGATTTACATACTTTTTAACCTTTTATTTTTTTTATTTATTTTTTTTTATTTTATTTATTTATTTATTTTTTTGAAACATCATTAAATGGGTTTCCGGGACCGAAAGCCCATTCGTGTACCCTTGCTGTTGCATGAAACAAAGCTTTACGCCTCTCGTGGGCTCGTCAACATCGACATTGGACTGGTAATGACTGGAAATATGTTGGCTGGTCTGAAGAGTCTCGTCTGCATTTGTATCGAACAGATGGACGGAGAGAGTATGAATCCATGAATCCCATATGGCCGGCCGCGGTGGCCGAGGAGACTGAGGCGCTCCAGTCACGGTCTGCACGGTCACTACGGTCGGGGGTTCGAATCCCCCCTCGGGCATGGATATTTTTGCCGTCCTTAGTCTTCGGTAGTTTGTAAGCTTAGGGACTGATGACCCCGCAGTTAAGTCCCATAAGTAAAAAAAAAAAAAAAAAAAATCCCATATGTCAGTAGGGGACTGTTCTAGCAGTTGGAGGCTCTGTAATGGTGTGGAGTTGACGCGATATGGGACCGCTGATACGTCTAGATACGACTCTGGCAGGTGACACGTACGTATACAGCCTGTCTGATCACCTGCATCCATTCATATCCATTGTGCATTCCGACGGACTTGGGCAATTCCAACCGGACAATGCGACGCTCAAGGCGTCCAGAATTGCTACTACGTTTACACACCTCGGCTGGCCTCAAAACTTCCCAGAAGTGACCATAATTGAGCATATCTGGTATACCTTGCAACATGCTGTTCAGAAAAGATCTCCTACCCCTCGTACTTTTACGGAATTATGGACATCCCTGCAGAATGCGTGGTGTTAGTTTCCATCAGCACTACTTCAGAGTAGTCTTGTGTAGTTCGCGAACGAACTAGTTCGGAAGAGCGCTCCCACAGGCGAACTACGCGAACTAGTTGGCAGATCCCTCGCCTCTTAGTTCGTCCGCTCCTTTTCCGAAGACTGACGGGGAACAGCGAGAGAACGCGAGAGCGCGCAGAATCGCGTGATTCCCTTCTGCCAGTTACCGTCATTTAGAGCTGAGATGCAGATCAGCTGCAGTTTCATAGACATTGCCCAAAAATACGGGTAATAGCACACGCTTGGGCAACACTGATCATTATATAAAACAACTGTCATAACAAAAGAAAGAGCTCTTTTAGTAGCGGTAGCAAAAGCCAAAAAGAGCGGACGAACTAAAAAGAGCGACCTACTTCGCGACCGAGCTGCGAACTAAAAGGAGAGCTACCGGTCGCGAACTAAAACATGCGCGATCGGTCGCGAACTAAATCATGCGCCGGTGGCTGAGAATGCACTTCCATTCACACTCAGTCGGTGCGCTTATGAAGCCGGCATCGGCGGAGGGCTACAACCGGTACTCTGCTGTGATTGGTTGGGCACTGTCACTTCGCTGACTGTAATGTAGTGCCGCCGTACAGCGCCGTTTCTTCTGCCGTTGGCCGTTGTTTATGTTTATGTTATTACGTGTGAGCGCCTACGAAAGGGAGCTCAGCAGCCCGCCTTGGCTGCCTGTTATGCGGGCACTCTACACGGCGGGGACTGCCACAGCACCCAGTATTGAGCCCTGCGGCACACTCCACGTAATTTTGCCTCACTGGAATTCGGGTCATTGCCATTTTCAACACTGCGGTGAATAACCTTCTGCAGTCTGTTCTTAAAGTAAGAGGTGAACCATTTCTGAGCTATTCCCCTTATTCCGTAATGGTTCAACTTCTTTGTAACGTTATTTATTTATTTATTATTTAACATGCCCCATTACATAGTAATATTAACGTTACAACTTTCTAGTATTGACTTCTTTAAATGCTAGAGCATCAGCCGACAAAAGCCTCGTGGAAACTAAGATGTTATTTACCATAAATGTAAATGACATTTACACCTTGCACACTACTGTTATAATGCTTTATTTATTAACTATGAGCTCATTTCTCCTTTATATTGCCATCATCATGTTTTCTGTAATATAAACGAGATAATTTATAACAATAGTTACATAAGCTGGCATATATAAAAAAATTATGGCTAATACAGCCATAATTATGGCAGCGAGACGCTTTAGACCGCTCGGCTACTCCACCGCGGCTAAAAAATCCATTACAGGTCTATAATCTCATAGTTAATAAATAAAGCATTATAATAGCAGTGTGCAAGGTATAAACGTCATTTATAATTATGTCACTCAACGACATATTCCACACTGTGGGCCCCAAAGTAAAGAAATTATTTGTTATCTACCAGTTACTTAAACTATTTCATGCGGTACTCCCGAAGTTAATTTTTTGCCTGAAGATTTCTTCCTTTGAAAATGGCATGCTATGTTACGTTTGCCCGAAACTCTTATATTCAATGACAAAATGTGTATGGTATTTTGTTGGCTATTGTTTTAATTATTTGGTGATAGCGTGGAACTGTTTTGAATGCTTTTCGGAAGTCAAGAAGCGGCGTAACCACTTTAGCCCCGGGATCTTATCTTCCCTGGGTCTACTGGATGAACACAGCCAGCTGGGTTAGACATCGATGTCTGCGAATTTCATGTTGATTGCTACGGAGACTTTCCGTTTCCAGAAATCTCACAATAGTCTACTAAAAATGTTCCAAAGTTTTCCAACAGACAGATGAGAAAAATATAGAGATATTGTCATTTCGACAACCTTTCTCAATATCGAAATGACTTACTTTATTCTAATCATTAGGTATGTATTGCTCCTCCAGTAATATACGGACAATGCTGCAAGAAAAAGAACAAACTGAAGTATATGTTGAATACTGTATAATCGTATTGGTGTCCCATTACACACAGTAACGTTTAATTTACTGTATGGTGACGATTTACAGTGTTGATATATTTATCAATATTTTTTTCGCAATAGCGAATTTCTCTTAGAGTCATGTATAAGGTACAGAACTTCTACCAAATTGTGACATATGAAAATTTGTGCCAGGCCGGGACTCGAACCCGGGTTGTAGTTGACTCATAAGTACAGTCAGTGTGGCTTATGGAAGTTTGGGACGGTCCTGGAGTCGTGTTTGGGTAGCCTAGTGGTTAAGGCGACCGTTCGCGAAAAGCGGGAAACCCGGGTTCGAGTCCCGGCCCGGCACAAATTTTAATATGTCACCATTTGGTATAACATCTGTACCTTATACAGTGACGCTAAGAGAAATTCGCTATTGAGAAAAAAAATTGATAAACAGTAACGTTTCTTCCGTTGAGCAGTTTCAGTTGATTCTCTGTTTCCTCTATTTCAGGCGATAAGAAGTCGAATATAAGAAACTTTTTTCTTTTTTTCAGTTTGTGTAAGGCGCCCGAGCTTCATCCGTATTTTTTAAAGCAAAAACTTCAATTTGTTTTTAATGTCATCCTATTAATTACGTGCTCAACCAACCGCTCAGCCAAATTAAAATGTGTTAACAAATGGTAAAATGTACATTGATAAAGTACTCGCTGGGATATACGGTTGAATGCATGCGCTAATTTTAAAACAGGTTGTTTGTTGTTTTTGACAAAAGCCAAATGCAATTCAGAATGAATACTAATTCGTACGTGACAAATGAGAGGCCGCGGGTGAGTGGCCGAGCGCTTTGAGGCGCTATGTTGCGATGCGCGAGGCGTTCCCTGTCGGGGGTTTGAATGCGCCCACTGGCATGGATGTTTGTGCCGTCTTTAGTATAAGGTAGTTTGTAAGTTAGGGACTGATGACCCCACATTTAAGTCCCATAAACTGTACAAATTATTTGAACATTTTTGACAAAAGAGACAACCTCTTCCTTAACACTTTACATAACAAACAAACTTTTAGCTCTTTCTGCCTTGGTGATCATTATTGAATATTTCAAATGTTCAAATGTTTGTAGAGCTTATGGGACTTAACTACGGGGCCATCAGTCCCTAAACCTACAACCTACTTATGAACTACCTTATACTAAAGACGGCGCAAACATCCATGCCCGAGGGGGGATTTGAAATATTGAATATTTATCCGATTTTGCTGCACAATGATTTTATCAAGTTATTATCGCATTACGATCAGATCGTTCCGGCAATGCGTGATTTTAATATAACGAATTCGAAATACTGAAACATTTCGACCGTTTCGGGGAGTTGAAACGAATTCAACGGCGAAGTTGAAAATTTGTGCTGGACCAAGTTTCGAACCCGGATTTTCCTCTTGGGGCCCTTAACCAACTGGGTTATCCATGATCGTTTTCCGTCCACCCCAAATTCTTAACGTACAGCACATTACATTGGTAGTACAGGAAAGAAACACACACCGATCGTTATCTTCAAAAAGATTCTAACCACCACCCAAGACAAAAAAGAGGCTTGATTAAAACATTAGTAGACAGGGCACACAAAATATGTGAACCAGCTCACTTAGATGATGAGACTGAACATCTTAGAGTAACCTTTAAGAAGAATTGCTATTCTGACAGAGAATAGATCGTGCACTACGCCCTACACTGACAACCAGGACGGACGAGGAACGACAACAACCCAAGGGGAAAGCTTTTCTACCATTTATCAGTAAGGTCACTGATCGTATAAGTAAAATTTTAAGCAAGTATGACGTGGAAATTGTTTTCGGACCAACCACGAAAATAAAGGAATTTTAAGATCCGCAAAAGATAAGCGACATCCCCTGGCTACACCAGGTGTCTGTAAAATCCCCTGCAGTTGTGGACAAGTTATATAGGTACAACAAAAAGAAGTAACACTCGTCTGGGGGAACACAAAAGGAAGTGCCACCTCGGACATACTGATAAATCGGCTGTAGCGGAACACGTGTAATAAGAAGGTGACCACGAAATAAAATTTAGCGAGACGACCGTCATAGCAAAGACGTCGCATTATTCCGCGCGTATGTATAGAGAGGCCATTGAGATTTTTAAATACCGAAATAATTTTAACAAAAAAGAGGAAGGTGTTAAACTTGACAAGATCTGGATGTCAACATTGCAGCAACAGCATGACAATCGATTAATTTCAATCGAGAAGGTTGGCAATAGCGGAGACCTTAGCTCAGCCTTCATTCTATGATGAAGTGTGTGTTCACTAGTACGCGTCAGCCTTGATTATCTTATCGCATTTGCGCCATGATCTCGTAATTTTGCATTTAGCATTATAACTATTAACATTAAACTGTCATCGAGTTTATATTCAATAGATTCGTCTTGACGAGTAGAATTTTATTTTTAGGGTGAGGGGAACTTGATTCCTTACAATGTTCGAAAAGAACAGACACGGTACCAATAATTTTCATATAGCATACAATGCATTCTACAAATAATTTTCCTATATAATTACATAAATAACAGAAGGCTAAAACTCCATACAAATAGCCTTGAAAAATGAAGCATCAAGCAGAACGATGATATCACAGCCAAATGTATTTGGGAACATATTCACAGAATATATGACTTCATCTGCGAATGGTAAAAGCTGAAAATGTGTTCCCAGACGAGATTCGAACCTGGGTCTCTTGCTTTCTAGGCAGTTGCGCTGACCCCTACGCCACTGGGGACACAGTGATCACCGCACCTGCAAGGACTACCTAGGCACGCATTCCGTCAGACTCAAATGTTTGCAAATCTATCGGACCAAACTGCGTGGTCATCAGTCCGTAGCTTACAAACTACTTAAACCTAGGTAAACTAACCTAAGGACAAACACACGCACCCATGCCCCAGGGAGGACTCGAACCTCCACGGCGAGCAACCGTGCGCTCCGCAGCGAGACGCTTTAGACCGCTCGGCTACTCCACCGCGGCGCGTCAGACTCAAATTTCCAGCTTTACCGCAGTACTCAAACTCGTAGTCACTATGAATTCCCGTAAGAGTAAGGGCTCCAAACTTGCCCACACCTCCCCACTAAAGAAAGGATTATTGCCTGTCACTGGCCACATTGTGTCCTCGTCTTACTTTAAAATTGCCATCGCCGAATAAGCAAGGTAGCTGTTGTGTTAAAGTTATGCATAAAACCTTTTTTTTTCTATTTTAAGTGTTTGTTTACTGCTGAGATGCATGTTTATGTGTGGCGAATACGGGCAGCTAATGACGTGAGATTTACTCCAGAAATACGTTAGTGAGGATTAGATTCCTAACATTAGTGGCTTTATGATAAGATAATTACAGTGTAAAAAGACAGACGATTTCATCATTATTATTTAATCATTATTATTCAACAATAGCTCTGCGATTTCTATGATACCCGAAGGATAAGAGAGTAGAGAAGAAGGCTCTCCCCTGCTTTAGAGCATACTTATGAAATATGGGGACAGGGTTGTTTTTCTTTAGAGATACTTCTTGATCCCTTCCGAAAATCTGAAGCAATTTCTTTTGGCAGCTTCTCTTCCTGTGAGGTCAAACCCTTTGCTACGTGATATTTAAATATTGTAGAGATAGAGTGCCGAAAGCCGTAAACTGTATCAGATCCCAATAATTCTGCACCATTTGCTTGTAATAGTTGTCTCTGTGCTCCTCATTATGTAGATTTCGTCGGCATTAACACCCATGAAGAAACAATTAACATGATTTCCATTGAAACCAGGTGCACTACAATGTCACTCAACACCTGATAATGATTGACCTACAACTTGTTCTGTTCTGCTCTTATAGGGTCACAGTCAAGAGGTAAAAAGTTTTCACACAGAATTTATCACTCATCACTACATGATGAAAGTTACTGTAGTTAAGGATCAAAGTGGTTATTACTTTCTTGGTAGCTTTTTGTTAGCTATCACTTTTTGTGAACTTCCTAAACAATAAATGATAAAATACTACCTGACAAAAATATCGCAGGTTGCTCTGCGTGACTGTTACCATATATACAAGCCGTTTTTCACAGCAATCGATAGTCTTTATATCGTTTTCGAAGTTTCATTACCAGATTCAGTCCGGTTAAATATTTAATGCCTAATCAACTGCGAAAACCGCCTTTCAAACGTTCCTCCGACCTGGAAAGAAAATCATACACTAAAAATACATTACCTGAAATATATCTGATGTTTCGAATACGTCTTCGTCCAGAAGCAACTAAAGCCGAATTATTAAAGTGGTAATTGTGTTTAACGATTCACTTTATTAATGCGAAATTACTTATGAGGCACACATACACGGTAATTTTCGCAATTAATATTTCGAATATTGAGTTTTCTTTTTTTTTTAATTTGATGCTCTAAAATGTGTAAATAGTCTTTGATACTTAAACAGGTATCGACATTTATTATATTGATCTGATGGAAAGTAAGACATCTTATACAGTGTCATATAAGAGAAATTTCACTGGTTGATACTGTATCTATGAATGATTCCTTCGAATCCTCCCTCGGGCACGGATGTATGTGTTGTCCTTAGGTTAGTTTAACTTAGTTTAAGTAGTCTGTAAGTCCAGGGACTGATGACCAACGTAGTTTGGTCCCACAGAATTACAAACATTTGAACATTTTTGAATGATTCGTAATTCATTTTCGATTAAATTTAAACAAATTAAAGCTGGCCATACATTTTAGTTTCCATTTTAGTGTTTTAGTAGCTGGTGAAGGCTTACTTTTCTTCCTGGAAACCCCCCACATTACTTTCCATTAATCGCTCGGTAAGATGTGAAATTCAGATTTTTTTCTGAACCAATTAAGTGTAAACACATGATAAGGAAATGGAAACCATATTTTTCATTTTTTAAACTTTTCTTTTTGTACTATTAGCTTCAACATTACTTTACGCAGAGTTATGAGGAAACTGCGCGAAAGGAAAAATAATATAATATGAGAATGTCGGCTATCGGATAGTCTTTGCTGACGCATTCCTAAATGTGTATACGTAGATGATCTCTCGATATTTCCTGAGTTTATACTAAGATAATTAAAATAAGTCAGTTACACTATAAACACAAAATAGACCAAAATATGGAATAGTGTCCTAAATAATTTGTCGGGTAGTTGCATTTTAGCCTTTTCAGAAACAAATGTTCAAATGTTTATGAATCTATGGGACTTAACCAATGAGGTTATCAAGCTCTAGGCTTACAAACTACTTAAACTAGCCTAAGGACAACACACACATCCATGCCAGGACTCGAGCTTCCGACGGGGAGCAATCGCGCGCTGCGTCTTTTCAGAAGTATATTATTATAAAATGTAATGATGATTTCTTGTGGCATTGTTGGACGTTAGACCCCAGATAGGATACGCAAGTCTTTAAGTGACGCCACAGCCCCTACATCCCTTCCTTTCGCTCACCATATAGATGCCTTCTCGGCCTGGCTTCATTGCCTTTACTCCTGTTCTCGTGCTACTGTCACTGTATACAAAACTCAAAATTGTATCTTCTGGACTACAGAGGCGGACTATAAAATGTAATACTTTACTACAACGGTTCTGTATCTTGTGTGAACGTGCATGTTTGGTTCTACACTACATCAGAGACAAATTAGATAGATTATTAAGTCTGACTGTTACACGAAAGCATTCAGTGACATTCTTCATATGGACAGTGGAGTATCACTACGAAGCAAATACAGCAAGTAATTGTAACGCTTTGTGAAATTTTAGAGAAATGGAGATATTAGAAATGCGGGTGTAATTTCGGATAAGCCACTCTAGGAGCTCGAAGTTCGTGGCGCGTAAAATCTTAAAAGGAAAAAATTCAAAATTTTCTTTGAGTTGCTGTAAGGATGATATCTGAATTTCCACTCAAATGTTGGACTGAAAAGTATCAAGCAACCCGTTAATGAAAGATTATCATCTGTTCAAATGTCTGCTGCACTTCAGCACGAAATAAGCTATCGAATCTGAATTATACCGCGAAAAAGCAAATAGTAACACCATCCACGTCAAATATACGAAATTAAGCGCGATAAATAACAAGTTTACTTTTGTAACTAAGTTGTAGGTAAGTATTCGAAGATATTCTCTCTGATCGAATACAATAACTTTCCATGAGAACGAGTAACTTCATAACTGTATATTGCTGGCCCTCGAACAGAGAAGAAAGACAGCACAGATACACGTCAATACTGGAGAGAGCACTCAAGAGCCCGAGAAAGCGAGGAAATATAAACTTGTAGCGCTGACGTCTGTGCCTGTGGGAGCTTTCGATACTTTTGGTACTCGAACATAACTTCCTTCGGTAAAAAACAGGAACACTTCTTTGTGTTTGCAAATACATTGTTCATTTAGGAGACTGGGTGCTCCGATTAATCTAAAATAATCTCCCTGGTCTCATAAAAACGTTCGCTAAGTTTCTGTACTGTCATCTGTAAATAAAAAGAGCTCATTCGAAGTACGTTTTAAGATGGTAAAATAAAAATTTTTGTAGTAAAAGAAGTTTGTTCAGCTGAAAGGAATCGTATTCATAAAGTTGACTCTGGCGTTATCATAATAAAGCGTGACCGAACAGACATCCATATTCTAAGCAAGTGATTTATCAGAGAAAATAATCACCATACCAAAACTTACTACAGTGTACTGCTGACAGATCTTATAACACAGAAATAGTAACTTCTTGAACTGAGAAACCACAGTCTCTACAGTAACGACTAAAATCACAAAAGTTTCATCATTAAGTTTCGAAATAGCACATATAAAACTTTTATATTTTGTTATTAAAGTGTTCAAATGTTTGTAAAGCTATGAGACCAAACTGCTGTGGTAATCAGTCCCTAGTCTTACAAGCTACTTAAACTAATTTATGCTAAAGATAACAAACACACATAAAATGCTCGAGGAGGACTCGAATCTCCGACGGGAAGCACACGCGCACTCTACAGCATGGCGCTTTAGAGAGCACGGCCTGTCCCGCGCGGTTATATTGAAGTGTTCTCAATCAAAAACTACAAAGTGATGTCTGACAAAAATTTGTGCCAAATAATGCAGTAGGTGATAATTTTGGATGATGTTAATAAAAATTGTAAAAACCTCTCGGTTGACGTTCCATATCGTATTTAACGTGTTGAATGATGGAGAATTATCAGCAGTACCAGCAGTTATTTGACAGCCACTCTGGATGAAGAGCTTCTCTGGAAATTTCCATAAATTGTGTTCAAATGTTTGTATAGTCTATGGAACTTAACTACGTGGTCATCAGTCCCTAAACTTACAAACTACTTATCTACTATCTTATACTAAGGACGGCACAAATATCCATGCCCGAGGGGGGATTCGAACCCCCGACCGTAGTGGCAGTGCAGACCGTGACTGAAGCGCCTCAGTCCCCTCGGCCACCGCGGCCGGCCATTAATTGTGACCTTCACAGTTACCGTACTAGCCACTCTCCTCTAGTATAAATTTATGTCATCCGTATTGAATTGTGGTAAGGGACTGCGACTGTTTATGGTAATAAAAGTAAAAAACAATTATCAGCATCATTCACTCTTCTTATTTCTTCCACGACGCGTTTCGAGAGTTTCCATTCTCATCTCAAAGTGAATACAGTGGTTTTTTGTTTGTTTGCATTACTGCTGTCAGAATCCAGCTATTTGTTAGTTCAGGTTTCATTCCCTGCATAATATGTTGGTCAGATAGGTCGAAGCTTCCAAACAAGATTCAGAGAATATATTAATGCTTTTAGATACAACACACCCAATAAATATCCAGAACACAGGACATTCGTTTGATGACACTGAAGACAACCTAAAAATACTCTACAAAATAAACAAAGGCCAAAAACTCAACCATTACGAGGAACTGAAAATTTTCGCACACCATAGAAAATATGGACAAAAATCACTAATTGAAAAAGCGGAGAAAGAGGCAATGAACTTCACCTAGTCCACAATGTCAGACAGTAATATATGATCTTTGAAACAAGGCACTATACCTCTGGATTCATAATCTTTGGTTTGTTTATACTGTGATTCGTTCTCAGTGTGTGTACTGCTACTGAAATGTCCATATGTGATGAAATCCAGGGTTCTATACAATGTAAGAAATTGTAAGTAGCTAAATCAGTACTTGAATTTATAATCTTATCGTTAGCTATATTAACAAGAATTTTTATGTGTTTTGTATTAAAATGAAGCCTGAACTAACAACTAGCTGGATTCCGACAGCAGTAACGTAAAGAAAAACCACTGTATCCACCTGAAGATAAGAATGTAAACACTTGAAACGCATCATGAAACAAAAGAGGTGTCTGATGAAGACTCCTCTAGTGTGTTTATACCATTGTCATCTACCGACTCTCCATTGGGTAGTTTTCTCGGCCTTCTTTGTTGGGATAGACCTTCCCTATTCCTTCTATTATCAGTTCTCACGGCTATATTTCCCGTCCACTATTATTTATTACAATCGTAGTTACGTTTTCCTCTCTATCCTACTCCTTATTTTTCTTATGTTTCGTACAAATTCTCATCACCTATCTCTCCACTGCTTTCTGAATAAGCCTCATGTTTCGAATGGCTTTTGCGCTGAAAAGTCCATGTTCCACAGCCATATGTCAAAAGTGGAACACACGTATGCTATGATGTCAGGAATACCTATTTTACTATATATAAAGCTTTTCAGTTCACTCTTAGAGACACTCAAAAGAGATGTACCACCGAGGAGTTACTCAAATTGGTCACAAATTCATATTCATAAAGTTATCGACTGAAAATATACAACACTGTAAACTTTGGTGATCAATGGCTGAATGTGTGACACTGCAGCGCAATCCCATTGCGCAAGTGGTGAGGATGGTAAACAGGAGATGTGTCGCTACCATGGCATAAAGTATTCGCGAAATTTAACTTCGTGTAATCAGTTGGACAATAATGCAATATTTGTAAACCTATTAGACCAGAGTGCTACGGTCATCAGCCCGTATTACAAACAACTTAAACTAACTTACACTATTACCGCCAAGACAGAGATGATGGTCGAGGAGGAGTCGCCCTCTTCATCAATGATATGCTGTATCACACCCCAGTTATGATTTCTCATGACGATATTGAAAGCTTTCAAGCGATACCAGTCAATCTCTCATTTCCAAATGGCCGAATAACTATTGTGGCCATCTACAGCCGACCACGGTCATACATTACCACTGAAGAGTGGTACGCTCTGGTACACCAGTTGGAACTTCCATTCCTGTTCTGCGGGGATTTTAATGCACAAGACAGATGGTGGGGGTATGCATATAATGATAGGTTGGGTGACTGCATTCTTGATATTATCGACGAGTTCAGTCTTATCATCCTCAATGATGGATCCCCTACTTCCATTACCCGGACAGTGACCATCAGCCGTCGATTTGACTTTGTGTTCAGCGTCTGTTTCTTCATTCTTTAAATGGTATGTACTTTCCTATTCTATCGGTTCCAACCATTACGATGTTCTGCTCTCTACACCAACTTCGACACCGCACACGGTTTTTAGGCCGTCTTACAAATGGAATGTCAGGAGGGCAGATTGGTCTCAGTATAGTGCCGAAATGGATACACAACTTTTGTCGTTCCCCACCGTGGCGTCACCGCAAACAAGGTACATTCATCATAGGAATTGTATCAACGTAGCGGCAACGCAGTCAATCCCACAGACGAATGTGGTAACAGGCAGCAGACGAATACCGGTTACCTGGTGGAATCAAAAGTGCTCGCGTCGAGGGCATGTAGCCGCCTTAAACGGCAAACCACATGGGAAACTACTTCGCCTACAAACGGATGGATGCGACCACCAAAGGCGTTTTCAAGACCTGTTAAAAAGAACATCGGAAGAAATTTTGTGTTATCTCTGAATATTTCTGTCGGAAGGATTTGGTCAAAATTAACTCACTCAAAAGAAAAACAATGCCTCCCAAGCCGTTGCAGACCTGGATAGACGAGTTTGGCAACATACTAGCTCCTCCTACGGCCATGCCAGAACTCATTGATCCCGCAACAAGATGATCTCACCTCACGTTCTACCTCGCTGAACTCAATAGTGTGCAGTCGTCCTCAACCGACACGTCGCCCGGGTATGACCGGATCCATTACTCCATGATACGAAATTTGTCTGATGATGCAAAAGTATTCTTTTGAATATCTTTAATGACATCTTGAAAGAGGGATATGTTCCAGCCGACTGGACCACTCAGATATTGGTTCCTGACACTGAAAAGTCAGTTTGGAACATGGATAAAAGTGGGGAAGATTAGGAAGAGTGTTTAGTTATTAGCATCAAATGTTCAAAAGTTCAAATGCTTGTAGAGCTTATGGGACTTAACTACGGGGTCATCAGTCCCTAAACTTACAAACTACTTATGAATTAGCTAATACTAAGGACGGCACAAACATCCATGCCCGAGGGGGATTCGAACTCCCGACCGTAGTGGCCGTGCAGACTGTGATTGACGCGCCGTAGAACGCTCGGTCACCGCGGCCGGCGAAATCTGGAAAAGACCCTGGTCAGGCAACGTCGTATCGCCTGATTGCATTGTCGTCATGTGTGTGCAAGACCTTCGAACGACTCTTGAAGCTTCGTTTAGAATGGTGTTAAGAGCAACACGATCTGTTCCCAAGGACACAATACGGTTTTCGGAAAGGGAAGAGCTTTTACGATAATATAACATCTCTTGCTATGGACATCGAAAAAACGTTCGTGACAAATGAGTATTTGACGCCTCTTTTTCTTGTTTTTCGAGGGCTTATGACAATGTTTTGATACATAAACGTATAAATAAATTGCAACTTTTGCACCTTTCAATAAAGATGTTATGAATTATATACAGATTACTTTGTTGCCGTACTGTATATATCCGTGACCAGGACAATGTGTTGTTACATGGGCCCCGAATCGTTTCCCGTGGCCTCCCGCAAGGTGCGATATTAAGCCTCTTGCTATACGCCTTGTATGTTGCCGACTTAAGAGTCTATCTGACAAAGTTCTTCAGTACGCTCACGACGTTTGTATATATACCCACTCGTCGTGCTTTTGGGTGACAAACATATGGCTTACTAGAGCATGTGAAAAACTGGCTGCATGGGAGTTAGAAAACGGGCTCACGCTGTCGCCCGAAAAATCTACTGTGTGATATTCACGAGGAAACGGCAGAATTATTTCCCTCCAGACCTTCAGCTCATTCCATACCAACTGCCTGCTCGGTCATATGCTAAGTTCCTTGGTGTTTACTTCGACAGCAAACTGACGTGGACGCGCCATGTTGAGTACCTCTTCGACAAAGTTGACAATACTGCAAATATCCTGCGCATACTTGTCAGTGTTTGGTGGGGAGCCCATCCGACGGTACTCTTGACTCTATATCCGCTCTGTTTTAGATTATGGCAGTATAGTCTACGCCACTACAGCGAAATCAACTCTGCGCAAAGTTGATGTCCTCCAGTACAGAATGCTTCGTCTTGTTCTCGGAGCTATGAAGTCAACATCCACCAACGCCCTGCTAGTGGAAGCGTCTGAAATGCCGTTAAATATACGAGACAGATGTAGCCCGATATTTTTCTCTTCACCCGGGCGTCAATGTTTCATTGTGCCTCTCTCAAAACGGTGCACTAATTATGGAGACTTACAGCAATGCATCACAAAAGAGACATGACCCGAGTTGCATTTCTGGTTCGCAGCTACGAGAAATGGAGACATCTCTTCCCACTCATCATACAGGACATCAAACTTCCTAGCTTCCGTTACTCGGATCATCTGTTTTTCAAACCAGCCCCGGTGACATGCTTGCCGTCCGACTACACAACGGGGACCAACATCAATCTCGACATGGAACAGTTTCTTCTCCGCAACTGGCCACAGCACGCTCAAATCTATAGTGACGGCTCTAAAACTGAAGCAGGTGTGGGATACGCCATTTTTTGCCCCTCCACCGGCACCTACCGAATGTTTGCGCTTCCGCCTGAATCGCCTATTTACACGGCAGAGTTACTGGCCATCAGGGAGGCCATTTATTACGGGACACGAACATTTGAGTCTATATTGATCCTCACGGACTCACAAAGTGTTCTACAAAAATTACAACATCCGACATTTCACAAACAAACGAACAGACATATTGGACATCTTGGAGGCCATAACAAGTGCACAGACAGTTCAAATGTTTGTACAGCTTATGGGACTTAACTACGGGGTTATCAGTCCCTAAACTTACAAACTACTTATGAACTAACTAAGACTAAGGACGGCACAAATATCCATGCCCGAGAGGGGATTCGAACTCCCGACCGTAGTGGCCGTGCAGACCGTGACTGGAGCGCCTCAGTCCCCTCGGCCACCGCAGCCGGCTGCACAGACAGTGGGCATCGACACCCATTTACTTTGGATTAAAGGACATCACGGCATACTGCATAACGAAACAGTTGATCGCCTCGCTAAGAGAAATATTACGGAAGCACAACTCCGCCCCACGCCGATTCCATACACAGACTTCAGATCGACGATTCAGAAAGCTGTCTATCGCACTTGTGACTACGAATGCCACATCTCTCAAAAGTTTAAGGGAGGACACTTGGCGGTTATACAACCAAATGTCTCCTCTCGCCCATGGTTTTCTTCGATGAAGCTTCGTAGACGTCATGAAATGTCTCTCATTCGGATGAGACTGGGACATGGATGTTACCGTGCCCACCTACACCGTTTGAAAATCATCACTTCTCGATATTGCGACAAAGATCTAACGGCAGTGGCGGATCTCAACCACATCATATTGGCATGCACCAATTACACGGCTGCACAAAGTTTATTGTACCGAAAGCAGGTTGCGAGGGGTTATCCCCTCCCCACAAGTGTCACTGTATTACTTCATCGATTGGACACGATTAAGTACAGTTTACTCAAGTACTACCTAAAAGTTACCGGCATCCATCTCTAATCTAAGAGTTGGTGTAGCTCCCATGTTTACCTTGAACATGCACAGCTTGAAACTGGAGGAGTAATTTTGTATTTTAGTTTATATTTTGACCTTCATTATGTCCTTGCAACTCTTATTTTGTTTTGTGCTGTTGGCACTTCCGTTGTATTACGTCTGTCAATAGTACTGTTAATATGTATTGTTTTATATCATACTAGCTGAAAACCCAGCGTTGCCCGGGTATTTATTTATTTATTAATGCTATCTTTCAGGTATGTAGTCATTTTTATAAGGGCTGTATGTCTGTAAAATCTCTCAGGAATACAGTTAGTAGTACAGAAATAATAAAATAAAGCTTGGTTCGTGATGAGGTGGTTTTCCATGATTGTTACTGTTTACGTGCTCATATCTCATGAACTACTAGTCGGAATGTGATACAATTTAGAAGCTACATTCAACTATATATTTGTATACTGTCTGTAAAATTTCCTGTCACTACAATTTTAGTGTTCAAATTATAAATTGTAACGTCATACCGAGAGCCGTAGTTTTACTCCATAAACAGCGGAAAAGTAGTAAGCGAGAAACTTTTTTCCTTTCATCATTTTACCATCGTTGCCAGCGAGAAAAAGTTTAATAAAGGTTTGAAATTATGTTTCAAGTTTGTTGCAAGTCGATAAGTACTGTCATTCTCATACAGTGTATTTCGAAAGTCTCGCCGCATTATATGGCATTTTTTGCGATTTCTATTGGTTATGCTAATATCTTTTGAACCGTGTGCCGTATGTGATTCTTACCCATGCAGCAATTATTACCTCACGGTAACGAATGTGTGTACCAAATTTGGTTGTAATCGATCCAATGGTTTAAGAGAAAATGAACAGCTTTGTCGCAAAATGCAGCAGTTTTCGCGCATTTCATTGTTTATGACGTCATATCTCGTGAACTATATATTATATGTGATTCTTACACTTACGGCGACCGTCCGCATGGATTGAAGCTTACGTGTACACAATTTCATAAAGATTGGAACAAAACTGTAGATTTGTATGCAACACGTACAAACATACGGACAGTCTGCTTTATATATATTAGATAAATGTGACTTTTTCTAATTTTTTTTGTACGGCAGTATTATGTAACTCTTAATATTGTGATATACATTGTAATAATTTCAATTACACTCTAATGCTGCCACTGTAATAACTGCTGGCTGTATGCAAAGGCTACCACAGCAGGCTGACAAATACTTAAGCATTTCAACTTGGAGGAACCCTGAGACAACGCCACCATGCTGAATTATGATTTTCGTGTTGCCACAGAACCTCGGGTTTCGACTTAAACTGTACGTAATAGGCTGCATGCCATAAAATTTCACTCCCGCCGTCAACGAGGAGGTGCAGCTGCGACACCTAGACACAATGCGGCGCTGGACAGATGGGCTTAACAGCTCGCTGAATGGACTCAGAATTGCCATCAAGTGCTATTCACAGCGGAGACTCGCATCTGACCTCAAGCAGACTATCGTAGGAGATCGTTTTGAAGGTAGCCTGGACAGCCAAAACCACTTACAAGTAGACCACGTGGATATCGGATAATATATATATATATATATATATATATATATATATATATATATATGGTATGTGAAGTTCAGATCCATTCGACGCAACTCTCAAAACTTCTCGAGAAAAACTACTTTGAAGTTTTGCAAATACATGTAAGTATCAATAATTAAAACTGTTGTAGCATAGCCGGCCGCGGTGGCCGAGGGGACTGAGGCACTCCAGTCACGGTCTGCACGGCCACTACGGTCGGGGGTTCGAATCCCCCCTCGGGCATGGATATTTCTGCCGTTTTTAGTGTTAGTTAGTTGATAAGTAGTTTGTAAGTTTAGAGACTGATGACCCCGTAGTTAAGTCCCATAAGCTATAAAATGTTCAAATGTTTGTATAGTCTATGGGACTTAACTACGGGGTCATCAGTCCCTAAACTTACAAACTACTTATGAACTACTTACGAACTAAGACGGCACAAATATCCATGCCCGAGGGGGGATTCGAACCCCCGACCGTAGTGGCCGTGCAGACCGTGACTGGAGCGCCTTAGTCCCCTCGGCCACTGCGGCCGGCCCATAAGCTATACAAATATTTGAACATTTGCTGTAGCATATGGCGTAATGGCCCACGTGGCAACGCTCTGGCCATGTAACCGTAGGGTGGGTGGTTCAAATTCCGGCGTAATAGGTTTTTTCTGTTGTTTTCGAATACTCACTCAATTATCATGTCTAATAGTAATTTTTTACGATACATGCACGTATTTTCGGGCGAGGCCTCGTCCAAATGGGGGTATTTGATCTCCCACCTGGAAATACCGCTCAAAGGCATCATTTGGGGGTCATCTTGGAGTCTTGCTGCCATAAGAAACGCTGGTTGTGGTGTGAATTTTGTGATCAGTGGCTTGATTTACCCTAAAACTCAGTCACGTGATCAATCTATCTCTATACCACACGTCTCGAAGAATACATCTGGAATTGAAGGATGCGTTGTACCTCTCGCCTAGAAATATCACACAAAAGCATAATTTGGAGAACTACTCGGAGACATACTATGGCATGATCCGATGTTTGTGATGTAAATTTTTGTGCTCATTAGCTTTATTTACCTTAAAACCGACATAGAGCTCGATCTGTTGCAGTTTTTCGCGCCTCTGTACAATTTATCATGTTTTTGATTGCGAATATAAGTAATCTAGGAATATTCTTCTTTTGACAGACCCTTTACCCTTCGGGGGTGTGTGTAGTTGACTCTTGCGAGTTGTCTGTTAGCGTAGTAAGATGCCTTATACTGCAGTGTTATTAATGTGTGCTGATGCGTCTATACTCGAAGATATGATTACCTAAAATACGATATTGTATGTATTCTACAAGGTTAAACTAAATTGGTCTGGATGGTTAATACTGTAGACTGTTGTTACTATGGATATATTCGGCAATGTGGGTTGGTGTATCTAATACATAAAGCAGTGTGTCCGTATGTTTGTACGTGTTGCATACAAATCTACAGTTTTGTTCCAATCTTTATGAAATTTTGTACACGTAAGCTTCAATCCATGAAGACGGTCGTCGTAAGTGTAAGAGTCACATACGATATATAGTTCACGAGACATGACGTCATAAACAATGAGATCCGCGAAAAACTGCTGCATTTTGCGACAATGCTACTCATTTTCTCCTAAACCATTGGACCGATTTCAATCAAATTTGGTACACACATTCCTTACCGTGAAGTAACAATTGCATGGTTAAGAATCACATACGGCACATGGTTCAAAAGATATTACATCATAAACAATAGAAATCGCAAAAAACTGCCACATAATGCGGCGAGACTTTATAAATACGCTATATGAGAATGAGATTACTTAGTGACTTGCAACAAACTTTAACCATAATTTCAATCCTTTATTAAAATTTTCTCGCTGACAACCACAGCAAAATAAGAAAAGGAAAAAAGTTTCTTTCTTATTACTTTTCCGAGGTATATGGAGTAAAACTGCGGCATTCGGTATGACGTTACAATTTATAATTTGTACACTACAAATTGTAGACGCAGGAAATTTTACACACAATATACACACATTTATTTGAAGGTACCTTCTAAATTGCATCACTGTACGACACGTAATTCATGAGATATGAGCACATAAACAGCAACATTTATGGAAAATCGTCCCATTATGCACCAAGTTTTATTCTATTACTTCTTTACTACTAATTGTATTCCCAAGAGATTTTACAGACAAACAGCCCTTATACAAATGAATATATACCTGTAAAATTATATGAATAAATAAATACCCGGGCAACCCCGGGTTTTCAGCTAGTACGATATATGTGATAAGAGTTGAGTAACGAAGATAGTGTTCTGCCTCTCCATTGTGAGTTTTTAACGGGTTCTCAGAGGTATGCTAATGTCTCCATCGCCTTCTATCTGGAAAACACGCTCGATGATTGTTCGATTCTGCAGTTAGTATAGTCCTGACCCTAAATGGAGGCGTTTATATTCTATTTTATCATCTCTGTTTCATCCTCTATACCCTGATCTAACATTCAAAGGATCGAGTGGTAAGATACATAAAAGCTCTTGCATGATGTACTTATCTGCGTGGTGTCCAAATGTCTGATCTATCGACGCGATTTCCACTTAAACATAAAGATGTCGCTAGTTGTACGAGACGTACAACCTCATGATGTATTTGGATTTAAATAGTTCTCCAGCTACAATATTACGGCTATATTTACCTTAAAAAGAAATAGAAGTGGGTCCATTGCGCTTTTTTTTTTCGTAGCTCTGTGCTACTTTTGTGATGTAGGATGTGACAAATAACCACTTTAGAAGGAGCTCTGATCTAAACTTTACCTTTCTTGCGTATAAATAATACATACAAACGTTACTTTTTGTTTGGAGGAGGACATAAGACGAATGGCCCTTGTTCTGTTGTGTAAGAAGACAGGTGTAACGCGCGGTTCTTCGTATAGAATGATCATGCAAAAAGCACATTTTGAAAATGTTCAAATGTTTGTTAAGCTTATGGGACTTAACTAAAGACAGCACAAACATCCATGCCTGAGGGGGGATTCGAAACCCTGACCGTAGTGGCCGTGCAGACTGTGACTGACGCGCACAGGCTGCGTGGCCACTGTGGCCAGCTGCAAACTTAGAAGATTACGTATTAATTGTTACTGCATAAATTAAATTGATATTCAAAAATTAATAGGGAGCAGTGGTGGATGGCCTGGGGGTGCAGGTGGGAGTGGCACTCGTTTAAGTGTCCACTTGTGGAGGCGGACATGTTCCATGTTATTCTAGGTAATTGTACTGTCTGAAGTACGCAATAATTGGCTCCTATTTTGCAATGTTGGTGTACGTCGATAAGTAATAACTTTCGTAAATTTTTTGGGAGGGCGCAGGTTCGAGCCCCAGACCTGATTGCGTGGGGGCGGCAATCTTTAGGGCTGTCGGTTGGGTGGAGGTGGGGCCGGGGGCGGGCGCGGTGGGCTGTGCCACAGAGAAGCAGCCCCCTCCCCCCTAAACCAATGTCCTACGCTGCCATCATAGTTCCGTAAGATGCTAGCAGGTGTCAGACGGTTCCCTGGCTTAGTACCGGTAGACCACACTAGAGGCAATTCTGAGGGTACCATGGAGGGGAGGCTGAGGGGAGAGCTCGTGCCGCCTGTCACAGAGCCACGGCTGTTTCCGTCTTGCTGGCGTTTGAGGGGAGGTGGTGGTGGGGACAGCCGCTACCTGCCGCCTGCTCTGGCTAGTTTAAAGAGCTGCTTCTGACCGCAGCGCCATCATGGGACATCTTACGGAACTGCTGGAAACCCTCCTTCCCCGCACCCCTGAACGTGAGACCGGGCCCTTACGGAGGTTTCCCGTCTGTATATATTTGTCTGTGGCTGTGCCCACGCAAGTGCTTACTTGTGGAGGCAGTTGCCCTTGTTACTGATAAAGACATAGGTTGTTACAATTAAATTGATGTGCAAATTTAATTAAAGTAATTGGGGGTGGCTGTCAGGCATTTGGGCGTCTGCAGGGGGGTTGAGGGGCTGGGGGGGGGGGGTAACTGCACTTCGGCAGTCGGGCAAGTGGCCGAGCGTGGACGGGGGGTACCTGGCGTTGATGACAAAACAACAACGGGCGAATCTCATAGGCGTGGAACTCTCGTTACCCTACTACTTACAACACATGAAGAGGCATTAACAATGAAAATGGTTTTTTATTAATGAATATTCTTGAGTTGAGCCATAATTCAAATCCACATTCGTGCCTTTCGTGGAGGCATATAGCAGTTTATATTTCCGAGAAAGGAACGGAAAGCTCAAAATATATGGTTCCGAGTAAGTCAAATACCGCGAAAGAGGAGATTCGAATTCCAACCCCAGTCCAGCAGCCGCGTATTTTCCTGTCACTGCCAAACGTAAGCCGGCTCTGGCCTCGTTGGTAGGGGAAGGATGTGTGTTTTATACGGAATTTGAGCTACAGTGAAATCGGACGTTCCCCACCTGTCGTTGCCAGAGGTGAAGCAATACGTTCGTGCCGACTGAAAATACGAGCCTGCAGGGAGAGTAGAACCCACCCAACGCAGATATCAAATTAGAACAGACGCAGCAGACCACCATGGCCGCGTATGTCAGACACGTTACAAGCAACACTGCGACGCGGAAATTACACTCATGTCAGTGGAATGTTAAATCATCATAGCCGGGGTTAGAAGCCATTATGAGAAAGCCACAATTGCATTCTTTAGTTTTGCAAATAACAATGCAGAATGTGAAGTTACCAGCTAATTCGATTATTATCGTCAGTATTGCCGTTATTATCTTCATACCGTTGCTGGTGCACATGTCCTTCAAACGCATTTACGACTCTGTGCTCATTTGTAGAAGTTTATGTCTAAAAACTGGTCATTACTTATTTAGTACCATGTCTAAGAAAAACTTTTCAAGTTGATATCAGACATTTCCCATTATTCGTTGATTATATTGAACCTGTATTAATAAATCCGGGTTCGAATCCCGGTCCAGCACAAATTTTTATCTTTTCCATTGGATTCATTTCATTGCCCTGAAACGGTCGAAATGTTTAAAAATTTCGAGGTCTTAAAATTACGGCCGTTAATGTCAACAAATTGTGTCTTTTCTTTCAGACATGTCCAAAAGCCGCGGCGGAGCGGCCGAGAGCATTGAGGCGCTATGCTCCGATGCGCGAGGCCGTTACCCGTCGGGGGTTCGAATCCTCCCTCGGGCATGGATGTTTGTGCTGTCTTTAGTATAAGTTATTTTATAAGTATTTTGTAAGTTTAGGGACTGATGAACCCGCATTTAGTTCCTTAAGCTTAACAAACGTTTGAACATTTGTTCATGTCCAAAATGAACAGATACCATATAAATAAATGTATTAAAAATTGTAGATTGGCCACGGCGGAGCGGCAGAGCGCATTGAGGCGCCATGTTTCTATGCGCGAGGCCGTTCCTCGTCGGTGGTTCGAATCCCCCCTCGGGCATGGCTGTTTGTGTCGTTTTTAGTATAAGGTAGTTCATAAGTAGTTTGTAAGTTTAGGGACTGATGACCCCGCAGTTAAGTCGCTTAAGCTTAACAAACATTTGAATATTGTAGATTAATAACGAAGACGATACTTGATAACAAATGCTATTACTTTGTTATTACTTTCACTTAGCAACAGTGCATGTAAATTGCTAAAACTGGAAAATTATACATGTCATTCAAAAACCAACGAACTGGTCGACGTCACCTATTTCAAATTGTATTAGAATGAAAGTGTAGCAGCAGGTTAACTATTTGCGTTGTTATAAACTGAAATTGTAGCATCCTACGTAGTGAAGTATATACTTTTGCGTAATTAATTTTTAGTTTCTCGTCCAACGAAGCAGAAAAATTGCAACCTTGCAAAATTCACATCCGACGCTGTAATCTGATGTAGCGAAGATTGTTTTCGCGTGTTCTTTCTTGTCGGAAAATACCCGAAAGACTTATCGGGCTCCATAACTACACTGTGGCACTAGTTGCGTGTTTAAGTAATACCAAATAGCTTATAAAGATAAAACTGGAAACTCCGTGGCATTTCATGCGTTTATCAGGCGACACTGCTAGCAGTGCTATCCCTTGGCTCGAGGTGTAGGCTATACTTGCCTAGACATCTGTGATTACGTATTTTATTTCGCTGGGTACCAAAATTACTTTTCAAGGTTTACATTTGTTCCGCCATTTAAGATTTATGTTACTTGATAATTTGTTTTGAGTGTAAGGCAGAAGAAACTAAAACAATTGTCTCTGCCATGAACTGTGCAACACGTCGGGGCTTCATGTTGTGCAGGCGAAAATCTAACATAAATTTCCGTAACTCAGAATATCTACATTTTACAAATTTTTAACCAGCTATGAAAAAATTAATTGTACACAGCTCTCATTTCAGACCACTGGAGATGTTTTATATCCAGTGAAACGAAACGCATCTGGTGAAAACCGATCGCTCTTACTTAACTGCGGCGTCATCAGTCCCTAAACTTACAAACTACTTATGAACTACCTTATACTAAAGACGGCAAACATCCATGCCCGAGGGGGGATTCGAACCCCCGACGGGGAACGGCATCGCGCATCGCTGCATAGCGCCTCAATGCGCTCGGCCGCTCCTCCGCGGCGATCGCACTTATTGTAATTGCCTAGACGGACAAATAATACCTTTCATAATGTCTACAGTTTACTTGGATAGTATTCGAATTGAAAGTAACACAACAGCATCCTACTACTGTGTCAGCGGCTAGTTCCGAAATATTACGCCTATGTTGCCAGTTACACATTATATACAGCCTTTCAAATGTTCAAATGTTTGTAAATCTATCGGACCAAACTGCTAGGTCATCAGTCCGTAGCTTACAAACTACTTAAATCTGGGTAAAATAATTTAAGGACAACACACACACCCATGCCCCAGGGAGGACTCGAACCTCCACGGCGAGCAACCGCGCGCTCCGCAGCGAAACGCTTTAGACCGCTCGGCTATATAGCCTTTATTAAATGGCCATTTCATAATTGATAATAACCAAAAAACAAAGGTTGGTTATTATCAAATCTCGAAGAAAGTGAGATCTTTTGTGCGTTGAGAGAGGATTCCAGCAGCATGCTCAACGACAAGATAGAACTATCTAAAAAGTTTACTGGGTACATTTTAGCAACCTCCTCCTTGAGAAACACTGATGTGTGTGCATGTATTAAATATCGACTTCTTGCTTTTAACTTCACTTAAAAATTTAGAGCGTAGTTCCGTTACAAAGCCTTTAATTTAGTGCCTGATTTTATGAATAAATGATAGGTATCTTGACTAGAATATCTTTGGCCACCAGTGACAGCGGTTAAGCATATGGACAATCTTTGAAGTTGGATCAGCTGTCCGTTAGTGCACAACCTGCTGCAATCTGAGAAACACGTGGTACTGCGTAGTGCTTTATTTTTAACAAGGTACATACACAGCTATTCTGTTTAACGACGCTTCCTATCAGCAGATAAGTTTTATGGTAGGTAGGTTAGTTTCATTGGAATATTTGTGGCACAGTCGTTTGTATATAGTGCCCTTATTATTTTACGTTTCCTTGTTCTACAGAACTTGATAATGGGATAATGTCGTCCCGAAACATGTTGACATATATATTTTATTATTGACAACTGGTGCGTGAAGTACAGTAATAAACATTAACCTATATGTCCCTATTTTGAAAACAAAGAAGCGCAATTACTTGAATTTCTTCAACAACAGTACTGTAACAAATGTTCGCTTAAATTCATCTCCGCCGGCCGCGGTGGCCGAGGGGACTGAGGCACTCCAGTCACGATCTGCACGGCTACTACGGTCGGGGGTTCGAATCCCCCCTCGGGCATGGATATTTGTGTCGTCCTTAGTATTAGCTAGTTCATAAGTAGTTTGTAAGTTTAGGGACTGATGACCCCGTAGTTAAGTCCTATAAGCTATACAAACATTTGAACATTTAAATTCATCTCCAAATCTAATCAGCCACTAATCAAATTACACATTACTATCAAATGCAGCCAAGAGTTACATAAATATTGCTGTAACGTTCACTGTTCAACGTTTTCACGGCCATCAATTGTGTAATGCAGCATACAATTTTGTGTAGGGAATTTTAAAGCCTTCTGCCTTCGGTTGTTCAACGAATCCCTTGTTCTTGTTTTAGTGACTATACTAGGAAGGCAAGGAGGACCGACATTGTAATCGAAGAGAATTAAAAACTATGGAGTAGTTGACAACGAAAATCTTCTATGGTGCAGAGTTAGTTAAATGAATCAGCTCATACCATAAAAATAAATAATATGCAAAGAAAGAGAACGATGTACGACTTCTGACATTTCCGTAACAAAAATGAGCTTTTGAAATTTGTTGTGCTTTATATATATTTTACAGAAAATGAACTAATGGTGAGAACACGGTATTTCCACTTTCGGTCCTCATCTCCTATTTCAGCTACAATGCCAAATGTTCAAATGTCTGTAAATCTATCGGACCAAACTGCGTGGTCATCAGTCCGTAGCTTACAAACTACTTATACCTAGATAAACTAACCTAAGGACAACACACACACACACACACACACCCATGCCCGTGGGAACCTCCACGGCGAGCAACCGCGCGCTGCGCAGCGAGGTGCTTTAGACCGCTCGGCTACTCCACCGCGGTGGCCACAATGCCCACAGAAGCTTTGTCTACAGGCTTGTGATATGCATGGCCCTTTAGTACTTTGTCGCAAATCATACCGTTCAAACACACTACCGATTTCAATACGATGCTTCCAGTGTACAGCGCTGGTGACTCCGAACACCAGAGAGGTAAGTGGTTGGAGCGGATAAAAAATAAATAAATAAATAAAATAAAATAAATTCTTTCCGGCAGAGGCGGCGAAAGTGGTCTGAGCAGGCAAAGGAGAGAACACAGGTGCAGTATGCCCGCCCCAATACTTTTCCAAACGGGAAATCCCCCTACCGCTCGCCTGCCGCGTTGAGGCAGGTAGCCGTCAGTGGTTCTCTATGGACACGGCACAGCTACAGGTTTTCATAATTTAAATACTGAATGACACTGTTATAAGCTTTCAAAAATCGGTGATTGTAGTGAAATTTCCGTTACGAACTCCAAGGGATTTAAAAAGAAGAGTGGGAATTTAATGGTTTGATAAGTAACTCATGTCATCCAGTGACGCTATGAGCACTTCCTGATGTTTGACAGTGTGAAATAAATCTATTCTACGACAAGTTCTTTGTTTTCTATATTTTTGGAGGAGGTATAATGGATCAAAACAAGAAAAAATTCCAATAAAAATTAGCTCTAAAATGTGCATCTTAATACCTACGAGGCGCGTCCAGAAAGTAAGTTCCGTTTGGTTATATAAAACAAACGGGTACAGATACAGAAAAAATATATTGATTGTACAAAAATCTACAACTGTTAAACTACTTTTCTACATAGCTTCCGAAATTTTGTAGGCAATTGTCATGGCATGGCACAAGGTTTTGTGTGCCTTTTTCATAGAATGTTGCCGCCTGTGTATTCAACCATGTGGTAACATGTTCTTTCAGCTCGTCATCATCGTTGACGTGTTGTCCACCAAGGACAGATTTTAGTTGTAAGAAGAGGATTACTGTCAAAAGATTTTTTTACGATAATGCCTGGCCTCACACACCGATTGTGACCAAACAATTCTTACGGAAATTTCAATGGGACCTGTTTGATCATCCTCCTTACAGCTCGGACTTCTCTCTTCTTGCACCTAAAATCTGTCCTTGGTGGTCAACACTTCAACGATGATAAAGATCTGTTACCACATGATTAAATACACAGGCGGCAACCTTCTGTGAAGGATGCATGCAAAAACTTGTGGCACGCTATGACAAGTGCCTACAAAATTTCGGCAGTTATGTGGAAAAGTAGGTTAAGAGTTGTAGAATTTTGTGCAATAAAATTTTCTTCTATACCTGTGTACAATTTCATTTTATTACCAAACGGATCTTACTTTCTGGACGAGCCTCGTGTTAGTTCTTGGCCAGTAGAAGATACGTATTTACGGTATAGAAGATGAAGACTTGTTCAGAACTCTTTAGGTATGCATTTCAGAGTCCATGTTTAGGAGACTTCTTTTCCGAACACCTCGTATAAAATTTTCATCAATAAGAGATAAGGAGTGGTGCTGAAACTCCGCTAAACTAAGATTCTTCGATCGAATTCCTTTCAGTTATTTCCTCAGTGCAGTACGATATCAAGTGAAATGAGCAGCACACATTCCTTTTTAATTAAAAAAAGGTTTCGTGAAAGGCATGCAGACAAACTTTTGAGTGACAGAATGAACGCTGTAGATATAATAACTGTTTATAATGAAGCCTAACGTTCCGCGTCACGAAGACACACGAGGAAGGGGCGTGAAATTTAATTTGATTTGCGCCGAGCCATTGGAAAAATGAGACAGCGTTTTCGTTGCTCGTGAATGGCAATAACTGGCTCGGTGCCACGCCGGAGCGGACAACGACCTGGCGTACGGAAAGGGGGGGGGGAGCGTGGGAGGGGGGGGGGGGGGGGGGAAGGCGACATCGGCGCGGCGCCTCTCCCCAAAGCCTGCCAAACTTATCCAATAGTTTTATAGCCGCCCTCTTCACTCGCTTTCGCGCCCAAGGTAGAGCCTCTAAATTACTTCACAAGTCTCTGTTATTCTCGAACTGTCATCCAATTTTTACAGAGAGTAATTGTACTATTAGACTTCTGATTTTACGTAACTCTTTAAAACAAACGTTTACGGGATGTATATTATCAAATTATATTGGCCACCTCGGACATTCTCGTGTTTAAGGGGAGATGGAATGCCGCAAAATAGTAAAAAAATCATATTTTCCGTTTTAAAGCTTATAAATAAATTGAAGTTTTCTGCTTAAAATTATGCAAAATTTGTTAAGAAATTCTAATAAGAAGTATTTTGATTTCATTTTTCTGTATTGTGCAGGGTGTTACAAAAACGTACGGCCAAACTTTCAGGAAACATCCCTCACACACAAAGAAAGAAAATATGTTATGTGGACATGTGTCCGGAAACGCTTAATTTTCATGTTAGAGCTCATTTTATTACTTCCCTTCAAATCACATTAATTATGGAATGGAAACACACAGCAACAGAACGTACCGGCGTGACCTCAAACACTTTGATACAGGAAATATTCAAAATGTCCTCTGTTAGCAAGGATACATGCATCCACCCTCCGTCGCATGGCATCCCTGATGCGCTAATGCAGCCCTGGAGAATGGCATATTGTATCACAGCCGTCCATAATACGAGCACGAAGACACTCTACATTTGGTACCGGGGTTGCGTAACCAAGAGCTTTCAAATGCCCCCATAAATGAAAGTCAAGAGGGTTGAGGTCAGGAGAGCGTGGAGGCCATGGAATTGGTCCGCCTCTACCAATCCAAATTAGGATTGACACACTGTTGGATGAACCATTCGCAGAAGTGTACCCGTGGAGGCCAATCAGCTGTTGATAGTGCCTGCACACGCTGTACATGGTACGGAAACAACTGGTTCTCCCGTAGCACTCTCCATACAGTGACGTGGTCAACGTTACCTTGTACAGCAGCAACTTCTCTGCCGCTGACATAACTATAAAATAATCCTAATTCCGCTAGACAGAATAAGAGGTATTTGTCAATGTTCATAGTAAATTACTTTAATCGCATTTTCTGGCATTTGACAATTTGTGTTACATGTACCTTTATCTCACAAAAAAAAAACAATAATATTCATATTTTCAGAAACGCCATATAACAGTTAAAAGAGGCCACTGATCTAGAACCAAGACAAAATCTGGCTTAGTATCTCAACCAAGGAAATTTATGTTATTTTTTTCCAATAAAATGGCTGAACGGTAAAAATGTTATAAATATTGTACCAACAAAAAGAAAACATTGGTTCCAGTTCAGTGAGCTAACAATATATGCTGAAAACAGCTGACGAAATTTCAAAATTCACTATATAAAAGTTCCAGAAAAAAAGGTACATAAAGTTAGTAAATTTAATATTGGCGAGATAGGGCATTCCGACTCCCATTAATAAAGTTCTTTGGCAGTTGCGCAACAAAAATAAGGCTATATCTCTGACGTCTGACTGTTGTAAACTTTTGGAACATGTTTTGTGCTTGAGAATTATGAGATTCGTGGAGACTGGTGATCTCCACGGAAGGAATCAGTATGGATTCCGAAAGACACGATAGTGTGAAATGTAGCTTGCTCGGATTGTCTACGAGACCCAGAAATCAGTAGATACGGTGTTCCTCGACATGTGGAATGCATTCGATACGGAAGATGGAAGGATTGAGGATTAGGGCTTAACGTCCCTTTGACAGCGTGCTCATGAGAGACAGAGCACCCGTTCGGACAGTCTTTTTTCTGTTTTTTTTATTGAGAATGGGGAAATAAATCGGGCGTGCCCTTTTCAAGGGAACCATCCAGGCATTTTCCTAGAGAGATTTAGGACCACGGAAAGCTCAAATTGGATGGCCGGAGGAGTGTTTGAATCGCCGTCCTCCCGAATTCCGGTCCAGTGTGCTAACCACTGCATCACTTCTTCCGGCTTTGATGTGAAAGTACATAGGTTTGATTCCCGGTGCCTCCTGAACCATTTTATGAGGTTGGGGTTTCGGTACGGTGTTTACTCATCCATTCATTGATCAAATGAGGAGCTGCTTTAATGAAGGAGCAGTCGGTATCATCAGGACTCCTCTAGGTTGATAATGGCTTGAGATATTGGCGGATGCTCATCGCATGTCAAGGTAACAGATGACTCAACGTAATGCTGTTTAAAATTTTGGTAGCTGTACCAGTCGAAACAGGCGTAGGCCTGAACGCTTTCATGACCCGTCACAAAGAGTAGGTAACATCGAAACAACATTGGCAACATTGGACGGAAGCTATCCTGTAACATAATGGTACCCTTTCACTAGGAAGCAGAAGTTTGGCTGTAAAGCTCTTCACACTCTCCATACAGTATATTTAAGAGCTGTACTACAAAACTTCAGCACGATAATGGAAATGGTATCATTCTGTTGCAGGATAGCGCCCGTCCATATGTTGCCAGTGTTATTTCGACACTCCTAATGACGTTTCGCTGGAAAGCCCTTACGCAACCTACATACTGTGTCGATCTCTCCCCATACGATTTTCATATATTTGAGGAAAGACATTCGTGGCCGTCGATTTGCTTTAGACGAAGAGAGACAATGCCGGCCGCGGTGGCCGAGAGGACTGCAGCGCGCCAGTCACGGTCTATACGGCCACTACGGTTGGGGGACATGGATATTTGTGACGTCCTTAGTATTAGCTAGTTCATAAGTAGTTTGTAAGTTTAGGGACTGATGATCCCGTAGTTAAGTCCCATAAGCTCTACAAACATTTGAATATTTGATTTGAAGAGAAACAATACGTAGACAACAGCAAACATTTTCCTGGAAAGCACCGACCGTCACATCTCACAGAGAAATAAATATCTTAACTGTTACATCAACATCTATGTCAACATCTACACATGTACTCTGCAAATCATATATAAGTTCGTGCAAAGAGTCCATCGAATCGCTTTCAGGATATTTCTCTACCGTTCCATTCTCTAATAGTGCACGGGAAATATAAACATTTGAATCTTTCCGTTTTCGATCTGATTTCTCTTATTATGATCATGTCTCCATATGTAGGTGGGAGCTAACAAAATACGTTCATAATACGAAACGAGCTGCCCTTCTCTGAACCTTTTGTATAGCCTCTGTCAATCCCAACGGGTGACGATCACATATTGCGCAGCAATGCTCCAAAATAGGACGGAGCCAAGTGTAGTGGAGACAGTTTTATTTAGTAGAACTGTTGCATTTTCTATGTGTTCTGCCAATGAAGCGTAGTTAATAGTTCGCCTTACCCACTATATTTTGTGTGTCTTCTCCCCAATTAAAATTGTTCGTAATTGTAATTCCTAGGTCTTTAGTTGAATTTACGGTCTTTATATTTGACTGATTTATCGTCTACATGAAATTTCGCGGATTTCTTTTAGAGCTCATCTGCATGATTTCACACTTTTTATTATTTAGGACCAGTTTCTGCACCATGCAGATATCTGATCTAAATCGTTTTGCTGCTGATTTTGATCTTCGAGTGACATCACTAACTGATAAATGATAGCATCATCCACGAACAGTCTAAGAGAGCTGCTTAAATTGTCTCCTAAATCGTTTATAAAGATAAGGAATAGTAGGGGTCCTATAAAACTTTCTGGGGAATGCCAGATATCACTTCCGTTTTACTTGATGACTTTACGTCAATTACTACACACTGTGTTCTATCCACTAGAAAATCACGAAAGCGGTCTCACAACTGAAACAATATTCCATAAGCATGCAATTAGATTAGAAGCCCTTGTGATGCACAGTGTTATGGTGATTTCTTTTGAAATGATATATGGTTTAAATACTTTTCCCATCTGTGTCGTTTTCATTTGTGCGCCCCTGTGTATCTGAAATGAATGTAGAAAATGTGAGGGGTGGTAATGGGTCACAACAAGCATATTTCACATAGCAACCCATCTCCGCATACCTTAGCTGACGGCGCTAGGCGTTAAGTGTTCATTCCCGCACGCTATCCGAGAACCGAATATACATAAATAGTAAGAAGTTGGTTTGATGAATCCCCTACCAGGCACTTAGATGTGATTTGCAGAGTACTCGGTGTAGACGTAGATAAGCCAGAACTTTCCCGAAAAACTTCAGAGGCGTATCAGTAATACTTTGTGTATAGTATTATGAAGAGCCCACGGTCGCCGGTTGCTCGTAAGAGCCTAAAATGAAGGCATCGTTTGATTTATTCGCTTTGTTAAATTACAGCGACCAACCTAGTATTTTATTGAAATACCATTGCAACATTCAAGAAGCTAGTAATACGCAGTTACCACACTACACAGAGTAATGCAACAACTCTCTGCGGTAACAGTTTGGCAAAGGGTCGCTAAACCGATATTCCATTGCATTCAGTGAACATATACGCGAGTAGCATATTGGACACTTCTGTGTCAGTAATGCTACCCACACAGCTATGTTCCACTATTGATGTACAACTAACTTTGCCCGAGAAGCAAAACGAGGAATGAAACGAGCAGTACTGAATGCAAGCTTAATGCAGAAGAAAAACATGTCATCAGCAGGCAGTTTTGAGAGGTGACAGAAGACACCAAAATGAAAGCTGAACTTCTAAACTTAACATCTAAGAAATCATTCATGCAGAAGGATCATACGACATACCGTCATTCGATCTCCGCAGAGGTACCTCGATGTAGAGAAGCAGCTGAGAAAGCTCAAAAGAAATAGGTTGCAATGTCTGGTTGGAGCCCCAGTTCAGTTTTACAAAGAGTACTCTACGGCATTGCCCCCTAACTTTCGTTGTTTTCATCATGAAACTTTTACCCAGCGCAAAGTCCCAAGTGTCTGGAAAAAAGCGCAGGTGTCTCCCGTTTCTAATAAAGATATAAGAATCGACCCGCTTAATTACAGACCAATATCATTAACATCAGTTTGCGGTAGAATTATTGAACGTGTTCTCAGATCGTACATAGTCCTTGGGACAGAAAAGTTTCTGACCATGCACCAACATGGCTTTAGAAAGCATTGCTCTTTTCTCACGACATCTTGCTGGCCATGGATGAAGGTCCATACCATGTACAACAGGGTTGTTCAAACTAACCTTCTGATTAATGACAGATTTGCTTTCAAGATCCTTCGGTGAAGTCTTTAAATTGTATGTGCCTTCTGAATTTCCGTCGTTTCTTTCACATTAGAGACATGTGTACAGTTATTAGTAATGTAGATCGTACCACAGGAAAAATAGGCTATACTATATTTTGAAGATCCAATGGAAACCTATCCATGGAGAACAATTAACTAGTTTCAGAAGAAATATACTATTCACATTTTTTCTGACTGCTACCGTGTCTTGCAATAACAAAATTAAATTTTATTCCAAAGAAAATGAGATACAATTTCCATACGACAAAAAGAGTAGAACACATTGTAATGTCTTACATCATTGCTCGTCACGTAGACGAAACAGTACTATTCTTAAACTTACTTGATTATTTTACATTATTTCTTATTACTACTTACTTTTATTCAAAGGTAAACCAATTTAAAGGGTCAGGTTGATGAGATGACCATTGCAACACACCTCTGGCGAAAAATGGCTTGATTCAAGATTTCAAATTACTGTTTAATGCTAAAGGTGTTTTACACGCTGTGTCCCATTTCTTTTGGCCATCCCAAGTAACTATTCGTCCAGTAGCAAAGCAAAATACATATTTATGAAGCAAATGTTGTTTAGCTTCCAGGATTGTTAGAGATTTGAGTTAGAAGGACAACAGTTACAATAATTTTCTTATTATTGTAGTTTCCTCGTGTTTCCATTTGGTTACTGTCAATTACAGCAACTATCCGGGGCCGCGGTGGAGTAGCCGAGCGGTCTAAAGCACCTCGCTGCGGAGCGCGCGGTTGCTCGCCGTGGAAGTTCGAGTCCTCCCTGGGGCATGGGTGTGTGTTGTCCTTAGGTTAGTTACCTAGGTTTAAGTAGTTTGTAAGCTACGGACTGATGACCACGCAGTTTGGTCCGATAGATTTACAAACATTTGAATTTTTTGAACTATCCGGGTACCTGCATTATGTGTTAATAGAAGTGAGTCCAAGTCAGTTGTGTGGTTTTTTTTTTTTTTTTTTTTTTTTTTTTTTTTTTTTTTTTTTTAATAACCTAATGTTTTTGTGAATAGTATATTTTTATACGCTTTTGAACAGGTCTTACAAAGAGGTAACGGAATACCGAATAATTAGGCTATTTGTTTGTTATCCCACTCACCTTTCTTTACCGTGAAAATATGTCAACAGCAGAACAAAAGCCTGTAAAATTCAATGACCAAATCGTTCAAAAAGATATTCAAATGTTTGTAAATCTATCGGACCAAACTGCGTGGTTATCAGTCCGTAGCTTACAAACTACTGAAACTAAGGAAAACTAACCTAAGGACAACACAAACACACATACACACACACATGCCGCAGGCAGGACTCGAACCTCCAACAACAAGCAACCGCGCGCTCCGCAGGGAGGCGCTTCAGACAGCTCGGCTACTCCACCACGTACCAGAGAAAACATAGTGAACAATACATAACAGGCTCCGTTAAGACGAGTATCTTTTATGGGAGCATTCTATTGATTAATTAAGAGGCGAGTAACCAATATGTTCAGCAGTAGGATGCCCATGCCGCGTTACATTTTTTGTCAACTGCAGTTAAACTATACATCGTAAACACAGTAGGTCGAAAAACAAACCGACCGCAATTCATGGGTTGCCCTGGGTTTTAAACGTTTTGGATACATAAATTCTGTCCAATTCGCTCGCCGGTGCGTGTGTTACGCTTTGGAAGCTGCGTCGTTGGGTCGTAATATTGGCCATGTATCTTCCATCTCCATTTCCTTGATTAAATGTTTTGTTCTTCACCAAGATTAAAATATGGGACTTAGTAGTGTTTTGATTTATGCAATTATAATCGCCTCCTGAGATAATAGCCACTTTGGGATTGCTGGAAGCATAACTACCTATTATCGGAAACGCAGTGTTCTCCATGTTTTACCGTTCGTGTCTGACGGCGGGTGAATGTTGATTAATAACATCTCTCCTAGGCATTTATTCATTTCCCTCTTGTTTGTTGACGTCTATAATGTTTGAAACTAAGGTTTTGGAAATATAATGGCTGTTCTTCCCGATGTTCTATATTGCTTCGTATGAGTAAATTTCATTTGAGTGGATCCAATATTTTGTTAGGCTTTAAACTTAGTTGTAGACTGTACGCCATTCATGTTACGAGTTGCTATTTTATGTTCTTGTATTTCATTTATATTTCGTTTAACACTTGTAATTATTACTAGTTAATCATCTACGCCATTAATCCAAACACTCATCCCATTCTTAGACATCAGTTGTTTCCAACGTCATGTGGTTTGTGTTCTTTGTCCACCTACGAAGTTCTTGGATCACTGTTTCCAGTCTCTGCGCGAAGATTTTTGACGTATATTAGTTTGTTTTATTTCTTGTCTTTCTTGGCCGTCCTGATTTGCGCTGTGTTCAGTATAGGTCAGTATGTATTACCAACTTGTATGTATTTGAGGCTTTCTTTATTTAAGAAGCTTCTTTATACGCCGTTGTGCCGACCGCGGTGGCCGAGGTGACTGAGGCGCTCCAGTCACGGTTAGCACGGCCACTACGGTCGGGGGTTCGAATCCCCCCTTGGGCATGGATATTTGTGCCGTCCTAGATCGTAAGTAGTTCATAAGTAGTTTGTAAGTTTAGGGACTGATGACCCTGTAGTTAAGTCCCATAAGCTTAACAAACATTTGAACGCCGTTGCTTTAGATCCTACTGTTCTATCTGTATGTTGTGAAGGTCTGGTGATGACATCCAGCAATTATTCACTTTTGTTTCGGTTTGAGGGCCTTTTTCCGAAATGTTTTCAGGCTCATGTCCCCTTGGATTTGTCTAAGTTTAGATTTAATATTGATTGTCAAGGCTGAAAGACGTTTATTTTATTCATACCGGTTAAAAAAATAAATAAATAAATATAAATAAATCAAATGTTTGTAAATCTATCGGACTTAACTTCTAGGTTATCAGTCCGTAGGTTACAAACTACTTAAACTAACGTAAACTAACCTAAGGACAACACAAACACGCATGTCCTAGGGGGGACTCGAATACCCGATGGCGAACGGCCGCACGCACCGCAACACGGCGCTCCAGGACGCGCGGCTAATCCGCCGCGGCATACCAGTTTTCTGCGAGCATTGTTGCACGTACGTTTCTCTACGTTCCTGTTGATATGCTTAGGTATTTACGAAGTTACTGACATGTTTGTATGTCTTCGATTCTAGAGTACAACTCACGTTTTTAACGTTACGTCAGCGTCGTTGTTTATTATTTCATTTTTGGGTCCCAAATGGGTACAGACTAATGTGTCCTGCAACCTTCGACTGACAGCTAATAATACGTTAAAACCATTCAACTGGTCAGTTTGATTGAGAATAGCAGTACATTACTTTGCATAGCCCTACTGACAAGGAGAGGACGCTTACTCGTCATCGCCGTATTCGTCTAAATTTATGAGATGTGAAAGTGTACCAAGTAGGAACGCCAGATGGTTAAGGTTTTAGAAAATAAAAGGAATTTTGATACGAATCTATTACCATATGCACCTTATCAACTGCCCCTGAGAGACTCTGTTTAGAGGCCGCGGTGGAGTAGCCGAGCGGTCTAAGGCGCCTCGCTGCGGAGCGCGCTGTTGCTTGCCGATGGATGTTGGAATCCTCCCTGGGACATGGGTGTGTGTGTTGTCCTTAGGTTAGTTTACCTTAGTTTATGTAGTGTGTAAGCTACGGACTGATGACCACGCAGTTTGGTCCGATAGATTTACAAACATTTTTCAGTCTGTTTAGAACAGGCTGTTCCAACAGGCTGCTCCGCCAGCAGAAGCGCACGTGACCGTTCACTACCCCAGCTTGAAGCTGTGGTGGTGGGGGAAGCTGACGTCACTCACGCTAGTACTCGTTGGGCATCAGGAAACAGATGAGATCGTTTAGTAGCGGTAACAGAATGCATAGCCCCAAATGAATTAGCGGCTTTTGAAGGCATTTGTCTCTCGAAGCAAATCATATACCGTCGATTTCTTGACTTGAATGCTGATCTAGAGACTGAAAAATTCGTATTACTATTTTTACGATTAACGTGGTCGAAACTGGGATGCGATTCAGAGTGATAAATCAGTCTACGATACTCTACCAATAACTTCCAAATTCAATGACTTCTTCATTAAAAATGAGGACATTCCTTATATAATTCATAATAAATAATCCTTACGTTGCTTCCATGAATCAGTTCTACAGAACCAAGTAATACCACTCCACGTAATGCCTGAAAACACGTTGCCAGTAGCCAGCGCAGCAGAAAATACCGACGACACAAGCACGCCACCGCCTACAACGCCCTCGCCAGAAATAACACCAATAGAGACCGCGCCGAATGACTGGAGTAGCCGAGCGGTCTAAAGCGTCTCGCTGTGGAGTGCGCGGTTGCTCGCCGTAGAGGTTCGAGTCCTCCCTGGAACATGGCTGTGTGTTGTCCTTAGGTTAGTTTACCTAGGTTTAAGTAGTTTGTAAGCTACGGAATGATGACCACGCAGTTTGGTCTGATAGATTTGATTTACAAATATTTGACTCTATTGGCACCATGGACATCGACCTAAGTGTCATACCGACGTCTGCTTCCGATCAGACGGTTACGGCGATAGAAGAGGAGTAACCATATTCTGATTCAGAACAACACATCCGGAAACAGCGCTCACCTCGGGAGCGTAAGAAACGCCGTCGAAAACCCTCCGCTGACGCCCTCCATCGGACGACGGCGTATGTTGGCTGCATTAGGCTCCTACGTCAGCTCAGGATTGATTTTCAAAGTATAGTACGACACCCTTGTATTCCTACGGGAACTTTGTGGGATGGGACTAACACATGTGCAACCAGAGTCACGGCGCTGTACGTCAGCTCCCAATTAAAACGCTGATGTTGTTGCCCACAGAGTCTCACCGGAATCCTATTCAGTGCCTTTGCACCGGACTCTTTGGTAGCCGCAGTTACGATTGCAGCCATTTCAGTTGCCTTCCATCATATCCGACGTTTATTCCCGGACCTTAGTTTTGTATACAAATCTTTACCACTTGCTCGTTTGTCTCAGACGAAAACAGTATATAATCTGCTACAACAGTGTCGACCATCCAACCCAATAGAAATTAAGTATCAACAGTATGTGTGGCGGCACATATGGAAAGCTGTTTATGAACGTTTTCTCGAATCATACGTACAGTCAGTTTGGTATCTCACTGTGAACGGAAAAGAAGTTAACCAACATCGCCTGCATCGAATCTATCTCGCCAATTCGCCCTTCTGCATTCACCGCGGTGTGGACGACACAGACGACCATAGGTTGCACTGTGGTCAGGCTCGCGTGGCGGATTTTGGCGTTCCTTACTCGCCAAAAACCCGCCCAGATCGACATCAACATGCTCTTATTTCCGGGGGTGACTTTCTACCCCACCACCCAAACACACTCGGTAAAATGGACTCGTGGCAACACGATCCGATACCTCTTCGATTCTGGCGAGAAATCAGTATTTGGATATTGGATCTTTCTCAATGAACGACACTGCGTCCTAATCCGTAACCCAAAGTATCAGCAATATATTTGGAACTTCATACGGAGTGCCTTTCATGACCATACGCCCACTCAACGAGAAGACACGTTTGGACGTATTTACCTATGCCGGCGGCAACATTACAGCGTACCTCTTATTATATATTCAAAAATATATTTTAATAAAAGAAGAATAAATAAATAATAAACAGCAAATAAATAAAATAAAGAGTAAAACGAAATAAGTATGTTTTAGTTATTACTTAAAGCTCTTCTAAGTTATATTGTTTTTTTAATTATTATTATTTTTCTGTGGCCTATTAGCCGTTATTGCCCCTTAGGATTAGATTAGTTAGTTTTGGACTAGGATAAGGTAGGAGCCAACGCCAAGGGGTCAAGTGTATTTTTTTCTAAGGGCAACAGTGGCGATGGCAAGCCCCACTTTTTTTTTCAAAAAAAAAAAAAAAAAAAAAAAAAAAAAAAAAAAAAAAAAAAAGAGAGAGAGAGAGAGCGAAATAAAAAATAAAAAAATAAAAAAGAGAGACAGAGAGAGAAAGCGGCCCAGAACGCTACCCCTGTGTTACGCCGACTGTAATAGTGTCACTGCAGTTTTAAACGATTTACTTAATGATTTATGTCAGTGAGACACTCTTCGTACTTAATCAGTTGTTGATGGTTTGTACTCACAAAAGAAAAACTCATTGATGACATAGTCGAAAGTATCTGTACTCGTCGTCGTATTTTCGAAGAATTTGGCTGGAGATCTTCACAGTCTTTTTTTCATATTTGAACTTATTAATGAAATAGTCTACCAACATTCTCACTTTGTAAATGTAATGCACAGTACTTTTTTTATACGTTATTTCCTAAAGTAAATTAAACTTTTTTGCCTTACTGTGGAACTATCAGTATTCTACTGTTTATGTGTGCCAGACTTTAGAAACAGGTGATGGGATCTATAAAAAAATAACAATAATAAAATAAAATAAATAAAAAGAAATAAGAAATAGCGGCCATTTTGTAGGGAGAATCTGTCGCGTTCATGTAGCACACCCGGCCGTGTCGCTGCTTATAGCTGCAGTGTCGCTTCGCTAAATGTCGCACGCTGTCGCTCGCTTTGTCGCTCACGTAGGACACGGCCTTATTGCGCACGGCTTTTCTGCCGCGGCAATTGCTACGCCCTGCACGGGACTCTCACGATACATCACGTTTCATTAAACTCTCTCAAACTACTCACTGTATAAATATGGAACTAGCATCATTCTGCAAAATATTGTATTTTTGAATAAAAATTTAAAAATAATCAATTTTTATTTTTCGAATTATTTCACCTGCAAAAATATGTAAATTCTATAATAATATTTTTAATGTATTATGTAGCTGTAATTCACAAATTTTATCTGTCGAAACTACTAAGGACTTACAATAAAATTATTACTCCTCTTTCTTCTTTCACAATATGGCCAAATCAGATAAATAAAGTACAGTGACAAAAGCAATGTGCCATCGTTTTAAGCTTTTTATCAGTTGGTGACTGGTGAGTCGGTGAATCATGAAAAAGAACTAGTTCATCCCTGTGAGTGACTATTTCTGATCCGATCCCTGAAAAGATCGGTTTTACCCATCTCTAATGTACACAGTCCCACGTTTTAAATAAAGATTGACTATTGAAAACAGATGAGCATTAGGATCCGTCGGTGTCTCTAGACTTTATCAAAGCTGCCAATTGACGAGTCTGACAGTGTATTTACTAAAATGCGTTAATGAAATCTCACTAACCTATCAGTGACACAATTCCAGTTCGAAGTATAACAGTTAGTTGAGGTTTGCAATAACAACGAAAGTAAAAAGGTAAAGCAGTCAAAAATCCGAAGATTGGTTTGAACACCGCAGTGCTTTACTAGGCATGGTCCTATTTGGAGGTGGTATGCCGTTGCCTTCCTCCGACCTTCGAACTGACTTACCCAGCCAGTTATAGGGGACCTACAGTTTAACGTGGGTTCCGAACCACGGTGCAACTCGATATTTTTCACATGAGCAGTACTGCCAGAACAACGAAAGTACCACATTTAAAATATTTGTGTTGATTATAATGCAAGCATGTGCAATAAGCGTCCTGCAAAACTTGCACAGTGAACAGTAATTGGTTACGACGAACAATCATGATTAACGATTTGCATAGGTTGTTAATATGTTGTAGAAACTGTTTTTATAAAGCACAGTTCAAATTTATCTGGTGTTTATTAAACATATAAAGTTCACATACTTGTAAACATGATGTCAAAGTGTTTGATTGTAACGTTTGGTGGGCGAAATTTTTGATACAAAGACGAAAGTGATAACAAAGTACTGCAATTAAAAATGCGCTTGGGTCAGCTGCCAAAGAAGCATTCCACACCGAAATAACTTATTGTTAATAACTTTCATTGTTGCCATGTTGAAATAAGTAAATACTTGTTGCAAAGAACACAGACATTTATCGAGTGTAAGAATTCTGACTGTTACTATTGCTTCCACACTTTGTAGTGATTATATGTCAACCATGATCGATCAAGTATTATCACCAACAAATGAAAATATTTTTAAAGAAAGTGTATAAATCAAAAGTTGTTTTTATTTGATTACTCAGCAGATGAGATGCTCTTTCATCAATGACAGCAGCAACAGAGGAAAAAACATTTCAAAAACACGCAGACTCTAGGTAGAATACTGGTTTTTTTCTGGTGTGTACTTCAAGGAAATTGCAGGACAGGTCATCCGAAGCATCACTCTTGGGGCAGTTAAGTGATATTAGTCAGGAATATTGTGTTTAAAGTCAGACAGATCAAACAAGGCAAAACATTTGGTGTTCTTGTATTAAATATTTGTCGTTTTATCACTTCGATTCGGGAAATTAAATGCGGAACACACATTGAGTATATATCAGCAGCAAAAATTGTAAAGAATTTTTACACTAAATACAGCACTTCACGTTCTACAACGCCAAAGGATAGACAGCCTCTTCTCACGTCACTGACCACCGTCAAAATGGCGGCCGAGTTTAAATAGGTTGCCGCAAGGAGCGCTGTAACTAGTGTGTTAGCCACTCTATGAACTTTGGGCTCCTTGGTTACGCCTTTGCTGTACAAGACAGGCTCCGAGATGCTAAACTGCTTCATTTTTTTATAAATTTAATTGCCTTTAGTATTAAAGGTATGCCAACAATAAGATGGAGATCGGTAAGCCAGTTATACTAATGTGTAAAATGGTATAGTGTTACCGCTACTGATGGGTAAACTGAGTCTACATTAAAATAGTGTAGTTAGCTGAAATACGATTAATAAGGTGATTTAAAGATACGAGTAGTTACTAAAACCCCACAACATTTATTTGTGCCGCAGCGGATTAGCCGTGCGTACTGGGGCGCCGTGCTGCAGTGCGCGCGGCCGTTCGCCGTCGGGGTTTCGAGTCCCCCCTCGGGCATGGGTGTTTGTGTACTGATATCATCTTCCTCACTTCCGATGCGATTGTATCTTCAAACATGTGAACTACTGTAGTTGAACGTGTTGCCTCCAAAATAAATTTAGCTGTGATACCTTCGGTCCTTCATGGTTTTGCATTGTCCATTTCCAGCATTGTATAATGTTACATATGTTTACTCGTAGTTCCTTTATGGCTGCATATTATATTTGTTAAGTACATCGAAGTAACAAGCAAGAGAATGGTTGCGATTCTAGGCACAAGAATCCAATGCCACTAAATAATTAGCATATATCTCTCTACCTTTTCGTTTCTTCTGCACTTCGTCATGCAGTGTTGTGAATCTGTATTTGAATTCGAAAAGTTCTGAGTAGTCTCTAATCAGTATATTATGAACAAATTGACCAGATAACAGGATAACCGTATTTCATTTTTGGGTTGTAAGTCGCTTTACATTTAATAGTATGGCTGTGTAGTATTTAAATATGGATGTCAAAATATCTACTTTGTTTCATTTTAGGCAGCGAACTGGTTAAGTGAACAGGGTGTAGCTTACTAGCTACATAATGATTTTGATAAGATATCTGCATGTTGAAAAAATTAGCAATTGGCCCTAAATAATGATAAACGTGAAGTCATCCATGTGAACATTAAAATAAATCCGTTAAAATTCGTTTATACGATAAATCAGTCAAGTATACAGGACGTAAATTTAACTAAATAGCTACGAATAACAATTACGAACAAATTAAATTGGAAAATTGTAGGAAAGGCAAACCAAAGATTATATTTCATTGACAGAACACTTAGAAGAAGCAACACTTTTACTAAACTATATTATGCGTCCTATTTTAGAGTATTGCTGCGCATTATGGATTCCCCACCAAGTGGAACTAACGGAGGATATAGACAAAGTTCATAGAATGGCATCTCGTCTTGTATTATCGCGATATAGAGGAGAGAGTATTACGGAACTGATGCACGAGTTGGGGTGAAAATCATTAAAAGATGAGCGTTATTCGTTGCGGCGAGATTTATTTGAAAAAATTCTTTCGCGAACTTTATCTTCCGAATGTAAACATATTTTGTTAGCACGAACCAACATAGGAGGACACAATCATCATCATAAAATAAGGGAAATCAGATCGAAAACGGTAAGATTTAGGTGTTCCTTTTTCCCGCGCGCTATTAGAGAATGGAATGGTAGAGAATAATCATACAAGCTGATAGATGAACTCTCTGCCATATACTTCAATGTGATTTGCAGTGTATTTATGTAGATACAGATGTGGACTATGTTCTGGAATGGTACCATTGAAACTGTAATACCACGTCTACCTGGTATCTGATATTAGTTAAGGGTTATTAATGTTTTCTTTTCTTTTCTTTTTTTTCGAAAAATATAGTCCAGTATGAATCTGTTGTTTTGGATCTGTTTGTTCACTTTTTTTTTTTTTTTTTTTTTTTTTTTTTTTTTTTTTTTTTTTTTTTTAAATTAGTCGTACTGCTTCGTTACGGCCCAAATTTTATTGACCCTACTAGGGTAACTGCTCCAGTCATTGCTGTTTTCAGTAAGCAAAGTTTTGGATTTATTTTACAGCTTTAACAGCTGCTACGTGACTTTGAGAAGAGACAGCGATTATGAGGACAGCCACTTTATTTCTGGAGTTATCTTCCATCCCTTTTTGTTTCGCATGGGTAAGGAATGCATACATTCAGACGAGGAAGGATTGGATAGAACGAGTGTTGGAGCGCGCTCTTACGATACGAAGAATATTTTCATGTATCACTGGACCAATAATGTGACAAATAAATGAACATTTTCACAATGCACTTCTATCTGAAGGCAACAAATGAATAATTAAATTGCCCAGAGTGCGTTGCGTGGTTTTGGCGGTATTTTCACAATATGCATTAGTCACATTGCTCTATTAATGTTGTTGGTACAACACGGAAATGGATACAACAACTTGAAGTATTAGCCTTTCTTGGCTTTGGCAAATTATGCCGAACATTTAATACACTTAACTGTGACTGGTCAAGACTACTGTACACTTTAATCTTGTGAAATTACCGCCCAATAGAAATATTGGTAATTAATAGTATTTGATAATTAAGCAGTATGAAGTTCACTGCAAACATTGACCATGCCAATGCACTAAATGTTACACAATTTTAATCTTATTAATTATGGTAGCAATGTATGTACGAAGTTGGGTGACATTTATAGTTAGGCCATAGGTAGAAATTCTCCACGTTGAGATTTGCTGTGTGCTTGTAGCTGACGGGAGGCCAGCAAGCAGGCCGACGTTGGTGGCTTGTTCCAGCTTAGGATTTTCCAGGTTCGTTTCCGGTGAGGGGAGAGAGGGACAATGGCGAGTGCCAGGTGCAGTTCAGTGCACAGCGTGAAATAAAATATTCTAATACTACTGGCATTATATCAGTGATATAAGAAATTGCACGATTGTAATAAACAGTGCAAAGGATGTTTATACGAATATAAAAACATTATAAGAAATTTGTTTAATGTGTAGTGTAATTATTTTGATTTTAAGTAAAGTTTTAGAAATGTATTGGCTGAGCGCTGTACGTTGGAAGTCGGTTAGAACAGCTCACATGGGGAAGTTGATGACGCAGGGAAAAAATCCGGCAGTTGGACTTTTGGCGCGCCCGCTTGAGGCCAGGAAATGACGAGGCGGGAGCAAGTGGTGTAGCTGGCCGGGCAGCGTCGCTCTGCATCAGTCGGCATGTGGATCTCCAGGTGGAAACTTTAGATTTTTGTGTGGCAATTACCAAGTGAGGTTGCCCGTCGTAGACTGCACCAAGTTGTATCGAGTGCTACTGTGTGTTGTGAATATTTAGCCGGTGGAACAAGGTGTGCATCGCACTGAATTAAAGTGACTGTGTTTTGTTAATGTAACACGTGTCGTCGCATAGGCATGAATATAAACGGTGTTTGAGACAGGCACATGGTGTGAAAACAATTTGCGACAAATATTCATTTTCTCTGGGGGCTCACGAGCTATAACTTTATTTGATAAATGTGTCGACGTACAGACGTATCAGCCACAGGGTTCTAATATTGTGAAATAAACAACATAAGGTGAACTTTCACGTGTTTTCAAAAATAGTAGATAGTACACCCTTTTCTCTCATGTACTTGACTTTATTATGAATTTTTTTGTTAATCATATGCAGGGAAGGAAAGCTGTGAATGTGTGATATCATCCCCTAGAAAACGAGTGATACAATAGCAATCGCAGTTCCAGTGTTTTTGCGTGTTTAGGAATTTGGTTCACAGTTGGTGGTTGTGAGTTTTAAAAATTAATCTTTCCCTATTTTAAACTCTCACCACAAACCTTCACCCTCACAATCTACATAACACTTTATAGGAAAACTAGAGCCTGATTTGGTCAAATCATTGTACACACATGAAGACTAACAATGCTACCAAGGACGGAGACATACTCCGGTTTACTTCAGCGGTTGGACCACGTAGTCCTGTATATTGAACGGCGAAAGGACGACTAAACCGCAGGAATTGTAGAACTAGCCGTGTCAGTTGCTTTTGTTCTTAAATTCTATAGCCCGTAGCGGCGTGCGCAACTGCAAGGTGTGGTTGCCTTCATACACGTTATTGGCCGGCAGTCTTCGTTCTGTTCTACAATGTTATCAGCATAGCGGTGTGGGGGTGGGTTCTGTTACGTCTGTGTCTACAGGCAGCCCCAACAGAAAGGTAGACCACGCTGCAAGCGGAGACGACACGTCGGTTGTTGTTGCACAAGCAAGTCCTCGCATTGAGCTGGGCCTGTGAACAAAGGAAGGGCGGCAGAATCTTCAGAAACAAAAGGCCTAATTTGATTCTGGTGCCGCCTTTAGACTCCTGGCTGGCCCTGCAACGTGTAGAGAAAATAAAATGGTTATAATGCCGTGCTCTCACTTTTGCTTGCCGCTGTTTATTCTGAGACAGAGTGGTTAATTTTAAATTTAGTAGTGGCTGGCGGCGTGTGGCCTTTCTGAGGTGGATAAATTATGTTAAGCAATGTCCTGTGGGGGCGTCCATGAAGTAGCTCAGCTGGCAATTTGCACGCCGCGGCGGATTAACCGCGCGTGCTGGGGCGCCTTGTTGCGGTGCGCGCAGCCGTCCGGCGTCGGGGGTTCGAAAAAAAATTTCAAATGTTTGTAGAGTCTGTGGGACTTAACTACGGGGTCATCAGTCCCTAAACTTACAACTACTTATAAACTAGCTAATACTAAGGACGGCACAAATATCCATGCCCGAGGGGGATTCGAACCCCCGACTGTAGTGGCCGTGCAGACCGAGACTGGAGCGCCTCAGTCCCCTCGGCCAACGCGGCCGGCTCGGGGGTTCGAATCCCCCTTCGGGCATGGATATTTGTGCCGTCCTTAGTATTAGCTAGTTCATAAGTAGTTTGTAAGCTTAGGGACTGATGACCCCGTAGTTAAGTCCCATAAGTTCTACAAACATTGGACATTTGATTTGTCGTCTTTAGTATAATATAGTTAATAAGTAGTTTGTAAGTTTAGGGACCGGTGACCTCGCAGTTAAGTCCCTTAAGCTCTACAAACATTTGAAACATTTTTTTGGCAATTTGCAGTCCCTTGGCAAGGACTGAAGCGAAGTAAACAAATAACATTTCGAAGGCTTTTTTGCAGGAGCAGGTGGTTCACTGCTTGTCCATTTGGACTTAAACGTTCTTTACAGATCTTTCCGCCTCTTCATCAGAGAATGCCGTGAGGAAATGATGTAACCCATTATTACTGCAAATCAGTTCAAACTTACGGGAGGTTAACTGTGATCCATTATTACGCACTATTGCCACAGTCTAACATATACAGTCACGACACTCGTACAGATTTATGTTATACACTGCGATAGCAGCGCTCCAAGCGGTCGGACAGCTACATTTCGGAATACGATATTGGATGCGTACGAATAGAATCGTTTATATTAATTTTAACTTACATTTTTAAATTAGGGAAAGTATGTAGTGCCATAAAAATACGTAATAATAGCTCCACATTTGCCTTTCTTGGGTTTCCTATACTCCCTTACAAGGTACGAAACGGTACATTACAGGGCAGTTTATTTACAATTATCTTGTAACCTATAGGCTCTTACTGAAGAATTTACTTTTTTTAAATATAAAAAATGGCTGTCCTTTGGCAGAAAGCCGTCGCTGTTCTACTGAGGAACGATACCGTTTACTCATTACACTTCCAGTAAAATCAGTGAGGGTGGAACGTAGGAAATGAATATAGAATGCGGTAACTACGTTCTTTAACGTACCAAATCAGCCACCACAGCTGTAGCTGAAGGAAAAACGTCACAGACGTGGCAGTAAAACGTAGAAAGCAATGAAACTGTTTTCCAACAAAAAAGATCCCAATTTCACAATTGTTGCTACGGCTGAACCACAAACGGCAAGAATAATAAAAAAACTGTCTTTTTAAGCTAATGTAATTACACTCAAAAGAATATACATGTATAAGAAAGACGAGTGAGGTGTAAAAATCTGAGAATTATTAGACTCCACATCGAATTGATACGCGTAAAAAAAAAACGGCTTCTCATTGTAAGAACAGACCATAATATAAATATATGGTTCTCTTATGTTTATATTCTACTTACTTTCAGCAGAATAAGCTGCAAATATAAACATATTCGTAAGTATTTATTCATGACGAAGATATTCTTCATACCACTGAATCAGTTAAATTCGCCTGTTTTTACATTAATTTCCGTATTATGTTTGTTTGTATAGTCTATGGGACTTAACTACGGGGTGATCAGTCCCTAAACTTACAAACTACTTATGAACTACTTACGAACTAGGACGGCACAAATATCCATGCCCGAGGGGGATTCGAACCCCCGACCGTAGAGGCCGTGCAGACCGTGACTGGAGCGCCTTAGTCCCCTCGGCCACCGTCCGTATTATGCATGTCTCTTGATGTTTCGCTAACGCTTGTAAAGCAAAATGTATAGTAACTGTTTCGTTAATTATGTACAAAAATGTACAAAAATAATTATAATCAAATGTCAAATGTCTCCCCAATGTAAGGTGATAAGTTTGAGGATTAAGCCGCCGCGGTGGCCGAGGGGACTGCAGCGCGTCAGTCACGGTCTGCACGGCCACTACGGTCGGGGGTTCGAATCCCCCCTCGGGCATGAATATTTGTGCCGTCCTTAGTGTTAGCTAGTTCGTAAGTAGTTTGTAAGTTTAGGGACTGATGACCCCGTAGTTAAGTCCCATAAGCTATACAAAAATTTGAACATTCAAATGTCACTTCCTTGGCGGCTTACCCACCGCTAGGAGCGCTAGTGTCGTTGCACCTGTCAGTTGGTAACAACTTACACAGTCGCGACACTCACTGCTGTGAATGTTAGACTGTGCTATTACTTTGCAGACACTGCAGTTGCAGAACTGGTAGAGTTCATTGTTACAATGAACAGAAACTTTCTGTAATTCTCCACTAAGACTAAACGTATTGTCTTCTGCCGCGCGGGAGCGCCACGTTTCGGATCGCGCGGCCTCACTTAAAACGCTCTAGCGCACGGTTCCTTATGAGGAAAGCTTGCGTCGCTTGCCAGTGGGACTTGTAGACCCATTCCTTGCGCTAACATGTGCGTGGTACGTGGCAGTGGGTGCCTTTTCACACTAGTAGCCACTTCGTTTTCTGTTCCAACTCCCATTCGGCATTCTAAGTTTGTTAATTCTGGTTGTGCGACCATAATCACGTTGATAATGCATCGCCCTTTATATCTAGCGTACTCGATATTACCGCCATCTGTAACTATGCATATCGGTATCCAATGACTTTTGTCATCTCATTGTATAAATGAGACTGTTCTGTTTAAAACTGTACACTGGTGAAACCTGTCTGTTACTAGGAATGTGTTCCGATAATTTGCTTCTGATGTTAAAATGTGAAGTATTCAGTACCTGGCAAGAACAGATAACGAAAATATATTTTTAACGGAAATACGCGAAGGTTACGCTACACGATGAAAATGTAGAGTGGCCAGAACGTTAAAAATTTCGTCTGCGAGAGTGTAAAGCGTTTTTTATAAAATTTGAATGCATTATGTCACTTTTAAACCACAATTACTCTATTTGAAAATAAAAGGTTATGCATCAATGTTACTTAAAGTTATATTTTAATTGTTCAACAATACTGTTTTAAAACTGTTGTTGTAATTACATGGCAACACGAACAGAAAGTTTATGCATCTGATTTTTTTCTGGTAATTCAATGCACGAATATTGATTGAAGAATAAGAAAGTCCTTTCTGAAGGCATTTGTATGGAGTGTTGCCTTGTATGGGAGTGAAACATGGACGATAAACAGTACGGACAGGAAGAGGATTGAGGCTTTTGAAATTTGGTGCTACAGAAGAATGCTGAAGATTAGGAGGGTGGATCGCGTAACTAATGAGGAAGTACTGAACAGAATTGGGGAGAAAAGAAATTTCTGGTATACCTTGACTAAAAGCAGGGATCGATTGGTAGGGCACATTCTTAGACATCAAGGAATTGTGAATTTAGCGTTGGAGGGAAGTGCGTGGGGTAAAAACCGCAGAGGAAGACCAAGAGATGGATACAGTAAGCAGATTCAGACAGATGTAGGTTGCCGTTCTTATGTGGAGATGAAGAGGCTTGCTCAGGATAGGGTATTGTGGAGAGCTGCATCGAACCAGTCTCCGGACTGAAGACCACAACAACAACAATTCAATGCAAACACTTTTACACACATTAAATGACAAGGCAGACACGTATATTATGTCTTTTGCAAATGACATACATGCCATCTTCGTTATGAAATTGTTTTCACCAAAACTCTTTCGAACAAATGTTTCCTCCATAACAGGGTAGGCTAGTTTCCATCATTCAAGAATGCATCCGACATACTCTGCTCACACATTGTGACTACTACTATTCTGTGAATGTAAAGCAAAATTTCTCTGACTTTCACTGCTCTATCTTAGCACTCAAACACCAGCTTAGGGCCGGTTCCTACCAACACCGTCTGAAGAGAAGGCCTCCGCGCTGCCGTGCCACATCACGTCACGCAGAGTAGGTCGCGAGCGTGTAGCTCATTGGCTGGGCGATAGAGCACGGCCCACCGCATCGCATCGGCCAGCCAGTGAGCTACGCGCTCGCGACCTACTCTGCGTGACGTGACGCGGAGGCCTTCTCTTCAGACGGTGTTGTGCCTACTCGAGATCGGCAGTGTGTCGCGCTGTAGCGGCAACGGCAAGCTACTTCCGGGTTGATACAGGGTCTCGCGAAAGCGTCAGACGCTGGCGGTAGCCACGAGGCTAAGGGAATGGATGGGGGTCCAATTAAGAGGACTTAACAGCTGGGTTTGACGGAGGACAGCGAAAGAGTCCAAAGAAGGGTAGCTCGTTTCGTATTGTCACGATACAGGGGAGACAGCGTTACGGAAATGATACAGGATCTGGGATGTGAATCATTACAACGGCGCTTATCACTTCGGCGTGGGCTACTTACGAAACTCCACTCGCCAACATTGTCCTCCGAATGCGAAAATATATTGTTGACTCCCACTTACATGTGTATGTTGTTCTTAGATCAGTTTACCTTAGCTTAAGTAGTTTGTAAGTTAGGAAGTGATAAGTCCCATAGATTTAAAAGAAATTGAACATTTTTTTTAAAAGTATCATATAGCATTTTTTAAATGAAGTTTTTCAATCAATTTCGTCTTTCTTTCGCACAGCTTCATGGTATCGTTAATCACTACATCACAAGTCCCCGCTGATGCGCCAGTCAGGAGTCAGTGAAAAACCCAAATCCGCGAGCCAGCCGCGGTGGCCGAGGGGACTGAGGCGCTCCAGTCACGGTCTGCACGGCCACTATGGTCGGGGGTTCGAATCCCCCCTCGGGCATGGATATTTGTGCCGTCCTTAGTATAAGGTAGTTGATAAGTAGTTTGTAAGTTTAGGGACTGATGACCCCCTAGTTAAGTCCCATAAGCTATAAAAACATTTTTCCAAATCCGCGTCCTTGCACTAGTTCCATTGACAAATGACCCTGTGCCCGAGATCTACATCTACATGGGATACTCTGCAAATCACATTTGAGTGCCTGGCAGAGGGTTCATCGAACCACCATTATACTATTTATCTCCCATGCCATTTTCGAATAGCACACGGGAAGAAAGAACACCTGAATCTCTCCGTTCGAGCTCTGATTTCTCGTATTTACAAACTACTTAAACTAAGGTAAACTGATCTAAGAACAACATACACACTCACCCATGCCCGAGGAGGATTCAAACCCCGACGGAAACGGCCGGGCGCACCGCAGCACGGCGCCCCAGTGCGCACGGCTAATCCACCGCGGCTATATGCGTAACACAGTACGGTAGTGACGCGAGAAGTCTACTGACAAGAAGTGACGGCCACGCTTATAGGAAAGTGCCTACGCGCGTCCAATAAGAACAGCGATAGTTGCAATAGTTGGCATAATGAGAGGCAGTTAACCCTTTAACTACCAACAGGTCGCATACTGGGTGATCAAAAAGTAAGTATAAATTTGAAAACTTAATAAATCACGGAATAATGTAGATAGAGGGGTAAAAATCGACACACATGCTTGGAATGACATGGGGTTTTATCGGAACAAAAAGTATTGTTAGACGCGTGAAAGATCTCTTGCGCGCGTCGTTTGGCGATGATCGTGTGCTCAGCCGCCACTTTCATCATGCTTGGCCTCCCAGGTCTCCAGACCTCAGTCCATGCGACTATTGGCTTTGGGATTACCTGAAGTCGCAAGTGTATCGTGATCGACCGACATCTCTAGGGATGCTGAAACGTTTTCGATGGGAGAGACATCTGGAGAAGGAGAAGTATGCAAAACCAATTTGGGCGAAGAAATGTTGATGAGGCTGGGCGAAATTAGACAAGAAGTCTTTCATCATCGTAGCACACTATTACCACGAAGTAATATTTCTTCTAGTGAAAGGAAGGCCATTTGGGCATTCAGAAAAAAAAAGAAACAAGGATTTTCTCGTTCTTCCTCCTAATAAAGGCAGTTAATGGAGGTAAGAGGCGGTTTAAAGATGATAGACACAGGCCAACATCTGAGGATAGTAACCGATTGAAATAGATGTGGGTTGCAGTAACTGGAGAGAGATGAAGCTGCTACAGCTACAAATTTATTATGCAAATCACATTTAAATGCATGGCAGAGGGCTCATCGATCCTCTTTCATACTATTCCATTCTCTAACAGCGCGCGGGAAAACGAAAACCTCAGTGAGTTCCACCTAGTTACGCTCCCACAATGCACAACAATACTCCAAATAATGCAGAAAAGTGTAGAAGATGCAATTCCTTTAGTTGAACCATTGCATTCTTGCATTCACACGGAAAAATCCATCTAACTACTCTTCGTTCGGAATGTCACAAATAAACACTGGTGTAGCCATAGTAGATAGAAGGCTTCGTTGTAAACTGAAATAATTAAAAAATGTAGTTACGAACAACAGGAAATAGGTCAGCATTAAATATCATTAGCACACAGAAAACCGTAAACTTTGACATGGACTGTTCCACTATAATTTTATCTGATATATTAAAAGCTGTTAAGAAAAGTACTTCGTTCCTTAAGATAAAAAAGCCTATTGATACTTTTATTTCATTGCGAATAAAAGCATTTCGGATATCAATTATATGAGAAAATACGTGACTGTTTATGTATGTTATCATTGCAAAGAACCTCGTTTGGATATCCTGAACCATTCATGAAAATTATTTGCCAAAGAAGGCCTGTTTATTGGAGGATTCTGCATATTTTACACTTTAAAATGTTCAAATGTTTGTTAAGTTTATGGGACCTAACTGCGGGATCATCAATCTCTAAACTTACAAACTATTTATGGACTAACTTACACTAAAGACAACACAAACATTAATGCCCGACGGAGGATTCGAACCTCCGACGGGGAACGGCCTCGCGCATCGGAGCATAGCGCCTCAATGCACTAGGCCACTCCGCCGCGACTATTTTACACTATGGAATAGTTGTACAGACCGGTGAAAGAGCAGACCATCTCACTTATTGAGAACGTCTTCTTGCCTGAGTACATAATTAAAAAACCTCATCCAGAGGCAGCCACACCACCCAGGTTGCGTGGATTACCCAAGGTTCATAAACCTGGAAATCGACTTCTTCTGATAGTCAGCAAATTGGGTGCTCCTTATAATTTAGCCAGATATCTTAGCCCTCATACTAGCAAGTGTGAACATCATATATCCCGTTCGACTGAATTTATTCAACGCGTGAAATTTCTATGCCTTGGAATATGTGATCTTCTAGTTAGTTTTGACATTGCTTCACTTTCCCTTCCGTACCTGAGAACGGGGCTTGTTTGCTATTTGGTCATATTTTGAATGACAAAACTTCTGAGCTATGACACCATGTAATGACATTGGCAGTTTTTTTTTAAATTATTTAATGATACATTTATACATTTTTGAACTGTGTTGCTATAGGGAGTCCTTTTTTCTCCTATTGCTGCCAATCGTTTTATGGGCGGCTTTATAGATAAAGTTCTTAGAATTACTTTTCTGAAACCCACGTATTTTTGTAGGTATGTAGATGATATTTCAATCGTTTACCCACATGGGATGGAAACTCTTCATTGTTGTTTAGATGATTCTTACTGCCTCCACCCACGCATCAAATCTCTATATACAAAAATGTTGTGTTGCTTTGTGTGCGTTTCAAAATCTTATAAAGTTCCTCACCGATTGAGCTTCAAATTTGTCACAACGTTGCACTGTAGCACAGGAAGGTCAAGACTCTGCATCATGTAGTCTCCAATTCATTTCACAATTCATTCCACAACATCCAACACTAAATTTGAAAAAAAAAAATTAAACTTATCCTACTGGTGCAATAAGTTATCATTTCAATGCTTTCTGTTGAAACAACAGACACCAAAACACTAAAAGATGTATCTTCAAAAAGGCGAGGAATTGCAACAAACAACCTCTTTGAAATGGGCATTGTCGTTCTATGGTGGCGGTGTTCTTTCTTGAGGAATAGGTGGAAATAAATTTTTATTCCCTCTAATGCTTGTCTTTTTTCCGTGTTACCGCAACCATACTTAATAAATTGCTCAAAATTTATCTCTATCTACCAAGTGAAACTACGAGACGTCCTAGACTGGTTGTCACTACGTGTGAATGAAATGTAATAACGGCAGTCAAGTGGCACCACAGAACGAGCGGAACAGAGATTGTGGGCCCAGGCTCAGGCACCCAGACGGAGGGGGAAGCTTAATACAACTTGCACGTCGCGAAAGCCACTCTACTTGCTTCTGTGCTCTGTGCCTGTACCCGGTGTATAAAGCAGCCACCTTATCTCAAGTTCCCTCAGTTCCGGCGTGACTGCGCACTAGCAATCTCACCTGAACATGACGGATACTTCCGCCGTCGAAATATAGTGCCAGCAAGACGATGAAGTGCCCGTGAAGAGTATCTACATTTATTAGACCGAGAAAATCTACGCAGACCCACAAAAACTATTGGACTTTGCGCGCCACGTCGGGTCGCGCATATTTCTTGCACAATGTGGCCGTCGGCAGATATGGGAGTACAAGAGGCTCTAACGCTTCAGAGATATAAAGCTGGCTGGTTAGTGTACACGGGAGAGGAATCCAATACCAAAATGTTCAAATGTTTGCATAGTTATGGAACCTGATTGCAGAAGCCATCGGTCCTTAAACTTACAAACTATTTAAACTAACTTATCGTAAGAACAACACACACATTGGAATAGCTGTGTGCACTAAGGCGCCTTGCTGCGGTGTACGCGGCCGTCCGCCGTCGGAGATTCGAGTCCTCGCTTGGGCATGGGTGTAATAATAACAATAATAATAATAATAATAATAATAATAATAATAATAATATGGTTTTCTGTTCCGGAGGACCTAATTGAGGATCAAGTTTCCATGGTCATGGAACAAGTCAGTACATGAAGTTTAACACAAGAATGGTAATATAAAAGCTTAAAGTAATCCTATGCACATGACACTCTTAAGACTAAATAAAAGGAATCAATAACGAATAAAAGGAATTAGATGATTTTTTTAAAATTTTTCGCCGGCCGCGGTGGCCGAGGTGACTGAGGCGCTCCAGTCACGGTCAGCACGGCCACTACGGTCGGGGGTTCGAATTCCCCCTCGGGCATGGATATTTGTGCCGTCCTAGTTCGTAAGTAGTTCATAAGTAGTTTGTAAGTTTAGGGACTGATGACCCCGTAGTTAAGTCCCATATACTATACAAACATTTGAACATTTGAACCATGCAGTCATGCTCCTCGATTCGGTTCTGCGGAACAGAAAACCATATTATTACTATTATTATTATTATACCCATGGCCAAGGGAGGACTCGAACCTCCGACGGCGAACGGCTGCGCGCACCGCAGCAAGGCGCTTTATTGAGCACGGCTATTCAAAAATGAAAAAAAGAAAGAAAAAATGTTCAAATGTTTGTAGAGCTTATGGGACTCAACTACAGGGTCATCAGTCTCTAAACTTACAAACTACTTGTGAACAAGGTAATACTAAGGACGGCACTAATATCCATGCCCGAGGGTGGATTCGAATCCCCGACCGTAGTGGCCGTGCAGAACGTAACTGGCGCGCCGCAGACGGCTCGGCCACCGCGGTCGGCGCACTGCTATTCCGTCGCGACCAATCCAATACCACCCATATCAAAATATCCCGTGCAGGACCGGTATGGCGATGCATAAGGTATCAGTTCAAAAGTCTCTCCAGACCGTTGTGGAAGTGCAGTCAGAATAGTATTTCGTTGGTTTAAACAGTTTTGTTCATGTCCGTCGCTCATCGTACCATTGCCGGTGAAAACTTCAGCGGCGTTGACTCAGCGCACAGCCCAGTCAGTTGGAAACGACGTTGAAAGATACGGACGCAGACTGCTTGTTGCGTGACAGACCTAATTTGTTGTGATAAGGTTCGTTATGTGGCATAGTGGTTCACCACAGCCATGCGCACAATATTTTTAATTGTGGTTTTAGGGCGCGCACAATATGATGGTCACCAAGTGTAGAAGTGCAACCAACCCGGTCTGGCCGTCGTTCCCTCTTGCTTCAACGATCCGTGTCATAGTTGCTTGGTTACGTCCAAAACGATCACCGATTTCTCTGAAGAATTATCCCCAATTCTTATAGGCAACCATTCTACTTCAGTTGAACATCGAAAGGTGCTCGAAATACGATCGCTATCTTCTTCTGGACATACTGAAACTGCTTACGCAAAACAACCTTACTAAAGACCAATTCCAGTACGTCCACACGGCCATCTGTTGCCCCTTCGTATAGCGCTTGCGGGTGTAGCTGCAGTTGTCAGTGACGTGCGCTTGCGGTGAAATGTCAGTCATATTCATCTCTCGTCGCCGCAAAATACATACTGCAAATTTAAAATTACTGTGGTGTGTATCCTTCCTTTAGGATGTTGCATTTTCTGTGGCCAGCTATGTAAATGATGTGACTATTCTTTCAAATATGTCCGAAATAAAAGACACCCCACCATCTGTATGTATATTTTCTGTATTAGATGAACTTGTAATGGTACAACCTTCCTTAATAGGGTAACTGCATTGTGTGATCTGAAGTACGTATTGCTATACAGGGACTAACTCTGTGCCGCGGTGGAGTAGCCGAGCGGTCTAAAGCGCCTCGCTGCGGAGCGCGCGGTTGCTCGCCGTGGAGTTTCGAGTCCTCCCTAGGGCATGGGTGTGTGTGCTTGTCCGTAGGTTAGTTTACCTAGGTTTAAGTAGTTTGTAAGCTACGGACTGATGACCACCCAGTTTGGTCCGATAGATTTATAAACATTTGGACTAACTCTGTTTTATATTCGCTATAACTGCGAATATCGCAAGCCTATAAAATCCGAAAACTGTTGTTAGGTTGTAGGTTCTTGCTACCTTGCAGTATATACGTGGACAGTTAGAGGTACGGGGACGAGGTACAAGAGGCTTCTTTTTAATTTCAAATATGTTGGCTGCATTAACGATGTTTATTTTATTGCCACAGTTACCAGTTTTGTAGTTAAGATGGGTATCTTAGTATAACGTACTCCAATCACAACTCATTGTATCTTAGTTTCTTTCTTCTATCTTAAGCGAAATTAGAATTCAGCCAAGAAAATAACTCACTTCTTTTCTTAATAATCTGTCATCAGTGACGACTTAAATGTTAATCTCCTTGTTGTTTATAATTTAATTTCATTTCTTTTGTTACGTGCGTGAAAATAACTCACCAGAGATAACGTTATTGTTAGGTTGCTACTTGCTGTCGTATGTTTCATTTTCAGCTAATTTTTAAAGTAAGCTCACTTTTATTAATTCACTTCAAACTGTTAAGGAACTGTCCTATTGTAGTTAATTTTCAAAAGCGGCAAAATATTGGTTCTTGATTACTAGCGCAAATTAATCTACTCAACATTATTTTTACTCAGGCTTAGGTAACTTTCCACTGCCAACTTGCATAAAATTAACTCGATTTTTAACTCAAAAATTCAAACTGAAAATTATTAAAGAATTTCAGAAATAATTCATATCACATGTTCGTTCCAACTATTTTAAGAAACTCAATCCAAAGACATCAGATACATTTCAAAAACTTAACAAATCTTACTCTTCCTTCTTTTGAAAACCGTACGAACTTAAAAGTTTATCGTAATGAAGATGAGACATATAACTTAAAGTTACACTTATAATTCGTGAAAGCGACTCTTCGAGCTCATAAAACCGACTGACACTATACAACCCAAAATGTACAGCTTGTTTCTTTCTTTTTCCTTTTTTTAGATACATTATATGCATAATGAATATGTCTGTGTTATAAGCCTACTTACATTTCACGTAGTGATCACAAAGACAAGATAAGAGAAATTAGGGCTCATACGGAGGCATATAGGCATTCTTTTTTTCCTCGTTCTATTTGGAAGTGGCCGGCCGCGTTGGCCGAGGGGACTGAGGCGCGACAGTCACGGACTGCACGGCCACTACGGTCGGGGGTTTGAATCCCCCCCTCCCCCCGGGCATGGATATTTGTGCCGTCCTTAGTGTTAGCTAGTTCGTAAGTAGTTTGTAAGTTTAGGGACTGATGACCTCGTAGTTAAGTCCTATAAGCTATACAAACATTTGAACATTTGTTTGGGAGTGGAATAGGAAAGAAAATACCTGGTAGTGGTACAGTCTACCCTCCGCCACACACCTTACGGTGGATTGCGGAATAGGTATGTAGATGCAGATGTAGATCAGTAATATAGTGTGTAACAAAAGTGTTCAGTAAACATTTTAGGGCATATTCCTCGCTAACGAAGCCAATGTATATGGGTCGGGAAACCCCTTGTTTCAACTTTTTCTCACAAGATATGTTCACTATGTCGTCCAAGAGCATTAATACGCGCATAAACCCACCCTTTCAGTGAACCTCGGATGCGGTGGTGTATCCTTGGCGTGTTACATATAGTTTCGCAGTCTTCCATAATACCGCCAGGGAGACTGAACATCTTGTGCTGGGACTCCATATACAAGAGCTTTCAAATGCCACCACAAATAAAAGCCCAGTGGTGTCAAGTTCGAAGAGTGTGGAGATGAGACAGTTGGTACAGCTTTACATACCCCTCCGTCACCGAATCCGTTACTGACAAGGGTAACTACCATCACAGATCCCTTGCATTTAGTGGTAAAATGGCGCAGTGGGTAGCTCATCAAAAAGTGAACATGGATCAAAATGTTCAAATGTTTGTTAAGCTTATGGGACTTAACTACGGGGCCATCAGTCCTTAAACTTACAAACTACTTATGAACTACTTACGAACTAGGACGGCACAAATACCCATGCCCGAGGGGGATTCGAACCCCCGACCGTAGTGGCCGTGCAGACCGTGACTGAAGCGCCTCAGTCTCCTCGGCCACCGCGGCCGGCGAACATGGATCGAGCAGTAAATCAGGAGGAAATTGTACTGAACTGGAAAAAAGCAAACTAGATACTGCGAAAGGTCCAAATGCAAGTTGCACAGCATTGGAAAAGCGGCCATAAGCATCTGTGGTCATGATGTTAGACTTCGACGCCGGAGATCAGTGTTCAAATTTCCTTCATACTATTTTTCCCCCAAAATTAAAAACTGGCCATGCGGTCCTTTACGTGCGTGTTCACTGTATTCAATTTGGTGACCATACTGTGGTCTAACGTCCGTTCCACACAACTGCTCTATTAGCAGTCGCAAGGAAGTGGGTCTCGAATGAGAGACGCAAACGTTTGATGACAAGGCGATAATTCAACAGAATCCTCCGCCAGAAAATACGTCTGGTGTATCGTACACGACATTGATGACGGTATGTTCGTCATATAGTATGAATCTCTTATCGGTACACCTAACATATACGCCTGGTGAGTGAATTAGATATTCCTCCTTGCCCGATTTAGGTTTTCGGGTGAATATGAATGGGTTTACTCCCAAATAAACCTCAAAGTTTGCAATAAAATCTACAAAAAATGTACGCAACAGTATCACAATCACACAGTTTTCCCTGCCAGGAAATGTGTTTTAACGGATTTGAAGCACACAATCAAACAAATTTGAACACTTGTATAATGTCATGTTGGCCAGCCAGCTGCTTATTCGTCCAAAGCTACGCTTTCGGTTAATACACCATAATCTAGCGCCAGCAGAGCTTAACCAGTTGATTAACGTGACAAAAATGTTCAAATGTTTGTAAATCTATAGGACTCAATTGCGTGGCAATCAGTCAGTAGCTTACAAACTACTTAAACTAAGGTAACCTAACCTAAGGACAAAACAAACAGCCATGCCCTGGGGGGATTCGAACTCCCGACGGGGAACGGGCACGCGCACCGCAGCACGGCGCGCCAGTACGCACGGGCCGGCCGCGGTGGCCGTGGAGACTGAGGCGCTCCAGTCACGGTCTGCACGGCCACTACGGTCGGGGGTTCGAATCCCCCCTCGGGCATAGATGTTTGTGCCGTCCTTAGTCTTAGTTAGTTCATAAGTTGTTTGTAAGTTTAGGGACTGATAGCCCCGTAGTTAAGTCCCATAGACTTTACAAACATTTGAACATTTAGTACCCACGGCTAATCCGCCGTGGCATTAACATAAACTGAAAATAAATATTTAACAATTGAAATATAATGACAAATATTTATTTTAATTTTTTTCAAGATTGTTAAATGTCACGTTAATCAACTGGCTAAGCTCTGCCGGCGCTTGATAATGGTGTATTAACCGAAACCGGTAGCTTTGGTCTAATAAATTAAGCAGCTGTGGTGAAAATGGCATTCTACAAACATTTAAAAGCTGTTAACCCCCACGTTTTCACTTTTCTAAATTTCAATACCTTCTGTAATTTTGGAGAGCGAAATTGATTATCCGCGGCGGAAAAGCCATGCGTACTGAGGTGCCCTGCTACGGTGCGCGCGGCCTTTCCACGTCGGAGGTTCGAATCCTCCCTCGGGCATGGGTGTGTGTGTGTGTCTTTCCTCAGGTTGGTTTACTTAATATTAGTAATTTGTAAGCCTAGGGACTGATAACCTAGAAGCTAAGTCCCAAAGATTTACAAACATTTGAATTTTTTTTAATAGTTTATCTGTGAGACCTTGGACTAACCTTGTTCACATCCTATTGTTGTTTTCATTCTGAAAGAGGTCTATGAGGCATCTCACCTGCATCCACTGTTCATCATATTAATACAGAGAGTGAATTCGCGCACTCGGGCTTCGCAGCGCGATTCCTCACATGCTAGCAATAAAAAAATGTCTCTCACAAAATTTCGTCTTACGCATATTTCCGGCGGTAAATGGACGTCTAAGATTGAAATGGGTGAGTGTCCCATACGCCAGTGTGTTTCAGAACTACACTGCTGCACCAAAAACCTTCTAGGGGAAGTGGGTGGTGTCTTGAGGAACAAAATGAGCATGGAAACCCATGCCCGGAAACGCCGTTCAACGACGCTACGGAGAATCCAAGTTACAGGTACCAGCTCCTGCCGCTAGACATCCCCTCCAGCAACTTCGACGCTCTGTAGCGTCACTGGATGATGTTTCCGGGCATGGGTTTCTATGCTCACTTTGTTCCTCAAGACACCTTCCACATCCCCTAGAAGTTTTTGGGGTAGTATAGAGCCGGTCAAAACGGCCTCCACTCCCGCTCGGTTCCCGCAGCGCTCGCGCCTCGCTCTCGACAGCTGGCGGCGGGTAAAGGGTTGGTAGAGGGGGAGCGATGACGTCACACTCGCGAGAGCGAGACGCTTGGGGCAGGACGAGTCACGATACTCCCGGGTTCACGTCGCGCCCGCCGGGACGAGCTGAGCTTGGCTGAGCCGCCTCAGCTTAGTCGGCGCACGCCGCCGGCTGCGTGTTCACACTGCGCACCGGACGTACCCGAGACGATAAAGGGGGAAAATACACTTTTTCGATTTTCACGTTGTAAAAATTGTTGATGGTATACACGATCACGATACATCGTTTTATGAAATTAGTTTTTCCTTACTAGCTTTGCCTTGCCTGTGAAAAAATAAAAAGGCTAATTTTCATTCCGCACAAGATTTTAGTTCCGTAACGCTCCTCTCTCGATTTTGATGAAAGTATGCATTTAAAAAATCTGCTTTTTGGATACATTATAGTAAAACATCTTAGCTTTCGTATAAGACATTCACCTTTTCGTAATTCCTAACAGTCGTTTTCAAATGACGGTATTTCTCAAGTATATGCACTTGATTTACAAATTGTGTATTGAAAAAGTTAGATAGCGGGCAGGTTACTGTTCTATGATTTTTAGACCATATATTACAGCGAGTGAAATGGAGCTAAAAGAACAAAAAAGTTTTTGAAATGGTAATCACACTGATATCTAGCTCCTTTCACAAGTAATTGCAAGTTATCTGAGCTCCCTCGGGCCGCGATCACAAGTCTACGAGGCTACGTTTGTCGGTCCCTCGTGATGTGTTAAAGATCCATAATCAGAGAACAATAATGAACTATTTTTTCTTGGGTGGCAACCGATTACAATAGACAACTATCTGCTACGGTTTTACAGCAGATCATACTTGACTTTGAGAGGCATACATCTGGTTTTTGCCACATAATACAATTCATGGAATTTATATTTCGTGTTTGGAACTAGAAGAGAAGAACAAAGTAATGTAAACTGCGACTTTGCTCTTAATGGACTGAAATAATATTGTGACATTACAGTTAACGCCTTTCTAGTTGTAGATGAACGAGAAAGTCAAAAGATATATATATATTTATTGATGCATCTACTCCTAAGACACAATATATACCTTTTCGCTTTTGTAGCTTTCGGAAAATGTGTTCCCACAGGGTGAAAATAATTGTATACAGTGTGTCCGACATAAATGCGGTACTTTCACGTCTGAGATGAAAGTAAGAATGAACTGAGTTGCTTTTAGTAACCTGTCTGAGACGAACAACGTTTCTACGAAAATTTTGCTGTATCATTTGAAGACAACTTTCTTTGTCTGCAAGATGGTATTTTCGAATTTTCAACATACGCTGGTTTACTTTAGCCTCAGACACTGCAGGACAGGTCTGTAAAGGATGAGAAGCGTCTGTCAATTTTTTATAATTTTTTTCCGAGGCAAGGGGAGAGCTTGTCCCCAGCTATAAGGAATCCCAACCCACTGTCAGCAGAAGATCGATTGCTGGCCACTTCAAGAATCCAGCTAACAGTTCATTGATTTTATTATATTATATATTAAAAGAATCTACTAAAACGAAAGTCAGTCGGACAGACTAAACTACCCAGCTGATTTCCTTCATTTTTGTGTAAAACTAAAGGTATTCATTCACTTTTTCTACACTCAAACGAGATTTTCTTCTGTATATTCCTTATGGAGATTTTCTGGCTTTAAACTAAAGTCATCCTGTCAGGCTGTTCTATCCGACCCATTTCCTTCATTTTCGCTTTAAACGAAAGGTATTTTTTCGCAGATTTGTCATCAAGTATCATAATTAACTTAAGTCTCTCTTTCCTTTACTTTCATTCAAACGCGGGATCCTGCTGTCCTTGCATTGAATATTTTAATCGGCTTGTTTTAGGATATCTTCGGTTCTAAATAAAGTACACAGTTCTCTTTGACCTAACAACGCTCAACGAATCAAGATCTTTCATTTGTGCTTTTAAACACTTGCAAGGATTGATTCTGAAAAAAGCTATGCGTGAACATTCAACTTTACTTCCATGTCTTCCCAACGTTTTAGTCATTCCACTAACGGTGCGAAGTATTCGCACGGGTCCTGTCCTGTCTTTCTTATATATTAAAATAATCTATTTTATAATTATAATTGATTTTAAATAAGTGTTTTGATATGAATTTAAGAAAACACAAGCTTATATAATATTCTGTATACTGTTACTATCTATAATAAATATTTTTAAATGATAAATATTTAATTTTACTTATTTCCATTTTACATGAATGGCCACTAATGCTGCAAAGTATTTGCACAGGTCGCCTAGTTTTATTACTATTGTTCTTACACTGTAGTGAACCGTCGAATTTCATGAACATAAGAAATAGGTGGTAATGCAGTCGTTCCATCCATGTAGACTAACATTTAAGAGAGTATTTCCTTCCTTTAACATTCGATATCTTTAATATTCCCGGCGCGAGCCGGCGCCAGCACGAACCGATTGGGGTATGGTGTTGCTTCTGCAGCACAAGTATCACAAGTCTCCAGCCTGCTTTCAGCTGAAGCTCCTCTGCATGATTATTTTTTTCAATTATACTTATGATAATATGTTTATTTTTCTTCTATTACTATTAATTCTTTAATATGAATTTAAAAAATTAAGAAATGTTTAGTTTTTCACATAAGGAAAAACTTTCCTAAATGTTAGTCGAAATTAATTGGATGGGTCCATACCACATATTTCTAATGTGTTTATAATTCTATGAGTCACTACAGTGTGCAAACAATAGTAATAAAATTACAAAATCAATTAACAGTTAGCTGGCTCAAAGTAGATGGCAATGAACAAGTACTGGTCACACCCTTGTTTCCATCGATCTTCCAGTGACAGTGAGTGACGATCCCTTTTTGCTGGCCACAAGCCCACTAAGAACGAAAAAACAAATCACAACATGTAACAAATGACAACTGCTTCTCATCCTCTACTGATCTGCAGTGTTTGAGCCTAAACTAAAGTATAAAAATCGATATGAAAGTACCATGGAGACAAGGAAAATTGTGAGAATCAGGAAATGTTCATAGAAAAGCAGTTCCCATCAGACAGCTTCCTAACATAATAAATAAAAATTCTGAGAACCGTGTAGAGTTCTTTGAAAGTGGAGATGAGCTGAAACATGTGCAGCGTGTACCACATAAATCTGGCACACCTGACGTACCCCCATGGCTATAAGTTGCAGCATCTCTTATCAGGAGGTAACTAAATGTTTTTAATTTTACTGTTATGTACTCCTACTTTAGTCTCGGTGTGAGGGATAGCGCTTATATGTGAGACACTGCATATAAATTGTTTCACCTTGTGGTAGAACATTTTCTGGGAGTTACAAAAGCGAAAATTAAGAGAAGGTTAAAATTTTTGTTAAGCTTAAGGGACTTAACAGTGGGGTCCCTAAACTTACGAACTACTTATGAACTACCTTATACTAAAGACGACACAAATATCCATGCCCGAGTGGGGGATTCGAACTCCCGACCGTAGCGGCCGTGCAGACTGACTGGCGCGTCGCAGTCCCTTCGGCCACCGCGGCCGGCTTAAGAGAAGGCTAAATAGTGTAATCTTAGGTGTAGATGCATCAATAAATGTAAGTATATTTTGGGGTTTCTTCCGTTTATTATCCTCAACTAGAAAGTCATTGAGTAGAATTTCAGAAATTTTATTTCAGTCCATCAACAGCAAATTCGCAGTTTACAGTAATTGTTTCTTCTCTTGAAGTTTGAAACACGAAATATGTATTCCATCAATTGTGCAATGTGGACAACAAATTACTTGCATACCTCTTAAGTGAAGTATTACCTTACATAAAACCATAGCAGATCATTGTCCATTGTAATCGGTTGCCACCCAAGAAAAAATAGGGTATAGCTATTTTCTGGCTATGAATTATTAACACATCACGAGGGACCAACATACGTGGCCAGCAAATAATTTTTCCGGCATTGCAGTGCTTTACGCCACGCTCAACACACGCCGAGTTCGCAGGCTTGCGGACGCGGCATGATGCCGTTCAGATAACTCACAATTACTTGTGAAAGGAAGTAGATATCAGTGAGATAACCATTTCAAACATTTTTCTGTTCTTTTAGCTCCATTTCACTCGCTATAATGTACAAATGGTTCAAATGTTTGTACAACTTATGGCGCTATAATGTATGACCTAAAATGCATAGTACAGTAAGCTGCCCGCTATCGAACTTTTTAAACAAACGATTTGTAAATCAAGTGCGCATACCTGACAAAAAGCATCATTTGAAAACGATTGTTACGAATTTCGAAAAGGTGAATGTTTTATTGCAAAGCTAAGATGTCGTACTACCCTGTGTCCAAAAATGAGATTTTTTAACCGAATACTTTCATCAAAATCGAGTGAAAACTCGTGTGAAAACTCGTGCGGAATGAAAAGTAGACTTTTTATTTTTCACAGGCAAGGCAAAGCTTATAAGGAAAAATAAGTTGATAAAACGATGCGATGTGGTCTTATATGCCGTCAAAATTTCTTACAACTTGAAAATCGAAAAAGTTGTTTTCCCCCTCTATTTCGTCTTGGCACATCCCCGCTCGGCTCGGCCCGGCCGGCAGTGTGAACGCACCCTGAGACGTGTGCCGGACGGGCGCAATAATTAACGGCGTCGTGAGGGGGCTGGCCGTGCGCATGCGCACTGCTGTCGGCTGGTCTACATGCCAGCCGGGAGTACCGAGTCTTCTCGCTCCCGAGACTGCATGCCCGGCACGGCCAGCTCCCGGGTACGGCGGTCTCGCTAGCCGCTCCCTCTGGCGGGAACGAGCGGGAGCCAGGCCGCGTTTGACGGCCTCTATGGTAGTAGTGTAATTCTGAAACACACTGACGTATGGGACACACACCCATCTCAGTCTTCGACGTCGATTTACTGCCGGAAATATGCGCTGGACGAAATTTTGTGACAGACATTTTTTTATTGCTGGCATGTGAGGAATCGCGCTGCGAAGCCCGAGTGCGCGAATTTAGATTCACCCTGTATATTCTTACGACATGACTCATCTCTATTTACATAAAAGCTAAAGGACACTCATTCAGACACTCACTGACTAAACACGAAATCTCGAAAACTATTTCACCTATGAAGCTGTAATTTGGGAGGAATGTAGTTCATCTGTAGAAGACATCAGCTAAGAAAGGATTTTGCGATAGGGCCGATAGTTCAGGAGATATGACCTCATAAACAGTGAAAACTTCCCCGTATTACGGCACGTGATAGTGTGACTTTATCAGTCCACTACTTGAGAAGGAGAGGACTTAGCGACTTGCAACAAACTTCAAACATAATTTCAAACCTTTAGGAAACTTTTTCTCGCTGACAACCCCAGAAAAATGATGATAGGAAAAACGTTTGTCGCTTACTACTTTTTCGGCGTTCATGAAGTAAAATTACGGCATTTGGCATGACGTTACAATTTATTACTCATAAACTATTAATTGTATTCGCGAGAAATGTTACAGATAGTATACACACATACCACTGAACGTACGTTCGAAATTTTATCTTAGTGCGACACAGAGTTCATGACATATCGAGTAATAAGTAATAACGATAATGAAAAACCGCCACATCACGCATGACGTTTTGATTTGTTACGTCTTTCCTACTAATTGTATTCGCGACGTATTTTTCAGACGTTTTACGTATGCACCACTGGATGTATCTTCGAAATAATGTCTTATTACGACATATAGTTCAGGTGCTATGGCGTCAAAGACATTGAAATACGTGAAACTTCGCCCTAAACAGCATGAGGTTGTAATTTACTACGTCTTTACTACCAAATCAATTTACAACACATTTCACAGACAGTTTCCTAATATTCCTCTCTACGGACCTGGTAAATAACGTCTTTGTAGGACCCATAATTCAGGAGATATCTCTATATATATAAAATCTGAAGGTCACTCACTCACTCACTGACGAAACACGAAATCTCTAAACCTACTGCACCTATGAAGCTGAAATTTTGCCGGTGTGTTGTTTAAAGGTAGAAGATGTTAGCTAAGAAAGTATTTACAATAGGACGGAATGAAGTTGCATGGCGGAGAATACTTTTCCTATAGACTGACAAAATCTACAGTTTCATTCCGACCTTCACGAAACTTTGCACGCTTGACCTTCAAAAAAAAGATCACCGTCTACCTAAAGTTTCATACGGTGGATGGGGGAGAGTATCTTGCAGGATAAAAACGGATTCCTAAGTATGTTGGTCGCGCCATAACTTGAGAACGGCTCGACCGATTTCACAGATCCATTTTTGTTGTTTTCATTATTCTCAGAACACGGGTTGTATGGAATAAAACTGGAAAATTTGACAACAAAGTGCGTTTTTCAATGTGACTCTGTGTTTCTGTTGCATACAAATCTATAGTTTTGTTCCGATATTTATGAAATTTTGCACACTTCATCATAAAAACAAAAGGAATGTCACTGTTTGCATAAAATTTCGTTCGTTGCATGGTGGAGGGTACTTAACATACGAACTATAACAAAATGAATAGGTTTTCTCAGATCTTGATGAATTTTTGCACATACGACACTTATACCAAGAGGGAGGTCGCTAGATACATACATATTCGTATGGTACATGACAGTGGGTGCCTTGCAAAAAACATTGCTGAGAAAGGGAAAGGTGGAAACAAACAGAGACATGGGAAAGAAAGAGATGAATTCAGATAGAGGAGGGAAAGGAGGTGGACTACGAGAGAGTAAAATAACTGAACACCCGGGCAACGCCGGGTTTAGAGCTAGTACTCTATACTAAAATGCAACATAACAATTGCCAAGGCTACAGAAATAGAACAAAGACGTCAACTACCGGACGGGCAGTTCATAATTTTGTGAATATAAAAAAATTGGCATATAAAGCAATGTGTGTGTTAATATTTCGCTCTGCAGCGAAAACTACAGAACGCGAACGAATGATCTGTATGTAATTGTTATCCGAAGTCTCCCATTGTACGCCATAGCAGTTCCATGCCGATAGCTATAAAGGGGGTGGAAGGGGTGGTGGTTGAACGTCGGCAAATTTTAAAAAAATTCGGACTGAAGGCCAGCGATGACGTTTGCGACTCTATAGCTAGGTGGTTACATACAGCGAAACGTGATGCCACAGACCATATCTTTGGTCTATGCGTGCTACAATGTGTTCACCTCTTTCTCTGTAAGGATAAGCATACGAATAAGGAAATATAAGAATAAATAAATAAAGCAGTAAAAAAGAAATTTCTCTTTCGCGCATTACATCAAGTGTCGATCTGTTATATTATTACAATCATTATTGTTGAATTTCGTGATTGGGTTCTTCAAAACGAGTTCATTTTTACGTGTGATTTGATCTACACTACTTACTCTCCTGATAAACGGTAAGTGCATAGACTTCTGCAATCTGATAGGAATATTTTTCAGTTCCGCTTTATCAGCGACATTTCCTCAAAAATGAGTGAAATTAATTACATTAATTTGTTATTTAAACTTCGTTTCTTATATATTCTCCAATAATGTTTTCAGAAAGAAAGAAATGGACAGATAGAAGGCATAGGAGAAGTATTAACTCAAGGCAGGAACAAATAAATAAATATTCACAGAATATATGACAAAATGTTCAAATGTTTGGAAAGCTTATGGGACTTAACTACGGGGTCATCAGTCCCTTAACTTACAAACTACTTATGAACTACTTACGAACTAGAACGGCACAAATATCCATGCCCGAGGGGGGATTTGAACCCCCGACCGTAGTGGCCGTGCAGATCGTGACTGAAGCGCCTCAGTCCCCTCGGCCACCGCGGACGGCAGAATATATGACATCAACTGCGATTGGGCAAAGCTGAAAATATGTGTGTCACATGGCAGTAACGGGCAATGATCCTATCGTAAGTGGGGAGGGGTGGGCAAGTTTGAAGCCCTTACTCTTACGGGAATTAGTTTCATAACTACGAGTTTGAGTACTGTGGGCAGGGCGAAGCTGGGAATTTGTATCTGACGGGAGGCGTGCTTAGGTAGTCCTTGCAGGTGCGGTGATCACTGTGTCCCCAGTGGTGTAGGGGTCAGCGCAACTGCCTGGAGAGCAGAAGACCCGGGTTCGAATCCCGGCTGGGTGCACATGTTCAGCTTTGCCCAATCGCAGTTGATGTCATATATTCTGTGAATATTAAATAATAACAAGTGCAGATTCAGAAGTGACGTCTGTTCTTTCGGAACAGACGCCACATGTATAGAAATAAATAAATACCCGGGCAACGCCGGGTTTTCAGCTAGTTACCACGAAAATGAGCAGTTTCTCCATCGTGCACGAAATACACGTTTTATCGTGCAGTTAAAGGCACACCTTCGGTCAGAAGAGGCAGTCGGCGAGGGAGACGGGGCGCGGCGCAGTAAGACTAAACGAAGCAAAAAAGCGGCAGAAATCGACGTCGCCTTCCAGGAAGCTGAATCCCGCTCGAGGACGGGGCGGGGCCGTATGGCTCGCCGTACGGGAAACCCTTCAACGCCTGACACTGGAGAAGACGAACAAGAGAGCCACCCGTGATCCCGGCGGAGATCCGACCTGAGGAACAGCGAGGGATTCTGAATCCACAAATGGACGACCGCGAGCGCCGCCCAGCGAAGGAAAGAGATGGAGTCAATTCGCGCTACACACACTGAGAAGATTTCCACGAAGAGGGGAGGAGAGCAGAAGGAAGACCGCGGGAGCGGCCGTAACCCCACGGACAACAGTTGGCTGCGAACCCTGCAAGCTCAACACTAAAGTCAATGACCTCGTAAATGAAGAACTCCCGCCACCAAACGAGGCGCGAAACTCCGACAAAATCAGCTGGTTGTGGGCGAGAGACTTCACACTGTATGTGAAAAGGAAAAGGTATTGATGAGTCACACAACCACGGAGGAAAATCTAAGTTAATCTAAGTAATGCCAAAATGCTGCTTTACTTTATAGAGGTTAAAAACTGTGCCGTCTTTAGTGTTAGCTAGTTCATAAGTAGTTTGTAAGCTTAGGGACTGATGACCCCGTAGTTAAGTCCCATAAGTTCTACAAACATTTGAACATTTGAAAAACTGTTTATTATTATAGCAATAGGCCTATTTCGGCACTGTGGCCATCATCAGGCTATATCCATATGGCATCGTGGAGGTATAATTTATTATAGAAACTGCATATAATTGCAGAATAAATGCTCTTTAGATGGTACATATATTTTATTTGATGCTTATCAGGTATTAGTTCGTGACTGTTATTCTGTCAGTTTGAAAATGTTCAAATGTTTGTTAAGCTTAAAGGACTTAACTGCGGGGTCATCAGTCCCTAAACTTACAAACTACTTACGAACTAGGACGGCACAAATATCCATGCCCGAGGGGGGATTCGAACCCCCGACAGTAGTGGCCGTGCAGATCGTGACTGGAGCGCCTCAGTCTCCTCGGCCACCGCGGCCGGCTGTCAGTTTGACATATCCTCCAAAATAGAATAACAGAAAAGACAGAATAAGTCACGAACTAATACCTGATAAGCATCAAATAATATATATATACCATCTAAAGAGCATTTATTCTGCAATTATATGCAGTTTCTATAATAAATTATACCTCCACGATGCCATATGTATATAGCCTGATGATGGCCACAGTGCTGAAATAGGCCTATTGCTATAACAATAAACAGTTTTTAACATCTATAAAGTAAAGCAGCATTTTGGCATTACTTAGATTAACAATATGTCCTTAAAAGACATACACAATGCTGCAGGCCCAAATGAAATGAAATGAAAATCTAAGTAGCTCTCTTATATTGTTTGCAGATGACGCCGTCATTTACTGTCTAGTAAAATCATATAAAGATCAAAACCAACTGCAGAACGATCTAAATAAGATATCACTATGGTGTAAAAATTGGCAATTGACTCTAAATAATTCGAAGTGTGAAGTCGTCCACATGAGTACGAAAAGAAATCCGTTAAACTTTGTTTACAAGATAAATCAATCAAAAGTGAAGGCCGTAAACTGTACAAAATACCTAGGAATTACTGTTAGTTCAGTAACTGGAAAGAACACGTAGATAACCAGAGACTGCGTTTTGTTGGCAGAACCCTTAAAAGATGCAACAGAACTACTAAAGAGACTGCATACACTACGCTTGTCCGTCCATTTTTGGAGTATTACTGCCCAGTGTGAGGTCCTTATCAGGTGTTTTTGACGGAGAACATCGAAAGAGTCCAAAGAAGGGCAGCTCGTTTTGTATTGTCACGATACAGGGAGACAGCGTTACGGAAATGATACAGGATCTGGGATGGGAATCATTACAGCAACGGCGCTTATCGCTGCGGCGTGGGCTACTTACGAAACTCCAATCGCCAACATTCTCCTCCGAATGCGAAAATATATTGTTGACTCCCACTTACATAGGTAGAAATGATCATCGGAATAAAATACGAGAAATCAGAGCTCGAACGGAGAGATTCAGGTGTTTTTCTTTCCGTGCGCTATTCGAGATAAATAGTTTAACGGTGGTTCGATGAACCCTCTGCCAGGCACTTAAATGTGATTTGCAGAGTATCCCATGTAGATGTAGATGTAGAAGAAGGAAGAAACGTTAAAGTTAAACCTTAACTATAACCCAATAATTTGCTCCTTGACATAATTAACGTTTAAATTTTAACCATGATTGTATAAATTGTACCTAACCATAATTTTGATTTAGTTCTACATCTACATAAAACCTCTGCAAGTCACATTGAAGTGCATGACAGAAAGTTCATAGAATTGCTTTTATATTTCTCTACAGTTCCATTCTCTAATTGCTCGCAGGGAAAAGGAACACCTTGATTTCTTCCGTTTTCGATCTGATTTCTCTTATTTTATATTGCTTATCATGTCTTCCTATTTAGCTAGGAGCTAACAAAATATGTTGGCATTCGCAAGAGAAAGTTAGAGAAAGAAATTTCGCTATTGATCTCGTCGCAACGATTAATGCCTTTGTTTCAATGATTTCTACCCGAACTCGTGCATCATTCCCGTTACATTCTCTCCCCTATATCGCGATAATACAAAACGAGCTGCCCTTCTCTGAACTGTCTCTAAATCGTCAGTCAGTCCCGCTCGTTGGGGATCCCACAATGCGCAACAATACTCCAAAGTAGGACGCACAATTGTAGTGTAGGCAGTTTCTTTAGTAGAGCTGTTGCATCTTCCAAGTGTTCTGCCAACGAAACGTAGTCTTTGGTTCGCTAATTTGGGATAACAAACGTTTGTAAACAATTTACACGTGTTGCTGGGTGCGATCTCTTTTAGTACGGAATGTTGTTATTGTTTTGCCAAGATCGCTTCTCCACAGGGTGTCCCCAAATAATGTATACACTCTTTGAAACTGAATATCTCTTTAATTAAAGGAGACAGAAATACATTTATGGGTAATAATTTTGAAGACAGCGAAAAACAACAACGCCGGCCGCGGTGGCCGATGGGACTGAGGCGCTGCAGTCACGGTCTGCACGGCCACTACGGTCGGGGGTTCGAATCCCCCCTCGGGCATGGATATTTGTGCCGTCCTTAGTGTTAGCTAGTTCATAAGTACTTTGTAAGTTTAGGGACTGATGACCCCGTAGTTAAGTCCCATAAGCTATACAAACATTTGACACATTTGAAAAACAACAACGCTTTCTTTTCTTTCAGGATTGTCAACAAACATGGCGTTTATCATGTGAACAACTGAAATAAACGTTAAATTTTTACTGGAAAATAGAGAATGTGAGTGAGGTATACCAAGATTGGAGATCCGAATTTGGAATACCGCTACCGACAAGATTTACTGTTACAAGAATCAGAGATAAATATGAAGTCGAAGGTGACGATATGAAGAAGAAACATAGCGGACGAAAGAGAAGTTCAAAGACATTGAGAGTGTTAATGCAGTAATTCAGGCATACCCACGATCCCGAAGAAATCCAAATCAAGGAGTGGAACAAAAAAGGTAGTGCCTAATGATGGTACAGTGTACCGTCCACCATGCACCTTACGGTGGATTATGGAGTATATATGTAGAACTCTATGAGGCGATGCTCTCATGAGACTGGGATCAACAGAAGCAGCCTTCATAGAATTTTGCGGTCTCAGAACTTTAAGCCTTACATTCCAAGACTTGTCCATGCTCTTAACAAGGATGATCCTGGTAGGCGGATCGAATTTTGTGAGTGGTTCATTAATCGATGTGAAGAAGAGCCACGTTTCCCAAATAGAATTCTTTGGTCAGATGAAAGGACGTTCGATGAAACAATTAACGCCATTATTGCGTGTACTGGGTTAGGCAGGATCCATAGGTAACCGAGCAAAGGCATGTTAATCTAGCAGAAGTAACAGTCTGGTGTGGTCTGGCTTCTAGGGAATTAATACTACTGTACTTCTTTGACAAGACTGTCACGGGCGACTCTTACTTGGAAATGTTGGAAATGATAACTCCTGATCTTGACATTGTGTTTGGAAATGAAGAATATTTCTTTCCAAAGGATGGGGCGTCACCTCACACTCACTTGTATCTGAGGGCATTTTTCAATCTTACAATCCTTGCCAGATGGATAGGACGAAGACGGAGTGTGGGGTATCCAACTCGATCTCCAGACATAACTCCTCTAGACTCCTTTTTGTGGGGTACTCTCAAGAACACAGTTTACGCTGCGAGACCACGCACACTAGATGGTCTTAGAGAGCAAGCTGAGCAAGCCTGTGATACTATTCCATTGGAAACAATAAAGTTGGCATGTCTCTCAGTGGTAATTCGATGTCGACGGTTTATTGCGATGGACGGACACCAGTTTTTACATTTACCACCTTAAGTCGGACCATGGGGCATCTAACACCACTAAAATTGTATTTCTAACCCCTTTCATGAAATAGATCTTTTTGTTTGAAAGAGTGTATACATTATTTTGGGACACCCTGTATTTACCACATTAACCGTGTTCTACTGAGCTTGTAGTCATCATCAGATCTGCGGAACTGTGGTGAATTTAGTCATACCCGTAAAACTGTATCTCTGTCTATACGGAGTTACATGGGTTTGTGAAGTGCGTATAATTCCTTGGTCACAACATACACGGCCGTCGACATGCGTCTATCTCACCCCAGTTGGGTTTAATGTGGTGCTAAAACGTAGTCTTTGGTTCGCCTTCCCTGCAGTATTTTTTATGTGTTGTTTCCAGTTTACCGCGGTGGAGTGGCCAAGCGTTCTACGGCGCCTCGATGCGGAGCGCGCGGTTCCTCGCCGTGGAGGTTCGATCCTCTCTCGGGCATGGGTACTTGTGTTATACTTAGCATAAGTTACTTTAAGTCAGTTTAAGTAGTTTGTAAGCCTAGGGATTGATGGCCAACGTAATTAAACCCCTTACATATACAAACATTCGAACATTTTCTTTCCAATTTAAGTTGTCCGTTATTCCTAGGTATTAACTTCAATTGACGGCCTCTAGATTTGACTGCTTTATTGTGTAACTTACGTTTAATGGATTTCTTTTAGTGATCATATTGTTGACCTCACACTGATCATTATTAAGGGTCAATTGCCAATTTTAGCATCATGCAGATATTTTATATAAATGATTTTGCAGTTGCTTTTGATCTTCTGGAGACTTTACTAACCGATAAATGGCAGCAGCTTCCGCGAACAGTCTAAGCGAGCTACTCAGATTGTCTCCTAATTCGTTTATATAGATAAGAAACAGTAGGGACCCTATAACACTTCCCTGGACAACGACAGATATCACTTCTGTTCTATTCAGTGACTTATCGTCAGTTACTACGTACTGTGTCCTTTCTGACAGGAAATCACGAATCTGATCGCGCAACTGTAGCGATATTCCATAAGCATGCTATGTGATTAAAAGACGCTTGTGAGGAATAATGTTAAAAGCCTTCCGGAAAACTAGAAGTACAGAATCTATTTGACATCCCTTGTCGATAACACTAATCACATCATGTGAGTAAAGAGCTCGCTATGTTTCACTAGAACGATACATTCTGAATCCATGTGTTGACTATGGGAAATAGTTAATATTTGAGGAAAATATATGTTCTAAAATCTGATGTCATTGATATACGCCTGTAATTTTGTGGATCACGGCTGTTGCCTTTCTTGTATACTGGAGTGACCTGTGCAACTTTCCAGTCTTTGGGTACGGAACGTTCGCTGAGCAGGCGGTTCTACATAATAGCTAGGTATGGGACTATTGCATCGGCATACTCTGAAAGGAACCTAATTGGTATAAAATCGGAATCGGGAGACCTACTTTTGTTAAATGATTTAAGTTGGTAAGATAGGGACTAATAATCAAGCTGTTAAGTCTCATAGATTTACAAACATTTGAACATTCTTTTTTATCTAACCTTCACGTGTTAATTTGTGTGGAATAAATCTGTCAATGGTTGTCGGTATTATTTCTTTGAATTTAAGCTACATCTGATCTACACACACATTATTAGTTTATAAAGAATGGAAATTCTCACTCAGGAAAGCGTTAATCGAATTTTTATTTGCTTTTTTTAAAATATAGTCATATTTTATTTTATTTTATTTATTTTTTATTTTATTTATTTATTTATTTATTTATTTTTTGTGGATTTGGAAAGTCAAACATTCAGTGTCGCTATGACAACTCTGTGTTTACTAATCCCTATATTAGTTTTGATGCTCTTTATTAACTCCTGATTATCTGTTGCTAAAAGGTCAAGTATGTTCTCACAACCATTTAATATTCTAGGGTTCATGAGATAATTGCTCGAGATAATTTTCGGAGAATGCGCTGAGCATAATTTCGGACGATGTTTTATGCTTGCTTCTGGTTTTTTTGCCAACATATCGAGGGTAAGTTAAAGTCGCCACCAATTAAAATTGTATGATTTGGGTACTTTTTTGGAATTTTATCCAAACCCTTCTTTGTATATTTCTGCCAGCGAATCGTCTGAGTCAGTGTCTCGATAATATAACCTCTACCCATACCAACTCACAGGAACAATCCACTTAAATTTCGCTACAGGATAAACTGCCTGTGACAGCAACAATAAGTCACTACCTGTATTACTCAATCTTGCTTTTCTTAACACCATTTACCCCATTGTAAATATTTCGGCTGAACGTATCTCTGGCTTTAGCCAGCTTTCGGTACCTTTCATGTTTTGAGATTCTGTACATTCTATTAGAACTTGGAGCTCTGGTACTTTCCCCCCACAGCTAAAACAATATACAACTGTAACACGAATGGTTTGTGTGTACAGTACCTATCATGATTTTCTTTAGTATGTCTGTATAAAGGCCTATACTTTTTTTATGAAACTGAAGTACGAAACTAAGCAGGTTCTACTGAAATAGTTGATTAACTGCAGTCGGAAGCGTTCATACATTACCTTTATACAATAATAATATTTCGAAGTAGTGGTTCAGCATTTGCGATTCTCATTACGAGCCGAAGTCTCCAAGGGAATGAGTTGTAAAAGGTTTCCTTCGAAGCCTAAAAGAGTAACTGACCATCCTAAATGAACACTTGTTATTCATAACATTTTTGTCTTACTTCCCAGCAATGGAGAGATTTCCAGATTACACTATTTGATAGCTATTACAGTTTTAGTGCTATAAATGCCCCTAAATACGATGATATTTTGAATGTGTTTCTTCACTCCAAATAGACACTCAATACGTAGTAGTTTCGCGGTATGTTTTTGCGACCCAACCACTTGGCAGCAGTGCAGTTGTGAGGTTGCAGAAAATCACTCTGTGCTTGGTTTTATTATGGCCCTGATATTGATGTATATACTGTTAAATAAGAAACAGTACATTAAACTGATTATGTGCGCAACGGATCTTTTAACGAAACAACTGTGACAATAACCTGCATGAAACACACACAGACTATACTAAAAAAAAATTGACTGCGAGAAATTTTTTAAAAACACAAACCACTTTCTTAATGATAGACTGCCAGAATTTTATGCAGATCAATACATGATTATCAAAATTCAGTATCATAATCAATTAATTGCAGTGTTGCATAACAATCATTTACTACGGCACCAATAACGAAATCTGTTCAACAAGATTATCAAAATCAATACTGCACTTTAAATCCACAAATAAATAATTATCGAATAAAGGAAGTATCTTAATCTTCTAACTACGAAAATGAAACAGGAAAGAAAGGTCAACTTGTTACTTATTATTAATAATCACCATTAGATTACCTACATAATACAACCTTTTCATAATGACATGAAATGCAGCTACCTTCATTTCAGCGGTGGTACAACGTTTCATAGTATTAAAAAATACAATATATATATTCCAAATACAATCAAATCAACTTGCTGGCACAGCAGCCTCTGCTCTACATCGGAGCCATACACGCAACTCAACTGCTCTCTAAGCGAGCTGAACCACAAGTCCCACTCTCTCTCTGTGCGAGCTACAATGCTATGTGATACATAATCTTTGCTAAAAATGAAACTTCACAGACTTATGTACACATATCAACACACACAGTAGAAGTGATATTATACATTTTCTTGCAAGCAAGTTACTCGACAAAAAACAGGAGGCACAAAATTAGGCATTTTCTTACAAATTCAGAAATAAACATTTTCTATAGACTCGTTTCAAGGTGATGATTTACTTCATCATCAAGGTTACTGGCGAGGCCAACTAGAAAGACAGGCCGAAGCGCAAACGTCATGCCACGTCATCAGCTGGCACAGCAGCCTCTGCTCTACATCGGAGCCATACACGCAACTCAACTGCTCTCTAAGCGAGCTGAACCACAAGTCCCACTCTCTCTCTGTGCGAGCTACAATGCCATGCGATACATAATCTTTGTAAAAATGAAACTTCACAGACTTATGTACACATATCGATACACACAGTAGAAGCGATATTATACATTTTCTTGCAAGCAAGTTACTCGACACAAAACAGGAGGCACAAAATTAGGCATTTTCTTACAAATTCAGAAATAAACATTTTCTATAGACTCGTTTCAAGGTGATGATTTACTTCGTCATCAAGGTTACTGGCGAGGCCAACTAGAAAGACAGGCCGAAGCGCAAACGTCATGCCACGTCATCAGCGCAGGCTTAAGACAACGTGACTGACTGGCTGCCCAATGTAGACAGTGGACTGTGCACCAGTGGCTTGCCAGTCAGCTGGCGATCGCGTTGCCTCAAGCCTTCTCGAGGCCAACGAGAAAGACAGGCCGTGGCGTGCACGTCACGTCACGTGATCGAGAGGGGCCTGTGTCAACGCGATCGCTAGCTGACTGACTGTCCACTATGACACAGTGGGCTGTGTCTCAGCGGTCAGCCAATGAGCTAGCGATCGCGTTGACTCAGGGCCCTCTTGATCACGTGACGTGACGTGCACGCCGCAGCCTGTATTTCTCGTTGGCCTCGAGCCTTCTCTGATGACGTGACACGACGTGCGCGCTGCGGCCTATCTTTCTCGTTGGCCTCGAAACCTTCTCTGATGACGTGACATGACGTGCGCGCTGCGGCCTGTCTTTCTCGTTGGCCACAAAGCCTTCTCTGATGACGTGACATGACGTGCGCGCCGCGGCCTGTCTTTCTCGTTGGCCTCGAGCCTTCTCTATTGACGTGACATGACGTACGCGCCACGGCCGGTCTTTGTCGTTGGTCTCAGTTAGCGCTAACGATCCGCAGATGGTGCGGCGTGCTGACGTGTGTGCTTGTGTGTGTGCAGGCGGGCGCATCGACCACGCGCACCACTACAACAACGCGTACCGCGCGCTGGACGAGACGCTGGCGCTGGACGCGGCGCTGGCCGCCATCTTGCCGCTGGTCGACCTGCGCGACACGCTGGTGGTCGTCACCGCCGACCACTCACACGTGCTCACCATGGGCGCGCTCAACGCGCCGCGCGGAAACCCCATACTCGGTAAGTCACGCACAAAACGTGCTCACCTGTCAAAGCAGCGTGAAAAGTGTGCCAGTATGTACTCGTTACACAAGTATTGCTACTCTTTACATTCTTTACCAGCAATTATATCTTGGTATCTTGTGAATAGGTTCACAGATTTGTGACTAGGTGGAAGACTTCCTAAGTAATAGAAGGCAGTACATTGTTCTCGACAGCGAGTGCTCATCAGAGACGAGCATATCGTCAGGTGTGCCCCAGAGGAGTATGATAGGACAGCTATTATTTCAATCTATATAAATGATACGATGTACAGAGTGACTTATAATTTGCGGCTGTTTGCTGATGATGCTGTGGTGTATGGGAGGGTGTTGTCATTAATTGACTGTAATAGCATACATGATTACTTACAAGGAATGTACTTGGGCTTGAACAAACACATATACACCAAAATCGTATGAGAGATAATGTAAAGATCCCTTAGTGCACTAGTGATACTCCTGCATCTGCATAACTCTGCAGTCGTCTGTTAGAGGCCTCTGCGTGTGCCGTGCCGCATTGCACTTTGACCTGTCGGTTCGCCAGTAGGGACAGTGCAGTCAATTCCACCTAGAAGACAAGGCCTTACAACAGGCCGTGCCTACGTCACATTAGAGGCTCCGGCCGCCACCTCACTGGCTGTTGGCTGGGGCACGCCTACAGCCGCGCAGCGGCCGGCCAGTCAGATGGCGGCCGGGGCCTCTAAGTGTGACGTAGGCACGGCCTGTTGTAAGGCCTTGTCTTCTAGGTGGTGTTGGTGCAGTGTGCCTCCGAAGTTGCGTTTTGTGATGTTATTTGTGTGGTGAAGCGTCAGATGGGGCGGCGATTGCTAATCAATCCTGCTAATGTATTGCGATTAGTTGAGATGAAGTTACGAAGAACCCTTCTTCGTGAAGATGGTATTAGTGTAGAAGATAAATCATTTGCATGCTTTCTCGTATCTGTTATGGTACAGAAATATGAGCGTAAGTTAGATACTATTGTTACAAACTCATAATAATGATAATAGGGATGGTAATGACGAACAACTCATTGCAAGCGGTAGTGCTACGGTAAGTGCGGGAAGAGGCGATGGAAGCAGTGGCAGTGAATACCAACAGTCTTTCGGGAAGAAGGTTAAAGTTTCAACTATCATCACGGCTTTTGATGACAATTCGCTAGAGAACATGTACGATGATTATTACATAAGTTGTAGTTAAGATTTCTGCATTACGTATGGCATCTACAGTTACATCTACAGTGCTATCTAGAGCATGGTTGCAGAGCTTTGCAGAAAAACGACACCCACCAGCACATTGAGGTGTACGTAGAGATCCTGTAACCAAACGTTCATACAGATATGTTTGTTCGAGCCCATGTACTTTCCTTGTTAGACAGAATTTCTACTTAGTGTGAAGAACGGCAGCTAGCTCTAAATGTAGAAAAATGTAAGGTCATGCACATGAGTAGGGAAAACAATCCCATAATGTTCGAATACAGCATTAGTAATGAGGTTTTTGATACAGTCCTGTTGTTCAAATAACTAGGCGTACCATTGCGGAGTGATATGAAATAGAACGAACATGTTGTTAGGCGGACAGCCGGCTTCAGTTTATTGGGAGAATTTTGGGAAGATGTATTTCATCTGTAAAGAAGACCGCGTATAAAACACTTGTACGACCAGTTCTTGAGTACTGCTGAAGTGTTTCGGACCTGCAGCAGATCAGTGTAAAGGAAGACATGGAAGCAGTTCAGAGGCGAGCAGTTAGGTTCGTTAATGGTAAGTTCGACCAATGCGCGACTGTCGCAGAAATGCTCCGGGAACTCAAATGGGAATCGCTGGAGAAAAGACGACGTTCTTTTAGAGAAATTCTGTCGAGGAAATTTAGAGGGCTGGAATTTGAAGCTGACTGTAGAACGATCTTCCTGCCGCGTACTTACATTTCGCTTAAGGATCACAGAGACAAGATAAGAGAATTTACATGGGATACTCTGCAAATCACATTTAAGTGCCTGGCAGAGGGTACATCGAACTACCTTTATACTATTTATCTCCCATTCCATTCTCGAATAGCGCGCGGGAAGAAAGAACACCTGAATCTCTCCGTCCGAGTTCTGATTTCTCGTGTTTTATTCTGATGATCTTTTGTACCTATGTAAGTGGGAGTCAACAATGTATTTTCGCATTCGGAGGAGAATGTTGGCGATTGGAGTTTCGTAAGTAGCTCACGCCACAGTGATAAGCGCCGTTGTAATGATGCACATCCCAGATCCTGTATCATTTATGTAACGCTGTCTCCCCTGTATCGTGACAATACAAAACGAGCTGCCCTTCTCTGGACTCATTCGATGTCCTCCGTCAAACCCAGAGAGGCATATAGACATTCTATTTTTCCTTCCTTCTATTTGGGAGTGGAATAGGAAAGGAAATGCCTAGTAGTGGTACAGTGTACCCACCGCGACGCACCTTACGGTGGATTTCAAAGTATATATGTAGATGTAGAACAAGATGCATCTGAAAAGTTCGGTGAATGGTCCCATATTTTACAAACCGCGCTGGCGACGATGAGGTTCCCGCGCATTCACATTGAGGGACGTGTGAACAAGCGGACCCTGTCGTGCAAAGAACTGTAGTGAGCGGCGGTAGACGCTGCTACCCAGCTAATACGGTGATGCAGGCGGAAGTAGCTGTAGCTACAACCTCTCGTTTTTCCAGAGATTGAATTAAGGAAAGATGGAACAATTAATTTCCAAAGGGGCGCCGACTAACATTGTCCCCTAAAAGATTACTCATCCTATACATCTTCTCACCCAGGCGATTGGACTTCGTTTCTTCAACAGGTGTTTCGTTACCTAGTGCATGATTAACTTTTAATGAGACAGAATGGGAAACTACAGACACTGAAGTCGTTGAAAAATATCTTCTGAATAAGACACATATTTCAGAGGTAGCCCTGTCACAAGTTTCCATAAGCAGCACAATTGCTCACCGAATGCAGCCACTTTTTACCAGAATACCGGTAATTCAATAATTAACACACTAAAAAAATGAAGATCAGTCCTCATAGATGAAAGAGAACAAGTCACAAGTTACGCAAACAATCACAGACATAGGGGACGGACCTTGGTAACTATCACGCTACCTACCGTTTTGCTGCTTCCGAATGTGGCGGTGTAAATGCAGCGTTAGCACTATCGCAACCGTTGCAGTAGCGGAGTACATCGAATCACGATCCATCATGAGTCCGTCGTGGCTAGCTAAGACAGACTTCTCCCAAGCACTTGCTGCTCAATGACTGAAAATGAAGCACGCCGTCCTCGCGACTAGAAACTGCAACGAATTGGGGCTGGAGAGTTGCTGTTTAGGCTACTTAAAGACACGACCAACGAATTCGTGTGCACTTCCGCAGCCTGTGAATAGATCTCTGTAGTCAACCTAACAGAGGGACGGAAGGGTAGCCGGTACAGGTGTTCCTAGCAGCCGACAGCGGCAAACTTCCGGCCTTCAGGTTGGGTGTCCTGGACTGGCGCAAATTCCCAAACCACGACAACTCGTCTGCCTCCACCATCGCGTGCTTCTGACGTCAGTTTGAAATAACGGCTAGGAAACCGAACTAGTTTGCGTTTTGTTGGGCGTTTTCTATATCTAGTAAGTGCGAAATGCAAAAATTATACCGCGGTGGAGTAGCCGAGCGGTCTAAAGCGACTCGCTGCGGAGCGCGCGGTTCCTCGCCGTTGAGGTTCGAGACCTCCCTGGGGCATGGGTGTGTGTGTGTTTGTCCTTAGGTTAGTTTACCTAGGTTTAAGTAGTTTGTAAGCTACGGACTGATGACCACGCAGTTTGGTCCGATTGAATTACAAGCATTTGAACATTTGCAAAAATTATCTTGCCCCTCCAACTGATACTCCTCTATGTAACCAATAAATTGGTAGAGTCTGTGGACCTGGGAAAATTCATTTAATAGTGTTAATGACGCAATGAAGTTTGAAGGATTATTAATTAATTAATTGATCAACTTCTGTTTGTTATCAGTTTGCTCGGAATATAATTTGGAATTAGAATCTGTGATCATGCTCAAATGTTTGTAAATTTATGGGACTTAACTGCGTTGGTTATTCGTCCCTAGTCTTACAAACTACTTAAACAAACCTAAACACAACACAAACACCCATGCCCCAGGGAGGACTCGAACCTCCGACGGCGAGCAACCGTGCGCTACGCAGCGAGACGCTTTAGACCGCTCGGCTACTCCACTGCGACTCTATGATCGTGAATAATGTGTTATTTGCATATCTCTTTCTTTGCCTGACGACTGATGTAGACAGATGCTGCGGTCTCGCCACGTGTCTTTCCTGCCTCTCCAAGTTACAGTGCTACATGGGTCAATGTGAAAACTCGTGTCATTGCAACATGGAGCGCAAAATAGAGCAACACGTTAACATCAAGTTTTGTTTCAAATTAGGCGAAACGGCTACGGAGACCCATGTGATGTATTATTGTATGGTGCTAAAACAGTGAGTGAAAAGTGTGTGTGTTCAGGTGGTTAATGCTTTAGAGACGGAAAGGAAGGTGTCGAAGATGAGCCACGTTCGGGTTGACCGTCCACTCACAGTCCCACACAACAACGAAGAAATGGGATGGATACTTGCAGATGATCGGCGGCTGTCTTTGAGAATGATAGCAGACGAGTTGAATATCAGCACAGACAGTGTAAGCATTATTGTTCAACAACATTTGGGATCCGTCAGTGCTCCGAGCGATTCGACAAAAAGCGTTTGCTGACACTTTCCAGCAGCTGTACAACCAATGTCAGAAGTGTTTGTAGCCAATGGCGATTTCTATGAAGGCCAGTAAAGGTATTTTGTTATCATCCGTTGTTTCCAAAATATCCTGAACCATTCACCGAACTTTGCAGACGCACCTTGTATTTTTTAACATTTGAATCCCCTTAAAGCGAGTGTAATAATGAAATAAGAAAGGGAAAGTTTTGAATTCTTTAATGTAGAATTGAAAGAAAGTTTTTTGCGAATATTTCAGACAACTTCCAAGCGAAATTAAAATGTTCTCAATTAATCAACAAAATGAAAAAAATGTAGGTCATTTCGAAGTAGGATCCCCATTTTGAACTTATATCAAAATTCTGAATGAAACACAAGATAATTGTGTAATATTCTGCAAATTTATTATTTTTACAAACCGGTTTCCGACTGTTCCGTCATCATCAGGTAAACGCTACAAACATATAGCAATGCAACTTGGAAATTTTAAGGTTCAAATATCTTAATTTGCTCTACAGATGGTATATGTACATTAATTTTCAAACAAGATTAGTATAACAACTATTGAACATTGATAAACTGTTTGACACAACAATAAAATTACAACATTTGTCCTAAGAAAATAAATTGAAGCAATAGAAATAGGGTCAAAAATATGTTTAACAGGTTAAATATTTGGAGCATTAAGGTGTTAGAATAAACTACGGGAAACGTCTGTGAATATAGATTGAAATTTTAAATAGGAATTTTAAACTATAGTTACTGGCTTAAATGCCTGATGTTATAAACAAATAATACATTACAATTGAATAGCAGAAGTAGCCAAACAGTTGTGATGGTAAAGAGTAATTAGGCTATGGCACTGTAGTAAGGAAACGAGGCACGTCAGTGGGAGTGGCTAGTTTAGATGGTCTGATTAGATTCTGCAGACAGAAATGGTGAGTATAGAAATAGTATCGGGTCTATTTTGTTCGAGGTTTCGGGAAGTTGATATATGTTTATTAATTTCTAACGCAGCCTCTGACAATAAAGTGCGATGAATAGTCCTGAAACATTAACGTAGATGAACTATGAAATACAGTTACCTTACTGTCTTTCGAAATAGTCACCTCCCATATCTATGCAACGCTGAGCTCTGTGATACATGTCCCGGAAACGAAGTCTTCCTTTGGCATGGTGTTCAAAAGCCTCGTCCGGTTCGTTACAAGACGGAAATATCGTCATATCTCTATTCTTTCAAAGCGACTTTGAGTCGAGGTAAGAGGACGAAGTCTGGAAGACAGGTCCTGCGTGTATGATGGATGTTCAAGTTGCACCATCCCCTTTTTTGCCAGGAACTGTTTGACGTTATTTATTGGCTGTGTTTGGCTAGCCGGCCGCGGTGGCCGAGGGGACTGAGGCGCTCCAGTCACGGTCTGCACGGCCACTACGGTCGGGGGTTCGAATCCCCCCTCGGGCATGGATATTTGTGCCGTCCTTAGTCTTAGTTAGTTCATAAGTAGTTTGTAAGCTTAGGGACTGATGACCCCGTAGTTAAGTCCCATAATTTCTACAAACATTTGAATATTTTTTGTGTTGGCTAGCATTGTCTTGCAACATGAAATCCATCGTTCTTTATGAATCTCAATCCTCCAGACTTCTTCCTATTCAATTGACCCGAATTCGCTTTGAAAACAGAGATTTGACGGTATTCCTGACATCCAACGAAATGTGACGAGGCTTTTGAATACCATCGAAAAGGAAGATTCGAGTAAATTTTCCAGGATATGTATCGCAGAGCCCAGCGGTGCATAGTTACGGGAGGTGAGTACTTTGAATGACAGTAAGCTCACAGTTCGTCAATGTTAATGTTACAGGACTTCTCAGCGAACTTTGTCAGAGGTTTCCAACAAGTTCCTTTTCTTCTCTTTCTGGATACAATGTAGAACTTTGTTTTACATTGCATCGGTGGCCTTCTTTTAACAGGTAGTCTGCAAATGTTGACTTTCCTTCCCCAGGTTTCCAACGTCTGGGGGGTTCTTTCAGTCTGGTACATATTTCCCTGCCTGACTGACCATTGTATAATTTGCCACCGTTGCAAGTAATTTTGTATTTGCCACTCTTTTCCAAGGCTGGAATATTACCGTTACCTTTGGATACAATGCTACGGACTGGGCGGCCGTTCCTGCTGGCGGTTCGAATCCTGCCTCGGGCATAGGTGTGTGTGTTACTCTTAGTGTAAGTTAAAGTAGTTTGTATGTCTAGGGACTGATTACCATAGCAATTTGGTCCAATAGGTTTATAAATAAACATTTTGTAGAATGTGACCAATGGTATCGTTTACATAACAGAATGTTTGTAAATATCTTAATGTACGTTTTCTGGGCACATGCATGAAAACTTTTCCTAAATATGGGATTGTGCACCATTTAGTGAGGCGTTGGGTATTGATGTGTTAATAACAGGGTAAAGAAGTTGAGCGACATATGTTTTCGCCGCGGCGGAGTAGCCGAGCGCATTGAAGTGCTGTGCTCCGATGCGCGAGGCCGTTCCCCGTCTGTTTCGAATCCTCCCTCGGGCATGGATGTTTCTGTTGTCTTTAGTCTAAGTTTATAAGTAGTTTGTAAGTTTAGGGACTGATGACCCCCGCCGCGGTGAAGTAGCCGAGCGGTCTAAGGCGCCTCGCTGCGGAGCGCGCGGTTGCTCGCCGTCGGAGGTTCCAGTCCTCCCTGGGGCATGGGTGTGTGTGTGTGTGTGTGTGTGTGTGTGTGTGTGTGTGTGTGTGTGTGTGTGTGTGTGTATGTGTGTCATTCGGTCAGTTTAACTTAGTTTAAATAGTTTGTAAGCTACGGACTAATGACCACGCAGTTTGGTCCGATAGATTTACAAACATTTGAACATTTTGATGACCCCGCACTTAAGTCCCATAAGCTTAATAAATAAACATACATATGTTTTCTGTTTCCTGTAAAAATATTTTAATTATATTAACATATTGTAAAAAAGACTGGTAAGTTGGAAGAAAGAGGCCAAAGCGATGCTTATCGTTCCCGATATGGCATATTACGTGTCCAAAATTAACACGACAACAGAAACGCTATTCTCTAAATAGTAACAATTGTAGCGATGCGTACGTGGCCTTAAACCTTTCGAAAAATGACTGAGTCGTCCCATGCGAACCAAGCCGAAAGAAAGTAAAGTAACGAGTTCCATCCCGCATGCCAAATCGAGTGGCAACGCCATTCATTTCGTATTCTTACGATTCGAATTGCAATGGCCGCAGTTGCATTCCAGTATGCGCATATTTTATATTTGTTTCCATTATACAGATCGTGTCGATAGATGCAAGAAATTAAATATATTTATGACCAATGATGCGGTACTTTAAGTCAGCTAAAATATTCGTAACTCAAAAATGTTTAAATGTTTGTAAAGATTATAGGACTTAACTGCGGGGTCATCAGTCCCTAAACTTACAGATTACTTATGAACTAACTTACACTAAAGACAACACAATCATCCATGCCCGAGAGAGGATTCGAACCTCCACCGCGGGAGGCCGCGCGATCCTCAACTTGGCGCTTCAGACCGCTCTGTGTACTCCCACGCGGTTATTCGTTACTCAGTACCGAATACACACAGTTTTCTGCATATTTAAAAATATGTAATGAATGGTGTCGACATCCACTGCCGGAAAGAAAGACAACGCCCTCAATGACTTTAAGAAATACTGTGAACGCTTCTGCTTCACTACAATTTAATTGTGATGACCTTGTTTGGTCTACGGCCAACATCTGGCAAGAAAAATCTGGTTGACCTAATTGACGTGTCCGTCAAATATAAAACCGCAATACATGAACTGCAGGGTGCAGGTCGAAGACAGTACGATAGAAAACCCTGGAACCCAATTGTAGACGTAATGCTTCACAAAGAGTACCCCTGGTCTGTTGGGATGCTGAGATACTTGTGCGCGTTCAGTGTGCCGTCTATGAAAAATGGGCCTATGAACTGATGGTCAACTATCGCACACCACACATTTACTCTCCATGGACGCTGACGAAGCCAACGGGGATTGTAAACAGACCAATAATGCATATTTCTGTGGTTTACCTGGCCATGATTGGTAAACATGGTTTCATCACTAAATAAGATACATGATTTATAGGGAGTATCTTGTTGTAATGTAATTGTACAGAAGGTAACGCGATTTTCATAATAGCCGCGGTGGAGTAGCCGAGCGGTCTAAGGCGCCTCGCTGCGGAGCGCGTGGTTGCTCGCCGTCGGAGGTTCGAGTCCTACCTGGGGCATGCGTGTGTGTGTGTTTGTCCTTAGGTTTGTTTACCTTAGTTTAAGTAGTTTGTAAGCTTGTAAGATACGAACTGATGACCACGCAGTTTGGTCCAATATATTTACAAACATTTGAACATTTTGAATTTTCATAATCTTCTGGTGGAGAGAGATGCGGTACGCATGGAACCGATATCGATGGAGAATGCGTAGGACTCTTGTCTGGATCATAACTCTTCTTCGCCGTCGGGGGTTCGAGTTCCCCCTCGGACAGGGGTGTTTGTGTTGTCATTAGGTTAGTTTACCTTAGATTAAGTAGTTTGTAAGCTATGGACTAATAACCCAGCAGCCGAGTCCGATATATTTACAAACGTTTGAACATGCCACTTCCTCGTGCGATTGCGCGGGAACTAAAGTGGGGATCAACTGCGACAGCAAATAAAACATTTATTTCCCTACCGCGGTGGAGTAGTCGAGCGGTCTAAAGGCCCCTTACCTAAAGGCCCCTTACTGCGGAGCGCACGGTTGTTCGCCGTCGGAGGTTCGAGTCCTCCCTCAGGCAAGTGTGAGTGTGTGTGTGTGTGTGTGTGTGTGTGTGTGTGTGTGTGTGTTGTTCATAGCATAAGTTAGTTTAAGTAGTTTGTCAGCCTAGGGACTGATACCTGCAGCAGTTAAGTCTCATAGATTTGAAGGAAGGAAGCTTAGGGTCTAACGTCCCGTCGACAGCGTGGTGATTAGAGACGCTCGGATTTTCGGCGAAGGATGGGAGAGGAAATCGGCTGTGCCCTTTGAAAGGAATCATCCTGGCATTTGCCTGGAGCGATTTAGGGAAATCACGGAAAACCTAAATCTCGATGGCCGGAGGTAGATTTGAACCACCATCCTCACGAATGCGAGTCCAGCGTGTTACCACTGCGCCACCTCGCTCGGTCCCCATAGATTTACAAACATTTGAACATTTTTGTAAGCAAACACAACAACATCGCATCTCCCAACTACGCAGGTTGCATGGGGTAAACAAGTGTCGGATTGGAAACCTTTCACAATACGATATCTCATAAACGAATGGCTCTAGAGTCCTGCAAAAAACAGCACTGACATTCTAATTTATCCTACTTTTAGTTTTTTTTGTGTCAATAGGCTTTGTTCTATTTAAAAATAGTATATTTGCACAAAAATACACTTTCTATGTATTATAAGAATCTGTTTGTTAGTTTAAAATACGAGGCCCTGACTATTAATATATCCTTAGAAAACCGCGTATCAGTAGAACTTTCCATTTCCGCAATATCTGCGGTGGAAGCTTTAGGTGATTCACCCTGCGTACTACTGCTTTCAAATGTTCAAATGTTTGTAAAGCTTATGGGACTTAACTGCGGAGTCATCAGTCCCTAAATTTACAAACTACTTATGAACTACTTTATACTAAAGACGGTACAAACATCCATGCCCGAGGGGGGATTCGAACCCCTGGCGGGGAACGGCCTCGCGCATCGTAGCATGCGCTCTGCCGCTCCGCTGCGGCGTACTGCTTTCCACTTGTATTGAGCGCTATACTGGGACTGATGACCCCGCAGTTAAGTACCATAAGTTTAACAAGCATTTCAACATCAGCGCTATACTATCACCTGGCTTGAAAATGTTATCGAAAAGGCGTAGCCGATAAAACTAATTCAACATGGAAGTGGCAATACTGACCATTGATAGCACATACCATTTTTTTTTAAAGAAATACAGTTTTTATTTCGGTACTTATTCCACAACTGACTGGTTTATGGGAGTAAATTTTCCTATTTCTTTAATACAATGTTTTTCAACATTTTTGAATTTGCTACGCCCTTTGAAGTAAAGATATTCTGGAGACCCCTTCCCCGAACAGCAATAAATTTAATACGCTTTTTATACAACTTTACTGTAAGAAAAGGATGCATTTTTATTATTCTTTCTGAATGAAACACATTATCCTAATTCCATATTAATTTTGACAGAAAAAGTCGCACTGTCGTGTTTTATGGCCCACTCTTTAGATTTGCCTGTACTTGTATGATTGTTTGCAAATGTTCTGGAGAAAAATAATAAAAATATAAATAATGAAAAATTATGGACGCTACTACTAAGAATCTACTATAGTGATAATATCTATGCACCCAACACACAATATTCTTTCTAACTGTATTTTAACAAGCAGCCAAAATTATTTTATATTTGAGTTAAGATTTAACAAAAATACTCTTTTTTGAAATTTTACCTCTTTAAACTATTATTTTAATATCTCTCCCAAATTTTCATTATCGTTTTCCGTTAAAATATTATCACCCGTCTTGCTTTGGTGATTTGTTCTAAGTTTATTTTGTTTACCTGTACTGGTCTCGAATGACTGTAGCCTGGAAGGAACGTAGCGTACATTTGGCATTCGGAAATCAGTCACGTTACTTCCCTTGCCAGAAACTACGTTTGCATACGCCATATTGCTTTGTGTATTTGATTATTTTCTTATTATAACCCAAGCGTTGTCATTTCAAATCAATGGCGCACTGAAAATTGTCAAAAACACGTCGTTCTTAGGAAGAACAATGAGCTATAATCAAATGTCTAAAAATGGCATGTTGACAGATACGGTACGAGTAATAAGGATTACTCTCGCAGCTGTTCGGTGTAACGATATATATATATATATATATATATTGTGTTCGGGCCTCACAAACTGATTCGCCTCCCTATCGCTACACCGAACAGCTGCGAGAGTAATCCTTATTTCTCGTACCGTATCTGTCAACATGCCATTTTTAGATATTTGATTATAGCTCATTGTTCTTCCTAAGAACGACGTGTTTTTGACAATTTTCAGTGCGCCATTGATTTGAAATGACAACGCTTGGGTTATAATAAGAAAATAATATATATATATATATATATATATATATATATATATATATATATATATATATATATATATATAAACCGCCACTGACATTATTGCTTTGTTTTTTGTTTTTTTTTTCATCTTCATTCTTTGAAGGTTTTTAGCACACTTTTGTTAAGTGAACACAGCTATATTCTGCAATCTTACGAGTTTTTCAAAGGTAACAGACGTTTCTCTGAAAAGTGCATTTGTTCTACTTTATAAACATACCATGAAATACATACCAACGAATTGTAAACACAGACTTCTTTTTCACATGTACATCAACTGGGGAGATACTGTTATACTGACTGTTGTATATGACGTAATGATAGTAGTAACTTTGTGTATAGATAAAGTACTAGAGTTATTTGGAATTCAATTTTACCACACGTATTCCGTTTGTTATTTTAGCTGTTGAAGAAAACGTAGTCGCGGTTTGAAACAGAATATTTGCTCTTTATTTTCGCGCAGAACAAAGTAACATGAACAAAGTCATAACTGAAATACAAAAAAGGCAATACACTCTACGTTATAAGCGTCCATAGCAACCAACTCATTTATTCTAATTAATGACTTTCAACATATTCCATAAGTAATGAATAATTGCTTACAAAAGAAAGAAGCAAGGGAATTTGTTGTGATGTATACACTTTCGTTTCATTAAGGAACGACAGTTGCCACAGATATCTAGGACTTCATTTATAGATTATATGAAACAACCAGTATCAGCTAGTTGTTTCGAATATTCATTATTACAGTATCCACGCAGATTATTTGCATATTTTTCTGAAGACCATTCATTGTTAAATTCGTTGTTACGTATTTCACGGCATGTTTACGAAATAGAACAAACGCACTTTTTAGACGGAGCACTTTTACATGTGCACAACTCTAAACATTGCAGAATATACCTCTGTTTAATTAACAATGGTGCCTGAAACCCTTTTAGGATCCAAGGCTAAAAAAAATTGTAGTGGTGGGATTCGAATTACCAACCATGTGCTTCACAACCAAGCACTCTGCCCACTACACTGCGGCGGACAGTAACGAAATGGCATCTTAATTCTCGTACTTTTGATGGCAGTCGTTAACTGCTAATATGTCATTTTAGATACAAGATTATAATTTATCGTACTAAATGTAGAGAGCAAGATGGCGTATAGCAGAGAGTTCTGGGTGAGGAATGTCACGTGACATTTCCTAACGCCTCGTTCACGTAAGACAAGTGACGCTCAAGATCGCCGTTATTTTTTCAAATCTCTCTGTAACGGTGCGATGTATGAAAAAAGATAAGAGAGCAAAGTTTTCTCCTCTACAAATTCGAGTATTCGGTGTTCGTGTCAGATGAACGGTTAAGCCGTTGTTTTCATTTAAATTTTGAGCTATCAAAAGGAGATCGCAAAGGCCCACTTTTAGTGTTACTACCGTAACCTAAAGTGGGCCAAAATATTTACTTGCATAACGGAAGGCAAGACATAGAATCGAATTATCCTCGCTAAGTAATGTCCTGCTGTAGAGTCAATTTGTAAAGCTTCGTCTTAGACACGTTGTATTTATTATGATAAACAACGAATTGCGCAACTTAATTTTAATATAAAATAGGTTGTACTTTTATTAGGCCTATGATTTGTATTAGGAAACCCTTGTTTTCAAACATGCACTGGGCTGGTTGTTTTACGATGCAACTTCATTCTACCCTGACGGCAACCTCCTGAATAACACTTTGCGAACCCCCTGGGCTCGCGACGCCCGGTTTGAAACACACTGATTTAAAACAGACAACATAGTTGCATGAATAAATTTATTGTCAACAGGTACACCAATGTTTGAGGTACGGTTCGACATCGTCATGAAAAACGTTAGACACTTGTCATATCGTAGGAGCTAATTATGTCTTTCGCAGACGTAGAAGTCTGCCGCCTCTGAATGGAACCACTGTGTAATAGTCGTGTTCAGCTCTTACAATGAAACAATTCGGAAACTGCGCCATGCCTTTAGAACTTCAGGCGTGGAATACTAGCCGCAGGTTTTGTGCTGATCCATGAAAATGCTCGTCCTCATACGGCCCGGCGCACGGCAATTGTTTCGCAGAAGTCAAGCATACAGTCCTGATCCTTACGTCGTTGTGATAACGACGAAAAGCTCAAGACGACTGTCACACGCTCACGCTGGTTCCATTCATAGTCTGCAGACTTCTACACAGGAATACAAATGTTGATCCCACGATATAACTGTCTCGATTCCTTTGGTGACTATCTCGACAAATAGCTCAAACATTGCTGGACTTTCTGCCAATAAAGTTTTTCATGTAACTATTATGTCCAGCTTTTTTTCTTTTTTTTAAAAAAAAAGAAAGGGAAATTTACTTTCTGAATGCGCCTCGTGGTATCATAATTATGAAAACAAGAAGGCCCAAAACAAAAGACCGCTGCTTTTTCAAAATTCTCAAACGGAAACGCTTAATACGGTTTGTGATGCGAAAACCCGGATTTGAGTCACAGTAATTAACAATTACGACAATGTGGAGATTTACCATAATGCCACAGTATTGTTTTTTATCACTGTGGTTGTCGGAGCATTGCGTATACCGGCACAGCTTTAGTATAAAAAAAAGTTCCCGACTTTAATTGGCAATGTTATTCGGACTTTTCGAAATTAACGACTGCTTCTGTAAACGTTAATTAGTTCACTTTTTTGCTACAGCTTTGGATTACCGTTACATGAGCTTCGAAATATGCGTTTGACAATCTCCTTTTAAACTGTAAAATGTTATTAAATGCTCCTGGATATGATAATTTCATTTTCAATATGTGCCCATTAAAAAGATTTAAAAAACTTTTCTGAGTCTGCAACTGTTGTATTCCGTGTCATCATTTTTCCTATTTTTTGATTATCTTAAGAAACTATTTTGCATATGAATCGCTAATGACCACGGTGTATTGTAGGCTAAATACAAATGTGGCAAATACCCGTGGAATCAGGCTTTCAAAAATTTTGTAAACCCAAGAGAGCAAAGTGCTAAGGTCGTTGTTCCCTAGACTTACAAATTGCTTAAATTAACTTATGCTAAAAACAACACACACACGCATGCTCAATGGAGGACTCTAATCTCCGAAGGGAGCGTTCGAATTCAGCTTTCCCCACAGCGTCTTCAATATACAGGGTAATGTATTCAAAACTGTTTTTCGAAAAATATGGAAAAATACAAATTGGATTTAAGAAAAGTTGTATTTAAAGTTGTTACCCCGAAGAGGGCCATACATTAAAAGAAAGCTTGATCCCCCTGCTGCGAGGGTGAAGGTCGGGGTGAGAGTTTAAAAATAGGAAAAGAATAATTTTTTAAACTCACAACCACCAGCTGCGAACCAATTTCCTAAACATGCAAAAACACTGGAACTGTGATTGCGACTGACTCGTTTTCTAGGGGATGATATCACACATTCGCAGCTTTCCTTCCCTGCATATGATTAACAAAACAAATTCATAATAAAATAAAGTTCATGAGAGAAAAGGGTGTACTAACTACTATTTTTGAAAACACGTGAAAGTTCACTTTATGTTGTTTATTTCACAATATTTGTTCCCTGTGGCTGTCGCGTCTGTACGTCGGTAAATTTACCAAATGAAGTTATAGCTCGTGAGCCCCCAGACAAAATGAATATTTGTCGCGAATTGTTTTCACACCATGTGCCTGTCTCAAACACCGTTTATGTTCATGCCTATGCGACGACACGTGTTACATTAACAAATCACAGTCACTTTAATTCAATGCGATGCACACCTTGTTCCACCGGCTAAATATTCACAAACACACAGTAGCACTCGATTTAACTTGGTGCAGTCTACGACGAGCACCCACACGTGGCGATTGCCACACACAAATCTCAAGTCACCACCTCGAGATCCACATGCCGACTGATGCAGAGCGACGCCGCCCGGCCAGCCACACCACGTGGTCCCGAGTCCTCACTGCGCGCGCGCCAAAAGCTCAACTGCCGGGGTTTTTTCCCCTACGTCATCAACTTCCCCATGTGAACTGTTCTAACCGATTTGCCAACGTACAGCGCTCAGCCAATACATTTCTAAAACTTTACTTAAAATCAAAATAATTACACTACACATTAAACCAATATTTTCTTACGTTTTTATATTAGTATAAACATCCTTTGTACTGTTTATCTTAATCGTGCAATTTATTATATCACAGATAACTGATTTAACTGAATATTTCAAGGTAAAATACAAAAGATTGATTGAAAATAAAATGAAAAATAGTTAATATATTATTTTTATAAACAAACATTGCCATGCTAGTTGTGTAACTGTCTTGTCTCCGTTGGTAATTTATTACTTTTCATTGTCAATTAAACATATTACGTTAGATGTGACTATATCAGCTAATGTATTGTTTATTTATCAACAGGCTATTTTGTAATGAGGGCCTTAAAGGTTCCTAACTGCATCGTATTACTTCAAATGCCAGTAGTATTACAATATTTGTGCACTGCACTGTGCCTGGCACTCGCCATTGTCCCTCTCTCCCCTCACCGGAAACGAACTGGAAAATCCTAAGTTGGAACAAGCCACCAACATCGGCCTGCTCGCTGGCCTCCCGTCAGCTACAAGCACACAGCAAATCTCAACGTGGAGAATTTCTACCTATGGCCTAACTATAAATGTTGTCACCCAACTGTGTACATACATTGCTACCATAATTAATAAGATTAAAATTGTGTAACATTTAGTGCATTGGCATGGTCAATGTTTGCAGTGAACTTCATACTGTTTAATTATCAAATGCTATTAATTACCAGTATTTCTATTGGGCGGTAATCTCACACTGCATCACCCCCGGGGCCGAGAGAGGACACTTTTAAATCTTAAATAGGAACCGCTATTTCTTATTGCAGATTTTATTATCCGTGAAAAAATTTCTAACTTTTGTATGAAATTTTTTTTTAATTTCGGGATAGATGGCCCTATGACTGAGGCGCTCAGTCACAGTCTGCACGGCCACTACGGTCGGGGATTCGAATCTCCCCTCGGGCATGGATATTTGTGCCATCCTTAGTATTAGTTAGTTCATAATTAGTTTGTAAGTTTAAGGACTGATTACCCCATAGTTAAGTCCCATAACCTGTACAAACTTCTGAACATCTGGCCCTATGATCGAAAAAAGTAAAAACGAGTTGAAAATTGTTGAATAACGGTACATCTCGACAAATAGACGTCTGACTTTTTCTAGGCTCAACACTTCCAGTTACAGCAAATAGTTGCACAATTCTGCGAAATGTCGTTGGAGAAGGAACCTTACCATCAGGGAACAGATTAACATACCTTTCACTACGGTCGGGGGTTCGAATCCCCCCTCGGGCATGAATATTTGTGCCGTCCTAGTTCGTAAGTAGTTCATAAGTAGTTTGTAAGTTTAGGGACTGATGACCCCGTAGTTAAGTCCCATAAGCTTGACAAACATTTGAACATTTAGAACATACCTTTGACGAGTTTCTTCAACATATCTATAAGACTCAAAGTACGAGAAAATTTGTTTATTTAATAGTGACTGAGCTACATCTGTAATTAATTAATAGGCTACATCTACTAGGTTACAAATGAAGTAGTAATTATACATCCATATATACATTCATAATTTTCAAATGTCACAAGTCGTCATTGTCGATAGCATGCTGCTCTCCAGTGCTCGATACACTTTACTGCAGCGTCGTTGGCCAGCCACAGGTCTTGAAAAGCGCACGGCGCCGGCAAGGATGGACAGCTCAGTAGGTGTGTCACCGTTTGTTTTTCTCCACTTTCGCAGGGCTCTTCTTCTGCGTATCCCCACATGAACAGATTATCCTTCGATCTTCCCACTCGACACCTAAATCTATTTACGTTCTTCCAAACTCTCCATTTCAGTTGTGGTCCAGCCGGAAGTTTTTCTTCTATTATCCAACATTGCAAGCTGCATTTTTCCAGTTTCTGTTTCCACATCGATTCCCTGGTTGTACATTGATTTTCATTTAGTGATCGTTCAAATTTAATGAAATCATTCCTCGATTTTAGTCTTGCCACCACTGGCTGATGTCCGAACAGGGGATGTCTTCTGTCCTCGCACTGTCTGCTTCTTTGTCATCGCCAACGTTTGCCATCTGATCTGGAGGGTGGGAGGTGGCGAGTGGGGTGAGGGGCTATTCCAGAATATATATAAAGGTGATCACGGTTTGTAGGCTTCAGGCATCCCGTAATTAATCAACATGAATCATTCAATGCTGCATCTAGCTTGTGGGCGTGCGTCGATCTCCTTCATACGGGGCACGCATATTGAGCAGGAGCAAAACACAATGCCATTGATGATGAACGTAGAATTTCAGGATTTTCTCCCCAGTGTAAGGTGGTAAGTTTGAGGATTAAACCGTTCCGTGTGCTGATTTCCGCTATCGTTCTTTCTACAAGTTTCTTGTAGGACAATGGGTTTGGGCAATGTTGAAGTTTAACTAAGTTCCATTACTCAGTTCTTATTACTCAGATGAAATAAACAAGCCTGCGTCTTTGCTGTATTTGGTCGAAACTGGTGCCCGTTGTAATAAGCACTAAGAATTTCTAGGGCATCTGTTAGGTTTCTCTCTATGTGATTGATTGATCTGGATTGGACGGCAATGGCTACATCATCAGCACAGATAAAACTTCTTGTGTTTGCAATTTTTTATATGGTATCTGTTCTTTTCGGACATGTCCGAAAGAACAGACACCATTAGTTGACACTAACGGCCGTAAATTCGAGAAATCGAAATACTTATACATTTAGACCGTTTCAGGGCGTTGAAATAAACTCACCCGACGAAGTTGAAAATTTGTGCTGGTCCGGGATTCGAACCCGGATTTCTCGCTTTGGCCCAGTGGTGATGTTAACCAATTGGGCTATCTAGGCACGCTTCCCTTCCAACCCAAATTCTCAACTTCTAGTCCCCTCTACTGGATTCCCACAAGGGACGCATTCAAACACTCGATCCCTTGCGGGAATCCAGTACAGACTGCGAGGAAGAGGAATCAGTGTAGAGGGAGCTAGAAATTGAGAATTTGAGTTGGAAGGGAAGTGTGCCTGGTTAGCCTAATTGTTTAAGACCACCACTGGCCCAAAGCGGGAAATCCGGGTTCGAATCCCGGTCCAGCACAAATTTTTACTTCGTGGTTGAATTTATTTCAACGTCCTAAAACGGTCTAAATGTTTAAATATTTCGAGTTCTCTTATTTGGTCCAACTGGTTGGTTATTTGTCTGCAGTTTGAAAAGTAGAGGGTACAAAACACTATCATTTGGGAGCCAATTCTTCTGGTTCCTACAACGACTTCTTTGCTGTTGAAATTCCAAATAGTATCTTCTGTTGGAGATCAGTGATCTCACAACTTCAGTAAGATGGTAGTTTCCCGTCTTTTTGAAAAAAAAAAATCCAGGACGATTTTATGGTTTATCATATAGTATGCTGCTGATAGGTCGACGAACACCACACCAATTTTCACCCTTCTCAAACCCGTCCTCTATATATTGTGTTAGGCATAGGACCTGACCAGTACAAGACTTTTAGGGTCTAAATCATGCCTGTTGTGGAATGATTTGGCTTTCTAGTTGTGGTCCTATTTTATTCAAGATAAGATGTTCGTATAGTTTGAAAGGGCAGCACAGCAGCGATATTGGACGGTAGTTCTTGGCATCATCTCTTGATTTACCTGGCTTTGGGACTGCTACTACCTTGGCCTTTAGCCATAGTTTTGGGACCGTCTTGTTAGCCCAGCAGAAGTTATAGAGTTGTCAGAGCCCTTTCTTAGCTATGGGCCCTATGTTCTGTATAAATTCATTAACGACATCATCAGGACCCGGGGTCTTTCTGGTTTACAAGGAACTGATAGCTGCTTCCAATTCCATTGAAGGAAATTGTGCATACTCTCTCTACGCCGCGGTGGAGTGACCGAGCGTTCTAAGGCGCCTTGCTGCGCAGTGCGCGGTTGCTCACCGTCGGAAGTTCGAGTCCTCCGTCGGGCACGGGTGTTTGTGTTGTCCTTAGCATAAGTTACTTTAGGTAGTTTGTAAGCCTAGGGACTGATAACCAACGTAGTTAGGTCCCTTAGATTTACAAACATTGAACAGTTGAACTCTCTACAGCCGTTAATGTCGTGGAACAATTGTGTAGAGATGTGTACAGTCCGAATCACTGAAGTATAATCAACAGTCTGACCATAGACTGAGAGCATGAGTACAATCTGTGCTTCATTTGCTTGTGGGAGGTGTCACATTATAGCATTATCAAAAATATCAAAAACTGTACCTCGATTTTCCTACTCTGATGTGTATTTGTTTGCGTTATTACCGTATTTCGACAATTTTCAAGTCATCTTTACTTTCGCCTATTACAGTGCCATCTATCATGAAACGAAAAAAATGTTTCATACAAAATTTACATATTTTGCTACGCATAATAAAATCTATAATAAAAAATAGGGGTTTCTATCTAAGATTTTAGTCACCCCCCCCCCCTTCCAACCCACGGGGTGGTGCAGGGGGTGGGGGGTCGAGCTTAATGTATGTCCCTATTCTAGGCGAAGGACATTTATATTTCTTCCAAATATTCCCGATAACAGTTATAAATGCCTCACCCCGTATACCTGCCATTAATGTTATCCACTCACACTGATGAGAATGTATTACGGAACATTGAACAAAAAGTGGATTTCATTTTTCATCCACAGATACGTTTTCAGTCTACAGTAAACTCAGTTAAAATATATGATTTCATGCACCATTCGTTTTTAACACGATAGCAGTTACTCTTTCTTGTGCTCACAATAGCACATGATATAACAATTATTATTTCTCCATCGTATTTCAAAATTATGACTGAAATAAATAAATATCGAAGAGCTGCAACTATTGAAGTGACAAAAAATCAAATGTTCAAATGTTTGTATAGCTGATGGGACTTAACTACGGGGACACCAGTCCCTAAACTCACAAACTAACTAATACTAAGGACGGCACAAATAGCCATGCCCGAGGGGGGATTCGAACCCCCGACCGTAGTGGCTGTGCAGACTGTGACTGGAGCGCCTCAATCCCCTCCTTTTTTTATTTATTCTGTGGGTAGTTATCTTTCTTGCGGACGCTGATCGTTTTTATTCGTTCTTCTTCGATGTGTTGTTGGCTCAGCTTTTTTATTACAGAGAGCGTTGAGCCCTCTGACCGAGCGCGCTGAGCCACGGCGCCCGGCGATCCCCTCGGCCACCACGGCCGGCATTAAAGTGACAAGGAAATAAGTATGTATATTGTGTATCCGCTTGTACTCACTGACGATTCTATTGGCTACGTAGTGTTTTCAAACTCAGATCGCGACGACAGCTCTTGCCAGAAACAAGACTCCCTCGCACTTCGGTTGTCATCTTCCTGACACCGTAGCCGTGAACCTTGGCGCACCACATTGGCCTCGCGCCCCTCCTGTCTAAATCATTGTTCCCGTCGGTATTTTGCTATGAAGGCCAGGAGATGGGGGGACGCTCAGTTCCCGAGGACTGATAACCGTTTCAGTTTAGTCCTTTCCTGAAACCAACAACCAACCAACTACACTGATGCCCCAATGTTTCTTTCCTCCAAGTGTCTCGGAGTCAAAACTTGCGTCAGTGTTGACATTCACGGATAGGGAAGAGGCACACGGCATTCTGCTTGATTTCACTCGAGAGCAGCAGTTTACGGGCCATCGTCTGCCTCACTTTCACAGGGTGTTCGTAAAGTCCCGTTACAAACTTCGAGGACTTGTAGAGGGGAGTGAGTGCGTAATGCTTTAATAAGGAACCCATGTCCGCAAATATTATCCAGTGACGATATGACCACTTCTTTATCTTTGACACTGTGAAACAAATGGCTTCTATTGCAAGCTCTGTTTTCTATATATTGGAAGGAGGTATTATGGACTATAACAAGAACAAACCTCCTGGAATCATGGACCCTAAATGCATACCCAGAGCTGTGAGCACTTGACCAGCAAAAGGGCCTGTTCACAATATCGAAGATAAAGACGTGCTCATAGCTCTTAAGATTTGCATTTTAGAACCAACGTTTTCCAGATACTTTTTCGTTATCTTGGCCCGTACCACATTCTCCCAAAATGTGGAAAGCAAAGAGCTTGCATTAGAATAAATTTATTTCACTACTTTAAAGTGAAAGAAGTGCTGATAGCATCACTGGACGCCGCGGTGGAGTAGCCGAGCGGTCTAAAGCGTCTTGCTGCGGAGCGCGCGGTTGCTCGCCGTGGAGGTTCGAGTCCTCCCTGGGACATGGGTTAGTTTACCTAGGTTTAAGTAGTTTGTAAGCTACGGACTGATGACCACGCAGTTTGGTCCGATAGATTTACAGACATTTGAACATTTCGTCACTGGATGACCTTTCCGGGTATGGGTTCCTTATGGAAACATTATTTACTCACTCCCCACTACAAGTTCCTGAAGTTTGTAGCGGCAATTTTCGAACACGCTGTAAAATCGCCCAGTAACACCGGCTTAAAAATACATAGGGGGAGCAGTCAAAAATGACGTACTACATTTGACAGATATCTTTTTTGTAATTGCACCCAAAGTTTTATTGGGCTTCTGAAAGTTCTCGATTAGCTAGCTTCACTTAAATACAATATCAGCAATAACAAATGGTGCTCCAAGTAATAGTGTGTTTAAACATTGAGGGGAGGCAGCTACTTCAAAAGGGGGGCACGCGAAAGGTACCTTGCTCTTCCCCTCCCCAAGACGGTCGGCGTCTCCGAAATCATCAGCAACAATACATATCTAACCTTTTTAGATACTCATCACATTCAGATACAGGACACGGTACATATCTAGTAGGCCTACGTTTTAATAACATCAAAAATGTTCAAATGTTTGTAAATCTATCGGACCAAACTGCGTGGTCATCAGTCCGTAGCTTACAAACTACTTAAACCTAGGTAAACTAACCTACGGACAAACACACACCCATGCCCCAGGGAGGACGCGAACCTCCACGGTGAGCAACCGCGCGCTCCGCAGCGAGACGCTTTAGACCGCTCGGCTACTCGACCGTTTAATAACATCCATGCAAAGTGCTAGTTGCGGAAACGGAAAATTTTGCCAGCTTTAACACCAAATTTGTAAATATAAATGAGTAAATAATTAAAAATCGAGCGCAGTAAGTCTGGGGACCGATGGCCTCAGCAAATTGGTCCCTTGGGTCGACAAACTTTTTTTTTTTTTTACGTTCGGTTGGTCATCATCTCTAAAACAATTGATATCAGCAGGAAATTAACATATACTTCATAAATAATATTTTCCGAGCCAATAAATTTTTCAGCTGCTACTGGCGGCTATTTATGCGAAATATAATATTTATTGACTTAAAGGGAGATGCACACAAACACAGTCGAAGATGTAAATTGCTGTTATTAAATCCAAACGTTAACGGCACCTGACAACATATTTTCGTAACACTCACACCGTCGCGTTCCCTCGATACTCCAAGTACAAGCAAAGGTCACATTCGTTTCTCCGATAGCACATGAATTCCCGTGAGGTGACCGCTAACAGAGAGAATATATTTTCCTTGTGGTAGACAGGAACAGCATATGGTGATCGAAGTTTCCGGCAGAAAAACTGTCTAGATGTTCCTTGCACAATTTTTATGTACTACACAAAACTGATCCTCCGTTTTTGCTGTATAATGTCTCTCCAAAATCAAAAACGCAATATTTATATGTTTTATTTATGCTTCGTCACCTGTGTGTAGAAAATGCCTGCGTATAATTATTATTTTTATTTACTCGTTCGGCATATAAAAAGTCAAATATTCTTTGGTTAATTACAATATTCTTATACAAATGTTCTAACAATACAAGGCTCTTAGAGTACTAAACTACATTACATATATTCTCAAGCCACTTTAAGGCCGAGTCACTGAGTCTGTGAATGTGTATCAAGTCACCATCATATCCGTACCCGTCACACACGAGTAAATGGTCTATTGTTTGGGTTTCACCACATTCACGTTCAGAGCTGTCTGACAGGCCCCATTTCTTCATTAATTATATCTGCCGACACCTTTTCTCACGTGGTTCAACGTTGTCCACAGTTTCCCTGGAAGATTGAATCCTTCGATCTTTTTGTTGGGGTCGTCCACCAAATTGTAGTTCTTGTGTGGACTTGTAGCCCATAGCTCTTTCCAGACTGTTTTAGAGTTGAAGTCTTGAAGCTCTTTCCAAAACGCTGTCCTGGATTTAAGCCTGTTTGTAGCTCTTAGATCTTCATGGATAGGTAGGTCCAGGTTGCCTAGGATTTTTTGGTATGTTCTTATAGCTAGCTGTGATCGCCTGATTTCAGGGGGCTCTATGTTGGCAAGGACAGGGAGCCAAGCACAAGGGGTGGCCCTGAGTGTACCTGAGATTATTCGCATAGTCTCCCTCAGCTGGACGTCCACTTTAGCTACATGTGCACTTCTCTTCCAGACTGGCGAGCAATAATCAGCTACGCTGTAGACAAGAGCTAGTCCTGATGTCCTCAAAGTGCTCGATCCACATCCCCAAATGTTCCCGCTAGTTTCGATAGGATAGCATTGCGGGATTTTAGTTTCTGTTTTGTGTCCTCTAAATGTGAGTTGTATGATGAAGTGTGATCTAACTTCACACCCAAGTATTTAGGCTTATTCTCATGTCTAATCTGCTGATCATGCTTAGAGAGCTGTAATTTTGTATGTGCTTCTATGTTGTGAAGGTGCATTATGGTGCTGGTTGTTTTGTTGGGGTTAGGGTTTAGGTGTCACTTGAGAATAATATGTGTTCAGGACTTTGAGATCTGCATTCAATGTTTCATCAAGATCGCTGAAATTTTTACTTTGATACGCGATGGCCAGATCCTCAGCGTAAGCAAATTTACGTGATTTGGTTTCTGGTAGATCAGCTATAGACAGATTGAAGAGAGCGGGTGCAAGTGCCGAGCCCTGTGGCAGACCGTTATTCAGAACCACGCTCTTGCCGTTCATGCCATGAAGAGACACCTTGATTTTTCTGCCTGTTAACATGTTCTTGAGTAACGTGTAGGTCTGTTTGCATTTAATGATTCTGATTAGCTTGATCCACTCTGTATCATAAGCTGATGTAAGTTCTGTGAGAACCAAAAATGTTCAAATGTTTGTACAGCTTATGGTACTTAACTACGGGGTCATCAGTCCCTACACTTGCAAACTACTTATGAACTAACTAACACTAAGGACGGCACAAATATCCATGCCCGAGGGGGGATTTGAACCCCCGATCGTAGTGGCCGTGCAGACCGTGACTGGAGCGCCTCAGTCCCCTCGGTCACCGCGGCCGGCTGTGAGAACCAATCCAGTTTTCATCTTGTTTTGGATCACAACAGTTTCTGCCAGCTCGAAAATGTACGGAGTTAATCTAGTCAGTTTTATTCTCTCAAATAAGTTATAGGAGGTACACAGCAGGGATATTGGTCTGTAGTTCTTTGTGTTATCTCCAGTCTTCCGTGCAGAGTTTGGCGAGACACCTTCTTCCTAGAGTTCCCAATTCCTTAAAGAATCCTGGCAGGATCTCGTCAGGTCCGGCTGCTTTTCCTTTCGTCATTAGCTTCAAGGCCTGTTAATCTCTACTGTCTCCACTTCTTTCAAATTAAAAAAAATAACTTGTACAATTGTCTGTAGAACTTATGGGACTTAACTACAGGGTTATCAGTCCCTAAGCTTACAAACTACTTATGAACTAGCTAAGACTAAGGTCGGCACAAATATCCATGCCCGAGGGGGGATTCGATCCCCCGACCGTAGTGGCCGTGCAGACCGTGACTGGAGCGCCTCAGTCCCCTCGGCCACCGCGGCCGGCCTTTCAAATTCAAATGTTTGTAAATCTATCGGACCAAACTGCGTGGTCATCAGTCCGTAGCTTACAAACTACTTAAACCTAGGCGGCCGCGGTGGCCGAGGAGACTAAGGCGCTCCAGGCACGGTCTGCACGGCCACTACGGTCGGGGGTTCGAATCCTCCCTCGGGCATGGATATTTGTGCCGTCTTTAGTCTTAGCTAGTTCATAAAATTTGTTGTTGTTGTTGGTTGTTTTAAGGGGACTAAACAGCTAGGTTATCAGTCCCCTTCATAAGTAGTTTGTAAGCTTAGGGACTGATGACCCCGTAGTTAAGTCCCATAAGTTCTACAAACATTTGAACATTTTGAAACCACCGGAGCAGCACGGGGCGCGAACAGTCGAGTGCTCCAGTCAGAGGGGCCTGCTTCATAACAAACGACATGCGTTGTGGCACAGACAAATATATACAGACGGGAAACCTCCGTAAGGGCCCGGTCGTACGCTCAGGGGTGCGGGGCGGGGGTGCTGAAGCAGTTCCGTAAGATGTCCCATGATGGCGCTGCGGTCAGAAGCAGCCCTTTAAACCGGCCAGAGCAGGCGGCAGGTAGCGGCCGATATCAGATCTGTTACGCTCAGTAGATTATCTAGGTACGAATTCTTTCCGCAAAAACTCATGAAATATTCTTTGCAACTATCATATCCGCTATTAACAAAGTTGCTGCCTTGGAGAATACTGTTTCTCACATTCCCTTGGGCGCTACTGGACCAACATTTATCTAGGACCCTCTTAACGAACTCATAACTTTTGAAGCTTTCTCCTACTCTCAATCCCCAATATAAGGTTTCTCCCTCCATTTTACTTGTAATGCGACTTATCTTTCTCTGATTGTCCAAATCTCTTGGCAACACACCCCTAACCTGAACTTTTGCATGCATACTGTCTTCTGGATCAAAACCGTGTACCCCACTTAACTTCAAAAATATGTATTTATTATCAAATTTTCCTCTGTTACAATTTGTTGAAATTTAATCTTGTAATTTTTCTTCTAACTTCCTACTCTCTTAGCGAAGATGTCAGTGCCTCTGGCTGTAAAATCACTGACCTCCTGCCGAATACCAGCCATATTATCTGATATCTCCTTAGTTTTATTTTCAACAAGATTTTACACTACATTTATCCTGCCAGATAATGTTGAAACAGTTTCTCCAAATCTAAAATCGATTCCATATTTATGGATTTCCGGACCCCACAAACGGCTTCTAATGAAATTGTGTGCTTATGGAATATCTCCCCAATTGTGCGATTGGATTCACGATTTTCTATCAGAAAGGACACAGTTCGCTGTAATTGACGGTAAGTCATCGAGTAAAACATAAGTGATACCTAGCGTTCTCCAAGGAAGCGTTATAGGTCCCCTACTCTTCCTTGTTTTTATAAACGATTTAGGAGACAATCTGAATAGCTCCCTTAGACTGTTCGTGGATGATGCTGTCGTTTATCGGTTAGTGAAGTCAACAGAGGATCAAAAGCAACTGCAAAGCGATTTAGATAAAATTTCTACATGGTGCGAAAATTGGCAATTGACAGTAAATAAAGAAAAGTGTGAAGTAATACACATGACCACTAAAAGAAATCCGTTGAACTTCAATTACGCGATAAATCAGTCAAACCTTAAGGTCGTAAATTCTACCAAATACCTAGGATTTACAATTAGAAACAACTTACACTGGAGAGAACACATAGAAAATATTGTGGGTAAAGCGAACCAAAGATTACGTTTCATTTGCAGAACGCTTCGAAGATGCACCAGCTCCACCAAAGAGACTGCCTACATCACACTTGTGCGTCCTCTCCTGGAGTACTGTTGCCCAGTGTGGGACCCTCACCAGGTGGGACAGACGGAAGATATTGAGAAGGTTCAGAGAAGGGCAGCTCCTTTTGTTTTATCACGTTACGGGGAGAGGGGGGGAAGTGTCACGGAAATGTTGCACGAATTGGGGTGGAAATTATTAAAAGAAAGACGTTATTCATTGCGGCGTGATCTGTTTGCGAAGTTTCAATCACCGACTTTTACTTCTGAATGTGAAAATATTTTGCTAGCACCCACCTACTTCGGGAGACATGACCATCCCAATAAAATCAGATCGAAAACGGAACGATTTATGTGTTATTTCTTCCCGCGCGCTATTAGAGCATGGAACGGTAGAGAAAAGTTATGAAAGTGTTTAATGAACCCTCTGCCAGGCACTTAAATGTGATTTGCAGAGTATCTATGTAGGGTGTAGATTTTATTTTCTAGTTTGGAGATCGACTCATTTTGTTTCTAGATCTCCTTACCATCATTTACTTCTTTTTTGTTGTGAAATATTTACGTAAAAACCTTGGTTTGCAATATTAGTCTCACACGTTTGTTCTCTACTATACCATTGCTTTGTTACAGCCTTCTGGTATTTCACTACACCGTCTATTCTCTCGTCTACCTTTACTAATTTGTCTTCAGTTTTCTTAAAATATTCTTCTAATTTTTTATTAGTCTCCTCAATCTACCCCTTGATTTCCTGCCTAGTATCCCTAGCCATTTTCCTATTCCTCTTTTAGTTTCTTCTATCATTTTGTTAGTGTCTTCTGTCTTACTCATCAGCATTTGAAACATTGTTTGCATACTGATGTCTGAACCCATATTACTTTGTCCCCCTTCTGTTATATTTTCATTATGCACTGTTTGTCTGATACTCTCAACTGAACTATTCGTTAGATCTTGTGTTTCTACTACTGTTTCCAGCTCCTCACTTCTCACTGTAACACTTATCCTAATTTCCGTCCCCTCTTTAGATTTTTCCAACGGAAATATGTCGTCTCCTTGATTCTCAATTTTTGAAGTTTCCTGAACTACGTTTTGCTCGACATTTTCTACATCTTCGAACATATTAGCTTTAGTTAGTATACCATTTCGGAGGAACACACAATAATGTCTTACACTCATTTTATTGAGTTTCCGGTCGACATAGTTCAGCTAGTGGCGTTGTAGTCTGGTCCTCCGTAGCACACCCCTCCTCAGCTGCTGCTTCATGCACACTGCAGGGATTGCGGGTCTCTAACAAATTCATTCCCCGCTCAAGGGATGCCAAGTGCAAGAACCCACTCCTAATGAGCAAACCTATCTTGAAACTGTGGGCGTAGTTAGGAGTCAGTAGAAGATGGTGTAGGGGGCGTGCGGATTTACCGGCCCACACTGTACATCCGGGATCTGCAAGCTAAGCTGACCCGTCTTTGAGTCAGACTTGTGAGCCGAAGTGTAGGCGTTCCTCCTACCTGTTTTGTAGGAATGCTTTCGACGACGTATCCCTTTACAGCTAGGCAGCACACTGGAGAATTGATGGAAGTGCTACGGTATTAAAAGAGCTGAAATATTAACTCGTTACGGGTAGATATTTCGTTAGAATTAAATCCGGAATGCCAATTAAGAATGGATATTCATAAGTTGTGTCGGATCGGAAGATCTAAACTGTTCGTTCACTGAGTTCACTTCAAGAAAAACTTCCGAACTCAAGAGATGCATCTGATCGGAAGACCTAAACCGTTCCGTTGGTTCACTTCTACATCTACATGGGATACTCTCCAAATCACATTTAAGTGCCTGGCAGAGGGTTCATCGAAACACCATTATAATATTTATCTCCCATTCCATTCTCGAATAGAGCGCGGGAAGAAAGAACGCCTGAATCTCTCCGTTCGAGCTCTGATTTCTCGTATTTTATTCTGATAATCATTTCTGCCCATGTAAGTGGGAGTCAACAATATATTTTCGCATTCGGAGGAGAATGTTGGCGATTGGAGTTTCGTAAGTAGCCCAGGCCGCAGCGATAAGCGCCGTTGGTGTAATGATTCCCATCCCAGATCCTGTATCATTTCCGTAACGCTGTCTCCCCTGTATCGTGACAATAAGAAACCAGCTGCCCTTCTTTGGACTCTTTCGATGTCCTTCGTCAAACCTACCTGATAAGGATCCCACACTGGGCAGCAATACTCCAAAAATGGACGGACAAGCGTAGTGTATGCAGTTACTTTTGTAGTTCTGTTGAATTTTTTAAGGGTTCTGCCAATAAAACGCAGTCTCTGGTTCGCTTTTCCCACGACATTATCTACGTGTTATTTCCAATTTAAGTCTGAAGTAATAATATTTCCTAGGTATTTTGTGGAGTTTACGGCCTTCACTTTTGATTGATTTATCTTGTAAACAAAGTTTAACGGATTTCTTTTCGTACTCATGTGGACGACTTCACACTTCTCATTATTTAGAGTCAATTGCCAATTTTTACGCCATAGTGATATCTTATTCAGATCATTCTGCAGTTGGTTTTGACCTTCAGATGATTTTACTAGACGGTAAATGACGGCGTCATCTGCAAACAACCTAAGAGAGCTACCTAGATTTTCACCTAAATCGTTTATGTAAATAAGGAACAGCAGAGGACCAATAACACTATCCTGTGGAACGTCCGATATCACCTCTGTTTTAGTCAATGCCTTACCATCGATTACTACGAACTGTGTCCTCTCTGACAGGAAATCCCCTATCCAATCGCAAATTTGTGGCGATATGCCATAAGCACTCAATTTGAATAAAGCCGTTTATGAGGTACGATGTCAAAAGCCTTCTGGAAATCAAGAAATACGGAATCGATTTGCGAACCCTTGTCGATATCAACCATCACTTTGTGTGAATTAAGAGCTAGTTACAGGGAGACTGCATGTCAGTCGGAGTTGTGTAACCTCTATTCAGGGGCGAACTAGAAGTTGAAAGTAGTTTTGAAAATATGTCATTAATAAGAGAACTTTATAAGTAAAACTACGAAAATTGGTATATGGTTTTTAAGCCAGAAATTTTTAAAAAAATGTATATATGTATTGCAGAAATTTGGAGGTTCCACCTGTAAGAGGGTGAAATAGTGGGTGAAAGTTTTTTTTTCCCTTAATAAATGACGATTAAAGCACTACGGGATTATTTTTAAAGCTACGTCAATGAGAAATTGTATCTGCCTTCTCGGTTAAAATACAGAAATAAGAATGTTATTTACGTTTTGTTGTGCTGAAATATGCTTATTCTCGCTTAGAACCAACCGTTGATGACTAACTTAAATTTGGAGAGGTTTGTTGATTTTTTACTGAAGGCGTCGTCTAAAACGCGTTTTTTCGAAATTCTTCATGGAAGGGGATTAAATAAGAGATGAAAGGCTGTTTAAAAATATGTCGCTATTTCGAGAATTTTGCAACTACAACTACATATTTTGGTAATTGTTTTCTCGATCAGGATTTTTTAAACATGCTCCAGCGTTTCTGGAAATTCGACGCATAAGAGAGTGAAGCAGTGATGAAAGTTAATTTAGAAATTAAATTTTACTTTTAAAGCTAAATCTATAACAATGTGTGTTTGGCTTTTTGATAGACACTTGTTAGTCAGTTGTTCAATCGATTTCAAAGATTGTGGTGGAAAATAGTATTTTCATTGTAACTGGGGTACCTACAATTCAATGTGTTTGACAGAGCGAGTTCGTGGCCGAAAAAACATTGTACCACAATGAAGCTTTGATGTTTATTAGTGAAAGTGTTCTGTAAGTGCTTTCATTTGATGGTACTCGAACATTAAAAATGAACTATGTAGTTAATTTGAAGTAGTTCTGTAATGAGAACTCTCTCAAAAGGAGCTGCGCGACAGAGTTTTTATTGGGCCCATCTGCACGTAGGAGAGAGGCGGCGTTTAGCAGGCGCAGGTGAGATGTGGGTGGCCCCGCGAGACGCCGCCCCTGGAGAGCAGACGCTATTACCGCGAGCACTCGGCCGCTCCATTCCCTGCCAGCCCATTCCGTGCCACGACTCCAACATTTCCGACAGTCGTTTACACCCCTTCCCGCGATGATAGGCTAATTGCAGGCACTACTGATACGTGGCTGAATCTAACGTACAGTAATCCTTTACGAGTATGCTTATACCGACAAACGTTAGACGCTGCAAGTAATGAAAGGGAAAGAAGGAAGGACGGGATCAATAATGCGTCCTATCCTCAACTGCTTCCATTCTGCTTAGGGCTCCACTCACCCTGCCTACTACGAACACCTCCACACCCTAGAACGCCACACCCTCCGCTGGCTTACTAGTATCCGCCTCCCATCCCCCACGTGGATCCTCTACGACTTGATTCCCTTTCCTCACCTTCTGACGTTCCTTGAACACCTCCGCCTCCGCTATGTGTCCCACCTCTTGCTGCATCCTAGGTCCCTGCCACGCTGATACCTCATTATCCCTCCTTCCCTTCACCTCCACACTCTCCATGTCCTCTCCAAGAGTAACTTCCGTCAACTCCCTCTCCTGGATGACGCCCTCCGTCCCGAGATCTACCCCTCCTTTCAACCTTAGTCCATCCCCATATTTGTACGTTTCCCTTCTTCCCCCCGTCTCATCCCTGTCCACTCCCTCGCTTGGCTCTCCTCTGCCAGCTCCTTCCTATGATGAGTCCTTGCGCTTTTCCCCCTTCTCCCTCTCCCCTTCCCCTCCCGTCTTTCTCCCACTGCGCTTCCCCTTCCTCTCCTTTTCCCACTGCGGAGCCTCCGGTTCGACATATTTTAACAGTGCGCCGTTTAGTGTTGTGCCAGTGTTTGTGCTTCATGCCCAAGTGGTATACCCTCGCTTGGCTCTCCTCTCCCAGCTCCTTCCTACGGTGAGTCCTTGAGCTTTCACGCCTCCTCCCTCTCCCCCTCCCCTCGCATCCTTCTCCCACTGCGCATCCCCTTCCTCCCCTTTTCCCATTGCGGGACCTCCGGTTCAACATATTTTAACAGTGCGCCATTTAGTGTTGTGCCAGTGTTTGTGCTTCATGCCCAAGTGGTATATCCCTCGCTTGGCTCTCCTCTCCCAGCTCCTTCCTATGATGTGTCCTTGCACTCCCCCCCCCCCCTCTTCCCTCTCCCCCTCCCCTTCCGTACTTCTCCCACTGCGCTTCCCTTTCCTCCCCTTTTCCCACTGCGGGGCCTCCGGTTCGACATATTTTAACAGTGCGCCGTTTACTGTTGTGCCAGTGTTTGTGCTTCGTGCCCAAGTGGTATTTTAATACTCAAGCAGCCGTCAATCAGGCAGAATATTTTTGTGCTGCACCAATGTGCTTTTAAGTACCCTGGATTTTTAACTTCTATCTCTGTGTGATTTTAACCACCGTTGCAGTTTTAATTCTGAATATGTTTTACTTCTACTTCTTCATGTCTGTTTTCTTCATTTTAATCTCCATTGTAGTTTTTAAATTCATCAAATTTTATCATCTGTCTCTGTTTTCATCACCTTGTTAACATTGTAAATACGCTCGGTTGAAGAGCAGCAATGAAGTTGTTGCCAGCCTGCCACCTCCGGTGGCCTTAAAATACAAATAAAGAAAAAAAAGTAAGGAAGATTAGGGTTAACTTCCCGTCTACATCGTGATTATTAGAGACGGAGCACACGCTAGGATTAATTTTGCCGCTACGGAATAGCCATGCGTATTGGGGCGCCGTACTGCGGTGCGCGCAGCCGTTCGCCGTCGGAGGTTCGAGTCCTCCCTTGGGCATGTTCAAAAAATGTTCAAATCTTTGTTAAGCTTATGGGACTTAACTGCGGGGTCGTCAGTCCCTAAACTTACAAACTACTTATAAACTAACTAATACTAAAGACAGCACAAACGTCCATGCACGATAGGGGATTCAAGCCCCCGACGGGGAATGGCCTCGCGCATCGGAGCATAGCGCCTCAATATGCTCGGCCACTCCACCGCGGCCCTTCGGGAATGGGTGTATGTATTGTCCTTAGGTTAGTTTAAGTTATTATTATGTCTGTTCCAAGGGAACTGACGTGGCGGTGATCCGCAGCAGAGATAAATATATCCATGTATATGCTTTGTAAATCGCGAAATTCCCCGACGTCTGTGCTCCTGTAAGATGGACAAACGATTTGCAACACATGAAAATTTGTGTCGTACTGGGACTCGAACCCGGGTCTCCCGCTTTTCGCTTGCGGTCACCTTAACCACTCGGCCACCCGTGCACGCTCCCCGGTCAGACCCAAACTTCCCATGTGTTGCACTCGCCTCTTTATCTCACATGCTCGCATACGTTATAGTGTGAGTCCCGCAAGAGGGAGAGACACAATTCTACCACCGTAAGCTTGTCAGGTGTTAATGTTTATTATTATGTATGTTCCAAGGGAACAGACGTTGGCGATGATCCGCCATTTGCGATGCATATACATGGATATATTTATCTCTGCTGCGGATCACCGGCAACGTCTGTTCCCTTGGAACATACATAATAATAAACATTAACGACTGACAAGCTTACGGTGGTAGAATTGTCTCTCTCCCTCTTGCGGGACTCACACTATAACGTGTGCGAGCATGTCAGGGAAAGAGGCAAGTGCATCACAGAAGTTTGGGTCTGGCCGGGGAGCGTGCACGGGTGGCCGAGTGGTTAAGAAAACCGCTCGCGAAAAGCGGGAAACTCGCGTTCGAGTCCCGGTCCGGCACAAATTTTCATGTGTTGCAGATCGTTTGCCCATCTTACAGGAGCAGCAGACGTCGGGAAATTTCGTGATTTGCGAAGCATATACATGAATATAGTTTAACTTAGTTTAAGTAGCTTGTAAGCTAGGAACTAATTACCAAACAGTGCAGTGCCATAGATTTACAAACATTTGAACATTTTTGATTAATTATTCTCTAAGGATGGGGAAGGAAATCGGCCGTGCAATTTGAAAGAAAGTGATTTAGGGAAATCACGGAAAACTTAAATCAGGATGACCAGTGGGGTTTGAACCGGCGTTCTCGTCAATGCGTATGTGTATTACCACTGCGCCAGCTCGCTGGCTGCAAGTAATGAGTAAGGTAGCCTATCTCGTTCAGTTATACACAGAGAGTTCTTTGCCTGAAATTGAGAATATTCAGTGAGGAACTGTGGTCGATTAACACTTGACGAAAAAGAGCACAACAGAATGTCGAAACTTTCCACAATGCATTTCAAATAGCCGCATCAACGAAACAGAACGGGACGGAACGCTACGGAACGTCAAAGTTTCTCTGGGGAAAAAAAAGTTCTGACGTTGGTGGGGAGAACGGTGTCGTCTTCTGCTAACATCGGATGTTAACCCATTTTCGTCGCACTCACTCATGTTGTAGGAGTATCTTTCGTATTTTTGTGTCGTCATTGTCTGTATCTTTTTAATATTTTGCTCTGATTTCGTGACGCATTGCAAACGTTGCACGGAGACTTCGATAATTTTGCGGAAGAGTGTTCTTCGACAACAGAGGACAGTCATTAGAAACCGATAAATTATTCATGTTTTACTATAACTGGACGGAGATAGAGCCTCCGCTTTGTACAAATAAAACCATAAAATGTATGCAACCATTTTCATTAAACAAACTTTTTAACAGTGGAAACGAGGAGTCTACTGAAGGAACTTACATTATATGTTTATTATCAAAAGAAAAATCAACGTATTAGATAAATAAACTCTGCGTATTGTTCAAATGATTCTAATTCTATGGGACTTAACTACTGTGGTTATCAGTCCCTAGGCTTAAAAACTGCTTAAACTAACCTAGGAACAACACACCGATGCCCGAGGGAGGACTCGAACCTCCGACGGGAAGCAACCGTGCACTCTACAGCAAGGCGCCTTAGAGCGCTCGGAAATTGCACCGCGGTTCTGCTTATTTCATTCTAAATGTTTGTTACTGAGATAGTAAGAATGTATTTTCCAGTTTTGAACGTGGCATCTAGGAAACAAACCTAATAGCTCTTCTTCCAATAAATTTATGTAGAGTCCACAAATTGCGTAATAAAATATTAAAAACTTTAACAGGTTTCAATATCGACTAAGGATGTCTTCATCAGACAAAAATATTAAAAAGAAAAGATTACATAAGAAGTGTTACACTTAAGTTATACGTTCTTGTTGGAGTCCTTTAGTGACATGCCGCTTCCGTTGATGCAACTTGCAACAACTTGCAACAACTAGCAATGTCTGTTGGATAAATTTATTTTATATTTTGACTATTCTTATGTTAATTTTACACGACAAGAGCAGTTATCCCTAAAGTGTAACACTTCTTATGCAGTGTTGTTTCTTTTAATATTTCTTCTGATATCGCCGGCCGCGGTGGCCGAGCAAACTGCGGCGCGCCAGTCACGGTCTGCACGGCCACTACGGTCGGGGGTTCGAATCCCCCCTTGGGGGGTTTGTAAGTTTAGGGACTGATGACCCCGAAGTTAAGTCCCATAAGCTACACAAACATTTTTTTCTTCTGATAAAGACATTCTTAGTTGATGAAAGCTGGTAAAATTGTCACTATTTTACTACGAAACTTGTGGGCTCTATAAATGTATTGGGATAAATGAATGTACTTTCGCTGAAGTAAATATTGATGTTCTGAAATGTTTCGACGACTCTTCTCTTGTAGTTAATCGTGCAAACAACACCAGTTATGAAGCCTGTTGTGACAATTAATAAATTACATCTCTGCTAGTTCCTGGAGTCTGATTCTATATTCCTACTTTCAGTATCAAGAATGATATCTTACAACAACTCAACATTCAGACGTTTCTGATTGCAATAACGCAATCCGATTTTTGACGAAGACGTTTTTCACATTGCTTGTAAAGTGTGGTCGCGCATTATCCTCTTACATTGCGGCCGTCAGTAAGTTCCGAATGTATGACAGGACAGCAGGCTCCAAGACTTCAGAGATTTACTGCTGGCTGGTCAGTGTACCGGCTATGCGTACAAAGGTGTTGTAGGAGAATACTCCAATATAACCGAGTGCAGGACCAGCATGGCAATGCAGAAGGCAACAGTTCAGCAGTCTCTCACCACGATGTCTTCAGACAATAATCCAACAATCGTGGTAGCAGGCAGAATCGGGATTAGAACGACATTGTTTTCCTACATCTACATATCTAATCCGCAATCCATCGTAAAGTACGTAGCAAAGGGTACACCGTACCACTACTAGGAATTTCCCTTTCTATTCCACTCCCACATAGAACGAGGGAAAAAAGAATTTCACTATTACTGCACCACAAAATTTAGGAATTTCGGTCTCTCCGATAAGAAGTTGCGCCAGCAAACCGGTGAAATTATCTGAGGTTATGAAGGAATGGTCAGCGGGTGTTCTGAACGTAGTGATAATGATTTGGAAGCTGGGTTTCTTCGTTTGTCTGCTAACCGAGACTAAGCATTACACGCAAGTGTTTACACGCTCGACTTCTTTGCTGTGATAAGCAGTTTTCATTGAACTAAGTTCACCTAAACAGGTTTTGTCCAATTTTTTAAGCGTGGTCTTACTGCTGCACCACTCGATCTGTCAGCAAGCCTGTATTCAAGGCAGACTTGGCGCTTACTGTGCTTCCGACGTATAGTTATTCTTCGCCTAATAGTTTCGACAGTACCTTTAATACATGATAATCAGATGAAACCCTACCAAGGCGAATCGCGATCCTCTTCTTTTTTTCCCTTCCTTTGTCAGCGACCAAGGCTGTTCTTATTCGAAATAATATTTGCATGGATGCTGTTCCAAATGGAAACTGAAAGATGTCCTGATCCTATAGTCTCGTTTATTGTCTTGTGGTCAGTGATTATCTTTGGAATATATCAAGTTATCAAAACTTTTAGAAATGAGATCATGTTTGTTGAGTGTGTGTGTGTGTGTGTGTGTGTGTGTGTGTGTGTGTGTGTTTGTGGGCATACTCCTTTGGGGAGTAATTTTGTATATTTCCGCGTGGGAATTACCGTGCGGTTCTAAGCGCCATGTGAGGAACTGCGTCGCCGTTCCCGACGGAGGTTCGAGTCGTCCCTCGGGCATCGGTTTGTGTGTTGTTCGTAAAACACGTTTAAGTTAGTTTGAGTAGTTGTAAGTCTAAGGACTGATGACCATAGTAGCTTGGTTCCATATTTTTACAAACATTTGAACTTTGTTTTTAATCTTGCATTTTAATTCTAGTTGAAATTTAACACTTATTAGCATTTTAAGCACAGCATTGTCTAAATTTTCAGTACGGCCGCTAACGACCTCCTAGAAGTATGCTCACACAATTAACACAGAACCACAATTTTTTTCGCATTACAGAGGGTGAAAAATATAGCTCCAAATCCTTATCACTACGTTCAGAATTCCCGCTGATCATTCCTTCATAACCTCAGATAATTTCACCTGTTTGGTGGCCTAACGTCTTATCGGAGAGACCGAAATTCCTAAATTTTACGGTGCAGTAATAATGAAATTCATTTATCCAAACAAGTTTAACAAGCTGCTTCATTTACAACAGTGGTTCAAAATGGCGTCCCCCAGCGTCATTGCAAGCTAGCACCGTCACACAAATTTCTGTCGTATTCGTACTAATATCTCTGGTGTCATTTTAACAGTGTCACAGACGGTGACAATTATTGCAAGAAGACCTTTTTCAGTATCGACAGGCCTCTGGTACACAAACATTTGCATAAGTGTGAACAAGATGAAATCAAGGTGGGTCTTCCTTTCTACGCTTCTGACCATCCAAAATGCAACACCAAAAAGGTCCGGTGATATCACAGCACAATATATTTTGGAGAAAACATGTTGTACAAAGATGACATGAATGAAAATACAACCCATCTGAAGCGAGGAAGATGCTGAAGTGAGTATTGAGTGTTGCTGGCTATAATAGTTTCCACAAGCTTCGTTATTGTATCATAGAGACTCTAGATACGTAATTGAGGTATAGTAGTTAATATTGCTTTCACAATTTTTTTCGGCGAAATTCGCAATCCAGCGTCTATACCTACAACTTTATCTATACTACGACAGCGATCTTACGGTGTGTGGTGAAGGGTACTTTATGTACCATTGTCATTTTATCCTCCTCCTGTTCCACAAAAATCGATTGCCAGTGAACCTCAAGTTGGGCTCTAAACTGTCTAATTTTATCCTTGTGGTCTTTTCGACAGAGATATGTTTAAGATGAAGCAATATATTGAATGACTCTTCGAGAAACGTATCCTCTTGGAACTTTGACAGTAGCTCATCAGTGATAGAAAACACCTCTCCTGCAGGGTCTGCCACTGGAATTAGCCGAACGTCTCCGTGACGCTAGCATGCTTCTAAGTAAACCTATAACGAAGCGCGCTGCTCTTCTCTGGAGCTTCTGTAACTCCTTTATCACTACAACTTTTAATACTCGAAACCTTTATCTCTTCATAAATTGGTCTAACGAGTGTTTAGTAAGCTACTTCCATTGTCGATGGACTATACCTCCTGAGAATACTTACAATGAATCGCAGTCCGGCATCATTTTATGTGGTTGTTCTACTTCAAATCTCTTCGCACGCAAACTCTCAGATAATTAATGGAATCCTACGTTTTCGTAATATGGTACATTTTTTTATATTGAGAGTCACTTGCATCGCCCTGCACCAAGGATAGGTACGCTACAGATCCTTCATCATCCCGCTAACATTTCCAGCGTTGTGGCTATTCGATATATACAGTAACATTCGCGAAAAACCTCTTCTAACTCCCATCGTTATGTACTAGCCCATTTATACATAATTTGAAAAGTAACGGCCCTATAAAACTTACTTACGGTACGCCATAAATTACTTTCACATAAAAAGACTTCTTTTCGCTAGCAACATTTCAACCCAGTCACTTAAAATGTTACGTACGCTCGTATTTTGTACATTAAGCTACTGTGCGGAACAGTATCGAAAGCCTTTCGGAAGTCAAGGAACACGACATCTATATGTGGACGAATGGAGCGAGCTGGGATTCACACAATTGTCGCCTTCGGACTCCATATTGTTTCGTACAGAGGAGATTTTCGGTCCCTAAAAATGTTATAATGCTCGAACATAACACATGATCCAAAATTCTGTATTATAATGAATTCACAGGTATTGGCTAAAAGTTCTGCACACTTGTTCGACTGCCCTTCTTCAAAGATACGTTATGTCTTAATAGTATTATGCATTATGTCTTCGGACATGTCCGAAAAGAACAAAACCATATAAATAATTGTATATCTACCGCAACAGGTAATTGGCAGTTTCATTGCGGACGCATTAATACGCTTGCGGAAATCCAGTATAGGCTGCGGGCAAGTGGAATCAAATGGTCGGGGGGCATTACAATCGTAGTGTGCTACAAGATGAGAATTTGGCTTGGAAGCGAAGCGTGCCTGGATAGCCTAATTGGTTAAAGCGACCGCTGGCCCAAAGCGGAAAATCAGGATTCGAAGCCCGGTCCAGCACAAATTTTCATCTTCGCCATTGGATTTATTTCAATGCACTGAAATGGTCGAAATGTTTAAATATTTCGAATTTGTTAAATCTAAGATTTTACACATTGTATGAACAATGATTGGACCGAATGATTCAGTGACTCTCATTCCTATGATGGAGCGGTGGTCTAAGTGATTGACTTCACTAAGAGCTTTCATCCGACATCGATCGAGATTGCAGCAACATTAGCCTAAGAAGAAAATCGATGAAACATAACTAATGTTTCTTAAGTCATATCACAAAAGCTTCGACAATTAATAGCCCCTTCAGCATTAGGGTGTATACACGAATCTGACAAAAGTCATGGGATACCTCCTGATACTGTGTCGGAACACCCTTTCCCCATCAAAACGCAGCAACTAGAAGGGCATGGCTTCAACATGCAGTACCCTACAGCAATATTGGATCAATCATATCTTTATATGTATTCATAATTGCGAAAATGTTCCGGTGAAGGTTTTAATGCACGAACTGACCTCTCGATTATGTCCCCTAAATGTTCCATGGGAACATGTCGAACATAAACTCCCGTTTATAAGAAAGGTAAAAGAACTGGCCCACATAATTACAGGCCAATATTGTTGACATCAGTTTCCTGTAGAATTTTGGAGCATATTCTAGGTTCGAATATAGTAAATTTCCTTGAGACGGATAAGCTTCTTCCTATGAATCAGCACGGGTTTAGGAAACATCGTTCGTGTGAAACTCAGCTTGCCTTCACATGATATCATCTACATCTACATCTACATAGATACTCTGCAAATCACATTTAAGTGCCTGGCAGAGGGTTCATTAACCACCTTCATAACTTTTCTCTATCGTTCCATTCTCTAATAGCGCGCGGGAAGAAAGAACACATAAATCGTTCCGTTTTCGATCTGATTTCTCTTATTTTATTGGGATGGTCATGTCTCCCTAAGTAGGTGGGTGCTAGCAAAATATTTTCACATTCAGAACTAAAAGTCGGTGATTGAAACTTCGCAAACAGATCACGCCGCAATGAATAACTTCTTTCTTTTAATGATTTCCACCCCAATTCGTGCAACATTTCCGTGACGCTTTCCCACCCGTAACGTGATAAAACAAAACGAGCTGCCCTACTCTGAACCTTCTCAATATCTTCCGTCAGTCCCACCTGGTGAGGGTCCCACAAGGGGCAACAGTACTCCAAGAGAGGACGCACAAGTGTGATGTAGGCAGTCTCTTTGGTGGAGCTGGTGCATCGTCTAAGCGTTCTGCCAATGAAACGTAACCTTTGGTTCGCCTTCCCCACAATATTTTCTGTGTGTTCTCTCCAGTCAAAGTTGTTCGTAATTGTAACTCCTAGGTATTTGGTAGAATTTAAGACCTTAAGGTTTGACTGATTTATCGCGTAATTGAAGTTCAGCGGATTTCTTTTAGTGGTCATGTGTATTACTTCACACTTTTCTTTATTTAGTGTCAACTGCCAATTTTCGCACCAAGTAGAAATTTTGTCTAAATCGCTTTGCAGTTGCTTTTGATCCTCTGTTGACTTCACTAACCGATAAACGACAGCATCATCCGCGAACAGTCTAAGGGAGCTATTCAGATTATCTCCTAAATCGTTTATAAACACGAGGAAGAGTAGGGGACCAATAACGCTTCCCTGTTGAACGCCAGATATCACTTCTGTTTTACTCGATGACTTACCGTCAATTACAACGAACTGTGTCCTTTCTGACAGGAAATCGTGAATCAAAATCAAAAATGTTCAAATGTTTGTAGAGTCTATGGGACTTAACTACGGGGTCATCAGTCCCTAAACTTACAAACTACTTATGAACTACTTACAACTAAGGACGGCACAAATATCCAAGCCCGAGGGGGGATTCGAACCCCCGACCGTAGTGGCCGTGCGGACCGTGACTGGAGCGCCTCAATCCCCTCGGCCACCGCGGCCGGCAAATCGTGAATCCAATCGCACAATTGGGGAGATATTCCATAAGCACGCAATTTCATTAGAAGCCGCTTGTGGGGTACAGTATCAAAAGCCTTCCGGAAATCCAGAAATATGGAATCGATTTGAGATCCCTTGTCGATGGCACTTAACACTTCATGTGAATAAAGGGCAAGCTGTGTTTCGCAAGGGCGATACTTTCTGAATCCGTGCTGACTATTGGTTAATAGGTCGTTCTCTTCGAGGTAGTACATAATATTCCAACAAAGTATATGTTCCAAAATCCTACTGCAAATCGACGTCATAGAGATAGGCCTGTAATTTTGGGGATCACTCCTATTGCCTTTCTTGAATATTGGAGTAATTTGGGCAACTTTCCAGTCTTTGGGTACGGATCTTTCGCTGAGTGATCGGTTGTAAATTATAGCTAAGTACGGAGCTATTGCATCAGCATACTCTGAGAGGAATCTAGTTGGTATACAATCTGGCCCGGAAGATTTATTTTTGTTTAGTGACTTAAGTTGTTTTACTACTCCAGGAACATCTACTTCTTAGTTTCGCATGCTGGCAGCTGTTCTTGGATTGAATACTGGAGTGTTCACTTCGTCTTCTTTGGTGAAAGAATTTCGGAAAGCTGTGTTTAGTAATTCTGTCTTAGCAGTACTGTCGTCGGTAGTATTACCATTGCTATCGCGTAGTGAAGGTATTGTTTGTATTTTGCCGCTAGTGTACTTCACATATGACCAGAATTTCTTTGGATTTTCTGCAAGATTACGAGACAGGATTTCGTTGTGGAAACAACTATAAGATTCTCGCATTGAAGTCCGCGCTAGGTTGCGAGTTTCAGTAAAAGATTTCCAGTCTTGCGGATTCTGTGTCTTTTTTAATTTTGCATGCGTTTTTCTTTGTTTCTGCAACAGTGATCTGACCTGTTTTGTGTACCACGGGGGTCAGCCCCCTCTTTTATTAATTTATTTGGTATAAATCTCTCGATTGCTACTGATATTATGTCTTTGAAAGTAAGCCACAACTGATCTACACTCGCATTTTTAGTTTTGAATGACTGGAGACTATCACTCAGGAAAGCGTGAAGCGAATTTTTATCTGCTTTATTGAATAGATATATTTTTCGTTTATTTTTGGTGCATTTGGGAATTTCGATATTCAGTCAAGCTACTACAACTCGATGTTCGCTAATCCCTGTATCTGTTTTGATGCTCTTTACTATCTCGGGATTATTTGTTGCTAGGAGATCAAGAGTATTTTCGCAACCACGTACTATTCTAGTGGGTTCATGAACTAACTGTTCGAAGTAGTTCTCAGAAAAAGCATTCAGAACTAGTTCGGACGATGTTTTATATTTGCCCCCGGTTTTGAATACGTAATTATGCCAACATATCGAGGGTAAATTAAAGTCGCCACCGATTATAACAGTATGCTTCGCATACCTATTTGAAATATGATTCAAGCTTTCTTTGAACATTTCTGCAACCGCATATCTTGCGAACCATGGATGAAGGGCAACTGGTAGAATGTTTTTTCTCGATTTCAAAAAGGCATTTCATGCGGTGCCACACTGCAGATTGCTAACGAAGATATGAGATATTTGTGACTGGCTCGAAGACTTCCTAAGTAACAGAACGCAATACGTTGTTCTCGACGGAGAATGTTCATCATTAGGCGTGCCCCAGGGCAGTGTGATAGGAACGCTGTTATTTTCTATCTATATAAATGATGTGATGGACAGAGTAACCTGTAATTTGCGGCTGTTTGCTGATGAAGCTATGATGTATGGTAGGGTGTCGTCCTTAATTGATTGTAATAGCATACAGAATGATTTAGACAAAATTTCTAGTTAGTGTGAAGAATGGCAGCTAGCTCTAAATGTAGAAAAATGTAAGGGGATGCACATAAGTAGGAAAAACAATTCCATAATGCTCAAATACAGCGTTATTAGTAAGCTTCTTGATGCAATCACGTCGTTCAAATGTCTAGGCGTTTAATTGCAGAGCGATATGAAATGGAAGGAACATGTTGTGTGTACCGTGGACAGCCGGCTTCGGTTTATTGGGAAAATTTTGGGAAGATGTACTTCATCTGTAAAGGAGACCGCGTATAAAACACTTGTATCACCACGTCTTTAGTACCGAGCAAGTGTTTGGGACCCGCAGAAGATCAGTGTAATGGTAGACATAGAAGCACTTCAGAGGCGAGCAGCTAGGTTCGTTACTGTTAGGTTCGACCAATGTGCGAGTGTCACGGAAATGCTCTTTGAACTCAAATGTCGATCGCTGGAGGAAAGACGACGTTCCTTAGGAGAAATTCTGTTGAGGAAATTTAGAGAGCCGGAATTTGAAGCTTTGTGTAGAACGATCTTCTTGCCACCTACTTACGTTTCGCATAAAGATGACAAAGACAAGATAAGAGAAATTACGGCTCGTACAGAGGCATATAGATATTATTTTTCCCTCGTTCTATTTGGAAGTGGAATAGGAAAGGAAATGGCTAGTAGTGGTACAGTGTACCCTCCGCATGCACTTTACGGTGGATTGCGGAGTATAGATGTAGACGTAGAACATTCAGGATGGCAAAGTCATTGTGTGTCCAGAACATTCTTCAAATCAGTCACGAACAGTTTTGGTCCTTTTACATGGCACATTGTTATCCACAAAAATTCCATCGTTGTTTCGGACGTGCATGAATGGCTGCAAATGGTGTCCATGTAACCGAATATAACCGTTTGCAGTCAATAATCGGTTCAGTTAGACCAAACAACCTAGTCCATTCCATGTAATAACAGCCACAGCTTTATCATTACCATTGTTGACAGCTTCGTTCCCTGGTTTCGTGAGGTCTGCGCCATACTCGAACTCTACCGTCATCTCTGAAATCCAAACTGCCACGCGGGAATGGCCGACCGGTTGTAGGCTCCATGTCAGGGACTGCATGGCCATTCCCGCCTTAGGTTAGAGTCCTCCCTCAGGTATGGGTATGTGTGTGTTGTTCTTAGGATAGTTTTAAGTTCATCATATTGGACAGTTTCCAGCCTCTGACCGGATTTGCTTCGAACATAAGCCTCTACATCGTCTTCTGTCTTCCCACCATCTCTCCGTCTTCACCTTGGTCCAGTCTTCTTCTTTCTTCTTTACACCATCCTCCACTCCTTTCGGCCATCTGTATCTCGGTCTTTCTCTTGGTCTCTTTCCTTCCAGTTTCATCTCATGCATCCGCCTGTGTATCCTCCTCTCCTCCATTCGTTTAATATGCCCATACCATTTCAGCCTTAATTTCTCTATCTCCTCTTGTAATTGTTCCACCTTCATTAACTCTCTGATCCTCTCATTTTCTAACCTATCTATCTTTGTCACTCCAATACTGTTCCTCAAGAATTTCAACTCACTAACTTGTAATTTGCTTTTCTCTCTTCCTTTTATAACCCAGGTTTCAGATGCATATGTCAGGATCGGGACATAGTATGACCGGTACATAACTTTTTTACTTCTTAGGTGTACATCCCTGTTCCATATCAGGCTCCTGACACTCTTTCGAAATGCTTCTGCTTTTCTCCTTCGCTCGTTTATTTCTCTGTCGTTTTCCCAATCTTCCTGTATCAGGCTTCCTAGATACTTGAAACTCTCCACTCTCCTCAATCGTTCCCCACGGATTGTTACTCCAGTTGTTCCTCTCTCTTTTGCTCTTGATGTGATAATCATCTCACTCTTGCTATTACTAAATTTCATGCCATATTCTTGTACTTGTTGTTCCCATACATCCAATTGCTCTTGCACTTTCTCCTCCTTATTCCCCCAAATCATCAGATCGTCAGCGAACACCATAACTTTCATCTTTCCTTCACCAAATACTTGTGCTACTGTACTCATTATATCACCCATCACTACAATAAAGAGTAATGGTGAAAGTGCATTTTATGTAAGTAATTTTTAAGTCAAGGGACTGACGGCCACAGTAGTTTGGTCCTACAGGATTACGAACATTTGATTTCGTTTGAAATCGAGACTCATCTACCAAGCCACGGTTTTGCAGTCGTCTTGGGTCCAGGTGATATGGTCACGAGCCTAGAACCCGGGAGAGGTACTGCAGGAGATGTGTTTTTATCAAAGACATTAGAGTCGGTCGTCTGTTGCCATAGCCCATTAACGCCAATTTGAAATGCGCTATTCTAACGGACAGTGGCGGCTGGTGCTTCAGATGACTGGGGGTTCACTTCTTTCAGTGCCGGATCTTGGTAGTAGCGCCGCCGCCGCCGCCCCCCCCCCCCCCACCCCCGTGTTCGGCGCGTCAATTTTTCGGGCCGTCCCTCCATTGCCGCTCGGCTTCCAAAGAGACAAGTTGGCGCACCTCTACGATTGGCCGGGAGAGGCACCCCGGTTTCTCCCTCCCCCCCCCCCAACCCTTTAGATATATTTTCGTTGAAAGTCCTGCAGAATGTCTTACCTCGGCTTGTTTGCTCTTGCTTCAACTCGAGGTGAGGCGTCGGCCTACCAAGCTCCTTTATTTCACACTTCGCTTCCAAGCTTACATCGAAAGAAGATGAAGCAAGAAGGGTTGCTGCCTTTCGCCTTTCCTCTCAAACAGGAAGTTACACTCACCTGCCGATCTGCTGTCCTTGCACCGTAAAGGCGTCGGACTTCTCTTGGCAGGTGTTTCGTCGCCTTGTTGAAGATTCATTAATTGAAAAGAGGACAGTAGGAAAGTTACAGAACAAATAGGCAGAATTGTGATGAAATCTGTATTCATAAAGATATGACGAATGTGAGGTAGCCCTGTTGCAGGTTTAATATTATTTCACAAATAAGATTATTTTGCCACGAAACCACCTTGCTGCAGGACAAGGAATTACTTAATAGTCAAGAAATAAGCATATTTTATACATATACATGTGGCGCCTGTTCCGAAAGAACAGACGTCACTTCTGATCGTACAGTTGTTATTCTTTAATATTCACGGAGTATATGACATCAACTGCGATTGGGCAAAGCTGAAAATGTGTACCCAGCTGGGATTCGAACCCGGGTCTCCTGTTTTCTAGGCAGTTGCGCTGATCCCTACGCCACTGGAGACACTAGTTAGTTTCATAACTACGAGTTTGAGTACTGTGAGCAGGGTGAAGCTGGGAATTTGTATCTGACGGGCGGCGTGCTTAGGTAATCCTTGCAGGTGGGGTGATCACTGTGTCCCCAGTGGTGTAGGGGTCAGCGCAACTGCCTAGAAAGCATGAGACCCGGGTTCGACTCCCGGTTGGGTACACATTTTCAGCTTTGCCCAATCGCAGTTCATGTCATATACTCCACGTATATTTTATACAGATACATTTGCAGTCCCTAGTGAGAACGGGGAGTGGTTAAATCAGAGAGAATGTTGTTAGCCATGAAATCGTAATACTAAAAGCTGAGCAAGGGCCTAACGGCCAAGCTTACCTCACTATAAACTGATTGGTAAGTGTACCGGATGCTTCCACTCGCCCATCATTGTAACAGACACGGACGGTCCTCAAGGTCACACTTTCCTAATACGGCGGTAACTTCCGTCCTAGACTGTCCGTGAGGTGGATACTTCGAAGCTCTGCAACCGAAATGGCGGTGCGTGTCTGTTCGCCGGGCACGGCACCGCAGTGTGCTTTCGCTGTTCAAAAGTAGTCCCTGTAGCCAACCTTACAGGTAGGGGAGAGAAACCGTTGACGAAGCTTAGCTCTTGCGGGCGGCACTGTGTCTCGGACACTCAGGGTGGGACACCGGTTTGAAGCGCGGGACAAAGCTGGTATGCCTCCGACACTGCGTCGTTTCCGTTTGCTTTTAAATTTAACGGCTACAGGAAGTTCTGCATTATGAGCAATTCCTAGATTAATCAAACGGGTAATGTAGAAATTACTCTGTCCCTACCATTCGTTTCTCCTCTAAGTAAGCAATCATTCTGTGATGCTCCTTGATTGGTGAAAATTAATAAATCGTTCTAAAGTAATTGATTTAATTTTGTTACTTTTTAATTAAGGACCCGTCCGGTCTGTTATTGGTATAGTGGAGTTTGTAATTTTACTGGCAACTCGAATCCGTGGTCGAAAATAACATGTTTAATTTTATTTTGCTCTGATTTCTTTCTTATGGCACATCCGTTGCGACCGTGCAGTGTGTGCCCTCAAAAGTCTGTGCGTTGCATTACGATGAAGAGACTAGCTACCTTCGGATCACGTGATACTGTAAGCAGCACCCCCTCCTAACCTTACGCATGCGCAAAAGCTGCTCTCACACACATCTTTTCAAACTGTTAATTATTTGTTACAACGAAGAGTATAAATGTCACTTACCCTCAAAATCGCCACACGTTGCAAGACATCCAAAGTATATGTGGCTAGTAACAATATAAAAGTCATTGTTGTTCCCGTATCTGTTGAATATGAGATTGGGTTTAAAAAATTGCTTACAGTCGGTCTCGAGCCCATTACCTTCGATAGTTCAGAGAGATGCCGCTAACCACACGGCTATTCTTGCAAGGTGGAGAGTAGTGACTTCATTATTAATGATCGGATCTTCTGAAGGCTTTTGCACTCGATGCGTCTTTAATTTATAGTTATCAGATATTTTAACAAATATGACGTGTTTTTGATGAATCTTCAATGCGCCAAAAACAAATATGAAGGGCGGCTGTTGCCTTTATGGAGGATTTGCGCGTGCGCTAGGCGAAGTACGCAGTAGCTCCATTGCCTTTACTTCGGGAGCTTCGAGTAGCCAGGAGCTGGTGTCTTTACTAGCTCCAACGCCAGTGGTAAAAGCGGCGTTTCCCTTCGCTCATCCCTGCCGCGGGAGCAGCCCCTATGCTGCTTCCAGGGGGTTCAGAAGTGTGTTTGAACCTCAGCCGCGCATGCGCATTGCAACGCTGCAGCCTGTATTAAGCGACCGCGCTAAGACTCGTATACGCGTCGTCTGGGCGACGTAAAACGTTTCTCATGCCATAAAAATACTTTGAATGTGCATTTAAGATGATCTGATAGAAGAACGAAACTAATAACGATAGTTTAAAAAAACTTTTTATTTTATTTATTAAGTACTTTATTTAACGACGAGCTTTTCTCCGGGGGTTCACAGAACCAGTGAAAACATAGGACGCGTCGCCACTGATAACGGATACTTTTTTCCTGTGGTTATCTCACGCATGGTTGCTTGTATGTTACTACTGACATCTCCGCGTGTACGTCGCTGTTTTCGGTCATTAATGGCAGAACGTCGGCCAATGCGGTTTCTCTTCACACTCTTCACAAAATGGATCTCGAAATATTGAATTTCCTAACGACTTCTGAAATGGGATGTCTCGTTCCTGCAGCTCCAACTATCGAAGTTGGCCGTCGCACGGCCGTAAACACGTTGGAAACTTTTTCACGTGAGTTACCAGAGTGCAACTGACTGCTTTCCCTATTCGCCACAAGTTTTACCTTGTGTTCGCTATACTACCGTTGTCAGTATATGTGCATGCCACCTCGTTGTACGTAGAAAGAGTTTCGAAAAAATATTTACATCTGCATCTACATGGGATACTCTGCAAATCACATTTACGTGCCTGGCAGAGGGTTCATCGAACGACCGTTAAACTATTTATCTCCCATTCCATTCTCGAATAGCGCGCGGTAAGAAAGAACACCTGAATCTCTCCGTTCCAGCTCTGATTTCTCGAATGTTATTCTGATGATCATTTCGACCTATGTAAATGGGAGTCTACAATATAGTTTCGTATTCGGAGGAGAATGTTGGCACTTGGAGTTTCGTAAGTAGCCCACGCCGCAGCGATAAGCGCCGTTGTTGTAATGATTCCCATCCCAAAAAAAAATGTTCAAATGTTTGTAGAGTCTATGGGACTTCACTACGGGGTCATCAGTCCCTAAACTTACAAACTACTTATGAACCACTTACAACTAAGGACGGCACAAATATCCATGCCCGAGGAGAGATTCGAACCCCCGACCGTAGAGGCCGTGCAGACCGTGACTGGAGCGCCTCAGTCCCGTCGGCCACCGCGGCCGGGTTCCCATCCCAGATACTGTATTATTTCCGTAACGCTGTCTCCCCTGTATCGTGACAATACGAAATGAGCTGCCATTCTTTGGACTCTTTCGATGTCCTCCGTCAAACCCACCTGATAAGGATCCCACACTGGGCAGCAATACTCCAAAAAAGGACGGACAAACGTAGTGTATGCAGTTTCTTTTGTAGTTCTGTTACATCTTTTAAGGGTTCTGCCAATAAAACGCAGTCTCTGATTCGCCTTTTCCACGACATTATTTACGTATTCTTTCCAGTTTAAGTCTGAAGTAATAGTAATTCCTAGGTATTTTGCGGAGTTTACGGCCTACACATTTGATTGATTTATCTTGTAAACAAAGTTTAACGGATTTCTTTTCGTACTCATGTGGATGACTTCACACTTCTCATTATCTACAGTCAATTGCCAATTTTTACACCATAGTGATATCTTATTCAGATCGTTCTGCAGTTGGTTTTGATATTCAGAAGATTTTACTAGACGGGAAACAACTTAATAGAGCTCCTTAGATTTTCCCCTAAATCGCTTATGTAAATAAGGAACAGCAGAGGACAAATAACACTACCATGTGGAACACCCGATATCACATCTGTTTTAGTCGATGCCTTACCATCGATTACTACGAACTGTGTCCTCTCTGACAGGAAATCCCCTATCCAATCACTAATTTGTGGCGATATACCGTAACCACGCAATTTGATTTAAGTAAAGAAAAAGACCGTCACAATGTAGCATACATTTCATAAATGAGAGGAGGGCAACAATCTTCTTTTCAGTGCGTATTAACATGTTAATCTATTCTAAGGCAGTAAGGCTGCGAATGAACCCGCGAGTCCATTTCCCGGGAACGCCATGACAGAGAGGCGCGGTCGCCTAGTGGTATTGATTTTTCCTTCAGTGCGCTGTGGTCGCTCGCGGACCTACTGCTTCTTGGCTCCAGACAAATTATTTTCGGCGCGCAATTTACACACAAAGGAACGAGAACGTTTTTAATGCGGCGTGTACTTGCGCTACGCTAAAGGAATCTAACAATACGCTGGGCTGGCCACTCCAGCACCTGCGGCACTCAGCTGAAACCACGGAGCAGCACTGCTCTGAAACAAAGGCGCGCGCCCTACGAACTGTCGCGCAATGAATGCCGAGACCCGTACTGCGCGCAGAAACTCGCAGATCAAAGAACAAATGCATCTACATATTTATGACCCACACACAAAGTAGGTGAAGTAGTCTTCAATCCTTAAGCGTCGTTGAGCTTTACTAGGCTTACACCTTTACGAGTTTACGTGCCTCTTACTCCCTCCGACGTGGTAATTCTTCAAGCGAGGTAGCGGGTAGACTTCAGCATAATAGTTCGCGATCGGGAGCGCTCAATTTAGTTCGCGAACTAGTTCGCTCTTTTAGTTCGTCCGCCCTCAGTGACGGCTGAGCGGCGTGGTCTGCGCGTGCAGGTGGAGGGGGAAGTTCCCCCACCTATAGTCGAGCCGCCGAAAGAACGACTCTGACAGCTAGCGGCCTAGTTGCCAATGCTGCTACGCGGCTATTTGTTGTTACGCCGTGCCAGTCGCCGGCATACGAATATAAAGTCCGAATATTTTGGAACCGTTGCTATGTACTACTAAAGCGTGAACGAACGATAACAACCACGAAGTGATGAAAAACACTCTTTTTGCAGTTAAAAAGAAAAGTTTAGAAATATATGTCGAGTTAAAGCTTCATATATTCCAGTATTCCATTAAATATAATGTATAATTTAGGTCGCTAGTTGAAGAATTTTGTTTATATATTTCATCTTCTATAGCCATTTTCCACAAACTCGGTGTTATTACTCGGACACTGTATTGTGGCAGTCTGCCGAGAGGGTAAACATATGACAACCACTTTACAAGTAGTAAAATCGCCTCTTCCAGTGAAATTATTTGTCTTCTTACATGAAAAGAAGAGCGGTTTTTCCCCCTCATTCGTTTACGGTCGCTGTCGACTGCAATTGTATAGTGTCCGAGTAATATCGTCAGATCAGTTTCGACAGCCAGTCTATTTGTCACAGAAATGACTTTCTTACGGTTAGAAGAAGAAGCCATCTCACGCACGTCTGAAATTAACGACACGTAACACGGCACGAACAAACCGGTAACGATGAACACACGACAGATGCTTTGTACTTTGTAGCGACTGAAGCATGCCACCCCGTGCGACCTTGAGTGGCTGGGTGGCAACGCGGCACCGTTACCCAGGCAACGTTTACGAATTCGAGAGCTCAGGTTGGTGGTTGAGTGTCTCCCCCCCACCCCCACACTCTGCAGCCCACGTGCGAGAACTGTCAGGGTCGTTCTTTCGGCGGCCCGACTATAGCTGCTTCATGCGCTTGCTGCTTGAGCCGCTAACGATATCACGCAAACCAAAAGAAACAGTTTGTGGATAATTTCTCGCGAGTAAATTTAGAGTTTCTCTATATCTTGGCATTATGGAAGTTATTAGTCAGATATTGCAGAGTGCAGAACACTTCAAAACAGAAATTTTTAGCACTGAACTCTGTAATCTAGCAGGCTGACGCTCACCTAGAAATGACTCAACAGCAGAAGGCAAACACGTGATTTTTAATTCTGCTACACGCTCTCTCGCTATTGCTCGTCGGTCTTCGGAAAATAATCCAACGAACTAAGAAGCGAGATACGTTTAGCATAATAGTTCGCGACCGATCGCTCATATTTTAGTTCGCGACCGATCGCGCATAATTTAGTTCACGAGCGGTAGCTCTCTTTTTAGTTCGTCCGCTCTTTTTAGTTCGTCCGCTCTTTTTTGGCTTCTGCTACCGCTACTAAAAGAGCTCTTTCTTTTTTTTATGACAGCTTTTTTATATGATGAATCAGTGTTGCCAAAGCGTGTGCTATTACCCGTATTTTTGGGCAATTTGACATCAAATACTTAGGCAAATAAACCAGTCATTTACACGAATGGGTGATGCTATGGTATTCAACTACTTTGCATACAAAGTACTCGTAGTACTTTATTTTTAAAATGGATTTCTTGTGGCAGTGAACTATGAAACTCCAGCTGAGCTGCATCTCAGCTCGAAATGGAGGTAACTGGCAGAAGGGAACCACGCGATTCTGCGCGCTCTCACGTCCTCTCGCTGTTCCCCGTCAGTCTTCGGAAAAGGAGCGGACGAACTAAGAAGCGAGGGATCTGCGAACTAGTTCGTACGCGAACTACACAAGACTAGGAGCGGGATGCTCACTGGAGGTTCGCTTTCGGGTGGACGACAATTCAAATCAGTGTCCGGAGATCCAGGTACAATTTTTCCGTGTTTTCCAGAAATCACTCCACGTAGAAGCCACAATGGTTCCTCTGAAAGAGCACGGTTGATTTACTACCCCGTCCTTGAAACTCCACAACTCGAGCGCCACCTCTAATGACCTCGATATCGACGCGACGCTAAACTCTAATCTTCCTTCATCCTTCCTTCGAACCGATAACGGGTTCATCCAACTAATTACATAGGAGGGATACACTTGAACGTTTAACCCTAATCACAGTGCACCTTCATATTTCTTACCTATATATAAAGCACTAGCCGATACCTCGGCGTTGCCCTGATGTTTATTTATTTATTCCTGCCTTATGTTAGTACTTCTATCCCTTCTCTCGCTGTCCATCTCCTTTTTTCTAAAATCATGTTATATTTATCGGAGAAGGCTGTCTTGCAGAATGTAAAAAATTATTAGTGAAGTATCGAAATAAAGAAAAATAGTAATCAAAATTCAAATGACATAAAATTCGTACGATCTCATATTTATTGAGTTATATGTTGTACAAGTCCATAATTTTTCAGGTATAAATTCATTTGTATGAGTGCTGTACGTCTGTAAAATCTGTTGCGAATACGATTAGTAGTAAGAAGTAATAGACTAAAACTTGGTGCGTGATGGAGCGGTTTTTCATTAACATTACTGTTTATGAGCTCATATCTCAGGAAGTACGTGTCGTACAGTGATACCATTTCGAAGTTACAATCAGCTATACGTCTTTATACTGCCTGTAAAAATTTTTTGCGGCTACGATTTGTAGTGTAGAAATTATAAATTGTAATGTCATATCGAATGCCTTAGTTTTAGTCCATGAACTGCGGAAAAGTAGTAAGAGAGAAACTTTTTTCTTTTCATAATTTTGTTATGGTTTTCAGCAAGAAGGAGTTGAATAAAGGTTTGAAATTATGTATAAAGTTTGCTGTGAGTCGCTAAGTAATCTCGTGCTCATATACTGTACTCATCAAGTCTCGTCGCATCATGTGGCCGTTTCTTGCAATTCCTATTGTTCATGACGTCATATCTCCTGAACGATGTGTCGTATGTGGTTCTTACCATTACAGAATTGGTACCTCACGGTGAGGAATGTGTGTACAAAATTTGTTTGAAATCGGTCCAGTGGTCTAGGAGGAAATGTGCAATATTGCTACGTAATGTAGCAGTTTTTCTAGCATCTCATTGTTTATGACGTCATATCTCGTGAACTTTGTGTTGTACGTGATCCGTACACTTACGGCGACCATCCTCGTGGATTGTAGTTAACATATGCCAAATTTCATAAAGATTGGAACAGAACTGTAGATTTGTATGTAATAAATAGATACAAACAAACAAATACAGAAACATACGGACACTGCTTTATATATACAAAAATTACAGCAGGCAATTATTACTTTCAGTTCCGTAAAAAGAAGTCTTAATTAGGACTAGGATACGATCGTGAAATATGTGCTTGTGTGCCGTCCAAGATACTCATCTTTAAAATATTGGCGTTAGAGAGGTGAAGCCGGCCGCGGTGGCCGACAGGACTGCGGCGCTCCAGTCACGGTCTGCACGGCCACTACGGTCCGGGGTTCGAATTCCCCCTCGGGCATCGATATTTGTGCCGTCATTAGTGTTAGCTAGTTCATACGTAGTTTGTAAGTTTAGGGACTGATGACCCCGTAATTACGTCCCATAAGCTATACAAACATTTGAACATTTGTGAGGTGTGAAAGTATGATAATATACATTTTTACAATATTTCAATACATCCATCTCTCTCTCTCTCTCTCTCTCTCTCTCTCTCTCTCTCTCTCTCTCTCTCTCTCTCTGTGTGTGTGTGTGTGTGTGTGTGTGTGTGTGTCTGTCTGTCTCTGTTTCTCCCCTCTCTTTACATCCACCGAGCTAGGTATAGGTAGCGCAGTGGCAATACACTCGACTCGTATCCGCGAGAACGGCAGTTCAAGCCCGCCTCCGGCCATCCTGATTTCGGATTTCCTTGATTTTTCCTAAGCACTACAGGCGAATGCCGTAATGGTTCCCTTTTCAAAAGGAGCAGCAGATTTCGCTCGTGTGGATCGTCACTAATGACCACGACGTCGACAAGAAGGATGCTACTACGGGGGGGGGGGGGGGGGGGGGGCATCAGTCCCTAAACTTACAAACTACCTATGAACTAGCTTATACTAAAGACGGCACAAACATCCATGCCCGAGGAGGATTGGAACCACCGACCGCAGCAGCCGTGCAAACTGTGGCTGACACGCCGCAGACCGCTCGGCCACCGCAGCCGGCGAAGGATGCTACTACACAAATTCTCCCACGAGCGTCGTTTCTTTTATCAGCCTCTATTAAAGACGCTAGTGCATAAAAAATTTACATCTCCGGTACAGAAAATTTTGTTTCTTATCGCTAAGGAAGAAAATGAACCACCACAAGGAACTCCACGGCACGTTAAAAATTTATTCCACATAACATTGAAGCTGAAATTCACTGAACCGCAGGTTCAGACATGATACATACCATAATGTAAGACAGCTAATTTCAGCGTCAGAGTAAAGTCTCCTTACTTTTTTAAACGGAAATGAGTGAAGGGCAAGATTTCGATAGTCGGATACAATTTGTCATGATTACTCTCCTAAAGCCAGTGAAAGATCAGCTGCATTTCAGCATTATTCGTAGTAAAGACCTTACAAACTAACTCGGAAAGTCCATAGAGGGCAAATTTGGTTCATGTAGGCAAGTATTTCATTAACTTTCCACTGCAGACCGGGAAAGTCCTGGTCCACTCTACAAAATACCGTGTTAATGGGGATGACTGTTAAAGACACGTTCTTTGACAAACACCTTGTAGGGATCTTTATATATATATATATACACGGAACACACAACACATTGTGAAGCAAATCATGTTCAGTTACATTGAACACGGGTGTTGACATCACCTGCTAATCGGTCTAAAAATGCTATTTCCGATATACTGCAAAAAAATATAGACAATATCATAGGGAAGGGGAATCAAAAGCTACGTTTGATTGGCAGAACACTTAAAAGGTTCAACGGTTCTAGTAAAGAAACTGCTTACACTAAACTTATGTGTCGTAATTTGGAGTACTATTGCGCACCCACCAAGTAGGACTAACGCAGGATATAAAGGAAGTTCAGAGAGGGGCAGTTCGTTTTGTCGTTTTGTATTATCGTGGTACAGGGGAGAGAGAGTCACGAAAATGATCAACCTGCTGGGGTGGAAATCATTAAAAGATAGGCCTTATTCGTTGCGGCAACATCTATTTGCGAAATTTCTTTCACCAATTTTCTCCTCCGAATGCGAACATATTTTGTTACCATGCACCTACTTAGGGAGACATGATCACCCCCCCACCCCCCCCCCCCCCCCCAGGGGGCTCACAGTTGTTTCGTGAGTACGTGCGCGGCGAGCACGGGGCCCAAGCTAGTGCAGTCTTCCTTCGTCCTTTCTTCCCTGGACTGTATTTCCTCTCCCTTCCCCTCCTTTCCTATCCTCCCTCCTTCCCCTCCCCACGGGGGGACTAGTGACCTAAGCAGTTTGGTTCCTCTTTCCCAATTCACCATCCAACCCAGGAATAATGATCATAATAAAATAAATCAGATCGAAAACGGAAAGATTTAGGTGTTTCGTTTTACAGCGCTCTATTAGAGAATGGAAAAGTTGAGAAATATCATAAAAGCGATTCGACGAACCATCTGCCATGCACTTAAAAGTGATTTGCAATATATTTATGTAGATGTTCAAATGTTTGTAAAGTTATGGGACCTAACTGCAGTGGTCATCGGTCCCTAAACTTACAAACTGCTGAAACTAACTTATCCTAAGAACAAAACAAACACCCATGCCTGTAGGAGGATTCGAACCTCCGACGTGAAACGGCCGCGCGCACCGTAGTAGGACGCCTCAGTGCACACGGCTATTCCGCCGCTGCTTTATGTAGATGTATATACGGGATGTTTCACTAAGTGTGTTTGCCTCTATAACTTATCAAACAATAGGTGACGGGAAATTTTAATGCGGTAGGTCAACACAAGAAATGTTACACTTTCTGCGGAGCTATGAATATAGTTTATTGTATCATTTTTCAAAGAGTTACAGCACAAAGATATAATTTTTTAAATGAAACAATAGTTTTTTCTATCGTGCATTGGAATCGTTGAAACCAGCTGCGTCCAAATCAATTTAAACTACATTCCTATCACTGTTAGTTTGGGAGCTACAGCCCTTAAAAGTTTCAGGGGCAGATACCACACGCTGTACATAATACATGGATGTGTGGTGGGGTTGGGGCGCCATGGTCCTCATTCATGGCCCACAAGGTCGCCCGATTTAACACCAGTAGATTTCTTTTTATGGGGATATGTAAAGGATCGTGTTTATGTCACTGAGCCCACATCCCCAGATGATCTAAAACGGCGCATCGAGGACGCATGTCGCTCCGTCACACCGGCGATGTTACATCTCGTCCGCAGATCCTTTCGACGGCGCATTACATTATGCATTGAGTAACATGGACACACATTTGAACATCTCATGTAAATCAACTTCCCACCGCCATAACATCCATCACCCACCACATAGCCATGTATTATGTACAGTGTGTGGTATCTGCCCCTGAAACTTTGAAGGGTTGTAGCTCCCAAATTAACAGTAATAGGAATGTAGTTTAAATTGATTTGGACGCAGCTGGTTTCAACGATTCCAATGCACGATAGAAAAAAACTATTGTTCCATTTAAAAAATTATATCTTTGTGGTGTAACTCTTTGGAAAATGATACAATAAACTATGTTCATAGCTCCGCAGAAAGTGTAACATTTCTTGTGTTGAGCTACCGCATTAAAATTTCCCGTCACCTATTATTTTATAAGTTACAGAGGCAAACACACTTAGTGAAACACCCTGTATAGCCAACGCCTGCACCGGTTCTCGCTAGATCACCGAAGTTGAGCTCTGTCGGCGTTTGCTAGAACTTGGACGGGTCACAGTCCGGGTCTTTTCAGAGCTGTTTTCAAGTGGGGTGCGCTTAATCCTTGTAATACCCGTTGAAGAGCTACATGATTGAGAAATAGCTGTTCCGGTCTCGAAAACAGACACAACGTCCAGGAGTTTGGGGCTCGGACCGCGTCCGCTTCCATGACACATCCGTTAATGCAACGGTTACCAGTAGGAACAATTTGTGTATTTCGAGGTCTGTAGTACGGAGTTTATAGTGTACAGCTTTTATTTCCGATTATTTTCTAAATTGTAGCCTCGGAGTTTCATTTTAATTATCACTCTGTTTTCTACGAGTCACATGACTACGACCCATCATCTGCAGTTTACACTTAAAAGACCACATAGCTGATTTAAATAAATAAAAAGATACTTTTCGAACCACCTTCCTATTTTCCATCCTGTGAGACCTACAGTTGAGGGATATCATTCTGTAATTTAAAGAACTCATGAGAATATAGGCGTCACACACAGTGACAAATTTACATTATTGCTTCACCTGAAAGACCTAAGCCCTGAGAGGCATAAGAGGTCTGAATGGGAAGAATCAAGGTGTGTTAGTGGATCCGGGGTGAACGATTGTTTATGCTTGTTTCTATATTACTGGAGTTTGGGTTGTATACAATGTATAAATATAACTTTTACCTTCATCCCTCAGTGTACGAGTCACGATGAATGAGTCACGTTAGCTACTGGAGCTTAGATATAGAGATTGACTCTAAATAATGAGAAGTGTGAAGTCATCCACATGAGTACGAAAACAAATCCGTTAAACTTTGTTTACAAGATAAATCAATCAAAAGTGAAGGCCGTAAACTCCACAAAATACCAAGGAATTACTATTACTTTAGACTTAATCTGGAAAAAACACGTAGATAAGGTCGTGGGAAAGGAGAACCAGAGACTGCGTTTTATTGGCAGACCCCTTAAAAGATATAACAGAACTACAAAAGAAACTGTATACACTACGTTTGTCCGTCCATTTTTGGAGTATTGCAGCCCAGTTTGGGATCCTTATCAGGTGGGTTTGACGGAGGACATCGAAAGAGTCCAAAGAAGGGCAGCTCGTTTCGTATTGTCACGATACAGGGGAGACAGCGTTACGGAAATGATACAGGATCTGGGATGGGAGTCATTACAACAACGGCGCTTATCGCTGCGGCTTGGGCTACTTACGAAACTCCAATCGCCAACATTCTCCTTCGAATGCGAAAATATATTGTTGACTCCAACTTACATAGGTAGAAACGATCATCAGAATAAAATACGAGAAATCAGAGCTCGAACGGAGAGATTCAGGTGTTCTTTCTTCCCGCGTGCTATTCGAGAATGGAATGGGAGATAAACAGTATAACGGTGGTTCGATGAACCCTCTGCCAGGCACTTAAATGTGATTTGCAGAGTATCCCATGTAGATGTAGATATAGATGTAGAAACTTGTCATCTGCCTGCTCATGGTATAGAAAGATTGCAAGATGAGATAACCTCACAGTCACCTGCTATCGCTACTATTTACCAACTCATCTTTGAAGGAGGTACATTAGCTGCCCATGATCCTGTGAGGTGACAATAGCCTCATTACATCGTGGCGGACCACCTTTTAGACATGGAGAAACGGAACATGGCATGAATTGAACAGGTCCTTGCAAGTTCTCTGTAGTGATATGGAGTCATGCGGCATTCTAAAAACATTGACGGTTCAGGATTTTGTATACAAACTGACCTCTCGTCACATATATGTTCGAGGAGATTCATGTTGGGCGATCTGGGTGGCCAATTCATTCTGTGAAATTGTCCAGGATGTTCTTCAAACTTCAAATTTCGCATAGTGACTTGGATCAATTTCATCCATAAAAATTACATCGTTGTTGGGGTGCATGAAGTCACTGAATGTCTGAAAATGGTCTCCAAATAGCCGAACATAGACATTTCCAGTCAATGGTCGGTTCAGGTGGACAAGAGGATCCAGTCCATTGTATGTAAAAACAGCCCACGCGAAAACGGAGCCGCGCGGGAGTAGCCGAGCGATCTGGAGCGTCACGTTGCGGATCGCGCGGCCTCCTGCGTCGGTGGTTCGAATCCTCCCTCGAGCATGGATGTTTGTACTGTCTTTAGTATACGTTAGTTCATAAGTAGTTTGTAAGTTTAAGGACTGATGACCCTGCAGTTAAGTCCCATAAGCTTTACAAACATTAGATTTTTGCGATAATGAAGCCGCCATAAACTTACACAGTACATTGTTCACAACTTGGGACCATGGCTTACTTGGATCTGCGCTACACTCAAACCCTACCATCGGGTCTTACCAACTGAAATCGGGAATCATCTGATTAAGTCATAGTTTTCCAGTTGTCTAGCGTCCACCAAATATAGGCACGAGTACACGAGAGGCGCTACACGGGATGTCGTGCTGTTTGGAAAGGCTCTCGGGTCAGTCGTCTGCTGCCATGGCCCATTTAACGCTAAACTGTGCCACACTGTCATATCGGATATGTCCGTCGCATGCCCCACACGCAGTATTGCTTATACGTTAGTATCAGCTACTCTACTCAAAAGCCGGCCACAGTTGCCGAGCGGTCTGCGGCGCGCCAGTCACAGTCTTCACGGCCACTACCGTCGGGGGTTCAAATCCCCCCTCGGGCATGGATGTATGTGTCGTCTTTAGCATAAGGTAGTTCATAAGTTGTTTGTAAGTTTAGGGACTGATGACCCCGCAGTTAAGTCCATTAAGCTTAACGAACATTGGAACATTTGAACTCTACTCAAACTGTGATGCTTTCGGTCGTTAACTGCGGGCCGTCCGGTCAGTACCTTCTCCGTCGTGTGTGGCAAAGCGCGAAATTTGGTATTCTCGGTACACTAATGAGGATCTCGGAGTATTGAATTCCCTAACGATTTCAGAAATCGAATGTCTAATACGCATGGCTACAGCTACCATTGCCCGTTCAGAATCAGGTAATTAGCGTCAGGCGGCAATAACTACATGGAAAACCTCTTGACATAAATCAACGGAATGCAAATGGCAGCTCTGTTAATGCATCACCCTTTCATACCTTGTGCACGTGCTATTAACGCTATCCGTATCTGCGTATATTGATTTTCCGTGATTTTTGTCACCCAGGTGTATGTTGGGGTCCTGGGGAAATCAGATGTGGTCAAACAGAGGTTGGAAAACATCACTGTCCTGACACAAGGCTCGAAGACATTTAAATCATGGTTACTTATACAGTTTACGTTTATTTCAGATTTTAGGGGGTACAAAACGTAATGAACTTTATACTACATTTTAAGAAACAAATATATTTTAAGAAAGTATATAAATTTTAAGGTACTCAACACTAACAGGTTCAAACAGTGTTGGTTGTTCCAGTTAGCTGAACTGTGTCTTTTGGATACGTCTGGATTATCAGTAACCGGTCTACCTTCAAAGTTCGCTTTAAAATACGAGGGGGAGTTGGAAAATAAGTTTCCCCTGTCGACTGTGGTCAGAGTTGCGTATGAAAGGAAAAAAGTAGAATAAGACATTAAATATAAGACATATCTTTATTTTTCTACATAATTTCCAAGTACATTGAGACATTTGTTATACCGCTTTATAAGCATCAAAAAGCATTCCAGGAAAAAAAATCAGGGCGTTGCACACGGAAGAAGCGTTGAACTGCTTGTTTGACGTCAGCATTGCTTCCAAATCGCCTTCCGCCGAGTCTTCTTCAAAGCTGGAAACAGATGGAAGTCACTTGGTGCGAGATGAGGACTGTATAGCGGATGGTGTAGGCGCTCCCAACCAAGAGTTGCAATATGATTTTGCGTTTTTTCTTGGGCGACTTTTTCAAGCTTATAAAGCGGTTTGACAAATTTCTCAATGTACTTGTAAATTATGTATAAAAATAAAGATATGTCTTAATGTCTCATTCTATTTTTTTTCATTTCGTACACAACTCTTCCCACAATCGACAGGGGAAACGTTTTCTCCAACTCCCCCTTCCTATTTGCATACTGTTTCCATCTCGCCCATTCGAATTCCTAAAATAAAATAACCTTATTACTTTATCATTATAAGACCCAAATCCAAAATCAAGCCGGCCGCGGTGACCGAGGGGACTGAGGCGCTCCAGTCACGGTCTGCACGGCCACTACGGTCGGGGGTTCGAATCCCCCCTCGGGCATGGATATTTGTGACTCCTTAGTATTAGGTAGTTCATAGGTAGTTTGTAAGTTTAGGGACTGATGGCCCCGTAGTCGAGTCCCATAAGCTATACAAACATTTGAACATTTTCCAAAATCAAAGCAATATGGCATAAACACTTCCTGCTTGCGAGACAAGACTTTCTCAGTAAGCGTAGACATGCCTATATAAGTTTCCTCGCCGTGGACGACAGAAAACTCGCATTATACCACTGATGGCGAACTTCACAATAACAAAATTCCTGTATTCCCTAACTTTCTGAGCACTTTACAGGCCTTTCAACAGACTGGCTCGGAGAAAAGTGCGCTCAAAGCTTTCAGAGCATCATTTTCCTATAGCAGAGTCGGGAAGAACGTTGTAGTGTTTACCGAGTCCACATCACGTGATACACAGGGTTAGTGAATTACCTGATTCCGTAGCCAATGAGGCAAATAATTTAAAGTGTTCAATTCATTCTATCTCCCCTAAAAGAGTATGATGTCGCAGTCTTAAGAGCCGTGCCAGTCTCAGAGACTGACAAATGCTACAATCTTTCAAATCAGGAAGGCATTGGCGTACTCCTTTCTCTCCAAAGAAATGTGAAAAAAACTCTTCACTTCAAAGAAACTGCGAAACTTTTACAATTGACGGGGTGAGATTTTCCCTGCTGTCTTTTTGTGACATTAGTTTTCAAAGTTTTAGATAATGACGCGTGGGTTTATTGAACTGTTTTGAGTGGCACGTAGTTAATGATGGACCATGTAAATTACTAAATCTAAGACGTATCTTTTGTAAGACTGCTTTGGTTCGTGAAATGCAATTCTGTCGATGAACCGAAATTTGGCGCATAAAATGGTAGTTTGCAGGGAATTCAGAAAATGAAACCAGGATTTCGCAATTTGCTTTTTTTCTATCTTGTTTAGTCTTCTCCAGGTGTGGTTCACAATTAGAGCAATAAATCTTCTGAATATTAAATACAATACAGACTCTTTTTTCTTACACGAAATAAAAGACAATGAGTTTCTTCTTTGTACGCAACAGAAACGAATCATATACAACCTACTTCATACATGACTGACAACACATTACTTTCGCCCTATTGCGATGTCAATGTCTTCCAACTACCGAATTTGTCAGTTTGTCATTATTGTGTATTTGTAAAAGTAAAATTTAAAGTATGTTATTAAAGCCATTTTATATATATATATATATATATATATATATATATATATATATATATATATATATATATATAGGGTGTTTCACTAAGTGTGTTTGCCTCTGTATCTTATAAAAATAATAGGTGACGGGAAATTTTAATGCGGTAGGTCAACACAAGAAATGTTACTCTTTGGAAAATGATACAATAAACTATGTTCATAGCTCCGCAGAAAGTGTAACATTTCTTGTTGACCTACCGCATTAAAATTTCCCGTCACCTATTATTTTATAAGTTACAGAGGCAAACACACTTAGTGAAACACCCTGTATATATATGTATATATATAATCGTTCTATTTAAATTTAGAAGGATAGTAGCAACGTGCATTGTAAATTGTACGTGTGTGTTTAATAATCTTATTTAAATATATAGGTGACAGTATGTCATATAATGTGATTAAGCTGGTATATTTCCACCGGCATTTTCAGTTTTGTGTTTTAATTAAAATTTTACTTAAATCTTACTTTTAGTCTGTATATAGTATTAGTTTACTGGAAAGTATAAAAAAAATATTTTCAATAAATTCACTTTTCCTTTAGTCAGTTGCGGTACATTTCGAATTACTTGGAACTTTCGATTCTATTTCAGTTTTAGTATCCATTCTACGGTGATTATTGGTTGATTATGTGTTATAGAATTGCGTGTTCCATGATGTAATAATAGTCATCGTGGGCCAATTGCCTTTAAAAAAAAGTTTGATGTTAGCATATTTGACGTAATATTTCGATAATGTAATTTTTAATTTTCCTTACTCTAAAAATACACATTTGACTGCGATTTTTATTTTTTCTGAGAAAGTTTTGAAGTGCTTAACTGGTACTTTCAGTGATCTTCAGTTTTCGAATTTGATTTCTGTGGAAATCCATTATAAAACCACGGCTGTAGCTACATAATGACTTTACAACACGAGTTCTTTTACGCCCAGAGGACCAACCGCGATGCTATAGTCGAAGCAGAATATTCCAGTCAATTGTGTTTCATTTAACAACAAGATTGCTTTCCTACAACGAGCTACTGGCAGTCAATTTTAAGTCACATCTGGACGGATATGTGAGTTTTAAAGTTTTATGTTGTGACACGATTCATCTCCAGCTTCAGATGGCGTTGATATCAATGTGAATGAGGTTCGCTCGTTTTTTCGTGGTTTTTATATTAGTGGTCAGCAAGCCACAAAAAACTGAAAAACGGTTATGAGAATTCGTATTTTATTGTTCACTTCTAATTGACAACAGTTTTATGTGATGACGTACTTGGTTTTATAAAACGTGAGAGGACGCGCTCACGCACTCCGCGCGCGCGCGCGCGTGTGTGTGTGTGTGTGTGTGTGTGTGTGTGTGTGTGTTGTTTTTTTATATATGGAAGTACAGATGTGCACTTGAACTTTTTAATAAACACGGGAGTGTCTGTTTTTCTCGATTTTCATACTCGTAGCCACTCAAACACGTTTATCTCAAATGCATTTTTTAATTTCGTTCCGTTATTTTTAAATGAAACGTATTTAATTCGAGACAGTTTACTCCCGCTTTAACACTCTAAAGAACTTTGAAAGTCTTAGGCTAACTCTTATTATAAATTTGAATGGTCGCTTCGACGTTGAGAGTCCTTTGTACACTTACATCTCTACTTCACTAGATCATTTTATTATCATCCCTGCATTTGCGTGATCATTGGATAAGTTCCCTAGATACAGATATAATTTGCCGAATTCTAAAAATTTAATGAGGAACGCCTCATAATTTACTGCCGCTAGAGAACTAACTTTGAACGGTTTGGTGAGACACAGAAAATCTAGAATGAAGAAAATCTAGATTTTCATAGAAAATCTAAGTTGCAATACTTGCCCTGCCGGCCGTGGTGGCCGCGGGGACTGCGGCGCGTCAGGCACGGTCTGTACGGCCACTACGGTAGAGGGTTCGAATCCCCCTCGGGCATGGATATTTGTGCCGTCCTTAGTGTTAGCTAGTCCCTAAGTAGTTTGTAAGGGACTGATGACCCCGTAGTTAAGTCCCATAAGCTTTACAAACATTTGAACATTTTTTGCACCGGTTTTCAGCAGAATTCATATTCACGGTAAAGCACTTCATTAATACTTTTAAGACAAAAGTTCAGGGTGTCCCAAGGCTATATGGTCACGATTACACGTAAGTGAATAATTGCAACCGGAGTATTTTAGATAACGAACCACTGCCCGGAGAAAGTATAAGAAGTGCATATGATGGACATCTTAGTCTCACATTTATGTTTTGTAACACACTATTGTATGTAGTTATGTCTATCTTGTACTCATATAAACGTAAAAATATTTTCAATCTATAACAACCGATTTTTTATAACTAAATATGCTTCACATTTTCGTAGTATGCTTCATCCAATAGCCCCACCCCCATCTAACGATCAGCTGATGTTTCGACATTACATGAACCACTTATTTCACCTTTCTGCATTCTTCCAGTTAAGTATGAATCATTTGTGCACTGCACCACTCAAACCGTAATAATTAAGTTTATATAGAAGAATTCCATGATTTACACAATCAAAGGCCTTTGAGAGATTACAAAAAATACCAATGGGTGATGTACGGTTATTCAGAGCATTTAATATTTGATCAATGAAGACATATATTGACTTTTCTGATCGAAAGCCTTTCTGAAAACCAAACTGATATTTGGTTAGTACTTTGCTTTTACAAATATGGGAGGCTACTATTGAATACTCTACTTTATCAAAAAGTTCGATAAAGTTGTCAGAAGAGAGTTTGGACGGTATTTCTTGACATGAGATGTATCCCCTTTTGTTTATGCAATGGTTTCAAAAAAAATTCAAATGTTTGTAATCCTATGGGACCAAACTACGTTGGTCATCATTCCCTATTCTTACAAACTACTTAAACTAAGTTAAACTAACCTGAGGACGACATATACATCCATGCCCGAGGGAGGATTCAAACCTCCGACGCGGGAGGCCGCGCTATCCGTAACGTGGCGCTCCAGACCGCTCGGCTACTCCCGCGCTGCAATGGTTTAACAGTGGCATATTTCAGTGTATCAGGGAAAACACCCTGGTTCAGAGTGCTATTACATATGTGGCTGATAATCCTACTTATCTGTAGGAAACAAGCATTAAGTACCCTGCTGAAAATACTATCTATTCCGTAAGAACGTTTACTTTTCAATGGGTTTATTATTTTACTGATTTCAAAGGGAGAGGTTAGTGGAATTACAATTGTATCAGACTGTATAGGTATGGCTCCTTCTGTTAGTAGCCTTGCCTCTTCTAACGAACACCTAGATCCTATTTTCTCCACAACAGTTAGAAAATGATGATTGAAAATATTTTCAGTTTCTGACTTTACTAATCTGTAAATGCAATCATTTCATGTACTCTATGTGCACTGTTGAAAGCTCTAAGAGGCTTTACTAATTTTTATTTCTGGCCGTGTACTTCACCCGTAATGGGAAGTTGTAGAGCAGAGAATGAGAAGAAAATTTAAAGCTGCAACATCATTTAAGTGAGGTTTGATACAAGTATGGATAACATTGTGTGTGTTTCTTTTTTTTTTTTTTTTTGTGGTTTTATGGCGCACAACTTCTATGGTCATTAGCGCCCAGCCAAGAACTTAGATTCGCTATTATCTCAAAAATTAAAAAAAAAAGGTGACTGTCAGAACATCAACAAGAGGCTAAAAACGAAAGATAAAAGACAATTAAAAGGGTTAAATATCCTTCGATAAGTTGGCAAAGTTAATAAAACGCAAAACTCTAGCAGCTGCTCGTGTGTCATCAGCTAAAATTTCCTCCAGAGTAGACGGAAAGTGAAGGGCTACACGGAGATGATTAAAATTAACACAAGTCAGTAAAACATGTCGCACTGTCAGCAGTTCACCGCAGGAGCACAGCGGTGCAGGGTCGGCGGATAGCAAGTGACGGTGGCTGAAACGGCAGTAACCGATCCGCAACCGGGCCAGGGTGACCTCCTCTCGCCGAGAGGGGCGTGAAGAGGTCCTCCAAGCGGTCGGGATCGGTTTTACAGTTCGCAATTTATTGTTGTACATTGAAAACCACGCACTGTGCCATTGCGACACGATACTCCGGCGAAGAGCCCGTAGAACATCGTCCGATGGGACGCAAAAGGTAGCCATGCTAGGTAAAAGAGCTGCGGCCTTGGCTGCTATGTCGGCGGTCTCATTCCCGGGCACACCCACGTAGCCAGGGACCCACAGGAAAGAAACGTGACAGCTGTCATCTGCTAGCAACTGGAGGGAGAATTGGATCCGATACACGAGAGGATGGTTCGAGAAAGGGTCCTTAAGACTCTGCAGGGCACTAAGGGAGTCCGAACACATGGCATAGAAAGGTTGGCGGTGGCGGCAGGTGTACAAAACGGCCTGGTGGAGGGCAAAAAGCTCAGCCGTGAAATTCGAGCACCGGTCAGGGAGCTTGTATTGGAAACGGTTGTCCCCAACGACAAAGGCAGATCCGACACCGGCAGTGCTCTTGGAACCATCAGTGTAAATAAATATGGCATTATCGAACTGCGAACGGAGTTCGACAAGCCTCGAGCGGTATACCAAATCCGGAGTGCTCTCCTTGGGGAGCGAGCTAAGTTCAAGGTGAGTGTGAACCTGGGCCTGATGCCACGGTGGCAATGGGCTTTCGCTCAACCGAAAGGCGGAAGGAAGGGTAAAATCAAGCCGCTGTAGTAGGCGGCGAAACCGAACTCCAGGTGGAAGTAAGTCAATCGCAGACAACTGATATTGGCGATCGAGTGAGTCGTCAAAAAATAATCGGTAAGATGGATGGTTGGGCATCGACCGCAGGCGGCATGCGTACCGTCCCAAGAGTATGTCGCGCCGAGTGGTCAAGGGTAATACAGCAGCCTCGGCATACAGACTTTCAACAGGGCTGGTATAAAATGCACCGGTCGCCAGACGTAATCCCCGATGGTGAATAGAGTTCAGACGGCGGAGAATCGACGGCCGTGCAGAAGAGTATACAAGGCTTCTGTAGCCGAGCTTCGACTGAACAATAGCCTGGTAAAGGTGATGCAGGACGGTACGGTCCGCTCCCCATGACGTGCCACTGAGGACACGAAGATCATTAAGGGATCTGGCACAACGGGCACCCAGGTAGGACACACGTGTGGACCAGCAAAGTTTACGATCCAACATTAGCCCCAAGAATTTCGTAGTCTCCACGAAAGGGAGAGCAACAGGGCCGAGACATAGAGTTGGTGGAAGAAATTCCGTGTATCTCCAGAAGATGATGCACACCGTTTACTCAGTGGAGAATCGGAAGCCGTTTGCGATGCTCCAGGAATATAGACGGTCAAGACAGCGTTGAAGACAACGCTCCAAAAGACACGTCCGCTGGGCGCTGCAATAAATTGCGAAATCGTCTACAAAAAGGGATCCGGAAACGTCGGCTGAAAGGCAATCTACGATCGGATTGATTGCAATGGCAAAGAGAGCCACACTCAAGACGGAGCCCTGCGGTACCCCATTCTCCTGGCGGAAGGTATCTGACAAAACAGAGCCCACCCGTACTCTGAATTTGCGATCCGCCAAAAAAAGCTTGAATGAAAAGAGGAAGGCGGGCCCGAAGGCCCCATGTGTGCAATGTGCGGAGAATGCCCGCTCTCCAACAGGTATCGTATGCCTTCTCCAAGTCGAAGAACACTGCTACTGTTTGACGCTTCTTTAGAAAGTTGTTCATAATGAAGGTCGACAACGTAACGAGGTGATCAGCAGCAGAGCGGTGTCGACGAAAACCGCATTGGATATTAGTCAGGAGGCGGCGAGATTCGAGGAGCCAGGCCAACCGAGCGTTAACCATGCGTTCCATCACCTTACAGACGCAGCTCGTCAGAGAAATGGGGCGATAACTGGAAGGAAGGTGTTTGTCCTTCCCTGGTTTGGGGATGGGGACAACAATGGCTTCACGCCAACTTGTGGGAACATGACCTTCAGTCCATATGCGATTGTAGGTACTAAGAAGAAAGCACTTGCCCGTAGGAGAGAGGTTCTTCAGCATCTCAATATGAATGGAATCGGGCCCGGGAGCAGAAGATCGGGACAGGGCGAGAGCACGGTCTAGCTCCTGCATGGTGAAGGCGACGTTATAATTTTCACGATTAAAAGAGTGGAAAGAAGGCGGCCTTGCCTCCTCTACCTGTTTGCGAGGGAGAAAGACAGGGTGATAATGGGTAGAGCTCGAAACCCCCGCAAAGAAACGGCCCAATGCGTTGGAAACATCAGCGGGGTCCACGAGGACTGCGTTCTCCACGGTCAGGCCAGGAATCGGGGAGTGGACCTCGATGCCGGATAAACGGCGTAGGCCACCCCAAACAACCGTGGAGGGAGTAAAACGATTAAAAGAACTAGTAAAAGCAGTCCAGCAAGCTTTCTTGCTGTCGTTTATGATACGACGACATTGCGCTCTGATACGTTTATAATTGATGCAATTCTCCAAACTTGGGTGGCGGCGGAAGGTGCGTAAAGCACGGCGCCGGGCTCTAAGCGCGTCGCGGCAGGCTGCTGTCCACCAAGGGACCTGGACACGACGTGGAGAAGAGGAAGTACGAGGTATGGAACGTTCGGCAGCTGTGAGAATAACCTCTGTGAGGTATTCGACCTGACTGTCACAGTTGGGAAAATTCCGATCGTGAAAAACAGCCATGGAAGAATAAAGCCCCCAGTCGGCTTTAGAAATGTTCCAACTGGTGGGACGAGGAGATGGGGAATGATGCAGGAAGTGGATGATACAGGGGAAATGGTCACTCGAGTACATGTCAGAAAGTGCATACCACTCAAACCGACCGGCAAGCTGAGGAGTGCATATTGCGAGGTCTATATGGGAATAAGTGTGTGTTGTGTCTGAAAGGAAGGTCGGTGCACCGGTGTTGAGGCAGACAAGATTGAGGTGTTGGAGAATGTCCACCAAAAGGGAGCCTCTCGGACAAGGTGCCGGAGAGCCCCATAGGGGGTGGTGGGCATTAAAGTCGCCTACCAACACGAAGGGTGAAGGGAGCTGGTCAACAAGGTGTAACATATCAGCCCTAGTAAGGGCAGATGACATGGCGAATAAATATTACAGAGGGAAAAAGTAAATGTGGATAGGGTGATGCGGACGGCAACTGCTTGTAGGTGAGTATGCAATGAAATGGGATGGAAGTAGACATCGTCTCGAAGGAGCATCAGAACTACTCCATGGGCTGGGATACCTTCCACGGGTGGCAGGTCGAACCGCACAGAGGTGTAGTGTGGAAAGTCTGCACGATCACTTGGACGCAACTTAGTTTCTTGGAGGCAGACTAGAAGCGGGCAGTGCAATCGAAGGAGTAGTTTTAATTCCTCCCGATTGGAACGAATGCCGCGAATATTCCATTTAAGGAGCGCCATGATAAAAAATGAGAGAAGAAAAGAAGATAAAAAGGAACAAGCAGGTGGGGTCACCTTGACGGCCGCTGTGGACCGGACTTCGAGGGAGCACTGCTATCGCCACCTAGTGGCAAAGGGTCATTTTCCATTGGTTCGATCGACGCGTCTGCCACCTCCCGGAGTTGATCAGGAGGGGCAGCTTCCACCGCCGGTAAACGGCCGGGTGCCCGGCGGCCGCTCTTGCCCGCGCCGCGCCTGCGCAGACCACCAGCGGCTCGCTCAACGGCCCTCCGGTAGGGGGCTCTCCATGCTCACGCCGTCGACGCTCTGGTCTGCCATGACGTCACAGCAGCGGCGCCTGCGCCGTGGTAACGAGCCACCATATATATTGCGAGCAGAGAAGCAACAGCGGCCTTCCTATTAATTACGTCCGTCTCATTGCTTCCTTCCTCTCCAAACGTCCATCCTATGTCACTGTCAATAACCAAAATTCCCATTTGTTCTACCCCTCTGCCGGGGTGCCCCAGGGCTCCGTCCTTTCGCCCCTCCTCTATCTGTTATATTCAGCAGATATGCCCCGACCTCAGCCTCCTGTCCATCTTCTTCAGTATGCTGATGACACCGCCTTCCTTGCCCTTGCCCCGTCCCTTGCTCGCTCCCAACATCTCCTTCAGTCCCATCTCTCCGAATTTTCCTCCTGGTGTAACCAGTGGCTCCTTACTGTAAACCCTACAAAATCCCAGGCAATCATCATAGGTCGCACCACCCCTTCCTTTCGCCACCGAGACCTGTACCTCACCCTCCGTGGTCGCCCCATCCCGCAAACCAAGGCCCTCCGCTACCTCGGAATAACCCTCGGCAGAGACCTTTCCTGGAACCCTCACCTCAAAACCGTCCGACAAAAAGCCCTTTCCCGCGTAAACCTCTTAAAATGCCTCTCCGGCCGGACATGGGGACTAAATCCTTCCACCATCCTGTATACCTACCGTTCCTTCATGCGCCCCGTCCTTTGCTGCTTCCATCCCGCCTGGATATCCGCTCCCCCCTCCTATTATGAATCCCTCAAAATGCTCGAATGCCATGCCCTTCGCCTCGCCTACCGCATCCGCCTCCCCTCCCCCACGCGGATCCTCTACGACCTCATCCCATTCCCACACCTGGTCAAATTCCTTCAACACATCCGCCTCAAGTACATCCACCGCAAGATAGAGTCCCATAACCCACTGGTATCTCCTCTCCTCCTGGATCCCGGGCCCCTGCCACGCCTTTACCGCCACATCCCTCCCTCCCTCCCTTCACCTCCACACCCTCTACATCCTCTCCGAGGGTGGCTTCCGCCACCTACCTCTCCCTGACGGCATTCTCAAAAACCGTCCCGACATCTATCCCTCCTTCCAACTTTGACCCCTCTCTGTGGATTGCCGCCGCCTCCTCCCTCCCCCTCCCCTCCCACTCCCATCCCCCACTTGGCTCACCCCCTCCTTTCTCCACCTCCCCAGGAGCTCCTTCCGGTTTCTCCCACTGTCCCTTCCCCCACCTCCTTCCCCTTCCCCCCGCGCCTTCTCCATCCCCCCCCCCCCCCGCTTCCCCTGCAGGGCCAGTACAGTGCTGTGTTTTAAGTGTTCAGTGCTTCGTGTGTATAGTGTATCATCGCCCAAGTGTTTTTCAACTTTGCGTACACCAGTGTTCAGTGTTTTTTACCTCAATGTCACCGTCTTTGTCTCGTCGTCTGCAGTGAGTGTTTTATAGCCACCGTGGCAATGTCTTGTTTTAACGATCATGTATGTTTCTGTCCGCTGTCATAGTTTTTAACTTTCTCCCAAACTTTTCATCTTGTTATTGTAAAAGCGCCTTTTATCACCTTTCATTTTAATTTCTGTTTTGTCCATTGTGTACGTTCGCTCGGCCGTAGAGCAGCATCATTGGCTGCTGCCAGCCTGCCTTCGGGCATTAAAATTTCAATAAACGAAAAAAAAAAAAGCAACAGCGGCAGTTCACCTGAAGATGGCGAGCAGCTGTCTCGCAGAAATATTGTCCGATTATTACAATAGTATCCGACGGTACTCCCGTGAACCATTCAAGAATATGTTACGTCGGGAAAGCCTGAAACAGCATACATATAAACTGCCGATCGCGGTGGCCGAGCACTCTGCGGCGCGCCAGTCACGGTTTGCATGGCCACTACGGTCGGGGGTTCGAATACCCCCTCGGGCATGGATATTTGTGCCGTCCTTAGTATTAGCTAGTTCATAAGTAAATTTTAAGTTTAGGGAGGTTTTTTTTTTGGGGGGGGGGGGGTTAGGCCGCACAACATCTACGGTCATTAGCGCCCAGACAAGAACTTAGATTCACTACATCTCAACAAAAAAAAAATTTTGGTGACTGTCAGAAAATCAAGAAGAGGCTAAAAACGAAAGATAAAAGACAATTAAAAGGGTTAAATATCCTTCGATAAGTTGGCCAAGTTGATAAAACGCAAAACTCGAGCAGCTGCTCGTGTGTCATCAGCTAAAATTTCCTCCAGAGTAGACGGAAAGTGAAGGGCTACACGGAGATGATTAAAATTGACACAAGTCAGTAAAAAATGTCGCACTTTCAGCAGTTCACCGCAGGAGCACAGCGGTGCAGGGTCGGCGGATAGCAGGTGACGGTGGCTGAAACGGCAGTGACCGATCCGCAACCGGGCCAGAATGACCTCCTCTCGCCGAGAGGGGCGTGAGGAGGTCCTCCAAGCGGTCGGGATCGGCTTGACAGTTCGCAATTTATAGTTGTGCAGTGAAAGCCACGCACTGTGCCATGACGACACGATACTCCGGCGAAGCGCCCGTTGAACATCGTCCGATGGGACGCAAAAGGTAGCCATGCGAGGCAAAAGAGCTGCGGCCTTGGCTGCTATGTCGGCGGTCTCATTCCCGGGCACACCCACGTGGCCAGGGACCCACAGGAAAGAAACGTGACAGCTGTCATCTGCTAGCAACTGGAGGGAGAATTGGATCCGATACACGAGAGGATGGTTCGAGAAAGGGTCCTTAAGACTCTGCAGGGCACTAAGGGAGTCCGAACACATGGCATAGAAAGGTTGGCGGTGGCGGCAGGTGTACAAAACGGCCTGGTGGAGGGCAAAAAGCTCAGCCGTGAAATTCGAGCACCGGTCAGGGAACTTGTATTGGAAACGGTTGTCCCCAACGACAAAGGCAGATCCGACACCGGCAGTGCTCTTGGAACCATCAGTGTAAATAAATATGGCATTATCGAACTGCGAACGGAGTTCGACAAGCCTCGAGCGGTATACCAAATCCGGAGTGCTCTCCTTGGGGAGCGAGCTAAGTTCAAGGTGAGTGTGAACCTGGGCCTGATGCCACGGTGGCAATGGGCTTTCGCTCAACCGAAAGGTGGAAGGAAGGGTAAAATCGAGCCGCTGTAGCAGGCGGCGAAACCGAACTCCAGGTGGAAGCAAGGCAATCGCAGACAACTGATATTGGCGATCGAGTGAGTCGTCAAAAAATAATCGGTAAGATTGATGGGTGGGCATCGACCGCAGGCGGCATGCGTACCGACACAAGAGTATGTCGCGCCGAGTGGTCAAGGGTAATACAGCAGCCTCGGCATACAGACTTTCAACAGGGCTGGTATCAAATGCACCAGTCGCCAGACGTAATCCCCGATGGTGGATAGAGTTGAGACGGCGGAGAATCGACGGCGGTGCAGAAGAGTATACAAGGCTTCCGTAGTCGAGCTTCGACTGAACAATGGCCTGGTAAAGGTGAAGCAGGACGGTACGGTCCGCTCCCCATGACGTGCCACTGAGGACACGAAGAATATTAAGGGATCGGGCACAACGGGCACCCAGGTAGGACACGTGTGTGGACCAGCAAAGTTTACGATCCAACATTAGCCCCAAGAATTTCGTAGTCTCCACGAAAGGGAGAGCAACAGGGCCGAGACGTAGAGAAGGTGGAAGAAGTTCCTTGTATCTCCAGAAGTTGATGCACACCGTTTTCTCAGTGGAGAATCGGAAGCCGTTTGCGATGCTCCAGGAATATAGACGGTCAAGACAGCGTTGAAGAGAACGCTCCAAGAGACACGTCCGCTGGGCGCTGCAATAAATTGCGAAATCATCAACAAAAAGAGATCCGGAGACGTCGGCTGAAAGGCAATCTACGATCGGATTGATTGCAATGGCAAAGAGCGCCACACTCAAGACGGAGCCCTGCGGTACCCCATTCTCCTGGCGAAAGGTATCTGACAAAACAGAGCCCACCCGTACTCTGAATTTGCGATCCGCCAAAAAAAGCTTGAATGAAAAGAGGAAGGCGGGCTCGAAGGCCCCACGTGTGCAATGTGCGGAGAACGCCCGCTCTCCAACAGGTATCGTATGCCTTCTCCAAGTCGAAGAATACTGCTACTGTTTGACGCTTCTTTAGAAAGTTATTCATAACGAAGGTCGACAACGTAACGAGGTGATCAGCAGCAGAGCGGTGTCGACGAAAACCGCATTGGATATTAGTCAGGAGGCGGCGAGATTCGAGGAGCCAGACCAACCGAGCGTTAACCATGTGTTCCATCACCTTACAGACGCAGCTCGTCAGAGAAATGGGGCGATAACTGGAAGGAAGGTGTTTGTCCTTCCCTGGTTTGGGGATGGGGACAACAATGGCTTCACGCCAACTTGTGGGAACATGACCTTCAGTCCATATGCGATTGTAGGTACTAAGAAGAAAGCACTTGCCCGCAGGAGAGAGGTTCTTCAGCATCTCAATATGAATGGAATCGGGCCCGGGAGCAGAAGATCGGGACAGGGCGAGAGCACGGTCTAGCTCCTGCATGGTGAAGGCGACGTTATAATTTTCACGATTAAAATAGTGGAAAGAAGGCGGCCGTGCCTCCTCTACCTGTTTGCGAGGGAGAATGGCAGGGTGATAATCGGGGAGTGGACCTCGATGCCGGATAAACGGCGTAGGCCACCCCAAACAACCGTGGAGGGAGTAAAACGGTTAAAAGAACTAGTAAAAGCAGTCCAGCAAGCTTTCTTGCTGTCGTTTATGATACGACGACATTGCGCTCTGATACGTTTATAATTGATGCAATTCTCCAAACTTGGGTGGCGGCGGAAGGTGCGTAAAACACGGCACCGGGCTCTAAGCGCGTCGCGTCAGGCTGCAGTCCACCAAGGGACCTGGACACGACGTGGAGAAGAGGATGTACGAGGTATGGAACGTTCAGCAGCGGTGAGAATAACCTCTGTGAGGTAGTCGACCTGACTGTCACAGTTGGGAAAATTGTGATCGTGAAAAACAGCCATGGAAGAATAAAGCCCCCAGTCGGCTTGAGAAATGTTCCAACTGGTGGGACGAGGAGATGGGGAATGATGCAGGAAGTGGATGATACAAGGAAAATGGTCACTCGAGTACGTGTCAGAAAGTGCATACCACTCAAACCGACTGGCAAGCTGAGGAGTGCATATCGCAAGGTCTATGTGGGAGTAAGTATGGGTTGTGTCTGAAAGGAAGGTCGGTGCACCGGTGTTGAGGCAGACAAGATTGAGGTGTTGGAGAAGGTCCACCAAAAGGGAGGCTCTCGGACAAGGTGCCGGAGAGCCCCATAGGGGGTGGTGGGCATTAAAGTCGCCTACCAACACGAAAGGTGAAGGGAGCTGGTCAACAAGGTGTAGCACATCTGTCCTAGTAAGGGCAGATGACGATGGCGAATAGATATTACAGAGGGAAAAGGTGAATGTGGATAAAGTGATGCGGACGGCAACTGCCTGTAGGTGAGTATGCAATGAAATGGGATGGAAATAGACGTCGTCTCGAAGGAGCATCAGAACCCCTCCATGGGCTGGGATACCTTCCACGGGTGGCAGGTCGAACCGCACAGAGGTGTAGTGTGGAAAGTCTGCACGATCACTTGGACGCAACTTAGTTTCTTGGAGGCAGACTAGAAGCGGGCAGTGCAATCGAAGGAGTAGTTTTAACTCTTCCCGATTAGAACGAATGCCGCGAATATTCCATTGAAGGAGCGCCATGATAAAAAATGAGATAAGAAATAAGGATAAAAACCAACTAGCAAGTGGGGTCACCTCGACGGCCGCTGAGAACCTGATTTCGAGGGAGCACTGCTATCGCTGTCTAGGGGCAAAGGGTCGTGGTCCATAGGTTCGACCGACGCGCCTGCCACCTCCCTGAGTTGATCAGGAGGGGCAGTTTCCACCGCCGGTAAAGGGCCAGGTGCCCGGCAGACGGAGCGTCCCGGTGAAACAGAAGACGGCCGAGGCCGGCAACTGTTGGACGGCGTGACGGATAGGTGACGCCTCGGCGGGGAAGGAGAGGAACTCTTTTTCTTTTTGGCTCTTCTCGAAGAGTGACGGTGAGAAGAGGCAGTCGACGGTTGGGAAGCCTGAGAACGCAGAAAATCCTCATGGAGGGGTTCCTTCTTCAAAGTCCGGGCATCTTGTTTAGGTGCTCGTGGTTTACTAGAGGTTGAAGAAGACTGTACTTTAGGAGCAGCAGGAGGAAGCGGGGACGTGGAACGGGCAATCTTCGGGCTGGCGGATCGCACAACTGTGTCAGCGAAAGTGAAATCGCAAGTCTGGGTACTGGAATCCTTAGTAGGTCGAGTTGAGGTGAGGACCTTACTGTATGTGCCCGCTGGGAGGACAGTGGGCTTTCGACTCGCCAACAACTTTCGAGCGGCAGATTTTGATACCTTCTCCGTAACCCGAATTTGCTGGATGATTTTTTCATCCTTATATACAGGGCAGTCTCGAGAGGAAGCCGCATGGTCGCCGTTGCAGTTAAGGCAGTGAGGGGACGGAGGTGGGCAATCCCCCTCATGGGCGTCCCTACCACAAGTGACACATTTTGCTGCATTTGGGCAAGATTCACGGGTATGGTTGTACCTGTGGCATTGGTAACAGCGCGTTGGGTTTGGAATATAAGGGCGGACAGAGATAACTTCGTACCCTGCTTTGACCTTCGACGGGAGTTCAACTCTGTCGAATGTCAAAAACACAGTACGAGTCGGTGTCAGGTGGTTATCGACCTTTTTCATCACCCTGTGGACGGCTGTCACACCCTGATCGGACATATAGGATTGTATGTCTTCATCAGACAACCCGTCAAGGGATCTCGTAAAAACTACCCCCCGTGACGAGTTGAGTGTGCGGTGCGCTTCTACCTTGACTGGAAACGTGTGTAATAACGTAGTCCGGATTAGTTTCTGGGCTTGAAAAGCACTGTCCGCTTCCAGCAACAATGTGCCATTGCGCTGACGCGAACAGGTTTTAACAGGGCCAGCAATTGCATCAACACCTTTCTGTATAACGAAAGGATTGACAGAAGTGAAATCTTTTCCGTCGGTGCGAGACACAACAAGTAATTTCGGTAAATTAGGCAGAGTCTTCTTTTGCTGAGGCGAATCTATCTTACGTTTCTGGGTCAACGTCACTGAAGAAGAGAAGGAAGTCATCGCGGAGGTGTCCCCCGTGATTACCGGCGTCTCCGATGGCGCGCTCCTTCCTAGTGGGGGCCCTCTCCGAGGGCTTACCCGCCTTAGGTGATTGTTCACACCTCAGGTCACACCTCCCGAGAACTGACGGAGGGACCAATTGGCACGTTCGGAAGGTACCAGCTCGGGTAATCACCCCTCCCTGGGCCTGGCCTTTACCAGGGGGTACGTACGTACCCTACTTGTCTACCCGGGGCGGGGAATTACGCGTTACCCCGTCACCTGCTACGCATGATATGCGTGGGTCGGCCTTCAGACACGCACAGGGAGGAAAGAAGAAGAGGATAGGAAATGAAGAGAAAGAAGGAAAGAAGTGTCTCAGACGCCAAAGCGGAGAATAATGAGGAGGAGAGGAAGGCTAGGAGAGTATAAGGAGAGAAAGACAGAAGCAAAGGTTGGAAAGGAAGAAACCAAGGAATGAGAGAAGCTACTACAAAAAAACGACCTGAACTAGAAAAGGACGCACGTCTCCGGGTGAAGGCATAAACCGGGAGGGAAAGTGAAGCAGCCTGGGGCAGAAGAAAGGCTGCTCCGGCTCGGGGCCCCGTGCGCGCCACACACGTACCCACAAAAGAACTGTGGGCCCCCTGGGGGGAAGTTTAGGGAGTGATGACCCCGCAGTTAAGTCCCATAAGCTCTACAAACATCTGAACATTTTTGAACTTATAAACTAACTTATACTAAAGACGGCACAAACATCCATGCCCGAGGGGGGATTCGAACCCCCGACCGCAGTGGCTGTGCAGACCAAAAATGTTCAAATGTTTGTTAAGCTTAAGGGACTTAACTGCGGGGTCATCAGTCCCTAAACTTACAAACTACTTATGAACTACTTACAAACTAGGACGGCACAAATATCCATGCCCGAGGGGGGATTCGAACCCCCGACCGTAGTGGCCGTGCTGACCGTGACTGGAGCGCCTCAGTCACCTCTGCCACCGCGGCCGGCTGTGCAGACCGTGACTGGCACGCCGCAGACCGCTCGACCACTGCGGCCGGCCCACAATGAAGCTTTGGTGTTTATTAGTGAAAGTGTTCTTTAAGTGCTTTCATTTAATGGTATTTATGTATGTTATCATTTGCAAAGACTCTCGTTTGGATATCCTGAACCGTTCATGAATATTATTTGGCAAAGAAGGCCTTTTATTAGAGGATTCTGCATATTGTACACTTAAAAATATTCAAATGTTTGTTAAGCTTATGGGACTTAACTGCGGGATCATCAAAAATCAAATGTTTGTATAGCTTATGGGACTTAACTACGGGGTCATCAGTCCCTAAACTTACAAACTACTTATGAACTAGCTAACACTAAGGACGGCACAAATATCCAGGCCCGACGGGGGATTCGAACCCCCGACCGTAGTGGCCGTGCAGACCGTGACTGACGCGCCTGAGTCCCCTCGGCCACCACGGCCGGCGCGGGATCATCAGTCTCTAAACTTACAAACTACTTATGAACTAACTTATACTTAAGGCAACACAAACATTAATGCCCGAGGGAGGATTCGAACCCCCGATTGACAACGGTGTCGTGCATCGGAGCATAGCGCCTTAATGCACTCGGCCACTCCGCCGCGGCCACAGCCGGCAGCTACTGTATATAAGCCCGTACTGTCACCCACTAGGCAGTCATACCACTTGATAATGGCCAATGAGTACTTAGCCGAAAGCTCGTGGAGTTCAAACCACTCGACGTGGACAGAAACCCGAGAACTTTTTATTCAGTGTTGTCGCCGCAAGACATGTTCGCGAATAGTTACAGTTGTTCTGAAGGCCAATGCTGGGCCAACTCCTTACTGATGAAGAAATGTTTTAGCTATGTTGGGTGTTCATATTATTTGTTCCACCCCCCTGCAAATGTGTTTATATAGCTGGAAAAGCGTGTATCGCACTGTGAATGAAAAGCTAACGGTAATGATCCTCCAGGTATATATTTCTTATAATTGGTTCGCGGTATTTTGTCGCCTCTGGACGAGGTAAGGTGAGGAGGCGCCGGGAATAGAGAGGGGTGGTGGAGCCTGAAACGCGAGCCGGGAGCGCTGTGCTAACGGCTGGCATTCAGGGGTACTCGAGCAGGAAGTGGCGCTGGCCTCTCGTCTCTGCAGCCGGCTTCCTTCCGCCGCGCTCAGGTTAGCTAAAAGCACACCTGTTACTGCTCCCCCACCAGGCTACTTACACTCACGACTAACTTGATTCGCAACACCCAAACAACCTTTTTGGCACTTTTCACGAATCCCGTAATCGTATTAACGGTAATTTCCAAGTAACGGTGTACATCAAAGTCACTGCCTCACTGCCAGCTTATATATATATATATATATATATATATATATATATATATCGAGCGGTCTTCTCCAGAGATGTTGACAAAGGAGACAACAAAAGACGAACGTATTGTAAACTGAAAGTCAATAAAAAGAGAAAGTAACAGGTTTTTTTTTCACTCAAGCAGATTTATTAAAGAAATGGATAATCTTCTAAATCTATAAATGTGAATGTCTGTTCGGTGTACGTTCATCACGCCTGAACCACAAGACATAAAAAGCTACAAATTTGTACAGTTACTAATATCTACTCCGGGAAGGCTTTAGGCACGGTTTTATGGCGATAGGATAGCTATTTATCTATATATATTAACGTGAATGTCTGTTCGGTGTCGGACGCGGTGGTCGAGGGGACTGAAGCGCTCCACTCACGGTCTGCACGGTCACTACGGTCGGGGGTTCGAATTCCCTCTCGGGCATGGATATTTGTGCCGTCCTTAGTGTTAGCTAGTTCATAAGTAGTTTGTAAGTTTAGGGACTGATGACCCCGTAGTTAAGTCCCATAAGCTATACAAACATTTGAACATTTTTTTGTCTGTTCGGTATACGCTTATCACGACCGAACGACAAGACTCAGAGACTTAAATATTTGTACAGTTACTAATTTATACCTGAGGAAGGTTTTAGGCACGGTTTTATAGCGACCTGATAGATATTTAGTAATTTGAAGAATATAACGCGAAATGCGGAACAATAATTACTCTTTAAAAATGGTTTTATTGGTTGCATTGTTGCTTGAGGGTTGATGATGATAAAAGGGTGGAGTATATTGGGATGGAAAGTTATCGGTGTATATAAAATTCTACGTGTGTGTGTGTGTGTTAATATTTCGCTCTGCAGCGAAAACTACAGAACGCAAACGAATGGTCTGTGTGTAATTGTTGTCCGAAGTCGCCCGTTGTGCACCATAGCAGTTCCATGGCGATAGCTATAAGGGGGTAGAAGATATGGTGGTTGAAAGTCTTCAAATTATTAAAAAAATCGGACTGAAGGCCAGTGATAACGTTTGCGACTCTATAGCAATGAGGTTACATACAGCGAAACGTGATGCCACAGACCATATCTTAGGTCTATGCGTGCTACAATGTCTTCAGCTCTTTCTCTGTAAGGATAAGCAAACGAATAAGGACATATAAGAATGACTAATAAAGAAGTAAAAAAGAAATTTCTTTTAATACATCTCTTTAAAAAAATCGATTTCACGTTTCGCGCATTACATCAAGTGATCGATCTGTGATATTATTACAATCATTATTGTTGAATTTCGTGACTGAATTCTTTGAAACGAGTGCATTTTTACGTGTGATTTGATCTACATTACTTACTTTCCTGATAAAGTTGATTAAAAATGTTGGTTTCTAAAGAAGGTATTGTATTTCATTTCATTCTTCATAACCAGTCTCATAGCACACTACTGAAAGATTCCTTATATATCACAATCAACCAACACGCGAGCGGAGCCGCGGGTTTAAGCTAGTATCACTTAAATTACTCTTTAGGTATATCGTCGCCATGAAAAGGTCGTATTTGGTGTAGGTATCGGTCACCATTTCTTTTCTCACGTTCGTAGGATAGACGGAGTAAGCGAAGAAACTTGCCCTTCTTTTATCAGCAGTGTACCGAAGGTCTCTAGCGGAGCGGAGCGTTACTAAGGTTTGGGAAAAAGGTCAGGTCATACCCGTCCCCTTAAAGGGTCGTCGATCAGACAGACAAAACTATAGTTCTATATATCTCACATCGGTTAGTTTCAGATTTTTTAAATACACTTTATATTCGAATATTATGTTATTTCTGGTGTCCGGAAATCATCTTTGTAGGAATCAACATGTTTTCGAAAGCAACGTTCGTGTGAAACACAATTCGCGCTATTCATCCACGAGATCCAGAGAGCAGTGGATACAGGATACCAATTAGATGCCGTGTTTCATAACTTACGTAAGGCGTTCCATACCGTTCCACTCCGTTGCCCGATGATCAAAGTGCGAGCATGTGGAATACATACAAGCTGTGTGATTGGACTGAGGCGTTTCTAGCTAACAATACGCAGCATGCCGTTCTCAACGGAGAGAAGTCTTCATGCGTTAATGTGATGTCAGGCGTCCCTTGGGGAGTGTAATAGGACCGTTGTTTGCAGAATGGCAATGGGTAGAAAGGCGTTCTTGAAAAAGATAAATTTGTTAACATCGAATATTGATTTAAACCTAAGGAAGTCATTTCTGAAGGCATTTGTATGGAGTGTTGCCTTGTATGGGAGTGAGACATGGACGATAAACAGTGCGGACAGGAAGAGGATTGAGGCTTTTGAAATATGGTGCTACAGAAGAATGCTGAAGATTAGGTGGGTGGATCGCGTAACTAATGAGGAGGTACTGAACAGAATTGGGAAGAAAAGGAATTTCTGGCATACCTTGACTAAAAGAAGGGATAGATTGGCAGGACACATTCTTAGACATCAAGGAATTGTGAATTTAGCGTTGGAGGGAAGTGTATGGGGAAAAATCGCAGGGGAAGACCAAGAGATGGATACAGTAAGCAGATTCAGACAGATGTAGGTTGTCGTTCTTCTGTGGAGATGAAGAGGCTTGCTCAGGATAGGGTATTGTGGAGAGCTGCATCAAACCAGTCTCCGGACTGAAGATAACAACAACAACAGCTGTGTGATTGGACTGAGGCGTTTCTAGCGATCAATACGCAGCATGTCTTTCTCAACTGAGAGAAGTCTTCATACGTTAATGTGATGCCAGGCGTGCCCAAGGGGAAGTGTAATAGGACCGTTCCTTTTCATAATATCAAACATATAAAAGTTAATGTTTGTTTGTCTTTTTGTTTGTATTTTATGCACGGACATACCGTACATCCGACAGCGATAAAACTTTGTCAGCTCATTGCCTGCACCCACGTCGAAGGTTATAGGCATACTAAAAGTAACTTTGTATGGTGTATGGCAGAGGGTGCTTTACAATTAGTTAATTCGTTTCTTACGCCTTCACGCTGAAATGGCTTGACGGATATGAATGAAATTTGGAACAGAGGTAGCTTATACTATGATTAATACATGGGCTACGTTTCGTAAGCCATCGTATGTGTGGCGGAGGATACCTTAAAAGTGTTAATATGTTTGCTACTCCTTCATGCTGAAAGGGATGTACAGAGTTGAAAGTAATTTGTAATGGAGCTAGCTTATACCCTGCATTAATGCATGAGCTACCTTTAGGAAGCCACCGTACGGTGCATGGCGGAGAGTACGTTACAACAAACGTTCAAATTGTTTGACTGGTCATCATGAAAGTCAACTCGTAAATGTAAGTTTTCATGAAGGACATTTTTATGTTCTGCAAGCCAGTGAATTTAGCGTGGCGGAGGGTATCTTGCGACTTCGTTACCTTTTGTCCAGTTATCATGAAACTTGGCGCATACATACATGTTTTCATATATAGGACGGAGAGGAGCAGGTGGAAGAGGAGACGGACAGAAAGGGGAGGAAGAGGAGGTAGAGGAGGAGACGGACAGCGAGACGGGAGAGGAGGAGAATGAGAGAGGGAAAATGGTGACAGACAGGTGAAAGGAGATGAACAGAAGGAGGGGGAGGCGGTAATGGATAGAAAATGGTACAGGAGGAGATGGGGGGGGGGGTACAGGTGAAGAGAGAAAGGGGAGATGAGGAGATAAATATTAATAGAAAGTGAGAGGGGAGGGAATAATGTAACTACTCAATAGTAGGACATACACTGCAAGAAGATACTTCCATAAAATATCTGGGAGTGGGCATAACGGGTGATTTAAAATGGGACGACGGGCTCATTTATTAAGCGCGAAAGCGTCACGGATGTTATTAGAAAACTCAACAAAAAATTTTCAAAGTTTGTTAAGCTTATGGGTCTTAACTGCGGGGTCATCAGTCCGTAAACTTACAAACTACTTATAAACTAACTTATACTAAAGACAACACAAACATCCGTGCCCAAGGGAGGATTCGAACCCCCGTCGGGGAACGGCCTCGCGCATCGGAGCATAGCGCCTCAATGCGCTCGGCCACTCCACCACGGCTAGAAATCTCCAGTTGTAGACGCTGCATCAGAGATGTTCTGTATGCCGGTACGGGCTTCTGTCAAACTTCCGAGAGTGTACGTTTCATGAAGGATCGACCAATGTCTTGCTTCCTCATACGTACATCTCGTACGTTGTCTGCCCTCGGGCATTAATGTTTGTGTTGCCTTTAGTATAAGTTAGTTCATAAGTAGTTTGTAAGTTTAGAGACTGATGATACCGCGCCGGCCGTGGTGGCCGAGGGGACTCAGGCGCGTCAGTCACGGTCTGCACGGTCACTACGGTCGGGGGTTCGAATTCCCTCTCGGGCATGGATATTTGTGCCGTCCTTAGTGTTAGCTAGTTCATAAGTAGTTTGTAAGTTTAGGGACTGATGACCCCGTAGTTAAGTCCCATAAGCTATACAAACATTTGAACATTTTTTTGTCTGTTCGGTATACGCTTATCACGACCGAACGACAAGACTCAGAGACTTAAATATTTGTACAGTTACTAATTTATACCTGAGGAAGGTTTTAGGCACGGTTTTATAGCGACCTGATAGATATTTAGTAATTTGAAGAATATAACGCGAAATGCGGAACAATAATTACTCTTTAAAAATGGTTTTATTGGTTGCATTGTTGCTTGAGGGTTGATGATGATAAAAGGGTGGAGTATATTGGGATGGAAAGTTATCGGTGTATATAAAATTCTACGTGTGTGTGTGTGTGTTAATATTTCGCTCTGCAGCGAAAACTACAGAACGCAAACGAATGGTCTGTGTGTAATTGTTGTCCGAAGTCGCCCGTTGTGCACCATAGCAGTTCCATGGCGATAGCTATAAGGGGGTAGAAGATATGGTGGTTGAAAGTCTTCAAATTATTAAAAAAATCGGACTGAAGGCCAGTGATAACGTTTGCGACTCTATAGCAATGAGGTTACATACAGCGAAACGTGATGCCACAGACCATATCTTAGGTCTATGCGTGCTACAATGTCTTCAGCTCTTTCTCTGTAAGGATAAGCAAACGAATAAGGACATATAAGAATGACTAATAAAGAAGTAAAAAAGAAATTTCTTTTAATACATCTCTTTAAAAAAATCGATTTCACGTTTCGCGCATTACATCAAGTGATCGATCTGTGATATTATTACAATCATTATTGTTGAATTTCGTGACTGAATTCTTTGAAACGAGTGCATTTTTACGTGTGATTTGATCTACATTACTTACTTTCCTGATAAAGTTGATTAAAAATGTTGGTTTCTAAAGAAGGTATTGTATTTCATTTCATTCTTCATAACCAGTCTCATAGCACACTACTGAAAGATTCCTTATATATCACAATCAACCAACACGCGAGCGGAGCCGCGGGTTTAAGCTAGTATCACTTAAATTACTCTTTAGGTATATCGTCGCCATGAAAAGGTCGTATTTGGTGTAGGTATCGGTCACCATTTCTTTTCTCACGTTCGTAGGATAGACGGAGTAAGCGAAGAAACTTGCCCTTCTTTTATCAGCAGTGTACCGAAGGTCTCTAGCGGAGCGGAGCGTTACTAAGGTTTGGGAAAAAGGTCAGGTCATACCCGTCCCCTTAAAGGGTCGTCGATCAGACAGACAAAACTATAGTTCTATATATCTCACATCGGTTAGTTTCAGATTTTTTAAATACACTTTATATTCGAATATTATGTTATTTCTGGTGTCCGGAAATCATCTTTGTAGGAATCAACATGTTTTCGAAAGCAACGTTCGTGTGAAACACAATTCGCGCTATTCATCCACGAGATCCAGAGAGCAGTGGATACAGGATACCAATTAGATGCCGTGTTTCATAACTTACGTAAGGCGTTCCATACCGTTCCACTCCGTTGCCCGATGATCAAAGTGCGAGCATGTGGAATACATACAAGCTGTGTGATTGGACTGAGGCGTTTCTAGCTAACAATACGCAGCATGCCGTTCTCAACGGAGAGAAGTCTTCATGCGTTAATGTGATGTCAGGCGTCCCTTGGGGAGTGTAATAGGACCGTTGTTTGCAGAATGGCAATGGGTAGAAAGGCGTTCTTGAAAAAGATAAATTTGTTAACATCGAATATTGATTTAAACCTAAGGAAGTCATTTCTGAAGGCATTTGTATGGAGTGTTGCCTTGTATGGGAGTGAGACATGGACGATAAACAGTGCGGACAGGAAGAGGATTGAGGCTTTTGAAATATGGTGCTACAGAAGAATGCTGAAGATTAGGTGGGTGGATCGCGTAACTAATGAGGAGGTACTGAACAGAATTGGGAAGAAAAGGAATTTCTGGCATACCTTGACTAAAAGAAGGGATAGATTGGCAGGACACATTCTTAGACATCAAGGAATTGTGAATTTAGCGTTGGAGGGAAGTGTATGGGGAAAAATCGCAGGGGAAGACCAAGAGATGGATACAGTAAGCAGATTCAGACAGATGTAGGTTGTCGTTCTTCTGTGGAGATGAAGAGGCTTGCTCAGGATAGGGTATTGTGGAGAGCTGCATCAAACCAGTCTCCGGACTGAAGATAACAACAACAACAGCTGTGTGATTGGACTGAGGCGTTTCTAGCGATCAATACGCAGCATGTCTTTCTCAACTGAGAGAAGTCTTCATACGTTAATGTGATGCCAGGCGTGCCCAAGGGGAAGTGTAATAGGACCGTTCCTTTTCATAATATCAAACATATAAAAGTTAATGTTTGTTTGTCTTTTTGTTTGTATTTTATGCACGGACATACCGTACATCCGACAGCGATAAAACTTTGTCAGCTCATTGCCTGCACCCACGTCGAAGGTTATAGGCATACTAAAAGTAACTTTGTATGGTGTATGGCAGAGGGTGCTTTACAATTAGTTAATTCGTTTCTTACGCCTTCACGCTGAAATGGCTTGACGGATATGAATGAAATTTGGAACAGAGGTAGCTTATACTATGATTAATACATGGGCTACGTTTCGTAAGCCATCGTATGTGTGGCGGAGGATACCTTAAAAGTGTTAATATGTTTGCTACTCCTTCATGCTGAAAGGGATGTACAGAGTTGAAAGTAATTTGTAATGGAGCTAGCTTATACCCTGCATTAATGCATGAGCTACCTTTAGGAAGCCACCGTACGGTGCATGGCGGAGAGTACGTTACAACAAACGTTCAAATTGTTTGACTGGTCATCATGAAAGTCAACTCGTAAATGTAAGTTTTCATGAAGGACATTTTTATGTTCTGCAAGCCAGTGAATTTAGCGTGGCGGAGGGTATCTTGCGACTTCGTTACCTTTTGTCCAGTTATCATGAAACTTGGCGCATACATACATGTTTTCATATATAGGACGGAGAGGAGCAGGTGGAAGAGGAGACGGACAGAAAGGGGAGGAAGAGGAGGTAGAGGAGGAGACGGACAGCGAGACGGGAGAGGAGGAGAATGAGAGAGGGAAAATGGTGACAGACAGGTGAAAGGAGATGAACAGAAGGAGGGGGAGGCGGTAATGGATAGAAAATGGTACAGGAGGAGATGGGGGGGGGGGTACAGGTGAAGAGAGAAAGGGGAGATGAGGAGATAAATATTAATAGAAAGTGAGAGGGGAGGGAATAATGTAACTACTCAATAGTAGGACATACACTGCAAGAAGATACTTCCATAAAATATCTGGGAGTGGGCATAACGGGTGATTTAAAATGGGACGACGGGCTCATTTATTAAGCGCGAAAGCGTCACGGATGTTATTAGAAAACTCAACAAAAAATTTTCAAAGTTTGTTAAGCTTATGGGTCTTAACTGCGGGGTCATCAGTCCGTAAACTTACAAACTACTTATAAACTAACTTATACTAAAGACAACACAAACATCCGTGCCCAAGGGAGGATTCGAACCCCCGTCGGGGAACGGCCTCGCGCATCGGAGCATAGCGCCTCAATGCGCTCGGCCACTCCACCACGGCTAGAAATCTCCAGTTGTAGACGCTGCATCAGAGATGTTCTGTATGCCGGTACGGGCTTCTGTCAAACTTCCGAGAGTGTACGTTTCATGAAGGATCGACCAATGTCTTGCTTCCTCATACGTACATCTCCCGAAGCGACCACAAGGTTAAGATCAGAGAGATTAGGCCCTGCAGGCCGCGGTGGCCGAGGGGACTGAGGCGCTCCAGTCACGGTCTGCACGGCCACTACGGTCGGGGATTCGAATCCCCCCTCGGGCATGGATATTTGTGCCGTCCTTGATTGTAAGTAGTTCATAAGTAGTTTGTAAGTTTAGGGACTGATGACCCCGTAGTTAAGTCCCATAGACTCTACAAACATTTGAACATTTTTTTTTTTTTTTTTTTTTTTTTTTTTAGATTAGGCCCTACACGGAACATACAGGCAATCATCACACACCGTGAGGTGGCTTGCGGAGTATGGGTATAGTTGTAGGTAGATTTCTGTCGCTCTTTCAGGAAAACTGGAAGTCTCAAAGTAGATTTTAGGGATCATCGTGAGTTGTGAATATATAAAAAGAAATATGTGCAATTCATCACGATTCCCGGGTCCTCAATCTCTCTTAATAGATGATTTAAATGAAATCATTGCTATGTGTTTCAAAGATGGGTCGTCAGACAATACAATGTCACTGAATAATTGGCGAATTTAAAATTAATTCTATTGGTTTCACAATTCAAAAATCAAATGTTCAAATGTTTGTATAGCTTATGGGACTTAACTACGGGGTCATCAGTCCCGAAACTTACAAACTACTTATGAACGAACTAAGACTAAGGACGGCACAAATATCCATGCCCGAGGGGGGATTCGAACCCCCGACCGTAGTGGCCGTGCAGACCGTGACTGGAGCACCTCAGTCTCCTCGGCCACCGCGGCCGGCTTTACAATTATTTAATAGAGCTACAGCCATCGGTGATCACTTTCGTACCTGCGAAATGTAAAGTTTATTTTGCCGCGCATTCAGTTGGAGACAGTCCTTATAGCCAATATAATTGCAATCATTTTTTGAGTATCACTAAAACGGGAATTCAGCTGCTTCCAGGAAAGCGGATTCAACATGGATACCGCACTCATATCACTCGTGAGTTTTCCTACTCTCATGCGACGTTCCGTTGTCAAGGCAGAAAACATTATCCAAATTTCAAAAATGTTCAAATGTTTGTTAAGCTTAAGGGACTTAACTGCGGAGTCATCAGTTCCTAGATTTACAAACTACTTATAAACTAACTTATACTAAAGACAACACAAACATCCGTGCCCAAGGGAGGATTCGAACCCCCGTCGGGGAACGGCCTCGCGCATCGAAGCATAGCGCCTCAATGCGCTCGGCCACTCCACCCCGGCTAGAAATCTCCAGTTGCAGACGCTGCATCAGAGATGTTCTGTATGCCGGTACGGGCTTCTGTCAAACTTCCGAGAGTGTACGTTTCATGAAGGATCGACCAATGTCTTGCTTCCTCATACGTACATTTCCCGAAGCGACCACAAGGTTAAGATCAGAGAGATTAGGCCCTGCAGGCCGCGGTGGCCGAGGGGACTGAGGCGCTCCAGTCACGGTATGCACGGCCACTACGGTCGGGGGTTCGAATCCCCCCTCGGGCATGGATATTTGTGCCGTCCTTGATTGTAAGTAGTTCATAAGTAGTTTGTAAGTTTAGGGACTGATGACCCCGTAGTTAAGTCCCATAGACTCTACAAACATTTGAACATTTTTTTTTTTTTTTTTTTTAGATTAGGCCCTACACGGAACATACAGGCAATCATCACACACCGTGAGGTGGCTTGCGGAGTATGGGTATAGTTGTAGATAGATTTCTGTCGCTCTTTCAGGAAAACTGGAAGTCTCAAAGTAGATTTGCGAGATCATCGTGAGTTGTGAATATATAAAAAGAAATATGTGCAATTCATCACGATTCTCGGGTCCTCAATCTCTCTTAATAGATGATTTAAATGAAATCATTGCTATATGTTTCAAAGATGGGTCGTCAGACAATACAATGTCACTGAATAATTGGCGAATTTAAAATTAATTCTATTGGTTTCACAATTCAAAAATCAAATGTTCAAATGTTTGTATAGCTTATGGGACTTAACTACGGGGTCATCAGTCCCGAAACTTACAAACTACTTATGAACGAACTAAGACTAAGGACGGCACAAATATCCATGCCCGAGGGGGGATTCGAACCCCCGACCGTAGTGGCCGTGCAGACCGTGACTGGAGCACCTCAGTCTCCTCGGCCACCGCGGCCGGCTTTACAATTATTTAATAGAGCTACAGCCATCGGTGATCACTTTCGTACCTGCGAAATGTAAAGTTTATTTTGCCGCGCATTCAGTTGGAGACAGTCCTTATAGCCAATATAATTGCAATCATTTTTTGAGTATCACTAAAACGGGAATTCAGCTGCTTCCAGGAAAGCGGATTCAACATGGATACCGCACTCATATCACTCGTAAGTTTTCCTACTCTCATGCGACGTTCCGTTGTCAAGGCAGAAAACATTATCCAAATTTCAAAAATGTTCAAATGTTTGTTAAGCTTAAGGGACTTAACTGCGGAGTCATCAGTTCCTAAATTTACAAACTATTTATGAACTAACTTACACTAAAGACAGCACAAACATCCATGCCCGAGGGGGGATTCGAACCCCCGACGGGGAATGGCCTCGCACATCGTAGCATAGCACCTCAATGCGCTGGGCCACTCCGCCGCGGCTATCCATATTTCCCACTTCGAGAGTGAAGAGGGTAATATACTGGGTGTCCCATTCATCTTGACCACTCCAAATATATGTGGAAGAACAACAACTATTATAAAACGATTTTCACCGGTGTCAATGTAAGACAGGGTCTCATGAATGTAAATATTTTGAAACATTCCAAAACGAAAGCATATGTGCGTTTTAACACAAACGTATGTGTTTTTGAATGTAAACACTATATTATTTCATCAGCAATCAGTAGCATGACAAATCACATAAATAATGGCGATGATTGCATCACGATACGCCAATTACATGCCGAGATATTGCGAAGCGAAGTTGACGCTTGAAATAAGCGAAACGCGCGGCTAGCACACGTCCTGAGCTGCATGGGGTTCTCGCCTGTACGTGTCCTAGCCGCGCGTTTCGCGTATTTCAAGCGTCAACTTCGCTTCGCAATATCTCGGGATGTAATTGGCTTATCGCGATGCAATCAACGCCATTATTTATGTGATTTGTCATGCTATACGTTGCTGAAGACATAATATAGGGCTTCGATTTAAAAACACATAAGTCTGTGATTAAAAAAACATATGCTTTCGTTTTAGAATGTTACAAAATATTTACATTCATGAGCCCCTGCCTTACATTGATACCGGTGAAAGTAGTTTTACAATAGCTGCTATTTTTCCAGCGATATTTGCAGTGGTCAGGATAAATGGGACACCCTTTATATCGCTCGCAGTGAGGCCGCGACATCGATGTACACTGTCTCTTGGAAATTAATTACTGATTATTATCCTGAACAATATTTGCGACGCATAACAAAACGACTGATAAATAAAAGTAATTAAGCACTCCTGCAATCAGCACTAATAAAAGCTTATGGGACTTAACTTCGGGGTCATCATTCCCTAAACTTACAAACTACTTACGAACTAGCTAATACTAAGAACGGCACAAATATCCATGTCCGAGGGGGGATTCGAACCCCCGACCGTAGCGGCCGTGCAGACCGTGACTGGCGGGCCGCAGACCCCTCGGCCACCGCGTCCGGCTGAGCACTAATAACGATTATTACTATACGTATACAGAATGATTTTTCCACCGTGTATAAACTCTAGGGATTGATCGAGGAGAGGATAAAGAACAAAAATGTGTAATTAACTTGTTGTTGTTGTTATGGTCTTCAGTCCGGAGACTGGTTTGATGCAGCTCTCCACCCTACTCTATCCTGAGCAAGCCTTTTCATCTCCTCATAGGAACGGCAACCCACATCCACTTGAATCTGCTTACTATACGCGTCTCTTGGTCTCCCTCTGCGATTTTTACCCCACACACTTCCCTCCAATGCTAAATTTACGATTCCTCGATGTCTAAGAATGTGTCCTACCAAGCGATCCCTTCTTTTAGTCAGGGTATGCCAAAAATTCCTTTTCTCACCAATTCTGTTCAGTACCTCTTCATTAGTTATGCGATCTACCCACCTAATCTTCAGCATTCTTCTGTAGCACCACATTTCAAAAGCCTCTATTCTTTTCCCGTCCGCATTGCTTATCGTCCATGTTTCACTCCCGTACAAGGCAACACTCCACACAAATGCCTTCAGAAAAGACTTCCTTACCCTTAAATTAATTTTCGATGTTAGCAAATTTCTCTTTTTCAAAAATGCTTTTCTTCCCATTGCCATTCTGCATTTTATATCCTCTGTACTGCGACCATCGCATGTTATTTTACTACCCAAGTAACAAAACTCATCCACCACCTTCATTGTTTCGTTACCTAATCTAATTCCTTCAGCATCGCCTGATTTTCTAAGACCGCATTCCATTATTTTTGTTTTGCTCTTGTTAATGTTCATTTTATACGCTCTCTTCAACACGCTGTCCATTCCATTCAACTGCTCTTCCAGGTCCTTTGCTGTCTCTGACAGAATTACAATGTCATCAGCAAAACGCAATGTTTTTATTTCTTCCCCCTGAACTTTAATCCCTATTCCAAATTTTTCCTTGCTTTCCTTCACCGCCTGCTCTATGTACAAATTGAATAGCATCGGAGAAAGGCTACATCCCTGTCTTACTCCCTTCCCAACTGATGCTTCCCTTTCATGCCCTTCCAGTCTAATAATTGCGGTCTGGCTTTTGTACAAGTTGTAAATAACTCTCCTTTCCCTGTATTTTACCCTTGCCGACTTCAGAATTTGAAATAGTGTATTCCAGTCAACATTGTCAAACGCTTTCTCCAAATCTACAAAAGCTAAAAATGTAGGTTTGCCTTTCCTTAATCTATCTTCTAAGATAAGACGTAAGGTGAGTATTGCCTCCCGGGTTCCTACGTTCCTCCTGAATCCAAACTGATCTTCCCCGAGGTCAGCTTCTACCAGCTTTTCCATTCTCCTGTAGATAATACGTGTTAAAATTTTGCAACCATGACTTATCAAACTGATGGTTCTGTAATTTTCACACCTGTCTGCGCCCGATTTCTTTGGAATGGGGATTATTACATTTTTCTTCAAGTCTGAGGGTATTTCGCCTGTCTCATACATCCTACTCACCAGTTCAAATAGTCTTGTCATGGCTGGCTCTCCCAGAGACTTTAGTAGCTCTGAGGGTATGTCATCTACTCCTGGGGCCTTGTTCCGACCTAGGTCTTTCAAGGCTCTGTCAAATTCATCTCTCAGTATAGTATCTCCTATTTCATCTTGATCTACTTCCTCTTCCCTTCCTACAACATCGTCTCTAAGTTCATTTCCTTTGTAGAGCTGCTCTATGTACTCTTTCCACCTTTCAGCTTTCCCTTCTTTGCTGAGAACTGGTTTCCCATCTGAGTTCTTTATATTCGTAGAGTTGCTTTTCTTGTCCCCAAATGTCTCTTTTATTTTCCTGTAGGCGGTATCTACTTTTCCCCTTGCTATACATTCTTCTACAGATTTGCATTTGGCTTCTAGCCACTCCTGCTTAGCCATTTTTCACTTCCTGTCAATCTCATTTTTTAGTCGTCTGTACTCCATTTTGCCTGTTTCATTTACTACATTTTTATATTTTCTCCTTTCATCAATTAAATTTAGTATCTCCTGTGATATCCAAGGATTTTTTGTAGGTCTTGCCTTTCTACCTATTTTGTCCTCTGCTGCCTTCACTATTTCATCTCTCAATGCTACCCATTCCTCTTCTACTGTTTTATTTCCCCCTCTTTCTGTCAATTGTTGCCTAAATCTCCCTCTGAAATTCTCCAGAACTTCACTTTCCTTCAATTTATCTAAGTCCCATCTCCTTATTTTCCTACCTTTCTGCAGTTTTTTCAGCTTCAGCCTACAGTTCACGACTAACAAGTTATGGTCAGAGTCTATCTCTGCCCCTGGGTATGTCCTGCAGTTTATAACCTGGTTCCGGTACGTATGTCTTACCATTATAAAATCTATCTGATACCTTCCGGTGTCTCCTGGTCTCTTCCACGTATACAACCTTCTTTTGTGATTCTTAAACCATGTGTTGGTTACGATTAAATCGTGTTCCGTGCAAAATTCTACCAGTCGACTTCCTCTATCATTCCTCCTACCCAGTCCATATTCACCTATTATTTTTCCTTCTCTTCCTTTTCCTACTACCGAATTCCAGTCTCCCATCACAATTAAGTTTTCCTTTCCCTTAACTGTCTGAATAATTTCCTATAGCTCCTCATATATTTCTTCGATCTCCTCATCGTCGGCAGAGCTAGTTGGCATATAAACCTGTACTACTGTTGTCGGTGTTGGCTTCGTATCTATCTTGACAATGATAATGCGATCACTGTGCTGCTCATAGTAGTTTACCCGCATTCCTATTTTCTTATTCATTATCAGTCCTACTCCTGTGATACCCCCAACTGATTTTGTATTTATAATCCTGTACTCACCTGACCAGAAATCCTGTTCATCCTGCCACCGAACTTCACTAATCCCCACTATATCTAACCTCAACCTATCCATTTCCCTTTTTAAATTTTCTAATTTTCCTACCCGATTAAGGGATCTAACATTCCACGCTCCGATCCGTAGAATGCCAGTATTGTCTTTCCTGATAACAACATCCTCCTGAGTAGTCCCCGCCCGGAGATCCGAATGGGGGACTATTTTACCTCCGGAATATTTTACCCGAGAGGATGCCATCATCATATGTTCATACAGTAGAGCTGCATGTCCTCGGGAAAAGTAGCGGCTGTAGTTTCCCCTTGCTTTCAGCCGTTCGCAGTAGCTGTGTGTCAAAGCCACATTAGCTGATGTTACAAGGCCAGCTCAGTCAATCATCTAGAATGTTACCCCTATAACTACTGAAAAGGCTGCTGCCCCTCTTCAGGAACCACACGTTTGTCTGGCCTCTCCACAGATACCCCTCCGCTGTGGTTGCACCTACGGTACGGCTATCTGCATCGTTGAGGCACGCAAGCCACCCCACCTCGGCAATGTCTGTGGTTCATGGGGGTAGGTAATGAACTTATATCCGGAAATGCATGGTTTACCTGTTGGTGACCATTTATTCTATCATAAAAAGACTTCCGTCCAACACGGACTGTACAATGCAGCCACAGTTGCATTATGTGTTGGAAATTGTTTTCATGTGCCTCAAAACATGCGTATGCATGCTGCCTTTGACACATGAGCACTAAACTCCTAGTGGTGACAACGCTGCATGACTACGCTACTATAGTGTAGCCACATCTGGAATGGGCCGGCCGCGGTGGCCGAGGAGACTGAGGCGCTCCAGTCACGGTTTGCACGGCCACTACGGTCGGGGGTTCGAATCCCCCCTCGGGCATGGATATTTGTGCCGTCCATAGTAATAGCCAGTTCATAAGTAGTTTGTAAGTTTAGGGACTGATGACCCCGTAGTTAAGTCCCTTAAGCTATACAAACATTTGAAACATCTGGAATGGGCTCTGCATGCAAGACACTTTTGATGTGGCCCCACAAGCAGCCACTAGTTGAGACCCAGTGAATGAGCAGGCCATGCAACTGGACCTCCTCATCCTATCCATCGACCAGGGAAAACACTATTGAGATGCATCCAGACGTTAATGGCGAAGTGGTCTGGAGAACCACTACGAAGCAGACACATAACCCTTCGAATCATCAATGAGACGTCTTTCGTCAGGGGAGGCAGTCACCCAGAAGAAAAGCCGATAGGCAGTGTGGAAAGAAGACTGGATCCAAAATATGGTCGCCTGTTATCCCGGCCCACACATTCCGGCCGCACCGATGCTCATGTTTCGGAGTTATTATACTATGGGGGGTTCGGCATACTATCCAACTGATGACTGTTATGCTTATTGTAATTGGACTGCAGTCCTGTAACAAAGTATGGTCCCTAGCATGGAAACCATGCATTTCCAGATATAAATTCATTAGATATTTTTTGTTGCGTGTCCTCTTATCGATCAAACCCTATAGTTTTTAAACGGTGAAAAAATCACCCAGTATGTGCGGTGTCTGTTCTTTAGTATATATACGAAAGAAATGACACCATGATCCTTTGTAGCTAATACGGATAACATTCAAGGATGTCAGAGTCGCTTTAACTGCTTTTTGTGGACACTGAATAAAATTCAATGAAGTGGTTCAAAAGGTGTGCCCATTCTTGCGATCGAACCCGGGTCTTCTGCTTACAAGGCTAAAGCTCCGCTGGCCGCGGTGGCCGAAGTGACTGCGGCGTGCCAGTCACGGTCTGCACGGCCACTACGGTCGGGGGTTCGAATCCCCCCTCGGGCATAGATATTTGTGCCGTCCTTAGTCTTAATTAGTTCATAAGTAGTTTATAAGTTTAGGGACTGATGACCTCTTAGTTAAGTCCCACAAGCTATACAAACATTTGAACATTTGCTAAAGCTCCACCCACTAAGCCAACTAAACATAGTACTTGAAGGAACCACAAATTCTGAACTTATTATAGCCTACACTACTATCGTAGTGTTCCTTGACCATTATTCACGGTTACTCGCGGCTATGGTTATCCAGCCGCGGTGGATTGGCCGAGCGTTCCAAGGCGCTTTGCTGGAGAGCGCGCCGCTACTCGCCGTCGGAGGTTCGAGTCCTCTATCGGGCATGGGTGTATTTGTTGTCCTTAGAATAAGTTAGTTTAAGCAGTTTGTGAGCCTAGGGACTGATAACTAGAGCAGTTAAGATTTACAAACATTTTGAACTTGATGGTTCTCCATTTCCCGTAAGCAATCGGCAAAATGTGATTACGCAGTGAACTTTAAGAACTGTCACCACATGTTTTTCTATAATTAATGCGACGACATGCAGAAAGAGGCTTTAAGTGGGGATGCACACAAGGCTCGATCTCTTTATGGGAATTGGCTAACGATAGCCGCGAGTAAACTAAAATAGTTGGCAAGAGACACAATTTTAGTACTGTAGGTTATAATCTGAGAATTTGTGTCCTGGTGAGAGCGTGTCAGGGTATTTCCTGCAGCTGCGATTACCACCGTGCCCAGATGACTTAGTGGATAGGGAATCTGCCTAGTAAGCAGAAGACGCGGATTCGATCCCCGCTCTGAACACAAATTTAATTCAATGTGCACAAAAATCAGCTAAAACGTCTCTGACATCCGTGACTGTAAATCATTATTATTGTTATTATACTTCTCATACAGTTCGGAATTACAATACACTTACCGTACGAACGTTCACAGAAAACCCATCTCTCAAGTTAAACTTCTCTTACATCAAAACTCAAAAAATAATTTTGGCCTTAGTAGGGGATCTGCGAAATTACAACATTTATGTTATTTATATCAATTATATGGATCGCTGAACCGAACTTTTGGGCACAGTCTTTGTCAAAAATAGAGCTCACAATATTCATACAATGACACAGGCACCATTCACACACACATGACCGTTGTCCTCGGCTGCGGCATCCAGACTGACGATTTAGGACTTCCGAAAGCTGTGGCTGTAAGCCAAGTTGTCTGAGTGTGATTGTCTTTCCTATGAGGCCGTCTGCGGCTCAGCAATCGTCTCTACTGTAAGTTGCAAACTATCCTCATTATTTTTATACAGGGTGGGAAATAAAAGTGGCCCGGAGAACAAAGTCCCAAGAAACACAGAAGAAGAAAAGAAATACACCACTAACTCGACTATATCAAATGTTGAAAGTGACCAACATTCATAACTTGGAACTTTTGGGCTTTCGTCAACAATCTGCTGAAGGCGGAGCTAAGCTGCATTGCTGGAATTTCTACCAACTCAGCCGAAATGTTATGCTGCAGTTCTTGTAGACGGTGACGGTTGCTGCGATACATCGTACGCTTGATGGCTCTCCACACTAGTAATGGTAAAATGACAGAACAGGTATGGGTACCAAGCTAGGGCCGCGACCAGACTGACCTCTTCTAACAATTTAACTCAAAGCGCTGCCAACAAATGCCATAAATTTCTTCATTCATGCTGTTTACAAATATTCACTTCAAAAGAAAACATAGTTCTGCGAGCAAGTGCTCCCCCTTTTTTCGGGTAGGTTCAAAATGTTCAAACGTTTGTAAACCTATTGGACCAAACTGCTGTGGTCATCAGCAGTGGCGCAGCCATGATTTTTTTCTGGGGCGGCTCATTTTTTAAAAATAAAGCCCATTGAATTTGTTAATCTATGACTTATTTATACTCTTTTTTTTTAATTTAACCTATTATGCTATGAAAACAATTGCACAAGAAATAAAATGAGTAGACTCGCATTAATTTGAAAGTGGAAGAGCCGGCCACGGTGGCCGAGGGGACTGAGGCGCTCCAGTCACGGTCTGCACGGCCACTACGGTCGTGGGTTCGAATCCACCTTCGGGCATGGATATTTGTGCCGACCTTAGAATTATCTAGTTCATAAGTAGTTTGTAAGTTTAGGGACTGATGACCCCGTAGTTAAGTCCCATAAGCTGTACAAACATTTGAACATTTGAAAGTGGAAGAGGAGCAACGTGGTGGAAATGGAGTGTATATAATCCGCTCGTAAAATAATTAAGCAGCTTCTATGTTACTAGCCAAAGAGAAAGGTCTTTACAGTTTAATTAACATGAATGTGTAGAAATTGAACTAAAATACACTGTTGTTGTTCATAAGATTTCACTCGGTGGCGCCGCTAACCTGCTATGCAGCGGGTCGCCGCATATGAACAAAAATGTTCAAATGTTTGTACAACGTATGGGACTTAACTATGGGGTCATCAGTCCCTAAGCTTACAAACTACTTATGAACTAGCTAAGACTAAAGACGACACAAATATCCATGCCCGAGGGGGGATTCGAACCCCCGACCATAGTGGCCGTGCAGACCGTGACTGGAGCGCCTCAGTCACCTCGGCCACCGCGGCCGGCGCATATGAACAATCGGCTCGTAACTTCAACATAGCAGCAACATCAAAGCTGGTCGCGGCGGCATTAAAACCGCTCACAGTAACAGCACCACACGTTCTTAGTGGCGGCATTACGTTGGCGAACCATTGTCAAGTTAACTTGTGCTTAGGAAATTATAGTTACGTTGTGATTTATTACATGTGTACTATTTCAAATTTCCGGTGCAGGCCTGTTTTAAAAAAATAAAAAAAGGAAACAATAAAAAATAATAAAATTAAAAAATCTTTGGGAGGGGCCCGGCGGGAAGGGGGGAGGGGGCTTCAGCCCCACTAAGACCCCCCCCCCCTCTCCCGTGGCCGCGCCACTGATCATCAGTCTAGACCAGCCATACTCAACCTTTTTCCTACTTGGGCCAAATTATCGAAAGTTTTATTTCAGGTGGGCCACAACATTATTATAGGACAAACTAACACTGCGAAATAACTACATCTATATGTTTTATGATCGAAATCTATTTTAATATATTATTTTTAATAGAAGAGAAATATAGCTGAACGTATTGTTAATTAACATTTTCTTAGTATTTTAGAATTTCTGCACTTGTTCTTTAGACAAATCATAATTAATTTGTAAGAAAGATATGTAAGAACTTACAAAGTTTGAGTGGCCATCTGAAACTCTGCTGCAACCTTTTGACATCCTGAAATTTAAATGGCTGAGCAGACTTTTTATGAAACGTAGTTTAAAGAGAAAAAAAAAGCATCAAAAATGGCACACTTATATCCGAACCTTTTTTGCTCTTGCTGAAAGCTCGCAAGATAGATTAACAGTGTCACACTTGATAGGATTCAGAACGGATACTACAGAGCCGCGTTGGAGTAGCCGAGCGGTCTAAAGCACCTCGCTGCGGAGCGCGCGTTTGTTCGCCGTGGAGGTTCGAGTCCTCCCTGGGGCATGGGTGTGTGTGTTTGTCCGTAGGTTAGTTTACCTAGGTTTAAGTAGTTTGTAAGCTACAGACTGATGATCACGCAGTTTGGTCCGATAGATTTACAAACATTTGAACATTTGATACTTCAGAGAAACAAAAAGGAAGCGATTGCGAGCGCTGTCCGAGCTGCCACAGCCGCCACCCGGAAAGAACAGGGAGGGGGAAAGACCCGGAGCAGCACGGGGCGCGAACAGTCGAGTGTTCCTGTCAGAGGGGCCTGCTTCATATCAAACGACATGCCTTGTGGAGAACGTGCTGCTTACGTTCAGGGCACTGGCTTCGTGGATTTTGCTGTACGCATCTCGCCGATTTTTATCAGCCAGTCATCAAAGATTTTTATCGCGAAATTTTGAATACTGAACGACTAGCTTAACGGGCCACTCAAAAAATCTCGGCGGGCCACAAGTGGCCCGCGGGCCGCAAGTTGAGTAGCGTTGGTCTAGACTTACAAACTACTTAAACTAACTTACACTACGGACAACACACCGACACCCTGACTTAGGCGCTCCAGTCACGGTCTGCACGGCCACTACGGTCGGGGGTTCGAAGCCCCCCTCGGGCATGGATATTTGTGCCTCCTTAGTATTAGCTAGTTTGTAAGTAGTTTGTAAGTTTAGGGACTGATGACCCCGTAGTTAAGTCCCATAGACTTTACAAACATTTGAACATTTTTTTGAACCGACAACCTTGACCGAGGGAGGACTCGAACCTCCAGCGGGAGTGGCCGCACAGTGCGAAGGATGACGCCTTAGAGTCTTAGACCAACACCGTCTGAAGAGAAGGCCTGTACGCTGCCGTGCCACGTCACGTTGAGTGCGTAAGGTCGCGTAGCACACTGGCTGGCCGATGGGGCACAGCCAAAGACCTTGTAAAAATACTAGACTCACTAACGGCGCTGCTATCGCGGGATAATTTGAACCTTCGACCGGCCGCCATGATAGTGGTAAGCGTCAGATAAATACGAGCGTTGTTAGGATTCAAATGTTCAAATGTTGCTCGCCGTGAAGGTTCGAGTCCTCCCTCGGGCATGTGTGTGTGTGTGTTTGTCCTTAGGTTAGTTTACCTTAGTTTAAGTAGTTTGTAAGCTACGGACTGATGACCACGCAGTTTGGTCCGATAGATTTACAGACATTTGAACATTTTTTTCGTAGTGGCCGTGCAGACCGTGACTAGCACGCCGCAGTCCCCTCGGCCACCGCGGCCAACCGTTGTTAGGAGATAAATCGTGTATAATACAGCTACTTGATTATTGCAGTGTACATGAAGCACGATGGTGAACAGCTACTCAGCGTGTAACTGCACAAATCGTTTTAAGAAAGGAACAAAAAGAACGAATACTGTCTTTCCATTTATATTTCTCAAGAATACTAGTAGCAAATGTTCAAATGTTTGTAAAGCTTATGGGACTTAACTACGGGGTCATCAGTCCCTAAACTTACAAACTACTTATGAACTACTTACGAACTAGGACGGCACAAATATCCATGCCCGAGGGGGGATTCGAACCCCCGAATGTAGTGGCCGTGCTGACCGTGACTGGAGCGCCTCAGTCATCTCGGCCACCGTGGCCGGCAATACTAGTAGCCCTACTACTTGTGTTCAGAGATAGTTACTCTTGTTTAACAGGCTATCAGTCAAGAGAATGTAGGATTCAGTTAAACAAATAACAGGATTTTACAATACTGGTAGCTCTTAAAAACGAGCTACTGTAGGCAGTACTAGTGGACAGGAAGTTCAGAAAGCATCATTTTATGATGTGTAAAATGACTTTTGGCGGCACAAGATCAGTTACCTCACTACATTCGAATTTTTGTTTATGAAATATTAGCAACTTGTAACAAAGAATTTAAAAGTCATCTACTTTACATATAGGTATAACAACTGAAAGGGTTCCATATATGAATGACACATAGCCACACTGGAAGCACACTGTGAAGTTGAACCCTATGATGACAGTGGGTGACTTTCGAGCAGTCCACGCTACTGTAAGATATTTGGCTTACAGCATTAAAAATGCTAATATTCGTGCTAGATACCCTAATGCTAATGTTAGGTGCACTTAGTTTAGAAAAAGTTATGACAGACTTCGTGTTCTTAAAAGAATTTGATAGTGGGTGGTTGTTGCATTCACAAGGTAAGCAGCTATTTTACAATTATGTATCTGATGGGATATTTCATTTTCACAGTTGATTTTTAACATTAGTTGTTTCAGGCAGCTCTTTCATATTTTGATGGTATAAAATATCTAGATATTGAAGAATACAGCAGGCACTTAAACAAAGACGTAAAGTATTGTGAGCCGCGGTGGAGTAGCCGAGCGGTCTAAAGCGTCTCGCTGCGGAGCGCGCGGTTGCTCGCCGTGAAGGTTCTAGTCCTCCCTGGGGGCCGGCCGGCGCTGCAGTCACGGTCTGCACGGCCACTACGGTCGGGAGTTCGAATCCCCCCTCGGGCATGGATATTTGTGCCGTCCTTAGTCTTAGCTAGTTCATAAGTAGTTTGTAAGCTTAGGGACTGATGACCCCGTAGTTAAGTCCCATAAGTTCCACAAACATTTGAACATTTGAACCTCCCTCGGGCATGGGTGTGTGTGTTGTCCTTAGGTTAGTTTACCTAGGTTTAAGTAGTTTGTAAGCTACGGACTGATGACCACGCAGTTTGGTCCGATAGATTTACAAACATTTGAACATTTTTAAAGTATTGTGAAACCTTAATGTACAAAAGTTTGACCATAGTAGAATATACTGAGAAAGTGCTAAAAAAAGTGCCTGACGATAAATTCTGTTCATATGCTGCACTTATAACGCTAAAAAAATAAATGTTATAATTCTGTTTTGTTATGAAGAAGAAAAGATTTTGGCCGATTTCTACATCGTATGTGTAATAAATTTGCACACTGTAAATTGCTGTATATTCAGAGTATGAAGCTGTTTTGTAGTTATATATTTAAATGAGACATTGTTTTCGCGACTTAACTCGAATGAATACACACGCTAAATCAAAAGAGTGTTACGCACATTTAAAGTACGCGCGGAAGTTTTCCACCATAATGGCCCCTGGGCACTGTTCAATTTGCCCGCTGTTCGCAGTCGGCCGCCTCACATCGGTCAGTCAGTGAGCTACGCGATGGCGACCTACTCAGCTTGACATGGCACAGCCTTCTGTTCAAATGTCTGTAAATCTATCGAACCAAACTGCGTGGTCATCAGTCCGTAGCTTACAAACTACTTAAACCTAGGTAAACTAACCTACAGACAAACACACACACTCATGCACCAGGGAGGACTCGAACCTTCAGCCTTCTCTTCAGACGGTCTTTCGTAGACCACGCGGCCATTCGCGCGCGGCTTCCGGTGGGCTAGCTCGGTTCTTGTGGAAGTGGGATCATGTTTTTCCAATGTTTATCGATGATATCTTTGCTCCTTTTTTTAAATACTGAAGGTAGTTTGCTTTCTGATCTATTGCTCTAAGCTAATCCACTGATCTACCCAAGCACGACTGAGACAGGTCCTCACAACAGTTCTGTGACCTTTAACTCATCTTCTAACTACCATACTTCACAGTAGTTTATTATTATTAATGGAAATGGTCAGACACAATGCTGTGCCATCTTTCGGCCTTCCAGTTTTTGCAAGTTCAGAAGTAAGTACAGGCCACATATTTTAAGCTGGTTGACTGCAAAATTAATTTGCAGGGGTATGTAATTCACGTGTCCTAAGTAGAGGAGTGGTGCCGAGGAAGCGTGTTTTGTAGCAACTGTCTAATCTCAATGTGGATTGTTAGCTTTTCTCTGAAAAGGAACTGCAAGCAGCTTTTGCGATGCACTGAAAATTTTATCATCATTCTATACAGAAAGGTTGTTAGAGATAACACTACCAGATATCTCAGTGATTCATTACTTCGAGGTTTAATAAAACACCTTCAAAGACTGAATATAATTTGCCTTTCCTCACTTTAAAAACAGAAGTGTTCAAATAATTAATTTTTCTTGTATTCAGGTGATTTCCCCCCCCCCCCCCCCTCTCATTTTCAGGCCACATCAGTTTCGGGCTCCCTCAGTTTCGGCCCCCCTCATTTTTGTTTTTCTTTCAGCAAGAAACCAGATTGTCCCTTACGTAAAGTCAAATACTGGTAGCGATCAATATTGAGGACCCACCAATCAAAGGACCCTGTTATTTTGGGGCCCCCTCAGTTTCGGGCAACCTTAATTTCAGGACCCCTAAATCCTGCCTCCCCTCCCCCCTCTCAATCTTGGATACGCACTCAATCTTCGGGCTCCCTCGATCTCAGAGCCCCCAGCATATCCATTCCATGCAACTCATCATGCTAAAATCATTCGATGTATTTTTCAAGGTAAAAGCATCAATCTACATTCAGAATTTTTTCGAACAAAGATACTCAACCTTTTCTGCTTTTCTGCTGCAAAATGGCCATGCACAGCAATATTACAAGTAAGTATTTACTTTTTTTCACAATTAAGTACTCGTTCTTCCTGTTGTCATGCTTGACCTGCGTTCAATTTTTGACGGGCTGTCCAGCTGCCCATCTTATGCCTAAATCTGACGGAGTGCGATTAGACGATTCCCTTGTTAAGAAAGCCACCCACTGTACGCGGGAACCACTACATCTACATACATACTTCGAAATCCATCGTAAGGTGCGTGGCGGAGAGTACCTCGTACCACTACCAGTCATTTACTTTTCTGTTCCACTCCCAAATAGAACGAGGGAGAAACTAATACCTATATGTCGTTGTACGAGCCTTAATTTATCTTATCTTTGTGGACTTTATGCAGAATGTAATTTAATCGTACCACTGTCCGTTTCAAATTCCAGCCCTTCAAGTTTCCACAACAGTGTTTATGGTAAATCAAACGTCGTCCTCCCTCCAATGATTGCCATTTGAGTTCCCGAAGCATATACAAGGTGAATCACCTAACACTTGCACAGCAAATATTGCGGAAACGGAAAGTGCGATTGACGTGCGGTTTTCACAGAATGGATTGATAGTCAGAGGCTCGTATTTTTAGCCAACAAACAGATTGTAATATTACTTAGAAAGTGTATTGTTATGCAAACATACCGTTTTTTAAATGGAACAATGGTTGTTTCTTTCGTGCACTGGAATTTGTGACACCAGCTGTGTGCAAAGAATTTTGAATGACATTTTTTATCACGTTTAGTTTGGCAGCTACAACCGTTCAAAGTTTCGGGGGCGGAGGCTGCGATGGCGTAGCTTACTGGCCGAGTGGCTAGCCCCTGGGGCACAGCCCACTGTCTCATGACCACCAGCCAGTCAGCTACGCTATCGTGGTTGTAGCTGCCAAACTAAACGTGATAAAAATGTCATTCAAAATTCTTTGTACACAGGTGGTGTCAAAAATTCAAACAACCATTGTTCTATTTGAAAAATTGTATGTTTGCATAAAAAATACACTTTCTAGATATTTTTACAATCTGTTTATTGGCTAACAATACGAGTCCTTGACTACCAATCCATTCTGTGAAAACCGCACATAAATCGCACTTTCAGTTTCCGCAATATTTGCGGTACAAGTGTTAGGTGATTCACCCTGTATAAAACACTAGCGCTCTTAACAGTAACAAACCTAACAGCTCACAATTGTTGCCAAGTCTTCAAAATGTTCAAATGTTTGTTAAGCTTATGGGACTTAACTACGGGGTCATCAGTCCCTAAACTTACAAACTACTTATGAACTATTTACGAACTAGGACGGCACAAATATCCGTGCCCGAGGGGGTATTCGAACCCCCGACCGTAGTGGCCGTGCTGACCGCGACTGGAGCGCCTCAGTCACCTCGGCCACCGCGGCCGGCGCCAAGTCTTCAAGCAGGAAGGAAGCCATATTAAAGCGTCGTAACCTAAATCAGAATATCTGTAGTGACGTTTACAATTTGAATAATGTGTGTGCACGCTGTAGTTTGCAATTAATTTACGTTTTGTTTAATTTACACTATATCCTCCCCTAATCCAGCCATCATTAGTCCCGCCGCTCAGTAATCCGGCGCACATCCGAAAAGACGCACACAGCAATGAATTATCGTGCACAACATTATTGTTAAACAGTTCTATACAAACCGTATTTCAAATTGTGTCGTTATTTGCAGTTCTGTATTGCGTCTTTAGAAGGAAAACGTTTTGTGTTATAATACTGGGGTATTATGACATGTCTGAAGATGAAAAATTTAATATGTAGGATTGAACGTGCATTCTGAAGAGAACGCTCGTGTCAAACACACCTTTCGCTATTCATAAACGAGACCTAGAAGCCAGTAGGTACGGGGGCGCCTAGGTGGAGGCTGTCGTCTTCTTCGTACTGGCTGGCGTTTAATGCTTCAGTCTGTCACGGAGTATAGTGGACTGCTCCTAGAAGTGGAGCAACTTCCTTCAAACATAATCTTTATATACAGCCTCTGACAATCAGGTTCGGTGAATGAAGTCAAAACGGTCGATCGGACAACACAGTGGAATCACAACCGTACACCTGTGTAGCAGCCGATGTTGGCATCTTGCCCCAACCGGAGTGCAAAAGGACAATGAACGAGCAAAGATACAATTTAAACTTTTGTTTTAAGCTAGGCAAGTGATCTAAAGAAACGCATGATCTGCTGCTGGGGATCAAGCACTGGAGTGGGTGTCCGGGTGGTTCGCCCATTTTGGAGAAGGCTTGGAAAGTGTTTCTGACAATCCCGAAGCGAATGATCGGCCACCGCTCGCAGTGACGAAAACAGTGAGAAAATGAGGACATTAGTCATGAACGATCATCGATTAACTGTGCGCATGATACCGGATGAGCTGCACATTAACTGTGAATCCGTGCGACAAATCCTTACCCCGAAGTAATGGAAGAGGAAAACGTGTTCTTGACTTGTGCCACATCACTTGACTAACGACCAGAAACAGGTACGTTTAGAGATCGCAAAGGATTTTGTGGAAACGCCGGATGCGGCATCCAATTTCCTGAACCATATTGTCACTGTGGATGAAAACTGGTGTCTCTGGTACGACCCTGAAACGAAACGGCAAGGCATCAGATCCAAAAAATCACACATCAAAACGATGCTCATAGCCATTTTCGATAGTCAAGGCATTATCCACAAGGAATTTCTACATGAGGGAATGACGTTGAACTATGCAAGGTACGTTGAAATTATGACCCGTTTCACGCAACATCCACTCAGGGTACGACCACAGTACATACAACAAGCTTCCTGGTTTTTTATTCACTACAAGTCTCGCCCACACACAGACAATATCGTCAATGAGTTCCTGGAAAAAATGGGGTGGTGCAACTTAAACATCCACCATACTCGCCGGATCTGAATCCTCCAGACTCTTCCAGTATCCTCGTCTCAAACTCCGTTTTAAAGGAAAGAGATTTGACGATATTGCTAACATCCCACGAAACGTGACAAGGCTTTTGAACACCAACCCAAAGGAAGACTTCGTGCAAAGTTTCCAGAACATGTAACGCAGACCTCAGCGATGCACAGTTATGGTAGGTGACTATTTCGAAGGACAGTAAGGTCATTGTAGTTCATAGTTCATTTACGTTAATGTTACAAGTTGTAGAATCGTATTTGCTTCTGTGCTCTCAATAATCCGGCACTTGTGCTAATTACTTTGACAAGTGTATTATATTTCCAAGGCTGCATTTAAAAAAGTTTTTTTAGTCGGCAGTAAGCTATCCTCAGTTCAGAATATTGTAAAACGCCCATATTGATGGAGTGCAGATCTCTTCTGAACAGCACGTTGCCTAGGCATCCCAGATGTGCTCAATAATGTTCATGCCTGGAGAGTTTGGTAGCCATCGAAGATGTTTAAACTCATAAGAGTGTTCAAAAAATGTTCAAATGTTTGTATAGTCTATGGGACTTAACTACGGGGTCATCAGTCCCTAAACGTACAAACTACTTATGAACTACTTACGAACTAGGACGGCACAAATATCCATGCCCGAGGGGGGATTCGAACCCCCGACCGTAGTGGCCGTGCAGACCGCGACTGGAGCGCCTTAGTCTCCTCGGCCACCGCGGCCGGCAAGAGTGTTCCTGGAGCCAGTCTGTACACATTGTGGGCGTGTTGGATGTCGCATTGCTCTGCTGGAACTGACCAAGACCGTCGGAATACACAATGGACGAGAATGGCTGCAGGTTATCAGCCATGATGCGTATGTACGTGTCACCTATCAAGTCGTATCTAGACCATCAGGAATCCCGTATCACTCCAACTGCACAAGCCTCAGACCATTATAGAACCTCCACCAGCTTCAACAGTTCTCTGCTGACATGCAGGGTCCATGGATTCATAAGGTTGCTTCCAGACCCTTAGACGTGCATCCTCAAAATACAATTGGAAACGAGACTCGGCAGAGCAGGCAATATCAGTCAAATGTCGGTGTCGACGGTGTAAAGCTTTGTGTCGTGCAGTCACACGAGTCAGTCTTCCAGCCCATATCGATGATGCTTCGTTAAATGAATCGCACGCTGATTCCTGTTGATGGCGCAGCGTTGAAATCCGCACAATTTGCGCAAGGGTTGCAGTTATATCATGAACGATTATCTTCAGTCGTATTGGTCCTGTTCTGATGGGACACTTTTCCAGCCGCAGCGATGTCGGACATCTGATGGTTTACAGCAGTGTATTTCAGTCTTTTCAAATATGCGATCCCTTCCAAGTAAAATTATTCTTGCAATCCAGGGAGGGGGCTTCCATCATTACGAACTGTAACAAAACTATGTTACCTCAAAAAAAAAATTAATGTTCTTTTTTTGCTATAGCTTTGTTTTAAATTGTTGGACGAAGTTTTTTCTGTATTTCTCGGAATGGAACATATACCCTATTTTTACATGATTTCCGAGAGAAAAATATACTTTGCGTAACGAGTGTTTCGCATTCCAAACAGGACTCAGAAGCGAATAACGCTAATTAAGAAAGGTTCCATTGTATAGACAGTTTGTAAAGAAGTACATCTTTCATCGATTTTTTTTTTTCAGAATTACTTATTGTATCATGTTCTTCTAACTATCGATTGATTCCTGTAAACAGTTTTCAGGCTTTGCGCACTGTATTACAATATCATCTATAAGTAAAGTAAAGCAGTCAACAATCCGAAGATTGGTTTGAACACCACAGTGCTTTACTAGGCATGGTCCTGTTTGGAGGTGGTATGCCGTTGCCTTCCTTCGACCTTCGAACTGACTTCTCCAGCCAGTTATAGGGGGACCTACAGTTTAACGTGGGTTCCGAACCACGGTGCTACTCGGTATTTTTCACATGAGCAATACTGCCAGAGGTGAAAGAAGTGGAAAGTGACAGATAAAAATCCTAGGACCTGGCGGGGATCGAACCCGCGACCTTTGGATTTGTAGTCTGGCACTCTACCACTGTGCAACCGAGGCACACATATCATCTACATCAATTCATAATTAATGCTACACATGAAACTCCCTAATTTTAACATTAAATAAATTTCACTTACAAGGAAAGTACTTGGGCTAGAACAAATATATCTGTATGAACGTTTGGTTACAGTATTTCTACGTACACCTCAATGTGCTGGTGGGTGTCGTTTTTATGCAAAACTTTGCAATCATGCTCTAGGTAGCAGTGTAGATGTAATTGTAGAAGCCATACTTAATGCAGATATCTGAACTATAACTTACGTAATAATATTCGTACATGTTCTCTAGCGTATTGTCATCAAAAGCCGTGATGATAGTTGCAACTTTAACCTTCTTCTCGGAAGACTGTTGGTATTCACTGCCACTGCTTCCATCGCCTCTTCCCGCACTTACCGTAGTACTACCACTAGCAATGAGTTCTTCGTCATTATCATCCCTATTATCATCGTTATGTGTTAGCGTTACGACAGTATCTAACTTATGCTCATATTTCTGTACCATAACAGATACGAGAAAGCATGCGAATGATTCATCTTCTACACCATCTTCACGAAGAACGGTTCTTCATAACTTCATCCCAACCAATAGCAATACTTTAGCAGGATTGATTATAAATAGGCCCTCCATCTGACGCTTCACCACACAAAAGTCACAAAACGCAACTTCGGAGGCACACTGCACCGTCCCTACTGGCGTACCGACAGGTCAAAGTGCAATGCGGCATGGCACACACAGAGGTCTCTAACGGACGACTGCAGAGTTTTGCAGATGCGGGAGTGTCACTAGTGCAATAAGGGATCTCTACATTATCTCTCGTACGATTTTGATGTATATGTGTTTGTTCGAGCCCAAGTACTTTCCTTGTTAGTCATACGTGTTTGTATAACTGAACCCCTAGTTATTATATGGTACAAGTACTTCCTCTTGTGACGGCGATGCCGGCCGCGGTGGCCGAGGGGACTGAGGCGCTCCAGTCACGGTCTACACGGCCACTACGGTCGGGGGTTCGAATCCCCCCTCGGGCATGGATATTTGTGCCGTCATTAGTTGTAAGTAGTTCATAAGTAGTTTGTAAGTTTGGGGACTGATGACCCCGTAGTTAGGTCCCATAGACTCTACAAACATTTGAACATTTTTGTGACGGCGATCCCCGAGTAAGATGTAGGGGTCGCGGCCCACAGGTTGAAAAAACACTATTTTACAGGGTTCCCGATATTGACTGTGCACTCGTGAAATGCACTTGCGGGAAAATCCTCATCTCATCGCTATCTCGGACAAGCTATTCCCCATCTCTCGTGCGCCGACTATAACACCACGTTCAAAGTCACTTAAATCGTGTCATTTAGCAGCAGTTAACGCTCTACCGCCTGCGCCAGACACCTGTTGTCTTATATAAGCGTTGCCGTCGCAGCGTCGCCTCCGAGTGTTTACATATCTTCGTGTTTACATATCTCTGTGTTTACATACGCGTGCCTGTACGCGTTTCTTCCGCTCTTCAGTGTACATTGAGAAGCTTTTGTTACAAGTGATATAAATTCGTGTTAAGGCGAATTCACACTGTCCGTCACGTCAAGTTGTATTCACACAGTCCGTCACATCAATTTGCATATCCCAATACCCGGTGTTGAAAGTGAGATTATGAGTGGCGATCTATTATGCAGAAAGTCATAGTTTAATATTGAAATTAAGGAAACAACGATGCTCATTGTTATTGACGACCAAGTAAAGCTTTACAATATATGTTTGTGGTCATCTTAGTGTGGTAAAGAGCTGGGAAGTGAAACATCATTTCAAAACATCGACATCTATTTTCACGCCAAAATAGATAGCTGACATTGTTAATACCGTCGTACACAGATGAATTTTTGTCCTTCATTGGCACAGACTTTTTCATTTAAAATGTTATTTAATGAAAATTGCGTCTTCAAATTACAGTCTTATTCAAATAAACAATTTGCTTCAGTCTTCCCTGTTAGCCTGTTACTTTGCAAAACATATACAATTTTTCGGTTTCAGATATCCAACCTCGCTTTTAGCAGGACAATCAATTGGAAAAAGAGTCGTCATGAAACGCTTGGAATTTACCGCTAAAACAAAGTGTAATAATAAAATAAAGATTAATAAGATACATTTGCGTGTAAACCATGTAATCGTCGACAACAACTTGAAAATCGCTTGACGAAAATAGATTTTTTTTTTTTTTTTTTGCGCCCTTGTCCTTTCTTTTTCTGGAGCCTCGAAACCTCGGAAAGCTATTTTATACACTTTTCCATGCCTCTCGTCCTGGGGGCCTCAAAATTACAAAAGTTACTTTTCTATAGTAATACATGTACTTCGAAGTGGACGGGGGCCTCATTTTGTTTTGCCGCCACTTCAGGCCTCCGACAGCATTAGTCCGCCAGTGTGTGACGTTGACGTGACGTGGCGGTCCGCTGACGGATAGTGTGAATGTCACCATTAGAAATACACTGTGGAATGTCCTGACGAACGGTGACGCGACGCGACGCGACTGACGGTTTCAACTGAACTTTAGGATTAGCAGACACGGTCAAAAGTTAAAGCCCAGCTAAGGCGCCTCGCGTGGTTGCTCGCCGTCGGAGGTTCGAGTCCTCCCTGGGGCATGGGTGTGTGAGTTTGCCCTTAGGTTAGTTTTCCTTACATGAAGTAGTTACGGACTGATGACCACGCAGTTTGGTCCGATAGATTTACAAACATTGGAACATTTTTCAAAAGTTAAAGACGAAATCAGTACCAGTTTTACATGATAGCCTGTTACAATATTTCCAGGAAGTCGCTATCCTCCATTAAATCACTTATGAGTGGAATAGTAGCCCTAGTACATATCTAATGAAATAAATCGCAATTTGCGATCACTTATGACTTCACTGTACTAGGTTTAGATGTAATACCAATGTGCGGCGAATGAAAATTTGTGCCCGGCCGGGATTCGAACCCGGGATCTCCTTCTTAGTAGGCAAACGCGTAGCCCACTCTGCCACCGATGACACAGTGACCAACCCCACTGCAGAGAACTCTTCTCTGCACGTCTCCCGCCACACCCAAATCTCCATCCGCCACGCTGTCTCTTTCCTATTACCACAGCCTATTTGTTCTGTAATGCTCGCAGCCACAATACTGTATTCGCGCATCAGGGAGAACAGACCATGAGGTATTACGAGATTTGGGTGTGGCGGGAGACGTGCAGGGAAGAGTCCTCTGCAGTCGGATTGGTCATTGTGTTGTCGGTGGCGGAGTGGTCAACGCGTCTGCCTAGCAAGCAATAGATCCCGGCCAGGCACAGTTTTTCATTCGTCGCACATTGGTATTACATCTAAACCTAGTACAGTGAAGCCATAAATGATCGCAAATTGCAATTTATTTCATTAAAAATGGACGCTGTAACGTCGTCAAAAATATATAATTGTACTTGTTCATATCTGCTACATTTCAACCTTTCACTGTTTTTCTTTCTTTTGGCCCACTTTAGGTTACGGTAGTAACACTAAAAGTGGGCCTATGCGATCGTCTTTTGACAGCTCGAAATTTAAATGAAAATAACGGCTTAACCATTCATCTGACACGAAAATTGAATAACCTAATTTGTAGAGGAGAAAATTCTCTACAACTTTGCTCTCTTATGGTTTTTTTTTTTTTTTTTTTTTCATATCTCTAATCGTTTCAGAAATATTTGTTAAAATAACGGCTATTTTGGGATGTCTGTCTGTCTGTCCGTAACGTGTTCCCTGTTTGAAAGACGAACCGTTCAACCGATCAGCACCAAAATTTTCACACATAATTGTAGACCGCCAGAGATCAGAACCTCCCTTTTTCAAATTTTTCGGACAAAAAATTCAGTAGTAATACCAAAAAACAGCCGTTTGTAATGTAATTTTAATTGGTAATAAACCGTTCATCTGACGCGAAAATTGAATAAACGAAATTGTAGAGGAGAAAATTCTGTACAACTTTGTTCCCTTATGTTTCTTTCATATCTCGTATCGTTTGAGAGCTATTTGCAAAAATAACGGAGTTTTGAAACCCTCCATTCAATTAACGACAACCAGCAGTTCGGAGATGTCACGTGACATTCCTTGCCCAGTACTCTCTCTGGCATACGCCATCCATCTTGCGTTGCGTATTTGATGATTTCCTTATTGTAACTTACACGTTGTCATTTCAAAGCAATGGCGCATTGAGGATTTAACAAAAACACATCGTTCTTCGTACGATAAATGATAATCTAGTGTCTACAAATTCCATATTAGCATCAGTTAAGAACGGCCATCAATAGTATGAGATTAAGGAACACAACTCCTAAAGGCTAGTTTACACGACGACACTAGGTTTCATGAAACTGCGCTACTGGGCAGTGCGCATGCGCGGCGGGCATTCGCGCAACTCGTTGCCGAAACTAAACAGGAAAGGAAGAAATAATACGGTTTTTTAACATATATGTGATGCATTTGTGTGTGCCATTTTAACGATGAAAATTTCAGGAATAAGCAGCGGCGTGTAAGTGCTCTTGAAGCAGTTATTCGTGAATAAAATATTGATGGGTTGACGATTAGTGAATTTCAGACTAAAGTACATTCAATTCCAAATACCTATACAAACGAACTATGGCAATTGTGGATTTGAGAACACGGTACAGGTATTGTCTATTTGACAAGAAGCGTAATGCAATTTGTAATTTCAGTTCCGGTGACAAAACAGTATCTTGTTTCTTTATGACAATACTAACTCTGTTTAAAAGGAACGTAAACTGCTTTGGTGACATTCTGAGTTGATTAAAATAACTTCTAGTGTCTTCGATCACAATTTTTTTCAGCAACCGATCTGACGTCTTTTTTTTTTTTACCCAGTCACAAACCCAAACACGTTTCTTAGTCTTTTTATGTTTAGTCTTATGCAGCGACTTCACACAGAGAAGCAATAGCTCCGCCACAACTTTTACAACTACCAAAACTTTCATTCTACGGCGACTACGGCACTCCCAAAACAACGAAACTGAAGGTTTTTTTTTTTTTTTTTTTTTTTTTTTTAATAAGCAGCAAAAACCATTTAAAACCATCAAACATGACCTCCTCCGTTTGAAATGTGACAAACGGTACTGAGCTTCCGAACCAATACATACAGAACGTTAAACAAAAACACCACTTCAGGAGAGGGGAGAGGAGCGCGGCCTGCCGCGGCTCTGGTGGCCAGCAGCACTGCAGCAGCCGCCCCCACGACCCACAGTTACTACATACATATCAACTTTCCTCTTTTTTTTCTCTCTTTTAACATGAAATTCCACCCCCATGAACCACAGACATTGCCGAGGTGGGGTGGCTTGCGTGCCTCAACGATGCAGATAGCCGTACCGTAGGTGCAACCACAGCGGAGGGGTATCTGTGGAGAGGCCAGACAAACGTGTGGTTCCTGAAGAGGGGCAGCAGCCTTTTCAGTAGTTATAGGGGCAACAGTCTGGATGATTGACTGAGCTGGCCTTGTAACATCAGCTAATGTGGCTTTGCCACAAGGTTACTGCGAACGGCTGAAAGCAAGGGGAAACTACAGCCGTTACTTTTCCCGAGGACATGCAGCTCTACTGTATGAAAACATGATGATGACATCCTCTCGGGTAAAATATTCCGGAGGTAAAATAGTCCCCCATTCGGATCTCCGGGCGGGGACTACTCAGGAGGATGTTATCATCAGGAAAGACAATACTGGCATTCTACGGATCGGAGCGTGGAATGTTAGATCCCTTAATCGGGTAGGAAAATTAGAAAATTTAAAAAGGGAAATGGATAGGTTGAAGTTAGATATAGTGGGGATTAGTGAAGTTCGGTGGCAGGATGAACAGGATTTCTGGTCAGGTGAGTACAGGATTATAAATACAAAAGCAGTTGGGGGTATCACAGGAGTAGGACTGATAATGAATAAGAAAATAGGAATGCGGGTAAACTACTATAAGCAGCACAGTGATCGCATTATCATTGTCAAGATAGATACGAAGCCAACACCGACAACAGTAGTACAGGTTTATATGCCAACTAGCTCTGCCGATGATGAGGAGATCGAAGAAATATATGAGGAGCTAAAGGAAATTATTCAGACAGTTAAGGGAGAGGAAAACTTAATTGTAATGGGAGACTGGAATTCGGTAGTAGGAAAAGGAAGAGAAGGAAAAATAGTAGGTGAATATGGACTGGGCAGAAGGAATGAAAGAGGAAGTCGCCTGGTAGAATTTTGCACGGAACATGATTTAATTGTAACAAACACGTGGTTTAAGAATCACAAAAGAAGGTTGTATACTTGGAAGAGACCAGGAGACACCGGAAGGTATCAGATAGATTTTATAATGGTAAAACATAGATTGCGGAACCAGGTTATAAACTGCAAGACATACCCAGGGGCAGATATAGACTCTGACCATAACTTGTTAGTCATGAACTGTAGGCTGAAACTGAAAAAACTGCAGAAAGGTAGGAAAATAAGGAGATGGGACCTAGATAAATTGAAGGAACGTGAAGTTCTGGTGAATTTCAGAGGGAGCTTTAGGCAACAATTGACAGAAACAGGGGGAAATAAAACAGTAGAAGAGGAATGGGTAGCATTGAGAGATGAAATAGTGAAGGCAGCGGAGGACAAAATAGGTAGAAAGGCAAGACCAACAAAAAATCCTTGGATAACACAGGGAATACTAAATTTAATTGATGAAAGGAGAAAATATAAAAATGCAGTAAATGAAACAACCAAAATGGAGTACAGACGACTAAAAAATGAGATTGACAGGAAATGCAAAATGGCTAAGCAGGAGTGGCTAGAAGCCAAATGCAAATCTGTAGAAGAATGTATAAGAAGGGGGAAAATAGATACCGCCTACAGAAAAATAAAAGACACATTTGGGGACAAGAAGAGTAATTCTACGAATATCAAGAACTCAGATGGGAAACCAGTTCTCAGCAAAGAAGGGAAAGCTGAAAGGTGGAAAGAGTACATAGAGCAGCTCTACAAAGGAAATGAACTTAGAGACGATGTTGTAGGAAGGGAAGAGGAAGTAGATCAAGATGAAATAGGAGATACTATACTGAGAGATGAATTTGACAGAGCCCTGAAAGACCTAGGTCGGTACAAGGCCCCAGGAGTAGATGACATACCCTCAGAGCTACTAAAGTCTCTGGGAGAGCCAGCCATGACAAAACTATTTGAACTGGTGTGCAGGATGTATGAGACAGGCGAAATACCTTCAGACTTTAAGAAAAATGTAATAATCCCCATTCCAAAGAAATCAGGCGCAGATAGGTGTGAAAATTACAGAACCATCAGTTTGATAAGTCATGGTTGCAAAATTTTAACACGAATTATCTACAGGAGAATGGAAAAGCTGGTAGAAGCTGACCTCGGGGAAGATCAGTTTGGATTCAGGAGGAACGTAGGAACCCGGGAGGCAATACTTACCTTACGTCTTATCTTAGAAGATAGATTAAGGAAAGGCAAACCTACATTTTTAGCTTTTGTAGATTTGGAGAAAGCATTTGACAATGTTGACTGGACTACACTCTTTCAAATTCTGAAGTCAGCAGGGGTAAAATACAGGGAAAGGAGAGTTATTTACAATTTGTACAAAAGCCAGACCGCAGTTATTAGACTTGAAGGGCATGAAAGGGAAGCATCAGTTGGGAAGGGAGTAAGACAGGGTTGTAGCCTTTCTCCGATGTTATTCAATTTGTACATTGAGCAGGCGGTGAAGGAAAGCAAGGAAAATTTTGGAATAGGCATTAAAGTTCAGGGGGAAGAAATAAAAACATTGCGTTTTGCTGATGACATTGTAATTCTGTCAGAGACAGCGAACGACCTGGAAGAGCAGTTGAATGGAATGGACAGTGTGTTGAAGAGAGCGTATAAAATGAACATAAACAAGAGCAAAACAAAAATAATGGAATGTAGTCTTAGAAAATCAGGCGATGCCGAAGGAATTAGATTAGGTAATGAGACAATGAAGGTGGTAGATGAGTTTTGTTACTTGGGTAGTAAAATAACATGCGATGGTCGCAGTACAGAGGATATAAAATGCAGAATGGCAATGGGAAGAAAAGCATTTTTGAAAAAGAGAAATTTGCTAACATCGAATATTAATTTAAGTGTAAGGAAGTCTTTTCTGAAGGCATTTGTGTGGAGTGTTGCCTTGTACGGGAGTGAAACATGGACGATAAGCAGTGCGGACAGGAAGAGAATAGAGGCTTTTGAAATGTGGTGTTACAGAAGAATGCTGAAGATAAGTGGGTAGATCACATAACTAATGAAGAGGTACTGAACAAAATTGGCGAGAAAAGGAATTTTTGGCATACCCTGACTAAAAGAAGGGATCGCTTGGTAGGACATATTCTTAGACATCGAGGATTCGTAAATTTAGCATTGGAGGGAAGTGTGTGGGGTAAAAATCGCAGAGGGAGACCAAGAGACGCGTATAGTAAGCAGATTCAAGTGGATGTGGGTTGCCGTTCTTATGAGGAGATGAAAAGGCTTGCTCAGGATAGAGTAGGGTGGAGAGCTGCATCAAACCAGTCTCCGGACTGAAGACCATAACAACAACAACATGAAATTAAAAAACTGTATGTATACAAACGTGGAATAAGCAGCAAAAACCATTTAAAACCATCAAACATGACTTCCTCCGTTTGAAATGTGAGAAACGGCACTGAGCTTCCGAACCAATACATACAGAACGTTAAACAAAAACACCACTTCAGGAGAGGGGAGAGGAGCGCGGCCTGCCGCGGCTCTGGTGGCCAGCAGCACTGCAGCAGCCGCCCCCACGACCCACAGTTACTACATACATATCAACTTCCCTCTTTTTTTTTCTTTTAACATGAAATTAAAACAACTGTATGTATACAAACGTGGAATAAGCATCAAAAACCATTAAAATCAGCTAACAACCCTAACCAATACCTTGTCTTTCAAAAAGTATTTTCAACATGTTCCCATATTTCTTTTTCTAATCTGGGTATTTTTTAACTCTTTCGTACTGCATTTTCATGTATAACTGTAAATCGAATTCATTATCCGCGCCCAAATTGTTAATTACGTAGCTTACATAGTTACCCATTATCCAGTGGATGGCATTGTTTTTCGTCTGTGGGGAATATTTTATTTGCGGCCGATAGAGAAGCTCCGATGTAACATTATCAGGAGTAGCCCTTGTCAGAAGCGCGATTTTGGATCGCAACCAATGCCAATTATTAGTGCGTGCATTACAAGTGAATCTGTGGAGTACTGTGTCCACCAGATTACATTTCAAGCAGAGATTTGTGTCATTGCGACCGATAGCGTAGAGTCTTTCATTTGTGGTAACAGTATTGTGCACTGTTTTATACCAGGTAGATTTGACATCGGAACTCAGGCCTTTCATATTGATGTTTGCCCATATAATCTTCCAGTTGTAATTGGAATATTTCTCCTGAATTTTACTTCTCACTTCGTTCCTCCTTCTTTCTCGCATGATGTCGCTTGCTCTGATATTAGGTGAGTTCATTATTCTTCTGCTAATGTAACTCGCTTCAATGTAAAAGGCTCGTACATGCTGTAATTTGGTATTAATTCTTTGTACATCTACAGGGGGCTTAAGACTCTGTGGCGCTACACTTTTGAACAGTTTAGTTGTTATACTGTCTGGGCTATCTTCAAATATATTCTGTAACCTTTTCAGATACAGAGCGGATGCCTTGTTATGTATATCAACCAGACCTAGACCTCCATTACTAGGGTCTAGCGTGACAGTCTGCAGATTCACTCGGAAGATCTCTCCCTTCCATAAGTAACTGGCAACCACCGACATGACGTTTTTACCTATTGTCTTAGGTAGAGGGAAGACTTGGGCTATGTAGAAGGCCTTGGAAAGAATGCAACTGTTTATAAATTTCACCCTCTGAACTTGATCCATATATCGTTGAAAATTGGCTATTACAGCCCCATGAATGTTCCTTAAGGTAGCTTTCCAATTGACGGCTGTCATTTTCATTGGGCATGGTGTCAGGATTGTCCCCAGTGCTTTGTGCGTACTGACCACTTTTGCCCAGTCTGTATCTATTCTTTCAAGACCCCTTAGATTTAACAGTTTACTTTTATCGTTATTCACGAGCGCCCCGGACACACTGCAGTACTTTTGAAGTATCTGTTTCAGCCGGACCAGTTCGACTCGGTCCCTCACGACAACCCCTACGTCGTCAGCGTAAGCCCTTATGACAGTTTTTTGGCCAGAGAAAGGTATACCAGAGAGGTGAGCATGAACAGTTAGTAATAGTGGCTCTAGTGCAATTACATACAAATACATAGCCAACGGACTGCCTTGTGGAACTCCTCGGAGCAGATGGATCTGTGATGATAGCTGGCCATTGACTGCAATTTTCGCCCGTATACCAGTCACTATATTTTTTATTACATTAACTGTACTTTGGAGGAAAACAGTTTTTCCATTACTGCGAATAAAAAGTTATAGTTTACACGATCGAAAGCCTTGAAGAAATCAATGAACATGAGAGCACATTTTATCTTGGTTACACATGTTACGGCGATTATGTCTCGGTATTCAGAGATGGTGTGAAAGATACTTCTATTTGCTACACATGATTGGTGTCGACTAAATATTTTGGTTGAGTGAAGGGAAAGTCGCTGTTTCAAAATTCTGCACACGATCTTATAATCTGAATTTAAAAGGGAAATTGGGCGGAAGTTATTCAAACTCTTTTTGGTATTGCTCTTCGGGATAAGAACTATTTTACTTTCTTTAAAGTCCTCAGGTATCGTATTCCCATTTTGAATCTCATTTACAAGACACGTAAATTTGTCACCAATTATGGACCAGTATTTGACGTAAAATTCAATAGGCTGACCGTCAGGACCAGGAGATTTATTTAGCGGGGAATTCAACACCGTCTCAAGTACGTCATCATTGCTAATTTCAGAAAGAATTCCGTCGTTATCCTCTGCCGTTAACTTCGGTGTCACGATGCGAATGAAGTCTTGGATAGATCTTTCATCCAACTGTCCTGGGGAATAAAGTGTTTTAAAGTAGTTATGAACCTCGCCCATAATATCTTTCTGAGTTGTCAGTGTCGTACCGTTCGTTAGCGTCAGTTCGTCTATTACAGTTCGGCGTCTGTTCTTTGCATGCCTAATCAAATGATACAAAGATGTTGTTTCGTCCTCCACTATTGACTTCGCTTTGGACTTGATTTTAAGACCCTCCATCTGTCGCCTTTTAAGTGTAAGTAGTTTCGCTTTGACTCTCTTGATGTCTTGTAATCGGATGTTTGATACATTTGCCTGGTGGTATAGGTCTCTGAGCAAAGTGTAATAATATTCCATTGCACCTTTCAGCTCCCTAGTTCTCTGGTAACCGTAACTTCTAAGAACCCGACGTAACCTAGGTTTGGCACACGTGGTCCACCAGTCTAACACTGTAGGGTACCTACCTATAAATCTCAGACACGTGCTCCACGCTGCTGTTATTTCGTCTGCCAAGTCTTGTTCTTCCAACAAAGATACATTTAAGTTCCACTGATTTCTGTAAATACGAGTCTGTTGTGCAGGTAAATTTAAGCAAGCGAGCATGCTACTATGGTCACTGAAATATGCTGGAATTATTTCTGATTTCAGGAGGGAGCTTTGTAGGGTTTCAGAAACATAGATTCTGTCGATTCTACTACAGGAAGAGGATGACACATACGTGTATTGGACTAACGTTGGATACTTGATTTCCCACGTATCTTTAAGATGAAGTTCATTAACTAGGTGTTTCAGTTCCACCGATCCATTAAAGTTTGGTGTTTGATCCTTACGATTTAGGACGCAATTGAAACCGCCACCGATTACAAGACGTACTGGATTTTTACGTAACAAATAAATTAGTTCTTCTTTATAAAATGCTGCTCTTGCTGGTCTATTAGAATTCCCAGATGGGGCGTACAAATTAATAAATGTTATTCCGTAAATATTAATTGCTATAGCCCTGCCAGACTCCAATTTTTCTACATCTGTTACTGGAATACCCTCCCTGATTAAAAAGGCGGTTCCTGTAGTCGATTCAAGGGAGACGTTCAGGATTTCTACATAGCCAGGTACGGTGAGGTGTGTCGTCGTTACCTCTTGAAGAAAAGCAATATCAGTATCAGAGTCATACAAGAATTCTTTAAGGGCCGCTACCTTTAAATCAGATCGTATCTTGTTAATGTTTATCGTGGTAAGAGAATATGCTTGCATTGCTTAGGGTTGTAACTAGAGTTCGGTTTAAAGTCTGAGTGCTGTATTTTAAGTCCTTGTTTCTCTACAATGTATCCAGACGTTTATCATGTTACGCAGGTGGAGGGACTCTTAACCGTTAGTTTCCACTGGACTGCTTAGTTTGTCGGGGTTGTGCGTCAGTGACGTCGTCAGAAAGTTCGTCTTCCGTCTGCTCTCTGACTACGTCGTATCGTATGTTCTTCTGTTTTTTATTAGTTCTCTGTGACTTCGTTGATGCCTGATTTCGAGCGACAGAGAGATTCGGCTGTGGTTTTAATTTACCCCGTCTCTGGAAAACCTGAGAGGCAGCGGCTGCAACTTCCGCGCCCGGTGTTGGCGCTGCTGCCGCCGCCGCCTCGCCGGCTGTTATGGAAGTCTGTTTACTTATCACCGCCATATGTTGTGTTTCGACCGTATCATGTTGCGGTTCTTCGCGCACTGACTGTATAGACACAAGTTGTTGACCTAACACTTCCGCCGGTTTTCCTCCTACTGCTGTCTGCGGCGCGGTTGGTGGTTGTGAATGTGCGTCAACCAAGTCCACCGTCACGCTCTGAGGCAGCTGGTTAGCCTCGCTAGAATGTGCAGATTGTTCGACATTTTGTGTCATTTCCCTCATCCCACTACCTTCGCTGGCCGTTGCTGCTTGTTCCAAAACATGAGATACGCTTGGATCCGGTAACAATTCCACTTGCATGTTCTCTATTTTTTCCGAGAAGTCGTCGCTACACGATTTCTGTTTGCGAATTGCCGGCGAACTACAGGTATCGTCATCTAAGTGATCATCAGTGAGCGCAATAGGCCGTTTTTTATTTTGCACATCACTATCGCGGGAGGACGAATCTTGACTTGACCGTGTCGGGAGCGGAGGAAATGCACTGCCGTCAAGAGAACTGTCATCACGACTTGTTGCAGCATTAGGGATATCCACCTGGTGGTCAGAATTAGCAGTAGCCAACACTTAGTTCAGAGTTAATTTACGGCGTTGCATTAAATTATTTTTCAGTACAACAGCACGACGGGGACAATCCTGCCGCAAATGACCTGCTTCATTACAAACGTGACACGTAGGGGTTTGTCCAGAGTAAACAATATGAGCTCTTTGGCCTTCCACCGATATATATGAAGGGATGTTAGTTTTCACCTCCATCTCAACGGAACGGACACCATTAAAGCATTGCAGTTTATATTGCTTGGACCAACGTTCATTAAAAATTTCCTTTACTTCCCCATATTTAGCCAGAGCGTCCCTAATTTTCTCATTGTCAATTTCAATGGGGACATTTAACACTCTAACTGTTTTATATGCCGAGTCAGCTCGCTTTACAGACACCTTACTTTTTGTGCCGTCTCTATGCACGTATTCAACATGTTTGCCAGTTCTACTGAGCAGTCTATCTACAGTAACAGCATCCAGAAATTTTACAAAAACACAGTAATTATCAGAGTCTAGTTGCGCGGTATGAACTGAGTCAGGATTGATGCCAAGTACCTGTGTAATCCAGTCGTCGATCTCCAGCGTCGTTGGTTGAACCCGCCGAGTCTCCTTGTCGAAAGCAAAAACCACAGTATTCTTGCGGACTGAGTTTTCCATGCTGTAATATTGCCGGGGGAATTCGGTCAAAACCGAGATTCCAAATAAAGAGCACTATCAGTCGAATTAACGACAAACTATCCCGTTAAGGATATGACACAGGTAGTAACACGTTGACACAGTCAGACACAGAACACGATAGGAAACACCGACGTAAACACTGACAACCCGCAGCAGAGACCGAAAGCGTCCGTCCGCGGCGACAGCTGAAGCCGGAATGAAGTGTATAGTATTGGCGCCGTGTCTACAGACATACACGAAACCAGTTGCGCGCAACTCAATTCATGAAACGAGTGTCGCAACCTGGTGTTGTCGTGTAGACTAGCCTTAACTGTTAGTTGTAGTGTAGTGGACTGCGTTGGACTGCGGCGCTGAAGGTCAGTGGTTCGGAACCCGCCACTACCTAAAACTTTTTTTTTTTTCCTAAAAGGATTTCAGGCACTCTTATTCATTATTTCTTTATTATTTAGATTATTATTCTGGTCCAAAATATTTGCCAAAACGTATAAAACTACAAATCTTAAGTGGGCCGTAAAACACGTCAGTGCGATTTTTTTATTATTATTTTTTTATTTTATTTTTTTATTTTAGCGCCCTTGTCCTTTCTTTTTCTGGAACCTCGAAACCTCGGAGATCTATTTTATAGACTTTCTCACGCCTCTCGTCCTGGGGGGGGGGGGGGGGGGCTCCAAATCACAAAAGTTACTTCTTTATAGTAATACATGTATTTGCAAGTGGATGGGGGGCCTTAGTCCGCCACTGAGTGACGTTGACGTGAAGTGGCGGTCCGGTGACGGACAGTGTGAATGTCACCATTAAAAATACACTGTGGAATGTTCTGACGGACGGTGACGTGACGTGGCGGACAGTTTGAATTGAACTTTAGGATTAGCAGACACGGTCAAAAGTTAAAGATGAATCAGTACCAGTTTTACATAATATCCTGTTACAATCATTACTTAAAGATTCCGGACTGAGATACCGTGGTCCATACATAAAACTTTCCCCTGACGTTTCGCCCTCGTCTGCGGAAGGCATCCTCGGAGGTAAAGCGGCGTACTGCAATGAGAGCGCGAGTAAGCGCCGTATATATAGGCAAAATAGAGGGCGCCGCTGTCAGTCACTTGGTGTCGGCTGTGCTGTGGTCTCTGCTATTGCCAACCTCCTCGATTGAAATTAATCGATTGTCATGCTGTTGCTGCAGTGTTGACATCCATATCTTATCAAGTTTGAGACCTCCTTTTTGTTAAAATTATTTCGATATTTAAAAATCTCAATGGCCTCTCTGTACAAACGCGCATAATAATGCGACCTCTTTGCTATGACGGACGTCTCGTTAGATTTTATTTCGTGGTCACCTTCTTGATACACGTGTTACGCTACAGTCGATTTATCAGTATGTCCGAGACGGCGGTTCGTTTTGTGTGCCTCCTCAGACATACTGATAAATCGTCTGTAGCGTAACACGTGTATCAATAAGGTGACCACGAAATAAAATCTAACGAGACGTCCGTTATAGCAAAGATGTCGCATTATTATGCACGTTTGTACAGAGAGGCCATTGAGATTTTTAAACATCGAAATAATTTTAACAAAAAATAGGAAGGTCTCAAGCTTGATAAGATATGGATGTCAACACTGCAGCAACAGCATGACAATCGATTAATTTCAATCGAAGAGGTTGTTAGCAGAGACCACAGCACAGCCGACACCACGTGACTGACAGCGGCGCCCTCTGTTTTGCCTATATATACGGCGCTTACTCGCGCTCTCGTTGCAGTACGCCGCTTTACCTCCGAGGATGCCTTCCGCAGACGAGGGCGAAACGTCAGGGGAAAGTTTTATGTGTGGACCACGGCATCTCAGCCCAGAAGGGCTTGTATGTTTGGTAAGAAGGGAAAGACCCTTCTTCCTGTCTCAGACTCTTCCCACTGTGTTTGCCATAGATCCTTAATATGTTGTTTAATTGCCTGCTTTGATCCCAGATGAACTCCCATGATTTGTTCAATTTTGTCAAAATTCTGTTTCTGTAGCCAATAATTGGCTGCATGTTGTCTAATTTGTAAATCTAAAGGACACAGACCCATGATGACCAATAGTGAATCTGTTGGAGAGGTGTTAAAGGCACCTATGCTTCTTATTATGATATTTCGTTGTATACGCCTTATTGCAATGGCAGGCTTCACCAGGGTGAGTCTGTGAGCCCACGAGCTGGAACCATACCCCACAATGGGCGTCATAACGCAGTTATGGTAAATATTTGTGGCTGAGGGAGGGAGATGAAACCACCTCTGGCGTATACTTATGATTTTGTGGAGAACATTTAAGGCCTTTCCCGCAACATATATTTGGGGCATAGCTCCACGTTTCGTCAATGAGAACCCCAAGATACTTGGCGGATCTCTGACGGGAAATCGTGAGATTATTGACCCTGATTTCTGGTCTCGTGCCAGGTTGCCTTTCAACAATATATAGTGGGATTTATTGGGTGCAATTTTAAGCTTAGAGCTTGTGCACCATTCCAGTAGGATTTCAATGGCTAGGTGTGAATTTCGTTCGATCTCAACCCGACTATTCCCCTCCACCATCATGAAGAGGTCGTCGGCGTAGGCCACGGCTCCGAGGACCATCGGACTCTGCTGCAAGCTGACAAGCAACGGATCCATGTTTATGTCCCAGAATATGGGCCCACATACTGAGCCCTGCGGGCATCCTTTTGAGATCTCTTTGGAGACGACGATCCCCGGTGCCGTGATCCTCGCTGTCCTGTCCCTGCAATAGTCCCTCAGACAATCATATAGCAGACCGGCACACTCCATCTCCCTGAGTTGGGAGAAGAGCGCCGGCCACCAACGATTGTCGAATGCCCCAGAAATGTCCACCATGATTCCCAGAACGTACTTCTTCGTGGATGAAGCCACAGTTTCAGCGACCTTGTTTATGGCATCAAATGTCGATCTGCCCTTTCTAAAGCCGTACAGCGTTTGATTCATTCCACGCAGAATTCTGTGGCTATGGAGCCTGCTACATAGAGGTTTTTCGAAGGTTTTCCCCAAGACGTCCAACAGACAGATTGGCCTGTAGGATTTAGGTAAGCTTGGATCTTTGTCTGGGCCCTTACCAATGACAAACAACTGCAACTGCTGGAACACCAAACAGCCATATTCGAAGTAGCCAGAAGCGGGAGAAGGCACTGCTGGAACACAATTTCAGCGCGCCAAGCAGTCTGGCAGCTGCTGGAACGAACCTAATATTACCAGGAAGTCACTATCCTCCATTAAATCATTTAAGAGTGGAATGATAGCCCGAGTACATATCTGCTATATTTCAGCCTTTCACTGTTTTTTCTTCCTTTTTTATTTTGGAGTATCTGGAAGAGACAATGAGCAGAGTGGTAAGCAGCGGCGCTTCGTGTATGTGCGCAGGAGTGGACGGCAAGGTGTCGGACGTGGACTCGCTGGAGTACTCTGTGCTGCTGTACGGCAACGGGCCGGGGTACGCGTCGCCGCGGCTGGCGCCGGCCAACAGCAGCGCCGACCGCAACGCGGTGCACAGCTCGGCCGTGCCGCGCCAGTGGGCGACGCACGCGGGTGAGGACGTGCCGGTGTACGCGGCCGGGCCGCTGGCCGCGCGCCTCTTCGCGGGCAGCGTCGACCAGACGTACGTGCCGCACGCCGTCGCCTGGGCCGCCTGCCTGGGCCGCTACGCGTCGCGCTGCGCCAACGCCAGCGCCGGCGACCGCGAGGCGGACGGCGCGCCCGGCTGCGACCGCGACCGAGACCGAGACCGCGAGCGAGACCGCACCGGCGCCAGCGTCGTCTTCCTGGCCAGCAGCGTGCAGGCCGACGCGGCCGGGCCGGGGCGCGCGCGCGCGCACAGCGGCGGCGGGCCCAGCCTGCAGAGGGCGCTGGCCGCGCCCGCCCTGCTCTGGCTGGCCGCGGGCGCCAGGGCGCGGCTCTGAGTAGCACCGCAGCCACCCGTGCGCGGTGGCCACTGAGCTGCGCTCCCCCAAAGGCGCCGCTCCCTCGTTCGCGTTCGTCGCCACTTCCCCGAGCAGACGTCACAATCGCCTCGTACCTTCCGTTAACCTCCGAAGCGCGCCCTGCTAGCAGTCGTGTGCGATTCCGTCACTGACACAGGACAATTTCACAGGGACGGCCATTTCGCACGAACTTTACACCATTACTTCAAACAGCTTAATTCTCTTACTCTGCACACAATACAGTTCATTTGTTAGCTGCCGAATGAAATACGCCAGGATGTTTTTATTAGTTGTCATCGTACGAATATCGTGCTCTTCGCGATTTTCCGTTCATTCCCAATAGTTTTGGGTTTTGCAACAGTCTTACAGGCTTCAATCTGTTCTGTTAGGATCAATATACTGAGCCGGCTTTCAAAAATTGCTCCCATAAACTATTCTACCGGTAATATTCGACGACAAAGAACATATTAGGCGTCTTCAGGTCAGCATCGCAAACGGGGGATTACAGGTGTTCTACTATAGTGCACGTCACATAGTAAGGCGCCTCAGCGCAGAGAGATCAAGCGATATAGAAACGAGGAGAAGGGGTGAAATTTCCTTACAGACAGATAACGGTAACAAATCAGGCTTATTTCCATGCCTAAGAGCTGATTCAAAAGACAATAAAACTGCATTGAAACTGAAGAAAATGGGCACTTCAGTCTCGATAAGGGCATTCATAGCCATCAGTTTACTCGAAGAAAAGCGTTCAGAATCTTGTTAGCTGCAGAGGTTAATGGATGGTAGAAGGGGAGGAAAAAAATATCCCTTGATCAGCCCTGAAGACTACGCATCCCTCGACCGAGTGCCATAACATCTGCAGCCAATCCTTTCATCATCGGATGTGGTTCAAAACTGGATCACCTTGTGACTTTATATATCATATCTACACAAGACTCATCGAGGAAAATGCAAGTTCCGTTACTCACAAAAAAAAGAACAGAGAACTCATTCAGTTCCCTGTTGATAAGAAATGTGTATATAGGCTGTCCCACTTAAACTTTTCACTGCAGATATCCCTGTAACAACAATGGATATTGAACTACGACTTTCATATGTGTAAACTTCCGGTAGGGGCTTATGAAATTAATAACTATGAGACATCCTAAGACGTAAACAAATATTATAAAAAAAGTTTGTCCTTCTGATGCTGCTAATTATTTTATTATTATAGCGACATCTGTTTCGGCCTTATGGCATTTTCAAGCAAAATGTTATAAGCTTACTTATCTTTCTGCTACGCAAATTGTACGCTTGTACTTATTTCGTGTGTAATTAAATCTTTATGAAGTTCATATGTACTGCTATATGACAGTTTCATTTAAAATTTCATATAGCAGTACATATGAACTTCATAAACATTTAATTAGCAGCATCAGAACGACAAACTTTTTTATAATGTCGTTTTACTGTATATAATTTGCTGCGGACCCAATAATGAAGAAGTAAACAAATATGATTTTCGACACAAACCTTTGTTTCTTTTTTTAATGGACAGCCCATACTATTTCTTATGTAATCAATAGCATGAAAAATCGTTAAACGAATGGCGTTGGTTTCATCGCAATACATCAATTACATCCCGAGATATTGAAAAACAAAGTTGACACTTGAAATAAATGAAGAGCGCAGTTATCGCACGATTACAAGCGACATGAGTTTCGCGCTTGTGTTTCGGGACGTCCGCTACCCGAGCCTTAAGTTTATTTCAATCGTCAACTTCGCTTCTCATAATCTCGGGATGTAATTGATGTATTTTGATGAAACCAACGCCATTCTTTTTACGAATTTTCGTGCTATTGTTTGCATAAAAACCAATACAAGGCACCCATTGGAAGAAACTTAAGTTTGTGATAAAAATAATATTTGTTTGCGTTTTAGAATGTCTCATGGCATTTACTTTCATAAGCCCCTGTCACATGTTCATGCCTGCAAAAGTCGTATTACAATATCCATTGTTGTTCCAGAGATATTTGGGGTGAAAAGTTTAAGTAGGACACATTGTATATATTGTGTCTTATACCAAGTGATTACTTGTTTAACAGGCCAGTGGTAGACAACACATTCAAACACTACCTTGCTTATATTTTGATCACATGAAAAACACAAAATCTCTACCCATAAGTTTTAAAAATACATCGGTACTCATCTTCCAAGTACTAAAGCTGATTAGTTTAAAAGTAGAATTCTTATCTTGAATTTAATAATGTTATCCACCCAAACCAATCTCATCATGTGGACTGTTATCAATAGAGTATTTCACTCTCTCATGTTTCCGTTTAATACAGTATCTAGTTTCTCTTCTGAATGGTCGTTTTGTCACCTGTCTGTCTTCAAGGTGCTGTGGCAACTGGAACAGTTGGAAGGCTTCACACAAAATCTGAAAAGTACCTTCATAGTACTGAAATACATCTTACTCAGGCAGACGGGAAAGATGCACAATTAGAAAGCGAACGTAACTGTGCTTCGAAAACATATACTATTCGCTTTCTTCAAGACTGAAAAAAAAATCGCATAGTTCGTTGGCCATCCTATTTTCGATTTTCATTGAGGCTTTATCATCTCTAATTCCAAATACTTGACTAATGAAGATTTTAATTTGTATCAAAAGTCGTGGAAGGTTTGGAAGAAAGGAAAGAGACGCTATAGGAAATGCAATCCGTCATGTGCATATGGGAAATGAGAAACGGTTGGAAATAATGTTTTTCTTAAATGTCTTTTTCGAACTTCTGTTGTTGTGGCCTTCAGCCCGTACACTAGTTTGATGCAGCCCTCCACGCAAGGCAGTCATGAGCAAACATCGTCATCCCTTCATCCATGTGACCCTGCTTACCGTACTCAAGCCATCTGTTTTACCGCCACTTCCTCCACTGCCAAACTGACGACTCATTGCTGCCTCAGGATCCGTTCTATCATGCGATCCTTTCTCCTTGTGTCGTAAATTTCTTTCTTCTCCAGTAAAGTACGATAATTACTCGTCTTTTGTTATCCGACCTCACCAAATAATCTTCAGGATACTCATGTAGTATCACACTTACAACCACACGACCCCCCCGCAATTCACAAAGTGTGTGCCATGTTAAACGCTTCTATTCTCTGCTTGTACGAAGTCAGTGCCGTCATCGGTTATCTTCCATAGACCCTCCTCTCCAGATAAAGTACCTCCATAATGAAGTCAACAAATTTCATAAATGATTTTCTCACTATTGCTAACCTCCATTTCATATCATCTGCATCATTAACATCACTTAATTTACAGCCCTAATAACAGAACTCATCTATTACTCTAGTATCTAATTTCTTAACATAATTACTTGAGAACCACTTGATTTAATTTACGATATGTCTGTATCCTTATTTCTTTCTTTATAACTTTATTGAGTTAAGTCACAGAAAATCGTTTCTACTCATCATTTATATGCCTCATAATCAATACTACAGTACTTCTTAGCATTTGTTTACTTGTGCTTTCATATTATCATATTTTGAATATCTCTTGGCTCTTCCCCAACAAAAGTTCATTAGACTAAATATTAATTGCATATATAGGCTTTGCATCACCCATGGTAATAGCTGCAGTTCACTTTTGAATGGATTGGATTAATTTCTAGATCTAGAAAACATGATGTTCTGCCCATCGTGATCCCAATAAGCAGCCTTGATTGGTCTGTTTGTGCTAATTTCACCTGTGTTGTAATGTAGTGAGGGAAATAGTTTTACACCGTCGTGAAGCTTTCCAGCTGCCTTCAAACTGAGGCACCGTTTTTCTTTCTTAGATCACGTTTAGTGCTGAAACATTTAGAAATATCTGTTTCTGGTAAACCTTTATACGTTGTGGAAGTTAAATAATCTCGTGCGCAGTTCAGTGAAAAAGAAATGAAAACTAAACAAAATTTAATTTCAGTCGTCCAAGAGAACTACATCTTTTTCAGTATGTGGTCGTACAGCCTTGATAACAAAATGTAAACAAGTACATTGTTATATGAGAAAAACTTGGTGTGCAATTTTTTTGCAGTGCTACTGAAACCAGTGCGTAAACAAATAATTTGTAAACGCTGTTGTGTGAGGTCGGCAAACAGGAAAGATACATCATTTTCACAAGTTACATCCCTGAATTTATCTTTACAAGTGTTGTGTGTGCGATTTCCTGCACAAAATATATAAGTGTGTTAAAATGTTTGTACAGTATATTCATCTACATAAGACGAAGACGAGTCATAGTTTTAAATAGATATGATGTCAGTGTACACCTAAATGCTAAGAGTAATATATTGCAGTGTGTTTTGTTTTAATTTTATTTGGCAATTACGCTATTTCACACGTTCATTGTAATTTATAATACTCCTCATACTATTCAAGAGAATGGTTGTGTGCAAAAAGGTTTGCTGGTCATTTTGATTCGTTGAAAGAGCTGTTTCATATAACTCCGGAATAGATGGTTTGTCGATAGCTATTCGTTAAAACTAGCTGCCTTTTAGATGATTCCCTTGTACCACGTAATAATTGTTAATTATACTAGTTCCTCTAATCGTCAAACATGTTTAAGGGTAAGTCCTTTTCATCAACCTCAAACGCAACATTTTAAATGCTCTTTGCAGACAGAGCCAATAAGTGATGGCAGAACTCTTATATGACAGGGCCGCACCGCTAACACCCCTGTTCTGTTTCACTGCAACGTGATCAACATTAAAGCCCGCGTCCATTCCTGGTCACTTGTTATCTCAGACTGTTGCGGTAGCGCAGGTGTGTACAGTTTAAAACACATCAGCTGGTTCTGGAATTACACAGGAAAACACAGCGAGTAAGCCAAAGATACGTTACCTGAACTAATCGTCTGCTAATAAAATGATCTAAAATTTCCGCTTCGACAGCCAGTTTTTAATAAAATTAAGGAATGCATATCACTGAGCTTCGATCGTTTGCGTCAATCCGTGAAAGACATTCGTTACAGACATAAGCATTTGTTCTGCATCTTCGAATAAGTAATTTAAATTGGTGCTCTTCTTATGACAAAATATTGATTTTAAATTGAAACTAACTCTCAATTTATAATCGCCTCTTAAATTTCTTTACAAATTTCCAACGTATTCTTTAAGAACTGCTGTTTAGTAACAGCATATTTTCTTGATTTTCACCCTTTGCAGTTAATAACATTACATTATCTTAAATGCATTCATTTCATTAATATTATCGATGGAATGCGTTTTTTGGATACTTTTTTTTCTTGGAATGACTGTAGGTGCTGTTCTCTAGTCATTCCACAACTAAGACAAAAACAACAATATGCAGCTCATATTGCATTCCGATTTTGTTTTAACTCAAGTAAATATGAGATAGTGATTAATTCAGAGTAAAAGTATATCTTTTGTGCTAAAATAATAAATAAAAACTTTTTTTTCTTCTGGTTGGGCATCACGCTCATGATAAAGTCAAAGAAAGGCATCATTTCCACCACAAAAAGGTCAATTACAAAAAAAAATCAATCACAGTTTTTATGCGTCCGACGTAAAGTGAACATTATTCACAAGAGTTGACAGTATGTTTAAAGAATAACAAAGGAACAACGCGTCAAGTCCAAAAGAAGCGTCTTTATAGTGTGATAACGCAAAGTGTAACAATATCACAAATATTCTCTACCAGGACGATTTTTACGCTGTAAGACTGAACGCATTATAATAACATTGGACGGCTCGTTGTTCGGACCATACATAGATTTTTAAAAAAAGAGAATTAACACTGTAATAAAAGTATGCTATCAGAAGAGGTATCAAAAATGTTGCTAATTTTTTATGGAACTGAAAATATGATAAATTTATGTCCAACTCCCTAAATACCTGATTATATGTGTGTCTTCTGAATGTGTTTAACGTGTGTTATATTAAGGAACAAATACATTATAAGCCAGTTGACAGTGAGGTCAAGCTGTAGTGCATAACACTTCACGACTTTTACTGGTATTCGTGTGCACCCTTCTTCATTACTGACTTTCCCCTGACTACAAGAACTGTCTTTTAAATCAGTGTAAAACTTGTAATACTTATTAAATGTGCAAATAAATATTTGTGTCCTGCTCAGTGTTTATCATTTCCCCAATGATGCAAATCATGGATGAATATCGACAGCACTGGAGATCAGTGGATTATCTGCACGTGAGTATAAGCATTAAAACATAACCACTCGATTTAAGGTACGCAGAAGAGACCACGCAACAGAAATTCATCATGACTGTTATTATCCATTGAGGTCAATGATATAATGTCAGCTTGAGGGAAATTCAGCTGCACTCCTATTCGACAAGTAGTAATATTATGGCAGAATGCCTGCATCCCTTCATGCTCGATTTCTTCCCAGATAGCATCAGTATCTTCCAGCAGGAAAAGTGTTCGTGTCACTAGGCCAGAATCGTGCTGCAGTAGTCACTGGTTTGAAGAGTACGATAGCTAATTAACGTCGATATCTTGATCACTAAATTCGCCTGATATTCCGATGGAACGCCCCTGGGACGCTATCCGGCACCAGTTTCTTGCCTACAAGCACGTAATTTACGGAATTTCGTCATATTTTCATAGATGTCTGGCGTCATCTTCCTCTGAGAATCCATCAAGGACTAGTCTAATCCATGCCACGCTGAATCGCTGCTCTGTTTAGATCCAAAAGATTGACCAACACGTTGTCCACCAGGATATCCTAATATTTTGGCTAAACAGTGTAAATTGCAAGAACAGGTTAGATGTCTCTGGAAGAAAAGGAAACCCCGAGTTCAGGGCCTGAAGACCGACCCCCGTATCATTCTAAGCCAGTGTTATCAGCACTGAAAGCGTTATTGTCAATACAGAGCACTTCCGGCCTTCGTCGACGTCTGGACCTTGGAGCCACTACTTCTCAATCAACTAGCTCTTCAGGTGAAATCATGAGGCAGAGTGGTGAATCCGGATCCAGTCTTCCAACCAAGGAAAACTCTTGACAGTACCTGGAATCAAACCGGGGTCTCCCACATGAGGATGTGTTGCGTCAACCATTCGGTTACGGAAGCACACAGATGTCTATGGTTGCGGCATATTTTTTGGCGTAAGGCATCCATAATTTTTTTAAGGTTCTCACAGAACCGGAATATGGAATATTCTAATATTCTGGGAGAATGAAAATTACGACGAGCAGATAGTGTACCGACTACTGAGGGCAACGTCTTAGACCTCCTAAGAACAAAAAACCCCGAACTCTTCAAGCTGTAAGGTTGATGCTATGTTTGAAAAGTGGATTACGTATGAAAGTAAATTCGAATATGTTAGGTTTTAAAAATTGTATCCACTCACATACAAACTTTCTATCTATGAATCAAATTGTAAAATATAAATGGAAATTTATGAAATGCAATCTGATTGCAGAGAGTGTATAAGAAATCTGCAGCGAACAATTATCTGCTTTTACCGCAACAACTTACACTGAGAATTTCTACATGAAAACCAGCCGTGTTGTAGGACGCCATCGCGTTTGCCGTCCTCTGTAATAAAAAAGCTAATCAAAGTTATCAGAGATAATTATTGAACAGACATGATCCCATGTCCAGACAGAGCCGATACCCCACCGACGAAAGGGGAGAGGGGTTAGGGTCGTAGCGAGAGGGGGGAGAGGGGCGTAGCATCTATGACTCATAATCTAAACATCGACGACACAAGAGTGCGAATCAAGTCCCCGCTTAAATTTTTTATAAAAATCGTCGACAATGGCAAGCGAAGACTTTTGGAATAAGAAGCCACCCTTGATCTTTCTAGGGTCTTGTGAAGCGAATGGAGGAGTATATAAATGTTCAGAGCACTCTTTTGAACCCGTAGAGGGAAACTGACCCTAAAAGGTGGATCAGTACCACGAAGATGCAGAACGCAATGGTAATCACAAAGGCACATAATTTGTAGCCTTTATGACACAAGTTATTTATTTACAGACGAATGGAAAAACTGGTGGAATCCGACCTAGGGGAAGACTTATCTTAGATGATAGATTAAGGACAGAGAAACCTGCGTTTTTAGCATTTGTGGATCTGGAGAAAACTTTTGACAAAGTTGACTGGAATACATTTTTTTCACATTCTGAAGGTAGCAGGGATAAAGTATAGGGAGCGAAGAGTTATATTCAAGTTCTACATAAAATCAGACAGCAGTTATTAGAGTCAAAGGTCATAAAAAGGTCGCAGTGGTTGGGAAGGAAGTACGACAGGTTTGTTGCCTTTCTCCAATGGTCAATCTATACATTGAGCAAGCTGTGAAGGAATGCAAGGAGAAATTCGGAGAGGGAATTAAAGTTCAGGGAGAGGGAATAAAAACCTTTCGGTTTGCTGACGACATAGTAATTCTGTCAGAGAGAGCAAAATACCTGGAATAGCAGTTAAACGGAATGGACAGTGTCTTGAAAGGAAGGTATAAGATTAATATTAACAAGAGTAAAACAAAGGTAATGGAATGTAGTGTCAGAAAATCAGGCGATGCTGAAGAAATTAATTAGGTAATGAGACAATAAAAGAAGTAGATGAGTTCTGTTATTTAGGTAGCAAGATAATTCTGATATCCGAAGTAAAGAAGATATAAAATGAAGAATAGCCATGGGAAGAAAAGCGTTTCTGAAGAAGCGAAATTTGTTGACACCCAATATTAGTTTAAATGTTAGGAAGACCTTTCTGAAAGCATTTGTCTGGAGTGTAGCAGTGCATGGGAGTGAAACGAAGACGATAAGGAATTCAAACAGAAAGATGTTAGAAGCTTTTGAAATGTGGTGCTACAGACTAATGATGAAGATTAGATGGGTAGATCACGTAATTAATGAGGAGGTGCTATACAGAATTGGGGAGAAAAGTTTCTGGCATATCGTGACTAAGAGAAGGGATAGGTTGGCGGGACACATTCTGAGGCATCAAGAAATAGTCAGCTTAGCATTAGAAGGAAGTGTGTGGGGTAAAAGTAGTAGAGGGAGACCGAGGGACGAATGCAGTAAGCAGATTCAAAATGATGTAAGTTGCTGTTTGTATCCTCAGATGAAGAGGCTTGCACAGGACAGGGTAGAGTGGAGAGCTGCATCAATCCAGTCTGCGGACTGAAGACTACAACAACAACAACAACAACAACAACTGAAGACGTGGTCAGCAACTGCAAAAGTATCATGATGATCGTTCCATTGGCACAAGATTCCCGATTGGTTTGGAAGGTATGAGGTGATGCACTGCCCAAAGTAAAGCTGCGGTGACAGTAAGTCCTGGTACGATAGCTCAGTCAATGAAGCACTTGCCCGCCAAAGACAATAGTTACAGTCCCAGCGGTGGCGGTGCAGCCCATAGCTTTAATCCACCAGCGTACACTCCACTGCATGGTGAAAATTTCATTCTAGAAACATTCCCCAGACTGTGTACAAGCCATGCCTCCGCAATATCCTTTCTTCCAGGAGAGCTGAGACTGAAACTTCCGCAGGAGTACTTCTATGTAGTCTCGAATGAAGGTAACGGGAAACGATACGCTGTTTCAGGCTACGATAATGTTTCAGATCAGCACACGCTCCAATGCAAAGTGAACATTTCATTCTCGTAACATCCCACATGTTTCGTGTTTCCGCAATCTCCATTCATCCAAGAGTGCTGGTTCTGCAATGTTCGCAACAAAAGTTCTGTGCAGTTTCAAATGTAGAAGTTGAGGTACTGGCAAAACTGAAGCTGTGAGCACGTGTCATGCGCTGTGCTTCGGTAGCTCAGTCGACCAGCACACAGTTTTAATCTTCCAGGAATATTTGATTTCAGATCAGTCCCCCATTCGGATTTCTAGGAGAGGATTCTCTAGCAAGAGATGAGAATGAGAAAAAGACTGAATAACATATTAAGGAATGCTATTCTATGAGTCGAAGCATGGAATTTCAAAAGTCCGAACATACAATGGCACTTACAATATCTGAAAAGGAACATTCAAAGGCTCAATCTAGATATTTTGTGGGTCAGTGAAGTCAAACAGAAATAAGATAAGGATTTCTGGTCAGATGAATATAGGATAATATCAGCAGCAACAGTAAGTGGTACAACTGGAGGATGATTGGTAATGAGCAGGGAAGTAGGGCAGAGAGCGACATGAACAGTTCAGTGATGGTGATGTTCACATTATTTTCGACAGCAAACCAACGCCGACAACGATAGTTGAGTTGTACATGCCGATGTCACAAACAGAAGATGAAGAGGTAGAGGAAGTATGTGAGGATATTCAACGGATAATTCGCTATGTAAAGGGAGATTAAAATCTAGTAATCCTGTGGAAAGCAGTTGTAGGGAAAGGAACAGAAGAAGGAATTGCAGGAGGATACGGACTTTGCTGCAGGAATTAGCGGATAAAGAGTACTTGAGTTGTGTAATTAGTTTCAGGTAGTAATATTGTATACGCTTTTGCGGCATTACAAGAGGAGAAGGTTTTCTTAGAAAAGATATTTGAGACATGGGAAGACTCCAGCTGGATTACATAATGGTCAGACAGATTTTAAAAAATCAGGTATTGGATTTTAATGCGTACGCAGTAGCAGATCTAGAGTTACAGAACAATTTAGAAATAATGAAGAGTGGACAGAAATAATCAGTATGGTATGAGGTGGAATTTTGAAGTGCTGAGAAATGATGAAAAACGTTTTAAGTTCGCCGGGGATGGGGGTATTGTGATAGGGAATATAATAGTAGGCAGATCAGTTCAAGTGGAGTAGAATTCTGTCAATAAAAGCCGCAGTTGCAAGAAAGGTACATACTAGGATAATTGTACTGGGTAACAGAACAAATAAGCCAATTACGCAACGCAAAAGGAAGAGTTATAAAAATTTCAGAGGAAACCAGTAATACTACGACATCCATCCTTTAGAAATGAAATAAACAGGAATTGCAAAGAGACCAAGACGAAATGGGTACAGGAAAAATTAGAAGAAATATAAGGAGATCATCACTGGAAGGCCTGCCTCTGCCTACAGAAAAGTTAAAACAACCTTCAGAGAAGTTAAAAGGAAGGGTAGTATCATTAATAATGGAATGGGACTTTCACTGTTTAACGCAGAGGAGGAGGGGGAGGATAGATGGCAAGAGTACTTGAAGCCCTTTATGGTGACGACGATTTGTGGGATTACGTGATAGAAGAATAAATTGGTGATGACATGGGAGACATAGGAGATCCAGTACTAGAGTCAGAATTTAATAGCGCTCTGGAAGACATGGAATCAAATAAGATATAAGGCATATGTAATATTCCATCAGGATTACTAAAGTCATGGGGGTGAGGTGGGGCGGAGGGAGAGACTGTTCAGGTTGGTGTGTAGATCTACAGGAAATAGCTAGAGATTGCTGCACTGAACAGTCTGAGGTAGGGTACCTCGTGTCTGCGAAGACAGCTTCAGGAGATAATAGGAACACAATCACATTACTAATTACTTTTTAATTTACATTAGTTACAGTTACACTATGAAGTACCGTTTGCACTGTGTCTTACAAAATGTGCTGACATTGACGGCCATCATCCTCAATGCAAGCAAGACATCGGCTAACAAGTTTCTGATGCAAACCGACAAATCATATCATAAGCAGCTACAATTCTGGCAGTTAAATTCATCTCCGCATCCACTGGGCTTTCATACATAAGAGACTTTAGGTATCCCCATAGGAAATAATCAAGAGGATTTAGGTCAAATGACCTTGCAGGCCATGGACATTCACAATGAAGTGAGGCGGCCACCGATATGTTGAATTCACATTTCCTCAGGAACAGCCAAGGATACGTTCTTCATTAACTCAGGTAGGGATCTTTCCAAGAACCCCAAGTAAAGGTCGAGATCCATACTGCCAGGTAGAAGATGTGGCGTAATGAGATTGTCGCCTAGATATTCACAGCCAAACGTACTTAATGACTCTACTACAGCGTGAAGGTTTTCCTCGCCCCCAAACTTGACTGTTCCTGCTGTTCGAAATACCATCCCGATCAAATGATGCCTTGTCGTTAAATACCACGATTTGGAGGAAATTTGGTCGCTCAGTCCATTGTTGCAACAAATACTGAGACAGTGCGACCCATAGGGCAAAGTCAGCCACAAGCATTGGATAAACTCGTTGTGGGTGATAAGGGAGTAATGCTATTCGTGGGGTTTTCGCCACACGCTAGTATGTGCAGCGCCCTTTCATGTTCAAAACGACGAGTACTTGTAATAGGGTCCTCTGCAACACGTTCCAGCAAATCTTCTTCAAAATCGGGCGTATAAGTGGTCATCATAATGCCAGGTCCCTCGCTTCTTATTTCCAATGAACCAGTCTCCCATATTCGTCGATAGAGGAAAAATAATACGTGTCGAGACGGATGCTGCCTTTTAGGAAGTCGTTTCCTGTACAGTCTTACAGCAACGAGAGCATTGCAACGTATTTCTACATACACAAGGTGCACATCAGTGAGTTCTGCGAAACTGTACCGGTACTACTACATCATATTATATTGTACTTCTCTGAGAACCACTGTGAAATGAAGGGTCTGTCGTCGGTTCATAACACGTTGTGTCATGGGACAATGTATATGCGATACGACAGAGCAATATTATGGACAGGAGAAACGAAGAAAATCTGCATCATGTTTTCCTACTAACCAGGCTCGTCCCCCTTGTTTCCTTGCAAGAAATAAAAAATGTACATGTATATAAACAGCACAGTACGTGCAAACTTGTACTCATGTTCGTTGTAAATAAGCTGGAAAACAGTAATGCGAGACAACGTGGTAGACACGATTACTTTCATATCTCCTTAAGCCAACTTCTCCGACCCCAAGTGCCCTACCTCAAACTGTTCAATGGAGCGTTATCTATCTACTGTTAAATTTTTGCGCACTCTAACGGAAACATCTTGTATAGAACTGGTGACCTTTCATCAGACTCATTGAAAAAAAAAAATCGTCCTCACAATTCTGAAGATAACAAAGGCACATAAGTGTGAGAAGTATTGCACATTCAAATTAACAGTTAATGCATACACGATACTGACGATAATGACTAAGCTGATGATCGGTATGGCTTACGGAAAGGTCAAGGCACCAGAGAGACAGTTTTGAAATTGCACTTCATAATGAGAGGAACAGTGAAGGAAAATCAAGCAACATACAGAGGATTTGTCAACCTATAATAAGCATTCAAGACTGTAAAATTATGCCAAGATGTTCGAAATTTTGAGAAAAATCGGAGTAAATTGTAGTGAAGCGAGTAAACCGCAAAAAACCAAAAGTAATGATGGGTCGTATAAATGCAAATAGCGAGAAATCAAAATTCGTGACCAGGAAGTAGACGAAGTTAAGGAATTCTACTATCTTGGAAACAAAATAACATACTACTAACGAAGCATGGATGACATAAAAAAGTAGGCTAGAATAAGCGAAGATGGTCACTTAATTTGAGGAAAAAATTTCCGAAAATTGGAGCACAGCATTGTTTGGTAGTGGATCGTGCATAATGGGAAAATCAAACCGGATGGTAATCGAAACTTTTGAGATATGGTGTTACAGAAGAATGTTGAAAAGCAGGTAGACATAAAAGAACGAATTAGGTGGTTCTCTGATTAATTGTCTCAGAAAGGAACATGGGGAAAACACGTGCAAAAAGAAGTCACAGGACGACGAAACATGTGTTAAGACATCAGGGAATAACTTCCACAGTATCAGATGGAGCTGTAGAAGGTGAAACTGCAGGGAAAAAAATTGGATCACATCCACAATCTAACTGAAGACGCAGTGTTCAAGAGCTATTCTGTGATGAAGAGGTTGTCGCAGGAGACAGATTTGCTACTGACTGCATCAAACCAACCATAAGACTGAGGACTTAAAAATATGCAATAGAATAATTTAAGAGGATATTAGCAGTCATACCAAACACCTCACCAAGCATAAAACTGTTTAAGCAGCGTGGTTTATAAAACAGGGTTTACAGGAGTTATTGAATGGAATAAATAGTATAATGAATACAAAATATGGGTACAGTGTGAATACAAATATAAAATTTCTGCAGAACAAAATATAGAACATGTGCCACTTGAGTTAGCAACCAGGATGTATTTTCTGTCGTGTAAATTAGGCAAGGAAATGTTAAGTATAATATTTACAGCTGACGTAAAGTGCAATAATAAAATCAGAAATTTTTACCTAACACGAATGACCAGAAGTTTGTTCGACATTAAGTTATTGTAATCCAACAGTTGAGTACAAGCCGGTATAATTTGTGTAAACAGAAGAATTAGTAGCAGTAAAAACGGTCGAAGAGTATACTTGACTGTAATTTAATTTAACCGACTTCCCAAAAATGAACAAATCCGTAATGCATCTATTACTGATATCCAGAAAGTACGTGGCACACAGCGTTACAGACGTAGGAAAATGAAATTAAGTTTGATACATATACATCTCAAAACATTTATAAAAGTTCACTAAGAGGGAGTGTGACTCTTTGGAATAACTGATACCAGATTCGGTACCGATCCTCCAATATATTCGGTTCACAAAGACTATCTCCGTACGTGCAATATGCTTTTGTCCCACGAAACTTGCAGCAGTTATATAACGCCAATACGAAAACAAAACACGAATTACATGTTCGCTGTGAATGAAAAACTCATAGTGAGGTAACGCACCTCCTGGATGCACTCTAGCTACATCGCACAACCTTATTGTCCGACAACCACCAGCTCGTGCTATTAGTCAGCAAAACAGGTATTACACCTCAATAACTCTGAACACAAAGTTGACTCTTTCACGGGGGTTGAAACTTAAATAATGGCAGCACTGCTGTGGAGACACTATGCAATGGAATCTACAATTGTCGCTGATAGCACACGTTGTTGACATACCTACCTTACCTCCGAACAAATGGACTCGCTCGTTCTACGTCACCGGCATGCGCACAATCGAGAGAAACACACTTGTAGGCAAGCGGTCTAACGTAACGGTGTCACAAAGTATTCGAAACAGGAACAACGGAGTTGGATCAAGATTTAATGTGCCAGAGGTCGTACAGCACGACAGTGTAATCAAGGTCTTCAAGAGGCGTGCGGGGAGAGCCCCAGTATGGTGAAAGTTATGGTGATATTCTTGTGCGACTGTAATGGTATTACCCTTACGCATTACGTTCCTCCACGCCAGACCGTCAATGCACATTATTACTGTTCGTTTTTGGATCATCACCTGCGACTAGCTTTGCGAAAGAAGCGCCAACACTTTCTGCGCAACCCACCCATCATTTAGCACAACAATGCGCGGGCGCATACAGTGCAAGTTGTGGCTGCTCTGTTCGGTCGATGGGACTGGGAAGTACTGTACCATCCAATATACTCCCCGGACTTGTGACTTTGATTTGATTCCGAAGATGAAGGAACAACTTCGTGGCATTCGTTTAGAACTATTTCAGATATTCTACAGGCAATAGACCGATCTATTTGCACCATCAACAGAACAGGCCCTGCTAACGATGTACTACGCCTTCCACATCGCTGGCAACGGGTTCTACACAGCGCTGGTGACTACTTCGAAGGACAGTAACAAGTGAAAACGTGTAACGCTTTTGAATCGGTTGTGAATAAATAGTTGCTACTATTTAAGTTTCAACCCTCGTACAGTCTGAGAGAGGCGGACCGGGATCCGACTGTTCTGTTTATCCGGAACTCATAAATTTCTTGTATATCTGATAGACTACCACGAAGATAAAAGTTATACGCTATCGATTGTAGGTACAGAATTACGTCATTTGTTTGGTTGGTTTAATGATTAAATTAGAAAGTCATCAGTCCCTCGTACGTGCATCAGACGAATAGACAAAACTACACACCAAAGAATGGCATATCAACAAGAGATCCTGGGACAGATGCCTACCGAAGGTCAGTAAAGCGTAGAGAAACGAACAAGGAAGAAGAAAATGGGGGAGGGGAAGGATCCCAGAGGCAGGATGTGCCATGGGTGATGTTCCTATCGCCACAGACCATGCAAGAGGGGAAAGAAAAGTAAAATAGTGGGTAGGGCTATGGACAGGGTGGACAATCAAGCCCAGACGGCCAATGCCCGGTCTGGACAGAGGAGGTAAAAGGGTGCTCTGTCAACCCAAAGAGGGAGTGGAGGCAAAATGGTGTTCTTCCAGAATAGAAAGTAAAACGAAGTCAAACACTGAACCCTCGACTGCTAACACAAGCGGCAGCGAGTCAGGAATCTTATGAGTACACCACTACGTTGGCACAGACAAACAAAACGTGGACTACCATCAAATGAGAACCACAATGGCAGTGAAGCGAGTCGTTGCTAGGCAAGAGTAACCATGAGTCAGTCAAGTATGGCTGATGCGTAGCCAGCAAAGGATGATGATGTCCTTGTTGGACTTCCTCAAATTCGTGCTCTCTTTTTAACGCCCATAGTTTTGTTGAAAGTCAGAGTGTACCTCTTCATGTTTCATATACACCGAACTGGATGACATAATACCGAATTAAGATTTGGTTCAAAGATAACAACCTCAAGAGTCAGCTTGCCATCACCAAATTTAGCTAGCCTGTCAGCGAGCTCAATCCTCGGGATCACAATGTAACCCAGGGTCCAAAAACCCTGAGGGCATAAGGGAAATCGTAGATAGCCAGGATCAAGGAAGGACGAGGGTAGCACTCGCAATGAACTTGTAAACTGTTCAAGGAGTCGCTGCAGATCAGGAAGGACTCGCTGATGTGGTGATGGATACGCTGAAGGGTGCGAGACCTGGCTATCATCTGTTCAGAGATAACTCTCCTGCCATTGTGGAAGGAGCGAGGTTAAGGGTAAACTACATGAACTTAAGCAAAGGCATCATGACGCAACCAGCGAGCCATTAGTATAGATTTAGACTTCTGAACCCCAAAATGCGCCGATAAAGGTGATAATATGCCTTTGTAGGCTTTAGGATGAAGCTAGTCAGTTTGACCTTGTGGTAGGGAAAGTGGCTAGTTGAAGTTATACGTGAGTTGGCGAGGAGAAGATGTAGAGGTAAATGGTGCAGTTCAGAGAAGAGGGTACATAATGCAGATTGAGATCATAGCCCCAGACCTGGGTCGCCATTGTGGGAGGTAGACTTCTGCATGTGGTTAAAAAAGAAAACAAAGTGTTCAAATGTTTGTAATTCCGTGGGACCAAACTTCGTTGGTCATCAGTCCCTAGACTTACAAACTACTTAAACTAAGTTAAAGTAACCTAAGGACAACGCACAAATCCATGACCGAGGGAGGATTCGAACCTCCGACGCGGGAGGCCGCGCGATCCGTAACGTGGCGCTCCAGACCGCTCGGCTACTCTCGGGCGGCCCTCTGCATCTGGAGAGGGGGATGTAGTTAGGCAGCGAATGAGTACAGCATCTGCACCACTTGTTGTTGGCACAAAACCTACAATGGTGGAACCCATGTCTCTGAAAAGAGGCTGATCACAGGGCTAGTCCAAAAGGCTCCAGTTGCCAGACATATCCCTCGATGGTAGAGCGGGTCCAATATCTCTAACACTGAATGTGGCAGAAAAAGATGCTGAACCAAATATGAGACACCCATAATCTAGACAGGAGCCACATCAGAATAAAGCAATTCACACCCAAGCTGGTGTTGCTGACGCATCAAAAAGGTTTGAGGTGTAACCAACACGTCGCTTTAGATGACGAAGATGGGGAAGCTATGTGAACCGAGCATCGGAGACTAGTCCTGAAGACGATGACGTCGCTTACTTTGAGGGACTGGCCATCAAGGCACAGACAAATGGTACGGCAATCAAGGTAAGCAACAGAAATACATAATACAAGTCTTGGTAGTCCAAACACCTGAAGCGATGAGTAAGTATCCAAAACTGCATTCAGTTAACCACTTTCTGTAATCGGCGTTCAGCATCGCACATCCCAGATTATCATTTAATAAAGGCAAAAATCATCGGTGGACACAGAGAGACCGTAGGCTAGGTCCGGCCAGAAAAGTGGTTCGCAGGCAGCCCCTTAGCCCAGGGCCATCCCTTCTCACCTAATGGCACACTTACGCAACAACGCCACTATGCTGTCTGAGTCGGAAAGTTGGAGGATTGAAATGCAGAGTCGCCAATTAGATGGTAGAACTATCGCATGTGGTACGTAAGACCGTCTTGCATATATCTAGGTTTCATATTACGCTGTATTGGAAAATTCGAAAATTGAAGATATAGATCTTAAAGAGCTATATTTAACCGTTATTGACTGTTGGTGCAAAAGAAAAAAAAATTCAAATGTTTGTAGTACTTATGGGACTTAACTATGGGGTCATCAGTCCCTAAGCTTACAAACTACTTATGAACTACCTAAGACTAAGGACGGCACAAATATCCATGCCCGAGGGGGGATTCGAACCCCCGACCGTAGTGACCGTGCAGACCGTGACTGGAGCGCCTCAGTCTCCTCGGCCACCGCGGCCGGCCAAAAGAAAAAAAGAAAATTCATTTGTCATGCAAGTACGTTATACTAATAATACATTGCGAACCACGTTGTTCCAAATAAAATTCTTAAATTTTAACTGAGGTATAGAAGATGTAGTTTCTACAGAATGACGTTATAGACAATTTTTTCTATCACACCGACAAGTGAAAGAAAAAACTTCTACCTAGCACTTCTCTACTGACAGTATCTTGACTACAGTTCCTAGCAAAATATGCTGTTATTGTTGTGGTCTTCAGTCCAGAGACTGGTTTGATGCAGCTCTCCACTCTACCCTATCCTGAGCCAGCTACTCATCTCGTCATAAGAAAGGCAACCCACTTCCATTTGAATCTGGTTACTGAATTCGCCTGTTGGTCTCCCTCTGCGATTTTTACCCCACACACTTCCCTCCAATGCTAAATCCATAATTCCCTGTGTCTATGAATGTGTCCTTCCAATCGATCCCTTCTTTTAGTCTAGGTGTGCCAGAATTTCCTTTCCCCCCAAATCTGTTTAGTACCTCCTCATTAGTTACGTGATCTACACACCTAATCTTAGTCATTCTTCTATTTCGCCTCATTTCAAAAGCCTCTTCCTCATCCTCTCTTAACTATTTATCGTCCATGTTTCACCCCCGCACAAGGCAACACTCCACACAAATGCCTTCAGAAACGACTTCATTGCACTTACATTAATATTCGATGTTAACAAATTTTTGTTTTTCAAAAACGCTTTTTTCTCATTGCCATTGTGCTTTTTATATCCTCTTTAATGCTACCATCATATGTTATTTTACTGCCAAAGTAAAAAACGCATTTACCAACTTTAGTTTTAGTTACCTGAGCTATTTCCTGCAGCAATACCACATTTTCTTAGACTGCATTCTGTTACCCTTTTTTTGTTCTTGTTAATGTTCACCTTATGCGATCCTTTCAAGATACTGTCCAGTCCAGTCAATTCAATTGCTCTTTCAGGTCATTTGCTGTCTCTGACAGAATTACAATATCATCAGCAGACCGCAATGTGTTTTATTTCTTCAGCCTGAACTTTAATTCCTTCTAAAAATTTCTCCTTGCTTTCCTTCATAGCTTGTTCATTTTACAAATTGAGTATCAGTGGAGAAAGGATGCAACCCTGTCATACTCCCTTCCCAACTACTGCGACCCTTTCATGCGCTTCGACTCTAATAATTGCTGTCCGGTTTTTATACAAGTAAAATATATCACAAAAAATTAATTACTTTTCATTCGCTGAAGACGTGATAAAATTTATATCTGGTACAAACCGTCAGCACAGAAAGGTCGAGGCAGTTTGTCAGGTTGTCATCACTCAAGCTGCGTCTTAATCGTGAGTTGTTTACATTCATTATTGAAAAATATATTTCTGCATTGTGAAAACGTGGAAAACGTTCTCAAGGAAATCCGTCGTCGAGTTCCTGAAAATTGTCTTTCACTCGTTAATTACACTGCAAATCTGAAAGTTCCATCAGAAAATGTTCAGGGACACTTTCAGTTGATAATGTAAATGGTCATGAAGACGTCCGAAAACAGATGCTACATTGGCAGTATCCTGAAGAGATTTCAGAAATTTCCTGTATTCCAAAACGGAAATGAATTTTATAAAATTATCCTTTTTTTAATACAAAAGAGCACAGGGATATCTACGCTGGCGGTTGGAAAAATATCGCAGCATAATCCGCTAGAAACAGATATGCATCACACAGCAGCATGAGATATCGCGCTGAAGACAGTACTTCCGAGAAATGTCGAGCAAAGCCGAGACTGTTCGAGCTGCAGTTGGCCCACTCATGGCCCGGCCAGCTGGTCCGCGTGCCATTTGGCATGCCGTAGGCCCTACAGACGCCTCCAGACAATAATATCCACTATAGTGAGAGGGACACTCACAACAGTACCCTACGGAATCGCATTCTCCTGTCAGTGGGAGGTTCTACAAGAGGCATCACCCTGTTTCTGAAAAGGTTTCTCGCCATTGGGAAGGGAATTCTTCCTTTACTTCTGAGACAGTATACTACTGTGGCTAGCCACGGATAAATCTTGAACCATTTTGCTGTAAACGCAGTCTGGTCCAGAGGGAGTGTCGGAGCATAAAGCAAAGACACTGGTGAATACCTTCTTAACAAAAGAAGCATTATAACTCTCCAAACGGTGGGGAACGAAAGATGAAGGAAGTCGTTCCAAAATGTGTGTGTGTGAGAAAACGGCATGCAGGCGGATAGTGGACTGACGCTGAGGCCAGAGCCAAATGCTAAGTAAAATGCTCAGCAATTGAGTCTGGGCTAATGAAGATCCATCCCCGTGAACCACAGAGATTGCCGAAGTGGGATGACTTGCGTGCCTCAACGATACAGATAGCCGTACCGTAGGTGCAACCACAGCGGAGGGGTGTCTGTGGAGACGACAGACAAACGTTTGGTTCCTGAAGAGGGGCAGCAGCCTTTTTAATAGTTATAGGGTTACCAGTCTGGATGATTGAATGAGCTGGCCTTGTAAAATCAGCTAACATGGCTCTGACATGTAGCTACTGCAAACGACTGAAATCAAGGGGAAACTGCAGTCGTTATTTTTCCCGAGGACATATAGCTCTACTGTATAAATATATGATGACTTCTTCTTGGGTAAAATATTCCGTAGGTAAAATAATCCCCCAGTCGGATCTCCATGCGGGGACTACTCAGGAGGATGTTGTCATCAAGAAAAATAAAATAGGCGTTCTACAGAATGTTCTAACTCTTAATTGGGTAGGCAAGTTAGAAAATTCGGAAAGAGAAATGGTTAGTTTGAACTTCGATATGGTGGGGATTAGTGAACTTCGGTGGCCGGATGAACAAAATTTCTGCTCAGGTGAATAGAGAGATATAAATAAAAATTTAGATGTGGAGGGGGGACGCAGGAGTTGGTCTAATATTTAATAATAAAATAAGAAATGCGGGTAAGTTTCTGTCAACAGCATAGTGAACGTATTATAGTAGTAAAGATAGATACGAAGCCAACACTGACCACTGCAGTACAATTTCATATGCCTACTAGCTCTGCCGTTGATCAGGAGATTCAAAAATATATGATGAAATAAAATAAGTCATTCAGACAGTTAAGGAAGATAAAATCTTGATTGTAATGGCGGAATGGAACTCGGCTGTGCGAAAAGGGAGAAGAGAAAAAACAGTAGGTGAGTAAGTACTGGGAAAAAGAAATGAAAGAGGTCACCTGGTAGAATTTTTTGCAGGGCACTTTTTTTTTTTTTTTTTTTTTTTTTTTTAAATCACAAACACTTGGTAATTTAAGCCTCATGAAAGAAGGTTGTGTACGTGTAAGATACCAGGAGGCACCGGAAGGTACCAAATTGACTTTTTTAATGTTAAGACATATCCAGGGCCAAATACAGATTCTGACCATAACTTGTTGGTAATGAACTGTAGATTAAACCCATTACTGGCCATTTTCCCGCTTTTGGGACGCAAATACTTTATTTAAATCTACTTGAGCAATGTAACTCCTAGCTTTGATTGTGGTACCTGAAAGATGAATTTACTTGTATAATGTCTGAAAATACGAAATAAATAATTTTTCTTAATTAGTTAGGTTTACGAAATGACTTCATTTGCCTGTTTTCTGTACTTTCTCTAAGCTACACTGTTTGTCTGATGCTGGCTGCTGCACAACAATGAATTGTTATTTAGTGGTTCAGGTGTGTTTATGAGTATTCGGACATCCATTCAATATTTCTCAGATATCCTGAAGCAAATGCAATATCAATTTATTTTATGTGCCTCAATAATAGTACAATGCCATGTTACATTAACAGTATTTTATTGACGTGCCTTATAGGGTATAAGCGTCTTATATACAAAAATTACTGTATGCATTGTTGAGATCTGATTTCTTTATATTGTACGAGATTTCCCTCATCTACATTTTAAGATAATGAGGATGAAAACACACCACATGGACTTACATTTGAAAAAATTCTAGTGCAACTGCATAAAGAGGAGGTGAGTAAATATGAAGTAAATGACTAGTTTTGTTTATTCCTTTCAACACAGATAAAATATCAGATGAAGGAGATATTGACAAAAATATCTCAAAAATTGGATGGTCTCTAATTTTTGTTCTAGTATACTGAAATTCATACAAACTTTTCTTTCATTTGTCAACCTAGGTGTATGATTAATATAAAAGAATACTGCAAAAAATTACTAAACAATTTTTAGCAGGTAATGGGTTAAACTTCAGAAATTGCAAAAAGGTAGAAAAGTAAGGAGATGGAACCTAGATTAACTGAAGGACCCTGTGGTTGTTGAGAGTTTCAGAGGGAGCATTAGGCAAAGTTTGACCAAAATGGGGGAAAGTATTATAGTAGAAGAGGAATAGGTAGATTTGAGAGATAAAGTAGCGAAGGTTGCACAAGCTCATATAGGCAGGAGGACAAGACCTAATACAAATCCTTGGGTAAGAAAGGTTACACTGAAGTTAACTTATGAAAGGAGAAAATATAAAATCGAAGAAGTGAAGCAGGCAAAAGGGAGTAAATTCAGCTAAACAATGACGTCAGGAAATGCAGATTGGCTAAGTTGAAGTGGCTAGAGGACAAATTCCAGTCTGCAGTGGAATGTATACCTAGGGAAAATACAGATACCACTTACAGGAAAATAAAAGAACCGTTTGAAACGTTTGGAGACAAGAAGATCAGCTGCATGTATTGTGAACACAATCTTCTTCTTGAAGAACTTATTTATTAAAACTAAACTTCTACACTATTTACAAAAGTCGCTACTTCGAAGGTGGTTACAGAAGTCCGTTGGAGCAGCCAGAGTGGTCCTTCAGCACAGTGTCGAACGGTCTTCAGTGACATCTTCCATACTGGGCTGCTGCTTCTTCAGAGGCTTCCACAAGACTATCGCTTGCTTGGAGGATGTGAGACTGACTGGCGAGTCGCCTGGCTGGTCCCTAAAATGCGATCGCCGGCTAGTCGCGAGCGAGTGTAGGAATACTTCGCTGGTTCTCTGCTACGATGCAATTTCTGTAAGAGAAGGTGCAAATTAGGCTGGAGAATACTCTGTTTATTTACAGTCGTGTGTTTGTCGCGGTAAAACGCCTGCTAGCGATTGAATCGGCTGAACCGCAGAGCTTGAGTTCATGGCATACTGCCAGTTTGTTAGCGGTAAGCTGACAGCACACCTCCCTTCAGGGGGGAAGCTGATCGTCGGGGAGCTACGTCAGCGATGTTCTGTTGGTCCGCCAGGATCTCTTCGTGAAGGAGGCAATGGAGACCCAACTCTGGGGAGTAGGGTGCGTCATGGTGGGCGAGACGGGCTGAACGGCGCCTTGGGAGAGGCTGAGAGAGAAACTGCTGTGGCGCCAGTGGCATGGGTACATCGTCGTCGTCGAGCGAGAGCGGCAGTGACGACAGGCCTGTCAAAGGTTCTGGTTGAGAGGCGGACTGCGGTGGCCTTAGTGCCAGCTGCTACATCAGCAGGCTGTGGAGGCGGTGTCGGCTGCATCGACGGTGGTGCTGCAATATCACCCATGCAGCGATTAGATGGTAGAAAGGCGAGTGTGTCAGAGGAGGAAGTAGGACGAGAGCCGGTGCTGGGGTGGGAGGAGGCGGTTCTGGGGCGGGAGGAGCCCTTGCTGGAGTGGTTGGAGCTGGAGAGGCGGGGTTTGGGGTTCCGGGGTTGGAGTTGGTTGACATGTCGATCTATGCGAACTTGGAAAATTTGGCGGCCTTTGAGACGTAAGATTACCCCATGCAGCCATCTCGTCTTAGGGCCAAAACCGCAACCCCAAACAAGGGAACCTGGAAGGAAGCGAGTGGGCCCAGCTGTGACCTGTGGTCTACACCCGGGCTGGAGGATATGCAGGAGGGTACGGTGTTGCCACCCATGGAAGAGTTCAGCCAGACTGTGGGAGTATTCGGTGTAGTACAATAAGAACTAAGGAACAGGTTAAGGCTTCATCTAATGAGTGGTCTTTGAACTATTTTGTCATTTGGGCATTGAACATATGGACAAGGCACTCAGCCTCTCTGTTCGACTGTGGACGATAAGGAGGGGTCAGGAGATGGTGGATTCCGTTGGTTGAACAAACTTCCTCAAACTCTTGGCTCCTGAATTGGGGTCCATTGTCGGTAACTATGGTATTGGGTAAGCCTTCCCATGAAAAAACCTTGTTGAGGGCAGACAAGGTGACATCAGATGTTGTATTTGCACAACGAAACACAAAAGGAAAGTGGGAAAAGGCATCAGTGATAAGGGGCCAGTGGTGAGCTAGGACTGTACCGGCAAAATCTAAGTAGATCCGCTCCCAAGGGGCTGTTGGCTTGGGCCAGAAGAGGAAAGTATGAGGTGGGTGGGGGAAGTGTTGGACACACATGGAGCAGCCTCTAATCATCTCGGTGACGTCTTTGGTAAGGCCTAACCAGAAAACATGTTGATGGGCTAACACCTTCATACACGCTATTACCCAGTAGCCAGGACCGTGGACTTCGGCTTCTGTGGAATGACTACACGAGTTGCAGTTGCTGGTTCCATTCGCAGCAAGACTCATCGACTATGGAAAGCTGATATCGTATAGAATAGTAGAAGTGGAGCTGTTGTTGGTCCAGGGCAGGCAGAATGGCGGGCCACCCTTGCCAAACATACGTGCAGACGGCACGCAGCAACGGATGCCTGGTGGTATCAATGGCCACCGTGGAGTCAGTGATGGGGAAACCTTGAAGGAGGTTTCAAAGTCATCATCTACCTGACAAATGAGCAATTCGAAAGAATCAAAATCTTGGTCAAGGCCCAGGGGTACCAGGAAAGAGCTTCCGCATTCGCATGTTGTTTAGTGAATCTGAAATGCAGGCTGTATCTGAATTGTGATAAAAAACAGAGCCCACCTCAGGATACTTTGGGATGTCTTGGTAGGAGGGTAGATGTCTGGAGAAAATAATGACAAGAGAGGTTTGTGGTCAGTGATGAGGTGAAACGCCTTCCTGTATAGGAAAGGTAGAAATTTATAACATGCAAATACTATGGCTAAAGCTTCCTTCTCTATCTGCGATTACTTGAGCTGGGTGTCAGACAAGGTTTTGGAGACAAAAGCTATCGGGCGTTTCGTCCATTCCTGAAGTTTATGGGACAGTGCTGCCCCAACTTCTTAGTTGGGGGCGTCTGTTGCCGGGATCAGTGGCAACGATGGGTCATATGGAATGAGGCAAGAAGCTGACTATAGCTGTTGCTTGAGAGTCGCAAGAACTGCGGTACAGGCAGTGGATCAGTGGAATGGTACATTTTTGTTGCAAAGGCGACACGGGGGGGGGGGGGGGGGCTGCCATCTGAGCCACTGATGGCAGGAACTTTCCAGTAGTGCGAGACGTTTCCTAAAAATGATTTCAATTGTGTGATGTCTTGTGGTGTGGGAAGTTTGCTGATTGCGTCAATATAGGAAAAATATGGGGGGATGCCCTGCTGCAATATGACATTTCCTAGTTACGATATGGAAGGCTGCAAAAAGGAGCACTTATTTTGTTGCATTTTAGCCCTGCATGGCGCAGAAGAAGAAACAGTTTGTGAGGGTTTTCCAGATTAGCTGCTGGAGTGGAACCTATGACGACAATATCATCCAGGTAATTGATGCAGCCTGGAATGTCATGCAACAGTTGTTCCAAGTAACTTGGCCAGGGCACTAGCCAGTCCAAACATGAAATGCATCAGTCGGAACAGGCCGGAGGGGTTGTTCGTGACTGTAATCGTTTGGGGAGTTGGGTCAAGAGGAATCTGGAGATATGCCTCAGCGAGGTCAACGTTAAGGAAGTATTGTCCCCCCCCCCCCCAAATTTGCGGAGTAGGTCCTCGAAGCGGGGAAGTAGATAATCCTCAAACTGCAGTTGTGAGTTGAGGGTGGTCTTAAATCTGCGTGGGAGTAGCCGAGCGGTCTGGAGCGTCACGTTGTGGATAGCGAGGTCTCCCATGTCGGAGGTTCGAATTCTCCCTCGGGCACGGATGTGTGTGTGTTGTTCTTAGGTAAGTTAAGCTTAATTGGAGTAGTTTGTAAGCTAGGGACTAATAGCCAAACAGTTAAGTCCCATAGAATTACAAACATTTGAACTTTTTTTCGTGGCCTTAAAATCCCCGGAGAGACATAAGCATCTGCCTGGTTTCTGGACGATGACGAGGGGTGTTGCCCAGGTGCTAAACTGGATGTGCTGAGACGCTCCTTCACGTTGTAGGCGATGAATTGTTGTTGTAGTTTAGCAAACTGGTGAAAAAGTTGGGTCAGTACCTGTTGAACTGATACACTCCTGGGTTTAAAAATTGCAACACAACGAAGATGACGTGCTACAGACGCGAAATTTAACCAAAAGGAAGAAGATGCTGTGATATGCAAATGATTAGCTTTTCAGAGCATTCACACAAGGTTGGCGCCGGTGGCGACACCTGCAACCTGCTGATATGAGGAACGTTTCCAACCGATTTCTCATACACAAACAGCAGTTCACCGGCGTTGCCTGGTGAAACGTTGTTGTGATGCCTCGTGTAAGGAGAAGAAATGCTTACCATCATGTTTCCGATTTTTATAAAGATCGGATTGTAGCCTATCGCGATTGCGGTTTATCGTATCGCGACTTTGCTGCTCGCGTTGGTCGCGATCCAATGACTGTTAGCAGAATATGGAATCTGTGGGTTCAGGAGGGCAGTACGGAACGCTGTGCTGAATCCCAACGGCTCACTATCACTAGTAGTCGAGATGACAGGCATCGTATCCGCATGACTGTAACGGATCGTGCATCCACGTCTTGATCCCTGAGTCAATAGATGGGGACGTTTGCAAGACAACAACCATCTGCACGAACAGTTAGATGACGTTTGCAGCAGCATGGACTATCAGCTTGGAGACCATGGCTGCGGTTACACTTGACACTGCATCACAGATTGGAGAGGAGCGCCTGCGATGGTATACGCAACGACGAACCTGGGTGCACGAATGGCAAAACGTCATGTTTTCGGATGAATCCAGGTTCTGTTTACAGCATCATGATGGTCGCATCCGTGTTTGGCGACATCACGGTGAAAACACATTGGAAGCGTGTATTCGTCATCTCCATACTGGCGTATCACCCGGCATGATGGTATGGGTAGCCATTGGTTACACGTCTCGGTTACCGCTTGTTCGCATCGAAGGCACTTTGAACAGTGGCCGTTACATTTCAGATGTGTTACGACCCGTGGCTCTACCCTTCATTCGATCTCTGCGAAACCCTACATTTTAGTAGGATAATACACGACTGCATGTTGCAGGTCCTGTATGGGCCTTTCTGGATAAGAAATATTTGTCAGACTGTTGCCCTGGCCAGCACATTCTCCAGATCTCTCACCAATTGAAAACGTCAGGTCAATGGTGGCCGAGCAACTGGCTCGTCACAGTATGCCAGTCACTACTCGTGATGAATTGTGCTATCGTGTTGAAGTTGCATCGGCATCTGTACCTGTACACGCCACCCAAGCTCTGTTTGACTCAATGCCCAAGCGTATCAAGGCCGTTATTACGGCCAGAGGTGGTTGTTCTGGGTACTGATTTCTCAGGATCAATGCACCCAAATTGCGTGAAAATGTAATCACATGTCAGTTTTAGTATAAAATATTTGTCCAATGAATATCCGTTTATCATCTGCATTTCTTCTGGTGTAGCAATTTCAATGGCCAGTAGTGTAGTTACTGTTGTTATTCCACCATCTCCTGCGAGGATAAGAGTCCTCATTCGTCGCCAATCTATTGTGATCACAGCCTTCTTCTTGAAGAACTAATTTATTACAACTAAATTTCTTGTACACTATACAATGTTCGCAACTTCCAAGGTAGTTATAGAAGTCCATTGGAGCAGCCAGAGTGGTTCTTTGATACCGCGTTTAACGGTCTTCAGTGACTTCTTCCACAGTGGGCTTCTTCTTCTTTGTCCTCTTCCACAAGGTTATGGTTTGCTTGGTGGATGCGAGACTGACTGGTGGGTCTTTTCTTTTCTTTCTTTTTTTTTCTTCTTTATTGTTATTTCATTCCCCAAGTGGGGCAGGCTGGCAGCACCTGAGGCGCTCTTCAGCCTACAGAATTGTACATGGAAAGAATTATATACACAAAACACAATGGAGTACAAAACGAGACAATACACAGAACACGGCAATATAATGGAAGATGAGCAACGTTTGAATTGAAGTGTTGGTGTGCAGTAGATAAAATCATAAGACGACAACAATGGGGAAACACTACACTGATGCACTGAATCATACGGATAGTCAAAAAACACAGGCGTCAGCTGCGGGGTGACCGTTCGCAGTTGCATTAAAAAAAAAAAAAAAAAAAAAAAAAAGAACACAGATTATTTACACACCGACGGAGACACAGACGAGGCACACACACATCATAATGAATGTGACGGGTGTAGATGGGACAGGAGCAAGAAAAGGGGGGAGGAAGAGGGGGAAGGAGTGAGGGAGCGGGGTAGGGGCGATAGGTGGGGACTGGGCGAGGAGGAGCCACAGGGCCAGGAGAATGGAAGGGGGTTGGATGTCCCCGGAAGCTGTAAGGAGAGGGAGGTGGGATTCCAGAGGGACCGGCAAGAGGCGGGGTGGCGAGGAAGGAAGGGAGCGGGGCCCACTGGTGAGTCGCCTTGCTGGTCCCTAAAAGGCGATCGCCGGCCAATCACAGGCTGCCGTAGGAATACTTCGCTGGTCGTCGGCTATGCTGTGACCTCTTGTAGGAGAAGGTCCAAATTGGGCTCAAGAATACTTTATTTACAGTCGCGTGTTTGTTGCGGTATAACGCCTGCTAGCTAGTGAATAGATTGACCCGCCAAGCTTGAGTTGATGGCGTGCTGCCAGCTTGTTAGGGGTAAGCTAAATGTTCAAATGTGTGTAGAGTTTATGGGACTTAACTACGGGGTCATCAGTCCCTAAACTTACAAACTACTTATAAACTAGCTAATACTAAGGACGGCACAAATATCCATGCCCGAGTGGGGATTCGAACCCCCGACCGTAGTGGCCGTGCAGACTGTGACTGGCGCGCCGCAGTACGCTAGGTCACCGTGGCCGGCAGGGGTAAGCTAACAGCACAGCATGAATATCAAGATGTTCAAATGTTTGTTAAGCTTATGGCACTTAACTACGGGGTCATCAGCCCCTAAGCTTACAAACTACTTATGAACTACTTACGATCTAGGACGGCACAAATATCCATGCCCGAGGGGGGATTCGAACCCCCGACCGTAGTGGCTGTGCAGACCGTGACTGGAGCGCCTCAGTCCCCTTGGCCACCACGGCCGGTCGAATATCAAGAGCCCAGATGCAAAACAAGTAGTGATCAAGGAAGGGAAAGCTGAAACATGGAATTGCCTATACAAAGGAAATGAAAGCAGTTTGTAGAAATGGAAGAAGAAGTATATGAATATGAGATAGGAGATATGATAGTGCGAGAAGAATTTGACATAGCACTGAAAGTTTTGAGTAGAAAACAAGATCTCTGGATTGGATGATATTCTCCTTGAATTGCTGACATAGTTGGAAGAGCCAGTCATGAAGAAATTCTTCCACGCTGTGCGCAAGATGTATGAGACAGTTGAAAAGAAAAATATAATAATTCCAGTTCCAAAGAAATCAAGTGCAAATATGTGTGAAAATTACAGAACTATCAGTTTAATAAGTCATAGATGCAATAAAACTCGAATTATTTACTAACTAATGAAAAAACTGATGGAATCTGACCACAGAAAAGAGTTGTTTGGAATTAGGAGAAATGTAGAAACACACGAGACAGTACGCACATTACGACTTATCCTAGAAGATAGGCCAACGAAAGGCAAACCTACATATTTAGCTTTCGTAGATTTGGAGATGATTTGTGATAATGTTGACTGGAATAGACTTTTTCAAATTCTGAACGAAATGGGAGCAGGCTTGACTTCGAAGGCAACTGAACACAGCACTTATACTGAAAGCACGTTTATTATGAACTTAACATACACGCAGCACTGAATGCATCTCGGGAAGAATGCTCTGCTATTTATACACATACAGAATGTACCAGAAATTAGAAGAATAGTTAACATAATAAACAAGTAGAATTTACAAGTAAACATAAGATAGATGTAGAACATTCTGGAATTGTTAATTACAAAGAAAAAAATTTTTGCCGGTGGGCGGTATTGAACCGGCGACCTTCAGCACCACAGTCCGTGACGCTATCCCCTGCGCAACGCCAGAGGTACATGGTCTCTCCCTGCAGTATACATCTTGTACAAAAACCAGACAGCGATTATAAGTCAAAGAGCATGAAAGGAACGCAGTGATTGGGAAGGAAGTAAGACTGGGTTGTAGCCATTCGCCAACGTTAATCGTTATTCAGTTTGTACATTGAGCAAGCTGTGAAGGAATGCAAGGAGAATCTGGAGAAGAACTGAACGGAATGGACAGTGTCTTGAAAGGAGATTATAAGATGAACATTAACAATAGTTAAACAACGGTAATGAAATAAAGTGTAAGAAAATCCGGAGATGCTAAAGGAATTACATTGGGTAATGAGACAATAAAAGTAGCAGAGGAGTTTTGTTACTTGGGTAGCAAAACAACTTTTCATGGCTGAAGTAATGAAGATATAAAACGCAGAATGGCTATGGGAAGAAAAGCATTTCTGAACAAGAGAAATTTTTTGATATCCAAAATTAGCTTAAATGTTACGAAGTCCTTTCTGAAGGAGTGTATCATTGTTCGAGAGTGAAACATGGACAATAAGGAGCTCAAATTAAAATATGATATAAGCATTTCTAATGTGTTACTGCAGACGAATGCTGAAGATTAGATGGGTAGTTGACGTAACTGACGAGGACGTGCTTAACATAACTTTCTGAAGTTCTTAGCGTATCTTGACTAAGAGAAGGGATAGATTGGTCGGACACATTCTGGGACATCATGGAATCGTCAGTATAACATTGGAGGGAAGTATGTTGGGTAAAAACCGCAGGGGGAGACCGATTAGACTAATACAACAAGCAGATTCAAAAGGATGTGCGTTGCTGTTCTTATACGATAGAGTAGGGTAGAGAGGTGCATCCAACCAGTCTCCGGACGGAGACCGTAACAACAGCAACAACGAATGAGGATAATACCACTCAAGGATATTCCTGGGACACCTGTGGAGTTCGGGAAATGAATGCCATGTGTAGGATTGGAGGGCACGATGGCGATCTTTGATAGGGGTTCACCATTGGACTGTCTTCCATTAGAACCCGAGAAAGAAGATATTGTCACAAAAGCATCCAAAAGATTGCGTCGGTCAAAGTCCATGCTAACTCATCAGGTGGTGCAGCTGACGAGAAAAGGGCACTCCGATCCGCATTAGTGAAAGCCCACCTGATAAGATATCCCGGCTAGTGATGCTCAAACAAAGGTGGGACGATTGGAAAATGATCGCTGATTCATAAATCGTCATGATGGCCCCACTGAAAGGAGGGGAAGAGACCAGGGACACAGAGAAAGATTAGCGGCCGAGAAAGTGCCGTGAGTCACACGAAAATGTGTGAGGCACCTGTATTGACAAGAAAGAGATCAAGCACTACCAGCAAGTCTTCAAGAATCCACAGTCAGCAATTGATACCACAGCGTATTATCGGCCTTAAAATCCTCACGGACCCAACAGGGGTCTCATGGTCATTTTGTGAATACGTGTGTGGCGAGGAATGGGCCTGAGCTAGTGCAGGTTTTCTTCATCTTTCCTCCCTGGACTGCATTTTCTTTCTCTTCCCCTCCTTTCATATCCTCACTCCTTCCCCTCCCAACCTGGGGACTGATAACCCAGGCAGTTTGGCCCCCTTGTCCCAAACCACCAACCAACCAAGCAAAATCCCCATGTAGGAGAAAGGGGAAGGGAGCTATCAAAGGAGGGCACGAAGAGTAGGGAACATAAAAGTCTGGTCTGGAGGGAGATAAAGATTTTATATCGTTAATACAAACTGCAGTATTGGATCTGATCGCCTCCACTTTCAGTGCAGAATGAAGGCGAACCAAGGAACTAAAAATTTTCTTGTGGACCAACCTACCGTTCCCACCTGAGGCTCACAATTGGTCAACCATGTTTCGGCATAAGGCTTGGAAACCACGAAGAGTCAGCGAATGAGTAACCCAAACCTGAGATTCCTGCAATACAACACACGGTGCTGAATAAAAATAAGGCAGAGGCTGAAAGTCGAAAAGGTGAAGATAGTAGTAATCGTAGTTCCGCTGCAGGAACAGCAGTACAAGAATCAGGATGCGCATTGAATGGGCCTGAACCGGCCCATGAAAACAAGTTCAGATTCTGATTGAGAAGGAGCGGGCAAATCCTCCTGTGATGTCAGAGTGAGTCCTCCAGAGACTTGCGCTGTGTCTCCTTCATCTCCCTCTGAGAGCAAGTGGAGGTGTGGTAGTGGAGAGAGCAAGTTGCAGCGATATCTTGATCCGAAAGAGAACAAGCCGATTTGCGATCCAAGAAGCTTGGCTTCCGAACGAAGGAAGAGGTTTTAACGTCTCATAGACATCGTGGTCATTAGAGTCGAAGCATAGCCTCGTATAGTTTTGTCAAGAATGGGGAAGGAAATCGGAAGTGGCCTTTCAAAGGAACCATACCTAAATCAGGATGCCGGAAACTGGTTTCAATCGCCGTTCTTTCGAATGCGAGTCCAGTCTGTTACCAGTTTCAATCGCCCTTCTTCCTAATGCGAGTCCAGTACGCTACCAAGGTGCCACAGGCTTACTGTTCTGAGAACACTGGGGAGAAGGGTTCCAAGAGGGAACCCCATCCAGTGCAGGTGCCAGAAAAGAGGATTTCTTCTCTGGCTGACAAGGAGTAGCGATTTCGTGAGGGAAGCGAACGAAAACCACCAGGAAAGAGTAAGGAGAGGGGGGTCCAGATGTGTGTAAGTGGAAGGAGAAGGAGAGAAAGACGCTACAAATACAAACGTTGACGTTAAAGATGCGGACGGCGTCAAATTGCTGTCGGAGAATTGCCACAAACAGTGTTCGCCTCACATTGCGAAGACATGTGGCCAAAACTGAAGAATCGAAAACAGTGCATGGAAGGTGAGATATAGAGTTTCGTGCCACATTTATCAAGTTACGCTAATAACATCGTGAAATCGCTACAAACCTCGCACACCACAGTATATAACGTACTTAATTCTACAACAAAATTATATTAAAATTGAATTACATATAAGCGCATAAACATAATTCACAATAATAACATAACACAGCCGATGGGACAAATATATTATTGTGAATACCAAAGAAATATAACAACGTGTAACATTGCTGACTGAACTGTCAATAGCTATCACGTAACTTCATTATAACAATAAAGACCGTAATTTGACACCTGCATAGAACTATCCCATCTGAATTTCTACATTCACTATTACTTCAATAACTACATGTGAATAAACAGTCAAATAGTGCGAGAGCATCTGAGAGACTTCGATGTCACAGACATCAGTACCATGTGATGTGTGTAAGGAAACTATATTTCTGTTATCGGTTAAATTATGCTGTTAAAAATTGAAGGATTATACCTATCTATGAACTTCATACAGATAAATTGACGATGGAAACTGCGCCAAAACAGGCTTGTAGTAATAAATAAGCCGGCCGTGGTGGCCGAGGGTACTGAGGCGCTCCAGTCACGGTCTGCACGGCCACTACGGTCGGGGGTTCGAATCCCCCCTCGGTCATGGATATTTGTGCCGTCCTTAGTATTAGTTAGTTCGTAAGTAGTTTGTAAGTTTAGGGACTGATGACCCCCTAGTTGCGTCCCATAAGCTTAACAAACATTTTTAGTAATAAATAATTTATTCACACAGCAGTGTCTTTGGTCAACCAGCATAATTTAACAATATCCTGAAATGATACAAAAATGCATCAGACCCAGATGATTACATAATGCTGACAAAATTTATGTTATTTAATTTGTTTGGTTACCAAATCATTTTTAGTAATTTGTTATTACCTTTACTTGTATACGAAATTCAATTGCAGTGTCCAATAAACAATGTTTTGTTAAGAATAATATTTATTTTCCAGTGAACAGTTGCTCACCAACATATTTTTAAAAAACTGGTTATTTCAAGGAATGTATTCTATATGGTATGAGGTGTTTTACCTCTAGGAATCACACAGTAATGTACATAAGAAGATAGGTCGAATCTTTCTTCTAAAATTTTGATATTTCACATAATAGATTCTTTCACCTCTTTAGATTAGAAGAACGACCAGTTCATTCCACCGTTGTCACTCACATAAATCTGGGAAGATATATAAATGTGAAATAGTTCTCCCAAGTCATTTATGATACCCTACTCTAGCCAATGTATACTTCCATATACAACATTCGTAGGTGAACCTGTATATACATCTTAAGTTGGTTCAAGAACGAATAAAGCTTTATTCTAGTAGCGCAGGCGCACATTACGGTATACAACTAAACAGCCTGGTTCGAGGAGCCTGATTGGCAGTGTTTGCACCGCAAATAACTTTTCTGTCCATCGTGGTCTCATATTCTAGACTATTTCTTGAATTACTTTACGACTGGTTTCAAAGTCAAAAATAATAAACACTATATTACTGTAATTATTGAAAGTGGCCGGTTATGTTTTTTAAGCAAGATCTTGGGCAGTTGAGATCTGCAAATGCAAGTTAAAACGCTCACTGCTGCTCTAAATTACTTTACGAGTGGCCACTGTACTTGTGCAATGGAAATTTATCAAACTGCTCACTCCTAAAGGGAGCAGTCAACGTATTAACAAACACAAGATTAATGTTAAAAATAAATGAATAGATAATTAAACATGGTATGGGGAGCATGAAATTATAAAGCAGAGGTTTGATACTTTAAATTATCATCTGTTCAATAAAATGAACAAGCAAATAAATGTGGGAAGACCAAATTAAGCACACACCTTGTACAATAGTGAATTAAATCATAAAGTTACTGCCCATAATAAAATTGTTTCTGCCCTTTATGAATATGGAGGTAACGTGAGAGGAACATTACAAACACATGATGGATAGATGAATGCACATTCCTTCATTCAAAACCAGACACACGCATAATGCTTGTGGTACATTAGTCATGCAGGAACTCTTCATAGCAGCGAAAAACAGAGCGTCGGCGGCGTTTTGACGAGATGGCAAGTGACTTGAAGCACAAATTTAAAAATCACTATGCACTAAACCAACTCATGTTTGGGGAGGCAGCGGCATGCTATTCTTAAGTACTACGTGGTGTGCGACCATGGCGAATAGAATTTCCAAAAAGAAATTAATTTAGAATAAGCAAGGAAAGCACACACGAGAATTCATATAGTTGGAAGCTAGTATTAATAAATGCATAGCTGAAGGCCAAAGTAATGTCGGTTATGGAAGCATGTGGTGCAATTGGTCATATAAGACCGGAAAGACGAAATTAAACGAGAAAATCTGAGAAATATTTTGCATACTTGAGGATGCAGACGTGACGCGAAAATGTTAGTTAAAAAACAACAAGAAAATTTAAACATACTAAGTTTACACAAAGGCTGAAGGCCACACATGAGTATTCTAACTTGAGCAAAACTGGACACACAATCATCACTGGAATGAAAATGCAAATAATAAATTAACGCTGAATTTACTCAAGTTCTGTAAATTAAAAAAATGTTTGTGAAGCTTAAGGGACTTAACTATGGGGTCATCAGTCCCTAAACTTACAAACTACTTATGAACTACCTACAACTAAGGACGGCACAAATATCCATGCCCGAGGGGGAATTCGAACCCCCGACCGTAGTGGCCGTGCAGACCGTGACTGAAGCGCCTCAGTCTCCTCGGCCACCGCGGCCGGCTCTGTAAATTAAGAAACACTTCGCCTCGCACAGCGAAAGAATGAAGAAAATTAACACTGATAAACCATGACTGCCTGATCACAAAGAAAGCAAAGTTCTAACAGCAAGCCTTCCCCTCTGCATGATTTGACGAAGTACTTACCTCCACAGTCACAGCAAGATTGAAGCCCTAAGGCCACGTCAAAACCTTCCCTACCACACACCGGATGTAGAGCGCGCTAAAAACCCATCCAGACCGCGTTCAGAGCATAGTGTCTACCAACCCTCTCTACCTGAGGAAGATAATACCCTCTTCAACGGCCCCCAGATAGGTCTCTTGTCACCTCTTTCGTTCAAGATTAAGTTGGCACCACACTAAGAACACTGCCATTTCGCCATCTTGCCAAGTAAGCTTGTCTCTGGCCAACCAGCAGACGCCAGCACAGACGACAAAAGAAGCCATGATTTCATAATTAAAGTAAACGAGGTCTAAAGCACGATGCGGCGACTGTAAGCCATTGCGTGGCAGTCAGTCAATATTAAAAACTACCTCCACATTCACATGAAGTCACGTTCAATCACATGGGTGGAAATATATATAAACATGGGGCATTGATCATTAATAAACATAATTAACATACTAATAGACAATATTAATGGTGCAGAAACACTTCAGGATAATGAATGACTCAAAAATGGAACACGACCAGACTTGTTTCATTTGCTTCTCAAAAGCTATCGAATGCAGTTATAAAAAGTATACTGTTCCATTTCTTTAAATATACTTCCTACAATATATTAGTTTATACCAGTGCTAATACATTAGCTAAAATAATATAATGCTATAATACTTGATGAAAACCGACCTTCCGATGTGAGCAACGGTTCATGAAATAATAAGGGTGTTATGTCTTGTGTGACTCACGGTTTATACTGCAGTTCTAAATACAAGAAGCCACTGCATGTGTGTAAGTAGGGCTTACATATTACTTTAAATACGATTTATGGAAACATAGGATACAACTGGTAAATACAAGATATCAGCACTTATGAGTATTAATGGAAAGTGGCCTCATATTGATGTGACAGCAGAAATCAGTGGATCAAATGACGTTTTCTTTATTAAAATATATACAAAAGTCTTGTTATATACATTAATTTTTGTTTGTATCTACTTACATAAGGTGGATACATTATATTTAAATGTGGTAAACTGGACATTGTGAACCTAACAATAGAAAATCCTTCTGCACTGTTTAAAACCATTTACTTTTGTAATGCTGTAAACTAGAATGTGCTAAATTGTGCTAGAATGTGGTGAGAGGAAGTTATGTTGTACATTCGAAAAAAGGGTAGATTACTTTAACAAAAATGGAATGCCGGAAATAAAAGGTATAAAATATACGGATTCTCTCGCCTAGAAGCATTGCAAGAAGGTACAGAGATAATTTGTAAAGCCGTAAAAGATATATAGAAAAAGGCTATATGTATATTGAAATTCGAGACATATCTTCTTTGTACTTATCGACTCACCGATTGAAAAACAATGATTCAGATGTAAATTGAAATTATAACTTAAAATTAAGCTGGATGTTACTGAAACTAATAAGACAATAAGAAATAGTTATTTTATGTGCAGATAACAACCAATCTACCTTATCTAACCCATCAACAATGGAAAGTACGATGTTGACAATATCGAAAAAGCACTGCAAATCCTACACTAAGTCCAGAAAGACCCATTTATGAATATTTTGGAAGACTTTTAAATAAATATACACATTAAAGATTACCCTCACGGTATATTAAGGAAACAAACCGACTTCATGAACACGAAATTTTAAAAAATTATTTTGAATTATTATCTAGAGGTGACGAATAACCAAAGCATTTGATACCACAAACATTTCAGTAGCAGATCCTTAGATATACAATTCACAACCGCATAAATATATTTTAGTATAGAGTTAACTGTCAGTCTCGAAATCCTACAAATGACAAAATAATTAAAACTAATTATTTATAATATACGTACATCAAAGCAGCAAGCAGTGTTAAAACTTTTCTAAAACTACGGAAGAAATAATAGTTTACTCAAAGTTGTCGTATGTCTGTATAAAAAGTCAGGACGTGAGAACAAAAATCTATGTTAAAACCGTTATAAATTATATATTATGTAACATTTAAACAATTGCGATTATTTGCAGATGTACTAATGAAATTATCAGAGCCGAAATAAGATCATGTACAAAGTCAAAACACCAAGCAGCATACAATTTCTGCATAATGTCCAACTTCGACTAAATACATTCTGCAAGTCCCATACTAAAGAAATATATTGTCTCTAAATATACCGGTACAGGCAAACATCAGTAAAATATTTTTTACATCAGTATTTCTTTCCTAATTCATGACTCCACCATAAGTTCTAAAACTCTCTTATTTTTGATGACGTAAGATTGTTTAGACGTCATCTTGGAAAGTAACCAAATGTGAATAATCAGGTGACGTTGAAAATCAGCCGAAACTTGATACCCATAGAGACAACACAAGTGGCACAGTCACGATTTGGTTCTGGGGGGGGGGGGGGGGACTATTTTAAAAAAAATAAAACCTGTTAAATTTATTAATCTATGACTTATTTTTACACTTTTCATAATTTAACCAATTATACTACGAAAACATTTGCATAAGAAATAAAATGAGTAGGCTCTCATTAATTTGAAAGTGGAAGAGGAGCAATGTGGTAGAAATGGCGTGTATATAATCAGCTCCTAAAATAATTAAGTAGCTTCTATGTTACTAGCCAAAGAGAAAGGTCTTTACAGTTTAATTAACATGAATGTGTAAAAATTGAACTAAAATACACTATTGTTGTTCATAAGATTTCACTCGGTGGCGCCGCTGACCTGCTAAGCAGCGGGTCGCCGCATTTGAACAATCAGCTCGTAACTTCAGCATAGCAGTAACAACAGCGACAGCATCAAAGCTGGTCTCGGTGGTAATAAAACCGCTCATAGTAACAGCAGCACACGTTCTCAGTGGCGACATCACGTTGGCGACCCATTGTCACGTTCACTTGTGCTTGGCAAATTATAGTTACGTTGTGATTTATTACATGTGTATATTTTAATTGCAGGTACCGACATGTTTAAAAAAAATAAAAAATGAAAAGAATAAAAAATAATATAATTAAAAAATCTTTGGGGGGTCCTGGGGGGGGGGGAGCTTCAGCCCCATTAATCCCTCCCCCCGCCCCCGCTCCACCTTGGCTGCTTCACTGGGCAACACCTCTCTTATTCGAAGTTAGTGGTATTGTAAAGTTCAATGCTGCTTTCAAATGTTAAGTGCACGGGAGCCTAGGATATATAGCTACGAAAGGTTATCAGGGTTTATTAATAGGAGTGATAGGGAAAATCCGATCTAAAAGTTGCACATTTCGTCTCAGGATTGTCTACTTGCCGCAAAGCATTGCAGTGATTCCAAAACTTTTTATAATCAGGGATCACTTTGGTTTCTTTGTTGTGAGCAGGGACCACAAGGTTCATGAAAAATAAACTCTTTGAACCTAAGAATAAATATAAGTTATTAAGCATTAGCAACACTTGGAGACAAATGAATACCATTCAAAAGGTGCCGAATTTATCCGCTTCTGGTGGAAACAGTGAAATCGTCAAGTTATAGAGGACACAATATCACTGACTGACCCAGTTGCATGGAATTAATAAATTAAACTCAATAAAAGTTTGAAATTTTCAATCTTTCGCAGACCACTGATTTCGAACCAGTGCATTAAAGATATGTTCAAGAAGTTCCAGTGGTAGATACTACAACAGAGACGGAGCGCATCAGACTGTTGTACTGTTGAAGTTCCAAGAGAGTACATTGTGGGGAGAGTTGGCTAACGTAATTGTTTTCTCTTACTTGCATCTCAGGAAATGACCGCAGTGAGAAAATCAAATAAATTAGAGCTAATACAGAGGTTTACGGACAGTCTATCGAGAATGGAACGAGGTGGGGGAAGGGAAGTACCAGAAACACTCTCTCCCACGCACCATAAGATGACTCACAGAAGAACAATTTGTCGAGTTATACACTCTGTTAGCACAAGAACGGGACAATAAATATCGTAAAATGCGAAACCACAACAATGATACAGAATGATATTGGGGTGTGACTTTTAGTCCATCTATCATAATCGATATAAACATTAATTATTTGCCATGCAGAAAAAGAGTTTTAACAGTTATTACCTGTGGCGTAACTATGGGGTGATGAGGGGGATAGAACCCCCTACCCAGAAACCGAAAAAAAAAAATCGTATAACAGCAATCTGGTAAAGGTAAAGATTCGAAACTTGGGGTGTTTTACCATAAGCTTTCATTGGATGGGAGTGAATTAGTTTCTTCAACGGAAGTGGTAGATGGGAGTCTGTCTGGAAACTGACTAAAATTTTGCTCGTCAAGCAGAACTATCCCCCCCCCCCCCCAAAGCCAAGTCCTAGTTACGCCACTGGTTATTACTGAAACCATCGACAACGTACGTCGGTTGGTAGTATGCACGCCATTCTGCTCCTTGCCGTTTCTCCTTTTTACTACCTGTAGCTTCCTCTAAAATATGACTGTACGTAAACGTCATTAAAGTAATTTTAGCATGAGCATAAGTTACGTAACTAAATAAAGCCGGCCGCGGTGGCCGAGGGGACTGAGGCGCTTCAGTCACGGTCTGCACGGCCACTACGGTCGGGGGTTCGAATCCCCCCTCGGGCATGGATATTTGTGCCATCCTAGTTCGTAAGAAGTTCATAAGTAGTTTGTAAGTTTAGGGACTGATGACCCCGTAGTTAAGTCCCGTAAGCTTTACAAACATTTAAACATTTGAACTAAATAAAGACAATAATCCGCATCACAGAAGTCCCATTTCAAATCCGTTTCCAAACAACTATTCGCGCTCATTATTCAATGAAAGTTCGGAATTTTCAGTTTAGCTGCTGACTGCGAAACTAATCACCAAAGCCATTTTACAATAAACTGATGAACTTCAAAACTGGATTTACATAAAATCACAGTACGGTAACAGATACTCCACGTAAGAACGATAAGTTATTGAAATTTATATGACACAAACAACTTAAATTATTGTTGGTATTAAAGCAAAAAATGAAAAACAGTAAAATAAGAAAACGTCATAATTCATAAAACTGGCAGTCCTTTGCACCTTACATCAGAATCTATGTAGACTACATTGTCATTAATTATAGGACAGTCTCTTGATCTTGCCCTTCACAATTATTGCACCACATAATTTTTTAGCAAGAGTCTTCTGTTAAATTCGTGTCAATATCAGAAATTATTTTCTAATCCTCTTGCATATGTACTGAGTGAGGTGGCGCAGTGGTAACTCACTGGACTCGCATTCGGGAGGCCGGTGGTTCAAATCCACTTCCGGCCATCCAGATTTAGGTTTCCCATGATTTCCCTAAATCACTCCAGGCAAATGCCGGGATGGTTCCTTTCAAAGGGCAAGGCCGATTTCCTTCCCCATCCTTACCCAAAACTCCAAGCGTTAGCTCCGTCTCTAATGACCACGCTGTCGACGGGACGTTAAACTCTAAGTTTCCTTCTTTCCAAGCGTATGTATATATTCATGTGATGTCTGCTCTTTCGGAGATGTTTGTCTAGTCACGTCAATCACATCTACTTATTTCCGTCCCATTCCGATGTTTCCTTCATCGAGAGTGGAGTTTTTTTGTCTTAATATGTATTATCTTTACACTAATCAAGTGATACGACGATAGATGCTTAGCGCTACAAGTGGGAAGCAAGGACAGGTCGCTAACATATAACACAGTAAATAAAAAAACGAAAGTGGATTCAAAACAAACAGCACATGAGTAAATATTAAACAATAATGGTACTAAATAAGTATTTCAAAGAATGCTCCGACACTCTACTAATATGTTGGGCTACTAAAGAGCACCGGCCGTGGTGGCCGAGGGGACTAAGGCGCTCCAATCACGGTCTGCACGGCCACTACGGTCGGGGGTTCGAATCCCCACTCGGGCATGGATATTTGTGCCGTCCTAGTTCGTAAATAGTTCATAAGTAGTTTGTAAGTTTAGGGACTGATGACCCCGTAGTTAAGTCCCGTAGACTATACAAACATTTGAACATTTTGCTAAAGAGCATTGGGAAAACAAAACTACTGACAAACACCAAGAGACATGGGAAATATCCGTTGACCAGATACGTAACTTTGACAGTAACTGAGATATCCGTCATTAGCCTACGAAACGAGCTGTTTTACACATCTAGCAGGTAATGTGTAAAACGGAAATATTTGTATGGAACTCTATAGGGGCTTTTCTTAAACACATGGAACACGTTAATTGCTTGTAACTGTATCGACTTAACAGATATTAATAAAGACTTAACTGAACCATATAACAAAAACAAAATGCTTCACCACATTCCTTTTACTATTTGATACACATGCACCAAAGATGCAATAGCCATAAGAACTAGTCCGAACGACTCCAGAACGGGAGGGTGATAGTATAGAACAGAAACAGAGAGAGTACCAGTCCATTATTGGCAGCACAAGAAGACGCAGAGTTCGAAAATGACGTCATACGTCTCGCTGGCAAGTTTATAACGATTACACGAACCTCATTTCTGATTTGTAGTGTCAGGACAGCTGGAGCATTTCTACTGTGTTTTGGCGCACACGTTCGTTTAGTACCTGCCTCTCTTGTGTGATCCGAAAGACCAGGCGTGCGTCCTGTTAAACCAATAATGAGCCGTCAGAGTAACATGACACCAAGGGCCTCTATGTCTCGTCAATGTCACAGGGCGCAATACCTATGTGAGTGAGTTCAAACGGCCCGCAATATGGGTATACTGGGATGGATTTGTCAAAGCAGGATTTGTCAGCCCGCCTCCATAGCCGACGTCACGAAACGTACATTTGCGCTAGCACCGAGCGAGGTGACACAGTGTTTATCACACTGGACCTGCATTCGGAAGGACAGCAGTTAAAACCCGCCTACAGCCATCTAAGTTTGGTGATTGCCCTAATCTCTCCAGAAAAAATCACGGGTGCTTCATTTGTAAGGAAACGGGTGATTTCCTTTTCCATCCTTAACGATAAACAAACCAAGCTTGTGCTGCGTTTCAAATGGCTGCGTTATCTATGGAACGTTAAATCGATAGTAGAAATATTCACTGCAATCCTGCTAATAGAAGAAATATTCACTGCAGTATTTATCAGATGATGGGAGAGAGATGATGGTATAAATTTCCTAATTGCCTGACTTAGTGACTCTCCGCAGTATCTCAAGGAGATCGCTCCTTCGGATGGAAACGCTACAATCTCGGCATCCTCTTGGTGCTAATCGAAAGGGGTAACCAACATGCGAGCATCGTATTTCACCCTGCCTCTTCTTGCATCATCAAATCAAATGTTCAGCCGGCCGCGGTGGCCGAGGAGACTGAGGCGCTCCAGTCACGGTCTGCACGGCCACTACGGTCGGGGGTTCGAATCCCCACTCGGCCATGGATATTTGTGCCGTCTTTAGTATAAGGTAGTTGATAAGTAGTTTGTAAGTTTAGGGACTGATGGCCCCGTAGTCGGGTCCCATAAGCTATACAAACATTTGAACATTTTTTTTTGGAGGGGAGAATGGGGGAAACCGGAAGGAGCTCCCGGGGAGGTGGAGAAAGGAGGGGGTGAGCCAAGCGGGGGACGGGAGTGGGAGGGGAGGGGGAGGGAGCAGGCGGCGGCAATCTACAGAGAGAGAGGTGAAAGTTGGAAGGAGGGATAGATGTTAAGTCCCATAAGCTTAACAAACATTCACATTCAAATGTTCAAATGTTTGTAGACTTATTGGACAAAACTGCTTTGGTCATCAGTCCCTAAACTTACAAAGTACTTAAACTAACTTCCACTAAGGACAGCACACACACAGACACACACATCCATGACCAAGGGAGGACTCGAACCTTCGACGGGGACGGCCTCTTAGTTCGTAGTATGACGCCTCAGACCACGCAGCCATTCCGCGCGGCTCTCTCATCATCGTAAAATACAAACATTTCACTACACCACACACACATTCATTACAGTCACCTGTACTCGATAAATACATCTAAGACACAAACGTCACACATTGCGCTGAAATGTGCCATTATGTGCGATGAACCGTGCAGTACAGGGTGCAGAAAAGGACTGGACAGTTATATACGTGGGTGATGGACCATGCATTATAATCAAAACACGGCTGTAGAATAAAAGAGAAAGGTGTTCAAATGAACAGGTACGAAACAACACCGTGGGTATAATTGAAGTCATTATTCAAAACTAAGGGCTGAGCACAACTATAACACTGTTTAACGATCCGAAAGATTCCCTGTTCCCAGTATTTTTGTGGCTTTGACAAAATCCAGTCCTCTACTGTGTACTTCAATTCGTCGTTCAAAAATGTTCGAATGTTTGTAAAGTTATGGGACTTAACTGCGGGGTCATCATTCCCTAAGCTTACAAACTACTTATGAACTAACGTATACTAAAGACAACATAAACATCCATGCCCGAGGGAGGGTTCGAACCTCCGACGCAGGAGGTGGCGCTCCAGACCACTCGGTTACTCCCGCGCGGCTCAATTCGTCATCCGAGTTGAATCACTTCAGTTTGAGACTTTCTTTTTAGCGGACCAAACAGATGGTAGCCACAGGGCGACATGTCGGGATGTACGCCGGATACTCAAGCTGCTCCCACTTCAAGTTGGCCAGAACATTCAACATTTTCTCGATTTGCAGCTCTTGTTCTTGCCGTGTTTGTAGTAAAAATATTCTGGGTATGTGGTCCGCCTGATATGAAAAACACCGATTTGTTACACATCGCCGGCTGCTGTGGCCGAAGGGACTGAGGCGCTCCAGTCACGGTCTGCACGGCCGCTAAGGTCGGGGGTTCGAATCGCCCCTCGGGCATGGATATTTGTGCCGTCATTAGTCTTAGCTAGTTCGTAAGTAGTTTGTAAGCTTAGGGACTGATGACCCCGTAGTTAAGTCCCATAAGTTCTACAAACATTTGAACATTTTTTGTTACACATCCAAACTAGTTTCAGCACCTCTGTGCCATCATCAGTGAGTTTTCCATTCATTTAATGCTTATTTTACATTCTGTGGTCATGTGGGACCCTTTCTACATATTTATGTAGTGGTAGCGTGTCATAGTATCTTTTTGCGTGTACTTTCTCTTCCGCATTTTTGTGATACCACATATGCACATGTAATAAACATAATCTGCGGATTTTTTCGTCACAATCACTTCTCACTTTAGGCGAATTTCTAAAGTGAGAAGTGATTGCGACGAAAAAATCCGCAGATTATGTTTATTACATGGGTATGTGTGCTATCACAAAAACGCGGAGCCGGCCGCGGTGGCCGAGGGGACTGAGGCGCGCCAGTCACGGTCTGCACGGCCACTACGGTCGGCGGTTGGAATCCCCCCTCGGGCATGGATATTTGTGCCGTCCTTATTGTCAGCTAGTTCATAAGTAGTTTTTTAATTTAGGGACTGATGACCCCATAGTTAAGTCCCATAAGCTATACAAACATTTGAACATTTGAAAAACGCGAAGAGAAAGTACATGCCAAAAGAAACTGTGACAACGCTACCACTACATAAATTTGTAGAAAGGGTCCCACATGACCACATAATCTAAAATAAGTATTAAATAAATGGAAACCCCACTGATGAAGGCACAGAGGTGCTGAAACTAGTTTGGGAGTGTAATAAATCAGTGTTTTGCATATCAGGCGGACCTCATACCCAAAATATTGGCCAGAATACTTTGTGTGAGCTTGTAGACGTGTGGACGCATGTTATCATGGAGCAGAACCACTTCATACGTGAGCAGCCCAGGCCGTTTGCTCTTGATAGATGTGCTTAGGCTACAGAGTGTCTCACAGAACACGTCACTGGTAATTGTTTTTCCGTGCTCGAGGAATTCGATATCGGACCTCGGACGTCAAAGTACGGTATCGCCTTGCCTGCTGAGGGCATTTGTAGAAAGGGTCCCACATGACCACATAATCTAAAATAAGTAAGACTTTTTTAAGACTTTTCATACCTTTCATTTGAACACCCTCGTAATATTTTCTATGAAAGTGTTATTAACCGTAAATTTCCATTGTTATCCAGATGCTTGAGGAAGGCGGACGTAACCTGCCTAGGCAACTGAATATTGGGTGCTGGATAATAATATGTAAGTCAGTGTATTACAGGGAAGTGCTGAAAGTTTGACATTGTAAGCTAGGTATGCTTGGAAGTGTCAAATGAAACCTGGAGAACATTTGCATCTGTCTTCTATCATTCGCAAAGAGTGTACACCACTCCCAAGAAATAGGACTGAGTACTGGAAGATTGGTTGACTGCCATGGTATTGAGTAATATTGATAATTCTAAGATTTGGTTATTGAATAACGAGTCGATCATGTCTTGTTTTTCGGTATTTGATAAATATTCTGTCAACAATTGCACCTTGCAGGTGCGGTGATCACTGTGTCCTCAGTGGTGTAGGGGTCAGCGCAACTGCCTAGAAAGCAGGAGACCCGGGTTCGAATCCCGGCTGGGTACACATTTTCAGCTTTGCCCAATCGCAGTTGATGTTATATATTCTGTGAATATTAAATAATAACAGCTGCAGGATTAGAAGTGACGTCTGTTCTTTCGGAACAGACGCCACATGTATATATAGAATATGCCGGTGACGGGCAATGATCCTATCGTTAGTGGGGAAGGGTGGGCAAGTTTGAAGCCCTTACTCTTACGGGAATTAGTTAAACTACGAGTTTGAGTACTATGGGCAGGGCGAAGCTGGGAATTTGTATCTGACGGGAGGCGTGCATGGGTAGTCCTTGCAGGTGCGGTGATCACTGTGTCCTCAGTGGTGTAGGGGTCAGCGCAACTGCCTAGAAAGCAGGAGAACCGGGTTCGAATCCCGGCTGGGTACACATTTTCAGCTTTGCCCAATCGCAGTTAATGTCATATATTCTGTGAATATTAAATAATAACAGCTGCAGGATTAGAAGTGACGTCTGTTCTTTCGGAACAGACGCCACATGTATATATAAATAAAGAATGAAACACAACAATTAAACAAAAGGTAACAATACAGTAAAGTATAACTATGCATACTTATTCTTCATTTTAGGTAAATGAGGGAGTTGTTGGATTTTGTGGTTTCGGCTGCATGTGATTATTAAAAAGGTTCAAAATTGCAAAGTTTGTCTTTTGTTTTTGTCTCTGCTTAGTGCTATTACCACCAAGACTGTATGTATCATTCACAAATGATCAGAGATTAGATTCATAAGGCCTTCGTATTGACCAGATCAATACTCAGTCTCACAGACCTTTGGGATAAAAGGGCGCCGTTGCTAACGACCTTTCTGCTAACAGGAGGTTTAACTCTAATCTTCCCGCCGCCTTCCAGGAAAATTATACACAGAGTGGCGGCTCCTTATGTAACCATTTTTAGATCAGGTGGCCCAAGATCTTTAACCCTTTCCTGCCTGATGGGACTTAAAAGTCTCAGCCCATTTACAGTGTCATAAAACAAAGTAGAAAATATCTGACTTGTGTTCCTCATAGGATGTTAGTGTCCCTCCGATGTGTCATATGAAACACTCGCTGGCCAAGATTGCTCAATATATCTGCTCGCAAAGAATTGTAAACAATGGATTGTTTTATGTGTTTGTGTACGATTTCGTCAGACGAGTATTGTTGTCACAAAAAGATACTGTTGTTTGTTCTCACATTGGTAATTTGGTTTTGTATTGTTTTAGCTAATGGAAAGTGAAGTCGTCCACATGAGTACGAAAAGAAATCCGTTAAACTTTGTTTACAACATAAATCAATCAAATGTGAAGGCCGTAAACTTCACAAAATACCTAGGAATTACTATTACTTCAGACCTAAACTGGAAAGAACACGTAGATAATATCGTGGGAAAGGCGAACCAGAGACTGCGTTTTATTGGCAGAACCCTTAAAAGATGCAACAGAACTACTAAAGAAACTGCATACACTACGCTTGTCCGTCCATTTTTGGAGTATTGCAGCCCAGTGTGGGATCCTTATCAGGTGGGTTTGACGGAGGACATCGAAAGAGTCCAGAGAAGGGCAGCTCGTTTCGTATTGTCACGATACAGGGGAGACAGCGTTACGGAAATGATACAGGATCTGGGATGGGAATCATTACAACAACGGCGCTTATCGCTGCGGCGTGGGCTACTTGCGAAACTCCAATCGCCAACATTCTCCTCCGAATGCGAAAATATATTGTTGACTCCTACTTACATTGGTAGAAATGATCATCAGAATAAAATAAGAGAAATAAGAGCTCGAACAGAGAGATTCAGGTGTTCTTCCTTCCCGCGCGCTATTCGAGAATGGAATGGGAGATAAATAGTATATTTGTGGTTCGATGAACCCTCTGTCAGGCACTTAAATGTGATTTGCAGAGTATCCCATGTAGATGTAGATGTAGATATCATTCAAGGAATACAGCTCTTTATTTATATTGCATTCAAAACTGTGACTGAGAATGTTTAGTACTGACAGTGAATCAAAGGCATTTTGTGCATGTGATTTATGTAGTTGTCTTTGTTGCTAGGTGTCACTAACAAATTCTTGTAGTTTTGTTTTCTTTTGTTTACGAATTATGAAATATCAATGTGGTTCAGGGAGCATTACAGCTTGCTTTTGTTCCTCCATTCAGATATAAATATCTAAAATGGCATTTGACACAAAATTTTGCTATCTTTTTTTTGCTGGTAAATCCTTACGTTAACAGAGATAGATACGCATAATGTCTCCCAATTGCATTATATCCTCTTGGAATTTGAAGTCCCTCTTTTTAATTTTTTTATTTAAAATTTTTTGTGTCAAATAAGGAAAACAGAAATGTATCAATACATTAATGTGCTTTTACTAACTTTGGTAGCAAAATAACCAAATATGAAGTTACGTGCTCAAATATTTGATAGCTTGGGCAGGAAAGGGTTAATGGCCCAGTGGCGAATATAGTATATATTTTAGGGTGAAGGGCTGGGGAGGAGGAACAATAAAAGTTTTGTGTCATTCGTATCTCAAATTGATGCCTAAAAGTTGTTGGATGTTCCGATCCAAGGTACCGTACTTATTTCTCTTTCTTTATACTCATTATTTCGTGAAGGGGGAGGGCCCCTTGTCCTCCCTCCCCCCTTATATACGGCACTGTAATGAGCAATAAATTTAATGACAATTTGATTGTGAATAGTTCCAAACTCCAAACAGGACTTATCAGTATGATTATGTACTGTTTTCAAACTAGCATCAAAATCACTGATACTGTGAGTAGTTATTTGTTACAAAATATTGGCAGTTTACAAACATGTGCAGTTGGTGACAAAATTCACGAAACCCCCTGCCTTACCGTTTATGTTGAAATGCCCAGTTTTACTGTCTGTTAACACAGTACAACGTGCAAGGAGGCGAAATGCTACCAATATATTCTCTGAAAACATCATGTTAGAAAACTATCCAAGCACTCTCAGACGCTTTTAGATAATGTAGGAGACTAAATATTGCAAGTAATTAATTTATCTCTTCCGTTTGTTGTGTTCAATAAACTAACAAAAACGCTGTTTAATAAACATTGCACTATAATGAATGAATTACAACTTATCATGATAACATTACAAAAAGGTTCTTTTATTGAAAATCATCCGTAATTAGCAGGCTAACACGCACTTTCTGCTTCTAAACGTTCTGCGTGCACTTTCAGTCGACATTCATACTGTAGTAGCGTTATAGCATTATCACAAATACTGTAGTACAACATATACATAAATAAATACAGCCCACAAATGATACCGTGTTACAACTAAGACCTTACCAGTAACAGAAGTTGAAATAAACACTAACATTTGGGCAATTCTGAAAATTTTGACCTTTACAGAGGACAGAATCGAGGCGGCAACAAAACTTATGGAAGGCAAGTTGTCTTACCAGGAAATGGTCTGACATGATCGAATTTTGCATGGACGTTCTATATTGATTATACAGAGAGAAGTGTTTCGGCTTTTTGCTATACACTCAGTAGTTTTAGAAAAAAAATCAAAGTCAAAATTGATGATGGAAAATCGCGTTTTCAATGCTGTACATCGAAAGATCGTCTGAAGATGAGCATTTTTTACCACCATATATGGGTCAAAAGTTAATGACGTTCGAGTAATTAACGTTTTTGTGTTTTCATGTTGTAGCTTTGGTATTCGTAAATATGAGCGACTTTCTAAACGCCGTCGTCAGTCGAGCGGTAATTATGGCCACAGGTACGGCACTTGCAGTCGAGTCGTGGTCGGCGAGAAAGACGGGCATCAGTGCACACATCATGCCACATAAGCAAGGTAGTTCCCAGCCGGCGCGATCGCTAGCCGATTGGCCGGCCGCTGGGGCAGTGCCCACTGCGTCATAGCGGGCAGCCCGAGGCCGACGAGAGAGACAGGCCGCGGCGCGCACGTCACATCACGTGATCAAGTGAGGCCTGAGCCGGCGCGATCGCTAGCTGATTGGCCGGCCGCTGGGGCAGAGCCCACTGTCTCATAGCGGCCGGGCAATCCGCTAGCGATCGCGCCGGCTCAGGCCTCACTTGATCACGTGATGTGACGTGCGCGCCGCGGCCTGTCTCTCTCGTCGGCCTCGGGGCAGCCACGCGGCCAACGGGAAATACAGGCCTGAGCGTGCACATCATGTGATGTAAGCAAGGTAGTCCCGAGGCCTAAGAGAGAGACAGGCCGCGGCGCGCACGTCATATCACGTGATCAAATGAGGCCTGAGCCGACGCGATCGCTAGTGGATTGGCTAGCAGCTATGAGACAGTGGGCTGTGCCCCAGCGGCCAGCCAATCTGCTAGCTATCGCGCCGGCTCAAGCCTCAGTTGATCACGTGATATGACGTGTGCGCCGCGGTCTGTCTCTCTCGTCGGCCTCGGGTAGTTCCGAGCCGGCGTGATCGCTAGCATAGTGGCTGCCCGCTATGATGCAGTGGTCAGTGCCTCTGAGGCCGGCCAATCGGCTAGCGATCGCGTCGGCTCAGAACTACCTTGCTTACGTAGCATGAAGTGCGCGCTCAGGCCTGTATTTCTCGCCGGCCACGGGGCAGCCACTGAGCTCGCGATCGCGCTGGCTCGTAACTACCTTGCTTATATGGCATGACGACTGCGCTGGGGCCTGCATTTCCCGTTGGCCGCGCAGTCGGGTGAAGCGGACGCATGGTGTGTTTCCTGCCTGCAGTGCGAGCGCCGTCGACTTGTTTACTTACACAAGCCGGCACTAGCGTAACGCCGTAGTGTAGCATGATCATGGCGAATCAGTACAGGAAATCAACACTGAAATTTGCGTTCTGGAACGACTTCTTGCTAGACCAGGAGCGCTAGTAGTCGAGGAGTTTTTGAGGACAGGGGCCAAAATCCCAGCTTCTGATACTGTCAGCAACCACTTCTCAATCCTAAGTAATAGGTCTTCTTAAAACTTATCAACGACGCCACATGTGAGAAAGTACTTAGTAAAACGAATCCGATATTCAGATTCTGCCACCTAGACGGAAATGTTGGCAACGTTGAAGTTGACTTGGGCTGCGGACCATACGAATATTCGGACTACCATTCGAATTACCGGCGGAAGACGTCGTGGCAGCGCAGTGCCCTTACAGCGCGGTACACAAACATGTAGTAGAAAAGTGGATCCAATTGAAGACCTACCAAGTCCTAAACGGAGTACATCAAGTACGTATCGCACTTCGCCAGCATGTACCATCATCGCTAGTGATTGAAGGCTGCTCAGCCATTGTCCTTTACACGGAAACCTAAAACATGTTGCCTGTTATTAAAACTGGCAAGATCTTGGGCAGTTGAGATCTGCAAATGTAAGTTAAAACGCTCACTGCTGCTCTAAATTACTTTATGAGTGGTCACAGTACATGTGCAATGGAAATTTATCTAACTGCTCACTCCTTAAGGGAGCAGCCAACGTTTTAACAAACACAAAATCAATGTTAAAAAATAAATGAAAACAGAATTAAACATGGGATGGGGAGCATTTAATCATAAAGTATTGGTTTGATAATTTAAATCATAATCTATTTAGTAAAATAACAAGCAAATAAATGTGAGGAGACCAAATTAAGCACACACCTTGTACAAAAGTGAATTAAATCATATAATAACTGCCCACATTAAAATTGTTTCTGCCCTTTGTGAATACAGAGGTAACACGGGAGGAAATTTGCCAACACATAATGGGTAGCTGAAAGCACAGTCATTCATTCACAGACACACACATCGAAACGAAGCATTGGCGGTGTCTTGACGAGATGGCAGGTGTCTTGATCACAAATTTTAATTATACTGTGCACTAAACGAACTAATGTGTGGGAAGGCAACAACATACTATTCTTAAGTACCACATGGTGTGTGACCATGCCGAATTTCATAGCACTTACAAACATAAATTAATTTAGAATAAGCAAGTAAAACACACACGGGAATTGGTATAGAAGAAAGCTAGTATTAACAAAAGCATGACTGAAGGCCGAAGTAACGACCGTTACGAAAACACGTGGTTCAATTGGTCATACAGGACAGGAAAGACAGAATCAAGCTAGAAAATCTGATAAATATTTATCATACTTGCAGATACAGACGTGGCATGAAAACGTTACTTAAAAACAGTAAGGAAATTCAAACACACTAAATTTACACAAAGGCTGAAGGCCACACAAGTGTACTCTAACTTGAGCAAAACCGGACACACAATCATCACTGGAATGACAATGCAAATAATAAATTTACACTGAATTTACTCAAGTTCTGTAAATTAAGAAACATTTCGCCTCGCATAGCGAAAGAATTACTCACTGAATTACTATCACTGAAAAACCAAGACTGCCTTATCACAAAGAAGGCAAGGTTATAACAGCATGCCTTCCCCTCAGCATGATTTGGCGGAGTACTTACTTCCACGGTCGTTGGAGCCAGAATGAAGAGTGAAGACTGCAGTTCTCAGATCACGGAAAAACCTTCCCCTGACATACACTGGATGTAGAGCGCGCTAAAAGCGACGCAGAATGCGTTCAGAGACTAGTGTTTACCAACCCTTGCTACCTTCCCAAGACAATTCCCTCTACAACCACTCCCAGACAGGTCTTCTGTAACCTCTTTCGTGCAAGATTAGGTTGGTACAACACTAAAAACATGGCCACCTCACCATCTTGCCAAGTAAGCTTGCCTCTGACCACCCAGCAGATGCTAGCGCAGACAACAAATGAAGCATTTCGTTCTTAAATACAGCAAAACGAGGCCTAGAGCGGGAGGCGGCGACTGTAAGCCGTTGTGTGGCAGTCAGTTAATATTAAAAGCAACCTTCCACATTCATATGAACACACAAGTTCAATCACACGGGTGGAAACATATATAGGCGAAATATGGCTCAAACATACATAAACATGGGGTATTGATCATTAATAAAAGAATAAAATAATTAAAACACAGATAGATAACATTAATGGTGCAGAAAGACTTTAGGTAAAGAATAAATCAAAATGGAACACGACAACACAATCAGTGGATATGTTTCATCACCCTCCGCTTAGGGGCGATAAATAGTCTGGAACCAATCCTGTTATACTTGATTGGATCCAGATTAAAATTATTTACACACAGACACATTGAGAACAGCAAATTTAGAAAAATCTACCTACTCTCGGCATTGTGGGCACATCATGTGCATTTTCAAACAAATGATAAATTAAGACACAATAATATAAGATGAACAAAAATTTTAAATTATTTAAACAACTTTTCCGTCTGACGTGTTCCGTTTCCTGTCCGTTGTCATACCACGAGCAGGGAGGAACCTAGTAAGTAAGTCATTGTTTTGACGTTGAAGGTCCGGGTTGCGCTTCTGGCTTTTTGTTATGCTTCGGATCGGGCGGATGCACTTCCACACCCTGCGGAGGCGTGTTCGGCCATTCCCAGTGAACGCACTAGAAATTTGCATCGCGCCATTCGTTATTATCGATGTGCCAGTTGTTGCCGTTTCCCTCGTTGCGCTTTTTCTCCCGCAGTAGTCATAATCAAGATCTAGATCTTCTAGGGGGGCTTGAATCTGCTCCACGTCGTCTCTGCATCTCCCTGCTAAGAGAGCGTTGCGCAGACGTCGTGGCAGCTTACCCATACAAATTCTAATGAGTTCAGGCACCGGATAGGGGTTGGTTAAATACTAGTTCTTGTTTAACATGTCTTGAAAAAACTCAGCCGGACTAGCAAAGTTCGACTGTCCGAAGAGCGGCATCATTTGTATGTTGTGGTGCATGCAGTCCTGCTGATTCTCCGACCAGGACAAAGCTAAAAAGTACAGGCGGAAGTTCTCATAGCTTTAGTCATACCGCGGGAACGATGCGGGACGGTCATCTTTAAGTGTTGGTACTTATAATATCGTTGCCATTTATTTGCTGCCCGATTGATTTCTTTTTACAGCTGATTTTATGCTTGTTTAATGGTGGTTACCGTATATGTGCAGCAGCACTGGTTATACTAATAGATTTTTGTAGTAGCAGTGCTGTCTAGCATAGACTGTGGTGGCAGTATTTCAACGATATTATATCGCTGTGATACTGCACTTATACGGATAACCACCATTAAACAAGCATAACATCAGCTTTAAAAAGAAATTAATTGGGCAGCAAATAAATGGCAACGATATTATAAGTACCAACACCTGAAGATGGCCTAAGGCCGAAATAAGCTTATTGTGAAATAAGTTAATAAAAAGTTCAAAGACAGTGTAAAAATAATTTGTCATTATTGTGTTATTAAACATGTCCAACAAAGACATACTGTACACTGCGGGTCCCAGAGAACAGAAATTTCGACAATGTTGTTCAATCTGTACCGTAATATCTCCCACCGGAGAAGCTTTTGTGTATTGTATCCGTCAGTAGAAGTCTCCCCGCCTTCCAACGGCCGGCAGCCCATCATAAGACGACCCAGCTCAATTTTCACCTATGACAGCTGCCAGCATGCTGCATTCAGCGACGCCGCATGAGACAGATTGTCGAATTCTAGTACACGGAGAAACGGGCCCGTTATAATGGCCGTGGAGATCGGAAGCACAGCAGACAGGGGACGTAGTAATTGTGGATAGGGCGACCCTGCAAGTGAAACGCCGTCCTTCCTAAAAAGCGAACGAATCGCCGATAAGCTGTCAACCCCTGCAGATGAGGAAAAAACGTTAAACTCTCAAGAATGCACACGTGCGTGCGTGAAAGGAAGGCGTCGCTTGCAGTTAAGATAAAACTGACCTGCCTAAAAAGATGTTTGCTGAACAGGGCGAAAGAAGTGAACCATCGTGTCGTGTTCTAAATTTAATTGCGTAACTCGGTTCAGATGCTATAGGAGAGAAGGGATGACGTAATAGGTAAAGTGAGAGACAGACCGCAGATGGTTCAGTGAGTGTCAATTCCGTAAGAAATTCCGCCAAAATAGTGAGTGTATAATCTGACTCGCTGACACTCAGGGACCTAGCCCGCCAAACCGTCTAATTTCAGTTATCAATATTTAAGGAACTAGAATTACAAAATGTTACATCTTATAAAATAGGCTGTATCTGTATATGTATGTATGCATGTATGTATGTTCCACATCTCCTCCTCAACTACTGGACCGATTATAACCAAACTTGATACACACGTTCCTTAATATCAGTCAACAATCGCTGTCGGGGTAAGAATCTCCTACGACACATACGTAAGGAGATATGACGTCACAAACAATGAGATGCGCGAAAAACTGCTGCGTCAAACGACAATGCTGCACATTTCCTCCTAAACCACAGGACCTATTTCAACCAGATTGGGTACACATATTCCTTACGTAAGATAACAATTGCTGTAGGAGTACGAATGACATACGACACATGGTTCAGGAGATATAACGTCGTGAACAATAGGAATCGCAAGAAACTGCTACATAATGCGACGAGACTTTATAAATACACTATATGAGAATGATAGTACTTGGAGACATGCAACAAACTTTAAACATAATTTCAAACCTTTATTAACCTTTTTCTCGCAGACAACCACATCAAAATAATGAAAGGAAAAAAGTTTCTCGCTTACTACTTTTCCACTGTTCATGGAGCAAAACTATGGCATTCGGTATAACGTTACAATTTATAATTTATACACTACTAATTGTACGCGCAGGAAATTTTTCAGACAGAATACACACTTAAAGCTGAATGTACTTTTAAAATTGTATCACAGTACAACACGTAGTTCATGAGGTGAGAACGTAAAGGGTAACGTTCATGGGAAACCGCCCCATCGAGCATTACGTTTTAAACTATTATTTCTTTACTACTAACCATATTCGCAACAGATTTTACCGACATACAGAACTTATACGGATCAATATATTCCTGCAAAAATTTACCATTGTACAACATATCTATACTAATTATAAATCTGTAAATATAGGCCTGTCGCTGTTCGCTTCAATCTTCAAAACTACTTGACAAATTTTCATGCGGTTTTCACAGGAAACATGAGCGAAAATTGGTTCAGAATCTAGGCATGATTTCATCAAAATACAATCATGAAGTGTTTTCATAGACAGTCGCCTCTGTCTGTTCATCTATTAGAAACCACTTCTCCAAAACTACTTCACGTGTTCGCATAGGATTTTCACAGGTAACTTCAGCGTATCTTGGGAAAACATTTAGACTTAGTTTCATAAAAATCTGATCACGTAAAGAAGAACATCACAATTTAACGTTTTTCATCGACAGCAGTCATGCCTATCTTTCTCTTTCATCTCCAAAACAAATAGACGAATTTTCAGGCGTTTTTCACAGGAAACGTGAGGGTATCTTGCATTTACAGAAACGCTTAATTTCACAAAATCTGATCATGGGGACTGTCGCCGTAAGTGAAGGATCGCGTACAACACGTACAACACGACATATGACGTCATAAAAAATGAGATGCGAGAAAAACTGCTGCATTACGCGACAATGTTGCACATTTCCTTTTAAACTAATGGATCGATTTCAACCAAATTTGGTACATATATTCCTTAACATGAGGTACCAATTCTCTAATGGTAAGAACCTTCAGATAGTTGAATTAATTATGATCACCCACCTCTACTACGACTTCCGGGGATAGATCCTTTTGAAATGCTGTGCTAAAGACGAATGATGAAAATTAGGAGCGTAGCTCGCGTTAACTAAAGAACAGGTACTGAACAGAATTGGGGAGAAAAGAAATTTCTTGCACACCTTGACTATAAGAAGCGATAGATTGGTAGGACACATTCTTAAACATCAGATTAGATTAGAATAGTTGTTCGTTCCAGAGATCCGTTTTCAGGAGATCCTCGTGGATGTGGAACATGTCAGTATTTTTAATTTTTATTGTTTTACAATCTGATATTATAATAATACTAATACAGACACATACATTTTTACAAGCTGATAATACAATAATACTAATAGTATGACTACAGATACACGAATCATTTGGTTCTATTTAATAATTCGTCAGTGGAGTAGAAGGAGTTGGCCAGTAGAAAGTCTTTTAGGCTCCTCTTAAACTGATCTTTATTTGTAGCTGCGGCGCGCCAGTCACAGTCCGCACGGCCGCTACGGTCGGGGGTTCGAATCCTACCCCCCCCCCCCCCCCCAGGCATGGATGTTTGTGTCGTCTTTAGTATAAGGTAGTTGATAAGTAGTTTGTAAGTTTAGGGACTGATGACCCCGCGCTTAAGTCCCTTAATCTTAACAAACATTTAACATTTGAACATTTGCAACTAAACTTTTTATGGTTGCTGGTAAATTATTGGTAATATGTATTCCTGAGTAGTGGGCCCCTTCTTGAACTAAAGTAAGTGCTTTTACGTCATTTTGTAGATCATTCTTGTTCCTAGTATTGTATGTATGAATTGAGCTGTTTGTTGGGAAAAGGGATATATTATTTATGATAAATTTCATTAAGGAATAAATATAACCAATTCTTCGAAGAGGCTTCTGGGGGATATCCGTGAATTTACACCACAAATAATACGTATTACACGGTTTTGGACTCTGAAAACTTTTGCTTGGCTTGGAGAGTTACCTCAAAATATTATACAATTTGACATTACGAAGTGAAAGTAATCAAAGTATGCAAACTTTTTTATTTTTATGTCTCCTATATCTGATACCACTCGTATTGCAAATATACATTTGTTAAGTCGTTTCCGTATTTCTGTGATGCGCTCCTCCCAACTGAATTTATTATCAATCTGTAATCTCAGGAACTTAATACTGTCAAGGAATCGTCAGTTTAGTTAGCATTGTAGGGAAGTGTGGGAGTAAAAACGCAAAGTGAGACAAGAGACGAATACAGTAAGAATGTTGAAATAGAATGGGGGTTGCCGTTCTCATGAAGAGACTTTATGAGAATAGTGTAGCGAGGAGGGCTGCATCTAACCAGTCTCCCGACTGAAGACCACATTATTCTTCGCCCTTTCCCCGTTGTACTCTGCAATGACATCCGCAACAAAGAACTGTTTTAATGCACGCGTGCATGTGTGAGAGAAAGCCCTGGTGGCTAGTAGTAATAAAAAGTGGACATGCCTATAATATATAATAATTTTTAAAAATGTGCTGGAAGCGTGAGAAATATGTGGTTCTCAAGTCACATCCCATCCCACGGAAGATTGTAAAATTCCACCGTGCCCTGAGGGGTGCGATGATGAAAACATTGCGTGGCATTGCAAATTTAAAGCCACTAATCGCGACGCAAGAAGGGGGAGAAATTCGAGGAGGAGGTGAGCTGGAGGGTGAGTTGGAGGAAAACGACACTGGGAGAGACACCGCAGAAGCGAAAAAACATGGAGGCTCTTTCTGCCTTCGCTGGGGCAATCTTGCGACTTTCATTCCGACACGTTCGCCCGGGGGCCACACCGCAGAACGCTGACGTCTGCTGTCGCCCAGCCGCCGCCGCTGCAGCCCCTACCACTGCAGCACAGACTCTCCGCACTACGTAGAATTTAATTCTTCAATTAATGTCAGACCCATCGGACCAAACTACTCACGTAATCGCTCCCTAGACTTAACACCAGTTACGCTAACTTTAACTTATGCTAAAGACAACACATACACTCATGCCCGAGGGAGGATACGAACCTCCGGCGTGAGCGTCTGCGTATTGCATGACATAGCGCCTCAGCCCCATGCGGTATACTCCGGCGTCCCAACGTCTACCGTCCGAATCACCCCACAACAATCTTAAGAATGGGGGGTCGTTGTGGTCTTCAGTACAAAGACTGGATTAATATAGCTCTTCACCTTATCGTACCCCGTGCAAGCCTCTTCATCTCTGTATAAGAACGACATACTGCATCCTATTAACCTGCTTACTGTATTCATATCTCGGTCTCCCTCTGAGACTTTTACCCCACACACTTCCCTACAATGCTAAATTGACGATTCCTTGACGTCTCAGATTGTGTCCGTCCAATCTATCCCTTATTTTTGTCGAGACATACCAGTCATTTCTTTTTTCCACGATTCAATTCAATACCTCCTCATTACTTACACGATCTACCCATGTAATATTCAACATTCATCTGTAGTACCACATTTCAAAAGCTTCTATCATCTTTTCTCTGAACTCCTTGTCGTCCACGTTTCACTCGCGTACAATGCTACACTCAAGACAAATGTTTTCAGTTGGATTTCTTAACATTTAAATTAGTTGTTATATTGGTGTGGTGTCTGTTCTTTCGGAGCCATATTGCATTTCCAAATTATTGATAAAGGAGGGGAAGGAAGAAGGATTAGGAAAGAAAGGATTGACAGTGGCTGCATTAGGGCACTGAAATTAAACAATGGCGATAACTGAAAATGTGAGCCGGGCCGGTAATCGAGCCCGGGTCTCCCACTTCGGGCCATCATTAAGCACGTGGCGACCCATGCTTGACTCCCGTACGCCTCAAACTCCCCCAAGTCGAACGCTATGGCTGTAGCACCCCTACCGCCCATGGCCTCTTGTCTCTCATAGACCAGCAATTATAACCAGCTCTTCAAAATCTAGCTTCCCACATCCAAGCTACCAACATCTTTATTCACCTACTCTCCACCATCCCCACTCCTTTACATCCTGGATCTCTTCGCGTCACTGTTGGTGCCACTTCTCTGTATAACGATATTCCACATACCCATCCTCTTGATACTCTTGAACAGCTTCCTTCAGACTGGAAGGCCAATACATCATTCCTCATAAGAATTACCACTATTTCCTAATAAACAATTGTACTATTCCTTTGAAGGACACCCATAAAGCAGTCTCCAATGCCAACATGTTTATGGGCCATCTAGTGGAAACCTTCATAGCATCGCAAACCTCCTGGTCAGGTTCATATTCGTTGAAGATATTTTCATGATTTGGGCACAGGACACAACTCACTCGTTCCTTCGTAACCTCAACGCTTTCCCTTCCATCAGTTTCACCAGGTCCTTCTAAAATCTGGCATGCCACCTTCCTGGGTATTAACCTCCTCCTCACTGATGGCTCCAGTCCAGACCTTTTTCCACATTAAACCTACGAGTTGCCAACTGTACCTACACTTTGACAGCTAAAACTTGTTTGTAAACCTGTTGGACAAAATTGCTATGAGCATCAGTCCCTAGATTTACAAACTACTTAAACTAACTTAAAGTAACCTAAGGACAACATACACACACATATCCAAGGGAGAACTCGTACCTCCGATGGCGAGCAACCGCGCGCTCCTTAACAAGGTGCCTTAGAGCGGTCGCTCACTCTACCGTGGCCACTTTGACAGCTGCTATCGATTCCACATAAAAAAATCCCACCCATACAGCCTTGTCACTTGTGTACAGGGAATTTTCAGTCATGAGGAGTCCCTTACACAATATGCTCAAGCCCTCACAAAGACATTCTCAGACAGACATTAGCCTCCTGACCTAATCCACAAACAGATTTCCCATGCTATATTCCCACGCACCACCAGTCTGTCATCATGCTATGAAAGGAGAGACTTCCTACCCAAGTCTGAGCCCATCCATTCTCCAAAACATCCTAGTTCATCTCTCTACCATCCCAGATCACAATCCCTTACCTCGGGGTTGCAACCTTCCTATCGGTACTCACCAATAAGAATTGGGCAATACATAACTCAGGGTAGTAAAAAAGTTTATGGCTTGTTGTCTCTGTTCATAGGGGTGAGTTTTGTGTGTCTGCTTTTATGCCCCAAACAGCTACCCAATCTGTTTAAACAAGATCAATAATCAATCTGCGAATCTATCAATCTTCATATAATGACGTGAAAATATATTTAAACAAACATAAATTAAAATTCTGAATGACCAACAAAATGGATTCTAAGATTAAGAAGTGGTTCACTCATGAAGTAATTCTTTAAAAATGGAGTTTATTAGTCATTGACAAATTCTTGGTCGAAAAATATTAATACTAAAAACACATGTTTACTGCAGATCAGTTACAAAACAGAATCTCTGTACTGCCTTCCAAATTTTATGTTGATATCTAAATGCTTTTATTTCTGTAAATCCAAGGTCGTTGAACCTCACAGCTATGTTAGAGCCATTGCAACGTTTCTAATGACTTCGATGTCAACATATTAAAATTCTCATCTAATAGTGAGACAGTTTAGGAGACAAAATATTTTTTCAATAGAAAAAAGATGTTCGAGTGAGGCACTTCAAGATATAGCGTTATTATAATTAATAAAGAGACTTAATAAAATATGTTTCCCAAGAAATGCCACAGCTTTAAATGAGTCTTATGATTGCACGTTCAGCCACATTTTCACTAGACTGGGCTTTACCAAGTGCCCCCCCCCCCCCACCTCCCCAGGTCCAGGTCTTTCCGTTGTTGGGTCTTCGTAGCACAATTCTGAACATCGACCTCGCGCGCTTCCGCGAAGTGATGTCATAAGAAGTGGGTTCATAATTAATCTATTAACGGACTCATAGCAACTTAAAGGAATTTAAAGACTCCTTTATCGTTTTCTCTTTAAATGAACTTAAAAACGAAACTGTACTCAAAAAAATAGACTTCGTTAATGAACTATTAAAGGACTAGTGATCAGCTCTGCCTGACAGGTAATTTAAATCGTGCGTGTCTAGTTGAACTAGATGTGAAGAGCAAACGTTTACAAGAAAGGAAGCGCAAGTTATCTAAATGCTTAACCGCCTAGAAGGAAGAAGTAATCATTCCAGTAATTGCGCTACGATCGCATTATAGTAATAGAAAATGCAAGAATACGATACCCTGCAATACTTACAAAAGGTGAAACAACCGCTGCGCAACAGTCATTCGGCGCCAATGTGAAATGTATAAAATTCTTACGTAAATCGTTACTGATGTATATAAGCTCTCAACATCCTCTACGAAATTCTGTGATAGTTCCATCACGATTGAATGAAGACTTAATCCTCTCGTCTCACATCCCAACGGATGCAGAGAAGTCCGTAGTATTTATCAGTAAGGTTATGAGACTGTCCATAGGAAATATTGCCACTGAGAGTGCTGATATGTAATGTTTACGTAACGGAAGAAAATTAGGATTTAACGTCCCGACGATATTGTGGTCATTAAAGACGCAGCAAAAGCTCGTATTGTTTTGTCAAGGATGGGGAAGGTAGTCAGGCGTGTCCTTTAAAAAGAACTGTCATTGAATTTGTCTGGAGTCGTTTAGAGAAATCACAGAAAACCTAAGTAGGATTGACTGGAGGCGGATGTGACCCGCGGTTCTACCGAATTCGAGTTTCAAAATGTTTCAAATATTTGTATAGCTTATGGGACTTAACTACGGGGTCATCAGTCCCTAAGCTTACAAACTACTTACAAACTAGCTAACACTAAGGACGGCACAAATATCCATGCCCGAGGCGGGATTCGAAACCCCGACCGTAGTGGCCGTGCAGACCGTGACTGGAGCGCCTCAGTCCCCTCGGCTACCGCGGCCGGCCAAATTCGAGTCCATTATGCTAAGTACTGCGCCATGTCGCTTCGTACAACGCTCTCGACCTAAAGCAGATAGTCAAGTAATACTACTAGCTCTACCCCGCAGTGTTGCCTCAATATACCGGGTGATAAAAATATCAGTATAAATTTGAAAACATAATAAATCACGGAAGAATGTAGATAGAGAGGTAAAAATTGACACACATTCTTGGAATGATATGGGGTTTTATTAGAAAAAAAAGTTAATGCTAGACGTGTAAAAGATCTCTTGCGCGCGTCGTTTGGTGATGATCGTGTGCTCAGCCGCAACTTTCGTCATGCTTCGCCTCCCAGGTCCCCGGATTTCAGTCCGTGCGATTATTGGCTTTGGGGTTACCCGATGTAAGTGTATCGTTATCAACCGAGATCTCTAGGGGTGCTGAAAAACAACATCCGACGCCAATGCCTCATCATAACTCCGGAAATGCTTTACAGTGCTGTTCACAACATTATTCCTCGACTACAGCTATTGTTGAGGAATGATGGTGAACATATTGAGCATTTAGTGTAAAGAACATCATCTTTGCTTTATCTTAATTTGTTATGCTAATTATTGCTTTTCTGATCAGATAAAGAACCATCTGTCGGACATTTTTGCAACTTTTTTTTTTGTCCTAATACAACCCCATGTCATTCCAAGCATGTATGTCAGTTTTTACCTTTCTATCTACAGTATTCCGTGATTTATTGAGTTTTCAAATTTATACCGACTTTTTGATCACCCGGTATATAAATTAACGTTTAAATTCACCATCCACGACTGAGTGAAGTGGTGTAGTGGTAACACACTGGAATTTCAATCGGGAGGACGGTGGTTTAAATCCCCCTCCGAACATCCAGATTTAGGTTTCCATGATTTCCCTTCCTTTGGTTCCATTGAAAGGGCACGGTCGGATTCCTTCCCCATCCTTACCCAAAACTCCTAGCGTGAGCTCCGTGTCTAAGGACCACGCTGTGTACGGGACTAAACCCAAAGCTTTCTTCCTTTTTTTCACTATCCACGCGTAAGGGCAATCGCAAAATTTATCTGTAGCAATGCTTGCAGCGCGAGCCCCTTGCGGACCAACAAATCGCGCAAACACACACATACGCAGACACACAAAATTCAGGCGATGGGAAATAGTGCAGGACTGATGGTCACAACACACTCATTTACTTCAAACAAAGCACTTTAACGCGATGGGGTAGCGAATTATAAAATGTACCAGGAAATGAAGTAAATAATTTAACGACTGTTTACGGCTCTGTTAATTTTCTCCTCTTCCTGTACCACTTCCCTCTACTTCAAAAAATGTTCAAATGTTTGTATAGCTTATGGGACTTAACTACGGGGTCATCAGACCCTAAACTTACAAACTACTTATGAACTAGCTAACACTAAGGACGGCACAAATATCCATGCCCGAGGGGGCATTCGACCCCCCGACCGTAGTGGCCGTGCAGACCGTGACTGGCGCGCCTCAGTCCCCTCGGCCACCGCGACCGGCTCCCTCTACTTCTCCTCTTCCTTCCCCTCCTACCGAAACAACCCGTCTGTTTCCTCCTCACCTCCTTCTGACATAAACGATGGTAATTGTAATTCATAGTACCATGTCCCACATTATGTATTTATTCGTCTTCCATCAGTCAATATTCTCCTCTACCCTATTTAAGAAAAGTTACATGTATCTGACATATCATCGTGATCGGTCAGACGGTATCTGAGTCTGTTACAAGGTACCCCCACTATTCATCTCACCGTGGCTGTCTGTGTGACATACACGTGTCAGCTTTTGTGGTGACTGGTGAAATGGTGTCGAAGCCTATTGTAAGGTATCTTCCAACCATAGCCCACTAGTCAGATCCGGCGCTAGGTCTTTTCGTGGAGAAAGCTAAGAACATTTTGGTGCCCCCCCCCCTGTAGCCCACTCATCAGAGTACTTTTCCTATTTTTACTAAATATGTGGCCTAAAGGTCAAAGGCAAAGGGATACACAAAAATACCTTAAAACAAAACATTTATGTTCAGGTCATTATTATTACACAGAATGACAGTTATTGTTGATGTGTTACACATTGTTGAAATCTTTTAAAATTAAGACAAGATTTTCCTAGATTTTAATTTTGATAACTCGTTCAGCTGCAAATCTGTTTCCATTGCATTTAACAAATTATTTTCAAGACCAAAGTAGCTACTTCACTTAGGTGCTCTTGGCTTAACGTTAATCGCTAGTATGTCTTTATAAGTTTTAAGTGAAGGCCGTAAACATCACAAAATACCTGGGAATTACTATTACTTCAGACTTAACCTGGAAAGAACGCGTAGATAATGTCGTGGGAAAGGCGAACCAGAGACTGCGTTTTATTGGTAGGACCCTTAAAAGATGCAATAGAACTTCTACAGAAACTGCATACGATACGCTTGTCCGTCCTTTTTTGGAGTGTTGCTGCCTAGTGTGGGATCCTTATCAGGTGGGTTTGACGAAGGACATCGAAAGAGTCCAAAGAATGTACCCGGCTGTGTCTTCAGGAAAATTCGCTTTGTTTCGGCGCAGCTCCTCGCTTGCCGGTTGCTATGCGTGATGTATGCCTTGGTACAGATAGTATTTACATTTGTAATAATATACGTACTTGATGTAAACATTTACAGCATTATCATCCTTTTTTGTAAGTGAATTGTTTATGAATATGCTCGTCAATTTACATTAAATTAACTTAGACAATTACAGTCATTAGCAAAACAATATAATTTAAAATTATCTACAATTACACTTTTTTGAGAGATTACTGTCTTGTTGATGGTCCAGGCAGCTCTGATATTGGTAACTTGTCATTCCCATCGTTCTGAACGGATTCAGTTAACTTGGTTGTCTCGTTGCCCATTTTTGCACCCCTAACTCGATATTTCGGCGCCTTCGGCGCCCCCGTAGGCGTGGCTGCGTAGTTCGTTTATATTTCGCGCCACCTCTGCCGTTAGTACGCTAGTACGACCACAGATTCGAGTTTCAGGTAAAATTACGAACTCCTGAATACCAATAACAGACCGGACGGATCCTTAATTAAAAAGTAGCAAAATTAAATCAATTAATTTACGACGTTCTATTAATTTTCACCAACCAAGGAGCACCACAGAATGATTGCTTACTTAGGGCCTGTTTGTCAATGTTTCGTTAACTTCCAGTTAAGATTTTAACTTGTCGTTAACGGAGAATTGCGTTTGTCAATGTTTTGTTATTAGTTAACCTGACGTTAAAAGACCTCAAACTGGCCGTTAAGTTAACGAGTAAAATTCTGCTCGTTACACGGCTAACGACCAGTTAAGTTAAAATCTGTATGAAAATGGCAGGATTCCAAAGCGCTAAAATACCGCAATATAGCCTATCACGTGATAAAGACCGATTTATCGAACAAAATAACAGAAGCACTACATTTATGAAAAACTAGTGTGGAAAGCATCTCTATTGGAAAATTGTATCGTCATATTTCTCGCCCCATCCATGTCAGTAGCGATTAGATGAGTTGGATATATTGCAGATATGCAGTAAAGCCTTAAAATTATTGTTCCGATATCAAAATACAAACTTACGAGTAACGATTAGGTAAGTGAGAATCGGTATGATGAAAATTGCTGGAATAAGAAATTTGGTTGAAAATTACGCTTATGTCAATATTTTGGACACTCTAGAGGTCATTGTCCCTATAAGGCGTCCTAGAAGTATTTATGTTCGTCCAAATCATTTTGAATGCTGGGATGATGCAAAATTTGTTAGTCGATTTAGTCTTCGAAAAGCCACTTTGGAAACGCTGCATGAAAACCTCCACGACCATCTGAAGAGTCCAACTGATAGTTACGTATTTTATAAGTTATCAGTCGTAATAAAAAACAGAATACATTATTTATGTCTACAAGCTTATTAATTCAGTATTTACTTACGCTTGTTGCGCCTAGTGTAAGGTCTAAAATGTGATTTCTTCCTCTGATCTACAGGAACAGTGCACTTTCGCCTATATGCAAGTTACTGCTTGCACTAAGATACTACGCACTTTGCAGCATGTTATCGTATTTAGCACTTTTGCTGTTCAACATGTTCCATGGACAGCATTGAATTCATTTGTCACAATGTCGCTTCCTTTTCCTTCCGTCGGTTTTTCTTTTAATTCCAATGTGTCCTTATATTTCTCTATTAACGACACAAGACTCTCGCACAAACTTCTTGTAAAATTCGAGCTTCTTTCACGTTTGTTTGCCATAGCGCCAAATAACAACTGAATGCTAACCTCTTTCCTGATGGTCAAATATGGCGAACAGCTGTTTATTCAGATGGCACTTTCATTTGTTTCTATTGCCAACATAGTCGAAATATATCGCACCTTCTCGTTTTCTCCAGGTTAGCAAACGAGAGGTGTATCTGCCAATGACAAACGCAGTGCACTTAACGAGCACATTTAACTGGACGTTAAAAGCATCTTCTCGTTTAATAACGAGAAGATTAACGAGAGATGAACAAACCGGCCCTTAGAGGACAATCGAATGGAAGGGACAGAGTAATTTCTACATTACCCGTTTGGTTAATGTAAAAATTGCTCAAAATGGAGAATTTCCAGTAGCCGTTAAATTTAAAAGCAAGCGGAAGCCACGCCGTGTCGGAGGCATACCAGCTTTGTCCCGCGCTCCAAACAGGTGTCCCAACCTGAGTGTTCGAGACACAGTGCCGCCCGCAAGGGCTAAGCTCCTCCAACGGTTTCTCTCCCCTACCTGTAAGGTTGGCTACAGGGACTATTTTTAAACATCGGAAGCACACTGCGGTGCCGTGCCCGGCGAACAGCCACGAACCGCCATTCGGTTGCAGAGCTTCGGAGTATCCACCTCGCGGACAGTCTAGGGCGGAAGTTACCGACGTATTAGTAAAGTGTTACTTGGAGGACCGTCCGCGTCCGTTACAATGATGGGCGAGTGGAAGCATCCGGTACACTTACCATTCAGTTTATAGTAAGGTAAGCTTGGCCGTTTGGCCCCTGCTCTGGATATAGTATTACGGCTTTTATGGTTAGTAACATTCTCTCTGATTCCAACCACTCTCCGCTCCGTCTAGGGACTGCAAATGTATCTGTATAAAATGTGCTTATTTCTTGACTATTGTTAGTAATTCCTTGTCCTACAGCAAGGTGGTTTCGTGGCAAAATAATCATATTTGTGAAATAATATTAAACATGCAACAGGGCTACTTCAATTTCGTCATATTTTTATGAATACAGATTTCACCACACTTCTGCCTATTTGTTCTGTAACTTTCCTACTGTCCTCTTTTCAATAAGGCGACGAAACACCTGCCAAGAGAAGAAGTCCGACTCTTTACGGTCCAAGGACAGCAGATCAGCAGGTGAGTGTAACTTCCTGTCTGAGAGGAAAGGCGGTAGGCAGCAACCCTTCTTACTTCATCTTCGTTAGAAAAACTTCATTTACCCACGCTTGTTACTTCATTTAGTTCAGCCAATCGCCGCAAAGCGCTGTTTAGCGACTGTACCGGGCTGCTATTGAGAGCACCGCTTACGGCGTTAAATTACACAGCTCCTTTCATTTCAGCTGTTTGGAGATCAAAGACTTCGCTTATTTGTAAGCTCCTTAAGCTAATGAAGCTATCTGCTAAGAAATATTTACACATGTAAACGCTAAAAAGTATTGGTTGCTTTTCCCCACGGCGTTTATTGACGAAAATACTGCAGTTGTTGCCGAATTGGCATTTCATCAGTTACTAAGCTAGATAGCGATTCCGCCTCGTTTACACAGATAGCTTCTTTTTCCAATCTTGGCTTAATCAAAGCCGTTACTCCTGTTTCTTGTGAAATATCAACAACAAAACGAGAACTAGTATGGCTACTGGGCAATTTTAAAATCACTGACATATTTGTAACCTTTCGGTAAGCAGTATAGCTACCACTCACTCACTTCTTATAATTTTTTATTTGCTTCAGCAAGAATTCCATTTTAGGCGTTTTACTTTCATTAATAAGTCCAGATTTTGGTGTCATTCTGACCACGTGAGCCGCGGTGGAGTAGCCGAGCGGTCTAAGGCACCTCGCTGCGGAGCGCGCGGTTGCTCACCGTCGGAGGTTCGAGTCCTCCCTGGGGCATGAGTGTGTGTGTTGTCCTTAGGTTAGTTTACCTTAGTTTAAGTAGTTTGTAGGCTACGGACTGATGACCACGCAGTTTAGTCCGATAGATTTACAAACATTTGAACATTTGACCACGTGAATTTTACGTTCTTGGCTCTTTGGTTTGTTGTTTAGTCTCCAAGTTTTAGCTTTCCGTGACAGTTCTTTTTCAAGGGCTTTTACTTTGGATATCATATCGTCTTCTATTTGTACTCCAGCTGTGTAACCGCATTTAATGGCACAATAGTGTACTTCTCTTACGTTTACAACACACTTGATAATCACCGTCTGCTTTTCAGTTTGTTGCCTACATACTGCAAGTACTGGTATTTTGTGGAGAGGCTAATTTGGAGATCTGCTGGGAATGGCACTATTTTGAAAATCTTTCTCTTGGAATCAGATTTATAAACTGCATAGATAAAAAGTAAACCACTAATGAAAATCACAGTGTATTTGGCGTGAAGGTTTCTTCAGTGGAGGACTAAGGCTGTCGGAGGCCCGGGGCGGCGGCAAAATAAAATGAGGCCCACCGTCCACTTGAAAATCCATATTTCTATAGTATATAAAAATGTTTTGTTGGTTTGTGTGTGTTTGAGAATTTCAAAAAGTTCTTCTCCGATTGAGCTCAGAATTTGGCACAACGTTGCACTGTAACACAGGAAGGTTTTTAGGTGCCTCTTTATTTGATACATTAAACATAACCTATATATATGACACTTTTGCGATTTTTGGCAACAACTTTTCCACATTGTAAAATTTACACAGATTCATATACTAAATATATATATATATATATATATATATATATATATATATATATATATATATATATATATATATATATATATATAAGTATGTAAATCATACGTGTAATCCAGTAGTGTGTTGTACCAATATTTCAAAGCATTCCGTCAAGAACTTTCGGATATATTACATTTTGAACATAAGACTAAACATACGTCCACTGTATGTGTGGTCGTGTTCCATTTTTGGGTTATTCATTAACCTAAAGTGTTTCTGCACCATTAATATTGCCTATTAGTATGTTAATTATTTTTGTTCTGTTTATTAATGATCAATGCCCCATGTTTACATATGTTTTCACCCATGTATGTTCATGTGGATGTGGAAGGTTGTTTTTAATATTGACTGACTGCCTCGCAATGGCTTACAGTCGCCGCCTCGCGCTTTAGGCCTCGTTTACTTTAGTTAAGAACGCATGGCTTCGTTTGTCGACTGCGCTGGCGTCTGGTGGGTGGCCGGAGACAAGCTTACTTGGCAAGATGGCGAGGAGGCCGTGTTCTCAGTGTGGTGCCAACCTCATCTTGGACGAAAGAGGTGACAAGAGACCTCTATGGGATCCGTTGAAGAGGGTATTATCTTCCTCAGGTAGAGAGGGTTGGTAGACACTATGCTCTGAACGCGGTCTGTATGGGATTTTAGCGCGCTCTACATCCGGTGTGTGGTGGGGAAGGTTTTGGATGGCCTTGGGGCTTCACGCTTGCTGCGACCGTGGAAGTAAGTACTTTGTCGAATCTTGCTGAGGGAAGGCATGCTGTTAGCAATTTGCTTTCTTTGTGATCAGGCAGTCTTGGTTTATCACTGATACTTTTCTTGAGTAATTCTTTCGCTATGCAAGGCGAAGTGTTTCTTAATTTATATAACTCGAGTAATTCGGTGTAAATTTAGTATTTGCATTTTCATTCTGGTGATAATGTTGCTTAAATAATTTTACAGGCTACTTTCAACATGGTTCTAAGTTAGATTTCTAAGACAAGATACGGGGGGAGGGGAGATATACACGTACTTGTTGTTCTTCACGGGTTTGCGGCCGGATTAAGTCGATCTTCTGATACGATATTTCGGCGGTCCAACTGGCCGCCATCTTCAGGTATGACTGGTGCACAATCACGCCGGAACTGAGGACACATCAGTTATGGCGGCTCCTTTATACCGCGGGAACAGGCCAGTGCGCATGTGCAAGAAGTCGAAGAACGCCCTCTGGGACGTGAAGAGTATTGCAGCGTCACCAGCGGTAGAAGTTGGCCAAAGCGAGTAATCGAAAATTAAGAAGAAGCTGGTCGAAAACTAGACCGTTGTTTTTTTAATATTAGATAAAATGGGATTCCACGTTTTACTCAATGGAAAACCTTTTTCCCTATTAATAAGATTATCTGATAATCTTATTTCGATCGCTTCCTTAAGGACACAATCCCAATAACGTGAGGCTGGAGCAATAATTTGCGTGTCTTTAAATGACATGTTATGCCCTTCATTAATACAATGTTCAGCTACTGCAGACTTTTCAGGTTGGAACAGACGTGTGTGCCTTTGATGTTCTACACAACGGTCGTGAATTGTACGAATAGTCTGCCCAATATATACCTTTCCACAGTGGCAGGGGATTTTATATACTCCAGGCTTTCTTAAACCCAAATCATCTTTTACCGAACCTAGAAGAGCTCTGGTTTTAGACAAAGGCAATAATATGCTTTTGATGTCGTATTTTTGAAGGATCCTTGATATCAATTAATATGAAGAAATGATCCCTGAGACAGATTTTCGTCTCAAATATGTCAAAGACATTATTGATAGATGTGAAGCATTGAATTAAAATTTGTGGTGCGGCCGGGAATCGAACCCGGACCTCCATGCTTACTAGGCAGACGTCTTAACCGTTTTTTTTTTTTTTTTTTTTTTTTTTTTTTTTCTGGGTAGTTCTGCTCATTGCGGTCGCTGATCTTGACTGTTCGTTGTTGTTCTATTTGTTGTTGGCTCAGCTTTTTTATTACAGAGGGCGATCAGCTCTCTGACCGGGCGCGCTGAGCCACGGCGCCCGGCGACCGTTAGACTACCACACCACTAACGATTAAGGCGCCTCGGAATAGTCTATGTACGATTTCCCTCCACAACACAAACTTTAATTCAGCTTCTTTGTTCCAAAGATAATTGCCACTACTGCCAAGGCTCTCCATGTAGCGGAATAGCATGGAGGTCCGGGTTCGATTCCCGGCCGCACCACAAATTTTAATTCAATGCTTCACATCTATCAATAATGTCTTTGACATATTTGAGACGAAAATCTGTCTCAGGGATCATTTCTTCATATTAATTGATATTTATATCACCATAACGGGATTGTTCCACCATGTCCATTGCTGAGGTGCTATTCCGCTACATGGAGAGCCTTGGCAGTAGTGGCAATTATCTTTGGAACAAAGAAGCTGAATTAAAGTTTGTGTTGTGGAGGGAAATCGTACATAGACTATTCCGAGGCGCCTTAATCGTTAGTGGTGTGGTAGTCTAACGGTTAAGACGTCTGCCTAGTAAGCATGGAGGTCCGGGTTCGATTCCCGGCCGCACCACAAATTTTAATTCAATGCTTCACATCTATCAATGATCCTTGATATATTTGATGAAATACTTCCCGCATAAGGTAAAAATGCAACTGATTTTGAAGTGTTCGTGGGTGGTTCACGTGGTGGTCCAAATTGGAAAGCTCGACTGATTTGATGATTGGTATAGCCATTCTGCCTAAAAACAACCTTAAGATGATCCAATTCTTGCGTCAAATATTCAGAATCAGAAATGGCATAAGCTCTTTTGACGAGTGTACGTAAAACACCCAACCGTTGATGGGGTGGATGACAGCTAGTAGCGTAGAGATAGCGGTCCGTATGTGTGGGTTTACGGTACACGCTGTGCCCCAAAGTCCCATTTTCTTTTTTGTGAACTAAAACATCCAAGAAAGGCAATTTACCATCCTGTTCAATTTCCATCGAAAATTTTATGCGTGGGTGAAGACAGTTAAAATGATCTAGAAACCGATGGACGGCTTCCATTCCGTGAGGCCAGACAATAAAAATATCATCCACATATCTCAAAAAACATGTAGGCTTAAGAAAAGAAGTGCGAAGAGCAATGTCTTCAAAATCCTCCATAAAAAGATTGGCGACGATTGGGGAGAGAGGACTCCCCATCGCCACACCGTCTGTTTGTTCAAAACTGCATCATAAAATAAAAAGTATGTGAAAGTCAATACATGGCGACACAGTTCAGTGGTTTCGTCATCCAAAAGCTGACCAATTAACAACAAAGACTCCTCCAAAGGTACCTGAGTAAAAAGTGAAACAACATCGAAACTTACAAGAATGTCAGATGTTCCAAGATGTAGGGACTTCAAACGTTGAATAAAATCAGTCGAGTTAGATACATGATGCTCACATTTCCCGACATAAGGACTGAGAACAGATGCAAGATGTTTAGCCAAATTATAGGTAGGTGCCCCCAAATTACTAACGATCGGCCGAAGAGGATTTCCATGTTTATGAACCTTCGGTAAACCGTACAACCTGGGTGGTACCGCCGCCCTTGGCTAAAGTTTTTTAGTAATATCCTCAGACAGAGAGCTCTTCTTAATAAGAGAGATGGTTTTCCGCTTTATCCGGTCTGTAGGATCACTCCATAATTTGCTATAAGCTGAGTCCTCTAGTAAACATGCCATTTTTGCTAAATAATCTTCACGAGAGAGAAGAACAGTAGCACTGCCTTTATCAGCAGGAAGAATGACAAGGTCCTTATATTCCCTTAAAGAACGAATGGCCTGTCTTTCGCTATAAGAATTGGTCAGCTTTTGGATGACGAAACCACTGAACTGTGTCGCCATGTATTGACTTCCACATACTTTTTATTTTATGATGCATTTTTGAACAAACTGACGGTGTGGCGATGGGGAGTCCTCTCTCCCCAATCGACGCCAATCTTTTTATGGAGGATTTTGAAGACATTGCTCTTCGCACTTCTTTTCTTAAGCCTACATGTTTTGTGAGATATGTTGATGATATTTTTATTGTCTGGCCTCACGGAATGGAAGCCCTCCATCGGTTTCTAGATCATTTTAACTGTCTTCACCCACGCATAAAATTTTCGATGGAAATTGAACAGGATGGTAAATTGCCTTTCTTGGATGTTTTAGTTCACAAAAAAGAAAATGGGACTTTGGGGCACAGCGTGTACCGTAAACCCACACATACGGACCGCTATCTCCACGCTACTAGCTGTCATCCACCCCATCAACGGTTGGGTGTTCTACGTACACTCGTCAAAAGAGCTTATGCCATTTCTGATTCTGAATATTTGACGCAAGAATTGGATCATCTTAAGATTGTTTTTAGGCAGAATGGCTATACCAATCATCAAATCAGTCGAGCTTTCCAATTTGGACCACCACGTGAATCACCCACGGACACTTCAAAATCAGTTGCATTTTTACCTTATGCGGGAAGTATTTCATCAAAGATATCAAGGATCCTTCAAAAATACGACATCAAAAGCATATTATTGCCTTTGTCTAAAACCAGAGCTCTTCTAGGTTCGGTAAAAGATGATTTGGGTTTAAGAAAGCCTGGAGTATATAAAATCCCCTGCCACTGTGGAAAGGTATATATTGGGCAGACTATTCGTACAATTCACGACCGTTGTGTAGAACATCAAAGGCACACATGTCTGTTCCAACCTGAAAAGTCTGCAGTAGCTGAACATTGTATTAATGAAGGGCATAACATGTCATTTAAAGACACGCAAATTATTGCTCCAGCCTCACGTTATTGGGATTGTGTCCTTAAGGAAGCGATCGAAATAAGATTATCAGATAATCTTATTAATAGGGAAAAAGGTTTTCCATTGAGTAAAACGTGGAATCCCATTTTATCTAATATTAAAAAACAACGGTCTAGTTTTCGACCAGCTTCTTCATAATTTTCGATTACTCGCTTTGGCCAACTTCTATCGCTGGTGGCGCTGCTATACTCTTCACGTCCCAGAAGACGTTCTTCCACTTCTTGCACATGCGCACTGGCCTGTTCTCGCGGTATAAAGGAGCCGCCGTAACTGATGTGTCCTCTATTGCGGCGTGATTGTGCACTAGTCATACCTGAAGATGGCGGCCAGTTGGACCGCCGAAATATCGTATCAGAAGATCGACTTAATCCGGGCGCAAACCCGTAAAGAACAACAAATATTATTACGCCGGGAAAATCTACGGAATTATATACACGTACTTTTTTAATTGTAACCAAGATTCCAAATACCAACTTTTGTAGTTCAGGCTTCAAATCTGACACAATAGCAGCATTTCTCAAAAATCTTTTCATCCCCTATTTCACACCTTTAATAGCTAATTTTCAGAAAAAGCTGAAACAGGCATTTTTTTTAATTCTAACCAAGAATGCATATACCAATTTATGTAGGTCTAGCATGAAAATTGACTGGATAATGGCGCATTTTCCAAAATTTTTTCTTCCCCTATTTCACCCCTTTAGGGACGTAATATCGAAAAATCGCTTCGTAAACGACGCCAATGGTGTAAGATGAACACCTTCTGGGACGACGACACTGCTACTCAACTAATTGGTGCACAATGAACATACCGGTCCCTGAGTGCCAAACAATAGCTGTTGGCAACGAAATCTTCAGTTTACAATGATAATAGATTTATTCACAGTGACTCACACAAGAATGTATCAACGACAAAACAGGAACTGCATTACATGCTTGTGATATTACAGATACAGGAGGAAACTAATTGTTTCCATGTGAAAAGGCAGGTTTTGCCAGGATGTTGGGTTCCCCAGCTGGCCGGCTAACAGTTTGAACCTAGTGAATAGACAGGTAGTCAGGGTTTTCCTAATGACCTCAGAAACCAGAAATGCTCTTGGCTGAGCGAGGGTGGCTATTTCAGATTGCAACAGAAATACAATATAGCCACACACATTATCCTCAAAATCCATATAAAGTCAGGAAATGATCATATGGCAAATATAATTATATGAATTGATTCAGGAGACTTGTGAAAATCAAACGCCGTAATTACAATTTCAATATCCCTTACAGATAATAAGCCAACAAATTTCAGTACTATAATAATAATAAGACTTATATTTGCAATTATTGATACGTAGTGTTTATTAGTAACAGTTTATGAAGCAAATGGACAGCATTGCACCACGCTACCTATCTTTAAAGACGTACCACGTTATTTCCATATTCTTTCAAGAAACTTTGTTTTACTCTCTTGTTCTGCTTTTTGTTGAGGTAATTATATTCTTGTGTCAGAACATAGATTCCACCACAGAAACACCAAACATGAACCCAGCAAAGCGCATTACATTTATACATGTATTTTATCATATTTCATATTATTCTTAGTAACGTTCGTTTTTTATGTTGTAGACTGCCACTTAAATATTTCATGGCCGACTAAAAATAGTTAATATGCAGCAGATAATTTATATACAAACGATTATAAGTACTTGTGGACAAGAACTGAATATTTTTGTATAAAAAGCCGTGATAAATTAAATATTAATTGAGTAATTATTTTTCGACTGTAGTAGTATATTTGAACATTGAGACGCCACGCTTAATTGCTATCTGAGCATAGAGCATCAAACGATTTTTTAGTATTGTTAAATATATATTTGTTAGCTAAATGTAAACAACATTTTTAAGGAGGTGGTTAAAGCATTTAATTCTGTGATATTCAAATGTATTTTGGAAGGGAAATTGTATTTTAAAGATGAGGCGTTAGGTTGTGCGGAAGGATACAAATTTGGGAGTAGGTAGAATTTCTTTAGAACGCTTGGAAAGGGACTCGTAACTTGGACGTGGTGGTGAAAAGTTGTGACGCTGGGCGGTCTGAAACCACGTCACGAACTTGTGATTTGAAGAGATAGTTATGTGTGGACTTAGAAAATTTACAGGACTGTGACTGAAGAACTTAGTCTCTGGTGAAAAGTGATATGTTATGAACGGTAGTAGGGCTGTGGAACTGTGATAATTCAGTAATCGTGTACTCGTGTGATGACATTCTGTGTTTTATAACAAATACTTTAATCGCGGATTAATTTGTAACTGCAATGTTCGATAGAATACACTAATTTACGAGTGATAATTTGGAATTTTTACTCTCGAGTGCGTGTGATACTTATTGTGCCTCCCATGAACAATAGTTGAGGAAATATTTAGGTATTTACCGATGTATAAAGTAGGACCACCTCCGCGTTTCATGTCTAATAAGAGTAATAAACCCCATTTATAAAGAATTAATTCGTGAGTGAATCACTTCTTTATCTTAGAATCCATTTTGTTGGTCATTCAGATGTTTAATTTGTTTGTTAAATATATTTTCACGTTATCATATGCAGATTGATAGACTGGCTAAACTACAGATTAATTATTGATCTTGTGTAAACAGACTGGGTAGCTGTTTAGGGCGCAGAAGCTGACATAGATGACTAACCACTATGAACAGAGGCAACGAGCCATAAACTTTTACTACCCAGAGTTATGTATTGCCCTGTTCTTATTGGTGAGTACCGATAGGAAGGTCGCATGCTTCTTTTATGGTCAAAAAACCATTCGTTCAAAGTATTCAATCTGATAAGAATCTCATTCAAATTACCACCCCGTTACAGAAAACAATATTCCCGAGTAACGCTCTGAAATTAGATGCTTTCCAATAATGTTTGCAATTAAAGTAGCCAGGCTTCTAACGATATATATCGAATGTGCTGAAGGGGACTCAAGCCCAGCCATAAATGATTCAATTTTTTTGTTACTGAAATTAAAAACGAACTAGAAAAAAATATGTTGAATGTTTTTCATCCAACGGAAATTTAGAAGGCTCCACAGGTAATTGTAGTAGATATTTATGATAAACCGCTGATCTTAAACGATTACTTCGATTGATGCTCTTAGTTATTGCCATTGGTTGGTATTGTATGTGTATATTAACTAAGGTGACCAACCGTACAGGACAGTCACGATTTTTGAGTGTCTGTCCCGAATTTTTTCAAAGGTAATTCGGTACACCTAACAATTATGTTCCGATTTAGAAATTCATCTCACCTGTATCGGTCTATTTGATTATTAGTTTTAATCATGATGGGAAGTTGTTTGACTATAGGTTCGTTAGACTTAAGGTACTTACGACAAACTGTCGAAACCGTTTCCACCTGTTTCCACTGAGCATACGCACACAAACTATACCAGAGAGAAAATCAATGAATGGATTGCTAACACCACTTTTCCAGGCCAAAGATGGATTGATATTATTTCTCATTTCAGACAGTATCATGTGCCATTCTCACATGTGCTTTAGCTGGTGCAGTTTCTCTTCTGCCTTTCCGGAAATAATGCTGTCACTGAAAGGGTATTTTCCCCACATGAATAATATATGCACAAGTGACAAAACATAGCTTGCAGTAGAATGTTCAAATGTTCAAATGTTTGTTAAGCTTAAGGGACTTAACTACGGGGTCATTAGTCCCTAAACTTACAAACTACTTATGAACTACCTACAACTAAGGACGGCACAAATATCCATGCCCGAGGGGGGATTCGAACCCCCGACCGCAGTGGTCGTGCAGACCGTGACTGAAGCGCCTCAGTCCCCTCGGCCACCGCGGCCGGCTTGCAGTAGAAACTGTGAAATCAAGATTAGTAACTAGAGTAAATTATTACAAAACTTGTGTAGAATCTTTTCACATGTTGTTGAAAAATACAGACTTACTGAAGAAAATTCATTGCACTGTCAAATACAGTTGTTCTGATCTCATTCCTTCATCATATAAAGTACTAATAAAGTGTAAATTAATGCACTTTTTGTAATAACTTAAACTGATATTTTGTAATTATTATTCCACTAAAATCTTCTTCTAATATAATGAAAATATATATATACAAATTACAATATTCGTAATGTGTCCCGAATTTTGACCTAGAAAATATGGTTATGTCCAGAATTTGAAGCTAGAAAATTTGGTCACCTTAGTATTAACACACTATGCAATGTTTTCTCCTTGAGGAGTACACTCACTAAACAGAGACGGTGCTTATGCCGTTGTTGTTTTTTTAAGGGGATTAAACATCTAGGTCATCAATCCTCGCTGCTTATGCTGATGAACTGAATTATGATCTGATTTTTAGAAATATTGAGAGTTTTTATTCTTTCATCTCTAATAGGGCTGGTCATTGGGAAACAACTTGTTCCTTTGTCTAAGTCTTGTTGCAATCAAAGGCTACAAAGCGCTCCGGCTCAGGCCGGAAAAAGAGCAGCGTTCGCGCGCGGCCGGTAGTTATCCTAGTTGCCGCTAGAGGTCTGCATGCTTGCTGGCGCACGTAGTTCGCTCATATCGTTATATTTGCCGGCTCGACTGCACGTGCTGGACATTTTAGAGAAGAGTTTCCAGTATTATGTTTATAAGTTACTTACTTTTAAACATAATAGCATTTTTCAGGAGATACCCCTAGCAGTGGAATCTGATCATTCGAGTTGGATACTAAAGAGTTTGCACTATTATCTTTATAAGTTATTTTATAATGCACTCGGCCAGGTACATTTCTGAGGCTACGTTGGCGCGTTGGCTGCGCATAACGCCATCTAGTGTTTTGAGCAGGAACTACGTGATGGACGCCAGCTGCTCGCGGCTCTGCTCCTGCTCAGGCAGGCGGCTCCGAGAGCGCGGCTCGCTCATTGCCCACCTCTGATCTAGCCATATTCGTGGCACGTATTTTACATTAACAGTCAAGGCATCCTCTGATATTATTAACAAGGGAGTTATTATTATTTATTTTTTTTACTTCTCAAGATCCGTTAGACCGAACAAATCCGTAAAACGGCATCATATAAAATTACGCGATAGCAACGAATATAAACTGCTGGGCCTCACAGCTGGGGCGCGCCCCGGAGCTATGGTGATTAGCTCAGACATTGTTCTGTCGCATTGTCAGTTTGGGAGGATTCGGTTGTGTTACCTGCTTACCTACCTGGTTTCGGGAGAATTCAGGGCTGTGCCCCATAAATGTAGCGAATTAGGGAAAGGATTCAAGTTTATGGACGAGAACTCCTGAGTCCATCATACAGACATCGTCACTGATTTCATCAGTCGTGTCGATTTGATTGATCTTCATTTTCTCCCAATGAGAGTGCAACTGAACATGCTCGGGATAAATTGAAAAGCGCTGGGCGACCACGGCCTGACCAATAATTATGCAGGACTGAAACGGAATCCTGGAATACGATAGTGCAGCAGTGGTTAAATGAACTCGTGGGTACCGTGTCACGTAAGATACAGGCTTGCATACATGCTAGGGGTCATGCAACTCTTTATTGAATAAGGTTGCTACACAATTGGTTTTCCTCAAGAAAACTGATTTAAGTTCTGTTTGAACAAAAAAGAGGTAATTTGTTGGGTTTTTTTGTCAATAAAACGAAAGATGATTACTGTATAAATATCAATTCGACGCGCTGGAATAACCGTGTGGTCTGGAGCGCCACGTTACGGATCGGGCGGCCGCTTGTATCATAGGTTCGAGTCCTCCCTCAGTCATGGGTGTGTAAGTTGTCCTTAGCATAAGTTAGTTTAAGTAGTTTGTAAGTCTAGAGACTGATGACCACAGAAGTTTAGTGCGTTAGGATTACAAACGTAAAATAATAATAATAAAATTTATTTATTTATTTACTCGAATCAGAGGCAGATAAATGAGATTGTATAACATAAAAAGCAATGAAATACAAGGAATTTATACATAGACATAATAAAATTAAGTTGTCTTGCAAAAGAAATACACAAAATGTTCAAATGTTTGTTAAGCTTACGGGACTTAACTACGGGGTCATCAGTCCCTAAACTTACAAACTACTTATCAACTACCTTATACTAAGAACGGCACAAATATCCATGCCCGAGGGGGGATTCGAACCCCCGACCGTAGTGGCCGTGCAGACCGTGACTGGAGCGCCTCAGTCCCCTCGGCCACCGCGGTCGGCAGAAATACACAGAATTTGTATACACACATAATAAGATCAAACTATTTTTGTCCAGAAATGCGCCACACATACTTCATTTTCATGTGCTTTAACAACTCCCCCTCACTGCAAGAGACAGGGCAGCATGAGCACTGACACAGATGTTTTGTGGTCTGTACCTCTCCACATTCACAAAGTGGTGATTCTTACAGGTATCCCCATTTAGCAAGGTGATCCTTAGTTTTGCCAACACCTGTTCTTAATCTGTTCTGAGATTTCCATGTAGTCCAGTCCAAATTATGTCCGGCCGGCAAGCATTCTGTTGGTATTACCCCGGCAGAAGATGGCCAATTTTGGCTGTCCGTGGCTCTTCTCTGGCTTTGTTCGCGGGTGTTTTAAGTGGAGAAGTTGACCGTAGAAAGCTATTTCTAGATTTTAATCTAGGTCTTGGAGGAGTATGTCCATGTAGTGGATGTAGCTCATTTTCTTCCAGGAATAGTAATTATAAAATTAAAAAAAAAAAAGGCCAGTTCACCATAGTATAGAAACCATAGAACTTTTGTTGGGTGGGTGACGCAAAACTTTTTTATGTGTGTACATGAGGATTCTGACGCAAAAAATTTATCGCAGTTACTCTTTTAAAAATTAATGCCTCTATCTCAGTGATTTAAGAAAAAAAGATAGTATTTATTCGATGGGCCCATGATCATTATTCTAATAAGTGAAATCTGATCACAAAAAGCAGAATGTTACGAAGAGACAACTGCTGGTTGCATTCCTTGCGTGGACAGAAAAGAATATGTAACCAAGATGGGGGAGGGAGGCAGAAAGTCATACTACCCTACAAAACACAAATTAAAAAAATGGGTATGGTTGAAAGGTAGCATCCTAGCCTTCTAGGTACCCTTTCACTAGTTATTTATTATTTTCCATATCTGACGGGAAATATGTGATTTCTGTTGTAATTACAATTTTTCTTGTGTATTTTTCTTACGTTTTTTATTTATTACTAGTTTGGGATTTGTAGCAGGTATTGCGCTCGTGACGTCACGGGATTGAAATTAAATGTCGCATGTTATTGACAACTGCATGTAATGTTCTTGTGGGCCGTGAACGCTCGTTCTGCAAGGGGTTCAGAAGAGGTCAGGTTCTTAGAATTTCCACCGCTGGAGCACAAAGGGCAGCGGACGCCAGCTAACGGGATATCAGAAAGGCGATTTCTGCGCGCTCGCGGTCGAGAGCAACGTTTCTTCTCCCGCCTCTCTGCCACCAAGCGTTTCGTCACGGAGCTGAGATCATTGACTGATCGAAATCCCGTGTACGTCAGCTCTCGTGGATGTGGCTTAAATTCATATCGTTTGCTGGGATCGGTGAAACAAACTTTGCGCGGATTTTCGAGCAAACGTTTGATCCTGCGGAAATCCCCCCACTCCTCGCGAATACGGAAACGACCAGGGGTTTAGCAGTCTTCCCATCACATCGTCTCAGCTCCAACCAAGCACAAGCGTCTGCGTCTGCGTCGGACCCTAGTTACCGTACCAACCGATAGATGTCTCTACGGTCGCAAGCTATGTCCTGCAGAGACGCCATTTTCCATTTCGTATTTTCATGCTTTTCTCCTTATAATTCGTGTGTTGCTATCTCAAAGTTACGGCACACTTAAGAGATACCAAAACCATGTCGTTCTTAGTACAATTAGTTGTAAATTACAGCCAATAAATGCCATATTTGCGAGTAATCCTTGATATTGATGGCAACGTAAAACAGAGAACTTCGACATATGCGCTTCTTAAGGCCAATTCACACTGTCCGTCACGTCACGTCACGTCACCGTCCGTCAGAACATTCCGCAATGTATTTCTAATGGCGGCATTCACACTGTCCGTCACCGGACCGTCACGTCACGTCAACGTCCGTCAAGCTTTCTCAAGAAAAATGTTTTGACGGAACGGCCGTCTGCTAACATCGGAAGTTAACCTACTTTCGTCACGCGAATTACGTGTTGCAGTCGACGATTGCACTGTTTATATGCAAATGTGTCTTATTCATCTTTGTGTTGTTGTTGTATCTCGTTTTAGGGATAAATCTCAAATGTTTCATGACAACTTAAATATTTTTGTCAATTGAGTGTCCCCCTAAAATCGAGGTCGGATATCTGAAACCAAAAAATGGTTTATGTTACGTAACATTGTAACGGAAACGATTGAAGCAAACTGTTTATTTGAATAAGATTGTAATTTGATTACGCATTTTTCATTAAATAACACTTTAAATGAAAATGTCAGTTCTAATGAAAGACAAAAATTCAGTTGTTTACGACGGTATTAACAATGCCAGCGAGCAAATCGTAATGGTTAAATTATAAAGGCGCTATTTATGCTCTTACAAGTATGGTTTGATGTCTTCATATTTTTTATTTTTTCGCTTGAAAATAGATGTCGATGTTTTGAAATGTTGTTTCAGTTCCCAGTAAGTTGGCCAAAAACATACACTGTAAAGTTTTCTTTAGCCGTTAATAACATTTAGCGTTGTTGTTCCCCCTTTCTAGTATTAAACTATGACTTTCTATATAACAGATCGCCACTCATAGCCTCACTTTCAACATCGCGTATTGAGATGGACGAATTGACGTGACGGACACGGACGGACAGTGTGAATACAACTTGACGTGACGGTTCCGTGACGTGACGTTGACGTGACGGACAGTGTGATTTGGCCTTTATAGCGTAGCGGATAAACGCATCTTATTGAAGAGCTGATAAGTGTGGCCGGTGGTTCGCTTCCCGGTATAGACAATTTTTTTTTCTTTTTTACCTTGACTCCTAAAAGTTTTCTTACACTGTTGTTAATTAAAAGGAATTTACATTTTGCAATATTTCGACATATTTACGTATACAAGCGCTTTCTCTAAAAAGTGCGATTGTTCTCTTTAGTGAAAATACCGTGAAATATGGGCCAACGGATTCTAAATATTGTCTCGTGAACTACCTGTACATAAACTGAAGACACACTATATTAATTAATGCTCTAAATGTCATGCTGATTCAAATAATTTTACGTATAGATTACGTACTAGAGTTATGTGGCAACTGTCGTTTCTTAATGAGACTGAACTGCGTTTTTTTTTTTTTTCTTCTTCTTTTTTGCAACAGCTGTTATACCAGTGGCGGCTCGTACAAAGTTTGACCAGTGTGCTACAATATTACAAAAATAAACAGCAAACAAAATATACTAAAATAAAAAGTCAACCTTTGTATGATTGCATTTAATTAAATATCAATTAATACTGTATTGGCAGTAAGACCTTCAGGGGACTCTATAACAGCGCTACCAACTGCATGTATTCACTGCAGGTAGTAAATATAACGATTAAAAAATATTAATTTTATTTACAGAAATTAAAAATTTAGACTCAGAGGTATTTGAATACGAGCCTCACACAGGTAGGTTTCAGAGACAACGCATATTAATTTTATTTACAGAAATTAAAAATTTAGACTCAGAGGTATTTGAATACGAGCCTCACACAGCTAGGTTTGAGAGACAACGCGCAAAACGCCTGAGCCAGCGCGCTATTTGACTCTGTATGCCGCAATATTCGTCATATACGATTCTTCCGCAGCCGTTACACACAGCGCGAAGAGAAATATTGATCTGGTGCTGCAGTCGGTCTCAGCACACATGAGTCGCCAGGCTTGACGTCACGTCTGCGCAATCGCAGTAGCGAACAGACGACTGCGCCGCCTCTCTGCGCACGTAACAGCGCGGCTGAATCCCACTTCAGCACACGGAGCTGGTTTCCAGCTATCGCGGCGAGAGCGCTCCAAAATGCGTTTTCATCCTTATTTCTAGAATTCTAATACGCATTGGAAGGGAATTGGCATAATTTTATTGTTATATCTGGCTCGTATTCCAAGAGAAAGGATGTAATTTTACAGCGATTTCTCGTTTGCATTCGAAGAGAAATGGCATAATTTTAGTAATATATTTACAGTGTGCTGCAGCACATTAGCACATTATCACCAGCCGCCACCGTGTTATACACGTTCTTGCGTCCTATATGCATTGTTTATGAGTAAGTGCGCTAATATTGTAACCATTAACTGATCTCAAGAGCTTTGTATTTTCTAGTAAATGTACGAAACTATTTGTATCAGCATGTCATTGGCAACATTCACTATAACAATGTGTCCGCACTTTATGTGCAGGTACTGTGGTTGAGAAGACAGTGTTCACAATTTGTTGGGCCATATTTCACGGCATGTTCACTAAATAGAAGAAACGCACTTTTAAGATACAGCTGTTGTACTTGCAAATATGTCGGAATATCGCAACTCGTAAATTCTATTTAATAAATGTGTCTGAAAACTTATGGGAGTCAAGGTGAAAAATAAAAATATAGTCGGAAGCTAGAAACGAACCACCGTCCACACACACACACACACACACACACATCCGTTTTTCTTTTTAATATATATATTTCCCCTAAGCTGTGCCATTTCAGGCGTTGGCTCCTGTCACCTATATTACCACCAAAAATGTACTAAATAAACCTACAAAACAAAGTATCTAGTGCCACCGTCAGTTTCGCCGTAAGCTAAATTGACATAATATCGCCAATTCTACCGTCAACGAAAAAGGAATACATTCAGTTTCCTCTAAAAGCAGATCTTTTCTGTCACCATCTGTGAAATAAACAATATTGAATATACCAGTGCCATTCATTCTCATGCAAATGACACTCGAAAACCAACACGTGAATATTCTCAATAACAAAACAGAAATTCATGTAGAACCTCAGCTCTGCTTTCCGCTTTATTTATCGGGAAAGTAACATCAGCTTTACGTTGCGTCTTTTTACAGTTTAAGTTTCGAACTTCAATTTTTAGACTGCTGGAAAATCTTACTTGTCATTTTAATAGTGCAGTGTTGCAGAAATATCATGGAATATAGCCGGCCGCGGTGGCCGAGGAGACTGAGGCGCTCCAGTCACGGTCTGCACGGTCACTACGGTCGGGGGTTCGAATCACCCCTCGGGCATGGATATTTGTGCCGTCCTAGTTCGTAAGTAGTTCATAAGTAGTTTGTAAGTTTAGGGACTGATGACCCCGTAGTTAAGTCCCGTAAGATTTACAAACATTTGAACTTTTTTTTTTTTTTTTTTTTTTTTTTTTTTTTTGTACAAACATTTGAACATCATGGAATATTACACACACACTTCTATTACAGTAATACTGAAGTCTTAGAATGATTCATATTTCGAATGTCAAAATACGAAGGTAGAAATATTTAGGTAAATTAAACAGCAGGAATGATAAATAGAAGCCCTGGAGTCGCATAGCACCATGGTAGCATAACCGGAGAGACATCTATCGGTTCGTACGGGTAACTGGGGTCCGACGCACTACTGTCCCTAGACGCCTGTCAACCAAGCGACCAATGATATGGAGCTCTGGGAAAGCCAATGGGAAGGCGATGTGTTTCACGCGTGTGTGTATGAACTAAGTTAACATGTAGGGTGTATTGCAGTAGTATTCTACTTTTGTGTTCGCATGTGTAGCTTCTAGATTGGAAACAGCCAATTGTACGTATTTTTTGAAAGACATGTTTCAACATACGTTACGATTATGACGTCCATTGTTTTTTGCGTACTGCTGCTTTACTCAGTAAACACACAATCAGATGACCTAAGCACATAGCACTCGAATGTGCAAAACAATAATTCTCTCCATAATATCTGCACTCAAGTCAAGTGATACGGCAATGACGCTACAAGCCATATAGCGCTAAGCGTATTTCAAGCGTTATTAATTCGTTATTACATACAGATATCTTTCAGAACTATAGTAAAACTACGTATACAGTTTAATAGATATCTTAAAAATTATATTCATTGGATGAAGTTGGTTTACACACGCAAAGATCGAGAGTGTGGTGCTTTTTTATGAGAGCTGAAATTTTAGGTTTTTTTTTCCAATGACGTTTTTCCAATGACGGAATGGTACTTGACAGACAACCATATTCTTTTTGTTTTTGTTTATCGAATTAATTATGTTTCTAAGACACTCATAGCCACAGAAAAAGTAAAGAATTCTTAAAGCAAATGACAACCTTCCACAACTATTTGCAGGAAATTAAGGACATTTGGGCAAACAATCTTGGAAATTATACAAACCTCACTCATTCATGAGAAAATTCACTCATGTCGAAATAAAGCACACCCGACGTTGATTTTTTTGATCCTCTTAAATTACATTCTGTATAAAGTTTTACCATTCTGTAAGTCTAGTCACAATAGTACAAGAGCAAAATTAAGAAAAACGAACAATACCGGAACCAAAATAAATCAAAGTATGTATCATCAGATGTAAAACTAAATTTTAAGAAACAGAAATATAGAAAACGCTGTTCACTTGTAACGAAAACAGTAGTTGTATGTTACTCTTGTAAATACCTTTAGGAAATACGCTTTAGACTATAGACGCTTCTATATCGTTAATACACAGTATCTGTAAAAAATGTTACACTTGAAAACTTAAACTGTGCATTACACACTGTTGTTTTTTCGTAATGTGTCTTTGACGTTCTGGAGTTCCTTGTGGTTTGATTGAACCACAGCCACTTACATGGTACTAGCTTAAGACCCTTGCTACTGAGGGACGGAGCTTAAGTCCAGTGGGTGAGATCTAAGCGGATGATTTTCGCAGGATTTAAGTTCATGTGGATTTTTGAGGTGGAAATTTAGGAAGACGTTGCAACTGATGTGGAGACTAGAGCTTGGTCTTGTCAAGGACAGACCGTAGTTTAATTTCTTTCTGAGTTCTGGTCTTGTCGAGGACAGGCCATAGTTAGATTCTTGGTACTGGTACTGTCGAGTACAGACAAATTAAAGTATCGTGTGGGTGCGCCGACTATGGACCTGTATAGTGTGAAGAGTGCTGTATTCTAGTGGGCTGGGGCTTGTACGGTTGTGCACTTCCAAAGACAACACGTCCAAGAACATAAGGTGACGTATTTGCGGCTGCAAACGTTAATCTGTGGATCTTGTTGCTCCAATAATTGGTGGTGGACTTCGTGCTACAATATTCAGGGCTTATGAGAACATTTTTCTTGGTTTAAACCTGAGCAGTAGCGTCACAAGTGTAGACGGTAATTTCTCGTAATTGTCATTATCTGTGACGGACGGGAAATACAGCAATTCTTTCCTTCTCCTTTTTCCCCACTCATTTTGTCAGTTCGTTGTTCGTGTTTGTATGTATTTGCTGTCAAATAATATTTTCGTGGTTTGTGTGTGTTATATATAAAGTTGTCTTCCAGATAATTCTCCTCATTTCAGTAGAAACACCGTAGATAACATTACTTTTGTAAGTTAATTGGGGAATAATTCATATATTTATTAAAAATATTAATGCCTAAAGCTATACACTGACCCAGGGCAGAAGTTTGAAGGTTTATACAGCCGGCCGCGGTGGCCGAGGTGACTGAGGCGTTCCAGTCACGGTCAGCACGGCCACTACGGCCGGGGGTTCGAATCCCCCCTCGGGCATGGATATTTGTGCCGTCCTAGTTCGTAAGTAGTTCATAAGTAGTTTGTAAGTTTAGGGACTGATGACCCCGTAGTTAAGTCCCATAAGCTTAACAAACATTTGAACATTTTTTGAAGGTTTATACTATTCATTGCGCAAAGACGACAGTCAGTGTCCAGTGTGTGCAATTCTTGTATCCAAGTGTTGCCAGAGACAGGAATATGAGATCAGTGTCCCCCTGATGAAGATTAAAACACGCACACTTGTATGGTGTCATCAACAAAGTCAACTAACACACGCCATGTCAAAAGCATCGAGACAATAGTGCCGTTGGGGATTTTAGGTAGAAATCACAATACTATTATTAACAACTTGGAATGAACAGACGTTCTCTCACCGAAAAATCCCGCATCGTATGAGCAAAACATCACCAGTAACTAAAACAAGAGCTTGGCGACGTGCAGTAGCATGGAGGCAACAACTGGACTTTCTACAGTCCACTGAATCGCCAATGGACAAAAAGTTCAAATGTTCGTAAACCTATTGGACAAAACTGCTATGGTCATCAGTCCTAGACTTACAAATTACTTAAAACTAATTTACGCTAAGGACAACATACACACCCATGCCCGAGGGAGGACTCGAATCTCCGGTGAGGTCGGCCACCCAGTCATTAGCATGACGCCTTAGATCACGCGGGAATTCCGCGCGGCCTCCAATGGAAATGAACCTCCTCACCATTTGCAATACTGTACAAGAAAAACGTTAACGCGAACAAGTTACATCGATGATCCATATCTCAACGGGTGCCATGTACTACAATGTGGCGAGGCACACCCAACACGAACGTTTTAGGTGGGCAATAATCCAAACGGAAACCTTTATTTGAGTAGAACAACTGAAGACACAGCTCTCAGTAAAGAAGATATCAAATTCACACCACTCCCAACAAAATCAAATTAAAATGTTGATAAACATCTGACATATGGTCAAGCCATGCAGAACAGTATCATGTACCAGATCATGACAGGATATCTTGAAACACTGTAACTACATAGTCGTAAATTAATTTTTTTCTCACTAGAGGGCAGGTTAACGTATAATGTAACAACAATTACAGACACATACGAATATGTCACATCAAATGTAAACCATACATGCACACCTCACGTATCAACTACAATGAGAGTACATTCGAAAAGACAAAAGAAGTGCAAGAAAGTATTATCACAAACGCAAACATAAAACTTCAAGCAACAAGAAGTGACCTATCACCACACGAGTTCTAGACACAAGATGAACACACTAAATATCAAACTGAAACCTCACAGCACTCATCAGCTGGCGGGAGAACACATTACCCAAAACTGACAACTACATCAAGAGACCAACACCACAACCCAATATATCAGACAAAACTACAAAACCATGACATAAGAAACAAAATAGACTATGACGACATTAAAGAGAAGTTTTGCATGAGCATACTAGAACAATAGTGTTTCAAACTGTACCATGGTTAGTAACAAGACTAACTATCCCTCTGGAATACAGCACAGGACGTTTCAGAAGGAGCTGCAAAAATAGACAGTTGACCCCTCAATAATGAAAAGAGTGAAGTCATCCATATGAGCAATAAAAGAAATCCGCTAAATTTCGTTTACACGATAAATCGGTCAAATCTACAGTCTGTAAATTCAACTAGACACCTAGAAATAACATGTTGTTGTTGGGTGTTTAAAGTGGAGTAAACTGATGGGTTATCAGTCCCCTAGGAATAACAATTACAAACAAATTGGTAAGAACACATATAAAATATTGTAGGGAAGGTGAACCGAAGGCTACATTTCATTGACAGACCACTTAGAAAAAGCAACAGTTCTACTAAATAAACAGCCTACAAAACACTTGTGCGTCTTATTTTGGAGTATCTCAGTGTGGGATCCCCACCAAGTGGAACTGACAGAAGATTTTAAGAAAGATCAGAGAAGGGCAGCTCGTTTTGTATTATCGCGATGTAGGGGTGAGAGTGTCACAGAAATGATGCATGAGTTGGGGAAGAAACTATTAAAAGAAAGGCGTTATTCGTTGCAGCGAGATATATCTGAGTAATCTTTCACCAACTTTCACTTCCCAATATGAACCTATTTTGCTAGCACCCACCTATATAGGAAGACATGATCATCGCAATAATGTAAGAAAAATCAGATCGAAAACGGAACGATTTTTGTGTTCCTTTTTCCCATGCACTATTAGAGAATGGAACGGTAGGGAAAAATAAAAGCGGTTCGATGAACCCTCTGCCATGCACTTCAATATGAGTTGCATAGTATTTATGTTGATGTAGAATAGTATATATTTGAGGAAGTGATAGTATAGCTGAATTGCGATAAAAAAAAGGCCATGTAACGTATGTCCAATTTTTATTCAATGCTCAGATACCGCTGACTTGAATGCATTTACAAATGTTCAAATGTTTGTAAAGTTATAGGACCTAACTACATTTACAAACTGCTTAAACTAACTTATTCTAAGAACAACACACACACACCCATACTCAAAGGAGGACTCGAACCTGCGACGGCAAACGGGCACGCACACTGCAACAAGGCGCTTTAGGATTTGTTTATAGCCTACGGTTCCTCCGCAGCAGAGCAACCGCTGCGATTTTGCGGAGGCTCCGCTCGTCGCTCACACAGCAGGCGGTTCAGCTACAGTGACCTTGAGCACCCTGTTCCCATCTGGCGGCCAGACATATGGCGCACCAAACAGCCCCATTAGCCGCCTTGTAAGCGGTTTGGAAGTGCAGCCGCTGGTATTTTGACGCCGCAGCGGAAGAACGGAGGGGCCGCCGCCGCAGCCGCGCCTATAAACAGGGCCCATGCTGCCTTGTGAGAAACAGCACACTCCCAAACCGCCGCGATTCCTCCGCCGCAGAACAACCGCAGGCTATAAACACATCCTTAGTGTGCACGGATATTCCGCCACGGCGAACGCATTTTTCGTTTAGTGTGTTGTCACACCAGTTACAATAGGCGTATTTATCGAATGTCGGCAGTAGAGTGTTGAAGTTTAAGATGTGAAGTCATAGCTTACATTGAAGTTCTCATTTTGATTCCCAGGGCAAGTCTCCTGTATTGTAGCATGTAAACATGCTGCACATATTTACACATGGTTAGTTTGCTAATATGCTATTTGTGTATGGTTAAGGCCACCACTGTTTGTAGAAAATACAGCATTTGATTTCCTAATGGCAAATTACTAGATTCATGAGCATTTACTTGTGTGTTCTGTGCATGCATGACATTGGTGCAGTGCCCAGCAAACATATTGAATCTGAACATGCAATTGAAAAGACCGTGGGTGAAGTAGAAGACAATATTCAGTCAGTAGAACGTAGTCCTTCAACAAGCACACGTAGAATTTCTGCATGTAACAATAATCCATATACAAGAGTATGGCCGACATAACATATGCACGGGTTCCATCCATATTATTCACAGCTCATTCAACACCTTCGACAAGGAGATGGAGATAGATGAATGGATTTTTGTCATTGGATATTTGAAAATCGCCATGTAATCCCATTTTTACTATTCACGGATGAAGCCACTTTCACTCGTGATGACATCAATAAGTCGTAATTCACATCGGTGGTCCAAAGAACACGCACATGTTATTGTGGAGATACATTTCCAAGAACGCTTCTCTGTGAATGTGTGGTGTGGGTTGATACATATTCAGTTGATTTGACCTGTTGTGTTATCGCATCATGTTACAGGACCCCATTATTCACTTTTGAAAACGAGCTTCCAACATTATTGGAAGATATTGCTTTTGCTACAAAAATGCGTCTGTTGCAGTATGACGGGGCTCCAGTACATTGTAGACATCAGGTGACACAACATCAAAACCTAACATTCCCTGGAAGATGGATCGGTTGATATGGGCGCGTTTATTGGCCACCAAGGTCCCCGGATCTTACCTCCTTTGGATTTTTGCCCATGGGGATGGTTGAAAGAGGAAGTCTACAAAGAAAAAGTAAACACAAGAGCTGATCCAGTTAATGAATAGTAAAGCTCTCATAAAAGAATCCAAAGACGACCCCAAAAGAGTTATATGCGGTGTTACCAAGAGAAGTCAAATGTGCAATCAAGCTCGTGGTGGAATTTTTGTACATCAGCTTTGAGCGTCCTCTTTTATCTTGGCTTTAAATTTGTCTAGTTTACATACTAATAGCTATATTTCTGTACTCAATGAATACTGAACACATGTTATAAGAAATTTTACTACAATTCGTATACAGTACCACCTTCAAAAATATTTACTGTTCCTCCTGAAACACGTTGTAAAGATTAGATTAGTTTAAATTATATTAGCTGTTCGTTCCATGGATCCGTATTCAGGAGATCCTCGTGGATGTGGAACATGTCATTATGTGAGATTACCGCCCAATAGAAATACTGGTAATTAATAGCATTTGATAATTAAACAGTATGAAGTTCACTGCAAACATTGACCATGCCTATGCACTAAATGTTACACAATTTTAATCTTATTAATTATGGTAGCAATGTATGTACACAGTTGGGTGACAACATTTATAGTTAGGCCATAGGTAGAAATTCTCCACGTTGACATTTGCTGTGTGCTTGTAGCTGACGGGAGGCCAGCGATCAGGCCGATGTTGGTGGCTTGTTCCAACTTAGGATTTTACAGTTCGTTTCCGGTGAGGGGAGAGAGGGACAATGGCGAGTGCCAGGCACAGTGCAGTGCACAAATATTGTAATAATACTGGCATTTGAAGTAATACGATGCAGTTAGGAACCTTTAAGGCCCTCATTACAAAATAGCCTGTTGATAAATAAACAATACATTAGCTGATATAGTCACATCTAACGTAATATGTTTAATTGACAATGAAAAGTAATAAATTACCAACGAAGACAAGACAGTTACACAACTAGCATGGCAATGTTTGTTTATAAAAATAATATATTAACTATTTTTCATTTTATTTTCAATCAATCTTTTGTTTTTTACCTTGAAATATTCAGTTAAATCAGTTATCTGTTATATAAGAAATTGCACGATTATGATAAACAGTACAAAGGATGTTTATACTAATATAAAGACGTAAGAAAATATTTGTTTAATGTGTAGTGTAATTATTTTGATTTTAAGTAAAGTTTTAGAAATGTATTGGCTGAGCGCTGTACGTTGGCAAATCGGTTACAACAACTTACATGGGGAAGTTGATGACGTAGGGGAAAAAACCCCGGCAGTTGAGTTTTGGCGCGCGCGCGCGCGCGCGAGGGCAGGGAGTGAGGACTCCAGAGAGCACGTGGTGTGGCTGGCCTGGCGGCGTCGCTCTGCCTCAGTCGGCATGTGGATCTCGAGGTGGTGACTTGAGATTTGTGTGTGGCAATCGCCACGTGTGGGTGCTCGTCGTAGACTGCACCAAGTTAAATCGAGTGCTACTGTGTGTTTGTGAATATTTAGCCGGTGGAACAAGGTGTGCATCGCATTGAATTAAAGTGACTGTGATTTGTTAATGTAACACGTGTCGTTGCATAGGCATGAACATAAACGGTGTTTGAGACAGCCACGTGGTGTGAAATCAATTCGCGACAAATATTCATTTTGTCTGGGGGCTCACGAGCTATAACTTTATTTGGTACATTTACCGACGTACAGACGCGACAGCCACAGGGTTCAAGTATTGTGAAATAAACAACATAAAGTGAACTTTCACGTGTTTTCTAAAATAGTAGTTAGTACACCCTTTTCTCTCATGAACTTGAACTTATTATGAATTTGTTTTGTTAATCATATGCAGGGAAGGAAAGCTGCGAACGTGTGATATCATCCCCCTAGAAAACGAGTCAAACAGTCGCAATAACAGTTCCAGTGTTTTTGCATGTTTAGGAATTTGGTTCGCAGCTGGTGGTTGTGAGTTTCAAAAATTAATCTTTCCCTATTTTAAACTCTCACCCCGACCTTCACCCTCGCAATTATACAATACTTTTTATGTTTTACAAATTGAAATTGAAAAAAATAAAACTACTAACATGAATACATACATAACATCATTTGCTTCTATGCGAAAATTCGCCAATGTAGTAGAATGAGTTGTCCACCAGTAAGTCTTTCAGGCTCCTATTAAACTGATGTATATCTGTAGCTAAATCTTTTGTGCTTTCTGGTAAATTAGTGAAAATGCTTGTTCCTGAGTAGTAGACTCCTTTTCGAACTAAAGTAAGTGCTTTGAAGTTCTTGTGTAGATCGTTTTTGTTCCTAGTATTGTGTGTATCAACTGAGCCGCTTGTTGGAAAAACGGGATATATTTTGGACGACAAATTTCATTAAGGAATAAATATACCGAGAGGCAGTAGTTAGTATACCCAGTTCTTTGAAGAGGCCTCTAGAGGATACCCGTGAATTTATGCCACAAATAATACGTACTACACGCTTTTGGACTCTGAAAACTTATGTTTGAGTCGAAGAGTTTCCTCAAAATATTATACTACTACCTAAACCCGGCCACGCTTCGCTGTGGCTCACTCTCATAAGAAATGCATAGAAAAGGAATTTCTGTAACTCATGTGAACATAGAATCACCGAGGGAATGCTTCAATCATATCGTTCGTAAGGCTCCAGTGGCTATGTAAAACGAAAGTATAGTATGTAAAACGAAAGGTTAGCTTCACATATACACATTATTTTAAACCCTTAAGATATATTCCTTTTTTGTCGTTCGTTTTCTCCACAAACATACAGATCAGTTTACCGACTCTGGACCATCTTAGTAAAAAGCTATTGTTTTCTACATTCTTTCCATCTATTTTCCATCTGCTATGTCTGTTTCCTGTTTCCCCACTATCTACCTCTTCATCCTCCCTCTATCTAATCCCCGGCCTCTGTTCATCACTTCCTTTCATTCCGTCCATCTTCAATCTCCTCCTCCAGCTATCGCTATGCACGTCTCGTCTTTCGCTTGTCGTACCTACATAAAATGAAGAAATTAAAAATTACGGAATTGCTTCAAATTATGTGTTATCTGTTGGAAACTATCACAACGTTACTGTTACATAAAACAAAATGAAATAACGACGCACATCAACAACGTTTTGTTCAGAATTCGTTTCTATGGTGTTTTGATTTCCACTGCTACATCATGATCCATCTTACTGAAAATTAACCATTAAATATGAGCGTATATGAAATGTGTTTCCACGAAAGTTGTTACTTTAGTGTCGCATTTTTACCATAGTATCTGACCAGTATGCAAGACAGATGTTGGTAACACTTCAATTTTCAACGCTCACTTATTTGGCAGCTGGAGAATAAAAGATATGAAGACATCTGGTTCCTTTTTCTTCTCTTCAGGTACACATATACACATGATTTTCGTATTGCACGCATCTATGGCAAAGCGCCTTTTGAATTGTGTAAGTTTTATTGACCTCCTTGTAAAATTATAATCGAAAATCGATACGTCATTTTTCATGTTCATGTATTTGTATAATTTCGGTAAAATTTCACTTGCGTCAGTGGCTGATGTTCCAAAATACATCATTTACAACAGTCATTGTAACGGCATCTCTCCAGTTTATGTACATGTGATAAAGAAGTCTATACAATTCGTTGCTATGTATTTCATGGCATGTTCTCGGAAAAAGAATAAACGCACTTTTCAGAGAAAGCGCTGTTGCCTTTGAACAACTCGGAATCTTGCAGAATATAGTTGTTTTCAGTTAACAAGAGTGTGCGAAAACCTTTTAGGAAGCAAAAGGAAAAATAAAGTGGGCCAAAAGATTGACAGTGGTGGTATATTTCCCCAGTGAGATCGATGCTTTGCGGTCGTTTGTTCATATTCGTTCTGGATGGTTCGTTGAGAATTTTACTCAGTTTTTTATTGCAGATGGCGTTGAACCAACACCGTCTTAAGAGAAGGCCTGTGCACTGCCGTGCCACGTCACGTCATGCAGAGTAGGTCGCGATAGCGTATCTTTTCATTGGTTCTTCGGTTTAAACAGGTACTTTGTGGACGTTGTTTTGTTTTGTCCTATTTTGATCGTTTCGGATAACTAAGTTTTCTCGTTACAGAGGGCGTCAGCTACCATGCCGGCAACCCTCTGACCGAGCGCGCTGAGCCACCACCGTCTTAACATGTTCGTACATCACAAACTAATTCCTCGCCTATTACGCTATGGCGAACAGCTGCGAGAGTAATCCGTGACTCTCGTACCTTCGATGGCAGGTGTTAACTAACTACCAGTATTAGATTATAATTCATTGTCCTAAGAACGAGGTGTTTTTGATAATTTTCAGTGCGCCATTGCTTTGCAATGACAAAGTTTGAGTTATAATAAGAAAATCATCAATGTAGAGAAAGCAAGATGGCGTACGCAAAAGAAAGTTTGGGGCGAGGGATGTCACGTGATTGATTGACAAACGCTAAATGTACGCTGTGTTCCATCCAGGCTATAGTCACTCGTCCGAAAGCCAAATGTACGCTACGTCAGTCGTAACCAGTACAGGAAAAGAAAATAAACTTAGAACTACAAAGGCAAGACCGGTGATAATATTTTAACAGAAAAATATAATGAAAATGTGGGAGAGATATTAAAATGATACACTTCTGGCCATAAAAATTGCTACACCACGAAGATGACGTGCTACAAACGCAAATTTAACCGGCAGGAAAGAGATGCCGTGATATGCAAATGATTAGATTTTCAGAACATTCACATAAGGTTGGCGCCGGTGGCGATACCTACAACGTGCTGACTCGAGGAAAGTTTCCAACCGATTTCTCATACACAAACAGCAGTTGACCGGTGTTGCCTTGTGAAACGTTGTGATGCCTCGTGTAAGGAGGAGAAATGCGTACCATCACGTTTCCGACTTCGATAAAGGTCGGATTGTAGCCTATCGCGATTGCAGTTTATCGTATCGCGACATTGCTGCTTGCGTTGGTCGCGATCCAGTAACTGTTACCAGAATATGGAATCGGTGGGTTCAGGAGGGCAATACGAAGCGCCGTGCTGGATCCCAACGGCCTCGTATCACTAGCTGTCGAGATGACAGCCATCTTATCCGCATGGCTGTGATGGATCGTGCAGCCACGTCTCGATCACTGAGTCAACAGATGGTGACGTTTGCAAGACAACAACCATCTGCACGAACAGTTCGACGACGTTTTCAGCAGCATGGACTATCAGCTCGGAGACCATGGCTGCGGTAACCCTTGACGCTGCATCACAGACAAGAGCGCATGCGATGGTGTAACGCAACGTCGAACCTGGGTGCACGAATGGCAGAACGTCAATTTTTCGGATGAATCCAGGTTCTGTTTACAGCATCATGAAGGTCGCATCAGTGTTTGGCGACATAGCGGTGAACGAACATTGGAAGCGTGTATTCGTCATCGCCATACTGGCGTATCTCCCGGCGTGATGGTATGGGGTGCCATTGGTAACACGTCTCGGTCACCTCTTGTTCGCATCGACGGCACTTTGAACAATGGCCGTTACATTTCAGATGTGTTACGACCCGTGGCTCTACCCTTCATTCGATCCCTGCGAAACCCTACATTTCAGCTGGATAATGCAGGCCCGCATGTTGCAGGTTCTGTGTGGGCCTTTCTGGATACGGAAAATGTTCGACTGCTGCCCTGGCCAGCACGTTCTCCAGATTTCTCACCAATTAAAAACGTCTGGTCAATGGCGGCCGAGCAACTGGCACATCACAATCATCACAATACGCCAGTCACTACTCTTGATGAACTGTGGTATCGTGTTGAAGCTGCATGGGCATCTGTACCTGTACACGCCATCCAAGCTGTGTTTGACTCAATGCCCAGGCGTATCAAGGCCGTTAATACGGCCAGAGGTGGTTGTTCTGGGTACTAATTTCTCAGGATCTGTGCACCCAAACTGCGTGAAAATGTGATCACATGTCAGTTCTAGTGTAATATATTTGTCCAATGAATACCCGTTATCATCTGCATTTCTTCTTGGTGTAGAAATTTTAATGGCCAGTAGTGTAGTTCAAAGAGGTAAAAGTTCAAAAAAGAGTATGTTTGTCAAAGCTAAACTCAAATACCATTTAATTTTAGCTGTTTGTTAAAATACGGTCAGAAAGAATTTTACGTGTTGGGAGCATAGGTATTACCACAATAGGTAGAGTCGTAATCATATCACCACAATGTTTTATTATTTAGATTATTATTTGGTCCGAAATGTTTGCAAAAATTTATAAAACTACAAAACTAAAGTGGGCCTTAAAACACGTCAGTGCGGTTTTTATATATAGAGATATCAGGCAATGTTGCGAGTGACTCATCATCGCCCAGCCAAAACCATTGATGATAAAAACTTGAAATTTGCAGAAGGTGTTCATCTTACACAGTCGGCGACGTTTAAGAAGCGATTTCTCGATATTCCGTCCCTAAGGGGGTGAAATTGAAGATGAAACGTTTTTGAAAATACGCTGTTATCCAGTCAATTTTGATGCTAGACGTACATAAATTAGTATAAGGATTCTTGGTTAGAATTTTAAAAAGGCGTCTTTCAGCTTTCTCTGAAAATCAGCCCTTAAGAGGGTGAAACAGAAGATGAAAAGATTTTTGAAAAATGCCGCTATTTATCTAGTTTTGCGGCCTGAACTACAAAAATTGATATTTGGAGCTTGGTTACAATTAAAAAAGTATGTGTATATGTCCCATCCCCTCTTCGTCATTGCCTACCCTTCCTATATCTCGTCTCAGAAATCTAACTTAGATCGATGTTTAGTCTCATTTTCAAAATCTTATATCTCCGACAGTTCTTGACCGAATGCTTTGAAATACTGATACAACGTAGTACTGGATTATGCGGATGTTTTTACATACTTATTATTTAACTATATATCACATACGAATTTATATAAATTTTACAATATTTTACAACATTTTTATATATAGAGATATGACTTTATCGAATGAAAGTAAGCGAAGTAGGCCTATGCAAGCTTTTTTTTATTATTTTTATGTCAGCTACGCCTGCTAACATACGAATTGCAAATACATGGTATTCCACTGATATATCTCACGAAATAAGCATCAAAAGAAAAAACTACAAAGAACAAAACTTTTCTAGGTTGAAGGGGAAAAACAGATGGCGCTATGGTTGGCCAGCTAAATGGCGCTACCATAGGTCAAATGGATATTAACTGCATTTTGTAAATACTTCCATTTTTATTATATATTCGTCTAGTACGTAATTAAATAGGAATATTTTATTTGGAACACTTTTTTCGCTTTGTGTTAGATGGCACTGTAATAATCACAAACGTATAAGTACATGGTATCGCGTAACATTTCGCCAGTGCGGACGGTATTTGCTTCGTGATACATTACTCGTGTAAAAATGGACCGTTTATCAATTGCAGATAAGGTCGATATGGTATTTATGTATGGCTATTGTGATCAAAATGCCCAACGGGCCTGTGCTATGTATGTTGATCGTAATCCTGGAAGACATCATTCAAATGTCCAGACCTTTCGTCGGATAGTTACGTTATTTAAAGAGACAGGAAGTGTTCAGCCACAAGTGAAACGTCAACCACAACCTGCAACAAATGATGATGCCCAAGTAAGTGTTTCAGCTGCAGATGCGGCTAGTCCGCACATCAGTGGCAGCAAATTGAGCGAGACTCGGGAATCTCAAAAACGTCGGTGTTGAGAATTCTACATCAACATAAATTTCATATTTCTGTGCACCAGGATTTGCATGGCGAAGACTCTGAACGTCGTGTACAGTTTTGCCACTCGGCACAAAATAAATTATGCGACGGTAACTGATTTTTTTCATGCATTCTGTTTAGTGACGAAGCGTCATTCACATACAGAGGTAACGTAAACCGGCATAATATACACTACTGGGCAACGGAAAATCCACGATGGCTGCGACAAGTGGAACATCTGCGACTTTGGCGGGTTAATGTGTGGTGCGGCATTATGGGAGGAAGGATAATTGGCCCCTACTTTATCGATGACAATCTAAATGGTGCAATGTATGCTGATTTCTTACGTAATGTTCTTCCGATTTTACTACAAGATGTTTCACAGCATGAAAGAATGGCAATGTACTTTCAACATGATGGATGTCCGGCACATGGCTGGCGTGCAGTTGAAGCGGTCTGAAATGGAATATTTGACATGTGGATTAGTCGTAGAAGCACCATACCATGGCCCGCACGTTCACCGGATCTTGCATCCCCAGATTTCTTTCTGTGGGAAAAATTGAAGGATATTTGTTATCGTGATTCACCGACAACGCCTTAAAACATGCGTCAGCATATTGTCAATGCATGTGAGAACATTAATGAAGGCGAACTACTAGCTGTTGAAAGGAATTTCGTTACGCCTATTGCCAAATGCATTGAACTTGAAGGACATCATTTTGAGCATTTATTGAAGTAATGCGGTAATTACAGGTAATCGCGCAGTAACAGCATCGTTCTCATAATGTATGATAATTTCACGAAACTGCATGTATCACATTGGAACAACCGAAATAAATTTCAAACGTACCTACATTCTGTGTTTTAATTTAAAAAACCTACCTGTTTCCCACTATTCGTCTAAAATTGTGAGCAACATATTTGTGAATATTACAGCGCCATCTATCACAGAGGGACAAAAGTGTTCCAAATAAAACATTCATATTTATATACGTACTAGACGAATATGTAATAAAAATGGGGGTACCTATTTTAAAAAATGCAGTTGATTTCCGTTTGACTTATGGCAGCGCCATATAAAGGGCCGACCATAGAGTCATCTGTTTTCCCCCTTCAAGCTAGAAAATTTGTGTTCTTTGTAGTTTTTTTTTCGATTGATGCTTATTTCGTGAGATATTTGGCCCAGTCACTATCAATGGACCATTGACGTTTATTAAGACGTTTCTGCAGTTGTGTGGTGAGCCCTCCCAAATGAATTTATTATCAATCTGTAATCCCAGGAATTTAATACTATCAACTTCTTCTATTTGCTCTTCATCATTGATTTGATTTGATTTTTTCAGGGAAACCAAAACAGTCTTGGTCCAACCCGCCACTGCCCGCACCGAAACTAAGTTTATTGTGCGGTATCGCTCCCTGTATATCTAGTAAAGCCAACCAATGCCCTTGAACAGTGCAAGGAGTCCCTTTACCAGTTATTTATTAGACACAATTTCTTCGGGTCCGGTTGTCCCAAATGTTCTGTGCCTTTTACTCTCCAATGCAATGCATTCGAAGATTAGATGTGATGCAGTTTCATCACCGTCATCACAGATCCTACATTTAGGGTCCTCTTCTGTTATTCCCATTGTATGTAGGTGTGCTCTTCATCATACTTTATGCATATTCTGGATGAAACCTCTTAGATGTTCCGAACGGCATGTAGTGCATGTAGTGCTTCCTCCACCATTAAACAAACTGACAGAACGATTCCAACAACCGTAAACTTACTAACAGGTAACCGTCAAATCTATAATCTTATACCAACAAAGAAGAGGAGACCTTAACATGTGCATTTGTAGAGGTCATGTCTCTGACTACTACAGTCGTCAGCAGCGAGTCGGGCTATTTATAGTGTTGAGGACATAGCAACGCTCGAGCGCGCCAAGGAAACATTAATGCGAATAACATATTTGTTGACATTAATACACGACTGTCTGCGACTGCGAAGGTCGGCAGGGCGTGTCTTTGTCAGCAGGTGTGGGCCGGCAGACACTCGCCGCCGGCCGCGGTGGCCGAGCGGTCTGCGGCGCGCCACTTACGGTCTGCACGGCCACTACGGTCAGGGGTTCGAATCCTCCCTCTAGCATGGACATTTTTGCCGTCCTTAGTATTAGCTAGTTCATAAGTAGTTTGTAAGTTTAGGGACTGATGACCCCATAGTTAAGTCCCATAAACTGTACAAACATTTGAACATTTGAGACACTCGCCTCGAGATGCCGCCGACGCAGTGAGGCGTCGTACGGCTGACAAGGAGTGGACGCCTACTCGCCATCGCCGAATTTGTCCAAATTTATGGTACATGTAGGGCGTGGTGAGACACTAAAGTGCTGCAATTGGGAACTCCAGATGGCCAAGCGTTTAGGAAGTGAAAGGAAATTTGATACGGATCTATCACCATATGCATCTTTTCAACTGTCCCTGTGACAGGGTGTTTAAGAAGCGGTGTTTGGCTCGGCGGTAAAATGTCGGATTCGTATTGAAAAAGTCGGGGGTTCAACTCCACCTGGCGGCAAATTTTTTTCGCTCCTTGGCAACGTGTACACATACATATTGTTCCCGTAGGGATCGTGAGGACAACATTTGATTAACTACAGCACGCACAGAGGCATTTAAAAAATCATTCTTCCCACGCTCAATACGTGAATGGAATGGGAAAAAACACTAATAACTGGTACAGTAGCACGTATCCTCTGCCATGCACTTCACCGTGGTTTGCAGAGTATTGATGTAGATGTAGATTGACGTCACAATTAACCGAAACATCATATAGATTATTTTGTTAATTTATATAAGCAAGACAAGAAAGGGCATTGGATGAAATTCGGGGCTACAAACATTTAAAAAGGGACTGTATTTAACGCGTACTTGGGGATGTCATATATGTAAATCGATACTTCCATTTTTGCAATTGATCAATGTACCGGGGTGATATTCATCGAAGCAATAATTTTGACCGCATCTTGCGCACGTTATGAACACGGCCCTTTGATGTTACGTGGTTTTTTAATGTCTCCATTGAAAAACAAACTTGACTGACATTCTGAAAACAGCTTCTTTCATCGCACAGTCCAGCAGCGAACCACGCATGTCGCTGAATACTTGCGAGGACAGCTGGTGATGTATAATGGAATGGAGTTTGATGCAAGCTTCTCGGGAAGTGATTTCTTCTTCTTTCGCTATTAGGTAAGTGCAGTTTTGAAATTCTTTTATTAACTTTTTTACCTGACGATAAAAATATACATCGCCTGGTTGTACTAGTGGCGTACATTTCGGGGGAATTTGATACTGTACGTTGGCAATCCGTCTTCATCTTGGAATAGTTCGTCGTATATTTGTGGATTTGTTTGTCATCCCCACGAGTCAGTCAACAGAAGACATTTATTCTCTTGCACGTAGTATTTCATCACATCAGATAAATATTTTTTGTGCCAGTCTGTTGTCAGTTTACCGGATTTTGAAGAAGTGATGATAACATTTGTATATTTTGCCGCGTACTCATATACCCTCGGTCCAAAATAGCCAGTACTCTCCTGTAGGCATATGTAAACATGTGGCAATAGTTTTCCTGAAAGGCTCATAGCATATTGGGCTGTATAGGAGTATGTTACTTTGTTCATACACTTTCGTTTCATGCACACCTCTTTTGACTCTTGATGTTCTAGGGTTCGGTCATACGTCGACTGATACTGGCAGCCTGGAAAGAGAAGATACAAATGTAAACCTATTATACGTGACATTCCAAAGAGTCTTACGCTAGACGTAGACAAATAAAACGTATTGCTTAATTGTCGGATCGGTGTTGATAACAAAGTCCTTGTATTTTGGCATAAGAGCAAGAGTCTGGCGTCTAAAATTCTTTGCCACAGGAAGGGTTTCTTCAACAGTAGCAGTCTATCCGATACAAATGTTGTAATCTTTCTCTGTCGGATTTTATTCCTTTGTTTAAACTCCGTGGCCCACGTTGCTGAAACTTTGAATTCCAAATCTGGAAACTGATACGCAGCAGCAAGTGCCCATTATTGCAAGTTTCTAGTGGTGACTTGCTGGTTACAGCTCCGTGCTTCTACGAAGCTATCATAAGCCCAGGAATCAACTGTGTGATATTTTTCGTTCCGAATTCCACCCTTTTTAATATAATCTTCCCAAATTTTCAAATCTCGCATATGCTTCGAGCGAGATGCACCTTTCGTTTGCAGACTCTTCAACTTCCACTTTGGATGTGTTTTTGCAAGATTAACCGTCATCATTTTGTAATCCATTGGAACGGATTCTGGATCTTCTTTCAATTTTTTTTCATATGATTCGTAATCATCACCTGACGAAATTCCATCCTTCGCTTCTGCATTTCACCTTCATCACCGTCTTCGAACCCAATCAATTGAACGTCGCACGCAAACGTGTATTCGGATAAGACTTCCAGTATTTTCTGGTGTATTTTATTTGCCATTTCAGTGTGTACTTCTGTTACTGCCATGGAACTTTCTGATGTGATCAGATCCTCTTCGGTAAAATGATGTAAACATAAATCCAGCGCTGACTTCAGTCGTCGCTTTGGCGCTTCGCTGTGCAGACTATTATCTTTTGTCTCCTGTTCTTTATCTACTGACGTTCCAGGAATGTTAAGATGTTCACTTTTGTCCGACATTTTAGATCTTTCCACAAAATTTTCATCTATTGTTCTCACGGTACAGTTGTTTTTTTTCTGCACTGACTGCAATATTTTCCAGAATATTCGCACACTAATCTCGCAATATTCACGTTACCCGGTCAAGAGCGAATGAGTTAACTGACTAGCGTTGTCCCTTAACTTTTGTAAATCAATACAACAACAAGTTGTCTGACGATTAAGAAACACGCCAATGGCAAAGTTCACAATACGAACAGCAGTACCAGTTCAAAGCACGGTCGTAATGAGTGTGAGTATCCACGAGAGAGAGAGAGTCTAGTACTCGTAGCACAGTATACAATCAGCAGCAGAGTACGTACAGGGAACTTGAAGGTACGGTGACTGATGATCTGTTGTCTGGTAGCGGCCTTTATATAGCTGTATGTCGTTCAGGCCGGTGTCATGGGACAGGTGTTGTTTTTGCCATCAGTGCCACCAAGGTCAAATTAAACTCACGATTATTCGTGTTTGCACCTTATGGACCGTTCACAACCCCAAGTTTGCAAGATAATACGCTTGTTTCAAATAATGACGTCCCATACTGATGTTGTGCACATATAAATACAAAATAACAGATATGATGTTGCGGTTGATTGTGTAGTCAGTAGTGTACGCATAACGAAAGAACAAAGAAATATTGGCCGGCGGGCAAAAACGAACCCGCGAACCTTTCTGTAAAAATATGAGCTCTTACCGCTGAGCCAAACACCGCTTTCTAAACACTCTCTCAGGGGCAGTTGATAAGGTGCATTTGGTGATAGATCCATATCAAAATTCAGTTCATTTCCTAAACGCTTTGCCATCTGGCGTTGCCACTTGGTGCACTTTCATATCTCACCACGCCCTATATGTACCATAAATTTGGACGAATTCGGCGATGACGAGTAGGCGTCCTCTCCTCGTAAAGACAACACGCACACCCAGTGCCCGAGGTAGGACTCGAACCTCCGACGCGAGAGGCCGCGCGATCCATAACGTGGCGCTCCAGATCTCATGGCCATTCCCGCGCAGCAAATCCTGTATTAAAAAAGTTACTTTTATTTCTAAAGAGGAAGCATGGCCAATGAAATAGTTGGAGAAGAACACAAGCAGAGCTGGCGCTTGGTCTTTTCGTAGTGTAAGCACAGAATATTTTGACGTCCCTCTATACTCAACAGAGTACCTTTACTATTTTTATTAAATATGTGGCCAAAAGGTAAAAGGCAAAGGAACACACAAAAAATACCTTCAGATCGAACAGGCAGCGTTATTATTATTACAAGGAATTAAAATTATTGTTTATTTGTTACACACTGTTGAAATCTATTAAAATTAAAACGAGATTTTCCAGGCTTAAATTTAGAAAATTAGTTCAGCAGAAAATCTGTTTTCGTTTCATTTAACAAATCATTTTCAATGGCCAAAGTAGCTAATTCTCTCAAATGCTCTTTACTTAAAGTTGATCGCAAGTAATTTTTAACATCGAAAAACTTCTTTCGCCACTGGCCATTGATACCGATAGCGTTATCACAAACCTCAATGCAACAAAAACATTTGGAAAATTTCTACATAACCACGTTTGCTTATGAAAGACAAGGCTCCAGATAGGTAACTTCCAGAAGGTAACATTGGTGAAACAGTTTGCAGTTTTTCAAACAGACCACCTCCGCTCACGTCACAGTTTGCTCCACAACTGAAAACGTTAGGAAGGTGCTTACAGGCTTTCTTCAACTCTTGTTCGTTCAAATTTTTCTCTAAGCTTTCAATGACATAAAAAATTTGAAACTTTCATTATGGTGTTCCATTAGTTCAATTCTCTCCTTTAATGAGGCTTCTTCACTACGCCTGGTCAGACTCGGCACGCTTGCGACAACGAGAACATTCCACGAACTATAAAACAGGGCAGTACGTTTGGAGTAAAAACCAGATTTTTTAAAGTGTGACAACACAAAATATTGGTGAAGTGACACTTCACTTACTTCTCTGAATAGGGGCCCATGTGTTGCGTACGGCTAGATTTCATATTATGCCGTATTAGGAAATTCGTAAAACTGAAGGTATAGATCGTAAAGAGCGATATCATAACTGTATAAGGCGGACAACTTGTTCAAAACTCAATGCGGGACATTTCGAGGATGTGAACGAGGACTAAGATCACATGACTCACTGTGCCAGTTATTCTGAAACTAGGGAAGAAATTTAGGTGAGCAGAGTAGGCCTACTCATTTGCTGTTAACGTACCTAACATGACTGACATTTTATTCTTAATTCTCAATCGTAATTTTCAGTACATAAATATTTTCTCATGCTCCTATTTTGAATTTTAGAGTCTGACAATCTTTCTCCGTTACGTTTTTCTGATCGCCTTCGTTGTCTGTCCTAGTACTACTTTTATTTGTTCCAGATCTTAGAGTATCGTGCTCTACACATTTCGATAAGTAGTTTACTCCGCTCAACGAATTATGTTTTGCAAAACCTCGAATTAAATTTGATAAAAACTGCTTTTTAAAGCAATTTGAACTACTATCTTATAGAAATTCTTTCCGATGAAGTGCAGAGTGTAATTGTGCTTTACTACATGCAATGTTCACTCACTTCCGTTTTTGCATACCTGAAGCAAGTAAGATGAATGCTGATATTGTATTTGCATGTCAGATTTTAAAAACGTTTATACAGGCTGTGATAATATTACACCATGTTTGCCACCTTGAGCACCGAAAAATATTCCATTACACTTATTGCAAAGTACTTAAGAAGGCACAGAAAATATGCCAAAACAGGATTTTTGAATAAGTCATCCTATCACCAAATGCAGTATCGGCTTAAAACAAAAACAACTTCAATTTATAGATAGCCAGATGATGTGTATCTTTTTATTCTTTTGTATTTAATCTAAGAAGACAGTCATTTCTTCATAGATGATGAACTGTGTTCAAATGTTCGTACATCTATCGAACCAAACTGCGTGGTCATCAGTCCGTAGCCTACAAACTACTTAAACTAAGGCAAACTAACTCACGGACAACACACACACACACACACACACACACACACACACACACACACACACACACACACATGCCCCAGGGAGGACTCGAACCTCCGACGGCGAGCAACCGCGCGCTCCGCAGCGAGGCGACTTGGACCGCTCGGCTACTCCACCCCGGCGATGAACTGTGAAGTTGTTCAAATGTTTGTATAGCTTATGGGACTTAACTACGGGGTCATCAGTCCCTAAACATACAAACTACTTATGAACTAGCTAAGACTAAGGACGGCACAAATATCCATGCCAGAGGAGGGATTCGAACCCCCGACCGTAATGGCCGTGCAGACCGTGACTGGAGCGCCTCAGTCCCCTCGGCCACCGCGGCCGGCGTGTGAAGTTGACTTGCAAGTAGTATAACATAGCGAGCCGTACACAAATTGTTTCGGCTTGTGCTCTTAGACCGACAATTTTAAAATTACTGGAATACGGAAATGCGGAACGCTTTGGCCATTTTGTGGGACATTTTCAATAATTATCCCAATGCGGGACAATAAGTCCAAATGTGGGACTGTCCCGCAGAATCCGAGTCGGTTGGCATCCTTATAATTATACCGTTATCCGTTACTGACTGTTGGTACAAAAGAAAAAAATATAGAATTAGGAGGTGTTTAGAAAAGTAATGAGAAAGCAACAAAATGGGTGATCAGGCAACGTTGTGTCTAACGGCCTGTGCTAGACCGGTTTGTTTATCCCTTCAACTTCCTTAGTCCGAGTTATAACTCAGTACAGCAAACACAGTATGTTCAACGGCGCCATAAGTGAAGTTGTGTTTTGTTCTGTGTTACGGAAATGGAACATCGAAATTTAGAGCTACGTTGCGCAATAAAATTTTGTGTTAAACTTGGTGAATCCGCGAATGTGACTTCTTAAAAGTTGAAAACAAGGGTGTGGGAAATATACTTTATCAAAAGCACAAGTTTTCCGTTGGCACAAATCATCTTTCGCAGGCCGAGGAAACGTTGAAGATGAACCTTGCTCATGGGGACCTAAAACTTCAAGAATTGAGGAAAACGATGAACGTGTGAGGGGTGTTGTGAGATCCGACTGTCGTTTAACAATAAGGATTATGTCTGAAAAATTAAATTTATACACTTTCACTGTACATCAAATTTTGAGAGACAATTTGAACATGTAAAAGATTTGTGCCAAAGTGGTGCCGAAAAACCTCACAACCGAATAGGACAATCGAAAAAACGTGTGCGTTTATCTACATCAGAGGATTGTCAATGCCCGAGACTTCCTCAATTGTGTGACCACAGGTGACCCTGGATATTAGAGTACAATACTGAAACAAAGCAACAGAGCAAAGAGTGGCAAACTCGTCATCTCCTTAGCCGAAGAAATGGCGAAAGAGCGAATCAAAGATCAAGATCATGCCGATTTTTTTTATGATGATGATTTATTTTTACAGTAAGAGTATCGTTCACGGGGATAATTATGATGATAATAATCGTGTGGCATGGTTCATCCTGCCTGGTGCATGTCTTTTCTGCTGACGCCACTTCGGCAACTTGCGTGTCAGTGATGGTGAGGACGACACAGCACGCAGTCCCCGAGCGAAGAAAATCTCCAACCCGACTGGTAATCGAACCTGGACCCCCTGCGTGGCAACCCACCACGCTGCCCACTTGATTACGGAGGCGAACGTGCACAGAGAATTTGTTCCACCAGGACAAACTGTGAACCAATCATTTTATAAAAGTGTCCTTGAAAGCCGCAGGAAGAAGAGCGATTTATGTGAGAACCGACACTGCATATAAGTGGATGCTGTATCATGACAATGCCCCGTGTCACAGGGGCCGGCCGCGGTGGCCGAGGGGACTGAGGCGCTCCAGTCACGGTTTGCACTGCCACCACGGTCGGGGGTTCGAATCCCCCCTCGGGCATGGATATTTGTGCCGTCCTTAGTATTAGTTAGTTCATTAGTTTGTAAGTTTAGGGACTGATGACCCCGTAGTTAAGTCCCATAAGCTATACAAACATTTGAACATTCGAATCGTGTCACAGGGCCCTTACCATCAATGAATTTTTGATCTCAAAACACATTACTGTTATTCGTCAACACCCCTGTTAACCCGATTTACCAGCGCTGCTACCAACAGTGACAACGACGACTCTGCCTTTGTACAGCTGCCCAAGGGCAGTGCTTTGAAGGGGATAACATTGTTGTTTGAAATAACTAAAAACTTTGGTAAGTACAAACTCAGTCTCATTACTTTTCTAACACACCTTGTATGTTTGTTTTGTACCTGCATTACACTACTAATATTGCGCCAACTATGTTGTTCCATGAAAACTTATTAAATTTTAACTGAGGCATAGAAAGAAAGACAAAAACGAAATATAGTCTTTGTATAATGACATTAGGGATGGAATTCTTTTTTCTTTGATGTGACCTCACAAGTGCTGAACTGCTGAGCAGGATTCATATAATTATTTTAACTGTTATTCGTGATAATATTTAATCTATAGGTTTTCTAGTAGAGGATCTTCATTCATTTTAGCGCTTGTTGTGCCGTTTTTGGTGTGAGTGCGTGTGCGCCACCTGGCATCGAAGTCTTACAATTAGTATTTTGTTTACATCTGGTGGCGAGCAGTTCCAGCCGTAGCGGTCTCCGAAAGATAAGTTACACTAAATGTTTGTGTATTGTAGTTAATTATTAACGTTAGTAGATTTCGAGAGGTGTTTAGCACGCTAGTTATTTACTAAACTTAGTACTTTTCAGCCGGTGTTTTCTTGCTGTTTATTTCGTAATTGCAGGGGGGAAACTTTCGCTTACGGTGTCTGTAACTCTTTCGCTCTCACTGTGCTTAGTTTATTAGTGACGCTTGAATTTGTTTTTTGTTTATATAAACAAAAGTGTAACGTTTTTGTGGTGGCCTTATGTATTGATATTAGTAGTAGTGATAGGTATTTGATTTGTAGAGACTGAGATTTGTTGATTGCTGTAGTTAAGGTACTTCATAAACTCGTTCTTTTGTAGAAACGTAACTTACTGAACTTGGACGACTAGTTTTTCTTAACAAGTAACTTTAAAATTTTACCATGAGCGAAAAGTGTGGGTCTGTCTTAGGTTCGTGAGCAGTGGGCTGCATTGTGGGATTTGTAAAAAGTATTTTCATTGGGGGAATGCAGTGGGGAAGTCAGTGGGCAATGTAGTGACGTTCTCTCCTGGAACTGCAGGATATGCAGCAGGAATAAGCTGATAGAGGAGCAGCAGCGTAAGATTATCTCCTTCCAGGTGCAGTTGAAAAACGCTGAAGAGGAACTAGGTAGGCTGAGGAGGTGAATGGGGGCTGGGGAATGGGAATTGGCAGCTGGCAAGAAAGTAGCTAGGAGGAGATATTCAGGTAGCTTCGGTTTGCAAGATGCAAATAGAATTGACCAACTGTCAGAGTAGTGGAGATGAACCTCCTGTAGCTGAAGGTGCAGGAAGTATGCAGCAGACCACAGCTATTAGGAAGCCGAAATCTGTAGAGAGGTCTCCTAGGAAGAAGAAGGTTCTGCTGTTAGGCAGTTCTCATGGCAGAGCTGTAGGCCACCAGTAGCAAGAAGTACTTGGGAGTGAGTACCGGGTCACCAGCATAGTGAAGCCCAGTGCAGGGTTAGCTCAGGTTATTTATAACAGGGGGCTTATGTAGGAATTTCTCAAAAGAGGATCTGGTAGTGATAGTGGGTGGAGCTGGGAATAGTCTTGACAGGGACTGGGAGTGTGATATGGTGATCTGGAAAGGATAGCAACTTAAACTGATGGCACGAATGTGCATTTCGTGCAGCAGTTTCAGCATCAGTTTGTCCTAATACAGCGGTCAGGCGTATTAACACGACGCTTGAGGGGACACTGATGACGGAGGCCATGGGTCACATTGCAGTGGTGGCAGTTGAGACTATATTCAAAGGTCGGATTGCATTAGGCTCCGTCTGCACAATAGATATGGGAGGGGGAGGTTGACAAAGCTCATAGGTGACAGTGTAATAAGGGGTGGGGGGTGACTCATGGAACAATTCCTGTAGTAGTTGGTGTTAGGAAATGTTCAAATGTTTGTAAATCTATCGGACCAAACTGTGTGGTCATCAGTCCGTAGCTTACAAAATACTTAAACTAAGGTAAACTAACCTAAGGACAAAACACACACACACACACACACACACACACACACACACACACACACACACACACACACGCCCCAGGGACGGCTCGAACCTCCGACGGCGAGCAACCGCGCGCTCCGCAGGGAAGCGTTTTAGACCGTTCGGCTATTCCACCGCTGCAGTTGGTGTTAGGGCTGCACATTTTTAAGTCTGACGATAGCTGATAGGTATTACTGCATAAAGGAAGTCCCTGTAATAAAGGAACCACTGTTGACAAAGTTTAATAATCTAATTAATAAAGGAATTACTATATTTCACCAAAATATACAAGGTATCGGAGATAAAGTTAATTAACTGCTTATGGATGTTGGCTCTGACATTATTGGTATTTCAGAGAACTTTTTAAATGATGGGATAATTCAGTGTGTTCCTTTGCCTTCTCTCGGAGTTCCTTGCAGTGTGGGGAGTGTCCTTGTATGTTAAAAACGATTTTCCATTGCAATCAATCAACCTTTCAAAAGACTGGACTTAAAAGATATTTGAATGTTGTGGAGGAGTTGTTGATGGAACTAAAATTTTAATTGTTGCCGCGCGGGAGTAGCTGAGCGGTCTGGAGCGCCATGTTGTGAATCGGAGGTTCGAATCCTCTCTCGGGCATGGATGTTTGTTGTCTTTAGTAGTTAGTTCATAAGTAGTTTGTAAGTTTAGGGACTGTAGACCCCGCAGTTACGTCCCTTAAGCTATACAAACATTTGAACAAATTTATAGGTTCCTTGAATCAAATATTAAAACGTTTATGCCCAAGCTAAAATTGGTTCTGGGTTTACTTTATAGGAGGTACAAACGTTTAGGGCAAAACTGAAGACCCCAATATAACCCGTCGGCTTTGACCAATAATGTCATTTCTGAGTCAAGATACGCTATGTAGATATACAAACACTATTGTGGAACAAACACTATCAACGAATATAAAAATACGGGATAATATCGTAATAACCGTGTATTGTAGATAAACAACCTGTCATTATCCTCGTAAATTACAGATTACCACAACAGAATGTACTATTGATCACAGATCTCGGCCCAAAAATTCGCGCCTTCGTCGCTCGCTAGCGAAAAAATAACCCTTTCTGTTGACCTATCCCTAACCATTAGAGAGAAGCTTGTAAACAGACTATCGTCTTTAACTCAGATATGACGTCATTGGTGAAAGCCGACGGGTCGTATCGCGGTGTTCAATTGACACAAATTTAGTTGTATGTGGCGATTTCAACATCAATGTTAAAGTGGTAGCCCCCAAAAAAGACAGCTGTTTGATCTCCTTAATTCCTATCATCTGATGAAAATTTCCAACCAGAGTGCAAGCCAGTAGCAGTTCTACCTCTGACAATATTTTTGTTCATTCTTCATTATTAGAGGGACACTTCTTTAGCAGAACTGTAATCAGAACATAATGCACATATCTTAACTCTAAAAGGTATTTGTCCTAAAAAAAAAGTTAAATTATAAACTACTTAAAAAAGCTAATCCAGTAGAAATTGAGACCTTTTTTAAGCCTAATTAAGGAACAAGAATGGCAGGATGTTTGTAGGGCTGATATATATATATATATATATATATATATATATATATATATATATATATATATATATATGCTTTCCTGAACACATTTCTTATGCTGTCTAAAAGTTGCTTTCCGCTAGAACACTCAAAACAGGGTACTTCCAGTAACAGGCAGCGAGGGTAGCTGACAAAGGTGATAAGCGTATAATGTATAACAAAGCGGGAATTGTATCACAATGTTAGAAGCACTCAGAATGAAGAAGCAGCAGCTCATTGCAAACAGCACTGTAAGCAGTGGCGTAGCTATTACAGGGCTAGGCGGGGCAGAGCTCCGGGGCCCCCGAGCTCAAGGGACCTCACGGCCTCCGTGAGCGCCGTTCGAAAAATGTTACAGTAGAGCGTCGATTTTTTTATAATTTTTTTCATTTATTTACTCTCCCGCCCTACCGTCCACCTACCTCAAACCAAGTTTCCCACAGTAGCCGCAGTGGACCACCAGGTGGCTGAACACTGCTCTTCTAATGAGTCCTCCATACGACGCCACTCAAGGTCGAATTCAGGGGGGGGGGGGAGGCAGGCTCGTGCGCCCCCCCCCCATGGCCTGACGGAAAAGAGAGAGAGAGAGAGAGAGAGAGAGAGAGAGAGAGAGAGAGAGAGAGAGAGAGATGGATGGTGAGGAAGGTAGGGGGAAATAATCTTAGCATTAGAATAATTAACTTACGAGCAGCATGTAATTGTGAGTTTAAAAATGCAAAATCCCTGTAATTAACATAACGTAATTTCACTTTTTGTGTTATGCTTCCATTTAATTGCTTCTTGCTTTTTTTGTCAGTGGTCTATATCTATAAATGTGAATGTCTGTTCGGTGTACGTTTATCAGGTCCGAACGACATGACGCAGAGACTTAAATATTTTGTACAGTTACTAATTTATACCTGAGGAAGGTTTTAGGCATGGTTTTATAACGATCTGATAGATATTTAGTAATTTGAAGAATATAACGCGAAATACGGAACAATAACAACTCTTATAAAGTTATATTTACTTTTTGATAATAGTTTTATTGGTTGCATTGTTGCTTGAGGTTTGATAATGATAAAAGGGTGGAGTATATTGGGATCAAAAGTTATCGGTGTATATAAAATTCTACGTGTGTGTGTGTGTGTGTGTGTGTGTGTGTGTGTGTGTGTGTGTGTGTGTGAAAATTCTACGCGCGCGCGTGTGTGTGTGTGTGTGTGTGTGTGTGTGTGTGTGTGTTAATATTTCGCTCTGCAGCGAAAACTACAGAACGCAAACGAATGATATGTGTGTAATTGTTGTCCGAAGTCTCCCGTTGTACACCATAGCAGTTCCATGCTGGTAGCTATAAGGGGGTGGAAGATATGGTGGTTGAAAGTCGTTAGATTATTAAAAAATTCGGACTGAAGGCCAGGGATGACGTTTGCGACTCTATAGCAAGAAGGTTACACACAGCGAAACGTGATGCCAGAGACCATATCTTTGGTCTGTGTGCTACAATGTCTTCAGCTCTGTAAGGATAAGCATACGAATAAGGAAATATAAGAATAAATAAATAAAGCAGTAAAAAAGAAATTTCTTTTAATACAAATAACGTAGTTTACCAGAATGCCCAAAAATGAAATTAAAATGAATTTGGCCGGCCGCGGTGGCCGAGGGGACTGAGGCGCTTCAGTCACGGTCTGCACGGCCACTACGGTCGGGGGTTCGAATCCCCCCTCGGGCATGGATATTTGTGCCGTCCTAGTTCGTAAGTAGTTCATAAGTAGTTTGTAAGTTTAGGGACTGATGACCCCGTAGTTAAGTCCCATAAGCTTTACAAACATTTGATTTTAAAATGAATTTGGACATTACTCTCATCATAGGCCTACATGTTGAGATATGCAACACAGACTATAAGGAATAATGTATTTATTATTTATTGTAAATCATTAAGCACTTCACATAATTTTATTTTTTATTTGAATGTTGATTAAAAATGTTTGTTTCTAAAGCACACTACTGAAAGATAGCTTATCTATCATAATCAACCAACACTCGAGCGGAGCCGCGGGTTTACGCTAGTTTAAGATGAAAATAAATAAAAGTTGTTTATTGTTTCGTGATTGCTTGGAAGATAAATCTACATCTACATACATACTCCGCAATCCACCGCAAGGTGCGTGGCGGAGGGTACACTGTACCAATACTAGGCATTTCCTCTCCTATTCCACTCCCAAATAGAACGAGGAAAAATAGAATGCCTATATGCCTCCGTACGAGCCCTAACTTCTCTTGTCTTTGTGATCACTACGCGAAATGTAAGTAGGCGGCAGCAAGGTCGTACTACACTCAGCTTCATATTCCGGCCCTCCAAATTTCCTCAACAGAAATTCACGAAAATACGTCGTCTTTCCTCCAGCGATCCCCAATTGAGTTGCCGGAGCATTTCCGTGACACTCGCGCATTGGTCGAACCTACCAGTAACAAACCTAGCTGCTCGCCTCTGAACTGCTTCTATATCTTCCTTTAAACTGATCTGCTGCGGGTCCCAAACACTTGAGCAATACTACAGACCTGGTCGTACAAGCATTTTATAAGCGGTCTCCTTTACAGATGAAGTACATCTTCCCAAAATTCTCCCAATAAACCGAAGTCGGCTGTCCGCCTTACAACTGTCCTTACATGTTAGTTCCCTTTCATATCGCTCTGCAATGTTATGCCTAGATATTTGAACGACGCGACAGCATCAAGAAGCTCACTACTAATGCTGTATTCGAACATTATGGGATTGTTTTTCCTACTCATGCGCATCACCTTACATTTTTCTACATTGAGAGCTAGCTGCCATTCTTCGCACCAACTAGAAATTCGGATGTTATCGGTCAACGGTTTATCTGATTCTTTTCCTAGACACTAAGAAATGGTACTCCCAGCCATTATAAACAGTCTTATTTGAAGCTACACGTTTCGATTTTCCAGTTATTGGAGTAAATTAGAAATTTCAACTGCTCTTTTCCACACATCAGATACAAAGGTTTTTCATGCTAGTAGAAATTCTTCTTGAAACACAGTCGAATGCGGACTCAAATTTTCACACTGCAGCGAAGTGTGCTCTTATATATAACTTCCTGGAAGATTAAAATTGTGTGCTGTACACGGGATTCGAATCTGCGACCTTTGACTTTCGCGGGCAAGCGCTCTGCCGTCTGAACTATCCTGACTCCTTCACAGTCCGTTTTCACAACTTTACTTCTGCCTGTTCGTCACCTCCTACTTTCCAGACTTCACAGTAGTCCTCCTGCGAACCTTGCAGGACTAGCACTCCTGGAAAAAAGGATGCCGCGGCGGAGTGGCCGAGCGCATTGAGGCGCTATGCTATGATGCGCGAGGCCATTCCCCGTCAGGTGTTCGATTTCCCCCTTGAGCATGGATGTTTGTGCCGTCTTTAGTATAACATAGTTCATAAGTAGTTTGTAAGTTTAGGGACTGATAACTCCCCAGTTAAGTCCCTTAAGCTTAACAAACATTTGAACATTTTAGAAGAAAGGATGTGGTGGAGACATGGCTTAGCCACAGCCTAAGGGATTTTTCCAGAATGAAGAGTGCTAGTTCTGAAAGGTTCACAGGAGAACTTCTGTGAAGTTTGGAAAGTAGGAGGTGAGGTACTGGCAGAAGTAAAGTTTTGCGGACAGACCGTCAAGCGTGCCAGGATAGCTCAGATGGTAGAGCGCTTGTCAGTGAATGGCAAAGGTCCCAGGTTCGAATCCTATTTCTGGCCCACAATTTTAGTCTGCCTGGGAGTTTAAAGTGTAATTTTGTTGATTGCGAAAGCTTTCTTGAAAACTTCTCGTTTTGCGTAGCAACTTTACAAAGACTGAAGAAGAAATTGATTCAGTACAATGCAAACACAGGAAATTATATTTTAGGTTTTGAGGGAATATGAAACTTAGCGTGACATACTGTTATTTACTGGCTATTTTTTTTCTGACCTGTAATTGGGCGACCTTTTAGGATAAGCTGTTTTTCCAATTTCTGCATTGTTTGGTAATGACACAGCTAATCCAGTTACTGTACTGTTCATCCACGGTAAGTTGTAGTGGCGTAACTATGGGGGGGGGGGATGAGGAGGATAGAACCCCCCCCCCCCAGAACCCCAAAAAAAGGAAGTAAGAAAAGAAATCATATAACAGCAATCTGGTAAAGGTTGAAAACTTGGGGTGTTTTACCATAATCTATCATTGGATGGGAGTGAATTAGTTTTTTTAATGAGAGTGGTAGATGGTAGTCTGTCTGGAAAATGACTAAAATGTTGCTCGTCAAGCAGATCTATCCCCCCCCCCCCCAAGCCAAGTCCTAGTTACGCCACTGGTAAGTTGGCAATTTATGCGCTGGCTGTTGGTAGCGGCAGGAGGCGTGCACTATGGCTGCCGGGAGAGCGAGCAGAAGACAGCATCGCAATGTTGGAAATATTACCCGTAACAATGTGTGCAGTAATATTTCGTGGCTAGGGGTAGTGCAACATTGACAGCAATCTGAAATAAATGAATGTCCTGCAACTAGTGCAGATGTTTTCTGCTCCTGTCATCACCAGGAAAAATCGTCTTCACCTTCAAATTAATATACTTACTTCTATCTAAATAACAGTGCACTACTAGTTTTGGCAATCGATGGCCTCATTCTCAAGAGCCTGTGTTTTTGTGTGTTATGGTCTTCAGTCCGGAGACTGGTTTGATGCAGCTCTCCACCCTACTCTATCCTGAGCAAGCCTTTTCATCTCCTCATAAGAACGGCAACCCACATCCACTTGAATCTGCTTACTATACGCGTCTCTTGGCCTCCCTCTGCGATTTTTACCCCACACACTTCCCTCCAATGCTAAATTTAAGATTCCCCGATGTCTAAGAATGTGTCCTACCAAGCGATCCCTTCTTTTAGCCAGGGTATGCCAAAAATTCCTTTTCTCACCAATTCTGTTAAGTACTTCTTCATTGTTTATGTGATCTACCCACCTAATCTTAAGCATTCTTCTGTAACACCACATTTCAAAAGCCTCTATTCTCTTCCTGTCCGCACTGCTTATCGTCCATGCTTCACTCCCGTACAAGGCAACACTCCACACAAATGCCTTCAGAAAAGATTTCCTTACACTTAAATTAATATTCGATGTTAGCAAATTTCTCTTTTTCAAAAATGTTTTTCTTCCCATTGCTATTCTGCATTTTATATCCTCTGTACTGCAACCATCACATGTTATTTTACTACCCAAGTAACAAAACTCACCTACCACCTTCATTGTTTCATTACCTAATGAATTCCTTCAGCATCGCCTGATTTTCTAAGACCGCATTCCATTATTTTTGTTTTGCTCTTGTTAATGTTCATTTTATACGCTTTCTTCAACACACTGTCCATTCCATTCAACTGCTCTTCCAGGTCCTTTGCTGTCTCTGACAGAATTACAATGTCATCAGCAAAACGCATTGTTTTTATTTCTTCCCCCTGTACTTTAATCCCTATTCCAAATTTTTCCTCGCTTTCCTTCACCGCCTGCTCGATGTACAAATTGAATAACATCAGAGAAAGGCTACAACCCTGTCTTACTCCCTTCCCAACTGATGCTTTCCTTTCATGCCCTTCGAGTCTAATAACTGCGGTCTGGTTTTTGTACAAGTTGTAAATAACTCTCCTTTCCCTGTATTTTACCCCTGCTGACTTCAGAATTTGAAAGAGTGTATTCCAGTCAACATTGTCAAATAAATGCTTTCTCCAAATCTACAAAAGCTAAAAATGTAGGTTTACCTTTCCTTAATCTATCTTCTAAGATAAGACGTAAAGTGAGTATTGCCTCCCGGGTTCCTATGTTCCTCCTGAATCCAAACTGATCTTCCCCGAGGTCAGCTTCTACCAGCTTTTCCATTCTCCTGTAGATAATTCGTGTTAGAATTTTGCAACCATGACTTATCAAACTGATGGTTCTGTAATTTTCACACCTGTCTGTGCCTGATTTCTTTGGAATGGGAAATAGTTCAAATAGTCTTGTCATGGCTGGCTCTCCCAGAGACTTTAGTAGCTCTGAGGGTATGTCATCTACTCCTGGGGCCTTGTTCCGACCTAGGTCTTTCAAGGCTCTGTCAAATTCATCTCTCAGTATAGTATCTCCTATTTCATCTTTATCTACTTCCTCTTCCCTTGCTACAACATCGTCCCTAAGTTCATTTCCTTTGTAGAGCTGTTCTATGTCTTCTTTCCACCTTTCAGCTTTCCCTTCTTTGCTGAGAACTGGTTTCCCATCGGAGTTCTTGATATTCGTAGAGTTGCTTTTCTTGTCCACAAATGTCTCTTTTATTTTCCTGTAGGCGGTATCTACTTTTCCCATTCTTATACATTCTTCTACAGATTTGCATTTGGCTTTTAGCCACTGGTGCTTAGCCATTTTGCACTTCCTGTCAATCTCATTTTTTAGTCGTCTGTACTCCATTTTGCCTGTTTCATTTACTGCATTTTTATATTTTCTCCTTTCATCAATTAAATTTAGTATTTCCTGTGATATCCAAGGATTTTTTGTAGGTCTTGCCTTTCTACCTATTTTGTCCTCTGCTGCCTTCACTATTTCATCTCTCAATGTTACCCATTCCTCTTCTACTGTTTTATTTCCCCCTGTTTCTGTCAGTTGTTGCCTGAATCTCCCTCTGAAATTTGCCAGAACTTCACTTTCCTTCAATTTATCTAAGTCCCATCTCCTTATTTTCCTACCTTTCTGCAGTTTTTTCAGTTTCAGCCTACAATTCATGACTAACAAGTTATCGTAAGAGTCTATATCTGCCTCTGGGTACGTCTTGCAGTTTATAACCTGGTTCCGGAATCTATGTCTTACCATTATAAAATCTATCTGATACCTTCCGGTGTCTCCTGGTCTCTTCCATGTATACAACCTTCTTTTGTGATTCTTAAACCACGTGTTTGTTACGATTAAATCATGTTCCGGGCAAAATTCTACCAGGCTACTTCCTCTTTCATTCCTCCTGCCCAGTCCAAATTCACCTACTATTTTTCCTTCTCTTCCTTTTCCTACTACCGAATTAGTCTCCCATCACAATTAAGTTTTCCTCTCCCTTAACTGTCTGAATAATTTCCTTTAGCTCCTCATATATTTCTTCGATCTCCTCATCATCGGCAGAACTAGTTGGCATATAAACCTGTACTACTGTTGTCGGTGTTGGCTTCGTATCTATCTTGACAATGATAATGCGATCACTGTGCTGCTCATAGTAGTTTACCCGCATTCCTATTTTCTTATTCATTATCAGTCCTACTCCTGTGATACCCCCAACTGATTTTGTATTTATAATCCTGTACTCACCTGACCAGAAATCCTGTTCATCCTGCCACCGAACTTCACTAATCCCCACTATATCTAACTTCAACCTATTCATTTCCCTTTTTAAATTTTCTAATTTTCCTACCCGATTAAGAGATCTAACATTACACGCTCCGATCCGTAGAATGCCACTATTGCCTTTCCTGATGACAACATCCTCCTGAGTAGTCCCCGCCCGGAGATCTGAATGGTGGACTATTTTACCTCCGGAATATTTTACCCAAGAGGATGCCATCATCATATGTTCATACAGTAGAGCTGCATGTCCTCGGGAAAAGTAACGGTTGTAGTTTCCCCTTGCTTTCAGCCGTTCGCAGTAGCTGTGTGGCAAAGCCACATTCGCTGATGTTACAGGATCAGCTCAGTCAATCATCCAGACTGTTGCCCCTGTAACTACTGAAAAGGCTGCTGCCCCTCTTCAGGAACCACACGTTTGTCTGGCCTCTCCACAGATACCCCTCCGCTGTGGTTGCACCTACGGTACGGCTATCTGCATCGTTGAGGCATGCAAGCCACCCCACCTTGGCAATGTCTGTGGTTCATGGGGGTGGCTCAAGAGCCTATGATTAAATAAAAAAAATATTACAATGATTCAACCACATTAACTAGTGAAACGTTTAATAATTTATTATACCATGTGCGCATGGTTGTAAATATTTACAGGAAAGAAAATTGAACTAAAAAAATTATTGATAAGTGCACATCTGCAGTATATTACATGGAATTTACAACAGTGCTTTCCCTACTTCCTCGCCTGTTTTGTGGTACTAATTATAGCAAGCTGTCTAAAAAATTAAGGAAGATTAGAAATTTAATTCCCATCAAGTATATCAATCTCACTCCAACTAGAGGGGGGGGGGGGGGAGGGCTGATGATCATCCCAACCAACCAACTAGGCAGGATTATAACATAGCAGTCATGCCCCTCTCAAAGCAACTCTTCCAATATATCTAAAATTTGGAAACAACAGCCTAATTATACCAGGACTGTATAGGTCACCTGGAATCAATGTAGAATAATTTCTCAGTTGTTTAACGGATTTGCTGTACAAGACATCAAGGTATAAAAAAACTTATTGTTTGTTGGAGACATCAACATAGATTCATTGAGTATGGTACACATTATCTGTGCTATATTTTAACAAAATGAAATCAAAACCTACAAGTTACTATAAATACGAAAACATGCATTGACCATGTCCTCACAAACATAGCAAAAGAAAAAGTAAACTTTATCACTTATGAAAACTACCTACCTGACCACAGACCCCCTACCATGGAAATATATGTAGAGAGAGTAAACACTGCTATTAACCATAAATCTGAAAATCTCCTCCCTGAAATAATTGCGACAGAAAATGAAAGACTACTAGGTAATCTCTAGAGATACTAAATCACAATACTTTTCAACAAAATATAAACTTTTCAGAAACAAACACAGACTCCTTGATTTACCTTAAAGTTCAGAAATATGCCTTTGAAATAAGCAATTCCAGCTGTGTCAGTAAAACAGCCTGGAAAATAATGCATGAAGAATGTGGAAAACAGGAATCTTTTCGAAACAGCAGCATAATATTAAAAGAAAATTATGAAATAATTAATGACCCAGAAGAGGTCTGTGCGAAATGTATAGAGAAGTTTACTAGTATTATTGACAGTAATAAAGTATAAACTTCAACCTTAGAAATAACAGCCAATCGTTTTTCATGTGTGGAATTACTGAGATGGACCTCTTAACAATAATTTCCAAACTACAACCTAAAATGTCTTGTGCCTGGAATGACATTTCATCTAAAGGAATGCAGAGAAGAACTGGTGAAGCCTTTGACAAATTTAATAAATACCTCAATCTGCCATGGTGTATTCCCTGACCTCTTAAAAATTACTGAAATCATATATGTGTATAAGAAGGGAATGAAAACTGACACAAAAGACTATAGGCCAATGTCTTTAACTTCAAAACTTGATACGTTGCTAGAGAGAGTAATGCTAAATCAACTTGAATCATATTTTAACAGACACAATTTTCTAATAAATTTACAGTGTGGGTAAAAAAGGAAGATGTACAACAGCAGCAGTAGCAACCTTTAAACAGAAAATACTAAACAAGTTGGACAAAGCAGACAAAGTAACAGGCACTTTCTTGAATATAAGCAAGGGTTTTGATACTTTGAAACATATCATTCTGCTGGATAAACTGGAAAAATATGGGCTGAGAGGAGTGGGCCTACAACTGCTTGCCTCATATTTAAGATGGAAAACTGTGTGTTTTAAGTTAACATACAAACATAATGAACATCTCCTGACAAGGACCAGTAAGTCAAATTAAAGGAGACTTCAATGTGGTGTGCCACAAGGAAGTATATTAAGACCATTTCTGTTCCTTGTCTATGTAAATTATATAACTGAACCCCAAAACTACAAGGACATAAGCTATGCTGCCCTATCCCTAGTAAGGAAAAAATAATTAAGACATTTGCAGGAATCTAATTTATACTGCATATTTATCAGAAATCAAAAATTGAACACACACAACTTATAGTAAAGAAACATGCTACACAGATGAGGACAGAAAATTGCACCAAAGATTTTCAAGAAATAAAGGACAGCTTGAGTAACAGTGGGTTGCTTTACCATCCAGATACAACATTTTCTTACTGTTAATTTACTGACAACAGTGACTATGTTCTGGGAGTGACACTGTAATAGAAAGTAGTAGTAGATTAAAATGAAGAGTATACCTTTTGCTTCAAGGGCACTTTCTAAACATGAGCAGAGGTATGGAATCACTGAGAAGGAATTGTTAGCAGTTGTATGGGCATTCACAAAGTTCAGAAAGTATCTACTGGGTCATGAAGGGGTAATTTTTGTATAGCATATTGGTGAACTATTTGCATGAATGTAGAATGTTGAATGACAGACTACATAATTATGATATAGAAATGACATGTTTTGGAAGTGAACACACATTTTTGTCATGTCGGAGTGCTATTTGTGCCTTTCCGTGACATTCGCGTGTGTGCATCTAGTGTAAAATTTATTTAGTAAAATTTATTTAATTTGTTTGTTATTGAGTAAACTAATCCATTTGATGTGTGATGGATTACTTGGGGAAATTAATGAATATTTTGTGTAGGTAGTGAAAAGAAGATAGCTGTAAAATATGTAACAATGATTTAAAATTTGTGAGTGTATTTATAGTTGCATAGAAAAATATTCATTTGAAAATTCTCACAAACATGTCACATATTTATTGTTTTTAGAAATTCTTATATAGATCTGCCATCTGTAGCTCAGTGGATAGCATCAGTTACTACCAAAAAGGGGTCCAAGTTTAATTCCTGGCTGCAGATCAGGTGTTATGTGTTGTCAATCTTTTCATTATCATCAACATGCAAGTTGCCCATGGGAGGTCATATAAAGACTTGCAACAATGCAACCAAACTACCTAGACAGGGTCTCTTGATCAACAAAGTCAAACAATCATTTTATTTCATTTGCCATATGGACATTGCATTCAGGCACCACACAGAAGTAACATTGTATCAATGCACCATATGATGTGGACAAATTTAAAAAAATAATGAAATTCCATTAAAAATAACTCAACTAAGCATTTAAGAAAAATTTAGAATGTCAGAATGTGTGTGAAATGTGTAAATTGTTATTTTGGTGGGATTTATTTTGTGTATAGAAATAGTAGACACAAATGGAATGCAAACACAGATTACTTGGGGTCTTTTTCCATTGGGCAATGCTGGAGTGAGAATTCAATAAAATAGGTCTTTCAAACAGTGATTTCTATTTGGCCAAACCTCCTGCATATATCCAACAAAACTGCATTACTGCTAACATTGGCAAAGAAGTATGAGACTTATCTTACACTGTTGAGTCAAATGGTGAAGTATAAATTTTAGACTTTTTTTTTTTTCAGAGTGACAGTGGCAGTTGTAGAGTACCAATGATGTGTGCCACTGAATTTGGGTTTGAAGAAATTCTCTTCACCTGCCAGAAACTACCAAAGACTGCCTATCTTGTTGGATGAAGGCAGAGCAGCATAGTCAACATGACTGACTGAAACAGAGGCTCAGATGATACTGTGATCTCATAGCCTGCATTACAGCCAGCTTTTTACCAGCTTTCACAATCAATAAGTTCAGCTGAAGCTTATGCAAAGAGCCTAACTGTGTTCAGAAAGTATATGTTAAATGAAACAGATTAGGTCATATGCAAGTATATTACAGGCAAGAAACAAGCAATACCTTCACTATGTTGTAATGTGGTGTTAATTTTGGAATGTGATTTGATATATCAGGTCCAATATGCTGTGTTCATTTGTTGTTCCAACTTTAAGTGATGGCATGGACATAGATTCTTTCCTTGCTTCAGGGTGTGAATAAAACATAAGTTCTCCACCAAAGACATTTATTTAATAACTTCAACCTTCAACCTTTGTGTACCGTGTCTTGAAGGTGACCTTGCTACGCCGCTTCATGCATTGTGATAATGCCATAGACAGCAGGTGGTAGCTCCTATTTCACTGCCAGGGTGGCTGATGCATAGCTTCTGCAGTCCACTAGTAGCTAGGCATCACCCGAATAATGCAGTGTACTTTGCAGCAGTTGCTGCCAGCGGCTCGATAATGGTTGCAGCCATACCTCGGGAACAGTGTACAGCGTCTGTATTTTTCTCTTTCTTATGCGCCACAAGTGCCAGAAGGATGCGACATGATTTAACAGGTGCCCAGGAACAAACCGGGGCCCTCAGACTCCTCAGCCTTAGCTGCTGGACCTCCATCTTCTAGTTCACAGGTGACTTTTGAGGTTAAGGCTGCATCCCTTCATCCTTACCAGCCAACCAGGTAAGTGTGACTTACCCTCCATTCTTCATTCCAAACGATGGTTTCCTTCTTGTCTTTGACTCCTCTTCTGGCTGCTAGTGCACAGCAGCAACTGCCCTGTCGTAACGATCAGCTTGAACCTTGGTGACTGAGTGACTGTCCAAATCAGCCACTGACTGACTGTAGACAGAACAGCTGAACTACTAAATGACTGCATCACTGCATGACTGCATACTGAACAACAATTGTTCCATCTTCTCCATATTTATCTGATTGTCCTGCTCACATTGTGGAGCTTCTGGAAAAGGTGGCTGACCTTTCACTTGTTGAACCAAATATGTAACGTTGCCCAGGAACATGAAGACGGATGAATGTACTTTGTCAATGGCCTGAGATCTTGTTCAGCAGTTGTCACATTTCTTTGAGATGTAGAACAGGTGAATTTACTTCAGTTGATGGCCCGTGATGACGTTTGGCAGTAGTGTGATGGTTACTACAACACGAGAGCAATTGGTCAATGCCCTGGTGGCTGTGCTGACTTTGCTGAGTTGCATCCTTTCTGGAATGCAGGCCAACGTTCACTACTGCCATTCCTTGATGTTTCTGTCTGAACTTTCTCTGACACTATTCTAAACTGCACTAAGCTTTTACACTTCCTGATTTCTGCTTTAATTAATTAAATGGTTTGTTACACATATGTTTGTCCATCACTTTAGTCCTTAATAATTGTCAGTTCAGGATTCTAATCCTTAGTTCAATTAGTTTATTTATTAATTTATTCAATAATTTTACTATTTTATTCACCAAATATTAGTCAACTGAACAACGTAATTGAAATTGTGATACTACCAATGACAGTACTGAGCAGAGTTACTAAACAAGGCTTTCCTACATTCCTTCACCAAATAAGAGGAAGCAAATATTCTAGAATTCAGATGAAGAACAAATGCTAACATCTACATCTTCATATTTACTCTTCAAATCACATGTACATGCCTGGCAGAGAGTTTATCAAACTTTTTCATATTATTCTCTACCATTCCAGTCTCTAATAGCATGTGGGGGAAAAGAAACAGCTAAATCATTCAGTTTTCAATCTGATTTTCTTAAGTTCTTGCTCTTCGAGGCCTGCAGCACTATTGTCATAAAGACATTGTTTTTAAAATGGTCCAAATATTCTGCTAGGTTGTTGTTTTTTATTTTCACTACAAACAGATTCTTCTTACTTATTGACCTTTTCAAGTGATGTCTAGGTGTATGATGTACATACATCATCGTTATAAAATGTCTTATAACTGTCAAAACTTTTTAGTATTATAAATTGATGTTATTGAACTATATTTAATGGTCACCACAGCATATGCTTTAATAACATCAATGTTATGTACATACATCATTTGACCCAGATGTCAATTGAAACTGGCAATAATGTAAGCTGAAACAATCAGTAGTGAAAATAAAATAGAAATAACATCTCAACCTAGCAGCAAATTTGTACCATTTTAAAAACAATTTCTTTATACAATTTTTCTTATCTTCCTATGATCGCATTCAGAAGAGGAAGTTGGCGTAAGAAATTTCACTGCAATGAATATGCCTTTCTTTTAATGATTTCCAGCCCAACTCGTGCATCATTTCCATGACACTCTCTCCTCTGCATTGCGATTATAGCGAACAGCCCTTATCTTAACTTTCTCTTTTGTTTTCCGTCAGTCCCACTTGGTTGGGATCACACAATACACAGCAAAACTTCAAAATATGATGGACAAGTATAATATTGGTGGTTTCTTTAGTAGAAATGTTACATCTTCTAAGTGTTCTACCAATGAAACATGGCCTTTGGTTCGCCTTCCCTATGATATTTTCTGTGTGTTCCTTTCAATGAAAGTTGTTCACAATTAAAATTCCTAGGTACTTAGTTTAATTTTGCAGCCTGTAAATTTGACTGATTTGTCTTGTAAATGAAGTTAAACAGATTTCTTTTTGTGCTCATACGGATGTTGTAATACTTTTCATTGTATAGGATCAACTGCAATTTCACACCATTCAGGTGTCTTATCTAAATAATTTTGCAGTTGCTTTTGACCTGGTGACTTTACTAACTGATAAACGATAACATAATCCATGAACATGAGTGATGTAGAAGTAAATATCCTCAGAGTAGTGAAGCAACTAAAATCACTTAACAAAAGTAAGTCTTTTGTATACCAATTAGGTTCCTTTCAGAATATGCTGATACAATAGCTCCATACTTAAGTAATATACAGGGTGTCCCATTTATCTTGACCACCCAAAGTATCTCTGGAACAACAACAGATACTGTGAAAAGACTTTCACCAGTATCATTGTAAGGCAGCGGCTCATGAATAAATATTTTGAAACATTCTAAAACAAAGGCGTACGTGTTTTCTAACACACTCAGGTGTTTTAAATGGACACTCTATATTGTTTCATCAGCAATCTATAGCATGACAAATCACATAAACAATGGCACTGATTGCATTGCAATACACCAAATGCATACCAAGATATTGCAAAGTGATGTTGACACTTGAAATACACATCCTGAGACTTGGGCCTGAATCCCATGCTGCTCAGGATGTGCGTTAGCCACACATTTCCTGTATTTCAAGTGTCAACTTCGCTTCGTAATATCTTGGGATGTAACTGGCATATTTCAATGCAATCTTATGTGATTTGTCATGCTGTAGATTGCTGATGGAATACTATAGGGCATACATTAAAAATTTCGTGTTAAGAATGCATATGCTTTAATTTTTGAATGTTTCAAATTTTTACATTCATGAGCCCCTACATTACATTGATACCAGTGAAAGTCGTTTTACAATAGTTGTTGTTCCAGAGATATTTTGGGTGGTCAAAATAAATGGAACACCCTGTACAACTGCTCTCTCAATGAAGTTTCCATACCGAAAGTCTAGAAAGTTGCACAGGTTGCACCAATATTCAAGAAAGGCACTAGGAGTAATTTACTAAATTACAAGCTCATATCACTGATACTGATTTGCAGCAGGGTTTTGGAACATATACTTTTAAGAGAATGCTGTATTGATGCAAAATCAATATGCATTTACAAAACAGGGATCTCAAATTAATTTTGTTTTTCTAGATTTCCAGAAAGCTCTCAACACTGACCTGTGCAAACAGCTTTTAATCAAACTTTGTGCTTATGGAATATCGTCTCACACACCATATGTAATTGGATGAATGATCTGTCGGAGGACACTGTTGTAATTTATGGAAAAGCAGTGACTAGAACAATAGTGATATCTCAAGCTCCCCAATGTATTGTTATAGGTCATCTGCTGTTCCTTATATAAACAGTTATGTAGAGTAAATCTGAGCAGGCATCTCACATTGCTTGTAAATGATACTATCATTTATAGTCCAGTAAAATCATTAGAAGACAGAATACTGGCAATTGACCATAAATAATGAGAAGTGTGGATCATCCACAGGAGTACTTACAAAGTTCCTTTAACTTAATGTACAAGGTGAATCAGTTACTACCATTTGAACAAATTTGTCCCATGAGTTAATGTCAAATTCAAATTATGGTTCACCACCACCTCCTGGTAAAATGTACCTAATGCTCTTATTGTCCCTATAAAACAAAGTAATGGATTATTGTGCTTGAGCAGACATGCAGGATGTCTCACAGAAGTATGCACGGACATTACTAAGTATGAAGCATGGCACATCAATGGCTTGAGATATTATGCTGCAGCCATACAGGAATTTGTTACTTGTAAAGGACAAAGTATTTTGACAGTGCACCGAGCATGTACATGTTGTTTTATGGAGGACCACAGAATAAGAGAAGATGGGTCAGGTCGCATAACCCAAAAAGATCAAAATCTCAACCAAATGGTATTGCAAGACATCTGCTTTGTCCTTGGCTCTGGCACAACATTTTAAGTGTAACACATTGTACACAATCAGGATGACAGTCCGTTGCCATTTATTATGGCATGAGTTATATTGGCTCTGTACACTTCTGTGCCAACCTTTGACTAATGTGCAGAAACATGCTAGATGACAATGGTGTATGGGACTATGCCACTGGGGTCAGGAATGACAGTGAATAGTATTTAGGATGAATCCAGGATTTGTCTGTTTGCAAAAGGTGGCCGCATTTTGATTTGCCACAGACAGCTGGAGTGGCACAGTAACTGCATTTGCACATGACATACGGCACCAGTCAAGGCTTTATGGTGTGGGGTGCTACTGGGTACAACCACACATGACAGTTAAGAGTGTATCCAGGGCACTGTCACTAGTTTGACCTAAGTCAATGACATCCTGTGACCTGTAACCATACCTACTGACGTAAAATGCCTGGGCATATATAAGTTAGGGCAAATGCCCAGGAAAAATGCCTGGGCAAATGTCCAAAATTCATAAACCCAGGACATTTTAAAGATAAATTACCATGGGCACATTTTAAAAACAAATGTAAGCTTACATTTTGTACTGAAAAAGTTGTTTTGGAATACCATTTCTTTAGTTAGTGCTTGAAACTATGGAAGAGTTGTTGGGGGAAATAAATTACTGTAAACATAACTTTTTACATCTTTAATTATGTCAGTTCTTGACTAGTACATAATACAAAAAGAAAACTACACTGAAGTAAGTTTTGAAATGAAGTATAGTTTATTGTAGCCTGTAGATAGTATTTTTATTTATACTATTCATCTGCAAATGTTCTCAGTTTCTTGGTCTTCATACCTTCAAGAGGAATTGTGAAGCTCTGAATCTGATTCATTGCTAATACTAGGTTCCTTTCCCTTGTCTGTGTTTGGACTATTCAGTGTGGGTTTTGTTTTGGGGTCAACAGGCTTAGGTTGTATTCCTGCAGCATTAACTTCCAGTTATAGGAGAGTTAGATTAATTTTGCAGCCCCCCCCCCCTCTCTCTCTCTCTCTCTCTCTCTCTCTCTCTCTCTCTCTCTCTCTCTCTCGGGGGGGAGGGGCAAAAGGAACACTCTGTAGCAGCAGATGCAACAGGTGTACTCAGAATTTTTATGGCAACTTTTGTCAATTCACAAGAGTTTGTCATAAACCTCGCAACCACAATAAAGAATCAACATGATGTTTTGTATATTCCTGAAGGTGAGTAATCACTCCTTCCCACACAAACTGTTTTGGCCAAATGCCTTATTTGTCTCTATAATAAGCAAAGTTCTCTCTAACCTGAATAACATTTAGCCCAGTGTTCTTTGCTGTACTACAAACAAAGCTTATTGCATCAAGAATCTTGAGAGGCTTCAGGTTACTATCCTGTACTGTTGGATGAAAAAGATTGGCTGCAAGGTGGATAGACACACACTGCATTCCGTCCCATTTGGAATATAGATAAGATGACTTACCTTTTGCAGATTGCACAGCAGAGGGCAGTAGTTTCTCGATGAGATCTTATTCTAACTTACTGTGAAACATCTGTTTCAGAGGAACAGACATTGCAGAAGGTCCACAGCTACATATATATGAAATTAAATAATCAAATAAAGATAAGTCCAGTTTGGAATTGAACAATATAATTAGGACAGTTTACAACTCATCGCAAAGACATAACGAGCTGTGACAGGCACATAAAGAGACACACACGTACAACACTTAAGCCATCAACAATGGCCTTCCTGAGAACATAGAACATTCACGCAATCACATAGGCACACAACACCGTCACACAACCGTAATCTCCAGGTGCCACACTCTGAATCATGCTCTGCGGTGTGAAAATAGGCGAGAGGGGAGGAAAGGAAGGAAGGTTGAGTTGCGGTTGTGGCCTGGATAATTTTGGGATTGGAGAATTACTGTAAGGATAATTCCCATCTGTGCAGTTCAGAAAAGCTGGTGGTGGGTGGGAGGATCCAGATGGCTTGGGTTGTGAAGCAGCCATTGAAATCAAGCATATGCTCTTCTACATAACTGTATGTGCCACAGGGTGGTTTGCCCTGTTTTTGGCGACAGTTTGGCAGCAGCCATTCATCCTAATGGACAACTGGTTAGTGGTCATGCCAATATAGAAAGCAGTGATTGCAGCACAGTTGGTAAATTACATGGCTGGTTTCACAGGTGGCTTGGCCTCTGATTGGGTAGGATAAGCCTGTGAGGGGACTGAAACAGGAAGTACTGGGTGGGTGGATACGACAGGTCTTGCTGTGGGGTATTCCACAGGTTTCGGGGTGGCATAGGGATTGATTAGGATGTTATGGATCTTAGGAGGGTGCTGAAACAACACTTTAGGAGGGGTGGGAAGGATCTAGGGCAGGATTTCTCATTTCTGAGCATGAGGACAGAAAATCAGAACCTTGACGAAGCACGCAATTTAGTTGTAAGAGTCCAGGGTAGAACTGGATGACAAGGGGAGCACACTCTTTTGGATGGTTACTGGTGGTACTGATATGGCATGGGAGATCTGATTGTGGACTAGGACTGTGGGGTAATTTCTGTCTGCAAAAGCCTTTGTGTGAGACCAGCATATTGAGAAAGGAAATTCTTGAACTGCAGACACACAGTCCATGGGTGACAAGGCTGTAAGTGAGGGATTTATTTATGTGGAAGGGATGGCAACTGTCAAAGTGTAGGTACTGTTGGAGGGTTAGTAGGTTTAATATGGATGGAAGAGTGGATTGAGCCATTATTGAGGTGATGGTTGACATTCGGGAATGTGGCATGGTGGGTTGAGAAAGAGTAGGTGAAGTGGATGGGAGAGGGGGTTGAGATTTTGAAGGGTGGAGGATAAGTTGTCCTGGCCCTAAATCCAGATCGTGAAAATATCATCAATAAACTTGAACCAGACCAGAGGTTTGGGGTTTTTGGATACTAGGACAGATTCCTCCAGACAGCCCACAAGCAGGTTGGCATAGGAGGGTGCCATGCTGGTGCCCATGGCAATGCCACAGATTTGATGGTAAACTTTCCCCTCAAAGGAAAAGTAGTTGTTAGTTCGGATTATGAGGAATGAGGTATCAGGCTTTAATTCAGAGGGATGTTGTGAGAGGTAGTGTTCGAGAGCAGCAAGGTCATGGGCATGTTGGATGTTAGTGTATATGGAGGTGGCATCCACTGTGACACGAAGGGGTGGGGATGGTAAAGTGTGGGTACAGAGTCTGAGGTGACCAGCCAGTGGGACAGCAGAAACTAGAAACACTAAGCTAGATTAGAACAAGTTGTATATTTCATAGAAATATGATAATACTTATCTTTTACAAAGTTCATGACTGCCAACTAAGTGTACTGCTGAGACATAGGTTAACTAGGTAGAGGCCTGCCTACTGATGAGTCCTAGTGCCTGTCCTAATTCCACGTCCGATGCAGTTCAGTGGTGGCCACGAGTGAGGTAGCAGCAGAGGGCGCTCGTGGCTGACGTCGTAAGAACGCCGCGCCGTGCTTGCATGGCGGCGCACTATGAAAGTATGTGGCGCGCACTTCAGACTTGTGCGACACCACAGTAGCAGCACAGTAACCAGCCACATTCGGACGTCCAGGATTCTTTGGTTTGTGGAGCATGTAAAAGGTGGGTGATGTCACAAAACCTTCAGCCAATAAAAGCATTTTCAATCACGTGAGTTATATATATACACTAGCTTATATGCCTGTGCTTCGCAATGGTTGTTAAAGAGGGTCCTGTGTATATCATGGTTTTTAGGGTTCCGGACCTAGGTCAGCAAAATCAGAGTCCTTATTAGTTCACTGTTTCAGTTCTCCTAGCCAAGATGTCAAATTTAAGTAGAAGTCATTGTCGAAAAAGATGAATGATCATAAACTTTTTCATACAAAACGTTAAATTAATTTAAGTATGTACTCTGGAATGATGTAAATTCTATGTTAGGGTGTGTTCATAAAGTTAAGACTGCAATGTGTAATTATTTGCTGTAAACTTGTGAAAATACTTCTATTGTTGAGATGAGAAATAGCAATAACAACAGCACCATATATTGGTTCTATGGTGTAGTACTAAACTGTTTGTCTCTCACAGTAAGTGTATGCTGAAGTATTAGTATGTTGCACGGGGAACAATGTAGTTATTCTGTATGCAGTGCTCCCAATTATCAAAAACTTGACGAATGCTGAAAGTCTGGTAATTCAATCAACAGAGTAGTTCATGTCGGTTTAAATAAAATTTCATGGCGGGTCAATGTGCAAGTAAGCCTAGGTTGAAGCAATGGCATCAGCTGATCGTCTGTATAGAACATTCCAATAAATATAGTTTTCAAGTGAATTGTCTTGACTGTGTTAGTAGCATCGGCCTCTCTTTCAGCTAATACATGTCCAAAGCACGAAGTTGAAATCGACTTTGTGCAATAGAAAGAAGTTGGATTACAACTCTATCTTAATGTAGTCCACACCAAAAGTAAGTAATTACAAATTTTAATCACAATATTGTACCAAACAATTATGAAAGTAGAGAGGTTTATAATAAGTTTGCCGCCGTGGCGGAGCGGCCAAGTGCTATGCTATGTTGCGTGATGTCGTTCCCCATCAGGTGTTCGAATCCCCCCTTAGGCATGGATGTTTGTGCTGTCTTTGGTATAAGTTAGTTCATAAGTAATTTGTAAGTTTAGGGACTGATGACCCCGTAGAAGTCCCATAAGCTTGACAAACATTTGAACATCTGATGAGTTTCTCGCCCGCGTGTGTATATTAAATTTAGTGGTAGGCGCAGAGCAGAAATATCTTTGGAGTGAGCATTCAGATGCACAGAACAGATTTTGTATCCTCAAGATTAAGGTGGAAATGCCACATGATATTGGGAAAAATCTACTAATCGCTGACTTCATCTTGGTTCTTTTTTGTTCGGTTACGATGAATGACTGTGTGTAAAGGGCCCTTTTAACAAAGCTTCCTCACTTTCTTGTTGCTTCTGTAGCACATTTATTTAGCTATTATTTACTGTTAAGTGGCTGCAAAAAGGAGATGGGGCTTCTTTGCAGCCAATGCGGTACAAATCAATCGCAAGTGCAAAAAAATGTGTGGAAAAGAGTGGATTTGTCTCAATATCACGTGGTAATTCCAGCTTACATTGAGAAGATGCACAGAACGCAATGCTCACTCCACAGATATTTCTACACTATGTACAATTTAGTGGTTGTACCCATCGAAAGATGCACTTTTTTCTTTCCATGACACTTCAAAGCATAATATATCATGGGATACAGCTAGGAAGAAGAAAATTATTTTGTGTCCTACCTGGATTAAATTTTACTTGCAGTGGCAGCTGTTTAGTTTGCTATCATTGGCAATGAACTATTCGCTTTAGGAGGAGGACTAATTTACTGACCAGAATAGCATAAATTATTTATTTCATCGTGAACATAAAGAATTATTCCTCTCATTCTATCTGACTGATTTTTGTAAAAGCATTCAACGGCCGTTGCCAACATCAGCGCAAAACATCGCCGCTGTAAGAAAGATTGTACCCCTTCTTATACTCTATTATGCCATAGTTATGAGAATAATAAAAAAACGCAGCAATGCCATAATTAGTCATTTGGTGTACTATGTAACTAACGTCACCCCACTTTGACCTTTCCTGTACTATGGCATTTTCGATGCATTCCTAAATAGGATGCACTCAAAATGTAATGAGGATACAACAAAATCACAAAGAGAACTACATAAATTCGATTTTCTTCACAAAGAAATCTCATGTAAATTGGAGCATCGATAAGGCGAAGGAATGTTGTTATGTTTCAAATTCAAATGTTCCCTGTCAAAAGAAGCAAAGAAATGCTATTAAGCTGTGAATATACGAAGTGTAATCAGCAACTCACTGTTCAATGTTAGTTTGTATTTGCAGAGATAAAGATTGCGGCTCTTAATTCAAAATACTTCTGTTACTAAAGGAATACGCACAAGACATTCCTGACTACAAAACCAACAGCACCTTTAATGTTGTGTTGCTGTTCTATGGCATAACCATTGAAAAGAAATAAAAAATTAAAAAATGCAACAGCACCAACTATTAGTTCATTGGTGCACTACGTAACTAACAGGGCCTCAATTTGTTCTGTACTGTACTACACCGTTTTCTATGCGTTCTTAAACAGAATGGACTCAAGATGTAATAAGTACACACCAAAATCAGACATATTCGCTTTAGCACAATCATTAATTTACTGATTGGAACAAAATTATTTATTTCATTATGAAAACAAAGAATTATTCCTCTCATTGTATGCGACTGATTTTTCAAAAAAGATTCAACATCATTACACTACACCGCTGCCGAAAGGAAAATCTTAGCCCTTGTTTCAGTGTGTTACACCTTAGTTATGTGAATAAAAATGCAGCATCACCATTTATTACTTATTTGGTGTACTATGTAAGTAATAGTGCCTCTACCGGGTTTTTGCTATACTACGCAGCAATTCAAGCGTAGCATACACCAGAAACTACAAATTACAATGTCTTTTCTTCCCCTGATCCGATTTTGATGAAATGAAGCTTATATGTTGCCCCAAGGTACTCTCAGTTGACCTATGAAACCCCATGTATGTTTGTATAATACTCTTGGAGATTTGCTGTACTACACCATAAAACGTGATGCCTGATGTGAAAAGTTTGTACCCATTGCAGTATATACGATCTCATATTTACTGAGTTATATGTTGTACAGTTCTATAATTTTTCAGGTATATATTCATTTGTGTAAGTGCTGTGCATCTAAAAATAGTGTTTCAAATATAATTAGTAGTAAAGAAGTAATAGATTAAAACTTGGTGCGTGATGGGGCAGTTTGCCATGAACGTTACTGTTTGTGCTCGTATCTCATGAACTACGTGTTGTACTGTGATACAATTTAGAAGGTGCATTCAACTATATGTGTGTACACGGTTCATAAAATTTCCTGCAGGTACAATATGTAGTGTAGAAATTATAAATTTCAACGTTATACCGAATGACATAGTTTTACTCCGTGAACAGCGGAAAAGTAGTAAGTGAGAAAAAGTTTCCTAAAGGTTTGGAATTATGTTTAAAGTTTGTTGCAAGTCGCTAAGTACTCTCCTCAAATAGGAGACTGATAAGGTCACAGTAGCACGTGCCGCAAGATGGTGAAGTTTTCATTGTTTATGATGTCGTATCTCCTGAACCATCAGTCGTATCGCAAAATCGTTTCTTAGCTGACGTATATAATCAAACAGAAGGAATTATTTGCAAAACTGTTTCAATGTACATCTCCATTAAAGATGTTTTTGAATAAAGCAACACACTTGTTTTGAACATTTAACAGTTTCCTAATTGAAGTGCCTTTTATACCTAATAAATTCATAAAATAAAAAAAGGTGCCGACTAATCCAAATTAATTCGGCACTGTTTACACATTGTTTGGCTACATTCTACACCTATAGGTTTTCAACACAAAATACAAGCATGAGACATCTCTCTTTTTTTTTTTAGGGTCACACGTGTAACATGTTTTCCTTCTTTTCTTCGCCTTGGGTTTTCTCTTCTGGAACTTTAAGGATTCTGTGCATGACTTCACGTAATACGCGGTGATTGTAAACACAATGCATCATATTTGGCCGTGCCAGCTGTCGAGCAAGTTGTTTTAGGAAATCATACCTTCGTATTTTTTGCTCGTGAACTGTATTCTAAATGACGAAGGTGTTTGGGCCACTAATGTCAAGCAGTCAACAGAAAATCGCCATTGGCCATCGTCTAGTTCTTGCCATGTTATAATTGGTGCAATGCTGATCCACTAAGTCCACACCAAACTTGATGGCACTATAGTATATAATTAATTCTGGTTTGTTTGTTGTACTATCTACAGTACCATGGTGCATATTAAAAATGAAAATAACTGCTTTAGATTTTTTCAGTACATATGACACCACCATTAGATCATCACAGAAACCAAAGAAGGAAGAGCCAACTGGACCTGTTGGTGACACTTTGAAAGCTGCTGGTATTTCTTTTTGGTTTTTCTATATTGATCCCAGGTATACTAGCCCTTTTCTTTTAAGTTCCTGTACTAATTATATTGACATGAACCAATTGTTGTTTGTTATGTTTCAGTTACTCCCAATGATATGTTCAGCAAGTTTCAATTTTTTTTTTTTTTTTTGTGGTTTTAGGGCGCACAACTTCTATGGTCATTAGCGCCCAGCCAAGAACACAGATTCGCTATGATCTAAAAAAATGTAGACTGTCAGAACATCAACAAGAGGCTAAAAACGAAAGATAAAAGACAATTAAAAGAGTTAAATATCCTTGGATAAGTTGGCCAAGTTGACAAAACGCAAAACTCGAGCAGCTGCTCGTGTGTCATCAGCTAAAATTTCCTCCAGAGTAGACGGAAAGTGAAGGGCTACACGGAGATGATTAAAATTAACACAAGTCAGTAAAACATGTCGCACTGTCAGCAGTTCACCGCAGGAGCATAGCGGTGCAGGTTCGGCGGATAGCAAGTGACGGTGGCTGAAACGGCAATGACCGATCCGCAACCGAGCCAGGATGACCTCCTCCCGCCGAGAGGGGCGTGAGGATGTCCTCCAAGCGGTCGGGATCGGTTTGACAGTTCGCAATTTATTGTTGTACAGTGAAAGCCACACACTGTGCCATTGCGACACGATACTCCGGCGAAGAGCCCGTTGAACATCGTCCGATGGGACGCAAAAGGTAGCCATGCGAGGCAAAAGAGCTGCTGCCTTGGCTGCTGTGTCGGCGGCCTCATTCCCAGGCACACCCACATGGCCAGGGACCCACAGGAAAGAAACGTGACAGCTGTCATCCGCCAGCAACTGGAGGGAGCGTTGGATCCGATACACGAGAGGATGGTTCGAGAAAGGGTCCTTAAGACTCTGCAGAGCACTAAGGGAGTCAGAACATATGGCATAGAAAGGGTGGCGGTGGCGGCAGGTATACAAAACGGCCTGGTGGAGGGCGAAAAGCTCAGCCGTGAAGTTTGAGCACCGGTCAGGGAGCTTGTATTGGAAACGGTTGTCCCCGACGACGAAGGCAGATCCGACACCGGCAGTGCTCTTGGAACCATCAGTGTAAATAAATACGGCATTATCGAACCGCGAACGGAGTTCGACAAGCCTCGAGCGGAATACCAAATCCGGAGTGCTCTCCTTGGGGAGCGAACTAAGTTCGAGGTGTGTGTGAACCTGGGCCTGATGCCACGGTGGCAATGGGCTTTCGCTCAACCGAAGGGTGGAAGGAAGGGTAAAATCGAGCCGCTGTAGCAGGCGGCGAAACCGAACTCCCGGTGGAAGCAAGGCAATCGCAGACAACTGATATTGGCGATCGAGTGAGTCGTCAAAAAATAATCTGTAAGATGGATGGTTGGGCATCGACCGTAGGCGGCATGCGTACCGACACAAGAGTATGTCACGTCGATTGGTCAAGGGTAATACAGCAGCCTCGGCATACAGACTTTCAACAGGGCTGGTATAAAATGCACCGGTCGCCAGACGTAATCCACGATGGTGGATAGAGTTGAGACGGCGGAGAATCGACGGCCGTGCTGAAGAGTATACAAGGCTTCCATAGTCGAGCTTCGACTGAACAATGGCCTGGTAAAGGTGAAGCAGGACGGTACGATCCGCTCCCCATGACGTGCCACTGAGGACACGAAGAACGTTAAGGGATCGGGCACAACGGGCAGCCAGGTAGGACACATGTGTGGACCAGCAAAGTTTCCGATCCAACATGAGTCCCAAGAATTTTGTAGTCTCCACGAAAGGGAGAGCAACAGGGCCAAGACGTAGAGAAGGTGGAAGAAATTCCTTGTATCTCCAGAAATTGATACACACAGTTTTCTCAGTGGAGAACCGGAAGCCGTTTGCGATGCTCCAGGAATATAGACGGTCAAGACAGCGTTGGAGAGAACGCTCCAAGAGACACGTCCGCTGGGCGCTACAATAAATTGCGAAATCGTCAACAAAAAGAGATCCGGAGACGTCGGCTGAAAGGCAGTCCACGATCGGATTGATTGCAATGGCAAAGAGCGCCACACTCAAGACGGAGCCCTGTGGTACCCCATTCTCCTGGCAAAAGGTATCCGACAGAACAGAGCCCACCCGTACCCGGAACTTGCGATCCGCCAAAAACGCTTGAATGAAAAGAGGAAGGCGGCCCCGAAGGCCCCATGTGTGCAATGTGCGGAGAATGCCCGCTCTCCAACAGGTATCGTATGCCTTCTCCAAGTCGAAGAACACTGCTACTGTTTGACGCTTCTTTAGAAAGTTGTTCATAATGAAGGTCGACAACGTAACGAGGTGGTCAGCAGCAGAGCGGTGTCGACGAAACCCGCATTGGATATTAGTCAGGAGGCGGCGAGATTCGAGGAGCCAGACCAACCGAGCGTTAACCATGCGTTCCATCACCTTACAGACGCAGCTCGTCAGAGAAATGGGGCGATAACTGGAAGGAAGGTGTTTGTCCTTCCCTGGTTTGGGGATGGGGACAACAATGGCTTCACGCCAACTTGTGGGAACATGACCTTCAGTCCATATGCGATTGTAGGTACTAAGAAGAAAGTACTTGCCCGCAGGAGAGAGGTTCTTCAGCATCTCAATATGAATGGAATCGGGCCCGGGAGCAGAACACCGGGACAGGGCGAGAGCACGATCTAGCTCCTGCATGGTGAAGGCGACGTTATAATTTTCACGATTAAAAGAGCGGAAAGAAGGCGGCCGTGCCTCCTCTACCTGTTTGCGAGGGAGAAAGGCAGGGTGGTAATGGGCAGAGCTCGAAACCTCCGCAAAGAAACGACCCAATGCGTTTGAAACATCAGCTGGGTCCACGAGGACTGCGTTCTCCACGGTCAGGCCAGGAATCGGGGAGTGGACCTTGATGCCGGAAAAACGGCGGTGGCCACCCCAGACAACCATGGAGGGAGTAAAACGGTTAAAAGAACTAGTAAAAGCAGTCCAGCAAGCTTTCTTGCTGTCGTTTATGATACGACGGCACTGCGCTCTCATACGTTTGTAATTGATGCAATTCTCCAAAGTTGGGTGGCGGCGGAAGGTGCGTAAAGCACGGCGCCGGGCTCGAAGCGCGTCGCGGCAGGCTGCAGTCCACCAAGGGACCTGGACACGACGTGGAGAAGAGGATGTACGAGGTATGGAACGTTCAGCAGCAGTGAGAATAACCTCTGTGAGGTATTCGACCTGACTGTCACAGTTGGGAAAATTCTGATTGTGAAAAACAGCCATGGAAGAATAAAGCCCCCAGTCGGCTTTAGAAATGTTCCAACTGGTGGGACGTGGAGATGGGGAATGATGTAGGAAGTGGATGATACAAGGGAAATGGTCACTCGAGTACGTGTCAGAAAGTGCATACCACTCAAACCGACCGGCAAGCTGAGGAGTGCATATTGCGAGGTCTATATGGGAATAAGTGTGTGTTGTGTCAGAAAGGAAGGTCGGTGCACCGGTGTTGAGGCAGACAAGATCGAGGTGGTGGAGAATGTCCACCAAAAGGGAGCCTCTCGGACAAGGTGCCGGAGAGCCCCATAGGGGGTGGTGGGCATTAAAGTCGCCTACCAACACGAAAGGTGAAGGGAGCTGGTCAACAAGGTTTAGCACATCTGCCCTAGTAAGGGCAGATGACGATGGCGAATATATATTACAGAGGGAGAAGGTAAATGTGGATAAGGTGATGCGGACGGCAACTGCCTGTAGGTGAGTGTGCAAGGAAATGGGATGGAAATAGACGTCGTCTCGAAGGAGCATCAGAACCCCTCCATGGGCTGGGACACCTTCCACGGGTGGCAGGTCGAACCGCACAGAGGTGTAGTGTGAAAAGTCTGCACGATCACGTGGACGCAACTTAGATTCCTGGAGGCAGACTAGAAGCGGGCAGTGCAATCGAAGGAGTAGTTTTAACTCCTCCCGATTAGAACGAATGCCGCGAATATTCCATTGAAGGAGCGCCATGATAAAAATGAGAGAAAAAATAAGGATAAAAACCAACTAGCGAGCGGGGTCACCTCGACGGCCGCTGAGGACCGGATTTCGAGGGAGCACTGCTATCGCTGTCTGGGGGCAAAGGGTCATGTTCCATTGGTTCGACCGACGCGCCTGCCACCTCCCTGAGTTGATCAGGAGGGGCAGTTTCCACCGCCGGTAAAGGGCCGGGCGCCCGGCAAACGGAGCGTCCCGGTGAAACAGAAGACGGCCGAGGCCGGCAACTGTTGGACGGCGTGACAGATGGGTCATGCCTCGGCGGGGAAGGAGAGGAACTCTTTTTCTTGTCAGCTCTTCTGGAAGAGTGACGGCGGGAAGAGGCAGTTGACGGTTGGGAAGCCTGAGAACGTAGAAAATCCTCACGGACGGGTTCCTTTTTCAAGGTCCGGGCATCTTGTTTAGGTGCCCGCGGTTTACTAGAGTTTGACGAAGACTGTACCCTAGAAGCAGCAGGAGGGAGCGGGGACGTGGAACGGGCAATCTTCGGGCTGACGGATCGCACAACTGTGTCAGCGAAGGTGAAGTCACATGTCTGGGTACTGGAATCCTTGGTAGGTCGAGTTGAGGTGAGTACCTTACTGTATGTACCCGTTGGGAGGACAGTGGGCTTTCGACTCGCCAACAACTTACGAGCGGCAGATGTCGATACCTTCTCCGTAACCCGAATTTGCTGGATTACCTTCTCATCCTTGTATACAGGGCAGTCGCGAGAGGAAGCCGCATGGTCACCGTTGCAGTTTAGGCAGTGAGGGGACGGAGGTGGGCAATCCCCCTCATGGGCGTCCCTACCACAAGTGACACACTTTGCTGCATTTGGGCAATGTTCACGGGTATGGTTGTACCTGTGGCACTGAAAACAGCGCGTTGGGTTAGGTACATAAGGGCGGACAGAGATGACTTCATACCCTGCTTTGACCTTCGACGGGAGGTCAACTCTGTCGAACGTCAAAAACACAGTACCAGTCGGTGTCAATTGGTTATCGACCTTTTTCATCACCCTGTGGACGGCTGTCACACCCTGATCGGACATATACGATTGGATGTCTTCATCAGACAACCCGTCAAGGGATCTCGTGAAGACTACCCCCCCGTGACGAGTTGAGTGTGCGGTGCGCTTCGACCTTAACTGGAAAAGTGTGCAACAATGTAGTACGTATCAGTTTTTGGGCTTGGAAGGCACTTTCCACTTCCAGCAACAATGTGCCATTGCACTGACGTGAACAGGTTTGAACAGGGCCAGAGATTGCATCTACACCTTTCTGTATAACGAAAGGATTGACAGAATTGAAATCCTTTCCGTCGGTGCGAGAGACAACCAGAAATTTAGGCACATTAGGCAGAGTCTTTTTAGGCTGAGGCGAGTCTAACTTACGTTTATGGGTCAACGTCACGAAAGAAGATAAGGAAGTCATCGCGGAAGTGTCCCCCGTGATTACCGGCGTCTCCGATGGCGCGCTCCTTCCTAGTGGGGGCCCTCTCCGAGGGCTTACCCGCCTTAGGTGATTGTTCACACCTCAGGTCACACCTCCCGAGAACTGACGGAGGGACCAATCGGCACGTTCGGAAGGTACCAGCTCGGGTAATCACCCCTCCCTGGGCCTGGCCTTTACCAGGGGGTACGTACGTGCCTTACTCGTCTACCCGGGGCGGGGAATTACGCGTTACCCCCGTCACCTGCTACGCACGATAATGCGTGGGTCGGCCTTCAGACACGCACAGGGAGGAAAGAAGAAGAGGATAGGAAAGGAAGAGAAAGAAGGAAAGAAGTGTCTCAAACGCCGAGGCGGAGACTTATGAGGAGAAGAAGGCTAGGAGAGTACAAGGAGAGAAAGACAGAAAACGAAGGGTAAGAAAGGAAGGAACGAAGGAAGAAAAACCACAACAAGAACCACCGTATCTCACGAAATATGCCCGTCTCCGGGCGAAGGCATAAACCGGGAGGGAAAGTGAAGCAGCCTGGGGCAGAAGAAAGGCTGCTCCGGCTCGGGGCCCCGTGCGCGCCACACACGTACCCACAAAAGAACTGTGGGCCCCCTGGGGGGGAGCAAGTTTCAAAATTGCCCGACTGTTTCTTGAATATTTTATATTCTTCTGGCAAATATTTTTGGTCCAAGGATTTTCAAACATACATATGGGCGTTATGTAAGTATCCAGTTTCAGCATCTGTGAGGCATAAATTTTTTACACCATACTTGGCTGGTTTCTTTGTCATAAACATTTTTAATTTGCAACAGCCACAAAATGCAACTAACATTCCATCAACACACACTGATGTGCTGATACAGTAAATACTCCTTGAATTTGTAATAAAAGCATCAAAAACCTCTGTTATGTTAGCTGCAGGATCTGTTTTGCAGCTTTCTTCTATTGTGTGGTGGTCGAAGTGTAAGGCAAGCAGCAAGGTTTTCAGTCTGTTTTTAAGACATAATTGACTTGTATGTGTGTCTACCAGTCCTATCAGCTGTACCAGATTGTGAAGTCTTCATGATTTTCTTTGAAAATTGTGGAGTAATATAGCGTACCAAACAATGCTGAACTCTACAACATCTACAATGTAACAATTATTTCTGTCTTCATACTTTATATTTTTCTAAATGCTGATTTGTAGATGTGATGATTTTGTTCACAATGTTTTCATCAAGTAAAAGATTCCAAATATCATCTGCACTCTATTCACTTTTTATTTGGTCTCTATATTCACAACAAATACCGGGTTTTTCGGTGACTGTATTGTGTAGCCGTCTTCTACTAAGAGTCGTACGCAGACAGCCATGCCAAAAAAAATTATTTTTACTACAATAAATTTTACCTCTAATTTCATCTGTCCTCCCCTGGGAGTTTCTTGTAGGCTCTTCGTCTGACGTTGCCAGGCACTTAAATGTGATTTGCAGAGTATCCCATGTAGATGTAGAACCGGCCTGCTGTTCAGATTCTGAATCTTGAGATTCTTTAACTATGTGATTCTCTGAATATCTGCCACATCTGTATCACTCCAGGCTTCATCAGGATGACTCCCATCTTCAGAAAGCATGTCTTCTTCGAGCCACTCTCTGATCTGTTCAAAATTATTCACATTCATTTCTGTTTGGGTAAAATGAAAACTAAGTTTGCAACATGCCAGGTGCGGTCATGCTGACAAAACCGAGCGACTCAACAGGCCATGTGTAGTCATGATGATAAAACTGAGCATAAACGAAATAACTGAACAAGGAGTATGCACACAACCACAACAACTGGACTGGCAGCAACAACAGACATAATTAGGAAGGTAGGGAGATGGTAGAAGTCGTCGAGCTACGGCATCTGGCCTGTATCGGCCAGAGAGACCGCACCTGGCCTTTAGAGGGTTAAGAAATCCAGTATTCTTCCATATGCAGACTCTAACTGTGGAGCGTAAAACCTAATTAGAATGTCAACTAAGTGTTCAACAGTGATTTGAGCCCTCTGAAACATGTGATCCAAAATGCTCGACAGCTCATTGTAACATTTCAACTTTTCCTCTTCACTATAGATGTGTGTGTTTTTGTAAAACATGGAATAAACAACTATATAGTCAAACTTTTTTAACACAGACCCTGGCCTTATGAGGAAAGTAAATCAATTTACAAGAAATTACACAGAAGTCTGAAAGTAATGAATTAATGGCTGGATGGACAAAACTTCTGTTGTAACAAGTGTGTTAGAATTTGAACAAATTTCTACCTGCAGAAGTGTGAGGGAAGTAATTTGCTCATATTTTGTAATAAATAACACACTGTTGGGTTAAGACAATTTTAAGTGGTAAGTATTTCAGGAAATATATTTTATCACAGGTCCATAGTTTTTAATGTTTAATAAAACTGCCATCTTGCATGAACAAACTGTAAAAGAATAAATTCATAAGAAGAGAGAAGTATCAGGCTTGCAACTGTACATATTTTCTTGGTATAAAAAAATGTTGATCCTCTTCACATGTATGCAGCTGGATTACATCATCCACATGAAATTTCAATGGTCCAACTGTCCAACCCCTTCAGACAAAATTGATTGTGTACAATCACAATTTACCACTGAAATATCACATTGTGAGGATGACAATCTAGCTTCGTACCCATGAAGGGGATCATTGGTATCGTGTGATTGAGAATATTAAGTAAAAACTGGGAGCACATGGTAGTGGTGGTGAGAGCTTGTTATGGAAATTTCTTTGCTTTTTTTAAGATATCAATAACGCAGCAATCTACATTACAGCTAACATCTATTCTGCTAGTTTACATGTGTAGGGAAGTAAATGGTTACCGAATCAAACTAATAAAGCTGTGAATAATACTTTATTGTGCCTCAGCTTGACATCAAATACACTTCATGGTGACTCGTCACCTCTGAATCCTTACTTCACAATTCTTTGGTTATTCCTACATCATTATCATTCATTCACTTCTTGAAGTTATAATAGAAAGTAAAACTGAAAGTTGCAGGCACTAGCAGTATAAATCCTGCTGTTCCATTAAGCATGTCTTTCCTTCTACCTTCACTTTGCAATTACACTGAACTGCTTCCACACATACATCACCCTTACAGAGTTACTAATGCTGAATACCACCCTGCTATGTCTTCACTGTTCACTGTCAAATCTAACAATGTCTCTTCAGCATACACAGCTTGCAATGACAAAGGTGCTTCACACATTTTGACTGTATTTAGTTAATGGTAGCTGCAAGCTGAAAAAGAACATAGGTATTATCAAAATGTTACTGTGATTTAATGATTTTACATATACAGGAAGGAGAGAGAGAGAGAGAGAGAGAGAGAGAGAGAGAGAGAGAGAGAGAGAGAGAGAGAGAGAGAGAGAATAACCAAAGAGTTTATTACCAGTCTTAAAGAAGCACTAAAGCAAACTCTGCATAAAAATGATCACTGAAGTGGTGGATCATCGTCATCATCATCTTGACCAATGTGAACCTCATCATAACGTCGCATCCTAAACTGCTGCAGGCGCTGCAGCCACTTGTACCGGTGAGCGATATACATCAAAGCTGATACCACTAGCACTGACAGTGGTATTAATACACCAGCAGTTATTGTAGAAGCTGCAAATAAAAACCAATTAGCTACTAACAATCAATCCAGTGCACCAGTACAGTGTCAAACTTCTGTCATTTCTTACAAAAGTTATGCAAGATGAGACTGAAGTATCTAAAACAATAATTTACAACATTCAAATTCTAGAATCCTATTCAGTGTTACAATCAGCAATTAGTCATCGTATCACCTTACTAAGACAATTTACAGTTATAAAAACATTTCCATTTACCATCACTAAACATTAGGATACAGAATTTGAAAAACATATCCTTCAATAAGCATAACCAGTTTTTGAAACAGTGGCATCACTCAAAAAGTAGAAGACCCACCAAAAATGCTTTTATCACACTGCATTGTGGAATTCATGATTATTAGGACAGACAAGAAGAAATTATCAGCCAGCAACAAGACAGGTGGAAGAACTAAAAAATGCTATGGAATCAATTGTAATAGGAAACAACAGTGAATTACGGAGTAATATGCCTAGCAAGGCGAATTGAGTTCAGAGTAGACCATCTTCCTTGTATTAATATAAACCTGTCCAGGAGACAGCAAAATCATCCGATGAGGAACGACTGCTAGTCACGCGCGCGCGCGTGACTAGCAGTCGTTCCTCATCGGATGATTTTGCTGTCTCCTGGACAGGTTTATATTAATACAAGGAAGATGGTCTACTCTGAACTCAATTCGCCTTGCTAGGCATATTACTCCGTAATTCACTGTTGTTTCCTATTACAATTGATTCCATAGCATTTTTTAGTTCTTCCACCTGTCTTGTTGCTGCGCGCGCGCGCACACACACACACACACACACACACACACACACACACACACACACACACACACAGTGCATGTAATATCAACGAGTGTGATGTCTGTGTAGAAAGGGAATGGTGTGCAATTAAAGTTTGATGAAGAGCAAATTGTGAAAGCCCAGAGGCTCAAAAACTTCAAAACACATCAGGTGATTGAGAAGTATTGTAGTGATCATCTTCAACGAGTAGCAAAACCAAAGTGAAATCAGATCCAAATGCCAAGGAGTAGAGCAGCTATCCCCTCACATATTCTGATGCAAAGGCAGGTTAGACGGCGAAACATGATATGTGGCAAACTGTGTTATAACTAACAAAAGACTTTAATGTTGGGAAAAGCACAAGTGTGTCTGAACTAACAGTTCACTGAATTCTAACCAGGAGACTCAGTAACATGTGTAAATATTAACATTACATCAGCATCTAAGATTTCAATACACATGTGACTGTCAGTGGACATTGGCAGAATGTTGCCTAGTCTACCAAATCCCAATACCTTCTTCACTGAGCCAATGGGAAAGGGCAAATCCATCATCTTTCAGGGGAACAGCTCCTTTACACCTGTACTGCCAGTTAGACAAGCTGGAAGCAGCTCAATCATCTGGTCAACTTTCCCATGAGAATCCATGGGCCCAGTTGAGCTCGTGTAAGGCACAATCATAGCCAAAAAGTATCATCCACTAGTTGCAGATCACGTACACCCCCATTCATGATTACGTTTTGCAATAGCAGTGGCACTTTTCAAGAATAATGCGTCATGTCGCAAGACCAGGAGTGAGATGTGGTGGACCCTCAACTCAGCAGATACAAAGCTGATCTAACATCTGGGATTGAAATGAACATGGTGTCAGCTCCCTCCCTCCCTGGAATTTGGTGACGTCTGAAGCTGTGGTCCAAACTGCCTCAAGAAACCTATCAAAGCCTCATTTCTACCATAGTTAACTGAGCCAAAGGTGACATACTGGCTATTATGTCTGTAGTCACAATGTTTTGGCTGATCACAATTTTTTTTTTTTTAAATAACGTAAATACAATTGTTTTGTAATATAAGCTTTGAATAGTCAGTCCTTTTTCCCCACATCTTCAGTGTGAAGCAGTACTTTGGGAACATGTCACTGTGTGAAAGTTACTAATCAACAATGTTATTACTCCAGTTTCGTACAAGATGTGTTGTTGCTCTTTTAAGTCTATTGATCCCACTGAAACAGTCCCCAACATGTTTGTGAGAGTCTCTATTTTACTTCAGGTTATTGTACAATTACTGACTGCTGTAAAATGGTAAGCAAACTGGTAAAAATGGAATTCACGGGGATTGTAAGACCTAGTTATGCCTTGCTGTGGCATAAGCTTGACATCTGTATTCAAGCCAGGATCACACAAAGGCTTTATAAATTTGGAGCGGACATGCCATATTAAATCTACAGGACATATAACAAATGGGTGCTTCATGGCATGTTTGTAACAGGGAACCCCAAAAATAAAGACAGCAACATTACTTTGTTTTGTGCAAGTCTTAAAATCCTACGAAAATTGTACAAAAAATGTAAATCCTAGCTCCTGTGCTTCTTCATTAATATGAACACGTGGTAGCACTTTCATATACATATTGTGATCTCCAATATATATTCCATAACAGATTTTAGATACCTTTTCTATTCTTTTCATTCTCCATGTGTGCCGGCTGCGGTGGCCGAGGGGACTGCGGCACTCAAGTCACGGTCTACATGGCCACTACGGTCGGGGGTTCGAATCCCCCCCTTGGGCATGGATATTTGTGCCGTCCTTAGTATTAGTTAGTTCATAAGTAGGTTGTAAGTTTAGGGACTGATGACCCTGTAGTTAAGTCCCATAAGCTATACAAAACATTTGAACATTTTCTCCATGTGTAATTTATTGCATTCTCCTAGTCCCTCGCACCCCTTCTTTTTCTGGAAAGTTGATAGCCTTCCTTTTATAATGGCATCATGAGTGATTAAAATATAACATGGACCATTGGAATTTTTTTGCCATGACCATTTGTGCCAATGAGAGCACCACTATCTCTCAATGACTTATTTTGTACAGTCTGCACTAGTTTTAGACAGTGAGCCATATGGTGTATTAAATCAGGCTCATAATCAATCGAGTACTGGTTGTACATACATCTATGCAATGTTATCACCATATTTGCAGTAATATGGATAATCTCTGTTTCTATTTTGTAATTTTAGCACATAACTATAACAATTGAAATATATTGATTTGCATTAAAATGATTTTTCCAACTGGCTACTGTCCTTTACTGTATTTGAATCAGACAGACACTTGGCAAGATAATGTCGTCCAATCTCACTCACATGTCTGAGTAAAGAATAAAGTGTCCACTATTTTGGCAATTAGAATACATTCTAAGTGTGTAAATTAAAGCCCACTCATGTGAAATGCAAAAGACTTTTGTGACTGGAAGCACAAGATTTGAAATACTTGGCCTACTTCTAATCAGTAATGACTTTAGTGCCACAAGGACGTCTGAAGACACTGATCAAGAGCTAATGATACAAAACGCACATGAAACCTAATGTTAGAAAATTGTTGGAATTAGTAGTACCATTATATTCATTTCTGAATGTGTGTGAGCTTTCTGAGGCCATGATGAAATCATTGAAGTTCACTGAGAAATGAAAACTTCCTCAGCATTTTGGATTGCCAGCAGAGTAAGTCCTTTCAGAATTCATTTTAAGTAGTATAAACACAATGGGAGTGTCATGATTAGTTGTGCTTGTGATAAAGTCACCAGTGAAATAGCTATGACAATTAAGAGATTTAAGTATTATTAGACATCCTACAAATCTATGGAGGAAGGAACTACACCTGTTCCATATACTGAAGGATTGATGCCAGAAGAAATATTTGACCTGTGTTTCAGCCAACAGTGAACATAATGTTGATGACCACACAATGAACAAAAATGTTAGGTGGCTCTATCAAACTGGCATCCTCAATTGCTCAACCAACAATGTGAAATATGAGCAGGAGAGTAAAGAAAGGAAGAAGAAAAAAAAGAGGGATGCAAGCTTCCATTCGTGGGGGTGGGGGGGGGGGGGAGGAGAGAGAGAAGAGTGATGTTTTGACCATGTTGTCGTCCATCTCTTAAGTTCAAGAAATAGCTACTAACTATTGTTCAATTCTTCAATTTACATACATGCTTAGAGATACATACCGTCAGTGGCATATTTACATTTTTTTGTGGAGGGGGGGGCGGGGGTTCTATGTCTCATTTTAAAATAGCTCAATTTGAAAAGTTAACATTATTGATCCATTCCAATTTAATGCCCAAAATTATAAAAATAAAGTGTCATTGGCTTACATTTGTTTCATTAGAACACGAATGACATAAGAGTTAAAAAATGAAGTAGTTTTTGCAACAGCACGTAAAATTTATTGTCATCATACACGTAAATGCCCCACGAGAAAATTTTAGAATAGGTCTGCACTAAAAATTTAAAGTACGAAAGGAAGTCAGCGGTCTCTCTGTTTAGCCATATCACTTATCACAGTTTTGGCCACAATCTCTTCTTCTCGATGAATTGTCATCAAGACAAGCTCATTCAGACGTGCCTTGATATGTTTTGTATTCATTCCTTAAGTACATATTGATTCTCTTGAGGGTGGAGAAACTGGCTCATGTGTGGCCATTTTCACCAGTACAGTTGCCAAGAGCTGTAGGAACAAACACATTAGGATATATCTTACAATCATAGAAAGACAAAGCTTCCATTGCATTCTGAGGCAACTGCTCCAGTTGGCTCAGCCATTGATGAAACAGTCCCAACTCAGCTGTTGTTAAATCTACGACTAATAGGTCTGAAGCATAAAATGGGGTTTCGTTAACTCCATCAGTGTTACCTATGTCTTCATTTTTAAGTTCGCAATGTGTCAAGAACCAATCCTGAAGTAAACTAATGAAGGAATCCAGAAAGAGTTTGAGCACACACTTTGTAGTAGTAGTATAATAATAATAATAATAATTCATCAGTATCCTGATTTGCATGATGTGCTTGCTTCGTAGAAATGTGTGGTTGCTCGATTTCAACTCCACTGACTGAAGCTAATTCATGGCTTCTAAGAAAAGCTGGTTGAAAATATAATCAACATTTTTCTCTCATTGCCAGCAGTTCTCTTTTGAGATCCCTGGTAATTTTTATTCTCTCTGCAAAATCTATATCTTGGTGCCGAAATTGATGACAGATGGACTCACCCAGTAAAAGCAGTTGATTATAGCTGACCATAAAGTCAGCATGGCAGGAAGGCAAGAAAATTATTGCTTGGATAAGACCAGGTTAAATACAGGCCATAGGTGGAATAAAATCTATTGCGATTCAGCATCATGGCAGCAAGACAGGTTTGGCGTACAAGTGTTTGTGGACTTTAGAGTCTAAAAAGATAAGTGACTATTACGAACAAATGAACTCTGTCTTCAGATGCTTGGTTTTCCCAAGTTCTTTCTCGCCTTGAGGACCATTGTGTTATTGTACATGATAATGCAGCATACCACTCAAGCAAACTGGGAAAATTCTGAACACAGGCTTCAGTAAATAGAATATTACAGACTGGCATTCGCCCAAAAAATTTCCATTTGAAAATGTTATGAAGTCAAGGAAACTAAACCAGCTTATAATGCCTCTGTTGCAGATGCTATGGCAAGTTCAGTAAACAAAACACTTTTAAGATGATGATGACCACCACCACCACCACCACCACCACCACCACCACCACCACCACCACCACGCTACTGTGAACTGATTACCATTGAACTTGTCTAGGCACAGATAAAGAATTATATTGCAGCAAGGAACAAAACCTTTAAACAGGATGACGTGACAGTACTTCTGGTTGAAGCAGTCTTAGGAGTAATGCCAGTTGTGCAGCAGGAATGTTGTGAAACATGTTAAAAAAACTGAAAAATCAATATTGGACACCAATATTGTGGAAGCCCATGAAGAGAGTTATTAGCATCAACAGTAGCAGTAGTAGCTGCTACTCCTCATCTGACACTTTAGACAAATGATCGTTCTGCCTTTTCTAAAAAAAAAACCTGAGGAGCTCATCTGATAAAATTACTGCCGAGACAACTGGGAGTTACTACGGCCATTTGGTGGTGCAGATAGAATCTGAAATCACCAGTAAAAGCAATGTCATTCCTTTCGGTGGCCCATGTCCAGTGTTGACTGTACCATTGCCAGTACAAATGGCTGTGGTGTTGATTCAGTGCAGAAACACAATAATGGACAGCTTGTCTATGGTACACTGCCACAAATGACAAAATGTTACACATGGAGACTGCTTGTTGCGCAACAGACAATGTGCTGAACGTGGTTCCTGGCATGGCAAAGCAAACCCATCACTGCTATGCACAAAGTATGTCCATTTGTAGTGCAGTGATGAGAAATCGGCCCTCTGTCAGTTGTTCCCTACTGCACACAACACTATCACCAAGTTATCTATATCTATAGTCTCTGTAGGCATTTTTTCTTTCTCAGTCTAACTCTGAGACATGCTTAAAAGGTGCTAACTGTCTTCTAAAAAGCACACTGCAGCTGCTTACACAAGACAACCACATGAGAGAAATTTCACTATACCCATATGGCCATACAGCACTGCATGTGTCACTTATGGCACTTGGTATACACACTTGTGTTACATGCTTATGTTCTGTCCAATCTGGAGCCTTCCTTCAGAACGTCACATTTTGACTAGCAAGCAGTGCATTTCATCACTTCCTTTTCTGACACCACAATAATCCATTTTTGTATTGACACTTTGGACAAACTCCATACATTACTGTATTATAACGTATAAGGCAACTGAACACTTACAAACAACAACAAAAAAATTTAAAAAGTCCATCACAGTCTCACGATAATCCTTCAAGAAATTTTCTACCACAACAATGTTACTCGAGTACAGTTACACCTACATTGAAGGTTACAATGTCGGCCAATTTAATTAATTTAGTGTTTTCTTCATCTGTTGGTATCTAAATTAAGAATACTTTTAGTCCATCCTGTTACTGAGAACTAGGAAAACTAGCAATAGGAGTCTGATTTAAGATCAGTATTTCATTCAAGTAGAAACTGATTTCCACAAGCACATGCATCATCATGTATTTGGACTTACAAAATTCATAGTAAAATGTCTATACAGTACATAGCCTACTTGGCAATACCGTAGGTCCCAATACTAACACCGCTGTCTGCTTTGACACACGACACCATGGGCGAGGAAATACTAAATGGAAAAAGCAGAAAACAATATTCCAAACCACAAAACTTTCCACTACAGACAGTGCATAGTGCTCTACCGACAAGTTTCCACCATGAAAGATCAAGTGTGTAGTGTTTTTAAATTAAACCATATTGATCAGTAAGGTCAATGGGTGAACACAAAATGATCAGTTTGTACTGTAAAAAGTAATGACACATTCATAACAAAAGAAAAATGAGTGTTCACTGACATGGTAAGTCAAACCCAATGGGTGGTATTCCATGCTTAAGTTTACCTGCCTAACTCAATTTTCAATGCCAAGTAAGTACTAGTGCAGTAATGGTAATACTATTATGATATTAAATCATTTAGCCCATATTCAATTTTGTCTTTTCTTCTGATGTACAATAATACCATAATAGACTGGAGAGAACACACAGAAAATATTGTGGGGAAGGCGAACTAAAGGTTACGTTTCATTGGCAGAATGCTTCGAAGATGCACCAACTCCACCAAAGAGACAGCCTATATTACACTTGTGCGTCCTCTCCTGGAGTACTGTTGCCCCTTGTGGGACCCTCACCAGGTGGGACTGACGGAAGATATTGAGAAGGTTCAGAGAAGGGCGGCTCGTTTTGTTTTATCACATTATGGGGGCGAAAGCGTCACGAAAATGTTGCACGAATTGGGGTGGAAATCATTAAAAGAAAGACGTTATTCATTGCGGCGTGATCTGTTTGCGAAGTTTCAATCACCGACTTTTACTTCTGAATATGAAAATATTTTGCTAGCACTCGCCTACTTAGGGAGACATGACCATATCACTAAAATAAGAGAAATCAGATCGAAAATGGAACGCTTTAGGTGTTCTTTCTTTCTGCGTGCTATTAGAGAATGGAACGGTAGAGACAAGTTATGAAAGTGGTTAATGAACCGTCTGCCAGGCACTTAAATGTGATTTGCAGAGTATCAATGTAGATGTAGATTTACCATTTCAATACTATGCAGTACTTCCAGAGATATCTGTAACTCAATATTACTTCACTTCTGAAGAATTACGAAAAGAAAAGAACAAACTATGTGCTTCATTTTTTATTCAAATCTTCTGTCAGTTCATCTCCTCCACCCCCCTCCCCCTCGCTTATGAAAAAATACATCTGCCAATTTTAACATTGCATAACTCTATTGTAAGGTAACCCCCCCCCCCCCCCCAAAGCACAATACAGTGGATGAAAAACATTTATTGTTCCCTATAAGGATGGAGTATCTACCATAAATTAATGTGTCAAAACCTGAATTACTGAACAGCAAGGAACTTTTTACAATTGAAATCTGCTGCTTTCATTACTACTAGCTTCTTGTGCTCTTCATTCTAAATGGTTGATGCAGTTTTCCACCTGGGCAAGCTGCTTGATATTTGTAACTTGCCACCTACATCTGCATAAAACTACTTATTCCAGTGAAATCTTGGGCTATAACCCTTTTTATCTTCCTCCACTGTCAAATTATTTATTGATGCTCAAGAAGTGTAATATCAACCTTTCCCCTCTTTTCACCAAGTTGTGCAAGAATTTTCTCCCATACTCTTAACCTTCAGTCTGTACACCCCGTAACAGTACACAAACCATACACACTGTCCTTAAGACCAGGGTGCTGTTTCTTTCAGCATTTTTACCACCCAATTGTCTTTAAATCCATTTAGTGCACCATTTGTTCTCCCCCCTTCCCCATAGTTTCCTGACACACCTGATATGTAGATTTTCCCCAATTTTACATACCTGCAGATGACTGTGAAAGAAAAAACTGACAACTTGAGGATACACAGGGTACTTTGGACCGAAAAAAATAGAGACATTCAGCGTACTACTCAGTCTTTTTGACTGGAAGCAGAAAGTGCAATTGTTAATTACAGAACTTCAGACAGATGCACAATGAAGAAACGACAGACCTATCTCAACTTGCTGTTCAATGACCTTGAGACTACTGAGGGTAGTGTGTCGAGACACACACTTAAGGGGAGGGGAGAGAATGGGGGCGCTGCAGTCGGAAAGACCAGTGTAGGTGCTACAGGTTAACAAAATGCAATATGCATGACACGTTGACAACTACTGTTGCAATAATTGCAGGCGTAATGGAGGCTTTAGTCCGCGTCACATATGAAGGCAGCCCAGTTTTCAGCCATTCTGCGCATACTGACAGCCAACAATATTCATTCTCTACGTGCATGACCGATCATGAGTTATGCAATGTTTCTCCAGCAGGCTCAACTTTTGGCGCTCTGCCGTAGCTCCTACCCTCCACGCTTCCACTATTGCTCCATTTCTCTGTGCCTTCCTACATGACACCAACTATAAATAAGCAATATGGAGTGTGCTGTGTAACCAAAGGACCTTTTTCCATTAACTTAAAAGTGATTACAAAGATCTTAGTTTCATATAAATTTCTATGGATGTAATTTGTATTTTACTTTTTACCATAAACTACTGTCTACTTATTTTACAGCTTTTTTTCCCCCTGCCATTCATATTTTAGTTTACTTACTTCCTGTTGGCATTTCAATAGATTACTGTCAGAATCAGCCTTCAATTTTTATAAGTTTTTCATAATCATTTACTATTAACATGCAAGAACTCACCTTTAAAAATTACACGATCTATCACATGTTTAACATTTTTTCTGACAGTCAAAGAAAAGTTTCTAATGTACTTAATATGTCTGAAAAAAGTATTTCTAGTTGCGTTTATAAGAAAACACCAATATTTGATTACTTAAAATTGGTAAAATGCCCATTGTATTATTGTGAGCAAAATGCTCACGTGCAAGTCCTCGGGGGTTAAACACTATTGAATCGAACAATGAAGAACCATCCTTTGTTCAGAATAATTTACAATTGCAATACTGGCAATTACATAAACCCAAATCAAGCATAACTGTAAATTTTAACAGCATAAATCTGTATAGAAATGCACGAACTAAAGTGCAAATAAGAATTAATACACATACTTTCAAAATGAAAGTATTATATTAGTCGTGATTACTGTCAAAGGACAGAATGCAGAGGTCAACAAAGTAACTTGTTTGGCACACTGACCCATGAAATTTGTGGGACCTACAGAGAAGCCTTTTATTCCTGTACATTTAGGTAAGCAAATAGTCATTATACAACTAGTATCAAAGAACCTTTATTTAGGCTTAGTCAAGTTTTACTTACAGCCTCCACATAGTGTGCTAATGTTACTGACAAAATGTTCACTTTATGAGGTCAATTTATTTACTGACTGGACAATTTAACACAAGAACCTGTCAGTCATAAAGCAGGGATAGCATTAGTTATTTCATGGCCAACACAAAAGAAAAAGTTATTCCCTCATTCTATGTGCCGGAATTTTCAAAGAGCATTCAAAAGTCATTTCTACTATCAGTACAAGCCAAGGCCATAAGTAAAATTTTACCAGATTAATTTAAATTTGCATATGCTATTCTTCATTTCTAGCCATTTCTTTAGTTAACTAAGTCAGGTATACAGAAATTAACATGTTTCCCTCCTCATTTTAGTCCCAAATTAAAACAAGAACAATTTATGAGATTCTGCCCGAGAAGATGCCACACAGATAGTACTCTGTGTTACTCACACACCTAATTTCTTAATATGCTTGGGAGAAATCAATCTTCATGAAAATTGGTAAAAATATCAGTTCACACTATACCACCCCCATTCTAAATGAACACAGATACAGCACTAGCTTTCAATCAACCTCCCTTGTAGGTGATATGGAGCAGCACATAGTTGTGCTACTTTAACAAAGACACTCCTTTAATACAGATACTGATGGGGTTGATTGAAGCACGAGATACCACCCGTCTGCTTTGACTACAGCATCGGCATGTTGTGTAGTAGGCCACATGGGAACAAGCTGTTACGAGAGCAATTACTTCTACCAAATATACACTGGCATATCAAGAACTTAACCATAGAGCAGGACGAGCATTATTTATTTACGTTATGGTCTCTACAAAAACACTAACCAAGTCAGTCTGTTGTTTGGCTTTATTAGAATATTAACACCTGGACAAATCAGGTGAGGCTGCCAGGATGGGAAGAAAAACAAGCTTCATGATTTAATTACAAACTCTGCAGCTGGATATGACAAATGTGTGTTTTTCCACCATGTTTACCTCCTAGGTCAAAGCCAATGAGTGGTATCACATGCTTCACTGCAGTAATTGGAGATGGCTGTGTAGTGTGTAAGCGTCTAGTTCTCTGGAGTGTGCATTTCTACGACTCGTTGCGATGCCTGTTTAGTGAGCAGCAATCTATCTTGTGGACTTCCCACTGTTTCGGATTATCCTTAATCTCCAACAGGACATTTATCATACACTGACTTAACATTTTACTTAAGTAACACACAAGAAGTAGCGTCTATCAACCCACTTCTAGATTAGATCAAATTAATACTTGTTTAGATCATGAATACCAGATTTCTTAATGATATGTAATGTTGTCTTTTACTAAACTCTCACATTCCAGAACTTCTTTTTGTACTGTATTTTAATTATATTTACGCAATAGACTGGCGAAGAAATTTTATATTTATGGAGCAGCCACAGGATAGTTTGTATGATAAGTATCAAAAATGAAATGGACCTCTGTGGATTAAATAGCCTTCTCAAACAAAAAACAGCATGGCTAGAATAATTATGTTGAGTACTCCTTAAAACATTCCTATGGCTAGTTCATATCAATTCTTTCATCTAGTTTGTAGTTCCGAGAATCTCTCGACAGTCCACGAAAATCGGGTGCTAAATGAAATTTGAACAATTATGGATATATACAAATAGCTGTCAACCTTGCTTTTACATCACTTGATTACTCAAACTGAATATTGAATTAATTCAATGATACACAGGTGATGTTACAATAAAAACATAGTAAGTAAACTAAGCTAAATATTTTACCGTAGCAAAGCAATTTAAAGTGAACCTATTATTAGGGTCATCTTATTAAAAAAGTATACAGTAACATTTGACAAAAAAGTAAATACTTCAGTCTGACCTGTAGCTCCAGAATACTTTTGATCGGTTAGAGTATCAGATTTATTTTTTGAACCAGAAATAGTGGAATGTTCTAGGTCTGGGATCATTGTGCAAGAACCGTTTTCATTAAGCTGAAATCCAGTTCTACACATGCAAATGCCTTCGGCCGGGCCGGTGCCTATTAGTGCACACATTTCATTCTGCTCGCACTTGAATGGTACGTGCACATCGCAAGTTTTTCCTGAAAATTACAGGTTTTAGTTTTAGACAAAACAAGAACATGGGATTTCCCCTTTATGCGATGGCAACATGCATAACTGATAGACTAATGATCTAATTATTCCATTGTTTTATGAATTACACCACCTATTAACGCAAATAAACACATTCCCATTGTTGAAAACACACAGAAGCGGACAGAGGAGAAGGTATTTTACCTTCACATAAAACTCCATCAAAACACGCAGACAGCAACACAACAACAAATAATTTTCCAAGAGACGTCATAATGACATTTATCGACATCATTATTCTTCCTTCATTAAAATATTCGAATACGGTCAAAGTACATTGCACAGCTGACACGAAACATAAAAAGTCAACGCGTTGAACAGTTCCTTCTAGTTCTTTCACTCAGTCAGTCACATTTTACTGCCGAAGCAAACGTCAACCACTTCACTGAGTTCACTCAGTCCACCGCAGCAACCATCAGTACGTCTATAACTAATCGGCGCAGTACTGTCAGTGTCAACAGCAATCGCTCTTATCGCAGTGCATAAAATACATATATCCATTGTATCGATACATCGATACGTTTGCCGAGAAATGTCAGTGTCAAAAATTCCTCGTTGTAGTAATGGATACTGCTAACACCAAGTTAGTGCATATTCTCCAGCGGTTTTTACGTTCATCACTCACCAGTTCTGACCACTAGATGTTGTTGATTGCAGTCAGCACGGCCAGTCGCATCTTTATCATTTTACTGGAGTACACAATATCGACTTCATTTCAGCGATGCCGCCCTCTCTGTTAACTCCTTGATTCCAAACGACTTATAATTAATCACAAGGAAACAGTAAAGTATCTCGATGTTCCTGAGACAGATATGTTGCGCAGTTCGTAAAATACAAATCACTAGACAATCCTATATAAATTTGTGGGCGATAAGCAGTAATTGCAGAACATAACTGTTCGTTTTACTCATTAAAAAGGCTGATTCTACACTTTAATTCCAGTAGCGTTTCTAAACCGATGTAGAATATAATTCAATAGATAAGCTTAATATCAGTAGCTGTCAGGAGATACCTTTTTCTTTTAGGTTAGATTTAGGATGCAGGCACCCTCCTACAAAAGTTGTTAAAATAACTGAAGAATCCCACAAAATACTTTAAAATGCACAAAAGCCTTAACTTAGTTTATGTGCGCAGCATAATGGAGAAATAAGTAATGTTAGATGAGCTTCTGGTCTGTTTGGAAACTATTAGGAGCTCTAAAAAATACTATAGTCATCCTGCCCCTATCAGAGCACACCTCTGGGCTCTGACCATAGATAGATATCTATGGTCGAAGGAGCACACACAAACATACTGTCTGTAGGTGCACCACATTTATTTATTTCGTGTTTCGTTGATCCATGCCGTGAATATATCACATGATAGGGATCATGTCAGTTTTACAAAATTGGTTTTGGTTGCAAATTGTGCTATTTTGTAGTCCTATTACAGACAAATTTTATATAAAATTAATAATTGTAAATAAATATTAGAACTATTATAGGAAAACAAAATGTCTATAACATAAGCATACAGGACAACAACATAAATCTGTGAATATATTTGATGGTTTCAGTTACAAGAACACTATACATTGAGCCTGCTGGAGAAACATTGCGTAACTCACGGTCAGTCATGCACCTAGAGAATGAGTATTATTGGCTGCCAGTATGTGCAGAATGGCTGAAAACTGGGCCGCCTTCATGTGACGCGCACTACAGCCTCCACTACACCTGCAATTATTGCAACAGTAGTTGCCAACGTGTCGTGCATATTGCATTTTGTTAACCTGTAGCACATACACTGATCTTTTGGACTGGGGCGCCCCCATTCTCTCCCCTCCCCTTCTGAGTGTGTCTCGGCACTCTACCCTCCTCAGTAGTCTCAAGGCCATTGAAGAGGAAGTTGAGGTAGGTCAAAGTCTTTTCTTCATTGTGCATCTGTCTGAAGTAACTCTATAAAGTGACCATTTTAGTAGAAACTGCCTTGTATTCCTTTTAAATGAGTTTATTATCAATTCTTAATTTCAAAAGAGAGGGCATTGAAAATTTTGGAGTCACTGGAATGTACGCCCTTCTGTACCATACTGAGATTTGCTTGCTTATAGTGGCTATCATCTTTCCATCTAGTATAATTAATATGATACACAGTAATATAGTGAAATAGGAGCTTGTGTTTCCTTATGAATCACATGAGTGAGAATATGTATTGTGAAATGGTCGTTAGGATTTTTATTTCCTTAAAAAGATTTCTCATGAGGTTCTAGGATGAACTTCACTCATAATTCTTATGGCTCTGTTTTTTTTTTTTGTTTTTTTGTTTTTTTTTTTTTTTTTTTGCACACAGGAGTTTCTTAATTAGTGGCTGATTCCTCAAAAATATTATTCCATATGCCACAATGGCATGAAAATAACTATAATTAACTACTCACATGGTTTCTATGTTTCTATAAGAACAAATTATGTGTAAAGCATGGGTTGTAGAGGTCAGTCTTTTGCACAGATGCAGGATGTGGTTTGACCACTTTAGTTTCTTAGCAATATATAATCTCGGATATTTTCAAGTATCAACCCTAGTATCTGTTGCTCGCCTAATTTTACTTCCATTTCCTCATCCTCAGGGGTTTTGTGAAACCGAATGCAATTTGTTTTACTAAAATTAACCAAAAGACCATTTATGATAAACCAGTTCACTATATCTGTAAAAACCTTATTAGCTGACACCTCACGTTTGTCTATTCAAATATGTAAAAGTAGTTTGGTGTCATCGTCGAAAATGGTGACACTACAAGTTTCTGTGGAAAGACACAGATCATTTATAAAGGAAATAAAAAGTAGGGGAGCCAGAAATACGACCTGAGGCACACCACATGAAATGGTACCCCATGATGATGATACACCATATAGACTATATAGTACAACTTTCTGTTTGAATGGTACGATTGAGGCCACTTTCCTGTTGCACTACTTACACTGAGGTATGGAGCTTTGTGTAAAGTATATTGTGACACACAGTCAAACGTCTTTCTTAGGTCACAAACTATACCAACATCCTTCATTTTTTTAATTAATGGAATCCAAAATATTGGCAGCAAATGCAAATATTGCATCTTTACCCCTCTAAAATCCTAACTGATGTTTGGTGACAATGTTAAGTTCACTATGATGCTTAACAATCCTGGCATGAATTAATTTTTCAAAAACTTTGGAAAAAGTGTCAAAAGTGAGACTGACCACTAGCAGCAGCATCGCACTTGTCCCCATTCCTATACAATGGTTTTACAACTGCTTACTTAAGCCTTTCAAGAAGTATTCCTTGCTTAAGTGACACATAAAAATGTGGCGAAGGACTTTGGTTAATTCTGTGTGTCAGTATTTTAATAACTTGCTAGATATGTTTTCGACATCAGTAGAATTTTTACTTTTTTTAGGAATTTTAAAACACTTTCAGTTTCCTGAACAGTGACTGTTGTTACTTCGATCTGTTTCACTGTGCTAGGTAAATTTACTTGCAGAAAAATCATGGTATCATTTAAGGAGCCTTTCAACCCTACTTTTTCAGTTAATGTTAAAAAAAATGTTAAAAGTATCTGCAACTGCTTTTGGATCAGTAACCATGTATCTGACACACTTTTTATTTGAATATTTTCAGTACTAACTGCACTCTTTCCCGTTTCTTTCTTTACAAAATTCCATATAGTTTTTATTTTATTGTTTAAGCTATCAATGTCTGCCTTCAAAAATATATTCTTCGATATCTGCATGGTCTTGTTTGGAATATTGTTGTAATTTTTGTAGTGTCTAATCGTAATGGGATTATTTGTCCTCTTGTTTGTTACATATAGCTCCCTTTTTGTTTTAGAAGGAATTTTGATGCTGTTAGTTATCCGGGATCTGTTTCCTGAATTAACCAGCTTTTCCCTCACTAAATTTTTAGGCAATTACTCTTCAGACAGACTTCTAAACACATTGCTAAATCTATTAAATTTAGAGTCATCATCGACATCTGCATAAACAGGAGACCAGTTAACAAGTCGTAGTTGCTGAGTGAAGCTTTCCATCATATACCTGTTTATAATCCTAATGTATTTCCAAATGAAACTTATTTTTCTTTGTATATTTATTTGGTGAATGGTGAGGAACTATCCCCCATGATCAGAAAGTCCATTAATAATGCAGTTAACAGTAGATTGATTATATGTATCCTTATTTATTAATATGTTATCTATTAAAGTACTGGAACTAGCTGTCATTCTAGTTGTAGGGGCCACCAGTTATACTACATTTGAAGAGTACATCAGGAGTTGGACTGTTTTGTTTCTATTTTCTGTTAAGAAGTGCACGTTTAAACCATCTATTGCAGGGAAAGATTTAGTTTTTCCACTTAGATGTGATGAGTGATTGAAAGTTCTCAGAAAAATATTCTGATTTCCAGCAGGTGTGTTATAAATAGTCAGCATAATAATTGTTGGACTATCTATTGTTACCTCAATGTCACACACCTCAAAATGTTGTTCAGTACAGTATATGCATAATTGTAGAGCTTTGTACATTACATTACTTTTAACAAATATTACACTTCCACCTTTTTCTGTACTAGATCTACGAAAAGTGCAGCTATAGAAAAGATTTAGATCTGTAACATGTGGATTCCATTCATGATGTGATGTTCAGAGAAATACAGTACATTTGATTCAGTTTCACATTTTTCATCTTTTAGATGTATTAGATATTGGTCTGTTTTATGCTTGCGACTACATTTATTTTAATGTAATACCGGTATAGACAAAGTCGCAGTCTTGTTCTCTTTTCTATTTGTATGACTATGTGGAGCAATTTTATTCAGTGCTGTTGTTGTGTTTCAGGTGTAGAAGGCTTGTTTTGAATACACTAGAGCCATGTTTCATGGGATATGGACTGATTTTTCTCTCGTGTGACTGACTATAAACAACGCTATAGCTGTTTCTTTTTGTTGAATATGGGATGAGCTGGTATTTTTGCTGCTTGTGGGGATCTTTCAGCTGTTTGTTTGGGTACCGCCATTGATGACACTGCTACTTTCGTTGATATTGCTGTTTATGCTGCTAATGTTGGTCCCATACATGGTCATGTTTCAGCTATTTGCTCAGAGTAGACGTTAAGGGGCTGATGCATTCATCTAAGAAAGAGTATATTTTCTCTTTTGGCGTTTGCTCTTCGAGAACATTGTAGAAGACACGTTGAAATGCAAATCATGACAATATACTGTTTTAAGGAAAATGCTACATTACAGATTTGTCATTACTGCTTCGCTTTGGTACATTAAATGTCAGTTACAAGAAAATGTCAATAAATAATGAAAGAACCATTAAGGGCTAAGTAGAATGTATATGAATTTAAAAAGTAGTTTATATAATAGTTCTACCATTCTGGTCTTGTGGTTAGTGTGGAAGGCTGTGATAGTCGGTGGGATGACCTTTTTACATTCAAATCCTGTTAAACCTATTCTTTTTATATTTGTAACAAAATAGAGGATGAGGATATTAATTTATTGCAGGTCTGTTTTACAATATTCGGTAGTTTTGTCCTTATTTGTTACGATATATGAGAGTAAATCTAAAAGGGGAGTTTAAGTTGCTGTGACTGAATGATATTTATAATCTTCCTTCTCACATAGACGTAGTTGGCTGCCTATTTCGAATATGCGGCTATTTCTCATTGTTTACTTGCATAGAAACCAAAGAAAAGTTTAAATTACCAAAAGACCTTAAATTAATAACTTGGCAGTGACGTTTATATTCTAACCTTTCACAAATAGTTGCCTGCTTATTCATGAAAATGTTCCGATTTGCAAGTGTGTAATTGCATAGGAACCTAAACAAACTGCTCTAATTATTATGACTGAAATGAGTAGCCTACCATTGTCATTTATGTTCTTGTAAGTTGTAGTAATCTAGTCTGTTCAGTCATTGAGCAATGATGTGGATTCATTAATGAATTGGTAAATTCTGGGGGATCACAGTCACATAGATTTTTCAAGGGCATTAGACTGCCACCAATTATTTTTTAATTTACTATTATATTTTGATCATATAAGCAAATTCATGTGTCACCAAAACAATTTAAAATAGTGTGACATCAAATCACCATACATTTAGTTTCATAAAACTAGTTGTCCAGTTCCATAACTGAGGATAAATCGAAAATGTACCCTACTTTCAGTGCATAGCAACCAAACATAATGGAAAAGTAAAATTTATTTGATCCTAAACATACTGGTATGGCTATGTTTTGTTTTCATTCACAAGAAATATCATTACGATTTACAGTAACAAAACTCGAAACCATGATTTTAAATTAAAATATAACTGTTCACAGTCAAATGTGTAACATTCCCTTAAAAATATTGTTGGCCGTTATTTTCAAATATGTAGGGATTTCCGAGTTAGTTGTTAAACAAGTACTTAAGAGAACAACTTTGAGTGACACGAATTGCAACAAATCACATTCGTCCACATCACAAATCTTAGTCTGTCTGTTTATGAATAAGTTGTTGTCGAGGTAGCACAATAAGCTTGAAATTCTAGCTCGTTGAGGTAGCGCCAACAACGATATTAAATTTCATAGAGGGGCTAACACACGAGTTACAGCGCACTCTGTGGCAACCTGTGTAAACTCGGCCGCAATATTTTTGGTGGTCAGTATATTTGAGGTAGTCTATCATATGATGTTGTTGAGCTTGAAGTGTTGGATTTAGTATATGTTGTATTTAGTGTGTATTGCCTGTACAATTCGTGCTTCTGAAATATGCCTAAAGTGCGTTCAGCATTTAAATGCAGAAATTGAAGTGATAAAACAAGTACTTTGTGCAAGAAATCCAAATGTTTTACCTTGTTTGGCCTCAGTCTGTCTATAATCGAAAGAAATTCCTTACTAATGGCACTTGGCTGCCTAAAGAGTGAAGCTTCAGATAACCTATCCAGAAATTCCCTTGAAGTATGCAGCATAAAAAACGCTGGGTTTTATACCGAGTGTTGGTGTGATTTTGAGATATTTCGTCTTCTTTCGCTCTTGTGATTAATGAAACCACACTTTTGAGTGTGTACACCTACTTATTTTCATTCGTTTTTGACAATACTTGATCGAGCTTGGTTGACATGCAACTAGTGCAAAATGTGGAAGCAGTAGTAACAGCCAGAATTTTTTCACTTGTATATGTCTGTGGTCTTTGAAACAAATATGTACTTATTTCAGCGTGGCAACAACGAAAGTAATTAATGATACTTTATTTCGGTGTGGAATGCTTTCGTAACAGCTGACCCAGGCGCATTTTTATTGCAATATTTTGTTGTCACTTTCGTCTTTGTACTCAAATTTCGTCCACCAAAGTTTGTTTGCAATCCCTTTAACAGCAATTTTACAAGCTTTTAGAGTTAATAGGTTTAGTAAAGCCAAGATAAGTGTACACTAGCCTTTATGAAAGCAGTTGTCACACCACATTAACAGCAGATGAAAGTCAATGGTCAAGATTGTTCGACATAACAATTACTGTTCACTGTATGTTTGGCAGCTCGTTTAGACCATATACTTGCATTAAAATCAACACAAATATTTTGAAGCGACATTTCTGTTGTTATTGCAAACTTCAGCTAACTGTTACATGCCGAACTAGAACTGTAATACTGACAGGCTCGTCATTTTTCGTTACAGCATTTTTAGGAAATTTACTAAGAGGTTCGTCAATTCGCAGCTTTGAAAGAGTTTGACAGAACTTTAAGAATATTTGTATCTAATAGTCAAACTTTATTTAAAACGTGGAACGGTAAATAGGTAAAATTCTCGAGTGGGTGTGGCATACCAGCTGGCAGCCGATACCCCAAATAACGTGGCGAATGCCAGTTCAATTTGCCTCAGACGTGGCGGAGCTATTGCCACCTTAAGCTCTTTCTAAACGGAAAGTGAGAGCTTAAGAGATTACCGATGATGCACCGTTCTCGCCGGCCGCGTACAATGTAGACGCGTCCACTTGCACAAGATGCACGCATACGATCGCTAGTAGACGGAATAGGATGGATTCAATTCCACGCATATGGAAATGCTTCGCGCATGTGCAGACGACTGAATGGGGAACCCAGCTCACAACCGAAGCCAAGTCGCGAATATGTTTGAGAATGTGTACTTGTCTCCTGCAGAGGAACATAGTTTTCTGACTCAGTCGTACGTATTTTAGGAGATGATACTATAGAGGAATTGCATAAAAAATTTCATGTAACATGTCTAAAATTTTATTGAATACAGAGAAATAGCTGTTAATATGAAAGCCAAACAAACTTAGAGCAAATGTAAATCAAGACGTTTTCATTGATTTATTCGTCGGTTCTTGGTAGTATGACATCACACTAACTTGAAAGTAGAATTTTGTAAATGTTCTACAGTTCATTTCCACTTAGTTACCCGGTTTTCGGCTTAATAGGACAAATTTAGACTTTATACTACCTCAAAAACCCGTTATTTAAATACAGTCAGTATATTGATCTACCAAGAACTAACGAAAGAATCAGTCAAAATATCCAAATTTGCATGTGCTTTAAGTTTGTTTTACATAACAAGAGCTGTATCTCTGTACAACAAAAAAAAAAAGAAAGAAAGAAAAAAAACACTGGACCCACCTTGTATGACATTTTAACTGCAAATCGTCTTTATTTCTATCTTCTAAAATATTTGATATTTTTCCTTAAACAAGCTGTAGTTAATTTGAAATATTTGTTTTTGGTGAGCATTATTTGAAGCTTTATCATGGTGAAATGTCTATGTATAGACATCTGAGCTTGTTCATCATATACATAGGCACCTCAAACCGCAGGGGCTGGAAGCATGTAATTGCATTTTATAATGAGGACGTTAACACATGTGAGCGACATAGTTACGCATGAACTGCATGAAAACAATTAGTTTCACAGTGGCAGTCCAAAACACAAATGTTTTCATCACAATATATCTTACAGTTTCGAAAAGTGATCTTAACTCGTAGATTCATTTGCTGTAAATTGACAACAAATCAAGCAGACACGTGAAGCAGACGTTTCAATAAATGCATACTGTTTGAATGCTTCTTTGAGTTCGACTGTCTACCACAATGAGCGCTGCAGCTTCCAACGACTTTCTTGTGTGTGTGTGTGTGTGTGTGTGTGTGTGTGTGTTTCACGTCTCATATAGAAAGGGCTTTAGAGTATATCTACTCTAAGATCGCCACCAATGAGCTATATAAACAGTAGGCGTTAGGGGCTGAGGCATTCTTCCTGAAAAGAGGTGTATATTTCCCCTGAAGATCTTTGGCATAGAAGTTCTTTACGCCATGATTGGCGCTACCTCGATCACAACATATTCGTAAATTAACAGACAACGATTTGTAATGTGGATGAATATTACTTGTTGCAGCTAGTTTCACTTACTGTTAGTCTATTAGGTACTTGTTTAACAACTAACTCGGAAATCGCTACATACTTTAAAATAGACAGTTAACAATATTTATGAAGGGAATGTTAGACATTTGACTGAACAGTTGTGTTTTAATTCACGGATTTCGGGTTTTGATACTGTAAGGGGTAATTCTACTTTATGTGAACGAAATCAAAACATGGTCATGCCAGTTTGTACAGCATCAAATAAATTGTACTTTTTTCCATTATGTGTGGTAGTTTTGCACTGACACATTACATATTCGATGTGTGCTCAGTTTTGGAATTTGACTACCGATTTTATAAAACTAATTGAATGTTGATTTGATGTCACACAATTTTAAATTATTTTGGTGATATGAAATTACTTACGTGATCCAAATCATCATTGTGAATTAAAAAATAATTGATGACAGTCTAATGTCCTAAAATTATATGTGATTGTGGTCTCCTACAATTTACCAATTCATTAATAAAGACACATCATTGGTCATTCATGACTGGACAGACTGCGTCAGTTTTACTGTGTTACATAGGTAACTATTAGTTGGAAGAATGTAAATGTCGATGGTTCTTATTTCAGTCAAATTAGTTAGAGCAGTTTGTTTAGGTTCCTGACCAATTGCAAATCAGAACATGTTCATGAATAAGCAGCCAAGTATTTGTGAAATCGCCGCATATTCAAAATAGGCAGCCAACTATGTCTATGTGAGAAGGAAGATTATAAATATCATTCCTACTCGCTTCAGTCACAGAAATTTAAACTCTCCTGTTAGCTTCCTGCACATTTTCACTCTCATATATATTGTAGCAGATACGCAAAAAAAGTAGTGAGCCCTGTAAAATAGACTTGTAATAAATTAATATTCTCGTTCTCTATTCGATTACAAAGGGCCTGTATAAAAAAATTAGCTTTAACAGGATTCGAACCCAAAAAGTTTCTTAGTCATACAATCACAGCCTAGCACCCTACCACAAGACTAGACTGGTTACACTCTATGAAAACTACTTTTTTAATTCATATACCTTCTGCTTAGAGCTTTTATAGTTCTTTATTAATTTATTGATATTCGCTGGTAATTGACATTTAATATACCAAAGCGAAGCATTTGTGACAAATCTGTAATGTACCATTTCTGTTAAAACAGTATCTTGTCATGATTTGCAATTCAACATTTGGTCTGCAAAGTTATCAAAGACCAAAGGCCAATATCGGAAATATACTCCTCTTTCTGAGAGGACTGCATCAGCCCCATGAGTTCTTATATCCTAAGCAAAATTTTCTTTCCCTTCAATGAATTTCGATGTCACATTAGCCAATGAACGACGACCTGGAAAGTGACGTCGAAACGATATTCACTTGTTCCTTCCATGTCACAGACGCCATCTTGATTTGCTGTATATATCGTAGTTTCGGTTTTATTACTCTCAGTAGACCGCTTCAGGGCAACAGCGAATTCAAGTTGAATCACAAAATCATCTCAGGGTCAATTATAACTAAATGTAAATAAAATCATATGAACAGTGAGAAAGAAACCTGTGAGAACAACAGCATATAATACAATAGATTTAGCACTGTGTGTAAAGTGTTCATAGAGTAATGGTTAGGATGGTGGATTGCAGAGCAAGAGGTTTTGATTTCAAAACTCGCCCCCCAACATAAATAATTTTTTTTAAATCTTATCGTTTGTAAAACATTGTAGGGACTATTTATCTACAGTGATTCGTGGGATTTTCTTATTCATATAACAGTAGTATGTTATCCAGTCCCCTATGTTACTTGTGACGAGATCTAAAAAAAATTGTCAGATAGCTTAATCAGCTTCATTTGAAGATATGTCATGTAGCCAAGCAGGAGACATGGAACCTCTTTATTACCTATTGCAAATCATGATTTTAGTCATTCAGAGAGCAGTAGGCCTATTCAGTTTGACCATGAGTATGTGCCAGAATACGAAATGCTGACATTATATTCTGAAAAAGTAGTAGAATATATTTCTGGAAGCATCATTAGGCAAATGAATAAATAAATTAACTGTTTAGACTGCTTGGAAGTTCTCCTTGCTCCTAAAAATGAGAGTAAAACAAGATTAATCGGAGTAAAAGGTATAAAAGACAGTCTGCTCAATCTCTCTAAAGATGTTGTAAAAGTTTTTGAAGTGACAGAAAGTGTTCTGAGGAATCATGAAACATGATTAGGCAAGAAAATTTTTCTTTTGCATATGTATGTAGATGTATTTAGAATGTTGGGAAAGCCGGCCGCAGTGGCTGAGGGGACTGAGGCGCTCCAGTCATGGTCTGCACGACCACTATGGTCAAGAGTTCGAATCCCCCCTCGGGCATGGATATTTGTGCCGTCCTTAGGATAAGCTAGTTGATAAGTAGTTTGTAAGTTTAGGGACTGATGACCCCGTAGTGAAGTCCCATAAGCTATACAAACATTTGAACATTTTGAATGTTGGGAAACAGACCTACTTAATTTACCAACTATGAGCGCTTAATGGTATTCTTGGACTTTCGGGAGCTATCTCATTACCCCAGCCTAATAAAGCTGTTATTAAAACATTACTTCAGTTGTAGAATACAGCATTTATGTAAAGCCAAATCTGTGGAGGAAAGAGGTAACCAGATTAAGCAAATGTACATGAAATTAATATTGTTTAAACAATAGTGAAGAGGCATGTTTTTATATCGATGAGACGATGTTTAGCCAATGTGACATTTTTAATTACACTTTCCGATTTGTCTACCACACACTTGTCTGTCATTTATCCTTTATCCATAATAGCTAGGCTATAAAAATAATAATAAGCAGATAGATAATAGTTTGTTAAGTCATTGCACAAAGTGAAAGTGATATGATTTAGTGCTATACCAGATGACTGGTTACACCTACATGACGTTATTAAACATGGCTGCCGAGCTTTCAATTTGCTTCAAGTATGGTAGCACCGTAGCCAGTCTATGTTGTTTATGTAGGTCGTTGATCGCCAGTCTATGAAATTTAAGCTCATTGGGCGCCAATCATGGAAAAAAGAACTGCTGCACCAAAGATCTTCAGCAGAAATATACACCTCTTTCCGTGAGGAATGAATCAGCCCCTAACGTCTGCTTTTGCTCAGGAACTGCTTCTGATGTCATACTTACTTTTGTTGATGCTGCTGTTTCTGCTGCTGATGCTGCTCCCATGGATACATTAATGTTATTGATTTTCTCTCTTCTGACTATCATGTCATTCACCACATTACACAAAAGGCTTTCCCCCTTATTTTTCCTATTTCCCTTTCAAGGACACTGCATTTTCCAAATACAGAGCACATTTGTTTTATTTTAACGTTGATTTCTTAGTTCACACATGATTGATACATTGTCACGCCTGTGTGGTAATGTTGCAGTGGTACTATTTTACTGCTCATTATGATCTAGGAACTGGTTTAGTTCTACTAGGTAAGTATTCGCTTGGTTTTTTGCAACATCGTTTGCACCTACAATGCATACCACATACTAATTTTTGCTTATAATTTTATCGTTTAAACTGACATTGATAATGTATTTTACTTTGCTCCTGTTTAACAATACCTGCAGCATTGAATTTCCTGTCTTTTTTGAATTGTCTTGTTTACGTTTTTTCCATGCCTGTCTATTAAGAATAATATACTACTTTCATTTCTGTACTTCACGTTTTTGCTAATAGTGTCTCTCACCATCACTTTTTTTTAGCACTGATTTTCGGTCTTGTTTCACTGTCCCAGCAACGCTGTTGGTTTAAAAGTTTATTTTCACTTGCTAATCCGGCATTAAATCAGTCGTTTCATTCACAGAAATAACCGCAAGGTTAGAGAAGTCAAATATAAAGATTACACTTTAGCATAATCCTCATGCAGCACTAATATGGAAAAAAGTAAGAGTTATTTATCAATATATAACAACTTCATAAATATACAAAATGGAAAGAACCATCAGACATTAAGTTCAGTCGATTACTTAGTGATCAGCACATAGAAGTGTGTGCTTATGAATTTAATCCAGTTTTAATTGTAATTGTATACAGACACCCACTGGGAAATTTTGTACTGTTTGTGACGAATCTAGATTTATTACTATTTGTCATAGAACAGCAAGCAGTTAATAGTCTGTTGTTATTTCAAGGTAAAAGTATTCTGATAGATTGGAAAATGATCTGGAAACCTTATTTGGACTCTACAATTTGATCTAAGTAATACACTTTACAGCAGGTGTGAAAAAAGAGTAAGGTGAAAAGGTAGAGCAGAAATTAGTCCGAAGATTGTTCTGAACATCAACACCATGGTTGATATTTAGGTATGCTCTTGTCTTCCTCCAACATCGACATTTGATGTGTCTAAGCCAGTCAGTTATAGGAGAACCTACAATTTCATGTGTGTTCTGCACCATGGAGCAATTCGCCATATTTGTATATTAACAACAGTACCAGAGGAGAATGAAGTGAAACTCACACACAAAATCCTATTGAGGATCACACTTGAGACATTTGGATTTGTAGTCTAACACTCTACCACTACACCACCAAGTCATATATAATGACAGTAAGCCCTAATAATGTTTTACTTAAAGTAGCTCAAATCAAAAAAATAATTATAGATTCAGACATAAATGCTTTATCTAGTCAAGTTGCACAGTTTATATGGATAAGTAGGTTAGTGGCATACAGCATGGCTCCTTCTCAGCAGAAAACCGTTAGAATAATAAATTCCTCAACAAAATATGTTTTAATATTTGGCAGTTTATAAGAGATAAGCTGGCATGAAATTGATAATGAACCAAATGCTGATATGAAATTTAATCTCTTCCATGATATATTCATATTATTATATGAAAGTAGCTTTCCACTTCAGTAATAAGGAAGGACATTAAACAGTTGTGTAAAAAACCTGAGAAATTAAAACTAGAGTAATATAAGACCTCGTGAAAGAAAAAAGGAAGTGAGGTCCTTGTCAGCTGCCAATAACAAGTAGAGATCCTGCTACATACGGAATACTAAGAAAAGGAATTAAAATTGGAGAAAACACATATTTTGTCACAAATCAGTAACTCCAACAATTAACTGAAGGCTGTAAGGAATGTAGTGCAATGATATACAGGGCACCTATCACATGACATGATATCATATCTGTCGAAATGGAAGGGCAATAATTGTTGAGTGACATGTAGTAAATATGTTCAACAATCATTTCAAACCTGAGGGGGAAACTGTGAATACAAACAGTTAAACGAAAAAATCAAAACAGGATTTTGAAATAAGCTTGCCAATAAAGATCGCTCATTTGAATGTATCACCAACCTCTCAATCTTAAATTAAGAAACTTTTGTATTATCTAAAAAAAATTAAAGTTCGCTTGGAATCCATGGTTATTCCAACAGAGCATTAGGACCTATTCCGTATGTAATGTATCACTAACACAAGACGCTTACTAAAAAAAAAAAAATGTTCAAATGTCTGTAAATCTATCGGACCAAACTGCATGGTCATCAGTCCGTAGCTTACAAACTACTTAAACCTAGGTAAACTAAACTACGGACAAACACAAACACACCCATGCCACAGGGAGGACTCGAACCTCCACGGCGAGCAACCGCGCGCCCCGCAGCGAGGTGCTTTAGACCGCTCGGCTACTCCACCGTGGCAAGACTGGACTGTGGCATAGTTTAACCTCTCTGTAAGAGTGGTGATAGTAGAGATATCAGAAACCACTGACTTGTTTCACTGCTGAGATCATTTTCCAAATTTTTAAGAATTACATGTATTCTACTACACTTTTTAATAGGAGTAATAATTGTATCGTTAGTAAATCAGAGTTTGAAAGTCAGAAGACTTGCTCTACTGAGTAGCACATTTACTCGCCAAATCTTACAAGCATAAAATTACAAGATAACACTCAAGCCCTTTTTAACGAAGGTGAACAAGATGGATAATAGTCTACTGAAGCGCTCCTAGCGTACTAGCCCTGAACTACAAACTCAAGCAAGATCTTGTGGCAGCGTGTTTAGACGATAAACGTAATCGAACAGTAATACCCGATGTTGAAAGTGAGGTTATAAAAGCCGATTTGTTATGTAGGAAGTCATAATTTAATACTGGAATTGAGGAAACAACGCTAAATGTTATCGACGGCCAAAGAAAACCTTGCAATCGATGTTTTTGGTGAACTTAGTGTGGTAAAGTTCTGGGTAGTGAAACAACATTTCAAAACATTCACATCTATTTTCAAGCGAAAAAAATTAACTTATGAACACATCAAGCAATATTTATAAGAGCGTTAATAGAACTTCTTTACTTTATCTACTACGATTTGCCCAATGACATTGTTAATTACGTCATGCACAACTGAATTTTTGTCTTTCATTTGGACTGACTTTTTCATTTAAAATGCTATTTAATGAAATTGCATCATCAAATTACATCTTATTCAAATAAACAATTGGTTTCAGTCTTTTCTGTTACGATATTGCAAATCATAAACCATTTTTCGGTTTCAGATGTACGACCTCGCTTTTCGGTGGACAATAATTGAGATAAATATTTAAGTCGTCATGAAGCATTTGCAATTTACCGCTAAACCAAAGTATAATAATAAACTAAAGATTAATCACACAATTTTGTGTGCAAACCGTGTAATTGTCGACTACAGCATGAAAATCGCGTGACGAAAATAGGTTAACTTCCGATGTCAGCAGATGACCGTTCAATCAAAACAATCTTCTTGAGGAAGTTTAACGTGACGTTCACGTTAGGTGACGGTCTGGTGACGGACAGTGTGAATGCCGTCATTAGAAATACATTTTGTAATACATTCTGATCATAAACTTCACATAACGCAAAATATACGTAAATACGAAGGAAAATGGCGGACTAACTTGAGCGGCGACCGCAGCAGACAGCTGCTAGCTCGCGCATGCGCAGTGAACCCACTAGTACCGAATGTAGAACTCGTCCTATTGCTTTATCGCTATAATTATCGCGTTTCGATACTAGCACGATCATACTAGTGCAGCCGTTCAAACGACTGACGGTCGCCATTAACGCAACTTGTTAGCAATCTATTAAAAGTTCGTTGATCGTTTAAAACGGGCTTCAGTGGAATTTCATGCGAAGTATCAGAGGCATTTTACTGTGTGAATCACCATATTTGCAAAAATAATAGGTCGTTTTAATGAAATGATGGTACATCCAACCAGAGGATAATGTTCTGTTCTATCTAACCATAAGATGTCAGAAGTTGCACTTACTAACTTCAGCCATGGTAATCAAGGCCAGATTGTTATGATTGTGGAGAAATCACATATTTGATTCCCCAAAGGTCAACATGAGATCTGCTATGCTTCATCATATATGTGTAGACAATCTTCCATCTAGTATACAACAAGAAGTTAGTTCTTTTTGCCCATAATCCCAAAATAGTTATCAGTCCAACCACACATATTGCAACAGAAGAAATACTAATAATGTTTCTATATGTGTCGCTGATTCGTTTTATTCAAATGGACTCTCAAAAGACATAATATATTAATTTCTACACATCTATAGGTATTTAAGGCAGAGAAACCTCCAAAACATGCCAAGGAGGAAAAAACTAAGATGAAAATTCAGAAATTCTATGTGACCCTATTTATGACATTTTAAACATGAAAATATGATACTAAGATTTCCTAAAATAACTTAGTTCAGCCCCATTATCATGTCACATCATCAAAAATTGTGGATGACACAAATCAGTCCTCAAACGTTTCCTGTAAGAATTGTATGTAGTGCTCAACTATAATAATCTTGTAAGACATTTATGGGGTCAGACATCTTGATTGCTGCTACATGGTATAATTTTTTCCTCTTGAAGTCTGTTGTAAACAATCCACTGTAATACAACAGGAACAATGATGTACATATTTATAATACCAGATAAAAATTAAATTCATTAATCCACATTAACATTGTCTTTGACACAAAAAGGGATGCACTCTGTGGTAGCCAAAATTTTTAATACTTACCCAGTATGTTCACAGGTCAGCATGGGAATGATGTCAGATGTGAAGTTGCATTGAGTAACAGAATTCTAAAATCCTTTACATATTGACACCAATGTAACATTATCCCTAGATGAGTGGATTTACCTATGCAATGTTTCAGTGCAGGTGTCTGATCTACATTCGATTAGATTAGATTAATACTTGTTCCATAGATCATAAATACGATATTTTACAATGATGTGGAATGTGTCAGTTCAATAATAGGTGTCTATACATAGCACTCAATAATTTAAGGATTTTTTCCCATGTGAAATCACCCTTTTTCCTAGTATTGCAGCTACACACACTGCTATTATTTTTGAATTGGGTCAGATTGTCACCAACAAATTTCATAAGTGAATACATATATTGTGAGGCTACTGTGAAGATGCCTAGACCATTAAATAAATGTCTGCAGGATAATCTTGGGTGACCTCCAGCAATTATTCTGATTACACACTTTTGTGCAATGAATACTTATTTTACTCAATGTTGAACTGCCCCAGAATATGTACCTATATGAAAGCAGTGAATGAAAAGAGGCATAGTAAGCTAATTTACTGAGATGTATATCACCAAATTTTGCAATTAACCTGTTAGCATAAGTAGCTGAACTCAAAAGTTTCAGCACATCTTCAATGTGTTTCTTCCAATTCAATCTCTCATAAATACAAACACTTAAAAATTTGGAATATTCTTCTTAGCTACAGACTTCTCTTCAGTGTCTACATTAATTAATGGTGTGATACCATGTACTGTATGAAACTGAACACATTCGGTTTTATCAAACTTTAATGAGAGTCTATTAGTAGAGAAATACTTAATAATTTTCTGAAAGACATCAGTTATAATTTCATCATTTAATTCCTGTTAGTTCATCTCTATAAAAATGTATAATTTGAAAAATGTATTTTATTTTTCCAAATATTGTGCATGTTATTAATTTTTACTGACTTAATATGTTTTGATTATTAGTGTGAAAGAAGTATGGATGGGAAGTGAAACTGTAAACTTAAACTGTGACATGGAATTATAAAGTAAACAGCAATGAGAAATTGCCTGTTTTTTAAACCACAAGCTGAATGGTTATGATATTTTTCAGCCAATTAGAAGAAGAATTGTTAACATATATTTTTTGAAAAACAAAGTTTTTCTGTAGTCCAGTGTTTCCCAACCTTTTTGAATATATGACCCCCTTCCAACTAAAAATATTTTGCTGTCCTCCACACCTTCCTCAAAGCATAACACAATTATGTGTATAATCTCAAAGGCAATAACTTTAATTTTCTTTTGTTGGTACAATTTCCTTACTAAAAACAATGGAAAAGTACATTTTGTACATTATGCGATGAAATTTAGTCCATTTTTATGAATTGAAGACATTCTATTTTTACCTGAATTCAGACAGAAAAATATATATCACATAACGAGGTTTCGCATTGCAAGTAAAACTCAGTAGCAAATTACACTCTTCGAGCAATGTCCCACTGTATAGGTAAATTTGTACACAATTAAATTTCTCAAAATTACTTATTGTTTCTTTTAAATTTAGCTATTGTCTGGTGCCTGAAAACAGTTTTCACACCTTTGGTTTAATAATTATTAACACTGTGAATTTATTATAAAAGAATCGTAGTTTTATTCAACGGAGGACTGATGATCAACAAGGAATCATGTGTTTTTAACATAAAATACAATTCACTTTTTTAGGCCTATGTGTTTGTGTTGCGGAAACCCTAATATTCTGCATGCTGGTAAGTGGTTGTTTTAAGGTTGTGACTACTTCCACCTGTGTTGGTGACCCACCAAACAACACTTTGTGACCCCCTGGGGGTTGCGACCCACAAATTGAAAAACATTGTCTAGTCTAAAAAGGATTCAGAGCTCAGGCACCAAGATTTAAGGATATAAATGATAGGACCTCTGAACTATTTCAGTAATTTTGCGGAAGTATGAAATTTGAAAATCACAGATTGTTCTAAAGTGTTCACTAATGATTGTGAAATACAATACTCTTTTAAAGTCTGACTTATTTTATCTGATCTGAGACTTCTGAATCAGCTCAATATGTATGATGTGTTGCAAAATTAGTGAACCATGAACTTAGCATTCAAACTTGAAACTCTTATGCTAACAGGGTCTTTACTGTAAACTGGTTACAAGATTTACTGTGGTAACGACTAAAATCAAAATAGTACTTGAATAGCTAAATCTTTGTGTTTACAATCAAATTTCTCTTTTTATTCTTCTCTAATCGTCCATCAGTCGCTCCTGGTGAGGATCCCACAATGCGCAACAATGCTCCAAAATAGGACACACATGTTTAGTGTAGGCAGTTTCTTTAGTAGAACTGTTGCATCTTCTAAGTGTTCTGCCAATTAAATGTAGTTTTTGATTCGTCTTCCCTACAATATATTCCATGTGTTCTTTTCAATTTAAGTTTTTATTAATTGTCATTCCTAAGTATTTAGTGAATTGGTAGCCTGTAGCTTTGACTGATTTATAGTGTAACTGAATTTTAACGGATTTCTTTTAGTGGTTGTATATTGACCACCCACTTACCATTATTAACGGTCAGTTACCAATTTTTGCATCATGAAGATATCTAAATCATTTTGCAGTTGCTTTTGATATTCTGGTGATCTAAAACATCAGAGTATCATCTGCAAACAGTCTAAGAGAGCTACTCAGATTGTCTCCTAAATCGTTTATAAAAAAGAGAAACAGTAAGGGCCTTATAATACTTCCCTGTGGAACAGTAGATATCACTTCTGTTCTACGAGATGACTTACCGTCAATTACGACATTCTGTGTCCTTTCTGACAGGAAAACATGAATCGAGACGCACAACTGTGGTGTATTCCATAAGCACGCAATTTGATTAGAAGACACTTGTGAGGTACAGTGTCAAAAGCCTTCTGGAAATCTAGAAATACTGAATCTATTTGACATACCGTATCAATAACATTCAGCACACAATGTGAGTAAAGAGCTAGCTGTGTTTTACAAGAATGATACTTTCTGACTACAGGTCAATAGGGCATTCATAATATTTGAGGAAAGTATATGTTCTAAAATCCTGCAGCAAACCGACGTCAATGATATAATTTTGCGGATCACTCCTATTGCCTTTCTTAAATAATGGAGTGATCTGTACAACTTTTCTAGTCTTTGGGTATGGAATGTTTGCTGAGGGAGCGGAGAGGTATGGGGCTATTGTGTCAGTATACTTTGAAAGGAACCTAACTGGTATCTAGATCAGGATACGAATTTTGGAGTATTTGCTTAGTCTTCTGTAGTGAAGGAATTTTGGAAAGTTGTGTTAAGAAATTCTGCTTTAGCAGAACTGTAATCAGTAGCAACGCCATTTACAGTGCTTAACGAAGGCATTGATTGTGGTTTTCCGCTACTATAGTTTCCATATGATCAGAAGTTTTTAGGATTCTCTACCAAATTACGTGACAGGGTTTCATTGTGGTAACTGTTGTAAGCTTCTAGCAGTGACATTCGAGCTAAATTTCTAGTTTCTGTAAAAGATTGCCAGTCTTTGATATTTTGTGTCTGTTTAAATTTGAGACGCTTTTTTTCTTTCCTTTTGCAAGAGTGATCTAACCTATTTTGTGTACTATGGAGGGTCAGCCCACTCTTTTGTTAATTTATATGGTATAAATATGTTAATGGTTGTTATTATTTCTTTGAATGTAAACCACATCTGATTGACACTCACATTCCTAAGAGTGGAAATTGTCAGTCAGGAAAGCGTTAAATTTTTATCTGCTTTTTTGACTAAATATACTTTTAATTTTGGTGGTTTTTGAAAGTCCGATATTCAGTCTCACTACGTCAACTCTGTGTTCACTAATCCTTGCGTCTATTTTGAGGAGCAACAAATCAAAACGTATAATGTCTGTTGATTCAAATTTTTCAGGAGAAGCGAAATACTGATATCTTCTAAACTACTCAATAAAATTTCAAGCTGATTCCACAGTTAGATCCGTTTTGAGGTACTGGACTAGAATATAACTTGCAACAAATCTTTTTTTTTTTTTTTGTTATGTTAGAAAATCCATTATTTTTCGGACAATATACGTTTTGATCTGTCACATAGGACATTACACGTGTTGATGTGTTTTAATAACACTCCTTCATTATGTCACATTTATTTTTATATTTGAAAATGTTATACTAGACATTCACACTTCTCTTGAGTTGTATCATTTATAATAACATAAGATTAATATTTACTTCAAGGAATGCTATAAAGCTTTACATTACTGTGAAAAACTGGATCAACACAACATTCTGTTACAGGCAGAATATTATAGGGTACAGTAAATTTACTACATTTTGTCCATTCCTGGTTCTTCATGTAAGCAATTACAATCAATATGTTCAAGAGTGAAGCTGCTGCATGGAACTTCTAAAGCCGACACAAAAAAATAAAGTTTTTTTTTTCTTCTTTCCAATGTGTGCTGAATCTGGAGATTTACCTGACTTCAGTTTCCATTTCTCGTTTTGATTTCTTCTTCATTTTTTTCCCTTGACACACGATCTCACATTCTTTTTCTAAATTCATTGGGCACAATAGACACACAGCACAACACTATACTGCCACTGTGCACTGCTGACAATAACGATTTGGATCACATAGTGTCAAACAATGCCAGCAAGCGATAATGCTGTAGGCTATAATGCTTTGAAGTATTGTAAGCTCTGACAAGTGTTAAACTCGCCAGTATTGCCAAATTAGAGGAAAGGAAAGCAAAATGAAAACTTTATTGGTGGACATTATACGTTCTGATTCATTCAGTGTTGTGGACAATGTACGATTGGTTTTAACCATGCATTTTCAACATACAATTTCATGTGAAAGTATACAGATAGATTAAATCTGAATGCAGGAGCGTGTAGAGCACATAAAATACCTCCGAAAATCATATCAATCTCAATTTTGTCCGGAAGTGGACAATATACGTTTTGATTAGTTGCTCCTTTTTTGATGTCTTTATTAGCTCTGAATTATTTGTTGGTAGGAGGTCAAGTATGTTCTCGCAACCATTTAATATTGCCGCGAGACCCTACGTTAACCAACTTCCGGCGTGGCGCAGGGGATAGCGTCACTGATTGTGGTGCTGAAGGTCGCTGGTTCAAGCCCCTCCACTGGAAAAAAATTATTTCTTTGTAATTAACATTTCCAGAATGTTCAATTGAAATATATACTTGTTTCTTACGTTAACAACTCTTCTAATTTTTGGTACATTCTGGCTTTGTATAAATAGCAGAGCACTCTGCCCGAGAGGCAGTCAGTGCTGCGTGTACGTTTCAGTTCGCAATAACCCTGCTTTCAGTATAAGTGCTGTGTCGACAACCCTGCGTTCGAAGTCAAGCCTCCTTCCATTTCGACGCGACATTGTTGAGTGGAGGCGCCAGGTATCCTGTGCAACAGCTGCATCACCGTTGCTCTGATTAGGCAACGTAAAAGCTGTCGCTTACACAGACTAGAACCTGAATACAAGGGGTATACCGAGTACATACTTCCGAAAGTCTGTATGGTCAGAAGAACTATGGACACAAAACCAGCGGTAAGTCAGCTGCACATCAGACACCCTTTGCTGTTCTCTGGAGACGCTGGACAGGATCCCAACAAATGGCTAAAAGGGTTCGACCGAGTCCTCAAGCATAACAGGTGGGACCATACAATGTGCTAGGCCAACGTTTATTACTACCTGGACGGAACAGCCCGCTACGGTTTGAAAACAACGAAGACAAGCTAAATGACTGGGAAACGTTCCAGGCGGAACTTAAGAAGACGTTTAGAGACCGCCAGCGACAAATCCGCTCGGCGGAAGAACAACTGAAGAATCGAGCCCAACGACATGGTGAGCCGACTCAGTCATGTGTACAGAATGTTTTAGCCCTGTGTAACATAGTTAATCCGAATATGACTGAGGTCGACAAAATCACGCATCTGATGAAGGGTATTGCAGAAGTCATGTACCATGATAGTAATAAAAGACGTCACTACGACGGAAGAGTTCATCAAGTGGTGCCAGCGTATTAAACAGATGCAACAAGGGAGGGTTGGACGAAAGAAGTATGATAGGCTCCCGAATGTAGTCCCTATGGCCGTCGTGGAAGACCAGCATGACTTCGCTTCTCTCATACGACAAATTGTGTGGGAAGAATTACAACAATTTATGGCAGCCAGGACTACTAGACCGAGCGATAAGGCACCGTATCAATACCGGGGATCATCCACCAATGAGCCAGCGTTCGTATAGTGTCGCCAGCTGAAAGACGGATAATTCGGGAGATGTTGCACGATGACTTTATTCAACCTTGGTCGTCTCCGGTGGTCCTCGTAAAGAAGAAGGATGGCACGTGGCGATTCCGTGTCGACTATCGGCGGCTGAACAAGATTACAAAGAAATTTCTGGAACATTCTGTCTGTGTGTAAATAGCAGAACACTCTGCCCGAGAGGCAGACAGTGCTGCGTGTACGTTTCAGTTCGCAATAACCCTGCTTTCAGTGTAAATGCTGTGTTCAGTCGACAACCCTGCCTTCGAAGTCAAGCCTACTTCCATTTCAATGCGACACTATTATAGCGGGTTCATGAACTAATTGGTCGAGGTAATTTTCGGAGAATGCGTTCAGTACAATTTAGGACGATGTTTTATGCTTGCCTCCAGTTTTGAATATGTATTTTTGTCAACACATCGAGGGTAAGTGAAAGTCGCCACGAATTACAATTATATGCTTTGGGTACATTTTTGAAATTTCATCCAAGCTTACCTTGAACATTTCTGCAAATGAATCGTCTGAGTCAGGTGGTCGATAAAAAGCATTAGTTGTTAATTTATTCTGCTTGTTAGATACAACCTCTACCCATACAACTCACAGGAACAATCTACTTCAATTTCGCTACATGATAAACAGCCTGTGACAGCAATAAATATGCCAGCACCTATTTTATTCAATCTATGTTTTCTGAACATCATTTGTCCCATCGTCTATTCTCAAATTTCAGCTGTACTTATCTCAGGCTTTAGCCAGCGTTTGGTACCTATGATGATTTGAGATTCAGTACTTTCTATTAGCTCTTAGAGCTCTGGTACTTTCTCACACAGCTATGACGATTTACAACTGTTAGACCAATGGTTTTTAGATCTGTGTTAATCCTTTCCTTAATCTGTATCCTTTGAGATTGAAACCCACGGCCTCTAACCTAAAAAACCGCCCAGTCTATACCACACAGCTCCCACTACCAAAATGTTCAAATGTTTGTATAGCTTATGGGACTTAACTACGGGGTCATCAGTCCCTAAACTTACAAACTACTTATGAACTAGCTAACACTAAGGACGGCACAATATCCATGCCCGAGGGGGGATTCGAACCCCCGACCGTAGTGGCCGTGCAGACCGTGACTGACGCGCCTCAGTCCCCGCGGCCGGCCCCCGCTACCCATGTAGCCATTTTCTGCATGTACCCTTTCAGTCCCTGCTCGCACAATTGCGCGGTTCTGGTTTATCTCGCTTTATTTCTTTGTGATTCACGATAGGAAGTTCGGGTCTGCATCATGCAATCGTGGATGGACTGTGGTAACGTGCGCAACGAGTGTTAGTTCTGTGTTTCTACACTGAGTGACACCAGGAGGCGGCAAAGTCGGCAACCTTTCAGTACAATTACAATTGCGGGAAGAAAGGCTTGTTGACAAGTTCTTGTTATCCTTGTTTTGACATGTAAAGCTATAATATCTGACTGCTAGTTGATTTCTTATCATCCTGTAATGTTATTACGTCATTTCTTTCAAAGGAATGTTACTGTAAGTAAAGGCCCAAAACAGACAATTTCTTTTTTGTAATTAATTACTGAAGGTATTTTGTATCTTAAACGTCCCTTTCTATATTAATGTCGTATCACCTACAACCTTGGGTCTGAAAGGGATAGTGGACTCCTGATCTATTCAGCGAAGCATGGAACCTCAGCAAATGATAGTGTAAATCAAGTAATCTGCAGCTTACATGGTCGCAGAACCTTCTGATTCAGACCCTCCACTCAGCTTTGTACCAGAGGTCCACAGTCGTCCCTGTCAGCTATGCTGCAGATGGTGAGCCCTGCTTTCATCTTGGAAGCAAGACTGGTAGTCTTTACCACTTCATATAGCCGCTCAAAACTGGAAAGAATCTCTTCAGATCGTTGGTACCAACGTGAGCCACTACCTGAAATTGGCTGCACCTCATACCCTTCATGGCATCCAGAAGAACCCATTCCACATCTGGAATGACTCCACCAAGTATGCACGCAGTGTGCACATTGTCTTCTTCCCATCTTTGCCAGCCATCTGCCTAAGAGGCTCCGTTACCCACCTAACATTGGAAATCCCAACTACAAGCAAACCTACTCTCTGTGAAAGCCTGGATCTTCCAGGCTGCGTGGTGACTTAAGGATGAGCAACACCATCTAACTCTGGAACATTGTCCTGAACAGAGAGCGCCTCAAACCTATTGGCAAGACGACTGGGCAAGCCTCGCGATTGGTCCCCTGGAATGTCTTTCAAAAAAATGTTCAAATGTTTGTAGAGCTTATGAGATTTAAATATGGGGTCATCAGTCCCTAAACTTACAAACTACTTATTAACTAGCTTATACTAAAGACGCCCCCCACCAGGGGGCTCACCGCTCTGTGGTGAATATGTGCGTGGCGAGCACGGGGCCCCAGCCTTTGTGGCACTCTTTCCCTTCCATGCTACACGACGCTTCTCCTACTGTCCTTTTCCCCCTCTCTTGGGGACCGAGGCTGTGCATCCTTCAGGGAACCCAAGTTCTGACCTTTTTGGCTTAAGCTCTTCTTTCACCTCTTTATTTGCCTCCGTGTCTGCGTTTGAGGCTTCTCCTCCTATTTCTCTCTTCCTCCTCCCTGTACACACTTGAAGGCCACCCATATGGGTGACTGGGTAATGCGTAAGTCCCAGCCCCGGGCTGGCATGTAGGGTGCGTGCGTACCCCCTGGTTAAGGCCAGGCCAGGGGAGGGGCGATTGCCTGCGCTGCTATCTTCCTGAATCGCCGATTGGTCCCTCCGTCTGTAGATCGGGAGGTGTGACGTGGGGTGGGAACAATCACCCAAGGCGGGTGTGCTTCCGTTGGGGGTCCCCAGCAGGAAGGAGCGTGCCATTGGAGACACTGGCAATCGTGGGGGATACATCCGTGATGGTTATCAAAAAAAGAAAATGTAAAGAGTCTCTAGAAGTTGACGTACTGGAGAATAGTGTCTCTGAACAGAAGACTTTACAGACATCAAAGTACCTTGTGGTTACCCGTACTGAGGAAGGACAATCCTTTTCATTGGTAAACCCATTTATTATTCAGAAAGAGGTTGATGCCATTGCCAGCTCAGTTAAGACATGTAACCACCTGCGTAATGGAACACTACTGTTGGAAACAGAAAGTGGCTCCCAGGCACAGCGGCTGCTTAAGGCTACTTTGATCCATAGCTACCTGGTTCGTGTTGAGCTTCATCCAACCCTCAATTATTCCCGAGGGGTAGTCTACTCGGCATGTTTGGACGGTCTGACTGAGGATGAACTAAAGGAATATCTGGCAGTGCATGGCGTCCTCGCAGTACACCGAGTGATGAAAAAAGAGAACAATGTTTTAGTCCCAACTCGTACAGTGTTCCTGACCTTCAACCGAGTGGCTCTGCTGCCGAAGATCAAGGCAGCGTATGAGGTATTCACAGTACGACCTTATATCACTAACCCTACTCGGTGTTATCAGTGCTATCGCTTCAGTCACACAAGCCAGTCGTGCAAGAACCCGGTAATGTGTCACCTATGGTAAAGAGGCACATGAGGGGAATTGCCCACCACCGTCCCACCATTGCATCAATTGTAACGGGAATCATGCTGCCTCCTCCCGGGAATGTCCCGTGGTTGCCGATGAACGGGCCATACAGGAAATACGTGTCAAGGAAAAGGTTCCAATACAAGTTGCACGTAAGATGTACGCCAGTCGTAAGCCTAAGACCCCACCGCGTGGTAACTAAATACTGTAGTTGCAGCGCCTCCACCAACACGGGATATGGCCACACAGACGTGTGATCTACAGTTTACTACAGTAGTCGTCAAACAGTCTACATCGACAATGGCGTCACGTTCGACGAAAAGTGTGAATAACTCTTCCAAATCTTCATCTTCAGCTGTGAAACCACAGATAGAGACCCATAAGTCTAAGAAGGAGCATTCGCACGAGGATTTCCTCCACACCCCTTCCAAAACATCTGAGCCAACCAAGGAGCTTCACCAGGGCTCCAAGAAGTCAAATAGGGGGAAAACTTCCTCCCCTTCTATCTCACAATGTGACGATGGCATCCCCTGGAAGCCTATAGTCTCTCCAGGTGCATCAGCCAAAGATGGGGCTGCCAACCACCCTCACGCAGCTGCTGTGGTCACATCTGAGAATATGGAGCAAGACCCTCCCGTCTCAGACACCACCTGTTGCGAACATTCGCATTGTGGCCCGCCGCCTTCGTCGGGCTGATGTCCACCTCCATCTCATTTTATCCTATTATGGATATTCTTCAATGGAACATTCATGGTATCCGGCCGAATTGGACAGAACTGCAGCTTCTAACGCGAACATATCACCCAATTATCTTCTCTCTACAGGAGACAAAATTTCTCCCTGGTACTCGAATTATTTTCCCACGCTACACTACCGTCCGCTTTGACCTCCCTTCAGTGGCAGGACTTCCAGCCCATGGGGGCGTAATGTTGCTCATTCGGGATAACGTACACAGTACACTGGTCCCTTTGTGTACTCCACTACAAACTGTTGCTGTACGGATATACCTTCCTGGATTTATCTTCACATTGTGCAATATTTACGCTCCTTCCTCCTTTCCCATCACTAGATCTGATCTTCTAGATCTTATTGAACAGCTTCCGTGTCCGTTTTTGTTGGTGGGTGATTTCAATGCCCACCACCCCCTTTGGGGCTCCCCACGACCATGTCCACAGGGCTCCCTCCTGGCAGATATACTGAACCACCTTTAGCTCACCTGCCTTAACACTGGTGAACCAACTTATCTTTCGGACTCCACAAACACTTTCAGCCATATAAATCTATCTGCACTGCTCAGCTGGCACGGCGTCTTGAATGGTCTGTTCTCTCAGACACACACTCGAGCGATCATTTTCCATGTGTAATTCACCTAATGACGCCTGACACCCTTGAGCATTCACACTGCTGGCAGATAACCAAAGCGGACTGGGAGCTCTACTCGTCGCTGGCGGATTTTGGTACTTATCACTATCCTAGCATAGACGACCAAGTGGAACACATTACCACAGTTATTCTCACAGCTGCGGAATGTTCCATTCCCTGTAAGACTATCCAAGCACGTCGTCCCCTTGCCCCGTGGTGGACCGTGGAATGCCGTGATGCTCTGCGAGCACAGCAACGTGCCCTTAGAACCTTCAAACAACGGCCCACACTCGACAACTGCATCCGATACAAACGGCTGCGGGACTATTGTCGTCGCCTCTTTCGCGACTGTAAACGCGCCAGTTGGCGCTTACTCACGAGCTCTTTTAATAGGTCTACCCCTTCCTCCATCATTTGGGGTAACCTCAGAAAAATTTCAGGCACTATGGCTCACTCCCCGATTCCTGGTCTCTGTGTCGCAACTGACACCGTCGTCGATCCTTCACAAATAGCCAAGCACTGGGTCGACATTTTGTAGAGATCTCTAGCTCTTCACACTACACTGACTCTTTCCTTGCTAGGAAACGGACGGTGGAGGTGACTCCATTGCCCTTTACCTCTCAGAACCGTGAATGCCACAATACCGAGTTTACTGTACGAGAGCTCCACCACGCACTCTCGTCTTCGCGGTCCTCCGCTCCAGGACCAGACGGCATTCACGTAGCGATGTTACAACACCTTTCACCAACGAGCTTGCACTTCCTACTGGCCACCTACAACCGCATATGGATAGAAGGCACCTTTCTGGCACCTTTCATTCCCATACCAAAGCCTGGGAAGGACAAATTTCTCCCTTCCAGCTACCACCCTATTTCCCTCACCAGTAGCGTATGCAAGGTGATGGAACGCATGATTCACGGGCGCCTAGTATGGTGGCTTGAAACGCGACATCTGCTTTCTAATATCCAATGTGGGTTTCGCAAGCACCGTTCTGCGGTGGATCATCTTGTCGCCCTATCTACTTCAGTAATGAATAACTTTTTACGGAAGCGCCAGACAGTAGCGGTGTTCTTTGATCTGGAAAAGGCACACGACACCTGCTGGAGGATGGGCATCCTCCGCACTCTGCATACATGGGGTTTTCGGGGTCGCCTGCCAATTTTTATCCGGGAATTTTTAACAGACCGTGTTTTTAAAGTGCGTGTTGGTTCGGTTTTATCGAGCACTTTTATTCAGGAGAACAGGGTCCCCCAGGGCTCGGTCCTGAGCGTCGTTTTATTTGCAGTGGCAATCAATTCTATAGCCGATCATCTTCCACCGGGAGTGTCGGCGTCCATCTTTGTCGACGACTTCGCTATCTGCAGCAGCTCTGAGCAAACGGGTCTCCTCGAGCGGCGCCTTCAGCGGTGCCTAGACGCTCTCCACACGTGGAGTATCGACACTGGCTTTAGATTCTCGGCTGACAAGACAGTCTGCATGAACTTCTGGCGGCGGAAGGAGTTCCTTCCCCTGTCCCTTCGTCTGGGCCCCATAGTACTTCCATTTGTGGATACCACGACGTTCTTGGGACTTGTTTTCGACAGGAAGCTAAGTTGGTCTCCCCACATATCCCGTTTGGCAGCTCGCTGTACCCGCTCTCTCAATATGCTGCGGGTGTTAAGTGGCACCTCGTGGGGAGCTGATCGGTCTACTCTCCTCCATCTGTGCCGCACCATAGTTCGGTCCAAACTGGACTATAGAAGCATCGTTTATTCTTCGGCTCGACCGTCCATACTGCGCCGCCTTAACTCAATCCACCACCAAGGTATCCGTCTGGCGACGGGATCGTTTTACACCATCCCCGTTCAGAGCCTCTATGCCGAGGCCGCCGAACTACCCCTCTCTTACCGACGAGAACTCCTACTTAGCCGCTACGCTAACCGTTTGTCGTCCATGCGAGGACACCCAACGTACGCAGTTTTCTTTAATGACTCACTTGACAGTCTCTTCGCCATGCGCCCGTCTGCTCTGCTGCCACTTGGAGTACGCTTGCGTTCGTTACTCGGCCAGCTCGGCGTTACAATGCCTGCTATTTCCTCGACTGGAGAGAGCACCTCTCCACCGTGGCGAAGCCCCGAAGTCTGAGTTAACTTGGACCTTCATTCTCTTTCAAAGGACTCCACACCTAGTTTCGTTTACTGGAGAGAATTTCTCGCACTCCGGTTCAAATTTGATGACAATTTGTTTATCTACATGGATGGCTCAAAGACAGACCAGGGTGTTGGGTGTGCCTTTGTACTTGGCAATGTCTCTTTTAAATATCGTCTTCCTGAGTGGAGTTTCATTTTTACAGCTGAGCTGTATGCATTATATCAAGCCACCCAATACGTCCGGCGAAACTCGCTCAATAAGACTGTCATTTGCTCGGACTCTCTGAGTGCTCTGTTGAGCCTTCGCACGCTATATCCTGCCCCATCCCCTGGTATAAAGCATCCGCAATTGCCTTACCTCTCTTTCAGCGAGTGGAACTACTGTGACGTTTCTGTGGGTCCCTGGGCACGTGGGAGTGTTGGGGAATGAGTCTGCGGATACGGCAGCCAAGGAGGCAATTCTCCTTCCTCGGTTATCTACCTTTTCTACTAGCTCTAATGACCTTCGCGCTGGAGTCTCCCTGCGTATTATCTCCCGTTGGTATTTACATTGGTCATCCCTGTCAGGGAACAAATTGCGAGCCATTAAACCTGTGCCTGATCTCTGGTCAACGTCATCTCGACCCTCCCGCCGAGAGGAGATTGTTCTGGCCCGGCTTCGTATTGGCCACTGCCGTTATAGCCACCAGTATTTACTTCGTGGTGATCCTGCTGCCTTATGTGAGCACTGTGATGAACCTTTTACTGTGTACCATCTTTTAGTGCAATGTCAGTTTTTTAATCGTCTCCGTCATGATCTATGTTTACCATTCGAAATGTCTGATATTTTAGCTGATGATCCGCATTGTGCTAACAGAGTTTTACTTTTTATACATCGTGCAAATATGGTGAAAGCCATTTAAGTTCTAACCCCGGTTCGATTTTACTATGGGTAGTGTTGGGCGCTAATGACCTCAGCAGTTGTGCGCCCTAAAACCACAAAAAAAACTAAAGACGGCACAAATAGCCATGCCCGAGGGGGGATTCGAACCCCCGACCGCAGCGGCCGTGCAGACCGTGACTGGCACGCCTCAGACCGCTCGGCCACCGCGGCCGGCGAATGTCTCTCGCTGCCTGTCACGCACTGGAGCGACCTCCCACACAACCTCAGTGTCACCAGCTCAGTCTGCATCCGCACACAGCAGTCACTGTCCCTATTCTTGATTATAATACCCAAAACAACTAACGACTAGAAAGACGCAATGTAGACTCAACAGAATGTAACTAACAAGGGAATGGTCAGACTTGTCATGCCGAAAAATGTATTGATTTTTTAGCACTGTTACTTAACATTGAAGGAAGTCTGCATGCAGAATGTTAGTTGCTGACATGACCTGGAAGTCACCTTAAAAAAAAAAAAAAAAAAAAAAAAACCACACGAAAATGGCAGTTTTTTCCTGCTTGGCGCTTGCGGTGACGGCTGGCCACCCTTGGAAATGGCGAGTCGCGAGCTATTGTTATGGTGAGCGTTGTGCGCATGATCAAGAGTTGCAGCCGTCTTATCGCGGCGTTCACTAAAGAGGAATATCGTTGGACGGTTTTGGTGGAAAGGGAAAACGAATATTCGTTTCTGTGGCATGCACTTCAATTTCATTACTGGTACGTATTTCGAAACAGACTGTCCTGAAACTGGTTAGAGATGTGAAAGATATTCTGTACATCTACATCTATACTCCGCAAGCCACTTTACGGTGAACATTCAATCTCCCCTCACAGGTGATGGCAAACCCTGTAAATGTTTTGTTGCTTGCCATGGACATATACCACAGACGCTAAATGAAGCAATCAACAGAAAACACGAGTGAAGACTATGTGATGTGCGACATGGTAGTTAAACTTCTAGACAAGCATGTAAATAGCGCAGACATGTGGCTAGAAACGACTAACACTCGATATTGCAGACTGTGAATCTACAGACGGCGAAGAAACGGAAGAAAGTTGCACACATCAAGACTCTTCGAGTGATAGTGCCACGTACCATCATCCATTATCTCCGAAAGCAACACCAGCAACTACAATTACATTATCAGACAAAGAAAAAGCGGTGTCAGTACTGTTCAAAATAGGTATCGCTTTGTCCGTTCTGCACGTGAATTGTATAGATGGAAAAAGGAAGTCGCTGGACGACGTAAGAGTCGACTGAAAATTGCGACGGAGACAAATGCGCGACTTTTTGAGCAATTTACCGGTGCCAGACGACAGTCATTGATTGTTAGCGACACAACTTTGCGTGATTGGGCGTTAGAGATTGCCAACGCGATAGGCGCTAAAGAATTTACAGCTTCTCAAAGTTGGATTAGTCGCTTCAAAAGATCACATAAAATTGCGGCACGAAAAATAACAAAATTTGTATCGAGAGACAGGTCGGAAAATGAAGTGACTCAAATGGAATGTCAGCAGCTAACACTGCATACAGACTTCCTTCAATGTTAACTCACAGTGGTAAAACTAGAAACACAGGTTTCGACATGAGAGGTCTGACCATTCTTTTGTAAGGTAAACGGATGTTGCTAAAGCTGGTACTAATCCAGCGAAAACAAAATAGACGACCGTCGGGATTCGCACGGCGGAAGAATACACTAACCAGACTCTTCACGCGAATCTGAATCCAATATATATGCGAACACACGATAAATTTAATAAACAGAAGCAAGAACCTCACAGAACAGTCAAAATATGTCGCTTCTAGTAGGAAGCTAGTTACACTTAATAGTAGCAGTGTGCTTTGTACTGCGATCAAAGGAACACTACACTATTTCTTAAATGCGAATTTGAATCTAAAATGCACGAGAGCACAGAATAAATATACAAACTGAAACGAAAAGGCACATACAAAAATAAAATTACTGTATCTCGCTTCTAATCATAATCTGGTTTCACTTACGAAATATGCCGGCGCTGTCTGCTGTGTATCAGCCAGCAGCCACACAGTTACTAATAACTATCAGGGAGAGTCTGACGTATTAGATTTTTTCGTCTTGAATTCAATTCTGGTGTCTTTTTTCTGCAGAGCCGACTACGAAGTTTATCGAAGTTTCATTTGGTCTCCGTAGTGGGATCCAAGTCGGGAGTAGATATCTACGAATGACACTCGCAAGTGTAGAACATAGTACGTGTCTGTTTATATTCAGAACTTAATCTTGTGTAATTGCACTGGCGATTAATATCTGTGCTTTTGTTGAACTAGTTGCAGCACTTGAACACTCGCTAGTAACTTCTGTGCAGTAAGACCACGCATGAGCAGTTTGGCAGAAACTGCTTGTGTATCAAGTGAGCCAATCTGGCAGTGGCAACAACATAGGCGACGTAAAACAGCTCAGGTCGACCGTTATTTAACATTCCCCGCGATGAGTGTATTTGTCAGGCACATTCTGATCGCGCGCCAATTTTCATGGCACGAGACTCTGCTGTAGTTTCTCCACTCCACGAAGTCCCATCCAGCCAGCAGCCATTCTCATTGATAATGTATAGACAGCTTCGGTATCAACTTGACAAACTGCCCACCATGGGCAAAACCACACACTTGTAGTTGCTTATTTTATGTTTGCACAATGGGATAACATCTCATATGGCAATGTAGTGGGACATGTATTTAACCGTCCACTATTTTCCTCATAAAGCTCAATTTCGCAGTTATTCAGTAATTGTTTTGACCAGTGTAGTAACCTATTTTAAAATGTTTCTTTACTGTTTTCATTTCTGTGAGAGGTATACGCGGCATCTCCCCTGCACTCACTATTCGTCACATTTATTTGCGGGGTAATATATAATTTTAGCAAGTGACTGATGTTCTATAACAAGTGTATTGCATGAAAATTGCCAAGACTAAGTTCATAATGTTGTAAAAAATAGATAAAGAAAGCACGAGGAGATTTTTACACGGAGTCCAACACTTTTACTACTTAACCATGCCGTTCAAAAATGTTCAAATGTTTGTACAGCTTATGGGACTTAACTACGGGGTCATCAGTCCCTAAAATTACAAACTACTTATGAAATAACTAATACTAAGGATTGCACAAATATCCATGTCCGAGGGGGCATTGGAACCCCCGACCATAGTGGCCATGCAGACCGTGACTGGAGCGCCTCAGTCCCCTCGGCCACCGCGGCCGGCCAGCCATGCCGTGGCTCTGCCAAATTGCTGGATGTTACGCATGTTTGTGGGGTCTGCGTCACATTCGAATCCTACCATTAGCTCTTACCAACTGAAATCAGGACTCATCTGACCTAGACACGGTGTTTCAATCGTGTAGGGGCATTTTTTTGCGTTACTTGTCTATTAGCACTTACAAGGGTACTCAAACGCAACTGCTTACGATCATTATCTGGAGGGCGTCGGTCGCTGCTTTGTCCGTAGTGAGAGGCTATTACTGTGATTTGATACTCTTGGCACAGCCTTGTCATTGAGGATTTCGCATTATTGAATAGCCTAACGATTTACAAAGTGAAATGTTCCGTGTGTCCATCTCCATTTACCATTCCGTGTTCCAAGTCTTTATTTCCGTTGTGCAGCATTAGTCATGCCGGAAATGTTTTCACATGAATCACCGGAGTGCAAATGACAGTTCAGACAACGTACTGTCCTTTTGTACCATTTGAACGTGACATTACTGCGAAATGTATCTGTGCATATCGCTATACCATGACTTTGGTCTCCTTAGAATACAGGATGTTTCCGTAAGAGAGTGCAAAGATTTAACTGGGCATGGAGGATGCTCCACTGAAAAATTTCAGACAGGAAAAATGCGGTAGGAAAATCCGGCTTAAGGAGATACGGAAGTAAACTTGTCTACAGCTTTGTCCCTCATTATTGTTTCCCAGCTTATTTACAACTAACATGCGTCCTAGTTTACACGTACTGTGCTGTTTATTTACATTTACGTTATTTGTTTCATGCAAGGGAACAAAGAGGACGAGCCTGATTACAAGGAAGTCATGATGCAGGTTACCTTGCCTACAGTATTGCCACCTGTACTTAAGGTTCTTGCGAAGAGTTCTGCCTGCGTTGTTGGAAGGAGGGCATTAGAAGCGGTGAGTTGTTGGAGAACGCACCTTTGGCTGTCCGTGATGTAGATACAACGTCACAGTGCACCGCCTCACTTCAGTATGGATGTCCGCAATCATCTCAATGCTGTACTTCCTGGTCGCTGCACTGGAAGGGGCGGTCCCATTCCACAGCCTGCGAGGTACACGGTCCGAAAACCCTTGATTATTTCCTACGGGGTTACCCGAAGTCAATTGTATAATTGTGTATGAGACCCCAATGGATACGGAGATGGAATTAATTGCCAGAACTGTGGCTGCCTGTGATGTGATTCAAAATATATCAGGGATATTTGTCACGGTGCGTCAGAATCGTTCCCGCCGATGTCATGCTTGCAGAGAGGTTGATGGCCGTCAGTTTCAGCACATTCTGGTATGTTTATTGTGTTCATGATGGAATTTGCAGTTAACTGAAACTAATGTAAACAAAGAAGTACACAGTAATGTGATTATATTCCTATTATATCATTAAGGTGGCTTCTCCGGCGCCACGTTTCCTACCTCAGATTGTTCAGTGGAACATTCACTATGTCCTGTTAAATTTTTGCACGCTCTGTCGAATACACCCTGTTTACAGGGTGAGTCACGTAAGACTTAAAATCCTTTTTATTTCGTGAACCGTACACACACCTCAACCCGGTTTTTAGCGACTGTTAGAGCTTCGAGAGGAACTTATTTTTTCTGTTCATATTTTTAGTGCTGGTATCAACTGAGATAATGAATCAAGTACGTTTATTTTAACGGAACTGCATACTTTTTATAACTGTATTCGATAGCGCTTGAGAGAAAAATTACAATGATATATTGTTGAAGTATAAATCTGTCGTAAAAATTACACAAATGTCCTAGAATTTCAAAGCACGGTGTCCGGAAACGACATTTGCGGTATAAACACTGCCGAACTGCCAAATATGCATCTCGGACCAGCCTGCGTAGCTGTATGCCGTAAGGCAGACCTGCGCTACTAGAAAAAAGCTTATTTCCCCCTTGAACCAATTTAAGACTTAGATGCAGGTTCACCTACGATTGCTGTAAATGCAAATTCGACAGAGACTAGAAGTGAACGGTGTTACTTCAGAGTGAACCAACTAAAAAAGTCACGATTTGATATAATTCATTTCTAAGTTCCAGACTCTACTGTAAATAAGGTATTTTATTTTGGGATACAAATTGGAGTACATTACATTCATTATATATTTTTGTAAACATTTAAACATTTTGCTTCCTTGGGATAAACAGCGCTCTTATGATAATTTAATATATGAAAAACAGTCTAGAGCACAATATTAGTGATTTATTACCGCTCAACGCAAACTTGGAGAAAAAAAACTCTGAAGATAGCCCAGCATAGCGTTGAAACCGGTTGGTAATAAATAATCAATATTGCGCCCTAGACTGTTTTTTATATTAAAACATTCATTATAAATATTTATTGCATTTTCAAATACAAAGCACAAATAATAAAGCACAAATATTATTGTTATTATATACACAGAATTTGATACAGACTGTGAAAGTTATTTGATTCCTTGTTGTTTGTTTTTGGTGATACCCTCTACATTTAGGCTTGCAACCGTCAGAGTTGGCTCTGAAAAGTGCCCATTCATTTTGCTTTTCCGGTGTTGGAAGCACTGGTACCGACCCACACATGCCAAAAAAAGTCACTACAGTTCTAAATTAAAGATGCAAGCTAACAACAGGATCCATAAAACCCGCATCACTTGTGAAAATATATAAAACAGCTTGATTCTCATCTCCTGAATCCCGAAGAACTGCGCATGAACACACACAAAATTTCAAACAGACCTTCGACGAGCGCCACCCACTGCATGATTCTTCATGCGGACTCAGTAACTTAAATCCCGCAATAGGTCGTCGCTAGTGAGCTGAATGAACCCACGAAGGAATACCCTGCTTCACGAGAACTTCCCAGCGGCAGTACAACAAGCTGGAAGATCGAGAGAACATTGCCGGCCGCGGTGGGTGAGGGGATTGCCGGGCGCCGTGGCTCAGCGCGCCCGGTCAGGGGGCTCAACGACCAAGAACGAACTAAACCGACGACCGCATAAGATAGATCTACCTGGAAGGAAAAAAAAAGGGGGGGGGAGTTGAGGCACTCCAGTCACGGTCTGTACGGCCACTACGGTCGGGGGTTCGAATCCCCCCTCGGGCATGGATATTTGTGCCGTCCTTAGTATTAGCTAGTTCATAAGTAGTTTGTAAGTTTAGGGACTGATAACCCCGCAGTTAAGTCCCATAAGCTATACAAACATTTGAACATTTTTTGAGAACATTGAATTTTATCAGAACAGGTGTAGCACCAGTCAAAGCAAATCTAGTCAAATGGGCTTTCAAAGAAGGACGCATCAAATGCGACTGCGGTAAAGTTCAAGCAATGGAACATCTTCCCTACCCAGTCAGGCAAAATGTTCTTAGTGCTGCCTGTTGTAATGCTTCGACGTGGATGTTAGCTGGGCAGACTGGCAATTGGAAATGTACCCTCCTCAAGTGAAAATAAGTAGGTAATGTTTTCAGATAGATATATAGTTCGCCTCTTAGTCTTCGTTGTGGTTTTGTGTCTGTCGTGGTGTAGCTTACTGAGCAGAAACTGTAACGGGTTTCTCCACCTTTGGGTAACGGCACCATCATCCTCTTTTAACGTGGCGAGAACTTAATTCTTCAGCCACCTCGAGGTGTAAATTTGTAATTGCGTTGCTATGTGTGCCTCGACGTGTTTTCTTCTCGTCACCTGTAGATCATGCTTGAAGAGGTCTTCTGCGTTTCTATAGTTCTGTAGTCTGATATATCTGTTTATGAGCTTTCAGATAAAGTCTTGATTTCCGTCTTGTGTACTGTGTTAAGCTACTAAGCTACTTAGTCCTTTGCTCCGGACACTGTAATTCTGTGCTGGCTTGTTACATGCAATATAGCAAAATGTGGCGCTGTCCGTAGTGTTCAAATGTCTGTAAATCTATCGGACCAAACTGCGTGGTCATCAGTGCGCAGCTTACAAACTACTTAAACCTAGGTAAACTAACCTAAGGACGAACACACACACACCCATGCCCCAGGGAGGACTCGAACCTCCACGGCGAGCAACCGCGCGCTCCGCAGCGAGACGCTTTAGACCGCTCGGCTACTCCACCGCGGCTGTCCGTAGTGTCCTGGCTAGTTTATGTGTTTGGTAATCAATGCTGTCAGTAACATCTGAGTCTAGTTTCCACTGTACGTGGTCCCTTAATTTATTCCAATCGGCTTTACTAAAAGCAACTCTATCGTTTATGTCAGGGCCGCGGTGGAGTAGCCGAGCGGTCTAAGGCGTCTCGCTGCGGAGCGCGCGGTTGCTCGCCGTGGAGGTTCGAGTCCTCCCTGGGGCATGTGTGTGTGTGTGTGTGTGTGTGTGTGTGTGTGTGTGTGTTTGTTTGTCCTTAGGTTAGTTTACCTAGGTTTAAGTAGTTTGTAAGCTACGGACTGATAACCACACAGTTTGGTCCGATAGATTTACAAACATTTGAACATTTTTTCAAAAAATGTTCAAATGTTTGTTAAACTTATGGGACTTAACTACGGGGTCATCAGTCCTTAAACTTACAAACTACTTATGAACTACTTACGAACTAGGACGGCACAAATATCCATGCCCGAGGGGGGATTCGAACCCCCGACCGTAGTGGCCGTGCTGACAGTGACTGGAGCGCTTCAGTCACCTCGGCCACCGGGGCCGGCGAACATTTTTTTTTTATAGGCTTGCTCTGCCTCCTCACACGTCACACCACCTCAAGTTGTCTTCCTCTGGTTTATGTTGTGCTCCATTGTATCTTATTGAACATCTATGATGATGGTGATGCTGTGGTTGCAGGTTGATGCATGTGATATTATTGTCCAAGGATGCTCAAGCTAATGGTTGTGACATCGGCGAACGTGATATCGATGCTGCTTATTCCACCAACATGTCCCATACAGTATATGTGTGTAATCTGTCTTCTTAATTCAGTAGGAAGCAACTATTTCTTCTATTTTCTCGATAACTATTTGTCCTCTATAGTTAGTTCTGCCTGTACTACAAAGCGTTGATCTGGAATGATGTCTGCTGCTATTAACAAGATCTTATTTCAGGTGCGATGAACTACATTCCTATCAATGGTATATATAGCTCAATGTAGTGTGCTTCTAATTGCAACTAACTTGTGAATTCCAGCTCGCTCTGTTCGTCCACGAGACCCAACGAAATATAAGACCAACGGTATGACTGAATTGAAGAACTTATAGCAAACAGAACACAGCCTGACAAAAGAATGAGGGTGAGGGTATCGTCAGCAGTGCCCCAGGTAAGTGTGATAGGACCGCTGTTATTTTCTATCTGTATAAATGATCTGACAAACAGAGTGAGTTGCAATCTGCGGCCGTTTGCTGATGATGTTGTGGTGTACAGGCAGGTGGATGACCGTAGTAGGATGCATGATGACCTGGACCAAATTTCTAGGTGGTGTGAGGAATGGCATCTAGCTCTAAATGTAGAAAAATGTAAGGTGATCCAGATGAGTAGGAGAAACAATCCCGTAATGTTCGAATACAGCATTAGTGTATGTTACTTGACAGAGTCGCGTCAATTAAATATCTAGACGTAACGCTGCACAGCGATATGAAATGGAACGAGCATATAAGGACAGTCTTGGGGAAGGCAAATGGTCGACATGGCTTTATTGAGAGAATTTTGGGAAGGTGTGATTCGTCTGTAAAGGAGACCGCATATAAAACGCTTGTACCACCCCGTCTTGAGTATTGCTCAAGTGTTTGGGATCCCCACCAGATCGGTTTAAAGAAAGACATAGAGACTGTTCAGAGGCGGGCGGGTAGGTTTGTAAGTGTTGAAGTTGATCAGTGCGCGAGTGTTACTAAAATGCTTCGGGAACTCAGGTGGGAATCACTTGAGGGAAAGCGACTTTCTTCTCGAGAAACACTGTTGAAGAAATTTAGAGGGCCGGAATTTGAGGCGGACTGCAGAACGATCCTACTGCCTCCAACCACCATTCGCGTAAAGACCACAAACATAAGATCAGAGAGATTAGGGCTTTTACGGATGCATACTAGGACTCATTTTTCCCTCGTTTTACAGGGTGTTACAGAAAGGTACGGCCAAACTTTCAGGAACATTCCTCACATACAAAGCAAGAAAATATGTTATGTGGACATGTGTCCGGAAACGCTTAATTTCCGTGTTAGAGCTCATTTTATTACTTCTCCTCAAACCACATTAATCATGGAATGGAAACACACAACAGAACGTACCAGCGTGACTTCAAACACTTTGTTACAGGAAATGTTCAAAATGTCCTCCGTTAGCGAGGATACATGCATCCACCCTCCGTCGCATGGAATTCCTGATGCGCTGATGCAGCCCTGGAGAATGGGGTATTGTATCACAGCCGTCCACAATACGAGCACGAAGAATCTATACATTTGGTACCGGGGTTGCGTAGACAAGAGCTTTCAAATGCCCCCATAAATGAAAGTAAAGAGGGTTGAGGTCTACCAATCCATCGGTCACCGAATCTGTTGTTGAGAAGCATACGAACACGTCGACTGAAATGTGCAGGAGCTCCATCGTGCATGAACCATATGTTGTGTCGTACTTGTAAAGGCACATGTTCTAGACGCAGAGGTAGAGTATCCCGTATGAAATCATGATAACGTGCTCCAGTGAGCGTAGGAGGAAGAACATGAACACAAGCACTGAAGTCAACATTACCTTCCTTCAATTGGGCCAACTGGCGGTGAATCGATGAAGTACAGTACATACTAACGAAACAATTGGGTATTTTGACAATTGTCTGCACGAATTATTTCAATTTACATTTAAAGAGAAATACTAAAATGAGCTCTAACACATGTCCACATAACATATTTTCTTTCTTTGTGTGTGAGGAAACTTTCCTGAAAGTTTGGCCTACCTTTTTATAACACCCTGTATATGGTAATGGAGCAGGAAAGCAAGTAACTATTATTGGCACTGAGTACTCTCCGCCATGCACCTTTGGGTGGATTACGGAGTATGTATGTAGATGTAGATGTACTCAAAAGGAATGTTAATATTAAACCATTTCAGTATACATGCATATCATTGATGTGTGAGTAAATGATTAGATATGCAGGTTTCTGTTGTGTGTAGAACGCCCACCAGAGTGCATTCGTGATGTCACTGTCCTGTTGTTGTTGTGAAGATGGTTCAGAATATTCAAATATTTGTAAATATATGGGGCGTAACTACTCTGATCATCATTCCCTAGACTTACAAACCACTTACACTAACTTATGCTAAGGACAACAAATACACCTATACCCGAGGGAGGACTCGAACCGCCGGCCGCCGTGGCCGAGGTGACAGAGGCGCTCCAGTCACAGTCAGCACTGCCACTACGGTCGGGGGTTCGAATCCCCCCTCGGGCATGGATATTTGTGCCGTCCTTAGTCTAAGCTAGTTCATAAGTAGTTTGTAAGCTTAGGGGCTGATGACCCCGTAGTTAAGTCCCATAAGTTGTACAAACATTTGAACATTTGAACATTTGAAGGACTCGAACCTCCGATGGCGAGCAGCGGCACGCTCCGCAGCAAGGCGCCTTGAAATGCTCGGCCACTCCACCGCGGCGTGAAGTTGGTACCAGTGGACTGCCGTGAGTCAGGAAGTGAAACAAGACGTTTATATTTAGTTGGAAGCATCCGCGATACCTCATAGACCCGTTATACAGCCTATCCACCATCTGAATGAAGTTGAGAGATGCTACATCATTGGAATGTATGAAGCGGAGTGGTTGTATCGTGAAATTTGTAGGCGCGTGAACCATTCAAATGTCCTAGTGGCCCGATGTTCGGATCAAGGAGTACAGGGCACCCAGGCACGTCGTGTAGATTTGGGTCTACCAAGTACATCATGCAAGGGAGGATCGTCGTATGATGTGTCAAGCAATATTGGAACCCATGACCTCGGTACCTGCCGTCTGCAATGTGATTTGGAGACACAACAGCTTATGAGTTCCCTTGCAGTCTCTCGCCGACTCGCATCTGTCGGATTGGAGTTCTACCGCCCCACGTGTCGATTGCCATTGACAGTAGAACTCCAACGCCGGCATTTGGAGTGGTGTGCCAAGGAGGCATTGACAGAAGACGGCGTCGCATCATGTTCAGTGGCCATAACTCCTATGATCATCGTGTTCGTGTTTGGCGGTTTCAAGGTCAAAGAACACATCATACCAATATTATGGAGAGAGACACACTGGCGTAATACCTGTCATCAGGGTGTAGATAGCCATAAGGTTTGAGTTCAAGTCACCTATAGCTGTGCTTCGGCAGACAATGAAGACATAGCTATATGTCTTTCCCCTGATAGCACAACACCCTGGGCAGTGTACCACGAGATAATGCACTGCCACACACGGCACGTGTGTCTATGGACAGCCTACAGCACGTTGACGTCCACCTGTGACCAGCAAGTTCTCTGGACCTATCTATAATTGAGAATCTGTGGGCATATGGAGGGTCCTCCGTGCCAGTAGCAACCCGTGAGATCTGGAGGGACAGCTGCAACAACTGTGGACGAACTTGCCTCAGGGAATCATCCAAAGGCTGTTTGACACCATTCAGAATCGCATAAAGGCACGCATTGTGGCCAGTTGGTGTACGACAACTTACTGACGTGACAACAAGGGAGGATAAGTGACTAGTGACAATTCAAAAATGTTCAAATGTTTGCAAACCTATTGGAGCAAACTGCTATGGTCCCTAGACGTACAAACTAATTAAACTAACTTACACAGAGGGTAACACATACACCCAAGCCAGAGGGAGGACTCGAACATCCGGCGGTAACGACCGCCCAGTCCGTAGCATGAATGCTTAGACCACGCGGCCATTCCGCGAGGCTGAGTGACAAATGACCTTCAGTTTAAACAAATGTAACATATTGGAAATATATAAAAAGAGAGAGCCTTTCTCATATGATTACACAAATGCAGAACAATAAATGGAAGCAGTTCTTTTCCCAAAGACTGGAGCCCTAACACACTCGTGCTTGTATGGTAACCATTATAATAAGTTCCGGGTACGCTTACCCACAAATACGCTCTCATCTGGTGATAGTAAATGGCTGAAGAACGTTTGAAGGAGGGTACATTTGCCGGCCGCGGTGGCCGAGGGGACTGAGGCGCTCCAGTCACGGTCTGCACGGCCACTACGGTCGGGGGTTCGATTCCCCCCTCGGGCATGGATATTTGTGCCGTCCTTAGTATTAGCTAGTTTGTAAGTTTAGGGACTGATGACCCCGTAGTTAAGTCCCATAAGCTATACAAACATTTGAACATTTGAACATTTGGAGAGTACATTTAAGGGCAGAGAACGAGTAAAGTGCCAATTCTCGTGTCAAGGAAAAAAGGCTGCGACATTGTGGGTGATTAATAAGAGCAGTAGTGGTTTTATTCCTCTCTACAGCAGATTGTGTTTTGGTAGTTTTATGTTATTTGTGAGCATCGTGCGACCACGTTAGCGTTTCATAGCTTAGGTTTGTTATTATAATTGTCATTTTGGTATGATAGGGGTATCGATGCAGCTCGATAGCGACTATATCTCCTGGGTCAACCTCAGCATCTGCGTACGTATAACAACTAGAAGATGACATTAGAGTGGCCGATTTCTTATGAAGTCGGCCACTCAAAAATGTTCAAATGTGTGTTAAGCTTAAGGGACTCAACTGCGGGGTCATCAGTCCCTAAACTTACAAACTACTTATGAACTACCTACAACTAAGGACGGCACAAATATCCATGCCCGAGGGGGGATTCGACCCCCGACCGTAGTGGCCGTGCAGACCGTGACTGAAGCGCCTCAGTCCCCTCGGCCACCGCGGCCGGCTCGGCCACTCAGTCTATAGGTATTGCGTAGGGTTTGTTTGCATTCTTACGTTCTCCCTCCTTTACCCCGTGTGTCGCTTACGGCCGCAGGGTTCTGCCAAACTATTGCTTTGTTTGCGTGGTTAATTTGCTTTTCGTAGGTGTTTAAGAGTCCCCAAAAACAGTGTTTTTGGTTAATTATGTTTCCATCTAAGGCTGTTGTCATACTTACTTAGGTTATAGATAAAAGGACTGTCGGAGTGAGGTGCGTTCTAGTGTAGTCGCGTAGCGACCTTCTTGAATGTCGCCGAGAGGGTCTCCAAAAGTATACACTGTGAAGGTCCGCGGTGCGTGTGTTTCGTTGAGCATTGCTTATGATACGTCGTACCTTACCCTTAAGGTCCTCAGGCGCCGCAAATCTTTTGATAGGAGCTACGTATGTCAACAGAGGACTATTTAGTGTCACGCAGAAGGATCTTGATACCCTCCTATGTAGTGTGCTTTACCTGTTACGCGTTGGATAGTTGTTTTGGCGTTGGATGTGCTCTGGTGGCAACGTATTGTTTGTGATCCAATCAAGTAATTTTCTGGTCTAGCTACACAACGAGGTATTCGACTTTATCGCAGAAACGCCTTAGGCATGTGTATAGAGTTATTTGCCTGCAGTGCTAATGTTTGTTCAGATGTTTCAGTTTGCGTGTGAACATTATTGCTTGTCACTTGCTGAAGTTTACCTTCATACGCCAGTTCACAAACCGGTTTAGACAGTTCTGAAGACGTGAGTTATTATTCAACTGTTTGCAATATTGAGCTAAATTGGCGTGCCATTAGCCAAAGTAGGACCCATATTGTTTGGTTTGGAGAAAATATCCTTTATGTAGAGCAAGGCAGGTGAGAAATTCTGAACACGTGCGGTGCTGTTGCACATGTGCAGTGGCGGACTAGGAGGGGGGGAGGGAGGGAGGGGGGCGGACCGCACCGTGCCTCTTGTCACATGTTACTCTGTGCTCTCGTCTTGGGGGGCCTCCAAATACATGTAAAGCAAGTGTGTTCTTTTTTTTATGAGCGCCCTTGTCTTCTTGTTCTGGGGCCTCCAAATCTCGGATTTTCTTAGATTGGGTCGTATGAATAAAAAAGAGCACATGATCTACAGAAGATTCTCAGAGCAAAAGAACGTTCTCTGAGTAAGTTCTCTATTTCGTATGAATAAAAACTTCGAAGCATATGCTCTGAGTAGGTAGTTCATTCTCGCTACCTCCCCTCCTACTTGAGTAAGTTCTCCGCGTGTCATGTCCGCCACAGATCAGCTGTCCAATCGTGTATTTCTTTAAACTAGCCCAATCAGGCAAATTATTAAGTGTACAAATATGGAGTAGGTATCTGCGTGTTCAGAAAGAACTGTACTATGTTTAGATATTAGTTTGTTCTGGATGAGCATATTATTAAGACTAAATGTGCACTTTTTACGAAAATGTATTCTCCTGGCGATACAAAATTTTCGTGACGCGAGAAACTCGTCTGTTAATGAAGTAGGGTTAGCACAATTTGCGAACGATATTTTAAGAATGCATCACATATTCATCTGTTACAACGTGGAATGCTGTCGGAGTGTTCTAACACGAGATAGGCCTTGTTAAATATGACACCCAATGGTTTGCTCATAAGCGTTAGGCCATGCGATTTGGAACAAGAACAGGCTGCTAGGTATGTAATTAATCAGTTATTAATTTTCCTGTCGTGTTTACTTACTTCTAACATGACAGAAGTTACGATTACGAAGTCAGAAAACGCATCATAAATAGGCCAACCGGTTTGGATAGAAACAGTACTTCAGTAGGCCTACCTGGTATTGCAGTAATATTTATTTTGTGATAGAAACTGTGAAGTCCTGCGATACACTTTATTTGGAACTGATAGCATAAGGTCTTACTAATAGACCCTATTTAAAAACAATATTATTTTGCTATGTGGCTGTTTACAACTGTAAATATACACGCCAAACAAATGAGTAAAACATGCAGCTGAATCCATTTGTGTTTCATTTTTATGTCGGCAATGAAAACACCTCTTACATCACTCTCGTCACTGTATAAAATGCTGGAAGTGTTACACGACTTTTCCGAAGGAAGATAGTCAACAAAATGTTTTTATTAGTATTAACTTTATAGATCCCCTCGTATTTCTTAAAGACTACATATAAAGGAACTTGTTTTTGCCTTCTAAGTAACAAAATTGATGTCATTTCATTATAAACCTCAGTAAAACGTAACCTTAATAGAAGTTACTCAGCACGGATATGCCATAGAGCTCACTCCAGAAATCTGAGAATGTTCTCCCGTCGTGAGAAACTTCTGTAGTTTTATTCATATGAAATTGGAGAATGTTCTCTATTGTGAGCAACTTCTCCCACCCCGTTACTCACGCCTAAACATACTCGGCTAAGTATATTCTCTGACTCCCTTTAGTCATGCGAACCTGAGTATGTTCTCTGGAATTCAGAGTATAAAGTAGATACTCCATTTTATTCATACGGCCCATTGTCCCGTTCCTCTCGTCCTGGGGGGGGGGGGGGGGGCTCCAAATGTCAAAAGTTACTTTTTTATAGTAATACATGTATTTGGAAGTGGACAAGGGGCCTCATTTCGTTCTGCCGCCGGCCTGCCGCCACTGCACATGTGCAACTTACAAGGAAAGTACTTGGACGCGAACAAACACATATACACCAAAATCGTATGAGAGATAATGTAAAGATCCCTTATTGCACTAGTGATACTCCCGCATCTGCAAAACTCTGCAGTCGTCCGTTAGAGGCCTCTACGTGTGCCATGCCGTATTGCACTTTGACCTGTCGGTTCGCCAGTAGGGGCGGTGCAGTGTGCCTCCGAAGTTGCGTTTCGTGACGTTATTTGTGTGGTGAAGCGTCAGATGGGGCGGCGATAGCTAATCAATCCTGCGTATTGCGATTAGTTGAGATGAAGTTACGAAGAACCCTTCTTCGTGAAGATGGTATTAGTGTAGAAGATAAATCATTTGCATGCTTTCTCGTATCTGTTATGGTACAGAAATATGAGCGTAAGTTAGATACTATTGTTACAAACTCATAATAATGATAATAGGGATGGTAATGACGAACAACTCATTGCAAGCGGTAGTGCTACGGTAAGTGCGGGAAGAGGCGATGGAAGCAGTGGCAGTGAATACCAACAGTCTTTCGGGAAGAAGGTTAAAGTTTCAACTATCATCATGGCTTTTGATGACAATTCGCTAGAGAACAGTACGATGATTATTACATAAGTTGTAGTTAAGATATCTGCATTACGTATGGCATCTACAATTACATCGACAGTGCTATCTAGAGCATGGTTGCAGAGCTTGGCAGAAAAACGACACCCACCAGCACATTGAGGTGTACGTAGAGATCCTGTAACCAAACGTTCATACAGATATGTTTGTTCGAGCCCATGTACTTTCCTTATTAGAGGTCACAGCGTGCACTCCGCAGACGTCACCGCTCATGTAGTGCATGTTTCTACCTACAGGGGTCGCCGGGGGTAAACGTGACTGGAGGTTCGTACAAAGAGCTGCAGCTTCCTGCAGCATCAAAGCAAGCACTACCTGATGACGTCATCAGGCTGCAGGAGGAAATTTTCTTGCAGCTCATGCAGCCCGGAAGCTGCAGCCGGGAGCTTCCTTGAACAGCCGGTAGGCTGCAGCATGCTGCAGGATTGCCCTTTGAACACGAATTTTCGTACTGCGCATGCGCGGTAGCAGCCCTGCAGCTCTTTGAACGAACCCTCGCTGTGTTGCGCTCTTTCTTGTAGCGCATGAACCAGGAAGTGGAGCCGTCGCGGTGCGTTATGTACTCGTGTCTAATAACAGACGTTGTTGCTCGCCGCCTCACATGTGCGCACCTGTACAGCACTTCCGCAGCGCTGCACACTGTGCAGCGTTCACCGCCCCTGATGTAGAGGTCGAAAGAGAGGGCATCCCAGAATATTGCCTAATGGTATTCCCGCTTAGACACCGTGTCGCGTTGTTTGTTTGTCCTGAATTTCAGTGTGAAGCTTCTGTTGATGGGATATGAGTTTATGAGAGATTTGAGTCCGCCCGGAAACTAGCGTCGCTAAATTTGGTGGATGAGGCTATTGTGCCAGAGAACAGAGTCCCTGTTGATTTGCTCATAGTGTAGACATGTGATATGTTGAACTACGCAGTGGAACTGCTGTGCTGTAGACTGGTGATTCCTGCTGTTTAACTGCTCCTGTTTCAGGATGTTGTTATACATGTTCAAAATGTTCACATGTTTGTAATTCTATGGGACCAAACTACGTTGGTCATCAGTCCCTAGACTTACAAACTACTTAAACTAATTTCATTTCATTTGGGCTTGCAGCATTGTGTATTCGCTTAAGGACATATTGTTAATACAAATAATACCAAAATGCTGCTTTACTTAGATGTTATATAATGTTTACTGCCGGCCGCGGTGGCCGAGGAGACTGAGGCGCTCCAGTCACGGTCTGCACGGCCACTACGGTCGGAGGTTCGAATCCCCCCTCGGGCATGGATATTTGTGCCGTCTTTAGTATAAGGTAGTTGATAAGTAGTTTGTAAGTTTAGGGACTGATGACCCCGTAGTTAAGTCCCATAAACTATACAAACATTTTTTCAGAAATTCTGCACACGTGCGGAAAACACAACTGTCAGAATAGAAGTAATAAATTAATGACCTGACAAGCATAAAATAATATATATACCATATAAAGAACATTTAGACTGCAATTATATGCAGTAATTGTAATAAAATTATACCTCCACGATGTAATATGGACGTAAGTGTGGAATAATATGTCACGAAAAATGTATCAAAATTATAAATATCTGTATTTTACTCATTTTAATCTTACATATTTATCCGCAGATAGCCTATATAACACCTACGAAGTAAAGCAGCATTTTGGTATTAATTGTATTAACAATTAACAATTAATTGTATTAACAATTAACAATGTTGCCGCCACGGTGATGTTTCAGATGCTCTGACAAGAGTGTTTCCACTTACGGTTCGCTGCAACTAGACGCACAACTAAACGTTTTTCAGAGTAAATATGTGACGTCAGTGCAACGTATCCCAGGCGATGGATCAGTAGGGGTGAACCTACTGCCTTGCTAAACTCGCTCTCCTGATATTCCTTGCAGACAACAGATTGAATTGGCACGGGTAGCATTAACCCTTTCGTGTCCCGCGGGATTGTGTGTGCCACAAACGAATTTGTCTCTGAGTTTAAAGAGATATAAAAACCCGCTCGGTTAGCCTTGTGGTATAACGCACCGCTTTCCGAAACAAAGTTAAACTAACCTAAGGACACACTCACATCCATGCCCGAGGGAGGACTCGAACCTCCGATGCGGGAGGCCGCGCGATCAGTAACGTGGGGCTCCAGACCGCTCGGCTACTCCCGCCCGGCTATATATGAAATACGTAGATGAAACATTTTAAAGCTATCTTTTCAACAATTTTGTTGAAGGATCTCAGCTGGCAGATGCGACGGTAATTTTGTTGAAGGTAGTGGTCTTTCTCTGGCTCCTGACCATTGGGAACTTTGCCGCCTTCCAAAAGGCAAGGAAGTGTTGGAGTCGTAGGGTGGTATTTGTAATGTTTGTTAGATATTGTATAGCTTTTACTCTTTGCGTAAACAGTTTTTGATGCCATGGGGTCCAGGAGGTCTGCTTGTTAATCCGTGTTATTTCTTGTGTCCTAGTAAGTCTGACTTTGTCGCGCGCGTACTGGACTATAAGTTGTGGAAGCTCCAGGTCCGTTTCAAGTGTGCATACTGTATATGAGGGAACCAGGTTCGGCGTGAATGACGCTGCTAATGTTCAGGCCCTTAGCTTTGCTTTCTCCTCCGCAGAGTATGCAGGACCGTCAAGCCTTTGTAGAGTAGGTGTGTAGTGTCGCTGCTTGGTGTAGTGACGATCAAAATTCCACACCCTGATCGTGAAGTATCTAGCTCTCCCAATGAATGGCTCCAGTATGCGTTTTTAAATGTTGGTATTTTCTTCCATATTGATTCCTGGTATATTTTAAAGTACAGTTTGTAGAACAGGCCTCCTACATGCCAAGATCCCCAGAGATGGTTTTCCATTGTAATAAGTCCCAGAAAGAACTGTGGTGAAAGAACTGGTACGGTGTCAGCCATTGAGTCCTGGTCCGCAGTAGTGAGTGTTTCGACTGCTTCATCAGTTCTTGTTGTGTGCGAAATGCTTGGCAGGTCTGGGATACAGCTGTCAAGCGTTTCGTTAAACATTGTCCAATTTGTGCTCTTGTTAAAAAATTTCCTGGCACATTAAAACTGTGTGCCGGAACCGGGACTCGAACCTGGGACTTTGCCCAGGTCTGCTAGGAAGTTTCGTATCAGCGCACACTCCGCTGCAGAGTGAAAAGTTTCATTCTGGAAACATCCCGTAGGCTGTGCTTCTTGAAGTTTTCCCGGCGTACGGAATATTCCATAAAATTTCGGGATTGCAGCCGGATTCCGTCGACGTCTTGCCACAATATTTCGGCTGACAACCGTTCATACATCTTCAGGTGAGTGCGTTCCACTGGAGATTGTTAGTTCCCGACGACGCCTTTATGACAAAAATTGGCGCGTAGGTGCAAGCGCATCAGTGGCCGTCACAAGCGCGCCCTCTTTCGAATTTACTGCATGTCCAGCTCCGTAGGAAGGCTTTCTACATCAGACACGACATGTACGCGATGCACCAACGTTCGAAGGACGCCGGTAGATTGTGCAGGGTGGTGGCAGCTGGACGCTTGCAAATAGATATCCGTATGTGTGGGTTTCCGGTACACGGAATGCCCCAAGGTCCCATCCACTTTCTTACTGACTAAGACATCAAGAAAGGGTAAGCAGTCGTCTTTCTCAGTTTCCCTTGTGAACTGAATGTTTTCGCGGATTGAATAAAAATCAAATGTTCAAATGTTTGTTAAGCTTATGGAACTTAACTACGGGGTCATCAGTCCCTAAACTTACAAACTACTTATCAACTATCTTATACTAAGGACGGCACAAATATCCATGCCCGAGGGGGGGATTCGAACCCCCGACCGTAATGGCCGTGCAGACTGTGACTTGAGCGCCTCAGTCCCCTCGGCCACCGCGGCCGGCGTGGATTGAATTCAGGTGTTACAGAAAACGTGGCAAATCTTCTTCCCCAGCTGCCACCACCCTGCACAATCTACCGGCGTTCTTCGAACGTTGGTGCATCGCGCACATGTCGTGTCTGATGTAGAAAGCCTTCCTACGGAGCTACAACATCTTAAGTCAGTTTTCAAAGCTAATGGATATTTTCCTCGTCAGATTAGCGCAGCATTGAAGAGGAAGAAACGTGACGACCCTCAACGAAAGAGGATAAGGAGGCGTTCAAGAGCTTTCCTTCCATACGTCGGAAACCTTTCGTCGAAACTAGGCAGAATATTAAGAAAACATCAAGTAAAAGTCATCTTCCGGCCACCTGCGAAGATTAGTGCACTTGTCGGCTCGGTTAAAGATGATCTGAGATTGAGGAAAGCCGGAATTGACAGAATACCTTGCCAGTGTGGCAAAGCTTACATCGGCCAGACGACACGCACTGTGCAGGAAAGGTGCGTTGAACATGAACGCCACACTCGTCTGTTGCAGCCCAGTAAGTCGGCCGTAGCCGAGCATTGTATTACCACAGGGCATTGTATGGATTACTCCGCCACTGAAATCTTGGCCACGACGAGATCCTTCTGGGATTCACTAATCAAAGAAACTGTGGAAGTACGTTTAGCCCAAGATCTTGTTAATCGTGACGGCGGCTTTCATCTGGACAAGGCTTGGGACCCGGTGATTTCTGTAATATCATCTCAGAGGAAACATTTTATCCAGGACGACGCTTCTAGCGATAATTAAAAATTTTATACATCTGACAAGCAATGTACTGAGTGCGCATTCAGAGTGCGGACACGTACTGTTTTTCCACCTTACGCAGTACTGACGCGTTACGATAGATAGCGGACATGCAGTTTCAACTTCGCGCAGACACCCACGCGCCGCTTGTCAACTGTTTTTCACAGAGGGCGCTAAATTCGAAAGAGGGCGCGCTTGTGACGGCCACTGACGCGCCAATTTTTGCCATAAAGGCGTCGTCGGGAACTAACAATCTCCAGTGGGACGCACTCACCTGAAGATGTCTGAACGGTTGTCAGCCGAAATATTGTGGCAAGAAGTCGAAGGAATCCGGCTGCAATCCCGAAACTTTATGGAATATCCCTTAGGCCAGGGCCGCTCAAGGTGCATGCACCGGCGCATCGCACAGTGCAGAGTGCAGAAGACGGCTACGCTGTGTTGACGACGGTGCAAACCCCCCACTCCTCGGCTTTGCGTTGCTTCTCTCTTTCCTTACGCTTGCGTCGCCTGTCTCGACCTTTTCAAAACTTTTACCCTGTTTTCTTCTTCATTGCCAAATACTTATGTACACTAGGCGGAGAGCTTAGTTTGGTGGAACACGATTACCGATATAAAAGAGATTTAAATAATAGTAATAATTGTAAAGAATACAATTTTAAATTTGGTTTCAACACAAATTTATCTCTTCTACGTTCTCTCTTTTTTATTTGCAATTATGCTACTAAGATCTGGAACAAGAGATCGGCTGACAGCAAATCTGAGAGCATTTTTTAAATTACTATTAGAAATACTTGCACGCAATCTAGTTTTCGTACAAGACAAAACATAAAAAAACCTTTCACATACGCATGTGGAGCCAAACACAGAAATAATCTTCGCTGCTTCTCTGTGTAACTTGGGAAATTCTTCCTTCGAAAAATTCTGGTAGAACTGGAGCAAACTTTTTGTGTTGTAAAACAAATCCTTTCGGTGAACATCGGTTTGCAAATCAATCAGTCCGAAATGTAAATCTGGAGGCGCACTTTCAATATCCATCGAAAAGGGTTTCACAAAAACATCGAGAATTGGTTGCAGGTTGGTAATTTCCTGAAACAATAACAAAACGAATATTAATAAATGAAATTCACAGTAAGTAGTTGTTTCGCAGTACTAAAAAGCGATAGGTTTTAATAAACATGTACTGTTTACTACTGCTTTTAATCTAATTTTACACTTGTACATGTAAAGCAATCTCCTTTATTTAGCTGTTAGTTATTACCTGGAATCAGTCGTTTAAAAGCATTTTCAAGGGATTGTAGCACCTCGACGTATTTTCAAAAGCGTGCTCGTTCCTGCACCGATGCTGTCAAACAAAAACATAGTACCATTTTGTTTAGAGCGATTATAAAAATCAAACTGTCTTATTAAAGGTACAATTTATACTTCGCTTACCTAGTTCAGGGAAGTGTTGCGTATTTTTCTCTGAGAGGTTGTTTTTGGGGAGCTTCAGTTTATATTAGAAAGCGTTTATTTTGCTGATCATATCGTTGATGAGATTATTTTCTTTTTGGAGTTTCAGACTTAAATCATTTAGGAAGCCATAATGTCTGCCAAAAATCCCAAATCAGCTACCCATTCAGGGTCATGAAAAAGTGGCTCCGGGCGTCCTTTGCTCTCCAAAAACTGAGCCACCTCAGCATGGTGGGAATATCAGGATACTCCTCTACCAAGCATATCAAAAATTCTTTGAATTGACGATGAGTGAGTCCATGAGAACGAATATAGTTCACGATACGCAGTACTGCATTCATCACTTCTTGAAGACCGATAACTTTTGCACAAAGAGCCTCCTGGTGTGCAAAACAATGAACGGAAGGTAAATTCGGCATGTTAAGCTTTTTCCGCAGTAGGCCAATAAACCGGTTTGCTTTACCGCACATTGCTGGTGCCCCTTTAGCTGCCATTTCAACAGCTGCTAAGATATCCGCCCCTGTAACAGTGTCCTTCATAGAAATCATATCCAGGAGCTTTTCCATTACATAAGGGTCGTCATCCAGGCCAAGCAAAAAAATTGCTAACTGAGCCGTGTCATTAATATCCTTGGACTCATCAAGTGCGATGCAGTACGCTAGGAAGTTTTCAATTTTGGCTGCCAATTGTTCATGCAAATTCTCAGCGATGTCGTTGATTCTCTGAGATATTGCCATTCTGGAAAGTGGTATTTGCTGTACGCGGGAGTTAATGTGGGATTCATTGTCTCTACAACGTCCAAGATGATGTTTTTATTAATGGCCTGTCCATAAACGGCCTCCCAGCTCTTGCTAAACGTAGAGCAACTTTGTAACTAGCTCTGAGAGTCCTTTCGCAGCACCCCTCATCTTCTTCACACTAAATTAGAGGAAAAAGATGTGTTAGAAATAATTCAAGCGAATACGAAAACTAATACACGTCTGAGATGAATGTAAACAAATTTTATTTCGTTTCACTTGATCTTTAACCAAAGTATACGGGCTAAAATACTTGTACAAACTTCGTTTGTAGTTACAGAATTCTCTTCTGCCAGAGTTTTCAACTTCCATAATTCTTCCTCTCTGGCATCCCCTGTGATATCACTATACTTTTCTGAATGCAACTTGCTGTAGTGCATTTAAATAGACGATTTTCTGACACATGTAATTAGTGTACCGCAGATTAGACATTTGGCTTTATCGTCACAACGAACAAAAATGTAAGAGTGTTCCCATTCCGATTAAAATTGACTTTCGGATTTTTTTTTTTTTTTTTTTTTTTTTTATTTTAGTAATTGTCTTGCGCTTACTTAATCCAATGTTGACTAAGTCGTCTGGCAGCGCATTCGGTAGCGTACAGCGACGGCTTCACCCAGCAAGCCGAGTTTAGGCGAAGTATGCCGAGTTGAAACGATGCACTGTGCAAACACGCTCTGCACCTCGCTTTGCACGCGTGCGATTTTCCGTGTTTGTGCAGCCCTGCCTTAGGCTGTGGGTAAGCCATGTCTCCACCATATCCTTTCTTCCAGGAGTGCTAGTATTGCATGTTTCGCAGGAGAGTTTCTGTGAAGTTTGGAAAATAGGAGGCGAGGTACTGGCGGAAGTAAAGTTGTGAGGCGGCATCGTGAGTGGTGTCGGGATAGCTCAGTCGGTAGAGCCTTGCCCGTGAAAGGCAAACGTCCCAGGTTCGAGTCCCGGTTCCGACACACTATTTTAATCTGCCAGGAAGTTTCATATCAGCGCACACTCCGCTGCAGAGTGAAAAGTTTTATTCTGTACTCTTGTTGTTCGATATACGTTCAGGGAAAAAGATTCTGCAAGCACGGGAATCGTTCAGTGACAGAAGAGTAAACCTTCCGCAAATTGCGGCGGACTTCAGTGCTATCAACAAGTGTCAGCGTGCGATACATTCAACGAAACATCATCGATATGGGCTTTCAGAGTCGATGGCCACTCGGGTACCCTTGCTGACTGCATTACACATAGCTCTATGCCTCGCCTGGGTCCGTCAACACCGTCATTGGACTGGAAACATGTTGTCTGGTCTGAAGTATCTCGTTTCCAATCATATCGAGCTGATGGACATGTACGGGACTGGAGACAACCTCATTAATCTATGGACCCTGTATGTCAGCAAGGGACTGTTCAAGCTGGGGGATGCTCCACCTGAAAGTGAAGGCAGTGTGGAACAACAAGAACAACAGCAACAACAACGAAACATTCCTTCCACATCGTGTGATCCTGATTTTAATGGAAAAGATGATAAACCGGACAGACTGAGTCAAATGTTTGTTAAGCTTAAGGGACTTAACTGCGGGGTCATCAGTCCCTAAACTTACAAACTACTTATGAGCTACCTTATACTAAAGACGACACAAACATCCACGCCCGAGGGGGGATTCGAACCACCGACCGTAGCGGCCGTGCAGACTGTGACTGGCGTCCGCAGACCACTCGGCCACTGCGGCCGGCACAGACTGAGTCAACCAGAATTGGGTGAACCCATTAGAGACCTTGATCTGTCAAAGGAGAAGGGAGAAATTGTTGAGTCTCGAGTCTCGACTACAGCAATGAAATCTTCAGGGTGTTTCTGTAAAGAAACCATGTTGGTGTCATGAGAATACTACTCGACATCAGCTACTTGTTCTGCTGGAGGTGATTTGGTATTTGTGTCTGCTGCGTAACGTGTTGGCCAGTTTTCGTTACGGCCTGAACGGGTATTTGGAGTTTGATATCCTGTGATGAGGTTTACTTGTCGTGTGGAAATGATTGTTGAAAAGCTAAGTGGCTGATAGTTTCTACCATTATTGGCACCTTTCTTTCGTTTTTGGCTAGTAGTTCCATCTTATAACCCTTGGCGCTCTAGTTCTTCCTTCTGCAGTGGAGACTGCAGCGCTGCCCATTGGTGTAGGTCACGTCACCCACACTCTACAGGGTGTTACAAAAAGGTACGGCCAAACTTTCAGGAAACATTCCTCACACACAGAGAAAGAAAATATATTATGTGGACATGTGTCTGGAAACGCTTAATTTCCATGTTAGAGCTCATTTTAGTATTTCTCTTTAAGTGTCAATTGAAATAATTCGTGCAGACAATTGTCAAAATACCCAATTGTTTCGTTAGTATGTACTGTACTTCCTCGATTCACCGCCAGTTGGCCCAGTTGTAGGAAGGTAATGTTGACTTCCGTGCTTGTGTTAATGTTCTTCCACCTACGCTCACTGGAGCACGTTATCATGATTTCATACGGGATACTCTACCTGTGCTGCTAGAACATGTGCCTTTACAAGTACGACACAACATGTGGTTCATGTACGATAGAACTACTGCGCATTTCAGTCGACGTGTTCGTACACTTCTCAACAGCAGATTCGGTGACCGATGGATTGTTAGAGGCGGACCAATTCCATGGCCTCCACGCTCTCCTGACCTCAACCCTCTTGAATTTCATTTATGGGGGCATTTGAAAGTTCTTGTCTACGCAAACCCGGTACCAAGTGTAGAGACTCTTCGTGCTCGTATTGTGGACGGCCGTGATACAATACGCCATTCTCCAGGGCTGGATCAGCGCATCAGGGATTCCATGCGACGGAGGGTGGATGCATGTATCCTCGCTAACGGAGGACATTTTGAACATTTCCTGTAACAAAGTGTTTGAAGTCACGCCGCTACGTTCTGTTTGGTGTGTTTCCATTCCATGATTAATATGATTTGAAGAGAAGTAATAAAATGAGCTCTAACATGGAAATTAACGTTTCCGGACACATGACCACTTGACATATTTTCTTTCTTTGTGTGTGAGGAATGTTTCCTGAAAGTTTGGCCGTACCTTTTTGTAACAGCCTGCATAATTCATGCATAGCTCATGTTGTCTATAAAGTTCGTAGTCTTGAGGAAGCTAGACTGAGCGACTGCTTGCCGGCTAGAGTGACCTCTGCAGACGACATATAGGACGGCTTTGCGGCAGCCATAAGAAAGTTCCCAGTTCTGCTTTGTTGGACTACACGCTGATTGCTTCGCCGGATTTCTGCACTCCGAGCTGCACAGTTACCGTGTTAGCTTTCTACGAACAGGCTCCATTGCTTTGAAGGCCATGCGTCAGCACTTCAGTGCAGATTACACTCAACTGTAACAGACACTGTACATGTTGTAGCTAGGTGTTCCAGTGCTTTGTCCTCTTCATATTAGCTTCCGGGACTCTACTGCGGAAATAAAAATTTAAGTAAAAAATAATTACAATATGTTTTTTGTCAACTAATTATATCTGCTCTATGAAGAAATCTTACAACGGCTGATTTGATGCTTTCTACTCCCGACTACCGATTACCCTACGCGTGATTTCACAGACGAACACCACAGCAATAATACATGAGTACAATAATAATATCCATTTATTAACGGAACATTTCAAAATCTTCAAATGCTTGTTAAGCTTATGGGACTTAACTACGGGGTCATCAGTCCCTAAACTTACAAACTACTTATGAACTACTTACGAACTAGGACGGCACAAATATCCATGCCCGAGGGGGGATTCGAACCCCCGACCGTAGTGGCCGTGCTGACCGTGACTGGAGCGCCTCAGTCACCTCGGCCACCGCGGCCGGCACGGAACATTTGTCAAAATATACTCAAATCATTGGCGTCTCATCTTCACTTGATGGGCCCAACACAAAATGATAATACATTTCATAATTGAATCGTTCTCACGCGTTCATTATATAATTTCATTTATATCATACCCTTCAAATACAATCGAAAGATAACAATTGCCGTAATTATACAGATATAATTACAATAATCCGCGAAATACGGTAGCTAATAACAAAATACGAGGCTCGTCCAGAAAGTAAGTTCCGTTTGGTTATATAAAACGAACGGGTACAGATACAGAAAAAAATATTGATTGTACAAAAATATACAACTGTTAAAGTACTTTTCTTCATAGCTTCCGAAATTTTGTAGGCAATTGTCATAGCATGGCACAAGGTTTTGTGTACCTTTTTCATAGAATGTTGCCGCCTGTGTATTCAACCATGTAGTAACATGTTCTTTCAGCTCGTCATCATCGTTGAAGTGTTGTCCACCAAGGACATATTTTAGGTTTAAGAAGAGGATTATTGTCAAAATATTTTTTTTTCACGACAATGCCTGACCTCACACACCGAATGTGACCAAACAATTCTTACGGAAATTTCAATGCGACCTGTTTGATCATTCTCCATACAGCTCGGACCTCTCTCCTAGCGACTTTCATCTCTTCTTACACCTAAAATCTGTCCTTGGTGGTCAACACTTCAACGATGATAAAGAGCTGTTACCACATGGTTGAATACACAGGCGGCAACCTTCTGTCAAGGATGCATGCAAAAACTTGTGGCACGCTATGGCAAGTGCCTACAAAATTTCGGCAGTTATGTGGAAAAGTAGTGTAAGAGGTAGAAATTTGTGCAATAAAAATTTCTTCTGTGTCTGTGTACAATTTCATTTTATTACCAAACGGAACTTACTTTCTGGACACGCCTCGTATATAAAAATGAGAACTCATGCGATGGGGGAGGGAGCGGTGTTGTAAGTTTGTTTGTGCGTGTGTAATATTATAGTTAGTCTGGTTCCCCAGAATCACGGATTACACGTGTGCATTTGTGGGTGACCGAGCGAGGTGGCGCAGTGGTTAACACACTGGACTCGCATTCGGCTCTACAGATATATGTTTTTCGTGATTTCCATGAATCACACCATGTAGATGCCTGGACGGTCTCCTTGAAAGGGTACGGCCCCTTTCCTTTCTTATCTTTACCGAAACAATCTGAGCGTGAGCTTCGTCTCTAGTGACCACACTATTGACGGGGAGTTAAACCCTAATCTTCCTTCCTCCTTCTTTTAGGGCGTGTGAGGTTACACTAAGATAATAATTCTATTGAATAAGTTTAATGGCTTGGGACTGTTTGGGTTCAAACCAAAATTCAGCAGGTACCCTAATGCTGATGTTAAAACTTATTCTAGTTGTGTTTCTGTGGTTTGACTGTGATGACAAAAGAAAAAAATGTAACTGTGGGAGGAAGCCTGTCAGTGCTTCCCCATTGGAAAGGCAACAGAGAACAAATGTAGCGACCATCCTGGTTTTTGCCTTATGGCCGAAGGAAACAGATCTAATCTTGGAAAGACCTTGGCTGGGTGTGGTTTCATGTGTATTCTAACTAATTAGCCTGTTAACTAATGAGGTGTCTGCACTGACAGGTTACTTAATTGTGCACGAATATTCTTCTGACTGGCAACCATGTCAATTACTGTATTGTTGAAGTTTGAAATTTCACTGATTTTCTCCTTACTATTAGAAGAAATAATCAATAACTTCAGGTTTTAAAACTGTTCAAATGCTTTCAAACCTAATGGACCAAATCGCTATGGTCATCGGTACCTGAACTTACAAACTATTGAAACTAAGTTACACTAAGAACACCACACACACATCCATGCCCGAGGGAGGACTCGAACCTCCGGCGTGAACGGCCGCCCGGTGCGCAGCATGAAGCCTTAGACCACGCGGCCATTTCGCACGGCTGATTGATCCTTTACTGACCGATAATATTTTCTGGAGATGGATTTAGCACTTGTTAAAGTGATGAAACAGCGTCCTGCTTTTGTTATTGGAAATACTGTACATAGTGTAATTTTCAATGATTTGTGCACTTCAGTGAAACTGGGGTAATGCTTATAAACGTATCACTGCAATAAATCACTGACTGTTCATTTTTTTTTTTAAGTTTACCCTGGTAAATAAACGGACTTAAATACAATGAAAAATTGTTAACTAAATTGGCTGGGAAATGTTCTCTGACAATGTTGATCCTCCAGAGATCACCTCTCAAGAGTGGTCGGTTGATACATCGTGTGGCTGTCGTAACTATCAAAGGTCGTATAGGACGTAAGCCTATTGCTTACTATACTACGAACTGTCTTCACGTAAAGACCACAAAGATAAAGTAGTGCTCGTACAGAAGGATTCAGGCATTCGTTTTACTCTCTTCTGTTTGTGAGTTGAACACAATAGGCAATAGCTAGCAGTGTACGAGGTACCCTCCGCCACGCACCTTGAGGTGGATTTCTGAGTATGTTTGGAGATGCAGTTATCACATATTTTTAAGCATCAGTACTGGAACTGAAGTTTTTCCCTCCGATTCTACAACGAATGAAAGTCTCTTTCCTACCTACTTCGGTTTTCTCATTATCGCTTCTACATCTACATACATACTCCGCAATTCACCGTAAGGTGCGTGGCGGAGGGTACACTGTACCACTACTAGGCATTTACTTTCCTATTCCACTCCCAAATAGAACGAGGAAAAAAAAGAATGCTTATATGCCTCCGTACGAGCCCTAATTTCTCTTACCTTGTCTTTGTGATAACTACGCGAAATGTAAGTAGGCGGCAGCAAGATCGCACTACACTCAGCCTCAAATGGCGGCCCTCTAAATTTCCTCAACACAAATTCACGAAAAGAACGTCGTCTTTCCTCCAGCAATCCCCAATTGAGTTCCCGGAGCATTTCCGTGACACTCGCGCATTGGTCGAACCTACCAGTAACAAACATAGCTCTCGCCTCTGAACTGCCTCTGTATTCCTTTAAACTGATCTGCTGCGGGTCCCAAACACTTGAGCAATACTCAAGACGTGGTCGTACAAGCGTTTTATACGCGGTCTTCTTTACAGGTGAAGTACATTTTCCCAAAATTCTCCCAATAAACCGAAGTCGGTTGTCCGCCTTACTCACAACTGTCTTTACATGTTCGTTCCATTTCATATCGCTCTGCGATGTTACGCCTAGATATTTGAACGACGCGACAGCATCAAGAAGCCCACTAATAATGCTGTATTCGAACATTATGGTATTGTTTTTCCTACTCATGCGCATCACCTTACATTTTTCTACATTGAGAGCTAGCTGCCATTCTTCGCACCAACTAGAAATTTTGTCTAAGTCATCCTGTATGCTATTACAGTCAGTTAAAGACGACACCCCCCCCCCATACACCACAGCAAACAGCAAACAGCCGCAAACTACAACTTACTCTGTCCATCAGATCATTTATATAGATAGAAAATAATAGCGGTCCTATCACACTTCCCTGGGGCACGCCTGACGATACACTCGTCTTCTTGTAAGATTTTATGAAGAGTTTTGTTGTCTTGAGATAACTTTAGAATCTGATTTTGCTCCAAAACCATTGCTCGAAGACACTCAAAACAGCGTACATTGTACTTTATACAATATTATCAGCTGTGACTCTTGAAGTTTTTCCCGAACTTTTTTTCTTTTCTTTCTTTCTTTTTTTCCTTTATTGTGATTCGCCCCGAGGAGCAGGCTGTCAGCAGCCTCTTACGCCGCTCTGCAGCCAAAAGATTACAATAACTGACAATGTGTCATCAATTGTTAACAGAGAAGGTTAATGGGGTGTGTATACAAACAAGACAAGGTGAGATATTGCCGATGTAACAAATGCAATGAAGTTTAAAATCACATATATAGAAACGCTAAACCGGCCACGCTGGCTAAAATCAGAAACATAATGTGACTAAGCACAAGCGTTGACGTTGACGGCAGCACATATTAAAATCCACAGGCAATATTTGTTCTTCCGAAAGCGGCGGTTGCGACACATTAAAACGGAGATCACACGGACCACAGAACCACGAAGCACAGATTAAAATTCGAAGCACTTCAATTGGTGACCCCGCATGGGAATGTGGGAATGGAGAGGGGGAAGAGAGAGGCGCGGTGGGGGGGGGGGGAGGTCAGGGGAAGTAGGGGCGCAGAGACTCTGGGTTTGGAACAGTTGCACGGGGTGACATTTGAACGATTCAGTATTTCGTATCAGCCAAAGTAATCGTACAGTTTGCTACAGCACTAATTCCCAGTGTTGTTCTTCGACGACAGCGTATTAAAAGCTGATTTATACCGTATTTTGTGTATCAGCCCTTAAAGTCGCATTGTTGTTGATGAACAACATGTATCTATTACGACGTTTTGCCGTTTAGTACGGCGTCTAGCCATTTCTGAGGCAATAATCTATCCGTCTTGGAGGTTGTGTTGCGTTTTCGACTGTACGTGGCAGTGAGTGTGAGCGTGAGTGTGGTTCGTGTTATTTTATTTCGGCAGTGAATTGTCTTCTCTTTAGTGCTATGGCGAAGAATATGCTAGCATTATTGATCTGGCAGTGTTAACCATCAACAAAATAACGTCCCAAGTAATAAAAAACTCGATACAAACGTCTGTGTTGTGAATAAAATATATGACATAAAAACAATAGTTCCATCAAAAATTTTAAAACACATTTCGCTGTTTAGTCCTCTGTACTAAATATAGTTACATATAAAATAGTTTGTTTTGCTTCATAGTATGGAGGTAATAAGTTTTCAGTGGAATGTATATTGATTTCCAAAGTGCATGTCGCGCGTGCTATTACCTTTGCTGTAATTTTTTGAAATACGTATGTTATTATTTATACATTGCCAGGCATTGCTATTACGGGTTGTAATTCCCACACTCGGAACTAAAAGAGAACTGAAATAGCTTCATAGTTTTCCTCGAAATGAAACGTTAAAGAACGTGTGGCTCTCCAAATGCTACAGGAAGGACACTAAACGTTGCACTTTCTCGAATATGCACCCGGCATTTCAAAGACACTGATTATGTAAGGGATGTACAGTTGGAATTGCGTAAGTTGCCGCGGAAAAAAGTGTTTCAAAGATTCCTGTTCTTTTAAAATCAGCTGTTCATATTATAGACATTGTCGATATGTTTGTGATCTGATATGTTACTGATACGTAACGCGTAAATCTACGATAGAATATGACCCAGCAGTCTTAACTACAATCCCACAGTGACGTCACAGCGCCAGCCAATGGCAGAGCAGAGCGCTTAATGACCAAGCTTATATTTATTACCCTTGGCTCTTGGTGGGCTAACCGGCTTTTGGCCGGTACAGGTGCAATAAGAAGTCCAGCAGTTTAACACTGCCGCTGCTGCGTGCTGGCTAGCGCTCACACCACGGGGAGTGAGCAACCGTGTATCGCACATTAAGGTGTTTCGTTGCATATTTATTTTTAAGACTGTTGTAACGAGAACTGTCAATGAAATTCAGCATAATTAGAACGGACAATGAAATTCGTAATCTTTTCTAATATTCTGATGCTACAAACATTGGGTAGCAACCAAGTACAAAACATAGTAATTCTTACGACTGATATAGCCTTAATGCCGTATAAGGAAAAAATTAAATTTGGCAAATTTATATGTAATTAGTATTTGTTTTAAATATTAAACATAAAAACACAAAATGTCAACAAATATTACTTATTTTCCTTTTCACTGAAGGAACAATAATCCTACTTTTCCAGTAAAGCTAATTCGAAGACAAGATCTTAAGTTGAAATGTGCCAGTGAGCTTCTGTGGTTGGATTTCATTTTTGCGTAAAAAAGCAGCATGTACAAACCGGTCTAAACATTGACATAATCGTAAATGCAAATTTACATTTCGGAAAGAGAAGTCTACGAGACTAATGTTGCTATGAAACCAATAACGCAACCTTCATGCTGTAGGTGCATAAATTCTAGCAGTAGACAAGTTTCCACACTGTCAGGGTTAGAGAAATATGTGCCTATAAAGTCGATTAAGGATCGAAAGATCCACTGCGGTACAATAATAATATTAGAAAGCTACTGAGAAAGCGAAGGCTGTTGGACTCTCAGTTCAGAAAAGAACACGCAAACCAAGAAAGGCAAAAGTTAGTAGACATTCGTGCGACTATAAAATGATCGATGTGCGAGGCATAGAATAATTATTACAGCCATACCTTAGCAAAAGATCTTTCCAAGAACCCGAAAACATTCTGATCCTACGTAAAATAGATAAGTGGGTCGAAGGCTACTATCCAGTCACTTGTTGATCATTCCGGGTCAGTATTAGAAGAAAGTAAATGGAAAGCTGAAGCTCTGAATTTAACCTTTAAGAAATCATTCACACAGGAGGACCATACACACGCGCCATCATTTGATTAACGCACTAACTCCCATATGAAAGACACAGTGATAGGTTAATAGGTATTTCCAGTGTAGAGAAGCAGCGAAGAGAGCTGAATACAAAGGCTCCTGGTCCAGATGGAATACCAATTTGGTTTTAAAAGAGTATTCTGCGGAATTGGCCACTTACTTAGCTTGCATTTCTCATGAATCTTTAATTCAGCGCAAAGTTCCTAGTGAATAGAAAAACGCGCAGGTGACTTCCGTTTATAAGAAAGGTAAAAGAACTGACCCACATAATTACAGGCCAATATTGTTGACATTAGTTTCCTGTAGAATTTTGGAGCATTTTCTCAGCTCGAATGTAATAAATTTCCTTGAGACAGAACGGGTTTAGGAAACATCGTTCGTGTGAAACTCAGCTTTCCCTTCTCACATGACATCTTGCGAGCCATGGATGAAGGGCAACAGACAGATTGTGTTTTTCTCGATTTCAAAAAGGCATTAGACGCGGTACCACACTGCAGACTGCAGACGAGCATATGGAATAGGTTCACAGATTTGTGACTGGCTGGAAGTCTTGCTAAGTAATAGAACACAGTATGTTGTTCTCTACGGTGAGTGTTCATCAGAGACGATTGTATCGTCAGGTGTGCCCCAGGGGAGTGTGCCCCAGTGGAGTGTGTTAGGACCGCTATTATTTTCTATCTATACAGATGATCTGATGGACAGAGTAACTTGTAATTTGCGGCTGTCTGCTGATGATGCTGTGGTGTATGCGAGGTGTCGTCATTGACTGTAATGGGATACAGAATGACTTAGACAAAATATCTACACTACTGGCCTGAGCATTGAGTCAAACAGAGCTTGGACGGAATGTACAGGTACAGATACCCGTGCATCCTCAACACGATACCACAGTTCATCAAGAGTAGTGACTGGCGTATTGTGACGAGACAGTTGCTCAAGGGTAACCGCAGCCGTGGTCTTTGAGCTGATAGTCCACGCTGCTGCAAACGTCGTCGAACTGTTCGTGCAGATGGTTGTTGTCTTGCAAACGTCCCCATCTGTTGACTCAGGGATCGAGACGTGGCTGCACGATCCGTTACATCCATGCGGATAAGATGCCTGCCATCTCGACTGCTAGTGATACGAGGCCGCTGGGATCCAGCACGGCGTGCCGTATTGCCCTCCTGAATCCACCGATTCCATATTCTGCTAACGGTCATTGTATCGCGACCACTGCAGTTAGGTCCCATAACTTTACAAACATCTGAACATTTGAATTGGAAGTCAATCTTTGCATATTAGTTACTTTGCCTTGTGACTGTGTAATTAGAAATTAGAGAATACAATTGAACTTTTGTTCAGTACAACCAATGAGTTCTACGGAAATAGGCAGAGGCTTACAATCAGATGTCCGTACCACTGCTCCTCTTCAGCAAGTCTGTGAGTAGATTTTTATTCAGAAAATTCTAAAAAAAAAGGTGATACTGGTATTGTAATTACGAGAAGTAGTGTCATATAAGCAAGAAGAGGAACTTTTATGGTGCAGGTAAATTTTAACAGGTGTATGTCTAACATTCACTTTCTATAAAATTTTAAAATTCATTTTATCGGGAGTTTTTTTTTCCAACTTGATGAAACCTTTTTTTTAGCATCAGTATTAACCAGTCTGAATGAAATTTTTGCAGGCAGCAGTCTTAATATGTTTGCACACTTCTAAGCATTAATATTGTGGAACATGCAACTTGTTTGTTTTATAATCGCTTTTAAGTACCAATAATTGAAGAAAATTTAAAGCTGAAATTAGAAATAAACACTGAAAACATAATCAATACATCTCATAAAATGAATGCACAGAATAGTTAAAATGTGTCTTATGAACGTACCTACAAAATCATTTGAAAGTACTAAAAGTGGTTATCTATAATACTATTATAGCAAATTAAAAATTCAGATCTCATAAACCAATGTCGTTACGGACTTAAAACGATGCGTATTGCTACATCTTTAAATGATAGACGCCGTTTTAAAATTTGGATGCTATTGCTAAAGTAGTAGAGAAGTTAAATTTTTGAGTGGAGTTTCCCCTTGAACAATTCGTAGTATATACTGTATCTTAGTTTATAAGTCTACGACGAACCTAATTATGATCTTCCTCTGAACACAGCACATTGTTTGCACTACTCTGCGCTTCCAGTCGGCCGTGCTGTGCTACTAACGACGTCGGACCTTCCATTTTACTCCGAGCTCTCACAACCCAGACGGCGAGCGAGCCCAAAGCTACCTGCGGCTGATAGGCCGGTGAACCCTACTTGTGGAACATCCTGTCGACAACTGCAGTGTCCGGGGCTCCGGGCAAGTGTCAACATTTTTCTTTTCTTCTCTGATCAAGTGTCTCTCTGTGCAACTGTCACAAACTCGAGACTCCAGGGGAGGGAATGTTGGGGAAGAAGAACCAAGTGTTAGGAGGAATAAGGCGGGGAAGGGGTGGGGAGAGGACACCAAATCTATGGGGATAGTATTGGAGCTGGTAGAAGAGGTAGATTTCAGGACGGAGGGCATCATTTGGTAGGGGGAGGCGGCGGAAGTTACCCTGGAAGAGGATAAAATGTTCAAATGTTTGTAAAGTCTATGGGACTTAACTACGGGGTCACCAGTCCCTAAACTTACAAACTACTTATGAACTACTTACAACTAAGGACGGCACAAATATCCATGCCCGAGGAGGGATTCGAACCCCCGACCGTAGTGGCCGTGCAGACCGTGACTGGCGCGCCTCAATCCCCTCGGCCACCGCGGCCGGCGGAAGAGGATATGGAGTGTTGAAGGGATGGAGGCATGCAATGGCGTAGGCGTGGCAGAAGCCCAGGATCGTTAAGAATAGAGTACGCCAACAGATGATGGGAGTCTATTTTGCGGATTTTATAAAGGATGCGGATGCTCGAGTAACAGGAGGTGGTGAGGGAAGGGGATGAGCTCATATAGGATCTGCGTGGGGGATGGGAGGCAGATACAGTGAGCAAGGTGGAGGGCATAGCATTCTAGGATCTGGAAGGATTTTTTGTAGGTGGAAAGGGGGGGGGGCAGAACCAGGGAGAGTGGACACTACATGAGACGAGACGCATGAAGGGTCATTAAGTGTAGAGGATGATGGATGGGTTGAGGCCTATGTCAGGCCGGAGAGGAGTTTGGTGAGGCAGAGGTGGAGGCGTTTGAGGGCTTTTACATGGACAGTTTTAAGGTGCGAAGTCCAGGAAAGGGGGCAGTCAAGGGTAAGGTTGAGGTATTTGAGGGTGGGGGTGTAGTGAATGGGACAATTGTGTAGGGTAAGGTAGAAATCATGGAGGCAGAAGGAGCGGGTGGTAAGACCTATGATGGTGAATAATACCTTTGAATGCAGATTATTTTTAGATATCAAATTAACAAAGGGTAAATAGTTATTTACTGAAGAGAATAACGAGAAAAGTAAAGAAAGGAAATAAAATGTAATCAGGATACATTTGCAATGCAATATAAAAAAAGAATTGTTTGGGGGAGATTCGATCTGACACATACTACAGGACTGTAATTGGAGCTAATAATCTCTTCTTTTAATCATAAATATCAAATAGCCCCCTGTATTCTAAGACTGAATATTATACTGTAAGTAACAGATATGGGAAGGCACATTCACTCGCATCATGTAAATCACACATAAGGACTTAAAAAAATAAAGTTAAATCATCATCATCATTAGAGACTGATTATGACTTTCAACGATCAGCCTGGAGCATAGTGACCCTAATAAAATTCTTCCATGATCCCCTATTCATTGCTAACATTGATGCCTCATCTGATGTTAAGCCTTTTGTTCGAAATCTAAGTACTTTCTCCTTGGTCTACCTCGATTCCTCTTACCGTCCACCTCCTGAACCCATGGGTCTCTTAGGTATCCTTGCTTCTCCCATTCATATAATATGACCCCACCATCTCAGCCTGTTCGCTGTAACTGCTTCATCTATGGTGTTCATTCCCAGTTTTTCTTTGATTTCATCATTATGGACACCCTCCAGCCATGTCTCCCATCTATTAGTACCTGCAATCATTTTTGCTACTTTCATATCTGTGACCTCAACCTTATGAATAAGGTAACCTGTATCCACCCAGCTTTCACTCACATTCAACAAAGTTGGTCGAAAGATAGAGCGGTGCAATGCTAACTTAGTCTTGGTACTTACTTCCTTCTTGCAGAAGAGAGCAAATCTTAGCTGAACACTCACTGCATTGATTCCAGTTCGTTCACTGTGTTGTCATCCTGTGAGAAAATACATCTTAGGTTTTGAACTGTCTACCTGTTCTTTGTTCCTCCTATTTGGCACTCAATCAGTTTAAATCTCTTTCCCACAGAAATTAGTTTCGTTTTGGAGATCGTGATCTACATATCATAAACCATCGAGCTCTGAAATATTAGTCTGCAACCTTTCAACCGAATCTGCCATCACAACTAAGTCATCTGCGTATGCGAGACTGCTTATTTTGTTTTCACCTATTTTAATCATGCCCTGACAGTGTTCTGTTTTCAACATATGCTCAATGAATAGTATGAACAACAGTGGTGACAGGTTACAGCCCTGCCTTACCCCTGAAACTACCCTGAACATTAACTCAATTTACCATCAACTATAATTGCTGCCTGACAGTCTACGTAAAGACCTTCAATTGCCTGCAGAAGTATGCCTCCTATTCATAATCTTATAGAACTGTCAACAGCTTCCTCCTAGGAACACGGTCCTAAGCCTTTTCTAGATCTATAAAACATAGATAAAATTCCCTGTTCCATTCATAACACTTCTCCATTATCTGCCGTAAGCTAAAGATCTGGCCCTGACAGCCTCTAAGAGGCCTAAACCACCACTGATTTTTACCCAACTTGTCTTGAACTAATACTCGCAATCTCCTTCCAACAAAACCTGAGAATATTTTCCCGACAATGATATTTAAGGAGATACCTCGATAGTTGTTACAATCTTTTCTATTTCCATGTTTCCATTGGCGTGATTTCCGCTTTTGTCCAGTCAAACGGAACCGGTCCCGACTTCCACGCCTTTTCAATTATCCTGTAGAAGATGTTAAATTCTTTACTTTTGCAAAATACAGAAATGTTATTCAGACCAGAAATTAAGTTACTTTAAATGCAGACACTGTGAACGATAACTTATGTTTCAAATGCTTTGCTATGGATGTGGTCCCTGAATGAGTTACGCCACTTTTATTACGTATAGTGTCACTTAATGTCGCAGTAACCAAAATTAAGATTATTTGTATAAGTTATGACTTTTTTTACTTTTAAATCACCATGTTATCACGCAAGCAACAGATGTAAATGGCTGTTCAGTAGACCACTTTCAAACTGAAACTTTTCATTTCTATCCAGTGCTTATTTATCATTTACAAGTAATTAATTGATTTTCAAAAATTTTCATTCCTGGTTTATAATTAGTAATTAAGATCTGATAATATATCCTTGAGATGCTAAGAAAAGATCACTTTAAAGGGAGAGAAACATGCCCAGCAGAATGACATAGCAAAATAACTAATGAAAGTTTGAACTTAAATATATTTGTAAATCTATCAGACTCAGATGCATCATTATTAGTCCGTAGCTTACAAATTACTTAAACTAAGTTAAACTAACCTAAGGACAACACACACATCCATGCCCGAGGGAGGATTCGAACCTCTGATGTGGGAAGTCTCGCGATCCGCAACGTGGGGCTCCAGACCGCTCAGCTACTCCCGCGCGGTAGTTTCTACACACTTTGTATTAACAAAACACACAAATTTGATGGCCAGACTATAATTAAAATACTAAATAGTCCTTATTTGCTTGTGCTAGGGAGCTATGAGCAGTAGTATGGGTCACCATACTAATATGTACACTTTATTGGCTGTGGCAAATTTGATGTCAGTGTCTTACAAGTCACCAAATAAATGCTATTAAAACCATTGTACTTTGCACATCATCTGAGGCATTTTGACAGTCTTCTTGGTGACATTTGCTTTCATATCCCACTAGATGTGCACAACCCCACACTTTACTTACATTACTTCCACTCTTACATCTAGTAATTCACTCCTACACTTTTGTTCCAGACCAACTACCTGATAGGTGTACTAATAGATCTTTTACATTCCATGTCACCTATTTGCCTTTTATTTATTTAAAAAACCTAAGCCAGAACATTTACAATTAAATAAGTTGATACAATGAAAAAATACAGTTTATACAAATCACATACATTTCTTAGTAACAATTACCAGAAAAACTTATCATACCTACATTGAGCATGATAATCTATGGTGTCAGAGGCTTGCTTACAGATTTCTTTCAATTTCAGAACTTACCAGACAACTTAAACACAGGCGATTTGTTGTCTTCATTATATGCTTAGGACTTTCCTCATGATGCACTGAAGTGTTCTCAATGTCATTTCATATGCCTCTGCAAATCGTTCTAGGGCAACACTGGGAGATGCTTTGTGCCGGCCGCGGTGGCCGAGGAGACTAAGGCGCTTCAGTCACGGTCTGCACGGCCACTACGGTCGGGGTTCGAATCCCCCCTTGGGCATGGATATTTGTGCCGTCTTTAGTATAAGGTAGTTCATAAGTGGTTGTAAGTTTAGGGACTGATGACCCCGTAGTTAAGTCCCATAAGCTTAACAAACATTTGAAACATTTTGAGATGCTTTGTGATAATATGTGGATCCCATTTTAGCTTCCATTTAAGGAACCGATAGATGTGAAACATTGTTTCTCTCTTCTGCTTGTGTAATACTGAGTGAGATGTGCTTTTGCTAGTCATATTGATCTGTATCGTCAATATTTTTTTTTTTTCATTTGAGGCCCTGCAGGATTGAATATATCTTAATATGACATGTTTATGTATTATATTATCATTGAATGCTGCTAAATAGTTTTATTTGTTCACCACAGCTGCTTTGCGTTCATGGCATTGTCAAGCGGACTGCGTAAATTAAGTAAGATATTTTAGAAATATTTTTCGAAACAAAGTGTATTACATTACAACAATTTTGAATCCATTACGTACATTTCATCTCTTGTCATCACATATTGCATCTTTATCTTTATATGATAGTATGTGGTTACATTTGTCAGAAAGTTGTTTTTAATTATTCATTACTTTAACGACCTACCTGTTTTACAGCTCTTGTGATGCTATATGTTTACAAAGATTTTATATTCTGAATTTAATGGTGTATTTGGTTATGAAATAGTGTACCTCTCTGTTCTCTGGTGTATTGCACGCTATTTTGAATTTTGCATCATCTTTGATTATAAAATAATGTGTTTCCTTGGTTTCTGAGATAGTGTAAAATTCTGAATAACATACAATATCTTTGATTGTGAAACAAGACATCTCTGAAATTAGCTGCTATCAATCCTAATTAGATCGATAAAATTTTGTGTTTAAAATCTGTGTGCTCATTGAGAATTACGTTAGGTGAAGAGTTCTTATGTATGTGTATTTCTAATTTTTCAAGAATTAGCATTTATGTGCCTTTGGGAATTTTGTGTAATATTTTTAAATCTCTATATTTTAATTATATTATTGTTCATGTTTCTTGTTCATTCTTAATTTTTGACAGGTTTTTTATTATTTCTTTTTCAATGACTTCAGCTATGTTCATGATGAGTTCCTTTTGTTGTCTATTTGGTAGATTAACTTTCTCTGTTGCAATTACAATAATTGTGATTGCATATTTTATTGAATGTTTGTTTAGGTTTGGTTCAATATTTGTGTCCTTTATTAAGTAAATTTGTTTCGTTTTCTGAAAATAGTATCTCCGTTTGGTTTTTCGTTTGATGATAAAATTGGAATGTATTATGTGGTTCTTCAAATACTGGAGGCTGTTTTTGTCTTTGTAGTATTTATGTGCAAATTTTTTATTGGGTATTTATCGAAGTTTTTTACTGGTATATGCATTATAAATATTTATAAATTTATACATAAATCAAAGACCCGTTTAGTATTATGAATAGTGTGTCTTGTTTGATCTGATCTTTATTGTTAAAAATATTGTAATATGTTGATGGTGGTGTAAAATGTGTGTTTTTAGTTCTGATATTAGAACATTTTGATAACCTTTCTTGAAATTTCCCCAAAGTTTAGGATAGTGTACTACTTTTTGTTGTAACTATGAACTGGTTCCTGTTGACCAACATTCAGAAATGTTGCAATGTAATGCAGATTCAATTTTTTTATTGTATTTTCAACCAGAGTGTGGCAGTTAGATTATCAGAACATGAGAAAAGCTGAAAGTTAATGGTCTACTACTAATCTAAAAAATTAAAATTCAGAGGGGTGAGTCATATACTGTCAAATAACATAAGTAGTATTTAAATAATTTATATGTTTTTTAAATTAAAAATATGAAAAGTGTTTAAAGGTTTAAAACCTTCCTCTACTACTAAATTTTAGGTGGCAATAGATGAGTGTAAGCATCTGTCTATTCATAAACAGTATTTTAAAACAGAATCCTATATCCTATGAGCTTGGAAGTTCACTGGATGAATAAATAAACTTAATGTATAACCACAGAAGTGCGTTGAGTAAACGTCATGATTTTGAACCCCAACACTGTACAAATTGTAGATTGTAGATGTGAAATAACTCCTGAGTGTGTTGTAGATACAATTAACATTAGAGGTACAATGTTTGGAATGCTTACAAATACGATGTTGCTGTTGTTGCTATGTTCTTCTGTCTCAAGAATGGTTTTATGCTGTTCGTCACCTGCTTACTGTAATTGTCTTTTGTCTCCCTCTGCGATTTTTCCCCCTCCACTCAAGCCTCCCTTCAGTGTGTGATCTACCAGCATTCTTCTCAGAAACATATTTCAAAAGTTTCAATCTTCTTCTGGTCTGATTTGCCTGTTGTCTGTGTTTGTTTCATGAACAAGGCTAACTGCAGACAAATGTGTTTTGGAAAGGCTTTCTAACATTTAAATTAATATTATATGGAATAAAATTTTCTTTATTATAAAAGATTTTCTTCGCATAGCCATTTTGCATGGTATATCTTCTCTACCCTATGCGAGAATTACAATGTCCTGCCCTATGCAAGAATTACAATGTCATTGAAAAACTCCAGAATTCTTATATTTTCTTCTTCCCAATCACACTGTCGCTTTGATGCCCCTTGAGTCTTATAACTGCAAAATCTTAAAAATAATAACTGCTGTCTAATTTCTTTACAAGTTGTATATAGCCATTTGTACCATATATGCACCCTGCTAGTTTCAAGATTGGCAGTAGTGTATTTCTATCAATATTTTCAAAAGTGTTCTGTAATTATTGATATGATGTCTGAAAGTACAGACCACACTCTTTGACATCACTGGCCGCAAACTTACAAAGTCAAAGTATTCACTCTCTTGATCCTTTCTAAATATACAAAAGCTATAAACAGAAGTACGATTTTCCTTAAACTTTCTTCTAAGGTAATGCGACAAAATTTTCTTATCAATTGCCCATTTTTAATTTTTTTAATTAGCTTTTCTTAGACCTTGAAGGTAATGCAATTAGAAAACAAAAAATGTTATTTATATATTTATTCTTAATAAACAAAATTTGAACATCAGAATACTCAATGTATTCATTATGGCAAAGGCAATGTTCTTGCAACATAGAAAATATTATGTGTACATTACTTCTTTTTCCTCATTATTCCACTAAGCTCACCTTCTACCTGGAGAACTACCCAGAGGAAAGATGTGAAGAAAATGAGGATCAAGCCAATGGTTTACAAAAACGAATTTTATTATCACTGAGCATATTTTCTGGCTAAGAAAATAGTGTCTCAGTCCTGTTCTCAATATCAGAAAAAGCCTTCTAAATCCTTCAGTAAATCTGTTTCCATGGTGTATCTGTGAAAAGTAAATTTTGTGAACAACCATTTATATAATCAACAGGTAGACAGTCTGCAGCAATCTTGTGTTGTGGACTGAATGTGGTCTACACAAAACCCCTAGTATTTTACAATTCAATACCATTTTAAGTTTCTGTAATATATTTCTTGTTCCTTTACATGCTGCTACACTAAAGTTGCTTTATGTATTGTCACCATAGACAATGATTATTTTTGTGCCTAGGTTGATTTGCAGGTACATTCGTCAGGTGATCACTAACAATATCTGTTCTTTTGGTGGGAAAGTTCACATCTACATACACACTCCGCAATCCACTGTAAGGTGCGTGGCGGAGGGTACACTGTACCACCACTAGGCACTCCCTTTCTTATTCCACTCCCAAATTGAACGAGGGACAAATGAATGTCCATATGCCCCTGTGCAAGCGCTAATTCCTCTTATCTTTGTGATATTTATGCGAAATGTAAGTATGCGGCAGCAAGATCGTTCTGCAGACAGCTTGAAATTCCGAACCTCTAAATTTCCTCAACAGAATTTCTTGAAAAGAACGTGGTCTTTCCTCCAGCGTTTCCCATTTGCGTTCCCGGAACATTTCTGTGACGCTCGTGAATTCTTCGAACCTACCAGTAGCGAACCTAGCTGCTCAGCTCTGAATTGCTTCCCTGTCTTTCTTCAAACTGATCTGCTGTGGGTCCCAAACGCTTAAGCAATATTCAAGCCATTATCGTACAAGCGTCATAGATGCTGTCTCCTTTACAGATGAAGTACATCTTCCCAAAATTCTCCCAATAAACCGAAGTCTGTTGTTCACGTTACTCACAACTGTCCTTGCATGTTCGTTCCATTTCATATTGCTCTCCAACGTTATGCCTAGATATTTGAATGACGCAGCTGCGTCAAGCTCACTACTAATACTGTATTCGAACATTATGGGATGGTTTAACCTACTCATGGGCATCACCTTACATTTTTCTACATTTAGAGCTCGCCGACGTTCTTCACAGCAATTAGAAATGTTGTCTAAGTCATCCTGTATACTATTACAGTCAATTAATGTTGACAGCGTCCCATATAACAAAGCATCAGCAAACAGCCACAAATTACAAGTTACTCTGTCCATCATATCACTTATATAGATAGAAGATAATAGCGGTCCTATCATACTCCCGTGGGGCACGCCTAATGACACACTCGTCTCTGATGAACACTCGCCGCTGAGAACAACGTACAGCGTCCTATTGCTTAGGAAGTCTTCCAGCCAGTCACAAATCTGTGAACCTATTCCATATGCTCGTATCTTCGCTAGCAGTCTCCAGTGTGTGTGACATCGCGCCAAACGCCTTTTTAGAAATCGATAAAAACGCAACCTGTCTGTTGCCCTTCATCCATAGCCCGCAAGATATCATGTGAGAAAAGGGCAAGCAGAATTTCACACGAACGATGTTTCCTAAACCTGTGGTGATTCATAGAAAGAAACTTATCCATCTGAAGGAAATGTACCATATTGGAGCTGAGAATATGCTGCAAAGTTCTACAGGAAACTAATGTCAACGATATTGGTCTGTAATTATGTGTGTCAGTTCTTTGACCTTTCTTATAAATGGGAGTCACCTGCGCTTTTTTCCATTCACTAGGAACTTTGTGCTGAATTAAAGATTCACGACAAATGCAAGCTAAGCAAGGGGCCTATTCCGCAGAATACTCTTTTAAAACCGAACTGGTATTCCATCTGGATCAGGAGACGTTTGTATTCAGCTCTCTGAGCTGCTTCTCTACACTGGAAATACTAATTAACCTATTACTATTTATTCCATATGGGAGTTAGTGCGTTAATAAAAAGATGGCGCATGTGTATGGTCCTCCTGTATGAATGATTTCTTAAAGGTTAAATTCAGAACTACAGTTTTCCATTTACTTTCTTCTAATAATGACCCAAAATGATCAACAAGTGACTGGGTAGTATCCTTCGACCCACTTACCTATTTTACATAGGATCAGAATGTTTTCGGGTTCTTGGAAAGATCTTTTGCTAAGGTATGGCTGTGATAATTATTGTATGCCTCGCACATCGATCATTTTATAGTCGCACGAATCTCTAGTAACTTTTGCCTTTCTTGGCTGGCGTGTTTTGTTTTGAACCGAGAGTCCAACAGCCTTTGCTTTCTGAGTACCTTTCTAATGTTATTATTGTACCGCAGTAGGTCTTTCCATCCTTAATCGACTTTATAGGTACATATTTCTCTAACCCTTGATTTACAATGAACTTAAATTTAGTCCACAATTCTTCTACATCCATTGTACTACAACTAAATGATGTCCATTTATTTTGTAAGTGTGATGCTAGCAATTGCTAAGTTGCTCCTTCTAACAAAAACACCCTTCCAGCCTTCTTGATTGGTTTATTAATGTTGGTCACCATTGATGGTATGATGATATCATGATCGCTACCTCCTGTCTCTAGACTGATCTCGTTAATAAGATTGGGCCTGTATGTAGCTGTATGGTCTAAAATATTTCCATTGCGTGTGGGCTGTCGGTTTAACTGCACAAGACAGTTTTCGGAAAACGTGTCGCAAGAATGCTTGTCTGTTCCACCTTAAATGAAACTATAGCTGTCCCAATCTATACTCTTAAGGTTGAAGTGTCCCTGAGTAATACTGCATGGCCCAGATACCTACGCATTAACTGGTATATACTTTCTCTTAATGATTCTAAAACTGCAATAGTAGCACTGGGGGACCAGTAAAAACACTCAGTTACTAACTTTACTTCTCTTCGACCTGATATACGTGTTCAGGTTACTGCACAGTCACTCTCAACTTCAACCTCAAGTTCATCAAGTTAATAAATTTGCACCCAGACACACTGTAGAGGTAAACAGTACCAAATGGTAAAAAATATAAATCTCGTCGTCCCCCCCCCCCCCCCCACTTTTTGAAAACATGTGTAAACATTGTAACGTAAGTGACTTTCTCCAATACTCCTTGGAACATTTCACAAGAATGAAAGACAAATACAGCCACAACAATACCTTAAATGTTTGTGTGACTGCAAGAGAATTTCTCTTAATATCAATTTCTTACTAGTTTTGAATCACTTTCATTTGAGCGAAAACTATGATTTTCTTCAACCACATGATTAGCCCAGGAATCTTCAATCACAGCCAAGTATAATTCATGGTCTTTTGCTGAATTTGATAGGAAAAATAGAGCTACACTTCTGGAAGAAGCAGCAGGAATTGCTGCCTCTTTACATTTACTTCAGTTTAGATGTTGCTGCATATTACTCTTCACTCATTCACATATACAAAACTTGGTGTTCCAAATGGCACAATGAACAGCATACTCAAACCACATTTTCATTATGAAGTCGTAAGTCAGAGGATAACATACTTACTTTTCTTGCAATACAGCAGTGAACAAATGCTTCCGTTTTGGTATCTCAAATCTCTCACAAAGCTACCGAAATGTTGCACCTCACACTCCAACTTACACTGAGTCACTGAGCGAAAGGAATAGAATTATTGAAATGCATGAAACAAAAAAATGATGGTAGTGTGACCATTTAGATGATATTTTTCCATAATGAATTTTGTCCAGCGGTAAAATATGTTTCATATTTAGTAATTATTGGCATAAAGATTGAAATATTGCGTAGACTCACATAGAGAAGAAGAAATAAATGCTAATTTCTAACAAAATGGGACAAACAGTCATTCCAGCAAAATCTATCAGAAGCACATGTTGAAAAATGGAACTGACCCATTCAAAACAGGACATATGGTCACTTTACATAAGGTGAATATTGCATCACAATAAATAAATAAAGGCAAAGGTCTCTCGTTCGAATCGCATTTCCGGCACACAGTTTTAATCTGCGAGGTAGAACATAGCGCGTGGTTAATCGCACTATGTGGCGAAAACATTTTGTTTGTGTATGTGCTTATGTGTGGTTAATCGCACTATGTTTCTCCATATACGTGTTTCAAAAAGTGCTTATTGCAGCAACAGCTGCAGTAATCAGCGACACAACCTAATGGAACCGACTTTTCGACGGCACTACACAACCAAAGACTTTTCACTACAAGAAACATTTATCTGCATAAAAGAAAAATGTGACATTTGCGTGGACGTGAACAGCCGTCTGAAGATTAACTGAAGGTTCGAAACCGGTAACGGCGCTATTTTGTTAATAAATAGCATGATCAAAAGTGGTTTGTTGCTGTCTTCTTTATTATAAGAATCACCCTGTATAAGAATTCTGTCACTGGATCATTGGCAATCATCGATTAATTCCACGTATTCTATTCACTGATCAGTCAACATTTACCCGCAAAGGAATCAACAACAAGCGCAACTCTCACGTATGTGCAGATGGAAATGTGCAGGTTGATGTGGAAAGGAATTTTCAATGACACTTCTCAGTCAACGTGTGGTGCGGTATTATTGATGACCAAGTCATCGGTCCAGTTGTTTTAGATAACAATCTTAATGGGGTACGGTATCTTGATTTTCTTCAAAATGTTTTACGAGAGCAGGTGGAGGATATCTCTTTGGAAACACGAGCCCTTATGTAGTTTCAGCGTAACGGAGCTCCTACACTTCCGTACGGGCAGCGCCACAGTATCTCGACACAACGTATCCTGGTCGTTGGATCATTGCTTGGCCACCGAGGTCACCCGATCGTACCCCAATGAATTACTGTTTTTGGGGGTGGCTGAAGAGCGTAACGAACAAGCGCATAGTGGGCAGAATAGAGGAACTCCTCGTTCGTAGTTTATCTGCTTTTGGTCAGGTATAGGAAAAGGTTCAAATGTTCAAATGTTTGTTACGCTTATGGGACTTAACTACGGGGTCATCAGTCCCTAAACTTACAAACTACTTATGAACTACTTACGAACTAGGACGGCACAAATATCCATGCCCGAGGGAGGATTCGAACCCCCGACCGTCGTGGCCGTGCAGACCGTGACTGGAGCGCCTCAGTCTCCTCGGCCACCGCGGCCGGCATAGGACAAGGCAACACCAGTCTACAAGAGCAGCAAAATACACTGAAGTTCACGGTGGGCTATTTAGACATCCGTAAGGAAACTTTCAGAATTAAACAAACTTTAACAAAGCGGTATCTTACCTGCACTTTCCCAGTTCCTAGTTGTTTTCAATTGTTTAAGAAAAGGGCATATGTTTATTAGAAATTTTTGTTCAGGATCACCAGTAGTATCTCTCAAAGCATGCACCTTTCCTCCTGACTCGCCCTGTATACTACAAGAAAATCTGCTAGACCGGATCCGCTGCTATAGAATGGGCAGCCTGCCAGAGGCGAAGGGGAAAGCTATGCGAAACGTCCTTGTCCTGACCATCAATATGATAATAATGAGCTTCTGAGGCATCGAACGCTGCATCTGGTCCAACAAGTATATATGATAGCGTGTCTCAATTGGCATGCTTAGAAGTGGACCTGTACACAATCTCACGTTGATGATTGAGAAAACACTTGCTTGATTATGTAAGAACGTGAGCTATCGCGGTCATTGTTATTAACATTGAAATTCTTCTGAGCTATTTGCCGCGTCATGATTATATATTTCCAACGTTTCGGATCCATTACAGACGCCTGCCTCAGGGAATACTCCTTGAGGAAGGCTCCTGTAACGGATCCGAAACGTTGTAAATATGTCATCATGACGCGGCCATAAGAGCTCAGAAGAATTTCAATTTTAACTTGATTCATTGTTCATCCAGTGGTATCTGCATGTATGCATCACTCAAATCAATTTGTGATAAGAAACGACCTTCACTCAATCAGCCCATAAGTTCTTCCGTTAAGATTTCCCGGGTGCAGCAATGGATATCAATCAAAAAATGTTCAAATGTTTGTAATTCTATCGGACCAAACTGCGTGGTCATCAGTCCGTAGCTTACAAACTACTGAAAACTAGGTAAACTAACCTACGGACAAACACACACACCCATGCCCCAGGGAGGACTCGAACCCCCACGGCGACCAACTGCGCGCTCCGCAGCGAGGTGCTTTAGACCGCTCGGCTACTCCACCGCGGCGATATCAATCAGTGATACGTCTGGGGCTCAGGGTATCTTTGAAATTGGCGCAGCATCGAAGTTTTCCGTAAGGCTTCTTTAAAATTACAAGTCTGGATGCCCAATCACTTACTGATATGGGGGTTATTACGCCAGTGTCCTGTCACATTGAAAGTTCTTGAGCCACCTGTTCACGACTAGCATTTGGAACTCGACCAGCTCTATAGAAACTTGCGCATTTCTTTATTGTAGAATATGAACAAAAACTGTTAGCTTTTCCTTTTGGCTCAGAAAACTCCTCATCACACTTTTACTCAGTTTACAACACTTTCCTTAAGTGTAAAAGAAGCAACAGGAAGAACATTGTCCTGGATGCTTAACCCAAACAAATTGAAAGAACATATTCCAAATATTTTTTCACTATCCCTTGAAAACTGTGTTTGTTTTTGAAAAGTGGCACAGAAGCGGTTGTTGTGGTCTTCAGTCCAAATACTGGTTTGTTGCAGCTCTCCACGCTGCTGTATCAAATGTTTGTTAAGCTTAAGGGACTTAACTACGGGGCCATCAGTCCCTAAACTTACAAACTACTTATGAACTACCTTATACTAAAGACGACACAAACATCCATGCCCGAGGGGGGATTCGAGCTCCCGATCGTAGCGGCCGTGCAGACTGTGACTGGCGCGCCGCAGAACGCTCGGCCACTGCGCCCGGCGCTGCAGTATCCTGCGCAAGCCTCTTCATCTCTAAATAAGAACAGGAACTTACATCCTTCTAAACCTGCTTACTGTATTCGTCTCGTGGTCTCCCTCTGCGATTTTTACTCCACACACTTCCCTCTAATGCTAAACTGACCATAATTCAATAGCAGTTGAAGTCATATATTCTATGAATATTAAATAATAACAGCTGCTGGATCAGACTGTGACGTCTGTTCTTTCCGAACAGACGCCACATGTATATATATAATATGCCGGTGACGGGCAATGATCCTATCGTTAGTGGGGAGGGGTGGGCAAGTTTGAAGCCCTTACTCTTACGGGAATTAGTTAAACTACGAGTTTGAGTACTATGGGCAGGGCGAAGCTGGGAATTTGTATCTGACGGGAGGCGTGCATGGGTAGTCCTTGCAGGTGCGGTGATCACTGTGTCCCCAGTGGTGTAGGGGTCAGCGCAACTGCCTAGAAAGCAGGAGACCCGGGTTCGAATCCCGGCTGGGTACACATTTTCAGCTTTGCCCAATAGCAGTTGAAGTCATATATTCTATGAATATTAAATAATAACAGCTGCTGGATCAGACTGTGACGTCTGTTCTTTCCGAACAGACGCCACATGTATATATATAATATGCCGGTGACGGGCAATGATCCTATCGTTAGTGGGGAGGGGTGGGCAAGTTTGAAGCCCTTACTCTTACGGGAATTAGTTAAACTACGAGTTTGAGTACTATGGGCAGGGCGAAGCTGGGAATTTGTATCTGACGGGAGGCGTGCATGGGTAGTCCTTGCAGGTGCGGTGATCACTGTGTCCCCAGTGGTGTAGGGGTCAGCGCAACTGCCTAGAAAGCAGGAGACCCGGGTTCGAATCCCGGCTGGGTACACATTTTCACCTTTGCCCAATAGCAGTTGAAGTCATATATTCTATGAATATTAAATTTCTCTTGTTCAGAAATACTTTTCTTCCTATAGCCATTCTGCATTTGATATCTTCTTTAGTTCGGCCATCAGAAGTTATTTTACTACCCAAACAACAAAACTCATCTACCATTTTTATTGTCTCGTTACCTAATTCCTTCAGCTTTTCTTAGTCTCCATTCCATTACCCTTGTTCTGTTTTTGTTAATTTTCATCCTATACCCCCCTTTCTAGAAACTGTGCATTCAGTTCGATTCCAGATCTTTTGCTATCTCTGACAGAATTACAGTGTCATCGCTGTCTTTATTTCTTCTCCCTGAACTTTAATACCTTCTCCAAATTTCTCCTTGATGTCCTGAACAGGTTACTCAAAGTACAGATTGAATAACATTGAGATTCGCTTTTATGCGCCTTGAATCTTATAACTCCAGTCTGATTGTTGTACTAGTTTCCTATATTTTACCCCTTTTAACTTCCGATTTTGAAAGAGAGTTTTCCAGTCAAGGTTGTCCAAAGTTTTCTCCAAATTTACAAATTCTAAAAACATAAGTTTGCCTTTCCTGTCTTCTAAGATAATTGCCACAAGTGTTCCTACATTTTTCCTTAATCCAAAATGATCATCCTCGATGTTGTCTTCTATCAGTTTTTCTGTTAGTTTGTAAATAATTCGTGTTAGTATTTTGCAACCATGACTTATTACACTGATAGTTCTGTATTTTTCACACTCGCTGTCTTTGCGAATGGAATTATTATATTCTTCTTGAAGTCTGATGGTACTTGCTTTGTCTCAAACATCTTGCGCACCAGGTGGAATAGTTTCTTCGTGACTAATGGCTCTCCCAACAATACTAGCAGTTCAGAGGGGTTATCATCTAATCCAGGGCCCTTGTTTCGTATCTCACCTTCATTTACTCCCTCTTCAGTTTTTCTCTGTATAGGCCCTCTATATATTCCTTCTATATATGCCAACTAGCACTGCAGATGACGAGAAGATCGAAGAAATGTATGAGGAGGTAAAGGAAATTATTCATACAATTAAGGAAGAGGAAAATGTAATTGTGATGGGAGACTGGAATTCGGTAGTAGGAAACGGAAGGGAAGGAAAAATAGTAGGTGAATATGGTCTGGGCAATAGGAATGAAAGAGGAAGCCGCCTGGTAGAATTTTGCACGGAACATAATTTAATCATAACAAACACCTGGTTTAAGAATCATGAAAGAAGGTTGTATAAGTGGAAGAGACCGGGAGACACTGGAAGGTACCAGATCGATTTTATAATGGTAAGACATAGATTTATGAACCAGGTTTTAAGCTGTAAGACGTACACAGGGACAGATTTAGACTCTGACCATAACTTGTTGGTCATGAACTGTAGGCAGAAACTGACAAAACTGCAGAAAGATAGGCAAACAAGGAGATGGGATCTGGATAAATTAAAGGAACTTGAAGTTATTGAGAATTTCAGAGGCAGCTTTAGGCAACAATTGACAGAAACGGGGGAAAATAAAACAGAAGAGAAATGGGAAGCATTTAGAGATGAAATAGTGAAGGCAGCAGAGGACAAAATAGGTAGAAATACAAGACCTAAAAAAAATCCTTGTATATCACAGGAAATATTAAATTTAATCAATGAAAGGAGAAGATATAAAAATACAGTAAATTAAACAGGCAAAATGGAGTACAGACGACTAAGAAATAAGAGTGACAGGAAGTGCAAAATAGCTAAGCATGATTGGCTAGAAGGCAAATGCAAGTCAGTAGAAGAATGTTTAAATAGGGGAAAAATAGATACCTCCTACAGGAAAATAAAAGAAATTTAGAGACAAGAAAAGCAGCAGTATAAATATAAAGAACTCAGCTGGTAAACCAGTTCTCAGCAAAGAAGGGAAAGCTGAAAGGTGGAAAGAATATATAGAGGGGCTCTACAAAGGAAATGAACTTAGAGACAGTATTGCAACTAGGGAAGAGCAAGTAGATAAAGATGAAATAGGAGTTACTATACTGAGAATTTGACAGATCACTGAAAGACCTAAGTCGAAACAAGACCCCTGGAGTGGACGACATTCCCTCAGAACTATTAAAATTTCTGGGAGAGCCAACCATGACAATACTATTTCACCTGGTGTGTAAGATGTATGAGACAGGAGAAATACCCTCAGACTTTAAGAAAAATGTAATAATCCCCAATCCGAAGAGAGGGGCGCATACAGATGTGAAAATTACAGAACCATCTGTTTAGTAAGTCATGGTTGCAAAATTTTAACACGTATTATTTACAGAAGGATCGAAAAGCTGGTAGAAGCTGACCTCGGGTAAGATCAGTTTGGATTCAGAAGAAATGTAGGAACACGGGAGGCAATCCTCACTTTACGGCTTATCTTAGATTAAGGAAAGGCAAACCTACATTCCTAGCTTTTGTAGATTTGGAAAAAGCTTTTGCAGAGTTGATTGGAATAGACTCTTCCAAATTCTGAAATCAGCAGGAGTAAAATATAGGGAACGGAGGGTTATTTACAACTTGTACAAAAACCAGACAGCAGTTATCAGAGTTGAAGGTCATGAAAGGGATGCAGAGGTTAGGAAGGGAGTAAGACAGAGTTGTATCCTTTCTGCAATGTTATTCAATTTGTACAGTGAGCAAGGTATAAAGGAAAGCAAGGAGAATTTTTGAGAAGGAATTAAAGTTCAGGGTGAAGAAATAAAAACATTGCGTTTTGCTGACGACATTGTAATTTTGTCAGAGACAGCAAAGGACCTGGAAGAGCAGTTGAACGGGGTAGACATGTGTTGAAAGATGAATACAAGATGAACATTAACAAGAGCGAAACAAGGGTAATGGAATGCAGTCTAAGAAAATCAGTCGATTCTGAAGCAATTAGATTAGGTAACGAAACAATAAAGGTAGTAGAGGAGTATTGTTATTTGGGCAGTAAAATAACACACGATGGTCGCAGTACAGATGGGATAAATGCAGACTGGCAATGGAAAGAAAGGCGTTTTTGAAAAAGGGAAATTTCTCAACATCGAATATTAATTTAAGCGTAAGGAAGTCCTTTCTTAAGGCATTTGTGTAGAGTGTTGCCTTGTATGGGATTGAAACATGGACGATAAACAGTGAGGTCAGGAAGAGGCTAGATGCTTTTGAAATGTGGTGTTACAGAAGAATGCTGAAAATTAAGTGGGTGGATCGCGTTACTAATGAGGAGGTACTGAACAGAACTGGGGAGAAAAGGAATTTCTGGCAATCCTTGACTAAAAGAAGGGATCGATTGGTAGGACACATTCTTAGACATCAAGAAATCGTAAATTTAGCAATGGAGGGATTGATTAATTGATTGATTTTCTCAGGAAAGCCAAAACAGTCTTGGTCCAACCCGCCACTGCCCGCACCAAAACTAAGTTTATTGTGCGGTATCGCTCCCTGTATATCTAGTAAAGTCAACCAATGCCCTTGAACAGTGCAAGGAGTCCCTTTACCAGTTCTTTATTAGACACAATTTCTTCGGGTCTGGTTGTCCCAAATGTTCTGTGCCTTTTACTCTCCAATGCAATGCATTCGAAGATTAGATGTGATGCAGTTTCATCACCGTCATCACAGATCCTACATTTAGGGTCCTCTTCTGTTATCTCCATTGTATGTAGGTGTTTTTTGAAATTCCCATGGCCTGTCAGCAATCCAACCATGAGTCTAATCACTCTACTGTTCAGGCCCAGGATTGCAGAGTTTCTTTTAAAACATGGCTTTGGCATCATTACCTTGCCATGTTTTTGTTGATAGACTTTGGTCCAATATTCTACGCGCTGTCTTCTAAGCCAGTTACGTAGCTCCAGTTTGATCATTGCCTTGGTGATTGTCAGGACAGTTTCCGGTCCAATAAATGGAGTCTCTGCCCCCATCCTGGCTAATCTGTCAGCATGTTCGTTGCCACTGATCCCCGAGTGGCCAGGGACCCACAATAGGTTTACTCTATTGCTTTCCCCTAGCTCCACCAGAACCCTGTGACATTCTGCAACAATTTTAGACCTTGTTGCAGGAGCTGCCAGTGATCTCAGGTCTGCTTGGCTGTCTGAATACATATAGATGCTATGGTATTTGTAGCACCTACGCAAATTCTCCTCCACACACGCCCTGATGGCAGTGTTTTCGACCCGGAAACTGAGGCCAGTTTCCCTAGAGAGATGACGCCCTCTAGTCTTGGCTGCACCCCGTATACCCCGGCCCCAACGCCTTGGTCTGGGTCTGATTTTGACCCGTCAGTGAACCAGACAATATCCACCGTGCGGTGTCGAACGATTTTCTCCCACTGCTCCCTACTTCCAATTGTTATATTGAAAGGCTTGTTGGAGCAGTATGGGGTTATAATATAGTCGGCTGGCATTTCCCCAACCTTTCCTATATTTACCTCACTCACTATTTTACTGTGTGATTCTGGATATCCCAAAGAGTTCCAGTTTTTGCCAGTTTCGAGTCTGTATGCACCAGCCGCTGCCCCCATCTTGACCCAAAGGTGTAATGGGGGCATATCCAACATGGTTTCCATCCCAGCAGTTGGTGTGCTGTTAATTCCACCTGTTATGGCTAAGGAGGCTAATCTCTGCACCTTACCAAGCTCCTTAACAGCAACCTGCTGTTCTACCTTCTGCCACCACACGACCGCCCCATAGGTGATCCTGGGTCTAATCACCGTGGTGTATATCCAGTGCATACCCTTGGGGCTCAGGCCCCAATTTTTGCCACAAGCTTTCCTGGTACTTACCAGAGTACCTTTTACCTTGGAGCAAATATTCCTAATGTGAGGGGTCATAGAAAAGCTTTAGATTCCAACTTGAATGTTGTATATGCTTCTTTGTGAATGGTACAACAACAGTCTTCTTAGGACTCAGTTGCTCAGTGACCGGCGGCCAGTGCACACGTGACAGCAGCAGCTCTAGATTTTACGGTAACCGGCTTCTTAATAGAAGCGACTTATTTACATTTCGTGTGTGCTTTCTCTTGCAGCTCTATATACTTTAGTGTGCTCGCGTGTTTGTTTATTAAGAATCGCGTTTATTTGTCTGTTCAGTTACTGAATATCTGATTTATTAGCTGGCGTATATATTTTTCAGATTCGCCGTTAATAAAGAGTTCAGCGTTAGGTTTATACTTTGCAAAGCTCACTGTTTATCAAACTACTGTGTCCTCTGACGTACTTACTTGGAAGAAACAAAGGTTTTTAGAATGGCTAGGAACTGTGACTGCTGCGAACGGATGGGGGCAGAGTTGGTGACTCTTCGCTCGCAGCTTCAGGCGGCGTTGGCTTCGCTGGCAACGCTTGAGTCTGCGGTGGGTGGGCGCCGCTGTTGTGGGCCGCTCGCGGGGGTGCAGCAGACGCCCTGTGCGTCTGTTGTGCCCTCCGATCGGCCTGCGGCTGTGGCCAGCCCGCTCACTGCCCACGAGGAGGTAGCCCCCCAATCCGTGGTGGATTGGGAGGTCCCCTCAGCGCGTGTCAGGCGGCGTAAGATTTCCTGGGGGACCGAAGTGGAGGCCTCCCCGGTTAGTCTTGCCAACAGATTCGAGGCGCTGTCTGTAGCAGGGGATGTTCCTGATGCGGATGGTGTCGCTTGTCCTGTACTCGCCCCTCTGCCTTCAAGATCCGGGCACTCACAGAGGGTGGGTTTGTTGGTAGTTGGGAGCTCCAACGTTAGGCGGGTAATGGAGCCCCTTAGGAAAATGGCTACTAGGGAGGGGAAGAATTCCAATGTGCATTCCGTGTGCATACTGGGGAGAGTCATTCCGGATGTGGAACGGCTCCTTCCGGATGCCATGAAGAGCACAGGGTGCAGCCAGCTGCAGGTGGTGGCTCATGTTGGGACCAATGATGTGTGTCGCTTTGGATCGGAAGAGATCCTCTCTGGTTTTGAGCGGCTATCAGAAGTGGTTAAGACTGCCAGTCTTGCTTGCAAGATGAATGCGGAGCTCACCATCTGCAGCATTATCGACAGGACTGACTGCGGACCTTTGGTTCAGAGCCGAGTGGAGGGTCTGAATCAGAGGCTCAGACGGTTCTGCGACCGTGTGGGCTGCAGATTCCTCGAGTTGCGCCAAAGGGTGGTGGATTTTCAGGTTCCGCTAAATAGGTCAGGAGTCCACTATACTCAGGAAGCGGCTACACGGGTAGCGGGGGCTGTGTGGCGTGGACTGGGCGGTTTTTTTAGGTTAGATGGCCTCGGGAATACACAAAATGGGTTTCAGTCTCAAAGGGGCAGGTCAGACACGGGAAGAAAGCAGACCTAAAAACCATTGGTGTAACAGTTGTAAATTGTCGTAGCTGTGTTGGGAAAATTCCAGAGCTCCAAGCGCTGATAGAAAGTACTGAGGCACAAATCGTTATAGGATCTGAAAGCTGGCTGACGCCTGAGATAAATTCGGCCGAAATTTTTTCAAAGGGCCAAATGGTCTTCAGAAAGGATAGAATAAATAAAACAGGGGGTGGCGTGTTTATTGCTGTTACAAACGGTTTATCCTGCAGCGAAATTGAGGCAGATACTTCCTGTGAATTGGTCTGGGTTGAAGTTATACCTGACCACCGAAATAAATTAATAATTGGATCTTTTTATCGGCCCCCTGACTCAGACGATGCGGTTGCAGAAATGTTCAAAGAAAGCTTGAATCATATTTCAAATAGGTATCCGAAGCATACTGTTATAATCGGTGGCGACTTTAATTTACCCTCGATATGTTGGCATAATTACGTATTCAAAACCGGGGGCAAACATAAAACATCGTCCGAACTAGTTCTGAATGCTTTTTCTGAAAACTACTTCGAACAGTTAGTTCATGAACCCACTAGAATAGTACGTGGTTGCGAAAATACTCTTGATCTCCTAGCAACAAATAATCCCGAGATAGTAAAGAGCATCAAAACAGATACAGGGATTAGCGAACATCGAGTTGTAGTAGCGAGAGACTGAATATCGAAATTCCCAAATGCACCAAAAATAAACGAAACATATATATCTATTCAATAAAGCAGATAAAAATTCGCTTCACGCTTTCCTGAGTGATAGTCTCCAGTCCTTCAAAACTAAAATTGCGAGTGTAGATCAGTTGTGGCTTACTTTCAAAGACATAATATCAGTAGCAATCGAGAGATATATACCAAATAAATTAATAAAAGAGGGGGCTGACCCCCCGTGGTACACAAAACAGGTCAGATCACTGTTGCAGAAACAAAGAAAAACGCATGCAAAATTTAAAAAGACACAGAATCCGCAAGACTGGCAATCTTTTACTGAAACTCGCAACCTAGCGCGGACTTCAATGCGAGAATCTTATAGTTGTTTCCACAACGAAATCCTGTCTCGTAATCTTGCAGAAAGTCCAAAGAAATTCTGGTCATATGTGAAGTACACTAGCGGCAAAACACAAACAATACCTTCACTACGCGATAGTAATGGTAATACTACCGACGACAGTACTGCTAAGGCAGAATTACTAAACACAGCTTTCCGAAATTCTTTCACCAAAGAAGACGAAGTGAACACTCCAGTATTCAATCCAAGAACAGCTGCCAGCATGCGAAACTTAGAAGTAGATGTTCCTGGAGTAGTAAAACAACTTAAGTCAGTAAACAAAAATAAATCTTCCGGGACAGATTGTATACCAACTAGATTCCTCTCAGAGTATGCTGATGCAATAGCTCCGTACTTAGCTATAATTTACAACCGATCACTCAGCGAAAGATCCGTACCCAAAGACTGGAAAGTTGCCCAAGTTACTCTAATATTCAAGAAAGGCAATCGGAGTGATCCCCAAAATTACAGGCCTATCTCATTGACGTCGATTTGCAGTAGGATTTTGGAACATATAATTTGTTCGAATATTATGTACTACCTCGAAGAGAACGACCTATTAACCAATAGTCAGCACGGATTCAGAAAGTATCGCTCTTGCGAAACACAGCTTGCCCTTTATTCACATGAAGTGTTAAGTGCCATCGACAAGGGATCTCAAATCGATTCCATATTTCTGGATTTCCGGAAGGCTTTTGATACTGTACCCCACAAGCGGCTTCTAATGAAATTGCGTGCTTATGGAATATCTCCCCAATTGTGCGATTGGATTCACGATTTCCTATCAGAAAGGATACAGTTCGTTGTAATTGACGGTAAGTCATCGAGTAAAACAGAAGTGATATCTGGTGTTCCACAGGGAAGCGTTATAGGTCCCCTACTCTTCCTCGTGTTTATAAACGATTTAGGAGATAATCTGAATAGCTCCCTTAGACTGTTCGCGGATGATGCTGTCGTTTATCGGTCAGTGAAGTCAACAGAGGATCAAAAGCAACTGCAAAGCGATTTAGACAAAATTTCTACTTGGTGCGAAAATTGGCAATTGACACTAAATAAAGAAAAGTGTGAAGTAATACACATGACCACTAAAAGAAATCCGCTGAACTTCAATTACGCGATAAATCAGTCAAACCTTAAGGTCGTAAATTCTACCAAATACCTAGGATTTACAGTTACGAACAACTTTGACTGGAGAGAACACACAGAAAATATTGTGGGGAAGGCGAACCAAAGGTTACGTTTCATTGGCAGAACGCTTAGAAGATGCACCAGCTCCACCAAAGAGACTGCCTACATCACACTTGTGCGTCCTCTCTTGGAGTACTGTTGCCCCTTGTGGGACCCTCACCAGGTGGGACTGACGGAAGATATTGAGAAGGTTCAGAGAAGGGAAGCTCGTTTAAATAAGAGAAATCAGATCGAAAACGGAACGATTTAGGTGTTCTTTCTTCCCGCGCACTATTAGAGAATGGAACGGTAGAGAAAAGTTATGAAAGTGGTTAATGAACCCTCTGCCAGGCACTTAAATGTGATTTGCAGAGTATCTATGTAGATGTAGATGTAGGACTAACCCCCAGATCCTGTTTTCTGCACCAGTCTTGCACAATGTCCAACGCACCTTGTGCCATATTCTTGACTGTGTCAGCAAATTTGCCAATTATTACCATGACAAGATCATCTGCGTATCCTTGGCAAAAGCACTGCCTAGAGTTTAATTCTCCAATGAGATCATTCACCACTAGATTCCACAATAAAGGAGAAAGAACTCCTCCTTGCGGGCAACCCCTAGTGGTGTTGATTACCATTTTTTCATTCATCATGGTAGCCTCTATCTTTCTTCCACTGAGCATGGCCCTAGTCCACCTACATATAGCGGTCCCTAGGTCATGCACCTGTGCTGCCCTAACCATGGAATCGAAGGTCGTGTTGCTAAAAGCCCCCTCGATGTCCAGGAAGATACAGAGGGCTATTTCCTGAAAGTGTAGTGCTTTCTTCATCTTCCCGACGAGTTGGTGGAGAGCTGTCTCACATGATTTACCGGGCTGATATGCATGTTGGTTTGAGTATAGAGGAGCCCTACTTAATCTCCTTTCTCCAACATGCACATTAACCAGCTTTTCCAATGTCTTAAGAATGAAGGAGGACAGGCTGATTGCTCTCATATCTTTGGCCTTGGTATGATCAATTCTCCCTGGTTTAGGAATGAAGACAACCTTCACTGCCCTCCAGGCATTAGGAATGATTCCTGCTGCTAGGCTAACCCTGAATAATCTGCATAGGAATCTAATAAGATTTTCTCCCGCTTGTTGCAGGAGAGCTGGAAAGATTCTATCGGGGCCAGGTGACTTGAGCGGTTGAAATGTTCCCACCGCCCATCGGACCTTACTGAAATCTACACAATCCTTGGCCAAATCTCAGTCCTCTTTGCGAATACCTGAGAACCGTTGTCTCTCAGGAATCGCATTCTGGTCTGAGTTATCCACCAGAGCAATGGAGGGAAGTGTGTGGGGGTAAAAATCGCAGAGGGAGACCAGGAGATGAATAGAGTAAGCAGATTCAAATGGATGTAGGGTGCCGTTCTTATGAGGAGATCAAGAGGCTTGCTCAGGATAGAGTAGGGTGGAGAGCTGCATGAAACCAGTCTCCGGACTGAAGATAACAACAAATATTTCTTCCATATTTCACCTTTCCCTTAGTTGCTTAGTACGACTACTGGTTTTCCGTCGGAGCTCTTGATAATCATGCTGCTGCTTTTCTTGTCTCCAAGCATCTTTTATTTTCCTGTAGACGGTATCAGTCTTTCGTCCAGTTATTTATTCTCATACGGACATGAATTTGTCCTCTAGCCACTCCTGTTTAGCCATTCTGCATATCCTGTCTACGTTTTTTAGCTGTCTGTTCTCCCTTTTGGCAGCTTCACTTGCTGCAGTTATAAATTTTATCCTTTCATAAATTATGTTCAATATCTCCCGTGTTATCCAAGGATTTCTATTGTCTGGCTACCAATATGATCCTCTGTGACCTTCACTACTTTATCCCTCAAAGCTACCCATTCTTATTCTACTTACTTTCCCCCATTCCGGTCAATCTTGACCTAATGTTCCTTCTGAAACTCTTGGCCGCGTGGGAATGGCCGTGCACTCTAAGGCGCCTTGCTTCGGAGTGCGCGGCTGCTTCCCATGGGAGGTTCGAGTTCTTCCTCGGGCGTGAATGTGAGTGAGTGTGTGTGTGTGTGTGTGTGTGTGTGTGTGTGTGTTTTGTCCTTAGCTTAAGTTAGTTTAAGTAGTTTGTAAGTCCAGGGAATGATGACCATTGTTCCCCGTCGATGTTTCGAATCCTCCCGCGGGCATGGATGTTTCTGTTGTCTTTAGTCTAAGTTAGTTTACAAGTAGTTTGTAAGTTTAGGGAATGATGATCCCGCAGTTAATTTCCATAAGCTTAACAAACATTTGAACATTTAATGACCAATGCAGTTTGGACCCATAGCTTTGCAAACAGTTAAGCATTTTTTGTAACTCTTGACGGCCTCTGGTTCCTTCCATTTATCCAGGTCCCATGTCCTTACTTTTCTTCCTTTTTGCAGTTTCTTAAGTTTTAATCTACAGTTCCCAACCAATAAGTTATGCCTTACAGTTTAAAACCTAGCTTTGAAATCTATGTCTGCTACAAGTAGTTAAAACCAGAACCTCATTTTCATCGTTAGCTGCAAGCTTTATGCTTGATTTGCACAGCTTAGCTTTCCTAGCAATTCATGAGTTAATGATTTTGAAAACATTGGGAAGAACAGCGAACTGAGCAGTCGCCATGCCTGTCTTCTGACAATAGGTCTCCACTCATTGTCTCTGCAATTCCAACTTCAGAGGTAGGGCCTGCAGATGATCTGTACGACAGATCGAAATCGTTCAACCTAAAAAATAAAATATTGTGCGATCAAGACTGATATTTTTAATAAACTATCTATAACTGCTGTGACTCTTTAAAGTCACAGAAGGTTCTGTGTCTAGTTGTAAGTGAACTTTCTGTCTCGCAACCAGAAAATTGAAAAAAAAACTTTGCTGTATAGAAAAGTTTTTGCGAATTCATCTTAAGGGTAACATGAAGCCATCCTGCACTATCAACTTGGTTTGTCGAAAGACGCACAACCTGCAATGAATGAGACTTCGCCTTGCGTGAGTGAGCTTCTGAAAAAGTTACTTTATGTTTCTTTGAGCTTACCGACAGTGCAGGCTTACGCTTGCGAGGGGCATGCTTGGCGCTTGTGTGCTTTGTTACAGCAAGGGCAAGTCTTCACGCCATGAAGCTGCTGCAACACTTGTTTACGCCGCAGTTTACAACGTTCCCGCTGAGGCTGCAGCGCGCGAGTCAGGGGCTCTGATGTTTACTCGCACTGTGTTACGCTACAGACAGCTGCTGCATCAAAACTGTCTGCTGCGTTATCACTACAATCCTGAAAGTAAGTAATCTGCAAAACTTTCTCAAAGAGGGGCCAGGATACTTGATAATCTGCACACAAAATCTGAAATCAGTATCATTTTGTCTACTAGTTTCACATATAATTGTATCACTATTTTACTTTCTACAGTCACATTTAGCCCTTAGCTGAGAACACCCATTATAGTTTCATTTCTGAGAACACCCGCCTCCCAGACTACCATGACGTTAATTCACGTATTTTCAGTGTTTGTTTTCTTTTAAATGATGTACATTTGTTTTATTGCTTCTTAACCCTTTAGTGACCAAATTATTTCCAGAAGTTGTAGACTTTTTATGAATACTTTATTGGGCTAAGAAGCCATACATAAAATCATAGTTCAAAACTTGAAAGTGAGAGTTTTGGTTACAGGTATAAAAAAAAATAAAAAATAAAAAAAATAATAAAAAAATAGCCGCGGCGGATTAGCTGCGCGTGCTGGAGCGCCGTGTTGCGGTTCGCGCGGCCGTCTGCCGTCGGGGGTTCGAATCCCCCCACGGCCATGGGTGTTTGTGCCGTCTTTAGTATAAGCTAGTTCATAAGTAGTTTGTAAGTACTGATGACCCGCAGTTAAGTCCCTTAAGCTTAAATAATAAAAAAAAAAAAAAAAAAAAAAAAAAATTACGAACTTTGGAGTAACTGAACTTGATAAATTTAAAAATGTATGACCTTTATTTTTTTTAGTACAAAAAGCATATTAAACATTTGATTTACTTTTGTGTTAGATCAAATTGTCCATTGAGTTCACTAAGGTGACATGTTATGCAACTTAGAGAAGCATGGTGGTACACACAAAGGTACACGACAGTTGCTACACATTATTTTTATACTCTTTTCTTTGATTTTGGTGCTACATTGGCGGCACCTTCTGTTTGTAGTACCTTTTGTTGTCAAATGAGTTCCAACTTTCGCCAGACGAACATCATCTGGAACTCCAGACAAGCCTCTTTCTAGTGTCTGAAAACGAACGGGCCTTCCTCTTCGCTTACGACTTGAGAAGCCGAAGATGAGCTGCCTTTCCAAATGCAATCTAAATGTTAGATGGCCTGTTTCTGTCTTCTGTAACTTCCACATAATGAAGGCATTGACAACTGCCAAATCTGCAAGAAAGAAAAATAGCTAGTCTCTGCCACCACTTCAGTGAACGACGACCTACAGCATACTGTTCGAGCAGTTGATCAAATTGATCTACTACTGCCACATCCAATGGGCGGAATACTTCACTTCCGCTTCCATCTTTGTTTCTTCTCAAAACAGTTGTAATGTTTTTTGGGATTGTGGTAAAGCGTACAAAGTTCTGAAAATCTCATCTGGCATGAGTCCAGGCATTCTAAACAATAAGAAACAAACAATAACGATGCCGATTGCACAGCCATACACACTGCACTTCACACAAGTTCAGTGGGAAACATAGTTCCCACTAACTTACCTTGTAATATTTATGTATTTCCACTGATATGTAGCAAATATACACGAATACTATGCCCCTCGTAAGTATAAAAGTAGACAAATGCAACACAAGTCACTTCACAAGTAGAAATACAACCACTTTCGTGCACTTGTTGACAATCTATATGTAGTTTGCACACTAACAGAGATGGTAGCACTGAACTTTAGGGAGAACAAATAAGTGGGAACTATAGTTCCCACTGGTCACTAAAGGGTTAATGTACTTTTAAAATTTGATGGGTATTAAAAATTAATTTAAGTCAAATAATTGTATATTAAGTACAAAAGGCACAAGATAAACAGCAATAGCATTCAGCAACATGCCATTCACATTTATGATATGCATTTGTTACATAGTTCTTTGGAACATTCTAAGTCACGGTCTCACATTTGACACATTTATAGATCGTCATCCTTTTCTTGTGGTAAGGACAATAACTGCAACTTTTACATTCGCCATTCTGTCGGTTTTGTCTACTTTCGACGTCTGAGCCTGTCCATCGTTTCGTACTTTGTTGTCGTCTGTTCCCAATATACCCACAATTATTGTTCGCAATGCGTCTGGTAAATTTGTCTGTAGACGTTGCCTCAAGTGGCGATTTATAAGGGAGATGCCTAAAGCTTCCATAAAACGAAATCTGGATGACGGATTGTTGTTATATATTTCTTTATGCAAACCATATGAATTACAGCAACTAACTGATATCATGCAGTATGATACAAAATGACAAAAGGTCACCTTCTAGTTCGTCTATTACAGCAATGGTTGCTGCATTTCATATCGAGGGTGTCCACTTCAGACTTCGTCGCATTGTAGAAGGACGTCATTTCTGGTTTGTCATTCCTCTGATCGAGAAAAGCATCATGGTGCATGGAGGACAAGTGAATGACTGCTTTGTTTTCTCAGGACTGAAGGAAAGAAGTGTCAACTCTGTCGTGAATCCGTACATGCTTGATCCAATCGCTTTTGTGTCGTGTGGAAGGAATTCACAAGGAATTTCTGGCTTGTTTCTTCTCATAGTGCCAACAGTCGTGAGCCCGTTGTTCCACAAGTGTTTGGTAATTTCCACCGATGTAAACCAGCTATCCAATGTAATGTTTCTGTTGGTCTTGTAAATACATTTTGATAACCGTAAAACTGCTTGAGAGGGCTTGCCTGGCTTTTTTTCCTCGGCAGTGAGTCCCACCCCATCACTGTTTTTACCGACGCACACGTAAGCGTTATACAGGTAGGACTTTCACGCGTATGTCAAACACAAGACTTTTAGGACGTGTTTTCCGGTTTGTTGGGAATGTACATTTTGAACTTACATCAACCTCCGAAAGGAATGAGAGTCCCATCAATGCAGGCCGACACCCCGATTTCGTAATTTGCATGACAACTTAGGACAAATACTTCAAAGGATCTCTCTCTTTTCTTGTTTGTGAATCGTCAAACCACAGAGCCCTTACCAAAATTTTACACCTCTTTACATATTTTGTATAACAGGACACCCCGTTGCACACATTGAAAATACAGAAGCAAAGTCTTCCTTTGATGACTTGACTATCCCAACAATACCAAAAGGCCAAAAAATGCTGAGTGCTCTTCTTTTGTCGTGTTACTTTACGAAACTCTCTCAGGTTTTTGCAGTTTTTGTCTAAAATTGTGAAGTTTTGAATATGTATTAATTACAATATTCTCTATTATATCTACAGTAAAAATAAATAAATAAATAAAAATGAAGAAGCCAAATTTCTTCAGGGTGGGATTTCGTAATCTTCGCGCTTCCCCCTTTAGAGTAGAAATTCCAATTCTTATTACGTTTGACATCGAATGACTGTTCCTCAGGACTAGTGCTGTTGAAGACCAAGATTACAACCCCTTTTACCATAATAAGTTCGAGCCCTTCCGGAATCTTTTCACGTGATTCTTTTACTACCGACCTAATTCCACCATCATTACTTGTAGAGGCCGAAGCGTCTGCTTCTGAATCATTGTCGGACACTAAGTATCATGATCAGATAGCTGTTCAATTTCAGCAACATCTGGTACATATGAGTCTTCTGAATAGGCTTCTCCATCAGTCTCAGGTTTGTCAGACACGGGGGGAATGGGGCACATATTTTTCTCGTCCGAGAAATACTGAGAGAGGCATCTTATTCATTATCCACCAAAAATGGCAGAAATTAACCTAATTACTACTTTACAAAGGCATGACAAACATGAAATGAAATTAGTTCCCAAAATAATGAGGGTATTGTAAATATAATTGGCTTTAGGAACTCTATGTAAGGAAAACAATTACAAGAATAGTAATATCTGCCTGAGAGGCGAGTATGTTAACTGAGTTTGTGACACTTGGGAGAAGACACATTTGTGAGAAGACGGAATGTGTTGACAGTTGTGAGAAATCCGGAACACCCTGGTAAAGGCAGAGGCTTACGTTCCTGGGAATGTCCGTCTGGGAGGTGAGGCAGGTTCCAGCAAGTCGGAGCTCACGAGACCGGAAGAGTCCGGAGCGATACTCACTCCTCGACACATGATTAGCTGCACAGACTCTCGGCGAGTTTCGGGGTTCTACTAGGAATTAGCACCCTACTAGGAATTAGCGACTCAATACCCGCCTGTGAGGCAGGTGTTCCCAGCTAAAGGTTAAATCTACACTCTCTTTTGCAGCTTTGTAAATCGGTCACGCATTGATGGTATTTTTTTTCTGGCTGTTTTCGCAATCTAAAAGAAAATATAACGAGCAGCAGTCACGTGCTTTCTTTGTTCAAAATAGTGCCTGAATTAATTGTTGGTATCCTATACTTTCAGGGAGGGAAGTTGAGACCCATTTTGAAGGCAAGTGGTTGATACTCCCTTCGTGGGTAGAAAGTAATAATATCGGCCATATTTGCAGCCATTTAACTCAATGTTTTATCAGAAAATTAAGAAGACTTCGGTCTTTTTCAACTGAGACTTATACTTCAATACGAGATATGCTAGTCATTTTCATTGGTATATAATCCGTAACATTATTTAACTATACTTGTTTTGATTTAGTTCTGTACCAAATCTTTTGGCAATTCATTTAAATCTAGCTACTGAAATAGAAATAATGAGCTACATTTGAATAAATTGCCAAAAGACTCACTACAAATTGTAATATTTCCATATGTGCACAGTCAAACCCCTTTTGTTGATAATGATATCCCACTTAGTTATGATTTAGCCCCAGAAAGCTATACCATCAGTACACTGTATCAGAAAACTAACATACATAATGAAACCAAACAGGAGCACTTCTGACAAAGCAGAGTATTAGCTTAGGTACTTGTACTGAAACTTTCATACTTTACCTCGACTTTGATTTTTAACACAGATATCGCAACCAAATATCTAAACTATGACTTGACAGTTCATGTACATGCTAATACACACGACAGATTCATTGTTTGATTAAAATCTCTTAGTTACATAATACAATACGTAGTCACATACAATGCAATCACGAAAACCACAAATAAAAATACTCTACTGAAACCTAATACTTCATTAGAACCTTTATGAAGTACTGATAACGAATCAAATACTCTCACACACAAATAACACATAATACACAGTAGAAAAATAGGGTGAGATATATACAAGTTACGTACCTCAAATCAACGTAAAATCCGATCCCAAACAAATAAATTAGTTATACCATAATACACTCGCTAAACTACCACACCATCTGACAACACACACGAACTTTATTTACATGCCGCATAAACAAGCAAAATAATATTAAAACTTTGAGTCAACTGGAAGTTGCCATTGATCAAAGTCAAAATAAACCGCACCTACAAGGTAGAATAAGAAACTGAAAGATTCATATTTTAAAGATAATTTTTGACATGTTTCTTTAAATTTTACTGCCTAATAAATTTTCTCATAACATTAGATTTATTTTGATATGAGCAGTCGGTGCGGGTGACCAGTGACACGAGCCATGTTTCCACTTGGTGACGTGATTTAGAAAAGTGTGGTCGACTTTGTAATATATGGTAGAAAAGACAAGCTGATGTTTTCGTAATGGTTATGTGTTCTTGATGACGTTTTATAAGGTAAATAAACATATGTAAAAAGCAATAAACTAAAAGACTTCAAGAAGTCTATTAGTATTGAACAATAACGTAGAGCTACACATAAATCTGAGAAATTTCCAGCTGTGTTGAGCAACACGTCTGCAAGACTCTACGACACTACAACGACTAGAAGACAAGAGCTAAGTGAAATATATACTCCTGTGTACGCCTTTGGAAAAGAGTCTGTCAAACTAAGAAACTCTCTCTCGAAATCCTACGACCGTCGTAGGCAATGGAAAGAGGTTTTATTGCAGATTAATAATCAAGAGTAACGTCACATGATCTCCATGAAAATATGTACACTTAAATAATTTTTATGTATTACAGAGCACTGAAGAAGATACCTAGTAATTTGTATGCGGCTCGTGTCTGGTATTGAAGATATTTCAGTTACAAAATACGGAAATTCTTATCTTTAGATAACACATTCCTAATTGAAAGTAATAAAGCTTGTCTGCACCTGGTATATGATTTGCCACGATAGCGTGCTTCGAGTTGAGCGAGTTATTCGCTCCAGTCTTCATTTTCCCCGTTGAATTCGATGGTTCAAATGTTTGTAGAACTTATGGGACTTAACTACGGGTTATCAGTCCCTAAGCTTACAAACTACTTATGAACTAGCTAAGACTAAGGACGGCACATATATCCATGCCCGAGGGGGGATTCGAACCCCCGACCGTAGTGGCCGTTCACTCCGTGACTGAAGCGCCTCAGTCCCGACGGCCACCGCGGCCGGCCCGTTGAATACGCGGAATGGCATTACAAACGTTGGTTATGCTGGCTGTGATCCTGCCGTGGGTGCTGATGAAGATGTAGGTGTCATCTGCTCTTCTGGGAAGTGGATTATGATGTCCATCAGTTGCGCTACTAGCTGATTCTGGAACTGAATATACTAAGCCAGATTAAAAGCAGGCTGTACCGCCAGGATTTGCGTCGCTTGTAGTTTCTTTAGGTCCATCTGATTCTATTCAGTCTACCCACAAAATAACACTATCACCAGGGAAGGTAAAACACTGCAACATCAAATACAACAGCAATGTACAAAATTCGTGTGACACTTCGAACAGAAAGTAGCGCACAAATCAAAACCTCCAAGCAGAAACAAATGATGAAATTAGACCCAGCAAAATGTCAAGTGTGGAAACCGTCTCGGCGAGCTCGTCGTTAGGAGTGGAGTTACAAAATTTTCGTCGACACTTGGGGTGTCCGCCACCGGACATACACATGAGAAACTGGTAGCCAAGAGTGCAAGGTAGCAAGTTGTCACCGTGAGGTTTCTACACAGAAACAAAAATAATTAGTCGACATATAATAAACTGTAATTATGTTTTTTACTTAATTTTTATCAAACAATAAATTCATTTTCGAGAGATCTATGTAGTCGCTTTACCCATTCAGGCACCACTGCATTTTGGATAACGTGAATTCACAGAATAATCTAAGCGCATCTCCCTCCACAACACAAACTTCAATTTTGCCTACGTAATTCGTATCATTACTGCCGAGGCTCCCTACCAGCGGAACTGGTAACAATCCTGCCTGTACCCCACGCGTAGAGGATACTAATATCATACTATAACTTCATTTTCCGGAAACCTATGTAGTCTCAAAATATCGATTATAAGGCTAGGCACTGAATTAAAATTTCCGCCACGGCAGGAATTCGAGCGCGCGATCTCTTTCTTACTAGGTTGTCGCTTTACCCATTTTTATTTTTATTTCGTTGTGTTTGTTCAAAGTTCTTGGTCAGTTTTATAATTATCACTAGCTGAAAACCCCGTGTTGCTCGGGTATTTATTTATTTATTCAAGCCTTGTGTTAGTACTTCTCCTGTCCCTTCTCTCTCTTTCCATCTCCTTTTTTCTAATAACATGTTATATTTATCAGAGAATGTATAAGAAATGAGGTTGTCTCGCATAATACACAAAATTTGAAGTACAGTATCCAAACAAGGAAAGATAGTTATAAAATGCAAATGATATTAACATTCATACATTCTTTTAATTCACAACTTTGCTATAAACAATATTTATTCTTACTTGTCCAGGATCTAATATGCATAATTATTTTGGTGAGGCCAACCCTGAGCAAGTTGTCCATGTGAGAAACATGGGCATGTCAAATCCATTCCACAGTAGTGAATAGATATCCTGTGGTTTATTAATCGTAATAGAAAATTCAAGTCTCACTGCAAACTGCAGTCTCTTGAAGTTAAAAGCCAGATCTGTCGTAAATATTGGGTATTCGTTGGATGTACTCTGTTTCATTCTCTTGCTTTCCTTATAGACCTATAGAAGTCTACTGCTATCGCCTGCATCCGTGTGCGCTTCAGAGCTCGAAGTTGTCAACACTACTGTCAGCTTTCCATGACTTTCCTTAAGCTGACTGGAATACGTGTTGCATGATGTGACAGGTTTTTACCCGTCGCAGTATATATGATGTCATATTTACTGAATTATATGTTGTACAATTGTATAATTTTGCAGTTATATAATCATTTGTATAAGTGCTATATGTCGGTAAAATACGTTACGAACATAGTTCGTTGTAAAGAAGTAACAGATTAAAACCTGATGCGTGATGGGGCGGTTTTCCATTAACGTTACTGTTATTGTCCTTATATCTCATGAACTACGTGTCGTACTGTGATACAATTTTGAAACTACATTCAGCTGTATGTGTGTATACTATCTGTAAAAATTTCCTGCGACTTCAATTTGTAGTGTAGAATTTATTAACTGCAACTTCATACCTAATGTCGTAGTTTTGCTCTATGAACAGCGGAAAAGTAGTAAGCGAGAAACTTTTTGCTTTCATTAGTTTGAAGTGGTTGTCAACGAGAAAAAGTTTTATAAAGTTTCAAAATTATGTTTAATGTTGGTTGCAAGTCGCTAAGTACTGTCATTCTTATATAGTGTGTTTATAAAATCTCGTTTTATTATATGGCAGTTTCTTGCAACTTCTATTGTTTATGACGTTATACCTCCTAAACCACATGTGTCATTTGTGGCTCTTACTCCTACAGCAATTGTTATCTCACGTAAGGAACATGTGTACCAAATTTGATTGAAATCGGTCCATTGATTTAGGGAGAAAATGAGCGGCATTGTCGCTTAATGCAGCAGTTTTTCTCATTGTTTGTGACGACGTATCTCGTGAAATAAGTGTTGTACGTGATTCTTCTTACATTTACGGCGACCGTCCTCATCGATTGCAGCTTACGTGTACATAATTTCATAAAGATTTAAAAACAAGAGTAGATTTGTATGCAGTACGTACACAAAAACACACGAAGACTCTGCTTTATACAAGAAGATTAGTATTATTATTTTCATTTTTACAGAGGGTGAGCAGTCTCAGTTCAGCCACCGTGGCATTGTGGATAAAGCGAACTCACGGAATAACTTAGCACGTCTTCCTGTACAACACAAAATTGAATTCTGCCTCGATGTTTCCCAATGTAATTTGTATCTGTGATACGTTGAGAGTACGTAGATCTCTGGAAAATTAATTTGTTGTTTATTAATATCTCCTATGATTTTTTCGTAAACCGCGTTCTGGAATAGTTTGTTTGATAAGGACACGACCAATGTGCAGGGTGCGGCAAATAAAAGTGACCAGGACGAGTGAATACGACTTGTGGCAGCATTAACGGAGGAGGAAAAGTCTTACAGTGCCTTCCAGCAGGATGGAGCGAGCCGAACCTTGGAGCAAATTTACACAATCTTCACGTGTGACACAGTCGTTAGCAGAGGTCAGCCGGCCTCGGCCCTGCTGGCCACCAGGTCAGCTGATCTGTCAGCGTGCCATTACTTTCTGTGGGAGCCCCCAAGTCTAAATGTTCAAATGTTTGTAAAGCTTATGGGATTTAACTACGGGGTCATCAGTCCCTAAACTTACAAACTACTTATGAACTACCTACAACTAAGGACGGCACAAATATCCATGCCCGAGGGGGGATTCGAACCCTCGACCGTAGTGGCCGTGCAGAACGTGACTGAAGCGCTTCAGTCTCCTCGGCCACCGCGGCCGGCGCTTGTGTTTATAAACTATTTAGGAGACAATCTGAATAGCTCTCTTAGATTGTTTGCGGATAATGCTGTCGTTTATCTGTTAGTGAAGTCAACAGAGGATCAAAAGCAAATGTAAAGCGATTTAGACAAAATTTCTACATGGTGCGAAAATTGACAGTTAACACTAAATAATGAAAAGTGTGAATTAATACACATGACCACTAAAAGAAATCCGCTGAACTTCAAAGTATGGTCAAATGTTTGTAATTCTACGGGACCAAACTACACTCCTGGTCATTAAAATTGCAACACTACGAAGACGACGTGCTACAGACGCGAAATTTAACCGACAGGAAGAAGATGCTGTGATATGCAAATGATTAGCTTTTCAGAGCATTAACACAAGGTTGGCGTCGGTGGCGACACCTACAACGTGCTGACATGAGGAAAGTTTCCAACCGATTTCTCATACACAAACAGCAGTAGACCGGCGTTGCCTGGTGAAACGTTGTTGTGATGTCTCGTATAAGGAGGAGAAATGCGTACCATCACGTTTCCGACTTTGATAAAGGTCGGATTGTAGCTTATCGCGATTGCGGTTTATCGTATCGCGACATTGCTGCTCGTGTTGGTCGCGATCCAATGACTGATAGCAGAATATGGAATCGGTGGATCAGGAGGGCAATACGGAACGCCGTGCTGGATCCCAACGGCCTCGTATCACTACCAGTCAGGCATCTTATCCGCATGGCTGTAACGGATTGTGCAGCCACGTCTCGATCTCTGAATCAACAGATGGGGACTTTTGCAACACAACAACAGTTCGACGAAGTTTGCAGCAGCATGCACTATCAGCTCGGAGACCATGGCTGTGGTTACCCTTAACGCAGCATCACAGACAGGAGCGCCTGCGATGGTGTACGCAACGACGAACCTGGGTGCACGAATGGCAAAACGTCATTTTTTTCGGATGAATTCAGGTTCTCTTTACAGCATCATGATGGTCGCATCCTTTTTTGGCTACATCGCGGTGAACACACATTGGAAGCGTATATTCGTCATCGCCATACTGGTGTATCACCCAGCGTGATGGTATGGAGTGCCATTTGTTACACGTCTTGGTCACCTCTTGTTCGCATCGAAAGCACTTTCAACAGTGGCCGTTACATTTTAGATGTGTTACGATCCGTGGCTCTACCCTTCATTCGATCCCTGCGAAACCCTACATTTCAACAGGATAATGCAAGATCGCACGTGCAGTTCCTGTGTGGGCCTTTCTGGAGACGGAAAATGTTCGACTGCTGCCCTAGCTAGCACATTCTCCAGATCTCTGCCGGCCGCGGTGGCCGAGGAGACTAAGGCGCTCCAGTCACGGTCTGCACGGCCACTACGGTCGGGGGTTCGAATCCCCCCTCGGGCATGGATATTTGTGCCGTCCTAGTTCGTAAGTAGTTCATAAGTAGTTTGTAAGTTTAGGGACTGATGACCCCGTAGTTAAGTCCCATAGACTATACAAACATTTGAACATTCGAACCAGATCTCTCACCAATTGAAAACGTCTTGTCAATGGTGGCCGAGCAACTGGCTCGTCACGATACGCCAGTCACTACTCTTGATGAACTGTGGTATCCTGTTGAAGCTCCATGGGCATCTGTCCCTGTACACGCCATCCAAGCTCTGACTCAACGCCCAGGCGTATCAAGGCCGTTATTACAGCCAGAGGTGGTTGTTCTGGGTACTGATTTCTCAGGATCTATGCACCCAAATTGCGTGAAAATGTAATCACATGTCAGTTCTAGTATAATATATTTGTCCAATGAATGCCCGTTTATCATCTGCATTTCTTCTTGGTGTAGCAATTTTAATGGTCAGTAGTGTATTTGCTTTAATTGCGTGGAACCATGCATTCAAGGAAATAGTCAGCTGTATTAGTCAATTATACTTTCGTTTGACTGATTTTCGCTTTAACATTGAAGTTTTGCTCCTTTGTATAATGGTATGATACGTTAGTTTGAGTTTTTAAATAGCCAGTTTTGAGGAGCGGTCTTCAATCATTATCAAGGGAGACGTATAAATGCAGAGTCCGCTATTCCGTCGACATCTGCACAACCAAGGGAATCTGTCGATATCAACTGCTTCCTTTGGGTATCACACAGGGAGTATCATTTATAGCTGAAGGTATTCTGCAAGATGCAGATCATAAAAAGACAGGAGAACATACACTGCGCGAAGAACGCTCAACTGATCACCCTGAAATGAATGAAAGATTATTTAGTAGATGTACTATAAACTCTGTAATATACCAAGTCGCAATGAGTAGTGCGGGACTGATGCAGTAATTTAGAAACAGATTGTAGTTTAAATGGTGATATTCAAGTCATTACGAGATGTCCACTAGTCAGTAGGATCCATTCTCAGTAAATGGTAACAAGATTTTATTTTTCTTAAACGTGTATGTTAAAAACTCTTTGTTTATGTTAAATGGTAATTACTTCGTTTGGTTTTTAGTGTATTTGGTGGTCGGGAACTACAGGTTGCTACATGGGTTCATGATCCCTAGGGTTGGGAACTCGGTAACTTTACGTGAAATGCCACCTAGGATAAGTAACATTAAATAATCATAATAGCAATATACGGGGTGTTTCTGTAAGAGCTTTCAAAATTTTAACAGGACACAGAGGAAGCTACACTGAATAATTTGAGGTAGGGAGCGTTGGGTCGGAAAAGTCGGCTTAAAGTGACAATAAGAATACGATGACATTGTAGTGTACTTTTATATTTATACTAGCTGGAAACCCGGCGTCGTCCAGGTAGTAATTTATTCCAGTGTTAAGTTAGTCCATCTTTTCCTCTCTCTCTCTCAGTGCACCTTCGCTTTCTTTCTCTCTCTATCTATCTCCACCCCATTCTTTCTGTTCGTCTCCTCCTCTCTCTGTTTACCTCCTCGTACCCATCTCTCTGCTCATTTGAACTTCCCCGTTTCTCTGACAATCATGTCCTCGTCTATCGTACTGCTCCTCTACTTCCTCAGTCCATTGCATCCTCCATCTATGAAAATTATATAACTCTGTTAACTTTCACGGTGATCAGTAAAGTGGTGTACTGCAAGTACCCTCCGCCATGCATCGTATGAAACCTTAGGCATGCTCCTCTTGTTTTGAAAGTTAAGTGTGCAAAATTTCATCAAGATCGGAATAAAACCGTAAATTTGGTCGAAGTCAGTCGGTAAAGTACCTTACGCCATGCAACATACAAAATTTCACGTACACGGTGAGTTTCATTTGCTTTGAAAATCGAGTGTGTAAAGTTTCATCGCAATGATGCGGCAGTTTGCCACGCGTGTCAGTTTTATGGCAGTGCATAAAATACGAACAAACAAACAAATACATATTTCCATTCTTCCATTAGTCCATCTCCTTTTCCTTCCCTCTGTTCAGCTGCTCCTTCCCGCATCTCTTCCTGCCCCTTTCTCTGTCCATTTCCTCCTCCCCTCCCTCTGTTCATCTCCTGTCTGTCACCATCTCCCCTCTCTCATTCCCCTCCTCTCCGATCTCTCTGTCCGTCTCCTCCCTCTTCTTTGGGCCCGTCTCCTCCTCCACCTACTCCTTTCCCTCCTATATATGAAAACATACATATATGCGCCAAGTTTCATGGTGACTGGTCAGACAGTGTCAAAGTCGCAAGATAACTCCGCCATGTTAAATTAACTGGCTTGCAGATTATAAAAATCTCCTTAATGAAAACATACATTTATGTGCTGACTTTCATGGTGACCTGTCAAACAATTTGGATGTTTGCTTGTAATTACCCTCCGTCACGCACCCACGGAGGCTTACGAAAGGCGTAAGCTAGTGAATTAATTCGGGGTACAAGCTATCTTCATTCCACATTTCATTCAATACTGTCCAGCCGTTTCAGCGAGAAGAGTTCAAATGGTTCAAATGTTCAAAAGTTTGTATAGCTTATGGGACTTAACTACGGGGTCATCAGTCCCTAAACTTACAAACTACTTACAAACTAGCTAATACTAAGGACGGCACAAATATCCATGCCCGAGGGGGGATTCGAACCCCCGACCGTAGTGGCCGTGCAGACCGTGACTGGAGCGCCTCAGTCCCCTCGGCCACCGCGGCCGGCAGTTCAAATGGTCAAGTGTTTTTAGAGCTTATAGGACTTAACTATAGGATCATCAGTTCCTAAACCTACAGACTACTTATGAACTAGCTAATACTAAGGACGGTACAAATATCCATGCCCGAGGGGGATTCGAACCCCGACCGCAGTGGCCGTGCAGAACGTGACTGGCGCGCCGAACACGCTCGGCCACCGCGGCCGGCAGCGTGAGGATTACAAAGGTGTTAACCCACTGTAAGGTACCCTCCGCTATGCACCGTACGGTGGCTTCCTAAAGTTCGCTCATGCTTTAATTCAGGGTATAAGTTATCTGCATTCCAAATTTCATACAAATCCGTCCAGCTGTTTCAGCGTGAAGAAAAACAAACGTATTAACCCATTGTAAGGTACCTTTCGCCACGCACCATACGGAAGCATACGAAAGGTATTCCATGTATTAATGCAGGTATAAGCTGTTTCCATTCCAAATTTCATTAGCCCATAGTAAGGTATCCTCCTCCACGCACCATGCGGTGGCTTACGAAATGTAGCCCTTGTATTAATCAGGGTACAAGCTACTCCTGTTCCCAATTTCATCCGTATCCGTCCATCCATTTCAGCGTGAAAGCGTATGATACGAATTAATAATTATAAACCAACGTCCGCCATGTACTATACGAAGTTAATTTTAGTATGCCTATAATCTTCGTGTACGTGTAAGCAATGAGCTGACGAAGTTTTATCGCAATCGGATGTACGGTATGACCGAGCATAAATACGAACAAAACAGCAAACAAACAAACATTAATTTTTAAATATTAGATTAGTGACTGCAAATGTCGTCACTGACACAATGACAGTACCATTTGTACTGTATTTTACAAAATGTGCTGAAACTGACGGCCATCAACCTTAATGCAAACATGACATCGGTGAGCAAGATTCTGACGCACCCTGACAAACATCAGTGGTGTGTTTCGGATCAAATGACTATCAGTTAAAATTCTTGCAACTAATTCCATCTCTGTCTCTACTGGGGTCTCATACACAAGTGACTTTAAATACCACAATAGGAAGTAATAAAGGGGATTGAGATCAGGTGACATCGCAGGTGATGTAATAGGACAAGGTGCATGCCAGTGAGTTCTGCGGAACTTTACCGGTAACGTTCTGTCATATTGTACTCTGAATAGCACTGAGCAATGAATGGGTCTGTCACTGATTCATGGGACATTCTGTCATGGCACAATGTAAATACATTACAAGAGATAACTTATGGACAAGGAACTAGTAATCAGGCTCGTCCTCCTTTCCTTGCAGGAAATAAAGAATCTACAATGACATAATAGCACAGTATGTGCAAATTTGAACGCATGTTAGTTGTGAATAAGTTAGAAATCAGTGGTGTGGGAGAATGCGGCAGACAATTTTACTTCCTTAACCCGGCTTCTTGGACACCAGGTTCAAAACGTTCAAATGTTTGTAAAGCTTATGGGACTTAACTGCGAGGTCATCAGTCCCTGAACTTACAAACTACTTATGAACTAACTTATACTACAGACAGCACAAACATCCATGCCCGAGAGCGGATTCGAACCCCCGACGGGGAATGGCCTCGCGCATCGTAGTATAGCGCCTCAATGCGCAAGGCCGCTCCGCGCGACGAAGGTGGACACATCCCATAACATTGTCCACTAACAGTGTGCGGATCCTTTTGATGAAATAGTGTACAGTTTGTGGAGGTAAAGAGAAGAAAGTATGATTCCCTCAGCCCGGCATACCCAAGTGCAACTACGCTGATTAGACAGAAGAATTATGACCACCTACCTAATAAAATGTTCAAATGTTTGTAAACCTATTGGACCAAATTTCTGTGGTCATCAGTCCCTAGACTTACTAATTTATTTAAACTAACTTACAATAAGAACAAAGCACACACCCGTGCCCGATGGAGGAGTCGAACCTCCACCGGGAGCGACCGTCCAGTTCGTAGCATAATGCCAGAGACCACTCCGCCACTCCCGTGCGGTTCCTCCCTAACAGCCAGTATGTCCACATTTGGCACGGATAACTGCGGCGACACGTTTTGGGTTGGAAGCAATGAGGCCTTGGTAGGCCGCTGGAGGGAGTTGGCACCACATCTGTACTCACAAAGCACCTAATACCTGTCAATTCTTTGGAGGAGGGGGAATTATCTCTGGCACCATGTTGAATCACATCCTAGATGTGTTCGATAGGGTTCAGATCTTGTGAGTTGGGGGTCCATCACATGCAGAAAAAGGCCACTGCCGTTAGATAACATGATCGTCATGGAGGGGTGTACATGGACTGTAACCAGCGTACGATACTTTTTGGCTGTAATACTGCCTGCACGAGCTCCACTGATCCCCTAAATGTTCACGTGAATGTTCCCAAAGGGTAATTATTGAGCCGCCGCCAGCTTGTGCCACAGTCAAGGACCTGTTCTCCTGGAAGACAATGGACTCGTACCCTCCCATCCCATCCGCACGATAAAAGCGTATTTTCATTCATCAGAGCATACAGTGCTCGGCCACTACGCTAACGTCCAGTGACGATGTCAGGGTAGTGCGCGCGCGCGCCCGTTATCCCCATCAAATATCTAAATAACTATCAGTAGCTCAAATGTTCAAATGTTTGTAAAGCTTATGGAACTCGACTACGGGGCCATCAGTCCCTAAACTTACAAACTACTTATGAACTAGCTAAGACTACAGACGGCACAAATATCCATGCCCTAGGGGGGATTCGAAGCCCCGACCGCAGTGGCCGTGCAGACCGTGACTGAAGCGCCTTAGTCCCCTCGAGGGGACTGATAACCCAGCAGTTGAGTCCCCTTTAAACACCAACAACAACAACAATTAGTCCCCTCGGCCACCGCGGCCGGCCTATCAGTAGCAAATGAGTCAAATTTTATCCACATATTTTACAGACATTTATCTACAAATGCCATTTTCTCGTTTTCGGACATCGTTCTCTATTATTAAGATGCGTACGAAAAACTATGACATTTGAGTAGTAGAACGGCCATTTGTGCTGAGAGATGGCGTTTCAGCCGATATAAAATCTTACTATTCTATTTTAAGAAATCCACTAGGCGAAAAGAAAATCTATTTTTGCATATATTACAGTATTATATCTTCTCTCGATGAAGGCTTGATTCTAATTACGTTATTCGTCAGTTACTGTGCATCATCAAATTAAGTATCGCAACATATTTTAAAGGGTTTACAGGGCTAAAAACACTTTAGGTGGCCTTTGTATATGGTTGATTTTAGTTTATACATAACAGCGTACGTAATTAAGAACGGATATCGAGATTTTATTTAAAATTGAAAACACAACAATATCTTACTACGTTCTCGAGATATTGGTTTCAAATACGGTCGAAGAACCCGCGCTGTTCGCCCACTTCTGTCTTTCTGGACAAGCGGACTTACGAAATACTTATAATTCTATTTTAAGAACGACATTCTGTGAAGAAATATGATTTTTCACATCTCTAAAAATGACGGAATTTCTTTTTGTTATTCGACATACCCTGCATACAAATACGTCGAAACATATAAGAAAAATTGTAAAATTTTTACTGAAGTACAGAATTTGCCTTACGTAAGCAGTGCTCTCTAATGTATCAAGGTAAAGAACGAAACCGATTGAAGAAATGCTTCTACTGGTGTACAAAAAAAATACATACGAACATATTGGCACTTTTATACCCTGATCGAAAATAGCAGAAAGTGAAGAGAGGGGAAGATGGAGGAGACAGTATAGGGGTGGGGGCAGAAAGACAGGGTAGACAATATGGGAGACAAATAGTGGCAGTAATAAAAGATAAATGAATGGAAGTAGCAGCTGTGGGACCATAAGAGAGAGGAGACACTGAAACTGAGAAACAGAGATGAGTGGAGACCATACAAAAGCTTTGGGTGGCTCGATCCCCCAAATTATCAAACTATAATAAGAACAATTTTGCTCACTCTCCCCCTTCCCTTGCGTTAGTTTCTTGGTCTAGGAGTTACAAGGCCGACAAAATTATCTGCAAGGACATATTTAGAGAGGAAACACTGATGATTGAACAGACAGATAACCTACGAAATCGAAATATTGGAAAATTTCGACCGTTGTGGGACGTTGAAAGACATTCAACAACAAAGTTGAAAATTTGTGCTTGACCGGGATTCGAACCCGGATTTCCCGCTTCGGGACAGTGGTCGCTTTATGCAATTAAGCTATCCAGGCACGCTTCCCCTCCAACGCAAACTTACAGCCCACTACGATTGTGGTGCCCCTTGCCAATTGGTTCCTCTTGCTCGCAGCGTATACTGGATTCCCGCAAGGGACCGAGCGTATGAATGCGTCCGCATTGAAACTGTCATTGCCTGTTGTGGGCATATGTAAAATTATTGATATGGTATGTGTTATTTTCGGACATATCCGAAAAGAACAGATACCAAATCAATAATTAGATCACTGACTGTGAGAAAGAAATGGACAGTGACAATATGTGCAATGGGAGTAAGGCAGTGAAGGTGGAAGACAATACAGTGGTAAGGAAGATCGAAAGATATGTAGACAGTGACAGTTGGAGAGAGAGAATGGCAAAAATGTGACACTGGATGAAAAAGGAAGCCGCGGCGGATTAGCCGTGCGTACTGAGGCGACGTGCAGCTGGGCGCCGTGGAGGTTCGAGTCCTCCCTGAGTCATGGGTGTGCGTATTGTCCTTATGATAGTTTAACTTAGTTTAAGTAGTTTGTAAGCATAGGGGCTAATAACCAAACAGTTAAGTCCCATATATTTACAAATATTTGAACATTTATTTGAAAAAGGAGACAGACGTATCAAGACACTGGCAGTAAGAGGAAAATACCGAGTACAAAAACTTCACTACGAGTAGGGACAGGGTAAAAGATTTTAGCATGTTCTGCGTTAAAAGAGCGTAAATTTGTTTCGATGCCAAATTTTTTTGGTGAGAACAGTGGAATGAGGACTGAGGACCTGCTGCCCCACTTTTCTGTGAGAGTCATTTCCTAGGATCCGTGTACATCGAATGAAACGGCAGTGCAGTCGTATATATCGGACATTCGACTCTCGCTCCCAAGCAGTGACGGGAAACTAAGATGGCGGTACAGTTGATTTGTGTAACTAATACCAATGTTGATTCTTCACGTGATAATGTTATGAAATTTCTTGGCTAATAAAAATTGCAACCAGATAATAATAATCATTCGTGTGGCTCACTGGCCTGGTGCAAGTCTTTCAATTGGACGCCACTTCGGTTACTTGCGTGTCCCTAGCCTACTCCATTTATCCAAGCGGGGATAGGGGACCTACAGCTTAACGTGGTATCTGAACCACGTGTCGTTTCTGGTGACTCCTCACACCGTTGAGAGGTGAAGGATGGGTTAAAACTCAGAATGAAAAAATCCGACGTCCGACGAAGTTTCGAAATCGCGACCCTTCAGTTTCAGACTACTTTTATTGCCTCATTATCTAATCTAATTACTTCAGCATCTCCAGATATTCTGACACTACAATCCAGCCGGCCGCGATGGCCCAGGAGACTGAGGCGCTTCAGTCACGGTCTCCACGGCCACTATGGTCGGGGGTTCGAATCCCCCCTCGAGCATGGATATTTGTGTCGTCCTTAGTATTAGGTAGTTCATAAGTAGTTTGTAAGTTTAGGGACTGATAACCCCGTAGTTAAGTCCCATAAGCTATACAAACATAAACAGACTGCAACCAGATCGTGAATGGGAAAAATAAATTCGATCCAGTCACTACACGGGTGTAACAGTTTGTTTTACGCAATGTAAATTGACCGCATTCACTTACCAAACAAATTATAGTCTTTATTTCGTTGTCAATGAAAACAGACTTTTGAGCCAAAGCTACATAATTAGAACAAACTATAGGTATCGAACAAGCGAATGTTATGATTTTTACGAATACTTCACGATTTTAAAGGATGTGGTTAGGCAGGAACGTAAGAATACAGCTTGTTCACTCACAAGTTAAGCTTTACTCTCAGGTTCCTGCCTAACCACATAATTTAATACGATGACATATTCGTATAAATTATATCATTCGCTTTTTCACTGTACAACAATTTAAGCTGTGCTCTTAAGTTCCTGCTTAAGCACATCCTATAAAATAATGACATATTCGTAAAAATCATAACGTCCCCTTGTGAATGTTCTGGCCAGGACAGCAGTCGAACATTTTCCGTATCAAGAAAGGCCCGTACAAGACCTACAACATGCGGTCGTGCATTATCCTGCTGAAATGTAGGGTTTCCCAGGGATCGAATGAAGGGTAGAGCCACGGGTCGTAACACATCTGAAATGTAACGGCCACTGTTCAAAGTGCCGTCGATGCGTATAAGAGGTGACCGAGACGAGTAACAAATGGCACCCCATACCATAACGCCGGGTGATATGCCAGTATATATATATATATATATATATATATATATATATATATATTCCTACAGCAGTATTTTTCAGCTGGTTCACAATGTCACGAAGCATTAATTCACTGTTTTGGTCAATGGTAGTTCATAGGACCGACTAACCTTGAAACTCCACTTACTACACGTCAACAGTAAGCTCACAATAAAGGTGCACTACCCGAGCACAAGTCGCGGATCGAGTTTGGCTAGCATACTTAGTAATTGGTATAGCTCTTACGTGCTAAAAGCTAAGATCCCACGTTCGACTCTTGGTCCGTCCCACGATGTTTCAAATCAGCACTCAATCCACTGCAGAGTAAATATTCATTGTATGCATTTCAGAACTTTCCAAATTTAACGACCACCAACTGCTCGTTGATCGTCCTGCTCCTCGCCTTCCCAATCATTCCTTCATTGGCAGCTATTATTCGTGTTTTCTAGCCTTCGTCCAATTACTAGGACACCCCCAGAAATCCTACATAAACCATAAACGAGATTAGCAAAATCCCATCGTGTTACCATTCCTGGGCCAATCTGGGTCGCTGACTCTGATGTGTCTATGTCAATGCATACAATGAGGCAATAAAAGTCATGGAATACTTCCTAATATCGTGTTGAACTCCTTTTGTCAAAGTGCAGCACCTCGACGTGCCATCTGTTCGCTAAGAAAACATCGAGATGTTGGGCGGACACCCGTCATTACAGATGTTGGAAGTCCTGGACTGGGCAACAGTGGTAAAACAGGATAGGCTGCTACTGTTGCGGAACTAACATCTTAACAATAAATGGTAAAAATTTCGATTATTTGCAAGAAATGAAAAGTATAGAAGTGGCCATCCACACAATCCGTACTTTTTGACGCAAAAAATTGTGGTTTTCTCAAGAACAGCAGATGGACAAATATTACTTTATAAGTCATGTAAAGCCCACATTAGACCATTTCTACTGTACTAAAAACCAACCGATTTTCTCACATTGTGCCGGCCGCGATGGCCGAGGGGACTGAGGCGCTCCAGTCACGGTCTGCACAGCCACTATGGTCGGGGGTTCGAATCCCCCCTCGGGGATAAGTAGTTTGTAGGTTTAGGGACTGATGACCCCGTAGTTAAGTCCTATAAGCTATACAAACATTTGAACATTTTTCTCAAATTGTCTGGTCTGCAGGGAGTGTGTAATGTTTAAATTTTGACCCTGAACTGTATGTTAGCTACAGTATACTGATTCTTCTGATACATGTAGAAATGACCATACAGGCAAGGGCTATCCAAAACACTTTACCCCTTATCGCTATGATCAATAGAACCCAAACTATGGACCCCTGAAGGATAGCACTTTCGTACGTGAACATGTTAATACTTATGGGTGTGAGCTGCTACACTTAGAAAAGACTGTCTGAAGAAAAGGAGATTTTTGTTCGCCAAGGACTGCCTGAGGTGGAAAAATGTGGACTCTTAGCGAAAGCGTACTCGAGATAGTAAGTTTATCAGTCTGAGTCGCCGTGGCTCGCTTGACTCACAACCCGTACGTTTTGCTAGCGTTTCTCCCGCTGACTCACAAGTTCCGGCTGAAGCTTGGACAGGCAAACAGTCACCCTTATTATTCATCGACGGTCTGCTGAAACCTGTTACAGTAATCACTCCTCCTAACTGCTTTAGATGTCAGCTGTTTGGCAATCAAGCATAGCATAGCATAACGTGACACTATCTCAGTATGTTTGCGTAAGCACATCTAAAGCTGTGGGAAAAGACGGGATGATAGCCTGGTCGTGACTTCACGAAAGGAAACATTATAACAGTTGTCACACCTTACCTATATCAGTATGGCACGGTGTGTAGTCCAGTTGATGGGGGAAACCACATTAGGAGGTTGTTAGTCACTGATTTTTTTAAATTTATTTTGGGTGGGAAGACGTAATGAGAATTTAATCAGTTTCTGACATTTCATTAATAATTCTCACTATTTGTGTGAATTTATGTGAATAATTTCAGCCACATATAACCACGTTAAGCTGTGATGTCCGCTGAAAGTTGTGAGCATAGGTCTCCCATTGCGTGCAGTGTAGCCATTCCGAGTTTCATCTGAAATCAAAAAGATTTTGGGTTTACATGAATAACTTATTTTCTAAGAATATTAACCTCAATGCAGTTGACAATAATGACAAGTACAGATGTTGCAGCCGTTGGAACAATTTACTTCGTTATTCACGAATTTTTGTCTCTTAATTATTATGCAACGAACAAGACCCTTAAAATCATGATGTTATCTCACAAGTTGGTTCACATAACAAGTTGGTTGTATAAAGAATCATACATCAATTGTCATAATGACCGATTCGATACTTTTCGAGTTAGACTGCACGCAAATGTGTGAAACGTCATTTCGAGATAAACGCGTTTGGACAATAAAAATAATGTACTAAGTTTACGGATTAATCTGCGATTCCAGCACCATATAGTGATCCCTCGTCTTCCTCATACGCTTCGTTTTGCGCTTGCAGCAGTGCTTTCCGAGCTTGCCGACCTTCCTTCGATGTCAGTAAACCACGTCGATTCTGCGGGTTCACGCGCTGGTTATCCATTTGTTCAGCATAATTGAAGTTGTGTGTGTCTACTACCATTCCTGACTCGTTCATGATCATGAAAAGAGATGAATTACCTTCAATGAATACGCACGCTGCCAAATTAACGACTTTAAGCACGGAGTGAAAGTGTTTAGGTTCTAAACGCCAAATAGTGGAATTGAAACTTTCATTCGCATTTTGTTTGTCACCACCAAAACATCTCTCCGGTAAATCATCCCTTGATAAATCATCGTAGATTGGAAAAAATTTCGCCGCGCGAGAGTAGCCGAGCGGTCTGGAGCGCCACGTTGCGGATCGCGCGTGCAATGGGGTACCGTGCGGTTCATGCTCCGTCCCAAGGGCTGTTCGTTTCTGCCACTCACACCAGCTCGTAATATTTAAGCGGATGCGAATTTCGCTTTGAAACTTAGACAGTGTATTCTTGTATAGTTAAGTTACCGACCTATGCAACAAAAAATGGGATTTTTTTAAACCTCCTAATGTGGTTTCCCCCCTTACGGTCTGATGTTTATCCATACAAATTCTCAGTTACAGACGGCTCGGTGGTCGGGGCAGCTAAAACTGTGGCCGTACCTTTCTAAACAAGAACTCCGCAAACAGCTGTCACTCGAATCAATTTTATTTAGACACTACTGGTTCCGGCCCTAGAGCACATCATCAGGTGCACATCTAGACAACAAGAAACATAAATGACTGTAAATACGCCTCCCGCCCCTCTTCCCCCCTCCACACACATACGTGAAATTAACACCAAAACAAAAGTTTAAATTGTGGGAGAAGCTAGAAACCTAAGTGTATTTTAAAAACACTTAAAATATGTTAAGCGCCATGCCAAAGGAAATATGCCTAATCTTCATAGTTTAAGTCACGTTATCCGAGGGACGGATCTTCAATAATGTTTCAGTTACTAACATCCCGGAATTACCTACAGTAAAACCAACGGGGAAAATAAAATTGTCCGCTTTTAAGAAGTGTCCGTTGTTAAGAAAAGAATAGAATACAAAAGAGTAACCTACCGTTTATTCGAAATGATCGGGACAGCGGCCAGTTCGGATAACGAAAATCTCGGACAAACGAAGTCCCCTGTTTCCACGCGTGAAATACACCGAAATGCGTCGATACCGCGAAGTATGATCGTAAAACGCGTGAATGCCATGCCGCTTCTTGAACCGATCTAGCCAGCCATCATTTCCGAGGAATTATTGCTCCTTTCCTTCAATCAGCTCATAAAAAGTCATCGCTTTTTGCCGAAGTACAGGACCTGAAATTGGCACGCCTTTGACCCTTATTTGATCATGTCACAAAAATAAAGCCTCTTCTAACAGAGGATGTGAACCTTTTATGATTGTTTTTCGATATTTCATTGCGTAGCCTGACGCCTTAATTGAACAAAATGTTTCAATTTCTGATCCACTTGTTTTCCAATCAGTAATCGCGCTCATACCGACGTTCAAATCCGCAGCAACTTTCGCCGGTGGCTCACCAGCATCAATTTTTTGCGAAGCTTTCTTTACGAGTTCACATTAGTTTTTCGTTTCGCGCCCGTAGTCACTTTCACCGTTTTCTATTTTATTAGTTAATTAATTTATTTGTACAGACACTCGAATGGCCACTTTTATCTCTTGACATTTTAAAGCATACAGCGAGACCGCGAGACTTCAAATCGAAAACACACAGACGAACGACAACTCTCAAGACGCAATAGACGAAGCTTTTGACTTATGTAACGAGGCTGTGGCAGCCATCGAATGAAAACATCTATCGCCTCTACCCTGTCCTACCCAAGCACACGCGGCAACACAACAGTGCGTTTAGTGTTAAACGTTTGGCTTCGTCTGATGTACCGACAACAGGCTTGTATGTTTGGAATTTTAAAATGTCCGCTATTGAGAGGAGTCCGCTATTGAAAAGTGTCCGTTAAGGGAAGTTTCACTGTATTAACTTCCTTTAGTGAATAATAGCTGAAACAACATGAACTAACAAATAGTCGTGTCATTCGCTGGTTGCGCAGTTACTATTTTAGACAGACTCAATACCAGCCGATATAAAACACACGCCCCAGTACTTGAGAACCATGTGTGAGGACTCTGTCCTTACAGAAGTGCACGTTATAGCACTACCTTCACACGAACGGACAATGACCACGAACTAAAAAAAATCTGAGAGTGTAAGGAATTATTAAAACAACTAACACTGAAGACGCTAAAAGATGACTGTTTCTATTTCTGTCAACCTTAATATTCATTCTCAAACAGAAATTATTCTATTTGTAAGTACATAGCTGTTCTGTTGGACTGAAATTGTTTTATCTTCTATTTTCTCAATCAGTTTTCTGACTTCTGAAGTGGGGCACTGCCACAATTTCCTCTCCTATGACAACTCATTCATCCAGTGGCGCAACCACGGGTGGGGGGGGGGGGCTAATGGGGCTACGTGCCCCACCACCTAGAGAGAAGGCCGCGGCGCTCTCATCTGACGTCAGGCAGAGTAGGTTGCGCGCGCATAGCTGACTGGCTGGCTGCTTCGGCATAGTGGGCCGTGCCCCAGCGGCTACCCAGTCAGCTATGCGTGCGCAACCTGCTCTGCCTGACGTCACACAAGAGCGCCGCGGCCTTCTATCTAGGTGGTGTTGGCTGAAGCCCCGACACCCCCCCCCCCCACCCGGCTCCTCCCGAAGATTTTTTAAAAATTTTATTATTATTATTAATTCATTAAAAAAAACAGGACGGCATCGGAAATTTAAAATAGTACACATGTAATAAATCTCAATGTAACTGCCGCGATGGAGTAGCCGAGCGGTCTAAAGCGCCTCTCTGCGGAGCGCGCGGTTGCTCCCCGTGGAGGTTCGAGTCCTCCCTGGGGATGGGGGGCAGAGACTGCGATAGCGTAGCTCACTGGTCGAGTGGCTATCCCCTGGAGCTCGGCCCACTGTCTCATGACCACCAGCCAGTCAGCTACGCTGTCGTAGCCACCGCCCCCTAAACTTTGAAGGGTTGTAGCTCCCAGCTAACAGTGAAAGGAATGTAGTTTAAACTGATTTGGACGCAGCTGGTTTCAACGAAACCAATGCACGATAGAAAAAACTATTGTTGCATTTAAAAAATTATATCTTTGTGCTGTAACTCTTTGGAAAATGATACAATAAACTAAGTTCATATCTCTGCAAAAAGTGTAACATTTCTTGTGTTGACCTACCGCATTAAAATTTCCCGTCATCTATTATTTTATAAGTTACAGAGGCAAACACACTTAGTGAAACACCCTGTATATCGTTTGGACACCACTGCCGTGCTGTATATCACATCTTCAAAATTACCGACTCTTTTTCTTTATCAAATTTCCCACAGTCGATGATTCATTTTCCATACAAAACTGTTATTTTATTTAGACGTACTACTTCCTCAAATTAAAGCCTATATTTGATAACAGTAGACTTTTTTTTAGTGAGGTGCTTCTGCTAGTTACTTTTTATGGTCTCCTAGCTTCTTCCATCTTATGTTATTTGGATTACAAGATAGCCCCACATTATTATGGCCCTTCTTCGATTATTCTTAATCCATAGTGTGTGTTCATCAGACTATTCATTCCGTTCAAGTTACCTCACTCACCAAGGATAGCAATATCACCAGCTAATCTTGTGACTAGTATACTTCCACCCTAACTTTTAACCTCAATTCTGAACCTATATTTGCTTTCCATCATTGATTCTTCAATGTACAGAAGTAACAGTATGGATAAAAAGGCAATCCATGCGGTTTGGGGCGCCACGTTACGGATCGCGCGATCGCTCCTCCTTCCTCGGTCATGGTTGTGTGTGTTGCCCTTAGTTTAAGTTAGTTTAGTAGTTAGTAAGTGTAGGGACCGGTGACCTTAGCCGTTTGGTCCTGTAGGTTTACAAATATTTGAACATTTGGTTAAAAATAGTATATAACTAGCTTATATGCCCGTGCTTCGCAACCGTTGTTAAAGAGGGACCTGTGTATATTATGGCTTTTTAGAGTTCCGGACCTAGGTCAGATAAAACAGATTTCCTGTTGGATACCTCTGTCAATAAACTCAGTTCTCGTAGCCAAGATGTCAAATTTAAGTAGAGGTCATTGTCGAAAACGATGTGTGTTCATAAAGATTTTCATACAAAAAGTGAAATTAATTAAAGTCGTAGTCCGGAACGATGTAAATTCAATGTTAGGTTGTGTTCGTAAAGTTAAGACTGCGGTGTGTAATTGTCTGGTGTTGTTAATGTGCGGTAAGTAAGTCTGGGTAATCGTTGAAGGAATATATCTCGTGGTCATTCCAGCTTAATGTTGATAAGACGCAGAGAACGCAGATATTTCTACTCTATATACAATTTAGTGTTTATACCCATCAAAAGATGCACTTCTTTTTTTTATGACATTGCAAAACATATGGGATAAAGCTAGGAAGAAAAGAAAAATTTGTGTCCTACCTGGATTAAATTTTACTTGCAGTGGCAACGGTTTAGTTTGCTGTCGTTGGCAGCGAACTATTCGCTTTAGGAGAATGATTAATTTACTGACCAGAACAGCATAAATTATTTATTTCATCGTGAACATGAAGAATTATTCCCCTCATTCTACGTGACTGATTTTTGAAAAAGCATTCAACGGCCGTTGCCAACATCAGCGCACAACGCCACCGCCGTAAAATTGTACCCTTTCTTGTAGTCTGTTATGACATAATTACGAGAATGAAGGGAAAAAAAACGCACAAGGCCCCACTATGTCCTTTCCTGTACTATGGCGTTTTCGAGGCATTCCTAAACAGACAGCACTCAAAATGTAATGAAAATACAGCGAAATCAGAAAGGGAACTACATAAATTCAATTTTCCTTGCAAAGAAAATTTAAGTAAATTGGAGCACCGACAGACGCGAAGGAAGGTCGTTATGTTTTATATTCAAATGTTCCCTGTCTAAAGAAGCAAAGAAATGTCGTTAAGCTGTGAATATACGATGTGTAATCCTCAACTCGCTGTTCAATGTTAGTTTGTATTTGCAGAGATAAGACTGCGGCTCTTAATTCAAAATACTTCTGTTACTGAAGGAATACACACAACACGAACATGTATTGATTCTTTTCAGTACTATAAAACCAACAGCACCTTTAATGGTGCGTTGCTGTTCTATGGCATAACCATCGAAAAGAAATTAAAAAAATTTAAAAATGCAGGAGCGCCAACTATTAGTTCTTTGGTGCACTACGTAACTAACAGGGCCTCAATTTGTTCTGTTCTATACTACACCATTTTCTAGACATTGATAAACAGAATGGACTCAAGATGTAATAAGTAAGCACAGAAATCAGAAAGGAAACTACATAAATTAGTTTTTTCTTGCAAAGAATTCTTAGTAAATGAAAACATTGATAGACGTGAAAGAACGTCGTTATGTTTTAAATTCAAATGATACCCGCGGAAAGGAGCACTTTTTTTTCTTTCCATGGCATTGCAAGGCATGCGGGATACAGCTAATAAAAGAAAAATATTTTTTTGTCTCGTACCTGAGTTAAATTTTACTTTGCAGTGGCAGTGGTTTAGTATGTTAACGTTGGCAACGAAATATTCGCTTTAACGGGATCATTAATTTACTGAGCGGAACAAAATTAATTATTTATTTCATTATCAACACAAAGAATTATTCGCCTCATTGCACGTGACTGATTTTTCAAAAAGGATTCAAATCAATACACTACACCGCTGCCGTAAGGAAAATCTTAGCCCTTGTTTCAGAGTATCTCATGAACGACATGTCGTATTGTAATACAATTTAGAAGGTACATTCAACTATATGAGTGTATACTGTTTGTAAAATTTCCTGCAGGTACAACATGTAGTGTAGAAATTATAAAGTTGAACGTGATACCGAATGCAGTAGTTTTACTCCGTGAACAGCGGAAAAGTAGTAAGCCAGAAACTTTTTTCCTTCCATCATTTTGCTATGGTTGTGAGCGAGAGAAAGTGTCCTAAAGGTTTGAAATTATGTTTAAAGTTTGTAGCAAGTGTGCTCTCCTTCTTAAATAGTGGACTGATAAAGTCATAGCATCACGTGCCGCAAGACGGGGAAGTTTTCATGGTTTATGACGTCATATCTCCTGAACTATCGGTCCTATCGCCTAATCGTTTCTTAGCTGACGTCTACTACCTATAAACTACATTCCTGCCAAATTTCAGCTTCATTTCGTGTTTAGTCAGTGAGTAAGTGAATGTATGAATGAGTGTCCTTTCGGTTTTATATAGATAAGAGATTTCAAGTCGAGTTGTTCTTTCTTGGTCTTTTCGTTCTTATTGTTTCGCCTGGTGCTCGTAGATACATGTGCAACTACATCTTCATCTGTACTCCGCAAACCACCGTACAGTGTGTGGCGGAGGGTACTTGTGTACCACTGTAACTTCATCCTTTCCCTGTTCTAATCACGTATGGCTCGCGGGAAAAAAAACGCCCTCGAAGGGAGTAAGACAGAGTTTTAGCCTTTCCCCGGTGTTGTTCAATCTGTACATTGAACAATCCGTAAAGAAATGAAAAGCCGAGCGGTCTAAAGCGCCTCGCTGCGGAGCGCGCGGTTGCTCGCAGTGGAGGTTCGAGTCCTCCCTGGAGCATGGGTGTGTGTGTTTGTCCTTAGGTTAGTTTACCTAGGTTTAAGTACTTTGTAAGCTACGGACTGATGACCACGCAGTTTGGTCCGATAGATCTACAAACATTTTGAAAAGAAATTAAAGCAGGGATTTGGAGGGGGAATTAAAGTTCAGGGCGAAGAAATAAAAACTTTTCAGTTGCCAATGACATATTAATTGTCAGAGACAGCAAAGGACGTAGAAGAACAATTGAATGAAATGGACAGTGTCTTGTAAGAACGGTATAAGATGAACATTAACACGAGCAAAACAACTGTAATGGATTGTAGTTCAAATGTTCAAATGTTTGTACAGCTTATGGGACTTAACTACGGGGTCACCAGTCCCTGGACTTACAAACTACTTATGAACTACTTACGAACTAGGACGGCACAAATATCCATGCCCGAGGGGGGATTCGAACCCCCGACCATAGTGGCCGTGCAGACCGTGACTGAAGCGCCTCAGTCTCCTGGGCCATCGCGGCCGGCTGGATTGTAGTGTCAGAATATCTGGAGATGCTGAAGTAATTAGATTAGATAATGAGGCAATAAAAGTAGTGTATGAGTTTTGATATTTGGGTAGCAAAATAACTTATGATGCCCGAAATAAAGAAGAGATTAAATGCTGAACGACTATTGGAAAAAAGCGTTTATGAAGAAGCAAAATTTGTTTACATCCAATATTAATTTCACTGTTAGAAAGTCCTTTCTGAAAGCATATGTGTGGAGTGTAGAATTGTATGGGAGTGAAACGTGGACGACACGAAGTTGATAGAAGCTTTTGGTGCTACAGCGTTCTGCGGCGCGCCAATCACAGTCTGCACGGCCACTACGGTCGGGGGTTCGAATCCCCCCTCGGGCATGGATATTTGTGCCGTCCTTAGTATTAGCTAGTTCATAAGTAGTTTGTAAGTTTAGGGACTGATGACCCCATAGTTAAGTCCCATAAGCTCTACAAACATTTGACCGCGATGTCGCCAAACACGGATGCGACCATCATGATGCTGTAAACAGAATCTGGATTCATCCGAAAATCTGACGTTTTTCCATTCGTGCACCCAGGTTCGTCGTTGCGTACACCATCGCAGGCGTTCCTGTCTGTGATGCAGCGTCAAGGGTAACTGCAGCCATGGTCTCCGAGCTGATAGTCCATGCTGCTGCAAATGTCGTCGAACTGTTCGTGCAGATGGTTGTTGTCTTGCAAACGTCCCCATCTGATCGAGACATGGCTGCACAATCCGTTACAGCCATGCTGATAAGATGCCTGTCATATCGATTGCTAGTGATAGGAGGCCGTTGGGATCCAGCACGGCGTTCCATATTGCCCTCCTGAACCCACCGATTCCACATTCTGCTAACAGTCTTTGGATCGCGACCAACGCGTGCAGTAATGTCGTAATACGATAAACCGCAATCACCACAGGCTACAATCCGACCTTCATCAAAGTAGGAAACGTGATGGTACGCATTTCTCCTCCTTACACGAGGCAACACAACAACGTTTCACCAGACAACGCCGCTCAACTGCTGTTTGTGTATGAGAAATCGGTTGGAAACTTTCCCTATGTCAGGATGTTGTAGGTGTCGCCACCTGCACCAACCTTGTGTAAATCCTCAGAAAAGCTAATCATTTCCATATCACTGGATCTTCTTCCTGTCGGTTACATTTCGCGTCTGTAGCACGTCGTCTTCGTGGTGTAGCAATTTTAATGGCCAGGAGTATATATATATATATATTGCTGAGCAGCCCAGCCAGCCACGACCAAGCGTGCTCACCTTGCTGCAGCCGCGATCTCTCCTAACCACACAACGACAAAGGTTTTAAATGTTTGTCACATTCTGCACAGCTAATAATAATATTTGATTGATGTGTTCTGATGTTTCACCTGGGAGCCCTGTGTTTGTGTGTGTGTGTGTGTGTGTGTGTGTACCGAAGCATTGATGAGCCAACTGCGATAAACAATTCATCAAACCCAATGTTTAAACAACAAATTTGAGGTGCTAATGTACAAGTCATTGCGGGTGGCACAACGGCTACTAGCATCAAATGTTCAAATGTTTGTATAGCTTATGGGACTTAACTACGGGGTCATCAGTCCCTAAACTTACAAACTACTTATGAACTAGCTAATACTAAGGACGGCATAAATATCCATGCCCGAGGGTGGATTCGAGCCCCCGACCGTAGTGACTGTGCAGACCGTGACTGGAGCGCCTCAGTCCCCTCGGCCACAGCGGCCGGCTGAAATAATAGGTGACGGGAAATTTTAATGCGGTAGGTCAACACAAGAAATGTTACACTTTGGGCGGAGCTATGAACATAGTTTATTGTATCATTTTCTAAAGAGTTACAGCACAAAGATATAATTTTTTAATGGAACAATAGTTTTTTCTATCGTGCATTGGATTCGTTGAAACCAGCTGCGTCCAAATCAATTTAAACTACATTCCTATCACTGTTAGTTTGGGAGCTACAACCCTTCAAAGTTTCAGAGGCAGATACCACACGCTGTACATAATACATGGCTGTGTGGTGGGTGATGGATGTTATGGAGGTGGGAAGTTGATTTACACGAGATGTTCAAATGTGTGTCCATGTTCCTCAATGCATAATGTAATGCACCGTCGAAAGGCTCTGCGGACGAGATGTAACATCGCCCGTGTGACGCAGCGACGTGCGTCCTCGATGCACCGTTTTAGATCATCTGGGGATGTGGGCTCAGTGACATAAACACGATCCTTTGGATATCCCCACAAAAAGAAATCTACTGGTGTTAAATCGGGCGACCTTGCGGGCCATGAATGAGGACTATGGCGCCCCAACCATCTTCCTGCAAACCTGTTTTTTTAGTTCTTCCACAACAGCACGTGCAGAATGGGCTGGGTGACCATTGTGCTGCATCCACATATGGACTCTTGTGTGTAGACACACACGTTCAAGGAGACCACCCAAACTGTCGGCAGTAAAAGCGCGATATAACTCACCTGTCAGTGAACCTGGGAAGTAGTGTGGACCGATGATTTCATCCCCAAGGATTCCACAACACAAGTTAATAGACCACCTACGTTGACGGACGACAGGCCGTACCCCCCGAGGATTGTCTGCGGCCCAGTAGTGCCTGTTATGGCGATTCAGTGCACCATAATTTGTGAACGTGGACTCATCAGAGATCATAACACTTTGTAAAGACTCCAGCGTGAAATTACGCATGACCCACTCACAGAATGTCACTCTTGCACGGAAATCGTTCCCATGCAGCTCCTGGGTCAGTGACAGGCGGTACGGGTGAAACCTGTGGCCGTGTACTATACGCCACAGAGATGTGAGACTGACACCAGCGACTGCAGCAACGGCTCGTAAGCTGACATGAGGATCGTGGTGTAGTGGAGCTAAAACAAACACTTCCGTCTCCTCACTTTTGCAGGTCTTCGTCTGTTACTGCGGCGCATTACCAAGCTGCCTGTTTCCCCGAAGTCGTTATTCGGCACGTAAGAACGTAATGGCTGCCGGGGCTCTTCGCCTAGGATATCTCACGGCATATGCCGTGGCTGCTTCAGTGGCGTCGTGTCGGCACTCGCCGAGCATCAGCAACATATCAACGTACTTGTTGTTCGTGTATGCCATCGTCATCCGATGTCAGTAACTGTGGTATATTGAGCCCCGGTTGTTTGTGTGGCTCCAACTGTCGGGTATACGGCCGTGTGCGGCGACAGTAACAGTCTAACAGCGCATCATGGAAGCTTCTCGCTCCGTGACACCGGCGACGTTACAACTCGGCCGCACCACATTTAGAAGGTGCATTGCATTATGCGCAGCGTTTGTGGTATCAGCCCCTGAAACTTTGAAGGGTTGTAGCTCCCAAACTAACAGTGATAGGAATGTAGTTTAAATTGATTTGGACGCAGCTGGTTCCAACGAATCCAATGCACGATAGAAAAACTATTGTTCCATTTAAAAAATTATATATTTGAGCTGTAACTCTGTGGAAAATGATACAATAAGCCGGCCGCGGTGACCGAGGGGACTGAGGCGCTCCAGTCACGGTCTGCACGGCCACTACGGTCGGGGGTTCGAATCCCCCCTCGGGCATAGATATTTGTGACGTCCTTAGTATTAGGTAGTTCATAAGTAGTTTGTAAGTTTAGGGACTGATGGCCCCGAAGTCGAGTCCCATAAGCTTTACAAACATTTGAACATTTATACAGCGAGCGACCGACGAATCAGTAGAGATCAGAACTCCTAATACTGGTGCACTAATGAGTGTATACTCAGCCTCCAGGTATAAGGCAAAGAACACACCCACAGAGACCCCACCCTGCCCCCATTCATAGGAGACTCGCCCATGCTCTTCTTGTGGTTTCCTTGGGAAATTGCTTCCTCACTCACGAAACTGTCAGCTAAGAGCACAGGCACCCTTTTCAACCCTTTCATGACAGAATTAATTATAGTTTCGCATATTACTGTAACAACTCGTTTTTTGCTTTAGGAGTAGGAACTGAGTTAGGCCATGTTTTTAAATTTCAGTTGTTATTTATAGTTATACAATTATTTTATGTGGGACGCGTATGTACCACTGGTCTCGAAGAACAATAAAAATATGGAACCAATGTGTTTTAATAGGTATTTGGAGCTGTACTAATAAGAATGTTAGTACCATTATTATGTCAAGCAGATTGATTTATCAGGAATGCATTTTTTGTGTAATTTTGCAACACATTGCTGAATACAGAGTGGTACTTAGTAGTAGTTACATATGAAATTTGTCCATATCTCTTGCTTTCGTGTGCTGCACTGTCTGCATCGGCTCCTTGTGCTCCTTGTTGGAAATGCTTTTCAACTGCGCATTAGCGCACATCATCAGGAACTCCATACACTTCTGTTGTTTTTTTTTTTTTTTTTTTTTTTTTGTGATGAATGCATTTCCCTTCTCTTTATAGTTCTCGCTGTCATTTGAAAGAACTTCTGTCATACAACTGAGTCATCCAGTGCTATAAGTTCTTCTGCTGCCGCTTCAACACTACAGGCAGTGAAAACAAGTAGTCCAAAATTTGCTCTAATTTTTTTTTAAACTAGACAACAAAAGCAGCTGTATGAATATCAAGAACCTAGACGGAAAACCAGTACTAAGCAAAGAGGGGAGAGCTGAACTGTGAAAGGAATATATAGAGGGCCTATACAAAGGAAATAAACATGAAGGCAGTATTCTAGAAATGGAAGACGACGTGGAGGAAGATCAGATAGGAGATATGATACTACGAGAAGAATTTGACAGAGCGCTAAAGGACTTGAGTCGGAACAAGGCCCCTGGAGTCGATGATATTCCATGTGAACTGCTGATGTCGTTAGGAGAGCCAGTCATGAAAAAATTGTATCACCTGGTATGCAAGATGTATGAGACAGGGGAAATACCCCCCGACTTCAAGAAGAATATTGTAATTCCAATTCCAAAGAAAGCAAGTACAGACAAGTGTGAAAATTACAGAACTACCAGTTTAGTAAGTCAGGTTGCAAAATATTAACACGAATTATTTACAGACGAATGAAAAAACTTGTGAAATCCGACCTCGGGGAAGATCAGTTTGGATTTAGGAGAAATGTAGGAACACGGGAGGCAATACTCACATTACGACTTATCTTAGAAGATAGGCTAAGGAAAGGGAAACCTACGTTTTTAGCGTTTGTCGATTTGGAAAAAGCTTTTGACAATGTCGACTGGAATACACTCTTCCAAATTCTGAAGGTAACAGGGGTAAAATATAGGGAGCTAAGAGTTATATTCAACCTACACAAAAATGTTCAAATGTTTGTTAAGCTTAAGGGACTTAACTACGGGGTCATCAGTCCCTAAACTTACAAACTACTTATGAACTAGCTACAACTAAGGACGGCACAAATATCCATGCCCGAGGGGGGATTCGAACCTCCGACCGTAGTGGCCGTGCAGACCGTGACTGAAGCGCCTCAGTCCCCTCGGCCACCGCGGCCGGCCCTACACAAAAACCAGACAGCGGTTACTGGAGTCGAAGGGCAACAAAGGGACGCAGAAGTTGGGAAGGGAGCAAGACAGGGTTGTAGCCTTTCCCCGATGTTGTTCAATCTGTACATTGAGCAGGCAGTGAAGGAATGGAAGGAGAAATTTGGAGAGGGCATTAAAGTGCAGGGAGAAGAAATAAAAATCAAAAATGTTCAAATGTTTGTAAATCTATCGGACCAAACTGCGTGGTCATTAGTCCGTAGCTTACAAACTACTTAAACCTAGGTAAACTAACCTAAGGAGAACACACAAACCCATGCCCCAAGGAGGACTCGAACCTCCACGGCGAGCAACCGCGCGCTCCGCAGCGAGACGCTTTAGACCGCTCGGCTACTCCACCGCGGCAAGAAATAAAAACATTTCGCTTTGCCGATGACATAGTAATTCTGTCAGAGACCGCAAAAGATCTGGAAGAGCAATTGAATGGAATGGACAGTGTCTCAAAAGGAAGATATAAGATGAACATTAACAAGAGTAAAACGAAGGTAATGGAATGCAATTTCAGAAAATCAGGCGATGCTGAAGGAATTAGATTAGGTAATGCGACAATCAAAGTAAGTAGATGAATTTTGTTATTTGGGTAGCAAGATAACTTCTGATGGCCGAAGTAAATAAGATATAAAATGCAGAATGGCTTTTGGAAGAAAAGCGTTTCTAAAGAAGCGAAACTTGTTAACATCCAATATTAATTTAAATGTTAGGAAGTCCTTTCTGAAAGCAGTTGTCTGGAGTGTAGCATTGTATGGGAGTGAAACGTGGACGATAAGGAGTTTAGATAAAATGATGATAGAAGCTTTTTAAATGTGGTGCTACAGACGATGATGAAAATTAGATGGCTAGATCACGTAGCTAATGAGGAGGTGCTTAACCGAATCGGGGAGAGAATGAGTTTCTGGCATATCCTGACTAAGAGAAGGGATAGATTGGTTGGACGCATTCTGAGACATCAAGGAAGTGTCCACTTAGCATTAGAAGGAAGCGTGTGGGGTAAAAATCGTAGAGGAAGACAGAGGGACGAATACAGTAAGCAGATTCAAAAGGATGTAGGTTGCCGAACGTATTCTCAGATGAAGAGACTTGTACAGATCAGGGTACCGTGGAGAGCTGCATCAAACCAGTCTGCGGACTGAAGACCACAACAACAACAATAAAGACAACAACAACAAACTCGACATTTCTAGAAACATGAAATTACAAGATATTACTAAAAGTTAGGTAATTTATTCTCTTTGTTTGTTCTGGCAAGTGTCAGGTTCAGTTTACCTTCTTATATATTTCACACAAGAAAAAATATCACATAAAACTGCCAAATCACGAGTCACACTATGCACAACTGAAACAAATAAGTGACAACATGTGCAGTAGACGCCAAACAACAAGCCAGTTTGTTCCAGACTGTTGATGCCTTCAACACTAGACGGTAGCGCCACACAGACGTGTGATTTTTATCTCCCTGTGAACCCAGGGACAGAAATTCGTACGTGAAACACACGTTCCACTGGTCACGAAAGACTTAAAAACCAAGATCCAGTATTAGTAAACAATTCTAGTCATCATACCTGAAAGAGAGAATACGATTACTTCTGTTCAAAAATGCAAGTGCTGCTGAGAGCAAAGGCCCTCCCCAAATTCAAATGTTCAAATGTTTGTAAATCTATCGGACCAAACTGCGTGGTCATCAGTGCGTAGCTTACAAACTCCTTAAACTAAGGTAAACTAACCTAAGGACAACACAAAAATGTTCAAATGTTTGTTAAGATTATGGGACTTAACTATGGGGTCATCAGTCCCTAAACTTACAAACTACTTACCAACTACCTTATACTAAATACGACACAAATATCCATGCCCGAGGGGGGATTCGAACCCCCGACCGTAGTGGCCGTGCAGACCGTGACTGGAGCGCCTCAGTCTCCTCGGTCACTGCGGCCAGCAAGGACAACACCCACACACACGCCCATGCCCCAGGGAGGACTCGAACCTCTTACGGCGAGCAACCGCGCGCTCCACAGCGAGGCGCCTTAGACCGCTCGGCTACTCCACCACGGCAGGCCCTCCTCCCTTTACTTTTCAAATTAAGACCCATAGCAATCGGGACGCTAATATGTCAATAAATTGCATGACGTGTCAGGTTTCAAAAAGCGGAATGGCAGATTGGGCCATACAGTTTTTCGGAAGCCCACACACACTGACCGTTATCTGCACCTGGTTTCAAACCACCACCCATAGCAAGAGCGGGGCATTATAAAGACGTCGGCGGACAAAGCCAGGAACATCTGCGAACCTGAATTACTCGACGCGGAATTGAAACACCTGAGTAATGCTTTACTTAAGAATGGCTATTCGTCTACAGAGATAAGGAGAGCTTTGAGACCGACACGTTAAATTGAAAACGATGAAAAGATTCCTGTGAAATCCAAAGTGTTCCTGCCTTTTGTTAAGGACGTCACCGACCGCATCGGTAAAATTTTGACGAAACGGAGTGTTGCCGTTATTTATAAACCTACTCGGAAGATACGGGATCACCTGAAATCGGCAAAGGATGCTCGCAAACCGCTGGAAAAAGTAGGAATTTATAGGATTCCGTGTAGATGTGGAGACGTATACGTGGGTAGCACAAAAAGAAAGTCAAAAGACGACTAGATGAGCACAAGGGGAACTGTAGAAGTGGAGAGATTGACAGAGCAGCTGTTGCTGAACTTGTTTTTCAACCAGGGGACCACCTTATTCAAAATGTTCGTATAGCTTATGGGACTTAACTACGGGATCATCAGTCCCTAAACTTACAAACTACTTATGAACTAACTAATCCTAAGGACGGCACAAATATCCATGCCCGAGGGGGGATTCGAACCGCCGACCGTAGTGGCCGTGCAGACCGTGACTGGAGCGCCTCAGTCCCCTCGGCCACCGCGGCCGGCCCACCTTCTTCAATTTGATAACTCAGGTTTTAGCAGCCACAAATGGATACAACGAAAGACTGTACAGGGAGGCTATAGAAATTGTTAAACACCCCAATAATTTCAATAGGATGAAGAAGGGCGTGAAACTAAATGATATCTGGATTCCGGTTTTGAAGAAGAAATGTAACAGTGTTCTACCATGGGACGATATTAACGAAAGGCGGCAATCGGCAACGACGAATTGCGCGCGCATATCAAAAACATCTGACATCGCACCTCTGCGCGCGAGCCCTCGTAAACAGAGTTTGGCTTCAGTCGGTAGCGAGCCAGGGTGTGCATCGGACACTCAAAAGTGCCACGATCCCCCTTGAAAATGTCCTACGCAGTCGGGGACGAAACGTTAGGTTTCCATAATAAATCCACAAGACCATGGCATAATAGCCCGGAAATTTTTAGTAATTTCATTAAATTGCATACATTTTCAATGCAGTAACACCCCCGATGTCGTCCTCGCGTCTCGTAACCACCTGGGCAGCCTGCAAGCGGAAGTTCTCGACCTCATTGGCAGTGACATGCCCCTGTGCTCCTTACCCTTGACCCCCGCGGCCGCCATGCTCGCGCTCCCCGCCACGAGCCCCTCCTAAAATAGTCCATGACTACGTCCGCACTGACTGGGCTGCCTGCCGTCGCTCCATCGACACCTCAGTCGCCAGCCACCCCTTGCCCCTCCACACCCCCGCCGATATCGACCACGCCGCATCCTTCCTACACCAGACTGTTGCTGACGCCGTCCAATTCCACATTCCTACCAAAACCATGTAGCCGCACCGCCCTACCCTTCCTCCACAGGCCGTACTCCTTCTCCGAGAATTCCGTCGCCTCTACCGTTCCATCCTGAGGACTCGTGACCGGGATACACTCCGTCGCCACCGGCAAATCTAACGTCATATCAGAAACCGTTGGAGCGCGAAAAGACGCTGGGACTGGCGTCAGACATGCACCCGTCTTAACATCTCTCTCCCACATAACTCCTCCAAGTACTGGGAAGCCTTCCACCGCCTTACTGGTAGTCACTCCACCCCCCACTACCCGCTCCTCTATAATGGCCTTCGTTTTCCCAACAACGCCAGTAAGGCGAACCACTTTGTTCAGATGTTCAGATGTTTGTAAATCTATCGGATCAAACTGCGTGGTCATCAGTCCGTAGCTTACAAACTACTTAAACCTAGTTAAACTAACCTACGGACAAACACACACACCCATGCCCCAGGGAGGACTCGAACCTCCACGGCGAGCAACCGCGCGCTCCACAGCGAGACGCTTTAGACCGCTCGGCTACTCCACCGCGGCGAACCACTTTGTAAACCACCCAGTGCTTTAGTTGGAAAAAATTTTAGGCGGTACTCTGCTTGGCGGAAAAAAAAATTTAGGCGGTACTCTGCTCATTCCACATGAAATGAGCAGATGGACATTTTTAGAAAAACAAGAAAGTAAAGATTTAGGCATGTGAATACCCTAACAAAATATAGCTATAATTTACAGATTTGAAACTCAGTTTTATTGTATTCAAGGTTTTAGTGTCGACGAGGATACCACCTATACCACATCTGATAGTAACCAATCAGGAGTGTCGTTCCAGAAGACAATAAGAGTGCGTGTTGGTGCTAGAAATTAAAAGCAGACTTATATGACACGAAATCCATTACAAAATTAGGACAATGGAACTGTGTGGAACTTTTAAAGACGGAACCAAGCGTTTACCGCAGTAAGAAGCAAAACTATCAGCGTTACCAACAGTTGAACATGTACACATTGAAACACGTCCACTGAATGTGTGGGCGTGTTCCATTTTTGAGTTATTCATTAACCTAAAGTGTTTCTGCACCATTAATATTGCCTATTAGTATGTTAATTATTTTTATTTAGTTTATTAATGATCAATGCCCCATGTTTATATATGTCTCCATCCGTGTGATTGAACTTGTGTGTTCATGTGAATGTGGAAGGTTGTTTTTAATACTGACTGACTGCCGCGCAATGGCTTACAGCCGCCGCCAAAGCCTCGTTTGCATTAATTAAGAACGCATGCCTTCGTTTGTCGTCTGCGCTGGCGTCTGCTGGATAGCCAGAGGCAAGCTTACTTGGCAAGATGGCGAGGTGGTCGTGTTCTTAGTGTGGTGCCAACCTGATCTTGGACGAAACAGATGACAAGAGACCTCTGTGGGAGCCGTTGAAGAGGGTATTATCTTCCTCAGGTAGAGAGGGTTGGTAGGCACTATGCTCTGAACGCGCTCTGTATGGGTTTTTTTAGCGCGCTCTGCATTCGGTGTGTGGTGGGGAAGGTTTTGGCGTGGCCTTAGGGCTTCACACTTGCTGCAATCGTGGAAATAAGTACTTCGTCGAATCATGCTAAGGAGAAGGCATGCTGTTAGAACTTTGATTTATCTTTGTGATCAGGCAGTCTTGGTTTATCAGTGATAGTTTTCTTGAGTAATTCTTTCTCTATGGGAGGCGAAGTGTTTCTTAATTTACAGAACTCGAGTAATTCGGTGAAAAGTTAGTATTTGTATTTTCATTCTGGTGATGATTTTATGTCCGGTTTTTCTCAAGTTAGAATACTCGTGTGTGGCCTTCACCCTTTGTGTAAAATTAGTATGTTTAAACTTTCTTGTTGTTTTTTAACTAACGTTTTCGCGTCGAGCCTGTATCCGCGAGTATGCTAAATATTTTTCAAATTTTTTAGTTTTATTCCGTCTTTCCTGTCTTGTATGACCGATTGCACCACATGCTTTCGTAATGGTCATTACTTCGGCCTTCAGCCATGTTTTTATTAATACTAGCTTTCTTCTATATGAATTCTCACCTGTACTTTACTTGCTTATCTTATTCTAAATTAATTTCTTTTGTAAATTCTGTGTAATTCCTCATGGTCACAAACCATGTGGTACTTAAGAATAATATGCCACTGCCTCCCAAAACATGAGTTGGTTTAGTACCAAGTGATATTAAATTTGTACTCCAAGACACCCAACATCTCGTCAAAAATGCCACCGCCACTTCGTTTGTCTCTGCTATCAAATGATCCCAAATGGGTAAAGTGTCACAAGCTTAATGCGCATGTCTGTGAATGAATGAGTGTGCTTTCCTCTTCCCATTGTGTATTTGCAAATTTCCTCCCACGTTACCTCCATATTTATAAAGGGCGGAAACAATTTTATCACGGGCAGTAACTTTATGATTTAATTCACTTTTGTACAAAGTGGGTGCTTAATTTGGTCGCCGGCGGCGGTGGCCGAGGGGACTAAGGCGCTCCAGTCACGGTCTTCACGGCCACTACGGTCGGGAGTTCGAATCAACCCTCGATCATGGATATTTGTGCCGTCCTAGTTCGTAAGTAGTTCATAAGTTTAGGGACTGATGACCCCGTAGTTAAGTCCCATAGATTATACAAACATTTGAACATTTTTGAATTTGGTCTTCCTACATTTATTTCCTTGTTGTTGTTTTTTTTTTTTTTTTTTTTTTTTTTTTTTTGAATAGATGATGATGTAAAGTATCAAATCTCTGCTTATAATTTCATGCTCCCCGTCCTATGTTTAATTATCTATTCATTTATTTTTAACATTAATTTTGTGTTTATTAAAACATTGGCTGCTCCCTCAAGGAGTGAGCAGTTAGATAAATTTCCATTGCGCATATACTGTGGCCACTCACAAGGTAATTTAGAGCAGTACTGAGCGTTTTAAGTAGTATTTGCAGATCTCAACTGCCCGAGATCTTGCTTGAATAATTTAACAGGCTACTTTCAACATCCAGTCGGTTGAAGAAGCACTGGTCAAAGAGATTGAAATTAGCTTCTATTTTAGTTCCTACTAATGCTACGATACACTGGCTACAATGCGAAAGAGATGGTTAAGTAAACATAATATTTACAGAAAATATTTTACCTTGATAGTGAGTTGTTCTCAAAACTTGCCGTGCTAAGCATGAAAACGTACATAACCGTGCAGTGTTTCGTTATTCAATCAATGGAAATGAAGTCAAAATGTTACGATGTACTGTCCCTTAAATTTTTAAAAGAATTGCCGGAATTTTGCACTTTTTTTCTCCAACGAATAGGCAACGATATTGCATATGAAAGACTTTGTGTATGTAGTGGCTTATCTCTTTGAAACAAGGTTCTTAAACGCTTTGGAGTCGGTAAGAAGTATTTCCTCTGTCTCGAAAGATGTTCAAATGTTTGTAGAGTCTATGGGACTTAACTACAGGGTCATCAGTCCCTAAACTTACAAACTACTTATGAACTACTTACAACTAAGGACGGCACAAATATCCATGGCCGAAGGGGGATTCGAACCCCCGACCGTAGTGGCCGTGCGGATCGTGACTGGAGCGCCTCAATCCCCTCGGCCACCGCGGCCGGCCCTCTGTCTCGGTTCAGACTAGTCGTAACTCTTCATTGGCTAATTCTAACATTTGACCGCAAGACAGATTCCATTGTAAATTGGAATTGTGCGAAAGTGCAATGTCAACGATTCGAGGGTTATGAACGCAACTCTAACGAACCTAAAACTTTCCAATTTTTCTTTCCGAAATCCATTCGACAATTTACAGTTGGTCTATTTTTTACAGAATTTTAGCCGGTACGCTAATAGCGAGTTTGAATTTTAGGTGGGACGCCGTACCGCCCCAACTAAAGCACTGCACCCGCCTCAATGACACCTTTTCCATCCCAGATAATCCCAGGTTTGACTAATACCTGACGTCGACGAGCGAACCAACACATCCATCCCGCCTCTCGCCGGTGTCTTTCAGTACTTGGACAGCACCCCTCCCCCCCCCCCCCCCCCACACACACACAAAGAATTTAACACGCCAGTCACGACCCTTGACATCGAAGCAACACTCCGCACAAAACGTAACACCACTCGCGGCCACGACCGCCTCAAATACAGGTACTTTCAGGCCTGCCCTCACTTGTTCCATATTGCCCTTGCTTCCCTCTATACCGTCACCAGGTTCTTCCCAAGCCAGGTTCTTCCCCAGCTTGTGGAAGACCTCCCGCATCCATGTTACTCAAACCCAGCAAGACTGTGGCCCCACACTGTTCCTAGTTGACAGCTTTTAACCCATTTCACATACCGCCGATGTGGAAGTGTGAAATGGGACTCACTTTGATCTTGACACTAGGCTTATCGGAGATTATAGAGAGGTGCACAAACTCGGTGATGGGTAGTCTGAAAGGTTCCGATATCAAGAAAGCTATTTATACCCACAGTAAGACTGTACTTAATTCATTAGATAATAAATTACAAGCAGCAGGTATTGTCTGTGATTTATCAAAGGCATTTGATTGTGTGAACCATAACATCCTTTTATGGAAATTAGAATTCTATGGTGTCATGGGAATTACTGCAAAATGGTTCAAGTCATACCTCGCTAACAGAAAACAAAGGGTGTCAGTGCAAGGGACTAGTGAATTAAGCCAACAGTCATCATCAGATTGGAAAAAATTACATGTAGTGCCCTGTAAGGATCCATCTTGGGCCATTGCTTTTTCTTGTGTACATTAATGACTTCGCATTAGTTACACTGCCAGAAGCAGAGTTCGTTTTGTTTGCAGATGATACAAGTATTACAATAAATATCATGTCGAGCATAGTTCTAGAAAGGTCTGCTAATGGTATTTTCATTAACATCAATAAATGGTTTAAAGCCAAGTCATTGACATTGAACTTTTAAAAGACTCACTACATGCAGTTCAGAACATGTAAGAGATGCCCATCTAGTATATGCATAAAGTATGAAGAAGAGCAGATAGAAGAGGTTAACACTATAAAATTCCTGGGATTACAGCTTGATAATAAATTCTGTTTGGAGGAGCACACCACAGAACTGCAGAAACGACTTAACAAATCTGTATTTGCAATGTGAGTGGTATCAGATATAGGGGACATAAAAATAAGAAAAGCTTGCATACTTTGCTTACTTTCATTCCATAATGTCATATGGTATAATATCTTAGGGTAACTCTTCAAGTCAAGCAAAAGTTTTCAGAGTCCAAAAGCATGTAATACGTATGATTTGTGGTTTAAATCCAGGAACATCCTGCAGTAGCCTCTTCAAAGAACTGGGTATATTAACTACTGCCTCTAAGTATATTTATTCCTTAATGAAATTTGTCATAAAAATATATCACTTTTCACAACAAACAGCTCAGTTCATACCTACAGTACTAGGAGCAAAAATGATCTACAGAAGGACTTAAAAGTCCACTACTCAGGAACACATATTTTCAATAATTTACCAACAACCATAAACAATTTAGCTAGAAATAAAGATCAGTTTAAGAGGAGCCTAAAAGACTTTCTAGTGGCCAACTCCTTCTACTGCACTGACGAATTCTTAAATAGAACCAAATGATGCATGTGTCTGTTTTCATATTGTTAGTATTATTATATTATCAGCTTGTAAAAACTGTATGTACCTGTATTAGTATTATTATATTATCAGCTTGTAAAAAAAAAATTGGCATGTTCCACATCCACAAGGATCTCCTCAACATGGATCTATGGAACAAACAACTAATCTTATCTAACCTAATCTAGTCAGTACCCAGTATGGATGCGACGCCTAAGTACGATGGGCGAGTCGATGTGGGCTCGATGCTCAGGGCAGTGGAGCTCCAGAGAGTGCATAGGACACTCGGATGCAGCGAAGTCAGGACTCAGCGATGTGGGCGGCGTCGCGATAGTGCAGCAGAGACATTTGGATTGGATGCAGCGGCCGGCACTTGTGACGTAGTCCACCTGTTGCTATGGAGGGACTGGACTGGTCGCCTGGGGCAGACAGGGCGCGCTCGGCTGCATCGACTGGCAGGGCACAGTGGGGGTAGGCTCCGGTGCGGGGACAGCTGGCGGCTGTGGGGCGGGAGGAAGCTGTGGCGCACTTGACAGGCTGGCCACAGCTGGTGGCGTGCATGCATCATCAGTGGCTGTCTCTGCCTGGCCAGTTGCACACAGACTGTTGTCCGTTGAGAGGTCCTCTGCTGGATCAAAGAAATGTGCAGTGGGTGCTTCCATCAACAGACACACATGTTTACCCCTGTCGATTGACAATGTCGTGGGCCTACCATTCCATTAGGTCTCGATCATATCCCACCACAGGTTATGTTGTGGTGCAGGCCCGAATAGAGCGGATGAAGTGGTGGCTGTAACATGTCAATGTGCACTGCTGTGGATCTGCATGGATGATGTCAGCGAGGCTGCCATGGCGTTTAGCTGGGTGTGGTAAGGGCCAGAGATGTGACTGGGGATGCATTCTGCGAGTTTTGGGGCCATGGTGTCGTATAGTGGAAGTACATCTTCCATGAATTTGCTACGCATGGCGAGTAGAATAGTAGATGAGTAGATGAGGTATGCAGGGACACGCTGATTTCGTCCTTCAAAGTCACTCACAGGCTGAGGAGGATGCGTGGTAGTACCTCTATCCAGGCAGCATAGTGGCATGCAGGGACACTTTCATTGCGCGATGGAGCGACTTGACCGTACCATTGGACGTTAGATGGTAGCTCATCATACTGTCTAATCTCACACCACACAGACTGGTTAAGTTCTTGAACAACACACAGTCGAATTGACGGCCGAGGTCTGTAATGATGTGACTGACTCATAAAAGCGTGCCACCTTGGTGTGCTGGCATGCTGACAGGCTCGTGCCCACTGCCTGCAGTCTTTTCGGAAGCCTGACGAGACGAATCTTGCAGCCACGAGCGGCACAGTGATATTTACACCAGGATATGACAACCCGTCCACACAGACAAATAGGCCATGCCAGAATTTCTCCAGGAAAAATGGCCAATGTGTCCCCATCGTGATATCACACCAAATTTTCCAGGAGAATACAGGGATCAGCTTGAGCTCCAGGCATAGGCCACTGGTGCTGTCATTTTGACACTCGCCCAGTTCCTCGTCGCTTTCTTGCATTTTTGCAACGTCATAAAAAAACACAGGTGAGGAGACGGTGGCAAAGTCATGGGACAAGCAGTTAGCGATGACACTGTCCATCCCGGAAATATGCCGAATGTCTGTCATGGACTGTGACACTTACTCCAACTACTGGAGCTGATGTAGTCAACAGCTGGTATTGTTCGCCGAGAATGCGTCTGTAATTGGATTGTGGTCAGTGAATATCGTAAATAGGTGGACTTTTACCGATGACTAGCAGTATTTGACTGGCTGGTATACAGTAAGCAACTCACGGTCATAAGCGCTCCAGTAACACTGTGATTCCGATAGCTTCTTGGAAAAGAAACCGAGTGGCTGCCAATAGGCATTAAAACATTGTTTCAGCACAGAGCCTATAGCGGTCTGGCTCTCGTCCCCGATGATGAACATCTCTGCATTCTGTACAGGATGGGTCAGCTGCACTGCTTTGGTGAGGCATCATTTTGAATTGGCAAAGCTGCACTCCTTTCACTGGTCCATGTGGCGAGATCCCTGTCTTTTGCCATGGCACCATGTTGAGCGGCAGTCAGGGGTTCCAGCTCTGTGGCAGCGTTACACAAATGGCGCCAGTAAAAGTTTAGCATGTTGACGAAATGACATAAGCCCTTGTGCGTCTCTGGCTGCAGCACAGTCGCGACTGCGTCGAATTTGGCCAGCAGAGGTGTGGATCTGGTAATGGCGATCAGGTTCCCCCAAAGAATTCAATGTCACCAAATCCGAATACGTGTTTCTGCAGGTTGATGGCAGTGTCAGCCTCACAGAGGCACTGGTAGAGGTTTGTAAGATGGCTATGGTGGAGTTCAGGTGTCTTTGCGAACACGAGGATGACGTACAGGTAGGCAAAGCAGCATGACAAACTCGCAGGACACCATCCAAGAACTGCTGCCATGTGTGGGCAGCATTCCACAGCCCAAACATCATGAACATGCTCTCGAAGAGCCCGAAGATGGTGGTGATGACGGTTTTCCCTACGTCCTCTGGCGCCATATATGCATATCTACATGTACATCCATACTCCGTAATCCACCTTATGGTGTGTGGCGGAGGGTACCTTGAGTATCACTATCGGTTCTCCCTCCTATTCCAGTCTCGTATTGTTCGTGGAAAGAAAGATTGTCGCTATTCCTCTGTGTGGGCTCTAATCTCTCTGATATTATCCTTATGACCTCTTTGCGAGATATACGTAGGAGGGAGCAATATACTGCTTGACTCCTCGCTAAAGATATGTTCTTGAAACTTCAACAAAAGCCCATACCGAGCTACAGAGCATCGCTCTTGCAGAGTCTTCCACTGGAGTTTATCAGTCATCTCCGTAATGCTTTCACAATTACTAAATGATCCTGTAACGAAGCGCGCTGCTCTCCGTTGGGTCTTCTATACCTCCTCTATCATCTCCATCTGGCACGGATCCTACACCAGTGAGCAGTATTCAAGCAGTGGGCGAACAAGTGTACTGTAACCTACTCACTACGGTCGGGGGTTCGAATCCCCCCTCGGGCATGGATATTTGTGCCATCCTAGTTCGTAAGTAGTTCATAAGTAGTTTGTAAGTTTAGGGACTGATGACCCCGTAGTTAAGTCCTATAGACTATGCAAACATTTAAACATTTTGTAACCTACTTCATTTGTTTTCGGACTGCATTTCCTTAGGATTCTTCCAATGAATCTCATTCTGAGATTGATAAAGGATCTTTCTTTCTAAGTATGTGTAGCACATTACACATGTCTACATTGAGATTCAATTGCCATTCCCTTTACCATGTGTCAATTCATTGCAGATCCTCCTGGATGGCGCTGAGGGAGTCAGAGTATATGACATAGGAAGACTAACAGTGTTGGCAGATATATAGTACAGCCTGCTGTGAAATTCGAGGAATGGTCAGGAAGCCTGTAGTGAAAACCGTCATTGTCGACGACAACCGCACAGCCGAATCCTTCATTGGTCTTTGAGCCATCTGTATAGACAAATAGGGAGTTATCGAGCCATGCACAAAGTTCAAGAAACCTTGAGGGTAAACCCCATCCGAAGTGCTCTCATTCGGGAGTGAGGTGAGTTCAAGGTGAACGCGAAATTGAGCCTGAAGCCAAGGTGGCACTGGGTTCTCACCTATTTGGAATGTGTAAGGGAGGTTAAAATCGAGCCGCTGAAGCAAGCGACGAAAACGGACTCCAGGAGGAAGCAGGGCAACTGCTGACAGCCCGTATTGGCTATCGACGGAGTCATCGAAGAATGAGGGATACGATGGGTGGTGGGGCATCGACAGCAGACGGCATGCGTATCGACACAGTAATATGTTGCGCCGATAGGTCAGAGGCAGAAGAGTACACGAAGCCCCCATAATCCAGCTTTGATCTGACAATGGACCGATAAAGGTGAAGCAGGACGGTACGATCCGCAACCAATGATGTACCACCAAGAACATAGAGAACGTTAAGGGGACAAGTACAGTGGGCAGCTAAAGAAAACACATGTGGAGACCAGCTAAGTTTCCTATTCAACGTTAGCCTTAAAAATGATGTCGTCGTCTTCACAAATGGGAGAGCGACGGGACTGAGATGGAGATATGGTGGAGGAAACTCTCTGTACCTCCAGAAGTTAATGCAGACCATTTTCTCATGGAAGAAATGGAAGCCATTTGCAACACTCAACGAATAGAGACTGTCAAGGCAATGCTGAAGATGACGCTCCAGGAGACGCGTTCTCTGAGCGCTGCAATAGATCGCGAAGTCGTCCACAAACAAGAAGCCTGAAACCAGTTGGGAGGTAATCCATAATTGGGTTGATTGCAATGGCGAAAAGTGTTACGCTCAAGAAGAACCCTGCGGCATCCCATTCTTCTGGCGAAAGATGTCAGACAAAACAGAGCCCAATCGTACCCTGAACATTTGATCTTTTAACAACGCACGTCTAAAGAGTGGGAGGTGTCCACGAATACCACATGTATGCATGGTGCGGAGAATGCCCGCCCACCAACAAGTGTCGTAAGCCTTCTCCAAATCGAAGAACACAGCCACTGTCTGACGCTTTCGCAAAACGTTATTCATAACAAAGGTCGACAAGGTAATGAGGCGATCAATAGCAGACCGATGCCTTCGAAACCCACATTGGACATTGGTGAGGAGGTGTCGAGATTCGAGTAGCCAAACCAGCTGAGCATTAACCATGTGCTCCATTACCTTACAGACCCAGCTGGTCAGGGAAATGGTGTGATAACTGGAAGGAAGATGTTGTCCCTTCCTGGTTTGGGTATGGGGACAACAACTGCTTCATGCCAACGAGTGGGAACTTCACCTTCAGCCCAGACGAGATTATAAGTGCGAAGAAGAAAGCATTTACCTGCAGGGGACAGGTTCTTCAGCATCTGAATATGAATGGCATCAGGCCCCGGGGCAGAGGACCGGGACAGGGCAAGGGCACGTTCTGGCTCCTGCATGGTGAAGGTGGCGTTATAAGTTTCACGATTGGGAGATGTAAAAGAAGGCGGTCGTGCCTTCTCTGCCTGTTTTCGGGAGATGAAGGCAGGGTCGTAATTAGCTGAACTTGAGACCTCAGCTAAAGATCGCCCTAAAGCATTGGATACAGCAACAGGTTCCACGAGGACTTTGTTTGCTATGTTCAGGCCAGGGATTGGGAAATGGACCTTAGTGCCAGATAGCCGGCGTAAGTTACCCCAGACGACCGCCGAAGGAGTAAATCTGTTGAAGGAACTCGTATAAGCGGTCCAGCAGGTTTTTTTGCTTTCTTTAATGACACAACGTCATTTCGTTCATAGTCTTTTCTAAGTGATACAATTCTCCAAAGTAGGCAGGCATTGAAACATACGTAGAGCACGTCGGTGGGCTTTAATAGCATCTACTGCTGGATGGCGTGACCGAAGAGTCACCCCGTGGCAGGGAAGGAGAGGAACATTTCTGTTTGTGTGCCTTTTTGGAGGCAGTTCGGTTTGAAGAATGAGCGGCTGATGGTTGGGAAGATGTTCTAAGAAAATCTTCGTAAACAGATCTTTTTTTGAAGTCTGGGCTTCTGACTTTGATTTTTGTGAAACTGATGTGGACTGTGGTTTGGACTGAGCGGAATGCATGGGGATATCGAGCGGGCAATCTTTGGGCTGGCTGATCTGACAACACTGTCGCTGAAGGTAAAATCACATGTCTGTGTACCCATCTCCTTTGTTGGTCGAGAAGAGGAAAGGACATTGCTGTAGGTACCCACTGGAAGCACAGCAGGCTTTCTACTTGCTAATAATTTCCAGGCAGCAGAGGTGGAAACTTTTTCCTTAACTCTGATTTCTTGGATGACCCGCTCATCTTTATACACAGGTCAGTCCCTAGAATTAGCGGCATGGTCGCCCATGCAGTTCATGCAGCGAGGGGACGGAAGGTGGGAAGTCACCCTCATGGGCGTCTCTACCACAGGTGACGCATTTGGCTGTAATGGGGCAAGACTGACGAGTGTGGTTGAACCGCTGACACTGGTAACATCGGGTAGGGTTACGAACATATGGCCCAACAGAGATGATTTTATAGCCTGTTTTTACCTTTGAAGGAAGGTCAACTTTGTCAAGAGTCAGAAACACAGTTTGGGTCAGTGTTAGGCTATTGTTAACCCTTTTCAACACACAATGGACAGCTGTTACACCCTGGTCGGACAGGTAGTCCTGAATTTCCTCATCTGACATGCCATCAAGGGATCGTGAAAACACTACCCCTGCAACGAGTTTAGGGTACGATGAGGTTCGACCTTGACTGGAAAAGTGTGCAACAGCGTGGTGCAAAGAAACTTTTGGGCTTGGAAGGCACTTTCCGTTTCCAGCAACAGTGTTCCATTACGTTGGCGGGAGCAAGTTTTTCCAGGACTGGCAATTGCATTGACAGCCCTTTGTATTATAAAAGGATTCACTGACGTGAAGTCATGGCCATCAGTTCGTGAAATGACAAGAAGCTTTGGCAAGTTAGGCAAAATCTTCTTGTTCTTGGGTTCATCTAGTTTCCTTTTCTGGATAAAGGTCAAAGTAGTAGAGAAAGAAGAAGTCATTGCATAGTTGTTCACCATGATTACCGGCATCTCCGATGGCGTGCTCCTTCCTAATGGGAAACCCTCACTGAGGGCTCACCCACCTTAGGTGAGTGTCCACACTTCAGGTCACATTTCCCGAGTAACGGACAGAGGGACCAATCGGCACGTTCAGAAGGTATCAGCTCGGGTAATCACCCCTCCCTGGGCCTGGCCTTTACCAGGAGGTACATGCAGACCCTACATGACAACCCGGGGCTGCGACTTTTGCATTACCCAGTCACCTTTTATACAGCGAGTGTGTGGGTGGGCTTCAGGTATGCACAGGGAGGAAAGAAGAAGGAAGTGGAATATGTTGAGTGTCAAACAACGATGCGGAGACTAAATGAGGAGAGGAAGGCTAAAAGAGTACTGTAAGGAGGGAAAGGCGAAAGTGAAGGTTAGAAGGAAGTGGAAGATGTTGAGTGTCAAACGCTGAGGCGGAGACTAAATGAGGAGAGGAAGGCTAAAAGAGTACTGTAAGGAGGGAAAGGCGAAAGTGAAGGTTAGAAGAAGAGAAACCGAGAAAAGAAAAAAGCTAGTACAGGAGACCACCTGAACTCACACAGGGCAAAGGCATAAACCGGAGTGGGGGGGGGGGGGGGGGTTGAGAACTGAAGCAGCCTGGGGTAGGAAGCAAGGCTGCTCCGGCTTTGGGTCCCGTGCATGCCACATACGTACACATAAAAGAGCTGTGTGGCCTCCTTGGGATGGGGGGGATGTAGTCGAGGGAGGGAGGGAGGGAGGGGGCCGCGGTGGAGTAGCCGAGCGGTCTAAAGCGCCTCGCTGCGGAGCGCGCGGTTGCTCGCCGTGGAGGTACGAGTCCTCCCTCAGGCATGGGTGTGTGTGTTGTCCATAGGTTAGTTTATCTAGGTTTAAGTAGTTTAAGTAGTTTGTAAGCTACGGAGTGATGACCACGTAGTTTGGTCCAATAGATTAACAGACATTTGAACATTTTGCATTTAGACATTTGGAGGGAGGGGGATCAGACGGAGGATTCTGGATTGTGGTGGCGAGGGGGTTTGTTATCAGTCAAAACATAGAATACTCTGCTCTCAACCTCAGCATGAAAGTGCTCAGTAGCCTCGTAGATTGCGAGGAGCTTGCGGTCGAAGGCAGAGTATTTATGCTGGGTGGGGGATAATTTCGGAGAAAAGAGCTGGAGTGGGGAGACATTGTCATCGACCGACACGTCGGGGTCACCAATGTGGTAATTATGGGTAGAAATCACTGTAACACGAACACACAGATAACAAGTATTTATTGGACAACCATATGATACAACAGCACAGTCCAGACTGAATGGAATATGATGCGGTGGCCATTAGGCGGAGCCCCACCAAAGATCTTAATGTAGCGAGATAGGACACACTGTTCAGTCTATCAATAGGCATTATCAATGCCACAACACAATAAAGAGCAACTAGATTAAATAGTAAATATAGTTCATCTTAAATGTGGTAACTCTCCTAGAAACTTTTCTGGACCAAAATGAAGAAAAGAAAACAGTTTATGAATGTTCACTGAATCATGGTATTAAGCTTATTCAAAAATCCCACCAAAAAGTTCCAGTTTTTCCCAAAATTTTCTTGCAACTGTTACTGTTAGGCAAAAACACATATTAGTCCTTTAAAATGGGAATGTTGCTTCAAAACACATTGGGCAATAAATAAAAAAACATTTGTGACTGAAAACAGAGTCCCTTCACTACCATTATGAAGCTTTAAATTAATGAATATTAATGGAAAGAGGCAAGACAAAAAGATTACCATTTTTGAAATGCAATCAGGTTATTTAATTTGTTGTACCCTCTGCCATTAGAGCAGATATTATTGGCAAATATTGTTACATACTCTGCAAGATTTTCATTCAGGTTTTCAGTACTTTGATACTTCCATCTGGTGAAGCTTAATTGATTAGTACTGTTGGAAATATCACTAAATTTTTCTTGATTTGCACAGATAAAAGGTTGTTTTTTTTTTTTTTTGTTTTTTTTTTTTTGTTTTTTTTTTTTTTTTTGTTTTTTTTTTTTGTTTTTTTTTTTAATTCTATACATAATTTTATTTGAATTGAATGGAAACTAAGAAACCTGAATCAGCAGTAGATCAAATTAAATTAGTGCTTGTTCCATAGATCATGAATATGATATTTCATAATGTGGAATGCGTCAGTTTAATACAAGATATCCTTACATGATATTTCAAGGCAAGAATTCTTTTATTGATTTATTTTTAATGTGTTTTGCAAAAGTACTAATTTATATCTAAAAACTCATCTACTAAATAGAAAGTTGTTCAAAAAGTCTTTGGAATTTTTTTAACTGGCTATCTGTAAGACTTTTGAAGTTGTTCGGCAAATGAGCAAAGACTTTTGTGGGAGCATATTTCACCCCTTTCTGCATCAAAGTTAGATTTAACTTTGCTTAGTGAAGAGCATCATGTCTCCTAATGTAGAAGTTATGCATGCTGCTACTACTTTTGAAATGGATTGAGTTATTAATAACAAATTTCTGAGGCTAAGGTGAAGATCCGTAGTTCCTTAAATAAATGTCTGCAGGATGATCTAGGGTTGGCACCGGCTATTATACTGATTACACTCTTTTGTGTGATGAATATGTTTTTACTCAGTGATGAAATTACCTTAAAATATGTCATACGAGAGAAGTGAATGAAAATTGGCACAGTATGCTAATTTACTGAGATGTCAATCACCAAAATTTGCAATAATCGCAATAGTATAAGGAGCTGAATCCAAATGTTTCAGCAGTTCATCAATGCATTTCTGATAATGCAATCTCTAATCAGTGCACACACCAAAAAATTTTGAATATGCTACCTTAGGTACAGGCTTTTGCCCAAAATTTAATGAGAGTCCATTTGCAGAGAATCACTTGATTTTCTGAAAGACATTATTTACAATTTCATCAGTAAGCCTTGTTTGTCAGGTGTGATGACAATTTTATCACCAGCAACAAGCAGTAGCTTTGCATTTTGATGAATATAGAATAGCAAGTCATTAATATATATTAAGAACAGTAGAGGACCCAAGGCTGAGCCCTGTGGGATCCCATTCTAGACAGCTCCCCAGTTTTAAGAAAGAGCTTATTTTTCACATTATGTGAGCCGATTATTTCAGTGAGATGCTGCCGCATCACAGCCCAAAGCAGTATCTCTTCCGCCCACATTGAACCAAATGTTTATTATACGGTTTATTTCCTGGTAAACCTCCGCCCACTACCGCTTCCCCTGAGCAGAAGAAAGATATGTACTGGTACCTCAAGTGTTTGCAGGCAGAGTAAATCTTGGAGTGTATACACATTTTCAAATTGTTTGTCTGATAAGTGCTAGCACAATGTATTGTAACTTAAATGGAGCAAGGGAACCAGACTGCATTCACTGAGGAATGTGGTAAAACTTTCTAAAAACCACACTCAGATTGGCTGGTACACCAAAACATTCTTTCCACTAAGCATGTTTTAACTGCTTCTGGTTCACCTCCACAACCCAGAAAGTGGTGCTTAATCTGCTTGGCTACCCACATAGGTTTGAGTTGTTTACTCACATTACCTTTTCTCTTGATCCGTATCACCCCAGAACCTTCTCAGAAGGGAGAATTATTCAATTAATGGACTAGTATAAAGGAATTTGGCAGTTAAAATGATTGCCTGGCAATCCAAGTTTGGAGTTTCTGTGATTTCCCTAAATCACTAAAGGCAAATTATTGGAAGGTTCCTTTGAAAAGGCATTGCTGCTTTTCTTCTACATCTGTTCCAATCTGAAATTAAGCTCTGTTTCTAATGATCTGGTAATCATAGGGTGTTAAATCTTTTACCGATATGGTGTCTTCTTTTCGGACATGTCCGAAAGAACAGACACCAATTGTTGACATTGACAACTAATGTAATGAATTCAAAATATTTAAGCATTTCAACCATATCAGGGCATTGAAATAAATCCAATAGCAAAGATGAAAATTTGTGCTGGACCTGGATTCGAACCCGCATTTCCCACTTTGGCCAGCAGTCGCATTAACCAATTAAGTTATCCAGGCATGCTTACCTTCCAACCAAATTTCTAACCCTGTAGTATACTATGATGCTAGTACCCCTGGCCCATTTGACTCCACTTGCTTGCAGCCTATACTGGATTCCCACAAGGGATCAAGCATATTAATGCACCTGCATTGAAATTATCAATTGCCTATTGGTGAATATACAATTATTGATATGGTGTCTGTTCTTTTCCAACACTCACACTCTCCTTCCTCTCTCTCTCTCTCTCTCTCTCTCTCTCTCTCTCTCTCTCTCTCTCTCTCTCTCTCATTTTTGTCAGGCTCTCTGGGTGGGAGGCACATGCCCCCTCCCTTTCCTGAATGACCTATGTACAGAGACTTCTAAAGTACATAGCCCGTTCAACCGAAATTACCATGTCGTCCTACTTTTGCCATTGTATTCCTTGGCTTCCACGTAATCCTGCCAGGATTTTATATCTGCCCTCTGGTAAGAATCCCAGACTGACAGTCCTTGCACAGTGACTTATTTTTGCCAGCATTTCAGCACCTGTTTCAAGTGCTCCTTATAGAAGTATCGAAAACCACTGTTCCATTTCGAAAATGACATCCTATCTGTTTTCAAATTTCTGACCACAAATTGGTTTATTAATTTCAGAGAATGGGAAGTAGTAGCTTCGCTGAGATCAGAAGAGTAATATGGCAGCTGCAAAAGTTGACAGCCTAACCAACGGGAAGCATAACTGGATGCTTGGAACATTTGTAAAGCTGCAGTACCAGTGCTGACCACTTCATGACATTTTGTTTCAATACCTCACAAAGATTGTCTAGAACAGTGGTAATTTTTTTAAACCTTTTTTATTATGTGACCCCTTCGAAGTTCACATGTTGGCTGCTGTGATGTCAGGCATGCCAGAGCCTCCTGCTCTGTCCGGCAGCGGCCACACAGCAGACTGTGTTAAAATATGACGACCCCCATCACGAACCATGACAAGACTTTTCTTGTGAATTGTAATTTTTTTGTATATTTTTAAGAATGGAACAAATTATCCTACTTTTATGTGATTTATGATAGAAAAATATATTTTTGCATAATGTACGTTTCGTATTTGAGGGAAGACCCAAAAGCAAATAACACTCATTAAGAAAGGACACACTGCATAGACAATTTGTGAAGTAGAAGATCATTTCTATCAAATTCTCAGAATTACTTATTGCGTATTGCGCTTAATCATCAACATGTTGACTGCCGTGATGACGTCAGAGGTGCGCCAGAGCTGCCTGCTGGCCACACGGCAGCCAACGTTTTAATGCACTGTATTATGAAACTGTTCTATTCAATTCATAATTAATGTTAATCAACAAATTACACAATTTTAACACAAAATTAACTTCATTTAAGCCTTTATTTTTGTTTTATGGTACTTGCACAGGGCTAGTTGCATTATGGTACAAGTACTTCCTCTTGTGATTGCAAGCCACTGGCACCCCCCTCCCCCTCCCGAGAAAGACTTTCCAACCACAGTAAGCAGTCAGGAACTTTCAAACTCATAACAGTGTTTCTGGCACATTTATGAGGATGTGGTCGCAAGTTACATCACGTGTTCAATATGGTGTCCTGGTCCAGTGACATGCTGCAACCGTAACAGCATGGTCGACAGTAGCCCACAGCATACCCAGTGTCTGTGGATGACATGTCATATGCTATCCTACAGATCAGGAAGAGTCCAGGTACACGTCTGACAGACTCAATCCTTCGAATATCCTCACAACCAGAAGTCACATTCAGACTGTACGAATTGCAACGCCATAAATCTTTAAAATGTCTAGAAATGATGAAGTTGACATGCGGTATTCCCAAACTTGTATGGCAAATAGTGGTGTGGGGACAGTTCTGTTCTTGCAAAGCTGGAGTCACTTATTGCATGAGGTGGTCTTTACAATTTGCAGCTGTTACTATGCACCTAACAAATGTAAGAGACAACATCCTCTCCAAGAATGGAGGGGGGGGCAGGGGGGATGAAACCCACACACCACACACTCAACCTGAGTTATGTGGATATTTCTGCACTAGTATGGGCGAGTAAAGCCCATATGACACTTGTGCATTCAAATTCACATCATCCAGTTACCAAGTGTGCCCAAAAACGAAGGGCAAAGTCATGGAATTTTAGCCTGTACTGGGGCTACCAGTATTAAAGTGCCATAAAATTGTTATAACTGTTGACCAGGGGAAAGAATTTTCTCATCCTCATCATATCATCCTCATCCTATCATCCTATCATCCTAATCATCATCCTCATGGGAAAGGGACAATTTCCTCTCCCTGCTGCACCACCTAATCCAGCTGTTTTCTTGATCATACCCTGTAGCCCATTTATTGATATGGAGCTTCTTCACAGCTGTTTGTCAGTGATATTACCACAAAGCAGCACTGTTCTTGCTGCTGAATTAACATGTTCGCTGCAGTCGCCAGTGTGTGCTGCTAACGCTCTATGTGGACGCCTGTAAGCGCATGTGCGCCAAGAGCTGAAATCGGACCCCTGCGAAAGCTGTAATATTGAAAGCTAATATAACATCTGCAAAAGAGGTGGTGCTAAGCTGCACGCAGATTATGTGATAAATGCTGCAAGCTCTGACTTGGGTCATATGCATTTATTGCAAACAATTCTACCACCACCTCTGATTTATTGCTTTTATTGCAAACTGGGAAGAAAATTAAATTTAAACAAGTGATAAATCTGCTTCATTGAGAAAGAATTGTACTGAAAACACCAAAAGGTTTAACAAATGTAGAAAAAGAAACCCGTCTCCTTTGCAATGTGGTGCTATGGAAACCCAATCCCATATAACAAATTTACAAGATGTATAGGCGATGTTTTTATAGCAAACCACAAAAGACAAAAACACACAACTGCAGACAGGAAAATTTTACGTGATGTTTTTTGGTGGCCTATACTAAAACAAGTGCACAGCTAAACTAACTAAACTGAGTTCTCAGCTAGCGCGCCACTTATAAGTGTCGGCAGCCGTGGCATGTCGATCGCGGAAACGCTTATAAGCATCAGCCGCAGCGAACTTGTTAAAACAACCTCACCAGCAGTGCATGGTCTTAATTCCAGATAGCCATTGAAGTTCATACAGAAAAACTTCCACCTTAACCATTTACACAGTCACATTACAAACAATTGTCACCAAACCACCAACATCTTACCGACATAAGACCAAGAAATACGTCAACTTACCAGTTCATGTTGACAGTTCTGGGCTCAGAAACCCTTCTATCTGTGCAGTAATAGCTGTAGGATCAGCCACTGTTGCCCTTACAATACAACAATCTAGGTGGATGTCTGACAAGTGCACATCCTGAATCTCTTTAGACCAGTGCGACCAGTACCATTACACAGCTGATGCAGCACATCCAGATTGTGTGGAAATGCCCCAAAAGGCCACTCAGGTAACAATTTGAACACTCAAATTTTCTCAGTTGGCTGCAGGTGGTGTGAGTACAATTCTGTGGCACATTTTTGTATCTCTCGGAGCCTTATGACTTAACATTCCCTGTTAAAGGGTAGACATTACAGCTATGTAACTACACTATCTGCTGGCAGATGACATTGAAACAATGGTCAGTACAACTATCCCAGGTGTCAGTAGCTCAATTTACATTTTCTTTGCAGCCCTTTTCCCCCCTCCAGTCTTTTTTCCAGCTGTATATACATAACTAATGAAGTAACCAAGTTGACAGTTTCTACCTTACATTAGACTTATTGGAACTTTTAAACAGGCAGGTAGAGAAATGATTTTCATCACTGTGTAAATTTAGTTGTTGGCAAGGTCATGTAACTAGAGCATTGTTGGCATAAGTAACACTAAAAACATAGTATTCTCCAGTGCAGGATAACTGTGCATCAGTTCAGAATTTTAAATATTGAGTGATCAATAGTACACATGGACTCTTAGCCCAGCTACAACGAACTGAACACTGAATAAAGTCTAGACACTTCTATATGGCAGTTGCCCTAAATTTTTTTCTTTTTTACAAAGTGATTCATTACACAGATCCCTGCATTAGTTTATGATTGTCACTGACTTTACAGAGCACATGTAAGTAATTATATATATAAATTTGAACTGTACAGTGACTTAATGGGAGACACCAACTTTAACACTTTTCTGCAAGATTTGAATAAACGTGTTAATGCTAATTGTTTGGTTATGAGCCACATTATGATCTTATTGGATCACAATGAGAAATTACAGTAAAGTGTTTAAAAATTCTCAAATGAAACTCTGTAGTACACTTTACTAGATTTTGCTCCGACCTATTCACTGCTGCCAATTTTTGTATTTGCATAATGTTGGAACCAGAAGAAAATTCTGTACTGCTTGAAGTGTGGAGAGGTTGAGACAATCGCCACACACTGGAGATTTGTTTATAACACAAAACTTGCATGTTGTGCATTCAATAACTCACCAAATGTGTCACTCCATTGCTTCTGACACTATACCTTTTATACTTTTTAACAATGGGTAATTTTGCAAGTACATTGTTTTAAAAGAAACTTAATATTGCAATCTAGTTAATGAGTGACATTATGTTAACTGAAAATTTCCATTAATGTACCTAGATTTTTATTCTAATTTAAATATGTAATTAAAGCAACATTTTGACTACACAACTGAAAGATCTACATTGTTTCTTACAAAACCAAGTTTGATGTCTGGTTGTAAATGAGCTCAATCCTAATTTTGCGTATCAGGTGATTTGTTTACTTTTGTTATGTGAATTTGTTGAAAATACTGTAGTGTATGTATGTATCAAGGTGGTGATTCATATTCCATCTCAACCAACCTGACAAAACATGAATTAAAAATATTGTATTTGCATTATGTAAAACTTTAATGTAACATTTCAGCTGAAGTTAACATTACTGTTTCTTGAAGGAGTATGTTAGTTTTGTTACTTTTCAACATGCTGAATGTTTTACCTTCATTGTTTAGTTATTTCTTGTATACTGTCACTGCTAAATGAAGGTGCCTTAGTATTTTTAGTTCTTTGCAAGGTCCTAAAATATGACAACCCCTGTTTTACAGGCGAACCATATTCAGTAATGATTAAGGACCTTCACAGTGGTAGTCTGCAACTGTTTAACCATTGTCTGAACAATAAAATACTGGTTCACACATGGCATGTACATAGGAACTGATGTTTAAGCACTTTCAGAATATTTTTAGCTTCTATAAACACTAATTTTTGATATTTCATTTGTGGACTTCAGGTTTTTCAGTGTGCATGTGTATGTGAATGACACTTGTAAGCAACTGGTTTCCCCTTCAAATATGGCCAATATACACTATTAATCATATGGTAAGAGTCCTACAAATATTTCCAACCAGAATGTGTGTATTTCATTGAACCTTACCTATTTATAAACATGAGATTGTTTCTTTGAACTACTACACCAATAAAATTATGGGCAACTCTCCAACTCCTTGCTCCTGCATGGAACAGTATGCATCCAGGAATTCTCAGAAAGGAACAGTTTTTTTTTTTTTTTACAGATTTCTACGACTCCGACATGTCACAAAGCTGAAGGAATTTGTTTTTACTTGTGGTTTTGGGTGCAACCCATCATACTGTGCACCATTCAATTTTTTTTAAAATTAAGTCTTATAAAAGTATCTAAATTTAAAGAATTATTGCTGCAATTCCTGTAGCTGGTGCAACATACAAGAGTAATTTACTACCCAGAAACATTTTATCACAGTGAAAAGCTAGACAGCATGACAAATGACATTTGAAGAGGACAACCTTTATTCCTATCGAATAAAAATATATGTAATTATTGCTTAATCTGTATCACAAATTACTGTAGAATGTCTGGCACAAAAAGTGGACCAATATTTGAGGGTTACACAGATTTGCATTTATGACTGACAAATTTTTTTAATGTATCTAAGCATTAAGTTGGCAACAGATCTGAAATTAAATGAGTGCATAAGGATAGTAGTAAAAAACGGGGGGGGGGGGGGGGGGGTGGTGAATATATTGGAAAAATTTAGTGAAGTGTAGTTCCTCTCTAAGGGTGGTGATGTGGACACCTCTGAGACCCATTGAGAACATTACTGTGAGATTTCCCCATGCATGTGGTCAAAGCAAGCTGTTACATTATCTGGGATAAAGTGGCAGAGGTAATCAACACTGCATATGCAAAGGCTCCATTAATTGAAACAAATCTGTAGCAAAGATTTTTTTTCCTTCCAATGAATTGGAGAAAATATAGGGAATTTTCCATTTTAAGCTTACAGAACAATGATGCCGAGACATGTTTCATGGAATTTACAGTAACAGTAACAAGTTTTACCTCGAATGCATATAGGCAGTTTTTGCTGCTTATTTGTAATAAGGAAAGAAACTACAGTACAGTACAAAATACCCATCATGCAATGCATTATGGATTTGTTGTTAATGTATTGGGAAGGAACAAGATTAACAGCTTCTGGGTAAAGCTCACCTGAGCCAGCCTTAGTTATAGTAAAAACACGAACTAGCAAACTAAGTCAAATATAAGTAGCGAGTTAGCTGTGTGCACAGCTGAGAATTTCAGGCAACTATGGCCCCATTTCACCTTTATTTTTATTGTTGCAATTTGAAATGGCTAAGTTATGTCAAAAAAGAAAAACAGACCAGAGAACAGTTCAATAGTTTATTTTACAAAATACTTATACAACAAATAAAGTTTTCACTGGTTTAACAAATTTTTGTGACACTAAAATGAAGAATCTGCACAGATTAAAGCATTACCGACTTTAATACTGAAATTTTATGAATGGCAATGGACTGTGCGTTGTTTCCATTTCAATACTGCTCACAATGGATTTAATGTTTTTTAAATATATTCCTGGAGTGAATATGCACCTAATTGTTGAAGGAACTAGAGATCACAGTTTTTCCACCTTTAACATCTATCACATATAAACTGAGTATAATAAAAGCTTTGGCTCTCTGCAAACATTGCACGAAGATGTTTGAATAACATGCATAAATGTTCCAGAACTTTTGATTTATGAACTAAATATGGTATTTATCCTTAGATGAAATGAATACATTTTCATTACTAATATATACACATTTAGGTTAACAGGAAATAATCACTGTTGTAAATGCACAAATTGCATTATCTTTAACAGAATTTGCTATACTGCAAGAACTTCTACCTTGCAAATAATACATTTCATACAAGCTTTATGTGAAGAATACATGGGACACGCAATGCAGTATACTGAACAATTCAGTTATTAAAAATACAGTTCATAATTATTGATTTTAGATATGTTATCCAAGTAAATTATATAAATTAGATATATGTGTCCATTGAAGACTCCATTTGCTCCATGTTGACGTTTGTTCAGTTGCGCAGTGGGTCGAGGCTTTCAAGAGAGAAATCGTCATTGCCGAAAGACAGCCCTCTGCTAAAACCATCCTGCAACATTAGAAACAACCATTAAATGGCCCTGCTGAGCAAATTAAAAGAATAAGTTTACCATTTTTTAGACCACTTTATGTTTCTTTGGTGTACAGGGAAGATGCTTAGTAATGACTGTAGGTTATGTGAATAGTAATTGGTTGCAAAATTAATTTTTCTTATTGACTGCATGAAGTTTTGCGTACAAAATGAATATAAAGTTATGACAAAATTGACAGCTTTTAACTATGGGTTTTCAAATTTGTACACCCAACATGTAATTTTAGGAACATGCTAACTACATTTCAGTTAACGTTAAGATTAAGGAAAGAGTTTCTGGTTTATTGTGTACTATAGATTAACACTATGTAGTTTACATTTAACTGTTAGAATCTTTATTGGAAGTTATTAACTCTTTCAGTATTCAAGTTTTCTTCACACTGAATTTCTCATTGCTTTAGAATAAACACTTTCTGAACACTTCAGTTTAAGAATTGTAAAGGATTTTTTAGTAGTGATGCAAGTGACAACTGCTTTCAAATTAGTCTTAACCTTAACCCTTAACAGGCAACTAATTTGGAATGAATTAAGTTCACTCATTTATGCTGCTGTCGAGGACAAGTGAGCTGTCAGGCTTTTTATCTTCAATTAACTTAAAATTAAGCTAAGATTCATGTGCCAAAACAGAAAAGGCATTTAAAGCAAGGAATGACTAAATTTACATGTAGTTTTTGGAAATAAAACCACTTGTTTAAGAGACCTGTGGTGTAAGTTAATTTCCAAGCCCTATGGGACCACTTTTCCCCATATTGGGACACACCCAAACTGTGTGTGTGTGTGTGTGTGTGTGTGTGTGTGTGTGTGTGTGTGTGTGTGTGTGTGTGTGTGTTTGTGTTTTTCCCCACAAATACAACTATTAAATACCTTCATTTCCAGAATGCGTTTGTCTAGAAGCCCAATTGCATTCTCTAGTTCCTGTTGTGAAGTACCAACATTGCTGGTCCCACCAAAATCACCCATACCAAATGGGTCACAGGGATCAGACTGACTTTGACTGGGGTGTGATTGAATTGTACCAGCTGGTGCAATATGACTTGGAGATGCTGCAGGATTGAATGGTGTAGAACCAAATAAGTCTTCTTTGAAGATGTCCACTGATCCATTGTTTTGAGTGAATACACGGCGTGGCACTTCTCTAGCTGCTTTTGGTGGTGGCGCCACTGCAACAGTAGTATTTGTTGTAACTTCAGGTTACACAAAGATTAGATTAGTTTTTTGTTCTGTAGATCCACGTTGAGGAGATCCTCGTGGATGTGGAAATCTGTTTACATTTGATCATAACATCTTTATTTTAGTCTAGTCAGGTTAACTGTTTAGCTGTTTAGCTCAATAATGGCATCTTAAGTATTCCCGACAATAAGATTTCAGTGTGGCTGGAGGAGGGGAATTAGGTTTGACATTGTGGAGAAATGTTCAGGCATTAAGAGACTTCTAAAACGACTTCATACATGAATGTACTATTGAATGTATTCATTATGTTAACTATGTTACTATTTACACAACTGGGAAGAATATGAATTTACAGCATAATTACACTGAAGTTATTTGAAGATAACAGATTGAGGCAAGGATTTCATACATGAAATCTTTTTCTATTCGAACATTACTCACATAAAGGTGGAGGTGAAGATGAACCATTGACTGACTGCTCATGTGCTCTAGGATTGAAATCGTCAATTTCATCCAACAAGAGACCTTCCAATTTCCTCCCAACAGCAGGTTGCTCACTAGAAAATTTGAGGTTTTTAATGAGATTTGATCATCATGTCTTTGCAAAAAGATTTGTTAAGAAATATATTTACCTCATGAAGTCATCTCCAAATGGTTTTGGAGCTTCAAAAGCCCTGGGTGGTACTGGTGGTGGCTGGAGTGAACTTGCCGTTGGTAACTGGGAAGTGCTGCTGAATCCATTACTTGAACTAGAGCTGAAGTTCAATAAGGCACCATTCTCCTTTTAAGTGAAAAAGAAAATTAACTTAAAATTTTGACTGCTTTTCTTAGAATGTGGAGCCTTTAATACTTTAAAAGGCTGAAAATGCCAACACTAAACAAGCAAGACTTTACTAATTTCCATAATATTCCAAAACTATTATAACACAAGCTATTGTTTATGTTAAATTCAAAATTTAAACAATTTAAAAACTGATTGCAGCATCAACATCAATACACTGGACACACACTTAAGCACAGAATTTAATTTTACATTTTCTTTCTAAAAATGTCTTACAATCTGCTCAACTCACATCTTAAGTAATCAATATTCCTTTTTTATAAAGAAGTAACCAGGGAAAAGTGACCCGTGTGTCACTTTGAACCTGATGTTAGTGAACTATTGGCAATGCACATTATGTAAAGGAACTGCATGCTCTTATTCCAAGGGGAAGGTGGAGAAGGCACCATAATTTTGCTTTTCAGTCTGCCACTGAAAACATCTGCCTACACCAGAGGTATTTAGTTACATTGAGATTCTAGAACAGTTAGGTTGAGCACAACCAGCTATACATGGACTACTGTCAAAAGCAAAGTACAGCAACTAGGGTGGAACCTCGGGTAAGTGAGGACAATTCAGTCATTGTCAGAGGCTTGCAACAAGGACTCAAATTTGTTATCACCCATAAATTTAAGTTTAAATGTACCATTCCATGCTTTGGCCCTTAAAACTTAATTTTATACCAATGGAAGTTCTTTCAAGAACAAGGACACCAAGGGACAGCTTTATGGTAGCTAATTTGTCAAGCTTGTTTTATTTCCCAGAATCTCAACATAACCTGGGGTTTAGACAAAGATCAAGTGTCCACATCAGCAGAGGTTACAAGGGGAATTGATAGCTGAGATCATGGAATGTTTAAGGCAAATTTTGTGGATGGCTAGTTAACTGCTGAGTGGGTCACTCCAGATGAGAACTGTTACCAGTGCAGAAATTTGTGCGCTAGAGAGCAAGTAATTACTAACTACAGTGAAAACATTTCACAAAAGAACATAGTTCATTCTGTAACATAAAACAGTTATGACTATTCAGCCATCAGTGTACACACTTCCAAACCACAGAATACATCTAGAATTGAGAAAAATTTGCAGCAGCAGATGTACCAAGTAAAGACAAAGATGGTCTTGTGGTGTGCACAATAGAGCCATACCTGAGGGGGCCCAACAAACAGATGGTAGATGAAGACTACATGTTCAGTCGAGGGACTGGATACATATTACAATTTTGAACCCAGACCTGGGCTCCTGTTGTGAAATGTGGACCTTCCAATTTGAAAGTGACATTTGCACTATAGTGAGCTACATTTAAGTAGTGCATATTCCATAACCTCTTGGCAAACAACCCTTAATGGTTGATCCCTATTTAAAATGTGCTTATTACATGGCCTGTTCCAAAGGCCTCAGATACAGCCTTCACATGTGTATACAATTTAGTATACATTTAATGTCACTGGTGATGGCAAAGCTGTACATGTGATTTAACAAAGAGGGGACTGGGCCAATACCTTGTTTAGCCATATCAAAATACATCAGTTCTTGCCTCAGATGGTGTTTCTGAAGCATTGAAGAGCACTGAAGTGTGAAACCACAGTTTTTGGGCATCAAACACTAGTCCAAGGGAAGATAGAGTGCACCAGACGAGTGGTACACATCTACATAGGGATCAACTTAATGGAGGCAACAAATGCTTAATGCTGGTCTTTATAGCTGAGAAGCTAAGGAGTGAGCCCAAATTTTCATTGTATGTATTGCCGCGCCCCCCCCCCCCCCCCCCCCTGAACCACATAATGCGAATGAGCTGAACAAGCCAAAAATTGCACACCAATAAAGCACAAATTTGCTGTTGAATGGCAACAAATTTGCTCATAAGGATAATGGTCGCAGCACTAATCAATGGCTGGATGATCAAAGGAACATAGGACAAAGGACAAGTCAGCCAATATGTTATACAAGCCTCCAGCCTTTTAAGATTATACTTGAGTCTTAAATCTTTAAACTTATTTTTTGTTCAGCTGTCCTATTTTAACTGATGAGTGAAGTTTCTCTGTAGACTGCTCAGTCTGATATTAAACAGTTAAAATGTTGCAGTTATATGTACAACACTAGAATCACAAAATGGGGGTATAATCATGACAATAAGCAATCTGAAAATGGGCAGTCCTAATGAAGAGGCATGTCAGGGTTACTTCATCTGTCCCAAGTGATTGGCATGAAGACAGCCATTGTCAGGTACTTTATTTTGGCAACCACAGCTTATTTTCTCATTACTGACCATTACTCATAACTGCACAGACTTTTGCTGCAACAGATTACATGGTCTTTGCAGGTGTTCTTAGCTGCTTATCAACCTTTATTCAGTAGAATAATATCCGCTTCTGCCACTGATTAAGTGCATGCAGTTGGTCAAGTATTAGCTGGATGATCTCAGCTGCTTACATGTTCTGCCAAAATTTCAGGTTACTTAGAAACCGAGCAGTGGAGAAACCGTGTGCCCCAAACTAACTGCATTTCTTCCAGTGCCTTCAAGATTGGGTGAAGCTCTAAAACCAGGGTAGGCCATGGGGAGGTGGATCCCAATAACACTGTTAGAAAACACTACAAAACAGTCCAGGAAGTTTTGTTTTGTGCTGTCAGTGTAAACCAATGTAAAACAATACTTCTGTAATTTTTAAACACATAATGTAAAATATGTACAATCTTCCTTTAAAGATTGCAAGGCTAAAGTCTGGGTCTCCAGGAGCCAAGATGGCCATTTACTCAAGCCTCAAGGTGAAACAAAATCCCTCATACCTATGAAAGGCAAATCCTTCATGCATATCCTGAACAACCTTTTTCCTGATCACAAAACAGCCTTTCAATAGCAGGCTGAGCAACAGTATGGTACACATGGATGTGTGGTGTTAGCATTTTATACACTTAGCCAATCCCAAGTTGCCTGATGCATAGTGGCGGCTCAACAACCTCTGTGCAGAGACTATTACAAAGAATCATTAATTTAATAGCTTCATGGTGCAGTGCCTCTGCAATGTTAATGCAGTGCCTCTGCAATGTTAAAGTGAAGTCTTGCAGATCCTTGCATTCTGCTCCCAAAATCAAGCCAAGATCACACTAAGGCTAACATTTGGTCAGACAAGCCCAGTCCACTCCCTATAAATTTCGGTTAGGACGAATTACTTCAAAATGTTGTCGAAGAACCTTTTAGGTGTGGTGGGCCCAGAAACCTCACTACACTTAAAATTAACAGTATCCCTCATTCAGTTTATCTGGATTCCAAGAGCCACAAAATCAGTACTTTACCACCCGCTTTAAGGTCTTTGCATGCAGCTACCGAGGCCAATACTGAAAACTAGAAGGCATGTGTCGTCTTCGGGTGTTAAAAGAAAATTGCCTTCCTTCATTTACAGAAATGGGCCTCAAGCCCAGTTGACAAGTTTGAGGAGGATTTCCTTATTTTGTCTTGAGGTACTGCAGCATACTATCTTTACCAAGTCATGTGTCATAAGCCACATGAGAAGGGAGAATCCAGCTACCACATTGAGAGAAGGGAGCTATAATTAATAGTTGACCCTAAGTCAAAAATGTCGTAGGCAGCCACCCTGTTGTGCTGTAAGGTTTGAGCTTAATTGGCAGCAGTAATAACTGGAGACTGGCTGAGATTGTGGACTGTCTTCTGGACACAATGTGTTAAACAGTTAAGTCTACAGTAGGCTGTAGTGTCAGTTGTACTGAGCATTTATCATAATGGTTGTCTTGCAGGCTCCATTCCGTGTGGCTAGTGTATCCAAATTGGAAAGTGATCACTTCCGATCTCTTTTCATTGAATACGTCAGGCAAGAGCAGGAGAGCAAATTGAGATGGATGGCAGGTAACTGTTGCAGTATTTGAGAGTGTAGGCCGATTTGTGTTTATTACAAGTGGGCATGAGAAGAGAAACCTCTCCCTAGCTCTACTCCTGGGGCAGGTAGTGAAATTTCCCCAAAGTACATTGTAATAAGGTGCCATCACACTAAAACCAACAACAAACTTAACTTTTTGCCAGCCTGACAAAATGGTTTTTAGTTTGGAAAAATAAATGTTGCGAAGTGTTGACAACAGTACTCTATACATGCATTAAGATGCTTTTTTAAATAACCTTTACAAAAGTAATGTTTCCAGCATATGTATTCCTTGAAAAGGAAGATTTAACAATTTTAAGTGAAACTGAGGATAGTGGGAGGAAACTGTTTGCACTGTGCTGGAGGTTTGAGGCTGTGCACATGTTTTTACCTAGTTTACAAATCTAGGGACTGATTACCTTAGCAACATTTCAACATTTTTGTTGTTGAGTAATACCAAGTTTTCAGGGAGAGAGAGAGAGAGAGAGAGAGAGAGAGAGAGAGAGAGAGAGAGAGAGAGAGAGAGAGAGAGAGAGAGAGAGAGAGAGACAAGGAAACAGGATAAATAGGCAAGTAACAGGCATAAAGGAGAAGTTTTAATTAAAAGTAAAATTAGAGTCTTTAGTCACAATTTATTTTTCCATTTATATACTGGGAAACCTAGCAACCAAAACAGTTCACATACATCAGCAGTTAGGTCTGCCCACATCGGGAGGGTGGCCATCACCATAACAAAGGTTAGCATTTAATCTCAAGAATGCTTCACCAAAACAAGCCATGTTAACAGCCTAGGTGGAGCCCTCTATAGACCATGATGGTAACTTTTCAAGAGGGGGTTCTTTGATAGCCAGACGAAATTACGTTTCAAATTGTCTAGAGCACTTTGGCAGATTGCAGTAAGATCTCACTGTTGAAGGTACCTCTTTAGTTGTTTAGGGACTGGTGGGGAGGTGACACCAGGCTATTCCAGGATTGCTCATAAGCTTTAAGGGAAGCCAAGAAGATTTTTGTACAGTACAATTTAGCTTTATTTCAACTTTATTGTCTTGTCAAATTTCTTGTTTATGTGCTACATGGAAGTGTGGGGAAAATTTTCACCACAATACAATGCCGTCAACCCCTCCCCCCCCCCCCCCTCTTCGCTAATGGGGTAGTAAGGGAGGTGAAGGCTGTGGATAACAGGAGATTTGAAAGAGCAATTTTTTACATGAGACATGGGCGAGATGAGTGATCAGCTTCACACAATTCACAGGCAGGGCACTCACCAGTACAACCCATTTCCCTCATGGGATTTCCCCCCACAGGCACCAAGCTACATGAAGAGCATATGACATTTCAGTCACTACCACAACTTCTGGTGCAGAAATGGGTTGGCTACCACCTGTTGGCTTACACCAGACAGTGACAGCTGATTTGTGTGTTGTCAGAGGACTGAGGTATACATATAATGTACAAATACTTTACCATGCTCTTGACAGTGGGGCAGGGGGTCTACAGCAGACGGCAGGGAGGGGAAAGGGGAGTGGGAGGCAGGCATAGGTAGCTACACCATAAATTCTTGACAAGATTTCTCTGAATTCTAGATTTAGAGGACCAGAGTTCTGATATGAAAGGGGAGAGGAAAATCAATATCCAAGACGTCTTAAAGGAAAATAGGTAGAGACAAGTATGGGAAGTGGGGGACATGTGAAAAGGAATGCAGTCTAGCAGAAAAAGGCTGCAAGAGCTCTGGGATTTATGTCCCTCTCAGACCCACCCTCCCTGCCCCCAGAATTTTTCTTAGGTTAGTAAATGAATAATCTTGCTTTCCTGAAATGTTATGCAACAAAAGTCATTACAGGTAATAGTTTCTGCCTGTTTTATCATGTATCACGTCTGTCATAAGACAGACGTTTGTGGGTACTGTTGGAGCCTTAATTAAAAGGCTCTTTTCGAAAGCAACACGACCTCAAGATTGAAAATATAGTTAGCCTATGTGGATAGGTGTCAATTTTATTCCTGGTAGATTTAAAAACTCACATTAAATTTTCAAGTAATAAGTTATGAGCAGTGAGAGGAAATTAACCACCTGATGAATTGAGGATGTAAAGCTCTCATTCTCTGAATGACAATGGTAGGAACCTAAAAATTGTCATTGCCTGGGTGAATGTCAACCTTAGTTACATGCCTTGACATATAAGTTTTGACATCTTTGTTTGATGGGAAAAATTTTACTTTACCAAGGTTCATTACTGACTGAATTGTGAAAAGTACCCAATATGAAGGCTCTACTGTGTAAATTGTGGTGGCAAAGTAAACAAGGTAGTCTTTGCACCAATTGTTTTAAGTACAGAACAGGAATTTCCATTTAAGGAGTAAGAAGGCTGCTGAAAGATTATACATTGTTTATTGCCAGGACGACTTGGTATGGCATAGGAAGGAGATGCCAAATACAAGTATTAATGGGTAAACATGAACCAGTATTATGACAATTTCACTACATAGAAACTATTTGGCTTAAGTAACTGGTTTAGATTTTTGAACCATGTATTTACACACTTCTCTCCAAACAATCTGTAAAAATGCCTTTAGTATAAATAGACTAGAAATTCCTAGTAATATACCACTTCAATGAAGGCTAGTGGCATTGATATTTTAAGACAAATAATCAGACACTTTGAATTTTTATATATAAAAACTTACTTTGTTGTCAGCATTTTGTGCAGATGTTAAGACTTCAGCTTGTGATGTTTCAGGTATAGGCGAGCTTGCTGAACTTGAGCTGCTTTCAGAATGGTTTACTATGAGTAAGTCACTTATACCATTCTTTGCCATGTATTCTTCCACATCAGTCTGTAAATGAACAGAGTATTAACTATTCGTTTATTCACAAGCTTTATAATTACATAGAAGCTAAGAAATTTCCTGCTGATAAGAGTTTACTTTCCTTTTACAGCTTCATCCTGTTAGCTTCTGAAATACTACACAGCAATATTGCAAGTTGAAAGGTGAAAGGTGAAAGGTTAATTATTTCTTACTGGACAAAGTATACAGCAAACTCCCTTAACCACTGGCTCACAGCAAGAATTTACATTTAGTGGGGAAATCAGATGGAAGGAATAGGGGTAGACATAAATCTTAAGCTTTTAACATGGCTTAATTCATGAGTAATCATCCATACAGTTCATTAAGTATTAAGTATTTTGTTCATAATACAATGTATAGGGAATTTTATGTACTTTGAATAGGCTCCAGTATGAATTTTACTGACAAAAATCTGTAGCAAAATATTTTAAGGTTTAGAAAGACATTTTGGATAGAATAGTAGTAGCCCTTTAAGATCGACGTTTGCCACTGATCCAAATGTCTTGATAGAAATTTCTAACAATAGTTCTTTTAATTTTTCCATGGTATGACAGCGGTCTCTTTTCTTTGAAGTATTAAAATGCCAAGATTGCAAATATTGGTGTATTTTTCTTGACTACCAGTTTCGATACACAAGGTGGTATCATTTTGTCACCTGTGAAGGCGTATGACATTAAAATATTACGTCGGTCAAAACAATTAACTTTGACGAATGGTACATAACACACAAAACAGTTAAAAATACTTAAAACACATTCTCCAATGTGTCATGTTGGCTGAGCACCTTTCTTTAGTTGCAAGAAGGCACTGTCCACATGACAATGGAGAAAGTTTAAATAAAATGGTTAAAATACTTAATAAAGATTTAAGCAATCTACACAGTGAAGTGTGTAATTTTCCTTCACAAACAGTACAGCATAACTATCTTGTTAAAATGGAAACTCGTCTGAATTTTAACTGCAACAGTATGTGTGTGCAGAACTGCAACTTTTGCACCTTTGAAAATACAAGAAACTCACCTGGCCTTTAATTTGTGCGATATCAGTTAACCTCTGCCTCAGTACAGAAACTTCTTTTTCCAATTTGCAGTTTCTTTGTGATAACAACACAAGCCTACGCTGAACTTCCAGATCTTTCCCCGATGTCTCCAAAAACCTTCGGTAGGCTAGATCGAAGGCTTGCCCAATAGTCAGCGTGATTTCTTCTGCCTGAAACATTGGATCTTCGTGAGGTACGTAGTTTCAGATTTTTTTTTATCATCTAATTACAGTTGCTTTCTTATGAGGTACATTGAACAATTTATTACTTGCAGTTCATTACAATGCATGACTGGATGGAGAAATTTATGTAAGATGAAGTTAAGCTGATAATGTGAGTTAACACTTCTACACTTTAGCTGGTTGATTGGCAGGGGGAGGGGAGTGGTTAAGAAATCTTGATTACTCAACCTCTGGTATGTGTAATTTGTGTTTGCTATTTATTCTCTGGTAGATATGAATATATTCTATACATCTTTAGATTTCTTTGTTTAAGTATAATTCCAGGAGAGTAGTCATGGACTTCGCATTTATAATGCCTTTCCCATTACTTGCATAGCTATATGTAACAAGGCACCGTGCAATTGCAAATGGGTTTAGCTATTTGACTCCAATACATTTCCATGAACTGTAGGTTGGTTTATGGAAGAAAATAAACAGCCAGGTCATCAATCCCTTTAGCTCTGAATGGGATGCAAGGAAAGATGAAGTCTAAGGACATTCTGCCAATAAAATAGGGGAAACAAATTCAATACCAACAGGACTAAAATGCAGAAATGTATGCACATCTTTACAGCTATATTTCATTAAGCTTGCATTCATTAATTAAGAGCATGCACCTGTGAACCATTTATGCCCCTAAAGCAGGATCTTTATTATGAAAAGCATGAACAATATTGTAAACACCTTTGTGTGTGCTCCAAACCCCATTGAAGCAGGAAGACCACAAACCCACCCATCCCATTCCATTCAAGTGTCAGAAAATCTTTTAGCTGAGAATAAAATCTGCTTTTTCAGGTAAACCCAAGGACCCCCCAGCCTTTCATGTATCAGTCAAAACTAAAGTCTACGAGTGCAGAATTCAGTATTTGGCACAGTGCAATAAGAGGAGAGAGTAATGTGTGGCACAATCCTTACAAACAAATGGCATTACAGTCAACATTTCAGGAACTTTTAAAGTTTACCACCAGACATGGAAAATTTAATATTCTCTACACACACACACACACACACACACACACACACACACACACACACACACACACACACACACACGGCGGTTTTCCACATCCCTGGGTGAATACCAGGCTGGTCCTTAAGTCTTGCCTCAGTTACACGGTTCTCAAACATTTAATACTTTTCACTTACACTTTACACTATACGCAGACATTTGGGGTACACATTTTCTCCTGGGGTAGCTGGGGTGGTGGCAGGAAGGGCATCTGGCCACCCTGTAAATATTAATCCATGCCAAATCCATGTTTGGCCCAGTGCAGACCCTGCATGTGTGGGTAAAGGGCCAGAGAGATAGACCTACATACCACGAGATCTTAAATATGTATTACAGTTTTGTCACTTGTTTTAACTATCCGTCTGATACTACGAAATTATTGCCAAAATTTAAGAAATTACAAAATTAAATCTGTATTTATAAGAAATTAAACCACAAATTGAGACAAATGAGTAAATACCAGTACACCTAAACAATATTGTGAAAATGTTTCACTTCAAAATCACCATTATAGTTAAATTTAACAAGAGTCAAAACCTGACAGTTTATGGATTATGCTAAATGCAAATTTCATGAAACTCAGCTTAATAGTTAAAACCTAAATGTAATATAAAATATTTTCTGGTCTACAAGTAAAAAATGGTGTTCAAGAACTGCAGAACTGTGTCTTATGTAGTTTCTGTGGAGGAGCTTAATGTGGAACCCATGTTATTTCACTTTTGTACTTTAAAGAGCTGTTCACAGCTTCACAATAATCTGCTGCTGTATTTTATTTACAGACAAAATGTCTGAAATATTTCATTAAGATGGAAATAAAGTTGTTTCCATAGAAATTTTATCAATTACTTTTGCTTTTCTACTGTGATCCTCCAACACAGTGTAGCATATAGTGGGCTGCAGAAGAAAATATTTGTCAGCCAGAACAAAATTTTTAATTTAATTTTATTTTATGTTACCTACCTACAGAGGTGGTTTGACTGGCTGTATGCATGAAATAATTCAATGAAGTTCCTTAAATAACAAACAGCTTAAACCATTCCAAAAAGGGTGGTGCTGTTTCAAGTGGAAATTCTGCTGAAATGTGAGCCACAGATGGTATGTCTCCAAAACAACAATGTGGAGGAGGCTCATTGCACAATAAAACCATGGGTCAGCCTGAAATAGCAAATGTGGAGACAGGCAAGGGCAGTCGATTCCCTCTGAAGGTTGGAAGGTAGAACTAAGCTGCAGTTGTGCAGTTTAGAGGGGTAGTAGATTGCCAGTTGTTCCAGTCTTATGAGCAGATACCTACACCCTCAAATCCACAGCTGGGATTGAGAAGGGGAATAGGTAGTAAGTAATGGCTGCTCTAGCCAACTGGTCAGCCCATCCATACCCAAGGATACCCACTTAACAGGGGACCCAAGAGGAAAACAATGGAGCAGGCAGTATTACAGATGTCATCAAGGAGATCATGATGAAAGGATGTTAAGAGTAACATCTGTCTATGGCCTGCAGGCTACTCATTCAGTCTGTACAAATTACATAGTCCAGGGTGACCTGTCTGATAAAATCAAGCACACTTAAGAGCCATCAGTTCTTTCAAACACACGATTCTGACATTTAATGGCATTCCATACCAGTGGGAGATTGTAAAAAATATCCCGTATGACCAGTAGCTTTCAAACCACCAGTGGTGAAGATCTAAGCACCTTTAAACTCTAGAAATATTGGGTGTGGCACACTAAGATTACAGGGGAGAGTTGCACTTCTGGATCTTTGAAGAGATCCTACTATATGTGGCTGGGCACCATCCAAAAGAGTGGTGTGTGGTAAACCACAGTGCATAGCATCAAGGTAAGGGAGCTGGAAGTCCCTGCATAGGGAATCAAGCTACAATCACAGATGACAGATGATCCACTAAGGCAAGTATCAGGAGGTCTAAAACCATTGCATGCAAAAAGAACATGGTATCTGGGGTGAGCAGAGACTTTGCTGGCAATGGCATTTGACACTGAAAGCTGATGCTGCTTAATCTAATGAGGGATGATTACCACTTCAGCAAGGAGACTCAGCAGGGCTGGTCCAAAAAACCTTAACCAAGTTGACACCAAAACGGTGAACTGGGTCTAAATTTTAGAGCAGAACGAGCTGCCAAGCCATAAACCTACCACCCATAATCTTATCAGGACTGAATCAGAGCCTGAGAGATATCAGTATTGCACAATCTGCACCCCCAGATGAGTGGGCTAGGAAGCAGAGGTCATTAAGCTTCTGCATGCAGCTTATCTTAAGCTGGCAAATATTGGCAGCAGAGTCCAGCTTTTATCAAGGAGGCAGCTCAAGAAGTGGTGCTATGCCACAACTTCCAGGCACCGAGTACTTGAGAAGAGTTCTGGATCAGAGTGGACTGTAGTATGGTGACAAATGCATTACCCTCGTTTTAGAAGGGGAGAACTGAAAATGGTGGGATAGGGCCCACGTGGAAGATGGCATTCAGCTAGGGCTGAAAAGTTGGAGTTTTACCATATGCTAAAATCCATGTACAAAATAGGAGTGACTAATGGTCCAGAGCTAGCCAGCCCATTGATAGTGATGAAGATTAACATTTAATACAGGACCCTGTAGCAAAATATTGTCCTGGCTCCACGAGAAACAAAGAAGAGCTAACCCTAACCCGGAACACATGGTGGGATGAAAACAGAAATTGGTAGAGAGCCTCATAGGCCTCTGAGATGCCTTACATAGATCAAATCAAACTGCAACAGGATGTTTAATTTTTGAAAAGCCCTGCAATTGCTGTTTCCTGTCAAAGTAAATTGTCTATAGTAGACTGTCCCACCTGTAACCCACATTGACAAGATGTCAAGTCTACGTGATTCAAATAAATGGAAGGTTGGGGCTAAATATTAGTGATTTCTGAATCTTCATCATCTGGTAAATTTGATGAATTTTATGGAAGTCATCCCAAAGTTGAAGGAACAGTGACAATTCTTCAGACTTTCAAGGACTGATAACACTCCTACTGTTACAACCCTAGACTTGATGGGGTAATGTTGTAGGAATGCAGCTAGAGCCCATGAAGTGTTTTTTAAGTTGCTTTTTAACTTCAAACAAGAGAACATGGTAGTTCTAACAATTCACATACGAAGGAGCTCTGCAATATAACTGCTTAGTAATCGTGGAGCTGATGCCACAAACTTTTCTGGACCGTTAAACTAATATTCTGGGACTAGTACTCTAGCATTGGACACGAAGTGGCCAGAACCACCTTGCTGTTTTTGTCAAGTTATTAGGTTTGTCACTGCTTCATATTTTATCAGTTGCTAAACTGAAGCAATGACAGTTTTTTGCAATTGCAGGTAGTTTGCTATTAACTAATCATGGAATCTGTATTAAAAACAAGTACACAGAAAAGGTAGAGTAATACCTACCAGAGGTGGTAGTTTGTCATTGTCAGTCAAAGCGACAAGAATAGCAATCACTCGTTATGCCTTCCCGGGACTCGGCACCTCTGGCTTGTGAGTAGTGCTCAAATCTCAACTATATTACTTAAAAAATTTTGAAGATTATCTCTGAAATTTGACACTAATTTTATGTTTAATACTGGCAAAATTAACCACTACATTATGCCCTACACAGACATCTGCAAAAACCATATGTTAGCTAGTCCATCATTGATCTGATTATGAAGAGCTTTCCATATTGTTTTAGTACGATTTTTACTTTAATACCTATCTATGAAGTAGTTAAGATAGTAATGCAAATCAATATTTTGGGCATGCTTAAATTCAAACTAAACTACATTTCAATTGATTATGGAAATAAAAATGTGAAGTAATCTCCAAGACCAAATATTTTTGACTGCATTGAAACATTTGCATAACTGCCCGAAATTTTAAAATGATTTTTGTTAGAGATTTAAAGTAACAAATTACCCCTGTGAAACAGATTTTTATTAATTTCTACACACATTAAAACGGAAACTTCATGGAATGCTGTCATTATTTTAACCAAATCAATATGCAAAAATTGTTGAAAGCAAACTCACCAATTTGTCACTGACAAACACAAAGCAGTTGTGCGTCTCAGAATCCGCTTCTTTGGCTATGAAACTGAAGAATTTCTTCTCTCCTTTGTCATCAGCACAATATGATATGCGGTGAAGGGGATACTGATGCATTATTACCTTAAATAAAATTTTTTATTTCATAAAATTTATAGATGGAACAGAAACCTAAATAATTACCTCTTAAATTATTTATTAGTAGTTATTACAGATTCATTTTGCAATATGTAAATTCTAATTTAATATTGCTGTAGTTAATATTACTAATCTTCAAACCAGAATTTAATTTTATGACACTATTTCAGTTTTCAGAACACTATTTGCTACTAAGGGCTGTCAATTTCAATATTAAGTTGAGAGTAAGTTTTGTTTGTGTGTGTGTGTGTGTGTGTGTGTGTGTGTGTGTGTGTGTGTGTGTGTGTGTGTGTGTGTGTGTGTGTGTATTATTACCCCCATCAGCCAAATAACATTACTGTTTTTCACATTGACATTTTGTTATGAAGATGCATTATGAGAGGAAATATATCTACAACGGACTACGAAGTTAACTTCGTCTAACAAAAATGATTCCTCAAACTATGAGGTCAATGAAAGCATAGAGACATCCCCAATTAAGCTGTGCCCATATTCATGCAACAGGTAACTAATTAGAATAAAGCCCTTTTTAATTATGTGGAAAGGGTTCAGATTTTTGTCTTTTTCCATGATTGTCCTCTGACAGGAAGTGCTAACTACAGTCACTATATTGCTTCTGTTTGTGAAATCTGTAGCATTGCCTACAGACACACAAATCTTCATGGTTTGCTTTTTATGTGTCTAGTTAAATTACGTTAGCTTTTAACATGTTATAGGGGTTAGCTTAAAGCTAATTATTACCTTAGTTTTTGGCTTCTGTATGGCTACACCATCAATGCTTATTGTCAACTCAACTTTAGGAGTTTTGTTGCCTTCAGCTTTCCTAAGTTGCTGGCAGAATTTCAGCTTCCGTATACTCTCCTTCACTACAGTAATGCCCTTTGGTTGATCTACCTCAGTATTTCCCAAGAACTGAAAAATAAAATTTGAAATATTGTATGGTATAGTATTAAAACACTTTAAACACACTAGATGCATTTTACTGCAGGTCTGTAGAAAAGTTTTCATACAAAGCCTCTCACCACTGCTGCTCTCTTCCACTGTCCTTTTCTTCCACATTAATTCTACATCACTGCGTTCTCTTCAATCCTTTATGTTCTTTACCACTGTCTTCTCACTGTCCATTTGTCTCACCCATCCCATTGCTCTTCAATCATTGTCACTGTTCCTTAGAATGACTCCCATCACCACCTCCCCCTCAAATTTAGTGATAAGATGCCCCATCTTTTAGTCCATTGAGAACTAAACATTAAGTGTGGAAACAGTATGAAAGAAAAAACTGTCCAAACAAGGTAGTTAATGATATGGTATCTTTATTCTTTCATGTTTATAGACTGCAGTCAGGTGCTGTACAGACCACTAAGACATGGAAACAAAACTATTGAAAATATTACAACTAAGATATTCAAGGGTCAAAACCACCTGAACTTTATGCTGTAGTACCCTGTCCCACTAAGTGGGACAAGAGTTTAGGTCCCTATCCTACACCTTTCAGTCAAACATGCACATGTTTGAGAAGAAAACTTTCTACAGACATTAGAGAATTACTTTATGGACAATTCATAATTGGCTGGAGAGAGAGAGAGAGAGAGAGAGAGAGAGAGAGAGAGAGAGAGAGAGAGAGAGAGAGAGAGAGAGAGAGAATGGAGACAAAGAGTAACCATCTTTAGCTATACAGTCCAAATACAAGACCACAATTACACCTGTTACTCTCAACTGTGCCAACTGTTTTTGTTTTTACAGTTTTTTTCACCATGTTTTCGTGCTCTCTTCAGTTTTTTGTTATTTTACTACAGTATGATATATGGATGGGATTGGGGAGGGGGAGAAGGTGGGTGTGTAACTTCCCACTGTATCTGCTGACTGCAGTTATTGTCTCCCCTGTTCATATTCCTTGTGGATTATTTGCTCAGCTTTTAACCCCTACACTAGGGAACTACACTTTATTCTGTACATGCAAAGTTTTTCCTTTAAGGTTTACAGTATGTTGGATCAAGTTTTTTTATATCTATTACATTGGTCTCATTTGCACTGTGTGTTTTGCCTTTACTTCGACTATCAATATTAGCACTGTTTCTCCCACCATGAATACTATCTCTCCCATTTGCAGGATCCTTTTACTATTTAGTACTGCTATACCCTTTAAGAACATAATACAAGTTAATTTGTTCACATGCAAAAAATTTTAAGGCAGATTTACAACATTAAGCAGGCTTTCAACTTTTGTCACTTTACCAGGAATATTCTTTTTAATACTATTAAGAATTTTTCTTCTGGTTTTGTTCTTTTTTGCTACAGAAAACTATTTGTGAGTGACAAATAGTCTATCACTGATGACTTATGTTTTCTTCAGGCACTTTGACATACATAGGGTAAGACTAGTGATTCTGTTACTAATCAAGAATGAACACCTTATAAATTCCATTTTTAATGAATAGTGTTCTGAAAATGGAAGTAGTATTTTCTGACTGCTGCAATATCAGCTTTGACACTAGCTTTTATGTCCAGTTATTAAACTGGCAATGTCAATGATACATTCTTGTGATTTTAGAATTAAAATATCTACTAACCATTTCATACATCAGTATGGATGGGCTGTTAAATCAACTGAAAGGTAAGCTATGAACAAACACTAAAATGGTCAAATTCTTTAATATTATGGTGTACAGTATGAAGACATTCTTTATCAAGTGAAAATACTGTAACATGTTCAAAATTTTTTTTTTTTTTTTGCATAAATTTACATTTGGTTGTAAGTTTAGTAACAGCCAGGAGACCCACAATAGCTGGCATTTTCAGTACCCACACATTGGTTTTTTCTATTTATCTTTATCTGCTACAAAGGTTTCGCCAATGGCAAAGTGGCAGTTGTACATAAATGTGTATATACTATTAAAATTAGAGGCTTTTCTGTGGTTTGTTATTTGGATATTTATTCATACTGTGCAAAAAATGGCTGAAGAGGTTATGAATGTGTGTTACACTAACTTTGAACCTCTGGGTTTCAAAGTTTTGTTATTTTTATAGACTAGGAAAAATTTCAATGCTTTGAATGCAATGAATGCAATGAATAAAAGCACAGAACTGACCGACTGCACAAACTTAAGTTATGGTACGTGTACACAAAAAATTGGGCTTCTAAAGAACCCATGAACAAAAGTTGCTCTTTTAAGCTGTATGAAGCCCACCCTATACCATACATAGGGTAAAATTTTTATTCCTAAGCTAAGTGGGCTGCATAGAGTGTAGTGTGTAAATTTTGAGCTGTACTTTATGACTACAGTACACCAATCATTAGGCTAAGGGACATCCTTAACATTTTAACCACCCTCTGATAAATTTAACAAGAGAAACAGGAACCTGAAGAATCTTTCTGCATGCATCATTTTGAAACCTAACTAAACCTGTATTATATTTGGTACACACAGTGAAAGACACTGGTACTTATGATCATAAGCTTAACAGCACAGTAAGGAAATTTTGAACCAAACAGTTTTGTAAAGACTAAGTTTTTATGAAGATTAAAGTAAGGAGGAGAGGCATTTAATTAGAATTTGTGCTGTGGCCAGGATAACTTCCACTGTCCATCTGCTGACTTCAGTCTCTTCTCATATGCCCTTGTTTCCTATCAGTCTTTACTTTTATCAAAATGTTTTCTTCTGGTGCTAAAATCTAGGATTGATTAGGGGCCTAATTTGCTATACCCGTCTTCTCAAGTTAAACCCTCTAATTATGCCATTTATACACTGCTTACTGAACAGCACATTTGGAAGATATATGAACAATCTGTTCTACAATGGTTCATGTTCATGCCATATTCCACATTTTTACATTCTCCTCAAATGGAGGAACATTTTCTCTCACAGAGTTTAGGTGAAGACATACCACCTGTAACAGGACCATAATATGCACTGCTTAAATATACTTCACACAAACTTATGGAGGTTGAGGTCAACAGCAGCAGCAAATGCCAAGCTACACTTAAGTTCACCCTCCCATCAGGTGCAAACATGAGTACTGCCACAGAATGATAATCTGTCAAACCACATGGGAAGTGCTTGGCACAAAGTTCAGGTCTTTCTATGCCTTTTCACATTAACTACACACAAGAAACAAGAATGATTACTTTGTACACTTGTTTCTTTTATTAAACACAACATTTCTCCCTACTGAAGTAGGTGAAGTTTTTTTTATGCATACGTGAAGTGTGAGATGTACAAAGCAGGTCTGATGTGGGCCACATATTTATGGAACTTTGTGGGACGTCCCATATTTAATATGAAGAGACTATACTCTAGGTTCAAACCTTGTTTTTGTTACAGTACATGTTTATGTATTTGATCTCATTTGTAATACCATTTGTTTCCTCTTTGATGTAGCGGATCAGGGAGAGTAATATTGGTACAAGTGTATGATTGTTTACAGCTGTGATACATTGTGCAAAAAAACAACACATTTGTTTAATTGCAATTATTGGCTGTCCCAGTGTTGGCAGAGCTGTCCAGGAGAAACCTCCCAATATGAGTAAATGGACAGCCGAAAACTAGTCTTCATATTTTACATAACATCCATACAAAATTCTATCTAAATCTGCAACCCACATGTCAACGTACCTTCATTAGTGGTAATGAATGGGTCATTTCCCCTAAGATTATCCAGCTTAGGTGTGTTTTCGTGATATAGGCCTAGCCTAGACATTTTCAATGGAGATTTTATACCTAACAAAGTTAGCGGATGACTTTACAACTCTTACGAAAATTGAGCAATATTTTCGTCTGATACTTAGAAATCATGTCAGTTTTTTAATAATGGACTAGTTTTAGCAGGGTTTGAAGTGACACTTCGTAACTAAAAAATCATACTAAATTTTAAAAATGATTTACAACCACAGGTCTTCACACTCCTTCCTTAAACTGCCCTATGTGCCGTATTGGTGTAACTGGAGAAAATTAATGCGCAACAGCAGTTTTTACTGACCGCCTAGGTTGACACAGGGATTCCCGAATGTCGTGTACTAGTATCAAGACACTAGTAGTTTACATCTCTGTGATATCCACACACTGGCGTTGAACAGACGAGAAGTTATTGTATTCCTGGAGAGTATGGAAACTGAGGCTGGCTTTTTGTTAAATGCGTGCACGCTTTCCCACCGCCCATTCGGCACGCAACGAGGACGACTTTCACTGACACTTCCATTAGGCGCCTAGTCCGCCAGCCCGCTTGTCTTCGTTCCGCTCGCTAACAGTTGCGCGCTTTGTTTTGGCGCCAACTGAGGCGAGTACTGCCTGTGGTAGCACGCATTTAAAGCACTGTTTTCACAGGGAATATTTGTTGTGGTGGTCTTCAGTCCGGAGACTGGTTTGATGCGGCTCTCCACAATACCCTATCCTGAGCAAGCCTTTCCATCTCCACGTAAGAACGGCAACCTATATCTGTCTGAATCTGCTTACTGTATCCATCTGTCTTCCTCTGCGGTTTTTACCCCACATACTTCCCTCCAACGCTAAATTCACAATTCCTCGATGTCTAAGAATGTGTCCTATCAATCTATCCCTTCTTTTAGTCAAGGTATGCCAGAAATTTTTCTCCCCAATTCTGTTCAGTACCTCAGTTACGCGATCTAACCACCTAATCTTCAGCATTCTTCTGTAGCACCACATTTCAAAAGCTTCAGTCCTCTTCCTGTCCGCACTGTTTATCGTTTATGTCTCACTCCCATACAAGGCAACACTATACAAATGCCTTCAGAAAGGACTTCCTTAGGCTTAAATCAATATTCGATGTTAAATTTCTTTTTCAAGAACGCTTTTCTACCCATTGCCATTCTGCATTTTATATCCTCTGTACTGCGACAGTCATTTGTTATTTTACTGCCCAAGTAACAAAACTCATCTACATCCTTTATTGCTTCGTTTCCCAATCTAATTCCTTCAGCGTCACCTTATTTTCTTAGACTGCACTTCATTACCCTAGTTTTCCTCTTGTTAATGTTAATCATAATCTTATATGCACCTTCCAGCACACTGTCCATTCCGTTCAATTGCTCTTCCAGGTCCTTCGCTGTATCTGAATTACTGTAGTCGGCAAAAATCAATATTTTTAATTCTTCCCCCTGAACTTTAATTTCTTCTCCAAATTTCTCCTTGCTTTCCTTTATAGCTTGCTCAAAGGGAATACTTAAGAAAGAAAATTAACTTCAATGTAAGTTATGAAACTTTTACCAATAGGTCCATTGCCTCTGCCCACTAATGCTGGGAGCTTGCACCTTCACCGGGGTTTAAAGAATTCCTATTAGTCTCATTGAAATCTTACTTTATACAGTGAAAATACCCTCGTCTTACTCCAAGAGGTTTAAGATGTTTCTAGGCATTGGGCGCTCTATGGCGGGCACACTAATAACTGTAACAGGAAGTTCAAATTAGAGTTCAGAGTTAATAACCAGGCTTTACCAGAGTCCAAAGCTTTTTCAATGTAAGGCGGTTTAAGTCGCAATTGCGACACGTTTCACTAGGGTTTACGAAAAATTCTCGTTGCAGAATTGGCATTCATTACCAACAGCCAATTTATGCGAGAATCTAAGCCACGCTTGTCTTTATAATTAGCGTTTCATGCTGAAATTACGCTCAAGGTGCAGCATCCAAGGTATATTTTTTTTCGAGCTCATGGGTCTGACTTCACTAGTCAATTTCGTTTTGTCAGCAGTTACGTTCTCCAGAAGTAGTTACGTGTACCTTTTGCTTTTATCCATTATACAGCCCGGTACAATCACTAGCACTTTATTTGAAAGCTTGTCTTGTTACGTGCGATGAGTAACACTATGTTAAAATTGACGACTAACCAAGCTGAAAAGAACATGAGTCAAGAATATTTAGAATTACCATCTTCACAAGCTACGCGCCAGCTAAGTTCAAATTTCGGATTTTTCAGTTTTTACGAAAAAATCGCACTGACGTTTTAAGGCCCACTTCAGATTTGTAGTTTTATAAGTTTCTGCAAACATTTTGGACCAAAATAATCTAAGAGTGTCTTAAACCCTTTAGAAAAAAAATTTCGTGGCGGGTTTCGAACCACCGACCTTTCGCGTCACAGCACCTTGCCCGCTACGCTACGGCTATAAATCTAAATAGAAGTTCTTAAATCTCACACTATTAAGAGTCTTTGTTAACTGATAATATGGCATTTGTGGACATTAGATTATTTATCGCACGAAGAAAGATGTGTTTTTGCTAATTCCTCAGTGTGCCGTTGCTTTGAAATGATAACGTGTAAGTTACACTAAGAAAATCGTCAAATACGCGAGGAATGTCACGTGACTTCTCCGAACGGCTGGTTTTCGTTAATTCAATAGGTGTCAAATCTCCATTATTTTTGCAAATATGTCTCAAACGATACGAGATATGAAAAAAAGGAGCTAAGTTCTAGAGAATTTTCTCCTCTAAAAATTCTGTTATTCAATTTTCGTGTCAGATGAATAGTTTAGCCGTTCTTTTCACTTAAATTTCGAGCTGTCAAAAGACGATCGCAAAGGCCCACTTTCAGTGTTACTGCCGTAACCTAATGTGGGCCAAAACTGGAAACCATTTCACAGCTAATCGGGAAAGGGTCTAGGGACTTTATAACGATGTCAGTCTCTAAAGACTTGTGTACATAGGAAGTCTTTACTTCCTAAGATGTTGCGATGCAATGGGATCATGTCACTATAAACGGACTACCTAAAATTTAGTTAACATAAGCTATACCGATAAGAGAATGGAACTGCAAATCGGACAGGTGGGCGTGCTTAAGGCTCAGCAAGCAATCTTAACCGCCCAACACGCCTGCCCCAGCGCTGATGCTTTAGTCCTGAGTGATCTAGCGAATACAGCACGGCCATAGACTGGGACATTTGATGTGAGAAGGCAAACCAAACCAAAAAGCGACGAAGAGCGGCAGGACGAAAGGGGTTAACGTCGGACTAAGATAAGCGTATTGCAGAGGAAGACCAATCTGCATTACCACCTCCTGCTCCGGAGGCTAATTTAAACCTTTTTAGTCCATAGAGTGCTTTCACGGAGCAAATTCTACCATCCGTGGGTCGTCCAATATTAGAAGCCATGAGTCCTGAAGTAGTACTTCGTACTGACGGCTGAAAAAAGGGGTAGTGCAAGGTATAAGATACCGTTTAAAGCTCCGCTAACAACGAGGTGGTTGGTTACACGAAACTTTACGTCGTCTTAGCCTCGTATTACCGATGGAGAGAGGAGGTAACTGTAACCCTGCCGGGAGGAGTGGAAGAAGCAGGCGCTGCTGTAGCGCATGGCGGGCTGGCTATGTAATAAAAGAGGCAGATGTCATTCTTATGTTGGGTCAACAAATTTGCACCAGCAAATTTCCACATGGGATCGTCGAAGTTTTAATAGCGAAACCGTCAGCCACTTCACTCCCTGGGTGACTGACAGACCACCTAAGTACGCGAGGTCAAACCAAACGGTAAGAATAGCATCTGTAAATAGCTTTGACACTGCTTATTGAACCAGTACATAATGGAAACAGGTCGAGGCAGGATCACTTCATAAAATCGAGGGCTCTGAAGGGCTGTTAGCTCTGCTGTGAACAAGCTACATTTTTCTGGCAGCATACTGCTTTCGTTATTGCAAGGTTATCTAGTCTGATCTACGATCTTCTCGTTCCAGGAGCAAGTACAGTTTGAAAGCGAGGTGAATGGTCTCAGGAAATACAGGAAACAAGAGTTACGAACTAAATGCCTTTTCTGGCCTTTAAAGTACTCGCCATTGGCTACAATACACATCTGACATTGGTCGTACAGCTATTGGAAGCGTTCAGCAAACGCTTCTTGTGGAATCTCTCAAAACACTGAGGTCACGCCTTGTTTAATCTCCGAAACACTTGCGAAGCTTGTCTTTCAGGGCTAATTTAAGGAAGGAAAACAGCCTGCAGACGCAGGGTGTGGCATCACAATGACCATGCGTCAAGCGAGAAAGTAACACGGATCGCAGTGTTGGGACGGGCATTGTCGTGCAGGAAATAGCACTGTCCATTCCGGTACAGTTCTGATCAAACCCGACAGATGCGTTGCAGCAGCCCATGGGTCTGCTTCGCCATTTTGCCTAATTTGAAACAAAACTTTGTTAACGCGTTGTTCCATTGCTCCATTTTGCGCCTTATGTTGCAATGACACGGACGCACACTGACCCTGTTAGCTGGGTCTCAGGGTGTACATTACTGCAATGCTTTGAACGGTGTGTGTGTGTGTGGGGGGGGGGGGGGGTTGGCTTGTTAAGATGCCCCTTAATGCTAGCGCGGTTTGTAAAATATGGACCATTCACCGAACTTTTCAGACGCTCCGTGTATTTTACACAGATGTCTGGAATGGTGGAATGATAAAATTGAACCAACGGCGAATGACCACGCGGGCGACCACGACTTTGGAGCCACGCTAATCCGTAGCTTGTGCACAATCGAGCTAGTGAGTGAGGGGAAATGCATAATCCAGGAACGGAAGATTTCGGTAGAAAGAAATTAAGACCCAGTCCGGTTGGTAAGCTTATCAGAGTTTGTCAGGAAGCGTATGAGTAATGCAGAGAGTGGAGGAAAATACATTGTCAGGATACTGGCGAATGTTTATGCGTAGTAAACGAATAAGTGGTACCGTTGGATGTGAAGGAGGATCCTGCTCCAGAAATACTATATGTGAGTAGTCGTATAGGCACTAATAGACTAACACTACGATGTGGTTTCGGGGTGAAGGAAGTTTCGGGATGAAGGACCGCCAAGTCACAAAACTGGCACCCACAGTGTAGAATATCACAGCCCGGTAAACACGGGGAGGATTAGGACCATCCGCATCCCCGTGAGAGCGTGAAACTTTCACATGGTACTTCACTTTATGGATGTAGGCAGCAAAGTCAGCTTTAAGGACGCGTAAGGAACAATCTGTGCTTAAATGTTTACACGCTGGCTGCCGAAAGACATTGGTTCAGGGTAGACCGATACGATGACGCACGGTTAACTGATGTTAAAGGATACACTAAGTCCATGGGAAAGAGCCCACGCAGAAGTCCACTGGATGACACCACCACAAAGAATTAGAGTGAGACGTGTGGCTACGGTTGAAATCATACAACGAACGGGTAATTTAAGGTCCAACAAATTTATGGCAGCGATACCTGTACACGCTGTTTCCGGGATTCGTAGGGAAATAACTGCAGACCATTAACAGCCGGTGTGATGAGAACGAAAACTAGTAAGCGTGGAAGTTACTAAGGTCAGGTGAAACAACCTGAGGATTAGCTGTGTCCTATGCCTTACGCAGATAAAGAATGACTACAATGTCAGTCATTAAAGAAAACCGCCTTATTGCTGTTCCAAACTTAGGAATGATTATAGCTTATCCCTGACGAAAGCCACATTGATAGAAAAACCAAAGATGACGGGAATCCAGTAGTAACTAACTGGGCAACCGTCCTTTCCAGTAGTTTACACGTTTGTCAGCTTAATCAGCTGGTAGCTGTCATGCGACAGTGCAGTCCTTTGACTTCAGGAATGGGACAACAATGCTACCTAGGGTTTTTAAGTGTGACACCTTTGAGCCGAATCAGTTGTGATAGCTGTAAGTAGGCGTTTTCTGGTAGCGCTTTTGTTTGAGAGTAACTTCAAATGTAACCAGTCACAGGCAGTGTCAGCAAGAGCTTGACTAGGAAATGCCAGTAAAGGGTTCCAGTAAGGCTTTAGCTTTGGGGTTCAAGAGGCGCAGGTTTTAGACTTCTGATGTAGAATTTAGCCGGGTAGTAAATGTTCGCTGTACTTCAAGAACCAGTGAATCGATATGACCACCACCCGAATGGGACCGAGTAGTCTTTGCCGGCTCTCAAGACTAGAGAATTCTGCCCCACTTGAGGTGAAACCCATATCCTGTATTCCTTTATTACAGAAACATTCTGTATTATGTTGATTGCTACGGAGTAAACGGACAGTTACTACCCTTCAATTTCACGATTTTTCGTCGTTTAAGGCTTTGCCTTCCGACGGTATGGCTATTTGAAATTTGTGAGAAATGTTACTATAGTAAGACTGCAGAATGTTCAAATGTTTGTAAATCAGACATAACTGCTTAGTTATTAGTCCCTAGCTTACCGACGAAGTTTAAGTTAAACACAACGAACACCTATGCTCGAGGGACTAACCCCACACGGCGAACGACTGCGCGGACCGCAGCAAGGCGCTTCAGTGCGCACGGCCATTCCTCCGCGGCAGTGAAAGTGTACAAGTGGTGACTGCTTTACAAAACGATACTAAAGAAATGGACTCCCACATAAGGTTGGTTGTATGGAGGGCGAGTGGTCTGATCCTGTTTGAGGGAATTGGGTACTTTCAGATCCGAGGCTCTTTATAGAACATACGTGGGATTCTTTAGTACTACTCACCAGGTTAACATTCGATTCCCATGAACACGCGGTCGTCCCATGAGTACTACGGGGCCTTAAATGCGAAGCCGTGGAGCGTGGAGCTAATATGTTCTTTGTCTAACACTGAAGAATTTATAAAGAGAAATGAACTTCCTATGGATTGCAAAATGAAGTTAGTCTTCCATGTTTATGTCGTTAATGATCACTAACGACAGATACTCTATCTTATAGGTGGTTTCAATCAGGTCAACCGGGATTAAGCTCTACTATTATGTAGGGAAGCTCTTAGCATCTTTTGGAATGTTAACGTCGTCCACTTTCGAACCAACCACCGTACCCATACTGCTTCCACTTTCATTCCACAAACTAGCACGGTTTTTTTACTGGCACTCTCGTCGTCTGCCCTTCACAGCGCTTAAGTTGCTGATTCGTATTCTAGTTTCAGAAACTACTCAAAACCGTTTACGAGGAAAGCGCTGTGTAAGTTTTTCAAGGCATCCACATTTGGTGACATGTGGAATCCTTCAAGGAAAAAGGGGAGACTCAAACATAATGAAAGTGCGCACGCGCCCCGAGTGATTTATTCAATTTATGTGGTGCCTGAAAACTTTCACCGATTTATGTTTATTAACTACGAAGATTTGGCAATTTTTCTTTAGAATTAACGTTTCCGTCAGCAGATCTTTCTAGCTGTAAAACTAGTTTTCTACAAGTTCTGGTCAATGAGGCAGTTACGTAATGGCGTTGATGGCTTACCTTGACTAGATAGGCTATGTGGCCGCGCTGCAGAGCGTCTGGCGGGTGGATCCAATTCCTATTTCCTGTAACAAACAGCGAGAAAAACCATAGTCTTTGGGTTTAAAGGCAGTACCAATTTGATATGTTCAGTTTGTAACCAATGTACACAGGTTGCCGGTGTTTCAAATATATATTTGCAGAAATCTCATTGACGATTCGTATGAAGTAAGGAATTTAGTTAACAGAGTACCGAGAAAATTTTACCAGTATCGTAGCAGAGGGTAAACTATTTGAGTTTGTTTCACAAAATTGAGTAGACTCAAAAATTAATGGTTGATGGTATTATGTAATGGAACAGTGCTTTAAGAACGTATTCTAGAATCTTAAGTTCTGGTCATGTTTTACAGTACATTTATTAGTGCTTTAAGTCCCCAGGACGAGGGTCCTGGTAGACTGCATAGGAGCTGTATGCTGAGCTTCACATGCCACAAGTCAAACTGGATTCAGAAAGTAAACGAGACACTTCCGTAAATTCAATCAAGCTACTGGCACCAGACTATCAAGAAAGCAGAAGAATGCTAGTCTGATTTACTTTTCCGTCGGTACTTTAAAAATATCAAGGAAAAGTTTCAGATGTTTTGCGAGTAATTATTTGCCCAGCATTTTCGAGTTGAACAAATATTAAAGTGTTTAGTCAAGGACAATAGTGACTACTGCCGACGGAAATTAACGTCGTTACTTTCTGTTCTTTAGCAATTTCTTGCTAAGTCAGCAAACTAGACCATATCAGCGTAAGCAAGGTATACTAACAACGCCAGTTCTTTGCAATTCCATTTACTTTTTTGGCGTTGAGAAATTAGCCTGTGCAAGATTTTACTAGAAAGACGAAGGCAGTTTCACTGTGCCATAGGCAACATTATAAAGCTACATAATAGAAGTTAAACTATGAGTACAGACGAGGTTTTTGTTTATGAAACGTAGTACTTAAAACTACTGCCTTTAATTTGATTTCAATACAACAAAGACAGGCACTGACGAGATAAACTATTTGCTTTAATGGCTACTTTGAAGCCAAAAAGCCATCGACAATAAGTCCGTTTTAGTTTAGTTTGCATTTCTTCAAAATGTACCATCGCTTTTGAATCTTGTGAACGTTGAGATTACTGTGAAGTACGCAAGTCATGTGACATTCCGCATTTATTAGCGTGGATAGTTTAACAGCTACTTTCTAGTGGGCAAATAATTCAGTTCTAGATTTCGCTATTTTGAAAGTGAATTTTCTACAAGCATCACGATGTCAGACAGCAAAGAACTTTGCACGCAGTTTAACGAAATTTAAAGACCTACAAGTAGTATGGAGAACTAACACTAGTACAACAAAAGTGTTGTAATTTAGTCGAATTAAATCTGGCAATGCTGAGAGATTAAGAAACGATACTCAGTCGACTAGTTATTCGAGTAGAAAATCGCCGAGAAGATTATTTACTACAATATGTAATCTGGCTTGTGCTGACTGCAATTTAAACATTTTAGACCAGAGGCGTTTCGTTTATTTTCAAAGCATGTTCTGTTGTCTAAGTGGTCCAAAGCTTTGTACAATTTTTAGTATAAACAGTTTAAACTGTACACGTTACGCCTATGTCAAATTGATATTCAGTCTACTCACGGTGTCGTGTTCTTCACATCTCACTTTTCTCCGGAAGAAACTACACAAAAAGGGAAAAGTGACGTACACAACCATAGAACAAGACCGGAACCAACAAACTCCAGCCGACAAGACGGAGGAACAGCAGTGAGGGGTAAAGGAGAGACCACACCGTGAGCAGACAATTAGTTTAAAGATACGAAGGCCAAACGTGTACAAGTCGGATTACCTCTCAATTTTAACAACTGCTGCGGAAGATTCCACACAACAGAAAATTTGTATTAGCAATGCAAAGGAAAACATTTGACAATGTAGATTAAATGTTACCTAGTGTTAAGACATTTCTATTGTCTCCTTTTAAGGAAATTAAGTTTTCAATATTTCTTCACACACAATACACTTTTTAAATCTGGCGGTACAGGAGAATGTAACATTTGAGGGGTATATTGTTTAATGAGGTACGAAACTAGTGGGAATTGGCCGTACTTTATTGAAAGAATACATTGGTAAGATTCTTAGACGTCACCAGATTAATGTAGGATTCTAGGAATGTTTAAGATGCATACTGCACAGGGAGAAGGGAACGAGTGTAGTTATGGAGTGGAGTATATACGAAATTAAATCTTGTAAGTTTACTGTTGCAGCAATGTGTGATTTTGGAGCACAAAACCTGATCACGAAAGAACTGCAAATATAAATAGCCAAGTTCATTAAGTTTTGTATTAACGTCTTTCGAAACTAATTTGCCATGCTTAATTAAGTCTGATGCGACGTTTAAAGCGCCTCGAGTTCAGCTTCTTGAGTTATCTTTACTACCATAGCTTCACGCGACGCTGTTTTCATGCGACACTTGACAAAGCCCCTGCTTAACCTTGCCATACCGGCGCTATTGACTCTGCAGTTCAGATTCAATGTCTACTATTACTGACAGTACGCGGCGAAGTATCTGCACCTAAGCTGTAATACCCGAAATCGTTTAAGTGTTTCACATTGACTATCAGAAAACTGTTCCTAGCATCTAGCGAGGAAGGTCATTAAGACCCATGGACGCAGTAGGTAAGGTCAAACATGTTTCCTCCCTCGAAGGTAGTTTAACCTTCGACTTCAGCAAACCTTAAGGATGTTTCAGTCGTATGAGTTTCCCGTAGTTTTTAACAACTATGAAGCGACAAGGTTGCACCGCGCCTCAGGGTTGATATTTACATACTTCGCTAGTCATCGTACGATGTGTGGCGGAGGTTATCTCGTACCCCTAGTTATTTGCCTTTCCTGTTCCACTCCCGAATAGAGCGAGGAAGAAACTATTGCTGACTTATCTATGTAAGAGTCCTCTTTGCGTTCCTTACACGATGTATACATTGGCGGACCGAGTATCTTTCTGCAGTCACCTTAAAATTCTGGCCCTCTGAACTTTCTTCCTCACAAAGAACGTTCTCTAGGGATTCCATTTTAGCTCCCGTAAACAAATCCGTATCACCTGTTTATCAGACCTATCAGTAAGAATATCTCAGCCGGCCTCTGAACTGTCTTCCTTTAAGCCGATGCGTTTAAAATGCCAAAAACTTTAGCCGTAGTTAAGTATGCGTCGCTTTAGTGTTTTGTACTATGTTTTACAGATGAACCAAATCTTCCAAAAGTTTTCCCAATAAACCTATGTTTACCACACACTTTCCAAGAACTGTCCTTGCAAACTCTTCATTTCGCATCACTGCATTTAACGCCTAGATATTTGCTCGACCCGTCTGTCAAGCAGCACACATTGATTTCTATCATCACGGGAGTTTTGTATTTGTCTGGATCAATTTTTTTTTTACGTTTAAATTGCTATTCCTCACATAAAATGTTTAGAGGTTCTACTCAACGACGGCACCTTTGATACAGCATCAGGAGACCAGCAGACTGCTACTGTATCAGGTCATTCTATCTATATGAAAGTAATCGCGATCTCATTTCCCTCGATGCTGCTAACGATAGCCTTGCTTATGATCAACACTGTCGAGAAGAAAATACTGGGTTCCGTTAACAAGTCTTCGAGCCACTCACGTGGGAATGTTATGCCTTATGCTACTACTCTCGTTCGCAGTCTGCAGTGCAACACCCTACCAAACACTCTGGATATAGATGAATATGCTGTCTGCATGTTACCTATTGCTCTTAAGTGAGGAAAGGGTGATCTACATCTAGATGGGATACTCTGCAAATGACATTTAAGTGCCTGGCAGAGGGCTCATCGAACCACGGTTATAGTATATCTCCCATTCCATTCTCTAATAGCGCGCGGGAAGAAAGAACAGCTGAATGTTCGAGCTCTGATTTCTCGTATTTTATTGTGATGATCATTTCTATGTAAGTGGGAGTGGGAAGTGATCAGTTGGCAACGAACGATTCTTTGTCAAATCGTTACGATGCTTTGTCAGAAGCTTTTCAGTAAAGTTTACGTTCGAACTTTAAGTATTGTGCAAGGAAATTATTAGGGCAAATCAAGTGTAAACTGCCTTAATGTTATTACGACAAACGCGTATTTCGTAACGACATTCAGGTTGTTTCAGTTGATCTTGCTATGCATATATCGAGGGTGTTGCCCGTCAAGCGTTTTGACTATGCTTTGTTTTATTCGATTAATATTGTTTTTACTTTGAATAAAATTGTCTAACTTCGCAGTAATCCCTCGCTGGTTTGTCAATGAAGTTTTCGAAAGAAGAGACCATACTTAGAAGTTATATAAGTTTTATTCGAAGTAAAATACAAAATTAATCCGATGAAATCTAGGACCATACGCAAAAAGAGCTTGACTAGCTATCGAGATATGGATGCAAAGCACAACTGACAACGTCGCCGAAATACACGCTTATCGCAACATTACGTTATAGAGCAGCGTTTAGAGTTTATTTGCAAAATATCCATTACAAGCCCTAACGCTGCAAGCTCTTACGACAAAAACAATGATACAAGTCTAATTTTAAGGGTCCGCTCTTGCCTCAGAACGTCATCCGCACTTTTTCACGGTCGCTTGCTTGGTACCGTGCACCGGAAAAGATTCCAGACAAATCCAGGCTAAGTACGAGACCGAGACCGTAGATAACTTGGCACAACCTACTTTATTCCATCCAGGCGTTGGGACGTTTAAGGTCCCAGCTGCTCCTACAGCAGTGATGCGAATCGCTTTGTCTCCCATTCTTGAGTGTGATGGCCAAGCGGCGGAATGTGTGTGCGCGATCAGCACTTCCCTGAAGCTGAGGCCGTAGCATTGAGTCAGCGGCAGTGATTCCGTTCACACGTTTTAGTGAAGGTGTGGCATTCTTCCCAGTGACCTGGCCAAGGCCTTGGCACGCCGCCGACGGCAGACCACCGGCCACAATAAGCCACCATAATAAGACGCACCTACATCTGCCTCGACCAAACACTTGCCTCCGCAGGCACGGAACCCGGATCTTAGCCTTTCCTCCCGCGTTCTGCCAGTCACCTATCTGACCTGTTCTCACGATCCTCGACGCAGCTATCCCTCCCAGCAGTTCTCTCCGTTGTCGAAACATCTTCCGCTTAGCTATTTCAACATTAAACCCATTCTCTAACGAGTTCACTAGCTATCTAACTTCAGTAACGGTTGCCGCAAAACACTTTACTATGTGATAAAATTAAATTTCAATGAGTATCCTTATGTTAATTGGACAAGTGCTTTTCATTATATATATTCAATAAAAATTTCCACTTTCGTTACGCTCCCTCATGCTCACCATATTCCCACCTTTCCGGTAATTCAGTGAAGTTAATTGGAACCTATGATATAGGTCGCAAGTTTGTGCGTTTTTAATTGGCAACCTGTTTCAGTCCTATAGGACCATCTTCAGGCCTGTGGCATTTTGTTCGTGGACGGTGGCCGGAGCAGGTGTAAAAATGTAAAGTACACCGCTCCCAAAAAATGCTTTCCAAAAACTATAATCAAGGGCCTAGGGACTGAACTTACTGGTTATTAAGTGTAAAACGTTCAAAGCAGATGGGAAAGGAGATTAGAGATACAGAATCTAAGTCCTGAAGAGTTTCAGAGGTATCAGGCAGCGACAAACTGGGAAAGCAGGGAAGACTGGGAAGGTTTACGAAATGAAGTAGATGAAGTAGAAAAATAAGCGTAGTAGAATGTGTCACAGGAGATACGAAACTTAATTCAATGAAATTTAACATTTTCTCTTTTCATCAATTAAGTTGCTAGAACTGTTGTACAAATTATTAGAAAATGGGTGCCCGAGCAAAATTGTTAAGCAGGAATAGCTTCAGTTTGTGAATGAATGTAAGTAGAGCGAATATGGATAACATCTACAGGAAAATAAAAGCTACATGAATTTTACGAGCTCCGACGGAAAGCCAGTACTAAGAAAAGGAAAGCTGAAAAGTGGATGTAATACGTAGAGGACATATGCCACGGAAATTAACAAGCCAGTAGTGTATAAGGGAGAAGATTGAGCTATAGGAGACACGATGCCAGACAAGACCGAGCACTAAGAGACTAAACAAGACCCTTTATACCGCTGGGAGAGCCAGCCATGAAACCGTGCCTCTTTGGCAATACTGCAAAACCACCGGTTTAATAAGACCGGTTAGCGAATTGCTATCAATATTTTCGGAATAGAGAAAAAAATAGAAGGCGACGGCAGGGAAGATCTATTTGTATTTCGGATGAATGAAAGAACATACGCTTATAAAACAGACGCGGAGGCTTCTTTTACAACAGTAACTTACAAAGATATTACTCTACATACGTGATGTTAACGTCGCATAAAGACGAAGACGGCCATACGATCCAAACAAGCCGCTCGGTGAAACCTTATAACATGACATGTTACCGTTTAGTTTAACAGCAATGAGCGTGGATTGATCACTTATTTCCTGGTGGTGGTGGCCGTTTTTAGACCACGACAACGTAATGAGACGAGGTCGTTTTACATCCTAGCAACCTAATACATAAAAACCCGCAAAGCTCCGCAGTTTACGCCGCAGTGGACGAAAGGCTCCATACAGGCAACAGTATATGAACTACCTCCCCAAATACGTCTTGACTCACAATTACATTTATTGAACCGATAGTAACATTGTGTGCCGGAATCGGCACTCAAACCTGGGACCTTTGCCTTTCGCGGGTAAGCACTGTACAACTGAGCTATCCCGACACGACTTGTTGAGGGGACTAAACAGCTAGGTCATCAGTCCCCGGGACTCCGTGTCTTCCCAACTTCTGCCAGTACCTCACCGACTATCAAAACTTCAGAAGTTCTCCTGCGAACCTTGCAAGGAGAACTGAAGTTTGGAAAGTAGGAGGCAAGGTACTGGCAGAAGTGAGGACGGACCGTGAGTCGTGTCGGGATAACTCAGTGGCAGAGCGCTTGCACGCTAAGGATAGAGGTCCCAGGTTTGAGTCCCGGTTCCGGCACAGATTTTTAATCTGCCAGGAAGTTTCACTCTGCAGTGGAATGTGCGCTGATATGAAAGTTATTCTGGAATAGTACCTAAGTTTTGGTTATGAGCTCATTTAAGTAGAATTTAGATTTGATTAATTTTTAGCCAATTTAGCAAACTAAAGAAACAATGTTATCTCCGCATTCACTCTTGCAATAGCTTTTAATTCACATGGTCTTGGAACAAGGTCTGGAATTGAACAAATGGCTCATAGGTGACTGGTATATACCACTCGTGCATTCGCTCGAGACGTCTTCCCTACATTATGGAATTACGGGTTGTTTTAACAGTGTCGTATGATCATTACTCAAACTTTTCCCCCCTTTTCATACTGTTTACGTTCCGAGGTATTCCAGGTAGTTTGTATTATGCAAGCGGCAGCTTCTCGTCCTCGAACTATGGAATGTGAAGTACCTTCTATTTGTAATTCCTTACTGATAATCATCAATACGTAGTGTGTGTTTACGACAAATGTTCACCGCGTATATTACCATCTAATTTTTCTTTAAGGCTTTTGAGTTATTCTAAACCATTGTCGAGAAATTCTGTTTACCTGCCTGCGTGCACGTTCCACGCCCGGTTTGCAACTAAAGACCAGGGCAGACGGTGGCAGACACCAGGCCGCACAAACGACAATTTAATGTTAACCACTACACGAACTTTTCCTCCAGTATGCTTTCTAAATTAATAATTTTTCTTAATTTATCAGCGCCGGAAACTAGCTGAATTTTCCGACGAAGACAAAATTTATGGGCCCTTGTACGAGATTCTCTTTTACAATGCAACCTGAAGGAACATATCCTCTTTACCACTTAATGGTTCACAGGAAGTAATACCAATTGCGGTGTGTTTAACATCGCAACCTACTCTTCAACGTGTAACCTTAAAAATTCCTCTCCGGGTTATTTTAAAATTTTGGATCCAGCATGTCAACTACTATGATTGAAAATCTTAGGTTATTAGTACTGCCCACACTATTTGCGAGGGGAAAGGACTGAAGACCAATTTCTACAGATTTGGTCCACTTTGTACTACATCCGCAAACCGTTCTTTAAGTCTGCACAAGACACTTTCCGATTTACGAAACAGTACTGGTTACCGTGCATTTAACGTTTTAGTTTCAACACGACAGACTAGCACATTTCAGTGTTAAAACACGAGAACTGGTAATAGCAGGCTACTGAGTATTTGATGTCATGAACATACGTTACTCATCGTTGTAATCGTTATATATGTTCGCCAATTTAACAGAGAGGTACTGAAATGACACTGGGCACATGGACATTGAGTTTTAGTCTATATGGCAAGTACTTTAGGGATGTATTTCCTAGTCCGAATGTTTTCGCGTGTGTAACTGGCGAGCTATGCACGCATGCAGCTAGTGCTCGTCACGCTGCTTTCAACGTTTTGCTCGAGTCTGCAAGATAGTCCGCTAAATGCTTTGCTCAAGGTGTTCCAAGTGAAAAATATTTCATCATCAGATAAGCTATTACACGCGCTAGCTAAATTACATCTAATATGCCTATATTTTATCTTCACGGCTTCTACGATCGTTCCGCTGCTATTTTAAAGACAGCATCTTTACTTTCCAACCCATTGAATTCCTCTATTTACCCAAGGTTTCAGCACGGAACTTGAGGGATTTTCCACGTTCCCGTTTCTCCATTTGGAAGTTAGTACAGCAAACTATAGAAGGTAAATACGGCTTTACTAATAGCCACATTCTGACATGTGTAGGGAAACTTTCACTAGCCGTGGTTTTAGAATGACCAGTTTCTACATACCTTACGCCATTTGATTTATGGTGTCTAAGTGTTGACGAATCTGTGGTCATTTTATTATTACATATCATGGACTGCTACCCTCATTAGGAAACGAGTAGTGGCACAGAACGAGTGCAAGACCGCAGTGGATTTGACGGTGTTATTACATCATTGTTGGCGGCAGATGGGCCATTAGGTGAGGTATTATAACAGTGAGGTAAGTTGAGTTACATCGCAGCTCTAAAACCGTTAGTTTTAGAAGCCTGGCCACGTTTCTGCTCTCTTCATTCATAGAGTCTCATGTTTGAAAGGAACGCTTATTGCAAGCAAAAACTTCATTCTTTAATATGTACCACTCCCCACCGCTTACCGTGTATTTTTTTGAAACCCTAATACAGTGCATGGCTAAGGGTTCTTGCGACTTTCAGTCCTTCACTTTTCCGCTAACATACGGCGGTTGGGGAGGGGGGGGGGCTACTACACTCCTTAGAGCCAATTTATATTTTCTCGTTATCTGGAAAGATCTTCTGTCAGCAAAATCTTCCTGCCGCCATTCGCAAATGCGATTTTTCTAAAAACTTTTTGCGACGAATGTTTCGTCGAGACATTCCGATTGGAGTATTAAGCGTACATTTTCCCCCAATTTGGACCAAGCTGCGATTTTTACCAATTTGTTAACCGTTTTACAACTGAAGACTTGCCAACAACTTACAGTGTTATTAACAAGCAGACGAAGCTTAGGTATTTAAGAAATGAACTGTTTTATCAATTTTTGCACTCTTGACTAACTTGAAAACTACTACTAACATTGTTCTAGGCCGCCTGTGCTCCAAAACGTAACACACTAAAGGAATCGTCAGAATCGGGCGAAATTTTGAGGGCGTTCATGTGACTCTTAGAGATTACAATTATTACAGGTACACGTCACGGGCACCTGTAGTACAATCTGCAAGAGCTACGTAAGGGAACAGACTGCTGCATTGACGTATTGTTATTTTGTGCTGTTAAACGGAAGCAACTTAAGTATGCCCCATAAAAGACAGCGGGCGTATCTAGCGATCGAGGGAGACTCGTTACAGCGATTGTTTATTAAGAGAAATCTACGATCCTATCCGACGTAAGCCACTAACGAACCAACGTCAACGATCCAACCCGCTATGCATCACTACATGCAATTACATGCATCTTGTGCGCATGGCAGTGATGGCTAGCTGTGCCCCATAACGAACAGAATGAACAAATTCTGTCTATTGCGGAACACGCTGTCTGCACGCGCACCCTTTGTGTGCGGAATGTACTCGCATACCCAAGATTAGCACTTTGAGGACAGTTCGAACATCTAGGCAATGTTAGAGCATAAATTCAGATATCTGAAGTCGCGGGAGAGAATGTCACCGAAATGGAAATGTTTCTTAGAAATACTTTTAGATTTTATTTAGAGCTGAAAGCTATTAATGCCGATTACCAGCGCAGTCCATTTTAAATATCCGCGCCACGATTCCAGACGTGCACAGTTTTCATCCTACGTCTGGAGAAACCGTGGATCATGTATCTGATAATTGCAGTCATTCTGATAGTATGTTTAACATGGCACTGCTTCTTAACCCTTAACAGGATTGGCTTAACGTACGCCAGTTCTCTTTTGTGGGAACGAAATTTCAGCCTAAATTTTTTTCATTATCAATTCAGATATTTTTAAAATTAGTGCAATGACATTCGGAATTGTCCTGAAATTCCAAGTTTGACTTGAGCTGGATTAAGATCTCTAATCTCCATTAGACAAAAGTACGCGAAAGTTTCTGCTTAGATTCTCCATTTTCGAATTCTGAAATAATTTTTTTTTTTTTTTTTTTTTTTTTTTTTACATGTGCCACTGTTAAATTACGTCTATTAACTTATAATTGTGTTACAATGTCACGTTTAGTCTGTCACCAGGTATATATCAATGCCAAAAATGTTGCATTTTAAAATATTCCAATTTTTTACATCTTTACTATCAACAGGCATCTTCCCAAATGTCTTCATTTACTTCCATGAAGCGGGTTAAGTGAATGTCACCTGCAATCTTAACGATTTCAACGTTCAGCATCGTTGAGTCAGCGTGACTACTACCAGCTGAGGTTTTTTTTACTTCTAAAATCACTAAAATTTCGTCACCAGGTACAGTCAACACGAGAAGCCAAAGTCGTTAGCTGAAGTACTGTACTTCAGAAGCAAGTTACCTAAATCTAGAAACCTATTACGTGATATAACTTAGGCTGAAAACTGCCAACAGGAGTTAATGACGGAGTTTGTATCCTATAATGTACGCTTCAGAAATACCTTTATGTTCAACATCATTTGGGTTTTGTTCTATAAGAGAAAACCCCCTTTAATACAGCAAAGCATTATTTGCATTCGCATTGATGAATCTTATTTCATACTAGCTTAAACCCGCGGCTCCGCTCGCGTGTTGGTTGGTTGATAGATTTCTTTTAAAGAGATGTATTAAAAGAAATTTTTTTTACTGCTTTATTCTTGTATTTTCTTATTCGTATGCTTATCCTTACAGAGAAAGAGCTGAAGACATTGTAGCACGCATAGACCAAAGATATGGTCTATGGCATAACGTTTCGCTCTATGTAACCTTGCTATAGAGTCGCAAACGTCATCGCTAGCCTTCAGTCCAAATTTTTTAATAATTTGACTACTTAACCACCATATATTCCACCGCCTCATAGCTATCGGCATGAAACTGCTATGGTGTACAAAGGGAGACTTCCGACAACAATTACACACAGACCATTCGTTTGCGTTCTGTAGTTTTCGCTGCAGATAAATATTAACACACACACACACACACACACACACACACACACACACACACACACACACACACACGTAGAATTTTATATATACCGATAATTTTCCATCCCAATATACTCCACCCTTTTATCATTATCAAACCAAGCAACAATGCAACCAATAAAACCATTTCCAAAGAATTTTCAAAGAGTAATTATTGTTCCGAATTTCTCGTTTTATTCTTCAAATTACTAAATAGCTAACATCACTATAAAACCGTGCCTAAAACCTTCCTCAGGTATAAATTAGTAACTGTACAAATATACTAAGTCTGCGTCTTGTCGTTCTGACGTGATAAGCGTACACCGAACAGACATTCACATTTATAGATTTAAATAATGTCCGAGGTATTAATTGAATTCTCCGTCGGTACTTAACATGATAGTATTAAGGAAAGGAAAAAATTCCTGATCTGCAATATTATTTGGCTACAAACCATCTTTCGGCTTAGGCCATCAGGTATCAACTGAATGTCCTAAATATTTTTCAGCTAAGCCACTTAAAGATATTCGACGATACAAATTCAGATGTTCAAGAAAATGATATTTATGGTATAGAATTACTCTTAGTAATAAAAATATTTAACATTCCTTTAATATATAAGGAGGTTGATACATGCTGTGGTTCTAAGCTTTAATATCGTTGGAAGCAGGGTGGAGGAAAATTTGGTAGTTACACTGCTAAACAGTATTTAAATGTTAACACCTGATATATTTAACAACTTTTATTCTAGTAGAGAGGAGAAGGGAAAGTTTGGTCATTTGATACTATAATGGCATCCTCTGCCATATGGTTGTTTCTAGTATTACCAAACGCGTCATCTTCCTGCTTTTCTTCAGATAGTTTAAGGTGTCACAGTCTACACTTTAAGTGTAATTTTCTTTGATCAGATGTTCGGCAAATGAATTTTTTTAATCTCCAGCTTCTCATGTTCTGGTAATCTATCTACAGACCTGCCAGATCGACAAATACTTTTTCAACAACGTCTGCATGTTGTCATACTCCACTGTGCCAAGGTTTGAATTTTGTCTTTGTATAAATATTTTGAAATTTAGTTCATGTGAAAGTGCAGGTCTAATTTCGAGATTCTACCTTTTTAGCAAGGCGATCAAAATAAGATGACTAGTTTTTCTGACTAATGGAGACGTGATGTGTAGAAAATGCTTTTTCCTTGGAGGCATGTACTGTCTAAAGCTCAACACACCGCGCTATGCTGTAGGTAGCGGTGTAGTGTTATCTAAATTCCGAGAAAATTGAGAATTTCAGGGAGTACTACTACTAGCAGCTACGTATTGATGGAAAGTTACGCTATGGCTCGAGTGATATTGCGATTATGTTTGTTATCTGCCGGCTGATTTCTGTGAATTTTCTGGTTTGAATGGCTGCAATTTCACTACTTTTTCCTTTTACACAAATATTTTAAGGTTTCAATCGTCCCGAAAGCAAACGAGAAGCTCAAAGATTTTAAATTAAGTAGAATTTTAACTAATGTTTCCTGTACGAAAGATTAAAACACGCATGAAATTGCAGGCAGGGCGACGATATTTTAGGCGTTCCATTGGACTGTAGTTGCTAAAACTTCACCTTCAGTTAAAGGTTTTCTGTATGGCGGAACATTGACGTTAAGGAAGACAGGAGGCTTTTGAAACGTGGACATAGAGGATGGAAAGACGAAGTTGGATAGATAGTCTGAAGCCATTAAGAGGTAGGTACTGCAGGCAGTGGGAGAGCAATGAATCACTGGATGTACAAAAAGAGAAAAGGAAAATGGATTGGGTACGTATTAAGAGGGGTGGTGTCAACAGACTGAGGCCTATGTGGCATGGAAGACAAGGCGAGGGCTGAAGAAAATGTTTCAAGCTTTGTGAAGGTAAGGGACCAAATTGATGAGGGCCTTTGTTCCTCGACACTCAAAGCCATGGTAAGGACAACTCCTTACTCTGGAGTAACCACCGACGGGGGGGACCGCGTTATCTGTAGCATGGCGCATAACCCTTTCATTCCCAGTGTTGTTCCTGGACAACATTAAAACTTTATACCGTATTTTGTGCAACAATCCTTTAAGTTCCATTATTGTTTATGAATAACATTGTACGACATTTTGCCGCTTGGTACGGCGTGTAGTCACTTCTGATGTCAACTTTGAGGTTCTGTTGCCGTCTGTACGTGGCTGAGTGTGATTTCCAGCACTAAGTTGTCCTGTCTTTGGTTATGTGGCAAAGATTATTCAAGCATTGATCTGGCAATTTTATTTATGAACAAAATAACGTATTTAGTAATGAAATACGTGACAATTAGATCAAAAATTTTAGAACATTTATGTTTACTGCACTGTTAATACAGAGAACACTCAATTTTAATTTTTGCAAAAGTGAATTCATAATGTGGGAATGAAAGGGTTAACACTGCGGTGCGAGGGAAGACACTTCAGATCCTTTATGTTTGTATGTACAAATTTTAGAGAGTTGAAAATGGAGACGCCAAGTACGCGCCATTGTAGCAGAAACTGGTGTGATTATTAAACTGTCGCATTACAGTCCTTTTATTGCTAACTTACCTCTGATGTCTATCGAAACTTAACAGTAACAATGCAATTTCCAGATGTATGTTGTCTTACATTCTACCACCTAATGTAGGGGGCTCACTTCCTTTCACCATGCTAATGGTGAATTTTAGCGATGACAATGTTGAATAGCCGCTTATACTGATTACCTGACTTTTTAGTAATTTCTCTAAGTTTCTGGAGTCTACGAACGAAATTCCCTTTTCCGCAGCTTTGAGGTCTCTCCTTGGGCGCCTTCAATGATGCTGTCAAAAGTACAAGTCAAAAGCGAAGTTGTGACTAAGTTTATTGCAAGGGTTGGCCACGTAAGTATCTGCAATATGGCAACAGCTTTGTCTACCAAAGAAGCCGGGTAATCGAGCTGATAATACGTACCGTGCAGTCACTTCAATTTACTTCCTAGCAAATAATCTTATAACTGCATTTCTAACTAATCGCTACCGGTTCTACATGATGTAGCAAAAGTGTATATCCGTTCTATTACGGAAATTGACGTAGTTTTAAGAACAGGTTTTATACCCCCGTAGAGACTACTTGCAGTTTAAAAATTGAACTGTATCAGAGGTGTTTAGATATTTTATTTTACTCACCTTCCTTTACGAAAGACATCACTGCCTAATACACGGCAACTTTTCTACTCCGGCTGCTGCTATGAAGGCTTAAGGCCACAGTCTTCTACGACGAAAAAAATAAAACGGATAAAAGTAATTTTGTCAGTGTTTAAGATTGCCTATTTCTAAACCCTCTTCGCACGTGGAGACTAAGTGCTGCCTTAAACACGTCTTACACCTACAGTAGTTGCGTTCGTATTTTTTGAAATAGCTATTCCAACGATCCGCTGAAGCTTAAGCTGTTTGCTGTGGGTTTTGAATCAAAGTAGTGGCCCTACTCATTGCAGTTGATGAACCTTACCTTCCTTGGCATTTTGCTTGTTGTTGTTCTGCGCCCACTTCAGGAGCGCGGAGTTCCTCATCATCATAGGTACGCCCCCGCACACCGACACTGAAACAATGGAAATTCGATTGTAAGAAAGAGAGGTGCAGAAAAGTACAAGACTTCAAAATCTATGTAATGCTGCTGGCATCTCTTCATTAAAGTTTTGACGCGTTTCTGAACACCCGTTTACGGGCATCTGCGGCAATTTTCATTGAGTAATCGCAATTACGGTCTGCCGTGTTTCGAAGTTTATATGGGATGTCATCGCGTACCCTTAATACTAACAGGGTATTATACACAGAACTTAACAGGGAGTAGCAAGGTCTGTACAACTATTATGGATACTTTACCAACGGTGTGCAGAAACCGTTTGACAATTATGAATCACACAAGCAAGAAGAAATTTACGTTTGTTACCTCCGGGAACACTCAAAAACGCTGCACTACAGCACATTCGTGAAGTTAAAGGGAGGAAGGATATTTGGGGCGTAATGCGCAGTGTGCATCCGTAGTCCGGAGGTTCGTGAATCTGACGCGCAAAAAACTGTTGTAGAGATAATACTGAAGCGTTTCCTGAAGACAAGAGTGCAGACCAGCACGAAGCTACGCCAGCTGCGCAACAGCCACAGTTTTTACACACCCCGCTCCACTATGTGCTGGACCTTGACATTAAGTCGTTATTTCATGCAGTGTAGGGTCATTAATACCAGCAAATTTCACCGACGTTAACACTTTATAGTTCCATTTTATGGCATCGTGTCGAACAAAAGGAGTAACTTTATATTTGCCTTATGTGCCATAGACGTAGAGAACATCCGTCGTAGTCAGAATAACATACCTGGACCTGCTGTACGGTGGGGCGAACCGTGACACCGTGATGTGTACCACTAGTGTGTGACAATTTTAAATTTTAAAATTGATGCAAAAAGCTTGTATTCCGAAAATTGCCAAGAGGAAGGCGAGTAGTTTAACTCGTCAAATCTTTTGTGCTACTAGACTTTACGATATGCAACGCATTAAGGTCAGAACCTCTAACATTTCTTGTTTAAAAAATTAGTACCAGACGATTCGTTAACTATTTCAACCATATGCCAACACTTATGAAATAGCGACTGAAGCCATGAACTCCCACAAATTACAAATATCAGCTTCCGATTGTTTAATAGTTCTGTTCTCTCAGATACTGCTGCTTTAGTTGCATCTCAGTGAAAAGGCACTGTACCTCACCTGCCAATCTTTAATCCGGAATTGGACCTATGCTTTTTCCATCCTCTGTTTTACCACGCTCACTTTTTCCTGCATTCTTTAATGATTGTGGAACACATACTTCTAACATTGTTAACTACCTGTAGGAGTTTGATTGACCCATACTCTATACGGATTCAGATATACTTTGTGAATCACGGGTAGCTTAATTGAATTTGAGTGCTATCTATAATGGATCCCAGTTGGATACTGTCACGAGCTTCTAAAACTCTACAAGTAGGTGCTAATGCAATTGTGTGCTTATTGAATACCCAGCTTCTGACATTGTACTCTATTTCCTGTTAGTAAGAACCGTTAATATTAACGGAATGTCATCGTGTAAAACAGAAGTGTTATCTGGCGTTGCGCAGAGTAGTTTTCTAGGGGGGGTCCCCTGTCCCTTTGTGAAATATTTAAGAGAATTTCAGCAGGGTTCCTTTACTGTTTGCTGTCGTTGCTGTCTTTTATTGTTTAGTAAATTCACCGGCAGATCAAGAGCAGCTGCAAAATGCTTTAGGTGAGATGCCAGCACCGCGCAAAAATTTTAAATTGACCCTAAATAATGGAAAGTCATCCATATGAGCACTAAAATCCATTTAATTTTACACGAAAGTCAATGGAAGCAGTAAATTTAACTACATACCACTTTCAATTCGTTTGCCTTCCCACGATATTTTTGGTGTTCTGCAGAAATGCAGACTGAAAAGAACACTTAGAAGACAAGCCGTTCTCTAAGAAAGTGCCTCCACTACCCGCCTGCTATTTCGGAGTATTGTTACGGTGAGATCTTCACCAGGTGAGTCGACTGAAGTTCAGAGAATGGCAGCTCTGTATTATAATGATACGGGAAAGTGTCGCGGAAATGGGCACGATTTGAAATAGAAATTAAAGGCTTTTTCATTGCGGCGAGATGTTGAAGACAAATTTGAAATTTCGCAAATCCGAGTGCTAAATATTGTAAGTATCCATCTTCGAACGAAGGAAAGTAAGGAAGTAAGGAAGTAAGGAAATCAACGTCCCTTCGACAGTGTTATTAAAGTTTGCGCTTTTTCCCCTTTTTGTAAGGATGTGAAAGGAAATCGGCCGTGTCTTTTTAAAGGAACAATCCCGGCATTTTCCTGACATGTCCTATCACGGGAAAAATCTGGATGGCCAGATGTGGATTTGCACCACCGTCATCCTGACGTTACTGACCGTTTGTTACTGTTGGGCCACCTCTCGGTGGCATCTTTTAGGGATTCACTATACCTGACCTTTTCATTACAAATTGAAAAATTTACTTTCCCGCGTGGTATTTGTGAATGGAACGGTAGTGAAATATATCTGTTCGGTGAATCCTGCCTGGTAATTCAATGTGATTTGAGAAGTTTGTAAATTAAGTTTCCCGGAATTTTATTACACTATGCTGAAGCCGAATTTAAGCTCTTTCCGCCCAAAATGTTATGGTGCTGAAAAAATTTACTGCATGCATGAATTATTTATCCAGGTGAGTGTGCTGCGTGGAAGTAATACGTCGTGGATGGCCGACGTTAGGTAAACATTTGGACTAAGTGCAAGAACGAAGCAGGAGATGGCGCTTGCTGTATTCATGCTAGCCTGCACAATTTATGTAATCGGTTCTATCCCATAGGTGGAACGATCTTTTACCCCGTCTTCAGGAGACAAATTAGCACTTTTGTCAGGCTACGAACGATATTACGTTGCGATCCGCATGAAGTCGGCCGGCTATTTTACGACATGCTCAGCCTATTAGTCGAGGTTAAGTACCCATCACTTTACCTATTCCATTTCACAACGGGACGTTTAAGTTACGAAACTTCCGTTTGTCACGATGGTATTTAATGTATCGCTAGGTTGAATTTCTGCGTTCCGTACGAGGAAATGCAACGGAAGCTTACATTCATTTTCAAATCTTGTGAGGCTATTGAAGGTTCGCTCGAACCCAACAGTGTTTACTACGCATGGTACCATTGGAGGCGGTTTGATTTTGCTTTCCTCAAGTCTGAGCTGACCGCGAAGCCACTCTCCGTCACTTATTGAAAATTTTAAGCGGCTTACCTCTAGCCTTTCCTTTACATTTTTATCTCACTTTACCACAGCTGCAGAACTCAACATTAAACGATGTTTAACTTTTCCGTATACAATGTTATTTAAAACTTGCTGTTAAGTAGAACTTAAAATCTGGTGTTTAAGCGAACTTTGTCATTAGTTGTCCGTGACTCGGCAAGGCTAACACTCGGGCCTATGCGGCAGGATTCAGGAGTCCTGGAGGGCGTCGACCCTTCATCGTATTCACCCGTTGGATTACTTTAATTACGTCGTCTGCAGGGATGGCAAGTCTGGATGTGACTCCTCCCTAATCTTAACCCCCTAAATCTTAACCACATCACGTCTGAGCTTTAAATGCCACAAAAATAGTGAAGTGTTAGGCGTATTCCTTTCACGGTGGAAAGACGTAGCACATTGTCACTGTTACTCTGACTATTTTCACAAACTGAAAATAAGTACACCCACTTAATCACAGCGCAAACGATCGTATGTGATTTACACGTTAATACACTATTGGCCATTAAAATTACACCAAGAAATGCAGATAAACGAGTATTCATTGGACAAATATACTAGAACTGACATGTGATTACATTTTCACGCAATTTGGGTGCACAGATCCTGAGAAATCAGTACCAACAACTACCTCTGGCCGTAATAACGGCTTTTATACGCCTGGGCATTGAGTTAAACAGCTTGGATGGCGTGTACAGGTACAGATGCCCATGCAGTCCAACAGGATACCACAGTTCAACAGTAGTGACTAGCGTATTGTGACGATCCAGTTGCTCGGCCACCATTGACCAAATGTTTTCAATTTGTGAGATCTGGAGAATATGCTGGCCAAGGCAGCAGTCAAATATTTTCCGTATCCAGAAAGCAACATGCAGTCGTCCATTATCCTGCTAAAATGTAGGATTTCGCAGGGATCGAATGAAGGGTAGAGCCACGGGTCACAGCACATCTGAAATGTAACGGCCACTGTTAAAGTGCCGTCAATGCGAACAAGAGGTGACCGAGAAGTAACCACTAGCACCCCATACCATCACGCCCGTATGACGAATACACGCTTCCAGTGCGCGTTCACCGCGATGTCGCCAAACACGGATGCGACCATGCTATAAACATAACCTGGATTCATCCGAAAAAAATTTGCCATTCGTGCACATAAGTTCGTCGTGCGTACACCATTGCAGACGCTCATGTCTGATGCAGCGTCAAGGTTAACCGCAGCCATGGTCTCCGAGCTGATAGTGCATGCTGCTGCAAACGTCTAACTTCTTGCAGATGGTTGTCTTGCAAACGTCCCGATCTGTTGACTCGGGGATAGAGACGTGGCTGCACGATCCGTTACAGCCATGCAGTTAAGATGCCCGTCATCTCTACTGCTAGTGATACGAGGCCATTGGGATCCAGCACAGCGTTCTGTATTGCCATCCTGAGCCACCGATTCCATATTCTGTCAGTCATTGGATCGCGACCAACGCGAGCAGCAGCGTTGCTGAACGATAAACCGTAATCGTTATGGGCTACAATCCGTCCTTGATCAAAGTCGTGAACGTGATGGTAAGCATCTCTCTTCACACGATAAATCAACATTTCACTAAACAACGCCGGTTAACTGCTGTTTGTATGAGATATCTGTTGGAATATTTCCTCAGGTCAGCAAGTTTCAGATGCCACCGGCACCAACCTTGTGTGAATTCTCTGAAAAGCTAGTCATTTGCATATCACAGCACCTTTCTGTGTTAAATTTCGCGTCTGTAGCACGTCTTCGTGGTGTAGCAATTTTAATAGCCAGGAGTGTAGCTTCAGCCACACTGTTGAGGACGGTATGGAATGAAACCTCTTCGTTGTCTAACTCATGTTAGCTGTTCACCAGTGGAATAAGGTATTTCACTTGTTCTTCTGACATCAATGTCGTTATCTGTGTCAAAGCGTATTATTAATACGATTCAGCATGAATTAAGTCTGTATACAATTTAACAAAAACCAGCACTTTTTCCTATATACAATGGGCATAGGTTAAGTGAAATTAAACAGTTATAATTTTTTTAGGTGTTAATGAGTAGTAAGCTGTCGTGGGAAGACTATCAGAAACTTCCGATACTAAATGCTACGTTATGTACCATTAGGCAAATTAGTGCAACACGATTCGCCTACTTATTTCCATTTCCTGATAGCTTTTTGTTTAATAAAATCACGTATGTACGGCGCAGAAACGGACGGTTCGAGCACTATGTGGTGTAAGCTCACGAATCTGTTTACGTTGTTAGTAGGCTGGGAATTTAACATTGGGCTCCATGCAGTTCTCTTTAATGTTTCTTGCTGTTAGTATTACCAAGCGTTAGCAACTTTCCCTTCATGGCCTTATCTGCATTTGGATCATGATCTCGACCCTCAGGCATAAATGGGTGCAATATTCTCCTGCATCGATTTAGTAAGCTGCAGCAGGAATTCAGAAATTTAAGTATTTCACGGACTTTCGAAGAGAAAAACAGTTTCCTCATGGCTAACTCAACGAGTAACTCGCTGAAATTTTAAAGATAGTAATACATAGTACAGGAGATTCGTGGATTTAATTATTTTACTTGTGTGGAAATGTTTTAAAATCTCATGTACTGACATTCAGTAGCCGTGGAGATGGTATCCTCAGTTGGGTCCTTCGAAATTAGACGCCATGTATTTTAATGCATCTTTTACACATTCCGTAGCAGGTAAGTTACCACAGAAGTGTCAGCTCCTGCTCTAACAACTGGAGCAGCCAAGTTATGTTGAAGAAAGGCGGTTTCACGACATTCAACTTCAAATTGACAATTCCATTAACCATTCTTATGTAGGTTTCATTGCTTTTCCCAGTTGCTTTTCCGCTGTGTGACGCGAGGGAAGGCACGTGTTTTGAGGCTCTGAACTCGTCCGAGATTGATCGGCAAACTTTAAGAAATATATCGGCATCTGGAAGACATTTAAACATATTTCCTTTTGTCACTAAAATCCTGTCTCATACTACGAATGACTAGCTTTAACAGAGGTGGTGGTAGCTACTGTACCACGAGGCGCCGACATGCAAATTTTTCAAGTATCAATGCACTTAAAATCCAAACGAATCATTACTGAACTACGGTTACTTTTCACGATTAGAAGAAAGCCCTAGCACAGCAATGGGACATTCGGTCTTATCCTCTTGGTTTCATATGCCCTCAAGCTAAGGCCCAAGGTGTCTTCAGGAAGCTTAAGTCGTTCTAACGTTTTCAGCTAACATTCGTTGCTCGTCTCGGACTAAGTATATGTTTGAAATCTGAAGACCACCGCAGTTATAAAATAATTTTTACCATACTTACTGTAATTAGTTAACTATGAGGCTAGTGCGAATGTGAAAATTTAACAGCACATGGTACGTTACGTAAAACTAAAACCATGGAAATCCCATGTGGGAACTTCTGTCACACTGAGTGCATAGCACTCAAGGTTATAATGCATGGATTGTATCTCATGACAAGTCAGTGCGTACCCTTACAGTTACGCTTCAAATAGACTTTACAATAATTCTACTTCAAATGTCTCGCGTATGGCGGAAAGAAGTTCACAGGTCTTTAATTTTAAAACCTATTTCACGATACAGGTGTCACTTCATTATTCAAACCAGTGATCGAACTATTTTAGGACTACAGTACCTAAAACCAAGTTCTGAGTCGTGGTTAAGACTTTAACGGCAATTCAGTGACTTTAGTGAGTGAAAAGCTTGTTTTCCCCCACAAATGACATTTCATCTTTAGTACCGGTTAATTGAGCCATTTATGAAGGATATATAAAGTACTATAGTGAATCCGCGGAGAACCAATTTAAGGACCATTCGTAATAAAGCGACGTTTATTACGACTTTACGACAAAACGCTTAATAGACTAAACCCTAGAATCAAACTGGCATCAAATCTGTATTTCTCACTTTTTTCCCCAAGTACTCTAGATTTATTACTACTTACGCGCACTGGCCACATTTTCAACCTTCGATTTTACTTCCATGCCTACAGAATACGGTCTATTAAACATTTTAAATAGGTTTTGGGATTAGTCCTTAAGCGTTACTTTAGTTTTCAGTTTCAGTACAGTAAACGGACATTTAAGTACGTCTTCATTGGTTACCATCGATAAAATTTATAGGACCTGCCAGTCAATGGTAAACCGAGCACCCTGCAACTCAGTAGAACTACTCCATGCTAGCAATCGCTGACGAACGTGGGGGGGGGGGGCGGTTTTTCGAATTTTTAATGAAGTGTACCTACATTAATCACAACAGGGGACGAACACTAAGAACGAGCTAACAAATAGAATGGTTGTAAATGCATTAAAATGTAGCAAATAGAACTAGCATCGGCACTTGTTAACATGCGAGAAAAATGTCTTAAGCAATTTATCTAGGAGCAGCTTAATCTGATAAAGGCTAGAGAAATTACTTTCTTGAGCAGCATACGAAGTTTCACTTTAGTTGGAACATTCTCCTTAGAGTGCAGTGGAAATTCAGACATTTTTAAAGTACTTCATGTATGCATTGACATACTGAGCAGTCCGAGCATTACGGCCACAGAACTAATAGCCAGTAAGCACAGTTAACAACTAAGCAATGAGGCCTTCCACTTTTCAGTTACTAGGGGAGAGGGGACTAAACTTTCACGTCACGTTAATCACATCCCAGGTGTTCCTGATCTCTATCAGACCTGGCGGGTTAGAGAGAGGGCCGAAGAATAACGTCAATTTAAATTTGCCAACGTTTTCTTCAAAACACTTCGCTTTTTGCCTTTTGACACGGGGTATTTTCTTTCAGAAAAATGAAACTGCCGTTGCAAACAAAGGCGTGTACGTTAGATGCAACTAGTTTACATTTAGTTACTCGTTGCCTGGTACGAGCTCTGCTGGACCCATGGGTGCCCACAATGTTCAGAGACCACCACCACCACGATGGTCATGCTATCATTGCAGTCCTACTCATATCGGTAGGAACTTTGCCACATGCACGAGTCGCCGACTGCAGACTGCCAGAGTTACGACGCAGTTTGTTTTGACACTGGCCAGCATTGAAGTCTGGTATTAGCTGCCTCTGCCTGGCCATCGGTGTCACGGGTTCCCTACTGTCCTGGTACGGCACACCAAGTTTAGACTCCCTTGCCGCTACCCCCTCCCTCCCAACACGCACAGTTCGAGAGTTTCAAACTCAAGACGGGAGTCCCACATTGGTAATCTTTTTCTGTCGTGACCAGTTACAAGGTACAATGTATAACAGTTATACGGCGGCAACACTAAAATTAACTGCTCTCAATCTCGTCGCTATTCCTGAATAACCATCTTGCCCTTTATACGACAGCCATTACATTATTATATATGTTTCGCAACTAAGTAGCTATTTGCTAGGAGGGTGCACCTTTTTAAGGTGTTTATCATACTGAAGATTCACGTAATGAGGTCCGTCTGAAAGAAATTACAGAATGTTTTCCTATGGTTAGGATCAAGTGTATAAAGTAGATACAAAATGTACAAATGTTTGTAAATCTTATGTGACTCAACTACGGGGTTATCAGTCCCTAAACTTACAAACTACTTATGAACTACTTACGAACTAGGACGGCACAAATATCCATGCCCGAGGGGGGATTCGAACCCCCGACCGTAGTGGCCGTCCTGACCGTGACTGGAGCGCCTCAGTCACCTCTATAAAGTAGATAGAGTTGTTCATGTCTACAGATAAAATTTATTGCTTGATCTAGACTAGTCCAGCCAAGTTCATTTTATAAAAATGAAATTGTGTGACCTCTGAAGTAATTTTTTGAATTTAATACTTTTAACTTAAAAATATCACTGGCAACCACTACAATGTACGTGTGTATTTTATACTGTATTTTCAGTACACCTGTATAGGTAGTACGGCCATCAAAAACATTTCAGGTAGAATACTTTCGCAGAAAACTGGTGATTATTTTACGCTTTTTAAGTTTCAAAGTTTACAAACATTTTAAAAATTCTGAATGAATCTACAGACGCCATGACGTGATAATAGGGACTTAGGTATGTTTATATTTTCCATAGGTATGGGTCCATGAACCTCATGTTGCGTCCTGCTTTTTGTTTTCTTATAAATACGGTACAGATGACCATCCTTGACAAGACACGACCTCCCTTTCGTTAATTCCATAGCGCACAATGTACAGAACAGAATTCGCGTACGAAAATGCACGTAGCAAAAAGCTATTTGCGACTACACTGAGAAATGACAACACTTGCAATGATGAGCGACTGGGCGAGACAGGCAGTGGGGAAGGCTGTTCGCAAACACCTTTTCCAGGAACAGGTTCTTCGGGACATCAAAGCTACCTGCGGCACCCTTGTAGGAAACCCCCACAAAGAAACCTCACGTAGCCTACCAATCTATGTTCCCTTCCCTCCTCTCCCCCTCCCTCTCTCCCCACCCCCTCTAATGAAGTGGCCTCCAAACCGTAGACGTTGGAAGTTTCTTTGAACCGTTTCGGCACTTTTACAAGGCACCACAAGCACTCTTCGAACACTCGCCAGGTCTTTTTCCAAGTGATTGTGCCTAGTCTCTCAGCCATTATCTACCAAAAGCGTAGATAATTTTTCTCTGGGCGCGGAGGGGGGGAATCATTTTTTAGTTCATTGTCATCAGTATCTGCAATGCCTGCAGCTTGACTGTCAAGCCAATTAAAGTTTTAAATCATTAGCGTCAGCGTCTGAAAAGCTGATAGTTTTTGGGGAATGGGTGGAGGCGGCAGCTGTTCCGTCCCTTTCCCTTCGCCTCCTACCTACCTTTTATCGAAGGATAAAAGTTTCGCCTTCCCAACTGCACACGAGCACCGCGCTTTTATGACTAGCAGTCACTCTTCAGCTGTTGATGCTATAAACCCGTTAAGGCAATATCTGTAGCAGTTAGATGGCCTATGTGCTGAAATGTCAGTGTAGAGACAACGCAACGCCTTGCAGTCGTCTATGGAACCAGGCTATTTCCCATCTGCGTTTGTATTTTTCTAGTTACCCTGTGAGAAAAATAAAGGGTTCAGAAATGCATCACGTCTATTTCCTTATGCAAACACTAGCGTTCAGAATGTACTTTTCCTAGAAGATACGGGCGTTACTGAGTGTCCTCATTTGTTACGTAACTCAGACGCTTTTATTTGCAAGTTTTATACTCTTCCCGGTCACGCAAGAGTGATGACTAGTTTCGTAGTTCATCAGTGATACGTCCCAATGGTCACAAGATCCATGACAACCTAATAGGCATTCTGTCAACAATTACTGCCCTTCTCTTATTTGCATTGAATTTTTATTTTAATAGTCTTCACAGTACATTTGATAATTTCTTTTAGCACTACGTTCAAGAGCTGGTCTCTTTCTGCCTGAACTGTTCACTGTCCGTGTTTGGACACTTCCAGAAGATGCTATGTAACTTCAGATTTACCAGATTCGCATTCCATAGGTCCTTATTACATCCCGTTATTTATCTTCTTTGACCATCTGCACTTCACTGCCTAAATGAGAACGTGTAGCTTCTTAACGTAAGTCACCAGATTTAATTTTTACTATATTACGCAGGCCTTTCGGAATAGTCTCTCTAAATATTCATGATATATAAACATAGCCATTGACCGTGACCTAAGATACACCGCTCGCAAGGACTTTTAGCCCGTCTCTCTCCACAAACAAACTTCAATTTTTCCTCATGTTCACCTCTAAAAATTGAAAATTCATTCAGAGCCTCTCCAATATCTTTGCTGTATATCTAGACAGAATGCCTCAGACATTAGGTATAAATATCACCTGTGCCTGACGTTATCGGCAGGACCGTTCCCAATGAAGTTCATTGCTGAAGTGCTATTACGCTGTTGGAGTCTCGGCAACGTTGCTATATATTTATATATAGAGGAACATGAGACGTAATTGAAGTCTTGTGGGGGGGGGGGGGGGGAGACAGTCCGCGCAGTCGTCGTAACCATTCTGTCGCGGTGGTTGAACTGATAGCCCTTGCCTAAGGTGATCTCGCTGCACAATTTTTTATTCACTGCGTATCTAATACAGCGATATTTTTCCATTTTTCCATTTAACTGCTTAGGTCTGTCACGATTACAATTCCATTATCGTAACTGCCTTTTCTTCCCCAGGAAGGAACTTTCCTGAATTCGTGCATTTTGTCTATTACACTGCTGCAATAACAGTGGGGTTAGACTACAAATTAGGCCCAGTTCAAACTACCTCTAGCCACACTTTACACAGAAATATTCCTGTTATGTAGTTTTTTTCCATGGTGTATCCTTAGCTTATCGAAATTTCGATCTGTAGATTCCTTTTACACAGCTGTTTTTCATACCAGGTAGTAACTTGGCAAACGGTAAAGCATTTAACAATCAGAATTATGCCGTTGCCTTAATCCGACTTTCGAACTGGCTAACCTACAGTTTCCATATATTCCGAATCACCGGAGGTGAAGTAATAAACGCTGTTATGACTAAACCGCTACCTTTGGATTCGTGGGTGGCACTACCACTGTGCTACCGATCGACACGAGAAATGCCCTGGACGAATAGAATTTCTTGTAAGTTCGGCATGCGAGCTATGCAATGAGTAATTTCGGGCTTACAGGAAATCTGGTATTTTTTTACAGGGGATTTTAGCTGTTTCTGTACGTTGAGTGGCCGTCAGTGGCTGGTGTAGGACGCGAGGAAGTAGAAAGGAGGCTGCGGCGTGGGAGCAGCGCAATTGCGCGCCAGATGGGCCTGATGAGCGGGAATTGTCGCCACCGCCCACGCCGCCGCGCCGCAGCCTAAACACCTGACCAGCCCGAACACCGCCACAACGACACTGCAACCTGACGACACCTTTTCCGAGCCCAAGTTATGAACCTACTAAATTACCTGTAACGATGTTGGAGGGAAGACCGCCTTACCCGCAGTCATTGGCTTTGTCATGTGACAGACATTCAGATATTTGCTCCACTACAGGATGCGCAGGTGTAAGAAGTAGGTATGTTGCCGTCTTCAGTCCGGAGAACAGTTTATGCAGATACACTTCCCTCCAATGCCAAACCATTAGTTTATTAGTGTCCTAGCAGTATATCCCTTCTTTTAGTGTAGGTATGTCAAATTCCCTTTCTCCCTAGTTCTGTTTAGTGCCTCCTTAGTTACTCCACCTACCCAACTAATGTTCAGTGTTCTTCCGTAGCACCACATTTCAAAAGCCTATCTTCTTCCTGTTTAAAAAGTTCTTGCCATTGCCACCATGCCTTTTATATCCTCTGAGCTGAGACCGTTTACTGTCTAAGTAACAAAACAACAACAACAACAACAACCAGTAATTTACAATAGCTCAAATGTTTCAAATGTTTGTATAGCTTATGGGACTTAACTACGGGTCATCAGTCCCTAAACTTACTACTTACGAACTAGCTAATCCTAAGGACGGCACAAATATCCATGCCCGATGGGGGATTCGAACTCCCAACCGAAGTGGCCGTGCAGACCGTGACTGACACGCCTTAGTCCCCTCGGCCACCGCGGCTGGCTACAATAGCTGTAGTATGACAGCTGGCTGAACGTTAACAGCTGATATTGATAACTGAAAATAATTGCTTGGTATTTGTAACGTCCATGGTATCGTCCGTACAAGTTATCTTTGGACTGTAACGTTTACAGTTCGATCGCCGCTTTTACGGAAGTGAGTAGAAAGTATCATTTATTATATAAATGATCCATTGAAATTAAAAAATACTCCTAAAAATCTTGTCATGCATTCGAAATTAATACAAAGAATTTTTAGGGTAATAGGGCAGGTTAGCGTCTTAGTAGTCAGCTTACAGGATTTCCTAATTCGTTATTCTTTTCGGCTTAGTTACTACACATTGGTCGTGGAGACTTTTACTGTAGGAAGAAAAATTAAGAGTAACCTTTATATCGTGTCTACTTTCTAATGGTGCTGGCAGTCCAACAAGTACGTCTTTCGAAGAAAGATTTCATTTCAGCAGTCACGGAGGCTGCTAACGTAGTGTTCGATACAGGGACCGATTACTGACTACATGAAAATCGTCACAGTTAATGGTTAACGCACGAGAACTCAGCCACCACAGCAGCCAATTATCCCTGAATGAGGGCCTTTTTCTGCAGCATTGTTAACTTTCGGATTCCGGAAACTATAGAAGTTATTATTCGTTCTGTTTAAATTCGCTTGTCTTGGCCCGATACGTTGCGAGTGACATTACGAAGCTAATTTTATGACCTAGGACATTGCAAGCAAAATTCATCTTATATAAGTTGATTTCGGCTTCAGTGATACTTTGTGTTAGCACTAATATGATTCTGTTAATGTAACAAGATTGTATTGATATTTTAAGTAGCTTTAAATTCGTAACATTTGCATTAACTTAGAAGGCACCTACATTAGCTGTTTGATATTTAAGTTCCGCATTTTGAATGTTAGTGCAACTACAAAAGCAATGAAGGGGACATTTTAAGTAATAGGTAACTATGCCATAGAATTTTGATTACAGAGGCCAATTGCTCTGAAGCCGAAATAAATGAATTTCACACGAAAAGCTTATCTTACAATGCAGCGTCCTTGGTCGTCTTAGAACTTTCGTCATCTTCGATTTGACTTTGCGTAAAGTTAAGGAATACATTGATTAGGTCTTTTTATTTTCACACTTTGTATTAAGAACCATCCACATTGATTTTATTCCGTTAGTCAATTTGCGGTGAAGACAGCCGCATTAAGCGAAGTGTAACACCCAAGACCACGCAGGAGTAGTTACTGATGTGCCACAGACCAACCACGTCTGCCTACAAAACACCGCGCTGATTTTTGTGGTGGTGGGCGCATAACATGTCCTCAACTGGCATACTCAATCCATGATTTTTCACCAGCACGTCACCGCATTGCCTTTGCCGTGTACTTGCCCCTTGGGCCCTACGGTATCTGACGTCGCCCTATTAAGCTTTCATTGTTTTACGCGTCGAAGTTAAGACGTACTTCAATTCTAACGCTAAAGATTATTATATCGCGACTCCAGTGTGACGAAATCACGTATGCTCCCTGTGACACGAGGAGAGGAATGCGTGAAGACTCAACTTTTGGAAATTTTGAAGTGACGAATTTGTGCACTGACTTGTTCAATCGCTACCATCATTACTCGCGTACTAAGGCAAGGCGTCAAATGTTCCGCGTGACAGCCTAAGGTTCTGTGCCGGCTGTAAATGCGTACTTTCACACTAGTCAGCCACCTAAAACGTTTTTATGAGAAGTTTATCAGATGTGTGTGCTTCCGATGAAGTTTGTATCTCAATACAACCACGTATTTCGGACATGTGGCTGTCTGAACTTATGAACGTACATTATTCATGTTTCACCTTTCGAGGGTCAACTGTTGCGCCCTTCAAGCCCACGTTTCTAGCAAGACAGGTCACGCCATAAACTCATCCTGTAGAAGATAATAGAATAGTTGAGTTCTATTCTAACGCCTTTCAGACAGACGCTCGCTTAACTGCTTCAAGATTTAATCCGGCTGTGTGTGTATTAATTGTCAAAGGTTCAAGATTCTAAAGAGGAACGACATTTTAGGTTGCACGTGGTTTTGCAAGTACCTTTTGTACTATCCTGCATGTTTCTCGAAAACTTTTGTAAAGCTGTGACACCGAACTGCAGGGGTCACCAGTCAGACTTGCAAACTACTTTAACATATGCTAAGAGCAACACAGGTCAGATGCACATTGGGATGCAGCTGATGCAGGATACGGCAGCGCAGTTAAGGAAACTTTGTTACACATTGTCTGCGCTTATTGACAGTTTCTAGCCATTGTCGCACAGTCTTTCCTTGTTCAATCAGTGCAAGTGTTTCAGTTATGGGTGTACTCATGAACCTTAGTTCACAGTCCGATTCTGATGAGGAAATGGACATGCTGATATATGTAATGCTTCACACCGTGAAAAATCAGACTGGAAAAGCAGTAACAAAAGTACCCATGGCGAATTCGCTTTGACAGTTTTTTGATGAACTACTTCCGTTTAGACCAGAGTCAATTCCACGAGGTTTACGAGCTGATGAGAAAATCTCTTTTCTGAATGATGTAATAACCATTTATAGTCTGTCAGCACATGGTATCATAGCTATACAAAAATTTGAAGTTTATGTAATCTCAATGCTCTCACCTTTCCCAGACCTTTTTAGTATTTCAGTAGTCTACATATTACGTTAACTTAATACTGTAAGTAATGACAAACATCTACAGCACATTCCATGCATTTTCCGTTAATACGTTTTCCCCACGTGTATTTAGCCACATGAGGAAAGTATTGCCTACAGCTACAGACTGGGCGATCGAATCGTGTCAGGTACTGTTAATGAATGCGATGTGGAACAGCATGCAGTCTATTTACCACAACCCACAGCACAGACATGGAAAACTATTTTGAACAGTCATGACAGTTTCCTCAGTATTAGAGCTCTCGACAGGAAGTATATTGTGGTTAACAAGCCCGCCAACCATTGGTTCATTCTGAAACTGATTTACACATTCTGTAGTGCTAATGGCTACCCTTGATGCAAACTGCAAGTATCACTATTGATGCGGGGTCAATAGGTTTAGCGATGGAACTATTTCTTCTTCTTCTTCTTCTTCTTCTTCTTCTTCAAGTATTATGATGGCAAAGAAGTTACAAAATTTGCAGGTACCTCCACATTCTGAACAAGAGCTTCCTTTGATACCTAACAGTGTGAGTGCTTTAAGTACTTCCATTGCGAAAGAAGTTGAAGTATCTTAACGCAGTTGGAAGAGCATCTCGGCAGACAGCATTACGAAAGGTAAACACTATAGAAAACAATTGACATATCTACGACTAATTTGAATAGACAAATTAGTCCTGGACATATAGTTCCCTGTCATGAAAGCACGTTGCTTTGATGTTTATTACTTCAGTTTAACGTACATAGTGTTAGAGCATAGTACGTAGCGTTCTGCATATGCAGAACTTTCCATGAAAACAAAATTAAAACAAATTTGGGTTTCTATTGTAGTCATTGTGATTGTATCGTACAAAACCAGGTTCGGGGGAACTGTATCAATTAAGTTTTCCTCCATGTCAGACTCGTGAAAACGCACGGTAAGCAGCTGGAGAGGACTGGCAGTGGGGCAGCAAAGCTTACACCCAGCCTGTCTGCTGCGAGTGGCGAACAGCTTTGGCGGCAGTATGTCCCGGACACTGCGGCCCAGGAGCTGCGCTTCCCTGCCCTATGCCGCAACTTGCGCTGCTGCACTTTGTATTTGCAATTTTTCCACTTTTAGCGAAGTTATTTCTCGGGAATTCAGCCGCGGTGGCTTAGTAGCAAGCTCGCGATATTTCGTTAAGTCGATTATGCCGCCTTTGGCTGTTCCAGGCATGCGTGATAAGTCCACTTATCGAAATATCGCGTCCTTTTGACTGCCACCCGACAGAGACCCTGAGACGTTCACTATTTCTTCACCGGGAAAATCCCAATGCACATTAGCAAACTTTTCACACTGGTTTATCAATGTGTAGTTCATACGGCCAGCATAAACCCGGGACAAGACAGTTTTTAGAAAATTGGACACTGTACCAGTGACATTGACTAATTTGTTTCGAGACACCGTATACCGACATTCAGTTCATTGCCGACGGTGAATGACGGCAAGAACTTGACATTGCTCTAACGAGACGCCACAGGTAGCGGAAAGTAGAATTGGTTCAGAGAGACTACAGTAAGAAAATTTTTTTTAAGAATGCGAAAGCAAAAAGTGAAGCTTAAAAATCGAGACCCAGAAACTTTTCTGTAATGTGTAGGAAGTCTACAATTAGAGGAACTATGAGGAAAGTAGCGAAAACGGAATGCTATGTCATACCTTTTGTGTACTGGTCATAATCTGAAGCTTGGAAAGGTGGTGAATGTTTAAGATTAAAATTTACCATAACTGTCTTTCGCCGGTTTTTAATTGGCATTTCATTTAGCCAGTCAAATTCAGCCTGCCTAAGGACATGTTACTGAAGGTGTTTGAAAATCAACCAAACATGAAAGCAAAAGAGACTCGTTTTATGTTCTTAACTCTTACGGTTTGAAACAAGTATACGTTTCTGTTATACTAATTAAAAAAGCTGAAAGTTCGCGAGCAAGTATTCACAGGTTTTTGAACACATTTTGCATGACGCGTTTCGGGCTCTGCTTATCTGCGAATGACCTGTTGAAAAGTATACAAAAGGCAACTTACAATTTTTTGGCACAATATGTAAAAGTGACAATGGTAAAGGAATAATGCAATTAACACAATATACAAATAATGAAATCTGTCTGCAATATGCCACAAAGAAATACTAAAAGAAGCACCATCAAAACTGAAGTAGGGTGCAAACTAAAGTCCTTGCTATGGAGGATGATTAAATGCGGCGAACCGCTGTGAATGCTGCACAGGTAAGTGACTGGCCTACTAGAGAGCGCTCCTATACAATTTTAGAAAAAAATATCCTAAGTGCCAAATACTATCAACAATTTTGTGACTACGAAGTGAAAATAAAATTTTCTTAAGCAGAGGATAGTGGACATTTAAATATAATTAAAATAATTTACAAGCCAGCTTCACAGAGGTGCATTAGATTAGAAGACTCAATTACAATCATTTCTGTCAAAGTAATGTACAAGTTTGTATGAATCTAAGTTGTAGATTTCCATTTCTTTAGCAAATTTTGGATTATATTGCGTCTATGTTCTAATGCACCTGTAGAAAGCTGGCATGTAATTTTTAAGTATTTACTTATATTTTAATGTCAACTACCCACTGCTCAAGAACCTTTTATTTTCACTTTGTAATCAAAATTGTTCTGTGATCGTATTCTCTACTTCCGATGAGTTTGCAAAACGGTACAGGGACGCCCTCTAGTTGGCCAGTCACCTGTACAGCGTTCACAGCGGCTCTACATTTAGTTTGTCACCCTCCATAGGAAGACTATTACTTTGCAGCCTTCTTTAGTTTTGATGGTGCTTATTTTACTATTTGGGGAGTATTGCCTACAGATTTATGGTTTGTGTATTGTGTAATTTGCATTATTTCATTTAACGTCACTTACGTATTGTGCCAAAATTTTAAGATGCCTTTTGTATATTTTTCACCAGGTCATTCGAAGATGGGCAGAGCCCGAAATGCGTCATGCAAAATAAAGGTATTCAAAAACCTGTTAATACTTGTTAATACTTGTTCGCGACCTTTCAAACTTTAGTTTTCGGTATAATTGCACTAATAATGGTCGTACACACCTGCTACGACTTTCAGTCGCATCTACGAAGTCTATGTTTGACAACATCGTCAATAGAGGCTACTGAAATTCGAGCGCAAAGACCCTTTGCCAACGTTTATGCTAACCATATCGGAAAGGGCACAACATTTTTTTACAATTTATGCACGTTTTTTTTAGCTCGCGGAACGAGAAACATGGGTGAAAACTGCTGGCAAATTAAGATTGTGCCGAAATTGGGACTAACCTGGGACCTTTGCCTTTCGCGGACAAGCGCTCTACCACTGTGCTATCCCGACACGACTCACGATTCGTCCTAACTTCAGTTCTGCCAGTACCTCTCCTATTACTTTCCAAAGGTCCCAGGTTCGAGTCCCAATTCTGGCACAATTTTAATCTGCCAGGAAGTTTCATGTTAGCCCACACTCCGCTGCAGAGTGCAGTTTCATTCTTGAAACATGGGTGTTTCTCAGAAAAAGTATGTAACTATGGGAACCAAGTAGATGGATTAATGTGAAAAATTTGAAATAGTTGAAACAGTTGAAAGTCGTCCCCCCCCCCCCACACACAAAAAAAGTTGCCGGCGGGGATGGGAAGAGGGAATACATTTACTAAGTTCGTGCAAGATGACTAAGCATATATAACAAGCACTGAACGGCCGGCATTGTAGTGAGGCTTAGTGACTTCCTCTTCGGACTGATTTCCGGATTAACAAGTTATATCCAAGATTATGAGCAATGTTTGGTAGTAAATATTGAGTTCTGCCATACAGAATGGCAGCTGTAAATTATTGGGAACATACACAACTGAGCAGTGGAGAATGGAAGTGATGCGTCAATATAAAAATCTGACACTGCTTCAGTAGTATCGGAACTAAACCATGGCTGACGAAAGGGGAGAAAGACACCAAGGCGGAGAGGTCCTCTAATGCAAAGTATTACTAGCGTCTACTCAAACGTTCCTTAATCTGCGCCTAACAGATTAGTGGCTGCATAACTTCGCTTACCGCAGTACACCACTTTCAACATCCACACTACGCAAGCACCTTGCATTACAGTGTCATTTCCTTTTATTACTGTCGCCTAAGGTTCGCGGGAAAATTAATTGTACGAGCTGTAATCCTTGTGATTGCTTAGCGAGATACACGTAGGACTACTCAATACATTTGTGAACTCTTCATGAAACGTTTACTGAGTAAGCCCATAACGAAGTATGCTGCTCTCCATGCAATGGTATGTTTCTAGTGAACCCTACCTGGTATAGATCCCACAATGAGTAGCAACAATACGCAAGCGTTGGCCGAACAGGCGTTACAACCTTTGTTGACGGTCTTCACTTCCTAAGCATTCTTGCAATGAATTTCATTTTGCCATCTGCCTTACCCACGGCTGATTGTATATGGTCGTCCCATGAAGTATCTGGGGTTAGACATAAGGCGACATGAAATTTCACTGCTTGCATTGTGACCTATTGCATCGTTATGTGAAATTATCCTTCTGTATAAACTCAGCACTTTGCACTCATGTTGAGGCTCATTTACCATACCGTGCACAATGAACACGGTGCAAATTATTTCTCTACCTTTTCCTAGGGTTGTGAGTTCTAGATACAGCATCAGCGGCATGAAACTTCCTATTTTATCAACAATTTATATAAATGTGACAAAGCAACGGTTCTGTAACATTTCCCTGCGGCACGCCTGAGATCACTGAAGACGTCACTCCGTTGAGGATGACATGCTCCTATTGTTGGCTAGAAACACTATCTAGTCGGCCTTATTCCGTATGTTCGCACTTCAGACGACAGGGGAGCGTTATGTAACGCCTTGCGTATATCAAAAACGTCTAGCTGGCATTTTGCATCTCGGGGATGAATAGCGCGAGATGTGGAACAAGATCGTTGCTTTCGAGAACGATGCCGATTCGTAGGAACATTTCTTGTCTCTAGAAATGACTTACCAACCCAACAAAATGTGTTCCGTTATTCTAAAACTAAGCCATGTCAGACAGGCCTATAGTTTCGTGTATCCGATCTAGGATGCTCTCTGAAACCGGAAATGATCTGCACTTTTCCAAACCTTACCAACACTTCACTCTAGATATATTCGGTACACTGCTATCAAAATGGATCAAGTTCCTTCACATAAACTATGTAAAATGGAATTGGTATCTTATCAGGTGCAGCGACCTTTCCTCTGCTGAACGATCAAAATTGCAAATAATGAAGTATGAGAGGGATAAAAATTCCTTTGTTCGTGCGATGGTTTAGAGGAGAAATTTTAGTGTAATCATACTATGTTAAATAGCTGTGTACCTCTTCCAAAATCACGGGCAGTCTCGGTAACTTGTTTCAACCCATTTGCCAATATAAATGACTATTTTAGGGGGTTATGACTACGTCGGTACACAACATTGCTCTGAAAGCTTTAACGCTTGTCGCATTGCTGCCTTTAGACTAATTTGTTGTTTAACTTTTAGATGGACCAAAAAGTCTTTCATACAAGCATATTTGCTGTTCCGAACTGTTTACCACAATTCTCTTGCCAATCTGTTTTACTTGGCATATATATTTGTCTAACGCCTACTGTACGGCGGACTAATTCACAATTGCACAACACTGTCAGTGTCAGATTAAACTATCTTGTTTAATAGTTGATTACTCTAAAATCTGACCCTGTTCGCTTTTGTTAAATAATCTTCCTACCGTGCTAGTTATATTTACAGTTTTAAATATTGATGCTGCAACGGCTTTATGATCGCTGCCACCATCTACGCTAACTGAATTGAAAAGGCTCAGCAGGCGTAATATCTCCAGGAATCTGCGTCAACTGCTGGAAGTAATTTTCGGATACAGCGCTTAAAACATTACCCCACTATCCCTGTCAGCTGTTCTAAATAGGTATGTTTAGAAATCTGTCAACTTGGATCACCACCTGGAAAATATTTTCCTTAGCTTTCGTAATCTTTTTACAGTTCCACGCTGATTTTCGCTGAAATTTCAAAATTTCAATCTGTACTAATTCTCATTCAATACCGCTGCGAACACGTCTCAAAGTTCATTGTTTAGTGTCTTTGCGGTAGGCGTTCGAGTCCGTTTACGATTTCATTACTACTGCCATCTGGTTTGAGCCAGCTTTCGGTTCATAGTACTCCTGTGGGCATTATGACTAATGGTTGTATCAGTCAACTGCACAAGGGTCCATGGAAAGGTCTAAGAACTATCACTTTCTTCGTTCTATTTGAGACTGCTGCTCTGTCCGAAGTAAAAGGACTAACGGGCCTGTGGAGAGATTTCTCCATCCTAAAAACCGCACACGTACACCGCTTCCCTAGTATTAGCTTCCTGCATGTAGTGTAGGCTATTCAAGGGATCCTACATTTCTGCACCCGATAAAGGTCGATAAACTTTCACCCAAGATCGCCACAGAATCGCCTGGGCCTCTGGCTCAAGCCTTCCACTCCGCTCCATACCAGAGGACGGTGATATGTTCTGGGAACTATGCTGCAAATCAAGTTCCGGGGCTACCCCGAGAGCCAGACTTGACTAAATTCACTAGCCACCTAAAAGCCGAGGATCATATCTGAACCCAGGCGGCGGGAGTCATTGGATCCCACACTAGCAACTATTTGCCGGGTGCCCCCGGTGACACCTGTATCAAGTGTTGCCAGTGCTCTTTATCGCCTCCGGGTCTGTTGAGACCACCAGGCAAGCAAACAGTGCAAACTGCCATTATTGGCCGACCTTTGTTTCCGAAGGGGCTTCACGACCCGCCTAACATTCGAGCAGGCAATGACTAGCATACCCACACTCCGTCTTCCGAACCTTGCAGAATTTACCACTGGCACAACAAACCAGGCACCCCGTGCTGGCTCAAGTATTAACAGCGGTTAACAGTCCAAACCTATTTCTGGGGCGTAAGCAGACAGCATTAAGGTCAGTTCGATGTTTCACTTTCTGGTGGAAGTTTCGTGATCCCTCCACAGCTTACCAATTACGGCCAGCAAACTTAACTGAGGTACATCAAACTGCTTACATTAAGATATTGACAGGTAAGATACGAATTTACAATAGCAGCTGGAGATTAAAATGTTTGTAAATCTGACTCAACTGCGTCGTCATTAGTCCGTAGTTTACGAACTACTAGAAGGTAAATTAAGGACAACATACACCTACGCCCGAGGAGGGACTAACCCCCGACGGGGAACTGCCGCGCGCAGCTGGAGGTTAAGGGAGGTGTTGACAGGTTATTTCCTGTGTGTTACGATGTATTATTACGACAATGTTGATGTTAGAATGTCGAATTTACTCCATCAGAACTCCCTAAGGAGACTCGTGCATTGCACTGATCGAAATAGTTCAGTAGTCAGACGTTGGAACAACAGTTCATTGTATTTAGAAATTACAGCTCAAAGCAAAGGTTGTGTTAAGCAATTCGTGACAATGTTGAGAATTTAAGTTATGGCTTAGCGTTTGCTATTTAGTTAGCGAAGACACCGTGCAGTCTTAAAAATGCCGTCTGAGGAAATACGCCAGAATGTTAGCTGGGTAGTATGCCCTCAGACTCATCTCCGTGCTCTTTGTAAGACGTTGCCTGCTTTATTCTGCGGCTTTTGTACTCCCTTTATTCGAGTCCCTGATGACACCAGATAGCGCAGGTGACTCAACAGCGCTTGGTGGAACCGAAATAGCTTTCACCCATTGCCTGGAACAGTTCAGTAGTCTTTTACCCCGTACTTTCCAGCAGAGGGGGCTGAGGGACCAGATTTAGCACTGTTCCAACCCTGATTTTTGCTATCCATTCGTATTCCGACGTAGGAGCCTGTCAATACTGTCCTGTTCAACTTTTGTGTACGTTTAACACGACGGACTAACGATTTACGGGAGACGCAGGTTTAATTCGTACTATTCTTTTCCATTTCTATGGGAAAATTTCACATCTCTTTACACTTCCTAATGCGAGTCTTGCAGGTGTTCAGGTTTCATTCATCGAGGTTGTTTCGCAAGATTATGGGTAACTATTTTAGTTGTCTCTTGTCTAAAGTGCCTCTCCATCCTACTGTATCCTGATCAAGCCTATTCCATCTTCACAAAAGAACGGAAAATTAAATCCGTTCTAATGTTTACTGTATTCCCGTCTCCCTCTGCAATTTTTACCCCCCCCCCCCCCCCCACACTTCCCTGTAATGCTATTTTCACGATTCCTTGATGTCAAAGAAGGTGTCTTACCACTTGATCCCTTTAAGGTATGCCAGAAATTCCTTTTCTCCCAGATTCTGATCACAGTACTTAGTTACGCGATCCAGCCTCCTAGTCCTCAGCTTCTGTAGCACCAAATTTTTAGCAGCCTCTTATTCCTGTCCGTACTGTTTATCGGACACGTTTCACTCCCGTACAACGCAACACTCCAAACAAATGCCCTCAGAGAAGACATCCTTACACTTTATATTCGATTCAAGTAAATTTGATATATCAAAATATTTTCTTCCCATTGCCATTCTGCATTTTGCATTTTTTGTACTGTGACCATCACATGTTACTTTACTGCTTAAGTAACATGTCTACCACCTTTGTTTCGTTACCTAATCAATCCCTTCAGCATCGCTAAATTTTCCTACGACTACATTCCATTACACTTTTGCTCTTGTTACTGTTCATTTTATACGCACCTTCGAACACTCCATTCCGTTCAACTGCTTTCAGGTCCTTTGACCTAATTACATCAGCAAAACAGTTAATTTCTTAACCTTTAAACAAGCGGTGAAAGAAATTCGGAGAAGGAATTTATGTAGAAATTGAACATTGGCGCCGTGTCTCACTCAACCACCGCGTCCCTTTCATACCCTTCGACTCTTACAACTGCAGTCTCGTAAATAAACTTCCCTGGCCTGTATTTTACCCCTGCTGACTTCAGCATGATAACTTTTGATAAAGTAATTGGAATATTTTCTCCAATTCTGGAAACTAGAAATGTTTATTTCCCTTTCCTTTATCTTCTAAGACAAGTCGTGAAGTGACTTACCGCCAGTTTTCCTACGTGTCTCCTGAATCGAAAATTACTTTCCGCAAGGTAGGTTTCTGACAGCTTTTCCTTCTTCCTGTAAATCATTTTTGCAACCACGACTTAAACTGATGGTTTTGTACTTTTCGCACCGTTCTGCGCTTGCCTTCTTTAGAATGGCAATCTTTACATTAAGAAAAATTTGGGGGTCTTTCCCCCGTCTCAGTCATCTTACGCACCAGGTGAAAGTTTTTAAGATACTTTAATACTTCTGAGGGAATGTTGTATAGTCTCGAGGGCTTTGTTTTGGCTGAAGTCTTTCAGTGCTGTCAAATTTTTTAGTATAGTTTCTCTTATTTCATCTACTTCCTCTTCCCTTCCTACAATATTGTCTAAGTTCATTTCCTTTGTAGAGCCACCCCTCCCCCCATACTCTTTCTATTTATCAGTTACCCCTTTAAGAGTTAGTTGTCCCGATGAGTTCTTTGTATTCATACAGCTGCTTACCTCGTCAAGTTTTTTTACTGTAGGCGGTATATTTTCCCTTATACATTCTACACATTTGCATTTGTCTTAACCACGCCTGCTTAGCTTTTTGCACTTCCTGTCAATCTCTTAGGAAAATGCAATAAAGGAGAGTACAGACTATTCTCGTTTAATTAGATTCAGCATTTCCTGTGGTATATAAGGATTTTGTAGGTCTTGCCTTTCTCCCTATTTCATCTCAAAGCTACCAATTATACTGCATAAAGCGCCCTCTGGACCTGGATAAATTGAAGGAACCTGAAGTTCTTGAAAATTTCAATCTTATTGTCCTACCTTTCTGCAGTTTGATAATCTTATTGAAATTTAAACAGTATCTGCCCCTGGGTATATCAGTTTAAAACCTAGTTCCGAAATGTGTGTTACCATTATAAAAACTGGTAACTTCCAGTGGCCTGGTCTATGTTCACAAACTTTCGTGAATCTTAAATCAAGTGTTACGATTTAATTATGTTCCCTTCGAAATTCAGGCGGCTTCCTCTTTTACTCCTATTTTCCTGTTCATACTTTTACTACCGAATGCGTGTCTCTTACCAAGTTTTCCTCTCCTTTATCGTCTAATTTTATTCACCTGTTCATACATTTCCTTCAATATCAGCAGAGCTAGTTGGCATATAAACCTGTACTAATGTGTGTGCTTATCTTTACTAAGACAATGCAATCACTGCGCATCCTTATTTTCTGATCAGATGTACTCCTGTAACACGAACTAGTTTTGGATCTATAATTCTGTACTCACTTGACCAGAAATCTTGTTCTTGTTCCCATAAATCTTCAATCCACTAACCTCAACCTATTAATGTCTACATTTAAGTTGCCACCCGATTAAGGAAGCTAACATTCCACGCTCCGATCCGTAGATGCCAGTGTTTTCTTTCCTGATCAAATCAGGACTAGTCCCCGCCCAGATTTCCGAATGTAGGATTATTTTACCTCCAGGGTCATTCGCCCCCTCCCCAGCAGCTCTTCAGCTTTTAAGAATGCTTACCTAGCGTTCTATCACTGCACTGAGCCTTCAAAACAGACTTGTTTGAGCGTGGGGTAAAAAGGGGTGGTCGGTACTGGAGTCTTTCTACTGAGCCAGAGTTTAGCTGACGATGATAATCCTTTCACCTCCCCTCCCCCTCCCCCAAGCAGTCCGTCCTGGATCCGCCATGCCCCTTCGGACACGCACTAGTTTAAATGCTGGAAACTAGAGCGCGTCTTTACAAAGTAATGCATTTTTTTTTTTACAGCCACCATATACAATAGACATTGGCCGTTAGTTAATGTTTTCAGTTGATCGAGAAATAGCAACGTGCAGCCACACCACTAAAAATCTTGTCAAACGCAGTTTTTTTTAACACATAAAATCACGAATTTTAGGTTGGTTGTGATAGGGGGAGTTAACTGCTAAGGTCATCAGTCCCCAGTGGGGAAGGAATGTATTGAGTATAGGAAGGGGGGGGGGGGGGGAAGCAAAGGAAATTAAATTCAGTCCAGTGAGGAAAGAATTATTGCAGTAGCTCTTGAGCCCCATGCTCGTCATGCATTTAAGAACCCTGAGCCCTGGGGGGGGGGGGGGGGGGTTGAAATTTTAATTACTGGGAATGTGATTACTGGGTGCGTCCGACTACTTTATACTTTGAATTCTCCCACCTTACTGTGCTTTGTAAATTTCCATTGGCCACATTTAAGGAGCAAGTAACTGAAGTATTTATTAGCTACATATGTATGCTAACATCAGTACGGTGTACTGAGACTTCCATTGTAAGATCTCGTGGCAGGTTTTTTTTGCACAACACGGTCGTTAACAGTTACCTAAAATACGCGATTTTACATGAAAACATTCCCCGATAACAGCGACATTACGTTTTAAAATGTGTCATCTAGTAAGAACCACGAAGATCACAATGTAAACGAACCCTTTATACGCATACGCTTAATTAAACTGATACCTAACCGCGTGGTAAAACTGCCCTAATTATACGTATTTTTACTACCAATATTTCCGAGTCTACATGCGTCTTTTACTGACAGTAAAGTGGGGAACAAATGTTACACAATGCTGAGTTAAGCACCGCTAAAGAGAACAGCTGTGTTTCACGGACAAGTCTTTGTATTTTAGACATTCCGATAATATTCGGAAGCAAAGTCGATAGCAGTATTTCAAAACCCGTATCTATAGTTAATGAGCCTGAAAATTTGGAAGAATAAGAACGTACGTATTTCAAGGTAGGATTAACGTCGCTAAGAGGGCTATATGTGCCTAGTGCTGTACCTGAATGCAATATGTGGTAACTGTCCACGGGAATGAGGGCAGCATTAACGTGTACTGCATATATTTGCCTCTAATTAGTTTAAAATTCCTGCGTATTCATATGTAAAACATGTGACCGTATCTACTAAGAAGGATCTGTACCAAAAGAAGTTGCATAGGTCAAGTCTAAATTCAAGGAAGGCAGTAGGAGTAACCCATTAAACTACAGCCCTATTTCATTGACGTCAACCTGCAACAGGGTTTTGGAACGTCTTGTATTCAAATATGAATTATCTGCAACAATGATCTACTGACCCAGGGCAACAGGGACTTAGAAAATATCATTCATGCAAAACTAGTTTTACTCACACGAAATGAGTGCTATCGACAAGGGATCTCTAATCGATTCCTCATCCCTAGATTTCCAGAATGCTTTTGCCACCGTACTCACAAATGGCTTAATAAAATTGTGTGGTTATGGTATATCGCCAAAGATTTGTGACTTGATAGGGGATTTCCTGTCAGAAGAGTGTAGTAATCGATGTTAAGGCATCGATTAATGCAGGTGATACCGGGCGATCTACAGGTTAGTGTTATTTGTTCTCTGTTGTTCATTTGAATAAACTATTTGGGAGAAAATTTAAGCAACTCTTAGGTTTGTAGATAAAGTCATTTATAGTCTAAGTCATCTGAAGATTCATATCGTTCTGCAGTTGGTTTTGTTTTTAACTATGGTGTAAAAATTGGCAACTGACTAATAAGTGCCAAGTCCGTCCACATGAGTACGAAGAGGAATCCGCTTTTGATTTATCTCGCAAACAAAGTTTAACAAAGGCCGTAAACTCCAGAAAGTACCTAGGAATTACTTCAAACTGGAAAGAACACGTAGATGTTCTAAAGGCGAACCAGAGACCGTTTTATTGGTAGAACTTTTAAAAGATGGAACAGCACTAGTAAAGAAACTGCATACACGCTTTTCCGTCATTTTTTTCGAGTATTGCTGCCTAGTATGGGATCCAAATCCGATGGATTTGACGGAGAACATCGAAAGAGTCCAAGGAAGGGCAGCTCGCTTTGCATTGTCACGATACACGGGAGACTCAAATTTTACAGGATCTGGGATAGGAATCATTACAACGGCGTTTATGGCTGCGGCGTGGACTACTTACAAAACTCATCGCCAACATCCTACGAAAGCGAAAATATAGTGTTGATTACCACTTACATTGGTAGGAAAGATCGGAATGAAGTACGAGAAATCAGAACTCTAAGGAAGAGATTCAGGCGTTCTATCTTCCCGCGCGCTAGTCGAGAATGGAATGGGAGATAAATCGTATAACGGTGGTTCCATGAACTCTCTGCCAGGCACTTAAATGCGATTCGCAGAGTATCCCATGTAGATGTAGACTACATTTATGACTATGTAGCTCTGCTTTTTTCCACTGTACTTCACGTCTTTTGGACGTACTTTAGAATTAACGGTGGCCGGAACGAAAAGTGGAGAAATCTTCAGAAGTAAGAATTGCTAATGCCACGATATTGTAAAGGTGTATAAAAATACAGTATTGGCAGAACAATTCGAAGACGCAACAAACCCTGAACTTTTGCCCATCTGTTTAATGCTACGCAGTAGGCGATTCTTTGTACATAATGACTGAGGACAACAACAATGGACAGCTAATATTACTACCCGATAGGGGAGTGCCATGGACATGGCAATCATTGCAAGAAATGTTTTTCTTTGCGATGATGTCTATTTACGATGTTTCAATTCAGAATGTTAATATTTTGAATCCCGTTTACGTACGTTGAAACCATTGAGTTTTAACGGAAAGATTAAAGGGTTCGTTTTGCCCGTGCGGTGTAGAAGAGCATAATTATACGTAAGTGGCTCCTCAACTTTACGAGGGATCACATTTGTTTTGCGAAGGGTCCATAAGGTTTAAGAGAAACTGTGACAAATGTTCGGCAAACTAAGCTTTGTTTAGAGACTTACTAAAATACTAACATGTAGAATGTTAATTCTGCTTGCAGCGATGCAATTTTAGGGGCTTCTTATTTTCAGGTTCGGTAATCGTGGATAATACTATTGCTTAAAGCCACACGCGGTTCTTCACTTAGTAGACTCCCAGAAGTCATTGAGAAAGTGAAGGCGATTTCCGGAATGTTTTTGCACCATTTTCCCTTTTTACAAAGAAATTGTTTAAGAGGATTAACTCTAGACAGTTTTTACAGTTCATTTTGCAATCCAATAAGCGTTCACAATTCTCAGACATACTTGTGAAGTCTACTTCTGTAATTAAGTTGTCAACTTATAGTATATATGGTTTACCATGTAAAAGGGCTTTAAGGATTTAAAAGCCCCGAAAATTTGAAATTTTTCCGTATTTCGTGGAGCCCGTTTTAGGACTATCACAGGTTGGGAACTGAAGCCGTAGTCAAATTTGACGAACCACCTGCAAAGCGGATAAGTTCTCACCAGGGTGTTATTGAATGGCCGTCTGTGCAACTAAAAGACGTCTCATTGAATTTGAAACCCTATCAATAGTGGAAGTTTCCAATTTTCCCGGAACATCGATAATCGCCACCGTGTTTGACAGTACACGGAAGTTTATTCTTCCTGCGCCAACGTTATGCGTTCTAGCTTTGTTTAGCACTGTATTTCGACATTTTTGAACCGAAAAGCTCAAGCTCATACGGGAAGCACAGGTAAGGAAGAAAAACCCGCGGCGCAGTGTGCAACACGTTGGAGCTTCACGGTAAGCTAAAATTGAGAAAATTCAACCACTTAAAACATTTCTTATTTAATAGAACTAAACGCGTCTTGTTTACTAAAATTATTCATAATTTATCCACCAAAAAAATTAAGGTCACTACTGATAACATGGCTATACAACTTAAATTGCTGCCTGGTTGGTGAACTTTTTTGATCGCGTTTGTAATGACATTGATAGAGATTGGCATAGCTCTAGTCTTAGGTGACATCCACGCACGACGCCTGCGGTTTTGTTACTGGTTTGCTGGTAACAGTACCACAGCCGCTTTAATACATTCACGACTAGTCTTACCGCATGTCTTTAATCTAGCATTGAATAGTAGCGACTGGACACTAGACAGCTACCCGTCTGTACATATTTCTCCTTATTCGTCCTGTTGTCACTTCTATTTACAGGCAACAAAGCACTCTTTTCTGTTTTAACCTCTTCCATGTGCCACCAACAAAATTAAGGAACCCGAAGTCTATATTTAATGGCCGGAAGAGTTAAGTAGGCAACTACTGGCACAGAAGTTTGTTACGTAATTCAACAATGATCCGTTTATCAACATTGTTTTTAACATGTTCATTGTTGAGGATCCTAAAGTTACCTTTTACAGACCAGTATACCAAAAATACTACCATTTTGTTTTCCTTGGGAAGCCTTTTAAACGCATACATTGTGTAAATAATATTTAATGTGCCCAGGTCGCTGAACAGATTGCCGTCTTGTTCCCCCTGTCAGTTAACTAACGCTGCTGCACGATTTAAGCGAGCTTTCTGAAATGTGCTTGTGGGCCGTGCGAAGAATCCACGTACAGTACTTGTGCGCGTTAATTCTTGAATACCAGACGAGTGACTTATCGCTATTCAACTTTCAACTGCCTGCGGTGCGTGATACGCATAAACAATGCAAGCGAATTTCTCCAGGTACTTCGCATGCGAACAGGAGTTTGGCACATACTGCAGCACATTTCGCCGACGAAAGCGAAGTCGAGATTCAGTTTGAACGCCAACTCCGCGTAGTTAGCTATGCTTGCAGCAAGATATTACAAAAACTAAAGAATTTTCCGCATCAACGAGACCGGTTTATTAACATGCAAATTACTGAACCGTATTCTAAGAACTTCCATTGTCTTTACAGCACAGTATGTATAGCCTATATCTTATTTTATGTTCCAGAAACACCTGAGGACGTAACTTTAATATGATAAAAAAAAACTTCGAAGAGGTTTTTGTTTCTACGCTGTAGAATGTCCGCGCAGAAATTCCTGAAAACTTTACAACTTCTCCACTTTTCCTATTCGTACTGAGAAATATATTAAGTCTGCCTGATTATTTGCATATGCACACACACAGCTGACAACAGCTTCATTTCTGTTATTCTGGAATTCCAAGTACAGTTTACTGTTCATTTTCCTCTTCAGTGAGTACAATGACTTAATTATGAAGCGTTTGTTATTTGATTTCTGATCACCTAACTTTACTAGATTAATAAATTTAAGACTTACCCAAGAAACTACAGCATCAACAGTAGTTTTCCAATGCCGCGATCTGACATTCACGCGGAATCAAGTTTTTCTGGACCCATCCTCTGGGTTAGTCTGGCACTACCACTGTGCTACAAAGGTCCGGGGTTCGATCCCGTCAGATCTTAGGATTTTTATCTGTCACTTTCCACTTCTTTCCCTCTCAGTGTTGCCGATGTGAAAAATACCGAATAGCACCGTGGTTCGGAACCCACGCTAAACTGTATGGTCCCCTACAACTAGCTGAGGTAAGTCAGTTCGAAGGTCGGAGGAAGGCAACGGCATACTACCTCCAAACTTGACCATGCCTAGTAAAGCACTGAGGTGTTTAAACCACTCTTCGGATTGTTGACTGCTTTACCTTCTGGACAATCCTCGCCGGTTAACATAAGCTAATGGTAATCTTTGGCTAAGATTAAAGTCACCTTAAAATACTTGCATGAAGTATGTACCAATCACTTTACGAAGGACGTAGTCAGATTTTTAATAAATTCTGGAGCCATCTCCATCTAGCTCCCGTGGGGCTTTTCAAGTATGTTCGGCATGTCCTCCGGTTTATGCGTAACCGTATTTCGGTGTGGTTAAGGGAAGTTTTACCGTAAATGTATGTAGTTTTATTGCTGATAGCTTTATTACGTAGGCCCTGAGCACATATGAGCAGGAAATTCTCGCAGAGTAGTACCTGTCAATGGAACACTAAATTACTGCCATTACCCAAGGGACCATCAAGGCGCCTACCTGTATTGAATCCTCTCGCAACTGCAAATATGTGCTACAACACACACACACACACACACACACACACACACACACACACACAGACAGACAGACAGACAGAGAGAGAGAGAGAGAGAGAGAGGGGGGGGGGGGGCGGCGGAAGGCCCTCAAACAGCTGGTTGCCGAGGCAACCAAGTTCAAGGTCGGAAACGGATTCTGTGCGACCAACCTGTCCGCAGCTACGGCCTAGCCACGTGCAACGCACGCAACCAAATTCTTGGTGATTCACTGTAGAAGTATGTTAGGTAAAGTAGCGATAAAACTATCGCTAGTATAACCGCATGGATGTCACACCAATGCACGTATTTCCCGTAATCAACTAAATCCGTCTACAAGTCACCTAGGTTATTTTATTGCTGGGGATAGTTCCCATGTTCCTTTATTGCCGCACGCTTTTCAAAGAAAGATTTAACCATAATTGAGGCAGTGCGTGAGGACGCTTTGCCGCATTTGTACAATATTGCGAGTTATGCGTCAGGTAACTATGGTTGCCAGGTCTCCCGTATTCCTCGGATGTTCACGTATTTCGACTTGACTCCCGTATCCCAGTCCAACGTTATATTAAGTAGTGCCGTATTTTTCGCTTTGTAATGATTCAATTTCGCTAAATAGCCTGAGCGATAGAGCTGACTAATGGTATCAGCTTTGCTCTGAAGCAGTAATGAACCTACTGTAATTTTACATTTCTGGGTGTTTCGGGGAAAAGGGGGAGGGAGCGGCGGCATAAACTTCGTATTTCCCTCTCGTTAAGCAAGCACTCATTGACGTTAACAACGCTGCGTGCGAAATCTGATAACAGCGCAGCTGTTATTAGCGTTCTGTAACGAGACAGTGATTGTTTAGCACATCCTTTAATTACACGTGTAATATATTGGTAAACAGGTAAAATACAGAAATTTTAGTAATATCCTAGGTCTGTAGGAGCCCGGTAGGGAAGACCCTGTACGCTTTTGACAGTTATTAGCGAAACGGTAACAAAAGTTTGTGATACATGTGACGAACCTGTAGTTCGTAAGTATTCCGTCGTCGCTTTACAACGCTACTAGAGGCCTACATTTTAATAATGTAAAGTATCTGTGCTTTTAATGATTGCTGTGTACAGATTACCGGGTTTTTTCTCGTTATAAGCTAAACAGTTTAACAGAAGGGATTAGCTTGCAGATAATCCCGTATTACTGAGCTGGTCGGCTGAGTGCGCTGGGTACTGTGACATTGTGGGTGAAACATGAAGCCACTTTCATCTTTATTGTGCCAATATTCAAAGTTAAATTTCTAACGAAGAAATCAACCCTTTATACAGACACCTATAAAGGAGGCAATCAGGCAAGGATATGACAAAAAAGAAAAATATTAGACTTCAGATAAACGTTCTACTGAACCAGAAACAACGGAAATGGAAAGAACGTCACCGTTTAACTTTTCGTTTGCTTAGGCGCATTTTCTGGCACATCTTCTCTAAAAATTTATCATATGCCAAAGAAAATTTGAGCACCGGTCCCACTCAACAATCAGTGTTACATTTGTCGTGACTTGCACGAAAATTATATAAATCATTTATTACATTTACTTAACGCATAACAACCGAACCAGGGTTTGACTATTTTGCTCTCATGCGCTAACCATTGTACTTACCGACAAAATTTTAATACTTTCGTACAAATTTACACTGAACTATATAAAACATTTTATCTGCTAACTCGCGTGTTAACGCTATTATACGGGAACAAATTTAAACTGTTACAACCATACTGTCTACCCTAAATTGCGTCTTAGATGAAATGGAGCCACTATTATGGCCACAATTTCAATTATACCCCGTATTTTCGTATTTTGCCTTTTTAAACTTGACAAACCTGGAGGTAACAACTGCTACCGGTATGCACTATTTTATACGGAAATGCCTGCAACTATTATAAATTCGAAATTGCGTTCGCAATATTCTAATTTCTATATTGAAACGTTAAATTCCATAGTACAGAGTTGTATTCGAGCCGGCACGGTTTAGTATGACACTTTGATTACATCTTCCCCCCCCCCCCCCTCACCGCATTTTCCTTCACCTAGTGAAGCGACTTTTCAACATCAAGGTCTCCCATCCCATGCTTACGTACGAGCAGAAGTTTCCCGCCTCTAGTTAGCAATTATGCACGTGAACCAGAGTGATCAGACCTTCCGTGAAATGTGCTTACGAGTTTCACCGTCCAATCCAATATTAGACTATCTTTAATCCTGCACCTTAGGACTGACATTGAATTTTTTGTCTACAGAGAAGTTCCCAGAAAAAGTTAATGCCGTGGTGTGAGCTTGGTACGAGACTGCATTACGTAAATGCGCCGCTTTCGCCGGCGCGGCCTTGGGTTCTGCGGGAAGACCCCAGACAGCCAGTCACTTTGCATCGTTGCCACCACTGTTCGCCACTTCGACAACCGCCGTTTGTCACAGCACCAGATCATGGACTTCCTGTACAAACCCAACACCACTGGACGTAGGTATGGAGGGAAGATTAAGTCACTACGATAGTACTGAGTACTGAAATCAGTTCGGGAAGTGGTAACTACCAATCTGAATCGACCTAAACATTCCTACGGATGAGCGAGATTTTGCCTGCTATTTCCATTATCCGTTTTAATTTCGTTATCGCCTGGACGAGACTTTTCGAAACTCGAGTTACGGTCTACTGCCTTAGCTGTAGAATGTGTTTAGTATCTCACTGCCGAATGATGTGGTCTTCAGTCCGCAGACTGGTTTGATGCACAGGACAGGGTAGCATGGAGAGCTGCAAGTCTTTTCTTCTGAGAAAACGTTCGGCAACCTACATCTATTTTACTATATTCGTTCCTCTGATTTTTACCCCACACGCTTCCTTCTAATGCTAAGTTGACAATTCCTTTATGTCTCAATGTGTCCAACCTATCCCTCTTAGTCAGGATATGCCAGAAACTCCTTTTCTCCCCGATTCGGTTAAGCACCTCAGTTACGTGATCTACCCATCTAATTTTAAACATTCGTCTGTAGCACCACATTTCAAACTACCATCTTTTTATCTGAACTCCGTCCACGTTTCACTCCCATACAATGCTACACTCCAAATTCTTTCAGAAAGGACTTCCTAACATTTAATACTGTTTGTTAACAAGTTTCGCTTCTTTAGAACGGCTTTTCTTCCCATAGCTATTCTGCATTTTATATCTTTACTTTGGCTATCAGAAGTTATCTTGCTACCCAAACGACAAAATTTACTTTTGTCTCGTTACCTAATCTAATTCCTTCAGCATCACCTGATTTTGTGACATTCCATTCCATTACATTCGTTTTACTCTTGTTAATGATCATCTTTCAAGGCACTGTCCATCCCATTCAATTGCTCTTCCAGATCTTATCGTCTCTGACGGAATTACTATGTCATCGGCAAACCGCAATGTTTTTATTTCTACTCCCTCCACTTTAATGCCCCTCTCCAAATTTCTCCTTCCATTCCTTCACTGCCTGCTCAATGTACAGATTGACCAACATTGGGGAAAGACTACAACCCTGTCTCACTCCCCAACCTCTGCGTCCCTTTCTTGCCCTTTGACTAATAACCGCTGTCTGGTTTTTGTACAGGTTGAATATAACCTTTATGTATTTCACCCCTGTTACCTTCAGAACTTTGAAGAGTATTCCAGTCGACATTGTCGATTTGGAGAAAGCTTTCGACAAACGCTAAAAAACGTAGGTTTCCCTTTCCTTAGCCTATCTTCTAAGAAGTCGTAATGTGAGTATTGCCTCCCGTGTTCCTACATTTCTCCTAAATCCAAACTGATCTTCCGAGGTCAGATTCCACAAGTTTTTCAATTCGTCTGCCGAATGATCTATGTAGTCACGGTGGCTGTATAACCAATTCATGTCGTCATTGCTGTATTTACATCTTAAGCACATCAACATCTAACAAAGTCAGTTTAATATTGTTTTCATTTCTCTTATGTGTTCTGAAGTACTGTTTTGGAACGTAATTTTCCGTGCAGAAAAATTTAAAACGTTACGTACCCTATGAAGAGTTCCATGGATTTTATCAACTTCACAAGCACATTCTTAGGATACCTTTATCATGAATAAGTAAATTTTACCATAGAATGGTTCTGATAAGAATAGATATCTAGACGTTTGCTAAGATCAGGCGCAACAACTACAGTTATTCTTGCAGTTTTTGCTGCTTTAATTTTCCAATGTCAGCATACCGTCTCTTTGGAAAAGGTTACGCGACAAATTCCGGTAAAGTTGCTGCAAGTAACCGTTTTCCATTTTTAACTGCTCAGGATGAGAGTGCATTTTTGCGATTCCCAGAAAAAAATGAGCGTCCTTAGCTCCATCTGACTACAGCGAAAGTCAATCCTGCACGTTCGGGACCGACCCGGTACCGCATTACCGAAAATTCCCGTTTTTCTGGCGGTACCTGTTACTGCTGGTACAAGCCAAGCCATACATCTTTAACAGCTGTGAGTGCACTGAACCATTCTTACATTAACTACCTAATTGTTTCAGTTTAGTTTTTAAGTTTATCTGGAAGGCAATTTTTCCGAATACCGATTGAGAAGCATATTTCATTAATTCGTACTTTTGTCATGAATGGTTCAACCAAAGTTAAATTCAGTTATCAAAATATTTCTCAACATTCCATGTGTGACGATTTCCAGTTTCTGGTTGATGGTCAGCGTGCTTAGACTTCCCGATACCCGAACCTTAAAGCTCTAAATCGAGAACATTCCCACTGCTTGACTGTTGAGACTTCCACAGATCAGTATATAACTCGCCACTGTTAAATTGTGAAAAATTCTGGCAATCCAAACAATGAAAGGAACCTATACATTACAGCAGATTTGCTGAGCAGGTATGAACGCGTCTGATCACAATGGCGTCTGCGTTATTGACGACCTCTGGCGGAACATTGTTGGGACCGGCCAAACCAGGTGATCGCCTCACGTGAACAGTCGGTGACGTCAGCGTAACTGCAGAATAGTGGCTGTATCAAAGGAAAAACAAGTACCTTGGATCCTGTTGCTGGACAATTGGGCGTTCCGGGCTATGACTTACTGTAATTCTTTTTGCATACCCCATTGAGCGGGCCATGAGTCACCTTGCTATTTTCTGAAATTGGAATTTAAACACGTAACTGCTAGCACACAATTCGTGGATTTTATGGATTTCACGAGCCTGAGAAACATTCAATACTTTTGCTTAAGTTCCTTATAGTGTTAACAGTATGTACATGTAGGTGGCCTGATATGGCTGGCGGAAAAAATTTCGTATAAACCTGACGATACTGTCAGGTATGCTAAATTCTATACGAAGTAGCATCGACATTCAACTACCACCAAATGAAGTGAGGTGGAACATGCCACCTCAGAGTGGATTCAATGTAGTTTTCTTTACAAAGATAGCAACGCTACCGTATTTTTGCGCGGCGGGACGATAGATGACTATGGTACGGTTCCTTTGCAAACACTTTCAGGCTAAGCACTAAGCTGCCGACTTACACCTGTTAATTTTCTTCCGTTTCCACGGCCAGGCAAAAATTTCGTGGCATTGCTTCAGATACCGGCTAGAGCCATTTGAAGAATGCACTCTTGAGGTATTTCACTCGCGTCCAAGGTCACCTGGTTTCAGTCACATGCGTTACGACATGTACTGCAGTATGATTACCAATGAGCTGCCGGCAGCTTTATGTACACCGGAAGAGGCACGACAATGTTGCCAAATTCTCGGGGAAACGCCACCTCAAATTTCAGGTTGAGTGGACGCTACAGGCTGTTGCCAAAGCATGTAAAATTAGATTTCTCTGCAGCTAAAGGCCGTGAAACCTGCATAACTTTCCTCTCAGCAACTCGCTAGGACAGTTACAAACTTATGTTTAAGCCTAAACTGTCGAGGTTGTCTTGGAGGCGGCAGCTTAACCTCTTTTCCTGTGTTATTCCTGGAAGACACCGTATCAAAAGCTGGTTTACACATTTTGAAAATGGTTTAGGAACATGCTTCCAGAACGACATTTTGTAGCTTGTTGGGACATATACAAACTTAACAGGCGTTAGTCTCTTAAGCTGAGAGCAGTATGGATGGCTATCAATGGCGAATCGTTGAGGGGTGGGAAATCTCGGACTGCGAACTTCGCTTTTAAAGGAAAACAAATATTGTCTATTCTGAATGCCCTTTCCCCTCCCAGGCCAAGGTCCTGGGGATAGCAAAATATCGTGCAGTCACATGACTAGTTCAAGAAATTTGTTAAAAAGTTGGTATACAAGAGATGGACGTCCTGGAGAACCAATTTTATTGGGTCACTACTCACCACTTTGAATACAATGTTTTCTAGTTTTACTTCAATTTTACCTTGCATTATTTAACAGGCATCATATGCCAAGACATTCACATTTACTATATAATGCACCAAAATATTAGAAGTTTAAAAACTTCTATAGATAATTATGTACAACTAAAAATTCAGCTGCTCATGCCCTAATTTGTGCAATGAAATTTTTATTTAACAAATGTTTGCAATATTAAGTTTAGAAAATCGGAATTCCGAACTATTTTATGTTCGTTTTAACAGTCCGAACTATGTCGCCTGCTGTATTTTTACCTGGAAGAAAGCAAATTCCACAATCTGAAATATTCTCAGAAGGGATTTGTTTCGATGTGAAGTGCTGAAACATCTGTACGCTACGCATATCAGAGTCAGTTTTTTCTTCTTTCTATTTGTCTATTTTCGGAAGGGTGACTGTTGCATATTAAAGCAGGCTAAATAATTCATCGTCGCTGATACAGTTTAGAAATACGTCCTGTGACCGAGACGTCTTATTTGTAAAAACCTGAACATTCAGGCGTCCAGGATGAACATGGCCACGGCCGGGAGAGGGGGACAGGACTCCCTCAACCTGAATTGTCCCGGCCAAATCGGAACGTTTTGTCACTTTATAAAGTCGTGTTACGTTGCTGTCTGCCCGTAAGTGTGGTTCGCGTAATTTTATTGTAGCAATGAATTGTCTTTGGTGCTGTGGTGAAGATTTTGCTATCTTCCATCTGACAACGCTAACAAAAAACATCACTGCATTGTTTTGCTTCTGCTCTATCTTGATCTTATCGTGTTTGCTCTAACAATTAACAGGACCAACTAAGCATAATATACAACAGCTCTTGCGATACTGTCGATATTTATTCAGCATCCCATTAAACGGGAAAACCAGAGTTCATGTTTACTGTCAACAGCTAAAAACTAGGAATTTCCGACGTCACGTTGAGTGCGACTGAAAAAACTGACAGGTTAGCGAGACCATGCCGTACTACTACTACTACTACTACTACTACCATCAGCAGCGGTGGCGACGCTAAACCACGATGCATGTCTCGCGCTCTCCCTCTCCTCTACAAGTTACCGGGGGGGGGGGGGGGGTGACAAGCTACGGAACCATATTACACATCGGCTAATTAACATTCAGGTCTCAAGCTTTACTAACAAAGCTACATATCTCTAAAGATTCGGGAGTCTAGAATTATGGCAACACCGTACACACAGGATTCCGCGAAGCGCTTCAACAGGAATTTCGTTGAAGGATTGAACTCAGTATGTAGAGCTAATCAGATTTGCAACTAATTTTAAGGTGTTTAGTTTCTTTGCCCGTTCCGTCATGTGAGTTGGAGACATTTGGGAGCTCTGACAAACTTCCATTGAATAGACAATCACGCACAGAAGGCAGTACTGCAGCTATGCAGTAGGTCATTTTTCCTTGACTCAGCACTGAGCAGAAGCATGTACGAACTTTTCAAAACCTGTGTAGATTGTTTAGTGTACCCTAAACTGGAGATGTTTAAAGTGAAATCTTTATGAATCTAAGAACGTCTACTAAAGCTGGAAGCACGCACACTACCAACTGCCACGAGCTCTGGTGTATCCAAATTCGAATTTGGAATTAATCGCGTTGTCCTTTTCACCGACTGGTGTTCGAGGTAGTGTACCTTAGATGCACTTTCAACATGTTTATTTACATATTACCGATTGAAAACAGTTTTAATGAGCTGCGTTATTTTAGTCATTTTTCAGTAAGTAAACAATGTCTCCCAAATTATTAGAACACATACGAACTGTTCAGTCTTTCTCGAAGTTTATTTTTGCAGATTTACTAGAAATTTCTCGTTTTCTAACGTCAGGACTAACCAAGTCCTTCATTCGGTGATTTGCTGTAATCAAGGAATGTTACGACAAATACATTTGTCTACTGAAACTAGTATGCAGCTTCAAATTAATACCTTCAATTTTTTGCTCTGGAAGCTTGAGGGTAAATTTGGACAACTTAAATTTCAAGTTCCAGACAAGTGACTTTCACGAATTTAAAGAGCCCAAGTCAAATGATTAATTGGTTTATGAGTTAAGTTTGAAGCCTGCCACACTTATTTCCTCTTTAGATCATTTCAAGTCAATTGTTTTTTGTACGCTGAACTCTTCTGCAACAACAGTATGCTTGTTCAAGGTTTTTTATGTAGGTTGATAGCCGGTTGTTTCAGCTTCCATTTGTTTGAAATGGAAGGTGAAAACGGTTCGGAACAATTTCTGGAATTACACGAAGGACTGAACAGAATTCGGAATAACGTTGAAATTAGAGAACCGGAACGTACAGCATAAACGTTACGAGTTTTCACAGGACCGCCACTTTTTTATACCGAGTGAGTCCTTGATACTTTCAGTGAAAGTGAAAAAGTAAATATATCATTAAGAGGTAACGAACCCTGGTTAGGTTCGAAAGCGGAAACCTTACATTTCCCTTATCCCACGCAACGCTTTTAACTAAGGGCCGCAGATTCATAACAGTAATGACGTACGGAATTCCCATTGCATGCTGTAGAATAGTTTTAGGCAATTTCCGTTGTTTGCTATCAACGCATGCAACCTAACGTTAGTAGTTACTGGTACAAACCGAACGATTTATTTGCTTTAGTTTCGTAAGCAGCTACAAGGCACATCCACTACGTTATCCAATTTAACAAAACGTCGATGGTTGCCTGACAAACTATTGGTAGCAGGTACATTAATGTGAGCTACTTTTCGACGGTCACCAAAAGACCTACTTCGATATCATGGAATCAAGTTTTGTTTTCGTCTGTTAATCTGGCGCCTGCCAACGGAACCAGCGTGTGGCATGTCTTCGGCTTTTCGTCGTCGTCAATACGTTGGCCAGAACTAACTTTCTGAAGGTGCAAGAAAAGATAAGGCTCGCTGGTAACAAGATCAGTACTATGATCTATTATCGAAACAGCTTCCAGACGATTTCTGTAAAACATTTTTTGTGCGCCGAGCCAATGGCACGTCATTTTCGGCATTGTTTAATAGTAACGGCCAGGGTTCACAGATTCACTTTCGAGCTATGAGTAAAATGCCCTTCCTGCCCCCGTAACACGGTTCACATGACAGTACCGACACAGTAGGAACTGCATCTTGACTGGAGATCCCTGTGACAGTGCATTCATTGCTGCTTTGTTCCCGGGGTAAATTGAGAAATTCAAGTGTCATCGCCTGTGATCTAACTTCACGATACCGCTGCACCAATGTCAGTGCTGCTGTGAAGTTTTTCGTTTTGCGCTCTTGTGCGAGGTTTTTCGGCATTCACCTGGGACAATTTAACAGTTGACTACTCTGTAGTCATGCACGAAGGCTAGCGTTATCTGCACGGAATTGCTGCTTAGCTTAGTAATGGTGAAGTATTCGTAAGGATGCGCAGCCGCGCCGAATAAACCAAGTTATCACTGAACAGCGGTCGCCCACTGCACTCTTCGTGGATCCTTTCACGACCTTCGTAAAAAACCGTTAAACAGCGACGCTACATCAGTTTGCTCAGTACGTTCTGCAGACTTTACTGAGCTAACCAATGTCGACGGGATCTACATTTGTAGAGTGAGGGACCCGTATGACAATATAGCACGCGGTGGAATAGACGCCTTCCCCAGGCCATAGACGCCGAGGTACTGTGTCATGTGTATCCCTATAAAATTCCGTTTTCTGGATTAATGAATTGTTCGATACCTATAATTAAACCTTTATGTATCATCACAAAATCATTCATAAAACGATACAAGTAATTGCATCAATAGCAAGGTATTTTATTGAATGCTGATAAAACTTTTGTTTATAAAAATCTTAACATTAGGCAAATTTGTATTAAAATTACAAATTTCGTCACGTTTTCTGCAATGCATTGACCTTAATTTAACACTGAAACTGCATTATTACTTGAACCATTTAAAATAAGGTAAACAATACTGCGATAATTACTTACGATATTTTGTATTGTTACGAAAATAATTAGCTTTTTAATTTCTTATTTTTTTCCTTTAACGATTTGTTTTATGAACAAATTTATAGACATTGTAACGTCCGTATTCTAGAATGTTTTAGAAAGTATTAATACGCGCGAATTGGCGCGAACGCAGAGATTAACAAGTTAGTCTCCGAGTTGTAAAGTCGGAGTCAACAGCAGTCTTACTTTGGTCATTATGTAGAACACATTCAATATCATTTAATCTTCTGTTTGATCAAGAACATAAAAATAAAATACGCGTCATTGATGGTTCCATGCCTGAAGAACCCGTCGTCCTGATGTTTTCATAATTATTTAAAGGCAGGCGAGCTACTAAATCTAAGAGATTACCACTGAACGACCAACAAACAAGGTGATGTATACAAAATGTGGCTGTAGGGTAATGGCGCATTTTACACAACTAGCACCAGGCTAGACGTGTTAGCCATTTTGTCACGTCACATCTTGTGTATGTTCGGTTTTCCCGGCTAAATACATTACTTCAAATCAAACACAGAAATGTTCCCACCGTCTAAGCAGACATGACGTAGCACATTGTCGTACCCGTTATGGTTTTTTTTTTTTTTTTTTTTTTTTGCGTACAGCGAGAGTTCTTACCAGGAGATCCTCTTCCATCTCTCAAGGCGTCTTCTACACAACACTTCACATGACAAGACTAGTCGAGTTAGATAAAGTGAACGCATTTGCGATGAAACAACCTCTTCTCTAATTTTCAGCAATCGTCCATTGTGTGTTTATACACTCAGTCCAGGCTGGTTGGGCTCCATCATGGAACCATATCCGATGACAAGTGTCAGGTATATTCCAGAAATTTGCTTTCTCGCCTCAACAGTGCCGGTTAAAAATATTTACCAGATAGGTGTCCGAAAAATTACTCAACTTTCGAATGCCGTAACCAGAGAAAGTCGATTTACCTGAAATTGTCACTTCCCTTTCATCTCCGAACGTTAGCAATATTTCTTTAACACTAATATATGCATTCGGTGAGCTGGATCTATTTGGTCTAACATGTTTATCGGTAGTATCTGAAAAGGTTTTTTAAAATCTAACCCTAGCAAAAGCATATTTGGAGACTACTTGAGGGTAGTCAAGTTAACGTAGGCCGAGGTAAAGTGAGCATTTCCTGTGGGATTAACAGCCAAAAACTGAGCACTGCTTCACGGTAAAGACTGAAGATTTTCCAAATTTAAGACCTATCGACATACTCCGCAATCTACCGCAAGGTGCGTGGCGGAGGGTACACTGTACCACAACTAGACATTTGTCTATTCCACTCCCAAACAGAGCTCGTGCGGAGATATATATAGGCACTTTTCCTCGTTCTAATTTCTCTTCTTCGTGATCTTTAGGCGAAACATACGTAGGCGGCAGAAAAATCGTTTTACACTCAGGTTGAAATTACGGTTCTCTAAATTTCTGCAACAATTTCTCGAAAACTTCTTTCCTCCAGAGATTTCCATTTGAGTTCCCAGAGCATTTCCTTGACACTCGCATGGTTCGAACCTACCAGTAACGAACTAGCTGCTCGCCTCAACTGCTATGTCTTTCTTTGAACTGATCTGTTCAACAAATGTTCAAATGTTTGTTAAGCTTATGGGACTAAACTACGGGGTCATCAGTCCCTAAACTTAAACTACTTATGAACTAGCTTATTCTAAGGACGGCACAAATATCCATGCCCGAGGGGGATTCGAATCCCCGACCGCAGTGGCCGTGCAGACCGTGACTGGAGCGCCTCAGTCCCCTCGGCCACCGCGACCGGCGAACTGATCTGTTGCGGGTCCCAAACACTTGCTTGTATGACCACGTCTTCAGTATTGCATTTTATACGCGATGTTCTTTACAGATTAAGTCCATCTTCCTAAAATTCTACCAATAAACCGAAGTTCGCTGTCCGCCTAACAACTGTCCTTACATATTCTTTCCAGCGACAAACTGACTCAGCATAAGTTTAGGTACTGAACTTCAGAGACCTTTCGCAGCTTTAATGCCAAGATCAGATTTTTCGGGTAGAACTAATTCCTTATAAACAAGGTTTAAGATAAAGCAGTCAACAATCCTAAGATTGGTGTTCAAACCACAGTGCTTTACTAGGCACGGCACTGTTTGGAAGTAGTATGCCTTTGCCTTCCTCCGACCTTCGAACTGACTTACCCAGCTAGTTATAGCGGGACCTACAGCGTAACTTACGTTCCGAACCACAATGCTACTCTTTTTCAGAGCAACATTGCCCGAGGTGAAAGTGTAAAGTGGCATTCTAGAACCTGGCGGGGACCGAACCCGCGACCTTTGGTAGTGTCAGACTACCGAACAACACCAAACGATCCCTAGAAATTATGTTCCCAGGAGAATATGGTTGAAGTACGCTAGTGGAGTCTCGCTAAATTTAAACATCGATCTGTCCAGATGCGTTTTTCCCTTTCTTTTATGCCCAATTACTGCTGTGTGTATGTCACCGAACGTGGCTTTGAAAGAGACATGGGCTGAAACGTATGGAGGAGAAACATTTTCACTCCAATTACCATGCCGCATGTTTACCACGAGAAGAGCTTCGCCTCTACAGTGCCCTGCAGTTCTTATCAGACCAAGTTTGTCGTGTTGCCGTAAGCTTTGAGCCAAGTGGGGACGTTTACGTAGACGTTGTGGCGGCGCCTAGAATGTTCCGCAGCAGGTCTGGATCAGTGCAGGCAGGACCCGCAGCTGAGAAAGTGGAAACCGAGCCGCGCGCAACTGAGCGGAAACAGCCGTGCACGAGCGCTTGCGACACGCTCGCTGCCTCCGCAGCGCAGCCCCGATCTGCACAGACCCATTGACATTTCTGTACGGCTATTTACGTTGCAATCAGGCTTCACGGTTTAGCAGGGAAACATACGTTTTTAGGGACACTAATAGCAAACTACGATTTATTGTATCTTGTTTCTCAAATGTTCAAATGTTTGCAAATCTATGGGACTCTACTGGGTTATTAGTCCGTAGCTTACAAACAAGGTAAGTACTTGGGCTCGAACAAACACACTTGCACCAAAATCGTACGAGAGATAATGTAAATATCCCTTATTGCACTAGTGATACTCCCGCATCTGCAAAACTCTGCAGTCGTCCGTTAGAGGCCTCTGTGTGTGCCATGCCGCATTGCACTTTGATCTGTCGGTTCGCCAGTAGGGACGGTGCAGTGTGCCTCCGAAGCTGCGTTTTGTAATATTTGTGTCGTGAAGCGTCAGATGGGGCGGCGATTGCTAGCCAATGCTGCTAATGTATTGCGATTAGTTGAGATGAAGTAACGAAGAACCCTTCGTTAAGATGGTATTAGTGTAGAAGATGAATCATTTGCATGCTTTTTCCGTGTGTGTTGTGGTACAGAAATATGAGCATACGTTAGATACTGTTACAAACTCATAGGGATGATAATGACGAACAACTCATTGCAAGCGGTAGTGCTACGGTAAGTGCGGAAAGAGGCGCTGTAAGAAGTGGCAGTGAATACCAACAGTCTTCGGAGAAGGCTGAAGTCGCAACCACCATCACGGCTTTTGATGACAATACGCTAGAGAACATGTATGATTATTACGTCAGTTAAGATATCGGCATTACGTATTGCGTCTACAATTACATCTACAGTGCTATCTAGAGCATGGTTGCAGAGCTTTGCATAATAACGACACCCACCAGCACACTGAGGCATACGTAGACATCTTGTAACCAAACGTTCATACAGATGTTTGTTAGAGCCCATGTAGTCCTTTTAAGTTAAAGTAACCTAAGGACAACACACATTTAAGCCCGCGGGGGGATTCGAACCTCCGACGCGGATACCCGTGCGATCCGCAACGTGGCGCTCCAGACCGCTCGGCTAATTTGCTACTCCCTCGCGGCTCTGTTTTTAACTATAGTTACTAACAAAATGAGAAAGTAATGGGTGTTGGGATAGGGAGGGGTGTGTGGCATTTTACTGGCAGAACGCTTACGAAGGAGAAGGGGCGTTCGGTACTATAGAACAGTTTTTCAAGCTGTGAGTGGCGACCCACATGGGTCGCCGTCACATGAGAATTCACTTGCACTAGGCGTTCAGTACAACAAAAACCAGTGGCGCAGTCAGGATTTCCTTCTGAGAGCATATTTTTAAAAAGCATATTGAATTTATAAATCTGTCTTTTTACACTTTCATAATTGAACTAATTGCACAAGAAATTAAACAAGGCCGCGGTGGAGTAGCCGAGCGGTCTAAAGCGTCTCGCTGCGGAGCGCGCGGTTGCTCGCCGTGGAGGTTCGAGTCCTCCTTGGGGCATGGGTGTGTGTGTGTGTGTGTGTGTGTGTGTGTGTGTGTGTGTGTGTGTTTGTCCTTAGGTTAGTTTACCTAGGTTTAAGTAGTTTGTAAGCTATGGACTGATGACCACGCAGTTTGGTCCGATAGATCTAAACATTTGAATATTTTTGAATTAAACAAGTAGGCTCGCATTAATTTGGAAGTGGCAGAGGAACCAACTGGTGGAAGTGGAGTTTATGTAATAAGCTCGTAAAATAAGCAGCTTCCATGTTACTAAATGTTCAAATGTTTGTACAGCTTATGGGACTTAATTACGGGGTTATCAGTCCCTAAACTTACAAACTATTTATGAACTACTTACGAACTAGGACGGCACAAATCTCCATGCCCAAGGTGGGATTCGAACCCCCGACCGTAGCGGCCCGTGCAGACCGTGACAAGCGCCTCAGTCCCCTCGGCCACCGCGGCCGGCTCCATGTTACTAGCCAAAGAGAAAGGTCTTTACGGTTTAATATGATTAAGTGTGAAAACTTAACACTTGTTCCTAAGATTCCACAATGTGCCCCGCTGACTTGCTAACAACCGGGTTACCGCATATGAACAATCTGCTCTTAACTTCAGCATATCAGTGACAATAGCGGCAGCATTAAAGTCGCGGCGGCATTAAATCTGCTCAGTCACAGCATCACACTTTCTCAGTGGCAGCATCACGTTGGCGACCCATTGTGACGTTAACTTCTGCTTTGCAAATTATAGTTACGTTGTGATTACATGTGTACTATTTCAAAATTCCGATGCCGACATTAAATAATGAAAAATCTTTAAGGTGCTGGTGCGTCTTCATCCCCTTAGCCTCACGGTGGCGGCGCCACTGCAAAAACGTGGCAAGTTGAACATTGTTAAAATAAAGTGCGACCAAAACATTTCAAAAAATTGTTTATTTTATCATTACGCGTTTCGATACATCAGCATGCCAACGTATGGTAGCTTGTCCACAAAAAATAAGCTTTTATGAACCAAGTGATTGTTAAAATACTAACCGTCTCAGATTCATTATGAATTGAACACATTGTGTTAATAATAGATGCGAAGGCTGAAAATTTTCAGGAACCAATCGATACGTTAAAGTGTTACAAAAATCCTGAAAATTCGGATAAAATATATTACAAATTGTCTAAAGTTTGATCTTTATGAGCATATTCGCTTTCGACACTTTCCCGAAATTCGAAACAGTCGTTAAAACAGTTTTCTTTCTGACATTTTGTAGAAGATAATGGTTCCACTCCAAAAAAAATATACGAAAAACTTCGAACAATTTGAAGGACTGAAGCAAAGGAAGAGGAAGTTTGTTTCGTTCAGGATAACAGTTCCGTCACGGTTCGAGAGGGGGATCGCCATAATGTTTTCACTTTGAAGAGGGTCGCATATTCGAAAAGGTTGAAAAACACTTCTATAGACGTTTCCACACTACAGTTTGTGAAACGTACAACACCAAGAAGGCATCCTTATAGCGCCACACTTCGAAGTGGCGATGTGTGTGCAATCCGTAAGTGGTCAGTTTTGCAGCGAGATGGGGTATACGTAGGCCGAGGAGAACCCTCTCGTGTCTGACGACAGGGTCTGCCTTGCGCCTGGTGGAGTCTGTACAGAGCTGTCACATACGGTGAAAACAGTGTGACGTTAAAAAAAATGTTAAGCTTAAGGGACTCAACTACGGGGTCATCAGTCCCTAAACATACAAACTACTTATGAACTACCTACAACTAAGGACGGCACAAATATCCATGCCCGAGGGGGGATTCGAGCCCCCGACCGTAGTGGCCGTGCAGACCGTGACTGAAGCGCCTCAGTCCCCTCGGCCACCGCGGCCGGCTCTGACGTCAAAGGGAGCCGTATTGGCATGTGAGCCAGTTCGAAAGGGGCAGAACCACCGTCGCCGGGAAACGGGGTTGTCACACCGTGATATTTCGACTCGCACAGGGCATGCTGCTAAGACGATGCGCGTGCGAAAGCAGTTGGCAGTGGAAGGTCCCGGGGGAGCTTTACCATGGAACATTACCACAGCACGGTATGACTATCTTTTCCACATGGCCCTAACGAAGAGTACAGCATCCACGGTATTGACTCGTCTCTGGAGTATTTCAATAGGTGTGAACTTGTCTGCATCGACGGCTCGTCGCCGTTTACAGGTTGGACTGCTTGCACCAAGGCCATTACGTCTTCCATTGTCGAGAAACCACAAGGTCTTCTAACTGCAATGGGCACGTGAACACCGCCACTGTTGTGAGGGAGGGGGGGGGGGGGAGAAGGGAGGGAGGAGATGAGTGGCAAAATGTCATCTTTCCGTAGGAGTCCCGCATACGTGTCCGGCGGCACCGTAACCTGGAGGAGTGCATTGTGGAGCGGCATAGCGGACGAAGACAAAAGTGCGAACGCCATTAGTCATAACATCCGATCTCGCCTCTTACGTATTGAGGGCACTTTTGAAACAGCGAACGGTCTAACGGTTGTGGAGCCTGAGATTCTCAGCTTCAGGCATCTCCTGAGGCTACATTTCAACAGGACAATACCCGGCCACATTGTGCGAGGGATGTACAGGTCCGACGAGCGACGGGTGTTTTTACTTCCTTGGCCTACACGTTTGCCAGATATGTCTTCCATCTAACCTGTCTGGGGAAAATTGGTAGGCACCTGGCGTAGCATGATCCTGCAACTAGGGTCACGGATTTGTGGGTTCTTATGCAAACTGCTTTGAGGGAAATTCTCCAGGAACGTATTCAGAACATTTAAAGCCACGGCATATAGCAACGAATTTAAACGCAAAGTGACCACACTACATACTGCATAGTAGGGCTGAAAGGACATGCAGTCTTTAGAAATTCTTTGTTTCTATTTCCACAAACGGTACTTTTGGACACGTGAAAATTAAAGTGAAACTGTACGCTGATTCTTTAATGGTATACGTCTACCACTCCAAGATTTACACAACTTTGGAGCATTAGTGCTTGCTTTGAAGAACCCAAGCTAAACAGATGGTCAGCTGTAGCTCTATCCCACAAGACCCCCGTTCAATGAAGGCACCAAGATTTAAGAACTCTTCGTTACTTGCTTATAATCATCCCTTCGAAAGGTTCCATCGTGTATTTGCAATGCTATTCGGCCGGTAGCTGTCTGGCGACTGGATTCTTACCCTACTTGTGGATTGGGACAGCAGTATTTTAACAAGTTTCATCTGTGTCGCATGGCAGGCAGAGCCTTAAGTAGGACCCAGTCAGTGAACCTTTCGCTGTATGGTTAAGCTTTGCATGGGAGGCACCAGGGGTGTCCCGTTTTACCTTAGTGCCCTATGAAGGTAACTGGGTATAAAGGACGCCCATGTTCTAACGTTCTAGGTAAACGCGTGAATCTATACATCAACTCCCGGGCAGGGTTAGGAAGAAATAGCCGCTTCTTCGCGGCGCAGAAGAATACAGAGATTGGCGCACGCGCGAGCACGAGATGAGGCTTATGTGCCAGGAAACAATATTTATAACTTATGGCATTTAACGGCAGGGAACATTGGCGCCCTGACGCTTTGAGGTCTTAAGGGCGGTCTGCGAAAGGTGTCACTAATCGTTCACGGCTTTGCCATCCTGGCTAGAAATTTACTTACGGCTGCTCCACAAAGGCATCTACTGACGGGGAGGTGCACTTATGTAGTTTAATATCTAGATAAACTGACGACTTCGGCCGAGACACCTTTAACAACCTCGACAATACACTTCGACAGATGCGACGAATTTAAAGCAAGGATTACGAAGGCCAGTTTACTTCGTTTTAAGAATCAATTACCGACTATTCTTGGAAGCATTGAATGCAAGAAAAAACCACTGATCATGGTCTCTTCACTTGCCATTTTCTTTCGTTACCTTAGGTGTCATTCATTAAACTATCTAGTGATCTGAGGGGGCAGAATAACAATCCGGGTATCCAGTCCACGACGGTTTCGGTCGTTTGTGTCGGACCTAGTGGCGGGCTTCTGCGTATAGCGTTCTTAAGGTAACTCCGTCACCGCTAGATGGCTAATAAAGATTCATCAAGTGCGGGAAATGGTTTCCGGGATAAGGTACCAGAGGAACCACATTAAGGAAGTCAGTTGGAGATCAAGGATAAGGGCGGCGGGTGAGACTGGCAGCGACGACGATGACTTGCGTCATGTATCGCCACATCAAGGTGCAGACGAATGCAACGTTAAGATGTCTGTACCCTGGCTATGTTCCATAGCGTGTATGTTTCTTCAATGTGAGTAATGTATTTAAAGATTTGTTTTATCTCTGTGACAGTCGCAAATTTGTATGTGTCAGCATTGACGTGTCTTTCCCGACGTGACGGATGAGTCACAACAACCGTCTTTAGTATGCGATTAGCTGCGTTTCCTGGTGCAACGTCCGCCTTGCTGTCACCCACTCCGCCGAGACGTTTCCCCACGGGCGCCACCCAGCCGCATCAATAACCACCAGCCGTGATCATCGTTGCCCGAAATCCTGATGGCCCACGTCGTCAGTGCGAGCCCTGCATGGTTTTGTAATAGGGACGGAATGGCGCCCCGCAAACGTATGTATTCCACTAGTACGTGCTTTAGATCCCAGTGGAAAGCAGACATTATGCTCAACGTCAAGCGTTAATCCCATCTGTATCGTAATTTGGATAACATGACGGAATTTAAGGATTTGACAGTGAGCCAAAATTAAAGTGATGTTATGAGATGGGTTGTCAATCGGTGCCCTGGAGGCTAATGGTTAAAATCTGTACTAGGTGGAAGGCTTATCGCTTATTGACAGAGCGATAATAACCGTTGGTCAATTCCCATCTCAGATTCCGGAAGCGGAAACTTGTCGGAACTAGATTTCCGTTTGTTTAGGAAAGGATTTTATCACTAATAGAAACAACAATGTTGCAATATTCCACAATATTTATTACAAACTAGTTTCCGCCTGTTACGCAATCAGGTACAAAGATTATAGACAAACGCTAAGGGAAAGATCTTACGACATGTGCATTAAAAATTAAGACGAGCGAAAGATAAGGGTTGTTAGAGGTATATTAAGAAGTGGTCCAAAATTATCGACGAAGTAGCTAAGAAAATTGTTTTAAACATATTACATGGTATTTGTTACAAAAATGCGATATATTTCAAACTCAATTTTCTTAATTACTTAGTCGCTAATTTTGGACCACTTAATATACCTTCCTAACAACCCTTATCTTTTGTTCGTTTATGTGATTCTTTAATGCGCATGTCTTAAGATCTTTGCTTTGATGTTTATAGTAACCTTTGTACCTGATGATGGCGTAACAGCTGAAAACTGTTATTAGTGATCATGTATCAAATATTCTACCAAGAACCAACGGAACATTCTATCAACGAAAAAGGATTACTAATATTTTAGGTGGGAAAAGAACTGTTAGCCACTGTCGCCGTGGCAGTATAATCGGTAATCTATACTGATACGGTCAATAAGATCGTGTGTACCTGTCAAAAGGTATAGACTACTACACGCGGGCTGTTTTAAATAGCGTCTGAAGTTTTCAGAAAACAGTTCCGAAACTCAGGATTCCAATGAAGTGCACTGAATACCTGAGAACTGACTGTCTCTCTAGACCCCTTTTGTTTTTAATACGCACATCGCCGGCTAAAGATATAAGACAGCCAATCATCTAATGTAAACTGTTATAAAAAGGTCACCCGATTGGAAATATAGTTCAATGGAAAATGAGAAAGTTTTTATGGACATTGATGGTTGCGGACGTTGCACCACGAAAGCACAGTGTGTCCGAGTGGAGAATTGCATTCCTATGTGAATATTTTACTCCTGCCCAGGTTTTATGATTTGAGAGGATTTATTCTACTCAACCCCTCCCAGTCATTCAGTGCGCGTAGCAGGTAGACTAAGCAATGTTATGTCTGAAGTGTCCGAGCCTGTCTTACCTTCGAAGCTTACCGACGGCCACGTTGGCACAGGAAAATACATCTACACGTGGCTCATTGTTCAAGAGAAGGATTTGTATTGTTGCCTTTGCCTCCGACCTGTTTTGCGTATCTAAAACATATGGTCGGCGCCTGCGGTAAGACTAGCCCGGAACGAACTACTGTTACGCGGCATCTACTTCAGTGTGTGAAGCAACAATGACTGCCACATCCCAGCACATTCAGTCTTCGATTCAAAGCCAAGGCGTATGGTAGCAGCTATCGCCAGCAATAGCAGCGGTACAACCTATTTTGCCCTACTCAGCCCACGTGGAGCTGTATTTGTATCATGTGATTCTTGTACGAAGCGTTTTCCCAGAAGTGTTACTTAACATTTCGTATTGAGTGCCCAGCAATTCCATAACTTTTCCGAAGTAAGTGACTTAGATTAGCAAATACGTTGCTGTCACGAACTAACAAAATTTTCATTAGAGACAAACCTTTGAAGCATAACTTTAGCACGAGTAGAACGTTAGGAAGCAAGCAACACGTATTTTTTCTAAACATGTAACATGAGCTATCCACGAAGGTACTTAATTTTTTTACAGCATTTCCTTTTACAGGGTCTGATGAGCTTTTAACATCTATTCTTACTACTGTGTACATTGTTCTCCACAATCTCCGAGGTAAAAACCAGTAGTTTCCGATCAGCAGGAAAAGACTGCAAGGCTAGCAGCTACAAGACGTTTGCCTCAAAGCAAAGACCCATATCTAGACAAAGTTTTTACTACGCCCACTGGGTCTACCTACCCGTCTGTAGTATGAACATTAGAATATCATTTTTTTTAAACAGATCTAAAACCAGTTTGGCCTTACGTTTAGGAAGGGTAAACTAAACTTATCAGGCACTAGAGTTTTTAATTTACCCATGCAATCTCACAATTTGTTCAAGAAATGCACCTACAGCCTCCCCTAGCAGTGATGCATAAGGTAGGAATTAATACGCCTCAAAGAAGTATTGTTAATACATAAGGGTATAACACCCTGTGGTATCTCATTACTGCACTTTTTACGGAATAGTCATGACTCTAGTACAAGACATTTGTGTTCCCCCATCTGAAGAGCCGAATATATAGAGTCAGATTTTCAGATGGACAGGGCAGATGGAGACTGAAGCCATTCGGCGAGAGAAATGTGTATGCTCATGGATCAAGTTCTCCGGGAAGGTCCAAGTTGGTACAAGGAGCGTTGTAGAAACAATATTCAGAAGTTATTCGTTGGCTTTAAGATGGGCGGGGATTGTTTCGTTTAACCTTTAGGGTTGAAAGGTGCCTACCAACCGAAGAACATTTAGGGACCCACTTAATGCGTGCAGCTGTTACGGACGTACTTGGGAGGGTGGAGTTCGCGCCGTGAACTCTTACGAGTCATTCGACGTTTTCTGGAATAATTCCAGGCAAAATTAAAGACTGTTCAACCCCAGCTGTATCTTTAAAGCACAGTTAGGTATTCTTAAATGTCGAGCTATTTGCGTTCAACATATATAAAAATTTAGAGTGACAGGTTGCAAATAGGGTTTACTGTAATTTTGACCCGTTTCGGGTGCAGCCCATCAGACACTGAAGGGAACAATCAAGAGCACGAAAAGGATACCTGCATAAACAGATGGATGCAAAAAGGTTATCTTGCACATCGCACAGGGATGATAACAGTGCAAATCTTGGGCATACGAGAAAGAGGTGGACACAATGGAAACTGTCACTGGACGATTAAGAAAACGTCAACTGCTAGTGAAGCGTGTCAATACCACGACTACAATGTTATATGTAGTCTAGTTCTTCCAGAAAGGAGTATTTTGGCGCTACTGAGCACCTATCACTGAAACATTCTGCAACTGTCTAATCTGACGGGTGAATAAAATACCCGATAATTGAGGCCGCCTAGACCAAGTACTATCATCGCAGTTAGTCTCCCTTCTACATAGACTACGGCACTAACCACTCCGCTTCTGAACTTTTTACTTTAAGAGGTCATCCGCAGTATGAACAAATATTTTTAGTGGAAAGTTTGTTGTAAAGTTAAGAACTTCGAGAATTATTCGGTAATTTACTGTTGAACCTTTAGCTTTGAAGTACGTATTTTTACGAGACTTAACCGTTAGACTTCTGAGCGTTCGTGGAACATGAAGTTCCTGTAGAGTTAAAATGAGAAAAATGCACGTTTTAGTACTATTACCTGAATAGCTGATTTCGTTGTAGTGCACTATTAGTAATCTCCGCCATAGAATTATCCTCTTTAACACAGCTCTAAAATTCTTCTGCCGTGACTGCCCTAGAATCAAAGCATCTGTTCTAGACCCTGCACTCTAGCCTTAATACTATGTATGACAATTAACTTGTCCATGTTTCCTGTGAACGAAGCCAGCAATAGTCTTTACTACTGGCCACTATGAACTGAACATAGTACGTTAACGCAAGCGACGTGAGTCATTGGTGCTGACATTTACCGCAACCGTGGGCTAACGGCGCTTTTCACACCAGATAACCACATGCAATGCGTCCTCTCAATCTCTGTTGACGCCACCTTTAGACACTGGGCGCACATACTAGGGATGTGTAGTTGGTCAACTAACTGGTTCAATTTAATTTTAGTTTGCTTGAGTGAACTATAGTTCTTTTACTGCTTGCTTTCCCGATCTGCTGGAAATTAAGAGACGCACTTTCAACCATCCCTTCCCTCGATACTGAATACAATATCTCTATGACCTGAAACTACGCAGTTGAAAGTTCGGACTTCGTAAATACATAAACTGCATCGGATTGAAACAGTTCACTTAGTTCATTAGCTGAAACAAGTTCCCTGCTGCGTGAACTACGTCAGATCGGAACAGTTTTTAGTTCGTCATTACAAGTCAGGCGGATTTTTTATTATTAGTCTCCATTTATAAATAAGGTGAAGAGTATTTATGTTAATAGTACCTGTAGAACTAAATCTGGTTTTTCAATCTGACAAAAATACGTATTTAAAAAACTTTAGAAATTCCATCTAAGGGGTTTAGTATGACTCAAGCGCCCAAACGAAATCATCAAGGACAAAAACTTTAAATCTGGAGATATACTAGCGTTATCTAAGATTAAACCCCTTAGGGAAGAAATTTTGAATAAAGACTATTAAATATGTGAGAAAATTTATCTGAAAATACTACCCTTTTAAGGCAATATTAAAGCGAGACCTAGTATATTGGTATCCGGTTTCTTTATCAGAAATTGAAATGTTTCAGGAGTTTACGTAATTTAGTTCGTAATAAGGTTAAGTGGCGGATTAACGTTTGACTTAATTAACCCAGTTAGAGCTAATCCGAAATGAACGGTTCCATATAAGGAACTACTTTTCCCCATCTGTAGCACAGACTAGTTCGTTTTACGGAACTGTAACGGTACCTGACCCTGTTTGAACGTCTTGCAAGAATCTAGTAAAATTATAATCACTCCCTATCAGTTTATGACATTTAAATTAATAGATATTGACTTAATGCTAGATTGCTTTGATAAATTGCATGTATAGTTGAAGCCCACGTAGGTTAAACAACGGCCAGAACCAGGAAAGCTGTTTAAGGGAACACCACACTATTTCCAGCGCTGTTTCTGAACAGACTCGCCTCCCTGAGGACCAACTGTTTTGCCAGTTCTGTAAACGATCGATTCCCGGCGAATAAAAATGTCACCCCCATATACTTCGCTTTGAAGTTTTTTAGTCAGATTTATTCGTTATAAACTAAAACGGCTAACCGTGGCCAACAGCATCTTCCGTTCTTTTAGTGGTCAACTTAAAGACTAGCAGACTATCCAATACCGTTGACCCAGAGAGAACGCGAGCCTTTGGAAGTTTCCCGACAACGCATACTACACCGTTCACTTTAAGAACATACTGAAATGTACTTTTCAACTTTTTGAAACATCTCCATTATGTGGTTACATTGTTCATAGCTGGAGTGCTCTCGGGTTAAGAGCAATAAGTGAAAACAAAACAGCTTTGACTAAGAAGAATTTGTACTACCACAATCTAGAACAAAACTAAAGAATACCGTTGGCTTAAGGTAATAGCATGCTGGTTGACTAAGCAAAGTTGGTCCTTGGGTTCAGTATATTCAGAATCATATCCACAGCGTACGTTTATTTCCCGCGTAGGATTAAAAATCTTTTAGCTGTCCCAATTTTCACGAAGCTTTACTATGGTTTGACTGGTCATGTACTGTACCACTCTTGGTATGTTCGACTAAGAATTTAAAATTGAGCTTTAAGCTGTGCGACCAAATCCCATAGTTCGCCTTTGGGATTTTTATCTCTTAACTTTTCCGGATTCGTCATACCGGAATTCAGTTCTAGATTAACTTTAAATCGACATACGTATCTAATAATACTTAAGCTGTGAACTAGAAATCGCAGCAATGGCGCAAGATCTGGCCCGTTTGCCTGTGCAACGTCACCTCTTGTTGCAATATGGCTTACCCAGTACAGACCACGTGAAGTAGTCGCAAAACAATCCGTCACAGAAGGTTTTTTCTAAGTCTTTACACTGTCACAGTTCCATTCAGAGGTGGCGCGAGGGTAAAATACTTCCAGCACGAGCTATTTCAGACGGCGCTTTCCCGGTCGAAAAAGCTATATTAAACGTTTTTCTTAACTTGCCTTAATGGACTAACTGAAGAGACACTAATCGTGGATCCTCTAGCGCTGTCTAAATAACTTACATAGTAAGTGAGGAGCCAGCCGCAGTGGCCGAGGGGACTGAGGCGCTCCAGTCACGGTCTGCACGGCCACTACGGTCGGGGGTTCGAATCCCCCCCCTCGGGCATGGATATTTGTGCCGTCCTTAGTTGTAGGTAGTTCATAAGTAGTTTGTAAATTTAGGGACTGATGACCCCCTAGTTAAGTCCCATAAGCTATACAAACATTTGAACGTTTTTTGTAAGTGAGGATAGAATTTAATGAGTACTTTGAGCTATTCGTTGATTTAAGTCTCCAGCAATTTGACATGGGCCTCCCACTTCAGTGGTAATTACCTAATTCTTATTTCATGGCGCGTTTTAATCTTTCAGTTCGTGGATTGCATTCAGGTAATCTTAGAGAACTAAATTTTGTATAGTTTTACAATGTGTGGCTCATTTCCCGAGGTTTACGAACTTACCTGTTACCATCACGTCCAAATTTATTGAAAACATACATATTTCTGGTTGTATCTACGTAATCTCCATGTAGGCGCGGCATTTAGCTTTAATGTTTTCCTACACAAAGTTATCGCTTTATTTTCTGAAGCAGTGCACGTGTATTCAGTAGCTCGATTCCTTTGTGTGCCCATCCGATAGTATGTTCAGATACTTCAATGCCTAATGAAGTTAAGAGCTGCTATGTTTCCTAATTTGTTAATTTGGCATTGCATTTACTGCCAGCCCAACGACTTGCGAGCAATCCATGCTTATAACCTTCCACCATGATACATTTTATTAGGGGACAGTCTGCAAGATTAACACAACAGCGCTTTAAACTCCTTTATGACTCCTTATCCGCACGGGAACAATACGCAATTGCGACCGACTTACTTGCACCGCTGCAACATACTTCCGGCTATTTTCATTTTAGTGGCCTGCAGAAGCGCTGTGTATGACGCTGTTATTTTTAATTCCCCGATTAACTGAAGCCGCGATCTTCGTAATCAAGCTGAAGCCCCTTAGGAAACCTGGCAGTCTTCAAGGGTGCCTTTTTTTAACCGGTCTGGCTGCCGTCAGCACCGAGCCATCAGAGCGTCATCTGTTGATGCTCGTACCATTTGGTACATGGTACAAGGCATTTTCAATGACTAAATTGTTTTAGGCAACAACGACAGTGTCTCCGATGTTACAGCAGAGGTCAACAGTTACGAACCCTAAAGTAACTAAAGAGTTCATTCATTAATTTCACACACTATCAGTCTTTAGAAACAATTTTATCATACTTTAGTTCTGGTCCGCACTATGGACTATATGATCTTGGCATAAGCAATGAAGATTGTTGCAACACGCTAATAGCCTCTAATTGCCATAATGAATTTTAATGGGAGGTGTCTAGCTATAGTTGGAATAGGAACTCCAAACTCACGAGTTTGGATAAGAAAAAGAGTTTACAAAACTAGTTTAAATTATTGGAGATCGTGATCCCAGACACTATCATGGTTAAACTTTAATTTCCTATATTTCACACTGGTAGGATGTTTATATATTTTATGGAGTAATCTAGATACCTTTTATTCGCTGTGCCATACTTTTAGCATCCGCAACCATAATCGTCACTCATTTTTCTATTCAGTAGCATGCAGTATTTTACGCTTCGCTACCGGCAGCTTCCTGCTTCGCGTGATTACGACACTAATTTAACCGACATTAAGTAGGACAAAGTGAACTGCAACCTTACATTTCCGCCGATTGTTCATTCTATGGTTCGTATAAAGCGAAATCGCTTTCTGGGCGTGATTATTTTCGTTATCAGTAGAACTAACAGGTCTATTCGTTAACACCTTCAGTTGATTTATGCTGAAATTTGTCTTAAATATTTCTGGGAGCCTCTTATTACGAAAGCCGAACCACCTAATTTCAGAATCGCGCGTTCGCAAACATTTTCATTACCTGACATAGGAAGAAAAATGACCTCTAGAGATCAGCAGTGTAATACTCATTTCCGTTGTCGGGAATGATCGCGACACTAGCAAAGAACATTCCTGGTACTGTGTGAAAAACAAGTTTTTTAGGAGTACTTTTTGCCTGTTAATTTTTCACACTGGAGTGCTGTAAATTTATGTTTTGGTGCCAATACCCTCACAGAATGTGATATTTAGAATCACTTTCTAAACTTAGCGCCTGAATATTACAAGGCGTATTTTTTCTCCGATTACAGCAACTCTTAACGCCTAGTTTAAGATGCGCGAGGAAAATTTTAGCGTACATATGGGCTAGAGCACATTTTAGTGTTTCCACGTATCTAAGTCTTAGAATACGTAAGACTTATTACCTGTAGACCATATTTTGTTATGAACTTCTCAGTGTTCTACAAAGTAGAACACTGTACAGAGATGGCAATAACTGCAGCCATTTGTTATTGCCGAGTTACAGAACGCAGATTCAATGGATGTGTGCCGCCATTAAGGCATGAAGAGGCTCGAGTTCTAGGATGGAGAGCATTAACTATTCAGATTCATAAAAGTATTGCTCGACAGACGATATTTGAACATGTCCCATAGACCCAAATTACCAAGGAAGAATGGAATTAACTCATTACTAGCGGAGTAATAAAATTCAAAGGAACACCACTCGATAATGTAGACTTTGAAGGCTTGCGGACTGATCTTCCAGGCTAACCAGCCGTGGTCTATATTTTACTGTCTCATTTATTTACTACTTGAGCGTCTGAGGTTAGGTGGCTAAACTGTAACCCCAACTCTAGGGCCCCCATATGTGGGCAGTACACTGGGCACCAGCCCATCTCTACGTAACACTACTGTTAACACGATTTAACATGTCTTGCTATTCCGTCGGCATAAAATAGATATCCATGTTTTGTTTTTAGGCAGAAAATGTTCGGTTATATTAAGCTGTAAAAATACCCACATGCGCGTGTGATGTGGTTTTTGGCTATTACTCTCTCATTGTTAAATTTAATTTCGGAATTCCTGTCTTCATACTTTCTGCTACGACAGTTATCCTGATATCCCAGGCCGAAATTACGTTTAGACATACGTGTTTTGACGCTTCTCTCCGTGATACCTAGAAAGCTACTCTTCTGCAAATACAAGCCATTTTATATGCCTGAAGTCTGTTACGTAGAATCTTTTGCCGTCTTTGTCGAACTTGTCTTGGACAAAGTACTTTACGATAGCCCAATAATTGTCTTAAGGATTGAGATCGAGCCCTTCCCCCCAAGATGCCAAATTTCAATAAGGCACGGCCGACCTACAGGGATTCCCAATCCCTTATAGATCGCAATGTTTAAGTGTTGTGAAAGTATGGAGTGTTAAATTCTCTTCCAACTGGATGTGCAAATAGTTATCTGCAAAAGTGCATGTTTTCGCCTACAAATATATACATACCAAAATAGTTTTAGTTATTTACTAGAATGCTAGAATGGTACCACAGTAGGATATGACACCCGCCAGGTTGAACCAAAGTAAAATTGCCGCTAGGGACGCAAGTTAGCCGCAGTGGTATTTTTAGTCTAATAGGGTAGTCATGATAGCAACACGAACATCGTATCAAACATCGCACTATTGCGTAGCGGCTTTTGATATTTATGGACACCGTACTATTAAGAGTGTGAAATCATACGTAGTAAAGTTTACGTCGACAGAATAATTTGACAATGTGGGTGCCTCATGCGAAGTGTGTGTGCAAGTCACGTGATTGTGGTGCCACTATGCCGCTTTTATTTCCGGCGTTCCCCTTGTTACAATTCGCCACTTAACCTTTAAGGATGCATCTTGCAGTAGCAGACGCAGCACCAGCGCTGACGTATGTACCATGCCCTGCCGGCACGGAAGTTAAGTGATACTTCATAGCCATGTTCGGTAGGAACAGTATTGGAGGCTGGAATATTTTAGATGTGCTCTTCTAAGAACGCTGGTCAGTAAGGACATTATAGTCTATGGACACTAAGTGCGCCCACTCGACCTAACGCCTGCGAAGGAGGCGGACTTAAAATTGTGCTATCCACCTGTTATTTTGAATGAAACTAAACAGTTGTGTAATATTGCATAATCTTTGACAAACCTGTTTTCAGCTGTTACGCCATCATTACGACGATACTACCCGATGACTTACCAGCCGAAAACTGGTTTTAAGATTTATCTATATTACATCATCGAAAAAAACTATTTTCTTATTGCGTAAATTTAACCCTTAGATGGTAACACCCGCCTTACAGGCGGGTACTGTGTTTTGCTACTGATTTTTGTTGTTGGTCTTCAATCCGGAGACTGGTTTGATGCAGTTCTCCACAATACCCTATCCTGAGCAAGGCTCTTCATCTTCACATAACAGCAACCTACATCTGAGTCTGCTTACTGTATCCGTCTCTTGGTCTTCCTCTGCGGTTCTTACCCCACACACTTCCCTCCAACGCTAAATTCACAATTCCTTGATGTTTTATTACCCATTAAATTGTAAAATTAGTTTAAGAGGCAATAAAAATATACATTCAAATGAAAACACTGAAAATACATGAAGTAACGTACGCGGGACACGGATTTTCCCAGAAATTAAAGTATAATTTGTTACCAGTTGAGGGTTAAGGATTTTTTCCTATACGTTAAGGCAGCTTTATTTCTTTACGTTGAAGATGAATAGCCATTTTTTCATCGCACCTCGATACACTGCAGATCATCCTGTATTTCGCTACCCTTACGTGTTCTCACGCCATATATTACAGCTTCATACTCAAGACGCATTTACGAAGAGATTGTAGTTCTGGGGTCTTCCCTAGATGCTCTTACAGTTACTACATGAACCCTTTCTTCCTTTCATGTTGTGCAGAGTGCTGCCCTATCCACCATCCGCGGACGTCTTAAGGTGCGTCCACACTACTCGTTCTCGTCATACTCTTGTTAGGAGACGCTTGTCTGGCTTGCGCTCGTGCCGAACCAACAACAGCCAGACCCAGACAAGCCGTATGCTTGGGTGGCTCGCAAGCCCGTTTCGCGGCGAGCCCTCCGAGCCTGCCTCCGTCCACATTACTCGTAAGGCTCTAGTATTAAGTACACGAGCCACTCACAAAAATAGTGAGGTAAATATAGGAAAGGTTGGGGAAATGCCGACTACAGCCCCATACTGCTTCAACAAGCCTTTCAATATAACAATTGGAAGTAGGGAGCAGTGGGAGAAAATAGTTAGACACTGTACGGGGGATATTGTCTGGTTCACTGACGGGTCAAAATCGGACGAAAGCGTTGGGGCCGGGGTATACGGGGTGCAGACAAGACTGGAGGGCGTCATCTCTCTAGGGAAACTGGCCTCAGTATTCAAGGCTGAAATCACTGCCATCAGGGGATGTGTGGAGGAGAATTTGCGTAGGTGCTACAAAGATCGTAGCATCTGTATCTATTCAGACAGCCAGGCAGCCCTCAGATCACTGGCAGCTCCTGTAAGAAGGTCTAATATTGTTGCAGAATGTCAGGGTTCTGGTGGAGCTAGGGGAAAGAGTAAACCTACTGTGGGTCCCTGGCCACTCGGGAATCAGTGGCAACGAACAGGCCGACAGATTAGCCAGGATGAGGGCAGACACTCCCTTTATTGGACCGGAACCTGTCCTGACAATCACCAAGGCAATGATCAAATTGGAGCTACGTAGCTGGCTCAGAAGACAGCACATAGAATATTGGACCGAAGTCCAGCAACAAAAACATGGCAAGGTAATGATGCCAAAGCCATGATTTAAAAGAAGCTCTGCAATCCTGGGCCTGAACAGGAGAGAGATTAGGACTCATTGTTGGACTGCTGACAGTCCATGGGAATTTCAAAAAACACCTACATACAATGGGAATAACAGAAGAGGACCCTAAATGTAAGAATCTGTGATGAAACTGCATCACATCTTCGAATGCATTGCATTGGAGTAAAAGGCACAGAACATTTGGGACAACCAAACCCGAAGAAATTGTGTCTAATAAAGAACTGGTAAAGGGACTCCTTGCACTGTTCAAGCGCATTGGTTGGCTTTACTAGATATACAGGGAGCGATACTGCACAATAAACTTAATTTGGGTGCGGGCAGTGGCGGGTTGGACCAAGACTGTTTTGGCTTCCCTGAGAAAAATCAAATCACACGAGCCACACGAGTAGTGTGACTCACCTTTATAGCGCCTGTGGAAGCATTTCTTCAACAGCTAACTAGACACACCATACTCCGCTACCCTAGTAACCACTCGCTGCGTTGCTTACACGCTTACCTTTCAGAGGATCCTGCATTTCTCTCGAGAAATTTTCAGCCGAGGTCACGAGAGAATCAACGTCTGGTTTAAGTCTTCCACGCTGCTACTAACCAGAGGAATGATCGGTTCTGGGAACGATGCTATCCACTAATAGTTCGGCTTCAACCCTGCAATCTAGACCACCAAATCCTGCAGCCGCCTGGAAGAACCTAGGATCTCTGGCAGCATTAGTTATTAAGCCGACATGAGCAACAATTTGCAGTCTGATGCACCCAGTGCTCTGTACTGCCGCCGACAGCCTCCACGTCTCAGATCCCTAGGAAGCAAACAGTTCACACTGGCATTCCGGACCGTCTCTTAATTTCAGTAGCGGGCGCCATAACCAGCTTAACCCAAGTTCCCAATGACCAGCAAACCCACCCTCTGCACCTATGATCTCTGAAGGTGAATTTTTAGTAACTTTACGAGTAGTGTTGCCACCCTCCTGATTTATGAGGACCGTCAACGTCGTACAGTCATCCTGGTGATACTTGTCCCGATTTTTCATGATACTGTTGCTAGCTCGGCTGGAGCACTGAGCTAACACCAAACTTGGCATATGAAAATGAAGCCTTAAATTTGTGTGTGTGTTAAGGTCTAATCACGTGGCGTTGCATGTTACATGTATCGACGATATAAGCACTCTGTTCTAGCGCTATCATTTGAGACAATTACGTTTAGTACTATGGAGCTGGAACTGTAGGCGATACGCCGAAGAATATGGTTCTCATTGTAATAGCTGTCTGGGAAGACTAGACGTAATACGAAGCTCTAGTCCAGGTTAGTAGTGCAAAGTGTACGGTATTGTACTATGACTACCATGTAGTACACAGGGTATATATGAAGTCATAGGCGGATCCAAGGGAAGGGGGGGGGGGGCGAAGGGTCGTTCGAACCTAATACCTCTAAAGAAAGCTTTTTGAAGCGCTTGGCCTTTCGTTGTGGGGCTTCCAAATCTCTAAAGCTATTTTTAATAGTAATACATGTATGACTAAGTGGTAGGACGACCTCCGTTTTGCCGCCTCCCCGGGCCTCCGACAGCGTTAACCACTGCATACATACCCAAAATATTGGGAATGTTTTGCATTCCCTGACGTCTTTGCACAGGAAAAGGACAATTTTCTAATCTACATTTGCCAACCGTGAAGTAAAGAAGCGCGTTCGTTTGAGTCATGTGGCACAACTCATTTAGGTGCGAGCATGCATGTGAATTACATTTTGCACAACCCCTGTTTAACGCCTTTGAGGCGGACTTCCCAGACTTGTCCCTCTACCATCGAAGATGTTCGTGACTTTCGAATAAAATTACGTTTAACTGGGCCAAGATTTTCTTCTCGCGTGTCACTATGCATGTCATTCGGAAGACTTCTACAATTAGTCATATGCTGACAGTGCTGCCCTTTGAACATTTAAAAATAGCGCTTTGCGGAAATGCCGTAAGAATTTAACATACCAAAAGGTCTGCGTAACGCGTACTCACGATACCTTCAGAAATTTATGACCGAAGTGGGTAACATCGGTACCCTGTTAAACATTCGTGTCCGTGACTTTAACGCTTAATTGTAAAATGGAAATTAAGAACGCATTTGAATTCCCCCGTTGCGCAAGTCACCTGTTATGATTGCGCGTACGCCGCGGTGGAGTGTCCGAGCGTTCCAAGGCGTCGAGCTGCGGAGCGCGCCACAGCTCGCCGTCGGAGGTTCGAGTCCTCCCTCGGGAGTAAGTTTGTAAGCCTAGTGACTTTACTAGCGTAATGGAATCCAATAGATTTCCTGCACGACTTTAACAAGGGCTTCCTGCTTGGAAACTTTTCTAAGTCTGAAGTGACGAATTTCACCATCGTATAAATGAAAGGTTAACATTTCCATTTAGTTTATTGCATGAACATCCTCAGGGCAGAGTAATTATGTACGGTGCTTAAAATTTCTTGGCAGTAAAATATGTGGAATTCTGACAACATGTACTACGCGTTTAACATGTAATGCACACAACTATATTTTTATTTATTCGAACTTTAAAGTTAATGAAATGACAAAAGGTCAAATTTTAAGTTTTAATTTCTGAAGTAGTGTACGCCTCCCTGATAACTGCACTGAGCATATTCATTCTATGCACGAAGTTGGTATGCTTTATTTTTAAATGTTTTGCAACGTAACTACGAAGCTGAAATTTGTTACTGTGGTAGTTGGGGCACACGACTAAGGAGCTTTCATACAAGAAAATGACTGGTGCAGCTTCAACATTAGCCGAACGATTACTTCATACCAACTAAGTAGTTTTACACCAATAATTTTTAAAACATAGGTCTTATTTGGTACTGTTAATACGTATTAGTGAGTTTAACGAATATTTTGAGTTGATTGAAGTTCACTTAGATTGGGAGCCCCTGCTCTACTGGAAGCCCTAACTACGCTTGGCCCACAAAGCTGATGCAATAGTTTAAAAATACCCCGTTTAATCAGTACATCAGTTTCGGATCTATGTAAAATTCCTCTGAATGACATCCCTTTGAGTGCCTTTGCATGCTTCGTAGTATATGTAGAACACTTTCTTTACTGACAGTTCAATGTCATGACAACTACAGACCGCTAAAGAGTAACAGGGTACTTTTCCGCTAAGAGTTAACAGACGAAGTCAGGTCACAGCTTTGGATGAAGCTAAAGCTAAGCAGTATCCGCTGTCGAGCAAGATCTGCCCATAGCTACAGGTCTGCATGCCTGGTAGCTTAGAAGGGACATTCCGCAACTCCCTGCGTGCCGCATCTCGTTCAAGGTCGCACACTTCCGTAATCAATGCTACACGACAACCGCAAACCCATTTCGCACAGCTGTGGAGGAAGCTATACAAGACTATGCGATATCGTTTAAGTCGCATCCAGTGGTTAGTGTCACCAGTGATATTTTAAGATATTTCATTAACCTGTCGCCGAATTAACACCTATTTCCAATGGCAGATGACATTTGTCGTACAACTGAATGAACGAACTAGTATTACTGAATTCTCCATTTAAACATAGGAATGTTTAATTGGGATAAGTCGCTTTCGAAGTATTTAAATAACTTCTCTTTTCCAAATTTTCAAGTTTAGGTGGGGCATTAGGAATTTGTAATTTCATAGCCTTTTACTTGTCTAATATTGTACCGCAACGAAGAGCGCCATATGTCTAGAAACTCCATAGGGCATTAGTATGGACAGTATTGTTTAAATCCACATGACAACTTTCATCGTCTTAGTATACTGGAAATTACGTTGTGGTCCACGGCAATTAAAATTTTCTCGTAATTTGCCTCGTTGCCACACTGAACTTTGCATGTATCATTGTAATACTTTATCACGGAGCCAAGTAGCGTGTCTTACTGCCCCCACTAAATGGGAGCCTGGAAATCTAAACACACAGGTAAGCAACTAGGGCCCCGAGTTTTTTTTACTCATTTGTGTCCACTACAGCCATACCGCGGATCTAGAATCGTGTCCCAAATGTCTAGACAACTCTTTACACGGTTTCATTTGGGTCAAAATACAAGTTTTTACTGGGACTAGATTTTTCTATGTTTAGAGGTAACATGAGTATCCACTACCCAAATTTAGTATCTCGTAGCTGACTAAATGCATCAACATGAGCACTGTTCGTTACTATTGCTACTTAAATTTTCGAATCACTTCATGCACCAACAAATAGTACCGTCTATCATTACACGGATATATACGTAGAGTGAAGAACTTCTGGCAACTGGTAGAAACCCCACTGGGTTTCGCATTGCAGTTCGTAGAACGTTTTTCACCTGAAAAAGTTTTCCGTGTTGAAGCACGATTCTTTGACAGTGAAGATCAAGCATTATGCTTCATGTACGTAATATCAATATTTTACATTTCCATAAAAAATATAAGCGTAGTGATGCTCTTCATATGCCTCAAATTGGGATAGAACGTAAAAATTGTTTTTATATAGTGTTACGAAATTTTAAATTAACTATGCTTACTATAAAGCTAACTTTCAAGTTCCTTATCTGAAGTCAATACTACAGTCACTGAGTTAATTATTCCCCGTTAAATAAGGAACGAACACGACCTGCTAGGCGTGTTCCAAGGCAGAATGCCTGTTAATTCCGTTGGTTAGAATTACGTGGGAGGAAATACGAAGGAGAATCAACTGCCACAGCCGTGTGGAAAGACTCATCAAGATGTCATTGCCAACAAACGACTTCACACGACACTAGCCGGTACTTGTTGCGGCTGAAGTGTCGCTCCTGACAATCCGTCACAGCTATAAGTAATATTTACGGTTGAGTGGGAGACCTGCGCCTAGTAGACTTCCAGGTTTCAGCAGTTACATGCTTGTCATGTGGTAGGTCGAACTGTAGTGGCTGAACAAGAAAAATTACTTTTGACAGCTGTAACCGCAGTTTCCTTTACATTCCATTCCATGGTTACTTTTCATCCTTTGAAGATATTACTCGCTTCATACAACGTTAAGTCCTTTGACATTAACAAAATTAAGTTGCCTATATTTGAATTTAATTTCCTCGCACCTCACAGCGGGATCGAGTAGACCCATTGATAGCAATATTAGTATTGTTAGCTACTTCATGAACACATTGCTTCAATGCCTCCGACGTGTAGACCAATTACATTTTTTGTAACACTGCAACAATGAATAATACGGTATTTACAAATAGGCATAGTGCGTTTTAATGTGTAACTATATTGAATGTTTATAATGCAAACGATTGTTACTCTTAAGCATCTGATATTTTACAAATTTGGTACGCGTCACTTCAGAAGCGTAATTTAGCTTTAATTACGAGTATATAGTCAAAATTTAGAAATTTACTATATTATCTACGTTCAGTAAATCTCATTACAGCATTACTCAAACCCGAGTCTTTATGGACTGAAGACTCATTTTACAGCCAAAAGATATTTAAGACATTCGAAAGGACCACTAGAGCCCCAGAAATTCTGTCTGAGAAATAGGCTGAAGTAATATGGAAATTGGGTACGGACATACATGGTGACACGAGGAAAAAAATTTATGAGCACATCTATGGCAATCACTACGTAACAAAGTTAAGTGGAAACAAGGCAGACCAAAATTGAGCCAATTAAATGGTCTGCTGCGATTGAGGAGGAACTTAAACTAGCCGGTATAACTAGAGCAGATATTTCATACAGAAAAATATTGAGAAAATATTGGACTGTTGGTTTGCGGAGAATTAGAAGACTAATACTGAACTAATGAAAGGCCATTCTGAAAGGAATACCTTACGCCAGCTGTACTGTTGGCTCTAGTTTCTAAAAAAATTGCGCTTGTACACCTACATTCTAAAATCATTCTGGAATGATGTGCACAAAGGACAAAGCCCAATAGCCATACTATACCTCGTGTGGTCCTATTGGGCCTATGTGAAAAATGTCTTAAAACTTATCCGTTATGGATGAGGAACACTGCGACTGTTGTTAAATAAGTTATCTTTAATGACAGCAACCAGGCGCATTTTATGTAAAAATTTATTAAATTTCTCCCATTACCGGTTTCGATATGACTAGCATATCAGATGGTGAACGGTTTTTTATATTAGTTTGTGTGTAGTGGAATTTGTGCATCTGTTATAATTACAAAAACAAAACAACTGAACTATGTGGCGAGCATAAGTGACATTGATTTAGGCCTAAATGTTGCCACTTACAAATTGTATTATCCATATTATGCTCGCCACCATTCACTTGTTTTGTTTTTGTAATTATAACAATGCACAAATTCCACTATACAATATAAAGACCGTTCACCATATATGCTGGTCATATCTAAACCGGTAATGGCAGAAATTTAATAAAAACATTTTAAGTTTATGTTCTAGGAGGCGATCCAATTATGACATTGTAGAAAGATATAAAAAAGCAAAGATACCTGATCAATTTTTATTTAAGACGACCGGTTTCGATGAACTGTCAGCATCATCTGGTCCAATAAAATCATTTTACAAGGCTATAATCTTTTATTGTCAATCAGTTGCTATATAGCATCATTCAGTGCATAGGTGCACTATGTCAAAACAATTATCAGTGATTTATTATGACAGTGCACCTATGCACTGTAAATGATGATATATAGCAACTGATTGACAAAAGATTATGACCTTGTAAAAAGATTTTATTGGACCAGGCGATGCTGACAGTTCAGCGAAACCGATCGTCTTAAAAATTGATCGGCGATATTTTTATATCTTTCTACAAAAATATTTTACATAAAATGCGACTGATTGCCGTCATTCAAGATACCTTATTGCTTAAGCATGTTTCGGCATATTTGGCAAACTTGGTAAGCGTATGTTAATTACAATTAAATGATTCACTATTTGTATCGTGATTTAGCACGCTCGGTACACTTAACCGCAAATATGGGAATGCGAGTTCACACGAAATACATGGAGGCACTATCACCAATATAAGAGTTTCAACAAACAGCAAGATACACATTCATTGGCCCCGTAGGATGTGAAGTTATGGAACATTAACTTCACGTCTACAGGGGTGGGTGACGAGAGATGGGTTTGGCGTGGCCAGATCGAGAGCGCAGCTGTACTGCAGAGGCGGGTGGCACAGCTTGCGGAAGCCAGACCAGGTAACAGCGGCCGCACGCTCCCCAAGGTCACGCCGATGACGTGACCCGCGCCTACCGAGCGGAGGCCAGCTCCGCTAGCCACCAACTCACTACATTTCGACATTCGCTGCAGCCGCTCACACCAGCTACGGCCGGATCGCGTCACAGTATCCACAAATCCAGCAATTCCGCACTATCTTTACCTATAGTGCGTAGACGCCCGCGCACCGTCGGCGAAGTCGGAGCGGAGTCCTGCCAGTCGGGTTCCATGCTTCCCACTGTCGCGCCGCCCTATGTTACCGTCCACCCGAACGCACTGCTTTAATTCAATAAGATCCATTTGGAACGCCAGGAAGTTTCTTCACACTAGCTGCCATTATCCTATCAAGGAGGAGGTGGCTTTCCATGGCTCCTATTATGTTATTAGGTTGCCCACGGCTAGCCTATTGAGGTTCTACTTTCGACGAAGTAGCGGCAACTGACTGCCATCAGACTTCATCAGCCTGTTACGTGCTACAGCGAACACCAGTCTAGCTATTTGATCAAGCTACTGCTATATTTTTATCGTAACTGTGCCACTCACAGAGGGATTTACAGAACCCATATCACTATTTTGCTTTCGTTCTACACTAATAGCTCGTGGGGAAGATTAAGATCTGATAGGGGGAAAAATAACCGTAACCTATGTTGGGCAGTTAAAAATAGGTCTGCAATCGGATCCGTAATTTCCTGGAAAGAAATACTTCCAGCTAGAAACTGTTACGCAAACTTGTCACTTCGGCGACATTTCGTCGACTGAAAAGGCGCCAACAATGTATCAGTCCGGTAAGAATCCTTAACGCATGACAGTACTTTAAGTGGATCAAATATCTAGGCACCTTTTGAAGATTTTCTCCAATTATCTTGTCAAAAAGCCGGTTAGTTTTCTCCGAATATTTTGTTACGGTTTAAAGTGCATTTTGTTTTAATTGCCTCGTATTTACGAAATAGATACCTTGTGTGATAGTTTTGTCAGTAGCAATAATCGCGCTTAATGACTAAACTTTCACCACTGTGCGTGTCAAACTTTTCACGAAGTTTACAGAAAGAGGTATTTACACAACAGCAGGGAGAAATTTAAGCCTTTTCGAACGGTAAGAAATCTGTCGAGTAATAAAGTTAGACATGTCATTTTCATTTAACAATACTAACAGGCACAGTTCTGACGAAATTGTCAATTAACGTAAGGTATACTAAAGAACGGAAGAATTTGGAAGTATTATGAACAAAGCTGACCTGTTGTTCAGAGCGCGTGTTCGGGAGCAGCCGTAGGGCAGGAGCGAACGATTCGTGTGTGACAACGCAACTGGCAACTGCACTCGCCTCTGGCCGTGCACACACCCAGCGGCTGGCCTCTGGGCGTCTGCGCATGCGCCGTGCGCGCGCCGTGCCAGGCACCAGCTCGAACAAGCCAATGCACTGACCAACTCCGCTCCCGGCAGATTACTCCGTCAATTACGCCGGTATTGCAGTGTAAGATCTTTGACAAAGATCTGTCAAAGACTTTATCCAGCTTTGACGAAACAACTTCACAGGGGTACATCACTAGCATAAAATTTTTCGTCATAGTTGCTCTGAAGATTCCGAAATGGGCAATCGTCTTGTAGGACGTAATAAGTTGCTCGGGAGTGCATTAAAAGAACGAAAAATTTAATTCCGGTAAAACCGTGAATAGCGAAAGTAAAATGAAATGCTCGCACGGATGTACATGAGCTACACTGCTAGGACGTAATTTATGTTAAGAACGGTTGACTTAACATTTTAATTAATCCACATTCTTAAATACTTAATCATGATCTATTTGAGGAAGCCCTAAAGCTGTGTAAATAATGGCACAAGTTACGTGTGTCATGCTAATATAATCTCGTTAGACACTATCATAATTAAGAAAGAATATTTTCTTAGTTCCATGTTAAGCTTGCATGTGCATCATTGCAGATTATGCGCTGCGGAAGACATTTTTATGTTTTATTACTGTAGTGACATTTGGCCATATATTCGGAAACAAAATATCGGTATAAATAGCTGCACTTTAGTGGTTTATTGTCTAAATGCATCGTGCAAAGCAAGGGGGAAAATACGGAGTTAACTAGTGTCATTACGCAAATCACGAATGCTTTTCCGCTGAAGATCGTCCCATTTATATCCACAGACAATGTAAATTACTTGAGGAATTACGATGTTAGGTGAGAGTACAAATAAAAACATTTCACTTTTTTATCTCTATATATCCTTCAGTCCGTATAACCTATTCCTTATCATACACAGTGAGCCACTGCCAAAATACTGGCACTTCAAGAAAAAATGTTCAAATGTTTGTATAGTCTATGGGACTTAACTACGGGGTTATCAGTCCCTAAACTTACAAACTACTTATGAACTACTTACGAACTAGGACGGCACAAATATCCATGCCCGAGGGGGGATTCGAACCCCCGACCGTAGTGGCCGTGCAGACCGTGACTGGAGCGCCTTAGTCCCCTCGGCCACCGCGGCCGGCGCACTTCAAGACATTGAACAACTATATTCCCGTAAATTTGAACATTGCATACAGAATAAGCCAAATTTTCAGAGCAAAAGTAATCGCTTTAGGAATTAGTAAATTAGAAAGTTCTGCACTACAACATCTGGCTCAAGTCGGCAGCAATCGTAAAAATCTAAAGCCTTCAGACAAACAGACCAGGGGAATGGTGCCATCTTAAGGGAAACCAGTTTACCTTATTAAAAGTGTGCCTTTTTCGTACATAATACAGCTTCACCAGCTAATACTTTGAAACTTAAGACACATGTCTGAAAAAATTATATTGTTAAAAATATATTGAAGTATAAGCAGTGGCACCATTACCCTGGGTTCCGGGGTAATTGCGCCATACGTTTGAAAATTAAGGATAAACCTACACGATGGAGTAGTGGTAAATAAGTGTTACAACTTTTAATACTTTCCGCTCTTCGATGTAAAATTGGAATAAAAACTTTATTTAGGTTAAAGACACCGCAAGTCTCAGTTTTTGGCACTAAAAAACTAAATTCTCTACATTCTGCATGTACCCGTTTCACAAAACTTATGAATTAGTATTACATTTCATTTTGTCCATGGCGTATTGCCCCAGTTACAAAATATGGCTAAGAACGTCAAAGCCTAAGATTTTGCGATACAATTAGGTTAGAGACATGAAATCAAAGCGAAATAGCTACAGATTACGTTAATACGAGTATTAAAAATATAGGCTGTCAGACATCCAAGACTTTCGACAAGTAACAAGCCAAAGCTCAACTAAGCATCGATTACAACTTGTAGACACCCTGGTGCCTCTTTCTTGGCAGTTTTCAGTGGAACTCTTTCCATTACACAAACATTTATAAGTTTTATCACGAGTGAAAATGGTTCTGGCGGGTTTGGAACCCCCGTACCCTCCATCTCGCCCTCGTATCTACGCCCCTGTTTGCTAACCCTGCAATTGAGTTTCTGATTGATACATTGCATAGGACATGCTCGTCCTGATCAGTCGAGGAAAAATATTTCCAATTTTAGTTTTGTGGCATGTCTAGGTATGTCTGCTTTACTATCACTGCTAATGGTAAAACCCGAAACTACAACTACTGTAACTAGTTATGCTAGCCCCTTTTGCACTATTTTGTAAAAGTCACCGATTTGCGCTGCAGTGGGAACTAAGTTCTCGTTGCATCACATGAAATTAACTACGTGCTCTTAGATTATTCTTTAAACTATGAAACGGGTTTAACTCAAATCTTTAATCCAAACACGAGAATCCTGCTGAATGCAACTGCCATGAACAGTTCAAAATCTAGTATTTCACAAACTAGTTATGGCCCTTTACAACCCACAGCTATGAACTTTCGAGTGTTTGTAGTTTCCTATCGTTTAGCTCTTTCCTTCTGCCCTTAATACGAATTTAACTGCCAACGAAGACATGTTGAGTTACAGACTCAGATCTGTAAGGGGGAGTAAGTTTTTTTTTAACGTCTGAACATCTTTCGTTAATACTGCTCGAGGATTTGGACAATTTTCCCCTGACGTTTCGTCGAAATGTTCTGGTATTAACACTTAACAGCATTAACTGATTACTCCTTCACTGGCCACCAAAGGCGGTGACTAACGTCATTTTAAACCCTCTGCTGTATAGGTCTAACTCTAGAATCGGCCTATCGACTTTTGTAAAGGGTCGAGGGAAGAGTAGATGCGAAAAATAGTCTCATAGCAGCTGCGGAATACAGGATGGACTACCGCTATGTCCATTAGTAACTGAATTATGTTTCCCAGAATTAAATTTGAGGAGCCTGTAAATGTAGTCAAAAAAAGGGTGTGGCCGTGACCTGGCGATGTGTTGGCCAAGCTCAAATAGGAAACGACTAAAAATTAGCAAGGCAGTTTCCGGTTTAATATTACCCTCAATACCAGGACGGGAGCGACGTACTTTTAATGAACTTTACAATGAAGTTATCACACCATAATTTTATTTGAATCGTTCAGTTAAACCGAAGCGAAAATTATGTGACTCAACGTCACGTTCAATATTTTCGGGTTCAGGACACTATCTACCCATAAGTCTAGGTAGTACCTTTATTAATTCTTGTTTCTAGTTTTTTATTTTTTGGTTTAGGGTGAGCATGAAGTAACCACAACCCCTACACATCCCGTTCCTCTAATGCGCGTTACGGAATATGAGTTGGTATTGCAAGGGTTAAAAGCGCTTGAGGTACCACGCACTTCAGTGACAGTTTGGCTGTTGCTTTTTATTACACCCGCATTACTACATTAGTTCGACAGCTAGCTGTCAACTGTGGCAAATGGTAATGACTTAGCACTGAACAGCTTCATGACAGACATCCCGATGGAAACCACCTAACCGATGTGAGTTTAAACTTACGTGATCACTTTTCATCTCTTGAGACTATCAGTGTCTTAAGAGTTTTACGGAACTGTTGACAAAGCTGACAATACCATATGTAGAGGCGTCAGTAAAATACTCAACCGTATAATTTGAACAACAAAGTAGTATTTGGGTTAAACTTCTGAGGAATAGTGTCGCAATTCTCAAGCAATGTTAACTAAAGATTGCTTAACGTTCCAAAATGCTTTAGAACTTTTCCAAATCTAAACATATCCAATTCCAACTCCACAGGTCTTCGTTGGGAGTTGAATTCCAATTAATGAGAGAAGAAAAAAGTAAACGCTACGACACGAACTGAACGCCAAAATTTATAGCTGTGGATTGTGGAGGGCCGTTAGCTAATTTGTGAAGTTAGATGTTAATTTTTCATGGCAATTATTTTGAAGGAGTCGTGTTGCTTGGGCTTCGGATTTTAGATAAACCCGTTTCGTGGTTTAAAAAATTTCAGTTCAGGTAGTTCATTACATGTAACGAGAAGATTAAGTTAGTTGGTGTATCAGTTCCAACTAAGTTTATCCATCTGCAGAGGGAAGGCGTGGTAGATGTTATGCATGCTGACAAATACGAATTCGAAAGAATTCGTAATTTTGTAACAGCTAAAGTAGCTAGCGCACCCTCTACAGTTTTACAAATCTTATGCTGCAGGTTCCACCATTAGCATTTACTCTATACGTAAGTATCTAGCGACACACCACAATCATTTGAAATCAAGTTTTCTTCAATTTATCACAGAGCGAAAATAGCGTACGTAAGGGGAACGCCATACTTAGAGGTTGGTTAAAATTCATCAACCAGACTAATCACGAAGTTTATCTAGCAAAATAATCACGTACATTTTGAAACACCGTGTATGAAACTACTCTGAAACTATAGTGAAAACGAAGGGGGGGGTTAAATTTTTCTTATAATACGTCTAGGCATTTACTTCAAAGAAATTGGTTTAGGAAATTTAATTCACCCTCTGATCACTAATTTTTGAGAATCTGTCGCACCATATGCGGAGTTTAACGGAATCTTTACGAAGAGATTTTTAGAAACGAAAAGGAGTTAATCACATGCGCACCGAATATGCGTAAATAATTACATCAACTGGCATCACAGCTTGCCCATTCACATACTATAGCTTGATATTTCGTGTGTGGGGGAAAGTAGTTGGGGTTTTTTTTTTTTAGAGCATCCTTGTATTGATCCAAGATTCTAACAAGTTGTCATACGACTAGTGCCTATATCCTCGCCTGACTAATCAGAACAAACAAGATGCGCTAGTTGTCTAACAAAATGCTAACGAGTGTTTACGCAGCACTGTATGAACAGATGACCAACAAAGACTTGTTCCTTACGGCGCCTTTTAGTGAGGCACGAGTTCAACCGAAGACTAGGCATATAAGTTGCCGTAGTTGCCTTTGTTATGTCACCCGTGTGCAACCCGGTATCTTTGTCTTTACTTCCGTACAGGACTATTTCCTAAGGGACATAAGGTTTGCTAATTGTTAAACTTGATTGACAATACGTGATTTACATTTGTACGGTATTTTCGTAGATTACAATATTTTAAAACTTGCTGCTAAACCTATACATTGCCGGGGTATGTGCGCCTTTTTCCGTCAAAAAATCGGGGAATATTTCCTCTTCATGTATTCATGAATATATGCGTACATATTAAACAGTAAAACAAATATGCAGCTAAATACTTATATCCTGGACTGTGTGCTACACTAACAATTTTCCAGATTTGTAGAGTAATACTAGGGAACTGCGATGAAGAGGTGATGAATGAAGTCTCGTAAATCACGCGTGGCGAGATGGAGTTTATGACCAATGAGGCACAACTGAAGTGACTGTCTTAGTATGATGCAAATTTCAATGTGTATTCAGTGGTATGTGCGCGCCTAATGTCTGCAAAATATGTCGTGAATGGTGTTAGTAAAGACGCAATAAATCAAACTCGTGCGTTATGCGTTTTTTCCATGAACCAAATTGTTGATGACCATGAACTGTACGTCTAACTGTGATATATCGAAGGTACGTTCAGTGGAATTTATGTCAAATGTCTCGCGAAAAATTTCCTGTGTAGAAGTAATAACGTTATGCCAAAAATAGTAAGCGATAAACATTCTTAGGATTGTCGGAGAAAAAATTTTCGTAAAGATTTGAGATTATGTTTAAAGTTTATCGCAAGTCGTTAAGTGCTGTCGTACTCTATTGACGACTAAAATCACGCGCCACGAGATGGAGCAGTTTTTATTGTTTATGACGTATCGTATACACAATGTAGCGCAGTTAGTTTTTGCCACCATAGCAAAAACTCCGTACTTTAAAAATTATGAAGTTTTGTTGAAATCGATCCAGTAGTTCCTTAACTTATGTAAATACACAAAAATATTTTTGCAACTTAAAGAAATAAAACTTGTAACTCGAAAATTTGATTATGTTCATTGTTCAGGAATGATTTTGTGCATTGCTTTTGAAACATCAAGTCTGAACAAATTCCATGGGCACTGCGTGAAGCGAAGACTGTCAAGCTCATTTGTTTACGCATATACCTCGGATAAGAAACGTCAACAGCAACAATATTGCTACGAAACGACGGGAATTTCACCGCCTGAAATTTAAGAAGACTTCAACGATTTTATCATTTTATTGAATGCCCCCAGACAATCCAAGGTGGATGAATCAAATTAGTGCCCAATTCATCCCCTTTTTGAGTCTGGAATGGTGCGTTATCTTTGTGTAAGATTTCTTTACAAGCTAGCCATGGTCTTTTACAAGCTGCTGAACTTTCAAAACCCAACGTACTGTAACAGGGCCCAGTTCTCGCTGTTTCTTTACAAGTTATGAGGATTATTCCTTGGGAATTCAGGAAACAGCTTACGAGTTTACGTCTTCGCCTTCGGCGCATTTCCACCAATATTTGTTGTTTTGGCACATTTTAATTGTGAGAAGACTTTAACGTCAGGTCCTGACATGGATTTTGAGAGGAATGACAGCTGGTTTCTTTGAGAGCCGAATCCACTAGTGTTCCCAAAACTATCTTTGTGGCAAAAATTAAACTGATTTTAGTGCAACTTACCAGCCTTGTATACCGTAATTAACGACCATTCGCTTGCTTCTATTCGGCCTACCACATTAGAGGGAGCAAGTAATGCCACGCTTTCCATTTGCAGCCAGCGCATCAACTGAAGAAACGCGGTTCGTGGTTTATCTGAAGCCCGCAGTTCCTTTTTAAGGAAGGAAGTTTCGGGAAAGCCGGCGCGTACGTCCGGCGCTCCGGAACGGAATGCGACGACGACCCGTTAGGCGAATGGCGGGTGTGGCAACGCCCGCGGCACAGCTGATGCCTGCCCACATACGGATTGCACACGCGGCCGGCTGACAAGCTTCTCCATTCCCCGGCCGCTCTTTTCTTACAGAAACACAGTTTTCCCCATTTCGCTATATTGGGATTGCTCCGGTAACGGACCCCTTAATTCCATTAACGCAGACAAAATACATGAGTTAGTCTCCAGTGTGAACTTTTACTTGGAGGGAGGCGTCGGGAAATGAATGATACAGGGGCAGATAGGTTTCTATTCTGGAGGGGATCACAGTTCACAATTCGTGTGTTTTGGTCCATCGCCATACTTTAAAAATATACCTTAGCGACTTGCCGACTTTCGGCGTATCTTACATGGGTACGATTTTATTACCGGCAAAATGTAAAGTTTTAATAAAACTTTTTTCCAGAATGATTTTAATGTAATGATACCTAAACATTCTGGTAAATAGCACAATAAAGGAAGGTTGTTTGACGCTTTATCGGCAAAAAAATGTCACTTTCTCAGCATAATGAATAATCTGCAATTCCATGGAATACTGTTTTCGAAAAGTGCGTCGAGCACTTTTCATCTCGCGCATTAATTTTAGAACTAAAATAGCATATTTGATAAACTTGCTGTGTGAAGTCGAGGTGTATTTCAGTACCACAACTGGAGTTTTGTACGCAAACTGGATATACGATTGTGTTAAGTAAAAGAAGGCTGATTATTTCAGTTCTATAAGTGGAAATGGGGAAGGCGTTCGAAAAGGCGTAGTTATAAGCGAACACTACTCTTATTTACTGGAAATATTTCAACTGGTTGTCATGTAGAAAAATTTTAAAAAATTTCTCGTTACTTTACGTACATGCTTCGTGTGTATAACCGAAAAATTTTTAACCAAAAGAAGTTTTTTGGGATCCGCCACTGATCTTATAAATGCCGAATATATAATCACGTTCATTACGATCTGTTTAACATGTCAGTGAGGGTATCTATACTTTGGAAAACTGATTTCATTACGCTACGTAAGTCTACAGTGAAAAATTAACAATCGGAAGATAGGTTTGAAGACGTAAGTGCTTTACTAGGCATGATCCTATTTGGTGGTTGGTATGATGTTGCTTTCTTCCGACCTTCGAACTGACTAACCCGGCCAGTAGTAGGGTGACCTACAGTTTAACGTAGAATCCGAACCACCGTGCTTCGGTATTTTTCCGATCAGAAACACTGCCAGAAGTGACAAGAGGCTAGGACTTCTGGATCGAACACCGCTACCATTTGATTCATAGTCTGGCACTATGTGCTACCGAGCCCCACAGTCTCTTCCGACGCGTTTAGTTTTATTCTGGAACGGCACGGAAGTGTCTATTACTACTGTTTCTGTAAACAAGAGTAAGGCAGCGATTCTCAACCTTGAAGATCGTACCCTGGCAAGTGATCTCGAGAGCGAAAACGCGCCTATACGGGCGTTAACCCGTTCTCGGTAGCCGGCCCCTCCACATCCACTGCAACGAAGGATACATCACTAACAACTTTGCAGCACCGCACCGATTTCTCCAGTTTAATAATAAAATCAAGTACGTTTCTTTTTAAGTCCCTTTGAGTTAAAATACCCAGATTTTCCGGGAAATGGTTTGAATATTCAGAAATGCCGAGAAATACTGATTAGCGCATTACCTGTAAGAGCAACAGAGGGGAGCGGACGATTCTAGTTTTGTCTGTAGTTCTAACTGCGAACGACGGCAGTGGAGCTTAGGCTTCGTCAGCTCATATACATCTCATTCTCAGACAGCGAATGACTTCATTATTTTGAACGTTGCACCGAGAGTTAAGCACTGCCAAAATTAAACTTGAGCGTAGCTAGTTACTCAGCGTTTTATTTGTTGCGATGTCATCGCCGATGGTGCTGGCAGACAAATTCTAAGCAAACAAAGGCATTAATCGCAGCATGTAAGGTTTCTTCAAGCACTATTACGTACAAAACACTAAAACAGCAAAGATGCTTTTACCGTATTTGTCTACATATACGAGACCCGCCATCGTGCGTTTAACTATAGAGCTTAGAAACGGCAAATCTAGCTATCTTATGAGAAAGGGAACGGGGCGGCAATGACTGGAAGAAGGTAGTTAAATTTTTTCAGATGTTGATTCAAGGGGTATCTAATATTGGAGAAAATTTACCGTGTACATGAATTTTTACTTCAAAAAACCAGTTTAAAGGATGGCAGTTAATGTATTTTAGGGCAGGTTTGTCTATGTCTCACGTTCCAGTTTTAACACTTTCGCTGCGGCTGACGCTATCCTACAGTAAGCTCTGACGCTTATAAGCGCCAGCCGCTGCGAAAGTGTTAAGATTTTAACTTGTTAGCGGAGAATTGCTTTTGTCAATATTTCGTTATCAGTTAACCTGACGTTTAAAGATCTCAAACTGGCCATTAAGTTGCCGAGTAGAATTCTGCTCTTTACACGGCTAACGACCAGTTACGTGAGAATGTGTGAAAATGGCAGGATCCCAAAGCGCTAAAATACCGCAATATAGTCACGTGATAAAGACCGATTTAACAAAAACAGAAGCACTACATGTATGAAAATGTAGAAAGCAGCTGTATTGGAAAATTGTATCGTCATATTTCTTCGCCCATCTATGTCAGTACGGATTAGACGAGTTTCATATATTGCAAATATACAACACGACCTTAAAATTATCGTTGCGATATCAAAACACAAACTTACGGGTGACAACTAGTTAAGTGAGTATCGGTATGATGTAAATGGCTCGAGTAAGATTTGGTTGGTAATTACGACCACTTTTGGACGATCTAGAGGTCATTGCCACTGTAAGACGTCCTAGACATTTATCTTCGTCCAAATCATTTTGAAAGCAGAATTTGTTACGCGATTTTGTCTTCGAAAATCCACTTTGGAAACGCTGCATGAAAAACTACGACTATGTAGAGTCCAACAGATGGTTACGTATTTTGTACGTTATCTGTCGTAATGGAAAACATTTATGGTTGCAAGCTTCTTCAGTTTTTACTTTTGCTTGTTGCGCCTAGTGTACGGCCTAAAATGTGCTTCCTTCCTCTGATCTACAGGAACAGTCCATTTTCGCCTATATGTAAGTTATTGCTTGCACTAAGGTACTACGCACTTTACTATGTTATCGTACTCGGCCCTAAGCACTTTTGCTGTCCTACATGTTCCATGTGCAGCATTGAATTCACTTGCCACAATGTCGCCTCCTTTTCCTTCCATGTCGTTGCGTCAGTTTTACATTCCAATGTGTGTATATTTCTCTATAAGGACAAGACTCTCGCACTAATTTCTTGTAAAATTCGAGCTTTCACGTTTGCCATAGCACCAAATAACAGCTGTCTGCTAACCTCTTCCCGATAGTCAAATATGGCGAACAGCTGTTTATTCAGACGCCACTTTTTATTGCCAACATAGTCTAAATATATCGTACCGTCTCGTTTTCTCCAGGTTAGCAAACGAGAGATGCATCTGGCAATGACAAACGCAATTCACTTAACGAACACATTTAACTGGACGTTATAGGCATTTTCGTTTACTAACGAAAAAATTAACTCGAGATGGACGAACCGGCCCTTAATAAGGTTAAGAAAAACTTTTCAGTAGATTTTCAGTACATAACACTGGACATCAGTACAACGAATTGTTCAACAATATGCAATTAAAATTGCCTAGTTGTACGAGACGTATTCACAATTCATGGTCAATTTCGAGAAGTCTGAGGAAATAGTCATTTTGCTATTTATGTTCTTGATTCCATGTACTAAAAAATTTCGTATCAATGACTTTTCAACTTTAAGTAGTTTAATATTACTAGAATAAACGCTTTTCTGGAATCTTGCTTGTGCCCGAAATCATAGCCGACACGTAATTTAAACCACGGTATCGCGTGTAATGCGATGATTTCAGAGAGGGTGTGTGTGAGATAACAGACCCGTATCCGTGTCGAAAGCTCAGTGTCGACACTATCTTTCCCAATCTCGTTTAAACAGAACGCACCAAATACTGGGAGTTACATTCATGCGACGTATCAGCTATCCATTAAGGATGCTTTTTAATGAGTTTCCCGCCTTTCAGGGCAAATGGCTGCAAGATTTTATCCTTTCAGGACACTAGGGAGTAAGTTATTTTCCTCTTCAACATCACCGCAAGCAGAATCAGATTCTGAACAGTGTCGTTTACGGGTCAGCACGAAAATAACGCTTTTCTCTTATTGAAAAGTGTTTGCGTACGCGAACATAAGCTGTAATGAAAGTAATCTGCACTATACCTAGAGAGAGCAGCTGTCCGTTCACTTTTTGCGCGCGCATTACTACCAAGAGAAAATACACTAGGGATCTTTGATATATACCGTACATCCCTCCAACCATTAACATTTACCTCTATGGAAGGACCTGCAGCTTAGATTCCGAACGACGGAGCAAGCCTTGCAATTTTCACAGTAATGTAAGCAGAGGTGAAAATTACGACTAAAATGTTTGGAAGGAGTATAAGGCTTTGCGCCTGTAAATCCCATCGACAAGCAGTGGTGTACGTAATTTGTTACAGTGTAACCGAGTCAACCACCTGAAAACGCATGCGAATGAGTAAATCCAGAGTGTTATTTCATCCTTAAAATCTTGGCAAAAATCCTTAGGTGAAACCGAATAAAACCAGGAACGCAAGTAGGATTGAGGAAATTCCATATTTATTCTCTCTGGAAAACAAGGAATAAAAATATGACTTACTGAACTTTGACGCTATCTACTGAAGTGTAATTCGGTGGCTCGGTAGAGAAGTGCCAGACTTCATACCTGAAGGTTACCGGTTAGATTCCAGCAGTTCTTAATTATCTCGTTACACCTCAGGAAATGTTTGACGTGAAAAATGCGTAGAAGCACAGTGCTTCTAAATTCAAGTAAAGCAGTACGACCACGTAACACCGTGGGTAAGTCGGATAAAAAGTCTTAGGAACGCAATGGCATAGTACAAACAGTAGCGATCAAAATTCTTCGCACTATTAAACTTGCCGTCTGGGTAATGCTCGCAAGCGATATATATTGACGAAGGGACGTGTATTTTGTATATTACGAGAACATTAGAAAGTACTTTTGTCAATCTTAAGACTCCTGCAGTCTAGTTTGTCAAAAGCACTGTCCCGTTTCTTACGAACGGAGATGCCTACTTCCACCCCGAGAAATTATGTATATAAACATTGGTTTTGTTTTATTTCACGTTTTGGAATTTTTTTTATAAAGCCCCCACGCTGGCCCAAGGTCAGATTTTTTACCCCCCCCCCCTCCGAAATTTTAATGAGTATCTCATGACCTCACCTCGGCCTACGAATACTTAGGCCGTATTACACGAAACACCCAAGACGTCTATTCTGATTGACGAAATTTAACAAATATGTCACGATTTTAAAGGATGTGGTTAGGCAGGAACTTAAAGCTTCGTATGTTCGGCGTGTTCGATACCTGTCTCAGTGAGTCTGACCTTCGACATATCTCGCTTGCAAGCATTCCTCCAAATTACAGACGTCTGTAAACGCTAATTCATGGAATTAGCATGTTTTTTTGGATTTTACGTGGATAATTTAAATTTTACGGAATGTACTTTGCAAGTTACGTTCTTCGTTTGTTACTTTAAGCGTATGCCAGAGTCGGTGTGAAACTGGATGTATGATTAAGCATCAGCTCCACTATTTGTTGTGATGTTATCCGTGTATGTCTGAAGGACATGGCATTGGTTAAATCCTTGAACACCTATACTGCACGGTAAGATGTACAGTGAGTCAGCAAAGTCTAATTTTGGCTGTTTACTAATGACTCATTATGCTTGTCTGCAATTTGTCCCGTTATGCAATCATGTAAAACGGAATGCCGAATTTCTGTGGCTACATGCTGCACTGTTGCACCTATAGATTTTGGTAAGGTATCAACCTTCGAAATGAAACTTTTCCGGCCTTTCTAGCTAATCTCCCCTTATCTGTGTGCAGGTTTCTTTTTATGATGAGATCTTCCTATACTAACTTACCTCAATGACAATTACGTTTAATAGTAGCCCTTTGAACAAGGGAGGAATAGGTAAGCCATCTGTTCTTGTCTATATACAAATGGTGTATTTGTGATTCTGTTGTGTAGCAACAGAGGATGAATGATATTGCCATACTACATGCTCATTTATGGGACGTTGCCAACGGATTACCGAGTTAAAGCACACGCGTATCTCATTGGTCCCGTTATGCAGTACATCAAGGGCTGAACGAGGAAGCGTCATAGATCTAACATTTCTTTAGAAATTAGCACACCCACTGCCGGCTTTAGGGCGGTCGCCCGTAGCGCCAACCCAAGTCTGGAGAGAAAACATCGATACTGTAACGTCATTACTACAATTTACTATCATCCACTTTGCGGAGCTAAAATATTCCGTCTCGCTCAACATCCATCGCTACTCTCAGGAATGCCCACCGAATTAAGAGTAGCAGAAGACGCGATGAATGCACTCTTCCAATTGCCTGTACCCATCCATGTTTCACGTGAACTTTGACGTCACAAGCGACCACATGGGAGTCTAGACTACCACAGCGCCTGTCTTGTTTCAAGAACTGCTACAAGAAAGCTCCTATGCAGAAGCTAGCTATCGGTCCAAATTAAAGAAAATACATACTGAAATAGGCATTACTTTGTTATTTAATACAAATGGGTTTATACGGAATATTTTGACCTATGCCTCATCTGTAGCAATTTATAGATCATGCAGTGCATTCAGGGAGAATGGTCCCTGAAGGCACTGGAATAATACCGCGCCACACACTGTTACTGCATATGTTGGCAGCACAACGATTTACATTTCCATGTCCAATTGTCAGAGTCGGAGGCAGCGCCATGTTTTCCGTGGCTGGATAATAGTAACTGAAACGAGTGTCGTGGCTGGGAGTGCATTTTCATTTTCTGGTACGTTCGCAAAACATCTTAGTTGATGTTTTACTACTAGTTACGTCTATCGTTAGGTAATTTACATATCGTGAATGTCTTGCAAATGTAAACCTAAACTTTCTAAGAAAAAATTAAAGATTGCAGTTGCAGAGCATAACAGTGAACCAATGTCACAATGATCCTCAGAGAAACGCACGAAGCGGTCGATATCTTATTTGGAAGCGTGTTTGAACCACATTTTTCGCATCACCTCGTTCTTTTGAACACAAAAATATTTCTGGAGTTTTTACACAACGCAATAATTTTAGACACTTTTCCAAAACGTTAATGCCCAAACAAATGCTGTATCCTTTCTGAATGTTATAACGGCAACAACATGCTGGACAGTGACGTCACAACCAACAAGAATTAAAGGGAGCGTCCGATTGATTTCCAAAGCATTTTATTTATTTGCATTTCAGTTCTACAGAAAAATAAAGAATACCTAAATTCACGAGGGACAACCATGCTGTGAGCATAATATGACGTAAAAGGTAAAGCAGTCAACAATCCGAAGATTGTTGATAGTTTCTGCAGGTTTGCTGCCGGATTTTGAAGTCAAACTGACCCAATTGAAACTATGAAGAACTATTACGCCGGGAAAGCCTACGAAACTATAATCCGAAGATTTGTTTGAGCACCACAGTGCTTTACTAGGCATGGTCCTGTTTGGAGGTGGTATGCCGTTGCCTTCCTTCGACCTTCGAACTGACTTCTCCAGCCAGTTTTTTTTTTTTTTTGGGGGGGGGGGGGGGGAACCTACAGTTTAACGTGGGTTTCGAACCACGGTGCTAGACGGTATTTCACATCAGCAATACTGCCAAAGAAAAATCCTAGGACCTGTCGGGGATCAAACCCGCGACCTTTTGATTTGTAGTCTGGCACTCCACCACTGTGCTACGGAGTAATTAACCATTTTAAGACTATCTCTAGAAAGCGCCCTGTTGCAAAGCACTATCAGGTTCACCATTTAAGTAAAAAAAACTGCTTCAAATGGGCGTCTCGGCCGGGGAACCTGGAACTTTAAGGCCGGTCCTGAGCACACCTTTAGATATGTGACGATGCCGCAGCCGCCCAAGGAATCTTGCATTATTTCGTCTGTACGCATTTCCTGGGTACACATCTAAGAAGCTCGATACAGAGTGACTGCCAAAGCCGCAGTATTTTATGTCGAGGATGACGGGGTTAAGTCTTCAGTTTAGCACAGTAGTGTCCAATGACTGGTAGACCTTCTAGAAGCCTGATTAAAGTATTCCAGTATGGATTAAGTCTCTTCCTTTGGTAACAGTTCTTGGTATGGGGTAGATCTGAAACCCACCCTTGCTGTAGATCAGCAGCACATTTCCCATTGACCTTATATCTACTTAACTCTTAGAAATAACCACGCACTTTCTCAGTGTTTGTACCAGACAACTGCGCATAGGTTTGGTTGGTAAGGTGGGCAGCAACACGCCTTGCTGCCAACTGGACAGCGAGGTAGGGGAGCCGCTTCCTGGCCGCCAGCGCCCCCCTCCCCTCTTAATGGAGTACCACTTGAGTCCACAAGTGTCGGGTCGGCCAGAGACCTTGCTGTGATTGCGCCTGTCCGGGCGTCCCACGAGTACGAGGGGCCCTCAATGTGACCCCCGTATCTCACGCGCTCCGCTGTTACAATCGCGTACACGTGTGATACGTGACTCTGAAGACGCCACGTCTTACCTTGAGGGGAGCATCAAATATTCCTGAATCATCACGCCTTCAGGGTGGAAGTTTCAGAGGCAGTTCCATTCTAACACCTATCTAATACCACCAGCAGGTTGGACGTTTCAGTGCCTATTCTGGTAACGTCTCATTACAGAGCAGCTACTTCCTAATTCTGTAATATCAACTTTGCTTATTTGGCAATGTCTAACATTTCGTTTACGAATACGAACTCGAGGAAATGTTACCACGCAGGAAGCGTTACGTCCATTTGACATTTGTCGTACTAACAGCGCAATGACGGCCTCCAGTAGTCAGCTGAAGTCCTGAAAGTTTTCTGACCCTACAAGAGAACCAACCATACATACCTCAGTAAATTTCGTACAGAAGTATGGGTGAAGAAGTACTAGAAATGCCAACGCTCAGTACATTTGAAAATTTTACTTGGCAGCTTATAAGCTTTGTTATCAAGCTGCAGAGCCAGGGCCAAGTTTACAACGTACGCAGCACAATGATTTAGGCGACTAAAAACTGCGGTCGCGGGCTTAAACGCCAACTAAGCCGAATAATTTTCCATTGGTAATCAAATTTCCTACATTTTCTTTTAAGATTTGCATTGACATTAAACTTAAATGCTAGTGTTAATTTGCTTATTGCGGGATTGTCTTACTTTTATAGGGAACCAGTTGGATACTAGAAGCGATCCAAAAATAGACGTTTCGTTGCATACCACAAATGAAATGCGTGGTTTGCCACGAAATTTTCACAAAATCTCGAGGTATTTCTGATCTCTAACGAGGATTTTTTCTCAGTGACAAATGTCCCTGAGGCACACGTGCTTTCGTGCGTTGTTAATGGGACTGTTTCTAAAGATTATGGAAAATCACCCTGAAGAATACACTGTTTCTCGTGTTAAAAATTTAAATACTGACTTCAGTTACTGTAGAAAAATACATTGTGTTACACTATGAAAAATTTGAAATATTTTCTGAACAGTGTTAGGGTTTTATCCCGCGGCCGCAAAGTGAAGTCAGGTCAGTCTTTGTTCGAATAGATGGATTCTTTGCGGCCGTGGGATCGCGTTTGTTCATTTACCGATCTATAATCTTGACTCCGTTTTTTACTACTGAAGGCGGCTGACCAAACGCGCCGCCTTCCATTGCGGTGGAGTCCTTATCAAGCTACTCGGAGGGGCATGTTAACAGCGGCAAAGTTTCGTTCAACTTTTCTCAGAAAGTAACTAGCATTTGGACTAGTTTAAGGAGTTCGCTTTCTTACACATAGAAGCTGTAGTTACCCATGTCTAGTGCTACGACAGTTTTCTCGCTGACTGCCGTATCCGTCACCCAGCGACGATACGCAAGTTCCATTGGGGTCAGGTCTTAATTTCATATCCTTACCGTCCATCAGCGTGTCTTAGTAGTCGTGGTACCATTTTGTAATCGTTTCCGCTTGTGTATTTTTCTGAAGTACCTAGTAGTCCTGCATGCTCTACCGTGCTTTTGTTCGCGAAATATTTTATTAAATGCCATTTCTTTCCCCACTTCGTAATTTCGTAGGTTGCGGACTTTACTCCGCGGACGAACTTTGAGGTTTTTTCCAGGGTCCATTTTCTCGTTATTTTGGTAATTGGGAGCCAGTGTTCTAATGGTTCATTGCAGCATAGGAACGCCATTTATTACCGCCAACCACATTTGATTCTGTCAAAGTATCTGAACGGTAGGAAATTTACATTTCCACTAATACTAACTTTTCTTCCTACAGACATGCGAAAATACAGCTGAAAGTGTAGTCTTCGGGAGCAGCTGGAAACGGCATACCTTTCTGCCACTGCATCCGTGAGCTCTAACACTGCACCGGCGTTTATCGTGTCCCAACGAGGAAGGTTGGAGCAATTTTCAGACTTTTTACATTCTTACCTCTTCCCCTGTATGCACGAAAGAACAGGGTGTCTACAGTGCATTTTACCATTCAACTAAGATCAAATTCGGCCAACAAGGAAAGATTGCCATTTATTTGTGCCGTACTCTTTCCACATATGGAATATTGCCAGAACAACTCAATTTTAACCGAGTTGACTTTTCAGTTATGTTATTTCCTCGTTTTCCAAGCCTAAGACTTGGAATGTACTACGTCAACATTCAATCGCGTTAAACATTGCAATACCGGTATTCTTGAGTATAGTTCCTGGAGTTTATATTTTGGGGTATAAAACCTACCATAGACAAACATTTATAGTGAGCGAAGTACTCAATGTAGCAGTGTTAAAAATATAAAAATTTAGACTAAAGGCTTTTATTTGTAAAGTCAACGTGTTAAGTGACAAGCTAATTCCGAGCAGCTCATTTATACAAATATTAAAATGAGGTGTCTGCATACAGTCACAGATTTATTGCAATTGAGGCGCTCCAGTCACGGTCTGCACGGCTACTACGGTCGGGGTTCGAATCCCCCCTCGGGCATGGATATTTGTGCCGTCTTTAGGATTAGCTAGTTCATAAGTAGTTTGTAAATTTAGGGACTGATGACCCCGTAGTTAAGTCCCATAAGCTTAAACATTTTTGAATTTATTGCAATTGTTCTGACGGTCCCTTTCATTACTGAAAATGAAACCGGAAACAGCAACGTTCTTTATGTCTTAGTTAACGGTACCAACGATGGTAGTGCTACTGAAAAAATCCGAAGGACGTATCAGTATTTTTAGATACACTATACTGTGACGAGATTAAAGCATTAAAAAATTTAGAGAACGAAGCAGTGTGATTTGTTGTATGTTCAAAAATAAGGCAACATCTCCTTCACATCCCTTTCCTGTTTAGCTGAATTTTTCCTTCTCTAAAGAGAGTTCATTATGTCAACGGCAACCCCTTTCTTGAAAAGGTGTTAGGTGCTCCAGTCAATTTAATCGAACATTGTTCTCGCCTTGACTTCGGGTGCATTTTCCCCCACTGTTTCGAAATATTTGTCTTTTATTTGTGTGTGTAGCTGCTACTTTTAGGAAGTCCTCAGGGTGGAGCAGAGTAATCGAATTGCTAGGTATCTATACCCACACGTTGTCTTGGGTTATTTGAATTTTCAGCCTTTGCAAAATCTGTCATACGACAAACGCACGGTAACAACTGCAAACCCACTTCTGGTACTTAACCCGATTTAACCTTAGCAATGAGGCTGTACATACAGTCCGTGCTATTATTCGGCCATGTCATGTATTTTTATTAATTATCTTAGCGCTTAGTTCGCTTTCCAGCAAACAGCACTTACCTTGCTTCTTCGGGGAGTAAATTTTTTTGATAGCTCGTTATCGATTTCCACTATGAAATATTGGAGTCTTAATCTGAAGCCATTTCTTTCTGAGACAACATTCTGTTTAGACTTCCTTTTCCAAGCAGGCTATGAATGTGCAATTATAATGGATTGTATTTTATTTTGACGTGACCGAAGACTTAACGACATACGAAGACAATTACCGGAGATTTAGGACAATTAAGACCTGATCGTCTCTATAAATTAATGATTTAAATAAGAAAGATGAAGCATAGTCTTACGATTTTAAAATGGAGTTTAATTTTAGATCTTTATACACAAAACACCGGGTGATCAAAGAGTCTGTATAAATTTGAAACTTAATCACGGAATAATAGCGGTAAAAATTGACATGCTTGGAATGACCTGGGGTTTTATTAGAACCAAAAAGCTCTAAAAATGTCCGACAGCTGGCGCTTCATCTGATCAGAAAACCCAATAATTAGCATAACAAATTAAGGCAAAGCAAAGATCTATACAGGAAATGTTCAATATGTTCACAATCATTGTTCGACAAAAGCTGTAGTCGAGGAATAATGTGAACAGCACTGTAAAGCATGTCTGGAGTTACGGTGAGGCCTTGGTGTCTGATGTCTTTCAGCAGCCTTAGAGATGTCCATCAGCATACACTTGCTACTTCAGGTAACCCCAAAGCCAATAATCGCACGGATTGAGTCTGGGGACCTGGGATGCCAAACATGACGAAAGTGGCGGCTGAGCACACGATCACCAAACGACGCGCGCAAGAGATTTCACGCGTCTAGCAATACTTTTTTGTTCCAATAAAACCCATGTCAATCCAAACACGTTTGTCAATTTTTACCTCTATGTACATTATTTCGCGATTTAAGTTTTCAAATTAATACTGACTTTTTCATCACCCGGTGATTCTCTGGAGGGGCTCTGATCCCTGAAGAGGGAATTACAAATTTCAACAATACGTCTAGATTACTCTTGAGAAGGCAGTTATGCATACGACCGTCAGCCTGTGTCAAGGTGGTGATACTTGTTAGACACGAAAAACTACCGTAATGGATACTAGGTATAAAGAGCTGCTACGGTTTCGAACCAGATGTAACCTTTTAAATGCAGAATTTGAAAGTCTACGTGATTAAAAGATCCTTCTTGTAAAAAAAATATCAAGTCAGTTCGGCCGTTCCTAGATCGCAGACTAATGTGGCCGGAGATTGATTAGACCGGGTAACACTGAGTCAAGCTGAATACGTTTTAAATCAATTTTTTTAAGCTCTCAACTGGAATCTTTTCACGTCTAGAATCAAATCTCTTAAGGACACATTCCGGCCTCAGATTCAGTTCAGGATGGAACTACGCAGGATAGTATACCTGAAGGGTCCTAAAGCGCACTATCCAGAGAATTCCGAAAAAGGGCTCTGAAGTCTTGAGCACAGCAGATATGTAACTCACAGGTTTTTAGTTAAGCATCTTCTGCAGCACTGGAATTGCTAAGCTGGTAGCACGTATGGCTGTCATGTGGACGATCAAGGTTCGAACCTACGTTGTTTCTTCAACATTTGACTTCTCTTGACTGCCTGTCTACATACAATGTGTCAACAGCAAAGCTCTTTCCCATCAATCCAATTACTCGAATTTACGAAGCATTTTATAATCTTCCCACGTCACATCGTCGCCTAATCTTTTAGTGAATTGTTATGACAGTATTTAACGCTTTATTTACATTAATTGTAAAATACCTATAATTATTCGACTTTCAAAAGGAAATTTTTTTTAGTAACGGCAACTGTCGTTTTATAAAATTATGTAACTGAAATTTTGACATTGTTATTTTTGAAACAAAAAATGCTTTCTGCAGACAGGATCTCATCCACTCCAATCATGCACACTACAACCCGAGCCATTTTACTACACTGAAAGGCTGACTAGTAAATAAGTGGCGCTTAAACTTTGAAGGACTTTCTGGGAATTTTCTGGATAATGCACTTTAAGTGTTGAGAGTCGACACCCATGACGTCTACCAAACAATTCTCGAGTCCTGTAAGTCTTTGTTTTACAAAGATTTAGGTGTTCCTTCTCCTGGGCGCTATTCCATGCTGGAGCAGCATCAAATTGTTCCGCTTACGTATTCACTTTTTCCATTGTGTACGAATAAGATTTAAAACATAAGCAATCACATTAAATTGAAGTCACGCAATTAGAAGACAGGAAAGTATACAAACTTTAGGTTTATTTAAATATTTTGGACAGTGGCGACAGGAATGTAAATGATGTAGAACTCTTTACAACCTAAAGATATACTAAATCTGATTTAGTCAATTTTTTAGCTTTTCCTTTCGTTTTCTGTTTTAGGGTTCATGATTCCGGTTGTTTTAACTAAGAGTCTCTGAAGTTGCGGTAAACGCAAGTCGTCTTCCGTTTCACATGTTGGACACCAGATCGAATGTTTCGTTTGTTTTGTCGTCTCAGGAGCAACAACGCAGCTAACTGCATATGTTTTGAACTTATTTACATGTTACTAGTAGCGTTGGACACGTTCTTCTGGATCTCTTAGAAACTATCATCTCATTAGAAGACAATTGCTCTATACAATTAAGATTAGTAGGTTGATTTCTGTTTCTTTCAGATTTTCTTTACACAGTGGTTAACAGTTTATCAAGCAGTGCAATAATGCTCTGTTCGCCAGTTTTATGGGAGTATCCGTGCAATGGTTTTCCATGCAGTCTACTACCGCCATTATCGATTCCTGTACCACAACCTTTTGCTCAGCTGTAATTGAATTGACGAACGGTGCTTTAACTATGACCTCATCGGCATCTTTACTTTCACTAGAACGCTTCGATTATTGGGTCAAAGTAATACAACTTGCATGTCACGCTGCTACTGAATGCAACAAGCTTTTGATGTAGGGGTAGGCGAGACAGCAGTTCCTACTTGTCGCTCGGATGTATAGGTTTACTCAGTGGAAGAAGGAGAAAAAGAATTCTCACCCTTAAGTTGTATCTATACCTACTGAATACTTGCATTCTACCCCCCCCCCCCCCAAACACGTTACGTTTATGTATATAGCTACTCTACTTCGTAGATGGTCTAGGCTAAATGTAGGCCTTTAAAACTAATAAGCGTACTTCTGTTCACATCACTGAACTCTGCGTACAACAGTGGGTGAAGAAACTAGCATTTATCAGTTTTGTGCTAAACTCATTGGAACTGGCCCAGCGTGTTGAGGTTAAGTTCTGTTACAGTACCCCAGAATCTACCGGAATGGATAAATGTTCACTGACCAAACGACTTCAGATCTTTAATGCCTAATACGATTTACTGATTAAGTTCCGCGCTTTTTGAAGCGCAGGCAAACGGCCTAGCGCTCTCTATAGTTAACACGTGAGCTAACTGATCTTTTCGGAGAAGCTGGCGTATTAAGAGTAAGATCCGGCAGGGCGGCGGACGCGTGGCCCCAACATTCACCGCTAGTCCGTTAGCCGACTGCCCTATGGCTTCGAACGGCAGAGTTCAGGGGCGAGCAGTCTAGCTAACTTTCTTCCCGCAACTGAACGTAGTTGCCGCTTTGGTAAGCACTGTGTCAGACTTACTCTCTCTGCGTAACTCATTTCAACAGTTTTGTTTCATGAATTTTTGTGACTGCTCAAGTGAGTTCTCACCAAAGTAGAGTTTTGAAAAAGTGCCGTAACGGTCCATTTGTGTGTTATCTGGCTCGATCTAGCGGCGCATAACAAAAGCACTCAACAGTAATACAAATTATTTTAAACATTAATAATGGTTCCGCCAATACGCTTTCTACTTTACAGTCAAACTGGCCACCATATTCCACGCAACCTGTTCATGGCACCACCGATTTATTAAAATTTGCTACTGTCTTACGACCCATTTCTTCGCGAGAAAAATTACGTGGTTTTCTGACTGACGCCTCTACAGCACGGAAGTGAGACATGAAAAGTCTCTAGCCTACAGTTTCCGTTACCTCACACCCCATCATGCGATATAATGGGCATGTACTTTGGTAGACTTTACCACACTAAAGTGCCAATTCAGGCACTTCGAATATGTCCGCCTCTAGGTCAAAGCGTTTTCTATACATGCCCATACGGCTGTTGAAGTCGCAACATTCCGAAGAAAATGGTTCTTAGGACAGATTTAGACATGTCAACGTTATTTCCATGGTTGCTACTGTAGAAGTGTATAATCATGTTTCAATATTTTTATATTTGTTTCGTTAATATGCTGAGAAAGATAATCGCCTGTACATTGAGGGGTGGGGGGGCTGTTCTTCAATGACCGTATGGGCACGTATGGAAGTGTTAACCTAGACGACATATTTTAAGTGTGTGTATATCCATCTCGGATGGCGGGGCGACGGCAAAGTATTAATTTGGCAAATGAAAAACCTTTTGTTATTTTTTTAAAATTCATTTTAATCAATTACACGTTTCGAGATTCCAATTCTCATCTTCAGACCCTTATAAGATCCATGCAGTAATACGAGAACTAGCAATCTCTAATCTTGCATATACCCTCTCACATCTTGGGGTGAAAGGATATATGCAGAATTATAAATGGATTGCTAGTTCTCGTATTACTGCATGGATCTTTTAAGGGTCTGAAGATGAGATAATTGGAATCTTGAAACATGTAATTGATTAAAATGAATTTTAAAAAAATAACGGAAGGTTTTTCATTTGCCAAATTAATATTCGAAGTGTATCGCAACCAGCGATTAACACCTGCCTCACTTCAACTGAATTTCCACCGTTGACGTATTTATCTTATTTGCGCACAGCTGAATAACACCAGATTTTTAAGCTATGCCATCCTAAATGGACTTTATGTCATACGGAACGTGCACAATCATCCGTACAAAGTTGTCATACTACCAATCTGAGCATTGGTTTGTAACAGGCGACTTAACAGACGTACCAGAAAAATAACGCGGTTTTACTTACATTTAGATTTCTTCCCTACCAGATATTTAGAGGCCATTTTTTCCTGTAGCTACTTCGGTACTTTTTGCCCTTAGACAGCTCTCCGTGCACGATACAGACGTTGCACGGTACTAGTTTCACTGTCCTGCAGTGAAATCTTTTCATGCCTTCTGTAGGAACCAAGATATACTGTCATTAATACAGTGCGATTTAGTTTGCTTTCAGTTTTAAGCAAATCTTACCAGCCTTTACGTTCCTGGCAGCAGTCAGGTATAATTGCATCTTAATTTCCCTGTATCTTCCCAGAATGCAGGTTACGACAGTGGGATGGTTTTTCCTTCCTGTGTTACAAGTTGGTAGCTCTTCCAGGTAACTTTCGCTTCTGTGGCCACCAAGATGCTGTCTTAACTGTTCCCGGATACTAGTACTACAAAGTTAAGATTTGGAGAATCATGCACGTGATCCAGAACAACTTTTCCACTGCGGTCCCTTAGTTGAAAGGGAAATTAACACGTGGCCTCTGACTGCTCTTCGTACTTACTGCTGAGAAAATTTAACCAGTAGCACAAACCAAGATAAACTTTCGACTTAGTTTCCTTTGGATATGTACACTATCGTCTGCAAAATTGCTTCCCCAAGAAACGCAAGACTGAACTCTTATTGACTTATGCAATTTTATCTTGTTTCGCCCAAATTTCAGAAGTACACAATCTACTTTATCTTAAAGATGGTTAACTATTGCGTACTTTTAAATTACTTTGTACTTTAATGGTACACCAATAAAACCCACAGAATATGTACGTTTAATAATATGAATTTTTTATTCCAGCGATGAGAAATGACGGTCTCATATTGCACGTCCTTAACAATGAAATGCAATGCTTAAAAGCGACAGTTTTTTTACGTGACGAATGGCCTACAACAAAACACTGCCGTTAAACCTTGAATATTCAAGTTATTACATTAATTTCAGTTTGATGTTTAGTGTCAATCGAGTAGTTTTACAAAATGTTTGACAGCTATATTTCTGTTATCTTAAAAAACCACCGCAGGGCCTGTATCTTCGAGGCATATGAAGAACCCTCCCAAAAGTCCTCAAATTTCCCCACGAAAAAACTTTTCCAACAGCTTAAGATTGCGCCAAAGGCTATAATTCTTGTTTTAGCTTCTCACGGCGAAGCGTCCACTTGAAAGAATTCTGTCTGTACATTGTGTTGCACCGATGGACCAAAATCTCAGTCGTTGAGCACTTTTCACCTTGACACTGCATATTTCCCCCTTTCCGTTTTCGCCTGGTATGAAAGTAAACGACCTACAACATTTCTGTAGTGGATCCTAATGCAGACTTAACATGGCATTTGTTTCTTTTTCACGACAATTTTTTCTCGTCGAGGTAAAGGAAAAAATGGGGTTTATTGGAATTTGTGCAAATTCAATTGTTTGTAAAGCTTATGGGACTTAAATACTGGGTCATTAGTCCCTAAACTTACAAACTACTTATGAATTAGCTTATATTGAAGACGGCACAAACATCCATGCCAGAGGGGGATCCGAACCCCCGATGGGGAACGGCCTCGCTCATCTTAGCATAGCGCCTCAATGCGCTCGGCCGCGGCTTAGAATTTATTATTGTCACTAACACATTCATGTTGGGAATCGGCAAGGGAATCAGACTGCCAATGAGAGTCCCGGCCCTTCTCGCGCGCTGGCAAGGAAAGGACGAAGCGACAAAGTTGACATTTCTATGGTTCTGTGAAGGTTCGCACCCACATTTACCAGATCAACGACGTAACCACCACCATGAAGGAAAGAATGTAGCGCGGAGGAACTGACTACTGAAGTAATATGACAGGGTTCCTCGTCTATCGGTAATGTTAATGTGCAGTTTAAGAGGCGCCGGTGACGGCTGGATTTTCCAGAGGATTCCTACGTCTGTGCAGAGTCCACGAGAGGACAAATGCTCCGTTTTGCGTTCGTCTATGCACATGTATAGGCAGTTTCGAGAGAGACATAGCAAATGCAAATTGCCAGATTAATGTTTATTCCAATTACAGGTACATCGAAGTGTTTTAGCTAGAAAGATCTTAAACGGCCAGCCTGACAATGTACCTAATAAGAACGTAATTGTTGCTCTCTTTAAGTACCAGGTATTCTTCACAGATATGACTACAAACCCAATGCTATCAAAGACTCGTAGGAAACTAAAGTGCGGCGCGTCACTTAGATTTCAAATGACATTAAGAGCTCCTGCGGCGTACAAATCGTAAGAGGTAGTGCATACATCTACATTTGTCAAGTCAATTAACAGTGGTAACTAACGTAACCATTTGTCACTCAATAGTTTTCCCATGAATTAATATTTCTAGGTGCCAATATGTCTAGATTCGCAACGCTATCCTAACAATGAAAACTGGCTTCAAGAGGCAGCGAGAAAGTTGATGCTGTTTCAAATAACTGAAGACTATGCGTTTTAATTAAGTAGGCGCCGTTGGAAGTTTCCACGAAACAGGCATTCAGACTTACGTGGTATGTTGACTTTTTGCCTTCCAGACAAACAGCTCACTATCTGAACATGACAGCTAATTTTGATCTCTTGCAAGCAGTTTACAACAATTTTTACTAAAAGGAAAAAGGAGAAAAAAAATTGGCAGTTGCTACAGAAGATTTTGCCTCAGTCAACCAACTGACTTGTATGTTATGCGCTCAGTGGGTACATTGTTCCTTGGCTACGATTAAAGAACAAGTATTTCAACTAATACAAATACTGGTTAAATTGTACGACACTTCTCGCCGGGCTGCAGTGGTTATGTTGGCACCAATGGTAATGACGGCAACTCAGATGACCAATGTTTTTTCGTGACAACTTCAATTAAAACCCAAATTATTTTTTTCTGAACGGACAAGGGTACATACAAGAACCTGTCAACCATAGAACAGGTACAGTATTAATTTTGCTGCTCGTTTCACTCGCAGCAATAACATTTACGGAAAATATTTGCGCGATTCTACACTTCATTGTTCATCTATTGCCAACATAAGCAATGGAGCCCGGCGAGAAGCGTCGTAAAATTTTACCCAGATACTTATTTTAATGGAAATTCACGTCTTTTAGACACAAAGGAAAAATTTCTCGAATGTTGTCAGCTTTCATAGTCTAATCATTAATGAAGTCCCCATAGCTTGCTTGGAGTAGGTAGTTTAATGGCAACAAGTGTTTCGCATCATAAGAAAATATACATCCTTGTAGAGCGTCGTAGTCTGTCCATCACTGTACAACAATGGTCTATCGTAGGTTGACTTAGACTATTAGAATTAAAAATGAATAAATTTTTTCATACTTCAAATGTCAAATATATACATGTCAGTGCTAGTAGGGGTCTTCATGAAACGTTTTAGTTCTGGTGAATACTTTGATGCTTTATACTGGAAACTTAACTCTGCGCTTTATACTGAATTGTAAAACATTTAAGTACTACATTTAAGACAACCATACTATTTACTCTTGCCCTCTTGAGGAAACTTCATATTGTTAAATATGAAGACTTAAGGATGTAACGAATAGGGCTAATGTTTACGTAGTGTGTTTTTCTTTAACATGACCACTACTCTCATCCCATAATCTGCGCCCCAAAACCCCCTCCAATTTGTCAAGGAACAACACCCCTCAATAACATTAGCTGCAATTATCCACGGTAAGCCGTGCGACATTATACTTTAACACATGTATCAGCAAAGAATATCAACTGCCCACCTTTACCACCGTTTACACAGAATTAGAGGGTGCTTCCGGACTCAGTGTATCAGAGGCTGAACATGTAAACACTACCGTCGCTGCAGTAATATTGACAATTAGAAAGTTACGATTTTTGTACACCCTAAACCATTCTGTTAGTTTTAGTATTTACGCCTTAAGTGAACTAAACTTTACCACCGACAAATCCATACAGGTTGGCCTGATCACAGAACGGCAACTATAAACCCATAAGGGATTTAAAGCGGTTACGTTCTACTTCACAGGACTTTAGATGTCACCTTACGTAGCTACCTTGGCCGTTTTAGAATCTAGGACACACACTGTTCAGGCATTTGGCTAGCAACTCAGAAACAAAGCGAGGTACTCGCCCATTCTGCATACCTTGGAAATAAAAACGCGGTCACCACACTTATTGCTTGGTCCCATTAATTATTTCGATTTAAGACTATGTAAATAACTCCCATGTATTAAACTAACATAGCTATACATGATACACAACTAATAAACATCAGAAAACATACCACAAACTCTCAACTGTTTGCAAGCTCCCAGCAACCACCTGTCAACTCTTCCACAGACTGACAGCACACAGCAGACCAACCGCTGTAGCCTCGCGCAAGACTTTTAAGTCACTTTTCCTTAGTGCTGCCATCTGACGGTTACGTTTAGAAACCTAACTGTCAGAGCGGCGCAGTCCGGGTTCATGTTTACGCGCAGAAAACGCCAAGTATATACAGAGTTCATACACAATAATAACATAAGTATATAAACACATTGTTCCTAAAATTAAAATGTAGGTTGTACAAACCGGCATAATAGTAACGATAGAATGGATGCGTCCCTCGGTTATTGTCAGATTTTGTTACGGCTGACTATTACGATCATTTAAACACATTTAACTATACAATATCATATATTAGACGGTAATTGGGACAATAGCTTTAAAACTTATTATACCATAAATGAAACTGAAAATTTATTGTCTACACTAAGCAGTATAAATATTTTAGTGTACTCATTTATGTTCCAAAAGTAATGGTAACAAAAAAGTTTCTTTGATTTGCTTATAACAAGGTATTGACAATAACAGCACCGTAATATGTGATAACACTATTTAAATGGCAGCAAACTGTATAAACAATTGGGGCAAAAGACTTAAACAATTATCTCCAGAAGAGAATAGAGTTTACAATTCTTTAAATATTTGAGAAACGCAGCCTTCGTAGTATGAAATTATCACACTTGTTCAAAATAAGGTCTGTAAATGTCTTTCAATATTTGGGAACACCCGCAAACCAATTATTCTTCTCTTTCGGTGATTAGTTTCACTGCACATAATGTAAACACAACAAATGTATGTACCCTAAAAGCAGAAAACATTGCAAGTAACATCTTTGGATACAGCACATCAGTAAAGTGTATATCGCAGAGTCTTGGTTTTATTGGACAATATGTTGGTGCAGTCACTGCAGACGATGCGTAAACGCAAAAGATAGATGTAGGTTTTAGTAAACAAATCAACATGGCATGCAAAGCCCAAAGTGACAGTTCTTCCAACAACAAAGACGGAGATAAATGCGCCGATGAAGTGGATCCCCGTGTACAGGTGATATAGTAGTTTGATGCTGTTCTGCCGCAATATGCTTTTTGACATTTGGCATTATGTTGAATCTAGGACGCACCGGTGGAACATAGCAAATAATGCGAATTCAGATGGCCCTGCAGAGACACTAGAGTTAATCATTCGGCTGTGTCTTAATTGATAAGTGATTTAGAGACAAAAAAGTGACGCTTTCAGCGAATAGTGTGACCAGACAAAACACCTGCAGGGGATAAAATGTTAAACATAAATTTGATGTGCAGTGGGATGATGATACGGGAAAATTCAACGTTCACCATGACCGTTACTAACAGCTGTTGTTACTGTCGTATTTGTTAAAAGTAGATTCAATCTGTGAAGTTAAATCTCTTTTCGGAGCGCTGTAAATTTTCGAAAATCCGCATTAAATAAGGCAGTTGAAAAGGAAGATGCTTATGATAGCGTAGTACTCAGTTTTTTTTTTAAGTATACGTTTCTCAACATTAATACGTTTCAAGTTTAGTTCCTTTCGCCTGTAAAAAGTTTTTCTTTTAGGCCCAAATATCCCTCAAAATTGTCTCCATTGCATCACATGTTTCTCAACAATTGCCCACTGTTTTATATTGTATTTTGTTTGTTTAGTTACTTAGTAATCTGCGTTACAGATTTCTGCCGAAAAATAAAGCCTACCGGTATATAAAATAACGATGATGACAGGATATTAAACTCCAATCGTGCTTTACCTTACACTAGTCACTTCAGAGAGAATCTTTGCAAACGCAGTTGACACTTCAGTTACATAGTTCACTATTTCAAAATGATGCAACCTACTGTCAAAACGAATGGTATTTGAATATTCATTAGCTGTTGAGATATTAGTTACTTCTGCCTTGCACTGATACTGCAGTGTTCTTAGTATTACACTATGTTGTAAATCATAGGTTTGTCATATGGCATAATGACGTACTTATTTACGAGTGTCAGTACAGTTTGTGACGCAGATACATTGCTGATTAATTTATTGAACAATGTATGGTTTGGTATAACATTCAGAATGTAACTCGGCTGTAATTTGGTGTGCTATTATAAGCACACAAAATTGCCTCAAGGTGACAGTGATTATTTACAGAAATAAGCACGTGTGTCTACACTGATCATTGTTGTCAAAGAAATAGGAAAGCGTCTTGATGTGGGAGAATTAGTGAAATGAGGATCTCATAAACTTCTGTAATACTGAAGTAAAGTCTCCATGAAAGACTTCATTGCATTAGTTTCTTAAGTTTTGTATGAACAGGTAGATTTCATATGCTTTTGCCGTCAGTCTTTAGACTACTACTAAATGTTGTCAATGATTTTCAGTACCATATGTTTGTTTTCCACAATACTTCGAACATCTATGTATTTGCAGGACCAGTTAGAAGTGGCTGCTTAAGTAATTTTTGAAACGGGTACACACTCAACCCCTTCTGTTATTAACAGAACGCAGATCAGCATTTTGCTACTCTGTAACCTAAGTATGTCTTCTCCCTTAAATGTGAAAACTGAAGTTGCTTTAGTCCCCCCCCCCCCCCCCCTCCTTTTTATTTCATACGTTTCTCTATATTTTATGTAGCCTTACATTTTTATTAAATTTAATTCGTATTATGTTCCTCAACTTGTGAGATAATGTCAAATTGACAATTGTCTTTTTCAAAAACATCATGTAGAGTGCAAGTAGTATAATAAACTGATTGTTGAATCTAATGTGAGGAACATAACACATTGTTGGACTGAAAATTGATCATTCTAGGAGTTCCTTGTAAGAAAAATTTAAATTCCACTCTAGCGTTACCTGTATTGCTTGGGTGTGTCTTTCATTCTGATGTTAGTTAACTTGTGCCTTTAAAAGTTTCACGATCAAGTGTGTTTATAGCATTTTTGACAGTCAAAGAACAGCCTGTAATGTACTTAATGTCTAAAGAAGTATTTCTAGTTGCATTTATAAGAAAATGCACATTTGACTATTTAAAATTGGTAAAATACCTATTGTTTTAAAATTACTGTGAGCAAAATGCTCAGTGTGAGTGCTTGCAGATTATCCTTTCTCACCTTCTCTTCAGTGCCATACGCCCCATTCTGTCACTTACATCTGTGTGCTAGCAAGCTCCCTGTCACATTCATTCTCCTCTTCCTCTATTACTAAGATTGTAGGCTACATATAATTTTTAAAAGGACCACTTGTGTTGTTAATGTGACATTTTTTGGTAATACAGAGAGTGGTTACAGCATTGAGAGGGCAGAACCACTGGCTTGTCTAGCTAGTAATGATGTCTAAGTTTGAGATATTGGAACTTTTCAAAAAAAATTCTTTATCGGTAAGGCTTTGATTTGTCTTTGACTTTGTCAGCTGACAAATGAACTTTTGCTTTCCAGCCCGGCCTTGATTCCAGCACAAATAGTTTTTCAAATTTCATATATCCAGCTACCAGTTGACTGCCAGGTTAAACTTTATTAAGGGCCATCCACAGCACTGCTCTTCATAGTGCAAATGTTGGCAGTGCCTCAGTTAATAATGAAGTCAATTGACATCCATAAAATACAAAATTTGAAAAATTGGTGGTCTTTACAGCCTGAACCATGAACGACAGACATTGCCAAGGTGGGGTGGCTTGCGTGCCTCAACGATACAGATAGCCGTACCGTAGGTGCAACCACAGCGTAGGGGTATCTGTGGAGAGGCCAGACAAATGTGTGGTTCCTGAAGAGGGGTAGCAGCCTTTTCAGTAGTTACAGGGGCAACAGTCTGGATGATTGACTGAGCTGGCCTTGTAACATCAGCTAATGTGGCTTTGCCACACAGTTACTGCGAACGGCTGAAAGCAAGGGGAAACTACAGCTGTTACTTTTCCCGAGGACATGCAGCTCTACTGTATGAACATATGATGATGGCATCCTCTCAGGTAAAATATTCTGGAGGTAAAATAGTCCCCCATTCGGATCTCCGGGCGGGGACTACTCAGGAGGATGTGATCATCAGGAAAGACAACACTGGCATTCTACGGATCGGAGTGTGGAATGTTAGATCCCTTAATTGGGTAGGGAAGCTAGAAAATTTAAAAAGGGAGATGGGTAGGTCGAAGTTATAGTGGGGATTAGTGAAGTTCGGTGGAAAGAGGAACAGGATTTCTGGTCAGGCGAGTACAGGATTATAAATACAAAATCAGTTGGGGGTATTACAGGAGTAGGTCTGATAATGAATAAGAAAATAGGAATGCGGGTAAACTACTATGAGCAACACAGTGATCGCATTATCGTAGTCAAGATAGATACGAAGCCAACACCGACAACAGTAGTACAGGTTTATATGCCAACTAGCTCTGCCGATGATGAGATCGAAGAAATATGAGGAGCTAAAGGAAATTATTCAGACAATTAAGGGAGAGGAAAACTTAATTGTTATGGGAGACTGTGGAATTCAGTAGTAGGACAAGGAAGGGAAGGGAAGATAGTAGGTAAATATGGTCTGGGCAAAAGGAAGGAAAGAGGAAGCTGCCTGGTAGAATTTTGCACGGAACATAATTTAGTTATAACAAACACCTGGTTTAAGAAACACAAAAGAAGGTTGGATACATGGAAGAGACCAGGAGACACCGGGAGATACCAGATAGATTTTATAATGGTAAGACATAGATTTCGGAACCAGGTGTTAAACTGTAAGACATACCCAGGGGCAGATACAGACTCTGACCATAACTTGTTGGTTATGAACTGTAGGCTGAAACTGAAGAAACTACAAAAAGTTAGGAAAATAAGGAGACGGGACGTGGATAAATTGAAGGAACCTGAAGTTCTTAGGAATTTCAGAGGGAGCTTTAGGCAACAATTGACAGAAACGGGGGGAAAATAAAACAGTAGAGGAGGAATGGGTAGCATTGAGAGGTGAAATAGTGAAGGAAGCAGAGGACAAAATAGGAAGGCAAGACTTACAAAAAATCCTTGGATATCACAGGAGACAATAAATTTTATCGATGAAAGGAGAAAATATAAAAATGCAGTAAATGAAACAGGCAAAACGGAGTACAGACGACTAAGAAATGAGATTGATAGGAAGTGCAAAATGGCTAAGCAGGAGTGGCTAGAAGGCAAATGCAAGGATGTAGAAGAATGTATAAATAGGGGAAAAATACACAGCCTACAGGAAAATAAAAGAAACATTTGGAGATAAGAAAAACAGCTCTATGAATATCAAGGACACGGGTGGAAAATCAGTTATCAGCAAAGAAGGGAAAGGTGGAAAGAGTATATAGAGGGGCTCTACAAAGGAAATGAACTCAGAGACAATATTGTAGGAAGGGAGGAGGATGTAGATGAAGATGAAATAGGAGATACTGTACTGAGAGAGGAATTTGACAGAGCCCTGAAAGACCTAAGTCGAAACAAGGCTCCTGGAGTAGATGATATTCCCTCAGAGCTACTGAAGTCCCTGGGAGAACCAGCCATGACAAACCTGTTTCACCTGGTGCGTAAGATGTATGAGACAGAAGTACCCTCAGACTTTAAGAAAAATGTTATAATCCCCATTCCAAAGAAAGCAGGTGCAGACAGGTGTGAAAACTACAGAACCATCAGTCTAATAAGTCATGGTTGCAAAATATTAACACGAATTATATACAGAAGGATGGAAAAGGTGGTGGAAGCCGACCTCGGGGAAGATCAGTTTGGGTTCAGGAGAAATGTAGGAACACGGGAGGCAATACTCACGTTATGGCTTATCCTAGAAGATAGATTAAGAAAAGGCAAACCTACATTTCTAGCTTTTGTAGATTTGGAGAAGGCTTTTGACAATGTTGATTGGAATAAACTCTTTGAAGTTCTGAAGCAAGCAGGAGTAAAATATAGGGAACGTAAGGTTATTTGTAACTTGTACAAAAACCAGACAACGGTTATCAGAGTTGAAGGGCATGAAAGGGATGCAGTGGTTGGGAGGGGAGTAAGACAGGGTTGTAGCCTTTCTCCAATGTTATTCAATTTGTGCATTGAGCAAGCTATAAAGGAAAGCAAGGGGAAATTTGGTGAAGGAATTAAAGTTCAGGGTGAAGAATTAAAAACATTGCGTTTTGCTGACGACATAGTAATTCTGTCAGATACAGCAAAGGACCCGGAGGAGCAGTTGAACGGAATGGACAGTTTGCTGAAAGGTGCATATAAGATGAATATTAACAAGAGCAAAACTAGGGTAATGGAGTGCAGTGTACGAAAGTCAGGTGATGCTGAAGGAATTAGATTAGGTAACGAAGCAATAAAGGAGGTAGATGAGTTTTGTTACTTGGGCAGTAAAATAACAAATGATGGTCACTGTACAGAGGATATAAAATGCAGAATGGCAATGGGTAGAAAAGCGTTCTTGAAAAAGAGAAATTTAACATTGAATATTGATTTAAGCCTAAGGAAGTCTTGTATGAAGGCATTTGTATGGAGTGTTGCGTTGTATGGGAGTGAAACGTGGGCGATAAACAGTGCAGACAAGAAGAGGATTGAGGCTTTTGAAATGTGGTGCTACAGAAGAATGCTGAAGATTAGGTGGGTGGATCGCGTAACTAATGAGGTGGTACTGAACAGAATTGGAGAGAGAAGAAATTTCTGGCATACCTTGACTAAAAGAAGGGATAGATTGGCAGGACACATTCTTAGACGTCAAGGAATTGCAAATTTAGCGTTGGAGGGAAGTGTGTAAAAACCACAGAGGAAGACCAAGATATGGATACAGTAAGCAAATTCAGACAGATGTAGGTTGCCGTTCTTATGTGGAGATGAAAAGGCTTGCTCAGGATAGGGTATTGTGGAGAGCCGCATCAAACCAGTCTCCGGACTGAAGACGACAACAACAACAACAACAACAACAACGATGACAACAACAGCCTGAACTGTAGTGTAGACGGAGAGGGTTTTTTGGGAGGCAAGTTGAGTTGAAGCCTATGAACGTGAAAACAAAAAAACTTGTTCTAAAGCGTGTTACCCAAAAATTCAATATTTTATAGTAAGACATTGCTAAAAGCTACACAAATCAGTTGTTGAACAATGTTTGTTCATTGCGGGAATTACAAATACACACCTCTTTTCCTTCACCTAGACATCTTGCGTGTCACCACCATTCTTTTAATCTCCTTGCCCAGCTCTCTCTCTCTCTCTCTCTCTCTCTCTCTCTCTCTCTCTCTCTCTCTCTCTCTCTCTCTCAACTTACATATATTTGCAACTTTCATGGTGTTAGATGAAGCAGTATCGAAGTTTGTTTCAAGGTTATCCTGTAATGCTCGATATGGATAATAACCTCAATGAAAACATATGTAGACTTGGCAAATTTTATAGCGATTGGTGAAACAGTGTAGAAGTCTATTTTAAAGTGCCCTTGGCCAAGTGAAATTTTAGCAAATGAGCGAGCTTCCATTTGTTTGGAAAATGAAGCATGGAAAAATTATTTCAATCGGAATAAACTTCCAGATTTGTATGGTGACTGTTATTGATTAGTACTGGTAACTTCACACCAGTGAATTGGTATTGTGTGATGTTAAATGAATTGTTAATGATCTGTGTCCAAGCTGTTATATTTTCAGGGGTTTTCTGAAGTATTGCCTTGCAGTACACTGAATTAGTTCATGTTGTGGAAGCTATGCACCTTACAGTACAACAGACAGTGGATGATTTTGTCAATGGGAGGTACCTATGTTTGGCTCTAGTTCCATATTTTTTAACCATATGTTCCAGATCATAAAGTGAATGTTAATGTGAATGAGTAAAGGTTAGATGCATACCAGAAATAACACAATAGACCTTCAAAGCTGTAAAAGTGAACAAAATAACTCAAGAATGAAATTTCAAACTTTAACAAAGGCAAAAGTGAGTTTCGTTAGATAAATCTAAATCGGTTTGTCACAATTGAAGACCAGGAGAACATCTGTCAGATGTGAACCCTTTTCATAGGTGGTGGCATACTAATCAGGGGGAGGGGGGAGAAGTGTGGAAAGCAGCATTCAGAAACACACAATACTCAAAAAGTAACTTTCCATTACCCATAAACAAACTTTACTTTGCAATAGTGCTCTGCCAGGAAATTGACATCATGAATGAACATCGTTTCAACTGATCCAGGTTTTTTAATTAAAACATGGGCTTGAGTAGGTGGATGGGTGAATGTAAATTGATCAGTTTGTATTGTAAAAAGTATTGTCACATTTGTAACAGATGGAAAAATGATCAATGCTTAATTACAAGAGAACATGCTGACATCACAGGGCGGGGTGGTATCACAGTCTTCAGTAATTGATAATATGTAATAATCACAGAACGTGTGTGTTCATCTACTTCACTGACTCATAAAGGCTTCAAAGGTGAGCAAGGTATCAATTGGATAGTTTATGGAAACAAAATCCAGGTAAGGAGAAAATAAAATAATTAATAAATAGAACACACACACTTAAATTTAACTAAAAATGAAGTGGTACACAACAGACATTTAGGACTGTTTGAGATGTGAACTCCAAAATGGGATATTGGACTACTATTTGTTATGCAGTATATTTGCAATTTTATTTATTTATTTATTTTTTTCACTATGAAAGGTGCTTAGTTTTCAAAGTCAAAAATTTATTTCTTTAGTTGTGAAGTGGAAGAATTTTTTTTTTTTTCTCTCTGCAAAATCTATTTTGAAGTTTCCATGATGTGGAATCCCAGAGTTCACTGGAAGTGCATTCAGTTTATAAAGAAAATCTGGATTTTATTTGGATTATTAAAGCTTTTGTAGGAAAGCAGCACACTGTTCAAAATTATGTAACAAAAGAATTACTGTAGCCCAATGCCATATTCCTTTCCATGTTACTGTAATGGAATAACTATTAGTTGGTATATGTTTTTCTGAAGGAAAGTTAGGGTTTCTCTATTGACATCCTCATATGCAGAAAACACATTGGTTCTAATAAATTATATGACTACATATTAAAACTTCTTATAATGTGAACTGGTACACTTTTGAAGAGCATTAATCAGTGGCTTTAAGAAATTCCCCTTTAAGGATAAGGTCATATGAATAGCTCTCACATTTGATTCTACAGAAGCTGGACACAGGTATCTATATGACCAGAAACTTAATGTGATATTTGATTAAATTTTGATGCATTGTGTTACAGCTCACTAAATTATTGGACATTATAGATGCCAGTGTTAAGAAGTGAAGGATGCTTTCAATGTAAAACTAAAGAGTAGGGAAAAAGCATTGGATCACTCGTCTGCCCACAAAGCATATAATACCCAAGAAGACAACTGTATATTCTTCATTGGGCAGGAGAAAAGAGTATTATGCCTTTGGTCATATTATTAATTACATAATGCTCAAACATCGCACTAAGAATTTATTTAAAAGGTAACCAGTTTGGCCAATTTACTGCCAATCCTTAGAGCCATATGGCTCTAGCTGAACTCCACAGAGCAGACCCAAGACTTTCCTGTTCAGTAATTGTGGTTGCCAAATGAAATATCTGCTGTGACTAGTCCAGCTAGAGCCATATAGATCTGAAAATAAGTGAATTGAACAATACTGTCATAATTTAAATATGAGACTGTTCCACTAATAATTCCCAGTAGATTAGACAACTGGTGTTGGTTTTGAAACACATTCTAAGATGGTAAAATTTGAATGTCATTGCTGCATATTGGTTATTGCAGCAGAGATACGTGAATTAAAGTATGTTAAAAATCTTGACTTACTTTCCACTGTTCTATTGTACACTCTACATGTCTCTCAGCTCTGTACCATGTTTACTATCAGCATAGAGGGACCAGTGACTTAAGTTAGATTCCATTAACACAATCTAGCATATGCTTCAGAAGCCAGTGTAGTGTGTGGTGGAGGGTAGCGTCTCCTTACTTAAACCCATCATATGTAGTGTGTGGAATGAATGACTAATTATGGGGACAGAAGGACGCAACATAAAGGTGACCAGAATGGGCTATCATAAGAATCTTCATACATCAGCTCTACCAGATTTTCTCAAAGGCTGAAATTTTAGTCAGACTGCTGAGGCCGTAAGCCATAGTGTGCAGATGTCGCATGTAATCACTGCTGCTGTCATATTTCTGTAAAATAGAGTTTAAGGAGGCAATATCCATGACTGGTATTTTCTCACAATATTCATTATTACCAGAATTTGATTAGGCCCTACCTGCTAAATAGCAAAGAAAATTTCAGTCCATCTGGTATAGTTGGCAGTAGGATCATGTATTCATTACATATTGATGAAAATAGTTATCAATTGATAGTTTTAACTGCTTTCACCTCTACTGCAATTAACTGAAGTGTGGTAGAATAGCAGCCTACATCCTTTAGAACTGCTTACTGTATTCATCTCTGGGTTCCCCTCTACAGTTTTCACCCCACACTTGGTTCTAGTGCGAAGTTGACTTGTCTGAGACATCTTAGAATGTCTCCTACCATTTGATCACTCAATGTACCCCAGAAATTTCTCTTCTCTGCAATTTTTTTCAGTACCACCTCATTTTTGTGATCTACCCATGTAGTTTTCAACAGTCTCCTGTAGCATGAAATTTAAAAAGCTTATCAGTTTTTTCCTCTCTGAGCTATTTATTGGCCATGATCACTCCGGTAGAATGCTACATTTAACAAATACCTTCAAAAAGGACTTCCTAACATTTAATGTTCAGTGTCAACAAATTTCTTTTTCAGAAATGTTTTCTTCCCATAGCCATTCTGTATTTTGCATCTTTTTTACTTCACCCATCAAAAGTTATTTTACTGCCCAAATAAAAAAAATTGGTTGACTACTTTTCTCTCATTAACCAGTCTATTACCTTAAGCAACACCTGCTTTTCTTAGACTAAATTGCATTACCCTTGTTTAGCTTTTATGTTCAGCTTGTAACCTCCTTTCTAGACACTATCCACTCAATTCAGTTCCTCTCATAGATCCTTCAGTCTCAAACAGGATTACTGTCATCAGCAAGCTGTCAAATATGTAGTACTTCTCCATTAATTTTACTTCCTTCTCCAAATTTCTCCTTGCAGTCAGACTTAAAGAACACACAATTCACAAGATGGCAACCCTCCAAAGAATCTCAAAATTTTGCAAGGAATTCATTGGGAGATGATTAAAACAGATTCCACAAAGAAACTGTCTAAAAATTTTGTATAAAACCCAGTGTCTAGTCATCAGTAAAGTATAGTAGGGGCAAAATACAAACAATACCTTCTCTGTGTTAGTAATTGTGATACTGCCGATAACATTGCTGTTAAAGCAGAGTTACTAAACACAGTTTTCCTAAATTTCATCACAAAAGATGTCAATATTTCGAATTGGTAACAGCTGCCAGAATGAGTAATGTTGAAGCAGATATCCACAGAGTAGTAATGCAGCTTAAATCACTTAACAAAAAGTAATCTTCTAGTCCAGATTGTATACAGATGTTTCCATCAGAGTATGCATCATACCTAGCTGTCATATATAACCACTTGCTCAACGAAGCATCTTTACCCAAAGACCAGAAAGTTAGAGGTCACACCAATATTCAAGAAACTAGTGGAGTAATTCACGAAATTGCATGCATGTATCGGCGTAGAGTTGCATCAGGTTTTTGGAATGTATAGAGTTCAAATGTTCTGAGTAACTTTGACATCTGTGGCCTGCACTATATCATCTCTCAAAGCTGCCCTTCTGATTTCTATTGCATCAGATTTCTTCACTTTATCCAGATCCCAGCTCCTTCATTTCTAAACTTCCCAGGTTTAATCTACAGTTCATAACCAACATCATAGGCCTATGGCCATGTCTTTAACATTAAAACCTGGCTCCATAACCTTTTCCATACAATTATAAAATCAGTCTTGAACATTCCAGTGTCTCAAAGATTCACTCTTCTTTCATGATTCTTAAGCCAAGTATTATTGACTGATGAATTATGCATTCTGTAAAATTCTACCACGTGGCTTTCTGTTGCTCCTTTTCCACAGTACATAATCACCCCTCAAAATAGTTTTGGTCTCCCTTAATGGTCTGAATAATTTTTCTCCCCTCATGTTTTTTTTTCAGTCTCCTTATCAGCATAGTTGCTGCTGCTGCTGCTCCTACTACTACTACTACTACTACTACTACTACTACTGTGGTGTTAGCTTTGTGTCTATCTTGGTCATAATGATGCGTTCACTCTCCGTTCGTATTCTTACCTCTGTTACTATTTCCTGATTCATTATTAGGCGTAAGTATGCATTACCCCACCTGATTTATTATTTATAATAATATGCCATTCAAATTTTCTAACTTCTCTTCCCATTTAAGGACTCTAACATTGCATGTTCCAATATATAGAATATTTTTTCCTGGTGACATAATCCTGAGTAATTCCTATCCAGAGAACATAATGGGGAACATTTTACTAAAGGCAATGCCATAATTATATATATGATAAGTAGACCTATATGTCCTCTCGAAAATTAATGACAGTAGTGTTTTCCCTTGCTCTCATTTGCAATAACTGTATGGCAATACCACGATAACTGTTGTTTGACATTCTAGTCCTCTATCATCGAGACTGTTAAACCAAACAACTGCTGAATAGACTGGCATCTCCACAGATTCTACTCCACTGTGGTTGCTCTTATTGTACATCTATGTGTATTGTTGAGGTACTAAAGCCATTCTCCCTCGTCATTGAGCCTGGTTCATGGGGGTATATATGAAAATTACAATGCCAAATTATTGTAAGACAAATTTTGATTAGTACTTTGTGATCTAAGTCTTTCTACAGATCAGACAATTAAAGCAAGACTTTGATCCAACAAGACTGAATTACAGTGGAGACATATATTTTCTTGGTACATAAACACTTGCTGTTGCTGCCCCATCATGATTGATGTGTAATGATGATATGATGTAGTTTTACAGATTAATAGATCTGGGGGTTGAACTCTGCAGATGAGCTCCAAGGAAATCTGTCTGCCTCATACCTATTTAGCTTTTTAGTGTTAAGCCTTGTATATTTCTTCAACTTGCTTTCAGTTCTTAACATTTTAAGTATTACTGGCATTTCTTAGTATTTTCTGTATAGTATGAAAAATAGCTGAGGTGGCTACCAATTCTGATTATTTACATCATTCTCTGTTGACATGTATTGTAAAAGTGGGCTGATGGTCTTGTAATGTTTTCTCTTGATTGTCATACAGAGAAAAAGATGTGCTTCAGTGAACCTATCTGTTCAAATGAGTCTCTCTCAAAAATTATTCCTTCCAAATGGAAATTGGTTTGTAACTAAACCATTTGTGCCATGCTAATATGCAACTGATGGCCTTGGAATTTATTCTGTTTGCAGGCAGAGGTGCAACAGAATGTCATCCTGGACTTTGGAGAAAAATTGGCAACATTCATGAAGATTTGTTTGCAGTTGAGACATAGAATATGTATTCAGCTGGTACTGACATTAACACTCGACCTTCTGCTTTCACAACTACTAAACATAGAGAAGATTCAACGAAGAGCAGCATGCTTCATTGTGGGTTCATTTAGTAAGCGCGGAAGCATCACAGTGTCATTAGGAAACTCCAGTGGCAGATACTGGAAGCGACATTCTGTATCATGGTACGGGCTTCTCTCGAAGTTCAGATAGCGTACGTCCCATGAAGGTTGAACTGATATATTGCTTCCTCCTATGTATATCATGTGAAGTGACCATAAGGATGACAGGGAGATTAGGGCCCACACAGAGGCTTACAGGCGATCGTTTTTCCCGTGAACCATACACATCTGGAAGTGACAATGACATGCAAAGTACCCTCTTCCACACACTGTCAGGTGGCTTGTGGAATAGGAATAGGAATGTAGAGGTCTGTGGTATAGCACAATGGGATAGGTTCATCACGTCAAAGCTCTGTTGAGTACTGAATTGCAGGAAAATAAGTTTCAGGAGATAAAATGTTTGCTCAAAGTTTTAAGAGATATGGCTGTAAATCATGTTTTAACATGACAAATGCTTGATATGGAAATGATTGACAACAAAATTGGCAAAAGCTTGAACAAATTCTAATTTTTGTTATTTAAATGTGAATATTGTGGCAGTTTGCCACTCTGACATGCTGTTGACCACATATTGATGTGGAAAATTGGTGATCCTGTTTTCATTCTCTTCAGGCTTAAGACTGATTTCATGCAGCTTTCCACACTACTGTATCTTGTGCAAACCCCTCCATTTCTGAATAACTACTGACACCTACATCCTTTGGAATCTGCTGATTGTACTTGTCTTGTTACCTCAGACAATTCTGAAGGTTATTATTACATAAAGTTCATGGATTTCATGTTTGTTTTTGGGGAAACTAACCATAGCAAAAACTTTCACCTGGTTGAAAAGTGTCGGAGACAAGTGAAATTCCACCCCACTTCAAAGTGTTTGTACTCAATGCAATTCTGTGCACACGTGTGACTATTACAGAACTGTTGTAATAAGCCATGGTTGCAAAATACATTAGAGATTTACAGGAGAAAGGAAAAAATTTATAATGTTCTGTTCATATCTAACAGTAATGTACTTTATATTTTCAGTATTGTACCCTTATGTATTAGCATAACATTAAGGATGTGAAAATAAGTTTTTGAAAATGTAAACTGTAAAGGATCATCAGAAATACTCTCCAGAGAGTTTTTCCTTCTGTTGGCCTTCTTGCTGACTCTATCTTGTCATAGACTAAGACTTCCTGATATTTCTTAACTTTTTCGAGTCCTATACACAGCATAAGCATTAGTCACATGGAACCAGTACATAAACATGAAATGTTAATACCACGAACCATGACGTTGCTGAGGTGGGCTGGCTTGTGTGTCTCAATGATAATGATAGCTCTACTGTATGTGCAACTACAGCAAAATATTTCTGGAAGAGTCATAAAAACATAGTACTATTCCTCTTTTCAAGAGGGTAGCAGTCTTCAGTGCAATAGCCTGTGTGATTTATGTGGCCTTAAAATATCAGCTAATTCAGCATTGCCATACAGGTACTTCAAACACCTGAAAGCAAGGGAAATTACAGCTTTCACAAGAACATATAGCTCTGCTGTATGGTTAAATACCACCACCATCATGGGGTAAAATATTTCAGAGCTAAAATAGTCTGATTAGTATCGCCAGGTGGGGATCACTCAGAAGGGTGTACTCGTTATAAAAATAAAACAAGCATTCTTCTTATCAGAATGTGGCATAGTAGGTTGCTTGATTGAGGAGGAAGCTTAGAAAATTTGATAAGGGAACTGAGTAGGTTGAAGTTAAATATAATGGGCCTTAGTGAAGTTTGCTGGCAGGCCAAACTATAACCAACCCATAACTGGCATTCTGGATGTGGTGGCATAATTATTTTGAAAGTAGTTTTATAGTATTATGATTGTTAAACACTTGAAATCAATCTACAGCAATCATAAGTTTTGTGGGTAACTGTTATAAGTGGGTGTTCTTTTTCCTTCTTGAAGCTGTTGGATAATTTCAATAATGTAGGAGGGGGTGGGGGAAAGCTTTACATTTGCCAAAGTGTATACTGAAAAATAATGTTGAAAATTAAATCTTCCAGGCCAAGAACTCTGTGTTCAGCCGTCAGTGTGGCCTATGCATGGAATATCAACATAGAGCATGCTAAGTTCAACATGCTGTTGAATGCTCAGAAAAGATGGCACTGGAGTGTCAGCAGGCTCCAGTGTCAGTTGTTGGCTACATCTGACTTGCTAATCACACTGTTTATGAAATGGAAAAGCATAAAATACTTATGTTGACTATATTAAACAAAATTCTCATTTGTCCATATGCTAGGCATGTATTTTAGTCTGTATTATTTATAAATAATACTTCTATATCAATGAACATGTTAAAAGGCAAAAAGGAAAGTTGCAAGTTCCGTCAATGAAATCAGCTTACAAAACTTTCATTACAAATGGTATAATTCACATTTTAGTAGATCTTCACATTAGATAACATTCACACATTTTAAGTATCCTCAGATCATTTTTAAGTGATCATCTTCCTGTTAAATAGCAGAATTTTTATAAGGTGGGAATGCAAGTCTTTGAACAGGAAAATATTAAAAAATATCTGATTTCGTTCTGTAAGATGTCTTGAGAGTAAGTCAATAGCACAAACGTGCCCCTCAGAGTGAGGGCACTTATATAAGGGTTACTTCAAAAATAATGCAAAAATTTTTTTTTAAAAACATCAATTATTTCCTACATAACTTTGATACTTCCACAATACATTTTTATATCTTGGAGAAACAAACTTTTTCCGCAAAATCTGTGGTCACTTTCAATCGTAATGAATATAAGCTGACGCATTGAATCAAATTTTGTACCAGTGCCGGGAGTTGAACCTAAGACCTACTCACTAGGCAGATGCTCTTACCAACTGTGCTGCCCTGGCTCGTTGGCAAACGTGACTGCACAGCATGTCCAAATACATCTCCCACCCCAATACAAACTTTTAATTCCACCTTGGCCTTGATGTTCTACTTCTTTTTTTTTTTTCTTTCTTTTTTAAATTGCCAAGGCTGACTGTATAAGAGTACTTCAGCATTGAACAAAATGGGGATTATCCCACCTTTACCTTGTGCATGTCTGTTACTTACATCTACACTCCTGGCCATTTAAAATTGCTACACAACAAAGATGAGATGCTACAGATGCGAAATTTAATGGACAGGAAGAAGATGCTGTGATATGCAACTGATTAGCTTTTCAGAGCATTCACACATGGTTGGTGACAGTGGGGACACATACAACATGCTGACATGAGGAAAGTTTTCAACAGATTTCTCATACACAAATAGCAGTTGACTGGCATTGCCTGGTGAAACGTTGTTGCCTTGTGTAAGGAAGAGAAATGTGTACCATCACGTTTCCAACTATGATAAAGGTCGGATTGTAGCCTATCATGATTGCGGTATATCGCGTCGCGACATTGCTGCTTGCATTGGTCTCGATCCAATGACTATTGGCAGAATATGGAATTGATGGGTTCAAGAGGGCAATACGGACGCTGTGCTGGATCCCAACGGCCTCATATCACTAGCAGTGGAGATGACAGGCATCTTACTTGCATGGCTGTAACAGATAGTACAGCCACGTCTCGATCTCTGAGTCATCACATGGGGACGTTTGCAAGACAAAAACCATCTGCACGAACAGTTTGACGTCGTTTACAGCAGCATGTACTATCAACTTGGAGACAATGGCTGTGGTTACCCTTGAAGCTGCACCGCAGACAGGAGGGCCTGTGATGGTGTACACAATGATGAACCAGGGTACACGAATGGCATTTTCTCTCTCTCTCTCTCTCTCTCTCTCTCTCTCTCTCTCTCTCTCTCTCTCTCTCTCCTCAGGGGAATCCAGGTTCTGTTTACAGCATCATGATGATCGCCTCAGTGTTTGGTGACATTGCGGTGAACGTACAGTGGAAGCGTGTATTTGTCATTGCCATACTGGCATATCACCCAGCATGATGGTATGGGGTGCCATTGGTTACACATCTCGGTCACCTCTTGTTCACATCGACGGCACTTTGAACAGTGGCCATTACATTTCAGATGTTATGACCCGTGGCTCTATCCTTCATTCTATCCCTGCGAAACCCTACATTTCAGCAGGATAATGCACGACTGCATGTTGCAGGTCCTGTACGGACATTTCTCGATAGAGAAAAATGTTAGGCTGCTGCCGTGCCTGGCCAGCACTTTCTCCAGATCTCTCACCAATTGAAAAAATCTGGTCAATGGTGGCCGAGCAACTGGCTCATCACAATATGCTAGTCACTACTCTTGATGAACTGTGGTATCGTGTTGAAGCTTCATGGGCATCTGTACCTGAACACACCATGCAAGCTCTGTTTGACTCAATGCCCACGTATATCAAGGCCAGAGGTGGTTGTTCTGGGTACTGATTTCTCCGGATCTATGCACCCAAATTGTGTGAAAGTGTAAACACATGTCAGTTCCAATATATTTTGTCCATTGAATACCTGTTTATCATCTGCATTTCTTCTTGGTGTATCAATTTTAATGGCCAGTAGTGTATATGTTTCTTGAGACAGTCCTAGTTTTGGTAGGGAGACACACATCAGTATTTCATGCAGTTGTTTGCTGTCAAACCAGGGCAAACCAGGGTGGCGCCATTGGTAAGAGCAGCTGGCTAGTGAAAAGATTGCCCTGAGCTCAAAACCTGTCACTAGTACAAAACATAATTGTACACTTCAGCCAATACTATCATTGATGGAATTTCACTCAAATGTGGCCAGATGTTATGAAATAACAAAACATCATTAATTTGCTGAACTGGTCACAGTCCAACATTGTTTTTTGCATTGTTGCATACATATAAAATGTGATAGGGTTCTGTGTCTGATGCTATCTACTAGTAACAGTCCTTCTGTAAAAACAGATAAGAAAAACCATAACTTCTCCTGCTAAAGGCATAGTTTGGAATTTCTTTTCTTTGCCGAGTTTCCATGTCATTACAAATATTCTTTTTGTATCTGGTTAAACGGTATGTGACTGTTTCATTTCCAATCAGTTCCCTAAAGGAAGTCAACTCAAGAGTTCTCGTACTTTCCAAAAGTTCCCAAAGACAGACTTTGATGTTCATCTGAGGGGTCCTGTCAACATTCTGGGAACTCGCCATGGGGTATCGGGACTCCCATCAATGGTCATCATGCCAGGTGGGCTTTGTTGTGGCTGGGCGATGCCTGTGGGGAGAACCTCTGATTGGAGTGGTTGGTATCATGGTAAACCTCTGAGATGAGCACCTGCCCCTCTGGCTACCCCATGAGAGTAAGGTCATGCTTGTTAGCTCAGGGTGAAACTCTTTCCATGCTATCTGGTCTGCACCAAGACTGACTTAGGTGCCTTCACTGCCACAAAACTATTTCTGCTACTCAATCTGCAGATTTGTGTACCTGTGACCTTCTTGGTGATATTTAGTAGTCCAGCACCTCTCACGGTTCAGGGAGTAATTTTTCACTGTGACCTCGGTCTTCAAACTGATGAGAAATATTGGGTCAATCTGGAATAGTGAGGTGGTTCCCCCCCCTCCTCTCTCTCTCTCTCTCTCTCTCTCTCTCTCTCTCTCTCTCTCTCTCTCTCTCTCTCTCTCTCTCTCTCTCTCTCTCCTGTGGGGGGGGGGGATGAGGCGGCCTCCCACGGTGTCACCTGAGGTACCAACTTTCTCTTGCAGGTTTGGATGTTGGAATAGGCCTAAGGTATTCCTGCCTATTGTAAGTGGCTACTAAAAGGAGTTATCTGCACCCTTATATGCTATCTCTCATTCACTGTGCACTAAGACCTTAAGAACCCATTATGAAATGGACCACAGGGCAAGAATACCGCATGTAGTGCATTGTCCCACCTGCATCTGAAGTGACTAGCAGTCAATCTACAAACAATGCCTATTTCATAGTTCAACACTTCGAAGTACATAACATGGTACTTGACAAAGTCCGAAAGGGGCTACCATCACTGTGACCAGAATGAAAAGTCTGGGTCTAACTGCAGCAAAACTACTGTTGTGGTCTCTTCTGTCAGTCACAATTGGAAGGGTGGAGTTGTTCTGCTGGTGTGGTGTCCACAATTGAAAGAATACTGCCTGGAATGTGCCGATGTTACCTAGAATAAAGGTGGCCCACCAATGGCAGCCTGGCATAGGAATACACAGTTGTGCAGTGTGAGAGCCATCTGCAAGAAGAGGTCTGTGTAAGCAAAGTGATGTTGTCTTGTTGTATTTATCTCCAGCTCACAAGGTGTGCAGGTTGTCCGGAACTCTTCAGTATACATTGGACTGTTGGCTTTTCATGCATTCTGGAAGGCTGGCAGAACAGCAATCACTATCATAATGATTTGATCCGCACCCAATATCCAGCATGGTAGCTAATCTCTTATGTGGGTCATTATTTACCCTCTTGGTCATAGTCCTCTGACAATATGGGGATCACACTGCTGTCTGACCTGCGAACTCCTCATGCATGCCAATGAGTAGATACCTGTTATCTGGGGCATCATGATCCCAGAGACAGTCATCCCATCAGGTGGCCCTTGTGGTTGGATGGCACCTGTGAGGAGAGCCCTTAGTCAGAGTGGGTGGCTTTGGGTTGGAGGACTTGTAATGAAGCAGTCAATATCTCTAAGTATGGAAAGTTCGTGTTCAATGCAGATAAACATCACAACAAATCATTCCCCTCCTTGGTTAAGGCATGGGAGGAATGTCAGGCCAGAGGTAGATAAGCCATTCTCTCCCAAATGAGAGCCTCAGTATGGTCCAGGGGATTATCTTCCACTGTGATCTCCTCATGCAGTCAGATGAAGAGTTACTAGCCAACTTGATGTGAATAGGTGCACACTTTTGTCTGGTGTGTCCACAGGTGGTCTAGTGACAGTATAGTTGTCACTGACACATTCATCTTGGCCTTTGAAGGTGATTCTTTGTCTGAAAATTTCAAGGTGGTCATACATTGGTGTGATTTGAAGTGTTACATTACTCCCCCTATGCATTGTTTTAAGTGCTGTAAATACGGGCATATGTCTTCACGCGGTAACTCCAACCCCAGATGTAGAGACTGTGGGCACTCGTTACATCTGGGTGCTCCTTGTGTCCTACCTCCCAGTTGCATCTGCTGTGGATAGCGCTATCCTCCCTGCTCCCTGTTCTGTACCATCCTACAAAAGAGAGGAAGATCATAGAATTTAAGACTATTAATAAACTGTCCTACACGGAGGCCAAGGAAAGAAATGAGTGATTCCACCCAGTGCAAATGGTCTCATTATTTTCTAGTTATGTCGTCACCACCTTGTTTGGGGATGACACCCTTTACTTGAACCAACTACTGTTGGCCCATGGTGTTACTATAGTAACCATTCTGACTGTCAAGGTGTCAGATTGTTAATGTATATGCGTCCATATATGCGTCCATATGTGTGTCCACAGTACTCCTGTGCCCCTTCAAACACCTTTTGAGGCTGTGGCTGTCAGAATAACCACCACATTGGTTATTGTCATCTGCAATGTTTCCCCCAAAATGGTGAAGTAGCCTAACATTTATTGGCTGCACTGATTTCCCAGCTCCCCCACCTTTCCTACTACTGAGTAACTTCAATGACTTGCAACACTTTTTGGGGTGGTGCACTGATTGCTGGTTACAGTAGAGATATTGAGAATTTAGTATCTCAACCTCTACCTTTTAACCACTGGTGCTGCCACACATTCCATTGTAGCACATGATACCTATTTAGCCATTGATCTGTCAGTTTGTAGCCTTTGCCTTCTACCATCTGTTCACTGGAGAAAATACGAAGACTCATGTGGTAGTGGCCACATTCATATCTTTCTGCCCCTACCCACTATCAATCCCCTTATCTTCTTTGTTGGACTTCAAATAAGGCAGACTGGGAAGCCTACACCCCTGCTGCCACATCAATGGTGTGGTTAAATGTCACTAAGACCATAGTTTCTGCTGCAAAGAGTACAAGCCTTCATTCCTAAGAGTGCTCCCAGTGAAAGACGGTGCCTTGTTGGATGCCAGATATCGCTGAAACCATTAAAAACTGTAGATGGGCTTAGCATAGACATAAGTGAGACCCATTCCTAGAGAACCTTATCGCCTTTAGACTACTCCGTGCTCCTGATCACCAGCTAATAAAACAAAGGAAACAGGAGTGTTAGGACATGTACCTCACCTTCACAAGTCTGGACCAATATCAGATGCCTATATGGTTACCAGACCTCAGCTGATATACGGAAGCGTTCTACAAATGGAGCTGTATGTACAGATCCAAACGGAATCGCCTAGGCTTTTGGTGACCACCACTCGCACCTCTGCATCCCAGAATTATAAATCTGCCTCCCATACATTGAAACAGCATATGGAATGCGAACACCTCTCATTTACTACATGCCACACTGAGGTATATAATTCTTCATTGAGTGGGTGTTCCTCAGCACCCTTGAACGTACCTCACCTTCAAAAGTCTGCCCCTGGAGCATGCCCCTTGGCCAGACCACAATAACAATCAGATGCTGAAACACCTATCAGAGGAGTCCAAGTGACATGTTCTCATTATGTTTAATCATATCTAGAGTGATGGTTATTCCCAACAGTGGTGAGGGAGTAAAATTGTAGACCCGCTTGATGTGGATAGCTATCAGTCCATCAGCCTCACCAACATTCTATGTAAACTACTAGAACGTATGGTGAGTCAGTGGTTGTTGGCTTCTTGAATTTAGGGGTTTACATGCTCCATGCCAGGGTGGTCTCTGCAAGGGGCTGTCAACCATAAAATAACTTTGTATATCGTGTCTGCCATCCAGATGTCTGTCTTTAGATGCCACCACTTGTTAAGTCTTCTGTTTATTGACAAAGGCTTATGGCATGCTCTAGTGATGCCACCTTACTACATTACACGGGTGGGGTCTCTGTGGCTTGCTCTCAATTTTTATCCAAAACTTTTTTTTTAATGGCCTAGCAGCAGCAGCAGCAGCAGCAACAGTAGTGTTGTCAGTATATGCTGACAACTTCTGCATGTATTTTACTTTGTTTAGCACATGTTGCTGAACGCCAGCTGCAGGGAGTCATACACAAGGTGCAGTCATGGGCTCTTGTCCATGGGTTTGTTTCCTGCCACAAAACACTTGTTACTCACTTCTGAAGACATCACAGTCCACTTACACCCAGAACTTTATACTGTTGGCTATTTGCTAAATGTACTGGAAAATCATCACTTCTTGGGACTTGGGTTTGATATCCAACTTAAATGGATTCCTCACATTCACCAGATTAAGCGGAAGTGCTGGTAGGAACTTAATGCCCTTCACTGCCTTTCAATACCACTTGGTATAGTCCAAAGTACACTGCTGCATTTTTACAAAGCTCTTGATCTGTTATTACTATATTATGGGAGTGTAGCATATGGTTTAGTATCACCCTCATCATTGCAAATGCTGGACCTAATCAAGCATTGTGGAGTTAGGCTCGTGAAAGGAGCTTTCAGAATAAGCCCTGCATACAGTCCACTCTTGGAGGCTGGGTTCCCTTCACTATGGGTCAGGTGTCAAAAACTGCTGGCTACCAGTGTCTACTTTTGCAGAACATGACACTAGCACTTCTTAATGAGTTAGTCTTCACCCTCTCTGATCTCTTCTCCAGTTCCAATTACACCATCATGGTGTATACGTTGCTCACTACTTAACTGGAAACACTGTGAAGCCCTAAAGACTTGGTTCACCCAGAGACCCTTTGCTGTCTATCCTTGATGTTTCACTGGGCTCTGAAGTGATCTACACAGATGGTTCACTGATTGATCATCATGCTGGCTATGCCTATGTCCATGCAGGACACAGTGTTTCTCTCATTACAGATGGCTGCAGTGTCTTCACTGCAGAACTTGTAATCATCTTTTGCGCACTTGACATCCATTTCTGCAGTAGGGAGTCCTTCCTAATCTGCAGTAATTCACTGAGCGTCCTCCAAGCACTTGATCAATGTTATACAAGCCTTCACTTGATACTGGCCATCCAGGAGTCCATTCCCCCCCCCCCCCCCTTGAACATTATGGTGAATAGTCATCTTGCCGAAACCAGGGCACGTAGGAGTGGTGAGAAATAAAACAGCCAACAGGTTAGCTGCAGATATTACATGCAGACTGACTTCAGACATTGACACGCTGGCAGGGCCGGTGCAAGGCACATGCGAAACGTGTGACTGCAAAGGGGGCAGTTTCGAGGGGTGGCAAAACTGTCACCTGCTCCCCTTTTTTTCTATTTTGTCGACTACCTGCCTGCCACCCCTGTTGAACAAGGGGAGGGAGGGGGTCTAATTTCTTCCTCATCACTGTGGCAGCACCGTGTTTACGCTGGAGGAACAGAGGAGGGCGGGGGGGGGGGGGGGGGGAGAAACAATCTGACATATATGTCACTATTCTTATAAGTTGAGTGCTGCCAACCTGTTACACGCCATGCGTTGACTCACAAGTAATTTTGCAGAAGACAAAGTCTAATTTGGAAATTCGAATGCAATGTTCAATACTGTGATTATATGTTAAGCTTGAAGTATTTTGCTAAGCCCTTCAATGACAGTTTCAAAGTGTTTTATTCTTATTGCATTATGGAAGAAAATAGTTGAACAATACTACAGTGAAACATCAAACAACTACAATGGCTAAAAGTATTCCGAATGGGTAAATACGCTGAGAGTAATTCCAAGGATTAAAGGTATTGGTAGTAAGCCTGACATAAGTTGGGTTTCAATGTAATTTTCAATTTTTTTGCTATACGTTTCTAAGTGATGGTCGGACTTTTAGAATTTGAGCCATGAAACACCCGTCTCCACCTGCATGATCAACAATTAAACTCTGACCAGCACTTTTGTTTGACAATACTACTTGCACACTATCACTTTGCCAACATTTATTACTGTATACTGTTTTCTGTTGAATACATTATCTGTTCACAACCATTGAAAAATGTTTATTTATGTTAACTGTAAGTTCATGCCGCACGGCATTAGCTGAGCAGTATAAGGTGCCGCAGTAATGGACTGTGCGGCTGGTCCCAGCAAGGGTTAGTCCTCCCTCGGGCGTGTGTGTGTGTGTGTGTGTGTGTGGTGTTTTTTTTTTTTTTTTTTTTTTTTTTGCTCTTAGGATAATTTACGTTGAGTAGTGTGTAAGTTTAGGGATTGATGACCTTAGCCGTGTAGCCCCATATTATTTCACACACATTTGAACATTTAGTAAATTCACAAGGCTTATTAAAATTATGCAGATTTCTTAAATCATGTTTGACTCCATTTTTGAGCTGGTGCCTGGAGACTATTTTGTACAAATCTGTAGAGAATGTCACCAGTCAGTTGCAATTTTTGTTTTTATTTTCCAGATCTAAAAAGATTTTGTGCACAGTGTGGCTATCCTCAATGCTTTGAGTTATGTTTACATCTATACCGTCATGCTGTATGTAACTCTCAACATGGTTTAGATGGAAGCATATATTAAAAGCTTCATGACTGGCCACTCAGTGGCCGAAACCTAGGTAGATCTGAAAAGAGTGAAGAAGGGAGGGGGGGGGGAGGGGGTGGCTGCAATTTAGCAGCTCGCATGGGGCAGCACTTGGGCTTGTGCCAGCCCTGCACGCTGGCAACTGACCTCCAGTTTGGTATTGCACAGCCATGTTCTCTGTATGTGGGGACACAGACCACCTCACCAAATAAACTTGGAGTTGTAAAGAAGACGAAAAAGATATGGAGGACATCCACGGTAGATGTCTTGCAGGGACTGTCACTCTCTGCTGGCTCTGCATTGGCCATACTTGCATGACACACGGACACCTTCTCTGTTGCAAGAACCCTCCATAGTGACAATGTGGGTCGAAAATGAGTCGCCCACATTTTACTGGTTGTCCAGAGTTAGCTGCCCTGAGGTGGACTTCAAATTTTCCTAATGTTTTCTCTCTCATTTTAGCTGACAGTGCCTCAATTTCTAATTTAGTTTTAAGTTTTATTCATGGAAGTGGGTTTTATCACTCCAATTGAGGATTAGTGAGAGTTCATTGTCTGTCTTCATCGCCTAACACTGTTTGGCTGGACATTTTAACATATTAGTGTGGCTGGCTCACCTGTTTTTATGTGATCCCCCCAGACAAGAACCTCTAATGTTTAGTTTTAAATCCTTTTGCATCTACCATTTTAGTTGCTGCTTTAATTTTTGATGTGTTACTCACTTTCTAAGCTTGAAAGCGGTTTGACATTATTTTTACACAATTTTTAGTGACTTTGTGTACACTTTATGAATGGAAAAAGGGACTGATGACAATTGTTTAGTTTCACTCAAAATTCAATCAATGAATCAATCAACTCATCCCACTAACAGTGTCTGATCTGCTTCAATCCATTTGCCTCCCATCTGGATCCCTGCAGGGTACTCATCCAGTGGAACTGTAATGGCTATTACTGTCACCTCCTGGAGTTAAAGCAGCTTATTTTACTTTGCTCTTTTCATTCTGCAGGAATTGCACTTAATTGATGCACTTTCACTGACCCTCCATGGGTTCTGTGCTTTCTTTTGAAATTGGGCTGGCCTTCTACAGGCATCTGGTGGAGTTGACACATTAGTCCATATGGATTATGGATATTGTAGTACATGGATTCCTTTCCAGACCTCATATGAAGCGGTTGTTGTCTGGGTTTACTTGGGCACTGTGTTAACAATTGCTAATATCTACTGCACCCCACCCCCGAAAGGTCACCTTCATCTCCTTCCCTAACTGCCCTCTTTCAGCTACTCCCCTCCCCCCCTCTTTTGTTCCTCATCTGTGGGGACTTCAATGCTCATCATAGATTGTGGGGACAGCACTCATCCAGCTAGACAGTGCCACCTAATACACCAGTTCCTTGCAGACCGTGACATGTGCCTTCTCAATGCTGGTTCTCCAACCCATTTTAGTGCCAGTCATCACTTCTTCCACTGTAGATCTTTCATTCACTTCTCCTCCTTGTCCCTTCATTTTACTCATCACTGCATGATGACAGTGACAACTTCATCTTGATTCTTTCACTCCCTGCCCACCTGGCAATGGACAGGTTACCCTGTTGGTTATTTTTTTTTCTCTGTTAACAACCCAGTTTTTCACCTCTTTCCTGTAAGGCGTACTGATATTATCCATGATATGTCTAATGCAATTACTCGAGCTGCTACCATCACTGTTCCCCTGATTGGCAGGCTCTTCTAGTTGCTATCCAGTTCTGTGGTGGAACACAACCATTGGCACAGCCATTCGTGAGCCTTACAAAATCTTGAGCACCACCTTTCCCTCACCAGCCTTACTAACTTCAAATGCCTTTGTGCTAAAGCCCATTGCATAATAAAACATAACATGTGGGTATCCTCAGAACATTCTTTCTTTGGCTCTTGTGTTCCCTTGTCAAGAGTGTGGGCTATGAACTATGCTACATTGAAGGTTGCCAGTGGCCATCTTCAATCCCCAGGATTGCCATGCCAGGTGGTGTCTGTAGAGACCCATTTGTACTCATGGAGCATCATGTGACTTACTTTTGAGGAGGCATCAGCAACAGCTTCCTATTTGGCAGTATTTCTTCTGAAGAGACATGCCAAAGCCTCTAACATAGGTTTTACCTCTCAGGAGGAGGAACTTAACAACAAACGTTTCACTGACTGGGGAACTACTTGTGGCCTTTCCCTCTTCATATGATTCAGTACTTGGCCCCGATTCCATCCATATGCCTGCTCAAATGCCTCAATCCTCTACAATGACAATATCTACTCTAAGTATTTAACCACCCTCTCTGTGGAGGGACAGTATTGTGATTCCTCTCATTAAGCCTCACAGGAATCTATCATCCTTTGACAGTAACCAGCCAGTTAGCCTGACAAATGTCGCTTGTAAATTGCTTGAAAGGATGGTTGCCTGCAGTGTATTCAGTTATCGAAGTATGGAGACTTCTGTCACCTTATCGGTGTGGGTTCTGGGAGGGCAATCTACAAAAACACATCTAAGTAGACTGGAAACAGCAATCGGACAGGCTTTCTGTAAATGTCAACATCTTGTTAGTCTTCAATATATGTATTGCATACACCACCACTTTGCACCATCCCACCATGACTGTAGACTGAGAGACTCCCTACAAATTTTTATTAGTCAGTTTTTACTTCACTGCCTGTTCTGTGTTAGCCTGCTCCTCACTCAGCCACTGATTGAGCCAGGAGAATGATGTTATAAAAGTTTGTGTTATGCTCTTTGTAACCGCCATCAATGGACTAGTGAGCTCTGTTGGGCTGCTGGTGACTTCAGCACTTTGTCGACAAGTTTTGCATATAGATAGCTTCCACTTAGTAGCCTCCCTTCAATGCCAGCTTCAAGGTGCCGTTTAGTTGGCTTCTACCCCTATGGGCTCTTTACCAGCACTTTGTCCTTTCCTTCGAAAATGAGTTATGCATTTTTGTGATACTACAGTTCACCTTGATCCAGAAGTCTACTTGGTTCTTCAGCATCTGCAAGTTGTGGTACAACACTCTTTTTTGGGCCTCCTTTTTGATAAAAAGCTGACTCGACTGCCCCATATTCATCACCTGAAATCTAGCCGCACAAAGAAGCTTAATGTTCTGTTTCCCTGCCCACTCATCTTGGGGTGTGGATTGTGCAACTCTTCTTTGTATTTATCTGACTTTTATTTTGTCCTGATTTGATTATGGATGACAGGTTTGACTTAGTAGCGACTTCTGCACTCTGCTACACCCAGTTTCCCATTGTGGTATACACTTGAATAGGGATGCCTTCCGGACCAGACCTGTTGACAGCTCCTTGTCAAAGTGGGAATCTTACCTCTTCAGTTTAGGCAGCATCAAATTTTGGTGTCCTACATCATTGCAACCTTACTATTTCCTGCTCCTCCTACCTATCATGTTCTTTTTGCGTGTGATGGGTTTCAACCACCTAATACCCTTCCTGATTGTGTCAGACTGTGGCTTGCCTACCTTCACAGGAACTTCATCTGCTTTCCCTGGTCAGTACTTGGTCTTATCCCATACACTCTTCCTTGGTGCCCATGCCATGGTCCACAAGCTTCAGTCTCCCTCATAATCTTCCAGTGTTTGTTACACCCAATACTTGGAATTTCAAGGTGCCATCATCTTCTACACTCATATCTTGAAAACTGTCGGTCAAATGTGATATGCTTTTTCATCTCTTATTTGTATGGAATGCCTTTCTCTGCCGACAATGCATAGCGTGTTTACGGCAGAACTGGTGGCCATTAGCGGAGGCCTTTATTTTATGAAACATACTGCCCAGGACCATGTTGCAAACTACAGACTTAATGAGCAGCCTGTAGACCAATGACTGATGCTACTCTTCCCATCACTTTTATCCACAATCTCCTCACTAACCTTAGTTGTGCTGCCCACTCCATTGTCTTTCCTGGATCCAGGTCATGTGGGTATCATGGGGAATGAACTGGCTGACCATTGTGCTAAGGCAGTAACTACTCACTAACCATTCCCCTTAACAATTCCAGGTGCAGATAAGCTCTCTGGTTGCCAAAAAATGGAACAGTAACTGGCAGGCTACTGTCCCATGTAATAAACTCTGCACAATCAAGAAAACACTGCAGCATGGAGTTATTCCTTATGCTCTTCCCAGGGGGTATCCACTGTCTTTTATCATCTCTGCATCGAACATTTCAAGCTGACCCCTAGTTTTATTTTGTGCAACGAGTCTCCCATACTTCATTGTTGTGGAGCCCTACAGTCTGTGGCTCATAGCTTACTGGAATGTCCCATCCTTTTGGCCGTCTGTGCCAAATACTGATGTCCACACTCATCTCCTCTAGTTCTGGCAGATGGTCCATAGTTGACTGGGTCCTTGGTTTCCTCTGTGAAGACAGTTTTTGTTCTCAGTTGTAAAATTTTCTCTCTGACACACATACAGGGTGGGAAGGTTTGTGGCTCTTCCCACTCTTCATTGGGTTTCTTGCACCATCCCTCACCAGCTACCCATTTACACTTTTTCAGTTGTTTCTTGCCTTTAACATTGCTTCATTTTCTTTCATGTTTAGCCTCCTGCTCTAGGGAAATGATCTTTTAACCAGTACATCCTCATCACTAATGAATCCACATTTGACTATGTCACTTGAAGAGCTGTGGGAAGTGCACTGCATAATTTCCTATTTTATGTTAGTTTTAGTCTGGTATGACTGATTTTAATTACTTTTTAGTTTCCTTTTTTTAATTGCAGTATATCATTAGCTGGGCAATGCCCTTAATTGAAATATCTACTTCAGAATAAGTCATTCTGAGCCAAAGGGACCAATGACCTAGCTGTGTGGTCTCTTACATTAACAAACAATTGGTTTTCACGTCATTTGCTTCACATGTGGGGTACTGCTGTTGCCACTGGTAGCCACACAACAGTGAAAATGCTAAGTAAGCTTCTGTTTCGGATGTTAAAGGAAAAAAACACAATGGGTACAAGTAACAGATTTATATCGTCCACATGAACACAATTTAGAATGTCATCACATTTTGCATGAAAATAGTGATGTGGACATAGTTCTGTTCTAGCAAGCTGAGATCATGTATTGCATAAGGTGATATTTATAATATGAAGCTGTTATACTACACCCAACACGACTTTAAGATGTAATCTTCTCAAAGAAAACAGACTGAAGAAGCTTGTGAAATCACACCATTCCTACTGAATTCCATGTGGAACATTTCTATGCATTCATAGCACCATGCAGAGTAAAATGTGTCTTGACTGTCCAGAGAATATTTCCTGGCCACATGTTATCCATTTCTGTGTGGCTTTTGTTTTTAGCACAAAGTCAGTGTTGTAGCCTTTTCTTGGGCTACATTTGGTACACATTATGAATATTGTTGGGATGCCAGTGTAAAAATGCTGCAAAATCTTCTGAACTGTTGACCAGTAGGGGAGAATTCCTGTGCCACAACTTTAGCATTGGCTGCAGAATGAGGTATTTTCTGTGTGGTCAGCCTGCTGCAGCAGCTGCATCAACTACTGCCATGGGACTGGGGTGCCATCTTCTCCCCACTGCACAACATAGTTCAACTGTTTCTTTAAATTTCTTGATCATATCCTTTAGGCCATTTATTGACATGGTGCCTCTTTAGTTTTTTCCTTTTGCAATATTCCTGCAATGTAGTGATACTATTGCTGTTGTTGGCTAAAACTACTTTACAAGCAGTGTAGTCTGTTTTGCTGATAGCCATTGACTTTCAAAATATAATGTACACAAGAATCTAGTTTATCTGGATTTCCAGCTTCTGTTTTTCGAATGAAAATGTGTGGTATATTTATTTCTGTAGTATGGTGTCGTATGTACCATTAGTATATTGGTACTACAGGCAATAAAGAGATTGCTGGTCCCACACTTTGTTACATTTATTATGGTCATTATTGATCTGTTCCCTACCAGTTTTGTTCTGTAGTGTGGTGGGAAAAAGGCTTCGAAGCAGAAGAAAGTGGTTGTCTCAATGGACAAAAAGTTGGAAAGACATAGAACTGCTGAAAAACATAACTGCATTATGTGGTGTAGGGACAACTATATTAGACTGGAAGAAGTGGAAAGAGATTGAGGATGTCTACTTTAAAATAATGACTAAAGATAGTTCGCAGAATCGTGGTACAATAATGAAAGCAAGAAATGAAATGCTTGATGAAACATTCATTTGGTTCAGTGAGTAAAAAGAGCAGAGTTTCAATATCTGGTCCAATTGTGCAGGTAAAGTCTCTGAACAGAAAGCTACTTGATGATCCCAACTTCACTGCCAGCAAAGGCTGGTTGGAAAGATTGAAATCTTGTCATGGAATACTTCAGTTGTCGGTGGCGGGTGACACTTTCCTGGGGGATACAGTGGCTGCAGAAAACTTCAGTAAAGAATTTGAAGAATTTATTTCTTCTGTAAACTTAATCCGGTACTTTATTTGTAATCCCGATGAATCTGAAGTACTTTTATCATATGCTGTCCAGTAAGATGCTCCCCCCCCCCCCCCCCCCAGGGGGCCCACAGTTCTTTTGTGGGTACGTGTGTGGCGCGCACGGGGCCCCGAGCCGGAGCAGCCTTTCTTCTGCCCCAGGCTGCTTCACTTTCCCTGCCGGTTTATGCCTTCGCCCGGAGACAGGCGTCCTTTGCTAGTTCAGGTCGTTTTTTGTAGTAGCTTCTCTCATTCCTTGGTTTCTTCCTTTCCAAACCTTTGCTTCTGTCTTTCTCTCCTTATACTCTCCTAGCCTTCCTCTCCTCCTCATTAGTCTCCGCTTCGGCGTTTGAGACACTTCTTTCCTTCTTTCTCTTCATTTCCTATCTTCTTCTTCTTTCCTCCCTGTGCGTGTCTGAAGGCCGACCCACGCATTATCATGCGTAGCAGGTGACGGGGTAATGCGTAATTCCCCGCCCCGGGTAGACAAGTAGGGCACGTACGTACCCCCTGGTAAAGGCCAGGCCCAGGGAGGGGTGATTACCCGAGCTGGTACCTTCCGAACATGCCGATTGGTCCCTCCGTCAGTTCTCGGGAGGTGTGACCTGAGGTGTGAACAATCACCTAAGACGGGTAAGCCCTCGGAGAGGGCGCCCACTAGGAAGGAGCGCGCCATCGGAGACGCCGGTAATCACGTGGGACACCTCCGTGATGACTTCCTTCTCTTCTTCAGTGACGTTAACCCAGAAACGTAAGATAGATTCGCCTCAGCAAAAGAAGACTCTGCCTAATATACCGAAGTTACTTGTTGTGTCTCGCACCGACAGAAAAGATTTCAATTCTGTCAATCCTTTTGTTATACAGAAAGGTGTTGATGCAATTGCTGGCCCTGTTAAAACCTGTTCGCGTCAGCGCAATGGCACATTGTTGCTGGAAGCGGACAGTGCTTTCCAAGCCCAGAAACTAATCCGGACTACGTTATTACACACGTTTCCAGTCAAGGTAGAAGTGCACCGCACACTCAACTCGTCACGGGGGGTAGTTTTTACGAGATCCCTTGACGGGTTGTCTGATGAAGACATCCAATCCTACATGTCCGATCAGGGTGTGACAGCCGTCCACAGGGTGATGAAAAAGGTAGATAACCAGCTGACACCAACTCGTACTGTGTTTTTGACATTCGACAGAGTTGAACTCCCGTCGAAGGTCAAAGCAGTTTACGAAGTTATCTCTGTCCGCCCTTATATTCCAAATCCAACGCGCTGTTTCCAATGCCACAGGTACAACCATACCCGTGAATCTTGCCCAAGTGCAGCAAAATGTGTCACTTGTGGTAGGGATGCCCATGGGGGGGATTGCCCACCTCCGTCCCCTCACTGCCTTAACTGCAACGGCGACCATGCAGCTTCCTCTAGAGACTGCCCTGTATATAAGGATGAAAAAATCATCCAGCAAATTCGGGTTACAGAGAAGGTATCAAAATCTGCCGCTCGAAAGTTGTTGGCGAGTCGAAAGCCCACTGTCCTCCCAGCGGGCACATACAGTAAGGTCCTCACCTCAACTCGACCTACTAAGGATTCCAGTACCCAGACTTGCGATTTCACTTTCGCTGACACAGTTGTGTGATCCGCCAGCCCGAAGATTGCCTGTTCCACGTCCCCGCTTCCTCCTGCTGCTCCTAAAGTAGTCTTCGTCAACCTCTAGTAAACCGCGGGCACCTAAACAAGATCCCGGACTTTGAAAAAGGAACCCGTCTGTGAGGATTTTCTGCGTTCTCAGGCTTCCCAACCGTCGACTGCCTCTTCTCACCGTCATTCTTCGACCCCTCAGGGGGCTCACCGCTCTGTGGTGAGTACGTGCGTGGCGAGCACGGGGCCCCAGCCTTTGTAGCACTCCTTCCTTTCCGTGCTACATGACGCTTCTTCTACTGTCCTTTTCCCCTCTCTTGGGGACCGAGTCTGCGCATCCTTCGGGGAACCGAAGTTCTGACCCTTTTGGCTTTACAGTCTTCTTTCACCTCTTTCTTTGCCTCCGCGTCTGCGTTTGAGGCTTCTCCTCCTACTATTTCTCTCTTCCTCCTCCCTGTACGCACTTGAAGGCCACCCATATGGGTGACTGGGTAATGCGTAAGTCCCAGCCCCGGGCTGGCATGTAGGGTGCGTGCGTACCCCCTGGTTAAGGCCAGGCCAGGGGAGGGGCGATTGCCTGCGCTGATACCTTCCCGATTCGCCGATTGGTCCCTCCGTCTGTAGATCGGGAGGTGTGACCTGGGGTGTGAACAATCACCCAAGGCGGGTGTGCTTCCGTTGGGGGCCCCCAGCAGGAAGGAGCGTGCCATCGGAGACACTGGCAATCGTGGGGGATACAACCGCGATGGTTCTAAAAATAAGAAAATGGAAAGAGCCTTTAGAAATTGATGTACTAGACAATAGTGTGCCTGAACAGAAAAATTTACAGACATCAAAGTTCCTTGTGGTGACCCGTACTGAGGAAGGTCAATCCTTTTCGTCGGTGAACCCATTTATTATTCAAAAAGGGGTTGATGCCATTGCCGGCCCAGTTAAGACCTGCAACCGCCTACGAAATGGAACACTACTGTTAGAAACAGAAAGTGGCTCCCAGGCACAGCGGCTGCTTAAGGCTACTCTGCTCCACAGCTACCCGGTTCGTGTTGAGCTCCATCCAACCCTCAATTATTCACGAGGGGTAGTCTTCTCGGCCAGTTTGGACGGTCTGACTGAGGATGAACTGAAAGAATATCTGGCAGCTCAAGGCGTCGTTGCAGTACACAGGGTGACAAAAAAAGAGAACAATGTTGTAGTGCCCACTCGCACAGTGTTTCTGACCTTCGACCGAGTGGCTCTGCCGCCGAAGATCAAGGCAGGGTATGAGGTCATCACAGTACGACCTTATATCCCTAACCCTACTCGGTGTTACCAGTGCCATCGATTTAACCACACAAGCCAGTCTTGCAAGAACCCAGTCATATGTGTCACCTGTGGTAAAGAGGCCCATGAGGGGATTTGTCCACCACCGTCCCCTCATTGCATCAATTGTAACGGGAATCATGCTGCTTCCTCCCGGGAATGTCCCGTGTTTGCTGATGAACGAGCCATCCAGGAAATCCGTGTAAAGGAAAAGGTTCCCATACCAGTTGCACGTAAGATGTACGCCAGTCGTAAGCCCAAGACCCCGCCGCGTGGTAACTACAGTACTGTAGTTGCAACGCCTCCACCAACACGGGATATGGCCACACAGACTTGTGACCTACAGTTTACGACAGTAGTTGTCAAACAGTCTACATCGACAACGGCGTCACGTTCAACGAAAAGTGTGAGTACCTCTTCCAAGTCTTCATCTTCAGCTGTGAAACCACAGATAGAGACGCGAAAGTCTAAGAAAGAGCATTCGCGCGAGGATTTCCTCCGCACCCCTACCAAAACATCTGAGCCAACCAAGGAGCTTCACCAGGGCTCCAAGAAATCAAATAGGGGGAAAACTCTCCCCCCTCCTACCTCACAATGTGACGATGGCATCCCCTGGAAGCCTATAGTCTCTCCAGGTGCATCAGCCAAGGATGGGGCTGCCGACCACACTCGCGCAGCTGCTGTGGTAACCTCTGAGAATATGGAGCAAGACCCTCCTGTCTCAGACACCACCAGTTGCGAACATTCGCACTGTGGCCCGCCGCCTTCGTCGGGCTGATGTCCACCTTCATCTCACTTTATCCCGTTATGGATATTCTTCAATGGAACATTCGTGGTATCCGGTCGAATTGGACAGAACTGCAGCTTCTAACGCGAACATATCATCCAATCATCTTCTCTCTACAGGAGACAAAATTGCTCCCTGGTACTCGAATTACTTTCCCACGCTACACTACCGTTCGCTTTGACCTTCCTCCAGTGGCAGGAATTCCAGCCCACGGGGGCGTAATGTTGCTTATTCGGGATGACGTACACAGTACATCGGTCCCTTTGTGTACTCCAATACAAGCTGTTGCTGTCCGGATATACCTTCCTGGATTTGTCTTCACACTGTGCAATATTTACGCTCCTTCCTCTTTTCCCGTCACTAGATCAGATCTCCTAGATCTTATTGACCAGCTTCCGCGTCCGTTTTTGTTGGTGGGAGATTTCAATGCCCACCACCCCCTTTGGGGCTCCCCACGACCATGTCCACGGGGCTCCCTCCTGGCAGATATACTGAACCACCTTCAGCTCATCTGCCTTAACACTGGTGAACCAACTTATCTTTCAGACACCACAAATACTTTCAGCCATATAGATCTAGCTATCTGCACTGCTCAGTTGGCACGGCGTCTTGAATGGTCTGCTCTCTCAGACACACATTCGAGCGATCATTTTCCGTGTGTAATTCACCTAATGATGCCTGACAGCCTTGAGCATCCACACCGCTGGCAGTTAACGAAAGCGGACTGGGAGCTCTACACGTCACTGGCGGATTTTGGTACTTACCATTATCCTAGTATAGACGACCAAGTGGAACACATTACCACAGTTATTCTGACAGCCGCGGAATGTTCCATCCCCTGCAAGACTTCCCACGCACGTCGTCCCCTTGTCCCGTGGTGGACCGCGGAATGCCGTGACGCTCTGCGAGCACGGCGACGTGCCCTTAGAATCTTCAAACAACGGCCCACGCTCGACAACTGCATCCGATACAAACGGCTGCGGGCCTTTTGTCGTCGCCTCTTTCGCGACTGTAAACGCGCCAGTTGGCGCTCATTCACGAGCTCTTTTAATAGGTCTACCCCTTCCTCCATCATTTGGGGTAACCTTCGAAAAATTTCGGGCACTATGGCTCATTCCCCAATTCCCGGTCTGTGTGTCGCAACTGACACCGTCGTCGATCCTCCACAAATAGCCAACGCACTGGGTCGACATTTTGCAGAGGTCTCTAGCTCTTCACATTACACTGACGCTTTCCTAGCTAGGAAACGGACGGTGGAGGCGACTCCATTGCCCTTTACCTCTCAGAACCGTGAATGCTACAATACCGAGTTTACTGTACGAGAGCTTCACCACGCACTCTCGTCTTCGCGGTCCTCCGCTCCAGGACCAGATGGCATTCACGTGGCGATGATGCAACACCTTTCACCAACGAGCTTGCACTTCCTACTGGCCACCTACAACCGCATATGGATAGAAGGCACCTTTCCGCGACGCTGGCGTGAAGCCATAGTCATTCCCATACCAAAGCCTGGGAAGGACAAATGTCTCCCTTCCAGCTACCGCCCCATTTCCCTCACCAGTAGCATATGCAAGGTGATGGAACGCATGATTCACGGGCGCCTGGTATGGTGGCTTGAAACGCGACATCTCCTTTCTAATGTCCAATGTGGGTTTCGCAAGCACCGTTCTGCGGTGGATCATCTTGTTGCCCTATCTACCTCAGTAATGAATAACTTTTTACGGAAGCGCCAGACAGTAGCGGTGTTCTTTGATCTGGAAAAGGCATACGACACCTGCTGGAGGATGGGCATCCTCCGCACTCTGCATACATGGGGTTTTCGGGGTCGCCTGCCAATTTTTATCCGCGAATTTTTAACAGACCGTGTTTTTAAAGTGCGTGTTGGTTCGGTTTTATCGAGCACTTTTAATCAGGAGAACGGAGTCCCCCAGGGCTCGGTCCTGAGCGTTGTTTTATTTGCAGTGGCAATCAATTCTATAGCCGATCACCTTCCACTGGGAGTGTCGGCGTCCCTATTTGTTGACGACTTCGCGATCTACAGCAGCTCTGAGCAAACGGGTCTCCTGGAGCGGCGCCTCCAGCGGTGCCTAGACAATCTCCACGCGTGGAGTATGGACACTGGCTTTCGATTCTCGGCTGACAAGACAGTCTGCATGAACTTCTGGCGGCGGAAGGAGTTCCTTCCCCCGTCCCTTCGTCTGGGCCCCATAGTACTTCCATTTGTGGATACCACGACGTTCTTGGGACTTGTTCTCGACAGGAAGTTAAGTTGGTCTCCCCACATATCCCGTTTGGCAGCTCGCTGTACCCGCTCTCTCAATGTGCTGCGGGTGTTAAGTGGCACCTCATGGGGAGCTGACAGGTCTACTCTCCTCCATCTGTATCGCACCATAGTTCGGTCCAAACTGGACTATGGTAGCATCGTTTATTCTTCGGCTCGACCGTCCATACTGCGCCGCCTTAATACAATCCACCACCACGGTCTCCGTCTGGCGACAGGAGCGTTTTATACTAGCCCCGTTGAGAGCCTCTATGCCGAGGCCGCCGAACTATCCCTTTCTTACCGTCGGGAACTCCTGCTTAGCCGTTACGCTAGTCGTTTGTCGTCCATGCGAGGACACCCGACGTACGCAGTTTTTTTTAATGACTCACTTGACAGTCTCTTCGCTCTGCGCCCGTCTGCTCTGCTACCGCCGGGAGTACGCTTGCGTTCGCTACTCGGCCAGCTTGGCGTTACAATGCCTGCTATCTTCTCGGCTGGAGAGAGCACCTCTCCAACGTGGCGACGCCCCGAAGTCCGTGTTAACTTTGATCTTCATTCTCTTCCAAAGGACTCCACACCTCGTTTCGTCTACCAGAGAGAATTTCACGCACTCCGGTTTAAATTTGATGACAATTTGTTCATTTACACTGATGGCTCAAAGACAGACCAGGGTGTTGGGTGTGCTTTTGTACTTGGCAACGTCTCTTTTAAATATCGTCTTCCTGAGTGGAGTTCCATTTTTACAGCTGAGCTGTATGCATTATACCAAGCCACACAATACGTCCGGCGACACTCGCTCAGTAAGACTGTCATTTGCTCGGACTCTATGAGTGCTTTGTTGAGCCTTCGCATGCTATATCCGGCCCATCCCCTGGTACAAAGCATCCGCAATTGCCTTACTTCTCTTTCAACGAGCGGAACTACGGTGACGTTTCTGTGGGTCCCTGGCCATGTGGGAGTGTTGGGGAATGAGGCTGCGGATACGGCTGCCAAGGAAGCAGTTCTCCTTCCTCGGCTATCTACCTTTTCCACCAGCTCTGATGACCTTCGCGCTGGTATCTCCCAGCGTATTATCTCCCGTTGGTATCTACATTGGTCATCCCTGTCAGGGAACAAATTGCGAGCCATCAAACCTGTGCCTGATCTCTGGTCAACGTCATCTCGACCCTCCCGCCGAGAGGAGATTGTTCTGGCCCGGCTTCGTATTGGCCACTGCCGTTATAGCCACCAGCATTTATTACGTGGTGGTCCTGCTCCCTTATGTGAGCACTGTGATGCACCTTTTACTGTGAACCATCTTTTAGTGCAATGTCCATTTTTTAACCGTCTCTGTCATGATCTGTGTTTCCCATTTGAATTGTCTGACATTTTAGCTGATGACCCGCAATCGGTTAACAGAGTTTTACTTTTTATACATCGTGCAAATATGGCGAAAGCCATTTAATTTCTAACCCCGGTTCTTTTTACTATGGGCAGTGTTGGGCGCTAATGACCACAGCAGTTGTGCGCCCTAAAACCACAAAAAAAAACAAAAAAAAAACCGTCATTCTTCGAGAAGAGCCAACAAGAAAAGAGTTCCTCTCCTTCCCCGCCGAGGCGTGACCTATCCGTCACGCCGTCCAACAGTTGCCGGCCTCGGCCGTCTTCTGTTTCACCGGGACGCTCCGTCTGCCGGGCACCTGGCCCTTTACCGGCGGTGGAAACTGCCACTCCTGATAAACTCAGGGAGGTGGCAGGCGCGTCGGTCGAACCTATGGACCACGACCCTTTGCCCCTAGACAGCGATAGCAGTGCTCCCTCGAAATCCGGTCCTCAGCGGCTGTCGAGGTGACCCCACTTGCTACTTGGTTTTTATCCTCATTTCTTATCTCATTCTTTATCATGGCGCTCCTTCAATGGAATATTCGCGGCATTTGTTCCAATCGGGAGGAGTTAAAACTACTCCTTTGGTTGCACTGCCCGTTTCTAGTGTGTCTCCAAGAAAGTAAGTTGCGTCAAAGTGATCGTGCAGACTTTCCACACTAAACCTCTGTGCGGTTCGACCTGCCACCCGTGGAAGGTATCCCAGCCCATGGAGGGGTTCTGATGCTCCGTCGAGACGACGTATGTTTCCATCCCATTTCATTGCATACTCACCTACAGGCAGTTGCCGTCCGCATCACTTTATCCACATTTACCTTTTCCCTCTGTAATATCTATTCGCCATCGTCATCTGCCCTTACTAGGGCAGATGTGCTACACCTTGTTGACCAGCTCCCTTCACCTTTCATGTTGGTAGGCGACTTTAATGCCCACCACCCCCTATGGGGCTCTCCAGCACCTTGTCCGAGAGGCTCCCTTTTGGTGGACCTTCTCCAACACCTCGATCTTGTCTGCCTCAACACCGGTGCACCGACCTTCCTTTCAGACATAACACACACTATATTCCCACATAGACCTCGCAATATGCACTCCTCAGCTTGCCGGTCGGTTTGAGTGGTATGCACTTTGACACGTACTCAAGTGACCGTTTCCCTTGTATCATCCACTTCCTGCATCATTCCCCATCTCCTCGTCCCACCAGTTGGAACATTTCTAAAGCTGACTGGGGGCTTTATTCTTCCATGGCTGTTTTTCACGATCAGAATTTTCCCAACTGTGACAGTCAGGTCGACTACCTCACAGAGGTTATTCTCACCGCCGCTGAACGTTCCATACCTTGTACATCCTCTTCTCCACGTCGTGTCCAGGTCCCTTGGTGGACTGCAGCCTGCCGCGACGCGCCTAGAGCCCGGCGCCGTGCTTTACGCACCTTCTGCCGCCACCCAACTTTGGAGAATTGCATACATTATAAACGTATGAGAGCGCAATGTCGTCGTATCATAAACGACAGCAAGAAAGCTTGCTGGACTGCTTTTACTAGTTCTTTTAACAGTTATACTCCCTCCACGGTTGTTTGGGGTGGCCTCCGCCATTTATCCGGCATCAAGGTCCACTCCCCGATTCCTGGCCTGACCGTGGAGAACGCAGTCCTCGTGGACCCTGCTGATGTTTCCAACGCTTTGGGCCGTTTCTTTGCGGAGGTTTCGAGCTCTGCCCATTATCACCCTGCCTTTCTCCCTCGAAAACAGGTAGAGGAGGCATGGCCGCCTTCTTTCCACTCTTTTAATCGTGAAAATTATAACGTCACCTTCACCATGCAGGAGCTAGACCGTGCTCTCGCCCTGTCCCGATCTTCTGCTCCCGGGCCCGATTCCATTCATATTGAGATGCTGAAGAACCTCTCTCCTGCGGGCAAGTGCTTTCTTCTTAGTACCTACAATCGCATATGGACTGAAGGTCATGTTCCCACAAGTTGGCGTGAAGCCATTGTTGTCCCCATCCCCAAACCAGGGAAGGACAAACACCTTCCTTCCAGTTATCGCCCCATTTCTCTGACGAGCTGCGTCTGTAAGGTGATGGAACGCATGGTTAACGCTCGGTTGGTCTGGCTCCTCGAATCTCGCCGCCTCCTGACTAATATCCAATGCGGTTTTCGTCGACACCGCTCTGCTGCTGATCACCTCGTTACGTTGTCGACCTTCGTTATGAATAACTGTCTAAAGAAGCGTCAAACAGTAGCAGTGTTCTTCGACTTGGAGAAGGCATACGATACCCGTTGGAGAGCGGGCATTCTCCGCACATTGCACACATGGGGCCTTCGGGGCCGCCTTCCTCTTCTCATTCAAGCGTTTTTGGTGGATCGCAAGTTCCGGGTACGGGTGGGCTCTGTTTTGTCAGATACCTTTTGCCAGGAGAATGGGGTACCACAGGGCTCCGTCTTGAGTGTGGCGCTCTTTGCCATTGCAATCAATCCGATCGTAGATTGCCTTTCAGCCGACGTCTCCGGATCTCTTTTTGTTGACGATTTCGCAATTTATTGCAGCGCCCAGCGGACGTGTCTCTTGGAGCGTTCTCTTCAACGCTGTCTTGACCGTCTATATTCCTGGAGCATCGCAAACGGCTTCAGATTCTCCACTGAGAAAACTGTGTGTATAAACTTCTGGAGATACAAGGAATTTCTTCCACCTTCTCTACGTCTCGGCCCTGTTGCTCTCCCTTTTGTGGAGAGTACGAAATTCTTGGGACTCATGTTGGATCGTAAACTTTGCTGGTCCACACACGTGTCCTACCTGGCTGCCCGTTGTGCCCGAGCCCTTAACGTTCTTCGTGTCCTCAGTGGCACGTAATGGGGAGCGGATCGTACCGTCCTGCTTCACCTTTACCAGGCCATTGTTCAGTCGAAGCTCAACAACGGAAGCCTATACTCTTCTGCACGGCCATCGATTCTCCGCCGTCTCAACTCTATCCACCATCGGGGATTACGTCTGGTGACCGGTGCATTTTATACCAGCCCTGTTGAAAGTCTGTATGCCGAGGCTGCTGTATTACCCTTGACCACTCGACGTGACACTCTTGTGTCGGTACGCGTGCCGCCTGTGGTCGATGCCCAACCATCCGTCTTACCGATTATTTTTTGACGACTCACTCGATCGCCAATATCAGTTGTCTGCGATTGCCTTGCTTCCACCTGGAGTTCGATTTCGCCGCCTGCTACAGCGGCTCGATTTTACCCTTCCTTCCACCCTTCGGTTGAGCGAAAGCCCATTGCCACCGTGGCATCAGGCCCAGGTTCACACTCACCTTGAAGTTAGTTCGCTCCCCAAGGAGAGCACTTCGGATTTGGTATACCGCTCGAGGCTTGTCGAACTCCGTTCGCGGTTCGATAATGCCATATTTATTTACACTGATGGTTCCAAGAGCACTGCCGGTGTCGGATCTGCCTTTGTCGTCGGGGACAACCGTTTCCAATACAAGCTTCCTGACCGGTGCTCGAACTTTACGGCTGAGCTTTTTGCCCTCCACCAGGCCATTTTGTATACCTGCCGCCACCGCGAACCTTTCTATGTCATATGTTCGGACTCCCTTAGTGCCCTGCAGAGTATTAAAGACCCTTTCTCAAACCATCCTCTCGTGTATCGGATCCAACGCTCCCTCCAGTTGCTAGCAGATGACGGCTGTCACGTTTCTTTCCTGTGGGTCTCTGGCCATGTGGGTGTCCCCGGGAATGAGGCCGCTGACATAGCAGCCAAGGCCGCAGCTCTTTTGCCTCGCATGGCTACCTTTTGCGTCCCATCGAACGATGTTCAACAGGCTCTTCGCCGGAGTATCGTGTCGTCATGGCACAGTGCGTGGCTTTCACTGTACAACAATAAATTGCGAACTGTCAAACCGATCCCGACCGCTTGGAGGACATCCTCACGCCCCTCTCGGAGGGAGGAGGTCATCCTGGCCTGGTTGCGGATCGGTCACTGCCGTTTCAGCCACCGTCATTTGCTAACCGCCGATCCTGCACCGCTGTGTTCCTGCGGTGAATTGCTGACGGTGCGACACGTTTTATTGTCTTGCGTAATTTTTAATCATCTCCGTGTAGCCCTTCACTTTCCGTCTACACTGGAGGAAATTTTAGCTGATGACACACGAGCAGCTGCTCGAGTTTTGCGTTTTATCAACTTGGCCAACTTATGGAAGGATATTTAACCCTTTTCATTGTCCTTTATCTTTCTGACAGTCACCAAATTTTTTTTGAGATCTAGTGAATCTAAGTTCTTGTCTGGGTGCTAATGACCGTAGAAGTTGTGCGCCCTAAAACCACAAAAAAATAAATAAATAAATAAAAAATACAGTAAGATGCTGGCTTCCAAAGGTGACTCAGAATTGGTGTATAGTTAAAATTATGGCTTACTTTTTGTTATTTAGTGTAAGGTTTTCAGATTATCCACATTACATCAGGTCTCACTTAGGCCAGATAAACAAAATACTCATGTACCTGAATAGATCGCATATTTTCAGAAGACAGTAATACCGTAACTCCCACTACTACCACTTGGTATTGAGGATTAAGCAAATAGTGTAACCTACACTAAACTGCTGCTACCATATAGATACCACACACATGACCTAATTGAGTAGCTATACGTACAAATTGTGAAAGTCCCACAATATTAGAGGTGTAAATAAAACTGAAATGAAGCAACTGTAATTTGAGAATAGGAAATTTTATAATAAAAATTTCCCTTTAATCAAGGTAAGTGGTCTTTGAAACACTTTGGCTTCTTCAGAAAACTGAAAACATGACATCCTAGTATGTATATTAAAACTGTTTTCTAACTGAAACGAGTTCTGCATGTAATTTTATAGGTGGTCAGTTATAATAAGTGACAATTGCACCACACTAAACATTGAAACATACTTTCATTATTGTGTACAGTTAGTTGCACAACTTGCAAATTGGACAAAATGAACATGCATAAAATGTGATAGCTGATGGGAGGAGGGGGGGGGGGGAGAACCACACTTCCCCCTGTTTGTAGCCAATTGGTTGCCAGCCAGTTTCAGACCATTGTTGTTGGTGTCACCTTCAAACATTGTATGGGATTGTAGTCACCCTACACAGTAAACAGAGAGTAATCCATGATTGGCTATGACAGATTGTGTAATGTAATTTCATCTGATAAATACTGGAGTAAGGCACTTAATTCTGTTATGCAGTGGCTACTCAGTCAGAACCTTGTCATTAACAATAACGTCCCCTCTTAGCCATATGTTTGGACAATGTGTGCTTAGTTAAATTGCAAGTGCTATTCTTTGTACTGCAAATGTAGTTGTTTGTAGTGAATGAATTTTGTATAATTATTTTCCTAAAATATTAATTATATTATTTCAGATTGAACTGGAAAGACTAAATACTGCAACAGATGACATAAACAAACTGGAAGTGGATTTAGATGTAAGTATTGGTGGAAGTATGTATTGCAGCTGTGGTGTAAGGCAGAACAAGGTTTATTGCATAAACACATTGTTGGATTTGTAGTGTGATGCTTTTTAATGTTTTAGTTTGACTGCACTAAAGCATGTTTGCACAGTTTTGTTAGAAAGGTGGTTTCACCCTACAACAGGAAACACAATTGAAAAATAAACAATATCAATGTAAAATGCTTGACTGTTAATAAGTTACTTCTATTAAAAACTTGCTGAAGACCTGGCATAGCACAGGTATTTATTTATTCCATACTCAGTCCATCTCCTCTTCCATCCTCTTTGTTCATCTCATTTTGAAGTTAAAGTGTGAATTTATTTTTTCCCCCTTAAGATCAGAATAAAAATGTAGACTGATGTCTAAGTCTGTATGTAAAGTACCCTCCACAATACACTGTAGAAAATTTTATGTAGACAGTGACCTTCCTTTTGTTTTGAAGATCAAATGTGCAAAATTTTCTCAAGATTGGAACAAAGTAATATACTTGTCTGCAATGCAAACCTCTGCTTTATATAGATAGGCTATATATTTTTCAATCAAATTTACTGTGTATGTCCAGATTTTTTACATGCTACTGTAATAAACATTTGGAGTTAATCAAGGACTTTTCTAGATTGATGCCAAAAATTTTAACATGGACTTAGCATAATAGTGTTAATACCCACATTTACCATGAATCACGCTGTTTACGATGACATATCTCCTAAATTACGTGTTGTACAGGGATATAAGTTGCCTATAACCTTTGTCAACAGAGTGCTTGCACTTGCACAAAGTCATCACAGTCAGATTAATGGTACAGCGGCATGTAAAACACTATCAATCATTTTTGTATATTAATTCGTGCATATGTAAAGTACATACGTACGTATCATGGATATAGTAATAGTTACGGATGTAAACATGGGTCAAGTTAAGGGGTAAAATTTTAAGTTTGTAAATGTAAGAAAACAATTCAGTATCAAGCGTATTTGTCAAAGTATGTTTAATGTTAAATATTTCATTAAGAAGTTGTCATTAGCCAGCTACCCAGCGATGAGAATAAATAGTCTATTTTAATGGCAGTACCAGTTCATCCAATGTATAAAAAAATTAATATGTAATGGAGTGCACCTGTGGGTGGTTAAGTGGATGTTGTTGTGACTGGCAGCAGGCATACCAGTTTTCAGAGTTACTGAGGAAAATGAGTGACATGTTGAAAAGTGATATCCTGCAGTGAAAAAATGTACTATTTTTAATACCAAATAGTTCACATATATACTGTTTATGTTCAGACTGTCATATTAGTGCAATATTAATGATGTAAACATTAACATGGGTAAACAAAAACTAAACAAAAATTGACTCCAATATTGTAGGCATCAGGCCACCTAATTAAGAAATGTATTAAAAAGGTAATAAAATACACCTATTTCACAAAGTTCATAGAATGCAGGACATAAAATCATTAGATAGTGAAGAGAATTTTTTTTGATAAGCAAAATAGTTAAGAATAAAATTGAAGGTATGGAGTGATAGAAAATGTTCATAGCTAACTGAAAAAGAATTTTTCAGCTCAGGATTCTGACATCATTAAATTCTCCTGTTACCTACTATATTAGTTCGTTATGTTTTATTTGAAATAGTAGAGGGCTAATAATTAAAATGTTGACATAATGACCACAACTGTCGAAAGTTTAAGAAGATGTGAAGCAATAGTAACAGAATATTTTGGTATTTCATAACATCAGTTTTGCCAAGTGTTACCCATATGCCATTAAAAAAAAGGTGAGTATTGTTAAAGTTGAGCTGTTTGAAGAATGGTAATGGTTCACACTGTACATTACATAGTCTTCATTCTCTAATAGTACCATGTTTCCGTTGATTTGTCTTTGCAGTAGTGCGTTACTGACATTTACTGCTGACTCCTTCTGGAATTACAGTGTTGGCCTTGATAGATGTAATTATAAGCTCATGTTTAATAATACTAAACTTAAAATTTCGAATGGACAGAAAGATAAGCATTATTAATCTTCTGTTACCATACTTCAAAGATAGGGAAAACTTAAATACATTTAAAATAAATTGATTGCTGACAATTTCACAAATACTTCTTTAAAATTGCATTTGCAGTGAACATCAGTTCATTGTTAAATACTGTATAAGGAAATGCATGTAAGGGCAGATAAATCTTTCACAGGATTGGGATAAGGAAGTGAAAGGTGGAAAAATTATTAGAGGAAAGGCCCAGTAAATAGACTTCCAGATATGATTGAAAGTAGATTGGAGGGTGAAACAGAGGTAACAAGTATTTCTATGACTGCAAAAGTACATGAGGGAGGAACTGGGTTAGAGGAAACAACTGAGACCGAAACATGCTTATTGTCTTTGTACATTGTTTCATCTGTGTAGATACGAATAAGCCGTTTAGGAAGTGCATCAACTGAAGAAAACGAACAAAGAAGAGGGGGGGGGGGGGGAAGGATCACCTTCTTATAAAGATGTCTCAATGTCAGCAGTATTGTGAAATAGGGTCAATATGCAAATTGCTTCATCTGTTCTGTTTGACAACTGTCATAAATTTCTAGTAAATTTTTGACATACTGGAAAAGATGCAACAAACCCGTATCTTCCTTATGTAATAACATGCATGTTTAGGTGTACAGTGGTTATTTCCATGGAAATGTTGCCTGACCCATGATTAGGGATAGATCTTCCACCTCCATGGCAGGACATCTATGATATTAGTTGGGCATCTGCTGTAGCTTCTAGTGGCTACACAGCATTAGGTACATAGTTCTGTTGTGGCCACAAGGTAGAAAGAGTTCAGCATACAGATAACCATATTTTCTCTTCTGCAGATAAGTGAAAACTGGAAATTACACAAATCAATGAATAATGGGTTACTTTGATGGGTGAAGTTTTGTATCTTGAACAACTCCACTATTGGCAAGAATAAGATCTGCTACTGCCAATGTTTTTGATTTGGAAATGTAGCCATTAACCAGTTTTCTGGTGTGCAATGTCAGGATGATACTCTAATACTAAAATTGTGGCGAAGTATCACAAAATTTATCACATCAGGTGGTTAATAATTCATACAGTTCCACTGAGAAATCTTACAAATATTCTTTCCCCCTTTCTTTACTATTTTATCATGATCCATATGTACTGATAAAATGTCGATGAACAGAGATTACCATGATATAGATTTTAATTAAGGAATTTCTAGCAAGTCATGTTTACTGTAAAACTTGACAAATGTTTAGTCATTTTTACATGAATGTAACCTTTAGAACAGCTACATGCTTGAGTAGTTGCTTCTATGGCTTTCTCAATCTTATGAGTACAAACCAATACTAGTGTAGGTATAAAGTTTCTTCCTAATAACTTCTGGGCCAGGAATTAAACAGCGATGTGTTCAAATGCACTGTAAATGCCTGTCTAAGTCTGTAATCTTCTTTCTACATAGTTATTAAAAAAGTGCCCATTAAATAGTAAATTTGAGGGATGAAAAGTTTCCTATTACTATAGGCCTAATGAGATGGTAAGCAATCTGCTGCAATATTACTTTGTTTTCAATTCAGGTGTAACACGCTAATCTGATACTTAACTGATCAGCCAAAATACTATGACCACCTACATGCAAACACATGCTAGAGGGTGTGCTGTCATTGTGTAGAATGGCGAAGGTGCACAATCTGAGTTTGACCAATGGCAGATTATGCTGCATCTGAGGCTCAGCTGAAGTGTCTTGAACATTCACACCTTGTATGTTGGATGAGTACAGTGGTGGGCATCGTCAACAAGTTGTGAAATGAAGTTAAAATGTCAAGGGGCTGGGTGACCACCTCTCATTATAGATGTCCAACATCTTAAGCTGGACAAACTGGTAGAACATGACGTGCTCAAATGTGGCAGAACTAACACCATACTTCAATGCTGAGTAGAATGAAACAGTGCACGGAACACTAAACAATGGACCTCTGCAGCTGCCATCCCATGCATGTGCCAATCTCAAACATCAGCAACTATGACTGAAATGGGCATGTCAACATCATCTCAGGAAGATGACAGTGGCAGAGCGTTACATGGTCTAATGTAGCCTGACACAATCATCATCAGTCCAATAGGAGGGTACCACTCTGTTGTCTTCCAGGGAAACAGCACCTTAAGATCCATACTGCAGGACAAAGATAAACTGGTGCAGGTTCATTTAATCTGTGATAGAACATTCACATTGACATCAATGTGTCCAGTGGAGTTCGTGCAAGGCTCCACAATTGCCAAAACGTATTGTACACTGGTTGAAGAGCACTTGCACCCTTCATGACAATCGTGTTCCTAATGGCAGTAGAGTTTTTTCAGCCGTAAATCAAACCTACAGGGCGTAAGTTCTACGAAAATACCTAGGAGTAACAATTGTGAAAAACTTAAATTAGAAAGAACGCACAAAATATTGTAGAGAAGGCAAACCAAAGATGATGTTTCATTGGCAGAACACTTAGGTGTTACAGTTCTACTAAAGAAACTGCCTACACTATACTTGGGTGTCCTATTTTGTAGTATTACTGCACATTGTGGGATCCACACCAGGTGAGACTGACGGGCAATTTAGATAAAATTCGGAGAAGGGCAGCTTGTTTCATACAATCGCGATATAGGGGGTGTGTCACAGAAATTGAAGAGTTGGGGGTGGAAAGCATTAAAAGAATGGCTTTATTTGTTGTGATGAGATCCAATTACAAAATTTGTTTCACTAACTTTCTCCTAATAATGTGAACATATATTTTTAGCACCCACCCACATAAGGAGACATGATCATCATAAGAGAAATCAGATGGAAAACAGATTTAGGTGTTACTTTTTCACATGAGCTATTAGAGAATGGGACTAGACAAATATCATAAGTGGTTTGATGAACCCTCTGCCATGCTCTTCCATGTGACTTGCAGTGTGTCCATGCAGATGTAGACTAAGAGTGTTAGTTAGAGGAACACAGTGGCGAGTTGCAGCTGGTGTGTTGGCATCCCAACTTGCCAGTTCTGAATCCCATCGAACATATATGATCTGAGATGTGACTGAATGTAGCATCAGAGCTCATCACCCGCTACCCAGAATTTATAGGAATTAAGTGGTTTGTGGTGCCAAGTCTATCCAGTGACCTCCAGATACCTCATTGCTTCAATCTCAGACTCATCGCAAATGTTACCAATGCCAAAATTGGACGTGCTGGCTATTTGGTGGTAGTAATGTTATATACTGGTGAAAACAATTCAGTTGAGATTTCTAGGTTTTTAAGTATTGTCATTGGCAGAATAAACTAAAATGGTTTGTCAGTTCTATGGAGTGGACAAAACAACATTCTAACAACTGAGATATTGGTAATAATAGAAATTTGCTGCAGATGGGGGGGGGGGGGGTTGGTGTTGACTTTTTTGTTTGGAAGAGTAGATTACAGAGTTGGGTTCAGATAGTACAGTGAGCAGGAAGTACAATGCAACAATGTGGAGAGCCATAGGAAGGTTGGAAGTGCAACAGAGGGAGGTGGCTGCAGATATTGGAGTGTTCCAAAGTGTGATTTCCAAGACTTGGATGCGATTTCAGACAAAAGGAAACTTTAAAAGAAGGCAAGGCAAGGCGGCCAAGGTCGTCCATGGGTGACATCAAGAGATGAGTGGTTACCTTCGGTTTAACAGCCTGTCGAGACAGGAGGTGCAGTGAAACTCAGTTGCAATGCACCATCCAGGTGGCAACAGGAGGCGCAATATCAACACAGTCAGAATTTGCCTTCAGGAATGTGGCCTCTACTCAGGGAGTCCTATGGTATGTGTCCCATTAAAACCAAGACAGCGTTTATCCTGCATAAATAGGATTGGAGTCATAACAAATGGCGCTGGGTTTAGTTCAGATGAGTCAGATTTCGTGTTCAGCTGGACAATCGTTGGTCCCTCACCAGTAGTGTGTGTGGAACTCTGAACAATCTTGCTTACATGCAGGAAGCATCGCCATATAATGGTGGTGGACGAATGGCATGGGCAAGAGTCATTATTGGCAGACAAACGGACCTCTGTGTCGTTCATAATGGCGCTTTGACTTCTCAGGGGTATAGAGATGAGGTCCTTCATTTTGTTGTGCCATACGCTGGTGCCATAGGAGATAGGTTCCTTCTGGTGAACGATAACGCTCGTCCCCACAGAGATGCATTGGTGGACAAAATTCTTGAAACTGAGGGAACTGAACAAATTGAGTGTCCAGCTTGTTCACCGGATTTAAACCTGATTGAGACTGTCTGCACTTGGCAGACACATTGCAGCCATACCAGCTCCCAAAACGGTTGCAGAGCTGGCTATTAAACATGTGGAATGGCCAAATATCCCTTGAGCTGATTGGTATCATACTGTCCCTGCCGTGCATGCAGGTGCGCAACCGTATGGGCTGTCTGAGGTGAAAAAACACACACACACACACACACACACACACACACACACAGTGACAAAGAAGAAGTATAATTTTTAAGTAATTTTAACCAGAAATTTAATTCAGCTGAAGATTATAAAACGAATAGTTTAACACTATCACTGATCTCTCTTGGGCAAGTTGTTACTTTTTCTTCCTTCGTCCAGTACTTTCTGTAATTGGCAAAAAACGCATAAACTGGCAGACAAATCTACAATAAAGTCAGATGTCTGTTAAAAATTTTACCACCTTCACTGTTACGTACAGAAAGTTCAGAGTTAAATCCAATTCGGTCATGCATATCTTCATACAGTTGTCGCTGGGGAGACAGCGGCGGCTGCGGCAGAGTTTCGCCGTATACCCAAGAAGGGGGACTCCTCATCGCAACCGCCTCAGATTTAGTGCTAAGACTGCCCAATGGATAGGCCGTCAAAAACTGAACACAGAGTGAAAACGGGAGGGTGTGCGGAACTGTGAAGGTAGCAAAAATAGAAACTGAACGATCCAAGCCAAAGATGTGCAACATTGAGTCGGTTTGAAGAGCTGAGGCGTTCATGTGGACGTGGTGACTACGAAGCGGAAGATGGATGTTGACTTTCCTGCATCTCTTGTTTAACAAAGTGACGGAACTGTTCGTTTGTTCATTGACGTAACTTTTTTCATTCTGTAGTCGTAGCCATTACCGTACTGTACAGGTGGCAGACTACAAATTCAAAGGTCTCGGGTTCGATCTCCGCCAGATCCTAGGATTTTTTAATCTGCCTTTCCACTTCTTTCACCTCTGGCAGTGTTGCTGATGGGAAAATACCGAGTAGCAGTGTGGTTCAGAACCCATGTTAAACTGTACGTCCCCCTATAACCGGCTGAAGGTCGGAGGAAGGCAACGGCATACCACCTTCAAACAGGACTATGCCTAGTAAAGCACTGTGGTGTTCAAATCAATCTTCGGATTGATGACTGCTTTACCTTTTATGATATGAATATTTTATCGTCACGATGAAGTGAGAGACGAGGGGAGCTGTCCCATAGATGTATCGCACAGATAAAAAAAATACTACAAAACGGTTTAGGAACTATTTTACAATAAAGAATTTCAAAAGTCAAAACCTCCAGAACAAGTTCCTTAAATTACATCTTGCTGTTGCGACGTTACGTCATGACACACAAATTTGAATATAGAGTAAGGAAGTCCCTGGCCGGACGGGCAGTTCATAATTTTCTTAAAATACAAGATTGGAAGACAGATTTGAACACGAATTTCACGTTGCATTCCAACACGATGACTCTATAAACCATGACGCCGCGTCTTTTCCAATGTACTCGATGTAACGTGTCTTTAGCTTGGACCGTGTTTTTACTTTTCTCAATGTTTCGCCTTTTCCTGTTTTGGGGTTAATTGTCGTTCAGTTTTTGCTCGGTTCTGCAGTATCTTACTACTGAATCTGAGGGGGCTGCGATGGGGAGTTTCGCATGTAACAAGACGGGCAGGCCAACCAGTTTCACCTTGGTTAAACAGCTGCATAGTATGTTCCCGCAGATATGTGCACATTGGATTCCTCGGTTCGAAGTTAGTACAGTGACATACCTGGTTTTATGAAGTGTATTAATGGGGGACAGTAAATCACTAAGAATAACCAGTATTTAATGGAGGACTTAACAAAGCTTGCTGAATGTTGCTGCGTTGGCTGGCATTGAGGCAGGACAAGTCTGGGAAGGTAGATTTCGACAGCAGTCCTCGAACTATGCAATGATGTGTTCCTAAACTGTATGGCGAAATTAAATTACCTAAGTGTGCCAGGTAAAGATTTTCTTCAAAAAATGTTAAAATGTTTGTAAATCTATGGTACTTAACTACTCTGGTCATCAGTCTCAAGGCTTACAAACTAGTCAACTTACTTATGTTAAGGACAACAAATACTCACATGCTCAAGGGACGACTCGAACCTCCGACGGCGAGCAGCGGCGCGCTCCGCAGCTATGCGTCTTGGAACACTGGGCCATTCTTCCGCGGCAAAGATTTTCTTCCTTCTCTTCCTAAGTTCAACATGTATGTCACAAAGTATTAATAGAATTCAAGCGAAAATTATTTACGGCTGTGCGTTCCCATGGGTCTTGTATATTGGACATCCCACATTTATGGAAAAGGACAAAACTCACTGTCTGAGAAGTAGTGAAAAACGTTGACGGTTCTGTAGCATAATTTCAGAAACTTTGGAGGGACACGGATATCAGTAGGCTGATGGAAAAAAAGTTTTTCTATTATACATTCAATTGACTAGTAAAATAACACAATGAGAGGTTGCTGAGAAATTGTTCCATCCTAACCAAAGTATATGTGGTTCATAAAATACCGGTACTGTATCCTACACAATGAACGGGCCTTTTAAACAAGATGACGTTGTTTACTCAAACGTGGTACTACTGATGACATTGATTAGCTTTAGGACAAAAATTAGCTGTAAACTGACTTTGCAGTGAGCAGCCTTCTCCATATTTTCTCAGTGTAAAGAACATTTATACAAACGTGGCGTCCAAAGTGATGAATGGTCTAAAAACTTTTATCACTCAGAATTGGAGATGCTTACACCACGTGTCTGCCAACAAAACGGTAAATATCAAGCTTTCACGATGTGTACTGCTGGATCCTACTTTTGAATAATTCTCGCAACAGTAGTATTTTAACAGGTTGATTGTACAGCTTGAGGCTCGGCTGTAGCCGCCGGCAGCCTCGTGGCAGTGTGTTAGTGACCGACCGTGACCATATTATGATCAAATTTGATTTCACAAGGCTTTTGATACTATCTTGTGTTAGTTGCTCAAAGCCAAACTAAATTTCTCATACAGTGCAGCACTGTGGTTAGACGTCTATCTCAGAAACAAATGTCATCGAGACGTTTGAAGTGAAATAAGTCGTCATGGGAACATGCGCTCCTTGGAGTGCCCCGCCCCCTCCCCGGGTTCAATAGCTGCATGTAAATGATGCAGTTGAAGTATTCCACGTATAATGTCAATTACGTGCTGACGATATGCAGTTTTGTGTCAGTGCCAGCCTTATTGTAGTTGACCTCACAGGGGACGTGTTGGTTTAAGCAAAGCACGCCAGACGTGCTGGTCATTGTGGTTGCTGCACGTTTTGAAGGCTAGCTGCCTTTCGCGAAACGTGCTGTTGGGTGTGACTTGAGACCGCAGCGGCAGACACCGGCTGACACCGGCTGTGTTTCTGCACTAAACATACTGTGTGTTTACGAAAGTGTACGTACATGAAATAGCCATTTTGTTTAGTGATCGCTCAAGAACACTGCGAAAATCGCGAAGATGAGTATGTTGTATTTTTACTGTTAATTCACGCACCTTACTTGTGTTCCTATAATATTTTTCTTTTTGTAGTATGAACTATCCCAAGATTATACTTGCTGCGATGGATTTTAAACGTCTTAAGGAATAACCCAATGAATTAGACTGATTTCATCATTGTGGCAGAGAACATGGACCAGTGAACTGAATACAAGAAAATGTGGACAGAGCTCGCGCTTTCTTACATCGACTATTCCAGATTATAGTTTTACAGTACCAATAAAGACCAAAAAACTTAAAACAATTGCGAAAATGCAGATACCTTCCTCTTCTTTTCCCCACTGTTTCCAACGTTATGAACTGTTACTGCATTGCCGCGGTAGCAGTTCGTATAAATGGTACTGACACTAAAACATGACATTACCTGAAATTTAACTGTGACCAATGCGCGTGGTACCGAAACGACGTGCTCCTGACAGTTGTGCAGTAGCACTGAAATTGTGTACTTTCGTAGCACATAACACGAAAAGCATCAAATATGGGACACCTTCAACGACCGGTGTGTATTTAACACGTTCGCTGCGGCTGACGCTTATAGGCGTTTCCGCGATCAACACGCCAGTGCGGGTAACGCTTATAAGCGGCGCGCTAGCTGAGTACTCAGTTTAGTTAGTTTGGCTGTGAACTCGTGTTAGTACAAGCCACCAAAAAAAAAAATATATATACATTTTCCAGTCTGCAGTTGGCCGTTTTCGTTTTTAGTGGTTTGCTATAAAAACATCGAATATACACCTTGCAAGTTTGTTATATGGGAATAGGTTTCCATAGCACCACATTGCAGATGAGACATGTTTCTTTTTCTCCGTTTGATAAACCTTTTGGTGTTTTCAGTATAATTGTTTCTCAATGAAGCGGATTTATCGCTTATTTGAATTTTTTTCCCAGTTTGCAATAAAATCAGTAAATGAGAGGCGTTGTTATAATTGTTTGCAATAAATGCATATGACGCTTATAAGTCAGGGAGCTTGTAGCATGTATCACATAATCGGCATGCAGCTTAGCACCACCTCTTTTTCAGACGTTATATTCACTTTCAATATTACAGGTTTCACAGGGGTATGATTTCAGCTCTCGGCGCACATGCGTTTACATGCGTCCGCCTAGAGCGTTACCGGCCCACACTGGTGACGGCAGCGAACGTGTTAAATTTTATTTCCATTATAGTAAATCGTACATAAAGTGATTCGTTTTATAGAGATCTTCAACGTGCTTGCTATTTCATACAATATATTCATACCACGTACACAAACTGAAAACATTGGCCACGTTCTTCTCCACGAGGCAAAAGTCTGACCTGTCAGATTCATTTCACGTTTACCAATGTCCTGAAACGTGGAATTCCACGCTGTGAAGTCACCATCGTCTCCCCCACATGTTTTTTCGCGTCCAGTGAGAGGAAGACGGTATGAATGACTACCTTTGTTAAGAATCGTTATGGACGCTAAATCTGGGTGTTAAACGTGTTTATAGTCCTGTGGCCTCTGTTAGCCACAGCAGACCCGTCGTCGCTCGAAGCCGTGTGGCTGTCGTAGCCAAGCATGTGTTTTAGATCGCTAAGTTTCTACCACCAGTGTTTGGATATACTGCCTGCCTGCATTGCATTAATGTTCTCAATTTTAGTATTAAATAAGCTGCCGTGAAACAAAATAATCGCCTTCCAGTGTTCACTCACTGAGATACTCGCACTCAAGTTCTATACCTACATAAATCATTATGTGCTATGCAGATAGCTAACCTATATTCCGAAGTAGCACTTCCTATCAATGTAGTACAACGTACCGCACTTGAAGGGACGCATTTGGTAGAGATCTGCAGTGCGCTGGTACGGCACATTTTTTGGGTGAAAAGTGGTATAAATATACGAAAACAGTTACGCCAACAGCTTCAGAAAGCTTGAAATAAAGGTAGCGACTTTTCTTCTGAGAAAAGTGGCGTCACCAAGTGCTAACTTTATTTATTTATTTATTTATTTATTTATTTTTGCAAAGCAAAAGGGGTGACAGTGGAAGTGCGGGATAGGAATTTTGACGTTTATTCACGTAACTTCCGTGACACAAGTGGAGTAATTTTTCTTGTATGTGCAAATCCGGCATAGCACATGTTTGGAGCGCCATTTAACGCTCGAAAGCAACGCCATCAACGTCAGCAGAAGCGCTTATTGCTGACCGCTGAGCAGCGCTGCGAAGTGTGAAGCCGGCCTAAATGTGTTGGCGTAAAAGGAACGATATGAAACGAACACAGGTCAGTTAAAGCGAAGATGAATGGCCAAGTAGTTTGTAGGGAGAGTTGTGTGAAAGTGGTAAATATCGTAGCAGAAGGACAACAATAATAAACTTGAGGAAAATCTAATCCCGCGAGTCACTGTCCGTGATTGAGTTCGGAGAAATGTGTTCGAAAGTTCCTCCTGGTATTCCATTTCCAATTGAAGTCACTCTATGACAAATAGGTCTAGTAGAGCTACCAAATTGACGAAATGGTGATTACTTCGTTTTACCTCTGTTAAAAAAAAATCTAGACACTATGGGGTTAAGACGAGCTGCGAGAGGAATATAGGAAGATAAATTCCAGTACCTGGTGGGATCGGCGGGAGCCCATGCCGCACTGCTTACCAAGAGTTTCGCGGAATATAGGATAGCCATTGCACGTCCACGTCGGCAAGGGAAGTGAAGATTGTTGCTTCGCTCTTTCCTTTCTTTTCCTCCCTTAAATAAAGTTCCGCAGGACCCAATTGAAGAGCAAGTCTCCGTTATTATGGGACGAGTCATTAGAAGAAACTGTAACAGAAGAGTAGTAAAAGGTTGAGCCCCGAGGACTCTCCTCTTCAGACATGAAGCGGCGTGGATTGCGGATTGAATTCTTGCGGCAAACTATTGAAAATGGATGCAGCAAGAAAGTTTCTACACAAAAGTCCTAGGTGTGATCCAAATGCACATCCAGTATTAACTTACTGAAAGCTACTGACTCGTAGGAGTAAGCTGATATTTCTGATCACACACTAAAGAAACGTATGTCTTGAGATGCCAATGACAATTGCCAGGCTGTTGAACAGGGCTTAAGAGGTTCGCGAGTTTATACCACGTATTGCTCGAGCCGCCTGATTTTGCGCCACAAATATGTCAGAGTAAGAACAGTTAGTTCAAAACATAACACCATACTCATACGCCAACGAAAATAAGCAATAAGTTGAATCCTTTATTTCAGATACTGTTCTAATCGTAAATAACGCATAATTTAATTCTTAACATTGGCTTTCGTCTAAAGCTTACTATCTGAATGCTTAGAAATTTGAACTGTTAAGTATAACCTAAAGTATCATGTGCTCATTCTTTGTAATAAAAATGTCAGTTTTCATTCCTTAATTCTGTATTAGAAACGGTAAAAACTAAGTATTATGCTACATCAATTTATTGTGTACAAGCCAGGAATTGTTTTGAACCGCATTATTTTCATTGCTTTCTCGCAAACAGAGAATGTCAACGCAATATTGGGATACACGAAGACGAAACGGAAAATTTTGTATCAGACTATCACAATCCTGAAAACTGTGTTCTCTGTCAGTATTTCATCGTGGCATAAAATGTCGAACGTTCGTTGTATGGAGAGCACAGAACGTAATGAAATGTGCTTTTTGTATTTGAAACAGGGATTAATAGAAATGTTACCTTCATAATTCTTCAATTCAAATGTTTGTAAATCTATGGGACTTAACTACTCTGGTCATCAGTCCTTAAGCTTACGAACTACTTAAACTAATTTATGCTAACGACAACAAATACACCCATACCCTAGGGAGGATTCGAACCTCCGACAGCGAGCTCCGCAGCTAGGCGCCTTGGAACTCTCGGCCAGTGCACCGCGGCCATTCTTCTTTTGTCATCTTGTTGATTTGTGAGATTGTGATGGTGCACATAGGACTTCTTTTTCTCAGTTCCTCTTTTCCTGAAATTTTGTTTCGCACGAATATTCTTTTAGAGCCAGTGAATAAAGTGTGTGAATATTTCCTGTTAGCAGGTAGAGCTTCGTTTTTTATTTTTGCACCCTAATTTGCGATACTCATTAAAAAATTGTACTCCTCTTGGAAACTTAATTCCCACTACTCGATAATACTTTCACTATAAGTATTGTTATATAGGCTTCTTATTGTTTTACGTCTGCAAACAGTAAAAATCAGTTCCATTTTGAAAATAAAACTTGGTGTCGATACGAAATTATTTGCTGTAAGAAGACAGGTAAAAGGGAACAAGGTCAATATGACCCAACCGGGTCTTTTGTGCTGTTGACGACCATTTGGTACTAGGATGGTAAAGTGTTATCCAGACAAGGAACTTGAACAATCCTGTTGTAATCTAGAAAGTAAAGGTGTCTAGAGCAAACACTTCGTGAAGGTGTAAAAGGAAGGCGACACTTGGCCACAAAAACGTCGAAGAAAAAGAAAATAAAGCTGGTATCTTGTTAACACGTTCGCTGCGCTCACCGGAGCGGGCCACTAACGCTCTAGGCGGACGCCTGTAAGCGCATGTGCGCCGAGAGCTGAAATCAAACTCCTGCGAAACCTGTAATATTGAAAGCGAATGTAACGTCTGCGTGCAGATTATGTGATAAATGCTGCAAACTCTCTGACTGATAAGCGTCATAAACATTTATTGCAAACAATTCTAACAACGCCTTTGATTTATTGATCTTATTGCAAACTGGGAAGAAAATTAAAATTCAAACAAGCGATAAATCCGCTTCATTGAGAAAGAATTATACTGAAAACACAAAGGTTTATTAAACGGAGAAAAAGAAATAAGTCTCATCTGCAATGTGATGCTATGGAAACCTCATCCCATATAGCAAATTTGCAAGGTGTATTGGCGATGTTTTTATAGCAAACCACTAAAGACGAAAACACAACTGCAGACAGGAAAATGTTACGTGATGTTTTTTGGTGGCCTGTACTAACAAGAGTGCACAGCCAAACTAACTAAACTGAGTACTCAGCTAGCGCGCCGCTTATAAGCGTCGACAGCTCTGGCGTGTTGATCGCGGAAACGCCTGTAAGCGTTAGCCGCAGCGAACGTGTTAACGGTAACTTTAATGACAAGAATCAATTCATGGTACCGAAAAAACACGCTCAAAACATCACGTAACCTCTTCGGGCCTAACGTCACGTTTCACACACTATTCGTTAAACCGCACTTCGGCCGTGTTCAAATGACAAAACGAGTCATTGTACAATATTCTTCATTAGTGTAGTCGTGATGTCCGAAGTTGCTTTACAATTATAAAGGAATTTTTTTACGCCTGTGCATTTACAATAAGATGCGATTTTTTTCTCTTTCCTCTTTTCAAAAGACACGTTTCATTTTAGTGAATATACATCATCTTAGTGGTATGCAATAACGTATATGTAACATTTGATTGCTTTCATAGATAGAAAAAAACCTGAATAATTCATGACCGGAAACAACATAAACACGTTAAAATCAAACCCAACTAACAGATTTCAAACATACGTTAAAACACACTCAAAAACATATACATTTTCAGAGAGGAAGAAACTGAGATTTGTACAGAAAAATCCTAAAGCGCCCATAATGAAATTCCAGCCAAGAATGTATAATAAACTTACCTCTCTCTGTCCGATCGTTAATTTCCAAGCAGCTCCCACACACCTGCTAGAAAAACAAATGCAATAGCAGCTCATTAAATACTATACATTTGAAAGTGATAGAATAGTAAGAAACACCACTTAGCTTACATAACATAAACATCAGAATTCCATATACATTTGTCTTATTTGATGTAGAATGCATGTACAGTTGCATGCTTGTTAATGATACTCTATGGCTAATTGAAGAAAACCTGAAAACACATTGCCAGGTAGCCCGAGAGCAAACAGATGAAACAACAAAATTGTTGCAGTTAATAATGCAACAACACTTTTGAATTCAGTCAGAAATACTACATACAAGAAGATGGCTTACCTATGGGTTCACCTATTTCAGGTATACTGGTGAATATCTTCATGAACGATATATTTGAAGATATAATAACAAAGAGAAACTACAACAACATTTACTAGTGCAGTAACATGGATGACATACTATGTATGGTAGATGAACCTAGAACAAAAAACAATTACAGACGTAAATACTGTACACAAGAGCAGTGAAACTATCAGCTTTCTAGATACAACCATGAGAACGAATAATCGCAAACACATATTTGCATATTTAGAAAACCCACCACTTCAAATAGCCTTTTACATCAAACCACACACACGATCACAATCATGCTGCTGTGCTGCGGTCAGTTACATGTTAAATATACTCAACAAGCTCCACCTAAACATCTCTACTTGCCAAAATGAGCTAGCAATTATAAAACAGATAGCACTAAAATGGTTACAAAAAATCCGTAGTAGATAAATTAAACAGAAAACTGAAGACACAGATGAACAACTAAACCAAGAAAATCATACTAACACCTATAAAAAAGTACACGCATGTAGTAACATACCCTAACAATTTCACACTTCGAATAGGTAATCTATTGAAGAAACAAGGCATAAACTTTACCTACAAAACAAACAACGCTATTTAAAAAAATAAATTACAAAACAAATACCAACAATCCGATGTCTATCAGCTCAACTGCAGAGACTGCGATAAAATATATATTGGAATGACTATCAGGACATTGCCGCTAGATGCAAATAAGATACCAAGGCATGGAAATATGGCACTTGACGTTGCTTTCTCTATGGCATAACGTCTGTCACACTTGAAAATGGCCTAACATAGAGGCCGAAACCGGTAGTGTGGGCTTAAATAAAGCACAAATAATTGCAACTGGAGTTGGACTTTCATTAAATTTGAACCACAGTTGCGGGAACAGCAACCATCCAACAATGGAGAAACTAATAAATATGGAACAAACCATTCAACATTTTAGACCACCTTAACCAGAAACACCAAATGCCCAACAATATAGAAGATATGAATATCATTAAAAAAAAAAGTAGATACAGCTATCTCCTCTGTCTCCAGGAAAATCTCCACATACAAAAAAGCAATAACAGGACAAACTGTTACTCACCAGATAAATAAAGGACACCAAACGCAATATAAAACAATAGAAAATCACTTAAAACATCTTTCCACACCTTTCTGGCTCAACGCTTTCTTTCCCCATCCTACCAAATCACTGCACCTCATGACCCTCACTCTTGTCGTCCATATAATTATGACTACGTACTACTTTACACCCATAGTTCTGTAACTTCCCCCAGTAATGAATATCGGTCTCACCACACTCTCGGAAATATCGAAATATTCGGAAATAACCAAATATTTCAGACTAGCGAATAGTGTGTATGTCATTGATACTCATTTCACTTACCAGCTATTTAAAGGTCTCTAACCATATTATCGGATATCACAACCTATTTGGAAGAACAGAAATATCATTGCTAGTCATATCACTTGTAGCAATTTCATTCTGTTTTCCAATCACACAGAAATCACCAAATCGCTGTTACTCATTCCTGAGACAGCACACTCTTACAAGTAACATCGTGTATTGGATAACTTACTATTGCTACATAAATAAGAAAATATCGCAATGTGCTTTGAATAAGCAACTTGTACAATGAGATGCAAACGATAAATAATTTCTTTTTCATGGGGAGTATCGAACTCAAAACCTCTTACATGGAGTTCTACAACACTTTACATAAGAACAAATAGCACTCTATGACAACTCTAGTATGATATGTTCTCACAGTTTTTCACTGTTAATGAATTTTTATTTACATTTAGTTATAAGAAATTGAAGCAAAGATGGTTTTTGTGATTCATCTTGAATGTGCTGTTGCCATGAAACGGCTTACTGCGAGTTATGATACCAAAACTGTCGCCAGTTGGCTAATGGCACATTGAATTTCATTCATGGGAAAGAATTTTTTGCTTGGAATATAAGAATTACTCACCCACCCCTCCACCACCACTCCCCCCTCCTTCTCCCACAAGCACTTATCACACGGAATTTCCCCAAGATCAAAATAAACACTTAATAACACTAAAAAAAAAAAAAAAAAAAAAGCAATGTTGGTGACACTTTAGAAAACAGACAATACCGATGCAGATAGAGAAATGTATACAAATACATCTGATAGTGCTGCATTAGTCGTAGAAAAGCGGAAAAGATGCATGGTACTACAGTGAAGTACAAGCTGGTACGAAAGACTTCGGTACTGGTGGAAAAATCTGTCATGAATTATGCCATATGTCGACACTTCACGATGTCAGACGAAAATCTAAGATGAAATATCCGTAAGTAAAGAAAGACAGCAAAAAAAAAAAAAAAAAAATAAAAAAAATTAACGAACTATTTTTCGATATATGAAAACAAATTATAGATATCTGTTGTAATCAAATGTTTGTAAATTTATGGGACTTCTTTGCTCGTCAGTCCTAGGCTTACAGACTATTTAAACTAACTTAAACTAATCTAAGAACAACACACATACACCCACCCATGCCCGAGGGAACACTCGAAACTCCGATGGCGAGCCACCGGGCGCTGCGCAGCAAGGCGCCTTAGAGCGCTCGGCCACTCCAACGCGGCAGTAGATATCTCTTTGCAGACTACTGTAGATGTTTTATGTTCAATGAAACGAACCAAGGGTGGTGAAAAAATAAATATAGCTTCCTATTGTAGTTGCAAAGACGAACAAAAAATACCCTTCATAATTCAAGTAACGCTTTATATTTAACTACAGGGGATTGACCAAATAATACGAACACCTAGCATAGACACAATATTTATTGATTAGTAAGGAGATGGCCCACCATCCGCTTTGAGGACAGTTGCAGCTCTTCAAGGGACACATTCGCAAATTGTCTTTATAGTTTCCAATAGGATGTTGTCAAAACTTGTATCAACACATCTAGCAATCTCTTCGATGTTGGAACAGTGAATGTCGCATCATGCTCTGCGCCTAAAATGCCCCCTAGCGGTTCAGTTATGTTGAGACATGGTCGTTTTACTATCCAGGGGAAATATTTATTAATTTTGTGATGCTGCACAAAGCACGCCTGAATCGCTTAGGTTGTGTGAGGGTGCATCATTTTCCAATATGGCATTGTTTGTTAGTAATTATTCGTCATAGTAAGCAGTTTGTCGTCGATAGTGGTGTGATATTCATTCGCCGCGCGGTCTGGGGCACAGCGGTTCCTGCCGGAGGTTCGAGTCCTTCCTCGGGCACGTTTGGTGCGTGTGTGTATTGTGCTTAGCGTAAGCATTTCAAGTGGATTGTATGTGTACGGAGTGATGACTTCAGCAGTTTGGTTTCTTGGGTTTACAAACATTTGAAAATTTGAAGATAGTCCTTCAAAATTATCCGACTAGAGAGGTCAATGATAGAAACAGTTGTATACCACAATATAGTTGCGCAAATCATGACGGAACCTTCCCCATGCTTGAGTGTAGGAAGGAGGCATTCCGTTTCGTAATCTTCTTTTAAGGGTTTTGATACATAAACACAGTCGTTCGTAGGAAGAAATGTAAACGTTCATTCATCGGACCATACCACCTACAAAATCGTACAACTTCACAATTTTTAGCGAATTAGTAGTTATGTTCCTTGCGGTCGCTGATCGTGTTTGTTCGTTATTGTTATTTTTCGTTGTATTAAATGAACCCATGTGGAATTCTTACACCTGAACTATTTCTATGCGCTCAAATAAGGTTTTTCAAAATAAACGATACATGAGTTAAAGTGTAATGAATCTCGAATATACTGTATCTTAACTATTGTATTGCTTCTATTTGACGATGTAACTAGCAAGCTAAAGCTGCAGAGACCGCTGGCCGGGTAATCTTTTTTGTTCGCCGCCGGCCGCGGTGGCCGAGGGGACTAAGGCGCTCCAGTCACGGTCTGCACGGCCACTATGGTCGGGGGTTCGAATCCCCCCTCGGGCATGGATATTTGTGCCGTCTTAGTTCGTAAGTATTTCATAAGTAGTTTGTAAGTTTAGGGACTGATGACCTCGTAGTTAAGTCCCATAGACTCTACATTTGAACATTTTGTTCGCCACTGTACGTCAAATGTTCGCTCGTCTCTGTGTCAATACGTATGCATTGATGCCAACTTGCAACAAGATAAAGTACAACCTCTGTCAATAAAGTTCAGCGAATAGTCCTGTAACATTAACGTGGAAGAACTATGAACGACAGTAATCTTACTGTCCTTCGAAATAGTCACCTTCCATAACTATGCGCTGCTGAGCTCTGTGATAACTGTTCTGAAAAATTTGCACGAAGTCTTCCTTTCGGATGGTGTTCATAAGTCTCGTCACGTTTCGTTGGATGTCAGGAATATCGTCAAATCTCTCTCCTTTCGAAGCGAGTTTGAGTCGACGGAATAGGAAGAAGTCTGGAGGATAGAGATCCAGCGAGTACAGTGGATGTTCAAATGACACCGCCCCTTTTCTTGCCAGGAACTGTCTGACAATATTGACTGTGTTGTCGAGCATTGTCATGCAACTTGAGCATCCACCGTACTTGCCGGATATCAATCCTCCAGACTTCTTCCTATTCCCTCGATTTAAACTTGCTTTAAAAGGAACGAGATTTGACGATATTCCTGAAATCCAACGTAACGTGACGAGGCTTTTGAACACCATCACAAAGAAAGACTTCGAGCAAATTTTCCAGCACAGTTATCACAGAGCCTAGCAGCTAATAGTCATGGAAGGTGACTATTTCGAAGGACAGTAAGTGTAGTTCATAGTTCTTCTACGTTAATGGATTGAGATCCGGAGAGTATTTTGTATGTTAAAAGTTTCACGACAATGCTTGCCCACAAACAGCCAATATTGTCCAACAGATCCTGACAAAAAAAGGGGTTGGTGCAACTTGAACATCCACCATACTCGTCGTATGTCAGTCCTCCAGACCTCTTCCTATTCTCTCGACTTAAACAAGCTTTGAAAGCAAAGAGATTTGACGACTCTCTGCCGCGGTGGAGTAGCCGAGCGGTCTAAATCGTCTCGTGCGGAGCGCGCGGTTGCTCGCAGTGGAGGTTCGAGTCCTCCCTGGGGCATGGGTCTTTGTGTTTGTCCTTAGGTTAGTTTACCTAGGTTTAAGTAGTTTGTAAGCTACGGACTGATGACCACGCAGTTTGGTCCGATAGATTTACAAACATTTGATTTAGATTTGACGATATCCTGACATACAACGAAACGTGACGGTGCTTTTGAACACCATCTCAAAGGAAGGCTTCGTGAAAAGTTTGCAGGACATGTATTGCAGAGGTCAGCGGTGCGTAGTTATGGGAGATGACCATTTCGAAGGACAATAAGGTAACTGTAGTTCATAGTTCATCTAACAAGGGGATACATCAGAAGTGTAAATAACAGATTTTGATGGGTCTCGATTATGTTGTAGAGGGACATACCCTGAGTATGAGGCTGTCTGCTTTTTAGCGACGGGCCTTGATTTTTGAGAAAATTGATGTTGGACTCCACTGCGCGATGTAAGAATCGTAACGTTAGCCACGTTCCGACGTGGCGCAGCATAGTCTAACATTTTTCCATTTTATTGTACACAATATCAACAAACAGTGTGCATTGTGTGAAATTAGTAAGAAATATTCAGTTTTTCCGTAGTAATTTAATATTTAAGTCATTATTACAAAATCTTACTCGCTATCCCCTGTATCGCTTGCGCTACAACATAAATCCGGATGATATTTATCGTAAAATCAACCGAAACAAAATCGTTTGCAACACCAAGTACACTTCACAAAAGCTACTGTTTCGCAGGCGCATGAAGTTTTTAAGAGCGATACCAGTTATTGTTCATTTACTCTAACAAAGAGTTTTTTTCACCCGTTAACTTTGATGCGAACCATGCTTATATGATCATCTTCGAAAAAGCAGCTTTCCTGTGGGAGACCTTAACCGCTGCGCAATGCTTACTTGATTGGAGCACGGCTAACGTTGCGCCTCTTACATGGCGCATTTAACTTCAACAGCAATTTTCTCGAAAACCAAGGCTCGTCTTTCAAAAAGCGGATAGCCTCATATTCAGGGTAAGTCCGCTACAACATATCAGAGACCCATCAAAATCTGTATTTCCACTTCTGATGCTCCCCTTGTAAGCTAATGTTACTGGACTATTCAAAATGTTTGTATAGCTTATGGGACTTAACTGCGGGGTCATCAGTCCCTAAACTTACAAACTACTTACAAACTAGCCAATACTAAGGACGGCACAAATATCCATGCCCGAGGGGGGATTAGAACCTCTGACCGTAGTGGCCGTGCAGACCGTGACTGGAGCGCCTCAGTCCCCTCGGCCACCGCGGCCGGCTACTGGACTATTCACCCAACTTTGTCATAGGTTGAATAATGTATGGTGTTTTTACTATTTTGTCCATTGAACTAAAAAAAAAAAAAAAGATGATTATCACAACGATTGAGATACGAATACATCTGTTCTAACTTTCCCATAAAATACAGTGTAGCCTACTTTCGATACAGTGTTGCCACTCCACGTTCTGTTTGCTGTGAGGTTTAACGGTCTTACGTCTGGCTTGCTGTACTATGCTCCAATGAAAACTGTTTTATGTTTAAATACAGATATACAACCCCTGAGTCGGATTTTCGTCTCGAATATGTCAAAGACATAAATGATAAATCTGAAGCATTAAATTAAAATTTGTGATGCGACCGGGAATCGAACCCGAACATCCATGCTTAGTAGGCAGACGTCTTACCACTAGACCACCGCATCACTAGCCTTAATCGCTAATGATGCGGTGGTCTAGCGGTAAGACGTCTGCCTAGTAAGCATGAAGGTCCGCGTTCGATTCCCGGTCGCATCACAAATTTTAATTCACTGCTTCAGATTTATCTTTAATGTTTAATGTTTGTTTGGCGTGATATCAGTATTGTCGAAGAATCGTCAGTTGTCGCCGAAGACAAAACACAACAATAATCTATATACGATTTCCCATGCCCCACAGGAGAGGTAGGGGTTATATCCATGTTCAAAGCCACATTTCTAGTGGTTCCATGGGCTACATACACCACTTCTGGCGAATTCTAGAACTGTACGTTTCTGCTCATCTGAATGTGTACTTACTCATCACGAAGACTGACAAGAGGCTGGCGCCTGCGCAGCACAGCACAGCAACCACATGGCACTCAACGAGTTAATGTTAACTCTAAGCCGCTTTTGGTCTCTTAATCAGGATGTCTACGCCATGTAGCGAAACCAGTGTTAACATTACACATATATGTACAGTACTACAAAAAATTTAACACAACCGCATGTGTTATCCATTTTACTTAAAGATTTGTTGAGTCAGGGCACCTAGTGTACGTGAAACGATTTCATTTACAGAGCAATAGCTGCAAATGATACTGAGGTACGAGGTGTCAAATGTTCAAATGTTTGTTAAGCTCAAGGGACTTAACTGCAGGGTCACCAGTCCATAAACGTACAAAAAGTTATGAACTACCTTATACTAAAGACGTCACAGACATCCATGCCTGAGGGTGGATTCGAACCCCCGACCGTAGCGGCCGTGCAGACTGTGCTTGGCGCGCCGCAGACCGCTCGGCGTACGAGGTGTCAATACATGCCCCCACAGGGGCTAATTATGGCATACATTCGATCATAGATATAGCTAATATTGTCTTGGAGTACATTATTCCACGCCTGCTCGACTTGTTCACGCTGTTCTGCAGGAGTTGTTGGTTCACGAGTCGCACGAACGAGCAGGTCAGTTATCGTCGCATCATATCTCACACATGCTCGATTGGAGTGTACTCCGGAGATTCTGCAGGCCAGGGAAGTTGCTGCACGTCTTGCAGAGCACGTTGAGTTTAATTCGAAGTGTTGCGCAAGCATTATCCTATTGGAACAACACATCACCTTCCTGTTCCACGGGTCTTACAACATTCTGCACGTACCGAGAGCTGTTCAGCGTTTCCTCCAAAAAGATCAAAGGTGAATGTTAGTTACAGCTTAACGCACCCCGTACAATAAGGCCCTGGATGGGGACAGTGTCTTGGACGAATGCACTCTACGAAACAGCGCTCGCCTGGTCTACGTCGTACGCGGAAACGACTATTACTTGCGTGCAGGCAGAATCTGAGTTCATCGTTGGATACCACGGGCACCCATTCCAGTCCAGCCGCGCAATTCGATGCTGTGGCTGAGTGGAGACTGAGCTAGGAGGTGTGCGTGCCCATAGTCCCGCTCCGCTGCTGGTAACCGGTTGGCAACATTTAGTGTTGATACTTCTGGGCTCACAAAGCCTCTTATCTGTGATGTGGTACTTGTACGATCTGTCTCCGCTGTCCTTACAATACAACTATCTTCGTGGACGCCTGTGCTGCGTGGACGTCCAGAATCTCGTCTGCAGGCGTGAGGATGTTCACGTTACCATTGCAACCAGCACCGTTGCACAACTGATGCGGCACCTCTAACTTGCGTGGCAATATTACAAAAGGACCATCCCCCCACTCGACCCCTTTCAAACTCTGTAGGCAATGCTGTTGGAGGCACTAGTGCGTCTCCGTGGCATGGCGCCGTTTTGCTCCACACGCTGCTATCACACTGTGTCTTATGACTGTAAACATTCCTTGCTAAAGGGTACACAGATGGAGCTCTGGCAGCTATCTCACCACGTTATCTTTTGGCGGACGACGTCGTCTTTCCACTTGTATTAACAGTTTAATGCATGACTTTTATTTGAAGCTATAAAAACTACCACGATTAATGTATAGTGCGTATATACTGAGAAAAATATTGAAAAAAAAAATCGCACTGACGTGTTTTACGGCCCACTTTAGATTTGTAGTTTTATAAGTTTTTGCAAACATTTTGGACCAAAATAATAATGTAAATAATAAAAAATTAATTAATAAGAGTGTCTGAAACCCTTTTAGGAAAACAAAAAATAGGCAGTGGTGGGTTTCGAACCACGGACCTTTAGCGTCATAGTCCAACGCCTCGCCAACTACGCTATTTTGTTTGTTTGTTCTATGGGTAGTTCTCTTCGTTGCGGACGCTGATCGTTCTTTTCTTTTTTTTTCCCCGAGGTTGTTCGTTGTATTGGGTGGCTCAGCTTTTTTATTACAGAGGGTTGGAACCCTCTGACCGGGCGCGCTGAGCCACGACGCCCGGCAACGCTACGGCTATCAATCAAAAGATGAGCCCTTTCAAAAATGTTCATATGTTTGTATAGTCTATGGGACTTAACTACGGGGTTATCAGTCCCTAAACTTACAAACTACTTATGAACTACTTACAAACTAGGACGGCACAAATATCCATGCCCTAGGGGGGATTCGAACCTCCGACCGTAGTGACCGTGCAGACCGTGGCTGGAGCGCCTTAGTCTCCTCGGCCACCGCGGCCGGCGATGAGCCCTTTAATCTCATGCTATTGATGGCCGTTGTTAACTGATGCTAATATGGCATTTGTAGACACTACATTATCATTTATCGTACGAAGAACGATGTGTTTTTGTTAATTCTTCAGTACGCCATTGCTTTGAAATGACAACGTGTAAGTTACAATAAGAAAATCATCAAAGACGCTACATTAGATGGCGTATGCCAGAGAGAGTTCTGGGCGAGGAATATGACGTGACATCTCCGAACGGCTGGTTTTCGTTAGTTCAATGGAGGGTGGCAAATCTCCGTTATTTTTGCAAATATATCTCAAACGATACGAGATATGAAAAAAAAAAAAAAAAAAACATAAGGGAGCTAAGTTGTAGAGAATTTTCTCCTCTACCGATTAGGTTATTCAATTTTCGTGTCAGATGAACGGTTCGTTTGCAATTACAATTATATTACAAACGGCTTTTTTTGGTATTACTACCGTATTTTTGTCCGAAAAATCTGAAAAAGGGAGGTTCTGATCTCTGGCGGCCTACAATCATGTCTGTAAAATTTGGTGCTGATCTGTTGAACGGTTCGACTTAAAAACAGAGAACACGTTACGAACATACAGACGGACAGACATACATACATCCCAAAATCGTGGTTATTTTTGCAATTAGCTTTGAAATGCTACGAGATATGAAAAAAACATAAGAGAGCAAAGTTGTAGAGAATCTGCTCCTCTGCAAATTCGGTTATTCAGTTTTCGTGTGCGATGCATAGTTGAGCCGTTACTTTCATTTAAATTTCGAGCTGTCAAAAGACGATCGCAAAGGCCCCCTTTTAGTGTTACTACCGTAACCTAAAGTGGGCCAAAAATTCCTTAAAATTATTATGCGCTACTAGTAATAAGAAGTTCATAGCTCGTCAGCTATATGGTGCTTCCATCATATACCCGATCTACATCTACATACATACTCCGCAATCCACCGTAAGGTGCGTGGCGGAGGGTACACTGTACCACTACTAGGCATTTCCTTTACTATTCCACTCCCAAATAGAACGAGGAAAAAAAGAATGCCTATATGCCTCCATACGAGCCCTAATTTCTCTTATCTTGTCTTTGTGATCATTACGCGAAAAATAAGTAGGCGGCAGAAAGATCGTTCTATACTCAGCTTCAAATTCCGGCCCTCTAGATTTCCTCAACAGAATTTCTCGAAAAGAACGTCGTCTTCCTTCTAGCGATCCCCATTCGAGTTCCCGGAGTATCTCCGTGACACTCGTGCATCGGTCGAACCTACCAGTAACAAGCCTAGCTGCTCGCCTCTGATCTGCTTCTATGTCTTCCTTTAAACTGATCTGCTGTGAGTCCCTAACACATCTACATCGATACTCTGCAAATCACATTTAAGTGCCTGGCAGAGGGTTCATTAACCACTTTCATAACCTTTCTCTACCGTTCAACTCTCTAATAGCCCACGGGAAGAGAGAACATCGTTTACGATCTGACTTCTCTTATTTTATTGGGATGGTCATGTCTCCCTATGTAGGTGGGTGCTAGCAAAATATTTTAACATTCAGAAGTAAAAGTCGGTTATTGAAATTTCGCAAATAGATCTCGCCGCAACGAATAACGTCGTTCTTTTAATGATTTCCACCTCAAATTGTGCAACATTTACGTGACGCCCCCCGTAACGAGACAAAACAAGACGAAATACCCTTCTCTGATCCTTCTCAATGTCCTCCATCAGTCGCACCTGGTGAGGGTCCCACACTGGGCAACAGTACTCCAGCAGAGGACGCACAAGTCTCTTTGGTGGAGCTGTTGCATCTTCGAAGCGTTCTGCCAATGAAACGTAACCTTTGGTTCGCCTTCTCCACAATACTCAAGACGTGGTCGTAGAAGCGTTTTATACGTGGTCTCCTTTACAGATGAAGTACATCTTCCCAAAATTCTCCCAATAAACCGAAGTCGGCTGTCCGCCTTACATCTGCCCTTACATGTTCGTTCCGATGCAGTAAATGCCACTGTTATGCCTCTAATCTTTTTCTAATACTTTTACATGTCAAAGGAGGAATACTAAAGTAAACAAACACACGTGTTAGGAATATCTCAATGCAGCTAACTGTCGAACAGATTCAGTAGTACTCTGCAATTTTTAATTTCTAGGACGAGCTAATAGCATATGTAACACTATCTATAGAAACAATTACAAATGAATTTGTGGTAAAATTTTGGTCAGTTTGAGAGATAATGGGAAATATAAGGTATGTAGCTGATCATATCAACTACACTATTCATTAAGATTTTTCCGACAGTGACAGTGCAATACAGACAACTGTCGTCACTTGAACGCTGAGTAAGTTCAAAAAAATGTTCAAATGTCTGTAAATCTATGGGACCAAACTGGTCATCAGTCCGTAGCTTACAAACTACTTAAACCTAGGTAAACTAACCTAAGGACAACACACACACCCATGCCCCAGGGAGGACTCGAACCTCCACGGCGAGCAACCGCGCGCTCCGCAGGGTGGCGCTTTAGACCGCTCAGCTACTCCACCGCAGCTTGTGCTGAGAAAGTGTGAGATGGTTCAAATCATAATAAATATCCAGTGGTCTCTTGACAGTGCATTCCAAAGACATTCGACTGCAGTGTTAAGGTAGTTTTGACGATCCCAGTCAACTAGCATGGGCCCACGTGAAGAATCACTCACCATTGTTTCTTGGACAACTAGTTAACGATCAGTCGTAGAAGTGATGAACTCGGCGCCTGCTAGCATCGACGCCCCGATGAACTCACAACCATTAAAACTGGGAAGTTATTTTTAAGCACACTTTTTTTTAAATATAAGAAGTAACTACAGTCGTATCGTGTAAAGGCAAATGTAACCCAACGTTGTATCTCTGTGTATAAAGTAACACACAGACATTGAATGATTTGCTAATCATCAGTGATGATTACACATGCGAGGACTGCCCAAGCACGTGTCCCGTCCGACCCACACTTTGATATGTCCTCCTGCTTCGACCATTGTACTCCATGGTTGACAGCTGTGGCTGCATTCCTGCCAGGAGTCCGGTCCTCGTTTGCATTCGCAATAAAATATGTATCAATCCTCGACATGAAGACTTCACTATTAACAACTGTGACGTCTGTTTTTAATTTTAAAGACTTATGCAAGAAAGGTGTATATTGTAATAAAAATTATTTTCACAATGTTTTTATAAGTACATCTACATCCATACTCCCAAGCTACCATACGATGCGCGACGGAGGATACATTGTACCACTGCTTGCCATTTCCTTTCCTGTTCTACATCAAAATAGAGCGAGAGAAATATTATTGCTTATATTTCTACGTTGTAGACTAAATTTATAATGTCTTTGTGGTCCTTAGGCGAAATTTATGTTGGCGGCAGTAGAATCGTTCTACAGTCAGTTAAAAATATACCTGCACTCTAAATTTCCTCAATAGAGTTCATCGAAAAGAACGTCGCCTTCCATCCAAGGGTTTCCACATGATTTCCTGAAACATATCCGTAATAATTGCGTGTTGATTGAATCTACCGGTAACACATCTATCAGCCCGACTCTGAATTTCTCCCTGTCTTCCTTTAAACTGATCTGGTGGGTATCGCAAACACTAGGGCGGGGCTCCAAAAAGGGCCCACTAGTGTTCTATGAGCGTTCTCTTTTACAGACGGACTACACCATCCCAAAATTCCCCCAATAAACCGTCGTCGACCATCTGTCTTCCCCACTACTGTCCTTATAGGCTCATTCCGTCTCCCATGTAACATTACACCTGTATATTTAATCGACATGACCGTGTTAAGGAACACACTATTGTTACTGTTTTCAATCGTTACAGGTTGGTGTTTGTTAATCGTCTGCATTTCCTTACATTTTTCTACATTTAACCCTTTCATTCCCACATTATGAATTCAGCTTTGGAAAAATCGAAATTCAGTGTTTTCTGTATTATTACAGTGCACTAAACATTAAAGTAGGTGTTTTAAAATTTTTGGTTGACTATTGTTTTTTCTGTCTCATGTACTTCATACATAACACAGACGTTTGCGCGCGCGCATATATACAGGGTGTTACAAAAAAGTACGGCCAAACTTCCAGGAAACATTCCTCACACACAAAGAAAGAAAATATGTTATATGGACATGTGTCCGGAAACGCTTAATTTCCATGTTAGAGCTCATTTTAGTATTTCTCTTTAAATGTAAATTGTAATAATTCCTGCAGACAATTGTCGAAATACCCATTTGTTTCGTTAGTATGTACTGTACTTCCTCGATTCACCGCCAGTTGACCCAGTTGAAGGAAGGTAATGTTGACTTCAGTGCTTGTGTTGACACGGGACTGATTGCTCTACTAGCATCAAGCACATCAGTATGTAGCATCAACTGGTTAGTGTTCATCAAAATGTTTCAAATGTTTGTATAGTCTATGGGACTTAACTACGGGGTCATCAGTCCCTAAACTTACAAACTACTTATCAACTACTCACGAGCTAGGACGGCACAAATATCTATGTCCGAGGGGGGATTCGAACCCCCGACCGTAGTGGCCGTGCAGACCGTGACTGAAGCGCCTTAGTCCCCGCAGTGTTCATCACGAACGTGGTTTTGCAGTTAGTGCAATGTTTACAAATGCGGAGCTGGCAGATGCCCATTTGATGTATGGATTAGCACGGGGCAATAGCCGTGGCGCGGTACGTTTGTATCGAGACAGATTTCCAGAACGAAGGTGTCCCGACAGGAAGACGTTCGAAGCAATTGATCGGCGTCTTAGGGAGCAGGGAACATCCCAGCCTATGACTAGTGACTGGGGAAGACCTAGAACGACGAAGACACCTGTACAAATTATTTCAATTTACATTTAAAGAGAAATACTAAAATGAGCTCTAACATGGAAATTAAGCGTTTCCGGACACATGTCCACATAACATATTTCCTGAAAGTTTGGCCGTACCTTTTTGTAACACCCTATATATATATATATGTAGAAAAATGTAAGGTGATGTACATGAGTAGGAAAAACAATCTCATAATGTTCGAATACAGCAATAGTAGTGAGCTTCTTGATGCTGTCGCGTCCTTCAAATATCTAGGCGTAACATTGCAGAGCGAGATGAAATGGAACGAACATGTAAGTTGTGAGTAAGGCGGACAGCCGACTTCGGTTTATTGGGAGAATTTTGGGAAGACGTACTTCACCTGTAAAGGAGACCGCGTATAAAACGCTTGTACGACCACGTCTTGAGTATTGCTCAAGTGTTTTTTTTTTTTTTTTTTTTTTTTAATATGCAATATATATATTAAAAAAAAGTTCAAATGTTTGTAGAGCTTATGGGACTCAACTACGAGGTCATCAGTCCCTAAACTTACAAACTACTTATGAACTAGTTAAGACTAAGGACGGCACAAATATCCATGCCCAAGGGGGGATTCGAACCCCGACCGTAGTGGCCGTGCACACCGTGACTGGCGCGCCGCAGAGCGCTCGGCCACCCCGGCCGGCTGCATATTAGAAATAAATTTTAATACAGTCATTATCACATATATCTGATATAGGAAACAACCAAAAGATGCTCCGAAGCCACAGTCGCTTCTTAGAAAAAAACTTTTTAATATACTTCTATCTATGTGCGCCTCGGTTGCACAGTGGTAGAGTGCCAGACTACAAATCCAAAGGTCGAGGGTTCGATCCCCGCCAGGTTCTGGGATTTTTATCTGTTACTTTCCACTTCTTTCACCTCTGGCAGTATTGCTAATGTGAAAAATACCGAGTCGCACCGTGGTTCGGAACCCACGTTAAACTGTAGGTCCCCCTATAACTGGCTGGGTAAGACAGTTCGAAGGTCGGAGGAAGGCAACGGCATACCACCTCCAAATAGGACCATGCCTAGTAAAGCACTGTGGTGTTCAAACCAATCTTCGGATTGTTGACTGCTTTACCTTCTTATACTTCTATCTATCAATTAGTACTATTAATGCACTATTAGTTTCTGTCCTTTATGGCGTCACTTTCAAGTTTAATGTGGTTAAACCATTGTAATATTTTTTTTTTTGTAATCTTGAGTATGACACTATAAGGCGCTGAAACTAGTAATGCGTTAGTAGTTAGATGGAAGTATATTAATTCGACAATTGAAGACGATTTTACGTGGTGATGCCAGGAGCAGAAAACATCTGCACTAGCTGCAGGACATTAATTTATTTCGGAGCGCTGTCATCGTTACGCTGCCCCAAAGCGCTGGCCCTAGACACGCAATATTACTGCACACATTGTTACAGGTAACGTTTTCAAAACTGCGACGCTGCATTCCGCTCACTGCTCCTCGCCTCCCGGCAGCCGTAGTACAGCTGCCAACAGCCAGCGCACGAATCGTCAACTTACCGTGCACAAACAATAATGTATCCGGCCTAGTTGTTTCATTATCAAACAACGCACTGAACGACAATCAGCCAGCCAGTAAACTACGAGGCGCGTCCAGAAAGTAAGTTCCGTTTGGTTGTATAAAATGAACGGGTACAGATACAGAAAAAATATTGATTGTACAAAAATCTACAACTGTTAAACTACTTTTCTACATAGCTTCCGAAATTTTGTAGACAATGGTCTTAGCATGGCACAAGGTTTTGTGTGTCTTTTTCATAGAATGTTGCCGCCTGTGTATTCAACCATGTGGTAACATGTTCTTTCAGCTCGTCATCATCGTTGAAGTGTTGTCCACCTAGGACAGATTTTAGGTGTAAGAAGAGGATTACTTGTCAAAAGATTTTTTTTTCGCGATAATGCCTGACCTCACACACCGAATGTGATCAAACAATTCTTACGGAAATTTCAATGGGACCTGTTTGAACATCCTCCATACAGCTCGGACCTCTCTCCTAGCGACTTTCATCTCTTCTTACACCTAAAATCTGTCCTTGGTGGTCAACACTTCAACGATGATAAAGAGCTGTTACCACATGGTTGAATACACAGGCGGCAACCTTCTGTGAAGGATGCATGCAAAAACTTGTGGCACGCTATGACAAGTGCCTACAAAGTTTCGGCAGTTATGTGGAAAAGTAGTTTAAGAGTTGTAGAATTTTGTGCAATAAAAATTTCTTCTATATCTGTGTACAATATCATTTTATTACCAAACGGAACTTACTTTCTGGACGCGCATCGTAAATAAGTCGTGCTAAGTTTGATATTCCCTCAAAACATAAAATCAGATTTTCTGTGTCGCGTTATACTGAATCAATTTCTTCTTCGTACTTTGTAAAGTTACTACGCAAAACGTGATGAGTTTTTAAGACAGCTTTTCCGATCAATAAAATTACATTTGACTGTGTTTTCTAGAAGAATTTCTACTAGCATGAAAATCCTTTGTATCTCATGTGCTGGAAAAATGCCATTGGAATTTCTAATCTGCTCCAACAACTGGAAAATCTAAACGTGTAGCTTCAAATAAAACTGTTTATAATGCGTGGCAGTATTATTTCTTAGTGTCTGGGAAAAGAATCCAGAGTGATAAACTGATTATCGAAAACACGCACCAGCCTGAACGCAGGCCTAGAATTTGACGATTTCTTCACATAAATCATTTAACTTTATTTACGTATGAATAAAACGTAAGTAATATCTCATTTATCACCGCAGCAATAACAAAACAATAAACGACTTTTATTTAGTTTTATCGTAAATTAGTGACAAAAAAAGGAGCAAGAAGCAATTCAAAAAGGAAGCATAACACAAAGAGTCCATTTTCGTTATGATGATACGTCTGTTCTTAGGGAACAGACGTTGCTGATGGTCCGCAGCTATAAATGTTAAATATACATTCGTTACATCGCAAATTGCGAGAATTTCCGACTTTAGCTGCTCATCTTCAGTTGGTCTATCATTTTGTAATATATGAAAATTCGTGCCGAACCGGGACTCGAACCCGGGTCTTCCGCTTTTCGCGAGCTGTCGTCTTAACCACTCGTTATGTTAATTACGAGGATTTTGCGTTATTAATCTCACACTTACATGCTGCCTGTAAGTTAAAGCTAATTATTTTTATGTTGAGATTATCTCCCTGTGCCCCCCCCCCCCCCCCTTAAATCTGCCCTTGCTTGGGACGTTGTTTTGTTGATAGTTAAACTGTCATATCAATAATGCTAGCATAATCATCGCCACAGTACCAAAGACAAGACAATTCAATGCTGAAATAAAATAACACGAACCACACTCACGCTCACACTCTCAGCTACGTACAGACGGCACTGTAACACAACCTCCAAGAGGGACAGATTAATGCCTCAGAAGTGACTACACGCCGTACCAAGCGGCAAAATGTCGTACTAGTAGCATGTTGTTCATCAACAACAATGCGACTTCAAGAATTGATACACAAAATACGGTATAAATCAGCTTTTAATACGTTGTTTTCGAGGAACAACACTGGGAATGAAAGGTTCGCTATCATCCATCATGGAAACTAGAATTTTGTTTCTCACATGACATCTTGCGAGCCATGGATGAAGGGCAGCAGGCGGATTGTGTTTTTCTCGACTTCAAAAAGGTGTTCGACGTGGTGTCACACTGCAGACTGCTAACGAAGATACGAGCTTATGGAATAGGTTCACAGATTTGTGACTGGCTGGAAGACTTCCTAAGTAATAGAACGCAGTACGTTGTTCTCGACGGCGAGTGTCCATCACAGACGAGTGTATCGTCAGGCGTGCCCTAGGGGAGTGTGATAAGACCGCTATTATTTTCTATCTATATAAATGATCTGATGGACAGAGTAACTTGTAATTTGCGGCTGTTTGCTGATGATGCTGTGGTGTATGGGAGGGTGTCCTCTTTAACTGACTGTAATAGCATACAGGATGACTTAGACAAAATTTCTAGTTGATGCGAAGAATGGCAGCTAGCTCTCAATGTAGAAAAATGTAAGGTGATGCGCATGAGTAGGAAAAACAATCTCATAATGATCGAATACAGCAATAGTAGTGAGCTTCTTGATGCTGTCGCGTCGTTCAAATATCTAGGCGTAACATTGCAGAGCGAGATGAAATGCAACGAACATGTAAGGACAGTTGTGAGTAAGGCGGACAGCCGACTTCGGTTTATTGGGAGAATTTTGGGAAGATGTACTTCATCTGTAAAGGAGACCGCGTATAAAACGCTTGTATGACCGCGAGTGTCACGAAAATGCTCCGGCAACTCAATTGAGGATCGCTGGAGGAAAGACGACGTTCTTTTCGTGAATTTCTGTTGAGGAAATTTAGAGGGCCGGAATTTGAAGCTGGGTGTAGTACAATCTTGCGCCCGCCTACTTACATTCCGCGTAGTGATCACAAAGACAAGATAAGAGAAATTAGGGCTCGTACGGAGGCATATAGGCATTCTTTTTTTCCTCGTTCTATTTGGGAGTGGAATAGGAAAGGAAATGCCTAGTACTGGTACAGTGGTACGGTGGATTGGGAGTATGTATGTAGATGTAGAATTTTGTATCCTACTACACTCACTCAACGACGACGACTCCCCGTACACGACGATATCATCAGCAAACAGCCGCAGATTGGCACTCATCTTGTGTGTCAGACCATTTATACAGATAGGAAATAATAGCGGGGCTAACACACTTCCCTGGGGAGCGTCTGGCGATACCATTGTCTCTGATGAAGGCTCGCCCTCGTGTGCTAGATCACTTTTAACACGTTGATTGCCACTAGAGCGACGGCGGTCGCATCACAGGCGTCTGCAGTGCCGCCTGCTGCCACGTGGCAGCCAGTGTGTTACGTAATGCACAAGGGCGCATGCTGACTGTCCACAGTGAATCAGCAGAAAACACATCCCACCAGTGTACGTAGTTAAACTGCATTGGGAAGAGGAAATAATAATAATAACAAAACAATTGACTACTGGAGGAAATGTAGTCGGTCGATGGACTTTACTCAATACAGTGTGTCGCGTCTAGAAACTTTTCATCGTAACTATGTCTGAAAGAACAATAGATGTTTAATAACGACTATCACGGGCTTGGACGTACGGCAGGGGCTTATGAATGTAAATACTGTTAAGACATTATAAAAGGTGAATAAATATTATTTTCAACACAAACTACTTTTTTTTCTTAAATGAACATTCGAATTATTGCTTTTCTAGTCAACAGCATGAAAAAATCACAAAAATAATGGCGTTGATTCCATCGAAATACGTCAATTATTTCTCGAGAAATCGAGAAACAAAGTCGACGCTTATAAATCTTGGGAATTAACTCTTTGGTTATTAGTCCCTAGCTTATAAACTACTTAGGTTAAACTAACCTAATGACAACAGATACACCCATGCCCGAAGGGGGACTCGAACCCCCGACAGCGAACGGCCGAGCGCACGGCTATGATGTGACAAATGCTGTACTTATTGCTATTTACACTCTTATATGCTGAACCAGAAACATTACAATTTTCCAGTCACATACAAAGAAGAATAAAGAAAGAAATTACTCATTCCTGCTTTATTGATCTTTGCTATTCCGATACGTAATCTAACATGACACGTTCAGGACATGTAAACGAACATTTTAATGACTGTGTTACAGTTGATCTTTTGTACATAGTGAAACGATTCAATAAAAGTAAAATGGCACGCAAAAAAATACTTCTTCTTGGAAACACACATAATGTACGCCGATATGTCGTCACGTGTTTCACAGCGTATGTTCGATAAGATCGTCATTTGCAAGGCAACACTGATCGACAGTGTTTCTGCTGCAATTGCAGTAAATGCAGCGATAATATAGGCTTTCATGTTGTTCCTTGTTGTTGGAAACTCCCGATACACAACATTTTTCGCGTGCTGGAAATTTCTGACCGGACTACCTCGTCCTATACATCGATTTGGGAACTCTAGGTTTAATGCATCTTCTGCTACCTTGGCATTAAGCTCATTGCAACCATCTTGCTGATACCACATTATTTGACACAGTTAAAGAGGTAGGTTTTCCATCAGTCCAGAGTTCAGGCGAAGTACATCTCATTGAAATACAGGCCAATGATGTGTTGTCCTACAATACAAAAATGTTCAAATGTTTGTAAATCTAAGGGACGTAACTACGGTGGTCATCAATCCCTAGGCTTGCAAACTACTTACACTGACTAAAAGTAACTTATGCTAAGGACAACACAAACACCCATGCCCGAGGGAGGACTCGAATCCCCAACGGCGATCGCCCACGCGCACCGCAGCCGGGCGCCTTAGTGCGCACGGCTATTCAGCCGCAGCTCCTACAATACCACACCATACATTGACACTCGACTGAAGTTACTGTTGTACTGAACGATCACGATATTGGTATTCTAGTGACCAGTGGTGCATATTGTGTATGTTGACATTTCCGTGGTTTATGAACGTAGCTGTTATCGGTAAACAGTACCCTACCCATAAAGTCGTAGTCTTGCCAGAAACCGCTGACAGCACTCCAGGCGAATAACTCTGAAGCTCTTGGTGTATCGACACGTGTTAGGGTGTCCATAGTGCGCAGCACCCTTGTTCGGGGAATTCCCATCAGTATATTCTTTCACGAACACTGATAAGTGTTTTTTCGCCAGAACAGCTGCTTCTGTTGTTTCATGTAATTATTCTTTTGCTGCGGATCCGCGTTCGTGGAAACATGCATCACACCGCGCAAAGCCTTCTAAAAATATTTACTGAACGGTCGGGTCGGATGATGTCTGTTGGGGCATAGCTGATAGCTGGGCATACAGGTACGCTGTTGACATTTTGGTGACATTCTCTGCAAAATAATTACATGTTAACCATTTCTTAATTTGTGAAAACTAGGACTAATGCGTAGAACGGATGAACATGTAAATTAAAATCACGTTTTACAACACTGCTAAAAACTACAACGTACAGTACGTACTTTCATACAGATCAACCTGATTGTTAGTGGGCTGTTCTCACACAGCGGGATTGCGTTCCGTTCCATTACACAACATCAGAGGAGAGCGATTGCACCGGGTAGTGGTGATGTACCGGTGTAAACTGACCGGTACTTTTCCATAGTGTGTACGTAGATTATATAAAACATGCAAGAGGGAAGCCATTATGTTCATATCAGTGTTAGTGGCAGCAAACGCTGTTATTATTTTCGGTACTCTTGTTAACTATGAAATTAAAATTAGGTATGTCAATCCCATCGCATTTGAGTGCACAGCTGCTCGTTTCGTTTATTTCAAGCGTCAAGATCGCTTCTCAATTTCGCTTGATGTAACGACGTATTGCGATGTAACCAACGCCATTCTTTGTGAGACTTTTCATGCTGTTGATTGCATAAGAAATAACAGAGGGTGTCAATTAAAGAAAACATTAGTTTGTGTTGAAAATATTTTAGTATGTTTTACAAGGAGACTATATGCGTATCAGATTGTTTTTATTTTTTATTTTTATTATTATTTTTTTATGTATGGTACCTGAAGTTCAGAGCTCAAATAGCAGTCAATCAAGTTCATTCGATACAACTCAAAAATATTCTCAGGAATATCGACTTTGAAGTTTTTGAGAACCTTTAGTAATATGTAACAGATATAGAATTTCCAACAGTGGACGTGGCACATCAATGATGTTGAGGAGTAACAAAAGAAGGAAATGCAAGGTTCGGTGGTTCGAATCCTGCCATTCTTTTTAGTTTCGTTACTTTGTTTCGTCGTGTTCAAAAACTTGTACGATTTAAATTTAAAATTAATCTAATATTCGGAAATTAACACTTTGTAATAGTAATTACCGGCATCCTCTCCATCTACCCCATTAGGTCGCAGAAGCAAGTACAGGGTGTTTCACCAAGTTATTCCGACCCTTCCACAACACACCTCGTAAATAACTGGTGATGCAGTATGCGACAGCATGTAGTATAGGTGATATGAATGATCGTGGGCGAATGGCAGCAATGTGTGTATGGGATATAGATGTCACCTTCTTTTGAATTTTCTGTTTTGCCCTTTTTTTTCCGCCTATATGCAGTCCATAAAGACTTGGAGTGAACGATGTAGCATTTCCTCAGCTTCACTACAGAATTTGTCACAGGGTGAAAAACAGAAATAACATATGCCATTGACTGAATATCATCTAAAATTATAGTGGCAGCTGCCTTTACAATTCTTTCTCGTTCTGCTTGTTTATCTTTGCACTTAGAAGAATACCAAGCGTCATTTAAAAAATTTTCACCTAAACTATGAAAGCACACAACAGTTTTCCTGGTGAAAATTGTACTAAAAACAATAGCGTCCCCATACTTTTTTCTCATTGACTGTCTTAATATGAGGCAATGTTCCAGAAACTCACTCCAACAATTCGTCTAAGGTGAACTGGCAGTCATCATTCCTCTCTATGTAATTGAATATTTCCTCCATTGACGCATTGATTTCTTCATCATCTGGGCGTCCACTCTTCCTAGATTTAGGCACTGAGCCAATAAAGAATCTTTTATAGCAATCCTTGTGATACCTTGCTTCTGCAGTGTGTAGATCACTAACAGAACAGATACGTCTTTGAATGGTGTATTCCCGTTCATCCTTCCCCTCCTGTGCACAAACTATAATTTTACCATCGTAAATGACGGATCTGACACTGTAAACCTTTCGACGCCTTTTTTGGATTTTTTCCCGTATGTTTCTCAAGAAATTCATCATCAATTACCTCTGCACAAAACAGGCAGGTAGTTTTAAAATGAAATTTCGCTTCAGCTGAACGCAATAATTTGACTCCAGCGGACGTTGAAGGCTGAAAGAGATTCTCATAAAAATCTTTTCATTCAATCACCTCTGTTGTACTCTTTGCTGCAAGATGCATGAACACCTCCATTTGTATTGTTCCTGAAACCTTCAGCTTTCCCATCTTTTCTCAAGCAACTGGAATTTAGCAATCCACGTATTCCTTTCCCACCAATATTGCGTAGGTCACTGACAACATCACACTCGCAGATCAAACACTTTTCTGCCATTGTTTATAGGAATATATTTCATGTACAGACACTCTTAATTACTGAAAATAAGTAATCACTTAATTAAATGAATTCCAAATATAAGACAGTCTCTTCTGCAACATTTAATTATCAGTAACGCATTTCATGCTCTTAGTGCACCATCATGTAAACTGAAACAAGTGATGAAGTAATTACTACATGAAATGTTTGATTCGTTAACCTATCTAAGCCATTAAATGGCAGCATGAACAAAAATTATGAGGTACAAACATACCTTATAAAGGCAGTGGGAACCACAGTTAAGTTGTTTTCATTACTAACATAAGAGAACGGGACAGAAAATGCTGTCTGTAAGTTGAAGTGCGGGCAGTTCTCATGTTGGGGGAAGGCGTCTTCCCCAGAAATAAGCCACAATGAACGGACAGTATGCCGAATAATAAATTTCCCGCCTACAGGTGCAAGGCGATGTGCAGAGATGTAGTAACTAGTACCTGTATTCCATTTAGTGTTAATGTATTTGTGGAAAATGAACACTTCCAACAACTCTCATCGTACAATGCAGTTTGTAGAATATCAACAGTCTCCAGGTGTGTCAGCATACTGTGTCACCAGTTATTTACGAGGTGTGCTGTGGAAGCGTCGGTGTAAGTTGGTGAAACACCCTGTAGTTGCTTCTGCGACCTAATGGGGTAGATGGAGTGGGGACTAGCTCGCTCCTCGTTTTGCAGAAGCACAAATACGGGAATTGCTTGACATCATTCCAGCGTCATGCTTTCCCTCATCTTCTACCCCCGCCCCCCACCCCCCAAACTCACCCTTTCCTGCTGCTACCTGGCGCATCCGCAGAACAAAATTTATCCCTCAGTACTGTTCTACTGTACTTAAATGAGGTATAGGCTTTTAATATTTGGTCTTAATCCACTTCATTTAACAATAGACATTAATTTTATACCATTAAAAGATTGCTTTCATAAATTGCCATTTTTCTCACCCCTTGTAATGAGAAAACTATTGGTCCTAGAGACAAAATGCATAGGACCTTTTCTGTAGGAAATGTAACGTACTTTAATTTCGTACTGGGAATTATTTTCACTAGAAGCCAAGGTTTTCGAGTTATTTAGGAAAAACGTGAAAAAGTAACCTTTAAACGCGCACCCACCCAACGCTCCCACCCTACAGGTCAGGATTTTTAGTATGTTGTTCTTGACACTCCCCGCTACCACTGTACAAAAATTTGCGATGACACGAATTTTTTCCCCTAATCGCCATTTTTCGGTCTTCGTTCACTGGGCTAAATCGAGGGAAACACAGTCACTTGTGAGCGAGCGATCTAACGAAACGGTGTCACTATGTTTTCGAAACAGGAAGAACGGAGACCGTCAGTGCACATTATTACTGTTCGTTTTTGGACCAGCTTTGCAAAAGAAGCGGCAACACTCTCTGCGCAACCCACCCATCTGAGTAACCCACACATCATTTTGCACAACAATGCGCGGGCGCAGACAGCGAAAGCTGTGGCTGCTATGTTCGGTCGATGGGACTGGGAAGTACTGTACCATCCACCATACTCCCCGGATTTAAGTCCTTGTAACTTTGATTTGATTCCAAAGATGAAGGAACAACTTCGTGGCATTTGCTTCAGAACTGTTCAAGAGATTCGACAGGTAGTAGACCGCTCTATTCGCACCATCAACAGAACAGGCTCTGCTAACAGTATAGTACGCCTTCCACATCGCTGTGCAACGGGTTCTACACAACGCTGTTGACTACTTTGAAGGACACTAACAGTTGCAAACATGTAACGCTTTTGTATAGGTTGTGAATAAATAGTTGCCACTATTTAAGTGCCAACCCTCGTACATGTGATTAAATACTGTAAAGGACATTAAGGAACTCCAAAGTTGATTTTATCTAGAATGTGTGAGGCTTTCATTGAATGCCTTTGGCTGATAGCTGTTTGTGTTCTGAACTTCACGCCCGCGACCCATGTGATCTCCTTGTCAGTCTAGTTACTAAGTTACTAAGCAAGGAGGTTCAATGGTTAGCACACTGGACTCGCGTTCGAGAGGTCGGTGGCTCCAGATATACAGCTTCAGGTTTTCCGCGATTTCCCTAAAACACTCCAGGCAAATTCTGGCATGGTTCCTTCGAAAGGGCACGGCCGATTTCCTTCCCCATCCTTACCCAAACAATCTGAGCAAGAGCTTCGTCTCTAATGACCATGCTGTCGACAGGTCGTGCGAATGCCCTTGAGGACGGAACTCCTTGCAGGAATACAGGGCCTGCTGCGAGCTATGCTGGTACAATAGTCCAAGTAGCAGGACATGTGAAGATTTGGATCGGACGGAGTACGCGCTTGGATAGTCCTTACTGGAGTTTTGAGTTCGTGTTCCTTGGGTGACGTAGAGGCCATAGCCATAGCCATATGAAAACTTTTGTCGTTGCCGAGATTCGAACACGGGACCTCCTCTTTACTGTACAGATTAAAGAAACTGTATAGTAAAGAGGAGGTCCCGTGTTCGAATCTCGGCAACGACAAAAGTTTCCATACGGCTATGTTGCATCATTACGATGCCTATTAGCAGCTGAGACTAAAAAACCCGAGTTAAATTTATATTTACAACATTTCTGCATCACACAGCGACGTCTGTTCATCTATGACTGGAACAAGGGACTGATATCCGTTGTAGTTTAGTCCCTTCCAAAATACAACTATAACAACGATGTCTGTTCTTTCGAAAGTCTTAACGCATTATTTTGTTTGTGTTTTTAACGTTGTATCCAGAATTTTACATAAATTTTATGCCCGTGAGGCTTGTTGGATTTCATTCTAGACTTTCCCACGACACTAAAAGGTAATTTCTACTTTCAGAAATGAAGCATAACACTTCTTGAAAGAATTCTTGAAAATATTGTTAGTTGTAATATAGTAAATTTCCTTGAGTCGGAAAAGCTTCTGTCCCTGCAGCAGCATGGCTTTAGAAAGCATCGCTCGTGTGAAACTCAGCTTGCCCTTTTCTCACGTGACATTTTGCGAGCAATGGATGAAGGGCAACAGGCAGACTGCGTACCTCTTGGTTTCCGAAAGACGTTTGACGCTGTGCCGCACTTCATACTGCTACCAAAGTTTCGGGTGTATGTAATAGGTTCGCAGATATCTGAGTGGCTCGAAGACTTCTTAAGTAATAGAACCCAGTACGTTGCCTCGATGGCCGTGCGGTATGAAGCGCTATGCCACGGATCGCGAAGCGATAGGGTGCCCTTGGGAGGTGCGATAGGACCGTTATTATTTGCTGTCTACATAAATGATCGGTCGGACGGAGTAGTAATCTACGGCTGTTCTCTGATGTTGTTGTGGTGTACGGGAAGGTGTCAAAATTTCTAGTTTTGTGAGGAATGGAATCTATCTCAAAATGTAAGATGGTACAGATGAGAAAAAAAAAAAAAAACAATCTCATAGTGTTCGAATACAGTATTAGTAATGTGATGTATGATTATATACCTTGACGTAACGGTGCAGCGCGACATGAAATGGAATGAACATGTGAGGTCGTCGTCGGAGATTCGAGTCCTTCCTGGGGCATGGGTGTGTGTGTTGTCCTTAGGTTAGTTCACCTTACTTTAAGTAGTTTGTAAGCTACGGACTGATGACCACGCAGTTTGGTCCGATAGATTTACAAACATGTGAGGACAGTCGTGAAGGGCGTATGGTCGATTTTGGTTCATTGGGAGAAATTTGGCAACATGTGGTTCATCTGTAAAGGGGGCGGTGCATAAAAAGCTTGTGCTGCCCCAGCTTGAGTATTGCTCAAATGTTTGCGACCGCCACCAGATCGGTTTGAAAGGCCGAAGCGATTCAGAGGTGGGCTGCTAGATTTGTTACTGTTAGGTTCGATCAGTGCTTGAATATCACAGAGAATGGGAATCACTGAGGGAAGGCGACGTTCTTTTCGAGAAACATTATTGAGGACATTTAGAGGGCCGGACTTTGAAGATGACTGCAGCTTATTGTGCTGTCGCTAATTGACATTTAGCTTAAAGATCACAATGATAAGTGAAATTAGGGCTCATATGGAACCATACAGGCTTCGTTTTTTCCTGTTTCTATTCGACTGTGGAACAGAAATGGAAATGGCTAGCAGTGGTACGATGTACCATCCGTCACGCACCTTAGGGTGGATTGCGCAGTATGTATGTAGATGTACCGATCAGCAGAATTTCCAAATGTTAGCAGAATAATGGGATTCAAATTATTCCTTTCGTAGCAAAAGTATGAAATACTGTACCAAAATATTTAAAATATCTGGAAAATTTTACAAAAGTAACGAAAAACAAAATCGCGTATCGTCGTATGTTTTTTAAATTTATGTACAGAGCACAAGTGGGACTTTTGATTCCTGTCATATAATAAACATATCTGATCAGGTGAAGTACTTAGTAGCAGTTCTGGAAATGTGTCTGAAAAACTTACAGACAGCACATTATAAACGTCAAAGTCCCCACAATAATGTCGTTTCATGTCATAAGGAGTTTTATGACGTAAATAACGGTACAAGGTAACAAAGGTCGTTGTTTACTGGCTACAGTGATCATACATGTTGAACTGTCACAGTCAAAGGTTTATCTGTGATTCAGCTAAGGGGCACAGACGTCCCGAGCGGACTTAGACTCGTGAATTTAACTCAGTGCTAATTTACGTCAATTGAAAGACGACGTGACTTTTCACTGCAAGGTTTAACCTCAGTTTGACTTTCAGTACTTAACCCCGTTGGATAGGATTACAAAAGCTTTTATTTACTGTTCTGTGTAACGTCAATATAATTTGCTTTCTTGTATTTTTGAGTCACGTGAGATAAGCGTACAATGAAAGTATCTCCAATCATTACGGATTACAATACTTGATCACTCTTGTATAGCCAACTATGGTATACATGTAACATGGCACAACGCATCTAGGGTGATTATCTCTAGGTCCTAGATTTCAAGCCATTGAATATGCATGGGTTGTACAATCCGGAAGTATTGCAGCATTGACATCTACTGCCATCCAGAAAAAAGCTTAACCTGCAGTGGAAGATGCTACCTCAAATCTTGGTCTCGTTGAATGTCCTGTTAGTAGTATAGTACATTGTGTACTGCCAACGAGGCATCACAAACTGTATAAGTGTTTTGTATACCACTGGCTAGGGACCTCACACACGGCAAGTACCTCTTACAACCTGATATTTCGAGATCCTTTGTGTCCAGTTTACAGTGTTGACACGAAATCATTCTTCTTCTGTTGGATTGCGGTTCTCGAAAACCCCTTTCTTTGTGGACTTGAAGGCACTATATGACACTTAAACTTCCGGTTATTAAAACTGCGGCACTTGAGGGGGCATGCAAAAAAAATTTCAAACTGTCATGGACTGTGCAACATACTTTGATTTCCAGCCATAATGCTATCTGCATTATGTATGTAAGGGGAATTTTATTCAGAAATTGAATTTAAAGGTTGGCTGTTATGTGAAGATATTAAGAAGCAGAATTGTGTGCCAGAACATATTTGTGTCCGTGTTGATAGGCGCAAAGGAGTGGCCTACGGAGATTGGTTTATCCTTCCATGGAATTGTTGCTTACGTTACATCTACATCTACTTGGATACTCTGCAAGTCACAATGAAGTGCATGGCAGATATTTCTCTATAGTTCCATTCTCTAATAGCTCGCGGGAAAAAGGAACACCTAAATCTTTCTGTTTTCGAGCTAATTTATCTTATTTTATTATGATGATCATGTATGCTTATGTAGGTGGGAGCTAACTATATATGTTCGTATTCTGAAGATAAATTTGATGAAAGAAATTTCGCAGATTTCGCTGCAAGAAATAACGCCTTCCTTTTACTGATTTCCACCACAACTCGTGCGACATTTCCGTGACACTCTCTCCCCAATATTGCGATAATACAAAACGAGCTGCCCTTCTCTGAATTTTCTCTAAATCGGCCGTCAGTCCCGCCCGGTGTGAATTACACAATGCGCAGTAGTACTCCAAAATAGGACGCACAAATCTAGTGTAGGCAGTTTCTTTAGTAGAACTTTTGCATCTTCTAAGTGTTCTGCCAGTGAAATGTAGTCTTTGATTCGCCTTCCCTACAATATTTTCTACGTGTTATTTCCAATTTAAGTTGGTCATAATTGATTCTCCTAGGTATTTAGTAGAATTGACGGCCTGTAGGTCTCACTGATTTATCGTGTAACTGAATTTTAACAGATTTTTTCTGATCATATGGATGACCTCACATTTATCATTATTAAGGGTCAATTGCCAATTTTGGCACCAGACAGATATCTTGTCTACATTATTTTGCAGTTGCTTTTGATCTTGTGGAGACTTTATTAACCGATAAATGACAGTATCAACCGCGAACAGTCTAAGAGAGCTACTCTGATTGTCTCCTAAATCGTTTATAAAAATAAGGAACAGTAGGGGCCCTATAACACGTCCCTGGGGAACGTCAAATATTACTTCTGTTCTACTCGATGACTTACCGTCAATTACAACGTACTGTGTCATTTCTGACAGGAGATCACGAATCCAATCGCACAACTGTGTCGATATTCCATAAGCACACATTGGTCGTGACCTCAGGAAGGTCATGTGTGTATAGGGAATTAATGGAATCAGGATGGACATATTGCACTTCCAGAGCTCAATAGCTTTACGCGATCACTGGGTGATCGACAGGTATAATATTCTCTCGGCGGTGCAAAAATGTTCAGCCACGTCACGTGCCGTGAGACAGGAAATTATTTATTTCCAGAAAATAATTAGCCAAAGAACTCTCAGCACAGCGATCACTGTTGCGACTTCATTTGACATGAAAGAGCAGCGTGCGCAACAAAATTGGACACAAGAAATACATTTGTGGGATGTTAAAGCCGGAGCTGTGGGCTATCTTCATTGTCTCGCAGCATTTCTCTCTCTCCTGGAAAAACAGCGACCCGCTGTTATGTTCCCTGTGGAGCCAGCTGCAATGTCTTGGATCTTGACCTGGTCATGGGTCCTCTGTATGCCAGTTCAAGAGAATTCTTCCCTTCTCTACGATTATCGACGTCAGACGTTCGTGTCGTGGCTTCATCAATAACATTACCATCCTTAGAGTCCTTGAACAAGAAGCCATTTTCGCCTACCGGCTCTTCAGGATCGTAGTAAGGCTTCATGCGCAGGACGTGAACAATGTCTCTTCGTTTTTGTCGTTTCGACGACGGCTCATAATCCTCAACTTCATATGTGACGTCTGACAGGCGGCGTATGCCACGATACGGACCAAAGTATCGCTTCAATAACTTTTCTGACAGTCCAACCTTCCGTACAGGAGTAAAAATCCATACCAGATCCCCTGGGCTGTACACAACAGGTCGGTGCTTGTCGTTATACCGCTGACGGTCCTTCTCCTGGGCGTCCAGTGTCCGTATGCGAGCCAGCTGTCTTGCTTCTTCGACCCTAGTGATGAGCTGTTTAACATGGTCATCCTGAGTGTTGTCCGGTTGGAACGGGAAAATCGTATCCATTGTCGTCTCAGCTTCACGGCCATTGAGCAGGAAAAACGGCGTGAAGCCTGTGGTGTCTTGTCTTGCGGTATTGTAAGCAAATGTCACGACTGGCAGAATTGTATCCCAATCCTTCTGCTCAGCATCCACGTACGTCGACAGCATGTCGGCTAACGTCTTGTTAAAACGTTCCGTAAGACCATTTGTCTGAGGATGGTATGCAGTTGTCATTCTGTGGACAATGTCGCACCGTGACATTACCTCTGATACTAGTTTTGACTGGAATACTTTTCCACGATCAGATATCATGACATGTGGTGCTCCATGCTTCAAAATAATGTCTTCTACAAGGAATTTTGCGATCTCTGAGGCTTCTGCAGTCGGCACAGGTTTGGTGACAGCGTAGCGTGTGAGGTAGTCAGTGCAGACTATTATCCATCGGTTACCGGTTGTCGACTTCGGGAACCTCCCTAAAAGATCGATCCCAACTCTGTGGAATGGAGCTGCTGCCGGCGCAATCGGTACGAGATGCCTTGGAGGTAATTGCAGCACATGCTTCCGTCGCTGGCACTCTTTACAGTGACTCACATAGTGCTTCACAGATCGGTAGAGAACTGTCCAGTAATACCTGCGTCTGATTCTGTTTAGGGTCTTCACGAATCCCAGATGACTGGATATTGGAGCATCGTGGAAATATTTCAGAATAGCAGGCTGGAGATGAGCTGGAACGACCAGTAGCCATTTCGGGCCCAGTGGATCATATTTGCATTTATACAATGTTTCTGTTTATAAGTTGGAACTCTTCATTGGTCGGTTCTTCTTTCTCCAAGGCCTCTATCGTTTTTAATACTGCTGGAGCTTTCATCTGTTCAGCTGTAACGTCATCTAATTCAGTGATGGCTGAATTTTCACAAATGCTGTTGTGTTCCACTAATCGATTCCTCGAAAGGCAGTCGGCATCCTTGTGATTGCGCCCGTTCTTGAATACCACTGTGACATCGTACTCTTGGAGTCCTAGTGCCCATTTTGCTAGTCGACCTGATGGATCCTTCAAGCTAGTCAGCCAACACAAAGAATGGTGATCTGACACGACGGTGAATGGTTTGCCGAATAAATACGGCGGGAACTTGTTGATAGCCCAGATAACTGCGAGACATTCTTTCTTTCCTGTTCTTGTCCAAGCACTGCACCAATCCCATAACCACTGGCGTATGTGTAAAGTTCCGTTTGCGCATTGTCGTTGTACAAGGCTAGCACTGGTGCGGAAGTTAGAGCTTCCTTAAGTGCTTGGAAAGCCCTTTCTTTTGTCTCATCCCAGTAAAACTTGGCGTCTCCTTGCAAAAGTTCTTGTAATGGATGTGCATTGTTACAAAATATTTTTATGAAACGCCGGTAGTATGAGCACAGCCCGAGAAAACTTCTCACGTCACGAATGTGCTGAGGAGTTGGAAATTCTGTGACTGCCTTACTTTATCTGGATCAGGACGGACACCATCTCCGTTGACTAGGTGCCCCAGGATTTTTTACTCTTTGGCGACGAAGAGGCATTAACGATGTCGAAGCAAGTTGTCCATCATGCGTTCGAATGTGGCCGGAGCATTACATAATCCAAATGTCATTACTTTGAATTCATAGAGGCCGTCAGGTGTAATAAAAGCCGTCTTCTCCCTGTCAGCTTCGTCAACCTCGATTTGCCAGTAACCTGTCTGCATGTCCATAGTTGAGAAGTGTGTAGCTCCTTTCAAGCAGTCTAATGTGTCGTCAATGCGCGGAAGTGGGTAGACATCTTTCTTTGTGATTTTGTTCAGCCGCCGATAATCGACACAGAATCGCCACGTGTCATCCTTCTTTTTTACAAGGACCACCGGAGACGACCAAGGACACTCCGAAGGTTGAATAATGTCATCGTGCAACATCTTCTCCACTTCCTCCCGAATTATCCGTCTTTCAGCTGGCGACACTCTATACTAACGCTGGCTAATTGGTGGATGATCCCCAGTATTGATACGATGCCTTAGCGTGGGCCGTTACGTCTGACCTTGCCCTTGCTGAGGTGTGAATGCACCCGAAAATTGACGTAGTATAGCTAACACCCGCTGGCGTTGTTCCTTGAACAGTCCGGGCCCTATTGGCAATTCCACGTTTGTTTCCTCCAGCGTGTTGTCTGTACTAACAGCAGGGCATGGGTATTCGTTGATGACGTTGAGCTCACCGTCCTGGATTGGTTTTGCTGTCCCGATACACATTCCTTTGGGGATAAGTTGCGACTGTTCGTGACAATTAGTGATCCAAATCTCTCCTCGACTTCCGGTAATGCTTATGATAGCCGCTGGTATGTAAATTTCTTTGGTGAGCCTGATAAACTTTTTACTATCAACAAGCATTTCACAGCTTAATCGCTCATCTTTGTTTGTGACTGCAACTCTTCTCATCGTCAACGGCGGGATCGTCACATTGTCAACGGCAAATAACTTGCCAGAAAATTATGTATTACGTGTATCCGTCGGAACAACTTCTTCAATTTGCAGCTCTGATCTTCCACAGTCAATGATAGCTTGGGCTGCCTGAAGGAAGTCCCATCCGAGGATGACATTGTGACTACATTCTGTTAACACGACAAATTCAAACGGCTGGGTCCTGTTGTTGATGGTTATTCTTGCGACACAAGTTCTGCTGCCTGGACGTACATTTCATTCGCGACCTTCAGCACAGTTGCCCCCGTATCACAGAACATTGTCTTCTTCAGTGTGCGGCGGTAATTACCCGACAATACAGAGAAAGAAGCTCCTGAATCAACAAGTGCCCGGACAGGTTGGCCGTCGATTGTGACGTCGAAGAGATTTCCCGACATCGTAGCGACTGTCGTCCATGGAGGATTTTCATTTGCGGCGGCCTTACCTCCGTAGATGGTCGCCTCGCTTAGTTTTCCTGGGCGCGGCGGCTAGGGGAGCGGCTGGTACCTCTGTACGGCGACGGTGAACGGCAGCGGCGCATCGGGGAGCGACGTCGTCCAGGGTACGGCGATGGGCTTCTTTCAATAGGTCGACTGAACTCATCAGCAGGTGACTGCCTGGGATAGAACTGCTCTGATGGCTGACTTCTTGCGGCAAAATAATCGTCGAATATTCGCCTTCTCTCTCTGCAGTAGCGTACGACATGTCCAGGGCGCCCACAGTGGAAACACAGTGGTGGGTTGTCTTCTGTCCTCCAGACGTCTGTTCTTCTGCGGGGCATCATTGTTGCCGGGGGAGTTTGCTCGGTCTAATAGTCCCGGCTGCCATGCACTGTTGTAATTATTCTCTCACGATTTGTCGTATGAGAAAAGCGAAGTCATGCTGGTCTTCCACAACGACCATGGGGACTTCATTGAGGTGTCTGTCATTCTTCTTGCGTTCAACCCTCTTTTGTTGCATCTCTTCAATACGCTGGCACCACTTGATGAACTCTTGTGTCGTAGCGACGTCTTTTATCAGAAGAGCTTGGTACATGTCTATTGCAATACCCTTCATCAGGTGCGTGATTTGGTCGGCCTCAGTCATATTAGGGTTGACTATGTTACACAAGGCCAAAACATTCTGTATGTACGACTGTGTCGGCTCACCATGTCGTTGGGCCCGGTTCTTCAGCTGTTCTTCCGCCGAGCGGATTTGTCGCTGGCGGTCTCTAAACGACTTCTTAAGTTCCGTCTGGAACGTTTCCCAGTCATTCAGCTTTGTTTTCAAACTATTTCCGGGCTGTTCCGTCCAGATAGAAATAAACGTTAGCCAAGCACATTGTATGAACCCATCTGTTATACTTGGCGACTCGGTCGAACCATTTAAGCCATTTGTTGGGGTCCTGTCCAGCGTCTCCAGAGAACATCGACGTATGTCTGATGTGCAGTGGGCTTACCGCTGGTTTCGTTTTCATGGTTCTTTTGATGATACGGACTTTCGGAAGGATGTACTCGGTATATCCCTTGTATTCCTGTTCTAGTGCGTATAAGCGACGGCTTTTACGTTGCCTAATCGGAGCCACGGTGATACAGCTGTTGCATAGGATACCCGGCGCCTCCACCAAACAATGTCGCGTTGAAATGGAAACAGGCTTGAATTCGAAGGCAACTGAACACAGCACTTATACTGAAAGCACGTTTATTACGAACTTAACATACACGCATCACTAACTGCCTCTCGGGCAGAGTGCTCTGCTATTTATACACAGACAGAATGTACCAGAAATTAGAAGAAAAGTTAACATAAGAAACAAGTAGAATTTACAAGTGAACATAAGAAAGATGTTGAACATTCTGGAATTGTTAATTACAAAGAAATAAATATTTTGGCGGTGGGCGGGTTTGAACCGGCGACCTTCAGCACCGCAGTTTTTTTTTTTTTTTTTTTTTTTTTTTTTTTTTTTTTTTTTTTTTTTTTTTTTTTTTTTTTTCAGTCGGTGACGCTATCCCCTGCGCCACGCCGGTAGTTGGTTTACGTGGTGTCTCGTGGCACTATTATTAATAAATTATTTTGGATTTTCATGGGTCACGTTGCTATATTAGCTTCGCTATTTCGTTTAGACAATTTTTACCATAAAACTCGTAATCAGCGACCTAAAAAACCGCCGTGTCATGAGTTTTGTGCGAATTAAACTTCTTCTTGGGGTTTTGGCCACGTTTCGGGGATTCCGTCCCACTGTGCGCCGGCAGTAACACGTGTCGCAAGAATAACTATCAACAATAAGACGCAGCCTTATGAATTTGTCGTTTTAACAGAATGTAGCCATAACGCCATCCTCGGATGGGACTTCCTTCAGGCATCCCAGGCTCTAATTGACTGTGGAAGATCTGAAGAAGCCATTCCGTCGGGTACACGTAACACGAGCTCCCCTCGGAAGTTGTTTGCTGTCGAGAACGTTGAGATCCCGTCGTTAACAATGAGAAGAGTTCCAGTCAGCAGCCGAGATGGCCAGCTGAATTGTGAAGTGCTTGTCGATCGCAAAAAGCTAATCAGTATAACAAAGGAAATCTACACACCATCTGCTATCATAAGCATTACAGGTGGTCGAGGAGAACTTTGGTTCACTAATTTTCACGAGCAATTGTAACTAATTCCTAATGGAATGTGTATTGAAACAGCTGAACCAGTCCAGGATGGTGAACTCAATGACATCGATGAAGTCTCATGCTCTGCTGTTACTTTCGACAACGCACTAGAGGAAACTACTATGGAATTGCATATAGGGCCCCGTTTGACCCAGGAACAACGTCAGCAGGTGTTAACCATACTATACCAATTTTAAGGTGTACTCCGAGCCAGGCAGGAGGAGAGCCAGACGAAACAGCCCACGACAAACTCCGTATCAATACTGGGTATCATCCACCAATTACCCAGCGTTCGTACCGAGTGTCGCCAGCTGAACGACGGATAATTCGGGAAGAAGTGGAGAAGATGTTGCACGATGACATTATTCAACCTTTGGAGAGTCCCTCTGGTGGTCCTCGTAGAGAAGAAGGGTGGTTCGTGGCGTTTCTGTGTCGACTATCGGCGACTGAACAAAATCACAAAGACGCTCATTGACGACACCTTAGACTGCTTGAAAGGAGCTGCATACTTTTCAACCATGGACATGTAGACATGTTACTAATAAATTGAGGTTCACGAAGCTGACAGAGAGAAGACTGCTTTTATTCTCCTGATAGCCTCTATGAATTGAAAGTCATGCCGTTTGGACTATGTAATCCCCCAGTCATATTCGAAGACATGATGGACAACTTGCTTCGACATCTTTAATGGACGACGTGTGTCTGTTATCTAGATGACATTGTCGTTTTGTCAAGGATATTTGTGGAACATCTAAGCCGCTAGTCGACGGTGTTGAAGTGTATTCAGACAGCAGGGCTCCGCCTCAACCCAAAGAAGTCCCTCTTCATCGCCAAAGAGATAAAAATACTGGGACACCTGGTCAACGGAGATGGTGTCCATCCTGATCCAGATCAAATAAGGACAGTCATAGAATTTCCATCTCCTCAGCACATCCGTGATGTGAGATATTTTCTCGGGCTGTGCTCATACTACCATCATCTCATGAAAGGTTTTTGTAACAAGGCACGTCCATTGCAAGAACGTCTGCAGGGAGACGCCAAGTTCTACTGGGATGAGACGAAAGAAAGAGCTGTACAGGCACTTAAGGAGGCTGTAACTTCCGCATCAGTTCTAGCATTATACGACGAGAATACGGAAACCGAACTTCACACTGATGCTAGCTGTTATGGGATTGGTGCAGTGCATGTACAAATTCAGGAAGGTGCTGAAAAGGTGGTAGCCTATGCATCCGCATCAGTTCTAGCATTATACGACGAGAATACGGAAACCGAACTTCACACTGATGCTAGCTGTTATGGGATTGGTGCAGTGCATGTACAAATTCAGGAAGGTGCTCTGAAGGTGGTAGCCTATGCATCAAGAGTTCTCTCAACGTCCGAGATAAACTACTCTACAACCGAGAAGGACTGTCTCGTCGTTATTTGGGCTATGAACAAGTTCCGGCCGTATTTATTCGGTAAACCATTCACCGTCGTGACAGACCACGTTGGCTGACCAATTTGAAAGATCCACCAGGTCGACTAGCAATATGGGCACTAAGACTCCAAGACTACGATGTCACAGTGGTATTAAAAAATGGGCGCAAACACAAGGACGCCAACAGACTTTCGAGGAATCCATTAGCCGAACACAAGAGCATCAATGATATTTCAGCCCTCACTGAGTTAGGTGACATTACAGCAAAACAGAGGGAAGATCCAGCATTATTACAAACCATAGAGGTCTTGGAGAAAGGTGAACCGACAAAAGGAGAGTTTCAACTTATAAACGGGACATTGTATAAGAGTAACTATAGTCCACTGGTCCCTAAATGGCTACTGGTTGTAGTTTCCACGATTCTCCAATATCCGGTTATCTGGGATTAGTGAAGACCCTAAACAGAATCAGGTGCAAGTATTACTGGCAAGGTCTCTACCGATCTGTCAAGCACTATGCCATTCACTGTAAGGAGTGCCAGAGACGGAAGCGCCGGCCGCGGTGGCCGAGGAGACTGAGGCGCTCCAGTCACGGTCTGCACGGCCACTACGGTCGGAGGTTCGAATCCCCCCTCGGGCATGGATATTTGTGCTGTCCTTAGTATAAGGTAGTAGATAAGTAGTTTGTAAGTTTAGGGACTGATGACCCCGTAGTTAAGTCCCATAAGCTAAACAAACATTTGAACATTTGAACTATTACTGTAGACAGAGAAAACTACTCAGAGGAAGATTAAATTACAAAAACCTACTTAAAACGCGCTTAACAAACAGAACTTACGTTTTTTACCACTTACATCATTTCACAATAAAATAACCTCATATCAGTGGACTGTCGCCGTTATCCGCAAGTTATAGTTTTATCTTATGTATTTCCCTGGTGTGTTTTAAAGCTTTCATCATGTTATGGTGGTCAGTAAGCGAAACCGGTAGATAATAAAGCTTCTAATAAACCAGCTGATAGTTAAACTGGATTTTATAAAGTATTTAACAGTTGTTTTCACCTGTCCAAAGCAATACCCTATTTATTTTCGACAATTATAATTTTTGTTTTCAGACAGCTATTCTTATATTTTTCGTTATTTTACCAATGTGGTAATTTTTTATAATAGTTTTCAGTAGAATAGTCAAGTCAGTCCTTAAATTCAGTCTAAAATTAATACATCCTCAACTGTTAATTTTGTTTGCTCCATTTCACATGAAACAAGTGAAGCACAATTTTCTGTTTGCAGATAAATGAAAAATATTGTGTTCATTACCTTTAATGTCCAATATCCCAGAAACCGGTAATTGCCTCCCTATGTAATACGGAAGTTTGAAACTTGATTCCTAAGTTCGCATAATCTTCCTCTGTACTGGAGCAAAAGGGCGGCGCCCTGAGACGTTACCCTTGGGATCGGCGACGCTTCAGCCAGTAAGGTGTAGACCCGAGTGCGAAGAAAGTCCAGAGCTTAGAATTTCACGATTTCACGCTCGCTCCAAACTTCACCAGAATATCGCCCAACGCCACCATGGGCATATCACACGATGGGGAAGCCGTCACACCCCGTCTTAAGCACTTTTCAAATGTTTGTAAATCTAAAGGACTTGACATCTGGGCCGCGGCGGAGTAGCCGAGCGGTCTAATGCGTCTCGCTGCGGAGCGCGCGGTTGCTCACCGTGGAGGTTCGAGTCCTCCCTGGGGCATGGGTGTGTGTGTTTGTCCTTAGGTTAGTTTACCTAGGTTTAAGTAGTTTGTAGGCTACGGACTGATGACCACGCAGTTTGGTCCGATAGATTTACAAACATTTGAACATTTTTGACATCTGGGGTCATTAGTCCCTGGGCTTGCAAACTACTTTAACTAACTTACGATAAAGACAACACGCACACCCATGCTCTAGGGAGGGCTCGAACCTCCGACGGCGAGCAAACGCGCTCCGCAGCAAGGCGCCTTAGAGCGCTTTGTCACTCCACCGCGGCAAGCACATTTCACCCCTTCAAAAAAGTTCAGAGTTTGTGAACTAAGGGACTAAACTGCTAGGGCCATCGGTCCTCAAACTTAGGGACTACTTAATCTAACTTATACTAAGGACAACACGCACACCCATGCCTGAGGGAAGACTCGAACGTCTGGCGGGAGCGGCAGCTCAATCCGCGACATGGCGCCTCAGACAACGCGGCGATTCCCGCTCGGCTCATCTCCTATCTTTGGCGCCTGTGCGATGTAGGTCAGAACTGCGAAGCCCAGGATTAAAATCACGCGCTTTACTTACGGGTGCCCTGGAAAACGTGCCATTCAGAATCAATACGAATAGGTCTCAGCGGTTAGCATAAGTTGCGTTAATTAAACTACTCCTTCCCTTGGAGTGTTGATTACCACTCGTCATCTCCAAGACTGACGATGGCCGCGGTGGAGTTGCCGAGCGCATTGAGGCGCTATGCTAAGATGCGCGAGGCCGTTCCCCGTCGGGGGTCCGAATCCCCCCTCCGGAATGGATGTTTGTACTGTCTTTAGTATAAGGTAGTTCCTAAGTAGTTTGTATGTTTAGGGACTGATGACCCCGCAGTTAAGTTCCATAAGCTCTACAAACATTTGAACATTTTTAGACTGACGATGTTTTATTTGAAGTTCTGAATTTAGTGCAAACCTAAATTCGAAATGCTTTTAATATTTTCCACAACGAAACTCTGTCTCAAAATTTGACAGAAAATCCACGAAGGTTGCGGACATTATTATTGTAAAGTACTCCAGTGGCAAGACACGACCAGTATCTTTACTACGATAACAACGAAATGTTACCGATGACAGTGTCACTAAACCGTAGTTACTTAACTCAGTTTTTTTAAATTCCCTCACCAAAGAAGACGAAGTGAACATTCCAGAACTCGAATCAAGAACAGCTGCCAACTTGAGTCACTTAGAAGTGGATATTGTCAGTTCAGAAAAAGGCAGAAATCCTGAGAGGTCTTGGCATTATGTTAAACGGATTCAAATGTTTGTTAAGCTTAGGGGACTTAACTGCGGGGTCATCAGTCCCTAAACTTACAAACTACTTGCCCTAGGGGGGGATTCGAACCCCCGACGGGGAACGGCCAGGCGCATCGCAGCAGAGCGTCTCAATGCGCTTGGCCATTCCGCCGCGACTTAAACGGATTGAAGCCAAATGTCCAGACATCTTATTACCATAACTGCATCGAAACAAAGTGATTCGAAACGTCTTTATAGAAAATTATTTCACAGAAAAATAACGCTCTGTAGTTTTTCCTATAAATCGTAGTACGAACGACGAAGTGACAGACTTCAAAAGAAATGGCAGTGGAACAGAAAAAAACTGAAATCGAACGATAGAGAAAAGGACACTGGAGGACAAAAACGTCCTTAGGGCAGTTCATAGGGAAGAGGGGGGGCGGCAAGACCTGGAGGTTTGGAGATTTTTTCCAATTTTTTTTAGACGAATGACGACTTTTAAGAATCCATAAGACAGTTCCAGTTCCGACCCTGTTAAAAACTTTCTCCTTAGCTAAAATATCGACTTATAAATAATTTTCATGTTTTCAAGAAGGGTCGTGGCGGACCTGCATTTGCCCGGCGAATTGCAACAACTCGACGTGGTATGTACCCAACAAGTCGCTGGAAGTCGTTACAGGAATATTAAGCTATGCTGCCTCCATAGCCGCCCATAGCTGCGAAAGTGTTGCCAGTGCAGGATTTTCTGCACCAACTGACTTCCCGTTTGCGTCTCGTAAGTGTTCGATGGGAATCATGTCAGGATATCTGTGTGGGCAAATCATTCGCTGGAATTGTCCAGAATGTGCTCCAAAACAGTCGTGTGTGACCCAGTGACCTGTCGCACGTCTACCTTAAAAATTACATCGTTGTCAGGGAACATGAATGGTGGCCGAGGGGACTGCGGCGCACCAGTCACGGTCTGCACGGCCACTACGGTCGGGGGTTCGAATCCCCTCCCCCCCTCGGGCATGGATATTTGTGCCGTCCTTAGTGTTATCTAGTTCATAAGTAGTTTGTAAGTTTAGGGACTGATGGCCCCGTAGTTAAGTCCCATAAGCTATACAAACATTTGAACATGAATGGCTGAAAAAAGTCTCCAAGTAGCCAGTCCATTCTGCTGTGTTGCAGGACTTTTGAACATGTTTTATGTTCGGGTATTACGACACGTCTGCGAATCGAAAATCTCCTCTGTAGGAATCAACATGGATACCGAAAGTAACGACCGAGTGAAGCGCAAATCGTTCTGATCCCGAGACTCAGAAAACAGTAGGTACAGTTTGTCAGGTAGATGCCGGGTTGCTTGACTTCTGGAAACCGTTCATTACAGTACCGTATCATTAATGAAAAAAACCCATGAGATTACAGAATACCAGACCAACAGCATGATTGAATTGAAGAATTTGTTGTAAACAGAAGATCGCATGTCACTCTCTACTACGTAGAAACCTTCTGACAAAAGTAACTTCTGCGTGCCACAAGGGAGTGTTACAGGACTATTTCTTTCCACAATACGTATCTACTGGGCGGAGAAAAAGCACGAGACTGCCCTGTTGAGGTGGAGACAAACAGCAAGACCTATTCGGCACGTGCGTATCACGTTGGCGAAGTGACAAGGCGAGGGACATATGCTTTTGTGAACCGATAACCATAGCGCTACCGGTCAACCGGCGAAAGGCAACAGCGCAATATCACGGCCAATCGGAGCGCGTGGCGCCAAGTTTCCGTAGTTTAAAAATGGCGCGTTTTCGACCAGCATATTAGTAATTTTAGATTGTACTGGCATCTGCTAGCCAGGGTTAAAATTTCGTGACACAATTTTTGTCCACCCTGTGTAAATGACGTAGTAGATTAAGTCGGAAGTTCCATGAGGCTTTTTGCTAATGATGTTGTATACGGAGAAGTCGCAACGCTAGAAATTTTTGGCGAAATGCATGAAGATCTGCGGTTGATTGACGCGTGGTTATGTTATGCAAATTTATACAGGACAAAAAGAAATGTAACGTACTGCGGATACATAGAAAGAAACACTCTTTATTGTTTGAGTACACGATTGCACAACAATCTGTGGACGTAGTAAATTCCGTAAAAGGTCTGGGAGTTTGCGTATGAAGTTATTGGAAGTGTAACGACCACATAAAATAAATTATGGGGGCCGTGCGGGAGTAGCCGAGTGGTCTGGAGCGTTAAGTTACGGATCGTGTGGCCTCCCGCGACGGGGGTTCGAATCCTCTCTCGGGCATGAATGTGTGTGTTGTCCTTAGGTTAGTTCAACTTAGTTTAAGTAGTTTGTAAGACTAGGGACTGATGACCAACGTAGTTTGGTCCCATAGGATTACAAACATTTGAACACAGAGCACTCATTGGAAGAATCTTTAGGAAATGTAGTCCATAAACAAAGGAAGTAGCTTATAGTAAACTCCTTCAACCAGTACTCGAATACTATTCATCAGTATGGGATCCGTACATGTAGAATTGACAGAGGAGATATAGAAGATCTAAACAAGAGCAGCACGCTTCATTATAGGTTCATTTAGCAAGCACAAAAGTGTCACAGAGATGGCTGGCTAACTCCAGTCGCAGATACTGCAATGAGGGGCGGTCAACATCAGTGTCTAGTCTACTGTCAAAGTTCTGAGAGCGCAAACTTCTTGGAAAGTTAACCTGTGAATTACTTCCTTCTTCGTATATCTCACAAAAAGACTATGACGATAAAATGAAAGATTCGATTACATGCAGAAGCTTACCTGCAGTTATTCTTCCCGTGAACTATATGCGAATGGAACAGGAAAAGGAGGAAGTGACATTAGAACACCAAGCAAGTTCTGCCACACCCCGTTTGATGGCTGGCATATCACAGAGGCAGATGTTAAATAAAACACAAGTAGAATCCTGCACGAAAGAGATTATAGGTCCTCTCCTGTTCCCGATCTGTACAAATAATTTAGGAGACAGTTTGAGTGACCCTCTTATGTTGGAAACTGTGCTTCATCTACATCCATATTCCTTGAGCCAACAACCCACGGTGCGTGACGGAGGGTACTTCGTTTACCATTGTTCCTTCCTCCTCCTATTCCAGTCACTTGTGATTCGTGGAAAAATACGATTACCGTATTATGCCTTCGTGTGGGCTCAAATCACTCTAATTTTATCCTCGTGATCTTTTCGCGGGATATACGTAGGAGGAAGAAATATATTGGTCGTCTCTTCAAGAAACATGCTCTCGGAACCCTGGCCGAATCCCGTACCGCGATACAGAACGTCTCTCTTGCAGCGTCTGCCCCTGGAGTTTGCCGATCATCTCCGTGACGCTTTCGCCCTTGCTAAACGAACCTGTACGATGCGTGCTGCTCTTCGTTAGATCTTCTCTATCAACCTGATTCCTGGTACGGATCCCTCACTGATGGGCAACATTCAGGCATTGGCCGATAGAGTGTTCTGTAACCTAATTCTTTTATTGATGGACTGTACTTCCTGAGGATTCTTCCAGTGAATCTCATTACGGCATCTGCCTCATACACGATTGATTTTATGTGGCTCAAATGTTTTGTAAAGCTGTGAGACCAAACTGCAGTGGTCATCAGTCCCTAGACTTACAGACTACTTAAACCAACTTATACTAATGACAACACACACACCCATGCGCGAGGGAGGACTCGAGCCTCCGACGGAGGAGCAGCCCCGCACTCCGCAAGCAAGGCGCCTTAGAGCGCACTGCCACTCCTGCGCGGCATTTTATGTGGTCTTCCTTTTAAGATCGTCCCTTATGACTACTCCCAGATATTTTCTGACAGTAAATGATTCCAGTATTTGTCCTGATGTTGTGTCATTATGTAATAAACAATCTTTTTTCTCTATGTATTCGCAGCACTTCACATGATGCGAGTCAGTTGTCAGTCCCTGACCCATTCGTCGATATGATGGAGATCCTCCTGCATTTCGCTGCAGTTTTCCAATATTGAGACTTCCCGATATACTACAGCCTCGTCCGCGGAAACTCTGATTGAAATTCTGATGTTGCCTATGAGGTCAATTATACATAATGTAAAAAGCAACGATCCCACAACACTCCCCTGGGGCACGCCATCTACATCTACATGTATATTCTGCAAACCACCGTAAGATGCGTGGCAGATGGTACACTGTATCACTACTTGGCATTTCCTTTCCTATTCCATTCCCAAATAGAACGAGGGAAGAAAGGACGTCTATATACCTCTGTATGAGCCCTAATTTCTCTTATCTTGTCTTTGTGATCTTTACGTGAAATGTTAGTTGGCGGCAGCAAGATTGTTTCTGCAATCAGCTTCAAATTCTGGTCCTCTAAATTTCCTCAACAGAATTTCTTGAAAACAATGTCGTCTTTCCTCCAGCGATTACCATTTGAGTTCCCGGAGCATTTCTGTGACACTTGTGCATTGGTCGAACCTACCAGTAACAAAGCTAGCTGCTCGCCCCTGAACTGTCTCCATGCCTTCCTTTGATCTGCTGCGGGTCCCAAATACTTGAGCAATACTCAAGACATGGTCGTACAAGCGTTTTATATGTGGTCTCCTTTACAGAGGAAGTACATCTTCCCCTTACATGCAACTGTCTTTACATGTTCGTTCTATTTCATATTGTTCTGCAATGTAATGCCTAGATATTTTAACAACGTGATTGTATCAAAAAGCTCACTACTAAAGCTGTATTCGAACATTATGGGATTGTTTTTCCTATTCATGCACATCACTTTACATTTTTCTACATTGAGAGCTAGCTGCCATTCTTCGCACCAACTAGAAATTTTGTCCAAGTCATCCTGTATGCTATTACAGTCAGTTAAAGACGACACCCTCCCATACATCACAGCATCATCAGCAAACAGCCACATATTAAAAGTTACTCTGTTCATCAGATCATTTATATAGATAGAAAATAATAGTGGTCCTATAACACTCCCCTGGGGCACGCCTGATGATACATTCATCTGTGATGAACACTTGCTGTTGAGAACAATGTACTGCGTTCTATTACGTATGAAGTCTTCCAGCCAGTCGCAAATCTGTGAACCTATTCCGTGTGAAAGTATCTTTGTTAGCAGTCTGCAGCCATAAATCATTTTCACATCGGGAGACTGCACCATTGAGAATGACATGATGCATTATGTTAGCTGGAAACTCTTCAATCCAATCACACTGTTGGTCTGATCTTCTATACGGTCATATGTCATTACTTTGTTCATAGCTCTGAACTGTAGCTGTCTCTCTGTTATCTAACATCTCTGCAACTCATTTTCAACTAAAATTGGAGTTATACCACTTGTGCTCTGAACTCCTCAATTGAGTATCCACAAAAGTTTTACTTATTTGTTTTTGGTATGAAGAGACATAGTGTGTAATTTCAGCCACTTTAGAATATGCTATTCACAATAATTAAGCCTTCCAAGGAGATAATTTAACTATTGCAAACAGAGGTGCTGACTTGAATATACAAAGTCATACAAGGTACTGCATTTGACAGGTAGCTTTCTGTTTGTGTACTTGCACTGAACATTTTATGGGTGCCTGAATGCTCTCAACCAGCCAGTAAACACAATATCTGCACCTACAAGTCAAGCACCAAGTAATAGTGTGTTTGAACATTGGGCAGGGGGAGGCTTACTTCAAATATTGGGGGGGGGGGGGGGGGAGGGAAGGTGGCAAAAATTACTTAGCCCCCCTTCCTAAGTCAGCACCTCTGGTTGTAAATTAACAGGCCTATATAATTTATTAGATGCCTTGATAAGTTGTTTAATTTCCTTTATATTGAGAAGAACCCTCTCAGGTGTTCACCTCCATAGATGAGTAGTCAACACAGCAGACCCTCATGCATACGACCTGAGTTCTATTCCCAGTATTGTCAAGGATATTTCCTTGGTGGTAGGACTGGACCAGGGATCACTCAGCCTTGTGATGTGGCTCCAGGTTCTAAAGAAATTGATATTGGCCAGGTGTACTGTGTGCTAACCACATGCCCCTCCATACCACATCCAATGATCATGCTGTTGGCTGAGGTTGATACAGCAGTCGGTCGACAATTATGTGGTCTTCAAGGCCAGATCATGAAACTTAGTTTAGTTTTATAACCCTCTCAGTTACTATATTGCAATTAAGAGAAAAAGTACCATTTATAGTAATTGGATTGAAATATCATTGCCTGCAGGGTTCTCATGACATGACCCGTGTAAATCACACATACAAATGTAGGCTGAGTGACCTGCTTTGAGAACCTCATTACTAAAACAGATGCACTACCAAAATTGAAAGTTGACTAATTATACTTATATAAACCTAAACGTGAGTTAAGCAGGGATACCATTTTAGGCTGGATGTTGGAGAGGTGCAGTTATGCATCATAAAGCTCTGTCTGGAAAATACCTCCCCCTCCTTTTTTTTCTTTCAAATGACTACCAATGACGTAGCATAGTTGTTGTTGTATACTCAAGATTGTGTGGTAATCATTGCCCATACAATCAATATATAACACAGCTTAGAAACTGATGTAGGTGATTGAATGTAACCAAGAGAAATTACATGGTATGCTTCAGTTTTAATATTGAATTTAAACTTTTCTCCAGTTGGCCAGTTTCAAAAGAAATGACTAAGAGATGCTGAAGACAACCTGTTAATGTGAAGTTACCTAGCCATAATGAAGAACATCCATATAATTGTTGGTAGAAATTTTCTAGGGCTTGAATTGGTGTGGCTTCAGTAACTAAACTAACAATGTCATGAACTGAAAAACTGAATGCAGCAAGTGTCTCCTACTGAAAATATTTCTAGGCTTCATACACTGGCAGGAAGTGTCTCAATCATGTCACTTTTACATAAAATGTAATTGTGATGAAAATTCTTTTATTATCGTACATAAACAAATAATGTCGTATAGTCAGTAGCTCTGAACCAAAATGTAGGTATGGCTTGAGGTTGCTCATGGACACAAAAATACTCACATAACCCTGGAAAGAATCAGGAACTTAATTATTTGTATATTAATTAGCAATTGTTAGTAATTGTTGTTACCTGCAATAGTTTGTCCCATAAACTATATGCAGCTGGAACAGGAAAAGGAGGTCTTAACAATGATCCAGAAAGTACACTACGCCACACACCATGAGGTGGCTTGTGAAGTATAGCTGTAGATGTATGTTGTCAGATCTTACATTATGCAAATACTACTGAAAGTGACTAAGTAAAGAAGCAGACTTTTCTGGGCTGCTTAGCTGTAACAACTATTTTTAACGTGGCTTAGTACAAAAGCCCATCTGCTAAAGTGACTTTGTGTCTTATAGTTGATTAACAACCCTAACTACTTCTTATTGATTCTTACTTGAAATTATCAATCATTTAACTACTTACAGGAGGCACGTGCAGAATTCCGTCAACTTCTTTGTGATTCAACTGTGAGAATTGATATGCTTGCTAAGAAGCTAGGAGCATGTGTTGAAAGAGCAAGGCCCTACTATGAGGCTCGAATGAGAGCTAAAGAGGTAAGTGTCTGTTTTTCATAATAGGCGTATAATGCTATGCTTTACTGAATAAAATGTATACTGATTATTCAAAAAGCATTATAACCACAGCATATCACTCTTTGAATTTATTTACCTGTTTATTTTTAAAAAAGGCTCTTCTGGAGACTCAGCAAGCAGCAATTCGTTTTGAACGAGCAAATTCTGCACATGCTGCAGCTAAAGAAATGGTGTACCTAGCAGAAGAAGGCTTAAGCACAGAGGGTCGGACTTTTGACCATGCCTGGCAGGAAATGTTAAATCATGCTACAATGAGGGTAAAGATGACATAATTGTTATAAATACTTTCTAGAATAATGAAGAATAAGCTTATGTTAACTGTTCTTCAAATTTCAACAAAAGTGGCACAATTTATAATACGGGTAGCTATTATAATGCAACTTAAGTAAATTCCTTCAGTGTGGTGTGTTTGCATCTGTGTAATATGTAGTCTCATTATTATGGCTACTGAAGCATACGTGTGATACATTAATCAATTTTTCACATACCAGTGGAAAAAGTTCTTCACATGCTGATGAAAGAGAAGATGCATGTCATTAACCATTTTTCTCCATGTCATGCCGTAATAATGACATTGATTGAAATTTTTGTTCATAAATATCATAGTTTTCCCAATGGTATAGTGAAAAGTATACAGACACCATAAAATATTTTCCAATTCTTGCTTTTACATGTAACATTAGAACAATGTACTGAAGTCATTATTATATTGCAGCACCGGTATAAGATAAGATGTTCATCATTTAATAAGAATGAGTTGCTCAGTTGACAACCTAGAAATTTTCTGGGATGCTTGTAAGCTGTACTGTATTTGTAGTTAAACTTTTTACAGTGGCTGTCAAAATATTGGAAACCTGGCTGAATAATATACACACAACTATAGTTGACACTTGGCTCAGTGCTGCAGCGGAGTGGCCAAGAGCATTGAGATGCTACACTCCAATGCACAAGACCGTTACCTGTCAGGGGTTTGAATCCCCCATTGGGCATGATGTTTGTGCTGTCTTTAGTATAAGTTAGTTTATAAGTAGTTTGTAAGTTTAGGGACTAATGACCCTGCAGTTGAGTCCCATAAGCTTAACAAACATTTGAACATTTTTGAACTTGGCTCAGTCTCTTATTGGATAGGAGCAAACATAAATGGGGAGTACCCTGCTGGACACTCTGATCAGTCACTGTGCCAAGTGTCTACTTAATAGTAATCATAAGCTTCCTATCCTATTCAGCCATATGATTTAAGGTGTCACTTTCTGGCACAGGGAGGCATGCTGGGCGCAGGTCTAATGTGCCCAGCAGATTAAAGATTGAATGTGGTTTTTACATATTTTTCCACATCTCACTAGGTAAATACCAGACAGATAACCAAGTTACATGACTCACAAACATTTAGAAAACTTTCTCACACTTCACATGTATAATAATATACACTTACAGTTGGGGTACACAGATTTCCTGGTTGGAGGTAATGCAGTGGCAACAGAAAGGGCGTCTGGTCACCCCTTAAATTAACATTCCAAATCTATAATATCAATGTTGACCTTGCATCAGTGTGGTATAAGGCAAAAGGAAAAGAAGAAGAGTAGTGCTAAGCTTCCTGGAACAAAGTGGATGACTTTAAATATTTGTGTTCTTATTCCTGATTTTCATTCTATAAAACTGAGCAGTTGGTTTCAAAGAGAGATTATTTCTTAGGAAAAATTTCATTGTGGAATAAATTTACTGAGTATGAGTAGACAGTAGAAAAAGTTCTTTCAACAGTCATCAGGTAGACTTTTCAAATTTACACCACAATAATTATCCCAAATCACACAGGACATAAGTAATAATATTTAATTTTTAAATCAAGCAGGCAAAGTCTAAAAAATTGTATTGCAAACAGAGATTTATCAGCACATCCTGAATGTATTGTCAAGTCTTTGCCTCAAGTATTTAATGCTGCTACCTTATTTTATCTGCATGTCTTCATCTCTTATATATATATATATATATATATATATATCTGTGTGTGTGTGTGTGTGTGTGTGTGTGTGTGTGTGTGTGTGTGTATGTGTGTGTTGAACAGACACATCTTACAATTTCTTAATGACATAAGAGCATTCGTTTCAAAATTTTATGGCAGTAAGTTACCTAGATACCATTTATTGATATCTATATAAAGTTCTTTAACAATTCTTTCTAAAATAGAACATGGTTTGATATTTATCAAAATGTTTCTATCGTCTACAAACATAACAGGTGTATCCTCTGATATTGTTGGCGTTGAAAGCCCAATAACATAAACAAAATAAAAACTGAGGGCCCTAAAATGGAATATTTTGGAACACTTCATTTAATGACAAGCTGTAAGTAGTAAGCAATGTAATATCTTGCAACTTTTTGGATGTACCTACATATACGTACCACACTGTTCTCGCTACCTACCAAGAAAGATTAGAGTTTAATGCCCCATCAGCAACATGGTTCTTAGAGACAGCACAAGATCAGGTTTTTTATTTTGATTGTTTTATTTACCAGTATTTATTTATTTGTTAAGGACAGGGATGGAAATCTGTTGTGTTCTTTGAAAGGACCCATCCCATCATTTACTTACAGTAATTTAGGGAAATCAAGATAAACCCTAATTTGGATGGCCAGAGGCAGATTTGAACTGCTCTCCTTCTGAACGTGAGTCTAGTTCACTAACAACTGTACCACTTTGCTTGGTACTGTACCCATGATATGATGCTTGTGTGTTGTAACCCTGCAGGACAGAAGAGCAGTGAGATGCATTGTCAGCAGAACCCACACAGTTTCCTCAGAAAAATTCTGTTGCATCATTAAATTTTGTCTCTCTCTCCCTTTCCTTTACACACACACACACACACACACACACACACACACACACACACACACACGCATACTCACACACTTACACATTCATCGTCACTACTGCCCATTTCCTTTTGTACTCCCCACTAAAATGCAGCAGACAATCACAGTTCAGTATTTTATCAGTCATTAGAAAAAATGGCCAATCAATATGAGCCCTGTGGTTTTCTTTGTACCTCTCACTTGGCAATGAGTGAAGCTCAGTATTTGTTCCACACTTGTTGCAAGACACAATGGAGTATCCAATATTAATATTTCCACATCAAAATTGACAGTACTAACTTTAAGAGGTCAAGCAGCACTTGCTGATGAATAATGTTCGATCTTTGAATCACACTTGGTGCAAGTCACAATAAAGCCTCAAATAAATTGTCACAATCTTATTTATTTTTCTTATTGTTCTACAACAGTGCAAAACTCAAGTGGCTCACCTCTTGGCACTATGACACAACTGATCTGACAGGTCTAAGATATACCGGGTGATCAAAAAGTCAGTATAAATTTGAAAACTTAATAAATCACGGAATAATGTAGATAGAGAGGTAAAAAATTGACACACATGCTTGGAATGATACGGGGTTTTATTAGAACCAAAAACAAAAAAACTAAAAAAGTTCAAAAAATGTCCGACAGGTGGTGCTTCATCTGATCAGAAAAGCAATAATTAGCATAACACATTAAGACAAAGCAAAGATAATGTTCTTTACAGGAAATGCTCAATATGTTCACCATCATTCCTCAACAATAGCTGTAGTCGAGGAATAATGTTGTGTACAGCACTGTAAAGCATGTCCAGAGTTATGGTGAGGCATTGGCATTGGATGTTGTTTTTCCGCAACCCTAGAGATGTTGGTCGATCATGATACACTTGCGACTTCAGGTAACCCGAAAGCCAATAATCGTACGGACTGAGGTCTGGGGACCTGGGAGGCCAAGCATGACGAAAGTGACAGCTGAGCACACGATCATCACCAAACGATGTGCGCAAGAGATCTTTCACATGTCTAGCAATATGGGGTGGAGCACCAAACTGCATAAAAATCGTACGTTCCAGCAGGTGTTTATCAGCCAGACTGGGGATTATGCGATTCTGTAACATATCGGCATACCTCTCACCCATCACGGTAGCAGTTACCAAACCAGAATCACTCAGTTCCTTGAGGAAAAAAAGGCATGATAATGGTAGGTGTGACTTTCTCGTCGTGCAATGAAGTTTCCATGACAGTTCTAGGATTTTTGGTAGCCCAAATTCTGCAGTTGAAAGCGTTCACACACCCTCGGAGCATGAAATGAGCTTTGTCGGTCCACAACACGTTACTCAAGCAAATGTCATCTTCCGCCATTCATGATGCCGATGGATTTTGTAAGGATAGCATCGGAGGGTATGCCTAAGTGCCAACCAAACAGTAGCATATGGAATGCCGGTGCAATATGCGAATGCACGAGTGCTGACTTCCCCGTACATAGACGAACCCCCTACAGTCTCCATTTCTTCCTGAACTATCTCAACAAGATTTCGCCTTGTGCTCAGTTGGCCACTACGGGGTCTATCGTCTAAACAGCCGTTGGCTTCAACCTTCGAAATCATTCTCGCCAAAGCTGCATTTGTCAACGGACCTTTACCCATTCGAATCCCCTTCCTATGGCGATAGGATCATAATACTGAACTAGCACATTCCCCGTTCCAATTATACAGCTTCACTAAAAGTGTCTTTTGCAACGGGGCGGAACATGCTTTATATGCGACGGGGCGGAACATGCTTTTCCCCTTGTCAGATGGAAAAATGTTTTGTAGTCGTTTAGGGGATGACACTATATGATTCCCGCTTTGGTGCTGTTCCGTCCACATGCGCCTTAATATATTTTACAATTAATAAATAAAAGTACATACTAATTATACATACTTATGGGTGTACAGGGCGAGTTGCGACAGAATAATGTTCACCACACAGCTGTTGTTTTAAATAAGTTTAATTTGTCTATCACACTGCACATATTTAATGTTATAAAAATGTTTTTTGTACGACTCGAGCCCCCACGCAAATTCGCACTTTAGCCCACACACCGAAATCCTTCAACTGCAAAGGCATAAGAAACGCCACTTCGGCCGCGAAAAAAACTATCCCACGTTTTTACAGAAACGCCGCGACGAGCAACAACGCTCCGCCGTCCTCGGCAGTCCACACCACGCTCCCCTTCCCCCGCGCGACTCGGCTTCTGTGTTTTTCCAGTCCCGCGGAAAAACCCCTACGTCATAAAGTTCCCCAAGCTTTTATTTCCCCTTGCTCGTTCACGCGCGTGCTATTAAAATGTGCCGGTGTGTGGCTCTATAAAATAAAAGTGTGCGGCATCAGCCTGGGGGCACTGTCATGTCATAATACCCCCACTTGCGACTTCCAAACATAGTGTAGGATGTCGCAAGTAGCACCAAAACATAACACAAATATAACCCTCAAACAAGAATAAGAAAATACAATACAATACAAAAACAAAAACAAAAAATGAAAGAAAACATCTTACAACTAGTGACAAAAATTAAATTTGGTTAAATTGTACATATTTAAAATTCTGTATATGTGACACACACCAACAAGAACATACAAAAAAATCACTAATAGTGATGGGTATACCCCATGTCATTGTCTCATTATGGAATGAATACCATAATCTTTAATATACACTTCCCGTTGCACTGAAAAGTTTTACTTCCAACATCCCTTGTGTTCCACTTCAGTATATGGGCACTGGTCCTTACACTTCTGTCTTTTTCAGTTTGTAAGCCGGTGCAGCTCAGGCTACTGGCAATGATTTTAGCTCTCTTGTCCTCTCAGCTGGCATGAAAACAATGAAAGGGAGAGAGAGAAAAAAAAAAGAAATACCAAATGATTTTTCTATTGATATATATTCCAGGGATCCGTCAGATTCACATCCCACCCCTCTGCTATCCAGATTTAGCACAATCAAAACAGAATTTGAGACAGAACTTCATACAGTTACACATAAAAGACGAAGTCATTGTTCTTTTATTTAATATGCCTCAGGCCGCTCCAATGAAAATAAACTCAAGATGTGGCATGATCATTGTGATTTGTATGTGGATTTAGAGATTGTAATCTAATACTGTAGCCAAATTTCCATCTCACTCTTAAGAAAATCTTATATACCTTCTGCTAATTTCAAAAATTTGACATGATATACATAGCCTCTCCTACTTACACACATAAAATGATCTCTTGGATACACAATATCCCTATACAAACATTTCTCTACCCCCAATGCACAAAAAAAATATATATATATGCATATATTTTTAACTTTGCGCATTTACACATTATTATCACCTATTCCAAACTACCATATTTAAAACTAATTGCACTGCCTAATCCTAATCTTGAACTAATTAGAAAAACGACAACCACAGGTCTAGTGTCAACATGTAAAACTCAAAATCTCCAGTTCACATGTATACTTTATAACATAACTTACTCCGTTATATACACATTTACACCATATCTCAATTTTAAACCCTGTCCTTACTGCTTCACATAAATTAATCACAGATATATAATAAAGTTACAAAAATTAATTTACACAAATTCTTACCCTAATATATACACTGACCATACTTTGAGACTGCCTTACCCCATACCTTTCCTCACAATAATAGGCTCATGTGGTTTTACCCTAATTGAATATTCAAATTTTGGCACCTTACCTGGCTTTTCAGAAAATACATTCTCATTGTTTGTCAGTAAATAATACAGCTCCCCCTTTGCATGGTCATCAGTTTCCTTAGTATTGTTTACCTTCCTATATATCTCTTCCTCGACCTCCGCCTCATCCATTGTACATTTGGCTATGTGCAGACATGCCACTAAATCGTTATCACTACTTGCACTTCTAAATTTAACCATTTTTATGCATCCTCCAGAATGTACTTCCAGCACCTGATCCTTACAATCAATGCAAGCCCCATTTTTACACAGGAAATCATTGCCTAGCACAAGATTTAGACAGAGATTTCTTATTACCAGAAAAACATGACTAAACGTTTTCCCTCCTATATTTACATCTAATACAACCTCCTTACTCACTGGCTTGCTGTAACTTCCAGTTGCATTTTTTATTCTCACCCCTGTGACTGGAAATTCAACTGTTCCTGTGGTACTAATCTGATTGTAAAAGTCTTCTGCAATGCCACTAATAGAGCTCCCAGTATCAATCAGTGCATTTTTCACATACCCCTCCAACAGTGACATTTATGACTGGCTGCACACATTCATTCACATTTGTCTCTAATACAGTCTCTGCTAACAGGTCGTCTTCTATTTCATGTATGCAGTACTTTACCATGTTGCATACCTGATCCTCACTACTAGGGCTATATGGTTCTATGTTGTTATCACCTGCAAATACTTTTTCAAACACCTCTTTGAATTCTGCATTCTCAGCATTTAGCATTGCTATCTTTCTTGCAAAACCAAACTTGTCCCTTTCCCATACCTTTGGTTCTACATTCTTTCTATAAGATAAAAATTGGATCCAATCACTAGCTGTATATTCATGCTCCTCTTTCTCTATCCACCTTGCATTCATTCCACTGTCTTTCATACCCTCATACTGTTCACTATTATAGATGACAAATGTTTGTATATAATCCTCTATTTCTTGTTCATCACTAGATCCCTCATTTACAGAGTCATGTTCATAATTCATTTTACTAGTTTCCAATGAGAATATGATTTGTCCCCTCAATTCATCAAATTCTGGACCCCCCCCCCCAAATATTTCTTTAAGAACATTGTAATATGTCTCATTTTTCCCACATTGCTCTCCTAATCTTTTTATATAGTCATTTTTATGAATTGCCCAATCATCTGGTGCCCATTTCCTAATCCAATTGACCTTCTCCATCCAGCCTTTAAATTTACTCTTTTCACCCTGTTCCCAATCTTCATTAATTATAGGTGCTTGTACATTCTTATTTACATTTACATCATCAAACCACACATCATCAACATGCCCCAAACCAGATACAGCTCTTATTACACTGTCATTAGTAATTGCTTTAAATTTTGGAATACCCACTTTTTTTTTTCACACATGTTAACATTGGATTTCGTCTCATCTAGTTCAATGACACTCTTGCTACCATTCACACATCCACTTGGCATACTCTTACATTCAATCATACACTTATACTCCATATGCAAACCTGATTCACCTAATACAGAAGCCAAACCAATGCTGTTTTCTTCAACATCCCTCCCACTACTTACTCTTTCAGTAAAAAAATCTCCCACATTACAATCTTCACTTGGATTTTTATGATTTCTTCTCTTATTTGCATTTCTTTTATCATTCTGTGTAAACCATCCCCCAACCATTTCTTCATTACCCAATATTGCATCCATATTACATATGCTTTCTTCCCTTCTCTCTCTATTCTCATCATACTTATTCCTATCTAGTCGCCTGCTATCTAGCTTGTAATTATTTATCCTTCTCTCGGTCCTATTTCGTGCCTTGTATACCGTCCCAAATCAGACCCCATTTGGAACAAATTCTAGTTTTTCGAATGTTGTCTGTGTTGTTCGTTTCTATTTTGTTCCCTTCTTATTTCTCTATTTTCCTGTGTTAACCTTCGATCATCCCTGTTATTTCTTCCCCGTGTATCTATCTGATTTCTATTGTCACCATTCCATCTACCCCCATTATTTCTCCAATTTTCATTTACGTTCCTTTCTTGGTGGTCGTCATGCTGTTTATTTCCCCAATTTCTGGTATTCCTATTATCATTATGTTCCCTTTGGTTAGCTATATGTTGAGGCTCCCCAAGTATATGTTCATATGCCATTTCATGATCTATGTTTTCTATAAAATCTAGACATTTTTCAGTAGAGTCAGTAGGGCATTGTATAAGTTGCAAATTTAAATTCTGTGGCAACCTCCGGCAAAGAGTGTATATTTCAGTAAGAGCTCCTAATGGTCTATCTAAGTGCACCAATTTCTTTAACTCTTACTGACAGAATTCCTTCATAGTCTGTTTATCCGCCTTGTAAGCAACTCCATTTAAGAATTCATTTTGTAACCTGACTTGTTTAGCCTGGCTCCAGTACTTATCTAAAATTAGTTTTTCGAAAGCTTCAAAGGAAACGAATTTATCAGCACATTGGTTAGCCCACGTCTGTGCAGGACCTTCTAACATTTTTTTAATGTATTTTATTTTGCAATTATCAGTCATTCCAGGCAGGAATTCACCTTTGCATGCTGCAATAAAATCTACTACATGGTAGTTACTTTCCCCTGAAAAAGTTTTACAACTTGGTATCTGCACCCCAAACCAACCAGTATTTGCAGATGCAGAGTACAATTCTAAATCAGCTATCCTACTATTCACCTTTTCTATATTACATTTATTTACAGCTACTACCTGTTCTATTTCCTTTCTTAAATGTTCAAATGTTTGTAAAGTCTATGAGACTTAACTACAGGGTTATCAGTCCCTAAACTTACAAACTACTTATGAACTACTTGCAAACTAGGATGGCACAAATATCCATGCCCGAGGGGGGATTCGAACCCCCGACCATAGCGGCTGTGCAGACCGTGACTGAAGCGCCTTAGTCCTTTCGGCCACCGCGGCCGGCTCTTTCTTAAAACACTTTTTGTATTTTCCAAACTTGTCTTAGTTTCATCAACATCAGCCGCAATTCTTTTGTTTATTTCAATTAAAGCCTGCCTAGTGTCCTCATCCCTGATTTCACATATCTGTTTTCCTGATTCTATCCTGTCATTCAACTCAGTCGCAACAGCACCAATTATGGCATTCAGATCCTTTTCTCTAACTTCAAATTTTTCAGTCAAATCTTCTAATCTTTTGTCAAAGTCCGAGATTATTTCATTTTTTAAAACACCCATTGAATTTTTTATTGAGTTTCCCATTTCAGCAATTGAATTCCCCATTTCAGATTTTATACTTATAATTGAATTTCCCATTTTTGTTTCCAGGCCCCCTACAGTATTTTTAAATTCAGTTATCATCCAACCCATCATTGCTTTCATTTCATCTGCCTTAGTTTGCGTTTGGTACCCAGACCCACTACCATTATCTAAGGATTCACTATCACTTGAAATCCTATCAGTTTCGGTACTCATGGCTGGGGACAAGAGAACTGAAATCAACAAAACTAAAGCCTGCTGCGACACTTATCTTTTTGTCTGTGCTGCAACTCCACTGCGTAACTGCGGCGTGTTTCTGTGCTGAGCTGCTGCTGCCGAAATCTCCGCTGTTGTGCGCCGCCTCTGCCGCGTCCTGCCGCCGCGCCAGTGTCCAGTGATGGTCTCGAATATACCGCCTGTTGCCGCCGCGTCTCCCGGTTACGCTGTTGCTGCCTGCCGCACACTCGCTGCCGCGGACCGCGAAATTTTCTTCAACACGCGAGTCGGACGTACTTCGCATTCGAAATTAACGAGCCGCGACTTACTTCTCACTTCAAATGGGCCGGCCGGAACTCTCTGTTTCACGAAATGGACGATTCAGAATGTGCCTCAGTACTCTGTTTCACGAAATGGACGAGCCGGAACGTGTCTCCACAATACACACTGTTTCGCGAAATGGACGAGCCCCCATATGCGACGGGGCGGAACATGCTTTATATGCGACGGGGCGGAACATGCTTTTCCCTCTTTCAGATGGAAAAATGTTTTGTGGTCGTTTAGGGGATGACACTATATGATTCCCGCTTTGGTGCTGTTCCGTCCACGTGCGCCTTAATATATTTTCCAATTAGTAAATAAAAGTAAATCCTAATTATACACGCTTATGGGCGTACAGGGCGAGTTACGACAGAATAATGTTCACCAAACAGCTGTTGTTTTAAATAAGTTTAATTTGTCTATCACACTGCACATATTTAATGTTATAAAAATGTTTTTTGTCCGACTCGAGCCCCCACGCAACTTCGCACTTTAGCCCACACACCGAAATCCTTCAACTGCAAAGGCATAAGAAACGCCACTTCGGCCGCGAAAAAAACTATCCCACGTTTTTACAGAAACGCCGCGACGAGCAACAACGCTCCGCCGTCCTTGGCAGTCCACACGACTCTCCCCTCCCCCCGCGCGACTCGGCTTCCGTTTTTCCAGTCCCCCGGAAAGACCCCTACGTCATAAAGTTCCCCAAGCTTATATTTCCCGCGCTCGTTCACGCGCGCGCAGTTAAAATGTGCCGGTGTGTGGGGCTCTATAAAATACAAGTGCGCGGCATCAGCCTGGGGGCACTGTCATGTCAGACTTTTCTGGTAAACGTCAACATGCTACGACTGCTGGTGCATCTGATTCTCTTTCTCTCTCTCTTTTTTTTCCTTTATTGTATTTTATACCAGCAGTACAGCGGTAGGCTGGCAGCAGCACTATGGGCTGCTCTTCAGCCGAGAGTAAAAATACATATATGAGTGGAGAATTAAAATACATAACAGGAGATAAAACAACAGAGATAAAGTGACATAGACAATGCGACAGTTTGGAGTACATGACAATAGAAGATGATTAAAACCACATTTAGTTAGTTAAAAATGATGAGCCATGGTGACCTAAAAAAACAAAAACAATGTAGAACGACAAGAACACAGGAGGGCGAGTACACGGAGACACTAATTAAAATACACGGTGCGACACTTGTCTGGTTGCGGTGGACGCAGTTAAAAACCACACACTTCACTGGAGCACAGCACACAACACTTGACGTAGCACTGTTAAAACTGTCGGTTCAGGACCCGAAAGGGGGGGGGAGGGAAGCGTGGGGGAGAGGAAAAACGGCGGGGAAAGGGGGCGGCAGGGAGGAGCCGTAGGGACTCCAGGGCAGGGAGGGGGTAGCCAAGCGGGGGAGTGGAAGGGGAGGGGGGAGAGAGGGGGCACTTTATCTATGGGTGGGGGATCAGAGCTGGTAGGACGGGTATATGTCGGAACGGAGGACGTCATCAGGGAGGGGGAGGCGGCGGAAATTACCCTGGGAGGAGGACATGGAGGGTGTGGAGATGAAGGGAAGGGGGTATAATGCGGTAGAGGCGTGGCAGAGGCCCAGGGTTGGTAAGGACGGGGTGGACCAGGGGGTTGAGGGAGTCTATTTTACGGGTGGTATAGAAGATACGGATATGCTGGAGATATTCAAGGAGGTGGGGAAACGGGATCGGGTCATACAGGATCCGCATGGGGGAAGGAAGCCGGATGCGGTAGGCGAGGCGGAGGGCGTGGCGCTTGAGGACTGGAAGGGTTTTATAGTAGGATGTGGGAGCGGAGATCCGGGCGGGATGGAAGCTGCAAAGGACAGGACTCATGAGGGAGCGGTAGGTGTAGAGGATGGTGGAGGGGCTGAGACCCCACGTCCGGCCGGTGACGAGTTTGAGGAGGTTAAGGAGGGAGAGGGCTTTCTGTTGGACAGTGCGGAGGTGGGGGGTTGATCCTCTCTTTCGTTACAGCTCCTTTTATACACGATTTTCTTATGCAATCACTGACGTTTTGCTGTCCAGTGCCATCTGATGGACATTTTTGAACTTTGTTTTCTTTTGGTTCTAATAAAACCCCATGTCATTACAAGCATGTGTCAATTTTTACGTCTCTATCTACATTATTCTGTTATTTATTAAGTTTTCAAATTTATACTGACTTTTTGATCACCCGGTATAGGGTGATTATAATTAAATTTAAACTTTCAGAATGCTATAAAAATAACACCACTGATGAGAATGACTTCAAATTACATAGGGATATTATTGCAGAAGGGGGGAAACATGGCAGAAGAAAAATAAATAATGAGAAAATTGATCAATAGAGGACACTGTAAGCATTATAATTTAATGGTGATCGACTAGAAATGACAAATGAATCATACAACAGTGCCTAAGGCGTGAGTTAGACATTAAACAAACTGTACTACCCAGTGTGCATGAGTGTACAGGTGAGATACTGTCAGTTACATAAGCCAATCCACCACAGCACGGCAATATCACATCAGATGGGAAAAATTGGTTTTTAATTGTCCTGAGGCCAAAAAATGGGTAAAAAGCATCAATCACATTGGTTTTTAACTGTCTTAATGCCAGAAACTGCATAAAAATCATAAATCAAAATAATATTGGATTTTTAATTTCTGTGTGACTGGTGAAAAACATGGTCAATATGCTGTCCACCATTTTCTGCAACAATTTAAAATTGAGAAACAGCATCTTCCACAACTGATTGAAGTGTTTTCAGGGTCACATTCAGAATGTGTTGTGCAATGTGTGCCTTCGGTGGAGCTAATTCGCAGTCGGAAAACTGAACACAACCTCTTTCAGATAGCCCCACAACTAGAAGTCACATGAATTAAGATCAGGTGATCGAGATGGCCAGACTGTAGAGTAGTGATGGCTGATAATCCTAGATTTTCTGAAATGGTGCTTCAGCAGCTGCATAAGTGGATTTGCAATGTGCGAAGGTATGCCATCTTGCATAAAAATTATCCCATCCACACATTGATGTTGTTGGAGAGCTGGAATGACATGATTGCGCAAAAGACATCATAGCACTTATCAGTGATAGTACATGTAACAGAACTAGAAGCACCTGTCTCTTTGAAAAACTATGGTCCTAGATAAATGATGCCGTAAACCCATACCACACAGTGACCTCTTCAGGATGAGGCACTTCAGGTTGATTTGCGTGTGGATTTTCTGTTGCCCATATTTGACAATTCTGTGTTTTGACATATCCTGTTAGATGGAAGTGGGATTTTTTTGACCAACAAATCTTCCACTGCCAATCATTGTCCAATTCTATGTGAGCAAAAAATTCTAAAGTAAAGGTCTCTTGTGGGCAGTTCAACAGGAATCTATCATGCACATGGGTAATTTTGAATGGATAGCAAAGAAGAATGTTTTGTAGGATTTTATGCACCATGCTCCTAGGTTTGTCCAATGTTCGGGCAAATCTCTGTGCACTACACATTTGCACACCACCACTCGAATCCTCCTGCATTGTAGTCGCCACTTCTTCCAATGACATTGAGTCGATTTGTTTTCTCCATCTACCATGTTGCACATCAAGGAACCTGTCTTTCTGAATTTCTGAATCATTTTCTCCAGACCCATTCATCAGACCAACACCTTTTTTTCAAATCCTTCAGTGTCCAGAACTTCTGCAGAGCGACATGTGCACAGTAATCATTCTTGTAAAACAGCTTTACAACCAGAGTGCAATCCTGCACTGAGACAGTGATGGCAAACAACTCAGATGCAAAATGAGAAAAAGCTATGTACCTGGCAAGATTAAACCAACTTCAACAGGTCGTGCACATGACAAATGTTTTCATTTACATATTCTGACACATACAGATCAATTGATCAATTTTCAAACTATTTATTTTTCTTCTGCCACACATTTCCCCCCTTTTCCAATAATATTTGACATCATTCTGACCAGTGGTGTTATCTTTACAGCTTTTGAAATTTTAACTTCATTTATAATCATCCTGTACTTATTGATGATTAACTGACCAAATTATTGTGTCACACACTGGAAATTATGTGAAATAACATACTGAATAGTGGTGTTACACATACAAATGAGTAAGAAATGAGGGGTAGTATGTTTTCAGGTGCCCACTTTTAACTATCAAATAGGAGTGTCACATTGTTAATACCAAACCTATAAATTGTCTGTATTATTTATCAAAAGTGTGTAAAAAGTATTATAAGTTCTGGTGTAACTTACCGGTTAAAATGCACTTGATGCCTCTATTGCAAAATTTTCAGATATTTCCTGATAGCAACTAAGGTGCCAAGGCTCCCTAAAAAAGTTCACATACTGTATCTCTTTTCAGTTACTGTGATGTGTAGCATGCTTATCAATTAAGTTGACTTTTCCAACATTTCAGAACAACCACCTTACTGAAAATGATATGTTTTGGAGAGGTATTTAATGTGATGTATCAGTTAATCTGAAATACAGTAATATAACTTCAAATATCAGCAAATACAATTTGCTACATATATAAAAACTTGTTGATTTTGTTTTGTTGTTTGGAGGAGCAAATAACATATTCAAAAATGAAACTACAAAGGCAGCAGATGAATTTAAATAGTGTTTAGGGCACTTGATTCATACAAATATCCTTTTAAAGAAAATTCCACAGTAATGTGAACTCCTTCTATGGTTTTGTGTAAACAAAGAGATAAGGGCTATGAATGTATTGTTCTCTAAAATAGACACAACTCATAAATGTAGAAGATATTGATCTCAGTGGTATAGGATGGTATTGGGTGAAATACCAACTCAGACTGGAACAGTAGAACCACATCTTTTGCCAGGGCTTTGATTATTTATTGTAATGCCCTGAAATTAGGAACATCCTACCTAATATCCTTCCCATCCCTCCTAAAGTGGTGTTCGATTTCCATCAATCTTCATAACTTGCAAGTTCATCCCTGTGACATTCCTACACCCCAATCCCTGTGCCAAAAGGATCATATCCCTGGGCCCTGTGAAAGGCTATGCTTATCCTATTCCATCAGAGCATGAGCTACCTGTGAAAGCAATCATGTCGTATCCCTGCTCTGCTGCATGCATTGCACATCTTTTTATGCTGCTATGACTCCCAAGCAACAGTTCACCACAGTGGATGTCCACTGCCAAACTCTAACCAAGAATAAAGTGAACCATCTTGTGGCACAACATTCAGTAGCAAATAACATACTCAATTTCAATTGCTACTTCCCACCCAGTTCATCCGGATATTTCCCTCTTCCACCAGATTTTCTCAACTGCTCACTTAAGAAGTATTCTTACAACTCAACTTTCACTCCTGAAATTGGCCTGACCTCTTCCTCTGTTACCCTTTTGTCTCCACATCCTCCATCCAGCAGTTTCCCCTTCCTCAGTCCTACCACTCAGTCCTATTTCATGTCATGCATGCCACCTTAATTGTGTGCTGCTCAGACATCTGTGCATCATGTGCCTAGCCCCCACACCTGCCACCGTACCTTCCTGTATTGCTATTCAACCTTCTGGCTGCCTTGCCCCTCCCCCTGAGCTGCTAGTCACCTGCATCCAACACCTCTTCCTGACAAAACTAGAACCATATAATCCCAAAGGCAGGTGTGTATGTATGCATGCATGCACACACGCGTGTGTGTGTTTTCATATTCTGTCTTTTTGTGTGTACCTGTCCAAAACTCAACATCTATGCTTTTCAGTGAGTGGTCTCCTTAGTCCCAAGTATAACATTGTTTGCCCTGAACTTTACAGATTAGATTAGTTATTCGTTCCATAGATCCATGTTGAGGGGATCCTCGTGGATGTGGATTTACAAGTCGAATAATAGATAATACTAATAAATTAAATACAGATACATACACTTATAACATAAATACAGATACATAAATTTTTAAGGATTTTTTTCCTGATAATATAATAATACTAATATAGTATGAGTGCATGCATCATTTGGTACAATTTAGAAATTCACTAATGGAGTAGAAGGAGTTGGCCACTAGAAAGTCTTTTAGGTTCCTCTTAAACTGATCTTTATTTGTAGCTAAATTTTTTTATACTTGATGGTAAATTATTGAAAATGTGTGTTCCTGAGTAGTGGACCCCTTTTTGAACTAAAGTAAGTGCTTTTAAGTCCTTGTGTAGATCATTTTTATTTCTAGTATTGTATGTATGAACTGAGCTGTTTGTTGGGAAAAGGGATATATTATTTATGACAAATTTCATTAAGGAATAAATATACTGAGAGGCAGTAGTTAATATACCCAGTTCTTTGAAGAGGCTTCTACAGGACGTCCGTGAATTTACTCCACAAATAATATGTATTACACGTTTTTGGACTCTGTAGACTTTTGGCTGACTTGAAGAGTTACCCCAAAATATTATACCATATGACATTAGGGAATGAAAGTAAGCAAAGTATGCAAGCTTTGTTATTTTTATGTCTCCTATGTCTGATAACACTCGTATTGAAAATACAGATTTGTTGAGTCGTTTCTGCAGTTCTGTGGTGTGCTTCTCCCAACTAAATTTATTATCAAGCTGTAATCCCAGGAATTTAATACTGTCAACCTCTTCTATCTGCTCTTCTTCATACTTAATGTATATGCTGTCAGGAAGCTTCATACTTAATTCATTCTTTATTGCAAGATAATGATACTGCCTTAACATGAGTGGCTATAATGCTGGACTGACATTGAAAAATACTTAAAAGTAATTAATTAAAAACTTAACAATGTTCATTTCTTACCTGTATGTGTGTGTTTTACTACTATTCAGGAAGCTATTTTGTGAGTTTCCACTGTGTGACACCATAATATGGTCAGTCAGTCATCACTAAGTAAATCTTAACAAAAGCATGAAAGTCTCATGCTCCCTTTTTTTCTTATACAGTTGTTGACAACTCACTGTGTCTCTTTATTCTCAAATGCAATGTAATTTATCAGATGTGATTTTGTTCTTCTGAATTTTGATATCGAATGACAAAATATTGCAATTTAACCTATACTGATGGTCTAACATTAATTCTATCCAGGGTCTGAGTGTGTAATATTGTGTTGGGTTAGTTATGGGAGTCTTGCTTTTCTATCCTAACGTTTTCCTTCTTTCCATTTCCCCCAGATCCTTCCCTCCCCCCTTTCCATAATTCTGTTGACATTGAAGGCAGCACCACCAATTTCTCTTTTCTTCTCAATTTCTGGTGTTTCTGTAGCATACATAGGTTGACAGTACACCACATTTTGCAAAGTGGCATGACACTTCGATTTTTGCAATATAACTCGATCCATTTAGGTTTACCCATCCAACCATTGAAACCCACGATTTAAATTAAAGACAGTAACCATCTGAATCAGTGATCATTTGCAATGGAGATTTTTCTTTTGTTAAGAGCATCAACGATACAGATTGATCCATTTACAGTCATGTATACACCTACTAGCTCTGTGATTTAATTAAAAATACTAATTGTTTGAAACATTGATCATTTTCAATGGAAATTGCTGCATGGTGAAAATATAATATTTCACCATATGTTTCATTGGATCATGGCTGCATCACTTGATGCAAATAAACAAATCTATGACTCACACTGCTTTGTCCTGGCATGCTGCACAGTGACTGATGCCAACATCACCACACCAACACACATATGTACCGTACACCACTGACTGTGATCTTGACTCTTACAAAACTCCCCTATACTTAATTGGAAGTTGTAATTGGACACTACCATGCGACATCAATTCCATCACCTGTAAGTGTAGCTGAAAAGGTTGTGTTACCTTTTGCTACTTGCAGATTACTCATTACAATCCACTGCTTTCTATTGGTTCTGTATTTTCATTCCAAAGCTTTGCTATTCTTCTTTTTTACCTGTCACTAATTGGCTTCAACCTTCTAAAGAAATCTTTTACCAACAAAATACAACTTCTTGACGGAGGCTTACAAATCTCTAAGTGGCATCTTGTGTCAAAAGACAACCTCATATGGGAACATTCCTATGATCTCATGGATTTTTAATTGTAAACTTCCATGACATATGCATGTAGTGTGTCCCAGCTATTATGCTGTGAATTAATGTAATAGCTCTAGATGTTTTCAATCATCCAATGGATCTTTGTGTTCATCAGTCTCCTTGTGAATTTAAAGCAGTAGTTCACAGTTTCTTAACCCTTTCAGTCCCACATTATGAATTCAGCTTTGGAAAAATTAAAATTCAGTGTTTTCAGTATTAATACAGTGCACTAAACATCAAAATATGTGTTTTAAAATTTTTGATTGAACTATTGTTTTGTTTTTTTAGTCTTTTATTTCATGCACAATACAGACGTTTGTATTGAGATATTTTATTACTTGGGAGGTTATTTTGATGATAGTTATCAGTGGCAGATCAATAATACTAGAGTACCAAAGACAAGACAATTCACTGCTGAAATAAAATGATATGAACCATACTCACACTCACAGGCAAGTACAGATGGCAACATAACACAACCTCCAGGAGGGACAGATTAATGCCTCAGAAGTGGCTACATGCCATACCAAGAGGCAAAATGTTGTACTAGAAGCTTGTTGTTAATCAAAAACCAAGCTACTTGAAGGATTGATACATAAAATATGGTATTAATCAGCTTTTAATATGTTGTTGAGGAACAACACTGGGAATGAAAGGGATAATGTGCAATAATCGAAGTAGTAGTTTCATTAACTCAGACATAAAATTTGAGTCTTGGTCAGTTATCATTGTAGAGGTGTTTGTGAAGTCTGGCCCTGCAGTTCACTGGTCCTTGCCAATAAATGTTTAGAAGTGGCTTGATTGCATCCTGGTACTCCCCTGATGGTTCTAAGACCTGTTTCACTTAAAATATTGAACATGACTGGGATCAGCAACTCAGAAGATAATTTTCATAAATGTTATTTTATAAAACAAATTGGCTGCTTTCCTGTTTTAACTTTTTCTCTATAAACATTTTAAATTAAATATTAATGCCTTTTATTAAGACCTTTTCGTCAGTTTCAGTGTTTTTTCTTTTTTTTGATTGTTTAGGTTTCCTCCCTGTGATTATCTTCATAATCGTTATTTTCATAGACAATAAAAATATCATCTTTTCTTAAAGTAGTGATTTGGTCAGTAAATCTAAAATTAAAATTTCTACATGTTTGTCCTAATAGCAAGAACTGTACCTTAAGTGACAGATATAACACATATAAATCATTATTTTGTACATGTAGTTCATGTTTTTTGTCTTTATTATATAGTTTTTTTCTCTATATTTACCTGTTGATGAATTTATCACTGTGGGTTAACAAGCAGTTGCAGAGTGCAGCAGTTTTTTGAATTTCCTTTTCCTCCCTCTGTCTCTTCACAGAGTATAGCAGCTGTCTTATGTTGAAATCCTGTCAGTGATGCTGTATTGCTCTTTTAAAATGTTCTACCTCTTGCTGCATAGTGGTTCAACTGCTTGTTTTTATAATTGATTGTACAGTATCTCAACATGTGGGATAATCAATTGAATACAGACAACCAAAGCTGAGTTACTGGATCCTCTAGAAGCTGGAGCCCTCTAACTTGAATAGTTTATAATAGTTTGTCAAGATGTAAGCTCAATTCACTGCAGGCATTCTACAAGTGGTTCTCTATTTTTGCACATAACTTGTACAGTTCTTGATTTAAAATTACATCTTGTGTTGGAGGTTTCAAGGACTTTTCTGTTCACTAGGTCAATTAACATCATAATAGTGTAGATATTAATTAGATTCAAAATGAGCTATTTATGTGTCAAGTTGGCAGAATAATTGGGGAAGGAGGTGAATCATGTTTTTCCAAGGTGCAATTTCAGGAGGGCAAGCGGAGGCTCTTGTGGATACATGCCAAGCATTGCACCCTTCATCTTTCCTTATCCCAAGCTCAGCATCTCAAATGCAGTTCCTTTGGGTTCAGCACTGGATTTTTCTTGAGGGCCAGGACAAGCGTTAGAGCTGACTGCCACAGTCAATCATAACTGAAGACCTCAGGGAGCTTCTTTAATATTACTAAATAGTTATCTGTCACACACAGAGAGAGGAATGGATTATTTTAACTTTGGACTCATTAACATTGAACATTTTTTATCAGACATGAATATTTATATAGGGTTCATTGCTCTGTTGCACTATAGGATGAACCACCACTAGTGCTTTGACTTTTCTGGTAGAGATCTGTTGGCAGGCTAAAAGTGTCTTCTTTGTGTAGGAGTAACAATGTTACTGCAATCTTGCACATCACAGAAAAGCTTGTACTTGGAGAATATTGTCAACATTGTTTTATTTTTGATGAACAGCTTATACTTATCTTAATTTGTGCCTCTTAAGTAATTTTGAATTGTTTACCCACAATTGTGCCAATCACATATATTACAGCTATCTCATCTCCCTTAAAAGTGAGGAAAACAGTGATTTGGAAAGCTGATTTTTCTCCTTGACGATAATTATATCTGACTTGGAGAAGTGTTGGATGAACAAAATTTTCTTCATATAAATGTTTTCATTGACTAAATACAAGATTTTTTAGATACAATTTCTCTTCCAGGTGAATGAATCTGAGAGGGAGAGAACTATAAGTGAACTTGAACATCGACGTACATCCCAAAACTACCATCGTGCAGAGATGCATGTCCAGCAGCTCCAGAAAGAATTGAAAAGAGCTATAGCAAAGTCAAGGTATTTTGAGCATGCTTTCTCAATTCTGTTTTGCATGTAGTTTTGAATGTAATACTTTTACACATATATATACAAAATTCATTTTAGCTGTATTTATAACTTACAGAGTTAGTGTAACTAGTAATTTTGGAAAGTAATTTTAATTAGTGTAACTAGTTCTATAAACTGAATTTGCACTGTTGCTTAATAGTATAACACTCCTTTTATCTCAGGAATTAATTTGATTACCATAGACAGTAAACAAGCATGTGCTAAAGGAAGTACACTAGTTTAATACAGTGCCAATGTCTCTAAAAGTTCTATTAGTTACGGTAAAGTATCTAAAAGCTTTATAGTTTCTTTTATTATAGACATTCAAAGAAATAATGTGCAATACAGTGAATGAGTGGGTGAATGAATGACTTTATTTGATCATCTACATCTACATGGGATACTCTGCAAATCACATTTAAGTGCCTGGCAGAGGGTTCATCCAACCACCTTTATACTATCCATCTCCTATTCCATTATCAAATAGCGTGCCGGAAGAAAGAAACATCTGAATCTCTCTGTTCGAGTTCTGATTTCTCATATTTTATTCTGATGATCATTTCTACCTATGTAGGTGGGAGTCAACAATATATTTTTGCATTCGGAGGAGAATGTTGGTGATTGGAGTTTCATAAGTAGACCACACCGCATTGATAACCACCATTGATGTAATGATTCCCATACCAGATCCTGTATCATTTCTGTGATACTGTCTCCCCTGCATCGTTACAATACAAAATGAGCTGCCCTTCTTTGGACTCTTTAGATGTCCTCTATCAAACCCACCTGATAAGGATTCCACACTGGGCAGCAATATTCCAAATGAAGACGAACAAGCATAGTGTATGCAGTCTCTTTAGTAGTTCTGTTGTATCTTTTAAGTGTTCTGCCAATAAAACATAAAAACTATGACATTATCTATGTGTTCTTTCCAGTTTAAGTCTGATGTAATAGTAATTCCTAGGAATTTAGTGGAGTTTATGGCCTTCACATTCAATTGATTTATCTTGTAAACAAAGCTTAACAGATTTTTTTCGTACTCATGTGGATGACTTCACACTTCTCATTATTTAGAGTCAATTGCCAATTTTTACACCATACTGATATCTTATTTAAATTGTTCTACAGTTGGTTTTGATCTTCAGATCACTTTACTAGATGATAAATGACGGCGTCATCTGCAAACAACCTAAGAGAGCTGCTTAGATTTTCTCCTAAATCGTTTATGTAGATAAGGAAAAGCAGAGGACAAATAACAATACTCTATGGAACTCCAGATATCACCTCTGTTTTAGTCTAGTATTTTAACGTTCACATTTGATGCTATAATATCAGTGAAACAAAATATTCCACTATTATTAGTCACAATATTAATTTCAGTGCTTCTTAGTCCACCTTGTACATAAGAGAGCCATATTTTTAATGAAATACAGCATTTGTTAACAGCAGAATTCAATTGTTATTTAAATTGATTTAAAAAAATTTCTGATGTGAATAAAAATCTTTTGTTAGGCATAATTTTATGCTTGCTTTGAAAAACACATAGAACTGCTAACTGATACAGATGATCAAGTATGATTATGCTGCCTGCCACATACAACACACAAATACTATGAAAAATGACATACAAGATTACTGTCAAAATATTGAGCCTTAAAACTTAAGATCTGAATCTTGGTTAAATCATGGAATATTTTGGCCTGTTTCTACCCTAGCCTTCACCTTTTAATGATGTGAAGATTCAACAGGAAGGATGTGTGATTTGGATTTCATGTTCAATAATAAGGTTCCATTTACCCAGCATAGTTATTGAGGTATGTTATGGATGTGCTTGGCACTGAAGTGGCATCCAAGAAAAAACAATCTCACAACATATTTTGAATTATGTTACTGATTAGTTCTGTATGTACAACTTTTGTAACATATCATCCGTGTGATACACAACATAACTAATACTATATCCTTCTGTCTTTATCCCAAAGGCAGCTAATTATATCTACATAAATATTCTGCCAGCAACCATACAGTATATAGCGGAGGGTACACCATACCAAAATTGCTTGTTTCCTCTCAGGTTCAACTTCCAAATAGAGTAAAGGAAAGAGAACTGTTTTATGTTCTCATATGGGCCTTAATTTCTCTTATTTTAACTTGGTTATTCCCTCTCGAAATGTATCATTCTGCATCAGCTTCAAATGCTTCAATAGTATTTCTCAAATACAATGTCACCTTATATCCAGGGATTTCCATTTGAGTCCACAAAGTATGTCTGTAAAACTCCTGTGTTTATTGAACCTCCTGGTAACAAATCTAGCAGCTTACCTCTTAATTGCTCCTATGTCTTCCTTTAATTCGACCTGGTGGCTATCCCAAAAAATCTATCAGTACTCAAGAATAAATCACAGTAGCCTTCTATATGCATTCTTCTTTACAGCTGAACCACATCAACCCAAAATTCTCACAGTAAACTGAAACTGACCATCTGCCTTTTCCAAAACTGCCCTTATATGCTCATACCATTTAATATCATTTGGCAGTGTTATGCTTAGATATTTAATACATATGACTGTGCAAAGCAGCATATTAATATTGTTATATTGAAAAATTATGAGATTGTTTTTCCTACTCATATGCATTAGCTCACACACACACATACAGAGCTCTACTCACCCTGCCCATCATATGATGTATATAGACAGTAAACAATAGCAGTCTTATCATACTTCCTGGGGACACTGCTAACGATACCCTTTTCTATGCTGACCACTCACCATTGAGGAAACTGTACTGAGTTCTGTTACTTAAAAATCTTTGAGCCTCTCACATATGTATGAACATGTCCCTTATATTCATACCTTTACTAGAAGTCTGCAGTGCAGCACCATGTCAAACACCTTTCAGAAATCAAGCAATATGGAATCAGCCTGTAACACTTCATCCCAGAATCTCAAGATATCAAGAGAGAAAAGGGCAAACTGTTTCACACAAGTCAGGTTTTCTAAAGCCATGTTGATGCATGGAAAGAAACTTTACTGTTTCTCAAGGAAATTGATTATATTCAAATTGATAATAAGTTCAAGAATTCTGCACAGTCTGACATTAAGGTCATTGCTTTCTAATATTATGGGTCCATTGTTTTACCCTCCTCTTTTACAGGAATCGAAATGAAAGCTAAGTAAGGGGCAATGTCATAGAATACTCATTATAAAGTGTAAATGGGATTTCATTTGGAGGTGGTGACTTTTTTGTTCTAACTCTTTCTGTACCTTCTCTACACAAAGGATGCATATTACTATACCACTGCTTCTATAAACCTCCAACTTGAATAATTTTTCAAACATGAAATTTAAAATCAACTTTCCTTTAGATATTTTCTGTTGCCAACACCAGATTCATCAAGGAGTGACTGGATACAAGTCCTCAAACCACTTATTGATTTTACATAGAATCAATTTTTTTTGGGGTTATCAGCAAAATCTTTTGTTAAAGTATGATAGTGGTAGTAGTTGACCTTTTAACAGACATGAGGATTATGTATTAATTTTAGCCTATCTTCATTTGTTTGTTCTTTTTAGAGCCAATAGTGCAATCACCTTTGACATCTCAGTCTTTTTTAAATTTCATTATTAAACCACTATATATCTTTTCCACCCTTAGTACTTAGCACATACTTTTCTAGAGCATGACTTACAATCGATTTGAACTTTGCCTACATCTACATATATACACTGCAATCCATCGTAAGGTGCATGGTGGAGGGTACACTCTACTAGGCATTTCCTTTCCTATTCCACTCCCAAATAGAACGAGGGAAAAAAGAATGTCTATATGCCTCTGTACATGACCTAATTTCTCTTATCTTGTTTTTGTGATCTTTACATGAAATGTAAGTAGGCGGCAGGAGGATCTTTCTACAGTCAGCTTCAAATTCCTGCCCTCTAAATTTCCTCAACAGAATTTCTCATAAAGAATGTTGTCTTTCCTCCAGTGATTCCCATTTGAATTCCCAGAGCATTTCTGTGACACTCGTGCATTGGTCAAACCTACTAGTAGTGAACATAGGTGCTTGCCTCTGAACTGCTTCCATGTCTTCGTATAAACTTATCTGCTGCGGGTCCCAAACACTTGAACAATACTGAAGGCATGGTCATACTAGCATTATATACTCGGTCTCCTTCACAGGTGACGTACCTCTTTCCAAAATTCTCCCAATAAACCAGTCGGTTGTCCGCCTTACACACAACTGTCCTTACAACTAACTTTATTTCTCCTAAAGTGATTATATGCTTCCAGATAACTTCACTGTCGCAAATAGTTCCAATCTCAGTAGCAATAATATTTTTGTCAATTGCATTGAATGCACCCTGAATGCAATCTGATCAACTCTTGGAACAATGTTGTAAGTTGTGAGCTCTGTTTGCACTCTGTGCTTGTGGCCAGCAGCTTTTACTAATTTTGCCAGCCATCTTTATGAACTAAGGATGGCCTCAGAGCCCAAGTAGAAGGCATCATTGGTGTCAACATGAGCTGCAGCTTGTAGATGACTGCACTATGTGTTTGATAGCTGCAGGCAAGGCCACCCTCCACATCTCAGATGAGGCCCCACCAGCAAGAATTATTTGTACCCATGACACTATTTCCATAAGGGGCTTCATAACATGTCTCACAGTGGAACTCCCCATAATTAACAACACTCTTCCTATACCTTTATGCCTGCTGAAGGAGTGGTCACCTGTCTGGTCACATGGTGAACAGGTGAGAACAGGTGACCAGCCTCCACATTGACCTACCTCAAGCAAAGTGATTACATTAGGACCAACATCTCACTGTGCGGTGAAAGTGCTTCCACCACATTGGGGACATGGGAATGTGCTTTGATAGCAGAGCCCGTGGGTGAAACAAGCATCACCTGAGGTGTCTCACATGATGCACTATATTCGCCATTATCACAACACCCTGAGGCAGCCAGAAGATGGCTGACCATACCTTCAGTTGTTCTGGAACCATGATCAAATATTCCTGTGCCCACATGTAGCATGCACACACCCTATCCGTTCTACCACTATCATTTTGAAAATTATGCTGTTTAACAAAATATAAAGCTAAATATGCAAATTACTGCTGCATTGGCCCTTAAAAATGACAGCTGACAAAAGCTGAGGGGGTGATTAAGGCTCTGAAACAAACAACAAATGACTACTAACTACACAAATTTAAACATTAAAATTACTAGTGCTACTACCTCTCTCAAGTAGAAAAGTGTGTAAGGTTTTTAAGAATTACACTACTCAAGAACAGGCAAAGAATTTCAGTATGAAATTATGAAAAGAAATATGAAGCTAAATATATGAAATGCTACTGCACTTGTGGCAGCCCCATTGAGCTGTATTCAAAGCTCATCATATATGGCAACTTTGTAATGATTTGTGGGATTTTTAAGTGGACTAAACATCATAGTCATTAGTCACACTTTTTAATGAGATGTGAATTTTTATATAATACTTTGTGAAGTCTTCAGTGTTCATATTGGAGCGCCCAGTGCACCCCTCAGCACTTTTTTGTGGTGGTTAGAACCTTCTTGTTCTCATAGGAACGGATATAATGGGCAGCAAGGAGTTTTCTTCAGCTAATATGTAGGCTGCCCTTCATGAGAAGAGTTTTGTGCAGATAGTACTGACTTGCTTTGGAAGGGCTACATATGAGGATGGACCCATTTGAACAGAAAGAGGGGATTGTGAGATAGGGGAGTGAATGAGGAAGACAGAAAAGCAGAGATGAGCAAATGGACAAACAGAGAGGAAGAATGAGATGGACAGAAGAAGAAGGGGAGGATGACATACACATACTTGCCAACTCTCCTGATTTAGGTGGGAGTCTCATGATTTTTCTCTTTTTCTCCCACCTCCTGATTTTGCCATTATTTCTCCTGATCTTTAGCTTTTATCCTGGAACCCAATATTCATGTTTTGGCTGTTGGTCAAAAGTCATGTGCTTATTTATCACTTTCATCTAAATACGTATCGAAATTCATAAAAACTAAGAGTTGTGCATGACTTGTATATCAGTCAATTATGTTCTTTCCTGCGTATTTGCAAATACACATGTAGTGTTGCGGTGTAGATCTCTTTTTGAATGTGATGTTTTATCACTGTATGTAAGTGAAATCGCTTCAGTAGTGTTTTCATTGGTGGAAACATGTTGAGTGGATGATGATGCAAACTGCAAAAAAGCAACTTTTGTGTAAACAGTTATTTTACATGATTATGGGATTTCGATTCAGTAGTGTGTGTTTCAGTATGGCAAAAAAATATACTTGTTTTTTAAGCATTTTTCAGAACATGATTCTTATTTTGTACTCTTTGTCAATCTGATATTTCCACATCACATGGTGGAAAAAGCGATGCACTGGAATACATGCAGACAAAGATACACAGAGAAAATGAAAAGTGTGTAACAATAAAAAACTGCTGATAACAGCGAAAATGATTGTGTGATATGTGCAGTGCTTATTTGCATTGTTTATTTTAGAGTACAATTTAACAATTAAACGCAATGACCATGTGGGTCACAGTTCCGTAAAATGTTCCCAGGTAGCAGTATATCACAAAAATACTGCTGTGAACATTTTTGTTTTAATAAAAAATAAATCACCTTACCTGGGCTGGCTATAAATAAGCATGCAAGTGTTTTTGTAGCTATTATATAGTGTTGTAAGATGATAGGAAATGGCTAAAATCAGTTAAAGGCTTATACTGAAGTGCCTCATAGTTTTTCTTAGAATATATCTCTTGGTTTTTGAAGAATCTTCTGATTTTTTTTTAAACTGGATCTCGTGATTTTTACATTTTGAAGATTGGCAGGTATGCATACACTTAAATATTGGGGAGGGGAGATGGATAGAAAGAGAAGGGAAATGGAAGGAAGGAAGATTAGGGATTAATGCCCCATCAACAGTGTGGTCATTAAGGTGGAGTTTGGATTGTTGGATTGTTTGGGTAAGGCTGGAGAAGGAAATGAGCTGTGGCCTATCAGAGGAACTATTCTGGTATTAGCCTGGACTGAGTTAGGTAAATCACAGAAAATCTAAATATGGATGGCCAGATGTGCATTTGAACCAGTGTCCTCTTGAATGTGAGTCCTTTGTGTTACAACTGTACCATCTTGCTCAATAGTGAGAGAGGGAATTAGGGGACAGACAGAAAAAGTATGGAAGAACAGCAGGTACATTGTGGGGAGGGGGCAGAGAAGGACCTAGAGAGCAGGAGCAGATTAGATGGACAAAGAGAGGTGTGAGGAGGTGATGGTTAGAGAGATGGATGAGGAGTGGATGGACAGAGGGAGTAGAGGAGGAGATTGAAAGAGAGGCAGGAGAGGTGAACAGAATGAGAGAGGAGTGGAGAGGTAAGAAGATATGGCTGATGAGAGGGGGTGGAGGAGGTGGACACAAAGAGTGAAGGGGAGGGGAGATGGAGAAACAAAGAGACTGTGCAGGAGGAAACCAACAGATAGAGGTGGGGCAGAGAGATGAGTGGGGAGGGGGATGGAGAGGGGGAGAGGAGGAAGAGGTGGACACAGAAGGGGGAGGAGGAGACATTTTCACCACATGTGTGGAACATGTATGTGAGTGAAGCTGCAGTGAAAAGTCTAGCAGTAAAATAAAAATTGCAGTGACTTCCTTTTTCTATTATTTCTGTACCAAGACTGATTGCAAACTACATACTCTCCTGGCCGTCCCAAATGAAACACCAAGAAGGACTGGAGATTTCACAGTAAATTTTATTTGCAGAATAACATGTTGTACAAAGATCATATGATTGAAAATACAGCTCCATGTGAAGTGAGGAAGGAGGTGAATCAGTATTGAGTGTTGTCACAATTGCTTGCTGTAGCTGCAACTACATGCTTGTGCATTGAATCAAAGGGTCTGTGGATGTATTGTTGGGATATAACAGTTAATGCTACTCTACATATTGCCAAAGTTGTTCTGGTGTAGTAGCAGCTGATGTTTCAGGGTCAGTCAGTCTGTAATCATCAACCAGACTATTTCAGTAGATGAGAGATCAGAAGAATAGGGAGGCCAAGGCAGCAGTGCAATCCAGTGGAAGACAAAGTAGTTTTAAACATTGTGTGCTACAGATGGTCACACATTATCCTGTTGTATTTTGGCTGTTGGTGTGGGAGGACAACACTTCAGAGATGTAACACAAGCTGGTTAGTGTATCAGCAGTGTGTAGTGGGGATGCAGGGTTGGTAGTGCAATCCATCACTATCTTGAAACCATAGCACTAGTTTAGGACCAGTACAGTGATGCATAAAGCAAAAGTTCATCAGTCTCTCACTCTAGTGTTGCCAGACTCTGACCCTGGTAAGCTGCACAAACAGTTGAGATTTATCATTAAAACAATGTCATTCCAGTTGGTTGTCCATGTACATTGTTCATCACACCATTGATGGCTCAAATGAATGTGACTTTGACTCAATGATAAACGCTGCAATGGACACCTTACAGTTAGTCCACTGTGCTGAAAATGACACCATATGGTACACATGGACACAGTTTGTTATGCAACAAATAAATAAATTAATTAATTAAGAAATTGTTGTGATATGGATTATGATGTGGCAGAGTGGCCCGTGCACACAATATAGCTGTCGTCACATGTAGTGGTGGAACAAGATAGGTGCAAACTGTCCCCTATTGCATGCAGCAATGACAGATCTTCATTACAATTGTTTGGTTATGTCCAACATGATCTCTGAATTCTCTGATGGATAATCTACAGTTCCTGTAAGCATCTGTTGTTTCTTGGTCAAACTCCAAAATGTGCTCCTGAGATGCTCACTAACTTCTATTAGGTATACTGAAACTGCTTATGCAAAAAAACTGCACAAAAGGACATGTCCCTCTTTACCTGAGTGGTGCTACTGGCACCCATGCTGTACACGTGATGAAATGCTAATCATGTGCATCTCTCATCGCTGTAAACACATGCTGCAAATTTTGCCTGATTTGGATGCTTCCTTCAGGGTGTTGCATTTTGGTTGACTAGCAGTGTCTCTAGAACACTGCATAACTCTTACACTTCAGACAATGAAAGGGATGACCATTACGATGTGCCATATTGTTAAGGCAGGTGTGCCTCTCCTAAGGATTGTCAAGTACAAGTACTCTCTTGTTATTGTAGCACAAAGAAGAAAAAATATAGATGTCAGCAGCTTTCAGTGTTTTAGTCGGAAATGAAATATATCTTGTATTACTTGCTTTCTCTGTGTTTGTGCTCACCTGTTTTGGCATTTAAACATCATGTTTCATTTTTGTCATGGCCTTACAGGATGAAGAAAAAGAGTTTCTACTGAACAATACTGGTTCAGACCTTGACATAGAAATCCCTAATTTTAACAGTAGTGTTTGATTTTTTTCACTGTGAAAATAACACAGTTTCATACATAATATACAATCTTTCTCTCTGGAGAAAATATTTGTTTGTCTACAGAACTTTTCAGGGAAAAGAACTATCTTTCAAATAAAAAATAGTGATTTATTTACTATAATCTACCACATTTATAATGACCATGAAAAAGCTCAGTACCAGCTGGTTGAATGACAACTATTGTGACCAGTCCACAAAGTGCTAATGTTACAGGACTATTCACTGAACTTTATTGTCAGAGACTGTATGTACAGGATATTTCAGAATTCTTATTACCCAGTTGTAAGTGCTCTAGAGGGGACACATGGCCAATATTTGATGATAAACCCATGTCCAGAAATGCACTGTTTAGAATATAAATGACTGAAAGAATGTCAGAAGGTACACTGTTAATGCATCTATCAACTTGTACTTGTGTGAACTACAACATATGTTTGATATGATGACCTTGAGTTTCACAAATTCTGCCTGTGAACAGTGTTCTGATAGTATTTGTTCACAAAGAAAATAATGTAGGCTCCTTAGTTGTGATTGAACAGTAGTCAGTAAAAGTTGTTTGGCTTTGGTCTGCTCGTGTGTTTTGTGTCCAGGTACTACATCAGTAGTCCAATACAAACTTTTGTTGTAGCTATTGTAAAGTAATGGTTGTGCCATGTTCTTTTTATTGTTATAATGTAAGTTCTACTAGTAACTATTATAAAGTTTGAATTGTCAGTGAGAACAGAATTGGGAACAACAAGCAATTTAATGCTGCTTGAAGCCTTTGAGTGTAAATTGATGCTGGTATGGAAATACAGATGTAGTGGTACCAATGTGTGATGTAAGTGCAGCTTATTCTGTCTTCACCACCTCTTATCCCTTAACAATCAATGTGCTGGGAGTTCATGGACAGAGCTTGTTTCCTCTGCACCATGAACCCCAATCAGTCCACTGATTCCCATCTAAACTGCCTATGGCTGTGTAATATGAATTCTGAGTCACCCATATTCTGGAATTGGGCACAGTGTTATAAAGTATTGTGCCAGGGTGGATTATGTGCTAGGAACAAGTAAGAGGGAAATGGAAGGGAGGTTCGACAAGAAGGGAAATTGGTAACTGGGGAGTTAAAAGCAGCAAGGTGACAAGGACAGAAATGTGAGTTTAACCTGGTGCAGTTGGGAGTTGTGAAGTGGTAGAACAGAGAAAGAGGAAGACTGATGACAGAAAAGAGTGTGTGTTGATTAATAGATAGAGGGATCAAACTGGAGTGAAGTTGGTAGGAGTAGGGGTTGTAACAGACCCAGTTCTAAGAGGGAGTGGGATGAGGGGGGTCAAACGGTACCACCAACCAGAGAGGCATGTCTTAGGGGGTGGAAATTTTTTTAATTTTAACATGGTTCCAAAAGATGAAGTAACAAGACCATTAAATCAGATTATTTACCATATCATAAGGCTGTGAACAAACTGTGACAAATGTTTCTAGACATGCCGGTAGCGTGCAATGAAATGTGTAACATCTTTATTTAAAATGTATGCATTGATAATGAATAGTTATTAGCTGAAATCTAGATTTGATTTGATAAAGATTAATAATCTCAAGACAACAGATTGCTGCCAATACCCAATGTTAAAGACTATTAAAGTCTTGCAGAAATGAAGAAGTTTGAGATATAAGAAATACAAATCATTCATAAAATTAATTATCTTACTGGAAACTGTCCCCTTGTGCGTGTCTTTCAAAATAGCAAAGCTTGCTAGTGGCATTGTTGCCAACAAAGTTTGTGCTGTATGTCTACTGTACACTTGAAAAATACCTATGTCGGCTTGATATGTGATATGTTAAAGTAAGACATCATGGATCAATGACATTGTGGAAAAGGTTGGCTGTGTCTGAAAGTTCAGGGAAGGAAGGGGCCTCACTTGAAAACTTCATATGGGACAGCAAAATCTGTGGTGTATGCCCTGAGTTGGAAGGCACAAAAATAGAGGTGGAGGTGACTGTGGAATAATGGCTAATGGAGGTAGAGGCAAGGAGGATTGGTGTATTGAATGATGCAAAGAAGGAGCAGCTCTTATCTACATAGTTCAGACATGCTGATATTGGGGAACCAGAATTTAAGTGACATTAGTATGAAATCACCATTGAAGCTGAGGAAGTTGTATGCAGCAGCATGATCGTTCACAGGTCGATAAACTTTGATTTTACTCACAGTTTAGCAGAGACCATACATTTAAATAGCCATGTCTTCTTTAAAAGCTGTGCAAGAGAATGCTTAACAGGTGACAGAAGGTAGATTGAAGTTTAATGTCCCACCATTGATGAGATGTTTAGAGATGGAGTACAATTTGCTTACAGCAGTGACAGCACATGAGGAACTCACAGCTCCTGATCCACTCCACATCTTCTCAGAGAGACATTCTGAAGATGGCCCAACATTGGGTTAAAACTAGTTGATAATAAAAAGTCAATTTTGCATTATAGACTGTTTTTATATAAAAAAAATATCATAAAGATGCTGTTTTCCCAAAGTAAACAAAAATGTTCCCAAAAATATGTATGAATAAACAGTTAATTCTTCTTCCAAGCTTTCAGATTTTGAAGCTGTAAACATTGAAGAATATAACTAATGGCCTCCATAGCCCTGACAATGTCTCTGTTAGTAGATGACAAAATTAAACTACTAGACTGTAATTTATTAGTGTTCTATTCTCTCTCACGAAAGTTTGCACTTTCCTACTTCATGTAACACTTTTGTGGCTAATGGAATACTTTTTGATTAGTTCAACTCTATATGATACAGATAAACTGGTTTAAAATCCCTTATGATCCTTAATGGTTTTGAGGTAGAGATATCTGGCAAAGACTATATTTAAACTCTCATATATGACTATTAAAAATAAATAGTGATACACTATGTATGAAGAGTGGCAATGTTGCTACATCTGTTTTGTATTTGTGCAGTACAACATGGAAAAAGATGATAGACACTGAGATTAAAGAAAAATTTGCTGAAATTGGACCTCAATTTATTTTATTTGGCATATTCTGTCTTGGTTGATGTGTAGAAATATCCAAAACTCGAAGAACAAATGTATGTAGATGCTCCAAGTGAATACAAATACAGTAATAGAATGAGAATTCTACAGTAGAGAACCAGAATTCCCGAATGAATGGAAGCAAGCTATTGCACATAATAGGTTATTAAATGTTTTTAATTATCTTCTCTCTACATTTGAGATTACTGGTATGCAGCAAAAATAATGTAGGTTCTTCTGGTAATACTAGAAATTGATATTTGATAGGTTCTAGATCAGAATTATTGAAAAATATCAGAAATTATGTATCTGGCAATTAGTTCTCACTTATGTTCACTTTATTTGGATGTTTTGAGGGTGTTTTGTATGCATGATTATATAATAAAGAGTTTAAAGTATGTTGAGTAGTACCAAAAACTTTAACTTACATGCCACAATAAATGGGTGAATAAAAAGTATGCCTTTATTACTTTCCAAATAATTTGCAATGCCAGTTTTATAACTTGTGCAATGCATATGACAAACTTCTGTTTTGTAAGAATGATCTTGTATTTTTGTTAGTGACATAATTACATCATGTAGTAATTTCATCAGTTTGAACATAATATGCTGTATAAATACTAGTCTTTTTTCTTTTGGCTTTCAGATACCTTAGAAAGACAGTAACTGTAGTTTTTCAAGAATATAATCTATGTGGTAAAATAATTGTTTCCTAGTCAGATTTATTCTGGATCATCTCTTCTAAAACATATTTTAAATGTCACCAAACATTTGTTGACAATATTTATTATCATACACTACACAGTTTTTATGGATGTTAGAACTATTAATGCATGGAAACATCATGTTCCAAACTTCATCTGAAATCTGATATGTTAGCCATTTTCATTGTAACAGTTCTCTATACTGTTATTGTATTTTACATTAGAGCCCCTTTCACAAAGAGTGTTATAAATTGTTTAAGTTACTGTCCATCAGAATCAAGTGCTTTTGAATCCACAGTTTAATGCATTTGTATAATTCTTCATGCAAACACTCAGTTACACAATTTGATAATGATAGGAAAGCAAAACAGAAATGTAGATTATTAGCTTTTATTTAACAGCATAAATGTAATAGAACAAAATACATTGTTCTCAATGGCGAGTGTTCATCACAGACGAGTGTATTGTCAGGTGTGTCCTAGGGGAGTGTGATAGGACTGCTATTATTTTCTATCTATTTAAATGATCTGATGGACAGAGTAACTTGTAATTTGCAGCTGTTTGCTGATGATGCTGTAGTGTATGGGAGGGTGTTGTATTTAATTGACTGTAATAGCCTATATGATGACTTAGACAAAATTTCTAGTTGGTGTGAAGAATGGCAGCTAGCTCTACATGTAGAAAAATGTAAGGTGATTCACATGAGTAGGATAAACGATCCCATAATGTTCGAAAACAGCATTAGTAGTGAGCTTCTTGATGCAGTCGCATCGTTCAAATATCTAGGCATAACATTGCAGAGCAATATGAAATGGAACGAACATGTAAGGACAGTTGTGTGTAAGGCAGACAGCTGACTTCAGGTTATTGGGAGAATTTTGGGGAGATGTACTTTATCTGTAAAGGAGACTGAGTATATAATGCTTGTAAGACCATGTCTTCAGTATTGCTCAAGTGTTTGGGACCCGCAACAGATTAGTTTAAAGGAAGACATGGAAGCAGTTCAGAGGCGAGCAACTAGGTTCGTTATTGGTACGTTTGGCCAATGTGCGAGTGTCACAGAAATGCTTCAGGAACTCAAATCGGAATCACTGGAGGAAAGATGATGTTCTTTTTAGAAATTCTGTTGAGGGAATTTAAAGAGCCGGAATTTGAAGCTGACTGTAGAACAATCTTCCTGCCGCCTACTTAAGTTTCACGTAAAGGTCACAAAGAGAAGCTAAGAGAAATTAAGGCTCATTCAGAGGCATATAGACATCCCTTTTCCCCCCTCATTCTATTTGGGAGTGGAATAGGAAAGGAAATGCATAGTAGTGGTACAGTGTACCCTCCACCATGCACCTTACAGTGGATTGTGGAGTATATATGTAGGTGTAGATGTTTACCAAATTACATTAAGCAAAATATTGTGCACCTTGAAAAATACAAATAATTTACATCAAACAACAAAGATTTTTTAAAAACAAAAGTTTTGGTACGTCGCATTTGCAGCTCTTAAATGTTGTAGGAAAGACATTTTTATATTGCACCAAAGCTGCTTTTATTTTAAATGCTGTTTAGTTACTTGTACATACAATGTAACATTGCCATATTCATGTATCTTCCTCTAAAACAAACTTTGTTCTCTATAATAGGTAGCTTAAGAAAATGGGCAAAGGCTGAAACTAGTCAGCATTTAAAATAAAAACAGCTTTTGTGCAATATAAAAATGTCTTTCCTTCAAAAGATTTGTTTGATACGAAAAATGGAGGGCCTAAGTGAAAAGAAAATTTAAGATGTAACAAAGCAGTTACTAATATGATTACTGAACCAAAAAAGAGATTTGGAACTCTGTGATATGACATGACATGATAATAAAAGCAAGTGAAAATAATGAAGAGTATGAAAGTAGCAAAATAGAAATATGTGTTGGAATGATATCACATTAGGCAGAAGATAATGTTAAAATATTTGTATATTTCATTTTTAAATTGCCATAGCTATGTTTGAAAATTATCAGAACCAAAAGCACTTCAGAAATCACTGAGGACGAAAATGTTATATGTAGAAAAGCTTGGTAATGTCAGAGATAAAACTAAGCTCTTTTCTGTAGGTCTCAAAAGGCCTAACATGTATTGACTGGCAGCAGCATCATCCTGCACCTGAAGGCATTAACGGATTTGGTATGGAGGAGAATGTGTCCAGTGCCCCACACTCCCAGACATTTTATAGGTTTCTTGACCAGAGACACTATTTCTCAGTCAAGTAGCTCCTCAGTTTGCCTAAAAAGGGCTGAGTGCACCCTGCTTGCCAGTAGTGCTTGGCAGACACTGATGGTAAGCCATCCAAGTTCTAGGCAAGGTCTAGCTTAACTTCAGTGATCCAGATATTAATTATTTTGGACTTGAAGCTCTTCCATTTGAAACAAAATCTTGGGTCTGAGGTCCACCTGATATGCAAAACACTGTTCTTCTGGTTACCAAAACATGTTTTGGCCCCTCTAAGTCATCAGCATTGTGTTTATTTTAATAGATTACAGCTTGGTTTCACATTCTGAGGTCATGTAGGACCATGTTTTTGTGAGACACACACAAACGAAATGCATATTCTGCACACTTTTACTGTCACAGTTAACTTTACCCTTCAGAAAAAAAACAGACTGTGTAGCTTTTGTTATTGTCCTAAATACTAGTATGGAGGACATACCCAAGATGACTAGTGGGAACTGGTGTATCCACCAGTGTATCCAATGTATCATAAATATGTTAGACCCAGATTTTTACAAAATTTCAAACAGTGCTCAAAGATGACAGATTAAATAAATTAATGGTTGCATTCTGTAAGTAGTAGTTCATTTCAGGTGAAATTTAAGTAAATAGTCCCTGTGATTTACTTTAGATAAAGGTTATATTCAATAACCAAATTAATAAATGATTGAAGATAAGGAGAGGTGTTGAATTAAAATTTGTGCTGTGACTGGGCGGTTTGCTGTTTATAATGTACATAAGACTTAAAAGAAAAGTGAGGTACTAACTTGTATTAAGCATGGTGATGCTGGAATTGTCTCCCCTCATTGGTCATGTATTTCTGACATCTACTCAAGAAATTGTTGCTCACCCACTGAAGTTCCCTCTGAGGGATGTCAACAATTTCTTGGAGAGTGTTAGTTTTAAGTTCAACTAAAGTGTATGGATTTGATTTGTATACTTTCTCTGTCAGTGCTCAACAGAAATAAAAGTCATCGGGTAGTAAATCAGGGGATCCCTGCCTTAGAAGATGTCTTGAATTTTGTTCAATAATAACTTGGCTGCATATGCCATCACAGAATCCTGCCGAAAAGTTCTGAAAGCACATTCTCTCTCAGTTAATTGGCCAAAAAAGGATGCATAATGTTTTACACATACCTCTTTTGTTAATATTGTTCCCTGGAATAAAGATCCTATTATTTTCCCCACTAACAGTGACCCCACACTCTTATTTTTTAATTATGGAGAGGTTCTTCATGTTTTAAGTTAGGCTTTTCAGAATGCCAGTAATGGTTATTTTGAGAGAGTTAATGTACCACTTAGGTGGAACCATGATTCGCCTGAAAAGAAAATTAGATATAAATAAATTCACATTCACAGAATTTATAACATTAACTGCAAATGGGTAAAACTGAAAATGTGTACCCAGCCGGGATTTGAACCCAGGAGTCCTGTTTACTAGGCAGTTGTGCTGACCCCTACAGCACTGGGGACACAGTGATCACCACAACAGCATGGACTACTCTAGCACACTACCCATCAGATACAAATTCTCAGCTTTTCCCTGCTCCCTATTACTCGAACCTGCAAATTTTCAACCTGATACCCATACAAGCAAAGGCCTATGAGTGTCCCTGCACTGAAGAAAGGATCATTGCCCACCATCAGCTGCAATTAACTGTGAATGAGTAAAGTTCAAAATTCTGTGAATGTGAATTGATAATAACTGCAGGTTCAAAAATGATGTCTGTTCTATCAGACACATCTGGAAATGTCTGAAATAACAGACAATATATGGATCAATTTCTCCATCATGCACATATTTTAAAATAAATTCACAAAATTGGAGCCTTTTTGTAGGATCACTTGGTTTTGAGTTCTTGCACAGCAATTATTTTATAGGGCTGTAACTTCAATAACTTTGTAGCCATTTGGACAGATCCATACAAAATTTCCATTTGCTGTGAAAGACATCATACTTATTTTCTGGGAGGCCTTTTGAGAGCATGACCAACATTATCCAAAGTTTCCTCTGGAGTACTATACATGGTTGTTTATGTTTCCTGGCAACACTTCTAATTTCATGAATTTTATTGACCAGGTGATGCATTTTAACCAGTTGTGAATCTGAACATCGAGAAACTCCTCTTGAAAAAGTCTCCTTACTGATCATTCTGATTCTGTATGCACATATAAATGAAAACTCTTTGGGGCACACAATACTTGGATTTCACCATTTTACCTGAAACACTTCACGCTTTACTGAATATAATGAACTGTTGCCAGACAAACTAGTGCTGCCTGCTCTAAATTTGTTTACTCACAAAGACTTCACTGGGGAGGGGAAATCTCCATCCCATGGAAGGGGGAAAAAAGAACAATAAAACCCCTGCTATCAGTTACCCTCAGTGACAGCCACGACAGCAGGCATTGCCATCCAGCAGTGCACTGTGAAGGCATTTGGATTAACATTTTATCACCCAGTGTAATGAAGGTAATTTGCAACTCACTGCAAAGTGCAAAGACATTCATTGAGACATGACACACACACACACACACACACACACACACACACACACACACACACACAAAGGACATATATACGTAAGTTAGCTTGTGCCTGTAGTCTTTTTCAGAAAGAGACATATACTCAAAATCACAGTCACTTCATAGACACACAACCATCAGCTCTAGCTTCTGCATTCTGAGTAATGCTCTGTGGTGAGGGCTTTTGGTGAGGGGAAGAGCAAGGAGGGGAGGTTGCAAGGTGGTAATGGGGATGGTTACAATAGGGCCTAATAGCTCATGTGTACTGATGGGTGGAAAATGAAGTGATGCAGCTTAGGAGTGCAGTGGAGTGGAAAGGGATTTTTTTTTTTTTTTTTGGGGGGGGGGGGGAGATCAGAAACTGCTAGATGTGGGGTAAAAGGTTACTGTAGATTGAGGCCTGGACAATTCCATGATTAGAGAATGTACTGTAAGGTTAACTCCCAACTGTCCAGTTCAGAAAAGCTGGTAGTGGGGAGGATCCAGATGGCCTGCTAAGGTTGTGAAGCAGCAGTTGAAATCAAGCATATGCTCAGCTGCATGTTGTACACCAAGGGGTTTATCTTGTTTATGGCTACAATTTAGCAATGGCCATTCATTCTAATGGACAGCTGGTTAGTATTCATACAAATAGTTGTGCAGTGATTGCAGCACAGTTGGTAAATCATATGGCTCCTTTCATAGGTGACCTGGTCTTTGATGGTGTAGGCTAAGCCTGTGGTGGGACTGGAATAGGTAGTGCTGGGCAGGTGGACTGGGCTGATCTTATAGTGGGGTCTTTACAGGGATATGATCCTTGTGACAGGAGGCTAGGGTTAGGGGTGAAAAAGGAATGTAGTAGAGCATCTAGGGCCCCCAGACACAGGGCTCATATCCCTGTGAAAGACCCTGTTGCAAGACCTACCCAATCCACCAACTCAGACTGAGCACCATCCAGAGTCTGAGAGACCCCCTTTTGGCCCATACTGTTGTGCACCGAATCAACCGCTCCCTTCAATTATTAGCTGTCGACGGCCCTCGCGTTCACCTCCTGTGGATACCTGGCCACGCAGGCATGCCTGGTAACAAGGCTGCTGATGACGCGGCCAAGACTGCAACTCTCCTACCTCGGACAGCTACGTACTGTGTCCCATTGAATGATATTTGAGGGGCTCTTTCCCATCGCCTTCTATTGTCGTGGCATAATGTATGGTCCTCACTCACAAATAATAAGCTTCGAACTATTAAACTGCTCCCGGATGTCCTTCTCATGCTGCTCGCGACAAGAAGAGGTCATCTTGGCCTGGTTGCAGACCGGACATTGCCGGTTCAGCCACCACCACTTGCTAACTGGTGACCCCGCACCGTTATGTTCCTGTGGTTACCTGCTGACGGTGCACCATGTTTTATTGTCTTGTTCAAATTTTACTCCTGTTCAGATTGCACTGACTCTATCGGATACACTGGAAGAAATTATAGCTGATGACACATGAGCTGTTGCTCGAGTATTGAATTTTATCAACTTGACCAATTTGTCAAAGGACATTTAGCTCTTCCCTTTGTTGTATTTTATCCTATGTTTTTAGCTGTTTATATATAGGCCTTTATCCTTGGGTATATCCCAGTTTTGATTCGGGCGCTAATGACCTCAGCAGTTGTGTGCCCTAAAAAAAAAAAAAAAAAAAAAAAAAAAAAAAAAAAAAAAAAAAAAAAAAAAAAAAAAAAAAAAATACCAACTCAGACTTCCTATTTCAGTCATAATTGGCATGGTTGTACACTGACAAGAATGTCATCGTCTATGGGAAAAACAACTGTACAGGCATCTATTGACACTTTGTATGATTATATCATGCATTCAGCAAAGAATATATTTTGCTTTAATTTTGAACATCAGTATAGGTAACCCACTCATACAATTATAATTGTTGGATACTTCTGTCTGCCATTGATATGTTGGGGGGGAAAAGGCTGGTAGTAGGATTTATATTGGAATAATTAGTTCTGGGCCCATGGGAATTGTAACTAACCATCACAACTCCTTACATACTAACTCTGTAAGTGTGAATCAAATTTGGCTTGCATTCAAAATAGTAGTTTCAACAGAAATATAGAGATACATACCACATGAATTACTAAGAGATAGAACTGGTACCCCATGGCATCTGTCATTCCCCAAGGAAGTGTCATAGGCTCTCTATTGTTTCTAATCTATATAAATGATATAGGAGATAATCTGAGCAGCTCTCTTAGCAGATGATTCCGTCCCTTACCATGTAGCACAGTTATCAGAAGTTGCAGAAAGATCTAGAACAGATACTTGTACAGTGCACATTGAAGTTACCCCAAAATAAAATAAAAGTGTGAGATGTCCACGCAAGTGCTAAAAGAAATTAGTTACGTCATTACACAATAAATTATACAAATCTCTAATCTGTTAATTCTACTAAATACCTGCGAATTACAATTATGACCAATTTTAGTTGAAAAGACCACATAAATGCAACACATCCACTAAAGAAACAGCCTACACTATAGAATGATATTTTCACTCTGCAGTGAAGTGTGCACTGATATAAAACTTCCTGGAAGATAAAAACTGTTTGCCAGACTGGGATTCGAACCTGGGACCTTAGCCTTTCATGGGCAAGCACTCAACTGACTAAGCTATCCTGGCATGCAGAATGGATTGTCCCCACAGCTTTACTTCCACCAGTACACCTCCTCCTACTTACCAAACTTCACAGAAGTTCTCCTGTGAATCTTGCAGGACTAGCACTTCTGCGAGAAAGGATATAGTGGAGACATGGCTTAGCCGTAGCCTAGGGGATGTTTAGAAGTTTGGAAAGTAAAAGGTGAGACACTGGCAGAAGCAAAGCCGTGAGGATGGGCTGTGGTGCATGCTAGGATAGCCCAGGTGGTAGAACACTTGCCTAAGAAATGCAAAGGTCCCAGGTTCAAATCCCATCTGACACACATAGCTTCAGTCGGCCTGGAAGTTTCAGCCTACACTATGTTTGACTGTTCTCTGCTGTAATACTGCTGTTCAGTAGGGGATACTTACCCGACTAACTTAATTAAACTGGTCTATTAATCTCACCTCCCCCCTCCCCCAAATCTCTTCAACTTATTCCTGTCTTCTTCACTCAATCACTGTCTGATCTCATGCTAAGTCTGTTTCCTTGTATCCAGTTTACCATGGTGTTCCTTCTTCTTTTAATTATGCTACATCTTCATTTTCCTACATTGTCTTCTTTACTTCCATATCTTGTCATCTGTCCCATCCATTCTTTAGTTGTTTAGCTGTCTTATTGACCCATACTTCTTTGATCCTCATCACTCTTTCTGAATTAGATAGTTTAACTTATCCATTCCGTCTCTCTCATGTGCCCCTGCTCTTCAGTCACATAGTTATGCCAGCTGGACACACAATGCCAATCACAAAGTATCTCTGCTTTCTCCAATTCCTTTGTGTCTTGCTGGAAGGAGAATCCCCTAATTCTAAAAGCTACTGTTTCTACTGTCTTTGTTCATATATTTTATTTTTCTGAAAAAAAAAAAATACCACTTTCACATCACGAATTAATGTTCCCTTTAGTTTGTTAAACTTTGTAACAATGGGTTATTACATTATACTGCAATTACATTAGGGCAGATTGTGAAGAAGAAAAATAACTATCACGAAAATAAAATCTCAAGTTGTGGAATATGTGTTACTTATTATTGTTGCCAATCTATTTTACAACAAAAATGTGCTAGAGAATGAAAAATAAGAGGTTTTAGAATGTAATTATATATGGTTACTTGAGTGTCAAGTATTTGGGTTACATGGCAGTCCATTATGTTTAGGTATATCATTTTATATCTTACCATAAGTAGTCATCAGAGAGCACAACTGAATAAATTCTTTTCATGTATGTATGAGATTATACAATCAGTATAACCATATTACAATTTGGGTTACCTGCCCTTTCAGCCATATATGTTAATGTGATTGTTTTCAGGATGAGTAGGTGCACTGACCCCAAATTGATTCCACTCAGTGGATTCACGATGCCAGTCAGCCTGGGTGTGGTTTTAGGCAGATGCCACACATCAATAGGTGAATTCTGGGCTGGTTCCCATGTTCAGCCTCAGATACATGTTACAGAAACATTTAGAACACACTTTCACACTCACACACTATATTTTCTCTTAGCAAAGATATAGGGCAAACTGCTTCTGTCCTGGGGGGTTGAACAAGAGACTGATGACCTCAACCATTTGATCACCTTAAATGCTTAATAAAGTAACAGTAACTTCCATAGATAGACTGGTTAGTTTGTGACCCAGGTGTAATTTAAAAATAATGTTAAATTCTTACAATAAAACATTTACCAGAATAATGTATACATGAGCGTCAGTATGTGAAGCATATCCTCATGTTCCTCCTACCTTACAAACACATGTGCATGTGGGCAGGGGCATGTGCCCATGTGTGTGCACACAGACACACACACACACACACACACACACACACAGAGAGAGAGAGAGAGAGAGAGAGAGAGAGAGAGAGAGAGAGAATGGCAGCTGCTGCAGATCATATTGGAAAGCAGTTTGGTTCATGTATATTCAAAATATAGTAATAAAAACAATATCTAAATTATGCTAATGTGAGAAAAGTGTTTTGATACTGAGTAGATGGATCCATTGCATTCTACACTGATAGATATTTTTTGCATTATGTAAATATGTATTTTGATCTTTAGCACCACTGATAATTGAAATATTTGTATCTACTACCTACATTTAATAAAAATTAGAGAGTCATGTTCATTAGTATTTTATTTGTTCATAGAATACAGGAAAGTTAGTAATGTGAAGATTAAAAACAGTGGTAATGTGCATTGGCTGTTTTTCATTAAAACTGTTGTGTGGCATTGCAATTTGTTTGCAAGCAAGTGAAAACTGCTGGCTTTGGAGCCTGATGATTTTCGCATGGGTTCTTTCTAAGAACATCTTCAAATTAAAAAGTTTTAGAAACTGAAAAAAACATCAAAAACTAATGTATGATATTTTTTCCAGCACTGCATAGGTAGATAATAGTCCAGTGGGAGGTCACATTAGGAGTAAAGTTCTTCAGTCTGGTGCATGCCTTAGATTAATTCTTGAAACACAATCAGTGAAAAAAAGTCATGCATTTCCAAATATATTTTCATATTATTTTTGAATGAATAATAAATGAATTTTTATTACCATCTTATTAGAATGTGTAGTTGTACATATGCTTAACATGAGTATGCACTAATTTGTTATAACACACACTGCATCCTATATTTTTATTACCTAAGTAAATGCATAACTGAGAATGAAAACTATTTTTCTTGTGTTAATTTTTTATGTTTGGCAGTTTGAATGCACGACGCAGCTTGCTACAGATAAACAGTCTTGCCTATCAGCATCAGCTGCAGCTCTTGTAAGTAGCAGTAGTTGCCTGTGTAGTGCTTGGCACTTCATTTTATGTAAATCAGCTTTTACAGATCTGCAGTTAAGAAAATAGTAATTTAAGAGTTTTTTTTTAGTAAGGCATTTATTACATACGATATATTTTCATTTGTTGTGTTTCTTTTTTTTCTCTCTAACAGGTTTTTTTTTTTTTCAACTATATTTATTCTAAAAACAGTAGTGACAGTTGTTACGATTTATATTGTTAATATTTAATCTTATATAAACTGTAAATTGATAGTGTTCCAAGATGCTACCAACATTTTTTATTTGTCAGATAATAGTTACATTAATCTCCTAATATGTTTTCATATTATCTTATAATAATATGAGGGACACTGATTTAATCAGCTATCTCTTAAACTATATTTACTAGAATGAGAGATAAATATCACAGCAATGAAAATGAATAAAGAAAGAAGAGTGAACATTGAGTTTGTAAAATATTAGAATTTGGGTTATTTTCAGTATTGAGAATATCACTGGGTAGTACCTAGGGCCATATTTAGGGTATGCAACACCCCTGTGCAGTAATTTATTTTATACCCCCCCCCCCCCCACTCTGGCATCTGGGATTCAAACTGATTTCTAAATAATAAAAAAATAAATAGATAAAAATAATTAAAAAATCAATTATTTAGGTAAGATATACCATAACAGTAATCACATGTACAAATTTAAAGTTAAAACGCAATAAAATTACAGAATGGAACACTGTCGTAGATACATTAAACTTGGATGCAATACATGGTAAATATACAATGATAATCACCACATTTAAATACCATACACCGAAATTTAATGTGAAATTTAGTGTCTGGAAAACATATTACTGTACCATGTAACTGCCCTTTTCCAATATCTAGCAAACTCCTAAAAAGGACTTCCTTCTCACTTTGTTATTTGCTAATTCATTCATCACTCTTCAAAATCCAGGCTGACTGTCATGACTGATTCAATGGCTAGAATTCCAGGATTGACCAGTGGTTCTTGATTCTCTACAGTCCATAGGTAGTTCCTAATCTGCTTTAGAATAGATAAAGACCTTTCAGCTGAACAGTTGGTTGCTGATATGCAGTTGTAAATTTTGAAAGCTATGTATACATTTGGGTAGACATCGTGAACTTCTTTTTTTTAACCAACATTCTACAAAGAAATGGAAGTGTGGACAACATGTCACCATCTTCTTTCTTCAGAGACAATAGATAACTTTTAAAATGTATACATTCTTCACCAAAGTTGTTCTCAGTGTCAGAATTATAAATGTCTCTAAGTTTCTCTGCAGCATCATAAATTTGAACAGCTTCTAATTCGGTATTAATTGAGAGAAATGAAAATGTGAAGCCTTATTCTTTGTAGACATTGATTCTCTTCTGTAACTCATCCTGAAGAGTTTTTATAATCTTAGAATACAATGTTTCCATTCTCCAAATATCAAAATCATCTGATCTTTTTCCTTCTTCAGAACATTTCGACTCTTCTTCTGAGTCAGATGAATCATCAAAGAATCTCTTGCATTTAATTTTACATTTTCCTTTTTGATTTCCAGCTGCTGGAGAAGGGGGGAACTGAATCCAAATTCCTAATCTCCATAAGTTTCTTTTCAGCTGAATCCTTGTGAATTGAAAAAGATGTATGAAGCTCAGATAAAATCATTGCAAAAGAGTCATACAATTCAACAGAATTAGAAATGTCTACATCCTCAGCTTGCAGTTTTTTCATTACTTTGCCAAACTGTAGCAGAATACAGTCCCACACTGATGTCATGAAAGCTACTTCAATTATATTTAACTTCCTAAGAAGACCTTCAGCTTCACATCTAACTCTACCATTCTCCTCTGCTGAAATTGTTCTCAATGCAGAGAACACTGCTTTCCAGTCTGCATTCAAACTCTTACAAGCATCCTCATGTGCACAACATCGAGTTGTAGACAGTGACTTAAGTGCTGTCACATTTGAACAATCAAAAAAGCTTGCAAGATGTTTCACCTATCTGTAGAAACTGCAAAGAAATTGTATAGACCTTGAATTAACTCAAAACATCGTCTCCTGGCTGTGCATCATTGTGCAGCTTCAGAATCGACTAAATTCAGCTAGTGAACTGAACAATGAATGAAGAAAATTAAAGAGTTTCAGTGCTTGAGTCTAGCTTGAAAGCCTGAATATACACCAGACATATTTGAAGTGTTATCGCATAACTGACCTCTACAGTTTTCAAGTTTCAGTCTGTGTAGTTCTAAACAATTCAAAACTGAAAGTTCATTTCTGGTATGGCCTGCATTTTTATATGAAAAACAGGATCTTTCAGCTGAGAGCCCAGCTTCACTTATGTATCTAATGATTACACTTAACTGGTCATTATGGTATATATCTGGTGTAGAATCTACACTAACTAAAAAATATTTAGAAGAAATAACTTCATTACATATTTTTTGGGTCACTGACTTTCCCATAAGGTGTATTAAATCTTCATAAGCTGCTGATGACAAGTATTAAATACATCCTTTTCTGTGGTCACCAAACCTTGCTATATGGTCAGCCAAAAAAGAATCATACTCTGCAATTAATTCCAGGTACATCATGAAATTTCCATTTTTTACAGAGCCAAACACCTCTTTATCCCCACAAAATGTTAGACCCCTGGAAGCTAGCTTCTTAACTACAGAAACAACTCTTTTCAGCACATCTCTCCAATATGCAAATTCATGCTCATTCTGGGTTAGTAACTGTTTGTCAATTCTGTTCATATCATTTGCTCTGTTTTTCAATTTTAACAACCAGTCTCTGTGAGAGGCAGAATTTTTATGTTCTGATATTTGTATTCCAGCATGGCTCCAATCACAGGAACTAGATGTTGCAAATTGAGATGCACCACCAAATAATTTACAGCATGCGCAGAACAATGATCCTTGGCTAGAAGTATACACAAGATTGTCATGGATAATAACTTTCCCATTCGCCAAACTGTCTGAAAATGTTTCCTGCTGCAAAATCACTGTGATCCATCCCTATATCACCATGAGGACATAGAAAAATCAATAACTTTGTTAAAAACTGAAATACATAGTATTTTTGTTCCACAAAATAAGTTACCTGATGATCGCCTAAGAAGCCAAAGGCTACTCATAACAAACAAAAAATTTTGTGGAACAAAAATACTATGTATTTAAGTTTTTAATATGTCTTTCTACCTACAAGTACTGATGGAATATTCTTTAAACAACAGCTTTGTTTTGATTAATACCATTTTAATCAAATAATCCACTGTCTGGTCAGTGTTTTCCCAATAAAATGGACCATTTCTGGGAACAGACAATTTTTCTGCTTTAGAACATGTAGACTCCTGACATGCTTCCAGAACTCCAAAATTCAGAACTTTTGGATTTTGTGTGGTGTTTACAACTCAGCTTTGGCCTGCACTTCCAGAGCTACACTATTCATTGCTGCAGTTTTCAACTGCAGCTTCACTTGAATGTTTAGAGAGACACAGTTCACTTTCACTTTTACCACTAAAATCAGTGTCCAGTCATGGTATCTTCTGTCTTTTCTCTTCAGCTTTCTTCGTGTATGCAGCACCACTTAATCTAGATCGTCCATCCATACCGCTACCATGAACTGTATATATATCCAGTTTGTACTCTAAGCACATACCTTGATTTTAAATTGAGAAACACTTGGAACAATGTTGTGCTGTGCATGATGACAGTGTAATCATGAGTAGATTTTAGAGGTTGAGTCAGAGCGGACTGCCTGTGAGGTGAGAACTCAGTGTTGCCCACTGCTGTCGACTGTGTATGTGTTTCCACACAGTGCGGGCAAGATGCAAGCCATCCAGCTAAATGGTGCTCATTGTGAGCGAGTCATCTATTGTCCATCTGACAGTTCTGAGAACAACCGTCTGGCACCTTTATTTGTACCCGCTTTGATGAAGCAAAGAAAATGTAAATGTAACACCAATTTACAAGATTTCACCGTTTAATATCTCAATCAGTCTCTATCCCTCTAATTTGGTATATTCGCTTAAAAGCACAAATATTTTCAAGGCTTATAGATGTAAGTACAATACGATACTGCAGACGACGTCAGAGCTGCTTGTTTGATTTACACCTATGTCAATTTCTGTCTTAATTCCGCATTTTAATAACATTTTTATGATAACAATATTGTTTATCTTAGAAAAATACAGTTGCACTCATCAAGAGTCTGTTTATCTGTTTCTCCCCCTTTTTGCATGCTGCAGTCTCTGTAGAAAATCACAAGCAGCTGGCTGAACAGTGTGGGCAAGGGTGGTGTAGCACAGCCAGAAGCCACTCAGGCTGCTCGCACTCCTTCTGACCAAGACTTAAAACATTTGCACTTGAAAGACATAAATGTTTACAAGTAGTAAAGAAAGAGTTTAATGACGAGTAGAAATATCTGTGAACACTTTGCCAATAAATTATGAAATGCCATAATGATGACTCAATTAACATTAAAATAATATTTTAAAAAAATTTATGGCAACATTTTGCCGCCCTCATAATTTTGCCACCCTGTGCAGCTGCACATGTTACACCTGCCTAAATATGGCTCTGGTAATACCATATGCTTAGTGAAATATTTCAAAATGTTATATAGAATGTTTTGATGTTGTAAGGGTTACATGTGTAATAGTTTATACAAGGTGCATCTGAAAAGTTCAATGAGTGGTCTCAGGAAATATAAGGAAAAAAAATACTTTTACTGGCCTTAAAAGTAATCACAGTTGGCTACAATACACTTCTGATATAGGTTGTACAGATATTGGACATTGTCAGCAAATGCTTCTTGTGGAATCACTCAAATCACTGATGTCATGTGTTGTTGGATCTCCACAACCACTCAAACAAACACTTTTTACTCACTTCTTCAACACCATACACTTGCACTAACATCCCATAGGTCTCCACTGCCATTTTGCCTAATTTGAAACAAAACTTGATGTTAATGCATTGCTCTATTGCTCCATTTTGTGCTCCATGTCGAAATGATACGAGTTCTCACACTGACCCTGTTAGTTGTGTCACAGTGTTTATTGCCCCTTCACTGCAGTGCTTTGCACGATAGGGAACACTTGTTGACGTGCCCTCAATGTGTGTGCTTTGGCTCCTCATCCTCGCCAGCGCAGTTTGTAAAATGTGAGACCACTCACCAAACTTTTCAGATGCACCTTGTATTTGGGGCTTATGTTAAAAACCTACAAGCAGATGTTGAGATGGTTACTTAAACAAGACTATTGCCATCTTTTATATTTTTGTATGTCTGATGGGACGAAGCATCCCCATCACTGGTTCATAAGTTTCCCAGTCAAACAGCAGAAAAAATTTACTTTGTACTCTCTGCAATGATCCTTTCACTATTAGCCTGCCAGCTGACAAGGGCAATGCTGCCATCTTATTGGAACGAGCTAAATATGACGCAAAAATCCACCAGATTTTGGAGGAAGACACGTACTAAAAACTGTTCGTGACCCAAAATCCAGAATAATGATGAAGACTTCAGAGCTTATAATCATTGGAAGAGAGTATGATAAAGAATCTCCTCCCTCAGACACACAGACCACCCACATCTATGGCCTGCCAAAGGTGCTTAACAAAGATACACTCTTAAGGCTGATAATGAGTACCATAAGATCACCAACCTATAGGTTTGCTAAATAGCTGACCAAGCTCCTCTCTACGCATGTTAGATACTATGAACACCATATTAAAAATACAGTGGGCTTCATAGATTGAATTAAAGGTCTAAGCCTTGGTGAAGGAGATGTTATGTTTAGTTTTGATGTGGTTTTCCTATTCACACATATAGTCAGCACAGCCTCTATAGACTTGCTGTATTTTCTGTTTGATGACACCACACACTGACATCATCATGATTTCTTACATGGTGGAGAATATTACAACCAATCAGGTGGCATGGCAGTGGGAAGCCCATTAACTCCAGTTATAGCCATCCTCTTTATGGAGCATTTTGAGAACATCGCCTCAAACACAGCTCCTACAGAAGCTATTTGTTTTTATCATTATGTCAACAATACATTTGTGATCTGGCCTTGTGGACAAGAAAAAGTAGAAAAGTTCTTGGTACACATCAACAACATTCATGGCCATGTCAGATTCACATTGTAAGTAGAGAGGAAAGAAGGAAGCTTAGGGTTTAACGTTTCATCAACAGCTTGGTCATTAGAGACAGAGCTTACACTCAGAGTTTGGGTAAGGAAAGTGTAGGAAATTGACCTTGGGGTAGGAACCGTCCTGGAATTTGCCTGGAGAGATTTAGGAAAATCACGGAAAACCTAAATATGGATGGCCGGAGGTGGATTTGAACCACAATCCTTCCAAATGCGAGTCCAGTGCATTACCACTGCGCCACCTTGCTAGGTGGAAGTAGAGAAGGATGTTTTCTTGCCATTTCTGGACATTCATGTCTGTCATAAATCCAATGGGTGTCGAGGTCACTGCATTTACTGCAAGCCCACCCAAACAGATTGGTATCTACATGCCATAAGCTATCACCATCCAGCCCAGAAACAGTCTGTCCTGAGAACCTTGATACATAGAGCTAAAACAGTCTCAGATGATGACAACCTACAAAATGAACTAAACCACTTTTGTAAAATTTGCAAAGAAAATGGTAATAAGAACAGGCAACTATCACAATCTATTTCATTAAGGCACAAAGAAAGAAGAACACCGAAGATGACATGAAGAAGATAGGATTTTTGCTGTTTTGTGGCTCAGTAACATGGGAGATTATCCAGCTGCTGAAGAGTCCTCCAGCAAAGATCTAGCAACTAATGAATCATAGGAAAGACAAAGTAGACCTTAGAACACCAGATATATATACAAAATTGCATGTGAGTGTGGGCAGTTTTATGTTGGCCAGACTGTTCACACTACATATATAACAACACAGTATAGGGCATGAAAGGTGTTTTTGAGTATACTATTCTGAAAAGTCAGCTGTAGTGGAACATGTTCTGGAAATGGACATCAATTGTTTTATGAGGTGTCTATTATTAAATGGATGAACAGTTTCTGGGACAGCATAATAAAAGAGGCAATAGAGAGCAAAATATCTGACAACACTGTCAATAAAGATGGTGGATTGCACCTTAGTACAGCCAAGGAACCTGTTATTGGGGAGTTGAAGTGGGCACTGTGGTTTCTCTACTAAAACATAACCAAATATGGTCAAGAACTGAGCACTGGTGATGTCACTGGTGGTGGCATGGCTATATAAGCAAGGTAGCAGTGTAAATAGGATAGTCAACTACTTGATGATGGCAAAGGAGATCTCTTGAGGGCAGTAAACCACCTGACATGGCTTGGAAACTGGATATTAATGGATATCACTTTGAAAATTTGCATTCATACAAACTTTACATTAAACAGTAAGTTACATAAGTAATAAATAACACTTTGTGTACTTTCATATTGGAGTTTCACGCAGAAGGAGCAAATAGTCTATAACCAATCCGACACTGAAAAATTACAGTGAAAAAATGCAATCTGACAAAGAGTGTAAAAATACTTGTATTGTCACTGTTTTCAGTCGTATAGAGTGAGAAGGAAAACAGCAGCACATTGACACATTTTGACAACAGTAAAATGTTTGTGAAGGGCTTCCCATTGTCCCCAGTTGTCACTGGTCAAGGCATCAGGTCACCAGAAGTACAATTCCTCTTACAGGGAACCCTGTAACATCTCATAAAATGCTTTTAACATGAAGCTTCAACTTGCATGTTGGAAGTTGATTATTTATAAATGGTAGATATACAAGTTATCAAGTAATTGTAATGCAACTAATCTTTCAAGGTAAAAAATATCATTGGGCACATAATACCAAATTGCTAAAATCAAAGAAATGATGGTGTCTTTTGATGTATGTATCCAGAAACATATCCACAGGACTGGATTGAAATCTCATTTGTGTCATAAGTGTATAGCACACAATCAAATCAAAATTTACTAATTTAGTGATTGGTAATTTTGTGGTTAACATATGTTACCCCTTTCTAGATTGAAGTGTTCTCTGTTGTATTTCTGTATTTGCAAGTTCATTATTCAAAGACTCAGTGATAAAATTTGATAAGATAGTGGTAACATTTATATAAGATTGGTGCTAAATCAACCGCAAATTCAGCATAGAATTTAACACAATCATGCCCTGTTCATAGTGGCAGCTGCTACGTAAAAGCCGAAGAGCACTTGAACATCCTAATTTCTGACACCTTGTGCATTTATTTATTATTTTTGTTTGAATGTTGTTAGCAGTTACCTTAAATAAACACCTTAAATCTATCGTGCTACACTACAATGCTACTTCTTTAGACATGAAACCTGGCATCAGGATCAAGAATACTGGTCAACAGCTGGCATAATATCATTGCCTTATGGGTCCAATATGTACTAATTTGATAGACAATGAGTGCAGTTAACTCCATGATTAGGAGGTAGCACTGTTTCAACAGTACAAGACACTCAAGACTGCTTTCCTTCTCAAGTAGCTACATCTAACTGTTGTTTTTTATGTACATAGGATTTATCAAAAATATGTCACTGTTGGCAAGATTTCTTTTAGTTAAATGTTAATCAATGCTGCATTGATGGTAAAAGCTGTCTACAGGTTCTAAAATATGTTAGTAGATTCTGGGTAGAAATGTTGAGTATGACCATGTTATTAAAGCATGAAGTTGTTGAGAAGGGGTAATGAGTGCTAGTTTCTGTCCTGCTGTAACAATTTTTCCCCCTCAACTTTGTGTTTGCAACAGATTCTGGGACTGGCAATGAATTTTATATCCTTACTTGGCATAAATATTTTCCCATTTTTTCAAAATATGTATTGTTTTCTGGGAGTGGGGTTAGACAGGAACATAATATTACAGCTTAAATAATATTTATAATTCATCATAGTCACAAATTTCTGCTGTTTATTGCTGAATAGGTTGCAATTTCTGAAAGAATCATTAGGCAGCAGCCTAAAAGTATAGCTTAGATTGTTATAAGTGAGAAATGAGTACTGAAGACATTTTACATTCTTCTTCATTGCCACAAACACCTGTTTGAGAAGGGGAGTGGGAAATCTTACACATTACAGTAGTTCTTTCTTTACCTAAATTGTATGTAATTCTGAATAAAACATCAAAATTCCACAAAACAGTTCTTTCTTTTGTCAGACAAGGTATGCATATTATTATTATTATTGGAAGTGGGTACTGTTAGAAATTATATGCTATTTAATAGGTTTGGTTTCGTTTTTTTAAAGGGACTAAACTACAATGGCCATACTTCATGTTTATCTGGATGAAAAAATGGTGAAAACACAAAATATACTCTCAGGAGCTGCCACTGCCCATTCAGTATTCATTGGTTTCTTGCCACCCTTCAAATATTGGCTTGATGTGACATTATTTGGATGACACAGCCCAACAATGGTTCATGATCAATGACAAGAGGCTTGATATCTGGGACAAATTCCAGGTCCAATTAAAGAAAACATTTGGTGACCACCAGCAACAAGTCTACTTAATGAAAGAACAATTTAAGGACAGGGTGCAGTATTATGAGAAAATAACAAAATATTTGGTCCTGTTCTTAACAATGTAAATCTGAACACAAGATCTTCTGGTAAAGGATGCTGGTGCCAGTGCATTGTGGAAAGATGAAAGAGGTATTGACCAAGAGTTGTTTTTCCTTTGACTCATTGATGAGGAGGCTCCAGAAGTCTGAAATGCTGGCCACAATTTTTGTATTTGCCACCATTTATCAGAAACAATTGGCATTATGGATACCTTAATCCTCCATTCTCATACTATCTCAGATGCCTGTGATCTAGAAATGGAAGTGAAACTCCTGTAAACTGCATTTCAGAACAATGGATATTCATCTCTGCAAGTTCGAAGAGCACTACCAACATACAGGCGACAGCACGAAGTGATTACTTCTCTAACATATATTGGGAATGTTTACATCTACATCCATATTCCACAAGCCACCTCACAGTGTGTGCTGGAGGGTACTTTGCATATAATTGTCACTTCCTCCAATTCCAGTCATGTACAGTTTGTGGGAAAAATGATTGCCTTTACTCCTCCATTTGGGCCCCGATCTTATCCATGTGAATAAGAGGAGGAAGCAATATATTGGTTGACTCTTAATGAAAAATATGCTCTCAGAACTTTGACAGAAGCCCATACTACGATACAGAACATCACTCTTCCAGCGTCTAGCACTGGAGTTTCCCAATCATCTCTGTGATGCTTTCACACTTACTAAATGACCCCATAATGAAATAAGCTGCTCTCTGTTGGCTCTTCCATATGTCTTCTATGAACTGTATCTGGTGTGGATCCCACACTGATGAGCAATACTCAAGCACTGGCTGAACAAGAGTTTTGTAACCTACTTCCTTTGTTGGAGGACTACACTTTATGAGGATTCTTCCAATGACTCTTGTCTGGCATCTGCCTTACCCATGATTGATTTTATATTGTCATTCAATTTCAAATTGCTGCTTATGTCTACTCACAGATATTTTATGGAAGTTACTGTTTTCAGTGTTTGTCCTACTATTGTGTAGTTATATAATGAAGGATCTTTCTTTCTTTGTAAACAGAACACTTTACACTTGTTTATATTGACGCTCAATTGCTATTCCCTGCACCAAGCATCAATAGGCTACAGGTCCTCCTGCATTTCACTACCATTTTCAAGTGTTGGAACTTCTTGATAAACTACATCATCCACAAAAAGACTCATTGAACTTCTGATGTTATTTAAGAGGTCATTTATATATATTGTGAAAAGCAATGGTCCTATAACACTCCCCTGGGGCATTCCTGAGATCACTTTAAGATCTGAAGAGTTCTCTCCATTGAGAATGACATGCTGCATTCTGTTATCAAGGAAAGCCCCAATCCAGTCATACAGTTGGTCTGATATTCCATATGCTTGCAGTTTGTTCATCAGGCAGCAGTGTGGAATGGTTCGAAAACTTTATGGAAGTCAAGAAACTTGGCATATACCAGGTATTCTGTATGTAGTGCCCTCTAGATCTTGTGGATGAATAGCGTAAGTTGTGTTTTGCATTTGGAAATTTCCAGTCTCCAGAAATGTCATAATTTTCTAACATAAAATTTGTTACAAACTTCTGCAACCGACCGATGTCAGAGATATAGGCCTATACTTTAGCACATCTGATCAATGACACTTCTTGAAAACAGTAATGACCTGCATTTTTTCCAATACTTGGGAACACTTTGCTCCTCTAGAGACATTCAGTACACTGCTGCTAGAAGAGAGGGAAGCACCTTTGTGTACTCTGTGTAAAATTGAATTGGTATCCTATCAGTTCCAGTGGCCTTTCCTCTGTTGTGTGATTTCAGTTGCTTTCTATCCCTCTTACACTTACTTCAGTATCTGACATTTTGTAGTTCTTGCTATGGTTTAAAGGAGGAATTGCAGTGCAATCTTCCTCTATGAAACAGCTTTGAAAAAAGATATTTAGTATTTTGGTCTTTTTTCTATCATTTTCTGTTTCAACACCATTATGGTCACAGAGTTTGTGGATGTCTGGTTTTGACCCATTTACCGATTTGATGTAGGACAAAAATTTCTTAGGATTTCCTGCCAAGTCAGTAGACAAAAAATTGTTGTCAGAGTTGTTGAATGCCTCTTGTATGACTGCCCTTAAGCTAATTTTGGCATAATTTTACTTTTGTTTTCTACTATACTTTGGCTATGTTTATATTTGCGTTCATAACAGTTTCCTAAGTTGGTTGTTGAACTAGTGTATTATTACAGTCTACTTGAACTCCATCCACAGTTGCTCAACACTGTCAGTGTTAGAAAGGAAACTATCTTCTTGAGCAGTAAAATACTCTGAAATCTGACCCTTTTTGCCTTTGCTAAATAAGAAGTTTTTCCTACCTTTCTTTATATTTTTACTTACAGTTGTATTCATTGATGCTGTAATGGACTTATGGTCACTGCTTTCCTGATCTACACAGTCTATATCTGGTAAGTTAAAATCTCCACCTAAAATTATAACATGATAGAAAATAAACATGAAAAATTTTACATCAGAAGCTCTGCCACTACTGTTGCTGAGCCAGGTGGTCTATAAAACCTTCCAATGACCATGTTTCAGCCACTTTTCATGCAGACTTTCGCCCAAATTCTTTCACATTCTTAATCTGTACTGATATTCTATATTGCTATAAACATGCCTGCCCATTCAGTGTTCAGCGAATCTTTGTAGTATACATTCCAGCCAGAGTTTAAGATTTCATTTCTGTTGACAACTGGTTTGAGCCAGCTTTCCATCCCTAGTACTAAGTGGGCATTGTGACTATATAAAAGTGAGACCAGTTCTTTCCTTAAATACTCCTGCAGTTAACTATTACTATCTTTATCATTTCTTTCTTTGTTCTATTGTACCGAGTGCTGCCCTATCCAGAATAAACAAGCATCTTAAGAAGCCTGTGGAGGGATTTCTATATCATAAAAAAAACCACTCCACACATACTCTGCTATCATAGTAGTCATTTCCTGTGGGTAGTGGATGCCTGACCTATTCCAGGGGATCCTATATTTCTCCACCTGATAGCAGAGGTTGAGAAATTTGCACCCAAGATGACCACCAGAATCATCAGAGCCTCTGGTTTAAGCCTTCTACTCACCTCCAAACCAGAGGACAGTGATTGGTTCTGGAAATGTTGGTTTGAATTGAAAGCTTCACCAAATACACCAGCCACCTGAAGGAGCTGAGGTTGATCTCTGAACTGGGCGGCAGGAGTCACTGGTGCTAACATAAACAACAATTTGCAGCTGGGTGCACCCAGTGGTCTCTAATGCTGCTGGCAGAGCCTCCTACACATTCAGATGAGACACCTCAGCAAGCAGCATACTGGCATTCTCTCCTGATCTTCCCACTATTTCCCTAAGGGGCTCCATCACCCACCTCACATTGCAGCTCCCAATGACTAGAAAACCCCACGTTCTGTGTCTGTTTGGTCATCTCAGAGGTATTGGCCACTGATGCATCAGGTGAGGCAGCTCATGCTGGATCAGAGATGTTATCAATAGCGGACAACACCTCAAACCTATTGGGCTATTGCTCAGGTGTAAGGAGACAGCCTAATGGCTGGTTCCCAGTTTTCCCTTCTGCCCTAAGTTTCGCGGCACCTGTACAGTTCACCAATCATGGTCTGGCAGGTGTTGACTGGCAGTGATGTCAGAAACTGTAACCACAGTCGCATTAGGGATTGGAGATACTGAAGGAGGCACCAGAGGTACCCCAGCAATTGCCTCAGGTGCCTGGGTGACACCATAGCCCAGTGCAAATAGGCAGAATATTAAGAAGGTTTAAAGTTAGAGTAATTTGACATCATCCTTCCAAAATCTCAGCACTTTTGGTATGTGTTAATTATGTCTTATAACTGCACAAAGCAGATGTTTACAGGATTATGTGAGAATGTTGTACCAAAATTATATAGGGCAACTGATGCACATTGTGCATGTTCCTAGTGCAGAATGTCAACTGCAAACCCTCTTGCTTCAAGCCAATAAGTCTGTTATCACCAAACAATGCATCTCCACAACATGATACAAAAAGTATGGCCAGCATGTCAAACTGCTGGAGCCCCATCATAAATGAATTGGTGGAAATGTCAGAAAATGAGACTCTTATCAAACATATTGTAGAATAACTTTGTGCTTTGCATAGCTGATGTTGTTTGGTGTCCACTGAACAAAGACGATTGAATAGATGTGGCGAGCTCTCTCATTGTGGAGGGTACTTAGTGCAGCCTACAGACTTGCAGCAGAAGCACATACCCTAAAGTAGTGCATGCACAATGCCAATGACAATATCCATATGCATATGCATGTGTATGGTCTTAAATACATTATCTCAGAGTGTTTCGCGTCATTTACAACCTGTAAATAGTTGGATGTCTCAGCACCAATATATCATGCCAGGAAATTACAAATATCCAACATTATTACTGAAAATGATGAGAACAATGTGAAGGTTTTGTTGATAGCAAGAAACTACTCTGGCTTATAAAGAAAATCTACAATCCATCAGTGATCATAAGTACTATGGCTGACCAAGGAGAACTTTGGATCACTAACTGGCTCAAGAAGCCACCACTCATTCCTAAAGATTTGACAGCCAGACCAGTTAAGGAAGGCCATCTTAGCATCATCAGTAAAGAATCATGTTTCACTGCTAGTACAAACCAGGCAGTGAAGGAAGCTATTATTGAATTGCCAATAGGATCTGGCCTGACTAAGAATCAACATATGCAAGTGTTAGCCATTCCATGTCAATTTTCAGATGGTTTCAAATCTGGACTGGAGAAAAAACAGACCACTTAGACCATGATAAAACACCACATCAACACTGATGATCATCCACCTCTTAGCCGGCACTCAAATAGTATGTTGCTGACTGAAACTACAGATGATCACAAAGAAAGTGTAGAAGATTCTGCATGATGACATTACTGAACTTTCAGAGGTTCCTTGTTCTCTTCTGATGTCTATGTGAAAAGATGTAAGGTTCATGGCATTTCTGCATTAAGCACTGATCACTGAATAAAATCACAAAGAAATGTGTCAGCCCAAAGCCGCACATTGATGAAACCATAGACAGCTTATAAAGAATCAAGTATGTCACCATTATGGACTTGCAGATAGGCTACTGCTTAATCGAGACTGATGAGGTTGACAAGCAAAAGCCTGTCAACACAACTTATAATGGCAAAGACTGGTCATCCATTTAAGGTGTCAAAACAGGTTCCCCATCATATGCTTGAAGGTAAATGGTATAAATATGAATTCATATAATTCAAATTTATACCATTTACCTTGAAGCATATGATGGGGAACCTGTTTTGACACCTTAAATGGATGACCAGTCTTTGCTCTCTGCATGATATTATCATTTTAGAAGACATTTGAAGCTAGCTGACAACATCTTGGATTGTATTCAGACTGTGGGCCTTCCCTTGAATCTGAAAAAAATGTCTCCTTGTTACAGACGTGTTGACACTACTTCTGTAACAGGGCACATTTCTTAGAACTACTGGAAGGATATGCCAAATTTTCTTGGAACAAGATGTAGAAAAGCTCTTTCCTTGTCCTTAAGGATGCACTAACACCTTTCCATTCTTAGGATTATATTATGAGATTTTTGAGTTAGAACTTCAGGTCAACAGTATTTGTTGTGGGACAAGTGCACTTCTAATGTAAGGTTTTTATTATGCAAACCATTCACCATTGTGGTGGGCTACCAGTCTCTTTGGTTGCTTACTGACGTCAAGGATCTGTTGTGTTCACTGACACTAATAGCACTAAGGTCTTAGGAGTATGACAACACAAAGGTATACAATGCAAACAGTAGGATACCAATTGCATTTGATGAAACTCTTTTCCTGGACACTGCAGCATGGATCATCACTGTATTAATGACTGTAGAAGTGTTTAAGAAGGACAATCTGACCAAAAAATATTCCATTTAATAAGCATAACAATGTATAAGTAAAACTATAATTATGGATTGGAAATGGTTATTTATCATAGGTCATCTACAGCCTGCTATCCTGAAGTATTTCCATGATGCTCCAGTATCTGGTTACCTGGTATTAATGAAGATTCTGGACAGATACAGGTATTATTGGCCAGATGTCTACCAATATGTTGGACACCATGTGAGCCACTATAAGGGATGTCAGCAGTGGATCATGTGCTGCAGTTACCTTGGGGACATCTGGTACCACTTATGGATGTAGCAGCACCATCCCACTGAATTGGAACTTTCCCCTTTGTGAGATTTCTGAAGCAGTGTGAATTGATGGATAATCATTTGGACTGACTACCTCACTCATTATGCTGCTACCTAAGCTGTGCTGACTGCTGAAGCTCTATAAATGGCAAAGTTTCTGGCAGAAGACATCATGTTGATACCCACAGCATCCCATGTAATAGTCTGTGTTTATGGAAAAGTTTTCCACCTGAGACTAATCTGTCAGCCCAGAAACTTTTAGTGACACTACCGCTGGCTGTTAAAGCTTACATTTTATGATCAGTATCATTTCATGTTGTGACATAATCCATATGGTGACAACAATAAATAAATCACAGACAAGTGGCCTCAGTGAGTGCTCTAATAAGATGTTGGCAGATATGCTTTTAATGTGGAAGGTCATTCAGAAAGTATAGAATGATTTGTTTTGATATGTGACAGCATCCCTTCACTACCACCACTGCTGATCACCCACTGACCTTCATACTCATCCACTTCAGTTTGGTTGCAGCTGCAGTCCAGTATGGTCTATTACCACTTAGCTGCATGACTTCAAATTGTGTGATAAAATTGATAATTTTGCCAAGACTGAGGTGCACAGTGTCATCGACTTTTTAAATGTGGAAAAATTCTGAACCATTGAATTAAATGAATAGATAACTGAGGTTCACAGTAATTTGATGAACAAAGTGTTAGTTCAGAAGTGGTGTATCATTTTTAACAGTAGATGGAAGAATATTCACAATGAATATCACTTGGGCTGGGCCTCAGTAGTGGCTAGCAGATTCGTAGGAAGGATTGAAACAAACATCCAGGAAGATATACATTTCACAATTACTGGACTGCATTCATTATTTCCAGAAATTTGGAGAAATGTGACGTATGAAACGGTTAGGGCAGATCTGGGTAATAGAAAGTGTGTGCTAGTTGGGTTTCTCAAATTTAGTCAGACAAACACAAATACCAATCCAGTGACATTTCTGTCAATATGAAAAGGATGCTGTTGAAGTTCCAAACCACATTGTCCCTTATTCCCCAAATTGAAAGATTTTATGAGTGGACAACGATACAGATATGATGATATATGAGCATGTCCGTTAACCAGTGGTTCAACTACTAACCAGCAACTGAGCGTGCATAAAACATAGGGAAGCAGATAAAATGACATCATGAGATCCTGGATTGGAGCAGCAACTATGTATTAAATTAGCTTGTGGATCTAACTGGGTGTAAAATACAGTTTTGCTTAATTATATTAAATTAAGATTTCTCTAGAAAAAATGTACCTTACTTTCTGAATGTCCCTCATATGTTGAGGTGAAACAATGAGACTGGGATGCGGTACTGCTTGTTGTGACATTTCCATAAAACACAGGGAAAAAGACTAAATGATTCATGCTGGAAATTGAAGACCTGCTCAATATTCATAGTGCTTCAACAGCTTACCTGCAATTATCATCATGGTGAAAATGATACGACAGCATGACCAGATTTGACAGTCTGCCAGAACTGCCATTCAAAGTGTTGTTGACATGTTCTGGACCAAAGTTGTTGCAGTTAGCTCAACTGAGAATAGCTTAAACAGTGGTTGCTGTTTCTCTAGGAGAGATGGAAAGGCTTCAAGCTATGGTGCATGAAGTGCAGTCTAGTAATTAGCATAACTGTCTACCAGGCAGTAATTTTAATCTCTAGAAGGTTCACAGAATATCTTATATTTGTTATGTTTGTATATTCTGCAATAGTTTATGTTCGTATAAATAGCAGCGTTCTCTGTCCAAGAGTTCAATTAATAAAGATGCTTTCAGGACCAAGTCCTGTATTTCATTGATGTCCCTCATTTCAGATCTGGACTTGAGTGTGGTTATGATGTGACAATATTTGTATTGCACTGATTGCCAATACAAATTAACAAAATTTTGCTATTAACATCTGAAATGCTCTGAGTACTAAAGAAACGGGGAACTAAAAAAATTGAGTGAACATAGGACAATTAGCCTCACTTTATACTAAACCGAAATTATGTTAAGATTATTAATAAAAGACTCGATAAGATAGTGGAGGAAAATATGGCTAAAGAGAAATTTGGTCTTAGGTGGAATACAGACACAAGAGAGCCAATTATCTTGTGAAATTTGGGAGAAAAATTTATTGAAAAGGCTTTTGATATGTGGATTGAGATAAGCTTGCATCTATAATGAGGGAATTGAGATTGGATTGGAAAACCAGAAGACTGATAAACTCATTATATTTAAATAAAAAAATCACCAGTGAAAGTTAGAGGAGAAAATACCAACGGGATAGAACTAGGAAAAGGAATAAGACAAGGCTGCTGTTTATCTCCTACCCTTTGCAATCAGTACTTAGAAAATATGGCTGACCACTGTCTACTAGATGACAAGGGACTAAAACTTGAAGGAAGAAGAATATGATACTTCAGATTTGTGAACATGGTCCTTCTAGCAATAGAAAAAAAGAAAGAAAATATAGGACTTGGTGGAGACCACTGAAAATAAAGAAAACAAAAACATATGTGGAATGAAAATCAATAGAAAGGAAACAAAAGTAATGGTACTGGGAGGAAATAAAAAAGTAAAGATAATGCTGAATGGAGAAGTATTAGAACAAGAGCAAAGCTTTAAATACCCCAGGACCAGGATAGAAATGAACTGGAAGAACAGCACAAAAATTGAAACCGGAATAACTATGGCAAAGAGGCATTTTATAGAAAAAGAATAATTTTCTGCAGTAATATGGACAATGATCTGAGTAAAAGACTAATAAAATATTTTGTATATAGTGTTCTCCTGTATGGTGCTGAAACATGAACATAGGGAAGGGAAGATAAATCTGTAGGCTCTTGAGATATAAACATGACAGACGCTGGAAAGTATAAGTTGGATGGACATGGTGAAAAATGATGAGGTATTGAGGAGAGTGGGAGAACAAAAGACAATTACTGGATGTAATAAAAAGTAGTACACAAATCTGGTTTGGGAATATATTAAAAAAGTAGGCAGAGGCTTCTAAGGTCTTAGAGGTCTAAGTGGTAGGGAAGATAAAGAGAGAGAGAGGAAGAGATTTTAGATCATGTGATGGATGGCAGTACATACAGCAAAACTAAGAAATAAACACTGGATCATGGAAAATAGAGATGCAAAGAACCTGATAATATGGCATGAGTTCGTGTGTATGTCTGCATCACCAGTAAGAACAGAGAAGCAAGTCCAGTAACATGAGCAGTGGTTAATGTCTAATATCAACTGCTGATTTGACTAGTTGTACCAATTGTGGAGGCTGTTTCATGCAGTGACTCTCCTTGAAAGCTGTGGGAAGCAGAGATTCTCATCAATAGAGGCAGTGAGTGGATCAAATTTGTTGTGCTCTATGGCACTTGTTGTAGGCTGCTTTGACTGAAATGCCACCTGTGATGAACCACAAGAATGCTTTCTTTGATTCTTGTGTTGGAAATAGCATAGGGTGACCAAATTTCCAGAATGAAAATACGGGACATATATGGGTAGGTACCATGATTGCCATACGAAATTTTGCATCATGACACTAACATAAACATATAATACACACAGAAAAAAATCAATGCCAGTATTTCTCTCATCCCCTGCCCCCAATAAACAAAGTTTCGTATTTTTTTGGTGGATCTCATATTCATGTTTGCTTCTCTTTAAATCACTTCCTCTTTAGTACTGCTTGTTGTGATCACAAAATGTACCTTTTGAGTATAAAACAGTTACCACAACACAAAAAGTATTTAATTTCTGAAAGAACATGAAACCCTTGGGTCAATAGACCTATTAGTGGTGTTTCTGGAGGGGTGGGGGGGGGGGGGGGTTACAAACTACAGGTACCAGTATGGAAATCCCAATAATGAAGGCATAACTGGTCAAATTCTAACATAAAAATTAACCAGACATACTCACAACACAAAATTCCTTTCCAATTAAAGAAATATTTTATTTTATAGTTGTCACATGCGAACAATTAAGAACAAGAATTATTATTACTAATGCAACTTACATATTTCTTTCTGTTATATTTCGCAGAATACAATAAATGTATGTCTTTCAGGAGTACGGTATTTTCACATAGATATTCATAAAAGTCAACATGTCAAGTATTCTTCAAATGAATTTTGTTATTAATATTACCTTCACAGTTTTCTCACTAAATCTGCAAACTGTGTGTGGTGGAGAACACTCTTTCTGCAGCAGTATCAGTGCAACACACACAGTAATGAGCTGCAAATTTTTGAACCGGATATATTCAGATGCAAGAAAGTGGAAATTGAGAGAGCAGCTTTTACCAACTTGCTTCATTGCTGCTAATGATTGAATTTACTATTGACATTCATTTTCATCATGGTTCACTTCCTCAAAAAGCTGATCTTCACATATTGGTTTCAAACTATTTTCGTCAAACTCTGGTAAATTTTTAAGCTTTACTGAACAGACTTCCAAAGAACACAATATTTAAGCTGAACCCACTTAAATGGTTTCAGTGTATGAAATGGGTAACCCATTTCTTGATATAATCCAATAATGTATCGTGAAATAAACTTGAAATGTCCAACAAAATCAGACTCTTGAAACACATAATCTTTTTGCAATGTACTTAACAAGCTGCACATTTTGTGTGATGGCATAACGTAATACCAACCAAAGAACTTCACAAGTTGTACCTCATTCTCTTTAGGTTAAAGCCAATTTTCTTTATTGTTTGGTGGTAAGCACATTTGTTCGCCATTTCATTACAGTAAACGTTACTTAAAAACACGTTATTTCAAAATATATGGGATGGTTAGCAAAAAATGGTACCAAATGCGTCCCGTATTTATTTTGTCTGGACAACGGGACACTTAGGCTAAATAAGGGATGATCCCGTATAATACGGGAGGTCTGATCACCCTAAAATAACATCCTTCCCTCTGAGATACCACATGTAGGTCAAAGTTCCCAGTCTTGTGCCAGATTTGGCACAGAAGGACGGCTGTAGTGGTTGCTGCTAGTGATGCTGCCAGATGTTGGGTTACATTGAGTGGATGGTGGGGATTCTGGGAGTCAGTAGTTGTGCAAGGTAATGGATAGTAATTGATGGTGATCATCTTGCTACTGGAGATCGAGGGATTATGGTCCGTAAAGTCTGACTGGACTTTGTTACTGCTATCTGGGCTGATGTCTTTCTTGGCTGTCTGCCTACATGTAATATGCTGTGATGTGGTGAGCCAGGCGGTGTATTCAAATCCTGTGCGTTGTCTGTGTACTTATGACTCCTGCCACTAGAGGAGTGTGCAGGCAGTGCCCCACATACTAACATCAGGCTCAGAGTCAGTTCTGATGTGTAGTTGTTATGTATATCAACTTAACAGCCAATGAAGGCTTTTTGAGTTAGTGTTAATTTCGTGTGTGTTTGAGTATAAAACACTCATTGGTGATCAGTGTGCCCCATTCCAAACGTTTTGGCTCTTCTGCCATTATTGCGTTAGGCATTCTTTTTGCGATGACTGAAATGGCACTTGACGAAGTGCTACACCTGCTTGTTGACCACCAGTAGACTCTGAATGCAGTGTTGCAACACCAGAATCACCTTTTTTCCATGGTGTTAGAGACTCAAACTAAGGTATTGCATTCTTAGCTTCGGCTATGTTTGGGCCCATATATCCCTCAGGATCTTACATGTATTTCTTAGTCTATTACCTGCCGGCCTTTCCTGCATATAACAAAGCCACAAAAGAGTGTGAGGCCTACAAAAACATTTGTGGCAACACTCTCAGGCTTTTAGAGTGTAGGATGCCCTTCTTTGTCAGGTCTTATTCCTCTCATGGGTTTCCCCCAAGACTTATCAAGTGCTGTGTCAACTGGCTCCCTTGCAAGATCTCACTTCTCTTACATTTGAACAGATGTTTCAAACGCTGTCCTTGTATTACTGCAAGTGTACTTTTGTCATGTCTTCTCCAGTGGAATTTTACAGACGTCACAAACAAACACACCAATAGTATTGAGAGTGGGCGGTCAAATTACACAGCTTCACTCACCATAGCAATTTCGTGTCTGGCGTCCACAAGGAATCATGTATCAATCATGGTCAGGGATGTGATTATTCACCCTGTGCTTGATAGAAAAGTGAGGGAGTGTGTTTTGCAAAGTGAGAACCTCTCGTTGTCCAATGTGCTCAACAGTGGCGGCCGGTGAGATTTTGTAAGGTGGTGCCACAAATAATAATAATCACAATAACAATAGTAATAATAAATTATTATTAATAATAAATTATTGATGATAATAAATTAATAATAATAATAATTATTATTATGAAAATTAAAATAAATCTTAAATACAAGGTTATGAACTTCGTAAAGTACCACCACACATATTAAAATATTACAAAATGTTCTCAATTATTTATGTTTCATAATATCTGTATAAAACAAAAAGTAAAGGGTAACAGAAATAAGTAGTGCTCTTCTTACATACTGCTTTAATTGCTAGGAGTGAAATGAGCAGCTTTCAGTTTCTTACATGTATTTCTTAGTCTATTACGGTGACACTCATTATTACTACAGGCGAAACCAGACCGCAATGCGCATTTGTTTATGAATGTGAAACACATAAAAAAAGCACAATATCATTGGCTATCTGCAGATGACTCATGATTGTCTGTCTTCACTTCCCATGATCCATTGCACTGTTACCAATGTCTTCATGTCAAGTAAAAATTATCGACATTGCACTATTGCTTCCTGAAGAATAGTAGGAAGCGATAGTGTTCAATTCTGCAAAAGAAAGAGAGGGGGAAGGTTACTTAAGCTATCTTTTCCTCTTTTTTACTTGAGAAATATAATTAGTATATGAAATAACAGAAAGTAAATAAATTCATTTCCCAAAATCCACATTAAAGATTTTAATCAAATTACCAACTTATTAAATTAAAAGTGTTGTACTCACCAAAAGCAGAAACCTTATGACTTCGGGAAGACAGCTTCAAAATAATCAGCTAATTCGAACAGTATTGAAAATCAAGTTTAATTCTCTCCATAGTGGATGGATTTGGGATGCAGCTGATTCGATTATATAGATGGATGAAAATAACAGCAGCTGTATTCAAAATCGTTATTAAATTGTGAGTGACTGGTTTTGGTGTTACACTAAAACATCTTCAGGCTCCCGTTGTGTGATTACTATGTAGATGGATGAAAACACCAGCAGCTGTATTCAAAATCTGTATTAAATTCTGTGCGACTGGTTTCAGTGTTACAGTACACCATCTTCAGGCTCCCGTTGTGTGATTATTATTAAATACACATTTGTATTGGGTAGCCATTGAAACCAGTAGCCATAAATTTCTTGGTTTTAATGGGTACCAAATCCAAATGTGCTTTTAATAATGACAATCACATTTGGATTGGGTAGCCATTAAAACCAAGAAATTTATGGCTACTGGTTTTAATGGCTACCCAATACAAATGTGCATTTAATAATAATCATATCCGACAGTTGGAGCCACACAAACAACCAGAGCTCACGTTGACATGTTGCTGATGCTCGGCGAGTGCCAACATAATGCCACTGAAGCAGTCACGGCGTATGCCGTGAGATATCCTAGGCGAGGAGCCCCGGCAGCCATTACGTTCTTACGTGCCGAACAACGACTTAGGAAAACAGGCAGCTTGGTAATGCACCGCAGTAACAGACGAAGACCTGCAAGAAGTGAGGAGATGGAGGTGTTTGTTTTAGCTGCACTACACAATGATCCTCATGTCAGCTTATGAGCCGTTGCTGCAGTCGCTGGTGTCAGTCTCACATCTGTTGGCGTATAGTACACGGCCACAGGTTTCACCCGTACCACCTGTCACTGACCAAGGAGCTGCATGGAAATGATTTCTGTGCAGAGTGAGATTCTGTGAGTGGGCCATGCATAATTTCACGCTGGAGTCTTTACAAAGTGTTATGTTCTCTGATGAGTCCACATTCACAAATTATGGTGTAGTGAATCACCATGACATGCACTACTTGGCCGCAGAAATCCTCGGTGGGTACGACCTGTCGACCATCAATGTAGATGGTCTATTAACATGTGGTGTGGCATCCTTGGGGATGAAATCATTGGTCCACACTACTTCCCAGGTACACTGACAGGTGAGTTATATCGTGCTTTTATAGACAACAGTTTGGGTGGGGTGGTCTCTTTGAACATGTGTGTCTACACACGAGAGTCCATATGTGGATGCAGCACGATGGTCACCCAGCCCATTCTGCGCATGCTGTTGTGGAAGAACTAAACAACAGGTTTGCAGGAAGATGGTTGGGGCGCCGTGGTCCTCATTCATGGCCTACAAAGGTCGCCCGATTTAACACCAGTAGATTTCTTTTTGTGGGGATATCTAAAGGATCGTGTTTATGTCACTGAGCCCACGTCCCCAGATGATCTAAAACGGCGCATCGAGGACACATGTCGCTCTGTCACACCGGCGATGTTACATCTCGTCCGCACATGCTTTCGACGGCGCATTGCATTATGCATTGAGGAACATAGACACACATTTGAACATCTCATGTAAATCAACATCCCACCACCATAACATCCACCACACAGCCATGTATTATGTACAGTGTGTGGTATCTGCCCCTGAAACTTTGAAGGTTTGTAGCTCCCAAACTAACAGTGCTAGGAATGTAGTTTAAATTGGTTTGGACGCAGCTGGTTTCAATGATTCCAATGCACGATAGAAAAAACTATTGCTCCATTTAAAATATTATATCTTTGTGCTGTAAATCTTTGGAAAATGATACAATAAACTATGTTCATAGCTCCGCAGAAAGTGTAACATTTCTTGTGTTGTCCTACCGCATTAAAATTTTCCGTCACCTATTATTTTATAAGTTACAGAGGCAAACACACTTAGTGAAATGCCCTGTATATCAACAAATTTTATTAAACAATGTGCATCTGAGTTAAGTGATATTTTAAGTTACTTGTGTAATCAGTCTTTTATCAGTAGAACATTTCCTGGATGGTTGAAATATGCTAAATTTAAGACACTGTATAAAAAATGAGATAAGAAATTCTATCAAACTTCCATCCAATTTTACTTTTATCCACATTCTAAAAAATTTTTGAAAAGATAATGTACAGTCGTTGTCTCAAACATCTGACCACTAATAAAATATTATCCCTGTCACAACAGATTTCTAAAGGGTTCTGATGTTGAGAAGGCTATCTTCACATGTTGTGAGAATGTACTTAATTTATTAGGCAGTAAATTACAGGTCACTGGTATATTTTGTGATCTGTGAAAGGAATTTGACTGTGTAAATCACAATATCTTTTTGAGCAAATTAAAATATTATGGTGTAACAGGAAATGCTGCAGAATGATTCAAATTGTACATCTCTAATTGGAAACAGAGGGTGTCAATAGGAAAGAGAGATATACTGAACTATCGGGCCTCATCCAAATGGAAACTAATAACATGTGGGGTCCCTCAAGGTTCCATCGTAGGGCCACTGCTTTTTCTTGTGTGTGTGTGTGTGTGTGTGTGTGTGTGTGTGTGTGCGAGAGAGAGAGAGAGAGAGAGAGAGAGAGAGAGAGAGAGAGAGAGAGAGAGAGAGAGATTAAAAAATGAAAACATTATATGCATTTTAGGAATTGTAATAGGTTTCCTGCCAGTATATCTCTAAAGTATGAAGGAAACCAGGTAAAAGAAGTTGACAATGTCAAATTCTTGGGATTACAGCTTGATAATAAATTTAAATGGGAGGAACATACTGCAGAACTGCTGAATATTTATGAATAAACAGTAGTGACAGTCACTTCAATTTATTCTGCTAATATTTAATTTTATATAAACTGTAAATTGCTGGAGTTCAAACATGCTGCCAAAAGTTTTTATTTGCCAGATAATTTTTTTCTGACATAAGATACATTACACTTGTGTTTTCATAATTTCTTATAATAAAATGAGTGAAACTGTATTAAATACTTTACATTATGGAATGAAAGTACACATAATATGCCAACTTTTTTACTTTATATCTCCTATGCCTTGACAACATTCGCATAGCAAACAGAGACTTGAAGTAGTATTTGCATAATCTGACACTGAAGTCACTGAGCGATACTATATGGGGAAGGTGCATTGATGTACTCATTGCCCTGAGGTTTGAAATTATGTTGCACTTTTTCACATATTAGAAATTTTTTTAAAATATAGCATATGCAAATCAAATAATGAATTACATATCTCTTACTTCTCTGGTAACTTGGTATGATGTACTGCTTCACATCAATGTAGTCAGTAAGATCTTCCAAAGCACTGACATAAATGTTTCCAACACGGTGGAAGTGCTTGGAATCTCCCCTCAGGCATGGATGTTTGTGTCGTCTTAAGTACAAGGTAGTTCATAAGTAGTTTGTAAGTTTAGGGACTGATGACCTTGCAGTTATGTCCCGTAAGCTTTACAAACATTTGAACATTTTTTTGAAGTGTTGGGAAGTACAAAAGGATAGATTTGAGAACTGGCAATTACTGTGAATGAGTGTTTCCTGTCAAGAAAGCATGAAGTCAAGACCCTTTACCTACAAAGGAAGGCATGATATAACAGAGGATCTAACTAAATGTTACAATATTGAAATTACTGTTATCTTTTAGACGTAGTGACCACAGTTTTGTATGAAATTGAAATTTCATTAAGATCATTTTGATTTTCTGTATGACTTTAGCAAGCTGGAGAATATGTCTCCTTGTAGCCTGGACAAAAATTATAGCAACCATGTTTACATTCTGCAAGACAGTATGTAAAATGACACTGATGTGCTGAAGTTGCGGGTAAGAACATAATCTTACCCAAAATTTGATATCGCTGTAAGAATTCTCTGAACCCTCCTGGTGACAGTAGCAATCGAAAGAGAAGTTTCTCAAAGTTAAAATTTATATAGATGTGTCTCATATCAGTGATCAGCCAAGCTTGATTAAGTTAATTTGAAACAATATATATTGAACTAAAGTTTGCAGATGACTTAAAGTATGAAGACCAAGTGAAAGAGTTTGCACAAGTGAAAACCAGGATGGTTTGATTTGTCTAGTTTATTATTGTTATTTTTTAATGATCAGTTGCTTAGATCTTTACCTTGTTTTTATTGTGTTCGACACAATATAAATCATTATCAGTACATCATTACAAGGTGGTAGTACAGTAACAAATATGTCTGAAAAGACCATGCAGAGAATCACAGTTTAATATATTTTAAGAAATACATTATAGTGTGATGTCCAATTAACTTTATCTCACAACCAGTTTTGGATTTAAACCACATTAATGATACGAAAAATACAGGACAATCTTATATCACACATTTCTTCTGTGAATTGTAAATGTGTAAAATTTCATATCAATCTTTTGCCATACTAAAACTGTAAACTAAAATAGGAGAACTATAAAAATATTGTCACATTGCACTGGAAGCAGGCTTGACTTCGAAGGCAACTGAACACAGCACTTATACTCAAGGCACGTTTATTACAAACTCAACGTACACGCAGCACTGACTGCCTCTCAGGCAGAGTGCTCTGTTATTTATAAACAGACAGAATTTACCAGAAATTAGAAGAACAGTTAACATAAGAAACAAGTAGAATTTACAAATGAACATAAGAAAGATGTAGAACCTTCTGGAATTGATAATTACAAATAAATAAATTTTCTGCCGGTGGGCGGGATTGAACCGGCGACCTTCTGCACCACAGTCTGTGACGTCATCCCCTGCGCCACGCCGGCAGTTGGTGTTCGTCGTCTCTCGCGGCATTGCTTCCTCTCCTGGAGAAACAGCGACCCGCTGTTATGATCCCTCTGGAGCCAGCTGCAATGTCCTGGATCTTGACCGTGTCATGAGTCCTCTGTATGACAGTTCAAGAGAATCCTTCCCTTCTCCGCGATTATCGATGACAGACGTTTCTGTCTTGGCTTCATCAGGAACATTACCGTCCTTAAAGTCCTTGAATAAGAAGCCATTGTCGTCTACCTGCTCTTCAGGATCGTAGTAAGACTTCATGCGCAGGACGTGAACAATGTCTCTTCATTTTTGACGTTTCGACGACGGCTCATAATCCTCAACTTCCTATGTGACGTCTGACAGGCGGCGTATGACACGATACGGACCAAAGTATCGCTTCAATAACTTTTCTGACAGTCCAACCTTCCGTACAGGGGTAAAAATCCATACCAGATCTCCTGGGCTGTACAGAACAGATCGGTGCTTGTCGTTATATCGCTGATGGTCTTTCTCCTGGGCGTCCAGTGTCCGTATGCGAGCCGCCGTCTTGCTTCTTCGACCCTGGTGATGAGCTGTTTAACATAGTCATCCTGAGTGTCGTCCGGTTGGAATGGGAACAGCGTATCCATTGTCGTCTCAGCTTCACGGCCATGGAGCAGGAAAAACGGAGTGAAGCCTGTGGTGTCTTGTCTTGCGGTATTGTAAGCAAATGTCATGACTGGCAGAATTGTATCCCAATCCTTCTGCTCAACATCGACGTACATCGTCAGCATGTCGGCTAACGTCTTGTTAAAACGTTCCGTAAGACCATTTGTCTGAGGATGGTATGCAGTTGTCATTCTGTGGACAACGTTGCACTGTGACATTACCTCTGATACTAGTTTTGACTGGAATACTTTTCCACGGTCAGATATCATGACACGTGGTGCTCCATGCTTCAAAATAATGTCTTCTACAAGGAATTTTGCGATCTCTGGAGCTTCTGCAGTCGGCTCAGGTTTGGTGACAGCGTAGCGTGTGAGGTAGTCAGTGCAGACTATTATCCAACGGTTACCGGTTGTCGACTTCAGGAACCTCCCTAAAAGATCGATCCCAACTCGGTGGAATGGAACTGCTGCCGGCGGAATCGGTACGAGACGTCCTGGAGGTAATTGCGCCACATGCTTCCATCGCTGACACTCTTTACAGTGACTCACATAGTGCTTGACACTTCGGTAGAGACCTTTCCAGTAATGCCTGCGTCTGATTCTGTCTAGGGTCTTCACAAATCCCAGATGACCGGATATAGGAGCATCGTGGAAATATTTGAGAATAGCTGGCTGGAGATGAGTTGGAACAACAAGTAGCCATTTGGGGCCCAGTGGATCGTAGTTGCTCTTATACAATGTTCCGTTTATAAGTTGGAACTCTGCATTAGGCGGTTCTCCTTTCTCCAAAGCCTCTATCGTTTTTAATAGTGCTGGATCTTCCCTCTGTTCAGCTGTAACGTCATCTAATTCAGTGAGAGCTGAAATTTCATTAATGCTGTTGTGTTCCACTAATGGATTCCTCGAAAGGCAGTCGGCAACCTTGTGTTTGCGCCCGTTCTTGAATACCACTGTCACATCGTACTCTTGGAGTCTTAGTGCCCATCTTGCTAATCGACCTGATGGCTCCTTCAATCTAGTTAGACAACACAAAGAATGGTGGTCTGTCACGACGGTAAATGGTTTGCCGAATAAATACGGCCGGAACTTGTTGATAGCCCAGATAACCGTGAGACATTCTTTTTCAGTTGTAGAGTAGTTTATCTTGGACTTTGAGAGTACTCTTGACGCATAGGCTATCACTTTTTCAGCACCTTCCTGAACTTGTACAAGCACTGCACCAATCCCATAACCACTGGCGTCTGTGTGAAGTTCCGTTTCTGCATTCTCGTCGTACAAGGCTAGCACTGGTGCAGAAGTTAGAGCCTCCTTAAGTGCCCGGAAAGCTCTTTCTTTTGTCTCATCCCAGTAAAATATGGCGTCTCCATGCAGAAGTTCTTGTAATAGACGTGCCTTGTTACAAAATCCTTTTATGAAACGTCGGTAGTATGAGCACAGCCCGAGAAAACTTCTCACATCACGAATGTGCTGAGGAGTTGGAAATTCTGTGACTGCCCTTGCTTTATCTGGAACAGGACGGACACCATCTCCATTGACTAGGTGCCCCAGGATTTTTATCTCTTTGGCGACGAAGAGGCACTTCTTTGGATTGAGGCGGAGACCTGCAGCCTGAACACACTTCAACACAGTTGACAGGTGACTCAGATGTTCTTCAAATGTTTTTGAGAAAACTACAATGTCATCTAAATAGCAGAGACACGTCGTCCACTTAAGGTGTCGAAGCAAGTTGTCCATCATGCGTTCGAATGTGGCTGGAGCATTACATAATCCAAATGGCATTACTTTAAATTCATAGAGGTCGTCAGGTGTAATAAAAGCCGTCTTCTCCCTGTCAGCTTCGACAACCTCGATTTGCCAGTAACCAGTCTGCATGTCCATAGTTGAGAAGTATGTAGCTCCTTTCAAGCAGTCTAAGGTGTTGTCAATATGCGGCAATGGGTAGACATCTTTCTTTGTGATTCTGTTCAGCCGCCGAAAGTCGTCACAGAATCGCCACGTGCCATCCTTCTTCTTTACGAGGACCACCGGAGATGACCAAGGACTCTCCGAAGGTTGAATAATGTCATCTCGCAACATCTTCTCCACTTCCTCCCGAATTATCCGTCGTTTGGTTGGCGACACTATACGAACGCTGACTAATTGGCGGATGATCCCCAGTATTGATACGGTGCTTCATCGTGGGCCGTTTTCGTCTGACTTTTCCCCTGCTGAGGTGTGAATGCACCCAAAAATTGGCGTAGTATACCTAACACCCGCTGGTGTTGTTCCTTGGTCAGTCCAGGCCCTATTGGCAGTTCCATGTTTGTTTCCTCCTGTGTGTTGTCTGTACTAACAGCAGGGCATGGGTCTTCAGTGATTACATTGAGCTCACCACCCTGGATTGGTTCAGCTGTCCCGATACACGTTCCCTTGGGGATAAGTTGTGACCTCCTTGTGACAATTTGTGATCCAAATCTCTCCTTGACCACCAGTAATGCTTATGATAGCCGCTGGTATGTAAATTTCTTTTGTGAGCCTGATAAACTTTTTACTATCAACAAGAACTTCACAGTTTAACCAGTCATCTGTGTTTGTAACTGCAACTCTTCTCATTGTCAATGGCAGTATCGTCACATTGTCAATGACGAATAACTTCCCAGAAAATTCTGTATCACGTGTATCCGGTGGAACAACTTCTTCAATTTGCAGCTCAGATCTTCCACAGTCAATGACTGCTTGGGATGCCTGAAGGAAGTCCCATTGTGACTACATTCTGTTAACACGACAAATTCAAACGGCTGGGTCCTGTTGTTGATGGTTATTCTTGCGACACAAGTTCCTGCTGGATGGACGTACTTTCCATTCGCGACATTCAGCACAGTTGTCCCCGTATCACAGAACATTGTCTTCTTTAGTGTGCGGCGGTAATTATCCGACAATACTCCTGAATCAACAAGTGCCTGGACAGGTTGGCCGTCAATTATGACGTTGATGAGATTTCCCGACATCTTAGCGACTGTCGTCCATGGAGGATTTTCATCTGCGGCGGCCTCACCTCCGTAGATGGTCGCCTCGCTTAGTTTTCCTGGGCGCGGCGGCTAGGGGGGCAGCTGGTACCTCTGTACGGCGACGGTGAACGGCTGCGGCGCGTCGGGGAGCGACCTCGTCTAGGGTACGGCGATGGGCTTTTTCCCATAGGCCGACTGAACTCATCAGCAGGTGACTGCCTGGGATAGAACTGCTCCGACGGCTGACATCTTGCGGCAAAATAATCATCAAATACTCGCCTCCTCTCTCTGCAGTAACGTACGACATGTCCGGGGCGTCCACAGTGGAAACACAGTGGTGTGTTGTCTTCTGTCCTCCAGACGTCTGTTCTTCTGCGGGGTGTCATAGTTACCGGGGGAGTTGGTTGTGGTCGCGTAGGCCGGTTCATGGGCTGCCGTTTGGCAGCTGCAGCGTAAGTCATAGCAGGACGACGCCATTCTTCACGTCGAGTGCGATTGACGGGGCAGACAGGAGCTAATGTTTGAAATACCTCATCCTCAGCGGCGTCGACTCCCTCATGACTTACAGGGCTACATCCATGGCCATAATCTGATGCTTGCTCGGTCTAATAGTCCCGGCTGCCATGCACTGTTGTAATTCTTCTCTCACGATTTGTCGTATGAGAGAAGCCAAGTCCTGCTGGTCTTCCACAATGGCCATAGGGACTACATTTGGGAGTCTGTCATACGTCTTGCATCCAACCCTCCTTTGTTGCACCTCTTCAATATGCTGGCACCACTTGATGAACTCTTCTGTCGTAGCGACGTCTTTTATCAGAAGAGCTTGGTACATATCTTCTGCAATTCCCTTCATCAGGTGCGTGATTTTGTCCGCATCAGTCATGTTCGGATAGACTATGTTACACAGGGCCAAAACGTTCTGTATGTACGATTGTGTCTGCTCACCATGTCGTTGGGCCCGGTTCTTCAGTTGTTCTTCCACCGAGCGGATTTGTCGCTGGCGGTCTCCAAACGTCTTCTCCTGGAAAGTCTCCCAGTCATTCAACTTGGCTTCGTTGTTTTTGAACCATTGCTGGGCTGTTCCGTCCAGGTAGAAATAAACGTTGGCCAAGCACATCGTATGATCCCACCTGTTGTACTTGGCGACTCAGTCGAACCCTTTTAGCCATTTGTTGGGGTCCTGTGCAGCATCTCCAGAGAACACTGTCGGGTGTCTGATGTGCAGCTGGCTTATTGCTGGTTTCGTCTCCATCGTTCTTCTGATAATACGGACTTTTGGAAGGATGTACTCCGTGTATCCCTTGTATTCCGGTTCCAGTCCGTGTGAGTGCCGGCTTTTACGTTGCCTAATCGGAGCCACGGTGATGCAGCTGTTGCACAGTGTACCCGGCGCCTCCACCAAACAATGTCGCATTGCACTGGAAGCAGGCTTGACTTCGAAGGCAACTGAACACAGCACTTATACTCAAGGCACGTTTATTACAAACTCAACGTACATGCAGCACTGACTGCCTCTCAGGCAGAGTGCTCTGTTATTTATACACAGACAGAATTTACCAGCAATTAGAAGAACAGTTAACATAAGAAACAAGTAGAATTTACAAGTGAACATAAGAAAGATGTAGAACCTTCTGGAATTGATAATTACAAATAAATAAATTTTCTGCCGGTGGGCGGGATTGAACCGGCGACCTTCTGCACCGTAGTCCATGATGCTATCCCCTGCGCCACACCGGCAGTTGGTGTTCATTGTCTCTTGTGGCAATATGTAACTTGATTACATACACCAGACAACAAAATACAATTACTGAATTGAAATCACAAGTAGTACTGTTTGATATGTGATTCTTATGTATTTTTCCTGATGACTTAAAACAAAAAATGGCTCCAAAATAAAGTTAATTGGTCACCACAGTGTAATTTATTTCTTAAAATAAAAATAAATGTTCATTTAGATAACTATAAATTCACATTATTTATTAAAAATATTTTTAAGAGCTAGATTTGTGTAAATCATATGTCTAACTTTTCAAATCAGGTTTCCACAAATAAAAATAAAATAAAATGGACAGATTTTTGGATTACACAAACTGCTTTTTCTTTTAAATGGGGAGTGGGGAAGGAGGGAGGAAAGTGGGCAGCAATTTTTCAGCTTGCACAGGGTGACAGCTAGGCTTCAATGGCTTTGACACACATGTTGGGGGAAAAAAACTTTTGATCTTATGTTATTACTCTTTCCTTCCATATCACAAACCATTCTTCAAATTTTTTGCTGGAAATATCCATTCACTTTAAAAATACTCTTGAGGTGTGATTGCTTTTCTTGCAAATTTTCAATTTTGGATATACATTATGCCCTGTGCACCGGTGGTCATAAGTGCACCTATGGATTGTGAAGGACGATGGCAGCTATTGGCATGTAAATATCGATTCATATGTGTAGGTTTATGATATATAGTGTGTCCTAATGTGCCATCAATTCAGTGATGAATAAGGACATCCAAGAAAGGAAGGGCAGCCATTTTTTTATGTTTCCATAGTAAATTTAATAATAGTGTGGATGGTATTCAAATGTTGAAGAAATTGGTGTATGTCATTCTTACGATGAGGCCATACTACGAATTTATTATCCAAGTACCTTCTGTATGCCCTCACACTGAAGATTACAGACACTTAATACATCTAATACAGCTACTGCAGAAAGTTGTCTGGATACAATTCATTTGATGAACTACAGTGACATGAAGATTTTGGCATCTGCCCCTTCCTTTTGGAATTCTGTTTTCAAGGAAACCATAGAAATTAGATTAGCCAATAAATTATTAAACAGAGGTAATTGTTTTACTTTGAACTAAACATGGTGTAATTAAGCTGCACAAAAGTTGTCATGGTGCTACCACTGCCAAACATACATTGATATGCAACCCGAAAGTATGAATGCTTTTGCTATGGGTGTGTGTGCATACACCCCATGGGTACACATGTGTTATTACATTTCTTTTTTTGCCAACCAACGTGTGTGACATATGTGCAATGTTGTGGGGATGGGCCATATAAGGACATGTCTGGCACATTGTCATCAACTGTGTGACTCACTGTGTGGACGGCTGGATTATACATGACTGAAATATCAGTTGGAGAAGTGGAATTGGCATTACTTAATGCCCAAAATATAATGGGTTTATGTAGATTTTTGTTTGATTACTATATCCAAACAAAGGAAAATAACATAACTTATTTTTTAGTTAAAAGAGACTCTAAAGTAGTTTTTCATATATTTGTATCTTGCTGCTATAGTCCTAAACATGTTTATCAATAATTACATTTTAAAACAATATATTGTACATATATTTGTTGCATTTGGCAGGCCATACTTTGAAATGAAAGCCCAGTTCAATCAGTTACTTGAAGAACAAAAGAAGCGTGTCAAAAGTCTAGAAAAACAAGTGGGCCAAGCAAAAATGAATTATGCAGAGGCACTACGTAACTTGGAGCAAATCAGTGATGAAATTCATAGGGTAAGTCAATAATTTGTTTATAAAGAGAGGTAAAGTATGAGAGAGATTTTTTTTTCCTGCAAGCAGATTACCTATGAATCATCTGGAAATTGTTAATTATGTAAAGTATTTATTACTTTCACTTATACATCTGTTTGCACCACTCTCAAAACTGCATTATGTTAGAGAATGCCAGTGGCAGATCCAGAATAGCCTGCTTGGGGAGGGAGGGAGAAAGAATTTTCATCGTCAGCTAAACTCTGCCTCAGTAGAAAGAATTCTTGTACCAGCCACCTCTTTTTACCCCATGCCCATTAAAACAAAAGTCTCACAGTTTTGAAGACTCAGTTTTTTTCCAATTATAACTGAGCAGGGTTGCACAGTGGCAGCACGCTAGCTTTGAATTGTAGGGGTACCGAGTTCAATTGCCAGCCATCACAATTTGGGTGGTTTTCTGTGATTGATAACACAAATGGGCAAGCAAAATAATGATAATAATAAAAAAAAGCTGCTTGGGTGGAGAGTAAATAACCCTTAACCCCCCCCCCCCCTCTCTGGATCTGCCTATGGAGAATAATTGTAATACTGAATTTATTCATTTTCTGCTTAACACTGTAAAATACATTGTATTTTATAGGAATCATACCATTCAATAACAGAATTTTTTGGAGGATTCAAAGTATAGCTGTTTTCCCTTTTTGTCTTATAGTGCTCTGTCCTACACTTCTACCAACACCGGTACACTCTTAAAGTTACAAAAAACGTTTCTTTGTGTAATGATAGGTGTATTTTATGTTTGTATTTATTGATTATTATTTCCAGACACGTAAGTATAGTGGAGATCCACTAGGAGCAAGGGGCTCTGGTGTTGGGTCAGATTCTCCAGTTCCATTACTCACCTCGCCTGAGAGACCTAGTGAAAAGGTTGAACTTCATCCAGGTGGACCACAACCACCTGTCGTCAGCTCATCATCTGCTACTGACACAGGTCAGTTGGAAGAACTGATGAATTTTGTAATATTTCTATAAACTATTATCAGTACTCACCATACTGTGATTTCTTTTATGCAGATGTATGGTCAGACTCCACTGGCACAGGGCCTCCTGATTCTGATTCAGGGGATGAATTTCTTAAGCTTCCTGACAAGTTGGGGCCAAAGGCTGCACCTATAGTATCTAAGGTAATTTTATCTGTTTTGCAAACCTTGTATACTGAGTGCATACCAAAACATAATGTATATTACTCATTAGCAACGTGAAAGTTTAAGGTATTATTCATTGATTAAAGGGTTTTTTCCTCAAAAATGATATTTCCTTAATGATCACAATATTTAAAATCTTTGAAAAATATAAATACAAATCAATTCTTTATTATTTATTCCATATTTGAAAGGTAAAATCAGAAAAAGGAGGTGAATGTTTGTTATTATAGTCCATTTTAAAGTAATTTAATTTCCTGATGCCAGGGGCACCGACCTCGTGGGTGCTCCAGTGCTTGTGCATCCCCCTAAAATTTTTGTGGTCTGCTCAGCATTTACACAAAATGGAGAAGTAAGATGAAATAAATAAAAGAAAACAGAAAAATTCAAAGAAATCAATTATCATATTTTGAGGCTATGCTCTTGCAAGCACAGCTTAGCTGGTAGACTGTTCCACCAGTGCCCAACAGAGCGGTAACTGCAGCAGCTTTGAGCCAGTAACTATCCATGTTTAGTGACAGCTGTGGTTATTGTTTTCATTATTTTTGATTAGGAGACTGTGCTTGGTCATAGAATTTCCATTTTTATTGTATGTTGCAAAGTATTTAAATTCTGCTAAGAAGTACAACTTACAGCTGTGTCACATACATCTTTGTGCAAAACATTATAAGCAGGTAGAAGGCAAGGCATGCAGAGAGTTAACATTGATGCTTAATAATCACATAGTACTCAAATGAGAATTCAGGAAAGACATTTTCTATTGTTGGACTAATCAAAATTATTAACAAAATGTTTCATGAATAAAAAACTTATACACGGTCGCCAGCCTAATGAGGCATAAGAATACCAAGCAGTGATAAATTAAGAATGCAGTTAAATTTAGAAGGTTGGTGTATAATAAGTAAAGGGTGGAAGAAACTTTGTCACTAGTTTCATAAGAGATAAAAAAATACCAATCACAAAAATAATAAAGATTTAAATAAAAGCAGTAATTATTTAAATTATTGTAACAGTAAGACTCACCTCATCAGTTACTTTCTGTTACTATAGAACATAGCGTGGAATGCAGTATTGCAGTGCAAGTGGCACTCAGAAACAAAGTTACTAAAGGCTTATAATTAGTGTTAAAAATTATAAAAAATCTACTGATGTTATGGTCAGTGCTGTTCTTAATGTTCTTTTGTAAATAAGTAAGAAATTGGTTATGATTGTGACCTCTATTCAAAAATCTACTAAAAGAACACTAACTAGTATGTATCACTTTGTTTAAAATAATGAAATCTTTCTCCCTACCATGAAATTAATGATTCTGTTACAGTTAACTATTATTGAAGTAACACTTTGCTGAATAGATTCATCCATTAAATATGCTAGCCTGAAATCTAGAATGGGGTCACTCAAACTCTACTGACAAATTGTAGGAACACTATAAATTTTGATTGATACCACAAATAGAATTTTGTTTGTCCGATCTACTTCAATTATATGAACTGATTAAAATTAGTTATGTGGCAAAACAGTAACTTATTCTTACCAATACTGTTGTGCAAGAGCAATGAAATTTATAGTTGCAGCACTGTATATTGTACTAAGAAAATTCTCCAAAAAAATTACTTTATAAAAATTGATTGCTGCATTTAGAAAAAAAGAATAAGGTGACTCGGTTAATAATTTCTTTACAGGAGAGGATCCCTATTAGGTTATGTGACTTGGAATAAATTAGGGTTACATACACACTACTTTTAACAGAAATGTAACCTCTATTGAAAAAAAATTCAAAACACAAGCTAAATCTCTCAACGACCAGTTTATAAACAGTAACAATAAATATTGTGACCTGATATTAATGCGGAGTAATGGCAAGGTGGCGACGCAGCGTATACAGTTCAGATTTCATCTTTGTGCAGTTTGTGAGCCGAAATTGTAACAGCGGTTTCCAGTAGCTTCCATTTTGCTCCATATGCAGACAGTAGACGTTTTACCATTGCATCTGCACGTTCACCAAGGCCATTGTACGTAGAGTGGTCTTCTGCCTCAAGTGAAACAAATATTTGGGCAGAATACAGTAGCACACGTCTGCCACTACGTCTTGCTGCTGTGCTCTCAGGTTCATTACTGCTGTGAGCTCCCACCACAGACTGACTGCTGTGAATGCCAACCTTCGACTGACTACTCCGTCTCTGTTAGCTGCGCACCAACACCACCTTTTCATTTACAATGGAATTCCGTTCACATTAAAATCACAACACCTTTTAGTAATCATGCTGGTCGTGAGATATTACAAATTTACATAATATTGACATACAAAAAACGATACAAAAATAAAATTGACATTACCGAAACAATTAAAATTACAAAAATATTATACAAAAATAAACATGATATAAATATTCATAAAACATACAAAGCACATGAAGTACAGACATCACATACCATATAATAGTAGAATCGATTGTAACACAAATGAAATTTAGTATCTAACATAGCAAAAAAATGTAATATTATTACCAATTATCAAAATTGGGCAAAGGCGTTATAAGCTGCGAGGTACATTGTCTGAGAGATTAAAACTGGAATGCAGACCTCTCATTCCAGCTGAAATAACTATCCACGTTCACATCCATGACCAAATCAGAGTGTTCATGGAAAAGTACCATCTATCTGGGAGGCAAATGAGTAAAGAAATTCTTATATTTTAACAAGCCATGATAAACCTTTACTGTTTGTAGGAACATGTTCTTAATGACATTTTTAGTTACAAGTGGGCACTGAATTAAATCAGTGTGAAAAGTAGAAAATTTGTGCTCAGCCAGAATTCAAACTGCAGTTCTTGATTCTAGGCAGTTGTACTGATCAGTATGCCACACACAAGATTTGAAAAGTAAAACAATTCTATGTAGATTGTGGATTACTTTCTGTATTACAAAAAAAAAAAAAAAACCTAATAAACAAATCTTCAAAAACTGGCACCCCTACTTGAGGCCTACGGGGGCCTCATGCATTCTTTGTATTGAACTTTCTGCAAAGCACTCACTCCAAATGTAATGCTGTTGATCAGATGTACTCAATAAGATTGAAGGAAGAATGGAGGAAAATGGGTTTAACACCCTGTTGACAACATGGTCATTAGAGGCAGTTACAAAGATTGGATCTACCAACTGTGATTTCTTGCTACTTTCTTATAGTTGTAAAATTGTCTCAGTAACTTCATGCTCATCATTTAAGCATGTAACCTGTACATTCATATGGGCTATGATTGTTGGACTGGTGGGGTGGGTAGGGGACAGCTAGGGGAGGGGGGGGGGGAGCTGTAAACATACATGCTCCTCGTTTTGTTGAATCTGTGTGAAGGAGAAGAAGAAGAATGGGTACTAATGTGGGTGCTATCTAAACTATCTAAAATTTGGTTTTATTATGATTTCTTGTATTCAGTAATCTAAATTGTGGCCTCAGATTCTTCCATACTAAAACAGTGCATGTAACATTGCTTCTAATAACTGTAAATCATCAGGTGATAGTGACACCATTTTCTAAAATTCTGTCAATTAATTTCATACACCATCATTTTGACTTCAGCAGCAGCAAACACATTTTAAATTCTATATTGAAATTTATGTATGATTAGGAAACTCAAAGATTAGTCAATCCTTTAATATGAACTGCATTACAATATTCTGCTTTCATTTTTGTTTCAGGCAGAAAAGGAGATGATGCATCCCCAGTTATCAGAATATTTGGGTGCTCCAAACAGAAGTGCCGAACAGTCTGTAAATGGAAAACCAATGGCTGAACTAGCTATACAGTCACAAAACACCTTACAGTCTACATCATTGTCTCCAAGACATATGGTTAGCAAGATAAATTCAAAGGTTGTGGAGAGTAACTCGTGCAATACACAGTCAAAAAATAAAACACTCTCAGGTTTTGAAGTTTCAGAAGGTGATGAAGACAGTAACATGATACTGCAAACTAATGATCTAGAGACTTCTGAAGCAACTTTACTGCCTGAGAATAATTCAGATGATCAGGTATGGACAGAGATTAGTCTGGAACACTCACCAGAAGAAACATCACAACCATTCATGAAAATGGGATCTGCTGCAAAATCTTTGGAGAGTAGCTATACTCAGATTTTACCACTCGCAGATAATGAAAGTCAGCAACCACTCAAAAGTGTTGATGCTGTACGGTTTGTCCAGCAGAACCATTTAGCAGCACAGAGTTCATCAAAACAAGACTCTGTAACAAAGTTTCCTCGTCATTCGTCTCCCATCAAGAAGTGTTGGACTGAAAGTGCTGATGCAAAAACTCCAGAACAACATCCACTTCTGGCAGGAAAAGTTCCATCCCCAGCGCATATAATTAAAACAGGTGTTCCAAGCCTGTTTCGTGCTGTTTCATTGGACAAAGCTACTCAAAATTCACCTGTTAAGTCAAAATTAGACAGTAGCTTAACTCGATTTACAACACGTTCAACTACAGTGACTGAAGGAGACATGAGTAATCTTAATCGTCGACAAAGCTTAGATACATTGCTGTGGAGTGGACCTACTACAGAAAAGGTCAAGGAATTATTGTCACATGGTATGATGATGTTGAATATCTCATCATTAACAGAAAGAAGGACAAGTGAGGTGCCTAGTGAAACTATGGAGGAAGATACAGATACTACTTCTACAGGTAGGATAATTTGTTAATTGATAAAATATGTGATTGTGATCAAAGGTTTCATTTTACAGCAATCTTAATGACCAGTACATACTGCATTAAACATGCTGCTGTCTTATATGAAAACGTATATTTACTTATAGAATTGCACTGTGTGATTATTACTAAACTGAAACAATTTGCCTACTGCCTTAACCTTCCTTGCAACAGTAATATGTATGAGTGTAATGTCATGAGATATCAGTGACAGTTATAGTTTAATTTAATTAAATGAACATTGCATTCTATTTACCATTTTAGGAACCAGGTTTTAAACTGTAAGACATACCCAGGGGCAGATATAGACTCTGACCATAACTTATTGGTAATGAACTGTAGATTAAAACTTAAAAGACTGCAGAAAGGTAGAAAAGTTAGGAGATGGAACCTGGACAAACTGAAGGAACCAGAGGTGGTTGAGGGTTTCAGAGGGAGCATTAGGCAAGGATTGGCTGAAATGAGGGAAGTAATAGAGTAGAGGAAGAGTGGGTAGCTCTGAGAGATAGAGTAGTGGAAGCAGCAGAGGATCATATAGGCAGAAGGACAAGGTCTAATAGAAATGCCTGGATAACACAGGATATACTGAACTTAATTACCTGCATCAAGTGAAGCAGGCAATAGGGACTACAAACGTCTGAAAAATGAGATTGTCAGGAAGTGCAGACTGGCTAAGCAGGAGTGGCTAGAGGACAAATGCAGAACCATAGAAGAATGGGACAAGAAAAGCAGCTGTATGAATACCAAGAACACAGATGGGAAACCAGAACTAAGCAAAGAGGGAAAAGCTAAAATGTGGAAGAAATATATAGAGGGCCTATACAAAGTAAATAAATTTCAAGGTAGTATTCTAGAAATGGAAGCAACAGTGGAGGAAAAGGAGATAGGAGATACGATACTGCGAGAAGAATTTGACAGAGTGCTGAAAGATTTGAGTTGAAACAAGGCCCCTGGATTAGATGATATTCTATCTGAACTGCTGATATCATTAGGAGAACCAGTCATGAAGAAATTGTTCCACCTGGTATGCAAGATGTATGACACAGGGGAAATACCCTCCGACTTCAAGTAAAATATAGTAATTCCAATTCCAAAGAAAGCAAGTGTGGACAAATGTGAAAATTACAGAACTGTCAGTTTAATAAGTCATGGTTGTAAGATACTAACAAGAATTATTTACAGACAAATGGAAAAACTTGTGGAATCCAACCTTTGGGAAGATCAATTCGGATTTAGGAGAAATGTAGGAACACAGGAGGCAATACTCACATTATGACTTATATTAGAAGATAGATTAAGGAAAGGAAAACTTACATTTTTAGCATTTGTAGATTTGGAGAAAGCTTTTGACAATGTTGACTGGAATACACTCTTTCACATCTTGAAGGTGCAGGGGTAAAATATGGGGAGCGAAGAGTTATATTCAACTTACACAAAAACCAGACAGCGGTTATTAGAGTCTAAGGGCAAGAAAGGGACGCAGAGGTCGGGAAGGGAGTAAGACAGGGTTGTAGCCTTTCCCCAATGTTGTTCAATTTTTACATTGGGCAAGCAGTGAAGGAATGCAAGGAGAAATTTGGAGAGGGAATTAAAGTTCAGGGAGAAGAAATAAAAACTTTGGAGATTGCCGACGACATAGTAATTTTGTCAGAGATCGCAAAGGATCTGGAAGAGCAATTGAATGGAATGGACAGTGTCTTTAAAAGAGGGTATAAGATTAACATCAACAAGAGTAAAACAAGGATAACAGAATGTAGCATCAGAAAGTCAGGTGATGCTGAAGGAATTAGTTGAGGTAATGAGATGATAAAAGTAGTAGATGAGTTTTGTTATTTGGGTAACAAAATAACTTCTGAGGGCCGAAGTAAAGAAAATATAAAATGCAGAATGGCTATGGGGAAAAAACGTTTCTGAAGAAGCGGAATTTGTTGACATACAATATTAATTTAAATGTTAGGAAATCCTTTCTGAAAGCATTTCTCTGGAGCGTAGCACTGTATGGGAGTGAAACGTGGACAAGGAGTTCAAACAAAAAGATGCTAGAAGATTTTGAAATGTAATGCTACAGACAAATGATGAAAATTACATGGGTAGATCATGTAACTAATGAGGAGGTGCTTAACCGAATTGGGGAGAAAAGGAGTTTCTGCTATATCTTGACTAAGAGAAGGGATAGATTGGTGGGACACATTCTGAGACATCAAGGAATTGTCAAGCTAGCATTAGAAGGAAGATCATAGAGGGAGACTGAGAGACTTGCACAGGACAGGGTAGCATGGAGAGCTGCATCAAACCAGTCTGCGGACTAAAGACCACAACAACAACAACAATTTATCATTTACCATAAAAATTTTGCTCAATGAATTAGTTTAACATTTTTTTCACATTTATTATATAAAGATGTTGTTTAGCTAAGTACTACCTATATACAGTTTTATAGATGACTACTTACTTCTGTTCAGTTTTTTTTTTTTTTTTTGTGCAATAAGAGTTACATCAAGTAAATAACTTTAATTACCATTTGAAATAGTTTTCTCTGTCAGAAGTTTAATTTACATGTATAGAATGCCAAAGCATTTTATGGCTGTGGTTTTACTCATTACTGTGTCTGAATTGCATTCACCAAAGAGAAGAGTAGAAAATATTTTATTCTAGCACTGTTTTTGTGAATTTCTCTTTTCCATCCAATCTCAAAGTCACAATATACAAAAAAATTTCACAGTTAAAAATAACTGTGAGGCTGTGGTTTTTATTTCCTTTTGCTCAGAAAAATTTATTAGGGAGATAAATGTGCCCAGATTAAACATTAATACACAAGTTTATACCAATTAGTTTTATTTGTAGTCTGTGCTGTATTCTGTTATAGATTTTTTCTTTTTTCACATGTTATAATGTGTGATATTTTGCATCTTTGACAACATAACATCCATTCACAATCCTCACTTGTTTCCTTAAAGTTGTGGTGAAACCTGTGTATTAAAAGACTTTTTGTGAAATGCATCTGGTTCCTGTGATATATGGCCCAGTTGTCATCCATCATGACTAGTATACTGTAGAACTCCAAGTCTATCTCATTCTTCTTTTGATCTTTGATGTTAATCAGTTCCTGGTATGGTCCTGTTGAAGATAGACAGTGTTGTAGTCTGATATCTTCTATGAAATAAGTCTTTTTCATGAGTTCATACATTACTCGGGATGGCGTTGTTCATTCCCCTCCTAGAATTTTCTTCAAGATTGCTTATCTTTCCCATGTGATATCTATTCCATATGTTATGATTGGTACCACTGCTATTTTGAGTAGTATCATCACTGTATTTGTTGATAAATTAGTTATGTTTGAGATATTGTATAATGCTTTGATGCCTGCAACTGCTCTTTACTGAATATGTGTATCAGAAGGTGTTGCTGTTGTTTGTCCCATGTATTGGTATTTCTACATCTACAGCAATATTCCATAAGCCACCTCATGGTGTGTGGCAGAGGGTTCTTTGTGTACCACTGACAATTCTTGCTCCTATTCCAGTCAAGTATGGTTATTGAAAAAACGACTGTCCATATGCCTCAATGTGGGCTCTAATTTCTCTAATTTTATCCCTGTAGTTGTTTTTCAAGATATACATAGGAGGAAGCAATATACTGGTTGACTCACTGAGAAACTTAAGCTCTTCAAACTTTGACAGAAGTTCATATGGCAATACAAATGTATCACTTCAGCATCTACCACTTTAATTATCTAATCATCTTTGTGACACTTTTACTAAAGGAGCCCATAACAAGGCCTGCTGCTTTTAATTGGATCTTCTCTATGTATTCTTTCAACTCTAGCTGGTATGGATCCTACAATGATGAACAATACTCAAGCATTGGGCAAAATTAGTGGTTTGTAACTATTCCTTTATTTACAGGCTGCATTTCCTAAGGGTGAATGTCAGTCTGCCATTAATTTTATGTTGTCATTCCATTTCACATTACTCCTTATGTTTACTCCCAGATATTTTATTGAAGTAACTGCTTCCAGTGTTTGTATTGCTATTTCATAGTTATTTAGTAAAGGATCTTCCTTTATATGTGAATGCAGAACTTTTGTTTATATGGATGTTCAATTGCCATTGCCTACACCATTCTTCAATATGCTGCAGATCGTCCTTTATTTTACTAACCTTTTCCAATGTTGTGACTTCTCCATACACCACATCATCATCCACCAGCACCGTATCAAAGGGGGGCAAAGTGGGGTGTCTGTCCCAGGCGGAATTCACAGAGGGGTGCCAAATGGTCTCTAGGAGAAGTTGATGTAGGGTAAAAGGAGGGGGGCAGGGGGTATAGGGTAAAAGGAAGAACACAGAGTGGGGGATTCTTACCAGCAGTCCCTAGTGTAACATGTGAATTTTATATCTTGACTAAGGGCAATGTTGCACTTTAACTTTACAACCCCTGTATTTTAAAAACATGACCACATTGTATAAAAATATATACGATGAGAATATGATGGCATAACACATCAAAACCAGTCATCAATAAATAAATCATACTTCAACCTTGGCTTTTTACCTTTTGGGGCTAATTAACCTAATTATCTAATGCGTATTGTATAGTGCTCTTGAACTTTGTCCACAGATGCTCAATAATGTCAGTGCTAGAGGTGAAACTCTTATGTTGAAAACTCAAGCACTTTTAGGGATATGTCCCATTTTGCTTTTGCTAAACAGGAAGTTCTTCCTACCCTTCTTGACATTTTTATTTACTGCTGTATTCATTGATGCTGCAATGGCCTTATGATTGCTGATTCCTTGTTCTATGCAGAATCTAAACGTTCTGGAATATTTGTCATCATCAGGTCTAAATCGTTATCTCCACGAGTTGGCTCTCTGTTTAAATGCTTGAGGTAATTTTCAGATAAAGCGGTTAGAACAACATTGTTTGATTCTCTGTTCCTGCCACTCATCTTAAATTTATGATAGGTCTCTGAATGTTAAAACATCAGTTTCTTCCATGAGCTCCTTTGGTGTGTAAGGCAATGCAGTTTTTGTTCTTTTGATGTTCCATAACAGTGTGTTTATGTTCTTATCTGGCCATTCTTCTATTTTCTTATTTGTCATAGTATCATCTTTGTAACTCTGAAAGTCATATCTTCTCTACCCTTTAGTATCCACTTCATATCTCTGAAAGTTATATCTTCTGATGAGAGTTCCTTAGGACCAGGGGCCTGGCCCCTTCTTTGTGTGTCTTCTAAGAAAGTGAATGGTAAAGCTGATCATTCTTCTTCCTTCTGGTGTGGAGTTCTTCACATTTGATATTTCTTCCAATATTGCCTCTCTAGGAAATCTCATATGTTATTTGTGTTGGTGTTATGTTTTAGTTTTCGTATCTAGTTATGTCGTCCTTCTAGTTCACAGTGAAATGTCTCAGCATCTAAGCTGGACACTTCATGTAAATAGAACTGTAAACAGTCACAACAAGTCAACTGTTAAAAATGTATAAAAATCAGGGTAAAACTACCAGGTTCTTCTATCCATAAGGTCAGAAAACAAAACTTTTATTTAAACACCAATAATACAAAAATCAAAATTATCTTCTTTGTTTGGTCCAAATTAAATTTTAAATTGACTTCTTTCAAGCAGATATTACCTCCATACAAAGACCAGAGTAGTTTTCATATTGCAGCATTGGTGCATCACCATTTGACTATGTAAAATATTCATTGTTAGTTTAGCTCACGTATACTGACGAAATACATCTTCCACTTAGTCAGTGGTTCTATCAGTTCAGCATATAAACTTCATAACAACACAGACACAGGCAGACAGCATTCAATGTACCAGTGTATATATAAATACAGTTTACATCATAATTACATCACATCATGTGACACACAAATCTCGGCATTTTAGAATATTGTGCTTAATATAATACAGTGTATCTATATCATTATTTGTGTTAAATGGAGTCATTCCAAGTATTTTGTGAATATAATTACTGTTAATCATAAGAAAAATTGTTAATATCATAAGTTGACGATTGGCAAACATATGATCATCAACAGCCATTTCTTCTTAAGAATATTTGAAATACATTGACTGTAAAAGTTAACAAAAATACAGCATGGACCAATTCTGACCTGAAGTGGTATGTTATACTAAATTTCATGATACATTCAACCTGAAATATACATCAGTAACAGTAATAAGGTGAGTTGGAGTATATTCTGTTCTTTAACTACAAAACAAATGATTAGTTAAAAATTTCAAAACAATTATGTATAATCACAACAGTTTTCCTTTTCCATCCTGTGAGGAGTATCTGTTGAGTTTTATGCGTTGTCCTCTCTCCTCGGTATATTATTTCAGGGTTTGCTTCCTTTTGATTGTTTACTGTTTTTTCTCATCTACTATAATGTCAGTTTCTTCTTCTTGTATCTATCAATATTTCATTTAGGTTCTTGTCCCCTCTTGCTTGTGTCTTGGTCTAGTTTATATTCATTGACTCCTTGGTCTCTGCATGTGTGTATGTGGTCTTTCCTTGTCCACTGTTTTCTAACATTTCTCCTTTCTTCTTTGATCTAATGTCTCTTGTTCTATAGGACCACCCCTCTGATGGAGTTTATTACTTCTGTTATGTTAGAATCTTTTTTTAGTATTTCACGTGATTTTTCTTTTGTGTTCTTTATTTCTTTTACTATTATATTCTTGATATTGTTTGAAATATCTTTCATAATGGATTGTAATTTTTGACTGACTTTCTAACTATTTTTTTTCTTCCATTTCTTGGTCTGTGAGTGATTTATGAGATCAACTAGTAGCCATCTCCACTCACTGGTTGCTGCTATACTCCTCATTATTGTTTGCTCTGTTCTGTCCCCTTTTTGTGGCCACTTGAATTATATGTATCATTACATTTCTGTCATTGTTTTTGTGGTCTTCAGTCCGCATACCTGTTTGATCCACTCTCCACGCTACTCATGCAACTCCATACTGAAAGCAAGGTGAACCTACAGTCATTAATTTTCCCAAGAATATTCAACTCTATATTTTCTATCAACAGTGCTAAAAACCTGCTGTAATTATAATAGTGCAAAATAGTGCATCCTACACACCTGATAGTGCTTATGTTAGTCCTTGAAGTACAGATGTGGGATTTCAATGAAGTGGTTACAACAAAGTGGAAGAGAAATGTGCTTATTGTTTCATCAATAAATTTCACTCTGTGATTTACAATCACTTTTCTGCACCAATGTATAAGCTTATGTTGCAGTGTGCTTTTTTATTTTATTTTTTACTTATATGTGTCCAGAACATAACATAGTACACATATATTGATGATTATTATACATAGCTTACAAAGTATATACACATGATTACAGTCTATGTGGTGCCAGAATTCCTCTGTACGAACTGCCTTAATACTGGCAACAACCAGATTTTCCATCGAGAGTTTTTTTAATTCCCTGCAGATGTGGAGGTGCTGGTGGTCTTGAGGTTCACCAGAGCTGTTCCCCTGAGATATATCCCCTTTTCCTCATGTTTACCTTACACTGAGATATTTCACTTCTCAGTCTACTGAGGTACTTCCAATTCATATATGGGAGGTGATGACCTGGTGGGAAGCGCCAAAGATGATCTCGGTTTGAGGAAGACGGCCGTGTACCAGATTCCATGTCAGTGTGGAAAGTCATATATTGGACACATGATGCGTACTGTCGAGGATCGATGCGTTGAACACCAGAGGCACACACGATTGATGTATCTGAGCAAGTCGGCGCTCGCTGAACATTGTTTGTCGGAGAATCATGCGATGGAATATGAACGCACTAGGATTCTGGTACAGTCATCGAGATACTGGGACTGGGTCGTTAGAGAGGCCATTGAAATTCGCACAAGTGACGACCTCATAAACCGTGCCTGTGGCTATAATCTTAGCAAAGCTTGGGAACCAGCGATTGGGTTAATTAAGAGTAAATCTAGCAAATGTAATGAAGTGACGACCATGGCGGACAGAGCCCTCACACCGACGTCATCTCAGATGCCGTCGCAATCGGTTCCAATGCGCGGCTGGGGCGCGGGGCGCGGACTGTGGAGGGGTCGCTCCGCAGGCCGAGGGTATTTAAATCGCCCGCTACCGGGCTAGAACCCAGTTCCCTTCAAGCAGCCGTAGTGTGCGGATCTCCGTGCCAGCGTGTTTCCAGGAGCTCAGTCCGTCAGTTCATCTGATGATGGCGACATATATGATTGCCGAAATATTGTGCCCGTTGGACACTATAGACCGGCAGTACACCCATGGATATTTTGATTAAAGAAATGTCTGTTTTGTAACAGACATGTCATTAAAAGTGTTGGATGTCTTTCATGATGGCATATATCTTTGTTAATAATTTCTTTGACTGATGGTGTCATATGTGGCAGTAAGATCAACAAAGGCAACACTGGTGATCTGTCCACATTCTTATCCATTTTTAATATGTTGTGTCAGATTCAAGATCTGTCCACAATATGATATGCCGGGACATATACCCAATTGTACTCTAATCAGTGTTTGTTCAACATAGTCTGAGGTTAGACTGAGGATCTTTCTCTCTAAAATTTTATAAATGTGGCATAGGAGTGATATCAGTTGGAAGTTTTTTGCATCTTTTGGCTTTTTCCTAGGTTTCAACTGGTCCACAACTTAAGTTTTTTTTTTCCAGATATTTGGTATTTGCTACCTTGAAACACAAGTGTTCATATCTAGAATCCTTTTCTTGGTTTCTGCTCCAAACATTTTTATTTGTTCTAGTCTTAAGTCATCTAATTCATTGGCTTTATTGTTCTTCATTGATCATTTGGTGGTTTTTAATTCTTCCAAAGAGAATGGTGTGGCAGTACAGTTGTTTTCCTCAGTAATTCTTTGGATCCTTGGGGTTACACATTTTTAAAATTAACTTTGCCATTTAACAGTAACTGCTGTGCTGTCTGGTTAGGTGTCATATCAGGAATGACTGAGGGAGTAGCTGTTGGATACTTCCAAGGTTATTCAGCAACTGCCATGCTTTTCTACTGTTTTGTTTCATATCTAGCTGCATCATAAGGTCACACCATTTTTCTTTCTTTGTAGCTGATATGGCTAGCATCAGGTCTTCACCATTCTGTACTGTTTCTTCATAAAATGGATTGTCTTCGAAGAGGTGTTCATATTTATTCAGTTGTGTTTTTGTATTTCTGTCCAGTCCTGGCATATAGGTTGTTCTTTATACCTGAGGTATGTGCCTACATCAGACAGTTTTGTCTTTTTATAAAGGACTCACATTTGTCTGGAGAAGGATTGAGTTCAAGGATTTTTGTGTCAAGTTCTTCAGCATGTTTGTACCATTATGCTTGTTGAAAGTTAAACCTTCTCTTGAAGGTGGTACATTGCTTTATTGTTTTGTAAGGGCAACAGATTAATGTAAAATTTGTAGTGAAACTAGTAAAGTCCACTAGAAAGGATCATTCTTCAACAGTGGTTTGGTGATTATCTTACACAAGTTTTTGAGTGATTTAAACAGTTCAGAGAGTGTTTAGAACAGATATAGGATGAGTTGCATATAGGGTGACCCTTGATGTCAACAACAGACTAGTGGGATTTCAAAACTTGCTTTTTCTTCTTCTTTTCTTAACTATGCACCAGACATAATAAATCTTATTCAAGTAAAAAAAATAGCTTTCCTGTTGTAATCAATTCCATTTTAATAGTATACAAATTAAAAACAACTGAGTAAGTGAAAATAGCCATTCAGCAAACCCTGGAAGTATTTTTTAATGACAAGTGTGCTCATTTTAGCATTCATATACAAGTTTCTATAACTTTTTTTAGGTTTTGCTATAGTCTTTTTTGGTTTATGTCCACTTCATACTTGTAATAGTGTGGTATTTTTAAACCCATGTTCTCAATAGTGACATTTACTTTTAGTATCAATACTGGATGGTAAATTTGAGATTAATTGTTCCTTACATTTTTGAAGGTAAATGGTTATCTGCTGTTCTTCCAATACTATTTCTGTTTCTGTTTGGATGATATTTTTATCACTCGCATATTCTCAGAGAAATAAAAATAGTGCATTAATGCCCATAAAATATAGCTTTATTTTTCTTTTAAAAGTTGATGGAGTCATTTAATCATCCAGGTGGTCTGCTTCTTGAGTTTGCCACAATCTTCAGATGGACCTTGTGACACCATGTCAGGGACCCTAGAAATTTTACACTTTTTCCAGTTTTCTTGAAATTTCTCAGGAACTAAGCTTTTAATTGAAAACTTAACATGACATGACATAAGGTGTATTACGTAAATTCTAATTTTGCTAGGTACTAATGCATTTGATTTTGATGAAGGTACATTGAAGAAGTACTATGTCTTAAAGTTACTCTTTCAAGGTCCTGTGTCATATCTACAATCTACACAATAACTTTGGAAAAAAAAAATAAAGCAAAATATCATAGCATCAAAGTTACAAAGCACTTTAATTTCAGAAGTCCAAGAAGGTGTTGAAAAACACAGTAATTCGACAAATACACAATTACCTAGGCCTAAAATTGTACACTCATAACTAAAATTAAAATCTACACTTGCAGTTTGGGCAAGTTAAGATTAATCAAACATGTGGCATGCTTGAGTGATTCAAAGAATTTCCTGAACTCCACAAATTTGGAATGTATATCCTTTTGTGGATTTAACCTTACTCCACTATTGCTTTCAACAATAGATCTGTCTCATTGCAGTTCTGTTCCAAGCATTTCCCAGTTAGTTATACTTCTCTTTTATCTGTAACTGATACAGGTTCTGACATTTGTCAGAAGAAGTAAATATATTAATTATTTGAGTTATGTTCTCCTTAAAGGAAAATATTCAGTAATATAATTCAACTTCTAACACATACAAAGCAATAATAAATGATCAAAGATCATAACCAGTTTTGATTTTACACTGGTCTTCTAGCAAATACACAATCAGTTCAGTACCAAGCAGTGTGCTTTATTGATAGAATTAAGACATTGTGTTCCTTAGGTTGGAGTGCAGATGCCATAGATTATAGAAATGAAATTTATTTCTGATGAATAAGTGCAATAATTTTACATTACCCTTTTTCAGACACGTCTGCTGCAGTGACAAAGAAAGTTCCATCTCCACTTGAAAAATCACTTAATTATCTGACTGCAGAGGATGAATCTACATCAGACAGTGAAAGTCTTGCAAGGTATAGCACATTTATGTTATGGTGTACTTTTACATACATACAATATGACTGTATGATATTTTTGGTCAAAATACAAACTTACCTTTTCCATAAATATACTGAATTTTTCATTGTATTAATATATTAAGAAATATTATTTCAAAATTGTTGGATATGAAAATCATTTATATTTGTAAGTGATGTTAAAATAGCAGCAATATGAATTATCTGCTGATCTCCCATAGAATAAGCAAAGATTAATTTGCAGTCTGAAACAAATACATAGAATTTCTTCAAGCATTTGTTTGGAAAATTGATTTAAAAAATAGGAAAACAAATATTTGAATCTTTAAACAAGAAATGAAAATTTGTAATGTAAAATCTGTCAACACAAATCATCTATAATTATTAAAGCAGAAAAGCCGATATGATCCAGAAAAGTGGAAAAACACTATACTGATGAACTTTATCTCTATGTCCTACATCTACATACATACTCCACAATCCACCCAAAGTTGCATGGTGGAGAGTACTCAGTAGCACTACTACTTGCTTGCTTTCCTGTTCCACGTCCATATAGAATGAGGGAAAAATGAATGCTTGTATGCATCCGTATGACCCCAATCGCTTTGATCTTATCTTTGCGGTCTTTACACGAAATGTAAGTTGGCGACAGTAAAATAATTAAGTAGTCTGCCTTAAATTCTGGCCCTCTCAATTTCTTCAATGGCGTTTCTCGAAAATAATGCCGCCTTCCCTCCAACAGTTCCCGTTTGTGTTCCCGAAGCATTTCAGTAACACTTGCTCATTGATCAAATCTACCGGTTACAAACCTACTTGCCTGCATCTGATCTGCCTCTATTTCCTCCTTTAAACTGATCTAGTGGGGATCACAAACACTTAAGCAATACTCAAGATGGGGTCAGACAAACATTTTATATGCATTCTCCTTTACAGATGAAGCACACCTTCCCAAAATTCTGCTATTAAACTGAAGTCGACCATTCACCTAGCCCACGACTGTCCTTATACGCTTCTTCCATTTCATATTGCTGTGCAGTGATATGTCTAGATATTTAATTGACATAACTCTATCAAGTAGCACACTATTAATACTGTATTCGAACATTTCAGGATTGTTTCTCTGACTCATCTGTATCACCTTACTTTTTTCTACACTTAGCGCTAGTTACCATTCCTCACACCTCTTAGAAATTTTATCCAAGTCATCAAGTTCTATCTAAATAAAGAAATGGTTTAAAAATGTAAAAGTATGCTTAAAACAAAAGAATGATCTTGCTAACATCGAAGAAGAACCAGTCCTTAATGCACAATGTTGTACCTGTCATTATATCAGAGAAAGCTGCTACTAAGAAATGCTTTGCAAAATGAATTGTACAAGTGAAGTGATGTAATAGATTAATGCTGTATAAGAGCAACATACTGAAGCCTATCACTTTACATTCGGCACCTCTACAATCGTCTCCATGAGAGAATTGCAGCTTGCATTGCTGCAATAGGAGGTTATAAATGGTACCAGCATCAACATTGCACGCACTCTGGTGACTGTACTCAAGTGTGTATGGCTTTGTCTTTGTGATTTTGAGTTATATACATGCTCAAGAATGTGTCAGTAAAATTTCCCTCTGCTGGGTTAACGAATTTATAGTGTTCTTTTACCATTTTCCAGGTGTGTACAAACAGTGAAGATATTGTAAACAATTGTCCCAGTAGAATAAGCAGCTACTCAGGTAGCAGAGTACTTGTAGAGTGCATGTGGGGTTTTTGTAGGCTAGGCGATAGTTCCGATGAAGACTCATCTATCGATATACAGACCGTGAAACCAGGTCACATTCAGAAGGACTCTTCAGCTGTCTGAATATTAGTGGTAAATTTTCACAGTATTAGAAATAAAGTTCCTGAATTTACTACATTCCAGGAAAGTTACCATACTCAAATAATCCTTGGGACTGAGAGTTGGCTGAATCCCATCATTGGAAGATCCAAAATATTGAGCGAGGATGGTATGGATATCGCAAGATAGATCAGGTTCAATCAGAGGGCGTGTTTTCATTTCATTCCACAAAAGTATTCCTTCTGCTAAGCTCAACGTTGAGAGTGACTGTGAGATTATCTGGACACGTGTAACATGTATAGGCAAAATAAAGTTAGTAGTTGGGTGGTTTTACCTGCCACCCAGTTCCACTGTCACAGTGCTAGAGTCATTCAAAGATAGTCTATGATCAATAGTGCAAAGGTACTTGGACCATGCTTTATTAGTTGTGGACAAATTCAACCTGTCAAGTATAGACTGGGACGCCTATGCTTTCACTACTTGGGGAACAGACAAACAGTCTTGTGAACTGTTGTTGAGTACATTTTCTGAACACTGCTTTGAGCAGCTACATCATCAGACCATACACAATGGAAATATTTTGGATATGATAGCTACAGACAGGCCAGACCTTGTTAATGATGTCACTGTAGTGCCAGGGGTTAGTGATCATGATGCTATCATAGTGACAATGGTCACCAAATTTAATCAATCGGTCAAGAAGCCTAGGGGAGCGTTTGTGCTAGAAAGACAATATAAGCAATTGTTAGTGTCCCTCTTAAGGAATGAATTGACATTGTTTATTTCCAGAATGGTGGATGTAGAGGAATTATGGGAAAAATTTAAATGCATTGTAAACAAAGCACTGGAGAAATATGTGCCAATAAAGTGGATTAAGGATGGGAGAGACCAACCATGGTTTAATAGCAATATCTGAAAAATGCTGAGAAAGCAAAGGCAGTTGCACTCTCGGTTCAAAATAGGTCAAGCAAATCAAATCAGACAAAAGTTAGTAGAGATTCACACGTCTATAAAAAGAGCAATGCATCAAACATACAATAACTACCACAGTCATACATTAGCAAAAGATCTTACCAAGAACACAAAAAATTCTGGCCCTATGTAAAATTGGTAAGCAGATCATTGATCATACTGGGGAGGTGATACAAGACAGCAAAATGAAGGCTGAAGTTTTAAATTTAACGTTTAAGAAATCATTCACACAGGAGGACCATGCAAACATACCTTCATCTGGTGGTCACACGAACTCCCAATTGGAGGACATAGTAATAGTCATAGCTGGTGCAGAGAAGCAGCTGAGAGAGTTGAAAACAAACAAGTCACCAGGTCCAGATGGGGTATCTATCCAGTTTCACAAAGAGTAATCAGCAGCATTGGCCCCTTAGTTTGCTTGCATTTATTGCGAATCTTTGATCCAGCGCAAAGTACCAACCGACTGGAAAAAGGCACAGGTAACTCCCATGTGTAACAAAGGCAAAAGAACAGACTCATGAAATTACAGACCTACATCATTAACATCAGTTCTAATATAGTAAATTTCCTTGGAATGGAAAAGCTTCTGTCCATGTATCAGCACGGCTTTAGGAACCATCAATTTAGCGAAACCCAACTTGCCATTTTCTCTCATGACATCTTGCGTGCTATGGATGTAGGGCAACAGGCAGACTGTATATTTCTTGATTTTTGAAAGGCATTTGACATGGTACTGCGCTACAGACTACTAATGAAGGTACAAGCTTATGGAATAGGTACCTAAATATGTGAGTGGCTTGAAGACTACTTAAGTAATATAACCCAGTATTTTGTCCTCGATAGCGAGTGTTCATTGGAGACTAGGGTATCATCAGGGGTGCCCCAGGGAAGTGTGATAGGAACGCTATTATTTTCGATCTATATAATGATCTGAAAGGGCAGAGAGAGTTGCAGTCTGTGGCTGTTTGCTGATGATGCTGTTGTGTACAGGAGGGTGTCGTCATTGAATGACTGTAGTAGGATGCAGGATGCCTTGGACCAAATTTCTGGATGGTGTGAGGAATGGCAACTAGCACTAAATGTAGAAAAAGTAAGGTGTTGCAAATGAGTAGGAGAAACAATCCCATAAGGTTTGAATACAGCATTAGTAGTGTGCTGCTTGACAGAGTTGTGTCAATTTAATATCTATATGTAACGCTGTACAGTGATATAAAATGGAACGAGCACATAAGGACAGTCGTAGGAAGGAAAAATGGTCGACTTCATTTTATTTGGGGAATGTTGGGAAGGTGTGATTCATCTGTAAAGGAGACCACATATAAAATGCTTGTACAACCCCATCTTGAGTATTGCTCAAGTGTTTCGGATCTCCACCAGATTGGTTTAAAGGGAGACATAGAAGCAGTTCAGAGGTGGCCAGCTAGGTTTGTAACTGGTAGATTTGATCAATGTGCAAGTGTTACTGAAATACTTCAGGAACTCAAATGGGAGTTGGTGGAGGGAAGGTGCCATTACTTTTGAGAAACACTGTTGAAGAAATTTAAAAGGCTGGAATTTGAGGTGGACTGCAGAACAATTCTACTGCCACCAACCTAAATTTCACATAAAGACCACAAAGATAATATCAGAGAGATTAGGGCTTATGCAGATTCATAAAAGCTTTTGTTTTTCCCCTCATTCTGTATGGGAGTGGAACAGGAAAGCAAGTAACTAGTAGTGGTACTGAGTGCCTTCCACCATGCACCTTTGGGGAGATTGCAGAGTATGTATGTAGATGTAGATAATACAGCACATCATTACAAGATTCAAACATTTACAAAGGCATTTTACTCACTCTAAAATATTTTTCTTATCATCTCAAATTAGTATAACATTTTCCATATCTTTATTGTAGTGACAGTTATTGTGGTGAATGGAATAATCTTAAACAAAAGAACTATGGGTTGTTGAAATGCACTGGCATGTAAATAACACCAAACTTCTTATGTTGAATTAGGGCTTTAGTGTGATACAAACATAATAGCAAAATATTATTAAAATTATGTTGCTATCCATACATACATTTATTCATTATTTGTGTGATTTACCTGTTTCTGATACTATTTTCAGTGTTGAAATGCTGACTGATGAGCAGATATCATCCTTGATGCTAGACCAGGTAATTCAAGATGCTTGTGAAGAAGTGCTGGGAACTCCGATTTCAGAGATCTCTCCACTGATACAGGATCTCAAACAACGAGAAATGCAGAAACAAGCACAACCAAAAGAATACATAGTTCAGTAGCACACTCAACAATTGGTTCCTTAATCAATGAATGAACTTGGTTGTTAAATGTCAAGAGATAATTTTTATTTTTTATTTTTTTTAAATGGTGCTAATGTAAAGAGAATGTAATATATGTGCTGAAATACATTAAAATTCCTTAGAAGTTTCCTCTTGGAAACTAGTGCAATACTGTAACTTGTTAATAATAGAAAAAATGCAACTGTAGAATGCTGTGATTAAATACCAAAGTGTCCAAATATAATTTATCTGTTCAAAAATTGAAATTTTATCTTTGCACAAAATATAAATATAGAAATTTAGCTTTTAATTTTTTAAACATTCCAGTGACAGGAAGGAGCGAGCAACTCATAATTATGTCCATAATATGCTGTACTGTATATAAGAAACAAATGTGGAAAAGAATAAAGATAATTAGCAACATAACTGTTGAAGTTTTGCTCACATATACTTTTGACCTTTTGTGACAAATGAGGGACTGCATAAAGAAGTTCATATTTCCATTTGTTTATCCAATTTATGTTTTCTGTCGTTTTCCCAAGTCACTTAAGACCAATATTTCGAAAGACCACAGTCAATTCACCAATCAATCCTTGTAAATCTGAACCTGTGATCCATCTCAGATGACCTGCAGTTTTATGGAATATTACATCCTAGCTTTTGTTCCTCATATACTCCTAAAGTGTTTCCTTCCTAATTTGTAATTTTTTCAGAATGTAAATATACAATAGTCGGAATTCAATTTGTAAGGTATCTAGAATAATTAATTAATCATTATTAATAATTATAAAATCTCCCTTTATGAAATATTCAAAATAGTGAAAGATAAAACAATAACATACTTACTGTTAGAGTTGCAACAATAGGAAGGAGACCAAACAATACAATTTTAATTATTATGTCTATTCAAAGGGTTGGGAAAGTTACTTTTTTAAAGCAATTAAGTAATAGTTAAAGTTACTTCCCTGAAAGGTAACTTAATTACAGTTATAGTTACTGTACATCGAAAGTAAATGTGTCAGTTACAAGTACCTTTACACTTATTTTTACAGTTACTTTTAAAAATCGTCATTGTAAGTCATTTGTAAATCTGTGATAAATGTTACTCGTGTAGAAAGGAAATAAGCTTTAACGTCAATCAATAATTAAATACATTAATGCATACACAATAATAATAATAATCATCAGTGGCGTAGTGTGGATTTCTGCCACCCGGTGGCGGCCCTCATTTTGCTGCTGCCCCCCCCCCCCCCCGCCCCATATTTTTGGAACTGAACAATAACAAAAATTGAGACTTTGGCCATAAGTACCAATATTGTTTCAGTGTTTATCAAAATAAAATAGGGACGCTGTAATTTATTTTCCCTACATAAATTTTGTTTCTTCATATATATATATATATATATATATATATATATATATATATATATATATATATATATATATATTTTTTTTTTTTTTTTTTTTTTTTTTTTTACATTATGCTGAACAAATCCTAATTGAAGACTATTTATACGACTTATATGTCTGAGGCGTCTGTAACAGCAAACAAAACTTTATAAATTTAAGATAATTGCAACTAAAAAGAAAACTTGCACTGAGAAGTAAACACTTTGTAACATAAAATTTATGAGCCCACAGAGCTTTCATAGAATTACGTTATGGTATTCTGAATAAAGTCACATGAATACTTTCACATATATTAGGCAGATAAAAGTTTCTTATCTGTAGGACTTCAAATATGTTCAAATGTTTGTAAATCTATTGGACTCAACTGTGTGTTCATCAGTCCGTAGCTTACAAACTACTTAAACTAAGGTAAACTAGCCTAAGGACAACACAAACACCCATGCCCAAGGGGGGACTCGAACCCCCAACAGCGGACGGCTGTGCCCACCACAGTACGGCACAGTAGAACTTCAGTGCCTATTATATCAGTCTGCATGTGGGCTTGCCAGTTTCAGATCTTTAGTCCAATTTCAAATCAACTACATTAAGTTCAGCAAAACATCCATTGGTCACATAGTTTATTTATTTCTTTATGCATTTATTTTACCTGGCATAGTTCATTTTGCTGGATGGACAGTAGATCTCTTGTGGGTATCCATGTGTTAGTTTTTAGAGTTAATTGTTTTGAAAGCTTTTCAGTGAAAGAAACAAATTTGTCTGTAGCTAGGGCAAAGCAGTTGTGACAAAACCTTTAAGTATTTATAGAGCCACCAATGAAAACTGAATTAATGGTTTCTTTACCAATAGTGATGTAGCGAAGATTACGTAACGAGTGAATCTCATTTCACCTGGAGCACAGGAACAACAATGATGGAAAGTCTCATGGATGTGGCTAAACATGGGAAGGAGCTTCACAACTTCACTATGTCCTAATCTTCGATGTTGCCGAGTTACAGTGATTGAAATAATTTAAATCAAAAATTTACTCACAATATCAAATTTACAGTTCCTGTATTAGGTATAGCTGTACTACCCAGTAGAGACATATGAAGGTTTGTGCCTAGCTGCAACTCAAATGAGTATTTCACGGTTTTCGTGACTGGTTGCCTTACAACTTTCGGTTATATTTCCAGAACCAACAAAAATTTGTGTGTACCACAATGACCATATATACGACAATCATTACGTTCTGGATTCCTTTCTCTCAAATGTCCTAGATATCATGTCAAATAGAAAGAAACAAAATCCAACTTGCGCCATTGATATAAAATTTAAGAACATCTGGTCTTATAAGTATGTAATAGCATTGATTATTTGTTATTTGCCTTTCTTTTATAGATATAATTTGTCATGGCTACCCAGACACTTCACCACATTACCTCATGCCTGAAATTGGTCACTCTGCTTTGCCCACATCACACACGAGCAATTTACAAAGCAATTGTAACTATTATTCCGAACATCTATGTGTCACAAAATTCTGACATGAACTGCTAAGTTTAGGAGCACTCATTCTCGTATATTGACTAATACATGCAAAATATGGAAAGAAATGTATTTGTTTGGAATACTTTTATTCCGAACTAGGCTACCTTACAAAATATATTGCATTTAAAATCGACATCAAATGTGCAATCCATATTTGCGAAATAAAATTCTGGAAACCTCTTACTTGTTTTTAACCAAACTGAGTAAATAATTGTTATGACCTCTCTGAAGACTCCCTGAAGATATACTCCTTTTTACAGATTATTTTGACCCAGGAATGGATATTAAAGCAATCTTATTTCAAATTTATTCACTTATTTAGAAATAGTAAGTATTTTTCATAGCACATTAAGAAATGTTAGGGGAGCTAGAAATGTCTGAATGCAACATAAAAACACACTTTGTAATTTCTTGACAAATTTGTAAATGTCTTTGAAGTCTTATTTATAGAAGGTATATTGATATTGCCTATTAAGACACAGCTCGGCCGCTCCGTCTCCCCCAAATATGAGCCGCCTGGGGCCATGGCCTGTCGCATTGTTCAAATATCTAGGCGTAATATTGCAGAGCGATATGAAATGGAACGAACATGTAAGGACAGTTGTGAGTAAGGCGGACAACCGACTTCGGTTTATTGGGAGAATTTTGGGAAGATGTATTTCATCTGTAGAGGAGACCGCGTATAAAACGCTTGTACGACCACGTCTTGAGTATTGCTCAAGTGTTTGGAACCCGCAGCAGATCGGTTTAAAGGAAGACATAGAAGCAGTTCAGAGGCGAGCAGCTAGGTTTGTTACTAGTAGGTTCACCCAATGCGCGAGTGTCGTGGAAATGCTCCGGCAACTCAATTGGGGATCGCTGAAGGAAAGACGGGCATGAACGCACACATTGAACAAATGACGTCACATTGTCATTCTTGTGTTGAAAATCTGTCCATGCCACCACAAACTTTTTCAGTTTGGCCAACGTCCTAGTTGCCATGGCAATGAGTGCATGTTGATTTCACAGGACCATTTTGGAACAGTCGTTGGCTTATTATGCAACTCTCCATTTGTGATGCCAGTGTTTTCCACTATGTCCTGATTTCTGCGCGGTTATCAGAAACAAATGCCCGCTTCTCGATTGCGAGAATTTTCCGGAGAATTTGTGTCCCCAAATTCACGCTTCACGGAAACCTGTCTAGTTGCTCCCTGGTGCCAACTCGGCGCTACCTGCGGAACCATTGGAGCTGGATACATAGCTGCCACCAACACCACCACCGCCACCTCCCATACGGTTGCCCTCGGTGCAGCAGCAGCTCAACTTCCTGGTGCTGGTTCTGTGTCCCCCTGTGGACTCTGCTCCCCCACCGATATCACCTTCATTGACATCACCGTCCACACTGTCCTCCGGCCGACGTTTCACTTGGAGCTCAGGACGGATGTCAGAGAATGGCTAGGAGCTCGACGTTGGTCCCATTTGTGCCCCCCCCCCCCCCCCCACTCCTTAAAATGCTCAGATCCCTGCCTCAACTTCGTTTAAGTAGTTTGTATGTCTAGGGACTGATGATCTAGTTTGGTCCCATAGAATTACAAACATTTGAACACTTTGAAGTAATGGTGATTCTCATGTACAATTGTGGTGGTGTTACCCTAGTGCATTACGTTCCTCCAAAGCAGACCATCAATGTACAGTATTACTGTTGGTTTTTTTAGCATCACCTGCGACCAGCTTAGCAAAAGATGTGTAACACTTTCTACACAACCCACCTGTTATTTTGCACGACAATGCACAGGCGCATACAGCGAAAGCTATCGCTGCTCTATTTTCTCGATGGGACTGGGAAGTACTGTACCATCTACCATACTCACCAGCCTTATGTCCTTGTGACTTTGATTTGATTCCGAAGATGAAGGAACCACTTCATGGCATTCGCTTCACAACTGTTCCAGAAATTCTACAGGCAGTTGACCGCTCCATTCACACCATCAACAGAACAGGCTCTGCTAACGGTATACTATCCCTTCCACATCGCTGGCAACACGTTCCACACAACGCTGGTGACTACTTTGAAGGACAGTATCAGGGGCAAAGATGAAACGCTTTTGTATCAGTTGTGAATAAATAATTTCTACTATTTAAGTTCCAACCCTCGTACTACTACGACGTTTCCCAAACAGGGCACAAAATTAATAGTGCCCTCCCTCCACCCGCTCGCGTCCTTCTTTTTACCGATGCCCCTCCTTTTGGCGGCCCTCTACCACTGTCAGGGGTCTTCTTTTTGGCACCCCCACCCCCTCTCACGCGTCAGTGTCGCCTCCCCTTGTCTTGGACGTCATTTGGTCAGGCCCCTCTGCAAGAACCGGCTGGGTCAGTCAACCCGGTTTGCGCCTTTCCAGATCCAGCGCTGCGTAATAATAAGAGTGTTTCAGCATGGATCGGTACCTAATACCTCAGTACCGCCTGAGTTACTTACCTATAAATACAATTATTTCATGTACTTCATATCCACTGAAACCAAAAACCCCTGAGTCAATTGGAACTCTAAGAGGGTACACTAATTTATATTTATGGCAGTGTATAATAAATGGCTAATTGTAATCAGATTAACAATTGGCTATCTCAATTTTTTTTACGGTTTTCCTGAAAATAGATGCTAGGAAAAGTACTACAGTTATGAAAAATTTAGTACTGTACTGTGAGTTTGGAAAGTAGAAGGGGAGGTTCTGGCAGAAGTAAAGTTGTAAGGACAGACCATAAAGCGTGCCGGGGTAGCTCAGTCGGTAGAGCGCTTGCCCGCGAAAGGCAAAGGTCCCAGGTTCTAATCCCGGTACCGGCACACAATTTTAATCTGTTAGGGAGTTTCCATTTAGTACTTTGTTGTATTATTACACTTTTCAGTAAAATGGGTGAAAAGATATCAAGATTGCATACAACAAAAGAGTCGTTGAAGTGACTGAATAGTTGCAATAAAATGTGAGAACACTTACCTTGTCATTTGTGTTCAGTACCATGAATTAAAACTTTGCAAATCATCATGGGCACTTCCACTACACAAGTAGTTCGTGTCACATTGGACGTTATAGTTTTGACACACCAAATGGTCCATGAACGGTAACGTTCAATGGAATGCATATGTGCCCTAGTACATATTGTTCAATGAGTCAGTTATAACTATTAAGTATTCTGCTGGAAAATTACGTAAATTATATTTCTGTACCTCTTTTGTACACTGCTGAAAACAATTGGTGGATCAGGTGAGACATCATACACAATATAGATACGCTAACGTATTTTATTCATATATTAGTTACAGTTGTAATTTGTGTGTGATACAGTACGATGTTTTTCTGTTGCAACCCTTCACTTGAGGTTTAGATGGAGTTCACTTAGAGAGAGGCACCACGGGACTACCATAAAAGTGAAAAAGTTATTCTCATTGGCCTCTAATATTGTGTACGATCACTTCGGACGGCCAGAAGTGTTGCACAGCTGACAGGCATGGACAATATTATGTTACCAATCAGGTGTTGAGGGATATTTGGCCATTCTTCAATGAGTGCAATATCCAGCTCTTCAGCTGTTGTGGGAGCTGATGGTCTGGCTGCAGTGTGTCTTCCAAGTACATCTCAAACATACTCAGGTCCGATGAACAAGCTGGCCACTCCATTCGTACAATTCCCTCAGTTTCAAGCATGTTGTCCACCATTGCAGATCTGAGGGGACGAGCGTTATCATCGACCAGAAGGAATCCATCTCCTATGGCACCAGCATATGGCACAAGAAAAGATCGGAAAATCTCGCCTCTATACCTCTGAGCAGTCAAAGCGACATTCCGAACAACAGAGGTCCGTACATTCGCCAATACTGACTCCTGCTCTCACCATTCGTCCACCATCATGATATGGTGATGTTTCCTGCAGATGAGCTGGATTATTCCGAGTTCTCCATTTTTTCCAGATGAGGGAGCGCGATTGTCCGGTTGGACACAAAATGATGACTCATCTGTGAACAGAACCCGGCAACATTCATTACCAATGCAATCCTAATGTTCCTCCGTCCAGTTTCTGTGGGCTAAACGATATTGTGGTTTTAGTGGGACACATGCCATAGGCCTCCGTGCGTAGAGGACACAGTCCCGAAGGCGATTTCGGACTGTTTGTGTTGATACTGCTCGTGCTGTTGCTCCTTGGAGGGAGCATTGCAGCTGAGTTGCATTCAGCCTCCTGTCTCGACGGGCTGTTAACTGGAAATAACGGTCATCTCTTGCTGATGTTACCCATGGACGACTTTAGCCTCTCTTTCTTTTAACAGTTCCTGTTTCTGAAATCGCCTTTAGGTCCTGGAAATTACACTTTGGGACATTCCAATAGCTGCAGCCGCCTCCGTGTCTGTCCTGCTTCCAACCTTTCTGTGGCTCTTCACGACATAGCTTTGGGTAAGTCTCGTAGTTGTTGCATTACACTGCCTGCTCACTTCAGTATCTGAACCCAACTGCTTATGTAATTCGTTTTGTAGTGTAAATCCAACTGCACAGCAACCCCCTCTGCAGCAACTTTCTGTTATTACCACTATCTCGGTTCCTGGAATGTTGTTGTCTCCATTCCATAAAACCGACAGAAAGACGTCGAACCATTTTAGTTCATTCTGCCGATGACAACACTTCATAACCTAGATATCTCAACTGATCCCTGTGTAATTTAGACTACAAATGCGTCATTAACTTACATTTACTTGTAAGAAATTGTACCAATATGGACGTGTGTGTTATTTTCAAGTAGTGGTGTCGTAGGATGTAACTGTTGTTTAACAAACACTGGTTTAAACTCAGCAATGATTCATTTAGCACTTGAGACATGAACATTAGCACAGATTGGACTGACTGCGGCCGTAGGTTTCAACGGGATATATAAATTAAAAGAAACTTCTGGAACATTAGGTACTAGTTCTTTAGGTTCAACTGAAATGTATAACCAGGGCGGGTCTCGAACCTAGGATCTTTTATCCAATTCCCCAGAGTGGGTCTTGAACCGAAGACCCTTATTCAGTCGACCCTATCTTCATATTGAATGAAAGAGGCAGTCGATATGGTATTGGCGATTAGCGGTGAATACTGCGTCCACATATTACCAAAGTTGATCTGGTGTAGCAGTGTATGGTGTATCCCAGGCCTCTCTTTCCACAATTATCGTCCATACGTTTCCGATAGGCAAGAGATCGCCTAAAACAGGGAGGCCAAGGCAGCAATACAATGCGATGGTCGACGAAGAAGTCTTCAACATTGTGTGCCACATGTGGTCGCGGATTATACTGTTGTAATATTGCCGTCGGCAAGCTATTGGAAGACAACATACACCAACATTTCAGTGATGTAATGCTGGCTGGTTAGCTTATCGACAATGCATACTAGGGGGGTGGAATCCAGAACCATCCCGAATCCATAAAACAGGTAGCATAAGGAAAGCAGTTCCACAGTCTTTCAACACAGTGTTTGCAGACTAATATGATCACTGTTGCGGTGCAGGAAGAATCGAGATTTTCTAAAAATGTTCAAATGTTTGTAAAGCTTATGGGACTTAACTGCGGGGGTCATCAGACCCTAAACGTAAACTACCTAAGAACTAACTTATACTAAAGACGACACAAACATCCATGTCCGAGGGAGGTTTCGAACCTTCGACACGGGAGGCCGCGCGATCCGCAACGTGGCGCTCCAGATCGCTCAGCTACTCCCGCGCGGCAGTCGAGATTTTCTTGGAGCTTGTTGTCCTCTCATATCTTCGGAGCTTACCGAAGGCCACACTGCAACAGGACAATGTTCATCACACGTGGTACGCAGTGTTCAAGGTTTCTTTGTCATACTTCGGATTGCAATGCTGCATTATTGCGATTACAAATCTGAATTCAGTTGCTCAGTTACATCTGACACGATCGCCGATTTCTTTGAAGGATAATCCACTATACCTCTAGGAAGCTACGAAGTAGAATCCAATATTTTCGGGACTGGTGCTGTCATCTGGAAAGTAGGAGTAGTAGATCTGTGTACAGCTAGGTGGCGAGATCTGCAAATCTGATGAGTCAGTGTGCAGAGAGGCATTCAGCAGGGAGGACGTGTTGCGTATCTACAGTGATTTGCGTAATACTCTGTGTTTCGTGTCTGGCGATTTTACGATGGATCTGCGAACAGAACAGCGCATGTGTATCAAATTCTGTGTGAATCTCGGGAAAAGTGCTACTGTCACCCTTGCAATGGTTCAACAAGTGTTTGGGGGAAGAGCCAGGGCTCTCCAAAACCCAAAAAAGCAAGAGAGGTGAAGAGCAAAGTGGAGAGCATAATAATCGTTTTCTCTGATACCAAGGTAATTGTGCACAAAGAATTCGTGCCACGCAACCAAGCAGTGAATTCCGCGCACTACGGTGACGTTTTGAGACGGTTACGTGAAAACGAGCGCCAACGACGCGACGGCCCGAACTTTGGCGTCAAGGGAACTGGCTGCTGCATCACGACAGCGCGCCGTCACACGTCTTTGCTCACCAGGACCTCTTTGCCAAAAAACAACATGGCCGTTGTACCCCATCCACCGTGCTCGCCAGATTTGGCACCTTGCGACTTTGCGCTATTCCCAAAACTGAAACTCAAGTTGAAACGCCGTCGGTTCGATACTCTAGAGAGGATTCAAGAAGCATCGCTGGCAGTGTTAAACACCCTCAAAGAAAAGGACTTCCATAAGACGTTTGACTAGTGGCAGAGGCGCTGGGACCAGTGTATACGTGTGATGGTACCTACTTCGAGAGTGATGGTTACCATTAGTTCAAAGGTAATGTTATCAAAAGATGACAGCACGTCGTATACTTACAAGAAAAGTACATGGGCTCGAACAAACATATCTGTATGAACGTTTGGTTACAAGATCTCTACGTACACCTCAATTTGCTGGTGGGTGTCGTTCTTCTGCAAAGCTCTGCAACCATGCTCTAGATAGCACTGTAGATGTAATTGTAAACGCCATACGTAATGCAGATATCTTAACTATAACTTATGTAATAATCATCGTACATGTTTTCTAGCGAATTGTCATCAAAAGCCGTGATGATAGTTTCAACTTTAACCTTCTATCCGAAAGACTGTTGGTATTCACTGCCAGTGCTTCCATCGCCTCTTCCCGCACTTACCATAGCAGTACCGCTTGCAATGTGTTGTTCGTCATTATCATCCCTATTATCATTATTATGAGTTTGTAACAACAGTATCTAATTTATGCTCATATTTCTGTAGCCGGCCGCGGTGGCCGAGGGGACTGAGGCGCTTCAGTCACGGTCTGCACGGCCACTACGGTCGAGGGTTCGAATCCCCGTCGGGCATGGATATTTGTGCCGTGTAGTCTTAGCTAGTTCATAAGTAGTTTGTAAGTTTAGGGACTGATGGCCCAGTATTCAAGTCCCATAAGCTCTACAAACATTTGAATATTTCTGTACCATAACAGATACGAGAAAGCATGCAAATGATACATCTTCTACACTAATACCATCTTCACGAAGAAGGGTTCTTCGTAACTTCATCTCAACTAATCGCAATACATTAGCAGGATTGATTAGCAATCGCCGCCCCATATGACGCTTCACCACACAAAATAACATTACAAAACGCAACTTCGGAGGCACACTGCACTGTCCCTACTAGCGAACCGACAGGTCAAAGAGCAATGCGGCATGGCACACGCAGAGGCCTCTAACGGACGACTGCAGAGTTTTGCAGATGTGGGAGTATCACTAGTGCAATAAGGGATCTTTACATTATCTCTCATACGATTTTGGTGTATATGTGTTTGTTCGAGCCCAAGTACTTTCCTTGTTAGTCGATCGTTCTCGAAAACATGCTCTATATTTGCTCGCTACCTTCTATGAGCTAAGTTGTAGCTGCTTACGCAAAACCACTGCACGAAAGAACAATTCCAGTATGTCCACACGGCCGCCTGTTGCAACCCCCATATAACGCTTGCAGGTGGCCATACCAGCGTCTGTGATGTGATAAAACAAATACCATGACGATTATCCCTCAGACACGGCATTACTTTTGTTGATATTACATCTCCTGAAGGCTTTCACTTTCGCTGCGTAATATACCAAGGCGATTTATATACGATAGGTGTTTTAAATGCACCACACCATGCCGCTTCTCCGAATTTGTCAGGCCTCACCGTCTATGCTGTGAAGCTGGAAGGTTCTGGCCACTTTCTCTCAGCTTCCAGTCTGAAACGTCAACACAATCAGTTGCCTTATTGTTGTGCGATACTCTGGCGCAAGGTGTCGCTTATCGCTTGACGGACTACGACGTTTATGCACTTGTACCAAGGCGTCACAGGGCCGGTGTCAGAACATTACGCCGGCCGCGGTGGCCGAGGGGACTGAGGCGCTCCAGTCACAGTCTGCACGGCCACTACGGTCGGAGGTTCGAATCCCCCCTCGGGCATGGATATTTGTGCCGTCCTTAGTCTTAGCTAGTTCGTAAGTAGTTTGTAAGCTTAGGGACTGATGACCCCGTAGTCAAGTCCCATAAGTTCTACAAACATTTGAACATTTTGATCAGAACATTACACCGAGCGAGGTGCCGCAGTGGTAACACACTGGAACCGCATTCAGAAGGACGGTGGTTCAAATCCACCTCGGGCACCTGGGTTTAGGTTTTCCGAGATTTCCCTCAATCACTCTAGGTCAATGGTGGGGTGGTTCCTTTGGAAGGGCACGACCGATAACCTTCCCAATCTTTACCCAAAAATCTGAGCACGAGTTCCATCCCTAGCGACCAAGCTGTCGACGGGACGTTAAACTCCTAGCTTCCTCCCTTCAAGAATAATCTGTTCTGAGTAATGCGCTATTAACGAACTTGCGTGTGGGAAGTTCTTCCTCAGCTCACAATCTGACCTTCGCGAAATACCGGAGTGTTTCGTTGACGCCAGTTGCATCGGAAGTTGCTGACATGAGATTCTTGAGACTGCACGAGGCAACACGACCCAAAGAGAAGGCCGCGGCGCGCTTGTGCCAAGTCACGCAAAGCAGATCGCTATCGCGTACCTGAACTAGGTCCTAGTGGGTTGTGCCCCACCGGGCAAGGGAAACACCAAGTATGTTACAAACGAATTTTGATGGGTCTTAGGTATGTTGTTCGGGAACTCCTCGAGACCACCAGGCTAAAAAGATTTGTTCCAATGCACCTTGGTTTGCACGAAAATCGAGATCAAAGTCCAGCGCGTAACAGCTGTACCTGTACTAAGTCAACAGCGGTACCTGAGTCAGCGTGGTGTAATTAGCAAGGCGGTTGACTGCCACCCAGACAACATAAGTTCAACTCCTGCTCAGACCTTTCTCTTTTCTCCACACTTGTCCGGCGATTGATTGTGCATAATTATATGCTTTATAGTCACTCTTATGAATGTGCTTCATCTGTAAACCAGATGCAGCCAACATCAAATCCTTCAATATCAATCATTGTGAGCATCTGATTAGCAAAGGCAACCCTTTGTTGCACAGCTCGTAGGGTTATGACCTGGTGCTTTTGAATTTTGAATGGAAACATGTGTAGGCTCTTTCTCAGATTTTGCATATGTAAGAGTGTACCTCTAAAATGTGCGTTTGTTCTATTTCGTGAACATGCCGTGAAATACCCAACGAATTGAACAACGGTCTCCTGAAGCATATGCACGTAAAATGGGAGAAAACTGTAATAATAAATATTCTAAACAACGTGCAGATACTGGTAGTGTATACATCGCAACAAATTACCTTCCTTCTTTTTTTTCTAAGCATTTATTCACTTCTTATGGTTGAAAGTCATTAATTAGAATCAATGTGTGTACTAAAATGTTTGTCTTTGGTACGATTGCTATGGACGCTTATAACGCAGATTGTATTACCTTTTCTGTATTTCAGATACAGCTTTGTTCATGTTACTTTGTTCTGCGCTATAATAAGGAGCAAATATTCTGTTTCAAACCGTGAGTACGGAATAAGTTCAAATGTTTGTTAAGCTTAAGGGACTTAACTACGGGGTCATTAGTCCCTAAACTTACAAACTACTTATGAATTACCTTATACTAAATACTACACAAACATCCACGCCCGAGGGAGGATTCGAACTCCCGACGGGGAACGTAGCATAGCACCGCAATGCGCTCGGCCGCTCCGCCGAGGCTACGAATAAGGGTGGTAACACTGAATTCAACATAACTCTAGTACTTAATCTATATTCAAAGTTACTACTATCGTTACATCATTTACAACAGTCATTATAACAGTATCTCTCCAGTTTATGTACATGTGAAAAAGAAGTCTGTGTTTGCAATTTGTTGGTATGTATTTCATGGTATGTTCACTAAATAGAACAAATGCACTGTTCAGAGAAATCGCTGTTACCTTTGAACAATTCTGAAGCTTGCAGAATATAGTTGTGTTCAATTAATAACAGTGTGCGAAAAACTTTTGGGGATCAGGATAAAAACAAAAAAAGAAAGGAAAAATGCTAGTGACGGTTTTTTTAATTTATTTACATTTTTTGGTTCTTCAGGTAGATTGATGTTTTTCGGTCGTTTGTTCATGTTCGTTCTGGATTGTTCGTTGACAATTTTGCTCTCTCTCTCTCTCTCTCTCTCTCTCTCTCTCTCTCTCTCTCTCTCTCTCTCTCTTTTTTTTAAATGACAGGCTATAGTCATTCCTAACCAATACAGACAAGGAAAATAGAGTTAGAACAAATAACCAAAGCAAGGCAGGTGATAATATTTTAATGGGAAAAGATAATGAAAATGTGGGGGAGATATTAAAATGATAGTTTAAAGAGGTAAAAGTTCAAAAAAGAATATGTTTGTCAAAGCTAAACTGAAACATCAAATAATTTTGACTGTTTGTTAAAATACAGTCAGAAAGAATATTACGTGTTGGGTACATACATATTATCACAATAGTAGATTCGTAATCGTATCGTTCATGAATGTTTATTATTTATATTTTTATTATTTTTGTTTGAAATGTTTGCAAAAACTCATAAATCTATAGAGCAATCTAAAGTAGGCCGTGAAATTTTTTTCGTTTATTTTGGGGTAAACTTTGAAACTTTTCACCATTTAATGTAATGTATATACGTGTGTGTGTGTTTTGAAATTAGTTTCACAATGCCTTTAATGATATGTTCACCCTCCTCAGCCTTGTGCCCCCCCCCCCCCCCCCCCACCACAGAAAAAAATTCTGTATCCGCCACTGTTCGCAACACATTCCCCGCACTTGGTAAATGTTGGAAAATTTTTCTACGCATACCACCGCCTCTGAACATTTACGCCAATTATCGACGGTATGTTGAAGTCTCCACTTATTACAATCGTACGACTGAGAAAGATATTTTTACATTTTTTTTTTTTATTTTCATCAATTCTTTGCCATTGGGACTGATGACTTCGCAGTTTAGTCCCCTCAAAATTCCACCACCAACAACAACAACAACCTTTACCACTTCCGCTACAGCAATATTTGACTTCACACGTAACTTTCACCAGGGATCCTATACGCTGTTATTTTGAGCAATAACGAATCATTCTAATTTAAGAATAAATTTCTTGTGATTAACATCTGCTGCTTGTGTCTTTTGTCTGACAAAGTTTTTCATTTAAAGACCGTATGTTTATCACCAGTCCCATGGCTTAAGCTTCAGTTATGAATATGAGGGTACCGTCACTAAACGGTGCCCTTCCAAAAATATTACTATGAATACTGCAGTAACACAACGGCTTGTTACAAAATTTATAAACAACTTATCAAAAGCAAACAGCGAGAAGACATGTGTAACTGCAACAAAATATGTAACAAAAATACGCTCTTTCATATTTTAGGAGGAATTACTTATTACGCAACTGACTTCAACGACAAAATTAAACTATACGTCTTTTTTTAGGGTCTTTTTCCTGGTTTTACGTGGACCCGGCTAGCTACGTATGTATTGCTTGTTGTTTGCTTGTCCGTCAGATGGCAGCAGGTGTTTGCTCATGCGGCGTCGCGTCGGCGAACAGCTGCGGCCTTTCAAATCAATACGTTCCCGTGAGGTGCCGAAGATAGATGCTACAGGCTCCGTACTGCCCATAAACAACAACAGTATCTACTTGAAAATAAAGACACCAGTTAGAATTACGTGCGTAAGGTTGTGAAGAATTTGTAAACATTTTCAAGACTGTTTGTTGTAATTCTGCTTTATTAAATATTTTATCGTGGAGATAGTAACAACTGCGATCCGCCTTTGCCGCGGCGGATTAGCCGTGCGCACTGGAGCGCCGCGTTGCGGTGCGCGCGGCAGTTCGCTGTCGTGGGTTCGAATTCCCGCCCTCTGGCAGGGAAGTTTGTGCTGTCTTCAGTATAAGGTAGTTCATAAATCGTTTGAAAGTTTAGGGGCTGATGACCCCGTAGTTAAGTCCCATAAGATCTACAAACATTCTTGATATCCGTCTTATTCAAAGACAGATGACATTTGTTCGTGTTACGTGATAGGCATAGAAACTGATCAAGAATGTCTGCAAAATGTAACAATAATAATTATAAACCAAATTTTACATATTACATATGAGCACAGATATTTCATTTACATGTTCTGCTGGAAAGCCTACTCTGGACTTTAATCTAGTATTACAAAATCAAAACAATTTGTCAACAGAACTTATTCTTCCTTTGTTAACAAAGCTCCCTCAAATGTCTATTACACACACTTTTAGAACGAAGCAGAGACGGATCCTACATTGGAAGCGTTCGTATGTCCATATATTATAACTGCAAATTTTGGTGATATACATCTCAGTAAATTAGCTTACTATGCCTGTTTTCATTCTCTGCTTTCGTATGGCATCATTTTCTGGGGTAATTCATTACTGAGTAAAAACGTAATCATTACACAAAAGCGTGTGATCAGAATAATTGCCGGAGCCTATCCAAGATCATCCTGCAGACACTTATTTAAAGAGCTAGGGATTTTCACAGTAGCTTCTCAGTATATATATTCACTTATGAAATTTGTTATTACCAATCCCACCGAATTAAAAAGCAATAGCAGTGTAGATAACTACAACACTAGGAGAAATAATGATATTCACTATTCAAGCTTAAATCTAGCTTTGGCTCAGAAAGGAGTGAATTATGCTGCCACAAAAGTCTTTGGTCACTTACCAAATAGCATCAAAAGCCTGACAGATACCCAACAAGCTGTGATATTCCTGGCCTGTGGCCACTTCATATTTCTGGCCGCTGGCCGTTTCTTTGCTAACATCGTACGCGTCTTAAACGCGGAAGAACGACAGAAGTGCAGCATATTTTGAAATGTGGGGTGGGGAGCAGTAGCATATGGCACAGTAGGTGCTGGTTCCCGTGGGAAAGCCCGCCTATGTTACTGGTGCTCTCCTCGCATTGGCTGCTGCATTTCACGTCACGTGATTTCTTTTGAAATTAGTTTTGTTTATTATATACAAATATTAATTATTCAGAGCTGAGAATTAGTAATAAATATCTCTCAAGGACAGGCTAGATTTTGACAATTTAAAAAGTTTAAGGTGCCTTCTCTTATTGTAACAAGAGATGTGCGATTTTGCAGAAGGCGCGCGACGGCCCTGTTTTGGCGCGAAATAGAGCGTCAGGTGCCCTCTCGCAACGCGCCGCAGTTTCAGTCTCGAGCTGACCACTACACGCGCCGGACCGCGCCGGTCATGAGTCAAGATTTTTGTAATAGTGAAAACAGTCGAGGTCTCAACATGAACTATGGGCAGCATAGGCCGTATCATATTAACAATAGTTGCTCATATTTTATTATTTATTTAATAAATGGCATCCTTGACAATTAAAAGTCCTGTGAGTCGTTTCTTATGCTTCCATCATACAGAACTTATTTTAGCCTCACTTGTATGCTGTAGAAGAACTTACGACCTGTGTGCTGCCTTCTGCGCTGGGGACACGACTATAGAAGACAACAGGTTAGTCAGAACTCTATGCTTTCCATAACGACATGGACAGCAACTACGGCACCTCTTGCGTACTGTAGGGCGGTACAAACGCACACTGCTACGCAACAGCATCCGCAAGGATGCGGAGGTTTTAGGGGACTTGTGGGAGGAAGCAGTACAAACTTCTCCGTCCGCAAATAAAATCCTAGGAAGCTTGTAAAGCATTTAAAAATAAATTAAAATAATTTTTGCATGGCAACTCCTTCACACTATAGATGAATTTTTAGATATAAATTAGTAAATACGAAAAAATAAAATAAAAATAAAAATAATACAATAAATGTGTCATGTAATATTTAGTACAAAGTAGTAATTCGTAAAGACACCTTTCATTAACTTGACACGTTCCACATCATTACGAAGTGTCGTATTCATGATCTGTGGAACAAGTACTAATCTAACCTAATCTATAGATAAAGCAGTCAACAATCCGAAAATTCAACACAAAAATGAACTTACGACGTTAGCTGCCAGGGGGATTAATCAGCGAGGTATTTTATCGTTTGTGCCCAGCCGGGATTCCAACCCACGTCCCCTGCTGACTAGGCAGTCGCGCTGACCCCACCACCACTTTATTTATTTCTTGATCACCAGCCCAGCGCCTCCCTCCAGACACAAATTCTCAATTTATCCACACCCTACTGACGTAGTGACTCTGCCTATTATCGCAGATTCCCCGTAAGAGTTGTGGGCCTAGTGTGCATATTCACTGAAGCAAATATCAGTGGCGACCTTCGTCTTAATTATATACTACTAGCTGAAAACCCGGCATTGCTCGGGTATTTATTTATTTATTCCCGTCATTTTTAGGTATATATTCATTTGTATAACGGCTGTATGTCTGTAAAATCTCTTGGGAATACAATTAGTAGTGAAGAAGTAATAGATTAAAACTTGGTGCTTGATGGGGCGGTTTTCCATAATCGTTACTGTTTATGTGCTCATATCTCATGAACTACGTGTCGTACTGTGATGCAATTCATAAGGTGCATTTCAACTATATATGTCTATACTGTCTGTAAAATTTCCTGTCGCTACAATTTGTAGTGTTCAAATTATAAATTGTAACGTCATACCGAGAGCCGTTGTTTTACTCTATAAACAGCGAAAAAGTAGTAAGCGAGAAACTTTTTTCCTTTAATCATTTTGCTATGGTTGTCAGCGAGAAAAAGTTTAATAAAGGTTTGAAATTATGTTTAAAGTTTGCTGCAAATCGCTAAGTACTCTTATTCTCATATAGCATATTTATAAATTCTCGCCGCATTATGTGGCAATTTTTGCGAACACAGGGCACTTTTCAGATGGTTGAGAATGTGGATGATCTAGTGGGCCGACTTGTTGTAAGCCCACTCCCGCCCGAGTTTCGAGTCCTCCCTCGAGCACGGATGTGTGCATGTATTTTGCCCTTCGTGTAAGTTAGTTTAAGTAGTTTCTAAGTCTAGAGACTGATGACCATCAATGACGGATACAGAATTTTTTTCATGTACTTAATATGTCTAAATAAATATTTCTAGTTGCATTTATAAGAAAACACAAATATATGAGTATTTAAAATTCGTAAAATGCCGATTGTTTTAAAATTACTGTGAGCAAAATGCTCACGAGCGAGACCTCACGCCGGCCGCGGTGGCCGAGGAGACTAAGGCGCTCCAGTCACGGTCTGCACGGCCACTACGGTCGGGGGTTCGAATCCCCCCTCGGGCATGGATATTTGTGCCGTCCTAGTTCGTAAGTAGTTTGTAAGTTTAGGGACTGATGACCCCGTAGTTAAGTCCCATAGACTATACAAACATTTGAACATTTTTTTCGAGTCCTCACGGGTTAAGGACTTAGTGAGCTTAATTTTACCCCCTCCCCCCCCACACACACAATGTTACAGTCATTGTCACATATATAACTGCTACAGGAAACACACGAAATATGTTCAAACGTTTGTTAAGCTTATGGGACTTAACTACGGGGTCACCAGTCCCTAAACTTACAAACTACTTATGAACTACTTACGAACAAAGACGGCACAAATATCCATGCTCGAGGGGGGATTCGAATCCCCGACCGTAGTGGCCGTGCAGACCGTGACTGGAGCGCCTCAGTCTCCTCGGCCACCGCGGCCGGCTCGAAATATGTTTCAATGCCACAGTCGCTTCTTAGAAAAAACTTTTCAATGAACCTTCATCTAACTACCAATGCACTATTAGTTTCTGCGCACTATGGAGAAATTTTAAAATGCTCATGATCCCAAAATTAATATTACAATTATTCAGTCACATTGGACAGTGTAAATTTTCTAAATGTACCACAAAATAAAAACAACCAGAGTATTTAGAGCCTGAATGCTCCATGTTCAGCTGTGGACACACTTGTTTCATCCTTCATCATCATAAAGGATGAAGCACTTGCCCACAGCTGAACACACGGCATTCAGGCTTTGAATTTAATTTCACATGTGACGGTTTCTGACCTTCGCCAGATGGGTATATGCGAATCCCTATACAGAGGAAGCCATGCGAAATTGTCATAGGTTTCGCTACATATGCGCAACTTTTGAATAATTGGATTATAAGACTGAAAAGACTGACCACTTGAAAATTCAAACAATTGTACAATATCGTCGAAAAAACAACAGTTTTGTACAATGATGCCCACAGGATTATGATATTAAATGAACCAAATGACTTAATGGCGATTGTACAAAAACCTAGGACATATGTTAAAAAAACAAAGAAAATAATAAAAAATGAAGTTTTAATCCGAAGCAACCAAACTGCTCAGGTCATCAGTCATATGTTCAAATGTTTGTAGAGCTTATGGGACTTAAATACGGGGTCATCAGTCCCTAAACTTACAAACTACTTATCAACTAGCTTATCCCAAAGACGGCACAAATATCCATGCCCGAGGGGGGATTCGAACACCCGACCGTAGTGGCCGTGCAGACCGTGACTGGAGCGCCTCAGTCCCCTCGGCCACCGCGGCCGGCAGGTCATCAGTCTGTAGTCTTACAACTACTTAATTAAAGTAATTTATACTAAGAACAACACACCCACCCATGACCGAGTGAGGACTCTAACCTCTGGTGGGAGTGGCCGTGTACTTCGCAACGTTGCGGTCTAGATCACACGGCCATTCCCATGCGGCGCACATGGTTTGATTGTCATTTTGGTAAATATAGTGTTCAAATACTCTTCATTATTTTGTGGTAAATTATTATACTTTTCACTGTTCAATGTAGTTGAATCTTGTAATATTTTTTGTAGTCATAGGAACTTGAGAATGACGCCATAGTGCGCCGAAACTAGTAGTGCATTGGTAATTAGATGACGACGATTTTACTTGGTGATGCCAGCAGCAGAAAATACCTGCACTACTTAAAAGACATCAATTTCATTCGGAGCGCTGCCAACATTACGCTGCCCCAGGCACGAAATGTTACTATATACATTGTTATACACTGCGACGCTGCCTTCTGCTCGCTGATGCTCGCCCCCCGGCAGCCATGGTACACGCCTCCTCCTACCATCAACAACCAGCACACGAATAGTCAACTTACCGTGGACGAACTAGGGATGGCGGATATTGCTGAAACAACCGGTTTTCGGTTATACCGTTCTTTTCATCTCCAGTTTAACCGCACTGTAAAAACTGCTCAAGATAACCGGTTTTTTAAGTAACTGGTTTTCGTTTTTTTATTGCTATTATTTCCAGTAGAGTTCGACCGAAACATATTTTGCGGCCAAAACAGAAACTGTAAACCGAAACTTACGAAATTCTGTTAAAATTTAGGTAAATTTACGTTATACGACAAATTACTAGTCTTTCCATATTTTGCAAGATCCCCTTCCAATACTACGCCTTCTTGAGTGTGTGTAAGCCTAGCCAGGAGTCCGTAGAAGACGATATACGAAGCATACAGATTTACTGGCCTAGTATTTCCATCCGGCAGTTGCGAATATTGAGCCAACCACTCCGTAAGTTGGACTTGTGAGCCAGCGCATACGAATATCTCGTTATATACACAATATATATATATATATATATATATAGTCAGTAAAGAACTTCAATCAGTGCTGCAGAAGTATTTCGAAAAGTAAAGTCACAGTTTCGACTAACAGTATGATTGTTGTCAGTGTAAATTTACGCAAATTGAACTAGGAAAGCTGTGTACCACATGATCAAAGAATGTTCAAATGGGTGTGAGTTCTTATGAGACCTAACTGCTTAGGTCATCGGTCCCTAGACTTAAAAATTACTTAATCTAACGCTGAGGACAATATACACACACCCATGACCGAGGCAGGAGGAGGACTCGAACCTCCAAATGGAGCAGCTGCGCAGTCCGTAACATGGAGCCTCAGACCGCACGGCTACCTCGCGAGGCACCACATGATCAATGTTACCTAAACCCATATTGGTTATTAAAAAAGCCCCTCGCTTTCAAGGAATCAGATTAATGAAACTTGTTAGCATAACAATATGATAATACATTAAAAGTTATTATTACAAGCTTACATAATAGGTATATGAATCGAAATTTACCTTCTCTTCCAAGGAATATTTTCGATGCTTTCTCCTTAAATGACACAGCATGTTTGTAGTACCTCCACCCGTTTTCAGCTTTTTAAAGCAAATGGAGCATTGTACCTCACTGCTACCGTACTTCGTGAAGTACTTCCACACTCGGGACGGTGCCATTTAAGACCAACCGACGTCTGGCGACGACAGCAAGGAACTGCCGCTTGACCAGACGGAGGCAAGTCTTATACACTGCCGGTGCAAGCGCGTCGTCTAATAGGCCACGCCACACGGCAACAGGTGCATCGATGCCTCAATAGCTGCACCAGTTCTTAAGTTCTTATGCCACGCGTTTGTTGCGCGTTTCTGACTGCCGGGATTGTTGTTAAATTATCACTGATCGCTTTTCTTAGTTACTGCGATGACCTAATATTTCACAGCAGTGGAAATTTTAGGAATAGCCCTGAATATTATGGTCTACTAGTTTTAATTTTTTATAATTATTTACAAAAAACACATTTTGAACCACTACTACAGAAAGTAGTCATACCGGCTTTTTTAGTCGGATCTTGGCAATAACTTAAAAAAAAAAAAAAAAAAAAAAAAAAAAAAAAAAACCGGTTTCAAACGACACCAAATAAATGCCGAAAAAACCGGTTATTCAAAACTGAAATACCGGTATCGTTTTTAACTGGTCGGTTTTTCCCATCCCTAGGACGAACAGTAGAGTGTCCGAAGTAGCTGTGTCATTACCAAACAATGCAGACATTGGAAAAACAGCTAAGGCGCCTCGCTGCGGAGCGCGCGGTTGCTCGCCGTCGGAGGTTCGAGTCCTTCCTAGGGCATGGGTGTGTATTGTGTTGTCCTTAGGTTAGTTTACCTTAGTTTAAGTAGTTTGTAAGCTACGGACTGATGACTACGCAGTTTGGTCCGATAGATTTACAAACTTACGGGAATTAGTTATAACTACGAGTTTGAGTACTATGGGCAGGGCGAAGCTGGGAATTTGTATCTGACGGGAGGCGTCCATGGGTAGTCCTTGCAGGTGCGTTGATCACTGTGTCCTCAGTGGTGTAGAGTTCAGCGCAACTGCCTAGAAAGCAGGAGACCCGGGTTCAAACCCCGGCTGGGTACACATTTTCAGCTTTGCCCAATCGCAGTTGATGTCATATATTCTATGAATATTAAATAATAACAGCTGCAGGATCAGAAGTGACGTCTGTTCTTTCGGAACAGACGCCACATGTATATATAGATTTACAAACATTTGAACATTTTTTGAAAAACAGCGTATCCTAAAAGGTCGCCCAATTACGGGTCAGAAGCAATCAGCCAGTAAATATATCACGCTAAGTTTGATATTCCCTATAAACCTAAAATCAGATTTGCTGTGTTTGAGTTGTACTGAATTAATTTCTTCTTCATGCTTTGTATAGTTGCTTAGAAAAACGAGATAAGTTTTCAAGAAAGCTGATTAAAATTGTGTGCCAGAAACGGCTTTCGAACCTGGGACCTTGGCCTTTCGCGGGCCAGCGCTTAAACATGTGAACTACGCCGTCACGCTGCACAGTCCGTCCACACAACTTTACTTCTGCCAGTACCTCACCTCGTACTTTCCCAACTTCACAGAAGTTCTTCAGTGAACATTTGGACTAGCACTCCTCATTCTGGAAACATCCCTTAGGCTGTGGCTAAGCCATGTCTCCAGCATATCCTTTCTTCCAGGAGTGTTAGTCCTGCAAGTCTCGCAGGAGGACTTCTGTGAAGTTTGGAAAGTAGGAGGTGAGGTACTGGCAGAAGTTGCGAGGACGACTGTGAAGCGTGCCGGAATAGCTCAGACGGTAGAGCGATACCCCGCGAAAGGCAAAGGTTCGAATACCGATTCCAGTACACAATTTTAATCTGCCAGGAAGTTACATATAAGCGCACATTCCGCGGCAGAGTGAAAATTTCATTCTGAAAATTATATTTGACCGTGTTTCAAGAAGAAATTCTATTACCACGAAAATCCTTTGTATTTGATGTGCGAAAAAATGCCGTTGAAATTTCTGGTTTGCTCCAATAACTGGAAAATCGAAAAGTGTAGCTTCAAATAAAACTGTTTATAATGGGTGGCAGTACTGTCTCTTAGTGCTAAGAAAAGAATCCAGAGAGATAAACCGTTTAGTCGGCTGCGGTGGCCGAGGGGACTGAGGCGCTCCAGTCACGGTCTGCACGGCCACTACGGTCGGGTGTTCGAATCCCCCCTCGGGCATGGATATTTGTGCCGTCCTTAGTATCAGGTAGTAGATAAGTAGTTTGTAAGTTTAGGGACTGATGACCCCGTAGTTAAGTCCCATAGACTCTACAAACATTTGAACATTTTGATAAACCGTTTGACCGAAAACACCTGAATGCGCCAACTTGAACGCAGCACTTGAAATCCACAGTTTTTCACATAGTTAAATTCTTTATTTAGGTATGAGTAAAACACAGACAATAGCTCACTTTTCCTCTCACGCAATCACGAAACAATAAACAACTTTTATTTATTTTTATCGTAAATTACCGACAAAAAAGAGCAATTAAATGGAAGCATAACACGAAATGTTAAATTACGTAATGTTAATAACAGGGATTTTGCATTTTAAACTCACAATTACATGCTGCCCGGAAGTAAAAGTTAATTATTGTAATGCTGATATTCTTTCCCTCCCTCCCTTTCTCTCTGTCTCCCTTCTCTTTCTCCCTTCTCTCTCTCTCTCTCTTCTCTCTCTCTCTCTTTCTCTCTCATTTTTTCGTCGGGCATTCTGCGGGGGGGGGGGGGGGGGGGGGGGAGCACGTGCCCCTGCCCCCCCATAAAAGGTTTACAAACCTTTGAACATTTGAATACAGTTAGGCAGCGAGTAAGAGGAAGCAATGGACAATGGACAGGGGCCACTACCTTCGTAGTGTACGATATGTGGAGAATTTGGGCATCACAGAAATTGTGCCTGGATGGCCCAATTACGAGCAGTGGTCTAACCGCCCTCTGCAACAATAAAACTAAGCAGAGAGTTCATCTAATGACGAACAACGACCATAAAGAACAGAGCTACCCACAAAAGAAAAATAAAGAAATGAAAAAAGAAAGAAAGAAGGAAGAATTGGTTTAGACGTCTGCTCGCCCGTACCGGCAAATCCGGAATCGAATCCCAGTCTAGCACAAATTTTCAAATTCACCATTGAATTTATTTCAGTGGCATGCAAAGGTCGAGATGTTTCAATATTTCGAATTCATTAATTAAATTCTACTACCAACTACTTCTGCTTTGTTCGCCAGTCGACAGCAGAAATAACGAAGTATAGGAAATTGAACGAGACAAGATGCAAAGCGAAAGACGCAACGGTAATAACAAATTACAGAGAAAAAGACTTTCCCGAACGTTGGTAGAAACGCCGGAAAGAAACATCGTTCCCCTATTTACACGCCCGCATAGCCACTTTGCATATTTTCTTCACAAACGTAGAGGTAGGTAAATACTGATTGGTGATCTCCCACACTGGTTTTTATATTGTGTAAATTATGGCGCTTTCAAAGTTGTGAAATTGGGTCAACTAAGGACAAAGTTGCCCTTTCAGTTCCTTATTTGGTAGTAATTTATTTCCGTGCTCTCATTCAGACACTGTTTCCTTCCTGTCTTCCAGCTGAAGACGATTTTATTTATTTTATTTTTCCTCAATTCCTCCATCTTAGAATTGTTAGATATTCATTACTGCTCCATAAACGCTTCTATCAGTTGTTTCTTCGGGTTTTAATTTTTTTTCCAAACAATTTTTTTGTGGCTTCAAGTTGTTTTGCACTTCTTATGTCTATATGCTTAATCTTCTACCTTGACCTGTATACAAACGAAAAAATAAATTTTATCTGTCACTTTCCACTTCTTTCACCTCTGGCAGTACTGCCCATGTGAAAAATACCGAGTAGCACCGTGGTTGGGAACCCACGTTGAACTGTAGGTCCCCCTATAACTGGCTGGGTAAGTCAGTTCGAAGGTCGGAGGAAGGCAACGTCATACCACCTCCAAACAGGACCTGCCTAGTAAAGCACGATGGTGTTCAAACCAATCTTCGGATTGTTGACTGCTTTACCTTACTTTTAATGTTTCGCTACATTTCATCGTTACTTCACAATTTAAAAACTCCCATAAGTATTTTGCTTCCTAACTTATCTAAATTATAGATTCGTCCTATACACTCGACTGGACGTAGACACAATGGCTAATGTTCGAATTGACGAGGGGACCAGGGGCGAGGGTAGGGAAGGAAATATCCACCTTCCCATTAAATAACTACCTTTAGTCCCCGGCGTTGTCCTGATATTTATTCCTTTCTTATGTTATATCATCTCATTCCCTCACTATCCGTCTCCTCCTATCCTGCACTATACATTTCAATTTCGTTTTTATATCATACAATAATATAATTTTCGAGGTTCGTAGCGTGGAATATTAGGAAAATATCTGCGAAATGTGTTGGGAATTCACGCTCTAAATTCTCTGTTTCTTTTTATTTTTTCTTTTGTGATAAATTTAGAAAATTTACACTGTTTAATGTGATTGAATCATTGTAATATTTTTCTGATCATAGTCATTTGAAAATGACGGTATAGTGCACAGAAACTAATAGGGCATTGGTAGTTAGATGGAAGTAAATTAAGTTTTTTTCTGAGAAGTGACTGTGGCTTGGGAACATATTTTGTGTGCTTCCTATAGTAGTTATATGTGACAATAACTGTATTACAATTTATTTTATATACGGGATGAATCACCTAACACTTGTACGGAAAGCGCGATCGATGTGCGGTTTACACAGTATGGATTGGTAGTCAAGGATTCGTATTGTTAGCCAATAAACAGATTGTAAAAATACCTAGAAAGTGTACTTTTTATGTAAACATACAATTTTTCAAATTGGACAATGGTTGTTTCTATCATGCACTGGAATTTTCGACGCCAGGTTTGTATAAAGAATTTTGAATGACTTTTTATCACGTTTAGTTTGGCAGCTTCAACCATTCAAAGTTTTGGGGGCAGAGGCTACGACAGCGTAGCTAACTGGCTGGTGGTCATGAGTCAGTAGACCGTGTCCCAAGTGCTAGCCACTCGGCCACTGAGCTACGCTACCGCAACCTCCGCCCCCGAAACTTTGAACGGTTGTAGCTGCCAAACAAAAAGTGATAAAAATGTCATTCAAAATTCTTTGCACACATCTGGTGTCAAAAATTCCAGTGCATGGTAGAAACAACCATTGTTCCATTTATAAAACTGTATGTTTGCATAAAAAATACACTTTCTAAGTAATATTACAATCTGTTTGTTGGCTAAAATTACGAGCCCATTCTGTGAAAACCGCACATCAATCTCAATTTCCCTTTCCGCAACATTTGCGGTGCAGGTGTTATATATATATCTGTGTGTGTGTGTGTGTGTTTTAAAATTAGTCTCACATAGGACATGTTCATCCTCCTCAGGCTTGTGCCCCCTCCAGAAAAAATTCTGTATCCGCCACTAGTTACTGCCACATACCGTATATTGGCATACAAAGTGAAATGATAAATCAGAAATGGCAGCATTACTCTGTTAGAGGATACTCAAGATCTGTAGGTAATTCCAGATATTTTATAGACTCACTAGCTTATATGCCCGTGCTATGCAGCGGTTGTTAAAGAAGGGCATGTGTGTATCATGGCTTTTTAGGTTTCCAGAGCTCAGTCAGTAAAAATCCCTGTTGTATCGCTCTGTCAATAAATTCAGTTGTTCTAGCCAAGATGTCAAATGTAAATAAAAGTAATTGTCCGAAACGATGTATCTTCATAAAGATGTCAAATGTAAGTAAAAGTCATCCTCCGAAACGTTGTATCTTCATAATGTTTTTGATACAAAATGAAATATGCCAAAAGAAGCAAAGAAATGTCGTTAAGTATTTAATACACAAAGCTAAAATAGTAACACTATGTTCAATGTTTGTTGGTATTCCCAGAGATAAGATTGCTTAATTCTATCACAGACGTTCGCTTCCTTGCTGTACTACCCCATTCTTATTTCACAGCACTACAGCGCCTCTATCGCTGGTCTGCTGTACTATGCCATCCATACTTCACGCATAGCCTACATCTAAATATATTTCCGTGATCTCACTTTTATGAAACGAAATTGCTCCATGCAAATCCATGAAGTAGTTTAGGAGATTAGGTGTTTCTAATAGATGAACAGACAGTTACTGAAAACACTTAAGATTACGATGTATCTTTTTTCCGTGATCTGATTTTGATGGAATCATGCCTATATGTTGCCCTAATCTTAGTTCGTTTTCTGCGAAAACTGCATGAAAATTTGTCAGTTTTTTAATATGTTTGCGAAACGTGTTACAAATAGGCATATCTTCATGAATATGATGTAGCTTACATCATAAATCAGTGATATTCGCCATTTTAAACATTTATTTCATGATCATTCATATCTCTTTACAATGTACTGAGGCATGGAATGCTGAAATATAATAAGTACTTCATTAATGAAGTAGAAACATAACCGAAAACAATTATTATTCTTACGGGTGGCTCTCTTTCCGCTAGATGCACTGTTGTCCAAGCGTGAGACTTCCATAGCAGTTGTAAGTATACCCCTGTGATATCAGTATGTAACTGTATCAGTTTTATATTCACTGCGTTGAATCCCATCTATTCGTTTTCTGGTGCACTACGAAAGTAACAGTGCTTCTAGTGGTTCTTTGCTGCTCTACGCCGTTCTTTCTTAGCATGAAATAAACCTAAAACTTCAAATTACGATACCTTTTATTTTCCTGGTATTTGCCACACTACACCATGCTTGCATAGTGTGCACATAGAACTTCGAAGTAGGATATCTTTTCTTTTCCTGATTCGATTTTGATGAAAAGAAGCCTACGATATGCTTCAAGCTATTCTAAAATTACGTGTGAAGCCCCACGAATGTTCGTGTAGTACTTTTGGAGATTACTCTCTACAAATACATATGCTTTCAGAAAAATGTTTAAATTGTGATATCTTACTTTTTCTGATCCGATTTTGTGAAATGAAGCGTTTATGTAACCGCACGACACCCTCATGGTAACCTGTGAAATACTTCTGAAAATTCGACTATTAGTTTTGGAGATTAACCTGATGAAAGAGAAAGACAGACATGACTGTTGTATTTAAAAAACGTTAAATTGTGATATTTTTTACAGTGATACGATTTCTATGAAACTAAGTAGGCTGAAGTTACCTGTGAAAACCCCATGCGAATTAGTTAAGTAGTTCATTAACCTTTCTTCGCACATGTTTCCTGTGAAAACCGCATGAAAATTCGTGCAGTGATTAAAGCGAACAGCGACAGGCCTACATTTACAGATTTATTATTCGTACAGATGTGTTGTACAATTGCACAATTTTGCAGGAATATATTGATTTGTATAAGTCCTGTATGTTGGTAAAATCTGTTGCGAATACGGTTAGTAGTAAAGAAGTAATAGTTTAAAACGTGATGCTTGATGGGGCGGTTTTCCATGAACATTACCGTTTACGTTCTCATATCTCATGAACTACGTGTCGTACTGTGATACAATTTCGAACATACATTCAGCTTTAAGTGTGTATAGCATCTGCAAATTTTCCTGCTAGTACAATTTGTAGTGTAGCAACTATAAATTGTAACGTCATACCGAATGCCATAGTTTTCCCCCATGGCCAACAGAAAAGTAGTAAGCGAGAAACTTTTTTCCTTTCATCATTTTGTTGGGATTGTCAGCGAGAAAAAGTTTCGTAAATATTTGAAATTATGTTTACAATTTATTGCAAGCCGCTAAGTGCTCTCAGTCTAAAAATAGTTGACGAATAAAATCACGCTATCACACGCAGCAAGATGCGACAGATATCATTGTTTATGACGTGATATCGTATGAACTATGTATCGTATGTGGGTTTTGGAACCACAGCAAATGATTCCTGACCTTAAAGAATATTTGTACCAAATTTGGTTGAGTTGGTCCATTAGTTTAGGAGCAGATGTAGAATATTATCTCATGATGCGGCCGTTTTTCACGACTGTCATTGTTTATGACGTCATATCTCCTTACGTATGTGTCGTAGGTGCTTCTTACCCCGACAGCGATTGTTGCCTGATAGTAAGGATCATGTGTACCACGTTTGGTTGAAATCGTTCCAGTAGCTTTGGAGGAGAACACACACACACACACACACACACACACACACACACACACAGCCTATTTTATAAGATGTAAGATTGTACTTAGTGCTGGGTGCTAGGCAGAAGCCATCATATAGTGTGTGTCTTTTCTGTTGTGAAATTTTTTAAAATTGTACATGTTAAATCTGCAATTAAATACTTCTGTAAAGTTAGTTAATACTACACAGCCCTAATATGAAATCATGTATTACAGATACAGTAAACAATTTAGTGTTGCAAGTTTATCTTAGATGGTTTGAAGACATTGTGCTAAGGCTTCGATTACTTGTCATACTGTAAAGTGGATCTTGGAGTAAGTAAATGTGCATATTATGCCAAACGGCATTATTAAATGCACTAAAACAGAAATATTGCATTTTACACCAAATTACATAGTATGAAAAATAGGTGCAAGTTTATAATTCACTGGCGAATTATCGGGAACTGTATGGAGGGAAAAAATCGATTTATGAACACTGAGGACTCCGTTGTTGCACACTTAACACATTTGAATGGAATAATTCTTATAGATATTGTTTATTCAGTAGAGGTCAAGATCACTCTCATGCCCTTACTGCACATAATATGGCACAGCACGTCAATGGTGGTACTTGTCACTAGGCATACCGGGACAAAGTTGTGTGAGACAATTGTTTATTTATCAGTGTGAAGTAAGGCAACCGTGTTCCAGCCAAAAATATCATAGCTTTCGAAGGGGATACTCTACCTGAGAAAGTTAAGGTAATGATATACAGATCTGACGCGAAGCCGGACATGACACCACATATGCACTGCTTCCGTTGCCTTCATTTTCCCTCCAGTTGCAACACACGTTTTGTTTGTGATCATGGTCCCTGCTCTCTCTACACAGGGAACCCTTGCATCCAAAGACTGAGTAGTGTGAATAGCTGAGGCCCACAAGCTCCTCGTTCCCTGAATTTATCAGAATACAAAAGGGATAGGAAAAAAAAGAAGTTAAAAAATCGTCGGTCCTATTACGAGGCACACAAGAAGTTAGACTGTCTCCACCCAGTGTCATTAACTTCAACAGTTGCCTCTGTTATCACTTCCCCAAACTCCCTCCTCCTACTACCTCCCACCTCGCCTCTTCCCCACCGGTGAATACCACTCTAGCAAGGTATGGCTCCCCCACATGTCATCGACATTGCCCTGCTCCTCCCTCCACCGACATTCTTACCACCTTCCTCCCACAGCCGCCACCATTGCCCGCTTTCCTACCACTGCCACCACCAATGCCATCCTCCTCGCACCACCGCAACCCTTGCCACCCTCCTCCCATGGCCATGACCCTTGCCACCCTCCTCCCACCGCCGCCACCTTTGCCACCCTCCACCCACAGCCATGACCCTTGCCACCCTCTTTCCACCGCCGCCACCCTTGCCACCCAACACCCACCACCGACAGACTTGATCGTTGCCAACCGCCTCCCACCGCCGCCAACCCTAGATACCCTCCACCCACAGCCATGACCCTTGCTACCCTTCTAACACCGCCGCCTCCCTTGCCACCCTCCACCCACAGCCATGAACCTAGCCACCCTCCTCCCACTGCTGCCACCCTTGCCACTCACCACCCACCACCCACAGACTTGATCGTTGCCAACCGCCTCCCTCCGCCGCCAGACCTAGACACCCTCCACCCACAGCCTTCTCCCACCTTTGCCACCTTCTCCCCCTGTTGCCCGCCTTCTCCCACCCGTACCCCCTTCTCCCACCCATACCCCCTTCACCCACCCTTGGCCCCCTTCTCCCACCCTTGGCCCCCTTCTCCCACATTTGCGCCACTCCTTTTCCCTTGCCCCTCTTACTGCCGCCACCACCCTCGCCCCCACCACCCACCGCCGCCAACCCTGCCCCCTTCTCCTATTGTTGCCCCTTCCTCCCACCCTTGAACCCATCCTCCGACTGCCACCTCCCTTGCCTCCCTCTTCCGACCATCGAAACGCTTGCCCCCTCTTCCGACCACTGCCATGCTTGCCCCCTCTTTCCACTGCCACCACCATTCCCCCCTCTTCACACTGCCGCCAACCTTGCACCCTCCTCCCTCACTTGCCTGCCTCTTCTTACTGCTACTGCCCTTGTCCCCCTCTTCCCATCGCCACCATCCTTGCCCCCCTCTTCCCACCGCCGCCATCCTTCACCCCCTCTTCCCACCGCCACCACCCTTCCCCCCTCCTCCCTCCACCGCCACCCTTCCCCCTTCCTCCCACTGCCGCCACCCTTTCCCCCTCTTCGCACCACGACTACCCTTGCCTCCCTCATACCACCAACGCCACGCTTGCCCCCCTCTTCTCAGCAATGGCACCCTGCCCCCCTCTTCACACCACCGCCACCCTTGCCCCCCTGTTCCCACCGCCGCCACCCTTGCCCCTCTCTTCCCAGCGCCGCCACTCTTGCTTTTCTCTTCCCACCACTGCCACATTTGCCCCCCTCCTCCTACCACCGCAAGCTTTCCCCTCCTGCAGCTCTTACTGCCAACATCCTTGCTTAAACTCCTCCCATCGCAGCCACCTTTGCTCGCCCTCCTCCCAACGCCACCACCCTTGCCTGCACTCCTCTCAAGGCCACCTCCCTTGCCCGCCCTCCTCTTACTGCGTGCCGGCCGCGGTGGCCGCGGGGACTGAGGCGCTTCAGTCACGGTCTGCATGGCCACTACGGTCAGGGGTTCGAATCCCCCCTCAGGCATGGATATTTGTGCCGTCCTTAATCTTAGTTAGTTCATAAGTAGTTTGTAAGTTTAGGGACTGATGACCCCGTAGTTAAGTCCCATAGACTATACAAACATTTTTTCTCTTACTGCGCCCACCCTTGCCTACCATCCTCTCACCACCACAACCCTTGCCCGCCCTCCTCCCACCACGGCCACCCTATCCCACCATCCTGCCACACACACACCATCCTTCCTGCCATTCTCCCACCACCGCCATCCTTGCACATTATCCTCCCACTGCAGCCATCCTTGCACACCATCCTACCACTTCCAACACCGTTGCCTGTCATCTTCCCATTACCCTCACCCTTGCCCGCCATCCTCCCACCTCTGCCACCCTTGCCCCCCATCGCCACCACCATTGCCTGCCCTCCTATCTCTGCCATCCTCCTTCCCCCTTCCTCCCACTGCCGCCACCCTTGCCCTCCTCCTCCCACCACCACCACTCTTGCCAACCTCCACCCACAGCTATGACCCATGCCACCCTCCCCGTCACCCTACACCCACAGCCATGATCTTTGCAAACCCTCCTCCCACCACCACCACCACCACCACCCTTGCCCCCCCTCATCCCACCACCACTACCCTTGCCCCCCCTTTTCTCACCACCACCCCCTTCCCCCTCTTCCTACCACCGCCACCATTGCCCACTTCCCACCATCGCCACCCTTGCCCCCCTCCAGCCATCGCCGCCACATTTATCCGCCCTTCTCCTCTCACCGTCACCCTTGACCCCTCCTCCCACCGCCTCCGACATTGCCCCCTCTCCCCACCATTGCCACCCTTGCGCCCCACACCCCACTGCCGCCCCCCTTGTCCCCATCATCCCACCGCCGCCACATTTGCCCCCCCCTTCCCACCACCGCCACACTTGCCACCTCTTCCCATCGCTGCCATCCTTGCTCCCCTCTTTCCCTCCTCGTCACCCTATGATACTAAACTGCAAAGATCTAAATCACGCACACTACAAAGAAACTCCTGGCACTGTTAAAATAGTTGTTACGCTGAATACATCTTTTTCTTCGAGTACCTTCCAATGAAGATGCAATGATTTGAAGACACGAGTCGAGAATACAACAACGCTTCAATTTCGATCCATTCATTTCGATGGAACATCGAATTTCCATCCACCATTTACACTAGAACACCATGCAGACAACCCAAACGTCGTCACCAACTCCTTGTAGGGTAGACAGAGCTGATATAGTGAGTGAGCAGAATGTAACGTCCACCTCCTTAGTCTAGTGGGAGCCGGGCTGAACGTCCTCTGTAATAAGAAAGCTGAGCCAAATGCTCAACGAACGACCAAGTCCGAACAATGAAAATGGCCGCAAAAAAGAAAAAAAGAAAAAAAAAAGAAAGTGGACAGCATGCTTGGTTGCCATGCAGGAGGCCTGGGTGCGATTCTCAGTTGGGGCGGAGATTTTTATCCACTCGGCGACCGGGTGTAGTGTCGTCCTCATCATCATATTATCATCGTTCACACACAACTCGCCAAAGTGGCGTCAGCTAAAAATACTGGCACCAGGCAGACTCAACACGACCGCAGCTGGGGGTCTAACGGCTATAAATACCACACGATCATCATCATAATCAGAATTTAACGCTTTGTATGATGGATTGGTTCGGGTTTTACCAACACCCAACCTGAACGAATGTGGACCATGTACACTAACGAATTGATTACGGTACATTTATCTCAACAGGTCCACTTTAATTCATAAACATCAATCCAACAATCAGGGCCAACTGGATATGCAGAATATGTCAAAGACAGCACATCGCAACGGAGACGAGACCTTTCGATTTAAAACCCTTCCTTCTAATTTGAACTTTGATTTTTTTTAAACCAATAATCACACAATTTAACTTACCTCAAACGGATATGTCGATTCTTTATTGGAGAAAATTAACACCCAGTCGAAAATTTCTATAACTTAGGCAATGCTAAGATCAAAATCCCAAAACACCTGACCATACTTCTGAGGTTTCTTCATTAGAGTCCATCAGAGATCCACAGCAAACAGACAATCCTTCGACAAAAGATCAGATAACTTACACCATGCCAAGTTTGACAACACATCATATTCCAGAGTCACTTTCTATCTCACAAACATGAGTATTGTCTTGTGCATTAAATAGCCACTTGTACAGAAAAAATCTAGTCGCTATAACGAGTCATTTTGCATCGTACACCGACTAATGACTACAGGCATCCAGGGGCGGATTCAGTACGGCCTGCTGGAGGGGGGGGGGATGAAAGAATTCTCATCGTCAGCTAAACTCTCGCTCAATAGAAAGACTCTTAGTACCTGCCACCCCTTTTAATCCCACGCCCAACCAAACGAAAGTCTCACAGTTTTGAAAACTCAGTGCAGTGATAGTACGCTAACTTCGCATCACATACTAAAAAGAAGAAAGAAAGAGTTAGAGAGAGAGAGAGAGAGAGAGAGAGAGAGAGAGAGAGAGAGAGAGAGAGAGAGAGAGAGAGCTGCTGGGGGGGGGGGGGGGGGGAGGCGAACGACCCTTCGTCCCCCTCCCCTCCCTGGATCTGCGTATGCAGACGTCATACACCCAAGTTCGATATCGCATTCATTATTGCTATCAATAATTATGGAAAGACACATCAGAGTCTCAGGTACAAAACAACAGATCAGTCTCTAAGTACGGTACTCGACATTCCTGATCAATAGGGCCATTCTCTCTATCAATTTACTGAAGTCCGCATGGACATTTAATTATGTTACAAAACGAACGGACCTTCTTACGACGATTTACGACATCTCGCGTTTTTTGCAAAAACGAACGAACACCACAACAACATCATAAATTAACGACACGTACACACAGAACAGATTACTATGAAAGATCTGTAGTAAGCCAATACCAAGTTATTTTTTCTGTGGCGATTCTCTCCATCCATTTACTAAAGTCCACATAGACTATTAAATAAGTTACAAAACGAACAGACGATTCAAGACATCGCGTGTTCATCGCAACGCCATTCGTTACACTCGATAAACAAACATCACGCCACCAATACATCGTAAACCGACGAGGGTTGGAACTTAAATAGTGCAACTATTTATTCATAAGCAATACAAAAGCGTAATATGCTTGAACCTGTTACTGTCTTTCAAAGAAGTCACCAGCGTTGTGTAGAACCTGTTGCCAGTGATGTGGAAGGCATAGTATACCATTAGCAGAGCCTGTTCTGTTGATGATGGTGCAAATGGAGCGGTCTACTGCCTGTCGAATCTCTGGAAGAGTTCTGAAGCGAATGCCATGAAGTGGTCCCTTCATCTTCTGAATCAAATCAAAGTCACAAGGACTTAAGTCCTGGGAGTATGATGGATGGTACAGTACTTCACTGTCCCACTGCTTGCACTGTATGGCCGGCCGCGGTGGCCGAGGGGACTAAGGCGCTCCAGTCATGGTCTGCACGGCCACTACGGTCGGGGGTTCGAATCTCCCCTCGGGCATGGATATTTGTGCCGTCCCAGTTCGTAAGTAGTTCATAAGTAGTTTGTAAGTTTAGGGACTGATAACCCCGTAGTTAAAGTCCCATAGACTATACAAACATTTGAACATTTTGCACTGTATGCACTCGCGCATTGTCGTGCAAAATGATGGCTGGGTTGCGCAGAAAGTCTTGCCACAAAGCTGGTCACAGGTGATGCTCCAAACACAAACAGTAATAATGTGCATTGAAGGTCTGCCATGGAGGAACGTAATGAGTGAGGATAACACCAACACAGTTGTACACGAGAATTACTACAACTTCCACCATACCGGGGCTCTGACGCACTTTCGACTTTCGCAGCGACCCATACTGACGCCTTCGTTGGATTGGCAAATGTTCAAATGTTTGTAAAGTCTATGGGACTTAACTACGGGGTCATCAGTCCCTAAACTTACAAACTACTTATGAACTACTTACGAACTAGGACGGCACAAATATCCATGCCCTAGGGGGGATTCGAACCCCCGACCGTAGTGGCTGTGCAGACCGTGACTGGAGCGCCTCAGTCTCCTCGGCCACCGCGGCCGGCCGTTGGATTGGCATTTCAGTTAAAATTGTTCCTGTTTCGAAAACATAGTGACACCGTTCCGCTAGACGCTTGCTCACAAATGACTGTTTTTCCCTCGAATGTGAGCGCTCCGATGACATGGGACGGGCGAATACATTTGCTCTGAGGTAAGGTAGGTATGTCAAGAACGTGTGCTATCAGTGACACTAGTAGATTCCATTCAATAGTGTCTCCACAGCAGTGTTACCACAGCAATTCCAACCCTCATACATATAGTGTGTCTCACTTAACTCTACCACCTCAAATATCACTGGGACAATAGATATTCAAAAACGGTTTTCAACATCAAGAATGGACAGCAGGAGTTTAGGAAACTAAACAGTATACAAAATTTGAAAACGTAAACAAATACTTTTTTCAACGCAAACTTTCGTCTTTTTAAATGGACATCCCATATTATTTTGTATGCAATCAATAGCATGAAATATTACAAAAATAATGGCGTTGGTTGCATCGCAATACGTCAATCACATACCGAGAAATTGCAAAGTGTGATGTTGATGTTTGAAATAAATAAAGGACACAGCTAGGGCACGTCCTGAAACTCAAGCGTGAACCTCACGCTGCTCATGTTAGGGGCTCACACACTGGAAAGGTATGCACAATCCACTAAAATAAACAAGTAACACTTCCAACATAAAGTTACATTTTTCAAATTTTAAATTTATGTTTATTCTAGCAAAATGACAACTGGATGTACAATTAGAGATAAAATACTTGGTTTCACTTTTCTAAAAACATTTACTAGTGCCCTATCGGACACAGAAACTGTGTTGTTGTGCATTACATCCAGCATAGAAGATACATTCACATATTGACCAAAGAAACTATCACGTCAACATATGTTCGAAGTGCCCTCCGTTTGCATCAATACAGGTTTGGAGACGGGTAACGAGAGAGTGTTGCACAGATTGTAGAGCGTCTACACATATTGCGGCACACGCTGCAGTAATGCGATGTTGCATATCCTCTACTGTCTTTGGAGGTTCTTGATATACTTTGTCTCTCTCTACGCCCCAGAGAAAGAAGTGTAATGACGTCGGGTCGGGGAATCGTGCTGGCCATTCCACATTGCCCTGTCCACCTATTTGGATATGTCGCATCTAGAACGTCTCTGACAACTTTTGCATTGTGTTCGGGACATCCATCGAGTTGAAAGGACATTGAAAGACGAGTTTCTAATCCTAGGTCCTCCACGAGGAGCGCTAGTGCAGGTTGAAGAAATTAATGTATATCGCAGTCCATTTAAAAAAATGGACAAAACGGTAAAAATTGGGACCTACAATACGGTTAGCAATGATACTGTACCAAACACTGACACTCCACTGTCGTTGACGAGCAACTTGGCGAATCCAGTGGAGATTTTGCACGGACCTGTAGTGCATTTTTCGCAGATTGATATTACCATGATTTGTAAATGAAGCCTCGTCCGTAAACAACATATTGCTTATGAATACTGGATTACCTTGCAACTGCTGAAGTGCAAAACGACAGAATGCAAGGCGAGACTCAAAGTCATTTCCGTACAGGTCTTTGTGCAGTGAGACATGAAACCGATGCCGATGCAGCATTCTGCACACACTACTGTAGTAAACGTGTTGTTTTGTGTGAAAGTGTGGAATATGAACTGCCGCTGACTGACTTGGGTGCATGCCGCAATACCAGACAGGCAGTGTTCCACATCAGCTAGGCTGAGTAAGGAGGACTTGTTTGGCTAGGTGGTGAGGTTACGGCAAGTGGGTGTTTCAGCGCCACATGCCGAAGATTAGATTGATTAGATTTGATTAGATTAATACTTATTCCATAGATCATATATACGACATTTCGTAATGATGTGGAACGCGTCAGTTTAGTAAATGTTGTCTAAACATGACAATCAATATGTTAAAGATTTTTTATTTGTATTTTAAAACTTTTTTTAAAGTTTTATCTAAAAATTCATCTACCTTGTAGAAGGAGTTGCCATTCATAAAATACTTTAAATTCTTTTTAAATACTAGTTGGCTATCTGTCAGACTTTCGATGCTACTTGGTAAGTGACCGGTAAGTAACCGAAGACTTTTGTGGCAGCATAATTCACTCCTTTCTGTGCCAAAGTTAGATTTAACCTTGAATAGTGAATATCACCCTTTCTCCTAGTGTTGTAACTATGCACACTGCTATTACTTTGGAATTGGGTCGGACTGTTAATAACAAATTTCATCAGTAAATATATACATATTGTGAAGCTACAGTGAAGATCCCTAGATCCCTAAATAAATGTCTGCAGGATGCTCTTGGGTGGGCTCCAGCAATTATTCTGATTTCACGCTTTTGTGCAATGAATACATTTTTACTCAATGTGGAATTGCCCCAGAATATGATCCCGTATATAAGCAGTAAATGAAAATAAGCATAGTAAGCTAATTTACTGAGATGTATATCACCAAATTTTGCAATGTCCCTGATTGCATACGTAGCTGAACTCAAACGTTTCAGAGGTCTTCAATATGTTTCTTCCAATTCAATCCCTCGTCAATAAAAACACCTAAAAATTTTGAATATTCTACCTTAGCTACAGATTTATGTTCAAAGTCTAAATTTATTAATGGTGTCATGCCATTTACTGTATGAAACTGTATATACTGGGTTTTATCAAAATTTAATGAGAGTGCATTTGTAGAGAACCACTTAATAACATTCTAAAAGATATCATTTACAATTTCATCAGTTAATTCCTGTTTGTCAGGTGTGATAGCTATACTTGTATCATCAGCAAAAAGAACTAGCTTAGCATCTTCGTGAATGGAATGTAGAATAGCAAGTCATTAATATACAGGGTGTTACAAAAAGGTACGGTCAAACTTTCAGGAAACATTCCTCACACACAAAGAAAGAAAATATGTTATGTGGACATATGTCCGGAAACGCTTAATTTCCATGTTAGAGCTCATTTTAGTATAAATGTAAATTGAAATAATTCGTGCAGACAATTGTCAAAATACCCAATTGTTTCGTTAGTATGTACTGTACTTCCTCGATTCACGTCATCAACACAAATTTTCTGTGAACGTTTGGGCAGGAATTGTTGGTGATGTCTTGATTGGACCTCATGTTGTCCCACCTAGGCTCACTGGAGCACGTTATCATGATTTCAGACGGGATACTCTACCTGTGCTGCTAGAACATGTGCCTTTACAAGTATGACACAACATGTGGTTCATGCACGATGGAGCTCCTGCATATTTCAGTCGACGTGATCGTACGCTTCTCAACAACAGATTCAGTGACCGATGGATTGAATGGAAGGAAGGAATCGTAGGGTTTAACGTCCCGTCGACAGCGTGGTCATTGGAGACGGCCGATGGATTGGTATAGGCGGACCAATTCCATGGCCTCTAACGCTCTCCTGACCTCAACCCTCTTGACTTTCATTTATGGGAGCATTTGAAAGCTCTTATCTACGCAACCCCGGTACCAAATGTAGAGACTCTTCGTGCTCGTATTGTGGACGGCTGTGATACAATACGCCATTCTCCAGGGCTGCATCAGCGCATCAGGGATTCCATGCGACGGAGGGTGGATGTATGTATCCTCGCTAACGGAGGACATTTTGAACCTTTCCTGTAACAAAGTGTTTGAAGTCACGCTGGTACGTTCTGTTGCTGTGTTTCCATTCCATGATTAATGTGATTTGAAGAGAAGTAATAAAATGAGCTCTATCATGGAAAGTAAGCGTTTCCAGACACATGTCCACATAACACATTTTCTTTCTTTGTGTGTGAGGAATGTTTCCTGAAAGTTTGGCCGTACCTTTTTGTAGCACCCTGTATATTAAGAACAGCAAAGGACCCAAGACCGAACCTTATTTTTGATAACTCCCCACTTAGAGGAATTAATTGTTTCATCTGTATCATGTGAACTGCTTATTTCAACTTTGTGCACTCTTCCAGTTAAGTATGATTTAAACCATTTGTACACTGTCCCTCTCATACCACAATACTTAAGCTTATCTAGAAGAATCCCATGATTTACACAATCAAAGGCCTTTGACATATCCGAAAAGCGGTCAGTCAAGCCGATAGGGAGTATAAACAAGTGTTGGGCATCGAGTTGCCGGCAGTGGTAGCCGCGTGGGTCGCCTAGCCGGACGCCGCCGCAGCTGAGTTCATGGACGTGCTGAACTTCTAAGGGCTTCTGATTTGCCCGAAATTGGTGCAGTATTAACCCGAAGGTTCCGCCTGCTAGTAGCTATACTGACATTCCCGGTAATTCTCTTGCTATTGGGCGTCACGTGCCTCGAAGGCGTGGCCATAGGCCCTTGTCGGAAGGCGGTGACCTCTGCCCCGTGTCCTAAAGTCGTGGGTGTGGGGGCAGGGGGCCGCCTCGGTGGGGAAGGACTTCATTTCCGCCGTGATGGTTTCTTCCTTGGCGGCGTCCTGTCCTGTTGGGCCGGGTTGATCTTTGACGGCGTCCACCTGGTGTACATTGTCTTTACAGGCCGTGGGGGCTCTAGTATCTTCTCAGAGTCCGCTACATCGGAGCCAGCAATACCCAGGAGGTCCCGGAGAATAATGTCCCATCCGTCATGGGTGAAGATAGGACACCGACATAGGAGGTCAAGGTCGACTGGAAAGTTGTTGAAGTATAACCAGGAGTGGATTCTGCTGTAAAATTCTGAGCGAATGCCAACGCGCAGGAAAGGTGAGGGTGGCAAGGCATCTCGGGGTGTGAAAGGAAATGGCGTGTCCCAGTGAGGGTAGGTGACGTCGTCGATGGAACGTGAGATCATGGCGAGTGCCTGAGGAACGCTGTGTCCTCTGGGGAGCGGCAGGTAATCGTCACCCGCCTCCTCGTCATCGTTTGCTGTTCTTAATATATATTAATGACTTGCCATTCTACATACACGAAGATGCTAAGCTAGTACTTTTTGCTGATGATACAAGTATAGCTATCACACCTGTCAAACAGGAATTAACTGATGAAATTGTAAATGATATCTTACAGAAAGTCATTAAGTGGTTCTCTACAAATGGACTCTCATTAAACTTTGATAAAACCCAGTATATACAGTTTCATACAGTAAATGGCATGACATCATTAATAAATTTAGACTTTGAACATAAATCTGTAGCTAAGGTAGAATATTCAAAATTTTTAGGTGTTTGCATTGACGAGGGACTGAATTGGAAGAAACATATTGAAGATCTCCTGAAACGTCTGAGTTCAGCTACTTATGCTATCAGAGTCATTGCAAAATTTGGTGATATAAATCTCAGTAAATTAGCTTACTACGTCTATTTTCATTCACTGCTTTCATATGGGATCATATTCTGGGGCAATTCAACATTGAGTAAAAAGTATTCATTGCACAAAAGCGTGTAATCAGAATAATTGCTGGAGCCCATCCAAGAGCATCCTGCAGACATTTATTTAGGGATCTAGGGATACTCACTGTAGCTTCACTATATATATATATATATATATATATATATATATATATATATATATATATATATTCACACATGAAATTTGTTATTAACAATCCGACCCAATTCAAAAGTAATAGCAGTGTGCATAGCTACAACACTAGGAGAAAGGATGACATTCACTATTCAAGGTTAAATCTAACTTTGGCTCAAAAAGGGGTGAATTATGCTGCCACAAAAGTCTTTGGTCACTTACCAAGTAGCATCAAAAGTCTGACAGATAGCCAACTAGTATTTAAAAAGAAATTAAAGGAATTTCTGAATGGCAACTCCTTCTACAATGTAGATGAATTTTTAGATAAAACATAAAAAAAAAAATAAAAAAATAAAAAACAAAAAAAAAATCCTTAAAATATAGATTGTCAAGTATAGACAAAATTTACTAAACTGACACGTTCCACATCATTACGAAATGTCGTATACATGATCTAAGGAACAAGAATCAATCTAATCTAATCTTCGTCGACGTCTGCCAAAGCACCCGAAGTTGCCGACGACCCCCCGGGGAGGGGGCGGTGACATCCGGGAGTTCCTCTTCTGCTAAGCTCACGTCCATAGCAGCTTGAACCGTCGCAGGCTGAACGTCGACGTGTGTTACCATTTCGACGTCGTGCAGCGCCGACGTGGTAGGCGCCGCTGTGTCTTCCGTTTGTGTCGCTCGCTGTTTCTGGCCGAGTCAGCGACATCGGGCGTCAGTGCTGTGACGCCATCGAACTCCGCGGGGGCGCTGACCACGCGCATCACGTAACTACATCAGCCATCAGGTCTGCGAGCTACGTGGAATGCATCGCCTTAACACTAGAAGGACCGAGGGGCCAAATTGGCCCCTGTAACGATTTTTCCCTTGTGTCCTGAGCAAACCGTTAACTGATTTGAGTTGACATTTTGTGACTTTTCATCATTCATATAAACTATTGTGTACCCTCTTTTAGAGTGTTCTACTTTTATTAGATTCCGAAATATTAAGATTACTACCTAGAAGGACCGCAGGGCCAATTTGGCCCCTCTTAGCGTTTCTCTGTATTTTCAGCATTTTGCCTTGTAATAATGTGTAGCAAATAAAACCATCTGTTTTAGCTTTGTTGTTTCAATAAGCGACATCAATGCAATACATTCCAGCACTGATTGTTGGACTGTTGAAGCAATACTCTCGATTATTGTCTGTCACAGTATCTGATAGTCGTCCCTGCAAACATGACCTATAAATTCAAGAAAGGTCTAACGGACGCAGAAATACTAGAAGAACTAAGAAAAATAGAAGATGAAAGCTCAGGTGAAGAATTTGAGGTTTCTGATAGCGATAGCGATCAGGACAGTGAAGAACGTATGGTAGTTTCAGTGTCTGCAGATGAAGGAAGTGATTCTTCTAACGAAAGTGTTAGTTTTCTAACCAGTTTGGAACAAAATGAAGCTTCTACAGCTAGTCTCCCTTCTAGTGTCCGAAATCCTAACTCTGTAAGATCAACAACCCAGAAAAAGGCTTCTTCTTCTGGAAGTGAAGAGAAAAAAGAAACAGCAAAAGATGGAACTGTCTGGAAAGTTGTACCAGTGGGCTCTAACCCAGGTCAGTAATATGTCTGGTCTTTAGATAGAGTTATACATGGTAAAATTGAAATAAACACTAGTTAAATACAAAATATGTATGATAAATAACAGTAACAACAAGTTGATATAGCTTTGCATAATATAACTAGATTTGATAGCATATAAGAACAAATATATATGTATAATACTATTACAATACACATTAAAAAAATATAATTCTTCTGTACATTTTCAGGTCGTCTGCAAAATTGTAACATTCTGCGAGAGAGTCCAGGACCAACATCATATGCTAAAAGGAACATTCAAAATGGGAAACTCCTTAGTGCTTGGCGGCTTATTTTCAGTGCCTCCATGATGCGCCACATCAAGCTTTGCACTGAAACTGAGGCTCGTCGTCGAACACAAGACGATTCCTGGACAGTAGACATTGAAGAATTGGATGCCTTTGTCGCCATAATGTATGCAAGAGGGGTGTATGGGGCAAAGAATTTTCCTCTGAAAGGTCTTTGGTCAACAGTATGGGGTCCTCCGTTTTTCAGACAAACTATGGGGCGCAATAGATTTGTTGAAATACTGAAGTATGTTAGGTTTGACATAAAGTCCACTAGATCTGAACGTCTCAAGACTGACAAATTTGCTCTTGCCTCAGCTATTTGGAATTCTTTCATTGAAAACAGTAGGTCATGCTATAAAGCAGAACCTTACGTTACAATTGATGAACAACTTTTGCCCTCGAAAACAAGATGCCCTTTCACACAATACATTGCTAGCAAGCCAGACAAGTTTGGTATAAAATTGTGGTTACTTGTATGTGTTTCTAGTAAATACATACTGAATGGATTCCCGTACACTGGTGCCGATCCCCTTCGACCAGCTGACCAAAGCATAGGTGAAAACGTCGTTCTTAGGCTTATGGAACCATACCTAGGCAAAGGTGTGAATATTACTACTGATAGCTACTTTACTTCGCTAAAACTTGCAAAACGTTTGAGGGCAGCATCCACAACTTTAGTAGGTACACTGAACCGTAATCGAAGGGAGGTGCCTCCTACAGCAAAGACACGAAAACAACCACTCCACTCGACTGTTGTGTATAAAAATGATGATGGTACAACCCTAACAGTTTATCAAGGGAAAACAAATAAAAATGTCTTATTATTGAGTTCACTTCACTCTCATGTATCTGTGTCTGAAAGTCAGAAGAGGACTCCTGAAACAGTGCAATTTTATAATGAAACAAAATTTGGGGTCGACGTTGTGGATCAAATGGCAAGAATGTACTCCACAAAAGCTGGGTCAAGACGTTGGCCAATGCATATATTCTACAATATTCTTGATTTGGTTGCCATAAATTCATGGGTATTGTATAAGGAAGTGACTGGTGAGCGAATTAGTAGACGGGAGTATATTCTGGATTTGTGTGAGGAGCTTCGAGCGCCATATACGGAAGCAAGAAATAAAACGTCAGATCGAGATGATGCAGACAATAAAGGTGGACCACAGAAGGCAACAAAGAGAGAGAAGTGTAAAATTCGTACCTCATGCAAAGGAAATCACACAGCTACTGTTTGTTCAGGTTGTGAGAAAGCAGTGTGTGGGAAATGTGAGAAGAAAAGACGAGTGTGGTGTGACAAGTGCAGCAACGAACAGCAGTGAGTTCTTGTGGAGAGTGTTTGTGTAAAATCAATTGTTGTGAAATATATATTTAAAGCATTTATTCTATTAATACTGAATGTATGTGAAATCTTCTTCACTATTTAGACATTCATGCAGAAAACAATTCTAAAATTTGTAAGTTGGAGTAGATAAATTTTTTCTAGATTTTGGTTACAAGACAGTAAGTGTCGTCCATATATTGCACAAATTCATGTAAATTATACTCAATAAAAGTGTATATGAAGATTACATTGCATTATTTTTCACAATCTGGCCATATAAGAAATAAAACTGCATGGGGCCAATTTGGCCCCAGCGGTCCTTGTAGGTAGTAGCCTGCATGCGGTCCTTCTAGTGTTAAAGCCCTTCCTACACGGGAAGTGAGAGCTTACGAGATTACCCATGATGCACCGGTCACGCCGTCAGCGTACAGTGTAGACGCTTCCACTTGCACAAGATGCACGCATACGATCGCTAGTAGACGGAATAGGATGGATCCTATTCTCACGCGTATGGAAGTGCTTCGCGCATGCGCAGACAACCCAATGGGGAACCCAGCTGACAAATGAAGCCAAGTCGGGAATTTGTTTGACAAATGTGTACTTGTCTCCTGCTCAGAAGAACGTAGTTTTACGACATAGTCGTAAGTATTCTAGGAGGTGCTGCTATAGAGGAATTTCATTAAAAATTCAGTATAACCGGTGTACAATTTTTATTCAATACAGAGATGTAGCTGTTAATATGAAATCCAAACAAACGCAAAAGTAAATCAAGAAATTTTCACTGATTTATCCGTCGGTTCTTCGTGGTACATCATCACACTTACTTAAAAGTAGAATTTTATGTATGTTCTACACGTTCATTTCCACGTAGTTACCCGGTTTTCTGCTTACCAGGACATATTCAGACTTTAAACCACGTCGAAAACCGGTTATTTAAATAAAAGCCAATATGGTGATCTACCAAGAACCGACGAAAGAATCAGTCAAGGTCGGGGGTCCGAATCCCCCCTCGGGCATGGATATTTGTGCCGTCCTAGTTCCTAAGTAGTTCATAAGTTTAGGGACTGATGACCCCGTAGTTAAGTCCCATAGACTATACAAACGTTTGAACATTTTTTTGAATCAGTCAAAATATCCAAATCAGTTTGTTGTACATACCAAGAGCTGTATCTCTGTACCAAATAAAAATTGGACACATGTCGTATGAAATTTTAACTGCAAATCGTCTTTATTACCATCTTCTAAAATATTTGCTATTTTTCCTGAAACATGCTGTAGTTAACAGATGAAATATTTGTTTTTGGTGAGCATTATTTGAAGCTTCATCAAATTGAAAGGTCTAGGTATAGACACCTGAGCTTGTTCATCATGAGGACGTTAACACATGTGAGCGACGTAGTTACACATGAACTACACGGAAACAATTAAATACAGTTTCACAGTGGCAGTCTAAAACACAAATAAATGTTTTAATCATCACAATATATCATACAGATTCGAAAAGTGACGTTAACGCGGCGATTCAGTTGCTGTAAGTTGACAACAAACGAAGTAGAGCGTGAAGCAGGCGACTGGACAAATGCGTAGCGTTTGAACGCTTCTTTGTAGTTCGACGGTCTATCGCATGGGGCGCTGCAGCTGACAACGACTACCTTGTGCGCGTTGCACAGAAAGGGCTTCACTGGGCTTAGCTGTAACGAGGTCCGGCGCCGCCTACGGCACGTTACCGGCAGTACTCGTGAGGGGAGCACTGGTTACCACCTCACTCTTCTGTATATTTTGGCAATAAATGGGAATTGGCGAGAGATTGCTGGTTTAACTCACCACCACCCAGCCTGGCCATTCCTGACGAACATAACAGAAGCAACCCAAGAGACCTACAACACTACTGTGGGTTATTACTACAGATTGTGCACTATGTCTTACACTGTAGTTGTACGTAATTTTAATCGTCCACTTATTTCCTAGTTAAGCTCAGTTTTGCAGTCGAATTACTTTATTAATAATGTGTTTATTATGTTTGTGATAATATTTGTAGGAAGAGGAGAAGACGTTTAAATGTTCAAATGTTTGTAGAGCTTATGGGACTTAACTACGTCGTCATCAGTCCCTAAACTTACAAACTACTTATGAACTAGCTTATACTAAAAGCGGCACAAACATCCATGCCCGAGGGGGGATTCGAACCCCCGACCGTAGTGGCCGTGCAGACTGTGACTGCGGCCGGCGGGAGAAGAAGTAGACGAGCATGAAATAAGAGATACTACACTGAGAGATAAATTTGACAGAGCACTGAAAGACCTAAGTCGAAACAAGGTCCCTGGAGTAGATGATATTCCCTCAGAGCTACTGAAGTCTCTGGGAGAACCACCTATGACAAAACTGTTTCTCCTGGTGTGTAAGATGTATGAGACAGGTGTAGTAGCCTCAGACTTTAAGGTAAATGTTATAATCCCCATTCCAAAGAAAGCAGGCGCAGACAAGTGTGAAAACTACAGAACCATCAGTTTAATAAGTTATGGTTGCAAAATATTAACACGAATTATTTACAGAAGGATGGAAAAGCTGGTAGAAGCCGACCTTAGGGAAGATCAGTTTTAGTTCAGGAGAAATGTAGGAACACGGGAGCCAATACTCACTTTACGGCTTATCCTAGAAGATAGATTAAGAAAAGGCAAACTTACATATCTAGCTTTTGTAGATTTGGAGAAGGCTTTTGACAATGTCGAATGGAATAAACTCTTTCAAGTTCTGAAGCAAGTAGGAGTAAAATATAGGGAGCATAAAGTTATTTACAACTTTTACAAAAACCAGACAGCGGTTGTCAGAGTTGAAGGGCATGAAAGGGATGCAGTGGTTGGAAAGGGAGTAAGTCAGAGTAGTAGCCTTTCTCCAATGCTATTCAGTTTGTACATTGAGCAAGCTATAAAGGAAAGCAAGGAGAAATTTGGAGAAGGAATTAAAGTTCAGGGAGAAGAATTAAAAACATTGCGTTTTGCCGACGATATAGTAATTCTATCAGACAGCAAAGGATCTGGAAGAGCAGTTGAATGAAATGGACAGTGTGCTGAAAGGTGCATATAAGATGAGCATTAACAAGAGCAAAACTAGGGTAATGGAGTGCAGTGTAAGAAAATCAGGTGATGATGAATGAATTAGGAGAAGATCTCGCAGTATGCTATTGCGCATTGAAGTCGACATTTTTATTTTAATTCTTAATAATGTTAAAAAGAAATTCAGTTCTGAATTTGGATTCGAGTAATATTGATGTTATGTTACTGTGAACATTTTGATTGATTTTATGTATGAAGAGATGAAAATATATTATTTCAACGAAAGTTTATTTCAAGATTAATTTGAATTTATAATGTGTGATCAAGTGACTGAAATAAATTCCAATGCAATATATTACTACTCAAGAATGATAGAATTTTGTGGGAACTTTAATGAAGGATCTGGACTGTGATTTAAGTTTGCGCAAACTTTGTAAATAGTTTGCGCAACTGTGATGTGTAAGCAATATAACTTCTTTGACTTTAATCTTCGAGAGGAATTATTGACAGCTAACAAAATAACTTCTGGACGAGATGATTACTTTTGATAGGATCACGAAAGAATTTTAATAAGATTATTATTTCTGGAGGAACTTGCAAAGACTTTAATTTTGAATTAGTATAAAAAATAATTTTTTTCTTCTTCTTTGGGATGGCTTCAGTCCACGGAAAGGAAGTCCCGAATTAATTAACAAATATAGGGCTGGTTCCACTCCAACACCCACCTGAGGATTGTGCGCTACAGCAGCCAGAACAATTTTTTTTTTACATTTTTTTGTATTGACAGCCGCTGGCGTTGTACGTCGACGTTTTGTGGAAGCCTCGTATTTCCATGAGTGACTTGCAGATGTTGCCAATGGTTCGACGTGATGGACACCGCAGATCTGGGTGCGTTCAACATACAATGTCACAGTTGGGTTGCATTGCTGTGAAATTTCTTATAATTAATATCTAGTTTTTCATCCTTACTGAAGGCCGACATACCGACTAGATGACGGCAAATGTAACAAGACAGGTTTTAATGTGGTAGCGTATGTGAATTACGTTCCTGTATGAGAGCATTGCAGCAGACCAGATTAGGGGACATTTCTACACTGAAGGTATAGCGTGCCGTGGTGATATTCGTTTGACAGCCCTGCTCTGAGCACAGTACTGCATGCGTTGCATTACCTCAGAAACTGTGACGCCGTTGCTGTCCTTTACAAGCCATTTATTTCAGAACATATTATGAGGTTTAGAAACGTGAAACCAGGCGTGTTACCACTAATTGTACCTCTAGTTGTCATTTCACAACAATAAAAATTATGTGCTGGACATCCATCATTCTGATACCGCATTATTTGACACATTATAAGAGTTCAAGTAAGCTACCGGTACAGCTCAGGTTAACCAGGGATTCCCAAACTTTTGTCTCTTAGACCCTTCGCCAACTTTTTCTGTCCTATGTAGACCCCCTGCGTTTTGTGTACCTAATTTTTAACGAATTCCTAACTTCCAATGTGTTTTCGCGCCTGATATGGTGCTACTAACTTTGATACGTTTAACTGTAAAAGGGTGGAGTGAAAAGCAAGAAAAAAGGTAAAATAAATATGTGAAGTATTATACATTTATTGATTTAAATGACACAAATGTACATTTAACAAACTGATACATACAGGCATTTAATGGGAGGGACATAGCTGATGCTTCCTAGTAAAATATCAATATTTGGTTTCCGTTTTGTTAGGTTTAACCTTAAATCTCTTCTTCAGTGATTTTCAGCCTGTTTCTTCTTTTTGTAAGAAGTTTGGCAACAGTGCTGAAACCTCTTTCCACCATGTATGAAGTTGGGAAACCTATCAAAAACTTTCTTGCGATAGTCCATAATAAAGGGTAAGTAACAGGTAAATCTCTCTGGAGCCAGAGTATAAAAACAGGTCATCCACCTATGTTTCTTTGGCCACTGTTTCAAATGTAATAAACGACTTAAATTCTGTAGTAGGGACTGCTACACAAAATGCAGAAAGACTGAAGAAGCCCACATTCAACCAGTTCACATTATGTTAATATATCCCTTGATGAATTACGAAACATTTGCTGACTCTTCATGTACGGCGTCCGATACTCATCCCACTCCTTGGAGACGGGCAAGAGGTAGTTGTTAGCGTAGTGTAGCTATGGAAATAATAACGTAGCTGAAACTCCCTGGCAGATTAAAATTGTGTGCCGGAACCGGGACTCGAACCTGGGACCTTCGCCTTTCGTGGGCAAGCGCACTACCGACTGTGCTATCCCGACACGACTCACGATGCCGCCTCACAACTTCCGCCAGTACCTCGCCTCCTACACAGTCGGTAGTGCGCTTGCCCACGAAAGGCAAAGGTCCCAGGTTCGAGTCCCGGTTCCGGCACACAATTTTAATCTGCCAGGAAGTTTCATATCAGCACACACTCCGCTGCAGAGTGAAAGTTTCATTCTGAATAACGTAGCTGATGGTATCGTAATTGAAAAGTATGCTCAAGTTCCTATTTGGAGATTTGCACTTAATAAAATGTAATATTGTCTCATTGAAATAGATGTGCACCTTTAGATTGACTGTCTGATCCGCAGAAAAAATATAATTAAAAAAAATCTGACTACTGGCCTGCAGCAGGAGACGGAAAATACGGAATTCCTCCACCCTCTCGCTTAGGCAATCAAGCAAATAATGACATACAAATGATCAAGTTTCAGCATTGTGAGAATAATTCTGAATTTTGGTTGCGACCTTCCTAAATGTGAACCACTATCGTCGACCCCTTTTATAACAAATACGCCCCCCCCCCAAATTATTTTTCCGCTTACGGACCCCTTGCAGGTTTGAAAAGACCCGCGAGGGTCTATATAGACCACTTTGGGAATCACTGGGCTAAACTATCCCCTTTAAAAGTGATGTATGGGCCAATGATGTGTTGTCATACAATGCCACAGAAAACATTAACACTCCATTGACGTAGTACGTCAATCACATGACGATTACCGGCAGCGTGCGGTTCACGCTTGAGTCTCAGGATGTGCGCTAGCTGCGTCAACTTGGCGCCGGCCGTAGTGGCCGAGCGGTCTGCGGCATGCCAGTCACGGATAGTCGGCATTCAGCCGTGGTCGTAAGCGGGTCGGCTCAGCTTGCCGAGTTGCTCCGCTAGCGTGTGTTTGTTTACTTCCGCGTTGCGCCGCGCCGTAGGGTATTAAGTCTTGTGTCCGTCTTCCGCGAACACCATACATATCGCCGAGTGACCCTTAAAGTTTCTTTTCTTGCCGATCACGTGCGACCTCGTGCTCATGAAGTTGAAACGTTCATACGTGAAGAAATTCGTTTAGATCCTCGTGATGTTGTTGGTATCCACTTTTCGATCACGAGCAGTGTCGTTTATATTAAAATGACGAATGCCGAGGTGTGTCAGGACGTTATTCGCAGACATGCCAATGGTCTTAAGTTCAAATATTCTGATGGACACGTAGGAGAGGTGTCACTCGAACTTGCAGAGTACGGTCTTCGTACGATTTGAGTATTTGAACTTCCTTTTGAACTCCCACAGGAAGTCGTCGTCTCGGCTTTCGAACCATACGGTAAAGTTATCGGTTACCTATAAGAAAAATGGCAAATCTTCAGCACATACCGTGTTCTCAATGGTGTGCGACAGGTAAAAATTGAATTAAAGAAACATGTACCGTCGTACTTAACAATTGGTGGAGTGCGAGCCATAATTATGTACGATGGTCAACTCCGAACTTGTGCGGGCTGCGGCCAGGAAGGCCACTTCAGATCGGAATGCATGCAACGGCGCATTGTACAGACGCTGATCGGAGAAGAAGTAGCCCCAGCTGTGACCACACCACTCCATGTCACCTATGCCAAGATCGTCTATGATAGGAGTGCTACTTCTCAAGTAATTTCTGATCTGTCCCCGACATCCACACGGGATACGGCAGATCTTGCACAGTCGACTCTTCCGAGTACAGTGATCGCTCCTGTGGCTCCGATGAAAGTTGATCCGGCAGTTGTGCCTACCTCTGCCTTCCTAGAGACTGTTCCGGAGACTGATGACAGCCGCCCACCGTCGGATTCTGAACAACACGTTCGTAAACAACGATCGCCAAGGAAGACGAAGAAACGCAGCCGTACTTCTTCTGATGATTCTCGGTTTAGAATGGATACCAGGAATGCTGACGAGGAAGACATCGAGCAGCTGACCGATGGAAAGGTGTCTGATGCAGATGGCGCGCCCCGGGCGCTTTCCATGTACGCTCCCTCGTCCGTACAGCCGCTGACTTGAGCACAGGTGGCTGATGACGTACATCACGCCGAGGCGATGAGAGACCCCTGTCATCAACCGGCCGATGCATATGGCAGCTGTCTTTCCACCGTCTCTGCATCCTGGGCAGAAGATACAGAGATATAGACGATGGGAGTGGATGGCACTGCTGATGGGCGTCCCCGTCGGCTGCGCCTGCCACTGAACACTCCCTGTAATGGCCACTGCTTCAGCAATCCCAGACGTTCAGCGACGTGTGTCTGTAGAAGGCGAAGCCCGTCCTGTGCTAGCCAGAACACCTTGTCAGCATTATCGTATTGCCACGATTAACGTCGCCACCATTCGTGCCCAACACAAACTGGAGCTACTCCGCGATATGATTTATGGTGCAGATATTGACATCGCACTTCTTCAGGAAGTGTACGTCGCCGATTTGTCCGCGCCATATGGGTTCACGACTTACATCTCACATGCCTCGGACAACGGTAGTGGTGTGGCTATCATACTTCGAGACGGTCTCCCAGCTGAAGATGTTATGTACCTCCCCAACGCCAGAGGTATGGCTCTCACGCTCTTTGGTGCACGCATTGTGAATGTATATGCACCATCAGGTTCCAGCCACCGCCAGGAACGAAATACTTTCTTCGCAGAAGAGGTTACGCCACTATTTTTAGGACCACATGCTGATATGGTACTAGGTGGTGACTTCAACTCTACGCAGCGACCTCAGGACCAATTACCACACCACTCACCGTGCGCGGCTCTTGAACCTATCCTCAATCGCCTATCACTTATCGACACATGGCGCCATGTCCACAGTGATCGTCTGGGTTCTACATATTACATCGCACATTCCTCGAGCCGACTGGATCGCATTTACATCTCGCGACCCCTAATAGGGGGAACTCGACAGGCAGAAATATGGCCTGTTGCTGTCTCCGATCATGAGGCTTATTTTTGTGATTTAGTTTTCAGTCGGCAGGCTGTGTGGCACGGACGAGGATTATGGAAACTGAACATAGCACTTCTTGCTTCGCCAGAATGTCGTGGGATAGTAGAAGACACATGGACCACATGTCAACGTCGCCTACAAATGTATCCGTCAACCATATTCTGGTGGGTCCAGTGTGCAAAACCCGCTATCCGCATAACTCTGATGCGATATGGTAAAGATGTTGCAAATTGGAGAGAAAGCACGATGGACTTTTACTACAGGAGCCTACGGGACTGTTCATTGATGCCTATCTCCCCAGAGCGACAGATAATGATGAAACATGCTAAAACCCAGATATCAATTCTCATGCGACGGAATTAGGACGGTGCGGTAGTAAGATCTCGTAGTACTGATAGATGCCTAACGAACACTGATTTAACCATCATTGATGGCTACCGATTCTGTTGCACAGCATATGCTAACGATTTAGTCATCTATTTACGTGATGTTGATGAAGTCCGGGCAGCCTTGACGTGAGTTGCGACGTATGGCGAGGCTTCTGGTAGCTTTCTCAATGTCCGTAAGTCGCACGCTATGTTTATCGGCACAGGTTTCGCTGCTGGGTGCACTGCGTCCCTCGCCACCCAAGATACCATCCGCTGTATAGGCATTGACGTTTCGACTGCCGCTTCCAACTGCCGACGCCTACTTCAGCAAATGAGGGCTGGTCTTATTGATCATCGCCTAAGATCCCTGGATATTCTTCAGCGAGTTCGATATGTCAATGTCTATATCGCATCCCGCGTTCCCCATGTTGCAAAGGTTTTCCCCTTCCCACTTACCATTGCCCATCGAATGTTAGCAGCGATGGCCTCATTCGTCAGCAATGGCTTGTTGTTCAAAGTTAATTATGAATCGCTCACCCTTCCCCGCGACAGTGGTTGGCTCGGTCTGTATCACGTACCGGATAGAGATCGTGCCCTCTTTATTAGCTCCCAGATGACGATATGGACACGTTGCCCGACGAGCCTTACTGGTCTTCTATTGTCGACTTATACGCCGGTCTCGCTGTCAGCTCCGGTCATGCTGTCGGTTATTCCAGTTTCTTTCCATTATATCATATATTTTATTCTCGAGCTTAGCTATCTCCACCTCAACTTGTCCAACCCGTACTTACGCAAAACTAAAGCTGTCTATGATGTTCTACAAAGACGTCTACCATCAAACTCGATTGAACAAAAATTTCCCCAGTTTGACTGGCACTCCATCCGGCATTCGGTATCTGCTTCTTTTCTTGATTCTGATCTACAGTCGGTCTGGTACCTTACTGTCAATCGTAAGCATGTTTGCAGATTTCGCCTTCATCGCATCCACCTCGCCGAATCACCTCTCTGTCCCAGGTGTGGGGTGGCTGACACTGACGAACATCGTTTTGTTTGTGGTACTGCTGCTGACGTTTGGCAACTGATTCGCCGTATTATAGCTTTCCTCACGAGAACTATTCCAGAGAGTATTACTCCTCATACGTTCTTATTTCCCGACCGAGTGTATTTTCCAAAGGCTAAGACCAATGCTGTGAATTGGATTCGCGGACATGCCATACACTATCTTTTTGCACACAATGCAAAATCGAAACTTGATTTTTGGACTTATCTCACGGATCGCCATTACAGAGTTGTACGACATCCTAAATACAGACAATACTTTTCAAACTTCCTTGGAAGTACCTTCAACGACCTTCCCCGCATCTGGAATGTGTTCAGTCAATAGAGAAGAATTAAATGTTTGAACTGCTGTCCCTCCTTGAACTGTTCAACAGAATGCACATTCTACGAGAAGCCGTGACTGAACTTACTAGCCGCAGGGAACCGAGATCTTCTGAACTATACTCCGAACATCAAGATCTATTAAATAAAAATAAATAAATAAAATAATGAAATAAAATCATAGTAATGTGAAAAAAGAGAATTTATTTGTTTTGTCTCCTACACATTCCCCTTCCTTTTCTTTCTTTCTGTTCCCTTATATAGTTTCCAGGAGTAGTTTTAGTTAGGCGCCAACGCCTGAAGAGGTTGAGGTTCTTTTTTTTTTTTTTTTTTTTTTTTTTTTTTTTTTTTTTTTTTTTTAATTAGGGTCAAAGTGGCAGTGCCACTTTAGCTTTCTTTCCTTTGTGGTCCCTCCCCCCCCCCCCCCCCAAAAAAATAAAAAAAATATAATTAAATACAAAAAATAAATAAATAAAAAACAAAAAAGCCATCTGCGGCATGCCAGTCACGCTCTGAATGGCCGCTGCGGTCGGGGGTTCGAATCCCCGCTCGGGCATGGATATTTGTGCCGCCTTTAGAATAAGCTAGTTCATAAGTAGTTTGTAAGTTTAGGGACTGATGACCACGTAGTTAAGTCCCATTAGCTCTACAAACATTTGAACATCTGTCAACTTCGCTTTGCCATTTCTCGGGATTCAATCGACGTATTGCGATGCAACCAAAGCCATTATTTTTGTGAGATTTCATGCTATTGATTGCATTAGAAATAATAGGGGTGTCCATTCAAAATACACAAGTATGCGTTGAAAATAGTATTTGTTTTCGTTTTAAAATTTCGCATAGTATTTAGCGTCCTAAACCCCTGTCGTCCGTTCAGCCGCCATGCGATCTAACGACATCCACAGCATAGACGACGCGCACTACCGCAGGCGTAGTCAGTGTGTTATAGACTGTGGAGCTGCAATGGGAGCTGGACACAAGTTGCTGTCGAACGCGTTAACGCATTGGAGGCAGAAGTACTGTAGACCGTGTGTGTTGGGACTGTCAGCAGTCTACGACAAAACCATTTTTTTTTTTAAGCTGGCGTCTCTCTGTAACTTCATACCATGCTTCGTACTCTAAAGAACAATTGTGTCATTGGTCTTGAATGTAAGGTATAGTAAATCTAAGCTTTAATTTAATTTTTATGATAATATACATGAACTTATTTATAAATAAAACACTTCTGTTTAGGCAAATCTTTCGGCATCTGAGGTTTCCTGGATTCACTAACATGAAGAAATGACAGCATGCATGGACCACCTTTTATGTTTGCTTAAGCAAAAGTGTTTTATCTACATTTAAGTTTGACTGCAATGAAGAATAATGAATACAATAAATGATGTTCATTTAAACTAGAGGTGGCCAACTTCATTATACTCAAGCTCTACTGTTCACTGATAAAAACCTGTGAGATCTAGTTCCTTTAAACCAGAGGTGGCTAACTTCATTATACCCAAGATCTACCGTTCACTGATAAAAACCTGTGAGATCTACCACTTTAATACTTCTTCCAATTTCAAATGAAAGAGTATATTCCAATGTACAGTTATATAGTATTTTTATTTCATTCACATGAAGTTATTCTTTCTACTACTTACATACATCTTCAAATTTTAAATGAAACAGTATATTACAGTATATATTTATGTAGTGTATAATTTTATTAAGAGAAAAATAAAAATATTACATTGACCATTATTCTTTCTGTCACTAATACTCTTCTTGAAATTTTAAATGAAGCAATATAGTTCAGTATAAAGTTTTGCAGTACTCTTATTTCGATAAGAGAAAAAATATTAAATACAAAGCTACTCTCTCTACCATTACACACTTCTTGAAAATTTAAATAAACAGTACAATTCAGTTTACAGTTATGTAGTATTTTTATTTTGTTAAGAGGGAAATAATTAAATTGAAATTTATTCTTATTACTACTTATTCATATTAGTGTGAGCACTGTGTCTGCGCATATTCTGCCAGGTTAGCAAAGTCAGGTTTGTAGATGGAAATTGCCAACATTAAAGAATCCAGTGTGTGAGAGTCTGTCAAAAGAGAACTGTGTCTACTTTTTGTTTGTTTCAAGTAGGAAAATGCTGATTCACACAAATATGTTGAACCAAAACACGAATGCACCTGTTCAACACATTTCTCCAAACAAGGATATTTCTCGTTGGAAACCAATGACCAGAAATCCAGACCAAAGGATAACCTTGATTTTAGAAATATATCACAGCGCAGAGTAATAATTTCATTTTGCAGTATCACGCGGTCCATTCGAAATGTGTCTCCAAATTTATTAGCAATTTCATAGATGTCACTATGCTCAATGGAATTGTTAAATTGGTAACTGATGAATTCCACCAAATTCTCAATTTTTTTTTTTTTCAGATCCCTGAAACGAATTTCAAAGTAAGATACCGATGCCTTAATTTCTGCCGTGTACCTGTCAGGAATGAAATTGTAGGTAGTATGTTTTCCATGTGATCCTTGATGTTTACAAATTGTTGACATTCACCTCTGCCCCACTCCTTCGTCCCACACACTCCCCACCTACTTCCATCATGTGCGGAAAACAATAGAGAGCTACTGTGTGAAAGAGAGGATAAATAATGTGATCGAATGGAGTTTGTAAAACGATATAAGATGATGCTTGCAGCTGTTGGTAATTATATTGCGCAGGGTTTTCTACATACAACTATTATTATTATCATTATTATTATTATTATTATTATTATTATTATTATGAGGCATAATAAACTTACATGATTTTTGACTTGCCAAGGTCGACTAGACTAATAGCTGCGATCGACCGGTCGATCGCCATCGACCGGTTGGCCACCCTGCCTTAAACCCATATAATAGTGTGACAGATGTGTTTATTTTTGCAATATTCATAAAGCAAAATTCCAATGCATGTTCATCTTGGTGGATGCTATGATGGAAACGCCTCTCGATATTAGCATGGGCACCTCTTAACATTTCAGCAGATACTGAAGAGTAAACGTGTCACATTCGTTCAATTAATACATATGGATTTTGGCCCACTTTAGGTTACGGTAGTAACACTAAAAATGGGCCTTTGCGATCGTCTTTTGACAGCTCGAAATTTAAATGAAAATAACGGCTTAACTATTCAACTGACACGAAAATTGAATAAACGAATTTGTAGAGGAGAAAATTCTCTACAACTTTCCTCTCTTATGTTTTTTTTCATAAATCGTAGCGTTTCAGAGATATTTGCAAAAGTAACGGCGAGTTTCGGATGTATGTCTGTCTGTCTGTCCGTCTGTCTGTCTGTCAGTAACGTGTTTCCTGTTTTTAAGACGAACCGTTCAACCGATCGGCACCAAATTTTGCAGACATGATTGTAGGCCGCCAGAGACCAGAACCTCCCTTTTTCAATTTTTTCGGGCAAAAAATACGGTAGTAAAACCAAAAAAAGCCGTTTGTAATATAATTGTAATTGCAAACGAACCGTTCATGTGACACGAAAATTGAATAACCTAATTGGTGGAGGAGAAAATTCTCTACAACTTTGCTCCATTATGTTTTTTTCATATCTCGTATCGTTTGAGACATATTTGCAAAAATAACGGAGATTTGACACCCTCCATTGAATTAATGAAAACCAGCCGTTCGGAGATGTCAGTTGACATTCATCGCGTATTTGATGATTTTCTTATTGTAACTTACACGTTGTCATTTCAACCCAACGGTGCAACAAAAACACATCGTTCTTCGTACGATAAATGATAATCTAATGTCTACAAATTCCATATTAACATCAGATAACAACGGCCATCAATAGTATGAGATTAAAGAACTTCTCTCTTGAGTTATAGCCGTAGCGTAGTGGGCAAGGTGCTAGACTATGACGTGTAAGGTCGGTGGTTCCCCACAACCTAATTTTTTTTCCTAAAAGGGTTTCAGACACTCTTATTAATAAATTTATTATTATTTAGATTATTATTTTGGTCCAAAATGTTTGCAAAAACTTATAAAACTACGAATCTAAAGTGGGCCGTAAACACGTCAGTGCGATTTTTTGGATTCTGTTTCGTATACCCTGGCTTTGAAATATCCCAGTAAGAAAAAACCCAAAGGCATTACATCAGGGGATTTCGTCGGCCATATTAATGCAATCACTACGACCTAGCCACCGTTCAGGGTACACATTTTTGAGGTATTCCCTAACCACTCTACAATAATCGAGAGGCGGACAATCATGGTGAAACCATTGCCTCACGGAAACTAAAGTCGGAATTATCATAGAATCTAGAAGATGACCAAGATTCAGCGCATTCTGTAGAAATTGCAAATACAGCCGACCGGTTAGTCTGTGAGGCAAATAAAGCCGTCCAATGTTGTGGTCTCTCAGAATACCACAACATACACCTCAGTGCCCCTGCATGTGATACGATCGTAACCAGTGGGGATATCCAGGGGCCCAATAACGCAGGAACGTCTATTGAGAGTGAAATCACTGACGAATTAGTAATTATTTTGCCAAAAAATCTGCCGTGTGAAATCCGAATTTATGTCTACTTTCTTTAATAAACGTTTGTAGAACCATACCCGATTTTCGATATCGATTCCATAAAGCTGCAGCTTAAAGGGATGTTATTTTCATTCAACCAGAATCCTTTGTTCGAAGACCTCGATACTCCCAGGTATGCTATAGCTCCTGTTTGTTCTAATTACGATGAAAAATAGGTATTAATGGGCGAGAGCTAATGACTTACATAATATTAATATGAGTGATATTATTGTAATACTGCATTCTAAATTAAACAGCATGATAAGATTTTGGTTTATACTACATTGTACGTATACATTATTTTCATTCAGGTTATGCTTACTGTGCGTGGGAAATACTCTATAACGTACCGGGAAAAGTTAGGTGCGTCGCGGGCCTTTCCACGACATGTCCTACACTCAACCTGTTCTTAAACGCATCTCTGTATGTCTAAAAAGATGTGTAGAAGGTAGACCGCGCTGGAAAACGTTGTGAATACAGCCACCAAGCCTCAGCTCCATTGCTTTGCCGCGCTGGAGTAGCGGAGCGGTCTAAGCGTGTTGGTCTAAGGCGCCTTGCTGCGGAGCGAGCGGTTGTTCACCGTCGGAGGTTCGAGTCCTCCCTGTGTGTGTGTGTGTGTGTGTGTGTGTGTGTGTGTGTAGTCCTTAGGTTAGTTAACCTAGTTCAAGTAGTTTGTAAGCCTAAGGACTAATAACCACAGAAGTCCATTATATTTACAAACAGTTTTTCCACTGCGGTGCGTCTCCTCATACATCAGTATCACATCTATGTAGTCTTTGCTGAAGTACATTGTAGTTGTCACCTGTTTGACTGTGAGACCTGCCTCTAGTTACGAACTGACGGCCACGCGACCTTATCAGGGCGAAACCAGGCGGAAAACGCACGCACAGCAGTGACTAGGCAACAAAAAAATGTTCAAATGTTTGTAGAGCTTATGGGACTTAACTACGGGGTCATCAGTCCCTAAACTTACAAACTACTTATGAACTAGTTAACACTAAGGACGGCACAAATATCCATGCCCGAGGGGGGATTCGAACCCCCGACTGTAGTGGTCGTGCAGACCGTGACTGGCGCGCCGCAGTCCCCTCGGCCATCGCGGCCGGCTGACTAGGCAACAATTCTTGCTCTAACGCCTGCGGGAAATTTAGGGCCGGTTGCATAAATATAGCTAATCGTAGTTCAGTTTTGATCGAAGATCAGAAATGAACTTGGTTCTTTTCTCTGTGCGTGTTGTATAAAACTAATCTTGGATCACTGAACTTGGTTCAGTATTGAACTAAGGTCAGCGAAACAGATTTGACAACGTCGCTAAGTAACAGAGATAATTGCGGTTGTATCGAATCGAGTTGTATCGAACTTGCGATTTATATAGATACGACTGAATTCTCGACGTCATTCTAGTTTTGCCTGCGTCAGTAAACAAAGACGGGAAATGGAGAAGAAAACTCAAGAAGCAAATTTCAAGAAAAAAAAAAAAAAAAAAAAAAAAAAAAAAAAAAAAAAAAAAAGATATTTTAACTGATATCATTTTACAATTCAAGTCTCCAATTACAATCTGGAAGTTTCTAGTTGCATTAAATCGGAATGTTAGCAAGATCATGAACATTGGATTCAGTGCGTATTTTGTTTAGTTTGTTTCTGCAACCTAAACTATGTGTTTTCCTAATCAAACCGTAATTTAAATTGGCGGTCGTTTAGTTCTAGCAGGGGATTCCCTCTGTGTTGAATCATACTAGGAGTTCTTTGGAGTTCAAACTCTCCATCCTCGGATGAAACATCAGAGTAATCTGAAAGCTGAAGGTAACTTAACATGTAGACCATGCGTATAAAACAGTCGGTAACAAACAACTTGTAGGATTATTATTCAAATAATTACCAAAAGCGTTATTACCATTTTATTATAATCAATAGTAAGCCTATTTATTCTTCTTCGTATTATTGACTTATGGACACAGACAGACACCGAAACGGTTTTTTAACAATCATTTCTGTGAAATTAGTTCAACCACGTTAATTGGATAAAAATCGCCAGTCAAATTTGAACTTAGATCAGGGGGAATGATCATGGATGAAAGTTTATACAACACAATTTCGAAGTTTCGCTCGACTGGAGATCAGTTTCGGGTAGTTGAACGTATATTAAGTTTTATGTAACCGGCTCTTAGAGGGCTGTAATTTGAAGCTTAATTTAGAACGACTGTACTATCGCCAATTTATATTTTGCGTAAAGACCACAATAGTAAGAGAAGTGAAATTAGGGCTCGTACTGAGGCACAGGCATTCGCTTTTCCCTCGTCGTTTTCTTTTTTTTTATTTATTTATTTTTTTTTTTTTTTTTTTTTTTTTTTTTTTTTTTTTTTTTTTTTTTTTTTTTTTTTTTTGGGTAGGAGAGGAACGTAAGCGACTAGTGATGATAAGTAGTGATACGAGGTACCCTCTGACACACACTTTACGGCGGATTGCGGAATGTGTATGGATATGTACCTGTAGATTTAATTTCGCCGTCGGAGGATCGAATCCTCCATGGGGCATCGGTGTGTTGCTGCGACGGAGTGTTCGAGCGCATTGAGGCGCTATGTTCCGATGTGTGAGGCCGTTTCCCGTCGGAGGTTTGAATTCTCCCTTGAACAAGGATGTTTGTGTTGTCTTTAGTATAAGTTAGTTTATAAGTAGTTTGTAAGTTTAGGAAATGATGACCCCGCAATTAAGTCCCGTAAGCTTAACAAACATTTGAACATTTTGTGTGTGTGTGTTGTTTTTAGGTTAGTTTAAATAGTTCGTAAGGCTAGCGAGTGATGACATAGCAGTTTCGTGCACGAAGTTTACAAACATTTGAGCATTTTGAAGCTAATGTGTTTAATTTTTTTGTAGCCTGATTTGTTGCGTTTTGTAACGCCATTTCTCCGAAAGCGCGAGGGAAAATAGGTAGTTGAAGTAAACGTGACAGACTTACGAAAATGTTCACCCATCCAGAGATACAACTGGAATCTTGAAGATCTCGGAAGAGGTGTAGAAATGATGAGCAGTGAAGCAGTTTGAAGAAGTATTATAACCCGGCCTAGCGATTTTATCGCCAGTGCTACTTTCCTCGAAATAACTGTAGCGTAATGGCTTGGAGGTAAGACTCAGCGCCTAGCGGCTTCGCTCCCGCCACTCGAACAGCGCCTCGCAAGCACAGCGCAGTAAGAGCTGCTGCAGGTGGCAGTTGGAGGTCAGTGCGAGCGGGACAGCGTTGCGCGCGCAGCCTGCAGGTACGTATACTGCCGCGCACTCACTTCGCAGCTGTTTGCCCGGCTAGTCGAATGCGCCATTGAACACACTGCCTCCCGCTGCGCAAGGCAACTGCTGTGCTGGTGGGGGGAACGCGACTCTAGCGCCGCCTGCATTCTCCGCTTGCTGCGGACAAGTTATTGTCGTGATGGCGTTTACTGTGGAAAGTGCCAGCTTGCGGATAGCGCCGTCTTTTGCAACTCGCTAGTGGAGTATTATTTCTTTGGCGTTCAAACTCTCCATCCTCGGATGAAACATCTTTGTCAGTTTTTATTCAGAGGCGATCTGCTCTACAGAATTATTGCATAAAACAACAGGCAAGATCGCTAACTCCCTTTTTTAAAATACATATTCAAAATACCGGTTTCGGCAGGCTATGTCATCATCGGATCTGTCTTTTAACATACCACTCTCATCAAACAGGAAACTGAATATATCTACATCGACATATTTACTCTGCGAATCACATTCTAGTGGCCACGGTGGAGTAGCCGAGCCGTCTAAAGGTGGGTTGTCCAAGGCGCGATTGCTGCCTGCGGCTGCGATGGAGCGGCTCATGACGTCAGAGGCGGGCTGCTCGCGCATGCGCACTTCGAGTTTGGAGTGCGCCGCGCGGCTGATGCGGCGACAATCGCAGGACTGCACCAGTGAGCAGTGTTGCGATGGGAGTCGGACGACTCAAGGCAGCGGCAGAAAGATGTCGAGACAAGCGGACCGAAGAAAAACGGATATGAACCACTCATAAGATGAGTTCGTCTCGCCATTAAGCTATTGCCTTTGTGCGTTGTACATATTTAGATTTCATGGCAATCTAGTGATATATAATAGAGTAGACTGAAAATATTCGAAGAAATAAAAGAGAAATGAAGGTTGTAAAAGGAGCTGTATTGTCCTCTAGGGTTATGGAAATAAAAAAATGTGATCGGTGGTAACTAATTTTTTTGTTTAGGTGATCCCACAGGTGTAAGGAAATGCATGACAACGTTAATGTAATATTTTCATTAATTTCATTCATACCAATACAGACCGTTTTGTGCCGCGCCGTAAAAATTATCTTAGTTTTTATGAACAAAGATAAATGTTGTGGTGTACCATTTAGATTCAAATGTTTCGTGTACAGTATGAATGACATCTTCGAAATTTTAAAATCTTTTTGTTTTCCATATTCCCTGGAAGATGGTTTAGGACAGAAACCGACCAGAATGAAATAAATTATAACAAAACAGCAGTCTTACAACTGTTGTTAATACATTTAACAAGCTACAGAAAAATCTTTTGTTTGATATGTGTGTGTTTATTTTGATCTCCCTTGGAAAAAATTTCAACTGTACGTTTTTGAACACTGGGACCTATTTCAAAGACAATGCAGAAGGTGAATCCAATCAGTTAAAATGAAAAAAAGCCTGAAACGAGAGAGATGCAAACTGCATCAGGAGTTTCAGATAAACACACTCCTGGTCTTATAAATAGCGCCGCAATTGTAAATAAGAAAATAAAAGAACAATTACCTTAACATTACTGCGTTTTATTTTTATTTTATTTTTTTATTTTTTCAGCTGCACTGATAGATTTGTTGAATCGATTATAGGATTTTGTTTATATGTCACTCTCTGCAAGTTCCAATTAATGTGCAAACTGGCTGACATTTAATTTAAACTCAAGTATGAATTTCGTGTCATCCTTTAAAAGGTATAAACATAAAACATAAAAATGTTTTAACAGTTTTCGTGGTCATGTGTCACAAAAATAGAATCAATATATAGAAAACCCTAACAGTTAAAATCTGCAGTGACACAGTGAAGTACACGGCAATTTGATGAAATAAAGAACCAAAACTTCCATCCCTTTGGAGAATACACACACAGCTCCATGAAGTTGCACATAGAATTAACACTTAAAAAACTGCCATTGATGATGGTTCACAAATAAAGAAGTGAATCGCTTTCATTTAGTTGCAATAGACGGAAATAAACCTCCATAAATATTAAATACTGTTTAATCAATACCTCGTTTCATCGTAAAAAACTATAGTTATTTCTGTATACCTGTAGATAAAAAAGCTTTGAGTATTAATGATTGTGTAAAACATGAATTCCTTCCCAGGCTATCATTTAAAAAAAAAAAAGGTTCAATATCTTCAACAGTTTAGAAGATGCGATGATTGTTACCTCCGCACAATTCAGGTTGCACGTGGAGATAACTGGCGCGCTAGTCGCGACGCTCCCGTACCGTAGATATACGAGCCAAAATCTCGAAAACGGAGACAGGTATCGTCCTGCTCTCAACGTTAAAAATAATTTCGAATTATTGGCTTCATTTCATCCGCAACAATGTATGACCTAAAATGAACCATACGCAAAGTAGCCAGCGACTACATTTTTCGATGTAAACACTTCAAGTTTATTGCAATAGGTTACTTAAAAATTAAGTATCTGAATAACTATGAGGAATTTTGAGAAAATAGATACTTCGTTACCAAGCTGAGGTATGACACTACAAGATATGCAAAAACCAAATTTTTTTGCATGTTAGTTCCCTCAATCTCGACAGAGATGCAATAAAAAGTGAAAAAAATTGCGCAACCGAAAATAGGGCTTTTTAATTTTTTAACGGAAAACGAGAATCTGTAACGAAAAACTAAATATGGGAACTGATGTAGCTTTGCTTGCTTAACATGCAGTATTTTGTACAGAAAAAAATCGGAAATTTTATTTTGACCATGAATTTCCGTAGTCGCCGACCAGGAGCCGCGCCTTGGTAAACGGCAGCGGCTTGTGTCGTGCTCCCGACTCGCCGCCGTCCGCCACGCCCGGAAAAGGGAGGGGGGCGAGCCGCAATCGCAGTTAACAGCCGCGCCTTGGACAACCCACCTTAAAGCAGCTCGCTGCAGAGCGCGCGGTTGCTCGCCGCGGAGGTTCGAGTCCTCCCTGGGGCATGGGTGCGTGTGTTTGTCCGTAGGTTAGTTTACCTAGGTTTAAGTAGTTTGTAAGCTACGGACTGATGACCACCCAGTTTGGTCCGATAGATTTACAGACATTTGAACATTCTAGTGCCTGGCAGAGGGTTCATCGAACCGCTTTTGCAATATTTCTAGCCGCGCGAAATGGCCGCGTGGTCTAAGGCGTCATGCTACGGACTGGGCGGCCTATCCCGCCAGAGGTTCCGAGTCCTTCCTCGCGCGCATATACAGGGTGTTACAAAAAGGTACGGCCAAACTTTCAGGAAACATTCCTCACACACAAAGAAAGAAAATATGTTATGTGGACATGTGTCCGGAAACGCTTAATTTCCATGTTAGAGCTCATGTTAGTATTTCTCTTTAAATGTAAATTGAAATAATTCGTGCAGACAATTGTCAAAATACCCAATTGTTTCGTTAGTATGTACTGTACTTCCTCGATTCACCGCATTTGTAAACATTGCACTGACTGCAAAACCACGTTCGTGATGAACACTAACCAGTTGAGACTATGTACTGATGTGCTTGATGCTAGTACTGTAGAGCAACGAGTCGCATGTCAACACAAGCACTGAAGTCAATATTACCTTTCTTCAATTGGGTCAACTGGCGGTGAATCGAAGAAGTCCAGTACATACAAACGAAACAATTGGGTATTTTGACAATTGTCTGCACGAGTTATTACAATTTTCATTTAAAGAGAGATACTAAAATGAGCTCTAACATAGAAATTAAGCGTTTCCGGACACATGTCCACATAACATATTTTCTTTCTTTGTGTGTGAGGAATGTTTCCTGAAAGCTTGGTCGTACCATTTTGTAACAGCCTATATATATATGTGTGTGTGTGTGTATGTGTTGTCCTTAGCGTAAGTTAGGTTAAGTAGTTTGTATGTCTAGGGACTGATGACAATAGCAGTTTGGTCCAATAGGTTTACAAGCCGCGGTGGAGTGGCCGAGCGTTCTAAGGCGCCTTGCTGTGGAGCGCGCGGTTACTCGTCGTCGGAGGTTCGATTCCTCCATCGGGCATGGGTGTTTATGTTGTCCTTAGTGTAGTTTGTAAGCCTAGGGATTAATGACCACCATAGTTAAGTTCCTTAGATTTACAAACATTTGAACATTTTTAGGTTTACAAACTTTTGAACATTTTTTCATGTTTCCGTACACAAAAATCTTTCCGTTTTCGATCTGATTGCTCCTGTCCTGTAACTATGTCTCCCCATGTAGATGAGTGCTAACAAAATATGATCACATTTCGCAAATAGATGTCGCTGCAACGAATCCTATTAATGATTTCCACTCCAAGTCGTGCATCATTTCTGCGACATTCTCTTCTCTGTATCGTGATAATACAAAACGAGCTGTCCTTCTGTGAACTTTCTCTGTCATCCGTGCGTCCCACATGGTGAGATTCCCATAATGCTCCGTAATACTCCAAAATAGGACGGACAAGTGTAATATAGGCAGTTTCTGTAGTATAATTATTGCATCTTCTAATGTTCTGCCAATGAAACGTAGCTTTTGCTTTGCCTTCCCTACAATGTTTCTATGTGTTCTTTCCAATTAAAGTTGTTCGCAACTGCAATTCCTAGGTATTTAGCTAAATTTGCAACCCTTATTTTTGACTGAATTATCGTGTAAATGAAGTTTAGTGGATTTCTTTTAGTGCTCGTATGGATGACTCCACACTTTTCATTATTTAGTGTCAGTTGCCATTTTTCACTCCATGCAGGTATCTAAATCGTTTTGCATTTGCTTTTGATCTTCTGGTGACTCTACTAACAGATAAACAACAGCATCATCCGCGAAAAGACTGAGAGCTGCTCAGATTGTCTTCTTAGTCGGTTATAAAAACAAGTAACCGCGGGGGCCTACAACACTTCCCCTGGAAACGCCAGATATCACTTCCGTTTTACTCGATGATTTTCTGTCCATTGCTACGTACTGTGTAATTTTCGACAGGATATTACAAGTCCAATCGCACAACTGAGACGATATTCCACAACCAAGCAAATTGATTAGAAGCGCAAGAGATACAGTGTCAAACGCCTTTCAGAAATCTAGAAAAACGTAGCTTTTCACGAACACTTATCAATGGCATGTCACAATGAAAATAAAAAGTTTCCCCACGCCTGAGCCACCATATGATGGGGCTTTAGTCATTAAAAAGCGTATACTCAAGATAATGGCAAGATATGGGTAACATTTATGACATTCCAATGATAGTCTTGGCGAAAAACTTCATTTTTATTGAGTTCCCTATATGAGGAGAGTTGTATGGTAAAGACAGACCACGTAATCTAAGTAAAAAATGTGCGATCTTGGCTTTTGTTTTAAGCAATAACCGTCTATTTTATTGCAGCATTTCTATAATATGCTTTCCTGTATCGATGCTATACAAGACAATAAATCAAATGTTAAATGCAGTTTACGATGTTTTCCTCTGATTGTCTACTGTTCTGTTCTCCACTTCTTTGTCCTGCCATTTATCCAACGTGAAATTGTATGAACGGTTTCAAAATATTTGTGAATCAATTAACTACATCCATTATAGTCATCCAAAAACGACTGTTTCCTGAACAACTCAACATCCTCAGCAAAATAGCCGCTGATTGCTACCTACAAACTTCGCGAGATCTTTTATGCGGATGGAAAATAATAGCGGCTGTATCACACTTCCCTAGGGCATTCCTGATGATATTCTTGTCTCTGATGAACACTCGCCGTCGAGGACAACGTACTGGGTTCTATTACTCAAGAAGTCTTCGAGCCATTCACATATCTGGGAATCTATCCCGTACGCTTGTACCTTCGTTAGCAGTCTGCAATGCGGCATCATGTCAAACGCCTTTTGCAAACGAAGGAATATGCGGTCTGCTTACACTTAATCTAAAACTCGCAAGATTCAAGCGAGAAAAGAGAAAACTCAGTTTCACACCTGCCATGCTTCCTAAAACAGTACTGATGTATGGATAGAAGTTATTGCGTTCCAAGGAAATGTATTCGAGCTCAGAATTTGTACAATACTTCTGCAGCAGACTGACGTTCAAGATACTTGTCCGTAATTTCGTGGATCTTTTCTTTTTTCCCCTCTTCATATACAGGAGTCACCTGTACTTAGGTACAGTCGTGGGACACTTTGCCGTAGTCCAGAGATTCGCGATAAATGCAAACTAAGTGAGGGGCAAATGCCGTCGAGTACTCTTTGTTAATTCGGAGCTAGCGACTCCGCCATTCGGGAATCTATGCGATCGTCGACGGTATGTTTGTACGAACCTCCTTCGTGACTCATTTATCACAGACGAAAATTAATACTTGAACTCTCTCCTTTATCTCTTCTATGGCCATTCTAGACTTATCATTGAGTAATTAGATGAAAGCCTTCGGCCTGCTTGTCGATTCTACATAGGACCAGAATTTTCTCGGGTTCCTGGCAATATTTTCTGATGAGATATAGCGGCAGTAGTTATTATCTGCTTTGCGCATCGATCTTGTTACAGACACGCAAACACCTCTACTATTACTCGTGTCCATTGGCGAGGTTTTTTTTTTTTTTTTTTTTTTTTTTTTTTTTTTTTTTTTTTTTTTTTAAACCAAGAGCGCAACCGTCTTTGCTTCATCACCATTCTCCGAATGTTTTAAGTAAACTACGGTGGCTCATCTCCGCCATTAATCCACTTACTCGGGATGTACTTCTTTACAACGCGATTTACAATACATTTTACCGAGCGAGGTGGCGCAGTTGTAACACACTGGACTCGCATTCGGGAGGATGGTGGTTCAAATCCACCTCCGGTCATCCAGATTTAGGTTTTCTGTGATTTTCCTAAATCATTCCAGGCAAATGCCGGGATGGTTCCTTTGAAAGGGCACGGCCTATTTCCTTCCCCATCCCTACCGAAACACTTCGAGCGGAAGCTCCGTCTCTAATGACAACGCTGTCTACGGGACGTTAAACTCCAAGCTTACTTCCTCCTCCACAATACATTTTTATTTTACCCATAATTCGTCTACCTCCATCGTACTGTCAGTATATGACATCCGTTCATTGTCGAACAACTGCTAATCTGCTCTTTCTAGCAAAAATTGCCTCCTAGCCTTTCTGACTGATTTGTTAAATTATGTTACCATCGGCTTCATGGCAACATCATGATCACTAAATCCAGGTTTCTACATTGACGTCGTTAAGTTCAGGTTCGTTTGTAGCTACAAGGTCTAAAATACTTCCACTGCGTGTGCGATGTCGCTTTAGCTGCTCAAAAGAGTGTTTCCCGAAAAGTTGTTCAAAAGCAGTTCTCGAGACTGATTGTCTTTATTACCTGCAATCAATCCATAGACGTACCAGTCTATACTCTACGGGTTTGCGTAACCTCCAACGAATATTGCATGGCGAGGGAAACAGGTTGCCAGAACTATGTGGTGTACAGCCTACCATCTTGGTCACACATTGAAAATTTTATAACGCACCTACCGCAGTGAGAAAAAGGAGGATATTATGTAATATATGTGGACTTGTAATTAAGGATGAAGCGGTATTGGCCACAGTGAAAAATGTATTGATGCAGAAAACTGGTTTCATGCAGAGAACCTGTGGTATGTTCATCGTCATACTGTTCTATTGTAAGCGATGAATCAGCTGCAACACCCAATGTGGAGAGACTGTGGGATGAGGACACTGCACATAGTTGGTTCTGTAGCCAGCAAGGTAACACCACGTAGCTCGTTGAAGATTTTGCGTAAAGAGCAGGAGGCACGCAAAGACGATGGGGAGATTGAACCACCTACTCTAGTTGTGGGATTTTTTGGCGTACCACAGTTTGCTCGATAGTACGAACCGACCGAATAATCGGTTTCCGCCAGTTTCGGCCAAAATATTGGTTTTGGCTTGGCCGAAACTAACTTTTGTGAATTGTGGTTGAAGTCGAATCGTGTTTTTGACGGATTTATTGCGCGTAAAAAATTTATTTTGTTGTTAATCACAACAGAACGCAATGGTATCTTACAGTGATACTCTTCCACACTGTTTGTAACACTTTAACGTATTCGCTATTGTACTTAATGGAACGGATTTTCATGTGGTTTATGCTGAAATTTTTATTAAAGTCCTTTCCTGAAAGTGAGGGGCATTTTTAATGATTAATGTGAGTTTAGGAAACATTGATCATGTGCTACACAGCTTTTCCTCTTGAGTTTGCGTAAATTTTCACTGACAACAAATATACTGTTAGTCGGAACTGTGACGTTATTTTTCGAAATACTTTATGGATCACTAATTGAAGTTCATTTACTGACAGGAATGATGTCTGTTAGTCAGCAGCACTGTATAAAAACAACTTTATTTCGCTTAAATCGAATTACTGTAATAAACAAATTAAAAAAATTAATGCTAACAAAGGCATAAGAACACCTAACGAAATTTTACAACGTATATACGAGGTCATAGCTGCGCGCTATTCAAGTCTGTAGACGAAAGGACATAATCTGAGTCTGTCATGCAGTGGTCACAATTTTGCTTACGTATCAATGTTAGGGTAAAGTGTAAATGTTATTTCTGTATTATACTGTCGCCAGCAACAAATGTATCCTAGTTGGGAACCCGGACTTTATTTTGAGGAGAATACCTACTCGCAACAACTTACTATATTTTTCAGCTATTCTGCTTTGCCCCTTTTTTTATCTCAATGCAAAGCGCTTCGAGAACTGCGAGGGAAAATGACATAGCTTCATTAATAACAGGTACGAGGTATTCGTATGCACTGGCTCACAAGTCTAGCTTAAAGAGTAGTGGACTTAATAAAGGCAAATGCCGTGTGGGGAGTTTAGGCCAGTAAATCTTTACGCCTCCTTTGTCATTTTCTACGGACTCCTAGTTAGGCTTGCGCACACTCAAGAAGGCTTAGTACTGGGAGGGGATCTTGCAAAATGTGGGGAAACTATTGATTTGCGGTCTAGCGTACATGTACGGATATTTAAACATTAAGTAAGTTTAGGTTTCGGCCGAAACTAGAAGAGAAGCCGAATATTCGGGCACGGTTTCGCTTTCGGCCGCAAATCATGTTTCGGTCGGACTCTGCTTTAGTGACAGCCGCCCTTCTGTTGATGTCACGTGAAACTCCTCAGGCAACTGTTGGAAGTTTTCGTTTAACGAGAAGCCTATCGATAGCGTCAGAAAGTAACGGCGTTCAAGCGTGCGCCGTAGGGCGCTAACGACTTGAATATCGAAAATTGTTCGGGTGGAGGGCTCACCTTTTCAGTCATCTGCCATTTTGGCCCACTTTAGGTTACGATAGTAACACTAAAAGTGGGCCTTTGCGATCGTCTTTTGACAGGTCGAAATTTAAATGAAAATAACGGCTTAACCATTCATCTGACATGAAAATTGAATAACCGAATTTGTAAAGGAGAAAATTCTCTACAACTTTACTCTCTTATGTTTTTTTCATATCTCGTATCGTTTTAGAGATATTTCCAAAATAACGGCGATTTTGGGATGTCTGCCAGTCTGTCCGTAACGTGTTCCCTGTTTTTAAGACGAAACGTTCAACCGATCAGCACCAAATTTTACAGACATAATTGTAGGCTTCCAGAGACTAGAACCTCCCTTTTTCAAATTTTTTGAACAAAAAATACGGTAGTAATACCAAAAAAATCCGTTTGTAATATAATTGTAATTGCAACCGAACCGTTCATCTGACACGAAAACTGAATAACCTAATCGGTAGAGGGGAAATTCTCTACAACTTCCCTCTATTATGTTTTTTTTTTCATATCTCGCATCGTTGCAGAGATATTTGCAAAAATAACGGCGATTTGACGATGTCTGCCTGGCTGTAACGTTCCCACCTTTTAGGTCCAACCGTTCAACCGATCGGCACCAAATTTTACAGACATAATTGTTGGCTACCAGAGACCAGTACCTCGCTTTTTGAAATATTTCGGACAAGAAATACGTTAGTAATATCAAAAAAAGCTGTTTGTAATGTAATTTTAATTGCAAATAAACCGTTCATCTGACGCGAAAATTAAGTAAACGAATTTGTAGAGGAGAAAATTGTCTACAACTTTGTTCCCTTATGTTTTTTTTTTTTTTTTTTTTTTCATATCTCGTATCGTATGAGAGATATTTGCAAAAATAACGGAGTTTTGACACCCTCCATTGAATTAACGAAAACCAGCCGTTCGCAAATGTCACGTGACATTCCTCGCCCTGAACTGTCTCTGGCATACGCCATCTTGCGTTGCGTATTTGATGATTTTCTTATTGAAACTTACACGTTGTCATTTCAAAGCAATGGTGCACTGAAGAATTAACAAAACACGTCGTTCTTCGTACGATAAATGATAATCCAGTGTCTACAAATGCCGTATTAGCATCAGTTAACAGCGGCCATCAATACTATGAAATTAAAGGACGCAACTTCTAATTGTTAGCTGTAGTGCAGTAGGCAATGCGTTGAACTGTGACTCTGAAGATCAGTGGTTCGAAACCCACCGCTGCCTAATTTTTTTTCCTAAAAGGATTTCAGACACTCTTATTAATTAATTTTTATTATTTACATTATTATTTTTGTCCAAAATGTTTGCAAATACTTATAAAACTACAAATCTAAAGTGGGCCGTAAAACGCGACAATGCGATTTTTTTTCTGGCGGATGAGCGTCTGGAACGAATAGGGTGATGAGAGGTTTACGAATTTTTATCAGTTGAAATATATATTAGTCTAAACATGGCTGAACTAGGGACAAATTTGTGGTGAAAGAAAGGCTTTCTGATTCCATACGAAATTGATACCACTTTTATTATAAGTTTTATAAGATGACAATGCTAAGTTGTTTTCCATAGTAATTTCTCTTGATCTTTTAGATTTATGCATACAGATCTGTCAACTGTCTCTTTATGTTGTTGCGGTTGCCTTCAGTCGCTCTTACTTATTGTGTGGCACGAGAATTGTGCTGCAGGTATTAAAAAGTACTTTTATTTAGGCGTGCAAAAATTTTATTTTTTCCATTTAGTTAGATGCCTTCCTCGTGATAAACCATTTACATTTCCTTCAATAACTCTGAAATACCGCACTTCCGATGCCGGATGGTAAACGTTCGGTTTGTCTTATTCAACATGATTTACTTAGTCTTTGTCGAGAATTTCAAGCAGAGCGCGCTACACCTATTTTAGAGAAATATTGGCCTCCAGATAGTATGGCCATTAGTTACTCTAAATGGATAACTGCGCAAGTGTGTAGTTTGGATTGAGAGTTTTTACGGATTTGAAATTGACCCGGACTTTTAATTTTTAACTGGGCGTGGGGGTTACAAAAACAGACAGCACAGTTCTTAATGTAAGTATCCATGTCGACTTTTATGTGTATTTCAGTGCGGATGTACACGAATACCGCCGCGCGGGAGTAGCCGAGCGGTCTGGAGCGCCACGTTAGGGATCGCGCGGCCTTCCGCGGCGGAGGTTCGAATCCTCCCTCGGGCATGGATGTGTGTCTTGTCCTTAGGTTAGTTTAACTTAGTTTAAATAGTCTGTAAGACTAGGGACTGATGACGAATGTAGTTTGGTCCATAAGATTACAAACATTTGAACACACGAATACCGGACTCGTCACAGGTATACAGAATCAGTTGTGAACCATGGATTACAATGGTTGAAGCAGGAGGAGATAGGAAAGTATGGGCTGGATTGAGTTCGTATATGGGTAGCAGCTAGACCTGTGAGAGCAACGAAAATATATGTAACCGTGTGTATCCGTTACTAAAACAAACAGTACTCGTTACAAACGTATCTTTACTCGTTTCTCTCGGTACCAGTGCCGCTACCTTGTCTTTGAAACAATGAAAACAAATGTTGACTGTTACTGTTAATTATACTTTAAGATTGAAATTTGACATTTAGATACTGTATGCCTGCTTTATAAGGCAATTATACTACTGAGGAAAGGATCATTACAGTCCACTTCCCCCGCGATTAAAACGCGACTGTCATACAGATTGATCAAAATTAGTGAGACCCATCCGCGACCTCCATTTTAAGTTCGTTTCCCGCACTTCACTTAGAGGCTTGGAATGTCAGAATCAATCGGAATATTTCGCGATGAATGCCAGTGTGACCGATCATAGTAGTAGCACTACATTTGCGAGCAGCGGGACTGTTGTACTGTATAATGTGACATTAACAATTAAGATAATACCGTCACTAATGAAAATGTGTGTATGACAACTTTTTAGTACTTTTTACAAACTCTTTTTCGTAGTAGACAAGATCAAAAACAATTAATTAACCATTAAACTGAAACCTTTACAGATAAATATGCAATATCATCTACGTTCGCTTTAAAAGCAGACGTCAGAATATTGAGGATTAACCTGCAGCCGCGGTGGAGTAGCCGAACGGTCTAAGGGGCCTCGCTGCAGAGCACGCAGTTGCTCGCCGTCGGAGGTTTGAGTCTTCCCTGGGGCTTGGTTATGTGTGTGTGTTTGTCCTTAGGTTAGTTTACCTTAGTTTAAGTAGTTTGTAAGCTACGGACTGATGAGCACGCAGTTTCGTCCGATAGATTTACAAACATTTGATTTGATTAACCTGCAGACTCGGGCCAAGAAGTATTATCCAAAATCTTTAAAAACAAAAATAACCATCTAAAATCGTAGAGCTATGAAACATGTACTTAAAGTTCGTCACGGATGTCTGTATAAATTACTCATTTCATAATAAATAGTATCACACAACATATGCATTCTCCCTATTGGTATTCCTTACAGAGTTCGCACCGATACGGTAGATGCGAATAACGAAATGTATTTATGAGTAAGTTCCATCAATACGGCAGATGCGAGTAACTATATGTATTCCTGAGTAAGTTCGTGTCGAGACGGTAGATGAGAGTTACGAAAAAAACTATTTTTTGAGTAACGATTCAGTACTTCGTTTCAGCCAAAGTATTCGTTGACTCAGTACCGAATACATACGGTTCGCTATAGCTCTAGTAGCAGATTAGAATAAAACACCCAGTCAAAATCCATATTAAGAACAGTAACATCACATCGTTCTTCCTCAGTTCTTAATAGTAAGTTTCCATGTCGAGAATTGATGCGTTTTTCAGTGCGGACCACATGAGGAACGGTCCAGCTGCGAGCCATGGAGTTCAGTTGTCGAAGTAGGAGGACATAGAAGTTTAGGTCGGAAGGGGAACGTGCGTGGGTGGTCGCTGCAGGCGTGTTAAGCCCGTGTGACTAGGGTGGCGCTGGAGTTTCTCGCAACTGCCTAGTAAGCAGGGGTTCCCAGGTTCCAATTGTGGGTTGGGGTTGGGTTATTTGTTTGAGATAGGGGGACTAAACTACAGAGGTTATCAGTCCCCCGGTGGGGAGGCGAAGGAGTGAAGATAGCAAAGGAAGGGAGGGGAAAGGAAATGCAGTCCGGGAGGTAAAGAAGGAAGGAAGACTGCATTAGCTCGGGGCCCCGTGCTCGCCACACACGTACTCACGAAAGAACCGTGAGCCCCCTTGGGGCTCCAATTCTGACCCCGGCACAAATTTCCATATGTCCATGTTATATGATTACATCACGTATCAGCAGCTTTGACAAAAAAGTGAAAATCTATACTAACATTTTAGTAGTCTTAAAGCTATAAAAATTTCCAAAAATGTTCAAATGTTTGTAAACCTTAGCTCATCGAATCCTAAACATAAAAACTACTTAAACTAACGTTTGATAAGGACAACATACACCCACCCACCCACCCACCCACCCACCCACACACACACAGCCACACACACAAACGCACCCCCCCCCCCCCCCACACACACAGACACAAACCATTCCCCGAGGAAGGAATCAAATATCCGGCAGGAGAGGCCGCGCAAGCGGTGACATGGCACCTCAGACCGCGCGCCCATTCCCGCGCGGCTTTCAAAAATATTGAAACATTCTACAAAACATTTTCGTACCCATCTACAAAATAAAATACTGACAGCTCTACAGCTCTGTCACAGGAATGAAACCACTGCAATGAATACAGTATCTTTACCTTCAGTAACTTTAGAGACAAACCCCATACATAATTAGTGAGAATAAACGTATAACATCCATTATAAACCATATGAGTGTGGCTCGGTAGCACAGTGGTAGAGTGCCAGACTATGAATCTAGAAGTCGTTGCTTCAATCCTTTCCAGGTCCTAGGAATTTTATCTGTCATTTTCCACTTCTTTCACCTCTGGCAATGTTGCTGATGTGAAAAATATCGAGTAGCGCCGTGGTCCGGAGCCTGAGTTAAAAAAAAAAAAAAAAAAAAAAAAAAAAAAAGGAAGCTTTTAGCTCAATTGCATTCGTGGGCTCCGTAAGTGGTGGTTTAGGCTCATATGTGAACGATTTGCGGATTATTTCTTCGTTGGTGTAAAGGACAATAATCTCAACCATTGCGTCAGTCATAAAGAGTGACAATAATTCCACCGCGATGACAGCAACTTAAGCATCTCCTGTAGCTCGAGGGAGATGGATAAGTATGTTACCAGTAGGTAATCTGGCGCGTCGTTGAGACAATAGGATCGTATCTGTCCAAATGGTTCTTCCCTCAGTATGAAAGATATACATTCATCGTCAGACGATGATGAAGACTGCGTTGGTGGAAAACGTTTTTGGAGCGGCGTTTCATCCTCAAGATGAACATCGAAATGCTCGTCTTGGTCGTCATAACTGATTTCGCCATTTTCTTCTACTTCACTGCAACACTCGTCAGGATTTTAAATTATTACTAAACGGCCCTTCTGATTGTTTCTTTCGTAGCTCTTTTAGACTATCTTCGTCCGTATAAAAGTGTTCCATTTTGATAAGGAAAAAGTAGGTCAATCAGAAGAGACAACATACATGCGTTAACAGGTTACATGCCTACGAATTAGGAAGCGCATTTAAATACAGTACAATGCTTTGAGCATTTTAAAAACGGTTACAAATAAAAAAGAATGAAAAAAGAAAGAAATTTACATATAGCAGGTGTTCAAATGAATAGGTACGAAACAACACTGTGGGTATAATTGAAGTCTTTATTTAAAAGTAATCACTATTCCACTGTTTAACGAGCCGAAGGATTCCCTGTTTCCAGAATTTATGTGGCTGTGACAAGAGCCAGTCCTCTATTGTGTCCTTAAGTTCGTCAACCGAGTTGCAGCACTTCCCTTTAAGATGTTTTTTTTTAGCGGACCAAACAGATGTAAGTCACAGGGCGACATGTCCGGGCTGTAGGACGGATGCTCAAGCTGCTCCCATTTGAACTTGGCCAGTACAGTTTGTGTGGTCCTGGAGACGTGCGGACGCGCGTTATCACGAAATAGAATCACTCCCTCCGTAAGCAGCCCAGGTCGTTTGCTCTTGGCGGACTGGGTACACTACGGAGTGTCTCACAGTACACGTCACTGTAAATGATTTTCCATGCTTGAGGAATTCGATGAGTATCGGACCTCGGATGTCGAAAAAGACGGTGAGCATCACCTTACCTGCTGAAGGCAAAACCCCGAATTTTTATGGGAGGTGACGACGCATGCTTCGCGTCCCTATATATCGCTCTACGTTATCCCAAAGCTGCGTATTCAAATTTCAACTGGTTTGGTTGTTAAAATGTTTCGTACCTTTTCATTTGAACAACCTTTGTACAATATGTTGCTAACATTGATAATGACAATTGATGAGATGTATAATAGGTTGCAAGTGTATTTTAATTTTCAATTACAATGTATTTCATGGAACGAAGAAAAATGACAACAGATTTGGATTAGAAACTACGTGACTGTTCTTTCCCCTTCTACATTGTATAGTCCGGTGTTACATCTATTGCATACGTTTAATAGTCTTAACTAATAAAGTATTTCATTAATTTGATTACGATACATATACCAACTTAAGGTAACAACGGAGATTAGGAGTAGATTTCATTTATTATAGTTAGCTGCATCAGGTGCGAGGGCTCAGTAACACTTCGAGCCTGTCACATCTGATGTAGTGAAAGAAGAAAACAAAATGTCACTCACTGTCATGGTGTTACACGTTGAAAACTATAGTTATCAGAATGATAAGGCTACTTTTAGGCAAAAAACCCGACTAAGGGCCGGTTTGTCAATGTCTCGTTAAGTTACAGTTAAGATTTTAACTTGTCGTTAGCGGAGAATTGCGTTTGTCGATGTTGAAAGACGTTAAAAGACCTTAAACTGGCTGTTAAGTTAACAAGTAAAATTCTGCTCGTTACACGGCTAACGATCAGTTAAGTGAGAATCTGTATGAAAATGGCAGGATTCCAAAGCGCTAATATACCGCAGTATATTCACGTGATAAAGACCGATTTATCGAACAAAATAACAGAAGCACTACATGTATGAAAAACTAGTTTTGAAAGCAGCTTTATTGGAAAACTGTATCATCATATTTCTCGCCCCATCCATGCCAATAGCGATTAGATGAGTTTGATATATTGCAGATATGCAAAATAACCTTAAAATTGTGATTCTTCAGTTTCTCCCGGCGTATTTGATAATCAAAATAGCCACGGGTGTACTGCCGGTCTATAGTGTTCAACGGGCACGGCCACGAGTGAACATATTATTCAGACTCACAGCGCAAGCAGGCTGCCTCTTTGCGCAACTGATCAAATGTTTGTAAATCTATGGGACTTAACTACTTTGGTATCAGTCCCTAGGCTTACAAACTACTTAAAGTAACCTAAGGACAAACACACACCGACCCATGCCCAGTGCCGGATTACCCATAAGGCAGAGTAGGCGGCATCCTAGGGGCCCCGCGCGGTTTAGGGGGCCCTTGTGCACCGAAACAACAACGAGAATTTTTAGCTCCTAGAAAGAATTTTGCTTTTTAAATAAAATTTTGTTGCCTTTTCATTCTTCGTCTGCAAGTAACTGAAAGAAAATATGGTGGCAGACTGAACGCGATAGTTCTGAAGAGTTTGAGGAGCACTGCTTTTTCAGCAACAGTAGTCCACACCAAAAGAAAAAAGAAAAAAAGAAGTTGTACCACATAAATCCCTTCATGTACGTGCTGCGGCAGGGGTATCCGTCGCTAATGACGTGCCGGATGTTGCATCCCCTGTGTAAATCAAATGTTTATAATTCCATCGGACCAAACTACGTTGACCATCAGTCCCTAGACTTACGAACTACTTAAACTAAGTTAAACTAACCTAAGGACAACACAAACATATCCATGCCCCAGGGGGATTCGAACCTCCGACGGGGAAGGCCCTGCGATCCGTAACGTCACGGATACTAGAACAGACGGTAGGGGTCAACCGCTGGATGCGCAGTCGTATGCCGCGCGAGGCCTACCAGAAAGTAGGCCACGATGCCGCGCGTGGCCTTCGAGAGAGACAGGCCCCAGCGCAGTCGTCATGCCACGTAAGTAAGGTAGTTCCGAGCTGGCGCGATCGCTAGCTCAGTAGCTGCACGCTATGAGGCAGTGGGCACTGCCCTAGCGGCCGGCCAATCGGCTAGCGATCGCTCCGGCTCGGAACTACCTTGCTTACGTGGCATGACGACTGCGCTGGGGCCTGTCTCTAAATGTTCAAATGTTTGTATAGTCTATTGAACTTAACTATGGGGTCATCAGTCCCTAAACTTACAAACTACTTATGAACTAACTAATACTAAGGACGGCACAAATATCCATGCCCGAGGGGGGTTTCGAACCCCCGACTGTAGTGGCCGTGCAGACCGTGACTGGAGCGCCTCAGTCCCCTCTGCCACCGCGGCCGGCAGGTCTGTCTCTCTCGAAGGCCACGGATGCCGCGCCACTATCACCAGGAGACCAGCACAGTTTCCCCGCGCGATAACGTTGCTATTATGAAAGTATCTCCAGAGAAATGGTTTCCCACTGGCTCTTTATAGTTTGTGTATGTCTGTTCAAATGTCTGTAAATCTATCGGACCAAACTGCGTGGTCATCAGTCCGTAGCTTACAAACTACGTAAACCTAGGTAAACTAACCTGTGGACAAACACGCACACCCATGCCCCAGGGAGGACTCGAACCTCCACGGCGAGCAACCGCGCGCTCCGCAGCGAGGCGCTTTAGATTTGTGTATGTATTAAGTAGTTGTAAGTGATAAGTTATGGCTTATTAGTGACGATGATGTGTTGTGCTGTTGCGTGCTGTACGAACAACGGTAAACAGAAGAATGCGATATTTCACATATTTGTGAGAGGTAAAATGGTAAAGTGGATAAACGCGTGTAAGCGATTAGATGCTTTCAACCCTGATAGTGGTCGTTTAGGTTCAGAACATTTTAAAGAGTCTGATAATTTTCGATACTAGAAAAAAGGACTTTTAAACCTTCCATTGAAACGTATATTAAAGGCAGATGCGGTCTAACATTTCTTTTATGATTGACAGGTAAGGAAGAAATATCCAGAAAGGTCCAGCAGATATGGCAATCCTACCACAGATGTACCTCCTAGTAACTGGCTTCATATACTATCAAGAGGCGCACTGATGAAACCAACAGATGAGTTTGTAGACATTGTTAAATTGATGGAAATAGAGTTTCAGAAGTTTCATGGCCGATTTATTAACACATGTTTAAATGTGTTCAATATTTTGAAAGATGTTATTATTAGCAAACACCCTGGTACTGATGAATATGTTGTTCTTTGCTTTGTTAGAACGCGAACATTCATAAGACTGAAAAGTTTAAACGAGAAAGACAAGAACTTGAAACGTAATAAAAATAAGGAAAGGAAACTTGCAAAGAAAATAAAGAAGATCGTAGAACTTACATTAATTTAAAGTGTATTATTTTGTAGCATAATGAAAAAATAATGTAATTATAACATTTAAAGAGAAATGAATTGTGTATTATTCCATTATTCACCTCAGATGCTTAGATTATACGATTTGAATGTTGTTGCGTGAGGAGACGGTACTCCATTAGTTGTCTGTCTCTTGAGCCCCAAATTCTCAGGAATGGGTAGAGGTATCGAGTTGAAATTTATGTGACGTACTAAGGGATACGGTAGCTTGGCAGTGTAAAAATTTACAGCTTCTAAGCCAGTACAATCCAAAGATACAGCCATTAATGTCACATTTTTTGACACTCGCGCACGGAGAGAACCAGTGGGTGGAATGGGCACGACCAACACCACCTAGAGAGAAGGCCGCGGCGCTCTCGTGTGACAGGCAGAGGAGGTTGCGCGCGCATAGCTGACTGGGTAGCCGCTGGGGCACGGCCCACTATGCCGAAGCAGCGAGCCAGTCAGCAATGCGCGCGCAACCTACTCTGCCTGACGTCACACGAGAGCGCCGCGGTCTTCTCTCTAGAAGGTAATGGCACGACCCTCCCGTAAATATAACAATCGATATCTCGGTAACTAAGATAGATATTGCTCTGCTCTCTGCTTCAAATTAAACTTCGACATGTTCACAACATTCATACGCAGCAACACATGATCTAAAATGAATAATACGCAAAGTCTACGCAATGCGTTTTTACTTCTACAAAATCGTAAAATTTATTGCAATCATTTACTTCATTTGATACAGCACAAAAAAGTATGCTGAATAGTAAAAAGAAATTCAGTCCTTCATCGAGCGGAGATGGCAAGCTATGAGCTGTAAAAAAAAAAAAAAAAAATTTTTTTTTTCACCAAATAGTTTTCCTGCATTCGTTTGATAAGTTTTTCATGGCGGGCGGCACTAACTCCTTCGCCGGCAGTTCGTGTCGCTACGGTCGGGGGTTCGAATCCCCCCTCGGGCATGGATATTTGTGCCGTCCTTAGTGGTAGCTAGTTCATATGTAGTTTGTAAGTTTAGGGACTGATGACCCCCTAGTTAAGTCCCATAAGCTTTACAAACATTTGAACATTTTTGAGTTCGTGTCGGCTGCGGTCACCTGGTGACGTCACAGCCCGCATGCGCGTGAGCCCTATCGTCTATTCCAGTATCCGTGCTTAACCTGGCGCTCCAGACCGCTCGGCTACTCCCGCGCGGCCTATCACCTCTGTAAAGCGGGGATCTAGGGACTCTGGTAAACCCAGAGTTCCTTCTAGTATGTACTGAAAAGAGTAACTAGGAAAGTTTGATATTATTATTCTTAAATCCAAATTTGAGTTTATAGTAGCCCTGATGTCGATATCTCACATAACGCCTGCACATATTAATTACTATAAAAGAATGCTTTTTGTACAATACCGCAATTTTATTATTATTATACGTGTTATTATAATTATTATTATTTCTAATAAATTGTTGTTATTGGTATTTAATTATTATCGTGAAACTTCCTGGCGTAGAGCGCTTGCCTGCGAAACGCAAAGGTCCCAGGTTCGAATCCCGGATCCGGCACACAATTTTAATAGGCCAGGAAGTTTCATATCAGCGCACACTCCGCTAGAGTAAAATTATCATTCTGGTATTATTAACGTATTAAGAGACGATTTTGGAGTGAGCCCCAATGTTTGGACTGTCTAGGAGCCTAAACGGTGCTTAATCTGGCACTGCCCATGCCTGAAGGACGACTCGAACCTCCGACGGCAACTACGCGCTCCGCAGCAAGACGCCTTGGAACGCTCGGCCACTCCACTGCGGCTCGCGTAACTGATACGAGTCGCATAATATGCGATCAAGGTTACAGAGCCGTGCTTTAAGGAAAACACTAGGAACGTTTTCATTGAGGCTCGTCAGCTGGATCCATTCATCCTGCAATATGTCTAATTTATTAGGTTTTATGCTAATGATCATTTATCAAGATGCAGGAAACCCTTTTTTCAGAGAACTGCGACCACGTTTTGTACACCTGCCAATAACGGATCACTGTATAGTGAAATGTGTTTTACAGTGAGGATGTTGAATCAAAATTAGATTCACGTATTAGAAAGATAACGTTCGACTCTTACAAGTAAACCTACGGAAATGTCACTCTCCAATTTTTCTGAAATTTTGATATGTTATAATACACGAAAAACTGACAACACGTACTTTTTAGCGGCGGTATACCATTTTTAAGAGGTGAAACGGTCCCTCCAAAATGGGGGCTAAACTGTAGAAATTGCGATAATTTAGAAATTAGTGTAGCGATTTTAATGATTTTTATTATGAAAGTATCTTTTGATAAAAGACGAAAGTCGGCCTAGATATATTGGAGGGGGAGTAAAAATTAGAGGGCCAACATCCTAAAAGAGACCAATTTTTTGCGACAAAATTTAGTTTTGATTTAATCTAAGTAGAATCTATATTTTACTTTTAAAGCAATTGTAATTAATATATATATAAAAAATTTGGGGGTGAACAACCCTTATATTGCTGCACTCGTTTGATACTGCCCATGAAACACCTTGTGGATCTATAAATTTGATGTCGACGGGACGTTAAACCCTACGATCCCTTCCCCCTATAAATTTGAATTATTTCATCTCCCTAGTATTTTAAGTCGCTGAATCCGAATCTGAAAACAGATACTCAAAATTCAATATATTGATCCAGTATAGCGCACGAAAACTCGGAAAAATGCTTGAATAGGTAGTAATTCGTCATGCGACTTTCAAAATACTGTAATATCTACGTTTGAAATAATAGCGAATAAAAATGAATAAAACTTGTTAAAATGTTTATTGATTTTGCCCGCCGGCGTTAGCGTTGCCCGTGATGTAGCGTGTCGAGGTCAGATTTACATCACTTCCCGCTGGTTGATTAGGGTGAGTCCCCTGGCCTTTCACAATTTTCTTTTCGTGTGTCAGAACATGATTCATTGTTTGAACGCGTACGTGAATGTAAAGAAAAATTCTTTTGTTGTAAAATGTAAACTTTCACGGCCGGAAAGGTCAAAATTACTAAAAATTTCCGGGCTATTATGCCGTGGTCTTATGAATTTATTATGGAAACCCAACGTTTCGTCCCAGACATGTTTTTCAACCAGGGGACCACCTTATTCAATTTGATAAGACTCAAGTTTTAGCAGCCACAAATGGATATCACGAAAGACTGTACAGAGAGGCTATAGAAATTGTAAAACACCCCAATAATTTCAATAGGATGGAGGAGGGCGTGAAAGTAAATGAAATCTGGATTTCGGTTTTGAAAAAGAAATGCAAATGTCTTCCACCATGGGACGATATTAACGGACGACGGCAATCGGCAACGGTAAAATGCGCGCGCATATCAAAAACATCTGACGTCACACCTCTGCGCGCGAGCCCTCCTAAACGGAGTTTGGCTTCAGTCAGAAGCGAGCCAGGGTGTGCATCGGACATTCAAAAGTGCCACCATCCCCCTTGAAAATGTCCGCAGTCGGGGATGAAAGGTTCGGTTTCCATAATAAATCCATAAGACCACGGCATAATAGTCCGGACATTTTTAGTAATTTTGATTCTTTTGTTGTTCTAATTTAATTTTTAACGGTCTCTTTCGGGGTAGTTGGTCCCCTAATTTTCAATCCCACTCCAATATAATTACGCCAATTATCTTCTTTTATCGGACGATACATTTGTAACAAAGATCATTAAAATTGTTTCAACAATCTCTAAGTTACCGCAATTTTTTCATTTTAGCCCCTATTTTGGAGGGACGGTTTCACGCCTTAAATATGTTTTCCACCTCTAATAAAAAAAAAGTGTCCCTTAGTATTTCCTGTATTATAACATCCAGATTTCAGGAATTCGGAGAGTGACACTTCCGTAGGTTACTTGTTAGCTGAGTGGTCAGCGCAGCTGTCTTCCAAGTAAGATTTCCGGATCGGACAGGGATTTTTACTTGTTGCGAGGATTGGAATAGTGTGACCGAGCAAGGTGGTTCAGCGATATAACACTGGACTCGCATCCGGGACGATGGTGGTTCAAGACCACCTCCGGCCATCCAGATTTAGGTTTTCCGTGATTTCCCTAAATTATTTCAGGCAAATGCCGGGATGGCTTCTTTGAAAGGACATGTCCGATTTTCTTTCCCATTCTTCCCCAAACAAACAGAGCGTGAACTCCGCCTCTAATGAGCACGCTACCTTCATTCCATCATTTATGAGATAGAGTGAACTAAGCCTCATAAGCCAGTTGTGGAATCCTTTGTTTAACATGTAGTAAAATGTTCAAATGTTTGTAAAGCTTAAGGGACTTAACTATGGGGTCATCAGTCCCTAAACTTACAAACTACTTATGAACAAGCTTATAGTAAAGACACAAACATCCATGCCCGAGGGGGGATTCGAACCCCCGACGCCGGCCGCGGTGGCCGAGCGTTCTGCGGCGCGTCAGTCACAGTCTGCACGTCCACTACGGTCGGGGATTCGAATCCCCCCCCCCCCCCCCCCCTCGGGCATGGATATTTGTACCGTCCTTAGTGTTAGCTAGTTCATAAGTAGTTTGTAAGTTTAGGGACTGATGACCCAGTAGTTAAGTCCCATAAGCTATACAAACATTTGAAAATTTTTGAACCCCCGATGGCGAATGGCCGCGCGCTCGGCAACACGGCGTTCCACCACGCACGGCTAATCCGCCACGGCTAACATGTAGCAGCTCCAGGTCACGAAACATAAGGACTGCGAACGGAGTTTATGTCTACGCTGGAAAGATATTAATTGTGGAATCAATAAATTTTACTGCTATACTTGTCTTCTCGATTGGGCACACACTTTTTTCGAAAATAACGGGTGGTATATTAGGATTTAATGACCCGTCTATGATATAGTCATTAAAGTCGGAGCACCAATAAACATTCGGTTATAAATGGTCAAATGTTTGTTAAGCTTATGGGACTTAACTACGGGGATATCAGTCCCTAAAGTTACAAACTACTTATGAACTATCTAATACTATCTAATACTAAGGACGGCACAAATATCCATGCCCGAGGGGGCATTCTAACCCCCGACCGTAGTGGCCGTGCAGACCGTGACTGGAGTGCCTCAGTCCCCTCGGCCACCGCGGCCGTCGATTCGGTTATACTCTCTTAGGTTGTTTGCAGATGACGCCGTCATTTAGCGTCTAGTAAGATCATCTGAAGATCAAAACCAATAGAACAACGATCTGAATCAGATATCACTATGGTGTCTAAATAATGAGAATTGCGAAGTCGTCTACATGAGTACGAAAAGAAATCCGTCAAACTTCGTTTACAAGATAAATCGATCAAAAGTGAAGGCCGTAAACTCCACAAAATACCCAGGAATAACTATTACTTCAGACTTAAACTAGAAATAACACGTAGATAATGTAGTGGGAAAGGCGAACCAAAGACTGCGTTTTATTGGCAGAACCCTTAAAAGATGCAACAGAACTACTAAAGAGGCTGCATACACTACGCTTGTCCGTCCTTTTTTGGAGTATTGCTGCCCAGTGTGGTATACTGACGGAGGACATCGAAAGAGTCCAAAGAAGGGCAGCTCGTTTCGTATTGTCACGATACAGGGGCGACAGCGTTAGGGAAATGATACAGGATCTGGGATGGGAATCATTACAACAACGGCGCTTATCGCTTGGCGTGGGCTACTTACGAATTTCCAATCGCCAACATTCTCCTCAGAATGCGAAAACATATTGTTGACTCCCACTTAGATAGGTAGAAATGATCATCATAATAAAATACGAGCAATCAGAGCTCGAACGGAGAGATTCGGGTGTTCTTTCTTCCCGCGCGCTATTCGAGAATGGAATTTGAGATAAATAGTATAACGGTGGTTTGATGAAGTCTCTGCCAGGTACTTAAATGTGATTTGCAGAGTATCCCATGTAGATGTAGATACTGTTGTTTATGCGAATATACAAAGGTACATCTGGAAAGTGAATGGTCCGCTATTTTAGAAATCGCGCTGGCAAGGATGAGGTGCCCGCACATACACATTGAGGAACATGTCATCGAATGCCGCCTAACGTGCAAAGCACTGCGACCCAGCTAAAGCGGTCAACGTGAGAACTCGCGACATTGCAACATGGAACGCAAAATGGAGCAATGGAGCAACGATTACCGCCAAGTTTTGTTTCAAATTAGCCAAAACGGTGACGGAGGCCCATGGGATGTTAGTACAAGTGTCTGGTGTTGAAGCAGTGAGTAAGACGAGTTTGAGTATTGGTGGAAATCCCACAACGCGTGAGCTCAGACCTTCGAGCGATTCCACAAGAAGAGTTTGCTGACAGTTTCCAACAGCTGTACAACCGGTGTCAGAATTGGCGATTACTTTGAAGGACAATAAAGGTATTTTGAGTGTAACTCTTGTTTCGTATATTTCCTGAGACCATCCACCGAACGTTTTGGACGCACCTTGTATTTTCGTAGCTTATAGTCTCTAAAGAACTCATGTACCTCGTATTTTAGATATTAATACTTTCCTGGTGTTAATTTCATCACCACAAGCTGTTAATGTCACAAAAGGGCCGCGAAAACGTTGCAGTGTCGCCCATCTTCTTCAATTTATACGTAGAAGCGGCTCTCCGAAATTGGAAGAAGAACAACTGCAGAGGACTGGGAATAAATATCGATGATGTAGATATGTTTTCATTAAGATTTGTTGACGACCAAGCCAATCTAGCACAAGATGATTATGTTCTTGACTTTATGATACGTCGGCTGTATCAGGTATAAGACAGATGAGGACTATTATTGAGTCTAATCAAACCGCAATGTCTAGTGGTAACAGTGATGCTAAATTTGAAGTACACGTCAATGACAAAGCAGTTATGGGAAAGGCAGAAAAAAATTAAATATCTCTGTGGATATATTGATAAAAATGGAATGATGCATACATAAGTCAAATTCAGAATATAACAAGGCAGAAAAGTATTAGGATTTTTGCACTCCTTTTCGTGAGACAAGAAAATCTCTAACAGGAATAAGAAAATAGTGGGTACGATAATGATGGATTCAGTGCTGTTTTGTGGACAAAAACTGTGGATCTTAAACGCTGATCTCAAAACAAGATGAATAGCTGTGTAAATGGATTTTTCTACTTAGGGATGCCGAAATATCTAGAGCTAGAATGAAGGCATATGAAATGGTGATAGAATTGAAAGAAAATCATTAAAATGGTACGGGCATATTTAGAGAATGCCAGATCATCGGTGACAAAAGAAAATCTATGAATGGAAAGAAACCACCAGGCAGACGTAAGCTCGGCAGACCATGTCGTTCTTGCACGGATCACGTAAATGAAATAATGGAGTGTAGCGGCACGCGCAAGGTAGATGCGCTGGAGGCCTGGCGGAAGATAACAGGACTACAACAACACGTTGTTATTGATTAAAAATCAGATGTCTGTAAAACTATGGGACCAAACTGTAGTGGTAATCAGTTATGAGACTTACAAGCTACTTAAATTCACTAATGCTAAGGACAAGCCGGCCGCGGTGGCCGAGGGGACTAAGGCGCTTCAGTCACGGTTTGCACGGTCACTACGGTCGGGGGTTCGAATCCCCCCTCGGGCATGGATATTTGTGCCGTCCTAGTTCGTAAGTAGTTCATAAGTAGTTTGTAAGTTTAGGGACTGATGACCCCGTAGTTAAGTCCCATAAGCTTTACAAACATTTGAACATTTTCTAAGGACAACATAAACGCACACACACACACACACACACACACACACACACACACATGCCCGAGGGAGGACTCGAATCTCCGACGGGGAGAAGACGCGCACTCCGCAGCAAGGCCCCTTAGAGGTCACGGACACTTCCACGCTGTGTTATTGATTAATATTTGTATTAATTAATGCTGTAGCGATAATAATAATTTCATCTGCTGACTCTCTTCCATTACTATGGATATCTGTTCCTCGATTTCGTCTCACGGAACTAGACTTGTGCAATAAATTTAACAGGTAACTCGGAGGTTCTTGTAACTATCCTTGTATTTTCAAGTCGCTGTAAGAAAGACAACAGAGTGAACTCATGCAGTCCAAGGACGACTGCTGATGTGATGCTTTACGCTTTTCTCTTCACACAATCCTGAAAAGTGTAAATTATGAAGTTATTGCAATCGAAGAAGCACTTCGCAGTTTTGCCACCTTTTTTGCAGACAAGGTCAATATCTCTCTGAGATAGTGGCATATGATTTGCAGGTTCACTCTCTGTAATTTTCTGTAATGAATGCTGCAATATAGGCGATCTGTCCAATGTGACATATATCACCTTGGACTTTTCTTTTCAGTCCGTTGTCGAGAATAACATCCTGATTTACAGTGTTGTTTACACTCACCGTTTACTATCATACGTCTTTTTTCCCGTCTTAATAAAATTCTTTTGAAACCAAGGGTGTTAAACATATTAGCTCAGTTTTATGAAGGATAGGAAACGAACTGGCCCTATTCTTATTAAAGGAAATCTCCGTATATACTCTTGCCTGAGATCTGGAGGACAGTGGTGAATAAAAATGTGTGTAATGTAGTTACGTTGTTACGTGACAAACAGCGTGCTTTTATCGAGTTTCTGACCGCAGTAAAGTGCTTACAATTTAAATCCACAGAAGAGTGAAAACTGCGCGTGGTGATTATTGTATCGATATCAGTGAGATGTGCGATGTTGGGTAGTTGGTGCTCTTCATGAGGGAAACGGTGGTGCTTACCTCAACGTGTGTAACAGAACTCAGAGGGGACTTCCGCGTACGGCAACCGCGCGACCCAACGGCATCGGGCTGACAAAGTCATTACAACAAATGGTCGGATAATACGGCCACCGCTTTTAGGTAAGAGTGTCATATCACGAGAGTGTGCACAGGCCATCATCGCACAACTGTTGTACAGAAAACTGTGCGCGGCGCCAGTGGCGTAGGTAGGTAGTTCGGCACCCGGTGCAGACTTTTATCATCCCCACCCACCCTTCCCCATTACTACTGAAGCCAACACCACAAGCCATTGGAGAATAATTGTTTTGATGTAAGTGGTTAAGAAAGTACAGTAAGCAACAAAACAAACAAAAGTTAGTACATCTGGAAAGACGGCGTCGATTTTGATCCGACGACGGCAAATTCCACCTGGGGGACAGTAGATGTACTCACAATGATTTCTTCGTCGTCCGACAAAAGATAGCGTAGTGGCACAGCTGTGCCGGCCGCGGTGGCCGAGGGGACTGAGGCGCTCCAGTCACGGTCTGCACGGCCACTACGGTCGGGGGTTCGAATCCCCCCTCGGGCATGGATATTTGTGCCGTCCTTAGTATTAGTTAGTACATAAGTAGTTTGTAAGTTTAAGGACTGATGACCCCTTAGTTAAGTCCCATAAGCTATACAAACATTTGAAACATTTTTGGCACAGCTGTCAGAGTGCCATCTGTGTGTATCCTTTAATAGGGAATGACTACAGACACAAAGCTAGTGCGATATCAATGTGTGAAGCGAAAAGGCGCCATGCTCACTGAAACACTAATGCTTCCTACAGTTAACTGAGCGACTTTCAAATGGGTCAAATTGTGACCTTCGGAGTGGCGGGATGGTCCTTTCGAATAATTACCAAAAATGTTCAAATGTTTGTAAATCTAGAGACATAACTACTGTGGTTATCAATCCCTAGGCTTAAAAACTAATCAAAGGACAAACACACAAACCCGTACTCGAGGGAGGACTCGAACCTCCGACGGCGAGAAACCGTGCGCTCCGCAGGAAGGTGCCATGTAGTGAGAATTGCCACAGACATCTACATCTACATACATGCTCCGCAATTCACCGTAAAGTGCGTGGCGGAGGGTACACTGTTCCACTAATAGGTATTTCCTTTCGCATTTCACTCCCAAACAGAACGAGGAAAAAAGAATGCTTATATTCCTCCGTACGAGCCCTAATTTCTCTTATCTTGTCATTGTGATTAAAAAAAAAATGTTCAAATGTTTTTAAATCTATCGGACCAAACTGCGTGGTCATCAATCCGTAGCTTACAAAGTACTTAAACCTAGGTAAACTAACCTAAGGGCAAACACACACACCCATGCCCAGGGAGAACTCGAACCTCCACGACGAGCAACCGCGCGCTCCGCAGCGAGACGCTTTAGACCGCTCGGCTACTCCACCACGGCCATTGTGATCACTACGCGAAATGTAAATAGGTGGCAGCAAGATGGTACTACACTCGGCTTCAAATTCCGGCCATCTTACAAACTACTTATGAACTAGCTACAACTAAGGACGGCACAAATATCCATGCCCGAGAGGGGATTCGAACCCCCCGACCTTAGTGGCCGTGCAGACCGTGACTGAAGCGCCTCAGTCTCCTCGGCCACCGCGGCCGGCCGGTTTATACGCAGTCTCCATTACAGATGAAGTACATATTCCCAAAATTCTCCCAATAAACCGAAGTCGGCTGTTCGCCTTACTCACACCTGTCCTTACATGTTCGTTCCATTTCATATCGCTCTGCAATGTAACGCCTAGATATTTGAACGACGCGGCTGCATCAACAAGCTCACTACTAATGCTGTATTCGAACATTATGGGATTGTTTTTCCTACTCATGAGCACCACCTTACACGCCTGACGATACACTCGTCCCTGATAAACACTCGCCGTCGAGAACAACGTACTGCGTTCTATTACTTACGAAGTCTTCCAGCCAGTCACAAATCTGTGAACCTATTCCATAAGCTCGTATCTTCGTTAGCAGTCTGCAGTGTGGCACCGCATCAAACGACTTTTTGAAGTCGAGGAAAAAACAATCCGCCTGTTGCCCTTCATCCATGGCTCGCAAGATGTCATGTGAGAAAAAGACAAGCTGAGTTTCACATGAGCGATGTTTCCTAAACCCGTGTTGATTCATAGAAAGGAGCTTTTTCCGTCTCAAGGAAATTTATTATATTCGAACTGAGAATATGCTCCAAAATTCTACAGGAAACTGATGTCAACGATATTGCCCTGTAATTATGTGGGTCAGTTCTCTTTCCTTTATTATAAACGGGTGTCACCTGCGCTTTTATTCCAATGACTAGGAACTTTGCGCTGGATTAAAGATTAACGATAAATGCAAGCTAAGTAGGGGGCCAATGCCTCAAAATACTCTTTGTAAAACCGAACTGGTATCCCATCCGGACCAGCAAACTTTTTCGTATTTAGCTCTCTCAGCTGCTTCTCTACACCGGAAATACCTATTACTATGTCCTCCATTTCGGAATTAGTACGTTGATCAAACAATGGTACATTTGTTCGGTCCTCCTGCGTGAAAGATTTCTTAAAGGTTAAATTCAGAACTTCAGCTTTCCGTTTGCTTTTTTCTATTACTGCCCCGGAATGATCAACAAGTGACTGGTTAGTGTGCTTTGACCCGCTTACCGATTTTACATAGGGCCAGAATTTTTTCGGGTTCCCGAAAAGTTCTTTTGCTAAGGTATGGCTGTGGTAATTTTTGTATGCTTCGCGCATCGATCTTTTTATAGACTTATGAATCTCTACTAACTTTTGCCTATCATCATTTGCGTGTTCTTTTTTGAACCGAGAGTGCCACAGTCTTTGCTTTCTCAGTAGCTTTCTAACATTATTATTATACCACGGTGGATCTTTTCCATCTTTAATCGATTTTACAGGCACATATTTCTCTAACCCTTTCTGTACAATGCAGTTAAATTTAGTCCACAATTCCTCTACATCCATAGTACCGAAACTAAACGATGCCCATTCATTTTCTAAGACGTTGGGTATGTTGTGCCAGCTGTACAACTAAGCCGGATTCATTGGTCACATAAATATTCTAACACCTGTGGACGAGATTCTAGTCGTCCATGTAGCACAGACATCCGCCAAGATAATCATACTGTAAGAACAGAAGTGACAGGTCATAGCTCCGTACTTAGCTATAATTTACAACCGATCACTCAGCGAAAGATCCGTACCCAAAGACTGGAAAGTTGCCCAAATTACTCCAATATTCAAGAAAGGCAATAGGAGTGATCCCCAAAATTACAGGCCTATCTCATTGACGTCGATCTGCAGTAGGATTTTGGAACATATAATTTGTTCGAATATTATGTACTACCTCGAAGAGAACGACCTATTAACCAATAGTCAGCACGGATTCAGAAAGTATCGCTCTTGCGAAACACAGCTTGCCCTTTATTCACATGAAGTGTTAAGTGCCATCGACAAGGGATCTCAAATCGATTCCATATTTCTGGATTTCCGGAAGGCTTTTGATACTGTACCCCACAAGCGGCTTCTAATGAAATTGCGTGCTTATGGAATATCTCCCCAATTGTGCGATTGGATTCACGATTTCCTATCAGAAAGGACACAGTTAGTTGTAATTGACGGTAAGTCATCGAGTAAAACAGAAGTGATATCTGGCGTTCCACAGGGAAGCGTTATTGGTTCCCTACTCTTCCTCGTGTTTATAAACGATTTAGGAGATAATCTGAATAGCTCCCTTAGACTGTTCGCGGATGATGCTGTCGTTTATCGGTTAGTGAAGTCAACAGAGGATCAAAAGCAACTGCAAAGCGATTTAGACAAAATTTCTACTTGGTGCGAAAATTGGCAATTGACACTAAATAAAGAAAAGTGTGAAGTAATACACATGACCACTAAAAGAAATCCGCTGAACTTCAATTACGCGATAAATCAGTCAAACCTTAAGGTCGTAAATTCTACCAAATACCTAGGAGTTACAATTACGAACAACTTTGACTGGAGAGAACACATAGAAAATATTGTGGGGAAGGCGAACCAAAGGTTACGTTTCATTGGCAGAACGCTTAGACGATGCACCAGCTCCACCAAAGAGACTGCCTACATCACACTTGTGCGTCCTCTCTTGGAGTACTGTTGCCCCTTGTGGGACCCTCACCAGGTGGCACTGACGGAAGATATTGAGAAGGTTCAGAGAAGGGCAGCTCGTTTTGTTTTATCACGTTACGGGGGGGAAAGCGTCACGGAAATGTTGCACGAATTGGGGTGGAAATCATTAAAAGAAAGACGTTATTCATTGCGGCGTGATCTGTTTGCGAAGTTTCAATCACCGACTTTTAGTTCTGAATGTGAAAATATTTTGCTAGCACCCACCTACTTAGGGAGACATGACCATCCCAATAAAATAAGAGAAATCAGATCGAAAACGGAACGATTTAGGTGTTCTTTCTTCCCGCGCGCTATTAGAGAATGGAACGGTAGAGAAAAGTTATGAAGGTGGTTAATGAACCCTCTGCCAGGCACTTAAATGTGATTTGCAGAGTATCGATGTAGATGTAGATGTAGATGTAGATGTAGATGTCATACAGCTACCACGGCACACAAGAGTTTGTGAGCCCAGAGGTACCAACACGAACTGTTGGCGAACTCGTTACTAACAGTGGTACTAAGGGCACACGCCTCTAGCCTGTCTTTCACTCACGCTACAGAATCGACGTGCACAGCAAACACCATCTAGATGCAAGGCCTCATAACCACCCGTGTCATGTCACACCGACCAGGCGCGACTGCCAGCTAACTGGCTGGCCGCTGCGGCATAGTCCACTGTCTCTTACCGGTCAGCCAGTCAGCTGGCGGTAGCGGTCTGGTCGGTGTGACGTGACAGTCTGTTGCGAGGCCTTGCATCTAAGCAACACCACCTAGAAGACAAGGCCTTACAACAGGCCGTGCCTACGTCACACTTAGAGGCCGCGGCCGCCATCTGACTGGCCGGCCGCTGCGCGGCGGTGGGCGTGCCCCAGCCAACAGCCAGTGAGGTGGCGGCCGCGGCCTCTAAGTGTGACGTAGGCACGGCCTGTTGTAAGGCCTTGTCTTCTAGGTGGTGTTGATCTAAGTGGTGTGGGCACACCCCAACTCGTACCGACAGTGGATTACTTGGAAGCTGGAATTGCGGTCAGTGTTTCTCGGCGATGGAGGAAGATTCTGCCTACACACAAGTAATGGTTGTTTGTGTGTAGACTTGCCAGTCGCTGCCTCGTAGATTGCATTCGTTCAAAACACAGTGGACCCACTCAGGCCTTATGGACTAAGATGCGATAAGAGACATCTGTGGTGTTTGTGGATGGAACACTGATCTGCGTTTGATTCGTGCAGAATGATGTAAGACCCGTTCTTTTGACATTCTTGCAACAGGAAGATGATTCGTTGTTCCAACAGGATAATGCTTGCCAAAAAATGTTCGCCGGCCGCGGTGGCCGAGGAGACTAAGGCGCTCCAGTCACGGTCTGCACGGCCACTACGGTCGGGGGTTCGAATCCCCCCTCGGGCATGGATATTTCTGCCGTCCTAGTTCGTAAGTAGTTCATAAGTAGTTTGTAAGTTTGGGGACTGATGACCCCGTAGTTGAGTCCCATAGGCTTTGCAAACATTTGAACTTTTTTTTTTTTTTTTTTTTTTTTTTTTTTTTTTTTTTTTTTTTAAATGTTCAAATGTTTGTAGAGCTTATGGGACTTAACTACAGGGTCATCAGTCCCTAAACTTACAAACTACTTATGATCTAGCTAATACTAAGGACGGCACAAATATCCATCCCCGAGAGGGGATTCGAACGCCCGACCGTAGTGGCCGTGCAGACCGTGACTGGCGCACCGCAGTACGCTCGGCCACCGCGGCCGGCATAATGCTTGCCCACACACGTGTGAAATGTAAGGAGCAACATATGCAGCAACTTATCTGGCCAGCACGATCTCCAGACCTGTCACCAATCGAGCACACGTGACGAATGATACATGTGACTCGTCAAGCCACAACTATATGAATAGGTCGCATAGGCATGGAATAATGTATCCCATATGAAAGCAGTGAATGAAAATAGGCATAGTAAGCTAATTTACTGAGATGTATATCACCAAAATTTGCAAAGACCCTGGTAGAATAAGTAGCTGAACTCAAACGTTTCAGCAGATCTTCAATGTGTTTTTTCCAATTAAGTTCCTCATCAATGAATACATCATAATCGCTATTTTAACAATAAATCTTTAGTGAATTGGTAAGCTCTAAGAGAGTGTATTAACTATTTTGTAAAGAGGTTTTATGGATGTAAACAATACACAGTTTAATAAATAATATAATTTAACTGGTTATAAATGACGCAGTACAAATAACCAAATAACTTCTTACTGATAGGTGATTTTAAACTGTGCCTTACAATCGGTTCGTTATAGCTTTTTCTGGTGCAGATTTTGGAATTGCGTCATCAAATCTTTAGCTGTAGCTACAGTTGATTGCCAAAATTGCAAAACTGTAGAGTCATATTTGAGTCATAGTCGTCCTAAGATAATGCTTAAAATGTTCGAGTTTTCGGAAAAACCTTTCACATCATGGTACCGAAAAACATAAAGAAAAACTTTATGCGAAAGTGAGGTCTGGAACGGATTCTAAAAACTTATATTCCACCACGAAATGTACGAACATGAAAGATGTCCAGGCAAGAGTTCTTTTGGAACTTGAGCAGTTTGCAGAATTCTTATGCGTGGAAATTCTTGTACGATACTATCAGCATAAATCTCATCATAACTGTAAACAAAATTCTTACTGTTGTGGGAAGTTCACTTTAATCAGATTTCTCGGGTCTAAAACATGAAAGCAGTCTGAAACGAGTTTCGTGGTTTTGCAACATCTATCAATTTCTTGCAAAAACCTGTTGATGTCTTTTGCTTCAGGAACTGTGAAGGTCAATGTTAAAGTCAGCCTCTCGTCCGAAGCCTTCTCTTCAAGCTTCATTCTCTTGTTCCACAAGTTTTACTTTTTTACACAGAAATAATCTTGTCACGTTTGTCTTTAGCAATTCCAAGAACATAATCAAAAGCTAATCTTTGTTTTCTTTCCAAACAGGTCTTTCGACTTCTCATCTTAGTAATAATCGTCCTGGAGACGACTCCAAGAATCTGTACCGTTTGTATCACGTTTGACGTTTACTGGGAAAGTGCTCAATAAACACAAAAAACACCAAAACAAGAAATCACTAAATGGAGCCAATAGAGTTGGAGCAGCTTTCTGTTTCTTCGAAATCTACAGAAACTAGACAGTCATTAAAAGCACCGATGATCTTTTTAAGGCAATATGTAAAAGCTAATAGAAATGACAAACATAAATTTATCGTTTATATATCCAAAAATTTCTGACATAAATGTTTAACGCCAGTTCCCCATATAATCGCATACACAAAGAAATAATAACTAAAATTTTGCCATTTCTATTAACTTTTTATATTACCTTTAGGAAAAATTTGTAAACATACATTATTCTGAGATACTGGCAAGTAAATTACTGTAATTCGTAGCTGGAATAATGAGATTAAAAGAACACCACATAAAAATCGAGTAAGTCAGTTAAAGCCTTTCAATACCGTATGTACTGTGAATTTTATTTATGTAATACTTAGCTACGTATTATTAACGAAAAATATGTTTTTGCAGAAAGAAACCTGACAACGGCAGTATTGACGAAAGACATATCTAGTGAAAAAATAAATAAATACAATATATTACCGTGTTCTGGTTCAATCAATTGTAATTATATTAATATTTTGAAGTTTTGAAATATATAGTTTTGTTTCCCGTTGGTAATACTCGTTACAAAAATGCATTGGTATTGTGAAGTGTGAAGCACAGAAACAAAAAAAATGTTCAAATGTTTGTTAAGCTTATGGGACTTAACTACGGGGTCATCAGTCCCTAAACTTACAAACTACTTATGAACTACTTACGAACTAGGACGGCACAAATATCCATGCCCGAGGCGGGATTCGAACCCCCGACCGTAGTGGCCGTGCTGACCGTGACTGGAGCGCCTCAGTCACCTTTTTCTTTTTTTTTTTTTTTTCAAACCTAAAAAAAATAAGCTAGTGCCACCGCCACTTTTACCCTAACCTCAAGTATAGAACGTACGCAAACGCTCCAGTCGTGCTCGATGGAAAAAAAATTAAATAAGTAAAAAATAAAAATAAATAAATAAAATGAAATAAAAATCCTCCTCCACATCGGCCCATAAAGATATATGTAGATTTGTAATGGGGAAAAGGGAGAAATAAATAGTTGCTTCATGTGTATTCTTTATTAGTATGTATAGTTCTGCATTTTTATGTAGAAAACACTGCCGTTCCACATCCGGCGTAAAAACAAAATAAAGAGGTCGTCGCATTACGACATGGTGCGTTCCAAGGAAGGTCTAGCTGCGGATTATCAATGAACGTCTTCTCGATTTCTTTCGTTGCCGGTTGTAGTTCAATCAGTGCTTCTGTCGTTCTGGGGTCAACTTCTCCTTTCATCGATATTCCAGCTGCGAGGCGGGTTATGGAACGCACTCCAAAGAAAATTGGAAAAATATTCGCGGTACTTGGGGTTCCTAACTATTGCACAATGTCGCTCGTTCATATAGTTCCAAAAATCAAGTACAGTCTTCTCTCCATCGCCGAACAAATAGTGTACAGCGTGGCCACATATCCATTTAACAGAGTTAGTTTTCGCTCTCGGGTAATACGAGTCTTCTGGAAAGAGAAGCGATTTGGTAGTTATCATTTCGGGGGTTGTGCGTGTGAAGAAAGCCAGTACCTGGCGCACCAAATACCAAACATCCTTCGCCGATCCACAGTCAAGGCGATGCTCATCTGTATCCACGACTCCGCATTTGGTACACAAAGGAGAGTCCGCAAGATGAATTCGGTGGAGGCGATACTGGCACACCTGCTTCCCGTTGACTGTGATGTACCACGCAGACTGTACGTCTGTGTTGAGAGTGGGCGCGCTCACCGCTCGCCACACAACACGCCAGTTAATATGGGGGTGTTTTGATTCTATCACGTTCGGGGCTCTGCTCTGTTCCATGGTGTTGTATATTGCCCTCGCCGATATCAATTGTGTGGGCGGAAGTGCGGTACGCATGTAGCTGAGGTCGAGGAAGAATTGCCCGAAATAAAAGAAAGGGGCTGGAATGTCGGATAGTGGTATTGGAGGGGTGAGGGAGATCGGCCTTAAGGCCTCTAGCAGCAGGCTTGTAAGACTCGTCGGACACTGTCGCCATATCTTCATGTGAGAGCTTACAAATAAGGCCCGTGCTCTGTCCGGAACGTGAAAAAGTCCTAAACCACCTCTGTTCCTCGGGAGTGTGAGGGAGTCGTAACGAATCTTGAAGAGCATACCGGTACTCACAAAAGACCCCATAGCCGCCAGCATGCTGCGGGCCAGATATGGCGGGATCGGCAGTGTCTGCGCAACATGGGGGATGCGCGACGCCAAATAGACGTTAGCATATCGCACCCGTTGCAGAATGTCTAGTGTTCTAAGACGGTGGTCGCCTATCCCTGCCCTAATCTGTTGCAATAGGCGCCTACTGTTGAGGGCAATCGTCCGCCGCAGGTCAGTTGTAAAATCAATGCCCAAACAGCGCATTGTGTCTGTTATTCTCAATGGGGCCACGCACCTATCGGGCAGCCCGTCACCTATAGATAGAGCGTGCGATTTGTGTACATTCAGTTCACTGCCCGATGCTGCGCCGTAGGTCGCCACCCACGCCAAAGCTGCGCGGACGTCGTCTTCACCACGAAGAAAGAGAACCAGATCGTCGGCATAGGCAGTGCAGCAAAAAGTATGTCCACCGAGTGTGATCCCTGTCAAGCGTTGTCGAAAGCCACAGAGCAGCGGTTCCAAACCGAGGGCGTACAATATCGTTGATAGGGGGCACCCCTGTCGCACCGATCTCTGGATGAGGATCGGCGGTGTGAGGCGTCCGTTGTACAGTACTCTTGATGTCGCACCGTGAAGGAGACGTACCAATAAGTCTACGATGGTCTCGGGATAACCCATCTGTTGCATTACGGCCTTTAAAAATGTGTGGTCGACTCTGTCAAAAGCTTGGCTGAAATCGAGGCAAGCCAAAACTCCAGGCATTTTATTTGTCTTGGCAAGTGCGATCATATCGCGATAGCGGCAGAGGGCAGTGCGAATGTTATGACTGCCACCTAAAGATGCCTGATCCTGTGAAACAACGTATCGGACCGTGTGCTTGAGTCGTGCTGCCAACAGTCGAGTGAAGATCTTCATGTCGCTGTTCAGTAAGGTCAAGGGGCGGTAGTCGCTGATGTTGGTCCCACCTTGTGGTTTGTGTATAGGTATGATAAGCCCTTCGCAAAACGTCTCAGGGATCTGCACCGTGGGGGACATGAGATCGCGGCAGATTTCCGTCCAGACTGGTACTAGCAGTTGTTGAAAGGCCCTGTAGAACTCCAGAGGGAGGCCGTCAGGGCCTGGCGACTTATTGGCGGGTCCCATCTGTGTCGCTTCAGTGACTTCCTTCTCTGTTATATCGGCTGTCAGTTCAGTAGCCGCAGCTTGTGGAATTTTGCCGTATGTGAGCTGGGATACCGCTTCGATTACTTCTGGGGGGTGGCGGAGCTCTGAGTACAGCTGCGTATAGTGAGCGTGAAGGACATGTCCTATATCTCTCTGGGTGTCGTATCGTCCTCTATCTGTAGTCAGCACATGTATCAAGGCCCTTCGTCGACGCCGTCGTTCTCTGATGATATGGTACATGGAGGGACTCTCTTGAGCTACTCTGTCTTCAGTACGGGCTCTGACTATCGTTCCTTCAAGATGCTGGCGTGTAAGTCTGATGATTTGGGCTTTGGCGTGATTCACCGTAGTCTGCCTCGCAGGTGAATATGGCATTCTGGTACATTCCCTTAAAATATTGAAGTAAAAGTCCTTTGTTTGTCGCCTCCATGCCGCTACGTCTCTCCCATACCCTATCAAAGTCTTCCGCAGGGCGGGCTTAGCACAGAATAACCACCAAGCAAGGGCAGACTGGTAGGCGCCGCGTCGGCGTTTGCATTTGTTCCATGTGTTCTCTACGAGCTGCCGACATTCTGGAGAGGCGAGATGGGACACATTCAGCTTCCATGGACCACGGCTGTGCCATACTTTCTGACGTCTGAGGGTAAGGTCGCAAATATAGGCTTCGTGGTCAGAAAACGCTACAGGCCATACTTCGGCTGCTCTCGTCCCTCTGACAATGGAACACAAGATGTAAATCCTATCAATGCGGCTAGACGAATGGCTGGTAAAATGCGTAAAGCCAGGCCGGTCGCCATGAACATGTTCCCATGAGTCCATCAACCGAAGATTGTGGACGAGTGCTCCGAGTTCCATGCACGGAGAGTGACGAGGTAATTGATCCTTCGGAGCTTGAGTACAGTTGAAATCCCCTCCTACTATCAAGGCGTCTTGTTGTCCCACAAAGAGGGGTGTGATCGCTTCTGCGAAGAAGGTGGGTCGTTCACGTCGGCGTCCCGATCCCGACGGCGCATAGACGTTAATTATTCGAACTCCTTGGACAGTGATAGCCATCCCTCTGGCGTCAGGAAGATACTCGACATCTTCAGCAAGAAGACCTTCACGGAGGATGATCGCCACTCCACTGCCAGTGGCAGACGCATGGGAGATGCAGGTCGTGTATCCGTAGGGTTCTGTGAAGTCTTCTACATGCACCTCTTGAAGGAGGGCAATGTCGATGTCCGCTGCATTGAGCATATCCTGTAGCATGGCCAATTTGTGGCGTGCACGTATGTTGTTGATGTTAACGGTAGCGAGCCGGTATGTCTGTGCGCCTAGACCTTCTATTGAGTTGTTCAGTACATCGTCAGCAGGCTGATCCGGCGGCGCCATGGAAGCTGTTGGTGCAGCCTCAGTCATTGTGATAGGGGAGTGCTGGATGCAGCCGAGGGAGCACTTCTATCCTCGACTCTCTCAAGATCTTCCGCTTCATTCTCGATATCGTCTGCCCAAGCGTCAGACGTGAAACTTCGTAGTTATGGAGGGGATGTTTCATCCTGAGTCTTATGTTGGTGTTCAGTAGCAGGTGAAGGTGAATCTGAGACAGGAGCAGGTGTTGTCGCTGCTGTATCGTGACGTGCCAGACGGGGAGTGATGACACCGGACACCTGAGAGGCAGAGTCAGTTGCTTTATCCGACGTCGGTTCCTCGTCCTTATCTTGCATCTGATCATCAGAAGGCGAATGGTGCCTCTTCTTGCGTTTCCGCGGGGTGCGCTGTTTGCGGACGTGGTGTTCTGTATCGGAGGTCGGTCGGCAGTCATCTGACGCCGTCTCCGTAGTGATGAAGGCAGACGTCGGTACTACTTCAGTTTCGACATCCATCTTCTCAATAGTGCCAGTCTGGTGGTGTGGTAGGTCGGTGCCTTCAGGATTTTCGGCCGGGTGTAAGAGCGACGACTGTACGTTGGCCGTCGGCTTGTCGTCTATTGTCGATTGGTGCACTGCTGTTTGGTCTTTTGCAAGAACGTCATTAGGCACTAACGGTGATGTGGCGTCCATCTCCTCAACCTGAGACACCTCATTATTCGTTGGTGGTATACGATCGGTCGTGGACGTAGTTTCCAGTTTGTCCTCGTTTCCTTCGTGCGCTACAGCGTTCAGTGAGGGTTCCTTAACGTACGTCGGCACAGGATGCTGGAGAGCCTGAACATACGTCACCGGAAGAGTCGTCGGTGCAGGCGGGAGCTGTTCATCCCCAGGTGGCAACTGTGTGATCCTGCGCTGCATGCACTGGGAACGTAGGTGTCCTTCTTATCCGCAGCCTGAACACGTCTTCGGCTGGCCGTCATAAATTATTATTGCACGGCATCCACCGATGGTCAGATAAGATGGAACATGTTTTTTCAGTTCAATACGTCTTTGCCGCACCCCATTGAGCACGGGGAATGTGGTAAACTGTGCCCATTTTTCAGCTTCGTGACTGATCACATGCCCATAAGGGCGAAGCGCGGAAATCACTGTTTCTTCTGGCACCTCAAATGGAAGTTCAAATATCCTTATCGTGCAGAGACCCGTGTGTTCAATTGTCACTTCACCAATATGTCCGTCCGAGTGACGGAACTTCAGTCCACTTCTGGTCGCGTCCAGAATTCTCTCACAGACCGCGTCGTTGATGAGCTTTAAGTACACGACACTGCTCACTATCGAAAAGTGAATACCTACAACTTCGCTGCAGGCAACTTTTACTTCGTCTCTAATAAACTGTTCGATGTCCAGTGCCTTCGGTCGTGGATATGCTTTCGAAAAACTGATCTTCAAGGTCGAATGTCTCCAGGATTGAGCCATGCTTGCTCTATCAAGTAAGTCGCGTAGAGGCGGCTGAGTTACGTAAACAACCTCAGGCGCGAGACACTGCGGCGGGACGTAAACACGCCAACCGCACCGCTGCGCTGCCTGACGTGGGCTGCTGCTTACAAACTACTTATGAACTACTTACGAACTAGGACGGCACAAATATCCATGCCCGAGGCGGGATTCGAACCCCCGACCGTAGTGGCCGTGCTGACCGTGACTGGAGCGCCTCAGTCACCTCGGCCACCGCGGCCGGCACAGAAACAAAGACTTAGCAGTTGCATACTGGGCACTCAATCGTGTGTCTGAAACAATGCCTTAAGATTAAAATTACAAATGCATTCTTTAACTGCCGCCTCAGTCACCTCGGCCACCGCGGCCGGCACAGAAACAAAGACTTAGCAGTTGCATACTGGGCACTCAATCGTGTGTCTGAAACAATGCCTTAAGATTAAAATTACAAATGCATTCTTTAACTGCCGATACAGTGCACGCATTCCAGAAGCATCGTCGAATCCTTAACAGCGAACATGTTTATCCTTAGACGATAAGGTATTAATAAAGTTTTACAGCTGATATCACGGAACATAGCAAGTTTCTTCACCTTCCCGAAGCTGGTACCCAGTGTGGACCCGACCGCACAGTGGGTGTCTCGAATATTTCGTCCTGACAAGAAGTGGTCGAGACTGGACAAATGTCAACAATTTCTTTTGCGTTTTGAGCTCGTCGGTGATAGGTTTCCGTAGCAACATTGTGACATGATGTGAGAGCTTTGTTCACAGTTTTGAACCGAAAACAAGAGATCAACATTTGGGCTGCGTTACAGGGGATTGCCGGAGACAAAAAAAAATAAAAATAAATAAAAAATAAAAAAAATAAAATAAAAAAATAAATAAATAAAAAATAAAAATAAATAAATAAATAAAATTAAGGACCAGGCCATCAGCTGTTAGAAATTCGATTACAACAAGCTGTTTGTCACTCACAGACGTATTTACGTCTCACACCGCCACGGCAGACGTACAGTTCGTAGTCCTCTAGCAGCACAGAGATGCAATTTGCATGGACGGTAACGGGCCGATACTGCTAAGTTGTTTATAGAGTTGATTCGATTTTTGTAATCACTGATGAGACACCGTATACCTTCTCAATCCGTGAAATTTCATTTCGTTTCCCTCTTCACTTCTAGGTATTTCACTTCTTCTGTCAAGTAGTGCACATTCAGAGTGTGCCGCTAGAGAACGTTGGGAGGTTATGGAAAGTTGTGGGTCTCTTATACACTCGCTTATTCAGCTTGAGCTCTTTATTGGGTTAGTACAGCCGCCTCTGCTTCGTGCAAAATACAAACACCTCTCTATTTAATAGAATATTTTTTAAAATATATGAAATATTCTGTCGGTAATTAGAGGGGCATAGATATTTTAAAATCTTGAAGCCGCGCGGGAGTAGCCGAGAGATCTGGAGCGCCACATTAGGAGTCGCGTGGCCTCCCACGGCCTCCCTCGTCGGAGGTTCGAATCGTCCCTTGGGCATGGATGTGTGTGTTGTCCTTAGGTTAGTTTAAGTAGTTTGTAAGTCTAGGGACTGATGACCAACGCAGTTTGGTCCCATATAATTATAAACATTTGAACATTTATATATGTTATATTAAGTTCAAGATGTTCAAATGTTTGTAAAGCTTATGGGACTTAACTGCGGGATCATCAGTCCCTAAACTTACAAACTACTTATGAACTAGCTTATACTAAAGACGGCACAAACGTCCATGCCCAAGGGGGAGGGGGGATCCGAACCCCCGACGGGGAACGGCCCCGCGCATCGTAGCATAGCGCCTCAATGCGCTCGGCCGCTCCGCCGCGGCTTATATTTATGTTCTACAATAGGTTTATTTATTAGTTCGTTATGAACCGATTTTCAACTTTTCAGGCCATCTTCAGATAACTTGATACTGAACAGATAGTCCACACAATAACAGTGAGAGTCCATACACTGCTCAAAACAGTTGAGGATCAGGTGAGCCGCGGTGGAGTGGCCGAGAGCTCTATGGCGCCTTCCTGCAGAGCGCGAGGTTCAACGCCGTCGAAAGTTCTTGTCCTACCTGGGGCATGGGAGTGTGTGTTGTCCTTAGGTTAGTTTAAGTAGTTTGTAACTCTAGGGACTGATGACCATAGCAGTTCGGTCCAACAGTAGGCCGGGCGCCGTGGCTCAGCGCGCCCAGCCAGACAGCTAAATGTCCTCTGTAATAATAATAATACAAGAAAGCTGAGCCGAGAATACATCGAACAACAACGAACAAACACGATCATCGAAGGTAAGGATCAGGACTAACGATACAGAAAATGAATAAATATTGGTTACAATTTTAATTTGTATGTGATACAGCACGATATTTTGCTATTTCATCTCTTTACTTGAGGTTTACATGGCGTTTACTTAGAGAGAGGCACCATTGGACTACCACATAGTGAAAAAGTTATTCTCGTTGCCCTCTAATAAGGTGTGTGATCATCTCGAACAGTCAGTAGAGTTGCACATCTGCGTGGTATGGATAGTATGAGGTTATCAATCAGTTGTTGAGGGATATTTGTCCATTCTTCCATGAGTGCAATATTCAGATCGGCAAGCGTTGAAGGAGGTGCTGGTCTGGCTGTAATGTGTCTGCCAAGTGCTTCCCAGACACGCTCAATCGTTTTTCAGTCCGGTGAACAAGCTGGTCACTGCATTCGTTCAATTCCCTCAGCTTCATGCATATTGTCCACCAGTGCAGCTCTGTGTAGACGAGCATTATCGTGCACCAGAAAGAATCCACGTCGTATTGAACCAGCATAGAGCACAGGAAAAGATCGAAGGATCTCGTCTCTATACCTCTAAGCAGTCAAAGCGTCGTTCTGAACGACATAGGGGTCCGCACGTCCTCCAATACTGACTCTGCCTCTACCATTCCTCCACTACCATGATATGGTTATGTTTCTTGTAATAATCAGGATTTTTCAGAGTTCCACGTTGTCTTCAGATGAGGAGACAACGATTGTCCGGTTGAATACAAATTCTTGACTCACCCAGGTGCCATTCGTTACGTTTCCAATTAAAATGTCTGTAAATGTATTGGACTTAAGTTATTAGGTTATTAGTCCCTTAGCTTATAAACTGCTTAAACTAAGTTAAAGTAACCTAAATACAACGCGAATGCGATTTTGGACTGTTTGTGTCGATACTGCGCGTCCTGTTGCTGCCTGGAGGGTGCGTTGCAGCTGAGTTGCATTCAGTCTCCCGTCAAAAAAATATTCAAATGTTGGTAATTGTATGAGACCAAATCACGTTGGTCATCAGTCCCTAGTCTTACAAAATACTTAGACCAAGTTAAACTAATCTAAGGACAACACAAACATCCAAGCCCGAGGGAGGATTCGAACCTCCGACGCGGGAAGCCGCACGATCCGGTACGTGGCGCTCCAGACCGCTCGGATACTCTCGCGGGGCAGCCTCCCGTCTCGACAGGCTGCCAACCGGAGATAACGGTCATCTGTTGGCGATGTTACCCGTGAACGACCTTGACCTTGCCTTCTTTTAACGGTTCTTGTTGGCTGAAATCGCTTCTAGGTCCTGGAAACTACACTTTGACAGACTCAAATAGCTGCAGCCACCTTCCTCTGTGTGTGTGTCTATGCCATTGCTTTGGGAAAGTAACGTTGTTGTTGCATTTCACTTTCAGCTGACTACACTATCTGAAACCAACTGCTTGTGTAATTCGTTTGGTAGAGTAAACACAAGTCAACACCAACCATCTCTGCAAGAACTTTCTGTTATTACCTCTTCCTCCGTTGCCGTAATGTTGTTGTCTCCACTCCGTAGAACCGACAGAAAGGCTTCGAAGCATTTTAGTTCATTTTGCCAATGATAATGCTTCAGAACCTTGGTACCTCAACTGATCGTGTAATTGTTTTTACCAGTGTAGTTATTCAGTGATGGTTTATCTAAGATACATGAATTTTTGTACTATGTTTTAATACCACAAAACACAATAGGAATCTAAATAAACACTCTCGATTGATCCAAATATGTTATGTTGCTTTAGACATATGTTTCAGCTATATAAAATAATGACCAGGTGAGAAGAATACAATGAACGGTGATAAAAAACGAAGAATTTAAAACATACGCTGGTGACAATGGGCGAAGTATAAAAAGTACATGGAGAATTAAAATCACAGGCATTCGGATAAAAAAGCGGGCACGGTGGCTAAAAGACACTGATGGAAGACGCTCAAAAAGACAGCGTCGAAAACGAAGACACCGATTAAAACAAGACAGACAGCACCGAATCTGGCGGTTGCACGTCTATTGAAATACACAACACTATGTAACACGGACACTGACGATGCACTGTTCAAATACACTGACAATGAGACCCCGCAATGGATAGGGAGAGAAGAGGAGGCACAGAGGGAGGGAGTAGGAGGGGGTAAGGAGAGGAGCATAAGGAGTCCAGGGGAAAGGGGAGAGCCACGCGAGGAGAGGAAAGAAGGAAGGAAGGGGGAGGAGAGGGCGCCGCACCGCAGGAAGGAGGGAGGGGATTGGGGATCGTAAGAGGGGTATATGGCGGGATGAAGGGCGTCATCCAGGAGGGGGAGGTGGCGAAAGTTACCCTTGGACAGTATGTGGAGCATTTGGAGGTGATGGGAGGGAGGAACATAATGGTATAGGCTCGGAAGAATCCCAGGATTCATGACGATGGGAGAGACCATGGGGTGACAGGAATCTGTTTTACGGCTGACACAGAGGATGTGGATGTGCTCCAGGAACTTGAGCAGCTAGGGGAAATATATAAGATTATAGAAGATCCATGTGGGGGAGGGGGACGAATGCGGTAAGCGAGGCGGAGGGTGTGGGTGTGTGTGTTGTCCTTAGGTTGATTTGATTGATTTGATTTGATTTTCTCAGGGAAGCCAAAACAGTCTTGGTCCAAACCGCCACTGCCCGCACCGAAACTAAGTTTATTGTGCGGTATCGCTCCCTGTATATCTAATAAAGCCAACCAATGCCCTTGAACAGTGCAAGGACTTCCTTTACCAGTTCTTTATTAGACACAATTTCTTCGGGTCTGGTTGTCCCAAATGTTCTGTGCCTTTTACTCTCCAATGCAATGCAATCGAAGATTAGATGTGATGAAGTTTCATCACCGTCATCACAGATTCTACATTTAGGGTCCTCTTCTGTTATTCCCATTGTATGTAGGTGTTTTTTGAAATTCCCATGGCCTGTCAGCAATCCAACCATGAGTCTAATCTCTCTCCTGTTCAGACTCAGGATTGCAGAGCTTCTTTTAAAACATGACTTTGGCATCATTACCTTGCCATGTTTTTGTTGATGGACTTTGGTCCAATATTCTACGTGCTGTCTTCTGAGCCAGTTACGTAGCTCCAATTTGATCATTGCCTTGGTGATTGTCAGGACAGGTTCCGGTCCAATAAATGGAGTCTCTGCCCCCATTCTGACGAGTGGCCAGGGACCCACAATAGGTTTACTCTATTGCTTTCCCCTAGCTCCACCCTACCCTGGTGCATGGGTATGTGTGTTTGTCCTTAGGTTAGTTAACCTTTGTTTAAGTAGTTTGTAAGCTACGGACTAATGACCACGCAGTTTAGTCCGATAGATTTACAAACATTCGAACATTTTTGAACTGCTGGTTATTGTTGTTGGTTTTTAGGGGACTAAACAGCTAGGTCATCAGTCCCCTTGGCACTGCTGGTACAGATATTTATGTGCGTGACACCATCCAATCTATTATCCACCACTGTAGACATAGTATTACGAATGGTGGTGGCTACAAGCAGAACCTAGGCAGTGTAGCAGATACTTCCTCTGTATACTTGAGACCATAGACGTACCTTTTTTTGTTGTAATTTTCTTGGAATGACTAAAAGGCGTTGTTGAAAGAAAGACCCTCGAAATTTATCCAAGGTTCTTTTGTTGTTAGAAAATAATATACAGGCAAAAACTTGGGGGATTTCATAAATAAATCACTTGTTTCGAAGTATTTGTGGAACTCAGATTTCTTAGCGTGAGCTGCACCAGAACACACGAATGGACGGACTTAAGACTGGCTCTCTGACGCGAACAATGTGAAACGTTGAATGTTGCTCGTAAGAAGTAATATAAATTTTAAGGGAAATTGGTTCTGTTGGAGCAGTGTTTTTCAACCTTTTTGTGTGTGCGACTCCCCTTTCCAGTAAAAAATATTCTGGTGACCCCCTCCCCCACCGTACTGTTACTAAACTATGTGTGTGAACTCATTGACAGAGAATCTTATATTTTCTTCTGTTTATAAAAAATTCTCCTAAAAAACCAAAAAGGTACAGCATTCTACTTTATAGGATGTATTTTAATGTACTCTCCGGAATTGAACATATTATCCTATTTTTACATTAATTTCGACATAAAATGTATGTTGCATGACGAGTGTTTCGCGTTGAAGGTAAGATTCGGAACCTAATTATACTAGTTACGTCCCACTGTATAGGCAATTTCTAAAGAAGTTGAGGTTTCTTTTGGAATTTCTCAAAATTACTGATTGCTTCTCGTTAATGTATGTATCGATTGGTTCCTGAGACCACTTTTCGGGCTTTTCGTTTATTAATCGTTAACAGGGCATATTTATTGTAAAAATGTGTTATCTATTCAAATGAGAATTGATGATAACGAGGAATTACGTAATTTTAGTGTAAAATATATTTCACTTTTCTTAGGTAATTTTGGTTTTCCGGAACCCCTAGTACGCAGACATGCACTGGATTAGGGGGTAGCGACGCACACTGTGTTAGAACATTGGCTGGTTAGCTTATATCATGGCAGCCGAGAAGAACTCGTGCGTACGGTAAACACTGAGTGACTGGGCGAACATTCGTGTTTGGCCCCGCTAGCAGTGATAATACGTGTTCGCCAAGGTCGGCAGCCGTCTGTCTTCTGCCGACGAGGCCTTCAGGAATTCCGTGGTATTTGCGTTGGATTTTCGCTATCTTTACACTTAGCATTTCGAAATAACGGTGTGATAATTTCGCAGCTAGCTCATCGCCGAAGCATTAACGCTCGCCTGCACTTGTATTATGAAGCTATCAAAGAATATAGAAAACTCTTTAACGATCCATAACAAGTTGGTTCTGGAAATAGAGAACATAAAGGTAACGTATGAAATGGTACTTCAACATTTTATTTCGCTATCATCTGGGTTCTTTGTGTTGGCAGTAGTAAAACAGATGCCATTTCGATCTATTATTGGGTGGTGGTGCAATGCTGCTCTTTAGTAGCAGTGTGTAGTTTTGTGCCTGAAGTTACATCAGCACGGAGCTTCAAATGCGACTCTCCATTCGTCCCCCACGTGTTATGTATCTTCTGTTGGCGATCTATGGTCTGAGAATAAACAAGTAATAAAAATAAACGCGAAGAAATCTTGTGAACATTTTAAAGTCATATACAGGATGAACAAGAGTTCGTCAGACAAAATTTTGGAAATTGTTCAAGGATATTATGTGATTGTTTTTATACACAACGCGTGTGGCTCATTGCAGAATAATACATAATATACTTTTTATTTATTTGATTCGCTACCTCATTCACATTAGATTTATTCTGAAAATATCTTTCCAACGATGGCATAAAGCTGTAAACGTTGCGGATCGCGCGGCCTCCCGCGTCGGAGGTTCGAATCCTCCCTCGGGCATGGATGTTTGTGCTGTCTTTAGTATAAGTTAGTTCATAAGTAGTTTTTAGGGACTGAAGACCCCGCAGTTAAGTCCCATAAGCTTTACAAACATCTGAACATTTGAAACCTGTAAAATGCCATTATTTAACATGCATAACTTTGTTTCTTCTCAGCCGCTAACATACAGATAAAGTATAATGATGTGGTTACAGCGTCATTGTGTCGCTGTTCTATTAAATGAACTCATACACTTGGATCCGCCTATGTCCTGAACGTGTTCTTCACATGTGTTGCTAGAAGGAAACTGGAGCGTGGTGGGGTGCTTTCACAACGGAATCGCATAGTCCCTCATCTTGTGGGGGGTCAAACTCTCCATCAGTAACGGGAGACTTATCCAAAGAAAATAAATAGGAGGGGGGCATATGTCATTCTTTCTTAATGAACCATTGTATGCAGTTTGCAGTATTCGAAAAGAAAATATTTTTGCCATTGAAACACAATCTCGCTTGAAGCAGGCAGCATAAGCCCTCCTACATCAACAGGCCAAGAACAAAGACTTCTATTCTCCTTCTCTCTCTCTCTCTCTCTCTCTCTCTCTCTCTCTCTCTCTCTCTCTCTCTCTCTCTTCTGTCTTTTGTTTTCTACGAGTTATGAAACCGAGACTGTCTACGCAGCGTGCTCCCTTGCACGACTGGCTGGAGAGAATTAAACCAAACTTGAAGTCAATCAAAACTACGTTATTCTGGTACATCAGCATTTTTTCCATATTCGCCTACCCACATATTGGGCTGGTTTCCTATTTTGGTGTCAGAAACAAAATATGTAAGCAGTTAAAGTACGAATACAATAGAACGAAGCTAACTTGCTTCACAGACAGAGTGAACACCATTTCCCTATGTTAGCATGACGACGCGAAGGAAATTAATAGTACCTTTCAAAACGTTTGTGAAGAAGTTCTCGCATCTTTAATGTAATCAGAAACTCAAATTTTCTTACTTAATCGAATTTTTAGAATTTTAAGATACTTTGCCTAAATTAGACAACGAATTACGGCTGTAACTTTACAGAAGTTCTACCCTCGTCGCCCTCTAGGAAGACCACGTGACGGTACCAAGAGATTTTGGGCTGACGGATGTTACTAGCGGCATTCTGTTGTGGGGGTTTATTTAACCCCCCAAGCGTGTCGCTACCTTCAGTCTGACAGCATCTGCAGCGTCACTCCTACTGCGCCTGTCAATACCAATAATGCAAATGCATTATATCCAATGAAGTACTGGGAATAACATTCTGAAAAAAGTAGTGCGAACACTTAATAGTATAAGAATTTAATAGGCTAAATTGTTTTAGGCACAAAGAGTTTTAATCTATAAATGTGAATGTCTGTTCGGTGTACGTTTATCACGTCTGAACCACAAGACATAAAGTGCGATAAGACGCAGAGACTTAAATATTTGTACAGTTACTAATTTATACCTCAGGAAGGTTTTAGGCGCGGTTTGATAGCGATCTGATGAAGAATATAACGCGAAATGCGGAACAATAATTACTCTTTGAAAATTATATTTACTCTTTGAAAGTGGTTTTATTGGTTGCATTGTAGCTTGAGGGTTGATAATGATAAAAGGGTGGAGTATATGGGGATGGAAAGTTATCGCTGTATATAAAATTCTACGTGTGTGTGTGTGTGTGTGTGTGTTAACATTTCGTTCTGCAGCGAAAACTACAGAACGCAAACGAATGGTCTGTGTGTAATTGTTGTCCGAAGTCTCCCGTTGTACACCATAGCAGTTCCATGCAGATAGCTATAAGGGGGTGGAAGATATGGTGGTTGAAAGTCGTCAAATTATAAAAAAATTCGGATTGAAGGCCAGCGATGACGTTTGCGACTCTATAGAAAGGAGGTTACATACAGCGAAACGTGATGCCACAGACCATATCTTTGGTCTATGCGTGCTAAATGTCTTCAGCTCTTTCTCTGTAAGGATAAGCATACAAATAAGGAAATATAAGAATAAATAAATAAAGCAGTAATAAAGAAATTCCTTTTAATACACCTCTTTAAAAAAAATCGATTTGACGTTTCGCGCATTACATCAAGTGACCGATCTGCGATGTTATTACAATCATTATTGTCGAATTTCGTGATTGGATTCTTCGAAACGGGTGCATTTTTACTTTCCTGATAAACGGTAAGTGCATAGACTTCTGCAGTCTGATAGGAATATTTTTCAGTTCCTTCAAAACCAGTCTCATAGCACACTACTGAAAGGTAGCTTATCTAACATAATCAACCAACACGCGAGCGGAGCCGCGGGTTTAAGCTAGTCGAGCTATAAATATTAATTGCCGGGGTGGAATAGCCGTGCGCACTGAGGCGCCGTGCTTCGGTGCGCGCGGCTGTTCGTCTTCGGAGGTTCGAGTCCTCCGTAGGGTATAGGTGTATGTGTTGTCCGGAGGTTATTTTAACTTAGTTTAAGTAGTTTGTAAGCTAGGGACTAATAAACAAGCAGTTAAGTCCCATAGATTAAAAGAAATAATTGCTTACAAATTTTTGTGAGAGTTAGAAAGCTCAAAGCACAGCAAAAATACTTTCTAAAAGTTCTTTTAGACAATATCCACAACAGTAAAAATAAAGCTACAGGAATTCTGACTTCCTCAACATCACTTTGCCAGTCTATATATTTTCCGAGAAAGTATTTTTCACTTTCCCGGCCGCGGTGGCCGAGGGGACTGCGGCGCGCTAGTCACGGTCTGCACGGCCACTACGGTCGGGATTTCGAATCCCCCCTCGGGCATGGATATTTGTGCCGTCCTTAGTGTTAGCTAGTTCATAAGTAGTTTGTAAGTTTATGGACTGATGACCCCGCAGTTAAGTCCCATACGCTATACAAACATTTGTACATTTTGATTTTTCACTGTCCTTGCTTAAAAAAAGTTCCATGAATATATATTTTTTTCTTTATCTATTATTTCTGTTATTTCGTTTTCCGAGAACGATTCAGAGTATGCTAATGGTCTTACATTAGTGGGAATTCACAGTTTTAGCCATATTTAAGGAGCGCTAAATGTAAACGTAGTTGGGGCAGATATACTGTCACATTCCTTCCAGTCAGGTTAGATTGCATTGACAATAAAAACTCGTCTTCCTCATTATAACCATCCATCAAAATTCGCAGAACTTCGTCTTCAGTCAGCCCAGCTATTGCACACAAACTTCGAAAATCGGCACGCACACAGAGACAAAAACTTTTGTAAAGTTGTAGCCCATGCAAATAACTGAACGTAAACTCTGCAGACATGAAGCTGAGGAATTTATGACACTGCCATACAGCGGCCGTCCTTCAAAAGGCGTCGGCAGAAATGAAAAACGAAGACGGCGCGGTTGGCATGTGACGTCGCACACGCTGAGCGGTAGGTCGGCAGCGGACGATACACATGACGGGCTAACATACGTCGTATTAAAGTTTGTTAAGCCCAAATATATTATAGAAATGCAATTTCCGCCGAAAATAGTCGTTTCCATCTAATACGTGATATCTACTTTTATTCCATTGTAGGGTATACGTAACCACCAACATCGAAGTAAGGTAAAGCAGTCAACAATCCTAAGATTGGTTTGAACACCTCAGTGCTTTACTAGGCACGGTCCTGTTTGGAGGTGATATGCCGTTGCCTTCCCATCCAGTTATAGGGGGACCTACATTTAACGTGGGTTCCGAACCACGGTGCTACTCGGTATTTTTCACATCAGCAACACTGCCAGAGGTGAAAGAAGTGGAAAGTGCCTAGGACCTAGTGGGGATCGAACCAGGGACCTTTGGATTTGTAGTCTGACACTCTACCACTGTGCTACGGAGCCGCACAACATTGAAGTATCACTCGATAATTGAATAACGCCGGAACATCTGTTGCGAAGAAAATAAATCTAGTCTACCAGAAAATAAGGGAGAATGAATTTATTATAAACTAGCTGAAAACCCTGCCTGGAGTTAGTACTTCTCCACCCTTCTCTCTCTGTCCATCTTCTTTTTTCTAAAAAATTGTTATTTTAATCGTAGAAAGATAGAAGTGAAAACACAGATGACATATAAAATTCGCACGATCTCATATTTATTCAGTTATATATGGTATAATTGTATAATTTTTCAGGTATGTTTTCATTTGTACAACTGCTGCATGTCTGTAAAATTTCTTGAGAATACAATTGGTGTTAAAGATGTAATAGATTACTACTAGGTGCGTGATAGGGCGGTTTTCTATGAACGTTACTGTTTTATGTGCTCATACCTCATGAACTACAGGCACATTCAACGATATGTGTGTACATTTCCCATAAAATTTCCTGCGGCTACAATTTGTAGTGTAGAAATTATAAATTGTAACGTCATACCGAATGCCGTAGTTTTACTCCATAAACAGCGGAGAAGTAGTAAGCGAGAAACCTTTTTTCCTTTCATCATTTTACTATGGTTGCCAGCGAGAAAAAGTTTAATAGAGGTTTGAAATTATGTTTAAAGTTTGTTGCAAGTCGCTAAGTATTCTCATTCTAATATAGTGTATTTGCAAAGTCTCATCGCATTATCGCAGTTTCTTGCAACTCCTATCGTTTATGGAGTTATATCTCTTGAACCATATGTCCTATGTGGTTCGTACTCCTACCGAAGATGTTATCTCACGTAAGGAATATGAGTACCAAATTTGGTTGAAATCGGTCAAGTGGTTTAGGAGAAAATGAGCAGCATTGTCGCTTATAGCAGCAGTTTTCCGCGCATCTCATTGTTTATGACGTCATATCTCGTGAACTATATATCGTCTGTGATTCTTACACTTACGGCGACCGTCCTCATGGATCGAAGCTTACGTGTACAAAATTTCATAAAGATTGGAACAAAACTGTAGATTTCTATGCAACACGTACAAATATACGGACACACTGCTTTATATATTAGAAGGTGTTGTAATACGCTATGTTTAACGGAGATACAAATACTGTCTTTAAATTTCGCTATAATGTACAATATTTCCTTTCTTTGCTTCTCTCTTTTTTCAGCTTGCTCCAGAGTTTTCGTAGATGGTTCCTTACTTCGATTCGCCACAGATTCGCGTCTGACGTAGTAATGCGTTTATACTGTGAAGAAACAAATTAACCAAAGCAGTGTAAACTTTTGTTTTGCATGGTATGTAGGACGTTTCAACTCACTAGTGTTTGATTCTTGCTGTAGATTGTTGATTTTAGAAGAATTTTGTCATCAAGATGACTGAAAGATTGTATTTGGTAAGTCCTTCAAAACTGGAAGAGTTGTTTTGAAACACAGACTTGGGTGGGAAAGGTAAGCAGGCGCTTCCTCGGCACACTGCTGCAAAGCTGATAGCAGGGAATTATCTGCTTCACCGTCTGAGCCGCAGAGTTCGCAGGAAGAAGAGAATAGAGCGAGCGCTGTTGGGCGAGTCAGGCATGAGGTAGTAGACGGTGAACAGCCCCGCGGGCTACAGCTGCGTCATCCTACCGCGTCAGCTACCGGCACATTCAGGTAACACCAACATGCATCTCCTGCCGCCGCGCCGCCCGAAGGCGTTGGTGACGTATTGCACCCCGCTTATCTTGATGTAATAATGGGTATTTTATATTTTACTGCCTTCGGGCGATTTTCTGCTCCCTATTTGTGTCGAATCTCAGCGGGTTTTGACGTGGATAATTTCGGATTTGGGGTATTTAATTGGAGGAGTGCCAGGAAACCCTGTAGCGACGCTGTTTCTTCACAAGACGGAAGGTGTGTACCCCGACGATTAGCATGTAGTGTTATCCATGTACAAGTGTGTGAACCTTTTGGCCCAATTTAGTTTACAGTAGTTAACACTAGCCGCGGCGGAGTGGCCAAGCGCATTGAGGCGCTATGCTACGATGCGCGAGGCCGTTTCCCATTGGGGGATCGAATCCCCCCCTCGGGCATGGGTGTTTGTGTAGTCTTTAGTATAAGGTAGTTCATAAGTAGTTTGTAAGTTTAGGGACTGATGACCCCGCAGTTAACCTTAACAAACATTTGAACATCTAGTTAACACTAAAAGTGGGCCTTTGCGATCGCCTTTTCACAGCTCGAAATTTAAATGAAAATAACGGCTTAACCGTTCATCTGACACCAAAACCGACTAAACGAATTTGTAGAGGAGAAAATTCTCTACAACTTTGCTCTATTACGTTTTTTTTAATATCTCGCATCGTTTCAGGGATATTTGCGAAAATAATGGCGATTTGACGATGTCTGTCTGTCTATCCGTAACGTGTTCCCACGTTTTATGTCGAACCGTTCAACCAATCGGCACCAAATTTTACAGACATAATTGCTGGCCGCCAATGACCAGAATCTCCCTTTTTCAAATATCTCGGACAAAAAATAGGTTAGTAACACTAAAAAAAGGCCTTTGTGATGGCCTTTTGACAGCAGGAAATTTAATTGCAAATAAACCGCTAATCTGACATGAAAATTGAATACACGAATTTGCAAAGGAGAAAATTCTCTACAACTTTGCTCTGTGCCGTTTTATCCCAACTCACACCGTTACAGAGATATTTGCAAAAATAACGGCGGTTTGACAGTCGCTTGATTTCACGTAAACCAGACGTTCGGAAATGTCACGTGACATTCCTCCCCCAGAACTTCCTCTGGCATACACCACCTTGCCTTCCTTATTTTATGATTTTCATATTATAACTCACTCGTTGTCATTTCAAAGCAATGGCGCACTGAAGAATAAACAAAAAACACGTCGTACTTAGTGCGATAAATTAAAATCTAGTGTCTAAAATGCCATTTTAGTAAGTAGCATCTGCGATTATACTACGATAATTGAGGAAGAGTTACCGGATTATTCGCCGTGGTGTAGTGGACAGCGCGTTAGGTTAACATGTATGTGGTTCCTAGTTCGAAACTCTTTCCTACAATTTTTTTCTCCATAGCTCCTAAGAGAGTTCAAGCGCTCTTTTTAACTAAATAGAGCTATGTTCTGCAATATTTAGAGTTGTGCAAATGTGAGAGTGCTCCCTCTAAAATGAGCGTTTGTTCTATTTCGTGAACATGCTGTGAAATACCTAACAACGAATTGAACAATGGTCTTCTGAAGCATATGCACATAAACTGGAAGGATACTGTAATAATGAATAGTCTAAACAACGTGCTAATACTGATTCTTTCATATATAAATGAAGTCGTAGATTTCTGTGGCAACTGTCGTTCCTTAATGAAACTGAAGGTAAGTGTATACATTGCCACAAATTACCTTGTTTCTTATTTTCTAAGCTATTATTCACTATTTATGGAATATGTTGTGAAGTCATTAATTAGAATCAATTCTGTGAAGTGACTAATTTCCGGATATCAAATGTACGCTACGTTTCTTCCAGGCTATAGTCATTCGTAACCAGTACAGGCAAAGAAAATTGACTTAGAAGAAATTACCAAAGCAAGACAGGTGATAATATTTTAACGGAAATTTTGTGTCTCGTTTCCGCCGGTTGTCGTAGGTGTCGGTGGCCGAGTTGAGAGAGACCGACACAGGAAAATAGGATGCACACGTTTGTAGGTACGGAGGTGACCAGCCACTGGGACAGCAGAAACTGGAAACACTAAGCTAGATTAGTATAAGAGATATATTTCAAGAAAAATTACATTACTTAACTTGGAGAGCAGCAGACTAGTAGAATGTTGATACATAGTTTATATAGAGGCCTGCCTACTGATGATTCCTAGTGCCTATCCGATAGCCAAGTTTTAACTGGTGCCTATCTGATTCCCAAGTGGCCGATGCAGCAGTCGTGGCCACGAGCGGAGTTGCTCGTGGCTGACGTCGTAAGAACGCCGCGCCGTGCGTGCATGGCGGCGCGCGGCGAAAGTAGGTGGCGCGCACTTCATACTTGCGCGACACCACACCCCTCCCCCCCCCCCCCCAAACCGCCGCGCCGTCGTGGCGTAGGGCTGAGGGCCACGGCGGCGTCACTGGGAGGAGGGCCTGGGCGGGGGCGTTACTGGTGGGACTTGCGTCGTAGCAAGACCAAATAAAACAGTTGGAATCTGACTGTATTATTGATGCTGTCCTTTTCTAGCTAAGCAAGGAAGTCCTTTTAGAGGAACAAAAGAAGATGGTGATTTTGGTAATCCACATAGCGGCAAATTTCTAAATACAATTGATCTCATATCATACTATAGTGTCCCCCTTCGTCTGCGTACTGAACGCCACAAGAAAGGCCAGATTAGCTATTTTTACAAAAATATACAAGATAAGTACGATGACTTGATTGCTGACAAAATAAAATAAGATATAATTAAAGATATTTTAGCTGCTAAATACTTTTCCCTGATGTTTGACTGCACTCCAGATATCAGCCACAATGCGCAGATGACACAAGTAATTCGATATGTCAAGTCGAATGACTCAGAGGTTGTGGAAAGTTTTACTGACTTTTTTACAGTTACAGACAAAACAGGAGATACTGCAAAAATTGGAACAAGATGGGTTGAACGTTAAATACTGCAGGGGGCAGTCTCATGACAATGGGGTAAACAGGCCTGGAAAGTACAAAGGGGTCCAGAAATGAACAGTTCATAAGAATGAACTGGCCTATTTCGTACCATGTGCTGCTCACTCTTTAAATTTAGTAGGAGCAAATTCAGCAGACATTTAGCAAGACTAGGTGATCTGCAAGAGTAGATGCAGTTGAAACTGTTTACAAGCATTTTCATAAAGTTTTGAAGGCCCTGGAAGAAACTGAAACTTATAAATTGTCAAAACCAGAAACAAAATCAGAGACAAGATCTATTTTTAAAAAACTGAGAAAACTCAAATTCATTACTTTAACTTGTTTCTAGTATGCAATATTAAAATAAATTGCTCATGTTAATCAGTTTCTGCGAAGTTAATACTTTACAATTGATAAAGCTGTTCGAAACATTCAAGAACTTTTGGGCTTTCTCAAAACTTCCCGGGTTTATTGTACATCTGAAGCTATTTCTGAGGCCGAAGTGCGAGCAGAAGATAATGAGGTATCAACGCTATTCTCCGAAAAAAGGATTCGAAGAAATAAGAAAATGGCTGATGAGCTTTGTGAGGATGAAGTATCCAACAGAAAAAATTTTGAATAATTGACAGAGCTTAGTACCAGGTTTACCGCACTTGAGAAAATTGGTGCAAAAATTAATTTTCTGTGTGGTGTACAAATTCGAGAAATGGCAGCTTGAAGGCCAAAGCAGCGGAACTGGCAGAAGATCTTAGCGAGAAGTTTCAGAGAACATGCGCTGGCAGTAGACAGAGCCTTGCAAGATTCCATTGCATCATCAACATTAAGTTTAATTTATACAAATAAATTGGTAGAGTGGTATCCCAACCTTACTACAGCGTTAAAATATATCTTACCATTCTAGTTTCTGTTTCGTCTGGAGAAAGGAGTTTCAGCAAGCTGAAATTAATTAAATACACTCGAGGAGCACGACTGCTTAACAATTCTGAGTATAATATCCATAGAGCACAAACGAGCTGCTTCTCTAAAGTATGATGATATCAAAAACAGTTTTGCAGCAAAAAAAGCTCGAAAAGCGAAATTTTGAATTGATTTTTGTACGATGAGTAATCTTGTAATATTTTTATAGGTATTAAAATTGTTCTGTTTTCCTTTGATCTTGATTCAGTCAATAAAATGTGAGATTGTGACATTTAGTTAGAAATATGTAACCCAATTAGCGACAAAAAGTCGATTCTTACAGCGCGGCAAAATTAAGCTTGCCCCCCTTGGCAAATGTGCTAGATCCGGCCTTGCACTATGTTCACTACAGGATTGCACTGCACATAGTCATTATGCGTGTCCCGAACCCTTTTCCGTTGCACAGATTCACGCGCTCGACGGCGCTTGCTACGTGGCGCACTACATAATTTTGTCTTAGGTGCAGAAAAACGTTCTTGCATTTGAGAATCAAGAGAAGCACTGTCCAAGTCCACAGCGTGTATGATATTTACAGTATGAACAGGTCTCGCACTTTGCGAAGTACTGTTTCTAACAGCACCATTCTTTGAATTTACATTCTGCATACACACTGTACATGTCCCGATTTTCCACATTGATAACAGGTTGCGTTGCGACTAGGACACTGTGCATGCTTGTGGCGAGATACACACTGGGGACAAGACTTAAGAACATTTTTCTGAAAAGAGCGTTGGCGCCCTTTTTTCAATTTACTTTGTCTAACACGACGGGGAGACCTTTGTGTCGCACTTTTCCACTGGCTACTGTTCACTGTCTGTCCAGCACGGCCGGTAGATTTATAAGAATAACTAGGGCTAGACTGAGAACTGTGACTAGGAAAGCGTCCATTGCGGTGCACTGCATTAACACTGTGGCTCTGCATTTCTACATCTGCTAGGTCAAATGTATCATGCAATTCAATAAGCTGCAGTACACTGTCTAATGAAGGGTCAGACTGTTTCAGATTTGCTGCCCTAATTCTGGGGTCCTGACTGTTCTGCTTAATTGCATCCCTCAACATAACGTCACTATAAGAAAGTCCCCAAGAGCAAGTAAATTTACATTTGCGGGTTAAGCCCCTCAACTCAGTAATCCACTGCTGGTGTGACTGCTCGGGTAATTTTTTTAGTCTGAAAAATCGGTACCGCGCCGCAGCTACGAGAAATTTTCTCTCGTAATGAGCATTCAGTGCATCTACTATTGCCGGCCGCGGTGGCCGAGGGGACTGAGGCGCTTCAGTCACGGTCTGCACGGCCACTACGGTCGGGGGTTCGAATCCCCCCTCGGGCATGGATATTTGTGCCGTCCTTAGTAGTAGGTAGTTCATAAGTAGTTTGTAAGTTTAGGGACTGATGACCCCGTAGTTAAGTCCCTTAAGCTTAACAAACATTTGAACATTTGAACATCTACTATTTGAGCAAAATCGAGATCACGAGGAGATGCGTGGGGAAAAGTTTCTGCAGTAACACGAAGGTGTTGGGGCCCACAACTGAGAGGAACATATGCTTTATAGTCTGACCTGTAATTTGATGAGCCGCGACGAGTTCTTGAAATTGCGCCAAATAATCGCTCCATGCTTCCTCACGTTCGTTGTACTGGCGAAACGTAGGAAGCGGTGTGGCGGCAGATGTGGGCAGCTGATGCGACGGCTCTTGTTGGTGATCTGCCTGTGCCGTTAACTGCGTCACCGCTTGCAGTAGTTGCGTGATTTGCGGCATCTGTAACTGAATAATTTCCATTAAGTTTGGGCTTGGGGTAGTGGCCATGCTGACCGATTAGGTGCCGTGCATACAAGTAAATGATAACAAAACACAAATGCAATGTGAAAGAGAACGCTCTGCAACAAAAAAGTCCACGAAACATGTAACAGAATATGTTCCCCCAAAAATCTTATAATAAGGGTGGGTCGGCGGGAGCAATTTCTGTGTGCTGCGACTGCTGCTATCCAGCTGCTGCAAGCGAGCTGGTCCACGGTTCTTCTATCGCTCCTCGTCGACAGTTTTGTATCCCATCCTCGTCGCCACTTTTGTATCCCATCCTCGTCGCTACTTTGGTGTCTCGCTTCCGCCGGTTGTAGTACGTGTCGATGGCCGAGTTGAGAGAGAACGACACAGGAAAATAGGATGCACACATGTGCAGGTACGGAGGTGACCAGCCAGTGGGACAACAGAAACTGGAAACACTAAGCTAGATTAGTATAAGAGATATATTTCAAGAAAAATTACATTACTTAACTTGGAGAGCAGCAGACTAGTAGAATGTTGATACATAGTTTATATAGAGGCCTGCCTACTGATGATTCCTAGTGCTTATCCGATAGCCAAGTCTTAACTGGTGCCTATCTGATTCCCAAGTGGCCGATGCAGCAGTCGTGGCCACGAGCGGAGTTGCAGCAGAGGGCGCTTGTGGATGACGTCGTAAGAACGCCGCGCCGTGCGTTCATGACGGTGCGCGGCGAAAGTAGGTGGCGCGCACTTTAGACTTGTGCGACACCACAGAATGCATAGATATTACCACAATAGTAGAGTTGTAATCCTATCATCCAAAACTTTATTATTTATATTTTTATTATTTTTGTCTGAAATGTTAGCAAAAAATCATAGATCTAAATGTAAAGTTGGCTGCAAAACACGTCAATGCGTAACAAGTAATCTCAGCTTACCCTGGCGTCTAGAATATTCGGACTACTTAGAGTATTCAGCCTGGTGATGGATTCGATGTCGGCCGATATTTCAACTGCATAACACCCCTGCATTTTCAAGGCCGTCATATAAGATTAAGGCGCTGTTAGGGCCCGTAAAGGATGATTCTGGTTTGTGTAAGGAGGTTGTCTATGGCATACCATGTGGTTGTGCCAATGTCAGACTATCAGGACTGTGTAGGACCGTTGTATCCAACATAAGCGATACACACGTTTACAACAACCAAGTTAATCTACAAAATGTTCAAATGTTTGTATAGTTTATGGGACTTAACTACGGGGTCATCAGTCCCTAAGCTTACAAACTACTTATGAACTAATGATTCTTCAGTTTCTCCCGGCGTATTTGATGATCAAAATATCCACGGGTGTACTGCCGGTCTATAGTGTCCAACGGGCACAATATTTCGGCGATCATACATGTCGCCATCATCAGGTGAACTGACGGACTGAGCTCCTGGAAACGCGCCGGCACGGAGGTCCGCACGCTACGGCTGCTCGAAGGGAACTGGGTTCTAGCCCGGTAGCGGGCCATTTAAATACCCGCGGCCCGCGGAGCGACCCCTCCGCGGTCCGCGCCCCGCGCCGCCGCCGCGCAGTGGAACCGATTGCGCCGGCGTCTGAGAAGACGTCGGTGTGAGGGCTCTGTCCGCCGTGGTCGTCACTTCGTTACGTTTGCTAGGTTTACTCTTAATTAACCCAATCGCTGGTTCCCAAACTTTGCTAAGATTATAGCCAGAGTCACGGTTTATGAGGTCGTCACCTGTGCGAATTTCAATGGCCTCTCTAACGACACAGTCCCAGTATCTCGACGTCTGTACCAAAATCCTAGTGTGTTCATACTCCATGGCGTGATTCTCCGACAAACAATGTTCAGCGACCGCCGACTTGCTCGGATACATCAATCGTGTGTGCCTCTGGTGTTCAACGCATCGATCCTCGACGGTACGCATCGTCTGTCCAATATATGACTTTCCACACTGACACGGAATCTGGTACACGCCCGCCTTCCTCAAACCGAGATCATCTTTAGCGCTCCCCACCAGTGCACGAATTTTATTCGGCGGACAAAAAACAGTTCCAACCTGGTGTTTTCTCAAAATGCGGGCGATCTTCCCTGAGAGTGCGCCGGTATATGGAACGAACGCAGTGCCTACATCCTCCCTTGCGTTTTCATCCGTTTCCACAGGTTGTGTTGTAGTGGTTGGGCGGAGAGCCCGCTGAATCTGCCACTCTGAGTACCCATTTTTTCTTCGAAATACAGTTCTCAGGTGTTCCAATTCCTGGGGTAGACTCTCTGCGTCGGAGATAGTGCGCGCCCTATGTGCTAGAGTTTTAAGTACCCCATTCCTCTGTGAAGGGTGATGACAGCTGTCTGCGTGTAAATACAGATCAGTGTGCGTTGTCTTCCGATATACACTATGACCCAGGGTGCCGTCAGCTCTTCTCTTGACCAAGACGTCAAGGAACGGCAATTTACCCTCCGTTTCAGTCTCCATAGTGAATTTGATGTTGGGGTGTATGGAGTTCAGATGTGTAAGGAAGTCAAGGAGTTTATCCATACCATGTGGCCAGATGACGAAAGTGTCGTCCACATAACGGAAAAAGCAAGTAGGTTTCCAGAAAGATGATGCAAGGGCTTCCTCCTCGAAATTCTCCATGTATAAATTTGCGACCACAGGGGAGAGTGGGCTACCCATGGCGACTCCCTCCGTTTGTTCGTAGTATTCGCCATTAAAAAGAAAATACGTGGAGGTCAAGACATGCCTAAAAAGTTCGGTGGTCTTCTCGTCGAATTTCTGACCAATCAAATGTAGTGACTCTCGAAGGGGCACCCTCGTAAACAACGAAACGACGTCAAAACTTACCATGATATCCGACTCATCCAGCCTGAAGTTGTTAAGGCGTTTCACAAAATCCACGGAATTACGTATGTGATGAGGGCATTTACCCACATAAGGACTTAATATTCCCGTCAAGTATTTGGCCAACAAATATGTAGGTGCCCTGATGTTACTGACAATGGGACGTAACGGCACCCCATCTTTGTGAACCTTAGGGAGTCCATAAAGTCTTGGCGGTACCGGACCTTGAGGTAAAAGTTTCTTGGCGACACCCTCCGGTAAATCCGCATCCTTGAGAAGCGCCCTCGTCTTGTTTTCCACCTTCTTTGTGGGGTCAACGCTGATCTTCCGGTAGGAATCGTCATTTAGCAGGCTCTGCATCTTTTCAGTGTAGTCCTTATGGGAGACAACAACCGTAGCATTGCCTTTGTCAGCCGGTAAGACAACAATATCAGGGCGCTCCCTCAGGTCACGAATGGCCGCCCTCTCTTTACTAGTGATGTTCGACTTCGTGGGCTTGGATTTCGTCAATGCACGACAAGTTTCACGACGTATTTCCTCAGCTGAATCAGGCGGAAGTCGAGCTGCAACCTGTTCAACAGCACTAATAATTTGTGCGACAGGTGTGAACTTGGGGGTAGGAGCAAAGTTGAGTCCTTTCTCTAAAACTGAGACCGCATCATCACTCAACTCCATGCCACTCAGATTGATGACGGTCTTGCACGGAACCTGCAGAGGTGGCTTGTCAAGGAGGCGTGAGAACTTAGCTGTTTGACGTCCCGTTGCCTTCTTATGGGCGGAATCGGCTGCAACCGAAGTAACACCATCAATCCAATCCCAGGAAAAAGACGTGAAGTGACTAGCCAGTTTCAAATGCAGATGGAATAGTTCCAGAGAGACGAACTCAAGACTACGGCGGGTGAAATGCACTCTCTCACGAAGCAATGCGAGGCCGGCCCGTTTTTTAATTCTCTTGGCTGCTGCAGAATCGATGTGATGCGTAACCTTAGCAAAATTTGGAATAACATTCTCGGAACGACATCTCTTTAGAAAAGCAAGAGTACTTAGCAAACGACTTCTACGGTGGCGCAACTTTTCAATTGGTCAATTGGTCAGAAATTCGACGAGAAGACCACCGAACTTTTTAGGCATGTCTTGACCTCCACGTATTTTCTTTTCAATGGCGAATACTACGAACAAACGGAGGGAGTCGCCATGGGTAGCCCACTCTCCCCTGTGGTCGCAAATTTATACATGGAGAATTTCGAGGAGGAAGCCCTTGCATCATCTTTCTGGAAACCTACTTGCTTTTTCCGTTATGTGGACGACACTTTCGTCATCTGGCCACATGGTATGGATAAACTCCTTGACTTCCTTACACATCTGAACTCCATACACCCCAACATCAAATTCACTATGGAGACTGAAACGGAGGGTAAATTGCCGTTCCTTGACGTCTTGGTCAAGAGAAGAGCTGACGGCACCCTGGGTCATAGTGTATATCGGAAGACAACGCACACTGATCTGTATTTACACGCAGACAGCTGTCATCACCCTTCACAGAGGAATGGGGTACTTAAAACTCTAGCACATAGGGCGCGCACTATCTCCGACGCAGAGAGTCTACCCCAGGAATTGGAACACCTGAGAACTGTATTTCGAAGAAAAAATGGGTACTCAGAGTGGCAGATTCAGCGGGCTCTCCGCCCAACCACTACAACACAACCTGTGGAAACGGATGAAAACGCAAGGGAGGATGTAGGCACTGCGTTCGTTCCATATACCGGCGCACTCTCAGGGAAGATCGCCCGCATTTTGAGAAAACACCAGGTTGGAACTGTTTTTTGTCCGCCGAATAAAATTCGTGCACTGGTGGGGAGCGCTAAAGATGATCTCGGTTTGAGGAAGGCGGGCGTGTACCAGATTCCGTGTCAGTGTGGAAAGTCATATATTGGACAGACGATGCGTACCGTCGAGGATCGATGCGTTGAACACCAGAGGCACACACGATTGATGTATCCGAGCAAGTCGGCGGTCGCTGAACATTGTTTGTCGGAGAATCACGCCATGGAGTATGAACACACTAGGATTTTGGTACAGACGTCGAGATACTGGGACTGTGTCGTTAGAGAGGCCATTGAAATTCGCACAGGTGACGACCTCATAAACCGTGACTCTGGCTATAATCTTAGCAAAGTTTGGGAACCAGCGATTGGGTTAATTAAGAGTAAACCTAGCAAACGTAACGAAGTGACGACCACGGCGGACAGAGCCCTCACACCGACGTCTTCTCAGACGCCGGCGCAATCGGTTCCACTGCGCGGCGGCGGCGCGGGGCGCGGACCGCGGAGGGGTCGCTCCGCAGGCCGCGGGTATTTAAATGGCCCGCTACCGGGCTAGAACCCAGTTCCCTTCGAGCAGCCGTAGCGTGCGGACCTCCGTGCCGGCGCGTTTCCAGGAGCTCAGTCCGTCAGTTCACCTGATGATGGCGACATGTATGATCGCCGAAATATTGTGCCCGTTGGACACTATAGACCGGCAGTACACCCGTGGATATTTTGATCATCAAATACGCCGGGAGAAACTGAAGAATCACATCATACACCTTTACGGGGAGGAGATGTATCGCAGCATGAAGAAATTTGAAAAGTTGCGCCACCGTAGAAGTCGTTTGCTAAGTACTCTTGCTTTTCTAAAGAGATGTCGTTCCGAGAATGTTATTCCAAATTTTGCTAAGGTTACGCATCACATCGATTCTGCAGCAGCCAAGAGAATTAAAAAACGGGCCGGCCTCGCATTGCTTCGTGAGAGAGTGCATTTCACCCGCCGTAGTCTTGAGTTCGTCTCTCTGGAACTATTCCATCTGCATTTGAAACTGGCTAGTCACTTCACGTCTTTTTCCTGGGATTGTATTGATGGTGTTACTTCGGTTGCAGCCGATTCCGCCCATAAGAAGGCAACGGGACGTCAAACAGCTAAGTTCTCACGCCTCCTTGACAAGCCACCTCTGCAGGTTCCGTGCAAGACCGTCATCAATCTGAGTGGCATGGAGTTGAGTGATGATGCGGTCTCAGTTTTAGAGAAGGGACTCAACTTTGCTCCTACCCCCAAGTTCACACCTGTCGCACAAATTATTAGTGCTGTTGAACAGGTTGCAGCTCGACTTCCGCCTGATTCAGCTGAGGAAATACGTCGTGAAACTTGTCGTGCATTGACGAAATCCAAGCCCACGAAGTCGAACATCACTAGTAAAGAGAGGGCGGCCATTCGTGACCTGAGGGAGCGCCCTGATATTGTTGTCTTACCGGCTGACAAAGGCAATGCTACGGTTGTTGTCTCCCATAAGGACTACACTGAAAAGATGCAGAGCCTGCTAAATGACGATTCCTACCGGAAGATCAGCGTTGACCCCACAAAGAAGGTGGAAAACAAGACGAGGGCGCTTCTCAAGGATGCGGATTTACCGGAGGGTGTCGCCAAGAAACTTTTACCTCAAGGTCCGGTACCGCCAAGACTTTATGGACTCCCTAAGGTTCACAAAGATGGGGTGCCGTTACGTCCCATTGTCAGTAACATCAGGGCACCTACATATTTGTTGGCCAAATACTTGACGGGAATATTAAGTCCTTATGTGGGTAAATGCCCTCATCACATACGTAATTCCGTGGATTTTGTGAAACGCCTTAACAACTTCAGGCTGGATGAGTCGGATATCATGGTAAGTTTTGACGTCGTTTCGTTGTTTACGAGGGTGCCCCTTCGAGAGTCACTACATTTGATTGGTCAGAAATTCGACGAGAAGACCACCGAACTTTTTAGGCATGTCTTGACCTCCACGTATTTTCTTTTTAATGGCGAATACTACGAACAAACGGAGGGAGTCGCCATGGGTAGCCCACTCTCCCCTGTTGTCGCAAATTTATACATGGAGAATTTCGAGGAGGAAGCCCTTGCATCATCTTTCTGGAAACCTACTTGCTTTTTCCGTTATGTGGACGACACTTTCGTCATCTGGCCACATGGTATGGATAAACTCCTTGACTTCCTTACACATCTGAACTCCATACACCCCAACATCAAATTCACTATGGAGACTGAAACGGAGGGTAAATTGCCGTTCCTTGACGTCTTGGTCAAGAGAAGAGCTGACGGCACCCTGGGTCATAGTGTATATCGGAAGACAACGCACACTGATCTGTATTTACACGCAGACAGCTGTCATCACCCTTCACAGAGGAATGGGGTACTTAAAACTCTAGCACATAGGGCGCGCACTATCTCCGACGCAGAGAGTCTACCCCAGGAATTGGAACACCTGAGAACTGTATTTCGAAGAAAAAATGGGTACTCAGAGTGGCAGATTCAGCGGGCTCTCCGCCCAACCACTACAACACAACCTGTGGAAACGGATGAAAACGCAAGGGAGGATGTAGGCACTGCGTTCGTTCCATATACCGGCGCACTCTCAGGGAAGATCGCCCGCATTTTGAGAAAACACCAGGTTGGAACTGTTTTTTGTCCGCCGAATAAAATTCGTGCACTGGTGGGGAGCGCTAAAGATGATCTCGGTTTGAGGAAGGCGGGCGTGTACCAGATTCCGTGTCAGTGTGGAAAGTCATATATTGGACAGACGATGCGTACCGTCGAGGATCGATGCGTTGAACACCAGAGGCACACACGATTGATGTATCCGAGCAAGTCGGCGGTCGCTGAACATTGTTTGTCGGAGAATCACGCCATGGAGTATGAACACACTAGGATTTTGGTACAGACGTCGAGATACTGGGACTGTGTCGTTAGAGAGGCCATTGAAATTCGCACAGGTGACGACCTCATAAACCGTGACTCTGGCTATAATCTTAGCAAAGCTTGGGAACCAGCGATTGGGTTAATTAAGAGTAAACCTAGCAAACGTAACGAAGTGACGACCACGGCGGACAGAGCCCTCACACCGACGTCTTCTCAGACGCCGGCGCAATCGGTTCCACTGCGCGGCGGCGGCGCGGACCGCGGAGGGGTCGCTCCGCGGGCCGCGGGTATTTAAATGGCCCGCTACCGGGCTAGAACCCAGTTCCCTTCGAGCAGCCGTAGCGTGCGGACCTCCGTGCCGGCGCGTTTCCAGGAGCTCAGTCCGTCAGTTCACCTGATGATGGCGACATGTATGATCGCCGAAATATTGTGCCCGTTGGACACTATAGACCGGCAGTACACCCGTGGATATTTTGATCATCAAATACGCCGGGAGAAACTGAAGAATCACATCATACACCTTTACGGGGAGGAGATGTATCGCAGCATGAAGAAATTTGAAAAGTTGCGCCACCGTAGAAGTCGTTTGCTAAGTACTCTTGCTTTTCTAAAGAGATGTCGTTCCGAGAATGTTATTCCAAATTTTGCTAAGGTTACGCATCACATCGATTCTGCAGCAGCCAAGAGAATTAAAAAACGGGCCGGCCTCGCATTGCTTCGTGAGAGAGTGCATTTCACCCGCCGTAGTCTTGAGTTCGTCTCTCTGGAACTATTCCATCTGCATTTGAAACTGGCTAGTCACTTCACGTCTTTTTCCTGGGATTGGATTGATGGTGTTACTTCGGTTGCAGCCGATTCCGCCCATAAGAAGGCAACGGGACGTCAAACAGCTAAGTTCTCACGCCTCCTTGACAAGCCACCTCTGCAGGTTCCGTGCAAGACCGTCATCAATCTGAGTGGCATGGAGTTGAGTGATGATGCGGTCTCAGTTTTAGAGAAGGGACTCAACTTTGCTCCTACCCCCAAGTTCACACCTGTCGCACAAATTATTAGTGCTGTTGAACAGGTTGCAGCTCGACTTCCGCCTGATTCAGCTGAGGAAATACGTCGTGAAACTTGTCGTGCATTGACGAAATCCAAGCCCACGAAGTCGAACATCACTAGTAAAGAGAGGGCGGCCATTCGTGACCTGAGGGAGCGCCCTGATATTGTTGTCTTACCGGCTGACAAAGGCAATGCTACGGTTGTTGTCTCCCATAAGGACTACACTGAAAAGATGCAGAGCCTGCTAAATGACGATTCCTACCGGAAGATCAGCGTTGACCCCACAAAGAAGGTGGAAAACAAGACGAGGGCGCTTCTCAAGGATGCGGATTTACCGGAGGGTGTCGCCAAGAAACTTTTACCTCAAGGTCCGGTACCGCCAAGACTTTATGGACTCCCTAAGGTTCACAAAGATGGGGTGCCGTTACGTCCCATTGTCAGTAACATCAGGGCACCTACATATTTGTTGGCCAAATACTTGACGGGAATATTAAGTCCTTATGTGGGTAAATGCCCTCATCACATACGTAATTCCGTGGATTTTGTGAAACGCCTTAACAACTTCAGGCTGGATGAGTCGGATATCATGGTAAGTTTTGACGTCGTTTCGTTGTTTACGAGGGTGCCCCTTCGAGAGTCACTACATTTGATTGGTCAGAAATTCGACGAGAAGACCACCGAACTTTTTAGGCATGTCTTGACCTCCACGTATTTTCTTTTTAATGGCGAATACTACGAACAAACGGAGGGAGTCGCCATGGGTAGCCCACTCTCCCCTGTGGTCGCAAATTTATACATGGAGAATTTCGAGGAGGAAGCCCTTGCATCATCTTTCTGGAAACCTACTTGCTTTTTCCGTTATGTGGACGACACTTTCGTCATCTGGCCACATGGTATGGATAAACTCCTTGACTTCCTTACACATCTGAACTCCATACACCCCAACATCAAATTCACTATGGAGACTGAAACGGAGGGTAAATTGCCGTTCCTTGACGTCTTGGTCAAGAGAAGAGCTGACGGCACCCTGGGTCATAGTGTATATCGGAAGACAACGCACACTGATCTGTATTTACACGCAGACAGCTGTCATCACCCTTCACAGAGGAATGGGGTACTTAAAACTCTAGCACATAGGGCGCGCACTATCTCCGACGCAGAGAGTCTACCCCAGGAATTGGAACACCTGAGAACTGTATTTCGAAGAAAAAATGGGTACTCAGAGTGGCAGATTCAGCGGGCTCTCCGCCCAACCACTACAACACAACCTGTGGAAACGGATGAAAACGCAAGGGAGGATGTAGGCACTGCGTTCGTTCCATATACCGGCGCACTCTCAGGGAAGATCGCCCGCATTTTGAGAAAACACCAGGTTGGAACTGTTTTTTGTCCGCCGAATAAAATTCGTGCACTGGTGGGGAGCGCTAAAGATGATCTCGGTTTGAGGAAGGCGGGCGTGTACCAGATTCCGTGTCAGTGTGGAAAGTCATATATTGGACAGACGATGCGTACCGTCGAGGATCGATGCGTTGAACACCAGAGGCACACACGATTGATGTATCCGAGCAAGTCGGCGGTCGCTGAACATTGTTTGTCGGAGAATCACGCCATGGAGTATGAACACACTAGGATTTTGGTACAGACGTCGAGATACTGGGACTGTGTCGTTAGAGAGGCCATTGAAATTCGCACAGGTGACGACCTCATAAACCGTGACTCTGGCTATAATCTTAGCAAAGCTTGGGAACCAGCGATTGGGTTAATTAAGAGTAAACCTAGCAAACGTAACGAAGTGACGACCACGGCGGACAGAGCCCTCACACCGACGTCTTCTCAGACGCCGGCGCAATCGGTTCCACTGCGCGGCGGCGGCGCGGGGCGCGGACCGCGGAGGGGTCGCTCCGCGGGCCGCGGGTATTTAAATGGCCCGCTACCGGGCTAGAACCCAGTTCCCTTCGAGCAGCCGTAGCGTGCGGACCTCCGTGCCGGCGCGTTTCCAGGAGCTCAGTCCGTCAGTTCACCTGATGATGGCGACATGTATGATCGCCGAAATATTGTGCCCGTTGGACACTATAGACCGGCAGTACACCCGTGGATATTTTGATTACTTATGAACTACTTACGAACTAGGACGGCACAAATATCCATGCCCGAGGGGGGATTCTAATCCCCGACCGTAGTGGCCGTGCAGACCGTGACTGGAGCGCCTCAGTCCCCTCGGGCCGGCGGCGGTGGCCGAGGGGACTGCGGCGCGTCAGTCACGGTCTGCACGGCCACTACGGTCGGGGGTTCGAATCCCCCCTCGGGCATGGATATTTGTGCCGTCCTTAGTCTTAGTTAGTTCATAAGTAGTTTGTAAGTTTAGGGACGGATGACCCCGTAGTTAAGTCCCATAAACTATACAAACATTTGAACTTAGTCCCCTCGGCCACCGCGGTCGGCAGGTAAATCTACGATTGTAAAACATTTTCTAGACTTAAGTAACCCTATGGAATATAACAACACCTAGATGAGCTTACAAACCGCGGCGGAATAACCGTGTGCACTGAGGCTCCCTGCTACGGTGCGCGCGGCCGTTCCACGTGGGAGGTTCGAGTCCTCCCTCGGGCATGAGTGTTTGTGTTGTTCTTAGGATAAGTCAGATTAAAAAGTTTGTAAGTTTAGGGACCGATAACCACTGCAGACATTTGAACATGGGCTTATAATTGTTGGGATTGTGTTATTAGGGAAGCAGCTGAAATTAAACCAGTGAATAAACTCATAATTAGAGATCGGCGTTTTTAATAAAAATAACAAATTTCCACCTTTGTGGCGGGATATAAAATATTTATTTAAAAGTGTTCTTAATTTCATTGGGATGATTCAACATCATCAGTGCTGTAAAAACAAATTCTATGAGTCAGACTTTAAAAGAACATTAAAATAACACACAAAGAATATTACAACTGTATAAAGAAACTACATATCAGATTTGAGTCCTGAGGACTCATGTACACGGTATAAAACATTTTAACAGTCAGACACATAAAACATATAAATAAAAAGGCCTCTACGGTGCTTGTTACAAGTTTAAACTGGGCTAGCTGCTCACAGTCATCTATACGGCTTAGCTTGCAGGAAGTTGGCGCCTGGCGACCTCTTTACTTGAGAAGTTTATAACACTGTTGTATTTCAAAAGGAAAAAACATTAAATGTACAGCGAGGAGTACACGACGATACAAGGTAAAACAGAACTTAAAAATACCTGGATTAAACTTTTAAAAAATACCTGAAATAAACATTTCTCAGCGCCCTTAAACTAGTATCTATTAAACCATGTGTTAAAACATAAAAAATGTTTATTTTAACCGTTAAAGTTTTTAGTTTTTGTATATCACATTTAAAAATCGGAATTCATATCGGAAAATAATTTTCGTAGTGAACTATTGGGAGAGAAACCACAATACACGTGATCTGACGTGTTTCTCTTACAATATTCTACTGGCAGACTTCGTGTACATATTACAGTCCCTCCATACAGAAAATTACAATTTATTTAGGTTGGTGTTAACGTATTTTATCTAATAACTAGCTTAAGCCCGCGGCTCCGCTCGCGTGTTGGTTGATTATGATGAGCTATCTTTCAGTAGTGTGCCATTTATTGATTCTTATATTTCCTTATTCGTATGCTTATCCTTATAGAGAATGAGCTGAAGACATTGTAGCAATCATAGACCAAAGATATGGTCTGTGGAATCACGTTTCTCTGTATGTAACCTCCTTACTACAGAGTCGCAAACTTCATCGCTGGCCTTCAGTCCGAATTGTTTTCGAATTTGACGACTTTCAACCACCATATCTTCAACCGCCTTATAGCTATCAGCATGGAACTGCTACGGTGTACAAAGGGAGACTGCGGACAACAATTTCACACAGACCATTCGTTTGCGTTCTGTAGTTTAACTGTACAAATTTTTAGCTCTTTATTTCTTGTGGTTCAGACGTGATAAACGTACACCGAACAGACATTTACATTTGTAGATATAGATTAATGAGTAACAGGGAGACAAAATAAGATTCCCCCCCCCCTTGTTGTCACATAGTGTTTGCGGCTGTCGTGCGAAATAAAACAGGTGGATTGAAATTTGACAACATGCGACATAATATGGTGGCCATCACAAACACGACGAGATTAAACCACACAAATATGACGAATCACAACAAAACCATACACAAGGAAAATAGTGAAACCAACCATTTTTATAGCACTGATTATGTTCACTCATTTGACTTCGACAAAATCAACAGTTTTATTCCGATATTAATGAAATTTTGCACATTCGACATTCAAATCAAGAGGAAAGTCACTCACTGTATGTATACGATTTCGAATGGTGCAGCCGGCAGCGGTGGCCGAGGGGACTGAGGCGCTCCAGTCACGGTCTGCACGGCCATTACGGTCGGTGGTTCGAATCCCCCCTCGGGCTTGGATATTTGTGCCGTCCTTAGGATTAGCTAGTTTATAAGTAGTTTGTAAGTTTAGGGACTGATGACCCCGTAGTTAAGTCCCATAGACTCTACAAACATTTGAACATTCGAATGGTGCATGATGGATGGTACATTATTTACAGTCTTCGATACACTCTGTTGCTTCATTTAGATCTTGATCTTCAAAACAATGGGAGCATTACAGTCTGTATAAGATTTCGTACGTTGCATGGTGGAGGATACCTTATAACACACATATGCACCAATATCAAGTTTTTTTTTCCGATCTAATGAAATTTCACACACTTCACTTTCAAAACAATGGGAAAATTATTGTCTACATAATATTTTACATGGTGAATGACTCTCTGTGCCTTCTACACGTTTTCACTTATCAAAATGAACGTTAACAGATATGTATAAGGATTGGGAAATGGACAGAGAAAGGGGCCAAGATGGGCTGAGAAAGGAGGGGAAGATGGACAGCAGGCCGCGGTGGAGTAGCCGACTGGTCATGCCGGGCGCAGTGGTTCAACGCACCCGGTCAGAGAGCTCTACGCATTTTGTAATAAAAAAGCTGAGCCAACAACTCATCGACAAGACCGACCAAATACGATCAGCGTCCGCAGCGAAGAGAACTACCCATAGAGGAAAAAAGAAAAAAGGAAAAAAATGTGGTCTAAGGCGCCTCGCTACGAAGCGTGCGGTTGCTCGCCGTCGGAGGTTCGAGTCCTCCCTGGGGCATGGATGTGTGTGTTGTTTTTAGGTTAGTTTACCTTAGTTTAAGTAGTTTGTAAGCTACGGACTGATGGCCACGTAGTTTGGTCCGATAGATTTATAAACATTTGATTTTTGTTTTCCGTTTTCTCTGTTTCCTATCGAAACAAGGAACATTTCGGCTACCTTTGATACGAAAAACTTTGACTGCAGTGGTACAAATAATTTGCCAATTTTCGAATCCACTAAGCGCTAGCGTAATTCACTCAAAACTACACAGTAGCCTGTTCTGATCATGACTAACTTGCAACGTACTGAACACACTGCTCAGCTGGTCATTGTCGTAAAATACAACTGCGCCACCTGCCCGCTTGGCTACTATCTGCATTTATGTTCATTAATGCAATTTTCGTGGTGTTTCGGCGATTTTGTCTAGCCCTCGTAGACTGGTGGCTGAAAAATGGTCGCACCGTCATCTTCCATTACAGTTTCTCTGAATTTACTCAACAAGATATCGCCAGAACTTTGTCGTCTGTCTTTGAAAGGATTCCCACTTATGGTCCTCAAGGATTTCTGTTACACTTTCGTATGAGGTATACCAACCAGTGTGTGTGTCTGAATTCGTTTCATGTCTGTTGTCAAGCCTACTTTATAACAAGATTGAAACATGCGATAAAATCTTAGAATTGGTTGAACTAGCGTTATACATGCGATTTGCAATGCTACATATTAGATCAGTAGGGATTTTTTATTTGCTATCATATTTCTTGCTTCTGTAGACCTAGGTCAAATATCTTCACCTTTATTACAGAAATAATATCACGTTTTTTAATTGGAAAATAAAATCAATTCGGCAGGCCACTAGAGACTGCGTACTACCTCATTTTACATGTTCAGGTGGCAACAAATATACCATGGCCTTTTGAGAAATTAAGCGAAATCGTAAAAACGTACACCAGGGTCGTCGGGCAGTGTTTTAGCCTGAATCTGTTTCAACTGGTGTCTCATATTCTGATGGAGGCCGTCCTCTGTCTGTAGCCAGGAGCCACTGCCTGAGTTTCACGGTGACATAAGTTGCTCTCTCATCGATCCGAGGTCAGCTTTCTCCAAGCTCCTTGCTGGCACCACAGCTTTTCTGTCGCAACTTACAGGTATTGCATCAGTAAAGTGGATCTTTGCTTGAGAGGTGAACAGTGGCTGTTTATGCACAAAAATGTTCAGCATATTGTCTAGAAATAACTATCGAAAGGTACGCTTCTAAAATCAGTGCGCAGCTAAACAAATATCACGTGTAACCAATCACAATGCTATCACTCTGATGTGTGCTCCTATTGCTAACAACTTCAGACAGACAACTGCCTCTGTAGTCTACATGTGACGTCTGACATTGCTCCAATGCTAGATATCCTTTACATATTGCACTATTCGCGCGAAATCTGAAATGCACACTGTAGTCTATCGCACAAGATTATAAATGTTCAAATGTTTGTTAAGCTTAAGGGACTTAACTGCGGGGTCATCAGTCCCTAAACTTACAAACTACTTATCAACTAGCTTATCCTTAGGACGGCACAAATATCCATGCCCGAGGAGGGGATTCGAACACCCGACCGTAGTGGCCGTGCAGACCGTGACTGGAGCGCCTCAGTCCCCTCGGCCACCGCGGCCGGCACAAGATTATATATTGGAGGAGTCGCTAATTGCAGTTAATGGTATTTCTAAGAGAATACAATTACACATTGCTCAAAACAATTAGGGGATCAGGTGAGATATCATACACAATATACATATAGTAACGTATTTTTTAAGATATTGGTTACAATTGTAATTTGTGTGTGATGCAGTACGAAATTGTGCTGTCTCAACAATTCAGTTGAGGTCTACATTGTGTTTAATTAGAGCGAGGAACAATTGGACTACCAAAATAGTGAAAAAAGTCATTCTTGTTGCCCTCTAATATGTTGTGTGATCACCTCGGACGGCCAATCGATTGAACACGTGCGCCTCATGGACAGTATGTGGTTATCACTCAGTTCTTGAGAGATATTTGGCCATACTTCTATGAGTGCAATATCCAGCTCTGCAACCGTTGTGGGAGGGTCTGATCTGCCAGCAATATGTCTGCCAAGTGCATTCCAGACATGCTCAATCGAGCATTATCGTTATCGTCTACAAAGGGAACCTATCTATTATGGCATCAGCGTAGGGCACAACAAAATGTCGAAGGATCTAGTCTCTATACCTCTGAGCAGTCAAAGCGCCATTTTGAACAACTTAGACGTCTGTACGTCCGCCAATACTGACTCCTGCCCACATCATTCGTCCACCACCATGGTATGGTAATGTTTCCTGCATATAAGCAAGATTGTTCCAAGTTCCACGTTCTCTCCAGAGGTGGGAACGACAATTGTCCGGCTGAACACAAAATCTTGACTCTTCCTGATGTTCCTCCGGCCAGTTTCTGCGGGCTAAACGGTGTCGTGGTTATTATGGGACACTCGCCATAAGCCTTCGCGCGTAGAGGCTACATTCTCGAAGGCGATTGAGGTCTGTTGTTATTGATATTGCGCGTTCTGTTGCTGCCTGGACGGTGCATTGCAGATGAGTTGCATTCAGCCTCCTGTCTCGACGGGCTGTTAACCAGAGATAACGGTCATCTCTTGCTGATATTACCAGTGGAAGATCCTGGCCTTGCATTCCTTTAACATTTCCTGTTGTCTGAAATCGCGTCCAGGTCCTGGAAATTACACTTTGGGACACTCCAATAGCTGTAGCCCTCTCCCTCTGTGTCTGTCTCGCTTCCAACCTTCATATGGCTCTCCATGCCATAGCTTCGGGTAAGTCACGTTGTTGTTGCATTGTACTGCCTGCTCACTACACTATCTGAACCCAACTGCCTGTGTAATTCGTTTGGTAAACACATGTGAACACCACCCTGTCTGCAGCAACTTTGCGTTATTACAACTTTCTCGGTTGTCGTAATATTGTTGTCTCCACTCCGTTGAACCTACAGAAACATGTCGAACCATTTTAGTTCATTCTGCCGATGAGAATACTTCAGAACCTAGATATCTCAACTGATCCCCTAATTAGTGTGGTCCTTGTAATTCCCACTATCTAAATAACTAATTTATTAGGGTGAGATTTTAAGTATTCTTGTCATGAAACATTATTGTTTCGATAATAGCTGTCTGATGCGAAGCGACGGTTTCTTTTTGCGTTCTGAATTTAATTTAGGGTGATGATAATTGTTGATATCGGAGGATACCGATCATGTGCGTCACCATACCCTCTGTAGCGAATTAAATATTATAATAACTTGGGTATAGAAAGATAAAGGATAGATATTAACTTGGTTTGTAGAAACTCAGCATAGACACATGAAAACTTTTGCCTGGGGCGAGTTTCGAACCAGAGTCTTTCTGAGTTCTAGGCAGTTGCATTAAGCCTCTGCGCCAACCGAGACACACGACCTTAACACTCCTGGAAGGACTATCCAAGTATGTACCCTGTACTCCATGGCTCGCACCAGACCCTAAATCCACGCCAGGAATCCGGTTCTTGTGGTCATCTGCACTGAAATAAGCATCAAACCTTGACAAGGTGGGTAACAAAAACTGCAGCATCTGCTATTTCGTACATGTTTGATCCCTATTTCAGTGCGGATGAGTACGAGGAACGGACTCGTGGCTGGAATACAAGGCCTGCTGCGAGCCATGGAGTACAATGGTCGAAGTAGAAGGACATACCAAAGTTTCGGTAGCACGGGGTTCGTGCTTGGGTAGTCCTCGTAGGACGGGTAACCCCGTGAGCCTTGTGTAGCGCAGAGGCTTAACGGAAGTGCCTAGAAAGTAGGTCCCAGGTTCAAATCCTCCCTGTTGCACAAATTATCAAGTGTTCATTGAAACATCCTCGTCGCCAGCTTTATATGTCCGGGCTGCGGCAGTAGAAGGAGGTGGGCCGTGAGGAGCAATGATGTGGATATGGGTCTGTAACTAACAGAATTTATTAGTTCACCTAATATTTATTACACAGTGAAATGAATATTTAACTTTTGATGTGCTTGGGTTGGTACAACTTCTTCCTAGTTACAAAATAGTTCTGCAACGCAATAGTATAATGTTCTGACTTGTAGTAAGTAACTGTTTTCTCTCGTACACGGTGCTCTTCTGTTGAACTTCCTGGAAGTATCGAACTCGTGGATCTACTTCGTACTGTTTGGAACTGGACCAGCCCCTTTCTTCCTATTGGCCGGCGCGCGGAGCAATCAAAGAGGTACCGTAGAGAGTCTGTATAGGGAGAGAGTGGCCATGCGTGATACCGCTGCTGATTGGCTGAGAGCCCAGGACGCCATGTTTTTACCATAGTTGGCGTGCTTTACACGTGTGTGAATAACCACAACGCGTTTCTGCACTGTAGAGGGTCTTAAACGCTTCTGACGGTGATTTCACTATGTAGTTATTTACAAATTGCATTAGGGTAGCTGCTAATGCTCTTTTGCGCGTCTGCTGTCGGTTCTGTTTAAGTAAATTAAAATCAATAAACTCGCTGTTAGTCGGTCTGTAACGATAATTTTGAACTTGCGGCAATTTTTAAGATTAACTATTGAAGTGATTTACTGAGTGTAACTAATAATGTGTATTACATAACCATTACGTACAGTCAAGAGAAATATCTTTGTTCCGCTGTTAATTGTAAAAACCGCAGTGAACATGGCTACATGATGGTTGTGTTCCCGAGGAATGAACAAAGACGGGAACATTGGGTGGTGAAAGTTAACCGTAAAGGCGACTTATGGAAACCAACGAATTATTCCTGTCAGTGTGAAGTAAATATTTTCTGTTTCCCCCCACCCCCCTCCCCGCCCAGTGCAAGAAAGGTATTCATTAAACTCAGTAATAGTACTTCTGTCTGTACATTTTCCGTATGGTGTAGGGATTGATTACTGAATTCGTCATGTGAAGGTCGCCAGTTCGATTCCGGTAAGTAGTGAACGTTTTTAAACAATATTTACTAGTTTTTGTTAGTTCATGGTTTTGGTTTTTGACATATCCTCTCTCTTTGCTGTGTATTATTGGCTATTCACAATCCTATAATTGTTTACGGAATGTAACATGAAATGGGAGGGGGGCGGACCTATTGAGTCGTTGTAGATATTCAGTTTCCTTATTTGAGTCTGTTTCTGCTCATTCAGTAGAGATAGTATCCGTATGTTTCCGAGTTTCTGTGGTACTGTGTTCCTAAAAGTATGTGCAGAATGACGCTTTTGGTATTTCCCACTACAGGAAAATGTTATAAGATCGACAGAACACACTTAAAACGCATTATATGGGGGCGGAATGCACTAATTTCAGCGATGGATATGCAGACAGAAAATCTACCATAACTGTCTTTGAGATACATAACATAAAATACCTCTCTTTCTTACTAATCAACTCCCAACTGTTACCAGAAGATCGCAAAGTATGCTTCACAAGACTTATTTGCTTTCAAATTTATTAGGCCTATATAAACATATAAATTGCATTTGTTTTAACCACATACTGATTAGCACCGGTATGCTAGATGCGCTTTGGCCTCTTGGATCGAACTAGTGCCTTATTTCAATCGTTAAGTGGCTGCATTTCTGCCTGTATCGGTATGTAAATGCACGTCTCGCTCGCAGTCTGGTAAAAACATGGCGGCCACAGGCCGGTTGGCCACTCTCTGCCTATACAGGCTCTCTAAGGTACCGAGACTGCGGGCGCCCCTGTCGACCTAGGTACCATACAGCGATTTATCGCGTCTTCTCTTGGTGGCGCGGTAGACCGTCGGCGTTGTGGCGAATAGCCACGCCCCAAAATTCATACTGTGTGATTACAGCACGCAGTAACAGCTGAGGCTCGAAAACCCTTCACAGAAAACATAGATTTAGTCTGTCCTAAAGAACAGAAGCTGCAGTCCTTGAAAATGAAATCGCTATAAAAGTTGGGATGTTAGAACTTTTAGCTCATTTGTATGTAATACATGAGACTCAGAGCAAGACCTGAGCTGATTACAGCCTGGTCTATCCCGTTCCCTATGTTGCAATACTGATATGCAATTAATTTTTACACTGAGCAACTAAATCAAGTGCTGACCATATTGAACCACATAATTGTTTCCCGTTGTGACGCAGAAGTTTGAAATTTGGATCAAAAGTGCTTACAGCCTTCGTCTGTAATGGTGGAAAATGGCCGGCCGCGGTGGCTGAGGGGACTAAGGCGCTCCAGTCACGGTCTGCACGGCCACTACGGTCGGGGGCTCGAATCCCCCCTCGGGCATGGATATTTGTGCCGTCCTAGTTCGTAAGTAGTTCATATGTAGTTTGTAAGTTTAGGGACTGATGACCCCATAGTTAAGTCCCATAGACTATACAAACATTTAAACATTTGATTTTTTGGTGGAAAATGTAGTGCCCTGCGACTGCTCGGCGACACTTCCAAGGTGTCGACATTATCGGGAAAGGCCAGATTTCAGAGTTTTAAGTGTAGTTTAAAGTGGGTTAATAAAGTCACATTGGTATAAAATTTCACCACGATTTTGTCCAACATCACCTTGTACGTGTCACACTGTGGGCAGGTCGTAACACATCCTCTTGTCCACATTTCACCCCTTTGTTTGACGCCTCTGCTGCGGAGGTAAGAAAGCGAAATACGGCATTAAAACTACACGTTTTCCTTATTTATGCCTAAGGAAAACATTTCACATACACCGTCTATCACTGATTTCAGATTCGGATTCAGCGGAAGGTGTTTTATGGTCAGTATCAACCGAGCGCGGCAATATAAGGGTTGTTTACTCCCCCCCCCCCCCAAAAAAAAAATAATTTAGCCTTCCTTTTCAAGTTTTAATAGATTCTACTTCGATTAAATCATAACTAATTTTTGTAGCAAATAACTGGTCACTTTTGGGGTAGTTGGCCCCATATTTTCACTCCCCCCTCCAGTATACTTAGGCCGATTTCATCTTTTATCAAAATATACTTCCATAACAAAAATCATTAAAACCGCTTCACTAATCTCTAAGTTATGGTTATTTCACCATTTTAGCTCCCATTTTGGAGGGACTGTTTTGCTCTTTAAATACGTGATAACGCTGTTAAATAAAAATGTCTTCCATGTATTATAACATATCCAAATCGAAGAGTGACACTTCCGTAGGCCTAGCTACTTGTCAGAATCGATAGGAAAAGACACCCCTTCCATTCGAGCATTGATTCTCATATATTTCGCGGTCGAGCACTACGATGAGCAACAGTACGACGTTCTAGACAACTTTTGACATTGCAGACACCCACCACACGAATCAACCTCGTGTGGTTAAACCCAAATGAACGTGATCTGACCCCTTTGGAGTGTGGTTAGACTGCAATTTTTGCTTTAGGACACAGGATGGACCCACTAGGAACTATTCAAAACATTCGCCGAATTTTGAACGTGATTCGAAGTAAACTGTGATTGTTTTTTCAACCCTCCAGCTTTGCGCCCTCTGGTGACATGATCATGGGGAAGTGGAGGGGGGAGGGAGTGGAAGGGTTACGATCTGTAGCGGCTGGTGGCGTGGCTTAAATAACTGGGGGTCATTACTTCGCAATATATGGGGGGGGGGGGTGAGGGGGAATTTACAAAAGTAATTTCTTGTTCCAATATCTATTATAAACTTGAAGATGGGGGAAATATATAGCTTGTAGTCGGAGGCGAACTCTATCCCTCTCACTCCACAACGTCATGTATTTAACCATACGGCCATTCTAAAGAGTTTGTAATTACTTAGTTATAAGAAAAAATACCAAAGATGTTTCTGATAAATCTTCAATGCACCAGAAACAGCTGTGAGGCGCGGAGATTGCCTTCAGGGAGCCTTGGCGCATGCGCAAGGTGAGCTAGCTACATTCTCTTGCGTTCGGGTCTATTCGTGCGTTTCTACCAGATTCTGAGTAGCATATTAAATGGCGCCTTGGCGAACGCAAACGCGCGTTACTAGCGACTTTTGCCCTCGCTCCTCGCTGCCGAAAGAGCGTAAGGCTCACTCAGGATAATGAAAAGAAAATCTGAACCTCAACAGTGGCTGGACACACCATGGCAAGTATCATGCGATACATATACTTTGAAAATGTAGATAAAATGACCTGATACGAGAATGAAACGAAGAACGATACTTTAAATATACACTACTTTTTTTTCTTTTTTGCACTGGTTCACTGATCCAGTGACATACACAGTACGCGCTGCCACGGTTACAAAATTTAGACAGTGAATAGAACGGCAAACCTCGCAATTCACTTACATCCTTGGTGCCTCCCGCATATTTTGTTGGGCTCTTTCTGTTATCAAACAGCCAGTCATTGACTTCCGGAATGATAGGCAACCATTTCCGCACTACTGAGTTGGGTGCCACTGCATTCTTGAACTACCGCCTTCTGGCCACAATGCGAAATCCAGTCTTTATCGAAAGGGATGTCTGTATCGCCGGTACGTAGGATTCAATGACTGGCTGCCTGAGAACAGGAGCATTTTTAAAGTGCGCAACAATGATGCTCAAGTGGCAACGATGGGTCGCCCAACCGGCAGATGTCAACGCCGCACTGCCCCGTGATCAGGCCACGGAAGGGCGAGAAGCAGGAGGGCTGTAAAAGCACCAATACCATTTCTTGCTTCGGAAAAAAGTTTCTAATTAAGCCGAAGAGTTCTGACCCGTTCCTAGTGGTTCCACCCTGTTTATAAGAGCAAAAATGGAGGTCGCACCGCCGGCCGCGGTGGCCGAGGGGACTGCGGCGCGTCAGTCACAGTCTGCACGGCCGCTACGGTCGGGGGTTCGAATCCCCCCTCGGGCATGGATATTTGTGACGTCTTTAGTATAAGGTAGTTCATAAGTAGTTTGTAAGTTTAGGGACTGATGACCCTGCAGTTAAGTCCCTTAGGCTTAACAAACATTTGAACATTTGAGGTCGCAGAACACTCTAGTGGGGCCAGAAAGTTCGATGCGGTTGCTGCCCCACGATGTACCTAGAGAAGTTTGATTCGACCGGTGGTTGTCTGAAGTGTCAAAGGTTGTGAAGAAACTGTTGTAAATCACACTTCTCGATCGGAATATGTATGTGGCAATCTACGCCCTATGGGGGAGTGTGATTTCATTTACGTCCTTAATGCTACCACCCTCTACGATCTTTTCGTGTTCGATTCTGAGCGGCGATGTGTATGACATGTTTTCCTTGATCGACCTAAGGAAAACGAGTGGTTGCTGCGTGGTCTGACGTGTATCTACCTCTCTGACATTACCTTCCCCTGGTGTACTAGTTATTGAGAAATCGGTAACGTATGTACTTGTATATGCTGCGGTGGAGTAGTCGAGCGGTCTAAAGCGCCTCGCTGCGGAGTGCGCGGTTGCTCGCCGTGGAGGTTCGAGTCCTCCCTTGGACATGGGTGTGTGTGTTTGTCCTTAGGTTAGTTTACCTAGGTTTAAGTAGTTTGTAGGCTACGGACTGATGACCACGCAGTTTGGTCCGATAGATTTACAAACATTTGAACATTTGATTTGTACTTGTATATGGTTATTGTAATGTTAATGACAAGTAATTATTTAGTAATTGGACTGTAGTGTCAGCGCTATAAAGATTTCACTTAGCTCTTATTTACTGAAGTCAGGGAGATCACCATTCAGATTGTCGTATCTTGTGCACCTTTAAACATTGGAACTGTTTGTTGATCTTGTTTAAATTATAAGTCAAGGCCATAGAAATTTGTTAAATCTGGAATGAAACATTCACTCTGCGGGGTAGTGTGCATTGATATGAAACTTCCTGGCAGACTAAAATTGTGTGCTGGAACCGGGATTCGAACCCGGGACCTTTGCCTTCCGCGGACAAACGCTCTAGCGACTTTTTATGTTTTTATTTTTTTTATTATTATTATTTTCTATGGGTAGTTCTGTTCCTTACGGTCGCTGAACGTGAGTTTGTGGCGTCTTTAGTATAAGGTAGTTCATAAGTAGTTTGTAAGTTTATCTTAAGCTTTACCAACATTTGAACCATGGCACCCGGCATTTTTAATGATGGTGCAAGGATCGGGCGGGAATATCAGCCGTGGCCATCTTTAGCTAACTGTTACGGCATTTACCTGGAGAGACCAAGGAAACCACGGAAAACTCAGTGAAGACTGCCGGACCAGGATGTGAACCAGCGTCCTTCCGCTCACCCACCAGGCTCGGTACCGATTGAGCTATCCCGGTACACTTCACGGTCCGTCCTCACAACTTTACTTCTGCCAGTACCTCGCCTCCTACTTTGCAAACTTCACAGAAGTTCTCTTGCGCACCTTGCAGGAATAGCACCCCTGGAAGAAAGGATATGGTGGAGACATGGCTTAGCCACAGCCTAAGGGATGTTTCGAGAATGAAACTTTCACTCTTCAGCGGAGTGTGCGCTGATATGAAACTTCCTGGCAGATTAAAATTTTGTACCGGAACCCAGGTTCGAATCCCGGCTCATCGGTAGAGCATTTGCCCGCTAAAGGCAAAGGTCCCAGGTTCGAATCCCGGTTACGGCACACAATTTTAATCTGCCAGGAATTTTTATTTTGTTAAATCTATTTATTCTGCGCCTTTCTTTCACTAATTACACTTGTCACAAACAATACAGTTATACATGATGTCGATGTTTAATTTACACGTGTCTGACACATTCTCAAAAAAAAAAAAAAAAAAAAAAAAAAAAAAAAAAAAAATTCAAATATTTCTAAATCTATCGGACCAAACTTCGTGGTCATCAGTCGTAGCTTACAAACTACTTAAACTAAGGTAAACTAACCTAAGGACAGCACACACACCCATGCCCCAGGGAGGACTCGAACCTCCGACGGCGAGCAACCGCGAGCTCCGCAGCGAGGCGCTTTAGAGCGCTTGGCTACTCCACCGCGGCTCACATTCTCCTTTCAAAGTCACTGATATTGGGAAATCTCACAAGATCATTTGGGCGATTATATTTTGAGTTTTTCTTACATGAAATTATAACAAAAACAATTTCAAAACACAGTAAAATATACACTTAAGAGCCAAAGAAACTGGTACAGGCATGGGTATGCTAACAAAGATATGTAAGCATTCAGAGGACGGCGATGCGGTAGGCAACACGTGTAGAAGACAATCGGAGTCAGGAGCAGGCGTTAGATTGGTTACTGCTGCTATAATGGCAGGTTGTCACTATTTGAGTTTGAACGTGCTCTTATACTCAAATGTTCAAATGTTTGTCAAGCTTAAGGGACTTAACTGCGGAGTCATCAGTCCCTAAACTTACAAAATACTTATGAACTACCTTATATTAAAGACGCCACATACAGCCATCCCCGAGGGGGATTCGAACCCCCGACGGGGAACGGTCTCGCGCATCGTAGCATAGCGCCTCAATGCGCCTGGCCGCTCCGCCGCGGCGTCTTACAGTCCCCGCACGTGAGATGGGACACGGCGTCTCAGAGGTGGCGATGATGTGAGGATTTTCCCGTACGACAATTTCACGAGTGCACCGTGAATATCCAGAAGCCGGTAAAACGTCAAATCTCCGACACCACCGAGGCCGGAAAAAAAGATCCTGAAAGACTGAAGAAAATTGTTCAACGTGATAGAAGTGCAACAGTTCCGCAGATTGCAGAGGATTTCAATTCAGGACCATCAACAAATTTCGGCGGGCGCCCATTCAACGAAACATCATCGATACAGGCTTTCGGAGACCAAGGCACACTCTTGATCCCTTGATGACTGTACGACACAAAGCTTTACTCCTTTTCTGGGTCCGTCAACGCTGATATTGGACTGTTGATGACTGGAAACATGTTGCCTGAAATGACGAGTCTCGTTTGCAATTTTATCGAGTGGATGGACAACCTGTGTGTCAGTAGGGGACTCTTCAAACTGGTGGAGACGTAATGGTGTAGGGCGTGTGCTTTTGGAGTGATGATGAACCGCTGATAGGCTACGTCTAGATACGACTCTGACAGATGACACGTACGTAAGCGTAATGGATTATCAGCTTAGATTAGATTAGATTAATACTTGTTCCGTAATGATATGGAAGGTGTCAGTTTAGTAAATCGTGTCTCTACATGTCAAAAGTTTAAAAATGTTTTAATTTTCATTTTTTTATGTCCATTGTCTATTGTGCATTCCTACGGACTTGGGGAATTACAGCAGGAGAATGCGACACCCCTCATATCCAGAATTGCTACGGAGTAGCTCCAGGGACACTCTTCAGACACCTCCGCTGGTCACCAAACTCCCCAATCACGAACACTGTTGAGCATATCTGGGATGCCTTGCGACATGCTGTTATCTCCAACCCCCTCTTACTCTTACGTATTTACGGACAGCCCTGCAGGCTGCATGGTGTCAGTTCCCTCCAGCACTACTTCAAACATTAGTCGAGTCCATGCCACGTAGTGTTGCAACACTTATGCTTGCTCACGTGGACCGTAGACGTCATTAGGCAGGTGTAACAGTTCTTTGGCTCTAGTGTATTTATACAAATTCTGTAAGAGGTTTTCGTGGGTTAATATTCGAATTCTGAAGTAACGTTTGTATTGGTGTAGTATATTTCAAGCGTTGAGTATTTTCTTCAATTAATTATTTTCATTAATAAATTACATAAAAGTCAAGTATTGCAATATATCTAAGAATTGCGTTTTCATAGTATAATTGTTAAGTTTGGTTGGATAAATCTATTTTATGTTTTTATAACATTGCGTTTGAGCGTTTGTTTCTATGAATTACATAAAATACGATAATTTGTGATAATGAGATGGTATATTATATAGTTATAAATTTTATTGGTTGACTTCTGTTGTAATTTGGTAATTTCAAATCAGGATAGTTATAACGAAAAGTACGATACCCACTCGGAAACAGTGTTAGGCTAGAAAGGCTTACTGAAATACCGATACCATATGCAAAATGTTACAGAGTCGTTGTTGAGATTTCCATCGTAGAGACGTCGAAAGAAGAGGTAAAATGAGGGTAAGATGTGGTACGCACACTGTGGCGTGGTGAAATTTGATCCCAATGTGACGTCATGAACCCACCTTACATTTCACACGATACTCTAATCTGTGGTCTTACTGTATGAACCGTCTTCGAACCCAAGGATAGGGTCACAGGACTCCACGCTTTGCATCACTATAAAGGAATGTCGTAGGCACCTTAGAGCCATATTTCAAAATTCTGCGTCACAATACGAGAAAATTACGGGATTTAAAACAGTGTATCTTTAATTTAACCTCAAGGTGAAACAATTACTTTGTTTAAAAAGATGATCATTTAATTTGGTTGTACAGTGTATTTTACGGAATTTGTCAGGTTTCAAAATTTCGAATGCGCTTTTTTCTTTGGGTTACTCCTTAGGGTCACAGGTTTCTTATATGAAATTCGCATGTGACTTAATTTGACATTGGGACGAAGACTAGTGTTATGTTCTGACTGTCGGCAGGGAGTCCACTGTGCCACAGAATTCCGAGCTCTTAGAGCAGTAAGTAAGTGTACGTTTTGAAAGAAATGAGGTAGCGGCAGGTAGCTACGAGTGGCTGACACTTCCTCTCCGTTATTCCGTCACCTCTCGCGTCAGATCCAGTATAGGCGATTACTTCTGCTCTCAGCCTCGCGCCGTGGCGTAGGCGTGAGGTTTGTAAGTCACGACAGTGACTTACTACTGAAGTAACGTGACCTATGGGATTCTTTTATAATTACTGGTGACTCACGTGTAGTCTTGTTTCCTGGAGTGAGTTCCAGTTTGCTGTATACAAACGTTGATTACACACATTTCTAAGGATGCCTTTCACTTTCGGTGTAACTCTCTAATATCATGAATATCCTAGTCCTTCTATCATAATATATAGAACAAAGAACTACGTTATGCCGACCAACAAAGATTGCCTTTGGAAGTCCTTACGAGTTGGAAAAATAATCCCATAATGTTTGAATACAGCATTCGGAGTAAGCTTCTTGATACAGTCCCGTCGTTCAAATGTCTAGGCGTAACATTGCAGAGCGATATGAAATGTAACAAACATGTAAGGACAGTTGTGAGTAAGGCAGACAGTCGGTTTATTGGGAGAATTTTGGGAGGATGTACTTTATCTGTAAATGAGACCGCGTATAAAACGCTTGTACGACCACGTCTTGAGTATTGCTCAAGTCTTCGGAACCCGCAGCAGATTTGTTTAAAGGAAGACATGGAATCAGTACAGAGGCGAGCAGCTAGGTTCGTTGCTGGTAGGTTCGACCAATGCGCGACTGTCACGGAAATGCTCCGGCAACTCAATTGGGGATCGCTGGAGGAAAGACGAACTATTCGAGAAATTCTGTTGAGGAAATTTAGAGGGCCGGAATTTGAAGTTGACTACAGAACGATCTTACTGCCACCTAGTTACATTTCACGTAAAGATCACAAAGACAATATTAAAGAAATTAAGGCTCGTACAGAGGCATATAGACAGTTTTTTCCCTCGTTCTCTTTGGGAGTGGAATAGGAGAGGAAAGGCCGGTAGTGGTTCAGTGTACCCTCCACCACGCACCTTACGGTGGACTGCGGAGTATGTATGTAGATGTAGCAAGTTTATCATTTCTGGCTGAAAAATTACTGGTCATAGTTAGCTGGACTGAGAATTAACAGATGGAACTCCAATATCCTATATCTGCATATACTTACATGTAGGAGACATGGTATATAAATACACCAATAATCGGAACAATTATAGGATATGTTGTACATTGAGGACAAATATCATATTAAGGGGCAACAGTTAATACAAATTTATTGTTAGCTATACCTCATGTTGGAACATGAATTGTACAATGAGAATGAGGAGGATGTGCAGTTGACAAGCAACACTTAATCGACTTTATAATTCCTTTTTGTGTTACCATTTATTGTTGTTGCTATTGTTATAATGCATTTATTTTTTACATCAAAATCAAATAATCCAGTTTGCTTAAATAGGCTTAAACAGACACATTGATAAAATCCCTTTCGATATATACTTTACATACATAGACATAATTACATTTTTTATTATAACAATAATGTTAACCATTATAATAATAATTGTGCCTAATTAATCATTATATATTAGAAGAAATGGATAACTTTGTACCAGCTACTCCTTTAGTAACACGAGGTCATATTCAGCCTGAATGATTTTATGATCAATTCCTAATAAGTTATAATTTCAATAATTATAGCAATAAACAGTAAAACCAAATTTCGAGGAATTCAATTTTATCCAGTTAATCAAATTATATTTTGCATTATAGTTAGTGTAGTTTCCTTATTAACATGAATTAGTAAACGACCAGTAGAAGATCTATATATTATAATAGGAGAAATTTTAACAATCATTTATTTTTATACTTCTTAACTAATGTACATATGCAAAGTATATGTGATATACTTATTACAAAATAAGTTAATTAGATTGAGAAAAGCAAATGTTTTGAAAACATATAATCAGAAGTATAATTCTTCTGTTAACTTTAAGGTTCTAAAAAATGTTTAACTAAATAATCGAAAAAATAACCCTTAAACCAAAGGAAAATAAAAAATTTAAAGACAAAGGCAATAAACTCTTTCAAGCCAAAAACATACGTTTATCATAAAGAAAACGAGGTCAATAATATGGACACTAATAAATAAATAAGAAGTAAAAGTAAGCGTCACAAAAAGTAATAAGGAATAAAAAACTAATGTGAACAACAGGCTTATAAGAGTAATTTTTGTGTATTCAACAAGAAAACTCACAGTTAATCCTCCTGCCCCATACTCATTATTAAAACAAGAAACTAACTCAGACTCACCTTCAGCAAAATGAGATGGAGTCCAGTTAGTTTCCAATAAACAGGAACCAAAAAAGGATAAAGCAAAAGGAAAAGAAAAAATAATAAGGCAACAACCAAGCTGAAAATTTATAAAATCAATTATATTAAAGCTTCCAATTAATATAATTTATGAGAATAAAATTAAAGACAATGTCACTTCATTAAAAATAGTTTGAGCAACAAAACGTAAATAACCTAGAAATGAATAACTTGAATTAGATGATTAACCAGCTATTATTAATGTATAAACTTTTAATCTTGTAGAGCAAAGAAAAAAGAAAAATCTGTAAGAAACAGAACATACATAATTTATATAAGGCAAAACAATTCAAATGAATTAAGAATTATCAAATTGAAAACATGAGAAAAATAATATAATAATAAGTTCATAAGAAAGGAATAGGTTGTTCCCTTGATATTAACTTAATAGCATCACTATATGGTTGAGGAATACCTAAAAGTCAAACTTTATTAAGACACATATCTGAATATAAATAATACTTTCTGCCCCACTGTAATTACACCACAGATAACCAAAAGAAAAAATTTCAATTAAACATAAACAAATCATATAATAACAGTACTATTTGCAGGAAAAAATCTACATAAATGAATTCTGAATTCAACACATTAATCTGGAAAATAGTAAATAATTCATTTTAATCACTTAAAATTATTTTAATGATATGGTCCTTTCGTACTAATATGAATATAATATTCATAGAATACAAACCGATCTGGTTCATGCTGGTCTGAGCTCAGATCATGTAAGAATTTTGAACAGAAATTATTAAGCCACTACACCTATAATTAATCTTTATCCAACATCTAGGCTGCAATCCACTTTCTCAATATGATTTCTCAAAAATGTAATGTAATTAGTCTTTTGATCACTAATTATTGATCAAATAACATAAATTAATGACTTAATAATATAGAGTTTATTTATTCTTCATATAACCTAACCAAATATTAAAATATAATATACAAATGAAATATATAAAAATATAAATTAGTAAATTCTTAGCTTTATAGGGTCTTCTAGTTCTCAAGAATTTTTTAAACCTTTCTACTTAAAAGTTAAATTCTAAAATTTATAAAGGGACAGTTAATTTCTCATGAAACAATTCATTCCAGCCTCCAATTAAGAAACTAATGATTATGCAATTTATAGTCATAGTAGTGTGGCTCTTTAAATATACTCAGTGAGCAGGTCAGACTTCAAACTATTATCAAAAAGGCATGTTTATGAAGAAACTAATCTTGTGTAGTTTCTTATAATAAATTAACAAATAAAAATATCGAGAAATTAAATGTACAACAATATATCACAAATTTTTTTAAATTAAGTTAAACATTTTAATATAAAACCAAAAATCATTACAAAATCTAAATAAAAATGAACTAAGATGTAAACAAAAAATAGCTGGTCTTAAGCTTTTTACTATATTTAAATAATTAACAAATTATAGAATATTCATTTTAGAGCTTATCCCCTAAAAGATAAATAAATCATGTGTTGCCATAACGTTTTTCATACTTGACCTTCAAAACAAAACAAAAACAAAAAAAGGCACTGTCTACATACAGTTTTGTATGATGCATGGCAAAGGATACTTTACAACAGACTTCGACATATGTCTACAGTTTTGTAACAGGATGGGCGATGGATGGCGGTAAGCATGCTTGATGGAACCAGCGGTGCCTGGAAGAAGCAATTTATTTATTTGACAGTAGTGTGTGGTCGTCGTCGTGCTGGAGAGTTTTCCTGGCGTTTCTGGCAGTGGTGGAACATATGAAACGTGCGACCGGCAGTAAGACAGCCAGACACACAAGATGCTGCTGCCCCAATTACTCGGTGACAGCAGAGGACTCTGTCTAGCTGGGCATGTCGACCGACCGCTGCGTGACGTTGCCTCTTGTGGTAATCACGGTAGATGTTGCACGGCCGAAGGCGTCTTCTGCTAAGCATTGGCATTCTCTGGAGTTGGCTGGCCCGTGCAGCCGCGTGGTCTGGGGAGCGCCTGCTGCCGGTGACGGGACGACTACCGCAAGACTGCGGCGTTGGCAGCATAGAGAAGTGCTGGTTACTACACTTCACGACAAACACCGTCGCAGCTGGTACAGTGGGCTTAAATGTGCTCCTTCCCTGTTGAGTTCGTGGTTGCTGCAGACACACCTAGGTCGCCAGAAACCTTCTGGGTGTCGCTGGTGCTGACCATACGGGGCGATGTCCGGTGTGCCCCAGCTGAGTAATGCCGTCCGTCTAGTGGCTGGCGACAATCTCCGGTTTTCAGGGCGACGACCATTTTACTCTGGTTTCCGGTTTGCTGCGACAGGTCGGCCTGAATTCACAGGTTACTGACCATCTAAATCACCATTCCAAATCATGCCACTGTCTAGCGTTCTGTTTCACATGAGGGCGGGAATTTCACTACTTTACCGTTGCGATACTACTTTACCATATCACCTCTGTTTTTTCCCAAACAACTACCCAAAATAGTTTCTTACAGCTAAAGTTTCATTCCGATATTGATGAAATTTTGCACAATTAACCTTTAGAACAAAAGAAACATCACTGTCCACATAACATTTTACGAGTATACAGGGCTTACTGGTACCTTACTCTATAGACTTCGACACTGGTTGACCGATCACCACGAAATTTGGCAGATATTTGTAATTTTTCATGTTCATGGGACAGAGGAGATAAACAGACAGAGAGGGGACAGGAGGAGATTGGCAGAGAACTGGGAAAGGTAATGACAGAGACGGAAGGATGGATGGAAGGATAGAGGGTATATAACTGCTGGAATTGCACAGATCTGTCCGAATTCACAAGGGACATGCATGGATGCAGGCGATCATCCAGGAGCCGTACGTATGTGTTAGCTGTCAAAAGTCATATCTAGATATATAAGGGGTCCCATATCACTCCAACTGCACCTCCACGCCCACACCATTACAGATCCTCCACCAGCTTGAACAGTCCCCTACTGACATGCAGGGTCCATGGATTGATGAGATTGTCTCCATATCCATACACGTTCATCCACTCCATACAATTGGAAAGGTGACTCGTCAAGACCAGGCAACATATTCCCACTCACCAACAGTCGAACACCTCATCGGTACCTCAGAGATGCTCTCCCATCTCTTGTGCACCGACTAAAGCACCTCGTTTAAATTCACTTAAATAGTGATAACCTGCCATTGTAGCTGCAGTAATCGATCTAACGCCTGCGCAAGATGCCTTTTGTCTGATATAGTCGTTGCCGACCGCAGTGCCGTCCTCTGAGGGTTTACATATTTCTGTGTTTGAATACGGTTGCCTATACCAGTTACTTCAGAATATATGACCCATCATCTAAGATCTTGTTATTAGTTTGTCTTCAAGAATCGACCAGAAGCTGTCCAGCATATGTTAAAAGAGAAATGTTTTGCAGCGTAAGACACATCACAGTCTGGATAGTTGGTAAAGGGAAGTTTTAAATGTTTGTATAGCTTAAGGGACTTAACTACGGGGTCATCAGTCCCTAAACTTACAAAATACTTATGAACTAGCGAATCCTAAGGACGGCACAGATATCCATGCTCGAGGGGGGATTCGAACCCCCGACCGTAGTGGCCGTGCAGACCGTGACTGGAGCGCCTTAGTCCCTTAGTCCCTTAGTCCCACCGCGGCCGGCGGAAAGTTTTACATTGTTCGCGCGCCCGCTTTTCTGAAATTTCGTGGAAACAGATTCCTTCTCCTTCTTGATTCTTGGTCAAATCATACAAATTTTCAATCATCATCAGCTGCATTTCCAACTCACGATGACAAATATAACAAGGTTCCATCTGGTAAGACACGTTTACTTTAACCAGTAAACAAAGGATTTTTTCGCCAGCAGAATGCGCTTTAAAGAATATCAGTACAAATATTATTATGGACATGTTACTGCAATTTCTACCAATGTTAAAATAGTCTCTTGTTGCAATCACAAGCATACGTTTCTTTGCATTCTTGGCTTTCACAATCGAATTAAATGAGCAGAGCACTCTTTGAAATATTCCTAAATTAGACAGGAATTATTTCTACCTATGACCCAGTTTACTGTAAAACGGCAAAGTCTGTCTTCTTCTCGCAGGGCTCCTACTTGTCGGAATTAATTTATATTCATGGAGTGTTTGGAGCGTTGTTCCCGGTACCAGTTGCAGATCATTCGCCCCACTTTTCACTCGCACATACTCATCCGTGCTGTGATATCTTACAGTTGTGAAGACTCTGTCGTCCCCCTCAGCTTGTGTCGCTGGGATTTAAAACTAATCCTGATTGTAGCGTTGTACCAACAGGCTAAAGAGCTAAAATTATGCAATCAAGCTGGACATTTCATAGTACTGTGTTTTTACTTCACTGGAAAGAATGTTAAAGACAAAATGTAATTTGCATTTCTCTACGAATATTTAGTTATCTTTCGGTCATATTCAATTGAGAATCAGTGCTTGTGTCGCTGTGACGAGACAGCAGGTCGCAGCCACCGCCACATTGTCCCTAGGCGGTGTGGGCGAAGCGCAGCGAGAGAATTCTGGCTGTACAACAGACAACATGAACCGTGCAAACTATGAGAAAAATGTCATATAAAATTTTCAGATTACTTTAACACGCTGTCAGGTAATATGTTGAGTACAGACGCTTTTTTAAACGTTGACTTACAGTGAGAAAAAAACCAACAATTGTTATGACATAACAAGTCTCCGCCTTCCCGTGTGATTCTAGTCTGGTAGTTGCGCTGACGCACCACCTTACCCGTTTGCCTTTCACTAGCGCGTCTTCCCGCCGTGACTACAAGCTGTCGTGCAGCCTCACTTCAGTAAACACATACACCTTGAAGCACGTGATTACGTCAGGCGCGTATTCACACACAGTCAGCTCACCCACGGCGAATCACCAAACCTAGGAAGTCGTCGCTTCCTCAGGGTAACAAACATAATTTTCTAGTGACAGAAGGTCGTTAGAAACCTTTCTTGTCTGTCCCTGCGTCCTAAAGGTAAGCCTTTGTTAGGTAATGTACTTTACCTAACCGTTTCATAATACAATAAAAAAAACATTTCTGGCTAAAATAACTGGAAAATAATGCATTATTCGCAATAAACGCGTAAAATGTGCAACGCTCGTGACTATTCCTGCCAGTATAAGCAATTGTTGGTGGTTAATCTAGCGATATTAGTACAAAAACGTTGTGTTTTTTGAGTAGGTCTTACTGTCCTCGGGAGTTCTTCAAAATAACGCAGAAAGTCCATAGATGCAAGTGATCCGCACGGGAATGGCCACGCACGAATGGCAGCGCCGTTTGAGGCACCATTTCACGGTTGCGCAGCCGCTCCCGTCAAAGGTTCTTGTCCTTCCTCGGGCATGTGTGTGAGTGAGTGTGTGTGTGTTATCCTTGGCGTAAGTGAGTTTTAGTAGTTTGTAAATCTAGGAACCAGTGACCTCATCCGTTTGGTCCCTTACGTTAACAATAGTTTGAAAGAAAATGTTCAAATGTTTGTAAAGCTTATGGGACTTAAGTGCGGGGTCATCAATCCCTAAACTTACAAACTACTTATGAACTAGCTTATACTAAATATGTCACAAACATCCATGCCCGAGGAGAGATTGGAACCCCCGACGGGGAACGGCCTCGCGCATCGTAGCATAGCGCCTCAATGCGCTCGGCCGCTCCGCCGCGGCAGTTTGAGAGACACGTGGCACTTGTGGAAAAGCATTGTTTGTAAATCTGTTGGACTTCACTACTTTGGTTATCTTAAACAAATCTAAGTACAAACACACACACATCAATGCCCGAGTGAGGACCCGAATCTACGGCGGTGAGCAACCGCGCGATCCGCAGAGAGGCGCCTTAAAAGCGCTCGGCCACTCCACCGCGGCACAAGCATTGTCCTGTTGAAAAAGAGGTGCAATGGTGCTGTCGCATGTGAGGTAACATTGTATCGTCAGAGCTCCCTCAGCCACTACCCGTCATGATAAGAAAAATCCGATGGCTGCCTACACTATGCCGCCAGGATTAGCCGTGGTTCTTAAAAACAATGTAAGAATGTTACAGCTTCCCAGGTAGCCGTCATACTTATTAACGATGTTCATCCGGTGTCGTCTATAACACCAAATAATCCCTGAGCACAGTGTGACACTATTCTCAAGCAATCCATGCTTTCCGATCATGGCACCAATCCAAACGCAGCCGTTGGTGTTGTGGAGTTAGCAACAGCCTACGCAGAGACGGTAATTCCTTGGTCTGGCTATTTGCCTCAGATTAATGTTGCGTGATTGCACAGATTATTGCGGGGAGCCCATTACTAGTCTTTGGATAGCCTGCAGGGATGTAAAGATTTTACGACGTCCTCGGTACACAATGCGGCGAGCATCCTTTGCGGTGTTCAGAAAAGGCCAATGGATACCTCAACGACGAATGTGCTTGCCTTTATGTTCCCATGCGGTGCAACATCGGGCCTCTGTCACATCCAAATTCCCGATAAATAGGGACATTTGGACTACCTAGCGAAAATGCGGGACACAGTCAGGTCCCTCTAAGTTCTGTTAGGTGTGATAATGCTGTCTCATGTGAGTATGCGACAGTTCGCTGTCCTCGGTGATCATTCAACATTTTACGCTTCCCTTAATGCTACCAGGCCTGAAAACAACGCTAAACACAAACAACACGAAAGTACTCTGGTGGTCGTTCTATCACAGAGGATTGCATGTCTAATCATTTACATACCACTGTTGATGTGTACGTACGTGTACGAAGTTGAATTATCGTGAAGTCACGTCTTATGGGTGCGCCGCGGCGGTGCGGCCGAGCGCATTGAGGCGCTATGCTGCACTGCGCGAGGCCGTTCCCCGTCGGGGGTTCGAATACCCCCTCAGGCATGGATGTTTGTGCTGTCTTTAGTATATGGTAGTTCATAAGTAGTTTGTAAGTTTAGCCGCGCGGGAGTAGCCGAGCAGTGGCCGAGGGGACTGAGGCGCTGCAGTCACGGTCTGCACGGCCACTACGATTGGGGGTTCGAATCCCCCATCGGGCATGGATATTTGTGCCGTACTTTGTATTGGCTACTTCATAAGTAGTTTGTAAGTTTAGGGACTGATGACCACGTAGTTAAGTCCCATAAGCTATTCAAACATTTGAACATCAGTAGCTGAGCAGTCTGGAGCGCCACGTTACGGATCGCGCGGACTTCCGCGTCGGAGGGTCGAACCCTCCATCAGCACGGGTTTAGGAAACATCGTTCATGTGAAACTTAGCTTGCCCTTTTCTTACATGACATCTTGCGCGCCATGGATGAAGGGCAACAGGCGGATTGTGTTTTTCTCGACGTCAAAAAGGCGTTCGACGCGGTGCCACACTGCAGACTGCTAACGATGATACGAGCTTATGGAATAGATTCACAGATTTGTGACTGGCTGGAAGACTTCCTAAGTAATAGAACGCAGTACGTTGTTCTCGACGGCGAGTGTTCATCAGAGACGAGAGTATCGTCAGGCGTGCTCCAGGGGAGTGTGATAGGACCGCTAGTATTTTCTATCTATATAAATAATCTGATGGACAGACTAACTTGTAATTTGCGGCTGTTGGCTGATGATGCTGTGGTGTATGGGAGGGTGTCGTCTTCAACTGACTGTAATAGCATACAGGATGACGTAGACAAAATTTCTAGCTGGGTCGAAGAATGGCAGCTAGCTCTCAATGTAGAAAAATGTAAGGTGATGCGCATGAGTAGGAAAAACAATCCCATAATGTTCGAATACAGCATTAGTAGTGAGCTTCTTGTGGCTGTCGCGTCGTTCAAATATCTAGGCGTAACATTGCAGAGCGATATGAAATGGAACGAATATTTAAGGACAGTTGTAAGGCGGACAGCCGACTTCGGTTTATTGGGATAATTTTGGGAAGATGTACTTCATTTGTGAAGGAGCCCGCTTATAAAACGCTTGTACGACCACGTCTTGAGTATTGCTCAAATTTTTGGGACCCGCAGCGCCGATCAGTTTAAAGGAAGACATAGAAGCAGTTCAGAGGCGAGCAGCTAGGTTTGTTACTGGTAGGTTCGACCAATGCGCGAGTGTCGCGGAATTACTCCGCCAACTCAATTGGGGATCGCTGGAAGAAAGACGACATTCTTTTCGTGAATTTCTGTTGAGGAAATTTAGAGGGCCAGAATTTGAAGCTGAGTGTAGTACGATCTTGCTGCCGCCTACTTATATTTCGCATAGTGATCACAAAGATAAGAGAAATTAGGGCTCGTACGGAAGCATATCGGCATTCTTTTTTTCCTCGTTCTATTTGGGATTGGAATAGGAAACGAAATGCCTAGTAGTGGTACAGTGTACCCTCCGCCACGCACCTTACGGTGGATTGCAGAGTATGTATGTAGATGTAGATGTAGATGGATGTGTGTCCCATAAGTCCCATAAGCTTCACAAACATTTAAACATTTCTTATGGGTGCTTCAATTTTTTCCTGCAGTTTTATTGAAATTGACCTCAAACAGCTTGTTACCATGTACGATGTCTGTTCAAAAAATTCCGGATCATTCGTAATTTTGCGCCAATGGAGTGTTGGGTCGAAAAGTGGTTGGCATCCCTGCACACGCCCATGGTGAATCTGTTATGGCCGGATGTTTCACTGTTGTATGTCTTTAATCATTGTTCATTGCTGTATTGAATATAACATTGTATTGCACAGTTCGAAAATTTAGAGATGGCAGAGTTAGATGAATAATGCGTCTACACGAAACTCAAGGAAACGTTTGCAGAGATGCACCAAATAATGCAAGAAACCTACGGTTAGGAGTGCTCGGTGATGACTACTCGGTGTTACGAATGGTTTACGTGCTTTAAAAATGGCCGGATGAAAGTTGTCCCTTGTTCGGGAGGCCTTTCGAAGTCTACTGACAACGACCACTTGAAGACTGACTGCCCAAGAGACTGCAGAAAAAATGTAACTTTTTAGTTGGATCATGCCATGAAATCCTGACAGAACATCTTGGAAATCATTGATTTGTGACCACTTTCGTACAACGGCTCATGAGTGAAGGTCAGAGAGACCACTACCTCGCGATGGGTGAAGAGTTTATGGATCGCGCAAATAAGGAGATATTCCTCAAGAGAAGCATAAATGGTGATGAGACGAAAGTCTGCGATTTAAAAAATAAAACATAAAATTAAAAATCTTCAATTCAGGTCAAATGTCAAAGACGTGCTGATAGTTTTCTTTGAGCTTGAAGGATTAGTCCATCATGAATGTATTAGACAGGGACAAACTGTTAATCAATGGCACTATCGGGATTTATTCCGACGCCTGTGAGAGAATGTGACAAGGAAGCGACCTGAAATGTGGCGAGACACTTCATGGCTCTTGCATGATGATGACGCATATCTTTATGGTGCGTAACTAACTATTGGACAAAAAACGAAATTACTTTGCTGACTCAACTGCCACACTCTCCAGACGTGGGCTTTACGGACATAGTTTTTATTTCCAAAGTTGAAATCCTGTTGAAAGGACGATGATTTGCAACAATAGACGAGATAAAAGAAAATCCACAGACAACGCTTCGCGCAGTCCAACAAGAGACTACTTCCGGAAGTGGAAACGGCGTTGTGAGTAGTGTATGAATTATAGAGGACACTATATCGAAGCAGACCATGCAAAACAAGTAAAAGATAAGCGAAATTCTATGGATAAAGTTCCGGAATTTTTTGAAAAGACCTCGTACATGCTAACCTTCCTCGCAGTTCTGCAAATGTTGTGGATTTCCAATGTTCTCTGCGGCCCAGTACCTCCACAATCCTTGTAACTAATACATCTAGAATGCATAACAATTGGTTATTTTCTGCACCCATCATGAACTTAATGCGGTTATGCGTTTACGAGCCACATGTGTCAGCTGTCGTCTATCATATCTCATACGTGCTCGATTTGGGCCAGGGAAGTTGCTGCACATCTTACAGAGCACGTTGAGTTTCACGCTCAGTGTCCAGGCGAGCATTATCTTGTTGGAGCAACACATCTGTCGCAAGAATGGCAAAACAACGCCGGCCGCGGTGGCCGAGGTGACTGAGGCGCTCCAGTCACGGTCAGCACGGCCACTGCGGTCGGGGGTTCGAATCCCCCCTCGGGCATGGATATTTGTGCCGTCCTAGTTCGTAAGTAGTTCATAAGTAGTTTGTAAGTTTAGGGACTGATGACCCCGTAGTTAAGTCCCATAAGCTTAACAAACAACAACAACAACACCAAAACAACGCAACGGGTCTTACAAGATTCAGCACGTTCCGAGCGCTGGTTAGCGCTCCCTCGACAAACCCGAAAGGTGAAGGAGAATTACAGTTTGACACACCCTTGACCATAAGGCCTAGGGTAGGGCCAGTGTATCTTGGACGAATGCACTCCACTATCCCCCAGGGGGTTCACGGTTCTTTCGTGAGTACGTGCGTGGCGAACACGGGGCCCCGAGCTAATGCAGTCTTCCTTCCTTCCTTTTTTACTTCCCGGATTGCATTTTCTTTCCCCCCTCCCCTCCTCTCCTATTCTCACTCCTTCCCCTCGCCATCGGGGGACTGATAACCTCAGTAGTTTAGCCCCCTATCCCAAACAAAAAACCCAACCAACCCAGCACTCTACTAGACAACGCTCGTCAGGTCTACGTCGTATGTGAGAACGACCATCACTTGCGTGCAGCCAGAATCTGCTTTCACCGCTGACGACCACAGCCGGCCAGTCCAGCTTTCAAGAAATCCTCTGGTGGCATTAGTCAAGCCGTTCACCTTAATTCTGTGGTGTGGGTGGAAGACGGACTACGGTGTGATGCCCGTAGTTAAAATATACGAGGGTTGGAACTTACATAGTGGCAACACTGTTGTGGAGACACTATGCAATTGAATCTACTATTGTCGCGTAGTTGACATACCTACCTTTTCTCCGAGCAAATAGACTCGCTCTTCCCACTTCACCGGCGTGCGCACAATCGAGGGATACACAGTCACTTGTGAGCCAGCGGTCTAACGTAACGGTGTCACTAGGTTTTCGAAAGAGGAACAACGGAGTTGGATCGAGACGCGGTGGGTAGCTGAGCGGTCTAAGGCGCCTCTCTGCGGAGTGCGCAGTTGCTCGCCGTCGGAGGTTCGAGTCCTCCCTGGGGCATGGGTGTGTGTCTTGTCCTTAGGTTAGTTTATCTTAGTTTAAGTAGTTTGTTCAAAGAAAATGTTTGTTAAGCTTAAGGGACTTAACTACGGGGTCATCAGTCCCTAAACTTACAAACTACTTATGAACTACCTACAACTAAGGACGGCACAAATATCCATGCCCGAGGGGGGATTCGAACCCCCGACCGTAGTGGCCGTGCAGACCGTGACTGAAGCGCCTCAGTCTCCTCGGCCACCGCGGCCGACTTAAGTAGTTTGTAAGCTACGGACTGATCACGCAGTTTGGTCCAATAGATTTACAACCATTTGAACATTTTGGACTTCGATCGAGATTGAATGTGTCAGAGGTCGTGCAGCACGACAGTGTCAGCAAGGTCTTGAAGAGGCGTGCGGGAAATCGGTATTGCCGTACAGAACAGTGACACGATGGGTGGCATACAGCGCAAGCTGTGGCTGCTCTCTTCAGTCGATGGGACTGGGAAGTACTGCACCATATACCATAAACTCCCCGGACTTGAAGATGAAGAAACCACTTCGTAGCATTCGCCTCAGAACTATTCCAGAGATATGACAGGCAGTAGACCACTCCATTCGCACCAACAACAGAACAGGCTCTGCTAACGGTATACTACGCCATCCACATCGCTGGCAACTGGTTCTACACAACGCTGGTGACTACTTTGAAGGACAGAAACAGGTGCAAACCTGTAACGCTTTTGAATCGGTTATGAATAAATAGTTGCTACTATTTGAGTTCCAACCCTCGTATGTAAACCTAAGGGTCAAACTGTTGAAGTCATCGTTTGCCAGGCTTACAAACTACTTAAACCAACGTGGACTACCTTATGCTAAGGACAATACAGACATCCATTCCGAGGGAGGACTCTAACCTCTTACGGGAAGCGGCCGCATAATTCGTAGCATGGCGCCGTAGACCACGCGGCCTTTCCCGCACGGCTTGACCATAGTCCCACTGCTACTAACCAGTTGGCTAGAGTTCGTTTTGACACTTCTGGGCTTTTTATATTTATTTATTTATGTTTATAATGTCAAGCAGGACCAAATTTAGGAGCAAGTCTGCATACTCATGGAACGAGTCAGTACATCAAATTTGAACGAAAGAGTAGTAAGACATAAAGTGAAACGCATAACAATCCTATGCACACGACAGGTCTAAGCATAATTATAAAGAACCTATAACATAACACTGAAATTGGTTCAATTTTTGCATTTTTTCAAGAATTCCTCGACATAATAGAAAGAGTGAGTCATGAGGAAACCTTTCAGTTTAGTCCTGAAATTTCGAGGATTACTACTAAGCATTTTGAATTCTTGTGGCACTTTATTAAAAATGTATACGCCAGAATACTGCACATCTTTCTGCATTAGGGTCAAGGAAAGTTGATCCAAATGCAGATTCGAATTCTATGTAGTATTAAGTGAGTGAAAGCTGCTAAATCTTGGTAATAGTCAAATATTATGAAAAAAAAGACATTAAAGATAATATGTATTGAGAGGCCAATGCCTGCATTCCCAGGCTACTGAACAGGGGTCGACAAAAAGTACAAGCGTTTACCCCACATATTGCTCTAACCGGCCCTTTCTGCATAATAAATACCCTTTTTGAACCAGAGGAGTTACCCCACAAAATAACGCCATACGTCATAAACGAATGAAAATAAGCAAATTACTGTTACTGTCCTTCAAAGTAGTCACCAGCGTTGTGTAGTAGAACCAGTTGCCAGCCATGTGAAAGGCGTAGTATACCGTTAGCAGAGCCTGTTCTGTTGATGGTGCGAATGGAGTGGTCTACTGCCTGTCATATCTCTGGAACAGTGTTGAACTATCAGAGCCGGCCGCGGTGGCCGAGGGGGCTGCGGCGCGCCAGTCACGGTCTGCGCGGCCACTACGGTCTGGGGTTCGAATCCCCCCTCGGGCATGGATGTTTGTGCCGTTCTTAGTGTTAGCTAGTTCATAAGTAGTTTGAAAGTTTAGGGACTGATGACCCCGTAGTTAAGTCCCATAAGCTATACAAACATTTGAACATTTTTAACTATCAGAAAATGTTCGAATGATAAACAATACTGCATTTACTTTTTGAACAAGATCCTGAACAAGGGCTTTCCATGACAGCTTGCATTGTATCTGAATGCCTAGAAATTTAAACTGTTCAGTCTCTATTTTCTACAAGCCATGGACTTATTTCTTTAACTGAATTATTTGATATTGCATCAATATTGCCAGCAACATCCTTCACTTCGAAGCTAGTGTCAACAGAAAACAGAAATATCTTAGAACTTCCTCTTATGCTTATATAAATGAGAAGCAACAGTGACCCACCACTAAATTATGCCCCATTGAGAGTGCATATCAGAGAAATTTTCAACACTGTACTGAATCAACTTCTGCTCTTTGTTATATAAGTAACAGTTGAACCAATTGTGAACTACTCGCCTTACTCCATAATGTTCCAACTTCTCAAATGCTTTTGTTAAGTCAAAGAATTCGCCTTGCGTTCGCGTCTTTTTTTTTTTAATTTCCTTCATTTAATCCATCAAGCCTGACGCAGCTGGCTGTTAAACCACCTCTGAAACCGAACTGTACATTTGACACAAATTATGGGAACTGAAATGGTCAATTCCAATGTTTGTAAACCAAACTGCTTATCGTCATAAGCCCCTAGACTAACAAACTAATTAAACTAACTTACACTAAGGACAAAACACACACACACACACACACACCGACCGCTTGGAAATGTATTACCATAAAACATTATCTTTTGTGTTTTGGAGGCCCCCACAGGACGAACTTCCGAGATTTGGTGGCCCCAGCAGAACGAACCACCAAGCACGCTCAAAAAAAAAAAAAAAAAAAAAAAAAAAAAAAAAAAAAATAAAAAATAAAAAATAAAAATAAAAAAAAATAAAAATTACTCTTGTTTTCGAGGTATTTGGAGGCGCCCCAAGACCGGAGGCCCGGGGCGGTCCGCCCCCTCCGCTCGCCCCCTTCCCCCCTTGGTTCCCCACTGCAGGCGCGCACTCCGCAGCAAGGCGCCGTAGAGAGCACGGCTATTCCCGCGCGGCTACCATCATCGTTGCACAACTGACGCAGCACGTCCAATTTGCGTGGCCGGCCGCGGTGGCCGAGGGGACTGTGACGCGCCAGTCACGGTCTGCACAGCCACTACGCTTGGGGGTTCGAATCCCCTCTCGGGCATGGATATTTGTGCCGTCATTAGTGTTAGCTAGTTTTTTTTTTTTTTCTTTTTTAATATATCGGACCAAACTGCGTGGTCATCAGTCCGTAGCTTACAAACTACTTAAACCTAGTTAAACTAACCTCAGGACAACACACACACACACCCATGCCCCAGGGAGGACTCGAACCTCCACGGCGAGCAACCGCGCGCTCCGCAGCGAGACGCTTTAGACCGCTCGGCTACTCCACCGCGGCCGCTATTTCATAAGTGGTTTGTAAGTTTAGGGACTGATGACCCCGTAGTTAAGTCCCATAAGCTATACAAACATTTGAGCATTTGAATCCAACTTGCGTGGCAATTCTCCGCAGGTCATCCCACCACTCGCAAGGCCACAGTTTGACCCCTTTCAAACTCGCTCTGCTGGCTGTAGGAAGCTCGAGTGCGTCTTTGTGGCATGGCGCCTGTATGCTTCACACACTGATATCACACTCGGCTGTAAACATTTCCTATTAAAGGGTACGCACAAATGGCGCCCAGGTATCCGTGTCACTACACTATTATGTAGGCGGAAGAGGCTGAAACCATTTTCAGTACCTCTACTATGGCCCAGGTAGTATCTGCGGCACGGGATCAAAATCGACGTATTCTTTCCAGGAGTACTGTATTTTTTTCTAGTAATCTATATGCAGTGATGCCACCCAGTTACAGACATAGTAGTGCACCGTTCAGGCCACTGAGAGCGTTATTTGTAGGCACTATAACAGGCATGGCCAACACCGGCGCGTGGGCGCGGGCACGCCCGCCTTTGCCGCGCCCCTCCACCGGTTTCTAACATACAAGTCTCATTGTCAAAAGACCCGACAAAAGACAGCGACCAGGTATCAACTTTTGAAGAAGCTGATAGGAAGTAAATGGGGAGCTAGCACCCACGTGATCAGAACGACGGCTGAAGCAGCGTGTTTTTCCACAGCTGAGTATGCATGCCCAGTGTGGAACACATCTGCACACAAAAAAAGAAGTGAACATCGCCCTCAACGACACATGTAGACTTATGATTGGCTGTTTGAAGGCAACGCCACTGGAACAACTCTATAAAGCGGCTGGTTGTGAAGCACCTGCAACTCTACGACTTGCTGTAGAACATACTGAAATATTTAGGCAAGCATTCGATGATAGACACCCTCTCTTTGAAGCACCAGAGCATCCCACGGAACCACCAGACAAATATCCACTAACTCAGAAACCCCCGCCGGCCGCGGTGGCCGAGGGACTGAGGCGATGCAGTCACGGTCTGCACGGCCTCTACGGTCGGGAGTTCGAATCCCCCCTCGGGCATAGATATTTGTGCCGTCCGTAGTATTAGTTAGTTCATAAGTAGTTTGTAAGTTTAGGGACTGATGACCCCGTAGTTAAGTCCCATAAGCTATACAAACATTTGAAACAGAAACCCCCACTAGGCCTAGACTAGAGAAGCTGGAAGTCTGTGAACCGCCTCAGAACAGGAGTCGCCCCTGTAAAGACGAACCTAGTGAAATGGGGAATCATCGACGAACGCGACGATGTAACTGCGGGGAGAGGCAGAATATAGAGCATCTCCTGACGTACAAGAACTGCCCAATGACCTGTTTGTTCCCTTGGTGATTTATGGAACGCTAGAGACAACGCCCTAGACGTGGTCCGATACTGGGCTGATGTGCTATGTTATGGATTCGGACACGAAAAAGTAAAGTAAGCCGCGCCCCTGCTCCGTGCATTGTGTTCAGCGACGTGTTAATGTTAAATAATGATACATTAAATATTTGTTTTGTTTGGCTAAACAGTTATTTTAATTAACATGTTAATCTTGCCATTTTCAAATCACTTGCAGAACATACAACGTTTCGTACATAGTTATACAATTATTTGTGAAGTTTTAAATTATTTTAACAAGTCTATATATTTACGTTTTCGACACAGTGTGTGTCTTGGAGTGGTGTTTTTCTCAGACATTTTTTCACAGTTTTATGAGTTTTAATACTCTCAAATGTTATGTTTTGTGCACTTCATTATTTGCACTTTTTATATTTTGACATTACAGTCCACACCATTGATATATATGTTTAAAAATAATTTGCATTTCTTTTTTGTGTGAGTTATCTATATACAAAATAATCATTTACTTCTACACTTCAATTTGTTTTCGCGATGATATAATTTACGTTAAATAATACCTCTGTTGTTTTGAGCTTGAGGTGTCGAAAATTATCCTTTCTCTTTAAGGAATTCAATAAAGGTTTCAAAACATGTTAAACAGCTTAATGCAAATGCTTTTGTTTTTCAAGAAAGATGTGTATTTCATTAAAGAATAAAGTTATTGCTTTGGTGAATGAAAAGAGGTAGCATATATATATATATATATATATATATATATATATATATATATATATATATATATATTGGCCGAGGGGACTAAGGCGCTCCAGTCACGGACTGCACGGCCACTACGGTCGGGGGTTCGAATCCCCCGTCGGGCATGGCTATTTGTGCCGTCCTAGTTCGTAAGTACTTCATAAGTAGTTTGTAAGTTTAGGGACTGATGACCCCGTAGTTAAGTCCCATAGACTGTACAAACATTTGAACATTTTTTTCTCCACCCAAAATATCTCTGGAACAATAACAGCTATTGGAAAACGACTTTCACCGGTATCAATGTACGGCTGGGGCCCATGAACGTACATATTTGGAAACATTCTAAAACGAAAGCAAATGTGTTTTTAACACAAACTTATGTTTTTTTAATGTACCCTATATTTTTTCTTCAGCAATCCATAGCATGACAAATCACATAAACAATGGCGTTGATTGCATCGCAATATTCCAATTACATCCCGAGATATTGCAGCGCGACATTGACGCTTGAAAAACCCGAAATGTGCTGCTAGCGCACTTCCTGAGGCTCAGGCGTGAACCCCATGCTGCCCGTAATCGTGGTGTGATTGACATGCATAATAGCACTTCCATACTTACCAAGAGGTCCGCCACCCTGCCATCCTGTAGCAATGACTTGTCAGGGAATCGTCTTCTGTACAGTCGTTCTGCCTGAACAGAATTTCGCCTGCCTACAAAAGGGTACAGTACAGGTATGTAGAGTAGGATAGAAAACAGACATATTAACGTAATAACCATGATGTTCTCTAACAGTACTATAAAGAAACAAGCAATCTAATAACGTATTTCCCGTCAACGTACATTCTCCATAGATCAGCAGCATTTCTACCATATCTTCATGTGTGTACATAATACACTATAAGTTCCACAACACAACGTTTATTCACAATGTGTACTACCTCCGTGCCGTCACTAGATTACTCTGATGCACGACTACACTGGCAAGCGGTGTACTGCACGCCAAAGCAACATCAAATGGGATGCTCGGAGGGTGGTGGAGTACAGGAGTTTGCATGGGTCGAAAATCACAAACAAGGTGAAGTGGTAACTGTGGCTGTAGTGGGAACTACGTTGGACACGTGTCTAAGTAGAGCTAGGCCCTGGATGAACGAGTGCGCGAAAGGCACAATGGGTCTTTTAACGCATTCGATAAACCTAATTTTTGGTGTGCAGGATAAATAAGACAACCTTACTGGTGTATACCGATCGGTACTGGTTCATATTGTGTACGTAGACACACAAAACGTGCAAGAGGGAAACCATTATGTGCTTATGAGAGTTGATGGCAGCAGACCGTATTATTCGTTTCGGACCTCTTGATAAGTACGGAAGTGCGATTACGCATGTAAATAACATCGCGATTACGGGCAGCATGGGGTTCACGCCTGAGCCTCAGGAAGTGCGCTAGCAGCGTATTTTGGGTTTTTCAAGCGTCAACTTCTCGTCGCAATATCTCGGGATGTAATTGGGATATTGCGATGCAATCAACGCCATTGTTTATGTGATTTGTCATGCTATGGATAGCTGAAGAAAAAATATAGGGTGCCCATTTAAAAAAACATAAGTTTGTGTTAAAAACACATTTGCTTTCTTTTTAGAATGTTTCCAAATATGTACATTCATGGGCCCCAGCCGTACATTGATACCGGTGAAAGATATTTTCCAATAGCTGTTATTTTTCCAGAGATATTTTGGGTGGACAAGATAGCTGGGACACCCTGTATATATATATAGCCTTCCTTTTCAGGTTTTAATAGATTTTACTTCGATTAAATCGAAACTAATTTTTACAGAAAATAACACTGGTCTCTTTTGGGGTATTTTTCACTCCCCCAGATGCTCACGGCCCATATTCCCGCCCGATCTTTGCCCCATCATTAAAAATGCCGGGCGCCATGGTTCAAATGTTTGTAAAGCTTAAGCTAAACATACAAACTACTTATGAAGTACCTTATACTAAAGACGACACAAACTCACGATCAGCGACCGCAAGGAACAGAACTACGGACACTCGCTAGCACCGCGCCTCATGTATTTGAAATGTTCAAATGTTTGTATAGATTATGGGACTTAACTACGGGGTCATTAGTTCCTAAACTTACAAACTATTTATGAACTAACTTAGACTAAGGACGGCACAAATATCCATGCCCGAGGGGGGAATCGAACCCCCGACCGTAGTGGCCGTGCAGACCGTGACTGGAGCGCCTCAGTCCCCTCGGCCACCGCGGCCGGCCCATGTATTTCAAACCTCAGCTTCGCTTCGCAGATTCTCCGGATGTAATTGACGGATTGCGATGCAACCAACTCCATCCTTTCTGTGATTTTTCATTCTATTGGTTGCTTAAGAAATAACATAGGGTATCCAATTAAAACAACACAAGTTTGCGTTTAAAATAATATTTCTTTACGTTTTAGACTGTCTCATAGTACCTACTTTCATAAGCCCCTGCCGTACGTTCATGACCGTGAAAGTCGTTTTTCAATACCTATTGTAGCTACTGAGATATCTGGGGTGAAACGGTTGAATGGAACACCCTGTACATATATTAGTGCTAAAATCCCGATTATAAAAGTACTCTACGACATTGCCATCTCCACTTAGTATCCTCACAGCGTTGCCAAAAATGCCTTCCTTCGTTTCCCCCTTGCAGAGTTTGGGATACAGCCGCCTCACTGCCACACGTGCTGCAGGCATTGCAGTGGTGGGGGAAGTAGTGCGCCCGTCAAAACGGCTCGCGCCCGAAGTGCGCTACCATCTTTTTAGAGGAACCAATCTAGTTTTTGTTAGTTTTTTTATTTGTGATTTAGCATACAATATTCACTTGTAAGAAAGAGACTCTGTAGTCCTTACATAAAAATATTTTTAAAATAGCATATTTATGATACTAGTACATTTAAGAAACATAGGCCTATATATTTCAGAAGAAGCCTACTGTTATATGACGAATGTGCATGTACAATCCTAATAGAACCAAATTTGGGTCACAAAGTTACTAAGTTTTTCTTCGATCCGCGTTTTGGATATTTTCTAAATATATATTCTCCGTCGGGGGAGAATGTTGGCGATTGGACTTTCGTAAGTAGCCAACGCCGCAGCGATAACTGTTTTTGAGGAAACTGGCGTTAACAGTCAGAGAGACAGACAGTTGAATAACAATAGATCGCACAAGGGTTCCGTTTTTACCGGAGCAAAAACTAAATCGTGAAAATCGATTTCGTAAACAAGTATCGATAGGTCAGCAAAGAAGAATTCACAGTTCTCATTCTTGTCGTTTTGGTGTGAGTGTTACAATACTACCCAATAAATAAATTTAATGATGCATGGGCAAGGAATGACTAGAACCTCAACCAGTACTAGTAACGTATCACCAGCACATTAAGTATTTAAAAGTTGTAAAACGTCCAGAAATGCACATAAAAGTAATAAATGCTTATTGTTCATGGCACGTAATTTATGCTACTGCTTACACTAAGGCTGATTCAGTGAATTTGTTATCTCCCCGAAGACCGTAATAAGTAATCCATCGCTTCTCCCCATTTTGCCCCTCCTCCTCCCCACAACTCTACGTCCGAATCACAATTTCATGGGAATAGCTCTGTGATTTGTGCCAATGCATGTGTCTTTTCTTATTATTTTTGTCGCTGATATCTCTCTTATTTCTGTCTCAGCCCCTAATTTGCCTGACAAATGTTCCATTTGTTTTTACAGATGGGGAAACGGAATTATGTTGTGAGCGCCAATGCCGGCTCACACTTGGAGGTAGGTGAACACCGTTGGTTATTACCTATGCCAGGCTAGACAATAAATTAACCAGTATTCTATTATTTGCTAGCAGACTCTCCTCCTCCCCCCCCCCTTCTTTCGCTCGTTAACGATTAGGTTCACGAATGGAGAGGCTTTCTGTAGATTATATCCTTAGCATGCTATCTACTCGACAAAAGATTATGATGTAAGCTAAAAGATCGATAAGTGTGACTGAAGAACTTAGTCTTTGATGAAAAGTGGTAAATTATGCACGGTAGTAGGGCTGTGGAACTGTGATAATTGAGCAGTCGTGTACTCGTGTGATGACAAACTGTGTTTTATAACAAATACTGTAATTTGGAACTGCAGTGTTCGATGGACTTCCCTAATTTACGAGTGATAATTTGGAACTTTTACTCTCGAGTGCGTGTGATACTTACTGTGCCTCTCATGTACAATAGTTGTAGAAATATTCAGTTATTTACCGATGTATAAAGTAGGACCACCTCCGCATTTTCATGTTCAAAAAGAGTAATAAACTCCATTTATAAAGAATTTCTTCGTGAGCGAATCACTTCTTTATCTTAGAATCCACTTTGTTGGTTATTCAGAAGTTTAATTTAAGTTTGTTAAAATTTATTTTCACGTCATCATATGCAAATTGATAGACTGGCTAGACAACGAGCCATAAACCTTTTACTACCGTGAGTTATGTATTGTCCAATTCTTACTAATGAGTACCTATAGGAAGTCGGCCGCAGTGGCCGAGGGGACTGCGGCGCGTCAGTCACGGTCTGCACGGCCACTACGGTCGGGGGTTCGAATCCCCCCTAGGGCATGGATATTTGTGCCGTCCTTAGGGTTAGCTAGTTCATAAGTAGTTTGTAAGTTTAGGGACTGATGACCCCGTAGTTAAGTCCCATAAGCTATACAAACATTTGAACCTATAGGAAGGTCGCAATATGTATACAGCGTATGATATCTCATTGAACCCCTAATTCTTTTGAGTTGTGTTTATATAAATGTACATATATTAGACATACTTGTTAAAAGGAAAGTTTAAGGTAGTTAAGCTACCTACCCCTCACATAACCAAATTCATGTAAGAAGAATAGGTGTGGGATATAAAATTGAACTTATAAAATACGTACCACAGAAAAGTTTGGCTTAACTAATGAAATACTTGTTACTCAGGTAACAAGACGTCAGCCTTGTTTAAAAATTTAAAGACATAATATATTTAAGTTGTCACATAAATTTTACACATATATTGTCTCTGAATATTTTAACAAGTCTGACGCGTTGCTACCTGTGTAACAAATATTTTATTCGTTAAGACAAACTTTTCTGTGGTATTTTCAAAGTTCACTTTTATAGCCCACATCTTTCCCTTGTACACGAATGTGGTCACGTGAGCTCTAACTTAACTAGGTTGAACCTTGCCTTTATCAAGTAAGTTTAATATATGTACATTTAATATACTTTTAAGAAGTGCATATATTTAAGCAAGTTTGCAATTTCCTCATAACGTTTGAAGATACCTTGAACAGGCGAAACGCAACACACCTGAAAAAAGGAACAAGATGGAGAAAATTGTATTTTGCAACCAAGACTTTTTTTTTTACAAAAATATTCATTATGGTTACATGGTTACTGTACCAGTGCAACAGAAGTATGGTATGGAGTGGAGTGATGTCACATGTTGAAATCAGTACATCTACATCTACATACATACTCCGCAATTCACCGTAAGGTGCGTGGCGGAGGGTACACTGTACCACTACTAGGCATTTCCTTTCCTATTCCACTCCCAAATTGAACGAGGAAAAAAAGAATGCCTATATGCCTCCGTACGAACCCCTAATTTCTCTTATCTTGTCTTTGTGATCTTTACGCGAAATGTAAGTAGGCGGCAGCAAGATCGTACTACACTCAGCTTCAAATTCCGGCCCTCTAAATTTACTCAACGGAAATTCACGAAAAGAACGTCGTCTTTCTTCCAGCGATCCCCAATTGAGTTGCCGGAGCATTTGCGTGACACTCGCGCATTGGTCGAACCTACCGGTAACAAATCTAGCTGCTCGTTTCTGAACCGCCTCTATGTCTTCCTTTAAACTGATCTGCTGCGGGTCCCAAACACTTGAGCAATACTCAAGACGTGGTCGTACAAGCGTTTTATACGCGGTCTCCTTTACAGGTGAAGTACATCTTCCCAAAATTCTCCCAATAAACCGAAGTCGGCTGTCCGCCTTACTCACAACTGTCCTTACATGCTCGTTCCATTTCATATCGCTCTGCAATGTTACGCCTAGATATTTGAATGACGCGACAGCATCAAGAAGCTCACTACTAATGCTGTATTCGAACATTATGGGATTGTTTTTTCTACTCATGCGCATCACCTTACATTTTTCCACATTGAAAGCTAGCTGCCAATCTTCGCACCAACTATAAATTTCGTGTAAGTCATCCTGTATGCTATTACAGTCAGTTACCGACGACACCCCCCCATACTGTAAGTTGCCACCGTAGGAATAGTAAGGATATGATTTCGAGAGAAGCTTTCAATGAATGAACATTCTAATAACGTGCTGCAACGTGTCGTGTAGTTTCCTCCGAAAATTTACGTGTGCTTCTAACGCAACTTAGGGCATGTGAGCAAACTAATAAAAGAAAAATTGACTGATGGCTCGTCGATTTAAGGGGCAGTTGATTACAGTTGCAACTACGCCCATTACTTCAATGACCTGAGAGAAGCAGTGAAATGAAAAACAAACCACCACAAATAACGTTACACACACAATTTCAGTTTTATTATCGTTTTGAGTTCCTGCTCTACACAATTCATGTATAATAATAACGTATATCAGTTAGATCACATAATTAGTAGAGCAGTTCTTTTTAAACGCACTTATTTCGCATATTAAATACAAACAATTCTTCGCATAGAAATAAATTCCGATCGGCACGCAGCCGCCTACATACGAACACCGCCAGATAAAAGACCATGAGTTCGGTCAACCAGCTCCACGAATCATCTGACCAACTGAACGCAATTAAAAATATCGATCCATTCCACAGATATTTCTTAAAAAGAAAACATAACTATTGCAATTTTTTTTCATTAATTATTCGAACACAAATCAAAATATTGATCCATTCTACAGATATTTCTTAAAATGAAACAAATACTACAATTTCTTCATTAATTATTTACATCATTATCTTCACTTTTCTCATTGAGACTCAATTTACTCTAAATACACAAATAAAATTTAATAACAAAACAAATTTCTTACTAGTCGCAACTAGCTGATTTTGGCCCTTGCGTCTGCTTGTCATCTTAAAGTGTACTCTTAATAGAAATTCAGATGGCACTAATACCGTCTATATTATATTTCATTCTAATGGACTGTATACTAGAGAGCTACCATGGTATATAAACAAGATTAGTAAACATCTTAAGAATCTACGTATTCTACAAAATAGAAACAAATCATGTAATGAAGATAGGCAAATGGCAATCAAAAGGTATTGCGTGAAGTTTTCAATAACCTCTAAACCATTGTCAGAGAAGCATTACATTAATAAAATTTTTGCGGACTATGAAAGCTGTCAACGGCAAAAAATAAGTGTACTCTTTCACTAGACTGGAACCTTGATTCGTTTTCACAGGCACATCAAGAAATATTATTGACATTATTATAGATAACTCACATTGTAATTACTAATAGTGGTGTTGAGAAACAACTGAAATCTCAAAATCATGATAAAGCTCCATGGCTCGACAGTGTCAATGACAGTTTCTACAGAATCTCCGCCGGTCTTGGTCCCCTCTTTACCGTGGGTAACGTGAGCAAGGAATTGTTCCTAGTGATCGGACGACAGGCAAGTCACACTCATATATAAAGAGCATGCAAATTAAAAGAAGACTATGATCATTATTTCAGTCGTAATCACCGTAAATCTTAATACATTTAACTCACTCTGAGAGAAGACGATCAACTTCTCCGTGCAGAAATGTCTTTAGTTGGTATCAGGCTTGATTCCATGTTGGATTTGTGCTGCACGACTGTATTTGACTTGTGGAAATTCTGAGGCAATCAGTCGTAATAATATATTTATTTATTTGCAGATCTAGATTTTAATACATTTTAATACAGAACATTTTAAAGTACAAGTGCCTGTTAAATTTATAATAAAACGTAACTATTACTACCATAAACAAACCACATATAAATTTGTTTTATGTTTTATATGAAACTTTAAAGAGGGCGCCTTAGTCGCAAATGACGCATGCTGACAACTGTGTAAGAATTGTATCAGCTGCGTCAGTACGAACGCAACCTCCATCATGGAGGTCGAGCTGGTTTTAGTGTTTTAATTGTTTTTAAACGTATGTATTTTTCTCACTGACATTAACTGAAACTTGTTCAATTGGCTTATACCTGACGTGTATTTTATTCTAAGTGGTTCTTTTGTATTTATTTTAGCACTGATAATGACCACACAGTGGTAGAAATCTAAATCTGCAAATAAATAAATATATTTTTACGACTGATTGCTGAAAAATTTCCCCGAGCCTTCAGCTGGGTACAGAACCACGATTATTTCCCCAGGTGAGCACCGCTTCGTGCGAAATATATTCATGGTCATGAATGTATTTTTTCATGGCTCTACAGTGGGTGTGAGACAAAAAAGAGAATCACACGGGGAGATGTCGGGACTGTATGCAACATGTTTAACGGCTTCTCAGCCTTGGAAAAATGTAGGACGGCTCAGTCCCAACACTGAATGATGCCATTATTTGTTAGCTTTTTCAACATTTCGGGAGGGGTTTGAACACCAGAAAGCCCCCTCTGGCTACGTCCATGGTTGCCATCATTGCTGGGTACAACTGTTGGTTCATGCATCGACAAAATGAAGGAGGAATAGTGTTTAACGCAGGGGCGGATCGAGGATTCGATTCTGGAGGGCGGCTGCGGTGGCCGAGCGCTCTGCGGCGCGCCAGTCACTGTCTGCTCGGCCACTACGGTCGGGGGTTCGAATCCCCCCTCGGGCATGGATATTTATGCCGTCCTTAGTATTAGCTAGTTCATAAGTAGTTTGTAAGTTTAGGGACTGATGACCCCTAGTTAAGTCCCATAAGCTCAACAAGCATTTGAAGATTTTTTTTTTTTTTTTTTTTTTTTTTTTATTTATTCTGGAGGGGGTCACAGGTCACTGTGTTTTCAGCTGCTGTCATCACCCTAGTACTATATCCCCCACCAATACATAAAAAATATGCCATGCCGTCACCTTTACTTTCAATGTAACACATGAGTACGATTTTAATACTGCAAAAGTTAAAGTTTTTAATATAAATTGATTTTCCCATAATATATGACTTAATACACTATTTGTTTCTTTATGTCAGTAAATAGCACAATTCTTCAGCATAGTTGACTAATTAGTTCAAAATGTTCAAATGTTTGTTAAGCTTATGGGACTGAACTACGGGGTCATCAGTCCCTAAACTTACAAACTACTTACGAACTAGGACGGCACAAATATCCATGCCCGAGGAGGGATTCGAACCCCCAACCGTAGTGGCCGTGCAGACCGTGACTGGAGCGCCTCAGTCCCCTCGGCCATCGCGGCCGGCGACTAATTAGTAAATTGAAATTCTGTAAAATACAGTTTTTGGAAAATATATGACCAAAACTTTGCAAGCTGCATTGGCCACCCATTTCATTTAAGAACTATAATAGGATCGTCGATAACCTAATAATTTGCCCAGTGGGAATGCAAAGTGTACACTCAGTGTTACTCGAGCCACTACAACTGTAATTTGGTGTGCAAACTGTGGCTACGCTGATGATTATTTTAGTTCCCTGTTGGGTGGGGGGGGGGAGGGGCTTCAAAAAAGCTTTGCAATAAGTGAATAATATCGAATTAGGACATTTGCTTTGGTTTAATGCGATGAGGAATAAACAAAATTAATTTAAAAATAAATCCCCCTGTAATTTTTTGTACACACTTTGAATCTAAAAATAAGAATGTTTCAACCAAAAAGATTTTTTGTTTGGGGGGGGGGGGGGTCATGTCATCCATGAACCTCCCCTTGGATCCGACACTGGCGTAACGTCTCGTCAACAACGTAATCATTACAGATGGAGCACAAGCTCCGTTTCTTTGGCCAAGGATGCAGAAGGAACCATAACGACATTTGTCTAGAGTCGTTTAGGGAAATCACGGTAAAGCTGAATCTGTATTTCCGGAGGTCGATTTCAATCGCCGTCCCCTGCAATGCGAATCCAGTGTGCTAATCACAGCACCGCGTCGCTTGGTGTTCACTCAAAGACGCTGTGTATGTGTTGCTGGGTATAGCACTCTACAAACTGCCAACGTTTATCTGGTGAAGCAGCGGATGGTATATCCAATGCCAATGGTTCCGTAATCTTCAACAAAATGTTTTAGATAGGAGATAAATCTGTGGAATATGGACGCCAAGGCAGCATTGCGGTCTGATGGGTGACGAAGACGTCTTCACCACTGCTTGCTACGTGTAGTCTCTCATTATTCTGTTACACTGTAAGGACAACAACGCCGGCCGCGGTGGCCAAGCGGTCTGCGGCGCGCCATACACGGTCTGCACGGCCACTACGGTCGGGGGTTCGAATTCCCCCTCGGGTATGGATCTTTTTGCCATCCTTAGTATAAGGTAGTTCATAAGTAGTTTGTAAGCTTAGGGACTGATGACGCCATAGTTAAGTCCCATAAGTTATACAAGCATTTGAAGATTTTGACAACAGGCTCTGACGCTTCAGAGATGTAACGTTAGCTGGATAGTATACTGACAATATGTACCAGTGGGGGGGGGGGGGGAGCGGGAGTGTGAGGAGGAATGAGAAGTGGAGGTGTGGGAGGGATATCCATTACCACCCCAAAGCATAATACCGGGAGCAGACCAGTAAGGCGATGGATAAGGTAACACTTCAACAATATCTCACCACGATGTCTCCGGACCCTAATCCGACCATCATGGTGGCGCAGGCAGAATTAGAAATCAGGCTGGAGCTTGCTGTCCTCCCATACCTTCGGAGCTTAACCGACGGCGACAAGGCAACAAGATAACGAGCGACCACACTTGGCACGAAATGATCGAGACTTTTTCGTCACCCAACGGATTGCATCGCTACGCTAGCGTCCCTGTTCTTCAGATCTCTCGCATCTCGAAAAGTGTGGTCTATGATTGCAGAACAACTGGCCCGGCTTACACCACCCGTTGCTACACCAGATCAACTCTGAAATATGAAGAACCAGCATAGACTGCTCTACCTCAGTTATGTATTCAGAGCTTCTTTGATTCAATGCCGAGGCGTGTAGCCAACAATGGCGGCAACAATCAATACTAATTGATCATCTTCAGTTCAATCGGAGTTGCATTCTGAATCATGTGATATTTGTACAGCGAGTTACGTCCCAATGGCTGTGATATATTCAGTCATTGGTTTTGCATTTTGGAGGGCTAGCTAATCTTCACGGACGATCAGCTTTTGGAATCAGATGTTTGTAAAGTATATGGGACTTTCCTGCGGTGTCATCAGTCCCTAAACTTACAAACTACTTATGAACTAACTTATACTAACGACAGCACAAACATCCATACCCGAGAGGGGATTTGAACCTCGGACGGGGAGTGACCTCGCGCATCGTAGCATAGCGCCTCAATGCACTCGGCCACGTCGCCGCGGACTTTCGGAATCTGCAACGTTCTTTTCCTCGTGGGGACGTTAAACCCTGGTCTTCGTTTCGCCGTGTTTCAGTAAGGATCTTACGCAGAAGAAACGGCAAGCAGCGGGCGGGGATTCACGTATGCGGCGCGCATTCGTCTACGTGCTTGGCCATAGCGGTCCGCAACACGTCAGCATGCTTCATTGGGTTGCAACACGTCACCAGTTTACCTTCACAGGCAACGCGGCCTCTCTAGGACACGCTTCGTCTTGCAGCACTGTGTTCCCTGTATCTTTTCGAGTGCTAGCCACCATTTATTTTTTATTTTTTATTTATTTATTTTTTGTTGTTGTTAAGCTTATGGGACTTAACTACGGGGTCATCAGTCCCTAAACTTACAAACTACTTATGAACTACTTACGAACTAGGACGGCACAAATATCCATGCCTGAGGGGGGATTCGAACCCCCGACCGTAGTGGCCGTGCTGACCGTGACTGGAGCGCCTCAGTCACCTCGGCCACCGCGGCCGGCGGCCACCATTTAAACGGCACTATCAATTTATTGTATTTGTACATTTAATGAGAGGAAGTAAGATGGCCGAGCGATCTAAGGCGCCTTGCTCCGGAGTGAAAGGCTGCTCCCGTCGGAGGTTCGAGTCCTCCCTACTGCATGGGTGTATGTGTTGCCCTTAGTATAAGTTGGTTTAAGTAGAATGAAATTTTCACTCTACAGCGGACTGTGAGGTGATACGAAACTTCCTGGCAGATTAAAATTGTGTGCCGGAAACGTGATACCAACCTGGGACCTTTGTCTTTCGCGGGCGAGCGCTTTACTGTCTGAGCTATTCCGGTACGCTTCAGAGTCCTCAAAACTTTACTTCTGCCATTACCTCGTCTTCTACTTTCCAAGCCGGCCGCGGTGGCCGAGGTGACTGAGGCGCTTCAGTCACGGTCAGCACGGCCACTACGGTCGGGGGTTCGAATCCCCCCTCGGGAATGAATATTTGTGCCGTCTTTAGTCTTAGCTAGTTCATAAGTAGTTTGTAAGCTTAGGGACTGATGACCCCGTAGTTAAGTCCCATGAGTTGTACAATCATTTGAACGTTTTTCTACTTTCCAAACTTCACAGAAGTGCTCCTTCGAACTTTGCAGGTTCCTGGAAGTAAGGATACCTTGCCGCGATAGCTCAGACGGTAGAGCGGTTACTCGCGAAATATAAATGTCTTAGTTTCGAATCCCGGTTCTTGCATACAAATTTAATTTGCCAGGAAATTTCATATCAGCGCACACTCCGCTGCAGAGCGATAATTTCATTCTGGAAACATCCCTTAGTCTGCGGCTAAGCCATGTTTCCACCAAATCCTTTCTTCCAGGAGTGCTAGTCCTGCAACTTTCGCAGGAGAACTTCTGTGAAGTTTGGAAATTAGGAGGCGAGGTACTGGCAGAAGTAAAGTTGCGAGGGTGGACCCATGAAGGGTGCCGGAATAGCTCAGACCGTAGAGTGCTTGCCCGCGAAAGGCAAAGTTCCCAGGTTCGAATCCCTTTTCCGACAAATAATTATAATTTGCCAGAAAGTTTCTTAGTGTAAATATTTGCTAAGTCTAGGGACTGCTAACCACCGTAGTTTGGTCCCATAGCTTTACAAACATTAGAAGGAAAGGAATGTTTTTAGCTGCGGTGGGACAGTGAAATAATTCAGTGTCTACAGGTGAAAATTCGAACCTCTATCTCTCGCTTCGGGCCGCGATCCAGTGACACCCAATCGGAAGACCGCTGGCGTAGAAGATGAAAAGACGGAATGACTGGTCGGAAATGCTTTCCTGGACCTGTACTGACGACACAAAACACAAGAATGAAGAGACACGAACGGGGTGAGAAAACATGTTTATTCTGCACAGCAGGACAGAAACCATGAAATAGGAAGGAAACAGACAAATATCGTTATCAAAGAAGGTGCTCGACGCGCGATAGAATGGCCGAGCGCTCTAAGGCTTCTTGCTGCGGTGCGCGCCGTTGCTCTCCGTCGGAGGTTGGAGTCCTCCCTCTGGCATGTGTGTGTGTGTGTGTGTGTGTGTGTGTGCGTGCGTGCGTGTGTTTGTGTGTATGTTGTCCTTAGGATAGTTTAAATTACTATAAGTAGTTTTTATGCCTAACAACTGATAGCCTCAGTAGGTAAGTCCCATAGATTTACGAACATTGGAAGGTAATCGAAACTCTGAGCCAGAATCGTAATGTATATGGAACATGGGGATGGAGAAAATACTGTTTAGAAAGGATTTAAATGCAAAATCTAAAAACTTTTAAATTTTTATATATGAAATACAAAGTACTAAATACATTTTTCATTTGGATTTAAATGCAAAATACAAAATGCGTATTCCCAAATACTTTAAAAAAATGTAATGTCAAAATCATTTTTATTTAAAAATAGTTTCTCATGCAAGTTGTCATTAAATTTCATTCTTTGAGACCTCACGATCATTCCCCAAACAAAAATCACGTTCTACTCGAGCAGAGCTCGGTAAACAAGTATTATACGAGGGGTGTTCAAATGAAAAGGTACGAAACGACACTGTGTGTATAACTGAAGTCTTTATTCAAAAGTAATCACCAGAGGCCTGAGCACAACTATCGCACTGTTTAACGAGCCGAAGGATTCCGTTTCCAGAATTCCTGTGGCTGTGACAAGAGCCAGTCCTCTACTGTGTTCTTCAGTTCGTAGTCAGAATTGAAGCGCTTCACTTTGAGATTTTATTTCATTTTTTTAGCGAACCAAACAGGTGGAAGTCACAGGGCGACATGTTGGGACTGTAGGGCTGATGTTCAGCTGCTCCCACATGAACTTGGCCAGTACACTTTGTGTGACGCTGGAGACGTATGAACCCGCGTTATCGTGGAGCAGAATCACTCCCTCCGTCAACAGCCCAGGCGTTTGCTCTTGATGGACTTGCCTAGGCTACGAAGTAGCTCACAGTACACTTCACTGTTAATAATTTTTCCGTGCTCGAGGAATTCGATGAAAATAGGACTTAAAACGTCGAAAAAGACGGTGAGTATCAGCTCACCTGATGAGGGTACAGCTTTGAATATTTTTAGGGGGAGGTGACGACACTACTTTATCCCAAAGCAGCATACTCAAAATTAAACCGGTTTGGTTGTTCAGACGTTTCGTACCTTCAATGAAATTGAATTTCAAATACAAAATACAATATGTGCTTCGTATTGTGGCGTTACCTCATATTTCTGCTATACTTTATTACGATTAATTTTTATTTTATTTTATTGCTGTGTGGGCAGCCGTTGACCCGTGACCTCCCAAGTTACGATACGCTAGGCAGCTGTTACAGGCAGTGGCTGAATCGTTGCGACAGCGACACATGGTCATCTCAACCGTGGGAAGTCAGCGGTTAGCAGCATTGCAAGTTGCGTAGGACTCCACCGTGTTTCCTATGGCGGGAACTGCCACTCTTTTATGTTAACATTTTATTGTTTTAAAAAGGCTGGACAAAAACTTCAACATTACCAGTGATTACATTCATGTTGGCAGTTTTCATAAGTAATACTATAATTATTAAACGGGCTAGGTTAATAATAATTAGATTGTGTTTTCAAAAGTGATTTTCGTTGGACGCTGGCATTCACCCAATAGTGTGCTAGTTTTGTAGAGTTCAGGCGCCAAGGTGTGAGGAGGTAGACTAGAAAGTACCAGTTACTAGCGGGCATTGATGTAGGCATGACGTAGTACTGTCTCGTCGGTCGCGAGTAAAATTGGAAATTTATATGCAGTGGAAGAATAGTATCGTGCTGACTAATATTGAACCAATGACGCTCTGTCAAAGTGTAATACCTATATCAACGAAGTTTTGGTGAACTGTGTGAGTTAAGGCAGGTTAATACTTACGAGATAGCGACTGCAAGATTAGAGTGTAAATGATAAGACAATAATTTGATTTCACAATTCATAAAAGTGCTCAGCAAAGCTATAATTCATTAACGCGGATTTCGTAAGACAAATGTGACTCTAGCTTCACACTAATAATGTGTTCAGAAAAATAAACCTAAGAATGTTTTAAAATAGCCATCTTTAATTCCGAGTAGACAGAACCATACCTTCATTAACTTACAGTTTTGCAACCGATATTGTGGCCTGCACATCGTTAGAGTCCACGAACTGAGGAGAAGATTATCCAATAGGGCATGTAAATCTGAGGTAAGCAACATAGGACTGTTTATTGAGAGACTGAGTGGAAATGGGCACACGACACAGAGGTGGACAGTACTACTGTCTGAAGTCGTAGTTTAGTATGTATGTGTGTCCGCAATGCAACTAATTCCGGCGAGTATTTAATTCCTATACACTGCAAACATAGGTGGCATCCCTTAACGAACTGACGTTTAACTTAACAGGTCTGTAAGTGGGACACAGCATTTAATTAACTCATCACATCCCGCGTGAAGTTAAGTGCCGGAATGTTGTAGTATCTTGTATTATACTTTTAAATACTCTTTGGTTTTTTTTTTCGTAAAGCTTATGGGACTTAACTGCGGGGTCGTCAGTCACTCAAACTACTTACGAACTAGTTGAGACAAGGACAAATGTTTGTTAAGCTTATGGGATTTAACTACGGGGTTATCAGTACCTAAGCTTACAAACTACTTAACAACTAGCTTATCCTAAGGACGGCACAAATATCCATGCCCGAGGGGGGATATGAATCCCCGACCGTAGTGGCCGTGCAGACCGTGACTGAAGCGCCTCAGTCCCCTCGGCCACCGCGGCCGGCTACGAACTAGTTTATCGTAGCACAGCGCGTCAATGCGCTCGGCCGCTCCACCGCGGCTACTTTTAGTTCAAATAGGTCACATTACCGACGGCATATAAGAGCTTCTATGTGTTAGACGGGAATTGTCCGCGCGGTTTGAGGTGCTATGTTATGGATTGCTCGGCATCTCCAGTCGGAGGTTCGAGTCCTCCCTCGGGAATGGATGTGGTGTGTTGTCCTTAGTATAAGTTATTTTAAGTAGTTTGTAAGTCGTGGGACCCATGGCCTCAGCAGTTTGGTCCCTTACGTCTACAAACGTTTGAACATTTGAACACGTTTCAGGAATGTGAGGCACCATCTTTGATAATGATCTTTGCCTGTTTTTGTTCTGATTTCCTGTTTTTGTGAACTAAGCATAAAATCATATTTTCTCGCAATGTTTGTGTCGGGAATTACTCGTGTTTTGTGACGCCACTACAATGCCAGGAAAGTGTTTCCGACAATGCAGTGTTATGTGATTTTTCATCGTGTATTGTAGGGGTACCCTATTCCTTATTCTCCTGAAAATTAGTAGCCGTTGTGCTGAAACACTCTGTATGGCAGTGCCAGCTGTTGTACGAATATAGGGACCAAAAGTGCACAAACATCAAAAATTGATATTCAGCTAACAGGAGCAAGGAGAATAATATCTGGAACACTTAGACATACACATGTCGATTGTCTACCCGTAGTTACTGGTATAGTACCATCTGAAATTATAAGAAATCAGTTACTATTCTGAGGATATAGTAAAATACGAAGTACCTGTATGAGACAGGCGAAATACCCTCAGGCTTCAAAATGTTCAAATGTTTGTAATTCTATCGGACGAAACTGCGTGGTCATCAGTCCGTAGCTTACAAACTACTTAAACTAAGTAAACTAACCTAAGGACAACATACACACACACCCATGCCCCAGGGAGGGCTCAAACCTCCGACGCCGCGGTGGAGTAGCCGAGCGGTCTAAAGCGTCTCTCTGCGGAGCGCGCGGTTGCTCGCCGTCGGAGGTTCGAGTCCTCTGTGGGACATGGGTGTGTGTGTGTTGTCCTTAGGTTAGTTTACCCTAGTTTAAGTAGTTTGTAAGCTACGGACTGATGACCACGCAGTTTGGTCCGATTGATTTACAAACATTCGAACCTCCGACGGCGAGCAACCGCGCGCTCCGCAGCGAGGCGCCAGACCTCTCGGCTACTCTACCGCGTCTCAGGCTTCAAGGAGAATGTTATTCCAATTACAAACAGAACAGATGCAGACAGATGTGAATATTACAGAACACTCGGTTTAACACGAGTACGAATTATCAACCGAAGAAAGGAAAACTGGTGGAAGCTGACCTCGGGGAAGATTATTTTGGATTTAGGAGAAGTGTTGGATCACGGGAGGCTATTAACGCTACGATTTGTCTTTGAAAGGAAGCGAGGTGGCGCAGTGAGTGACACACTGGACTCGCATTCGGGAGGACGGCGATTCAACCTGCATCTGTCCATCGTGTTTTAGGTTTTCCGTGATTACCCTAAATCACTCCAGGCAAAGCCGGGATGGTCCCTTTCAAAGGGACAGCCGATATACTTCCCCAACCCTGACAAAACTATACGAACGTTTGCTCCATCTGTAGTGAACACGATGTAGACGGGACGTTAAAACCTAATCTTCCTTCCTTTATCTTAGAAGGTAGGTTAAAAAAAAGTTAATCTATCTTCATAGCTATTATGGATTTCGAGAAAGCTTCTGGCGACCTTGGCTGGAATACACTCTTTCAAATTTTGAAGAAAAATGTTCAAATGTTTGTTAAGCTTATGGGACTTAACTACGGGGTCATCAGTCCCTAAACTTTCAAACTACTTATGAACTACTTACGAACTAGGACGGCACAAATATCCATGCCCGAGGGGGGATTCGAACCCCCGACCGTAGTGGCCGAGCTGACCGTGACTGGAGCGCCTCAGTCACCTCGGCCACCACGGCCGGCTCAAATTTTGAAGATAGCAGGGTTAGACATAAATAAATAGGGAACGAAATGTAATATAACAGGTCTGTTCAAAAAATTCCTGAACTTCGTTCACGCAATTTTTCTACACAACCTTTACTTATTGTGCATGGTCTCCTTCGAAATAGCCTCCTCTACAATTGATACACCGCTCCCAACGCTATTTCCATTTCCGGAAGTAGTCTTAGTACGCCTCTTGCTGGATAGACCGCAGCGCAGTCTACGAATTTTCTTTTATATCGTCTATAGTTGCAAATCTTCGTCCGTTCGACGGGGTTTCCAAATCTGGAAGCAGAAAAAGTCCGAACGGGCGAGATCTGGAGGGTAAGAAGGATGGGGCACACCAGTGATTTAGTTTTTTGTGCAATCCCTCCAACAGGGATGAAGGTGCGGGTGCGATATCGTGATGCAAGAGCAATAAATAATACAATCTCGCCACATTACAGGCCTTTTACTTTCATTACATGAGCTTGCTGAAGTGTTACTTATTCTGCAATTTCTCTGACAGTCTCCGATTGGCGCGCAAAGTTTCGTGTGCAGTATGATTGTTTGCTAGGAGGTGTCATCCGAGATGTGGTGAAGGCTCTGCCGGCGTAGATAGGTATCCAGCTGCAAATCGTTGCTCAGAACTGCACCAATGACTTCTGCCGCCTGGGTTCAGATGTCGTCCGCGGCTCCTTCATGGGGCTGGCGGATTTGGTGAAGAAAATATCGAAATGTTTGTAAACTTGTTACACCAAACAGCTGTAGTCATTAGACCCTAACATGCAAATTACTTTAAGGTACACTACGGGTATCAGATTTTAAAATTTTATTATATTTATGGTACATGAAGTGCAGAAATTAAATAACAATCAGCCAAAACCATTCGACGCAACTCTAAAAAAGAAACCTCTTGCAAAGTACGCGTAAGTACCAATATTTTAAACAATTGCTCCATCTGTTGGTGTAGCTGAGGTGGTTCGAATTTCACTTTGACAGCTTTTATTCGTTTTCGAATTCTGTTATATAAAACATTTTGTGTCAGTTTTTGTTTATGTGTATGTAGACAAGCTGAAAACCTAGACGTCACATAAAACGATGGTTGAGTAGGTTAGCTGCTTGGAAAGTCAATAGTAGCTATGGGGATGACTTTTCAAAAACAGTGTCGTAGCTCTTCAAAAACTGAACTATCAAAGACTACCGTCGTCAACTGATAGTAAAGCCAATAAAGTAAATAAGTAACTTATGTCTTTTTTTTATTGAAACTACCATTATTAACAAACCTCTATAAAATATAGAAAATTACGAATAAACAAAAATAAGTACACTTTCCGTGATAATTATCATTACATATTAAACTTGTTTAAGTATTCCAACTCAACGAAAAAAGAAGATAATACAAATTCTGCCACGACATGACTCGAACCACCGACGCTAGGGTTGATAGACCAGAATTCTACCACCTGAGCTACATCAACATATGCTGCAATTCATTTATGTTTGGTACTTACGCTTACTTGCAACACTTCAAAGTCTATTTTCTCGAGAATTTTTGAGAGTTGGGTCGAATGGCTTTGGCTGATTGTTATTTGAGTTCTGAACTTTACGTACCGTAAATATAAAAAAATATAAAATCAAATACCCATGTGGTCTCCTAGTAAGTACAACACACAAACACACACACACACACACACACACACACACACACACACACACACCCATGCCTGAGGGAGGACTCGAACCTCCGGCGCGGACGGCCGTCCAGTCCGTAGCATGACGCCTCAGCCCACGCGGTCTTTCCGTGAAGCTATTTGGTGAAGACTACTAGCCTCACTCACGAGGTAAAAGTGGAGCTATCGATCTGCATCCGAGTGGAAGGCTTAAACCAGAGGCTCAGACGATTCTGTGCTGACATTGGGCGCAAATTTGTCGAACTCCACTATTGGGTGGAGAAATGAAGGATAACCCTGAATAGTTCTAGCGTGCACTACACAAAGGAGGCGACTAGTAGGCTAGCGGAGATCATGGGGAGTGCACATGTGTGTGTGTGTGTGTGGTTTTTTTTTTTTTTTTTTTTTTTTTTTTTTTTTTTTTTTTTTTTTTTAATTCCTCCACAGGCCAGTTAAGACTCTGATTCCCGTCAGGGATGCACTTGTCACAGTAAACCGAAGAAAGACATGATAAATATAGTAATAGGTAGCCGCGGCGGACTAGCCGCGCGTACTGGGGCGCTGTGTAGCGGTGTGCGCGGCCGTCCGCCGTCGGGGATTCGAATCCCCCCTCGGGCATTGATGTTTGTGTCGTCTTTAGTATAAGGTAATTCATAAGTAGTTTGTAAGTTTATGGACTGATAACCCCGCAGTTAAGTCCCTTAAGCTTTACAAACATTTGAACATTTTATAGTAATAGGTAACTGCAGGAGCGTCTCTGGTAAGATTTCAGAACTAATCTCACTGACACAATACTCACATAGTACTAGAAACGGAAAGCTTGCTCAAACCCGATGTCAACAGTAATGAAATCATAAACTCAGACTATAACTTACACTGAAGGGGAAGGCGTGCTTATAGCGATAAAAATACGATTGTATCGAGCGAAATTAGTAAAGATTCGGAATATGAGATAATTTGGGCGAAAGTCAGCATGAAAAGTGGCTCAAACGTGGTCACTGGAGGTTTTTATAGATAACCTGGCTCAGTAGCAGTAGTGGCGGAACATTTGAGGGAAAACTTGGAAAATATTTCCCGTAGATTCCCTAGTCATGTTATAGTTTTAACTGGAGATTTTAACTCACAGGATACATACTGGGAAACACACGTTTTTAAGACGGATGGCAGGGACAGAAAACCGAGCAATATTATTCTAAGTGCTCTATCCGACAATTACTTCGAGCAGTTAAATAAAGAGACGACTCGGGGAGATAACGTGGTAGACCTGCTGATGACAAAGTGACATGAAATTTTCAATTCAGTTAGCGTAGATGAGGGTATCAGCGATCATAAGGCTATTACAATATCAATGAACATAGCTGTAAATAGAAATATTAAGAACTGTAGGATCTTCTTATTTAACAAAATCGAAAACGGGTCAGAGTACGTGACAGCTCAACACGATAGTTTCGTCTCTAACACTGGCACTGTTGAGCAACTATGGACGAAGTTCAAGTGCACTATACAATACACGTTAGGTAAGTATGTGCCGAGTAAAATTGTGAAAGATGGGAAACGTCGAACGTGGTTCAGCAACCGTGTTAGGAAACTGCTGCGAAAGCAGAGAGACCTTCACTGCAAATACACTCCTGGCCATTAAAATTGCTACACCACGAAAATGACGTGCTACAGACGCGAAATTTAACCTACAGAAAGAAGATAATGTGATATGCAAATGTTTAGCTTTTCAGAGCATTCACACAAGGTTGGCGTAGGTGGCGACAACTACAACGTGCTGACATGAGGAAAGTATCCAACCGATTTCTCATACACAAACAGCAGTTGACCGGCGTTGCCTGGTGAAACGTTCAGATGCTTCGTGTAAGGAGGATAAAAGGAGGATAAGGATAAAAGTCCGATTGTAGAAGTCCGATTGTAGACTATCGCGATTGCGGTTTATCGTATCATGACATTGTTGCTTGTGTTGGTCGCGAAGCAATGACTGTTAGCAGAATATGGAATCGGTCGGTTCAGGAGGGCAATACGGAACGCCATGCTGGATCCCAACAGCCTCGTATCACTAGCAGTCGAGATGACATGAATCTTATCCGCATGGCTGTAACGGAATGTGCAGCCACGTCTTGATCCCTGAGTTAGTAGATGGGAACGTTTGCAAGACAACAACCATCTGCACGAACAGTTCGATGACGTTTGTAGCAGCATGAACTATCAGCTCGGAGACCATGGCTGCGGTTATCCTTGATGCTGCATCACAAACAGAAGCACCTATGATGGTATACACAAAGACGAATCTGCGTGCACGTATGGCAAAACGTATTTTTTTTCGGATGAATCCAAAAAATGTTCAAATGTTTGTTAAGCTTATGGGACTTAACTACGGGGTCATCAGTCCCTAAACTTACAAACTACTTATGAACTACTTACGAACTAGGACGGCACAAATATCCATGCCCGAGGGGGGATTCGAACCCCCGACCGTAGTGGCCGTGCTGACCGAGACTGGAGCGCCTCAGTCACCTCGGCCACCGCGGCCGGCTCGGATGAATCCATGTTCTGTTTACTGCATCATGCTGGTCGCATCCGTGTTTGGCGACATCGCGGTGCACGCACATTGGAAGCGTGTATTCGTCATCGCCATACTGGCGTATCACCCAGCGTGATGGTATGGGGTGCCATTGGTTGGTTACATGTCTCGGTTACCTCTTGTTCGTATCGACGGCACTTTGAACAGTGGCCGTTACATTTCAGATGTGTTACGACCCGTGGCTCTACCCTTCAGGCCGGCCGAAGGGGCCGAGCGGTCTGCGGCGCGCCAGTCACTGTCTTCACAGCCGCTACGGTCGGGGGTTCGAATCCCCCCTCGGGCATGGATGTTCAAATGTTTGTAAATCTATCGGACCAAATTGCGTGGTCATCAGTCCGTAGCTTACAAACTACTTAAACCTAGGTAAACTAACCTAAGGACAACACACACACCCATGCCCTAGGAAGGACTCGAACCTCCACGGCGAGCAACCGCGCGCTCCGCAGCGAGACGCTTTAGACCGCTCGGCTACTCCACCGCGGCTGGCATGGATGTTTGTGCCGTATTTAGTATAAGCTAGTCCATAAGTAGTTTGTAAGTTTAGGGACTGATGACCCCGCTGTTAAGTTCCTTAAGCTTAACAAACATTTGAACATTTTCTACCCTACATTCGATCCCTGCGAAACCCTACATTTCAGCAGGATAATGAACGACCGCATGTTGCAGGTCCTGTAAGTGCCTTTCTGGATACGGAAAACGTCCGACTGCCGCCGTGACCAGCACATTCTCCAGATTTCTCACCAACTGAAAACGTCTGTCAATGGTGGGCGAGCAACTGGCTCGTCACAATACGCCAGTCACTACTCTTCATGAACTGTCGTATCGTGTTGAAGCTGCATGGGCATCTGTACCTGTACACGCCATCCAAGCTCTGTTTGACTCAATTTCCAGGAGTATCAAGGTCGTTATTACGGCCAGAGGTGGTTGTTCATGGTACTGATTTCTCATGATCTATGTACCCAAATTGCGTGAAAATGTAATCACATGTCAGTTATAGTATAATATTTTTGTCCAATGAATACCCGTTTATCATCTGCATTTCTTCTTTGTGTAGCAATTTTAATGGTCAGCAGTGTACAACCGTAGCCAAGGTCTTGCAGACAAGCAAAAATTAAATGATGCGAAAATTAGCGTAAGCGATGCTATGCGAGACGGGTTCAACGATTTTGAGAGCAATGTTTTCCTTTTGTGTGTACCGACGCTGCAGAAAATCATAAGAGAGTTAGGTTCAGTAAACGGAGCGAAACCAGATATCTAGACACTCTGTGACCTTCGAAACTGAGAATGACACACAAAAGGCCGAAATATTAAATGTCTTTTCCCAAATCTGTTTCACAAAGGAAAATTGCACAGTAGTTCCACCTCTTAAACAAACGCAAGAAACGAGCCGCGGCGGATTAGCCGTGCGTACTGGGGCGCAGTGCTGCGGTGCGCGCGTCCGATCGCCGTCGGGGGTTCGAGTCCCTCCTAGGGCATGGGTGTTTGTGTTGTCCTTAGGTTAGTTTACCTTGGTTGAAGTAGTTTGTAAGCTACGTACTAATAACCCAGAAGTTGAATAAGATAGAATTACAAACATTTGAACATTTGAGCGAGAAACGATAAAATGTCAGATATTGAAGTAAGTATCATTGGGGTGGAAAGGCAATTGAAATCACGCAGCAGGGGAAAGGCCGCTGGACTTGAAGGGATACCAATTCGATTTTGCACGGAATATGTGAAAGAGCGTCCCCCCTCGACCTTCTTGCAACAGGGTACCGAAGGTGTTTAGCCCAGCGAAGCGTTCCTAAGGATTTATATATACAGGGTGTTACAAGAAGGCACGGCCAAGCTTTCAGGAAACATTCCTCACACACAAAGAAAGAAAATATGTTATGTGGACATGTGTCCGGAAACGCTTAGTTTCCATGTTAGAGCTCATTTTAGTATTTCGCTGGAGCACGTTATCATGATTTCATACGGTATACTCTACCTGTGCTGCTAGAACATGTGCCTTTACAAGTAAGACACAACATGTGGTTCATGCACGATGTAGCTCCTGCACATTTCAGTCGACGTGTTCGTACGATTCTCAACAACAGATTCGGTGACCGATGGATTGGTAGAGGCGGACCAATTCCATGGCCTCCACGTTCTCCTGACCTCAACCCTCTTGACTTTCATTTATGGAGGCATTTGAAAGCTCTTGTCTACGCAACCCCGGTACCAAATGTAGAGACTCTTCGTGCTCGTATTGTGGACGGCTGTGATACAATACGCCATTCTCCAGGGCTGCATAAGCGCATCAGGGATTCCATGCGACGGAGGGTGATGCATGTATCCTCGCTAACGGAGGACATTTTGAACATTTCCTGTAACAAAGTGTTTGAAGTCACGCTGGTACGTTCTGTTGCTGTTTGTTTCCATTCCATGATTAATGAGATTTAAAGAGAAGTAATAAAATGAGCTCTAACATGGAAATTAAGCGTTTCCGGACTCATGTCCACATAACATATTTTCTATCTTTGTGTGTAAGGAATGTTTCCTGAAAGTTTGGCCGTACCTTTTTGTAACACCCTGTATATACAAAGGGGGGGGGGGGGGGGTTATTTCCGTTTACAAGAAGGCTCGTCGATCTGATGCGGAAAACTATAGGCGTATATCTCTGACATCTGTCAGTTGCAGAATTTTGAAACACATGTTCTACTATTATGTCATTTCTGGAGATTGGAAATCTCATTTATAGTAATCAGCATGGTTTCCGAAAGTGACGATCATGTGAAACACAACTATTTATCCACGAGATCCTGGGGACAGTGGGTAAAAGTTCCCAGGTAGATGCTGTATTTCTTGACTTCCGGAAGGCTTTCGATACTGTTCCGCGCCGTCTCCTGGTGAACTAAGTGCGAGCATATGGATTATCACACCAGCTGTGGGACTGGATTGAGGCGTCTCCAGCTAACAGAACGCAGCATGTCATTCTCAACGGTAAGTCTTCGGATGTGCCCCACGGGAGTGTTATAGGTTCTTTGCTTTTCACAATATATATAAATGACCTCGTAGATAAGATCGGATGTTAAATGGTGCTTTTCGCGGTTGATGCTGTAGTTTATAGAGAATTCGCAACACTGGAAAAGGGTAGCGAAATGCTGTAGGATGTGCAACGTATTGACACATAAGAAAGATCCTTTATTGTATAACAACGCAATATCAGGACAATCTCTGAAAGCAGTTACTTCCAGAAAATACCGGGCAATAGACATAAGGTGGCCGAGAGGACTGAGGCGCGTCAGTCACGGTCTGCACGGCCACTACGGTCGGGGGTTCGAATCCCCCCTCGGGCATGGATATTTGTGCCGTCCTTAGTGTTAGCTAGTTCATAAGTAGTTTGTAAGTTTAGGGACTGATGACCCCGTAGTTAAGTCCCATAAGAAAAAAAAAAAGAATAGACATAAGGGGCGATTTGAAATGGAACGACCATATAAGAGTAATCGTGTGTGATGTAGATGCCAGACTGTGATTCACTGGAAAAATCCTCAGTCCGTCAACAAATGAAGTAGACAAAACCTTCGTTCGGTCAGAGCTTGCGTATTACTTGTCAGTGTGGGATCCTTACCAGGTAGGCTTAATAGAAGACATAGTGAAGATCCAGCTGAGGGCAGCGCGCATCGTTACGGGCTCATTTAGTAAGCGCGAATGCGTCACGGAGATGATTAGGAAATGCCAGTGGCGAACGCTGCAAGAGAGACGCTCTGCTTCGCGGTACGGGCTTCTGACAAAGTTCCGGGAGCTTGCGTTTTATGAAGAGTCAACCAAACTATTGCTTCCTCCTGCGTATATTTCGCGAAGCGACCACAAGGATAATACTGGAGAAATTAGGACCACACGGAGACATACAGGCAATAATTTTTTCCGCGAACAATACGCGACTGGAATAAGAGGAAGTGTAGTGGTACGTAAATTACCTCCTGCCGCACACCGTGACGTGGTTTGGAGAGTATGGATGTAGATGTAGGTGAGGACGGCCTTAACATTTTGGACTAGAAGATGTGGCCTCTATACGTGTGCTCACTCAACCAATAGATGCACCACCTGATCGACGGCTCTGTGCATGGATTTAGTGGTGAACATGAGGATATAAATAAACTCATGGATAACGTCACTGGTTCGCGTAAAAATTAGGTCTTATTATGTAAAATGCTCAATGCGTCTTATTTTTATTCTAATTTCCTTTTCAGTATTTGCAATGCAGATGCCGAACACTAAAATATAAAACACCTCTTTATAAAGGTACGATATTTTTTTAAATATTATTTCGAAATGGGCGTATGTTGGAGTGGTAGAATTTAATGTCTTGACGGTGGAGAAACCATTAGACTCTTAAATGGAAAAAGACTAGAGTTGGAATAGTTCGTGGTTTTGTCAAGGTAACTATCTGGCATTCCTCTACACGAAATTGAAGATGGCGTGATAGCCGAATCAGGTTATATAATAACGAGTCTTGGTATTCTCATTACAACTATAACTGTAACGGTTTGATTTTCTAATTAAACGTTTCAGGGTAAGGCAAGTTTCATTTACTGTAAACAAAAATCATCCGTTACTATGCAATCTTTATGTTATTCTCAGATGGGAGTTCCTAAAGAAGGAGGGAAGAGTAGATTTTAACACCCCAACAACAGCGTGGGTGTTAAGAGGTGTACCTCACGTTCGGCTTGTTTGGATAAGAATGGGGAGGGAAATCAGCCGAGTCCTTTCAAACCCATCCCGGAGTTTGCTTGGAGTGATTTAGGAAAACAACGGAAAAGCGGAATCTGGATGGCTGGCGCTGAATTAGAACCACCGTCCCCCAGAATGCGAGTCCAGTATGTTACTCCTGCGCCACCTCGCTCAGTATTTTAGGAGAGCAGGCTAGTGTGACCCGACACAAAAACAGAAAAATGCTAAAGAGAAAGATTAATTCGAAACAACTAACTTTATTAAAATTCTCATCTGGTATTTTATTAATTCTGAATAGGTCAGTTCTGAACGTTTAACTTCTAGATGTAAGGCTTCTACATCTATGGCATATTTGTGCGCCTGGTCTAAGCAAAATTCAACAAAGGCAGAATCTAGCTTTCTTAATCTCCAGCTCTTGTGATGTTTCCCAAGCCCACTACATACTGACCGACCTGTCTGTCCTACACTACTGGCCATTACAATTGCTACACCAAGAAGAAATGCAGATGATAAACGAGTATTCATTGGACAAATATATTATACTAGAACTGACACGTGATTACATTTTCACGCAATTTGGGTGCATAGATCCTGAGAAATCAGTACCGAGAACAACTAGCTCTGGCCGTAACAGCGGCCTTGATACGCCTGGGCATTGAGTCAAACAGAGCTTGGATGGGGTGTACAGGTATAGATGTGCATGCACCTTCAACACGGTACTGCAGTTTATCAAGAGTAGTGACTGGCGTATTGTGACGAGCCAGTTGCTCGGCCACCATTGACCAGACGTTTTCAATTGGTGAGAGATCTGGAGAATTTGCTGGCCAGAGCAGTAGTCGAACATGTTTCGTATCCAGAAAGGCCCGTACAGGACCTGCAACATGCGGTCGTGCATTATCCTGCTGAATTGTAGGGTTTCGCAGGGATCGAATGAAGGGTAGAGCCACAGGTCGTAACACATCTGAAATGTAACGGACACTGTTCAAAGTGCCGTCGATGCGAACAAGAGGTGACCGAGATGTGTAACCAATGGTACCACATACCATTACACCGGGTGATACGCCAGTATCTCGATGACGAATACACGCTTCCAATGTGCGTTCACCGCGATGTCGCCAAACACGGATGCGACCATCATGATGCTGTAAACAGAACCTGGATTCATCCGAAAAAATAACGTTTTGCCATTCGTGCACCCAGGTTCGTCGTTGTGTACACTATCGCAGGCGCTTCTGTCTGTGATGCAGCGTCAGGGGTAACCGCAGCCATAGTCTCCGAGCTGATACCCCATGCTGCTGCAAACGTTGTTGAACTGTTCGTGCAGATGGTTGTTGTCTTGCAAACGTTCCCATCTGTTGACTCAGGGATCGAGACGTGGCTGCAATTTTAATGGCTAGGAATGTACATAACAGGATGACATACTTTACAAGTAATTTTGTACACCCCACTGTTCATGATAGAACTCTTCATAATATAATTTTCTATTCCCAAAACTACTAGTGATGAGAAAAGCTTCGTGGGATTGTGTTCTTATTGTTGTCGTTGTGGTCTCCACACTATTCTATCCTGAGTAAGCCTCTTCATCTCTTCATAAGAACGGCAACCCGCACCCATTTGAACCTGCTTAATGCATTCCTCTCTTGGTCCCCCTCTTCAGTTATTACCCCCCACATTTCCGTCCAGCCGGCCGCGGTGGCCGAGCGGTCTGCGGCGCTCCAGTCACGTTCTGCACGGCCACTACGGTCGGGGGTTCGAATCTCCCTCGGGCATGGATATTTGTGCCGTCCTTAGTATTAGCTAGTTCATAAGTAGTTTGTAAGTTTAGGGACTGATGACCCCGTAGGTAAGTTCCATAAGCTCTACAAACATTTGAACATTTTATTTCCGTCCAAGTTTTTACTAGCGGCGTTTTATTAAAGATTTCTGTATGAAAGCCATACCGCTCCAAGAGCTGTTGAAAGCTAATGTTAAATTCACTTGGATCAAATTTCAACCACCTTCTTTCAATATCCTTCGAAGAGCTCTGACGGCTGATCATGTACTTGGCTTGTATGACGAATGAGCACCCAACCCACAGAGTTGCATTCAGATGCTATTGGATATAGACTTGATGCTGTTTTTGTGGTGTCGCACAAGTCTAAAGTGCGCGCCACCTACTTTCGCCGCGCGCCGCCATGCACGCACGGCGCGGCGTTCTTACGACGTCAGCCACGAGCGCCCTCTGCTACAACTCCGCTCGTGGCCACCACTGAACGACATCGTTCACTTGGGACTGAGATAGGAACCACTTAACACTTGGGAATCAGATAGGCACCAGTGAAGACTTAGCTATCGGATAGGCACTAGGCAGGCCTCTAGCTCAACTATGTATCAGCATTCTGCAGTACTGAGCTATGTAAAAGTTAAGTATTACTAAGTCTCTAAGAAATATGTATCTCGTTCTAATTTACTCTAGTGTTTCTAGTTTCTGCTGTCCCCCTGGCTGGTCACCTCCTACCTGCACAAGCGTGCATCCGTTATTCCTGTGTCGGTCTTCCTATTCGGCCACCGACACCTACGCCGGAAACGAGTCACAAAAGTTTTGGTACAAATCTTAGACGGAAAAGAGAAGGTAATAACATATTTCTCCAGTACACTTACGAAAGGTGAGAGACTCGACGTAATTTATTCCTCTTTAAATAACATCAGCAACAACAAGAATCGACGTAAGCACAGACTGATAGTGTCTTGCTGATGTCTGGGCCATCTGCAAATTAAGACAGTATCTCTATAGTACGGCATTCACAGTCGTTACAGATCATAATTCACTTCGTTGATTAACAGGTCGTAAGGATCCATTAGAACGAGAGAGTAACAAAACACCAAGATGTGGATCTTGATCCAGCGAAACATCAGCAAGAGAATGATGAAGATAGTCACTATCTTATTTCACTTCATGACCATTCTGATGAAGAGGACGCCAAGCTATCACAGACTGCCCATGCCTTGAATCGAGCGAGCATGTAAAATGAGAATTTGAGATTACTTTGCCAGAAAAATTTCGACCCCGTTGGGAAAAGGTGGGTAGTATTGACTCCTAAACAGATTTGTTTAGACTTTCTACAGAAATTCCATGACGTGCCTGAGGCCGGTCATGGAGTGTTTATAAAAATTTATGACTTAATCTGCAAGAGGATTTCTGGACAAGATTATTTAGAATAATTCGTCATTATGTGTCGCACTGTCGAGAGTGCCAGAGAAGGAAAGCGGTTCCCTACAAACCACCATGATAAATCATACCAATTCCGCCAGCAGAGACCTCTTTCCATCATGTTAGGATTGACTTACGTAAATGATTTCCAACTTCTATTGCGGCAATAAGTGGATTATTGTTTGTACTGATTATCTAACCCGATATGCCATTACAAAAGTTGTGTAAATACCTGAGGCACCTAAAGTAGCCACATTCACAGTTTAAGACATTGTACTGCTGAAACATGGAGCACAAAGGTCTATAATTATATGTAATTATTACAGATCAAGAAAAGTTTTTCAATCGAGGCTTGCGGAAGAGTTAAACAGTCAGTGCAACATTACACATCTCTTGACGAGAGCCTACCACCCTCAAACTAACAGGTTTACTGAATGTCTTAATAAGACACTAGCTGGCATGCTGTCCATGTATGTCATTGTCAAGCAGACAACTGGGATGACGTTTGCGTTTCGTAACATTCGCCTACAACAATGGCAAACAAGAAACCACCAGATTTACACCATTCTTTATGCATGGCCGAGAAGCAACCGCCATGATGGGCACAGTCTTTCCAGTTCAGGCTGACAACGTGGATGACGATACCTGACAGCTGTCAACCAGGGCTGAGTAGGATCGGTCGTGGCTCGACTCCCTACGCTACTGGCTCAGGAAAAGGCTCGTCAAAGGTATGATAGTATGACGTAAGCCCTGTTTTATTCCTGCCTGGTGACCTCGTCTGGATCTTCACTCTTGTTTCGAAGGTTGGGCTGTCAGGAAAGCTACTCAGACTATAGATGGGCAAATCCTCTCTTTCAGAGATCGGACTAGAACTGGTCACTCTCTAGTATGAATTAGTTCTATTTTATGACTCACTACTCACCATTCACTCACAAACGTAAGTAAAAGGAAGGCGCATTACCTTTTTAATTCAGGTCACTATAAATGCATTTTTATCTGGTTTAGCATTGTTTTGAAAGAACATAAATAGCACAAATGATATTGTATTGCATCCCTAGTATTTTCTTGAGATGAAAGCATTAAAGTTCAAAATTAAAAAAAAATAATAATAAATAATTTTATTAAGTGCAAAATTTTTGAAACGACGACCGATTTTATATTTTGATACTTTTATTGAAAAGTAGAGTATAAGTGTTATAATTGTATAACTTCAGTTGTCATTTACAATCAGTTTTGTGATTTATAAATAAAATTTGAGTTGTTTTATACGAAGTAAGTCGATTTCCTTTCTCATGGATTATTTTCTCACAGGGCACTGACGTAACAGGGGTTCGTCATATTTTTGTAACCAACTGGTACAGCTTTTGGTTCAAGGGTTTTCTGGTTTCACTGATTCTGGGCAAATATGCCTCAGTTAAGTATCTGTCCAAGTCAACAACTACCACATGCTCCGGGTTGTGAAACTGACTAATAGTTTCATCAAACTCCTCCAGATGAAGAGCTCATACGTGTTACAGTGGTAACAAATAATGCAAATTAGCAACAGTTGGAGAACTGGAAATTACCTACAGCATATTTTTAACGGGAGAGTAGGAATAAGTAGTTTTGAAAACCTGAAGGACAACTTTCTGCTAAACATAGGGTGTGAATTATATTCAATAATAGTAACCTGAGAGTAGAAGTAATTATTCAATATATTTTGCTATAATAGCAAATAGATATTAGGTAAGGTAGATCAGGTACAGAAAAGTTCGCTATTAACCAAATCATTGAGAAACACAGAGTTCCTTAGATACAATGTGGAGATGAAGAAAAGTTATGGGAGGTAATGAACAAAAGAGAAACACTTTTCTATACGATTAAGATAAAAGAAAGCTCGTACAAAGGAGCAGAAGTCGCCAATCCAGGAAATAGAAAATCGAAGATCAAGACAGATTTGAATGTGTGCAAGGATGCACTTTGTCTCTGGCACTTTTTAATATTTACATATTAATTGATGACATGCTAAGGCAAATTATATACGTCTTATATAATAAATTATTCTATGATGGTACTTTTTGGTGCTGTTAAAATTGTAATAGCTGATAGCGAAACACTGCAAACAGCTGCTAACATGTTACCCCAACAGTTAAGTTATAAAATCTGTTACTATATCAAAGAAAACAAAAGTAATGGATTTTGGGGGCCAACAGCCAATTCCCAGAAACATAATAAATGATCAGTAAATAGAAAGAGAAAACGGAAGAAGTTGAAAAGACTGTGTCACAAGAACGTAAGACGACAGATTTCCAAAATTAATGATGATTGATGATTCCTGCACAGTGGGCTGAAGAGGTTTAAGAACACCACCAAATACCTATAATTTCAACGAAGAAGAAGTAACAGAGAAAAGCCTAACATATTCAGAAAGAAAAAGAGGGATATATATGATATTACAATATTCGAATTTTTTAAAAGTAATTGGTATAATAAGCGATTATATATAAATCTCTGGTGTGATGTAAGAGGTGTCATGAAGGAATTAATCTGATCAGCTTAAATAAATAAAAAATCTGACATAAAATTCAGGTTGTCCTAGTATCAATGGTATATTTTTAACGGGAGAGTAGGAAGAAGTAGTTGTGAAAACCTTAAGGAAAACTCTCTGCTAAACATAGGGTTTGAATTATATTCTATAATAGTAACACGAGAGTAGGAGTAATTATTCAATATATTTTGCTATAATAGCAAAACCTTCGTGTGGACGAATTATTTGTTATAGGATGTTTCTCGTGTATCAGGTCGTCAGAGTGCTTCAAATTGTCATACAAAAACTACCTACGCTACAGCAAGCTGGCAAGCGCTCTACAGACTTTTTGTTTCTTCTTCTTTTTATTGAGGTAGACCGGTTCACTGCGTTCGTTCATGAGTTCTAGGTTGTATGTTGAATTTGGCAAAATTTATTTTCATTTTTTTTTTTTTTATATATTTATTACCGAGGGCGTCGCGTCCTCTGACTAAACTACTTAATAAGTAGTTTGTAAGTTTAGGGGTTGATGATCCCATAGTTATGTTCCATAAGCCTACAAACATTTGAACCGATTCTGTGAGAGTTGTGGGCAACAGTGGATCAGTGAGACGGTTTGGAATCCAATTTCGTGAGAGTAGTGGTGAGCAGTGAGTGGTTGAGGTGACTCACAAGATTGTTGAAAACACATTCTGAATGCGATTATACGTCACAGCTCATACAGAGCTAAGTAATCCTTATTCAGCTTCTTAAATTTGAGATTGTCAGGGTCTCCAAAAAGATGCCAGTGTTTTTCGGCAGTGTCCGAGTCTTCACATGGCGCGGCTCGGCATGCATCCGCCGAGAATAGGAACAGCTACTGCTATGAGCAACTTTGATGTTGCTGCTATTGCTACTGCTATGAAGACAGCACGTATGGGTGACCCGTTTCCTGAACGTCACTAGGTGGCGTCGCGTGAAAGTCGCCACTGGCAGCCATGTTTGGGCAATGGTGGCTCGATGGTGACTCTGCGTCAGATGTGGCGAGATTCAGCCACCGACTGCCACTGTGCGTAAGAAGGCGCACATTTAAACAAATTTGCGAGCCTAAGCACCACAGAGAAGCGCTTTTCAATGACTGTGTGAAGGGGGTCTTAATTCAGCACCTGAAGAACTCTTTCATTTTTAGTTTTTTTCATGAATGAGAAAAGTTTCGTGCATTAGTAAAATATGCAAATCTATGCCTGGCACGTTGTCTAAAGCACATTTTTCTGTAACCTGAGGATATTCTGAAGCATTTAGCATGAAGGCTATCGCAGAAGAGGGTGTCACCTGTGCGGTAATATGCTGCTCTGTGGGATAATATACATTCATCACACTTAATGGTGGAAGCGGGTGATAAATGATTAAGAGTTGAAATGTTTGTAGAGCTTATGGGACTTAACTACGGGGTCATCAGTCCCTAAACTTACAAACTACTTATGAACGGCACAAATATTCATGCCCGAGGGGGGATTCGTACCCCCGACCGTAGTGGCCGTGCAGACTGTGACTGACACGCCGCAGAACGCTCGGCAACCGCGGCCGGCGATTAAGAGTTAACGTTTGGTGTGGGATGCTTGGTACTACAATGGTAGTCTAAACGGCACACTGCATGATATTACAGATACAGGGGGAAGCTGATTGTTTCCATGTGAAAGGCGGGTTTTGCCAGGATGTTGGGTTCCCCAGCCGGCCTGGCTAACAGTTTGACGGCGGCAATATATTTGAACAGTGAGACGCCACGCTTAATATCAACCTGAGCAAAGAGGTACAGTATCAACCGTTTTTTAGTATTGTTAAATATGTATTTGTTTGTTAAATGTAAACAACTTTTGTAGGGAGGTGGTCAAAGAATATCTGTAATATTCGAATGTATAAAATTTTGGAAGGGAATTTGTATTTCAAGGATGAGACGTTAGGATGCGCGGAATAATACAGTTTTGGGAGCAGGGAGAACACGCTTTTCGACCGCTTGGGAAGAGACTTGTAACTTGGACGTGGCGGTGAAAGGTTGTGACGCTGGGCGGTCTGAAGCCGTATTACGAACTTGAGGTTTGAAGAGATAGGCATGTGTGGACTTAGAAAATTTACGGGACTGTGACTGCAGAACTTAGTCTCTGCTTGAAAAGTGATAAACTATGAACGGTAGTAGGGCTGTGTAACTGTGATAATTCAGCAATCGTGTGCTCGTGTGATTACAAACTGTGTTTTATAACAAATACTTTAATCGCGGATTAATTAGGAACTGAAATGTTCGATGGACTACACTAATTTACGAGTAACGATCTGGAACTTTTACCATCGAGTGCGTGTAATACTTATAGTGCCTCTCATGAACAATAATTGGGGAAATATTCACTTATTTACCGATATATAAAGTAGGACCACCTCCGCAGTTTCATATCCAGAAAGAGAAATAAACTCTACATCTACATGGGATACTCTGCAAATCACATTTAAGTGCCTGGCACGAAATAAAGAATTATTTCGTGATTGAATGTCTTCTTTATCTTAGAATCCATTTTGTTGGTTATTCAGAAGTTTAATTTATGTTTGTTTAAATATATTTTCACGTCATCATATGCAGATTAATAGACTGGCTAAACTACAGATTAGTTATTGATCTTGTTTAAAAAAATTGGGTAGCTGTATAGCCGGCCGCGGTGGCCGAGGGAACTGAGGCCCTCCAGTAACGGTCTGCACGGCCACTACGGTCGGGGGTTCGAATCCCGCCTCGGGCATGGATATTTGTGCCGTCCTTAGTGTTAGCTAGTTCATAAGTAGTTTGTAAGTTTAGGGACTGATGACCCCGTAGTTAAGTCCCATAAGCTTAACAAACATTTGAACATTTTTTTGGTAGCTATATAGGGCATAGAAGCTGACTTACATAACTCACCCATGTGTATAAAGACAACGAGCCATAAACTTTTACTAACCGTGTTATGTATTGCCCAAATACCTATTGGTGAATACCGATAGGAAGGTCACAAGTGTATACTAACTTCCTCAGACGAATTTTTCCTCCTCTTCTGGATGACCTGCCGCTAAGAACCAGAATACTTATGTGATATGACGATGGATGTCCAGCATATAATGCCTTGTGTTTACGTCCTGTCCTGAACCGAAGGTATTCTGCCAGATGGATTGGTCAAGAAGGGACAATTACTTGACCTGATAGGTCTCCTGATTTAAATCCTCTAGACTTTTTTCTTTGGGGATTCATTAAAGAGGGTGTCTGTCGCGATATTCCATCAACACCAGAGGACATGCAGGAACGTATCACACTTGCTTGTAATTATCTTCAGCAGGCAACACTAGCAGCAGTAAATAATTCTTTCATTCAACGAGTGCAACAGTTTATCGGTGTTGCGAGCGTGAAGGTCGGGGTGAGAGTTTAAAATAGGGAAAGATTAATTTTTAAAACTCACAAGCACCAACTGCGAACCAAATTCCTAAACATGCAAAAACACTGGAACTGTGATTGCGACTGTTTGACTCGTTTTCTAGGGGATGATATCACACGTTCGCAGCTTTCCTTCCCTGCATATGATTAACAAAACAAATTCATAATAAAATCAAGTTCATGAGAGAAAAGGATGTACTAACTACTATTTTTGAAAACACGTGAAAGTTGTTTATTTCACAATATTTGAACCCTGTGGCTGATACGTCTGTACGTCGACACATTTACCAAATAAAGTTATAGCTCGTGAGCCCCCAGACAAAATGAATATTTGTCGCGAATTATTTTCACAACACGTGGCTGTCTCAAACACCATTTATGTTTATGCCTATGCGACGACACGTGTTACATTAACAAATCACAGTCACTTTAATTCAATGCGATGCACACCTTGTTCCACCGGCTAAATATTCACAAACACACAGTAGCACTCGATTTAACTTGGTACAGTCTACGACGAGCAACCACATGTGGCGATTGCCACAGACCAATCTAAAGTCACCACCTCGAGATCCACATGCCGACTGATGCAGAGCGACGGCGCCCGGCCAGCCACCCCACGTGCTCTCCCGTCTCGTCACTTCCTGCCCTCGCGCGTGCTCGCGCCAAAAGCTCAACTGCCGGGGTTTTTTCCCCTACGTCATCAACTTCCCCATGTGAGCTGTTCTAACCGATTTGCCAACGTACAGCGCTTAGCCAATACATTTCTAAAACTTTCCTTAAAATCAAAATAATTACACTACACATTAAACAAATTTCTTCTTAGGTTTTTATATTGGTATAAACATCCTTTGTACTGTTTATCATAATCGTGCAATTTCTTATATCACAGATAAGTGATTTAACTGAATACTTCAAGATAAAATACAAAAGATTGATTGAAAATAAAATGAAAATAGTTAATATATTATTTTTATAAACAAACATTGCCATGCTAGTTGTGTAACTGTCTTGTATTTATTGGTAATTTATTACTTTTCATTGTCAATTAAACATATTACGTCAGATGTGACTATATCAGCTAATGTATTGTTTATTTGTCAACAGGCTATTTTGTAATGAGGGCCTTAAAGGTTCCTAACTGCATCATATTACTTCAAATGCCAGTAGTATTAGAATATTTGTGCATTGCACTGTGCCTGGCACTCGCCATTGTCCCTCTCTCCCCTCACCGGAAACGAACTGGAAAATCCTAAGCTGGAACAAGCCACCAACGTCGGCCTGCTCGCTGGCCTCCCGTCAGCTACAAGCACACAGCAAATCTCAACGTGGAGAATTTCTACCTATGCCCTAACTATAAATGTTGTCACCCAACTGTGTACATACATTGCTACCATAATTAATAAGATTAAAATTGTGTAACATTTAGTGCATTGGCATGGTCAATGTTTGCAGTGAACTTCTTACTGTTTAATTATCAAAAGCTATTAATTACCAGTATTTCTATTGGGCGGTAATCTCACAGTGTCCAGGGCCATCACTTTGAGCACCTTTGAATGTTCTACTTCTGGGCAATGGTACAGGAGAGTCAAAGTGAATTTTGTGTTATGTTTTTACTTGGTTTTCATTTGTTTTCTGACAACTCCAGCAAGTGGACGAGTTTGTCATACTGGGCTCAAAGTCAGTGTTGTGTTCTGTAATCAATAACGTTCTGTTTCAGTGAATGGTACACTGTGATACATTTTTGAATAGGTCTTTAGGAGATGAAATGAATTACCGGAAAAAATACAGAGTGCCATTTAAAAAAAGTCATACCGCTGTTCATTTCTGTGTAAAAAACAAAGCTATAAAGAAGGCAATCATGCTGATTAATTTCCCCCTGACGGCTAAAGAACATGTGCTTGACACATTTCGCAATTTGCATCTGGAAAAACAGTTGTTTAGTGTGGTCAAGATAAATGGGACACCCTTGTGTGTGTCTCTGTATCTGCATCGTGTGTATTTTATATAGAGGTGACATTAACGAGAATAGCGATGAGAGCAATGTCACTTGATTTTTTTTCTATTATCGCCAAATAAATGAAGCAATTTTGGATGATTCTAGTGCCTAGATTATGTTCAAATGTTTGTAAACCTATTGGACCAAACTGCTATCGTCATCAGTCCCTCGACTTACAAACTACTTAAACTAGCTTACACTAAGCACAGCACACACACACACACACACGCACACACACACACACACACACACACACACACACACACACACACGCATGGACGAGGGAGGACTCGAAACCTCTGACGGGAACGGCCATCCAGTCCGTAGCATGACGCTTTAGACCACACGGCATGCCGCGCGGCTGCATAGTTTAAAACCGTAAATAGTTATATAACAAAGTTATACTGTTGCAAGTTTTAAAATTTTGATAATAATGCCTTATAAGTAACTAATTCCAAGTGAAGTTCATGTCAGTAATTTAATCTGTATCACATAAAATAAATATTCCTGTAATACTGACATATTGCTTTTGTTTGTTCTCTCATTGACTTCTTTAATATACTTTTAATTACAATATAAATCTTTATTTATGTTAGAAGTGAGTAGGCGGGTCGTAAAAATTAATACCTGGCTACTTACAAGCCTAGGGATTCTTTTCTTGTAAAGATACCGCGCGATACCGTTCAATAATTAACATGTGAGCAGACCACTTGAGCGTCATATTTAACCAAAAGTACCTTGTGTAAAAAAGCGACAGCGTTTCCGTTAGGTGCGCAAGAAAATATCATATATTCTTAATATTTCGTTCGCATGTTGTATTCATCGAACTTCAATAACAAAATAGTTTATCGCATGTCGAAAATTTCATAACATCGTCAAAAATATATATTCATAAACTGTCCGTATGCAGTCTTAATCATTTGCTGCCACACACAAAACTAAAATCAAAACATAGTGTAACTCTTCCGGAACACATAGATAACAGTCCCATATCTGTACATGGAATAGTTTGCCTGTCTGAGCGAGATGATTCAAATGTATGCTTACGCGTCTGTCTGTGCCGGACATGGCAACAGAAACCTTTCTCAAGGAAAAGAGGAGTTAGTAAGACAGAACTCCCGGGGCAGCTCATATGTCTCGAATCTTTTATTCATAAGAAATGAAGAACTTCCTCAGAGAATGTTCTTTTGCTGTGAGAATATTCTCCGGAGAATTCCTTTTATATTCATAAGGGCTCTTTCCTCAGCAACAGTCAGCGCTTGGTCCACCAGCACGTCTGTACACTACGCAAGCAGTTCTGCAGACTGCGTCCATCGTCATATCTCCAGCATAAACCAGAACAGTGCCTTTCTATATTGCTAAAACTGCGAGATATTTGCCACGTTTAGAATAGAGCCCAGAAAGGCAAATTTGAATAAGTCTAACTTACTTACTTCGTAACAATCCCTTTTATACCTTTCTTCTCTTCATACCATGAACTGCAGATCGAAAAGAGAGACAAAAAGAGCGAAAAATCAATTCCAAGTGTGTGTAGAAAAATGCTGGTCAGAGGCGATCTGTTTACCGCTGTTCAAAAGTTATATTACGCCTTGCAACCTCAATAAAATTTCACGACACAAAACTTACTATTATTTAATAAATGAAATTACTCCGAGAAAAAATTATTCTCAATCTTATCTGCAATACTGAGTTCATGGCGTAGCACTGAATTGAAATTAATGCCAAAGCCGGGATTCGAACACTGGTCTCCTAGACATCAGGTAGTTGTGTTAACTACTGTGTTCCCTGTGCAGTTGCATTAGCCACAGTTGCGTTACATAAAGAAATATTAAGTTTTAAGGGATTAGAAGTATGGTTCTTATGTCACATTCGAACGCTATAAATCTTATACTTTAGACAGTTACAGCTGAGACACCAAACCAAATTTTAATTTCTGCAATGGAATGTTCATTGAGGTGTATCTTCAAGGTAAGTATAAACTATGTGTTGAATCTAGACAGAAGCTTCGATCTTGGCCTGTCACAGGCTGCGAACTACCAACTGGGAAAAATACAGAGGAAAGTACTTGCAGAATGAATGCATACTCGAGTTGCTCAGTTTGTAGACCTACGACCATGAAACCCAAATTGAGAAATGAGCACCTTTCCACACTGACAACACTATTGATCCTCTAGTCACGCAAATAGATTCAGCACAACTACTTTGCATATGATATCAGAGTGCTTCCTCCTCACAGTACTGTGCCACTACAAAGACTCGACAGATTATGAATATAATGAATATACACTACGGATTTTCTTTCTCCCGGGAATGACTGACAGGTCTTTGGCACTGCACGGCACGGTCGCTACCGTAGGAGGTTCGAGTCCTCCCTCGGGCATAGATATGTGTGCTGTCCTTGCTTTAAATTAGTTGAAGCTAGTTTAGGTAGTTTGTGAGTCTAGGAACCGATGACATCGGCAGTTTGGTCTCTTAGGTCTACAAACATTTGAACATTTTATTTTTTATTTTTTTTTATTTTCTCACTATATCGCCACTCACCGCCCTTCTCACACTTCCGCTCCTGTTACTCGTCTGTAGCTGCTTTATTGACTCTAGAAGATTGGCGACTATGAAGTACTCTGTAAGTTGCAGTTATCGCTGCTGAGTATCATGACATTGATGTAAGCGGAAATGTTGATGTAATTACTAATACTAGAGGTTCTCATGGGGAGACTCCAAAGGCGACGATCTTTCAAACAAACCGATGAAGGAGTGGATTGCCTTTTACGTTGTACCTCATAAACTATTCACACTGTTGGCCACCAAAATGCAGCATCCTGAAGGTACCATCCAAAGCAAGTTAACCCTTTCAGTCCCACATTATGAAATCAGCTTAGGAACAATTAAAAGTCAGTGTTTTCTGTATTAACACAGGGCAGTAAACATCGAAATAAGAGTTTTAAAATGTTTGGTCGAACTATTGATTTTTTATGTCATGTATTTCATGCACAGCACAAACGTTTGTATCGAGGTATTTTATTACTTAAACGTTATTTTGTTGATAGTTAACACTGCCAGATCAATAATGCTAGCATAATCTTCGCCACAGCACCAAAGACAAGACAATTCACTGCTGGAATAAAATAAAAGGAACCACACTCAAGCTCACACTCCCAGCCACGTACAGACAGCAACGCACCACAACCTCCAAGATGGACAGATTATTGCCTCATAAGAGGCTACACGCCGTACCAAGTGGCAAAATGTCGTACTAGATGCATAAACAGAAATGCAACTTTAAGGATTGATGCACAAAATACGGTATAAATCAACTTTTAATACGTTGTTGTCCAGGAACAACACTGGGAATGAAAGAGTTAAATTTCAGGATGCGTTTGGAGCGACGAGAGATGCACATGATAGCATGGTGCCCATTATGGGTGCCGATATATAGAGGGGAACAGACGGCCATGTGGACGTCCTGGGTTAATGTTCTCTTATGCGGTTCTTTTGCGTGTGCCTCGTAGAAGACAGAGGGCGTCTGTCGATCACGTTTCTGAGTTCGAACGAGGAAGAGTAGTTGCCTATAGGGATAGTGGATCACGTTTCAGAAAGAAAAAGTTCAAATGTTTGTAATCCTATGGGACCAACCTACGTTGGTCATCAGTCCCTAGTCTTACAAACTACTTAAGTTAAACTAACCTAAGAACAACACACTCATCCATGACCGAGAGAGGATTCGAACCTCCGACGTGGGAGGCCGCGCGATCCGTAACGCGGCGCTCCAGACCGCTCGGTTACTCCCGCGCGACACGTTTCTGAGAAATCGGTGATAGTGTCGGACGTAACGAAGGAACAGTGATGCAGATCTTTAATTGCTGGATGCAGGAGGGAAAGATGGAACAAAGAGGTCGATCGCCCTAACCTCGTTGCACCACTAAACGCGATAAAAAGGATTATGTGTGCATGATAGTGACAGAGCGCTCTGACAGATCGCAACAAATTCGAAATGTTGCGCAACAAGCAGTGACCACGCGTGCCATTAGACGTCCTTTGAAAAAGAATCGACATTTCGCCTGGCGTCCTTTTTTTATTATTTTTTTTTTTTATTTATTTATTTGGCCTTCTGAGCGTTAACTCAATGTAGCCATCTACAACACACAGTGGAAATGTACATATATTTAAATAAACAGACAAAACAGAAGTACATTTTGTCAAAATTGGAAAGTGGAAACAAAGCGAAAACTGCATTACAATACAATTTAAATAATGTTGGAACATTTTCACATATTCACAAGCAAAACCTTAAACACACTTGATGGTTATAGATTGTGCACAGTGATCTTAATAAACTTAATTATGGTTTTATATACACGAATGTCTTTTGTAAACAAAAGGAAAGAATCTGCCTGGGGAAGGGGGTATCCCATCTTCACCAATGTCTGCAGGAAGTTCAAACGTTCTCAGTCAAATTTGGGGCACCTGCACAGGAAGTGGTTGACATCAGCTACCGTTTCAGGATCACACTCACATGCCGCCGAATCGTAGACGTTGATCCGATGTAGAGGTTTTGGATAAGAAGCGTGATTGAAGCGAAGACGAATAATGGTAGAAATCGCGGATCGGTCCAGATGAGTCCTCATAAACCACGGCTGCGTAGAAATCCGAGGTTGCAGCACAGCGTAAGAAGCGCTTTAGTTTCTTGGGAAACGTTCCACATCTGTTGCCACTGTTGTTTTGCGTATTCCTTGACCGCAGATAAGAAGCCTGTGTATGGTAGTTGTAGGTCCAAGACATGGCCTAAGGATGCCGCTTGTTTAGCCAATGCTTCAACTTCCTCATTATAGCAGATACCAGCGTGAGAAGGCACCCACAGTAAATTAACTGTCCGTCCCGTACTTGTACAGCGAATATATGCCGCAATCACATCCAGAATATAGCTGTTTTTTTTTTTTTTTTTTTTTTTTTTTTTGTTTTTTTTTTTTTTTTTTTTTTTGTTCCATCTCCTGTGTTGTAGGGTTTGAAGGACACTTTGAGAGTCAGACACAATTAATATATTCGGGGAGGAAATGGTAGAAACAAACCTAAGTGCTTCCAGAATTGCCACTGTCTCCGCCGTAAATATAGAGGTATTCGTTGGCAGTTTGAAGGTTCTACGAATCTGAATCTGAGGGCAGAAAAAGGTACATCCAGTACACTCTTCTTGTGGAATTTTGGACCCATCTGTATATACACAAAGAAAATCAGGCCACTGTTCTGCAATGAGGCGACTGAATCCGTTATTAACAGTGTTACTTCCTAAGCAAGTCATATTAAAATAGAAGACTGGAATCTGGCAGCCAAGTGTTCGTAGATCTTATTCAAAAGGAGGCTGATGCGGTGAACATCGCACAGAACGTATCATAGGAGACCAAGTGTCGAAGCTGGTACAAATGGCTAGAGGTATATTTCTTCTGTAAGAGGCAATCCATAGTCGATAAATGGTGTCTCTGTTTCTGCAGACTGAACTGTCCATGAAAGCCATTCCTTGAAAGTAGAATTTATCTGACAACATTTGACGCCTAATGCTCAAGGGCATCTCTCCTGCTTCCACTAAAAGGGCGTTGGTGGGGGTCGATCGCATGGCTCCAAGACAGATTCGGATGGCTCTATACTGAAGAGTATCGAGTTTCGTGAGATGAACCTTCGGTGCATTGTGGTACAGATGACAGCCATAGTCAAGCCGATATCGAACAATCCCTCGATACAGGGTAAGTAAAGTGCTCTGGTGCGCACCCCACCACACCCGGGTGAGTGATCGGATTACACTTAGGCCCTCTTCACACTTGGTAACCGTGGTTCTGATATGAGGCGCCCAGCTTAACCGAGAGTCAAAAATCATTCCCAGGAAACGTGCTTGAGGTTTTATCTGGAAAGTGTACGTTCCACACGTAATGTGGCCATCTATGAGATTCAGTGATGTCTTGGGAAATGGGACGATTACCGATTTCTCAGCCTATATCTCCAGCCCATTAGTAGATAGCCAATCATCGACGTGTGCAATGGATGAGAGTAATGCCGTTTTAGCCTGATGATACGAATCAGCAGTAGAATAGACACATAAATCATCTGCATACTGCAAGATTTTTGTGGGAGGCATTATCACGCGTTCTAGGTCATGCGTATACAGAGTGTACAGAAGGGGCTTAAAATTGCACCTTGTAGCAAGCCCTGGGAGACACGAAAAGGTCTCATAATTTACCTTGGTACCGGACATAGATCGTTCTTTTAGCAACCAGGGTACTGATGCCATAAATCATCCGTGAAGGAATTCCGAATCCTGCCAGCTTGTCCAAGAGAATCGGTATCTGAACATGGTCGTAATCTCCCTTAACGTCGAGAAAAGAAGCGATTACTGTTTGCTTCATTTGAAAGGCTGAAGTGATATCCACAGTAAGCGAAAACAGATTGTCCATCGTCCCTTTGCCTTTCCTGAAGCCATATTCAAAATGTTCAAATGTTTGTAAAGTCTATGGGACTTAACTACAGGGTCATCAGTCCCTAAACTTACAAACTACTTATGAACTACTTACAACTAAGGACGGCACAAATATCCATGCCCGAGGGGGGATTCGAACCCCCGACCGTAGTGGCCGTGCGGATCGTGACTGGAGCGCCTCAATCCCCTCGGCCACCGCGGCCGGCGAAGCCATATTGACTCAGAGATAACAAGTTATTCTTTTCAAGCCACCATTCTAGCCTCTTTCTCATCATGCGTTCCAGCGTTTTTGCAACACATGACGACAGAGCAATCGGTCGATAGTTTGAGGCCGCATTTGGATCTTTGCCACTTTTCAGAATTGGAATAATTACTTGAGTCGTCCGTGTGGCTATGAGATCTTGTTCCATCCAACACCGGTTAAAAATAGATATCAGCAATTCTTTCGCTTCCTCAGGCAGATTTTCTAACATTGAATGGTGAATACAATCAATGCCGGGACAGCTGTCGCTCGATGATTTAATGGCTTCGTGGAGGTCTTCTTTCGAGAAAGGACAAAAAACATTATGACGGTCTTCAGCAAGAGGGAGTGGAAAATTTGCAAACGGAACCGTAGGAGGAGCGAGTTTTGCTATAAATCCCTCTAACCAGTCCGCGGTAGCAGGAGCAGGGGAGGGCAGTTGTTTTGTTTTAAAAGCCTTTGTCTTGTGCCAGATGCTTGCCATAGTAATTTCATTTGTGAGGGAGGAGCAAAATTTTATCCAGCTGTCCTTTTTCGTCTTCTTCAGGAAATTTCTAACTCGCGCATTCACTTTTCTCACAATGAGGAAATTCTCCAACGTAGGATTTTGACGATATGTTTTCAAGGCCAGTCTGCGTTTAGCAACTTCTCTAGGGCATTCAGGATTCCACCAAGGGGGGCAACGGTGCTTCACAACAGTAAATTCTTTCTTCTTAGGAATACTGACATCCGCAGCGGCATTTATAGCATTGACTAAAACTTGGTATGCATCTTCAACCGGTACGTTACGTGACGTGTTTGCGAGTTCCCGCCGAACTGTGTCCTTATATGCGTCCCATTTGGCCTCTTTGATTTTCCACCGACTGTTAGCATAATATATTTGTTTAGTATTACCGTTGACATTGATCTGGAACTCTATTGCGCACGCTACTGTACGCACGGTCGAGAAACAACTCTGACCACACTTCGCTCGCGACCAATGTAGCATCGCAGACCGCCTTCACGCGCTCTTGTCGCCACTACCACTACGGCAAACATTAACTTTTAAAAAGATGCCCCTTCTCTTGAAAATAGGCTGTAGTTTGTGGCGCTGTTATCTTGTTTAAGTCTATTAAAATTCTGCAGATATTAAGTCGCTTGGCCTTCTTGGAAAGCTTTATCAGTTACTACAGAGAAAGGTATTAAGTTCTTCTAAGAAATTCTTGAAGTAATTTGGCAACTGTATCCTTGAGTAGTATACCTGTGTCGCTTCCAGACCCCTTTGACCTTTACTTGATATGTTTCCTGCGTGCAAATGCGAAAACTTGCCCACAATGCTCAAATATTTGTAATCCTATGAAACCAAACTACTGCAGTCATCAGTCCCTAGACTTATAAATTACTGAAACTAAGTTCAAATTAGGAACAAAACGCACACACACACACATACACACACACACACACACACACACACACACACACACACACATGCCCGAGAGAGGACCCTAACCTTCGACGCGAGAGGCCGTGCGATCCCTAATGTGGCACTCCAGACCATACGGCTATTCCCTCGCGGCACTTGCCTACATTCTTGGAGCAGTGACGCCGGACGTCGTAAATGTCCTTGATCACATGATGTTTTAATATGCAGGTAGTGCGACATTAAAAAATTCATGTGGCGCTGGCAACAAATTTAAAAATATAAGATAACAATGATACAAAATTTAGATATGTGAAAACTCACAAAAACTTAAAAAATACAAGATGGTGGGACTGCTTCAGTTGTATTTTGTAACTCCTCTCCTTGCCTCCCCACCCCATCTCAACCAACCAGAGTGCTGCACATAACAGATCATTCTAATTAAACGGCCACCGAGCAGCCATTTTGGATGTGCTCAAAATTATTCGTAAGCGCTGACGTTTTTCAGTCTGTTCGAAAGTATTAATTCAAAAATTATAAATGATTTTTTCTTGCAGTATTTCTATCTATAAAAGTGCCTTACAGTCCATTAAAATAACCAGTAACACTGTAGCCAACTTGGTGATGCTCAAATGTATTCCAGTGCTCAGATTTTTTGCACTATTTTCAACAATATTTCTCAAAACATTTATATACAGGGCGTAACTTTCATTATTTCCAAAAACAGTAGTACTTTGGAGACCATAACCACAAAACTGCAAATCACAACGGAGCTTTCATGACCGTTGTAAAAAGTATCTGAATGAAACTCCCTGGCAGATTAAAATTGTATGCCGGAACCGGGATTCGAACCTGGGACCTCTGCTTTCCGCGGACAAGCGCTCTAGCGACTGAGCTTTCCCAGCATGCTTCACAGTCCGTACAATTACGAGTCTACTTTTGTTGTAATATCTGTGCACCCTACACGTAATATTCTTTCAAACGTTCAAATGTTTGTAAATCTATCGGACTCAGTTACTGGGTTATTAGTCTTTAGCTTGCAAACTGCTTAAACTAAGTTAAACTAATCTAAGGACAACACACACATCCATGCCCGAGGGAGGATTCGAACCTCCGACGCGGGAGGCTATCTGATCAATATTCTTTCTGACAATATTAGAACAAACAGCAAAAATTATATGATATTTGAGTTTAGCTTTGACAAACATACTCTTTTTTGGACTCTTACCTCTTTAAACTATCATTTTAATATCTCTCCCACATTTTCGTTATATTTTCCCGTTAAAATATTGTCAAATGTCTCGCCTTGGTAGTTTGTTCCAAGTTTATTTTCTTTCCCTTTACTGGTTACGGAAGAGTATAGTCTGAAACGAATATAGCATACATTTGGCGTTCGGACGAGTGACTATAGCCTGGATGGATCACAGCGCACATTTGGCGTTAGGAAATCAGTCAGGTGACATGCCTCAAGCGTTGTCCTTTCAAAGCAATGGAACACTGATAATTATCAAAAACACGTCGTTCTTAGGACTATGAATTATAATCTAATGTTAGTTAACACCTACCATCGATGGTACGAGAATTACAGATTACTCTTGCAGCTGTTCACCATAGCATAATGGGCGACGAATTAGTTTGTGATGTACGAATATATTAGACGGTGGTTCGAAACATGGTAGGACGCGGTGGCTCGGCGCAATTGGTCAGAGTGTTGCTGGCATGGTAGCTCGACGGCCTCTGTAAACGAGAAAACTAAGTAATCGACGAAACGATAAAAATAGAACAAAACACACCAACGTCCACAAAGCACTGATCAAACCTAAGAACCAATGAAAAGAGAGAAAAAGAAAGAGGGTTCAACCAACACCGTCTGAAGAGAAGGCCTGTGCGCTGCCATGCCACGTCACACACAATAGGTACGAGGCCTACGAGAAAGACAGGCCCCAGTGCAGTCGTCATGCCACGTAAGCAAGGTAGTTCCAAGCCGGCTGGATCGCTAGCCTACTGGTCTGCCTCTGGGGCACTGCCCACTGCGTCATGGCGGGCAGCCACGCGGCCGACGGGAAATACAGGCCTGAGCGCGCACATCATGCGACGTAAGCAAGGTAGTTCTGAGCGAGCGCTAGCTCAGCGGCTGACGGCTCTGACGCAGTGGGCAGTGCCCCAGCGGCCGGCCAATCGGCTAGCGATCGCGCCGGCTCGGAACTACCTTGCTTGTGTGGCATGATGTCTGCGCTGGGGCCTGTCTTGTAAGCCTCGGACACAGAATAAGGAGTATACAGAAAGGAAACTCCCGCTGCAGTCTGTCGTCCAAAATTTAGTGTGCATGCGCGGAATCGGCCATCTTGAAAAGCAGTAAACGCGTGATTCCTCCCTACTCCGTGGCGTGGTAATGCGCCGTCTTTGTTTGTTAATTGTATATCTTAACTGCCTGAATCGCATAAAAGTAAACAAGTATTTGGTACAGTGCAGTGCAGTGAAAAGAAAGAACTGTGTGTCAGTAGTTGGAGCTGTTCCGTTTTTATTATGAGCAGCAATAAAGGAAAAGGCGTTCAATGGTGTTCAGCACGTGATTGCCGCAATAATTCGAATACAAATAAGGATATAAGTTTCTTAACCTTCCCAAAAGATGCTGAGCGGTAATTGAAGGTCGCTATCAGTAGTAAAAGTTAAATGTTATCAGTTACGAATGAGAGCAACGTGTACATAATTATTAAAAGTAGCCTTGCTTCTTCTCTTGACGATAACTCTCGCTGTTGCTGCAGCAGTTCAACAGTATCGAAATGTTGAAGTACATTTATATTTTATAAGTTTAATGTTGCAGGGAATAATATAAAATGAAAAACAAAGAATAGTGCGTAAGTAGGCAGGTAAAATTTTACTTACGGCATTGGAGGCGTAGTGTACTAATGTTGGCAACGAATGCTCTTCGGATACTCAAAAAAATAGATTAAGGGGAATAATTATTTTATGCTGTTCCTGCTCTATGGTTGACAGATTCTTCTATATGCCCTTCTCCGATCAATAAATTAATTATCCTCCTAAAGCAAATACAACTTTTCCAACATTAAAACACAACTACATCACTGCCATAAGTAAAGCAGTTGCAAAGTCACTTTCTTGTTTATAACTAATTTCCGAAACTTCGCGTTATTTGGGATTTTTCTAGAGATAAGCATCAAATAAAACGATCATTGATTCCATCGTACATTTTCGTAGTTATACGTATTAAAATTTAGGCCTACTTTTTTTTTCGTTGGATTACAATTAGGTGCAGGAACAGGGCGCAAAATAGATGAGCGCATAATGAAAAGACGTTTCCTTTCGTAAAAGTGGGTGAGATAAGCTGCAGTTCGTAAAAAGTCCATTTCCAGCCAAAGTACTAAGTGGCTATAGTTCCGCGTTTACTGCTTTTCAATATGGCGTCGAGCGCAACGCTTGGTAACATACAGATCAAAGGCGCCGCCCCTAGCTTTCCTTTCTGTATGCTCCCTATTCTGTGCCTCGGTATAGGTAACGATCGCGTAGCTCACTGGCTGGCCTATGTGAGGCATTGGGCTGTGTCCCATCAGCCAGCCAGTGAGCTACGCGATCGCGACCTGCTCTCTGTGACGTGATGTGGCACGGCTGTGCACAGGCTTTCTTTTCAGACGATGTTGGTTCAACACCATCTGTAATAAAAGAACTGAACAAAATACTCAAGGAACTAGAACAAACAAATGCAAAGCATCGATCACCCTGAAGACAAACCATCACTGACAATTATTTTTCCCTCTTGCTTCCTAAAAGGTTTTGGCACACTCTTATTAACTGAACACAACTATATTCTGCAATTTTCAAATTCAAATGTTCAAATGTTTGTTTAGCTTATGGGACTTAACTACCGGGTTATCAGTCCCTAAACTTACAAACTACTTATGAACTAACTAAGACTAAGGACGGCACAAATATCCACGCCCGAGGGGGAATTCGAACCCCCGACCGTAGTGGCCGTGCAGGCCGTGACTGGAGCGCCTCAGTCCCCTCGGCCACTGCGGCCAGCTTCTGCAATTTTCCGAGTTGTACAAAGGTAATAGCCCTTTCTCTGAAAAGTCCATTTGTTCTGTTTCGAGAACATGCCATGAGATACATATCAATGTATTGTAAACATATACTTCTTTATCAGATGTATAAAAACTAGGGAGATGCTGTTACAATGATTGTACTAACTTTCTACATAGATTAAGTACTAGATTTATGTTAAATTCAGTATTACCACACTTATTCCGTTTGTGATTTTAGCTGTAAAAGAAAAGTAATCACGGTTTGAAACAGAATATTTGCTCTTTATTTTAGCGTCGAACAAAGTAACATGAACGAAGTCATATCTGAACTACAGGAAAGGTAATATCATCTACGTTAAAAGCTTCCATAGCAACCATGTCAAAGACAAATATTTTGATAGATGCATTGATTCTAATTAATGATTTCCAATATATTCCATAAATAGTGAATAATTGCTTAGAAAAAAATAAACAATGTAATTTGTTGCAATGTATATACTTCTCTTCCGTTTGATTAAGGAACTACACTTGCCACAGAAATCTAGGACTTTCTAAATATATGGAACTACCAGTATCAGCACGTTCAGAATATTCATTATGACAGTATCCTCCTTGGTTACGTGCATATGCTTCATCAGACCTTTGTTTAATTCGTTGTTACGTATTTCACGGCATGTTCACGAAATAGAACAAACACGCATTTTAGAGGGAGCATTCCTACATATGCACAACTCTAAAAATTGAAGAACATAGCTCTATTAATAAGAGTGCCCGTATCCCTTTTAGGAAGAAAGAATGTTCGGTAGTGGTGGGTTCCGAATCACTGACCATATGCATCACAATCTAACACGCTGCCCACTACACTGCAGAGAAGAATTTCATATGTCGGCCTTTAATCTCGTACTACTGCTGGCATTTGTTAACTGATGCTAATATGGCGCTTTTAGACACTAGATTATCGTTTGTCGTTGGAAGAAAAACGTGTTTTTGTTAATTCTTCAGTGCGCCATTGCTTTGAAATAAAAACGTGAAAGTTATAATAAGAAAATCATCAAATACGCAACGCAAGATGGCGTACGCCAGAGAAAGTTCTGGCCGAGGAATGTCACGTGACATCTCCGAACGGCTGGTTTTCGTAGAATCAATCGACGGTGTCAAATCGCTGCTATATTTGCAAATATCTCTCAAACGATACGAGATGTGGAAGAAACAGAAGAGAGCAAAGTTGTAGAGAATTTTCTTTTCTACAAATTCGGTTATTCAATTTTCGTGTCAGATGAACGGTTTATTTGCAATTAAAATTGCATTACAAACGGCTTTTTTGGCATTACTAACATATTTTGTGTCCGAAATATTTGAAAATAGGAGGTTCTGGTCTCTGGTGGCCAACAATTACGTCTGTAAAATTTGGTGCTGATAGGTTGAACGGTTCGACTTAAAAAGAGGGAACACGTTACGGCCAGATAGACAGACATCGTCAAGTAAATGTAATGAACTGAAGGGAAAGCGCACAGAAAAGTCAAAATATGTAGATTCTAGTGAGAAGCCGGTTACAATTGCAACTAAAAATTTGTTATCGCTACTGAGGTGCGCTGTGGAAGACGGCCACTCGGCTACCGCCATAATAACCCATAAGAAGTTTTGAAAAACGTTGAAATCAAGTTGTTTGTCATTAATTGCATTGTCTAATATAATACGTCTTTTTCGAAGTGAAATATGCAGTACCTTAGTAATATCACAGAGTAGATATCTAATTCGTGTTTGGCTTCCTCTGGCCTTGAAGAACGCAGTAAGACGCTGTGGAAGTGAGCAAACAAGTCCCTATAAACCTTAATGAGCTACAATGTTTCACTGTCTTTCAACTCATAGAAGCCCTCATTTCTTAGTTATATTGTCACCTAGAGGTACAGAAAAATCTCTTTAGCGCGAGAAAACAGTTTTAAAGACAGTAATTCCCCTGCTTGTAGTGCATGCCCAGCTGAGTAATTAATGTTTTAATACAACACCTAAATATTAAATCGTTACCGAGGTACATGGTCCATTCATCATGTGACAGTCACCGCAGAGTCTTGCCTGGATAATAGATTATCTCATATGAATTCCAAAGGTATTTGTAAAGTGCTTTTTAAAGGACATGTATATGACTGCTAGTCCATCAGTTGGTCTGGTTCACACAGGTGTTAACTAAATGCAGTATCGGTGCACGATCACATACATACAAAATCTTCTGAACGCTGGTGATAAATCTCTTTTTCATAGTATAACTAGCTTAAACCCGCGGCTCCGCCCGCGTGTTTATTGATTATGATAGATAATGCGCGAAACATCAACTAGATTTTTTTAAAGAGATGTATTAAAAGAAATTTCTTTTTTTACTGCTTTATTTATTTATTCTTCTATTTCCTTATTAGTATGCTTATCCTTACAGAAAAAGAGCTGAAGACATTGTAGCACGCATAGACCAAAGATATGGTCTGTGGCATCACGTTTCGCTGTATGTAACCTCCTTGCTATAGAGTAGCAAACGTCATCGCTGGTCTTCAGTCCGATTTTTTTTATAATTTGACGACTTTCAACCACCATATCTTCCACCCCCTAATAGCTATCGGCATGTAACTGCTATGCTGTACAACGGGAGACTTCGGACAACAATTACACACAGACCATTCGTTTGCGATCTGTAGTTTTCGCTGCAGAGCGAAATATTAACACACACACACACATAGAATTTTGTATACACCGATAACTTTCCATCCCAATATATTCCACCTTTTTATCATTATCAACCCTCAAACAACAATGCAACCAATAAAACCATTTTCAAAGAGTAAATATAATTTTCAAAGAGTAATTATTGTTCCGCATTTCGTGTTATATTTTTCAAAATACTAAATATCTATCAGATCGCTATAAAGCCGTGCTCAAAACCTTCCTCAGGTATAAATTAGTAACTGTACAAATATTTAAGTCTCTGCGACTTGTATTTCGGACGTGATAAGCGTATACCGAACAGACATTCACATTAATATATATATATAGATAAATAGCTATCCGATCGCTATAAAACCGTGCCTAAAGCCTTCCCCGGGTAGACATTAGTAACTGTACAAATTTTTAGCTCTTTATCTCTTGTGGTTCAGACGTGATAAGCGTACACCGATCAGACATTCACATTTATAGATATAGATTTCAAAATCCTTATACGTCGAACTCACACAATTAGTTTTTTTTATATAATTTATTTTATTTCATATTTTAGTGTACTTTTGTTATTGATAAAGCTGGAAACAACGCAATGGGTACAAAAATTCAGTCCTACTTTGTACACTGCTTTTTGTTCATTACTTAACTTGTGAAATGATGTGCAGAGGTAGATACGACAATGAATTAGATGGAGGTCTGCTAGATTTAGATATTCTTGCCTCGAAGAAAGAAAGCCGGCATTCATGGAGAGCGATTTGCTGTTGCAGGTTCCCAATCCTGGTACACCGTCCGAGGATACAGTGGAGTTTGTGGTGAGTATGGACAAGACTGTTGTGACTGGAATTAGTACGAAGTAGCGTAGACATTAAAATATCTATAAAGTGGAGAAAACCATAAGCATATTTATTCACACTATGTATAATGTATTACACTTTACACATACTTCACCTATCTCTGGTTGCATCGGTTTGTTTGTTTGTATAGTTTATGGGACTTAACTACGGGGTCAGCAGTCCCTAAACTTACAAACTACTTATGAACTACTTACGAACTAGGACGGCACAAATATCCATGCCCGAGGGGGGATTCGAACCCCCGACCGTAATGGCCGTGCAGACCGTGACTGGAGCGCCTCAGTCCCCTCGGCCACCGCGGCTGGCTGCATCGGTTTCATCATGTCGCTGATACAGTAATGTTGAATACTTGCTAACCATATTACTGGCTATCCAAACTGCAACACCAGGTAGGACCAGAGAAATCACAGGCAATGTTTTTTCGGGGGTAAGTTGTACAAAGATCACATGATTGAAATTACAGCCACATTTGAAGTGAGGAAGATAATTTAATCTGTACGGTTGCCGCTTTTGATGCCTATAACCACTTCAGCATGCCATGCGACTGAATGAAAGAGGCTTTAGATGTGTTTCTGAGGTAAAGAAGCCCACGTTGCTGCTATATATTGGCAAATTTGATCTGAAGTAGAAGCGGGTGGCGAATCCTGGGCGAGACTTTTTCGATGGGCGAGAGTTGGAGAGAACAGGAGATACCAAGACAGCAACACACTCCGATGGGTGAGTAAGAAGGTTTCAGAACTACGTGACACGTGGTCGCGCATTATCGTGTTACATTGTGGCCACCGGCAAGCTCAGACGGTAAGGGAGGACAATAGGTTCCAATACTTCAGAGATGTAACGCTGACTGGTTAGAGTACTGGCACAGACAAATATATACACATCCCGTTTACATGGGCTCCCAAAACCGGATTTCGTAAACCGATTTCCCAATTCCGCTTTTGGTTGGTCATGTAAACACTCCAAAATCGATTCTGGAAATCCGCTTCTCTAAAGCTGTTTTCCAGTTCCACAATCGATTTTCATGCCCATGTAAACGCAACCGTTTTTGAAGCGTTCTTGGCTTGTCAGATTGTGTTTTCTTGTTAAGAATTTTCGGCACATATGGAAAGAGTGATATTCTCTAATGTGAAATAAATGTATAAATATTAGAGTGAAAATAAATCTGTGTATTTAAATAAAGAAAAATAGCGATTGTGCAGACTAAATAAGGAACAGAATCAGCTGTTTTCCAGCCGCCATGTTAAGTGAGCTAGGAAATCCGATTCAGGTTATGCCATGTAAACACGTCAGCGAAAAACGGTTTACGAAAATCGGTTTTCGTCTTCCGGAAGATGTGTTGCATGTAAACGTAGTGACAGACGGGAAACCTCCGTAAGGGCCCGGTCCCACGCTCAGGGGTGCGGGGCGGGGGGTGCTGAAGCAGTTCCGTAAGATGTCCCATGATGGCGCTGCGGTCAGAAGCAGCCCTTTAAACTGGCCAGAGCAGGCGGCAGGTAGCGGCTGTCCCCACCACCACCTCCCTTCAAACGCCAACAAGCCGGACACAGTCGTGGCCTCGTGGCAGGCGGCACGAGCTCTCCCCTCAGCCTCCCCTCCACGCTACCCTCTGAAGTGCTAGAGGCGACCTCAGAAGTGCCTCTAGTGTGGTCTACCGGTACTAAGCCAGGGAACCGCCTGACACCTGCTAGCATCTTACGGAACTACGATGGGAGCATAGGACAGTGTTTTAAGGGGAGCTGCTTCTCTGTATATGTTACTCTGTGGTACTAGCAATGCGTTGCGTGAGTGGAACCCAAAACCACCCCAAACTATAGTACCTGTGTCGAACCAATATGGCGATGCATAAGACAACAGGTCAACATGAAACTTCCTGGCGGATTAAAATTGTGTGACGGAACTGGGATTCCTACCTTGGACCTTTCCCTTTCGCAGCCAGGCGCTCTTCCAAAGTCCACCGTTAGCACTGACAACACTAGAATTCCAGCGCCCTACACGATTTTCTCGGTATTCCAACTTGAATGATTTTTCTGAACAAAATCGCGGGGTATTTTTATTTAAGGTAATGCAACAAGAAAATCATAAACTCAACTTATTAATGAGTTTTAACTGTCAGTGAACTTTTATAATGAGGGAAATTGAGGAAAGTTATAAACACAGGAGAAACGTCTTAAGAATTATCTCAGAACTGGTGCTTTCACTTCGAAAATCTATGAAATCTTCACAGGATTTGCTATATTCAGTATCGTAAGTCTCCTCATAATGAATACATTCCATACCTCGACAAATAGAGCATATGGTCTCATTGTCAACATTGCTGATGAATAACTTAATGTAAATAGTTAGCCGCGGCGGATTAGCCGCGGCAGATTAGCCGTGCGCACTGGGGCGTTCTGCTGCGGTGCGCGCAGCCGTTCGCCATCGGGGGTTCGCGTCCCCCCTCAGGCATGGGTGTTTGTGTTGTTCTTAGGTTAGTTTACCTTAGTTTAAGTAAGTTTGTATGCTACGGACTAATAACCATGCAGTTGAGTCCGATAGATTTACAAACATGCCGTGGCTTCATCAGGAACGTTAGCGTCCTTAAAGTTCTTGAACAAGAAGCCATTGTCGTCTACCTGCTCTTCAGGATCGTAGTAAGGCTTCATGCGCAGGACTTGAATAATGTCTCTTCGTTTTTGACGTTTCGACGACGGCTCATAATCCTCAACTTCGTATGTGACGTCTGACAGGCGGCGCATGACACGATACGGACCAAAGTATCGCTTCAATAACTTTTCTGACAGTCCAACCTTCCTTACAGGGGTAAAAATCCATACCAGATCTCTTGGGCTGTACACGACAGGTCGGTGCTTGTCGTTATACCGCTGACGGTCCTTCTCCTGGGCGTCCAGTGTCCGTATGCGAGCCAGCTGTCTTGCTTCTTCGACCCTGTTTAACATAGTCATCCTGAGTGTCGTCCGGTTGGAACGGGAACAGTGTATCCATTGTCGTCTCAGCTTCACGGCCATGGAGCAGGAAAAACGGAGTGAAGCCTGTGGTGTCTTGTCTTGCGGTATTGTAAGCAAATGTCACGACTGGCAGAATTGTCTCCCAATCCTTCTGCTCAACATCGACGTACATCGACAGCATGTCGGCTAACGTTTTGTTAAAACGTTTCGTAAGACCATTTGTCTGAGGATGGTATGCAGTTGTCATTCTGTGGACCATGTTGCACCGTGACATTACCTCTGATACTAGTTTTGACTGGAATACTTTTCCACGATCAGATATCATGACACGTGGTGCTCCATGCTTCAAAATAATGTCTTCTACAAGGAATTTCGCGATCTCTGGAGCTTCTGCAGTCGGCACAGGTTTGGTGACAGCGTAGCGTGTGAGGTAGTCAGTGCAGAGTATTATCCAACGGTTACCGGTTGTCGACTTCGGGAACCTCCCTAAAAGTTCGATCCCAACTCGGTGGAATGGAGCTGCTGCCGGCGGAATCGGTACGAGATGTCCTGGAGGTAATTGCGGCACATGCTTCCATCGCTGGCACTCTTTACAGTGACTCACATAGTGCTTGACAGATCGGTAGAGACCTTTCCAGTAATACTTGCGTCTGATCCTGTCTAGGGTCTTCACGAATCCCAGATGACCGGATATTGGAGCATCATGGAAATATTTGAGAATAGCTGGCTGGAGCTAAGCAGGAACAACGAGTAGCCATTTGGGGCCCAGTGGATCGTAGTTGCTCTTGTACAATGTTCCGTTTATAAGTTGGAACTCTCCATTGGTCAGTTCTCCTTTCTCCAAGGCCTCTATCATTTTTAATAGTGTTGGATCTTCCCTCTGTTCAGCTGTAACGTCATCTAATTCAGTGAGAGCTGAAATTTCATTAATACTGTTGTGTTCCACTAATGGATTCCTCGAAAGGCAGTCGGCATCCTTGTGTTTGCGCCCGTTCTTGAATACCACTGTGACATCGTACTCTTGGAGTCTTAGTGCCCATCTTGCTAGTCGACCTGATGGATCCTTCAAGCTGGTCAGCCAACACAAAGAATGGTGGTCTGTCACGACGGTGAATGGTTTGCCGGATAAATACGGCCGGAACTTGTTGATAGCCCAGATAACCGCGAGACATTCTTTTTCAGTTGTAGAGTAGTTTATCTCGGACTTGACGCATAGGCTATCACTTTTTCGGCACCTTCCTGAACTTGTACAAGCACTGCACCAATCCCATAGCCACTGGCGTCTGTGTGAAGTTCCGTTTCTGCATTCTCGTCGTACAAGGCTAGCACTGGTGCGGAAGTTAGAGCCTCCTTAAGTGCTCGGAAAGCTCTTTCTTTTGTCGCATCCCAGTAAAATTTGGCGTCTCCCTGCAGAAGTTCTTGTAATGGACGTGCCTTGTTACAAAATCCTTTTATGAAACGTCGGTAGTATGAGCACAGCCCGAGAAAACTTCTCACATCATGAATGTGCTGATGAGTTGGAAATTCTGTGACTGCCCTTACTTTATCTGGATCAGGACGGACACCATCTCCGTTGACTAGGTGCCCCAGGATTTTTATCTCTTTGGCGACGAAGAGGCACTTCTTTGGATTGAGGCGGAGACCTGCAGCCTGAACACACTTCAAAACAGTTGACAGGCGACTCAAATGTTCTTCAAATGTTTTCGAGAAAACGACAATGTCATCTAAATAGCAGAGACACATCGTCCACTTTAGGTGTCGAAGCAAGTTGTCCATCATGCGTTCGAATGTGGCTGGAGCATTACATAATCCAAATGGCATTACTTTAAATTCATAGAGACCGACAGGTGTAATAAAAGCCGTCTTCTCCCTGTCAGCTTCGTCAACCTCGATTTGCCAGTAACCTGTCTGCATGTCCATAGTTGAGAAGTATGTAGCTCCTTTCAAGCAGTCTAAGGTGTCATCAATACGCGGCAATGGGTAGACATCTTTCTTTGTGATACTGTTCAGCCGCCGATAGTCGACACAGAATCGCCACGTGCCATCCTTCTTCTTTACGAGGACCACCGGAGACGACCAAGGACTCTCCGAAGGTTGAATAATGTCATCTCGCAACATCTTCTCCACTTCCTCCCGAATTATCCGTCTTTCAGCTGGCGACACTCTATACAAACGCTGGCTAATTGGCGGATGGTCCCCAGTATTGATACGGTGCTTTATCGTGGGCCGTTTCGTCTGACTTTTCCCCTGCTGAGGTGTGAATGCACCCGAAAATTGGCGTAGTATACCTAACACCCGCTGGCGTTGTTCCTTGGTCAGTCCAGGCCCTATTAGCAGTTCCACGTTTGTTTCCTCCAGCGTGTTATCTGTACTAATAGCAGGGCATGGGTCTTCATTGATGACGTTGAGCTCACCGTCCTGGATTGGTTCAGCTGTCCCGATACACATTCCCTTGGGGATAAGTTGTGACTGCTCGTGACAATTTGTGATCAAAATCTGTCCTTGACCACCGGTAATGCTTATGACAGCCGCCGGTATGTAAATTTCTTTTGTGACCCTGATAAACTTTTTACTATCGACAAGAACTTCACAGTTTAACCAGTCATCTGTGTTTCTGACTGCAACTCTTCTCATTGTCAACGGCGGTATCGTCACATTGTCAACGACGAATAACTTCCCAGAAAATTCTGTATTACGTGTATCTGGAGGAACAACTTCTTCAATTTGCAGCTCAGATCTTCCACAGTCAATGATAGCTTGGGATGCTTGAAGGAAGTCCCATCCGAGGATGACATTGTGACTACATTCTGTTAACACGACAAATTCAAACGGCTGCGTCCTGTTGTTGATGGTTATTCTTGCGACACAAGTTCCTGCTGGATGGACGTACTTTTCATTCGCGACCTTCAGCACAGTTGCTCCCGTATCACAGAACATTGTCTTCTTTAATTATCCGATAATACAGAAAAAGAGGCTCCTGAATCAACAAGTGCCCGGACAGGTTGGCCGTCGATTATGACGTCGATGAGATTTCCCAACATCTTGGCGACTGTCGTCCATGGAGGATTTTCATCTGCGGCGGCCTCACCTCCGTAGATGGTCGCCTCGCTTAGTTTTCCTGGGCGCGGCGGCTAGGGGAGCGGCTGGTACCTCTGTACGGCGACGGTGAACGGCTGCGGCGCGTCGGGGAGCGACCTCGTCTAGGGTATGGCGATGGGCTTCTTCCCATAGGTCGACTGAACTCATCAGCAGGTGACTGCCTTGGATAGAACTGCTCCGACGTCTGACGTCTTGCGGCAAAATAATCATCGAATACTCGCCTCCTCTCTCTGCAGTAGCGTACGACATGTCCAGGGCGTCCACAGTGGAAACACAGTGGTGTGTTGTCTTCTGTCCTCCAGACGTCTGTTCTTCTGCGGGGCGTCATAGTTACCGGGGGAGTTGGCCGTGGTCGCGTCGGTCGGTTCATGGGCTGCCGTTTGGCGGCTGCAGCGTAAGTCATAGCAGGGCGACGCCATTCTTCACGTCAGGTGCGATTGACGGGGCAGACAGGAGCTAATGTTTGAAATACCTCGTCCTCAGCGGCGTCGGCTACCTCGTGACTTACAGGGCTCACATCCATGGCCATAATCTGATGCTCGCTCGGTCTAATAGTCCCGGCTGCCATGCACTATTGTAATTTTTCTCTCACGATTTGTCGTATGAGAGAAGCCAAGTCCTGCTGGTCTTCCACAACGGCCATAGGGACTACATTTGGGAGTCTGTCATACTTCTTGCGTCCAACCCTCCTTTGTTGCATCTCTTCAATACGCTGGCACCACTTGATGAACTCTTCTGTCGTAGCGACGTCTTTTATCAGAAGAGCTTGGTACATATCTTCTGCAATCCCCTTCATCAGGTGCGTTATTTTGTCCGCTTCAGTCATGTTCGGATTGACTACATTACACAGGGCCAAAACACTCTGTATGTACGATTGTGTCGGCTCACCATGTCGTTGGGCCCGGTTCTTCAGTTGTTCTTCCGCTGAGCGGATTTGTCGCTGGCGGTCTCCAAACGTCTTCTTAAGTTCCCCCTGGAACGTCTCCCAGTCATTCAACTTGTCTTCGTTCTTTTCGAACCATTGCTGGGCTGTTCCATCCAGGTAGAAATAAACGTTGGCCAAGCACATTGTATGATCCCACCTATTGTACTTGGCGACTCGGTCGAAACCTTTTAGCCATTTGTTGGGGTCCTGTCCAGCATCTCCAGAGAACACCGACGGGTGTCTGATGTGCACCCGGATTATTGCTGGTTTCGTCTCCATCGTTCTTCTGATAATACGGACTTTAGGAAAGACGTACTCGATGTATCCCTTGTATTCCGGTTCCAGTCCGTGTAAGCGACGGCTTTTACGTTGCCTAATCGGAGCCACGGTGATGCAGCTGTTGCGCAGTGTACCCGGCGCCTCCACCAAACAGTGTCACGTTGCAATGGAAGTAGGCTTGACTGCGAAGGCAACTAAACACAGCACTTATACTGAAAGCACGTTTATTACGAACTCAACATACACGCAGCACTGACTGCCTCTCAGGCAGTGCTCTGCTGTTTATACACAGACAGAATTTACCAGAAATTAGAAGAACAGTTAACATAAGAAACAAGTAGAATTTACAAGTGAACATAAGAAAGATGTAGAACCTTCTGGAATTGTAAATTTCAAAGAAATAAATTTTCGCCGGTGAGCGAGATTGAACCGGCGACCTTCTGCTCCGCAGTCCATGATTGCGCCACGCCGGCAGTTGGTGTTCGTGGTCTCTCGCGACAATATGTTCGCATTCGGAAGAGAAAGTTGGTGAAAGAAATTTCGCAAATAGATCTAGGCGCAATGAATAACGCGTTTCTTTTAATGATTTCCACCTGAACTCGTCCATAATTCCCGCGACAATCTCTCCCCTATATCGCGACAATACAAAACGAGCTGCCTTTCTCAGAAACTTTATCGAAATCGTCTGTCAGTCCCACCTGTTACGGATCCCACAATGTGCAACATATATGAAGAGTGTTTTTCCATGAAATTTAGAATTTTGGGGAAAGCTATTCCATTTTTTTTACAATCAAACCTTATCCTGACAATTAGGAACATAACCAGACTTATAGCAGCCAATTGTAATGCATGACTTTTTATTTGAAGCTATAAAAACTACCACGATTAATGTATAGTGCGTATATACTGAGAAAGATATTGAAAAATAAGTTTCTTGAAATTATTATGCACTAGTAGCAACAAAAAGTTCATAGCTGGTCAGCTATATAGTGCATCCGTGATGTAACGGAGCCGCGGTGGAGTAGCCGAGCGGTCTCAAGCGTCTCGCTGCGGAGCGCGCGGTTGCTCACCGTGGATGTCGAGTTCTCCCTGGGGCATGGGTGTGTGTGTTGTACTTAGGTTAGTTTACCTTAGTTTAAGTAGTTTGTAAGCTACGGACTGATGAACACGCAGTTTGGGCCGATAGATATACAAACATTTGAACAATTGAAACATTTTGATGTAACGGATGTAGTAAATGTCATTATTATGCCTCTCATCTTTCCAGAAAGTAACTCATAATGCAATAGTAGTATGTGTTGACTACTTTTACATCTGAGAAACACTAATGTAAACAAACGTACATGTTAGGAGTAACTCAATGCAGCTAACTATCGGAATGATTCAGTAGCACTCTGCAATTTATAATTTCTAGGTCGAGCGACTAGCATATGTAACACTATGTATACAAGGAACTACAAATTAATTAGTGGTAAAATTTTGATCACTTTGAGAGATAATGAAAAAAATAAGGTATGTAGCTGATCAGTTATACTATGCATTAAAGGGTTAAGTAATGATATTTCATACATGCGGGAATTGATTTTTATTTACATAAATATACTGAGGATAGGTTGCAACTCTGTCGCAGAGAGGCACACAGAAACGGCACACAAACACAACTTAACTTTCAGCCACCATCTTCTTTAGAAATAGAGCACACATACACTCACACGGGCACAACTCACACACACGTGACCACCGTCTCCGGCTGCCAGTCTTCCACTTGAGACTCGTGACTGATGAAGATGTTGTTGTTGTTGTTGTTGTTATTTAAAGGGGACCAAACTACTGGGTCATCAGTCCCCTACTGATGAAGACTGTGCCAAAAGCTAAGTTGGGTGAATATGCTTGTCTTCCCTATGTTCTTGTCTGCGATTCAGAACAGCTTGACAGAATTGGCTGGGATTATTCTGTTGTGTTCATAATTATTCTCACAAGGTTTGCATGGAAGAAAAAATTGGTAAAATTTCGCAGTAAATTGAGAAATAAGGGGATTAACTGTAAAGCCTTTTTCTATTTTTTTTTCAATGGAACCCAAGACCATAATCCACGATTCAAAAGATGGATTTTTTTTTTCATTGTGGTCTTGGCACAATTTTCAGGAAAAAACTTCGTACAATTTGTTATGGAAAGCTGGCAGCGGTGGTCGAGGGGACTGAGGCGCTCCAGTCACGGTCTGCACGGCCACTACGGTCGGGGGTTCGAATCCCCACTAGGGCATGGATATTTGTGCCGTCCTTAGGATTAGCTAGTTCATAAGTAGTTTGTAAGTTTAGGGACTGATGACCCCGTAGTTAAGTCCCATAAGCTCTACAAACATTTGAACATTTGACTGATGACATCGTAGTTGAGTCTCATAAGCTATACAAACATTTTACCATTTTTTCGGTCCAAGGAGTGGGTGAGCTAGTCTTCATTGACGAAATAATGGATAAAAATGTGCCGGCCGCGGTGGCCGAGGGGACTGAGGCGCTCCAGTCACGGTCTGCACGGCCGCTACGGTCGGGGGTTCGAATCCCCCCTCGGGCATGGATATTTGTGCCGTCCTAGTTCGTAAGTAGTTCATAAGTAGTTTGTAAGTTTAGGGACTGATGACCCCGTAGTTAAGTCCCATACACTGTACAAACATTTGAACTTTTTTTTTTAAGCAAACATACATGACTGCATGTTTAATCGCTCATAATTACATGTATAAATTGCCGACGTATATCTTTATCTTCTCATTAACCATCGTAAGATCGTTCGTACCCAGACATTCTGTGCAGAATGTTTGTCACAAAATTTATGAGAGGCCCTGTGTGTTTCAACAATAAATCGTAAGTGAATTGCAAAACTCTAAGAGGGTGCACTAAGTTTTATTTATTGCGGTGTATAAAATAACCTACTGATTTCTGTCACATGGTGCAACTGGAATTTATAACAATATTCAAGCTTATAAAATATATAGCATTTTCGTAATAATTGGAAAAAACGAAATTTGGTACACACTTGGCAGTCAATGATGAAAAATACAATTAAAATTAACTGTGCTGCTTGCGGTGGTCTTGTGTGAGAGCTTCCGCTATGGACTGCCCCTAGACTGAGATATTTCTTTGTTTCACACCACCTGTTAATAATCCAGATTCCCTCTATATGCGCATTTGTTTTCATCGTTATTTGATCATACGCAAGTTGCTTCAGCATATTTTGGCTCAAACGTGTGTCTGGCGGATCCCACGCCTTCCTCAAAATAAAATGTCTCCTTGTGTTTATCATGTTTTCTGTCGTCCTTATTTCGGAAGGTTTGTGGCGTTACCCCACATGTTAACCAATATGTTGTTACGGCTTTTCTTAATTTGTTTTTATTTCTGTACGGGCACCCGGTGGCCGTCCCAGCTAAGATGCAGTAGGCAGCCGTTACTAGGACGGGCTGGATCGTTGCGACAGTGACAGATGGTCAGCCAACCGTGGGAATGCAGCCTTTAGTCGAGAACTGCGAGAGTGGGGCTCCACAGTGTTTCTGTATGGCGGGAACTGCCACAGTTTATATGTTATTGTTTTACTATTTAAAAAGGCTTTCCAGAAACATCAACATTACAAGAGATTACACTCATGTTTGCAGTTGTCATAATTAATTGCATAATTATTAAGCAGGCTATTTTAATCAAAATCAGGTTGTGTATTTAAAAGTGATTTTCAGTGGACGCTGATATTCAGCCAGTAGTGTGCTAGTTCGTTAAATCGAGGCGCCAAGGCGCGACCGTGTACAAAGTAGCGGCTGCTACTTGGTGGTGTAGGCAGTAGACACCACGTTGTAGAGTTGGGCAACACGATTCTTTCTCAGGAATCGATTCTTGCGATTCAATCCCACATTGTGAATCGATTCCTACGATTCGTTCACGATTCTTTCTGGTCTGCGATGGCACGATTCTTACAGAATGCCAAAAAGGAGACAATATGGGTATCGGATTTTTAAATATTAATGCTGCGTAAACTTCAGACTTAAAATAATAACCAGCCAAAACCATTCAATTCAAAACTCAATAATTCTCGAGAAAATAGTCTTTGAAGTTTTGCAAGCGAATATAAATACATATTACGGTACCTATTATGTCTGCTGTCAGCGTAGCTCATTTGGTAGCGTTGTAGGTTGTCAAAACTGTGAATAACGGTCACGTAGTTCGAATCTTGCTGCAATTTTATAATTTTTTTTCGTTCTGTGGGAATACTTCAGCCATTTAAATATAAATTTCAATAAATGGATGATAATTAACACGTATCTAATCGTTATAAAATACTGATTATGTAATATCACGTAGTTTCAGGAAACACGACTATATAAACTTTAAAAATCAAAATCTATCTTCGAATACTAAATGTTATTCGAGATACAAAAAAATGCGATTTTATTTAAAACGTTTCTTTGTGTAAAATCGGTTTCTCTAAGGAAAGATAAACATAAGAAACGTAAATAGTAAAAAAGATGTTACGAGAAGTTAAAAAACATTTAAAATCGCGTTTTTATATAAAAAGAATATTTTTGTAAAACTGAGTTTTTACAAAAGCTATGTAAATGAACTCAAAGAGCAAAAACCTCTCTAAATACAAAATATAATCCAAATCCTTAGAGCCGTTTCCGGGATACGCCAAATATGAATGTGCAAGAATTGCTCGTTTAAATATATTATGGTACGGTACATGTAAATTGTGTAAGCGGCGTGTGTGTGTGTTGCACTGCATCTGCAACGCATCAGAAGTACGTGATTTTTCATCATACTTTGATTTCTTGCAGTTCATCGTGTGTATCAGCAGCTGTGTATTTCGCTGCGTTTCGTTTCTGTCACCTGTAATTCGCGAATAATAATTATCGTCTCACGATCTTCGTTCTGTGCTTCCTTTGTTCACACGCGTCCTCCTCGTTGACTGCTTTCTAGCTTTCGTAATCTTTCGGCACGATTCGCCTGTTGCCTTCGAATCATAAATCGCTGAATCTTGGAATCGTCACGAGACAGACGAGTCTTTTGAACGACGATTCGTCCGGATCAAGATTCGATTCTTACGATTCCTTATTTGTATTCGTTCAAATGAACGACTCATTCACGAATCGCCACAACTCCACCACGGAGTGATATGTCGTCGGTCACGAGTGTAAAAGAAATGGATATTCAGTGAAAGAAAAGAATCGTGCCGACTAATATTGAGCCAATGACGCTCTGTGAAAGTGAAATATATTTACCGACGAATATTTGGCGAATTATGCGAGTTAATACAGATTAATATTTACAAGATAGCGACTGCAAAATATGAAATTAAAGAGTAAATTAATATTTTGATTTCATATTTAGGAAGGTGCTTAGCAAAGCTAATAATTCATTACCGCGATATTGATATGAAACATGTGAATCTGACTTCACACCAGAGGCGGATCCAGGACGGCAGAGGCTGAGTAGGGAATGTGCACACTACACTGACAAGGAGAGAACGCCTACTCGTCATCGCTGAATTCGTCCAAATTTATGGTACATGTAGGGCGTGGTGAGACACGAAAGCCGCGGTGGAGTAGCCGCGCGGTCGAAAGCGTCTCGCTGCGGAGCGCGCGGTTCTCGCCGTGGAGGTTCGAGTCCTCCCTGGGGCATGGGTGTGTGTGTTGTCCTTAGGTTAGTTTTCCTAGGTTTAAGTAGTTTGTAAGCTAAGGACTGATGACCACGCAGTTTGGTCCGATAGATTTACAAACATTTGATTTGAGACTCGAAAGTGGCCCAAGTGGGAACTCCAGATGGCCAAGCGTTTAGGAAATAAAAGGAAGTTTGATGCCGAGCTATCACCATATGCATCTTATCGACTGTCCCTGAGACGGTGTGTTTAGGAAGTGGTGTTTGGCTCAGCGGTAAAAGATCGGATTCGTCTTGAGAAAGTCGCGGGTTGAACTCCACCCGGCGGCAAATTTTTTTTCTGCTCCTTGGCGGTGAGTACACCTACATATTGTTCCTGTACGGATCGTGAGGAAAAAATTAGATTAACTGCAGCACGCACGAAGCCATTTAAACGATCATTCTTCCCACGCTCAATACGTGAATAGAATGGGGGAAAACCCTAATAACTGCTACAGTGGGACGTACCCTCTACCATGCACTTCACAGTAGTTTTCAGAGTTTTGAGGTAGATGTAGACTGACGTCACAATTAACCGCAACATTACTATGTTTGTTTAGTCTATGGGTCTTAACTACGGGGTCATCAGTCCCTAAACTTACAAACTACTTATGAACTACTTACGAACTAGGACGGCCCAAATATCCATGCCCGAGGGGGGATTCGAACCCCCGACCGTTGTGGCCGTGCAGACCGTGACTGGAGCGCCTTAGTCCCCTCGGCCACCGCGGCCGGCAACCGCAACATCATATAGGTTATTTTATTAATGTATATAAGCAAATAAATAAATAAATAAATAAAATAAAAAAAAAAAATAAAGCGCATTGGATGAAATCGGGACTACAAACATTTAAAAAGAGACTGTAGTTAACGCGAACTTGGGGACGTCGTGTATATAAATCGATACTTCCAAAAATGTTCAAATGTTTGTTAAACTTATGGGACTTAACTACGGGGTCATCAGTCCCTAAACTTACAAATTACTTATCAACTACCTTATACTAAGGACGGCACAAATATCCATGCCCGAGGGGGGATTCGAACCCCCGACCGTAGTGGCCGTGCAGACCGTGACTGGAGCGCCTCAGTCTCCTCGGCCACCGCGGCCGGCTCGATACTTCCATTCTTTTTCAATTGATCAATTACATGTATCGGGGTGATATTCATCTAAGAAAAAGGGCCCGCAATAATTTTGACCGATGCAGATGTTGTGCACATATAAATAATAAATAACATATATGATGTTGCGGTTAATTGTGAAGTCTCTAGTGTACGCATTGCCAAGGAGCAAAAAAATATTTGCTTTCCGGCGGAATCGAACCCACGAACCTTTAAGTAATCCGGTGTCTTACCCCTGAGCCAAACACCGCTTTCTAAGCACTCTCTCAGGGGCAATTGATAAGTTGCATATGGTGATGTATCCGTAACAAAATTTATTTTATTTCCTAAACGCTTAGACATCTGGAGTCCCCACTTGGTACACTTTCATATCTCACCATGCCCTACATGTACCACACATTTGTACGAATTCGGCGATAACGAGTAGTTTTCCTCTCCTTGTGAGAGGTGGAAAAAACTAGTGTATGAAATCGTCGTTTGGTGTGTGCGTGTCCGCAATGCAACGAATTCGGGCGAGTGTTTAGGTCCTATACACTGAAAATATAGGTGGCATCCCGTAACGAACCGACATTTATAGTTAACAGGTCTATATTTGGGACTCAGCATTTAATTAACGCATAAAATCTCGCTCGAAGTTAAGTACCGGAATGTTGTACGCTGTATACCATATTACACAATTTCGTTAGGTTATGGAGAGGTGTAGCAAGAACTCTCACACATTCTGGTATCGAATAGAAAGGATCTGGAACTATTCCTCAGATATTACTTCTCAGTGTCCTGATTCCGTAAATACATAAATCCAGTCTACGCTGGCCTTTAAAGACGATGTAAGACGGAAGGAAAATTGGAGTTCATTCCGTCGAAGGCGAGGTCATTCGTCACTGAGCTAAGGTAGGCTTACCAAAGGATGGGGAAGGAAATCTGCCATGTTCTTTTCAAAGGAACCAAACCAGTCTTTTCCCCGAGCGATTTAGATAAATCACAGAAAACTAAATTTTGACGGCTGGATGGGGATTTGAACCGTCGTCTTCGCGAATGCGAATCTACTGCGCCATTTCGTTGGGTAAAGACGAAATTAGCTGTATAAAGTAGGTGTCGAACCTGAGACGTTTACGAAGATAATATATTCGAGCCCCAGTTTGCCAAAAAACTGGAAACAATCAGGAAGTTTCGAATAAGGGCACGCTCCGCTGCAGAATGGAAACTCATTTTATTGCTCTGTTGTTACTTTTTCGTCTCCTGTCGCTGAACGGCTATACTGACAGTAAATGCTAATATATACAACATCCATATAGCTTTATAAAATTAAAACGAATAGTAATAAAAGTACTAAATAAGAGAGTTAAGATCAAATGTTTGTAAATCTATGCGACTTAACTACTGCAGTTATCGGTCCCTACGCTTACAAACTACTTAAACTAACTTAAACCAAGGGCACACATCCATGCCCGAGGAAAGACTCGAACCTCCGACGGCAAGCAATCACGTACTCCGCAAGAAGGTGCCTTAGAGAGCTCTGCCACTTCAGTGCGGCAAATAAGAGGGACAACGTAAAAGCAGTAATAATTTAAAAGTATTTTTAAGAGTGACTCCGTAGCTGAATGATGTTGGCACGATAGCTCCAGCCTGTAAATAAATAAATGAATAAAAATAAAATTAAAAAACTGTGTGAAGGTTAAATCAACGATATATCCGAAGTGTCATGTGACATCCCCAGAAATACAGACGATATATTACGTAGTAAACGATAGATATGGGGGAGATAAGAAACACAGTCAGCGTTGTTTTCTTCGGCGCAGGACGATTAAAGTTCATTTTCCGGTACCTCTTCATACTTTAGAAAAAGTTGGCAGGTCTTGTCTGGGTGTCCACTTAACCACTGTGATGCCAAATGAGGAGTTGCTTGAATAAAGAAGCTGTGGCATGATCAGGATACGTCTACTGGAAATAACGTCTCACAGTGGGGTATTTGCACTCAAAAACGGGTCAAAATTACAGTACGCTTTTTTACAATCAGATTAGATAAAATACATTTTGTGACCTTAATGATACGTTTATTTACAAAATATACAAACCTGATCTGCACACTATTACAATTCCTCGTTATTCAATGTCCAACTGTTCGTCATCGTCTTCTTCGTCGTATACGCCTTCCTCTATAGTTTCATAGTTATCATTTTCATCTAGCGATAAACGGTACGCTTGCGACCATTAATTGATTGCCACATGCGAAAATGGCACACTTTCCTTGTGATGCTTTGGCCTGCTACAACATATGGGTTTGAAATTAATAACAACCTATGCAGTACATCTCTTTTACAAGCCGCACACGAAAATTTCCGAGCAAAATGCCTTCTGCATTACCGTATGTGTTTGCTGCGGGCCTCATCTGCTGCCTCTGGCAACTGGCCTGTGGGTAGAATTGCTTTAGATATGACTCCGGCACCACGCATCTTGAGGCCTCTCCGACGGACTTAAAGATTGAATTAAAGTGTCTAAACATGGCAAGTGACAAGAAATATCCAAAGAAATTGATAATCAAATGTTTCAAATGTTTGTATAGTCTATGGGACTTAACTACGGGGTCATCAGTCCCTAAACTTACAAACTACCTATGAACTACTTACGAACTAGGACGGCACAAATATCCATGCCCGAGGGGGGATTCGAACCCCCGACCGTAGTGGCCGTGCAGACCGTGACTGGAGCACCTTAGTCCCCTCGGCCACCGCGGCCGGCAAATTGATAATCCTGCACACAAAAGATTATTGGCAGTAAGAAATTAAAAGAATGTATGGTGGAATGAAATACACTCCTGGCCATTAAACTTGCTACACCACGAAGATGACGTGCTACAGACGCGAAATTTAACCGATAGGAAGAAGATGCTGTGATAAGCAAATAATTAGCTTTTCAGAGCATTCACACAAGGTTGGCGCCGGTGGCGACACCTACAATGTGCTGACATGAGTAAAGTTTCCAATCTATTTCTCATACACAAGCAGCAGTTGAACGGCATTGCCTAGTGAAAAGTTGTTGTCATGCCCTGTGTAAGGAGGAGAAATGTGTACCATCACGTTTCCGACTTTGATACAGGCCGGAATGTAGCCTATCGCGATTGCGGTTTATCGTATCGCAACCTTGCTGCTCGCGTTGGTCGCGATCCAATGACTGTTAACAGAATATGGATTCGGTGGGTTCAGGAGAGCAATACGGATCCCCGTGCTGGATCCCAACGGCCTTGTATCACTAGCAGTCGAGATGACAGGCATCTTATCCGCATGGCTGTAACGGATCGTGCAGCCACATCTCGATCCCTGAGTCAACAGATGGGGACGTTTGAAAGACAACAACCATCTGCACGAACAGTTCGACGACGCTTGCAGCAGCAGGGACTATCAGCTCGGAGACCATGGCTGCGATTACCCTTGACGCTGCGTCACAGACAGGAGCGCCTGCGGTGGTGTACGCAACGACGAACCTGGGCGCACGAATGGCAAAACGTCATTTTTTTGGATGAATACAGGTTTTGTTTACAGCATCATGATGGTCGCATCCGTGTTTGGCTACATCGCGGTGAACGCACATTGGAAGCGTGTATTCGTCATCGCCATACTGGCTTATCACCCGGCGTGATGGTATGGGGTGCCATGGTTACACGTCTCGGTCACCTCTTGTTTGCATCGACGGCACGACCCGTGGCTCTGCCCTTCATTCGATCCCTGCAAAACCCTACATTTCAGCAGCATAATGCACGACCACATGATCCAGGTCCTGTACGGGCCTTTCTGGATACGGAAAATGTTCGACTGCTGTCCTGGCCAGCTCATTCTCCAGATCTCTCACCAATTGAAAACGTCTGGTCAATGGTGGCCGAGCAACTGGCTCGTCACAATACGCCAGTCACTACTCTTGATGAACTGTGCTATCATGTTGAAGCTGCATGGGCATCTGTACCTGTACACACCATCCAAGCTCTGTTTGACGCAATGCCCAGGCGTATCAAGGCTGTTATTACGGCCAGAGGTGGTTGTTCTGGGTACTGAGTTATCAGGATCTATGCACCCAAATTGCGTGAAAATGTAATCATATGTCAGTTCTAGTATAATATATTTGTCCAATGAATACTCATTTATCATCTGCATTTCTTCTTGGTGTAGCAATTTTAATGGCCAGTAGTGTATGCAAAGAAACTGTAGCAGAGAGGGCGGAAAAATTGCCATAATTGAAATGCACAAAGAAAATTGAATATTATGACCAGTTTAAATAACAAAGAAAGGTAACAGTGAGGTTAACCTCAAATACCAAACATGTGCTCAATAGTTATAAAATATGTCACCATATTAACACGATCCAGTGTGTTGACATATTTTATAATTTGAGCACATTCCCATTTCAGCGACGACACTGATACTTTTTCTTATGAAGTGAGTTGATTTGAAGATGACAGCTATTTCTGCTGAAACTGGTAATGAATGGAATAAGCTATCTTGGCAGTTAATATAACAAACCAAACTACAGTATCTATTACTACTGACGATTATCGGAGCAAAAAAATCACTTTTTGATTGAAGGTATTACATTTTACATTAACAAATGTAATACAGGGGAGTACTGCTAATGACTGTAGGTAAACGAACATAACATGTATTTGCTTTGAGATAAGCATCCCACGTGTGTTGACGAGTGCTCTGGGAAAGATGAAAGACAGATATCACACACTCGTCATTGAGCAGGGACCGACACGCCGCTCATCAGCCGCTAGCTCACACTTATCGCAAAACCACAGGCACTCGAGTTTTACGAACTGATAAACGACCCAAGCGCGGAGCCAAAGCATTTTCTTAAACAGTGCGCTCTTGAGGCCGGGTCGCGCCGTGTTAGCTGGTGAGTAGTCAACACTGCGCTCACTCCCACGGTTAACACATTGTCCTAAGTAGTAATACAAAATATTACCTGCCCCTTTCACAACTTTTTACCATTTCGCTATAATCCAGTGTTCTACATTTTTGTAATACTTGGTCATGCGAGTCGTGGTCATTTTTAAACATCGAAATATCTTCATGTGCCTATTCTGCCACTTGCTAAACTTCTCTCCATCTGTCAGGAACAGTGGATACGGATCTCATAAGTTTTTACAAGCTTGGGCAAAAGATGCTTTTGAGGCCGTGTCTGCCGGCCGCGGTGGCCGAGGGGACTGAGGCGCTTCAGTCACGGTCTGCACGGCCACTAAGGTCGGGGGTTCGAATCCCCCTTCGGGCATGGATATTTGTGCCGTCCTTAGGATAAGCTAGTTGATAAGTAGTTTGTAAGTTTAGGGACTGATGACCCCGTAGTTAAGTCCCATAAGCTATACAAACATTTATCATTTATCATGAGGCCGTGTCTATGACCACGTCCATCTGAAGAATTCAGACAACGCGGCGCACATTACAACACGCTTTTCAATGAACATTGCTACGCTTCAGTTCTGTTACCGTGTTAATTGTCATTTCAGTTTCTGCTTGCCGTGCAGAAATGGCCGTGCGGTCTAAGGCGCCATGCTACGGATTGCTAGACCGATCCCGTTGGATTTTCTAATCCTACCTCGGGCGTGTGTGTGTGTGTGTGTGTGTGTGTGTTGTCTTTAGCATACATTAGTTTAACTAGTTCGTAAGTCTAGGGATCGATGACCATAGCAGTTTGGTACCTTAGGATTACAAACATTATTTGAGTTTCTTCTTTTAAATTTAATTCACGTTGCCTTGACCTATCAACATATCTTTCACGGCTTTAATTTTTGCGTTGCTTTACTACGACGCTAAAGGTGAATACGGCGACTTATTTTGAGAAATACAATACTCTCCAAGCTAAGCTTATGCTACTCCTTCCACTCTTACTCCATTCTTAGCAAGCCTTACATATAAAAGTAAGTTTTTCTGCTCACGTAGCTTATCTATGGCAACAATAGTTTCACTATTTTGCTTTAAATGGACACTTTTGGTATGGTATTTACATTAATTTACTGCCTACCAATTATGACTGTGTGGGAATCTAAAAACAAAACGCTTTAACCCACAGTTTTACCATACCGAGTTTTTTCATTATTTTCATCAGATTACTTCAAAATCCGGACATCTTTACTGCCGTGTTGTATAACATTGATCGTACTGCAGATTTCTGTGATAAATTCCATTTTCAGTCCCAAGTGGGAGATACAATTGGTCGTTTTAATTGTAGGTGGGTGCCATCCAAGTATTTTCTACTGTTTCTTTGACATTTACTGTCGACTTACACATTAAATGCATGAGGATTTAATACAGAAACAAAATACAAGAGGCATCCAAAAAGTAAGTTTCCCTATTTAAAAAAAAAAAAAAAAAAAAAAAAAAAAACCAAAGACAAGAAACTTTTTTTGGCAACAGGTACAGCAATTTTGAGCTATTTTTTGATATGGTCAACAAAAGAACTGGTCTCGTGCGATCAACTTTTGTATTGCTGTGTCGTAGAGGTCTGCCGCTTATGATTGGGGCCAGCGTTTTACAGTCGTCTACAGCCCTTCGTCGTTGTCAATACGCTAGCTGGACAGGAAATTCTTGAGGTGCAACAAAAGATGGAAATGGCTGGGAGCAAGATTAGGACGGTACGCTGGTTATTCTAACAGCTCCCGGTGGAACTTCCTGAAAACAGTTATTATGCGACAATCCGCATAGGGACGAACATTGTCATGGAGCAGCACAACACCTGCAGTAAGCAATCCACGCCTCTTTCTCTGAATGACACGTTGCAGTTTCCGCACTGTTTGACAGCTGACGACGACTGTCACAGGCTGTTTCCATTCGCAGGTGTCATTAGGGCGACCAACTTCTGATCACGGGTTTAAGGGAGATGACCAAAATCCGACCATGATTATCAGGGAGATTTAGTCACACTGATTTCAATAGCACAACTATTCGTAGTTCCTTGGAATGGATGACAAGGGTGGTGTGGACATAAAAAAGGCATACTTAGCTTACGTATTGTCATGTAGCGTATTCTGCGGTAGACGTACAAGCTGAGATGTAGTTTTTAAGATTGCAGTGTAATTGGTAAGACTCATTTCTGAAATAAATTCAAAAGCACTTTGTCAATGGTATTGATATATCAATTTCTTGGTTACGTCATTATTTAAGCAATGATAGAAGTTAAAAGAATCGTCTCTGACGCATTTTCCCGTGGCTGTACTTCAGTTGTTCAATAATTTTGTAGTGGTAGTGAAAAAAAAAAAAAAACTGTCTTTACTGTTCATTTTCACTGCGAGAGCACATAATGAAAACCGATTCTCTTTGAAACCAAATACACGAACACTTCACGGTAGGTATTACGCAAAAACAAAGAACATCGAAACATTTGACACGAACTTTCCTCAGTTCTCGATTGCTGATGTCGCAAGTGGTCTATCAGTGCTTTCGAAGAGTTGCAAAGCGTTGTGTTGTGTGAATCAATTGAGAAACAACTAATGATACGCCTCTGTTTTAATCTCTGTAATCCCGTATAGAAACGTTAACTGCTGTTCGGTATGACGCGATAGCATCCTTGAGTTGGCACTATTGAGCAAGAAACCATAAGTATCGATTATCTCGCTCAGAGAAGTTCAACTGTGATAATACCTCACGGGTTTTGGGTGTAATAGCGATCACTGACGAAATATACGGGAGAAACAGACGGGCAATAAGGGAGACGGGAGAATTTAAAAAAGTGTTAAAATACGGGAGAGTTGGTCGCCCTTAGGTGTCATATCCCACGATATGACGAGTGTCTCAATTCTATTAATATTTTTTCGCAATAGCGAATTTCTCTTAGCGTCACTGTATAAGTTATGGATGTTCTACCAAATGGTGACATATGAAAATTTGTGCCGGGCAGGGACTCGAACCCAGGTTTCCCGCTTTTCGCGAGCGGTCGCCTATACCAACAAGGCTACCCGAACACGACTCCAGGACTGACCCAAACTTCCATATGCCACACTGATTGCACGTATGAGTCAACTGCATTCATCCCTCAGCACTCGCAGCTTAATCCGTATTCCCGCACCAGGGAGAATGAAAACAACGAGGCATTAACCTACGCTGTTATCGTCATTGCCTCGCTTAGGTATCTGTTAAATTATTGTATGGTGACGAATTGCCCTGTAATTACGATAACAGCGCAGGTTAATGCCTTTTTGTTTTCATTATCCTTGGTGCGGGAATACGGATTAAGCTGCGAGTGCTAAGGGATGAATGTAGTTAACTCATACGTGCAGTCAGTGTGGCATATGGAAGTTTGGGTCGGTCATGGAGGCGTGTTCGGGTAGCCTAGTTGGTAAAGGCGACCCCTCGCAAAAACCGGGCAACCCGGGTTCGAGTCCCGGCCGGGCACAAATTTTCATATATCACCATTTGCTAGAACATCCACACCTTATACAGTGACGCTAAGAGAAATTCGGTTTTGCGAAAAAAGATTCATAAAATTTATCATCACTGTAATTCGTCACCATACAGTAATGTTTCAATTCTTTTGGTGACTATGTCGAAAAATACCTCAAACATTGCTTACCTGTTTTTCGTGTAGTTATGTTATCTTTGTATAAAAAACATAGGGAAATTTACTTCTGGATGCACCTTATAACTTAAAAAGTTATGAACACCACAGGATACATAATTATGAATGAGGTAAAGCACATAGCAATAACTGAATTGTGCACGGACTAAACACAATTTTTATGCATTATCTCTCTCTCTCTCTCTCTGATTACATATATAATCAAACACGCACATCTGAAGTCACTAACAACATCTCATTTCGGCTAACGAAGGAAACTCATAACAGCTATATGTGGAAAACAATATTTAGCTCAAAGTAAACGCAGCACGAGATACTATTTTCGACGTTGCAGCCTTACTTCACCTTACAGTGCTCTGCATATATTCCTCTATGATACCTGCTACAAAGTCAGAAGCCCTGACATTTAAGCAGGTTGCCGTATTTGCGTTTGTCGTTAGAGTGAAAATACCATATAGCAAAATCTTTCATTATAAAAGTGAACTACAAGCAAAGTAATTAAATTTCGTAAGCATGAAGCACGGTTAGTGTTGCAACAACTGTTACTTCACCCTTTCAGTACAAGGCTTTACATCATGTTCACTACGTTGCTGCAGATATGAAAAGAATATTAAGGACTAACTAATGAAAAGAACGCAAGTTACATTGATGTGGATCACTAGTGACGTGGTAGACTGCATCCATCATGATGTGTCACACTCTGCCCATATTCCTGCAAGGTCTTCAGACCGATTTAACTTATGGCTATTCATCAATAGTGCCGATTGTGACTTGACTTCATCATCCCATACACAAACATTGTCAGTTGTACATTTGGTTACTCTTTATTGGTCATAACGTACTTTCGAGGCAGAGTAGCCGAGCGGTCTAAGGTGCCTCGCTGCGGAGCGCGCCGCTGCTCGCCGTCGGAGGTTCGAGTCCTCTCTCGGGCATGGGTGTGTGTGGGTGTGTTGTCCTTAGGTTAGTTCAAATGTTCAAATGTTTGTAGAGCTTATGGGACTTAACTACGGGTCCATCAGTCCCTAAACTTACAAACTACTTATGAACTAGCTTACGAACTAGGACGGCACAAATATCCATGCCCGACGGGGAATTCGAACCCCCGACCGTAGTGACCGTGCAGACCGTGACTGAAGCGCCTCAGTCCCCTCGGCCGCCGCGGCCGGCTTAGGTTAGTTTACCTTAGTTTAAGTAGTTTGTAAGCTACGGACTGATGATCACGCAGTTTGGTCCGATAGATATACAAACATTTAAACATTTTTGAATATAACGTACTATACAGTTCGTAGACGTAATTGTGATGAATGAAGCCCATCTGATGTTACTAGCTAAACCTGTCTAGGCTTTGCCGTGTCTCAGTGTGATATGGCATGAGTCGGAAAGTAAATGGAAGAATTCTTAAAAACATAGACTCACAGAGAAAATACATCACCTAAATCAATACAAATCTTTGTGTTGCTGTGGCTATGTGGAATGAAAGAAAAGTTAGAAAAAATATTTTATCAGAAAATCATTATTTCTTGTACAGCCATTAAACTGACTTTTTTTTTCGTCAGATTTCAGGATAGACATAATGATTAGTAGTTTTACTGACTCTGGGAGATGTGTCGTAGTTGCCCTTGAGAAAAACAAACGTTTCCTACATTCTGTCCATCCCTCTATCTGGCCATCTCCTCTCTCCCCTGCCCCTCTTTCTACATCCTCCCCTTCCTTCTCTTCTTCCTCCGTCTATCCATTCCCTGTCTACCTACCGTTCATTCTGCCTTCCATAACGACGTCAATAAACAACGTTATATACAGACGTCGTTACTAAGATATTTCGAATTCCACTGCTTACAACATCACAGATATAGCAGTTGTCCCATTGTAGTCTCGTGGCGTGCATGTGTTTCTGCAAATGAAAAATCTCAACATAACGTCTCTAGGGTGCGATTTCGTTGAAACGTTATTATTTTCGTTTATCATTTCTACCATAACACTGACAGATGCGCAGACCAGAAGTTAGTAGCACTTCAGGTTTTGATATTCACTTATTTTCATTCGAAATTTTAATGGGAGACAGAAGGTACCATCAGAGTTATATATATATATATATATATATGAAAGCATCTACTTAGTGTAAACGCTCTTAACAGCTATGTACAAATATAATTTTTATTTTGTACACATCTATTACAAGGTACCTCTAACATTAAATTAGATTAATTTGACTACTTCTACAATTAATATTAATATTGGTACTTTAATTTTCATGTTCGCGCATTAATATTACGATGTACTTTCCTATTTCATTTAATATATTCTGGACAGTTCGGTTATTAGAAACGAAATACTTGCGCATATTATCCAGGGAAAAGGCAATGAATTTGTTTTGCATACATTTAAAATGCGTATCTTCATTTTCTAGGAAAGTTTGCGTACATAGCATAAAGCTTCACATGACTTTCAGTAAATACACCAGAGACAATAACACCAGATGTAATAAATGCACGATAAGACAACATAGATGCACTTGATAACGCCAAACTGCTGAAACAGTTGTAATCAATAGCAAATAAACTTATAAGTATTGAAATTGACATTTCCTTACAATGTCCTTTCAGTACGTATATTTCACTCCAGGCCCCACAATCCGAAAGTTTTCACATTTAAGACTATTTCATAGACGACCTTGGTACTGGAAGGCCAAGTTTCGTCAGATAACCTTCTCACGCAGCGCGTCACTGGCAACTCGTTATCTGGAAGATATCTTGAAACGATTAAGGCGAAAAGCCGGTGATAAGCGAGGTTAGAGCCACCCGCTAGCGCCTCTTGTTGAAGTCCAGATAACGAAATAGTGACGTTTCGGGAAATGTATCCGTATGACCTACCTACCACATCCGCGTTCCGCACTCGGTTCTTCTCATGTTTTATGCCGTAGATCCCAACTACAGCTTCACGATAGTATGGAATATTAAGCAAAATTTTTGATAAGATTCGGTGTATATATTAGCATAGTCATGCGCATTTGTTTCATGAATTAAGCATTCTAGCTTCGATTAAGCTCCGTGAATAATAGACATTATCATATGTGACGTGTTTAATTCATTTAGTAGTGTAATAGGTTTTTGTTTCTAGAAGAGGAATCAGGAGGCAAACAATAAGAGTGGAGTTTAGCTTTAGAGGCGCGTACAGGTAATTAGGAGCACTAGCTGTATTTAGGTACATGCGAGTTGCCACTTGGCATGTCGAAATGATGACCGATATCATCTGGACCGTCCGCCAGGCAAAAACTCCCTATATACTCAGTTAAGCAGTGTAAAATTATCACAAAGGATTCAAAAATGTTTGTATGGCTTATGGAACTTAACTACGGGGTCATCAATCCCTAAACTTACAAACTACTTACGAACTAGCTAATACTAAGGACGGCACAAATATCCATGCCCGATGGGGGATTCGAACCCCCGAACGTAGTGGCCGTGCAGACCGTGACTGGAGAGCCTAAGTCAAAATGTTTGTTTGTAGTTCTATTTTTTTTTTTTTTTTTTTTTTTTTTTTTTTTTTTTTTTTTTTGCTCTATGTGTAGTTCTGTTCGTTGCGGACGTTGATCAAGTTTGTTCGTTTTTGTTCGATGTGTTCTTGGCTCAGCTTTTTTATTACAGAGGCCGTTCAGCCCTCTGACCGGGCGCGCTGAGCCACGGCGCCCGGCAATCGGACCAAACTGCGTGGTCATCAGTCCGTAGCTTACAAACTACTTAAACCTAGGTAAACTAACCTAAGGACAAACACGCACACCCATGCCCCACGGTGAACAACCGCGTGCTCTGCAGCGAGATGCTTTAGACCGCTCGGCTACTCCACCGCGGCGAGCCTCAGTCCCCTCGGCCACCGCGGCCGGCAACAAAGGTTTACAAGAAAAGAGTTCATCTTAACGAGTAAGTGCTTTCGTTTTTGTAAAGTCATTAAGTCATAGAGGGCTGGTATTACATAACGCTGCGGCGGAGCGACCGAGCGCATTGAGGCGCTATGCTGCGATGCGCGAAGCCGTTTCCCGTCGGGGGTTCGAATGTCCCCTCGGGCAAATATGTTTGTGTTGCCTTTAGTATAAGGTAGTTCCTAAGTAGTATGTAAGTTTAGGGACTGATGACTCCGCAGTTAAGTCCCATAAGCTTCACAAAAAAATTTTATCTGCACAATTTTGCCTTTGAAAGAAATTACATAATATCACAGGATCATATAAAATCAACTGGCTCTCAGATATCATATCTTCACATGTCAAAACAAGGACATCAACACCACCTTGTCCACAAGTCTTTCCTGACGCCATTGTAAGTGTACTCAAATGTTCAAATGTTTGTAGAGTCTATGGGACTTAACTACGGGGTCATCAGTCCCTAAACTTACATACTACTTAGGAACTACTTACAACTAAGGACGGCACAAATATCCATGCCCGCGGGGGAATTCGAAACCCCGACCGTAGTGGCCGTGCGGACCGTGTAAGTGTACTGGAAGTTTGCCGAATTTGCCGACTGCTGGTGTAACACAGTGAAAAAACATGTAACTAAAATACGTTGGGCACATAACCACAGCCCATCCACGATTTTTTGATGCAGCCCCGAACGTCGTAGCGTTAATCACAAAGAAATAAACGAGCAAAACCACAAACACACAATTGTACGTGCAGGGGCAAAAAGGGATAAATCTCTCAGAAAAAGTCCAATTTAGCCATTATTTTGAGATTAAAACCGTCTTTGTTACAGAGTAGGTTATTTTTGCGGCCTTTATCCCGCAGACTGGTTTGATGCAACTCTCCACGCTACTGTGTCCTGTGCAAGACTTTTCATCTCAGAATAAGGATGGCTATCTACATCCTTTTGAATCTGCTTATTGTATTCCTCCCTTGGTCTTCCTTACGATTTTCACCACGCACAATTCCTTCTCATGTATCCCACCAACCTATACTGTCTCTTTGTCAGGATACGCCAGAAACTCCTTTTCTCTCCAATTCTGTTCAGCACCTCCTCAAACATCTCTTTCGTGAGATATTTGGCCCGGTCACTATCAATGGATCACCCTATATATTTGTGAGGAAATAGTATACATTGCATCTATACTGTGCAAACTACTGCTAAGTGTGTGGCATGGTGTACAACTGCACGCCCCTTTTTAGCATCTGTTACAGCTAATTATCGTTCCATTCACATTCAGAATGCGCCTCTGTGTGTGCTATAACCAGTCTAATCTTGTACGTGAATGTAGTCTCAACTTGCTTCGCAGTCCCTACGGCAGCAATACGTAAGAGACTGTAGTATATTTATATATTTCTCACAAAAAACTAATTATTGAAACGTAGAAGATAAGCTTCCACACGCTAGTTAGCTTCTATTTTTAAGTGTCGGCCAATTCAGTTTTCTTCAGCATCTGCGTGCCACATATGGACCAAACAGACATGTGAAAGCCGGCCGCAGTGGCCGAGCGGTCTGCGGCGCGGAAGTCACATCTGCACGACCGCTACGGTCGGGGGTTCATATCCCCCCTCGGGCATGAATGTTTGTGCTGTCTTTAGTATAAGGTAGTTCGTAAGTAGTTTGTAAGTTTAGGGACTGATGACCCCGCAGTTAAGTCCCTTCAGCTTAACAAACATTTGAACATTTGACACATGTGAAAACGAAATTGTGGAGGCATTCGTGGCCGCTTGTTACCAAACTTCCTGATGGCTTCTGCCTTGCGCACATCAGCTGAAGTTTGGATCAACTTTCCCTGGCCTCTCGCCAGTCATTTCTGCTGAAGGAACGTAGAAAAAAGAAGAAAAAAATCGGCCTAATAAACAGAGAGCAGATGCTAACAGGCAGTTTATGAAATATGTGAGCATTCACGCTTCCCATTTTTCTATATGTTCATTGTTCCTTGTTAATCTATTTGGTACGAAACCATCATACTTATACAGTGCTGTTTGATTGTCAATTCTGTAAGCAATTCGCTTTGGAACGACTTCATTTTGCTAGCATCTTATCAGGAAGCAAAAGTCTTCCACCTGCTATAACTATCACTAACCCTATGTTATTGCAATTATATATTTTTGAGGACGTTACAGCGTTCAATGAATGAAATAAATCGCAATTTGCGATCAGTTATGGCTTCAGTATACTGGGTTTAGATGGAATACCAAATTACAGCGAATGAAAAATTTGGCCCGGCCGGGATATCATGCTTACTGGGAAGACGCGTTGACCACTCCGCCAACGAGGACACAGTCACCAGCCCGACTGCAGAGGACTCTTCCCTGCACGTCTCCCGCCACACCCAAATCTCCATTCGCCACGCTGTCTCTTACCTATAACCAGAGCCTATTTGTTCTGTAGTTCTCGCAGCCTGAAACCAGTTTTCAAAAATGTTCAAATGTTTGTAGGACTTATGGGACTTAAATACGGGGTCATCAGTCGCTAAGCTTACAAACTACTTATGAACTAAGTAGTCTAAGGACGGCACAAATATCCATGCGCGAGGGGGGGATTCGAACCCCCGACCGTAGTGGCCGTGCAGACCGTGACTGAAGCGCCTCAGTCTCCTCGGCCACCGCGGCCGGCACCTGTTTTCCCGCATCACAGAGAACAGAGCATTACACATCTACATCTAATACATACTCCGCAATTCACAGTAAGGTGCGTGGCGGAGGGTACACTGTACCGCCGGCCGCGGTGGCCGAGGAGACTGAGGCGCTCCAGTCACGGTCTGCACGGCCACTACGGTCGGGTGTTCGAATCCCCCCTCGGGCATGGATATTTGTGCCGTCCTTAGTTGTAAGTAGTTCATAAGTAGTTTGTAAGTTTAGGGTTGATGACCCCGTAGTTAAGTCCCATAGACTCTACAAACATTTGAATCGTACACTGTACCATTACTAGGCATTTCCTTTCCTATTCCACTCCCAAATAGAACGAGGAAACAAAGAATGCCTATATGCCTCCGTACGAGCCCTAATTTCTCTTATCTTGTCTTTGTGATCTTTACGCGAAATGTAAGTAGGCGGCAGCAAGATCGTACTACACTCAGCTTCAAATTCCGGCCCTCTAAATTTCCTCAACAGGAATTCACGAAAAGAACGTCGTCTTTCCTCCAGCGATCCCCAATTGAGTTGTCGGAGCATTTCCGTGACACTCGCGCATCGGTCGAACCTACCAGTAACAAACCTAGCTGCTCACACTTGAACTGCGTCTGTCTTTCTTTAAACTGATCTGCTGCGGGTCCCAAACACTTGAGCAATACTCAAGACGTGGTCGTACAAGCGTTTTATACGCGCTCTCCTTTACAGGTGAAGTACATCTTCCCAAAATTCTCCCAATAAACCGGTCGGCTGTCCGCCTTACTCACAACTGTCCTTACATGTTCGTTCCATTTCATATCGCTCTGCAATGTTACGCCTAGATATTTAAACGACGCGACAGACTCAAGAAGCTCACTACTAATGCTGTATTCGAACATTATAGAACAGAACAAATAGCCAGTGGTAATAGGAAAGAGACAGCGTGGCGAATGGTGATTTGGGTGTGGCGGGTTGGCCACTGTGTCCTCGGTGGCGGAGTGGTTAATGCGTCTGCCTTTGTAAGCAGGATATCCCGAGTTCGAATCCCGGCCAGGCACAAATTTTCATTCGCCGCACTTTGGTATTCCATCTAAACCTAGCACAGTGAAGCTGATCGCAAACTGCGATTTATTTCACTATGTGATTGCCTTGGCCGCTGCGCGGGAGTGGCCGTGCGCTCTAAAGCACCTTGCTCCGGAGTGCGCGTCTGTTCGTAATCGGCGGTTCGAGTCCTCCCTCGGGTATGGGTTTTGTGTATGTGTGTTGTTCTTAGCATAAGTTAGTTTTAGTAGTTTGTAAGTCTAGGGACTGCCGATGAGCACTGCTGTTTGCTAAAACATGTTCAAATGTTTGTAAATCTAAGGGACTTAACTTCTGTGGTTATTAGTCCCTAGGTTTACAAATTACTTAAACTAAACTAACCTAAGGACAACACACACACACACACACACACACACACACACACACACACACATGCCCGAGGAGGACTCGAGCCTCCGACGGCGAGCAACCGGATGTTCCGCAGCAATGCGCCTTAGTACGCTCGGCCAATACACCGCTGCTGCAGTTTGCCCTCATAGCTTACAAAAATTTGAACATTTTTCCCGGTCGGTGCTTGGAAAAGTTGACAGATTACATTTATGGATAACTGACTGTCATAGGCTTTAGTCTTGTTAAGTGAAAATTTTATGTTTTTAAATATTTAACACAAGTTGCCAGCCTTTGTGCGACACTGAAATGTTACCATGATCTGAGTGAATATCTGTGCAGCTTTCTTTCAGGCGGTATTTCATGCGCCATCTGTCAAAGTTCTGAGGTTACTACTAATATTGTCTGTAAGATCGTTAATATGCAGAATGAACACCCAGGATCTCACCAAACGTTTCTGCTACACACTTGAAGTTAATTTTACATTGCCGCGGCGAATAGGCGTGCGCACTAAAGCGCATTGCTGCGGTGCGCCCGCGCCGTTCATCGTCGGAAGTTCGAATCTCCCTCGGGCATGGATTTTGGGTTGTTCTTAGGACAGTTAGTTTGAGTAGTTTGTATGTTCAGGAACCGATAACCACGGTATTTAAACATTTTAATTCTACATTTATCGACAACTTCCATCCAAGATAACATATTGCGCCCACCTAATGAATAATTCTCAGTCCAGCCACAAATTACACTTGATATTCAACACAACTGTTCTCTAGATAATAAGTATAGCTGTGGTACTTAATTAAATACTTTTAGGAAATCGTGAAATACAACACGCCGGCCGCGGTGGCCGGGGGACTGAGGCGCGCCAGTCGCGGTCTGCACGGCCACTACGGTCGGGGGTTCGAATCCCCCCTCGGGCATGGATATTTGTGCCGTCATTAGTGTTAGCTAGTTCATAAGTAGTGTGTAAGTTTAGGGACTGATAACCCCGTAGTTAAGTCCCATAAGCTATACAAACATTTGAACATTTGAATAAGTAAAGAAATAATAATAATCACTATGTTATACTGGTACCTGTGTTTTCTGTTCTATTCATTATTACATCACTATTTGTAAGACTGACCAACATGTATAATTACCGATATGGGCTGCAAAAATTATGGTAGTAAGGATTGATTACACTAGCGTGACCAGACGTCCCATATTTTACGGGAGTGTCCCTGATTCAGCGTAAGTATCCCGTTGTCCCTACAAAATAAATACGGAACATATATTGTTTTTTACTAACCGTCCCATATATTTTGAAATAAGTTCATAAGTAAGAAACAGCGTAACAAAATGGAGAACAATTGTTATCACAAACAAACAATGAAGAAAATATGCTTTCACTCAAAGTGATTAAGGCATGATTTTCCAATTTCTTTGGTTGGTACTACGTAATGAATTCACGTGACAGGTGCAGCTTTTCCAGCTGTAAAAATTCAGTGATTAATAAGTTCAGTGCTAGAAGATGCCGTGCTGAAAGTCTGATTTCTCGGACATTTCAATTGTTTTTACGAGACGTTAGTTGATTATATCGCAAAAAGGGCTTACAAATTTCATAATCTGAAACCATTCAATTGGATCCAGTTGAAGTATCTTTTTCTTTGGAAGTCTGTTCAGTAAAATCTTAAAACGTTACCGGAGTTTGATGAAAACATTTTTAATAATGATGTGAAGATCAACTTTTTGAGGAAGTTAACCATGTTGGAAATATATGTGAGTTGATGAAAACTCACCAACTCACGTATCTAAAGATATCTGGTGGAAAAATCTGCAGCTCAATACTTGGTCTGTGCTAACTGTACCCGACACTAACGCTGATGCTCCATCACAAACAGATTATCGTATTACGAAATGAATATATTTAGTGTCCAGACGGTGGAGGAAAGAATTATAACAAGAATTCATTTTCAGAATACTTAATGTGTTTATTTCTAAAAAATCTATGTGAAAATATCGAACACCTGAATGACATACATTCTTCAGCAAAATATAATTGAGAGACAAATAAGGAGACTGTGTTCACAATAATAACTGTTTTTCATACTTATTTGTATGTGATAACTACAAAACTATTAAGTATTTATTTGATTGGTAGTTCTATTTATTTGGCTTTTTGTTGTTTGAGTATGTTTGGTTAATTTTTGTATTAGTATTTGACTTGGTATGTCTTAGTTATTGAGATTACCGTATACGTAATTCGTCCCGTCCCATAAAACCCTAATCCTCAGCTTGTCCCATTGGCTTCATGTTCTTTCAGCAGTTAAATGCTTTTCGAGCTGTGGCTATTCTTTTATAGGGCCTACTGAAAAGTCTCAATTTCAGCACCCAACATACGGTGATTTTGAGAAACGCAAATGTAAATACGATAACCACCAAATATGACATGTTAGCATTTGGGTGGAGAGAAGGGGATATGGAGGGAGAGAAACAAAGGCTTCGTTTCCTACTGTACTGTGTGTGCATTAATTCGTGTGTTTACGTCTGTGTTAATTAATGACAGCAAGTTCTTCATATCGTACGAGCTTTAGGGACAATAGCCATGTTGATGACGAAGCAGGCAACAACAACATTTGTAAACGCAGTATCGTTTCCCATGTATGTTACGTGTTTTTATTTTAGAAATCTGGTCACCTTAGGTATACCTGAAGTTTCCATTGTAATTATTATTTCAGTATTGGTGAAACACTTTTAGAATATACGTCGTTCGTGAAATTTAGTTAAAACATAATCTCCTTGGATTTTTTGTAAAAGCTTCCAACAGTTTATTAATATCGTTGAGGTTCTGCTCCCTCTGCCCTCTGGCAACGGCCATTCTCCAGAGACTGGCAGGCAGCAGGCAGGAAGGTTTAACGTCCCGTCGACAACGTGGTCATTAGAGACAGTGGGCGGCACCAGCCAATGCCCCTTCCAGTAATGTTTCTTCCAAGACACCATCAGACTCACACAGCACAAGTACAGGCCCTGTTACTAATTACAGAGATAGAGAGAAAATAAAACGTGTTAACGGCTGGGGTGTTTATTACTAATGTAATCCATATTAGCAGACCTAGACATTTATCAATTGGTAGTAACATGATGCAGATTTCGATGAAATTGATCAAAATCGATGATATATTGCCACCACTTTGCTGACGTGTTTCAGCTCCTCTCGTGCTATGCCTCTAAAAAATAAATAAATAGATAAATAAATAAACAATACGATTAGTCTGAATCCTTCAAAAAAAAAGTTCAAATGTTTGTAGAACCTATGGGACTTAACTACGGGGTCATCAGTCCCTAAGCTTAGAAACTACTTATGAACTAGCTAACACTAAGGACGGCATAAATATCCATGCCCGAGGGGGGATTCGAACCCCCGACCGTAGTGGCCGTGCAGACCGTGACTGGAGCGCCTCAGTCCCCTCGGCCACCGCGGCCGGCCCTGAATCCTTCTTCGTCATGTAAAGACAAAATTTATTTGTGTCTTATATATTATAATATAAATATTAGAATATGAGTTTCATAATTATATTGGCCATCCCAGAGCTGGGGAGGTGTAAGTACATATTTTCTTTTCGATAAATATCAAGATCTACCACAAGGAAGATAAGACCAGTTTGGATTTAGGAGAAATGTAGAAACACCCGAGGCAGTATTCACATTACTTTTTTTAAATAATTAATGCTGCAGCAGTCAATTTTTACTAATATTTTTATTAGCACGACGCAAGCTGCCATCATCGGGTGCATTTTTAGTTACTGGTTCATTATTATTGTATTATGTTTTGTGTTGTGGGTGCCACTGAGATTATGGTGGGACTTCCTGAACAGGTTAAAATGTCCAACCATAACCTCACTGGCACCCACAACACAAAACATAATAAAACAATAATGAACCAGTAACCGTAAATTGCACCCGATGATGGCAGCTTGCTGCCGAAACGCGTCGTACTAATAAAAATATTAGTAAAAAGTGACTGCTGCAGCATTAATTAGTCCAACAAAGTTTATAATACAGACGCAGACCTTAGAACAATCCGCATAACATGGATAAATTTATATTCACATTACAACTTATCTTAGAAGATAACTTAAGAAAAGGGAAACCTACGTTTTTAGCATTTGTGGATCTGGAGAAAGCTTTCGACAATGTTGACTGGAATACACTCTTTCAAATTCTGAAGGTAGCAGGGGTAAAATATAGGGAGCGAAGTGTTATATTCAACTTGTACAAAAAGCAGACAGCAAGTATTAGAGTCGAAAGCCATGAAAGGGTCGCAGTGGTTGGGAAGGGAGTAAGACAGGGTTGTAGCGTTTCCCAAATGTTGTTCAGTCTGAACATTAAGCAAGCTGTGAAGGAATGCAAAGAGAAGTTTGGGGAGGGAATTAAAGTCCAGGAAGAAGGAATAAAAACCTTGCGGTTTGCTGATGACATAGTAATTCTGTCAGACAGCAAAAGACCTGGCAGAGCAATTTAATGGAATGGACAGTCTCCAGAAAGGAAGATATAAGATGAACATTAAGAAGAGTAGAACGAGAGTAATGGACTGTAGTGTCAGAAAATCAGGCGATTCTGGAGGAATTAAATTAGATAATGAGACGATAAAAGTAGTAGGTGAGATTTGTTATTTGGGTATCAAGAGAACTTCTTTTGGCCGAAGTGAAGAAGATGTAAAATGCAGAATGGCTACGGGAAGAAAAGCGTTTCTGAAGAAGCGAAATTTGTTGACATCCAATATCATATATTAAATAAAAGACTCTACGAAAACTAAAGTCAGTCGGCCAGACCCAATTACCCGGCCGATTTCCTTCATTTTTGTTTTAAACGCCGGCCGCGGTGGCAGAGCGGTCTGCGGCGCGCCCGTTACGTTCTGCACGGCCACTCGGGCATGGATATTTGTGCCGTCTTTAGTCTTAGCTAGTTTATAAGTAGTTTCTAAGTTTAGGGACTGATGACCCCGTAGTTAAGTCCCATAAGCTCTACAAACATTTGAACATTTGTTTTAAACGAAAGGTATTCATCCACTGATTTGTCATCAAGTATCAGAATTTACGTAACTCTCGCCTTCCTTTTTCTACAATGAAACGCGATTTCCTTCTGTATATTTCTTATGGGGATGTCCTTGCTGTAAACTAAAGTCAGTCGGTCAGGCCGTTCTATCCGACCGATTTCCTTCATTTTTGCTTTAATCGAAAGGTATTCATACGCAGATTTGTTATCAAGTATCAGAATTAACTTAAGTCTCTCCATCTTTTATTTTTATTCAAACGCGGTATCCTTCTGTCCTTGCACTGAATGTTTTAATCGGTTGGTTTTACGATATCTTCGGTTCTAATTAAGGCACACAGTTCTTTTTGACCTAACAACATTCATCGGGTCAAGCTCTTTCGTTTGCGCTTTTAAACACTTGCATTGATTGATTCTGAAGAAAGCTATGCGTGAACATTCAACTATACTTCCATTTTTTCCAACTTTTTTGTCATTCCAGTAACGGTGCGAAGTATTCGCACGGATCCTCTAGTATTGATTTAAATGTTAGGAAGTCCTTTCTGAAATTATTTGTCTGGAGTGTAGCACTGTGTGGGAGTGAAACGTGGACGATAAGTTCAGACAAAAAAAATGATAGAAGCTTTTGAAATGTGGTGCTATAGACGAATGATGATTAGATGGGTAGATCACGTAACTAATGAGGAGGTGCTCAACAGAATTGGAGAGAAAAGGAGTTTCCGGCATATCCTGACTAAGAGAAGGGATAGGTTTGTGGGACACACTCCGAGACATCAAGGAATTGTCAACTTAACAATAGAAGGAAGTTTGAGTGGTAAAAATCGTAGAAGGAAACCGAGGGGCGAATACAGTAAGCAAATTCAAAAGGATGAAGGTTGCCGTTCGTATTCTCAGATGAAGAGGCTTGCACAGGACAGGGTAGCATGTAGAGCTGCATCAAACCAGTCTGCGGAGTGAAGACTACAACACAAATATCAAGATGTACTGAATTTTTGCACAGGTACAAAATCAGATACAGGGGGTGGAGAAAATAATATAGAAGCCATGCAGTATATATTGCATCTTGTTGAAACTTGGCACCACTGCGTACGTGTTACACTGAGACGGGATTGCACTGTTGAATTGACGTGCGGAGTATTGGAGGCTACTTTGCAGTATATTGTACCTTTTGTTCTGCAACCGTCAACACAAATAATGATAGGTGAAATTTGTGATCTCCTAGACCTCCAAAGAGGCTAAATAGATAGTGCGCAGATAATGAGGCATCTCTGACGAAAACAGCTGCGCCGTTTAACGTGCGACAATAATCTCGGTCGTGAAAGCGTACACAAAACAAGATGAAACATCATTGGCAAAGAGGAATAGTGGCCTAAGTCGAAGTTCACTGGCAACTACCGACGTGCATTGAAAATTTTCAAATTTTTGCAGAGCTTAAGGGACTTAACAGCGGGGTCATCAGTCCCTAAACTTACAAACAACTTATGAACTACCTTTTACTAAAGACTGCACAAACATCCATGCCCGAGGGGGGATTCGAACCCCCGATAGGGAACGGCCTCGTGCATCGTAGCATAGCGCCTCAATGCGCTCCGCCGCGGCACGAGCTTTGAGACTGACTGTGACAGACAACATAAAACTATAGGGCCAAAACCGACTGCAGAACTCGACACTCAGTTGAGTAATACTGTTTCGATAAAAGCAGAACGGCTGGGTCGTACAAGGATACTACATGGGTGACGGATTTTAGAATTTCTTTATATTTATAGTACGTGAAGTTCAGAACTCCAATAACAATCATCCAAAGCCATTCAACGCAACTCTCATAAATTCCTCAGAAAATCGACTTTGAAGTTTTGCAAAGTACACGTAAGTACCAATAATGAAAAGAGCTACAGCAGCTATCGTTTTAGCACAGGTGATAGCGTTCTGGCTTCAAACTCATACAGTCAGGGGTTCGAATCCCACTATAACACATATATTTTTCGTTTTCGAATTCAGTTCTATAAAACATTTTGGGATCTCTAGTTCCACGTGTTGTGTCAGTTTTTGTTTATATGTATGTAGACGAGGTGAAAACCTCGTCGTCACGTAAAACGATGGTTAGGTTAGCTGCTTTGAAGGCCATTAGCAGCTATGGAGATGGCTTTCCAAAAACAGTTTGTAGCTCTTCACAAACTGTACAAACAAAGACTGCCGTCGCGAAATAATAGTAAAGCTAACGCTGTAAAAAATAATAATAAATAAAAAAAAGTAACATGTTTTTATTCAAACCATCATTATAACAACCTTCTATAAAATATAGAAAATTACGAATAAACAAAACTACGTGCAATTTTCGTGAAAACTACCATTAGATATTAAAATTGTGTAAGTATTCGAACACAACGAAGAAAATTAAAAAAAAAAATGTGACTCCACAGGATTCGAACCATCAAACATAGGGTTGAAAAGCCAGAACGCTGCCACTTTCGCTGAGCCACGGTGCCCAGCTCCCTGAGCTACACCTACATACGCTGCAACTGTTTTAGTTATTGGTACTTACATGTACTTGCAAAACAACAAAGTCGATTTTCTCGAGAATTTTTGAGAGTTGCGTTGAATTGCTTTGGCTGATTGTTACTTGAGTTCTCAACTTCAGGTACCATAAATATCAATAAATTCTAAACTCCGACATCCATGTGATCTTCTTGTTAGCCCTAGCATTCGTATAAGGGTAGCAGTTGCCAAATCCTTAATAATGAAATTGCGTGCTTATGGAATATCTCCCCAGTTGTGCGATTGGATTCACTATTTCCTATCAGAAAGGACACAGTTTGTTGTAATTGACAGTAAGTCAGCGAGTAAAACAGAAGTGATATCTGGCGTTCCACAGGGAAGCGTTATAGGTCCCCTGCTCTTCCTCGTGTTTATAAACGATTTAGGATACAATCTGAATAGCTCCCTTAGACTGTTCTCCGATGATGCTGTCGTTTATCGGTTAGTGAAGTCAATAGAGGATCTAAAGCAACTGCAAAGCGATTTAGACAAAATTTCTACATGGTGCGAAAATTGGCAATTGACACTAAAAAAAGACAAGTGTGAAGTAAAACACATGACCACTAAAAGAAATTCGCTGAACTTCAATTACGCGATAAACCTTAAGGTCGTAAATTCTACCAAATACCTAGGTGTTACAATTGCGAACAACTTTGACTGGAGAGAACACATAGAAAATATTGTGGGGAAGGCGAACCAAAGGTTACGCTTCATTGGCAGAACGCTTCGAAGATGCACCAGCTCCACCAAAGAGACTGCCTACATCACACTTGTGCGTCCTCTCCTGGAGTACTGTTGCTCCTTGTGGGACCCTCACCAGGTGAGACTGACGGAAGACATTGAGAAGGTTCAGAGAAGGGCAGCTCGTTTTGTTTTATCACGTTACGGGGAGGAAAGCGTCACGGAAATGTTGCACGAACTGGGGTGGAAATCATTAAAAGAAAGACATTATTCATTGCGGCGTGATATGTTTGCGAAGTTTCAATCCCCGACTTTTACTACTGAATGTGAAAATATTTTGCTAGCACCCACCTACTTTGGGAGACATGACCATCCCAATAAAATAAGAGAAATCAGATCGAAAACGGAACGATTTAGGTGTTCTTTCTTCCCGCGCGCTATTAGAGAATGGAACGGTAGAGAAAAGTTATGAAAGTGGTTAATGAACCCTCTGCCAAGCACTTAAATGTGATTTGCAGAGTATCTATGTAGATGTAGAACGGAAGCCATCGCAAAGCTGTGAAGGAAGTGGTGCCACGATTAAAAAAACTTGGACACTCGATGAATGGAAATTTGTGAATTTATCCGATAAATCATCGTTTACATTGCATTCTACAAACAACCTAGTTTATGTATCGCAAACCCCAAAAGAAGCTTACGATACGGAATGCCTGCTCCCTACTATCAAACACGGGAAAGGTTCCGTCATGTTTTTGGGTATCTACCATATATCGTAGGCCAACGGCCGTGCCACAGTGAATACACGGGTTCCCGTTAGATCACCGAAGTTGAGCACTGTCGGGTTTGGCTAGCACTTGGACGGTCACCCTTCCGGATCTGCCGAGCGCCGTTGGCAAAGCGGGGTGCACTCAGCCCTTGTGAGGCCAACTGCGGAGTGAGAAGTAGCTGCTCTGGTCACGAAAACCGACACAGCTGACGGAGTGTGTGGCGCTGACCACCTCCCCCTCCATTTCGCATCCTTTGACACCTTCGGACGGAGGGTGACACGGCGGCCGGTCGGTTCCTGGTGGGCCTCTAGGGCGGAATTTACATATCGTAGTATTCAACTTGTTTCCATCATTAACCTCACTGGTGAATATCTCAACGGCTAACTGCTTACTATGACTGACATATTGCTGACAAACCCCGCCGTGTTCCGAAATGATAATGCGCCCACACACACAAAAAGATGTTCAGGTTGTTTTGTACTGCATCTGGGCAGCAAAATCGTCAATCATTAACATAACTGAACCGTTATTAGGGGTTTTACAGCAGAGAGATGGGACCAAATTTACAACTCCTACTTGGCGGATTTTTGGTATAATAATGGATAACGTTCCTTTATTTATTTATTTACTCGAATCAGAGGCAGATAAATACGATTGTATAACATACAAAGCACTGTAATACAAGGAATTTATATAGAAAGCAGTCAACAATCCGAAGATTGGTTTGAACACCACAGTGCTTTACTAGGCATGGTCCTGTTTGGAGGTGGTATGCCGTTGCCTTCCTCCGACCTTCGAACTGACTTACCCAGACAGTTATAGGGGGACCTATAGTTTAACGTGGGTTCCGAACCACGGTGCTACTCGGTATTTTTCACATGAGCAATACTGCCAGAGGTGAAAGAAGTGGAAAGTGACAGATAAAAATCCTAGGACCTGGCGGGTATCGAACCCGCGGCCTTTGGATTTGTAGTCTGGCACTCTACCACTGCCCAACCGAGGCGCATACATAGACATAATAAAATTATGTTGTCTTGCAAAAGAAATACATAGAATCTATATAGACACACAATAAGATCTAATTGTCTTTGCCCAGAAACGGGCCACAGCTACTGCATTTTCTTGTGCCTTAAACAACTCCTCCTCACTGCAAGAGATAGGGCAGCATGAGCACTGATACAGATGTTTTGTGGTCTGTACCTCTCCACATTCACAAAGTGGTGATTCTTACAGGTATCCCCGTTTAGCAAGGTTATCCTTAATTTTGCCAACACCTGCTCTTAATAGGTTCAGCGATTTCCATGTGGTCCAGTCCAAATTATGTCCGACTGGCAAGCATTCTGTCGGTATTACCCCTGGCGGAAGATGGTCAATTTTGGCTGCCCACGGTTCTTCTCTAGCTTTGTTCGCGGGTGTTTTAAGTGAAGTTGACCGTAGAAAGCTATTTCTAGATTTCAATTTAGATCTTGGAGGAGTATGTCCAAGCAGTGGGTGTAGCTCCTTTTCTTCTACTTTCTTTCTTTCAGCGTTTGCAGCTATCAAATGTCCAAATGTTTGTAGAGCTTATGGGACTTAACTACGGGGTCATCAGTCCCTAAATTTACAAACTACTTATGAACTAGCTTATACTAAAGATGGCACAAATATCCACGTCCGAGGGGGGGGGGGTTCGAACCCCCCGACCGTAGTGGCCGTGCAGAACGTGACTGGCACGCCGCAGACCGCTCGGCCACCGCGGCCGGCTTGCAGCTACCTCCCGGAGTATTTCAGGAAGAGCAATGACTGCCAAGTAGTACAGTTTGTCAGTGGCAGTTGGTTTCAGACATCCTGTAATTAGCCTAGCAGCTTCATTAAGAGCCACGTCCACTTGTTTTGCATGGGTAGATTTCTGCCAGACAGGGTAGGCATATTCACCAGTGGAGAAACAAAGTGCCATTGCAGAAGTTAAATTTCCGTTATAAACTATAAAGACACTTTACGAATCTGTACTTCGAAATATCAGAGCTGTCCTCAAAGCCAATGGTGGGACAACTACATTCTAATGAATAAATTGTTGTTGTTGTTGGGAGTTAGAGGGGACTAAACAGCTCGGTCATCAGTCCTCTAATGAATAAATATTGTGTCTGCTTTATATTTTCACATTACTTTGTCCACCCCTGCACATCGGATGTCAAATCCAATTTTATCGCTTCAAAATAAATAAGGAAAACTAGAAACCGAAGACTGAGTCAACAATAAAACAGTAAACAATATAATTCACAGAAGAATTTTATCTCCATCGGGAGGCTCTTCAATATCTGGTTGAGTCAGCTGGTGACGCACCGTTTTATCTTTCAGTAAATTGCGGCAGTATTCAAGATAGTTCCGCGTAATTCTCCGTTTCTCTGACTTCGACAGCACATACTTAAGTTTTACTGCTGCGATAGGTAGACTTTTATTGTATGCCTTGGAAACAGAAATAACAACCGCAAATGGCTTCTTTCTTTTTAAAGTTACTTCACTAAATGCTCCATGAAATTCCGTCTCTTAAAATAATTAAAGAGGTATGTTCCCTTTTTATTGGATGAGGCAAACATTCGGCACTGAAATTTTAAGGGTACAAATAGCAAAAAAACTTTGAGATCTGGTGGTAACTTTTTATGTCTGAAATAATTTTTAAGTAAGCAAACAATAATATAGCATGTAACATTCTTTTAGATGGGCATTAAAACGACTGATTTTTCAGATATAAAAGATGTAAAACGAAATATTGCAGAGGCTAATCTGGTTGATATTGCGTTTTCTCTGCCTTGGCATACCTAACTAATGTTATGCACTCTTAATTTACGATTAGTCCAATTTTTATATTACGTTTATAGCATGGTGTTTGAAGACGCCACAGGGTAATTATTGCATTTACGACCTTTTTATGTGTAAATGTACTTTTCATATTCATGGAATGTATGACATTAACTGCGAATGGGTAAAGATGAATATGTGTACCAATCCGGGATTCTAACCCGGGTCTCATGCTTTCTAGGCAGTTGCGCTGCCACCTACACTACTGAGGACATAGCGATCTCAACACCTGCACGGAATTACTCAAGCACGTCTCCCGTCAGGTACAAATTCTCAACTTTACCCTGCCCACTAGAACTCAAAGTCATAGTTACTTTGTAAACAATTCCCATAAGAGTAAGGGCCTAGGAGTGCCTCCGCACTGAAGAAAGGATCATTACCCGTCATCGACAAATTGTGTGAGTTATAGATATGTGGCGTCTGTTCTTTCGGACATATATATAAAATTTACTTTTGTGTAATCTAAAGTTCGCCCTGTAACGTCATGTAACGGTTAAGTGAAACAGGGAAATTGGGACCACAGTACAGCGACCAAAGAGAATGACAAACTATACGGACTCCCGATTTAGAAGACGCAGCACTTCCTCAAGCGGATGAGACGACTGCAGTCGGTATTCATCAGCTGGACGTTGTACATGTTGCGCTGAGTATTCTGTTTCGTGTATTACTGGCAATACACCTACTTCCCAACCATCCACAGAAAAAGCATGCATTGACTGCTGGTAACAGCAGATTTCGTGTTGTGTGCAGTCCATGTTTCTTGTAGCTCTTATTTTGAAGGATGATGCCTGTTTCACCAGAAATGAAGTGCTAAATATCTCAACAGTCAAGTCTGTGCCGAAGAGAATGTTCAAATGTTTGTTAAGCTTATGGGACTTAACTACGGGGTCATCAGTCCCTAAACTTACAAACTACTTATGAACTACTTACGAACTAGGACGGCACAAATATCCATGCCCGAGGGGGGATTCGAGCCCCCGACCGTAGTGGCCGTGCTGACCGTGACTGGAGCGCCTCAGTCACCTCGGCCGGCTGCCGAAGAGAATCCACAAGCTACAGTGATGACCTAGAACATTATGATCACATACCAAATACATACGCCCATCCACATGACAGTACCGTTACCCAACGAGGAATGATTGCTGGCCAGTCAGACGTATGGTGCATGTAGAATCAGGGAGCGTGCCGTCTGTGTCTAGAATGGAGAAGGTGTGCGATTTTATGATTCTGACTGAGGGCAGATTGCGGTGGCCAGGAAGCTCGGCACGATTATTTTGGTAACGCCACGATTTTTCGGTTGTTCGAGGATTTCTGTCTAAGTGCTTCAACAAGTGACGAAACCAAAGTGAAACCGCGTCCAATCCTCAACGGCTTGGGTGACCATGCCTCATTAGGAAAGTGGGAGGCAGACAAGTGAAACAGGATAGGCGACGACCTGTGGCAGCACTAACAGCAGTCTCTAATACTGGGCAGAGTACCACTGTGTCTGAATACACAGCGCACCGAATACTCCTAATGATGGGCCTCAGCAGCCAGTGACTCAAGCATGTGCCAGTGTTGGTTAACATCGGCAACTACGACTGAAATGGGCACATTACTATCTTCATTCGGCAATGGCGCAGTCATAGAGCACTGCATTGTAAGAAGTGTACACTGGTTGAATACCAAGTACAACCCTTCATATCGATCAAGTTTCCCAACAGCAGTGGCATTTTTCATTAAGATGATGCGCCATGTCGGAAGACCAGGGGTGTGATCAAGTGGTTGGACGAACACAGTGGAGAGTAGCAGTTGATGTGCTGGCACCATATCGCCAGATCTAAACCCAGTCGAACATATCTGAGATATTAAACTTCCTGTCAGATGAAAACTGTGTGCCGGAACCAGGATTCGAAACTGGGACCTTTGCCTTTCGCAGGCAAGCGCTCAACCGACTGAGCTATTCCGGCAAGTTCCAGGGCCCGTCCTCACAGATTTACTTCCGCTAGTACCTCCCCTCGTAGTTTCCAAACTTAAAAGATGTTCTCTTGCGGATCTTGCAAGACTAGCACTATAGTGATAATATCATTTTGGGAACATCTGGGATATGATTTAACATCGCCCCCCCCCCCCCCCCCAGAATTTATGGGAGTTTCAAATGTTTGTATAGTCTACGGGACTTAACTACGGGGTCATCAGTCCCTAAACTTACAAACTACTTATGAACTACTTACGAACTAGGACGGCACAAATATCCATGCCCGAGGGGGGGCTTGGAACCCCCGACCGTAGTGGCCGTGGAGACCGTGACTGGAGCGCCTTAGTCCCCTCGGCCACCGCGGATTTTATGGGAGTCAGGTAACTTGTGTGTTCAGACGAGACGTGTTCCCAACTTCCACCAGCAACCTACCTATTGTCAAGGCCTCATTGCTTCCATTACAAGACGTGCTGCTGCTATTATCCGTGCTAAAGATAGACACACCAGCAGGTCATTATGTTGTGTCTGATCAGTGTATATTTGCAAAGAGCCATTAACAGCAATTATCAGTCAATGTTTGGGAAGGCACAGTCAGTGATGATGTACTATGTCCGTTTATTCTTCCTCCCCACTTCAATGCACCTGTTTGTACAGTATTCATGAGAGACTTACTACCAAGGTACCTAGAACATATCACACTTGCTATTTGTCAATGGCTGTAGTTCCATCATGATGGAACCCAATTTTACTTTGGACTGAGGGTTTGTAACACATGTATTAACCTTTTCTTGAAAAGTGCATGGGAATTGGAAGGCCTGTTCGTGGCCAGCGTGTTCTTTTGAATAGATGCTGGGTACGCCATTTTGAACAAATATACTGAATGCAACAGCTTATGAAACTTTTGGAAATAGATAGAATTCATAATTACTGTGCCATAGATTTAGAGTTTTGTTGTCACTGACATCAAGTTGCGCGCGCCGTTACTTCACCAACTAATTATAATTATATGAGGGTATTGGAAAGTATTCAGTGTAAATTCTTTACTTCATGATGAAATTTCGGAAGATGGGGCCCTTAGTTCTAACACTGCAGTGGGCTAATGTGGAACTTACATAGATTCTCGCTTATAACTTCCGACTCGGTTGTTTCCAAACTATGGTCCCTTGCATCAATTTGATGCATTACCCTTCTCCATCATCAACACGAAATCACCCTATAAAACTAAAGTAACATGCTGACATTGCACGGTAATGAAGACTGATAACTAGGGCCATGCTTGACTGACAGTAACAACATATCCACTGCTGGTGAAAGACTGGAGTAAATTAGTAGTGAGGGAGGCACTGCTTCAGAAATACCATAGTGAAAATCTAGTTGGTCAGAGGTGCCACCGTACTTGTGACCCCTACAATAGCATTGGAAACCTCTTTGATGTACGAAGGTCGTCCAGAGAGTAGTACGCGTTTGGGAACAAAATTAAAAAGTAGTAAATATTAACAAATATTTACGTGTAAATGAAAAGTGTACACATCAAATTACTTCTCTGCATAGTGACCGTGCAAATTCAAACATTTGTCATAACGTAAGACAAGTTTTTATATTCTAGTGTCATATTCGCCTTCCGATGCGCGAGGCCGCACCCCGTGGGGGGGGGGGGGGGGTAGAATCCTCCCTCGGGCATGGATGTTTGTGCTGTCTTTAGTTTAAGGTAGTTCATGAGTAGTTTGTAAGTTTAGGGACTGATGACCCCGCAGTTAAGTCCCATAAGCTTAACAAACGTTTGATCATTTGAACATATTCGCCTTCCGCCAGTGTAGTTACAGTCTTTCAGTTCAACATTTTTGAATTTCTTTCCGGCATACAAGTCTTTCAATTTAGTAAAGAGATGAAAATCTGAAGGAGCTAGGTTGGGGCTATAGGGTAGATGGTTCAAAGTTTCCCACTTCAATTGTTGCAGAAGTTGTGTGTTATTCTAGCGGTATGAGGCCTGGCATTGTCGTGGAGGAAAACGACACCACTAGGCAAGCCCTCGCCGTTAGTTTTGAGTCGCCTTCCGTAACTTCTTCAATATTGAACAATATGCATCAGCATTGATAGTGTCTCCACGGGTCATTAAATCAATCAAGGCCGGCCGCGGTGGCCGAGCGCTCTGCGGCGCGCCAGTCACGGTCCGCACGGCCACTACGGTCGGGGGTTCGAATCCCCCCCCCCGGGCATGGATATTTGTGCTGTCCTTAGTAATAGCTAGTGCATAAGTAGTTTGTAAGTCTAGGGACTGATGACCCCGCAGTTAAGTCCCATAAGAGCTACAAACATTTGAAACATTTAATAGACATCACCGACCCCAAAAAACAGTATAGATGAGTTTCGGGCACACAGTACCGTCTTGAATGTTTATTGTTTGTTTGGTGAACGAGCATGATACCACTACATTAACTGTCGTTTAGTCACAGGTATTGTATACGAAACCCATGTTTTGTGACCAGTGACTATGCGAGTCAAGAAAGAGTCTCCTTCAACAGAATAACGTCCGAAAATGAAAAATGACACTCCTGCAGCTGTACGCTTGGTTTTTCATCAGGAAAGTATGCACTTAGCACAAATATTTGAATAATGCAAATGGTTTTACCAATTTCATGAAAAAGTGTTAGTGAAACATTACTGAAATGTTCAAAAATTTCATCAGTTGTAAAGCGCCGATCGTTCTTCGCGAATATCGATTGGTTACATATTTATTGCGTTGAAAAACCGGATAGCAGCCATAACTTCATAACTGGCAGCATTGTCTAATTTTTAAACCTAATAATCACTAATAGTCACAATACATTCAATGCTAGCGGCACGTAACTTTACACATCGAGAGCAAACAAACAACTGAAAGCGTCAGATCCTATCCGAAGGTTACTTTACTCACTAGCGCTTCATACGGTACAATTAGACAGTTGCACAAACCGCTACACCAGCCTGGACCTTCCTATCGGTATTCACCAATAACAATTGAGCAATACATAACTCAGGAGTTTAGCCAGTCTACCAATCTGCATATGATGACATGAAAATATATCTAAAAAAACATAAATTAAACCTTTGAATAACCAACGAAATGGATTATAAGATAAAGAAGTGCTTCACTCACGAAGTAATTCTTTATAAATAGAGTTTCTCTTTCTGGGCATGAAAATGCGGGGGTGGTCCTACTTTATACATCGGTAAATAACTGAATATTTCCCCAATTATTGTTCATGAGGGGAACTATAAGTATCACACACACTCGAGAGTAAAAGTTCCAAATTATCACTCGTAAATTAGTGAAGTTTCAAATTAATCCGCGATTACAGTATTTGTTATAAAACACAGTTTGTCATCACATGTGTGCACGATTGTTGATTTATCACAGTTCCACAGCCATATTACCGTGCATAGTTTACCACTTTTCACCAGAGACTAAGTTCTATAGTTACAGTCCCGTAAGTTTTCTAAGTCCACACATGCCTATCTCCTCAAATCAAAAGTTCGTAACGCGGTTTCAGACCGCCCAGCTACACAACCTTTCACCACCAAGTTACGAGTCCCCCCCCCCCCCCCCCAAGCGTTCGAAAGCATGTTCTCCCTGCTTCCAAAATTGTATCCATCCGCGCATCCTAACGCCTCCTCTTTAAAATACAATTTCCCTTACAAAATATTATACATTTGAATATCACAGAATTAAATGATTTGACCACCTCCCTACAAATGTTGTTTACATTTAACAAACAAATATATATATATTTAACAATACTAAAATATGGTTGAGACTGAAGCTCTTTGCTCGGATAGTCATTAAGTGTGGCGTCTCACTGTTGAAATACACTGCCGCCGTCGAAATATAGTTACACAATTAATATTTAATTTATCATGGCTTTTTATACAAATCTATTCAGTTCTTGTCCACAAATATTTATAATTGTTTATGTATAAATTATCTGCTGCATATCTACTATTTTTAGTCGTCCATGAAATATTTAAATGGCAGTCTATAACATAAAAACGACGGTTACTAAGAATATTAAATATAATATAATACATATATAAATGTAATGCACTTTGCTGGGTTCATGTTTTGAGTTTCTGATGTGGAATCTACGTTCTGTCACAAGAATATTATTACCTCAACGAAAAGCAGAACAAGAGAGTAAAACAAAGTTTATTGAAAGAATACGGAAATAACGTGGTACGTCTTTTGAGATAGGTAGCATGGTGCAATGCTGCCCATTTGCTTCTTAATCTGTTACTGATAAACACTATGTATCAATAATTGTAAATATAAGTTTTATAATATTATTATTATAGTACTGAAATTTATCGGATTTTTATCTGTAAGGGATATTTAAATTGTAATTATGGCGTTTGATTCTCCCAAGTCTCCTGAATCCATTCATATAATTATATTTGCCGTATGACCATTCCCTGACTTTATATGGATTTTAAGAATAATGTTTGTGGCTATATTTTATTTCAGTTGCCAACTGGAATATACGCCCTTGCTCAGCCAAGAGCGCTTCCGGTTTCCGAGCACATTAGGTAAAACCCTGATTACCTATATCCCATTCAATAGGTCCAAACTGTTAGCCGGCCGACTGCGGAACCCAACAGACTGGCAAAACCCTCCTTTTACATGGAAACAATCAACAACCACTGTAGAACGTCTTGTTTCTTAGCCTAAATAATCATCTCTGCCTCAGTCTACAGTATGGGGCCATGGTTAGTGCATCAACGTATCCTCTCCTGCATTCTGACTACACGTTGCTTGGAATATAAAGTTAGTGAGATGGCACAGTGGCAAAACAATGGACTCACAATACGTATGAGCTTGAAGTCCTCGTCTGGCCATACAGATACACTACTGGCCATTAAAATTGCTACACAAAGAAGGAACGCAAATGATAAACGGGTATTCACTGGACAAATATATTATACTAGAACTGACATGTGATTACATTTTCACGCAAAATTGGTGCATAGATCCTGAGAAATCAGTACACAGAACAACCACCACTGGCCGTAATAACGGCCTTGATACGCCTGGGCATTGAGTCAAACAGAGCTTGGATGGCAGGGATTGAATGAAGGGTAGAGCCACGGGTCGTAACACATCTGAAATGTAACGGCTACTGTTCAAAGTGCCGTCGATGCAAACAAGAGGTGACCGAGACGTGTAACCAAAGGCACCCCATAACATCACGCCGGGTGATATGCCAGTATGGCGATGGCGAATACACGATTCCAATGTGCGTTCATCGCGATGTTACCAAACACGGATGCGACCATCATGATGCTGTAAACAGAACCTGGATTCATCCGAAAGAAAATGACGTTTTGCCATTCGTGCAACAAGGTTCGTCGCTGCATACACCATCGCAGGCGCTCCTGTCTGTGATGCGTCGTCAAGGGTAACCGCAGCCATGGTCTTCGAGCTGATAGTCCATGCTGCTGCAAACGTCGTCGAACTGTTCGTGCAGATGGTTTTTGTCTTGAAAAGGTCCCCATGTTGACTGAGGGATCGAGATGAGGCTCCACAATCTGTTACAGCCATGCGGATAAGATGCCTGTCATCTCGACTGCTAGTGATACGAGGCTGTTGGGATCCAGCACAGTGTTCTGTATTGCTCTCCTGAACCCACCGATTCCATATTCCGCTAACAGTCATTAGATCGTGACCAACGCGAGCAGCAATGTTGCCTTACGGTAAACCGCAATCGCGATAGGCTGCAATCCGACTTTTATAAAAGTTGGAAACGTGATGGTACGTATTTCTCCTCCTTACACGAGGCATCACAATAACGTTTGACCAGGCAAGTCCGGTCAACTGCTGTTTGTGTATGAGAAATCGGTTGGAAACTTTCCTCATGTCAGCACGTTGTAGGTGTCGCCACCGGTGCCAACTTTGTGTGAATGCTCTGAAAAGCTAATCATTTGCATTTCACACTATCTTCTTCCTGTCTGTTAAATTTCGCATCTGTAGCACGTCATCTTCCAGGTGTAGCAATTTTAATGACCAGGAGTGTATATGTTTTCCATTTTTCCCTAAAAACTCGTGGCAAATGATTATGTTTCGTTTGAGAATGACACGACCGATTTCCTTCCCAAGTCCGAGCTTGCACTCCGTCTCGAATCCCTTTGACGATCATTTCCCATAGAATACTGCTAAGTCCACCCATTCACTCTCGCTGAGAGGTAACATAACAAAGTATTTGAGGGAGATTACACAACATTTTGAATATAGCTGAAGGTACAGGCGCTTTCATCTTCTATTCTGTCATGTGTGGTATGCTCTGGCCAATTTTCATAATATTTAACAGGATTTTTTATTAGTTTTATGCTTTTACTTCATTTATAGTGTCCGGTCTGTACATATTCGTACGTACCTAATTTAAAACAGAATATCTGACATAAGAGGCTACGCGGTTTCTCTGTATTAAAGATATGTAAAGAATCAGAGCTACATCCTTCTGACCAGTGCCTTAAGATTTTAATTTGAAATTTCGTTTTGTTACAGGAAATGGCAGCCACTGGGAGCACTGCAGAGCTGATGGTGGATGGTCAAACGCGTGATGACTCACAGCCAGTGCCGGTAATCGTCAGCTCGCCTTTTGTTACTGCACTATAAATAATGGCATGCGACTATTGTTACTGCTATTACTAAGTTTATCGCAGCGCTCTCCAACGTGAATTAAAGTCCATTTACTGTGCAGTAAACGATCATCTGGTGTTATCGCCTGATAAATTTTCCCAGAAACGCTGCAACAGCTATAAAAACTTTTTCTGTCTAATGCGAAATTACATTTTCATAAATGTACACTCAGTTGGCAAATGTCAGGGGATAGGAACCTAACTATTTCTAGATTTCCGGGAGGCTTTCGACACCGTACGTCACAAGCGTCTTCTAATGTCTGTGTGCTTATGGAATACCGTCAAAATTGTGCGATTGAATTCCTGATTTCCTGTCGAATAGGACACAGTACGTTGCAACTGACGGAAAATCATCGAGTAAAATTGAAGTGACATCTGGCGTTTCCCAGGAAAGTGTTATAGGTCCCCTACTGTTCCTCATTTTTATAGCTGTCACTTATCGGTTTGTAAAGTCACCACAAGATCAAAAGCAACTGCAAACAGATTTAGGCAATATATCTACATGGTGCAAAAAATGGCAATTGAGAAGTCTGAAGTCATCCATATGACCACTAAAATAAACGCGTTAAACTTCATTTGCACGATAAATCAGTTACAACTAAAGAACGTAAATTCATCTAAATACCTAGGAGTAAGCCGCGGCGGAGCGGCCGAGCGCATTGGGGCGTTATGCTACGATGCGCCAGGCCGTTCCCCGTCGGGGGTTCGAATCCCCCCTCGGGCATGGATGTTTGTGCTGTCTTTAGTATAAACTAGTTCGTAAGTAGTTTGTAAGTTTAGGTCTGATGACCCCGCAGTTAAGTCCCATAAGCCTTACAAACATTTGAACCTAGGAGTAACAATTACAAACAACTTAAATTGGAAACAACACACAGAAAATATTGTAAGGAAAGCGATACAAAGACTACGTTTCGTGGGCAGAACACTCAGAACATGCAACAGTTCTACTAAAGAAACTGCCTACACTACACTTGTGCATCCTACAGTGTGCTGCGCATTGTGGGATCCCCATTAACTGCGCCTGACAGACGATTTAGAGAAAGTTCATAGAAGGGCAGCACGTTTTATACTATCGCGATACAGGGGAGAGAGTGTCACAGAAATGATGCACGAGTTGGGGTGGAAATCATTAAAAGAAAGGCATTATTTGTTGCGACGAGATGTATTTGCGAAATTTCTTTCACTAACTTTCTCTTCCGAATGCGAATATATTTTGTTAGCACCGACGTACATAGGAAGACATTATCATGAAAATAAAATAAGAGCAATCAGATCGAAAACGGAAAGATTTTGGTATTCCTTTTTCCCGCGAGCTGTTAGAGAATGGAACTGTAAAGAAACATCGTAACAGCGGTTCGATGAACCCTCTGCCATGCGCTTCAATGTGGCCGGCCGCGGTGGCCGAGGGGACTGAGGCGCTTCAGTCACGGTCTGCACGGCCACTACGGTCGGGGGTTCGAATCCCCCCTCGGGCATGGATATTTGTGCCGTCCTTAGGATAAGCTAGTTGATAAGTAGTTTGTAAGTTTAGGGACTGATAACCCCGTAGTTAAGTCCCATAAGCTTAACAAACATTTGAACATTTTTGCTTCAATGTGACTTTCAGAGTATTTATGTAGATGTATATGTAACTTTGTGTGGTGCCTGCTCTGGCCCTGTCTACTACAGTGAGACTCCGTGGAAGTGTTATTGAATCCATCATTGCTGGTGGAAACGGGACAGCGGCTGGTCAAGAGTATGAAGGAAGTGAGATACCAACAGCCGTATGTATAATATAATTATTTATTGTTTCACTTCCAGTTTCAGCATTCCACTATGCCATCTTCAGGTCCCTACATCGGAGCATAATATCCATCAAGTAGGGATATCGAAACTGGGAACCACTGAGAGACAGAATTCCACGAAACCAGTTTCGATATCCCTACTTGATGGATATTGTGCTCCGATGTAGGGACATGAAGATGGCATAGTAGAATGCCGAAACTGGTAGTGAAACAATAAATATTTCTATTATAAATACGGCTGTTGGTATCTCACTTCCTTCATATATCCGTGGAAGTAAGTTTTCAAGTCCCTGGTAGGTATTCATCTGGTCGCAGGCAACCCCAAATCATTTGCCGACTAGGGGCCAATTCTGCTGTTGGTGGGTGAAGGATCCCTGGCATGGAGCGTCCATTCCATGACATCCCAAGCCTAGGCTCTGGGATGGTCATTTTAGTCTTTGGGCCTCCTTTTCATGTTCCTGGAATCATCCCTCGGCACCAAGCAGGCCGGCCGCGGTGGCCGAGGGGACTAAGGCGCTCTAGTCACGGTCTGCACGGCCACTACGGTCGGGGGTTCGAATCTCCCCTCGGGCATGGATATTTGTAGTTCGTAAGTTTAGGGACTGATGACCCCGTAGTTCAATCCCATAGACTATACAAACATTTGCACCGAGCGGGCGATGTGGCGGCGTGTTGTCATCTTGAAACACTGAACCGTCAGGATGTTGGAAGGCCATAAAGGATAAAGATGGCTCCCATGCAGCTCAGTATACTATGGACCATTCAAAGTGCTTTCCATAAATACTGAGGAGCTCAATACATGCGAGAAAAATGCACCATAGACCATAACACAGGTACCACTGCCTTGAACGGTACCTTCTTCGCAGCTCATTCATATCGTCTGCGCCTCCCATCTGCATAATGATTCGTCTGACCATATCACATTCCATCGTAGTTCCATTGTCCATACCTTGTGATTACTGACAAATACACACTATCATGCCCAATTAAGTTTTGTTAACAGTAACGCCTACGTACGACGTTAGTAAATCTATGGAACTTAAAATTACAAAGTACTTAAACTAGATTAGGCTAAGGGTAAAAAAATACATCAATTCCTGACGAGGACTCGAACCTCCAGCCACGGCGGATTAGCCGTTCGCACTGGGGTGCCGTGCTGCGGTGCGCAAGGCCGTTCGCCGCCGGGGGATCGAGTCTCCTCTCGGACTAATAATCTACAGCTGAGTCCGATAGATTTAGAAACATTTTTTTTTTTCCAAATTCCAACGGCAAGTATCGGCGCTCTCCGCAGCTAGACGCCTTGGAACACTCGGCCACTCCACCGCGGCCACCCCATACCCCATGAACCCAGGTTCCTACAGATTGCCCACTGGGAGATTGTCTAGCGCGTCCTGTGTTGAACTGGGTCGTGATTTGTTGCAATGTTACTGTTGTGTCGACTACGGGGAGGAGAAACAGCAGCCAACACACAAATATGGATGATGACGTGGAAGACCGGCCGCGGTGGCCGAGGGGACTGAGGTGCTCCAGTCACGGTCTGCACGGCCACTACGGTCGGGGGTTCGAATCCCCCTCCGGCATGGATATTTGTGCCGTCCTTAGTATTAGCTGGTTCATAAGTAGTTTGTACGTTTAGGGACTGATGGCCCCGTAGTTAAGTCCCATAAGCTATACAAACATTTTTTTCAATGACGTGGAAGCAAATATTTCCATTTTTATAAAACTCTACCAAAGCAGTACTTATTATCTTCTGGCATCAATACTGGCAATGTGACAATCTTTAACATAACAGATTGTTGCTAGTTCTTCTTGCTGTTGCTCTGGAGAATGATGACCAATACTCTGCAGTTCGTTAAATAAACATTATAGGGGCACTGAGCTCTGTGTCGACTGAGCGTGCGGCACTTACACTCCTGGCCATTAAAATTGGTACACCACGAAGATGACGTGCTACAGACATGAAATTTAAGCGAGAGGAAGAAGATGCTGTGATATGCAAATGATTAGCTTTTCAGAGCATTCACACAAGGTTGGTGCCGTTGGTGACACCTACAACGTGCTGACATGAAGCAAGTTTCCAACCGATTTCTCATACACAAGCAGCAATTGACCGGCGTTGCCTGGTCAAACGTTGTTGTGATGCATCGTGTAAGGAGGTGAAATGCGTACCATCACGTTTCCGACTTTGATAAACGACGGATTGTAGCCTATCGCGATTGCGGTTTATCTTATCACGACATTGCTGCTCGCGTTGGTCGCGATCCAATGACTGTTAGCAGAATATGGAATCGGTGGGTTCAGGAGGGCAATACGGATCGCCGTGCTGGATCCTAACGGCCTCGTATCACTAGCAGTCGAGATGATAGGCATCTTATCCGCATGGCTGTAACGGATCGTGCAACCACGTTTCGATCCCTGACTCAACAGATGGGGACGTTTGCAAGACAACAACCATCTGCACGAACAGTTCGACGACGTTTGCAGCAGCATGGACTATCAGATCGGAGACCACGGCTGTGGTTACCCTTGACGATGCAGCACAGAGAGGAGTGCCTGCGATGGCGTATGCAACGACGACCTAGGTGCACGAATGGCAAAAAGTATTTTTTCGGACGAATCCAGGTTCTGTTTACGGCATCATGATGGCCGCATCCGTGTTTGGCGACATCGCGGTGAACGCACATTGGAAGCGTGTATTCATCATCTCCATACTGGCGTATCACCCGGCGGGATGGTATGGGGTGCCATTGGTTACACGTCTCAGTCACCTCTTGTTTGCATTGACGGCACTTTGAACAGTGGCCATTACATTTCAGATGTTTTAAGAATCGTGGCTCTACCCATTATTCAATCCCTGCAAAACCCTACAGTTCAGCATGTTGCAGGTCCTGTAGGGCCTTTCTGGATACGGAAAATGTTCGACTGCTGCCCTGGCCAGCACATTCTCCAGATCTCTCACCAATCTAAAAGAGTGTTTCGGACATGGTTTCTGGTGAGGGTGTCACGTGACTGTTTTCCGAATGCCAGGTGTACGCTATGTTCCTTCCAAGCTATATTCATGTGTAACCAGTACAGGTAAAGAAAATAAACGTAGGACGAACTATCAAAGCAAGTCAGGTGATAATATTTTCATGGAAATAGGTCATGAAAATGTGGGAGAGATATTAAAATAATATCAACAATAATACGTTTCCTTGAGGCAATATTATCTCGTTATACCAAAGGTATTAATCATAAGGATAGGCATTGAATTAAAATTTGTGCTGTGGCCGGGATTCGAACTCGGGACCTAGCAATTTGATACGCATTTCACAGGGAACATGAGGCAGTATTAAAGTATGTGGTGTGGAGGAAGACGTGCTTTAAGACAGTCCGTGAAGTCGCTTTGGCTGCAACACTGCGTTAGCTGAGTGGTTGCCGGGCGCCGTGGCTCAGAAAAAAGCTGAGCCAAATGATCAACGAACGAACAATCACGAACAATAAAAACGGCCGCAATTCATAGATCTACCAACAGAAAAAAAGAAAGGAAAAAGAAAAAAAAAGTAGTCTAAAGTGCCTACTTAGTAAGTAGGAGGTCCCGGCTTCGAATTCCGGCCACAGCACAAATTTTAATTCAATGCCTATCCTTATGTTTAATTAAAATAATAGTTTAAAGAGGTAAAAGTTAAAAAGAAAGGGTACTGATATATTTGTCAAAGCTAAACTCAAATATCAAATTATTCCGGCTGTTTGTTAAAATACGGTCAGAAAGAATATTACGTGTTGGGTGCATAGATATTGGAGTAGACTGGGGTAAGACCAAGGAGGTTATATTTTAACCTCCTTGGGTAAGTCTGCGTAGCGGTAAGACTGCGCAATGCATTTATCTCTATCCAGCAGTTGGCTACTCTGCATTGCACGAAACAGCCTCTGTGGCTGACTCTTTGTTGCCATAGTTTGGTTGTTGTAGTTCTAACGGCTGTGCAACACGGTAAGAAATGTTTTACATTATTTTCATATAAAATTTTATCTTGCGAAAATAAGCTCTACAAGACAATAATGAGCTCCCGATGTTGAACTTTATATTATAATGAACTACGAATTATTTTCAGTCTTGTAATATATTGAAACATAGAATTCCGTGCAAAGCGTTACCGTGTGCAGACAAATGCTGCAGTCCCGTATTGCGTGGCAAGCTTACACGTTTTGGGTGGGGTAAAACTGCACAGTGCGTAATCTTACTCCATCAGCTAGAAACGTTTATGAACATTACAGGTCGATATTGTACATCGTTAAAAGAGATGATTTTTTTGTGTTGCAGTATCTCCGAAAGAAAAACTGAACGGAAGGCATGCAGTTCAGAAATGTTGCAAGCTGCAAAAGAGGGCCTGAGAAACGGAAAGTCTAAAAAAAATGTTCAAATGTTTGTTAAGCTTGTGGGACTTACCTACGGGGTCATCATTCCCTAAACTTACAAACTACTTATCAACTACTTTATACTAAAGACGGCACAAATATCCATGCCCGAGGGGGTATTCGAACCCCCGACCGTAGTGGCCGTGCAGACCGTGACTGGAGCGCCTCGCCGCGGTGGAGTAGCCGAGCGGTCTAAAGCGTCTCGCTGCGGAACGCGCGGTTGCTCGCCGTGGAGGTTCGAGTCCTCCCTGGGGCATGGGTGTGTGTGTTGTCCTTAGGTTAGTTTACCTAGGTTTCAGTAGTTTGTAAGCTACGGGAAAGTCCACGTACTTTGCACTGTCCTGGCTGTGCTGAAAATTACAATAATCCGCCAACAGAAGATTGGATTCAGTGTGTGAAATGCGAGGAGTGATGGCATGAATCCTGTTCTTGTTATGAATGTTCAAGACACTTCCTTTCTGGCCTCTGTTAAACATCATTACCTCCAATTGGAATATTATCCTTCAGGTTCTGTTTCACAAGCTCCTCAATTGTTCAGTTAGGCATATTTTGTAATATAACTCATCGTTATATGCCGAGATACAAGGAGCATTATATTCATGTATACGATGAGTTAAATAAAGAAAAAGGATTGAGTGACATTTATGTTTTTATCATTTTAATAATAGCGCGTGAACTTATCCCACTGGAAACGCACTCTTACACCACGGTTGGGTAAGTGCGCATTTACATTACTTTTTTTACTTTTTTTATTATTAAATCCGAAATACAATTTAAATTATGTATGTGACTTTTGGACTCTGTTATATAACAGGGGTCGGCCGCGGTGGCCGAGGAGACTGAGGCGCTCCAGTCACGGTCTGCACGGCCTCTACGGTCGGGGGTTCGAATCCCCCCTCGGGCATGGATATTTGTGCCGTCCTAGTTCGTAAGTAGTTCATAAGTAGTTTGTAAGTTTAGGGACTGATGACCCCGTAGTTAAGTCCCATAGACTTTCCAAAAAAAAAAAAAAAAAAAAAAAAAAAAAAAAAAAAAAATATATATATATATATATATATATATATATATATATATATATATATATAACAGGGAAAAGTCAGATGAATTGCCACTTAGAATATGATCGTAATTTGTGAAGTTTTGTCCATTACATCGCTAATTAAACCTTAAGTGCACAATGTTGTCCCACTTTATCACAATAGTAGAGTACCGTAGTAATCGCATCGTCCATAAATTTTTATTATTTATATATTTTTTATTTTTGTCCGAAGTGTTTGCAAAAACTCATAAAACTATAGGCAAATCTAAAGTGGACCATGAACCTCGACAGTGCGATTTTGTATTAGAATTTGACTTGGTATGTCCTAGGTACTCATATTGCCGTAGAAGTAGTTTGTCGTCGTCGTCCCCCCCCCCCCCCAAAAAAAAAAAAAAAATAAATAAATAAATAAATAAATAAAATAAAATTAAAGAAATTTAAAAAAATTCTCAGCTTGTTTCGGCAATTAAATACTTTTCGTGTTATAGTAACTCTTTTATATACTAAAAAGTCGCACTTTCTGCACACGACACACAATACTAAAAATAAGTGATTTCGAGACAAGCAAATGTAAATATGAGAAGTACCAAAACAACACGTTAGCTTTATTGTGGGGGAAGAGCAGAGAAATAATGGCTTCCTTTATTATTATTCTGTGTGTGTGTTAAGTCGCGTGCTTATGTCTGCGTTAATGAGTGACACCAAGACCGTGTGATATTGTATAGGGGGTAACATTCATGTTGATGACGCTGCAGAAAGGTAGCATTTGGTTTCGCAATATTCGGTACCCATATATGTCCTGTATTTTTATTTTGGAAATTTGGTCACCCTTGGTCTATCCCCAGTTCTTGTCACAGGCCCTTCTGGTACACATGAGAGTACCTTTGGCCTTGGAATGTAAGTTCTTTATGTGGGGAGTCCATATCAGTTTGGCATCCAGAGTCATCCTTAGATACTTCACTGCCTCCTGCGCGGGTAGATCTTCATTGAAGAGTTTGGGCTTCCGTCTAGGGCCAGAGTCCATTTCCTAGTAAATGGCACAACAGCAGTCTTTTTACACCAGTATTGCACAATGTCTGAAGCACCGTGTTCCACGGTTCTAACTGTATCTACAAATCTGCCAAGTATTCATATGACTAAATCATCAGAGTATATTTGGTAGATGTATCATTTAGTTCTGTTATGAGTTCATTCACCACCAGGTTCCACAACAGGGAACACAGCATTCCTCCTTGTGGACAATCTCTGGTGGTGTTGATCACCATTTTCTCCTCCTCATGATGACCTCTAACTTCTGGTTGCTATAATAGTCTAAACCCACGTACATATGATGATCTCTGTGCTGTGCCTTTCTGCAGCCTTAATCATAGATTCAAAGCTTATGTTGTTAAAAGCCTCTTTAATATCCATTAAGATGCATCTTAGAGCAATTTTCCGAAAATGAAGTCCCTTCTTGATCTTCCCAACAAGTTCGTGAGGGTCACTGTTTGCCTAGTTGATAAGCAAGGTTGCTAATATGCAGATGATCTGTATTTAACCTCCTCTACAATACATGATAATTTAACCATTTTTCCAGTATCTTTAGAAGAAAAGAGGGCAGTCTGATTGGTCTCATGTCCTTAGCCTTGGTATGATCCAGTCTCCCTGGCTTTGGATTGAAAACCACCTTCACTGACCTCCAGACATTGGGGATAATTCCTCCTTCAAGGCTGGCTCTATACAGCCTGCACAGGATTTTAAGTAGTTCATCTCTTACTTGTTGAAGCAGAGCTGAAAAAATACCATCTGGGTCTGGTGACTTCAATGACTGAAACATTCCCACGGCCCACTGGATTTTCTTAAAATTGGCTTATTCCTAATCCTTCCTTGACATGTTCAGAAAAAAAAAAAGTGACGGGCTGAGCCCAGGGCTGTTCCTTCAACCTTGTGAATTGATGGAAGTGTGTCTTGAGAAGTACCTCCGGCATCTCATGATCTGTCCTGGTAAACTCTCCATTTTCTTTCCTTAATGTACCTCCTGGATTTGAAGGCATTCTTGTGAGAATTTTATGAAGTTTGCCTCTAGTAGATGTGCTCTCCACTTCTTCACAGAATATCTCCAAAGAGGATTGATTGTTTTGCCTGGTGAATAGCAGAGTTGTATTTAGAAAGAACCTCTCTGTATCTTTCCCACAGTCCTTTTATTCTTGCAATGTTAATCAGTCTTCTGACCTATTTTCTTTGCTGTTCAAGGTTGCCGTTCCACCATGGTACATTTCTATTTGTGCACTTTCAGATGATTGGGCAATTTTCCAGATATTACATAATAATGGCAGCTGTCACTTCATCTGCTGCTTCCTCTATATGAATCCCAGTCAGTTTTCCTGGAAATTCTATAGACTAAAGTCAATTTGATACCCATTTCTACCCCAAACCTTATATATGGATGGTCAGATAGGGATGGTTTGCTCACCATGTGCTATTGTTTGTCATAGTTGCCCATTGACATAGTACTAAAATTTACGTCAATTATTTCTCTCTGATACTGTTCCCAAAAGTTGGTCCATTATCACTGATTAGGATTTCTAAATTGTTTTCTGGTAAATAATCGAGAAGATATGCAACTCTGCTGTTGGTATCACTGACACTCGACACTAGGTTGTGAGCATTTGTCTCACATACAAATAGCAGGTGTTCTTTCAGTTGCAAGCAATTGTGAACAAGGAGCTTCCAGGGGCTGTCTTTGTAAGAAAGGTATGTTGAGGCCAAAAAACAAATTCCCTCAAGCTTTCTTCCTTACATTGTTTCAGCTTAATGGCGACTAAGCACGTAGAACAAAAGTCAGCCAAGGGCATGAATGAAGTGCCTTTATATATCTATATATATGAAGTGCCTTTATATATATATATATATATATATATATATATATATATATATATATATATATAGTTACAACTCACCGCAAAGACGTGGCGACGAGATGCGACAGGCACATACAAAAGACACACACATACAACACATTCAGCTATCGGCCATGGCCTTCCTCAGAAATAGAGCACTCACGCAATCACACAGGCACACAACACAGTCATACAACCATCACCTCCGACTGCCACACTTCGAATCACGCTCTGCAGCGAATCGGGGACGGGAGGGGAGGGGAGGGGAGGGGGAGGGGATAGAAAGGTTACGTCACGGTGGTGGGGATGGGTTAGATGGGAATAACGAGATGCAGCTTAGGAATGGAGTGGGGAGGCGGGTGAGGGGAGAAAATAAAATAAAATAAAGTAAAATAAAATATATATATATATGAAAATTCATGCACACTGCAAGTGCACAAGACCACATACACACACATACGCACGCACGCACACACACACACACACACACACACACACACACACACACACACATACATACATATACACACACATGATCACACCTTCACACACCACTCAAATCAGGCGAGGTTTGGGATACAGAGGTAGGAACTGTAAGGTATGGAAAAATATATATATATAGGGAAATTATCGTAGGTTGAGGCCTGGTTGATTTCGGGATCGGAGAATGTATTGTAGGGATAACTCCCATCTGTGCAGTTCAGAAAAGCTGGTGGTGGATGGGAGGATCCAGATGGCCCGGGTTGTGAAGCAGCCATTGAAATCAAGCATGTGCTCCGCTGCATGCTGTGCCACAGGGTGGTCCACCTTGTTTTTGGCCACAGTTTGGCGGTGGCCATTCATCCTAATGGACAGCTGGTTGGTGGTCATGCCAATATAGAAAGCTGTACAGTGCTTGCAGCACAGTTGGTAAATTACGTGGCTGCTTTCACAAGTGGCCCGGCCTCTGATGGGGTAGGATAAGCCTGTGACAGGACTGGAATAGGAAGTGCTGGGTGGGTGGATTGGACAGGTCTTGCAGCGGGGTCTTCCACAAGGATATGATCCCTGTGGCAGTGAGCTGGGTTTCGGGGTGGCATAAGGATGAACTAGGATGTTGTGAAGGTTGGGAGGGCGACGGAACACCACTTTAGGAGGGGTGGGAAGGATCTTGGGCAGGATGTCTCTCATTTCAGGGCATGAGGATAGAAAATCAAAACCTTGGCGAAGGATGGAATTTAGTTGTTCGAGACCAGGGTAGTACTGGGTGACAAGGGGAGCGCTCTTTTGTGGATGGTTACTAGTGTTAGGAAGAGGATTTGGGGTGTGTGAGGATATGGCACGGGAGATTTGTTTGCGGACTAGGTCTGTGGGGTAGTTTCTGTTTGTGAAGGCCTTTGTGAGACCTTCAGCATATTCAGAAAGGGAATTCTTGTCACTGCAGATATGCCGTCCACGGGTGGCCAGGCTGTAAGGGAGGGATTTTTTGACGTGGAAGGGATGGCAACTGTCAAAATGTAGGTACTGTTGGTGGTTGGTAGGTTTAATATGGACGGAAGTGTGGATGGAGCCATCAGTGAGGTGGAGGTTGACATCCAGGAATGTGGCATGGTTGGTTGAGGAAGACCAGGTGAAGTGGATGGGAGAGAAGGAATTGAGGTTCTGAAGAAAGGAGGATAGGGTGTCCTGGCCGTGAGTCCAGATCATGAAAATATCATCAATGAACCGGAACCAGGCCAGAGGCTTGAGGTTTTGGGATGCTAGGAAGGATTCCTCCAGACGGCCCATGAACAGGTTGGCATAGGAGGGTGCCATGCGGGTGCCCTTGGCTGTGCCTTGGATTTGATGGTAAACTTTCCCCTCAAAGGAAAAGTAGTTGTTAAGTAGGATGAAATTGGTAAGGGTTATGAGGAATGAGGTATCAGGCTTGCGTTCAGAGGGACGTTGGGAGAGGTAGTGTTCCAGAGCGGCAAGGCCATGGGCATGTGGGATGTTGGTGTATAGGGAGGTGGCATCCACTGTGACAAGTAAAGATCCAGGAGGCAAAGGGGTGGGAATGGTGGAGAGTCGGTGAAGGAAGTGGTTGGTATCCTTGATGTGGGAAGGTAGATTTTGGACAATAGGTTGGAGGTGTTGGTCAACTAGGGCTGAAATTCGTTCGGTAGGCGCACAGTAACCAGCCACAATAGGGCGTCCAGGATTATTAGGTTTGTGGATTTTGGGGAGCATGTAAAAGGTGGGTGTGCGGGGTGCTGCTGGGGTGAGGAGGGAGATGGATTCAGGGGAGAGTTTCTGGGAGGGGCCATAGGATTTTAGTAGGGATTGGAGATCTTGTTGGACTTTGGGGATGGGGTCAATCTGGCACAACTTGTAGGTGGAGGAGTCAGATAGTTGGCGGAGCCCTTCTGCCAGGTAGTCACTGTGATCCATAACTACAGTGGTGGAACCTTTATCAGCAGGGAGGATGATTATGTCAGGATTAGTTTTAAGGTTTTGGATGGCTCTTCTTTCTTCTGCTGAAAGGTTTGAGTTCTTGGGAAGGGACTTGGGAAAGGATGGTGAGGACAAGTTGGAGGTGAGAAACTCTTGGAGGGTAACCAGAGGGTGGTTAGGTGGGAGTGCAGGGGGATCTTTGTTGGATGGTGGTATGAATTGGGACAGGCAGGGTTCAATATTGGGATTAGGTAGATTGCGGTCAGAGGGATTGGTGGCAAAGTAGTGTTTCCATCGTAGGGATCGGGAAAAGGAGAGTAGGTCTTTGACAAGAGCAACATGATTAAACTGGGGTGTAGGACTAAAGGTAAGACCTTTGGATAGAACGGAAACTTCAGTGGGGCGTGAATCTGCGTGCTTGGGTGTGTATCTGTGTAGTTGTTGCACGCATTTTTGCGGTGGGCTGCTTGCTCCTGTGTGAGATCTCCCGTTTTAGTGCGTGATATTGCGTTCTGGTACTGATTTTATTCGTGATTTTGCATTTTTTCCGTCATTTAGTGCGCTTGGGCGTGAATCTGCGTGCTTGGGTGTGTATCTGTGTAGTTGTGTGCGCGAATTTACGAACTTTTGCGTGTCTGGTGCGTAATTTGCGTATTTTCCGTCATTTAGTGCGCTTGGGCGTGAATCTGCGTGCTTGGGTGTGTATCTGTGTAGTTGTGTGCGCGAATTTACGAACTTTTGCGTGTCTGGTGCGTATTTTGCGTGTTGAGGAACCTCTTCCCAGGTTCATCATAATCCACTGTCTCTCCCATCATTCCTCACTTTCCACTTTCCCGGCACCATCCCTGTCCCAATGGACCCCTGCTCCTTCTATCTGTACCAGTTCAGGAAAGTATCCCTTTCCCTGGCCAAAACCCAATCCCACATCCTATTCCTAAAATGCTGTCTAAGTCATGGTATCCCTCCCAACGGTCTAACATTAAAAATTCCATTGTCTGGATCCCACCCCTCCTTCCACAATGACCTGCACCTTTTCAGATTCCACCAATCCTTATCCCTCACGAACCTAGTCCTACAAAATCACCTCTCCATGGCTCATAAATCCCTTAGCTACCTTCTCTCCCTGCGTAAGATATTACTATTGTGTAACCAAAACTACCTACATCCCATCTCCCAGATCGAATCCTTTGCTCTCCAGCAACTGGAGGAGCATTCCAAACACCACCTCCACAAACTATCCAGCCTGCTGACATCATATTGCCGCCTTGGAGCACCCATATCCAATCCCTATCCGAACCACAGTGTTCCTCCTCATGAGCCCCTCATAGGTCCCAGACCATGTTTAGCTGACCTCTTGAACCTACCTCATCCCTCCAAACTCCCTACCACCACTCCACAACATCCAATACCAAAACAACCCCAGAACACTGTGGTCAACCTATCCACAAAAAACCTGAACCCCACTGAAGTTTCCGTTCTATCCAAAGGTCTTACCTTTAGTCCTACACCCCAGTTTAATCATGTTGCTCTTGTCAAAGACCTACTCTCCTTTTCCCGATCCCTACGATGGAAACACTACTTTGCCACCAATCCCTCTGACCGCAATCTACCTAATCCCAATATTGAACCCTGCCTGTCCCAATTCATACCACCATCCAACAAAGATCCCCCTGCACTCCCACCTAACCACCCTCTGGTTACCCTCCAAGAGTTTCTCACCTCCAACTTGTCCTCACCATCCTTTCCCAAGTCCCTTCCCAAGAACTCAAACCTTTCAGCAGAAGAAAGAAGAGCCATCCAAAACCTTAAAACTAATCCTGACATAATCATCCTCCCTGCTGATAAAGGTTCCACCACTGTAGTTATGGATCACAGTGACTACCTGGCAGAAGGGCTCCGCCAACTATCTGACTCCTCCACCTACAAGTTGTGCCAGATTGACCCCATCCCCAAAGTCCAACAAGATCTCCAATCCCTACTAAAATCCTATGGCCCCTCCCAGAAACTCTCCCCTGAATCCATCTCCCTCCTCACCCCAGCAGCACCCCGCACACCCACCTTTTACATGCTCCCCAAAATCCACAAACCTAATAATCCTGGACGCCCTATTGTGGCTGGTTACTGTGCGCCTACCGAACGAATTTCAGCCCTAGTTGACCAACACCTCCAACCTATTGTCCAAAATCTACCTTCCCACATCAAGGATACCAACCACTTCCTTCACCGACTCTCCACCATTCCCACCCCTTTGCCTCCTGGATCTTTACTTGTCACAGTGGATGCCACCTCCCTATACACCAACATCCCACATGCCCATGGCCTTGCCGCTCTGGAACACTACCTCTCCCAACGTCCCTCTGAACGCAAGCCTGATACCTCATTCCTCATAACCCTTACCAATTTCATCCTACTTAACAACTACTTTTCCTTTGAGGGGAAAGTTTACCATCAAATCCAAGGCACAGCCATGGGCACCCGCATGGCACCCTCCTATGCCAACCTGTTCATGGGCCATCTGGAGGAATCCTTCCTAGCATCCCAAAACCTCAAGCCTCTGGCCTGGTTCCGGTTCATTGATGATATTTTCATGATCTGGACTCACGGCCAGGACACCCTATCCTCCTTTCTTCAGAACCTCAATTCCTTCTCTCCCATCCACTTCACCTGGTCTTCCTCAACCAACCATGCCACATTCCTGGATGTCAACCTCCACCTCACTGATGGCTCCATCCACACTTCCGTCCATATTAAACCTACCAACCACCAACAGTACCTACATTTTGACAGTTGCTATCCCTTCCACGTCAAAAAATCCCTCCCTTACAGCCTGGCCACCCGTGGACGGCATATCTGCAGTGACAAGAATTCCCTTTCTGAATATGCTGAAGGTCTCACAAAGGCCTTCACAGACAGAAACTACCCCACAGACCTAGTCCGCAAACAAATCTCCCGTGCCATATCCTCACACACTCCAAATCCTCTTCCTAACACTAGTAACCATCCACAAAAGAGCGCTCCCCTTGTCACCCAGTACTACCCTGGTCTCGAACAACTAAATTCCATCCTTCGCCAAGGTTTTGATTTTCTATCCTCATGCCCTGAAATGAGAGACATCCTGCCCAAGATCCTTCCCACCCCTCCTAAAGTGGTGTTCCGTCGCCCTCCCAACCTTCACAACATCCTAGTTCATCCTTATGCCACCCCGAAACCCAGCTCACTGCCACAGGGATCATATCCTTGTGGAAGACCCCGCTGCAAGACCTGTCCAATCCACCCACCCAGCACTTCCTATTCCAGTCCTGTCACAGGCTTATCCTACCCCATCAGAGGCCGGGCCACTTGTGAAAGCAGCCACGTAATTTACCAACTGTGCTGCAAGCACTGTACAGCTTTCTATATTGGCATGACCACCAACCAGCTGTCCATTAGGATGAATGGCCACCGCCAAACTGTGGCCAAAAACAAGGTGGACCACCCTGTGGCACAGCATGCAGCGGAGCACATGCTTGATTTCAATGGCTGCTTCACAACCCGGGCCATCTGGATCCTCCCATCCACCACCAGCTTTTCTGAACTGCACAGATGGGAGTTATCCCTACAATACATTCTCCGATCCCAAAATCAACCAGGCCTCAACCTACGATAATTTCCCTATATATATATTTTTCCATACCTTACAGTTCCTACCTCTGTATCCCAAACCTCGCCTGATTTGAGTGGTGTGTGAAGGTGTGATCATGTGTGTGTATATGTATGTATGTGTGTGTGTGTGTGTGTGTGTGTGTGTGTGTGTGCGTGCGTGCGTATGTGTGTGTATGTGGTCTTGTGCACTTGCAGTGTGCATGAATTTTCATATATATATATTTTATTTTACTTTATTTTATTTTATTTTCTCCCCTCACCCGCCTCCCCACTCCATTCCTAAGCTGCATCTCGTTATTCCCATCTAACCCATCCCCACCACCGTGACGTAACCTTTCTATCCCCTCCCCCTCCCCTCCCCTCCCGTCCCCGATTCGCTGCAGAGCGTGATTCGAAGTGTGGCAGTCGGAGGTGATGGTTGTATGACTGTGTTGTGTGCCTGTGTGATTGCGTGAGTGCTCTATTTCTGAGGAAGGCCATGGCCGATAGCTGAATGTGTTGTATGTGTGTGTCTTTTGTATGTGCCTGTCGCATCTCGTCGCCACGTCTTTGCGGTGAGTTGTAACTGTCCTCACTATATTATTTATTCCAACCTGGACTTTCCATTATATATATATATATATATATATATATATATATATATATATATATATATATATATATATATATATATGCAAGTTCTGGGGCTTTTATGATTTCTTGCATACATCAACTTACTTCCAGTGCTGCCAAGACCTTATATTCTTAACTTTGTGTAGGTAGGGTTGTCTTCCTTTATGTAGGCAGGGTTTGTAAATCAGGGCCATGCCAGTCTGCTGTATGCCCAGGAGGTGACACAAGGCAACTGTTGTTCCTTTACTGTACTGCAGGCTGATTTGCAGCACCTTCAGCCACCAGCTTGCTGCCACTATTGCTCTTAACATCTTTGATGACTCTGATGGTGATTTGGGAGTACCCTAAAATGAGTTTTAGAGCCTTCTCCTACATTGCCTTCAAAGACATTTCTCTGACATCAGTCACTAGGATTTGTCTGTCAGGAGTCCTGTTAATAATTATCCAATCCTCTGTCGGGACTTTCTGGTTCTGGGCCCATATTTTCTTGACCAGAGTTTTTGTAGGAATATCTTTAAGGATTTTGGGAACCCAAATTGATATCTTTATGGTCTTGCAGAGTTCTAGTCCAGCAGCTTTGCTTCTTCCCACAGAGATATCTTGATTACTATCTCCTTGGGACAGTCATATATGTGTGATCCCTCACATACAAATATGAGGGCACCTTTGTCCATATAGTCCCTCCTTGACTGGAGTTCCTTCCCAGTTTTCTCAAAGAGGGCCAACTGCATAATAACCTTCCTATTGTGAGGTGAGTATTACTAGGGGAGATACATGTTGGATCACCGCCATCCTGAACAGTGAAGCTATGCAACTGAAGGTCTGTTTCCCTTCTTCTTGCCTCTGCTTTGTGTAGTTGTGTGAACTTTGGAAGTAGGAGTGGAAGTAAAGGATTCCTCCCATGCCCTTTTGCTTTCCTTCTTTGAAGTAGAAGAGGTCGAATAGCCCTCTTTCTCTGTGATGGTCTAGCTTTGTGGGTCTTAGGCCCAAGGCCTTTTGTTTCCCTCCATTTCTTTTTTAGAAAGCCGTTCTTTTCCTTTCTTTTTCTTCTGCTCTTTGAGAAGTTTCCTTCTCTTTGAGCTTGATCTAGCCCATTTGATGGATTACATTCTCCACACCATTCACCCAACCCCTCTTGTGGAGATTGTTTCCATTGGTTTGAGGCCAAATGTTAGGGTGCAAGAGGTCGCCAAAGAGCCCTCCTCTTTATTTTTCTCATTTCTAATATTCACATTATCCATTTTGGTCCCATGAGAGTTGGGGATTTAATGGTCAACCCCAACAGTGCACCTTGCTAGCGTAAGGCCAATTACTCAGGTAGGTCACCCAATACACCTGAGGCTCCGTGCATGACACATCTTCCAATGTGCCATGCACCCCTCAGCACAGATCATGGAACACCTTGGGGTGGGTTGTAAGAGTGGAATTATAGGAGAAGGATGGGATAGGAACGTTGGATAGGTTCTGGTGAATATGGGGCATTGTGGGACACATTTTGTCTGCTTCATTAGCTGAGATCTGTCTAGTATGGGTGACCCTGCCAGCAGGAATGCTAACACTAATATAGCCGTCATCTTCATGTGAACATACAAATCCCTCTATCTGTACAAGTAGTACTATGTTAAAGCAGTGTCCCCTGGAGGGGTCTGTTCACCATAGTAGATTTATTTCATTACATACAAGATGTATATTTTTTACTGACTACTTTGTAGTCAGGGCAACCATAGCTTATATAATAAATTATTATTAAGAAATTTCTAAACATTATACATCATTTTTTTCTATAAAGTAGGCTATATGAAAATTATTCATTGCTGCATTATCTGTATAGTTACTTCTCAGTTTTCTCTTCTATTGTGTGACAGCCAGCCACAAGAGGCCACTATAATGGATTTTATGCAAGACTGACTCTTAACAGCCTGCTGTGAAAGTCCGGCATAGGATGACCATTTTAAGGTTTCATAGCTCAGGCACCACTGTCTCGACACAGTTTTATCAGTGACCCAAATAAACTAGGGTTTTATCCACTGATGACAATCTGGTAAGCGTTGCATGCCCTTCTTATGTGGAGTTTATTTTAGATTTTTTTTAGTGGCTTCAATAGAAGTAATATATACCACTTTCTATTCTTTTACAACCAACTTTGAGCAGTTTCATTGGTGATTTTATGATGTATGCTTATATTTACATTGCCGACTTCTAGTGTGCACCAACTGCCTGCTTTTAATGTGGAACGTATTTTATGGCTATGACTAAAAGGAACCAACTTTTCAGACCTGGAATTTGTTAAAACATAGCTTTGGTATTTTATTGAAGCAGGAGTGTTCCCCCCCCCCCCTTTTTTTTTTTTTTTTTTTTTTTAGTGTTCACCTATGTGCCTATAACAGTGTGAAACAAGTTTGTGATATGCTTCTGTTTCCATTCTCTATCTTAATTCCCTCCCACACAGTGTTTAATTTATCTGATGCCAGTATGAGTTTTGTATTCAGCTCATTACTTTTTTAATGGGATAATTATTAATTTCAAACATAGTTTCCATTTTCCTCTTCAAGTAACTAAATATTTCCATAAGCTAAGTAACAAATCCGATTGCTCAGCTTCAGCTTTCGTTTTCTCTGTTCCCTGTGATTTATAGTTTTTGACATTGTTACCTGTTCAGGTTTTCAAATGAATCTTTATCCTGAGTTAAAGGGATTTTTTTCATATTATCTGATTATCCCATCATTTCTTATTAGAAAAATGCATAAGAATAAATGAAAAGCACAATATTGTGTATGTTCTACACAGTGCATGGATAATCTATTCTTCTGGGGGGCAGGCGGGGGTTTCAGTGCCATTCAAGTATAAGAAATTCATTCACAACAGCATCCCCACCCAAGCTGAACTGTTAAAGTTTCCCAATGTGCCATAAGCAACTAAACAATTTAAGAAAGAATCAATGAGAATCATTGGGTTGGGGGAGGGGGCATGGACTCCCACCAGTTTAAATTATATTACAACTCCACTGTCAAAGATGACATTTATCCTATGCCTTCTTGAATATCATACCCTGTTTGATTTATAAGAGATTTTTTCTTCAGTATATCCATTCCCCCCTTTTTTTTATAGCTTTTCTTCCTTCCAGTAATCATCTTCTGACTGGACCTAGCAAGGTGGTGCAGTGGTAACACACTGGACTCATATTTGGGAGGATGGTGGTACAAATCCACCTCTGGCCATCCAAATTTAGATTTTCTGTGATTTCTCTAAATTGCTGCATGGAAATGCCAGGATGGTTTCTTTGAAAGGGCACATATTATTTCCTTCCTCATCCTTACACAACAATCCAAAATGCCCACAATGTCAATGGAAGATTAAACCATAAGCTTCATTCATTCATCTTCTGTCAGGTTTGTTGGAGCATGCCACAAATTTCTCTTCTGTGCCAAACTTAGTCTCACAGTACTGGTAATGCTTGCACCCTTCAGCCTCAATTATTTGCTAAATGTTTTCCCATACACTTTTTACCCTCTATACAGTTCTCTCTAATACTATAGAGGTTATTCTATGATATATTAACATGTGTCCTACCATCATGTTCCTTCTTTTACTCAATGACTTCCATGTGTTCCTTTCTTGCTAATTGTGAAGACAATCTGCTCATTCCTTACCATACCTGTACACCTTCTTTTTTGTTCCAAATTTCCTGTTGTCCATGATTCACTGATACAATGTAGCACTCCAAACATATATTGTCATTAATTTATTCCTCAAATTGAGGCCTATGTTTCTACATTTACATTCACACTTCCCAAGCGATCTCATGGTTTGTGGCAGAGGGTACTTTAGTTTACATAAAAGAAACCAAGACAGCTACCAGGTGAGACAGTCACTTCACTGGCATGACACACACCAGAAAGGAAAGGTGGGCCAAACTTTCGCTAGGCTAAACAAGACGCAAAACAGCTACAAGTACCTTGGTATAAAACTTTTTAATGTCCTGCCACCTGAAACCCACACATGCACATTAAAAACTTTTAGAAAAGTAGTACTAAACTGGCTAAAAAAACAAGTCTCTGCATAGCATTGAAGAATATTTTGACACTGCAAAATATGATTTAAAATTGTAACCTACACCCATTGTATGTCTCTATGCTGATCTGGATTATCTATACTGTCACTATATGTACCATTATTATTATTATTATTATTGTTGTTGTTATCATTGTTGTTATTATTATTACTATCATTATCATTGCATTTGTACAAATTCCTAACATCAATAGCATGTAAAATGCTCAAAGATGAAAATAAATAAAATAAGTACCATTGTCATTTCCTCTTCCTCCAGTCGCGGATGGTTCATGGGAAAAATGATTGTCTATATGCCTCCATGTGGTCCATAATCTCTCTGATCTTATCCTTTCATTACTTCATGAGATATATATATAGGAGGAAACAATATTTTCATGACTCATCATGAAATGAATGCTCTCAGAACATTGACAGAAGTCTGTACCATGATACAGAACATCTCTCTCTCAACATATGCCACTGGAGTTTCCTGTTCATCTCTGCGATGCTTTTGCACTTACTAAATGAGCCTATGATGAAGCATGCTGCTCTCTTTTGGTTCTTCTCTATGTCTTCTATTAACCCTACCTGGTACAGATCCCACACCGATGATCCGTGGTGGAAAAAGTTTTGTAACCTACTTCCTTTGTTGACAGACTATACTTCTTGAGGATTCTTCCAATGAATCTGTGTGGCATCTACCTTTAATGCTCATATAAAAATTTATTAATACAGCCATTTATATTTCTAACTTTTATGTGAAGTACGTTTTAAGTGAAATGCTGTTAATAATTGTTTCCATTTTTTTTTTTTAACCAGGAGAACAAGGAACACATGGAAAGAGGAAGCTGTGCATTATGTACAAAATGTAATGGATCAATCTGTGATCTAATATCACAATTGTATCTGAAAAATAAGAAACTGCTGAAAAATGTGCTGCTTTATTGTTTAAATGTTGTGTTCATTGGATATTTTACATGGGCTGTGGCATACTGGCAAACACAGACGTGTTATGAAGGTACTACAGTGTTTCATTTTTATTCAAATTTAAATGACACAAAATTTCTTACTTGGGCCTTGTAATTAGCTACTATTCACATTTAGTAGTAAGAAAATAATTAATAAAGTACAAGTCTCCAGTAAGAATGAGAATACATCTAAGTTGCAAGAAAATCAACTAATTCTAAGAAAAATATCTGTGTACATCTTGTAAAGTACTTTAGTACATAATACTTTACAGAATTTTTAAAATATAGTTATTTTGTGTTAGATTTATCATGTTTTTCTTAAATACATAAAAAAACCATTTTAGGGAACTTACTTCTCTTAGATCTATCGCCCTACAACAGTAATTAAAAAAAAAAAATAAATAAATAAATAAATAAAAAAGAAAAAAGAAAAAGAAAAAAAAACCCTCAGTTTTGCTGTACCTAGTAATGTAAGCAGTATCTTTAGAGATTGCAGCTAATATTTTTATTTTCATTTCTGAAATTTTTATCTGATTTTTTTCTGTAATGAAGATTCAAATTAAATTACTATTTGAAAATGTTAAAAAAATAACTTAATGTCAATATACTCACCAGTAGCCACAGTAAACAGGAAATCAGGATGTTGAGTATGCTGCTACGTATTGCAAATATGATATTTTGTAAAATTATAATTTATTCATCATCTGCTTTGTTGTTTAGGTCCATGTGGTATTGACTGGTGCTCTGGTGTAGGAATGTTGATCATTATTTTTGTATTTGGCTATACAATTGCCATTTACTACCAGCTTAAAAGGATACTGAAGAAACATTTCAAAAAATGTTTTGATGGAGAACATTCACCTCTTATTCCTTGTTTTACAAAACAGTGGCAAAGAAGGTAAAAAATAATTTAAAGAATTACTTTCAGTTGATAAAGCTTAGTTTGCAAAGAAACTGTTTCACTCGAGGAAACTGTAAAATTGCTAGGAGATAGAATGACTGGCCTGTACTTATGTACACAAGGTAAAATTTCGGTACCACTAAAGACCTCACCTAGGAACAAGTAAAGATTTAATCCTATCTCTGAAAACTATTTCTTCATTGTTCGAAACAATGAATTACTGAGTGACGAGCTAGTACTTAGAAAAAATAGAACTAATTTGCTTTTATTTTTAAGTGTGTATCAGCAGCAGAATTGTTCATCACACACAATACAAATAATTAATATTAGTGAGACACTTACATTGACTTTAGGTTATAGATGTAAATGTAAACACAGGAGTAAATTGTGAACTAAATAAATTTCTTTAGTAAATGATCTGAAAACAAGTCCACATTAGCTAAGTTTGTTGTCACTCCAATGACAAAACTGGTGCCTATTTCTTAAGAGTTTCAGATTACAGCAAACCATTTCCCTCCCTTTGCTTGTTGCTTTGTGTTTAACCCTGTTGTAAATCTGTACCAACACACACTTATAACAACAGATGCAACAGCCCCATAACGTACACATTTAATTTCATGAAAGGCAAAGCAATTTGTATGAACATTTTTCTAGTAATTATTCAGGCTTTCCCAGCATTCTGATGACATTATTGAGGTGTCAGTTATTGTGTTGAATGTCAGCATCGTTCTTGAATGATATTTCAATAACGTAACTCATTACATTCACGAGGTGCTGTCTGAGACTGATCCTTGAGTGAAATGGTCCAGTACTTATACCTGTGGCCTTTAACCTCAATGGTCAGTTCCAGGCTTTCTCTCTGTAATCTGCACCTGCTGGACATACCATCAGGCATTCCATCTGAGGTCCAGTGTGCCTGATGGTACACTGGAATTTTATTTGCAGTCCAGAGAAGATTCTGGGTGTTCCCTTTGTAGTCAACACTCATTGGATGTGATCCTATGTGTTCCACCTTCAGTCTGGTGTGCCTAGAGCTTGGTCTGGTGTGTCGTTTTCCATATCCACACTTTCAATTCTTATTTTTGTGAAGTGTTTCTGCTGCCCCTGTTGTTTTTCCAGCAATTCCAGTGCAGGATCCAATTTTCTACTGAGTTGGTACTCAGTGTTTGTAAGGTTTTTCATCTCTACTGACTCTCTAATAACACTGTCCCAGTATCAGGGGGTCTGTACCAGAACCCTCATTTCATCATAATTCATGGAATGATTCAGTTCCGGGCAATGTCCATAAATGGTGAATTTTGTTGCCTGTCTTAGTTGGGTATGCCTCTGATGTTCATTACATTTAATGTCCACTGTCTTGGTTCTTTGGTCATTGTATGAAATGGTAGATTTGTAGGGTATATGGTAAATTCCTAGTTTTTGTAGTCCCAGGTCATATTTCACATTTTCCTATAGACCTCTAATTTTGTTTGGTTGACAGAGCATATTCTTGACATTGTGCTTTGTGAAGATCCTGAAGATTTTGGCGGAAATAGATTGTGCATAGGGAAGATATGCTACAGTCTTGGTTTCTTCCTGATCTTCTGTTAGATCGTGTGACACAGTGGCTGGTGGAAGTGCCTCCTGAATTTGTTTGGCTATATCCATTCTTGGATAACACAGATTTATTTTCCTTTGTGAATGTCTGTTTAATTGTTGATTGGAAGTGCAAATTGTCTAAGCAGGAATATATGGATGGGTTACATAATGCAAATCAATTTGAAGGCAGCATTGTAGAAAGGCAAGGGGAAGTAGATGCAGATGAGATAGGAGATGAGATACTGTGAGAAGAATATGATAGAGCACAGAAAGACCTAAGTTTTAAAATGTTCCCTGAAGTAGATGATATTTTCTCTGAACTGCTACTTTCTTGGGGGAGCCAGCTATGACAAAACTGCTCCACCTGGTGTGCAAGACGTGTGAGACAGGAGAAATACTCCCAGACTTCAAGAAGAATATAATAATTCTAAAAATATTTACAGAACTATCAGTGTAATAAATACTAACAGAAATTATTTGCAGAAGATTTAAAAGAATAGTAAGAACACACAAGGCAATTTTCACTTTATGACGTTATGACTTATCTTAGAAGATATGTTAAGGCATGGCTAACCTACATTTACAGCTTTTGAAATTTGGTGCTACAGATTAGATTAGTTTTTTGTTCCATAGATCCATGTTGAGGAGATCCTCATGGACGTGGAACATGTCAAGAAACAAAATTTACAAGCTGAATAATAGATAATACTAATTATATAAATACAGATACCTTTATTTTTATGTTTTTTTAAATATAATAATACTAATATAGTATGAGTACCGATACATGCATCATTTGGTACAATTTAGAAATTCACTAATGGAGTAAAAGGAGTTGGCCACTAGAAAGTCTTTTAGGTTCCTCTTAAACTGATCTTTATTTGTAGCTAAATTTTTTATACTTGATGGTAAATTATTGAAATATGTGTTCCTGAGTAGTGGACCCCTTTTTGAACTAAAGTAAGTGCTTTTATGTCCTCGTGTAGATCATTTTATTCCTAGTATTGTATGTATGAACTGAGCTGTTTGTTGGGAAATGGGATATATTATTTATGACAAATTTCATTAAGGAAGAAATATACTGAGAGGCAGTAGTTAATATATCCAGTTCTTTGAAGAGGCTTCTACAGGATGTCCATGAATTTACTCCACAAATAATACATGTTACACAATTTTGGATTCTGAAGACTTTTGACTAACTTGAAGAGTTACCCCAAAATATTATACAATATGACGTCATGGAATGAAAAATGGTGAAGACTAGAACACAGATACTGAACAGAATTGAGAAGAAAAGAAATTTCTAGCATATGTAGACTGAAAGAAGGGATTGACTGGTAGAACACATTCTGAAACATAATAAATAAATAAATAAATAATCAGTTTAGTTTTGGAGTGAGGTGTGGGGGATAAAAATTGATGAGGGAGACAAAGACATGCATGCAGTTATTATGTTCAAATTAATGTTGGTTGCCTTTATTTTTCAGAGTTGAAGATGCTTGCACTGGATAGAATAATGTCAAGAGCTACATTAAACCAATCTTTGGACTAAAGACTACAACAATGTCTTATTTAGCTTTACTGTACATTTTACTTGAATCATGCCTTCGTTTATTGTTTACAAATAAATAATGCTGTTTCTATGTGAGGATGGTAGCCAGTTGGAGAATAGACAGGAATTCAAAATTATTTTTCTAGTTGCCTATTCTATAGATAGTAATATCAGCCATTGAGTCCTATACATTTGTCAGTGAGCACTTGATAAACATTCTCAAGAGTTAACCACCATATACCCAAACACTGCTCAGTTCTACACCACAATTCACCTCTATTGTTAAAGGTAGTGTCATAAACTTTAATCTGCAAAACCAAGTGCCTTTTTCTAAGATATACTTTGTTAATAATAAGTATATATTCAGTAATGCAGATCATTTGTTCCTGGTTGTTACTGCTCATCTTGAGACAATACTGACACCTAGTCCCAGCAATTATTACAATTTTAGAAGAGAGCTGTAATTGTTAATTACTGATTTTCATTCATAATTATTCAATTATGTTCAGTCATACTTTATCAAATTATGAACTACTATAAGTAAATTATATATATGTGGTGTCTGTACTTTCAGACTTGTCTGAACAGACACCACTTTTGATCCTGCAGTTATTATATATTCATATTAATGGAATGTATGACATTAACTGCGAATGGGTAAAGATGAAAATGTGTACCCAGGCGTGATTCGAACCTGGGTGGGCAGGAGAATTTGTATCTGATGGGAGATGTACTTGATTCATCTGTGGAGGTGTGGTGATCACCGTGTCCCCAATGGTGTAGGGTTCAGTACAACTGCCTGAAAAACAGGACACCAAGCTTCAAATCCCAGCTAGGTACACATTTTCAACTTTACCCATTCACATTTAATGTCATACATTCCATGATTATAAGTAAATTATTTGTTGTGGGAATAAACGTATGATATTTCCTATTTCCTACAATTGTTTACAAACAGTGTTATTGTATTTTTGCATGTTTAGATGGGTAAACAGGTTAAGATTATTTATTTCAAATTGACTACATACAACACAAAGGAAAACATGGTTCAACAAAGACACACACAAAACTCGACAACTCAAAAGACAATGCATGCTTTAAGGTTTGCCTGTTCAAAGATTCAACTGCCCTTCCAAACGAAGACAGAAAGTTTATATAATACTGATACAGCAATTCACTTCATAGTTTATTTAAAATATTAACACTTCATCCAAATATTTTGATTGGATCTTTTATATCCCAATTATTTAATGCAGCACCTCAAGTCAAACCCTTTCCAGTGACTTTGTAAGTAAATCAGCTAACTGGTTGGTTCCATCAATAGGTTGAAAGATCCCCTTTCAGAAACCTTTTCCTAGCATATATTCCTTGATCTTTGATGATATGTTGGATTTTTAGACAATTTAACTGTATATTGTCAATGTAAGGCATAGGAAAGTTCCAATAAGTTCACACAACAATATTTTCAGCCAGACCAGCTTCTTTGCTCCTTCATTCACTGCTATTATTTCTGCTTCCATAGTGGATGTAGCTACTGTCCTATGTAACCTGATTGGTCCGCCGGCCGCAGTGGCCAAGCGGTCTGCGGCGCGCCAGTCACAGTATGCACAGCCGCTATGGTCGGGGGTTCAAATCCCCCCTTGGGCATGGATATTTGTGTTGTCTTTAGTATAAGGTAGTTCATAAGTAGTTTGTAAGTTTAGGGACTGATGACCCCACAGTTAAGTCCCTTAATCTTAACAGCCCCAGAACTGAGGTTGAAACAATACCTTCCAGTCTTGAATTGTAGGATCTTCCATGCCTCAAGCTTCCACGTTCACTGCAGTAGCAATGTCTGTATATGAGACTGTAGTTAAGTACATCAGACAACCCACTGCTTTATGATAAAGAAATTTTGCTGTGACCTTCTCTAAGACATTACTATGTTCATGCCCGTTTGATGTAGAAACTCTATTAGTCTCCGCCATTTCAAATCTTTCCAGAATTTCTTTTGTAATCCCCTCTTACTTCATAATATTGACCCATCTTCATTTTGCTTTATTTTCATATCAAGGAAATTGTTGAAGGAGCCTCTGGTTATATGAAACTCCAGCTGCAAAATGTTCATAAAATATGCAATACCTTCTTTGTTGCTACCTAAAACCAAACCATCATCAACATAGATTGCAACATAAAAACAAGTCTTGTTGATCCAACAGTAGAAGAGACATGGATCAGCCCTACTCTTTCTAAAGCCAGTTTTCATCATAAAGTCTATGAAATGTTTGTTCCAACAACATGGTGCCTGTTTAAAACCATACAGACATTTCATCCGGTACCATCTTCAAAACTTTTAGTTTGTTCCATCTTCAAGTACACCATTGAGGAAAGCTGTTTCGCTGTCAAGCTGGTCAAGCTTCATTTTTTTCTGCAACAGTTGTTGCCAATAAGGTTCGAATAGTATCATAAATTACAACAGGGCTGAATGTTACTTCACAGTCAATTTCCTGTCTTTGTACATGTCCTTTACCCACCAGTAGATTCTTGAAGCAAAAATTTCCATTTTCTACAGTTTTCTTGCACAAGGCCCAAAAATTTTGCAAAATTTTTGTACCACTTGGACATACAGTAGGAGTCCGATAGTCCAGCACATTTGGGACCAACCTGGTGCCGGATTACCAAAAATGCCGGACTCTTGGGCGGTACCTGCTACTGCTGGTATTGGTTAAGCCATACATCGAAAACAGCTGTAACACAGTGTTGATTAGCAGAATCAATAGATTAATAAATTCAAATAAAAATTTGGCCAATACCAACTTTTTATTCAGTTTATTTTACTTTGCGTACATATATGTACATACAATATGGCACAATATTTTACTTTAACTTTTAAAAATCTTGAATGTCTTTTTGTCTTTGATAACTTTGTCACTTGGCATAATAGCTATTTTTAATAATATGTAGGACAATGAGTTCAGAGGCACTATAATTAGAATTACATGTAGCAAAAGCAATAAATTTATTAAGGGACTCTGTGGCTTCTGCCCAACTGATTCGGCCCTTGTCTTTCATTTCATCTGAGTCACTCTCTTCAAGATTGTGTGAAGGTTGAGGGTTTACTACCCTTTATACAATGGCCTCATCAGGTAGCCCTTGTTTGATAGGTCCATTGTTATCCTGCTGAATTCAAATCCACTCTGCGAGTTCCTGTTCAGACAAGTTTTCCAAAGGATTGTTGCTGGCTACACTTCTTACAATATCCAAAACTGCAGGCACTGATTCAGAATGTTGTTCCTCCTCAACAGCCTGTGTTGTTGACTCAAATGTAGGTTCAGCGGTTGGCCAAAGTTTTCTCCAACACCACTGTAAAGTCACTTTTTTCACTTCAGCCCAAGACATTTTACATTAAAGTCAGTTACATCACTCATCATTTAACAGGCCTTGAACGAATGACCTCCTGTAAAAACATTTAAAATTCTCAATTACACCTTGAGCCATTGGTTGAATCAGTGACATTACATTAGGTGGGAGAAGTTTAGCAAATATGTTTCCAGAAACTAACTCAGCTACAGGCAGATGTGCTTTACAGTTGTCCAAAAGAAGGATGGCTTTGCTGTCTTCTAGCAGACCAAGGTTTTTGAAGCTGTCTTTCACTTGTGGCACAAAATGGTGGGAAAAAAACCAGTCTCTGAAAAGAATGGTGGTCATCCACACATTTGATTGAGTGCAATAATGAACATTTTTAAAGGTTCGAGGTTTTCTAGATTTACCAATCATAAAAGAAGTTAATCAGTGGCTTCCAGTTATGTTAGCACATAGAAAAACTGTCAAGCTGTCTTTGTTTTTTTTTTTTTTTTTTTTTTAAACCCTTTAGCTGCCCTCTCAACTTTACCAGCTAGAGTAGATGTTGGTAAGCACTGCCATAGTAGGACTGTTTCATCAGCATTGCACATCTGATCAGATTGTTATTTGCAATTACTTCTGCTAAGTCATGTTTGTATATTTCTGCTGAGTCTTGGCTTGCTGAAAGTGTTTCTTTAGTTACATCAAGTCTATGAGTTCCAAGCCAAAACTGAAAGTTTCTGAGCCAACCATCAGAAAAATTGCATTCACTTTCTTCAACACCTAAACCTTGTACAAATTTCTTTGCCTTTTCAATAACCATTGGCCCTGTTACTGGTTTCCCTTTGGAGTGCACTGCACTGAACCATTTGTACAATACCCAGCTAATTCTTCCAGTTTCAGTTTTTTTAATGTTCATCTGGAAGTCAATTTTTCAGTTTTTACCAATTGAGAAACAAATTTTATTAGTTCATGCTTTGATTTTTTTATGTCATAAATAGTTTGGTTGATGAACCAATATTAAATAAATAAAAATATTTATATTCTCACCTCTCTCCAAGTGTTTGATGATTTCCAGTTTCTGGTTGATGGTCAGAGTTATGTGCTTATGCCTCACTTCTGACTTAGAGCTTGAAGAAGGTTTGGGTTTCGAGAACATTGTCACTGCTTAAATGTTAATAAAACTTCCACAGATCACTACGATATGATGGACACCACTGTTATAATGGCGAAAAATGCTGGCAACCAAACAATGAAAGGAATCTCTGTACAGTACAGTAACAGCTGAGATCTGCTGAGTAAGGTCCGAATGCTTCTGATCCCAACAATGGTGTCTGCATCACTGACCACCGCTGGTGGAACATTGTTTTGACTGGCCAAGTAGCGGCTCGCCTCATGTGAACAGTCAGTTCATGACATCAACGTAACTGCAGCAATAGCAAGGGGGCAGGGGAGGGGGGGAATCCCATATGATTGTATGCCTGCTTCTACCCACAATTCTTTTGACAATTTACTAGGATTCACCATAGAATGTGCATACTCCACAATGGTGCAGTTTTCTCTCTCTGCAACAGCATTTTGCTGTGGTGTGTATGGTGAAGTAATGCAATGCTCTCTGCCTCCATTTGCCAATAATTCCAAGACTTTCTTATTATCAAATTCTTTTCCTCCATCACATATGAATTCAGTGGTCTAGTAAGAGAGAGAACTATGTCACATAACATGAAAAATTCTGCTTTGGCCATTTTCAGTATGCGTGTATCATCCTGTGAACTAGAACCAACTAGCATAGCTCCTGCTCTTTCTGAACTAGTTATTGTAAATTGCTGAATGCATCCTTGCGATCATTTTGAGTGAGAGGAGGAGCTATGCCACTTACCGATGTTGTCCCTTATTTTAGTTGCAAACATACCAACACAGACGTGTTACAGACTGGTTTAGTAGCCATAAGTGAGGAACATTATGTTCAAAAATGTAATTGTTGATTGTATATCCCTCTTCTTTTATATGTATTAAAGATAATTTGCATTATGTTTCAATCTTGTAATACACACATTATGTCATTCTTCTGTTTATGTAAGTTGTTGTACTATTGGTGTGTGAGCCTGATAACATGATTTGCAATTGGGTAACAGTATTTCAAACAGGATAAAACTTCTTGATATATGCATAAAATTTGAGTTTTTTTAAATATTGTTGTTTTAACTAAAGTTTACAATGTTATAATAAATGATATTTACATTAAAATTCATATTTTTCTTTTGTATAATTTACATAATGATACATTAAGACAAAAAAAGGGACCCATTTAGAAAAATCAATTTACCTGCCTTTCTCCTCAAAGTGCATAGCTCCCTTTCTCACTTGACCCCTCAATTGTTTCACAGTGTGACCATTTGTCTTAATTTAGGGACTGTTCCAGGCCAGTGATGACTTTTCTGCTTCAGGAAGAACAATTTCCAAAATTTTCTGAAATCAGCTCTAAAACATATGTAGTAACAAGATTTTCTGAGAGAGTCTATAGACATAGGTCCATTTACATCAGTGTGGATTTGCTCACCAGTAACCATTGGTCAATTAATTTGAGAATGCATTTTTTCCAGTGCACATCAATAGCAGAATTCTTCTTTTTACCCCTCTGCATTAATGTTCATTTGCTTCTAGACATCTTTTACATGTTGCTTGTGCTGATGACCAAATCTCTTATGATAAACTTGCAACATATCTGATAATGTAACTAAATTGTGCTGGTTTAACAATACATATGTCAAGAACATACAGACCATGACTAACACAACCAGTCATCAATGTTTCCCCAGACACTGTGTCTTCAATTTTGACACCTTTGATGTAAAGTCTTGTGCTAAAAACCTTTCATGCAGATGCTTTTACAAAGAACAGGTGAGCACCTACTTTAGGAACATAAAACACATCTTTGAGTTCAGCTTTTTTTTCTGGTATTATTCAACATCATTTGAATTATTACAGTTCCCTGACTATGAGTCCACATGCTATCATCTCTTTTTCCAAGTAAAATTCTTTCAGAAACAGCAAATTTAATATAAGATACAAAGTAATGTTTATTTGCAATGATGTGATTTGTGGCACTGCTTCCCAATGACCTACCTGCTCACATTTATTATAAGGAAATTTTGTGCATTCAATATTCTTTCTCCATTTTTCACTATCATAACTATTATTTTTTTGAAACTACTTCAGTGGACCACTGCATGCAACAAATGCAGATGATTAAACTGTACTTTGATCATGTAGTTCCATTGTGAACAATTTTTCAATCAAAAGGTTCACACATTTTTTGGATGGAATTGTATCCCAAAAAGTCTTTAAAATTGTCATACTATTTGCCTAACATGGATATAATTCAGCCATTCTGCAAGGTTCTGCAACTTTGCAGGATGAGTGCTTATGTCCTTTATGTCATCATGCTGCACACAAAGAAAAGCTGCAATCTACATGTTTAATCACTGTGTACTGATACATTTAAATCACTCACATAACTTGGTCCAAATTTCACTTGCATGGGTGCATGTTAGCTTGAGTTTGTCCATGGGTTTTCCTAGTGGACTTCCTAACAAACTGGCTGCCTTTATTTCCATGTTTGCATCTGCTGCAAATTAAGGTCACTTAGAAGAAAAAAAAAAAAAAAAAAAAAAAAAAAAAAAAACCTTGTATATACCATTAACAATGAGTTGTAACAAGATCAAAACATGCCAGTTCCATTTTTTCCAGTCTTCAGGACTTTCAATTTTATCCACTTGCATTCTGTAGTCATCATTACTGGCTGCCAGTTTCATTGAACACACACACACACACACACACACACACACATACACACACGCACACACACAAAACAGGCAAATTAACATTATTTAACAAAAACATATTCATGAGTAAAAACAAATACTTTACAGATTTTTCAGACACTGCCTGGGCCCATAACCTTTTAAGATTATTTATTTCATATTGACTACACACTACACAAAGGAAAGCATGGTTCACCAAAGACTCACAGAACATGACAACTCAAAAGATAATGCATACTTTCAGTCTTGTCAGTCCAAAGATTCAAGTGCCCTTGTAAATAAAGATATAAAGAAAAGGTCATATTACACTGATAGAACAATTCAATTAATATTTTATTTACAATATTAACACAGATTAATCAGATATTTGGATAGTAAGGAACTAACATTTATGAATGGTTTCCGTGTCAACTACAACTTCATTATTTAACTTTACAGTGCACTCAAATGGACAGTGGACATTGCTCCAATGGTAGCCTTACTAATATTTATATTTATTGACACAAGAAATGACACCAACAGATTAATGTCATTGGCTGGCCTTGTTGTCTATGTAGTGCTTGGCTTCATCTTCTCCAGACATCCTGGAAAGGTGAGATAACCAGAATGGTAATGGATTATGTTTTGCTTATTCTTATTTATTGCAGATATTTGTAATGTGTTCTCTCATTAGTATCAAGCAAATTTTCATGAATATCATGTGGAATTTTCACATACTTAGTGTATTTTAGTGGAAAAATAAAAGGCAGATTGTAGATTTACCAGTATTAAAAAAGTGGAGTACAAAAATGTCCATAACCTCATTAAAACAAAAAAACAAAATAAAAGTAGTAGTTTTGTCAAAGCTGTCTAACATATGTGATTTGGTAACTTTGTCATACCATAGTATAAATCATTAAAATGGTACAAAATGGATGAGAATCACAGGAAAATTAATTACCCAAGACTGCCATATGATGATATAATCTTTGCAGATTCTTAAGAAGAGCATCAGCTATATATAAAAACTGATAATAAATAAAATTATGGTCACAAGTTTACTAAAAAGAAACACATGAACAAACATTAAAATAAAGAATTCAGTTATAGATAAAAATATTTCAGCTAATGAAGTAGTACAACAATTAAAAAAAAATGTGAATGCAAGTTTTGTCAAAATAAGAAACACATGTACCGGTACCAACAAACGCATTCCCTCAGATGTTTGTTTAGGAATGTAGGAGAAATAGGAGCTAGAGAATACAATTATTTAGGAGATGTGAAAATTGAGTAGAAATGAATATTGAGTAGATATGAATATCTGGAATTGTAATCAAAGTACCTTAGATAGAAAGATAGTCCATTGTGCAAATGCCACGTGCAGCCACAGCAGTCGTGGAGTAGTCAGCACCAGCCACATAGGATGTACAGATATTTCTGAAGATGACCTAAAATAATTTCGAAAGTGGTTGAATAAAATAACATTCTGTGATCTAGACTGTTTTTTAACATAAATATCTCTATAAAAGATCGATGTTGCCTGCTTTGACAATGTTGTCCAAATTAATGGAAACAGATCATGAAAAATTCCAATTAGAAAAAGAATGATCAAACAGATGAAGTAATTTATGTCTGTACCCATTTAAACTCATTTGTAGCAACCACTGAAATGTATGATGAAAAGAAACAGAGAAGAGGTGCAAGTAAAGTCCTTCAAAATGATTTCAACTAAAGAATAGCCATCACAAGTGCTTAAGTCACCAAGTGCAGTCACATCAGAATTAAGCTTATGTACAATTGCATTTCAGCTCACATATACCAGCACACATAGAAATGTGTAAAATGTTCATAACAGTCTCCTCTTCATTTATCAGTTGTGAAGATTTCAAAGACTTGTATGTGTCCCGCTATATGTAAGCTGGAATGCAATATTTGAAAGCTGAACATTGATGTGATTGCACTGAGTGACTTATGCACTGATGGTGGCTGTTCTTTAGGAAAGAATGTGTAGTAAATGCAGATTGCTTGCAACTGATCACCATTTCATTTCATCATAAATGAAATAATTGCATAGCCTGTTCAAGACATAAGGAAATACAGTAGTATTAAGAGGAACAACTCCTGAGTACAGTACATTACATTACAAACAGGAAGTATAGAATGTTGAGACATAAAAAACTATTATGGACACTGTGGATTTTAAAATTGCTGTAGAAATGCATAAGCAAGGTCAGTCCCAGCTTATAGCAGCACAATAGCGTTACTGGTATTTTGAAAACATGAAGTTATGGGGGATAAGATAATAAAGATGACACAAATTTATTAATTATTGTGTGGAGGAGGGTAAAGGGCACACAAGAATATTGTTAAAAATGAAGTCTTCTAAGACAGCAGCAGTGTGGTGAAGTTGATAAATTGTTGGCTACTGAAGTACAGGGTCCTGGGTTTAAGACCAACTCTGTCAGCACATTTTAATTTCAATATGGAGTTCTAGTGCCTTCTAGAGGTATTGAAAAATAATATTCCAGAAGTTTCTGTTTGTGTTTATATTGTAAACCTTTAGCTGGAATCAGTCCATTTTGTGCTCTTGTACATTTGTTACAAGTAGCTGAATAAACCACCACAAGCTTAAACCAGTGTCCATTAATCAACTAGCTATGTGCTATGACACTACTACATGACATTATTCTGGTGGAGGTGCCATGTACAGCTAAATTGGGATCATACACATTAATATCAGCTCAATGACTACTATCAGGCCATGACAGAGTGGTTATTTATGGCAGAAAGCCAGAGTTCAAGCCCTATTCCACTGAGTGGAAAATATTAGAGACTGAAGAAGAGGAGATAACAACATGAATTCAACAGTTTTCCAACACATAAGATATCCTTCAGTGTACTCTGGTGACAGTGGTCAAGTTACAAACAAGTGAGTAAAGGGATATGAGCATATCTATAAATTCAGCAACTGAGATGATGCAGTGTGCCCGACTAATGTTTATTTCTGTTTGGAGGGGGGCCACCAAGCAATGATATAAAAACAACTAGGACAAGTTGACAAGCTTGACAAGCTTTGTGGTATTGCAGATGGAACTGTAGAAGTACATTGGAGATAGAAATCTGAAGCTGAAGAAAATCTGAAGTGAAGAACATAGCATCAATGTCAAACTACAAAATATATATTCAAGAAGTGAAACTTCCTGGCAGATTAAAATTGTGTGCCGGAACCGGGACTCAAACCTGGGACCTTTGCCTTTCGCGGGCAAGCGCACTACCGACTGTGCTATCCCGACATGACTCACGATGCCGCCTCACTACTTTACTTCCACCAGTACCTTGCCTCCTACTTTTCAAACTTCACAGAAGCTCTCCTGCGAACCATGCAGAACTAGCACTCCTGGAAGAAAGGATATGGTGGAGACATGGCTTAGCCACAGCCTAAGGGATGTTTCCAGAATGAAAATTTCACTCTATATTCAAGATGTCTTAAAGTTGTGTAAATATATGACCCTCAATGAAGGGGGAAGGGAAAGCTGCCCATCTTATGAAAGGTGTTGCTGAGGACATGCACCAGGCACTAGTCATGAAGGAGATTTTGACAGCAGATGACTTCATAAAATTGTGCCAGTACAATGACACCCTGCATCAAAACAAAGTAGATGTAAGAAGTTTGAACAACTTCCAATACCATATTCATGGCTTCAATGGAGGAAGAAACCAATCACGCAGATATAATTCATAAAACAGTTAAAGAAAAAGTTCATTGAGCCAAAACTGAGACACTTCAATGCATAATAAGGAAGGAAGTGGAAGAAATGCTACTTACAATCTCTCACCATCCACTTCCTTTGAAAAGGATCAAACAGTCAAGACCAAGGAGGGTTTACGCTCCTACAGTGCAATGTGAGGAATCTGTTTATGCTCCAAGCAAGACTGATATTTGGAGCACCCAGGACAACCACATAGTATGTTTTCACTGTGGGTGACTAGGTCATGTGATGTGCTACTGCTTGGAGTGGTGTCAAATAACCATGCTAATAACCATGCAAGCAGACCTACACTGGTGCCAAAACAAGGACTAAATAGAAAGACAAGAGGATGTACTTCAAGAATGACATAGATCACCATTGCCACAAGCTAGCTACTGGAGAGAAAACTCCCCAACATGGCAAATAAGGTCTTCATTGCCTTTGAGGAGATCCAGCTGATCACCAAGCTGCCACAGCCTGGAAAACTAAGGGGTGTGACCTTGCCTGGAGGTGAAGCCACCGAAGAACAAAATCCTCTACTGTCAGTCACTGCCAAAGTGATGGGAAACTAAATCAAGAGCTTTATGGAAAGCTGACTCGCATGATCTCTTGTAGACCTGGGAGCATCATATTCAATTATTTCAGAGAATTACCAGTGCCAATTGCCAAGAACCACTTTTGTTAACAACAAAAACTTGGTAATTGGAGGTGTGTGTAGTCTACAGAAATGTGCATTATTTTTGTTTGTATAAATGACCATGCAAAGGCCCTTCAAATGTTGAAATGTTTGTAAATCCATCGGACCAAACTGCGTGGCCATCTGTCCGTAGCTTACAAACTACTTAAACTAAGATAAACTAACCTAAGGACAAACACACACACCCATGCCCCAGGGAGGACTCAACCTCTGATGGTGAGCAAACTGTCTTTCCAGTTTAAGCTGATGATGTAGATGACAATGACAATGGCCAATTATTAACCAGGGCTTAGAAGGCTTGGCAGCTGACTTTGTATGGTACAGGCTCTAGATAAGGACCATCAAAGGTATGACATGAGCCATTGTCCTGTTTTGTTCCAGTCTGGTGACCTTATCTGGATCCTCACTCTGGTTTGGAAGTTTAGGCTGTGTGAGAAATTAATCAGATATTACTTTGGGCCATATGAGGTTATAAGACAACTGTTCAACATTATTTATTAAGTTATTATGTGACCCTGATGTGAGACAATGGAAGGTTAATGACGCAGTTCATATCCTGCAAATGAAGCCATACAGTAATCCCATGGCGCAGGATAAATTTAAAGTTCAATTTCGACATAAATTTGATAAGCTCCACTTGTAAAATGATCACCAGCCATCAAAAGCTGACTCATTACTGCAGCAAGATGACATCATTATTGAGACACTGTTCTCCTGAGGAGGGAGCAATTTATCAAATGAAGCACTGAAAGACAGCAACAGTGTGGTGTAGTGGATAACATGTTGGACTCTGAAGCAGGATCCTGGGTTTGATACCCACCATGTCTGTACATTTTAAGTTGAATATACAGTTGTTGTTGTTGTTGGTTTTTCTGCTACCTTCTAGGTGTATTAAGAAATAATGTTCCAGAAATTTGTGTTAGTGTACAAATACTGTAAGGCCTCTGGCTGGAGTCAGTCCAGTCTTTGTTCTTTTACACATGTGACAAGTGTCTTAAAAATCATTGCTGAGCTTAAACCATTATTCAGTAATCAACTAGCTGCATCCTATGAGATGGCTATGTGACAATATAGCACAGAAATTTGTTGTTTTATAATTAAAGCAAAGGGCAGGCAAAATTATGAAACTAGTAGGGGTGATGGAAGGGAAATAATGTTGTCAAAACACAGGTAGAGCAAGGAGAATGGGAATGGAGCAGAGGGTTTGAAGTCATCGATTAGTGAAAAGTGAAGCTTGGGTACAATAATGGGGCAGAAAGACAGTTGCCAATACTGAAATTTAGAGAAATTGCTGTTGTGGGGAGGTGAGATCCAAATGAGATGGACCTTGAAGCAGAAGTTAAAGTTGAGACATTTTAACGAGAGGTGTAGACTGAAATGGAATGATGAGATTTTCTCTTGGCTGTAGTGTGGCAGTTGTTGTGCACATAGGAGAATGATAGTTTTGTAGTCATGCCCGCGCAGAAGAATTCATAATGACTGAAGAAAAATTGGAATCAGTATTTGACATTTCTGGCTTTGGTACAGAAAGAGAGGATAAGGTAGTGTAAGACAGTAACAAACAGTAGTTGGTGAGTACATATGAAAGGTCTAGCACCTAGCTCTTTGTCAGTTGTACATCACTGATGTGAGGGATGACATTAGGATTGTCTAGGACAGTGGTCCCCAAAATATGGCCCACAGGCCGAATGCAACTCATGAAGGGATTTAATCCAGCCCACACTTGGGTGAAAGTTTTTTGTAATGTAGTGCAAGATTTCAGCTCATGGAACTCTGAAAGAGGTTGATTCTGCCTTGCTGTGTTTTTCTGCATTCATCTTGTTTGATTCATTATAATGTTTTGTAATTTCAAGATTTCTGTGGTTGGAAGATGTGTACATTTTTTGTTCAGAGTACTTGTGTGGTAAGTCTCTTGCAGCTAAAAAGAGAACATCCGATAGTGAGAGTTTTATATTTAGTTAAACAGGGGTGTTCAATGTGCAATGTGTTGTTATAGAGAATGTGCTGTTATGGAGAAAGACAACAAAACAATGTGTGTGTTCCATAATGGATCTGTTGATGTGCATAATATTTGTCATTATGAAGAAAGCATGATTTGATGAATTCAGTGACAATGTACTTGAACAAAAATTGCAAACATTAAAATGTAGGGTATGTTTCAAGCAAGACATCTTAAGAAAACATGTTCAGGTAACTGAAGCAGTTATGAAAGTGAGATCAGAAATGCTCATGACATCTCAAAATGGGGGAAGCCATTTACTGACTGTTTAGATGAGCTACATGTTAATTACAACTATAGGACTGTTCTCTCATAAAACCGAGCAATGCAAAACAATTTCTCTTTCTGGAAATACAGTGGCATGTTAATATGAAACACTGCTTGTGATTTAACACATCAGCTAAGTTAGATTTCTACTCGATAATACTGGATGAAACATCTCTGATACTACTCAAGGTCTATGGGTTTTAGAGGTTTTAGTACAAACTTGAAAGTTACTAAAGAACTGCAGATCTGGTTTCCTTCCACAGTACTAGAACATGCTTGAAAAAGTAGAGTGAACATCAGTTAAAAAGCACAACCTTCTTCTTTGTCAGATAATTTTTTTTACAACTGATGGAGGCAGAAGTATGTGTGGCAAATATGCAGGTTTTATTGGAAGAATACATTCAATATATGATACAAGTGATGCAATCAAACCATTGACAGTATACTGTATTCTACATTAGGGTTCACTTTGTGCAAAGTCTGTAGATATGTCTTGTGTGATGGAACTTGAAAATCCTTTTGTCAATTTTATTGAAAGCCATGGACTCAAAACACGACCAGCTGAAGTGTTTGCAAGAAGAGGTGCAATCACTGTCAAACAAGCTCCCCAAAAACATGGAAGTATGGTTGTAAAATTTTGTAATGTTTATTTTGTTTGAGAACAGATCAAAATATTCATGAACAAGAAAAATGATCCCTTGGAAGTTCTATCAGACAAAGAGTGCCTATTGAAACTACATTTATTGCCTGATGTTGCTTTGCATTTGAATGATCTGAATAAGAAACTTCAAGAAGAGGACAACATTATTTGTGACCTTTAAATGGATGTTAAGGCTTTCAGACAGAATCTGACACTTTTGTAAAACAATGCCAGATAATTTTTTAATCACAGTTCACCAATTGTTATTAAATAAAGGGTGATATGAATCAAGTCTCCCACTCTCTTTTGAGATGGTATTTCTTGGTGTTCTGAGGAATGCGTTCATATTCAGGTTCTCAGATTTAAATGTGCATCCCAAAAAACCCCTATTTTCCAGAACCCCCGTTTGTGTGAAGCAGATGATGTTCCGACAGCACTGTAAACAGAAATCGCTGATGTACCAGCCGATGACACAGTGGAGGACAAGTGTAATGAGTGAAGTCTTGTTCAGTTTTATAAGTTTCCTTCCGAGGAAAACTACCCTGATATCAAAGACTTAGCACAAACTGTGTTACAAGTATTTTGCACAACCTACAGGTGTTAACAAACATTTTCTTTGCTGATATATAAAAAAAATCTAAATACAGAAATAATTTGAGTGATGAAGACTGAGAAGAATTTTTACTAATACAGCAGACTATGTTGGAGTCACAGTTAGAGAAAATTTTGAATTCAAAATACAAATTTCATACTTCACACTAAGTGTACAAAAGAGTAAGAAAAAGTACCTGAAGTTTTCACTAAATATTGTGCCTTTGTTGTATTAAAGTTCATTTTTATTGTCTTCCTATGAGAAAATGTGTTGTCAAACAAAAGTTGTTAATGTGCAGACTGCGTTTGTTGATGATATGTTGAAGTAGTTATTGGATTTAATAATTTTAATGTTATTCATGTTTGTTTGATGGTGTAATGAGAGATACTGCGTCAGTCATATTGTATATGCTTCAAATAGGAATGTTTGCCATTTTGATGACATCACAGGTCAAATTATATGGCTGGTATTGAAATTTTTGGTAATCCCAAACTATGTCATTGCTTCCTGTTTCTTGACTCAAACTCACTTTGAAAAGAAAGAAATGTGATGATACTCCTGGCATCCAATGTTACATGACAAGGTTTTGAACATCATCCCAAAGGAATACTGTGTGCAAAGTTTCCAGACATGTATTGTAGATGTCAGCAGTGCATAGTTATGGGAGGAAAATTTTCAGTGATTTTCAGACTAGGAAATTCAAGGTCAAAAACAGACAAATGTTATATATGCTTTTCATGATTCTATATTTCACTTGAGATGAATACCAGTATAGTTCTTCTAAGCAGGCAGTGGTTGATTTCTTCCAAGTCCTTATCTAAACTGTTTTTGTATTCTGTCTCTAATGTTAACAATATCAGTTCACAGATTCAGAAATGGAAACAAAGGTGTTAACAGTGTTAAAACCAGTTTCTTGAAATCCTGTCTACACAAGACACCAGTAGACAGTATGGTGGCTGTCATCTCTAATGACTCAGCCTTAGAGGCATTGTAGTTTGTGGCAAAACTATCTTAAATAGTCATTACCTCTCACCATTCAGCACTGCAGTGTACTGAATGAATTACGGTACTTTTTATTGTGACATCTTGGCATCTGTTATTCATCCCAGATATTTTATTGATGTAGGCTTTATGGAATTAAGCCCTGTTGCTAGGAACTCATTTTCACATAGATTTTAGCTTGGTACTGAACTTAGGTTAACCTGTCAATTCACTTTTGCACCCTGAAGAGGGTGCCTTGGCTAGTGCAGCTTCTCTGTTCCATACAGTAGGCATGTTGAGCTAACACTGTCATCAGCAGTAGTAGGAACAATGAGATGTTGTGTATGGGATAGCAGCTTCCAAGTGATCAGGTTATGTTCATGGTGATCTGTTTATCAGATGAGGGTATTAAGCTTGTTGATGATCTGTTTGTTAGATGAGGAAGTTAAGCTTCATGGTACCTTTGATAATATTTGGTTTGAGAATACTGTATGCAAACAAGAGTCTCAGAGTCTTCCTTCTGTTTAATCAATCCCATACTTATTAAACACTCTATGCATATGGTGTTGTGAGGTCAAAGGTGTCACTTGTAAGCATGAAATAATTGTTCACACTCACAAATATTCCACTACACTATATGCAAAGATGTTTTTGTTCCCACAGAGCCCCCAGCTGGGAGGATTGAGATGATCGTGAGTTATTGTGGTGGAATATGACTCCTCCTCCATGCAGTTTTCATTTCATGTAAGTTGAATCGTTTTACTTACAGTAGAAGTCATTGGGGTGTTCCATGCCATGATGTGTGTACACCCCACTTCGGGTGCAGTCATGAATGGAAAGCAATGTGTGTTTAAAAGTAAAATATTGCATTCAGATTTTGAATGAGAAACAATATAGGTTTATTTTCTGATGGGAAATACATGCTGAGGATTGCCAGGGGGTGAGAGAAGCTAACTCAAATGATCCCAGACTTATCTCAAAGGAGAAGGGAAAATGGAAAGATAATGGAAGCCTTGAATGCGTCTGTTTTGGTAGGTTGCTTGGAACAGAAGAGAGTGATATGTTTCAGTTGCAGCTTGAACAGCTTGAATTTGCTCATGTCAGGTAATACAGAGGCATGATTTGATTGGCAGGGCAACTTTTCTGGCGACAACTCAGCCTATTCATTTGTGAACTGGTCATCTGTTGTGCATGAGTGGAACAGTGATGGGCAAAAAGGTAGTCTCTTTGTAATATTTTTAAAATTATTCACACTTGGTTCTGGGATGCCTTGTACATGTGAAAGGCTTGACGCCATCAGTGGAGTAGGCAAGTCAGCTACAATATCAGCCAGTAATGCCTCCTGTGGAGCCAGGTATGACAGGGACACAAGTACAATGTAGGAAATGTCGATGGTGAGCATCCCGCCAGCTAACAGGTCTGACTAAACCTCTGCAAAATCCACCATGGTCAGCAGATTGTAGTTGTGAGTGAGGTGAGTGTGGAGTGATGTCACTGACTTATCCTTGGCACCATGAGAGGTCACCACAATAACTTGTAGTCGATTAGCATAAGGGACACGTCTTCAAGCTGAATATCTCATACTGCCATCAACATTTCTGAAGGAAGGAAAGGTGTCTATAGTGCACAGGGTTTCAACACATTGTTCTCGTGGTTTTTGTCACTCTTGGTTGCATCTTCAAGGTCACATGCCAGTCTGAGTTAGTTGATGGACACTGTCATCTTATTCCCATTAACTTCAATAAGGTAAATGTGGATCCCAGATTGTAAAAATCATAATGTGCCTGTAAATGTAGGGTGGAGTGGTAAGCAAACTGTATTATTATGCAGCATGAGAAAATCAAACTGGCTAACATTTCAGTGAATAAAAGGTTTCATAACAAATGAGGGGACAGTGGAGATACAACAGAGTGGAAGGTGTGCTCTTGTATCCATTATCTAGCAAGCTGGGAGTAGGAAGGTGTGGGGTTGTGACAAAAAATTCTCATGGTAGGACAAGTGGCTCTCTGTAGATGATTTTTGTGAACAAGATATTGTTACATTGAAAAGTAATCAGGCTTGACTTCGAAGGCAGGGTTCTCAACTGAACACAACACTTATACTGAAAGCAGGTTTATTACGAACTGAAACATACACACAGCACTGACTGCATCTCGCGCAGAGTGCTCTGCTTTTTACATACAGACAGAATTTACCAGAATAGTTAACATAAGAAACATGTAGAAATTACAAGTGAACATAAGAAACATGTAGGACATTTTGGAAATGATAATTACAAAGAAATAAATTTTTTCCAGTAGACAGGATTGAACCAGTGACCTTCAGCACCTCAGTCAGTGACGTTATCCAGTAAGCCACACCGAGAGTCAGTTAACTTGGGGTCTTGCGGCATTGATTCCTCTCCTGAAAAACACAGCGACCTGCTGTTAGGTTCCCTTTGGAGCCAGATGCAATGTCCTGGATCTTGATCTTGTCACGTGTCCTCTGTATGCCAGTTCTGGAGAATCCTTCCCTTATGCATGATTACCGACGACAGACATTCCTTTGGTGGCTTCATCAGTATCATTACCATACTTAGAGTCCTTGAAGAAGCCATTTTCACCTACCTGCTCTTCAGGATCATTGTAAGGCTTCATGTGGAGGGTGTGAACAATGTCTCTTCATTTTTGTCATTTCGACAGTGGCCCATAATCCTCAATTTCATATGTGATGTCTGACAGGCGGCATACAACACGATACAGACCAAAGTATCGCTTCAATAACTTTTCTGATAGCCCAACTTTCTGTACAGGGGTAAATATCCATACCAAATCTCCTGGGCTGTACACAACAGGTCGGTGCTTGTCGTTATACCACTGACGGTCCTTCTCCTGGGCATCCAGTGTCCATATGCGAGCCACCTGTCTTGCTTCTTTGACCCTGTTGATGAGCTGTTTTGACATAGTTATCCTGTCGTCTGACTGGAACAGGAATAGCGTATCCATTGTCGTCTCAGCTTCATGGCCATGGAGCAAGAAAAACGGAGTGAAGCCTGTGGTGTCTTGTCTTGCGGTATTATAAGCAAATGTCATGACTGGCAATCCTTCTGCTCAACATCAATGTACATCGACAGCATATCTACTGACGTCATGTTAAAACGTTCTGTAAGACCATTTGTCCGAGGATGGTATGCAGTTGTCATTCTGTGGACAATGTCAGAACGTGACATTGCCTATGATACTAGTTTTGACTGGAATACTTTTCCAAGATCAGGTATCATACATGGTGCTCCATGCTTCAGCATAATGTCTACTACAAGGAATTTTGTGATCTCTGGAGCTTCTGCAGTCGGCACTGGTTTGGTGACAGCGTAGCGTGTGAGGTAGTCAGTGCAGACTATTATCCATCGGTTACCGGTTGTCGACTTCGGAAACCTCCCTAAAAGATCGATTCTAACTCGGTGGAATGGAGTTGCTGCAGGTGGAATTGGTACGAGACGGCCTGGAAGTAATTGCGGCCCATGCTTCCATTGCTGGCACTCTTTACAGTGACTCACATAGTATTTGGCAGACTGGTAGAGACTTTTCCAGTAATACATGCGTCTGATTCTGTCTAGGGTCTTCACGAATCCCACATGACCAGATATTGGAGCATCATGGAAATACTTGAGAATAGCTGGCTGGAGATGAGCTGGAACAACCAGTACTCATTTGGGGCCCAGTGGATCATAGTTGCTCTTATACAATGTCCCGTTTATAAGTTGGAAGTCTCCATTTGTCGGTTCTCCTTTCTCCAAGGCCTCTATGTTTTTTTAATAGTGCTGGATCTTCTGTCTGTTCAGCTGTAACGTCACCTAATTCAGTGAGGGCTGAAATTTCATTCATGCTGTTGTGTTCCACTAATGGATTCCTCGAAGGGCAGTCAGCATCCTTGTGTTTGTGACCGTTCTTGAATACCACTGTGATGTCGTACTCTTGGAGTTTTAGTGCCCAGCATGCTAGTCAACCTGATGGATCCTTCAAGCTAGTCAGTCAACACAAAGAATGGTGGTCTGTCACGACGGTGAATCGTTTGCCGAATAAATATGGCCATAACTTGTTGATAGCCCAGATAACTGCAAGACATTATTTCTCAGTCGTAGAGTAGTTTATCTCGGACTTTGAGAGTACTCTTGATGCATAGGCTATCACCTTTTCAGCACCTTCCTGAACTTGTACAAACACTGCACCAATACCATAACCACTGGCGTCTGTGTGAAGTTCAGTTTCCGCATTCTTGTCATACAAGGCTAGAACTGGTTCAGAAGTTAGAGCCTCCTTAAGTGCCCGGAAAGCTCTTTCTTTTGTCTTATCCCAGTAAAACTTGACGTCTCCCTGCAGATGTTCTTGCAATGGACGTGCCTTGTTACAAAATATTTTTATGAAATGTTGGTAGTATGAACACAGCCCAAGAAAACTTCTCACATCAGGAATGTGCTGAGGAGTTGGAAATTCTGTGACTACCCTTACTTTATCAGGGTCAGGACGGACACCATCTCTGTTGACTAAGTGTCCCAGGATTTTTATCTCTTTGGCAACGAAGAGGAACTTCTTTGGATTGAGGCAGAGTCCTGCAGTCTGAACACACTTCAAAACAGTTGACAGGTGACTCAGATGTTCTTCAAATGCTTTGGAGAAAACGACAATGTCATCTAAATAGCTAAGACACGTTGTCCACTTAAGGTGTCGAAGCTAGTTGTCCATCATGCGTTCAAATGTAGCTGGAGTATTACATAATCCAAATGGCGTTACTTTGAATTCATAGAGGCCGTCAGGTGTACTAAAAGCTGTCTTCTCCCTGTCAGCTTCGTCAACCTTGATTTGCCAGTAACCTGTCTGCATGTCCATAGTTGAGAAGTATGTAACTCCTTTCAAGCAGTCTAAGGTGTCGTCAATGCACGGGAATGGGTAGACATCTTTATTTGTGATTTTGTTCAGCCACTGATAGTCGACACAGAATCGCCATGTGCCATCCTTCTTCTTTACGAGGACCACCGGAGATGACCGAGGACTCTCTGAAGGTTGAATAATGTCATCTTGCAACATCTTCTCCAGTTCCTCCCGAATTATTTGTCTTTTAGCTGGCGACACTCTATACGAACGCTGGCTATTTGGTGGATGATCCCCAGTATTGATACGGTGACTTATCGTGGGCCATTTTATCTGATTTGTCTCCTGCTGGGATGTGAATACAATCAAAAATCCAGCGATCACAGGCCCTGCAGACCACGTGCTGCTTCCACAAGCTACCTCCATTCCCTCCTGTTTTGCACCCAGTTCCTCCAGGTGTCTTCAATCCCCAGGGCTGCCAGGTCCTTTTCTAGGTCGTCCATCCAGCACTGCTGTGTTCGTCTGATGGGGCGTTTGGTGTTTGGTTTGCCTTCTAGTGCCATCTTCACTTGTCTTCCTTCTGGCATAAGGGCTACATGGCCCACCCACTGTATTCTCTTGCTCTTTATCGTCTGTAAAATATTTGGCTGTCACATCAGAAAGTAGATTTCCTCATTCGTCCTCCTCCTCCATTCTCTGTTATCTAAAACTAGCTGAAAACCCGGCTTTGCCCGGGTACTTATTTATTTATTCAAGCCTTGAATTAGTACTCCTATTCCCTCTCTCTCTGTCCATCTTCTTCTTTCTAATAACTTGTTATATTTATCGCAGAATATATAAAAAATAAGGCTGTCTTGTGTAATATACAAAGTTATAAGTAGAGTATCCAAACAAAGAAAGGTAGTAATCAAAATACAAATGATATGTAATGTTCATACATTCATTTAATTCACAACTTTACTACAATCAGTATTTCTTGTTACTTGTCGAGGATCTAATATGAATAACTTTTTTGGTGAGGCCACCCCTGAGCAAGTGGCGTAAAGTTGTCCATGTGAGGAACGCCCAAATCCAACCGCAGTATTGAATAGATTGACCTGTGGTTTATTAATCGTAATAGAGAATGCAAGTCCCATTGCAAAACTGCATTATCTTGAAGTTAAAAGCCAGATCTGTCGTAAATAATGGGTATTCGCTGGATGTACTCGTGTCATTCTCTTTCTTTCCTTATAACTCTATAGAAGTCTTTTGCTATCGCTTGCATCCTAGTGCGCTTCAGAGCTCAAAGTTGTCAATACCACTGTTCAGAGGTGCCCCCCTCCACTTGACCAAAGACTTATCCCCCCTCCCCCAACACCCAAGATATTAGGTCCTGTTTTGCAATTTAATATTGAAATTAAATATCTTTTATTTCAGGCTTTGTAAATTCTTTTAGAAAGCCTCCTCCCAGGATGGCAAAAAAGTACTAATTTTTTAACTCCCCCCCCCCCAACCCCACAGAAATTGCAATGACATTTTGTGTCCTGAAGCCCCCCCCCCCCCCCTCCCATGGGCACCCGTGCTACTGTTAGCTTTCCAGGAATTTAACTGAAACTGACTGGAATACGTGTTGCTTGATGTGACAGCATATACGCCGTGCGGGAGTAGCCGAGGGGAGCGCCACATTGCGGGTTGCATGGCATCTCACTTCGGAGGTTCAAATCCTCCCTCGGACATGGATGTTTGTATTCTCGTTAGTATAAGAAAGTTCATAAGTATTTTGTAAGTTCAGAAACTGATGACCTCGCAGTTAAGTCCCATAAGCAAAAAATATTTGAACATTTGAGCAGTATATACGATCTCATATGTATTGATTTATATGTTGTACAACAATTTTGCAGTTATATATTCATTTGTATAAGTGCTGTATGTCGGTAAAATCCGTTGCGAACAGAGTTCATTGTAAAGACATAATAGGTTAAAATCTTGTTCCATGATGGGGCAGTTTACCATGAACGTTACTGTTTATGTGATCATATCTCATGAACTACGTGTCGTAATGTGATACAATTTCGAAGGTACATCCAACTATATGTGTTTATAGTGTCTGTAAAATTTCCTGGGGCTACAATTTGTAGTGCAGAAATTATAAATTGCAACGTCAAACGAAATGCCGTAGTTTTGTTCCATGAACAGCGGAAAGGTAGTAAGCGAGAAACTTTTTTACTTTCATTATTTTGATGTGGCTGTCAGTGAGAAAAAGGTTAATAAAGGTTTGAAATTATGTTTAAAGTTGGTTGCAAGTCACTAAGTACTGTCATTCTCATATAGTGTATTTATAAAATCTCGTCACAGTATACGGCAGTTTCTTGGAACTATATTGTTTATGACGTTATACCTTCCGAACTATGTGTCATATGTGGTTCTTACTACTACAGCAATTGTCATCTCACGTAGGGAAGATGTGTAGCAAATTTGGTTGAAATCGGTCAAGTGGTTAATGAGCAGCATTGTCGCTGAATGCAGCAGTGTTCCGCGCATCTCATTGTTTATGACGTCATATCTCGTGAACTATATATCGTATGTGATTGTTACACTTACGGTGACCGTCCTCATAGATTGAAGCTTATGTGTACAAAATTTCACAAACATTGGAACAAAACTGTAGATTTGTATGCAACATGTACAAACATATGGACACTTTGCTTTATATACTAGATTGGTCCCCATATCTTCCTCATTACTTTTCTTTCAAATATTAATAGTTTCTTCTAGTCCCGTTTAGTCATGCTGCATGTTTATGAACCGTATATTACCGCTGGGCAAATCACTGTGTTATAGATTTTTATCTTAGTGTTCACAGGCACTGATTTGAAGCCAAGTGTGCCTTTCAGGGAATGGATGCTTTTCATTCCCACCGCTATTCTTTCCTTGATGACCATTTCTATTTTGTTGTCTGTGGTAAACCAATATCCCAAGTATTTGAATTGGCGTACTCTCTTGAATCTCATGCCATTTGTCTCCAAAAATTCTTCTTTCTCTTGTCTTCTTCCTAATTGCATGAACTCTGTTTTATCTTGGTTTACTTTAAGCCCAACCTTCTGTGCACAGCTGTCCATTTGTTGGTACATTCCTTTCAACTCGTGCTTAGATTCACTTAGCAGGACTATGTCATCTGCATATGTGAGACAGTTGAAGCTGCCATCCATCTGTATTCCAGCCCACTCCTGTTGCCTACACTCTCTTATTACTTTCTCTAAGGTGACATTGAACAAAACACATTAGAGCGCATCCCCTTGTCTGAGACCTGTTTCTATCTCAAATGTTTCTGATGTAACTCCTTGGAAACGTACTGCTGCCTTTGACCCTTCCATACAGGTTTGCACCATTCTCACTAGCTTTTCAGGTATTCTGAGGTCACACATTGCATTGTACAGGCTATTACTGTGGATGCTGTCATATGCCCATTGAAAATCAGATTGTATTTATGTTTGTCATATTCCCAGTGTTTTTCAAACAGTTGTCTTAGAGTGAAAATGTGGTCTATTGTTGATCAGTTTGGTCGAAAACTAGCTTGGTATTTCTGTATGTTGTTCTCTATGAATGGATGCAATTTTCTGAGTATGATGTTAGACATTACCTTATGTGTTACATTCAACAAGCCACATTCCAATTTGCTTCCTTTCTAGTATATTGGGCATAGTATAGACAATTTCCATTCTTCTGGCAGTGTCTCCTTCTCCCTTATCAACTGGATCAGTTTATATATCTGTAAATGCAAGCTCTCACCTCCCTCCTTGATTAGTTCTGATGTTATTCTGTCCTTCCCTGGGGCTTTGTTGTTTCTGAAACCTCTGATTGCAATCTTCACATCTTCTTTACTCATTACCCATTCTTTGTCTTCTTTTCTTTCCTCCGTAGTGTCTCCAGGCAACCACTCATCAGGGTCTGGGCGATTCAGCATGTCTGAAAAGTATTCTTTCCATCTTCCTACGATTCTTTCCTTGTCATTTATCAAATTGCCATTCTTTTCTTTAATGAATGCATCCAAAAATTTGCGCAGTATAGCTAACACTTGCTGGTATTGTTTCTTGGTCAGTCCGGGTCCTATTGGCAGTTCCATGGTTGTTTCCTCCAGCGTGTTATCTGTATTAACAGCAGAGCATGGGTCTTCGTTGATGATGTAGAGCTCACCGTCCTGAATTTGTTCAGCTGTCCCGATACATATTCCTTTGGGGATAAGTTGTGACTGCTCGTGGCAGTAAGTTATCCAAATCTCTCCTTGACAACCGGTAATGATTATGATAGTCACTGGTATGTAAATTTCTTTTGTGAGCTTAATAAACTTATGGATATTGACAAGCACTTCACAATTTAACCAGTCATCTGTGTTTGTGGATGGACCTCTTCTCATTGTCAACAGCGGGATCATCACATTGTCAACGGCAAATAACTTCCTGGAAAATTCTGTATTACGTGTACCCATCAGAACAACTTCCTCAATTTGCACCTCAGATCTTCCACAGTCAATGATAGCTTTGGATGCCTGAACGAAGTCCCATCTGAGGATGACATTATGACTACATCCTGTTAAAATGACAAATTCAAACGGCTGGGTCCTGTTGTTGATGGTTATTCTTGCAACACAAGTTCCTGCTGGCTGGACATACTTTCCATTTGTGACCTTCAGCACATTTGCCCCCCATATCACAGAACATTGTCTTCTTTAGTGTACTATGGTAATTATCTGACAATACAGAGAAAGAAGCTCCTGCATCAACCAGTGCCCAGACAGGTTGGCTGTCAATTATGACGTTGATGACATTTCCTGACAACTTAGTGACTGTTGTCCATGGAGGATTTTCATCTGCGACACCTCTGTAGATGGTTGCCTCGCTTAGTTTTCCTAGGCGCAGTGGCTAGGGGAGTTCTTCCGTCGAGCGGATTTGTCGCTGGCGGTCTCCAAACATCTTCTTAACCTCTTCAGTCCCAGTGCCAAGGTTAATTTAAAATTTTGAAAATGTCAATATTTTTTTGTTCATTATGTTGCTTAGGCACCATATTTCTCTCTTTTGCAATTTGGAAAATTTTCACTTTTCTCACACACACTGAACGTGAATGGTACACAATTGTGTACCTTGGGTCTTAATCGTAAACAAATTTCTTAAATTTTTCTAAGGGAACATACTGTATTTAAGGGTAAAATTAATTACAGTATGTTGTATTTGTACAACCTACATGTTTTATTTACAATAAGAAATTTTACAACACATATTTACAAGTATTTGTTACTGCCAGATGGTTTTGTATGAGTCACCATGACAACTTTATCCCCAACATGATGCAAAATTTCTGATGCGGTTGGTTTGAAACTAAGTGAACTAGTCTGAACAGATTTGAGGTTTGTCTAATATGTCACCACCTCTCGAAATTCAACTGGAAAGAATTCAGTGAAAGATTCCAAGTCTCCTTTGGGTCCATTGAGATAAGTCTTGAATCCCATTTGTATTTTGAGAACAACCCACATAGCAAATGAGCAGCACTTTCAGTGTCTGTTGCCTCCTTCTCAGGGTGTTGCTTTGTGGGTGGTGTGCTATTGTACAATTGCTATTGATTCTGCAAAGGTTACAGAGGCTGCTGAAAAGGGATGAATAAAGCTGGTGCCCCATCCCACAGTGGGGATCCATGTGGAAATGAACACAGATACCATCAACCCTACCATGATATCCATCATTGGTGCTGTCCATATCGTCTTAGTTACACTGAAGTAATCAAAACAAGTATTTATATCCCTCAGATTCTGTATAGGTCTGACCACATCCAGATATATGCAGCAGAATTGATCTTTTAGAACAGCTAGGGTGCCTAAACCTGTTCAAGCATGGTGTCCCAATTTATTATGTATGCCATGTCTGCACCCAATAATGGCAATCTGATTTGATCCTGGTCCAAAAAAGCATCTGGTGACCATGTGTACTGTTGTTCATACTCTTGAATGACCTGATACATGCATGCCATTCAAAGTAGAATGGTGCACTGATGTCAGAATTATTAGTTCAACTGTTGGAAGATGTTGGAGAGTATGTTGGCATCAAATTCTAGCATTTTCCAATATACAATATTGAGGCTAGAACCTTGGCTATTACATAGTACCAACACTGTTGGGTCTCATGACTAATATTCCACCAGTTCATCATAGCTGAGTTGAAGTGACATGGCACTGACCTGCAAGAGGTAATCAGTGATAATGTTCTCACCACCTCTGAGGTAACAGATGTCGGTATTGTAATGTGAGATCAGATTTAGTTAATGAGATTGCCTGTGTGTAACAGTTGGTGGGTGGTAGACAGTACCCATCAAAGGCTTATTCACCTGCAGTTCCTTTACATCATACCCAAAATAGCCTTATACTTTGTAGACCACAAGTAGTTTGGAGGCGAATGCAGACTATTTTGCCTTTGATCCCATTAACTTCCTTGACAAGAACCAAAGTGGTTGTATCATGCCCATGCCAACTTTCTGGAGAAATGCCCTTATAGCTGTGTCACTTGCATCAGTAGTGATTTTCAGCAGTACATCTAGGAGCAGGTATGCTCACTGGACAGCAGTTGCAAGGCTTTACTTCACACATTTGCATGCTGTACACATGTCTGCAGTCCACGTAAGCTTCCATTCCCCATGCTTGTTTACTCCTGCATCTTGTAGCACGGTAATAATTTATTTGAGGTGGTTTTCGTGCCTGTGGAAATCAGGAGAGAAAATCAACATAACATCTGAGTATGCACTGCAGTAGTCCAATTTGAACAGTACATTATCAACTAACCTTTTCCATCTTTGTGACGTGTTTTTGAGTCTGTACGGCATGACCAAGAATTTGAATAAGCCAAATTGGATGGTGATAGCTGTTTTTTGTATATCTCCAGAGTACCAGAGTGTACAAGAATCTGATGTACATTTTGTGCCAGTTTATCACATAGAAGACTTTTGTTTCTGGTAGCAGATGTGTAAAATCCTGAATACTTAGCAAAAGATGGCTGCAGAGGCAGACAGATCCATCTTGCTTTGGAACTAGATTGATTTGTGTATCCCAAGCACTGTCTGAAGATAGTAGAATTCCTACCTGTTACATTGGTTCTGTGGCTTCATTTGCTGGCAGTGGAAGGTTGTGCAACACCACAGTGGATGTGGTTGCCTCATATGGAGTAGGTATAATCTGTGACAGCTGCCTAAGTTGCTCACATGACTGCACAAATGTGGTGGATATGCTGGTGATTCTCATTGTCAAGTTAGAGTGTTTGCACCTCACTTCATGTCTGAATAAGCAGACCGTGTGCATTTAGAGGCAGTTCCAAGGTATCTTTGCACTGTGTTACTTTGGCAGTGTTCCAGAGTGACCAGGGACCTTGAATTATTGTTCATACTGTATCATTTGCATGTGGCACAATGAAGGTGAAGCAATCTGGCATCCACTGCTGTGTTGCATGATTGCTTTAGCAGCCCAGGTGAAAGTGCTGCAGGAAATGGACACCTAAACTAGTGATGGAATGTCTGCTATATAGCATATCCATGGACATCTGACACCATATATGATACAAGTACTTCACTGCATCATTTATGGGTGGATTTGTGTCACTGGCTGCACGTAATCAGTGTGGTGCAGGGTTTAGGGAGGCATGGTGCATACAACTGTGTGAGTGTCATTCAGAAAATAAGTGTTAGTATATTGATTGTATACTTGATGTCTGTTGTCAGAAGGCATTCTGAATGTGTCTGATGAGCAATTTGCTTTTGTGGTGTGGGCCATGACACCTGTTGTGGCATGAGGTCAGAGTTTGCGGGGGCAACTAACATTTGTGAGCAACAGTACCAAATCATCTGTTGCACAAAGAGTGTTGAAAGCTCTTAGTCATTACCACTTTGTCTGTGCGTAGTGATGGTGTTGTGCCTTGGACAACACTCATCTCAACTCCTCGCTAAACATTTCTGACATTAGCATTAGTTGGTGCTACCTGACATTGGGGGTACTTTGGTGAATGTGACTGGTGGAAGATTGATGACTGTGGGAGCTGTATGAGTGTTGACCTGTAGGGTAGCCTGTTGGTGTTGAACGATGGCATACAGTCTCGCAGGCAATAACACAGTGACAATGTTTTGTCAAATGGTTCCATTTCATGGGTAGTGATTATGAGCTGCAGGTCAACAGGTACTTTTCATCTGTTCATGGTCTCCACGGGGCTAAATCAAGAATCAGTGACATTTGAAAATACTTCCTAGCTGCACACAAACACTACAAGTCTACATACAACACACTGTTGCACATGCACGATTCAAAGTGCCATGGCACACAGAGATGCCCAGACGTCTCTCACACAGAGAGCAATCCAGACTGGCCCTGAAAGCTACAATACCAAGAATCTCTTCTTGGCTTTTGGGAAGAACAATGTGTGTTTTTTTATTTATCAAGATCACACTTTATGATAATACAATATACAATCTCCATTAAAGTTAAAATTCTCACAAACAGGACCTTTAGCCCTAATATATACTCTGTCACGTTCATCTACCTTATGCCTACTACAAGTCCTTACAATAAAAGATATATTACAATAATAATAATAATGTGACTTTCCAATATCTATATCATAAACTTCACCAAAATTAAATGTTCTATATGTAATAATATCATGACCATTGAAACTTTCAAGACCACCATTTCCAAAGTACCAACACAAATGATTGCTACAGTCAGCTATAAGCTATTCTTCAATACACTAAAATTTAAAGTAATGCCAACAAAAACAGAAGGAACATCAAGAATAAATCTCATCTTTATTATCAGCATAACTCATGAAAGAAATGAACTGCATCTGCTCTGAATTATCCTAGATTATTACCTAGTCAGCTGGTCTGTGATTTATGTCAGAATATATGCTTGCAGGTGACATCAAATCTTCATGAATATAATCTCATATACAGTTATTGTGATCTTCAGTTGAAATACTGGTTTCTTGCAGCTTTGCCACCCCCCCATTTCCTGTCCACAAAAGTTGTGCCACTAATTTCATAGTCTAACTTTTGCAGGAGACATGTGGGTAGTGATTATACGAGTATAATTAACTTTAACTTATCTTTTGATTAGGCCAATCCATGTCATCTTCACTGCATTGTCCCAGGTTCTCATCACTTTGTGGAATATGTTTCTGCTAAACAATATTTTAGGAGTAGGAGAATTCTCAACTACAATTATGAAGTTGCCGCACTGAACTTTTTTCCTTTCTTAATACAATTTATACTTCATCATTTGATCCAAATTCTGAAGTAAATATATTTTAAAACAGCAGCTCCATACACAAAGATAGCAGCATACAGAGTTCTGTACACAAAGACAGCATAATACACAGTGAGAAAAGGTGGCTACTTGTTAAACATTTGAGGAAAGACTGTGTGTATATGTTAATATCAAAATTATGCAAGCGTTGGGGCAAAAGTCTTGGAAACTTTTTTCAGATACAAGTTCGGATGGAAAATGTGACATATACAGATGAAAGGAAAAGGTGTTAACTACATGAGTGGGCAATGGATATCACTGAAATATCATAACACTCTAATTTATTATGGTAATATACAGGCCAATATGGCCTTCATGGTGCAAACGAATGACAACACAGTACACTTACAGTTGACATTGTAAGTTAGCAGATAGGGCTTGTGATCATAGTATTACCATAGTTTTGCTACTTTTGTGAATGTTCGTAATTGAAAAAGGGGCTCATTAAAAGACATCAGGCTAAAGTAGTTTTCAAATCAATTGCATTTTTTCAAATATGTGAATGAAAAATCGGAATATTTTCAAATTTTGTACGGTACTTAGATCAAGGAAGGGGACATCCGGGGTTTTGACTTTATGCATAAAATAGTTCCTACCTATTTAACATCATTTTTTTATATTGAAAATAGTAGAAAATAAGTCAAATATCAATTTAAATTAGCTTAAGAAAAATGTATCAAATTAGTCTAAGTAAATTATAAAGTATGAGTTATTTTGATGTTATGTAAAAGTGCTGTACGCAAACCAGTGGGAAAGGCCGGCGTAAGGATACAAGTGAAGGAACAGTAAGCTACGAAGCGAGGCGGGAGGACGGAACGGTCTTGAGAAATGCGTTAGAGAGGCTAGAAAAGAACCTTGTGTAATTATTGATTATAGCTAAATAGACACTTAAGAAAGTATTAAACATAACTGAAACCAAAAGTCCAAGTGTTATTTATTATTGTGGTAGTAAGCCTGTTGATTACAGTGTTCCCGGTTACCGTGTGTTTCCGGAAAAGTGAGACCGAGAACGAGAAGATAATAGAGGTAAGAACCTGCTTAGTTACAACATGATAACTCTGGGCCTACAGTTACTGTCACCCTCGCTACCAACAATGTGGGAGGTGCTGAATACCATCTGCCTCAGCATTTGCTGCACCATGTCTGAATCAGGTCACCTGTTCATACACAGCATTAGTTTTTGTCCTCTTGTGTTGCAAACTGCCTACCACATAGTGGTTCCTTAGTCTTTGGAGTGAGATCAAAGTCACAGGGCAATATGTTGGGAGAGTATGGTTGGATCTCCAATTCTTCCCATCCCCAAAATTGCAGTAGCTGCCCTACACACTCTGCTTTATGTGTTCTTGCATTGTTGTGAAGGATTATTGCACTGTTCACAGGATACGGATGTTTCTCCCCAATGTCACATAGTACCTGTTGCACCAGGATGTCCCTAGTACTGTGTCGTCACTGTTCTGCCATGTGGATCAAAGTGGCAAACAGTGACATTCCTGACATAATATATGACAATTGCCATCAATTTGACAGGGGGAAGGATTCCGTCGGAACTTCTGGCTCCTTGATGATCCAGCATGTTGCCACTCTGCGGACTGACATTTCAGTTCTGGTTCATATGCCCTGGCCCAAAATTCGTTGATGGTGATTATTCATGACAAAAATTGATCATCATCCTGTGGCCAGCAAGCAAGATGGTTGGAGCATATTGCATAGTGCACCCAGCCTTGAACTTCCATCAGTGTATGTGGTAGCAACTGTGTTGCAATTTTGCGGAGTAGCAGCTCATTACGCAATATCCTGTGGATGGTGTGTTTATCAATGCCACTTACCCTCTCTAACTCCATTAGCGTCCATCATCTGTCTTCATCCAGGAGCTGCTCAATGACAGCACATGTCACGTCAGTCTGCACAGTGACAGGTCATCCCAAACGGTGCTCATTACTGGTTGACACACATCCTTGCTGAAACATTTGTATCCACCATGCTACAGTAGGGTATGGTAGAGCATTATTCTCAAGGGCTTCCACTAATATACTGAGACATTCCATCATATTTCTCCCTTAGAAAATGGCCATATTGATGTCTGCTGCTCAACATGAGTTACTTCCATCTTGCATGACACTCACCAATTGCCTGATTTCACAGCCCTCGCTGCCCTACTACCAGCTATCACAGAGCCATCTGTTGTTCTGCATACACACTATGCTTGCAGACCTTCCACACAACACATATACATTTGTGATTCATAGACATATTTATGAGAAGGAAGGTGGTTGCTATACTTTTGCCTCATCCTCATATAAGTGTGATAATTATGACTGAAATAGGTCACAATATTTAGAATAAAACTTGGGTCGTGTATACTAGATCTGAAGTTAAATGGGTACACATAATTAGTATAATTGGATTTAACATGATATGCAAACAGTAAGTGTTATTTTGACTTTATATATTTACATATTGAAACTACTCAACAGAATGTACAAAATGTATGATTTTAGGTGCGTAAAAATGCAGGGATTGATCATATTATTTAGGAGTACTGTTATTTAGGCTTATAATTTTAGTGTGCTTTAATTTGTGGTTTGAAATTTATTAAGTACAATTATGATTAGGGTCATATTGTTTTTGTTCATTTATGCAAAAAAAAATTGTTTATATCAGTCAGATACATGAAATGAGTGGCATAAACATGATCTATATGAAATTTAGAATCTAGTGATATATGAAACATCATCTGCCCTAATTTATTTGAAAACAAGGTATCTATGTAATAATGTTTGATCATGTTATGCCATCATTATAGTTTGTACTCTATATCTAAATCTACATCTACATGGGATTCTCTGCAAATCAAATTTAAGTGCCTGGCAGAGGGTTCATCGAGCCACCTATATACTATTTATCTCCTATTCCGTTCTCGAATAGTGCGCGGGAAGATAGAACACCTGAATCTCTCCGTTCGAGCTCTGATTTCTTGTATTTTATGCTGATGATCTTTTCTACCTATTTAAGTGGGAGTCAACAATATACTTTAACATTCAGAGGAGAATGTTCGTGATTGGAGTTTCATGAGTAGCCCATGGCAGCGATAAGTGCCGTTGTTGTAATGATACCCATCCCACATCCTGTGTCATTTCCATAACACTGTCTCCCCTGTATTGTGACAATACAAAATGAGCTGCCCTTCTTTGAACTCTTTTGATGTCCTCCATCAAACCCCCATGATAAGGATCCCAAACTGGGCAGCAATACTCCAAAAAAGGACGGACAAGTGTAGTGTATGCAGTCTCTTTACTAGTTCTGTTACATCTTTTAAGGGTTCTGCCAATAAAACGCAGTCTCTGATTCGCCTTCCCCAAGACATTATCTATGTGTTCTTTCCAGCTTAAGTCTAAAGTAATAGTAATTCCTAGATATTTTGTACCTTTTACGGTCTTCACGTTTGATTTATCTTGTACACAAAGTTTAACGGATTTCTTTTTGTACTCATGTGGATGACTTCACACTTCGGATTATTTAGAGTCAATTGCCAATTTTTACACCTTAGTGATATCTTATTTAGATTGTTCTGTGGTTGGTTTTGATCTTCAGATGATTTTACTAGGCGGTAAATGATGGCGTCATCTGCAAACAACCTAAGAGAGGTACTTAAAATTTTTCCCAAATCATTTATATAAATAAGGAACAGCAGAGGACCAATGACACTACCCTGTGGAACACCCAATATGACCTCTGTTTTAGTCCATGCTGTACCATCAATTACTAGGAACTGTGTCCTCTCTGACAGGAAATCCCCTATCCAGTTGCAAATTTGGAACGACATACCACAACCACGCAATTTGATTAAAAGCCGTTTGTGAGGTACGGTGTCAAAAGCCTTCTGGAAATCAAGAAATTCGGAATCAATTTGAGAACCCTTGTCAATAGCACTTATCACTTCGTGTGAGTAAAGAGCTAGTTGTGTTTCGCAAAAACGATATTTTCTAGATCCGTGTTGACCTTTGGTCAATAGATCATTCTGTTCGAGATCATTCATAATATTTTAATACAGGATATGTTTCAAAATCCTGCTGCAAATTGATGTCAATGAAATATGACTGTAGTTTAGTGGGTTACTCCTACTGCCTTTCTTGAATATAGGTGTGACCTGTGCAACTTTCCAATCTTTTGATACAGATCCTTCTTTAAGAGAGCGGTTGTATATGGCTTTTAAGTAATGAGCTCTCTCTTCAGCATAATCAGATAGAAATCTAATGGGTATACAGTCTGGACCAGAAGACTTGTTCTTGTTAAGTGATTTAAGTTGCTTCACTACTCCGAGGATATCTACTTCAACATTACTCATTCTGGAATATTGGTTTCGTCTTCTTTGGTGAATGAGTTTCTAAAAGCTATGTTTAGTAAGTCTGCTTTTGCAGTGCTATCATCGACAGGATCACCATTACTATCATGTGGTGAGGGGATTGTTTGTGTTTTGCCCCTAGTATATTTAACATATGACCAAAATCTCTTAGGGTTTTCAGTCAAATTTCAAGAAAGAGTTTCGTTGTGAAAAGTATTGTAGGCATTTTGCATTGAAATCCTTGCTAAATTTCAAGCTTCTGTGTAGGACCACCAATCCTGCAGATTTTGTGTTCGTTTAAATTTAGCATGCCTTTTCCGTTGCTTTTGCAACAGTGTCCTGACCTGTTTTGTGTACCATGGAGGATCACCTCCTTCTTTTATTAATTTGTTTGGTATAAAACTTTCAATTGCTGTCGATACCACTTCTTTGAATTTGAGCCACATCTGGTCTACACTTACGTTTAGTGTTAGGAACAAGTGGATACTGTCTTTCAAGAAGCAATGTATTGCATTTCTATCTGCTTTCCTGAACAAATATACTTTTCGTATATTTTTGGTAATTTTGGGACTTTCGATATTCAATCTCGCTACGACAGCTCTGTATTTGCTAATACCTGCATCCTTTTTGATGCTCATTATGAGCTCAGGATTATTTCTTTCTAAGAGATCAAGTATGTTTTGACATCCATTTACAATTCTAGTTCGCTCATGAACTAATTGTTCGAAGTAATTATCAGAGAATGCGTTAAGTACAATTTTGCATGATGTTTTATGTGTACCTCCTGATTTGAAAATATAATTTCGCCAACAGATTGAGGGTAAATTAAAATCACTGCCTACCATTATTGTGTGAGTTGGATATGTGTTTGCAATTAGACACAGGTTTTCTTTGAACCTTCCTGCTACTGTATCGTCAGAGTCGGGAGGCCAGTAAAAGGAACCAATTATTAACTTCTTATTGTTTTTCAGGTACAACTTCTACCCATAATAGCTCACAGAAACTATCAACTTCAACTTTGCTACATGAAAGACTAGTTTTGACGACTACAAACATGCCTCTACCTATTTTGTTTAATCTATCCTTTCTGAACACAGTTAGATCTTTTGCGAATAATTCTGCTGAACTTATTTCTGGCTTAAGCCAATTTTTGCTACCTATAATGATATGTGTTTCGGTGCTTTCTATTAACGCTTGGAGTTCTGGTACTCTCCCGAAGCAGGTACGACAATTCACAACTGTAATACCTATAGTTTATACTTCTATATTTCTCCTGTGATCGACCTACACCCTTTGAGAAAGCCCATTTACTGTTTCCGCAGAGCCCTCTAACATAAAAAACCAGTCAGTGCACACCACACAGCCCCCGCTACACGTGTAGCTGATTCCTGCGTGTAATGGGCTCCTGACCTACTCAGTGGACCTCGGAACCCCACCACCTGATGGTGCAAGTCAAAGAATCTGCAGCCTACATGGTCACAGAACCATCTGAGCTTCTGATTCAGACCCTCCACTTGGCTCTGTACCAGAGGTCCACAGTCACTCCTGTCTACTATGCTGCAGATGGTGAGCTCTGCTTTCACATTGCTAGCAAGCCTGGCAGTCGTTACCACTTCAGATAGCTGCTCAAATCCTGAGAGAATCTCTACAGATCCGAAGTGACACACATCATTGGTACCGATGTGAGCCACTACCTGCAGTTGGTTGCACCCCTTACCCTTCATGGCACCTGGAAGGACCCGTTCCATATCTGAAATGACCCCACCCGGTATGCACAATGAGTGCACGTTTGGCTGCAGTGGAGTAGCCGAGTGGTCTAAGGTGCCTCGCTGCGGAGCACATGGTTGCTCACCGTTGGAGGTTCGAGTCCTCCCTGGGGCGTGTGTGTGTGTGTGTGTGTGTGTGTGTGTTGTCCTTAGGTTAGTTTACCTTAGTTTAAGTAGTTTGTAAGCTACGGACTGATGACCATGCAGTTTGGTCCGATATATTTACAAACATTTGAACATTTAGTGCACGTTGGGCTTCTTCCCCTCCTTGGCAGCCATCTCTCTAAGGGGCTCCATCACCCGCCTAACATTGGAGCTTCCAACGACATGCAAACCCACCCTCTGTGATAGCCCAGATCTTGCAGGTTGATTGGTGATCTCAGGGTGAGCGACACCATTTGGCTCAGGAACATTTTCCTGAACATATAGCACCTCAAACCTGTTGCAAGATGAACCGGGGAGGCCTCACGATTGGTCCCCTGGAATGTCTTGCGCCGCCTGCCATGCACTGGAGTGACTTCCCACGCAACTACAGGTGGGGTGTCCACCTCATTGCTGGCAGTATCAGGGCATGTTGCTGCCGCAGGCCGATCAGTGCAGATGATGGGAGTCCGTTCGGTCCTCAAACCGGCCAACAGCGACGCCCCTCGATCGCAGCCTCCAGCTGTGCAACAGAGGTTAATACAGCCCAAAGCTGGAAGCGAAGTCTCACCAGCTCAGACTGCCTCCGCACACAGCAGTCACAGCCCCTATTCATGATTACAGTGCCGAGAAAACAAAAACTACTGTCACGGTGCACTCAAAGGAAGACTACACTCTTTATTGAAATACGAATTTGAATCTAATATGCACAAGAGCACAGTATAAATTTACAAACTGAAATGAAAACGCACAGACAAAAATCAAAATACTATATGTCGCTTCTAATCAGAAGCCAGTTTCACTTACAGAAGGCTGCGTATCAGCCGATGGTTAAACAGACACACAAAACAAAGGTGAATGTCATGACGTGATTCACAACAACAGATATTACACGCGAATATCAATCAAATAAAAATGTGAGCACACGATAAATTTAATGAACTGAAGGGAAAGCCCACACAAAAGTCAAAGCTTCTAGAGAGAAGCCGGTTACACTTACAACTGAAAATTAGCTGTCACTGGACAGGGGTGCACTGGACAACGTCCACTCAGGAAAGCAGATAGGAATGCAATACATTGCTTCTTGAAAGGCAGATTCCACTCGTTTCTAACAGAAAGACCAGATGTGGTTCAAATTCGAAGAAGTGGTATCGACAGCAGTTGACAGTTTTATACCAAATAAATTAATAAAAGAAGGAAGTGATCCCTCTTGGTACACAAAACATGTCAGGACACTGTTGCAAAAGCAATGGAAAAGGCATGCTAAGTTTAAACAAACACAAAATCTGCAGGATTGGCAATCCTACACTGAAGCTATGAATTTAGCGACGATTTCAATGCGAGATGCCTACAATACTTTTCACAACGAAACTCTTTCTCAAAATTTGACTGAAAACCCTAAGAGATTTTGGTCATATGTTAAACATACTAGGGGCAAAACACAAACAATACCTTCACCATGTGATAGTAATGGTGATCCTATCGATGATAGCACTACAAAAGCAGAGTTACTAAACATAGCTTTTAGAAACTCATTCACCAAAGAAGACGAAACCAATATTCCAGAATGAGTAATGTTGAAGTAGATATCCTCAGAGTAGTGAAGCAACTTAAATCACTTAACAAGAACAAGTCTTCTGGTCCAGACTGTATACCCATTAGATTTCTATCTGATTATGCAAATTTGCGACTGGATATTCCATATTCTGGGTCATGATGGAATCATCAGTTTAGGATTGGATGGAGGTTTATGGGGTAAAAGTCACAGAGTGAGATTGAGAAATGAATACAATAAGCATATTCAAATGGATGGGTTATGAGGAGATGAAGAGGCTTGCACAATATAGAGTATGGTGGACTGCTGCAAACAAACCAGTCTGTGGACTGAAAATCAGAACAACTACTTTCACACTAACTAACACATTTTACATTAACAAATTTCTCTTCTTCAGAAATACATTTCTTGCCATTGAAATTCTTACATTTTATACACTCTCTGCTTCAGTCATCAGTAATTTTCATCTACTATTGTAAGTAGTAATTCAGTGCGAGAAGCTTATAATAGTTTCCACAACAAAACTCTCTCACAATTTAGTAGAAAATCCAAGAAATTCTGGTTATTTGTAAAGTACAATAGCAGCAAAACACAATCAATACCTTCACAATTGGTACACAATATTAATGCTAATACAACTACTACAGCAGAATTACAAAACACAGCTTTCTGAAATTCCTTCACCAAAGAAGATGGAATAAATACTCCAGAATTTGAACCAAAAAGAGCTGCCATCATGTGTAATTTAGCAGTAGATATCATTGGGGTATTAAATCAACTACAATCACTCAACAAAAGCAAGTCTTCCAGTTCAAATTGTACACCAGTTAGGTTTCTTTTTGACAATTCTGATTCAATAAGGCCTATGGGATTTCTTGTAGTGTCATAGTCACAGAAAACACGCATATACATTGAAACTCACATTTATTACCGCACAGTTGAGAGAACAGAGACAAAAGACACAAAGTACATGAATCCATGGCGGTTGGTGAGCAGCCGCGCCAAAGAAACTATCTTAAAGATAGTTCATTTTTGGTTCATATCAATGGTGTCAATCTATCGACGCCACATGCCCCCCCTCCCCGCAGTATGATGTACTCAGAGTGAGTCGCCGGGGGGGGGGGGGGGGGGGTTGGCAACCAGTGAGGGGACTGACACCACGGATAGCTCGACGGCATCAGCAGGCAGGACCGGTGGCGGGTATAGGCGGTGTGCCACAGGGCCGTCGGGGTGGTAATCGTGCAGGCGACGTGGTTGCACAACCTGCCGGTCGAGTTGTCTGCTCGGCTGAGCATGGACAGGTGAGGGGGGGGCAATGAGCAGGACCTCGGGCGTAGGTAGAAGAAAAACGTTGTCGGTGTTCGTGTCGGCGGGAAGCTCGATAAATCTAAGAGCAGTGACTTTGGAGGCGGTTGGGCCAGGAGTGTGAAGATGGCTTGTGCCAAATATAGATACGCATCGGTCGCGAAGTATGAGTGACAGGTCTGCGACATCAGTAGAGGCAGTGTCAATTAAAAATTGGTAGACCGCTCTTGTGGGTAGAGTGGGGCGAGCGAACCCGAGGAAAGGTGAGGAGGGGGAGGGGGGTAGATTGGGGGCGGGGGAGTGGGCGAGGACGATGCCGTAGTCGGAGAGGATGGCGGGAGAGCAGGGGGAGAGGCGGCCGGAGGTGAGGCGGGAGAGGGAGCGGGAGATGGGGGGGGGGAGGAGTGTCGTGCGGAATGAGAGGAGAGGGAGGGGCGGATTGCAAATCAGCCAAAGGAAGAGAGGGCTTGATGTGAGACGGTTTCAGCTGGTTGACTGAAACCTTGACCGTTCTGGGGCCGACCCGGATAGTGAAAGTGCTTTCCAAGCGGAGAAGCACTTCGTGCGGACCCGTGTATGGAGGTGCAAGGGGGGATGTCGCACAGTGTTGTCACGCAAGAATACAAATTTGCAGTCCGTGAGTTCGCGTGGCATGTGGACAACAGGAGGGGGGTGGCTGGAGGGAGGTGTTGCCCGCAAACAAATTCTGCTATGGTGCCACCAAGATCCTCTTTGTATGTGGCATGAAGGTGAGGAGGACGAAGGGTAGTGATCCTAGTCAAAGAGAATCATGACACCATAGAACTGCTGAGGGTTCGGTGCCATCGCACTACCAAACCATTGCTCTGCGGATGGTAGGCAGACATGTGAATACGTATGATTCCACACATGACACAGATCTCATTGAAGAGTGAGCTCTCGAATTGGCTGCCCTGGTCCGTAGTGATAACAAGGGGACAACCAAACCGAGAAACCCACAACGAGACGAAAGCTCTCGCCACAGTTTCGGCCGTGATATTGAAGACGGGGGTGGCTTCCACCCAGCAGGTGGTGCGGTCAATGCAGCAGAGGATGTAGCAATAGCCGTCGAAGGGTGGCAGTGGCCCGACGAGGTCGATATGGATGTGCATGAATCTGCCTGCAGGAGCGGGAAAGGAACTAAGGGGTGTGGAAGTGTGTGTGGTCACTTTGCAGCGCTGGCAGGTGAGATAGGCGTGGGTCCAAACCTGGCAGTCCCGCATCATGTCTCGCCAGACAAACCGCTCGGTGACAGGCGGGTGGAGGCACAGATACCAGAGTGGGAAAGCTCATGTAAGTTTTTGAATATTACACGGCGAAGGGAGTGAGGGATGAGGGGGCGGAGCTTCCCCGTGGAGTCATCGCACCAGAAAGGGCCGGTGACTTCCGAGAAGGAGGTTCGGATGCAGTGGAGGGAGAAGGACTGGTCGGAGATGTGTGTTAGGGTGTCGGGGTCATCGTCCTGCAGGGCGGAGAGGTTGGCCAGGTCAATGACCATTGACACGCATCGATACGGGGAAGGAAGTCTGCCAAACCATTGTCCGCGCCTTTAATGTGGCAGCTGTTGGTGGTGAACTGGGATATAAAGTCAAGGTAACGGAAGTGACTGGGCAGGGGATCGGCAGGAGGGTTCTGTATCACCGCCACAAGAGGCTTGTGGTCGGTGAACACATGGAATGCTCGACCTTCAAGATTGGTGGGGAAATGTTTGATAGCTTGATAGATTGCGAGCAGTTCGCAGTCGAACGCTGAATATTTTTGCTGCGAGTTGCTTAGCTTTTTTGAATAAAATTGGAGAGGCGAGACTACGCCGTCGACAGACTAGCTAAGGACCACGCCTACCGCATTGTCGCTTGCGTCGGCTGTGAGGAAAATCTCCACAATGAGATGTGGTGTGAGATTTGTAATGGCTCGCCTGAGCAATGAAAGCATTGTCCATATTCAGTGTCCACAGAACAGGACGTGAGCCTGAGGTTTGTTTTCCGGCAAGCGCGTCAGTGAGGGGGGCTTATACTTTGGCCGCATTCAGTAGGTGCCTAAGATGAAAGTTAATCATGCCCAGGAAACGTTGCAATTCTCTGAATGTGGTGGGCCGTGGCAGGTCTCTGATTGAGTCGATCTTGTCTGTGGGGGGGGTGAGACCCCGTCCGCAGAAACAGTGTATCCTAAGAAGAGGACGGAGGGCAAGTGTAATTGTTGTTTTTCGCTATTAACTTCAATACCCGCGTCTGTGAAGGTGCGTAATAGTATATTGAGATTAGATTTGCTTTCCTCGACAGAGGAGCTGAATATGAGAATATCATCAAGATAGGTGAAGGAGAAAGGAAGCTGGTGAAGCAGTTCGTTGATGAATCTTTGCCAAGTTTGTGTCACGTTTTTAAGCCCGAAAGACATGTACCTGGATTGAAATAAACCAATGGGTGTCGTGATCACTGTTTTTTCGATGTCTTTGAACGTCATTGGTATCTGATGGTATGCATGTGCGCAGTCCACGACCGAGAAGATAATGAAACTGCCGAGCGACTGAGAGAAATCGGTTACGTTCGGGATTGGATACCTATCGATGATTGTTTTCGCGTTGAGTTTCCTGTAATGGCTGCACATGCGCCAGGGGTTGTTGTGTTTCTTTGTGAGATGAATTGGAGAAGTCCAACAGCTAGAGGAAGGCTCGATAATGCCAGCGGCGAGGAGCTCACTAATTTGTTTTTCCACCACGGCATATTTGTCAGGGCAAAGACGACAAGTCTTTGAATGGATTGGAATGGTGTCTGTGCAGTGCCGTTTTGTATGACCGCGATGCGAGGAGAGAGGAGCGGGAGTGTCAGCCGAGGCAGGCAGTGTTGTGAAACTGGTTACAAGGCTGCAGCTGGCCGACCCTAGGTCAGCGGCCGGTGGAGTTGCGTTGCCAGCTGGTGGCGCGCTGGAGGGCAGCACTGGCGCACCGAGTGACACGGGTGGAACCGGTGATGTGGTGGTGGCCGAGCGAGGCGACGCAAGCACGCAAGATGGCTGCGGGGCTGTGGCACATGGCCAAACTTCTGCGGCTGCCTCTCGCGGAGCCGAGGGCGCTACCGGCGCGGGCAGTGGTGCTGCAGGTGGCGCCGGTGATGTGTTGGTGGCCGAGCAAGGAGACGCGGGAGTGCGAGATGGCGCCGTGACTGCGGCACCAGGCCGAGCTTCCACGGCTGCTGCTCGTGAAGGCGAAGGAGCCACCAGCGAAGGGGGCGGTGACACCGGTGTTGTGATGGTGGACCGAGTGGCAGTTACACATACAGGAGGGGTTACCTTGCCGCAAGAGTGCCGCGTGTGCGAAACTACTGTTTGTTGTGAATTTGGCCGAGAGCTCGAAATGTTTTCCCACTTGTTGTTTTTGACTGGCACTAAAGGGTGACTGACAGAAAAGTTATTCACAACACGACTGTGTTTTGCATGGTCGACAGGACCGGGTACAGTTAAAAGTTGATAGTCGTGTTGCGAGTGGCATGGTTTGAGTGCCGCGATGTTGGCAACGAGTAGTGAACTTATTTTATGGGAACACTCGAACAGAAGTTAGACAGTTTGAAAGTTTTGACACATCAGTACCACAAACATCCGTGTAGAAGGGGCGATGAGAGATAGGGGCACTCGAGGCAAGTGGAACAGCTGAGCAACATGAGGTGACACTTTGACTAACCTGAAGTCCCATCGGAGAGGCAGTGTGAGGCATGGCGATGCCCAGGCGAGCGGCAGCGAGGGCAGCTTCCGTGTCGGCAAGACGTTGCGAGATGTCTGGTTTCTCCTTGCAAAGGTGCGTGACGTCAGCTTGTATGTTGCACAGCAGGTTGCGTGAGTGGTCGAGTTTGTTGATGGCGATGATGCACTTGTGAATGGCACTTGAATGTTAACTGTTCATAGGTGGGCTCGACAAAGCACAGGGAAAGAATTTTTTGACGTATGATGATATAAAGCCCGTCAAAGTACATCAGACGAAAGTTTGTGAGAGGTTAGGAAGTCAATGCCCATGATTGGTTCAGGTACACTGGCCGCTAAAAAATTCCATTTGAAAGAACACTCAGGAGCAACCGTGATGCAGAAAGTTGTGGAGACCAGACATTTGAGGTTTGTTTGGTTGACAGCCCGAAGTAAAGTGTTGTGAGGGCGGACCTCACCGGAAACCAGAGTGGGTGGTATGAGAGAAACGTCGAAGCCAGTGTCGACGAGGACGTTTGTGCCTGATGTGGTGTCAGTTACGTAGAGGCGAGCTCCGTTGGATTGCGAGTCACAAACGGAGAGCAGCATAGGGTGGCGCTCAGTGGTGTCGGCGCAGGCGGCGGCGCCTAAGCTGGCCTGCTGGATGCATTTCATTAAGAGTCCTGAGTAATGTTCGGGATGAACATAGCACTTGGTACTAAATTGTTCAGAAAGTTCAGTGCAACACTTGGGTGCGGTGCGGGAAACAAGTGGGCGGCAGAGTGATACATAACCATTGGGGCCATTGCCGGCCGGGAAGTCAAATTATCAGAGTCACAAGTTGGAAATGTTCACTGGTAATGCCTACGGAATGGAGTGCACGATCGGGGAACTCGACAGAATGTTCGAACTCTCATATGCTCTGGGTGTAACAAAGCCTGAGTCGGCTCGGCGTGGCTCTAAGTTCATTGTCCCAGGAGACAGGAAAATGTCCCACGAAACATTGCTCCCTGCTTGAAACGGTGAAGGTTGAGGTACACTTGCACTTGAAATAGTGTTCGTTGCACTTACTGCGGCGTGTGCAAGGCCAGGAGAGCTGGGTGGCAAACTGGCTGGTGAGGACATTGTGTGTCCGACTGTAGTTACTGTAGCCGTTGCACAAAATAGAGTTCCGCAGCGAAAATTACTACGGCGGTGCACAAAAACACTATGTGCGAATGTTCAAGCGACTTCAGGGTCACCAATATGGGATTTCTGGTACTTTTGTAGTCACAGAAAACATCCATATACATTGAAACTCACATTTATTACTGCACAGTTGAGAGAACAGAGACAAAGACAATGAAGTACTAGCTTAAAGATTGATAATTTTTGGTTCATATCGATGGTGTCGATCTATCGACACCACAGGTCCATACCTAGCTATCATATACAATTGTTCACTTAATGACAGATCCATACCCAAAGACTGGAAAGTTCCACATGTCGCTCCAATATTCAAACAAAGTAATAGGAGAGATCCTCAAAATAACAGGCCCATATCATTGGTGCTAATTTGTGGCAGGATTTTGTAACTTTTTTTGAACAAGTTACAAACTGTGTATTCAGCTACATAGCCAGTCACAATGTTTATAGAAGAGAGGTCTGGACAGAAATGTTACAGAGTCGCCATATCGGGCATCAGCAAATGACTCAGGGTAATAGAGCAAGGAGAAAAAAGTCACTTTTGAAAATTATTATTTTTCTGCAGCTACTTTGCATACCATTGGGGTCAGAAATTGTGTTTTTAAGTTAAGAAATATAATTCTGATAATTCAAAAGGCTCAGTCTTACTGGGGAAGGTTGCAGAAAAAAATCTCACTGATTTGGCTTATACTGTGTGAGAAGAACTGGGTAGATAATCCTTTTAAATTCCTAAAATATTTAGCCTGAGTAGCCCAAAGGAACTAGGAAACTGTCATGAAAGATTTACTATTACAGTACTGTATAAGCACATTTGGATGACCTATCAAATAATGTCAGCATAACGCACTCGGTAACATACTATACCACACTGTCAATTTTTGACCCGGGCAATTAACTAGCCTATTACCAATTTCTTTATTTTATATTATTTTGTTATAATTATGAAATTTAAATTTGCATAAACATTTCAGTGTTCCTGAATTCCTACAACAGAGAGAATTATCTTCAAGAGAAGATACAATTAAAACACATTCTATTGTATGCTACAGCATCAATTTTTAGTGTTTGTTTTCACCACAGTGATTCAATATGTTTGCACTAAACCACTTTACAAAGAAAAATTCTTGCCCAAAAATGATTTCATAAAATGTGAATGGTGTGAACATTATGTTTCTGAACAATGATCATCCAAATTAAATGTAAAGTACCTTTCACAGATAATTATTTGAATATGTGGAAATACTTTTTTAACTGCTAACTCAATCAAATATTGAAAATTAATTACCATATTAAAAGTAATTATAACAAAAAGAATATATTAAATTTACATCTAGAAACTGAAATGACACTAATTTTACATAGCCTACATAAACTGAAATGATGAAGTAAATTTCAGTTTTGTCATTAAAAGATTAACATTGTAAGGAATTATATAAAATTTGAAAAGTGAAGTAGGTAGTGGGGATTGAAACTTGGCCAAAATATTAACAGTTCAACATCTTACACACTGCATTACATTAACTTTATGATAATGCTCAAAAGTTGTTTATACTTCACATACTCAGTAACCTGTCACAAGCATTTTCTCTCTTCCTATGATACACTCTGGACTCTGGAGAGATGTTTTAAAAATTTGAAAGGTTCAACTACCTGATTATTCTCACACACTTTGAACCAGATCACTGAGATGATTCATTGCACAAAATGTAATAATGATGTTGGCTAAAGTGGCAATGCACCATGTTCACCCATTCACCTACTGAGTCCCATGATTTAATGTAAAAAATCATTTCTGATGTTCATCTAGCTCCTTCTTCTCACACACACTGAACCAAATCACTGAGATGAATTCATTGGTTAAAATTGGATGATAATCCCAGCAAAGTCGAGATCACAGGCAGGAAACGTTGGCAGCCCTTCCGTAACACAACCTCATTAATTTGCATCCACCCATCTACACAATGAGCCCCATGATTTAATTAGAAAATAAATACTAATGGCTTAAAACATGGATCATTTATAATGGAAATTGTTGCATAGTGAATATTAAATATTTTGTCACACTTTTTGTCAGAATACAGCTATCTTACTAGGTGCAATGACTTTTTTTGGACTTGTTTTCAATATCTCTCTTACTTTTCTAATTTAATTTCAGTTAAGAATGGAAATTTTATTAAAGTTGTCCAATAAATCTTTTTCCAGGAACTTAAATATGATTTGGAAAGTGACTTAAGTATGTAGATGTTGATCTCACGAAAACCAGTAAAGTCAATGTGGCAAAGCTTTTACCTATTTTCCACTTACTCCCATCAACTGCTGCACCACTTCTTCCTCTACACCTTTGCATTAAAATATTATTTTATTCTGTAAAGCTGTCATATTTGTTATTATCATTATTTCTATTTAAGGTTAGTGGGACAATTTAAATTTACATTTTCTTTTTCAGGTAGAATGGCACCCAGTGTTGTGGGGCTTATATCTACAGTTTGTATTTGGTTTGATTACCCTGCGATGGGATGTGGGAAGAAATATCTTCAAATGCATAGGGGATAAAGTCACAACGTTCCTTCAATACTCATATGAAGGTTCAAAGTTCGTTTATGGTGATTTTCTTATTACTGAGAAAGCAGTATTTGCTTTTCAAGTAAGTATATTCTTTAGTTACCATGTTACAAAAAGACTTATGTTTCATCCAAAATAATGATAGGAAACAACACCCTACATTTGCCAAAAAATTAATTAGCCACTAGTCAAATAGTAATAATAATAAAAATAATGTACTAAAAGAGAAGGTTACTTATAATTTTTCCAATTTTGTTTTAGGTTCTTTCTGTTATATATTTCTTCAGCTTCATGGTATCAGTTTTTTACCATCTTGGAGTAATGCAATGGATAGTTCTAAAATTAGGTTGGTTGTTGCAGTTGTGTATGGGAACAACTGTTTGTGAGTCTGTAAATGCTGCTGCTAGCATATTTCTTGGTCAGGTGGGTAACCTCACTGAGTTTAAACACATATGTGTAGTCCACAAATGGGCACACATGCCTCATCTTAGTCTAATTTTGTTTGTGATTTCATAATGATGCAAATAATTACAAATACATGTTATACTGATAACATGCAATCAAATTTATTATTCTCATATGACTTACAAGTGATGTAATTTTCAGTCTGAATCTCCACTGCTCATCAAGCCATATATTAAAGATCTTACTAAATCAGAAATTCATGCTATCATGGCATCTGGATTTGCAACAGTTGCAGGTATACAAAACTACTTTCAATCCTAATATGTTATGGATGTAAATTGCCTTTATGTAATTTTAATAATATGTTTATTCTTTTCTTTCATAAAATGAATTAAACTGGTTGATTTTTAAAAAGGTAGGACCTATTAACATATAGATTTAATACTAGTTTTTCATTCAGCAATTGCTGTTGCTTCAAGTTACTACATTGAGAATACCTTCCAGTATGTGATGTTAGAATGTTTCTATCTTTATATTTTGAGCTGTGGTTCATAAAGCTGAATAAATTATGAGCATTCAAACTGCAACACAACTTCACAAATTACTCCAAAGAAGATGAACAAATGTCAGCAAATAAAAGTAAAGGGCTTACCAAAATGAATGTCAAGGTTTTAAAGCTTTATAGTATTTATTACAGTGACTTTAATTACAAATTACACATCAAATAAGTGACCAACTCAAACTGTTTGTCCTACAAGTGTCCCTGCTGCAATCCAATGATAATTTTCTGGATGGGGTTGTCTTCAGTGACGAATTGACATTTCATCTTAGTGGACTTCTGAACAATCATAATGTGTGTGTCTGAGAGTCAGCAAATCCTCACAAGATGGTACAGTTGCAACAAGACTTCCCTAAATCAAATGTTTTTGGGGCATTCTCAGGGGAAAGTGTATGGACCTTTCTTTTATACTGACTAGTTAAACAATGTTGTTCCCGACCACTGGATTGGCCCGAATGGGCTGGATGACACAGTTTGTTTCGCATGGGCTCCATGTTCAGCAGATATGAAACCTTGTGGTTTTTACCTTTGGGAGTTTGTGAATGATTTCATGTATGTGAATCCAATACCAGCTGACCTAAATGACCTGCAACGTTGGACTGAAGATGCAGTTGCATCAATTACGGCAGACGCTTTGAGCAAAGTTTGGAATGAACTCAGCTATCAACTCAGTTTGAGCCATGTAATGAAGGGTACTCACATTGAGCACTTGTAGGACAAACTGTTTGAGTTTCTAATTCATTTGACGTATAATTTGTAAAGGTAAGAACAGTGTAGTGAATTCTACAAAGCTTTTAAATGCCGATATTCATTCTGGTGTGCCCCTTAGTTTATGAATTACTGCATGTACATGTATTCCACTTGGTTAGAGAAGTAGAAACAATAAAATGAAGCTCCTAACTCTGAATTCAAAGACTGGAATCTCCATCATTATCAAATTTATTCTCGCCGCTAAAATTGGACTGAACTTTGCACATTGAAGATTTTTCTTAATTTTTGAAGATTCTTATTTGATTTAACTAACAGGGAAAGGAAATCAGTGCAATCTAATATGTTACCTAAACCCAGTTGGATGTATCTTGGATAATCGGGAATCATTGTAAATAAGGTCACTTTTTATTTGCGGTGAAGATATTTTAATTTTTCCATCTTTCTATGATTTATCTTTCCAGAAATGATTGGTCTATGTGATAAAGACATACATAATGTCAGTAAAACCGAATTTTTATTTTTAGATAGTCATAGTATGCACTGTCATTTATGATTTACACATGGTCTTTGTAATTCATACAATTTTTATGGGGATGCAAGGATTGGTTTTCTACTTATGAAGTTTTCTACTTATGAAACCAAAGCTGAATGAATAGAATCATTTTTATTAAAGCAGCATCTTTTGAGCCACACAGAAAAAGAAATACATTCTCCAATGTGAAGTGCACTGCTATATACATGCTATAGTTAGTTGAGGAAAATTTTGACTCATACATTCAACATGTCCATGAACTGAGGAGACTTACCTGAAAGATTTGACTGTTTAATCATGAAACTCCTTTCCAAAAAAGGCAATGATTCTTCTGAAGCCAATAGTACTAGCACACTAATGAAACTTGTGTTTAAATTAAGAGAAGAACTTAGGCCCTGGAAGATGAACCACAATCAAGTTTTTTAAATTTCATGGATGTTAACAAACACATTTATGACCAAATAAGTAAAAATCATATTAAAAAATGCTGCTGAATTACAACCTAACTGATAAGAAATTATTTAAAAAGTAAAGTTAACTGTTCACCAGTTAAGAGAATCATCTTGTATCTGAAAGGTACATAAACAAAACAGTCCTTAGGTGGGTTTTCAATTGATCCTTTTTAATCTACACTCTACATTTATAATTTTTCTGGGAATCAATATCTTAATAAGTCCTGTTTTGGGGGACTGATGACCTCCATAGATTTGTCTCCCTAAAACATCAAAACAACAACAACAACAGTCCTGTTCTATGAGTTCTTTAAATTTGACTATAATGGTTAGGGACACCCTGTAGGCTATTGCATCTTTTTTCCATGTGTACACTCCTGTGTATGAATGCAAGATGATTCACATAGTCTCTAGTGCACTTTAATGTCTCTCCCATGAATACATGGGAGACTGGATTTTGAAAATTTTGTCAAAAATACTAGAATGTTAGTTCTTCACAAAACTACATTTAAAAGTCGTGAACATTCTTGATGTGGCATCTTGCAAAAATATAGATTGTAGTATAATCCCCCACAGTAATGATATCTGTTGTATTCGAAAGCCACTTTCTATTAAACTCTGCTCTAGACAAATACACACATATCATCAAAACAATCTTATTGTCAGAAATGTATAGGATAGGCATGTTGTGTTTCTTGTGGCTACCTGATGTTTTCAGGAAATTTCAAATGCCATCCAGTATACCATCTGTAATTAATTTTCAAGGTTTTGTTACATGCCAGTAAGCTAAGTACATTGAGACCTTACCTGAACATAGTGTTTAATTTTTGTAAACTCATTTTATAAGAATATCTCAGGTACCGGTGTATTTTTTGTGTGTAGGTTTTTGTGAACTGCTATGGGGTTGGAAGTTATGTCTGAAGAAATAAGTGTACTTACTTTTTGTGGTTTTCTTGAATTCATATTTCAAACTACAAAAAATAAGTACACTTATTTCTTCAAACATAACATCCAACCCCATAACAATACACAAAAACTGATCCACAACAAGTATATCTGAGCTATACCTTTGAAAACAAGTTGAAAAAAACAATACTGGAATGTTCAGGTTAGGTTTCAATGTACGTAGCTTACTGGCATCTAACAAAACCTTGAAAATCCATTATTAATTGCAAATGACATACTGGATGACATTTAAAACTGATCTACAAATACCAGACAGCCACAAGAAAGCACAAAATGTGGTTTTACGGGGTGTGTTATATATTCTATAGCCTATATAGAAATTACCCTGCTGGAAATGCACATCTGTTGATCACTCCATTATATATATATACACTCATTTTATATTGTAATTCTATATTGTCTTTCTTATATGGAATAAATTATACATTCATTTCCAAATGTCATTTAGTCTATACCAAGGATATATGTAGCTAACCAAAGCTGCCTCAAGACCAAGGCTGATATTAGTTAAACAAGTAATTTCTGGATTGTTAGGGGGAATAGTGTTTCATATCTTATTATCACCTTGTATACATGTAACACTGAGTAGTGGGATAAGCTGCTTTTTTGTACATAATGAATATTTTTCCTCAATGTATGGCTACAGTACTACAATTTATTGACTTTGATTGGTATTTTCAATTAATCTCAACCAGTTTCTGTGGATCATAATACTTAGGGAACATAAAAACCCATAATTCACAAAAATTATATAGTGGGACATTTGTACATTAATAGCCTCAAATGTTGGCCTGCACTGCATAACAGCACACCTTTCATACATAATTAATTATTTACTAGTACTAGGATTTGCTTAGTTTGTTTGAGAACTGTTCATATGCATTTGTAAGAAGCAGTTTAACACCTGCTTTGACTTTTAGATATCTACTAGTGACATCGACTGACAGCACTAAGACTAATGAAATAGTGAACATCCAGGTGTCAGTGCCCAATGGATGTAAAATTTGAGCAAGTGACCAAGATTCTCTATGACAATCAGCATGCATTTTAATTGATATTGCCTTAACAGAAACACATCATAAACTACAGGCCATTAAAATTGCTACACCAAGAAGAAATGCAGATGATAAATGGGTATTCATTGGACAAATATATTATACTAGATCTGACATGTGATTACATTTTCACGCAATTTGGGTGCATAGATCCTGAGAAATTAGTACCCAGAACAAACACTTCTGGCTGTAATAACGGCCTTTATGTGCCTGGGCATTGAGTCAGACAGAGCTTGGATGGCGTGTACGGGTACAGATGCCCATGCAGCTGTGCACACGATACCACAGTTCATCAAGAGTAGTGACTGGTGTATTGTGATGAGCCAGTTGCTCAGCCACCATTAACCAGATGTTTTCAATTGGTGAGATATCTGGAGAATGTGCTAGCCAGGGCAGCAGTCGAACATGTGGTCATGCATTATCCTTCTGAACTGTAGGGTTTCGCAGGGATCGAATGAAGGGCAGAGCCATGGGTCGTAACACATCTGAAATGTAATGGCCACTGTTCAAAGTGCCTTAGATACGAACAAGAGGTGACCGAGACGTGTAACCAGTGGCACCCCATACCATCATGCTGGGTGAAAGGCCAGTACGGCGATGACGAATGCACACTTCCAATGTGTGTTCACCATGTTGTTGCCAAACATGGATGCGACCTTCATGATGCTGTAAACAGAACCTGGATTCATCTAAAAAATGACATTTAGCCATTCGCACCCAGGTTTGTTGTTGCGTACACCATCGCAGGCGCTCCTGTCTGTGATTCAGTGTCAAGGTTAACTGCAGCCACGGTCTCAGAGCTGATAGTCCATACTGCTGCATACATCATCGAACTGTTCATGCAGATGGTTTTTTGTGTTGCAAACATCCCCATCTGTAGACTCAGGGATCGAGACGTGGCTGCACAATCTGTTACGGCCATGCGGATAAGATGCCTTTCATCTTGACTGTTAGTGATACGAGGCTGTTGGGATCCAGCACAGTGTTTTGTATTGCCCTCCTGAACCCACCAATTCCATATTCCGCTAACAGTCATTGGATCATGACCAACACAAGCAGCAATGTCGCAATACGATAAACTGCAATCTCCAGTTGGCTACAATCCGACCTTTATCAAAGTTGGAAATGTGATGGTACACATTTCTCCTCCTTACACGAGGCATCACAACAATGTTTCACCAGGCAATGCCAGCCAACTGCTGTTAGTGTATGAGAAATCGGTAGGGGTCGCCACCGGCACCAATAGTGTGTGAATGCTCTGAAAAGCTAATCATTTGCATATCACAGAATCTTCTTCCTGTCGGTTAAATTTCACGTCTGTAGCATGTGGCCAGGAGTGTATATTGTTTTAAATTATGAGATCTTTGACTACAAGGTTCAGTTTATACAGGCTACAATATCATTACCACCTTTCTGTTATCTGTTCATGGATTCTTCATCTCACATTCACCCTCATGTCAATGATTTAAATACTATGTTGTAAATAACTTAAATTTTAATTGTGTATTGCAGTGGTGGCTGGTGCTTCAGATGACTGGGGCTTCACTTCTTTCAGTGCCGTATCTTTATTGTGGTGCCCCCTCACCGCCTCTCGGCTGTGTCTGTATCTATGTTACAGTGCCCTCTTCCCCATGCTCAGTGTCCAAAGAGACAATTTGCCACATTGCTGTGGGTAGCGCAGAGGGAAAGCACCCCAGCCCCCCCCTCTCCGTTATAGATATATTTTCGTTACAAGATCTGCAGAATGTCTTACCTCAGCTTGTTGTGCTTGCTCCAACTAGAGCTGAGGCATTGGCCTATCAAGCTTCTTTATTTCACACTTCTCTTTCAAGTTTAAAGCTGAGTAATTTGTTTCTAAAAGATATTGAACCTTTTTCATTTTTCTTTGATAGTAAACACCAAGAACATATGAATACACACATGAACACTAAAACACAGTAAGTAACTGATTACACTATTAAGTGACTGTAACAAAATGACTCTGTTCCGATGAAGAGACAAGCTACTTTTGGGTCACATTACACTGTATTCAGTAACCCCTCCCCCTCCCCCAACCTTACACATGTGTAAAGGCTGCTGTCCGCCACATATTTTCAAACAGTTAAATATGTGGTACAACAAAGAGTATAAATGTGATTTACTCTCATAACCAGATATTACCCATTTGCAAAAATGTCCAAAGTATATGTGGAAAGTATCTGTTAAAAAGAAGATTGGGTTTAAAAAAAAAAAAAAAATTGCAGACAGTCTCAAATCCACTACCTTTGACAGCACAGAGTGATGCCACTAATCATACGGCTATTCTTGCTAGTTGGAGAGTAGTGACTTCATTATTATTCATGACCGGATCATCTGAAAGCTTTTACAGTTGATTTGTCTTTAATTTATATTTATAAGATTTTTTTAGCATATATGACATGTTTTCTGATGTATCTTCAATGCACCAAAAACAAATAGAAAGCGCGGATGTTGCCTTTATGGAGGATTTCCACATGCACAATGCGAGGTGTGCAGTAGCTCCATTGCCTTTGCTTTGGAACCATTTGTGTGTAACTACTAGAGTTTGACTTGCCAGGAGCTGGTGTCTCTACCACTCCAATGCCAATATTAAACACAGTCTTTCCCCTCACCCCTCCCTGCCACGGGAGCACGCATATGCTACATAAAGAGAATTTGAACCTCAATCGCACATGCGCATTGCAACGCTGTGGCCACTACCACGTATATTAAGTGGTCTCTGTACAGATGATTTACGTGCTGTCTCTGTGACGTAAAACATTTCTCATATGATAAAAATACTTTGAATGTGCATATAAAGTAATCTGGTAAAAAAACAAAATGAATAATGATAGTTTAAAAACATATTTTATTTATTTACTTTTTTTCACAACAACCTTTTTTCTGGAGGTTCACTGAACCAGTGAACACATAGGACACACCACCACTGGTGTATTGGAAAGATAAGATAAACAGCAACAGATATATGACAATGACAAATATATTGGAAGTACGTTAAGAACTATTTATTTACTGGTCTTTTGAATCTAGAACTGTACAGAGTGTAATAGATAGTGGACCATTTCTTGCATAATATACATTTTTGTGTACATGTTCTGTTCCCCCGATACCCCAATTCTGGATCTTACTACATAACTTATCATGACTGATTGCTTTTGACAGGTCTTGGAATATGCTTGAGGTGTGTTACCACCTATCCAGCACCCATAGTTTTTTTTTTTACAGAAAAGAAAAGACTGCTGTTTCAGTTCTAGGATTTTTTCCTTTCTTTCTAAAACACATTGGGATTCAAATAGTATGTTATACTTATTTAAGAAAGTAGGCAGTCTTTTATAAAAGAGTTGTTCTAGGATATTTGAAAATACAGATAACAGGTCTATAGTTTGACATCTCTTCCTGACCTCCCTTTTTTGTGAAGTGGTTTTACTTTAGAATTCTTTAAGCATGTTGGAAATCTGGTAGTTGAGAAGTACTGGTTGGATAGATAAGTCAGTGGTTCTAACATTAAGTCTGCACATTATTAAGAACAAAATCTTGTATGCTGTCCTGATAAATGTTCTGATTTTCAAAGTTTGATTTCCTGATGTATATTTGTTGGCATAATAAATATTGATTTATCTACCTGTTCAGTTTTTTATGTCAGTTGTGATGGAGATTTATGGGTGATGTTTTGTTCAATAAGTTTTTGTGCTACATTTATAAAATAACTGTTAAACATATTAGTTACATCCTTTTGTTTGCTGATAGTTTTCAAATTTTCATTCATTTAGTTATCTTATTTACTGTTCCTTTCTTTACAATATTCTAAACTGATATAAATTTCTTGGATGTGTTACTTATGAAACTCCCATTTTCTAGCATTTTGGCATTTTCTACTTCCTTTATTCTTCTATTTTATAGTTTCAAAGTGCCTATTAAATTCAGCTGTTAAGTTAATATTCTGCTACCACCTGTAGTGGTCCAATTATTTGGGTGAGTATTTTTGACCTCCTAGTTTAACTGGAAACGCTATATTAAAATGATATTTAAGTGCATTATATTACATTATACTTCTCAGATAGTGCCACAAATTTGCTTCCATGATTCATATTTTAAACAATTTCTAAATATGAAACTTACTGGCAGATTTAAGTTTTGTACCAGAACCGGGATGTGATCCTGGTACAGCACATGCCTTAGAAAAGAAAAAGTCCCAGGTTTGTATCCTGGTTCTGGCACACATGTTTAATCTACCAGAAAGTTGCCTATCACTGCACACTTCACTGCAGAATAGAAATATCATTCTGGAAACATCCCCCAGGGTGTGGCTAAGACATTTCTCAATCATATCCTTTCTTCCAGGAGTGTTAGTCCTGCAAGGTTCACAGGAGAACTTCTGTGAAGTTTGGAAAGTAGGTGGTGAGATACTGGTGGAAGTACTGTAAGTCTGTGAGGATGAACCGTGAATCATGCCTAGAAAACTCAGTTGGTAAAATGTTTGCCTGGGAAAGGCAAAGGTACCAGGTTCAAATCCCAGTTCCAGCATACAGTTTTATTCTGGTAGTAAGTTTTATATCAGCACCCATTGCAGAGTGAAAATATCATTTGGGAAATTTCTAAGTATTTCACTTTCCTGTGGTCTCATATGACCTTGTTAATTTGTTATCCTTGTTACTTTTTGTGTGGAAACTTATGGTTTCTCCAGGATTTCTAGTTTCTGCATTATGTTGTTGACTACACTTAATTATTGTTTGATCAGTTGTGGATTTTGTATGAAGGGTTTCTCATGTGGGAGAATGTATTTTGAATTTATTCTTATAAGAGACTAAGATATTCATTCTGTTCAACAGTCCCATTAAAATATATCTTGAAATCAACACAGATGATGACGGTTTGCATATTTTCTACAGTCTGAATTAATGTGTTTTCCATGTTTTGAAGAAAGGATTTTGTGTCTCCATCAGGAGACTCGTAGAGGCATACTACAGTTGTTTTAGTTGATGGTTATTCTATGGCTGATATTTCAAAATCCTTTTCATTGTTTGGTGCATTTAACTGTTTTAGTTGGTTGTATTCTAATCCTCTAGACAAATATGCAGTTCCCACCAAAATGGAGTTGCTTCCTACAAGTGTAGGCTGCTAGTTCATGGTTTGTTATGATCACTGTTTCTAAAGCATCCTCTCTTTAGTAATCATACAGTACAGATACATCAGTTAACTCATTTGAAAACTATATTATGTTACACTGAATTATTAAATTATGAGATACAATATTTACCAAATGATGTAAAATGTATAATACTGCTGATAAACATATGTATATCAAAGGAATACACTACCTAGCTTTAGTAATATTATTCAATGAATCAGCTTTCCAAACTGGAAAGAAAAGCTCACATCACAATGTCTATGACTACATATCAATGAGTCTGCAAAAATGTAATGGTATGGTAACAATAATTTTTCATTTATATTAGCTGTGCACAAAAATAGATATGTAGTAATTGTTTTATTTTTCTTTTGCTCACTATACCAATTTATTATTTATTTTAGGAACTGTATTAGCTGCATATGTGAGCTTTGGTGTTCAGGCATCCCATGTGATAACTGCATCAGTTATGTCAGCCCCTGCTGCTCTCTGCTACTCTAAGCTCTTCTATCCAGAAACAGAGGAATCCAAGACAACCATCAAAAACATCAAAGTTGACAAAGGGTAATATATATGTATATATTTTTAAAATTAAGCAGTTTTTCAATGTTTGTGTCTCTTAAAATGTTTTTTTCATACCTTTGTTATGCATTTGAAGTCACTATAAATTAGAAAGGAATAAATTACATCACATATTTTGGACATACATTTTTATGGTGTTTTTAAAATTGGAGGGGACTTTAATAATGATCTCTAGTGTCTGAGGAGCACTAGATCATGTATAGGAAACAAAAATATGTCAATGACAGACCTACAAAATTGACAAGGACACATTCCCAGGGCTAGCTTGTGGAAGGTCATAGAGCAAACAGTGGTTTTGGAGTAGCCTGTTGACTGTCATACTGAGGGCATGCAGCCACTAGTTCTTTCTCTTTTGATCAGTGGCAGGTATACAGATGCAGGAGATAAGGTTTTGTAAGTGGACCACCTGTCAGAGAATCAAGTCATCCACTGTTTCTTTGGTGACTCAAGCACTAGTGATCAGAAAACCATTGACTGCTTGGTGGAAGGTGACATGCAAATGAAAACACATAAGTTCCTCCGTATTGATCTTGTGATCTGAGCCAATGGGAAGTTGGGATAAGGTGTACATGTTAATTGTGTGCCACACTGCTGAGTTAAAATAAATGTTACAATTATTTTAGTTGGAGAGGGAAAATGTCCACCACAAACTTTTGGGATCTGTGGGCTGCCTTATCAGCAACCTGGGTCTCAGGAGGAAAGGCAAGAGCTTGTGGTATGTAACTACATAATTGTAATTTGGTGCTGAACAATAAAAAATGAAATTCTGTGACTGCTTATACAATGGCCAGTGCACTCTTTGCAACCTGTGAATAATGAAAATGTGATGGATTGAAAATTTTGGAAGCAAGTACCAGTGGTTGCCCTGAGCTGTCTGCACTCCAATGGGAGAGAAGCATTCCCATCCCATACAAGGAGGTGATTGTTTGTTGTGATTGATAATAGCTGGAAGTGGTGCTAGCTGGAGTCTTACTTCCATGTAGCAAAGTCTTTGTTGTGCACTAGGAGAAGGTGCAGGGGTATGAAATAGTCGATTCTGTTGGAATTCATCAATGGAAATAGGCAGTTTTGCACAAAATAAATAAATAAATAAATAAAAAATTAAAAAAATAACAAAAGAAAATAAAAAATAAAAAGCCTGCAGTTCACAGATGATGAGGGATGTAGCAGATATATGTAATGGCTCTGACCAGGCTGTCCATGTGTTGGATGCCCTTCCAACAAATGGTGTACTTCAGATACTCAAGAACTGTTTAGAAAAATATGGACTTATATGAAAAAGTATCCATAGCTTGTGCAGGTGCTCATTCCTAGTATGTTCTGTAATGATAATGTCTTTCAGATAGTTTAAGCAGTGTAAAATTTTGGACATTACCTGTTCTAAATATCACTGGAAAAGAGGGAACTAAACAATGTCAGTGCCAGCCATTGATATTGGTAAAGGTTAAATGGTGTGATGATGACTGTGAGACACTTAGACTCATCATCCTGGGTGATATGTTATTGAAAGATCAAAACTAGAGAAAAAAGGGCCTCCAGTTAATTATGTTAACAATTTCTCAGAAAGTGGCAATGGATATATATGATCGCACATACTGAAAATTAATGGTGACATTAAAGTTACTGCAAAGACACAATTTACCAGATGGCCGGCCGCGGTGGCTGAGGGGACTGAGGCGCTCCAGTCACGGTCTGCACGACCACTACGGTCGGGGGTTCGAATCCCCCCTGGGGCATGGATATTTGTGCCGTCCTTAGTCTTAGCTAGTTCATAAGTAGTTTGTAAGCTTAGAGACTGATGACCCCGAAGTTAAGTCCCATAAGATTCTCAAACATTTGAACATTTTTACCAGATGGTATCTTGATGATGACAAGGGGTGTGACCCATTCACTAGATGAAATGGGAATCATTCAAAAAGAGATGAGCCTGTCCATCTCCACTTTGACTTTGGAGCAGACAGACAGTGGAGCCTGTCTAGTGAATAAAAATGAAGTAAAATGAAATAAATAAAAAGTAAAATATGTAAAAAGTAATAAAAATATTTTTAAAAAATCATAGGGAGACTAATGGCTTCAATGGTATATGGGCTTGAAAATATGAGATTAATCATTGACCTTCCTCAAAGACATCCTTGAAGTATGAGCACAGATATTCCAATCACTGCTAGGGTACCTCAGCAGAGACTAACTGTGCAGAATTTGTGATGGACAAATCAACAGACTAAAAGGTGTCAAATCCTAAGAGATTTGATAAATTAGCATAATGGATTACAATAATAGTAATAGGATGAATTACTGATTTATATGTGACTTCAGCCATTAATTGGCCAAGCAGGTGACTGTACAACTACTATATCCCCAGAGGCACTTATTTACTAGTGACAATGGTAATATCCAAGGTCTGATTATTTTTGGACATTAAGCATATGACTGGGCTGTTGACAAAACCTTTCAGGTGTTTTCTAATTGAGGGGCGTATTTCCTAACCTCCTTCTCTAGGGGAGAGAGGCTCATTAAGTCATGAGTCATCCACAAATGACTCTTTTGAGTCATTTGTGTCGAAGTAGTATTTGTGACTAAGGCTATGGAGGGTCACAGCTTGGACTCAATAGGACTGATGGGCTTGTTCTTTGATTGCTAAAATTTAGCTCTAGCTGCCACAATATGCATGTGGTCATAATAACAGGAAGACAACAATGAACATAATGTGTCCTGTTCCTGTACCTGATACAAAGTGGTGGGAATTCATGACAAAATGGGCGCAACAAACCTCCAGATCCTCAGTGTTGACAGCTTGAAAATGCTGCTGGTGAAGTTTTTATGCTTTCCAGCATTATCATACAGCAGGAAGAGTGGAGAAAATGGATCAGGTGATAAATCTTTGGATAGTAACACCAATAATGCCTACTGCATGACTGTGATGAGTTTCTTCTGTTATCACACCACTGCCTGAACTAGAGCCTCCATGCTGAGAAAAAATGTAAAAAGTAACTACAGAGCAAAAATATAGTGAAGACACAACCTTACTAGTTGCATGCATTGCTTTAAACCGGGCAATAGAATGACACCAATAGCTATCAAGTACAAATTTATTTTATCTGAACAGAATACTGAGTACACCTAACGTAATGTCGCAGTGTGGCTAACATTAAAAGTCAAATATATACAGCATGTAAAGATAGCACTGAGACAAGGACAGCTGGCTCAGTCCCTAAATACTAACAGCTTGCCAGTAGACCATATGGTTCAGACAGGCAGGTACTAAAAACGTTAAAATATCTCAAGATCTTCACAAAAGTACAGTAAAAAACAATGTTAATATATTTCATCAAACTATGTGTGGGGGGGGGGGGGAGGATTAAAAATAAAATATATGAGCTTTTGATATGATTAGAGGACATAGAAACTGAGTGTGTAATAGATGCGCTATGCCTGTACTGGACATCACATTGTCACTGATATAGAAAAGGTTAGTATCAGTGGGTATAAACTTTCAGCACATGCAAGTAGATGTAATAAGGAGAGAGGAGAAGTTCCCATTTATGTGAAAAGTTATCACTGTATAAGAAACTTAGAAACAAAAAAGTTTTGTGTAGAGCAACACATAGAAGCATGTGTCTGTGAGATTAAACTGAATGATGGCACTTTTATAAATATTAACATTGTATTGGTACCCATCAGATAATTTTCAGCTGTTTCTGAAAAACTTGGATGCTTTGTTGTGTTACCTGTCTAACGGGAAGAAGCAAATTATTATTTATGGAGCTTTCAATTTTGATTCTCTGAAGGAATGTAATAGGAATAAAGACCTTGAAGTATTACTTTAGTCTTTCAATTTGACATCCGTTATAGATTTTCTTACAAAGGTAATAAAGAACAGCAGTAGGCCTACACTGATAGATAACATTTTTATAGACCAAGATAAGTTTAAAAACAAAAACACTTACCTTGTTGAGAATGGTCTTTCTGATCATGGTGCACAGCTAGTTACAGTACATGATGTAGCCCAGTACAACACATTAAAACAGATATAAACAACTTTTTGTCAAGCTTATGGAACTTTACTGTGGGGACATCAGTCCCTAAATGTACAAACTACTTATAAACCACCTTATACTAAAGACAACACATGATCCATGCCCGTGGGAGAATTTGAACCCCCAATGGGGAATGACCTCGTATATTGGAGCATAGTGCCTCAACGCGCTGAGACACTACACCGTGGCAAAACAGAGATCCAAACTAGTGCATTCAATTAATGATTTAACAATTCCTAAATTTAGGGAAAGCCTACAGCAGTTAGAATGGGATAAGGTGTACAAGGAACTTGATGATAATTTGAAATATTGTCGCGTTGAAATGGAAACAGGTTTGACTTCGAAGGCAACTAAACACAGCACTTATACTGAAAGCACATTTATTATGAACTCAACATACACGCAGCAATGACTGCCTCTCAGTCAGAGTGCTCTGCTATTTATACACAGACAGAATTTACCAGAAATTAGAAGAACAGTTAACATAAGAAACAAGTAGAATTTACAAGTTAACATAAGAAAGATGTAGAACCTTCTGGAATTGTTAATTACAAAGAAATAAATTTTTTTGCCGGTGGGCGGGATTGAACCAGCGACCTTCTGCACCGCAGTCCGTGACGCTATCCCCTGCGCCACCCCGTCAGTCGGTGTTCGTCGCCTCTCGCGGCATTGCTCCCTCTCCTGGAGAAACAGTGACCTGCTGTTATGATCCCTGTGGAGCCAGCTGCAATGTCCTGGATCTTGACCATGTCATGGGTCCTTTGTATGACAGTTCAAGAGAATCCTTCCCTTCTCCATGATTATCGACAACAGACGTTCCTGTCGTGGCTTCATCAGGAACATTACCGTCCTGAAAGTCCTTAAACAAGAAGCCATTGTTGTCTACCTGCTCTTCAGGATCGTAGTAAGGCTTCATGCGCAGGACGTGAACAATGTCTCTTCGTTTTTGACGATCGACGACGACTCATAATCCTCAACTTCGTATGTGACGTCTGACAGGCGGCGTATGACACGATACGGACCAAAGTATCATTTCAATAATTTTTCTGACAGTCCAACCTTCCGTACAGGGGTAAAAATCCATACCAGATCTCCTGGGCTGTACACAACAGGTCGGTGCTTGTTATTATACCGCTGACGGTCCTTCTTCTGGGCGTCCAGTGTCCGTATGCCTTCCAGCTGTCTTTCTTCTTCGACCCTGGTGATGAGCTGTTTAACATAGTCATCTTGAGTGTCGTCCGGTTGGAACAGAAACAGCGTACCCATTGTCGTCTCAGCTTCACAGCCATGGAGCAGGAAAAACGGAGTGAAGCCTGTGGTGTCTTGTCTTGCGGTATTGTAAACAAATGTCACGACTGGCAGAATTGTATCCCAATCCTTCTGCTCAACATTGACGTACAGCATGTCGGCCAACGTCTTGTTGAAACGTTCCATAAGACCATTTGCCTGAGGATGGTATGCAGTTGTCATTCTGTGGACAGTGTTGCACTGTGACATTACCTCGAATACTAGTTTTGACTGGAATACTTTTCCACGATCAGATATCATGACAAGTGGTGCTCCATGCTTCAAAATAATGTCTTCTACAAGGAATTTTGCGATCTCTGGAGCTTCTGCAGTCGGCACAGGTTTGGTGACAGCGTAGCGTGTGAGGTAGTCAGTGCAGACTATTATCCAACGGTTACCGGCTGTCGACTTCGGGAACCTCCCTAAAAGATCGATCCCAACTCGGTGGAATGGAGCTGCTGCCGGCGGAATCGGTACGAGATGTCCTGGAGGTAATTGCGGCACATGCTTCCATCGCTGGCACTCTTTACAGTGACTCACATAGTGCTTGACAGATCGGTAGAGACCTTTCCAGTAATACCTGCGTCTGATTCTGTCTAGGGTCTTCACGAATCCCAGATGACCGGATATTGGAGCATCGTGGAAATATTTGAGAATAGCTGGCTGAAGATGAGCTGGAACAACAAGTAGCCATTTTGGGTCCATTGGATCATAATTGCTCTTATACAATGTTCTGTTTATAAGTTGGAACTCTCCATTGGTCGGTTCTCCTTTCTCCAAGCCCTCTATCGTTTTTAATAGTGCTGGATCTTCCCTCTGTTCAGCTGTAACATCATGTAATTCAGTGAGAGCTGAAATTTCATTGATGCTGTTTTGTTCCACTAATGGATTCCTCGAAAGGCAGTCGGCATCCTTGTGTTTGCGCCCGTTCTTGAATACCACTGTGACATCGTACTCTTGGAGTCTTAGTGCCCATCTTGCTAGTCGACCTGATGGATCCTTCAAGCTAGTTAGTCAACACAAAGAATGGTGGTCTGTCACGACGGTGAATGGTTTGCCGAATAAATACGGCCGGAACTTGTTGATAGCCCAGATAACCGCGAGACATTCTTTTTCAGTTGTAGAGTAGTTTATCTCGGACTTTGAGAGTACTCTTGATGCATAGGCTATCTTTTTCAGCACCTTCCTGAACTTGTACAAGCACTGCACCAATCCCATAACCACTAGCGTCTGTGTTAAGTTCCGTTTCTGCATTCTCGCCATACAAGGCTAGCACTGGTGTGGAAGTTAGAGCCTCCTTAAGTGCCCAGAAAGCTCTTTCTTTTGTCTCATCCCAGTAAAACTTGGCATCTCCCTGCAGACATTCCTGTAATGGACATGCCTTGCTACAAAATCCTTTTATGAAACGTCGGTAGTATGAGTACAGCCCAAGAAAACTTCTCACATCACGAATGTGCTGAGGAGTTGGAAATTCTGTGACTACCCTTACTTTATCAGGCTCAGGATGGACACCATCTCTGTTGACTAAGTGCCCCAGGATTTTTATCTATTTGGCGACAAAGAGGCACTTCTTTGGATTGAGGCGGAGTCCTGCAGTCTGAACACACTTCAAATCAGTTGACAGGTGACTCAGATGTTCTTCAAATGTTTTTGAGAAAACGACAATGTCATCTAAATAGCAGAGACACATCGTCCACTTAAGGTGTCGGAGCAAGTTATCCATCATGCGTTCGAATGTGGCTGGAGCATTACATAATCCAAATGGCATTACTTTAAATTCATAGAGGCCGTCAGGTGTAATAAAAGCCGTCTTCTCCCTGTCAGCTTCGTCAACCTCGATTTACCAGTAACCTGTCTGCATGTCCATAGTTGAGAAGTACATAGCTCCTTTCAAGCAGTCTAAGGTGTCATTAATAGGCGTCAATGGGTAGACATCTTTCTTTGTGATTCTGTTCAACCGCCGATAGTCGACACAGAATCGCCACGTGCCATCCTTCTTCTTTACGAGGACCACCGGAGACGACCAAGGACTCTCCGAAGATTGAATAATGTCATCTCGCAACATCTTCTCCACTCCCTCCCGAATTATCCGTCTTTCAGCTGGTGACACTCTATACGAACGCTGGCTAATTGGCGGATGATCCCCGGTATTGATACAGTGCTTTATCGTGGGCCGTTTCGTCTGACTTTTCCCCTGCTGAGGTGTGAATGCACCCGAAAATTGGCGTAGTATACCTAACACCCGCTGGCATTGTTCCTTGGTCAGTCCAGGCCCTATTGGCAGTTCCACGTTTGTTTCCTCCACCGTATTGTACAGTGTACCCGGCGCCTCGACCAAACAATGTCGCGTTGAAATGGAAACAGGCTTGACTTTGAAGGCAACTAAACACAGCACTTATACTGAAAGCACGTTTATTACAAACTCAACATACACACAGCACTGACTGCCTCTCAGTCAAAGTGCTCTGCTATTTATACACAGACAGAATTTACCAGAAATTAGAAGAACAGTTAACATAAGAAACAAGTAGAATTTACAAGTGAACATAAGAAAGATGTAGAACCTTCTGGCATTGTTAATTAAAAAGAAATAAATTTTTTTGCCGGTGGGCGGGATTGAACCAGCGACCTTCTGCACCGCAGTCCGTGACGCTATCCCCTGCGCCACCCCGTCAGTGGCTGTTCGTCGTCTCTCGCGGCAATATAATTTATTTCATGATACATTTGCAAGTGTAATTAGAAACAGTTTCACTAAGAAGACAGTTAAATATAATTGTAAGAAACCATGTAAAACCATAGCTAACTAAAGGAATAAAACTATCTTTTAACCAGAAAAGGAAATTGCATCTAACAGCAAGAAACAATATTGACCCAGAAACAGTGAAGTACTAAAAAAAAAAAAATTAAAAAAAATTACCTTGGAATATTAAGAAAAGTTATTAATTATGTCTGAGATTAGTACCTCTGATATTAAAATTAAAACAATTTCGAATGTAATTGAAAGGGAAACAGGACAAAAAGAGCTGTATTCTCATTAAAATGAATGAAAAGTTTACTAACAAAAAGTCTGAAGTTGAAAATGTATTTAATAATCTTAAATGCTGTGGAGAAAATAGGATCTGAATGTTCAATAGAAGAGGCAAAGCTATTAATGGCAGATTCAATACCTATGCAATCTGATACAACTAAAATTCCACCCAACTCTCCCTTTGGAATTAAGAGAAACTCACTCAAAAGTAAGAGCTTGTATGGAATTGATGACATTTCCAGCAGAGTACTAAAACTTGTTCCCAACAGATGAGTAGGATTCTCAGCCACATCTGTAATTTCTCTCTGGAGCAGGTTATTTTCCCAGATAGATGAAAATATGAAACTTCCTGGCAGATTAAAATTGTGTGCCGGAACCGGGACTCGAACCTGGGACCTTTGCCTTTCGTGGGCAAGCGCACTACCGACTGTGCTATCCTGACACGACTCATGATGCCACATCTCAACTTTACTTTCACCAGTACCTCGCCTCCTACTTTCCAAACTTCACGGAAGCTCTCCTGTGAACCATGGAAGACTAGCACTCCTGGAAGAAAGGATATGGTGGAGACATGGCTTAGCCACAGCCTAAGCGATGTTTCCACAATGACACTTTCACTCTGCAGCAGACTGTGCGCTGATATGAAACTTCGTGGCAGATTAAAATTGTGTGCCAGAATCGGGACTCTAACCTGGGACCTTTGCCTTCCGCGGGCAAGCACACTTACCAGATAACATCAAATGTCTGACAGATAGCTAACCAGCATTTAAAAACAAATTGAAAGAAATTCTGAATGACAACTCTTTCTTCTCAGTAATGCATTTTTACACAGAAATTAGTATTTTTACAAAAATATTTGTGTTATGTAATGTTATCTTTTACTAAACTGTCACTTACCACATCATTACAAAATCTCATATTCATAATCTATGGAACATATATTAATCCAATCTAATCCATTCTGTCCAAGTGTCCTTCCATGGCAGCCACTAAAGGTGGTCACACTTCATACTGGCAACTGCTGTTTCCTGTTGTGTGCTATATGAAAGCAAACCCTGTGATATCTGATGTGTTTCTATGCAGGGCATTAAAAGTGGCACTGAAGTTTCAGACATGAGGGATGGCTTCTTCTATTGTTTGCCCAGGGACATTGAGCTCTTAACAGTTCCTTGACAGGAGCTTTGTTCAACAATATATGATATTGGACCTGCTCTCAAGCTTCATCAGTTATCAATAGAGTAGCTTATAGTATCTGACAAATCAATAAAATGAATCCTCGCAAATCTTTTTCTGAGATACTTTGTCTGATAGTCATCTTTTTTTTTTTTTTTTTTTTTTTTTTTTTTTTTTTTTTTTTTTTTTTTTTTTTTTTGATCATATTAAGAGGAAACTTACCGTAATGAACATAATATTGTATTTGCTTGACATCATTCAAGCCAGGGATGTGATCTAATATCTTGTAATGGGAATATGGATTAGCAAAGCCGCCAAGATCACTTGTATAAAATTCCGTTCTTGTGACTAGTTTCAAAAAATCTATGTTACCATCTTCAGGTTTATTAATACGCTCCTGGTAAATGAAAAAAGAATACTATGAATTCGTTGACCCAGCACATAAATTTTATTGACAAATTCTTGAGGATACATACAACACACAATCACACAGAGCCTTACACACATGAGTACTGTCACCAGACCATGTACAATGTCGATGTTAGTACTGTGTATAGTCTTCTTTTGCAGCAATGCAAGCTGCAGTTCTCCAATGGAGATGATTGTATATGTTCTGAATGTAGTCTTGGGGAATGGCCTGTCATTCACTTTCCACCTGGTGCTTCAGTTTGGCCAGATTTATTTCTGGGCGTGCAGGCTGCGCAAGATGACATTTCATCCGGTCCCAGACATGCTCAATGGGGGTCATATCTGTGGAATGGGCTGGACAGAATGGTTGATGTACATCTTGAAGAGCATTTTGGGTGGTATAGGATACATGTGAACGTGCATTGTCCAGTTGGAAAAGCATATTGCCTTGTTGGTGCATGAACAGTAGCAAGACTGGTTGAATGATGGTTTCAGTGTACCATGCACTGTTCAATGTTCCCTCAATTATCACCAGAGGAGAACGCCAATTGTAGGATATGGCTACACACACCATGAGACATAATCATGCATCTCATTATGGCATCTTCCGCTCACTCTCAACATTGTTCACTTTGCCCCCAGTGGTGTCCCGATAGGAGCTTATGGAAAGTTGAATGGAGATGTGTAATTTTCAGTGATGAGAGTCTCTTCTGCCCTGTGCCAATGATGGTTGTACAGTATATCACATTGTGCAGGGGAGTGCAAAAATCTGGAGTGTATACAGCAGAGGTACATGGGGCTGACACCAAGCACCAGGGTGTAAGGAGCTGTATACTACATGGGCAATTCTCCTCTGATGATTGTCAAGAGAAAATTGAACAGTGTGCAGTTCATGGAAACTGTTCATGCGCCAAAAAGATGACATGCTTTTCTAAAATCAACGTGCTCTTCAAGGTATATGTCAACTATCCTGGCCAGCAGGATTCCAGATCTTTTCCTCCATTGAGCATGTTTTGTACCAGATAAAATGTCATCTTGCACAGTCTGTATGGCCACTGCAAAATCTGGCCCAACTGAGTCAACAGGTGGAAACTGCATGGCAGGCCATTCCCCAAGAGTACATTCAGCACCTCTACAGTCCTCTCCATGGGAGAATTGCAGCTTTCATCACTGCAAAATGAGGGTGTACATGGTACCAGCATTGACATTACTCATGTTCCAGTGACTCATGTGCGTATGGCTCTGGTAGGGTAACTGCGTGTTGTATGCATCCTCCAGAATGTGTCAATAAAATTTCCTTCTGCTGGGTCAATGAATTCATGGTGTCCCTTTTTCTTCATTTTCCAGAGGTGTATTTAAATATAACATAAAGTAGTAATATTTCATCATCTTTACTTTCTCTCTTTGTTTAGACATGGGTGTGTTGAAAATAAGGCATTTTTATGCCTATGGTAAAATATGTTATGTTGGGCTTGCAACATAGGTGCAACATATTTTACCATAGACAGAAAAATGCTTTATTTTCTATATACCCATGTTGAAGAACAGACAGAAAGTAAACATGATGAAATATTGCTATGTGATGTTTATACATTAATAAACTGGAAGATGGCAACATAGATTTCCTGAAAACAGTCTCAATAAACAAACTTTAAATAAGTGATCTTTGGTCCTCTGATTATGCAGATTTCCATTACAACATAGTTTCCTTTAAATCCTCTTTTTAAAGCTAACCTATTTTAAATATTACTGCAATTACATCTTATGAGGTCATTTTTATAGAAGAGCATTGGCCATTCAAAGTCTATTGCATGTTCTATAAGTGTAGCAGCCAACTGAAATAATTAGCCATGGACCACAGAAGATAAACTTGTTTGTGTACCTCTTATAATTAAATATTTTGGGCAGCAATGGAATCGGTGGTCTGAGTTTTCTGGTTATATTCCTGTTGTTGTTGCATGTACTTTGGTCCTGAGACTGGTTTGATGCAGCTCTCCATGCTGCCCTGTCCTGTGCAAGCCTCTTCATCTCTGAATAAGAATGCCAACCTACATCTTTTTGAACCTATTTACTGTATTCATCTCTCAGTCTCCCTCTTCAATTTTTACCCCACACACTTCCCTCTAATGATTGACTGGTCCTTCCTTGATGTCTCAGAATGTGTCCCATCAATCAATCTGATAACTGTTTCCCCAAGAAATTAGTCAAATTTAATTGTAAGGAACCAAGCAAAAAACCATGGCTCACCAAAGGTATAAAAATATCTTGTAACCGGAAAAGGGAACTGTATCTGACAGCAAGAGAGAGTAGTGACCCAGAAATACTCAACTATTATAAAAACTACTGTTCTGTATTAAGGAAAGTTATTAAAAAATCCAAAAGCATGTGCATCATGTCTGAGATTAGTACATCAAATAATAAAATAAAAACAATCTGGAATATTATAACAAGGGAGACAGGGCAACCAAGAACACAGGAAGACAGCATAACCATCAAAGTGAATGAAAAAATTACAAACAAAAAGTCAGAAGTTGAAAACACTTTTAATAATTATTTTTTAAATGTTGTGGAAAATATAGGCTCCAAATGTTCATTAGAAGAAGCTAGGCAGTTAATGGAACAGGGCATACCTAGACAGTATGATAGAATGGAAATCCCACCCACCTCTCAAACTGAAATTAAGAAATTAATAAACTCGATCAAGAGTAAAATATCTCATGGCATTGATGGCATATCCAGCAGGGTATTAAAAGCTTGTTCCCAAGAAATATGTAGGATTCTTAGCCACATTTGTAATAGCTCACTGGAGCAGGGTATTTTCCCTGATAGACTGAAATATGCTATTGTCAAACCACTTCATAAAAAAGGTGATACATTGGATGTCAACAACTACCGCCCAATCTCACTTCTGACTGCTCTATCAAAAATTCTTGAAAAAGTAATGTATTCCAGAGTAACTTCATATATTAATAAAAATAAAGTTCTAACAAAATGTCAGTTTGGTTTCCAGAAAGGTTTTTCAACAGAAAATGCAATACACATTTTCACTAATGAAATATTAAATGCTCTGGATAACCGTAAATCACCCGTTGGGATTTTTTGTGATCTATCAAAGGCCTTTGATTGTGTTAACCATGGAATTCTTCTAGATAAACTTAAGTACTGTGGTATAAGTGGGAAAGTGCACAAATGGTTTAAATCATACCTAACTGGAAGAGTTCAGAAAGTTGATATAAGTAATTCACATAATATACAAAAAACAGCCGAGTACTCAAACTGGGGAACTATCAAGCATGGGGTGCTACAGGGTTCGGTACTGGGACCTTTGCTGTTCTTAATATATATTAATGATTTGCCTTTCTATATTCATAAAGATGCCAAGCTAGTTCTCTTTGCTGATGATACAAGTATCGCTATCACACCCGAATCACAGGAATTAACTGATGAAATCGTCAATGAAGTGGTTCTCTGTAAATGGACTCTCTTTAAATTTTGAAAAAACACAGTATATTCAGTTTCACACAATAAATGGCATCACACCATTAATTAATATTGACTTCAACCAGAAATCTATAGCTAAGGTAGAATATTCAAAATTTTTAGGTTTATGCATTGATGAGGGCTTGAATTGGAAGAAACACATTGAAGATCTGCTGAAACGTTTGAGCTCAGCTACTTATGCTATTAGGGTGATTGCAAACTTTGGTGATGTACAACTCAGTAAACTAGCATACTATGCCTATTTTCATTCTCTGCTTTCTTATGGCATCATATTCTGGGGCAATTCATCATTCAGTAAGAAAGTATTCATTGCCCAAAAGCGGGTCATCAGAATAATTGCTGGAGCCCACCCAAGATCATCCTGCAGACATTTGTTTAAGGATCTAGGAATCTTTACAGTAGCTTCACAATATATATACTTACCAGGCGAAGGGGCACAGGCAGTAATAGCAACAAATAAACACACAGACACACACACACACAAAAATGCTAGCTTTCGCAGCCTAGCTGCTTCATCAGGCAGAAGGGAAGGAGAGGGAAAAGGAAATGATGAGGGTTTTAAGGAAGGGGGTAAGGAGCCATTCCAATCCCGGGACAGGAAAGACTTACCTTGGGGGAAAAAATGGAAGGTAAATAAATGCACATTTTTCCTGTTAGGAATTTTTCCTCTATAATATATATATATATATATATATATATATATATATATATATATATATATATATATATATATATATATAAAATAAAAAGAAAAAAATAAAAAAGAAAAAAATAAAAATTCAAATACTGAGTGTCATGTAATATTATGTATAGACACACTTCATTTAACTGACATGTTCCACATCATTACGAAGTGTCGTATTCATGATCTATGGAACAAGTATTAATCTAATCTAATCTAATATAATCTAATCTAATCCCTTATCTTAGTCAAGATATGCCAGAAAATTCCTTTCTTCCAAATTCTGTTCAGCAAGTCCTAATTATTTATTCAGTCTACCCACCAAATCTTAATCAAATGTCTGTGTCACCACATTTCAAATACTTCTATCATCTTTCTGTCTGAACTCCTTATAATCCATGTTTCACTCCCATACAATGATTCACTCAAGAAAAATGCTTTCAGAAAGAACTTCCTAACATTTAAATTAATTTTGGATGTCAACAAATTATTAAAAAATGCTTTTCTTCCTATAGCTGTTCTGCATTTTTAATCTTATTTATTTTGGCTATCAGAAGTTTTTTTTTGCTAACCAAACAACAAAACTCATCTACTACTTTTATTGTCTCATTAGCTAATCTAATACCTCCAGCATCACCTGATTTTCTTAGAACACATTCCATTACGCTTGTTTTACTCTTGTTGATGTTCATCTTATATAAGATGCTTTCAAGACACTGTCCAATTTGTTCAGCTGCTCTTCAAGGACCTCTGCTGTCTCTGAAAGAATTGCAATGTCATTGGTAAAATGTGAAGTTTTAATTTCTGCACCCTGAACTTTCCTTCTCCAAATTTCTCATGGCATTTCATCACAGCTTACCCACTGTACAGATTGGACAACAATGGGGAAAGGTTACTACCCTGTCTTACTGTCTTCCCAAGCACTGTGTCACTATGATGCCCTTCAACTTGTATAATGCTGTCTGGTTTTTGTACAAGTTGTGTGTAACTTTTCATTTCCTACATATAATGTGAATAAGTGCATTCCAGTTTTGATGAAAGCTTAATCCAAGTCTACAAATCTTCAAATGCCTTTTATTTTCCTATATGTGCCATCTATCTTTGCCCTAGTTATGCATTCTACAGATTTGCATTTGTCCTCTTGTCATTCCTGCTTAGCCAATTTGCACTTCATATCAACCTAATTTTTTAGCTGTCTGCACTCCCTTTTGTGTGCTTCACTTGCAACATTTTTATATTATCTCCTTTCATTATTTAAGTTCAGTGTCTCCTGTGTTATCCAAGAATTTCTATTGGGTCTTTTTCTTCTACCTATACAATCCAATCCTATACAATCCTCTACTGTATTACTATGCCCCATTTTGGTCAAACCTTGTGTAATGCTCCCCTAAAGCTCTCAACAACCACTGGTTCATTTAATTTATTCAGGTTCCATTGCCTTTTGTAGTCTCTTAACTTTTAATCTACAGTTCATAAGCAATATGTTATGGTCAGAGTCTATATCTGCCCATGGATATGTCTTACAGTTTAAAATTTCTGTCTTACCATTATTCAGTCAATTGATACCTTCCAGTGTTTCCTGGTCTCTTCTGTGTATACAACCTTCTTGCATAGTGCTTAAAACAAGTGTTTTTGATGATTAAATTGTGCTCTGTGCAAATTTATGCCAGATGAGCTCCTCTTTCACTCATTTTCTCCTGCCCGTATTCACCTACTATACACTACTGAGTTCCAATCCTCCATTACAATCAAGTTTCCTCTCCCTCAACTGTCTGAATAATTCATTTTATCCCATCACACATTTTGTCAATCTCATTGGATTAGCTAGTTGACATATAAATTTGTACTACTGTGACTGGCACTGGCGTTTTGTCTGTCTTTGCTATGTTAATGCATTTAATACACTGTTCACAGTAACTTACCTACATTCCTATTTTCTTATTCATTATTAGTCCTATACCCATGGTCCCCCTAACAGGTTTTGTATTTATAACCCTGTAATTTGATGACCAGAAATCCTGTTCATTCTGCCACTAAATTTCACTAATCTCTAACACATCTAACTTCAATCTAACCATTTCTCTTTTCAAATTTTCTAAGTGAACTGCTCAATTAAGGGATAGAATATTTCATGCTACAAACTGTAAAATGCGTCTTTTGTTTTTCTTGATGACAACATCCTCCTGAGTAGTTCCCACCTGGAACCAATATTTTACCCAAGAAGATGCCATCATCATATATTCATACAGTAGAGCTGCATGTCTTCAAGAAAAGTAATGACTAGTTTGCCCTTGCTTTTAGCTGCTCATGGTAGCTGCATGGCAAGCCACGTTAATTGATGATACAAGACCAGCTCAGTCAATCATCTAGACTGGTGCCCCTGTAACTACTGAAAAAGGTGCTGCTCCTCTTCAAAAGCCACATGTTTGTGTTGCCTTTCCACAGACACCCCTCCACAGTGATTGCAACTGCTGTACAGCTATCTGTATCGCTAAGGCACACAAGCCATACCATCTCAGCAATGTCTGTAAGGTGATAAATTACAGTGATCAAATATTTTATCATAATTTATTTGGAATAGTGAATTTTTCACTGCTCCACTGTATAATGTGTAGATGCACTACCAAATGGTGTCATACAATAATTTTTGCTGGACCAGAACTTGAACCCAGATTTCCCTTTTTTTTATGACTAGTTGTCTGACCCTGTTTTTTCTTCTTTTATTTATTTATTTATTTTGTATTTTCTTTCTTTTTATTATTAGGTCTTCCATCCTCCCCTAAAGCCCATCCATACCCTCCTCGTATGATCGCCTTCATCAGTGCAAGCCTATAGCTTTTATTGAAAGATTTCCTCATGGAATTTGTCCAGATGATACTTCCTGTGCAGTATTGATGTACAAGCTGCAAAAACTAAAACTCTGTATTGTAATACTCCTTAAAAACTAGCAACAACAGAAAATGAATAAAGGAACGAAAGTATTTCTTCATCTTGTAGGGGCTGCCATTAAAATTAAATTATTTGCCCAAGAGGTTCTTCAATAATACCATCTGATAGTTAATGTAAATAAGATTGCCTTCCCAGTGGAACAAACACAAATAGTAACTGAACACTGACTATATGTGGGTAGCAGCTAGCTGGATTCCAAGTTCCTATATGCATCCTCTCAAAGAAACTATCTTTTTCTGTTACATTAGTTCATGCTTCCTGACTGAGCACTCACATTAAAATTACATTCTCATATCTGGCTCAACCCAGCTGTGGGGAGGATCCAAGAAAACACTACCTAAGAAATTGGCATAGTGTTATTGGTGTCATGAATTGTGTAATAGAAAAGTGAAGTGATCTTGGAGGAATGTCCAAAAGTCAAGTATACTCTTATCTTGATCATGAAACTGATAAGCAATATATAGTCCTATGATCCCATTCATTGCATTTGTCTTTGTGTGTGGGAAAAAGGTCTCATCTGGGAACAGAAATAACTGTGGCTCAATAACATGGGGTGCTGGATGACACAGAAAAGTGAGTATTTTCTTTACCAACAGCCACACCTCCACAGCAGGTCCATATATCAGCTGATGTTCATGAGAGCCTAGCATATGACACTGAGGTCAAAACAGAGAATCCATCATAGGTGAAGTCGTATCATGTATTTTCTGTTGACAACCAGATACCAGGATGCACGGACATTTGTGCCAAGGAGGGCATGATGCAGAGAATGCCAGACCACAGGCCATGCGATTGTAAGATATTGACTCTCTACCAAATTCATGGTGTGGTCCCTTGTCATTATGCAGTGGACATCATGTGTCTTAGGAGTCCATGTGTGGGGCAAGTCTTCATGGACATAACTAAAGTCAATGAAAAAGGTCCTAATATGTGAGAGGTAGGTAGTGATATGTGTTACTACAATGGGTGGCATTATAGAGAGAGAAGTTCTTCAATCAGAATTCCAGATAATCTAGTCTGGTGATGTTTCCACAGCTTAACCACTGTAGTGACATATAGGGCAGATGCTATAACATGTACATTGAAAAAACCAAGGTCTCTGTCCTGAGGGAAAGCATTACTGTTTCATATTGAAGATAAGTACCATCCTCAAGAAATATCCAAACACTGCCAATAGTCTTTGCATCATTGTCTTTGGCATCGGGAGACTCTTAGCCAAGTGAGGTATCCTCGATGTCAGATGTCTGTTCACAAAAGAAACTCATTGTATTAAGTCTAATGACTGCAGGAAATTCCTGCAGATGTTTCAGCAAATAACTTGTAGAAGGTGTTTATAGTTAACTGACATGGTTTGCCGTATGTTGCACCTGAAGGTAATCCCAACAATTGAGAGTGTTCATTATTCGCAGCAGGGCCACACTCCCTTCTGAATGACCACTGCTTATGTTCAGAGCATCCAACTTGTTCAGACCATCAGACTTTGTCAGATTCATATGGCTGTCCACAGTAGTTACATACTTAGAACATATATTCCAGTGCTACTTACCCTTCATCCCCTGATTGAGACAAAAACACCAGTTCATCAGCATATGCATGACAAATAAAAGACTGGCTCTTCATCATTATCCCAGGCAGTCGACACTGCAGCCCTTGTATAGTGGCTCAAGTGCTATGGCATAAATAATCATCAATAATGAACATTGTTTTTGTACTGATTATGATATAGTAACATTGCTTGCCCCATCTCCACTGACCAGTACTCGTGACATGGCATACCACAGAACTCGTAGGACAATATGTATAAAGACATTGGGAAATTCCATCCTTCACAGCACTGCCTAAAGAAAGCTGTGACTATGCTACCAAAAGCATGGCCAAAGTCTTTGGATACTAAGACATTGCAAAGGCAGCAAGTCTCTGCCAAGGCTATGATGTCATGATAATCACATAGTGCTTTTTGTTTGATCCATAGAGATGACTTGAGACAACACACACTGGAGTTAGGCACCAAGGAACCACATAACAATCTTAAAGTCACAATTTAACATGGTTAACAGACGATAATGTTCTACTCTTTGTCCCATGGATGTCTTGGGGGACCAGAATAAGCAGTCCTTCTACGAATGCAGTCAGGAGTGTGACATCAGGGGTTATCAGTTCTTGATACACTTCTATCCAGTGAGGAGCCATTATGCCTTGAAAAGCATAGTAAAACTCCAGTGGGAGGCCATCTGGGCCTGGGGACTTACTTGTTGCATCCTACGGAGAGCATCAGTTAGAACGTCAGCCATAATTGTATCTATAAGAATCTACACAGCCTTCCCATCCAGTGTACCAGGCATGGAATGGAGCTCATCATCCACTGTTATACCATCCTGATCAACTTCTGCATATAACTATTGATAGTGGTCCCCACAAAAGCAGTGGTGATGTCATTCTGAGATGTCAGTCCATGAGTATCAGGGATATCGAGGGCATGCGTCAGCACTCTCCTACACCATTGTTTCTCTCAAATAATGTAATGCATGGAAGGAGGTTCTCCACAAACTTAATCCTGACATCTTGAATGTATCGCTGTTACCTTCTGTTGTTCAGAAGATGGTGCTTGACCAGCAAACTCATGGAGTCATGTACAATAAAATTCCATGGTACATCATTGTCAACTCATTTTGCACCATCCATATTCTACAACTTGCAATGCAAAGTGGTCTTAGCCCATTTGAGCCACCATTGAAGTGTTGAAGGATATTCTGTAAGGAATCTCTGGCAGTTGCTCCATGTCACATCTATGTACTGTCTGCACTCCAGATCCTTAAGAAGTGCAACATTCAACTTCCAAATGCTAGTACTGCACCACATAGCCTGCCATTGTATTGAAATAGTACAAATGTAGGCAATGTGATCAGAGAATGTTGTAGGCCACAATTGGCCATCAAGTGTTGCTGTTGTGAGTCCGTGAGAGACAAAAACTTGGTAAAGATAACTCACTGAATTGCTGGTAAAATATGTATATGTAGGTCAATCACCATGTGTTTGTTCCCATCTAGATGCTTGTGGTGCTGAAGTGGCTGGACATGGTGGTTGTGTGTGTTATTGTCTGAGTGATTGTGTGAATCTATGTGTTTCTTTTTCTGATGAAGGCCATGGCTGAAAATTTAAGTTGTGTGTGTACAGTTGTCTATTTTTGTGCCTGTCAGCAGCTCAGCAAGCCTCTCTATGGTGAATTGTTACCTATCCTTGATTATAAACATAAAATTACTAACTTTTGAATGTGTCATGTGATTTCCTATACAAGGAAAATGAGGTTGAAGGCAATATTGTAGAAATGGAATAGGAAGTAAACGAATATGAGATAGGCAATACAATACTGCAACAATAATTTGATAGAGCACTAGGCGTTGAACGCCTTTCGCATAGCCCTCCTCATGCTACATTTCGCTTCATGTAATTTTTGTTTGTCTACAAGGCTTTGGCTACGTTTATGTTTGCAGTGAAGTTCCCTTTGCTTCCGTAGCAGCTTTCTAATTCGGTTGTTGTACCACGGTGGCTCCTTTCCATCTCTTACGACCTTACTAGGTACATACTCATCTAATGCATATTGTATGATGGCTTTGAACTTAGACCACTGTTCCTCAACACCATCTGTACTTAAGATAAAACTTCTGAGCTGAGCCATCAAGTACTCTGAAATCCTCTTTTTGTCACTTTTTCCAAACAGAAAAATCTTCCTACATTTTTTAATATTTCTATTTACGGCTGAAATTACCAATGCTGTAACCGCTTTATGATAGCTGATTCCCTGTTCCGCATTAACTGTTCCGAATAGTTTGGGTCTGTTTGTGACCAGAAGATCTAATATGTTGTCACCACAAGTTGGTTCTGTTTAACTGCTCAAGGTAGTTTTCAGATAATGCACTCAAAACCATTTCACTGGATTCCTTGTCCCTGCCACCTGTAATAAACGTTTGTGTCTCCCAATCTATATCAGGTAAATTAAAATCTCCTCCCAAAACTAGAGCATGGTCGGGAAATCTACTCGAAATATCTTCCAAAATCCTTCAGGTGTTCTGCCACAACAGCTGCTGAGCCAGGAGGCCTATAGAAGCATCCGATGATTACCATGTGCGAGCCTGCTTTAACCGTGACCTTCACCCTAATTATTTCACACTTCAGATCTCCGTCTATTTCCTTCGATAGTAGTGCACTTTTTATCGCTATAAACACGCCTCCCCCTTCACTGTCCAGCCTATCTCTGCGGTAAACATTCCAGTCTGAGTTTAGAATCTCATTACTGTTTATATCTGGTTTCAGCCAACTTTCCGTCCCTAGTACTATGTGGGCGTTGTGATCATTTATTATTGAGAGCAATTCTGGGATCTTTCTATAGACGCTCCTGCAGTTAACTACTACTACATTGATCAATTCCTTCCCTGTTGTGTTCTGCATACTGCTACCTTGTCGCGGCTTAGGAGGCAACTTCTCGGGCCTAGGGAGGGAATTCTCTAACTTAAAAAACCCCCATGTGCACTCCACACATACTCCACTACCCTTGTAACCGCTTCCTGCGTGTAGTGCACGCCTGACCTATTCAGGGGAACCCTACATTTCTCCACCCGATAGTGGAGGTCGAGAAATTTGCAGCCTAGATCTTCGCAGAATAGTCTGAGCCTCTGGTTTAAGCCTTCCACTCGGCTCCAAACCAGAGGACCGCGATCCGTTCTGGGAACAACACTACAAATAGTTAGCTCAGATTCCACCCCACGAGCGAGGCTTTCTGCCTTCACCAACTCCGCCAACTGCCTGTATGAACTGAGGATGACCTCTGAACTCAGCTGGCAGGAGTCATTGGTGCCGACATGAGCGACAATTTGCAGTCGGGTGCACCCAGGGCTCTCTATCGCCGCCGGAAGGGCCTCCTCCACATCTCGGATGAGAACCCCCGGCAAGCAAACAGAGTGCACACTGGCCTTCTTCCCCACCCTTTCCGCTATCTCCCTAAGGGGCTCCATCACCCGCCTAACATTGGAGCTCCCGATCACTAATAAACCCCTCCCCCCATGTGCCTGCTTGGACCTTGCTGAAGGAGCGGCCACATGCTCACTCACAGGCAGAGCAGGCGATGCCACACGGCCAGCCTCCCTTTTGAGCCTCCGCCTCGAGCGACGCGATTGCCGTTGAACCCACCATTCCCCTGGGGGAGAGGGCGGCCCAACCGGGTCCGGTACACACAAAGATGTCTCGACAGCAGGGACCGTGGGTGAAGCATGTGACACCTGAGGTGCCCCATGCGATGCACCGAACTCCCCAGTGACGCTACAGTCCGAGGCAGCAGCCTGAAGGCGGCTGATCGCGTCCATTAGCACGCTCAGCTGTTCGCAAACGGCAGCCAGCCCCTACTGCGTCCGTATGCAGCAGTCACACATCCTATCCATCCTAACAAATCAACAATGTACTCTTAAAACAGTAACACATACGAAAACTTTCAAGTAGGTGACAAGAAGACTTAAAAGCAGAACACAAACGAAAATTAAGAAATTAACTGTCAACAAAATTTCACTAAAATTAAATTATGACACTTAGCACTCTGTATGATGCAGCAGCGACAGCAGCAGACACTGAACTGACTGGCAGGTAGCTGTAGTAACAGTCTCTGACTTGTTTTGAAATGCACAAGTCACAGACGAAGACTAAACACAACGGTATTTATCGAAATACGAGGGAATGTACTCTTAAAACAGTAACACAAACGAAAACTTTCAAGTAGGTGACAAGAAGACTTAAGAACAGAAGCACACTTGAACGGAATGGACAGTGTCTTGAAGTTGGATATAAGATGAATATTAACAACAGTAAAACAAGGGTAATGGAATGTAGTGTCAGAAAATCAGCCAATGCTGAAGGAATTAGATTAGGTAATGGGACAATAAAAGTAGTAGATAAGTTTTGTTATTTGGGCAGCAAAATAACTTCTGATGGCTGAAATAAAGAAGACATAAAATGTGGAATGGCTATTGGAAGAAAAGCGTTTCTCAAGGAGCAAAATTTGTTGACATCCAGTATTAATTTAAATGTTGGGAAGTCCCTTCTGAAAATATTTGCCTGGAGTGTAGCATTGTATGGCAGTGAAAGGTGGATGATGAGGAGTTGAGACAAAAAGATGGTAGAAGCTTTTGAAATATAGTGCTACAGATGAATGATGAAAATTATATGGGTAGATTACATAACTAATAAGGAGGTGCTCAACAGAATTGGGGAGAATAGGAGTTTCTGGCATATCCTGACTAATAGAAGTGATAGGTTGGTGGTACACATTCTGAGACATCAAGGAATCAGTTACAAGCATTGGAGGGCAGTGTGTGGGGTGAAAATTGCAGAGGGGGACCAGCAGATTCAAAAGATATAGGTTGCTATTCTTATTCTCAGATTAAGAGGCTTTCACAGGATAGGGTACGTGGAGAGCTGAATCAAACCAGTTTGTGGACTGAAGACCCAACAACAACAACATGTGATTTCAACAAACTATGTATTAGATGATAGGTTATTACCTCAAGCAGTCATCTTGAAAGCAACACACTTTTATCTATCCATTTAAAGATTTATTAACTTGTTATAATAATTTATCATGAAATACAGTCCAATCATTGTTTTCTCCACAGTAACTCAGCAATTGGAAGCGGGATGTTATGCATCTCTTGTCCCCTACTATTTAATGATTATTTGTCTGTTTTGTCAGTAAATTATGTAAATATTGTGTAGTATGAGTGGTCAAGCTAAGAAGGCTGCCTTGTTTATTTGTTTCATACATTATTTGTACCACTGATAAATAGTCACAGGGTAACTGAATGTTTATAACTTTTCTGTTTAATGTTGTAAAATGTTAAGTTAGTGTGGAAGTGATCAAAGTGAAGTCAGAACAAATCTTTACTGTTAAGAACTCTGCTACGTTTGGAGGGGATGGTGAATTGCCAATGAGAGAGTGGCTAGGACAGAAGAATGCTGTGGTCAAGTAAAATACTGTGATAGTTCATGTGGAGTGCTCCTTGGAGGCTGAAACATCACTTTATAACTTGCAGTAATTTCTAAAACCACTTTATGTTTCATCTTGGAAGTAGGAGAACCTACCGGCTTAGCTGAGTGCTTCATTTGTGACAGTGTTGGAATCTGCATGGCAAATGGACACTTTGTTGGAACTTAAATATTGGCTAGGTTTAATGAATGCCAGTCTAAGAACTTTACCTTTTTCTGGTTCCATTTCAGGATTCTAACTGAACAGTGTACATTATTATACACGAGAATTTGAGTGTTGGTATGTTATTTGTTGGACTAAGATATAAAGTACTTTGGCGCCCAATTATTTCATGTTTTGTGATAGTGAAATGGACTTAGTGTATGAGCATCATAAATGATTACTTAGTTGGTAATTTTTCTACCATTCTCATAATGCAGTTAACACAACTGTTCAGATAATTTTAAAAGGTTATTTGTAATTTATTATTTTTTTCTGTGTAGGACCAGTTCTTATAGAAAAATACACATATTTGATTAGACATAATTGAACTGAGTTAGCTGGGTTTGCCTACATCATATTCAAATGCTAGATTAAAACTTGTTTTATTAACTAATCATTTGTATTTCATCATTTTTTTGCAAACGTTAGATTATGCATAGAGTGTTTCACTTTAGAATCACAGTACTAGGTGCTATTTTTAGCTATTGTAGTTGCTGGACTTAAAATCAGATGCGTATGAGTTGACCTAAGTCTACATCGAGCCATATTTCTTTTACAGAACCATACATAGTCCAATATGTCTATGTTGTATTGGCCAACACAGCTTAGTTTTGTTAACATGTGAAGGCACGTTAAGTTGCAATACTCACAGCTGATCTGCAGAGGAATTTTAAGTGAATCCCTTACCTGATGTGATATAGAAATGCACAAAAAGCCTGTTGACACAATCGCTCATAAAATATATGCTATCATTACTTTGCAGAATGCTATTAACAATTTGTTAATGCCTGTGAAAGTATTAGTTTTGGGCTTGAGTCTAGGTCTCACAGAGTTTTAATTTACCAGGAAATTCAACAATGGTGGGATGGAGTGATCTAACACCACACGCCTAACATGAGAGAAACATATGGCTTTGATAACACAACAAGTCAACAATATCAGAGTGTCATAATGAGTATGACCAACTTATATAGGTCTGGAAAGGTCACCTATTAGCTATGAAGCCACTTGCTTCCAGGAGAAAAATATTAGATTTCCTAGTGAACTGTGGTAATCATGATGACTGAAAACACTTAACTATGAAGGATAAGTTCTGTATTTCTGCGCTGGCTTCCCAAAATTCATCAGTAATGGCCAGTAGCTATTCAAATAAAAGTCATTGTCAATCAAGGATGTCATTTCCACCTTCCCATTCCTGTGATCCAATAAAAATTGATGTTGTTGAGAATGGTACTAGAAGCAGGATAGGATAACAGTACATTGGCTCAGGTTCAGTATTAAGTGTAGTACTATCCTAATTGTGACCACTTGTTACAGTGGACAAAATGTCAACATGATGATGTATCGTCACATACCCAGAAAAGTATTTTGAAGATTATAATGGCTACAAAAGCCTACATTTGGAGCACATTGTCTTTTCCATGTGCTTTTGGGCATGCAACCAGGAAATTGCTTTATTTTTTCTTCTGATATTTTTTCCTGGGAATCTACTTCTATTGTTTAGGTGAGTCAAAGACTGACATCTGAATCTAATTTTTTTCTTACTTATTCTTTGAGATGTCAATACTACATAGTCAGTTATTAACTTTTCATGCCCTTAACAGTCAACAGTGGGGTTAACTTCAATGTTGAGGTATGTGTGTGGTCCTATGGAATTCTTAAACTTTTATATTTGTGGAAAAAATAGTTGCAGTTTAGAATAACTAGGCATTTTCACTATTAACATACACTGAGATGAGTTGTGAAATTTAGTGTAATACGTGACATATCTCTGGTTTGGTAGGTGGGATATTTTAGTATGTTGATAGAGTGAAGAACTCATTCAGTTTTATGTAATTGGAATTAGAAGCTACAGCAATAGCGTACATGGATATGGTTTTCTCTTCAGTCAAACTTCTATATTTTAACATTTCTTTAGCACTAAAATGACAGTAAAAATTTCAAAAATATTGTGTTTTGACATGGATGCATGATCATTGTGAATTAAATAAAGCGTGACTGAGGTATGGTAAGACATTATAATTTTATTACATAATGATATTAAATCTTTCCCTCACTCTCATTTAATGTTGTATTTCATTGTTCATTGATAATAATTCTCCTGAGAAGCTACCCAATACCCTATTCCAAGAAAAAAAAATCAGTTTCTCCATATAATATAAGCACTATCATATGAAAATAAGAGAAATTTGAGCCCATTTTAAGGCTTATGGACAGTTGTTTGTCATAACATAGCACACTCTGATGGGACAGAAGAAAGGGTAACTTATACTTTTACCAGGATACCTTCTGTCACACATTAAGATATAATTTGTGGAGTATATATTTGGATGTGGATGCTGTGTGTAGACTATTTTGAAAGTGCCAGTTACAGGACTCATATTAGTGTGTTTTCATAAAAACTCTTTACACATGTAAATTTATGATTATTTCACAGGGAAGCAACTGGTGTTTTAGATGCAGCCACACAGGGAGCCATGACAGCTACAAGTCTTGTACTTGGTATTATTGCAAATATCATAGCATTTGTGTCTTGTGTGGCCTTTTTGGATGGCATTATCTCATGGCTTGGAAGTCTAGTTGGACACCCAGAAGTCACATTTCAGGTTAGGATATGAGTTTTACTATTAACTAACCTTAATTAAAATAGAACACAAAATTATCTATTAGTAATTTATAATAATCATAATGACTTTACTATTATAGCAGTTGCTGCACACATACTATTATTTTAAATTTCATTTCCTCTGAAAGTGTAGAATATTTATACATTAATTATTAAAATATCTTTAAAATTGGTTCCATTCCATGCTGACACCTGGTGCACCAACCAATTATGAATTTATTGAAAGAATGCAGTCATTGATTGTGACTGTTCTTTTTATTACTTCCAATGATTCTGCCCTTTTGGTGCATCATAAGATCATCTATGGACAAGAAAACATTACTATGAGGTGGCTCAGATTACAAAATTATACATAATTAAATAAATCTTTCTTAAAACTATCATTGGAAAACACAGACATGTGAAAATTTGTGATGAGGCTAAAATAACACAACTCAGTCTATATTAGTAAGGATAAAGCATCACATAGCGGCATCTAGGATCCTCTGCTCTCTTTTCCTCACCACATGTTCATTACAGAGAAAGTAAGTCTTCACATCCTGTGAATTAACTGCAGAGTTCTCTGTGCGAATAATTGCAGAGCTAAAATTGAATGCATTTTTTAAAATAATAGTACCTTCTACTTTATAAATATTGCCTTTTTTACCTGCCCACATGCCATTTTTAAGTTTTTTTTTTTTTTTTTATCTTACCTGATTTACAATGTAAGCACTCTACCGACTGAGAGTTGCCCACAAAAAGCAAAGGTCCCAGGTCTGAATCCCAGTTCCTGCACACAGTTTTAATCCACCAGGAAAGTTTCATATCAGTGCACACTCTGCCGCAGAGTTAAAATATCATTCTGGAAACATCTCCTAGGCTGTGACTAAGCCATGTTTCCAGTACATCCTCTCTTCCAGGAGTGCTAGTCTTGCAAGTTCTGTAGGAAAACTTCTGTGAAGTTTGGAAAACAGGAGGCAAGATACTGGCGAAAGTAAAGTTGTGAGGATGGACCATGAAGAATGACAGGATAGCTCAGTTGGTAGAGCGATTGCCCCCAAAAGGCAAAGGTCCTAGGTTCAAATCCTGATTGTGGCACACAGTTTTAATCCATCAGGAACAGTAAAATCACTGTTTCCTTATGGATAATAATAAAATGCAAGAGATTATTGCACCATGGTTTATCTCACATGACTAATGTAATAGCAGGAAATCAGATGATTATTTATGAATTATGATTTAATTAATATCTTCCCACGTTTCATCCTACCTGTAACTATCCTTCATATTTCTATAATTCCACATTGCTACTGACAGTAGCTTTAGCTTAACTGAAAGATTTGATATTTTACTTTTGGAGAAGTGTTTCTTTGTTTTCAGTCGCTTCTTCTGTTTTGCCCGCCTGAGAACCATGTTAATTAATACCAATTTCATTTCAGCTAGTTCATTATCCTTGTCAAATATTCAATCACTCTCATACTTTGAAACTTTCACCACTCTTCTGTCAAGGGTTTTCCCAGTGAAAACCTGAATTACTCTGTCGCAAATATCTCATTTTCACATTACCATTTATTCCAACTCCCTTTGTACCACTTGAATTTAGTATACTGTGTCTAAAGTAAACACCATTTGGGTACAAACACTTTATTCCTTCAGTGTACATTTACAGGCTTAATGCCACTCGGCTCTGTTGGCCATTTGACAGTGCGCCATCGGCAGATGGCATGGGGTTTGTTTGTCAGCTGTTCTTGATAACTGTGACCGCCCATGGACGGCCCACGAACTATCACGGTCGGCCAGCGCCCATCGATGACATGTGATACAGGCATGTGCAATCTGAATGGCTTGCTAGGCCATGACATCCCCCCCCCCCCTTTGGAACCCAGAACAGGGCAAAGAATTCAGGCTGCTGGGACAGCTCTACCTCGATCTGATCATCAGGTGGCTTCACAAGCTCCCTAGCAGGAACCACCTCATATGGGAGGAGCCCCTCTCCGTGGCAAGGGGTCCACCCCCATGAGTGATGTCCCACCAATCCCAGCTCAGGTGGCAGCAGCCGATCCTAAATCCCCTTCTCTAGCGGCACCTCCATTGAGAACTCTGGGTGCATGTCGACGGGCGACGAGGTCCCCCCACTGCTGGTGACCGGAGCTGTCCACTCCTTGGAACTGGCCACCAGGGCTGCAGTGGGGAAGTGGGTCCCAGCCATTAACGATGGCTGGACCTCCCCCTGCTGATATGCTGATGACCGTGGCACTGAAACTGGGAGAGAACCCTCCTCCAACAGCGCCGTAGAACGAGGAAGGAATGCAGCGGAATGGTGGGAAGTGTTTGTAGGTGTGGGAGAAGGCTGGAGAACCCGTAGCTGGTCGTGGTGGCAGGTGAGGATACCAGTGGAAAAACGGACCTCACAAAGACCATGGTCACACCACCAAATGACCACAGCTGGGACCCAGCAAGGATGGCAACCATAAACTTGAGCCCAGACCTCCGAACCAGGGGCAAAATGAGATGAAGGAATAGGAGTGGGTGTGGGAGAGCCCAGATGCAAGAGGGACAACACTGTCTGATAAGGGCGGCCATGCAGAAGCTCAGCTGGCCTATGTGGACTGGTCAGGGTGGACCGATAAGATGCAAGGAACCGAATGAGGGCATCCACCACCAAAAGACGTGGCACATACTTAAGCATTTGAGGCTTGAAAGTGCATACAAATCTCTCCGCTGCCTCATTGGACTGAAAGGGAAAAGGAGGGGTGGGACATGGTGGATCCCCTGGGTCAAACAAATGTCTCAAAAATGTTGCGAGGTAGATTGGGGCCCATTATCGGTCACCAATGCGGCCGGGAGACCTTTGATAGAAAATATCTTCAACAGTGAGCACGTAGTAATGTCCGCAGATGTGGAGGCCATGCGAACAACAAATGTGAAATTTGAGATGTGTTGACTACCACAAGCCAATAGCTACCCAAGAAAGACCCTGCAAAATCAACATGAAGTTGCTCCCAAGGTGCCGACGGAGCAGGCCATTGGGATGGAGATGAGTGAGGATCTGTTTGTAGGGAAGCACAAGGGAAGATGTTTCATCCATCTATGCCTACCACTAGGTGGGAGCCGTCTTCCATGGAAAGAAGTAGAATACCCTCGTTGGTGTTAAGGCAGTGGTGAATTACAAAATATTTGTGGAGAGGGTCCAACACTTGACCCAGAAAATGCTCCGACCAGCCCTACTGCACCCGGCTAAGGATGATCCGGAGCACAGGGTCAGCAGCCGTAGCCTCTGTAATCCATGAACTAGTGGATACAGAAACCCGCTACTATTTCTGCTGCTGACTCGTCAACCGCAAAACACAAAAGTTCTTCTGCATCAAAGGCCAGGTTGTGGCCTACTGATAGGCGAGATAAGGTGTTGGCGTAATGAGCCATGGATCGGTATTGTATCTCATAATTAAAATGGGATAGATACAAGGCCCAGCATTGGAGATGATGGGCTGCCTTATCCAGTGAGGCAAGGAGCCGCAAGAGGGCCACTTTAAGTGCTTGAAAAACTTGCTCGCAAGCCAGAGACCAGCAGAGAGGGATGCCCTTAGACAGCAATTGGTGCAGTGAGTGTGCCACCATGGCTGCCAGTGAGAGGAAGCAGTGGTAAGAGGTGACCTTACCACGGAACACCTGAAGTTCTTGAACAGAGGAAGGATGGGAAAGGTCTGCTACTGCATGCACATGATCAGTCATGGTGCACACTCCCGACCAGGAGACCTCATAGTCTAAATATTCAATAGACAATTGGAAGAAGGAAGATTTGTGGAAATTACAGTGGAGGCCAGCTGCCTCCAAGATGGAAAACAAGGAGCGGAGGTTGGGAATATGGTCTGCAGCTGTGGACTGACCCTGGCACCATAATATCATCCATGTACTTCAAGCAACAGGATGTTTGTGCTAGCAACTGCGCCAAAAATGCTGAAAGATAGCGGTGAAAAGGTGTAAAAATTACCAGTGCCTGTTTTGATCAATCATCCAAAGGCAACTGCAGATGTGTCTCTGCCAGATCTATATTAAAAAAAAATACTGGTTCCCTGCCAACTGTCAACTGGTCTATCAAATCTACCGGGTGAGGCATTGGGAAAGAATCAATGATAGAGTGGGAATTCACAGTTTTCTTAATGTTACCACATCAGTGCAGGGCCTCTGAGGGCTTGCGTACGATGACTAGAGTTGAGGCCTGCTCACTGGCTGTGACAGGAAATAAAATACCCTCAGCCGTCAGGTGATCTAATTCGGTTTTAACAGTGCCATGAAGGGTGATTGGAAGGGGCTGAGTCCAACAAAAGATGGGGTGAGCCATAGCTTTAAGTGTAGTGGATGCCTGATAATTCTTAGCACACCCCCAGACCCATCACAAACAAAGACATGAATTTCACGCGTACCTGAGAGAGACTGTCGTACATAATTTGATCAGAAACCAAGCAGACAGAATCAGTAGTAGGAAAGCCAAGGGCATGGAATGTGTTGAGACCAAATACATTCATAGCTGGCACACTGTTAATGACCATAAATGGCACCACACGGCTAACATTCTGATACATGGCCTCGGCTACAAATGACCACAGGAGTGGCATGGGGTGGCCGCTGTAGCCAACCAACATGCCCGGCGCTGGACCTAACATGGGGAAGCCTAATGCTTGATGAGTATCCGAGCTTAGAAGTGAGGTCATTGCACCCATGTCCACTTGAAGTGTGACAGATTTCCGCATAATGTGGAGGTCAATACACAGTTTCAGCACATGTATGCCCACAGGAACGACCTTATTAATATCCATGGGTGAATTGCTGAAATCGCGAGGGCGTGAGGTCTCTTTGTGGCTCTGAGTGGACAAGTGACACACTCGGGCGAGGTGTCCGAATTTCCCACAGTAATTACATGTGGCCTGTCTGTGTAGCTGTGATTCCCAAGAAAAGGACACCACACACAAAAGACAAGAAATCCACTCACTCTCTAAGTGGGTGATGTGCATTGCCATTCCCTCTGCCCGTAAGACACAGGTGGGTGGCCAAGGTGCTAGAATGGAAGTGGTGGGATGCGAGTCAACTACAGCCACTGCAGAAACAGGTGCTGCGGATACCAGGGCCGAATCGTCAACAGAGGATATCTCCCCCCACTGCCTCAAAAACTTCCAATGCACACGCAATATGCAAAACCTCCGCTAAAGAGGGGTCGTCGGATTGAAAATGAGTGACAGAGACCAGAAGTAATGAGGCCCAATCCCCATTGCTCCATTGCAGAGTATCCTTCCCCATCCCATTCATCCAAAGCAGACGGCCAGTGGCAGATGGCCCATCCTCGTTCCACACTGTGGCTCACAGTCATAGTGACAGGCCCAAGTCATTTCCATTCTCATGCACCCCCTCATCATATTATAGCTGAAAGACCACTAGTAAAGACCACCTCAAGTATTCCCCTCTTGCTCTGAACCAGAGCATTTCTGAGGGTCAGCGGCGGATGGCCATTGTCTCCCTGTACTCCCTCCTCCTAAATTTGAACTCACAGTGATGACACCAAGCTGTTTCACTTTTCCTGTCTCTTCCTTTGCCCTAGTGCAGTTTGGGGCCAGTTTGCAAGGGCCTGTTAGACAGTCTAACGCACCTCTACCCCTATTTCCATGCACCACAGTGAAGCATGCTGTCTGTTGTGTTTCCACTCCTATCCTATTGCCCACATGTCCACAAGCCTACTCATTGTTTGCAGCCAAACGGCTCGGGCCTGTAGCACATGCATGTAGTTGATGCCATGTACCTTACAGCCTTTCTTTCCCCCTACTATCATTTGTTAACTGGAAAAGTGGAACAAAGCAAATGAGGCCACCTCTTAGTTATGTCTCATATTCTATAGCTGAGTGATTAAAACTTCAGTTTCATATCATGATTTTAATATAAATAAGAAGGAAGGAAGATTCACATTTAGTGCCCTGTCAACAGTGTGGTCATTAGAAATGTTTAGTATAAATAAACTAGATTGTTTGCTTAAAATGCCCTTTCACGTATTAACTCTCACAATACCAATGGGGGTGGAGGTACTTTATGTCCACCTTCTGAAAATATGGTATTATAGTCAGGTGTATCATATTTTAAAATCCTATAAAATTATTTACCGTTTCTATTGATGTCTTCTACCAAATTCATAAATATTTTACATTTTTCAATTAAACTTAACTAAAAAATTAAAGTGTTTTTGATAAATTAGATCTTCACAGTGAATATCATTTTCAGTAATTTTTTTAATTTATTGTTTTATTGATTGTATGGTTTCATATAAATCACATAAACACAACTAGAATAAGTATTAACATCAGTACAAAGAGTGCTAGTAAACTAAACACGAACATTTCTGAAACCCCAAAAGTTATTATATAATGTGTCATCACAGCATAAACTCATGCACAAAAGTACATTGGAAACCAGTAAAGCTGGTGAATCTGACTAACAACATATTGCTTCCACCTTTGTGATAGTCGTAGGGACCATTAAATGACTGTATGATAAATACTGTTGTTCAGGAGATATGAAATGCGTGGAAAAGTGCTGCATCATGCGATGTCTGCTTCTAAACCACTGTACCGATTTCAACTGAATTTGGTACATGTATTCCTTCCATTAGGTAACAATTGACATAGGGGTAAGAACTGCTTGAACATATAGTACAGGAGATATGATGTAATAAACAGTTATATAGTTGAAAACTTGTGGTATCTATGACATGCTAATAATGACACTTCATTCGTCCTAAAATCTTCATGACATTTTGGACACTTTATCGTCAAAAGGACGGTCACTCTCACGTAAAATTTTTGATGGTGCATGATGGAGGATACTTTACGTAATGACTTTGTCAGGTTCTGCACTTGTATTCAGATCCTGAAGAAATTTTTAAATATGATTTAACATTTCAGTTTATCAGCGCAGTATAAATATATGCAGATTACCTACAATCATTTCAATTAAGTAACGTGACTAAAATATATATACACTTTATTCAGATTTTTAAATGACTGTTTCTTGGCTGTCAGCTTTGATGCGTCCAAGCGTACTGAATCATTGGGGTAAAAACCGCCAGCAGAAGGAATTTGTTGTTACCAATGTATGGTTTTAATGTGAATTTTAAAATAAATACATAAATCTAATATATAAAAATTAATGTTTATTTGTCTTTTTGTTTGTATTTTATGCACAGTCATACCGTAAATCCTATTGTGATAAAACTTTGTCAACTCTTGCACTTGCACAAAGGTTATAGACATACTAAAATTTACTTCGTGTTGAGCATGGTAGAGGGTGCTTTACAATTACTTAATTTGTTTCTTATGCCTTCGTGCTAATATGTTTCATAATCCACCATACAATGCGTGGCAGAGGGTACCTTACAATAGGTGAATACGTTTGTTGCTCTTCATGCTGAAATGGCTGGATGGAACTGAATGAAATGTGGAATGAAGATAGCTTATACTCTGAATTAATACATGGGATACCTTTCGTGAGCCTCCATAGCTGCATGGCGGAAGGTACCGGAAGGTACGTTACAACAAACATCCACATTGTCTGACTGATCACCATGAAAGTCGGCACATAATTGTGTTTTCATGAAGGACATTTCTATAATTTCCAAGCCAGTGAATTTACATGGCATAGGGAATGTTGTGACTTTGACACTATTTAACAAACACCATGAAACTTGTCACATATATGTATGTTTTCATATATAGAATGGAGAGGAGTAGGTGGAGGAGGAGACAGAGAGAAAGGAGAAAGAAGGAGATGGATGGAGAGGGGAGAGGAGAATAATGAGAGAGGAGAGATGGTTACAGACAGGTGAAAGGATATGGATGGGAGGGGGAGGAGGAGGAAATGGACAGATAAAGGGACAGGAGGACCAACAAGCTAACACTTTAAACATTATCTGCACAATTATTTCTTCTGTGGCAGCAATGAACTGGGCACCAGCTAGTAAATAAATAAATGATAAGTTCCCATTTGTATATGTTTTAGTATTAACTACAGTATTTGATGGATTATATTCATAGCTGTATAATTACCATATTCAATGTCATCAGAATGTACAAAATTGAAAAATTGAAACATTTCAACCATTTTGGAGGACTGAAATAAATTCAATGACAAAGTTGAAAATTTATGCTGGACCGGGATTCGAACCACTTTGGGGCAGTCGTCGCCTTAACCAATTGGGTTATCCATGCACGCTTCCCTTCCAACCCAGATTCTAAACTTCTGTCCCCCTGTCAACTGATTCCTCTTGCTCACAGGCTATACTGGGTTCCCGCAAGGGATCGAGCATTTGTATACGTCCGCATTAAAATTGTCATTGCCTGTTGTGGGCATATTTACAATTTTTTATATGGTATCAAAATGTTTTAGTATTTTGATTTCGTAAATTTATGGCCATTACTGTCAACTAATGGTGTCTGTTCCTTTTTTGCCATAGCACTCAGTTAGTGACTGAGCTAATAAATATTTATACAAGACTTAAGCAGTGAATCTCAAAGCCGTATTTTCAGAAATCATGTTTTATTTCAAATTTGTATTCTTCATAACTGCCTTTTCACTCATCTTTGTTGAATGATTCCACAATATAGCGTTTTCACAATGTGGGCAATTAGGTAACAACAGCCACACTTGTAAAAAATTTTCTTGATGCACATAATGGTCAGTGGCGTAGCTATCGTAGGGCTAGGCGGGGCAGTGCCCCGGGGCCCCCGAGATCAAGGGGCCCTTCGGCCTCCGTGAGCAAAGTTCGTAAAAAGTTACAGTAGAGCGTGGTTTTTCTTTTCTTTTTTTTTTTTTTTTTTCTTTTTTTTTTTTTTTTTTTTTTTTTTTACCTTCCCATCCTACCGTCCATCCTTACCTCCCCCCCCCCTTGTCAAACTAAGCTTAGCACAGTAGCCCCGCACTGGGCAACAGAGTGACGGAACATTGCTTTTAGTGGGGCCTGCTGACAGGCCAAGCCAACAGTCGCTGAGTACCATCGGCATACTCCAGTCGGCAGAAGTAGCTGCAGCATCAAAGCTGCTCACAGCAACAGCTGCGCCTTCCAAGTGTTGCGGCGTGCCGCTCGGCGTAATGTGAAGGATCACGCGACTCCAAATACTGTATAAATACACTTACTGTACAGTACTTCTTATTGGCAAGTAGAAGTGTACAGTTAGTTTATACGAATAATCGGTTTTCCGAACATCCATGTCCCCCAATTACACTTCAGATAATCGACGTTCTACTGTATATAATATTTTAGCTGAATGAAGGATTTTCGACTTTAAACTTTTTGAACACTGCTAAAAAACTTCAAACGCACGAAGTGAAATCCAAAAATTATTCCCATCTCAGAATATAAACATAAAAAGGTATTGCTTGTCCGCTAAGACGTGCACCCTGCCACCTGCTGAATTACCAGCAGTGTGTGACAATACTGTTCATGGTTTGAGTCACGGCAGGGGGCCATATTTGCGTGGTTGAGTAAAACTTCATTGTTCATTTTTACTAGCTTCTACCTGCGACTTCATTCACCTAGTATGGAGCAACTTCGGAAACTATTCCATGGTAGTTTTATCTGTATGTCCTACCCAGGTTCAACTCTATCCCTCTCCAAAATTTCATCCAAAACCACCCAGTAGTTTCTGCTTGAAAGCATAATTAACTTTCACAGTTATAATTATATTAGAGAGTATGATTAAATATTACCTGCTGCGTGATACACAGTAATTTACTTAAGAGTATTTAGGTTTGCCTTATTATGTCTTTCAGTAAGCGGCAAGGACCTGATGAAGTAGTACTGCATCTGCATAGTTCATAGGCGCCAATTACGGGCATGCTCGCTCGCTCAAGCATACCCCAAAATTTGAGTGGGTATGCTCGGCATACCCCACTGAAAATTTTGAAAATGTGTATACTATTAATTTAACGTTTATGTATTCTCTTAGAAGTCAATTGTCTTCAAGGAATTGTGTTAATGTTAAGTCGTGACATTTTTCATCCTGTTTACTGAATTGGTGTGTGATGTAACAATGGGTTGTGAACCTGTTGGTATCGACTGACATGGTATGACAGCAGAAGTGGTTATGGACTATTTTTGTAATACTGTATAGAAAATAAATCTGCAGAAGAAAGAAGGCAGGAAGACCACCCGATGTTAGTTTTTGCGATAATGAACACATTATGCACAATACAGGCACATCATTATCTGATACGTATGTCTCAGAAGACGAAAACTCTGAAAATGATTTGTGAACTTAATACAATGGGGAAACATTTTCAAACTGAAATTAATGGCTGTTAATTTCTTTACTGTATATTAAAATGGTCCTAAATTAACACCAGATGAAGCAAAAAAGAAGAAATACTAATAAAATAAAACAAAATTATTACTTTACCGTTGTACCTGGAATTGGAAAAAAAGTAATAAAGATTTTTTTTTAGAAATACCTGTTGGGCGGGGGAGGGGGGGGGGCTGCAGGCCAGCAACCACATCCCCTCTATGGGAACGCCACTGATCATACCCCAAGATTTTCAAAAGTTGGTGCCTATTGTATAGTTTTAGTTTAGAGAGGGCCCCAATGTCATTTTTGCCCCGGGGCCCTTGGTGACATAGTTACGCCAGTGATAATGGTATCTGCACCTCTTCAATAATACAAAATATATGTTGCTTTTCTGTTAGTTTGTAAGGGATATAACTGTGCAGTTTACTACATTTATTATGGTAGGTAAAATTTTTTAGTATTAAAAACTTCTTCTCTAAGCAAACACATTTCTTAAATCTTCATATCACTGGAATCAATGGAACATATCACATGAATTAAAATTTTAGTTATTACTCAATGTCATTAAGTTCTTAGTATTTTTCAGTAAAAGATTAGTGTATTAAATGTCTAACATACTGTTTAACAGAAATTTTGATCACATTTTAATTTATTAAATTTACAGTTCCTTCTCTCAAAAGTATTTATTCCATTTACATATGTCATGGGTGTAGAAGCTGAGCAGGTTGAATATGTGTCACAACTGATAGGCTTGAAGACACTTGTAAATGAATTTGTGGCGTATCAGAGACTTGGTGAAATGTTGAAGAGCAATCTTCTCACAGTAAGTAAAATAATTTAAAAAATAAACTATACACCTGTTGTGATTCTTCAGTTTCTCCCAGCGTAATTGTTGCTCAGACAGTCCATGGGTGTACTGCGAGCTAATAGAGTCCAATGGGCACAATATTTTGGCAAACAGACGTATGTCAGTGCCCCTAACGATGGTGACATGTCTGATTGCCGAAACATTGTAGTTGTTGGACACTATGAACCAGCAGTACACCTGTAGACTGTTTGTGCTATATACCTCTTTATCAGTAATAAAAGAATTTTATCTACAGCATAAATACGTTTATGCTTATAAAATTTTGTAATATGTATTCTCTGCAGTTTGTCTGTATTGCTTGTCTATTATATTTGGCTGTGTGAGACAGTGAAATAGAAATGATATTGTTAGTCATATTGTGACATTTTACTACATCTTAGACAATATACACTCCTGGCCATTAAAATTGCAACACCACGAAGATGACATGCTACAGACATGAAATTTAACCGAAAGGAAGAAGATGCTGTGATATGCAAATGATTAGCTTTTCAGAGGATTCACACAAGGTTGGTGCAGGTGGTGACACCTACAACGTGCTGACGTGAGAAAAGTTTCCAACCGATTTCTCATACACAAACAGCAGTTTATCAGTGTTGCCTGGTGAAATGTTGTTGTGATGCCTCGTGTAATAAGGAGAAATGCGTACCATCATGTTTCACACTTTGATAAAGGTCAGATTGTAGCCTATCACGATTGCGGTTTATCATATCACGACACTGCTGCTCGCGTTGGTCGCGATCCAATGACTGTTAGCAGAATATGGAATTGGTCGGTTCAGGAGGGCAATACGGAATGCCGTGCTGGATCCCAACGGCCTCGTATCACTAGCAGACAAGATAAAAGGCATCTTATCTGCATGGCTGTAACGGATCATGTAGCTATGCCTCGATCCTTGGGTCAACAGTTGGGGACATTTGCAAGACAACAACTATCTGCATGAACAGTTCGCAGACATTTGCAGCAGCATGGACTATCAGCTTGGAGACCATGGCTGCAGTTACCCTTGACGCTGCATCACAGACAGGAGCGCCTGCGATGGTTTATGCAATGACGAACCTGGGTGCACGAATGGCAAAACGCATGATGGTCGCATCCATGTTTGGCAATATCATGGTGAACACACATTGGAAGCATGTATTCATAATCGCCATAATTAAAAAAAATTAAAAAAAATTGATCTTGCCAAAAGCCGAGAAGCGATTCTTCTTGGTGTTTTAGCTCTCAGGGGCACCCTTCATTCGATCCCTGTGAAACCCTACATTTCAGCAGGATAATGCACGACCGCATGTTGCAGGTCCTGTACAGGCCTTTCTGGATACGGAAAATGTTTGACTGCTGCTCTGGCTAGCACATTCTCCATATCTCTCACCAACTGAGAAAGTCTGGTCAATGGTGGCCGAGCAACTGGCTTGTCACAATACGCCAGTCACTACTCTTGATGAATTGTGGTATCATGTGGAAGCTGCATGGGCATCTGTACCTGTACACACAATTCAAGCTCTGACTCAATGCTCAGGCGTATAGAGGCCGTTATTACAGCCACAGGTGGTTGTTATGGGTACTGATTTCTCAGGATCTATGCATCCAAATTGCATGAAAATGTAATCACATGTCAGTTCTAGTAGCATATATTTGTCCAATGAATACCTGTTTATCATCTGCATTTTATTCTTGATGTAGCAATTTTAATGGCCAGTAGTGTAATATTAAAACAACAGTTGCAAATTAGAGCATGAGAACTATAATGGAGTTTATTAGTTAATAATAAATGCTGTGCTGTAAAAATAAATTATATTAAATTTAATAATCATTGTATATTTCTATTTACAATGATATTTATGTCACGTTAGCCTGAGGTTAAAGGCAGGTATGTTCTAATTTGTCCATTGCCAAGTTCCACTTCAGTACATAAAATAATATCTATTGTGGACTGCTTTTTTAATGCCACTAAAGGGGCTAATATAGACGAAACCTTTTTACTACAGGATACAGTTCAGTGTCAAAACTATTGCACACTAAATACACCAAAAATAGTTCTTTAGTAATATTAGGATTTTATTTTGAGGTGATATTATAGTCACTGTTAAAAGCACTCCTTCTGTATCTAAATCTGCACGTACAACTTTAAGTCCCCTTAAAGTTAAAAGAAGATAAGTGTTTAACAACCCATTGACAGCATCAGCCTCAGAAATTGAGCACAAGCTTGGATTATCTTTATTAAGGACAGGTAAAAAACTGGCCATGCCCTTTGAAAGGAACAATCCCTGCATTTGCTTGGAGTGATTTAGGGAAGTCACAGATAACCCAAAACAAGATGATTGGAGGCAGGTTTGAATTGCCTTCCTCCTGAATAAAGTCCAGTGTGCCAATCTCTGTGGCTCATTGTTTGCTCCTTGAAGCTTCTTAAATGACTTGGTGTGTGCTGTTTTTGTCATGGACTCTATGGGATACTCAAAGAATTGTAGTACACTCCTACATTCACATATTATACGGTTCTTGACACATTTTAATTACACTTTTCTTTAAAATAACTGACTAGTACAGTATGTTCAGACATCTATCAATTCAGGTTTTTCAGTTTTTTGCATCGTGCTGTCCTGTGAATCAAGCAAAACTGTGATCCCCTTTACTGCCCTTATTTGGATTATGCCAAGTGAGGTAGTGCATGGTTGGCACATAGGACTGAAGTTCAGGACAATGGCAGTTAAAACCCCCAGAAATAACATCATCATCTCTCTAGCAAGTTCCATTTGAGTTCCCGAAGCATCTCAGTAACACTTGTGCATTGATCGAACATACCAGTAACAAACCTACTGGCCCACCTCTGAATTGCTTCTATGTCTTTCTTTAAACTGATTTTGTGGGGATCCCAACACTTGAAAACACTCAAGACAAGGTAACACAAGCATTTTATATGCAATCTCCTTTACAGACAGTCACATCTTCCCAAAATTCTCCCAATAAATTGAAGCCGACCATTCACTTTCCCTATAACTGTCCTTATATCTTGTTCCATTTCATATCACTGCAGCATTATGCCTAGATATTTAGATTTGTTAGTTGATGGAAGGAAGGAAACAAACAGCTAGGTCATCAGTTCCTTTGGCTCAGAATGGGGTACAAGGGAAGATGCAGTCCAGCTAAGGACATTCCACTAGTAAAACTGGGGAAACTAAAATTTAATAAAAATCAATTATACCAGCACGACTAAAACCAAGATAAAATGCAGAATACTCCTATGCACAGCTCCACAGTGCTGTAAACTCTATAACCCTGATTTACTAACAATGAGCATGTACTGGTCAACAAATTATGCCCTTAAAGCAGTAGCCTAAAAATGGAAGAAAGAAACAATGTTAAAAATGAGGGAAAAAGAAGCAATGGACATCTTGTTGGGGGGGGGGGGGGGGGTACTCCAAACACTGATGCTTGCAGAAACAGCCACAATACCCATCCTGTCTAAGTGTCAGAGCTAAAACTGTGTAGCTAAGAATAAAAACCGCTTTCATGGACAGACCCAAGGACCCAGACGACCATCCAAAAATCATACACCAAAACTTAAGGCAATGAGTGCAGAATTTTGTATTTGGCATGGAGAGCCAAGAGGAGCTAACATTCTACTAAGATATAAGCCACAGATTGTAGGGGTCAAGATCCACAACTTTCAAGCAGTGTATTACGTATCCTGAACTCAGAAATGCAAAACTTTTGTTTTGGTGAACTGTAATCTGCTCAATTCTTTGTATACATTTCATCCAGGTTTACAAAGAACCATTTGGATTGTTACAACATATCTGTCAACCTTATAATTACATGCACAGCAACTATTGGCAATGTCATTTTTAAAAAAAATTTTCCTAATGTTCTACCCTCTGTTTATATACTGTTTATACTAACACTGAAATATGTTAACTTTTCTTCCTACTATGATCTGCTGAACACCACCAAAACTGTTCAACAACAGTTCTATGAATGCTTCCATATATACATACTCAAACATGTATGATGTACCTACTGAGTAATGTACATGAAACATTATTGGAACAAGTATACTCTTATGTTTCTGTATTATCATATTACTTAATTAGAAGTAGTACCTTGACTTACTTAATTATTAAACACTAAGTTCTGCAAATTTATGTGCATGTTTATATCTTGCTCTTTCACTTTTAGCCCAGATCTGAAATAATAGCCACATATGCACTGTGTGGGTTTTCTAACCCTAGCTCCGTTGGTATAATGATCGGTGCATTATCTGCACTGGCTCCTAACCAAAGGTCAGCTATAACAGAAGTAGCATTCAGAGCACTTATAGCTGGATCTGCAGTTTGTTTCATGACAGCATGTATTGCAGGTTTGTAGAACTTATTTGCAAAAAAATTTAGATGGTCTATTTGAAAGTTTATGTAGACTTATTTGTCATGAATTCACCTTCAACATTAAGTTTTAGTATTCTAATATTAACCAGGAAACTTTCTAATGTTCTGAAAATAATATTTATTCAGTTACTGAGTTTCAGCTTTTTAGGCCATCTTCAAAGTGTATGCATAAAGACCAACTTGTGCCTAGTACACAATACTATTAATCTCTCTCCCCATTCATTTCAATTTCGGAGACAAACCTTTCCCATTACTTTCACTTCCTTTAGCAATGACTGCATTTCAGCCTCCTTGAGATATATTAAATATGTTTATCAATATTATAACACAGTTCTTGTATTTTAACTGTGTGATTAAAGTATCACTTGGGTAAACCACCAATTTCACCATCAGTGTTCTTTTCTCACTGTTTTTATTTTGAGTCATAGTTTTTTCACACTCAAATATTTTAGTTAATTGTTTCTAACAATACGTTCATTTTCAAACTACTGAATTAGTTTTGAGCTTCACGATTAGAGTCTAGTGTTCAACCCACTAGTCCCCCCATGACCATAACCCAAATAGGTGACAGATGGCTTGGGAGGGTAAGTTTTCCCTCCAGGAATGCCCGTGTTTCAATGAGCCATTAGTGAGTATCAGGGATCTATCCCTGGGGTAAAACACAACAACGGTGATGGGTATGCTGTTGTACTCTCTCAGTGCTGTGACAAAGGAAGGCTGCATTCTATTAGAAGTAGCTTCAAAAGCTTCCAGTTATGGGATTGTGCCACAAACATGTGAATTATCATAAAGTAATTTAATCAGAAAGTTAACTTGTTATTTGGAAGGTATAGAGTTCAATGAATTTTAAAGTAAAATTCTATCTACTAACTTGACAGAAATTCCCAAGAAATTGTGATCTTATATTAAATTAGTAAATGGATGGAGGTCATCTATCCAGACAAACTGTGAGCATAATGGTAATAAAAATGAAGGTTACTCAAAAAAGACCAGAATACTAATTGTCATTTTTCAAAACTGTTGTACAGAGGAAGATCACATTGTAATTCCTTCTTTAAATCATTACTTGAACAACAAAATGACAGGTATAAAAATAGGTGACAATGGGATAGAAAAGCAACTGAAATTGCTCAACAGAAGAAAAGGTACTGTACCTGCTGGGATACCAGTATGATTCTACATAGAGTATGTCAAAGAACTTGCCCCTCTTTTAGCAGCAGTGTATTTTAGGTCTCTAGTGAAGAAAAGTATTACTGATTATTGGAATATAGTGCAAGCTGTAGCCATTTTCAAGTAGGGTTGTTCTACACATGTACAAAACAGTAGCCCTATATGTCTGATAGTGGTCTATTGTAGTATTTTGGAACATGTTTTATGGTCCAATATTATGACATTGCTGGTGACCAAAATCTCCACTGTAGGAATTAACATTAATCCTGAAACCATGACTGTGTGCTACCCAGTTTTCTCTATTTGTCCACGAGACCCAGAAAGTAAGATGATGCCATGTTCCATGACTTCTGGGAGTAGTTTAGTACAGTTCAGTTCTGCTGGCCACTGAACGAACTTTGAGCATACATGATATCAGACCAAGTGCATCATTGGAATGAACAATCTCTAGTAAATAGAACAAATCATGTAATTATAACTGGAGGGAAGTCTTCAGATATAAAAGTAACTTTGGGTGAATGCCAAGGGAATTTACATAGAAGTATTAGTTTTCACATGTAACCTGCTAGATAATGTCAGATGTTCCATGAGGTTTTTTGTGGATGATACCTTTATACCATGTGGCCCACAGATGCCATACATTATTGTAAGAAGGTTTGCCTTGGCTCTGGTGTCTGCAGGGGAAGTGCACATACATGTGGACCTCCACTGAGCTGTGCCACCACATCATTGCACTTTACTCAGCAATTTCAAGCACTTACAGCAGGTGAATATGGTGGATGTACCAGTATCTCTCACCCCCACTGTTGTGCTCACTGACTAAGTGCTACTTGAAGAATATTGGTCCACGCACATTTTGTGTGTTTCCTAAACATAATCTTAGGGCATTTGAACTGCCCTCCCAAGCTTTAAGATAGTTCACACTGCAACTGCAACTAACTCAAATGCAGCCATCAATGCACACTAAAATCCTTCATATGGCCATCTTCTATCAGCAACATACAGTGTGCATGCTATTTGATGCTTGTCCGTATTATGGCAGTATTGTCACTACCATTTATCCAGCCCTCATATATGTTTATATATCTGCTGTAATGAACATAAGACTTCTGTTCCTTTTTACTGTCGTCAACTGCTAGTACTATTCAGTTTTTATTAGGGCACAAGAGGTGAACTTACATTCTGTAGAGCTTAAATTGTTAGCGTTTTTACTTTTGATACAAAAATGACACTGGAAGGTACCAGATTGACTTTATAATGGTAAGGAATAGATTTAGAAACCAGGTTCTAAACTGTAAGACATATCCAGGGGTAGATATAGACTCTGACCATAACTTATTGGTTATGAACTGCAGATTAAAACTTAAGAGACTGCAGAAAGGTAGAGAGGTTAGAAGATGGAACCTGGACAAATTGAAGGAACCAGAGGTGGTTGAGAGTTTCAGAGGGAGCATTAGGCAAGGATTGGCTGAAACGGGGGAAAGTAATACTGTAGGAGAAGAATGGGTAGCTCTGAGAGATAGGGTAGTGAAGGCTGCAAGGACCATATAGGCAGAAGAACAAGGCCTAATAGAAATCCCTGGATAACACAGGATATTCTGAACTTAATTGATGAGAGGAGAAAATATAAAAATGCAGCAAGTGAAACAGGAAAAAGGGAGTACCAACGTCTGAAAAATGAGATTGACAGGAAGTGCAGACTGGCTAAGCAGGAGTAGTGGCTAGAGGACAAACGCAGAACTTTAGAAGAATGCATAACTGGGGGAAAGGTAGATACCGCCTACAGGAAAATAAAAGAGATATTTGGAGACAAGAAAAGCAGCTGTATGAATATCAAGAACTCAGATGGAAAACCAGTACTGAGCAAAGAGGGGAAGGCTGAACTGTGGAAGGAATATATAGAGGGCCTATACAAGGGAAATAAACTTGAAGGCAGTATTCTAGAAATGGAAGACAAAGTGGAGGAAGATGAGATAGGAGATATGATACTGCAAGAAGAATTTGACAGAGTGCTGAATGACTTGAGTTGAAGCAAGGCACCTGGAGTAGATGATATTCCGTCTGAACTGCTGATGTTGTTAGGAGAGCCAGTCGTGAAAAAATTGTTTCACCTGGTATGCAAGATGTATGAGTCAGGGGAAATACCCTCAGACTTCAAGAAGAATATCATAATTCCAATTCCAAAGAAAGTAAATGCAGACAAGTGCAAAAATTACAGAACCATCAGTTTAATAAGTCATGGTTGCAAAATACTAACACGAATTATTTACAGACAAATGGAAAAACTTGTGGATTCCGACCTCGGGGAAGATCAGATTGGATTTAGGAGAAAGGTAGGAACACGAGAGGCAATACTCACATTATGACTTATCTTAGAAGATAGACTAAAGAAAGGGAAACCTACGTTTTTAGCGTTTCTCGATTTGGAGAAAGCTTTTGACAATGTCGACTGGAATACACTCTTCCAAATTCTGAAGGTAGCAGGGTAAAATATAGGGAGTAAAGAGTTATATTCAACCTATACAAAAACCAGACAGTGGTTATTAGAGTCGAGGGTCAAAAAAGGGACACGGAGGTTGGGAAGGGAGTAAGACAGGGTTGTAGCCTTTCCCCAATGTTGTTCAATCTGTACATTGAACAGGCAGTGAAGGAATGGAAGGAGAAATTTGGAGAGGGCATTAAAGTGCAGGGAGAAGAAATAAAAACATTGCAGTTTACCGATGACAGTAATTCTGTCAGAGACTGCAAAAGATCTGGAAGAGCAATTGAATGGAATGGACAGTGTCTTGAAAGGAAGATATAAGATGAACATTAACAAGAGTATAATGAAGGTAATGGAATGCAATGTCAGAAAATCAGGTGATGCTGGAGGAATTAGATTAGGTAATGCAGGGCCGCACAAACACGGAAAACTGCACGCGTGCAAAGCGAGGTGCAGATAGTGTTTGCACAGTGCATCGGTTCAGCTCGGCATACTTCGTCTCAACTCGGGTTGCTGCGTGAGGCCTTCGCTGTACGCTGCCGAATGCGCTGCCAGACGGCTTAGTCAACAATGGATTAAGTAAGCATAAGACAATTACTACAATAATGGAACCACCTGCTCAAAAAAAGTAAAAATTCTCGAAAGTGAATTTAAATGGGAATGGAAGCTCTCTTACTTTTTTGTTCCTTGTGACGATAAAGCCAAATGTCTAATCTGCGGTACACTAATTACGTGTGTCAGAAAATCGTCTATTGATGAGTCCATGGATATTAATGACACGGCTCAGTTAGCGGATATCTAAGCAGCTGTTGAAATGGTAGCTGAAGGAATAGGAATCCCTTGGGAAAAGCTGTTTTCCATAACCACAGATGGGGCACCATCAATGTGCGGTAAAGCAAACGGGTTTATTGGCCTATTGCGGAAAAAGCTTAACATGCCGAATTTACCTTCCGTTCATTGTTTTGCAGACCATAAGGCTCTTTGTGCAAAAGTTATCGGTCTTCAAGAAGTGATGAATGTAGTGGTGCATATTGTGAACTACATTCGTTCACATGGACTCACTCATCGGCAATTCAAAGAATTTTTGATTTGTTTGGAAGAGGAGTATCCAGATAAATGTTCAAATGTTTGTATAGTCTATGGGACTTAACTACGGGGTCATCAGTCCCTAAACTTACAAACTACTTATGAACTACTTACGAACTAGGACGGCTCAAATATCCATGCCCGAGGGGGGATTCGAACCCCCGACCGTAGTGTCCGTGCAGACCGTGACTGGAGCGCCTCAGTCTGCTCGGCCACCGCGACCGGCAGTATCCAGATATTCCCTACCACGCTGAGGTGCGCTGGTTGAGCAAAGGAAAAGTGATTTCCCAAATTTTTCGACTACTGCTGTTATTTAAATCTCTTTTATACCGGTAATCGTGTTCCACCAAATTTAGCTCTCCACCTAGTGTACATAAGTATTCGGCAATGAAGAAGAAAACAGGGTAAAAGTTTTGAAAAGGTCAAGACAGGCAGCGCGAGCGGCGCAAGCGTAAGGAAAGAGAGAAGCAGCGCTATTGTGCAAAGCCGAGGAGTGGGGGGTTTGCACCGTCGTCAACACAGCGCAGCCGTCTTCTGCACTCTGCACTGTGCGATGCGCCGGTGCATGCACCTTGAGCGGCCCTGAGGTAATGAGACAATAAAAGTAGTAGATGAATTTTGTTATTTGGGTAGCAAGATAACTTCTGATTGCCAAAGTAAAGAAGATATAAAATGCAGAATGGCTATGGGAAGAAAAGTGTTTCTGAAGAAGCGAAATTTGTTAACATCCAATATTAATTTAAATGTTAGGAAGTCCTTTCTGAAAGCATTTGTCTGTAGTGTAGCATTGTATGGGAGTGAAACGTGGACGATAAGGAGTTCAGATAAAAAGATGATAGAAGCTTTTGAAATGTGGTGCTACAGACGAATGATGAAAATTAGGTGGGTAGATCACGAATTGGGGAGAAAAGGAGTTTCTGGGATATCCTGTCTAAGAGAAAGGATAGATTGGTTGGACACATTCTGAGACACCAAGGAATTGTCAATTTAGCATTAGAAGGAAGCGTATAGGGTAAAAATCGTAGAGGGAGAATGAGGGACGAATACATTTAGCAGATTCAAAAGGACGTAAGTTGCTGTACATATATTCAGATGAAGAGGCTTGCTCAGGACAGGATAGCGTGGAGAGCTGCATCAAACCAGTCTCCGGACTGAAGACCACAACAACAACAAAAACGAGGCCAACTATGACAAACAGAATCAATTTTTAGATCATAAAATCTGCTAGATTACAAAACAAGGTAAGAACTTAGTAACATATAGCTTAATATTTTGAAATGCTTATAAAGAGGAATTCTGAATAAAAATATACACAGCTATCCAACCAAAATGCAACACTAAGGACTGCAAATATCACAGCTTGGGAGATAACACATTGTACAAAGATCCATGATCGAAAATACAACTTCTAGTTAAATGAGGAAGATGATGAACTTGGCACTAAGTTTTGCCACCATTGCAAATTAGTGATGTATGTGAAACTTAAGTGATTGTTTCTACTACTCATATCCATCACCTTACATTTTCCTACATATATAGCTATCTGCCATTCATCACACCACTTAGAAATTTGATCAAAGTCATCCTGCATCCTACTGCAGTCATTAAATGATGCCACCTTCCTGTACACCACAGCATCATTAGCAAACAGCTGGAAATTGCAACTAATGCTGTCCGTCAGATTATTTATATTGATAGAAATAGTAGTGGTCCTATCACATTTTCTGGGGCACTCCTGATGATACCCTAGTCTCTGATAAACACTCATCATTGAGGACAATGTACTGGATTCTATTACATAAGTAGTCTTCAAGCCACTCACACATTTGGGTACGTATTTCATATTCTTGTACCTTTATTAGCAATCTGCAGTGCAGTAGCATGTCAAACATGTTTCAAAAATTGAGAAATATGCAGTCTGCCGTTGCCCTTCATCCATAGCTTGCAAGGTATCATGAGAGAAAAGGGCAAGTTGAATTTTGCACAATTGGTGCTTTCTAAAGCCGGACAGAAGCTTTTCCATCTCAAGGAAATTTACTATATTAGAACTGAGAATATGTTCAAGAACTGCACAGCAAACTGATGTTAATGATACAGGTCTGTACTTTTTTGGTTTCTGTCTGGTTAGTGTATCAGCCTTGTGTACGGTTGTGGCGAGGAGGGGGGCGGGTGGGGGGCAGTGGCAACAGAATGTTGAAAGACAAGAGATCACAAGTGGATTTCAAATGAAAATACAGGTTGTAGGAACAGTATGGTGATGCATAAGGCAACAGTTTCTCACCATGGTGTCTCCAGACTCTTTATATGACAACTATGGTGGTGCAGACATAATTGTGATTTGCCAATAACAAAAATGTCATTTCAATCACAATTCTGGAGACACAGTTTAATTGTTGCCTTATGCATTGCCACACTGGTCCAGCAACTACTATTATGATTTGGGATGGTTTTGACTTCCACTCTTGCACCCTGTTAAGACACGTTGCCAGTGCACTAACCAACGAGCATTATGTATGTGAAGTGTTGGAGCGTGTTGTCCTCCCATACCTTCATAATTAACCTACAATTTCATTTCAAGCTTAAATATATGTGTCATTCAAAGTTCAAGTCAATAAGAATAAAAATATATTGACATGTAAGAGGTTAGTCCAAAACACTGTAATGAATTATATTATTTATTTATCACAAGATATTTTTTGGCATTAAGTGCCATCATCAGGTGTTTGGTACTTAGAGGCCTTAACTACTTCAGCTGACTATTTATTAGGTAGTGTTTTTTTTATTTCATTTACGAATTTTAGCCAGTTACTGTACAGATACGGTAACTGGCTAAAATTTGTAAATGAAATATAGAACAACACCTAATAAATAGTCAGTTGAAGTAGTTCAGGCCTCTAAATTCCAAACACCTGATGATGGCACTTAACACCGAAAGATATCTTGTGAGAAATAAATAATATAATTTATTACAGTGTTTTGGACTAACCTCTTACTATTATGTTAATATATGACATTTATAACACTGTGGGCCTAAGATATAATAAGAATAAAAATAATCTAGATCACTAAAATTGTATTTATAAAAAATGAAGACCATGGACTCATATATGAGATTTGTTTCCTTTATACAAAAATTCAGTGTTTAAGTCTTCTTCATTCTTCATTGGACTGCACTGCTGCCTTGGCTTCTCCGTTCTCCGAATCTCTCACCTATGGTCTTCTCTGGTCAACAGTTATGGAATGACTGGTCTAGGAAACATACCCACTGCTACACCAGATCAACTTTGGCAATATGTGGAAACAGTGTGGACTGCTATACCTCAGAAATCTATCCAGAGCCTCTTTGATTCAATGCTGCAGCATGTAGTAGTGGTTATAGCCAGCAACACTAAGTACTGATTTCATCATCTTCCTCTCTTCACATGGGGCTGTATTGTCAATCAAGTGATATCCCAAATAATTTTAGCTGTGATATTTCTGAATGTTTTATGTATTTTATTTTGGATGATCAGCAGTGTAGATTAGAAGTACATAAAATAGCTAAATGTATGAGTTTTCCATAAATCAATTTTTGGGTTAGTTTAATAGATGTTACTATGCTCATAAATTCAACTTTTGAAATTTTGTACTGGATCAGACTTTTCTTTTCACATTTATATTTCATTTACATTTATACTTAATTCAAAAATTGCATTTAATTAATGTAGACTTTTTGTCCTCAGGTATTTTGCTCGATGAAAACTCATATTATTTAGATACAACAACAAATTCAACAATGTTTTGATCAGCAGCCAGACAGAATTATATCTTTCTATCATGCACAATTAATGAGTGAAGCGGTGCTTGTTGAAGAGAGTTCATGATGGCAGCAGCTAAACACTATATATACAATGGTGTTTGTCAAAATTTCCTCAACATAAGAAATGACAACCACAAGAAGACCAAAGTCAGGGTACATAAAGTATATCAAAAGGAACACTTACTGGATTTTTTTAAATCTAACTGTTGTGGTATTACACATGGACACGAAATGTACCATCAACACAACTACATTCATGTCTAACAAAACTCTGTTTCCTATCACACCTTCCAAATATTGTTATCCATATGATGCACATTTACCAGCACGTGATTTTGAATTTGCGCCATTTAGATAGATGTGCAAAACTCAAAACTTGTTTTGAAGATGGAAAAGGAATATTTGTACCTACCATTCATGGTACAGATGTTATGCACAAATATTATTAACTATGTTTCCTAGAAATAAAACATGAATGGATTTCATCAACTCACTCATGTTATTAACAAAGTTCCAACACAACTCTTCAGTACAAAAATAAAATATTTTTCATTAGATCTTGGAAATATTATATTTAAATATGATTATTTGTGTGGTAGAAGATCACACAAGAAGACATATTCATATTCCCCTTATCTGTATTCAGTGGGAATTTTGTGGCACATCTCTAATGGAGTTCTAGCCAGATGACATGATTACCACTGCACTGTTTTTAGAGTAATGTGGCTAGAGGACCTATTTGTACTTGTGCTCATTGTTACCAAATATAAACCACTGCATCTTGCTACACAATAGTATATATCTACAAGTCTGCAAGGACAGTCCCATGATCTGTTCATAATAAATGTGCCAGAAATTTTTAAAATTAATAATGCACAAATTTAGGAACTTAAAAAGCCTTACAGATAATTGGTATAGAATGTAAAATTAAATACATTAAAGAACTCTACATGTTTCATTACTCATAGTCACAAGATGTTTTACGTTGTACATGTGAACAGATAATCCTATGAGACTGATGCATGGAAACTTTAACAAATACCATTTCAGTGATCAGAAGCTGCTATTTACACTAAATGTATCATTTTGTATTTTGCACCTTAACTTCTGTTCACAAATTCTAAAGATTATATTCTATCATGTGGAATCTAATATGTGTGACACACTTCTTACAGTAAGGTGCAAAATACAAAATGATATATTTAGTGTAAAATAGCAGCTTCTGAGCACTGAAATGGTACTTGTTAAAGTTCCCATGTATCAGTCTCATAGGATTATCTGTTCACACATACAACGTAAATGCACATAGAGGCATACCGCTCAAAGGTTTCAATTAAAGGGTTTGTAAATGTAAATGAAAATAGAGAATACATTAAATTTTGTCCAGCACATTCTATTCAGAACTGTTCTTGATGGTAGCTTGTAATGAAGCTATAATTTGCTATGTGTTTACTAGTCTTCCTCAAATGAAAAACAGAAAGTTGACATTCACATTTTTCATAAGAAACTTGTAATAAATAAAGCGTAATGCATACAGTGTCACAGCACTGCATAAATGTGATAATTACCTATTGAAATCAATAAAATATGTATATTTATGATTACTTGTAACTGAGTGTGTGTAAATATAAGTATTTCAGTGAATGTGAGTGGATTTTATATGATTTAGAGTTATTTATAAGTTATTCCTAAATATAACACACATATGCAGACCGACAGATAAATACATATAGTCATAGTTGTTGCCATGTCTGTAGTAAGCAGCACATATGCTACAGTATTACACATATTATAATGTTCATGTTGAGACTAGGAGGATACCAACATGTGCTTTCATTTGAGTATATACAATAAACTAATGAGTGACTGAAACTGCTACTAAAATGAATAATGCCAAAAACAGAAACTAGCAGTTCCAAAGTTGTGTATAGGAAGCTATTAACTACAAGAAAGGAAAATAATAAGGAACTGAATAATATATACAGAATCATGGGACATCATCAATAAAGAGTACATGCAAAATGCTCACTTTTACATTTTGTCAGAAATATTTAGCTGAAATGAAGTCACCACAGCATAATGAAAGTTTTCATCTGGGGAATCAAATATGAAATCCTAAGTATGTAAACAGTGATGATGAGGAAGAAGTTATTTACTGAACAGATTAAATTAAAAACCTGTATATACCTACCATGAACACCCATTTCATTTCACACTATTAACCACTTAGAATATGGTATCTGTGTACCACTATTTTACATATCATCTTCAAGAATGGAATTCTCTTAATTTGTCGGTTTACTGCCATATCTTGCTTCTTAATGGTTCCTTCATGCTATATTTTGCCATATTAGATGTTGGAATCCTTTCACTATGAATCCACTTGAAATTCAATTCCAGGCAGTGGTATTATACAGGTGTGGCTCACTCTAAAGCACCAACAGAAATGATAGAGTGAAGGCTTTCATGACCGGTTGACATTGTAGGTATTATATCATCTGGGTTGTAAGGCCATGTTATTGGAATCTTGTTGCTTCAGAAAAACTAAGAGAAGTGTAAACACATGTCTAAAGGAGCACAAAAGTCTATGCTAACTTGGAAAAACTGAAAAATCACTGCTTACAATTGGGAAATCATATAGTAAAGTTCTCTGAGATGGAAATTTTATCTTCTATGATGAATTATTTTCCAGGGTTGTATAGAGAAGTGATTGAAATATATAAACTTATTGATAATTTCAAATGAAAATAAGAGACTATGAAACTCAACGATATATGGACTGTGGCTCTGCAGAATCGATGATTGGTTTTATCTTTGATATGGTTCAATAGTATATCTCCATCTTTGACTTGGATCATCTCTGCTTATCACGTGGATCGTAGCCATGCCCCGTTTAGATGGTATTTAAGAAGCTCTCAGACCTCCGACCTGTCAGTCAGCAAGACTCAACAGACAGACAACCTCTGACGAAGTCCGACACAGCATCAGATGAAATGTTAGGAAGCAGCAAGATTCCAATAACATGGCCTTACAACCCAGAAGATATAATACCTACAACACGAACAGAAATGTGATTATTTTCCCCATAGTACATCAAAGAATTTGAGTATAACATAATTCTGGTGTATGAGTGACGGAGAGCAGAGATAGTGAGACCCAGTTCCCACCAGTGGTGATTGGCCTGTCTATCTTCCACATCCTGGGTTCCAGCTACAGTGACAAGCCAAAGCCATTCTCTTTCCTGTCCCCCTTATTGTAGTATTCATCCCTTTCTCTACACCATAGAAATTGCAGTACACACAAACAGTCTTGTGACCTACTTTTGGTAGGTCAACTGAAAACTGTCTTCAGCAGTTAAACTGGCAACCCGTGCGCAATGGAAATATTTTAGACCATATAGCTACGAATGGGCCTGACCTTATTAACGATGTCTGCATATAGACAGGAGTTAGTGATCATGATATCATCATAGCGTTGATGGTAACCAAAGTTCATAAACAAATCAAGAAGGTTAGGAGTGTATTTTTGTTAGGGAGAGCCGATAAGCAATTGTTAGTATCACACTTAGAAAATGAATTGACATTATTTAGTTCCAATACAATGGATGTAGAAGAATTGTGGACTAAATTTAAGTGCATTGTAAATGAAGGGTTAGAGAAATATGTGCCAGTAAAGACGATTAAGGAGGTTAAAGATCCACCGTGGTATAATAGTAATGTTAGAAAGCTGCTGAGAAAGCAAAGACTGTTGCACTCTCAATTAAAAAAAGAACACGCAAATGATGACTGACTAAAGTTAGTAGAGATTTGTGCATCTATAAAAAGATCAGTACACAAAGCATACAATAATTACTGCAGCCATACCTTAACAAAAGATCTTTCCGAGAACCCTAAAACATTCTGGTCCTATGTAAAATTGATAAGCGGGTCAAAGCCCACTATCCAGTCACTGGATCATTCTGGGGCAGTAATAGAAGAAAGCAAACAGAAAGCTGAAGTTCTAAATTTAACCTTTAAGAAATATTTCATGCAGGATGTCTGCACAAATGTACCATCATTTGATCAACGTACTAACTCCGAAATGGAGGACATAGTAATAGCTATTTCCAGTGTAGAGAAGCAGTTGAGAGAGCTAAATACAAAAAAGTCTCCTGGTCTGATTGGAATACCAGTTTGGATTTACAAAGAGTATTCTTTGGCATTGGACCCATACTTAGCTTGCATTTATCATGATACTTTAATTCAGTACAAAGTTCCTACCGATTGGAAAAAAAGTACAGGTGACTCCCATTTATAAGAAATGAAAGAGAGCTGACCCACATAATTACAGGCCAATATCATTGACATCAGTTTCATGTAAAATTTTGGAGCATATTCTCAGTTCAAATATAGTAAATTTCCTTGAGATGGAACAGTTTCTTTCTATGAATCAGCACGAGTTTAGGTAACATTGTTCATTTGAAACTCAGCTTGCCCTTTTCTCATATGACATCTTGCAAGCCATGGATGAAGGGCAACAGGTGGATTGGGTTTTTCTTGATTCGAAAATGGTGTTTGATACAGTGCCACACTGGAGACTCCCAACAAAGATAGGAGCATATGGAATAGGTTCACAGATTTGTGACTGGCTGGAAGACTTCCTGAGTAATAGATCACAGTATGTTGTTCTCGACAGTGAGTGTTCATCAGAGATGATTGTATCGTCAGGCGTGTCCCAGAGGAGAATCATAGGACTGCTATTATTTTTTATCTATATAAATGATCTGATGGACAGAGTAACTTGTAATTTGCAACTTATAATAGTTTTTTATATATAATAATAATACTAGTATTATACTAAAACCATTATTCAGAATACATCACCTTTTTTCCAGTTGTTCTGTGGTAATTGATGTTTTAATTGCTTGCCTGCCATTAAATCGTTTTTAAAACATCAGGACATCGGGTTTTTACAAGTCATGGAAATTACTCATGTGATATGCTTCATTTTAAACACATTTATTTTGCATTCTTGATGAAACACATAAACAGAAATAATACATCTTTAAGACTGCTTGTTACTGACTCATGACAGCTTTAAGAATGCTTCACAACTAACTTCCATACTGACAGACAAAAAGATACTAACTTCACAACTCCCTAGAGACAAACTTATACTGACTTAAGACTAAGTTATTACTCCTCGCGTTCGCGCCAATTCGCGCATATTAATACACATTCTAATTTATAGATCATTCTAGAACACGGAAGTTACAATGTTTTATATTAAACAATTTGTTCATGAAACATACATAAATTGTTCATCAAGAAAAGATAAAAAAAATTATGACGAATGTAATGATATGGTTTTCTTATCAAAACAAAACAATACAAAAGGTTGTAAGTAAATAACAATTAGTGCAGTATTAATATATGTTTACATTATTTAAAATTGTTAAGTTAAAGTTATTATTTAACTTTACAGTCAGCAAAGTATTACATTACGGTCAATACATTACAGAGGACCTCAGATATTGTTAGCTATTAATTTCATTAACAAACACATTGTTGTCCAACATTAAGCTTACAAATTTCAATAATTAATTAATTTATTTAGTTCATTAAAAGACCCAAGTAATGAAAGTGATAAAATCAATGTGACTTGCCATAAGCGCCATAAAATGCTTATATAATATAAACGTGGAATATTAGGGTATAATACCACGACCAACTATGGTATCGTACGTTGCATTATTCCAAACAAACGAGACTTTACAAGCTAAATACATTACAGGCTGTTTGCTGATGATGCTGTAGTGTATGGGAGGGTGTCGTATTTCACTGACTGTAATAGCATACAGGATGACTTAGACAAAATTTTTAGTTGGTGTGAAGAATGGCAGCTAGCTGTCAATGTAGAAAAATGTAAAGTGATATGCATGAGTAGGAAAAACAATCCCGTAATGTTCGAATACAGCATTAGTAGTGAGCTTCTTGATGCAGTTGTGTCATTTAACTATCTAAGTGTAACATTGCAGAGTGGTATGAAATGGAATAAACATGTAAGGACAGTTGTAAGTAAGGTGAACAGCCAGCTTAGGTTTATTGGGAGAATTTTGGGAAGATTTACTTCATCTGTAAAGGTGACCACATATAAAACACTTGTACAACTATGTCTTGAGTATTGCTCAAGTGTTTGTGACCCACAACAGATCAGTTTAAAGGAAGACATAGAAGCACTTCAGAGGCGAGGAGCTAGGTTTGTTACGGGTAGGTTTGACCAATGTGCGAGTGTCACGGAAATGCTCCGGGAACTCAATTGGCAATTGCTCGATGAAAGCCAACGTTCTTTTTGTGAATTTATGTTGATGAAATTAAGAAGCTCAGAATTTGAAGCTGAGTGTAGTACGATCTTCATGCCGCTTACTTACATTTCATGTAATGATCACAAAGACAAGATCAGAGAAATTAGGGTGCGGATGGAGGCTTATAGGCATTTTTTTGGGAATGGAATAGGAAAGGAAATGTCTAGTAGTGGTACAGTGTACCCTCTACCATGCACCTTATGGTGGATTGCTGAGTATACATGTAGATGTAGACCACTGGCAGATTGTCTCTTATCACCCTAGGATCCTAGACTTCCAGTAAAAGTTATGTTACCAGGCTATTTTATTGTCTCTACCTTGCCCCCTTGCCTCATTGCAGCTTGGGGCCAGTTCAGATGGGCCCGGTAAACAGCCCAACACTCTCCTACTCCTCTTTCCTCAAACAACTTTGAAGTAGGCTGTCTGTGTCACATTCCCTCTCCCCCCACCCTTCTACACATTTCCTCCAGTTTATACGATGTTTGGGGCCAGACAGCATGGATCTGTAGAACCTAACTTTAGTTGCTGTCACATACCTTACTGCATTTCTTTCCCCCCTGCTACTATCATTTGTCAACCAAATGTGGGAGGGAGGGGGGGGGGGGGGAGCAAATGAGGCCATCTCTCAGTAGTGTCCCATTTTCTGGAGCTGTGTGGTTTAAACTTGTGTGTTCAGTGACTTTTTTTTATATAAATAGAGTAGATTGTTTACAATAAAAACACCCTACCATTTATTAATCCTTGGAATACCGAAAGTTTGGGGGGTATTTCATTACAACCTTCTGGAAATATTTTTAAATCGTAAAAAGATATTTATTGCTAATGAAGTTTTCTACAAGATTCTGATAATGTTCTAAGTTTTTTTAATTAAACATAACCAGAAATCTTAGTTTATGAAATTACTGCATTCTCCACATTTCTACAACAACTATCAAAAATTGTATTTTTAAAATTTCTTTATTCTTTGTAATCATAAGGTGCCTACCTTATTATAGTACACATTGTTGCAAATATACTAAAAGTGCTATATATATATATATTTTCTACCACATTTACACACCAGTAACATTAAAAAAGTATTTTGTTATGACAAGTCAAAAACAGTTCCAAGAAAGTTATGTTTTTTGCCAAATTTCTTTTACAGTGGGCCACAGTACCCTACATTGCCTTCCATTTGGTAATGCCTGTTACAAAATGTATGTTGGAATTTTGAGAGTTAAGTATGGAAGAGAAGCTAGAAGTCATGTGGTTAAGGAGCACATCAAGTAAAAGATTTCTTAATGTCTCAACTTGATGGAAGGAAGAGAACTTTCTGTAATACATGGTTTCGCAGAAAGTTTTGGTTCACAGTTATTGAAAAGAAACAAAAATTATTTTGTTTATGCTGTGTATTATCTGGTATTTAAAAGTAATTGGCCATGAGAATCTGAAACATTTAAGTGAATGACTTCAGAAACAGTTTTATTTGGCATATAAAATGTCAGGGAAAGAGAGCACAAACAAGCACACGGGCACAAGTCATGCACCCATAACTGTCATTGGCTTGGAGTGCCAAACAGGCCCACATGCATGGGGGGGGGGGGGGGGGTCACAGGGCTGAAATGTATGACTTAATATCAAATTGAAGGTGTAAAGAAGTTGATGAGGAATAGCAGAAGATTCACAAACTATATGAGGTTTCAACTCTTGTAGAGCAGAGTAGATGGTGAACCATTATGAAATCTTTATTTGCATAAAGGTTTCCCTGTAGATGGACACAAATAACTGGAAATAACTGGAGAACAGGTTTGGGCAAATTATCACCCTTTGCCCCCAGTTTCAGGGCCATATTTAACCACACAAGCAAAAATGTACGTGTAACATGGCTGTCTCTGGGCTATTTCTCAATAGAAAAGAATAGGCTCAGGGTTGTAACTTTGTTCATAAACTTGTAAAAGTAAAAAAAAAAAAAAAAAAAAAAAAAAAAAAAAAAAAAAAAAATGCCTTTCACATAGAAAAAAAAATACATTGAATGATTTCATCAGGATGGGTCATGTGGAATGGAATAGGCCCAGGACCAGTTTAACAATGTTGCTAGAACTGCAGGTGATGGCATCCCCAAAATTGATGGGGCCCTCAAATTGATCACTGCCAAACTTTTGCTTTACTTAAAGGACAGTCTGATTTCTTTATAAAATTAAAAAAAAATCAAATCCCGAATATTAATAGATGAGGCAGTTTTGACAAATACTGTGGCAGTCATTCTCCAAGTGAACCAGAGACAATACACATTTTGATTTCTCTTCTACAGTGTTAGACAAAGTGTGACATATGGTCCAAGACTAACAGGTAGCATTCGGTGACAGCACTCTACAAGCACATTGTCTGAAGTAATCTTTTTTTTTCTTTCTTTTTTTCCCCACTTAACTTTAAATAGTTATTTTATACATTATGAAACTGGAACATGCTTGTTGACTGTTAAATTTGAGACGTGAAGAAAATCATTGTATTACCTGTACATGGTATGCTTCCCAACTTACTTTTTGAGGATTAATTTACAAATGACATTGTAACAGTGTAATTATACTTCATAGCATAATATGAGGACGAGGGGACTATTTTAAATGTGGAAACTACCCTGACAAATGTAAGCAAGGCCTTTCATGAGTGTTTCGAAAAAAGTATTGTGTACTTTATTGTAACAGTTACAAATTAAATCAATTCACAGATGGTTTGGTATTACTGTAATGTTAGAAATGCCTAATAAATTGTATGATTCCTATGTTTATGATTCTATTTTGTGTTGGGTTTAGGTACAGGTGTGTATTCCTTTATTTCTAGTGCAGCTTCCTTTGTTGAAGTGCAGACGTATATTTACAGTACAGTACATTTATGGATGTTTTAATGCATACATTTAACATGACTGAAAAAACTGGTAACACTGACAGCACCATAGTTTTCAAATTTGGAAAAAAAAAATTTGAATCGAGTGCCAAGTGGGCTACAAAGTGACTATAAATGTCACATGGCATGCTTACTTTTCTACATCAAACTATGCTCTGGCTATTTTTATGCATTTAAATCTGTAAACTACCCAAGACATTCAGTTGCTGTGAATAATGGCTTCAGGGACGCTTGAATCCCTTAACATTCTGCCAAAGATCTTGAATCCAGTGCAAATCAACTTGATTTTCTCGAATGAAATTTGTAGCCTGGTGTTTTCAGCAAATTCCTTGAGTGTCTATTTGTCTGATAGCTGTGATACTGCTGTCTGCTAGTATTGTTAGATTATCTATGAAGGCCAGGGAATTGATCTTGAAGTTGACTTTCACCTGTCCAAGTTGATTGGGTTTGTGGTAGATGTGATTTTTAAATTATCTCTCCTATTCTTTAATGACTTTATCAAAGTTGTAGAGCAGTGGTGACAATACATCACGTTGTCACCTGTTGGTATTAATCTTGAAAGACTTTGATAGTTCAGAAATAAATTTCCTCTCTAAGTGTTTGTTTGATGAGGAGCAGTGTTCAAGGCAAAGTCATTGATCCTCTGGGACATTTAAGGGGGCCTGTGGATTGATAGAATCTTATGCCTTTTTTTGAAATCTATAAGCTTACAAACGAGTGGATAGTTTCAAGTTGCCTTATATTTACCGTACTGGTTTCAGGTTGAAAATTTGTTCTGCATGGTATTACCCTCATCTGAAATCCACTTGGAATTACCCAAATTGTTTTCGAACTGCCTTTTAGTTCTCCAGTGACAATACACAGAAAAAATTGTGTTGGGTGGATGAGTGTACATTTCCAACCTTTAGATAGGTGTTCCATTTGTCACAAGTCTATGAAGATTTCTTTGAGTTCCTAGGTTGTTCTAGACTTCCACAATTATACCATCTTCTCCAGATGTTCTGTTGTTTTTAAGTATGAGGATGTGCATGTGGATTGTCGAGATCCACAGTTTGTATATATAGGCTTCTTTTCTGGAGATTTTTTTTTTTTTTTTTTTTTTTTTTGATCATGCAAAGCATATATAGCATTTTCTGTTGATAAACCTTTCTGAAAACCAAATTGACAGATTGTTTGTACTTTAGTTTCACAAATATGTGAAGCTACTCTAGAAAAAATTACTTAATCAAAAATGTTGGATAAAGCTTCTAATGAACATGGAGATCCTAATTTTTCCACAACATTTAAAAACTTATCATAAAAATATTTTCAAATGCTGATTGTTTGTTAATAAACTTTTAAGTAATACATTCTTCCTGTGCTCTTTGTAGCCTTGTTTCCCTTTCAATAATGTTTCAATTTGTATTAATTTTATTATCAAGGGTACTAATCTCAGACATGTTAACACATACTTCTGGACTATTTAATAACTTTCCTTACTGTTAGCACAGTAATTCTTATGTTATTTGACTGTTTCTGTGTCATTATTTTTACTTTCTATTAAGTACAGTTCCCTTTTCAAGTTACAAGATACTTTTCTTCCTTTAGTAAGCCATGGTTTTTAAATGCTTTCTTTCAATTATATATAACTGTTTCCTTGGGAAATAGTTTTTTGTATACTCTTAGAAATAAGTTATATTTTAAATTAACATTTATATACATGTGGCGTCTGTTCCGAAAGAACAGACGTCACTTCTGATCCTGCAGTTGTTATTATTTAATATTCACAGAATATATGACATCAACTGCGATTGGGCAAAGCTGAAAATGTGTACCCAGTCGGGATTTGAACCCGGGTCTCCTGCTTTCTAGGCAGTTGCGCTGACTCCTACCCCACTGGGGACACAGTGATCACAGTGTGATGCTCAGATAGACATAGTACATCTATTACATAAAAAATCCCAGGGTAAACCTGTTACCTTCAGATTTGTAGTATGACATTTTACCATACACCTATTGAGCACAAAAAGAATGAAAGACTGCAGAGCTGCTATGAAGATTTTTACCACTTTCATCATATGATATCAATAATTAAAATGGATCAAGATGTGTTTCTATTAAAATTTCTTAATAATCTGTTTTTAAAAATCAGAATATCATCTTCCTGCTGCAAATTCTATGTAAGCAGCGATTGTTTCATATATGGACTTGATCACTTAATTGAACTTTGTTTTCCTCTTTGATTTTTTGGATATAAAATTTTTGTGTAGTATTAGAAGGTGTTTTCTGTTGTTTAGAACAATTATTTTTGTGCCTTATTCTCAGGATGTTGGTTAGTGATTGTGTTCAGCAAATGTGGAATAGTTTATTCCATACTTTCAGGCTCTAATGTGTTCCTTGTATTTGACATCAAACATTGTGCTAGTTTGTCCTCTATATCTCCCACCTACATCTACATATTTACTCTCCAAAGTGCCTGGCAGAGGCTTTCTCGAACTTCTCTCATTATATTTCTCTACCATTCAATTCCCTAATAGTGTGCAGGAAAAAGAAAGACCAAATATTTCAGATTTTGATCTGATTTCACTTATTTTTTTATAATGTTAATGTCTTGCTATGTAGGTGGGTGCTAAGAAAATAGGTTCACATTCAAAGGAGAAAGATGGTGAAAGAAATTTCACAAATAGATCTGACCACAATTAATAATGCCTTTCCTTTAATGATTTCCACCCCAACATGTGCATCACTTCTGTGACACTATCTCCTGAATTGCAATAATAAAAAACAAGCTGCCCTTTTCTGAAATGTCTTTATCCTCCATCAGTACTACTTGGTGAGAATCCCACATTGTGCAGTAATACTCCAAAATTGGATGGAAAATTGTAATGTTTGCAGCATCACAAGTGTTATATTGTAATTGGTAAATTCCAACTTTTTGGTATATGTCATTGTCTTGTCAGTTTTTGGGATGAAGTTAGTGAAAAAATGTGGTAATTACAAATAGTGAGTAGTACATAATGTGGAAAAGTATTGTGTCACTCAGTTCAGGTGGTACGCTAAGTGCTTCATGTTGCAAGCAGGAAGTAATGCTAAATGTACACATAGAAGTCAGAAGCAGCCGCCATGACTCATATGAATTGGGAAAGGAACCTAAACACAAAACTCCCTCTAGCCATGCATTGGAATGTGGCCAAACAGGACAGTTAGTACACCTTGTGCAATGCGGTACAGCTTTCAAGAGGTTGTCAACTTGTGGAGGCAGTTCCAACAGACAGAACCCATCCAGATAAATGCTGGTGAGATCGACAGTGTCAACAGGGAGTGCAGTGCAGAGCAGTGTGGTTCGGTATAGCTTAGTACCAGTTCCAGATATGGCGCATTCCGAGTCCAGGCTGGGGTTGGCAGCATAAGGCCTTGACAGTCATTGTCAGCAACCATCGTATGGTTGCACATGGACCCCAGCTAGCTTTAGGCATTGAACAGAGGACACTGCCCAGGGACATCAACACACTACTTACCCAGGGGTATAGTATGGATGGTAGGAGATGGCCATACCGCAAGTGACACCATTGATCAGGCGGCGTGAAAACCATTCCTGGGCGGTGAGAACGGAATGTGTAGTCCCTGGCCATACACAACCTGCCATGCTATTGGTGGGTTCTACAGCAGGTATGGGGAAGACACGTGACAATGCTATCCCAGGGAAACCATCGGTGGTCGGATCCTGTGTCCACATGGCAAGCAATGCTGAACATGCCTGCCCCATTTAAATCCCGGCAGGCCACTGTGGAGATGGAATGCATGCAGCCATATGACAAGTGTCGCACCAGGTTTCCTGAATCCCACACAGTCAGTGGGACATCATGGCATGTTGACTGTGCTGCTCAAGTGAGTCAGAGGTACCACTGCTGTATATTTCATTAAATAAAAACTAAATGCAACAGTGCCCAAGCAAATACCCAATACTGCAAGTAGTACTGGTAGGATGGTAGAGGTATTCTTATTGGCCGTGGAACTAGGGTCCCGACTGGACTCAGGTTCGTGGTGTAAATGAAACATCATTCTAATCACATTGGTTTCACAGTCTTTTAAGAAATTGTAAACTTAAAATTCTGTAGCAGAATTCCAGTGGCGTGTGGAGCAAAATAACTTTAATAATTATATTATGCAGAACATAAATGGTAAAATTAAAATCCACAAATGTTCGCAGCTGGAAGAAATGCTGGAAGGAACAGATCTATTGATGACCATGTACATGCATACAGGCCCGATGGTTTATAATCTTTAAGAGTAGGTAGTTGTCAAAAATTTACCCCTCCTCTAATCCCCCCCCTCCCCCCACAGTCAGTAATATCTGTACATAAAAATATGTACACATATTTGACAATGAGTGTCATTTTAAAACAAATGTTATGAATTAAGAAAAGTTTAATATTTTATTAGAAAGCTAGGATGCTATACAACAACAAGCCCCCCCCCCCCCCCAGAAAAAAAATTCAGATCTTTAAAGCATATGGTTTCTTCAAAATAGAGTGAGAAGCATTATGAAACTAAAATCTCATGCCGACTGAAACTTAAGCATTTTTGATTTTCACAAGCTGTGGTGTGGAAAACATGTAAGGAAAAAGTAAGTTGTTAATACAATGTGGGTGTGGTCTTACATACCATCAACAGTTTTTACAGCGTGAAAATCAGAAAAGTGATTTCCCCAATTTTCCCAGTCCACTCCAACCGGGACCCATGCGGTTCAACATACATAAATATTCCTTTAAATCAAGAGTGGGTATTCTACCCACTCTCGATTTTTTGAGTGAGTACAGCTTCAACTGCCGGGCCTGCATGCATATAGTTCAGATGTGGAAAGTGGGTGGTTGGGTGAACTTTGAAAAGCAGTTGAAACTTGGTAGTTAAAAGCACAGTGTGCCTGTACCCCTTTTCTTACCTATACGAGTTCTTGTGGGTTAATCTTGGTGTTTTACTTCTTTGTGAGAAGGAACATGAGGCACAGGTGACCGCAGAGATATGTATCAAATTCCTGAAATCCATAATAGTTGTAGTACACATAGCACTTGTCTATCAAATATCTGTAATTCTTCAGACAAGTGTAAGTGGCTAAATGAATTGAAATAGGAGATGGCATTCCTATTTCTCTTGACATAGGCAACATCTAACTGTAAAAATCCCAGTCTCTCTAGCTCTTCACATTGTCTTTGGTAATGTATCTCACATAAAAACAGTATGAAAGTTTGGGATTTTGAGCTTTCTATCAAGTTTAATTATGTATGTTTGTGAGAGGTCTATCTGATTGTACCATTATGAACATTTTCTACCTCTCTCTTTGTTCATAATGAGTGACCCAAGTCCATTCCCATGTGGTCCTTTTCTAATTGTGATTGCCTCCATTGCTATGATATGCTGCTTGGCTTCCTATAGCTGCTAGCTGCTTCTCAGAATTTTGGTATATACCATGGCCACCAATGCTTCCGTCCCCTCTCTCTCCTCCCCCCCCCCCCCCCCCCAACCATGCTAAATGCTAAGGAACAAAGAGCTGAAAGGCCAGCAAAAACGGGGAGTATAAGAGGAATTTCCGGTACTCCACGAGATGTATTGTGTGTTTTCAGGATTCTTGATGCCTTAATGCATCTGCCTCTTTTTTTTTTCTTTTTTTCTTTTCCTCCATTTTGCTTCAATGTGACTCTTGCTGCTGATACTGCTGACTAAACACAATGTTTCAAGGATGTTTTCCTTTTTCTTTTCTTTTGTTCCCTCCTTGACTTGGTGTATTTCTGGCCACTTTGGTCCAGCTTACTGCAGCATCCATTTTAAGTCTAGCATGCATTCCCTTGTCAATAAAAAATGTGGAAATACATTGTCGTATATCAATGTCCTTAGTTCAACATATCTGCTTCACTTTTTCGGCTAACATTCTATCCACTAAGTGGTAACCTGCTAACCTTTTATTCGCACTATACATGATTTCAAACTGTATACAGCCCTTGTTCAGTAAATTACACTCCTGGAAAATGAAAAAAGAATATCATGAATTAGCCAACCCAACAGAGCACAATTTTGTTAACATATTCGTGAGGATGTATACAACACAAGATCACACAGACAGAGCCATACACACTTGAATACAGTCACCAGAGCATGCATAATGTTGACACTAGTATTGTGTATACCCTCCTTAAGCAGCAATGAAAGCTGCAATTTTCCCATGGGGATGAACGTAGTCTTGAAGAATAGCCTGCCATGAAATTTCCAACTGGTGCCTCAGTTGGACCAGATTTCATGCCGGTCTTGCAGAACGCTCCAAGATGACTTCATTTGTTCCGAAACATGCTCAATGGGGGACAGATCTGGGGATCATGCTGGCCAAGGTAGTTGACATACACTTTGAAGAATATATTGGATGGTACAGGATAAATGTGGGTGTGCATTTGGAGAAACATATTGCCTTGTTGGTGCATGAACAGTAGCAAGATGGGTTGAATGATGATTTCAACATTTCAACGTACTGTGCACCGTTCCAGGTACCCTCGATGATCACCAGAGGAGAACGGCCAGTGAAAGGTATGGCTTCCCATAGCAAGATGCATGATCATAAGTGCTATTAGGGCGTCCTCTGCTCACGTCTCAAAATCATTCAGCCTGTCTCAAGTGGTGGCGTGATATGTGCTTCAGTGTCAATGATGGCTGTATGCGTGTGTGGTGTTGAGAAGGGGTGCGTGAAAATCTGAAGTGTATACAACACAGGCATAGGAGGCCGACTCCTGGCATTATGGTTTGGGAATCCATATCCTACATTGTCTGTTTTCTAGTGATCATTGAGGGAACATTGGACAGTGCATGGTACAATGACACTATCATTCAACCTGTCATGCTGCTGTTCATGTGCCGACAAGGCAATATGCTTTTCCAACAGAACAATGGACGTCCATATGTATCGCGAACAACCTAACTTGCTCTTCAAGGTGTACGTCACCTACCTTGGCTAGCACCATCCCCAGAGTTGTCCCCCATTGAGCACGTTTGGGATCGGATGAAGTGTTATCTTGTGCAGTCTGCACGGCTGGCACTAAATCAAATTTTGTCGACAGTAGTGAGATGAATTTATCTGAAAAGACGAAACGAATGATTAATTTTAGCTTTCAGAGTTACCTATCAGTTTTTTTTTTATTTTTTATTTATTTATTTTATTTATTTATTTATTTTTTATAGCGAAAATGAACTTTGGATATAGGTTTCTTTCACCAGTAGCGAGATGTAGGCATGTTTGAACTGAAAATAACTTGAAGAAGAGTTCAGTGCTGACTGGGACTCGAGACCTCTTCATATTTTTGTTGATGACTACACAGTTTTTTGTTTTATACATCTAGAGCATGGGTATGTAACCGCTGGCCCATAATTGGTTTCAATCTGGTCTGCAGAAGAGGTTCGTGGAAGAGGGAGAGAGTTATTGTAATTGGTCGCATGTGAAGAAATAAAGTCTAAGACAAATTAAGGAATGTAAACACATGAAATAGGATACACATTAAACGAATGTACGCGAAACGTGGGTTTTGAGGCATAATTTCTTGTCGTGGCATGACGGGAAAAGAGTCTGATTCATATCGGTGCGTTACTTCATAAAACAAAGTAGCCTGCAAGCTTAAGTATATATGTGACTTTGACCCACGGATGGAGAAAGGTAGCCCACGCCTGTTCTAGAGGATCAATCATAAAAGTGTCCAAAGTATAAAAAAACCGGTGCGTTACCAGCAAACTGCAAAGTCAACTATGCCGCAGTCACAGTTTGTACAGTGAATATCATTAGGGAAAGCAATCTGGTTAACGCTGATAGATACCTTTCAATAAAGCGCAGATTATGCGTGAAACTAAAGATACGTACCTAAATATTTTAGCGAAACCTTGGACCTGAAATTGGTTACGGAGCGTATTTTATTTATTCAATAGCTTCTATGTAGTATTGCTTAGAAATACCGTTCCACACTGACTCACGATAATAATCTCTTCATGTTACTTTGGTTCATTTATATCTTAGGCTGTCTAAAAATTCAATGACTCATTCATCATGATATTTTTACTTTCAATGAAAAAAATTTCATCGGCAGTTATATTGTAATCGTTACGGCTACACGATACTTTCGTTCCTTTAGATGTTATGAAATGTGCGTCAGATTTGTTTGAGAGTGTTATATTCGACAGATTAATGTCAGTACTATTAGTTCTTTGTTTCACAGTTGCATCATATATGATTCTCCTTTCATGCAATCGAAGATACTCTACAGTTAGACATATTTCTAAACCGCTAGCGGGTTTTTGAGTCGCATTGAGCGTCTTTACTTTTGTGTTACTGTGTTGCCAATGGAAACACTCACAAGAAAAATATTACATAATATTAACATCAATATTATGGTATTTACTCATAATATTATGGACGTCTGCTAATGCCATAAGAAACAATATCTTGTGCTGAATGAGTCTTAGTTTATAAATCGCTTAAGGCAGAAAAACAGCTGCGGTACAGTGATCGAGCGCACTAAGGTGCCTAGTTGCGGAGCGCGTGGTTACACTCCATCGGATGTTCGAGTACTCCTTCAGACACGCGTGTATGTGTGTGTGTGTGTGTGTGTGTGCGGGAGGGGGGTGGGGCGTTGCGTTGGTCTTAATGTAAGTTGGTGTAAATAGTTGGTAAGCCTAGGGACTAAATAACTACTTACGTCCCATAGATTTACAAACATTTTGAGCAGAAAACTAAAATACTGCCGACAACTACTGAAGAGGGCACCACTCATAATTTTCCATTTTCTAGTTTCAGTCGCTGCATCTTGACATAAATCGTGACTAAGCTTACGACCCAAATTATAGTTACAGAAATGTGACTGGCGCTCATGAGCCTAAAGGTATTTCTGCTCCTAATCAACACAGCGCAGCGATAGCCAGCGCCAGAGCGTCTCAGAATCATGATCCTAGTCAGTGAGAGCCATTTCATCACCCATAACAGACGAACGGCCATATTCTGCCTGTTGTCAGTCTAACAGAAAATTGGCACATTGTATAATACGTTCGGCGATTTTCAAATGTTTGTAAATCTATGGGATTTGACTGCGATGGTTATTAGTTCAAAATGTTCAAATGTTTGTATAGCTTATGGGACTTAACTACGGGGTCATCAGTCCCTAAACTTACAAACTACTTATGAACCCCCGACCGTAGTGGCCGTGCAGACCTTGACTGGAACGCCTCAGTCCCCTCGGCCACCGCGGCCGGCGGTTATTAGTCCCTAGGCTTACAAACTAATTAAATTAAGTTAAACTAACCTAAAAACAACACACACACCGATGCGCCAAGGAGAACTCGAACCTCCGACGGCGAACAACCGCGCGCTCCGCAGCGAGGCGCCTTAGACCGCTCTGTACTCCACCGCGACTCCTTCTCAGATGAAATATTCTAAATAATTGTCATTAAAGGGACTACAGAGAAGTAGGCATATTTTTGAGGGCTGGGACGAATAAATACTGCAGTGTACTTTTCCATTTAGAGTGCGAATTCTCCTTCCTAGTTATCACTGAGACAGCAACAGAGTTTCAGGTACTACAGAGTATGCTAGCTTAACGGTAAGCTCTCTGTCTTTCAAACTAATCGGTGTTAGTTCTCGGTCTAATCTGACTGTAGGCGAACTTTTTATCTTTATTTTCTGCGAAAGAGCCACTAGGTGGCAGATCGATAATCAATAAAGAAACCTTAAGACAAATTCTCTCCCATAAGGTTTGTCGCTATCTTCATTGTATCCCCTTCTGATATAAAGTGGAAAACTTGCAGAATTTCACACTTTTTAAACCCCCTTTTTTATGTTAACCATATTGACTTAAATGTGACACTGCTCAACTGCTACATTGCATACATTTATGGTAGTTCAATGAAGTTGCTGAAGTGTATACTGGGCGCAGACACAGTCCTATTTAGAGCCAAATATGTGTTATCCTGCTGATTTGCGACCATCTGGGATACTTTATTAAAAAATACTTTGAGTTACTTTATCATGATAAGCTGTAACTCAGTTTTACTATTACAGAGGGCCGGCCCGTCCATATAGGCAAACTAGGCAACTGCCTAGGGCGCTCGAATTTGAGGGGCGGCAAATTTGTCGTGCGCGACGAACCCTCATGCTCTCGCGCTGCGGTTTACTTTGCTGTTTGTTTGTTTGTAAATCTATCGGACCAAACTGCGTGGTCATCAGTCCGTAGCTTACAAACTACTTAAACCTAGGTAAACTAACCTAAGGACAAGACACACACACCCATGCCCCAGGGAGGACTCGAACCTCCGACGGCGAGCAACCGCGCGCTCCGCAGCGAGACGCTTTAGACCGCTCGGCTACTCCACCGCGGCTACTTTGCTGTAACTCTGCGGTTCCAGGAGCGATGAATTTCTGGTTACTAGACATAGAGCAATAGGCAAGATACAAGACGCAAGTCATTGATACTTACATTCTCTTTGGCTCTTCAGAATTTTGTTAGTGAGAGTTTAATTAACAGACGAGTAGGAGTTTGCATCCAATCATCCCGTGACCAAAGCTGGCGTGCCGCCTATCGTGTCAACTCACGGTCCCGCGCAATCCGCCGCTCTGCCATATACAATGGGCACTAATGAGGTCACCACTGGGCGCCATAAAAATGTTTGTTAAGCTTATGGGACTTAACTACGTGGTCATCAGTACCTAAACTTACAAACTACGTATGAACTAACTAAGACTAAGGACGGCACAAATATCCACGCCCGAGGGGGGATTAGAACCCCCGACCGTAGTGGCCGTGCAGACCGTGACTGGAGCGCCTCAGTCCCCTCGGCCAGCGCGGCCGGCACTGGGCGCCATAAGACCACACACATCGTCAGTGGAAAAAAAGAGAAGATGGTTTAGGGCGCCAAATATCACAGGGCGTGCCTTACATTAGTACATAAACAAAGGGGAATATACAATAATTTTTTACTTGAGCCCTCCTATATATTACTGCTCCCATCAGGTTATCAGTTTCTTCGTAAGAAAGATCCCCTTCTAATTGTTCATAATGACGTTATAAATAATTATTCTTAGGTGCAAATATGGTTTTGTGATGCACAAAGACATTGTGAGTTTGTGCCTCTCTCATTGGAGAGATAGGCTATGCCTCATCAAGTGAAGCAGGAGAGAGCTTTCCCAACTATGTATGTTTGTTGCTGTCGAAATTATTCGTCCACAGACTACAGGAACGGAACAGGACGAAGCATTTCAGTTTAAAGACATTATGTAATAAATCCTAAATGCTGCTTTAAATATAATTATTTTATTACACTATAGGCCTATTTCGGCATTTAGCGCCATCGTCAGGTGATGTCTGCTGGTCCTGACATCCATATACATCGAAGGTTTTATTGCTGTCAGTCATTCATTTATTGCTTTGAATTGTAATTATGACAATATTTCTGATGACTTATTTAATTTGTGATGTGTCAGCTTTGTGACAACCAGAGATGTAATATGGTTATATACTATATATATAAATATGGTTATATATGTAGTATGGTTATATTAAGTATATAACCGTATTACATCTCTGGTTGTCACAAAGCTGTCACATCACAAATTAAATAAGTCATCAGAAATATTGCCATAATTACAATTCAAAGCAATAAATGAATGACTGACAGCAATAAAACCATCGATGTATATGGATGTCCGGACCAACAGACATCACCTGACGATGGCGCTAAAAGCCGAAATAGGCCTATAGTGTAATAAAATAATTATATTTAAAGCACCATTTAGGATTTATTACATAATGTCTTTAAATGACATTTATAGTGCTGCAGGCCCAAGAGAAACCATTTCAGTTTAGTTGTAGTAACGTGTAGGACGTCAGCTACACCCACCGCCGTCATTTGAGCGCACCTTGCCCGCGAGCACTTGCAAAAGCAAGTAAATTCGACTAGCACACTTCTTCAATCAAAAGAAAAGATCTTAACGCAGCTACAAATACTCTGATAAAAACAAAAACCTTTCTTGAAAATTGTAGAAGTGATTTGGGATTTGAAAAAAATGCTGGTAGAAGCAAGAGAAATTTCAGAAGCAGTCAACGTTTCCACATCATTTTCATCAGATACGGAACCAGTCCATCTAAGACACAAGCAAAGATAGTTTGTTTATGAAGCAGAAGATGAACTTATTCGTAACTTGCAAAATCACTTCAAAATTAATATTTATTTTGCAATCTTGGATACTGCAATAAAATCAATTGACGAGAGATTTCCTCAGATTAAGGTAAAAAGGTAAGGTAAAGAAGTCAACAATCCGAAGATTGGTTTGAACACCACAGTGCTTTACTAGCCATGGTCCTGTTTGGAGGTGGTATGCCGTTGTCTTCCTCCGACCTTTGAACTGGCTTACCCATCCAGTTATAGGGGGACCTACAGTTTAACGTGGGTTCCGAACCTGGGTGCTACTCGGTATTTTTCACATGAGCAATACTGCCAGAGGTGAAAGAAGTGGAAAGCGACAATAAAAATCCTAGGACCTGGCGGGGATCGAACCCTCGACCTAGTCTGGCACTCTACCACTGGGCAGCCTCAGATTAATAGTCTAAATTGTGTATTTGGCTGGCCGTACAAAATAAAAGTCCTAAAGCTGTTCTTGAAGAATGTGAGTTAGAGACTTCCGAATTCACACAAAGACTAAAAATATTGATGCTACTGATATATGCATCGAATTACAAGCAATTGCTACAAGAGTACCCAATAACTCAGGGCCACAGGACGTTATGAGTTATATTTTTAAAAATGGACTGATAGACATTGTACCTAACTTAGTTACTGCACTAAGAGTGATGCTTACTCTTCCTGTGCCTGTGCGCAGATTCGCAAAATTAAAACTCGTCAAAACATACCTGCGATGCACAATGACTAAAGAAAGGCTTGTGGGGTTGACAACTTTGTCAATTGAACGAGAAATAGCAGACACGATTGATTTTAAAGGGATCGCCTCAGATTTCGTAAAAGCCAAGTTAAGAAAAGTGAAATTTGTGTGACTCTTTGTATAATGAAGCTTATAATTGTATCACTTATTGTGAACTATCAACCAAAACCTTTTTAAAAGACTAAATGTAAAAACAATGAGAAGGTAACTTTGCTGTATAAAAGTGTATGATGTGTCAGATTTTAATGGGGAAATATGTTTATGTAATGTATATGTTGTGGTTATGTATTTAAATAAAAAAAAATGCAATGTGTATTTTTCATTAGTGTTTTATTGCGATTTTATTAAATGGGGCGCCATTAAAATAATTTGCCTAGGGCGCCGATGTTTTTCGGGCCGGCCCTGCTATTACAGTGCACACTAAGCAGCATTTTGCGTTAGATCCGTAAAGGTACCCGCGAGCTTTTTCACAGAAATGTTCTCCCCGTGTTTTGCTTCAACTGGCTTGTTGGAAAACAAGGTAAATGTTTTTTTGCTTCCAACAGAATGAGACAGCAGAAAAACTAACGGTGGCAAGCACCAAACTAGTGCAAGTTACTCTTGTACCGGTAATAACTCTTACTTCTTTAGTCTGGACTACTTTAGTAAATTATTTCAGTTGTGGAACCTCGTGCTTTAAGCATAAGTATTATCAACAGTGACTTCAGTCCTTAGATATGAGCAGGTTGACCTGAGCAATACATGGAAGGGAAGAGGAAATGGATTGAGGAATACATTTTTCCAAATTAAATGTTCAAATGTTTGTAATTTTATGGGACCAAACTACGTTGGTCATCAGTCCCTAGACTCACAAACTATTTAAACTAAGTTAAACTAATCTAAGGAACATACATCCATGCATACGGGAGGATTCGAACCTCTGACGCGGGAGGCCGTGCGATCCGTAACGTGGCGTTCCAGACAGCTCGGATACTCCCGCGCGGCGAATAGATTATTCCACACAACAATTTTAACATGAGAAAATAAACTAATTTAAACAAACCCCAAAATCAGGAGATTAGTTTAATAACATTCACTTGGAATTATTAATGGTAACCAAAACACGGCCGTCAAGTTATGAATGAACAAGGCCGAGAACGTGAAGGATTTAGCAATGCATTACCTGAATTAATGTATTAAATTGATAAACATTTAAAATAATAAACAAACATGATCAAACTAGAATTAAAAGGAACAAGAATGGCAGAAACGAATTTTACATCAAATAAAATTGAATCGTGACCATTCAGGGAACATTTACCGACCTGCATAATGGTGACTTGGTTTTATGAAGTAAGAGGCCAGGCCATGTTAACAACTTAAGACAAAATATTTGATACAGAGCCCCTTTAAAAATTGAAATATTTCAGCTAGTACCTGAACTATATCCTCAGAAAACAGGGAGGTAAAATTGAAATCCTCCAGACAGAAACAATTTAAATAGTAATACCGAACCTGATGCAGTAGTAATATAACAGACAAACGATTTTTTAATAATAAAGGATGAGAGACAGTGGCGGACTAAGGGGGTGGTGGAGGGGGCAGACCGCCTCAGGTCTTGGGGGGCCTCCAAATACGTCAAAAGCGTGTTTTTTTGTTTTTGTTTTTGTTTTTTTTTTTTGTTTTTGGTTTACAATGCCTTTAAAAATATTAACTCAGAGCTGGTTTGCCCAATACAGTTTTTTTAAGAGGATAGCACACTGCCAAGGGGCTAGCACGTTGCAACCTTTTAAAATTTCAGCAGATTGCTGAGAAGACGGCTGAACAGGTGATGAGAATTGCACAGCTACTCCAAAAAGGTTCATAGGTTCATAATATTAACTAGCCCATTCAAAAGCAACGCTAAGTTAAAAAAAATCCACACTCCCTTGTTAAGCATACAAGTTTCAAAACAAGAAACACACTGCAATGGGCACCACTGATGCAACAACGGCACACGAACAGACAGTAGAACTTAACTCTCCAAATCCCGGGACAGGTCCGGCGACATTCCTCAGACCACACCGTCAAAGAGCCAACCCATCGCCCAAGTGGTCCGACGTGTCTAGTCGCCAGCTCAGGCAGGAGGAGGAGAAGGAGGATTAGAAGAGCCGTTCCGGACTATCAAAACGCAACAACCACCTTCCACCCAGGCGCCGGCCAAAACGGACACAGTGTCCTCTGCACGTCAGGTCGCCGAGTATTGCACGCGGTGCCCCAGATATACACGCCGACCGCGAGACAAATGACAAACGAAACTAAAACCGCCGCGCCACCCGCGTTGATGCAAGAATGTATCTCGATACGTGCGCGACGGTTAACTGGCGCCAATACAAGTAAATCGAGCCGACACGGTTCAAGTTGTAATACTTTCTTTTAGTAACTGTTGGAGATAGAGCGACCAACTTCTGATCTCGATTTTAAGGGTGATGACCAAAATCCGCCTATAATAATTAGGTAGATTTTGTTGCAATAAATGTCAATTTCACAAGTACACTCTTACAAGTAATCCGATCGTTCAGGTAAATGGCCAATAAAAGTCCATCTCCCCTTAGAATTCTAAGGGCCGTAAGGCCAATTTACACTGTCCGTCACGTTACGTCACGTCACCGTCCGTCAGAACATTCCGCAATGTATTTCTAATGGCGGCATTCACACTGTTCGTCACCGGACCGTCACGTCACGTCAACGTCAGGTCAAGCTTTCTCGAGAAGAATCTTTTGACGGAACGGCCGTCTGCTAACATCGGAAGCTAACCTATTTTCGTCACGCGAATTACATGTTGCAGTCGACGATTTCGCTGTTTATATGCAAATGTGTCTTATTAATTATATATATTATTATTAATCTTTATTTTGTTGTTATACTTCGTTCTAGGGGTACATCTCAAATGTTTCATGACGACTTACATATTTTTATCAATTGAGTCTCCCCCTAAAATCGAGGTCGGATATCTGAAATCAAAAAATGGTTTATGTTACGTAACGTTGTAACAAAAAAAGACTGAAGCAAACTGTTTATTTGAATAAGACTGTAATTTGATTACGCATTTTTCATTAAATAACTTTTTAAATGAAAAAGTCAGTTCTAGTGAAAGACAAAAATTCAGTTGTTTACGACGGTATTAACAATGTTTATTTTTTAGCTTGAAAATAGATGTCGATGTTTCGAAATGTTGTATCAGTTCCCAGTAAGTTGGTCAAAAACATACACTGTAAAGTTTTCTTTGGCCGTCAAAAACATTTAGAGTTGTTTTTCCCTCATTTCTAGTATTAAACTATGACTTTCTACATAACAGATCGTCACTCATAACCTGACTTTCAACATCGCGTACTGAGATGGGCGAATTGACGTGACGGACACGGACGGACAGTCTGAATACAACTTGACGTGACGGTGCCGTGACGCAGCCGGTGGCGCCGCCACAAACTGGCTGCCGGGCCCCGCGACCAAGGCGGCAGCCACTGGCGGCCGCGACATTGTGCCATGTTGTTGTTGTTGTCGTCTTCAGTCCGGAGACTGGTTTGATGCAGCTGTCCACTATACCCTATCCTGAGCAAGCCTCTTCATCTCCACATAAGAACAGCAACCTACATCTGTCTGAATCTGCTTACTGTATCCATCTCTTGGTCTTCCTCTGCTATTTTTTCCCCACACACTTCCCTCCAGCGCTAAATTCACAATTCCTTGATGTCTAAGAATGTGTCCTACCAATCTATCCCTTCTTTTAGTCAAGGTATGCCAGAAATTTCTTTTCTCCCCAATTCTATTCAGTACCTCCTCATTAGTTACGCGATCCACCCACCTAATCTTCATCATTCTTCTGTAGCACCATATTTCAAAAGCCTCAATCCTCTTCCTGTCCGCACTGTTTATCGTCCATGTCTCACTCCCATACAAGGCAACACTCCATACAAATGCCTTCAGAAAGGACTTCCTTAGGCTTAAATCAATATTCGAGGTTAACAAATTTCTCTTTTTCAAGAACGCTTTTCTACCCATTGCCATTCTGCATTTTATATCCTCTGTACTGCGACCATCATTTGTTATTTTACTGCCCAAGTAACAAAACTCATCTACCTCCTTTATTGCTTCGTTTCCCAATCTAACTCCTTCAGCATCACCTGATTTTCTTACACTGCACTCCATTACCCTAGTTTTGCTCTTGTTAATGTTCATCTTATATGCACCTTTCAGCACACTGTCCATTCCGTTCAATTGCTCTTCCAGGTCCTTTGCTGTATCTGACAGAATTACTATGTCGTCGGCAAAACGCAATGTTTTTAATTCTTCCCCCTGAACTTTAATCCCTATTCCAAATTTCTCCTTGCTTTCCTTTATAGCTTGCTCAATATACAAATTGAATAACAATGGAGAAAGACTACAACCCTGTCTTACTCCCTTTCCAACCACTGCATCCCTTTCATGCCCTTCAACTCTGACAACCGCTGTCTGGTTTTTGTACAAGTTGTAAATAACCTTACGCTCCCTATATTTTACTCCTGCTTGCTTCAGAACCTGAAAGAGTTTATTCCAATCAACATTGTCAAAAGCCTTCTCCAAATCTACAAAAGCTAGAAATGTAGGTTTGCCTTTTCTTAATCTATTTTCTAGGATAAGCCGTAAAGTAAGTATTGCCTCCCGTGTTCCTACATTTCTCCTGAACCCAAACTGATCTTCCCCGAGGTCGGCTTCTACCAGCTTTTCCATCCTTCTGTATATAATTCGTGTTAATATTTTGCAACCATGACTTATTAAACTGATGGTTCTGTAGTTTTCACAGCTGTCTGCACCTGCTTTCTTTGGAATGGGGCTTATAACATTTTTCTTAAAGTCTGAGGGTACTTCGCCTGTCTCATACATCTCACACACCAGGTGAAACAGGTTTGTCATGGCTGGTTCTCCCAGAGACTTCAGTAGCTCTGAGGGAATATCATCTACTCCAGGGGCCTTGTTCCGACTTAGGTCTTTCAGGGCTCTGTCAAATTCTTCTCTCAGTACAGTATCTCCTATTTCATCTTCATCTACATCCTCTTCCCTTCCTACAATATTGTCTCGAAGTTCATTTCCTTTGTAGAGGCCCTCTATATACTCTTTCCACCTTTCAGCTTTCCCTTCTTTGCTGAGAACTGGTTTTCCATCAGTGTCCTTGATATTCATAGAGCTGTTTTTCTTATCTCCAAATGTTTCTTTTATTTTCCTGTAGGCTGTATCTATTTTTCCCCTATTTATACATTCTTCTACATCCTTGCATTTGCCTTCTAGCCACTCCTGCTTAGCCATTTTGCACTTCCTGTCAATCTCATTTCTTAATCATCTGTACTCCATTTTGCCTGTTTCATTAACTGCATTTTTATATTTTCTCCTTTCATCGATTAAATTTAGTATCTCCTGTGATATCCAAGGATTTTTTGTAGGTCTTGCCTTCCTACCTATTTTGTCCTCTGCTACCTTCACTATTTCATCTCTCAATTTTACCCATTCCTCCTCTACTGTTTTATTTTCCCCCGTTTCTGTCAATTGTTGCCTAAATCTCCCTCTGAAATTCGCCAGAACTTCACTTTCCTTCAATTTATCTAAGTCCCATCTCCTTATTTTCCTACCTTTCTGCAGTTTTTTCAGTTTCAGCCTACAGTTCATGACTAACAAGTTATGGTCAGAGTCTATATCTGCCCCTGGGTACGTCTTGCAGTTTATAACCTGGTTCCGGAATCTATGTCTTACCATTTAAAATCTATCTGATACCTTTCGGTGTCTCCTGGTCTCTTCCACGTATACAACCTTCTTTTGTGATTCTTAAACCACGTGTTTGTTACAATTAAATCATGTTCCGTGCAAAATTCTACCAGGCGACTTCCTCTTTCATTCCTTCTGCCCGATTAAGGGATCTAACATTCCACGCTCCGATCCGTAGAATGCCAGTATTGTCTTTCCTGATGACAACATCCTCCTGAGTAGTCCCCGGCCGGAGATCCGAATGGGGGACTATTTTACCTCCGGAATATTTTACCCGAGAGGATGCCATCATCATATGTTCATACAGTAGAGCTGCATGTCCTCGGGAAAAGTAACGGCTGTAGTTTCCTCTTGCTTTCAGCCGTTCGCAGTAGCTGTGTGGCAAGGCCACATTAGTTGATGTTACAAGGCCAGCTCAGTCAATCATCCAGACTGTTTCCCCTGTAACTACTGAAAAGGCTGCTGCCCCTCTTCAGGAACCACATGTTTGTCTGGCCTCTCCACAGATACCCCTCCGTTGTGGTTGCACCTACGGTACGGCTATCTGTATCGTTGAGGCACGCAAGCCCCCCCACTTCGGCAATGTCTGTGGTTCATGGGAGTGGCATTATGCCATACGGAGCCTATTACACTGGGCCGCCATGCGGCGCAGCCTGTACCACTGCCACCACTCGATTTGGTCACCTTATGCGTAACACAAGGTGTGTACCAATACCGAGTCAGCAGAGCACGAAGGAATATAGAGTGTACGTTTGGAATCTTGGTCAATAATTGAATGTTGACATGCCTTTGTGTGAGGCCATAATATGAGGTTGCTGTGTCTTTCACTTATATTAAAAATTATGTATATATAGAAACACGCGCTTATAACACTGCAACGTTGTGTCAAAATTTAAAGCACTCGGCAAGAACTTTCGTAGATATAAGATTCTGAACATAACACTATACAAAACTCTTGGTTTGTTCAGAGTAGTAAGAGGAGAAAGAGGGGCGGGAATAAATTGACGTAGATAGGGGCAAGAACAGGGAGAGCGTGATGATGAAATGCAGAGGGAGAAGCTGGAGATGGTCGGAAAGAGGAGTATGAAGGATCGTATGGACAAAGAGAGGGGAAGGAGTTGGGGAGGGGGGAATAGATGAGTTTGTGACACTTGTGAGAAGACACATTTCTGAGAAGATGGACTGTGTAGACAGTTGTGAGGACACTCAGGTAAAGACAAAGGCTGCCTCGCAAGTCGCTACTCTGGCCCTTCTACATCTTGGTTTAAACGACCGGTCTGCAATGTGCCGGCTAACACCAAAACCTCCAGATGTCAGACCGGTACCAAATGTTGTACATCATTCGGGTATCAACCAAAATTCCGATGTAATTCGTGCTATGTACTGTCGTCCAGGGGATCGTACATAAACTACAATAATAAGTAACACCTAATCTACGGATTACAGGAAAAGCATAACTGAGAGAGCTTGTCATGCAGCGCGCCTGTGGGCGATTTGGTACAGCGTTAGTTTATTATACTGAGAGTCCTGGGTTCAAGCCCTATTCATAATATCTATTTGTACTGCAGTACGTTGGCAATTGTTATATGGGGCAACGTGTTCCTGACATTTAAAAGACTATTCGGATTTTATAGCATTGTGATATCGGCAGTTTACTTCGTTTATTTGAAAGAAGCAAACCTATAGGGTTCGTTCATAGTTTCAACGAATAAACAAACTCAGTCGGAACATATGAATAGAGAAACAATTGCATCACACGTACAACAGTATTAATAGTAACGACAATAACAATAATAATAGTAATAATAAAAATTGTAAGCATAATTAATAATGAAAAAATAACAGTAAGTACAAAAAGGCTCAGACATCAACACGAACACTCCAGAGGCACAGTGTCGTTCATTCAGGAACGAAGGTTTCAAATAGTGGTTGTATACAAACAAGTGTGTCAAGCAAACTACTTTCGAGCACCGATCATTTCAGGAACACCTTGCTCCACATAACAACAAATGCTTACCTTGTTGTTGTTGTTATGGTCTTCAGTCCGGAGACTGGTTTGATGCAGCTCTCCACCCTACTCTATCCTGAGCAAGCCTTTCCAACTCCTCATAAGATCGGCAACCCACATCCACTTGAATCTGCTTACTATACGCGTCTCTTGGTCTCCCTCAGCGATTTTTACCCCACACACTTCCCTCCAATGCTAAATTTACGATTCCCCGATGTCTAAGAATGTGTCCTACCAAGCGATCCCTTCTTTTAGTCAGGGTGTGCCAAAAATTCCTTTTCTCACCAATTCTGTTCAGTACCTCTTCATTAGTTATGCGATCTACCCACCTAATCTTCAGCATTCTTCTGTAGCACCACATTTCAAGAGCCTCTATTCTCTTCCTGTCCGCACTGCTTATCGTCCATGTTTCACTCCCGTACAAGGCAACACTCCACACAAATGCCTTCAGAAAAGACTTCCTTACACTTAAATTAATATTCGATGTTAGCAAATTTCTCTTTTTCAAAAATGCTTTTCTTCCCATTGCCATTCTGCATTTTATATCCTCTGTACTGCGACCATCACATGTTATTTTACTACCCAAGTAACAAAACTCATCTACCACCTTCATTGTTTCGTTACCTAATATAATTCCTTCAGCATCGCCTGATTTTCTAAGACCGCATTCCATTATTTTTGTTTTGCTCTTGTTAATGTTCATTTTATACGCTTTCTTCAACACACTGTCCATTCCATTCAACTGCTCTTCCAGGTCCTTTGCTGTCTCTGACAGAATTACAATGTCATCAGCAAAACGCAATGTTTTTATTTCTTCCCCCTGTACTTTAATCCCTATTCCAAATTTTTCCTTGCTTTCCTTCACCGCCTGCTCGATGTACAATTTCAATAACATCGGAGAAAGGCTACAACCCTGTCTTACTCCCTTCCCAACTGATGCTTCGCTTTCATGCCCTTCGAGTCTAATAACTGCGGTCTGGCTTTTGTACAAGTTATAAATGACTCTCCTTTCCCTATATTTTACCCCTGCTGACTTCAGAATTTGAAAGAGTGTATTCCAGTCAACACTGTCAAATGCTTTCTCCAAATCTACAAAAGCTAAAAATGTAGTTTTGCCTTTCCTTAATCTATCTTCTAAGATAAGACGTAAAGTGAGTATTGCCTCCCGGGTTCCTACATTCCTCCTGAATCCAAACTGATCTTCCCCGAGGTCAGCTTCTACCAGCTTTTCCATTCTCCTATAGATAATTCGTGTTAAAATTTTGCAACCATGACTTATCAAACTGATGGTTCTGTAACTTTCACACCTGTCTGCGCCTGATTTCTTTGGAATGGGGATTATTACATTTTTCTTAAAGTCTGAGGGTATTTCGCCTGTCTCATAAATCCTACACACCAGTTCGAATAGTCTTGCCATGGCTGGCTCTCCCAGAGACTTTAGTAGTTCAGACGGTATGTCATCTACTCCTGGGGCCTTGTTCCGACCTAGGTCTTTCAAGGCTCTGTAAAATTCATCTCTCAGTATAGCATCTCCTATTTCATCTTGATCTACTTCCTCTTCCCTTGCTACAACATCGTCTCTAAGTTCATTTCCTTTGTAGAGCTGTTCTATGTATTCTTTCCACCTTTCAGCTTTCCCTTCTTTGCTGAGAACTGGTTTCCCATCTGAGTTCTTGATATTCGTAGAGTTGCTTTTCTTGTCCACAAATGTCTCTTTTATTTTCCTGTAGGCGGTATCTACTTTTCCCCTTGTTATACATTCTTCTACAGATTTGCATTTGGCTTCTAGCCACTCCTGCTTAGCCATTTTGCACTTCCTGTCAATCTCATTTTTTAGTCGTCTGTACTCCATTTTGCCTGTTTCATTTACTGCATTTTTATATTCTCTCCTTTCATCAATTAAATTTAGTATTTCCTCTGATATCCAGGGATTTTTTGTAGGTCTTGCCTTTCTACCTATTTTGTCCTCTGCTGCCTTCACTATTTCGTCTCTCAATACTACCCATTCCTCTTCTACTGTTTTATTTCCCCCTGTTTCTGTCAATTGTTGCCTAAATCTCCCTCTGAAATTCGCCAGAACTTCACTTTCCTTCAATTTATCTAAGTCCCATCTCCTTATTTTCCTACCTTTCTGCAGTTTTTTCAGTTTCAGCCTACAGTTCATGACTAACAAGTTATGGTCAGAGTCTATATCTGCCCCTGGGTACGTCTTGCAGTTTATAACCTGGTTCCGGAATCTATGTCTTACCATTATAAAATCTATCTGATACCTTCCGGTGTCTCCTGGTCTCTTCCACGTATACAACCTTCTTTTGTGATTCTTAAACCACGTGTTTGTTATAATTAAATTATGTCCCGTGCAAAATTCTAGCAGGCGACTTCCTCTTTCATTCCTTCTGCCCAGTCCATATTCACCTACTATTTTTCCTTCTCTTCCTTTTCCTACTACCGAATTCCAATCTCCCATCACAATTAAGTTTTCCTCTCCCTTAACTGTCTGAATAATTTCCTTTAGATCCTCATATATTTCTTCGATTTCCTCATCATCGGCAGAGCTAGTTGGCATATAAACCTGTACTACTGTTGTCGGTGTTGGCTTCGTATCTATCTTGACAATGATAATGCGATCACTGTGCTGCTCATAGTAGTTTACCCGCATTCCTATTTTCTTATTCATTATCAGTCCTACTCCTGTGATACCCCCAACTGATTTTGTATTTATAATCCTGTACTCCCCTGACCAGAAATCCTGTTCAACCTGCCACCGAACTTCACTAATTCCCACTATATCTAACTTAAACCTATCCTTTTCCCTTTTTAAATTTTCTAATTTTCCTACCCGATTAAGGGATCTAACATTCCACGCTCCGATGCGTAGAATGCCAGTATTGTCTTTCCTGATGACAACATCCTCCTGAGTAGTCCCCGCCCGGAGATCCGAATGGGGGACTATTTTACCTCCGGAATATTTTACCCGAGAGGATGCCATCATCATATGTTCATACAGTAGAGCTGCATGTCCTCGGGAAAAGTAACGGCTGTAGTTTCCTCTTGCTTTCAGCCGCTCGCAGTAGCTGTGTGGCAAAGCCACATTAGCTGACGTTACAAGGCCAGCTCTGTCAATCATCTAGACTGTTGCCCCTGTAACTACTGAAAAGGCTGCTGCCCCTTTTCAGGAACCACACGTTTGTCTGGCTTCTCCACAGATACCCCTCCGCTGTGGTTGAACCTACGGTACAGCTATCTGCATCGTTGAGGCACGCAAGCCACCCCACCTCGGCAATGTCTGTGGTTCATGGGGGTGGAATGCTTACGTACTACACTAAAAATAAATACTATGAGCATGGCTTGAACCCAGTACACTCGGTATGACAAACTTCCCCACGAAAGCTAGTAGTTATGCTGTTCCTATACTCTGTAGGTCAGGTGATACTAATCACTGTAGTTTATGCACGTTCTCCTGGACGACAGCACATTACACGAATAATATACGAGTTTTGGTTGATACTCTATCGATATGCAGCGTTTGGTACGAATCTGACTGCCTGACATCTGCCGGTTTGGGTGTAAGGAAAAGTGGCTTTCGTTAAATTATAAAACGCAGCTAATATTTTTCTGTGCCATGTATATGGGGATCATTTACATCTATCGTGATATATAAGTTATTATTGTTTTTTTTTTAATTGCAAGGCCGTCACCTCTTAGGAAAGAGGTACAGCTTGATGAAAATCTAATTATTCGAAAATAAAATTCAATGGAAAGACAAAAAGTAAATGGAACGTGCAAGTATGGCATCACACTTATGCAATAGATGTTCAGTATATCGCCATTTTAAATCCATTCTTTTGCTATGCCTGAACACCAATTAGAATGAAATATTATTGCTTTCAAACTCGAAACTTTGACGTAGCAGATATGACTGTACTTTTTTCTTCACTGTCATCACAAGTTTCTGAAAGGCAAGGAAGACATAAAACTGACGTGTCTTGGTGGAAAGTTGCAGGGACCTTTAATTTGCTCTGTTCCAGACAGTTACAAGTTTGTTTTCTGAATCCTATGTTACAAGTTTCAGTTGTCACGTTAAGCAGTCTTTATAGAAATGTGTGCAAGATTGTGGCCTTGTTTCTTTCGCGGAGGAAACGAACACATTGTTTAAGCTGTTCATGTCTAACAAATTTTTGCCTAGGAATATCTGATAATTGTTAGCCTGTGTTCTAAAGAGCGTGGCTGGAAACCATGTCCTTCAAAACTTTTACAGCTGTTTTGTAGACTAATGGTTCAGTAAGAAATATATGCGAACGGATACGTGGAATTGCAGTCAAAGGCATCATCGCATTAGCAACGTTTCTAAAGGCTGAGACCAAAACTTTATCAAAATTTTTAATGGTTACAGGAAAAGTCCTCGAGAAGGAGCAGAATACTAAAATAAACTAATTTTAAATACAGATGAGAAAAGAAAAAAATCGGTAAGTGAGACGGAAGAGGCTATAGAAAGACTTCGAAAAATCTCGAGGTCGATGTCAACCCAAAATAATTTCTGAGCTACGCACAAAAATTGTTTTGAAATAGATATTGTCAAAGACATTGATATGCTTGAAAATACTAAAAAATGCGTACTTCACGCCATAACCATTGGAGATCTCTTAAATAAATTTAATGGAGGTGCAGATAATACAAAATCGGATAAAAATGTCGAAACACGAGTCACTCCGCACAAATGTTAATACCGCGATTTCAGCCGAAGTTTTCCTTATTTAGATTCTGGATGAAGCTGCAAATTAATTGCAAAAACGTTTTTTAAGCGCTGAAAAGCACACAAATACGTTTAGACTCAGTAAAATCGTTACCACTACGCGTAAGTTCGAAAAAACCGCAGTATAGTATCATAGTAAGTGGAAAACAATTGGATCTGCACGACATTCGCAGAAAGTCGTCGCAGGTATAGCAACTGCTAGCCGGGTGACAGATTCTTGGTGTCCCCGTAGACTGCCTGCTACCTGCTCGGCCGAGTCTACTCACAAGTGTGACTCCTCACAAGTGTTCCAATTATGTAATAGAGACTGTGAGTGGAAGTTGGAGGATTTGGACAAAGAAAGGGAACGAGGAGAGGCAGCGAAAGGGGGAGTAAGGAGTGTAGAATTCCCATTCACAAAACATTGTAAAACAGCACATGCTAGAGATGTGTGCTTTCCCTTTTCTTTCTTTTCCTTGTAATCTGTAACAAGCCACAGCAACCCGTGACCGAGTACAAATAATTAAATATGTGTATGGCACTTTAGGTGTCTCATCAACTTTCTTTGAATTTATCTCAAGGATTTCAGACCTAGCGAGTTGGATAGATCGCTTTCTGTTTCTCTTAATCAAGCTCAAGCAAGAGAAAGCTACGGTCCAATGCGTAAGTTATCCTCTTACAAAATCGATGGCAACTACATGGCCTTCCATAACCTTCTAAGGTGTAAAAAAGAAAAAAAAAACTGAAAGATATATGTCAATCAGCTTCACATGAGTACAGGATAAACAACTTTCGTGTAAATGCTTCCGTTCACTGGGACCAAGCGAAATGTGTTTAACAACATGGAATTGTCAACAGTCGCGAATACAGGATTTTGGCCTTGGGGAAGAGGGGTCTGAACTCATAGTAATTTTGTGTTGTCTAAAAAGATTTAAAAAATGGTTGTTGGATATCCCGATCCGTGCATATAATCAGCCTCATAGCCCTTCCCCCCGTCCTCCTACCTGATTCGACGCTGATTGTCAACGAAAGAATAATAGCGCTGTAAGCAGTCTATTGAGGATCATTTACTTTTTACATGGAATGAAAGGATGGGGTTTGTATGAAGATAGCTCTCATGCAGTATGTAGCGGTTTGAATAATATTCCAAAAACAGTCATGTCAGTAAAAGTAGTCTGCGTTCAAATTTTGAACATCTGAAGTACACGGAAACGTACAGAAACGATTACTGTGAAATAATGAATAATTGATTTTGGATATAATAAAGGAATGTTTCTCCTTCAGAACTCATAAATGTGAGGAACAAAGCAGGTCGGCTCGACGTTACCTTGAAGAAAACAGATGACTAACTCTGCTAAATTTACATCAAAGGGAATCTATGATCACAAGTTATTATTAGAGGTGTCTCATACGAATTTAATTATTGCGCTGTCCAGAGAACTATTTATAATGCAGACCAACCAGATTAAAGATTCCATTGATGTTCTAGCTGTTTGTGGCAGATATAACCCCTTTGTTCCTTTCTATATTAGACCGGGACATTGATCCTTAATAGGCAAGATAATCTATAATAAGACGAGAGAAATTGTTTAGAAGATGAGGCAAAGTAGATGGGGAAGTGGATAGCTCAATAAATAAATAAATAAATAAATGTTTGTAAATCTATCGGACTAAACTGCCGGGTTATTAGTTCGTAGCTTACATACTACTTAAACTAAGTTAAACTAACCTAAGGATAACACAAACATCCATGCCCGAGGGGGGACTCGAATCCCCGACGGCAAACGGCCGCGCACATCGCAGCATGGCACCCTAGTACGCACGGCTAATCCGCCGCGGTAGTAGATAGTACCACAGAGTAACATATATTTGGCTGTGATAGTACTATGCCCATCCAAAGGAAGGATTTATGAAAAGGATGCCTGAAAAACAAGTTCACATTTAGTTTTCTTTATCTAATTTCTCAAAATATTTCGCATGTTTACAACACGAAGCGGCTCACGTTTGTAAAGTGGATAAACTTTTTTATGCGATAACTGAGTCCATTATCATGCTCTTAGTGGAGTTAGTGTGTTGTTCTCTTTGTTTTCTCTATGAAGTACGCAATTACGAGGCGCAATGGACGTATTTTTCAACTAGGAAACCGATTTACATATTGAATTGACAAAATCTTGCTCCCTTCAGGCTGTTTTAGGTCTTCCTGATAGCTAGGAGGAATTAGTTATTATAATAGAGTTTTCGTGCTACAAAAAAGAGCAGTCAGGCTAGTGGCCAAGGTGCATTCAAGAAGATGCATAAAATTATTTACTGGACATAAACTACTTCCATTATATGCATTCTATGCTTATCAGATTGTTATACCGGTAAAAAATCAAAATGTTCAAATGTCTGTAAATCTATCGGACTAAACTGCGTGGTCACCAGTCCGTAGCTTACAAACTACTTAAACCTAGGTAAAATAACCTAAGGACAACACACACATCCATGCCCCAGGGAGGACTCGAACCTCCCCGGCGAGCAACCGCGCGTTCCACAGCGAGGCGCTTTAGACCGCTTTTTTATTATTATTTTTTTATCATTATTATTGCCTAAGCTTTTCCTCTTCAGGCGTTGGCGCCTACCTGCTATATCCCCCATAAAATAAACATCTCGCCTGCAAAAAAAAAAAAAAAAAAAAAAGTCTAGTGCCAACGCCACTTTTACCTTATACTAATGAAAGATTAAACTTAGGGAAAGGATAAGGGCTAGTAAAAGAAAAGTGTTATTGGGTCATTCCATGCCAAGTGGTCTAGAGGCTCCCACATGACCCTCATGGATTTTGATGAAATTTGGTATGAACAATCACACATGTTCTCAATGAACACTGGTAAAGTTTCAGTTTCAAAAATTCAATACTTCTGGAGATACAGTCACTTGTTTAAGACCATAGCACAGCTTCCAATAGTGCGTCCTTGAATTTTCAGCAACTTTGAGATGATATATCTCTGGGAGTTTTTGCATGAAAGAAACAAAACTTGGCCATCTTATACAACTTTTAGAGCTCTTTAAAGTAAAATATTAAGAACAGGATTTCTGAGCAATTTTCATATAGAAAATTTGGGGCAAAGTTGGGCGAAAAAATTGCTGGTTAAAAAAAGAGCGAACTTTAGTTTTTTATATCTCCAGAAGTAATTGTGGGATGTACATGAAACTTTGCACACCATAACTCACCAACACAAGGTCTTAGAATATAAAGTTTCATTCCTATTGCTTCCCATTATTTCACAAATCTAGGGTAAAGTTGACAATTTTTCAAAAAGTGCTAAAAATGGATATTTTTAATCAAATTTTTCAAAAAAGTGTTTTCTCCAAACTCCTTTAAACTGTGCTCATTAGAAAGAGCATATTCTAAACTATCTAGAAAAGTGGATTTGGTTTTGCAATGCAAGCATATAAGGCCCTAAAAAGTAGCATAATCCTAGAGGCGCACTGGAAGTTTGAACCCATTTTTTTGGCACTCAAATTATACCTAAAATCTTTTATTATGTCTAATAAATATTTGTTAATGCTTGGGATAAGTGAAATAAGAAGTCCTGATGAATAGGACGTAGCTAAAGTCCGAATAGAAAAAGAATAAAAATAGAAACAATGTTATTTCTTAACTGTCCCCCCCCCATCCCACAACTCTCTCTCTCCCTCTCTCTCTCCCTCTCTCTCTCTCTCTCTCTCTCTCACACACACACACACACACACACACACACACACACACACACACACACAATTATAATTTAGAATGAATGTAAAATTTATTTCAGAGTCATTATCTAATTATTAGTAGCATTTTTAATTAACACCACCAGCTTACTGAAGGAAAATAACTATATAAATGAGTTGTTGTGGTTTAACCACTGCTAGATTCATTTCACCTGAGAAAACCAGTATCTCCATCACCATAGGGGCTACGCTCGAGCATCAACAGCTATGGGTGAGTTTCTTTAAACAGGTTTCCAAGCCTGATGAATGTCAACAGACGAATTTACTGACGGAGCTGGAATAACTGCAATAATGTGGTGTGATGGAACCCAGCACTTGTCACTCATTGGTGGTCAATACAATGAATCTGCTGGACCATGAGGGTGCATAAAGTTTATTAATACACCCCTTTGCTCAGTGGAAGTCTCACAGATATTCCCAATCCACCAAAAATTTTCTTAGATGCATGCAACATATTGTCCAGGTTGGAGAGCAGACATTAATATGCCTTCTTTAGTTCTCTGACCCATTGTAGCTAGAAAAGATGATCAATCGTTTGAAACTCTGCTGGCCTGAATTATTGTTTCATCAAGAGGTAAAAAGTGACTATTTTCTCTAGTGCCTGCTACAGTTTGTCCAAGTTTAAACCTCACTTCTTGTGACAATTCCCCCCCCCCCTCCCAATTTCATCTTTACTGACAAAAACAAATATGATTCGAATAATGTTTCCAGAGAAGAAATGAAACAGGTCTAGGTGAGTAAGTTTGAACACTGGAGCCATCACTGAAATTATGAATGTGAGATATCTGTGCAAACTGTGCTTTTATATATAATTGATGAGTTGCTTGACAAAAACGTTAACTGTACCTGTTTCATGCCACAAACAAGAACTGATAATGCAGAAACTTAAAGATTCCACTTTCTCATTTTGATGAAAGTAGATAACAAATGGATGAATTGTTGCTTTCCAGTGGAAGCCTTGCACAGCATCCTGAATAATAAAAGAATAATTTTCCAAAAAATCCATTAGGACAACAAGCTCTTTGTTTTTCAGGCCTTTAAGGTGCAGTTATTCCAGCTCCAACAGTAAATTTGTCTGTCTGATAATACACCATTCCTCTTGATATTCATCAGAAAATTAATGTAGCATAGGGTAAGGTGGTACAAATTCGATACAGGTACAATTCCGATCAACATAAGTTTTCAGTCTCGTATTGTTGCTAGCAGTTGCCTTTGTGTGGCGTTGCAGTGTAGCAGATTTCTACAGCTCCTCCTGTCTTTTTCAAGACAACACTCTGTATTAAGGAGACAAATTTTTTCCTGTAAAGATGTACTTGGAGCTACTTCGTCGAATGTGCTCTTATAAATGTTCTAGTTTCCACGTGCTTGTAAACTCGTTATTGTGCAACGTTTGGTACAGTGAAGTATGCACTGGTGCCCGAAGGAAAAAGTGCTTTTTATGTGGGAAAAGTCAGTGATAAAAATTGTACGAGGAAGTGATCATAATCGTACCTAGTGTGGTACATTTTCTATCGATTTTTCTCAATTCTGTAACCTTTTTTTGTGTTCATACCAACATATGTAATTGTCTAATATTTGTGTTACATATTCATTAAACATTCAAGAACAAGTGCCATAGTTGAAAATATTTCTTTTCTCAATGTGTTTGCAGTTACAATTACATTTGTCTGAAATGACTGAAATTGTACCACCATACCCTATCAAAAATTGAAATAGGTTAGAGGAAACTAAGCAACCTATGAGTAGCTTCTAATTTTACCCAGGGCACTTCAGTAATTTCATTATCAGGCTTGGGAACCTGTGTAAAGAAATGCTTATCACGCTTGGGATATCCTGTGGTAAAGGAACCCACTCATGACTGTTGTTGCCCCTGTGGTGATGGGGATGCTGGTTTCCTCAGGTGAAATGAAACAAGCAGTGGTTAAACCATAGCAACTCATTTATACACTTCTTTTCCATCAGTAAGCTAGTGTTTGTTCATTAAACAGGCTACTAATAATTAGATAATGATTATGGAAATAAATTTTATGAATTACATTCAGTTTGTGTGTGTATGTGTGTGTGTGTGAGAGAGAGAGAGAGAGAGAGAGAGAGAGAGAGAGAGAGAGAGAGAGTTGTGGGATTGGGGGGGGGGGGCAGTTAAGAAATAACATTGTTTCTATTTTTATTCTTTTTCTATTTGGACTTTAGCTACGTCCTATTCATCAGGACTTCTTATTTCACTTATCCCAGGCATTAACAAATATTTATTAGACATAATAAAAGATTTTAGGTATAATTTGAGTGCCAAAAAAATGGGTTCAAATTTCCAGTGCACCTCTAGGATTATGTTACTTTTTAGGGCCTTATATGCTTGCATTGCAAACCCAAATCCACTTTTCTAGATAGTTTAGAATATGCTCTTTCTAATGAGCACAGTTTAAAGGAGTTTGGAGAAAACACTTTTTTGAAAAATTTGATTAAAAATATCCATTTTTAGCACTTTTTGAAAAATTGTCAACTTTACCCTAGATTTGTGAAATAATGGGAAGCAATAGGAGAATGAAACTTTATATTCTAAGACCTTGTGTTGGTGAGTTATGGTGTGCAAAGTTTCATGTACATCCCACAATTACTTCTGGAGATATAAAAAACTAAAGTTCGCTCTTTTTTTAACCAGCAATTTTTTCGCCCAACTTTGCCCCAAATTTTCTATATGAAAATTGCTCAGAAATCCTGTTCTTAATATTTTACTTTAAAGAGCTCTAAAAGTTGTATAAGATGGCCAAGTTTTGTTTCTTTCATGCAAAAACTTCCAGAGATATATCATCTCAAAGTTGCTGAAAATTCAAGGACGCACTATTGGAAGCTGTGCTATGGTCTTAAACAAGTGACTGTATCTCCAGAAGTATTGAATTTTTGAAACTGAAACTTTACCAGTGTTCATTCAGAACATGTGTGATTGTTCATACCAAATTTTATCAAAATCCATGAGGGTCATGTGGGAACTTTTCTCGATATTAGACCACTTGGCACGGAATGGCCCTATTTTATTTTATTACACTTTTTTTCCTTTTTAATGAAGGACACGAACACACTCACATGCCATTCTGCCTAGATGGCCGTTGCTGCACAAAAGATCAGTTGATCGACAGTTTTTAAGAATATGTAATGTATATTACAGTAGAACTAAATAAACTCTTTCATGGCAGTTACGTAAAGAATATAAAATAGTAAATAAGGAAACACAAAATAGTGAAACTGAAGGTACCCTTCTGGTATTAAAATGATGACTATTCAAAGTATCTGAAAACAAACTTTCTTTTTGTCCCAACTCTTCATAGCGAGGACCCGAGTACGTCTTCTCGTATTATCATCAAGATCCGTTTCCTGTTCTAATTGCGAATCAGTGACCATTGCCTCATCTTCTCTTACCCGGGACCCTCCAGCTATGAGGGGGATCATTGAATATACTACCTAAATAATTCGCAAAATTCTGCCGATATCTGGAAAAGTACTGCAATTTATCGTGTCTTTCCTGTAAGAAGATTCAAAAATCGAGGACCTCTTTCAGACCGCCACGAAAGAGATAATACACGGACAGTCCTTTTATCCAGTTTATTGCCTGTGTTTTTGATTGGGGAAAGTACGTTTGGTCCGGTTGTAGGAACATTTTAGGCTCGATCACGTGTGGTGGCACTCGGAGATAATAGGCAAGTATCTTCCGAATTAGAAGCCACACGTCCGCTGAAGTTCCGCATTCCAGGCGATGGTTATCTGTGTCAGGCACACGACATCGCACGCACATAGGAGACTCGGCCAGTGCAACGTCTGCTCCTTGTCGGATATTTTTCGTTGACGACGAGGTACCAGGTGGCACGTATCTCCGTTGTTAAGTGTTTTTGGTGAAGCGCCCGCCACACCTTTGGCCACGTTACTTCTGGGTGTCGTCTCTCTATGATGTTCTGATGATGATTCTTCATCAACAGGTTGTATACATCTAGTGCTGTCGGTGTCCTGTTGCTGGGAAGTTCCGTGTGTATATAGCTGTATTCCAGAAAAAATGTTTGGATGTGGGAGAGCGTAGGCGCGATGTGTCCGAGTGCAGGTGGTGGAATGCAGGACGCAGGGGCGAGTTCGTCAATGAGGAGACCAGTAAAACTGTGCTGACGATGGGTCCACATCTTGAGCATGGTCTTGACATAGAGGGCCGTTGCTCGCGCGCGGACGTTGATAAGACCCAATCCTACACTATAAGGGGGGAGGGTGAGGGTTGCATACCGTACCTTGAAGAGAAGTCCGTGACTCACAAAATATCCAAAGGCCACCTGTATTCGCTGTGCCATCACTGGAGCCATCGGTAGGATTTGCGCCATGTGAGGTATTCGCGATGCAATGTAGGTATTCAGGAAAGAGACCTTTTGGACCATATCCAATGCTCTGAGAAGGTGTCCACGGACGGTGACGCGGAGAACTTGTAGTAGGCGTTTGTAATTAAGCGCCGAAGTGCGACGAACGTTTTTCGTAAAGGTGATGCCCAAACACCGCAATGTATCCGTCATCTGTAAAGGGCTTTCAGTTCCCTCCGGTAGCCCTCTGCCTATTTCCATGGCACGTGATTTTACTAAGTTCATTTTGCTGCCAGCTGCGTCCCCATATCGTTCGATCCATCTCAGCGCCGACCGGATCTCTACTTCTGAGCGACCGATGAAAACGAGATCATCAGCGTAAGCTCGGCATTGAAAGGTAGTTCCTCGTAACGTGATCCCTGAGAGTCGTTGTTTCAGTCCACAGATGAGTGGCTCCGTCGCTATTGCATAGAGGACCATTGAGAGGGGACAGCCTTGCCGTACCGAACGTAAGATAGGAATCTGCCCTTCAACTCGTCCGTTCACAATCACCTTAGAAGTGGCATCATGGAGAAGATGCATGATCATTTCGGTGAATCTAGCCGGGAAAGCCATTCGATCCATTACAGCTTTCAAGAAAGAATGGCTCACATTGTCAAATGCACAATTGAAGTCTATGGAGACTAGAGCACTACGCAGCCGACAGGCCGAAGCGATGGCAATCACATCGCGATAGTCACTAAGGGTCGTCTGGATATTGGTATCTCCTCCCAAAGACGTTTATTCATATGAAATAACCTGGCGTAGTATGCGCTTAAGCCGTAACCCCAGGATTCTGGTAAAGATCTTGAAGTCACTGTTCAGGAGGGTGATTGGGCGATAATGTTCAGTTCGGGTACGTCCAGATGGTTTGAGTACAGGAATGATGATGCCCTCCATGAAAGTCGGTGGAATGGGAGCTGCTGATGATAGTATTTCGTTGTGCATGTCTTTCCATCGTGGGGCCATCACATCCCTGAATGTCCTGTAGAATTCTAGTGGAAAACCATCAGGCCCTGGTGATTTATTAATTTTCCCTTTGGCAAGGGCGTCTGCAACATCATCATTCGTGATATCGTCTAAAAGTGATTCTGACGCCGCAGCATCAAGTGTGTTGGTGATGGTGTGGGTGACGTCAGCTAAAGCGTCTTCATCATGTTGCACGTCCCGATACAGTTGATGGTAGTGGTCGACAAAGGCACGTGCTATGCCCGCTTGTGTCGTCACTCTAGAGCCATCTGGTAGGTCTAGTGCATGTATCAGTGTTCGTCGTCGTTGACGTCGTTCAGAAATGATGTGATGCATAGAGGGTGGTTCGCCGGTAATCCTATCTTGGCATCTCGTTCGCACCACGACACCTTCAAGTTTGTGCCGGACGAGGGTGAGAATCTGCGCTTTAGTGCGACAAATCTCTGCTTGGCGATCTGGGGATGGTGAGAGTGCAGTAAGTTCTCGAAGGAGTGTGTAGTAGAAGTCCGTTGTTTGTCGATGCCAGAGAGACCTTTCCTTACCATAGCGTATTAGCGCACGTCTCAAGGCCGGTTTGACGCAGTCAAGCCACCATTGAATCGTTGACGGATACCTCCGTAACCGACGCTCACATTCTGTCCAGGTACTCACCATTAATTGTCGACACTCTTGATCTTGTAGGAGTGCCACATTTAGTTTCCATGTTCCCCGACTTCTCCACACGGTTTGCCTCCGTAAATGAACCGCACAAATGTATGCACTGTGGTCCGAGAAGGCCGTGGGCCAGGTCTCCGCTTGTACAGTCGCTGTCACAAGGTCGGAGGAGACGTAGATGCGGTCGAGTCTGCTGGCTGAGTGGCTGGTCACGTAAGTGAAACCAGGGCGGTCACCATGTATTACCTCCCAGGTATCAGCAAGACGTAGGTGTTGTACTAAAAGGCGCAGTTCGGGGCATGGCGTGTAGTTGGGTTGTTGATCTTTCGGAGAGAGTACGCTGTTGAAGTCTCCGCCTAGGATGAGGTTATTGTAACGTCCCAAAAAGAGAGGCGTAATTTCTTCTGCATAAAACCGTGACCGTTCCCGTCTTTTATCTGTCCCAGAAGGGGCGTTGACGTTAATAACTCGTGTTCCCTGCATGTCGAAGGCAAGTCCTCGCGCCGATGGTAAGTACATTATATTAGTGACCTCTATACCATCTCGGACGAGCGCAGCCGTTCCGCTGCCTCTCGCATCAGCAGGGGTAACATAAACAGTGTATCCGTAAAAGTCTGGTAGAACGTCCACTCTAACTTCTTGCATTAACGCAACATCCACGTCAGCCGCCCTGAGCATATCACGTAGTAGCTGAATTTTGACACGTGAACTGATCGTGTTAAGATTGATGGAAGCCATTCTGTAAGTTTGCGGTTGGTCTGCAATTAGTGGGACACTCATTACTACTCGGGGAAGCGGCGTAGTCGCAGCAGAAGAACGACCACGTCAAGTCGCCCCCCTCACTGTGCTAAACGTTTTGAATGTCGTGTGTGGCCGAGGCGACAGTTGGCGCTGCATCCTCGGCAGAAGACTCAGGGTCAAGATCGTCTGCCCATGCCATCGGATGAGTGCTTGCGTCTTCCGAGGCCTTTCCTTGCGCCTGCAGTGGCCCTTCGCTGTACTCGAGGCGCCGTTCGTCGTGTTGATCGTCAGGCGTTCCCTGCACACGTTGTGTGTGCGGAGCTGTGTCAGGATCTGTCGTAGAGGACATGGCACAATTCGTCGTTGAATCATTGGTCACCAGTTCGGTGTGGTAGGGAGAGGCCTCGTTGTCTTGTGATTGTGTCGATGCCTCATCGGATGAAGACTTCTTTCGCTTCTTATGCCTCTTTGGAGACCGCTGTTTCCGAGAATGTGTTTCCGTGTCAGACGACGGAATTGAGTTTCGCCGATCAGGTACAAAGGCGGCCGCGGGCACTACCAACTGATCCACTTCCATTTTGTCATAGGTCGTATCTGTTTCCTGCACCGGTGGAGCGCGAGGGAGGACCGTGTTTGTTGTCAGTCGTTCCTCCTCTTCTCGTTCTGACACCGTCATTTGTGAGACATCCTGCGGTAGTTCAGGCTCATGGCTCTGTACGGTGTCTGCCCGTACTGCCGCTACATACGTAAGAGGCAGGATTGTCGATGTGGTAGCAGGCAGTGGATCCGTAGATGGAAGCTGGGAAATCCTTCGTTGTAGACACTCTGAGCGGATATGGCCTTCTTTGCCACAATCCGAGCAGGTCTTTGGTTGTCCGTCATAGATGACGATGGCTCTGCATCCTGCAATGTTAAGGTAGGATGGAACATGTTTAGTGAGTTCAATGCGTACCTGTCGCACTCCATTTAGCACCGGGTAGGTGGTAAATTGTGTCCACTTCTCTGCAACGTGGCTGAGGACTTTTCCATAAGGCCTGAGAGCAATCTCTACTTCTTCTGCCGGCAGTTCGAAAGGGAGTTCGAATATGCGAATCGTTCGGAGACCGAGACCCGCATGATCCACATTCACTGGCCCAATGTTACCGTCACTATCTCGAAATTTAAGTCTGTCTTTCGCTCGCTCTAATATCGCGTTACACGCAGCTTCATTGACTAGTTTAACGTAAACCACGCTGCTCACAATGGAGAGATGGATTCCAATAAGGTCGGTACAAGGGATCTTTACATCTTCTCTAAGAAATCGTTCCACTTCTAGCGCTTTCGGTCGTGCATATTCGGTCGCGAAGGTGAATTTCAGTGTCGATTTCCTGTATGAGTTGGCCATGATAATCGAAAATCACTTACACGCGCGAAAGCTGCTTAGGCACGTAAACACCGCGAAGCGCACGCTGACGTAAACAGGTCCCTCCTCACCGCGTCGCTGCCCGACGCAGACTATGTGACCGCTCGGCTACTCCACAGCGGCATACCGGTAAAAGAGAATCACAAATATACACATGTAAATGACCAATTACATGAACACAACAAAAGCATGATTGCTTCGGGATAAGAAGAAACTTAACCAGAACTAAAAATAGCCCCTATGTGAAGGGAGCTATCTTTTATGAGAAATTACCTAGATAGCTGAAAAGAACTTGAAGGTTCTGAATTTAAAAGTAAACTGAAGAACTGGCTTACATCTAAAAGCCCATACACTCTAGATGTCCTCTAAGAATGTGCATTGTTGTGTTACATAGAAGAGCATCGTTTGTATTGTTTTGCTGCAGGACATAATTTTTATTTATTTATTTAACCATTTCTTGTTCTCCCTACCTTACATTCAGGTGCATGCCATTTTGATCTTTAATTTATATCTGATAATATGAATGTAATGCAAATTAAGCCATAAATTTCAATTTTGTACTGTTTTCTCTCTTACATTTGATACCCTGCCTGTATTGTTTTATAGCGTGGCATGACGTATTAAGTATTTAATCTAACACGCTTGTGTCCATGATGCGTTTCCTTTTTTATATCTAGCATGTTATGAATTAAAATCATCTGAAATTTTATTTCTGTATTGCTTTCATACTTACATATCAGAGTGATTTTGTGCTTGTGTTGTGTGGTGTGGCATGATTTTTAATTTTATTATATCCATCTTATCCTTCAGCCTCATGTTTTGTTATTATTTTGTATTTTTAATTTTATAGTTAATTCCATGTATGTACTGTATTATTGCATGGCTCGAGTTTTTACAATGTACGAGGCGCGTCCGGAAAGTAAGTTCCGTTTGGTAATAAAATGAAATTGTACACAGATACAGAAGAATTTTTTATCGCACAAAATTCTACAACTCTTAAATTACTTTTTCACTTAACTGCCGAAATTTTGCAGGCATTTGTCATAGCGTGGCACCAGATTTTGTATACCTTCTTCATAGAAATCTGCCGCCTGTGTCTTCAACCAGTTGGAAACAGTTTCTTTCAGCTCGTCGTCATTGGTGAAGTGATGACCGCCAAGGAAAGATTCTTCGTTCTTCATCGTGCCATTGAACTGTCGGACCCATCTTATCACCATCGAATCACTCATCGCATTTGGTCCGTAAACATCGCAAATTTGCCGATAAATTTCACTTGGTTTCACTTTCCTCGCATTCAGAAACCGAATCACCGGCCTGATTTCACAGGAGGCGGGATTTTCAATCAACGCCGACATTTGAAACAAGCACAACAAAGCGTACGTAACTGACTGCGATCTCAAATGGCGCACGTTCTTCTCCTTGATACACATCGTCTACAGCACATGTGCGGAACTGCAATCGCAGCGCTGCAGCGGAGATACATTGAAACGGAACTTACTTTCTGGACGCGCTTCGTATTTTGTCCGTCTAATCTCATTCTAATGTCCCATATAATTATGTTCTAATTTATTACTGATAACTTGACTACAGTCACTTAAGGTAAGGCTGGAAGTTTAGTTTATAGCTACAAATGATACGCTGCATATATAGATTGGCTGGATTTTCGATATAGCTAATTCATCTCATATATATATTTGTTTTGTATCTTGCTATATGATATTATATAGCCACATGAACACTGTGATTTAAATTCAAATTATGACTTGTTGTAATGCATGGGATTCATGTTTACTACAATAAATTTGAAGTTAAAGTTAAATCATTGAAAAGAATGCGCCAGCCTTTTACTTCTTCTTTTTTTCTGTATACAGTGATTGTTTCACTATCATGATCGGCACCAAATCATAGCAAATGAACAAAAGATTTTAGGTAATTACGAACAAAGATAATGATTTAATATTTTAAGTATTAGTTTCATAACTGTACGTAGTGTTATTGGTGGTAGAATAATTCGGATCTATTTTTCTACAATAAATTTCCGCTAATCCAAATGTATTATTTCTGTTAGTTACAGCGTCTTCCATTTTTTTTCTGTATAGAACGTTTTAATGATTTCCAACAATGAATGGCAGTTGTAATCGCTAGGAAGCGCTCTTTCCTTTGGGACTTTTTGTTCCTTTACTTTGTGTCCGCATACTTAGTCATAAATTAGTTCTGCACCCTATTTCCGCTTGAATTTGCACTTAAAGAAAGCGTTTTATATATATATATATATATATATATATATATATATATATATATATATATATATATATATATATATATATATATGTTTGAATCCATAACTCGAAGAAACGAATTATCTGAACATTCACTTATTTATTTGTTACAGACAGTATCTGATGGTTCAGCACCTATGATAATTGTTCGGTTGTAAGGATGGTGGATATATATTCACATTAAATCATTTTGATTCGTTGTTATTCGTTGTTTGTAAAAGGCCATTGAATTAACTGTAAAGTTTTCAATCAGAGCTTAGTTGCGACGAAGCCTCTTAGGATACAATACAGTTCATCAGCTGAGAAGAGAGACTTGAGTTGCCGTCAAACAAAGAGGAGAAAAATCTTTTCCTCGCAGATGCTTACCAAACGCAGTATCAGGATCTCTCATTGCAAAGTTTAAAGTAACTGTGATCTGGACACAAGTTACAGAAACAGAGACTAAAGCCAGCTGAAATTCCACTGACTTTCCACGCTTCTTGGCGTGAAGTTAGAAGACGACTGCATATTCAGGAGATGCAAATTTGAAATACCCGCCGTGACTTAGATTTTCTGTGATACCTTTGAATTAACTGTAGTTACACGAACAGGACGATTTCCTTTATCAATTAACCGTCTGTAATGACCACGCTGTCGACGGGACGTTAAACTCCAAGCTTCCTTCCTTTTATCAGTTAAGAACAGTGCAAAACACAAACAAGAATGTCTAGAGGGGAATACTTACTGCACTCGAATGGACTGGTGCACCATCAAGATATTTTTTTTTTTTTTTTTTTTTTTTTTTTTTTTTTTTTTTTTAAACTCAGATTATCGTGCACTTCTTCCGCCATGAACGCAAGGGACTGTGCGCCTCCTATAATGATATCGTAGTCATTATCTTTAGTCCGAACACTAGCTTAATTTTCCTCTCAATGCTAGTGTTTCCAGTGTAAGCCTCTTCATCTCTGTGTAACTACCGTAGCCTACATCCATCTGAATAAGTTTGCTGTCTTGGTCTCTGGTGATAAATCCCTCCCCCCTCCACTATTACTTACCATAAAAATAACTGAACATTCCCTTATGCTTCACTGCAATTCATTTTTTCTAAAAAAAAATTAAGGGATATTCTCAGTTGTAGTCGATAAAACAACGCGACTTAAAAATTTTCGGCGGCTACGGAGAGACCGGCTATGCTTCACCCGGAACTAAGCACATATCTACATCTATATATTTATTCTGAAAATCACATTTAAGTGCCTAGCAAAGGATTTTTCGAACCATGTTCATTATATCTGTCTACCGTTCCACTCTCTAATAGTGAGCGGGAAAAAGAAGCGTAAATATTTCTGTTTTCCATCAGATTTCTCTTATTTTGGTGATAATGTCTCGCTGTGTTAGTGGGTGCTAACAATAAAAATGTTCGCTTTCGGAGAAGAAAGTTGGTGAAATGTATCTCGCAAATAGATTTCACTGCAACGAATAAGGTCTTTCTTTTAATGATTTCAACAACAACTAGTGCATCATTTCTGTTCATTCCCTCCCCTGTATAGCGATAATAGGAAACGAGCTGCCCTTCTCTGAACTTCGTTCATATCCTCCATCAGTCCCACTTGGTGAGGATCTCATAATGCCCAGAAATACCCTAAGATAGTACGGACAAGTGCAGCGTAGGGAGTTTCTTTAGTAGAACTAATGAATCTTTTAAGTGTTCTGCCAAAGAAACGTAGCCTTTGGGTAGCTTTTCCCGCTGTATTTCCTGTATGTTCTTTCCAATTAAAGTTATTCGTAATTGTAATTTCTAGGTATTTAATTTAATTTAAGACCCATAGATTTGAATGATTTATCGTGTAAATGTAGTTTACCGGTTTTCATTTAGTCCTCATTTGGATGACTTCGCACTTTACATTATTTAGGGTCACAGCCAATTTTCGCAACATGCAGATTCTTATCCAAATCGTTTTGCGCTTGCTTTTGATTTTCTTGTGACTTTACTAACCGATAAATGACAGCATCATCCTCGAACAATGTAAGAGAGATGCTCAGATTGTCTCGAAGATCGTTTTTTTTAAAGATAAGGAACAGTAGCTAGGGGCCCTTCAATACTTCCCAGGGAAGCGCTAGATATCATTTCCGTTTTACTTAATGACTTTCCGTCAATTAATACGTACGGTGTCCTTTTTGACAAGAAATCGCGAATCATGTCGTACATCTGGGACGATATTCCATAAGCATGCAATTAGATTAAAAGCTGCTTGTGACTCACAGTGTCAAAAGCCTTCCAGAAAACTAGAAATATGGAATCGATTTGGGATCCCTTGTCGATAGCACTCAAAACTTCACACGATTTAAGAGCTAGCTGTATTTCACAAGAAAGATATTTTCTGAATCCGTTCTGACTATGGGTCAATAGGTCGTTCTCTACGAAGTAGTTCACAACGTTGTAAAAAAGTAGATGTTTCAAAATCCTGCTGGAAACCATCGTCATTGATATAGGCTTGTAATTTTGTGGTTCACTCCTACTGTCTTCTTGACTATTGGAGTGGCTAGTGCAACTTACCAGTCTTTGGGTACGGATCTATTATTGCTAGGTATGGAGCTATTGCATCAGCATACTCCGAAAGGAACGTAATTGGTATACTATATTGACCGGAAGACTTGCTTTTGTTAAGTGATTTGATTTAGTACTCCAAGGATATATACTTCTACATTACGCATGTTGGCAGATTCAGATTCTGGAGTATTTGCTTCGTCTTCTTTGTTGAATGAATATAGTTGTGTTTAGCATTTCTACTTTAGCAGAACTATAACGGGTAGCATCACCATTGCTGTCGCTAAGTGAAGGTATTGGCTATGATTTGGCACTAGCATAATTCACATATAATCAGAATTTCTTTGGCTTGTCTACTAAAATTGTAACAGACGTTCGTTGTGGAAACTATTATAAGCATCTTGCATTTAAGTGCGCTCTAAATTTGCAAATAGTGATACGTAGTGTTTATCAGTAACAGTTTAAGAAGCAAATGGGGAGCATTACACCTCGCTACCTATCTTAAAATACGCACCACACCATTTCCTTATTCTTTCAATAAACTTTGTTTTACTCTCTTGTTCTGATATTTGTTGAGGTAGTACATTCTAGTGTCAGAACTTAGATTGCACCTCAGAAACACAAAGCATGAACCCAGCTAAGTGCATTACATTTATGTATGTATTTTATTATATTTAACATTATTCTTAGTAACGTTCGTTTCATGTTGCAGACACCCACTTAAATATTTCCCGGCCGACTAAAAATAGTAAATATGTAGCAGATAATTTATACATAAGCAACTATATGTATTAATTGTGCACAAGAACTGAATATATTTGCATAAAAAGCCATGATAAATTAAATATTAATTTTGTAACTATACTTCGACAGCGGCAGTATATTTGAACAGTGACACGTCACGCTTAATAGCTACCTGAGCAAAGAGCTTCAGTATCAACCGATTTTAGTATTGTTAAATATGTATTTCTTAAATTTAAACACCACCCCCATGAACCACAGACATTGCCGAGGTGGGGTGGCTTGCGTGCCTCAACGATGCAGATAGCCGTACCGTAGGTGCAACCACAGCGGAGGGGTATCTGTGGAGAGGTCAGACAAACGTGTGGTTCCTGAAGAGGGGCAGCAGCCTTTTCAGTAGTTACAGGGGCAACAGTCTGGATGATTGACTGAGCTGGCCTTGTAACATCAGCTAATGTGGCTTTGCCACACGGTTACTGCGAACGGCTGAAAACAAGGGGAAACTACAGCCGTTACTTTTCCCGAGGGCATGCAGCTCTTCTGTATGAAAATATGATGATGGCATCCTCTCGGGTAAAATATTCCGGAGGTAAAATAGTCCCCCATTCGGATCTCCGGGCGGGGACTACTCAGGAGGATGTTATCATCAGGAAAGACAATGGAATGTTAGATCCCTTAATCGGGTAGAAAAATTGGAAAATTTAAAAAGGGTAATGGATAGGTTGAAGTTAGATATAGTTGGGATTAGTGAAGTTCGGTGGCAGGACGAACAGGATTTCTGGTCAGGTGAGTACAGGATTATAAATACAAAATCAGTTGGGGGTATCACAGGAATAGGACTGATAATGAATAAGAAAATAGGAATGCGGGTAAACTACTATGAGCAGCACAGTGATCGCATTATCATTGTCAAGATAGATACGAAGCCAACACCGACAACAGTAGTACAGGTTTATATGCCAACTAGCTCTGCCGATGATGAGGAAATCGAAGAAATATATGAGGATCTAAAGGAAATTATTCAGACAGTTAAGGGAGAGGAAAACTTAATTGTGATGGGAGACTGGAATTCGGTAGTAGGAAAAGGAAGAGAAGGAAAAATAGTAGGTGAATATGGACTGGGCAGAAGGAATGAAAGAGGAAGTCGCCTGGTAGAATTTTGCACGGAACATGATTTAATTGTAACAAACACGTGGTTTAAGAATCACAAAAGAAGGTTGTATACTTGGAAGAGACCAGGAGACACCGGAAGGTATCAGATAGATTTTATAATGGTAAATCATAGATTCCGGAACCAGGTGATAAATTGCAAGACATACCCAGGGGCAGATATAGACTCTGACCATAACTTGTTAGTCATGAACTGTAGGCTGAAACTGAAAAAACTGCAGAAAGGTAGGAAAATAAGGAGATGGGACCTAGATAAATTGAAGGAACGTGAAGTTCTGGTGAATTTCAGAGGGAGATTTAGGCAACAATTGACAGAAACAGGGGGAAATAAAACAGTAGAAGAGGAATGGGTAGTATTGATAGATGAAATAGTGAAGGCAGCAGAGGACAAAATAGGTAGGAAGGCAAGACCTACAAAAATCCTTGGATATCACAGGAGATACTAAATTTAATCGATGAAAGGAGAAAATATAAAAATGCAGTAAATGAAACAGGCAAAATGGAGTACAGACGACTAAGAAATGAGATTGTTAGGAAGTGCAAAATGGCTAAGCAGGAGTAGCTAGAAGCCAAATGCAAATCTGTAGAAGAATGTATAAGAAGGGGAAAAGTAGATACCGCCTACAGGAAAATAAAAGAGACATTTGGGGACAAGAAAAGCAATTCTACGAATATCAAGAACTCAGATGGGAAACCAGTTCTCAGCAAAGAGAAGGGAAAGCTGAAAGGTGGAAAGAGTACATAGAGCAGCTCTACAAAGGAAATGAACTTAGAGACGATATTGTAGGAAGGGAAGAGGAAGTAGATCAAGATGAAATAGGAGATACTATACTGAGAGATGAATATGACAGAGCCCTGAAAGACCTAGGTCGGAACGAGGCCCCAGGAGTAGATGACATACCCTCAGAGCTACTAAAGTCTCTGGGAGAGCCAGCCATGACAAAACTATTTGAACTGGTGTGTAGGATGAATGAGACAGGCGAAATACCCTCAGACTTTAACAAAAATGTAATAATCCCCATTCCAAAGAAAGAAGGCGCAGACAGGTGTGAAAATTACAGAACCATCAGTTTGATAAGTCATGGTTGCAAACTTTTAACACGAATTATCTACAGGAGAATGGAAAAGCTGATAAAAGCTGACCTCGGGGAAGATCAGTTTGGATTCAGGAGGAACGTAGGAACCCGGGAGGCAATACTTACCTTACGTTTTATCTTAGAAGATAGATTAAGGAAAGGCAAACCTACATTTTTAGCTTTTGTAGATTTGGAGAAAGCGTTTGACAATGTTGGCTGGACTACACTCTTTCAAATTCTGAAGTCAGCAGGGGTGAAATACAGGGAAAGGCGAGTTATTTACAACATATAAAATGAACATTAACAAGAGCAAAACAAAAATAATTGAATGCGGTCTTAGAAAATCAGGCGATGCTGAAGGAATTAGATTAGGTAACGAAACAATGAAGTTGGTAGATGAGTTTTGTTACTTGGGTAGTAAAATAACATGCGATGGTCGCAGTACAGAGGATATAAAATGCAGAATGGCAATGGGAAGAAAAGCATTTTTGAAAAAGAGAAATTTGCTAACATCGAATATTAATTTAAGTGTAAGGAACTCTTTTCTGAAGGCATTTGTGTGGAGTGTTGCCTTGTACGGGAGTGAAACATGGACGATAAGCAGTGCGGACAGGAAGAGAATAGAGGCTTTTGGAATGTGGTGCTACAGAAGAATGCTGAAGGTTAGGTGGGTAGATCACATAACTAATGAAGAGGTACTGAACAGAGTTGGTGAGAAAAGGAATTTTTGGCATACCCTGACTAAAAGAAGGGATCGCTTGGTAGGACACATTCTTAGACATCGAGGAATCGTAAATTTAGCATTGGAGGGAAGTGTGTGGGGAGGCCAAGAGACGCGTATAGTAAGCAGATTCAAGTGGATGTGGGTTGCCGTTCTTATGAGGAGATGAAAAAGCTTGCTCAGGATAGAGTAGGGTGGAGAGCTGCATCAAACCAGTTTCCGGACTGAAGACCATAACAACAACAAATGTAAACAACATTTGTAGGGAAGTGATCAAAGCATTTTATTCTGTGATATGCAAATGTATAATATTTTGGAAGGTAAATTGTATTTTAAAGGCGTTAGGATACGCGGAAGGATACAATTTGGTCTCTGGTTGAAAATTGGTAAACTATGGACGTTAGTAGGGCTCTGGAACTGTGATAATTGAGCAATTGTGTACTCTTGTGATGACAAACTGTGTTTTATAACAAATACTATAATTAGTCGCGTATTAATTTGGAATGGCAAATGGACTTCATTAATTTACTTGTGATAATTTGGAACTTTTACTCTCGAGTGCGTGTGATACTTATTGTGACGCTCATGATCAATCGTTGCGGAAATATTGTTATTTACCGATGTATAAAGTAGGACTACCTCCGCATTTGCATGTCCAAAAAGAGTAAACTCCATTTATAAAGAATTACTTCATGATTGAATCACTTTTTTTTTATCTTAGAATACATTTTGTTGGTTATTCAGAGGTTAAATTTAATTTTGATTAAATATATTTTCGCGTCATCATATGCAAATTGATAGACTGGCTAAACTACAGATCAATTATTGATCTTTTAAACAGTTTGGGTAGCTGTTTAGGGCATAGAAGCTGACATACATAACTCACCCCTATGAACAGAGACAACGAGCCATAAAATTTTTACTAACCAATTCTTATTGGTGAATACCGATAGGAAGGTCGCAAACTATACTACTGGCCATTAAAATTGCTACACCAAGAAGAAATGCAGATGATAAACTGGTATTCATTGGAATAATATATTAGACTAGAACTAAAATGTGATTACATTTTCACGCAATTTGGTTGCATAGATTCTGAGAAATCAGTACCCAGAACAACCACCTCTGGCCGTAATAACGGCCTTGATACTCCTGGGCATTACGTCAAACAGAGCTTGGATGGCGTGTACAGGTACAAATGCCCATACAACTTCAACACAATACCACAGCTCATCAAGAGTAGTGACTGGCGTATTGTGACGAGCCAGTCACTCGGCCACAATACGCCGGTCACTCGGCCACCATTGACCAGACGTTTTCAGTTGGTGAGAGATCTGGGCAGTGTGCTCGCCACGGCAGCAGTCTAACATTTTCCGTATCCAGAAAGGCCCGTACAGGACCTGCAACATGTGGTCGTGCATTATCCTGCTGAAATGTAGGGTTTCGCAGGGATCGAATGAAGGGTAGATCCACGGGTCATAACACATCTGAAATGTAACGGTCACTGTTCAAAGTGCCGTCGATGCGAACAAGAGGTGACCGAGACGTGTAACCACTAGCACCCCATACCATCACGCCGGGTGATGCGCCAGTATGGCGATGACGAATACACACTTCCAATGTGCGTTCACCGCGATGCCGCCAAACACGGATGCGACCATCATGATGCTGTATACAGAAGCTGGATTGATCTGAAAAAATGACGTTTTGCCATTCGTGCACCCAGTTTCGTCGTTGCGTACACCATCGCAGGCGCTCCTGACTGTGATGCAGCGTCAAGGGTACCCGCAACCATGGTCTCCGAGCTGATAGTCCATGCTGCTGCAAACGGTGTCGAACTGTTCGTGTAGTTGGTTGTTGTCTTGCAAACCTCCCCATCGGTTGATTCAGGGATCAAGAAGTGGCAGCGGATAAGATGCCTGTCATCTCGCCTGCTAGTGATACGAGACCGCTGGGATTCAGCACGGCGTTCCGTATTGTCCTTCTCAACCCACTGATTCCATATTCTGCTAACAGTCATTGGATCTCGACCAACGCGAGCAGCAATGTCGCGATAATATAAACCGAAATCGCGATAGGCTACAATCCGACATTTATAAAAGTCGGAAACATGATGGTACGCATTTCTCCTCCTTACACGAGGCATCACAATAACGTTTCACTAGGCAACGCCGGTCAACTGCTGTTTGTGTATGAGAAATCGATTGGTAACTTTCCTCATGTCAGCACGTTGTAGATGTCGCAACCGGCGCCAACCTTGTGTGAATGCTCTGAAAAGCTAATCATTTGCATATCGCAGTATCTTCTTCCTGCCGGTTAAATTTCGCGACTGCAGCACGCCATCCACGTGGTGTAGCAATTTTAATGGCCAGGAGTGTATTTAATAAATGATTCCTGAGTTCAAACCAATGTTCTTTAATGACCTGGCTACATGCTATGAGACGGTTACGAAATAATATTGACGAGGAAAACTCACTGCAGTGTTCGGTAGAATTTGCATTAACATGCAAATATCTATTTCTCGCAATGTTTCTAAATTTTTGTCCAACCCTTGTGTCAATATTGAATCAGACGCCGAAAACCAGCTATCCTAGGGTATTAAAGTGTTCGCAAGCACAGTGTAATTTCATAGTCGATATGAAAGTGTAAAGTGGGTAACAACAGATACATGTAAATGAAACAACATGCTTGATGACAAAGTCAACTATTAAAGCCACACACAGACTCCTGGTAAAGGTAAGTACAGGATTGTAAATATGAAATGTAGGAATAAGTCACTGAAATTTGGTAGTAGGGAGAGCAAAAGCAGGAGGAAGTAATAGCATAATATGGACTGGGGATTGAAATGAAATGAGAAGCCACAGGGGAGAATTTTGCACGAAGTACAATTTAATCAAAACTTGGTTTAAGAACCATGAAGGAAGTGGAAGTTGTATAAATGTTCAAATGTTTTTAAACCTATTGGACCAAACATTTATGATCTTCAGTCCCTAGACTAACAAACTACTTAAACTAATTTACACTAAGGACAACACACATACACGCTTGCCAGAGGGAGGAGTCTAACCTACGGCAGGAACGGCTGCCCAGAGTGTAGCATGACGCCTTAGACCACGCGACCATTCCGAGCGGCAAAGTTGTATACACTGAAAGATTTCGACTGATCACGTGATGATGAGAGATTTCGTTGCCAGATTGTAAACTGTAGTACATTGATAGTGGCATATGTGTTGTGTGTCCATAATTTATTGGTTACTAGCTAAACCCGGCCACGCTTCGCTGTGGCTCACTCTCATATGAAATAAATAGAAAAGGAAATACTGTAACTTATGTGAACATAGAATCACCGAGAGAATGCTTCAACCATATCAGTATCGTTCGTTACGCTACTGTGCCTATGTGAAACGAATGTTATAAAATGTATAGTTTCACAGATTAATGTTTGTAAAGTCTATGGGACTTAACTACGGGGTCATCAGTCCCTAAACTTACAAACTACTTATGAACTACTTACAAACTAGGACGGCACAAATATCCATGCCCGAGGGGGCATTCGAAAACCCGACCGTAGTGGCCGTGCAGACCGTGACTGAAGCGCCTCAGTCCCCGCGGCCACCGCGGCCGGCATAGTTTCACAGATACTCATTACTTTGAACCCATAAGATAGATTACATTTTTTGTTGTTCGTTTTCTCCATAAACATTCAGATCAGTTTACCGACTCTGGACCATGTGACGTATAATTCACCTTTGTAAAAAGCTATTGTTTTCTACATTCTGTCCATCTATTTCTCATCCGCTATGTCTACCTCCTGCTTCCCCACTATCTACCTCTTCATCCTCCCTCTATCTAATTCCCGGCCTCTGTTAATCACTCCCTTTCCTTCTATCCATCTTCAATCTCCTCCTCCATCTATCTTTATGCTCGTCGTACCTATATAAAATGAAGATATTAAAAATTAGGGAATTGCTTCAAATTATGTGTTATTTGCTGGAACTATCAAAAAGTTACTATTACATAAAACCCGTGTTGATTATTGGTTAGTAGGCGGTTCTCTCTGAAAATCGACGTCAATGAGATGGGCCTGTAATTTTGGGGATCACTCCTCTTGCCTTTCTTGAATATTGGAGTGACCTGGGCAATTTTCCAGTCTTGGGGTACGGATCTTTCGCTGAGTGATCGTTTGTATATGATAGCTAACTATGGAGCTATTGCATCTGCATACTCTGAGAGGAATCTAGTTAATATACAATCTGGGCCGGAAGATTTGTTTTTGTTTAGTGACTTAAGTTATTTTACTACTCCAGGAACATCTACTTCTAAATTTCGCATGTTGGCAGCTGTTCTTGGTTCGAATTGTGGAGTGTTCCCTTTGTCTTCTTTGGTGAAAAAGTTTCGGGAAGCTGTGTGTAGCAATTCTGCTTTAGCAGTACTGTCATCGGTAGTATTACCATTGCTATCGCGTAATGAAGGTATTGTTTGTGTTTTGCCGCTAGTGTACTTCATATATGACCAGAATTTCTTTGGATTTTCAGCCAGATTATGAGACAGGATTTCGTTGTGGAAACTATTATAAGCTTCTTGCATTAAGTCCGCGCTACGTTGCGTGTTTCTGTAAAATATTTCCAGTCTTGGGGATTCTGTGTCTGTTTAAATTTTGCATGCGTTTTTCTTTGCTTCTTCAACAGTGTTCTGAACTGTTTTGTGTACTACGGGGGGGTCAGACCCCTCTTTTATTAATTTATTTGGTGTAAATCTCTCGTTTACTACTGATATTATGTCTTTGAAAGTATGCCACAACTAATCTACACTCGCATTCTTAGTTTTGAAAGACTGGAGACTATCACCCAGGAAAACGTTAAGCGAATTTTTATCTGCTCTTTTGAATAGATATATTTTTCGTTTATTTTTGGTGCATTTGGGAATTTCGATATTCAGTCTCGCTACTACAACTCTATGTTCACCAAAACATGTATCTGTTTTGACGCTCTTTACTAGCTCATGATTAATTATTGCTAGGAGATCAAGGGTATTTTCGCAAACATGTACTATTCTAGTGGGTTCATGAACTAACTGTTCGAAGTAGGTTTCAGGAAAAGTATTCAGAACTAGATCGGACGATGTTTTATATTTTGCCTTCGGTTTTGAATAATAATTTATGCCAACATATCGAGGGTAAATTAAAGTTGCCACCGATTATAACAGTATGATTCGGTACCTGTTTTAAATGTGATTCAAGCTTTCTTTGAACATTTCGGCAATTGCATCGTCTGAATCAGGAGGCCGATAAAAAGATCCAATTATTACTTTGGTCCGGTTGTCAGATATAACCTCTACCCATACTAACTCACAGGAAGTATCTGCCTCAATTTCGCTGCAAGATAAACTGTTTGTAACAGCAATAAACACGCCATCACTTTTTTTATTTAATCTATCCTATCTGTAGACCATTTGACCGTTTGTAAAAATTTTGGCCGAACTTATCACTATCGTCAGCCAACTTTCAGAACCTATAACGATTTGTGCTTAAGTACTTTCTATCATCTCTTGGATCTCTGGAACTGTCTGGAGAATCTGCATGTCATTTTTATCTTGAGATGTCATTATCAAGAAGGAAGGCATTCACAAATAGTGCACGGCGAGCTCAAGAATTGAGGTCCATGAAGAGGTTTCTCTCACCGAATTCTGCCTATATGGTTGGACTATAGTCTGAGAATGCCATCCACGTATCGTATAGCCGTGAAATTTTCTTCTACGACCACCAACGCCGTATGCCAGCCCCACATAATGCCAGCCTAAAAGATTAGGGATCCACTATCTTGCTGCACTCGTTATACGGTGTGTATAAGACGTTCAGGCTGACCAGACTGCTTGCAAAGAAATGTCTGCCGATTGTCTGGTTTAAGGCAGATGCGATTCTCATGTGCGAAGAGCATGTGATACCAGTTCTGACGAGCCTATTCAGCATGCTGTTGGGCCCCTCTGTACCGCGCTGGATGGTGTCCAAGCTGGACCTCGCCGTGGACGTCGGGGGTGAAGTGAAATGAAGTGGGTTTGACGGAGGACATAGAAGGGCAGCTCGTTTTGTATTTTCACGATACAGAGGAGACAGCGTTACGGAAATGATACAGGATCTGGGATGGGAATCATTACAACAACGGCTCATATCGCTGCGCCGTGGGCTGCTTACGAAACTCCAATCGCCAACATTCTCCTCCGAATGCGAAAATATATTGTTGACTTCCACTCACATAGGTAGAAATGATCATCAGAATAAAATACGAGAAATCAGAGTTCGAACGGAGAGATTCAGATGTTCTTTCTTCCCGCGCGCTATTCGAGAATGGAATGGGAAATAAAATAGTATAACGGTGGTTCGATGAACCCTCTGCCAGGAACTTAAATGTGATTTGCAGAGTATCAAATGGAGATATAGATGTAGATGTAGAAGTTGCAACAGTTACTTCTAAAAATTGTAATTGAAACTCATTTGTAAATCCGTAATTAACCTTACACATGCAGAAAGGAAACAAACTTTAATGTCAATCAATAATGGCGACATGTGTGATCGCCGAAATATTGTTCCCGTTGGGCACTATAGAACGGCAGTACACCCATGGATATTTTAATAATAATTAAACACATTAATACGTACATAATAAATAATGTAACAAAATTAATCCTGTATTAAATAAATTGCCCATAGTATCTTCGATGTTAGAGTATTTCAATTGCACTGTTTGTTCGTTTTCAACAAAAATTGTTTTTTTTTTTTTTAACATTCCATTTCCTAATTTGCCCCTAATTGCATTCACCACAATACCCCCTATACTAAAAACTCTCTCTAAGGGTGCACTAGATGGTATGCATGTATTATATTTAATAAAGAGAGTCTTGATCGTGGTAAACACATTGAGGATCTGTACATCTGCTGAAGAATTTAGTAAAAAATGTTCAAGATATTGCTGAGCACGTGAGGTAACTGTAATTTTGTCTCCCAAAGCAGAAAGAAAATCTTCCTCCTCGTCCTTAAGTACTCCAGCTTCTTCCCTGGCACAGCCTCTTACAGACGTGGTTTGCAGCATGGCTTCCAGCATATAACCCTTCGCTACACAGACATGGTGTTGAGCCATCCACTTGCTTTTGAATTTTGTGTGGAATCATGCAGACAGGATAAGATCTTTATTTTCAAATGCTTTTTCAAACCTCTTCTGCAATCCCAGAAGAACTGCGTCTAGGAGAGGTCTGCACAGGGTCAGGTGAGTGATAACTTATTCAGCTTTTGTTCCAACGCTGTCGAAGTTGGGAGTCGGAATCCCGTGAACATGTTATGTTGACTTTGTAGCAAGTTCATAGCCTGTGCTAGTCGACCCATCACTTCACAGTATTCTCTCAGGAAAGTAACTTCCACAGTAGTTAGTCTTGTCAATGAACAAAAATCCATTAAACTGTCAATTTTTCAGTTCCAGTATCCATCAGTTTACAGATCTGCTGGAAAGAACTGTACATTGAGTTCCACCTTAAAATAACAGGCGTTAGCAAACAGACACCGCAAGTATCTTTGATGTGGTCTGCAAATTGTTTGACTGATTCTGTTTGCTCCAAAGCTTGGGGCACTTTGCCATGGAACTTTTTGAAACAATTTTGAATTTTATATTTCAAGTGTATGTTCAGAATGTTTCACAGCAGTCAAATTTAACGTATGACTTGCACAACGGTGGTGAGGGAGCAGTAGTACCTCTTCTTCAATACTTTCAGCTCCACTTACTGATGATAATGTATTGAAGGCATTAAAAAAAATGTTCAAATGTTTGTAGATCTGTCGGACCAAACTGCGTGGTCATCAGTCCGTAGCTTACAAACTACTTAAACCTAGGTAAACTAACCTAAGGACAAACACACACACACACACACACACACACACACACACACACACACACACACACATGCCCTAGGGAGGACTCGAGCAACCGCGCGCTCCGCAGCGAGACGCTTTAGACAGCTCGGCTACTCCACCGCGGCTTGAAGGCATTTATATATTCTAAATCATCATATTGATCATCAACGTCATTATTATTCATCGGCAATATTTTGCCTCTGAAACATTCTAAAAGCCTTCTAAAAAGTTTCTGCCGTTATCTGTTGTGGTGCTACATACTTTATTGAGAAAAGGAATTTTTGGCATACCCTGACTAAAAGAAGGGATCGCTTGGTAGGACACATTCTTAGACATCGGGGAATCGTAAATTTAGCATTGGAGGGAAGTGTGTGGGGTAAAAATCGCAGAGGGAGACCAAGAGACGCGTATAGTAAGCAGATTCAAGTGGATGTGGGTTGCCGTTCTTATGAGGAAATGAAAAGGCTTGCTCAGGATAGAGTAGGGTGGAGAGCTGCATCAAACCAGTCTCCGGACTGAAGACCATAACAACAACAACATTCTAACAATGTGTTCTTTGGCCAGAGCATCTTGTGTATGCCTTCCTTTCATACGTCTGCAGGCCAAAACTGCCATTTTTCTCTTCAGCATGACTGGATCAAGCCAGTGACCAGTTATTCCAATGAAGCTCCTAAAACACAATAACGTAATGTAGTTGAAAAATCAATGTGTCTTAAATACAAGAACTACCGAGAACTATGCTGATTTCTACAGTACAGTAGGAAATAAACTACCTAAATAAGTAATGTAATATAAAATATGAGAGATTTATAGAATACATTTTGCCTTTACTCCAGACATCTGTGGTAGTTGTCACAACATACACCTTTCGAGTTCCCCTTACATTTGACGTTTCATTCCCTCAAAATTCTTTAATCAATCTTTCGGTTACAGTTTTTCTTGACACAACTGACAGAGTCTTTGGTAGGCCAAGACATACAAGATCTTTAAATGACGGCTCCTCTATTATGCCGAACGGCTGACCTGTATCTATGATAAAGTTCATTACTGCTTTGTCAACCATACTCTGAGTTACATTCTGTGAAGTTGAAGGGTTGCCCCAAGTGCTAAGTGTTATTTGTTTTGAGGTTTATTCTGTAATACTACAGCTGTACTTTCTTTTTGTGCCTTACGCTTTGTTTTCCTCAATTTTTTTCAGGGAATGTGGATGATTGCTCTAAACAATAGTTAGAATTCAATACATTAGCTTTTTCGTGTTCCTAGTTATGAATGTTATAACTATTTCAGGATTAAATCAAACATTGGTATTAATCACAATTTTATTTATATACATAAAGGTTTATTTGAGCATTTTGCGAGCGTGCTTTACGCATGCACACAGCTGAAGTCAAGTATGAGCAGTGACTTTTCTCGCGCCGACCGCGGTGGCCGAGGTGACTAAGGCGCTCCAGTCACGGTCTGCACGGCCACTACGGTCGGGGGTTCGATTCCCCCCCTCGGCCATGGATATTTGTGCCGTCCTAGTTCGTAAGTAGTTCGTAAGTAGTTCATAAGTAGTTTGTAAGTTTAGGGACTGATGACCCCGTAGTTAAGTCCCATAAGCTTAACAAACATTTGAACATTTTAAGCTTTTCTCGCTTCTTCTACTAGAAGTATGGCATTTGGCTGTATGAGCTGTAGTAGCAAGTAGCCAGATGCTACCCACATAAATTTTCGGGAACACCCATACTGCTAGATAAGCGCATGTGTAGAACAGTTTGAGTTGTAATAGAGGTTAGCCTCCACATGACCCGAGTTTACGTTTCGTCATCGCGCTGTTTTCTCTTCGTTTACAGCTCTCACGTCAGATGAAAACAAAACGAATTTCTGTGGCTAGGAGCCACAATATTGCGACGGAAAGAGAATGAGCATTGCAAACACCAAACACGGCGTTCATACGTCATCCTAGTTACGCATGCGTAGTAACGCCTGTTTCCTAGCGCTCTCTGGCAACTGCTCAAACGAGCCTACATAGTTTAAAATACGTTTCTGTGCGCGACATTGTTCGCAACTTGCTCCGTTTCATGTTGGCCACACTGTTTGTTGTTCGCGTCCGCGTGAAAACTGCCGACCTTATTGCCTACCACATATTTGCATCGTCTGTTACGCTGAAATGACAGCAATGAGCAAACATTTCATACTGTGTGTTGGCATCAGAGCTACGGTATGAGAGGTGAATGGAAAGAATTATTTATATGAAGCGCTGCATTAATAGTAGGCTACTCGACGAAATAAGCAGACGAAGAAGACGTAGTTGTTGGAGGAGGACAAACAACATACTATAGAAGATGTGGCGGAAATGACACGTTGTGCGAGCTGAATTTGGAAGACATTTATGGTTTTCGTAACTACACCAGGATTCGCTGTCAGATTTTGAAATTATAATGAGTATTACAGGGCCAGTTGATTCAAAGCGCCGGCCGCGGTGGCCGAGGGGACTGCGGCGCTTCAGTCACGGTCTGCACGGCCACTATTGTCGGGGGTTCGAATCCCCCTTCAGGAATGGATATTTGTGCCGTCCTTAGTTGTAGATAGTTCATAAGTAGTTTGTAAGTTTAGTGACTGATGACCTCGTAGTTAAGTCCCATAAGCTCTACAAACATTTGAACTTGTTTTATTTTATTTTGATTCAAAGAAAGGAGCAAATTTCAGAAAAACAACTCCTGTGAAGAGAAGACTTGCTTTCTAGGCAAAAGGTAGTGCCTACGAAACCCTTGCAGATTTATTCCACATTTCAAAGCCAGCCCTATGTCCCACAGTTCGAGAAGCTTTGAATGAAAGCTTACGTAAACACAATTCAGTTATACTAATAGCACTAAAACATATATTTAATTGATTACATATCTATTTATATTTTTCACATTAATCCAGATTTTCAATAAAGGAAACTTCCTTAGTCTCACACTACAAATGAATGTAACAAGGAATCTGCTGCTGACGATCCCCTTTTCACGTCCAGGTTTAGTACACACCGCTGCCTCCTACACACTTTCATTTGTGCTTCATAAAATGCGCTCTAAAAATGTTGTCATCGCTCTTTCATAGGCCAGCAACTAACGTAACTTGAAGACGACTAATTTTCCAAAATAAGATAACTTATACTACTGTTGTTGTTGAGGCGTTGAGAAATGAGAGATTTAATTGTTTTATCTACTTCACTACTGCTGGTGCCAAGCATTGTAGTAATTTTCAGTACGGAGTCATGCTTTCGTTTAATATTTTTATGACGTCCAACATATTCAGGCACTCTTCTGCCTCTTATTAGAAGGTAGCGAACTCATAAATGTTGCTTCTTGCCTACTTCATTTCGTAAAGGAACACACGGAAACACAACATGTAACTCTATAGATACATAGAGCAAAACCAAATTCTACCGCTGCAAAAGAGCATTTAGTTCTAGCAAGCCACGGACATTGTTTCTTTACCGACACAGCCATGGAACGCAGCTTTTGTGTTACCAGTGTGTTGTGAAAATCGGTAGCGAAATCCCAAATTAGTAGCGAACGACGTTACAGAACATGTTTCAAACTCAATGTAAACGCGCCTTAACCTTCACATGCTTTCTTATATTCGCTGTGCAGCTTCGACTGATTTGAATTCTTTTCCCACCGACACTCAGTTTGCAGAGAAAAGAATCATTTTTTTTCTATCCGACGTAAAAAATCCGAAAACTTCAGCATAAGCTGGCCAAGGAATGCGTGTGCCTTCTTCCTTGTCCACGACAAAAGATGTGGAAAATAATCGGAGACTACACGCTGTTTACGCGTGACGCTCCAGGTGATTGTTATATAGGTACTCATTGTTGTGTACATAATTTTAAAATAAAAATGTTACGAATGGATGAGCACTATTAAATATTATAACGGCACTAAAATGTGTTATAACTCATACATTTCCAATGTACGTTGTTGAAAAGATGTAATTTACAAACAAATGTTGTTTCTTTTTTCTTTTCACTAAAATCAAAGCCTGGTATTCTGCAGTCTTAGGATTCTTGCAAAAAGTATGTTACGCTACTTGCGACAAAAAGTAACGACACTTCAATTGAATCGTTAACCGATCAAAGTAACTTAGTAACAGTTAACATTACTTCATGCAAAAGTAACTGTTACTAGTAACGGCGTTACAAGTAACGCGTTACTCCCCAACCCTGCTATTACGTACAACGTACAGTTTGAGTCAAAACAAGAAATCCTGTGGCTGCACGAGAATCTTTATTCAGTATGGTGGGGTTCCGCCGAGCTGAAATCCATAACTAGCGGTCATCAGCTGCTGCGATAACCTTTGGGCAGCTAGAGCGAGGCAAGTCACGACAGTTCCTGTATCTGTGTACCTTCACCACGTCAGAACAACATTGCTTTGGTTCACTCCGAGACGTCTGGAAACTTACGTTTACGAGAGTCCCTCCTGACACAGAGTAACAATGCGGATACGATCAAACTTCGGAATTGGCCTTCTAGGCATGGTACAACTACAGTCTACACAAGCAGTGTACTTGCTTCGCAGTGTTATGACTGGAACTCATTGCCCGGCTCACCCACTCGGTCGCTTGGCACTGCTGATGTGCGATTGTTTGTATCTTTGTGCAGGTTGAGTTATATCTATGGATAACCAAGGGACTTGTGTTGTTGAGGTAGTAAATACATACAATGTCAGTGATCAGGAGACCTTGGAACAAAGGTGATGCAACACTTTTTTGATGTGTGTAGTTTAAGGTGGAGATTTTAATTTACTGGATATAAACTAGGAGACTCAAATGTTTAAGACTACTGATAGGGATGGAGAAGCAAGTGAAACTGCTCTCGTTCTCATCCGAAAATTATCTTGAGCAGTTGAAAAGAGACTCAACACGTGGACGTAATATTTTCGACTTGCTGGTGACAAACGGGACAGAATTTTTTGACCTAGCGGAGAACTGTAAATCAGTGACAGGTAGGCCATTACAGCGTCAGTGAAAGCGACTGTAAACAAAAATGAAAAGAAAGGTAGGAATGGTTTTTTGTGTAGCAAGAGCGACAAATCACAGATGTCTTGTGGTCTCACAATTCAACACAAAAATTTTATCTCCAGCAGTGACAATGTTGAGCCTCAATGGACAAAGTTGGAGAAGATTGTACAATACGCTTTATGCAAGTATGTTGCGAGTAAAACTGTTATAGATAGCAAAGATCTATTGTGATTCGACAACTAAGTTACAAAACTGTTACGAAAGCAAAGATTTGTTCACTACAAATTTAAACGTAGCCAAAGATCGAAGGAAAGTAAAAGCTACACGCTGTCAAAATTAGAGCAAGGAGAACAGTGCATGAAGTTTTTAATGAATTAGAAAGTAAAGTTCTATGTACTGATTTTATAGGGAATCCTAAGAACTTTTTATCTTAATTTAAATCTGTAAAAGGATCGAAACCATTGATCTAGAAACTATGCGGCGAGAATGGTAATGGAACTCCGGATGACATAAAATGCCGAAATACTAAACGACTTTTTCTAAAGTTGTATTACAGAGAAAGAACGAACTATAATACCTCCACTAAAGCGTCACACGAACGACAAAAGCCGGCCGCGGTCTGCACGGCCGCTGCAGTCGTGAGTTCGAATCCTCCCTCGGGCATGGATGTTTGTACCGTCTTTAGTATAAGCTAGTTCATAAGTAGTTTGTAGGGCCTGATGACCCCGTAGTAAAGTTCCATAAACTCTACAAACATTTGACTTCTTTTTTTTTTTTTTTTTTTTTTTGGAATGACGAAATGATGGATATCGAAATAAACGACGAAGGGGTAGAAAAGCAACTGAAATCGCTACTAGACCTACCGGGATACCAATTCGATCCTACGCAGAGTATGCAGAGAACTTTGCTCCCCTCCTTAGCACCAGTGCACCGTAGGTCTCTAGATGAGAGAAGTGTTTCTAATGGTAGGCAAAAAGAACTGGTTTTTCCCATTTTGTTGAAGGAGCGTCGAACAGATGTGTAAAATGTCGTGACGTCAGTCTGTTGTAGAACTTTGGAGAATGTTTTTCGTCGTGTGATTTTTGGTAAAGTCCCCTCTGTAGGAATAAATATGGATTCCTAAAGAAACGATCGTATGAAATCCATCTCGCTCTATTCATCCACGAGACAAAACAATAGACAGAGGCTCCCAGGTAGATGCCATGTTTCATGAGTTGTGGAAGGCGTTCGACTCGTGTCTGCATTGTCTCCTAATGCGCAAAATACGAGAGCACAGAATATGAAACCTACTGTGTGACTGGATTGAAGAGTCTCTAGCAAACAGAACACAGCATGTCATTCTCAACGGAGAGAAGCCTTCCGACGTGAAAGCATTATCCGGTGTGGTCCAAGTGAGTGTTATAGCACCATTACTTTTCACGATATATGAAGATTTCCTACTAGATAACATCGGATGTTCGATGAGGCTTTTCGCGAATGATGCTGTGAGGTCACAACACGGAAAATTGTAGCGAAATGCAGGAGGATCTCCGATGTATTGAGTCTTGTTGCAGAGAGTGGCAGTTGACCCTCATCATAAAAAAGTGTACGTATTGCGAATACATAGAAACATCCTGTATTGTATGATTACGCGATTGCAGAAAAATCACTTCAACAGGAAAAAAAGAAATAAAAAAAAAAATAAAAAAATAAGAGGGTGATCAAAAAGTCAGTATAAATTTGAAAACTTAATAAAACACGGAATACTGTAGATAAAGATGTAAAAATTGACACACATGCTTGGAATGACACAGGGTTTTATTAAAACAGAAAAAAAGGTTCAAAAATGTCCGACAGATGGCACTGGGCAGCGAAACGTCAGTGACTGCTACCGTGACCTGTGAGAGGTACGCCGATACGTTACAGAATCGCATCATCCCCAGCCTGGCTGATAAACACCTGCTGGAACGTACGATTTTTATGCAGGATGGCGCTGCACCCCATATTGATAGACGCGTGAAAGATCTCTTGCGCACGTCGTTCGGCGATGATCGTGTGCTCAGCTGCCACTTTCGTCATGCTTGGCCTCCCAGGTCCCCAGACCTCAGTACTGCGATTATTGGCTTTGGGGTTATCTGAAGTCGCAAGTGTATCGTGATCGACCGACATCTCTAGGGATGCTGAAAGACAACATCCGACGCCAATGCCTCACCATAACTCCGGACATGCTTTACAGTGCTGTTCACATTATTCCTCGAGTACAGCTCTTGTTGAGGAATAGTGGTGAACATATTGAGTATTTTCTGTAAAGAACATCGTCTTTGCTTTGTCTTAATTTGTTATGCTAATTATTGCTTTTCTGATCAGATGAAGCACCATCTGTCGGACATTTTTTGTACTTTTTTTTGTTCTAATAAAACCGCATGTCATTCCAAGCATGTGTGCCAATTTTTACCTCTCTATCTACATTATTCCGTTTTCAAATTTATACTGACTTTTTTAACACCCGGTATTTTACTTTTATTGTTCACAAGCTACATTTCCAAATTCATCGCTCTCTTATCGCAAGTAACAGCTACAACAAGAATTGTAACTCCTTTACGAGTTCCTATGATTTTGCGTAATAACCTACTTGTTATTCTAACATAAAAAATTTAATGTATTGATAGTCTCAAATAATTTCGCTGGCATAGTCTTAACTGAACTGAGTACTTTGTACAAAGCGCCTGATTGACTATTAACCATATTTGTCCATATTTAGTGTGTTGAATGACTTAACAAAGGCAATTTCGTCTTCCTCGGATAAGCAAACGCATTTGAAGATAACATAAGGGCATTTTCACTGTGTTATGAGCTCTAATTTATACATTCTTGCCGGCCGCGGTGGCCGAGGGGACGAAGGCGCTCCAGTCAGGGTCCGCACGGTCACTACGGTCGGGGGTTCGAATTCCCCTTCGGGCATGGATATTTGTGCCGTCCTAGTTCGTAAGTAGTTCGTAAGTAGTTTGTAAGTTTAGGGACTGATGACCCCTTAGTTAAGTCCCATAGACTATACAAACAAACATTATACATTCTTTGATTAAGCAAACACCGTTTTGTTCTCAGGTGAAACATTCAGTTCTAACCTCCTTGTTTACTATTTTCTCTGACAGTTATTTTGAAAATAATTATCTGTTTTTTAACTTTCTTACTAGCTCTAATATTTTGTTCTAGTAAAGCGTTTATATTCTTCACAATGGTGTTAAAGTTCTTCATTCATTGCAGTTTGTTTATTACACCGGTTTCAGAAAGAATTTATGAGATAATCGACTTTTACAGCGCAGTTTTCTTGACAGATAAAGATTACACTGTTTTAGGAGTCCTGAGCCTCATTACTATGTCGTTAACTGCGGCGTTCTCTTTATTAATGTCGGTTTTTCTGCACTGTCTGTGTGGTGTCGCACAAGTATGAAGTGCGCGCCACATACTTACGCCGCACGCCGACATGCACGCACGGCGCGGCGTTCTTACGACTTCAGCCACGAGCGCCCTCTGCTACAACTCCACTCGTGGCCACCACTGGACTGCATTTTTCACTTGGGAATCAGATAGGCACCAGTTAAGACTTGGCTATCGGATAGGCACTAGGAATCATCAGTAGGCAGGCCTCTATCTAAACTATGTATCAGCATTCTGCAGTCCAGAACTATGTAAAACTTAAGTATTACAAAGGCTCCACGAAATATATATCCTGTTCTAATTTAGCCTAGTGTTCTAGTTTCTGCTGTCCCACTGGCTGGTCACCTCAGTACCTGCACACGCTTGCATACATTATTCCTGTGTCGGTCTCTTTCTACTCGGCCAGCGATACCTACAACAACCGGCGGAAATGAGGCACAAAAGTGGCGACAAGGATGGGATACAAAAGTGGCAACGAGGAGTGATAGAAGAATTGTGGACCAGGCCGCTTGCAGCAGCCAGACAGCAGCAGTCAGAGCACGCAGAAATTGCTCCCGCCCACCCACCCTTATTATAAGAATTTTGGGGGAACATTCAGTTACTTGTTTTGTGGACTTTTTTGTTGCAGTGCGTCCTCATTTCACATTGCATTTGTGTTTTGTTATAATTTACTTGTATGCGCGGCGCCTAATCGGTCAGCATGGCCACTACACCGAACCCAAACTTAATGGAAATTATTCAGTTACAGACGGCGCAAATCACGCAACTATTCCAAGCGGTGTCCCAGTTAACAGCGCAGCAGCTAACCAACAACAGCCGTCGCTTCAGCAGCCCACACCTACCGCTGCACCGCTCCCTACGTTTTGCCAGTACAACGAACGTGAGGAAGAATGGAGCGAATATTTGGCACAATTTCAAGAACTCGTCGCGACTCATCAACTTACATGTCAGACTATCAAACATTTGTTCCTCTCTATTGTGAGCACTAAAACCTTTGTGTTACTGCATAAACTTTTCCCCCACGTATCTCCTTGCGATCTAGAATTTGATGCAATAGTAGATGCACTGAATGCTCATTATGAGAGAAAAGTTCTCGTAGCCGCGGAGGGGTACCGGTTTTTCAGACTAAAAAAATCACCGGACCAAACCCACCAGCAGTGGATTACTGAGTTGAAGGACTTAAACCGCAAATGTAAATTTACTTGCCCTTGTGGACTCTCTTATAGTGACGTGATGTTGAAAGATGCAATTACGCAAAACTTTCAGGACCCCAGAATTAGGGCATCAATTCTAAAACAGTCTGACCCTTCATTAGACAGTGTACTGCAGCTTATTGAAGCGCATGATACCTTTGACTTAGCAGATGTCGAAATGCAAAGCCACAGTGTTAATTCAGTGCGCCGCAACGGACGCTTTCGTAGTCACAGTTCTCAGTATAGCACTAGTGATTCTTTAAATTCTACCGGCTGTTCTGAACAGACTGTGAACAGTAGTCTGTAAAAGTGCGACACAAAGGTCGCTCCGTCGTGTTACACAAAGTAATTTGAATAACGGGCGCCAACGCTCTTTGCAGAAAAATGTTTGTAAATCTTGCCCCCAGTGTGTATCTCGCCACAAGTGTGCGCAATGCCCTAGTTGCAACGCAACCTGTTATCAATGTGGCAAAACAGGACATGTGCAAACAGTATTTATGCAGAATAAAAATTCAAAGAACGGTGCCGTTAGGAACAGTGGTTCGCAGAGTGTGAGAACAATTCATTCTGTAAGTGTCATAAACGCTGTGAACTTGGACAGTGTTTCTCTTGAATCTCAAATGCAAGAAAGTTCTGTGCCTACTGCAAAACTATGTAGCGAGCCACGTAGCAAGCGCCGACGAGCACGTACAACTGTGCAATGGAAAAGGGTTCGGGACAAGCAAAATGACTATGTACAGTACAATCCTGTAGAGAACCTAGTGCCTTCTGCAACTTCTCATTGTAATAGTGCCCAGTACTGTGTAGCTAGTGACAGTAGACGTGATGTAGATACTAAATGTAATTTTAGTGCAGTAGCCTCGCATTGCGCGGACGCCGATCCGGCGGTAGCGCCATCTAGGGACAGTGATATTAATCTATGTGCCGATTCTGTGTCGCTTCTTTCACTACGCGGCCCGCGCATGCGCAAGTGTAGCAAACAAACTGTAGCAGACGTTGCTCACATTCGCGCACCTGTCGAGCGCCACAAGCAAAAACTTTTTGTTACTCTTTCAATATAAAATAAGACTGTGCAATTTCTGCTCGACACTGGTTCCGCTGTCACATTAATAAATAAAGACACTTATGAACTTCTGGGTTCGCCAAAATTGTCGCCGTCTCAACAAGTGCTAACGGCATATACATGACAAAATATTCCGGTGCTAGGAACGTGTAGCCTGCCCGCCTCTTTTCAAGGTGTAACAAAAACGGTTGCTTTTGTAGTTCTTCAGGCCAAATCTACGCAGAACATTTTTGGACTAGATGCGTTTGACTTGTTTGGTTTATCAATTCAAAGAGATGTGCTTCAAATTTCGTCAGTAGTGCCTCAGGACAAAATCAATGCATTGTGTGAAAAATATAGTGACTTGTTTTTGCCGGAACTAGGTTGCGCAAAAGACTTCGTGGCACATGTAACTTTAAAAGAATTTGCAGTACCAAAATTTCGTAAAGCTAGACCAGTGCCTATCGCAATTCGTGGTAAAGTTGCTGAAGAACATAAATGTTGGCAAGATAGAGGGGTGATTTCTCCTGTTTCTGCGAGTCAGTGGGCCTCGCCTTTAGTGATTATAACCAAGCCGACAGGAAAACTTCATCTCGGTGCGGACTTCAAATCAACAGTGAACAGACTAACAATTGTTGACACATACCCTCTGCCCAGACCTGACGAACTTATGGACAAATTAGGACAGTCTCGCTTCTTTTCTAAGAATGATTTAGCAGAGGCATACTTACAGATTCCGCTTGATGACGAGTCAAAAAAGTTTTTTGTCATTAATACTCACATGCGCCTTTTTCAATTTCAACGCCTACCCTTTGGCAGTTCTGTGCTGCTCGAACTATTTAGATGATATTGTGGTCTAATGGCGCACAGTTGAAGAACATTTATCAAACCTTGAGTGCCTTTTCAAAGTGTTGACTACAGCAGGTCTACATTGCAATAAAGCAAAGTATTCGTTTTTTCAAACTGAAATAGAGTACCTAGGCTATGTGATTAATGCCCAAGGAATCCTTACAATCACATCTTCGGGCAATCAAAAGACTTGCCTCCTCCTAAGAATGTGCACGAATTGCAAACAGCAATGGGAAAGCTTAACTATTACTTCAGATTTAATCCCAATGACTCTCACATTGCAGCTCCACTGCATCGCTTACATAGGAAGAATGTTCCTTTTGTATGGTCAAAAGATTGCCAGGTTGCCTTTGACAAATTAAAATCTGCGCTACTCAGTGATGCATGTTTGATTTCCTTTGACCCACAGAAGCCTGTAGTGCTAGCAGTGGATGCCTCGTCATACGGTCTGGGTGTAGTAATCTCACATCGTATTGGATGTCATGATCGTCCTATTGCCTTCGCGTCCAAGCTACTGACGCCAACGCAACAGAATTACAGTCAGATAGAAAAGGAGGCCTTTGCAATCATTTACGGCGTCACAAAGTTTCATCATTATCTCTATGGCAGAAAATTCTATTTGTTGACAGACCACAAGCCTCTCACGTCGTTGTTCTCACCCACAAAGCCATTCCGCCACGAACGGCACAAAAGCTTCAGAGATGGTCCTTGATATTGTCGAATTATCAGTATGAGATTTTGTACCGACCTACCACTCAAAATGCCAACGCGGACACACTTTCCTGTTCCTTCCGGTTGGCCAGGATGTGTCGTTTGATTCTTCAGAAATGGCATGTTGTCAGATAGACTCCAGAGATGCTTCCGCTGTCGCAGACTTCGCTTTGAACTGTCGTCGGGTTGCACAGGAAACAGCTGCGGATGCGGACCTAAGTGTGATAGCAAGTTTTGTTCGCTCTGGGTGGCCTACGAGAGCCAAAGACATTGAACGACCTCTGGTTCGACGTTATTTTGCACAAAGAAATGAATTATCTTTAAGTCAGGGTGTTCTGTTGTTACATAGCGACAACGACCAGAAGAGAGTGATTGTTCCTCGTTCCCTGCAACGAGAAGTATTCGCCTCCTGCATCAAGGACATTGGGGTATTGTTAGGACAAAGCAACTGGCCAGACGTCATTGTACCTGGGTTGGTATGGACGCCCAGATAGAGAGCATGACGTCACAGTGTGCAGTTGGTGCGGAGCATCAGGCCGCTCCTCCGCAACGTTTCTCAGACTGGCCACTCCCTAAGGGACCATGGAAACGTTTACATATTGACTTTGCAGGACCTTTCTGGAATACGCGCTGGTTAATCGTTGTAGACGCTTTCAGCAAGTTTCCTTTTGTGATTGCCATGAACTCCACAACGGCGTCTAGTACAATCAGTGCCTTAAGATCAGTGTTTTACATATAAGGTTTGCCTGAAACTATCGTCAGTGACAATGGACCTCAGTTTGTTAGTGCGGAATTTCAACAGTTTTGTCGTGTGAATGGCATTCAGCATATCACCACCGTACCTTTTCACCCTCAGTCCAATGGTGAAGCAGAACGTTTCGTTCGAACATTCACATGGAAAAGATGAAAGGTCAGCACTCCAGGCAGCAAGCTCTTCAAATTTTCCTGTCTACGTATCGGTGCATGCCACGTGACGGCCCGTCTCCTGCCGAGCTGCTACACGGCCGCCGTCACCGCACTCTCCTTCACCTGATGCAGCCTCCCACGCACCGAGTCGGTTCGTATGACGCTTCGCGTTTTCAGGTTTATACGCCGGTGCTGTACAGGGTGTTTGCTGGAAACAAGAAGAGATGGTTACCGGGCACCATTCAGCGCGTGCTCGGTCGCAATATGTTTGTTGTACGTTCTTCCACAGGGTCGGAGCTGCGGCGCCACGCAAACCAATTGCGCCTGCACAGGCCGCGCGATCCTGTCTCTGGTTTCTTGATTCCAGACCCAGTTCACCGCCAGGGAGCACAGCCACATCGCTCGCAGACGGGTCTAGCGTCCCCGGACTACGAGATAGTACCCATGGAGGTAGACGCGCCTCCATTGCAGTCGCCGCTGCTGTCGCCACCGCCTCCGGGACCGTGCTTGCCGCCCCAGCCCGGGCCACGCACCTCAGAAGATGACCTGCTCCCTCTGGGCGGAGGCGTGCGCCCTTTCCTTGGTTTTGGTGGGTTTTCCGGGGGATCACAAGGTGGATACCAGGGCGCGGACGGCGTCTCGATCCCAGCCTCAGCTACGACGCCTGTCCCACCAGTAACGCCCCCGCCCAGGCCCTCCTCCCAGTGCCGTCGCCGTGGCCCTCAGCCCTACGCCACGACGGCGCGGCGGTTTGGGGGGAAGGGGTGTGGTGTCGCACAAGTCTAAAGTGCGCGCCACGTACTTACGCCGTGCGCCGCCATGCACGCACGGCGCGGCGTTCTTACGACGTCAGCCACGAGCGCCCTCTGCTGCAACTCCGCTCGTGGCCACCACTGGACTGCATCCTTCGCTTGGGAATCAGATAGGCACCAGTTAAGACTTGGCTATCGGATAGGCACTAGGACTCATCAGTAGGCAGGCCTCTATCTAAACTATGTATCAGCATTCTGCAGTCCAGAACTATGTAAAAGTTAAGTATTACCAAGGCTCCACGAAATATATATCCTGTTCTAATTTAGCCTAGTGTTCTAGTTTCTGCTGTCCCACTGGCTGGTCACCTCAGTACCTGCACACGCGTGCATCCATTATTCCTGTGTCGGTCTCTTTCTACTTGGCCACCGACACCTACGACAACCGGCGGAAACGAGACACAAAAGTCTGGATCTACAGCACCATGATTTTTTCATAGAAGATCGGTATTTTCTCAGATTGGACTGCATTTGACTTCAGCAACTTTTCTGTAAGACATCCATTTTACATGCGCCATTTGTAATCCAGTGGACGAAAATGTTAGGAGCCCATCTTTGCACTTTCAATATTTGTCTAGTCTTCTTGTTCACAAATAGATAACTTTTCACGTTCTTTTTCTAAATCTATACAAAACGATGGTAAAAAGTCGACCTGCCGTGCAGGAGTAGCCGAGCGGTCTAGAGCGCCACGCTAGGCCTCCCGCGTCGGCGGTTCGAACCCTCCGTCGGGCATGAATGTGTGTGTTGTCCTTAGGTTAGTTTAACTTAGTTGAAGTAGTTTGTAAGCAAGGGACTGATAACCAAGCAGTTAAGTCCCATAGATTTACAAACATTTGATTTTGAAAATCGCCCTTGGTTCGATGGTTCTGTGTTCTATGTCCAGTATACCATCAGCAAAATACATCTATATCTACATATTTAATCTGCAAATCACATTTCATTGCCTGGTAGAGGATTTATCGAACCGCTTTCGTAATATTTCTATACTGTTCCATTCCCTAGTAGCGTGCGAGAAAAAGGAATATCTACATCTTTCAGTTTTCTGTCATATTTCTCTTATTTTATTATGATGATCATATTCCCTATGTAGGTGGTGGTAACATAATATGTTCTCATTCGAAGAAGAAAGTTGTGTCAATAAATTTCGCAAATAGATCTCGCCTCAACGAATAAAGCCTTGCTTTTAATGATTTCCAGCCTAACTCGTGATCATTTCCGTGACTCTTTGTCCCCTGTATCGGAATAATAAGAAACGACCTGCTCTTATATGAACTTTCTCTATATCCTTCGTCAGTTCCAATTGGGTGGAATCCCACAATACCCTGCAGTACTGCAAAATAGGACACGCAAATGTAGTGTAGGCAGTTTATTCAGTAGAAGTGTTGCATATTCTACGTGTTCTGCCAATGAAATGTTTCCTCCCCCAGGGAGCTCACGGCTCTTTCGTGTGTACGAGGGTGGCGAGCCGGCCGCGGTGGCCGAGGGGACTACGGTGCGCCAGTCACGGTCTGCACGGCCACTACGGTCGGGGGTTCGAATCCCCCCTCGGGCATGGATATTTGTGCCGTTCTTAGTCTTAGATAGTTCGTAAGTAGTTTGTAAGCTTAGGGACTGATGACCCCATAAGTTCTACAAACATTTGAATATTTTGTTCGAGTGTCTGGAGTTTTTGTATAGTCGTGTGGCGAGTTTCTTGAATACCATCGAGAGGCGCTCTAGGCGGTATTCATTGTGAAGATCCACGGTGTGTGTGTGTATCGTGGAGCGTTGCTTATGATGCGTAGTACCTTGTTCTGTATGAGCTGCAGGCGTCGTAGCCGTGTTGGCGCCGCGTATGCCCAGCACGGAGCACCGTACGTCATCAAAGGTCTAATATGTGTCATGCAGAGGTTCCTCGACACCCGGCTACTCAGTTTGCTTTCCCTGTTGAGCATCGGGTAGAGTTGTTTGAGCCTCGCGTTTGCTCGGTTGGTCATGTGTTGTATGTGGTCCCCCCATGTGAGTTTGCGGTCCAGCCAGACACCGAGGTATTTGACTTTCTCACGGAAACGTATTGGGCGTGCATGCAGAGTAATTGGTCTACAGTATTGGTGTTTGCGCAGGTGTTTCGGTCTGCGTGTGAACAGAACTGCCTCGCACTTGTCGACTTTTACTTTAACATGCCATTTCTCCAACCAAGGTTCGGCAGTTCTGAGTGCTGACTGTAGAGGTGAATTTATGTTTGGCTTCCAATCTTGCGCCTGCGTAGATTGCGGTCATCGTGTTATGTGTGGATGGAAGATCATTAATGTAGAGGTTAAACAAGAGGGGCCCCAGCATGCTGCCTTGGGGTACTCCGGCTTAAATACCGTGTCGTGTAGACTGTTTGCCCTGCCCGTCAGTGTTGTAGCTTCTGTTTGTGAGATATGAGTGTATGAGATGCACGAGTACGTCGGGAAACGCGGCGTCATTAAGTTTGCGTATAAGGCCGTTGTGCCAGAGACGATCGAAAGCTTTTTCGATGTCCAGGAACACCGCCCCGGTGGCTTTGTTTTTGTTGTAGCCGTCTGTTATATGTTCAACTACGCGGAGGAGTTGTTGTGTTGTAGAGTGGTGATTCCTAAATCCGAATTGCTCCGGTATTAGGGTGTCATTGGTGATGCAGTGCCGAGTGAGACGTTTAAGAATTATCTTCTCAACTATCTTACTCAGCGAGCTCAGCAGACTAACGGATCGGTAATTTTGTGGTAGGGAGTTGTCTTTCCCTGGCTTCCTGAACATCAGGACCTTGGCCGCCTTCCAAAAGGCAGGGAAGTGTTGGTGTTGCAGGATGGTATTTGTGATGTGTGTCAGGTACTCTGTTGCCTTATCCGTGAACTCCTGGAAACACGGTTTTGAGTGCCATCAGGGCCAGGCGCTTTTCTGGCTGTGGTATGCTTGATGACCCATGTGATATCATGTATACTAGTGCGTCTGATTTCGTTGCGCGGAGGCTGAGCCATGAAGCGTGTGATCGCCTGGTCCGTCTCAGTGTGAACACTGGGTCGGATGGAGCCAGGTTCGGTGTAAAGGACGCTGCTAGTGTTTGGGCCATTAGCTCAGCTTTCTCTTCCGCTAAGTATGCTGGGCCGTTTGGTATTTGAGTCTTCCTTCCTTCTTTCCTCCCTGGACTGCATTTTCTTTCCCTTCCCCTCCTTTCCTATCTTCACTCCTTCCGCTCCCCACCGGGGGACCGATAACCTTAGCAGTTTGGTCCCCCTATCCCAACCAATTAACCAAATGTATCCTACGCATTCTCTCTAATTAAAATTGTTCGACATTGTATTTCCTAGGTATTTAGTTGAATTTATGGCCTGTAAATTTGACTGATTTGTCATGTAAAAAAGGATTAACGTTTTTCTTTTAGTTCTCATGTGGATGACTTCACAATTTTAATTATTTAAGGCCAGTCGCCAATTTTCATACATACAGATATCTAAGCACTTTTGCAGAAAATACAAATAGCTGCTGCCCATTGACTTCACCGGGCGACAGGTATAGAGCTGCCGAGTTCGATTATGCCGTTTGAAAACAGATTCAGGAGAGTTCCCGAGTTTGGGTGTTTGGTTTCCCCCCAGCAGTTAAAAGTTGGTTTGTGTGAGCCTGTTGGCTGAAACATTTAATCCAAATTGCCTTCAGACAAATATCGCGGATCTAATAAGAGACCCATGTGGCGTCATGTAGGCATCCATCACAACTTCATCACAAAGATCAGAACATCCACCAGCACAATCTAACAGAGTTTTATCTGATGCCTTCCATGGTACACCAACCAATAACAGAACGCTCCACATCCGAAAGTAACGTGAGGTCCAAGTGAGATATTAACGATTCTGTCATTTGTCAATTCATAACCGTAATATGTGTCATTGTAATAAATGTAGTGATTGTGTTCATTTGATTCTATTTATTAATAAAACTTACTTTAAAGTTACTGCTAGTCTCTCTATTCTGCATTAGCACAATTGCTCGTGACTGTATTTGATTCAGAAATTTTCCACTATAAATAACAGTTTTTTGAATGCGTTACATGACATTTGAATATAATAAAAAGTTACCTGGATATCCCTTTAGTTTGTGATGTGGAAGAATGAAATTCCCTTTAATTGACAAGTCACTTACCACAAGGTAGATCCACCATTTCCTCTAAAGTGTTTCACTTCAACGACGACGATGAAGCAAGCGTTCGGAGTCTATCTGCTGTGATCTGTTATCGCCGTCGAATGCTGTCACGCTTCCGTATTGATATCCCATATTTCTGTAAATGTGTAGTGTCACTAATTAGGAATGTTTTTGTCATTCAGTTATCCTCTGTCTTTGGATTTTTTGTTATTCCATAATACTTACCATAAGTTCATTCACTATATTAGTTAATTAGCCTTCATTTGTTGCTGTTTATGTTGTGTAGTTGCCATGGTTAAGGAGAGCCAACTTCCTGGAGAAAAGACCGGAAAATTACACTACTATTACTACATGCAACTCACTATTGATTTTCCTAGAATATGCATCTTGTTTTTTGTCCTCTTAAGTTCGATTCTGTCTTGTTAACATTAACTGCTGTATCGCGATCGAGTGCAGTGCATTCTCCACATGGTGAAGACAAGTAAGCTAGCTCGAAATAATTATGACATCTACCTTTATAGTCCAGTGAGAGTTTCCATTTTACAGAGCAAAAGTCACAATGTGATAAATCTACCTTCTTTGAGACTACTGTTGTTGTTGTTATGGTCTTCAGTCCAGAGACTGGTTTGATTCACCTCTCCACCTTACTCTATCCTGAGCAAGCCTTTTCATCTCCTCATAAGAACGGCAACCCACATCCATTTGAATCTGCTTACTATATGCGTCTCTTGGTCTCCCTCTGCGATTTTTACCCCACACAATTCCCTCTAATGCTAAATTTATGATTCCTCAATGTCTAAGAATGCTAACAAGCGATCCCTTCTTTTAGTCAGGGTATGCCAAAAATTCCTTTTCTTACCAATTCTATTCAGTACCTCTTCATTAGTTACACGATCTACCCAAATAATCTTCAGCATTCTTTTGTAGCACTACATTTCAAAAGCCTCTATTCTCTTCCTGTCCACACTGTTTATCGTCCATGTTTCACTGCCTTACAAGGCAACACTCCACACAAATACCTTCACAAAAGACTTCCTTACGATTAAATAAATATTCGATGTTAGCAAATTTCTGTTTTTCAAAAATGCTTTTCTTCCCATTGCCATTCTCCATTTTATATCCTCTGTACTACGACCGTCATATGTTATTTTACTACCCAAGTAACAAAACTCATCTACCTCCTTCATTGTTTCGTTACCTAATCTAATTCCTTCAGCATCGCCTGATTCTCTAAGACCGCATTCCATTATCTTTGTTTTGCTTGTGTTAATGTTCATTTTATACGCTCTGTTCAACACACTGTCCATTCCATTCAACTGCTCTTCCAGGTCTTTTGCTGTCTCTGACATAATTACGATGTCATCAGCAAAACGCAATGTTTTTATTTCTTCACCCTGAACTTTAATCCCTATTCCAAATTTTTCCTTGCTTTAATTCACCGCCTGCTCTATGTACAAATTGAATAACATAGGAGGAAGGCTACAGCCCTGTCTTACTCCTTTCACAACTAATGCTTCCCTTTCATGCCCTTCGAGTCTAATAACTGCGGTCTGGCTTTTGTACAAGTTGTAAATAACTCTACTTTTCCTGCATTTTGCCCCTGCTGACTTCAGAATTTGAAAGAGCGTGTTCCAATCAACATTGTCAAAAACTTTCTCCAAATCTACAAAAGCTAAAAATGTAGGTTTGCCATTCCTTAATCTATTTTCTAAGATGCCTCTTGAATCCAAACTGATCTTCTACGAGGTCAGCTTCTACCAGCTTTTCCATTCTCCTGTAGATAATTCGTGTTAAAATTTTGCAACCATGACTTTTCAAACTGATGGTTCTGTAATTTTCACATCTGTCTGTGCCTGACGTATTTGGAATGGGGATTATTACATTTTTCTTAAAGTCTGAGGGTATTTCGCCTGTCTTATACATCTCACACACCCATTGAAACAATTTTGTCATGGCTGACTCTCCCAGAGGCTTCAGTAGCTCTGAGGGTACGTCATCTACTCCCGAGGCCTTGTTGCGACCTAGGTCTTTCAGGGCTCTGTCAAATTCATCTCTCAGTATAGTATCTCCTATTTCATCTTCATCTACTTCCTCTTCCCTTCCTACAACATTGTTTCTAATTACATTTCCACCTTTCCACCTTTCAGCTTTCCCATCTTTGCTGAGAACTGGTTTTCCATCTGAGTTATTGATATTCATACAGCTGCTTTTCTTGTCCCCAAATGACTCTTTTTATTTTCGTGTAGGCAGTATCTATTTTTCCCCTTGCTATACATTCTTCTACATATTTACATTAGGCTTCAAGCCACTCCTGGTTAGTCATTTTGCACATCCTGTCAATCTCATTTCTTAATCGTCTGTACTCCATTGTGCCTGTTTCATTTACTGCATTTTTATATTTTCTCCTTTCATCATTTAACTTCAATATTTCCTGTGATATCCGAGGCTACTGTGAATTACACGTAATTTATTCCTATTCAACGCCAAAATACTGTATTATGCCGCATGCGTTGTTTATTCAAAGGCTTTGTGCATTCATTATTTCAGTGTTTTAATAAACTAAATTTGTTAAATTTTAATCATTACTTCTAGTTTTCACTGTTTCCAGAAATTCCAGTACTTGTACGATCACAATTGAAGCTGACGGAATAATTAATACAGCAGAAAAGTTATAGCAATGCATTTCCTAGTTTTTTGGCATGCGGCGGTATAACAGCAAACAAAAGCTTTCTATACTACTAGCGCACACGAACATCGTTTGATGAGTCGCTGAACAAACAACTACGAATGTTGTTGTTGTTATGGTCTTCAGTCCGGAGACTGGTTTGATGCAGCTCTCCACCCTACTCTATCCTGAGCAAGCCTTTTCATCTCCTCAGAAGTACGACAACCCACATCAACTTGAATCTGCTTACTATACGCGTCTCTTGGTCTCCCTCTGCGATTTTTACCCCACACACGTCCCTCCAATGCTAAATTTACGATTCCTCGATGTCTAAGAATGTGTCCTACCAAGCGATCCCTTCTTTTAGTCAGGGTGTGCCAAAAATTCCTTTTCTCACCAATTCTGTACAGTACTTCTTCATTAGTTATGTGATCTACCCACCTAATCTTCAGCATTCTTCTGTAGCACCACATCTCAAAGGCCTAATACGAACTGCGAATAATTGAATTTGGGCACGCGTGCTCAGAGTTAAGGTGGGAGAAGATTCTCGTTTGGTGTTTCAGGTTCGCTAGTGTTTCCCTCGTTGTAATGGTGGTATTACAGTTGCTAACTTAAGCGCAGTCCTTTCTTCCCCAGTGATTTAGTCCACTGTACTGTTTTGGGCATACAGGAATGAACTTTGGTATTAGAGGAATGCCTCAGTTATACGAGAAGTTTGTCTAAACCAGAAAAAAAACAACATTGTGAAGCAGGATTATAGAAACAATTGTACAAAGTATTTTATGTTGAAACGTTCCGGTACTGTACGTAACAAATATTCTCATAGAAATAGTTAAGCATTTTGTTGGAAAGTGAATGTAAAAGGACTTTTGTTCATAAGTTCTGTAGACTTTATTTTCGCAACAACGTCTTTTAAAGAACAAAATATCTTTCAAAGCTGATAATTTCCAGGTTATTTTAGTTAGTTTTCGAGCAGATGATGAGAACAACCTCTTCTTCTATTTCGAACATTCTAGGAAACCGTTTCATAGCCGACTTCTTACAAACAGTAACATATTTTTCAGATGAAAGTATTTTATAGGCTACTTCAGTCGACATTGATTTCTCATTTGAAGATTAGCAATTTAATTTAAGGTTACTTGAGCTCAGATCACAAGACGAAAACAATGAGCTCCAGTTACCTCTTTGTCATACTACTGTTGACAAATCTGTAATTTACCTGTATATAACGTTTACGTTATTAAAATATTAACACTTTGACTGCCGGCCATGTAAACCATTCCTTTCCTTAGAGTGCCAGACATTCTGCTTGCAGGAGTAACCCGAGCTGCACTTAGTTTCTTTATATTCAGTCTGGCGTAAGGAATTGTCTGATCTTTGAAAGAAATCTAGAACTGAAGACAGAGCATCTAAATCACATACAACTCCGACGCCAAGGGCCCCACTAAAAACGTCTGCCTTAGTCTGTATCAGTCCACCCCTCTGTAGAGTCACTACGATATGTTGCTGTGTCACCCCTCTGTCATAGTCACCTCTCAGTACTTTCGGGGAGAATAATTTGCGTGAGTCACGTCCGTTGATTTACCTACTGAGTGAGCGGACACCACTTTCTACCTGCCCCGTTTCATACAATGAATGCGACCAGTCGGACGATTAAGAAACTAAATAAAAGATCTATAGGCTGGTTTAGACACTAGTTTACCAAGTAAGGTATTTAAGGTAGATCTAGTCCGTCAATAAACTTGATTCTGTTTTTAAAAGCACGAAAACAAGGATCACGTCAAATGACGTGATTGGCATTCTACAGAAATTTCCGTATCCCGTCAATTGACGTGATTGGCACTCGGAGTGTTAAACTGATCATGGATAGTTGTGGATGAATTGAATGAAAAAAAGGGTTGAGAACAATCTGTAGCCTTTGATGGTGTGTGTAAGGAAGAAAGTTTGAGTAATAAACGAAACAATTTTTCACTGCAACAAACGATCCACATCGGAACCACTCGTATTTAGAATATAAACGAACAAATCTGTCTGCACATAAGACGCTGTGTGCCAGTAATTAACATAGGCTGGCCTAATGCATTGGTGAAAGAGAATAGGTAAATTAGTTCTAAGTCGGCCTGGAAATAATGGAATGACTGCGCCCTAAGGATTCTTGACGGTAAAATCAGTTTCAAAATTCCGTGTATCCGAAAGGCGCTGGGTGACAGTGACATGAAAGGTCTTTACTCTTTTAGTAAAGGCGTATACGTAACGTAGTCCAAATTTGGGAAAAAACTGTGTAACTGATGACTATGAAGTATCTCACGTTATACTATATGTTTACCACACAATTATCAATGAATTGAACCTAGTTTCCGGGAAATAAATGATGCAAAAATAGGACTAACTTTTTGTTTGACAGTAAAAGAGTGTAGGAAAAGAAGAGAATTGGTGTTACAGGCTATATAAGGCGCGTCTGGAGGTTGTGACATGGCTCGATATGGATTTTTATGTCAAAAGAGTCCACTGACCTCAGTCAAACCACACTGCACGAACGAGAGGCAGACACGCCAACCACTCGTCTACCGGAGAAGTCATTAGGAGAAACTAATTACTCGCTTTTGTCCTATTACTCAAAGGAAGAAATCGTCAAATTCTTGAAAATAATGATCAAGTTTAACAAACACACTTCTGGTGGGTAGTTCAAAGACAGTTAAATATAGGATACTCTTATTTATGATGTCATTACACTGTCGCTAGTCAGGCGCACTTTTCAGTGTGGTTGCATGCAAACAAATTAAAAGAGAGTGATTGTAAAACGTGGCTTTATTAAATTTTTACGCATACCTTCATCCAGGTTACGTCTTTCGCTGCGAAGGAAAGATATGGACAGAAACACATTATTTTTAATTAAATACGTTTATTAGAAAAGACAACAATAAATACACTAATACCGATTTATTTAATTTTTGTCAGTAATTTAGACTGAACGGGCATAACATAATATATCTTGTTTCTATATGTGGTAGAATTACAGACATTTGTTTACAAAAGAAAAATTATAACAGATTATGTCAGTAATGCTTATGTTAGGGTATAATAACATTTAACACATAATGGTGTTTATAACGATTTCATTTTGGTTCATCTCTACAATAACAGACATAAAGTTATGATGGTATGTATACATCGATTTATTATATATTTTTCTTTATTAACGTAGCATTCCAGGAAGGGAAAAAGCATTCTCTATCTTAAAAAGAGTTAGTGAGTCATCAGCTACATGGTGATAACAAACAAATTCATGGTATTCATAATCGAAATAATTCCTCATTTTGTAAAATTTTAATTTGTTGTAACGGAATGGGTATTATACTAAGTATACATGTGATGAAAACGTGACTTTAGAAGGAAAAAAATAACATAGTAACTGATGATTAATTCGAGAAGGTATTGAATCTACACTGCAAATCAGGATCCCTCAACTCTAATGCAAAAGGAAGTATTGGGAAAAAAGTGCTCTCATTATATAAGATAGTCTACTTCTTGGCGGGAAGTATTTCTTGTTCAATTAGAACTCATTCCGACCCATGCGATCAGCATTTCGATACAGAACGAACTTTCTTGTTGTATAGCTCGTAAGAAGAATACAGACACACATAGTTTGTATTCAGACCAATAAATGATTTTACACAAAGAAGAAGTGATGACGGATTCACTACGGGAAATGGCTATATGTATACTCAGGGTTGTACTACACGACACAAATCACTCTACGTTCTTACAGTGACAAAGGTTAGATTTTTCGAATAAATTGAGATATATTACTGCTTCTCCTTTTCATTTTAGCCTTACCCACTTTTTTTTTAAAATAAATGGCGATTTACCGCCATGAGTTTTGTAAATCGAAATACAATTAATGCTCTACACTTCGTGGAAGATTAACACGTGGTAAGTTGTTGTGATGTAATTATGAGCAACACGTCATTAAGGCGCAAACATGGTCTAGATCTTCGAACAAAAGACCAAGGAAGTGACCAATGACGAAATTCTATGAAACCATGGTAGCACCTATGTTGATACGCAGAAGCGATACTGAAACAGTAACAAATAAATACCAAGAAGTGATAGAGCATCACAAGCATTCTGCGATTGATTTTATTATCGTTCCCTCTATGGACTGTAAATGTCGATGCACTTTATCTTATCATGTGCTAGACTTAATGTGCCTCAGTTCCTATCTGAAATAACCCAAATGACTCCTCATGTTATGAAATATTACTTATGTAAGAGAGGTAAATATATTTTGTTACCTTCGTAGGATGGAAGTAGGACCTTTTCTTTAAAATTTTTGACGTGCGGAAGGTTAATGCTAACCTTAATTTTTCTAAATGCTTGACGTAGAATGCGTTTAGGAGCGACGCTTCCTTATCGTTTCGATCACATCAAGGAAGGTTTTGTCTATTCTCAGTTCGTCATACATTTTTAGAAGGTTGTTTTCAAAACTGTAGATCTACAATTTGGTGTATGTGATTCTTTACTAGGATTGTCGAATGCAACCGCGCTATATGTCACGCTAGACTGCTGACTCGTGCTTGCACTGGGAATAGATCCGATTTCATACTACGTCATCTCCGTATTTAATACATTATATCTTCCACTGTGGTATGGTTTTAAAGATTAATTTCGCTCCTTACTACACGAGATCACTAGGCACAGCATATTAACACAGTTGGATTGCAGACGGACGTAGATAAATTAATTAAATGTTCTCCGAACGGAGTATACCACTTGACACGTATGTTCAGTAGAAGTAAGGAAGGAGGATTAGGGTTTAACTTCCCGTCAACATCGTGGTCATCAGAGACAGACCACACGCTCGGAATGTTTTCGACAGGCATGGGGAAGAAAATCGGCTGTGGTCTTTGAAAGGAACTATCACGGTATTTTCCTGGATTAATTTAGGGAAACCACAGAATACCTAAATCAGAATGGCCGGAAGGGAATCGAAACGGTGTCCTCACCAATGTGAGTCCAGTGTGTTCGCACTGCGCCACTTCGCTCGGGTGTGTTTTCAAGATGAATTTACAGGTGATTACTATTTCCTTTATTTCTGTTATGTATTTTCGGGTCTGCTGATAAATCGACCTATCGTAGGCCACAAACTATTTAACTGACAGAAATGTTCGTATAAAGAGGATATTTCACGTACAAGAAGTGTGTTATAATCTAAAGAAACACAAAAAATAACGAAATCCCTTCTCCGCATTCAACATCTCTGCAACGCTCGGTCTGTCCCCACGAACTGCTCCACAGTGTGGTAAACCAAACATTCTGAAAAGTACAGTGAAGTAAATAATGTATTAAACACCGAAACTGACGGAATATACACTCTAATTTGTTCGTAGTATAAAGCCTGTTCCCAGTAATATAGCGTGGCGCATGTCGTCAGATCCAGCTGAACCACACTGAAGTAGTAGCAAACTGTAAAAACAACGATTCACGCTATAGTGCTACTTTTTTCACAGGTTTCTCGTGTTGTTTGTGTATTTGATCTAAGGTTTACATCTCGTGTATTCGTCTGTGGTTGCCGTCCCGTTTCCGTAACCTTTTATTGGAAGTGTTGCTCTCAAGCAACATCAAAATGACGCATGGGTTTCCGCAACCTGTCTCAATTTTTGTCATTGGGTGGAAAACAGTGCTTGCAACCAACATTTAGCTCTCGTATAAAGCGATGTTGCATTGTCTTTAAAAACAGTCTTAATTTTTAGCGGACACTGGAAGCAAACGTTACAGGTCGATTTTGTGGCGTTGTTACACAATGAAAATTGCTTATAAATGGCAAGAGGATGCCTTGAAGGTGAGTTACCATGGAAAAGTGTTGGTGAATTCTGATCTGGGACACTGCAAATGAATTGATGGTTACTGGGAAGAGTAAGCCTGGCGGACTACTACGGAATGGATAACCAGTCCAGAAGAAGAAAACTGCATCTCTTGTGCCAGTGAATGATGTACCGAATGACAGATTATGTCACCTTACAGATTATAGGTCAAAAGGAAAAATGAAGGTTTTTGTCTTCCTCGGGTATTTCACTATAAAACGTGGGATTGTGGGACCCTACCAAAAAGGACATGTTTTCAGACATTTAACATGAAACAGAGATAAGTACAACAATTTTACAGTCGCAGGAACGAAACTGTAGTATTTAGATTGTAGCACCGATGCGCCTTTTTGAGAAATGTTACTAATTGGCAAGAATATTTTGAAATATATCACGTAAAACTGTTGACGTGATCACGTGACCATACGCGTTTAATATAAGTATCTGACAACTTTTTTTCTTAACGCGCTGTGTAAGCCCAATAAAAGGATTAACGGAATTTTCGTAAGGGTAATTACCAGTTATGGGAATAATTAATGGTTTGTTCCTTCGGCGATGGAGAAAATGACCGTGAACATAGTGGATTTCAGTTTTAGTGCGCTAGTTGTTTCAGGGTCAGAAGTCGCTGATGATCTTTAGAAGATATTTGGTCGGTTTTATCTAAGAAACTCTTCGAAATGATCACACGAGATCAGTGTTTCTCAAGCTTTTTGAATGCCGAACCCACATCAAACCCGTGCCCCTTCCCCCCTCACCAGAACCGTAACACAACTATGTGTGCCATCTGCAAGGCGACGTATTTAATTTTATTTTGTTGATATAACTTTAAGAGTTAATGTACAATGTTGTACATTATGGGAGGAACGTTTTAGCGTATTTTTCGGAATGGAACAAATACTTTTACATTAATTCCGACTGAAAAGTGGATAGTCAATTTGTAAAGAAATAATTTTTTCGAATCTCTCAAAATTACATGTTTCATCTTGTTCATTTAGCAGTCGATTAGTTCCTGAAGGCAGTTTTCAGGCTCTGTGTTTATTTATCCTTGTAATGAAATACTTAACACAGTATATTTACTATGAAACAGTCTGCGTTTTTTTTTTCTAAATACGGAAGTACCATGAACAAGTTTCACTTGTATTAGGGTTTTGTCATTTTATTGCGGAATTCAGACATACTCTGGACTGGTCGTTTTTATTGTGTAACTACTTCCACCTGTGAGGACGACCCTCCGATCAAAGCGCTATGCTACGGATTGCGCGGCAGCTCCCGCCAGAGGTTGGAGTCCTTCCTCGGGTTTAAGTAGTTCTTAAGTCTAGGGACCGATGACCCTAGCAGTTTGGTGCCTTAGGCTTACAAACATTTGAACCGTCCGAGAGAGACTTCGCAACCCCCCTGGTTGAGAAACACTGCACTACACTGGTATTAAGGAGGAGAATTTTTGCCGTTTATTTTCTCTGTGCTCTACCCTGAGCTGAGTGTAAAAACATTTATTCTTTCTTTTCTCGATACTTGTATCGAATAACGCTGTCACTCTTTTATTTCTTTCTCGGCACTTCTTTTTCCGAAGTCCTTCGGGACGCGTATATAGTTGTGTCGCTGTAGGTTGATCCCTGGCAGTTGCAATAAGTCAGTTGTGACAGCTTTGTGTTATAGAGTTGTGCTATTTTGTGTGTGACTTCGTGACAACTGTCACTGCACATTATACTTTTCGCATAAAGCTGTTCGCACTTTGGCAGTGTCGGATCTACGTTCCCTATGAACACGCTTGATAGGGGCGGCCTCATCCCTCTGCTGGTTGACCGAATTTTGTGCCCTTCTCACCCAGCATCTGTCTTTTCGCCCCCACTATTTTTGTCGCCCCCTACCGCTTGGTGACCTTGTCACGGTGACACCCAGCTCAGCATCCCTCACTTTGTCCACTCCACTCTTCCTGGAGTGCATCTTCACCACCCAATGATCGACTTCTGTGCCTCCCCCCACACGGTGTACCTATTTTTGTTTCCTGTGACCTCTCCCCCTTTTCTGACCCCAGTTACCACTTGGTGACTGATTGTTGTGGTGCCTGACCAATTTTGGGTCCTTCATTTGCCCCCCCCCCCCAGCCTTCCCCAATTTTCTGGCTCTGATCACCACTTAGTGACTGACTTTTGTGGCGCCCACCATGCTTGGTGTCCTTTTTTTGCCCCTTCTCCTACTGGTCCCCAACCTCACCGCCTGATGACCGATTTTCTGACCTCCCCCCCTCCTGACTAGTGTCCCTCTTTTTGCCCACATCCTTTTTCTGCCCCAGCTCACCACTCGGTGACTGAGTGTTGTAGTGCCTGCGCCACTTTACATCCCTCTTTCTACCCTCCCCCCACTTTCTACTCCCACTCACCATTGGGTGACTGATTTTTGTGGCACCCACCCTATTTTGGGTCCTTCACTTGCCTCCCCGCCCCCCAATCTGTCTGTCCTTGATCACCACTTGGTGACTGACTTTTGTGGTGCCCACTGTGCTTGGTGTCTTGTTTGCCCCTTCCCTTTCTGGTCCCCCATCTCACCAATTGACGACTGACTTTCGTGACGTCCCCTCCTCCCCCTCCCCCCATGATTGGTGTTCCTCCTTTTGTGCAAGTCCTCTTTTGATCCTGCTCACTGTTCGCTGACTGAGTTTTGTAATGTCTACCACACTTTTTATCCCTCTTTTGGATCCCTCCACCCACTTTCTGCACCCACTCACCATTGGGTGACTAATTTTTGTGGCGCCCATCTCACTTTGGGTCCTTTATTTGTCCCCCTCCCCCTATCTCTCTGCCCTGATCACAACTCGGTGACTGACTTTTGGCGTCCACCATGCTTGGTGTCCTTTTTGGCCCTTCTCTTTCTGGTCACATTCTTCACCGCTTGACTACTGACTTATGTGACCCCCCACCCCATTGGTGTCCCTCTTTTTGCCCACATCCTCTTTCTGCCCCTGCTCACCACTGGGTGACTGAGTTTTGTAGTGCTCTCCTCACTTCACATCTTATTTGTCGCCCCCTCCCCCGCCTCGTCTTTCTGTCCCCACTCACAACAAGGTAACTGATTTTTGTGGGGTCCATCTTAACTCGGTGTCAATCCCTCCTCCGGCCACTCGTCATAAACACATCACCAATTTTTTGGCGCCCCTCTGAGAGTGCTTCCCAGAGCAGACACCCCGGGTGGCTTTCCCTTCTCACTATAGATCCGGCACTGCACTTCGTCGTCGAAAGCCTGCATCATTATTCGAGTTGTCAGGGATCTATTTACGCCGACCGAACTATAGGAACCCGCTACACGAATCCTCTACGCGAGCCTCGTCGGAACCAAACTCTTACTTTTCTTCTTCCGCGCAGAATACGAGGCCGCACTCCTCTTGCTTATGGAGCGCATTAACCTTCCCGCCCTAGTCGGTAACTTCTCGGGGAGTGCCGGTGCGTGTGGAACTAAGGGCAGCGTTCGTGTTACCAGCGTGAGCTGGAAGTAGAGGAGTATTTGCACGACGAGGTTGGAAAAGAATGCCGAGGTGCCGGGGTGTCAGAGGCGCGAGCTGAGCGAGGCGTGCCCCAGGGACACGGTGCTGGGCAGCAGCTCGCCGCTGTGGATGGAGAAGTTGCGGTAGCCGACGTAGTCCTGCGGCGCCGCGTCCGCCGTCGCCTGCGCGCGCTGCTTCTTGAGCTTGAGGTAGCCCAGCACGAGCGTCAGCGTGAGGAAGACGACGCAGCCGGTGCACGTGCCGATGATGAGGCCGAGGCGGCGCGTCAGCAGCGGCCAGGGCAGGCCGGCGGACGCGTCCGCGGACCGCGGCGCCGACGTGCGCGCCGCCGTGCAGCGCCGCGACGAGTCGGCGTCGGCGTCGGCGTCGGGCGGCGGCGGCGGCGTGCGCAGCGCCAGCACGCACACCAGGTAGCGAGAGCCCGCCCACAGCCGCGACACCTGCAGCGACCGCGCCGACGCACCCACCTCCAGGCTGCGCTCCTGCCGCAACACCAAATCAGCGCACACAGTTTAACCCCAGAATCGACACGAAAAATTGAATTAACTGTATAGGCTCATGACAACAACTTAAAAAGAGCTTTTTCCAAATATATGGGGTGAGTCATAAATAAGGAAAAATAATATACGAGGTTGGAGGGAAGTGTATGGGGAAAAAATCGCAGGGGAAGACCAAGAGATGGATACAGTAAGCAGATTCATCTACATCTACATCTACATAGATACTCTGCAAATCACATTTAAGTGCCTGGCAGAGGGTTCATTAACCACTTTCATAACTTTTCTCTACCGTTCCATTCTCTAATAGCGCGCGGGAAGAAAGAACACCTGAATCGTTCCGTTTTCGATCTGATTTCTCTTATTTTATTGGGATGGTCATGTCTCCCTAAGTAGGTGGGTGCTAGCAAAATATTTTCACATTCAGAACTAAAAGTCGGTGATTGAAACTTCGCAAACAGATCACGCCGCAATGAATAACGTTTTTCTTTTAATGATTTCCACCCCAATTCGTGCAACATTTCCGTGACGCTTTCCCCCCCGTAACGTGATAAAACAAAACGAGCTGTCCTTCTCTGAACCTTCTCAATATCTTCCGTCAGTCCCACCTGGTGAGGGTCCCACAAGGGGCAACAGTACTCCAAGAGAGGACGCACAAGTGTGATGTAGGCAGTCTCTTTGGTGGAGCTGGTGCATCTTCGAAGCGTTCTGCCAATGAAACGTAACCTTTGGATCGCCTTCCCCAGAATATTTTCTATGTGTTCTCACCAGTGAAAGTTGTTCGTAATTGTAACTCCTAGGTATTTGGTAGAATTTACGACCTTAAGGTTTGACTGATTTATCGCGTAATTGAAGTTCAGCGGATTTCTTTTAGTGGTCATGTGTATTACTTCACACTTTTCTTTATTTAGTGTCAATTGCCAATTTTCGCACCAAGTAGAAATTTTGTCTAAATCGCTTTGCAGTTACTTTTGATCATCTGTTGACTTCACTGACCGATAAACGACAGCATCATCCGCGAACAGTCTAAGGGAGCTATTCAGATTATCTCCTAAATCGTTTATAAACACGAGGAAGAGTAGGGGACCTATAACGCTTCCCTGTGGAACGCCAGATATCACTTCTGTTTTACTCGATGACTTACCGTCAATTACAACGAACTGTGTCCTTTCTGATAGGAAATCGTGAATCCAATCGCACAATTGGGGAGATATTCCTTAAGCACGCAATTTCATTAGAAGCCGCTTGTGGGGTACAGTATTCAGACAGATGTAGGTTGTCGCTCTTATGTGGAGATGAAGAGGCTTGCTCAGGATAGGGTATTGTGGAGAGCTGCATCAAACCAGTCTCCGGACTGAAGACCACAAAAACAACAACAATATACGAGGCGCGTCCAGAAAGTACGTTCCGTTTCAATTTATCTCCGCTGTGTATAGGATGACCAGCCAGTCTGAAACAGGTTAGGGAAATAATTCAAAAAATTTATTTCAAAACTTCGCCTAAGTTTTACAAGTGTTCTTCCACCGTGACATACGCCTAGACGACGTGACCAAGCCTGTCCACCTTACAGGACAGAGCCCGCCAGAACCAGTATTGAATGCTGATTCTAAAATCACGCCACTCTTCTGGCGTCCGTGCTGAAACTACTGACGTTTCCATGCTACCGTGTAGCCAATAGCAGACACCCACGTTTGATCACGTGTGCTACTGCTGCAGGACACTGAGGTGCGAGAATCATTTCCTTCCCTCTCTTAAGTTTGAGTTCTCGTACAGAACACACGCACTCCAGAGGCTCGGCGTCTGTGCGGGGCGAACGGCCGCATGCCGTCCGCTCCCGCCTAGCGGCTGTTCGGCATCAGCCACCAACTGTGTGAACCATTACGGTAACCTTTTCCATTTTCTAACCCTCTAACTTAGACTGGCACTCATTCATTGCATCCGACCCCAGGGCGAGTTCCGCCATGTATTCCGTACTTTAGAATATACCAAATATTAACTTGAATTCTATCTTTTATTTGCCATTCTGCCACCCTTTCCCAGGCCGCCCACAAGCCTTCACCGCTCCGCCTTCCACCCAGACAACGCTTCCAACCCATTTTATTTATGTAGCACTGCGATGGGTTGTATACGTTTCCTATCATCCGTAGGATAAAGATCAAGTGCTGTACAGCTGCAGCGCTGCGACTGCAGTTCCGCACATGCGCTGTAGACGATGTGTATCAAGGAGAATAACGTGCGCCATTTGGAGATCGCTGTCAGTTACGTACGCTTTGTTGTGCTTGTTTGAAATGTCGGCGTTGATTGAAAATCCCGCCGCCTGTGAAATCAGGATACCGAGGTGGAAGCAGTGGTGATCAGCCGTTCTTTATTGCTTCTTGCATAGCGAGCCAGGATTGGTGGTAGTCGACGAATGTGGTAATGGCAAAATATACTGACGCGCAATAACCAGCTCACATCAGTATACCCAGAAGAAGGCCTCTGTAACGTTGACCAAAACGCCTGTTATTAAAGTAATAGCCATCTTACATTATGACGCGGTACATTACCCAGAAAACTATTACGTCAACTGACTCTGGCCGCGGAAGCTTATACCCAGGGGCAGATATAGACTTTGACCATAACTTGTTAGTCATGAACTGTAGGCTGAAACTGAAAAAACTGCAGAAAGGTAGGAAAATAAGGAGATGGGACCTAGATAAATTGAAGAAACGTGACGTTCTGGAGAAATTCAGAGGGAGATTTAGGCATCAATCGACAGAAACAGGGGGAAATAAAACAGTAGAAGAGGAATGGGTAGCATTGAGAGATGAAATAGTGAAGGCAGCAGAGGACAAAATAGGTAGAAAGGCAAGACCTACAAAAAATCCTTGGATATCAGAGGAAATACTAAATTTAATTGATGAAAGGAGAGAATATAAAAATGCAGTAAATGAAACAGGCAAAATGGAGTACAGACGACTAAAAAATGAGATTGACAGGAAGTGCAAAATGGCTAAGCAGGAGTGGCTAGAAGCCAAATGCAAATCTGTAGAAGAATGTATACGAAGGGGAAAAGTAGATACCGCCTACAGGAAAATCAAAGAGACATTTGGGGACAAGAAAAGCAACTCTACGAATATCAAGAACTCAGATGGGAAACCAGTTCTCAACAAAGAAGGGAAAGCTGAAAGGTGGAAAGAGTACATAGAGCACCTCTACAAAGGAAATGTAATTAGATACAATGTTGTAGTAAGGGAAGAGGAAGTAGATGAAGATGAAATAGAAGATACTATACTGAGAGATGAATTTGACAGAGCCCTGAAAGACTTAGGTCGGAACAAGGCCACAGGAGTAGATGACATACCCTCAGAGCTACTAAAGCCTCTGGGAGAGTCAGCCATGACAAAACTATTTGAACTGGTGTGTAGGATGTATGAGACAGGTGAAATACCCTCAGAACTTAAGAAAAATGTAATAATCCCCATTCCAAAGAAATCTGGCGCATACAGGTGTGAACATTACAGAACCATCAGTTTGATAAGTCATAGTTGCAAAATTTTAACACTAATTATCTGCAGGAGAATGGGAAAAGCTGGTAGAATCTGACCTCGGGGAAGATCAGTTTAGATTCAGGAGGAACGTAGGAACCAAGGAGGCAATACTCACTTTACGTCTTATCTTAGAAGATAAAGGAAAGGCAAACCTACATGTTTAGCTTTTGTAGATTTGGAGAAAGCTTTTGAAAATATTGACTGGAATACACTCTTTCAAATTCTGAACTTAGCAGGGGTGAAATACAGGGAAAGGAAAAGACAGACCGCAGTTATTAGACTCGAAGGGTATGAAAGGGAAGCATCAGTTGGGAAGGGAGTAAGACAGGGTTGTAGCCTTTCTCCGATGTTATTCAAATTGTACATCGAGCAGGCGGTGATGGAAAGCAAGGAAAAATTTGGAATAGGCATTAAAGTTCAGGGGGAAGAAATAAAAACATTTTTGCTGATAACATTGTAATTCTGTCAGAGACAGCAAAGGACCTGGAAGAGCAGTTGAATGGAATGGACAGTGTGTTGAAGAGAGCGTATAAAATGAACATTAACAAGAGCAAAACAAAAATAATGGAATACGGTCTGAGAAAATCAGGCGATGCTGAAGGAATTAGATTAGGTAACGAAACAATGAAGGTGGTAAATGAGTTTTGTTACTTGGGTAGTAAAATAACATATGGCGGTCGCAGTACAGAGGATATAAAATGCAGAATGGCAATGGGAAGAAAAGCATTTTTGAAAAAGAGAAATTTGCTTACATCGAATATTAATTTAAGTGTAAGGAAGTCTTTTCTGAAGGCATTTGTGTGGAGTGTTGCCTTGTACGGGAGTGAAACATGGACGATAAGCAGTGCGGACAGGAAGAGAATAGAGGCTTTTGAAATGTGGTGCTACAGAAGAATGCTGTAGATTAGGTGGGTAGATCGCATGACTAGTGAAGAGGTACTGAACAGAATTGGTGAGAAAAGGAATTTTTTGCATACCCTGACTAAAAGAAGGGATCACTTGGTAGGACACATTATTAGACATCGAGGAATCGTAAATTTAGCATTGGAGGGAAGTGTGTGGGGTAAAAATCGCAGAGGGATGCCAAGAGACGCGTATAGTAAGCAGATTCAAGTGGATGTGGGTTGCCGTTCTTATGAGGAGATGAAAAGGCTTGCTCAGGATAGAGTTGGGTGGAGAGCTGCATCAAACCAGTCTCCGGACTGAAGACCAAAACAACAACATGGGGTAAGTCATAAATAAGGAAAAATAATATACGATGCGCGTCCAGAAAGCAAGTTCCGTTTCAATTTATCTCCGCTGCAGCGCTGCGATTGCAGTTCCGCACATGCGCTGTCGACCATGTGTATCAAGGAGAAGAACGTGCGCCATTTGCAGGGGGGTGTAAATTTGACTCGCGCGCTTTGCTTGTGTGACGTCACCTGACAGCAAGCGCCGAGCAGTTTCCGCAGTACCTTTATGAAACGTGCAAGCAGGAAGTTGTGTTTTGCGCTCGCTCCTTTCGTGACCTGTTAAGTGCTGGGGTAGAAAGTAGCTTTCTTGTATTAGGGAACAATTTTTCCATATATTCTTTCTGTAATTTCGAGTAAGATGAGGAACTTCAGCGCATATGGATCTCTCGTTATAAACGGCAAGACGAGATGATGTCAAAAATGACAGAATTTGTTCCGAACATTTTTGTGAAACCGATTGATAAAATTGTATGTATGAAAGTAGTATGCAGTTGAATATTCATAGTAATTAAATGAGTAAAACAAAAGCAGTAATGCGAAAATCGGCTGCTATGTTTCCATTGTAAAGTTTTCTTTATCTAATATATAAAAATGAAGGCCTCTGTTTGTCCGTATGCTGTGCCTGTCAATGTCATTCAGTCGATTGCGATAAAACTTCGTCAACTTATTGCATGAACTAGCGTCACGGTTATAGGCATAGTAAAATTTCTAAATTCGCACACTAAGGGGGTGAAATCATGATATTATATAAAACCCTCTATAACTCGAGAACTACTGAATGTATCGTGCTAAGGTTTCTTTTAAATTGTAGATCTCACAAAGGTCTAAAACAAAGTCCGCGAGAGCATGTGTCTTTTACGAGTGAAGTGTATGTACCATTTTTCTCTCCTAAGGCGCTGGCATCGGATGGCTTCAGACTACATAAACAGTGATTGTGGGATATATATATAAAAGCAAGATATGTGCTCCCACGAATTTTATTTTAGATCTTTATGAGCTCTACAATTTAAAAAAAACCTCATCACGATACGTTCAGTGGTTCTCGAGTTAAAGACGTTTAAATATTACCCGTTACAAGTGGCGGGGCGGGTTAGCTAGTTGTTAATAATGTTTGAAGCTTTTATTTTTCAGTCATTTGTATATTAGTATACATATATATTAATCACAAGCGTGTTCCACCGCTTAAAAGCAATGTTTTTTGTCGAATGAGGAAAGAAGAGACGGAGAAATGTGTTCACGGCGGCCTTATAATATAGCGGCTTGCTGCCGAGTGACGTAATACAGCGCTAACTAATGACAGTGAAGAAGCCGAAACTGGCATACCTTTCTAGTCTACGTACCTTGCGCCATTTGGAGATCGCTGTCAGTTACGTACGCTTTGTTGTGCTTGTTTGAAATGTCGGCGTTGATTGAAAATACCACCGCCTGTAATATCAGGTCGGCGATTCGGTTACTGAATGCGAGGAAAGTGAAACCAAGTGAAATTTATCGGCAAATTTGCTATGTTTACGGACCAAATGCGATGAGTGATTCGATGGTGAGAATTTGGGTCCGACAATTCAATGGCGGGCGTAGTGATGTGCACGATGAAGATCGAAGTGGGCGCCCACCTTTGGTTACAGAAGAACTGGTTCACGCGATTGATGACAAGATTCAGGAAAACCGTAGGTTTACAATTAGTGCTCTCGCTATGGACGACGAGCTGAAAGAAACTGTTTCCAACTGGTTGAAGACACAGGCGGCAGATTTCTATGAAGAAGGTATACATAACCTGGTGCCACGTTATGACAAATGCCAGCAAAATTTCGGCAGTTATATGGAAAAGTAGTTGAAGAGTTGTAGAATTTTGTGCAATAAAAATTTCTTCTGTATCTGTGTACAGTTTCATTTTATTACCAAACGGAACTTACTTTCTGGATGCGCCTCGTAAATTACGAAACCCTGAGACGTTTTTCGTCTCGAATATGCCCAAGACATTGACATATTCGAGACGAAAAACCGTCTCTGGGTTTCTTAATTTATATTTAAATTGAGATTTATATCATCGTAGCAGGAATGTTCCACTATGTCCATTGCCGGGGTGCTATTCTAGTGCATGGAGAGCCTTGGCAGTAGTGGCAATTATCCACGGAACACAAAAGCTGAATTAAAGTTTGTGATGCGGTGGGGAGTCGTACTTAGACTATTCCGAGGCGCCTTAATCGTTAGCGGTGCGGTGGTCTAACGGCTGGCGAGCAGTGCATGATCCTACGCTTACATCAGATGTCCAGTCCAGCTGGTACCTCACGGTCAATGGGAAGCAGATCTGCCAGACGCGCCTCCACAGGATCCACCTAGCAGCATCGCCATTATGTGCCACGTGTGGCGTGCAAGACGACGACGGCCATCGACTTGTCTGTGGCGAGGCAGGCAATGTTTGGCTTTTGGTCCGCCAGATGTTGGCCTTCTTTACACGAACAACCCCTGACAATATCACTGCCGAAATGCTTCTCTTCCCCGATAAGGACTATTTCCCACGAGCGAAGACCCACACAATGACATGGATTAGCGGTCTCGCTGTCCACTACCTGTTTGGAAATGGTGATAAATCAGTTCTCGATTTCTGGCAATACATCAATGAACGACACTGCGCAGTTGTCAAGAACCCGAAGTACCAGCAACACTTTTCGAACTTCCTCCAGAGTGCATTCCGCGACCCCCCTCGCAGCTGGATCTTCCATGCAGGGAGAAACTGACTTACGTTCCCTATTACCAGTTTATGATGGATCATTACACCGGTAATCCTCAAATAATTTCGAGAAGACGTGTATGGATGATCTAATGATGTATCCAGCCGTGCGGTTTTTATTCTCGTGCGGCTAATCACAGCGATCGCCAGTCTTGTGAGGATGTGCTGGTCCGACGGAGTCATTAATTTCATTACAAAGAAGTCACAGATAATCTTTTGTTTATGCTTGAAGGGCCCCTTCGTTTTGATTATATTATATTCTTTCTCCTTTTTCCTTTTCCCCTAATTTGTTTCAATAAAGATAAATTTGAAAAAGGGTCGAGGCGACCAGTGAAGACAACCATCTATATATATATATATATATATATATATATAATCCAAAGGTCGCAGGTTCGATCCCCGCCAGGCCATATTATTTTTATCTGTCATTTTTCATTTCTTTCACAAAAAAACAAAAAAAAAAAAACAAAAAAAAACAAAAAACGGTAAGACGTCTCCCTGGTAAGTATGGAGGTCCGGGTTCGATTCCCGGCCGAATCACAAATTTTAATTCATTGCTTCACCTTCACCTTCAAGTTAAGGAAAAATATTTCGTGCAAATTGTCACACACTGAGCTACAAACATAAATTCGTTTTCCTCATGTTCCTATGTCATTAAGTGACAATGCAATAATCTGGAAATATGAAGTGGACTTTCGGGTGTTACTGTGCGTCGCATTGGCCAAGGGGACATATCAGCTGAGCCGCGGCGGCATTGGAGCGCCGTGCTGCGGTGCGCGCGGCCGTCCGCCGTCGGGGGTTCGAATCCCCCCTCCGGCATGGATGTTTGTGTTGTCCTTAGGTTAGTGTACCTTAGTTTAAGTAGTTTGTAAAATGTTCAAATGTTTGTAAAGCTTATGGGACTTAACTACGGGGTCATCAGTCCCTAAACTTACAAACTACTTATGAACTACTTACGAACTAGGACGGCACAAATATCCATGCCCGAGGGGGGATTCGAACCCCAGACCGTAGTGGCCGTGCAGACCGTGACTGAAGCGCCTCAGTCTCCCCGGCCACCGCGGCCGGCAAGTAGTTTGTAAGCTACGGACTGATGACCACGTAGTTAAGTCCGATAGATTTACAGACATTTGAACATTTGGACATATCAGCAACAGGGCACAACATGGGAGTGTTGTAGGTAGTCTCACGAGCAGGCGAGGTATGCGGCGGCAAGCGACGGTCTGCGTGACACTGCGAGCAATGACAGTGCTCACATGTATCTCGTACCGTTTTCGCTGGCCTGTATTATGTATCGTGGCTAGTTGGCATAGGGAAAGGAACGTATGCCCTGTTGCCAATCTGTCCCCTTGATCAATGTCGGCGCACAGTAACACCCAAAATACCACTTCATATTCAAATGTTTGTAAATCTTATGGGACTTAACTGCGGAGTCATCAGTTCCTAAACTTACAAACTACTTATGATTAGCTTATACTAAAGACGGCACAAACATCCATGCCCGAGGAAGGATTCGAGCCCCTGACGGGAAACGGCCTCGCGCATCGTAGCATAGCGCCTGAATGCACTCGGCCGCTCCGCCGCGGCACAATTTCATATTTCCAGATTTTTACCATTCAGTTGCATTGACATAGGAACATACGGAAAACGAATTAATGTTTGTAGCTCAGTGTGTAACAGTTTGCACGAAATATTTTGTCTCATTTATGATTCACCCTGTAGTTTCTCTCCTGCAAGTAACATCTAATATACAGGGTGGTCCGTTGATAGTGACCAAGCCAAATATCTCACGAAATAAGCATTAAACGAAAAAACTACTAAGAACAAAACTTTTTTGGCTTGAAGGGGGAAAACAGATGGCGTTAAGGTTGGCCCTCTAGATGGCGGTGCCATAGTTCAAACGGATATCAACTGCATTTTTAAAAAATAGGTACCCCCTTTTTTTACTGCGTATTAGTCTAGTACGTAAATAAATATGAATGTTTTATTTGGAACACTTTTGTCGCTTTGTGATGGATGACGCTGTAATAGTCACAAACGTATAAGTACGTGGTATCGCGTAATATTTCGTCAATGCAGAAGGTATTTGCTTCGTGATATATTACTCTTGTTAAAATGGACCGTTTACCAATTGCAGAAAAGGTCGATATGGTACTCATTTATGGCTATTGTGATCAAAGTGCCCAATGCTCCTGTGCTATGTATGTTGATCGTTATCCTGGAAGACATCATCCAAGTGTCTGGATAGTTGCGTTATTTAAAAGAGACAGGAAGTCTTCAGACACACGTGAAACGTCAACCACGATGTGAAACAAATGATGATGCCCAAGTAAGTGTTTTAGCTGCACTTGCGGCTAATCCGTACATCAGTAGCAGACAAAATGAGCGAGGATCGGGAATCTCAAAAACGTCGGTGATGAGAATTCTACCTCAACATAAATTTGAGCCGTGCCATATTTCTATGCACCGGGATTTGCATGGCGAAGACTTTGAACGTCGTGTATAGTTTTGCCATTGGGCACAAAATAAATTACGGGACGATAACAGATTTTTGGCCCACTTTAGGTTACGGTAGTAACACTAAACGTGGGCCTTTGCGATCGCCTTTTGACAGTTCCAAATTTAAATGGAAGTAACGCCTTAACCGTTCATATGAATACATGAATTTCTAGAGGAGAAATTTCGCTACAACTTTGCTCTCTTATGATTTTTTCATATATCACTTCGTTTCACAGATATTTGCAAAAATAACGGCGATTTTACGAATTCTGTCTGTCCGTAACGTGTTCCAACTTTTTAAGTCGAACCGTTCAACCGATCAGCACCAAATTTTAAAGACGTAATTTTAGGCCGTCAGAGACCAGAACCTCCCTTTTTCAAATTTTCCGGACAAAAAATATGTTAGTAACACTAAAAAAAGCCATTTATAATGTAATTGGTATTGCATACGAACCGTTCATCTGAGACGAAAATCGAATAATCGAATTTATAGAGGAGAAAATTCTCTACAACTATGCTCTCTTATATTTTTTTCATATCTCGTATCGTTGAGAGATATTTGCAAAAATAACGGCGATTTGACACCGTCCATTGATTTTACGAAAAATCAGCTGTTCGGAGATGTCACGTGACATTCCACGCCCAGAACTCTCTCTAGCATACGCCATCTTATTATAACTTACACGTTGTCATTTCAAAGCCATGGTGCACCGAAGAATTAGCAAAAACACGTCGTTCTTCTTACGATAAATGATAATCTAGTGTCTAAAAATTCCATATTAGCATTAATTAACAAGTGCCATCAATAGTACGGGATTAAAAGACGTAATTGTTCGCCGTAGTGTAGTGGGCAGCGCGTTGGATTTTAATGCATATGGTCAGTGGTTCAGAACCCGCCACTACCAAAAATATGTTTTTTCCCCCTTTCTTCCTAAAAGGGTTTCGGGCACTCTTATTAAGTAAACAGAGCTATGTTCTCAATATTTAGAGTTGTGCATATGTAAGAATGCTCCCTCTAAAATGCCCTGAAGTACGTAACAACGAATTGAACAATGGTCTTCTGAAGCATATGCACGTAAACTGGGAGGATACTATAATAACGAATATTCTGAACAACGTGCTGATACTGATACTTTCGTATATAAAGGAAGTCCTAGATTTCTGTGGCAAGTGTAGTTCCTTAATGAAACGGTAGGTAATTGTGTACTTTGCAATAAATTACGTTGTTTATTGTTCGTCTAAGCAATTATTCACTATTTATGGAATACATTGAAAGTAATTAATTAGAATCAATGTGTCTACTAAAATGTTTGTCTTTGACATATGACGCTTTTAACGTGGTTCAGATATGACTTCATTCATGTTACCTTGTTCTGCGTTAAAATAAACAGCAAATATTCTATTTCAAACAGTGATTACGTTTTCTTGTACAGCTAAAATCACAAACGAAATAAGTGTGGTAATACTGAGTTCCACATAAATCTAGTATTTAAAATATATACAAAGTTAGTACTATCATTACGTCATTTACAACAGTCATTGTAACAGTATCTCCCCAGTTTATGTAATTGTTTACAATTCGTAGGTATATATTTCATGGCATGTTCTCTAAACAGAACAAATTCACTTTTTAAAAATGGAAATGAAATGAGCGTATGGCTTTCTTGGCCGGGAGATCCCTTACGGGATTGTTCGGCCGCCTGAGTGTAAGTCTTTTTACGCCGCGTGGGCGACTTACGTGCCAATGATGATGAGATGATGATGATTAGGACAACACACAACACCCAGTCCCCTGCCGGGAATTGAACCCGGGCCCCCTACGTGGTAGTCAGCGATGCTGCCACTGAACTTTTTAGAGAAAGCGCTGTTACCTTTGAACAGCTCGGAAGATTACAAATGTATGTTCAAATGTTTGTAAAGCTTATGGGACTTAACTGCGGGGTCATCAGTCCCTAAACTTACAAAAAACTTATGAACTAGCTTATACTAAAGACGGCACAAACATCGCGGGCCGCGGTGGCCGAGGGGACTGAGGCGCTCCAGTCACGGTCTGCACGGCCACTACGGGCGGGGGTTCGAATCCCCCCTCGGGCATGGATATTTGTGCCGTCCTTAGTTGTAAGTAGTTGATAAGTAGTTTGTAAGTTTAGGGACTGATGACCCCGTAGTTAAGTCCCATAGACTTTACAAATATTTGAACTTTTTTTTTTTTTTTTTTTTTTTTTTTTTTTTTTTTTTTTTTTTTTTTTGGCACAAACATCCATGGCGAGGGGGGATTCGAACCCCCGACGGGGAACGGCCTCGCGCATCGTAGCTTAGTGTCTCAATGCGCTCGGCCGCTCCGCCGCGGCTGGAATATTGCAGAATGTAGTTATGTGCGAAACAAGAATGTGTGTTCTAATGTTTGTATAGCTTATGGGACTTAACTACGGCGTCATCAGTCCCTAAACTTACAAATTACTTATCAACTAGCTTTTTCTAAGGACGGCACAAATATCCATGCTCGAGGGAAGATTCGAACCCCCGACCGTAGTGGCCGTGTAGACCGTGACTGGAGCGCCTAGTCCCCTCGGCCACCGTGGCCGGCAAGAATGTGTGAAGACGTTACTAAGCAAGAGGGAAAAAAATGTCCTTTGTGGTTATATATTCTTCAGGGAGGTCGATGCTTTGTGGTTGTTTGTTCATGTTCTTTCATGTTCGTTCTTGGTTGTTCGTTGAGAATTTTACTCAGCTTTTTGTTACGGATAGCGTTGAGTCAACACCGCCTGAAGAGAAGTCCTGAGCACTGCCGTGCCATGTCACGTCGTGCAGAGTAGATCGGGATCGCGTAGCTCAGTGGCTGGCTGATGGGGCACAGCCCACCGCCTCGCATCGGCTAGTGAGCTACGCGATCGCGACCTACGCTGCGTAACGTGGCACAGGAGCCACGGGTGGCCAGCGGGTTTCATTGGTACTTTGAGGACGTTGGTTTGTTTTGTTCTATTTTGATCGCTTCGTCGATCACTCAGTTTTCTCGTTACAAAGGGCGCCAGCTACCATGCCCGCAACACTCTGACCGATTGAGCTGAGCCACCGCGCCCTAGTAAGTGTCGAACCACCGTCTAACATGTTCGTACATCACAAACTAATTCATCGCCCATTATTCTATTTCGAACATCCGTAATTCTCGTACCATCGATGGCAGGTGTTAACTAACTATCATTAGATTATAATTCATTGTCCCTAACAACGACGTGTTTTTGATAATTTTCAGTGCGCAATTGGTTTGAAATGACAACGTTTGAGTTATAATAAGAAAATCATCAATTGGAGAAAGCAAAATGGTGTACGCAAAAGAGATTTTCGGGCGAGGGATGTCATGTGACTGATTTACGGACGCCAGATGTAGGCTGTGTTCCATCCAGAAATGTTCAAATGTTTGTAAATCTATTGGACTCAACTGCTTGGTTATTAGTCCCTAGCTTACAAACTGCTTAAACTAACATAAACTAACCTAAGGACAAACACAAACACCCATGTCCGAGGGGGCTCTCGAACCCCCGACGGCGGACGGCCGCGCGCACCGCAACACGGCGCTCCAGTGCGCGCGGCTACTCCGCCGCGGCGTTCCATCCAGGCTATACTCATTCGTCTGAACACGAAATGTAAGTTACGTTCGTTCGAGGCTATAGTCATTCGTAACCAGTACAGGCAGAGAAAATAAACTTTTAACAAACTCCCAAGGCAAGACAGGTGATAAAATTTTAACGGAAAAAGATAATGAAAATTTAGGACAGATATTAAAATGATAGTTTAAAGAGGTAAAAGTTTAAAAAAGAGCATGTTTGACAAAGTTAAAAGCAAATATCATATAAATTTGGTTGCATGTTAAAATACAGTAAGAAATAATATTACGTGTTGGGTGCATAGATATTATCACAATAGTAGAGTCGAAATCGTATCACTATAATTTTTTATAATTTACATTATTATTTACGTCTGAAACGTTTGCAAAAAATTATAAAACTACAAATCTAAAGTGGGCCGTAAAACACGTCAGTGCGATTCTTTTCACGCGTACTATTTAGTGACGAAGCGTGATTCACAAACAGAGGTAACATAAACCGGCATAATATGCACTATTGGGCAACGGAAAATCCACGATGGCTGCGACAAGTGGAACATCAGCGACCTTGGCGGGTTAATGTATGGTGCGGCATTATGGAAGGAAGGATAATTGGCCCCTATTTTACCGATGGCAGTCTAAATGGTGCTTTGTATGCTTATTTCTTACATAATGTTCTACCGATTTTACTACAAGTTGTTTCACTGCATGACAATGGCGACGTACTTTCAACATGATGGATGTCCAGCACATGGCTCGCGTGCAGTTTCAGCGGTGTTAAATGAAATATTTAATGACAGGTACAGTGTGTCCAGAAAATGACTCCCTCATTTCAAAATTAAATATCTCGAAAACAAAGATGGATAGAGAAATGCAGTAAACGATATGTTTATTGTGAAAGCTGTAAGAAGTTTATACAGCAGTTTGAAATAATAGTTACAAAAGCTGCTAACAGATGGCGCTGTAATCGCCATACGTAATGCCTAGTATAAATAGGGATCCGAAGCCCAGAGCGATCAGTTCCAATACTGAAACGTGAAAGGAGGTTAGCGTACCGAAGGAAGAGATTAAACCATGTACTCCGTTGAACAACGCGTTTTTCTGGTGCTAGAGTACCACAGGTTAGAAGAGAGTCCTACGGTAACAAGGCGAAGTTTTCAAGCACGATTTAATGTTCGAAAAGGACCCGATGCGAAAACCATTCGTACGCTCTTCGCAAAATTTCAACGATCAGGCAGCGTAACTGATAATCTAGTGGGGCATATTGGCCGCAAGCAAACCGCAGTTACGCCTGAAAACATCGCCACAGTTTCTGGAATTATTCAGCGAAATCCAATGTCATCCGTCCATAGAATTGCATCTGAGACTGGTTTGAAGCGTTCCAGCACGCAGAAAATACTGAGAAAGAGCCTACACATGTTTCCATTCAAAATTCAAACGTACCAGGCCATACCCGTACGAGCCTTGCAACAAAGGGTTGCCTTTGCTAATCAGATGCTCACAATGATGACAGTGAAGGATTTGATGTTGGCTGCATCTGGTTTACAGATGAAGCACACTTCCACCTGAATGGATACGTGAATAAACAGAAATGGCGATTTTGGGGTTCCGAAAAGCCATACTTGTGTGAAGCGAAACCCCTGTATTCTCCTAAAGTTACTGTGTGGGCTGCAGTATGCAGCAGAGGCATTATTGGCCCTTTTTTATTCGAGAAACGGTCACTGGTGCACGTTACGTTGCAATTTTGGAACAATTTGTCGCCACACAGCAAGCGTTAGAGGATCGACCAGGTACTGACTGAATGGTTTATACAAGATGGAGCCCGAGCACATCGGACCGAACAAGTGTTTCGCTTTCTTTAGGAATACTTCGGGAATCGAGTCATTGCTTTGGAATATCCCAAATTTACTGGTGCAGGTAAAGACATGGTCTACCCGAAGCATCCCGCCACGCTGGACGAGCTTGAATCGGCGATCTCTGTGGCATGTGAATCCATTTCGGTTGAGACACAACGAAATGTGATGGCGAATTTCATTCTTCGTTTGCGCCACCTCTGGTGAACATGTTGAAAACATTGTGATGTGATTGTTTGCAAAGAGTGTTTCAAAAATGTTTGTCTAGCTTATGCGACTTAACTACGGGGTCATCAGTCCCTAAACTTACAAACTACTTAAGAACTAGCTAACACTAAGGACGGCACAAATATCCATGCCCGAGGGGGGATTCGAACCCCCGACCGTAGTGGCCGTGAAGACCGTGACTGACGCGCCTCAGTCCCCTCGGCCACCGCGGAGTGTTTTCATACGATTATTTGACTAATGTATGCCGATATGAGCTGTACAGTGTACAGCGCTATCTGTTAGCAGCTTTTGTAACTTTTATTTCAAACAGCTGTATAAACTTCTTACAGCTTTCACAATAAACATACCGTTCACTGCATTCCTCTATCGATCTTTGTTTTCGAGATATTTAATTTTGAAATCAGGGAGCCCTTTTCTAGACACCCTGTAGATTGGTAGTAGAAGCATCATACCATGGCCCGCACGTTCACCGGATCTTATATCCCCGGATTTCTTTCTGTGGGGAAAATTGAAGGATATTTGTTATAGTAATTCACCGACGATGCCTGAAAACATGTCTCAGCGCACTTTCAATGCATGTGAGAACATTAATGAAGGCGAACGACTCGCATTATTGCCAAATGCATTGAAATTGGATATTACTTTGAACATTTATTGAAGTCATGAGGTAATTACAAGGTAACCACGCTGTAACAGCATGCTTTCTCATAATGTATGATGATAATTTCACAGAACTACATGTAACACATTGGAACAATCGAAATAAAGTTCAATCGCACCTATGTTTGGTGTTTTAATTTTAAAAAACCTACCTGTTACCCACTGTTCGTCGAAAATTGAGAGCAATATGTTTGTGAATATTACAGCGCCATCTATCGAAAAGCGACAAGTGTTCCAAATAAAACATTCATATTTATTTACGTACTAGACGAATATGTAATAAAAATGGGGGTACCTAAAAAAGCAGTTGATATCCGTTTCACCTATGGCAGCGCCATCTAGCGGTCCAACCGTTACGCCATCTGTTTTCCCCCTAAAAGATAGAAAAGTTTTGTTCTTTGTAGTTTTTTCGTTTGATGCTTATTTCGTGAGATATTTGGCCAACCCTGTATAAAAATTAACGTTGTTTGTTTGTTTTTATGTTTGTATTTTATGCACGCCCATGTCGTAAATCCGATTGCGATGCAACTTTGTCAGTTGATTGATTGCACTCGCCCGTAGGTTATAGACACACTAAAAAAACAGATCGTATGGTTAATGTCGGAGGGTGCTTAACAATTACTTAATTCGTTTCTTATGTCTTCACACTGAAATGGCTGGACGGATATTAATGAAGTTTGGAACAGAGTTAGCTTATACCCTGGTTCCTACATGGGCTACCTTTCGTTCAAAACGTTCAAACGTTTGTATAGTCTATGGGACTTAACTACGGGGTCATCTGTCCCTAAACTTACAAACTACTTATGAACTACCTTATACTAAGGACGGCACAAATATCCATGCCCGAGGGGGGATTCGAACCCCCGACCGTTGTGGCCGTGCAGACCGTGACTGAAGCGCCTCAGTCCCCTCGGCCACAAGCGGCCGGCGCTACCTTTCGTAAGCCACTGTATGGTACGTGTCGGAGGGTGCCTTACAATGGTTTAATATGTTTGCTACTACTTCATGCTGAAAGGGATGGACAGATTTGAATGAAATTTGGAATGCAGATAGCATATACTCTGAATTAACGCATGAGCTACCTTTAGGAAGCCACTGTACGGTGCATGTAGGAGGGTACCTTACAGTGTGTTAACCCGTTTTTTACTCTGCACGCTGTAACGACTGGACGGCATTGAATGAAAAGTAGAATGAAGATAGCCATTTATTAAATCGGGATGTAAGCTACCTTTCGTAAATCTTCGTAGGTGCTTGGCAGGGGTTCGTTACAACAAACATACACATTTTTTGGCTATTCACCATGAAACTCAACACATAAATGTATAAATTTAATGAAGGGGATTTTTATAATCTGCAAGCGAGTGGATTTAGCATGTCGGAGGGTAACGTGCGACTTTGACCAGTCACCATGAAATTTGGCGCATATATGTATGTTTTCATATAAAGGAGGGAGAGGAGTAAGTGGAGGAGGAGACGGATAGAAAGGGGATGGAAGAGACGGATTCTGCTGCGGTGGAGTAGCCGAGCGGTCTAAGGCGCCTCGCTGCGGAGCGCGCGGTTGCTCGCCGTCGGAAGTTCGAGTTCTCCCTGGGGCATGGGTGTGTGTCTTGTCCTTAGGTTAGTTTACCTTAGTATAAGTAGTTTGTAAGCTACGGACTAATGACCCCGCAGTTTGGTCCAATAGATTTACAAAACATTTGAACATTTGAGGAGACGGACAGAGAGAGGGAGAGGAGGAGAATGAGAGAGGGGAGATGGTCACAGGCAGGTGAAAGGAGATGAACAGAGGGAGGGGAGGAGGAAATGGACAGAGACGATCGGAGGATCGGAGGGTGGGGGAGGGACAGGTGAACAGAGAATAGGGAAAGGAGGAGATGGACTAATGGAAAGTGTACAGACATATAGGAGATGGAGAGACGGAGAAGGAAATAGAAGAGACAGAGAGACAGAGAGAGAAAAGGGAGGGGAGATAGAGTAAGTTAAGCTGGAATAAATAATTGCTGAGTTTGCAGCTCAAAATGTTCAAATGTTTGTAAATCTATCGGACTAAACTGATTGGTCATTAGACCGTAGCTTACAAACTACTTAAACTAAGGTAAACGAACCTAAGGACAACACAAGCACCCATACCCGAGGGGGGACTCGATCCCCGACAGCGAACGGCCGCCCGCGCAGCAGCACGGCGCCCCAGTGCGCACAGCTACTCCGCCGCGACAGTTTGCAGCTAGTAGTCCATAAAAAGCGTATCGGTGCTACATTGTAAATACTACAGTCTTGTTCCTATGGCTGTAGAAATTATTGTATTTTGGAATATTTAGTTTGAAATGTCCAAGAACATGTGCATTTTGGTACAAAGTCCAGAACAGTCCCACAATTTCTACGCCTTACAATCAAGTACCTGTGAAGGCAAAACCTACATACTTCTTTTGGCCCATAATCTGGCAAGTGACAATAACTGTCATATCGTACATAATTCACTGGTCCACGAGATGCTGTTTTCTTCTTATTCTGGACTGGTTGACCATTTAGTAGTTGCGTACCAGGCCTCCTCTTTCCAATAAATATCAGTCCATTTGCAGTGTTCCAGATAAGAATTCGCCAACACTTTTGCATAAAAAATCATGTTCAAGGCTTTCTCTTTCTCTTTATACGAGAGCAGATCAGAAGTAAGTTGCACTTCCACGTTATGGCCGCTTATTAACTACGCATCAAAAGCAACACGGTTATGACAACATACAATGTAAGTTCACTTTTCCACATAGTCTCCAAGAGACTATAAGCATTTCTCGGGAAGGTCAACCAACCTTTCGATTCCAGATGCATAGAAATCTCCTCCAGCGTTTTGTAAGCACACGGAGACAGCCGATTTCACCTCCTTATCGTTTCCAAATCGTTGTCCACCGAGATCCGTTTTGAGCTTACCGTAAAAGATGAAAGTTGCATCTTATAAGGCCTGCAAAAGAGCGAACTGCTGTAGCGATTCAAGCTTAAAACACATTCTCCAATGTTGACACAATGGAGAATGTTTTGGTGAGGCGAGAGTCAACAGCCGTAATATATTTCATAAAATGCATTTTTATAAAAACCATCAGCTGTTTATTAAAAACCTTATTCATCTACTAGTTTCGGTCATGGACCATCTTCAAGGATAAAAAGGTGTTAACAGAGAATGGTAAAATACATCAAATAAAATAATACAACTGAGATAAACAGGAGTCAGTATAACTAAAAGTGTAAAAAATTACTATGGTCACCTTAGATAAAATATATCAGTCAAACTGATTTTATCTAAGATGACCATAGTAATTTTTTACATTTTTAGTTATACTGACTCCTGTTTATCTCAGTTGTATTATTTTATTTGATGTATTTTACCATTCTCTGTTAACACCTTTTTATCCTTGAAGATGGTCCATGACCGAAACTAGTAGATGAATAAGGTTTTTAATAAACAGCTGATGGTTTTTATAAAAATGCATTTTATGGAATGGAGAATGTGTTTTAAGTATTTTAACCGTTTTATGTGTGACGTACCATTGGTCAAAGTAAATTGTTTTATGACTGACTAACATTTTAATGTCATACGCCTTCACAAAACGATAACATAGGACACAAGTGACTAGATGATGATACCTTGGTGTATCGAAACCGGTCGTCAGGAAAGATAAGTCAATATTTGCGATCTTGGCATTTTAATACTTCAAAGAAAGGAGATCGCTGTCCTACCATGGAAAAATTAAATAGTTTACCTTAGTTTAAGTAGTTTGTAAGCTAAGGAGTGATGACCACGCAGTTTGGTCCGATAGATTTACAAACATTTGAACACTTGATTTGATACGTTAAGGAAAGGGAAACCTACATTTTTAGCATTTGTGGATATGAATAAAGCTTTTGAATATGTTAACTGCAATACTCCCTTTCAAATTCTGAAGGTAGCAGGGGTAAAATATAGGGAGCGGATATTTATATTCAACTTGTACAGAAACCAGACATCAATTATTACAGTCGAAGGGCATGAAACGATCGCAGTGGTTGTGAAGGGAGTAAGACAGGGTTGTAGCCTTTCCCCAACGTTGTTCAATCTAGGCAAGAAGAAATTTGGAGAGGGAATTAGAGTCCAGGGAGAGGGAATAAAAACCTTGCGGTTTTTCTGATGACATAGTAATTCTGTCAGACACAGCAAAGGACTTGGAAAAGCAATTACATGGAATGGATAGTGTCTTGAACGAAAGATATAAGATGCACATTAACAAGAGTAAAACGAGGATAATGTAATATAGTGTCAGAAAATCAGGCAATGCTGAAGGAATTATATTAGAGAATGAGACAATAGAAGTAGTAGATGAGTTTTATTGTTTGGGTAGCAAGATAACTTCTTATGGCCGGAGTAAAGAAGATATAAAATGCAGAATGGCTATGGGAAGAAAAGAATTTAAGAAAAAGTGAAATTTGTTGACATGTAATATTAGTTTAAATGTTAGGAAGTCCTTTCTGAAAGCATTTGTCTGGAGTGTAGCATTGTATTTGAGTGAAACGTGGTCGATTAGAGATAAAGATGATATAAGATTTTGAAATATGGTGCTACAGACGAATGATGAAGATTAGATGGGTAGATCACGTAACTAATGAGGAGGTGCTTAACAGAATTGGCGAGAAAACGAGTTTCTGGCATATCAAGACTAAGAGAAGGAATAGGTTGGTGGGACACATTCTGAGACATCAAGGAATCGTCAACTTAGCATTAGGAGGAAGTGTATGGGGTAAAAATACTTTCCAGCAGACTGACACCAATCTGTGGTTTTAATCAGATCTTGATGAAATTTTCTACATTTCACCTTCCGCAAAAACTCACATATGACTTTATAGGTTTCTACGTTTTTATTGTTTTGTTCAATACAGGGATGATTTGGAAAAAATTCGGGCAACAAAAATGAACAGATGAAAAATCGAAAAGTTTTAGTTTTGTTTGGGTCTCTCCACTTCGGATAGGATGCGTATCTTATGCGCTGCCATACCGTTCATCCAACAAAGATTATGTTATGCACACTTGACCTTCAATACTAGAGGAAGATATCCTACTACGTAAGAATTCGTACGATGGATGGCGGAGAGTAATTTACAAAAGACTGACTCCAATGTACAGTTTTATACAGATCTGGATAAAATTTTAGACAACTGACTTTCAAAATAAGAGGATTGTAACTGACTGCGTGATATTTAATACTGTTCATAGCGGAGGGTACTTTACTCCAGACTCTACACCGTTCGACCGATTACCATGAAGTTTTGCAGATATATGTAATTTCTTATATACGGTGGACATAGGATATGAACAAAGAGAGGGGATAGTAGGACATTGGCACAGCCGCGGTGGAGTGGCCGAGCGCTCTAATGCGTCTTGCTGCGGAGCGCGCGATTGCTGGCTGTCGGAGGTTCGAGTCCAACATGGGACATGTGTGTGTCTGTGTGTTGTCCTTTGTTAGTTTACCTTGGTTTAAGTAGCTTGTAAGTCTAAGGACTGATGACCATAGCAGTTTGGTCCGATACGTTTAGAAATATATGAACATTTTTGAGACTGGCACTGAGCTGGGAGAGGTAATGACAGAGGTACTGGATGGATAGGTTAATACAGCACAGTAGGAGGGGGACACAGAGTTGGGTAGAGAGAGACAGAGGGAGAAGAGAGGAGTTCATGGACTAACAAAATATTGGAATAAATAAATACCTGAGCAGCAAAGAGGTAGGTAATAAACAGGCAGAATGATGGGGGAAGGAATGGGCAGATAGATTAAGGTAAGGAGTATAGGATGTATATCTAATTCCCGTGCATATTTAGCAATTGCGAAGCATTGGCGGGTTCGCTAGTTTAAAAAATGATGCTATTTATACAAATTCATGGTAGGAAATAAATGAAAAAGGTGAAATTCTCGGAAAATGTAATATTAAGCAACTAAAAGCTATGAAACCATTGCTATTGGAATGTGAAAGTATGCAAGTCTTTGACGAATTTAGTCCCACTGCAACAGCGAAAAAAATACATCGCTGTATTGTTGCGATGGAAAGAGCAATCACTTATCGATATTGTAGGGTAGTAATGATACGAAAATTGGTTTGAACACCATAATACTGTAACAGGCATGGTCCTTGTGGAAGCGATATTCCGTTGCCTTCCACCGACCTTTGAACTGATTTGCGTAATCTGTTGTAGGGGGACGTACACCATATCGTGGATTCCTAACCATGGAACACCTAGACAATTTTCACATCAAAAGGAATGATAAGTAACGAATAAAAATATTAGGATTGACAGGGTATCGAACCCACGCCCTTTGGATTTTTAATCTGGCACTCTACCACTGAGGTTATAACAGCATATTACGGCACGTTTTAAGCACATTCTACTCCAAAATTGCTAATATGAAAAAAGAAATAGTCTTTGGATCTCGAAAACGTACCGACACTGCGATAAGCATCTTTGTTAAACACCTACTGATCCGGAAACAAGAAATACATGATAAAGTATAGTATACGCTTGGATCTAGTAATGAGAGTTTAATTCATTGCCTGAGACAGAAAAATTATAAACTTTTGTGTGGCATATATGCAACAAAAGGAATAAAAAAGTTATATTTAAGGACTGAAAACCTTTATGTTGATTATATGAAGTTAATTCAAACTCGAACAGAACATAATTCACGCTAAAAACTTTCCTGTTTCATATAAGCAAGAAAGGCACCAGAAAAAACTTTCCACATGAAGATAAATATTACAGGAAAACAACAAGGTAGAATTGCGTAAAAGGGTGTCAACACTAGGAAAACTTTTCTCGAATGAAGCCAGCTCTCAGATTTATGGACTTGTTTTCGCAACAGTTAAGCTCGGAGTCTCGCGAGGGTTGCTTACACAGCCGTCTTAGAGAGCTGCGGTGGAGTTTCGCAAAATATGTGAAGCTACAGCCACGGCCGAATACGTCTTCTAATCATACGTGATATTGTACAACTGTGGTCCATGTGCTTACCGATATTGAAAGTGTGTTCCGGTGATCGTCAAACATAGATTTTTACGAAAAAAGTAGTTTGATAGCTACACAAAGCGCGGTATTGATGTATACTGTCATGCTAATATCAATCCTTAACTCATAATTATGATATTTAGAGCCATAGAATAATTTCAAAGCAAAATTGTGATATAGAACTTTAGGAAATGGTTGGAAATTTAAAATTTAGCTGACTGAAAACAGAAAAATAAAACACAATGAGATAGAAACAAAAGTTTCGTATTAGTCATCCATTACCCACAGCACAATTTTTGCAACGGAAATAAAGCTACCTTTAAATCATACTTTACTAAACTCCATTCAGGCGCTCACGTTACGTGTCTTCAGATTTCTGTAAACATCTATTACGGGCAATTGGGCGCTTTGAACGCTATGAACGTTTACTCTACTGTCGATCGAAGTACCCCTCCGCTGATGCTTTGCAGGAAAGGTGAATCTGGGTCGCCCTGTCATTGAACTCCACGAATGCCACTACCCGTGTTTTCTTCTACTCGTCAATCAACTTGTGGTATATAAATCTGAAAATGATCATGCACTGACCAAACCTTTAAGAGTGATGCGAACAGGCATTAAAAGAAAAGAATATGTGCGAAATACGGCGTTTTGCAATCTCTAGTAATCCCCGGATGAGGGTATCTAATGTGAGTATTCTGTTATATATATATATAAAAGTGAATATATGTTCTTCCAGCAGTAAATAAGAGTTTAAGACAACATAGCGAATGTTGCTTCACTCCAGATTGCTGAGCTTCCTTTATCAACCTAACACATACGGATTTAAATTTACTCCTTAGTCCGTAAATAACCTGAGTGAATATAAAGGTACGTTACGTGTCTTCAGATTTCAGTAAACATCTATTACTGGCAATTGTGTGCTTTGACCGCTATGACCGTTTAGTCTACTGACGATCGAAGTACCCCTCCTTAAAATAATATCAGTCCATCTTATGCCCCATCCTTGTTATCTCAGGTTTGTGTTCTATGTCACCGGCGTCGATAGGACTTTAAAGTACAACGTTACGTTTAAATAAGGCATAGCAGTTCGTTTGTGATATTCAGAGTCCTTACGAAGTAAATTACAGATCTGTTTTCAGGTAATAAGCCGGCCGCGGTGGCCGAGGGGACTAAGGCGCTCCAGTCTGCACGGCCACTACGGTCGGGGGTTCGAATCCCCCCTCGGGCATGGATATTTGTGCCGCCCTAGTTCGTAAGTAGTTGATAAGTAGTTTGTAAGTTTAGGGACTGATGACCCCGTAGTTAAGTCCCATAGACTATACAAACATTTGAACATTTTTTTTTCAGGTAATAATATTGGATATTTGTCAGGCGATATACACTGAAGAGGCAAAGAAACTGGTACACCTGCCTAATATCGTGTAAGGCCCACGCAGAAGTGGCGCAACACGACGTGGCATGGACTCGCCTAATGTCTGAAGTAGTGCTGGAGGGAACTGATGCCATGCATCCTCTAGGGCTGTCCATAAAATCGTAAGAGTAGGAGAGATAGAGATCTCTTCTGAACAGCACGTTACAAGGCATCCCAGATATGCTCAGTAATGTTCATTTCTAGGTAGTTTGGTGGCCTACGGAGTTGTTGAGTGTCAGAAGTGTGTTCCTGGAACCACTCTGTAGCAATTGAGGGGTTTGGCGCAAGAAGGAGGCAGCTCCACTTGTTGGCTCTATTGAGTTGAAAATTCTATCACATACAAAAAAAGCCTCTTCGTTTGGTGCAAGAAAGAGGCAGCCCCACCCACTAATTTCAGAGAAATCCAACAGATCGTTCATCGATTCCCAGAACCGGGTCACAGCTTTAAGCCACGCGACAGTGGACTATGCTCGCATTATAAGACGAACCAGCCCCAAATTTCAAGTCACTGAAGTGGACCAGAGATTTCTTTTAAACTTTGTTAACATGTTGACGAATTTTTTTGTAAATAACCCTTACGTATCATTATCGAGCAAGAAAAGAAGGAAATATTTAATCATTAAGTACAAAATATTCCTCTATGAACAGCCATACATTGGTAAAGGGATTATTCAATGCAGTGCGATCGTAGGGATGACTGTCTTCGATAGTGCGCAAACTTGCAACCAAGGACCTGTGAGTCTCATAACAATGGACCACCTTCATCAAGCTTATGATTTCCTCCTCCCGCTTAAAGGTCAAATGTTTAAAGATGTCAAAGAGCTGGCCAGAATGTATGTTGGGCAAATCGAAATGTAGTTTTTCGACCAGTTGACGTCAGATGCTTCAAACGATCCTGAGGAGACTGAAGGGGAGTTAGAATACTGAAGAAGAACTGTAGAATTAATGTATTATGCAAACAATGTTGTACTTTCTTTATTAATAACTTTTTTAAAAGCAGATATATGGTTAATTATGAAGAAAATGGTCCTACAAATAGTTTTTCGTTCACTTTGAAGCAAAACGGAGGCAGCTCCAACATTCAAAACTCTATTGCACGTACCTGAGTGCATGTATTTGTGTGTATTCTCGTCAGTAGTATTAGATTCCAGCAGCCTAAAATAAGACTGACAATTTTTTCGTTTGGGTGAAAACTGAATTTTTAAAACGTTTTTTATTTTTTATTTTTTTTTTCAATTTGCCACAAACTGGGAGAAATGGAGCTACCCCCTTCTTGCACCAAACCCTTCAATTATGGGCATGTGGGATCTCGCATTGTTCCGCTGGAATTGCACAAGTCCGTCGGATTGAACGATGGACATGTTTGGATGCCGGTGACGTACGTGTCAAAAATGTTCAAATGTTTGTATAGTCTAAGGGACTTAACTACGGGGTCATCAGTCCCTAAACTTGCAAACTACTTATGAACTACTTACGAAGTAGGACGGCACAAATGTCCATGCCCGAGAGGGGATTCGAACCCCCGACCGTAGTGGCCATGCAGAACGTGACTGGAGCGCCTCAGTCCCCTCGGCCACCGCGGCCGGCGACGTACGTGTCACCTGTCAGAGTCGTATCTAGATGTGTCATCAGGTTGTCTCCATATTCGTAGACGTCCGTCCGTCCGATTCAATTGGAAACGAGACTCGTGAGACCAGGCAACATGTTACCGGTGATCAACAGTCCAATGTCGATTCTGACGGGCCCAGGCGAGGCGTAAAGCTTTGCGCCGTGCAGTCAGCTAGGGTACTCGAGTGGGCCATATCGATGATGTTTCGTTGAATGGTTCGCACGCTGTCACTTGTTGATGGCCCAGCACTGAAATCTATGTATATTTGCGGAAGGGTAGCACTCTGTAACGTTGAAAGATTCTATTCAGTAGTCGTTGGTCCCGTTCTTGTAGGATCTTTTTTCCGCCGTGGCGATGTCGCAGATTTGATGTTAAACTAGATTCCCAACATTCACGGTGCACTCGTGAAATGGTCGTACGGGGAAACCCATCTCATCGCTACCTCGGAGATGCCGTGTACCATTTCTCGTGGGTCACTTTAACATGACGTTGAAACTTGTTTAAGTATTGATAACCTGCTATGGTAACAGCAGAAACAGATATAAGGCTTGAGTAAGATTCCTGTTGACTTTTATGTGGGTGTTTCCGACGGCAGTGACGTCCTATGAGTGTTTACATCTCTCTTTGTTTGCATACGCATGCCATTGGCTCTTCAGTGTTTAAACACTACTTTCATTTACACTACAATATGTTAACATGCGGATTTTCTGTGTAGATCAGAATCCACAGACAGAGTTAACATTTCGATTCACGTGTTCGAAAAAAAAAAAACCCTTAAAAAGTACTTAACATTAAAGATGCGCTGTAGTATCAGCTCAAAGTTCAGATGTGCTTCGAATGTCATAGCTTGATTAAGATGTCGCATGTTATCTTCTGTTCGATGCGATCGCAGGTTTCTCCATTGAATATGTCATTTCAGTTCTTAGAGCGAGTTCTGACAGCCACATCTAAAAAAAAAAAAAAATAAATAAATAAATAAAAAAAATAAAAAAAATAAAAAAAATAAAAGTATTTGATTTTTAAATACCACGTTAGACGCCATCAGTGAAACAGCTGTGATTGCGGCTCCAACAGGAAACGACAGGAATAACATTTCTGAGTCGCATATAGAGTATATGACTGAAGATTAAAGGATGCTACAAAGCAGAAAATATTTCGAGTAGAAATACAGTTTATCAGTCCCTTGCTGGATTCCACCTTCCGGATGTTACTTTTCATTACGTAGTCACACGTCGAGGGCAGGTCTTTCCTTACCGCATTTGTCCATGGATGGGATTGCACATTAAGCAGCGTCGCAGTTTTACACTACACTTTGATTTGCTACCATTAAGTATAGCTGACATTTCTATCTATACGTTACCCGGATGCTGACTCTCCAGAAATCTGCTCAGATGCTATACGCATGAAAACACCCTTGAATATATTCTTTAAGTGACAGTTACGATTCTAAACTTTTTTTTTAAATTTCTTTTGCAAAAATCGATAAACGTCCTCATTACTTATTTGAATACTACCGCCATTATCAGAATACGTAGGAAAAATTGAGGCCGGAGAGAGTCGTCTCTAACATTTTAACAAGATTCGTTGACTAATTGATGCGTGAAGGTTTCAAATATTCAGCGTGCGGCATATAAACGGAGGGAATACTTCATGTTCCGCTATTGAAACTGCTGGCCAGTGATTTCTGGTGGGATAACGCGTTACTAGGTTCATGGTGTACTGATTCAGGCCCGTAAGCTGCTTTTCGAACGAAATTCGCAGATCTTACCGGAATTAAAACCATTGTTTACGTTAATTGGATTTTGCGCCAAGCGGATCTCCAGTGAAGCTTATACGGAAATCCAGGGAGTGAAAATGCGGTATCCTGGTAGTCTATGGTAATTTCGGTGTAAATTCCCTGATAAGCTACAAGAGATGAGAATGACATTCGTAGTCAACGTGAAGGTCTTCTATTACGCTGTACTCCTCTTCTGCGAAAATCTGATCAAACTGAAATGAGGAAGTGTTTGCCAACATTACGTAGATCAGCAGTGCGTTTTACCGTATGCAGTTCTTATTTTAGGCAAAAACGATTTACTAAGTACAATATCGAATTAAAGGTGCTAGGTGACCTTTTAAGAAACTGTACGGAATGCTATTTTTGGGATATATGAGGTATCTTCACGGTAGGACAAGAAAAATTATTAAAAAAATAATATTATTGTTAAAAGCGGCATTTTTTATCTGAGTGTCTAACGAAGTGTGAAATTGTATTTAGGTATCATATCATTCCGCCTTATAAAGGACACCGCACAAAACCATGAGTAGAATAAATCAAATGTTTTTAAATCTATCGCACCAAACTGCGTGGTCATCAGTCCGTAGCTTACAAACTACTTAAACTAAGGTTAACTAACAGAAGGACAACACACACACCCATGCCCCAGGGAGGACTCGAACCCTCGACGGACCCGCGCGCTCCGCAGCGAGGCGCCTTAGACCGCTCGGTTATTCTTCAGCGGCTAGAATAAATATTGATAAAATATTTACAAATACCTGTAGACTGTGTCATTTGAATGTGAAACGTTGAATTCTACCATAAGTGACATTTTAACAGAGAGAAACTACGTAACAAGATATCTGTAATATAGGAGGGTAACTATACGTAATTCAATGGCGTCACTGAATCATTACTTTTTCAATAAAACCCTCTGATTAAAGAAAATATAACAGGGTTAAACATACACATCCTACGCACCTGGTAGTCTTCAACTGCGGGATTTCGACGAAGTGCTTAAAAACAAGTAGAAAATAACAACGAGCACACCTCACTAAAGCTATGTTTTTAAATTCAGAATCATTTTCGCACTCAAGCAAACCTATATCAAGAGGCACACTAATTACATTTACTGGCCTTCCACAAAGAATGTTACAATATAGGCCTATACTTTGTTGCAGAAATTGATTGGAAATCACAGTGTGAAGTTTGATGATGAAATTATGATCACCTGTCGCTTACACTTCGTATTTAATTACTTCATCGGAATATCTCATCTGCAATCTGAGGACTAATGTAAGCGCTACAGGTGTGTACTATCTGTGATAGTTGTTATAAGCCGGCCGCGGTGGCCGAGGGGATTGAGGCCCTCCAGTCACGGTCTGCCCGGGCACTACGGTCGGGGGTTCGAATCCCCCCTGGGGCACGGATATTTGTGCCGTCCTTAGTTGTAGGTAGTTCATAAGTAGTTAGTAAGGTTGGGGACTGATGACCCCGTAGTTAAGTCCCATAGACTCTACAAACATTTGAACATTTTTTTAGTTGTTCTATTATAATTACTTACGCGGGGCATTTGTGGAACTGTTCACTGAAACTGTAATGATACATTGATGTCATTACGTTTAATCTCCCTCCTGGGATACTCATATTTTGTTACCGGTACTTTGTTTCTCTCTATTAAGATGTGCCTTGTGGTAGAAGCCAACATTAGGCATGAAAATGACAGAGACTACACTGTTTACTTTTATGATCCAGTGTTATACTGAGCATGGTTTCGTGAGGTTCCTTGTCGGTTGAGGCCAAAGGTGTCCCTTGGTAATAAGTTTTATTATGGTATCTAATAATCGTATTTTATTTCTGACCGGTTAGAGTCGTAGATGTGGTTTAGCGCGTCAGAGTCACCACTGTTCGTATCAGTATTCATTGCATTTCCCAGCTGTATGAATAACCGAACCTATAATTCGTACGCACTCTCAGCTCTACAATATGTTAATGAGTTATGGGAGCAGAGGCGTCGACTTCGAAATATTATTTCGGACGGGATAGGGGAGGGAAGTCGTTGTATAAAGTACTACATTTGACAGATACAGTAACTTTGCATTTGTGTACTTGCGCCCAACGTTTTATTGGCGTTGTGAATATTCTCAACCGGTCAGCTTCATGTAAACACAATATCAGCGACAACCAGTGGTGCGCCAAGTAATGTTGTGTATCAATATTGTGGAAGTGTTGCTGGGTGAGGGGGGCATGCAGGACCCTACCTCAAAATATTGGAAGAGGGGGGAGGGGGCTTGAAAAGTACCTTGGCCCTCCCTCTCCTTTATGTCGGTGCCTCTGTGTGGGGCACTAAGGACTACATCTAAAACTAAGAAATTAGTAAAGACTAATAATAAGCAATAGTGAAACTTCCTGGCAGATTAAAATTGTGTGCCGGAACCGGGACTCGAACCTGAAAACTTTGGCCTTTCGCGGTCAAGCACACTACCGACTGTGCTATCCCGACACGACTCACGATGCCGCCTCACAACTTCCGCCAGTACCTCGCCTCCTACTTTCCAACTTCACAGAAGCTCTCCTGCGAAACCATGCAAGACTAGCACTCCTGGAAGAAAGGATATGGTGGAGACATGGCTTAGCCACAGCCTAAGGGATGTTTCCGGTTCAAAATGTTCAAATGTTTGTAATTCTATCGGACCAAACTGCGTGGTCATCAGTCCGTAGCTTACAAACTACTTAAACCTAGGGAAACTAACCTAAGGACAACACACACACCCATGCCCCAGGGAGGACTCGAACCTCCAACGGCGAGCAACCGCGCGCTCTGCAGCGAGACGCTTTAGACCGCTCGGCAGCTCCACCGCGGCGATGTTTCCGGAATGAAACTTTCACTGTGTAGCGGAGTGTGCGCTGATATGAAACTTCCTGTCAGATTAAAATTGTGTGCCGGAACCGGGAAGAAAAGTTGTGGGGCAACATCGAGAGTCGTGTCGGCATAGCACAGTCGGTAGTGCGCTTACCCGCGAAAGGCAAAAGTCCCAAGTTCGAGTCCCGGTTCCGGCACACAATTTTAATCTGCCAGGAAGTTTCATATCAGCGCACACTCCGCTGCAGAGTGAAAGTCTCATTCTGAATAAGCAATAGTATTAGTACGTAATGTAATCAATCATTCGGTCTAACGTAACTTAAACGAAGACTTATATTTTACGGCGACATTAAAAGAATGGCACCCACTAGATTGTTAAAACAAATAGCAGAGTTGTTCTAAAAGCAAGGCGAAAACTGAGCCTACGGTTAAAGAGGCTCTTAAATTAGCCGCTATAACTCAGGCAGACGTTACATATAGAAAAACATTCAGAAAAAAAATTGATTGGAAATTTGATCTGAACGAATTTAAGCTACGGACGGGAACGCGGTGGTCTTATGAAAGAAAGAGTCTTCGTTCTGAAAGGATAGAACAACCTTGGGCACACGGAAGGCCTACCATCAAAAGGCACACTGATTTTACCTCGTGTGGTACTACTGGGCTCATACGTGAATGGTAACAACTTTATCACTTAAGAAAATAAGGATACTAAAACAAATCGGATAAACTATATACAGTAAAATGATAGAATAAGCCGAATACAGGGCGTAAGATACCAGTTAATAGGCAGATGTGGTTAAAGAAGAGATGAAAAAGAGTATCAGAAGTGATATCCAAAATAATTTAATCTCTGAAATTCACGGAGAACCTTTTCAATATATTTTTTTCCAAAAAGTAAATGTAAAATTAGCTACATCTGTTGTCAATCGTGTAATGTAATAGATACACAAAGTGGAAAGAGAAAACCATAGAGGTTCCTGTAACTTTTCCGCCTTTCTCGAAATCCACGAAACCCTGTAAATGAGATTAAACGTAATTGATGCCGCCGCGGTGGAGTGGCAGAGCGTTCTAAGGCGCCTTGCTACGGAGCGCATGGTTGTTCGCCGTCGGTGGTTCGAGTCCTCCATGGGGAATGGGTGTATGTGTGTTGTACTTACGTTAGATTAATTTAGTTTAAGTAGTTTTTAAGCCTAGGGACTGATGACCACAGCAGTCTGTCCAATAGGTTTACAAACATTTAAAACGTTGATGCCTTCACCAGACGTGTTAGTATCAGGCTCACTCTCCAAGTTGTTTTCTTTTCTTTTCGGAAAAATAGATGTGATTACCATTCTGACATTATCGACGATTACACTGCAATGAGAAAATCTTGATCTAGACTTCGATATTCTAGGATTATACTGTATTACAGAGACGATTCGATAGCTTTAATAATTGGCTATAAAACTTGTTTCTACACTAATAATTTCTTGCATTTATAGTGTTTCACAATCTTGCGGCTGTAACTTAGAAGTAGGCAACTCGCCACACAGTGCCACTTTGCAGTTTCTTGCAGTTTCAAAATTCAAAAATATTCAAATGTTTGTAGAGCTTATGGGACTAAACTACGGGGTCATCAGTCTCTAAACTTACAAACTATTTATGAACTAGCTAATACTAAGGACGGCACAAATATGCATGCCCGAGGGGGGATTAAAACCCCTGACCGTAGTGGCCGTGCAGTCTGTGACTGGCGCGCCGCAGAACGCTCGGCCACCGCGGCCGGCTTTTCAAATCAAAATGTTTGTTAAGCTTATGGGACTTAACTACGGGGTCATCAGTCCCTAAGCTTACAAACTACTTATGAACTACTTACGAACTAGGACGGCACAAATATCCATGCCCGAGGGGGGATTCGAACCCCCGACCGTAGTGGCCGTGCTGACCATGACTGGAGCGCCTCAGTCACCTCGGCCACCGCGGCCGGCACCGGCTTTTCAGTTTCCCCTGTGCTGAATTCAAAAGGTCAAATGTTTTTAAACAATAGGGCCAAACTGCATTGGTCGTCAGTCCCTAGACTTACAAACTACTTTAAGTTATGCTAAGGACAACAGACACAAATATTCCGGAGGGAGTACTCGAACCTCCGACGTGGAGCAGCCGCGCACTCCGCAGCAAAGAGCCTTGGAATGCACGGCTGTTCCCGCGCTGCTATGTTGAATTGAATTTTAAGCATGTTGTGTCCGTTATTTGGAACTACATTAGTAGTGTTTGTTTAAGATGACAATTTATGTCTAACGTGAGGCTTCATATGGTAGCCTGCGCGTGGATTGTAATCCCTGTGTCTTCAGTGGTGCAGTGGTTAGCGCGACTGCCCAGAGAGGAAGAGGACTCGGGTTCGAATTCCGATGGGATAAAAACTTTCAACTTTCTTCACATATGTATTTAAATGCCTACTGGCGGCTAGCGTTGACAATTACCTTCACTGTTGTACTCAATTCTGTCTAGCAAGGGAACGACTTCACACACGGCCAACCGATTCGATCCACTTTTGAATGATCGCATGTGTATGGGCAGAAAATACTGTTAGATATTCCAATACTTCCATTTCGAGAAAACCGCCCTTAAAGTTCATGGCAATAAACCGAGTCAAAATTAACTGGTTCGACAGTTAATTGTAAACCGAACATTTTTCCTCGTCCTCTACGGCAGTTACCGCCTGGGGGGGGGGGGGGGGTAGTAGATGTGTTGTTAATGGTTTCAACGTCGTCCGTCAACTTAGTGACATAGCTGTCAAAACGCCATCTTTGTACCCTGTATTCTCTATCTATATAACACCGAAAGGACACTCATTCAGGCACTCACTCACTCACTCACTAACTAAACAAGAAATAATAACAATTATATAATTTCAACACTGTATATTTTAATTCCTATTATTTACACGATAAGCTTATTTCGACTTAATAGTCATCTTTAGGTGTTATGCCACATTCTGTTGTGTTGTTCATTTCAATATTATTGTGCTGTCAAGTAAATGTCAAAATCTGGAACTTGATAAAGATCTTGCATGACAGCACAATATTATTAGTTACGTGATATTAATATTATATATATGTAAAAGAAGAAGAAATAATAATAAAATATATCACGTCACAATAATATTGAAATGAACAACATAACATAATGTGGCATAACACCTGAAGATGACTATTGAGTCGAAATAAGCTTATCGTGTAAATAATAGGAATTAAAATATACAGTGTTGATATTATATAATTGTTATTATTAAAATGTCGATGTACGACATTACTAACACTGTGGGCCCTGCAGATAACAAGTTAAACAAGAAATCTCGAAAACTACTTCACCTATGAAGCTGAAATTTGGCAGGAATGTAGTTCATCGGTAGAAGACGTCAGCTAAAAAAGAATTTTGCAATAGGGCCGATAGTTCAGGAGATATGACCTTATAAACAATGAAAACTCCCCGTATTGCGGCACGTGATAGTGTGACTTTATCAGTCCACTACTTCAGAAGGAGAGGACTTAGCGACTTGCAGCAAACTTCAAACATAATTTCAAACCTTTAGGAAACTTTTTCTTGCTGCCAACCCCAGCAAAATGATGATAGGAAAAAAGTTTGTCGCTTACTACTTTTTCGGCGTTCATGAAGTAAAGTTACGGCATTTGGCATGACTTACAATTTACACATACCACTGAACGTACATTCGAAATTTTATCATAGCACGATGCAGAGTTCATTAGATATGGAGTAATAAACAATTACGTTAATAAAAAACCGCCACCTCACGCATGACGTTTTGATTTGTTACGTCTTTTCTACTAACTCTATTCGCAGCGTATTTTGCAAACGTATTACATATGCACCACTGGATGTACGTTCGAAATAGTATCGTATTACGACATATAGTTCAGGTGCTATGACGTCAAAGACATTGACATGCATGAAACTTCGCCCTAAAAACATGAGGTAGTAATTTACTACGTCTTTACTACCAAATCAATTTACAACACATTTCGCAGGCAGTTTCCTAATATTCCTCTCTACGAACCTGGTAAATAATGTCTTTGTAGGACCCATAATTCAGGAGATGCTGAAGGTCACTCACTCACTCACTCACTGACGAAACACGAAATCTCTAAAACTACTGCACCTATGAAGCTGAAATTTTGCCTGTATGTAGTTTAAGGGTAGAAGATGTTAGCTAAGAAAGTTTTTTTACGATAGGACGGAATGAAGGTGCATGGCGGAGGATACTTTTCCTACAGACTGACGACATCTACAGTTTCATTCCGACCTTCACGAAACTTTGCACGCTTGATCTTCAAAAGGAAGGTCACCGTCTACCTAAAGTTTCATACGGTGCATGTGGGAGAGTATCTTGCAACATAAAAACGGATCCCTAAGTACGTTGGTCGCGCCATAACTTGAGAACGGCTCGACCGATTTCACAGATCCTTTGTTCGTTGATTTCGTTATTCTCAGAACACAGGTTATATGAAGTAAAAATGGAAAATTTGAGAACAACAAAGTGCGTTTTTCAACGTGACTCTGTGTTTCTATTGCATACAAATCTATAGTTTTGTTCCGATATTTATGAAATTTTGCACACTTCATCATCAAAACAAGAGGAATGTCACTGTCTGTATAAAATTTCGTTTGGTGCACGGAGGAGGGTACTTAACGTACGAACTTTGACAAAATGAATAGGTTTTCTCAGATCTTGGTGAATTTTTGCATACACGACACTTATAACAAGAGGAAGGTCACAAGAGACATACATGTTCGTATGGTACATGACAGAGGGTGCCTTGCAAAAAACATTACCGAGAAAGGAAAAGGTGGAAACGAACAGAGACATGGGAATGAAAAAGATGAATGCAGATAGATGAGGGAAGGGGAGGTGGACTACGAGAGTGTAAAATAAACACCCGGGCAACGCCGGGTTTGTAGCTAGTATTTGTAACAAGTTTTATTAATGCTCAGACCACTGGTATACAGGCAGTGTCAGACACTGGGGACACGTGACAATCTTCTACTGATGAAAACAAAAAATCGCCGTCAGTGTTAGGCTTACATGGAGACAGAAAAATCGATCCTGTGTAAATATGAAAGTCATTATACAGAAGAAGACAATGAATTGCCTTCAGTGTTAGGCATCCATTAAGACGCGTAAAAACGAGTCTAATATAAATATGATAGTCACTATGAAAAAAAAGTGTTACGCTTACATTAAACCACGTAATAAACAAAGCGAGCGTAATGAAAATATTACAGCATTATACATAAAAATTACTAGATTTCGTTTAACATGAAGCTACATAAGGAAAGGACCCCTGATAAAAGCATGGTTAAAACCTATTCCCTTAACTTCTCCACAATAAGTGAGACGTTGATGAAGACAAGTTAATCTCGAGTATATACATTCAGACTACATACCAATGGTATACAGATATGAAAGTTAACAAATTGATTTAACGACAGTTTAGATACTATGATGATGAAAAGATTATAAGTTATTCTCTTGTAGTTTATTGATGCCCTTTCACTAGTCCATTTCCTACAAATAGTGCTATTTTCGGATTAATTTTACACAGATTGCCATAAATTTCCTAACCCAATGACACTATCCTGTAATCGTCTTCGAAGTAGCCGTGGGCTCGTAGACAGAACAAACGGTTTCACTACAAATTACTTCAAGTATTTGAGAAGATGTAAACGGTAGTTTTCAATCCTGCAAACAGTTCTTTACGATACGAGTATTTTTCTCAAGCCCAAACAACTGTTTTTAATCTATTAAATAGCTGATGAAATTAGAGGTGTTTCATACAATAAAGGAATGAAACAATGCAGCAAGCCTAGTGATAGCCTGCCACCGAATAACAAGGAACACAGTGCTCTATATCACACGTCTAATTATAGGAAGCACTTTTGGAACACGTGACTACTATTTTACGCAAGAGATCATCAGTATACAGGGTGAGTCACCTAACATTATCGTTGGATATATTTCGTAAACCACATCAAATACTGACGAACCGATTCCACAGACCGAACGTGAGGAGAGGGGCTAGTGTAATTGTTAATACAAACCATAAAAATGCACGGAAGTATTTTTTTTAAACACAAACCTACGTTTTTTTTAAAATGGAACCCCGTTAGTTTTGTTAGCACATCTGAACATATAAACAAATACGTAATCAGTGCCGTTTGTTGCATTGTAAAATGTTAATTACATCCGGAGATATCGTAACCTAAAGTGATGCTTGAAACCTCCAACGTTCAGTTGCGTGTTGTAACAAACACGGGCCACGGTCGGCGAGCAGCATCTGCAGGGACATGTTTACGTTGACGACCGTGTTTACGAGTGTGGCTGTAGTGCACTGTCGTGGTTTGGTATAGCTGTCGCAGTGTCCGCATGTAGCGCTTGCTGCTATTGTTATTCTGCATTGGTCTTTGTAAGCAGACTAACTGCAGTACACTGTGTTACCAGACGTCTGTGATAGTGTAGTGTTGTAGGAACTGTGACCATGGTGTATTCGAACTCTGAAAAGGCGGAGATGATACTCATCTATGGCGAGTGTCGACAAAATGCAGCTGAAGCCTGCAGGGTGTATGCAGGCATCCAACGTGCCCCACATTTCAAAACGTCTACCACCAACTGTATGCAACAGGTATGGTCGTAGCACACAAACAGGTCTGTAACAGTCCCGTCACAGGAGAAGCGGGTGCAGTTGGTGTGTTAGCTGCTGTTGCCGTGAACCCACACAGGAGTACACGGGACATTGCGAGAGTCGGTGGACTGAGAGTAGTGTCATGCCCATACTGCATCGTCACCGCTTTCACCCGTTTCATTGGTCGCTACATCAGCAATTACATGGTGATGACTTTAATCATCGAATGCAATTCTGTCAATGGGCATTAACAGAGAATGCGTTGCAGTTCTACCTGTTTACCGATGAAGCGGGTTTCACAAACCACGGGGCAGTGAATCCGCGAAACATGCATTACTGGTCTGTGGACAAACCTCGCTGGCTCCGACAGGTAGAGCGACAGCGACCGTGGACTGTAACTGTATGGTGCGGAATCATTGGCGACCATCTCTTTGGTCCTCACTTCATTGCAGGGACCCAAACAGCTGCAACATACATCACTTTTCTACAGAATGATCTGCCATCGTTGCTCGAAAATGTCTCACTGGAAACGCGTTGACATATGTGGTATCAGCATGATGGTGCACCTGCACATTCCGCAATTAACACTAGGCTGACCCTTGACAGGATGTTCGACAGGCGTTTCATAGGACGTGGAGGATGCATAAATTGGCCAGCCCGCTCTCCTGATCTTACACCTCTGGACTTCTTTCTGTGGAGTACGTTAAAGGAGAATGTGTACCGTGATGTGCCTACAACCGCAGAGGGTATGAAACAACGTATTGTGGCAGCCTGCGGCGACATTACACCAGATGTACTGCGGCGTGTACGACATTCATTACGCCATAGATTGCAATTGTGTGCAGCAAATGATGGCCACCACTTTGAACATCTATTGGCCTGACATGTCGGGACACACTCTATTCCACTTCACAATTGAAAACGGAAACCATGTGTGTACGTGTACCTCACCCCTCATGGTAATGTACATGTGCATCAGTGAAAAAGACCAATAAAGGTGTTAGCATGTGGACGTAATGTGCTGTTCTAGTCTCTTCTGTACCTAAGGTACATCACCGTTCCCTTTGGATCCATACTTAATTCGGTGCTCTCCGATACACACGATCGAACAGCGGAGGAGTGGTACTCAAGCGTCAACTTTAGGTTACAATATCTCCGGATGTAATTAACATTTTACAATGCAACAAACGGCACTGATTACGTATTTATTTATACGTTCAGATGTACTAACAAAACTAACGGGGTTTCATTTAAAAAACATAGGTTTGTGTTAAAAAAACATACCTCCGTGCATTTTTTTATGGTTTGTATTAACCAATTACACTAGCCCCTCTCCTCACGTTCGGTCTGTGGAATCGGTTCGTCAGTATTTGATGTGGTTTACGAAATATATCCAGCGGTAATGTTAGGTGACTCACCCTGTATTGTTTACCTTACCCCCATATAATACCTCTTTATCTGATTTCGCGTCGTTATGTGGGGCGATAATGAGGTCACGTGATATACATCAATTAGGAATCAATACAATAGGCTATGTTGTTTAGCAGAGTAGAATGTTTCACCACGAGCCCATAAGGGCAGTCGCGTGCATTGATCATTAACACTGTGTTCGCTGGCATAATAATATTTAATGAAGAGGGCTCAGGGCTCGGTGAGCTGTCAGGAGGAGCGATGTGCTGCCAGCCTGCAGTGCTGGAATGACGGCCTCGTGCAGCTGGCATTGGGAGTTCACGTCCGCCTGACCGTGAAATAGCTTTCGAGATGTCAGCGCTCTAAATCCCAGTCAGCGGCTCAGCGTGCGCGCGGGTTTTCGCTTTCCTTTTTTTTTGAGCGGGAGCGGCGAGCGAGGGGCGGGGAGGGGGTGGGAATTTAATAGCCGTCAGCTGGTGGCACTTTTCCCAATGCTGAGATGCTACGTTAGCCACAGTTGCTGCGGTCCGTTATTGCCTCTTTTCTTGTGTGGCCCCCCTCGCACATTTCTCGCCTTCTTTTGTTATCAGCTGTTTTCACTTAGAAGGTATTGTGCCCGCAGAGCCTTTTGTTCATTGCATTATCCCGTTATGCGCTTAAACGTAAAGCACATAGCAGATCTGAAACAAGAAGCAAGTTTCTGCACTGGAGGCAATATTCTGCTTGCAATAAAGCCAATTTCGGACCTACTAACCATTGCGGTACGTCTTTAATTACTCTTCTTTACTGCAAAGTTCAGTATATTTGTTCATCAAAATGTATGGAAGTTTTCCGCCGTTATTTATTGACTTTCTTCGAGATAGTGCACTAGCCGACGTGAAGAAGGGCGAAAGGAGGAATCAGTCATAATAGTTGATAAAAGCATTTCCGTTTTTGCCTAATAGTATGCCGTTATCAGTACCTCTATTGTAACAAAAATAGGGCATTATTTTACAACGCTATTCCACCCGTCTGCTTTGACCCATGACGTCATCAACATGTCGGATAATTCGTATACGGGATAATATCTTAATACTTATGTATTGTAGATAATAAATAATCTATGGTTACTTTCCATGGTTTGCGCTCCACGACTGTGATATGTTTCCAATACTCTGAGAATTTTCAGCTAGATTTGAACCTACATTGAAACGGCAAAAATGTCCAGTTGTCATACTTGGCGTGGCGTGAGTTTTTCCACATTAATAACATCTACAGTTAAACACATGCATTGATAATGGCCAGTTACTGGCCGAAATCATGATTTGCCAATGAAGAATTTTAAAAAAAGATCAACTGATAGCTGAACATTCTCAGAGTATTGTAATCTATGGTTATCGTCGTAAATTAGAGATTACAATAAACTACAGATCACAAATCTAAATCTATAACCTATGTTCTTCTTGTAAACAAACTATCGTCTTTAACTCAGCCACCACATAATTAATCATGCTACCCACAAACACGCATACACCTCAAAACTACCGCACAGCGATGACGTCACACACAATACGCCGATCAAAAAGCTACTTATACTATTTGTGTGATCTCGTCTCTAATTATTACGTTATCGAGGGAATGTTAAACCCTAATCTTCAATGTTCAAATTTTTGTAAATCGATCGGACCAAACTGCGTGGTCGTCAGTCCTTAGCTTACAAACTATTTAAACTAAGGCAAACTAACCTAAGGACAACACACACATGCCGCAGGGAGGACTCGAAACTCCGACGGCGAGAAACCGCGCGCTCTTCAGCGAGGCGCCTTAGACCGCTCGGCTACTCCACCGCGGCCCCTAAACTTCCTTCTTCGTTTTCTTTTGCTACAACCTTATTGTAAAAAAATTATATAGTATTATATTTTATAGGATGAATTTGTAGAGCATTGTTAGGAATAGAAAACGTTATTCGATCCTTACACGATTTTGGATAGATAAATATATTTTGCATTCTAGGTAAGACTTAGAACTGAATTATACTCGTTAAGCATGAAACGTGTCCATAAAAAATTATTTTGTAAGAAAATGTCCAATATTGTACCTCCTGTTTTGTATCGAGTAACTTGCTTGCAAGAAAATGTATAATATCGCTTCTACTGTATGTATCGATATGTGTCCTTTATGAAGTTTCATCTTTGGCAAAGATCATGTATTGCATAGCATTGTAGCTCGCACTGAGAGAGAGTAGCACTAGTGGTTCAGCTCGCTTAGAGAGCGGTTGGGTTGTGTGTATGGCTCCGATGTAGAGCAGAGGCTGCTTTGCCAGCAAGTCAGAAGTTGTATTATGTAGGTAATGTAATGCTGATTATTAATAATAAGTAGCTTAAACTTTCTTTCATGTTTCATTTACGTAGTTAGAAAATTAACCTACTTCCTTCATTTGATAATTAATTATTAGTGGATTTAAAGTGCAGTATTGATGTGAATAATATTGTTGAACGGATTTCATTATTGGTGCCATAGTAAATGATAGTTAATTGACTATGATACTAAATTGATACTAAATTTCAATAATTAGAAACTGATCTGCATAAAATTCTCAGTCAAGCATTAAGAAAGTGATTTGTGGTTTTTTTAATATCTTTCTCGCAGTCAAAATTTTTGAGTATAGTCAGTGTCTGTTTCAAAAGGCTACATGTCACAGTTGTTTTGTTTAAAATATCCGTTGCGCACATAATCAGTTTCATGCACTGTTTCTCACTTAATAGCATATACATCAGTATCAGGGCCATAATTAAACCAAATTGCTGTGTCAAGGAACAATTTGTTGTCTGATCTAACGATAGGTTCAACATCCACAACACACGTACAGTTTTTATCTGGCGCCCTTTCTGCCAGGATAGTTCACAAACAGGATCGTGACGTAGTTAGATACGTAGCCTTATTTAAGTTAGTTTGTCTTTTCCACTAACCAACTTATCTTCTGGCTCTTAATTTAATTTTTGTAGCACCATCCTTTGTTATAGCAACAGTAGCATAGTAATTGTTTCTGTAGTTTGTTACTTACCATTCTTGATAGTGTGTAGCATTTTTTATAGTAGATTAATTGAATATACAAATAATTGCATTACTACTGAACAAGTCTCTCTTTTATATTGTCTGATGTTTGTTGTGATGAAAGTTCTAGTATCGCGGAACTCGTGTGATAATTAACGGTTCGCGTAATCTCGATTGTGACAGTATGTTGCACTAGCCCGATTCAGCCTATTGTTCTCTCATAATTACTGTGTGTGATTTTCAAAAAATATGCAGTAGGTGAAAATAAATATTATTAGTCACTTTACTGCAAAATTCTGTTAACAATGTCGAAGAATAGGAGAGTCCGCGCTGATGCTAAATCTGCTTCCGAAAATGAGACCTTGAATGATGCAAGGAGAGAAGCTGAATTTTTACAAGAGTCTTCTCACTGCACTGATACAAATACGACAGTAAATACCGTGTCCGAAAATGCGGAACAGATTAGTTCAGGAATAGACAATATGGATAATGATACAGTACAGGATTCGACAATACAGAATTCCAATTCTTGTAACGTGGTTGCGGAAAATAATGCATCGGTTCCGCCTAGCTCTGCTACAAAAAATACTTGTGCGACGGCTATGGAAAACGTATTACCAAATGATTTCATGCAAATTTTATTGTCACAGCTCTCTAAATTAAATGAGAATAGTCAATTACAATCTCAGGAATCTCAGAAATTAGGTGAAAAACTTGAGAAACAATCTCAGAAATAAAATGAAAAACTGGAGGAACAATCTCAGAAATTAAATGAAAAACTTGAGAAACAAGGTAAAAAACTTGAGAAAATAGAACAGACGTGCGATTCGAGGTTTGTGAGTATTCAAAGTAGTTTTAATAAAATAAATGAGGACAACAATCGGTTCAGGGAACAACTGCTCAATACTTTCAAACGTGAATCTCAGCAAATAAGACAAGATATTCGCGACGAGATTAACCCGGTAGTGGAAAGCCTTGCGTCACGAGTGGAAAATATGGAAAGCTTTGCGTCACGAGTCGAAAATATGGAAACTACTGAACTCGCTCAATTGAAGCAACAGAGTAATCTATTTGATGAAAAGTTGCAGAACTTCCAGTCAGTCACGACGGAACAGATCAATAAAATTAATAAACAGTTTGAGGATATTACTGTTAAAATTACCCAAATCAGTGATAACAGTGACAAAAGTTCTGATGTAACGCATCCTACCCCCTTTAATGAAACTAATGAATATCTCGCCCTTGACCGTTTCAAACAAGGTCAAATGACCATTAATCAGCAATACAAGGCTGAGGTCAGAAAATTAGATGATCGCGTGGCGCGAATAGAGAGGAAATTTGACCACACTTATGGAAATGCATACGAAGACGTAGAAGAAAATTTGAACGAAAATGACAATGATGATTCGACTCAAGTAGGTCGCTTGGTACGTGAACGAAGTGTACCTCATAGCAACAACAATGAAGACGCGGTGCGTAGTTTACGCTCACTTACACCGCACAGGCGAAGGGAAGCGTTTGACTACAAGCATTTCCTGACTGTACGTAAATTCAAGACATTCAAAAACTCTCCGAATGACTTGCACCCTAAAGAGTGGTTGCAGCAATTCGATTATTGTCTTCCCCCGAATTGGCCACTTGAGCACAGATTAGAATTTATATGTGGTTATCTGGAAGGCGAGCCAGCCACCAGAATGAGAGCTATTGCACAAGAGTGCTATAGCGAGAATCAGTTCCGACGCTCATTTCTATCCGCATACTGGTCGGAAGCGGCACAAGACCGCGTTAAAAACAGTATTGCGACGTTCAAAACTTTTGAGCGATCAAATTTCTCGAGCCCGGTGGAATATTTCCAACATTTGGTATACAAAAATCAATTTTTATCGGCACCTTACTGCCCTGCGGAATTAATTAGAATTTGTTTGAACAAATTGCCTCTACACTTGCGTCAAATTGCCATTGCGGCACGATGCAAGAATGATATTGAAGCCTTTAGAAACCTCTTACAAGACTTAGAGGAAGAAGACGAGGAAAATTCCTCGCGCAGTCGATATTTTGATAGAAACAGATATGATCGCCGGTCGCAACAAAGCCCGCCGCGCACTAAACGTTATTCAGAGCACGACGATAAACCAAAAAATAATTCTTTCACTAATGAATCTTACAAACAAAGTCGCGACAATGAGAACAGTGATTGTCAAGATCGTGAGAATAACCGTGGAAGTTTTCGTGGCCGTTACCGAGGTGGTGGCTTTGGTCGCGGAGGACGCCACAATAATTACTATCATAACAGCAATACCTCAAATGATACTAATTGGCGTGAAAGACGCAATACTGATAGTGATCGCGAGACTGAAAATAACAACAATTAACACTGAGAAGCGTAGTCGGGAGGGCACACGCGATAATTCTCGTGATCGCCTTCCACGATACGAAAACACAAATCAGGGCCAAAGCAGATCGCGTACCCCAGAAAGACAAGAGCAAAACATTGAAATCAGACCTGCTAATCCACGCTACAATTCGTCAAAAAAAGGGCCGCGTCAGGTATGACTAGCGGACTCGACGGCAAATAATTCGGCCGTACAGGATTTATGTGATCTTAACTATACGCTGAAACTTGTTCATTGTGAACGTCCTCACAGAGAGGAAGGTTACAATGAACAACCTCCCGAACAAAACAGAATAGTAGTTTGTGCGGAAGTGCACAATACTGATGCTGGTAGCACCTCAGTAAGTGATAAGGCAAAACCGACACAACTTGTGTCAAAACGTAAAGCCGTTACTCCTGAAAGCAATGACAGTAATAAAAATTGTACTATCAGATTTAAAGAAACAAATAAAGAAGCATCGAACAAACATTATACTGCCCAACGGTTAAACGAGATAAATGTCGATCAGCAATATAATGACGACAATTCAGAGTGGGAGACAGAAGCTTCGTCTTCAGACTCTGAGGAAGACACTATATACGAAATAAAATTCTTACAGTATCAACCAACAATTGCATATGACAGACCGGTCATGTACTTTGAAATGCAGGATACGGTACTGCCACACAATAATGCAACTAACAGTAACCTTGGAACAGCAAAAAATGATTTCGAACAATTAGATTTGCAGCACACCTCTGTCGCTGATTGGATAGACAATTACATGTTTTCTAATGACGACGATAGTGAATGCGAAGTCGATGAACAATCAAGATTTGAAAAGCATTTATCTTGTGAAAGCCTCATTAATCTTGGTAACACTTGTCTCAACAAAGAAATTTCTTATGAACCCTCCACCGAACAAGACGTAAAATTTGTACAGTTAGATGACATAAAAGAGGCACTATTAGAAGAGAAGGTAGACTGTCTCGATATTCCAATTCACCCAATTGTATCTGTCAAAATTGGCAAAATCAATCTTTCTGCTGTCTTAGATTCTGGTAGCCCAGTGTCAGTAATTAGTGAGGTGACTTTCAAGAAATATCAGAACTTGCTTAATGGTCCCATTCTGCCTTTGCATTGCACTAAAATTCGTGGCGTCATTTCTAGCAAACCTGTCGAAATTCGACAGCAAACATACGTAGAATTTTTATGTCAAGGTCATCTCTTTTCTGCCAACCTATTGATTGTCCCCCGTTTAACTACACAGATAATATTAGGTGTGGACTTCCTATCCAAGTACAAGGTTATTTTAGATTTCAATACGGCTGGTGCCACTGCTTTTGTTCAGGAAAATGCCATTCAAATTAAATTCGAAGACTGGATTACCAGATATGAAGAAGGTGCCAGTTGTTTAAAATTTTTATCTACTTCTAATGTGACGCAGGATGTCAAACCTGATGATGATATAACAGATAAACATTTCGAGACTGAACGAATTGACTTGATTTCTGATATCATTAAGAACAAATTAGTAGAAGTTGAAGGTGCCTCAGAACGTGATAAGGAAGAATTGTTCCTTATCTTGCGGCGTTATTCCCGTGTATTCGCGAACAGTCCTGGTACCATAAAAATTTTCTCTATGAATTTAAGATAAAAGAACATAATAAATTTTTTGTACCTCCATATCCCATTCCCATAGTATACAGGGAAAGAGTTAAGGCTGAAATTCAGTCCATGCTCAATCAAGGTGTAATTGAACCTGCAGTTAGCTCATATAACAGTCCCCTACATATTGTTGAAAAAAGAGATAAGTCAATTCGATTAGTGCTTGATTCCAGACAAATTAACATTATCATTTTACCTGAAACCGACCGACCACAAACCCTTGAAGAATTGTTACAAAAATTCTATGGTGTCAAAGTTTTATCCTCATTAGATCTTAGGTCTAGTTTTTGGCAAGTGAAACTGCACCCCAACTGTAGGAAGTACACCGCGTTTCTCTGCTTCGGAAACTGTTATCAGTTCCGTAAATTGCCTTTCGGACTGAACATCTCCTCATCTGCTTTCATCCGTGCGATGAATACCACACTTCCTGAGCACTTAAAACAACAAATCACAATTTACTTTGATGATATTTTAATTGCAGAATCTTCCTGGGAAAAACATAACAGTACTTTGGAATCTTTACTTGAAGTGTTTGCTCAATCCGGGATTACTGTCAACTTAGAGAAGTCACAGTTTGGTCGTTCTCAGATTAAATTTTTAGGGCACATTATTTCTAAAGATGGGATCCAGCCCGACCCCGAAAAGTTAGAGGCGATAATGAAAATGCCTGTTCCCACCACTAAACGCCAATTAAGAGCTTTCTTGGGTTTAATTAATTTCTATCGGCGTTTTATAAATTTGAAAGACCTAACTACTCCCAGATTATATGAATTAACTGGAAAGAATACTGTTTGGTTCTGGGATGAAGCTGCCCAAAGAGAATTTCTTTGCTTAAAAGATGCACTCCTTCACGCACCTATTCTGCACCACCCAGATTTATCTAAGAACTTTTGCATTTCTACCGATAGTTCAAAATTCGGACTTGGCGTTCACGTGTTTCAAGAGGATGAAGAAAATGGCATTGCCACACAGAGAACCATTGCATTTGCTAGTCGCATATTATCCAAGTCAGAGCGGAACTATTCCGTCACTGAGCTTGAAGCTTTGGCAGTAGTTTGGGCATTCGAAAAATTCCGTTATTTCTTGTTTGGCAGACACACTAAAGTTTACACGGATCACCGTGCACTTCAATTCCTCATGTCGGCAAAACTTAACCATGATAGACTTAGACGATGGGCTCTGTTCCTTCAAGAATTCGATTTCTCTGTAATTTACATTCCTGGTGAACAAAACGTCGTTGCAGACTCGCTATCTCGTTCGCCTGTTGGGCTCATCAAGGCGACAGAAGAGGCATACTTAGAAAATAACTTTACTATCCTCTATATGCAGCAAATTGCTTTCGAAAATTACATATCTGCCACATTTTCTGACATTGCTAAAGAACAAGATAAAGATCCAATCTGGCGAGATATTAAAATAAAATGGCACGATAAATATAATGTTTCCATCAGACAATTTTACATCATCCATAATAACATTCTCTTCAAACGTAAAGCCCCTGACAGTCAATTTTGGTTAGTGTGTGTTCCGGAGGAATCCGTGAACAAATTGATTTGGTATATTCATCTCAGTTACGGACACTATGGTGCCAAGAAGTGCTCCGCGAAATTACGCGACTCTTGTTATTTCATCAACATGGAGAAACGTATACGCAATGTGTTATCTCGATGCAAATTGTGTCAGAAAGCAAAGCCGCCGACCATATCGCATTCTGCTCCACCTTTTCCGATTATACCTTCAAAATTAAAGCAGTTAGCAGCCGTTGACCTGTTTGGACCTCTTCCGAGAACTAACAATGGTTTCTCTTTTGTCTTCGTTGCTATTGAGCTCACATCAAAATTTGTATCTTTTACTCCGCTCCGCCGTGCCACGGCGAAGACAGTAACTAACGCCTTTGTCAAAAACTTCCTGAAAGATGTTGGACATATAGATAAAGTCATCTCCGATAACGGACCTCAATTCCGTTCTCATGATTGGGCACGGATGTTGCGGCGCAGAAACATCAAACCTGTGTTCATATCACTTTATCATGCTGCCTCTAACCCTTGTGAACGAGTGATGAAAGAGCTTGGAAAACTTTGTAGGCTGTATTGCTACCGACGACATAACACATGGGATAGATATCTTCTGTCATTTCAAAATATTATAAATGAACTTCCTAATGATTCTACAGGTCTTTCACCAATTCTGGTTCTGAAAAACAAGCAACCTCCCGACCGTATCAAGGAATTGATACCTTTTCCTAAACACAGAATACTACGTCATCATGAGATCATTGAATTGGCGCTTAAAAACATTAAGAAAGCAGCTGAAAAAAGGAAACGCTCTCAACGTAATTGTTACGCCAAACAACTCTATGTAGGACAAAAGGTATTAATTAGATCCCACCACTTATCCCACAAGGGAAGATCTATGATTCACAAATTCTTCTTACTGTACAATGGTCCGTATCGAATCAAACGTATCATCCACGACAACGTCGTTGAGGTAGAAACTTTAAAGACGCACAAGTCGAAAGGCATACACCACATTTCCAATATTAAAATTTTCAAGGCATAAAATTGGGGTAGAGAGTCCATTAATCTGTTTTGGACACACCAAGTGGCGATTGGTGCCCCGTTCTCGAGCTGAGTGTCACTATTCTTCCGCTTTTCCTTAGTGCGCTTTATCTACATCTTTTTCTCACTGTTACTTTTCCCTAACTCTGAATACTTATGCTCTGTGCTACGCTGGGATATTGTCATACAAAACTATGACTATCTTGCAATTTACATATAACGAACTCTGTGGCTGTGCAAGACAAATAAAATTAATGGAAATTTTTGATTGAGTAATCTAATTAAGTTATTATGTTTCAGAAAATATCAGATTTCTCTTCTGTATTACTAATTGCATAACTTACGAACTTCGGAGCGAGTGAAGAAGATTTTGAGTTGACATAAGCATTTTGTAAGCCAATTAAGCAGTAAAAAAGAAAAAGGACATTCTGGAGGATGATGAGTAAGGCAATACAAAATATGTCATGGTGGTCTTTAAAATGCACTATTGTTTATGGATAAATGATGGTAAGGAAGGTATTGGTAACAGTCAAAGATGTTTGATAAATGTAATTATGTGGACGAGAGTATACAATGATTATGAAGCAATTATGAGGAGAATCGCTCTGTTGCTAATGATGCTATGCTCTATTCTTTTCTTATGTGCCTACTCGCACTGCGCTTTTGTGTTTTCTCTTTGTGCTTATGTGCACCATTTTGTATGTTGATGCATTGTGCCTTCAATGGCATGTGTGATTGGTGAGAATCATATCCTTCTGATGCTCTGTAATTATTTGTAATTATGTGTAATGAATATCTCTAATTATGCTTGCAGCTATGCTTATTGCTCTTGTAATCAAAGCTTACCGCTATGCTCACTAATTATATACCTAAGCCCTACCACTATGCTAATTAATTTTATAATGAAGCTCATGAAAATGTATGGTTATGCTTATACGTTGCACACAGCCATCTCTCTTGCGAACTTGCAGTTTTGCCATAAACTACGCCTAGTTAAGTCTAGTTAATGCACAGAGATACTTTGCTTTTGCTTACTGCTATCTTCAAAATTTTTTATTGATGATCTTATTGATGAAAATCTGCAGCTATGCCTAACAAGTAGTGTACGTTATCGGATGATTTACTGTGATGTACATCTATTACTGTGCCAAAATTTGCCTTAATTGTTTTGTCTGACCCTACTGCTGACTCAGACAGACACAGACATGACCTGATGACTTGAACCTCTTTTGATATTCTCACGAAACTACCCTGATGTGTTATACCTCAAGGCAATGAAATATGTAACTCAGTTCAGACAAAAGCCTGGCCATGGCAACATATGTAATTTGTTATAATTTGGTGGTAATGCAATCCCCACCATAGTGATGTAAACTAGTGGTAATTGGAATATTAAGTTATTTGAAGTGGCTTCACGTTAATTGCTCTAATTATGACAACAAATTTACTTTACATGACCTAATGCCGAATTGATGACAAGCACCCTGAATGTATTTCATACGATTATGTGTTTGTAAAGTAATATGTACATAGTATGTAAAGCCTTATGCCTATATGAAATGACACTAATTTTGTAGATACTCTAGTATAAGAATTAAATTACTCATTACTATTCAAATGTATCCGTCTTCAAGACACTACTTGTAATGTAAAAATATGGTTTAATAATCAACGACTTTTCTTTCAGTGTAAACTGAAATATCATGACTATGTTACTAATTTGTGTGTAAAATGCTTTATTTCATGTACTTTGGACACGCATGGGAACTGGCGATTTCGCACACGAGATTCCATAATGCACACAGAACAATGGACGTGTTATTATACACCACTGATTTTGGGCCTTTTAATGAAGATGTTTTTTGGATGATGTTTGGCCACATAGTACTGTCCATTGCAGCCTTGGCCAACCACCATAATTTTGCTCTAATTTTGGCTATGCTGATGCAGTCTGCTAGTAGCCCCGTTGGTTGGAGCACACTTGGTTGTCGAATTGCATGGAGGAATACATCAGAACCTTTTCCCCATGACTTCAACTTCAATGCAACCAGCCAGCTCGCCTACAGTGTGGTGTAATCTTACAGTGTTTTGTGTTCGTGTGCAGACCTAAGATGAATGTTAGGGGATAATTGGCTAATCGTGTGAAGACCTAAAATGAATGTTAGGAGCTAATGTGCTATTCGTGTGCTTATACTATTCAGTGCCTCCCATTGCAAACGTTGTCCACAGGTTCATTACAAGTGTTTAGGTATATTTCATGGTTCTTTTACATTGAGTGACCAAAATAAAATTGTGCTCTTGATAGATAAATATGCTTTCAGAACTATAATGAGTCAATACACTTTAGTCTGAACTGTCATTGTAACTATTCGATTGACAAACGTAATATTGAAATCCTATTGTGCCGAAGCAGTGACATTATTTTGTACATGATCAGAAACCTATGTAGTCAAAAATTTTACATGTATGTTCTAGCATCCATGAAAGTATGGCATCTTAAATGCATCACAGAATATAAAATTGACACTTTATCTTATACTAAGTGCACTAAAAATTTACATAGACTACATTGTGCACAAGATACAAATGTTCATTTTATGTTCCCAAAAAATACTGATCTCTTGTACAAAATTTAGACGCATGGAACTTACACTACTGTGTGTATTACTTGTAATTACCTCATTTTCTTTAAAGAATGATGACATTAGTTAAACTACCTTTTGTAAAACTTTGTATATGTTCATGTTTATTATTGTATTTTTTTTCACTTGTCTATTACTTCTAGCTATCTCATTTTCTCCACTATATCATTTGTCAAACTATGTTCTCTGAAATTCTATATATACTTATGTTTATCATTATGTACATTTGTCATGTATTCCATTTATTGCTGATGTTCTGTACATTTTGACATTTGCTTATGCCTGTCACATCCTGTACCACTCCAAGCATTACTCTTGTTGGTACTCGTCTGTAAAATTGCATGTATTTATGACTGTCACATTTTTTTAAATTTTCTATGAACTTCATCTGTTGTTTTGATCTTGAATATCTTGTATAAAAATGTTTATCAGGTTTTCATATTTTTCATGTTATATTTTGGATGTCATTAATGGATTTTTGGACTTGAAATTCAGTAATTTTGCTGTCTAGGCAATGCCATTGGCATCACCCACCCTACAAAATTTTAATAGGTAGGAGGGGGGTGATGAAACGTGTCCATAAACAATTATTTTGTAAGAAAATGTCCAATATTGTACCTCCTGATTTGTATCGAGTAACTTGCTTGCAAGAAAATGTATAATATCGCTTCTACTGTATGTATCGATATGTGTCCTTTATGAAGTTTCATCTTTGACAAAGATCATGTATTGCACAGCATTGTAGCTCGCACTGAGAGAGAGTAGCACTAGTGGTTCAGCTCGCTTAGAGAGCGGTTGGGTTGTGTGTATGGCTCCGATGTAGAGCAGAGGCTGCTTTGCCAGCAAGTCAGAAGTTGTATTATGTAGGTAATGTAATGCTGATTATTAATAATAAGTAGCTTAAACTTTCTTTCATGTTTCATTTACGTAGTTAGAAAATTAACCTACTTCCTTCATTTGATAATTAATTATTAGTGGATTTAAAGTGCAGTATTGATGTGAATAATATTGTTGAACGGATTTCATTATTGGTGCCATAGTAAATGATAGTTAATTCACTATGATACTAAATTGATACTAAATTTCAATAATTAGAAACTGATCTGCATAAAATTCTCACAGTCAAGCATTAAGAAAGTGATTTGTGGTTTTTTTAATATCTTTCTCGCAGTCAAAATTTTTGAGTATAGTCAGTGTCTGTTTCAAAAGGCTACATGTCACAGTTGTCATAATTCCCAGGTTATCAAACCGGGGTCGACAAGAGGTTCACCACCTTACTGCATATATTAGTCAAAGCACCAGTTTCTGCGCAGCACCAGTTTCACCTTTTTGAATCGGAGGAGTTACCCCGAAAAATAACACCATACGTCATAAGCGAAGGGAAATAACCAAAGACTACATTAAGTGTTGAACTACCACTTATTTCAGGTACTGTTCTAAAAAACTCAGTATTTAGTTTCTGAACAAGATCCTGAACATGGTCTCTCGACGGCAGCTTAGTGTCTATATGAACGTCTAAGAATTTGAACTGTTCAGTCTCACTTAACATATGCCCATTCTATGTAATCAGAATGACAGTTTTTGTTGGACTGTGTGCTGTAAGCTGTAAAACTGAGTCTTACTGTGATTTAGCATGAACTTATTTTCTACAAGCCACGAAGTTATTTCTTTAATTGCATTATTTGATCCTGTGTCGATATTGCAATTCAAATGTTTGTTAAGCTTATGGGACTTAACTACGGGGTTATCAGTCACGGTCTGCACGGCCACTACGGTCGGGGGTTCGAATCCTCCCTCGGGCATGGATATTTGTGCTGCCCTTAGTATAAGGTAGTTGATAAGTAGTTTGTAAGTTTAGGGACTGATGACCCCGTAGTTAAGTCCCATAAGCTTAACAAACATTTGAACATTTGGAATGGACAGTATCTTGAAAGAAAGGTATAATACGAATGTCAACAAGAGCAATGGAACGTAGTGTCAGAAAATATTGTCGATGTATGTAATGTTGTGCATATATTTTAAGTGCAGTAGTGATACGAGGATAAATGGGAGTAAAATATCAAACAATATGCTATTGTGAAACCTTAACTTGTCCCGGTTTAATGAATTTTCAAACAACTTACGGGTATGCTAGTACTCGGTAACAAGCTATCAGAAACCATGGATCTCTTATATTAAAATACTCAGGAAAAATCCCTAAACAACCCAAGAAGAAATAGAAAAAAATTCTCTTTAATCTCAACTGTACAGCTGCAGAAAAACCCTGCGTTGTCCGTTCTTTCGTATATGCATGTCCAAAAGTACCGAAACTGCAAATATAAACAGCGTTTTTGCCTTAGTGGAAGGGCCACGAATTATAATCCGTGCCCTTATTACAGAGATAAGATTGTAGCTTTAACGGCACCTAAATTCTGAACTCCGAGGAATTCTTAACGAAAACTTCCCTTCCTGTTTCTTGCGTGACTAATTTGTTCAGTGGAATGTTGTCGGAAAATGAAGGGGGCGGATGGGAGCCGTAGAAAGGTGAAGAATTAAAGGGGAGAAGAAATGCGCTTAATAACCATAATTACGTATCGTGGTGTTTTCGCTGTCACTTGCGTTTCGGAGTTTTATTTGCACATTTAGAGAAGATTTCTATGTCTGTGCACATTTAGTGACAGTTATTTTATTGCAGTGGTAATATTAACGCTGTCAGAATAACTTCCAAAGTTTCCAGTTGCCACGAAAGGGTGGGCAAAGCGTGTGGTGTGGACAGGAGCAAGACAGCAAGATGAGGGAGTGGCAGTGCGTTCTTTGTTACTTTCTAAGCAAAACAGAAAACTCACTTGCCTACGTAAGTGTCTACCACTGCCAAAGCGATTCACTTCAAGCGGAAAATCCCAACGCTAGTTATTCTGAGGCCTTACTCTTTTCTCAAATCAAACGTTCAAATGTTTGTAAATCTATGGGTTTTAAGTATTGAGGTTACTAGTCCCTAGGCAAGGACAACTTACACACCCATGCACGAAAGAGGATTCGAACTTCCGACGGAAAGCAGCCGCACACTCCGCAGCAAGGCGCTTTAGAGCGCTCGGCCATTTCACCGCGGCTACTCTTTCTGTCCAAGCTGTTATACATGTGTATTTTAATTGATTACCTGGATAATACGAAGAGATGAAATCTGATTCATCGGGTTCAAATGTTCTGTGAATTTTTCTTTGTGTCTGATCTGCAATAGTGACTGAAGTGAATAAAGTTACAGACCCAGTTATTTACGGAATTTCGCTGTATCGTGTTCTGTGTGTGTGCATTAGCGTTTGGGTATATGACTCGTTCGAATCGATTGACAGTTGCCTCAGCGTTCTTGGCATATTTTACGCTCTGCTTTTAACGTGATCTGTGTGTCTCCCACCTGTATCTGAGAGTTCCAAATTTCATCAGCAATATTAGAGATCTTGGTTTGTAGTAAATTGGCATTAAGTATGTTTTTATTTGCGTTATACTATACTTGTACGTTTGAACATACTAAAGGTTTTCCACTACACTTCTCGTGTCTTCATCAGTGCTGACGTTCGAGAAGACTTAAAAAAGCAAGCTACACATGTCATCAAAATGTTCAAATGTTCGTAAAGCTTATGGGACTTAACTGCGGGGTCATCAGTCCCTAAACTTACAAACTACTTATGAACTAATTTATACTAAAGACAGCACAAACATCCATGCCCGACGGAGGATTCGAACCTCCGACGCGGGAGGTCGGGCGATCCGCAACGTGGCACTCCAGACCGCTTGTTTCCTTAGAGCGGAAATCGGTTCGTTAGAAAATTTGTAATGCGTAGAATTTATTTATTTATTTATTTTAATTACGGTAATTTCATCTAAGATTATGCGTGGCAAAAACTCTTAGCTGTACTTCCAGTAAGTAAAAAAAGAAAAATCAACATTCTATACATTTTCTAAACTGGTTTTCGAGCCAAGGAATGGAAGCAAGCCGCGGCAGAATAGCCGTGCGCACTACGGTACCCTGCTTCGGTGAGCGCGGCCGTTCGCCGTCGGGGGTTCGAGTCCTCCCTCGGACATAGGTGTGAGTGTCGTCCTTAGCTTAAGTTACTTTAAGTTAGTGTAAGTGGTATGTAAACCTAGAGACTGATGACCAACGTAGTTAAGTCCCTTAGACTTACAAACATTTGAACATTTTTTGAAAGAAAGCTATTTGTAGATGTCGGCCATAGCAGACCACTGAAGGTGGTTTATATTCAATAAAAAGAAAGACGTCTGATGAAAAGAGCGAATCTTATTATGGTTGCACAGACGGACGAAAAATACCCGTCATAAGTGCCAGGTCTGTTCTTTCGGACGTCGGTATGTGATTTGCACCTATTGTAAATATGCATTTCAACTGGGGTTCTTGAGTCTCGGCTGCTCTTAGGTGTTAAAATCTTACATCAGGAACAGAGGAATAGTTGTACCGTAACCGGGATTCGAACCCGGTACCTTATGCTTACTAGACAGTTGCGCGAAGTCCCTGTGCTATCCAGGGAACATCTGCAAGGACTACCCAAGCACGTACCTCGTCTCGCTCAAAGTCTCGTATGTGTAAAAGTTTTATTCATTATGGATGAGGAACAATGTGAACTGTGGTGAACAAAGGTATCGTAAATAAACAGCAACCAGTCGCATTTTATGTAGGATGTTTTTACTGATCTGTTTACATTTCCGGATTCGATATGCCTGCCATATCATCATCAAATGGTAAAATGGATCATTTATATTACAATTGGTGAAGGGTGGGATTAACATGTATTTTGTGGTGCGATACTTCTTCCTTATTGGTAAAACTGGTATTCCACAAGCTTTTGCTTTGCAGTTACTCACTTCAGCACAATTCCCACAAGCGATATATCCGATGATGATATGCCTAGCATATCGCACCTTAATAAGGTTAATAAAAGCATCCTACATAAAAGGCGACTGGTTGCTGTTTATTAAAAGTATCTTCTGATACGTGTACTGCTCCTCCGACCATTGTAGCCGGCCGCGGTGGCCGAGGGGACTGAGGCGCTTCAGTCACGGTCTGCACGGCCACTACGGTCGGGGGTTCGAATCCCCCCTCGGGCATGGATATTTGTGCCGTCCTTACTATTAGTTAGTTCATAAGTAGTTTGTAAGTTTAGGGACTGATGACCCCCTAGTTAAGTCCCATAAGCTATACAAACATTTGAAACATTTCGACCATTGTACTCCATTGCTCGCAGCAGGCCCTATTTTTCCGCCAGGAGTCTTGTTGTCGTTGTTGTTGATGTTGTGGTCTTCAGTCCGGAGACTGGTTTGATGCAGCTCTCCACAATACCATATCCTGAGCAAGCCTCTTCATCTCCAGATAAGAACGGTAACCTACATCTGTCTGAATCTGCTTACTGTATCCATCTCTTGGTCTTCCTCTGCGATTTTTACCCCACACACTTCCCTCCAACGCTAAATTCACAATTCCTTGATGTCTAAGAATGTGTCCTACCAATCTATCCCTTCTTTTCGTCAAGGTATGCCAGAAATTTCTTTTCTCTCCAATTCTGTTCAGTACCTACTCATTAGTTACGCGATCCACCCACCTAATCTTCAGCATTCTTCTGTAGCACCATATTTGAAAAGCCTCAATCCTCTTCCTGTCCGCACTGTTTATCGTCCATGTCTCATTCCCATACAAGGCAACACACCCTACAAATGCCTTCAGAAAGGACTTCCTTAGGCTTAAATCAATATTCGATGTTAAAAAATTTCTCTTTTTCAAGAACGCTTTTCTACCCATTGCCATTCTGCATTTTATATCCTCTATAATGCGACCATCATTTGTTATTTTACTGCACAAGTAACAAAACTCATCTACCTCCTTTATTGCTTCGTTTCCCAATCTAATTCCTTCAGCATCACCTGATTTTCTTAGACTGCACTCCATTACCCTAGTTTTGCTCTTGTTAATGTTCATCTTATATGCACCTTTCAGCACACTGTCCATTCCGTTCAATTGCTCTTCCAGGTCCTTTGCTGTATCTGACAGAATTACTATGTCTTCGGCAAAACGCAATGTTTTTAATTCTTCCCCCTGAACTTTAACTCCTTCACCAAATTTCTCCTTGCTTTCCTTTATAGCTTGCTCAATGTACAAATTGAATAACATTGGAGATAGGCTACAACCCTGTCTTACTCCCTTTCCAACCACTGCATCCCTTTCATGCCCTTCAACTCTGACAACCGCTGTCTGGTTTTTGTACAAGTTGTAAATAACCTTACGCTCCCTGTATTTTACTCATGCTTGCTTCAGAACTTGAAAGAGTTTATTCCAATCAACATTGTCAAAAGCCTTCTCCAAATCTACAAAAGCTAGAAATGTAGGTTTACCTTTTCTTAATCTATCTTCTAGGATAAGCCGTAAAGTGAGTATTGCCTCCCGTGTTCCTACATTTCTCCTGAACCCAAACTGATCTTCCCCGAGGTCGGCTTCTACCAGCTTTTCCATCCTTCTGTTTATAATTCGTGTTAATATTTTGCAACCATGACTTATTAAACTCATGGTTCTGTAGTTTTCACACCTGTCTGCAACTGCTTTCTTTGGAATGGGAATTATAACATTTTTCTTAAAGTCTGAGGGTACTTCGCCTGTCTCATACATCTTACATACCAGGTGAAAGAGGTTTGTCATGCCGGCCGCGGTGGCCGAGGTGACTGAGGCGCTACAGTCACGGTCAGCACGGCCACTACGGTCGGGGGTTCGAATCCCCCCTCGGGAATGGATATTTGTGCCGTCCTAGTTCGTAAGTAGTTCATAAGTAGTTTTTAAGTTTAGGGACTGATGACCCCGTAGTTAAGTCCCATAAGCTTAACAAACATTTGAACATTTTGAGGTTTGTCATGGCTGGTTCTCCCAGAGACTTCAGTAGCTCTGAGGGAATATCATCTACTCCAGGAGCCTTGTTTCGACTTAGGTCTTTCAGGGCTCTGTCAAATTCTTCTCTCAGTACAGTAACTCCTATTTCATCTTCATCTACATCCTCTTCCCTTCCTACAATATTGTCTCAAAGTTCATTTCCTTTGTAGAGCCCCTCTATATACTCTTTCCACCTTTCAGCTTTCCCTTCTTTGCTGAGAACTGGTTTTCCATCAGTGTCCTTGATATTCATAGAGCTGTTTTTCTTATCGCCAAATGTTTCTTTTATTTTCCTGTAGGCTGTATCTATTTTTCCCCTACTTATACATTCTTCTACATCCTTGCATTTGCCTTCTAGCCACTCCTGCTTACACTTCCTGTCAATCTCATTTCTTAGTCGTCTGTACTCCATTTTGCCTGATTTATTTACTGCATTTTTATATTTTCTCCTTTCATCGATTAAATTTAGTATCTCCTGTGATATCCAAGGATTTGTTTCCTACCTATTTTGGCCTCTGCTACCTTCACTATTTCATCTCTCAGTTTTACCCATTCCTCCTCTACTGTTTTATTTTCCCCTGTTTCTGTCAATTGTTGCCTAAAGCTCCCTCTGAAATTCTGAAGAACCTCAGGTTCCTTCAATTTATCCAGGTCCCATCTCCTTATTTTCCTACCTTTTTGTAGTTTCTTCCGTTTCAGCCTACAATTCATAACCAACAAGTTATGGTCAGAGTCTATATCTGCCCCTGGGTATGTCTTACACTGTAAAACGTGGTTCCGAAATCTATGTCTTACCATTATAAAATCTATCTCTGGTCTCTTCCATGTATATAACCTTCTTTTGTGATTCTTGAACCAGGTGTTTGTTATAACTAAATTATGTTCTGTGCAAAATTCTACCAGGCGGCTTCCTCTTTCACACCTTTTGCCCAGACCATATTCACCTACTATCTTCCCTTCCCTTCCTTGTCCTACTACCGAATTCCAGTCTCCGATAACAATTAAGTTTTCCTCTCCCTTAATTGTCTGAATAATTTCCTTTAGTTCCTCATATATTTCTTCGATTTCCTCCTCATCGGCAGAGCTAGTTGGCATATAAACCTGTACTACTGTTGTCGGTGATGGCTTCGTATCTATCTTGACAATGATAATGCGATCACTGTGCTGCTCATAGTAGTTTACCCGCATTCCTATTTTCTTATTCATTATCAGTCCTACTCCTGTGATACCCCCAACTGATTTTGTATTTATAATCCTGTACTCACCTGACCAGAAATCCTGTTCATCCTGCCACCGAACTTCACTAATCCCCACTATATCTAACTTCAACCTATCAATTTCTCTTTTTAAATTTTCTAATTTTCCTACTCGATTAAGGGATCTAACATTCCACGCTCCGACCCGTAGAATGCCAGTATTGTCTTTCCTGATGATCACATCCTCCTGAGTAGTCCCCGCCCGGAGATCCGAATGGGGGACTGTTTTACCTCCAGAATATTTTACCCGAGAGGATGTCATCATCATATGTTCATACAGTAGAGCTGCATGTCCTCGGGAAAATTAACGGCTGTAGTTTCCCCTTGCTTTCAGCCGTTCGCAGTAACTGTGTGGCAAAGCCACATTTGCTGATGTTACAAGGCCAGCTCAGTCAATCATCCAGACTGTTGCCCCTGTAGCTACTGAAAAGGCTGCTGCCCCTCTTCAGGAACCACACGTTTGTCTGGCCTCTCCACAGATACCCCTCCGCTGTGGTTGCACCTACGGTACGGCTATCTGTATCGTTGAGGCACGCAAGCCACCCCACCTCGGTAATGTCTGTGGTTCATGGGAGTGGCTTGTTGTCGTATGCATCTGCAAAGATATAAGCATCACACCTTAACTAGGTTCGATGCTCACGGAGACTGGGAATAAAGCTACTGTTGTGAGCCTTGGAGTACAAAGGTCGATGTAGAAGGAACTATCAGAATTTGGGTCGGACGTGGAATGTGCTCGGGTAGTTGTCGCAGGCGTGTTAAGCCCGTGAGCCTGTGGTGCCGCAAGGGACCAGCGCCCCTGGTCACAGGGTTCGACGCTTGCTGTAATAAAAAACTGAGCCAAAATCTCAACGCACAAGCCCGAACGAACACGAACAAACGTCCACAAGGCATCGATCTACCCGAAGATAAAAGAAAAATAAATAGTTTCAGCACTTGGAATGTCGAATCGTGGATCCAGGCTCTAACCTCCATCATGGCAATTTCCTGGTAAGCAAGAGTTTCCGGGTTCGTATCCCGACCCCAGCACAAATTTCCATGTATCCATATTGTATTCACTAATATGAGCGAGAATCAAAAAGCAAAACGTGGAGGCACACCAACTCACCTGTCAAGAAAAAATTCAAAACCCAAGCATCAGAAGGAAAAGACATGTTGTCGATGATTTGGGACGCTGAAGGCCCAATGTTTTGTGATTATCTCGAAGAGCAGCGTACAATGAACAGCTCAAAAACCCCAGTTAAAATATATAGATACCCTTCATACTTAATAATACAAATTGTAAATTTATAACACTGTATACTTTAATGTTAGCTATAGTTCCACTATAAGCTTATTTCGGCCAAGGAGCCATCTTCAGGTGTTTCGCCTGTAGTACATAAGATTTTCATAATATTTCGTACTATGTAGCCTATTTATTTTGAACAGAGTGCAAATGAAATTAATACATATCACATTCTGGCAAGCCGTCCATATTGATCTTATTGTGACGAAATATTTTTCATAGTTTATAATATCTCGTAACTTATAATATTACATTTGTATATGTAGTATGTTTATTATTTAATTAAGTTACGGATTTTGACGTTTATTTGATAGCTTTTCAGAGATGCAGTATGTTCACATTTTTACATAAAGAATATATATCTATGAGTGTCAAGAGGTAGATTATATTATTGTCTTGTGAGTGTGATGTTGATTCTGTGGATTTGAGGAAAAGCATTAATTGGAAATTAAAGGAAAAATGTGAAACGAAATTACGTTACGTTTTTTTTTATTTTATTCTTTGATAATTTTACTGACATATTTTTATCTCAGATCAACAGTGGGATTGTCTCTTTGATTAGTCTTTACTGGTAATTCTGTTATCGTACTATTATCTTTGATCAGCAGTGAGATTGTTTATGCGTTGGCCTGCACTAGAATAAGAATAAAATTATAGGATATGCCTGAAATCCGTTTGATCGTTTAATAAATTAGTTGTTTTGTTAATATCGTGTATGCATACTTAAATTTCTTCAAGAATGTTCGTCTCGTATCCCTTCTGTACTGAATGTAAAAATTCTAGTACATACACCAATTAACGACACAACTAATTATTAAACGATCAAACGGATTTCAGACATAAAAATTAAATTGATAATTTTATACATATTCTGTTGTAGGACAGCGCATATCAATCTCACCACTGATCAAAGATAATAGTACAGTCAAAAAATTACAATTAAAGTCCAATCAAAGAGACAATCCCACTGTTGATCTGAGATAATAATATGTCAGCAAAATTATCAAAGAAGAAAACAAAAAAAAAATCCAACATTACTTGATTTCGTTTCACATTTTCACTTTAATTTCAAATAAAAGCTTCCCTTCAAGTCCACAGAATCAACACCACACTAACAAGACGATAATATAATGTACCTCTTGACACTCGTAGATATATATTCCATTTGTAAAAATGAAAACATTCTGCATTTCTGAAGAGCTGTCAAATATACGTCGAAATCCGTAACTTAAGTGAATAATAACATCTTACACATGAAACCGTAATATATAAGTTGCGAGATATTGTAAACTATAAAAAACATTTTGTAACAATACGATCAAAATAAACGGCTTGCTAGAATGTGGTATGTGTTAATTTCATTTCCACTCTGTATGAAGTAAATATGCTACATAGAACGAAATATTACGAAAAACTTATGTATTGCAGGCGAAACACCTGAAGATGGCTTCTTAGCCGAAATAAGCTTATAGTGGAACTATAGCTAACATTCAAGTATAGAGTGTTACAAATATATAATTTGTATTATTAAAATGTTGTTGTACAACGTCACTAACACTGTGGGCCCTGCAGATAACAAGCCGTTGATATGCAAATACAAATAAACAATCCCTGAGACGAATTTTCGTCTCGAATATGTCAAAGACATTAATGATAACTATGAAGCATTGAAATAAAATTTATGATGCGACCGGGAATCGAACGCGGACCTCCATGCCTAGTAGGCAGACATATTACAACTTTTTTTCTTTCTTTGTTTTTTATTTTTTTCATTTTTTTTACGCTATCCTTTTTTTTTAAAAATTATTATTACTTTTTTGTAACGGGCCTCCTCTCCACCCCTTCAGCCCGGCCTTGCGCTCACCAGTGTTCGCCTTCATCGGCGTCGGCTTCAAATGCCATAAACAAAACATTCCTCTGCTGTAGGTACCAGTGTTGTATTTCAAATCAAATCAATTGCGTCTTCCCTTCAAATCATAATACAAAACTAAAATGATTCTCTATGGAATGAATAAGAACTACCCAATCTTCGTGTAGCAAGAATAAGAAATATGCTTGTAATTCAAACAAATGAAGATGATATTCAATACGTAAGTGAAACCTTTAATAGTTTTGGAACAAATTCCTGTATTTAGAACGCTTTTGTAGAACGTAATGCTGGTCGTTAATATAGAGTATGAAATTTTGTAAGGTAGGAGCTTTCCGGTTAATCGCATAGTAAATAAACTGTTCAAGAAGCCATGTGTAACTATTATGCTTGGCTTCAGGGTAATATTTCCAATCAGGGCGCAGTATGTTCAAATCAAATGTTTGTATAGCTTATGGGACTTAACTACGGGGTCATCATTCCCTAAACTTACAAACTACTTACGAACTAGCTACTATTAAGGACGGCACAAATATCCATGCCCGAGGGGGGATTCGAACACCCGACCGTCGTGGCCGTGCAGAGTGTGACTGGAGCGCCTCAGTCCCCTCGGCCACCGCGGCTGGCCGCAGTATGTCATGTACAATAATATTCAGTGCGGTGGTGCGAGTCATAAGAGATAGTCTTCTTCTAGTCCACGTCCAGATTTCAGTCTGATCTCGACAGACAGATGCGTGGGCTAACATGTCCAGCAGCGATTAAGGCGCCTCATAATAGTCTAAACACGATTTCCTCCGCGTCACAAACTTTAATTCAGCTTCTGTGTTCCATAGAACATTGCCACTTCTGCCAAGGCTCTCCATACAGCGGAATAGCACCTCGGCAATGGACATACTGGAACATTCCTGTTTTCAGGTGATATACATATCAATGTAAATACAAATAAACAAACCGTGAGACGGATTTCTATGGAACACAGACGCTGAATTAAAGTTTGTGACGTGAAGGAAATCGTGCTTAGACTATTCTGAGGCACCTTAATCGCTAGTGATGCGGTGGTCTAGCGGTGTCGTCAGTGGCGGTTCACAGGTTAAAAGAAGACAAAACATTATTAAAAGAAAATGAAATACCTGATACAAACTGGAACCAAAGAATCCGAAATTATGTGCGTAAGCAGACAACAATCGAGAAGACGAACTCGGAAGCCGTCAATGATTTGAGGTCTTCATGAAGAGAAGCCGTAGTAAGCAGGAATTAAAAAAAAAAGCGGCACTTGCGCATCCTTTCCTCTGTACAAGTTTTGTTTCCGCTAAACTGGAGTACTGTGGTCTGTACTGTTTTGAACGCTGTCAGGCGTTAGTTTTATTTTAAAGGAAGGACGTTTTGTTAAAAAAAAAAAAAAAAAAAAAAAAAAAAAAAAAAAAAAAAATCGGTATGACGTGTGCTTAGTAAGCATGGAAGTCCGGGTTCGATTCCCGGTCGCTTCACAAATTTTAATTCAATGCTTCATGTTTATCATTAAAGCCGTGGTTTCTCAAGTGGTGACTATTTTTGAGGTTAGTGGTAGGTAAGTGAGAAGGAGGTCTTACGGCGTCCTTGCGGTCGAGCGGGCGCAGCGTGACGCGGAAGCCGGCGGAGCGCGAGGAGTTGTCGCTGTGCCAGGTGACGAGCAGCGAGGTGGCGGTGGCGGGCCTGGCCCAGACGTGGCGCACGCTGGGCGCGGCGCAGCGCCGCCGCAGCTCCGGGTCCGCCAGCGGCCGGCCCACCACCTCCGCCGGCGCCGAGCACTGCTGCCAGGGCGGCAGCGCGCTCTCCAGCCGCGGGTGCTCGTCCAGCCACACCAGCAGCTCGTAAGAGTCGCAGCCGCACTCCACCGGGTTCCCTGCAACACCCACACACCTAATGACGCATCTGTAGCAAGTACATTAACATAGAGGGGCTGACCAACCGCAGTAAACAAAAAAACGGACATCACTATTGCAAAAGCGAAGAAAAAATCGCACTGACGTGTTTTACGGCCCACTTTAGATTTGTAGTTTTATAAGTTTTTGCAAACATTTTGGACCAAAATAATTATCTAAATAATAATAAAATAATTAATAACAGTGTCTGAAACCCTTTTAGGCTTTCAAAACGTGAGTTCTTTGATCTCATACTATTGATGACCGTTGTTAACTGATGTTAATATGGTATTTGTAGACATTAGATTATCATTTATCGTACGAAGAACGATGTGTTTTACTTAATTCCTCAGTGTGCCGTTGCTTTGAAATGACAACGTGTAAGTTATAATAAGAAAATCATCAAATACGCGTGGAATGTCACGTGACATGTCCGAACGGCTGGTTTTCGTTAATTCAATGGAGAGTGTCAAATCTCCGTTATTTTTGCAAATATGTCTCAAACTATACGAGATATGAAAAAAACATAAAGGAGATAAGTTGCAGAGAATTTTCTCCTCTACCAATTAGGTTATTCAATTTTCGTGTCAGATGAACGGTTCGTTTGCAATTCCAATTATATTACAAACGGATGTTTTTGGTTTTACTACCGTATTTTTTGTCCGAAAAATTTGAAAAAGGTAGGTTCTGGTCTCTGGCAGCTTACAATCACGTCTGTAAAATTTGGTGTTGATCGGTTGAACGGTTCGTCTTAAAAACAGGGAACACGTTACGGACAGCCAGACAGACATCCCAAACTCGCCGTTATTTTTTTAAATATCTGTGAAACTCTACGAGATATCAAAAAACATAAGAGAACAAAGTTGTAGGGAATTTTCTCCTCTACAAATTCGAGTTTTCAATTTTCGTGTCAGATGAATAGTTAATCCGTTATTTTCATTTAAATTTCGAGCTGTCAAAAGACGATCGCAAAGGGCCACTTTTAGTGTTGCTACCGTAACCTAAAGTGGGCCAAAAATCGCACTGACGTGTTTTAAGGCCCACTTTAGATATTTTTAGTTTTATAAGTTTTTGCAAACACTTTGGACAAAAATAATAATCCAAATAATAAAAAATTAATTAATAAGTGACTTTCCGCGTCACAGTCCAAAGCATTACCTACTACGCTACGGAAAAGATGTAGCAGTTGCGCTCTTTAATTTCATACTAATGATGGCCGTTGTTAACTGCTGCTAATATGGAATTTGTAGACACTACATTATCATTTATCGTACTAAGAATGAAGTGTTTTTTGTTACTTCTTCAGTGCGGCATTGCTTTGAAATGACAACGTGTAAGTTACAATAAGAAAATCGTCAAATACGCAACGCAAATGGCGTATGCCAGAGAGAGTTCTGGGCGAGGAATGCCACGTGACATCTCCGAACGGCTGGTTTTCGTTACTTCATTGGTGGGTGTCAAAACTCCGTTATTTTTGCAAATATCTCTCAAACGATACGAGATATGAAAAAAACATAAGAGAGCAAAGTTGTAGAGCATTATCTCCTCTACAAATTCGGTTATTCAATTTTCGTGTCAGATGAATGGTTAAGCCGTTATTTTCTTTTTAAATTTCGAGCTGTCAAAAGACGATCGCAAAGGCCCACTTTTAATGTTACTATCGTAATCTAAAGTGGGCCAAAAAGCATCTACACATACATCTACATACATACACCGCAATCCACCGTAAGGTGTGTCGCGGAGGGTAGACCGTACCACTACTAGGAATTTCCTTTCCTATTCCACTCCCAAATAGAACGAGGAAAAAAAGAATGCTTATATGCCTCCGTACGAGCCCTAATATCTCTTACCTTGTCTTCGTGATCGTTACGCGAAATGTAAGTAGCCGGCAGGAAGATCGTTCTACACTCAGCTTCAAATTCCGATCCTCTAAATTACCTCAACAGAAATTCTCTAAAAGAACGTCGTCTCTTCTCCAGCGATCACCGTTTCATTTCCAGGAGCATTTCCGTGATACTCGAGCATTGGTCGAGCCTACCAGTAACGAACCTAGCTTCTCGCCTCTGAACAGCTTCTATGTCTTCCTTTAAAGTGATCTGGTGCGGGTCACAAACAGTTGAGCGATACTCAAGACGAGGTCGTACAAGCGTTTTATACGCGGTCTCCTTTACAGATGAAGTACATCTTCCCAAAATTCTCCCAATAAACCGAAGTCGGCTGTCCGCCTTACTCACAACTGTCCTTACATGTTCGTTCCATTTCATATCGCTCTGCAACGTTACGCTTAGAAATTTGAATAAAGCGACTGCATCAAGAACATTATGGGATTGTTTTTCCTACTCATGCGCATCACCTTACATTTTTCTACATATAGAGCTAACTATCGTTATTCGCACCAACTAGAAATTTTGTCTAAGTCATCCTGTATGCTATTACAGTCAATTAGAGACGACACCCTCCCATACACCACAGCATCATCAGCAAACAGCCGCAAATTACTACTCGCTCTGTCCATCAGATCATTTATGTAGATAGAAAATAATAGCGGTCCTATCACATTCCCCTGGGGCACGCCTGACGATACACTCGTCTCTGATGAACACTCGCCGTTGAGAACAATGTACTGCGTTCTATTACTTAGGAAGTCTTCCTGCCAGTCACAAATCTGTGAACCTATTCCATATGCTAATATCTTCGTTAGCAGTCTGCAGTGTGGCACCGCGCCGAACGCCTTTTTATAATCATGAAAAACACAATCTGCCTGTTGCCCGTCATCCATGGCTCGCAAAATGTCATGTGAGAAAAGGGAAAACTGAGTTTCACATCAACGATGTTTCCTAAATCCGTGCTGATTCATAGGAAGCAGCTTTTCCGTCTCAAGAATATTTACTATATTTGAGCTGAGAATATGCTCCAAAACTCTACATGAAACTGATGTCAACGATATTGGTCTGTAGTTATGTCGGCCAATTATCTTTCCTTTCTTATAAACGGGAGTCACCTGCGCTTGTTTCCAATCACTAGGAACTTTGCGCTGAATTAAAGATTCGCAAGATTCGCAAATGCAAGCAAGGTAAGGGGCCAATGCCGGAGAATAGACTTTGTAAAACCGAACTGATATTCCATCCGAACCAGGAGACTTTTTTGTATTTACCTCTCTCAACTGCTTCTCTACACCGAAACTACCTATTACTGTCTTCCATTTCGGAGTTAGTTCGTTGATCAAATAATGGTACATTTGTGCGGTCCTCCTGCGTGAAAGATTTCTTAAAGGTTAAATTTAGAACTTCAGCTTTCCGTTTGCTTTCTTCTATTACTGCCCCGGAATGATCAACGAGGGACTGGATAGTGGACTTTGACACGCTTATCGATTTTACATAGGACCAGAATTATTTCGGGTTCTCGGAAAGATCTTTTGCTAAGGTATGTCTGTGGTAATTACTGTATGCTTCGAGCATCGATCTTTTTATAGAGGCACGAATCTCAATAACTTTTGTCTCCCATCATTTGAGTTTTCTGTTTTGAACCGAGAGTGTAACAGTCATTGCTTTCTCAGTAGCTTTCTGACATTATTATTACAATACGGTGGATCTTTTCCATTCTTAAACGACTTTACAGGTACATACTTCTCTAACTCTTCATTTACAATGGATTTAAATTTAGTCCACAATTCCTCTACATCCATTGTACCGGAACTAAACGATGTCCATTCATGATTCCTGCACCCATGTTCGTCGTTGCGTACACCATCGCAGGCGCTCCTTTCTGTGATGCAGAGTCAAGAGTAACCGCAGCCATGGTCTCCGAGCTGATAGTCCATGTTGCTGCAAACGTCGTCGAACTGTTCATGCAGATGGTTGTTGTCTTGCAAACGTCCCCATCTGTTGACTCAGGGATCGAGACGTGTCTGCACGATCTTTTACAGCCATACGGATAAGATGCCTGTCATCTCGACTGCTAGTGATACGAGGCCGTTGGGATCCAGCACGGCGCTCCGTATTGCCCGCCTGAACACACCGATTTCATATTCTGCTAACAGTCATTGGATCGCGACCAACGCGAGCAGCAATGTGGCGATACGATAAACTGTAATCGCGATAGATAAAGGTCGGATTGTAGCCTAAGTCGGAAAGGTGATGGTACGCATTTCTCCTCCTTAAACGAGGCATCACAACAACGTTTCATCAGGCAACTACGGTCAACTGCTGTTTGTGTATGAGAAATCGGTTGGAAACTTTCCTCGTGTCAGAAAAAAATGTTGAAATGCTTGTATATCTATCGGACCAAACTGCTTGGTCATCAGTCTGTATCTTACAAACTACTTAAACTAAGGTAAACTAACCTAAGAAGAACACACACAGCCATGCCCCAGGGAGGGCTCCAACCTCCGACGGCGAGAAACCGCGCGCTCCGCAGCGAGACGCCTTAGACCGCTCGACTACTCCACCGCGGCCCTCATTTCAGCACGTTGTAGGTGTCGCCACCGGCGCTAAACTTGTGTGAATACTCTGAAAAGCTATTCATTTGCGTATCACAGCATCTTCTTCCTCTCGATTAAATTTCGTGCCGCGGCGGAGTGGCCGAGCGTATTGAAGCGCTATGCTGGGATGTGCGAGGAAGTTTCCCGTCGGGGGTTCGAATCCCCCCTTGGGCACAGAGGTCTGTGCTGTCTTTAGTATAAGGTAGTTCATAAGTAGTTTGTAAGTTTAGGGATTGATCATCCCGCAGTTAAGTCCCATAAGTTTCACAAACATTTGACTAAATTTCGCGTCTGAAGCACGTCATCTTCGTGGTGTATCAATTTTAATGGGCAGGAGTGTACATTCGTTGGTGAGAGGCAATGAAGAAGCACCCTGAAGCTACTACATACTACTACGTCCAATTCTATGTATGTGGGAAACGCACTTCATTGTTAATCAATCCAATGAATTGGTTAAAGTGCTTTCCGTTACAATGACATCCGTGAATGAAATTCCACCAACAGTCGGAACAAAGTAACGAATTACGCCCAAAAGAAGCAACTGCTTTTGCCATTAAAAACGGGTTTCTCATTAAAATTTTTGTAATGACTATCTGAAAATAAATTTCAAATGTTTGTAAATCTATTGGTCTCAACTACTGTGGTCATCAGTCCCTATGCTTAAAAAATACTCCAAAAGAGCAGCAACACCACAGCTCAAATATGACAGGTTGTCAAAATTCGTCATTCCACAATTAATTCACATGCAAATCGTGTGAATGACACAATAAAATAAACAACAGAAACCCACGGAAGATGGCACAATAAGTGCCGAAACTTGTTTGGGTATTTAAACAAAACAAAAAGTGTATTGCATAAGGTGGAATCATCCACAAATCTACTTAAACTAAATTAAACTAAGCAAAGGAGAAAACTCTCTCCCTCTCTCTCTCTTACACACACACACACACACACACACACACACACACACACACGCCCGAGGGAGGACTCGAACTTCCGACGGGGAGCAACCGCGCGCTCCGCAGCAAGGCGCCTTAGATCGCTAAGCCTGTTCACCGCGGCTGACAAACTGGCTTAACAGACTTTACATATAATTTCCAACCTCTACGAAACATTATCTTGATGGCATCCCCTACAGAATGATGAAAGCAAAGAAGGGTTATTGCTTATTAATTTTCCTCTGCGCATCTAGAAAAACTACGGCATTCGGCAGGACTCTACAGTTTACTACTTCTACATTACGTAATTAATTCTCGACAAATTTTACAGGCAGTACGAACATATACCTCGAAATTATAGCATGACATATTTTTGAAGATATTACGTCATAAACATTGAGATGCGTGAAAAACTATCTCACCATACGGTACGTCAATAACAATGTTTCATTTATCCACTTACAACAATCTTTGCACGAAATTAGAAACCGTTACGTAAATGTTTGCCTGTGAAGACCTATAAAAATTTTAAGATGTTTCTCTCTTATTACTATTCCCTTTGTATATGCAGTAAAACTATGGCATTCGGCATGACAAAACAATTTATTGCGTTTAGACTATAAACTGCATTTGTGAAACATTTTTCTGCCAGAATCCATATTTACCAATGAATATAACTTCTAAATTATGTTGTAGGACAACACATTTCAACTGTTAAGGAGATATGAAGTCACAAACAATGAAATGCATGAAAAAAAAGGTCCATCACGCACGACGTTGTTCAAAAATAGATTTCCCGCTTCGGGCAAACGGTCATCTTAACAAACACGAACCCTTCGATTGTATTCCACGAATTTGGGAGAACGTTCGTCAACATTCTAGAGGCAGTACAGTATGTATTTCGAGTTTCGTATCAGCCGCTTGACATTTTTAGCCGCGCGGGAGTAGCGGAACGGTCTGGAGCGCCACGTTACGGATCGCACGGCCGCCTTCATCGGAGGTTCGAACCCTCCTTCTGGCATGGATATGTGTGTTGTCCTTAGGTTAATTTAACTTAGTTTAAGTAGTTTGTAAGACTAGGGACTGATGACCAACGTAGTTTGGTCCCATAGAATTACAAACATTTGAACATTTTTACATTTCATGTCGTTATGTTGTTAACAATAGTAGTTAATGATACATAAAAAATGTAAAACAGTATGTAAGTCCACGTGTGAAGGGCAATCAACAAATTAATATTTTTTGTTGGCAGTGTCGCTCCTACAAGGTATAGTTCAGGAACCCGATTTTGGAAAGTGTTATTCAAGGGAAGAAATTCTTAAAAAACCGATTCTCCGAGGAGTAATGTGTATGCTTTCGCTCCTTCAGCGAAGTCTTTCACGAGAGTATCAAAACGAATCAAATGTATAGTGGTTATTTTAGTACCACACATTGCTGCTGCCAAAAGATTCGAATTATTGTCATTTTACACTCGTAGTTCTCATTCTGACAAAAGAACACCGAAACTTATCATAAAACGTCGCACTGCAAGAAACGCCATAGGTACGGGAATAATTACACGCTCGAGAGGTTAAAGGCAGACAATTCAGGAAAATATCGAGGAATTTCAGTTCAAAATGTTCAAATGTTCTAGGCTTACAAACTACTTTAATTTCAAGGAACTTATGCTAAGAACAACACATACACCCATGCTTGAGGGAGGACTCGAACCCCCGACGGCGAGAAACTGCGCACTCCGCAGCAAGGTGCCTTAGAACGCTCGACCATTCCACCGCGTTGGAATTTCATTTAAGAAAAATTAATCTGGAGTTGTCAGATAGAAAATTTAGTGGGGTACTCAAATCAGAATCAAGGTTTTGTTGGCAGAACACTGAAACTCAGCAAACTTACTGAAGCTATTGTCTACACTACGACTGTCCGCTCTCTCGTGGAGTATTGCTGGACGGTATGTAACACATATCACATAGGACATAGAAAGCGATGACATAGAAATAGTTGACAGAAGTGCAGCTCATTTGACAATGTGGCCAAGTAGGTGAGAGAGCGTCTCTGATATGAAAACCGTGTTTGAGTGGCAGTCATTCAGACAAAGGTGATATTGCTTTTCTTGAAATATTTTCACGCATTTTCCATCTGCAACATTTTCCTCTGAAAGCCGAAAAAAAAATTCTGAGTTCCCAGCTACAAAGACAGAAATGACTATTTTAATAAAATAATGGATGGATTATTAGGGTTTAACGTCCCGTCGACAGCGTAGCCACTAGAGACGGAGAAAATGCTTGGATTGATTTTTGCAAAGGATGTGGAAGGAAATCGGCCATACACTTTGAAAGGAACCATCCCGGCATTCTAGGGAGTCACGGAAAAACTAAATCAATATGGCCGGAGTCGGGTTTGAACCGCCGTCCTCCCGAATGCGAGTCCAGTATATTAGCACTGTACTACCTCTCTCGGTATGGTAATAAAATAAAACATGGCAGAGCTTGTACGGAAAGACTTACGTGTTCATCTTTCCAATGTGATTGTTGAGGGTAGAACGGTAGAGAAGTAGTATAAAAGTTGTTTTATGAATTCTCTGCCAAACAGTTAAATGTGAGTGACAGAGAAATTTCGGCGTGAGAGTTGAACATCTCGTGGTTATCGTGGTATTGTAGTTAGCCGCGCAGGACTAAGTAACGGCCACCAATAGCGGCCGATATTTTGTAACCACCTCTCGAGCTTTATAATGAAGTGCCACAAAGGATTAGTGGTTTGTTCTGATCCTCGTGTATTGACGTGAGGAAAGGTATCAGATTTTTTTCCTGCGATCACAGTTCTGTGTCTACGTGGGTACTGATTACTCACTGTATAGAAATTTACTAGAGAAGTAATCAGAGGAACAATTTAAAGTACCGTATACAGTGTTACAAAAAGCTCATCCGATTTTACAAGACTGTAACTTCTCTGGAATAAAGATAGACACTTCAGGTGTATTCTGATTTAGGTACCGAAACGAAAGGCAAGAGTAAGTTACTGGTTTATTTGGCTACAGTTGGAGTCTCTGTGATGCAGCTAGCTTCGTCGCTCGTAAATTACTGATGCGTGTCGTGTATAAATTGCGACAGTAGAGCAATAAAAGGCATATCAAGTTATCGCCTTGAAATAGCGCAGTTAAATTACAGATGAGCGGCGCGATGTTAAGAGAGAGTACAGCATTGCATACCATACAATTCAAAGCATTAGACAATGGTGTCAGCGTTTGGAGACATTGGATTTTATGTAAGGGGATATCCACATGTCGCTTAGGCAAGCAACATGATTTTTGCAGGTAACCCACAGACGTATGTACGTTGTGTCAGCCTAGAATTAGCTGTATCTCATGTGACTGCTTGACGGATTTTCCGGCGACGTTTGCACTTCAGTCCATGTTTGTCGTGCATCCGGTGGAGAACCAATTTTTTGTGGTAGGTAAACGAAACCTTTGATTCTAAACATGATTGTATGTTCTTTCGGAAATGAAAACTTTATGGTCCTATGCGTAAATTAAATTTACCCTGTGTTTATATCTTCATTCACGTGTAAGATACGGTCTTGAACTCTTTTTATGTTAATCGTTACGAATGTGTTACTTTATCAAATACTAGTAATGGTAAGGTGGCGCGGCGAATGTTTGGGAGAAGGGCAGAAGATGGGTATCGTGCCCCAGGCGCCAATCGCAGAGCAGCGCCAAATGGTCCCATGGTAGGTACTACATTCTACTACCCGTGTTTACGGAGGAGGGGATGGGGCGATAAATTGTCGTACTCCGAACATAAAGGGAACAGAACCCGGGGTGTGAGAAGTCGGGGTGGGTCCAGGATCCCAATAAAGCGTCGTATGCCAGGCGTCAATTACGTTCGTTATCCCACTGTTATTGTACCCTCATTTCAACAAAGTAAAAATAAAAGCAACAGGAATATATCTCTGCTTCCCTACAACGTGGATGTGCAGCTGCTAAATACTAATCAAAGGTTTCGTCGCGAGATACAAATCGCAAAGCTAGACTACTTCGTGATTTGTAATCATCTGTTGCCAATGCCGAGGATATTTTACATTTTTTGTATTATGAACTAAAGTTCTTTCCGGAGAGTTTGGTAAATAGTTTCTACTCTCCTAAAGTTCCGACTAGTATCCGTTAGTTTTCTGACTAGTATCCGCTAGTTTAGGGTCACAGCGGTCTTCACCCGAAAAATAGGTAGACACATTTTCCCTACAGTGTATTTAGACAGGTTACCTTTAATATTCTGAAGTAATTGTTGGGAACAGAGTGCGAAGACACAAATCAAGATTTGTCTCCCTCCGCGATTTGAAATAATTTTTCCCAACCAGCAGAAATCATTCTAATTTGTTTTCCAGTCTACCAGCAATTTAGAGATCCGTATAGGAACTGCAAAATTAATTAAATACATCGAAGTTCCAAAGACTTTGATACAGGTATGCGTATGCAAACATGGAGATATGTAAATATTCAGAGGACGGCGCCGCGGTCGGCAACAACTATATAAGACAACACATGTCTAGTGGAAGCGTTACCCGTTCGGTTAGCCGTGTGGTCTAACGCACCGCTTTCCGAGACGGGGAGGTGTACCGGCCCCGGTTCGAATCCTCCTGGCCGGCCGCGGTGGCCGAGGGGACTGAGGCGCTCCAGTCACGGTCTGCACGGCCACTACGGTCGGGGGTTCGAATCCCCCCTCGGGCATGGATATTTGTGCCGTCCTAGTTCGTAAGTAGTTTGTAATTTTAGGGACTGATGACCCCGTAGTTAAGTCCCATAGACTGTACAAACATTTGAACATTTTTTTGAATCCTCCCGGCGGACTAACGAAAGGGGTCGGAGTACCGGCCAGCCTGGATGTAGATTTTAGGTGGTTTCCCTCATCATCCTAGGTGAATACCGGGCTGGTCCCTAAGTCCCGCCTCAGTTACACGATTCGCAAACATTTCTTTACACTTTCACACACATATAACACTATATACAGGTATTTGGGGTACACATTTCCTCCTGGGGGGAATGGGGTGGCGGCAGGAAGGGCATCCGACCACCCTGTAACTATTAACACATTCCAAATCTGCGTTTAACACAGTGCCGACCCTGCATGTGCGGGAAAGGGCCAAAGAGAGATAGACATGTCTATTGGAAGCGTTACATCGGTTACTCCTGCTGGAATGCCAGGTTATCATGATTAAAGTGACTTTCAAGAGGTGTTATGGTAGGCGCACGAGAGATGGGACACCGAATCTCCGAATTAGCGGTGTGGTGGGGATATTACCCCTTTTCCAGAGCGCATCGAGAATATCGGGCCGCGCGGGAGTAGCCGAGCGGTCTGGAGCGCCACGTTCCGGATCGCACGGCCTCCTGCGTCGGAGGTTCGAATCCTCCCTCGGTCAAGGATGTTTGTGCTGTCTTTAGTATAGGTTAGTTCATAAGTAGTATGTAAGTTTAGGGACTGATGACCCTGCAGTTAAGTCCCTTGAGCTTAACAAACATTTGAACATAAGTAATCCGGAAAAACGTAAAATCTCCAACAGCGTTGCAACCGGAAAAAGTTCCTGCCAGGACAAGAGCGACGACGATTTAAGAGAATCGCTCAACGTAACGGAAGTGCAAACTTTCCCCAAGTTGTTGCGGATATAAATTCTGGACTATCAATAAGTGTCAGCGTTCGAACCATTCAACGAAACATCATCAATATTGGCTTTCGGAGGCGAAGGACCTCTCGTGTACTATTGCTGACTGCACGACAGAAAGCCTTACACCCCGCCTGGGCCCATCAGAACCGACATTGGACTGTTGATGACTGGAATCTTGTTGCATGGTCACACAAGTGTCGTTTCCGATTGTATAGAGCGTATGGACGTGTACGGTAGCGTGACAACCTCATGAATCCATCGACCCTGCATGTCAGCAGGGAACTGTTCTAGCTGGTGGAGGCTGTGTAATGGTGTGAGGCATCTGCAGTTGGAGTGATATGGGCCCCTGATACGTGTAGGTACGCCTCTGACAGGTGACACGTATGAAGGTACTCTGGCTGATCACGTGCATCCAGACATGTCCATTGTGCATTCCGATGGACGTGGACAATCGCAGCAGAGACAATGCGACGCCCCACACGTCTAGTGTTGCTACAGAGGGTGTCCAGGAACACTGTTCTGAGTTTTAACACCTCCGATGGCTACTGACATGAACATTATTTAACATATCTGGGATGCCTTACAACGCGCTGTTCAGAATATGTTTTCACCCCCTCGTACTCTTAAGGATTTATGGACAGCTCAGCAGGATGCATGGTGTCAATCACGTCGACCACTGCTTAACGATATTAAGCAGATGTACGAGTTTCACTGTACATGGTGATCAGGAAACGCACACAAGACAGGTTCACGCTAGGAGAGATTAGCAAAATGTTCTGTGGTGCGCACAATTTAAGTGTGTGTCAGTATTTAGGGATCAGAATTGGTTATGCGCTTTCACTTGGAATTGTTTATGAGCTTGTGATGTCGCATGTTTGATCGTGAAAACCTGACAAGGCCTTTGGCTTTGGATTCTTATCAGACCGCTGCATTGGAAGATTTAGTTATGAAATACTACTTGGCTTTGGTTTCCTGGGACTCATAGCTGAAGTACCTTGTTTTAGTTTGGTCTAGTTCTGCTTGTAAGGCGACAACGATATTCCTTATATTAAGCGTCACAATACCAAGGTGAGGGTAGAGTGAAATTTTTGCCACCTTATAAATGCAGTGGAGTTAAAAATTCTTTAAAATATTGTTGTTAATGAAGTTTTCCACCAGATCACACGATGACTTTCAGTTGAAATTTATAAGAAAATTTAAGTATTCTAATGGATGCGATCATTACGCTGCTTGTCTTATCCAATATTTTTAGGTTTCAGGATCGTATTTATCCATTAAATAATCTTTAAATGTTTTGTGTAAAAGTCAGCCAAAGTCACTGAAATCGTATTTTGAAACTGTTATTGTGGTCCTTTATTGAAAGTGTTTTACTTTTTAGTGCATATTAATTTGTATTGGATTTTTTTATAAAGTCGTTTTTTTTGTTAATTCTGCTCATAAATATATAGGTACGATACGTTCTGAAGAAATGACTAGCATCTGAACCGGGTCACCGCGGTTGAGTGGCCGAGCATTGCAAGACGCATAACTGCGGAGCGCACCGCTTCACGCCGTCGGAGGTTCGAGTCCTCCCTCGGGCATGGGTGTATTTGTTGTTCTTAGTACAAGCTAGTTTAAGTAGTTTGTAAGCCTAGTGACTGATGGCCAGAGTAGTTAAGTCCCATAGATTTACAAACATCTGAACTTTTTTTTTTTTAATTTTTTTTAACCACATCGGTCCTCGTATTCAAAGTAAACAACGACATCGCGCCGTAACACAACCTACCGATAAGATACGCCTGGAGCTATCGTTGTCCCTATAAACCGAAGGTAACTGATCAGTATGACTTCAGTAAGCGTGCAGGATGCAGCGCAGATGTATGGGTGAACCGTACCGTCAAATCCGTTAGTTTGAAAGAAGGCGCATTATTGCTATGAGGAAATGTAATGCTTCAATTCCGGAAATTGCCCCTTGTGCGAAGAGAAGTGTTTCATCAGTGCAACGGATGCGTGCGGAATGCTTCATGGAAGGCCGTAAAACAAAAGATGGGTCAGGTCGCACCACCTAGATCGGCCCTCGAAAAGATCGCACGTAATGAGGATGGTATTACAGAGCAGATCATCTTCCTCCGCGGCTCTGGTTCAACACTGTAGCGCAACGTACGCTGTTAGGGGTGACAGTTTGATGCCTTTTATTACGCCATGGGTTACGTGCGCGTCGCGTCGTCCACTTCTCCTCCTACCTTTGACTAATTTGGCTAGACGGCAATGGTGTATGAAACGTTGTGTGACATACTGTTTACGGACGAATGCAGATTCTTAACCCTTTAATGCATGACTTTTTATGTAAGGCTATAAAAGCTACCGCGATTAATGTATAGTGTGTATATACTGAGAAAAATATTGAAAACATATTCCTTAAAATTATTATGCACTATAGCAACAAAGAGTTCATGCTGATCAGGCATCCATGATATACCCGATGCAGTAAATGTCACTATTACGCCTCTAATCTTTCCAGAAAGTAACTCATAATGCAACAGTAGTATGTGACTGACTAATTTTACATGGCAAAGGAGGAATACTAAAGTAAACAAACGCACATGTTAGTAGTAACTCAATGCAGCTAACTACCTAACTGATTCAGTAGCACTCTGCAATTTATAATTTCTCGGACGAGCTACTTGCACGTGTAACACTATGTACAGACGCAGCTACAAATGAATTTGTGGTAAAATGTTGATCAGTTTGAGAGATAGTCGAAAAAATAAGGTATGTAGCTGAACAGCTACACTATGCATTACAGGGTTAACATGCAGGCTATCACGGCCGGCGTTTTCATCAGCTACAACTTGCGGCGAAAATTGTCGCGGTCGATCGGTGAAACTTCTTTCCCCTGATGTTTCGTTGTCAAATTCAAACAACATCTTGTGAGGTGAGTTGACGACTGGCTGCTAGGGTCTGGAGCTGCCGCTTATATAGAGCACAGAGGCCGCCACCACACGTCACGTGCTGCCGGTTATGCAAATATCTGTGACTGTCGTCACTTTTCTAGATTGCAGGTAATCGATTGTCACGTGGTTGGTGCAAAGTTGACCGCCATATCTTGTCCAATTTTAGACCTTCCTCTTTCCTACTAAAATTGTTTTGGTGTTTGTGGATTTCAATAACCTCTCTATAAATACGCGTGTCATAGTGCGAAGCCGCGGCGGGGCGGCCGAGCGCATTGAGGCTCTATGCTACCATGCGCAAGGCCTTTCCCCGTCGGGGATTCGAATATCCCCTCGGGTATGAATGTTTGTGTCGTCTTTAGTATAAGTTAGTTCATACGTCGTTTGTAAGTTTAGGGACTGATGACACTTCAGTTAAGTCCCATAAAATAAATAAATAATGTGAAGTCTTCGCTAGCACGCTCATCCCAGAAAATTTTATTTCATGATCTCCGTCTTAGAATTCATGTTCTGCTACGGCTGATTTGTCGATATGTCCCAAACGACAGTTCCTTTTGTGTTCCGTTAAGCTTCTTTTTGTTGTCCCCATATAAACCATGCCACACCTACACGGAATTTTGTATACCCCTGGCGTAGCTAGGGGATGTAGAGCAACTTTCACTGATCTTCAGCATTCACTGATTTTCTTAATGTGTCTGAAAATGTTTCCACTTGAAACTGGCCAGTGCTTTTCCAATACGGTCCGTGATGTTATGGATGAATAGGAGAAAACTTTTCCAGCTGATGGTTGTTACTGACGCCTATTTTCGGACCGAGCACTTCATCCAAGTAGAAAAGGGTTCGAAAATAGGCGACAGCAACAACCAACAGCTGGAAAAGTTTATCTTCTATTCATCCGTAACATCACGGACCGTACTGGCAAAGTATTGGCCAAGTTCTGAAAAGATATAGCACTTTATTACAATAAAATTCTGTAACGGGTGACGGGCAACAGGCAGATTCTGTTTTTCTCAATTTCAAATAGGCGTTTGATGTGGTGGCGCACTGCAGACTGCAAATGAAGATACAAGCGTATGGAATAGGTTCACAGATTTGTGGATACAACGCAGTACGTTGTTCTCGAAGGCGAGTGTTCATCAAAGACGAGTGTATCGTCAGGTGTGCCCCAGGAAAGTGTGATAGGACCGCTGTTATTGTCTATCTATATAAATGATCTGATAGACAGAATAAATTGTTATCTGCGGCTGCTTGCTGATGATGCTGTGGTGTATGGGAGGGTGTTGTCGTTAGTTGACAGTTATAGCATACATGATGACAGACAAAATTTCAGGTTGGTGTGAAGAATGGCAGCTAGCTCTGAAAGTAGAAAAATCTAAGGTTATGCACATGAGTAGGAAATACAATCCCATAATGTTCGTATACAGCATTAGTAGTGAGCGTCTTGATGCAGTCGCATCTTTCAAATATTTAAACGTTACATTGCAGAGCGATATGAAATGGAACGAACGTGTAAGCCGACTTCGGTTTATTGGGAGACTTTTGGAAGATTTACTTCATCTGTAAAGGAGACCCCGTATGAAACACTTGTACGACCACGTCTTGAGTATTGATCCAGTGTTTGGGACCCGCAGCAGATTAGTTTAAAGGAAGACATGTAAGCAGTTCAGAGACGAGAAACTAGGTTCGTTACTGGTAGGGCGGCGTTTTGGGCGTGTTTGAATGGAATAGCACTTACAAAAATCTTTCATCCAATGACAAACGTTTTAAGAGAGGAGTGTGAATCGGGGAGAGATTTGATGATACAATGCTGAAAGCTGTATTCAAAGAACAGGCTGGCGACATAATACATCGTAACAAATATACATAGTGAAATAGCCACAACACAAAAAGCGGAGAGATTAGATGTTACAATGAAGTTTATCTACAGTTGTTTTCGCCGTACACTAGTAGTGGCCACCACGACCACTATATGGCCACGGAGTGTGGTCATGGGCGAAAAGATTGGTGTTGATACAATCGGGACCGCGCTGGACTGGCCAACTAGTCATGCTCTCTAAGGCGGCTTCCTGCGGAGTGCGCCTCTACTCCCCGTCGGAGGTTCGAGTCCTCCCTCGGGCATGGGTGTATGTGTTGTCCTTAGCATAAGTTAGTTTAATTTGTGTGTAAGTCTAGGGACTGATAACCACCGCCGCGTCGGAGGGGCCAAGCGTATTGAGGCGCTATGCTCCAATGCGCGAGGCCGTTCCTTGTCGGAGGTTCGAATCCCACCTCGGGCATGGATGTTTGTGTCGTCTTTAGTATAAGGTAGTTAATAAGTAGTTTGTAAGTTTAGGAACTGATGACCCCTTAAGCTTAACAAACATTTGAATATTTGATGACCTTTGCAGTTTGGTCAGACAGCTTTACAAACATTAGAACATTTGATACAGTCGGAAAACTAGCCGCCAAGAAATCTCTGGAGAAACTGCAATTGTGTGAAAGAGCACGCTCTTAACGTCGCTGTTTCTGCATTACAGGTAACACTCTGTCATTAGAGTTCGCGTCACGTACGGCTGTAACTTTACATCTAGAAGTGTGCTACATTAGGAGAGAGCTACTGCTAATGGCGAAGTCGAGTTATGAGGGGTGCTTTAATGGCCCTGTGTTAGAACTGGCAGTCTACATGGTCCAGCACAGAGTTTTAATCTAATATGTCAGTTCGTATCAGCCAAGTGGAACTTCCATATTATAATGAGATTCGAAGTTCACCTACCACCTACAGCTCTCTATATGTGTGCCTAACATCGGGTGGAGAAGACGACCCTGTAGCTGTTTAGTAACAGTCATTTAAGAGATACACGACGTTCTGAACCTCCCCTTCGTTTCGTATCATTTGTCTGTTTCTTTCATGACGCTACAGTTTTGGAATTCGGAGATATATACACACAAAACAACAAAATGATCTACTCTGTGAGAAACAGTGTGGATTCAGAAACTTCCGTCATGTGAAATTAAACTCGGTATCCTGACTTTCTAAAGCCGGAGTTGCGGTTTCGAAACGATAGGTATGTCTGTTGATGTCTATGCATCAGTCAGGGTGTGCTGCGGGATGTTTACACATAAAACACAAATTTGTAATTCTACGTGTCCCTCAGTAACATATTTTTTGGGACCACATTTCGACGAACTGAATGTCCAGTCTCTCAAAATGTTACACAAAAGTTTTGTTCATATGTTGTGGACGAATCATAAAGCAAGTCAAATACTCGTTATCTGACAAGAATAATTGTCTGTCTTGTCCGTTTCAGATAGCTTGAATGGATCTTGTGTACAAGATCAGTATGTATAGTGAAAGAGAGTTCTGCTCATAAGCGGAATTTTCAAAGTTTGCTCACCTCTGCCTTAGTACATACATTATTATGTAGAGCACCAGGGTTTAATTTAGGCTGTTTGTAAGCCATTTGATGATTAGTATCGGCACGCAAACAGTCTTCCACTCTAGTGGCCAGATTCGGATGATGAAAGTGCCTCCCTAGAATTAGCTTGCCACCGATCGAACCCTAATAAGTCACGGTCTAATGATGTCAAGTGGGTGTAAAACGTGGAAGACAATATGTACTGTAGCGTGCTGTGATGACACTAAAGACAACTACATCACTATCGATACGGCCACAGGAACACAAGACAGTTGCCACCACCAGTTCATAGTTTCTCTCCAGAGGCCACGCATTAAGAAACACTAGTAAGTATCTCAAATCTGATTGGACGAAGTGTAGTTAATAGTGGGCGCATACGGCATGTGAGAAGAATGTGCCTAGAGTCATAAAGCGCTTCGATCCAGTAGACAGCGTGCTACTGTTCAGGACAAGTGTTACGCATCGTAAAAGAGACTTCACCTTGATATGGTACCTCAAGCCTTTTAGATGCATTGACACATTATAAATATAGCGGATAGTCAAGGAACTTTGAAGAATTCTAACAGATGTCTGGACTTCCTGCATACCCGAAGTTGGGTATTAATTTATTTGTAATAAATTTCAGATGTGTTACTAAAGTTATGGCATCTTTCTGTTAAAGTGAACTACTACTTCACCTTACCGTATAACATCCCCACAGCAAAATATAGCATTTAAGCGCCAAAGAAAAATGGAATGGTAAGAAGTAATTAACCAAGTCTTGAAACGTTAAATGCAGCAGAAATGCAATATACGACGGTTCAAAATTTTCAAATATTTGTAAACCTAAGGGACCAAACTGCTGAGGTCATCGGTCCCTAGACTTAAAAAATTCTTCAACAGACAATAAGGACAACGCACACTTCTATTCTTAAGGGAGGACTCGAACCTCCGACGGGAGCGGCCTCGCAATGCGTAACATGGCGACCTAGACCATGCGGCCATTTCCGCGCTGCTATACGGAGGTCTAGATAGTCACGTGTGTGAACTGAATACTATATTGGCAAAGTAAATTATGTTGGCCTCTTAGTGGCTGTACATAGTGTTTAAACAATCTCTGGTTGGATGTTATTTTCTGGGAATTATTTCGAACATCACCATTTACATCCCTACAACAACAACAACAACAATAATAATAATAACAATAATAAGTAGGGTTACAGATCTCCTTCCTAAAAACAGTGTTCTTCTGCGCGAAATACAACTTACTGAATTTAAACACAAAATATAGCAATATCAACAGAGTAACACATTTTAAATACTTAGGAGAAGCACTCGAGCCGACAGGAAAAGACAAAATCACGCAGAGCACCAGGCTACTGAAGATGAAGATAGCCGTATACAAAATACAAGGTATCTACAACAAAAATTGTCTCTCCACCTGAATCAAAATTCGTCACTACAATACAGTAATCAAACCGAGTTGCTATGCACCTGCGAGACAGTGACGCTACACACCATGAGCGACCTAGAGAAGATCCTCACAGACGAAAGGAAAATTATCAGGAACATTATTGAACCAAAGCTAACAGGCAAAGGATACAGGCTTCGCTCCATAGACACCAACATAGAAGTTGTCCAACCTAGCAGCGGACATCAGAAAAAGGCGACTAAAATTTTACGGCCATATTAGAACACTCCCACAAGCTAGACTCACCAACAGATTATTCAGACGCATAGAGAGGCTCAAAACTACTACACCTTGGATGACGGAAGTTAAAATTGATCTGGAAATAGCACAGGTAGATTCAGCGGACATCACAGAGAAACGCGTCTCTGGTCACAAAATACACAACTGGGAAGTAATGTCAGAGAAGATAGTGGCTAAAAGCCAAAGACGAAAGGGGGCCCAAGAAAAGAAGAGAGCCTTTAGCGAACGAATGAAGGGCTAATGAAAGAAAATGAAGAACAAATAGTCACGAATGCCTCGCGTGGTCCGGTAAAGGCCTGTAACGTGTATAATAATAATAATTTCGTGTGGCTCAGTGTTGCCTGGTGCAAGTCTTTAGACTGGACGCCACTTCGCCGGCTTGCATGTCCCTAACCTACCCCAGTTATCGAACCGGGGAAAGGGGATTTACAGTTTAACTTGGAATCCGAGCGATGTGACGTTTCTAGAGCCTTCTCACTTCGCTGAGAGGTGTATGCTGGGTTAAAACGCAGACTGGAACAGTCCGAAATCCCACAGGGTTCCCGATCCGCTACCCTTCGATTTCCAGTCGTCCACCTTACCCCGAGACCATCAGGCCCGATAAACGACATCAGAGAAAGTAGTTTGCCACGAAATTCATTAATTTGCCATCTAAAATAATTTAACACAAATCTGAATATTTTTTCTGAGACCTTGGGGACTACTAGCGGAATAGCTTTATTGAATTGTTCTATTGTGTTCAATTAACTATATGAGGATATTTGAATTCTGAATTACCTGTGAGTGAGATGTATATCTATTTCTACGATGACGATTACTAAACCAATCTTCTGAGTCTCGTGCAATGGTTTACATCGGTCGCATTACAAAAGTTAAGTTTCGTCATTGGTTTGGAAAGATAAGTTAGTAAACCAGGTGATACGAACTCCATCTGAAGCCACACTCGTAACTGGTTCAATGAAGGAAAAGCCGGCAACGGAGAAAGAGTGACGCACGCGTAGAACGCTGAAGAAGTTTATCAGAAGATTGCGTGGACGAGGTATGACTAACGAGAAACCGCACCCTGAATCACAAGGGAGTAAGAATGAGAATCAGTCTCAACTACTTGCTGCGGTACGCGTGAGAGCGAAGTGAGTTCAAATTCAAATCTTCAAATGTTTGTAGAGCCTATGGGACTTAACTACTGGGTAATCAGTCCCTAAACTTACAAACTACTTATGAACTAGCTAATACTAAGGACGGCACAAATATCCATGCCCGAGGGGGGATTCGAACCCCCGAACGTAGTGGCCGTGCAGACTGTGACTGGCGCGCCGCAGATTGCTCGGCCACCGCGGCCGGCAAGTGAGTTCCTGTTAAGAATTAACACAAGCGATGACACAGTGGTGCACCACTTTATCTCAGAATCCAAGGTCGTCTCAATCGCGTGAAGCATCCCAGTTTATTAGAGAGGAAAACATTCAAATTTGAGACTACGGAAAATGTCTCAATGTCGATGACGACTGTATACAAAGGTAGTGCAAAGTGCAGAGTTTGTGATGGCATAGTACAATTGATATTGCCAATAAAATTTTCGTGCATAAACCAATGACGAAAGTTATTTTTGGGAACGTTACTCCCTCTTTCATAAAATTTATAAACGTCAGTTACCGTGGGAAAGACGATAAGGTCACTGTGATAAGAGGAAAAATAGAAGTCGTTATCGCCAATGTAATAAGAGGGAACAAACACTGCACAATCATTTTGTAAAAGAGAATCTTAAGTAGTACAAAAGCAGGGTCTTGCTACGCAGGCTTGAAGTGGGATAATATGTAATATTAATGCTCTGTCTCATAATGTGAAAAGTATAACCGAAAAGGGAAAATATTGTCGTATTTGGTATCAATCACGCACAACAATAATAAACTTTCGACTGGATAACCCTACAAAATAAATCTGCAGTATTTATGAATGTCGCTAAATCCTCATAACAACCATAGATAATATCATGAAAATAATTTTTACAAGTGACATTCTCAAAGCGTTTCACAGATACTGAAATAATATTGATTATGTTGGAAACTTAAGGTGTAATCAACAATTACTAAAGCAATTTTAGCTGCCCATGGCGGTAATTATACATGATTGTCAGCCTAATACATAGTGGTGCAATAATGAATAGGAGAGGAAACACTATCTGTAAGGCTCACGAGCATTTATATTTATCTTTATGAGCAGCTAAAATAAGTTGTGGCGATTGTTAATTACACCTTAAGTTACCATTGTAATTAATATTATTTCAGTATCGGTGAAACACTTTGCGAATGTACCTTGTGAGACATAGTTGTGGGACTGATGTACGGGTGTCGCATGTTCAAGAGACAGTAGACGGAAAACCTAAACGAGATATTTTGTAGAGAGAATTCTGTTTCCACTTTAATATGGAGGAATTTCGTAGAAGTAGTAGCAGCACTAATAAATTTACAGTGTGAAGTTGTATAACTTTCAACATAGTTACTATTTAAATTTATAATTCTTAATTTTTTCTTATTTTTATATTTTGTGAGGTTATGTATTCGGTATATACTGTAGGTTTTCCTTTTCGTTTATTTTGTATTTATAGTAATATTACTAGACTGTCGAATAACCAGCGTACAAAAGTGTTTTGATGAATGATCTATATTGTGTAATTTTATGTATTTAAGAAAAAATAAAACGAATTTATATATTTTTTTTCTTTTAGAACCGCCTTGTGTTTTATAACTTTTTTTTCACATAACTGGTTTCAACACACAAGCTGTCATATCTACATCTCGTGGAATCTAATATATAAAGCAGAGTGGCCGTATGTTTGTACGTGTTGCACACAAATCTATAGTTTTGTTCCAATCTTTATGAAATTTTGTACACGTAAGCTTCAATCCACAAGGGTGGTCGCCGTAAGTGTAGGAATCACATACGATATATAGTTCACGAGATATGGCGTCATAAACAATGAGATGCGCGAAAAAATGCTGCCTTTTGCGACAACGCTGCTCATTTTCTCCTAAACCACTGGACCGATTTCAACCAAATTTGGTACACATAATCCTTACCACGAGGTAACAATTGCTGCATGGTTAAGAATCACATACGGTACATGGTTCAAAAGATATTACTTCATAACCAATAGATATCGCAAAAAATGCCACATAATGCGGCGAGATTTTCGAAATACACTGTATGAGAATGACAGTACTTAGCGACTTGCAACAAACTTTAAACATAATTTCAAACCTTAATTAAACTTTTTCTCGCTGGTAACCATACTAAAATGATGAAAGGAAAAAAGTTTCTCGCTTACTACTTTTCCGCTGTTTATAGAGTAAAACTACGGCTCTCGGTATGACGTTACAATTTATAATTTGAACACTACAAATTGTAGCGACAGGAAATTTTACAGACGGTATACACATACATAGTTGAATGTAGCTTGTAAATTGTATCACAGTACGACACGTAGTTCATAAGATATGGGCACATAAAAAGTAACGTTCCGCTGTTCATGGACTAAAACTACGGCATTCGGTATGACGTTACAATTTATAACTTCTACACTAGAAATTGTTGCCGCAGGAAATGTTACAGCCAGTATACACACATATAGTTGAATGTACCTTCTAAATTCTATCACAGTACGACGACATGAGATATGAGCACATAAACAGTAACGTTCATGGAAAACCGCCCCATCACGCACCAAGTTTTAATCTATTACTTCTTTGTATTCGCAAAAGATTTTACCGACATACAGCACTTATACAAATGAATATATATCTGAAAAATTATACAACTGTACAACACATATGCGATCGTACGAATTCTATATGTCATTTCTATTTTGATTACTGTCTTTCTGTGTTTCGATACTGCACTTATAATTTTGTACATTAAGCAAGACCGCCTTATTTCTTACATATTCCCAGAAAAATATATTATTAGAAAAAAAAAAGAAGATGGACAGAGAGATAAGGGATAGGGGAAGTACTAACTCAAGGCACGAATAAATAAATACCCGGGCAACGCCGGGTTTTCAGCTAGTAATTTATAAAATATGAATCTCGCCCAGAGTACATCTCAATATTAGAACAACAGAATCACATACGATTTTCATTAGTATAAAATGAGATATGTAAACGTACCATAGCTCGAAGTGTAAAGATGGGTTCGTCCTTGGCTATGTGATTGTCACAAAAATATTCAAATGTTTTTAAACCTATTGGACCAAACTGCAATGATCATCAGCCCATAGACTTAAAAACTACTTACATTATAGACAATGGACACACCCATGCCCGAGGTGGAATTCGAACCACTGACAGGAACGGCCGCCCAGGCCGTAGTGGGACGCCTTTATTTTATTTTATTTTTTGTTCTTCAGATAGATCGGTTCTTCGCGGTCGTTCATTCATGTTTGGTCTAGGTTGTTCATCGAGTTCTTTGCTCAGTTTATTTTATTTTATTACAGAAGTGCAGTAGGCGTGGAGCCCTCTGACCGCCAAATTTAGCCTGTAAGTAGATTTTTTCTTTTTAAATTCTTAGGGTAGTTCGTTCCGTTACGAACGTGTGTTGATTGTTCATCGTTGAGTTCTTGGTTAAGATTTTTAATGAGAGAGAGCATTCAGCCCTCTCACCGAACACGCTGAGCCACTGCGCCGGCATTTAGACCACACGGCCATTCCGCGAGGCTGTGTAGTCGCGGCACATTTATTAGAATACCGCGTATACGGAGACGAGCCCCCTTACACTTACAGCTATGAATAGCTTACAAATCTCATTTTATGCTAATGAAAAGTTTATATGGCGCTGCTGTGTTAATACTGGGATGTCCTCTCATAACGGGGGGCGAGTTATATTTTTTATGAATTATCACATAAGATCTGAAGGTGGTAGCTTTTCTATTGGAACCGGTTACGTGGAAATAAAAAGTGTTCCAAAAATAAACGTCATCCTGGCAGAATAATATTATTAAATTACAAATAGCGAACGCGCCCTACAAGTCGTGCAAACAAATAAATTCACATTCATGTAATTTACGACGTTAACTGCGAAGGGTAAAGTTGAAAATGTGTAATCCGGGTTTCCTGCTTTCTAGGCAGTTGAGCTGAGCCCTACACCACTGAGGACACAGCGATCATCATATCTGCTACAACTACTGAAGCACGCCTCCCGCCAGATATAAATTCTCAATTTCTTCCTGTCCACTATTAATAAAACTCCTGGTAATCCCAACCTATTCCCGCAACAGTAAGGGCCTAGGTGTACCTCTGCAATGAAGAAGGATAATTACCTATCGTATTACTAGCTGCAAACTCGGCGTTGCCCGGGTATTTATTTATTTATTTCAGCATTTAGTTAGTACTTGTTCTATCCTTTCTCTCTCTGTCCATCCTCTTTTTCCATGAACCTATTATTGGCCCACTTTAGGTTACGGTAGTAACACTAAAAGTGGGCCTTTGCGATCGTCTTTTGACAGCTCGAAATTTAAATGAAAATAACGGCTTAACTATTCATCTGACATGAAAATTGAATAGCCAATTTGTAGAGGAGAAAATTCTCTACAACTTTGCTGTGTTATTTTTTTTTCATATCTCGTAGCGTTTCAAAGATATTTGCAAAAATAACGGCGATTTTGGGATGTATGTCTGTCTGTCCGTCTGTCCGTAACGTGTTCCCTGTTTTCAAGACGAACCGTTCAACCGATCAGCACCAAATTTGACAGACATGATTGTAGGCCCCCAGAGACCAGAACCTTCCTTTATCAAATTTTTCGGACAAAAACTACGGTAGTAAAACAAAAAACTGCCGTTTGTAATATAATTGTAATTGCTAACGAACCGTTCATCTGACACGAAAACTGAATTACCTAATTGGTAGAGGAGAAAATTCTTTACAACTTAGCCCCCTAATGTTTTTTTCATATCTCGTATCGTTTGAGACATATTTGCAAAAATAACGGATATTTGACACCCTCCATTGAATTAACGAAAACCAGCCGTTCGGAGATGTCACGGGACATTCCTCGCGTATTTGATGATTTCCTTATTGTAACTTACACGTAGTCATTTCAATTAACAAAAACACATCGTTCTTCGTACGATAAATGATAATCTAATGTTTACAAATGCCATATTAACATCAGTTAAAAACGGCCATGAATAGTATGAGATTATAGAACTGCTAGTTTCGATTTATAGCCGTAGCGTAGTGTGTAAGGTGCTGGACTGTGACGCGAATGGTCGGTGATTCGAAATCGCCACGATTAACGTCGCCACCATTCGTGCCCAACACAAACTGGAGCTACTCCGCGATATGATTTATGGTGCAGATATTGACATCGCACTTCTTCAGGAAGTGTACGTCGCCGATTTGTCTGCGCCATATGGGTTCACGACTTACATCTCACATGCCTCGGACAACGGTAGTGGTGTGGCTATCATACTTCGAGACGGTCTCCCAGCTGAAGATGTTATGTACCTCCCCAAAGCCAGAGGTATGGCTCTCACGCTCTTTGGTGCACGCATTGTGAATGTATATGCACCATCAGGTTCCAGCCACCGCCAGGAACGAAATACTTTCTTCGCAGAAGAGGTTACGCCACAATTTTTAGGACCACATGCTGATATGGTACTAGGTGGTGACTTCAACTCTACGCAGCGACCTCAGGACCAATTACCACACCACTCACCGTGTGCGGCTCTTGAACCTATCCTCAATCGCCTATCACTTATCGACGCATGGCGCCATGTCCACGGTGATCGTCTGGGTTTTACCTATTACACCGCACATTCCTCGAGCCGACTGGATCGCATTTACATCTCGCGACCCCTAATAGGGGGAACTCAACAGGCAGAAATATGGCCTGTTGCTTTCTCCGATCATGAGGCTTATTTTTGTGATGTAGTTCTCAGTCGGCAGGCTGTGTGGCACGGAAGAGGATTATGGAAATTGAACGTAGCACTTCTTGCTTCGCCAGAATGTCGTCGGATAATAGAAGACACATGGACCACATGTCAACGTCGCCTACAAATGTATCCGTCAACCATATCTTGGTGGGTCCAGTGTGCAAAACCCGCTATCCGCAAAACTCTGATGCGATATGGTAAAGAATATGCAAATTGGAGAAAAAGCACGATGGACTTTTACTACAGGATCCTACGGGACTGTTCATTGATGCCTATCTCCCCAGAGCGCCAGATAATGATGAAACGTGCTAAAGCCCAGATATCTAATCTCATGCGAAGGCATTTGGACGGAGTGGTAGTACGATCTCGTAGTACTGATAGTATGCCTCACGAACACCCATCGATGTACAATATACTCAAGGACCGACGATATCGACGGAGGAAGTTGATTTCTGCCCTAACAGACGAGCAAGGGAGACGATACGATACACAATCTACCATCGGACATGCGCTTTATACTCACTACCAACAGCTCTATGCAGAAGTTCCACATTCGTCAGAGCTGATTGAGGAAGTATTACATCTCACCTTCGGTACTGTTCCAGGAGATGAGGCAATGGAACTGGTTGCGGACGTAATTTCTGATGAAGTCCTCAATTCGATACGGGCAGGATCCGTTAATCGCTCCCCAGGACCTGACGGTCTTCCGCTTGAATTTTATCGTACGTTCTGCAATCTTCTTATACCCACCTTCATTTCCATTTGTCAAGAGCTGATGTCTCCGGAGGTGAGCATTCCAGATGCCTTTACGGAAGGGATCATTGTTCCTGTCCACAAGCCCCATGGCGGTATCGGCATCAGTGATTATCGCCCCATCACACTCCTTAACAGTGATATGAAGATCTTCACTCGCCTTTTGGCCGCGCGCCTCAAACGCGCTGCTCGATATGTCGTGTCGTCAGACCAAGCATCCTTGGAAGGAGACAATAATATCCGTACCGCTTTATGTCGATACAGGGATATGATCGCCGTGGCACGGGCACAACGCCTCTCCGGTGCACTTGCGTCGTTGGATTTCAGCCAGGCTTTTGATTGAGTAGATCATTCCTTTCTTACGACTGTCCTACGTCATATGGGTTTCCCAGACGTGATAATTACGGTGGTGATGCGCCTACTGAGGGATGCTTCATCCAGAGTCCTTTACAATGGCAGACTAACCCCACCGATCGTAATTGGTCGCTCTATACGACAGGGTTGCCCGCTTTCGGCGCTCCTGTATGCCTTCGCCTTGGAACCCTTGCTTTGTGGCCTTCGGCAACGTTTGATGGGGTTACCCATTGATGGCTACCGATTCTGTTGTACAGCCTATGCTGACGATTTAGTCATCTATATACGTGATGTTGATGAAGTCCGGGCAACCTTGACGTGGGTCGCGACATATGGCGAGGCTTCGGGTAGCTTTCTCAATGTCCGTAAGTCGCACGCTATGTTTATCGGCACAGGTTTCGCTGCTGGGTGCACTGCGCCCCTCGTTACCCAAGATATCATCCGCTGTTTAGGCATTGACTTTTCGGTTGATCTCCGGCGTTCGGCCGCTTCCAACTGCCGACGCCTACTTCAGCAAATGAGGGCTGGTCTTATTGATCATCGGCTAAGATCCCTGGATATTCTTCAGCGAGTTCGATATGTCAATGTCTATATTGCATCCCGCGTTCCCCATGTCGCACAGGTTTTCCCCTTTCCACTTACCATTGCCCATCGAATGTTAGCAGCGATGGCCTCATTCGTCAGCAATGGCTTGTTGTTCAAAGTTAATTATGAATCGCTCACCCTTCCCCGCGACCGTGGTGGGCTCGGTCTGTATCACGTACCGGATAGAGCTCGTGCCCTCTTTATTAGCTCCCAGATGACGATATGGACACGTTGCCCGACGAGCCTTACTGGTCTTCTATTGTCGACTTATACGCCGGCCTCGCTGTCAGCTCCGGTCATGCTGTCGGTTATTCCAGTTTCTTTCCATTATATCAGATATTTTATTCTCGAGCTTAGCTATCTCCACCTCAACTTGTCCAACCCGTACTTACGCAAAACTAAAGCTGTCTACGATGTTCTACAAAGTAGTCTACCATCAAACCCGATTGAACAAAAATTTCCCCATTTTGACTGGCGCTCCATCTGGCGTTCTATATCTGCTTCTTTTCTTGATTCTGATGTACAGTCGGTCTGGTACCTTACTGTCAATCGTAAGCATATTTGCAAATTTCGCCTTCATCGCATCCACCTCGCCGAATCACCTCTCTGTCCCAGGTGTGGGGTGGCTGACACTGACGAACATCGTTTTGTTTGCGGTACTGCTGCTGACGTTTGGCAACTGATTCGTCGTATTATAGCTTTCCTCACGAGAACTATTTCGAGAGTGTTACTCCTCCTTCGTTCTTATTTCCGGGCCGAGTGTATTTTCCAAAGGCTAAGACCAATGCGGTGAATTGGATTCGCGGACATGCCATACACTATCTTTTTGGACACAACGCAAAATCGAAACTTGATTTTTGGACTTATCTCACGAATCGCCATTACAGAGTTGTACGACATCCTAAATACAGACAATACTTTTCAAACTTCCTTGGGAGTACTTTCAACGACCCTCCCCGCAGCTGGAATGTGTTCAGTCAATAGAGAAGAATTTTAAATGTTTGAACTGCTGCCCTCCTTGAACTGTTCAACGGAATGCACGTTCTACGAGAAGCCGTGACTGAACTTCCTAGCCGCAGGGAACCGAGATCTTCTGAACTATACAACTAACATCAAGATCTATTAAGTAAAAATAAATAAATAAAAATAATGAAATAAAATCATAGTAATGTGAATAAAGATAATTTATTTGTTTGTCTCCAACACATTCCCCCTTCTTTTCTTTCTTTCTGTTCCTTTATATAGTTTCCAGGGGTAGTTTTAGTTAGGCGCCAACGCCTGAAGAGGTTGAGGTTCTTTTTTTATTAGGGTCAAAGTGGCGGTGGCACTTTAATTTCCTCTCCTTTTGTGGTCCCTTAAAAAAAACGAAACAACTTAATTTTTTTTCCTAAAAGGGCTTCAGACACTTTTTAATTAATTTATTATTATTTAGATTATTATTTTGGTCCTAAATGTTTGCAAAAACTTATAAAACTACAAACCTAAAGTGGGCGGTAAACACGTCAGTGCGATTTTTTTATAAGAGAATATATAAGGAATATGAATGTCTTGGGTATATTATCTCATATTATTGAATTATCTGTTGTACAATCGTATAATTTTTCAGGTATATATTCACTTGTGTAAGTGGTATACGTCTGTAAAATCCGCAGCGAATACAATTGCTAGTATAGTACCGATAGTATAGATTGAAACCTTGATGCGTGATGGGGCGGTTTTGCATGAACGTTACTGTTTATGTCCTTATATCTCATGAACTACTTGTCGTACAGTGAACCTATTTATTTCGAAGGTACATTCAGCTGTGTGTTTGTATACTGTCTATAAAATTTCCTGCGGGTACAATATGTAGTGCACAAATTATAAACTCAAACGTTATACCGGATGCAGTAGTTTTACTCCGTGAACAGTGGCAAAATAGTAAGCGAGAAACATTTTCCTTACATCATTTTGCTATGGTTGTCAGCAAGAAAAAGTTTGATAAAGGTTTGAAATTATGTTTGTACTTTGCTGCAAGTCGCCAAGTACTCTCATTCTCATGTGCTGTATTTATAAAGTCTCGCCGTATTATATGGTTGTTTCTTGACACTCATATTGCTTACTACGTTATATCTCCTGAACCATATGTCATATGTGGTTGTTACCATTTCAGAAATTGGTATCTCATGGTAAGGAACATGTGTATCAAATTTGGTTGAAATCAGTCCAGTGGTTTAGGAGAAAATGAGCAGCATTATCGCTTAATGCAGCAGTTTTTCGCGCATCTTATTGTGTATGACGTCACATCTAGTGAACTATGTGTTGTACGTGATTCTTACACTTATTGCGACCGTCTTCATAGATTGAAGCTTACGTGTACAAAATTTCATAAAGATTGGAATAAAACCGTAGATTTGTATGCAAGACGTACACACAGACACTCTGTTAAATGTTCAAATGTTTATTAAGCTTATGGGACTTAACTACGGGGTCATCAGTCCCTAAACTTACAAACTACTTATCAACTACCTTATACTAAAGACGGCACAAATATCCATGCCCGAGGGGGGATTCGAACCCCCGTCCGTAGTGGCCATGCAGACCGTGACTGGAGCGCCTCAGTCTCCTCGGCCACCGCGGCCGGCCACAACACTTCAACGATGATGACGAGCTGAAAGAACACGTCACCACCTCAGGTAACGGCTCGGGAACCTAGAATCTGAGAATGTATTACGAGTAACTAACATATTTTCTACCAGAATAATTTCCTTTTTAGGCACTTCTTGAGTGAAATTACACTTCTGCATTTGTAAAAAAAAGAAAAAGAAACCAGTGGCGGTGCTTCAGTGGATACGGCGATTTCCTTTACATACGGGAATAGAGCACTGTCGCGCTTGGCTAGCGACTGGGTAGGTCACACGTCGGGTGTAAGAAAGAGTGTGGAAATTTCAGAAAACAGGCGCAGCCGTCCATACTGCCACGTTACGGTGTGGGGGCCGCGCGTGTATTTGACAGCTAAGGTGGGGGCGTTGTCGGCGCGGCAGTGACGGCAGATAACGGCACCTTTGAGCCCGTGTTATTGGCTGGTACACAGGCTGTGAGAACGGCCGTGTCTGCCAGCAGGTAAGCGCACGCTCTCCACATGCGGGCGCCAATCCCTAGCGCCGCCCGTTAAAGGAAGATGTGGAGGCAGCAACTGGGTCACCACCAGATATTAAACGTTATTTAATACAAGTAAAATGCAATCCCTCGCTTTACTGAAAGCCTATAAGAAAGGAGGAATTAGACGAGTGCGTGGGTACAAATGCACCATGCAAACGTAGTTTTTTAAGTTACGAGGCGCGTCCAGAAAGTAAGTTCCGTTTTGTTATAAAAAACGAACGGATACAGAAACAGAAAAAATATTGATTGTACAAAAATCTACAACTGCTAATCTACTTTTCCACATAGCTTCCGAAATTTTTTAGGCAATTATCATAACATGGCACAACGTTTTCTGTGCCTTTTCATAGAATGTTGCCGCCTGTGTATTCAACCATGTGGTAACGTGTTCTTTCAGCTCGTCATCACCGTTGAAGTGTTGTGGCCGGCCGCGGTGGCCGAGGGGACTGAAGTTTAGTAGTCCTGTAGCATCTTGTGTTCCTGCCAATAAAACGAAATATTTGTTTGCCTTCGCGACGACATTATCTATTGTTCTTTCCAATTTAAGTCTGAACATTTTGAGGCGTTTCAGTCACGGTCTGCACGGCCACTACGGTCGGGGGATCGAATCCCTCCTCGGGCATGGATATATGTGCCGTCCTTAGTATAAGGTAGTTCATAAGTAGTTTGTAAGTTTAGGAACTGATAACCCCGTAGTTAAGTCCCATAAGCTTAACAAACATTTGAACATTTGAAGTGTTGTCCACCAAGGATAGATTTTAGGTGTAAGAAGAGGATTACTGTCGAAATATTTCTTTTTCACGATAATGCCTGATCTCACACACCGAATGTGACCAAACAATTCTTACGAAAATTTCAATGGGACCTGTTTGATCATCCTCCATACAGCTCGGACCTCTCTCCTGGCGACTTTCATCTCTTCTTACACCTAAAATCTGTCCTTGGTGGTCAACACTTCAACGATGATAAAGAGCTGTTACCACATGGTTGAATACACAGGCGGCAACCTCCTGTGAAGGATGCATGCAAAAACTTGTGGCACGCTATGACAAGTGCCTACAAAATTTCGGCAGTTATGTGGAAAAGTAGTTTAAGAGTTGTAGAATTTTGTGCAATACAAATTTCTTCTGTATCTGTGTACAATTTCATTTTATTACCAAACGGAACATACTTTGTGAACGCGCCTCGTTTTTCATAACAAACTTTTTGTGTGTAATAGGAACTTCGAGAATTAATAGCACGACAACGCCTTAAGCTGCTTTAACAACCAAAATATCTGTGAATAGGTCTCGTAGTGAACTATCAGATAATTATAATACACATTTTAGTTTTTTCTCCTTTTAGTCTCAGCTGCTAGTAGGTGTTGTAATCATGCAGCATGGACTAAACGAAAATTTGTGTCGGGACTGGAATTCCAACCTGGGTCCACCTGCTTACTAACAAGGAAAACTCCCCATCGCATTCCCGTCAGATATAGTGGCAAGTTGGTGCACTGAAAAAGGGTAGAAGTTGTAAGGAATTATTCACCTTGAGGTTTGAATAGCTCTTCAATATCCGTGTTTGCTTACAAATAAATTTTATTTTTAGGTATGGGCCGCCTTGAGTAAACACAATTGTTTTTAGTTTCTCTCAAACATGTTTCGCTGGCGTTGCAGCATCAACGATGGGATGATCAAAATACCCACGGGTGTACTGCCGGTCTATAGTGTCCAACGGGCACAATATTTCGGCGATCAAACATGTCGCCATCATCAGGTGAACTGACGGACTGAGCTCCTGGAAACGCGCCGGTACGGAGATCCGCACGCTACGGCTGCTCGAAGCGAAGCGAAGCCCTTCGAGCAGCCGTAGCGTGCGGATCTCCGTGCCGGCGCGTTTCCAGGAGCTCAGTCCGTCAGTTCACCTGATGATGGCGACATGTTTGATCGCCGAAATATTGTGCCCGTTGGACACTATAGACCGGCAGTACACCCGTGGATATTTTGATCATCAAATACGCCGGGAGAAACTGAAGAATCACAACGATGGGATATTTATTTTATACTGCCTCTCAAATGAACAATGAAATGATTGTTACTTTTTGTACGTTAAGTGTAGAAACTACAGATAACTGTGAAACTAATTTAAATCTTTTCTTATTTTTTTTAGGTATACTATGCCTACCTTAATACTACATGTAGCTGTGTTTGTGGTTCTTTAACTCACAAAACATCACTGTGTGTTTTTGACAGTTTGTCATCTGCAAACCAAAACGTGTGTAGTTAATGGGGTGAATGATTAGCTTGTAAATATCGGGATTTTTTACGAAAATATAGGACGTCATTTTTACGTTTTTGTTAATTTTACTGTTGCGACTGTTTCTATAACAAAATGTCTATGTGTTTATAGCAAGTTTGTGTCGACATTAGACATTGCCATTCTGCATTTTATATCCTCTGTACTGCGACCGTCATTTGTTATTTTACTGCCCAAGTAACAAAACTCATCTACCTCCTTTATTGTTTCGTTATCTAATCTAATTCCTGCAGCATCACCTGATTTTCTTAGATTGCACTCCATTACCCTTGTTTTGCTCTGTTTAATGTTCATCTTACATGCACCTTTGAGCACACTGTCCATTCCGTTCAACTGCTCTTCCAGGTCCTTTGCTGTCTCTAACAGAATTAAAATGTCATCGGCAAAACGCAATGTTTTAAAATGTTATCAATATTGACATATCCGGCCGTGAAAGTTAACATTTTATAATCGGTGCAAGTCCTGGTATTTTGGAGAGCGAAGTTGATTATGTTTATTACTTATTGTTTTCATATCTGTGAGATGTCTCGACTCGTCTCACAGTCATCACATTTGCTTGGGACGGTATAATGCACTTCCACATGACTTGTGTATAATATTACAATTTCCATGGCTACAAAAAGAGAACGGCGACGCCAAGGACCAAACGGAAAGTTGATAATTTTGTGAAAAATGAAAAGTAGAAACATTTAGCCTGAAGGAGGTTTGAAAATGGACCTCCAGCATCGCATCCCATCACCTTCAGCACAGAAACACGACGCCACAGCTGCATCTTTAGCACTTCGGTCATTAATTGTTTCTATTCTTTCTTTTCATTTCACAGTTACATACAACTTCTTCCGGGTTTCGTGCTTGATCTGTGTTGATGTTTATACGGGCTATCCGCTGCGCCATCTTACCACAAAATCTGAGGGGGTGTGATAGGGACTTTCGTTTGTAAACACGTGCGCTAAGCCTCTGCGGTACCCCAGGCACACCTGTGAGCACTACACAAGCACGGACTCCAAACTTTGGTATATCCTCATTCTTGTACCAAAGTACTCCACGGCTAGCAGCAGTCCCTGTATTGCCGTCAGCTTTCCGGTCCTCGTGTGCATCCGCAATGGAATAAGAGTCTCATCTCGACAAGGTGGATTAGCTACAATTGAAAACTGTGGCGTCTGTTCTTTCGGATATGTCCGAGAGAGAAAGATGCCGCAGTTCTTAATTATACGAGGTATAATCACAAAGTAAGTTCCGTTTGGTTATATAAACCAAACGTGAACTGATACAGAGAAAATATTTATTGTATAAAAATCTGCAACTGTTCAACTACTTTTCTACATAACTTCCGAAATTTTGTAGGCATTTGTCATAGCGTGGCAGAAGTCTTCGTATGCCTTCTTCGTAGAAGGGTGCCGCCTGTTTATTCAACCACGTGGCAAACAAGTTCTTTCAGCTCATCATCGTTGAAGTGTTGACCACCAAGGACAGATTTTAGATGCCGCCTGACCTCGCAAGGCGAAGTGACCAAACAACAATTACGGAAATTTCACTGGGACGTGTTTCATCATCCTCAGTACAGTATCGCTCCTAGCGACTTTCGTCTTACACCTAAAGCCTGTCCATGGTGTTCAACACTTCAGCGATGATGACGAGCTGAAAGAACATGTTACCACATGGTTGAATACACAGGCGGCAACCTTCTACGAAGAAGGCATACAAAAACTTCTGCCACGCTATGACAAAAGCCTACAAAATTTCGGAAGCTATGTAGAAAAGTAGTTTAATAGTTGTATATTTTTGTACAATAAATATTTTTTTCTGTATCTGTACACGTTTGTTTTATATAACCAAACGGAACTTACTTTGTGGACATACCTCGTAGTACGTTTTTCGCGAAATACATTATTTCCATTGAGAGAAAATGGTTTCTCTTCTGTGCTCCGCAGTTGTCAGAGAATAATATAAGCTTTTATCGACTCAACACAGCCACCAGAGTTACAACTTTGAAACAAAAAAGGGATATATATCGTTTACCACCAATGCATTCGTGATTCTATGATTACTCACATGAATCCACAATTTTTTAGACGAGAGTTGTCTGCAGTAAAACATAGTACTTTGTGTCAGCAATAAGAAAAAAAAAACTTCGTGAAGATCCATAGATAAACAATGTTTAGCACTGTTGGAAAATGTGAAGATGCAAATTCTTGATTAATACAATTTATCCAATTTTGGGATTTCCTATAGCACAATTCCTGCTGTATTTTTTATTAGATTCCTCATATATTCACTTAAAGCGGTTTGCATCTGAACTTTAGTCAGGTCTCAAAAATCTTGAAATGTTTGTAAATGTATGGGACCAACCTACTGTCGTCTTCAGTCCCTAGGCTTACAAACTACTTAAACTAATCTAAGGACACCACACGCACACATGCCCGATGAAGGACTCGAATGTCCGGCCGATTTCCTTCCCCCATCCTTCCCCAAAAGTCCGAGCGTGACTTCCGTCTCTAATGACCAAGCAGTCGACGGGACGTTAAACCCTAAGATTCCTTCCTTCCTTCCGTGCGACCTCTCCCCCGCGGCACATTCGTTAGAAGTGTACACTGTCAAATTTCAGACTGGGAACGTCCAGTATAAGAACTTCAACATACTACTTATAAATTATTTTACTGTTTTTATACAACATACGTTGTTTATTCATATCTGGGGAGAACGATTTATTAGTTGTTCTTCTGCGTGAATATTGGCTTTCGTGCCATGTAAATGAACTAAGGTGCATGGTCCGATGAATCATCGTTTACATTGTTTCCTACAAAAACTGAGTTTATGTATTAAAAACCCCAAAAGAAGCTAAGGATATGAAATTAACCTCACTAGTCGCATAATTGTAAGTATCACACCATTGTCGACAGCAAACTGTTTACTACGACTACTATATTCCAAAATGATAATCCCCCCGCCACACACAGCCAAACAGTAAAATAACCATGTCGCAACACAACTGAAGCGTTATGCAGAGCGTGAGGGCCAAATTTAAAACTGAAAGATCTTTGAAGTAATTGACGCAAATTTTCATACAATAATGGTTAACATTCTTTTGGAAACTATGAAGATACTTTACGAATCTTTTCCTCGAAGACTTGTACATAATCTCAAAGTCAATACAGTGCCTACTTCTTAATAATAAATGTATATTGAGTCTATCTTAGGTGTGATATTATTTTGCTCACCCCAACTTTGTGTTTTCATACGCTAGCCTAACACTTTATTTGGCTCTTCAGTGTAAGTAAATGTGCAACGACTTCTCCTTTTCACTGAATCATCATATGTTTCTTGCCACCTGCCATCTGTAGGTAGCAGTTGTATGTGGTTGAACAAGTAGATACCTTCGTTCTGTACGTTTACTTTATGAAATTTAACCGCGCGGGAATGGCCGTGCGTTTCTAGGCGCCGTGTCAGCGAGTGCGCAGTCGAACCGTCGGAGGTTCAAGTCCTCCATCGGGCATAATGTGTGTGTGTGTGTGTGTGTGTGTGTGTGTGTATGTGTGTTTGTGTTGTCCTTAGCTTAAGTTACTTTAAGTAGTTTGTAAGTCCAGGGACCGACGACTACAGCAATTTGATCCCTTAGATTAACAAACATTTGAACATTTATAAAAATTTCGAAAACAGTTACCATTGGTAAACTCCTTAGATGCATCCAGAATGAAACTTTCACTCTACAGCGGAGTGTGCGCTGATATGAAACCTCCTGGCAGATTAAAATTGTGTGCCAGAACCGGCATTCGAACCTGGGACCTTTGCCTTTCGCGGGCAAGCGCTCTACGAATGAGCTATCCCGACACGACTCACGGTCACGCCCCACAACTTCAATTCTGCCAGTACCTCGCCTCCTACTTTTCAAACATCACAGAAGTGCTCCTGCGATCCTTGCAAGACTAGCACTCCTGGAAGAAAGGATATGGTGGAGACATGGCCTAAGGAATGTTTCCAGAATAAAACCTCCACTCTGCAGCGGAGTGTACGCTGATATGAAACTTTCTGAAAGATTAAAATTGTGTGCCGGAACCGGGACTCGAACCTGGGACCTTTGCCTTTAACCAATTCAAATGTTCAAATGTTTGTAGAACTTATGGGACTTAACTACGGGGTCATCAGTCCCTAAGCTTACAAACTACTTATGAACTAGCTAAGCCTAAGGACGGCACAAATATCCATGCCCGAGGGGGGATTCGAACCCCCGACCGTAGTGGCCGTGCAGACCGTGACTGAAGCGCCTCAGTCCCCTCGGCCACCGCGGCCGGCTGCCTTTAATCACCATATCCTTTCTTCCAGGAGTGCTAGTCTTGCAAGGTTCACAGAACTTCTGTGAAGTTTGGAAAGCAGGAGGCGAGGTACTGGCAGAATTAAAGTTGTGGGGCGTGACCGTGAGTCGTGTTGGGATAGCTCAATGGTAGAGCGCTTGCCACCGAAAGGCAAAGGTCCCAGGTTCGAGTCCCGGTTCCGGCACACAATTTTAATCTGCTAGGAAGTTTTCTTAGACGAAAATATTGGTTGCACTTGTGTGATGAATTTCCCAGGAATGTTTCTACCCTAACAGATTAATTAATGGTGTCGTTGCTCCCGAGCATTCCTTCTTTCCTCCAGAAGATATTAGGCATTCTGTTGTTGATAGTATTTACTTATGCTTATAACTGTATGGTGCATAGGATTCAACGTCATGTGCTGACTCGTTCAGTGACTATGGAGACTTATTCCTTAATTTGGTGCTGCGGAACACGGTAAATGAAAATATAGAAACATTGACAACCGACTCACTAAAACCTCACAAAAAAGAAATAATTCTCAATACACAAGCGAAAACAACGCACCACGCAAGAACACGCTCTATCGGTTCGATGCAACGACATGCTACAGCAATTCGTGGACTGACGCATTCATCATGGTGCGTTGCAGCAGCATCTCCAGTAATAGTCCTTTGGCGTCTACACACTGCTGCTCGTTGTGGCCTTTTTGTGAACTACTTAGGTAGTCTGATGGAAGTTACATTACATTACAATCGTTGGTACTGGCCCCTGCAACACTTTCCATGAAAAATCCAGTCGTTTCCATTTCCATTACAGAATTAATGCTATATTTAATTGTTTCAACTTTGGACATAACCACTGTTAATCATGGTAATCGATGTAGTCGCCCGCCGTCCGATCCATTTATTGGTAGGATCTTCAACATTCCCTTCGTTCGTGCCTCGGTGTCTCTATGACGACCCGTGGAATCATACTCGCTGTTGCGACCAGAATCCACACAGTATGGGAGCCCGACAAAAAGTACAACTATTTTATACTACTTGGTGTTTTAATATATTGTTATTGACTCCTCAACAAATAAGTGTCTATTAACATAATGCTTAGGCTCTGAAACATGCGATGTCCACTCACTTTCAAACGTGACATGGCTGACTGTTCGTGTCCCAAAAAGTATGGCTGACTGTTCGTGTCCCAAAAAGTCTCTGATATGGTGTTCAACGAACCAAAAAACAAAAGAGTGTGAACAGTGTACACACATATTGTAAGAGCCCATTATTGAGAGAGCGATGCAACTGCAACTCCCTTTTACCTACACCAAGTGGTTATCTCCCCCTTCTTTCTCTGCTCCAACCACTAGACAATAATATTCCTACAATAACAAAACGTGATAATCGCCTAGGCAACACAACGCAAATACTGTTTTGTCGAATATTGTGGCAGCACCATCCCAAGAATATTTTGCCACAATAGGCTGTTATAAACAGAAGTCAAAAGTGAACAATAACAAATGTATTTTGATATTAACAGCCGTCTTATTATGAACCTTAAGGTTAGAATCCGATAACGTAGCTTTAAAAAAATAGCATTATTAATAGTAGCTGACTGCTGTTTTATTCTCCGCAAGAATAAACCAATTTGAATACCGCAGCCTGTCGGTAAGTGAGCAAGGCGGACAGGGAGAATTTTGGGAAGATGTTCTTCACCTGTAAAGGACACCGCGTATAAAACGCTTGTACGACCACGTCTTGAGTATTGCTCAAGTGTTTGGGACCCGCAGCAGATCAGTTTAAAGGAAGACATAGAGGCAGTTCAGAGGCGAGCAGCTAGATTTGTTACTGGTAGGTTCGACCAATGCGTGAGTGTCACGGAAATGCTCCGGCGACTTTGGGGATCGCTGGAGGAAAGACGACGTTCTTTTCGTGAATTTCTGTTGAGTAAATTTAGAGGGCCGGAATTTGAAGCTGAGTGTAGTACGATCTTGCTGCCGCCTACTTACATTTCGCGTAAAGATCACAAAGACAAGACAACAGAAATTAGGGCTCGTACGGAGGCATATAGGCATTCTTTTTTTTCTCGTTCTATTTGGGAGTGGAATAGGAAAGGAAATGCCTAGTAGTGGTACAGTGTACCCTCCGCCACGCACTTTCACTTGCGGAGTATGTATGTAGATGTAGATAAAACTGCGTTTCCGGAAGAGAGTTTAGGTTACAGCGAACAATGGTTTTCACCGATTTTATCAGGGCTCTGAACTACCCGAAAGCCGCGGTGGAGTGGCCGAGCGGTCTAAAGCGCCATGCTGCAAAGAGCTCGGTTGCTCGCTGTCGGAGGTTCGAGTTCTCCCTGGAGCATCGGTGTTTGTGTTGTCTTTATGTTTAAGTTATTTTAAGTAGTTTGTAAGCTTAGGGACTGATAACCGCAAACGTTAAGTCGCTTAAGAATTACAAACATTTTAACTACACGAAATTTGCATATTATTCTTCAGCGGGTGGTTTCTATTGTCGCCATGTGTAATTAACCTTCAGCCCGTACACCGGTCTTTTGGACCGGGGCGACCCCCTTGTTCTCCCTCCCCTTCTCTCTGAGTGCATGTCAGCACTATGCCCTCCACCGTAGCCTCAAGGCAGTTGAAGAGGAAGTCGAAGTAAGTCTTTTCTTCGTTGTGCACCTGTCCGAAGTTCTGTAATTAACGAATTGCACTCTCCGCTCCCGGTCAAAAAAGGCCGATGTGTACACTGAATGTCTTTATTTTCTCCGGTCCAATGTACCCCACTTACCCACAAGTTGTGTGTTTTTCCTTTCACAATCAACTGCAAGTCTATAAAATTGGAAAAAAATCTACATATCAAGTGTGTGAGAAAACTATTGAGGGGTGTATGCTGGGGAAGAGGGAGACCGAATGTTGCACTACATGCCTTTTTGAGACAATTAGATGCAAAAAAAGGCCGAAAGAAACTGAAAGAAACGGCACCGCGGTCTTAAAGGCCAAGTGTACGCTTTGTGTGCCAGAAGGAGGTGTACGGGCTGAAGGTTAAAGACGCTACTCTGATATGAAGAGGCTGCGCAGGAGAGGAAATCGTGGGAGGTCACATCAAACCAGTCATAAAACTGATGATTCAAAAACGTTTTTACAGGAGATAATTTTTACATCAATTGTCCAAAAATTTCTCTGCTAAATATGTCAATGGAGTGTTTTTGATCAATTGATGTACATTATCATCTTCTATAAAGATGTCCATACCGAAGCCGGTAGAGAGTAAATAAAATTGTACAGCTGTTGGTATAGGAAATTATTTCTTCAAAATGTTTATCGGGGGAAGAAACTACTTAAATAAATCTTTGTAGTGTAAAATAATTAAACTTTTAATGGCTCCCTGACTAACAATCCTGGCGATCTGGGGCATTCGATACAAATTACTCAACGTACTACTCCGTCGTTTTAATCGGAAACGTTTTCTGGTGGACTCCGATTAATTTTCTGCGCTGCTACACATGTGCAATCAGTCTAAATAAGGAACGCCAGTTGCACTTTGACCCGCGAGACAGGATTAATCGCCTGACTATTCAGTTGTTAGTAATTAAAACCCTGTGGTAACCGGGTTATCTGAAAGAGGCTGATATCATACCACTAGGCTGGAGTTTGCACATCTACAACCCATACATCGCCTCCAACTGGTTTCTAACACCTTATGTCGATAACTTTGACGGGGTAAAAATAGGAATACCGATTAAAGTCAATAGAGAAGTTACACAAAAACAACGGACTAGAATTTGCAATCAATTCAAATTTGTTGATATAAATTAACAAGAGCTCTGTCCGTCAGTTTATACAGCACTGGCTTCAGCTTGATAATGGCCGGCCGTGGTGGAGTAACCGAGCGGTCAAAGCGTCTCGCTGCGGAGCGCGCGGTTGCTTGCCGTGGAGGTTCGAGTCCTCCCTGGGGCATGGGTGTGTGTGTGTTGTCCTTAGGTTAGTTTACCTAGGTTTAAGTAGTTTGTAAGCTACGGACTGATGACCACGCAGTTTTGTCCGATAGATTTACAAACATTTGAATTTGATAATGGCTTCACACTCTGCTCTGGGGTTTGTTTCTTCTGAAAAAGTCCGCAATCAATTATTAAACCGCAACACTCATCCAGAAAACAGTAAAGTGTCGAAGCAGATTTTTCACGTCCTCGCACGATAGTGTACTTTCGATTGTTTTGTACGCATTTCGTGATCTTGTAAGAACTTCTGAATGAAATTAGGCAGGCGACCCCAGTATCCACAAACGTGCAAATTGTGGAGGACACTCGATCTCCAACAGGTGTCTTATGCCTTCTCCAAATCAAGAAAGACGACCACTTTTTGGCACTTCAGCAAAAAATTGTTCATAATGAGAGTTGACAAGGTGACAAGATGATCAACTTCAGAAAAGTGCTTGCGAAAATCACATTGTGTATATGTGACCAGATTCCGAGACTCCAGCCACCACACCAATCGACCGTTAATTATACGTTAGGGTGAGATTTAGAGCTTCCTCTTGTGCAGGGTAGCTATGGAGAAGTGTGGCTTTAAGCAGACTTTGCGCCTGAGAGACAGTAGGTTGCAACTCCTCCCTGGGCCTGGCCTTTACCAGGGGATACGTGCGGGCCCTAGGTGTCGACCAGATCTTGGAACTTATGCCTTACCCAGTCACCTTTCACGCGCCAAACGCGTGGGCGGCCTTCAGGAACGCACAGAGTGGAGAAGGAGAAAAGAATAAGCGAAGAGAGGCCTCAGACGCCGAAGCGGAGGGAAAAGGAAAAAAAGAGGAATAAGAAAGGAATGGTTGAAAAAAGCCGGCTGCCGTGGCCGAGCGGTCTGCGGCGCGGCAGTTGCGTTCTGCACCGTCACTACGGTCGGGGATTCGAATCCCCCCTCGGGCATGGATATTTTGCCGTCCTTATTATTACCTAGTTCATACGTAGTTTGTAGGTTTAGGGACCGATGACCCCGTAGTTAAGTCCCATAAGCTCTACAAACATTTGATTGATAAAAGCAAATACCCTGATTCACATGAAAGATTCCCCAGATCTTCAGTTTCCTGAAGATGGCGTAAGACTGTGTCCCTAAGGGACGGGAAATGGATAGCCGGAGGCTGAACATACAGCACGGAAAATAAATAGTGCTGTAAAGTCTGGGGCCAGGCATGTACTCACCAAAGAGCGAAAAGCCCCATGGAGGGAGTTTAAGTGGTTTGTGGGTCTAGAGACTGATGAACTCAACTGGTCCCTTAGGTTTGCAAACGTTCAAACATTTGGAAACAATATGGGGATTTGAAACGGACATGATACGTCATTGACTAGTGTATGCAGGTATGTCAAACCCGTTTGCCTGGATAGTGCAAGATTTAGTACAACTGCCTAATAAGCAGGAGACCTGGGTTCGAGTCCCATGTTGCGGCACAAAGTTTCAGTATTCATATAGTTTAATTAAAACACCTACTAGTAGCTGCGACAAAAATACCCCAACCAAATATATAAGATGAAGGAAATCCCAATTCATCTTTAGGTCGAAAGTATTCCCATTCGTCCTGCAACTGAAAACTAGCCCTTGGGACCACTGTAGGAAGAAGGACTCAAACACAGGTGCGGCCAGGAACCAATTTTAATCCTGTAACAAATTAGTCCGCTTCCGTAGCTTGGTGTTCAGCGTGTGTCGTTGTTATGCGGATGACCATGGCTCGATTCTTTGCACTACCAGGGATTTTTTGTTTGTTTGTTTGTGGGAGAACTCGAACAAGGTGCTCTCAGAATCGTGATGCCAATTGAAAGGAGGAAAGAAGGAAGGTTAAGGTAAGAACCCGTCGACATCGAGATTGTTAGAGACGGAGCACAAGCTCGAAACGTTTCAAGGATGCGGAAAGAAAAGCGGTTGTGCCATTTCAAAGGAATCGTCACGGAAATCATCCAGATTGAGAATCTTGGCCGGACGCGTATTTCTCCAGAACGTGCAGTGTGTTAAACAATGCACCGCCTTACCTGGTTGATCTGATTGAGGAGATACTCGGCTGAGATGTCACGAGAGCGTGGCCAAGAAAGTCGACAACGGCCAGGAGAGCAGTGTCCTTACCTTCGCACCACAAACAATGACATTGACAGAGAATTATTCAACGTCTTTTCATGGACCTACTCATGTAGTGAAATTTAAACCATATGCATCCTGCAAGTATCGCTTTCCAACAATCGTTACCCCGAGTACAATGCACCAATGGAATAGGTGAACTGGTGTTTTGAAATCTTTTGTCTGGAGAATTGATAGGAGCTAATGAAGATGAAAAGCTTTCTCACAGACCAATACTAGTTACGAAATTTGTTGACTACTTAAATTACACTACCGGAAAAAATTAGTATACCTGCGAAGACGGCGTCGATTTTGATGCTATGACGGTAGGTGCCACCTGGGGGATAGTACATGAAGTTATGATGATTATAATGTCGTCCGGCAACAGATAGCGTAGTGACACAGCTGCCAGGGCGCCACCTGTGGGTCTTTTTAATAGTGAATGTTTACAAATAGAAGGCTCGTTGTCGCATCAACATATGAAGCAACCAGACGCCATACCACAGAGGCGCCGACCTGCTTCCTAAGCCAACTGAAGGAGTTTGAAAGGCTTCAAATTGTGCCGCGGTGGTCTTTTCGGAGAACTGTCACAAAAGTTGGACGTTCGGCGTCATTTCTGCAATGATGATAGTTATATGGTGTAAAAATTGGCAGTTGACTCTAAATAATGAGAAGTGTGAAGTCGTCCAGATGAGTACGAACAGAAAACCGTTAAACTTTGTTTACAAGATAAATCAATCGAACGTGAAGGCCGTAAACTCCACTACATACCTAGGAATTACTATTACATCAGACTTAAACTGGAAAGAACATGTAGATAATGTCTTAGGAAAGGAGAACCAGATACTGCGTTTTATTGGCAGAACACTAAAAAGATGCAACAGAATTACTAAAGAGACTGGATTCTCTACGCTTGTCCGTCCTTGGAGTATTGCTGCCCAGTGTGGGATCCTTACCATGTGTGTTTGACGGAAACCATCGAAAGAATCCAAAGAAGGGCCGCGCGTTTTGTACTGTCACGATACAGAAGAGACAGCGCCACGGAAATGATGCAGGATCAGGGGTGGGAATCATTAGAACAACGGCGTTTATCGCAGCGGCGTTGTCTACTTACGAAACTCTAATCGCCAACATTCTCCTCCGAATGCGAAAATATACTGTTGACTCCCACTTACATAGGTAGACAAGATCATCAGAGTAAAATACGAGACATCAGAGCTAGAACGGAGAGATTCAGTAGTTCTTTCTTCCCGCGTGCTATTCGAGAATGGACTGGGAGATAAATAGTATAAAGGTGGTTCGATGAACCCTCTGCCAGGAACTTTAATGTGATTTGCAGAGTATCCCAAGTAGATGTAGATGTAGACAACGGTCACGTGAACTGTCTCACATGCGTGGACGAGGGTCTGGACGTCTACGCAGCACAGACTTCGACTAAGATGTCATATTCTAAGGGTACCAATGGTACATAGCACAGCTACCACAGCACACGTAAGAGGGTTTGTGAGCCCAGAAGTGTAAAGCCGAATTATTGCCACTCTTACTGGCAGTGGGCCCGAACTTTAACTCACGGCACAGCATCAACATGCACGCCGTCAGCAGTGAAAGCAGATTAGCCGTGCAGGCAAGTGTTGGCCGTTTGCGCGTGGCCTACGAGAAAGACAGGCCCCCGCCAACACCACCTAGAAGACAAGGCCTTACAACAGACCGTGGCCGGCGAGATAGACCGGCCTGGGTACTCAGCCAGGTGACGTGACAAGAGTAGTGCTGCGCCGATGCGATCGCGGATTTGACTGGTTAGCCGCTGGGGCCCGGCCCACTGCATCTTAGCGGCTAACCAGTCAAATCCGCGATCGCATCAGCGCAGCACTACTCTTGCCACGTCACCTGGCTGAGTACCCAGTGTCTTTCTCGCCGGCCACGCAACAGGCCGTGCCTACGTCACACTTAAGAGGCTGCGGCCGCCATCTGACTGGCCGACCGCTACGCGGCGGTGGGCGTGCCCCAGCCAACAGCCAGTGAGGTGGCGGCCGCGGCCTCTAAGTGTGACGTAGACACGGCCTGTTGTAAGGCCTTGTCTCCAGGTGGTGTTGCCCCAGCGCAGTCGTCATGCCACGTAAGCAAGGTAGTTCCGAGCCAGCGCGATCGCTAGCTCAGTGGCTGTCCACTATGACTCAGTGGGCAGTGCCCCAGCGGCCGGCCAATCGGCTAGCGATCGCACCGGCTCAGAACTACCTTGCTTACGTGGCTTGCCGAAGCCACTGCGCTGGGGCCTCTCTTTCTCGTAGGCCTCGCGTTTGCGCGGCCGTATGACGTAGTAGTGGCGAGCAGTGTCTTGTAGAGAGCATTTGTCCAAGACACACTGGCCCTAACCCAGGCCTTTTGATCTGAGGTGCGATAAGCTAAAACTCTCCTTCAGCGTTTGTGTTTGAGGCGCGACTGCTGACCAGCGCTCGGCACGTGCAGGATGTTGTAAGCCCTGTTCTTTTGCCTTTTTACAACAGGATGGCAGTGTGTTGTTCCAACATGATAATGCCCGTACTCACGCTGCAGCACGTGCAGCAACTTATCCTGGCAAGCATCCCAAGACAATATTCGTCATCTGTGTGATCGAATGGATGTCAAATTCAGCGCCGGAATTTACTCCGACGGAAGCTGCGCATTGTATTAATATATGTGTTTCAGCATGGATCAACACCTGGTATCTCAGTACCACCTGTGCTATTGATCTGTAAATGTAATCGTTTCATGTACTCCATGTGCACTTTTTCAGCAATAAATGTTGAGTGAATTGGAAAACTCTAAAACGGTGTATGAATTTTTATGGCTGGGAGTGTATTTCATCATCATCATCATCATCATTAGAGACTGATTTTGCCATTCAGTGTTCAGTCTGGAGTATAGTACCTCTAATAAAATTCCTCCATACTGCTATAAGTCAGAAAACTGAAGATTGATTAAATTGTTAAATGATTCAATATGTCTGAGGTAATTCGGGCATATTCGAGCAGTAATGGCAGTACAAAAACCTAAGAGACTCATAAGCTCGGCAGCGGAGGGTAAGAGGAGTCTAGGTAGACCAAGAAGAAAGTACTTAGATTCGGTGCAGAATGATTTTGAAGTAAAAGGCAAAACATCAGACGATGCATCAATGTTAGCATTGAACAGGGGAGTGTATTTAATTAGAAATATTTCGAGTACTACAATGATAAAGTAAAAACGATTTAACAAAAGTGTACTAAGGAAGTACGAGAATTTTCGTGTTTTACGTACCTCTTTGCATATTTATATAAATACTAATGAAGCCGTAGCAATGGAGGTAACTGAACTCACTATTACAAAACACCCATTTTGTAGGAAGAGAGATGCCAAGACTGCTCATAACAACTACAGTATCCATATGTAGGTCTGTTAAATTGTTCTTGTACTGCCATTACAGCTCTATATGCCCGAATTACCTCAGACATATTGAATAATTTAACAATTTAATCATTCTTCAGTTTTCTGACTTATAGCAGTAACTGAAAAAACTTTCACATCTTGGAATCAATATCTGTCGCTCAGTTGTCAATAAGGAGCTGATTAACATCAGCGCCTGCCCGCATACTGTTCATTCTCTGCCACCCTCATGCATACATACCGTAGGGAATGAAATACAGTTAATTTGTTGTGCAGCTGAATACTGTCGTCACAGCCAGGAAAAATATGAAACAGGCAGCCAACTACAGTGTTTACACCCACTGGTATAGACCACCTTAAAATCTGACGTTTACGTGAAACATAGTGATATAAATACAAATATGCAGTCAGCGGGATCGTTATAATCAAGATGATAATGTTTTCAAACTTTGAGTTAGAACATTCATATTTCCCAACCTCACTTAAGTTACACAGTACTTCCCTTTTATTTGTCGTATTTGTCATTAATGCCAATGCTCTGTGCTCCATACTTGCATGAGTCGTAGATTTGTAAACAAGTGACGGCGAATGTGGTCGGAACATTTATTTATCACACAATGGGTGTTGCCTATAGTGAGTCAGGGTATTGCGGTATGAACGCTCCACTGACTCATATAAACACAGACATAATTCAGTACGGTCGGGGGTTCGAATCCCCCCTCGGGCATGGATATTTGTGCCGTCCTTAGGATAAGCTAGTAGGTAAGTAGTTTGTAAGTTTAGGGACTGATGACCCCGCAGTTAAGTCCCTTAAGCTTAACAAACATGTGAACATAATTCAGCAGCGACCCAATGAAGCTTATGAAAATTCATATGTTTGATCCAGTTGCCTTTCTATTTAGAATATTTAAAGGATCCACAGCTTTAAGATAGTTTAAACGACCTATGGTTTGAAACATTTTGATGAATCAACATGTACATTTTTAATATATCGTTCCGGACTGTATTATAGTACATGGTTCATAGGGTTATCGGTTCTTACTGTATGGCGCACTTGAAAAACATCTGTCTGTATAGACTAGATATGATACATCGGGCCATGTTCATAGCTCTCTCTAACTGTTGATCCATTTCGCAGGACGTTAGCGTTATCTCTACTACTGTTCGCTCCCCTGATGATGATGATGATGATGATGATAATGATGATGAGTGATTTCAAATTTGCCACTCAGCCGCAGTGTTCCGTTTGTCTACCGCACGCACGATTATGATTTACAGAAACAAATGTTTGGTGTTGTCGATTGAGTTTTGATGTTACGTATGTCTTCTTATCTTCTGATCGTTGTGAGATAAGCAGCCAGTGCTTGACTGTCACTGAGCACTGGTTCTAGAACACTTCCTCTACTTCCCTAATAACGCCCTGAGACGAGTTACGTACGTCGTCAAAGCGTCGCAGATTGTCCCTTTTCGAAAATCTAAATCACTGATTTGATGCGGTACACTGAGGTGATTAGCCACATTGGTAATAAGGTGTTCTCATTTATTGTGAATGCTTATAATTTGCTTTTCTTGTGTCTAATTGGCTGCATGGACGAATACGTCATTTATTATCGATGTACCTCAGCCTTACTTGCTTCGCTTCTGTGTCAAATACGCATGAATGATCACTTAACACTTACTGACGTACAGACCTACAGTGTTTTCATGGTTTCGATTACAAAGTGTAGGCTGTTAAAGTCTTAACTAGAACTCAGCATAGCTTTAATTCTGTGATACCGCTTATATTTCGGCTCCTCGTTTTAGCTGCATGTCGTTATTTGGATTAAATGAGGTGGGGAGCGCATCTGTAATCGGCACTTCAACTGTACATTTAAAATACGCATTTAATCGCTAAATAAATCCTTCCTCTATAAATAAAAATGTACGTCTCATTGGCGATAAATTGGCGATTGAGTGTCGATAACAGGTTCTCGGCACATTTTGCACCGCCGATGTCTGGTACGAAAAGTGCATCTTATAAATGTAATTATTTTAAATTGAAATGATAGTTATTACAAGGACTTGCGCATATCAGTAAGACGCCAGATCCATTTGACATTTGACTATGAGTTAAAACCAATATTGCCGCGAGAGGCCACGAACACCAACTGCCGGCGTGGCGCAGGGGATAGCGTCACAGACTGCAGAGCACAAGGTCGGCGGTTCAATCCCGCCCACCGGCAAAAATTTATTTCTTTGTAATGTACAATTCCAGAAGGTTCTACATCTTTCTTATGTTCACTTGTAAATTCTACTTGTTTCTTATGTTAACTATTCTTCTAATTTCTGGTAAATTCTGTCTGTGTATAAATAGCAGAGCACTCTGCCTGAGAGGCAGTCAGTGCTGCGTGTATGTTGAGTTCGTAATAAACGTGCTTTCAGTATAAGTGCTGTGTTTACTTCCATTGCAACGTGACAATATTGTAGAATTAAATAGGATTTACACATGATATTTAATGTAAATTCCCTAAAGATGCCGATGACTGATACACTTATCCTGCATGTACAGTTATATCTAGAATATAAAATCGAGTATGAAAAGTGAATTGTTGAGTACGATCATTTTTAATTATTGTGCTGGTAATTTTCAGGACTGTAACAGAAATGTAGGCTGGAATTCTGCAAACTTACTCTTTTCTCGGCGCTAGTAACAAACACTAAGGGAGCACAAATATATTATTTTTCCCGACGTTTCTTCTATTTATTTTGATTTCATTTTATGGAGGAAGGAAGCTTGGTGTTTAACGTCCCGACGACAGCGTGGTCATTAGAGACGGAGCTTACGCTCGGAGTGTTTGGATAAGGATAAGGAAGTAAATCGGCCGTGCCCTTTCAAAGGAACCATCCCGGCATTTGCCTGGAGTGATTGAGGGAAAACCTAAATCGGGATGGTCGGAGGTGGATTTGAACCACCATCCTTCCGGATGCGAGTCCAGTGTGTTACCACTGCGCCACCTCGCTCGGTTTTCATTTTATAAAAGTTGCAGACTTTAACTGTTACTGTTGTTGGACAATGCAAATTAAGTAGCATTATGGTTATTATTGCAAAAATGCTTTGAGCTCTCTCTTTGTCATAGCAGAAAATCTATATATCAACAAAAATTTAAAAACAGGGAGAGAGGAATGTTTCGTGTATCTTGTAGGAAATAAATTTTGGTACTTGTAATCAAAAGTATATATGTACTTTTAGTCTGTTTAGAGAAAATACATGTAATTATAACTACATAAGCCTGAATTTACACGAATAACGATCAGTATAATTTACCGATAATGGCCGACAGGAATATCGGATATCTCATAGGGAAATCAACTCAGTTTGTGCACTTTAAATGAACGGAAGCGATTGGTCCTCTCAATGGATGTACATAGGTTCCAGGAATATATAAAAAAGGACTACAACAGAACCATCTCGACACAATGACATCCGGGTTTATATCTGGCTCGGCTATACGTGGTACCGCTCCTTTTACAGCCAATACCGTAGCTGTATAAACGGCTCGTAAAATTCTCTCTAAGCCGCTCTCTTGGAGGAAGGGAAGTGCTTTTATGAGTAATTTCTTTTCAAGAAATTTTCTCGCTACTGCAATACAGCCACATTTTATTTTTATTTTTGGCTATCCTTGGTTATTGCCCTTTTGATTTACTGGACGTGATTATAGAATATACACAACTCTTTGAAGCCCAAGACTGGAATTCTTGCTATTCTCTTACTGAATATACTTAGTAATTATCAGAGTTTTGAGCGAAATACTCAGAAAATTCAGCACTGGTTAGTCATTCACGTCTCAAGTGCACAATGTGCAGACTGTAGAAATACCTGCTCGTGGATAATAGAATTTACTCGAGCTGTAAGCGGATATCGCAGCAGATTTTTTCAAACAATTTTTGAAACTATATGCTTTGGAATGAGGAGGAACATTCGGTCACAGAACCTTTTGGCAGGGTCTTTTGTAAATAATCTATAAACCACTCACTACAGTGGGATTTTGCAGAATATAAAATTGTTACATAATTTTATTATACTATTAGCAACATCGTTATCATTAAGCTAACCACGAACAATTTGTAATCTTTCATGTTTTAGACGATTTTCCTCCCAAAGCAAATATAGGGACTTTCCTTTCTGGGCATGTTTGACCTCTTAAAAGAAAGTAGGCGCGAATAAGCAACTACTTATCTTTACTACGTATTTCTTGTATTGTTTTCCATTTATTATGTTGGATATTTTTGGTATTGTTTCTATTTATATTTTTTCACGTGTGTTACTGATGTTTTATGTTTCTTTACACTACGTTAGTTTTCCCATATTGTGTATTTACATTCATAATATTTGAGTTGGTTGGAGTGTGATATTAAAAAACATTATTGAATGCACAAAGGATTTGCACACCACGCACTATTTATAATTCCACGGTCCACATTTAGCTTCACAACTGTTGAAACAATATCTACAGGACTGTTAAAATCATATGGCTTTTCTAGAAAATGTCGACTTTTGCATGATTAATACTTAAACAGATTTATAAACTGAGGGGAGGGGAGGTGATTAAGCAGAGCGATTTCAGTTCTATAATGGTATGCCGTAATTGTAAGTTTATAACATAATTTATAAAATATTTACATCTGAAATATATTTTATGGAAATTTTTCCAAGTTCTAAAGCCAAAAAAATCAAGAGGTTGAATCAGTTCTGGAGTTCCTGTTGGAATTAGTAAAAATTTTGAATTATTTGATAATTTGTCCGTTGTTCAAAACGTTCTCGAATGATAGCCAGTCCACGAGGCTAAAAACGAAATAGAATTGCTTTTGCCATTGGGATGATAAATATTTGTGAACTACCTTTCAAGAATTATTGTCGTCGCCTTACGTGTTTGTAAACTGAAGTTAACACAAAAAAATTATACAACTTCAAAAGATTTGAGTTTCCTCGATGCCAAAATTCTCCGTCTTTGTCTTATTAAAAAATTATAGAGCTAACAAAAGAGGAACAGGTTGTTGTTTAAAATTTTTGTCTCTGACAGATGAACTACGTCCTGTGTGCATTTCTAAATTGAACGCTGCTTCATGAAAGTTAAAAATATCCTTGTCTCCAACTAGTGAAAATTCTTATTCAATTCTTTCAACACATTTATTAACTTCTATCTTTAGTTTATGTTTGTCCGTTAAGGATCTTGGCATTGTAAATTTATTTATTTTCTTGAAACAGTGTGCTGTTTGTATATGAAAGTTTCAGATGCCTTGAAAATTCTTAAGATTATTGCAATTGACTGCTAGTATACAAGGCCCATCTGCCAATAAGAAATCACGAATAGATCACAGTATTAGTAAAGAATTTTCAACTTAGGTGAGTACATATTTTGAACCTTTCTAGAGCTTTTCTGGCATACTTCCGCCATTTGTAACGAATTTTTCCCATCTACATAGTTGTGTCTTCGAAATAACACGTTTAACCTACATTTGACTATCGCATACTTAAATTTTTATTTTTGTCCTGATTTCCAAAATTCATTAACTTTATGTTTCTAATTTTCATCTAAATCCCCTGTAAATACGATCGATTAATTTAAATTCGAATTCGTAGTATTCTATATGTAATCGTCATTTTCATTTTCTACAACTGGAACGATTTGTGGAATAGCACGTACTTCTTCAAAGCTCAAAATAGTGTAGGTTTCTACATAGAAATAATGTTATATCAGTTTCTCTAATTAAAATCTTATTACTTCCTCATTATTCATTGATAACAGTTTTCACATTCTAATGAGGTAGAACAAAGGCAATTGTTGACACTATAATAATCTTTCGATTTATATACTCATATATAGGAGACTGACGAAATAAGGAAAACATCTCGAAGAATTAGAAATGCGTAGCAGTTTCCTATGTGTACTTCGGCAGTGAATATTAGGCCCTATTAACACGGTGATACGCAAATCGCGTCTCCAGTTACCTGACAACCAGAAGACTGGGAGACTGTACGACTCAAGTAGCCCATCACATTCACACAGGCACGACTATCGGTTCCCATACTGCCGAGTCGCTTGTGATGTGAAATTCAATTAAAATCAGTTCCATTGCTTGAGGGTGACAGAAGCGCCCTTATTGTGTACCCTGCTGCCTTTAGCACCCTCTCTAGTGACTCTAGCAGTGATGATTCATTATTAACGCCAGTACATGCATATGGGCCAGAAAAATTGTGCTTGTGAATTTTTAATATCTCGGTCAATATGCGTAATATTAAAACGAAATCCGTGGGGCATATGCATTAGATAACTGAGATACGAATACTTCACCAACTCATGATTTTGTTGCACTACAAACGACATGAACTGTTGTGTGATTATTCTGATCAACATCTACTTTCTACTATTATCTATCCCATGCACCGCATGTTTTTCGTTTTAAATAGTATAAGTATTGTCATAGTTATAGCAGCGAGCAGTGAGCTGGGCGAGCTGCGATGGTGCACGCTAAATGGGCCGGTAAGACTCTGTGGGTTTGATTCATCATCGCCGTGCCATGTCGGCGAGCAGCAAGCAACGAGGTGGCGGCATAAACGCACCTTAGAGTCGCGGCAACTCTGCGACGCCGCTACTCAAGTATCCCCGTGTAAATAACCCCATTTCACTATATTTCAAATTCAAATGTTTGTATAGCTTATGGGACTTAACTGCAGGGTCATCAGTCCCTAAACTTACAAGCTACTTATGAACTAGCTAACACTAAGGACGGCACAAATATCCATGCCCGAGCGGGGATTCGAACCCCCGACCGTAGTGGCCGTGCAGACCGTGACAGGAGCGCCGCAGTCCCCTCGGCCACCGCGGCCGGCTCACTATATTTGCTGCGTCTCTTGGCACACAGTATCTCGTTCGCTTGGCGATTGGAGTATCCCCGTGACAATAGAGGCTTAAGGACTAAAACCAATGGCACGATTGACACTGGGTGGTATTTAAGCCTATGAAACTGCAGAGCAAACCATAAAATGTTTGTAATTTTAAGGGTCCAAACTTCTATGTTCACCCGTCCCCAGTCTTATAAACTACTTAAAGTAATTTAAACTAACTTCTACTGACGACAACACACACACACACACACACACACACACACACACACACAGGCACGCACTCACCCATGCCCGAGGGAAGACTCGAACCTCCGACGCGAGCGTCTGCGCGATTCGTAACGTGAAGCTCCAGAGAGCACTACCATTTCCTCGCGGGTGACGAACAACTCGGCCTTAACGTCTGCGCTTATATCCCCTGTGCGGCGAGGGAATGGCAGCCCAGGGCGCTACGCCACGGCTCAGCCTCCTCGCAAATCAGCCCCACCCGGCAAGAGCGCCCATCTCACGCTTTCTAGAGAAGGGTGCAGCAAGTCCTGGGGGCATGGAATATTTCTAATATTTTGGTGAACGAATACCGACTTTTAATTATCCATCAAAGATTTTCCGTTCCAACTTCATAGGCGGGGGGGGGGGGGGGGGGCGAGAGGTCTCGGTAGTGTGTCCACACGGCTTTGTTCACGTTTACCGGAAATCTGTGTCACGTGACCGTGCACACGCGGCTGTACGGTACACAAACCGTGTGGTTGTGCATGCGGCATGTTCCATTCGGAATGTAGCGGTTTAGCTGTGAGCTTCGCTTGTTTTCTTTGTATTACTGCCTGTGGAAATTAGCCTGCAATGAAAGGAATATTTAACTGACCATGTAGACAGCACTGCTCTGTCATTTAAAATATTAACGGTATTGGCAGCGTACCTTAAAAATGCGTTACCATGAAAAGAAATAAAAGTGGGGCAAGTCATTACTGAATGTAGTATATTTTTAGCTTAACTGGGTGAAGGTATTTAATAAATTACTTTTACCAGTGATACAGACGCCTAGAAAAAAACGCCTAGAAAAATAAGAGTTTGGAATGATATCCCAAGTGATAACGTAAAATATTTATCAAACCTAACGGTTTACCGAGCGAGGTGGCGCAGTGGTAACACACTGGACTCGCATTCGGAAGGATGGTGGTTCAAATCCACCTCCGGCCATCCAGATTTAGGTTTTCCGTGATTTCCTTAAACCACTCCAGGCAAATGCCGGGATGGTTCCTTTGAAAGGGCACGGCCGATTTCCTTCCACATCCTTACCCAAATACTCCGAGCGTAAGCTACGTCACTAATGACCACGCTGTCGCCGGGACGTTAAACTCTAAGCTTCCTTCCTTCATAAAGGTTTTTCATTTGGTTTAATTAAACAATTATACATCACTAAAGTAATTTATAGCTATGGAGTCACGATTACATTCCAAACACTCTATAAATGCATTGACCGTAATCCCTTGTTTTATGTAAATAATGCACAGTATGCTCTCATTGCATTAATAGTGCGAGAAAAACTTGAACCCGCTACTGAAATGCCATTATCAATATTCATTGAACACTGATGATTACCTTTGTCACGAATGTTACAACAGAAGTTGACCACCGTTTAGTTTTGAGACAAGAGGGAAGGAAGGAAGCTTAGGGTTTAACGTCTCGTCGACAGCGTGGTCATTAGAGACGGAGCTTACGCTCGGCCGTGCCCTTCGAAAGGGACCATCCCGGCATTTGACTGGAGTGAATTAGGGAAATTTCGGAAAACCTTAATCTGGATGGCCAGAGGTGCATTTGAACCACCATCCTACCGAATGAAAGTCCAGTCTGTTACCACTGTGCCACCTCGCTCGGTAGACAACAGGTTCGCACATGTGTTACCAAAATAGTTTTTTTATGTTTGTAATTCCAAAGAATCCAAGTACTCTGATCAATAGTCCCTACACTAATAAATTACTTAAACTAACTGAAATAACTAATACATACTGAACACGACACACACACACACCCATGCCCGAAGGAGGACACGAGCCTTCGACGGGAGAGGCCGCGCAATCCATGACATCACGCCTTAGACCGCGCGGCCATTCTCACGCGGCTCACAATATCAAAGAAGTATTGGATGACATTTTCGAACATAGGTTTTTGTTCAGAATATTACGTACTGACTAGTTTGCACATGTCCTTGAAGTTTGTAAACGCTTTTATTTTAAATTGGCCTGTATGTTTCTATCAAACGTAACAACTTACTAGCGCGGAAAAGGTAGCTCGGTCTAAGGCGCCATGATAACGTACAAGAAATAAGAACTAGATGGATACCAGCTCTGTCTTTGCAACACCTTGAGAATTGCGCACTGACGCCGTGTTGAACGCCGGGCTAACGCGGAATCAACGACGTCGACAACGCTCGTCTTGTAGTGCCATCGTTACTGCCAGTAATCGTGCTATTGTGGCCACCACGACTTTAGCGCTCGTTGAGAATAGTCCTTAGCCGTGTTGCGCACCTTTTGAGATCTTCAAAGTGACATAAATGAAAACGATGCCTATAGGTTCACTACTTCACAAATAATGGATTGCTGTCGATTAATTTACCAATATAAGCCATTGCATTCGTAAATTTAATAATTTCCACTTTATTTATTATTTGAAATTATAACACACGGTTCCAAACAAACACCTCCACGAATTGTCAATTAACACTTATGATTTAAATGTTTAATTACAAATATAGCTGCTTATTTCACTGACCTCATTTGAGCAACAGATGTTTATATCGTAATTTTGTGTGAAAATTTAGTAATTCCATGAAATCTTCACTCTAAAACCTCGGAGATAATGCCCGTAATTTTGTAAGTTTCATAGGAACGAACGAGCAAAGCTCTTGAGGTTCAGTTGTGGTTTTGTGAAGCTTGAGTGAAGAAGTGGTGTATTTCAAAATTAGTTGTATGTAGGTGCAAGGAACTTGTACTGTGAAAATGTGTCATTTGTTTAAAGAAGTTTTTGCCTAGATCGCCGCTATGAGTTTTATAAATTAAATTTGGGTTTCAGCTTACACATCTCAGTTCGAGTAACTTATTACCAGTTTGTTTAAAACCCGAACCTCTTTATATTGAGAGTCTGATCCTGACGCAACGAAACCTTCACTGTTGATACGAGTTTTTAATTTAAGTGGAGAATTTAATATTTTTCTTACACATCCAGTACGTCTATCTGTGCCTACTGTCACTGACCTGAGTGTTATAACTAGCACCAATACTGATATACAAATACGCGTCAATATGTTAAACATGGTTGCAGTTCAGTAACGGTCGCACAAGATCAAATCGTGAACGAATTTTACCAGACGAGCTACATAAAATGGTTTATATACCAGTACTTAAACCTCGAGCCAGGTTTCGGCAAAAATAATTTTGCCTTCTTCAGAAGATTTACCTAACAAAACGTATATACGTCATTTTATGCAACTGTTCGACTGAAATTTGTGCACAATTTGAAAAATACACGTGTTTAATTCTTTTTAGTAATCTACAAGTGTACCAAGTTTCAACAGAAATGGCATTTAACACAAGATAGGTTTGCTTGTTAGTGACTATGTGGATTCGCTCTACAAGGAATAAGAACTAGAAAAAGGAAAGAAACCCAAGAACATACTGTACGACGCCTCAACGCACGTCACTTATTACTAGATAAATTCCTTAAGTCGCCTTTAACGATGAAGTAAATACGTGTCATCTAACTCACTTAAATTCCTAGCTACAACCTACGAGTAGGATGAATTTGGTAATAACCTTCTCGTCAGCTCATTGAGTGACAAAAAAAGGATCATTACGGCGTGAAAATGATTGCTACCATAGGCATCAGAGGTAACGTTTTCCAGTAAGCTCTATTGTCATTCGACTGCTATATATTCGCTTCCCACATAAGTCTGTGATCATCAAACGATTGTTGCTCGAAGGTCAGTACTGACAATATGGAGAAGACTTCGGTGTGTTAACTCATTTCTCTACACGTTTGGAATAAACTTCGAACCGTGATCATTTTATTATGTCGTAGATCTTCTGTGGCAATACATAGTGACTGACAATGTCTTAAGCAGCTGTCTGATCGATAAAAGCTACGCCTGTAACTTCCGGGTTTCAAAGCCAGAATAATAATAATAAAAAGCTAGAAGAGGATTAAACGGTCATTCCTCCTATGTACATTCAGTCTAATAACACAGGATCGACCGAACTTACGATTTCCACCCGTACCTCACAAAAGGCTTTTAATTAATTGCGTGCTTATGGTATCATTGGATTCGTGAATGCTAAAAGAGAGGACACATTTAGTAGCCATTGATGGAAAGGCACCGACTTAAACAGAAGTGAGATATGGTATATCAACGTCCTCTGCTGTTCCTTATCTATATAAATGATTTGGGAGAAAACCAAAGCAGCCATCTTAGGTTGTTGCAGATGATGCTGTCATTCAGGGGTTCGCCTGAAGTGGGTTGGGGGGGGGGACTGTCCCCCCACCCCCGAGAGATTCAAACATATTAATGAACTGTTGGAAGAATTTACAGCAAATCCGAGACAATATTTTAACTAAATTTCTTAATTTCATTAAATTTTACTGAGTTGTGAAATTCGATTTAGTTGTTTATAACTTTTATTGCAATTAAACAATTTTCCTACTTTATTCATTGTACCATTATTTTCTTTCTCATTCTGTTCCCGCCTAGCCTGCAGACTGTCGACGTTCTTCCTGTCATTTATTGTCTACTAAATTCATCAGAAGATCAAAACCAAATGAAAAATAATTGACCACAAATAATGAAAAGTGTGAAGTCATACACATGAGTGCTAAAAGGAAGCAATTAAATTATTTTGAAAGAGAAAACGATAAATTGTGAAGGCCATAAATTCAACTAACGGTCTAGGAATTTACTGTGACGATAGTTTTAAATTGGAATACGCACATAGATAGTAGGCATTTACTGGCAGAAAACTCACAAGTTGCAACAAAACTACTAAAGAGACATGTATAAAGACACTATAATGAGTCAAGTGCCCAAACAACCACAATATTATAATAAAAATAAATATTTTCACTTAGTGGTTATGAGATAAAATATTTATTTAAACTATAGCATATCGATTTTGTTCATAGAATGAACATACTCACAAGGAGAGGACGCCTACTCGTCATCGCCGAATTCGTCCAAATTTATGGTACATGTAGGGCGTGGTGAGATATGAAAGTGTAACAAATGGGGACTCCAGATGGCTAATCGTTCAGGAAATAAAGGAATTTTGATACGGATATTTCACCACATGCACCTTATCAACTGACCCTGAGAGAGTCTGTTTAGAAAATGGTTTTTGGCTCAGCGTTAAGAGATCGGATGTTTATTGAAAGGTTCACGGGTTCGATTCCGCCCGGCGGCAAATACTTTTTGTTGCTTGACAATGCGTACTCTACTGACTTCGCAATTAACCGCAACATCATATATGTAATTTTGTATTTATATTTGCAAAACATCATGTAACTGCAAAAGGGCGGCCTTCATAACGTGCGCAAGATGCGGTCAAAATTATTGCTTCCTCTGTTTCTTCGATGAATATCACCCCAGTACATGTAATTGGTCAATTGAAAAAGAATGGAAGTATCGATTTACATACACGACGCGTTAACTAAGGTCCCTTTTTAAATATTTGTAGTCCCGAATTTCATCCAATGCCCTCTCTTTTTTTGATTATATAAATTAATAAAATAACCTATATGATGTTACGGTTAATTGTGACGCCAGTCTACATCTACATCAATACTCTGCAAACCACTCTGAAGTGCATGGCAGAGGGTACGTCCCACCGTACCAGTTATTAGGATTTTTCCCCCATTCCATTCACGTATTGAGCGTGGGAAGAATGATTGTTTAAATGCCTCCGTGCGTGCTGTAATTAGTCTAATCTTGTCCTCACGATCCCTACGGGAACAATATGTAGGTGTACGCATTGCCGAGGAGCAGAAAAAAATTGCCGTCGGATGGAGTTGAACCCGCGACCTTCTCAATACGAATTCGATCTTTTACCGCTTCCTAAACAGGGACCGTTGATAAGATGCATATGGTGATAGAACCGTATCAAACTTCCTTTTATTTTCTAAACGCTTGACCATCTGGAGTTGTCACTTGGGGCACTTTCGTGTCTGACCACGTCCTACATGTACCATAAATTTGGATGAATTCGGCGATGTCGAGTAGGCGTCCTCTCCTTGTCAGTGCTGACGAAAACAAGTTATATGAGTCAGACAGGCGAGATGCGTGTTATAGCAGATTTACTACAACTGTGTAAAGAAATTACGTACCAATTTCAACTCAAGGGGACTCATCACCAAATATTTTTTTTTAATAGTTAAAATACATAAAGTGACCTGTCAGGTGGGCATTATATGTTCAACTGGCTAGCTGCCTACGGTCACTAACGCAGCTAAGGTTGTAGGCAACTGGTGCCTACAATAAGCAAATAAGACAAATTTAAAATATACCTGGAACAACCATTAAAATACATCAATATTAACATTTATTAGCGCCCGCATGCATGACTGTTACACAACTTGTTTAAATGTCAAAGATAATTATGTTTAACCGATAAAGTTTTTTTTTTAATTTTTGTTTTTTACTTTGTTTCTCTGGTGAAACAAAAAAAAATTATGACATCATTGTGTCCTGAGAAATTGACTTGCGACAGCAATTTTCGTAATAAAGTCGTTGAAGATATTATATAGTACACGCCATCTAACGTGCTTCAGTCAAAACATTCTACTAGCAGATTATGCACACATCTTACAACTTGTACAGACAGGAGATTACTAGTTATGTGGGGTTGATATCCATTATATTCAAATGTTCATTAATGTTTAGTGTTAACAAAATTCACCTAATAGTTAACACGTAAAAAGGAAGTACATATATTTGCAATGAAACTACCTGTCAGATTAAAATTGCGTGCCGAAACCGGGACTCGAACCTGGGACCTTTGCCTTTCGCTTGCCCAGGAAAGTTAATGGTCCCAGGTTCGAGTCTCGGTTCCGGCACACAATTTCAATCAGCCAGGAAGTTTCATATCAGCGCACACTAGGCTGCAGAGTGAAAGTTTCGTTCTGGATACTTGAAATATCATACCATAATAGGGCGTCCGTCAAAGTGATGAGACAGAGTGAGATCCTTATCCGGAGGATATCAAAAGAATATAAAGAGCAGTTGTTTTGCATTATCACGCTACATGGATAAGAGTTCACGGAAATGATATACGAGTTGAGGAGGAATCATTACAAAAAATGTTCAAATATTTGTTAAGCTTATGTAACTTAACTGCGGGGTCATCAGTCCCTAAACTTACAAAGTACTTATGAACTACCTTATACCAAAGACAACACAAACTTCATGACCGAGGGGGGATTCGAACCCCCGACGGGGGGAATCATTACAACGGCGATTTTAGTTACGGGGAGATATACTTACGAAATTTCTGTTACACCCTCAAAATGTAAACCTGAATTGATGACTCGCACCTAAATAGGGAGAAATTATCAGCGTAATGAAATAATTGAAATCACAGCTCTAATGGAGAGATTTATGAGTTCTGTCTTTACGCCAGCTATTCGAGTGGGGAAGGGTACTTAGATAGTATGAATGTGGTGAATTCTCTGCCAGTCACTTACGTGTGATTAGCAGAGTACCCATGTCGATGAACAATACGATCGGACAAGAGAATGCCGTGTGCTCGACGATGGCGTCGCTCCGCGTACTCAGACGCTACGTTCCAATTCCAAACGGCGAGTATAGCCGATTACAAGACGCTTAAAGGCGTGGTGGCTCCCCACATCGTCTTAGAGCCCTCGCAGAAGAAGACGCGGCCGCCAATGTGACGTGGGAAGATTAGCGAGCGCTCCTCTGAGGGTTGCCCTGGGTGATGGATGAGGCTGCAGTCCTGCAACGAGCAGGCCTCTGCGACCGGCCCAACAAGAAGAAGCCAGCCCTTTTTATTGCAACGTTTCCTGCGGCAGAGGGAATCTCGGAGCGCCGGAAACTCTAATGTTTTCTTGTGAAAGTGGAAGCTGTCGTAGCAGAGCTGGACCCTAAGCCACAGTGCTTCAGGTGCCAGGGAGACGGTCACACTGCCAAGTATTGTCACAACGCTGCCAAGTGCTTCAAGCTTTCGTGAGAACACGACAGTTGCATTTGCGGGAAGCGGCCAGAAGAGAAGTCCGTGTGTGTTGATTGTAGCGGGCCCCGTGTTGTCAAATGTTCCGCTTTCTCAAGTCACAGGCTGGCCAGTGGCGGGATGGCGACGCCAGCCATAAATGGGGGGGAACGCTGTCTGATACAGAGGCTAGCAGCAAATTGGGTCGCTCAATATTGCCTTACGAATGTACTTTAATGTGTCATAGGATAATGTTTCCTATTTCGCCCTTTAACTCATCGTTATTTTCATTAGTGCATTATATTTTTCAGATTACATATACCGGTATAGCTTGTTTAGGGAAATAGTGAAAAACATTGTAACATCATATGATGAAAAAGCAAAACAGAAAATTTTAAATTTACATTAAAACAGCGTCGATAATGTACTAAATATGTGGAAGCAGCATTTTATAATTCCTTAAATAAAGAAAATAAATATTTTTATACGATCTGCAATGTCCGTGTTTATTGATATAACTTAGCAAATGTGCTTCAGACATGCATGCATGTCTGAAGGACATTTGGTTAGTTATATCAATAAACACGGACACTGCACATCGTATTTAAAATCAGTCATAGCAAGGCTTGCGACAAATGCACTAAAAAGTCTCACCCTGTGCGGAAATTACATCACGGAATGTAGGAGCACTCATGGGCAGTAGACAATGTATGGCATATGAAGGTTTGGATCGTTCCGGGAAGCTTGCGCGGGTAGCGTAATGGTAACGCGACCGCTTGCGATAAGCGGGAAATCCGGGTTCGAGTCCCGGCCCAGCACGAATTTTCATATGTCACTATTACACCATACAGCTGATGCTGACTAATATTCGCAATTGCGAATACATTTCTTGTCTTTAAATATTTTTTGTAAGAAATTGGTAATTTTGTCGCAATTATTGTGGTTATTTTAATTACTGCTAAAGAATTTTTGAATTCTTCCTTAATTTGGTCATACCTCCCATAGATAATGCGCACAGGTTAAGCCAGCATTCGATATTTTCGGAAGTTGGTATGTTTACCTTTGCTTTGCTTTCATATTTGGAATCATTTATTTATAACTAAATGGGAGCAGAATTCGAAACCTAGGTCATACTATCTCAATAAATACTGTGAAACAAGTTCTTCGTTTAGTTAATACGACGAAAATCGTGAGTTTTCATCGCGTTCTCAAAAATACTAATAGTTCTTGTTCAGTTGCAACCATCTCTTGAGCATAGCGCATTGCATCCATATGTTGCATGTCATATGTTAGATAATACTACCATTTTCATTTTTATTTCATTCCAGAAGGACGTCCTGTTATGCATAGACTAAAGGTGCAATTTGTATAAAATTAACTTTATAGCATTTAGCGACTTATTAGTGATCTTTTAAGCCAGGGGTAACAGAAAAAAGACTTAGGAATACCTGGGTAAGGCCTATGTGCTGCCTGCCAAGTGTAGTCATAACAGCAAACAACGAGTGTTGTGTAGCATCATGCTTAGTTAGGGAACATATGAATGTTGCTCCATGTGTTTCAGAAAGTTTTTAACGTCATCCATGTGATGTACGAATTTGTGATGGTATAAGATATTTATGAACTACTAGCAACGCGGTCCGCCTGCGCACGGATAGTATGGGATATAAGCGACGTTCCACAGACGGCACTCTTACCCTTTCCAAAGAGTGTCTCTCGCGGTCCAACGATAAACCAACTACCGTCTATTCAAAACTGCCGCTCCCTCGAGTAAAACGCCGTCTTTCGGCGTTAGAAGAACTTAGCTTATTTACTTTGTCAATATTATGAGTTGTGATAACCGTTATTAAGTTTAAAGTTCGTAAGTCTCTGAATATATACCATTTCCTAAGAGAATTTATTGCTCTATATCGCGTAGTTTTGCTCGTCACACTCACACACTACCATGCTCCTTCATGAATTATACCATCAAACCTTCCACATGAATCACGCCGCCCGTTGGGGAAAATCTGTTAATTAATTTTCGATTTTATCGACGACAGACAAACAGTTGCGGTTTCTTCCACTCCCTGGCGGGCAGGCTGGCAGAAGCCTAAGCGCTGATCTTCAGCCGAGTGTACATTTGGCGTTGACAATTAAAAAAAATTAAAATACACTACTGGCCATTAAAATTGCTATACCAAGAAGGAATGCAGATGTTAAACGGATATTCATTGGACAAATATATTATACTAGAACTGACAAGTGATTACAACCACCTCTGGCACTAATAACGGCCTTGATACGCCAGGGCATTGACTCAGAGCTTGGATGGTGTGTACAGGTACAGATGCCCATGCAGCTTCAACACGATACCACAGTTCATCAAGAGTAATGACTGGCGTATTGTGACGAGCCAGTTGCTCGGCCACCATTGAAAAAACGTTTTCAGTTGATGAGAGATCTGGAGAATGTGCTGGCCAGGGCAGCAGTCTAACATTTTCCGTATCCAGAAAGGCCCGTACAGGACCTGCAACATACGGTCGTGCGTTATCCTGCTGAAATGTAGGGTTTCGCAGGGTTCGAATGAAGGGTAGAGCCAAGAATAGTAACACATCTGAAATGTAACGGCCACTGTTAAAGTGCCGTCGATACGAACAAAAGGTGACCAAGACGTGTAACCAATGGCACCCCATACCATCCCGCCGGGTGATACGCCAGAAGGGCGATGACGAATACACGCTTCCAATGTGCGTTCACCGCGATGTCGCCAAACACGGATGCGACCATCATGATGCTGTAAACAGAACCTGGATTTGCCATACGTGCTCCCAGGTTCGTCGTTGGGTACACCATTGCAGGCGCTCCTGTCTGTGATGCAGCGTCAAGGGTAAGCGCAGCTATGGTCTCCGAGCTGATAATCCATGCTGCTGCAAAGGTCGTCGAACTGTTCATGCAGATGGTTGTTGTCTTGCAAACGTCCCCATCTGTTGACTCAGGGATCGAGACGTGGCTGCACGATCCGTTACAGCCATGCGGATAAGATGCGTGTCATCTCGACTGCTAGTGATACGAGGCCATTGGGATCCAGCACGGCGTTCCGTATTGCCCTCCTGAACCCACCAATTCCATATTCTGCTAACAGTCATTGGATCGCGGCCAACGCGAGCAGCAATGTCGCGATACGATAAACCGCAATCGCGATAGGCTACAATCCCACCTCTTATCAAAGACGGAAACGTGATGGTACGCATTTCTCCTCCTTATACGAGGCATCAGAACATCGTTTCACCAAGCAACGCCGGTCAACTGCTGTTTGTGTACGAGAAATCGGTTGGAAACTTTCCTCATTTCATCACGTTGTAGGTGCCGCCACCGGCGCCAACCTTGAAAAGCTAATCATTTGCATATCACAGCATCTTGTTCCTGTCGGTTAAATTTCGCGTCTTTAGCACGTCATCTTCGTGGTGTAGGAATTTTGATGGCCAGGAGTGTAGTATAGGAGAAGATAAATGAAGAATTAAAAATATAAAACAGGTGAACATGGCGAATAAAATTCAATAATAAATGACGTTAAAATTTAACGTTAAAGTTAAAACTGCCACAGTGGCTAAAACACACAAAGAACAATGACGAAAAACTGAAGACACTGAATAAAAGACGAGGTAACGCACTGTTCTGCCCGTTCGGCGACTGCCAATGTATTAAAAACATAAAGTGACATATCATTACACCCGACATTTGACACTGGCGCACAGTTAAAAGTAAGAGCACTGAACTCCGCAGGGGATGGGAGACCGGAAGGAGATGCGGAGGGGGGGGGGGAGAGGGGAGGGGGAGGTAGGTGGGCGTAAGAGCTCCAGGGGGATGGGAACGGAAGGGAGAGCCAAGCGAGGGAGGCAAAAGGAACGGGTGGGGAGAGAGGGGGCACTTCATATACCGGGAAGATTAGGGCCGACAGGAGGGATAGATGTCGGGACGGACGGATGCGGCGGGAAGCCTGTTTTATAATACGTTTGGTCCTCCAGATAAGCTTTAAAAGTTGATGTGTATATGTATTTTATTGGCTCCTATGTTCTACGTAATATGATTAAACGCAATGCTTGTTTAATTCACATATACGTGGCACGTCCAGAAAGTAAGTTCTGTTTTGTTATATAAAACAAACGTGTACAGATACAGAAAAAATACATACTACTTTTCTACATAGCTGCCAAAATTTTGTAGGCACTTGTCATAGCGTGGCACAAGTTTCTGTATGCCTTCTTCATAGAAGGTTGCCGCCTGTGTATTCAGCCAGGTGGTAGCATGTTCTTTCAGCTCGTCATCGTTGAAGTGTTGACAGGACAAATTTTAGGTGTAAGAAGAGGATTTCCATCAAAAGGTGGTGTTTGTTTCCACGATAGTGCCCGACCTCATGTGGCGATTGTGACCAAACAACTCTTACGGGAATTTCACTGGGACGTGTTTGATCATCATCCGTACAGCCCGGGCCTCGCTCCTAGCCACTTTCACCTCTTCTTACACCCTAAAATCTGTCCTTGGTGATCAACATTTCAAAGATTATGACGAGCTGAAAGAACATGCTACCACATGGCTGAATACACAGGCGGCAACCTTCTATGAAGAAGGCATACAGAAACTTGTGCCATGCTATAACAAGTGCCTACAAAATTTCGGCAGCTATGTAGAAAAGTAGTTTAACAGTTGTAGATTTTTGTACAATAAATATTTTTTCTGTATCTGTACACGTTTGTTTTATATAACCAAACGGAACTTACTTTCTGGACGTACCTCGTACATGCTAATATCACAGTATAAAGTATTTGTATGTTTGTGTCCGGCACTCAGAACAACAGTAACGCCCCTAGCAGAAAAAGAGTCTACCTTAGTGGCATTATCAACACTGCCACAGAAGCGACGCTAGCGCTCCAAGCGGCAGAATTGCAGTTACAGAAGAATCACATTATACAAACGTTTGGGACTTTCTTCGCCAGGGGTGCTACTGTCGTTCCAAGAGCCAGACATAAACTTTTACGTGTATGTTAACAAATATCTTGATCCGATCGCTACCAGTCTTTCCAGCATCAAACGCTGCGATTATCTGCAGATTTCCTAGAGATTTCATCAGAATTGCTCCAGCCGTCTTGGAAACTATAGGGAACATACATACATACATAAATACAAACATCGATTTTTATCGATTTGTTAGCTATATTCACGACCTTGGAATCGGTTGACTCATATTAGGCATTTTGTCTGCTACCAGCATACATTTAATCCGTGACTCACATAAATAACAAGAAAAGTTCTTAAACACACTGTACAGCATGCACGTATCCACAAAAATAGCACGTTTCTACAAAATACTAGTTGTTTGGATACAGTCTTCACGGGTTTGCCGCCGGATAACGTTGTGTTAATCCCACAACATTTCTTCGAAGCAACTGTCCGACATCTTCCGGTGGTTGCACCTTGCGGATGGCCAATTACGACTGACGGTATCTGCATATCGGCGCCGCTGTATATAGAACACGGTCGCGAAGCCTGCGCAGACGTGCAAATTACGCATGCGCAATAATTTGCCGATAGAGGGCGTCGATCTAAAGAGCCATCTGCAGGGAAACACAGAGCGGCTATTTTGCGCATGCGTTGTACGCTGTGTTTACAAACAGTACCGCCAGACGTTACTCACTAGAACTAAACCGTCCGCCTCCGTAGTCCAGTGGACAGCGTGGTTGCTTGCCACGCAGGGGGCCCGGGTTCGATTCCCGGTCGGGTAGGAGATTTTCTCCTCATCATCATTCCATCATCATTGACATGCAAGTCGCCGAAGTGGCGTCAGATAAAGAGACTTGCGCCAGGCAGGCTGAACACGACCCCAGTTGGGGTTTAACGGTCATAAATGCCACACGATCATCATCACTAGAACTAAACCAATTTATGGCGGGTCCGTTATCGAAAGGTTTTCACTTTCTTGTCGTGATTTAATCGCAGCCAACGCAGGGTTACAGGCTGTACTCAATTCAAATCCCGTATCCCGGTTGATGAGATTATCAGATGTACGGATATGTATTGCTTCTTTAATGATGCAATCCCAAAAGGATGAAGCCGGGGATAAAATTTCTGTATTCTCATAAAACATGCGATGTCCTATGTTCAGACAGTGTTCTGCAATTGCCGACTTCTCTGGCTGATATAGGCGTGTATGACGCTGATATTCATCACAGTGTTCTTGCACTGTGCGAATGTCTGGCCTATACATGTCGCTCCACACTGACAAGGGATCTTATATACTCCAAGTTTTCTCAGACCAAGATCATCCCTGACGACTGATGACCCTGTAGTTAAGTCCCTTAAGCTATACAAACATTTGAAACATTTCATCCCTGACCGATACTAACAAGTTCATCAGTTTTGGAGATGGTCGAAACATACAATTAATTTCGTATCTTCCAAGGACTCTTCCGATTCTCGACGACATGGCATCAAAGAACGGCAAGAACGTCAAGGCGGAAGGTGTATTTGTGCCTTCATTCTGCTCCCTGGACTGAATTGTCTTGGGCCTGAAAGCATTATGTATCTGTCTCTCAGAATATCCGTTTTGTCTTAACACTGTTTTCAAATGTTCCATTTCACTTGATAGGCTTTCAGGATCAGATAGCATACGTGCTGTATGAACCAGCGTACGTAATGCCAGTTGTTTACTGTTGTTATGACTACTCTTGGCAGGCAGCGCACGGGCCTTGTTAATCAACGTGGCGTTGCTTTAAGGCTGACAGGATGATTGACAGGTTGGTTCTCGAAGCCGCTGAAGCTACACAGACGGAGAAAGTGTGCTGTCAGATACGCTATTTCCGTGGAGAACTCGCGGATTAGCCGTGCGCAGTGGGGCGCAAGCTGCGGTGCGCGCCGTCTTTCGCCGTCGGGGGTTCGAGTCCCCCCCCCCTCTCGGCCCTCGGGCGTGGGTTTATGTGTTGCCCTTAGGTTACTTTATAACTTGGTTTAAGTAGTTTGTAAGCTACGGACTAATAACACAGCAGTTGAGTCTGATAGATTTACAAAATTTGATTTGAACTCGCGCACGTTTTCCGAAATTAAGAAAATGCACCTGTGACTGTTAACGTCGTCCGTCTCCCAACTACCCGGGAAACAGAGAAACACAGCACAGAGACCATATCATATAAGTGTCCTACAACCCAAGAGAGAGCGAAATCCAATTGAGAAGGGGTCACTTGGGCGACGAAGAAGCACGAGGAATGGTTCACGTCGTCGGCAACGCGGAACTTCCAACCAAGAACGCTTATCCGCCAGTCGAGCCAAACATCAGATGAGTGTTGGAACCACGTGACACAGACGTTTGCATATGAAGCCAGCCACAGCATCACACTAACGCAAAGGAAAAAAGTCATTTCTTTATGAGAAACTAGATGGCTGTGCCGCGATATCGAGATGCATGACATCCACCACTCTCAATACTTGTTCTGGAATGACCTGTGCAGGTAGCAAAGAATATGCTACAGATGTGCCCATCCAGAATGTCACTGTGGTTTTTCTCCCCCTTCGCGGCTACCCTTGGCACTTTATTTCCTTGTTCCCTTAAGCCCTTTCTCCTTTCAAACGTTTTCCGTCCTCTTACCATCACCAGACAAGCACATACTAATAGGTAATCGTATCCACTTCAACGCACATTACATTTCTCGAAACCTGTGACGACTAGATTAAAACCTAACCAAGGATAGGTGACAGTACAATTTTTTTTTTATGGTAATCATGGTAGAGCAGGCGCGGAGGGGCTCCACTGAAAACAGATAAGTAAATAAATAAAAATAAAAGTAAAGTGTTTCCTCTACTCCATTCTGATGTCATTTATTCATATCAGCAGGAGAGGAGCAAAATGATAGAATAAAATATTTATTTGAATGACGTCTATGGGCCAATTTTTCCCAAGTTGCACAGTTAGTGGTACACATACCTCCAATAGTAATTCCTTGATTTCTCAGTATGTGTCCCATAAACTGATCAGTTCTTTAAGCCAGATTGTACAACTACTTTCTTCTGTTCTCAATTCTGTCAAATATTCTAATCTTTAGTATAATTCTGTAGCGCCACAGCCGCGGTGGAGTAGCCGAGCGGTCTAAGGCGCCTCGCTGCGGAGCGCGCGGTTGCTCGCAGTCGGAGGTTCGAGTCCTCCCTGGGGAGGACCTTAGGCTAGATTACCTTAGTTTAAGTAGTTTGTAAGCTACGGACTGATGACCACGCAGTTTGGTCCGATAGATTTACAAACATTTGAACTTTTTATTTTTTGTAGCGCCACATTACAAGTTACATTTATGTGCCTGGCAGAGAATTCATCAAACCGCTGTCATAATATTTGTCTACTGTTCATTTCTCTAATAGGATAAAGGAACAACTAAATCCTGCCGTTTTCGCTCTGATTTCCCTTATATTATTATGATGTACATGTTTCCCTAAGCATGTGGGTGATGATATCTTCACAGAAAGTTGGCGAAACAAATTTCGTAAATAGATCCAGCCGCAACGAAAGACGCCTATTTTTAATGATATCCACCCGAACTCTTGAATCATTTCTGTAACAGTCTCTCCCCTGTATCGCTGTAATACAAAACGAGCTGTTCTCATCTGAACGTTTTGTGTGTCCACCTGGCGAGGAGCCCAGAATGTGCAGCAAAACTCCAAAACGGGACGAACAAGAGTAGTCTAGGCAGTTTCATTAGTAGAATTAATGCATCGTCTAAGTATTTCTCGAAAGTCTATAGTCCACATATCACCTTCGTACAAAGCAACACACTTAGCAAATTCATTGAGAAAAGATTTCCTAAGTCTTAAATTCATATTAGATGTTAACGGCTTGTTTTATTGACATTTACGGTCTCTATTTTATATAGTCACTCTTCGCCCATCGTAGATTGTTTTACTGCCCAAATAGTAAAAATGATACACTAGCCTACTTTTACTGGCTCGTTTTCTAACCTGATTCCCTCAGCAGCATCTTATGTATCTGACTACATTTTGACTTATCTTCTCATATCTTCTTTTAACATACTGCCGATTCCGTTCAGCTGCTCGTCAAAGTCAGTTTTGCCTGTGAGAGAATTATAGTGTAAATGTCAAAAGCTTTTATTCCTTATACCTATTAAAAATTATCTTTGCTTTCCTTCACAGATTGCTAAATGTAAAGATTGAGGCATAGGTTGTATCTCTGTATTACCCGTTTCTGAACCACTCTGATAACTGCCGTCTGGTTTCTGTACAAGATGTAACTACCCATTCGCTCCCTTTATTATATCCTTGCGACCTCCAGTCAACAATGTCAAAACTTCTCTCCAAGTATATAAATGCTATAAATATACACTACTGGCCATTAAAATCGCTACACCAAGAAGAAATGCAAATGATAAACTGGTATTCATTGGACAAATATTATATACTTGAACTGACATGTGATTACATTTTCACAGTACGAATATTTCTGACAGGTGCTAATTTATTATGACAGATAGGGAATATCAGTTTCTTGCATGCTCTGGCTGTATCAGTTTCAGGAAACCTTGCCTTACAATTTTCTTGCAGTGTGAATATACTTTCCTAATGATAGAATGCAAAGAAAGTGTGCAAGTTCCATCAAGGGACATACTAAATCAGTCTTTCAGCCCAGATAGTAGACAGAGAAACCAGTTGGCCCAAATATCTGCTGCCATCATTCTTAAAAATAAGATAATGAATCAGGAAAAGCATGTAGTGAATTATTTGTTTAAATATAATCTCGAAAGTTAAGCTCAGTTAATTCTTGAGGCATCAGGCGTAGATAAGACTAATTGAAGAAATTACAAAATTCAGGCTTATTGTATTACGACAAATCTACTTCAATTATAATTGTAGACCTGTACAAATCTCTAAAAATTTCGATCATAAAATTCTGCATTGGTTAAGAAACGGAGTCAACAGTCATATTAAGAAAGCAAAAATTAATGGTAGACATAGAATAGAGCTTAAGTATTGCTTCTTCCTCATGCATGATTGAGTGTGTTGTCGTTAGTGTAAGTTACTAAGTATAGGGACTGATGACCATAGCAGTTTGGTTCAATAGGTTTACAAACATCTGAACATTTTTAAATATTGCTTTATTTACGTGAATTTATATTATACTAAATACGCCATGTCAGGATTTCTTTGGGGTACGATCTCAGAACCAATATCGCTACTGATACATACCTATATCTTTCCATACAATAATATACGTGTAAAGAAACATTGTAATTTGCTCAGATCATCAATACTTCCAATAGTGACAAAAAATAAGCCTCAAATATGCATGCATTTCATGAATAAGTAATAAACTGCTATTGCTCATAATGAAGACAAGTAATATGAAGCTCCAACTAAAAAGGGAAAGAAATTCCTCCAAATCAAATACAGCTATTTATGCGTTATACTGAATAAACAGGAAAGTAAAATTATTTAGGGATTAGATTTGACTTCGAAGGAAGTAAATAACATTAATGTCTCGTCGACAGTCTCCATCTGAACGCGAATTCTTTATGTTACCTCTGCGCCACATTTCTCGGTAATTGACTTTGAGTTTGAATGAACCCAAGACTATATTATCAAAGAGAACGTAACAATGAAACACGCCCCTAGCATCCAGCAGTCAGTGGCGCGCCGTCTGAGGCGCCATATAACGGATTGCGCTCCCGTCGGAGGTTCGAGTCCTCCCTCAGGCATGGGTGTATGTGTTGTCCTTAGTTTGATTATTTTGTAAGTCTAGGGGGGGGGGGGGGGGTGGTGACCTCAGCAATTTGGTCCATGAGTTATACAAACACTTAAACATTTAGTCAGTGATGCAAGCCTCTAAGTTTCCTTCAATATTCATGTATACCCATTCCTTATTTTTAGATCAAAGAAACATAATATAAACAGTTTTTAAAATACAGAAAAGTAGCACGAAACGCTATCACAATAATATATGTGAGCAGCTGCCAGTCTATAATACACATTACGAAAACCATTCATATGATAACAGCTGTATCTATTCGAATCTGCTATCTGAAGCGTCGCCTAGACCAAGGATAACGTCAGAGAGCGCAATTTTTGTACCATTAGAGAAAAAGATTTTAGGTACGCTTGAGCCAAATTTTAGACTTTTACGTCACAATGGGAAAAATTATAGAGTTTCGGAAAAGTGGCCATTTACTTTTTTCTTTCAGTACAGAATGAATTTTCCAAGAAGATTGGTAAGGTAGGTAGTCATGACATATGTAAAAAGGTCTCCAAAGTCTATCTTTTTAAAACGTTGTGTACAGTGAAAGATTATTTGGTTAATGCAGAGTAGGTGGATCATGTAGTTGAACACCTATTAATATTTCAACAACAATTCCATCATTCTGAAGCATTTTTTCGCATTTGAATGACTCTTAATGGCAAATTTTATACGTAAAATCTGCGAAGAAATCGTGAAATACGTACCAGATTAACAGAAGTGACATCAGGCTATTTCCATATAATAACTGCCTGATATCTCGATTATAATGGTAGCAAAATTTTGCAGGTTAACAGTTTATTAAATTCAAAGAGAAGTAACAGCTTCAGATTCGAAGAAATAAATGTAACTTTCTAAGCACGTGATCAGAAATATATTTGTTATTTCAGTACAATGCCACTCCACTAAAAGAATGAAGTTGCGTTAGAGCAGGAGGTTAAAGAAGGACAGGGACATGGATTTTGGCTTAATGTGTTTCCAAAGTCAGTGCAGCGATAGATTCATCTCTGTTGAGTGCAGTGTAGAGCAGCGAACTTCAAAACTCTGTAATCGAAGACATCATTCTGCTTAGAAAAAAAGAGGCTTGGTGGAAAAGATTTTTGTTTCAGATGAGGTAATTTACATGTGAATAATCTTAAAAATTAGCTTATTATTTTAACTGTTAAATTGGTTCCGTAAATCACGCAAAATTTGTACGATAATGGTAAACTTCTCCAGTAATTATTCCTTAGTAAAGGAATTGCTGGTAATATCAACGAAAACGATCAATTATCAGTACCGTCATATGGTAAAATGTCTGCCCACATACAGGAATGCATTATCTTAACAAAATGTTCAAATGTTTGTACAGCTTATGGGACTTAACTACGGGGTCATCAGTCCCTAAACTTACGAACTAGGACGGCACAAATATCCATGCCCGAGGGGGGATTCGAACCCCCGACCGTAGTGGCCGTGCAGACAGTGACTGAAGCACCTCAGTCCCCTCGGCCACCGCGGCCGGCTTATCTTAACATAGTAGTGGGTCAGTTCACGCCCGATCTTGGTGTTACAGTCTTAACAGCACCTAGAATAAGGAGAAATTAATTTCTTCACCAGCTCCTAGAATAAGGAGAAATTAATTTCTTCAATTTTTAGTGCTGCAACTGAATGGAGTGCAGTATACGAAACTGCAGTGGAGAATATTCTGGGATGTGGATTTGGTACGAAATGAACCTGCTGCAATAAATTCAAAAATTGACCCGCACATATTTTTATAACTGATATCACTCTGAAATATTTATTGTATTTTCCCTGTTACCGAATGCTGGAAATGTAATACATTTTTCGAGGCAATAAATCTTAAACGAATGAAACGAAAATAAAACTAGGCTGAGCTGTCCGACACTCGTAACGTACGCACCCGCGTAATCAGAGCGCGCCTCGAACAGTAAATTATGGGTCTAGGGCTGTGTTTATATCTCGTCGTATTATATTTACTACCGCCCTGCCTGGCGCTCCACGTGAAACACTGCCTAATAACGTGTACTGGTCTCGCTCAGGCAGAAAAGACCATCACAGAAACACATAAACCGCTCTCCACTAGTTCGTCACGAAAGTAGCTGATGCATATGTATGGGACTATTCCAGGGCATTATGAAGACACGCAGATAGATATCTTTAATTTCCCGACACAGTATCCCCTCCAACAGCGTATATATCGACTGCTGAAGCTCTTTCGTTGCTGGACGCAGGTGTCAGGCACTTCCTGTAGGCTGCTTGAGGTTCTGTTGGCATGAAAGGGAATAAACTTCAAAACGTACTGCTTAGCCATCCACTTTACACAGAGACAGAAGCAACAGGTGTAATGGAGGAAACCCATGTTACCTATCAGGAAAGTATTTTTCCGTAAGTTAAAATATTTGTCATGATTGAATCATCGCAGCTTTCGCCGGAAATAACTCCATAGACGCAAGTCCACATGGAAGCATCATGTATAAATTCTACAGAGAACCGAGCGAGGTGGTGCAGTGGTAACACACTGGACTCGCATTTTGAAGGACGGTGGTTCAAATCAACCTCCAGCCATCCAGATTTAGATTTTCGGTTATTTTCCTAAATCACTCCAGGCAAATGCCATGATGGTTCCTTTGAAAGGGCAAGGCCGATTTCCTTCCACATCCTTACGCACACCCCGAGCGTAAGCTCCGTCTCTAATGACCACGGTGTCTGCGGGACGTTAAACTCCAAGCTTCGTTCCTTACTTCTATAGAGATGTGTGAGACTTCGTGAGCTTTCTTAACATACATCAGTGACTCAAGATAACGTATGCTAACGAAACTGAAAATCTGTCACTGTAATGCTTACATTGCCTCGACGAAGTAGCTGACGGAGTTAATAAGTGAAACTTGTTACCTACGTCAGCTAAAAGGACTCACATAAATACTGATTGTGTATGATTCTTCGACGTATCTGAAAGATAACTTCTTTTAAAATTATCCTGGGAGACTATCCTTTGTACATTATTACGTTATTTTACACCAGATCACGTTCTAACGCAGTCGAATATGTTCGCACGAGTTGATGAACCTTCAAGAAGATGGAGGCCTGCAAGGTGTTAAACTTAGTCTACAACATAAATCAATCAAAAGGGAAGGCCGTAAACTCAACTAAATAAAAATTAATTACCATTACGACAGATAATAAATGTTTGTAAAGCTTGTGAGACTTAACTACGGTGTCACCAGTCCCTAAACTTACAAACTACTTATCAACTACCTTATCCTAAGGACGGCACAAATGCCCGAGGGGGGATTCGAACCCCCGACCGTAGTGGCCGTGCAGACCGTGACTGAAACGCCTCAAAATGTTCAGACTTAAATTGGAAAGAACAATAGATAATGTCGTCGCGAAGGCAAACAAATATTTCGTTTTATTGGCAGGAACACAAGATGCTACATCACTACTAAACTTACATTACGCTTATCCGTCTTCTATTAGAGTGCTTCACACAGTTTGGGATACTTAAGATAAACAGTGTACTAAGAAAGGCAGCTCTGTTTTTACTATCCCGATGCAGGGGAGAGAGTGTCACAAAAATGACAAGAATTTGTGTAGATCTCAGTACTTACGAAATTCCGATCGCTGACGTTCTCCTCCGATTGCGAAAATAAACTGCCGGAAATAAAAATTAGTATATACTCTTAGAATTTCCGAGTCAGTGCATATGGAGTACATGAAATGAGTACTATTACAGATTCGCTTAAACGATACTGAGGTATCAGGTGTGGACCCATGCTGAAATACCCAATTAGTAGATGATTTATCCTCCATCGGCAGCAATGTAAGGCTGGTTCTGGCGAATACTCTACTGGAATTCGTTATTCCTCGCCTTCTCAACTTGTTCCCTTATTTATGGATTGACGAGTAGCAAGTGTCAGTTGTCGTTCCGCACGTGCTCGATCGGAGATAGGTTTGGAGATCGTGCTGGCCACGGAAGTTGCTGCACTTGTACGTTGTGTTTCTCGAGCAGTGTATGGGCTAGCATTATCCTGCTGGAACAACACATCACCCTCCTGTTTCAGTAATGGCAAAACGGACCTTACAACATTATGCACGTACCGAGCGCTGGTTATATGGGATTTGTACCTTATCGCAATCTAGACAATAAATCATGGGATGGGGCCAGTACGTCTTGGAGGAATGCCCTCTACGAAACAGCGATCGCCAAGTTCACGTCGTTTGCTGTAACATACGTGCAGGAAAGACATGCTTACATCGTTGAAGACCACGGCCACCTTCCTTTCTTTCAAGCGATCCTCTGATGCCACCAGTCGAACCGTGCACGTCGATGCAATGACGTGGGTGGAAAGCTGGCTACAGGTGTGCGTGCCCGTAGTCCCACGGCTAGTATCCGGATGACAAAAGAGTTTATGCAACAAGTCGTGGGCTCTGCTTTCTCGCCTTGTGTGCTGGGTGAGTCCATTCCTCTGTGTTGGAGGGGCGGCAGCCTCAGTTGCGTGTTGCCTACTGGTCGCGGGGCACAGCTGACAGCCGACTGACGGACGAAGCGAACGGCCCAGCAGCCAACGTGCAACTGAGCCGGCCGCCCCTACGAAACACAGGAATGGACTCATCCTGCGCACTTCTCGAAAATGCGTTCTGTGCACGGACCACGACTTGTTGCGCGAGCTCTACCAGCAGACACTTCTGGGCTCACATACTCTCTCATCTGTGTTGCGGTGGCCTTACGATCTGTCACTGCTGCACTTAAAATACGACGACCTTGGGCGAATTTGTGCAGCCTCGACATCCAGAAACGTATGTACAGATGTGAGAAAGTTCAACTGCTCATTGCAACCTTCATCGTTGCACAACTGACGAAACATGTTTACATTCTGTGGCAATTCTTCGAAAGGACAATCCTGTCATATTTTCAAAATCGCTCAGTTGGCTGTATGAAATATGAATGCGTGTCTGTGGCATGGCGCCTATTTGCTCCACATGTTGATATCATCCCCTATGGCAGCTATGCCACTTCACTATCTGCTCGTGGACGACGTTGAAACCGTTAGCAGTACATCTATACCCCAGGTGGCTTCTGCCGTCATTGGATGAAAATCGTCGTCGTATTTCCAAGTACTCTAATTTTCTTCGGCAGTGTATAGTATTGAATCGCACAAACATAGGGAGAAATGATTATCATAATAAAGTAGAAATCAGAGCTCAAAAGGAGATATTTTGGTGTTCTTACTTCCCCCACGATATTCGAGAATGGCGTTTTAGATAAATAGTTTGTAGGTGGTTAGAAAATCTCTCCACCTTCACACTCTCCACATCCTCTCCCAGGCTCACTTTCGCCACCTCCCCCTTCCGGATGACGCCCTCCATCCCCCCTCTGTCCCGATATCTATCCTTCCTACCAACCCTAGTCCTTCCCACTATCTAACGCCCCTTCACCCCCACCCTCTCCCTTTCCCATCCCTCACTTGGCCTCCCCTTCCTTCCCCTTCCCCGGAGTCCTTATGCACGTCCTTCCCCTCCTCTCCTCTCGTCTTCTCTCCCCCTCCCCTCCCCAGCGATTTCTTCCCTTTTCCTTGCCTCCTCCCTTCCCACACACACAAACGTTGGGCCCACAGTGCAACGGTTTTAAAGTGTACATCGTCGACAGTGTTGTGCAATACGTCTATTCAGTGTCTTTTAACTCGCTGTGACCACTGCAATAAGTACAAGTGTCACCACTGTGTTTTATCCAGTGTCTCCGTTTTGTTCTCCAGTACCAGTATTTGTGTCCATCAATGTGATTTCATGCCACCGTGACCAACATTTTAAAGACTGTACGTATTTTATCGCCTATGTCTATGTTTTAATCTTCACAATTTCACCATGTCTATTTTAAATCCGATGTTTTAATCTCCAGTGTATTTTATCATATCATCATAACCATTGTAAAAAATTCTGTGAGCTGAAGAGTGGCGTTGGATTCTGCTGCCAGTCTGCCCAGTTCGGGCATTAAAATAACAATAAAGGGAAACAAGAAGGTTTGATAATACCTCTGCCAGGCACTTAGATGTGATCTGCACAGCAGATGTAAGAGTAAGTGATAATGACACTGATCGCTTCCTCTTGTGTCAACTGACATATGGTAACTTTTTTTATGATAGAAATGGCTTCGTGTCCATGGTATTTCTATCAAAGAGTTACCCAATCTGGTCAAAAGTATCCACACAGTCCTTGGTAATACGGACTAGAAGTCACGACAGGTATTCCCAGGAGTATAACAAGAGGCGAGGTGCACCGTTTTGTCAGTAGGGAAAATAGTACCAGTATAATGGATTAATCAGGAGAGGTTGTCGACTTTAATGTTTGTAAAGCTATTGTTTCAAACTGGTATGGTCATCAGTCCCTAGACTTACAAATTATACAAACTTTAATGTTTGTAAAGCTATTGTTTCAAACTGCTAGGGTCATCAGTCCCTAGACTTACAAATTATACAAACTAACTTACATTAAGGACAACGCACACACACCCATGCCCGATGGAGGACACGATCCTCTGGCGGGAGCGGCCGCCCAGTCCGCTGCATGATGCCTTAGACCACGCGGCTAATCTCGGGCGGCGTCATTGACTTAAGTAACAATTTAATCTTGAATATTTGAAACACTTCAAATGGAAACGCGAACGAACAACTAGAGTCAAACGCAAATCAGGCAGATCTGTTGCATGGACGGACAGACAATCGAACATTAGGAGGGTATCTGTAAAAAATCGCATGAAGGCAACGGAAGGAGTCTCTCGGGAGTTCCAAAGTGCTGCTAGCTGTCCCGATAACACAGTGACTATGAGTTTGGAGTTGGAATGGGGAATGGAATACATTTGTCGAGCATTTAATTATAAGCCACACATTTCTGTAGGCAATACTAAGCGACGGTTGAGGTGGTGTACAGAATGAATATTTTATAGATTTGTATGATGTTTGTTCTTTTGCATATGAAAATGTGAAGCGGGCCGGGATCCGAACACGGGTTTTTCCGCATCGGGCCAGCGGCCGCCTTAACCACTTGCCTGCCAGTGCTCACCTCCCGTCCGTCTCAAACTTCCACAAGTCGCATGCTACGACTGTGGCGCCTCCATCGTGCATGCTATCTTATACTCGACATTGCGGATTCCAGTACGAGGTGGAACGTTATTACCGCATCTGCAGTTAAGTAAGTGAACCAAATGCCGTCTTCGCGTATAAATACATAGTTTATAGATTGACGTGGTATCTGTTCTTTCGGACATGGAAAACGCAAAACCCCTTTCGTCTTATTTTGGGTTTTCGTATGACCAGGTGTTTTTCGTTACTTAATATAAAGAAACACGCGGCATAGATCGTTGTACGTTTGACACTGCCAAAATAGTTAAGATGTTTGCCAACAGAGCGCAGTGAGTATTATGCCATCGTGTAATGTCACGTGTGACAGCCGAAATGGTTGTCGGCTAGTCTGATGCATTGGAGGGTGCTTTATAGAGAAGTAATTACGCGCAAGTTGGGAAACATTCCTGTTTAAAATGCCTCTAAATGGGCTAAAAAGCTACTGTTGCGTTTCATTGTGCTGGAAGATAAAACTGTAAATGCAGTGTGAAAAAATAAAACAAAAACAATTGCAACTGTTTTTCTCTACGCTTCACAAAAGCCCGGAGGAAATACTTATGTTCTTTGCCATCCACTGTTAGGAGACTCAGCAGTTTCCTTTTCTTCTCTCCCACACAATTTGTCTATAACTACGGCACACTGGGGTGACTGGGGTACACACACAGAGGTAACGGTGGTATCGCGAACATAAAGTGTACAATAGCGGTGCATTTGCATATATACTATTTTTATTCCAATGATTCATATGCATAGTTTTCCAGCGTGATTATGACCGCACTACCGAAATTAACAGACTTTGAACGCGGGATGGTAGCTGATAGGCCGGCCGCGGTGGCCGAGGGGACTACGGGGTCATCAGTCCCTAAACTTACAAACTACTTATGAACTACTTACGAACTAGGACGGCACAAATATCCATGCCCGAGGGGGGATTCGAACCCCCGACCGTAGTGGCCGTGCAGACCGTGACTGAAGCGCCTCAGTCCCCTCGGCCTCCGCGGCCGGCGAATAGGAACTCATGTCCGGAAACGAATCGTTTCCGTTTCACGACGGTTTCAATTCAGATGATCATCTCATCCACTCCTACTTGAGGAATGTAATTAGGTGTGTCCCAGTACAATTGTTGCAATCAATTTGAAAAGACGAACGTACGCCTTTTCATTACAAATTATACATTATGGTTTACATTAGTCGACAACAACAAGAACCCAGCATCTACGGCACCAGCCACAACGAACTGATGTATTGCAGCGGCTCGAAGTGGCGACCACCAACGTCGTTACACACATTGTACCTCCGAAGCATGTTCTGGTACACTCTCTCCATCCCACCTGGTGTCTCTTCAATGTCTTGTGCAGCGGCGAGAACTCTGTCCCTAAGCAGACGTTGAAGAGTTACACATCTGAATTGAAACTGTCGTAGAACGGAAACGATACGTTTCCGGACAAGTGTTCCTATTCAAAATGTTATTTACTCACTGTCCTCTACGAGTCTTAGAAGTTTGTAACGGGAATTTACGACCACCCTATATATGCTGATGATGCCACTTTAGCAGTACAAGAAGAAACATTTGAACTTGCAGAAGAAAAGCTGTTCCATGCCTTACAAGCTCTGAGTGGTTATTATCAAGAGAACCAACTGAAGCCAAATTCATCAAAAACATAAGTCTGTGCATTCCCCCCGAGGCATCAAGAAAGCTGCAAGTGATCTGGGAAGGTAAACTATTGGATCACTGTTTCACCCCAAAATTCTTTGGAGTAACTCTTCACCCACTTACCTATAGAACACACTGATTGAACACCGAAAGGAAGGAATCTGCAAGGAATAACTTTCTCCGGAAATTATCAGGTATAACCTTGAAAACACATCCCCATACCTTTATAATATAAGCTATAGCCGCAGAACAGGCTTGCCCTGTTTGGTACAGATCTAGTCACGCCAAACAAGTGGATGTCGCCTTAAATGAGACCTGCAGACTCATTACAACTTGATATAGTTTACTGTTTGGCAGGTATCCCACCTCCATATATCCGCCGTGAGTGAGGAGAAAACAAACGCACTAAACTTTTCGACCCATACTTTATATGAATACCAGCCAGCAAAGCAAAGGCTCAAGTGAAGGAAAAGCTTTCTGCATTCAACATAACGCCTCAATGAACCACCATCAAACTTCAAATGAACTCATGGCGCTCTAGATCTGGCCGCCTCAAAGCATGGGTGGTGACCTGAGAAGGCCTCCCTCCAAGTCAACAGGAAAGCTGCTCAACAGGGAAGACGCTTAACAGACAGTGTTCAGGAGTTGGAAGAGCGAAGACCAACACGAGAAGATGGGGATTTCTCTGCTGCTTAACGCTGTGTGAATGTGGCGAAAAACAGACAATGAGCCATCTTGAATTCAATCTGTGTCGAAATAGATCCTCTCTCCAAAATATGACTGAGCTACCAGGGATGCATGTGAGGTGACTGAAAACTGGTCGGGGCACATTTAATTACATTTGTGTAGGCCATAATTATGTCCAATAATGATAATGTTTATAGTACCAGCGTTTGGAGGTTTACTTTGTTTTGTATTTTTATTGCCTTGTTTTCCTTTCTGTTCTAAAGTATGCATGTTTCTAACGCGATTAAATAAATTAAAATTGGTAGGGTGCGAGTTTCGTGCATATCTCACGATGCCATGAATCCAAGTTGTCAAGAAAGCTCTGTGCAAGCTAGTAGTGGCTCCGTAGTGCTGTAGAATGTTTTTACGTGGAAATAAGTTGATTCTTATTGATCTGAAGCATTGAATTAAAATTTCTGGTGCGGCCGGGAGTCGAACCCGGACCTCCATGCTTACTAGGCAGACGTCTTAACCGTTAGACTACCACACCACTAACGATTAAGGCGCCTTGGAATAGTCTATGTACGATTTCCCTCCACAACACAAACTTTAATTCAGCTTCTTTGTTCCAAAGATAATTGCCACTACTGCCAAGGCTCTCCATGCTGCGGAATAGCACCTCAGCAATGGACATGGTGGAACAATCCTGTTACGGTGATATAAATATCAATTAATACAAATAAACAATCCCAGAGACAGATCTATCAATAATGTCTTTGACATATTTGAGACGTAAATCCGTCTAAATTCTGGACAATTCCAGCGAACGATTTTGTCAACCAAATCACCGAACGTAAATCCCAAAGAACATTTGTAGGACATAACCAAGAGTTCAAGTCGTGCTACAAATTTTGCACCGGCAACATTTTGGACGGCTATAGCGGTAGAAAGGCTCAATATTCCTGCAGGGGATGCCGACGACTTGAGTCCATGCTACGTCCAGGTGCTGCACTTCGCCGGAAGAAAAGTAGCTCCGACACCATATTTGGAGTTGTTTCATGACTCTTGTTACCTCATTCTTTATCGGCACTTCGGCTAAAGTAAGAACACTTCGTCTCAACACTGTTTCTAGGCAGAAGTTGTTGACTCAGTAGTTTATGAGCTTGAGTCTTCATTTTCCCGGGAGGCCACAAACGAGAAAAGGATTTAATTTTTACAGCGAAAACGTCCGGTCCTCTTCATGTGGCGCAAAATTCCTGCTCTTAGCACGCCGCAGCTCCACAGCTTTGTCGCCATCTTGATTCGTCGCACACTGGGTAATGAAAAAGCTAATTTGCTTCTGCAGAGAGAAACCTACCGACATCTTTATGAACTGACAGCTAACAACTGGAAGCAAGGTAAGCATTTAGTTTCTACACGTAAGTTGAATTTTACCTAAGATTTCCAACATTATTCTAGAATACATTATCATGTGAAAGCCGATCAATATTTTCGAAAAAGTACTACTACTACTAGTACTAAATAATAACGAAAAGGCAATACACGAAAAAATATTATCAGCCTTTGAATGAGAATGTTTCTGCTACCCTCATACAAGATGACACTTTCCTTTGGTAAATCTGCAAACTCTGTTTGAATATTTGTGAGAATTGAAAGCGTCTACAGATTGAACCCCAACGATTAAATTATGTAATCTGGATATGGTGTATTTCTGATCACAAACTTATCAAATGCGTAACTAAGGCACCAAACTACTAGGTTTATCGGTCCCTAGATTTACATACGTCTTTAAACTAACTAACACTAAGTACAACACACATACAAACACACACACACGGCGCAATACATGACTCGGAGCCTTGGACTGAGAGGCCACACATTAGTAGGTTAGTACTTGTTCCATAGGTGACAAATAAGATATTTCGTAATGATGAACAACATCCAGAGGGTGTACAGTGACAGCCACAGTAATCACAGTAATAATGACAATGAAGAGAATGAGGAAGATGAAGGTGATTAGGTGTAGTTGTAAATCACTCAGAACTAACACCAATTGCGTGATATATTACTTAAGGATAGCGAATAACAGAGTAAATGAAGTGTCATGTGCTGACAATGTACCAAGATAGAACATAATGTGAGGCATGTACATAGTGTATAAGACTAAAAAAATTATTTCCGTAGGGTCTATTTACAATTAGTGTGACTGGTGGTCTACGCCTCGAAGAAAACCATTGGGAGGTATTCACCGTTAGTCGCAATCGGTGGTGGTACTAATCATTCTTATTATCATCTTGTCTCTTCCGTGCTTGCAGTATTAGAATTGTGGTTGATTCCGCCTTATGCAAGACACTGCATAATGCGGAAACAACCACAATTCTAATCATTCTTACTTCTTTTCTGTCGTCTTTTTAGATTTCTCTTAAAATAAGAAAATTTGATTTATCTTTCATTTTAAAAGTTTTGTTATTTGAAAAGATTGCAAAAAAAAAAGTATCTTTATATGATACTTGAAGACATGAATTCTTTATTTTTTTATTTTTTTGTTGTAAAATTACTAATTTCTAAGGATTTGCCATTAAAAAATTCTTTTAATCTTTTCTTTTTTTTCCCAAATGGTACCTGGCTATCTGTCAGAATTTGATGTTATTTGGTAAGTGTCCGAAGACTTTTTGGTAGCATAATTAACCCCTTTCTGGACCAAAATTAGATTCAACCTTGAATAGTGAAGATCATCCCTTCTCCTAGAGTTGTTGTTATGCGCACTTCTATTACTTTTCAATTGGGTTCGGTGATTAATAACAAATTTCAGAAGTAAATATATATATTGTGATGCTGCTGTGAAGATTCCTAGTTCCTTAAATAAATGTCTGCAGGCTGGTCTTTGGTTGGCACCAGCAATTATTTTGCTAACACGCTTTTGTGTGATGCATACTTGTTAACTGAATGAGAAATGGCCCCAAAATATGATGCCATATGAGAGAAGTGGATGAAAATAGGCTTAGTTTGCTAATTTACTGAGATTTCTATCACTATAATTTGCAATATCACTAACAGCATAAGTGGCTGAACTCAAACGTTTGAACAGTTCATCAATGTGTTTCCTCCAATTCTATCTTTCAACAATGCACACACCTAAAATTTTGAATATTCTACGTTAGCTACAGACTTCTGTTTAAAGTCTATGTTTATTAGTGGTGTAATGCCATTTACTGTACAGAACTGTATATACTGTGTTTTATCGAAATTTAACGAGCGTGCATTTGCCGAGTACCACTTAATGATTTTCTGAAAGACATTATTTTCAATTTACAATGGTTCGAAACAGGGACATCATTATTTGGAGAAGTCAAATTGCATTAACTGACAGTTCCGTCGGTTATTAGTAGAATATACAATTCAATTAAAATGAAGCACAAGACAATGTGTTATAATTTACAATATTTACTATTTGACGAACCGGTTTTCGCCTGTTACGCCATCATCGGTATAGTCTACAGAGTTATAAACATGTGACTGTGAGAGTTTCAGATTCAAAGATTTTAAAAATGTTTATTCGGCGTATCTCAGTTCATTTTTAAAGATGACAAGTGTTAAAGACTTAGAACTAAATTACGAGGAAGTATTCAGTTGATATTTGTTCCATAACACATCCGAAGAGAGATAATATACGTGACACATTAAATATAACAAATTACACTTGTTCTTGGAAGAAATATAAGTTGAAATAATAAGCTTTACTGACATGTCTCAAAAAATGCCTGAACAAATGATCTTACTTTTACTTGTCAAATATTTGAAACATAAGAGAGTGATTTCATTGATTTAATGTTACGTTGTGGTAGAATATTTGATACAAGATAACTAAAAGACACACGACACTGGTGTAATATTCTACAATATTTATCAGTTTACACAAACTAGTTTTCGGCTGTTACGCCATCATCAGGTACAAAGATTACTTTAAAAAAAGTTATGTCAAAGATTTTACTAAATGTTCATCAAAGAATTACATGAACAGCCAAAAGATACACGTACTGTAGGAAGGTATACAGAGAACGGGTGCGAAATTGTTATTAAGTATTGTAATAAGTGGCTAAGAAATGTATGCGGAAACATGAATGAATTAATTACATGACAACTGTTACAAACGTAATTGATAATTCGACAAAAATTAATTAAATTGTTTATTTGCGAAAAAAGGACATCACATGAAATAATTATAGTGTCTTGTGCGAATAAACAATTTAATTATTTTTTTTTTCGAATTGTCACTTACTTTTGTAACAGCTGTCATGTAATTAATTCTTTCATACTGTTGGACACCTGTCTTAGCCATTTAGTACAATATTTAATAATTTCGCACCAGTTATTTCTATATTTTACTACAGTAAGTTTATCTTTTAGTTGCTTATGTAATTCTTTGATGCACATTTTGTAAAATCTTTGACATAATTTTTTAGTAATGTTTGTTCCTCATAATTGCGTAACAGTCAAAAACTAGTTCGTGTAAACTAATAAATATTGTAGAATATTACACCAATGTTGTGTGTGTTTTAGTGATCATATAAAAAAGTGAGATTAAAATGAATCAAACACCTGTGATCATAAAATCTACTCGTAACTCTATCGAAACCATGTGAACTGTAACATGTCATAATGCTTATTATTTTAATTTATCTTTCTTCTTAAGACAAGGATTGTAATTTGTTAAATTTAATGAGTCGCATGTTTAACAACGTTCAGAAATTTTATGTAGAAATTTCGATGGAATTATTCCTCTCAATTTATTTGTACACCTTTAAGACTTATCGTGTTTAAAAATGAAATTAAACACTCTGTATAAACCACTTTAAGGTTAAACTTTCACAGCTATGTTTATATCTTTGTAGACAGTAGCAGATGGCGTAACAACTAAAAACCGGTTCGTCAAATAATAAATATGATACAATATTATGGGTTTGTCTAGTGTTTCATTAAAAATGAAAATAATTTGTGATAAAAAATAATTTATTAGAAATGCGAAATGTTGCAAAGTGAAAGACATCAAAGTCAGGAAAGTCAGGAAAGTGAATGAAAATGAAATGATCGAATGGCATTTTTGGCCGGGAGATACCAGACGGGTTTGTTCGGCCACCGTAGTGCAAGTCTATTTGGTTGACGCCGCTTGAGTGACTTGCGTGCCGATGATGACGAGATGATGGTGATGATTAGGACAACACACAACACCCTGTCTCCTGCCGGGAATCGAACCCGGGCCCCTTGCATCGGCGGTCAGAAACGCTGCCACTGAGCTACGTAGGCGAACAGGAAAGTAAATTATTCTGTGTGAAGTGCGACAGAACATAAACAAAAGAGTAAAAAAGGAACGGATGCGCCAGGAGACAGATTGTGAGGTAGAACACACAGCCTTACTATTCAGGTTGAACCATTTGTCGGGTAATAAAAGAATCTGTACATACGGCACGGCCACAAAACAAGCCATTAGTCACGGAACATTTCTCCCTGCACCCTGCAGCGCGCAGGGGAGAAATCGGTTTCCGCCTTCATTAAGGAAATGTCCGAGCCCCCGGGCGATTTAGTGAAACTGGGTGAAATTAATTTTCGTCGCGAAGTACAACGCCCGCTTAATTGTTTTTCCGCATAAGATGGTTACACCCGCCGTGAAATTAATTACGCAATGCTTCAGAGTTACTCGGATAACGTGATTCACTCTGTACGTAATTAACGTTGCACTGTGTTTAAAGAACATTACGTGATGCGACAGCGAACCATTTTAACACTTCCTACGATACACGAATTTTGCTGGAGTTGAAACAGTTACATTCTGGCGGAATTTGTTTCTCTCTGATGAATACTGAACTACCAGCAACTAATCAAGAACATTTCATCTCCTTCTACGTAGTTACTCTGCTACTCACATTTATGTGCCTGGTTCACAGAAACGCTTTCAAACTGTTTCTTTACCGTTCCGTTGTCGAAAAGCGCACAGGAAAATGGAACGCCTGTAGCTTTCCGTTATATATCTGATTTCTCTTATTTTATTATTATGATCACGTCTCTCTGTTAGACGGGCGTCAACAAAATATGTTTGCGCTCGGAGGAGAAAGTCGGTGACAGAAATTTCGTGAATAGACCTCGCCACAACGAATAACGCCTTTCTTTTAATGATTTACACTCCAACTCGTGCATCATCTCTCCGCAGTATCGGGAAAATACAAAGCGAGCGGCCCTTCTCTGTACTTTTTATATGCTCTCCGTCAACCTCAGCTAGTGAGGATTCCACAAAACGCAGCAGTACTCCAACAAAGGACGGAAAAATCTAGTTTTGGCCTTCTTTGCCAATGAAACGCAATCTTTGGTTTGTCTTCTCCATAACATTTTCTATGTGTTCATTCCAATTTAAATTGTTCTTGATTGTAATTCCTAGGTATTTAGTTGAATTTACGACCCATAGTGTAAATAAAGTTCAACGGATTCGTAATTCCTTCAGTGCTAATATGGAAGACCTCACACTTTTCCTTGATAAGGGCCGACTGCCATTTTTTGAACCATACTGATATCTTATCTCAATCGTTTTGAAGTTTTCTTCACAAGACGATAAACGAGAGCATCTTCTGCGAACACCCTAAGAGGGAGTCTTTTAAATCGTTATTGGCAACAAGGAACAGTATGGGCCTTAAAACATTTCTCTGGGGAACGACACATATCCCTTCTGTTTTAATCGATAACCTACTACGAACTGTGTCCATTATGACAGAAAATTGCAAATTCATTATTACAACTGAGACCATATTCCACGAGCACGCAATTTAATTAGAAGCCACTTGTGTGGTACGGTGTCAAAAGCCTTCCAGAAGACTGAAAATAATGAGTCCATTTGATATCCGTTGTCGATGACACTCATCACTTATTGTTCTGAAAAGAAAGATAACTTTTGAATCCGTGTTCACTATGGGTCAACAGATCGTTCTTTTCGATGTAATCCATATTGTTCGAATAAAGTATAAGTTTCAAAATCCTGCTGTTAATAGATGTCAGTGAGACGGGCCTGTAATTTTTCGGATTATTCTTACTGTCTTTCTTGAATTCTGGTTTGACCTGTGCAACTTTCCAGTCTTGGCGTACGGATCTTTCGCTGAGTGAGCGCGGTTTTATATTATATGTATGGAGCTATTGCATCAGCATACTCTGAACGGAACCTACCTGGTATACAATCTCGACCGGAGAACTTTCTTTTGTTAAGTGATTTAAATTACTTTACTAATCCTAGGACAGGTCTAATTATTTCTAAAGTGGCGCATACTGGCAGCTATTCTTAATGCGTTTTCTGGAATATTAACCTCTTCTTTTCTGAAGGAATTTCGAGAATCTGTGCTTAGCACCTCTGCTTTGACGATATTTTGATGCGTAGCGTCAGCACTGGTATCGCGTAATGAAGTTATTGATTTTATTTTGCCGCTAGTGTACCATAGCGTTTCGCTGTGGAAACTATTATAAGCTTCTCGCACGGAAGCCCGCACTAGATTTCGAATTAAAGATCTTGTGGATTTTCTGTTCGTTTAAATTTGGCATATTAACATTGTTGAAGTTAAAGGATAAATATTTGGAAACTTGAGAACTATACATAAACTGTAATGGATATTAACATCCAGCCCTAGAAGCACACTTTAGTTTGTATCTTCTTCTATAGTCCACAGGCAATTTTGTAGTGTGTTAAATAAACACAAAGCCGAGGGAGGACCTCCGTATGGTGCGCCATGCAATTCTGGATCCCATAACATCAACCTGCCATCCGCCAATATGTACTGGAGACCCAACAACGGATTGTGAGTTCTCACACAGTGTCTCGACGACTCTCATCTGCCGGACGGAGGCCTAAAACCTGACGCTCCGCTTACCATTGACACTAGGGAGTCAACGGACTTTGACAAAATCCATAGTTTTCCTCCAATACTGATGAATTTTTGCACACATTACCCTCTCGACGTGACGGAGCATCCTTATGTACCAAGTGATTGTAACATCAGGCCCATGTGATATTGAATGGGCCACACGCCTTGAATGGGCCACACGCCTTTCAGTTGCACGACATGACATCCCCGCTTCACGCAGTCCAATGATGCGGACACTGTCAAACTCATTCATTTGGTGGATACGTCGAACGCGTTTGCGAGGCATTGAGGCTGTTTCGTAAGTGCGTAAACATCTTACTTTACTTTCTGACTTACGGCAGTTGCTGCACCAACTTTGCAACAAGGCAGTAACATCACGAATGTTCTTCGGTGGGGCGTGGCGGAATAGCCCTGCACACTAAGGCGCCTCACTGCGGTGCGCGTGGCCGTTCGCCATCGGAGGTTCGAGTCCCCCCTCGGGCAAGGGTGCGTGTGTTGATCTTAGGCTAAGTTAGTTTAAGTAGTTTGTAAGTTCAGGAATCTATAAAAACTGTAGTTAGGTCCCATAACTTTGCAAACATTTGAACGTTTGCTCTCCGGTGGGAGTTCTACAGCCGGCCGCGGTGGCCGAGGGGACTGCGGCGCGCCAGTCACGGTCTGCACGGCCACTAAGGTCGGGGGTTCGGATCCCCCCTCGGGCATGGATATTTGTGCCGTCCTAGTTCGTAAGTAGTTCATAAGTAGTTTGTAAGTTTAGGGACTGATGACCCCGTAGTTAAGTCCCATAAGATTTACAAACATTTGAACATTTGAACATTTGACTGATGACCATACCAGTTTGAAACAATAGCTTTACAAACATTAAAGTCGACAACCTCTCCTGATTAATCCATTATACTGGTACTATTTTCCCTACTGACAAAACGGTGCACCTCGCCTCTTGTTATACTCCTGGGAATACCTGTCGTGACTTCTAGTCCGTATTACCAAGGACTGTGTGGATACTTTTGACCAGATTGGGTAACTCTTTGATAGAAATACCATGGACACGAAGCCATTTCTATCATAAAAATAGTTACCATATGTCAGTTGACACAAGAGGAAGCGATCAGTGTCATTCTCACTTACTCTTACATCTGCTGTGCAGATCACATCTAAAGTATGCATGAAATGAAATAATATTGTATCACTCCATCTGCGCGTATCACGTCTTTTATCAGGCAGTGTAGTATACCCCAATTGTTGTTGAAGTGCTCTTTTCGTTTATATTTATTGATAATACTAGCGGTACCATTCCACTACACTTCTTACGTTCATATTTATTGAACATCTTCAATTTAGTGTGTAAGGTTATGTCTAGTGTAAGGTTATGTCTAGAACTAATAAAATACTCGTCGACCTATCACACATCTGAGAAGATACTACATAAGGTCATATCGTGGTTAGCAAACAGAATGTGTGATCTGTCGGAATTTTGTAATAAAAAAGAATTCTTTTATAGTTCTGCGTCCATTATGTGATAGATATGGCCCGTGAAAAATATCAGCTGTTTTCTAACGGGAAACTTGTTTTTTACTGACTCAGACCTAATTTTTTGACATATGGCACACTCTTTTAAAATCCATCAAACGTTGAAGCTCATAATATTCTCGATTTCTTTAAACGGCCTACTGGCCCGTAATTCTCAGCTTGCGTACCCTCGTCCTTTCCTCGAGCAGGAGCAACACATGCCCTCTTTCTGACACGCTGTACGTTTCGCTGCGCAAGAAATTTTGAATGAATATGAATTACCCAGAGGATAGCATATGCAATGTAAAATCTAAGAGGAATTCTGGCAGGAGGTGGTGCATTATTCACTCTGAGTTATCATGAATACTTCCCAATACTGGGCGTGCCTCTCTCAGTATCTTTCATTTGTAACTGTATGCATAGGTAAAACATCAGAGGATGCAAGAACACGTAATATTTCACTACAGTCAGACAGCTGAAAAGTTGTTAGAGTTTATTCACAGCCCTTCTAAAGATGGAAAAAATGTCACTGGCTTTGCTCTTACAAGTATTCGTGCAGTCTCGATTGAAAGAAGATTGTTGTAGTATTTATTTTCAGGAAAATTTCCGAATATTACCATTAAACTTTGCCGATGTTTATTTCTTTACTATGTCCGGTTGTGTTTCCATCTTTCGCAGCAGCTCTTAAAATTGATTATAAGAGATAATCCGTCTTATGCTGACTGTAATTAAGAGATTTATTTTACACCAGACGCATTTCGCTTTTTATTTTAAAAAGAAAAATCTCATAAATGACCAAGCAAATATAGCAAACAACACACTTTTCAAGCTTATTGACCACCTAACATAAAAATAAACATTATGAGAGTCAACCCCCCTTTCATAAAAACACAAATCGCTATACCCTCGCCTCCCCCTCCCCCACCTCCACAACCCAATTAAACCTGCATTTACGCATCTGAAGAAAAAAAAAATCTTAACACCCTGTTCACGAAATTATATATATACAGGGTGTTACAAAAAGGTACGGCCAAACTTACAGGAAACACTCCTCAAACACAAAGAAAGAAAATATGTTATGCGGACATGTGTCCGAAAACGCTTAATTTCCATGTTAGAGCTTATTTTATTACTTCTCTTCAAATCACATTAATCATGCAATGGTAACACACAGCAACAGAACGTACCAGCGTGACTTCAAATACTTTGTTACAGGAAATGTTCAAAATATCCTCCGTTAGCGAGGATACATGCATCCACCCTCCGTCGCATGAATCCCTGATGCGCTGATGCAGCCCTGGAGAATGGCGTATTGTATCACAGTCGTCCACAATACGAGCACGAAGAGTCTACATTTGGTACCGGTGTTGCGTAGACGAGAGCTTTCAAATGCCCCCATAAATGAAAGTCAAGAGGGTTGAGGTCAGGAGAGCGTGGAGGCCATGGAAATGGTCCGCCTCTACCAATCCATCGGTCACCGAATCTGTTGTTGAGAAGCGTACGAACAGGTCGACTGAAATGTGCAGGAGCTCCATCGTGCATGAACCACATGTTGTGTCGTACTTGTAAAGGCACATGTTCTAGCAGCACAGTTATAGTATCCCGTATGAAATCATGATAACGTTCTCCAGTGAGCGTAGGTGGAAGAACATGAGGCCCAATCAAGACATCACCATCAATTCCTGCCCTTACGTTCACAAAAAATCTGTGTTGATGACGTGAATCTAGGAAGTGCAGTACATACTAACGAAACAATTGGGTATTTTGACAATTGTCTGCACTAATTATTTCAATTTACATATAAGAAAAATACTAAAATGAGCTCTAACATGGAAATTAAGCGTTTCCGGACACACACACACACACACACACACACACACACACACACACACGCACACGCACACGCACACACATGTTGATCTAAGATGTATTTATGTATATAAATACAAATATATAACGTTGGCAACACTCACAGACCTCACGAAAAACAAATGAACAGACAAAAACATAGCCACATTGTAGTGAAGTGATAAATAGACAGGCATTCCACTTATAACAGGTGATATGTAATCTGTATGCATTTCAAAAAGTGAACTGATGTGATGTGCTGTGATGAAACGGAAGAAACGACACAAAAACACACGAAAAGTGCTGTACACAGCCGAAAAACACACGCCAGGAACAAACTAACTCCAGCCAACAAGACGGAGAAACAATAGTAAGATGTAAAGAAGAGACATCAACACTGCGAGTACACAGAATATTAAGTTAAAAATACATAGGCCTAAAGTGCACAATGTTTTTTAAAAACTGTTTTTAATCTATTTATCGAAAACAAACTGTAAAAGTCTTTGTATCATTTACAGACCACAGAAGATGCTTTTTAAATAAAAAGCGAAACGCATCTGGTGTCAAATAAATCTATTAATTGCAGTCAGCATAAGACGGATTACCTCTTATAATCAGTTTATTATTTTAGTTATTATACTTTTATCTTGGGCGTAAATTAAGATACATTCGAACTTGGATCACACCTATATTGTGTTTGTCGGTTAGCAACTACATGTTATCAGTTCCTCTTTTTAACTCGGTTGTTAGTGACTGTCATCCGTTTTATGGGATGCAATTTTACCATAACAGCGTGTCGATCTCGTCAGCAGGTCAGAGACAAACGCGCTTTCGAGCAGATATGACACACTGCGGGTCAGGGAACAGCGCTGCACGTACCTGTTGCGGGACGAGAGATAGGCGGCACTCTATAAATCCTGCGACCAACCAGTTGCTGATGATGCTGATCGTCACACGCCGCAAGATTAACAGTGCCCCGGCTATGATTTAGTACGGGATTTTGTGGATCAGTGATGCGGGCCTCTGTGTTTACAGCTATCGACAACTTTTGTTATGCAAACGGATTTCGCTTTGCAGCGTTTACATCATGAATCCTATTCGTCGCAGACCAAACGCGAGGTGTACTTCGGCTGGTCTGTATCGTCCACGTCAACAGTGTAGCATTTTCGTAGGAAAGTAAGATGGCAAGACACTACTCGTCTCAGTATTTTCAAAAATATGTTCAAATGTTTGAAAAACCTATGGGACTGCTGAGGTAATCGGTTTCTAGACTTACAAGCTACTTAACTTATGCTAAGGACAGCACATTCACCCTACTCAATATTTGGATGATCATTTTACCTTCGGTGGCCTTCGACCCTGCAGTAGCTGCATGAAGCTGTAGAACAGATCATGTGTATAATATTTCTTCCGTATTTGCTGTGATTTTTCTCGTGTGCACTTGTCTTGAATGTAAAAATAAATGATTGTAAACTTATTGGACCAAATTGCTATGGTCATCAGTCCTTAGACTAACAAACTACTTTAATTTACACTAAGGACAACACGCAAACTTGTGCCCGAGGGAGGGCTCGAACTTCTAGCGGGAACGGCCGCCTAGACCACGCGGCCAGTGGACCGATTTTTATGAAGTTGTGTGTTTGGGTAGGCCGCTGGATACTTTCGATTCACATTTGTGCCCCGTAGGAACTGTTCGACCACTGCATCCTATTCTTTTTAATTTCGGACGAACAGTTATTGTGCTAGCTGGACTGGAGAAGATTCTTTGGAATACGGAGTAATTTTTTACGAGGTGCATCAAGAATGTAAGTACGCCTATTGAATAACTAAATAAATAAAGACAACATATTTATTTAACTATGTATGTGGTGTCTGTTCTTTTCGCATATTCCAATGGCAAAGATGAAAATTAGTGCTGGACCGGGTCTCGAACCCGGATTTCTCGCTATGAGCCAGAGGTCGCCTTAACCATTTTTTTTCTATTGCGCCTCCTCCCTCCTTTTCAGCCCCGCCTTTCGCTCGCCATTTTCTACCTTCTCGGCCTGGCTTCAATGCCCTTTTGGTTTTCCTAGTAATAAAATTAAAATTTAACACCTCTAAACACAGAAATTAAAGTTAAATCTCTTCTTCAAACAAAAAAGTAACATAAACATAGTTGAAATGAAAGCAATTCCGATGCTGAAAACGCATTTCTTCTATTCTTGTATTGCACTGTGACTGGCTGCTAAACTAATATTAGCAATGCACTTCGCCGATCCCCAATGCACCTAATGCTAGAGTTGGGCACGTCTTCTCGAAAGATTGTGGAGTAAGCTCCATTGTCCTAATAAATTCTAGTTTAAAGTCGGCGAATGTATAAATTAACTTCTCATACTAGGTACACCCCCAACTGCGCGGGGGATCGCTCATAGTAAAGTCTGTATTTCTGGTGATTCGTGATCGTAGAATGACGTTCTTGTAGAAATGTCCAAAAGTCAAGTAAGTCCTTGGGGCCTTCTCGGAAAAGGTACAGCACTGTCAATCCTCGAATCCAATTTACTGCATTAGTCTTTGTTCGGGGATCGCATGTCTCGTCCGGAAAGAGTAATATCCGTGGTTCGGTATCTTGCGGAGCAACTCGAAGGAAAAAAGCTATAATTTTTAGCACCAAACACCACACTTCTGCAGAAGGGCCGCATAAAAGGCGATGTTCGTCATTAACCAATGTATTACACTAAGTGCACAACGGAGTCTGCGCCCTATGAAGAGCATGTAATCGGGCTCGTCATGAATTTCCCATTGACGATCAGATACCATAGCTCACGTGTCTCTGTATCAAGAAACATATGGTGCACTGCACGCCATACCACTGGCCATGTTACTGTCGGGTGCCGTCTCTCTGTCGTGTTGCCTGGTCGTTCTCGTAACAGTAAGCGGTATATATCGCGTGCTGTTGTGGTCCTGGTAGTCGGTAGGTCCGCTTGTACATACTGAATTCGACGAAAAAGGTACGAATATGGGCGAGAGACGGTGATATGTGAGCGGCCGAAACTGGTGCTAATTGAGAAGGTGGTGCTAATTCCTCTATCAAAGTGCCGGACACACTTGACTGGTTTCGACGCCACATCTTGATCATCGTACTGACGTAGAGACCCACAGCGCGTTCACGGACGTGGACGAAGCCGAGGTCCCCTCGCTTAGTGGGGAGGGTGAGAGTTTCGTATCGAACTTTGAAAATTAGACCTGCGCTCACGAAGTATCCAAAGGCCGTAAGGAGGCAGCGCGCCATAACCACAGGCATTGGGAGCACTCGCGCCAAGAGTGGAATGCGCGATGCCAGATGAATATTGACAAAAGTGACTCGTTGCATCATATCTAAGGCTCTTCGTATGTTATCTCGAACACTCGTTATGATAGATTGCAGGAGGCGTCGATAGTTGATCGGCCGTGAGTCTGACGTCTTTGGCGAATGTAATCCTTAAACAGTTCATAGTGCCCATTAACCTTAACGGTGCCACACTGTTATCTGGCAGCCCTCGTCCAATGTTCATAGCCCTAGACTTTACCATAATAACGCGACTCCCTGTAGCCGAACCATACCGATCAATCCAGTTTAGTGCCGTTCGTATCTCGTCCCCCGACCTTGCCAGAAAGGTAAGGCCATCTGCATATGTTCTGCAGATGAATGTGTGACTCTGATCGTCATTCCTGTTAGCTTGTTCCGAAGGCCACAAAGTAACGGCTCGATAACTATAGAATAGAGTATCGATGACAGTGAACACCCTTGCCGCACCGATCTGGATATTTCGATTGGTCCTCCCGCACGTCCTTTCACGAGCACTGTGGAGGAGTCGCATTACTACAGTAACAGAATCCTGTGGAAATTTCATTTGCGTTATCGCTTCAGTTCAAATGTTCAAATGTTTGTTAAGCTTATGGGACTTAACTGCGGGGTCATCAGTCCCTAAACTTACAAACTACTTATGAACTACTTACGAACTAGGACGGCACAAATATCCATGCCCGAGGGGGGATTCGAACCCCCGACCGTAGTGGCCGTGCTGACCGTGACTGGAGCGCCTCAGTCACCTCGGCCACCGCGGCCGGCATCGCTTCAGTCATATATGCATGGCTCACTCTGTCAAAAGCCCGATCAAAGTCCACGGACACGAAAACACCACGGAGACGACAGGTTTTTGCCAATGCTATAACATAGCGATAGTCACTGAGCGCTGTGTGGATATTGCTGTCCCCGCCGAGAGACGTTTGGTCAAGAGAGATTACTTGGCGGAGGATGCGTTTGATGCGAGCTGCAAGTATCCTTGTGTAGGTCTTGTATCCCCCCCCCAAAATGTTCAAATGTTTCATTTAAAACTTCCGGGCTCATAAGCCGTGGTCGATTTATAAAACTTTCCCCTAACGTTTCATTTTCGGCTGCGGAAGACATCTTCAGAGGTAGAATGGCGAACTGCAGTTCGCCATTCTACTTCTGAAGATGTCTTCCGCAGCCGAAAATGAAACGTTAGGGGAAAGTTTTATAAATCAACCACGGCTTATGAGCCCGGAAGATTTAAATGAAGTTGACGCCGGCCGTGAAAGCTTACATTGTATGTTCAAATGTTGGTAGAACTTATGGGACTTGACTACGGGGTCATCAGTCCCTAAACTTACAAACTACTTGTGAACTAGCTAACGCTAAGGACGGCACAAATATCCATGCCCGAGGGGGGATTAGAATCCCCGACCGTAGTGGCCGTGCAGACCGTGACTGGAGCGCCTCAGTCCCCTCGGCCACCGCGGCCGGCATCCCTTTCCCACCTGAGGGTTTGGTGACAGGAAGTATCATGCCCTCCACAAAATCAGATAGGAGGGGGATATTCGGGGATATCAGTTCTCGGTACATATCAGTCCACCGAGGCAGCATGAGAGTTTTGAATGTCCGATAAAATTCTAACGGTAGTAAGTCCGGTCCCGGTGATTTGTTCGTTGGGCCTTTACCAAGAGCTTCCGCCACTTCATCTTCCGTAACTTCTGCCATTAGCAATCCCTCCACCGTCGCATCAAGGATACCCGACAGTGTTCGTGGGACTTCATGAAAAGCTTCCTCATTGTGTTCCACTCTGTCGTAGAGGCGTAGGTAATGTTCCATAAAGGCGGTGTAAATATCTTTCTGCGATGTTAGACTGTTAGCAACCGGCGTGATTGTCTTTTCTCCCTAATGACATGGTGCATCGATGGTGGTTCCCCCTGTACTCGGTCAAAAACTCTAGCTCGGACGACAGTGCCTTCTATGTTGCGGCGCATTATGGATGTTATATGAGTCTGTACCCGTTTGACTGCAGACTGCCGATCTGGTGACTCCGGATGCGAACGAGAATAGAACTATGTGTCGATAAAACTATATTAATATTCTATCTGCATAATGTAGCAGTCAACGCTGGCCATGGCGATGATGTCGCTGCTGGATTACTGGTCATTCTTTGTATTTTATCTACATACTAGTTGCTTAACTCGGTATTGCCCGGCTGTATAAGCATTTTTCCAGTCTTATATTAGAAGCGAAAATAAAAATTCTGGAAAGATTTCATCTTCATGTATTTGTGAAAACAGCTTAGGAATTATAGAACAGAAAAATAAAGATATATGCATAATGGACAAAACTATAAGTGCAGTACCCAAAGAAAGAAAAATAATAATAAAATACAAATGTTATATAACATTAATTTAATCAAAACTTGACTATGAACATATTTCTTGTTATTTGTCCACGAGCTAGAATGAATAAATTCTTTGGTGAGCCCATCCTTGAGCAGGCGGCATAGAATTGTCCATGTGAGAAACATGGAGATGTCAAATCCATAGTGTCCCTATGTTTTGTTAATCGTAATAGAAAATGCAAGTCTCACTGAAAACTGCAGTCTCTTGAAGTCAGAAGGTAGATCTGTCGGAGTGAGGGGTATTCGTGGGATGCATATGTATTTATTCCTTTATCATCTTAGTCCATGTCGTTCTTCCCTTTCTGTCCATCGGCTTCTATCTTAGTATCTGTCCATTTAAGATTCGTTTTCATGCAGCCCAATTATTATCAGTTCATATTTCGTTGACTATGTGTCCTACAATAATATAATTTTCCAGATTTGTAGAGTGTAATATTAGGAAACTGTCTGCGATGAATAAATAGTGGATGAATGAAGTTTCGTAAATCACGCTTCGCATGATAGGAAAGTTTTTGTGACACATTGTTTACGACTTCATATCTCCTGAGCTATATGTCGTAGGTAGTTTTTAACCCCACAGCGATAGTTGTCTGATAGTAAGCAATATGTAATCCATATTTAATTGAATGTTGAAATGTTTGTTAAGCTTAAGGGACTTAACTGCGGGGCCATCAGTCCCTAAACTCACAAGTGCTTATGAACTACCTTTCACTAAAGACGACATAAACATCCATGCCCGAGGGGGGATTCGAACCCCCGACTGTAGCGCCGTGCAGCCTGTGACTGGTGAGCCGCAGACCGCTCGGCCACTGCGGCCGGCTGTTAACTTGAAATCGGTCCATTATTTTAGGAGGAGATGTGGAAAAATAACGCATGATGTAGCAGTTATTCGGGAATTTCATTGTTTGTGACCTCATATCTCATAAAATATGTGTCGTACTATGATATAAATTTGAAGTTACATTCAGTGGTCTATGTGTCCAATGTCACATTGTCGTGAATGGTGTTAGTAGTAAAGACGTAATAAATAGAAACCTCCTGCGTGTTGATGAGGTTTTTCATGAACCAAATTATTTATGATTTCATCTCATGAACTATATGTTGAACTGTGATACGAGGCGCGTCCAGAAACTAAGTTCCGTTTCAATTTATCTCCGCTGCAGCGCTGCGATTGCAGTTCCGCACATGCGCTGTAGACGATGTGTATCAAGGAGAAGAACGTGCGCCATTTGGAGATCGCTGTCAGTTACGTACGCATTGTTGTGCTTGTTTGAAATGTCGGTGTTGATTGAAAATCCCACCGCCTGTGAAATCAGGTCGGTGATTCGGTTTCTGAATGTGAGGAAAGTGAAACCAAGTGAAATTTATCGGCAAATTTGTGATGTTTACGGACCAAATGTGATGAATGATTCGATGGTGAGAAGATGGGTCCGACAGTTCAATAACGGGCGTATTGATGTGCACGATGAAGAACGAAGTGGGCGACCACCTTTGGTTACAGAAGAACTGGTTCACGCGATTGATGACAAGATCCAGGACATCTCAAGTCTTTCCTTGGCGTTGATCACTTCACCAATGACGACGAGCTGAAAGAAACTGTTTCCAACTGGTTGAAGACACAGGCGGCAGATTTCTATGAAGAAGGTATACAAAACCTGGTGCCACGCTATGTCAAATGCCTGCACAATTTCGGCAGTTATGTGGAAAAGTAGTTCAAGAGTTGTAGAATTTTGTGCAATAAAAATTTCTTCTGTATCTGTGTACAATTTCATTTTATTACCAAACGGAACTTACTTTCTGGACGCGCCTTGTATAATATCGAAGGAATATCCAGTTATATGTATTGTATTATCTGTGAAATGTCTTGCGAATAAAATTTACTGTGTAGAAATATTAACTTGTAAAGTATGCCAAATGCCGTAGATATACACTATGAACATCAGGAGATTAATAAGCGAAAATTTTTTTCCCTTTCATCATTTTACTTAGGTTGCCAGCGCGAAACAGTTTCGTAAAGATTTGAAAACATGTTTAAAGTTTATTTCAAGCCGCTAAGTGCTCTCATTCTCAAATAGTTGACGAATAAAATCACGCTATCACGCGCCGCAAGATGTATCAGTTTTCACTGTTTATGACGTGATATGATAGCGTAGGTGGTTTTGACCACAGTAGAAAATGATTTAATACCATACACAATATTTGTGCCAAATTTCGTTGAAAGAGGTCCATTAGTTTAGGAGCAGATGAAGAATATTTTCGCATGATGCGGCCGTTTTTCACGAATGTCATTGCTTACGACGTCATATTCTCCTGGCGTTTATGTTTTATGTGGTTCTTACACCGACAGCGATTGTTCCGTGATAGTGAGGAAATTGTGTACCAATTTTGATTGAATTAGGTTCAGTAGTTTCGGAGGAGATGTGGAACAATCATCCACACATATAGCTAATTTTATAAGATGTATAGATAAAATCAGTTGTTTCGGGCATATCTGAAAGAACAGGCATCATTTTTGATCCTGCACATATTATCAATCTAGATGCAAAGAAATTTAATGCATTAGTTGCTAGTGGGCAACGAATTAAATTAATGGGTAAAGTTAAAAATTTATGCCTGTGCAGGATAAAGCTGAGTCCTCCTGCTTGCTCTGCATCTCGCTGACCACAGCTACACTGGGACATAGCGATAAGGGTGGCCGAGCGGCCTACCCCAGCACACCTGCCGTCGGAGGCAAATAAGGAACAGACGAGATATGTATACAGGGTGTCTCACCTAAGTCTGCCACCTCAAATATCTCTGGAACAACAATTAGATATTCAAAAACAGCTTTCTCCATCAAGAATGGACGGAAGAGGCTTAGGAAACTAAATACTATGCGAAATTTTAAAAGTATGCCAATACTATTTTCAACACAAACTCGTGTATTTTTAAATTGACACCCCCTACTCTTTCGTAATAAATCAATAGCATGAAAAATCACAAAATTAATGGCGTTGGTCGTATCGCAATATGTCAATTACATCCAGAGAAATTGGGAAGTGAAGTTGACGTTTGAAATAAATGGAGCGCGCAGCTAGCCAACACCACCTGTCTTCTAGGTGGTGTTGAGCTAGCGCACGCCCCAAGACTCATGCATAAACCTCACGCTTCCAGTAATCGCCATGTGATTGACGTACTACGTCAGTAGAGTGTTAATGTATGGTGTGGTAGTGTATGACAACGCATCATTGGGCCATATTTCATTGGTGGCACTCATAAAGGGGAATCCTTTAGCCCTTTCTTGATCTGTACCTTACTTGAACTGATACACCTCTTGTAAGATTTCAAATAATGCTCTGTCAGAATGATGGGTCTCCTGCGCATAATTTTTATTGTTGCGAAATGGAAACTAGAGTTACAATTAGAGTTAACACGCGTGGTTTCACGTTTATAAACCTCATACGTTCTGAAATATGTGGCTTTTAAAGGATAGCAAAGGCGTCACAGTTTATGCCGTAATGCAGTACTGTGCTCCGAGCAGCAGTTGCTTGCTCTGGCGCCTCTATCCTGATTTGAACAAACCATTATCACCACGGCACGCTCTACCTTCAGTGTAGAAATGTCCCCTAATCTAGTCTGATGAACTGTTCTCATACTGTAAGGTAATTCACATACGTTGCCACATTAAAACCTGTTTTCCCCTAATCTAGTCTGATGAACTGTTCTCATACTGTAAGGTAATTCACATACGTTGCCACATTAAAACCTGTTTTCAAGTGGCGTGTTACATTTGCATCATGTAGCAGATATATCGGCCTTCAGTAATGAAGAAAAACTAGATATTATTTTAATTTACGACGAATGTCACAGAAGTGCGTCCGGAGCTGTGGACACTATGCTGAACGCTATCCAGATCGTCGGTGTCCGTTACGTCGAACCATTGGCAACATCTGCAAGACATTCACGGAAACAGGAAGCTGGGCTCCCACAAAACGTTGATGTACAACGCCAGCGACTTGCAATGGAAACTAAATTGTTGTTCTGGCTGCTGTAGCACACAATCCTCAGGTGGGTGTACGAAAAATTGCATAAGATGTAGGAATAAGCCACAATAGTGTGTGCAGAATATTGTATCGGTATCGATATCATCCGTTTCATATGTCACTGCACCAAGAACTGTACGGTAATGACTTTGAATCCCGCATTTCATTCTTTCGTTTTGCACTTCAGTAGCTGCAAAGTAATCCAGTATTCCTAAACAATACGTTATTTACGCACGAGGCTTCATTTACAAATCATGCTAATGTGAATCTGCGAAAAATGCACTACAGGCTCGTACAAAATGTCCACTGGATTCACCAAAATGCTCATCAACGATAGTGGAGTGTCAATGGTTGGTGCGGCACATTGCTAACTGTATTGTAGGTCCCTATTTTTACCGTGGTACATTAAATGGACAGCGATATGCATCGTTTCTTCAACACACACTAGCGCTCCTCATGGAGGGTCTAGGATTGGGAATTACTCTATCAATGTGGTTCCAACATGATGGATGTCCCGCACACAATGCAAAATTTGTCAGAAACGTTCTAGATACGACATTTCCACATAGATGGATAGGGCGGGGAGGTAATGTGCGATGACCAGCACGGTACCCCAACTTGACGCCATTAAAAGTCTTTCTTTGGGGCTCAGTGAGAGATAGAGTATATCAAGAACCCCCAACGACAGTAGAGAATATGCAACATCGTATTACTGAGGCGTGTGCGTCAATATCTCTAGAAACTCTACGATCTGTGCAACACTCTCTCGTTACCCGTCTCCAAACGTCTATTGATGCAAACGCAGGTCACTACGAATAGATGTTGATGCGAAACAGTTTCTTTGGTCAAGATGTGGGTGTATTTTCTATGCTGGATGTAATGCACAACAATACAGTTTCTGTGGGCGATAGGTCACTACTAAATGTGTTTAGAAAAGTAAAACCAAATATGTTATCCCTAATTGTAGCTCTAGTTCCCATTTCGCTAGTATAAACATACTTTCACAGTTTGAAAAAGTAGCTTTGTGTAGGAAAAATTATTTGTTTATTTTTATAGATTGTGCATACCTTCCCATTGTGTGAGCCCCTGACATAGGCAGAGTGACCTTCACGCTTGAGTCTCAGGATGTACGCTAATTGTGTGCTTCGTTTATTTCAAGCCTCAATTTCTCTTCACATTGTTTCGGGATGTAATTGACGTATTGCGATGCAACCAACGCCCTTAATTTTGTGACTTTTCATGCTATTGATTGCACAGGAAATACTAGGGGGTGTCCATTTAAAGATACAAAAGTTTTTATTGAGAATAGTATTTGTTTAAGTTTTAAATTTTCGCATAGTATTTAGTTTCCTAAGACCGTGCCGTCCGTACATAATAGTGAAAACAATTTTTGAATATCTATTGTTCCAGAGATATTTGAGGTGGCAGAGTTAGGTGAGACAACATATGGCCATTAAAATTGCTACACCAAGAAGATATGCAGATGACAAACGGGTATTCACTGGACAAATATATTAGAACTCACATGTGATTACATTTTCACGTAATTTGGGTGTATAGATCCTGAGAAATCAGTACCCAGAACAACCACCTCTAGGCCGTAATAATGACCTTGATACACCTGAGCATTGAGTCAAACAGAGCTTGGATGGCGTGTACAGGTACAGATGCCCATGCAGCTTCAACACGATATCACAGTTCATCAAGAGTAGTGACTGGCGTATTGTGACGAGCCAGTTGCTCGCCCACCATTGGCCAGACGTTTTCAGTTGGTGAGAGATCTGGAGAATGTGCTGGCCAGGGCAGCAGTCGAACATTTTACGTATCCAGAAAGGCCCCTACAGCACCTGCAACATGCTGTCGTGCATTATCCTGCTGAAATGTAGGGTTTGGCAGGAATCGAATGAAGGGTAGAGCCACGGGTCGTAACACATCTGAAATGTAAGGGCCACTGTTCAAAGTGCCGTCGATGCGAACAAGAGGTGATCCAGACGTGTAACCGGTGGCACCCCATACAATGACGCCGGGTGATACTCCAGTATGGCGATGACGAATACACGCTTCAATGTGCGTTCACCGCGATGTCGCCAAACACGGATGCGACCATCATGATGCTGTAAACAGAACCCGGATTCATCCGAAAAATGACGTTTTTCCATTCGTGTACCCAGGTTCGTCGTTGCGTGCACCATCGCAGGCGCTCCTGTATGTGATACAGCGTCAAGGGTAACCGCAGCCATGGTCTCCGAGATGGTAGTCCATGCTGCTGAAAAGTCGGCGAACTGTTCGTGCAGAAGGTTGTTGTCTTGCAAACGTCCCCATCTGTTGACTCAGGGATCGAGACGTGCATGCACGATCCGTTACAGCCATGCGGATAAGATGCCTGTCATTTCAACTGCTAGTGATACGAAGCCGTTGGGATCCAGCACGGCGTTCCGTATTACCCTCCTGAACCCACCAATTCCATAGTCTGGTAACAGTCATTGTATCGCGACCAACGCGAGCAGCAATATCGCGATACGATAAAACGCAATCGCGATATGCTACGATCCGACCTTTATTTAAGTCGGAAACGTGATGGTACCCATTTCTCCTCCCTACACGAGGCATCACAACAACGTTTCACCAGGCAACGCCGGTCAACTGCTGTTTGTGTTCCTCATGTTAGCACGTTGTAGGTGTCTCCAACCTTGTGTGATTGCTCTGAAAAGCTAATCATTTGCATATTACAGCATCTTCTTCCTGTCGGTTAAATTTCGAGTCTGTAGCACGTCATCTTCGTGGTGTAGCAATTTTAATGGCCAGGAGTATATATATATATATATGGCAAAGGCGGCCAATGATTCCTTCTTTCGTGTATATGCACATCAGGTCCGAACTATTACGGAATTTTCCTCTGACCGGAGGCATGTTAGGGTAGTGGCGTGACACCGGTGATCGCTTTTCCGTAGTGTAGCATTGGTCAGCGCGACTGCCTACTAAAGAGGAAGTCTCGAGTTCGCTATGGCTAGGCACAAATTTCATGCTTTCCACCTGTCATATAAGGGGTCACTAGCCGTCATCGACTTCATTGTATACAGGGCGTTAAACAGTGTCGAATACCACCCAATGTGTTCTAAATCCTTATTGAATACCCCGTACATGTGGTGTCAGTTCTATCTGGCACACGCGAAAGGCATTGACGGTCTGTGACCCTTTCAGAGCTGATGCACGCCATGCTCGACCTCTTACGGAAAGACGGAAAGGGGGATAGTGGTCAGGAGCCCTGAAACAGTAGAGTAGGTAAATTGAAGATTTGGGTCTGACGGGATGTATGCGAGGATAGTCCATTGAGAAGCGGTGGGCAATGCAAATCGCTAGTAAAGAGAAACCCATGTTCGAATCACGGTTCTGCACAAATTTGCAAGATTTTCAGTTCCCATTGGTAGCTAATGTGTCACCTGGGAATGGCCCTACGCTCTAAGGCGCCTTGCTGCAGAGTACGCGGGTGCTCCCTGTCTGAGGTTCGAGTCTTCCCTCGGTCATGGGTGTCTGTAATGTCCATAGCATAATTTAGTTTAAGTAGTTTGTAAGAGTAGAGACAGTTGACGACTGCAGTTTGGTCCCACAGCTTTACAAACATTTGAACATTTGTGGTCGCTAATGTCTTTAGTTCCTTTACGTCTTGACTCGACTGTTTGGTGTAATAACGAACACTGACTATAGAAATTAGCAACAAAAAGTGATGTGCTACTCGTAGCCAAGTAACACGACGTAAGGATAGTGTTAATCAACGTCATAAGGTCCCTATTGACAGGAATTTGAAAAGTTCCATGTCTTGGTAAAGACAATTAGTTGGTAGGGTGTTTGTCGGGGATAGGGGGACCAAACTGCTAAGGTTATCACGCGTCCGGTGGGGAGGGAAAGGGTGGGAATAGCAAACGAAGCGCGCGGTTGCTCGCCGTCCGATGTTCGAGTCCTCCCTTGGGTACGTGTGTGTGTGTGTGTGTGTGTGTGTGTGTGTGTGTGCGTGTGTGTGTGTGTGTGTGTGTGTGTGTTGTTGTCTTTAGGTTAATTTACCTTAGTTTAAATAGTTTGTAAGATACAGACTGATGACCACGCAGTTTGGTCCAATAGATTTACAAACATTTGAACATTTTCAGGAAAGGAAGGGAAGCGACGGAAAATGCAGTCCATGGAGAAAAGAAGGAAGAAAGACTGCATTAGCTCGGGGCCCATGCTTGCCATGCACGTACTCTCGAAAGAACCGTGAGCCCTCTGGGGGGAAAGACAGTCTTCACACCTCATTCGTGACACTGGTCACAGATGAAAATAAGTTATCTGTTTATTCTATAACACTTTTTATCCCTCATACTATAGCAGTCACAGTCCACTAAACAGGGTAATATAAAAATAGCTGTTGGAATGTTCAATAATAAGACTACACCCACAAACTAAAAAAATTTTACACGAGGCGGAAGAATTAGATCGCAGGCAGGGAATGATATTGGAACGCAATGCAATTACGAAAAGATTTTCGCAATCTGAGGCCCCGTGTGTGTTATTTTCGTCATTTTGCGGTAAGGTAAAGCCACCTGACTCTCTCCAAATCCCAATCGACGTGGAACGCGAGGTTAATTACAATCGACAAACCGTGCCGCGCGGGCCATTTGCTAATTGACAGTAATTACATTTGCCGACAGTTGTATTGTTTTCTGCTATTATTCGTTTCGAATGTCGATATTTATTGTTCTAGCTCTTTTTGGCGCAAGTGAGAACGAGTTTTCAAACGCAGGCATATCATCCTCTCACACAGTGGCCGAAGTGAACTGTTCGCACTGCTATTAGAATCTTGTGACTAAAATTTTATATACAAATACAACGTAAGAAAAAATTAGTTCTACAGGGGTAGCAATGTAATATTTCCAAGAAAGGATTTTTCTTTTTTGATAAATTTTGACGTGGCATGGAGATCGTGTAAGTAGACATGCTAAGCTAAGATTGATGAAGAGAGCATGGAACGTGCTGTAACGAAGTGATTAGTCTCTGTTTAGTAATGATTCTAAACGTTTGATGAATTTTCTGCACATGATGAACTTTGATATATAGTCCGCATTCCATTACGGCGTTGCATAAATCTTTGAAATTCTTTAATGACGAATACTAATAGACGAAGCATGTAACTTTGGAACAATATAAAACGTTTGTGTAACAACGAGAAATCATTCGATTTTTCCATGGTCGGACAGCGATCTACTTACTTTGAAGTATTAAAATGACAAGATAGCAATTAATCTATTTATTTTTCTAACGACCGGTTTCGATACACTTAAGGTATCATCATCTGGTCACTTGTGTTCTATGTTTTCGTTTCGTGAAGGCGCATGACATTAACATGGTACGTCAATCATAAAATATTTAACTTTGATAAATTGTACGTCACACATAAAGCGGTTAACATATTTAAAACACCTTCTCCATTCTCAGTCAACATGACACACAATGGAGAAGGTGTTTTATGTGTGACGTACCATTTATCAAAGTTAAATATTTTATGATTGACGTACCATTTTAATGTCATGCGCCTTCACGAAACGAAAACATAGAACACAAGTGACCAGATGGTGATACCTTAAGTGTATCGAAACCGGTCGTCAGAAAAATAAATTAACTGTGATCTTGGGATTTTAATACTTCAGAGAAATCATCCATTACTCAGTGGCAATGCCAGAATGATACAAGATTTTTCGTTTTCAAACAAAATTATAAAATGTGAATCTTTAGACAAAGGAGAATGATTTGAAATTATCTTAAGAGTTTCACAGCACTATTACTCTTGCATCAAAGCAATAAAATACGTTACTATTCCACTGCCTGGAAAAATCTTTTCAAAGGTCATTAAAGGTCTCTATTCTGTCAATCGCTGATAATACTGAGGAGGGGACAGAAAACAGCGAAAGCAAAGCTGAAGTTTTATATTTAACATTTAAGAAAACATTCATAGATTATATAGTAATATGTATCGCCGATGTAGAGAAGCAAGTAAGAGGGCTGAAAACAATTAAGTCGCCAGGACCGTATGGAGTCTCAATTCGCTAGTACAAAGAGTACTCTGCCATGTTGACCCTTACTTAATTAGCAATTATCGCTAATAGTTGATCCAGCGCGAAGTCCAAAGCGACTGGAAAAAAGCGCACTGGACTCCCGTTTATAAGAAAGGTAAAATAACGGATCTTCATAGTTACAGACCAGTTTCATTAAAATCAGTTTTATGTTGAATTATTTCCTCAGTTCGAATGTAGTAAATTTATTTGAGACGGAAAATCGTCTGTTGCTGTATCAGCCCGGCTTTAGGAAGCATCGCTCGTGCGAAACTCAGATTTCCCTTTCCTCAGCCGCGGTGGAGTAGCCGAGCGGTGTAAAGCGTCTCGCTGCGAAGCGCGCGGTTGCTCGCCGTGAATGTTCGAGTCCTCCCTGGGGCATGGGTGTGTGTGTTGTCCTTAGGTTAGTTTACCTAGGTTTAAGTAGTTTGTAAGCTACGGACTGACGACCACGCAGTTTGGTCCGATAGAATTACAAACATTGGAACATTTGAATCCCTTTTCTCATATGATATCTTGCGAGGCATGGGCAACGGGCAAACTGCATATTCCTTGATTTCCGAACGGAGTTTGACACTGTGCCGCACGGCAGACTGCTTTCTAAGCTACGAGCATATGGAGTAGGAACCCAAAGATGTAAGTGGCTCACTCAAGTCTTCGTAAGTAAAAAGGGTGCCGTCAGGAGTACACTAGGGAAGTGTGATAGGGCCGTTATTATTTTCAGCCTACGAGGGTCACTCCAAAAGAAATGCACACTATTTTTAATACAGTTTTTATTCTACATGTTTGTAAGTTTTACAGTGTGTAGATACATCCTTTAGGTACAATATTTTCATTTTTCCACATAATCCCCACCCCTCTCAACTGCCTCACGCCATCTTGGAACTAGCGCTTGTATACCCACACGGTAAAATTCTGGACCACTGTTTGGCAGCGTGCACAAGAGAGCCATCATCTTCAAACCTTGTTCCACGAAGGGAGTCCTTCAGTTTCCCAAAGAGATGATAGGCACATGGAGCCAGATCAGGATTGTAAGGAGGGTGTTTCAGTGTTGTCCATCCGATTTTTGTGATCGCTTCAATGGTTTTTTGATTGACATGTGCCGCTTTCATCTCGTAACTTACTTGCCCATCGACTAACTGTACTGCGATCGACATCAGCATATCCATACACCTTTTTCAAACTCTTGTGGTTGTTTCCCACTGTCTCGTTTTCACTGCACAGGAATTCAATGACAGCACGTTGCTTCTAACGAACGTCAAGTGTAGCAGCCACCTTGAAGGCATGCTGTGACGGTGCCACTCACGGGAACAGGTTGAACTAAGTTTGAAAACAACAAACATGCAGAATGAAAACTGTATTTAAAAAAATACTGTGCATTTCTTTTGGAGTACTTAAAATAACTGATGGACAGAGTGAGCAGCAATCTGCGGCTGGTTGCTGATGATGCTGTGGTATGCGGAAAGCTGTCATCATTTAATGATGACTTAGACAAAATGTCTAATTGGTGTGAGAAATGGCAGCTAGCTCTAAATGTTAAAAAGTGTAAGGTGATGCAGATGAGTAAAAAAAACAATCCCATAATATTCTATCACAGAATTAGCAGTGTGCTACTGGACACAGTCGCATCTTCCACGGATGCTAGAAAACGTTCGTCTGCAGACTAGGAGAAATCTATGGTACCAACATGATGGCTGTCGAGCCCATAGTGCACGAATTACTTCAGCATGTCTTCATGAATTGCTCCCAAATCGATGGATTGGACGCAGAGGACCTGTACCTTGGCCCGCCCGTTGCCCGGATTTGACGCCTGTAGACTTTTTTCTGTGGGGAAAGCTAAAAGATGCTGTATATAAGGACATACCAACCACACCCGATGATATGCAACGGCCTATTACTGCAGCCTGCTAAGGACATATCCGCTGAAACGCTAGCACGTGTGCAGCGGTCGTTCCATACCATACTGATATCGTGTGTTTCTGCTGCCGGTGGTCATTTTGAACACAACCTCTGATGGCCATTTGTCGCGTTACTGGTTGGAATCCATACCTAGTGTGTGTACTTTTGTTATTCTTTAGTGTATGTTACCACAGACCGAGCGAGGTGGCGCAGTGGTAACACACTGGACTCGCACTCGGAAGGATGGTGGTTCAAATCCACTTCCGGCCATCCTGATTTAGGTTTTCCGTGATTTCCTTAATCACTCCAGGCAAATGCCGGGATGGTTCCTTTGAAAGCGCACGGCCGATTTCCTTCCACATCCTTACTCACACACTCCGAACGTAAGCTCCGTCTCAAATGACCTCGCTGTCGACGGGACGTTAAACTCCAAGCTTCCTTCCTTCCTGTCACCACAGGTATTATACATGTGTCGGTGTGGGAACGTTTCAAAAGACGATATCTTGTAAACGACGTGCACTATAATCCTGCAACAAACACTACTGATATTCTAGTGCACCCCACTTTTAATTTCTTTATTTCTACAGGCATTGTTCCAGCTAAGAAAACTGTATGTTTGCATACTGTGGTGTCGCACAAGTCTAAAGTGCGCGCCACCTACTTTCGCCGCGCGCCGCCATGCACGCACGGCGCGGCGTTCTTACGACGTCAGCCACGAGCGCCCTCTGCTACAACTCCGCTCGTGGCCACCACTGAACGACATCGTTCACTTGAGACTGAGATAGTAACCAGTGAACACTTAGGAATCAGATAGGCACCAGTGAAGACTTGGCTATCGGATAGGCACTAGGCAGGCCCCTAGCTCAACTATGTATCAGCATTCGGCCGTACTGAACTATGTAAAAGTTAAATGTTGTATAAATTCTGTGCAATATATATATCGTTCTAATTTACTCTAGGGTTTCTAGTTTCTGCTGTCCCACTGGCTGCTCACCTTCGTACCTGCACAAGCGTGCGTACTTTATTCCTGTGTCGGTCTGTCTACTCGGCCACCGACACCTACGACGGAAACGAGACACAAAAGCGGCGACGAGGCTGGGACACAAAAATGGCGACGAGGATGGGATACAAAACATACAAAATACAGTTTCTAAGTAATATTACAATCTGTTTGTTGACTAAAAATATGAGCCCCTGACTACCAATTCATTCTGTGAAAACCGCACATCACTCGCACTTTACGTTTCCGCAATATTTTCGGCGCAAGTGTTAGGTGATTCACCCTATTTTCAAGCCCCAGATGGGGCAGGCTAGCAGCGACCAGTATGCCACTCTTCAGACGAGCGTTTAGACAAATTGGCAAGAGGTATAGAGGATTTCCGGAAGGCTTTTTGACACTGTACCCCAGAAGTGGCTTCTAATCAAATTTCGTGCTTATGGAATATCTTCCCAATTGTGCGATTTGATTTACGATTTCCTATCAGAAAGGACACAGTTCGTTGTAATTGACGGTAAGTCATCGAGTGGAACAGAAGTGATATCTGGCGTTCCACAGAGAAGCGTTATAGGTCCCCTACTCTTCCTTATGTTTATAAACGATTTAGAAGATAATCTGAATAGCTCCCTTAGACTGTTCGCGGCTGATGCTGTCGTTTATCTGTTGGTGAAGTCAACAGAGGATCAAAAGCAACTGCAAAGCAATTTAGACAAAATTTCTACTTGGTGCGAAAATTGGCAATTAACACTAAATAAACAAAAGTGTGAAGTAATACACCTGACCACTAAAAGAAACTTCAATTACGCGAGAAATCAGTCAGACCTTAAGGTCGTAAATTCTATCAAATACCTAGGAGTTACAATTACGAACACATTAGACTGGAGAGAACAGGTAGAAAATACTGTGGGGAAGGCGAGCCAAAGATTACGTTTCATTGGCAGAACGCTTCGAAGATGCACCAGCTTCACCGAAGAGACTGCCTACATCACACTTGTGCGTCATCTCCTGGAGTACTGTTGCCCATTGTGGGACCCTCACCAGGTGGGACTGACGGAAGATATTGAGAAGGTTCAGAGAAGGGCAGCTCGTTTTGTTTTATCACGTTACGGGGTGGGGGGTGGGGGGAAGCGTCACGAAAATGTTGCACGAATTGGGATGGAAATCATTAAAAGAAAGACGTTATTCATTGCGACGTGTTCTGGTTGGGAAGTTTCCATCACCGACTTTTACTTCTGAATGTGAAAATAATTTACTAGCACCCACCTACATAGGTAGACATCACCATCCCAATAAAATAAGAGAAATCAGATCGAAAACGGAATGCTTTAGGTGTTCTTTCTTCCCGCGCGCTATTAGAGATTGGAACGGTAAGAAAAGTTATGAAAGTGGTTAATGAACCCTCTGCGAGGCTCTTAAATGTGATTTGCAGAGTATCTATGTAATTGTAGATGTAGAAAATAAAACGGTGATAAAACAGGAGAATGGAAGTTATAAAGACGGAGATGAATTTGAGACTTAATAAAATCACATAAATTAGGAAGACAGATTATGGTAGTTTTAAAACGGTGCCTCGGTGGCTAAAATACATAAAAATTTGAGTAAAAGTTCGAGGCGGTGACACGGGCGAAGACACTGATAAAACACATGTATTCAACACAATGTTTAGCGTTGTCGGCGGTTGCACTGTTAACATTCACTGACACTGACACCATAGGATGCACAGACACTAGGCACACTGACGATGCACCACGTTAAAAACTGGAAAACTATGCAGACCCCGAGGAGGAAGAGGGGAAGGAGCGTAGGCGTAATGGGGGGGGGGGGGGGGGAGATCGGGATGGGAAGGGGGCAGACGTAGGGAAGGAAGGCGTAAGAACTCCGAGGGGAGGGGAAGGCAGATCTAAGCGGGGAAAGGAGGGGCCCCGTTCCTTTCTGGTTAGTGATCCTTATTGTATGTCCAATGTGACGTCAATTAGTAAACGTTTTTTGAAACAACCTGTATTTGAGGACAAGCGTCTAAGCAGCTTGAAATTCCCAACGCGGCAAGTTTTTCTTAACATTGGCACAAAAATAAATTGTATTATGACTCACGGCTTCTTTGCCTCACTATGCGTAGGAGACGCGTGAGTTTCAAGGACGCTCTCTATATTCCAACCAGTGCCACAAGGGCTGCAATGGGCACGTGAGGTGAAGCAGTAGCGTGACAAAGGGGATGTTTCACGTTAGGTGGCAGCATACTGAACGATTCATTACAGCTAGAGTTTCGTGCTTCACAGTGGGAGAACGGTAGGCATGATGGTGCGAAGCCCCTTAGATTAGTGCTCGCCACACAATGTGGTGAAGAAAGTCATACCCTACCGATACGGTCAGATACAGGTGGCGGTAGCATCGCATACACTAGCTATAACAGTGCGTGGCAGGGCTATCATATATACTCCGGTGATTCAAGTGTAAAAGTTTTTGAACACTGTAATATTTTCTTAACATTGACACAACGATAGTTTACAGACGCACGGTCTTTTTTGCCTCCCACGATTACGGCCGTAAGATGAGAATAAACAGTCTTTGAAAGCGAAATGGTAGTTGCAGCTGGACACATGGGACATTGCGTTTCGTAAATCGTTGGTGACTTCAGTATTCCGAGATCCACAACGTATAGAGTGTGCCGAGAATACCAAATTCACGCACTACCTCCCACTACGGACAGTGCAATGGTCGAAGACCTGTACAGTGACAGAGGGTAACGTCATTTGCGTAGCGTTTGTCGGTGCTGAAAGACTGGAAACAATGCGCGAATCATCGTAGAAATCAATGTAGAACGTATCAGTTAGAAGATTGCGAGGAAATCTGGGGTTAATGGGCGCCGGCCGCGGTGGCCGAGGGGACTGAGGCGCTCCAGTCACGGTCTGCACGGCCACGACGGTCGGGGGTTCGAATCACCCCTCGGGCATGGATATTTGTGCCGTCCTAGTTCGTAAGTAGTTCATGAGTAGTTTGTAAGTTTAGGGACTGATGACCCCGTAGTTAAGTCCCATAAGCTTAACAAACATTTGAACATTTGGTTAATGGGCTATGGCATCAGACGACCGACTCGAGTCCCATTACTAACAGTACATCGCCTGTAGCGCCTCTCCTGGGCTCGTGACAACATCGGTTGGATCTTAGATGACTGGAAAATCGTGGCGTGGTCAGATGAGTTCCCATTTGTTTCTAGGGTTCGAGTATGGAGGAGACTCCGCTAAGCCATGAAGCCAAGTTGTCAACAAGACGGTATGGAAGCCGTGGTGGCTCTATAATGGTGTGGGCTGTTTCCATACGGAATGGACTGGCTTCTCTGGTGCAACTGAATGAATCGTTGACTGATAGTGTTTATGATCGGTACATGCAGTCCATTTGCAACATTTCATAGACTTCCATGTTCTGAAATAACGCTGGAATTTTTATGGATGACAATGCGACATGTCACGGGATCGCTGTTGTTCGCGATTAGTTTCAAGAAGATAATGGGGGATTCTAACGAACGATTTCGCTACCCAAATCACCCTGAACCTTATCGAACATCTATGGGACATAATAGATGCACAAAATGCTGCTCCGGCATCACTTCTAAAATTATAGATGGCTACAGAGGCAGCACGTCTCAATATTCCTGTTCAAATGTTTGTAAACTTATGGGAGCAAATTACTATGGTCATCAGTCCCTAGACATACAAGCTACTTTAAGTAACTTACACTAGGGACAACACACACACACACCTGGCCTAGGGGGGACTCGACGGCATTCCGCGCGGCTCAGTGTTCCTGCAGAGAATTATGACTTGCTGAGCCCAACGATGTCGAGTTGCTGCACTTCACCGGGCAGCGAAAGGACGTCCGACATGATCTTAGTACGTATCCAGTGACTTTTGTCACCTCAGTGTATAGTATAATTACAAGCGACAACTGCGTGCAGAAATACCAAAATCTGATTGCGTAAATAAAGCATATAAACGGATCATTAAACGATAATTACTAAGTATCAAAATATGCATACGCTTAAAAGCTTATGTGTAAGGCATGTCATGTTATTACGATATGAAGAATCACATACTCATATTAAACTACTATACAGGATAAAGCGAAATTCGGACATTCGGACTTCGCAGCGCAATTCCACAAATGCCAGCGATAAAAAAATATATATTTCAGAAAATTTCACCCTGCGAATATTTCCGGCAGTACATGGACGTCGAAGACTGAGATGGGCGTGTGTTCCATATGTCAGTGTGTTTCAGAATTACACAATTACACTAACCAAATTTACAGGTAATGTAGAAGGGGTCTTGAGGAACAAAATAAGCATAGAACCCCATGCCCGGAAACGTCATCCACGTTACGGAGGGCCCAAGTTATAGGCACAGCCGTAGACATCCCCTCCAACAACTTCGACGGTTTGTATCGTCGTTGGATGACTTTTCCGGCCATGGGTTTCTATGCTCATTTTGTTCCCCAAGACACCTTCTATCTCCCCTAGAAGATTGTTGGTGTAATTGCGTAATTCTGCAACACACTGACGTGTGGAATACACACCCATCTCAGTCTTATAAGTCCATTTATTGCCGGAAATATGTGCACACGAAATTTTGCGAGATACTTTTTTATTGGTGATATGGGAGGAATCGCACTGCGAAGCCCTAGTGCGCGAATTTCGCTTCACCCTGTCGCATATATAAGGTGTCCCGTTTTGATTTATACCGGCTGATATCTCTGCAGCGGAAAATTCTTCAAAAAGGTCTCTAGTGAAAGTTGTAAGGTTTGAAGGGGTCATGAAATTGTATCTCGAAATGACCCTGAACCCTGTTTTCAAGCTCAAAGGAAAGTCAAGTCAATTTTTTCGAACGCTAATTTCTATTTTATATTCCATATTCGGGTGCAGACTGGTGTGAAAATTACAGAACCATCAGTTTAATAACTCAGTGTTGTAAAATTTTAACACGAATTATTTACAGAACAGTGGAAAAGCTGGTAGAAGCTGACCTCGGGATAGGTTTGGATTCAGGAGAAATGTAAGAACGCTGGAGGCAAAACATTACGACTTTTAAGGAAAGGCTAACCTACATTTCTAGCCTTTGAAGATTTGCAGAACGCTTTTGACAACGTTGATTGGAATACACTCTTTCAAATTCTGAATTCAGCACGGGAAAATATAGGGAACTGAAGGTTATTTACGACTTGTACAAATACCAGACAGCGATTATTGGAGTCGAATGACATGAAACGGACGTAGTTATTGGGTATGGAATAAGACAGAGTTAGAACATTTCTCCAATGTTATTCAATTTGTACATTGAGGAAGCTGTTAAAAAAGCAAGAATAAATTTGAAGAGGAAATTAAAGTTCAGGGTGAAGAAATAAAACATATCGTTTAGCCGATGACGTAATTCTGATAGACAGCAAAGGATCTGGAAGAGCAATTGGACGGAATGGACAGTTTGTTCAAAGGAGCGTATAAGATGTACATTCACAAGAGCAGAAAAGGGTAATGGAATGCAGTCTAAGGAAATCAGGTGATGCTGAAAGAATTATGTCACGAATCAATAATATACCTGTGATCCTGCAGTTTAAGGATTGGTATGGAATGTGAATTATTCAGTAAGACATGTTACAATAAAATTTAACAGTAGATATGATAACCGATAAAATGTTTTATTCTGACGAATAATTGATGAAAGTGAAACCGTCTGTTTCAACTGAATGTAAATTATTCTGCAAGTTGTTATTGACTTGTTGAGAACGGTGGTCCTACAATCAATGCTTTAAACAAGTAATAAATAATAACAATTCGCAAATGCAGTTCACCCTGCGTACTTGTGTAAATAGGATGACAACAGAATCGCCAAATGCTATCCAAGCATCACTGGTATGCGAAAACAGTCCTCCAAGGCATTAATTAAAGACGAATTTTTCACCCACACATAAACGCTTATTTCATGATGACAATCAATAGCTTAACACTTCACTCAGTAGATTTCTGTATTATATTCTGTACTAAAACAAAACTGCGATTAAAGTAAGTTAAGATACTAGCCAGTTTCCAGACTCTAAACACAACATGATGCCGAAAATATTAAAACTTACGAACGAATGTTAAGGTTTTCGTGAAGTCACTTGCCGCCCAAAAAGAAACACTTAACCACGCTCTGAATCGTTTGCCGGCTCGTCAGCAAGTCTCTATACTCTCAGGACCCAAATCAAATCTTCCCAATATTATCTTTCCCGGAATCCCTCTTTCATCCAAAAAACCAGTCCATGAATCAGATTGTCTGCCCGCTCCTCCACTTGCGCCAACGAGAACAGCCCGTACCCCTCGACGATTGTACGTTATACTTAACCCTTTATTTGGCACAAACAGAAATAACGTGAAGAAAATCCATTAAATTAGTTAAATTAGACGTATACAGTCATGTGAATAATTTTACTTTTTCTTCAAACTATAATTTCTTGTTCAAATGTTTGTAAATCTAAGGGACTTAACTGCGTTGGTCATCAGTCCCTAGGCTTACAAATTACTTAAACTAACTTGAAGTAAGTTATGCTAAGGACTACACAAACACCCATGCCCGAGGGAGGACTCGAATCCCCGACGGCGAAGGCAGCACGCACTGCAGATGGGCAGTGGCCAGTTTCTTGCTTTCAGCATTAGTCATTATGGGTGCTCAACTATAAATACTATAGTGTTGTTTCTGTGGCTATAAAATTGTTGTTCAAAAATGTTCAAATGTTTGTAAATCTATCGGACCAAACTGCGTGGTCATTACTCCGTATCTTACAAACTACTTAAACCTAGGTAAACTAACCTAAGGACAAACACACACACACACACCCATGCCCCAGGGAGGACTCGAACCTCCACGGCGAGCAACCGCGCGCTCCGCAGCGAGACGCTTTAGACCGCTCGGCTACTCCACCGCGGCAAAATTGTTGTATTTTACACTATTTACATTGCGAAATGTCTAAAATAAGTCCTTTTTTTGGAACAAAGCCCAGAAGAATCCTAAGTTTTAGTCAAGAACCCCTAAGAACAAAGCCTACATTTTCCTTTTGGCCCGTAATCTGGTAAGTAGCCACATCTGTCATGTCGTATATCATTCACTGGAGCAGGAGATGCTGTTTTCTTACTCATCTTGATTGGTTGTCCATTTATAGTGGTCCGCCAAGCTTCCTCTTCCCAGGAAACATTACCGTTTATAAGCAGTTTTCCTTGAAGAACAAAATAACGCCACAAAATCGAAAGAAACGCTAAGGTATGGCTGCAGTGTCTCCTAAAGATTCAGTATATTCAGAAACTTTTGGATTAAGACAATGTACCATCGCTGTATATGAGAGTTTAAATATTGGTTGAAAGCACCATTGCCCATTGAAGGACGAAAGTTAAAACATGTTGCAGAAAAAAAAAATTGATGTTGCTCAGGAGTAACATTGCCAAATAAAGAGTTAAATATATAATGTGGGTTACTATTTGTATAGTAGTAAAATTATAAATGGAACTAATAACTTAAATATAATATCGTTTTCTTCCGGATCTATAGAAACCAAACACAATATTCTGTCTACTAAAGTTTGGATTTAAATAATTAAGCATGAATATAACACATACACGTTGGCAGGAGATGATAAAGAATACACTTTAAAAGAATGAACATATAAGCTTGGTCTGCGTAACTGGTGCGCATTTTCACGTTCTATTTAGCGATAGTATTAATTTTTACGTATAAGTTAATATTTAAAGTTACAATTTTTTTTATTTGGTCGAACTAACATTTAGTAAAATATGTTGGAGACAGTTAACGTTCTTAACTCCTTTATTCGATTAACGTCTTATGAGACATGGTAATTGCCATACTACTTTCGTTTGCTGTATTGGATGAGATTATGATCTGACACATTTAAGTAATAAAATATACAGAATAACTTAATAACTGAATAAATAAAATACGTGTGGCTCTCAGGAGTCATGATCTATATTTCAGTATCTTATTTATTAAGATCGTCTGAAGCATTCGGCAGTTTTTAATGAGTATAACAAGAATAGTTGTTTACTTATTTCACTTAGCTTCAATAGTTTTTGAGATATGTAGAACATTTACATTATAGGTGATGTATCTCATTGAAACTGCCTGGGGTAGGATCACATGATTGGATTTTCTATACTGTGAAATATCGAATTACAACAAAATTAATAAGTATTTCAATACGTCCATTTTCAACAAGGTTGCAAAAGTTTCTATTGTATCACATATATATAGGAGAATATACTGGCTAACAGCTGAACTATTACTGTTTGTTATGGCAGGTACACATGTGGGCAACGAAGGCCAACGAAGGACAACCAACCGCTTCGTTGGCCAAGATTTGCTCAGTGTTTACGGGCGGAAAATCCGAGCCAACGAAGCGTTCGGCCTGGGTTGCTGTTCGGCATTTCCGCAGAAACATCAAGATTTGGGGGTTGGTTGGACGTGGGTACCCGTTCCTAGGGTGGTCATCGGGTCGAATATTTGATGCCTCGAAAGCAACCTGCTGTGTCTGTTCAAATTCTGTGTATTAATTGTGATTAAAAATATTGGAAAATGTTTGTAGAGCTTGTGCGACTTAACTGCAGGGTTATCAGTCCCTAAACTTACAAACTACCTTATACTAAAGACGGCACAAACATCCATGCCCGAGGGGGAATACGAAGCCCCGACGGGGAACGGCCTGCCCTATCGTAGCATAGCGCCTCAGGTGCACTCGGCCGCTAAAAGTATAGGAGAATGGTTTCGAACATGGAGACAGTTTTATCGTGAACGGGAATGTTTATAGGGTTGTATCAACTGCGAAAGTAAAAACCAGCCGGCCGTGGTGGCCGAGCTGACTGAGGCGCGCCAGTCACGGTCTGCACGGCCACTACGGTCGGGGGTTCGAATCCCCCCTCGGGCATGGATATTTGTGCCGTCCGTAGTATTAAGTAGTTCATAAGTAGTTTGTAAGTTTAGGGACTGATGACCCCGTAGTTAAGTCCCATAAGCTCTACAAACATTTGAACATTTTTGAGTAAAAACCAAATGAAAATAATTAGACGCTTTTAGAGAAATAAGTGATCTGTTGCAAAGTAATGTGCACAGCGCAAAAAAGAAAATGCAATCTTTATCCACTTCCGTTAGCAGTGAACGATGAAGACAGAAGAACAAATCCAAAGTTGAATTGGTGAAATTTAAAAATCTACGTGGTTTGTGTTTATCAGTATGGGCTTCTAGCAGGATGCATTCGAAGTAAAAAAGAAAAACTGATACAAACCAAGAAACAGTAAACACAGAGGTTGTTTACATGCCTTATATTCTTTGTATTATCGCTGAACATATTTATGTTACTATCTTGCAGATGAGCTGTTGTGTACATTAAGCAGGTATATGAATTCCCAGCACCTAAAAATCTGAGTGACCATTAATGTTTCCGCTGCTGGTACAGCAGCGGCGGAGTGGCCGAGCGCATTGTGGCGCTATGCTCAGATGCGCGGGGCCATTCCCCATCGGGGGTTCGACTCCTTCCTCGAGCATGGATGTTTGTGTTGTCTTCAATATAAGGTAGTTTATAAGCAGTTTGTAAGTTTAGGAACTGATGACCCACCAGTTAAGTTCCATAAGCTTAAAAAAGTTTGAACATTTTGAACAGCTGCTGGTACAGCTCTGCTAAAAGAGGTGTCACCTTTGAAATTGTAAGGCTTGCACAGTTCAATGAAAAATCAAAATCTGAAGCTTTAATCCGGAAAAAATGAGCAGTTCTGTCCCGCCCCACTGCTCTCTACTTTTTAAAAGAGAAGACGCCTGCCAGCGTTGTTTATTCTATTTCTGATGATCAGCTTCATTCACTAAAATATTTGTTGCACGTGCGACCACTGCTAAATTCTCTTCTTTTTACCTTATAATATCGGCCGGTGCAGTTATAATGCTACTTTATAACAATAACAAAGCGAGAGCAACATCGACAAGGCACCATACAAAAAATATTGTACATGGCGTAATCCTTTCTTCCCACCCGCTTTGTTTGGTGGGGATGAGAGGCCGAACGCCAATCGTTTGGCGATCAACTTTGGGTCGAAGCCACTGGCAGTCGTTCGCTGGCGTAGCGTGTACCCGCCTATTGAAAAAAAAAGCCGTCTATTGTCCGCCACTATCCGCTCGCTTGTCTGACCAGCCGTCAAAGCCCTCAGATTTCCCTTTGATGCACCTCTGCCTCCAAAATACACTCCTGGACATTAAAATGGCTACACCACGAAGATGACGTGCTACAGACGCGAAATTTAACCGACAGGAAGAAGATGCTGTGATACGCAAATGATTAGCTTTTCAGAGCATTCACACAAGGTTGGCGCTGGTGGCGACACCTACGAGCTGACACGAGGAAAGTTTCCAACCGATTTCTCATACACAAACAGCAGTTTACCAGCGTAGCCTGGTGAAACGTTGTTCTGATGCCTCTTGTAAGGAGGAGGAATGCGTACCATCACGTTTCCGACTTTAATAAAGATCGGATTGTAGCCTATCGAGTTGGGGTTTATCGTATCGCGACATTGCTGCTCACGATTATCGCGATCCAATGACTGTTAGCAGAATATGGAATCGGTGGGTACAGGAGGGCAATACAGAACGCCTTGCTGGATCCCAACGGCCTCGTATCACTAGCAGTCGAGATGACAGGCATCTTATCCGCATGGCTGTAACGGATCCTGCAGCCACGTCTCGATCCCTGAGTCAACAGATGGGGACCTTTGCAAGACAACAACTATCTGCACGAAGAGTTCGACGACGTTTGTAGCAGCATGGACTATCAGCTCGGAGACCATGGCTGCAGTTACCCTTGACGCTGCATTACAGACAGGAGCGCCTGTGATGGTGTACACAACGAAAATGTTCAAATGTTTGATAAGCTTAAGGGACTTAACTGCGGGGGCCATCAGTCCCTAAACTTACAAACTACTTACGAACTACCTTATACTAAAGACGACACAAACATAAATGCTCGAGGGGGGATTCGAACCCCCGACCGTGGCGGCCGTGCAGACTGTGACTGGCGCGCCGCAGACACCTCGTCCACCGCGGCCGGCGGTGTACACAACGACAAACCTGGGTACACCAATGGCAAAACGTGATTTTTTCGGATGAATCCAGGTTCTGTTTACAGCATCATGGTGGTCGCATCCGTGTTTGTCGACATCGCGATAAACGCACATTGGAAGCGTATAGGACGGCCGCAGTGCACGAGCGGTGTCCGGCGCGCCAGTCACATTCTGCACGGCCACTACGGTCGGGGGGTTCGAATGCCCCTCGGGCATGGATATTTGTGCCGTCCTAGTTCGTAAGTAGTTCATAAGTAGTTTGTAATTTTAGGGACTGATGGCCCGGTGGTTAAGTCCCATAAGCTCTACAAACATTTAAACTTGTTTGAAGCGTGTAATCGTCATCGCCATATTGGCGTATCACCCGGCGTGATGGTATGGGGTGCCATTGGTTACACGTCTCGGTAACGTCTTGAGTCGTATCGATGGCACTTCGAACAGTGGCCGTTACATTTCACATGTGTTACGACCCGTGGCTCTACCCTTCATTCGATACCTGCGAAACCCTACATTTCAGCAGGATAATGCACGAACGCATGTTACAGGTCATGTACGGGCGTTTCTAGATACGGAAAATGTTCGACTGCTGCCCTGGCCAGCACATTCTCCAGATCTCTCAACAATTGAAAACGCCTGGTCACAATACGTCAGTCACTACTCTTGATGAGCCGGCCGCGGTGGCCGAGGGGACTAAGGCGCTCCAGTCACGGTCTTCACGGCCACTACGGTCGGGGGTTCGAATCCCCCCTCGGGCATGGATATTTGTGCAGTCCCCTCGGCCACCGTGGCCGGCGGAAATCAGAAATCCAATCACATCACTCAGACGACATTCCATAGACACACAATTAGATTAAAATGCGTTTGTGAGGTACAATGTCAAATGCCTCTGGAAATTTAGAAAACCGCGGTGGAATGGCCGTGCGTTCTAAGGCAGCTTGTTGCGGAGCGCGCCGTAGCTCCCCGTCGTAGATTCGACTCCTCCCTCGGGATAGGTGTGTGTTGTCCTTAGTGTAAGTTGGTTTAAGTAGTTTGTAAGCCTAGGGACTGATAACCTGAGTAATTAAGTTTCACAGATTTACAAACATTTGAACATTAGAAATCTAGAAATATTATCACGTTGAAATGGACGCAGGCTTGACTCCGAAGGCAGGATTGACAACTGAACACAGCACTTATACTGAAAGCAGGTTTATTGCGAACTTAACATGCACGCAGCACTAACTGCCTCTCGGGCAAGGTGCTCTGCTATTTATACACAGACAGAATGTACCAGAAATTCGAATAATAGTGAAGATAATAAAAAAAAGTAGAAATTACAAGTGAACATTAGAAACACGTGGAACATTCTGGAAATGTTAATTACAAAGAGATAAATATTTGCTGGTGGACGGGATTGAACAGGCTACCCACCGCAGTCTGTGACTCTATCCCCTGCGCCACGCCGGCAGTTGGTTTACGTGGGGTCTCGCGGCAATATGGCATCAGTATCAGATATCTTGTCTATAGCACTAATCACTTTGTGTAAGTATAGAGCTAGTTGCGTTTCACACGAACGATTTTTTCGAAATCAGTGTTGACTAGGTGTCAAAAGAACTTTCTCTTCGAGGTCATTCAAAATATTTGAACACAAAAGTTCCAAAATCCCAAGTGATACAGACCTGTAAATTATCTGGTTACTTCTTCTACCTGTCTTAAATACTGGAATTATCTGTGCAATTTTGCCGTCTTTGAGTACAGATACTTAGTTGAGCGAGCGGTAGTACATGAATGTTAAGTACAGAGATTTGACATCTGCATACTCTAATAGGAAACTAATCGGTATACAAACTGGACCGGTAGACTTATTAAGACATGTAAGTTTCTTCACTGCTCCGAGAATATCTGCTTCTACTGTACTCATATTGGTAACTGGTCTTTATTCAGTTCAGGAATATGTATTCATCTAAAACTGACGCCTACACTAAAGTTCTCAGCAGATACAGGCCAACTCCAAGAGACAAAAGAGTAGCGCGGAGCTGTTTCACGGCTGCCGTCCTTCAACTTGCTCTCCTTTCTGCAGTCATCACTATAGGAAACAAAAGAGTCAAGTGGCACCAAGTTACGGGGAAGCTCTCGCGTTTCGAGCCGCTCTTTGAAGCAGCATCCGAGATGGACAGAGGGCATTACCCGTTGCTCTCCTGGGGGTCGCCTGTGTTCTGAGAAGGTCGAAGGCCGCTTCCTTTGACGTAACCAAAATCAGTTAGGCCGCCGCCGCCGCCTCAGAGCTCACAAGGCCCCCGCCAATGCCTGGACAGACGCGCTACACATTCAGAGGTGTACTCATCCCGCTTTCAATCTACCGATGCATGCCTGGCTAATTGCCCCACGTTACCAGCTGAATGGGCAGACTGCTTTACTCCCATCCAAGCCAAGCCAGCCGGCCGCGGTGGCCGAGGGGACTGCGGCGCGCCAGTCACAGTCTGCACGGTCACTACGGTCGGGGTTTCGAATCCCCCCTCGGGCATGGATATTTGTGTCGTCCTTAGTATAAGCTAAATCATAAGTTTAGGGACTGATGACCCCGTAGTTAAGTCCCATAAGCTTCACTGTCCGCATGACCGCTTCCTGCTGCGCCACCTAGCAGTTTATTCTGTACGTTTTCATTGATGTTTTCTCAATACAGCTCGGAAGTTGATAAAAGCATTTTGTTATAGTCGAAAAAAAAAAGGAAGATTAGGTTTTAACGCCCCGTCGACAGCGTGGTCACAACAAACGAAGCTCCCGCTCAGAGTTTTGGTTAAGGATAGGGAAGGAAATCGGCCGTACCCTTTCAAAGGCACCATCCCAGTACTTGCTTGGTGTCATCTACGAAAATTACGAAAAACCTTAATCTGGATGGCCGGAGATGGATTTGAACCACCGTCCTCTCGAATGCGAGTCCAGTGTATTATCACTGTGCCAGTTCGCTCGGTTTTATCCGAATCAAGACGAGATGCTATCGAAGATACGAGCGTATGGAATAGTTTCGCAGATTTGTGACTGGCTGGAAGACTTCCTAAGTAATAGAACGCAGTACGTTGTTCTCGACGGCGAGTGTTCATCAGAGACGAGTGTATCGTCAGGCGTGCCCCAGGGGAGTGTGATAGGACCGCTATTATTTTCTATCTATATAAATGATCTGATGGACTGAGTAACTTGTAATTTGCGGCTGTTTGCTGATGATGCCACGGTGTATATGCGGGTGTCTTCTTTAATAGACTATAATAGCATACGCGATGACTTAGACAAAATTTCTAGTTAGTGTGAAGAAGGGCAGCTAGCTCCAAACGTAGAAAAATGTAAGGTGATGCACATGAGTAGGAAAAACAATCCCATAATGTTCAAATACATCATTAGTAGTGAGCGTCTTGATGCAGTCGCGTCGTTCAAATATCTATGCGTACCATTTCAGAGCAATACGAAATGGAACGAACATGTAAGGACAGTTGTAAGGCGGACAGCCGACTTCGGTTTATTGGGAGAAGGTTTTTGTTAGTTTTGAGGGGACTAAACAGTTATTGGGAGAATTTTTTTTCGGAATATGTACTTCACCTGTAAAGGAGACGCTGTGTAAAACACTTGTACAACCACGTCTTGAGTATTTCTCAAGTGTTTGGGACCTGCAGCAGGTCAGTTTATAGGAAGACATAGAAGCAGTTCAGAGGCGAGCAGCTAGGTTCAACCAATGCGCGAGTTTCACGGAAATGCTCGACGAACTCTAATGGGGATCGCTGGAGGAAAGACGAAGTTCTTTTGGGGAAGTTCTGTTGAGAAAATTTAAAGGGCCGGAATTTGAAGCTGAATGTAGAACGATCTTCCTGCCGCCTACTTACGTTTCGCGTAATAATCACAAAGACAAGTTAAGAGAAATTAGGGCTCGTACAGAGGTATATAGACATTCTTTTTTCCCTCGTTCTTTTTGCGAATGAAATAGGAAAGGAAATGCCTAGTAGAGGTACAGTGTACCCTCCGCCACGCATTTTGTGGTGGATTGCGGAGTATGTATTTAGATGTAGATATAGAGGACCAACGTACTGGGTGAATCAGGAGGAAAGTTACATGCTTTGAGGGATGATACTACTGGTGAATCTGAACAAAAACTTCTAATAAACATATGCCTCTTTTTTTCAAACCTTTTCCGTGTAAACCCATGAAAACAACTAGGAACGGGAAAATTGCAGGTGACAGTAAATTAAGATACTGTTATATTGTGGTTTGTTTAATTGTGTACGTTTCCTCACAGAAAATGTTCAAACTGTCGTCCGTCAACTTGAATGCATTTTGCTGCTCTTGCAGACAGGCGTTGTGTTTCCGATCAGAGCTGCTCTCTTTTATTTGAACACAAGCAACTAAAATACTAGCGAGAAGTTCATCTCTTGTGACCACTCTGCACTTGTATACTTCGATCTTCAGCCTCCCTCACAAACAGTTAACCAATGGGGTAAGATCGGGTAACCTCGGTGGCCAAGCAGTCGCTTCACGGCGACCGATCCATCGACCAGGATACGTTGTGTTGAGAGACTGTTTCACTGGCCGTACAGAATGTGTAAGAGCTCCGTCATGCTGAAAATACGTATGTGCTTTCGTCGAAGGGATATCCTCCACTTATTTTGTTAACAGATTTAAAAAAAAATTATGACAGCGTGTGCCATGCAGACGGTTATCTAAAACAACTGGACCGATAAGTGGTCATCAATAATACCGCAGCACACGTTAACTGAGAAGCGTCGTTGAAAATTCGTTTCCCCAGTAGCGTGCACATTTTCATCTGCCTATATATGAGAGTTTCGCGTGTTGTTGATTACGTTGCGGGTAAATGTTGAGTCCTCAGTGAACAGAATACGTGGAATTAATCGATCATTGGCAATGATCCTGTGACAGAATTCTTGCCGGACGACAGTATCTCATTCACGCAGGTGACATACACTCTTCCGATGAAATGGATACAATGTCCAAGAAATAAGTTAGGTTGGGTTGGGTTGTTTGGTTGGGATAGGGGGACTAAACTACTGAGGTTATCAGTCTCCCGGTGGGGAGGGGAAGGAGTGAGGATAGGAAAGGAGGGGAGGGGAAAAGGAAATGCAGTCCGGGAACTAAAGAAGGAAGGAAGACTGCATTAGCTCAGGGCCCCGTGTTCGCCACGCACGTACTCTCGAAAGAACCGTGAGCCCCATGGGGGCGAGGGAAATAAGTGATTGAAAGTTCAGAAAGGTGGTTTACATGCATATGAAGCAGCGTCTTCTATGCTCTGACTGAATAGTCCATGCTTTCCCGTGCTCAGTCAGCCGCGCGGGAGTGGCCGAACGCTCTAAGGCGCCTGGCTGCGGAGTGCGCGGTTGCTCCCCGTCGGATGTTCGAGTCCTCCTTTGGGCATGTATGTGTGTGTGTGTGTGTGTGTGTGTGTGTGTGTGTGTGTGTTGACCGTAGTATAAGTTATTTGAAGTACCTTGTAAGTCTACGGAGTAATAACCACTGCAGTTTAGTCCAACAGCTTTATAAACATTATTTTTCTCAGCCAATTAATAGCTGTAAAGCTCAAACATGTAAATAAGTATCTTAGTATCATATGCAGTTGATGACAAATAGTGGTGTTTCAGCATACAAGTGAGTTTCGAATGAGACATCATCTTCTGAAAACTAAGAAAGGGGCTGTTGCATTGAATGTAATGCGTATGTGGAACCAGTGAATATGAGAGCATTATCCGCAGCAACTATTGAGAAACAACAAGGGATAACCCTTAACCTCTTAAACCGATTATTTGGCCATAATAGAAATTATGGTTTCATGAATAATGTTAGTTCGACATTGGAGAGTTGCAGAGGGTGCTGACCTGATGTGTAACAATTGGCCGTTACTTACTGCCGGCTGGACACGTAGAACGCACGCCATTGAGTCGACTCCCATTGTCCAGAAATTACTAACGCGTCAAACAAAACCAGTGGCGGAAACTCTGAGAGAAAACTTGGAAAATATTTAGCGTAAATTTCTTACAGACATCATGGTTTTAGGTGGTGATTTTAATTTTGCGGGTATAAACTAGGAGTCACAAATTGATAGATTAGTAGGACGGATATATGAAAGCAAGTAAGAATTTGCAACATACTAGTGCATAATCTCATTCAACCTCTTAGTTGAGATATAGGCCTTCAAGGTAATTTCTGTATGAAAATTAAACATAAACAACTTTCCAAATAGTCTAAAATAAGTCTCAGCATTTAGAACTACATTTAGAGATGCACTATGATAGCGCTACGTAACGAAGCTGATACATACGGAGTAACTCTATGCAGTGAGACTGCATTCGTCGAAGTTTCCACATGAATTGGTAGCAAAGCTAAAGCGGCTTTTCCTCTACCGTTACTACTATTTCGCACTGAGAACCCATCAACATCATATTATCTATTAGAAATTTTCCTGTGAGAACAATCATCTCACTTTGGCATCGTACAAATAACAAGCAGCAAAGTGCACTATGTTGTATAATTCATCGAGTAACAGTATATATAAAGGTCTATTATGTTTACTTGCTGTTATCAAGGCAAGGGCGCTATGATAATGTAATGACGCTCGGAAACAGCTTCTTTGTTTTCGAGGTATCAATAGCCGTAAATGCAAAAGGCCGTTGTACTTTAATCGACTAGATAGGGCAGCGAAGCAATGTGCCCTACTCAACATTACCGCGCCGTAGTTCTCATCAACGGACGCAGTTCACTGCAGTTCATTTCAGAGCCAGAGTATTGGAAGCACGTACTTTGCGTATACAACGTTTAGCTACGTTAAGGATTATGTGGACCACCTAATGTTATTTGAGATTCAAACCTCAGATCTCCGGATTACGGGGGAGAGTAGCCTGAGCCACGAAATCCACGGCGGTCAGTAAACGTTTGCGCAGAAACTGTGTCAGCTGGTCTACGGCGAGGCAGAGGGTGTTACTGGGAGTACAATTTGCAGAAGAGCGCACAGCACAAGTTCTAAGTGGTTGCCAAGCCCACGGCCTAAGTTGTGTACGATAATATATGAGCTCAGACGAGAAACCGTTAAGCACGCCAGTTATATTCGCTCTGAAGTTTCTCCTGAGGCGAAGTTGCAGCTCCACCCTCCTCCGCAGTCAGACCTGCTAACGCACTCCTGTGCAGTAATATTCCACCTACAGGTAAAACGTGCTAGTTGTGGAAACTGTCATCGGCATTAGTTGATCGGTGAGGAGAGAAGCGATGGTTGACGAAAGTCTCTAACTACAAGTCTATGAAGGCAAGCTGTAGATTAAGTTTAAATTGACTCCGAAACGTTTTTATTCTTTTAAAAGCCGCTGTTTCAATACCGATTCTGGTTGACTGCTTAAAAACTGTGATATCTATTCTGGAAAGGCAGTTTCGGCTCTCGGATTTCAGTTTCCAGAATCTGTAACCGCGACATCTATACTATCTTCCGTATTTAATTCGGTTGTTGGGCTGCTACTTCCTTTTAGAACTGCTTAGTCTATGTGGACGGTACGGATTAATTTGGAGTGATGGAAAATTAGTATTAGCATACCCAAGATGTTATTTACGTATTTAATTGCAATGAAGCAATTTTCATATTTCTTAGATCAAAAATGTACATAAATGATGAAACATTTTCTGAATAATAAAATTGTAACTTGGTTCCAACTCTCCAGTCCGCATATCTGGATTTTTTGTAACATACCATACTCACCCTTTTTTAGTGGAAAATACTTTGTAGTTAATGACTATAAATAAATAAATGTTGTAATGCTAAGGGACCAAACTGCTAAGGTCATCGGTCCATAGAAATACAAACGACTAAAACTAACTTACGCTAAGAATAAAACTCTCTCTCTTTCTTTCTCTCTCTCTCTCTCTCTCTCTCTCTCTCTCTCACACACACACACACACACACACACACACACAAACACATGACAGAAGCACGTCTCCAACCTTCGACAGGAGAGTCAACGGCTTATGAAAACACATTCGTCAACCATGTATCCAGAAATACAGTATGAGTCAAAAGCCATAGTAAACACTTTTATTTCCAAAACTGAAGAAACTAGGAAAGCTGAACATTCCAGTAAGGTACGGGTGAGGTCATCTTTTACGGTATGTACCGAACATGGGCTCCATCTTGAAATCGGCCATCTTGATTCAAAGTCTTTCTTTTACAGGAAAGGTGGTCGTGGGAAGTAAGAAATAACACCAGCATTTCCTGACAAGTTCATTCCTGCAAACAGATTCGACGTAGCAGTTCTGGTTCAAAACTAACAAGAAGACACCTCTTTTCCACAAGCTATCTCGTTCAGTGACGACGAGAACGTTTTTGGCAATGGTGAAAACAATTGTCACAACCACAGATACTGGACTGAACACAATCCACTCTGGAGGGAACCTTGAAAGGGAGTTGGTGACGTAAAGGTTATGGTGTGGTGTGGAATATACAGGGTGTCCAGAAAAGGACTCCCTGATTTCAAAATTAAATATCTCGAAAACAAAGATCGATAGAGAAATGCAGTAAACGGTATGTTTATTGTGAAAGCTGTAAGAAGTTTATAGAACAGTTTGAAATAATAGTTACAAAAGCTGCTAACAGATGGCGCTGTAATCGCCATACGTAATGCCTAGTATAAATAGTAATCCGAAGCCCAGAGCGATCAGTTCCACTATTGAAACGTGAAAGGTTAGATTAAAACCATGTACTCCATTGAACAACGCGTTTTTCTGGTGCTAGAGTACCACAGCTTTGAAGAGAGTCCTACGGCAACAAGGCGAAGTTTTCAAGCACGATTTAATTTTCGAAAAGGACCCAATGCGAAAACCATTCGTGCGCTCTTCGCAAAATTTCAACGAACAGGCAGCGTAACTGATGATCTTGTGGGGCATGTTGGCCGCAAGCAAACCGCAGTTACGCCTGAAAATATCGCCACAGTTTCTGGAATTATTCAGCCAAATCCAATGTCATCCGTCCGTAGAATTGCATCTGAGACTGGTTTGAAGCGTTCCAGAAAGCAGAAAATACTGAGAAAGACCCTACACATGTTTCCATTCAAAATTCAAACGCACCAGGCCATACCCATACGAGCTGTGCAACAAAGGGTTGTCTTTGCTAATCAGATGCTCACAATGATTGATAATGAAGGATTTGATGTTGGCTGCATCTGATATACAAAATGTTCAAATGTTTGTAAAGTCTATGGGACTTAACTACGGGGTCATCAATCCCTAAACTTACAAACTACTTATGAACTACTTACGAACTAGGACGGCACAAATATCCATGCCCGAGGGGGGATTCGAACCCCCGACCGTAGTGACTGTGCAGACCGTGACTGAAGCGCCTCAGTCCCCTCGGCCACCGCGGCCGGTAGGACTCGAACCTCGGACGAGAAGCAACCGTGCATTCCGCAGCAAGGTGCCATTTCACCACGGCCATTCATTACGCCGCTCTATTTTACACAACTCTCATGTTCTAATGTGGGACTTTTTAACTGATGTATTTCGTCTTATTTGAAAATGTTTATTTTTGTATTTGTTGCCCAACGCGTTTCAGAGCTATAGCCCTATTTTAAGTTTTTTTCTCTTTCTTTCTTTATTGGTATTTTATAGCCACCGGAGGTGGAAGGCTGGCAGCAGCTTCATTGCTACTCTTCAGCCGAGCGGATTTACAATGTTAACAGGGCAATAAAAACAGATAAAGGTGATAACCCATTTTAAGGTCCGATAGCTGCTTCACTATTTCAGCTAGAGTAACAGAACGAAACAGTTGCTGTATATGATGAGATGAACTACATTTCAGTAGGGATATGTGAGAAAATGCAAGAAAATGAGAGAAAAAATATCTAGTAACAAAAACATAAAATATATTGTTCTAATGGTAAATATAGCAGAATTTAGTTTTGGAACAAGATCCTGAACATGGGCTTTCCATGACAGCTTACTGTCTATATGAACACCTAGAAATTTGAACTGTTCAGTCTCACTTATCACATGCCCATTATGTGTGATCATAATGTCAGATTTCGTCAAATTATGTGTTAGAAATTGTAAGAACTGAGTTTTACTGTGATTTAACATCAACTTGTTTTCTATTAGCCATGAACTTATCTCTTGAACTGCATTATTTGGTACTGTGTCAATATTACGAGCAACATCCTTCACTACCAAGCTGGTATCATCAGCAAACAAAAATATTTTACAATCACCTGTTATACTCGAAGGCATATCATTTATATAAATAAGAAACAGCAATGGTCCCAAAACAGACCCCTGGGGCACCCCATACTTAATTGTGCCCCATTGGGATTGCACGTCATAGCCATTTTCTACATTGCGGAGAATTACCTTCTGTTGTCTATTATTAAAGTAAGAGGTGAACCAGTTGTGGGCTACTCTCCGTATTCCATAATGTTCCAACTTCTGCAACAATATTTTGTGATCAACACAATCAAACGCTTTTGTTAAATCAAAGAAGACGCCTAATGTCCGTAGCCTCTTATTTAACCCATCAAGTGCCTCACAGAGAAACGAAAATATAGCGTTTTCGGTCGTTAAACCACTTCTAAAACCAAACTGTACGTTTGACAGGAAATTATGTGAACTGAAATGATCAATTAATCTTGAATATACAGCCTTTTCAATAACTTTGGAAAAAACCAATGGCATAGAAATAGGTCTATAGTTGTCTACATTATCCCTTTCACCTTTTTTATAAAGCGGTTTCACTACTGAGTACTTTAATCTGTTAGGAAACTGACCATTCCGAAAGGAAAAATTACAAATATGGCTTAGTACTGGGCTAACATATGGAGAACAGTACTTTAGAATTCTGCTAGATACCCCATCATACCCACAAGAGTCCTTAGTCTTTAGTGATTTAATTATTGACTCAATCTCACCTATGGAAGTATCATGAAGTATCATTTCAGGCAACAGCCTCGGAAACGCATTTTCTAAAAACGTTATATGATTACCTGTAGAAACTAGAGTTTTGTTTAGTTCCTCTACTATATTCAGAAAGTGATTATTGAATATTGCACATATATCTAACTTGTCAGTAACAGAAACATTCCTACTACGCACTGACGTTATATCTTCTACCTGCTGCTCCTGACCAGACACTTCCTTCACGACTGACCAGATAGTTTTAATTTTATCCCGAGAGTTTGCTATTCTTTTTGCGTACCACATACTTTTTGCATTCTTAATGACATTTTTCAGAACCTTACAGTACTGTTTGTAATGAGCTACTGCATCTTCATTCTGACTGCTTCTAACATTTTGATACAACTCCCGCTTAGTTCTACATGATACTCTTATCCCCTTTGTCATCCACCCTGGCTGTCTGTTACTGAAAGTACCCTGTTTTGAGCGTTCTAGTGGAAAGCAACTTTCAAATAGCATAATAAATGTGTTCAGAAAAGTATTATATTTATCATTATCAGCACTATAAACATCCTGCCATTCTTGTTCCTTAATTAGGCTTAAAAAGGTCTCAATTGCAACTGGATTAACTTTTCTGAGTAGTTGATATTTATGTTTAACATTTGTTTGAGAACAAATACTTTTTAGAATTAAAAGTTGGGCATCGTGGTCTGATAGGCCATTTACTATTCTGCTGACAGAGTGCCCCTCTAATAATGAAGAATGAACAAAAATATTGTCAATGGTAGAACTGCTATTTCCTTGCACTCTCGTTGGAAAAAATACTGTTTGCATCATGTTATAGGAATTAAATAGATCTAACAGCTGACGTTTCCTTGAGCTATCACCTACACAATTAATGTTGAAATCTCCACACACAATTAAATTTTTATACTTCCTATACAGTGAACCCAGAACCAATTCCAGCTTGGGCAGAAACATTTTAAAATCTCCTCGGGGTCCCGGACCAACAGTTTTATCAGTGCTACGTTCAGTGTTGTGTGCAGTGCTCCAGTGAAGTGTATGTTGTTTTTAACTGCGTCCACTGCAATCAGGCAAGCGTCGCACCGTGTGTTTTAATTAGTGTCTCCGTGTACTCGCCGTGCTGTGTTATTGTTGTCCTACATGGTTTTTTTTAGATCACCGTGGCTCCTCATTTTTAACTGACTAAATGTGGTTTTAATCCTCTGTCTATTGTAATGTACTTCAAACTGTCCCCTTGTCTATGTTATTGTATCTCCGTTGTTTTATCTCCTGTTATGTATTTTAATTCTCACCTCATCTATGTATTTTCTCTCGGCTGAAGTTCAGCCTATGGTGCTGCTGCCAGCCTACCAGTGTCACTCTTGTGTGAAATACAATAAAGGAATAAAAGTCCCTAGGCTTACAAACTACTTGAACTAATTGATGATAAGGATAACACACCCACCCAACTCGAACCTCCGATGGCGAGCAACCGCGCGCTCCGCAGCAAGGCGCCACTCCAACGCGGCTTACAGAGAGAGAGAGAGAGAGAGAGAGAGAGAGAGAGAGAGAGAGTTAAGGTGGGTGTAATAAAGCAGTTTTGAATGCATTAGCTGGAGACGATTAGATCGACGGTCGTAGAGACGTAAATGCCATGGGAATGCAGTATATTTCAGCACTTTTGTGTTTCTGTAATCAACAACACGATAAACATGTGACTGCACTCCACACGCACTAAGTTACCGACGTTATACTGTGTCACATTAGACACATTAACGTCGAAACTGTGTCCGCTGAAAAGCTGCCAGCATGCAATGAGGCACACGACAGTATGCTAATTTATGTTATGCTACATTTAATTCAAGCAAAATGCTGAAATGTGTTTCACCCTGCCTTGAACATTCCCTGCAGCTCTGACTCTTCTGGCAACTCACTGTGCAGTCAGAAAAAGAACGTAGTCTACATCCCGGAAACGAAAGCCATTGTTAAGTGTTGGAGCTCCGTTCCAGCTTACAGTTTTAAGTTGAAGCGCGTTTACTACGCCGCATTTAATTGTCATTAAACTCTTATCTATTCGATGGGTGTCATTTACATGCTGTGTATTCTCTTTTATGAAGGGCTTTAAGAACCAGGTAATTAGAATCGTCACTTTATTTTTCTTAATTGTTGTTGCATCCAATGGAACGAGTCGCAAGATCAACTTATTTCGAAAACAAACTCTCTGTAATCCGAATGGCATTCCTGCCCAACTGAATCGAATGTAAGAGGATGTAAGTCACTTTAATAATACATTAGCCGTAGGAATCTATAAGGGTTGCCACACTCAGATAATACCCATAGAATTTTTGTGGACGTGGTCTTTTTGGAGTGAGAAAACGAAGAATGTTTCCTTAATTCAGTCACTGGATCTTTTTCCCAAAATGATGTACGTGAAGCATTTTAAATAGAGTCATAGAAATAATTAAAAGGAGACTCCATTAACTTAGCTACTGTGGGTGTAAGAATTATTCGTTAGACGCATTTCAAAATGTGCTGACGCGGGACTCGCACCATGACCTCCCGCTTTGTTCGAGTGGTGGCTTAGCCACCTCTGACACCAGAACACTTTTCCCGTCATACCCAAATTCCCAAGTGCTTCTTAACACCATTCATTACCCATTAGCTCGAAGCCTAATCGTATTCCTGCCAGGGATCGAACGATGGTACGCATCCGCATGGAAGGTAATCGTTTGCGCCCGACCAGGCATGTTAATACCATTTTATATTAGTGTCTGTTCTTTTGGACATGTCCGAAATAGCAGATACCATTCATATAATCGTAAAACACGTTTCAACGAGTTGAATACCGGTACAACGAAGGTAATAATTGTGGTGTGCATAAAAATGAATAGGAACATTGATTTGAATGGCTCTGTGGAGGGGCTATTTTCTATTATCTTCTTTTTTACATTAGAACCTCTAACGAAGATTATTTAAATGTGTTCTACAGTACCTCTCTACCAGTTTAATTCTTACTAAATGCGACTTAATTTCCTCTGCAGCAAATTCTCAGTTCGGAAGATTTGACTTAAAGTATTGAGTATTCAGCGATGAAAGCACATTCCGCCTCAACGCGTCTTTTGCGCGTAAGGCGTAAACCTGGCTAGTGCTGTAAAATTGTAAATACGACATAAAGTCATGGAGAATGCATGCGACCACGATGAGATGAATTAGTAATGCTGCGAAAAGGTAGCAATTTTTTTTTATTGCAGTCCACACTTAATGTACAGTGCGACTTCAATGACGCGTTTCAGTATTACCATCATCATATTTGTATCTACAAAACCACTGACAGTGGTCTGGATTTGTCGAACTGTCCATCCTATTTTTAACTTAAATATTACCTTGTTTCCTATTTTATTTTGCACGTTGTTTGCTATGCACGTAGATATGATTGTGCCCTACTGCGACTCTAACAGATATGTTTTGCTCCTGTTATATATCAATTTTTAATCTTAAGACGTATTAGGACATCTCAAATTACTTCTTATATTATACTAGCGTCAGGTACACATGTATTTGGACTTCCTTCATTTCTCTCCCGCTCCCCACTCTTTCCGCCCTCTGTACTTCGGCTTCCCCTTCCCTCCCCCCTCTTCCCCCGCCACTTCCTGATAAGGATTAAGGAAAACAAAATAAAATAAAAAAACAACCACTTCGGTATGTTCGTGGGACAATTTTTTTTACAATTTATGATATATTGCTTATAATTTCTTTATTTTTTAATTATGTCGTTTATACTGGTCTGTTTGGTTCTTGTATATCGTGTCTATAACTAACCACCGAATGTTCAACATCTGTCAAATTACTGATATCTTTCATTTATTTTTACACTTTCGTATATTCTTACATCATATATGATAAGTTAAAGCCATCCTGTATATTTAATATACATAATCCTGAGCGATATGACGCCACAACACGCTGTACAATGCCATCTGCTGGCAATAAATGTAATCGCGTTTGTAGTCTGCAAATATGTGTGTATTGAACAACATTTTAAATCCATGTATTTCCGTAAGTGCGACTATGTCACAAAGGAGGTATAACATAATGTAAATCATCACTTTTTTAATATTATGATATGTATCATACTACTGTTATTTGTCATATGTAAAGTGTTTTAATTTTTGTTGATACAAATCTGATTAAGGTACCGACACACGTCATTGAAGCTGCATTGTGCGTAAAGTGTGGCCTGCAATAAAAAAAAAATAAATAAAAAAATGAGACCTAACCAGCTTTTCGCAGCACTACCAATTCATTCCGACAAGCGCTGCCTCGTAGAGTGCATTCGTCCAAGACACACTGGCCCTACCTAGGCCTTATTGTGTGCGTGAGATAAGCTACAAATGTCGTTCATCTTTTATGTTAGTGGAGGAACCGGTGCCAAGCGCTCGGTATGTGCAGAATGAAGAACGACTAATTGTTTACCATTCTTGCTACAGCAAGATGATGTGTTTTTCTAACAGGATAATTCTCTCCCACAAACTGTGCACCAAACTCAACGTGCTCTGCAAGACTTGCAGAAACTTCCTTGGCCAGCACAATGACACGGACTTGTCTGCAATTTAACACCTGTTGGGTATGATGGAACAACAAATGACGCACGTGTCAACTGAAATAGCAAATTTTGCAGAAATACACGAACAGGTTGAGGAGTCGTCAAAAAATGTATCTCAAGGTATTATTCGGCATCTGTATGATGGAATGGATGCAAGAATCAGCGCCTGTATTACCGCCCGTGGAGGCTACACCACGTGCTAATATGTATGATTCATCATGGTTGGTTGGTTGGTTGGTTGTTTGAGATAGGAGGACCAAACTGCTAAGGTTATCGGTCCCTCGGTGGGGACGGGAAGGAGTGAGGATAGAAGAGAAGGAGAAGGGAGAGGAAATGCAGTCCAGGGAGGAAAGAAGGAAGAAAGACTGCATTAGCTCAGTGCCCCCTGGTCGCCACGCACGTACTCGCGAAAGGACCGTGAGCCTCTTGAGGAGGGAGGGGGGTGATTCATCATTAATTGACACCTGGAACCTCAGTACCGCTTGAGTTATTGATCTGTAAATGTAATCGTTTCATGTACTCCATATGCACTGTTTCAACGAAAAACTTGAATGAAATGGAAAACTCCAAAAGTGTGTATTAATGTTTATTTCCGGTAGTGTATATTCGTAGTAAGGAATAATGCCGCGGTGGAGTAGCCGAGCGGTCTAAAGCGTTTCGCTGCGGAGCGCGCGGTTGCTCGCCGTGGAGGTTCGAGTCCTCCCTGGGGCATGGGTGTGTGTGTGTTGTCATCAGATTAGTTTACCTAGGTTTAAATAGTTTGTAAGCTATGGACTGATGTCCACGCAGTTTGGTCCGATAGATTTACAAACATTAAAAAAAATAATATAATAGTGTGACAAAAATAAAAATAATATAAAATTCTTTCAATTTCGCGTTGGAATTACGGAAAGTAATGCACTTGAAAGCATTTTTGGAACATCGAGTGTAAGTTCCAGTTTTCCAGTTCTTATAATCAATGGAGTCTAGTACTACTAACAAACGTTCCACTTTCGATTTGATATAGCTTTGCCACTTGTTAGCACCATTTACTTCGAATTAGGCGTCAGCTGCATTGAAAGGGATATATTTCAACCCAATCATATGAACATTTATCTTTCAAAGTATGTTTTCAAACAAAAATATTTATATTGCACAAGACGTCACGTGCCATGTTAATGAATGAAGAGGTATGAAGTTCTTATTTATAACTGAGGATGTTTCAGTGAACTCTTGACAAGGCGATTGTAGAGAGATGAAGACGGGAGACAAACAGATTGATAAATTCTGAGCTACTTATTTGATTTTATTATGTCTTATATTTGGTGAAAACGGTGTTCGGTCTCCTTCCGTCATTCCTTTAATTCATAGTCTGCACAGGGAATTTCAGATATTAAACGTATCTAAAATTGCATCATAACTTGTATTGCCGCTGCGCCGGCACGGCTGAATATGCCAGTGTGTGACACACGTAGTAGCATCAGGTACAGTGCAACTGTTTGAACGATGCGGCTGGCAGCAGTTCAAAGTATGATGTCACAATCACGAAACCTACCGACTTCTGCCGAAACGTACCGAGAGGAACTAGGGAGCAAAGTGACTCTGCTACTGGGATAAACCATAGAACATGTTTCTAATGGTTTCACTATTTTTATTATAAGAAAGTATATTTAAAAAGTATATTTCATGACTTGCTAGAAAACTATTTCTCATTTTATTTTGTCACAAATTTTCAAATATCTAAACTTGTTGTTTCAGTCGCTAGGTAGGGAAGGAGAGCGGGAGATGTTTCTATGGTTGGAGATGTGCGTTTCGGCACGTCAGAATTATAAAATAAAGCACTTGATTTAATGACAATGAGGAAGTGGATCAATATTGAAACAGGACACCAAACGGTGTTAACAATAACATACACTCTTTCAATAGTGGGGTATTATCTCAGCAATCGACATCAACAACTTTTTAATTGCTATACAGCGCTCTACTAATTCCTTTTTAACCTCAGTTCCAACAACTTTATACATAAAAATACATTGAAAAATTAATACCGCTAAAAAAGAAGAATATTCAAAAAATAGAAGAAAGAATCACTTCCAGAAATGTATGACTTTTAATGTACGTTATAACGCTGCATCCATATTTGTTTTGTAACATTGAAAGAGATACATAATATAGATCTGATTTCTCTAATTTTATTTCGATGATCAATTTTCACCAGAGGTTCCCACCCAATACCCCCCCCCCCCCAAACCGTGACCAACTCCCCCCTCCCCCACCCACCCACCCACACACACACACAAAAACAAGAAATATTTGGATTCCTAGTTTATGACCTAATAAATATGGTTTTGCCCCCTGTGGGCACCTCTGTGTCTCCCTATGTATGGTGTGCGCATTTACGACAGAATGTAGGTGAAATAAAATTCGCTACTAGACCTCGTCGCAACGAATAACGCCTTTCTTTTAACAATTTCCACCCCAACTCGTGCATCATTTCCGTGACACTTTCCCCCCTATATCGCGATAATACAAAACGGCCTGCCCTCCTCTGAACTTTCTCTATATCCTGCGTCAGTCCCATTTCTGAGGATCTCACAAAGCGCAGCAATACTCCAAAAATAGGATGCTCAAGTGCAGTGCAGGCAATTTCTTTAGTAGCACTGTTGTATTTTTTAAATATTCTGCCTGCGGTCTGCCATTCCTACAAAATTTTCTATGTGTTCTTCCCATTTTAAGTTATTCGTGATTGTTATTCCTAGGACTTTAGCTGAATTTACGGCCCGTATATTTGACTTATTTATCGTATAAATGAAGCTTAACGGATTTCTTTTAGTGCTGAAATGGATGACTTCACACTTTTCATTGTTTGCGTTCAATTCTAAGTTTTGCACCATGCAACTATGTTATCTAAATAATTTTGCTATTTTTTTTTTATCTTATGGTGACTTAAGTAACCTACAAATGTCAGCATTATCCACAAACAGTCTATGGGAGCTGCTCACATCGACTCAAAGTGTTTATAAGGATCAGGAACAGTAGGATCCCTATAACACTTCCAGGGAAATGCCAGATATCACTTCTGTTTTAATCGATGACTCTCCATCAGTTAAAACGTTCTGTGTCCTTTCTGGCAGGAAACCATAAATCCCGTTGCACACCTGTGGCGATACCCTTGTCGACAGCACTCATTAGATCATGTGGGTAAAGAGTTAGCTGTGTTTCACAAGCGCTATACTCTCTGAATCCATAATGACAATGCTTCAATAGGTCGTTCTCTTCGAGGTAGTTCATAATGTTTGAGGGGAGTAAATGTTCTAAAATCCTGCTGCGAACCGATGTCAATGATATAGGCCTGTAATTCTGTGGATCACTCCAACTGCCTTGCTTGAATATTGGACAGACCTGTGCAACATTGCAGTCTTTGGGTACGGGTCTTTCACTAAGCGACCGGTTGCACATGATAGCTAGGTGTGGGGCTATTGAATCAGTATACCCTGAAAGGACCCCATTTGGTATACTATTGGGACCGGGAGACTAATTTTTTAAAGTAATTTAAGTTGCTTTAATACTCCAGGGATATCTACTTCAAAATTACGCATAATAGTATCTTTTATTGATTCCAATTCTGGAGTACTGGCTGCGTCTTTTTTGGTGAAGGAATAATTTCGGAAAGCCGTATTTAGCAATTCTGCCTTAGCAGATCTGACATTAGTAGCATCACGGTTGCTATCTCATAGTGTAGGTATTGATAGTGTTTCGCCGCTAGTATACTTAACATGTGAGAATTTCTTACGATTTTCTACCAAATCGCGTTACAAGGTTTCATTGTGGAGCCGGCCGCGGTGGCCGAGGGGACTGAGGCGCTCCAGTCACGGTCTGCACGGCCACTACGGTCGGGGGTTCGAATCCCCCTCGGGCATGGATATTCATGCCGTCCTTAGAATTAGTTAGTTCATAAGCAGTTTGTAAGTTTAGGGACTGATGACCCCGTAGTTAAGTCCCATGAGCTATACAAAAATTTGAACAAACATTTGTTTTATTGTGGAAACTATTATAAGATTTTCGCATTGAAGTTCGAGCTAAATTTCGAGTTTCTGTAAGAGACTGGAGAATTTGTGTCTGTTTAAATTTGGCAAGCTATTATCTTCGATTTTGCAAGAGTGCTCTCACCTGTTCTGTGTACACGGCACGTCAACCCCATCTTTTGTTAAATTGTTCGGTATAAATCTGTGAATTGTCATAACAATTGCGCATTCAGTCTGCTTCAGTTGACACTTGCTGGATTAATAGAGTAGTTTGTCACGTAATAATTATTTCGGAGTAGTATGTCGTTTTGGGAGAAAATCTAAGTAGCTCTCTTAGGTTGTTTGCAGTTAACGCCGTCATTTACCGTCTAGTAAAAGGATCTGATGATCAAAACCAACTGCAGAACGATCTGAATAAGATATCACTATGGTGTAAAAATTGGCAATTGAATCTAAATAATGAGAAGTGAGAAGTCGTCCACATGAGTACGAAAAGAAATCAGTTAAACTTTGTTTAAAAGATAAAACAATCAAAAATGAATGCCGTAAACTCCACAAAATACCTGAGAATTACTATTACTTCAGACTTAAACTGAAAAGAACACGTAGATAATGTCGTGGGAAAAGCGAACCGGAGACTGCGTTTTATTGGTAGAACCCTTAAAAGATTCAACAGAACTACGAAAGAAACTGCATACACTACAATTGTCGTTCCTTTTTTAGAGTCTTGCTGCTCATTGTGGGATCCTTATCAGGTGGGTTTGACGAAGGTCATCGAAAGAGTCCAAAGAGGGGATTTGTATTGTCACGATACAGGGGAGACAGCGTTAAGGAAATTATACAGGATCTGGGATCGGAATCATTAAAACAACGGCGCTTATCGATGTGGCGTGGGCTACTTACTATACTCCAATCGCCAACATTCTCCTCCGAATGCGAAAATATGTTGTTGACTCCCGCTTACATAGGTAGAAAAGATAATCAGAATAAAATACGAAAAATAAGAGCTCGAACGGAGACATTCAGGTGTTCTTTCTTCCCGCGCGCTATTCTAGAATGGAATGGGAGGTAAATAGTATAAAGGTGGTTCCTCTTTTAGGCACTTAAATGTGACTTGCAGAGTATCCCATGTAGATGTAGCTGTAAAAGCGGTGAGAGAGAATTCGTTTTCTAACCAGCACTGCCTACGTTTCGCAGCTGGGGTACTTAGTTTCAGGGTATTCTGAGAACGAAGGCAGATAACAGAACTCGAAGGGGGTGTGGTGGTGGTGCAAAGGGTGGAAGCTACCAGACCTAGTACGACGACAGGGTTGCGCCTTCAAGGCGGACGCTTGCATTGTTCTGTCTTCCGCTATGGTTTCGCAAACCCCGTGTGGCGAGTGGCACATCACCGGCTCCATAGACGCCGAGGTCAGTGACCTTACGGCGTCTCGGATGCCTGCCTATGTCAGCAGAGATACGGGAGTCGATTGGCTTTTTAGACCCGTGACGTCAGGCCATCTTCTTCAGGCACTCTTGCAAGATGAAACATCACACGGTATTGGACGATTGATTTTCGGCGCGAACTCCGGGTGGAGAGCGCGCAAACGGTGCAGCAGAAAGGAGATTGGAGAGGGCGTCATGTTATGGCGCTGAGGGCAGCGGACAACTTGGTGTCTAGGCCCTGTGCAGAGCAGACACAGGTCGGTTTGTTCAGGTTTCGTTTATTACGGACTTGGAAGATTTTTGCTAAGGCACTCTTGCTTGCCAAACGAGGCTTGAGTAGCAGTTTTTAAGCAAATAGTGGATTAAATACGTGAAGTTTTCGATGAATGTCACTGTAATTGCTATTAAGTCACGTTCGAGTCTTTTATTGAGTATACAAATACTCTCTCGAAGTCTGTGTATATTTCTACGAGCAGCGTCAACTCATTTTAAGTAATCAGCTACAGTTTCGTTATTTTATAATAGGCGGGAAACGCTATATTCTTCTTGTCCCATCTACTTTGCTAATCACCATCATTTTTATAGATTTAATTTCAAATACAGATTCATATGTTGTTGGTAATCATTACGCGTTTGCTGCGGCGGAGTGGCCAAGGGCATTCAGGCGCTATTTTCCGATGCCCGAGGCAGTTCCCCGGCCGTGGTTCGAATCCTCCCTCGGACATGGATGTTTGTGTTGTCTTTAGTATAAGTCAGTTCATAAGTAATTTGTAAGTGTAGGGACTGATGATTCGCAGTTAAATCCCATTAAGCTTAATAAACGTTTGAACATTTGATTACATGTTTGTTGGAATCCATTCTGTTATTCGAGTAGTTAGAGAATGCCTCTCATATTCTGGTATTATACTTGTTGGGTTTAATTGATAACTTCTTTGTATTAAATCAGTCATAACGGTGAGCTCTGTGCCTTTTACCCAAGAGTATATTTAACTGTTGGTTAGTAAATCCTTGCCCAAGATTCAAATGTTCAAATGTTTGTATAGCTTATGGGACTTAACTACGGGGTCATCAGTCCCTAAACTTACAAACTACTTATCAACTAGCTTATCCTAAGGACGGCACAAATATCCATGCCCGAAGGGGGATTCGAACACCCGACCGTAGTGGCCGTGCAGACCGTGACTGGCGCGCCGCAGTCCCCTCGGCCACCGCGGCCGGCTACCAGATTGAAATGTATGTGAACCGCGCCGTTAGGTTTACTTGTAAGGGGAATGGTTGCAAAATCAGTAAAAAAAATCAGGGCTGCGGTGGAGTGGCCGAGCTCTCTAAAGCGCATTTCTGCGGTACGCGTGGTTGCTGACCGTCGGAGGTTCGAGTCCTCCTCCTGGCGTGTATATATATATATATATATATATATATATATATATATATATATATATATATATATGTGTGTGTGTGTGTGTGTGTGTGCGTGTGTGTGTGTGTGTTTATTTTACCCTTAGGTCAGTTTAAATAACTTATAAGCCTAGAGACTCATACACACTAAAGTTAAGTCCCTTAGATTTAATAATATTTGAACATTTTCGAAAAATCAGGAGCAATCTTGTGGGAATGAGGTATTTAGTTTCGTGAACATAGATTGAGAACTGAAACTTGAAGATAACAGTATAAGAATAAAAAGTAGAAACAGAAGTGATTCGGAAACCTTTTTTTATTTTTCACCAGTGCGAAAAGTACAGTGTAAAATATGATAACGATGTGGTTACGATAACAAAGCGGCGCAGTAAATGATCAAAAATTGAGAAAAGCGGCCTATTTCTTTTACTTTGCATAAATCAGGTCTAACGAAACTGCCACTTAGCTGAGACTGAGTATGACAGAGAAAATGGAGCAGCTGTCTGATTCATTAATTCGTATCACGTGAAGAACTTTTAAAGTTCATTTTCTAGTTTTAAGAATACATCTTACAATATGTTATTATATTAAATAAATAATACCGCAACGACTGCCACTGTGTGTTACTGGTAAACCAACCATTGTGCTCCAAATAAGATGAGGGAAGAGAGAGAGAGAGAGAGAGAGAGAGAGAGAGAGAGAGAGTCAGCTGACAGACAGACAGACACAGACACAGAGAGAAAGAGAGAGAGAGAGAGAGAGAGAGAACGAAGCAACAACCAACCTCACATTTTGAGGATTTCAGAATGGCATGTGCGACCTGATAAGTTCAGAGACTGAACGAATGGAACAACGGATGGATATAAAAGGTGCGTCTGAAAAATTCGATGAATGGTCTCAGGAAGCCGGCCGCGGTGGCCGAGGGTACTGAGGCGCTGCAGTCACGGTCTGCACGGCCACTACGGTCGCGGATTCGAATCCCCCCTGGGGCATGGATATTTGTGCCGTCCTAGTTCGTAAGTAGTTCATAAGTAGTTTGTAAGTTTAGGGACTGATGACCCCGTATTTAAGTCCCATAAGGTATACAAACATTGGAACATTGGTCTCAGGAATTATAGTAAACAAGAGTTACAAACAAAATACTTTCATTGGCCTTCAAAGTAACAATACATTTCTGACATCGTCTATACCACTGTTGGAAACTGTCAGCAAACGCTTCTTGTGGAATCGCTCGAAGCAAGGTCACACGTTGCTGCATCTCCAAAACCGCTGCGAAGCGTAAGCCTTCCATGGCTCATTCTCAAAGACGGCCGTCGATCATCGGCAAGCATCCGTAGCACTCGTTCCATTTTGTCTGTGACTGTGATTATGGACTTTCTATCCGAACGTGGCTCATCCTCGACACCTTCCTTTCCGTCTTTAAAGCGTTTAAACCACTCAAACACACACTTTATACTCACTGATTCAACAACATACAAATGCACTAACATCCCACGAGTCTCCGTCACCATTTTTCCAAGTTGAAACAATACGTGATGTTAACGAGTTGCTCCATTTTGCGCTCCACGTTGAAATGACACGAGTTGTCACACTGACCCTGTTAGGTGAGTCGCAGCGTGTACCACCGCTTCACTGCAGTGCTTTCCAAGATAGGAGGCGCTTGTTGACATGTCCCTTGATGTGTATGCACGGGCAGCTCCTCCTCGCCAGCACGATTTCTAAAATATGGGAGCATTCAACGAACTATTGAGACGCACCTTACAGGTATCCGGCCATAGCATGGGAAGGATTTGGGAGCGTCACGTGTTGAAACATATGAACAGCGTCCAGAATTGCTACAATACAGTACGACAGTCAAGAATGGGCCCATGTTTGCAATTGTCTTTCAATCATACAGGCCATTGGGTGTTTATCATGTAAGAACACGTCGAGCAATGTTTTATCTCTCGAATCAACACGAAGCTCAGATTTCCTGAGTTATTACGAAGAGACATAAAGGAAAGTGTTTTCTCGTTAATGTTAGAATACTAAAGATTTCACGTTATTCAGTATCAATTTGTTATCAAGAGTTGCAGATTTCATCCATATTGTCTTTCACGATAATAGATCAAAACATAAAACTGTCTAAGTCTGTCGGTTGTCTTCCACAAAATTGAGGTGTGACATATATCTAAAATCACACTAAGAAGCCTGACTACTCAGAAACATCATAATTTAATGCCTAAGAGTCTGGAGACAACTATTTTCAAGACATAAAATCCAGTCGTTTATGGAATTCTTATTAGAATCCTACCAAACATTTCGAATATATATATATCTGAGAGCAGCTTAGGCATTAGATGTATAGCGACAGTAAAACTTGTGGCAACTCGTCCAAGAGTGGGCTTCTCTTCTTGAGGGAACGTTCGTAACGTAATCGTCAGTGCGTTTGTGGGAATGGAAGTTGTGATAAAGACTAAGAGTGGTCATTGTCGTAATAGCCATCGTTATATGAAATGGCCCTAAGAACTTCGACGTCAATTTGAGACGCGTCTCCGTAAAGTTTTGATTATATGGAGCGAACAAGGCAAAAGGACTCATAATACTACAGGGGATTTCTTAACTGTAGTTCTCTTTCCGCAGTAAATACTCGTTTACGTTTAGAGGAAAACCCTGTGGGTAGTACTAAAGGATAACGAATTGTTTATTTCGTCTTTGTGAGATCATAACTTACTGGCAAAAAACCGACTAAGTGCAGTATGCTTATCCTTCTCCTCTGGACTGTTGTAGTACGTCTTGCGAACCTTACCGAATAGGTCTGACGAAGTTCATCGGAATAGTTCAAAGTACGGTAGGTCGTTCCGTGATACGCGAGTTGAGGTAGCGCTCATTAAAACAATAGCTTTTTCGCTACGGCCAAATACTTTCACGAAACTGCTATCTCCAATCTTCTTCTCCAGTTTCAAATCATTTTGATGACTCCCACCTACAAATGGAGAAATAACCATCTTTATGAAACAAAAGAAATCAGGACTTGAACGTAACTATTAAATTGATGAGGTTTTATTCAAGGTATTCGAGACTAGAACAGTTGAAAATTATTCTAAAAGTGGCTCTATGAAAAGTCTGCGAAGCACTTAAATGTGACCTGCGAAGTAATCGTGTATATGTAAATGAGTGCATGTATCTGTAAAGTGTTGAACACTGTTTTAATAAGAATAGCGGTTCTTTCAGGAATAAATCATCGGTGAAATTGTATTTATTAGTGGTACAACTTTTGTTTTATTTTGCATTTTGCTTTGTTTTTCAACGCAAGCTACTTACCTATGTGCAAATCCCTGACGATACACTTAAGAGCCTAAGTAGCTGGTTTAGGCATGCGTATCCAAAGACAGAGATTTGAAAACACTCAGAGGTAGGTAATGCCTATATAAAACAACATGTGTCTGGCGCAGCCGATGGATCGGTTACTGCTGGGCCAATGGCTGGTTATCTCGATTTAAGTGAGTTTGAACTTATTGTCTTAGTTTGGTCTCACTAGTCACGTTTCCAATTGTATCGAGCGGACGGACGTGAACGGGTTTGGAGACCACTTCATGAACTCATGGACCATGCATGTCAGCAGTCAGCGGACTATTCAAACTGTTGAAGGTTCTTTAATGGTGTATGTTGTGTGCAACTGGAGTGGTATGAGGCACCTGATACGTCTAAATATGACTCTGACATGTGACTCGTACGTACCCACCTGGTTGAAAAGCTGCGTTCATTTATATCCATAGTGCATTTCGGCGGATTTTGGCAATTCCAGCAGGACAATGCGACATCCCCACGCCCAGAAGTGCTACAGAGTGGATCCAGGAACACTATTCTTAGTTTAAACACTTTATCTGGCCACCTAATTCCCCAGACATGAATGTTATTGAGAATATCTGGAATGCCTTGCAACGTGCTGCTCAGAAGAGATATCCACCTCCCCTAGTGCCCTTACGGATTTATGTCAGCCCTGACTGATGCATAATTGCAGTTTTCTCCAGCAGTACTTCAGACATTTATCGAGTACATGTCACACCGTGTTGTGACACTTTATGGTGGTCGCGGGTGCCCTACAATATATTAGGCATGCGCAGCAGTTTATTTGGCTTTTCAGTGTAGAAGCGGTGCCAATTTAATACACAGTACAAGGCCAACATGTTCTAAGGATGCATATTCTAATTGTTTCGTGCGTCTGAGTAATCCAGTGCAAGTCTTTTGATTGGACTCCCACTGGCAACTTACCTGTTCCTACTCTACCCAATTTATCCAACCGGGGAAGAGGAACCTACAGTTAATTTTGGAACACGAACCATGAGTCGTTCGTGACGACTGTTTTCTGTTTTAGTACAAAATTGTAGAACAATTATTGGGATTATGCTGATGCAATAGCTCCGTACTTAGCTGTAATTTACAACCGATCACTCAGCGAAAGATCCGTACCCAAAGACTGGAAAGTTGCCCAAGTTACTCCAATATTCAAGAAAGGCAATAAGAGTGATCCCCAAAATTACAGGCCCATCTCATTGACGTCGATTTGCAGTAGGATTTTGGAACATATACTTTGTTCGAATATTATGAACTACCTCGAAGAGAACGATCTATTAACCAATACTCAACACGGATTCAGAAAGTATCGCTCTAGCGAAACACAGCTTGCCCTTTATTCATATGAAGTGTTAAGTGCCATCAACAAGGGATCTCAAATCGATTCCATATTTCTGGATTTCCGGAAGGCTTTTGACACTTTCGTAAGCGGTTTCTAATGAAATTGCGTGCTTGTGGAATATGCCCCAGTTGTGCGATTGTATTCACGATATCCTGTCAGAAAGGACACAGTTCTTAGTAATTGAAGGTAAGTCATCGAGTAAAACAGAAGTGATATCTGTCGTTCCCCAGGGGAGCGTTAGAGATCCCCTACTCTTCCTTTTGTTTATAAACGATTTAGGAGACAATCTGAATAGCTCCCTTAGACTATTCGCGGCTGATGCTGTTGCTTATCGGTTAGTGAAGTCAACAGAGGATCAAAAGCAACTGCAAAGCGATTTAGACAAAATTTGTACATGGTGCGAAAATTGGCAATTGACACTAAATAAAGAAAAGTGTGAAGTAACTCACATGACCACTAAAAGAAATCCGCTGAACTTCAATTACGCGATAAATCAGTCAAACCTTAAGGTCGTAAATTCTACCAAGGAGTTACAATTACGAACAACTTTGACTAGAGAGGACACACGGTGGCCGAGGGGACTGAGGCGCTCCAGTCACGGTCCGCACGGCCACTACGGTCGGGGGTTCGAATCCCCCCTCGGGCATGGATATTTGTGCCGTCCTAGTTCGTAAGTAGTTCATAAGTAGTTTGTCAAATGTTCAAATGTTTGTTAAGCTTATGGGACTTAACTACGGGGTCATCAGTCCCTAAACTTACAAACTACTTATCAACTACCTTATACTAAAGACGGCAAAAATATCCATGGCCTAGGCGGGATTCGAACCCCCGACCGTAGTGGCCGTGCAGACCGTGACTGGAGCGCCTCAGCCTCCGCGGCCACCGCGGCCGGCAGTAGTTTGTCATTTTAGGGACTGATGACCCCGTAGTTAAGTCCCATAAGCTGTAAAAACATTTGAACATTTAGAGAGAAAACATAGGAAATATTGTGGGGAAGGCGAACCAAAGGTTACGTTTCATTGACAGAACACTTCGAAGATGCACCAGCTCCACCAAAGAGACTGCCTACATCACACTTGTGCGTCCTCTCCTGGAATACTGTTGCCCCTTGTGGGACCCTCACCATGTGGGACTGACGGAAGACATTGAGAAGGTTCAGAGAAGGGCAGTTCGTTTTGTTTTATCACGTTACGGGGGGAGGGGAAGCGTCACGGAAATGTTGCACGAATTGGGGTGGAAATCATTAAAAGAAAGACGTTATTCATTGCGGCGTGATCTATTTGCGAAGTTTCAATCACCGACTTTTACTTCTGAATGTGAAAATATTTTGCTAGCACCCACCTCCTTAGGGAGACATGACCATCCCAATAAAATAAGAGAAATCAGATCGAAAACGGAACGATTTAGGTGTTCTTTCTTCCCGCACGCTATTAGAGAATGGATCGGTAGAGAAAAGTTATGAAAGTGGTTAATGAACCCTCTGCCAGGCATTTAAATGTGATTTGCAGAGTATCTATGTAGACGTGTAGATGTAGATGTAGATTGTGGGTAAGACAGATAGCAGACTAAGTTTCACTGGAAGAATTCTCAGGAAGTTTAGCCAGCTGCAAAGATAGTGGCTTACAGAACACTCGTTGAATATTGCTCATCAGACCACCAGTGCCACATTGGATTGATAGAGGAGAAAGGGAACATCCAAAGGAGAGCAGCACGCCTCTTTACAGGTTCATTTAGTTAGCGTGAAAGTGACACGGAGATGATATGCAAACTCAACGACCAGGCCTTGAAACAGAGGCGTTCTGCATCACTGTATGAATTTCTGTCGCAGTTCTGACTAGATGAGTTTCTCGAAGAGTCAAGCAGTATATTGTTTCCTCGCGAAAAGACCATTAAGATTAAAATTAGATTAGAGGCCACACGCAAACTCATCTTTCTTCCCTTGAACGATTTGCGATTGGAATACGTGTACGAAGTGGTAAGAAAAGTGGTGAACAAAGTGATAAACAAGATACACTCCACTAAACACAGTGAGGTGGCTTGTGGTGTATAAATCTCGATGTAAACTGAAAAGTGAAGACAAAATAGAAACTGAAAATTTTCGTTGTCCGAACAGAATAGATGACGCCACCTCTCGGTTATTTACTCGTACTTGACCACTACGCTATTATGCTCGACACTTATGCAGCTAAGGAATGGCAACTGTCACTCTTCGTAATGTTCAAACCCTCTCAGTTACGCAGTTATTTCGAAGCATTGTACGAAATCGTTCGGTAGTGAATTCGACAACTCTCCTTGTATAAGAATTGAAGGGTGGATAAAATAGAACTGTGTCGGAAAATATTGATGAGGTTGATGTGGAACTGAAAATTGTTAATGAACAGAACTGTCGGTCACAGAAAATGCTGGGAACGTTATTACAGACTCATCTGGTTGCTGTCATGTGTTCACACATACGCAACTCCTGCACTCTCTGGTTTTAGTTGTGTCACTATGTTTATTATGTTTGATTGTGAGGAGCAGTCGTGTTTATTGACCAGTTGAATGCAACACAAAATGGTGATGAGGATGAAATAGCACGTATTCGATGCAGAGAGGGAAAGAGTTGTAGCACAAAATTGAAAAGATTTTGATGTTATACCTAAGGCAGAGGTATTATGAGCGTTTCAAAGTTTTGTAAAATCCAGCCTCTTGTCACATCGAATGCTACGAAGGCCTTTTCCAACGGTGACGGTTATTCGTTAACAGATGTCAGTTCCACGTCATTCTTATTGTAATTACTTTCCAGGGCAGTTTAATTCTTACTAACCATTACCTCATCAAAACCTCAGAAAGCGAAGCTTGAAATTAGTACATCAACTATAGACGAACTCGATGTAGTAGGCCTGGTATGCCGGTATGCCGGACTACAATAGTGTACGGAGAAAATTTACCACATAGTAAAGTAAATTCTGTATAAAATCAGTTTGTGCCGTTAAAAAGGAAGGAAAATTGGAGTTTAACGTTTCGTCGACAGCATTGTCATTAGAGACGGAGATCGAGATCGGATTGTATTGTTGCCGGCCGCGGTGGCCGAGGGGACTGAGGCGCTTCAGTCACGGTCTGCACGGCCACTACGGTCGGGTGTTCGAATCCCCCATCGGGCATGGATATTTGTGCCGTCCTTAGTATTAGCTAGTTCATAAGTAGTTTGTAAGTTTAGGGACTGATGACCCCGTAGTTAAGTCCCTTAAGCTTAACAAACATTTGAACATTTGAATTGTATTGTTTGGGTTGGGGAAGGAATTCGGCCGTGCCCTTTCAAAGGAACTAACCAGGAATTTGCACGGAAAACCGAAATCTGGATGGCGGGAGGTAGATTTTAATCGCCGACGGAAAGCAAACGTCATGCATATAGAGAATTTTGAGCAAGGAGTGGTAATTCTTCATTTTGATGATACATTAGATTAAACTATGACAATTAAGAGCTAAGAGGATAGAGCACTCTTTGCAACACTACTATCACAAGGTTCTTGAGTTACTGACAATACTACTTCATTTCTTTTTGTATTACGAATCTTCCTCTTCTTTCATTCTGAACTTTGTCCATCGTCTTCAATTTCTTCACTTCTTGAGTAGGTGGTGTGCGACTAGTAGACAATATCACAAAAGTATCATTTGAATATTTTTGAAGTGGAGCAGTTAGGGCATATTACCTTCCTGAAAACCGATGTATGAGGTTATGAGAAGTGGAATAAACGTTGTATTGAACATTTTTATGGTGAAACTTACATGAAATAGTACTGGATAGGGTACGTAGGAAAGTAAGATGAGTTTCAGTAAGGTTGAGTTATCTTACTGAAATGTAGTTAGTCATTAGATGTGGAAATGTATTTGTATTTAGTTTAGTGGATTACAAAATGATTTACTTGTATTAAAAGAAGTAATATTTTCAGATATAGTGACCTTCTGGCATGATGCCTTGTCCTATTGGAGTTTAGTAGAGGAGTGGTTGTTTGGTGAATATATACTACATAAAGCTAGACTAAAATAACCCAAACTGAAAGGGTAGATTGTTCTCCTGAAGGATGTAACTCGTAATATGAAGAGGGGCCCTAAATTTGCCGGTTGGTGCTTTTACTTTAAAACCATGTATGTGACGATTTCAAATATATTTCATGAGATCTGGACATAATGAACTGACAGTGATATGATTAACCAGAACTATGAGGCAGATGAGAGTGTTAATGCATGATGTAAGGATGTTGTAAATATATTTTTTCATTTTTACATTTTATGTAAGTTCTGTTACAGAATGTTGTGTGTTTTAGATAACAAATGAATCGTTGCGAAAGTATGTGTTATCATACAATGTTCATATGTTTGTAAATGTATTGGACCAAATTGTTCTGGGCATCAGTCCCTAAACTTACTTACTTACACTAAGGACCACACACACACACACACACACACACACACACACACACACACACAGATGCCCGAGGGAGGACTCGAATCTCCGGAAGGGTGTTATCATAATACTGTAAATATTGTACATAATTGTTTGATTTTAGAGAAAATATTGTTTGATTCGTTTTTGGAAAGAAATTTTAAGATATCGGATGTTGTATCGGATTCTCGATTATTACGGTGCACTCGTGATATGGTCTAACGGGAAAATGCGCACCTCATTGCTACTTGGAGATGCTGTGTGCTTCTCACGTTGGCTGACTATAACACCTAGATCAAACTTACTGAAATTGTGATAACCTGCCAATGTAGCAGCAGCCATCGATCTAATGCCTACACCAGACACCTGCTATCTTATATGGTCGTTACCGAACGCAACACCGTCATCTGAGTGCTTAAATATCTCTGTTTGCATACACATGCCTACACCAATTTCTTTGGCTCTCCATTTTATAGCGATTACTGTACAAATTACCGTTTACGCGATCCAGTGTTGGTTGGGTTGTGTATCCAGTGCCACTTAGAAATCCATATGACGATGACGAATACCAATTGGCAATGTTCGTCGTCCTTGTAGCTTTCACACATGGATACGTTTATCGCGATACTACACGCAAAATCGGTACTAAAGTTCTAACATTGCCCATCGCTAACGACGATTTACTCTTCTCTGTATCAGGTTGTAGAGAAGCGTGCAAGTACGCACTTACGTTTTCAGTACTCCGATTACTGAAGAGGATTACAATCTAAATTGTCTACAGTATAGTTTATAGCATTCTGTGGCTGTAGAATTATCACCTAGTAAAAAATAAAAATAATAAAAGGGCAAATTGTCTGCCAATGTATATATAGCATGGTTTTGTCATGTCCGGCGTTCGTGTGAAAAATCACCAGATTCTGTAACACGAATTGGAAATTATCATTACTGCCATTCGTATAAATTGTTATATTGCGCGACTGGCGAAGAAGCCCGAAAATTTCGTAGACCCTAAATTACGTAATGATAAAAATCAAGATTTATGTTAGGCAATGTAATATTTGCATTTTGCGTGCCACGAAGAGGCGGCATACAGCACGGCAATGCAACAACGCCCAGTTTTGATGTGCTGTTGCCTGAAGGCTCGCGCTTACGCCACAAACCATGACTCTTGGTGTGCCATTATTTGAACCGTGTACTGTATCAATACCAGCATAATGAAATAGTTGATTTTAATGACACCGGAAAAAGCATTGACTTATCAGTCGTAGTTAACGTCTTATTTGTAGAGCTAGTTTGCAGATGAAATACAGACGCATACTTAGCAAACATGCCAGCAGGTACCATGCGATGCCGTACGAGCTGGTATGTACACTGGAAGTGCGCATTCCGTCACTCATCTCTCGCGAAGAAAACAGCAAAATCTCGCGGTCGACGTGCTGAATTATCACAAGACAGCAAACAATTTAATTTATCTGCATGAGATGGCGATATAAAATCGAAGATAGGTTCGTCTGACTATCAAAAACGCTTTGTCTTTGGTTTTGTAAGACACACAATACAACCTTTTGGCGACCCCTCTACCGTCGAGTACTGATGCCCTAGCTGTTTAGCGCCCTAAAACACCAATCATAATCTTTCTAGCAGCTGCCCTCTATGATATACATCTGTCCATGCCAGGCATGTGGATGTTGCCCTCAACGAGACCTGTAGAGTAACAACAGGATGCCTGAGGGCAACGCCTATTCACAAACTATACAACCTCGCGTGGATAGCCCCACCAGATATCACCAGATATAAGACGGGAAGTTGCCGCTAATATAGAGAGACGTAAAGCAGAACAAAACGCTGCCCACCCGCTACATGGATACCAAACTCTCCCAATCATGCTGAAATCTATGAAGAGTTTTATGAAAACTACTGTCGATTGTAGTACATCACCTCCAACGGTAAGACAAAACCTGTGGACAACCAGAAATGCTGATATCGCAACATGGATTCCACCTCTGGAGGCCGTCCCCCCAGGCGAAAATCTGCCGTGGAAAACAGACTAAGAAGTGGGGTGGATAGAACAAAGCATAACATGGCCAGATAGAACTACCGCGGAGATGAATCAACTCTCTGCGAATGTGGAGCCGAACAAACCACCAAGCACCTGTACAGCTGCTCTCACTGCACGCTGGAGGACCTATTGCAGACCAAGGAAAATACTGTCGAGTTTGCTAATTTTTGGTCTGATTATATTTAGTGGTTTTGTAATTTGTTTACATATAATCTGTTTTGTATCATAATTGTACTCTTGTCTTTGACCTTTGTATGCAACGCTTTTGACACGAATAAATAAAAGTGGGTGCTAGCTTAGTGTTTCACTCTGAGGCTTCCTATACATTTCGAGCCATATCTATTTTGCACAGGTCACTACACAGTACGTGGCGGAGGGAACTTTGTGTACCACTGTTACAGCTTTCCTTTCCTGTTCTAGTTGCGTATGGTGCGCCGCGGTGGAGTAGCCGAGCGGTCTAAAGCGTCTCGCTGCGGAGCGCGCGGTTGCTCGCCGTGGAGGTTCGAGTCCTCCCTGGGGCATGGGTGTGTGTGTTTGTCCGTAGGTTAGTTTACCTAGGTTTAAGTAGTTTGTAAGCTACGGACTGATGACCACGCAGTTTGGTCCGATAGATCTACAAACATTTGAACATTTTCGTATGGTGCGTGCGAATAAAGGTATGCCTCCTGTGGACACTAACCTCTCTAATTTGATCCTCAAGGTCTTTTCACGAGAAAGATATCGTTTCACACTTCGAGAAACACTCGTTCTCGGAACTTTGACAGTGATACAGAACGTCTCTTTTGTACCTTTTGAAACTGAAGTTTTCCGATTATCTCCTCGACGCTTTGGAGCTTACTAAGTTGACCTGTGACGAACTTTGTGTATGTTATTTTTATCATGTCTATCTCATTTATCAACCCTATCCGGTATGAATCCGACACTGACGAAAAATATTCCAGTATTGGTCCAACGAGTGTTTTGTAAGCTACTTCCTTTGTTGATAAACTGCAGTTCTTAAGGAGTCTTCCACTGAATCTCAGTATGGCATTTACATTACACACGATTAATTTTATGTGATCGCTCCACGTTGTTGGCTTAGTATTTCACTTTGAAGTTTTTTTTTTTTTTTTTTTTTTTTTTTTTTTTTTTTTTTTTTTTTTTTTTTTTGCAGCGATGTGCAGCCTCTTTCTTCACTTGGAGATGATGTGTTTTCCAGTTGAAGTATGGTTTGAATTTATTGGCCTACATTATCAGTGTGTCCTAAAACACTTCAAGCGATGATCGTAATGATATGAAATGAGAAAAGCAGTTCGTATCCACACTTACGTTCTTGAATTTCGGAATAATTGATTTTGTAAATCTAGGGGACTTAACTGCTGCGGTATCAGTTCCTAGGCTTACAAACTACTTAAACTAATGTAAACGACTTGTACTAGGGACAAGACACATAGCAATTCCCGAGAGAGGACTTGAACCTCAGACGGCGAGCAACCGCGCGCTCCGCCCACTCCACCGCGGTTATTCGTAACTGTCTCGTGATCAGTTATTTTTTATGGAACTATGTGCCAAACATATTGGAAGTGTGTCCATGGAAGTAATTAATATGAAGAAACTACGTTGTTACTTGGTTGCAGTGATACTCATACAACTGTTCAACGCATGACTTAGCATTTTAGACGGCTTTTGAATTTTGTGTTTGCAAATTCTAAGCCTATCCACATATTTGTTTGTAAATCTATGGACGTAACTACTATTGTTATCAGTACCTAGGCTTACAAACTACTTAAAGTAAAACTTCCTGGCAGATTAAAATTGTGTGCTGGAACCGGGACTCGAACATGAGACCTTTGCCTTTCGCGAGCAAGTGCTCTACCGACTGAGCCATCCCGACACGACTCACGATGCCGCCCCACAACTTCCGCCAGTATCTCGCCACCTAGTTTCCAAACTTCACAGAAGCTCTCCTGCGAACCTTGCAAAACTAGCACGCCTGGAAGAAAGGACACTTAAAGTAACTTAAACGAACTTACGGACAAACAAACAAACACACACACACACACACACACACACACACACACACACACACGTTCGAAGGAGGACTCGAACCTCTGACGGCGAGCAACCGAGCGCTCCGGAGCGTGGCTCCATAGACCGTTCGGCCACTCCACTGCGGCTATCCATATATTTAGTTTAATATAATAACATTTCGGAGGAAATATTACTTTAATTAAAAGTCAACTTTACTTCAGACCACGTTGTCTAATGCGTCATGTGACGAACTGATTGGCCGTTCCCGCCGGAGGTTCGACTATTCTCTGGGGCGTGCGCGCGCGGGTGTGTGTGTGTGTGTGTGTGTGTGTGTGTGTGTGTTTTGTCCTTAGTGTAAGTTAGTTAAAGTAGTAAGTAAGTCTAGGGACTGATGACCGTAGCAGTTTGGTTCCATAGGTTTAAAAACATTTGAAAATATGTTTGTACAGCTTAAGGGACTTAACTGCGGGGTCATCAGTCCCTAAACTTACGAACTACTTATGTACTACCTTATACTAAAGACGACATAAACATCCATGCCCGAGGGGGGATTCGAGCCCCCGACGGCGGACGGCCGCGCGTACCGCAACTCGGCGCTCCAGCACGCGTGGCTTAATAACATTTGAACATTTGATTTCAACAACTGTATTTCAGTTGCAGAAAAATTGTTTCCTCTATGTTACCAAGTTTAGGAGCGTCATGTCTAAACGAGAGAAACTAAGTCTCCAGTTGAATTATTTGTATGCCGACCGGATAGCTTTGTCGATCCGGCCGAGAAAAATATCGACGTTATCAAAGCAAAAAAGTTAGGGAGCCCTGCAACTCACGATTTTCGGCGCTCCTGGCGACACACCTGCGCCCGACAACTTTGCTCCTAAACGCGGCTTCTGTGGAGGAAGCGGCCGGGACCTCCGAGGGAAAAGCAACTATCACTCACAAGTGACGTCAAACATGACACGTCACTCGATGAGATCTGCAAAGCCGATAGCACCAGAAATGTATTCGGGATTGCGAACGTGACTCATCATCAGCTCTAGAATTTACTGCTGACATATGAACTTTGTGGCGGGCCAGGATTCGGACTCTAATTTACCGCTTTTTGCGAGAGACCGCGTTAATTATTACACTATCCGAGGACGCCTACCGGACAGATATATACACCCGTATTCCACACAAACACTTCTGTTAGTATATTGCATTATTTAATCACCGCGCACGGTGAGAGACGATTATAACAAAAGAAGCATGCGTTGCTTTGCCTTAAATAAGATATGCAGTGTCCGTGTTTATCAATGCAACCACTTCAAATATCTTCCAGACATGCATGCAAATGTTTGTATAGCTTATAGGACTTAACTACGGGGTCATCAGTCCCTAAACCTACAAACTACTTATGAACTAGCTAACACTAAGGACGGCACAAATATCCATGCCCGAGGGGGGATTCGAGCCCCCGACCGTAGTGGCCGTGCAGACCGTGACTGGAGCGCCTCAGTCCCCTCGGCCACCGCGACCGGCAGACATGCATGCCTGAGAGACATTTGCATTACATCGCTCAAACACGGACACTACACAACAAAGATGATAGCAGTCGGTGGATGAACGACTTCAGAGAGGCCATATTGGATTTGTTCATGGATTGTTGATTTGTATTTTATCTTGGATTTATGACTGTATTATGTATCAAGTCAATAGCGCATTGGCTTATTACAAACTTATCTCTCTTCGTATTTTCTATTGTAAATAAATGTCGTTTAGTAACATAGGTTAAAACCTTTATGTTGTGGTTGTGGTCTTGAGTCCGCAGACTGATTTCGTGCAGCTCTCCACGCTACCCTGTCCTGTGGAAGTTTCTTCATCTGAGAATAACTTCGGCATCCTACATCCTTTTGAATCTGTTTACTGTATTCGTCCCTCGATCTCCCTCTACGATTTTTACCCTACACACTTACTTCTAATGCATTCCTTGATGTCTCAGAATTGTCCCACCAATCTATCTCTTCTCTTAGTCAGGATATACCAGAAACTCCTTTTTTCCCCTGTTCGGTTAAGCACCTCCTTAATTACGTGATCTACCAATCTAATTTTCATCATTCGTCTGTAGCACCACATTTCAAAAGCTTCTATCATCCTTTTGCCTGATCTCCTTATCGTCCACGTTTCACTCCCATACAATGGTACACTCCAGACAATTGCTTTCAGTAAGGACGTTTTAACATTTACATTAATATGGAACGTCAACAAATTTCGCTTCTTCAGAAACGCTTTTGTTCCCATAGCCATTCTGCATTTTATATCTTCTTTAATTCGGCCATCAGAAGTTATCTTGCTACCCAAATAACAAAACTCATCTACTACGTCTATTGTCTCAGTACCTAATCTAATTCCTTCAGCATCGCCTGACTTTCTGACGCTACATTCCATTATCCTTGTTTTACTCTTGTTCTCATCGGGAAACCGCAAAGTTTTTATTTCTTCTCTCTAAACTTCGATTCCCTCTCCTAATTTTTCCTTGCATTCCTTCACTGTTTTCTCAATGTACAGATTGAACAAGATTGGGGAAAGGCTACAACCCCGTCTTACTCTTACTCCCTTCCCAACATCTGCATCCCTTTTTATGCCCTTCGACTCTAATAACCGCTGTTTGGTTTTTGTATAAGTTGAATATAACCCTTTGTATAAGTTTATTCCAGTCGACATTGTCAAAAGCTTTATCCAAATCTACAATGCTATAAACGTAGGTTTGCTTTTCCTTAACCTAAAAACCTTTTGATTAATATTATAATCATTGAAAGTTGTACCACTGTAGTTTCGTGGTTAGAGACGTAATGTCCCGCAGTTGAAGGTAACAGGGTACCGTCCTACTACATGCTAATATTTTATTATTCATCATTTTCATGTTTGTATCAGATTATTTGGGGGTTCTTTGTTAATATAACAGAAGTATATTCTGTAGTATCAATGTTATTTTTTAAATTAAAGATTTAGTTTCTTCAATTTTGTGACTTCTGTCTGATTAAAAAAATGGAAGATAAAATTGCTGTGAGTGAAACAACAGCAATGACATTTATATTCTTTCTTGTTAAATATGTTGCAGCTCATTTCGGAATATGTCGCGACTTCCGAGGATACGGTGAGACAGGAACTTAAACTGCTGAACTGAACCGACCGGTAACAACAATATTATATTTGTGGTTGTCAAACACGGAAAGAAGGAAGGAATTTAGATTAGGGTTTAACCTCCCGCCAACATCGTGGTCATTAGAGACGGGAAACTAAAGAAGCTAGTGTCAGTCGCAGTACATGAGTCGACTACTGTCCACTTTTGTGAATACATCGAGTGACTCGTCATTTTGACGTCATTTGAGTGTAAGATTCGGGTGCTTCACTCGAAGCACCACAGCTGTAACATCGTTCGCCGAGTGACAACTGTTCACATCATTCTCAAGGCGAAGTATAGTGCATGGCTGTCTGTTTCGGATGTACTCTATGGACTATTTGTTGCTGTGCTAGGAGGGCTTGGTGGAGTAGTTGCAAAATGTGTACTTGGAAACCAAGAGTTCGCGGGATCGAATCGCGATCGGACAATGCAAATGTTCAGGTTTCCTTTATGTCATTAACAACGTAATGAGTTGCCAATATCGACACGTAACCCGGATTCCTCGTTAAACTGTAGGTCTCTTTTCCCCGTTTGGATAATTGGGATTCAAATGTCACAGACGTGGTGTACTATTGATAGTCTTTCACCACCTCATTGGGTCGCACTACATTATTATTTGTGTACTGAGAACGATTTTTCCAAGGATTATGGAAATTTTAGACCATTTTCAAGTATCTAGTTTGCTCGTTACAGCGACTCAGTTCTATGAATATTTTGGGCAGTTAAGTTTTTCTGTGAGTGTTTAAATGTGTGTTAAAACTGTACTTGTCAAACATACGAACCCAAAAAAGCAGGTACATCACCTTTCCGTCAAAAAATTCTAAGATCAACTGTGAAGAATGCTTACGTATATTAGTTTTTGCAAGGTTGAAACGTAAGCATATCTTAATACACAACATAAATTCACAATTACGAAAAATACCGGGTGATCAAAAAGTCAGTACAAATTTGAAAACTTAAAAAATCACGGAATAATGTAGATGGAGAGGTAAAAATTGACACACATGCTTGGAATGACATGGGGTTTTATCAGAACAGAAAAAAAGTTTAAGAAATGTCCGACAGAAGGCGCTTCATCTGATAAGGAAAGCAATAATTAGCCTAACAAATTAAGACAAAACAAAGTTGATGTTCTTTACAGTAAATGCTTAATATGTTCACCAATAGCTGTAGTCGAGGAATAATGTTGTGAACAGCACTGTAAAGCATGTCCGGAGTTAGGGTGAGGCATTGGCGTCGGATGTTGTCTTTGAGCATCCCTAGAGATGTCGGTCGGTCACGATACACTTGCGACTTCTGGGAACCCCAAAGCCAATAATCGCACGGGCTGACGTCTGGAGACCTGGGAGGCCAAGCATGACGAAAGTGGCGGTTGAGCACACGATCATCACCAAACGATGCGCGCAAAAGAATTTTCACACGCCTAGCAATACCTTTTTTTTTTTTTTTTTTTTTTTTTTTTTTTTTTTTTTTTTTTTTTTTTTTTTTTTTTTTTTTTGTTCTATTATGTCATTCCAAGTATGTTTGTCAATTTTTACCTCTCTATCTGCATTATTCCATTATTTATTAAGTTTTCAAATTTATACTGACTTTTTGATCACCCAGTATCTCTCTCCCAAAAATTGTTTCTTTGAAGTTTAAACATTCAAAAAAGCCACAGACTTTACAACCATGGTTCCGTTGATAACTACACGACATTCTTATAGGATTACTAAATAAAAAAAAGCATCAAACTGAATAAATATTTCTCTTACTTAAAGTGAGATAGCTGCAAGATTTTGGTGAAACCTCTGCTCAGAAATTAAAGAATATATCACTCTCTAATGGCAAAGTTTGTAGGATTATTTCCGTACTCTAAGAGATGTGGCGTCAGAAATCACTTGACAAACTACACGAGGTTGTTTTCGTTTCCAATCGACTACGAGGTCATTAGAGATTGACACTAAGTTCATATTTGTAAAGACTGGCGGAGGAAATCGGCCGTGTCCTTTCCAAAGGTATCATTCTGGCATTTGCCTTAAAATCTTTAGAAATACCTGTACACGGATGCCAAGAAGGGAATTTGAACCGTCGTTCTCCTGGATGCGGCTCCACTGTCTTAACAACTGACACCTCTTGCGCCATCCAGGAAGCGACGTATATTCCAGATATGCTTTCTTCATAGCATATGTTCATCTTTCTTCTTTTTTACAAAAGGCGTGATAGATGAAATGTTACTTGAGATTATTGTGACATCAACCATGTAAAGCCTTTCACGTGTTATCAGCAGTTTCCTTGAAATGCATTACCTTGGTACTTCGTAGTGATCTTTGACTTTATTGAACTCTCACTACAGTCCGATTAAAATTACTTGCCAGTTGACATTTCAAACGCTGAAGCTCTTTCCTCCAATCAGAGCGATCACTGTCACGCCCGAACCGTTCAGCATTGTCAAACTGCCACAACTTGTCAATTCACCTTAATTTCGATGTCTGGCTCTATTTTAATTTGTTTTGTTCCAGATTCATACGTCTGCCCTTTTCATTTCGCATTTCATCATCATGATAACCGTACGAAAAAAATACTTGAATAACGGTGCTGGCGAAATACGTACTCATACACAGCACTGAGCACACGATTCTGGATCATATCGTACAAGCCGCGATTTAACGTTACTTATACAAATATTATATCATAGAGATCAGCTTACATTACATCACCTTCGTACGATTTACGTGAAACAGAGCTCTCAGAAGACTACAATTTAGTGTTAGTACTGGACCTCTAGTGTGACTTACATACAGTAAGATGTGTGGTTGTGTAGCACAGCGGTAAATAATTAGATTGCCGGACGCTACTTCTGGGATTAATGTTTAAATGACAATTACTTTCATTGTTATTTTTATGAAATTAATTTGTTTAATTTGAATTTTATGTTCTAATACTTTATTAAGCATTAATTTTTTGATCCTATTTTTCAACTTTTTTCGACTGGAATCTGCTAGTGTATTTAATAATCTGTAACGGAGTGTCTAGCAGGATTTCCGATTGATACTTAACACGGCAGCTCGTGTGATCACTAGTCAATGTGAGAATATTTTCAGGTAACCAAACACAGGGAGAAATTACAGTTTGCTTTTAGCACTGTACCTGAATTTTTTTTCTGCGTTTGATCATAGAAGTAAGCTTTAATCACCGAGAACGAAATGAGCAGGATTTTAGTCTGCTGGAGACGGCTGACCTCCTTTTTGTTGGATACACGTATGGTTAGGTAACAACATAGGATTAAATCGAGTACTACAAAACGCGTCTTTAGCTGCAGTTCTGTCACTTATTACTTAAATTAGCTATCGACAGAGGTCTTTTTTCGCATTGCCGCCATTAACTCTTGGCACCGTCATTAAACATTGCAGCGCGTCATAAAGTATGTTGACAACGTTTGTGAAGTGACCCGCCGTGTTAGTGTGTCACCTATAGTCGAGTGGTATCCGGCAGCGAATATGGCAACACTGTAGCGTCACATGACAAACGTCAGCTAACAAGTAACTTTAATCGCAATATAATGACTTCGGGCATATGCCGAAGGCGCCTTCGTTGATCAATGACTTGAGAAGTGTTTTTATTGAGAGTGACAAGCCTAGACCATGTAGACGTTTTTATGGAAAAACGTAATGGTAATATTGCTTACTGAAACCTGTAATGCTGAATAAATAATCAGTTTAGCGGTCTTGCCTACCAAGTGTTTCTTCTCCTAATGAATTTCAAGATCACACCACTCTTCAAAGTAGAGGATGTTATTGGATTATCTTGGGATAAATAAAGGTTTTGTACTCAAATATGAAACGCCACGCGGGGGCTGGGTGGAATAAAATATGGGTGCTAGCCAAGCATGCATATTTCGCTGTTTCGTTTGAACACGAACTGTGACTGTACGTCCGCAACACGTTTTAAGTGTACGTTGTCGTCTTAAAAGTGTGCTGTGCATTATATCGGAACTAAGTGAATTCGAACGTTTGTAAATGATTTGTGATCATGTAGATGCTTCCGTAATCAAGATAGTCGTCGTGTTTAGTGTGTTCAGGAGGCACTGCATCAGAGATTTACACAACATACAGGGAAAGCAGAAAAACGTCATCCCACTAACAACGGAAGGCCACGACGTTGGTATCACAGAATTACTTTAAATTTTATACACTTAAGCAAGTTATCGAAACAACATAATGTGCAAGTAGCAACGTACACTCCTCCTGCTTCAGTTATGTATCTTATTCATCTCTGCCTAGATCCCGGAGGTTAGAGTTCATATTGGGCTTGTATCCCTCTGTAGCAAAAAAAAATCTGAGTCAAGATTTCATAGATCAATGATGAAAAACCTCAATCTCACGTCCACAAGGAACCGATCTGTGCGAAGGAACATAAATAATTAAATAAATAGTTAGCGTTGGAGCTTTGTAAGACGAACGTGGATGAAGCGACGGTTCATCTCGACCTCGATCTCACGTCCACAAGGAACCGATCTGTGCGAAGGAAAATGAATAATTAAATAAATAGCGTTCGAGCTTTGTAACACGAACGTGGATGAAGCGACGGTTGGATTCCCGCTCAGACTTATATCTTAATGTATATTGTTTTCACACTGGTCTTAGAACGTTACGTTAAGTTACGCTGTCGCAAGAAAGATATTTTTCAAAATGTCAACGAGATGTGGTTTCCCTCATAAAATCTGAACTTTTACTGTAAATACAGGAAAACTGGGTTCATTCGCTATAGTAATTGCTTGTACGACAAATACAATCCTGCAACGTGTGATGTCGAGACCACATACAACGAGGAAGTATACATTACTATTTTGGTCTGGCACATATTGACTTAATATATAACTGAAAATGTCATTCGCATCGTTATTTATCGAGGACAGTTCAGTCTCTCCATGCTTGTAGCACGGCGTTGAAAATCTAATTAAAAATAGCCAAATAACATATGAAATTTCTAAAACGTCATTCAAGTACTTCTTTTTTTTATAAATTATATTACCTCTCAAATTAAATTATGTGTCAAGTGATGAATAAAATATAAATCAAACATTGTCTCATTGGGAGTCGCACCACAACCTCTGTCAAACTCGGCTTACTACCCTCGAAAGCTAGCAACATTTTTCACTTTTTTCCCCCTTCCTCGTGTGCGTAGATCACTTAATCACTTCCTTACAGACGTGTTATCATGATTGTTCCCTGTTTATCATTGAGTTCTTGGGTCATTTTTTTTAATTAGAGAGAGGATCCACCCCTTTCACGGGACGCGCTGATGCACCGCGCCGGCTTCGTCACTTGAGCACCACGTAACGTCCAACACCTACACACAGATACGTAAGCTACACAATTGAGTCGTAAAACTTCTCCTGCGACTTCCTTGGAATTGTCAGAGTAGTGTACCTTACTATTAGCACGTGATGTTTCAATGGCCTACTAAAGGTGTTCATATTCTAAAGTACTTGCGTGATGCCAATGTCGTGGCAAATCAAATATTCAATTTTTTTCAAAACCTAAGGGACGAAACTGCACTGGTCATCAATCCCTAGACTAACAAACTACTTAAATTAACTTATGCTAAGGAGATCACACACAGCCATTAGCGAGGGAGGACTCGAACCTCTGATGGGAGTGAGAACGCAGCCCATACCTGGCGCCCCAGACCGCTCGGTGTTCCCCACGCGCCTCAACGTTCTGGCCTGCCCTTGTAAGTCACAATACAAGCGAATATGTGTATTAAGTGATCGTGATAGGTCATTGGAAAGGACTGTGACGAATAATAAGACGACGAATGCTACAAAAGTCACTACAGAACTGAGTGTAGCACTCGACAACTCCGTTAACGTCAAAACAACACGAAAGGATCTGAAGGACGAGCTGAATTCCAAGATCACCAAGCAGCGATGCAAATGACCGTAACAGCAAAATTTGATGCCGAATGATCGAAACCTGGACAATGGAGTAAGGAATGAGGGTCATTTGATCGGATGATTCTTGTTTCACACGGTTTCTTAAGTCTGGCAGAAGTTACGTCGCAAAAGTGATACGAGAAGCATCCACAAAATTAGTTTCCCTACTTTAAAAACAAGCCGAGGAAGGAAAAAAGAAACACACGCAGTGCACTTTTTGAAAGTCTAAAATAGACAAGAAAATCACAGGAAAATTTCATAACAGAAAAATCGCACATAATATATACGTTTTCGCCACAATTCATGTATTTTAACTATGAATCTCTTCTATAAATATGTTGATAATGACGAACATAAATAAAGTAAACTTCAGCAAATAGTAAAGAAAACATTTTTGTGTATCCTAGGGCTGCAATTCTGTTACTGATGCAAACAATACCCAACCTCAAGAGCATGAAAACCACCCGAAGATGGATTTGCATAAATCTGAAACCGGTTACAGTTTAAGGAAATAAACATTTCTACCAAACCTGTGTCTGGCTGGTGTTTTGATGATAAACATAAAAAACACACACACAAAGGCAACATGTTATTTACCTAAAACGTTTTACTGGCAAGAGGTACAGTAATAATTGATCTATTTTAAACATCAGAATGAAATTTTCACTCTGCAGCGGAGTGTGCGCTTATATGAAACTTCCTGGCAGATTAAAATCGTGTGCCGGAACCGGGACTCAAACCTGGGACCTTTGCCTTTCGCGGGCAAGCGCTCTACCGACTGAGCTATCCCGACACGACTCATGATGCCGCCTCACAACTTCAATTCCACCAGTACCTCGCCTCCTACTTTCCAAACTTCACAGAAGCTCTTCTGCGAAACATGCAAGACTAGCACACCTGGAAGAAAGGATATGGTGGAGACAGAAGCATACAATTTTAATCTGCCAGGAAGTTTCATATTTTAAACATGATCACCAAAAGAAGTGAGACACTTCTCATATCATGGGATCAGCTTCTGTATTCCTGTGGCGTAGAAGTCTGCCAGCTGTGAATGGAACCAGCGTATGGTAGTCATCTCCAGTTATTCGTTGTTGTCAAAACGCTGGCCAGAGGACGGGAATTTGTTGATATGAAAGAAAAGATAGGCATCGTTAGGAGACAGATCAGGATTGTATGCTTGATGATGAAACAGCTCCCTAGCAAAATTCTGCAGAACAGTTTCTGTGCGCAGAGCCGTAAGGGGGCGAGAATTTAATAATAATAATAATAATAATAATAATAAAATATTAAAATGTTTGTAAAGTTATTGGACTAAACTCTAGTGGTCATCAGTCCCTAGACTTATGAACTACTTAAACTTACAATTATGGTAAGAACAACACAGACACACACACACACACACACACACACACACACACACACTCACACACACACACACACGCCCGAGAGAGGACCCGAACCTCCGAAAGTGAGTAGACGCGCACTCCGCAGCAAGGCTCCTAAGAGCGCACGCCGGCCGCGGTGGCCGAGGGGCCTGAGGCGCTCCAGTCACGGTCTGCACGGCCACTACGGTCGGGGGTTCGAATCCCCCCTCGGGCATGGATATTTGTGCCGTCCTAGTTCGTAAGTAGTTGATAAGTAGTTTGTAAGTTTAGGGACTGATGACCCCGTAGTTACGTCCCGTAAGCTTTACAAACATTTGAACATTTGATTTTGAACATTTTCTGAAGAGCGCACGGACACTCTCGCGCGGCGAGCACTGTCATGGAGCAGCACAACACGTGGGTAAGCATTGTACGCCTCTTATTCTGAATAATACGTTGCAGTTTCCGCATTTTCACAGTAAGAGGCAATAACGACTGTTCCACGCTGGTTCATTCATAGGAGGCGGACTTACTCGACATTGAGCTCAAGCTATTACAAGTGTCTCAATTTCTTTGGAGACTATGTCGGAAAATAACTCAAACAATGATATACTTGATATAATTGCTTAGACTTCCGCGGCCTGAGTCAGTTAACATAAAAATTTTCTGGGTGTTGTACCGCGTGTGAGAAGAAGGCCACTGTAACGGTGGGTGAAAAGTCGGTTATTAACACGTTGACTGCTGCGATGACGTCAGAGGCGCGCCAGAGCCGCCTGCTGCCACACGGAAGCCAACGTGTTAGAGTCATAGTCATCTTACATTATGACGCGGAACAACACCTAGAAAACCTTTATGTTAATTGATATACTTGTTTCCAATAAAAAATTTCATGTGATTATGTCGCCATTACTTAAAAAAAAAAAAAAAAAAAAAAAAAAAAAAAAAAAAAAAAAAAAAAAAAAAAGAGAGAGAGAGAGAGAGAGAGAAAGTTAGTATTTGGATCCGCCTCGTACAAGGCAGATGGTTAGGTGATGATTTGCGCAGCTATATTCTGGTACTCCATGGGCTCTTCGGATCCTCTGCAGGGTCACAGAACTGTCAAGTATTACGTGGACATTTTACCTGCTCAGGTCTATTCCATGGTACAGTACTGTTTTCGCGATGATGATACTATGTTTCAAGGTGACAGGGCCCTATTTACGCAGCTCACGTCGTCCAGGACTAGTTTTATGATCACTTAAATGATTTATCGATCTCTCCTGGCCATCACAGCCTCCAGATTTCAATGTTCTTATTCCTATGTGGCGAAGAATGCGTCACAGATGATCCATATTGGTTGTAAACCACATTTATTTAAAAGTCACAACCGGTTTAACGTCAATTGAAGACGCATCTCGAGGTGATCGGTATAAACTTAATTAAGAAAGGGACCATACGAAACATTCATTAATGATGAAGCGAAGAAAAAAAATGCTAAGTATAGTCACAGAGCGTCTATCAAAAACTTCATAAGAGAAAGTAAACTGTCCTGAAGCCACTCCCAATCATTGACGTGTAGTATAAAATGTAGAAAGCTAGCAGCATTAGTCCGGCGTTAAAACTGAGGGGGATGGGACTATAAAAATAGTGACTTTAACCGTTAGACTACCATTGTTGTTTTCGTAAAAAGTAAAACGAATTCCCACATATACCTGTTTGGTAGGCTTTGTAAACGTTGTTGCATAATGTGGCAAACAGTACGTGACTGCAATTGGTTGACATGGTGTGTCCGGGAAAGCCGCCAGCCCGCATAGAAAATCTGGTAATTGGGTTGCATATCTGTAGGCGACAACTAAGTCTTTACGGCCACTTGGAGACGAGGGTTAGCAATGAATCCTGAGAATAACAGCAACTACATGTGCAATCTCAATTTTAAGGATCCTGCAAAACATTGGTAGGCTTCTCTTCACCACTGTCAAGATTCATATTAAAAATACGAAGGAAATTCCGATTGCTTCTCTGACAACCTATCGTGGGACACATATGTCCCGTTGGTAGCCAAAGGGTTGACGTTCTGTCACAAATTCTTGATGAAAGCTCTATGAGAATAAGACGAGTAACCATGATTTTTCTATATGATATTCATTTTCCTACCATTTACTTTTACTCCACTGTATAATCCATTCTTCACTGATTTTGTACATTTGATCTGAGGATTCGTCTTCAATTAATGAGAAACCGGTCGTGACTTCTAAGTATTTTAAAACTATTTTTTAAAATATTATATTTTGATTGTGGTTGCCCGCAATAAAGAAGACTACATTGTTTAATTCCTAAATGAGTGGAAGCTGCTTGGAGCGCCAACGGTTTTCCTAAGCCAAATTATGCTTGGTAATGCGTTACATTTTTGGAGTTTCCGTAGTTCTGTTCATCCTCTGTAAGTCATAATATGCAAAGTTTGGGCTCGCACAATACCTGGAGCTCGCACTGGACTACAATAAATGTCAAAACTGTTAGTTCGGAAATTTTACCACAGCCGTAAGACATACTCCAAAACGTTATCGAAATAAATTGTCTAAAACGTAGTGTTTTTAAGTTACTGCTTTCAGAATGGGTGCTAACTATTTTACAGTCACGATTAACGGCTTTCATGTGGCTGTATAACATTGAAGGCCTTGACCTCAACAATAGCTGACGTATCTCATAGCTGGGATAGACCATGCTTTCACGCAGAAAATACATGTATTTCACTCGGCAGTCACTGGAGATAACTCCCGATACTTCAGTTAGACCATCAGCTTACATAGCCAGTACAACGTGGTGTAGGACAAAGAGCATAGCAGACACCTCAGCACACGTCTTCCTTCTGTATGACGCAGCGAACCCATAAAGCGAAACATACCATCACCAAGAGCCAGAGTAGGACTGAGCCTTAGTCAACTACAGATAATTTAGCTGTCTATACACTTGAGCTACGACAAGAAATCAAACAGGAATGGAGGACTATATAGCGTATAGTTTCTTTTATATTTTCTTTTAAGAAAATTGAACGACAGGGTGGAGCGGTTAGTTAGAAATTTTGGTTTAAATGAAGGCAAATGAGGATTAAATTACACTATGGATACTCAGAGGGAAAGGTTAGTAAAAATAAGAAGAGCAAAACATTAATAATACTTTCCATATCTGTTCAGAAAGCAGACAGCACTAAGTACTTTGAAACTGACTGTTAGCCCCTCAAGCTTGTGTGACGACATATGCCATCTGCTGCCGAACACTCGCTCAGCGTGTGCGACTTCAGATACCGTCCGCGCTGTTTTATTTCGTTTTTCATTTCTGTCGATGAAGTTTGAAGCACGGCCACTAGACAACAGTGTCATACGTTCCTTAGTTTCATTTCAACAGTTTACATGTAAGTTATTTGCATGGGCTACAATTTTACAAAGGTTTTTGTCTTTGTGTGCGTGCCGATTTTCGAAAGTTGTGCGCAATAACTGGGCTGATTAGAGGTGAAGTTCTGTAAATTTTGAAGGATGGTTATAGTGAGGAAGACGAGTTTTTATTGCTTTCTGATGTATTGGGTAATGTGCCAGGCTTTGAGCTTTCTCAATCTCAAACAAATCTTATAAGCAATTAATTTTTATAGTTTGATTAAAACTCTTTGTGCTTAAGACTTCTAAGTGTTTACGATCTATTTTTCAGAGTACTATTTCCAGTAATTCATTAGATATCGCATTTGCAGCACTGTTGGGACATTCTCATTAGGCGCATTCAGGTAGAAGGCAGCGTCTCGCTTGAGGGGTTAATTTATATTTCCAGCAAATATTGCCAGACTCCTGCCTACTGGAGTATATTATCAAATAAAGGAAAATAAAACGTTGCACGTCAATGGAGATTCTAAGAGATGTCGACTGTGTACCAGCCAGAGGAAACATCAGATTCAGTAAATTCACGCAGACTACCTCGAAAAGCCACCTTAGTTTTAAAAATTAAACCTCCGGTCGCGATGCGGAGAGCGTAATATTGAATTACGGCGAAACAATCGCTCTTTATGGGGCTGACATGTATTGATGGAAGCTTTAGTCTGCAGCGTGTCGTGAAAAGCGCAGCTGGGAAGCGCAGGCACGCTGCACGAGTTTCAGCTCTTGTGTATGGCCGCCAAAAATATTACACAGGAGGTGCATTAGACTCCCGGCGGAGGCTTACTCAAATCCTACGGCCGTGAATTTCCCCAGAGAGACGGACATCCTACAGATGTAAATGTAACTCGTTATTACTTATTGTGTGTTCTACGAACAACACTTGTGTTTTTGCTTTTGTCTTTATGATAAAATATCGGAATGGTGTAGGTCGACTGTTCAATAACATAAGTTCGTGCAAATTTTATGTATTCGTTTTAATACCATAGAGCCGCGTTTGAATAAAACTATTAATTACTGCAAATTATAGCGTAATGTAAATCAGTGGCTTTCCGTAGGTCACTAACAGCATCTACAGAAAACAAAGATCGCACTGACGTGTTTTACGGCCCACTTTAGATTTGTAGTGTTATAAATTTTTGAAAACATTTTGGACCAACATAATAATCTAAATAATAAGAAATTAATTAGTTAGAGTGTCTGAAACCCTTGTAAGAAAAAAAAATACTAGGTAATTGCGGGTTCCGATCCACTAACCTTTAGCTTCACAGTCCAACACACTGCGCACTACGCTACAGCTAAAAATCAAAAATTGCTTTCCTTAATCTCACACTATTGATGACCGCTGTTAACTTATGCTAATATGGCATTTATAGACACTAGATTATCATTTATCGTACGAAGAACGACGTCTTTTTGTTAATTCTTCTGTGCGCCATTGCTTTAAAATGACAACGTGTAAGTTACAATAACAAAATCATCAAATACGCAACGCAAGATGGGGTATGCCAAAGAGAGTTCTGGGCGAGGAATGTCCGTGACATCTGCGAACGGTTGGTTTTCGTTAATTTAATGGAGAGTGTCAAAACTCCGTTATTTTTGCAAATTTCTCTCAAACGATACGAGATATGAAAAAACATAAGGGAACAAGGTTGAAGAGAATTTTCTTCTCTACAAATTCGTTTATTCGATTTTCGCGTCAGATGAATGGTTTATTTGCAGTTAAAATTACATTACAAACGGTTTTTTTGGGATTACTAACGTATTACTTGTCCGAAATATTTCAGGTTCTGGTCTCTGGTAGCGAACAATTATGTCTGTAAAATTTGGTGCCAATCGCTTGAACGGTTCGACCTAAAAAGTGGGAACACGTTACAGCCAGACAGACATCCCAAAATCGCCGTTATTTTTGCAAATATCTCTGAAACGATACGAGATATGGAAAAGAAACATGAGAGAGCAAAGTTGTAGAGAATTTTCGCCTGTACAAATTCAGTTATTCAATTTTCGTGTCAGATGCATGGTTAAGCCGTTATTTTCATTTAAATTTCGAGCTGTCAAAAGACGATCGCAAAGGCCCACTTTTAGTGTTACTACCGCAACCTAAAGTGGGCCAATATATAAGTTTTTATTATTTGTTTTGTTTCGCCCATTTATGATCTCGAGAGACTGGGTTGAGTGGTTTGTTTGGGATAGGGAGACTAAACTGCTAACTGCCACCCCAGGTGGTGAGGGAAAGGAGTAAGGATACGAAAAGATTGGAGAGGGGAATGAACTGCAGTTTGCGAAGTAAAGAAGGTAAGAAGACTGCATTAGCTCGGGGCCCCGTGCTCGCCACACACGTACTCATGAAAGAACCGTGAGCCCTATTGGGGGCACACGAGACTGAGTTAGTATGTTTACTTTCTTCCAGCACCTCTTCGCTTACTTGCTTCTGTTGCTTTTGCTTCCCTTATTTCAATTTACGTGTTGGGAATAGTCCCTCTACACTGAGGTGATACAGTCATCGGATGGCTATATGCACCCTGTACATATGAAGGTAGCACCAGGTACAAGAGGTATAATATGCGATGCATTGGCAGAACTGTCATTTGTTCTCCTCTCATAAATGTGGAAAGATTATTGATATGGTGTCAGTTCTTTTCGAAAAGAATAGACATCACATCAGTAATTGTATATATGCCCCCAACAAGCAGTTGACAATTTCAATACTGACGCATTAATACGCTCGATCCCTCGTGGAAATCCAGTGTAGGCTGCGATCAAATGGAACCAATGGGGCACTACCATCGTAGTGTGCTACAGGATGAGAATTTGAGTTGGTAGGGAAGTTGCCTGGATAGCCCAATTAGTTGTGCCAGGCGCTGTGGCTCAGCGCGCTTGGTCAGAGGGTTTAACCCTTTTATTCCCAGTGTTGTTCCTGGACAACAACATATTAAAAGCTGATTTATACCGTATTTTGTGTATCAGTCTTTAACGTCATATGGTTAGTGATGAACAACATGCTTCTAGTACGATATTTTGCCGCTTCGTACGGCGTGTAGCCACTTCTGAGGCATTCATTTATCCGTCTTGGAGGTTGTGTTACGTTTCCGTCTGTATGTAGCTGTGAGTGTGAGCGTGAGTGCGGTTCATATTATTTTATTCCAGCAGTGACTTGTCTTGTCTTTGGTGCTGTGGCGAAGATTATGCTAGCATTACTGATATGGCAGTGTTCTCTATCAACGTCCCAAGTAATAAAATACTTTGTACAAACGACTATTGCGCATGAAATACATAAGACAAAAACTCAATAGTACGATTAAAAAATTTTAAAACGCACATTTTTATGTTTAGTGCACTGTATTAATACAAACAACACTGAATTTTAATTCTTCGGAAGCTGAATTCATGCCGCGGCGGATCAGCCGTGCGCCCTGGGGCACCGTGCTGCGGTGCGCGCGGCCGTTCGCCGTCGGGGGTTCGAGTCCCCCCTCGGGAATGGATGTTTGTTTTGCCCTTAGATTAGTTTACCTTAGTTTAAGTAGTTTGTAAGCTACGGACTAATAACCCAGTAGCTGAGACCGATGGATTTACAAACATTTGAACTTTTTTTTTTTTTTTTTTTTTTTTTTTTTTTTTTTTTTTTTTTCTGTATTCATAATGTGGGACTGAAAGGGTTAATACGCTCGATCCATTGCGGGAATCCAGTATAGGATGCGAGCAATTGGACCGAATGGCTAGGGGACACTACCATCGTAGTGTGTTACTAGTTGAGAATTTGAGTTGGAAGGGAAGCGTGCCTGGATAGGCTACTTGGATGTGAAAGGCGCGGTGGCTCAGCGCGATGGTCAGAGGGTTTAACGACCTCTGTAATAAACTGATTAAAATACTCAAGCCGGCCGCGGTGGCCGAGGGGACTGAGGCGCTCCAGTCACGGTCTGCACGGCCACTACGGTCGGGGGTTCGAATCCCCCCTCGGGTATGGATATCTGTGCCGTCCTTAGTATTAGCTAGTTTGTAAGTTTAGAGACAGATGACCCCGTAGTTAAGTCCCATAGACTTTACAAACATTTGAACATTTTTGAAAATACTCAACGAACAACCCAGAACTAACATGAAAAAACGACCGCAAAGCATCGATTTACCTAGGGGAAAAAATGGTTACGTGTATCGCTGGCCCGAAGAGGGAAATCCGGGTTCGAATCCCCGGCCACCACAGAATTTTCTACTATGCCGTTGGATACATTTCAATGCCCTGAAACGGTCGAAATGTTTATATATTTAAAATTTCTAATGTGGAAAGACTTTGAACGTTATTATGACCACACGACTGGAATTAACAGACTTTGAACGCGTAATGGTGGTTGGAGGTAGATGCGTGGGATAATCTCCTTCGGAAATTGGCTAGGGAATTCAGTATTCCGAGATACACAGTAACAAGAGTGTGCAGACAAAACAAAATTTCAGGCATTACCTCTCTGTAATCTAAGGTCTACACTAAATAACTGAGATCAACGGCGTTTGTGCAGAGTTGTCATTACTAATAGACAGGCAACACTGCGCGAAATAACCGCAGAAATCAATGGGAACGTACGGCGAACGGGTTGGATTGGGTTGTTTGGTTGGAGCCGCGGTGGAGTAGCTGAGCGGTCTAAGGCACCTCGCTGCGGAGCGCGCGGTTGCTCGCCGTGGGAGGTTCCAGTCCTCCCTGGGGCATGGGTGTGTGTGTTTGTTCTTAGATTAGTTTACCTTAGTTTAAGTAGTTTGTAAGGTACGAACTGATGACCACGCAGTTTGGTCCGATAGATTTACAAACATTTGAACATTTTTTGTTTGGTTGGGATAGGGGGAATAAACTGCTAAGGTTATCAGTCCCCCAGTGGAGAGGGGAAGGAGTGAGGATAGGAAAGGAGGGGAGGGGGAAAGAAAATGCAATCCGGGAAGTAAAGAAGGAAAAAAGAGTGCATTAGGTCATGAAAGAACCGCGAGCCCCTTCGGGGTGAGGGGGGGGGGAGGTACGGCGAACGTATCTGTTAGTACAGTGCGGCCCAATTAGTTGTTAATGGACTGTGAAAGCACACGATCCCCTCGAGTGCCTTTGCCAGCGACAGGACATTACCTGCAGCGCTTCTGATAGAAACGTGACCGTATTGGTTGGACCCAGGAAATCTGGAAAATAGTGCCTTTCGATTATTTTTCTATTTATTGCTCCTTCATCTCTCTCCCACCCATATGTGCGGGGGAGGGAGGCGGTTTGGCTGTTAGCAGTGCAGTATTCTGGTCTTCAGCCATGCGGATCGAACGAGGTGGCGCCATTGCAACACACTTGTCTCGGATTCTGAAGGACAGTCGTTCAAATCCATCTCTGGCTATCGGCATTTAGGTTTTCCCAGATTTGCGTAACTCGCTCCAAATATGCCGGGATGATTCCTTTCAAAGAGAACGGGAGATTTATTTCTCCATCCTTACCCAAAATTCCGAGCGTGAGCTCCGTCTCTCACTGTCGACGGGACGTTAAACCAGAATCTCACTTTCTTCAGCCACGCCGTTTCGTACAGAAAGTTCAAAGCACGTTTACATGTGTGACATAGTTTTTTAAAATATATCTATGGTCATATACATGTAAGGTAAAAGACAAACAATATATAAAAACCACTCGACGATGACTGCGCGGTCTGAGGCGCTATGTCACGTATTACGCGGATTCGAGTCCTCCATGGGCCATGGGTGTGTGAGAAAGAAACACATATAAGGTGAAATACTTGTAGAGCTTATGGGACTTAACTACGGGGTCATGAGTCCCTAAACTAACAAACTACTCATCAACTAGCTAATACTAAGGACGGCACAAATATCCATGCCCGAGGGGGCATTCGAACCCCCGACCGTAGTGGCCGCGCAGAAAGTGACTGGTGCGACGCAGTACGCTCGGTCACCGCGGCCGGCACAAATAAGGTGAAACTGATTGTAATACTGTCGTGTCCTTTTCAAGGGTGAATGTGTAAATGACAAAAATTATTTCCTTCTTGAAACATGACGCACGAATGACGAGATCTTCTAAGAATCTCAAAGTGCACTGACCACAAAAAAACGTTCAAAAGTTTGTAAATCTATCGGGCTCAACCGCTCGGTAATCAGTCCGTAGCTTACAAACTACTTAAACTAAGGTATACTAACCTAAGGACAACACAAACAACCATGCCCGAGGGAGGACTAGAACCCCCGACGACGAACGTCCGCGCGCACCGCTGCACGGCACCCCAGTGCGCACGGCTAAACCGCGGCGCACTATCCACAATGGATACGGAATGACCTGCTCTGGGGGAAAGCGATAGGGGAAGGGAAAAAGTGTTCATTAATGTAAGTGGCTGGGGTGGAAAATTGACGGGGTTGCTTGGGAAGGGTCTATGGAGAAGATGGTAAAAGTTGGGTGAAACTGGGAGCGGTAATTCAGGATGGGCTCGGTGTGTGGGTTTGATTAGAAGAACAAGAGAAGTGATGAGTAGAGGTGGAACATAGGATAGTGGATGGAGTACTACTATTTCGTGAGACGGGTGGGGAGTGATTACAGTTGGTAGCATGGATAAATAAAGAAACCAAGTTCATTGTCTGTGAGGATAAGTGGGTTGAAATTACGTTGGGATAGGATAGGGAGTGTATGGAGTGGAGGGTGGTGCGATTACGCGGTGTCTAAGGCGTCATGTGGAGGCACATACAAACAAGACGAGAAAAACTTATATAGTCCAGTCAATGAGTGCTCAAAAGAGGGGTGTAGAGTGCATGGAATATGCGAGAATTTTAGGAAAAAATTGTTCCAAATAAAAATGAAAGATAATTGAAATTGCTATAAAATTGTTTCCATACATATATGTCGAATCCCCAACGGTTTTCGAGATATACGTTATTGAAAATCGACAATTTCGGAAAAAATCATCTTGACCTCACTAATTTTGTCACATATTTGCTTCTAGTGACTAACTCGACCGTTTCTCAGAAAATTTGTCAAAAAGAAAGTTGTAGAGCATTAAATTTACTTCAGTTTGATATGCACACTTGCTACCTTATCTTCAGCCAATCAGAAGTTACATCCTTTATAAGATGTGCTCTCAGTTTCGTCGTCCTTCTAGAAATAAGTGTTTCGTGAGGCTGTAACGTTTTTACCTTATGAAACGTGCTAGCATGGTAAATAACAACACTTTTTAACAATCACAAGAAGGTACTTACAATTGAAATCTTTTCATAGTTGTAGCTTTTATTACAATAGTATGAATCACACAATGAACGTTTTTAGAAACACTTATAGTGATTCCGAATGAAAAAGAAGTGCATTCAAAGCAACATCTTTGTCTTTCCGAGGAGGCATGATCAAGGTTAATTAATTTTCGTTAGTAGTGGAGGCGTCGTCCAACGAGATTGGTGGAGTCTCGATGTCACTGTCGTGTTCTTCATCCTGAATTAATATTCCGACTCCATTGTTGCAGTTGCCCTAGCAGTTCAGGCATGTAACAGAGCAGTGTAACAACGATTTTCTGCAACCACATCTGCCACTGTCACATTCTTTCGTGCGTCGACAAAAAATCATCTTCAAGATTTAGTCAGGGGCAGCATCTAAGTCTGAGAGTTTCGGAACTAGTTGGCCATTCCAACCCCAATTCGACGTTCCTCTCCTAACCAAAGGCGTACTTGGTGGTAAGTTCGGGATGCATGCTGCTTAACAGCTCCTTCAGCTGGAGGGAGACACGAGATATTAGGCTTCATGTTCCCAGCTGCTTTTATAAATGATTTGTTGCGGAACTCTGAGATATTTTGTGGTGGCTAGAGCTCCATACCATTATAAGAGTACTCGTGATTCATACTGTCTGAATGGAGTTGGGGAAAGAAGAACTGTTAGCAAATATCTCAGCAGCATGTTGTATGATTTTGGACTTCTGGTAAATTTTGACGAACCCCACTTTACTCTTGCAATACGTTACGGATATTGTGTCACAGCCTGTAAATGGATGTAAGAATAACAAATGGGCATTGTCCTTCATTTTCAATTCCTGCTGCAGCTATTGTGAAGAACATAAACACGTCTTAATCTTTCCTCTTCCTGTTTCTACAAGCAGAATATTACGATCAGTTGGAGATTTTGCTATTAAGAGAACAGCTAAGTCGACATCCTTTCCAATAATGGCAATGGAGGAATTATGTGATCTGTTGATAGCTGTCTCCACAATATGAACGTCAGCTTGAAGGCCATTTATCCCATTTTTTCTGTAGTTGCAGCATCAACAGGTTCACCAGCTGAGTCTTATTGTAAAATCTGGAGAGGAAATCCTCTTGCTTCACTGCAATTTTAGTTTCTAGACTGACATTCATTTCCCCACATCTCCTAAGACTTTGTTCAGCTGCCGGCCGCGGTGGCCGAGGGGACTGAGGCGCTCCAGTCACGGTCTGCACGGCCACTACGGTCGGGGGTCCGAATCCCCCCTCGGGCATGGATATTTGAGACGTCCTTAGGATTAGCTAGTTCATAAGTAATTTGTAACTTTAGGGACTGATGACCGCGTAGTTAAGTCCCATAGACTCTACAAACATTTGAACACATTTTTTGTTGAGCTGCTTTTATGCTCTCTGATGTGTCAGAGTACCCATTAAAAACCACTGTACAACCTCTCCCAAGACAATTGGTCTTCAAAAATCTAACATAACCATTGTAAACTGATGTAATTTTTTCGACATTCAGTATGAATCAGAAGAATGTCCAAACCTTCTAAAGATGAGCCATTGCTATCTCCCCTTTCTATTCTAGCTTTGATGAGTGATAGTATTCCTTTTTTTTGACACCGTGGAAACACCTGGTTCATCTACTGTTTCATCACATACAAAACACCGAGTAGCCATAGCGCGCACTACACAGTCAACATTTTCATAAATAAATTAAAAATATCTCGAAAAGCTGGCACACAATACCGACACACAAACTTTCTCTGCGGTTGGCGAACTTTTGAAGTGAACTGAAGTAGGAAGTGAGTGAGAACACTCCATTCCACCCCCACTCCCCCAGCCAGTGACAGGCCTGCGATGTTCGTCTTGGGTCTTCACCATCGTTATCCCTCTCCCGGGCGTTAGATACTGACGACCTTGACGATATATCCTCTGCAGGTGACACTAAATGAGCCTCAACTACTCCGCCTCAGAAAAACGATGATGCTTTGAATGCAATTTTTTCTTCATTCTGAATCACTTTCGGTATTTGTAAATACTTTAATTGTATAATTCATAATATCAGAAAAGCTACATTTATAAAAAGGTGTTCTGTTTCAATCGCAAGTACCTTCGTATCATTGTTAATTGTTATTTAGCATGATTGCACGTTTCATATGATAAAATCGTTACAGCCCCTCAAAACACTCATTTCTGGAGGGACATCGAAACAGAGCGCACATCTTATAAATGATGTAACTTCTGATTGGCTGAAGATAAGGTAGCAAGTGTGCATATCAAATTGAAGTAAATTTAATGCTCTACAACTTTCTTTCTGACAAATTTTCTGAGAAACGATCGAGTGAGTCACTAGAAGTAAATGTTTGACAAAATTAGTGAGGTAATTTTTTCCGAAATTGTCGATTTTCAATAACGTATATCTCGAAAACCGTTGGGAATGCGACATATATGTATAGAAACAATTTTACAGCAATTTCAATAACTTTCATTTTTATTTGGAACAATTGTTTCCTAAAGCCGACCGTTTTCGAGATATAAGCAGAAAACAAAAAAAAAAAAAAAATGTTCAAATGTTTGTAATTCTATCGGACCAAACTGCGTGGTCATCAGTCCGTAGCTTACAAACTACTTAAACCTAGGTAAACTAACCTAAGGACAACACACACACCCATGCCCCAGGGAGGACTCGAACCTCCACAGCGAGCAACCGCGCGCTCCGCAGCGAGACGCTTTAGACCGCTCGGCTACTCCACCGCAGCAAAAAAAAAAAAAAAAAAAAAAAAAAAAAAAAAAAAAGTTGGTACCTTTCCACCCCCTCCCCGCTTTAGCTCACCCCCCAGGGGCGGGGACTTTTAGTATGTTCACCTCCTAATTAACCCTAATAAAGTCCTGAAGTCAAAAATTCTCGCATATTCCATGCACTCTACAATGCATTCATTGACTGGACTAATAGGGCACTTCCTAAGTCACAATAACATCGTTGCAATAATAGCAGAAGGAGCTATTGAGGGAAGAAACCGACGGGGGCGCCCAAGAATATCATACATGCAACAGATCATGAGTGATGTTGGATGTAACACGTATGTGGAAATGAAGAGAAAGGCAGACCAACCTCGGGGTGGAACACTGAAGAAGAAGAAGGCGTCATGCTACGAACTGGGCGGCCATTCCCGCAGGAGGTTAGAGTCCCCCTCGGGCGTGTGTGAGTGTGTTGTCGTTCGTGTAAGTTAGATTAAGTAGTTCGTAAGACTAGGGACTGATGACCACAGCAGTGCTGTTCAACAGGTTTACAAACAATTGAACACTGGTGGTGGGATTGTGTGTAAAGGCTCGGCAGTATAACAGAGTTGGTGATCAGAGGGAAGACATTAAGATTATTGAATTCAAGTTTTCGGATAGTGTAGGGAATACGGAGGTTGTCAGTAAGATTGAGGAGGGGAAGGGAAATAAATGGCATGATAGAGGATCCACGTGGCAGAGAGTAAGCGGATGCTGAAAGTGAGGCTGAGCGCATGACATTGAAGGTTTGGAGTGACTTGTAGAACTTTGGTGCGGCAGATATTCAGGCAACATTTGGGTAGCAGAGGATGGGTCGGATCAGGGTTTTGTGGGTATGAAGGATAGTGGAGGAATATAAGCCCCAAGTTCGACCAGTTAATAATTTTAGTAAGTTTAGTACATTTGGGGTTTTTGCTGTGTGGTTAGTAGGTGACGTGTACATGTTAGTTACCAGTCGACGGTTAGTCCATGATATTTTAATACGTTATTGAGCTGGAAAGGGCAATCATAAATGGTAAGCTAGACATCACGTGTGGGAAGTTGAAGATGGTTCATCCTTTAATTATTGCTGTGGCTTGGTCTGTTGAGCCTGATTTCAGTTAGTAAGAGTTGATGGTAGGGTTCGAGTGTGCCCCAGACCCCGTGAAATCTAAGACGGTACAGCTCCAGACACCAGGTAAACTTTAAAAGCGAACGGCGGCACAACGCTAAGTGGATGAGCTCTGCGGGATATCGTTGCCGCGGGAGTGTGCGTTGTTCAAATGTTTGTAAAACTAAGGGATGAAACTGCTGAGGTCGTAGGTTCCTAGAATTACAATCTACCTGCGACGGGAGCCACCGTTACCAGGCTGCAGCGCGCGTTGATAGGAAAAAACAGGAGCGCTAACCCGCTATGAAGAGTATAAACTGACAGGCGCAGAGAATGTAGCTTTAAAGTTGGACCGCTAGATGGCGGTGCTGTTTGAGAGTTGCGACTGGATCGTGTAAGGTGTAATGAGATATACCTGAACAGAGAACCTACGTGTTCTGAAAGCACGTCGTCAGAATTTGCCGTGTAAGATGGCCATTGAAAGACAATGGTGAGAAGGCGTCTGCCATGACAGTCCAAGAAAATATATATGAAAACAAAAATTAATGCTCATCCAATAAAAAGTGAACCCTTAAAAAACTGGTAAGCCAGTATCACTGAAAATAGGGAAATTATAAAGGGTGGAGTATATAATGCGCCCTTAATATGATGTATAGTTCCCAAGTTATTTTATGTTAAACAATTTGTGAGTAGAATGAACTGTGAAACTGTGTCACCAATTTTTATGAATGAAGTGTCTATGGATACGTCCCCTAGAGACAAATTAGATGCCTAATTATAATTTATCATACTAAGAACGACGTGTTTTTTTTTTGTCAATTCGTCACTGCATTATTGCTTTGAAATGACGACGCGTGAGCTATAATAAGAAAATCGTAAGATAAAGAAAGCAAGATGGCGTCTGCCAGAGAGAGTTCTGGGCGAGGAGTGTCACGTAACATTAGCGAAGGCCTGGTTTACGTAAAATCAAGTGACGGTGACAAATATCCATTATTTTCGCAAATATCTCTGTTACGATTGGAGTTATGAAAAATACATAACAGACCAAAGTTGTAGAGAATTCTCTCCTCTACAAATTTGTTAATTCATTTTTCGTGTCAGATGAATGGTTTATTTCCAATTACCTGCTGTCAAAAGGGCATCACAAACGGCCTTTTTTTCTAGTGTTACTAACCCATTGTTTGTCTGTAATATTTGAAAAAGGGAGGTTCTGGTGTCTGGAGACCAACAATTATGTGTGCAAAATTTGGTGCCGATTGGTTTAACGGTTCAACCTAAAAAGTGGGAACACGTTACGGACGGACAGTCAGACAGACATGGCCAAATCGCAGTTATTTTCGCAAATATCTGTCATACGATGCGAGATATGAAAAAAACATATAAGGGCAAAGTTGTAGAGATTTTTCTCCTCTACAAATTCATTTATTCGGTTAAGCCGTTATTTTCATTTAAATTTCGAGTTGTCAAAAGGCGATCGCCAAGGCCCACTTTTAATGTTATTACCGTAACCTATAATGGGCCAAAGAAATATTGTGTCTGTGTTAGGTGTTTATATTGTTTTGTCTAGCTCCTGTATGTTCGAGGAAGTAACAAAATATTTACGCGACTAGCAGTACGGAGCACTGAATGCCATAGCTGTGACATGACACAAATTTCCTGTTAAGTAGATGGTTTAGCACCGAGAATAGGAAGACTACACGAATTAGTCGGGATACCTGTGAAAGAATACTTGAGATTTCAAATATCTCCAATTTTAGCAATATGACGATTTTTATTTATTTATTTATTAGATCTTACTCTAAGGTTAATGAACCCTGTTCACAGAAGTCTATTGGTGTTAAATAAGATTATCGTAGGGCCAGGATATCGTTCATAAAGAGCTGCTTAGATTTTCTCACAAATAGTTTATGCAAATAAGGAACAGCAGAGGGAAGAAGGAAGCTTAGGGTTTAACGTCCCGTCGACAGCTTGGTCATTAGAGACGGAGCTAACGCTCGGAGAACAGTAGAGGACCAATAACACTATCCTGTGGAACGCCCGATATCACTTCTGTTCTAGTCGATGCCTTACCATCGATTACTACAAACTCTGTTCTTTCTGAAAGCAAATTCCCTATCAAGTCGCAAATTTGGGCGATATACCATAACCACGCAAATTAAGAGCTGTTTGTGACGTACGGTGTCAAAAGCCGTATGGAAATCAAGAAATACGGAATCAGTTTGAGAACCCTAATCGATAGCACTCATCACTTCGTGTGAGTAAAGAGCTAGTTGTGTTTCGCATGAACGATATTTTCTAAATCCGTGTTGACCTTGGGTCATTAGATCATTCTGTTCTAGATAATTCATAATATTTGTATACAGTATGTGTTACAAATCCCTGCTGCAGATTGACGTCAATGAAATAGGCCTGTAGTTTAGTGGATTACTCCTACTGTCTTTCTTGAATATAAGTGTGACCCGTGAAACTTTCCAATCTTTTCGTACAGATCCTTCTTTGGGAGAGCGGTTGTATATGGCTGTTAAGTAAGTAGCTATCGCTTCGGCATAATCAGATAGAAATCTAATAGGTATACAGTCCGGACCAGAAGAATTGAGTACCGCAACCGGGATTCGAACCTGGGATCTTTGCATTTCACGGGCAAGCGCCCTACTGTCTGAGTTATCCCAGTACGCGTCACTGACCGTCCTCTCAACTTTACTTCTGCCCGTACCTCGCCTCCTTTTTTCTAAACATCACACAAGTTCTCCTGCGAACCTTGCAGGAATAGCACACCTGGAAGAAAGTATATGGTGGAGACATGGCTTAGCCACAGCCTAAGGGATGTTTCTAGAATGAAACTTTCACTCTGCAGTGGAGTGTGCGCTGATATGAAATTCTCTGGCAGGTTCGAATCCCATACCCGGCACACAATTTGAATCTGCCGGGCTGTTTCAATCAGCGCACACTCCGCTGCAGAATGAAAATTTCATTCTGGAATTAAAATGAATTTTTCGGCTTAGTAAAATTTGAGTTAAAACATGATCTCCTCGGATTTTTTTGTAATTCCTGGCAATATACTACTCCACTCTTGATTGGCCCGGCGCAGCAACAGTAAATCCATTTTCGTAATAATAACAGTCTCTGTTGCAAATTAATACTGTTTATTAACGCGTTTCGTGCTTTTGGCGTGTCATCAGGATACTGTAACAAGAGAAATTGTACAAACAAACGATTACAGTTTTAGGGCGCGAACCTATCCACAGCTTTAAAAACAAACCAAATACGGGAGTCGGGACCTACCTAACGGACAGCAAGATAGCATTCCTTAGTAAAATACACGATGGTAAACATCATTAGTCATAAATAAAACTTAAAGGCTTGGGCATAACCCGCTGATCAAACGTCAACATGAAAGGAAATCCTGAAACAACAGCGAAGTAAGTAAAGGCGAACATGAAAATTGTTGACAGCGGTGGACATGGTCGGTGAGGAAGAAGTATTTCACCGCATTAACAGCACTGCAGTGGATAGGTCCGCGTTCACATTTGAAACACATTCGTATCGGCCGCAACTCCTTGCACCACTTTGCCTCCAGCCATCCGTGCACCAGCACCTATCTGGCTAACGCAGTGCATGTAATGCGTTTCAAATGTGAACGCGGACCTATCCACTGCAGTGCTGTTTATGTGGTGAGTTACTTCTTCCTCATCGACCATGTCCAAATGTTGTTCAAATGTTTGTATAGTCTATGGGACTTAACTACGGGGTCATCAGTCCCTAAACTTACAAACTACTTATGAACTACTTACGAACTAAGACGGCACAAATATCCATGCCCGAGGGGGATTCGAACCCCCGAACGTAGTGGCCGTGCAGACCGTGACTGGAGCGCCTCAGTCTCCTCGGCCACCGCGGCCGGCCGGCTCGACCATGTCTACCGCTGTCAACAATTTTCATGTTCGCCTTTACTTACTTCGCTGTTGTTTCAAGATTTCCTTTCATGTTGACGTTTGATCAGCGGGTTATGCCCAAGCCTTTAAGTTTTATTTATGACTAATGATGTTTACCATCATGTATTTTACTAAGGAATGCTATCTTGCTGACCGTTAGGTAAGTCCCGACTCCCCTATTTGGGTTGTTTTTAAAGCTGTGGATAGGTTCGCGCCCTAAAACTGTCATGTTTTGTTTATATAATTTCTCTTGTTACAGTATCCTGATGATGCGCCAAAAGCATGAAACGCATTAATAAACAGTATTAATTTGCAACAGAGACTGTTATTATTACGAAAATCCTTGCAATAGTTTGCTAATAACTGTGAATGTACAGGGGAGGAAGTGAACTGCCCCCGCTCCCTGCTCCCCGCCCCTCAGCCTGCATTCTGTCGAGGCCCCTGCTGCCGAACTTGTTTAATTGCTGTATCAGAGACTGCTGGCAGGCACACAGTTTCGGTTAAACTATTGCACTAGTTAATAACTGTTTGTGCTAGAGATGTTGGCTTGCGGTATTACTAAATTATCTCGTAACTGCAGCAGCGAATTTGGGTTCATGAAGCTATAAACAACACTGTCCACGTTTTGCACCGTTATAGACTCCATAATGAAATAACTGATTCACACATGCCACCTACTGGGAACGGCGGGAACTAGTAGTGTTAGGAGGGAGTATGACTGATGTACTGTATTCCGTGTTGTATCAGGAATTTCTGTAAGTAACAGCCATGCATAAAGTATTACGATTTCTGTAAGTAATTTAGCATTTTCACAATTAAGTTACCATTGTTCACCTGTCTATACACGATGTATGTTTTAACCCGGAACAACTAAATATCAAAAAACTACTCGTTTTATGACAAGTTAATACTTCCAAAGCGGACAGCTCACATGTAAAAACCGGCCACCCATAAAGGCCTCTTGGAGGGTAGAGGTGGAAAAAGGAGATCAACTATCCATTTCAAGGTATGACCCCCCCCCCCCCCCCCTTTTTATAGTAGATTCAGATTATGTGCTAACAAATATCCGCGGTTTGCCCAATTGCCCAAGTATATTTCCATTCGGTTTAGACGGCACTGTAATTTACAAAATTAAATTATTCCGATTTTTGTTGTTAAGTATCGACTCATTTGTGTGAACATTACACTTTCGATAAAAAGAACATTTTTTGTTTCAAATATTTGCTATTATTGTTAAAAACATACTTTAGTTTCGTGTATTTAGTTACAAATGTTCAAAATGTTTGTAGAGTCTATGGGACTTAACTACGGGGTCATCAGTCCCTAAACTTACAAACTACTTATGAACTAGCTACAACTAAGGACGGCACAAATATCCATGCCCGAGGGGGGATTCGAACCCCCGACCGTAGTGGCCGTGCAGAGCGTGACTGGAGCGCCTCAGTCCCCTCGGCCACCGTGGCCGGCATTTAGTTACACAATAAGACTTTATGTATAGAGTTTTTAAAGACCTGGCAAGTAACCTACTTTTAACGTCATCTGTCCCCTTCGAGTTGATTTGAGTGATTCATCACCAGCCGGCCTCGGTAGCCGAGGGGACTGAGGCGCTTCAGTCACGGTCTGCACGGCCACTACGGTCGGGGGTTCGAATCCCCCCTCGGGCATGGATATTTGTGCCGTCCTAGTTCGTAAGTAGTTCATAAGTAGTTTGTAAGTTTAGGGACTGATGACCCCGTAGTTAAGTCCCATAAGCTATAAAAACAGTTGAACATTTTGAACAATCCGAATCTGCAATAGAGAAGGAGTGTCCAATTGAAAATCAGAAGTTAACCTTCTCTATGCAGGGGGAGAGTACGTTAGGGAGAGGCACGTTTTAGCATAGATATCTGTCTACTTTGAAAATATTAATGTTTTATGGAACAAAGATTCATATAATGGGTAATTTTGGAGATATTTTGATGTTCATATTGTTGTTGCCACATTAAAACAAACACACTCTATATGTCTGACTCTCTTGGCTCTTCCCGCACATGCAGGGTCGGCACTGTGTGAAACACGGGTTTGGCATGGGTTAATATTTACAGGGTGGCCGGATGCCATTCCTGCCGCCACTCCATGACTCCAGGAGGAAATGTGTACCCCAAAAGTCTGCGTATAGTCTTATATGTGTGTGAAAGTGTAAAGTGATACGAAATGTTTGCGAGTCGTGTAACTGAGGCGGGACTTGGGGACCAGCCAGGTATTCACCTAGGGCGATATGGAAAACCGCCTAAAAACCACATCCAGGCTGGCCGGCTCTCCGACCCCTTTCGTTAATCCGCCGGGCGGATTCGAACCGGGACCGCTACGCCTTCCCGTCTCGGAAAGCGGTACGTTAGACCACACGGCTAACCGAGTGGGTAAACGAACACACTCTATATCTCTAGGCCTAAATGTTTTCTTCTTTGTTCTTACGGAATCTTTTCCGCAGTTGTAATTACTCTGCCCAACATAAAAGATGCTGCTCCCAGAAAATTATCAAAAAATGTTCAAATGTTTGTATAGCTTATGGGACTTAATTACGGGGTCATCAGTCCCTAAACTTACAAACTACTTATGAACTAGCTAATACTAAGGACGGCACAAATATCCATGCCCGAGGCGTGGGATTCGAACCCCCGACCGCAGTGGCCGTGCAGACCGTGACTGGAGCGCCTCAGTTCCCTCGGCCACCGCGGCCGGCTGAGGTAAGATTGTCCATAGTTGTTGCAGCTGTGTCTACAGATCCCGCAGGGTAGTTACTTGGACAGAGGACACTTCGAATGTCCACCCACAGGTGCTCAATGATGGAGAGGTACAAGGAACTTGCTGGCTACGGTAGAACCTAAACTTGATGAAGGCAGTACATAGGGATACATACTGAGTGTGGACGTGCATTATCTTGTCGTAGCACTTTCCCAGGATGCTGTGCCTTCAAGGGTAGGACGTGTGGACGCAGAATGTCTGTGACGTGTCATCACAGTCTCACATATAGAGTCACGACACTTATAGCGATTTTTGTTATACACTGTGACAGAAGCGCTCCAAGCGGGTGGCAAGCTATGTTTCTGAATACAATATTGGATGAGAGCGAATAGTATTGTTTATATTGATTTTATCATACTTTTTACATTAGGGAACTTATATAGTGCCATAAAAATAGGTAATAACTTAAAAATTGCTCCACATTTCCCTTTTTTAAGTTTCCTAAGATCCCTGACTAGGTAATAAACAGTACATTTCAGGATAGTTATTTTACAATTATTTTGTAACCTTTAACTTTTACTGAGGAATTTCATTTTTTATTAAAAGTAAGAAATGGCTAGTAAATACTATAAGAGCTTCCCTTTCCCAGAAAGACGTCGTTTTTGCACTCGGAAACGCAAGACTTCTTCACTACAATTCTAATAAAATAGGTGATGGTGGAACGTAGGAAACGTAAATATAACGCAATAACTACAGTATTTAACGTACCAAACCATCTTCCACGGCTGTAACGTTACAGGCGTGTCAATAAAACGGCAAAAGCAATCAAACTGTTTCCCAACAAAGAAGAAACCAATTCTACAATTGTTGCTAGAGCTGAACTACAGACGACAAGAATCTAAAAATAAATAAATAAATAAATAAATAAAAAATAAAAATAAAAATAAAAAAAATAAAAAAATTGGCTTCTTAAGCTAAAGTAATTACACTCAAAAGCATATGCACTTAAAACAAATACGAATGAAGTGTAAAATTGTGCGACTCATCAGACTCCATACCAAACTGATACTCATCAAAACAAGTTGCCTGTCATAGTAAGAACGGAACATAATATGAATTTATGTTTCTCTTATGTTTATATTCTACTTACAGCAGAATAATGTTCAAATATACACATATTCGTAAGTATTTGTTCATGACAAAGTTCTTCCTTATACCACTGAATCAGTGAAATTCGGCTGTTCTTACATTAAGTTCCCGATTATCTATGACTCTCTAAATTTTACTAATGCTTGTAACGCAAAAATTACAGTAACTATTTCGTAAATTACATACAAAACTAATTATAAACAAACATTACTCTTTCGACGGCTTGTCCACCGCTAGGAGCACTAGTGTCGTCGCAACTGTCAGTTGGTAACAACTTTTACAGCAGTGAGTGTCGTGACTGTATATGTTAGACTGTGCTATCATTGTGGCGTCAATGTCTGCCGAAGCACGATTGGAGGTGACCTGAACGCATATCCTGTGGCTCCCTCCAACATAATGCTTGGAGTTACGTCTGTGTGTTGCCGGCCGCGGTGGCCGAGGTGACTGAGGCGCTCCAGTCACGGTCAGCACGGCCACTACGGTCGGGGGTTCGAATCCCCCCTCGGGCATGGATATTTGTGCCGTCCTAGTTCGTAAGTAGTTCATAAGTAGTTTGTAAGTTTAGGGACTGATGACCCCGTAGTTAAGTCCCATAAGCTTAACAAACATTACATTATTACGTCTGTGTGTTCCTCTATAATATTGGCAGGATGTGCTCTCTGACCTTGATGCCGCCAAACTCGAACACCACGTCAGCGAGGTAATGGAAAAACGTGGCTCACCACTGCAAATAATGCGATGCTATTCGTTCTCTGTCTTTGCCTACTAGGCACGGCAACATTCGAAACGTCGGTGTCAGTGTCAGTGGAATCCGATGCATGCAGTGGTAGGGCCCTTCTCCGGCAGATACGAGTCGTGGAGAGGATGTGCGGGAAATCTAAGGATGTTGTTGGAACACCGCAGCGAAATGGCCGAGCGCATTGAGGCGCTATGCGCGAGGCCGTTCCCCGTCGGGGGTTCGAATCCTCCCTCGGGCATGAATGTTTGCGCTATCTTTAGTATAAGTTATTTTATAGGTAGTTTGTAAGTTTAGTGACTAATGACCCCGCAATTAAGTCCCATAAGCTTAACAAACATTTGAACAATTTTGCTGTTGGAACTGCACAAAATGTTCGCAGATGGCGGATGTCGAGGTCAAGGGATTCCGGTTTGCTTGGCGCACTATGTGACGGTCCTCTTTCACAATAGTGTTTCTTCATCGGCGCGCGGAATGGCGTCATACTAAGGTACTGGGCAGCTGTTCCCGCCGGAGGTTCGAGTCCTCCCTCGGCTATGTGTGTGACTGACGACATTTGATTTTGTTCCTTGATTGACCCGGACGTGCACAACGTGACTGGCTACCTTCATATACCCACTGGTTCAAACATCGAGCTACTGTGACATCTCAATGGCCCACATGCTTGGCAATTGATCGATACGACTACTCCGTTCCACACATTCATTTGGTGGATAGGTAGTTTATCAGGTCTACAAGGCTTCGAGGAAGCTTAGAATTGTACGCAAACATCTTCCTTCTACTAACATTAAAATTAAAAACAATCCAGATAGCAATTTTTAAAAAAATTATTTCATGGCCGGTTTCATTCTGTAAAGACCATCCTCAGGTGAATACCACCATGGCAAGCTTTGCGGTGCCACCGCCTGCCATAATGATGACATTAACCTGAAGATGGTCTTTAAAGACCAAAACCGGTCACAAAATACAAAACAAAAAGTGATCTGGACTAGTTTTAATTTTAACAATTACATCAAGGTAACTGATATTCTAAAAAATTCTTTCAAAAATTACGTTTTTCTTCTATATCAGAGTCACTGGAGTTGACAGTTATCAAATTAGCAACAAAAGGGTACACTCTGGTGAGCGTTCTACACATTACCGAGCCGCGTAAATCTAATAATTTACTCGTACATCAATGGTATGCATGTATAGCGAAGTGGGATAATATTGGACCACGGCACCCGGGGAAATTACTGTTTGTTACACAGTTATGTTTGCTGTGTAGGTGATATACCATATTTTGCAAACAGCAAAAAACTGTTTTAATAATACTTGATTAAATTTACAAAAGACGGTATTTAACCTGCTGTTGTTAGTCTTCAGTCCAAACACTGGTTTGATGTAGCTCTCCACTGTACCCTCTTCTGTGCGAGACACTTGATCTCAGAATAAGATCGGTAACCTACATTACTTACTTACTGTATTCGTTTTCCGTCTCCATATCCGGTTTTTGACCCAGAAAATTCCTCCCAATGCTAAATTGTTGATTCCTTGATGTATCGAATGTTCCCTTCAAATCTTCCCTTATTTCAGTCAAGATACACCAGACATTTGTTTTCTCTCCAATTCTGTTCAGTAGCTCCCCATTAGCTACGCGATGTACGCACCTATTCTTCAGCATTCTCCTGTAAAACCAAATTCCGGAGGTAACCATCATTTTTCTGTCTGAAATCCGAAACAGGCTACCTAACACTTAATATTCGATGTCAGCAAATTTCTATTTTTCAGAAATGCTTTTCCCCAATAGCAAAATCAAATGTTCAAATGTTTGTCAATCTATGGTACTTAACTAATGTCTCTAGGCTTATAAAAAAAAACATAAGGACAACACACACAACCATTTTCGAGGAAGGACTCGAACTTCCGACGGGGAGCAACCGCGTTCCCCGCAGCAAGGCACCGTAGATCGTTCGGTCATTCCACCGCGGTTCCCATAACTATTTTACATGTTATATCTTCTCTACTTCGGCCATAATAAGTTATTTTGCTACTCACGTAACAAAAACCCACGTACTACTATTATTGTCATGTTAATTTAATATCTTCAGCATTGCCTGATTTTCTTAAACTACATTCCATTACGCTTATTTTGCTCTCGTTAATGTTTATCTTATCACCTCTTTTCAAAATACTGTCCAATCTGTTTAATTATTCTTACAGTTACTTTGCTGCCTTTGATGAGTTAAACGCCATCGGCAAGCCGGCAATACCTTCTTTCTTTCCCCTGAACTGTAGCACGCTGTCGACGAAACGTTAAATCCTAAGCCTCCTTCCTTTATTATCCCCTTAACTGTAATTCCTTCTCCAAATTTTTCTTTGCTCTCCTTCAAATATGGCAGAATGTAGAGATTGTAAAACATTGGGAAAAGGCTACAAACCTGTCTTACTCCCTTCCAAATCACAGCGTCCCTTTCCTGCTCTTCAACTCTAATAACAGCTGGTTAGTTATTGTGTATAACTTTTTGTTCGATAGATTTTACCCTTGCTACTTTCAGAATTTTAAATTGTTTTTTTTTTTTTTTTTTTTTTCATTCAACATTTTCTAAACATTTCTCCAAAACTACAAGAAGCTATAAAGCTGTACAACCTTGTTTATGTAACAACTGCGATTAACAAGAATTTGCACAGGAAAATAATAGCCGCGCAGGGGTAGCCGAGCGGTCTGGAGCGCCACGTTGCGGATCGCACGGCCTCCGGCGTCGGAGGTTCGAATCCTCCCTCGGGCATGGATGTTTGTGCTGCCTTTAGTATAAGCTAGTTCATAAGTAGTTTGTAAGTTTAGGGACTGATGACCCTGCAGCTAAGTCCCATAAGCTTAACAAACATTTGAACATATTTTTGAAAATAACAATATGTCATTTATGAGCTATCCCGGAGATCGACAAAGTACTATGAATAACTTTCAGTGTACTACACCTTGTTTCAAGCTGCCTCCACTGCATTCGTGTGTTCGCAACGAGACGCGACCGCATGCACAGTTACCGTACGATACCTCGGACGTTACCGTGCAGTATATTCTACGTTTTGTTTTGCGACAGTCAACACAAATGATTGGTAAAATGCGGGATCTCTCATATTTCCAAGGAGGCAAACTCGATAGGCGCATCTGTGACGAATACGGCTGCACTGCTTAAGGTTTCAGCCGGCCGCGGTGGCCGAGGGGACTGAGGCGCTTCAGTCACGGTCTGCACGGCCACTACGGTCGGAGGTTCGAATCCCCCCTCGTGCATGGATATTTGTGCCGTCTTTAGTCTTAGGTAGTTCATAAGTAGTTTGTAAGCTTAGGGACTGATGACCCCGTTGTTAAGTCCCATAAGTTCTACAAACATTTGAACATTTCTTAAGGTTTCATCAGCGGCAGTGTCCTCAGAAAATGGAAGCGTACACAAACCGTAGTGAAACATCATTGGCGTAGAGGAATAGTTGATGAAATCCGACTGTAACTCACGAATAGCGACTGCAAAACTAAATTCAAATTCCAATGTTTGTTAAGCTTATGGGACTTAACTGCGTGGTCATCGGTCCCTAAACTTACAAACTACTAATGAACTAACTTATACTAAAGAAAGTACAAACATCCAATCCCGACGGGGGATTCGAACCCCCGACGGGGAACGGCCGCGCGCACCTCAGCATGCCGCCGCAATGCACTCGGCCATTCCGCCGCGGCACTGCAAAACTCGACACCCACTGGTGTAATACTGTTTCGTTCAGAATAGTACGGCTGGAGCTTAATTTTCATGGAAGAGCTGAAGTTCCTTAATTCCTACTAACAGAAGCGGCGTAAATCTGAAAAAAAAAAGTCATGCGACGATCATAGACCAAGACATTTCATGACTAAATATGTTGTATGGTCCCATCAATAATTTTTTACATTGCTTCCTACAAACAACCGTCTTTTACGTCTAAAACCCTTAAGATACTTACTAAAATGGATGCCGCCTGATTGCTACAGTGAAACATGGAGAATGTCCCGACATATCCGTTAGTGAAGCCAACAGAGGATCGAAAGCAGCTGCAAAGCGATTTAGACAAAATTTCTACATGGTGCGAAAATTGGCAATTAACACTTAATAATGAAAAGTGTGTTCAACTGTTTGTAGAACTTATGGGACTTAACTACGGGGTCATCAGTCCCTAAGCTTACAAACTACTTATGAACTAGCTAAGACTAAGGACGGCACAAATATCCATGCCCGAGGGGGCATTCGAACCCCCGACCGCAGTGGCCGTGCAGACAGTGACTGGAGCGCCTCAATCCCCTCGGCCACCGCGGCCGGCTGAAAAGTGTGAAGTAATACACATGACCACTAAAAGAAATCCGCTGAACTTCAATTTCACGATAAATAAGTCAAACCTTAAGGTCGTAAATTCTACCAAATACCTCGGAGTTACAATTACGAACAACTTTGACTGGAAATAACACATGGAAAACTTTGTGGGGAAGGCGAACCAAAGGTTACGTTTCATTGGCAGAAAACGTCGAAGATGCAACAGCTCCACCAAAGAGACGGCCTACATCACGCTTATGCGTCCTCTCCTGGAGTACTCTTGCCTACTGTCAGACCCTCGCCAGGTGGAACTGACGGAGGACATAGCGAAGGTTCAGAGAATGGCAGCTCGCTTTGTATTATCACGTTACAGGGGGGAAAGCGCCACAGAAATGTTGCACGAATTGAGGTGGAAATCATTAAAAGAAAGACGTTATTCTTTGCGGCGAGATCTATTTGCGAAATTTCAATCGCCGACTTTTACTTTTGAATGTGAAATTATTTTGCTAACACCCACCTACATAGGGAGACATGACAATTCCAATAAAATAAGAAAAAGTCGGATCGAAGACGAAACGATTTAGATGTTCTTACTTCCCGTCAGCTGTTAGAGAGTGGAACGGTAAAGAAAGGTTATAAAAGTGGTTAATGAACCCTCTGCCAGGCACTTAAATGTGATTTGCAGAGTGTAGATGTAGAAAAGCAATATCAATTTTGTATTGATAAAAATGGAACTCTATAATTCATTATTCGTGTACATACCAGAATTATTGTAGTTGATTAAGTTGTGAAATAGTAATTAATAATAAACAATATACCAATAAATACAGTATGTAACTTCGTCGTGGAGCTAAAAATAAACATGGTGCACACGCAGATGACGAGCTAAGACGATTTATATTTTATCAGATCATCTCGTAGCGACTATGGTAACGTTTCTAACGTAGCAATTAGGAAAGTAGAACTGTCATAGTGCCTTTTGCACACATATACAGTAACTCTTTCAAATTTTCTTTAAGACACTGCGTAGATGGGAACACTGGCCAACCACTTGAAACACCTAGAGTTGGTGTGTGAATCACAATTTAAGTTTTTGCGTGGCTCTTTTATCTTGTCGTCTCTTGTTGGCGGGAGACGTGGCAGTTCCTGATGCATTTCCCTAGTGTATCCTCGCTCCCTTCTCCTCGACATTCTTCTCCACCACAGTCTCTGGCAGTGACGCAGAATACATTGGAGCCCTTAGCATATCTGTTAAGGGAGTGAGAAATATCTCGTCTCTACACACGGTGAAGCACATGACACTAGAGACGAATTCTGTGTTCTTCCAAGCAATTTTTTTTCAGAAATCTCCTGTATGGGCATCAACCATATATAAATCAGTTCACCATGATACTTATGTGATATCGGACCCATATATGGTCTGTGAGGCTAAGTAGTTAACAGACCTACAGATACAAGAGTAAAGAAACAAGAGGCTGACAAAAAATTAAGTTGTTTAATAATTACGGAACCATGATATGCAGAGGAGTAACGATCAAGCTGAAGAGAAGCGTAGCAGACGTAATAAGTAACGAAAGTGATAAGGATGGAGAGACCGCCATGTGCAGAAAACGCTGAATCTAAAATAATGTATTGCATTTTGTTGTAAATAACTACGTCAGTAGATTTTTGTTTACACTTCCTCAGCTAGTTCCACCCTTCAGGTTATGATCTGGTACAACATTCAGAATTTTTCATACTGAATATCGTAGGTTACAAAATTCAACATCTACATCTACGTACATTCTCCCCAATCCACCCTAAGGTGCGTGACGGAGGGTACACTGTACCACTACTAGGCATTTCCTTTCCTATTCCACACCCAAGTAGAACGAGGAAAAAAAGAATGCCTGTATGATTCCTTACGAGCCCTAATCTCCCTTACCTTGTCTTTTTGATCACTACGCGAAATGTAAGTAGGCGGCAGAAAGATCGTACTACACTCAGCTTCAAATTCCGGTGCTCTAAATTTTCTCAACAGAAATTCACGAATCCAGCGATCCCCAATTGAGTTCTCGGAGCATTTCCTTGACACTCGCGCATTGGTCGAACCTACCAGTAACAAACCTAGCTGCTCGCCTCTGAACTGCTTCTATGTCTTTCTTCAAACTGATCTGCTGCGGGTCCCAAACACTTGAGCAATACTCACGACGTCGTCGTATAAGCGTTTTATACGCGGTCTCCTATACGAATGAAGTACATCTTCCCGCAATTCTCCCAATTGATCGAAGTAGGCTGTCCGTCTTACTCACAACTGTCCTTACAATTTTAAAGCTAACGCTTACTTCATAAGACTTTAAGACTTACTTTTCGGTGGAAGAGACAAATACAGGAATCAAAAATATGCGTCAAGATGCATATAGTATTGTGTACACTACTTGTTAATTACATAATGAAGAAATATGACAAATGCAAGACAAAATGGATAAGAAAGAAATGTACAGAAAATGAAAATATCATTGTATAGCTCACGAACTGTAAAATACAGAGAGAAGGCGAGGTATAAGACCATATTCCATAAGTACTGGAGGAAAGAAGGAAGGAAGATTACGGTTTAACATCCTGTCAACATCGTTATCATTAGAGACGGAGCACAGCACACGACCGGATAGTTTTTTCAGGGAGGGGAAGGAAATCTGTTATGCTCTTTGAACGTAATCATCCCAGCATTTGCCTGGAGTGATTTAGGGACAGCACGGAAAACCTAAATCAGGAAGTCCGTAGGCGGGTTTGATCCGCCTTCCGAACGCCAGTCCGGTGTGTTACCACTACGTCACATCGCTCGGTGAATGACGAATAGAGACGTCTGATCAGAACAAATAGTTTGCAAGACCTCAACGAGCTGACAACCCTTTCGGCTTAAAAAAAATTGCAAAGGCTGAAGAGATCAAGAGATAGCTCACTCTGCGCTAACTCAAATATGCTAACAATACAGTCGCACGATGGATTGAATGAGATTAATAGAATTTGGTGGTAACTGAATTCGAGGTACTTCTTCTTAGAATATATATTACAGATTTCTACATCTACATAGATACTCTGCAAATCACATTTAAGTGTCGGCCATAGGGTTCATTAACCACTTTCATAATATTTCTCTACCGTTCCATTCCATAATAGCGCGCGAGAAGAAAGAACACCTAAATCGTTTCGTTTTTGATCTGATTTCTCTTATTTTATTGGGATTGTCATGTATCCCTATGTAGATGGGTGCTAGCAAAAGATTTTCACATTCAGAAGTAAAAGTCGGTGATTGAAATTTTGCAAATAGATCTCGCCGCAACGAATAACGTCGTTCTTTTAATGATTTCATTCTAAAATCGTGCAACATTTCAGTTTATAGCATAAAAAGTTACATAGTGAGAGTAGCCACCAATTTTGAACATTCAAACGCACATAAACAGGAGGTAGATGGATTTGTTAATGAAATTAAGGACAGACGCAGTGGATATGAATAACTCAATATATCTCACATTAAATTACATGAATCTGGATGTGTGCACAGTGATTAATTAGCATGATTACGCCAGAAAGATATTTAACAACTGTATGCTACTCGGTCATGGATGAGTCAGCAAACCTATAATCAGTTACAAAATCGCGGACTCTAATCACCTTTGGATTGAGTTGATTTTAATTTCACCGGGGAGCCCGAAACAGCAGTTAGGCTTTGCCCCACCATGGACTTCAGTGGCCTACAACCCAACTCCAGTACGTAGCGGTCTCCCACTCTGCCCGCAATGAACAAGAGGGATATTTTTTTGTACGTTCCATAGTGTACCCCCTCCCCTCTTGGACATTACTCAGTCATGTACTCCAGTTGTCTGCGTATTGTGTAAATCTCGGAGTCTGTGAGTATCGATATATTGTTTGCGCAGCATTTGCCAACATAGAGTAATTGAGGCGGAACAGGGAAACCAGCCTGCATTTGCCGAGGAAGATGGAAAACCGCCTTAAAAACTACCCTCTGGCTCACTGGCACACTGATCCACGTCGTTAATGCAGGGCGTGGATACGAACCGGGGTCGTCACACATCCCCGGCTAACCGAGCAGACTAATCAAGTACACTACTGGCCATTAAAATTGCTACACCAAGAAGAAATGCAGATGATAAACGGGTATTCATTAGAAAAATATTTTATACTAGAACGACATGTGATTACATTTTCAAGCAATTTGGGTTCATAGATCCTGAGAAAACAGTACCCAGAAAAACCACCTCTGGCCGTAATAACGGCCTTGATACGCCTGGGCATTGAGTCAAATAGAGCTTGGATGGCGTGTACAGGTACAGATGCCCATGCAGCTTCAACACGATACCACAGTTCATCAAGAGTAGTGACAGCCAATTGCTCGGCCACCATTGACCAGACGTTTTCAGTTGGTGAGAGAACTGGGGAATGTGCTGGCTAGGGTAGCAGTCGAACATTTTCCGTAGGCCCGTACAGGACCTGCAGCATGCGGTCGTGCATTATCCTGCTGAAATGTAGGGTTGCAGGGATCGAATGAAGGGTAAAGCCGCGGTTCGTAACACATGTGAAATGTAACGGCCACTGTTCAGAGTGCCGCCGATGAGAACAAGAGGTGACCGAGACGTGTAACCAATGGCACCCCATGCCATCACGCCGGGTGATGCGCCAGTATGGCGATGACGAATACACGCTTCCAATTTGCGTTCACCGCGATGTCGCCAAACACGGATGCGACCATCATGATGCTGTAAACAGAACCTGGATTCATCCGAAAAAATGACGTTTTGCCATTCGTGCACCCAGGTTCGTCGTTGCGTACACCATCGCAGGCGCTCATGTCTGTGATGCAGCATCAAGGGTAACCGCAGCCATGGTCTCCGAGATGACAGTCCATGCTGCTGCAAACGTCGCCGAACTGTTCGGGCAGATGGTTGTTGTGTTGCAAACGTGCCCATTTGTTGACTCAGGGATCGAGGCGTGGCTGCACGATCCGTTACAGCCATTCGGATAAGATGCCTGTCATCTCGACTGCTAGTGATACGAGGCCGTTGGGATCCAACGCGGCGCTCCGTATTGCCCTCCTGAACACACCGGTCGCATATTCTGCTAATAGTCATTGGATCGCGATCAACGCGAGCAGCAATGTCGCGATACGATAAACCACAATAGCGATAGGCAACAATCCGACCTTTATCAAAGTCGGAAACGTGATGGTACGCATTTCTCCTCCTTACACGAGGCGTCATAACAATATTTCAGTAGGCAACGCCGGTCAACTGCTGTTTGTGTATGAGAAATCGGATGGGAACTTTCCTCATGTCAGCACGTTGTAGGTGTCGCCACCGGCGCCAACCTTGTGTGAATGCTCTGAAAAGCTAATAATTTGCAAATCGCAGGATCTTCTTCCTGTCGGTTAAATTTCGCGTCTGTTGCACGTCATCTTCGTGGTGTAGCAATTTTAATGGCCAGGAGTGTATGAAAGCAATGGTCTGAATGTCGCCTGCTTTCCTTTATGGTTAGCCTACGCTGCCAGCCAGTCTGATCATAAGTGTCTGTGTCAAGGTGCAGATGCCTCTTACGGTAGAGTTTCCTGCTAGCTAGGAATCATGAGTCGCCATGTCGTCGACCGATCTTCAGAAATACAAGTGAGGTTTTCGCTGTTCCTCTGAAGACACAACGTCCACTATTTTTGTAAATCCAAACCCTGAGTGTCTGCTTCTGCGTCTTCGTCCACTGTCTGCAAAAAATCTACCTGTCTACGCGAAGCCTGTCCAAAAGAACACTCCACGAATCAAGATTCCGTTAATGAGTATCCGTGTTATAATTTTTGAAACAGCTATCCATTGCCTTGCCCAGCGAATGTCTTGTTAGCTACCCAAACGGCTGCTTCCCAATGCATATAGTTCTGGAAAAGCGAAGCTGATAACTTTCATGTCGCACATTGGGGTGTTTTACTGCCTCCAAACGTCGCATAAAACGGAAACCTGAACTCACACTTCAGATATATGTTTTGAAAGATTCCGATAGACTTCCTTACAACCTTCAGAACTACTTATCCACGTTAGTGACGTACAGCCGTCATACATTTTCGCCCACAAGGGGACAATAAATATTTTTGACAATAAACTAGTGGACCCGTGCGACTACTTCGCACCATTAGTGGAATGACAAAAAATGGATGTATAGTTGAATGTTCACGTATAGCTTTCTTTAGAATCAATCAATGCAAGTGATTGAAAGCGCAAATGAAAGAGCTAGATTCGCTGAGTGTTGTTAGGTCAAAAAGAACTGCGTGCCTTAATTAGAACAGAAGATACCGTAAAGCAAACCAATTAAAATATTCAATACAAGGACAGAAAGATACCACGTTTGAATAAAAATAAAGGATGGAGAGACATACGTTAATTCTGATTATGGTGACAAATCTGTGGATGAATACCTTTCGTTTAAAGCAAAATGAAGGAAATCGACCTGGTCGACTGACTTTAGTTTTCGTAGATTCTTTTAATACATAATAGCTACCGAGATTCGACGAGAAAGCAATGATACTGTATATAAGACGCGACATTGTATTACTTGGCTAAAACGTTTCGTGGCTCCCAAGTATTGTGGCCAAAACTTGATGTAATAGTGCACGATTTATTATTATTAAATAGTAGTCGGTGAGACATTTCTATAGTAATTATAGTAAGAACCTGCTCCGGAATTCCAAGATTATTATAGTTATCATCGAACAACTATGAAACTGAAGTCGCTAATACATATTGCAATTGTCTTTTTTAACACAAACTTATGTTTTTTTAAATGGACTCCCTATATTTTTTCTTCAGCAATCCATAGCATGACAAGCCACATAAGCAATGGCGCTGATTGCATCACAATATTCCAATTACATCCCGAGATATTGCGACGCGAAGTTGACGCTTGAGATACCGAAACGCGCGGCTATCGCACGTCCTGAGACTCAGGCGAGAACCCCATGCTGCTCAGGACATGCGCTAGCCGCGCGTTTCGCGTATTTCAAGCGTCAAATTCGCGTCGCAGTATCTCGGGATGTAATTAAAATATTGCGATGCAGTCAACGACATTGTTTATGTGATTTGTCATGCTATGGATTACTGAAGAAAAAATGTAGGGTATCCATTTAAAAAACATAAGTTTGTGTTAAAAAACACATTTGCTTTCGTTTTAGAATGTTTCCAAATATGTACATTCATGGGACCCAGCCGTACATTGATACCGCTGAAAGTCGTTTTCAAATAGCTGTTATTTTTCCAGAGATATTTTGGGTGGACAAGATAGCTGGGACACCCTGTATATAGCGCCAAAATATAAATCCATGCAGTGTAGGGTTAGAGTGCCTATGAGGATTGGATTTAGGAATTGTGGAATTTTCATATGGGGAAAACTGTAGAGAAAGAGCAAAACAGTAGGACATTAAATGAGATAGCTAACTGAAAATATTAAGCCAAAGAATTTGATGCAGGGTTGCACTTCGATTCGGACCAGTGTGCAGGAGAAAAGTTGTCAGCCTAGCATTGTTGTCAGCTGGGGCCGGCCGCGGTGGGCGAGGGGACTGAGGCACGTCAGTGACGGTCTGCACGGCCACTACGGTCGGGAGTTCGAATCCCCCCTCGGGCATGGATATTTGTGCCGTCCTAGTTCGTAAGTAGTTCATAAGTAGTTTGTAAGTTTAGGGACTGATGACCCCGTAGTTAAGTCCCGCAAGCTTTACAAACATTTGAACATTTGTAAATCATCGTATGTTTATCTATGCCCAAAACAATGTTTTTTTCCCACTAGTTAGAGAATCATATCTACTGCAGTGCAAGCGAAGGGAAATCTTACACTCAACCTACCATATATTTTTATCGCTTTTCTTAAATAATTTTTTTTTACTTCCGTATTTCGAATTCCATGTACATTAGTTTTTATATGTTTAATAAAGCTGTCATTTATACACAAGAGGAGGTAAAATATGTCCGCACTTCCAGGCGGTGCCCGCGGCCTGTGCAGGAGGCTGCCAGGGGGTCGTGGCTTCCGGCTAAGTGGCTGCGTGGAGCGCCACCGCCCGAGCATTATTTATTACGTGGAGGGGCCTACTACCCCAAATTCAGCATGGAACAAAATTACTCTTAGTTAAAGTGATGGCTCTTCGTGCCCACCCCTCCTACAGATTTAATACTTTTATTCAGACCCACTTTCACATGTACGAGGGTAAGTCAATTATTATCCACAAAGTAGTTATAAAATTTTATTGTAATAAAATACGAAACTTACAAGAACATCATTTTTCGACATAGTCTCTTTGCTTTTCTATGCACGTCGTCCCTCGCTCTACAAGCTTCCTTATGCCCTCATAAAAGAAGGTTTTCGGTTGAGCTGCGAGCCAGGAATGCACCGCTTCCTTCACTGCTTCGTCCGAGTCAAATCGATGGCCCATTAATGCCTGTTTGAGTGGACCAAACAAGTGATAGTCAGAAGGGGCAAGATCGAGGCTTTATGGAGGATGATCCAATACTTCGAATTTGAGTTTCTGGAGCGTTTCAACAGTGTGGACAGTAGTATGTGGACGGACACTGTCGTGCAACAACACAACTCCTTCTGACAGCAATCCTCGGCGTTTCATCTACATCTACATACATACTCCGCAATTCACCGTAAGGTGCGTGGCGGAGGGTACACTGTACCACTACTAGGCAATTCCTTTCCTATTCCACTCCCAAATGGAACGAGGAAAAAAAGAATGCCTATATGCCTCCGTACGAGCCCTAATTTATCTTACCTTGTCTTTGTGATTACTACGCGAAATGTAAGTAGGCGACAGCAAGATCGTACTACACTCATCTTCAAATTCCGGCCCTCTCAATTTACTTAACAGAAATTCACATAAAGAACGTCGTCTTTCTTCCAGCGATCCCCAATTGAGTTGCCGGAGCATTTCCGTGACACTAGCGCATTGGTCGAACCTACCGGTAACAACTCTAGCTGCTCGCCTCTCAACCGCCTCTATGTCTTCCTTCAAACTGATCTGCTGCGGGTCCCAAACACTTGAGCAATACTCAAGACGTGGTCGTACGCCGCCTCCTTTACAGGTGAAGTACATCTTCCCAAAATTCTCCAAATAAACCGAAGTCGGCTGTTTGCTTCGAATTGCAGGCTCTATCCTGTCAGTAAGCATCTCACTGTAACGAACACTGTTTAGTGTTGTGCCTCTTTCACCATAATACTCCAGTACAGGACCTCGTGCATCCCAAAAAACCGTAGGCATCTGTTTTCCTGCGGACTGTTGGGTCTTGAACTTTTTCTTGCACGCCGAATTTGGATGTTTCCATTCTTTACTCTGCCGTTTACTCTCCGGCTTGTAATGATGGATCCATGTTTCGTCATCAGTAGTGATTCTGTCTAAGTTGTCCCCTTCGTTACCATAGCGATCCAAATGTTTTTTGCAGATTCGAGGCGCGTTTGCTAGTGCAACTGTGTGAGTTGTTTTGGGACGCATCTTGCACAAACTTTACGAAACCCAAGTCTGTTGTGAATAATTTCGTAGGCAGAACCAAGACTAATTTGAAGACGATGAGCCATTTCATCAATAGTGAATCGTCTGTCTAAGAGAATTATTTCACGTGATCGCTCAATGGTTTCTTCATTTGTGGCGGTAAACGGTCGTCCGGCGCCTTCATCGTGCTTAACATTCGTGCGACCATTTCGGAATTTTTCAATCCACTCGTACACACTTCGTTGTGACAAAACACTACTCCCGTACTGTACTGAAAGTCTTCCATGAATTTCGGCCATCGATACACCTTCCGCCCACAAGAAACGTATCACTTAACGTTGCTCTTCTTTGGTGCAAATAGACAGCGGAGCAACCATGATTAACAGCACGGCAGCGACAACGAAACTAACGCAGCAGCTTAAAAATTGCAAAGACATAACAACAAAGAAACAAAGCACGAGAATCAAATTTTGTTAAGAATAGTTCCAAATTGAACTTTGGGGACTATATTGTAATTATCATCACATCATTTCCGTATATGGAACTGGAAGCCGCGGTGGAGTAACCGAGCGGTCTAAAGCGTCTCGCTGCGGAGCGCGCGGTTGGTCGCCGTGAAGGTTCGAGTCCCCCCTGGGGCATGGGTGTGTGTGTTGTCCTTAGGTTAGTTTCCTAGGTTTAAGTAGTTTGTAAGCTACGGACTGATGACCACGCAGTTTGGTCCGATAGATTTACAAATATTTGAACATTTTTTGGAACTGGAAAAGAATGTAAAAGTTGCACTAATGCTACCGCGTCGTCTAACTGAGGATCCAAGCGATTCGCTGCATGACGTGCGTATCTTAGAGATGCTGCGCCTTACCGAACTGCTGGGACATACTGAATTTGTTTTTTAATACAGGGGTCCTTTCTATTATTTATCATGTGCGCTGATGGGACGCCAAAATCTTTGTTGTCCTGAATTCATTACGTAATGCGGTTGCCAAAGTAATCCAAGTGCGATAGTTTCCGCACTCAGCCACAGGCTACTCATAGTGAGTAATCGGAGGACTCGGCTCATCATTGTTTACGACTATGTCACTCTTGCTCCCTTTAAATATTTTAATGAAAAATACAGTGTTTACTTGTATTTTTTCTTTATCGGTTACTGCACCATCAATATTGCATGTGCAATATCCGTTTATTCTCCGTCTGACTGTCCACTCTGAAAGACACAGTATGGTATGTGGCAGGAAGTGCATAGTGCCATTAACATTCCTCCTTCCTGTTTCTTTTTCCAACAGTATAAAGAAGAAATACTATTGGTATACCTCACACTAAGATCTAATTCCATGTATCTTCATTGTCAATACGCGAAACGTATGTTAAGGATGTAATAAATGTTCACTTACATTAGAACGAGGGGTTTCGGATTTTAGGGATAATTGCTCCCACAAATGCATAACGCCTTTGTTTCAGAAAAAAGAAGGAAAATTAACGTTTAACGTCCCGTGGACATTGTGGTCATTACAGGCGGAACACACGGTCGTATATTTTCCGCAGGTATGGTGGAGCAAATAGTGCCCTGCGGACAAATCATCCCGGAATATGAAGGAGTGGTTTACGGAAATCACGGAAAATCTAAATAATAATGGATGGAAGCGGATTTGAAGCGCCGTCCTCCCAAATGCGAGTTCAGTGTGTTACAAACACTCTTGCACTTTGTTATAAAGTCTGTTACTGAATTTTGATCACCATTTCAGTGTCGCTCTCGTTCTTGTTAAACAAATCTGTTTTTTGTTTTTTTTGTTTTTTGGTTTTTTTTTCCTGTTAGTGAACTTTTTCTAAGTCAATAAATTGTGCTGCCGTTAGTCCGATAGATTTACAAACATTTCAACATTTTTTGGAACTGGAAAAGAATGTAAAAGTTGCAGTAATGCTACCGAAAAGACTCATGACAGTCTTTAACTTCCTCTCGGCTAAATTTGTACGGTCAGTCGATGTTGAATCACAATAAAAAGAAGAATACATTATAGTCATACTGTACGATAGCGAGTCAAGTAGCACCGAGACTTTCGTCTCATTTTGCGAATTAAACTCGATTATATTTATTTACGTTGAATGTCAGCCGCCGGTCTTTACGAATTAAACTCGATTATATTTATTTACGTTGAATGTCAGCCGCCGGTCTTTACGCCAAGCTCCGACTATCCACTACTGAACAACGACATTGCTACACGCCTGCAGTTTATGTAGGATGGGTATTAAGCATTGTAAATCAAGGTAAAGACATATCAATGGGACTGTATGATGAATACGTGCATTTACATAAGTAGATTACTTGTCGAAAGTGTCTACTTTCTTTAAATAACAAGCCCGACAAGACATTTACAGCCTTTTAAAATATTCATTAAATTAATGATGTGTTATACTTAATGTAAAATCTGTATTATGCAAGTCAGTAGCAGATGTGCAAACCGCGGTGGAATGGCAGAGCGCTCTAAGGCGTCTTGCTGCGGAGCGCGCTGTTGCTCCCCGTCGGAAGTTCCATTCCTTCCTCGGGACATGGATGTGTGTGTGTTTGTGTTTTGTCCTTAGGCTAGTTTAGGTAGTTTATAAACCTAGGGACTGATAGCCTCAGTATTTAAGTAACATAGATTAACAAACTTTTAAACATTTAGAGGATGTGCAAGTAAGTTACTAGAATAGCATGTGTGATTTTATAGAAATGGATACCTTTCATCTTATGTGCTGATTGTTTCAGACAGTGTACTTAATATCCGGATGACTGTGCTTTTTGAAAATTTCACCGGGTATTTGCTGTGAAAGAAACTTCTTGTTGGGTGCTTAATTATGGTGCAAATTATGGTGAAAAAAATGGGGTTACGGTGATCGCTGGTCCGAAGCGGAAAATACGAGTCCTAGTCTCTTACCAGCACAAGTTTTTACTGTCGCCATTGAATTATTTCAAAGCCTTAATGCAGCCAACTATAAACTTTTCCATCCATTTCCCATTACCCCTTTCGATAATAACGCAAAGGAGTCTAACAGGCCTTCTTTTAGAGATGACAGCGCAATGTCAGACCATGCAGTTGGATAAAAAGAATTTTTTCCCCAGCACGGTAGATCTTCATCACCAACACCACGAATAGTCCTCATACTCAACGAAATTAGTGAATCTAACGAGTATTTTTAACGAATATATCATAAGGAATATTATAAGATAGACGAAAATGTATTGTGTGAAAATCATAATACCATTTTCTTTCTTTAGTTGGATGAAATGTGCTGTTTCCTAGATATATTGAGTCTCAACAGTTACACACCTTTACCGAGACTTCGCATGTTTTATTAGGCCAACGAACATCGATCCGACGTTACTTGATTAAAGAGACATTTAAGTATTTTCATGTTGCAGGTAAAAACAAAATGTGTATAGGGGACCAAATGGCTAAAATACTACCGTTGTTCGACGTCAAGAACGAAAAATGTGTCGTGTACGCTCCAAATGTGAAACAATTTAGTACTGACGAATAAATGGTATTCTGTTATGTATTACACGGCTATAATCACCACATTCATCCGTTTCTAATTCATAGCATAGCGTTGTAGCAATCCGGATAAGATACTGTTTGCAAGGCGAATTGAATGAGGGACGATGTGAAGTCGAGATACAGGCCTTGGAGAACATCCTGTTACCAAACAAATACAATAAAGTATGAGTACCGAAACACCCATAGTTTTCTGTGTATTGTGAGAATTTGCCTATTCCCTTTGGATTACTAAGTAATTTTTCAAGAGAATGATGTTAATATTACAGACATTATTCGTTAAAACAGAGTGAACAACAGAGTCTTGAAAGAAGCAACCTAGAAGATTTTATGACTTCAGAATGGATACAAGTGATTATACAGGGTGAGTCAAAGGTTCTAGTACATTCCCTTACTTCAAAAATTCTACAATAATTCGGAAAACTGAATATTCTAGTAATGTATGGTTGAGGTGATCTATCACTAACATCTTGAAATCGGCCACCTTGGTGGGGCTGTGTGATACTGCCTACACTGCACTTGTACGTTTTATTTTGAAATACTGCTGCGCATTGAGGGATCCACAGCAGACGGGACTGACAGATGACTTAGAGAAAGTACAGTGAGGGCAGCTCGTTTTGTATTATCGTGATATAGGGGAGAGAGTGTCACGGAAATGATAAACGAGTTGGGGTGGAAATCATTAAAGAAAGGCGTTATTCGTAGCTTCGAGGGCCATTTTCGAAATTTGTTTCACCAACTTTTTCTTCCGAATGCGAACATATTTTGTTAGCACTTACCTACATAGGAAAACATGATCATAATAATAAAATAAGAGAAATCAGATCGAAAACGGAAAGATTAAGGAGTTCCTTTATCCCACGAGTATTAGAGAATGGAACTGTAGAGAAATAAGAGGTACGTCCAGAAAGTAAGTTCCGTTTTGTTATATAAAACAAACGTGTACAGATACAGAATAAATATTTATTGTACAAAAATCTACAACTGTTACACTATTTTTCTACATAGCTGCCGAAATTTTGTAGGCACTTGTCATAGCGAGGCACAAGTTTCTGTATGCCTTCTTCATAGAAGGTTGCCGCCTGTGTATTCAGCCATTTGGTAGCATGTTCTTTCAGCTCGTCATCGTTGAAGTGTTGACAGGACTAATTTTAGGTGTAAGAAGAGGATTTCCATCAAAAGGTGGTGTTTGTTTCCACGATAGTGCCCGACCTCATGTGGCGAATGTCACCAAACAACTCTTACGGGAATTTCACTAGGACGTGTTTGATCATCATCCGTACAGCCCGGGCCTCGCTCCTAGCAGCTTTCACCTCTTCTTACACCTAAAAATCTGTCCTTGGTGGTCAACATTTCAACGATGATGAAATGACTGAATACACAGGCGTCAACCTTCTATGAAGAAGGCATACAGAAACTTGTGCCACGCTATAGCAAGTGCCTACAAAATTTCGGCAGCTATGTAGAAAAGTAGTTTAACAGTTGTAGATTTTTGTACAATAAATATTTTTGTGTGTATCTGTACACGTTTATTTTATATAACCAAACGGAACTTACTTTCTGGACGTACCTCGTATCATAAAAGCGGTTCGATGAAGGTGAGTGTGACTTGCAGAGTATCGATGTAGATGTAGAAATGATGCACGAGTTGGGGTGGAAATCATTAAAAGGAAAGGGGTTATTCGTTGCGGCGAGATTTAGTTGCAAAATTTATTTCACTAAGTTTCTCTTCGGGATGCGGACATTTTGTGTTAGCGCCAGTCTGCGTAGGGGAACACGACAATGATAATAAAGTAAGAGAAATCAGTTGGAAAACGGATATATTTAGGTGCACCATTTTCTCGCGCGCTGTTAGAGAGCGGAACTGTAGAGAAATGTCGTCATGAGCCATCTGTCAAGCGCTTAAATGTGATTTGAGGAGTATGCATGTAGCTGTGGATCTTGAGGTCTTTTAACCAACAAGATGAGGAGCAGAATGCAGAATTTTCTTTGCTATTTTCTGCTGCCACTAAGAGCGCTTTCGTAAGATTCTCCTTTATGCTAGGAGGTTTACAGCTCACTCTGCGAAGTGTGTTGGAAATGCGGACCGTCGTCTGGAAATTACCCGCTCATAAAAGCCACCTACCCTGCTCCGGCCGGGACCCATTTTGGAGGATTAGAGAAAAAGCGAGCCGTCGTCTGCAGGTCGAATAGAAAACCTCTGCGGCCGCAAAATGGCTCCGAGGACTGCAAAAGCGAACAAGGGAGTTTTGTTACACATTAAGAGTGGATCACACGGTTGCTTAGATGGTGACAGGCCGTTAGCCGTTCATTTTCAGTCAGTGAGAATTTGGTGAATATTATTGATCAACGAATAAATAGAGTATTATTAAATAAGGCAGCAACAATTTTCAACGCCGTAGTTTCTATTTCCGACCGGTTTCGGACAATTATTGTCCTCCTTCAGGTGTATAATTGTGTCCTCAATGTTCAATCGAACATTCGTCAGGTGTACAATACTGTGCTATATTTTCGATCGAAAATATCTGACACGTGCGCCTCGGTTGCACAGTGGTTTTACCGGGCGGCGTGGCTCAGCGCGCCCGGACAGGGGGCTCAACGCGCTCTGTAATAAAAAAAAGCTGAGCCAAGAACACTTCGAACATCAACGAATAAATACGATCAGCGTCCGCAATGAACAGAACTACGCATAGAGCAAAAAAAAAAAAAAAAAAAAGTGGTAGAGTGCCAGACTACATATCCAAAGATCACGCGTTCGATCCCCGCCAGGCCCTAGAATTTTTATCTGTCTTTTCCACTTCTTTCACCTCTGGCAGTATTGCTCATGTGAAAACTACCGAGTAGCACCGTGGTTCGGAACCCACGTTAAACTGTAGGTCCCCCTATAACTGGCTGGGTAAGTCAGTCGAAAGTAGGCAACGGTATACCACCTAAAAACAGAACCATGCCTAGTAAAGCACTGTGGTGTTCAAACCAATCTTCGGATTGTTGACTGCTTTACCTTACCTATTATATGACAATATACACCAGAAGAGAGGCAATAATAGACCGAAACCGATTGTAAACGAAAACTACGACCCTATAACTCGTTGCTGCCTTATGTAAACTAATCACTGTCTGCTAATTCGTTAGTCAATTTAGTCACCAAATTCTTCACTGACTGGGAATGACCGGCGAAAGATCAGCACTGTAGTTCCTTTTCTAGATTGTCGCACATATGACAAAATGGCAGATATCGAAATAATTGACAGAGGGACAGAAAAAATATAAAATCGCTCGAAAGAGGAAAGGTCGCAGGACCTGATGGGATACCGCTTCGATTTTACACAGAGTACGCGAAGGAACTTGCCCTCCTTCTTGCAGTGGTGTACTGTACGTCTCTAGAAGAGCGTGGCATTCCAAACGGTTGGAAAATGGCGCAGGTCATCCCAGATTTCAAGAAGGGACGTCGAACAGATGTGCAGAACTCTAGACCTATATCTATAACGTCAGTCAGTTGTAGAATTTTGGAACATGTATAATGTACGAGTATAATGACTTTTCTGGAGACTAGAAATCTGCTTTGTAGGAATCAGCATGGGTTTCGAAAAAGGCGATCGTGTGAAACACAGCTCGCGCTATTCGTCCAAGAGACTCAGAGGGCCATATACACGGGTTCTCAGGTAGATGCCGTATTTTTTGACTTCCGCAAGGCATTTGATACAGTCGTTTAATGAACAAAGTAAGAGCATATGTTCTTATCACACCAATTGTGTGATTGGATTGCGGAATTCCTAGATAACAGAATGCAGCATGTCATTCTCAGTGGAGAGAAGTCTTCCGAAGTAAGAGTGGTATCAGGTGTGCCACAGGGGTGTGTCGTGGGTCCAAAAGTTGAAATGTTTGTTAAGCTTAAGAGACTTAACTGCGGGGTCATCAGTCCCTAAACTTACAAACTACTTATGAACTACCTTATACTAAATACGATACAAACATCCATGCCCGAGGGGATATTCGAACCCCCGACGGGGAGCGGCCTCGCGCATCGTAGCATACCGCCTCAATGGGCTTGGCCAGTCCGCCGCGGCTGTCGTGGGTCCGTTGCTGTAATATGACCTTGTGGATAACATCGGAAGTTCAATGAGGCTTTTGCGGATGATGCTGTAGTATGTAGAGAGGTTGTAACAATTGAAAATTGTCTTGAAATGAAGGAGGATCTTCATCGAATTGACGCATGGTGCAGGGAAGGGCAATTGAATCTCAATGTAGACAAGTGTAATGTGCTACGAATACATAGAAAGAAAGATCCTTTATCATTTAGCTACACCATAGCAGGTCAGCAACTGAAAGCGGTTAATTCCATAAATTATCTGGGAGTATACATTAGGAGTGATTTAAAATGGAACGACCATATAAAATAAATCGTGGGTAAAGCAGATGCCAGACTTAGATTCATTGAAAGAAGGAGTCCGAAAACAAAGGAAGTAGGTTCAAGTACACGTGTTCGCCCACTGCTTGAATATTGTTCACCGGTGTGGGATCCGTAACAGTAGAGAAGATCCAACGGAGAGCAGCGCGCTTCGTTAGAGGATCATTTAGTAATCGTGAAAGCGTTACGGAGATGATCGATAAACTCCAGTGGAAGACTGCAGGAGAGACGCTCTGTCACTCGGTGCGGGCTTTTGTCGAAGTTTCGAGAACATGCCTTTACCAAGGAGTCTAGCAGTATATTACTCCCTCCTACGTATATCTCGCGAAGAATGAGGATAAAATCAGAGAGATTAGAGCCCACACAGAGGCATGCCGACAATCCTTCTTTCCGCGAACAATACGTGGACTGCAATAGGAGGGAGAACCGATAGTGGTACTCAAGATACCCTCTGCCACACACCGTCGGCTGGCTTGCGGAGTCTGGATGTAGATGTGATCAATCTAGTGCTCCTGAAGCAATTACATATCGAACATATAGGACACAATTACACACCTGAAGAAGGGCAATAATCGCCGAAACCGATAGAAAATAAAAACTAAAACCATGCAACCCGTTGCTGCTTGATTTAAATTAATGCTAACCACTGTTGCTGCGATGGACAAAATAATGAAGTAGATAATTATGGGAAATCATCGTGGACAACAAGCATTATGAATTTGCAAATTCTTAGTATAGTCTCAGTCTTCTAAAAGAGAGGCTCTTTAGCTCTCTTGATAAGCTAATAAAGCAAGGAACATTATATACGCATTAGACCACACAAGTTTCTTTTTATAGAGTGCGTTGGAGCATCATAGTCACTAATGTGATGATATGCGCTACAGTTGGGTATCGTCAATGAATCGATAATTTTTGTTGTGTTGTGCATAAAACAACTACTCCGGAGAAGTTATAGAAGAAGAATTTATCATACTCTACTGGAATAACTTAGCGCTTTCAAGGAACACCTTGGATCTCCAACTTTCGGAACCACTATGCTTCGAAAAACATTCGATCATAATAAAAGGAATCAGTCATCTGTGTCATTTATGTATAAATAGTTTCATTCCACAACAAGAGTCATTTTAATAGTGAGGAACAAAGTAACAATACAGCAATACCATGAGGGAAATTACACGTAATTACAAGAGTTTAGTCTATCTTTATATTTTCAATCTACAGATCCAGAGCCAGCCGCGGTGACCGAGCGGTCTGTGGCGTACTAGTCACGGTCTGCACAGCCGCTGCGGTCGGGGTTCGAATCCCCCCTCGGGCATGGATGTTTGTGCCGTCTTTAGTATAAGCTAGTTCATAAGTGGTTTGTAAGTTTAGGGACTGATGACCCCGCAGTTAAGTCCCTTAAACTTAACAAACATTTGAACTAATCTAACAGCTTCACTCTGTGATTTACAAACAATTTTCTGCACTTAACTATAAACGTATGTTGTAATATTCTTGGCGAAAGGCACGTTATGTCACTGACATACGAATTTCATCTTCTGAAAATGTACGTCATGCGGCCTTTGATATTGGACTGCTTGCTTGCGAAAGTAATTTTGTGTGTAAAAAAGGGGCTTTGATGAGGTGCGGAAATTTTTGTCTTACAGTTTGATTACACTTCATCGAAATACCACATCTACACTTTGATATACGCACTGACGCACTGTCAGGTGTGTAGTATGACGAACGACGATAATGTAATAATATTGCTATATTTCATCAAAATGTACAAATTTGTCACATATCGGTTTTTTCTATAATATTATTAATGTAAGTGAAGTTATGTTCCATCGACGAATTTATATAGAGATGTCTTTATCCCTGTAAGATCTTTGAGCATTTTTAATTGATTTATTTCAAAAAAGTGTATTTTAATCTTGTGTGGATTGTAATGTAAATAATGCTGTGATTACTTTATTGTAATGGCTTTATGAAGGATCTGGCCTAGGGATTTTGTAAATATTAGTGTAATGTAAAAGCCTGTGTGAAGAAATGAAAAACGGGAAGAGCGTGCGGGAATGGAAAAGGTTGGAAAGCGCGTCAAAGCAGCGTTGTTCTTATTAAAGTTTCTAGTTGAATAAAGTAGAATCTGAGCCTTTGACGAGATAGCAGCGTGCAGTGGAGGCAGTGTTGCATCAAGGACAATATTGCAAGAGTTTATGGAATGGCCTCGGATGACGAACGCTGCATATGGTGCAAATATTGGTGGCGTAATTGTTTTCAATTTGCGACGCCAAGAAAATTGCAAAAGCCACAGCACTGTGTGAACTCGCATTTTTACAACGGCGAATTACTCACCTGCTCTTATCTGCGAACAAAGGCAATGACATCTTTATTACGTATGTAACTACACCTAGAGACTCACATTCGTGTGTATGTTATGAATAACAACCTAATTTCATTTTAACTTGTGTTCCACCCGTCATTTTCCTAAGTCACTGACCTACGTATGGTCCAAACCTTATAAGTGCCAAAGACTACACGAGTGTCCTAAATTTTTGGTAATTCAGTGAAGTTTAAAACAACTGGTGTTTATCTTTCTTAATTGTGTTCTAAACAGAAATACGTGTCAAGTTTCTTAGACGATCTAGATAGACGTTTACATTAACGCATTTTGGTAAAGAGTAATTATTCAAATTACCAATCAGACGATAGCTAGACCTGGTGACTTTTTTCATAATAATCTTGCCATATAAAGTACTCAAAAAAAGTGTTAGATTTGTAATCATTCTGCAACTTACTTTGTACAGTGTGATTTTTACTGTTTACTGATTCAGAACATAGTTTAGTCAGTTCAGAGTATTTATAAAACAGGAAGTGAACGACAGAATAATTGTTTGTACTTCATGCTCTGTTCAGTTTTTGTATATCAGTATACACTTTTCTGATTTTTACATTAATTATTCTGCAGTCATTTGAGTTTACTGAAGGCTAACAGTAAAAACAGCTAAAGATAACTACGGTCTTATACTGCAAACAGCTATTTAGCTTGGAAATCATTTTATTTGAATGAAATGAAAAGGTTTGTTCCATGTAAGAGCATTATTAATTTAGGGAAACATGTTTTATTGCTAAAGTGCACAGCCTATATCAAAATATACAATTATCACACTGTTAATACTAACAAGTTTGCTAGTGTTTATGCAAGCAGCCAATTCAGGCCTGTAATGTTAAAGATTTATTATTCCTACCAAACTGGTTAGACTTACAATCAAATACTTGGCACAACATCTTAGGACTTCTGTATGTTACTGTGAGATACATTTTTCACTTTCTGTTTACAAAATTTGCAAATATAAATTAATTGTTTTCAAACTTACTTTCATCATAGAGTACATACTTGGGCACTGACAGACTTTGCTCTTTTTTGTGCCTATTTCAAACTTAAAAAAGTATTCACATAGTTGATGCTACTGCTTATTAAATCATTTGAAACACTGATTTGACTATATAGACTGGCGACCGTAATTATTTCTAAATTTCTTGGTACTTTGGTAGAATTAAATATTACTTTTCACACCAGTATTGGATTAGTTTATAGTTTCCCCAAGTATAAAGTCTTCGAGAGACGAAACATAAAGTCTGGTGCCATTAGTAAGCACACGGTAATCCTCTCGGAGGGACGTGTTACTGTTTAGGAACTTTGTGTAATTTAGGGAAGTGGCTGGGAATAGTGCAGTAGGTGGACTTATTGCAGTGTAAACTTATAGCAGGTAACTTGCCGTTTTCTGTAGATCAGTGTTTTCCAACCTGTGGGTCGCGACCCCCAGGGGATCTCAAAGACTTGGACGGGGAAGAGGGGGGGGGGGGGGAAGGGTCGCATCTTAAAACAACCAAGCCAGTGCTTGTCTGAATACTATGGGTTTCGTAATACAGAAACTTAGGCCTAAGTAAAATTTATTTTGTGTAAAAAATATGTAATTCACTGTTTAACATCAATTCTGAACTGAATATAACGTAGACTGTTTTACAGTAAATACAGCGTGTCAACGACATATAAGCTCAAACCACGAAATTTTTTCAGGTACTAATTGACAGCTAAATGAAGAAGATGTAATAATTAAATCTAAGAAATTCGGAAAAGAATCTACTTCCTCACAAAGTTAATGAGCATAATTCGCTACTGAAACACTCGTGCAAAATTTTACATTTCTATCGGTAATCGAGTGAAAATAAGTATACATCTTTCTATTCCGAAAATACATAAAAACAACGTTTAAGAATTTGCAAGGAAGTTGTATCAACAGAAGAAAATTAAATTCGTTGCCTTTGAGACTCAAAATAGTTTCTTTTTAGGGTTCGCAAAAATGACAGGGGTAGGGTTCTCCAGAATATTTATTCTTCGAAGGGGTGGCCGGAATATTTTTACTTGCAAGGGGGTCGAACATTGTAAAAGGTTGAAAAACACTGCTGTAGGTTATTTCAGAGTATCCTGGATAGCAGAAGCATTGCAGTAGGACATACGCGTTTTGTGCTGTTGTAATTAATCGAATCAGAGTGTTTTTGTCACTGTTTATTGAAAATATGATGATTTGTTGATGTCATTGAATCACTTACAATTGACCTCCAATGGTATTAGTATATTGTTATTTTGTTCCTCCCTTATAAACTGTCACTTGTGTTAGACGAGGCAAATTCAAATTATAACAGCTACAGTTTTTTTTCTGTGGACTGGCTAATGACTAAAACATGTGGTTTGTTTTAATATACGCGCGTACTCATTGCGAATGTGTGTTAGAGATGGTAGCACTGTACGGAACACAGAACTCGAGCGGCAGCGGAGACAGTTAGGACCGTTATTGTTACTTAAAATGGCGACGTTCTCAAAATGTTCAAATGTTTGTATAGTCTTTAGGACCTAACTACCGGGTCATTAGTCCCTAAGCTTACAAACTACTTACGAACTAGGACGGCACAAATATCCATGCCCGAGGGGGGATTCGAACCCCCGACCGTAGTGGCCGTGCAGATCGTGACTGGAGCGCCTCAGTCTCCTCGGCCACCGCGGCCGGCGCGACGTTCTCAGAATAAGCTAAAGGTAAAGCAGTCAACAATCCGAAGATTGGTTTGAACACCACAGTGCTTTACTAGGCATGGTCCTGTTTGGAGGTGGTATGCCGTTGCCTTTCTCCGACCTTCGAACTGACTTACCCAGCCAGTTATAGGGGGGTTCCGAACCACGGTGCTACTCGGTATTTTTCACATAAACATTACTGCCAGAGGTGAAAGAAGTGGAAAGTGACAGGTAAAAATCCTAGGACCTGGCGGGGACCGAACCCACGACCTTTGGATTTGTAGCCTGGCACTCTACCACTGTGCAACCGAGGCGCACCTCAGAATAAGAACAGCGTATAAATAGACGTTTTCTCCGTTTGTGTGAAAATCATCGCCAGATGAGTGAGGCATGTGCTCACGGACGTGGTGTCATGGACGGGTCCAGTGTGTTGATGGGTGCGACAGTCAGAGAAGGCAGAATCATTTGGATAAGGTATCTGCATGGTGCAAAAAATGGGAATTAACCTTTAATAATAGTAAGTGTGACGTCATCCATATGACCAATAAAAGAAATTAAACTTCATTTATTGCATATATCAATCACATCTACACACCGCCAATTCAATTAAACACCTAGGAATAACTATTACGAGCCACTTAAATAGGAAAGAATACATGGAAAATATTGTATGGAAGGCGAACCAAAGACTACGTTTCATTGGCAGAACATTTTAAAAGATGCAGTAGTTCTACTAAAGAAACTGTCTACACTACAACTAAATCAAATGTTTGTTAAGCTTATGGGACTTAACTACGGGGTCATCAGTCCCTAAACTTACAAACTAGGACGGCACAAATATCCATGCCCGAGGGGGGATTCGAACCCCCGACCGTAGTGGCCGTGCTGACCGTGACTGGAGCGCCTCAGGCCCCTCGGCCACTGCGGCGGGCGTACACTACAACTGTGCGTCCTATTTTGGAGTATTGCTGCGCATAGTGGGATCCACACCAGGTGGGGCTGACTGGCGGTTTAGAGAAAGTTCAGAGAAGGGCAGCTCGTTTTGTATTATCGCGATAAAGGGGAGAGAGAGTCACGGAAATGATGCACGAGTTGACGTGGAAATCATTAAAAGAAAGAAGTTATTCGTTGCGTCGAGATCTATTTGCGAAATTTGTTTCACCAATCTTCTCTTCCGAATGCGAACATGTATTGGTAGCACCCGCTTCTATAGGGAGATATGATCATCAAAATAAAATAAGAAAAATCAGATCGAAAACGGAAAGATTTAGGTGTTCCTTTTTTCCCCACGAGTATTAGAGAATGGGACTGTAGAGAAATATAAAGTGCCATGCACTTCAATGTGACTTGCAGAGTATCCATGTGGATGTAGACAATACACCGAAATAATCTCGACATCGAACGAGCCGGTCTGACGACGTGATCGAGCGAATGGAGAGGATTGTTTTGGAGGATCGCTGAGACCTGTGGAACATATGGTCTCCAATGTTGTCATTTCTGTGCGCACAGTCCTGCATGAGGGCCTGAAAATACGAAAAGTTTTCTGCAGATGGTTGCCGTGTATGCTGACAGGTGACCACATGGCACGTTGTCAGGTATTGTTGTCGCGTGATGGCGGCATAAAATGATCTTCCTTTTCATCGATTGTGATATTGGATGAGACACGGATGCCGTTTTGCAATCCTGAAACGTGCTGCGATTGCAGCAACGATTTTCCAGTGATCAAAGCAGACTCTTTAAAAGATGGGTTCGCTGCGACCATGATATCGTGCCGTCGTCTTACAAGGAAAGTACATGGGCTCGAACAAACATATCTGTATTAACGTTTGGATACAGGATCTCTACGTACACCTCAACGTGCTGGTGGGTGTCGTTTTTCTGCAAAGCTCTGCAACCAGGCTCTAGATAGCGCTGTAGACGCACTGTAGACGCCATATATAATGCAGATATCTTAACTATATCTTAAGTAATAATCATCGTACATGTTCTCTAGCGAATTGTCATCAAAAGCCGTGATGATAGTTGCAACTTTAACCTTCTTCTCGGAAGACTGTTGGTATTCATTGCCACTGCTTCCATCGCCACTTCCCGCACTTACCGTAGCACTACCGCTTGCAATGAGCTCTTCGTCATTATCATCCCTATTATCATCATTATGTGTTAGTGTTGCAACAGTATCTAACTTATGCTCATATTTCTCTACCATAGCAGATACGAGAAAGCATGCGAATGCTTAATCTTCTACACTAATACCATCTTCACGAAGAATGGTTCTCCGTAACTTCATCTCAACCAATCGCAATACTTTAGCAGGATTGATTATCAATCGCCGCTTCATCTGACGCTTCACCACACAAAGTCACAAAACGCAACTTCGGAGGCACATTGCACCGTCCCTACTGGCGAACCGACAGGTCAAAGTGCAATGTGGCAAGGCACACGCAGAGGCCTCTAACGGACGACTGCAGAGTTTTTCAGATGCGGGAGTATCACTAGTGCAATAAGGGATCTTTACATTATCTCTCATACGATTTTGGTGTATATGTGTTTGTTCGAGCCCAAGTACTTTCCTTGTTAGTGGAAAATGTATTCAATTGCAGGGAGATTACGTCCTGTCGAGAACTGGCAGAAGTTTCACTGTTTGCATGTGATTATTTTGTGAGAGAAAACATCGGAGGTGTTATAACTTCAGTGTACCTCGTATGTAAACGATACAGACCAAAGATTTTTGTGTGTGCGTGTGTTGATGAACCAATCTTATTCCAAGCACGGCTCCGAGGATTCGAGGCCAAACGTGTCCCTTTTTAGACAGTCAGATATGTCCGTCTATTTTTAGAATGATAAAGCCTTCTCATAAGTATCAGATATCGCCTCTTCGTTTCTTAAATGTGTACCGTAAACGGGTGCTATCTCAGATGTGACCCGCGCAACAGCTGGCTGCTCAGTACCCCGAAGCAGTAAATTTCAGTGATTGCGCTCACGGATCCACTTTGCCGTATCGCGGGCATCTGTGCCTTCTGACGTACCTTAAGCCGCTATCACACAGGGGGACTTAGAGGCTGACATGAAATGTTGCGACGTAAAGCACGGCCTTGCTCGATCTCCGAAGACGGCGCGGTAGGGCAGGGGGAGGCGCGTGAGCCGAGGTACTTGAGGGTTGTGGCTGCGTCTGAGGGTGGCTGCCTGCCGGCTAAGCGGATTCGGGCCCCTCTGCCGCGCTCCTGCTCCCTCGGCGCCGCTGCAGATTCCCCCTCTGCGTGCCACCACTCTCGCCCCTACCAGAAGCTTTTGGGAACATTTCTAGCGCTGTCTACGTAGCGTTAGTAGTTGCAGTGGTGGAATTATTGTCACTGTACACGAACAGCTCAGAGGAGAAAATTTTAATTATACGACATTCCCTTATAATTACTCGAGTCTCTGGGAGAGCCAGACATGACAAAACTATTTCACCTGTTGCGTAAGGTGTATGAGACAGGAGAAATACCTTCAGACTTTAACAAAAACGTAATAATCCCCCGTTCCCAAGGGAGCAGGTGCAGACAGATTTGAAAATTACAGAACCAGTTTTGTTCTTGGACAAAAACGTACCAAAAGTTGATTTATACCGTATTTCTACATCTACATCTACATACATACTCCACAATTCACCGTAAGGTGCGTGGCGGAGGGTACACTGTACCACTACTAGGCATTTCCTTTCCTATTCCACTCCCAAATTGAACGAGAAAAAAAAAGAATGCCTATATGCCTCCGTACGAGCCCTAATTTCTCTTATCTTGTCTTTGTGATCGTTACGCGAAATGTAAGTAGGCGGCAGCAAGATCGTACTTACACTCAGCTTCAAATTCCGGCCCTCTAAATTTACTTAATAGAAATTCACGAAAAGAACGTCGTCTTTCTTCCAGCGATCCCCAATTGAGTTGCCGGAGCATTTCCGTGACACTCGCGCATTGGTCGAACCTACCGGTAACAAATCTAGCTGCTCGCCTCTGAACCGCCTCTATGTCTTCCTTCAAACCGATCTGCTGCGGGTCCCAAATACTTGAGCAATACTCAAGACGTAGTCGTACAAGCGTTTTATACGCGCTCTCCTTTACAGGTGAAGTACATCTTCCCAAAATTCTCCCAATAAACCGAAGTCGGCTGTCTGCCTTACTCACAACTGTCCTTACATGCTCGTTCCATTTCATATCGCTCTGCAATGTTACGCTTAGATATTTGAACGACGCGAGCATCAAGAAGCTCACTACTAATGCTGTATTCGAACATTATAGGATTGTTTTTTCTACTCATGCGCATCACCTTACATTTTTCTACATTGAGAGCTAGCTGCCATTCTTCGCACCAACTACAAATTTTGTCTAAGTCAACCTGTATGCTATTACAGTCAGTTACAGACGACACCCTCCCATACACCACAGCATCATCAGCAAACAGCCGCAAATTACAACTTACTCTGTCCATCAGATCATTTATATAGATAGAAAATAATAGCGGTCCTATCACACTCCCCTGGGGCACGCCTGACGATACACTCGTCTCTGATGAACACTCGCCGCCGAGAACAACGTACTGCGTTCTATTACTTAGGAAGTCTTCCAGCCAGTCACAAATCTGTGAACCTATTCCATAAGCTCGTATCTTCGTTAGCAGTCTGCAGTGTGGCACCGTGTCGAACGCCTTTTTGAAGTCGAGAAAAACACAATCGGCCTGTTGCCCTTCGTCCATGGCTCGCAAGATGTCATGTGAGAAAAGGGCAAGCTGAGTTTCACATGAACGATGTTTCCTAAACCCGTGCTGATTCATGGAAAGAAGCTTTTCCGTTTCAAGGAAATTTACTATATTCGAACTGAGAATATGCTTCAAAATTCTACATGAAACCGATGTCAACGATATTGGCTTGTAATTGTATGGGTCAGTTCTCTTTCCTTTCTTATACACGGGAGTCACCTGCGCTTTTTTCCAATCACTAGGAACTTTGCGCTGAATTAAAGATTCGCTATAAATGCAAGCTAAATAGGGGGCCAATGCCGCAGAATAGTCTTTGTAAAACCGAACTGGTATTCCATCCGGACCACCAGACTTTTTCGTATTTAGCTCTCTCAGCTGCTTCTCTACACCGGAAATACCTATTGCTATGTCCCCCATTTCAGAATTAGTATGCCGATCAAATGATGGTATATTTGTGCGGTCCACCTGCGTGAAAGATTTCTTAAAGGTTAAATTTAGAACTTCAGCTTTCCGTTTGCTTTCTTCTATTACTGCCCCGGAATGATCAACTAGTGACTGGACAGTGGGCTTTGACCCGCTTATCGATTTTACATAGGACCAGGATTTTTTCGGGTTCTCGGAAAGATGTTTTGCTAAGGTATGGCTGTGATAATTATTGTATGCTTCACGCATGATCTTTGTATAGACGCACGAATCTCTACTAACTTTTGCCTGTCATCATTTGCGTGTTCTTTTTTGAATCGATAGTGCAACAGCCTTTGCTTTCTCAGCAGCTTTCTAACATTATTATTATACCACGGTGGATCTTTTCCATCCTTAATCGTCTTTACTGGCACATATTTATCTAACCCTTTATTAACAATGCACTTAAATTTAGTCCACAATTCCTCTAGATCCATAGTCCCAGAATTAAACGATGCCCATTCATTTTCTAAGTGCGATCGTAACATTTGCTTGTCGCCTCTTCCCAACAAAAACACGCTCCTAGCCTTCTTGACTGGTTTATGAACTTTGGTCACCATCGACGCTATGACGATATCATGATCACTAATTCCTGTCTCTACACAGACTTCGTTAATAAGGTCAGGCCTGTTTGTGGCTATAAGGTCTAGAATATTTCCATTGCGCGTTGGTTGCCGGTTTAACTGCTCAAGACAGTTTTCGGAGAATGTGTCCAAAAGTAGCTCGCAAGACTGCTTGTCTGTACCGCCTGAAATGTAACTAGCGAGGTCCCAATCTATACTCTTAAAGTTGAAGTCACCTCCGACTAATATTACATGGCCCGGATACCTATGCACTACCTGGTGTAGACTTTCCTTGAACGATTCTAAAACTGCTACAGCAGCACTGGGGGGCCGGTAAAAACACCCAACTATTAACTTTACTTCTTTTAGACCTGTTATACGAGCCCAGATAACTTCACAGTTACTGTCAACCTCGATCTCAGTAGAAACAATATCTTTGTCCGCGGCGATGAACACTCCTCCTCCAGTTGTGTCAGATCTATCTTTCCGATATACATTCCACGCTTCGCTAAATATTTCTGAACTTGCCACATCATCATTTAGCCAGCTTTCGGTGCCTAAAACTATCTGAGCGCAATAACTTCCATGCAGCGCTGCAAATTCGGGAACTTTGTTTCTAATACTCTGTAAGTTCGCGGCTAATATTTTTATGTTCGAATTTTTGTTCCGAACGTGGCCTGAATTCGCTGTTTGAATGCTGACAGGCGAGTGCTCATCAGAGTTAGCGCCTAGCCTAAAATACCCCCATGTGCACTCCACAAGTACTCTGCTACCCGAGTAGCCGCTTCCTTAGTGTAGTGCACCCCTGATCTATCTAGGGGCACCCTACAATTCCTCACCCGATAACGCAGATCCAGAAATCTGCAGCCATGACTGTCACAGAGTCGGCGAAGCCTCTGGTTCAGATCCTCCACTCGGCTCCAAACCAAAGGACCCCGATCAACCCTGGGAACAATGCTGCAAATCGACAGCTCTGCTTGCACACCGCGTGCGAAGGCAGCAGCCTTCACCAATTCCGCCAGCCGCTCGTAGGACCTGAGGATGTCCTCAGAACCCAAGCGACAAGCGTCATTAGTGCCGACGTGAGCCACGACTTGCAGTCGACTGCACCCCGCACCCTCGATAGCCGCCGGCAAGGCCGCCTCCACATCTCTGATGAGGCCCCCCCGGCAAACACACCGAGAGCACGTTGGAATTCCTTCCAGATCTGGACGCTATCTGCCTAAGGGGCTCCATCACGCGCCTAACATTGGAGCTCCCAATAACTAATTATCCCCTCCCCCCGTGCACCTGCTCGGACCCTGCTGAAGGAGTGGCCACACTTTCACTCACAGGACGAACGGGCGCGGACGGACGTCCAGCCTGCACATTGGCCTTCCGCCTCGAGCGACGCGAACGCCCTACAACCCGCCACTCCCCTTGCGGAGAAGGCGGCTCGACGACGTCCGGTACACCTGAAGGTGCCTCGGTAGCAGGGACAGAGAGCGAAGCGTGAGACACCTGAGGTGTCCCACTCGACGCACCAGACTCCCCACCATCGCTGCACCCCGAGACAGCAGCCTGAAGACGGCTGACCGTAGACAACAGCACGCTCAGCTGTTCGCGAACTGCGGCCAACTCCTCCTGCGTCCGCACACAGCAGGCACACATCCTATCCATTCTATCGATACAATTAACTGCAATTAACAACTTTAAAGAAGCCTAGTACTCTAATAAAGGCGGCTGGCTGCTGACTGGACTGTGGTCAGTGGTAACTACACTGTCAAATCAACAAAACTGGGTCCGGCAGTTTAGCGCTGTTAACGCTGCGGCACTGGTGGCAGCTGGCACTGGACTGACTGATAACGAGCTTTAGTAACGGTCTCTGAACTGTTTTCAAATACACCGGTCAAAGACGAAGACTAAACAACGGTATTTATCAAATACGATAGAATAAACTATTAAAACAGTAGTACAAACGAAATCTGCAAGTACGCGGGAATAAACCTCTTAAAACAGAAGTACTAGCGAACATGAACTAGACTGGCAAATTAAATTTGTGCATCAATCCTTAAAGCTGAACTTTTGTTGATGAAAAATATGCTTCTAGTACATATTGCCGCTTGGTATGGGGTGTGGCCACTTCTGAGGCATCAATCTGTCCGTCTTGGAGCTTGTGTTGCGTTGCCGACTGTACGTGACTGAGAGTGTGAGCGTGAGTATGGTACCTTTTATTTTATTCCAGCGGTGAATTGTCTTCTCTTTGATGCTGTGGCGAAGAATGAGCTAGCATTATTGATCTGGCAGTGTTAACTATCAAAAAAATAACGGCCAAGTAATAAATACCTCGGTACAAACGTCTGTGTTGGGTATGCAATATATGACATAAAGCCGGCCACGGTGGCCAAGCGTTCTGCGACGCGCCAGTCACAGTCTGCACGGCTACTACGGTCGGGGGTTCGAATCCCCCTCGGGCATGGATATTTGTGCCGTCCTTAGATTTAGCTAGTTCATAAATAGTTTGTAAGTTTAGGGACTGATGACCCCGTAGTTAAATCCCATAAGCTCTACAAACATTTGAACATGACATAAAAATTAACAGTTCGACCAAAAATTTTAAAACACATACTTTGATGTTTAATGGACTATATTAATACAGAAAACACAGAATTTTAATTTTTTTTAAAGGGTTAAAAGTCATGGTTGCAAAATACTAACACGAATTATTTGCAGAAGGCTGGAAAAGCTGGTAGGAGCCGACCTTGGGAAGATCAGTTTGGTTTCAGGACAAATGTAGGAGCACGGGGGGCAATACTCACTTTACGGCTTAACTTAGAAGACATCTACATCTACATACACATCTACATGGGATACTCTGCAAATCACATTTATGTGCCTGACAGAGGGTTCATCGAAGCACCATTATACTATTTATCCCCCATTCCATACTCGAATAGCGTGCGGAAAGAAAGAGCACCTGAATCTCTCCGTTCGAGCTCTGATTTCTCGTATTTTATTCTGATGATCATTTCTACCTATGTAAGTGGGAGTCAACAATATATTTTCGCATTCGGAGGAGAATGTTGGCGATTGGAGTTTCGTACGTAGCCCACAGATTCAGGAAAGACAAACCTACATTTGTAGCTTTTATAGATTTGCAGAAAGCTTTTCACAGTGTTGATTGGAAAACACTCTTTCGAATTCTGAAGCAAGCAGGAGTAAAATATAGGGAACGGAAGGTTATTTACAACTTGTACAAAAACCAGCAACATTTATCAGAGTTAAGGGCAAGAAAAGGGATGAAATCGTTGGGAAGGGAGTACAAGGTTTAGCCTTTCGCCAATGTTATTCAATTTGTACAATGAGCAAGCAATAAAGGAAAGCAAGAGCCACAGCGGAATGGCCGAGCGCATTTAGGCGCTATGCTCCGTTGCGCGAGGCCGTTCCCTGTCGGGGGTTCGAATCTTCCCTCGGGCATGGATGTTTGTAATGTCTATGGTATATGTTAGTCCATAAGTAGTTTGTAAGTTTAGGGACTCATGACCCCGCAGTTAAGTCCCATAAGATTAACAAACATTTGAACAATTTTTGAAAGCAAGAAGAAATTTGGACAAGGAATTAAAGCTCAGAGGGAAGAAATAAAAACATTGCGTTTTTCCGATGACGTTATAATGCTGTCAGAGACAGCCAAGGACCTGGAAGAGCAGTTGGACGGAATGGACGGTGTGTTGAAAGGTGCGTCTAAGATGAACATTAACAAGAGCGAAAAAGGGTAATGGACTGCAGTCTAAGAAAAATCAGGTGACGGTGAAGGAATTAGATTAGGTAACGAAACAATAAAGGTGGTAGATGAGTTTTATTACTTGTGTAGTAAAATAACATATGACGTTCGCAGTACATAGGAAATAAAATGCAGAATAGCAAAGGGAAGAAAAGCGTTTTTGAAAAAAGAGAAATTTGCTAACATCGAATATTAATTTAAGTATAAGGAAGTCCTTTCTGAAGGCGTTTGTGCGGAGTGTTGCGTTGTAGGGGAGTGAAACTTGGACGATAAATGGTTTAGTCAGGAAGACGATAGAGACTTTTGAAATGTGGTGCTACAGAAGAAAAAGTTTAGGTGGGTAGATCGCGTAACTAATGAAGAGGTACTGAACGTAATTTGGTAGAAAAGGAAATTTTAGCATACCTTGACTAAAAGAAGGGATCGATTGGTAGGACACATTCTTGGACATTAAGGAATCGTGAATTTAGCGTTGGAGGGAAGTGTGTGGGGGGTAAAAATCGGAGAGGGAGACAAAGAGATTAATACCGTAAGCAGATTCAAATGGATGTAGGTTGCCGTTTTTAAGGGGAAGTGAAGAGGCTTGCTCGGGATAGAATAGAGTGGAGAGCTGCGTGAAACCAGTCCCCGGACTGAAGACCACAGCAACAACAACATCCTGATCGTTGGTTTTAACACCACAGCACTTTAATTGGGATAGTCTTGTCGGATGTGCTATATGCTTGTCTTTCTTAGACCTTTTACCTGATTTATACAACCAGACATACCGAAGGCCATAGGTTAACGTGAGCAGCGGTGGAGTGGGCGAGCGCTGTAAGGCGCTTTGCTGCAGAGCGCGCGTTTGCTCGCCGTCGGAGGTTCGAGTTCTCGCTCGGGCATAAGTTTGAGTGTTTATCCTTCGTTTAAGTAGTTTGTAAGCCTATGGACTGATAACCAGAGTAGTTAAGTACCGTACATTAACACCCATGTAAAAAAAATTCAGTTTCACGGGAATTAAGAGCCACCGAGGAACAGCTTGGCAAACATTTTCAGAGTTACGATAAGTGACTAGTGCTGAAAAGTATCGGTAGAAATGAACAAAGATCGAAAGTGTGTTTGCCTCTGTAACTTTTAAAATAATAGGTGACGAGAAATTTTAATGCGGTAGGTCAACACAAGAAATGTTACACTTTCTGCGGAGCTATGAACATAGTTTATTGTATCATTTTTCAAAGAGTTACAGCACAAAGATATAATTTTTTAAATGGAACAATAGGTTTTTCTATCGTGCATTGGATTCGTTGAAACCAGCTGCGTCCAAATCAATTTAAACTACATTCCTATCACTGTTAGTTTGGGAGCTACAACCCTCCATAGTTTCAGGGGCAGATACCCCACGCTGTACATAATACATGGCTGTATGATGGGTGATTGATGTTATGGCGATGGGAAGTTGATCATTTCGACGGCGCATTGCATTATGCATTGAGAAACATGGACACACATTTGAACATCTCATGTAAATCAACTTGTCCTCAAACTGTAACTCGACCATCATGGTCGATCAGGCAGAATCGGGATTGGAACAGCATTGCTTTTACCGACGAATCCCGATTCTAACTGCACCAACACGATGTCTGAAGACGCAGTGGTGAGAAACTGGCCAACTGTTGCCTTATGCATCGTCATTTTGGTCTGCAGCCGGTATTATGGCTTAAAATCGTAGAAGATTCCACTCCCGTACCCCTCTACGCCGGTTCACTAACCAGATAGTGTTACATCTGTCATGTATTGGAGCCTGCCTACGGCCACAATTACAACAGGATAACAGTGACAGGTGGAAATCAATGTTCAAAGCTTCTACGCCGCCCATCGGATTGTAATGCCGCCTTATTCCCCTCGTTTTCTTGATCTATCGCCTATCGAAAACGTCTGGTCGAAGATTGTGCAACAACTGCCTCGGGATACAGCACCCATTGCTACACCAAAACCACTTTGGCCGCCGGCCGCGGTGGCCGAGCGCTCTGCGGCGCGCCAGTCACAGTCTGCACGGCCACTACGGTCGGGGGTTCGAATCCCCTCTCGGGCATGGATATTTGTGCCGTCCTTAGTATTAGCTAGTTCATAAGTAGTTTGTAAGTTTAGGGACTGATGACCCCGTAGTTAAATCCCATAAGCTCTACAAACATTTGAACATTTAATCAACTTTGGCAGTACGTGGAAAACTGCTGTATCCCGGAAATATCCCCACTGCCTCTTTGACTCAATGACGAAGCATGTAATAACAATTATAGACTCCAGTGGCAACAATACACAGTATTCTTCGTTTCTTCCTTACTTCACATGGTGCTGTATTTTCAGTCACATAATTTCGTACAAAGTGCTATCTCCCAAATAAATTGTGCTTCGGTCCTTTGTGATGCTGCATTTTATACGGCCAGCAGTACGTGTCAGAAACCGAACTAAGCTGTAAGCAACGGCGCTAGATCAACAGTAATTCACAGTCTGAAAGGAATCCACGCAGCGAGTACACATAAAAGCAAAACTCGTAACACTTGAAGAATAGGGCTGGGTCGACCGCCGAAATGCTGTCCGTAAAATGTTCAAATGTTTGTGAAGCTTAAAGAACTTAACTGAGGGGTCATCAGTCCGAAAACTCACAAACTACTTATGAACTACCTTATACTAAAGACGGCACAAACATCCATGCCCGAGGGGGTATTCGAACCCCCGACGGGAAACGGACTCGCACATCGCAGCATAGCGCCTCAATGAGCTTGGCCACTCCGCCGCGTCTGTTGTCTGTAAAATTGAAGTGACAAATTTCCAAACACCCACAACCATACCATTAATCAAACGCGCGGAGAAAACCTGAAGGACGGAACAATGTATTATGCCTTTGCCGACCCTCCAGTGTAACTCATTGCACCAGACTGGTATTCGTACTGAGTAGTTATTTACTTACCGCATTCTGTCTCTTACAGTCGCAAATAACATAGAAAATCTTGTGCTCTAACACCACGTATATACCCTAAGTACAACATCTTTAAGTGCCGCAGTGATAATGTGCGTCGGACTTCAACGCAGTGCACTTCGAGACACACACATACACACACACACACACACACACACACACACACACACACACACACACGCACGCACACATACAAACAGATCAATCTGTGGCACGCAGCTCCACGAAGTGGAAGCGGAAGGTGAAGTTTCCATGAGAAACTGAGCTGTTCCGTTTGCTCAGCACCTTCTGTGAGTTTGCATATCATTAGCACATTTTAGCCTAGTTCAGCTCGATAGGGTGGTTCCTCTCACACGCAAACACAGTGAAAGTAGGTAAGTATTTTACCATGATTTAGAAGCAACTGTTTCCAATAGCCTTCTAGTAAACTAAAAAGAAAACCAATCAGATAAAATGAAGCAGTGTTTGATCAATTTATTACTTTCTGAACAAGAGCAACTTCGTTTTGCTCCTATATATAGTCAGTGCAGTGTTAAGTAATGCAACCCATTTTTGACTCTCTAGTATTAACCCCTCTCCCCTAAATAACAGCTTTAACTTACAGGTACATACGTTTTATACATGGAAGACGGACCTTTTTCTCTATGTTTATTACGCGGCCGGTATCTGCGTAGTAACAGAGTCAATACTAGTGGCATGGGATAAAAAAAACATAGAGCGGTCGGTTATCACAGAATTCAAGTTGAATATTTGAATTCGACACCAGATGTAGCACACGCGTACATACTTCATTCTGCATTAGACAGGGTGAATCACCTAACACTTGCACCGCAAATATTGCGGAAACGGAAAGTGCGATTGATGTGCGGTTTTCACAAAATAGATTGGTAATCAGGGGCTCATATTTTTAGCCAACAAACAGGTTGTAATATTTCTTAGAAAGTGTATTTGTTATGCAGACATAAAGTTTTTTAATGAAACAATGGTTGTTTCTATCATGCACTGGAAATTTTGACAACGGCCGTGTACAAAGAATTTTGAATGACGTTCTTATCACGTTTAGTGTGGCAGCTACAACCGTTCAAAGTTTCGGGGGCGGAGTCTGCGATAGCGTAGCTGACTGGCCGAGTGGCTAGCTCCTGGGGCACGGCCTACTGTCTCATGACCATCAGCCAGTGAGCTACGCTGTCGTAGCCTCCTCCCTCAAAACTTTGAATGGTTGAAGCTGCCAAACTAAATGTGATAAAATTGTCCTTCACGATTCTTTGTACACAGCTGGTGTAAAAGATTCCAGTTCATGATAGAAACAACAATTGTTTCATTTGAAAAATGGTTTGTTTCCATAAAAAGTACACTTTCTAGGTATTTTTACAATCTGTTTATTGGCTAACAATACGAGTCCTTGACTACTAATCCATTCTGTGAAAACCGCACAGCCGGCCGCGGTGGCCGAGGAGACTGAGGCGCGCCAGGCACGGTCCCGTAGTTAAGTCCCATAAGCTATACAAACATTTGAACATTTTGAAAACCGCACATCAATCGCACTTTCCGTTTCCGCATAATTTGCGGTGCAAATGTTAGGTGATTCACCCTGTTTGCTGTATCGATCGTAGCTTTCTAGTAACTTTTACAAGACGCATCCAGAAGGTAAGTTTCCCAATTTTTTAAAACAAAGAAAACATAGTTACTTGTAAAGTTTTATTCGCAACAGGTACATAAATTTTTGAGCTATTTTTCGACTTAGTCATCAAAAGACTTGAGACATTTGTCATGACATGGAATCAGCTTTTGCCGGCCGCGGTGGCCGCGGGGACTGAGGCGCTTCAGTCACGGTCTGCAAGGCCACTACGGTCGGGGGTTCGAAACCCCCATCGGGCATGGATATTTGTGCCGTCCTAGTTCGTAAGTAGTTCATAAGTAGTTTGTAAGTTTAGGGACTGGTGACCCCGTAGTTAAGTCCCATAGACTATACGAACATTTGAACATTGATTGAATCAGCTTTTGTTTTCCTGTGTCGTTGTCGTCTGCCACCTGTGAATAGAAACAGGGTGCGGCAGTGGTCTTTAATTCTTCGTCGTTGTCTAAACGCTGGCCGAAGGACAGGAATTCCTTGAGTTAGAAGAAAACATGAAAACCGCTGAGAAGAAGATTAGGACTTTATGTTGAATGATGAAAAAGCTCCCAGTAGAACTTTTGCAAAACAGTGTTATGCACCGAGACGTAGGGGGAAGCTCATTTTTATGGAACAACAAAAAAACCTACAGTAACCATTCCATCTTTTGTAGCATCTCAAGAAATTTCTGTTCTCCGGTCAGCAGTTTGACAATGGCAAAGAGCTGAAGACGATTGTCACACGTTGGTTCCATTCACAGACGGAAGACTTTTACGACACAAGAGTACAACAGTTGATCATACGATATAACAATAGTCTGGAGTCTTTTGGTGACTATGTCGAAAGAAAGCTCAAACATTGCAATATCAGTTCCCATAAAGTTTCTCGTGTAACTGTAATATCTAATTTTAAAGAAAAAAGGGAAAACTACGTTCTGAATGCGCCTCATACTAGGATGATAGTCCCAAATTTCTATTAACATAGAAAATGAAACACAGAAAAGAGTAACACGAAATGATTGAGCAACAAAAATCTTTAAGAAATTATAAATCGTACAAATGTAGATAATGTGTATAAAGATGATCAGTTCAAGCACTTATACAGATGGTTCATACCTCCTACGGACTGTTGGAACATCACGTAAGTTTTTCAACAAACATTTACGTCCTGTATTTTTAACCTCGTTATTCAATGGTACACATGCATACCAGGCCGCGGTGGCCGAGGGGACTAAGGCGCTTCAGTCACGGTCTGCACGGCCACTACGGTCGGGGGTTCGAATCCTCCCTCGGGCATGGATATTTGTGCCGTCCTTAGTCTTAGTTAGTTCATAAGTAGTTTGTAAGTTTAGGGACTGATGACCCTGTAGTTAAGTCCCATAAACTATACAAACATTTTAACACATGCATTATTTTATGTAATGACTCGACTCCAAGGATAACGGCGAAGGAATTGTGGATTGACTATGCTGCAATTCGGATTCGGCTGACTTTAGCAAGCGATGTTTAATTTTCGAATTATAGTAAGTGAACCCAATGAGTAATGACAGTACGGTAATCTAAGTAGTGTTTACTTTAGTAACTACCTTATTAAATATATACATTACTCTTTATGCAAGTATAGGAACCCATTAAATGAAATTCAGCCTTATGCATCTGGTGAAATGTGGAATGACCACGCTCGCCTCATGTCTTTCTAAGGCCTGTTCATATTCGAAATACTCGTAGCTTTCTATCACCTATCTTGAGTTGTTATGAAGTACCATATGAGTACTTGTATTATACGAATGATCATTATAAATTGCTATGCAGTTTCGTGTCGTTTCAGGTGAGCGTATGTAAGACAGAGCTTGAAACCCTTGGCCTGTACCTACTTTACTACCCACGAAGGATCGTCTACCATGATCACATCTATGAAATAATTCTTCATTGACAGTGGTACGAAACTACAGAAAGTTTTGAGTAAACTGGTTATTACGAGTATATAGTTCATATCACGTGATATATTCTATAGATGAAAACTGGTTTCTCCACAATGGTTCATATCGACTAACTCCTCATCAATTAGCACTACACTATCTTATGTCAACGAATTCAACTAGTATGTAGGCAAAAGGCATAATCGCTCAAAAACCATAATGTATTAAGGAAAAATCAAGAAATAAAAAGCTGTATCATGTTGGCAGACGTTCTCAAAAGTCGAATTGAAGAAGAAAACAATAGTATCTTTCATACAAATGGATTTAAAATTCTACACTGTAAGCTGTAGCCAAACGAATCAGGAGAAATAGTGTTCATTATTAGAAAAATATGAGAGCATAACTGAGCAATAACAGGCCTTTCCCGTAGAGGAAAGCGCAGGTCTAGTGAAGTCTTTGAAAACCTCCACTACTAGCACGTAGCATTTTTTCATTGCCGGTTTCACTTAAAAACCATAAAAGAACATAAGAGCGTCGTCAGAAAGTAAACTGTAGGAAATAGAGCTTAAGACAATAAAGTAAAATGTTAGGTCAAGTGTATAAACAGGGATACTTACGTTTCAGCGGAGTTATACAGTAGTATTTAAACAATATTATTTAAAATCTGCTGCAATGCAGAATGCAATTTAACTTCAAACCGTACAGCATAGTCTGAACGTTTATGAACAAATGAACTAATATTAGGTGACATCCAAGATATGATGAAAGCTAACCATAACGCCGATAGAGGACCTGTGCTAGATGTTTTGGAAGAAATGAAAATTTTAATAGGAAAAAGGGGAAATCATCAGAATTTATTAAACCAGCACAACGAATTTCATTTACACTGATTCTCAAAACAGTGATGTAGATCAGGGATGGGTGCATATACTTCCCGCGGACACTCTGGGTACTATTGGTGGCGTGTCGGCACGATGTGAGGACAGCTCGCACATCACTTGCCCGCGAGCAGCGCTGAAGACGTCGATAATGCACGATAGGCGACAGCTGACGCGCGAGTCCGTAGTACCGTTACAATTATTCTTTGCACCAGCATTATTACTACAGTATGACAATGCAATGAATACTTCCGATGAAATATAATACTTACGTATTATTTGAGGAAGTGTAGCCAGTAAGACGAATTTACAGACGAATGGAAAAACTTGTGGAATCCAACCTCGGGGAAGATCAGTTCGGATTTAGAAGAAATGTAAGAACACGGGGAAGATAGGCTAAGGAAGGGCAAATCTACATTTTTGGCGTTTGTAGATTTGGAGAAAGCTTTTGTCAATGTCGACTGGAATACACTCTTTCAAATTCTGAAGGTAGAAGGGGTAAAATGTAGGGAGCGAAGAGTTATATTCAACCTATACAAAAACCAGACAGCGGTTGTTAGAATCGAAGGGCAAGAAAGGGACGCAGAGGTTGGGAAGAGAAAAAGACAGGGTTGTAGCCTTTCCCCAATGTTGTTCAATCTGTACATTGAGCAAGCAGTGAAGGAATGCAAGGAGAAATATGGAGAGGGAATTAAAGTTCAGAGAGAAGACATAAAAACATTGCGGTTTGCCGATGACATAGTAGTTTTGTCAGAGACTGCAGAGGATCTGGAAGAGCAATTGAATGGAATGGACAGTGTGTCGAAAGGAAGATATAAGATGAACATTAACAAGAGTAAAACGAAGGTAATGGAATGCAATGTCAGAAAATCAGGCGATGCCGAAGGAATTAGATTAGGTAATGAGACAATAAAAGTAGTAGATGAATTTTATTATTTGGGTAGCAAGATAACTTCTGACGGCCGAAGTAAAGAAGATATAAAATGCAGAATGCCTATGGGAAGAAAAGCGTTTTTAAAGAATCGAAACTTGTTAACATCCAATATTAATTTAAATGTTAGGAAGTCCTTTCTGAAAACATTTGTCTGGAGAGTAGCATTGTATGGGAGTGAAATGTTAACGATAAGGAGTTCAGACAAAAATATGATAGAAGCTTTCGAAATGTGGTGCTACAGACGAATAATGAAAATTACATGGGTAGATCACGTAACAAATGAGGAGGCACTTAACCGAATTGGGGAGAAAAGAAGTTTCTGGCATATCCTGACTAAGAGAAGGGATAGATTGGTTGGACACATTCTGAGACATCAAGGAATTGTCAACTTAGTATTAGAAGGAATTGTGGGGGTAAAAATCGTAGAGGTAGACCAAGGGACGATAACAGTAAGCAGATTCAAAAGGATGTTGGTTGCCGAACGTATTTTCAGATGAAGAGACTTGCCCAGGACAGGGCAGCGTGGAGAGCTGCATGAAACCAGTCTGCGGACTGAAGACCACGACAACAACGGCCTGTAAGACCAGTCTTGTGTTGTACAAAGGTGCCATGGTTCGTCTTATAAAAATTCTACCAGGAAGAGGTACAGTACAACATCAAAGGAACAAATAAAGATAAAAATATGTTGTGCTGTAATAAGTACAGAAGTGTAGCAAAATAATACGTTGCATAGGTTGACAGTAGCCACGTACAAAATTCTAGAAATCGGGTCATTGGTGAGCAGGGGGAGGGAGGAGGTCTAATACTAATCGATAAAGTATAATATCTGTGGACTTAATTTTCAAATGTTCAAATGTTTGTGAAGTCTATGGGACGTAACTACGGGGTCATCAGTCCCTAAACTTACAAACTACTTATGAACTAACTAAGACTAAGGACGGCACTGATATCCATGCCCGAGGGGGGATTCGAACCCCCGACCATAGTGGCCGTGCAGACCGTGACTGGAGCGCCTTAGTCCCGTTGGCCGGACTTAATTTTCTTAAGTTCAGAACTTAGTACTTACGAGAAAGAAAGATAGGTGTGTTTTCATGACTCCCTAATTCTATTAAGTGTTTATTTATTTATTTATTATTATTGTTATTAGCATCTCGATGTTTGGAGTGCGATGACTGGTTGTCAACCACATTTCTCCAGACTGTGGTATGCCAGTAAGATTAGTCCTGACCTTAAATTTCGTTAATTTCATATTATAAAAAAGGAACCTTTCGCACAAATATTTACAGGATGTCCCATTTATCTGAAGACTGGACGCGTGGCGCACCTGATGCCGGGAGGCGAGCGCTCCGTTGCCAGGCGATTGAGATGGGCAAGGCGCCCCTCTACTGCCGAACTGGCTGGTCTAATGGGCCCAGAGTCTCCCTGCTAATGACCTTACGGGCAAGGTGGCAACCTAGAGTGCCCTGCCTTCACTTCGCTCCTTTCCACTCAGTAAAGCAACAGTGAGTGTAACAGTCAAGTCTGCGTACACAACGATGGCAAAACCTAATTATTCCGTGCAGTGGCGGCTGGTGATAATGTGCTGCAGCACATTGTACATATATTTCTAAAATTATGCCATTTCTCTTCGAATGCAAGCGAGAAATCGCTATAAAATTACATCCTTTCTCTTGGAATACGAGCCAGATATCACAAAAAAATTATGCCAATTCCATTCAAATGAGTATTTGAATGCTAGTAATAAGGATGAAAACGCATTTTGGAGCGCTCTCGCCGCGATAGCTGGAAACTAGCTCCGTGTGCTGAAGTGGGATTCAGCCGCGCTGGTACGTGCGCAGAGAGGCGGCGCAGGCGTCTGTTTGTTCGCTAGTGCGCATGCGCAGACGTGACGTGAGGCCTGGCGGCTCATGTGTGCTGAGACTGACTGCAGCACCAGATCAATATTTCTCTTCACGCTGCGTGTAACGGTTGCGGAAGAATAGTACATGACGAATATTGCGGCATACAGAGTCAAATAGCGCGCTGGCTCAGGCGTCTTGCGCGTTGTCTCTCAAACCTACCTTTGTGATGCTCTTATTCAAATACCTCTGAGTCTGTTGTGGTCTTCAGTCCGGAGACTGGTTTGATGCAGCTCTCCACAATACCCTATCCTGTGCAAGCCTCTTCATCTCCACATAAGAGCGACAACCTACATCTGTCTGAATCTGCTTACTGTATCCATCTCTTGGTCTTCCCCTGCGATTTTTTCCCCATACACTTCCCTCCAACGCTAAATTCACAATTCCTTGATGTCTAAGAATGTTTCCTACCAATCTATCCCTTCTTTTAGCCAAGGTATGCCAGAAATTCCTTTGCTCCCCAATTCTGTTCAGTACCTCCTCATTAGTTGCGCGATCCACCCACCTAATCTTCAGCATTCTTCTGTAGCGCCATATTTCAAAAGCCTCAATCCTCTTCCTGTACGCACTGTTTATCGTCCATGTCTCACTCCCATACAAGGCAACACTCCATACAAATGCCTTCAGAAAGGACTTCCTTAGGTTTAAATCAATATTCGATGTTAACAGATTTCTCTTTTCCAAGAACGCTTTTCTACCCATTGCCATTCTGCATTTTATATCTTCTGTACTGCGACCATCATTTGTTATTTTACTGCCCAAGTAAAACGCAATGTTTTTAATTCTTCCCCCTGAACTTTAATTCCTTCACCAACTTTCTCCTTGCTTTCCTTTATAGCTTGCTCAATGTACAAATTGAATAACATTGGAGAAAGGCTACAACCCTGTCTTACTCCCTTTCCAACCACTGCATCCCTTTCATGCCCTTCAACTCTGACAACTGCTGTCTGGTTTTTGTACAAGTTGTAAATAATCTTACGCTCCCTATATTTTACTCCTGCTTGCTTCAGAACTTGAAAGAGTTTATTCCAATCAACATTGTAAAAAGCCTTCTCCAAATCTACAAAAGCTATAAATGTAGGTTTGCCTTTTCTTAATCTATCTTCTAGGATAAGCCGTAAGGTGAGTATTGCCTCCCGGGTTCCTACATTTCTCCTGAACCCAAACTGATCTTCCCCGAGGTCGGCTTCTACCAGCTTTTCCATCCTTCTGTAAATAATTCGTGTTAATATTTTGCAACCATGACTTATTAAACTGATGGTTCTGTAGTTTTCACACCTGTCTGCACCTGCTTTCTTAGGAATGGGGATTATAAAATTTTTCTTAAAGTCTGAGGGTACTTCACCTGTCTCATACATCTTACACACCAGGTGAAACAATTTTGTCATGGCTGGTTCTCCCAGAGACTTCAGTAGCTCTGAGGGAATATCATCTACTCCAGGGGCCTTGTTTCGACTTAGGTCTTTCAGTGCTCTGTCAAATTCATCTCTCAGTATAGTATCTCGTATTTCATCCTCATCTACTTCTTCTCCTCTTTCTACAATATTGCCGCTAAGTTCATTTCCTTCATAGAGCCTCTCTATATCCTCTTTCCACCTTTCAGCTTTCCCTTCTTTGTTGAGAACTGGTTTTACATCACAGTCCTTGATATTCATGGAGCTGTTTTTCTTATCTCCAAATATCTCTTTTATTTTCCTGTAGGCTGTATCTATTTTTCCCCTATTTATACATTCTTCTACATCCTTGCATTTTCCTTCCAGCCACTCCTTCTTAGCCATTTTGCACTTCCTGTCAATCTCATTTCTTAGTCGTCTGTACTCCATTTTGCCTGTTTCATTTACTGCATCTTTATATTTTCTCCTTTCATCGATTAAATTTAGTATCTCCTGTGATATCCAAGGATTTTTTTGTAGGTCTTTCCTTCCTACCTATTTTGTCCTCTGCTACCTTCACTAATTCATCTGTCAATTTTACCTATTCCTCCTTTACTGTTTTATTTCTGTAAATAAAATTAACATTTTTTAAACGTTACATTTACTACCTGCAGTGAATACATGCAGTTGGCAGCGCTGTTATAGATTCCGCTGAAGGTCTTTCTGTCAATACAGTAGTAATTGATATTTAATTAAATGCAATCATACAAAGGTTGACTTTTTATTTTAGTATATTTTGTTTCCTGTTTATTTTTGTAATATTGTAGCACACTGGTCAAATTTTGTACGAGCCGCCACTGATTCCATGCCACAACGAGTGTTTATTTACGATTCGTATGTACGTACAAAGTCGGCTCGTACTGTCCGCAGACTGTTTGAACAGAGAAATTCAGGTGTTAGAATTCCGAGTCGTGATGCAATTCACAAATTAGTGAATAAATTTCGTGAAACTGGAAGTATTTGTAATAAGAAGCGTAAACTACGACGTACAGTGGTCTCAGAACCTCAGCTCGATGATATTGCTTACCGCCTGCTAAATGCCCCCCAAAAGTCTCTTAGAAGTCTTTCACAGCAAACTCAAATTTCTCCCGGCTCTGTACAGAGAGCTACTACGTAACTTGGCCTAAGGCCGTATAAAGTAACAGTAGTACTAAAATTTGAAAAACATGTTCAAATGTTTGTGAAGCTTATGGGACTTAATTGCGCGGTCAGCAGTCCCTAAACTTACAAACTACTTATAAACTACCTTAAACTAAAGACACACAAACATCCATGCTCGAGGGGGGGATTCGAACCCCCGATGTGGAGCGGCCTCGCGCATCGCAGCATAGCGCCTAAATGCAAGATACCGCGCACGGGGTTAGATTTGGTGAATGGATTTTGAAACAAGTGCATGAGGGTGAAATGGATCCTTACCTCAATCAGTTTGCAGACGAGGCCTGGTTCCATTTACACGGGTGTGTTAATTCTCAAAACTTTCGACATTGGAGTGCCGAAAGACCAATTCAGCTTCTTGGGGAACCCCTTTACCACCATAAAATATAGAGTGTGGTGTGCAGTTAGTCGTGAAAGAATAGTAGGCCCAATTTTTTTCTAATGACACAATTAGCACTGGAAGATAGGTGCAAAACATTTTGCAACTGGTTTTTAATTAACTTAGTGAAAGAGAACGAAGCATCGCGTTTTTTCAACAAGATCAGCAACAAGGGCTGATACAGCCAATGTTTCTTTGCACGCAATTCGTAAAGTGTTCCATGACAGAGTCATCAGCAACAATATCTGTCCCGATCGAAATCCCGATGTAACCCCGTGTGGTTTCGGTCAGTGGGGAGCACTAAGGATAAAATATACACAACAAATCCGCTTACGTTACAGGAACTCAAGGATAATATCCGCGAGTCTATTAATTCCATTTCTCAAAGAGAATTACAACGAGTGATCAACAATTTCTTGAGTAGATGCCAGAAATCCATCGAAGACAATGTCAAACAGTTCCAGCATCTCCTTGCATAGCATGGGTGAGTACAAAATTCACTTGGACATTTTAAATTTAGTACTGCGTTGGCAGTACATGGGCGCCGCATCTGAATCGTCAGGCAACGGAGAGCTCGCCTCCCCGCATAAATGGGACAGATAAATGGGACACCCTGCAGTTCCGAACATACAGCAGACTCGAGCAGCTAGTCTAAACAGCAGCGGGAAATTCTTGTAAATATTTCAATAATTCCTTACTCTCATGAATTTTGTCCTTCCGCGAACGTCAAAACAGGCTTAGACACCGATAATACTATTCTAATGACGCGAAGTGAACAGGCTCATCTTCTGGCGCTCGCGTCAACAACCGAACAATGTTAGCAGGGACGTGGAGTGGAAACTCAAAAAAATGTTGAAATGCTTGTAAATCTATCGGACCAAACTGCGTGGTCATCCGTCCGTAGCTTACAAACTACTTAAACTAAGGTAAACTAACCTAAAGACAACACACACTCATGCCCCAGGGAGGACTCGAACCTCCGACGGCGAGCAACCGCGCGCTCCGCAGCGAGGCGCTTTAGACCGCTCGAGTGGAAACTCGTTGCTGGCCAGTGTGAGCGCTCGAGGCCGTTCAGGCTCGCAATAAAGCATTTGCCCATCCCTGCTGTACATGAGTATCCGAAACATATTTCCTGCTTTTTTATTCTAATTGAAAAAATTGTGAAGTGGTGATTTTGAATGCATATTTCTAATGTCTTTTTCACGATGTAGTTGACAGATAACTGCATTTTTAAAGATGAATTTTGACAGATATTGTCCAATGTTAGTATGAGATGTCTATATATACATCCATAAAACCGGCGACTAAAATGTAAGTTTCGAATATATATTTCATTGATATAAGTTCGTAGGTTTCCACGGCCAGTGTCATTTTGAATAAAACAATTCTGGGTATTAGGCCGAGTCATTTTTAAGCACTTAGCAAAGGAATTGAGAACGTTTCGACCACCAGCAGTATCCAGCAGTTAACCGCCCTGAAGAGGACCACTGCACAGTGGCCGAAACGTCGGCAATTCCTTTACTAAGCATGTTTCATTGTCTATAACTTGAAAATTTTCTTTGGGTACGTAATACCATCGACATCACAATTACTGTACTGAATATAGGCTGAAGCACAGGATTAAAATTTGTACCATGGCCTGGATTTGAACCCAACTCCTGTTACAAGTTTCATTTCTATCCTTCTGCATATATTAATTATCATTGATAAGACTGAATCTATATCTTTCTCAGGATCATATAATTATCCGATCTAAATTACCATGCTATTTAATATATGGTTCTGTCCACTTCTGCAAGTAAAAGTACTTCAATCTAAGTTACAAAACCCATTATACAACCGACAGTTAATTAACCTACTTAAAAGTTAAATTTCCGCACTGGAAAATGTTTATATACGTTACCTAACAACAATGTAAATTGGCGAGTTATTTCAGTTTGTATTTTGTACAGTTTACTTTGTGACGATGCTCTAAGCGAAATAGGCCACTAAAAGTGACACTAGTGGCCGTTTTCATAATTGAGAGTATAATTGCTTGTACTACCGGATTTCAGTAACTTACTGCCACAATATTTCGTCACAAAGTGTTCTGGAAATCTTCGGGCTCATACTAGTTGTATCTGACATTCAAATATGCTAGGTACCATGCTTGCTGTTTTTGATTTCAGAACGACTTCCGCAAACAGCTAGAAGTTACGTTGCCCATGCATTTCAGACTGCGGGTAGTTGATCTGGGATGCGTCTGTGGAGGGTTATATATGACAGCTGTCCCTGCACACATTAGCAGCAGGTATGGGCGTCGAGCGTGACGGTAGGACGCCAGAGCCAGCACAATCAGTTGTGAGTGGAACCATATTCATGCCAGTTCTGTCATGCACAGAAGGTTTCTCTGCATCGGGAACTCCAAAACAAAATATTTGTGCTGTAAAACTACAGTAAGCCAAGGTAAAGTACGAAGCCCATACAGAGAGTAAATTTTCCTATAATTTTTAAATAAAGACAACACAGATGAAAAACTTATTCGGCAACAGGTAAGGGAGTGGTCGAGCTATTTTTAGACATAGTCGCGCAAGAACTGATACGCTGGTCATATCGTTGGATCAGTTTTTTATTTCTGTGATGCAGCAGCCTTCCGCCTGTGAATGGAACCAGCGTGTGTGTCGTCTTCAGCTCTTCGTCGTTGTCAAAACGCTGGCCGCAGTACATGCCATTCAGAACAAGAGGTGTGGAATGCTTACAACAAGTGTTGTGCTGGGAACAAAGAACTGTGGAGTTGTTTGGTAATCCATCATCAGTCCTGAATTTTCTCCAAGCGATTTCCATATTTTCTTGCACTTCAAGGAATTCCAGTTTTGGAGCGCCACGTCACGGATCGCGCGGCCTCCTGCGTTGGAGGTTTGAATCCTCCTTCGGGCATGGATGTGTGTGTTGTCCTTAGGTTAGTTTGAGTAGTTTGTAAGACTAGGGACTGATAACCAACGTAGTTTGATCCCATAGGATTACAAACATTTGATTTGAATTCCTGTCATCCGGCTAGCGTTTTGACAACGACGAGGAGAAGACGAGTGTCACAGGATTATTCCATTCAGTGGCGGCAGGCTTCTACGACAAATGAGTACAAAAGTTTATCCCACGTTATGACAAGAGTCTCAATTTTATAGTGACAATGTCGAAAAATAAGACAAACATTGCTGTACCTGTTGCCAATAAAGTTTAATCATGAAACTATATTGTTTTTGTCTCTAAAGAAAGGTGAATCTTACGCTCTGAATGTGTAGACTACGGTAGATTTCCTAGAAGGATTGGTCAGTTAAAATTCTACTCGCTTCCACGTTAGGTGTTGCATACGATCCGGTGCTACCTCATTTCGATCGTTTTGTTGATATATGAAACGTTTTCGAAAGAACAGACACCGTATACATAATCGAGTTTATGCCTCCGACAGGCAAATGACAGTGTGCCGATACACATACACACCCGCTCCCTTACGGCAATACGGTTCAAGCTGCGAGTAAGATGAGGTAATGGGCAGGGGACTCTGCCCCAATAGTGTGCGGTAAGCTGAGAATTTGGGGAGGAGGGGAAGCGTATCAGGATAGCCTGATTGGCGGTATGCGTTCCGCAGCGATGCGGCGACCACGTGGTGTTGTGTTGGTGCCGCGGAGCGAACGCTCCTGTTTGTTTACGCATTAATCGGCCGTTCCGCGCCTGCCTGCATAGTTATATAGATCAACATGGCGAACCAATACAGAAAATCCACGCTCAAATTGACGCCCGAAAACAAATTTGCTCATCCGAAAGCACACGAAGTATATTGATTTTTACGAGAAGAGGCAAAAATACGTCTGTCCGTTGCGAAGATGGAAGGAAGATGAGGGTTTAACGTCCCGTCAACCGCGTGACATTATGGACTGAGCACAAGCTCAGGCTATTTCTCTTCTCTGTTTCTTTTTTGTAAGGATGCAGAAGGGAATCGTCCGAGTCGTTTGAAAGGAACCATCCCGACATTTGCCTCGAGTGATTTAGGGAAATCACGAAAAACCTACATCTTTCCAAACGCGAGTCCAGTGTGTTACCGCTGCGCCAACGCGTTCGGTTTGTGTCCAATGTGAGCAGTACGGATTATGTCAAGTTTATCAACGTCGCAACATGTAAAATTATTCTTCGGGAGACGAAACGGGACTTCAGTTTTTGCCACGCTAATGGCAATATGTGTTCTTTGACAGGCGACTACACTTGCTTGGGATATCGAACAATCAGCATCTTCTAACTCCCCTTCCATCTTCCAGTATAACAGGTGGTGGCGGCCCTCAGCCCCTACGGTATGGTACTCGGTCATATTGTAGAAAAGTGGACGCAGTTCCAAACGAATCTTGTCTTGAACGGAATCCGACAGGTCCGTATTGAAGGTAAACGACATATGTCATCATACTTCTTGCAATCGTTATCTATCACGGATAACCAAAGGCCTGTTCCGAATGTGAGAAAGGGGGACACCTCCGATCAGAATGTATGCAACGCCAGATCACGCAGCGGATGTGCACCCGCCATCGCAGCCGACGCTGCTTCCCGTGACTTAAGTCGCCGCCCTCACGAATGATGCCACTTAACCAAGTCATCCGACATTTTCTCGGACGTTACAGTGAAACACCAGCCGACGCAGAGCGTTGAGAAAAATTCTGTTCCACGTACTGATGGAGCAATTCCGACGGCGCTTTTCCCGTAGAGGGAGGAAGAGACCCTTGACAATAGGATGGCGATTGAATCACTGATTGTACCGGAGGGTCGTGAATCGTTGCTTTCGTCTGGCAGCTAAGGACACACCCGTATGCAACAGTCACCAAAACGGCCGCAAGGGATCTGGAATCAACCATGGAACAGGTTGAAGACCAGGTACAAGAGGAAGAGGACTCTGTTCACCAGCTGGCACAGGCAGCAGCGTGGTGACACAGAATGAAAATCTAAAATATCACAGATACCTGCAGTAGAGAATGTGACTATAGGAACTGGCGATGGGTGCTGCCCAATAACTAGAGGAGGCGGCCGCGGTGGCCGAGGGGACTGAGGCGCTCCAGTCACGGTCTGCACGGCCACTACGGTCGGGGGTTCGAATTCCCCCCCTCGGGCATGGATATTTGTGCCGTCTTTAGTATAAGGTAGTTTATAAGTAGTTTGTAAGTTTGGGGACTGATGACCCTGTAGTTAATTTCCATAAGCTACAGAAACATTTGAACTGAAGGAGAGCGAGCGCCTATCCCACGCCACGAGCACATGATGAACGAAGACATTGCTCTGGGCTCCACTGCGTGGTCCGACGACAATGAAAACATACAAGCAGTATCGAGGGAGTCCACGTCGATGGCGCCGCCGCACTGGGGACAGGGTCCAGCAATAGTGATTGGGGCGGGTGGCGATGATTGTACAGCACGGTACTTTACAGATATTTCCGGCCTCATGAATAATTTAGTACCTGCGGTACACCGGCGTATCTACTTCCGAATAAATACTCTGCAAATCAAATTTAAGTGCATGGCAGAGGGTTCATCGAACCGGTCTTATGACATTCCTCTACCGTTCCTTTCTCTAAGAGCGCGCCGTAAAAAGATAAACCTATATCATTCCGTTTTGGATATGAATTCTTTTATTTTATTATGGCGATTATGTCTCCCTATGTAGGTGGGTACTAACAAACCATTAACATCAATACGATCCGAACACCTGTGAAGTTTAAGCTGCTGCGACAGATGCTCCATGCGTCGGACGTTGACTTTGCATTATTACGAGAAGTATCACTACAATCCCTTCCCGAAATCTGTGGCTCTATGACAACTGCCCAACAAATGGCAGCGGGGCAGTGATACCATTACGTGACAGGTTCAACGTTGAAGAAGTGACTTACGTCCCTCACCAGATGTTGTCGATCACGGCACGGGGAACGTGTATAATTAACGTTTATGCTTAATCGGGAACTAACAAATGCCCAGAGCATTCACAGTTCTAGGCCGAGCAAATCACCGGTCTCCTCCCTTGTTATTGACTATTACTATCGATGTATCCTCGGCAGTGATTTTAATTATGTACTCCACCCAAAGGATCAGATCCCACATTTCTCTATGTCTCCTGATATCCAGAACGTTTTAAGGCAACTGTTTCTCACCGATATTTGGGAGAAGATACACGGAACCCGCCGAGGACACACCTAACATACTAGTCACTCGGCCAGTCGTCTTGGCCGCATCCATGTCTCGCAAGGTCTTGCTCCAGGAGTGCTGAACGCTAGACAAAGGCCGCTTGCCTTCTCAGATTAGTGTTGTTACATCAACCTTCGTCGTGGGAACTGGGAATTGAATGTGGAACACCTCTAAGATACAGAATACCAAGAAAGTACGGTCTCGACACGGACAAACTATGAACGACAGCTTCGACGATACCAGACTAAGCTAGAATGGTGGATGGATTGAGCCAAACCGGCGCGACGGCGGATGCTAACTTGGTATGGAATCATTACACCTTGGACTTTTACTAGACGATGCTGCGGGAAATTACAGCCCAACTGCCGTAACCAGAAAGACAAATGGAAAGCCGCCGCATTAAAGTCAAAATATTGTCGCCAACGCGGACGGGACTGGAAGGGGTCGTCGTGCATTCACGACGTCATGACAGAGCGAGCGGAGAAATTCCTGCATCATAGGGCGTTCGAAACCGTCGACGCAAACGAATGTTGTACCTTCACATCCATACTCCACAAGTCAGCTCACTGTGTATGGTGGAGGGTACTATGCGTATAATTCTCACTTCCTCCTATTCCAGTCGCGTATGGTCCACGGGAGAAATGACTGCCTGTATGCCTCCGTGTGGGCCCTGATCTCTCTGAGCCCATCGTTGTGGTCGCTTCGCTTCTGCTTGACTTTTCATGAAACGTTCACTCTCGCATCTTTGACAGAATCCTGTACTGTAATACAGCGTCTGCCATTGGAGTTTCGTAATCATTTGTCATCGAACTCTCCACGCCCTAATGATGACATGTCGGATCAACATGTATCTAGGGATCATGTTCCCTGGATTTCATGTCCGGTCGACTTTCGTCGAAGGAATCGATACCACCCTTCAAGAAAGCAGAGGACTACCATCTAATTACATTGTTAAATTCTGAATACAATATTTTCTCCCGACTACTAGCAACACGCATCAAGGAGCCCCTGCCAACAATTCATTCCACAGAACAAACAACACGAGGAGGAGAGACCAAAATTTCAAATGTTTGTAAATCTATGGGACTTAACTTGTTTGGTTATCAGTCCCAAGGCTTACAAACTACTTAAATTAAACTAGCCCAAGGACAAAACACACACACACACACACACACACATACATATGCCCGAGGGAGGACCCGAACCTCCGACGGCTCCGCAGCAAGGCGCCTTATACCGTTCCGCCACTCCACCGCGGCCACAGAGAGACCAACATGCTAATGAATGTAGGGATGTAACTGGCATTAGACGATATCCTGCCGTCTCACATCAGTTTTATTTTGAACATATTTCGACAGAGTTGACCGAATGGGCTTCCCAAATCCTACGCCTTTTACGCGAAGCTTCGTCTCATGTACTGATAAATGGACGTGCTACAGATGCCTTTTTAGTCTGGTAATGAGGTATGTTCGGTGCTTCAGTGAATCTAGCAATATGGTCACGGATACAGCAAAATTTGCAGCAATGTTCATTGCTAGAGGCCTACAAGAAGGCTGCATGGGCCCCATCCCACATGTAAATGTGATCAGATAATTAGACATCATATTCACACAGCACATGTATCAGAGAGTAGCAATGGACTATAGAAGACTACTTACTGCAAGACACACGGTCCCACTACAAACAGTGATGGCATGAAGATTACTATGGGCTTTGGATATTATCTCAGAACTGGATATCTGTGTGAAATCTGCTATCACACACGCAGCCTTTCTTCGCGTGGCGGTGGACTAATACTTATCAACGTCAAAGCGAGGGCTACAGCTCTTAGCTCTACTCCTGGCCACCACGACAAAACTAAGAACACATCAGCATATCTCACTTACGCGCGTTCTGTTGAAGAACTGATGCCGATATTAACCCTGCCACCAGATGCGACTGAACACATCGTGCGCACACTCTCCCACATTGTGAATTCCTTACTCTAATATAGTAAGGTGCGCCCCCAGCTCACCGCCACTCGATCGCCAAAGGCAAGAGACTGTACTGATTGTCGATGAGCCCTGTCCCTCGCAATTCGTTTGAGAGTGAAATCCCGACCACACAATGGTCAACGATGTGCAAAGCAGTCCAACAACCCTAATTTCCCAGACGGGTACTAGCGACATGGTTCCACGTGGTCAGTCGGAAATTCACGACGAGACAGAAGCTGCACTTTATCCCTCCTTTGCCCAAAATGCCACCTCCTGGTCTTTGATGAACGCCGTTTAATCTCGGAAACTGCTTTCGATCTGTGGACACAACTACAGAAGAATCTTGCCTGCAATATCCGCACCCCAACTAATAAGACTGACTCCAAACTCCTATTTCCGGAGGTTTCATATTTTCCTCCCGCGAAAAAACACGGCCAAACTTGGATGAAGGGGCAAACTATATTAGGAGGCTGTTTGCCAGTGATTTTTTTTTTTTTTTTTTTTTTTTTTTTTTTTTTTATGTGAAGAAGTTATGAGAATTTACACACATTCTGACATAATTTCAGTAATAATTCTAACTGTTTGTGTGAATTTATGTCAATAATTTCAGCCCCATATAACAACGTTACGCTGTGATGTCCGCCGTAGATTGCGAGCGTAGGTCTTCAACTGCGTGCTGTGTAGCCATTCGGAGTTACATCTGAAATGAAAAAGGTTTTGGGTTTACATGAATAACGTGTTTTCTCAGAATATGAACCTTAATGCAGGTGACAATAATGACAAATACAGATGTTGCAGCCGTTGGAAAAAATTACTTCGATATTCACGAATGTTTGCCTCTAATTATGCAACGAACAAGACCCTTAAAATCACGATATCATCTCACAAGTTGGTATAACGCCATTTTGACATAAACACGTTTGAACATTAAAAGTAATGTACTAAGTTTACCGATTAATCTGCGATTCCAGCACCATATAGTGATTCCTCGTCTTCCTCATACGCTTCGTTTTGCGCTTCCATCAGTGCTCTCCGAGCTTGCCGACCTTCCTTCGATGTCAATGAACTACGTCGATTCTGTCGGCTCACGCGCGTGTTACGCATAATAGAAGTTTTGCGTGCCTACTACAATTCCCGCCTCGTTCATGGCCATCAAAAGAGATGAATTTCCTTCATTCAATATGTACGCTGTCAAGTAAGCCAGTTGAACGACTTACAGTCCGGGGTGCAAGTGTTTAGGAGCTAAACGTCAAATAGTGGCATTGAAACTTTCATTCACATTTTGTGTGTCGCCACCTAAGCATCTCTCCAGTAATTCATCCCTTGATAAATCTTCGTAGGTTGGAAAATTTTCATTCTGTACGTCGGGATGCAATGGGGTAGGGTGCGTTTCATGCTCTATTCCAAGAGCTGCTTGTTTCTGACACTCGCACCAGGTGTCCTTTCCCTCTGGGCTATACTCGTGTCGAGGATTTTCATCCGTGGAAATCATACGACAATATGTCGCCATAATGGCTTTTATCGTGTCTTATACAGTATCTACATATATTCAAATCGCTAGTAAAAAAAAAATGTTCAAATGTTAGTAAATCTATCGGACCAAACTGCGCAGTCCGTAGCTTACAAACTACATAAACCTAGGTAAACTAACCTAAGGACAAACACGCACACCCATGCCCCAGGGAGGACTCTAACCTCCACGGCGAGCAACCGCGCGCTCCGCAGCGAGACGCTTTAGACCTCTCGCCTACTCCACCGCGGCAAATCGCTAGTCCATAGTACGTGCTGAGCTTTTTCACTAATGGCTCTGTGAGTTTGCATTTTCCACCAAGCTTTTTAGTTTTTCGAATGTTTCGGAGGCGAGTCCCCATTCTCTTCTGGACGTGATCTAGACATTAGCTTTTTGAAACCGAAAGATCATTGCCGTAAGGATTCAAATCGAGAATTGGCGCGAATGTCTTAGAATCGCCGTCTCCGATATAATATCCCTATTTTACACAATGTACGTCTTTTGATCTCGAAAACATATTTTTGACAGACTCAACTTCCATGCTTCCTGACGATCTTTCATGATTTTTGGCGCAGTCTTCGTCATCGTGGGCAACTTTTCATTCTAGATATTCTGGAGATTTCGTGGCTTTATTCTGCCATTTTGCACAAGCATAGCAGTAACTGCTTCGCACATCTAGATCGATGACTTTGCCACAGTAATACGCTCTGAGAGTTGTTGTACCGAACAAAGATTTCAACCGTATCTTTTTCCAAGTACCATCGCCAGACACTTTGAAATTCAAAATATGTCGTCATCTTTATTCATTCTCTTTTTTCTCCTCCTCGACAACTTTTTAGAACAATACTCGAAAACTGTCTTTGCAGCAACGTGGATGTGACCTACGATTCTATTATACATTTCTTCGGCCCTGCCGCTGTCGATGTCCATACAATTGCAGAATAATGTCAACCATTGTCTACCAATGCCTTAGAGTCGCATGATGTACACCATTCTGCGATTTATCTCGAATTCGGTATTTATTAGAGGACTTGAACTGTTTTGTCTAGACCTACACTTATACTTGACAACGAGTTTGAAACCGAGGCCTCGGTTCCAGTTTCTTCAAATTTTGCTTGCAATTGCGGCAAATGCCGGTAGTGCTGTAAACAAATTGTGAAATTCTATGACACGGTGAAAATGCTTTCTATTTACAGTCACATTTTCAGTCGTAGAACTGTAGATTTTCTTCGCATTAACACTTCGAGCACCGTTGTTATCTCACTGTTTATCGTCGTGCTGGTTCCCATGGAACTTTCTTTAACGCGGCCTACTGCGGCGTTCTGTCGACTCTTGGTCGCCTTTCGGATGTGACGACATTTCGCAGTCTCAAACTACAAAACACTCGTCGAAGGCTAAGCCAGAACTGACTCCGAGTAAGGTACGGTGACGCTCTAACGTAAATATAACTGACATACATCCGTGTGTTTGTAACGCACTGAATCTCGGTAAAGGTAAAAGACACGTGACAAAGCCACAGAATCTATCAGGCCAGTCCTCAGATAAAGGAAGAGTGATTTATAAAAAAAATACATCAAATTTAATTACAAATTGTGATTTCAGATGAAATCCCAAGTTTATTGATTACACACTCAGACAGGTTAATTAGTTAATTGATAATCATTAAAATTTCATCGCACGATTATAGGCATAAAACTAATTTTCCCAGGCCCACAGTCACTAGCGATGTATTATCTGCATAGAGGAGCATTGGTTTGAGGGAGCAGCATAATTTTAGAACTGCATATTTTAATATTACAGAAAATGGCCAAGATGGCGAAATCTTGTTTAGTTTCTCTTCGGCCGTTATTTCAAATCGTCGCTGTAGCACGCGGTGGTGGAGGGAGACGAGTTTTCGCGTCCTGCGAATCCGCACCAGTTCAGGCCACCGAACATGATGGTTGGAACTCCGCCGCTGCCGGCGGCCACAAGATAGGTAACGGTGATTCCTCCCTCCTCTGTTAGGTTGGCTACAGGGCCCTTTCCGCCAACCGCGGAGGTGCACATGAATGCATTGGTCATTATTTAAATAGCCTGGAGAGCAGCTCCCTAGCCCATTCCGTTGCAGTTCCTAGAGGTATCGGCATCGAGAGATCAGCGTGAGGCAGTTACCGTCGTTTAGTGACACCTGCTTCCTTTTACCTTGGGAGGTAGCAGCCTGTCCTAGATTTCCGCGCCGGACTCGAAATGATCACCGATACGACATACTTCGCATATCCCGTGATCGCGATCGCCTTACCTCTGCATTTGCGCCGTCTATTCGGGTGCTGCTACTCCGGTATGTAGCAAGTTCGATGCCTAGGTCCGACCCCTATTCTTGTGATCATGCGCGAACTCATGGCTAGTTTCTTACCTTTCGTCTTAAACTCTCTCAGAGGACTGGTTCTTATTTATATTCTTACTCTTGTATGTATTTTGAGACTTGGCCCACAGCGAGTCTATTCCACGCCCAGTGGTTGCATCCAGTGTTTGAGGGTTTATGGAAATTTGTGACAGGGCTACATCGCTTCTATGTGCTTTGATTTTAATATATGTCTGGATTAGCTATCCCGACTTTTACTGTCTGTAGCTTCCCTTACTTTCCCTTTGTGTAAACCTTTTACCAGGCGCTGAAAAACCTGCTGAAAGAGACGAAGTTCGATCGCCTGGGACAGAAGATCTGCAGGTGAGTTGCCTGTCAGGGAACAATGATAGTCGGAGACTCTTTGAAGGATAATTTTCCCATCTTTTCTTTATTCAGCCACAGCTACAGCTTCACCCAACATGTCCTACGCTACATGTTGATGCCGCTAGTACTTTCTATACCGTTATCTGACAGGACACATACAACGGCGGGGCTCAGTTCTGGGCTACGTTAGTATGCAAAGCTACAATGAGGTTGAACCTGTCGAAACTACCTGAGGTACCGAGCGGTCTAAGGCGCCTCGATCCAAATCCAAATGTTTGTAAATCTATCGGACCAAACTGCGTGGCTATCAGTCCGTAGCTTACAAACTACTTAAACTAATGTAAACTAATCTAAGGACAACACACACACCCATGCCCCAGGGAGGACTCGAACCTCCACGGCGAGCAACCGCGCGCTCCGCATCGAGGCGCTTTAGACCGCTCGGCTACTCCACCGCGGCTAAGGCGCCTCGCTGCGGAACATGTGTGTGTGTATGTGTGTGTGTGTTGTCCTTGGGTTAGTTTACCTTAGTTTAAGTAGCTTGTAAGCTACGGACTGATGACCACGCAGTTTGGTCAGACAGATTTACAAACATTTGAAAAAACCTGAGGTAGTCCTATCTGCGCTCGAGCCTGTACCCGATGTGCACTCGGTTCTACGCTTTTAATATCTAAATGGATGCGAATTTAGTTTTGAAACTTTAAATGCGTATTCTTGGTCAAAATGTTCAAATGTTTGTAAATCTATCGGACTAAACTGCGTGTCATCAGTCCGTAGCTTACAAACTACTTAAACCTAGGTAAACTAACCTAAGGACAACACACACACCCATGCCCCAGGGAGGATTCGAACCTCCATGGCGAGCTACCGCGCTCTCTGCAGCGAGACGCTTTAGACCGCTAGGCTACTCCACAGCGGCGCGTATTCTTGGATAGTTAAGCTACCGACCTGTGCAATAACATGGGATTTTTTGAACCTTCTAATGTAGTTTCCCACGCTAGTTGCATGTCCATTTACTGAGCCGTGGCGGCCGTCTCGTTTGCATTTCCCGCGACTCATAGTCATATTGCCGCCTGGCTTGTACTTGGCACTATTTGATTGTCTGTCTGATAGTTGGCATACAGAGCTTCCGTAAGCTCCAGCGACGACTCGGCTGGTACAGGCGGTCTGGGGGCAGTTGGAAGTTGACTGTGGCGCGCACCAGAAGTTGTTTACGTACTTCAGCGACTGAGCCTGATGGAGCAGTTACAACTTGGTGGTGCTAGCACCTCGTGCACTAATTGATTCGTGGGTTCACCACAAGGGTGCGGGAGGAGAGATAAGGGGATTTCGAATTGGGTGGAACTACGGCAGCGTGTCAGGTTTCGGCGTCGAGAGACCCCGTTATGTTAACGCGTGGAATTCATTTGCCTACAGGATGTGATGCGGGGCGCCGCTGCCCGGAATACGTTACTCTCTCCCCGAGGCTGACTTCTTTCTTCGGCTTGGTGCTGAACGGTTGCCGCCTGCTGATATTACAGCGTTTGTGCAACTGACTTGGTTGCCGTGAGCTTGCAGTTTCTATTTTCGGATTTGGGCAACCTCCCGCCTGGCCAGTGGTCATTCTATGAATTTTGCCCTTCTTACTTCGTCACGATGTTAACAATGATTATGAAAATTAGTGTTTGAGGGTGCGGGAGGGGTCTACTGTGGCGCCACGCTTTGGAAGTGCACCTTGTTGAGATAAATGACATCGGGTGGCACTGGTGTATTACCGAACTGTAGGGTAAGGTCAAGTAACTTAATACTAAGCTTTCTCTGTTAGACATTCACGAACTTTAGACAATTGTTATTTTGGTTATATCATATGAAAGAGGGGTATCCTACAAAGCATGTCTGACATATATATTACAAATATCGACTTGTTATTTCTTGCAATTAACTTACAAATTTTGGTGGTAGAACTACGTCGAATGTTCAAATGTTTCTAAATCTGTCGGACTCAAATGCGCGGTTATTAGTCCGTAGCTTACAAACTACTTAAAACAAGGTACACTAACCTAAGAACAACATAAACACCCACGCCCGAGGTGGGACTCGAGTTCCCGACGGCGAACGGCCGCGCGCGCCGCAACACGGCGCCTCAGTACACACGGCTAATCCGCCGCGACTAGGACTATGTAACGTCGTGATATTCAAGTAATGCCGTGATAGCATTCAAGTTACTCCGTGACAGTATGTTGTTTATCATTAACAGTACCTTTTAGGCTTTGGAAACTAGTTTTTAGTGTAATGTAAATCTTCAAATCATATGTAAAAGTATATGTTATCCTTTATTAGGAATTTTGAAACATTCTAATGTAGAAAATAGTAACAAAAACAAAAATATGCACAAGCAAAATTTCAGCTATTTTTTAAGTACACAGAGCCGTTGTTAGTCACTATCTGAATCCTCACACCCATCACACATAAAATAGACAATATCTAAAAGTTTCTGGCACTTCACATGCCGCCAAACACTACAAAACTGGCACTCGATGCATTCGCCTCATTTTTCTTCTTGACATCATCTGCACACGAGCCACCACATGCACCACATACACTATCATCATTATTCTGTGCTCTGGATATAGACCTAGGAGTAGCCTTGTTCAATGTTTTCTTCGATATTACTGATCCTGGTGTCAATGGCTTGTTGTAGTGCAGTGAAATTATCTTGCATAAGGATCACTTCTTACTTCCTTACGTTCTTTTTGGCATACTGGAAGTTTTAGAACGTCTTCTACAGTAACTGTCTTTCTGTCACATAACTCTTGTTTCATTCCTTATGTAACAAAGGATGGGGCAAGAGCATCAACAGAAACAGTATCTCTTTTGTAGGGGAATATGACAATCTTTGCCAATCTGTTGCAGATAGTGGCATCTTGGTAAGTTGCAGCGAGAAGTTCAGGTGGCAGAACGAATGGCTTTTCAATTTCTCTGGATCAAATGAAAATTTCACGTGATAATCCTTTTTTGTACTCCATGGGAGGAATGCCTAAACATTTACTAGCCTCGTATATCGTCCACCCTGCACTCTTCACCTTGCGCAAAGCTTTTTCAAGCGTTTCAGCTGTGTACGAATGCGCCGCTTTGTTCCGCTTTGGTGCCATTTCAGCGTCAAACCTAATAAAACCAACCCATTGCTAAGGTCATACACCGTCAACGCTTTGCCTAACTTACAAGTCAATTTTATATGTGATTGATACATAATATTACCTTTTACTGTTGTTAAATGGAACTTATACACTGGAATACCTGCATGTACGAAACTGATATGTTCGCCAGCGTCTTCACTGCCTTAGCGTGACTCGCTCTCACGAAAACACTGAAGGAACACATGTCTAAAATTTCTTTGAACGCCCGAAAGATAGCGTGTGAGGCCTTCCTAGAGTCCTGCATGCTTATGCCATATGCTGACAAAATCTTGGAAGCCTTGGAGTTGAGGCTGTGTCGTGACACAAGAAATACTTTGTATCAAGGAGTTACTTGATACCACAGAGTAACTTGACTTTGCCCTAGAGTTGTTTCGTATTTGTTATTTGGGTGGCCTTCTGTTGCCGAAGCTCTCTTGGAATCTTTCACGACGCGGCGGAGTGGCGGAGCGGATTGAGGCACTATGCTCCGATGCGCGAGGCCGCTCCCCGTCGGCGGTTCGAATGCCCCCTCGGGCATGGACGTTAGTGCTGTCTTTAGTATAAGGTAGTTCATAAGTAGTTTGTAAGTTTATGGAGTTATGATCCCGCAGTTAAGCCCCATAAGCTTAACAAACATTTAACCCTTGCCGGGCTCTTTGGGAGTGTGAATTTATTCATTGAAGGACTGTTCTAAACATATTTAGCCGCGGCGAGCGCATTGAGGCGCTATGCTAAGATGCGCGAGGCGCGAGGCAGTTCGGGGGTTCGAATCCCCCCTAGGGCATGGATGTTTGTGCCGTCTTTAGTATAAGCTAGTTCATAAGTAGAAAAATGTTTGTACAGTCTATGGGACTTAACTACGGGGTCATCAGTCCCTACACTTACAAACTACTTATGAACTACTTACGAACTAGGACGGCACAAATATCCATGCCCGAGGGGGGATTCGAACCCCCGACCGTAGTGGCCGTGCAGACCGTGACTGGAGCGCCTCAGTCTCCTCGGCCACCGCGGCCGGCAGTTCATAAGTAGTTTGTAGGTTTGGGGCCTGATAACCCCCTTAGTTATGTTCCATAAGCTCTACAAACATTTGAACATTTGATTTTCATCTTTATTATAAGCTAGTTCGGTGGTAGCTGCCGGCCGCGGTGGCCGAGCGGACTGAGGCGCTCCAGTCATGGTCTGCACGGCCACTACGGTCGGGGGTTCGAATCCCCCCTCGGGCATGGACAATTGTGCCGTCCTTAGTATTAGCTAGTTATTAAGTAGTTTGTAAGTTTAGGGACTGATGACCCCGAAGTTAAGTCCCATAAGCTTTACAAACATTTCAACATTTGAAACATATTTAGTATACGTAGATTTCCCTGTCGGGCTTATGCATTTGTATTTTGATTACCGCCAGGGCGGGCAGTCTTTAGTATACAGGAGTAAGACTAAATTAAGCTTGTCTCCAACATTGTAATGAAGTTGCTGTTTTGCGGAGACTTTAGTTGTGAGCGAAGTTGCACCTGTGCTGGAAGGAATTAAGTTTGTTTCCTCGGCGCACTGCAGGCAGCAGCGGTCGCTCGCACGCCGTCTGCCTCTTCGTGTGTCGCGTCGGCTACGCTACCGTCGCTGCGGTTGCCGGGGTAATGCGGTGTAACCGGAAATTTCGTGCCGCCACTTTCTTTGGAGGGGACGTTTACATGTCTTTCTGCCAAGCAGCTAAATCTCGTTTTGTGACTTTTATAACTGTATTCCGCCAGTAACATGGTTGATTTGAGGATTAACTAAGTCATGTTCTTACCTAAATCTATTTTTATAACGAACTAGCTGAAAACCCGGCTTTGCCCGGGTATTTGTTTATTTAGTCGAGCTTGAGTTAGTACTTTTTCTATCCACTCTCTCTCTCTGTCCGTCTCCTTTTTTCTAAAAACATGTTACATTTATCAGAGAATATATAAGAAATAAGAAATCACACGTAAAAATGCACTCGTTTCGAAGAATCCAATCACGAAATTCAACAATAATGATTGTAATAGTATCACAGATCGATCACTTGCTGTAATGCATGAAATGGCATATCGTATGCTTATCCTTACAGAGAAAGAGCTGAAGACATTGTAGCACGCATAGACCAAAGATATGGCCTGTGGTATCACGTTTCGCTGTAAGTGACCTCAAATCATATGTTTGTAGAACTTATGGGACTTAACTACGGGGTCATCAGTCCCTAAACTTACAAACTACTTATGAACTAGCTAAGACTAAGGACGGCACAAATATCCATGCCCGAGGGGGGATTCGAAACCCCGACCGTAGTGGCCGTGTAGACCGTGACTGGAGCCCCTCAGTCCCCTCGGCCACCGCGGCCGGCTAAGTAACCTCCTTGCTATAGGCTTGCTGGGCTTCAGTTCGAATTTTTTTATAAGCTGACGACTTTCAACCACCATATCTTCGACCCCCTTATAGCTATCGGCATGGAACTGCTATGGTGTACAACGGGAGACTTCGGACAACAATTACACACGGACCATTCGTTTGCGTTCTGTAGTTCTCACTGCAGAGCGAAATATTAACACACACACACACACGCGTAGAATTTTATATACACCGATAACTTTCCATCCCAATATACTCCACCCCTTTATCATTATCAACCCTCAAGCAACAATGCGACCGATAAAACCATTTTCAAAGAGTCATTATTGTTCCGCATTTCGCGTTATATTCTTCAAATTATTAAATATATATCACATCGCTATAAAACTGTGCCTAAAACCTTCCTCAGGTATGAATTAGTAACTGTACAAATATTTAAGTCCCTGCGTCTTGTCGTTCGTACGTGATAAGCGTACACCGAACAAACATTCACATTAATATATATATATATATATATATATATATATATATATATATATATATATATATATATATATATAAATAACTATCCGATCGCCATAAAACCATGCCTAAAGCCTTCCCCGGGTAGACATTAGTAACTGTACAAATTTTTAGCTCTTTATGTCTTGTGGTTCAGACGTGATAAACGTACACCGAACAGACATAAACATTTATAGATATAGACTAGCTGGTACCCGACGCGTTGCTGCCGCAGAAGAAATAATTGTACAAATAACGTTTAAATTTGAAAGTAACGCGACATACGCTTCAGTAACCAAAATATCTTTTGTCGATTCACTGAAAAAATAAAAAGATACTGTTTGCCCTGGAAAATTACGAATACATGTAACTCACATTGATCGGCATCGAAATGAGCAGGACATACTAAAACGCTGATCTGTTTGTTTGTGTTACATTCAGACATATCAGCCGGCCGCGGTGGCCGAGGTGACTGAGGCGCTCCAGTCACGGTCAGCACGGCCACTACGGTCGGGGGTTCGAATCCCCCCTCGGGCATGGATATTTGTGCCGTCCTAGTTTGTAAGTAGTTCATAAGTAGTTTGTAAGTTTAGGGACTGATGACCCCGTAGTTAAGTCCCATAAGCTTAACAAACATTTGAACACAGACATATCACTACTTCAATGGCCCTCTAAATAAATACGCCGGTACGACACGCACGCCACCTACTGTAAGATAACTGTACTGTGTCCTTAACCTTCGCGTAAAAGCAAAGAGTAAGCTGACGAAGTTTTATCGCAGTCATATGAACGTTATGGCAGCGCATAAAATACGAACAAACGAAGAAATATATATGAGGTTTTCAATCTTCCAATAGTCCATCTCCTCCTTTCCCTTCTCTCTGCTCACCTGCTCTTCTCGCCATCTCCTCCTGTCCTATGTTGCCATCCTGTGAGAAAATACGTCCTAGGTACTTGAAACTGTCAACCTGTTCTAACTTTGTCTCCCCTGTTTGGCACTCAATCTGTTTAACTCTCTTTCCCACAGACAATACTTTTGTTTTGGAGATTCTGATCTTCATATCATAATCCTTACACCTCTGACCGAGCTCTGAAATATTAGATTGCAACCTCGCAATTGAAACTACCATCACAATTCTGGCTTCTACATATAAATACTTTTGTTGTCAAAATAAAACCATCCTGTTATTTACAAAATTTTACATTACTCTGAACCCGTAGAGAAGATTAGATTTAGTTGAAATTTCTCGAATTTATTACTTTACAAGGTCTTGATACTTTCAGTTTTCAGATACACATCACTACCAGACTATAGTCCCAAACATAGCATTAATAATAAAAAAATGGAGAATAAAGTATTTAAAATGAAAATTATAGATTTTCGCTCAATATTTTCTCGTATTTCAATTTCACCCCCCACGTCCCTACGCCACACTCTCTTGTAGCGCTGCTGTGGTTTTTCGTTTTGGAATGGTATCTTAACTCTGGCCGCACACTCCTCATATACTGTTGTTTCATACGTAACCCTCTCCCCACTCCTTACGTCACATGAGTGCACGAAAAGAGAAAGCTGAAGAAGCATAAACATAAATTTGCTGCTTTGAATCATGTTGAAATTTCATCGAACTGGTTTCAACGGTTCCTAGGTTAACGGCCGTACCAGTGACAGTCAGTACCACCTACAGAGAAGTCCCCAGCACGCTCTAGTGACGTCACGTAGAGGAGGCCACGATATCGTAGCTAACGCTAGCCTCTATGGAATACTGGGCTGTGCCCAAGCGGCTAGCCAGTCAGCTACGCGATCGCGGCTCACTCATCGTGGTGTCACACTAGCGAGCCACCATCATATCTATCGGTGGTGGTGGTGAATGAATACACCGCCGGCCGCGGTGGCCGAGGGGACTGAGGCGCTCCAGTCACGGTCTGCACGGCCACTACGGTCGGGGGTTCGAATCCCCCCTCGGGCATGGATATTTGTGCCGTCCTTAGTCTTAGCTAGTTCATAAGTAGTTTGTATGCTTAGGGACTGATGACCCCGTAGTTAAGTCCCATAAGTTCTACAAACATTTGATTTTTTTGATTTGATGAATACATCGGTCCTCACCATATCACCGCCAAATTGCAGCGTTTTGGGCGTGCCCAGTGCTCGGATGGGTGACTATCTGGTTACGCCGCGCACTTTTAAAAACAAGGTAATGTACCATTCATGGAGAAAATTGAAAATTTGTGCCCAGGCGGGATTGGAACACAGGTCATCTAGCCTGGCCACTAGGCCACTGAGGGACACAGTCATCACCATTGCTTCACGTGTTACGCTTACACGTTTTCCGTCAGGAGAAAATTACCAATTTACCACCGACTACTAACATAGTGCCCGTACCCATTACCATTCAGTACTTGCAGCATTTCACCGACTTCCGTAAGAATTCGGTACTAGTGTGAATCTGCACTAAAGAAAGGTTCAATGCCGTCGTCGCCTTAATCTTATCCCTAAAAATAAATGTGTGTATGTATGTAAGTTCCATATAGACTCTAAGACGGATGGAGAAATATTGATGAAATCTATAGGATATTTTCAGATTAGCCCAGAGGATGGTCCTGTGAAGTTTAGTAACGATCGGACCAAAATATTTATTAACGTACACGCAAAAAATTACGTCTAGCATTTGGAACAGCAGAAGATCCTAGTGATGCTGGGCGCCATGGCTCTGCGTGCCCGGTCAGAGGGCTGAACGCCCTCTGTAATAATAAAAAAAATCCAAGAACACATCGAACAACAACGAACAAACAGGATCAGCGACGCAAGAAACAGAACAACACATGAAAAAAAGGAAAAAAAAGAAAAAAGAAAAAAAGTGATCCCTTTGTCCAAAGATATTGGACTATCTGTCATTTGCATCTGCCTTCCTTCAGCACTTAGGTGGCCCAAGATATTGGTGCTACATACTCTTATCCAGATTGGTTTCACAAGTAATCAACTGTTCGTTCACGCATTATTCTGATCTATATCTATAAAAATGAATGTGGTTATTCTGTTCCATGTAGACACCAGGACGGCTGGAGCAATTTTAATGAAATCTTCAGGAAAATCATCAGATTTGCTCAGCAGGTGATCCTGTGAAGTCTGGCAGCCATGGTACCAAGATATTTATTAACGTATAAGTAAATGTTTACGTCAAGCACTTGGAACTACAGTAGCTCTCCTAGCGGAGAAAGGGCTAACCGCTTTTTTCTGTAACTATAGTGCTACCGCTTGGAGGAGACAAACATCCATGCCTAAGGGGGGGAGGGGGACTGTAAATATTCATCACAGTCACGGAATGTATACTAGCGTTTCAAGCCGCAGGACTGTAGTTATAGAAGAAGAGTGGTTGGCACGTTCTTCACTTTTTTTTCATGTTTAGTTCTGTTCCTTGCGTCGCTAATCCTGTTAGTTCGTTGTTGTTCGATGTGTTCTTGGATCATCTTTTTTTTTTTATTACAGAGGACGCAGAGGCATGGCGCCCAGCATCACTAGGATCTTCTGTTGTTCCAAATACTAGAGGTAAATTTTTACGTGTATGTTAATAAATATTTTGATTCGATCGCTACCAAACTTCACAGAACCATCCGCTGGGTGAATCTGAAGATATCCTAAGGATTCCATCAATATTTCTCCATCCGTCTTAGAGTCTATATGGAACGTACATGCATACATACATACATGCACACATTAATTTTTAGGGATAAGATTAAGGCGAAGACGACATTGATCCTTTCTTTAGTGCAGATGCACACTAGGACCGAATTCTTACTGAAATCGGCGAAATGCTGCGAGTACTGAATGGTAATGGGTACGGGCACTATGTTAGTAGTCGGTGGTATATTGGTAATTTGCTCCTGGCGGAAAACGTGCGCCGGCCGCGGTGGCCGAGGTGACTGAGGCGCTCCAGTCACGGTCAGCACGGCCACTACGGTCGGGGGTTCGAATCCCCCCCTCGGGCATGGATATTTGTGCCGTCCTAGTTCGTAAGTAGTTCATAAGTAGTTTGTATGTTTAGGGACTGATGACCCCGTAGTTAGGTCCCATAAGCTTAACAAACAGTTTAACATTTTGGAAAACGTGCAAGCGTAATCCGTGAGGCAATGGTGATGACTGTGCCCCCCAGTGGCCTAGTCGCCAGGCTAGATGACCTGTGTTCCAATCCCGCCTGGGCACCAAATTTTCAATTTTCCCCATGAATCGTACATTACCTTGTGTGTAAAAGGGCAATGTCAACAGCGCGCGGAGTAACCAGACAGTCACCCATCCGAGCACTGGCCACGTCTAAAACGGTGCAGTTCTGCGGTGGTATGGTGGGAACCGGTGTATTCATCCACCACCACCGAAAGATAAGTTGGTGGCGCGCTCGTGTGACACCACGATGAGTAAGCCGCGATCGCGTAGCTGACTGGCTAGCCGCTTGGGCAGAGCCCACTATTACATAGGGGCTAGCGTCAGCTACGGTATCGTCGTCTCCTCTTCATGACGTCACTAGAGCGTGTTGCAGACTTCTCTGTAGGTGGTACTGATTCACGCCGATACAGCCGTTGACCTAGGAACCGTTAAAACCAGTTCGATGAAGTTTCAACATCATTCAAAGGAGCAAAGGATATTTATGCTTTTTCAGCTTTCCCTTTACGTGCCCTCATGTGACATAAGGAGAGGGGGAGAGTAAGATATGAAATAACAATGTATGAGGAGTGTATGGCCCGAGTTACGATACCATTCCAGAACGAAAAACCACAGCAGAGCTACAAGTGTGTGTCGCGGAAGGGGGTGGGGGTGAACTTTAAATACTAGAAAATATTGAGCAAAAATTCATAATTTTCATTTTAAATACTTTATTCAAAAATGTTTGTAAAGCTTATGGGACTTAACTGCAGGGTCATCAGTCCCTAAACTTACAAACTACTTATGAACTACCTTATACTAAAGACAGCACAAACATCCATGCCCGAGGGGGGATTCGAACACCCGACGGGGAACGGCCAAACGCATCGCAGCATAGCGCCTCAATGCACTCGGCCGCTCCGCCGTGGCAAATACTTTATTCTCCATTTTTTATTAATACTTTCTATATGTGTGGGACTATATTAGTGATGTGTATCTGAAAACTGAAAGGTTTTGAGACCTTGTAAAGTAATAAATTCAAGAAATTTCAACTAAAACTAAACTTCTCTACGAGTTCAGAGTAATGTAAAATTTTGTAAGTAACACGATGATTTTATTTTGACAACAAAAGTATTTATTTGTAGACGCCATAATTGTGATGGCAGTTTCAATTGAGAGGTTGCAATCTAATATTTTGGAGCTCGATCAGAGGTATAAGGGTTATGATATGAAGACCAGCGTCTCCAAAACAAAAGTAATTTCTGTGGGAAAGAGAGTTAAATAGATTGAGTGCCAAACAGGGGGAACAAAGTTAGAGCAGGTAGACAGTTTCAAGTACCTAGGACGTATTTCCTTACAGGATGGCAACATAGTGAAATAACTGGAATCACGGTGTAGGAAAGCCTATGCAGTTGAGTGCTCAGCTAAGATCTACTACCAGTCGGCAAGACTCACCGCTACCAGTACCTCTGAAGATGTCCGGCGCAGCTCCGGACGAAACGTCAGGAACGGATATGTTTCGTGGACCACGACCACATAACCCGAAAGATACAACAACTATTACTTCAGCCGGTCGTGAAAGCCTTCACTGCATGATAAGATCTACTCTCTTCTGCCAGAAGTAAGTCAGTACCAAGACTAAGTTAACAATACACCGTTCTACCTTTCGACCAATTTTGTTGTACGGGAGTGAAAGCTCGGTGAATACAGGTTACCTTATTCATAAGGTTGAGGTTACAGATATGAAATCAGAAAGAATCATTGCAGGTAATAACAGATTGGAACAATGGCAGGAGGGTGTCCACAATGAGGAAATCAAAGAAAAACTGGAAATTAACACCATAGATGAAGCAGATAGAGCGAACAGGCTGAGGTGTTGGGGTCTGTTACACGCATGGGAGATGCAAGGTTACCTAAGAGACTAAATGTTCAAATGTTTGTAAATCTATCGGACCAAACTGCGTGGTCATCAGTCCGTAGCTTACAAACTACTTAAACCTACGTTAACTAACCTAAGGACAAACACACACACCCATGCCCCAGGGAGGACTCGAACCTCCACGGCGAGCAACCGCGCGCTCCGCAGCGAGACGCTTTAGACCGCTCGGCTACTCCACCGCGGCCTAAGAGACTCATGGACTCAAGAGCGGAGGGTAAGAGGAGTCGAGGAAGACCAAGAAGAATGATTTTGAAGAAAAAGGCTTAACATCAGACGAGGCATCAATGTTAGCATTGAATAGGGGATCATGGACGAATTTTATTAGGGGGACTAAGCTCCAGACTGAACGCTGAAAAGCATAGTGAGTGTCAATGAGTGTCTAATGATGGTAATGATGATGTGCTAATATTGCAATGTGGACCGAGTGGCCATTATGAACTGCAAAAAAAGCGCATGCCAGAACCTCATATAGCTTGGCGTGGCATGATACAAAAGCTGGTTCCATAGCTTTTTGATACAGATTACGGCAGATTGTGTGTATTGCAATCCTTGAACTACAAGAAGATGAAGACAACAAAAATACACCAATGCCCGAGGGAGCACTCGGACCTCGGACGAGGAACAGTAGTGACATGGCGCACTAAACCGCGTGGTAATTTCCCAACGGCCCTTAAATTGCATTCTAAATATGTTGTTCAAACTCTGTCTTAGTTTTGCACGACAACGTAATATTGTGTGAAGTGAATGTTCCCACTTTTTCCTGTAAAGCATAAGCTGATTTCGTCACAGCGTTCTGTAGACTCATATCAGTAGCGAATGTAGGAGATATTTGGAGCCGCGCCGGATTTTCCGAGCGCATTGGGGCGCCGTGCTGCGATGCGAGAGGCCGTTCGCCGTCGGGGGTTCGAGTTCCCCCTCGGGCATGGGTGTTTGTGTTGTCCTTAGGTTAGTTTACCTTAGTTTAAGTAGTTTGTAAGCTACGAGTTGAGTTCGATAGATTTATGAACATTTGAACATTTGATGTATTTGAAGGGGGGGGGGGGTTCAAGATTAATGTAAAGATTAGTAATTTTAAGTAGACACCCAATAATATTGTGTATCAGATTTGCTGCTCATATTCAGTGGAAAATTTTTACTTCACCGAGATCAAGTCTTTTATTGTTGACATTAAATCATAAAAAATATTGCTATCTTTTTCTTTACATTCATTATATGGGGGGCGGCTCATGAACCTTACATCTTACATTTGTTCCTACATAGAATTCTGTTTGCAAACGGATCGATTAAAATGCTTTGTAAGTATATTGTTCGTACTCTTAGTTCGCACCCATTTTGCTTACTTTCTCGCATTTAACGGAGAACTTCATGTTAACGTCTTTTGATAGAATTGATAATCACTTTGCCGCGCGGGAGTAACCGAGCGGTCTGGAGCGCCACGTTCCGGTTCGCACGGCCTCCCGCGTCGGAGGTTCGAATCCTCACTCGGGCATGGATGTCTGTGTTGTCTTTAGTATAAGTTAGTTCAGAAGTAGTTTGTAAGTTTAGGGACTCATGACGCCGCAGATAAGTTCTATAAGCTTTACTAACATTTGAACTTTTTTTTTATATTCACTTCATTAGATCTTGTCACAGAATGAGTATGTAAGTCCGCTTTGATGGTGTCGTTTCTTGTCACTGAGTATACTCTGCAGCCATAGTGACTAAACCATTCCCAGATTCATATGCAAAAGTAGTTAGGCACAAATGTTGACATGTGTTTAACGGAGAGGTACTACAAACAAACCATTTTAGTATAAATAAATGTATATACTTCAATAATGTCCCAATTCTAATAACAATTCGAACCAATGGAATCAAAAATATATACTCAATCGCCGGCCGCATTGGCCGAGCGGTCTGCGGCGTTCCAGTCACGGTCTGCACGGCCGCTGCGGTCGGGGGTTCGAATCCCCCCTCGGGCGTGGATGTTTGTGCCGTCTTTAGTATAAGCTAGTTCATAACTAGTTTGTAAATTTAGGGACTGATGACCCCGTAGTTAAGTCCCATAAGCTCTGCAAACATTTGAACATACACAATTCGTGACGAGATGTAATTATCGTAAAGAAAAATTCTATCAACAGCTGCTAACATGACGTTTACCATTCAATGCGAGAAATTACGAAAACAGGATACGAATTAAAATAAGGCAGAATACGAATGATGGATTTACAATCCATCGAGTGGTTCCCACACTAATTCATAAGCAACAGAACATTATGCAACGAAAGCACATTCTGTTTTTTATGAAATATAAACAAATATGAAATTTTTTACTCCGCCTAACATTGTCAGTAAGAGAAAACAATCGAGCAGAGTGCGAGTAACGTAATATAAAATGCAATTCAAAGACTACAGTAGACATAAAGTTGTAATCTGCAACACGATGTTATAAAGCATGCTTCTTTTTAGAACGAAACGAAAACAAATATGGAAGATTTTATATCAACCAATAAGAAACCGAAATGACAGACTGATATAACTTCCAGCGCTCCAAGTGAAGGAGAGGGAGACGTGAACCCAGGTCGTGCTACCGGAAATGCCTGTATGAGTTTTACTCGGGTGGGCGAAGGCGGGCCGCGAAACTAACACTTGCATAAAAAAAAAAAGAAACGACAAAGGATCCGGTGCCACATGCGCTCCTTAGTTGAGCGCTTTAAAATGTCTCTGTACCTAGACAAGTATTTACCGAAACATAGAAAAAAGGCTTTCAATCGCTACGAAACGCAGTTTCCTTAACGAAATGTAAAACGGAAAACTGCAAGACAAAAATATATCAAGCAATGCTTTAATACTTCATCAAGTTCATATAAGACATGTTCTGTTAGCGGTAAAATGCTGTTGTATTTCCCACTAATAACAAGACTTTCTTGCCTTTCATCGTTATGAAGAATGTTATACGGAGTACAAATAATTGCTATGCTTTTTAGGTTTATGCTTTAAACTGTCTTGAATATTGAATATCTGTTGAATAAAACAACAAGGTTTCAGTTACGTGACGATTTATTTTATTTTGCTCCCACAATATGTTTCTAAAATTTAAACCTCCAATATCAGGTGATTTTTTGTGTATTAAGGTGACTTGCGTGTGCTGTGTTACAACTTTAAAGTACCAGGTCTCCCGTAATTAATGGGTATTCGCGTATTTTACCATCTCACACATTTACTTATTTTATAATGATTTCCCTCTTGTTTCATGAGTGTAACACCTATGCGTTAAGGGTTTTTCAACAGATGTCTTGCATGTGGACTGATATGAAAACGGATGTACTGCTGAAAATCTTAAGGATAAACTACAAATTCTAACTTTCTTGTCAAGAGTTTTTCAAAATTGTAAAATATGATACACATTTCGGAATGAGTGCAAAGTAAATGCTAAATATGAGAATAATTACGATCATACGGAAATTGAAATAACTAAATATTTCGGTACATATGAATAGTACTATAATTCTAAGAAAGTTAATCAATTAAATATTTTGGTAATTAATGCTATTAAAATTGTGTTAGTGATAAATTGTAAGTAGTACTTAAAAAGACGAATTGTCTTTAATTTCTAACATTTTTATAAAAGAAGTTTCAGTATGAAACCTTTAGGGAACACATGATTTGTGTATTACTTTATGCACATTTTTATATTGTGTATAAGGATTTGTTATAGTTAAAACATGTTTATAATGTCACGAAATAACAGTTTTGGCTATCACATCCAAAATCTCGAGTCTTTATGGCTCGCAAAATATAATTAGTGTATTTCAGTTGTAAAAAAAAATAAAATAAAATAAAATAAAATAAAATAAGATAAAAAAAACTGAACTCCATTTCTTTTCTTTTGTACCAACAGTCAGTTGCGCTCTTTACGATCTATAGCTTCAGTTATCAAATTTACTAATAGGGCATAGTATGAAACCTAGGCTCTCGTGTTCCGTGAGCGACGGTTCTGCCGTCTAAGTGCGCCTATGTATTTCACTCCTCCAGCTGCACGGGAAGGGCCGTGTGGTCTGGAGCGCCACGTTCCGTATTGCGGGGCAGCTCGCGTCGGAGTTTCGAGTCCTCCCTCGGGCATGGGTTTGTGTTGTGCTTATCATAAGTTAGGTTAAGTAGTTTGTAAGTCTAGTTACCGATGACCACTGCATTTTGGTCCCTTAGGTCTACAAACATTTCCACATTTTTTCATTCCTACAACATTCCCACTGAGACAGCATGGCGGCGTGGTGAGGCAAGTGTGCAGCCGGGAGAGGAGGGGCGACCAGCGGGTCCATCACGAGCCAAGTTTGTGGGTTAGCATATAAGAGGTCGAGGGTTCGAGTTTGGGTGTAGACGAATTTCTTCCTATTTCTTAAATGACACAGTATCTTGAGTCGTAATAGCCATTTGACGATATTCCTGATATCTAATGAAACGTGACAAGGCTCTTGAACACCACCCCAAAAGAAAATTTCGTGCAAAGTTTCCAGGATATATATGGGAGCACCCAGCGGTGTATAGTTATGGGAGGTGACCATTTCAAAAGAGAGTAAGGTAAATGTAGTTCGTAACTTATCTACGTTAATGTTACAGGGCCATTCATTTATTTTATTGTGATGGGTTGCGCGGTAAAGATACACCCACACACGGGTGTATACATTAATCCGTTTACAATGTGAATACATGGATATAGATGTGTAGATAATGGGATAACGGAGTCCCGAAACATCGTGTGATAAACCATTAGACGCATGGGTGTACGAAGTATTTGTTTAGAGATAGGGCAAAAGTAAGAAAACTCGATAAGTACGGTAGTAGGAAATTAAAAACGAAAGTTATTAACTAATTTTACTTCAACGATATAGGAATTGTAATAAGGTAGTATGTGCCTTTTGATGTGTTAAGACGTTTCTTATACTCGTTTCACGTAACCAGATAATTGCAATTTAATTCAAAGTACTTTGAAATGAATAGGTATATTATGACACTATTGGCTCACAAGCAGGAACATTAAGAAAATATAAAGTAAAAAACTAAAACTTGAGTAACAATGGCTACCAATTGCAGTAAATGTGTCCATGTACTTCAAATTATGACAACACGGTGGAGTGTCTGAGCGTTCTAAGGCGCCTTCTGCGGTGCGCGCGGTTGCTCACCGTCGGAGGTTAGAGTCCTTCCTCGAGCATATTCAAAAATGTTCGTAAATCTATCGGACCAAACTGCGTGGTCATCAGTCCGTAGCTTACAAACTACTTAAACTAAGGTAAACTAACCTAAGGACAAAAGACACACCCATACCCCAGGGAGGACTCGAACCTCCGACGGGGAGCAACCGCGTGCTCCGCGGCGAGGCGCCTTAGACCGCCCGGCTACTCCACCGCGGCCTCGAGCATGGGTATGTGTGTGTTCTTCCTAGGTTAGTTTAACCCTTTAATGCATAGTGATGCAAACTGATCAACATTTTACCACAAATTCATTTGTAGCTGCTTGTATACATAGTGTTACATATGCTAGTAGCTCGTCCTAGAAATTATAAATTGGAGAGTGCTACTGAAACATTTCGACAGTTAGTTGAATTGAGTTACTCCTAACATGTGCGTTTGTTAGCATTAGTATTCGTCCTTAGCCATGTAAAAGTAGTCAATCACATACTACTGTTGGATAATGGGTGACTTACTGGAAAGGCGAGAGGCATAATAGCGACATTTACTACATCGGGTACATCAATGAAGCAATATATAGTAACCAGCTATGAACTTCTTGTTGTTAGTAATGCATAATAATTTAAAGGAATTTTTTCAATAGTTTTCTCAGTATATACGCAGTAGGCCTATACATTAATCGTGGTTGTTTTTATAGCTTCAAATAAAAAAATCATGCATTAAAGGGTTAACTTAGTTGAAGTAGTTTGTAAGCCTAAGGACTAATAACCATAGAAGTACCATAGTTCTATAAACATTTGAATTTTTGAGGGGGTTATATCGACAATGTACCATTCCCCTTGTTAATTATGAATGATGTAGGTTGTTGTTGTTGTTGTTGTTATAGTCTTCAGTCCGGAGACTGGTTTGATGCAGCTCTCCACCCTAGTCTCTCCTGAGCAAGCCTTTTCATCCCCTCATACGAACGTTAATTCACACCATTTGAATCTGATTACTATATGCGTTTCTTGGTTTCCCTCTGCGATTTTTACCCCACACACTTCTCTCCAATGCTAAATTTACGATTCCTCGATGTCTAAGAATGTGTCCCACCAAGCGATCCCTTCCTTTAGTCAAGGTATGCCAGAAATTCCTTTTCTCCCCAATTCTGTTCAGTACCTCTTCATTAGTTATGCGATCTACCCACCTAATCTTCAGCATTCTTCTATAGCACCACATTTCAAAAGCCTCCATTCTCTTCCTGTCCGCACTGTTTATCATCCACGTTTCACTCCCGTACAAGGCAACACTCCACACAAATGCCTTCAGAAAAGACTTTCTTACACTTAAATTAATATTCGATGTTAGAAAATTTCTCTTTTTCAAAAAGCTTTTCTTCCCATTTCCATTCTGAAATTTATATCCTCTTTACTGCGAGCGTCATATGTTATTTTACTACCCAAGTAGCGAAACTCGTCTACCACCTTCATTGTTTCGTTACCCAATCTAATTTCTTCAGCATCGCCTGATTTTCTAAGACTGCATTCTATTATCTTTGTTTTGTACGCTCTCTTCAACACACTGTCCATTCCATTCGACTGCTTTTCCAGGTCCTTTGCTGCCTTGCCAGAATTACAATGTTATCAGCAAAACGCAGTATTTTTATTTATCCAGCCTGAACTTCAATCCCTATTCCAAATTTTACCTTGCTTTCCTTCACCGCCTTCTCGATGTACAAATTGAATAACATCGGAGAAAGGCTACAAAATTGTCTTACTCCCTCCCCAACTAATGCTTCCCTTTCATGCCCTTCGAGGCTAATAATTGCGGTCTGGCTTTTGTACAAGTTTTAAATAACTCTCCTTTCCCTGTATTTTACCCCTGCTGACTTCAGAATTTGAAAGAGTGTTTTCCAGTCAACATTGTCAAAAGCTTTCTCCAAATATAATTTCCTTGTCATGAGTTGCTTAACAATATATTTTTTACATATTATACCCAAATTTTTAGTTTCAAGTTAGGGAAGAGGGCGTGGCAAATTACTCACGTTGCCCCACAGAGGGTACGGCCACGACCACACGTTTGACAACTGCTACGATTGTTGTAATGTGGCGTCACCGCTGATAACCTGTCAGTCCAATCGCGATGCCAGCTTTCGGCACCTTCAAGCCGGGTCTCCGGCTGGACCAATGGACTGTGTCCCAACAAGTCCGGAGTTGTCGGCTGAGAGCCAGTCCAACAACGAGGGCGGCGATCTCGCTCTCCCTCGTGACCTGACGACGAGATAGCGCGGGCCCCAGAGGACGTCCGACGTCCGGTCTCCCCTGCGGCACAACGCGGGTCGATTTCGGCCGTATGTGCCGATTCCAGGGGGGAGGGCGCTGATACCGAGAGCGCGGCCTGCCTTCTCTTTGTCCAGCTCAAATGCTGAATACGCCACACGGCAGGCCGCCGCTCGACACAGCACCGGCCGGAAAGCGCCGTGGCCGCGTGCAAGTCGCCCCTTCAGACTGCGCCCATACTGGCTCCTCTGCTGTGTCGGTGGATGCCACCGACATTCACCAAAGACGGCCGATCGTTACGAATCAAAACACCACTGCGTTCGTGGTCACAATGTGGCCGATATAATCGCTCGAACAAACACACTTCGGATGACTATCGGAAGAATTCAAATCAATTTCTTTCGTTCCGTCATTCTCCTACAAGAGATTTTGGATACGAGAAACTGATAAGTTTACTGCAAGAAAGAAAAAGTTTGTATCCCAAGGCCCAAGTAATAGGCGGATGTGCTGTTACAAGAATGTCTAACACTATGCTGAAAACTATAACGAAACATTACGAATATCTTCGTCGAAGAGTTTCAGCTGTTCTCAAAACCAGAAGCGCACCAACTCTTTACAAATAAATAAATATTGTGTCCATGTTAGGTGTTAACACGTTCGCTGCCGTTCACGCTCTGGCTAGGTGCCACTTCACGCTCTGGCGCGTGATCGTAAAAAATGTTCAAATGTTTGTTAAGCTTATGGGACTTAACTACGGGGTCATCAGTCCCTAAACTTACAAACTACTTATCGACTACCTTATACTAAGGACGGCAGAAATATCCATGCCCGAGGGGGGACTCGAACCCCCGACCGTAATGGCCGTGCAGACCATGACTGAAGCGCCTCAGTCCCCTCGGCCACCGCGGCCGGCGCGTGATCGTATTTTGACAGTATCTTTTGATAGTTTTGAGCCACTGAATGTTTTGGTTTTAGTTTTCAGTTTTTTTTATTTGCATTTGTATTTTTGTGAAAACAACAAATGAACAATATAAACAGTATTTCATAAAACATATGCTTATTTCTATATCATCAGCAATATAAGTATGAATAATATCAAAACTAAGAAGTAGTTTTTTATAAATTGGTAACTAATCAAAATACAATTAAAATAATCAAAAGCTTGCTTGCTTTTTTACGTAATAATCCAATAAATCTATCATGACATCATGAGAAGCGTGTGTGGCTCGTAGCCGGTAATGCAAACGCGGAAATCTGGAACCACGTACGTGTGCATGTCACTTATACTCTTCCCTGAGTGCCTACCAGAGTATACAGCTTTATTAGACGATGCCAGTTGACAACAACCTATAATAGGATGCTAGATCGCCGCGGTGGCGTAACCGAGCGGTCTAAAGCGTCTCGCTGCGGAGCGCGCGGTTGCTCGCCCTGGGGGTTCGAGTCCTCCCTGGGGCATGGGTGTGTGTGCGTGTCCTTAGGTTAGTTTACCTAGGTTTAAGTAGTTTGTAATCTACGGACTGATGACCACGCAGTTTGGTCCGATAGATCTACAAACATTTGAACATTTTGATGCTAGATCGCAGCACGCGCCACAGCATGAGCGGCACCTGACTCAAGTAACGTTTACACGCGCCAGAGCGTGAACGGCAGCGAACGAGTCAAGATGTTGTGCACGCTCTGTAGTTCCATTTACAGGGTGAAATTGCTGGTTTATTGGAAATCACAAGTAGAAAAAAAATCACTATCGAAAATTTTAGGTGCAAATATTAACTTAAAAGAAATAATTTGTTCATGTGAGAAAAGTGGCGTGTATTATTTTTAAAGTCAATGTACAATGTATAGTTCCTGGGTTGTGGTACATGATTATTAGCCATCTACGAATTTCGAGGGATATTCAGAAAATAACAGACGTTTAGACTATCGCAGCGGTGGGCGGGGCTACAGCCACCATCTTCATGCAGTAACATTCCAAGCATGTGATCTGTGTCTCTGCAACTTTGCTTTCAGTAAGCCTGTTAGAATGAGCGATGCATCAGAAAATACAGCTCCTAGTGAGGTACGTTCTGTGAATAGATTTTTGCTGGTAAAAAACTACAAACCACTTGAAATTTATTGCAAAATTTTTAATTTCTACGCAGAAGGTGTAATGAGTGACAGTTAAGTGAGGCAATGGTACACTAATTTTCGTAATTGTCACACGAATATTCATGATAAGGACAATTTTGGTAGTCCTACCGTTCTGAATGACGAACTGCTGATGAATATCAACTACAAAATTCGTGAAAATTGTTGTTTCACAATTACGGAACTTTCGCCAAATTATCCCAAAATTTCTCGAGGTTTGGTGCATGAAACTGTAGCGGAAAAGCTTGGTTGCCACAAATTTCGTGCTGCGTGGGTTCCAGTGGTTACAATGACGGGAGTTAAAAAATGCTTTGGAGCGTACCTTTAAAGTGCCTACCATATAAAAATATTTATTTTTCCATATTGTCAAATTTTTATTTGAAAAAATCTCTTAATAAAATTCATGTATTGCCCTGTGTACTGGCGCTATTATATCATTAGGGCGGTGACACTGTTAGATGAAGTTGTATGCAAATATGGTGTCCTGCTTCCACTTTCCAATACTTTAGGTGTCCGCAGTACCTTATTTTCAATTTTATGACAGTCTTTGAAGTTTAATAGATCTTAATTTCATTCATCGTAATCGATGATTTTTGGAAGCCTGTAACTGTGGCATCCATAATTTAAACAATGAAAAACTGTGACCGGCCGCAGTGGCCGAGTGGTCTGCGGCGCGCTAGTCACAGTCTGCACGCCCGCTACGGTCGGGGGTTCGAAACCCCCCCTCGGGCACGGATGTTGGTGTCATATTTAGTGTAAGGTAGTTCATAAGTAGTTTGTAAGTTTAGGGACTGATGACCCCGCAGTTAAGTCCTCTAAGCTTAACAAACATTTGAACATTTTGAAAAACTGACCCAATATTTTTTTTTTAATTTTTTTAATTTCTGTTTTTGATAAGCCCAAGGCATTTTGAAATTTTATTGTTTGTTTACAGACTACCCCACAAACAGAAATCATGAAGACTCGGTGTACTGGAGATGGCGCAGTTGCTGAAAGCACATCTACGTACATATTCCGCAATCCACCCATAAGGTGCGTGGAGGAGGGTACTCAGTATTACTACTAGTTACTTTCTTTCCTGTTCCACTCCCATGTAGAACGAAAGAAAAACGAATGCGGTATGGTTCCGTACGAGCCGTAATCAGTCGCTGCGGATTAGCCGTGCGCAAGGAGGTGCTTGCGGCCGTTCGCTGTTGGTGGTTCAAGTCCACTCTCGGGAATGGGTGTGTGTGTGTGTGTGTTGTCCTTCGGTTAGTTTACCTTAGTTGAAGTAGTTTGTAAGCTACGGACTAATAACCCAGCAGGTGAGATAGATTTACAAGCATTTGAACATCTTCTTTTTTGTTTTTGTTTTTGTTTTTCTGTTCTTATCTTTGTGGCCTTTACACGAAATCTAGGTTGGCGGCAGTAGTACCGCAAAACACTATTTCTAACACCAGCAAATAAAAACATTCCTAGATTTATTTTGTACAGTTTTCTGAATTGCAGCAATTTCTAAAAGAGAACTGCAATACAGCAACAGGAGACAAAGACTCATGAGAAAACAAAAGAAGTATTTATTTAAACAAATACAATTGTAAATGAGAATAAAGTCTTGTAATTGACTATACTGGGCATAATAAATAGTTCACTGGTACTAATTTTATTATTAAACTTACAGAATTTCATAGAAATTTATCTATACAGAATTCAGCGAAACAATGTAAATGTAATCTTGCATTCAAGGTCACTAATAATCACACGGGGATATGTGGAATATCTTATTATACGTAAAACTTGTGTGGAATTTCCACTAACGGATGAAAATGTGTACAGTACTCGATACACTCGTTTTAAGACGAGTGAAGCAAGCAGCTATCGCCTCGAAGCAGAGGGGCGTCGTGGTATCCATCGCACCCTAGGAGACGAAAATCCAATCTACTTCGCATATACTGTAGAATAGAATCCAACCGAACCTATCGGACACGCCAAATCTTAGTCTGTGTGACCAACCTGTCTGTTGATGTTATCGTACGACCTATATATTCTCTACGGCGCTTGGTGAGCGTTGTCGGCGCGACTATTGACGCAGTATTAATTATCTGCGAAATCTCGCCGATCAATCATTGCCCGACTGCTGGTCTTAAATAACGCTGCTCTGGGACTGCCAACTCTGAGTGCCTGTGTCAACGAATGATGTGTCAGTTGGCGGCCTCTGGTGTCATACCGGGCGACTGTAATTAAAATGCAGCTACTCTCGCGGTTTCAGGGTCGTCTGTAATTAGCGCGTCGTAGGGAAGCTCGGTGGAGATGCTAATGCGTTAATTAGACCTGTAGGCTTAAAATCCAAATCGGAGCTAATTGCTACAAAAGGCTTTATTGTTTTAATGGCGTCATTTGTGGCCCAATATGATTAATCTGGGTCCTCCTCCCCCTGGCAGAGTGGTGCTAAAGTGGTTTGGGGAGAGGCAGGGGTGTTAAAATGTAACCCAAGAGATTTTTATGTTTTGTGTTTATCTCTCGTGTAGGAAAAACAATATTGAAATCCAAGACCTATTAAACATACAGGACATTAAATTAGGCATTGAATGATACCAGTCGCATAGTTTTTGTACCATCCGTTGCCGTATGAGGGCTCACCGAATTTGGATAAATATTACATATCAACAGTACATTAGGCTTTCTTTATTTTATTTACTGTTATTGGTGGGAAAGGACGTCCTCGATTGGTGTTGATATTTGAAGGCCTCGGGGGTAAACAATGATAGCCCTCAACTTGTGTATTTTTAATGTATTTGATGCAAACAATCATATCCGATAGAATGTTACATTTTCTTCAAGTGGTACATGAATCTGCAGAGAGATGTGCAAATATAAATATTAAAACCAATATTAAAACGTTTAATAGAAACAATTTTTCAAACATACAATTCATCACATTTCAGCACTTTATAAATGAGGGTTGTCATTATTTACCCCCGAGATCTTCATTTTTGTTTGGTTATGGGTGAAACTGACGAATGAGGGACAGGTGGTAATTGTAACGCTTCTAGGAAACACTGATATGTCTCAATTATCAGCCGTCTATCATTCGCCAGTATCAGACATTTCCCAGTTACCTCTCATTCAGCAGTAAGCAAGACACTAAGATGAATGCTGCTTGCAACAGTGGTCGACACGTCGTTGGATTTCCGTATATAATGACAATGCTATCCAACGTCCAGAATAATCTTATTGGCAAAAATTGTAGTTAAATGCATGAAGATTCTGTCTCTTTGGTCCTTTTCCCGTACGCATGCAGGGTCGGCACTGTGTTAAACGCGGATTTGGCATGTGTTAATAGTTACAGAGTGGCCGGATGCCCTTCCTGCCGCCACCCCATGCCCCCCAGGAGGAAATGTGTACCCCAAATGTCTGCGTATAGTGTTATATGTGTGTGAAAGTGTAAAGTGTTACGAAATTTTTGCGAATCGTGTAACTGAGGCGGGACTTGAGACAAGTCCGGTATTCACCTAAGGGTATGTGAAAAACCGCCTAAAAACCACATCCAGGCTGGCCGGCACTCCGACTCCTTACGTTAATCCACCGTGCGGATTCGAACCGGGGCCGGTACGCCTCACCGTCTCGGAAAGTGGTGCGTTAGATCACACGGCTAACCGAGCGAGTAAATGCATGAAGATTAAATGGTAAAAATATAGGTAGGTACACGAATTCCACAGACGAAAAGTTACTGTCGTTTGTACAATCGCCTTTTCAAAATCTGTAATTTACGATTCGGAGTTCACCGCCTCATCATTCAGCTTCTCAAAGTCTGTCATTTTCGCAGTCCCATATATTCAGTCCAGGCCTTCAATGATTCGATATCATCTCGTTGTAGGGAGTTATTGCTGGAGCTCTCCTTGCAGGTGACACAAATCACTGAACACTTAATGCCAGCGTTATAAAACCCAGAAACACGTGCATAACCCTAATTGCATTAGCAGAAAATTGTGGTGAGAAGATGTTGTGGAGATGTTTCCTTGGAGGTAGGAACGAGGTCAAGACCAAACATTTGTACTCGTGGCTAGATTTCCAACAAATCTCGAGCCGGCCGCGGTGGTCGAGGGGACTGAGGCGCTCCAGACGCGGTCTGCACGGCCACTACGGTCGAGGGTTCGAATCCCCCCTCGGGTTTGGATATTTGTGCCGTTCTAGTTCGTAAGTAGTTCATAAGTAGTTTGTAAGTTTAGGGACTGATGACCCCGTAGTTAAGTCCCATAAACTATACAAACATTTGAGCATTTTTTTGTCCGTCACTAGGACTGACATGATACAGTTCGCTTCCATAATGTATTCCAGGGTCGCCCCATTGGATTCTGATCCGGAGACCTTCCTGGTCAGTCCATGGGACGGATATAATTATATTCAATAAATTCATCCAGCAGAGCAGTTGGATGCGGATGGGATTTATCGTCCATATAGAAGAAGTCTGGATAACATCACCTCTGAAAAGTCAACATGTGGTAACAGCAGCCGGCCGCTGTGGCCGAGGAGACTGAGGCGCTTCAGTCACGGTCTGCACGGCCACTACGGTCGGGGGTTCGAATCCCCCCTCGGGCATGGATATTTGTGCCGTCCTAGTTCGTAAGTAGTTCATAAGTAGTTTGTAAGTTTAGGGACTGATGACCCCGTAGTTAAGTCCCATTAGATTTACAAACATTTGAACAAATCTCGGCGGGCTGCTTCCGATGTTGATGGTAGGAATGCCATGTTGGATCTGGATTTCACGAGGGATTTTCAAAAGTTCAAAATGCAATTTATGTAAGTATCTCCTGCCATACTACTGTTTGGGGTGGTTAAAATTCGTAGGTCAGCTTCGGCAACGGTATCAAACAAGCGGCATGCTCGAAGAAAAGTTTGATTTATCCTAGAAGACAGTTATTTTCGGCCAAAAGCTTGACCACCTTCTTCTTGCCCTGCATCTAAAGTCCTGATGTGCCACAACCACCTACGGCGAAGAAAAACGTTATTGGTGATCTGAAGTTGTCTACCAGTTTGAAGCTTTTGATACCAAATATTTTTAAAGGCGTCGCTCCTCTTTCAGGTCTAGAGAAACATAAATTTTCTGATGGTATGGTCAGGGCACTGAGTGTGTTGAGAAAGTCCGTATCCCCACAAACTACCTCAATCTTCTCATGTTCCTGTGATACACCACGTTTAGTCCCTTTCAAAATCAAACCATCAATCCATCCTGTGATACCTCAAAAGTCGTGGCAATAAACAGATGGACTATGTCTTCATTAGCCTACTTTATTGAGAAACTACCACCTTCAAGCCTCTCAGTGTGAGATCTAATGAGGTGTGCTATACTTCTGTAATTGAAAAGTAACTGCTCCTCATTCGTAGTCATCAACATTCACTCGGTAAAGATTATCTTAGAAGTAGTGTGTGTTTCACTTCAACGCAGGAGCTCTTAAGGTAGTCGATGAATTTTACTGGGAGTAATTAGACTGTTTCACCATTATTCAACACTTTTTGGTGGAGAAGAAATCCACCATCGATATCAAAAGCTGCTTCTTGAAGTGTACCACGTTCAGTCGTACTACACGCTAGAGTGTGCTATAGTACTATGTTTTATCATTTACCGACGGCCGCGGTGGCCGACGGGACTGAGGCGCTACAGGCACGGTCTGCACGGCCACTACGGTCGGGGGTTCGAATCCCCCCTCGGGCATGGATATTTGTGCCGTCCTTAGTATTAGCTAGTTCATAAGTAGTTTGTAAGTTTAGGGACTGATGATCCCGTAGTTAAGTCCCATAAGCTATACAAACATTTGAAACATTTTTTTATCATTTACCAAACTTCAATACGAATGCGGCACAGGAAAAATTTCCTACTCTTCAGCGCAACCTACACAATTAATGTGACTCGGTCCAACTTTAAGGTGGAATTGTAGAGAAACGGGAAGTACAAAAAATTTACTTTTGGTCTCATCTAACGAACACTTTATTCCTCTCCAATTTTGTATGAAGCACTTTATTGATAGATTGGTTAGTTTAGATGATATTAACAAACAGCAGAAGCTAGAATGAAAATTTTTCATAAATATTTAAAATTTGATAAGCCCCAGTATGGGAATGGATGATCCAGGCCGCGGTGGAGTAACCGAGTGGTCTAAGGCGCCTCGCTGCGGAGCGCGCGCTTGCTCGCCGTCGGAGGTTCGAGTCCTCCCTGGGGCATGGGTGTGTGTGTGTGTTTGTCCTAAGATTAGTTTATAACTTAGTTTAAATAGTTTGTAAGCTACGGACTGATGACCACGCAGTTTGGTCCGATAGATTTACAAACATTTGAACAATCTTTGATGATCCAGAAAAAATTGTTTGGTCTCACGCAATGTAGAATTTAATGCACTACATCATTTGATAGAACCATGTTTTCGATATTTTTAGTTTTTTACGAGTTTAGTCCTTTACTCCCCACTACTGAATCACAACTCCGCCGGACGAAGGGGACGGAGGGAGGAATGTACGATAGTCATATGGGATCACAAAACAAGCAATTAAAACAGTAAGACATTTTGTAGCAATTATTTATCCACACTACTGGCCTAAATTTTGAACCGAATTACGCTGAAAAAATCCAATTTTGGACACCAGGTGCAAAGCTGGAATTGTGAATGCAAAGAGGGCGGGCGTATTGTGTAATGTTATAGGAACGGGACGTGTGCAAGAAAGGTCAAACAAGTGGGAAAGATATAATGCTGACTTCCGTACTAACTTCGACTTACACAAAAAGTTCAATATGAGCGCTGGAGTCGCCGACGAGAACAATGACAAAAAAACGTTCAAACGTTTGTAAAGCTTATGGGACTTAACTACGGGGTCATCAGTCCCTAAACTTACAAACTACTTATGAACTACTTACAAACTAGGACGGCACATATATCCATGCCCGAGGGGGGATTCGAACCCCCGACCGTAGTGGCCGTGCAGACCGTGACTGGAGCGCCTCAGTCCCCTCGGCCACCGCGGCCGGCAGAACAAAGACAACCTCAAAATTGGCAGTTACTGGAACTAATTCTAATTCAGCGTAAATCGCTTTCGGATTTACGTGTTAGTATATCTAACAGCTCTCGCTACCATACGATAATTACAGACAACACTCTCCTCTGCGTACAGTTGCATCATCCAGTATCAAAAAATGTTCGAATGTTTGTTAAGCTTAAGGGACTTAACTGCGAGTCATCAGTCCCTAAACTGACAAACTACTTATGAACTACCTTATACTAAAGACGGCACAAACATCCATGCCCGAGAGGGGATTCGAACCCCCGACCGTAGCGGTCGTGCAGACTGTGACTCATCCAATATCTACGGCGGCTTTGGCCATCGTAGCTCAATGCCCCAGTTACGTCCCTCAAGCATTTTACACGCCCTAACAGTTCTCTGGTGTGCTTCGATACGTTACCAACTTTCTTCGATGTCACCGAGCAATGCGACGCAAGTGGTAACAATGGAATCCTATTCCTAAGAATGGCGGTAGAAGTTTCCCTGCGACCATTATAATTAAGGTTTCCCGTTGTTTCCTTAAATACCTGAAGGAAAATGCCAAGATATTTTCTTTGAAATGAAAACAGAGTGCTGTAAGCCACAAGCTACCTACCTTTTTTGTTAAACGTTTACTTGCTTTCAGACACTACAATTTACACTAGCGTCTACATAATCGTAAAACCATAAACAACAAAATAATTTCATTGCGGCGTACTTAATGCATTCAATATAACCATATGAGATACATGAAATACTACTGTCCGACCACTATCTGTGCTTGAAGCGTACCTGTTAGCACAAATCTTTAGTATAATAATCCTGGAAGAACTTTATTTTATTTACTTATTTTCTTTTTTCATTCTACATTCGAGTCCTAGGAAAGCGAGACGGTCCCGCAAATGCATTCGGATGGCAGCGTTTAGACCATATAACCGACGGATTAGGGTTCAGTGACATCTCGAATGACGTGGGTAGAGGATTATAACGTTACAGGAACTCATTTCACGGCTGTGGATATGATGCCATCAAGGAGGAGGACACACTCAAAGAAAGTTCAGCCTCAGGGGACCGCGTAATGCAATGCAGTACCGGGAACGCTTAGACGTCTAACCAGCTCAGCACCTTGGTGGCTAAGGAACCAGAGTGGCTTCTGCGTCTCACACCTCGTGTCAGAGCGTTTGTGGTCTAATAAATTCCATGCATTTCATTTTATGAGTTCACGTTCAGGTTCGGGAGGTTACTTTGTGTATCCGGTGTCTCACTAAATACGTTCCACAAAATAAATAAAGTAAATAAATAATATGCGCAAAGGTATCGTGTGGCTCGACGTGGTATGTTATGCTCCTCATGAGAGTTTCACAATCTTTTATTTGGCTTCATTCTAAAGAATTTTAAAGAATTCATTGTGACATTGATAGAATTACAAGAATAGTTTTACAACCGTTTTTATGACACTGCCAAACTTACAAAAATAAATACTAAACTCCCCCTAAACGGCTGGACTGATTTTCATGAAATTTTTTTGTGTGTGTTTAAGGGGATTCGAGAATGATTTAGATTCACAATTTGGCCCACTGCAAAATGATTTTTAATTAATTTTTATTTGTAAGTAGTTGTTGATTTTGGAATGTTTTACACCGGATACGGCAGACTGCGCTACCATCGCAGTATCAAATCTTTATATATAAAAATGAATCGATATTTCCGTTTGTCATTCGATAACTTCAGAAAGAATAGACCGATTTGGCTGATCCATTTTTGTTGTGTTCGCAATTCTCAAGACTAGGTATTTAGGCATTAAAATGTTTGGTAAATCCACCGGAATATTGGAAAATTTGAAAAAAAAAAAGTGAAACTGGAAGCGCTTTTCGCAATGAGTCCGCGTGTTTCTTTTGCTTACAGATCTATAGTTCCTATTTTGATGCAATTTTGTATACTTTAAGTTAAAAACAACAGAAATCTTACTGTGTACATAAAATTTCTTATGGTGCTTGGTGAAGGGTACTTTACTTACGACGTTTGCCAAAAGGTAGTTTTGCTCCGATGTTGATGAATTTTTGTTTTTGGCTGCTTGACCTATAAACCAAGAGGAAGGTTACTGTCAATATAAATTTTTGTATGGTCGTTGGGATGGGTACAGTACAAAAAAAATTGTACCTGTTTCACTGAGCACCACGAAATTTGAGATTTCTTAGATTGCGGAGGGGGCGGGAGTAGCGGGTGTAAACAAAATGTTCAAATGTTTGTAAACGTGTTGGAGCAAACTGTTATGGTCATCAGTCGCTAGACTTACAAACTATTTAAATTAACTGACAGTATGGACAACACAACACACACACACACACACACACACACACCTGTGTTCGAGGAAGGACTCGAATCTCCGACGAGAACGACCGCCCAGTCCATAGCATGATGCCTTAGAGCCGGCCGCAGTGGCCGAGGGGACTGAGGCGCTCCAGTCACGGTGTGCACGGCCACTACTGTCGGGGGTTCGAATCCCCCCCCGGGCATGGATATTTGTGCCGTCCTTAGTGTTAGTTAGTTCATAAGTAGTTTGTAAGTTTAGGGACTGATGACCCCGTAGTTAAGTCCCATACGCTATTCAAACATTTGATGCCTTACACCACATGAACATTTCGCGCAACGGGAGGAGGTGAGAGGTGTGGGAGTGGAAAAATGGGCCGAGAGTGGAGGGAGCTGGAGATGATGAGAGAGATGGCAGGGCAAGAGGTGGAGGGAGAGGGAGGATAAAGTGTAAAGAGCACAGGATAAATAAATACCCCAGCAACACCGGGTTACCAGCTAGTAAATAAATAAAAAATTGAGCTGTCTTGGACATCTGCCGGTTCAGTTGAGAGGACCTCTGTGGATGTGCAGATGGAACAGATCGATCTGCACTATAATCAGTGCTTAAAAGACAAACGTTTTTATGTTAAGAATTTCCCAGAATTCGACATTGTTGTCCGCTAGAAGGGTTACTACTTTTCGATACTGAAGTTTCAAACCTGATATAATGTGTCGATGAGCATACAGAGAGGTGACAAATGTATCTCCTTATATAGTGTGGGACGTCCTTGGTGAAGTGCAGCAACTCTACGTAGCATGACTCAACAAATCTTCGAAAGTTCCCTGCTTCATATTGAGCTGCCTCTATAGCCGTCCATAGTAGCAAATGTATTGCCAGCACAGCATTTTGTTCAGAACGTTCAAATGTCTGTAAAGCTATAGGACTAAACTGCAGTTGTCATCAGTCCCTAGACTTACAAACTAGTTTAACTTATGCTAAGGACAACACACACACCAATGTCCGAGGGAGGACTCGAATCTTCGACGGGGATCAGACGCGTAGTCCGCAGCAAGGCGCCTAAGAGCGTAAAGCCACTCCCGCGCGGTAGGATTTTATATACAAACTAACTTCTCGATTATGTTCCACAAATGTTTCAAGGGACTCATGTGGTAGCCATTGTTGGAGGCAAAATAATGGAGCAAATGCGAAAATATGTGTAGCAGAACAAAACGCTAAACCGATCTTGATACAAAACGCTTGTGGAACATTAAATTTCATATTGAATAATCAGTTCATATAATTTGATAGAATTACTATGATCCTGACACTCAAAATGTTAGGCATTATTAGTGTATCAAAATGAGTATCTTTGTTAAATCTTTAAAAACTAATGATGTCGATGTAACATTCTTGTATAAAGTTGTATGTTATATTTCCCTTACAACCGCATAAAACGTCTACAGTAATGTGGGTGAAAATGGGCGTAATTGCACAATTCTTGTTACCAGTATTATAACAAAATTATACAATGTTGATTGTGAGATTAATCCACAATAGAGCTGCTTCCAAGAATTCTTAAAATGCATTGTGTTCAGCGTCGGTATTGACTTCACTTCGTGAATGAAACCGCTGTATATAACTGCACAGTATTTGCCCATTCTCAAATGGAAATATGACAAATGACAAAGAAGTAAGTTTAGATTTTATCGAACAGTTGATCATGGGTGATAATCTTATTTCGACCATTGTAGATTACTCTGAATGGAAACGAATGTATTTTATTCGTGCTTTCTCATTTCTTTGTTTAGATTATATTTACGTAACAGTTCATATGGATCAAATATTAATGATGTTCAAAGGATCCGCAACAATTAATCTATATCTATAAATGTGAATGTCTGTTCGGTGTATGTTTATCACGTCTGAACCACAAGACGTAAAGAGCTAAAAATTTGTACAGTTTACAGGCTTTAGGCGATTGGATAGCTATTTATATATATATATATATATATATATATATATATATATATATATATATATTATTGTGAATGTCTGTTCGGTGTACGCTTATCACGTGCGAACGACAAGACACAGAGACTTAAATATTTCTAGAGTTAATAATTTATGCCTGAGGAAGGTTTTAGGTACGGTTTTATAGCGATATGATAGATATTTACTAATTTGTACAATATAACGCGAAATGCGGAAGAATAACTACTCTTTGAAAATTATATTTACTCTTTGAAAATGGTTTTATTGGTTGCATTGTTGCTTGAAGTTTGATAATGATAAAAGTGTGGAGTATATTAGGATGGAAAGTTATCGGTGTATATAAAATTCCACTTCTATGTGTGTTAATATTTCGCTCTGCAGCGAAAACTACAGAACGCAAACGAATGGTCTGTGTGTAATTGTAGTCCGATCAATGTTAAAATGTTTGTATAGCTTATGGGACTTAACTACGGGGTCATCAGTCCCTAAACTTACAAACTACTTATGAACTATCTAACACTAAGAACGGCACAGCGGTGGCCGAGGGTACTGAGGCGCTTCAGTCACGGTCTGCACGGCCACTACGGTCGGGGGTTCGAATCCCCCCTCGGGCATGGATATCTGTGCCGTCCTTAGTTGTAGGTAGTTCATAAGTAGTTTGTAATTAAGGGACTGATAACCCCGTAGTAAAGTCCCTTAAGCTTAACAAACATTTGAACATTTTGATTGGCACAAATATCCATGCCCGAGGGGGGATTCGAACCCCCGACCGTAGTAGCCGTGCAGACGGTGACTGACGCGCCTCAGTCCCCTCGGCCACCGCGGCCGGCTGTTGTCCGAACTCTCCCGTTGAACACCATAGCAGTTCCATGCCGATAGCTATAAGGGGATGGCAGATATGGTGGTTCAAAGTCGTCAAATTATATATATATATATATATATATATATATATATATATATATATATATATATATATATATATATATATATATATAAAAATCGGACCGAAGGCCAGCAATTACGCTTGCGACTCTATAGCAAGGAGGTTACATACACCGATACGTGATGCCACGGACCATATCTTTGTTCTATGCGTGTTACAATGTCTTTAGCTCTTTCTCTGTAAGGATAAGCATACGAATAAGGAAATATAAGAATAAATAAATAAAGCAGAAAAGAAGAAAATTCTTTTAATACGTTTCTTTAAAAAAATCGATTTGACGTTTCGCGCGCGTTTAAGCTAGTAAGGGAATAAAAATTAATCACATAAATGAAAGAATAGTAAAAAACAAAATAAATATGAAAAAACGGAAATGTACATAAAACTGTGCCTCAGCAATTTGAATGGGAACAGTTGGTAAGATATGAAAACGGGGTGGCTTGGTTATTTTCTCTCCCTGTGTCCCTCCCTTGCTCACGCCCCTTTCTCTCCCTGTGTGTTCGTGTGTTGGGGGGGGTGGGTTGCTGCAAGAGTGTCTCCAAGAATTCGCAGATAAACTGGATTAGAGGGAGCGCGGATGTTTCATCGGGCTTAAGCCAGCGGCTTAGCGAGTCTCGGAAGCTCTAACACGATAACACATATCCTGGATAACAAACTTAGTGTAGCAAACAAGCTGCGAAAATCCCACTGTCAGGAGCACCTAAACAAGAAATGCACAAGGCATGGAATAAGAACGGTGTCTTCAAAGTTCTATAGCGGAGGTGAATACAAAAGCGAATTATAGCAGGTTGCTGTAAACGGCTCCGAGACAGCCAATCTGGTGGTTTTGCGGGACGGAGCGGGGGTCTTTCATATTACGGGAAAAAAGGAAGAGAGGATTTAGCCTAGTTCAAATGTTTGTGAATCTATCGGACTCAACTGCGTGATTATTAGTCCGTAGCTTACAAGCTACTCAAACTAAGGTAAACTAACCTAAGGACAAAACAGACACCTATGCCCGAGGTGGGGGGGGGGGGGGGGGGGATTCGAACCCCCGATGGCGAACGGCCGCGCGCACCGCAGCACATGGCCCAGTGCGCACGGCTAATCCGCCGCAGCTTTAGCCTAGTGTCTGGGAGATCTTGTCTGTTATTGATCGCGGTTATAACACCGTCTGTGGTAACTTGTTTATGCGGAGGACTCAAAAAAATGTTCAAATGTTTGTAGAACTTATGGGACTTAACTACGGGGTCATCAGTCCCTGAGCTTACAAACTACTTATGAACTACCTAAGACTAAGGACAGCACAAATATCCATGCCCGATGGGGGATTCGAACCCGACCGTAGTGGCCGTGCAGACTGTGACTGGAGCGCCTCAGTCCCCTCGGCCACCGCGGCAGGCGCGGAGGAACTCAGAGTTGGTAATGGGCTAGTGACGGATGTAAGGATAGCCCTGTCTGGGTTGTGTTTGGACGTATACAGAGCTTGCAGCCTGCTAGTTGGGACAAAAAAACGAGTTGGAATGGCTAGATTCGTTTGTTGTTGTAGGTTAGTGCCGACTGCAGGTGTACTTCTGTTACTGTGTTGGAAATGTTTGGCGCATGGAGAAAGTGTTGTAGGCTATATGGGACGGAATTTAAGTAAAAAGTGTTGATATACCCTACATACACATCGCAGTAGAGCTCTAAAGAAAACCGAAAGGTCTAGAGAAGTCGTGATCGAGTACTAACCTAAACAGCGAGCAGACATTCGACTGAAACAAAGTTAAGGCACTGGCACTTTTCATGTGTTTTTAACGAGTACGGTTGGAAAATACACCAGCATTCTAGCATAGCAGTGGATGGAGTAAGAGAGAGTTTAATGTAGGAGTCTTTGATTCTACCGATGAGCGGCTAACGACCGCTTAAATGTGCTTACAGAGCTAATTGCACACCAAATGAAGTTAACTGGACGAATCCCAAGTGTGCCGTTTAGCTTCATAATTCATTTAGTCCGCGCAAGTATGCCCTACGCGACTCGCTTATTTGCCAAGTTTCAACGCTCGTAACACATCGATATACGCGCGGTAAAAAGATTTATTCACCACTTGGCGTGTCATATGTAGTCAGCTTATGTACTGGCTCGAGTCAATAACAGGCACGCCACAAAATTCAGTTGTACCGATATTCTCTCAATTAAGAATTGTCCTGTAACCTGCTTCGGTGTAATATAAACGTTCTGGAGGTTGGTGGTGGTCCAGGGACGGATCTAGGGAGGGGCAAAGGGGGCAGTTGCCCCGGGCGGCAGAATTTAGAGGGGGGCAGAATTTAGAGGGCAGCAAATTTTGACCGACTCTTTATTTATTTATTTATTTATTTTTATTTTTTTATTTTTTTTACAGAATATATCTTTCTGGTATAATTTAATAAAATTAACTGACATAGAATTATTAAAAGAAAAATTACTGCAATAAATACCGAAATAATTTAATAAAACTAAAATTTTTGGTTGCTGACTTCAGTTTTGCCCTGTCACAGGTACTTCAGCTAATCAAACTTTAAAAATCTTCTAGATATTAGCCAGAATGAGGGAGAAGTTTGCGTTATTGCATAAGTAAATGCACAATGTTTATTAATGTGCATAGATTTCCTTTTTCAGATAAATGAATATTCAAATTTCATACCAAGGTAATATTTGTAGAACAGGTGAATTTGAATAACGTTCCAGTCCTTATAAAAAATAAATAATAAAAAAATAAAATAAAAAAAGCATTTCAGGTGCCCACACTTCTTATTGAAAGTCAAAAGCATTAAGGATCTAGAGTCCTCTCTCGGTAGCTGTAGAATTGATAGACATCTACACAGGATACTCTATACAGAGGGTTCATCGGACCACTTTTGTACTATTTATCTCCCATTCCATTCTCGAATAGCGCGCGGGAAGAAAGAACATCTGAATCTCTCATTTCGAGCTCTGATTTCACGTATTTATTCAGATGATCTTTTCTGCTTATGTAAGTGGGAGACAACAATATATTTTCGCATTCGGAGGAGAATGTGACGATTGTAGTTTCGTAAGTAGCCCACGTCGCAGCGATAAACGCCTTTGTTCTAATGATTCCCATTCAAGATCCTGTATCATTTCCGTGACGCTGTCTCCCCTGTATCACGACAATACAAAACAAGCTGCCATTCTTTCGACTTTTCCGATGTCCTCCGACAAACCCACCTGATAAGTATCGCATACTGGGCAGCAAGACAAGATAAAACAGGAGGAATCTCACTGTATTATTGACGCTGTCCTTTTTCTAGCTAAGCAAGGAAGTCCTTGTAGAGGAACAAAAGAAGATGGTGATTTTGGTGATCCACATAGTGGCAAATTTCTAAATAAAATTGATCTCATATCATACTACAGTGTCCCCCTTCGTCTGCGTATTGAACTCCACAAGAAAGGCCAGATTAGCTATTTTTACAAAAGTATACAAGATGAGTTCCGTGACCTGATTGCTGACAAAATAAAACAAGATATAATTAAAGATATTTTAGCTGCTAAATACTTTTCACTGATTTTTGACTGCACTTCAGATATCAGCCACAATGCGCAGATGACACAAGTAATTCGATATGTCAAGTCGAATGATTGAGCGGTTGTGGAAAGTTTTACTGACTTTTTTACAGTTACAGACAAAACAGGAGATACTGCAAAAATTGGAACAAGATGGGTTGAACGTTAAATACTGCAGGGGGCAGTCTTATGACAATGAGGCAAACAGAGCTGGAAAGTACAAAGGGGTCCAGTCAAGAATACTTCAGAAGAATGAACTGTCTATTTCGTGCCATGTGCTGCTCACTCTTTAAATTTAGTAGGAGCAAATTCAGCAGACATTCAGCAAGAATAGGTGATCTGCAAGAGTAGATGCGGTTGAAGCTGTTTACAAGCATTTTCATAAAGTTTTGAAGGCCCTGGAAGAAACTGAAATTTATAAATTGTCAACACCAGAAACAAATTCAGAGACAAGATCTATTTTAAAAAATATGAGAAAACTCAAATTCATTACTTTAACTTGTTTCTGGTATGCAATATTAAAATAAATTGCTCATGTTAATCAGTTTCTGCGAAGTTAATACTTTACAATTGATAAAGCTGTTAGAAACATTCAAACTTTTGGGCTTTCTCAAAACTTCCAGGGATTCTTGTACCTCTGAAGCTATTTCTGAGGCCAAAGCGCTACCAGAAGATAATGAGGTATCAACGGTATTCTCCGAAAAAAGGATTCGAAGAAAGAAGAAAATGGCCGATGAGCTTTGTGAGGATGAAGTATCCAACATCCACAGAAAATATAGGGAATAATTGAAAGAGCTTAGTACCTGGTTTACCGCACTTGAGAAAATTGGTACAAAAATTAGTTTTCTGTGTGGTGTGCAAATTCGAGAAATGGAAGTGGAGGACTTGAAGGCCAAAGCAGCGGAACTGGCGGAAGATCTTAGCGAGGAAGGACTTGAAGTTGAAAGTTGGCAGTAGACAGAGCCTTGCAAGATTCCACTGCATCATCAACATTAAGTTTAATTTATAAAAAAAATTGGTAGAGGGGTATCCCAACCTTACTACAGCGTTAAAATATATCTTACCATTCTAGTTTCGTCTGGAGAAAGAAGTTTGAACAAGCTGAAACTAATTAAATACACTTGAGGAGCACGACTGCTTAAGAAATCTGACTATGATACCCACAGAGCACAAACGAGCTGCTTCTCTATACTATGATGATATCAAAAACACTTTTGCAGCAAAAAAAGCTCGAAAAGCGAAATTTTGAATTGATTTTTGTATGATGAGAAATCTTGTAATATTTTTGTATGTATTAAAATTGTTCTGTTTTCCTTTTATCTTAATTCAGTCAATAAAATAAGTTCATGTTGTTAGATTGTGACATTTATTTATAAATATGTAACCCAATTAGCGTCAAAAAGTGGATTCTTACAGGAGGGGTGAAAGAAGGGGCGGCAAATTTAAGCTTGCCACCCTTGGCAAATCTCCTAGATCCCTGTGGTGGTCTTTCGGTGTTTTACTATTTTATTAATTTTTAATCAAAGCGACGACTACTTTGGTTATCAATCTGTAGGCTTATGAACTACTGAAACTAGTTTAAACTAACCTAAGGGCAATTAACACACCCATGCCCGAAGAACGACTCGAACCCGCGACTGGGAGCAACCGCGTGCTCCGCAGCAAGGCGCTTTACGGAGCTCGGTCATTCCACCGCTGCTTCAATGCTTTATCGTGCTGTGTGGTATAACAGGGTAAGACTACAGTCTTACTGTTCAATCGAGATATGTTCGCGGTCCTCGTGTTTTGATACCTACACTGGTCAGCCAGAACATTAGGACGTACCTAACATTGATATAAACCAACACCATCTAGATACAATGCCTCACAAGTCCGTGTCACGTCACACCGATAGGCTGCCATCGGTAGCTGTGTGGCTGTCCGTTGGGGCACAGCCCACTGCTTCGTAGCGCCATCCACTGAGCTTGCGATGGCGGCCTATCGGTACGACGTGACAGGGTCTTGTTGTGAGACTTTGTATCTAGACGGAGTTATATAAACCCTCCCAGGCGGCCGTGCGGAACGGCGTCATACTACGGACTGGGCGACCGTTCCCGCGGGAGGTTCGAGTCCTCCCTCGTGCATGCGTATGTGTGTTTTTGTTACTGTAAGTTAGTTTAAGTAGTTTGTAAATCTAAGAACTGATGACCATAGCAGTTTGATCCAATAGGTTTTCAAACATTTGAACATTTCCTCCAAGGAGATAGCAGTGCAACATGTCGAAGAATGACTGTTAATCAGACAAACACACTGTTCATGTAGTATCAGTGAGTGTGCTTTCCGGCTGTGGAATGGGGAAGGTGCACGATTTGACTTTGGTTATCATCATTGGTCATGGGCTTAACGCGACAGCGTTGCATGGGCTGCCTTCTTTACCAAGTCGACGGGAGCGTGCAGTTTAGTCGTGATCCACGGAAAAGGCTCCTGTATTGCGGGACGGAGACAAACTAGCGGCGGCTAAGTTATATTCTGTGGAACAATTAAGCGAACATCCATGAGTACAATGTGATTTCCCTAAATCACTCCAGGCGAATGACGGGACGGTTACCCTGAAAGGGAACGGCCGATTTACATCCACATCCTTACCCAAACAATCCGAGCGTTAGCCCCGTCTCTAATGACCACGCTGTCGATGGGGCGTAAGAGCTGAACTTACTTCCTTCCTCGATGGGTCCAGTGGAGCTCGTGCAAGGCATCATGACGGACAGGAAGTATCGTACACTGGTTGGAGACCACGTACACCCCTTCATGACTATCATGTTTCCCAACGCCAGTGGCATTTTGCAGCAAGGTAATGCGCCATCTCACAAGGCAAACAGTGTCGCGGTTGTTCGCCGTCGGAGATTCGAGTCCTCCCTGGGTTATGAGTGTGTGTCTGTTGTCCTTAGGTTAGTTTGTAAGCCTGGGGACTAATAACCAAAGCAGTTAAGTCCCATAGATTTACAAATATTTGATTTGCCAACAGTGTGTTGGCGTGGTTCGAAGAACGCAGAATCGAGTTCCCATTGATGTTCTGCCCGCCCTCCCTCCAACACACTCCGATGGAACACATTTGGGATGTGACTGAACTAGGCTCAGAGCTCATCACCCCGCTACCTGGAATTTATTGGAGTTAGGTCATTTGTTTGTGTGGAGATGTGGTGCTAACTCCCTCCAGCGACCTACAAAGACCCAAATGTTTCCATACGAAGACGCATCACCGCCGATCCCCGTGCTGAAGGTGGAACACCAGCTATTACGTAGGTGGTCATAATGCTATGGCTGACACGTGCATATTTCGAATTATGTTTATTCAATCTAATATCTCCATCCGAGAGAAAAACTGGCTTAAGGTCTCTTTCCCGCCCCTTACCTCTCTCTGTCATAAAACGTTTTGGGATCGATTTACAGACATGATTACGAATATTATCAAGCGATTAATATTTGTATACTTGTATACCAATTACATTGTAGATTTATAAATCGTGAAAGCCACATTTCCTCTGATATTTATTTTCAAACAATGTATCATATATTATATAATTACACTAATGTGTTGCTACTTTTACTGCTTTTTTATTGTATTGTTATGGATCCATTTTAGCTTAAGTGCCATCGTCTTCAGACAATGTCCTTACCACATCTGTGAGCAATGTCTCGCTTACACTGTAAGGTGAGCTTTAGTTTCATAGTTATCTTTCGTAATATGTGAATTTGACGTTTTATCAAAAGATTTGACAACTTGCTTTTGTATAACATCTTTGGCCAACTGTCATAACAGTAAGTTGTCAAATCTGTTGATAAAAATTAAAATAGAAATATTACGAAAGATAAATATGAAACTAAAGCTGATCTTATTGTTATATGACAGCCTGACATTGCCCAATGATGTGATATGGAAATTGTCTGAAGATGCGTCTATAACAATATAATAAAAACAGTAAAAATAGCAGCATACTGGTATATTTGTATAATGTCTGTAAGAGAAATGTTCTACGCTGCAGACCCATACATTTTCCATGGGCGAGGGAATTGGAAGGGCCTCATTACAGCACCCACGAAAACTTAACTGTACGATGATGATGATGGCATTAATTTTCTCTTATTTCCATGGTATTGATACAGAAAATTTTCCTTTTTCCTATCATGTAACCACGTGACTTTGTTAATTGCCACTGACACGAAGTGGTCCCATGACACCTGTCACCATTTTACCAGTAACGTTCGCTTTAAAACCAAAGCATCTATTCGCTTTCCAACGCGCACTTCTGCTTTCTTCGTGAGAACTTTCTTCAGTCATTTATCGACGCTGTGACGAAGATGTTAAGACGCAGCTTGGAGTAACAGTTTATTAAATTTTAGATCCACCATAGCTCCTGTTTAGTCATTCATAAGTGATACTTATAACAAATGGCAAATACATTTGAGTACATTTGCTATGCATAAATTGATTGTGTAAGGCAAGACTCATTACATGCTGATCTTTGTTTAGAAAGCAGGTGTACGTAACACAGAACAAATTACATTGTAGTTGTACTTTTAGTTCGTGTATTTCCGTCCAAGAAGTTACTGAATTCTTTCAACTACCTTATGTATTTATATTATTGTTGAGGCGGGCCAGTCGATAATTTCCCTGAGCTTCGCCTATCAGATGAATACACCGCAGATTTCAGAGATTAAAAAAGACAGACAACCTAATACGTTTGATCCCCTTGAGTAGTAGATTGTACATTTTGCTAGCTTTCCAGAGAAAGAGGTGCTCCATACCTGAATCGAATTGGCATGTAAGATTAACAAATGTTCAAATGTTTGTCAAGCTTATGGGACTTAACTACGGGGTCATCAGTCCCTAAACTTACAAACTACTTATGAACTACTTACTAACTAGGACGGCACAAATATCCATGCCCGAAGGGGGATTCGAACCCCCGACCGTAGTGGCCGTGCTGACCGTGACTGGAGCGCCTCAGTCACCTCGACCACCGCGGCCGGCTAAGATTAACACCGGTCACTTTGGGTGTGGTATTAAAGCAGTCTCCCACATTCAGTTTTGTAAATGGTAAGCTTATCCCAAATTTCCGTCTCAACAAATATGATTGGTCAAATGCTGTAACATACAAAAAAAAAAAAAAAAAAAAAAAAAAAAAAACTTTACACGGTTCCAAAAACTGATAGCCCACATGACTTTCCTCCCTTAAGTGATCTTGACTAATCTGGATTCAGGAAGCTCATAGGGCAGCGAAATTAAATAATAAAAAATGTCTAAATGAGAGAAAAGTGGAGTGTGTAGTAAAAGAGTTAAACACAAGAGAAAAGAAAGAGAGTCCTAATAAGTATATGAAGACGACAGCCTTTTCAAAATGTTCAAATGTTTGTTAAGCTTAAGGGACTTAACTGCGAGGTCATCAGTCCCTAAACTTACAAACTATATATGAACTCCCTTATACTAAAGACAACACAAATATCCATGCCCGAGGGAGGATTCGAACCCCCGACCGTAGCGGCCGTGCAGACCGTGAGTGGCGCGCCGCAGAACGCTCAGCCACTGCGGCCGGCGCGACAGCCTTTCAGCCTTTGTTATATGGAGATGTCAAAGTAAGGATAGCTCGCCGATTCTAAGACACAATCTACGAGCTGTCGAGAGAGGCAGATAACAGTATAATAGATGACTGATATGTCTAGTGAGTCTTGTGATCGGTTTCTTAAGTGAATGTCATATTTATGAAAGAATACGGATTGCGATATAACCGGAACAGAATAATTAAACGGAAATCAGCGTGAGTAAACTCGTTGTGTCGGCTGTTATGGTCGCTGAAATAATTCTACTTCGGGTTATAAAAATTTGTGCTGGAACGGGACTGGAACCCTAATCTCCCGCTTCTATTGAGTGCTTGTCTTGACTGCTTCGGGCATCCGGACATGTCCGAAAGAACGCCGTACATATGATAAATCAGAGAGTATTCAGCATATATCGTTGTATTCCCAATTCTCTGCTGTTTCAATGCATGCGTTCATTCAGAAGATTTTGTTAGGTGCTGCTTAGTACGTTCATCACACGTATATCAACTGTCTCCATCTTCGAGAGCAAAGGTTACCGCATATGATGTCTGCCATGACCACGTTATTCAATTAATTCGAGCGAATTGACGGTCAGATAGAAGCAATATGGCCCACTGAGTTATCATTCATATTGTTTCCAACATCATAAATTTAGAGTATAGAGTAAAGTAACATTTCAGTTGATTGTTAAAAATTATTTATTTAGACCAAATCGTGAATTATTACTGTATTTGGAAGCCACTTCAAGTTCTGAAACCGTCTTTGGAGTGATTTAATAAGTTCTGGTTAGGTTAACGTAAAGATGGTTCTAATTTTTAAACCGGCTTCCAAATTAAATAAGTTACAATTTTGATCTTCAAAATAATTTTCAACGTGGAATTCTATTGGTCTGCTGAGTTTATTCTCACTCTTCAAGGGAAAAGATTTTGTCATTAATTATGTTGACATATTATCTGGTCAAATACATTCTATGTGGAAGATGTTGCATACCAAGGACATCGTCCTCTAAGATGACAGTGAATATAGATATAACCTCTGGCCTGCCCAATAATGATAATAGAGCACTATTGATCATCCGCGTTTGGATGCATTGAAGAGAAAATGTAGCAGATATCCTTGAAAATAGCCGCCAGAAGAACAAAACGGAGCTCTGAATGATAAATAACATGCAGTTGCTTTACAAATAACTCGCCAGTTGCGTACATCCACTACATAATGAATTCACGTCGTAAGGCCGATCAAACATTTCAGTTTATAACTTACCAGGATATTTCACCAATCAGCCTGGTCTCTCTTTGAATTTATCGAGGCTGTGGTGCGTACTAACGTGAAATCTACCATTAAAACTCGTCTAAGGCCTTATGAATATAATGCGTTCAAGAGTTTCCGACACTTTATTAAAGAATTGAGTATGAGCTTGACACTTCGTAAAATTAAATGAAAGAAAAGTCAGTAGATAACAAACATCATAATACAGCGAATGTTATGTGTAGTGCTGCAGAAAATGTGTGAACACTTTCCCAGAATTCTCAATGATGGTAAGAAATTCGTTGTAGCATTACTTAAAGAGCCCTATAGAGGATAAAAATTTATTCACTGTGTCGCTATAGCCTCACAAGTATTCCAGGTGGCGCAAAGACATAAAAAATAGAAATCGGGTGTTTTGGGCATAGCCACTGTCAACAGATACTGGTTGATTCAAATCTAACGAGGAAAGGAAGGTATTCAACACGTTTAGAAAGAAAATGAAAAAGTATTTTGAGAAGAGTCCAGAATTTAATTAGATAATCATGAATCATATGGGTTGCAGCTATTGTAAACAAGAAAAGAAGACATGGATGTTATGTAGTATAAACTGATAAGATAATAAAATGCTATACTAGTTACATGTGAGAAGTTAAATCAATTTCCAGAAATGGGAATGAAACTTTATATCTGTCTGTAACAAGAAGTGCCCTACCAACTGCTATATGTGAGCGCACCTCAACTAATTATTATAGACTTCATCTTGCTATAGGTTTCCCCACTTTCCCTTCTACTTGTCAAAAGTAATCAGTGTTGTGTAAGTTCCACAAAACGAGAGAAATTCCTTCTCAGTATCTGCAATGTATTCTCATTTGAAGGTGCAATATTATGGAGTTGACGAAACCCAACACATTTAGTTTCAGGGATTGCTTGATCTTTAAGACAAATCCTTCTAGAGTATGCACTTTCCCATTTTCTCTGAACTGGAGTTGTTTTTCTTTGTAGTGAGCTACGTATAAAACTGACTGTTAGCTGTAAAGGGGTCAGAAGAGACGTTACATTTAACCCAGATAGTAGGCACGCATATGCCTTCTAAGACTTGCCAAGTGCATCTTCGAAGACTGATCAGTTGCTAACTTGGTAAATTGGCGCTAATTAAGTCTTTTTATGACATTCCTATGTAAGTGACAAAGAGTCGAGTGAGGATCTGCAAAAGACAACGCATATAGAAACAGTCTAGGTTGTTGGTAAAAATATAATGAAAAGGCCTTGCTTCAACAGGAACTCGATAATTGTGGTTCAGTAACCACTCTTTGACTGTGTTCCAGCGTTTTCTCGGACGGTACTTATTATCACGATAAATGTTTCTTACCATGAATATACTTGTAGAAAACAGTAACACTTACCTCAAAGGCATTAATTTACTGTGGAGCTCATCGGACGGGATTGCAGTTTTACTTTTACGGAAGATCTTTCAGCAGAAAGTAGAATGTGACGTACCTGCAATGGACATGTGCTTCACGTGCCTCTCCACTGAATGCAGGATCCCCACGGGGACCGTCGTCAGCAAGTTCTCACTGATGTCGAGAAAACGCACACTTCTCAACGTCCTAAATGCGTCATCCACTATGGTCGAAATTTTGTTGCCGTTGAGACGGAGATCAGTCAGTCTCTGGAGATGGCGAAACGTCTTCTTGCCGACGTAAGTTATTTGATTGAAGGAAAAGTCCAGCACCTTGATATTTTTACTTTCTAAGAATACGTCCTCTATGAACTTAAGGTGGTTGCCGGACAGATTGAGCATCTCAATGTAAACGAGTCCCTGGAGGATTTCTTGGTTCCACTTGCTGATGTGATTATTGCTGAGGTCGAGTTTCCGCAAGTCGGTGAGATTCCGGAAAGCTCCCACGGCGATGTCCGTGATGTTGTTCCTGTTCAGGTACAGGTTGAGCAGCTTGCCGAATCTGCTGAGCTCATTGTTTCTGACGACACTCAGATTCGTGCTCGTGATGTGAATTTCTTGGAGGTTGGACTTATCGTGCACTACAGACATGTTGCCTATCCAGTAAAGCGGATTTCCGGTGAAATTGAGCCAACCGAGAGACGGTAAGTTCTTGTCGGAAAGGGCCAGAGTCGGGAGCTGCTTGAATCTGTTGTAGGAGAGGTCCAGTCTCCGCAGGGAAGTGGACAGGAGAAAGAAGTTACTCGGCAACGACAGGAGCGAGTTCCTTGCGAGGTCTATAGAGATTAGGTGGGGAAACTTGGTGTACTTGAAACCACCGAACGACGAGATGGAATTTTTGCTGAAATCTAAATGTTTCAACATGTATAAGTTGCTCAACCTCCGCATGTCCACGTTGGAGAGGCGATTTTCAGATATTATTAGCACCTCGAGACTCGAAATGATAGCCAGAGCCTCGTAAGGGATTTCTGTGAAGGAATTCTTGTGCAGTCGGATTTCTTTCAGCCGCTTCAAACCTTTGAACAGGTCTTTGTTGAGCTTGTGCAGTCCGTTGCCGCTGAGTTCGAGTCGCACGAGGTCGGCGTTGGTGGCGAGCAGGTGCCTGGGCACGTCTCCGATCTGCGCCTTGGCCAGTGAGAGGACTTGCAGTGAGGGAAGGCTGGACAGGGCGCCGGACCGGATGCCCGCCAGGCTGTTGGCGGACGCGTGCAGAACTCGCAAGCCGGGAACGTCCAACTGCCCCACAGCCGCCGCAGATAGGTTGTTGCCCTCCAGGTTCAGCTCGTTCAGGTTGTTGAGACCGCGGAACGCGCCACTCTCTATTTTCACTATGCCGCACTTTTTCAGGCTGAGGATTCGTATTGGAAGACCTTGCTGCAGCATATTTTCGTGGAGAACGGCTATCGAGTTGCCGGTGAGGTCGAGGACGCGCAGTTGGTTGAGAAAGGTTAGGGCGAACGAGTCTACCTTCGTTATGGCGTTGCCCGACAGGTAAAGGTCGACGAGCCCGTGCAGTCCGAGGAAAGTGTTTTTTGTTATGTACTGTAATTTGTTGAAACTGAGGTCCAGAGTCTTGAGACGGGACATTTGGATGAACGCTCTGTCTTCTATGACGGATATGCTGTTGTTCGTCAGGTACAACTTCTCGGTAACTATGAGGTCACTGAACAGGAATCTGCCGATTCTGTTGATGTTATTGTGGCTGAGCGATACGACCTGAGTGCTAGATTGGCCGCGGAGACTGCTGTTGTGGAGGAACGCCAGTCTGTTGTAGCCTAATCTGATCGATACTAGAGACGAAGACTGGTGGGGAAAGATATCGCTCAGGGATTCCACGTAGTTCTTCTCGAGGTTTATGTGCTGTAGGTGTCTCTGGTTCCTAAATGCGGCCGTTTCGATAACGGAGATTTCATTATTTTGCAGTTCGAGCTCGAATAGGGAAACTGCGCTTTTGAAGAGGTCCTTAGACACTTTGTCGAGTTTGTTGTTGTGCAGTCGCAATACGGTGAGGTTTTTGAGCGTGCTCAGAGTTTTTCGCTGCAGTTCCGAAATTCTGTTGCCGTCCAGGGAGAGCTTGGTGAGGTTTTCGCAGCTGAGGAGGAGGTCGTGCGGTATGGTCTGCAGGAAGTTGTCACTCAAGCGCAGTTGTAAAAGGTGGCGCAATTCCCGCATGGAGTCCGCGCCGATGTGGCGTATGGCGTTGCGTTGGAGGTGTATCACTTCTAATCGGCCGGAACCTTTGAAGGCGCCGCCGGGGATTTTCAGGATGTTGTTCTCAGACAGGTACAGCTCTTTGAGCTCCGGAAGACTGGCGAACATGTCGCCGATGTGGTGCAGGTGGTTGTAGCTGAGGTCGACAGTGCGCAGCTGTCGGTTGTCGCGGAAGGTGTCCTCGGGCAGGGAGACGAGGCGGTTGTGGCTCAGGTCGACGGACTCGAGGTCGGGGAGCGGCGCGAAGGCCTCCTCGTGCACGCCGTCGACGACGTTGTGGCGCAGCGACAGCTGTCGCAGCGCGGGCGTGGCGACGAAGGCGTGCGCGCCCAGGGCGGCGAGCTCGTTGTGCGCCAGGTCGAGCAGCAGCAGCGCGGCGAGGCGCGTCGCGTTGGGCGGCGGCACGGCCGAGATCTCGTTGCGCGCCAGGCGCAGCGTGCGCAGCGCGCGCAGCCCGTCCAGCTCGGCGAGCGGCAGCGCGCGCAGCCGGTTGCCCGACAGCTCCAGCTCCGACAGCGACTCCTCGAGGCCGGCGAACGCGTGCTCGGACAGCGCGCGCACGCGGTTGGCGCGCAGGCTGAGCGCGGCGAGCGGCAGGCCGCGGAAGGCGTGCGCGGGCACGGCCGACACCAGGTTGCCGTCGAGCGAGAGCGAGCGCAGCGCGGCGAGCCCGCGCAGCGCCGCCACGGGCACGGCGGCCAGCCCCGCGCCGCTGACGGCGAGCGCGGTGAGGCAGCGGCGCAGCCCGCGCAGGCTGTCGTCGGCCAGCGCGCCCGGCCCCGCGCCCGAGATGTGCAGCTGGCGCAGCGGCGGGGTGGGCGAGAAGGCGGGCGCGGCGCCCTGCAGCTGCTGCACGGTGAGCGACGCGACGGGCAGGCGCAGCGGCGCCAGCGCGGCGGCCAGCGCGGCGCCCGTCACGTGCGCGCAGCTCACCACCAGCCCCGCCTCCGAGTGGCGGCACGCGCACGGCGAGCACTCCGCCGCCTCCGAAGCCGCCCCCGCAGCCGCCCCCGGCGCCGACACGGCCGCCGCAGACGCCGCCCCAGCCGCCGCCAGCGCTAGTGCCACCACTAGCACTGCGCTCCTCATCCGGCAACATCTGCAACCACCACCACAGTCGTATTGAATGCACCAGACAAACCTCAAAAATTGTGATTAAAATTACTTGCTATACAAGGCGAGTCAAAAGTCGCAGTACATCCTTTTATTATTATTTATTGCTTATTTAGCCGGACTAGAGTAGAGGTTTGAGGCCCACACTTATTTCTGACCAGGAAACAACATATACGAAAGATATTAAAATATTAAAAAAAAAAAAAATCCACACTCTAACAGTACAATAATCAGGGTTGTGAAAGTTACTTTTTTTAAAGTAACTAAGTGACTCTTTGTCACTTACATAGGAATATCAGAAAAAGGCTTAATTAGCTCCAATTTACCAAGTTAGCAACTTATCAGTCTTCGAAGATGCACTTGGCAAGTCTTATATGGCATCTTTATCACATGCGTGACTACTATCTGGGTTAAATATAACGTCTCTTCTGACTGTTTTACAGCTCACAGTCAGTTTTATACGTAGCTCACTACAAAGAAAAACAACTCCAGTTCAGAGAAAATGGGAAAGTGCATACTCTAGAAGGATTTGTCTTAAAGATCAAGCAATCCTGAAACTAAATGTGTTGGGTTTCGTCAACTCCATAATATTGCACCTTCAAATGAGAATACATTGCAGATACTGAGAAGAAATTTCACTCGCTTTGTGGAACTTGCACAACACTGATTACTTTTGACAAGTAGAAGGGAAAGTGGGGAAACCTATAGCAAGATGAAGTCTATAATAATTAGTTGAAGTGCGCTCACGTAGAGCAGTTGGTAGTGCACTTCTTGTTACAGACAGATATAACGTTTCATTCCCATTTCTGGAAATTGATTTAACTTCTCACGTGTAACTAGTATAGCATTTCATTATCTTGTCAGTTTATACTACATAATATCCATGTCTTCTTTTCTTGTTTACAACAGTTGCAACCCATATGATTCATGATTATCTAATTAAATTCTGGACTCTTCTCCAAAATACTTTTTCATTTTCCTTCTAAAGGTGCTGAATACCTTCCTTTCCTCGTTAGATTTGAATCAACCATTATCTGTTGACAGTGGCTATGCCCAAAACACCCTATTTCTATTTTTATGTCTTTGCACCACCTTAAATACATGTGAGGTATATCGACACAGTGAATAAATTTGTGTGTGTTGTCCTTAGGTTAGTTAGGTTTGTTTGTAAGCCTAGAGACTAATAACCAAAGCAGTTAAGTCCCATAGAGTATAGAGTTACAAATATTTGATTTGATAACAGTGTGTTGGCGTGGTTCGAAGAACTCAGGATCGAGTTCCAATTGATGTTCTACCCGCCCTCCCTCCAACACACCCCGATCGAACACATCTGGAATGTGACTGAACTAGGGCCACGGTGGAGTAGCCGAGCGGTCTAAAGCACCTTGCTGCGGTGCGCGCGGTTGCTCGCCGTGGAGTTTCGAGTCCTCCCTGGGGCACATGTGTGTGTGTGTGTGTGTGTGTGTGTGTGTGTGTGTGTGTCTGTGTGTTGTCCTTAGACCAGTTAGGTTAGTTTGTAAGCCTGGGGACTAATAACCAAAGCAGTTAAGTCCCATAGAGTATAGAGTTACAAATATTTGATTTGTGTGTTGGCGTGGTTCGAAGAACTCAGAATCGAGTTTCAGTTGATGTTCTACCCGCTCTCCCTCCAACACACCCCGATCGAACACATCTGGGATGTGACTGAACTAGGACCGCGGTGGAGTAACCGAGCGGTCTAAAGCGTCTCGCTGCGGAACGCGCGGTTGCTCGCCGTGGAGGTTCGAGTCGTCCCTAGAGCATGGGTGTGTGTGTTTGTCCTTAGGTTAGTTTACCTAGGTTTAAGTAGTGTGTAAGCTACGGACTGATGACCATGCAGTTTGGTCCGATAGATTTACAGACATTTGAACATTTGAACGGAAAACCGGTACTAAGTAAAGAGGAGAAAGCTGAATTGTGGAAACAATATATAGAGGGCCAATACAAAGGAAATAAACTTGAAGGCAGTATTCTAGAAATGGAAGACGAAGTGGAGGAAGACGAAATAGGAGATATGTTAATGCGAGAAGAATTTGACAGAGCACTGAAGGACTTGAGTCGAAACAAGGCCCCTGGAGTAGACGATATTCCGTATGAACTGCTGATATCGTTAGGAGAATAAGTCGTGAAAAAATTGTTGGTATGAGACAGGGGAAATACCCTCAGACTTCAAGAAGAATATCGTAATTCCAATTACAATCAAAGCAAGTGCAGACAAGTGTGAAAATTACAGAACTATCAGTTTAATAAGTCATGGTTGCAAAATACTAACACGAATTATTTATAGACGAATGGAAAAAAAAATCTTGTGGAATCTGACCTAGGGGAAGATCGGTTTGGATTTAAGAGAAATGTAGGAACACGGGAGGCAATACTAACATTACGACTTATCTTAGAAGATAGGCTAAGGAGAGGGAAGCCTTCGTCTTTAGCCTCTGTTGATTTGGAGAAAGCTTTTGACAATGTCGACTGGAATTCACTCTTCCAAATTCTCAAGGTAGCAGGGGTAAAATATAGGGAGCGAAGAGTTATATTCAACCTATACAGAAACCAGACAGCGGTTATTAGAGTCGAAGGGCAAGAAAGGGAGGCAGAGGTTGGGAAGGGAGTAAGACACGGTTGTAGTCTTTCCCCAATGTTGTTCAATCTGTACATTGAGCAGGCAGTGAAGGAATGGAAGGAGAAATTTGGAGAGGGCATTAAAGTGTAGGGGGAAGAAATAAAAACATTGCGGTTTGCCGATGACATAGTAATTCTGTCAGAGACAGCAAAGGATCTGGAAGAGCAGTTGAATGGAATGGACAGTGTCTTGAAAGGAAGATATAAGATCAACATTAACAAGAGTAAAACGAAGGTAATGGAATACAATGTGAGAAAATCAGGCGATGCTGAAAGAATTAAATTAGGTAATGTGAAAATAAAAGTAGTAGATGAATTTTGTTATTTTGTTATTTGTGTAGCAAGATAACTTCTGATGGCCGAAGTAAAGAAGATATAAAGATCTGGAAGAGCAATTGAATGTAGTGGACAGTGTCTTGAAAGGAAGATACAAGATCAACATTAACAGGAGTAAAACGAAGGTAATGGAATGCAATGTGAGAAAATCAGGCGATGCTGAAAGAATTAAATTAGGTAATGTGAAAATAAAAGTAGTAGATGAATTTTGTTATTTTGTTATTTGTGTAGCAAGATAACTTCTGATGGCCGAAGTAAAGAAGATATAAAATGCAGAATGGCTATGGGAAGAAAAGCGTTTCTGAAGAAGCGAAATTTGGTGACATCCAATATTAATTTAAATGTTAGGAAGTCCTTTCTGAAAACATTTGTCTGGAGTGTAGCATTGTATGGGAGTGAAACGTGGACGATTAGGAGTTCAGATAAAAAGATGATAGAAGCTTTTGCAATGTGGTGCTACAGACGAACGATGAAAATTAGATGGGTACATCACGTAAGTAATGAGGAGGTGCTTAACCGAATGGGGGAGAAAAGGAGTTTCTGGCATATCCTGACCAAGAGAAGGGATAGATTGGTTGGACACATTCTGAGACATCAAGGAATTGTCAACTTAGCATTAGAAGGAAGCGTGTGGGGTAAAAAACGTAGAGGGAGACCGAGGGACGAATACAGGAAGCAGATTCAAAAGGATGTAGGTTGCCGAACGTATTCTCAGATGAAGAGACTTGCACAGGACAGGGTAGCGTGGAGAGCTGCATCAAACCAGTCTGCGGACTGAAGACCACAACACGTTACAATTAAAGTTACATCCCTGAAAAGTAGCATAGTTACAATTATAGTTACTATATGTCGAAAGTAACTGTATATGTTACAAGTATCTTTAAAGTTATTTTTACAGTTACTTTTCAAAATTGTAATTCATCTCTAAATCCGTAATGTCCCTTACACATATAGAAACAGGCTTTAATCTCAGTCAGTAATTAAATACATTAATACAGATATAACTGCCGCGGCGGAGCGGCCGAGCGCATTGAGGCGCTATGCTGCCGTACCCCGTCGGGGGTTCGAATCCCCCCTCGGGCATGGATGTTTGTGCTGTCTTTAGTATAAGGTAGTAAATAAGTAGTTTTTAAGTTTATGGACTGATGACCCCGCAGTTAAGTCCCATAAGCTTCACAAACATTTTTGAACAGATATAATTAATAATAATACATTATTAATGCATTATTAAATAATTTCCCACAGCGTCTTATAACTCAGTGCATCTCAGTAGCACAGTTTGTTCATTTTCAATAAAAGTTGTTTTCAAACGTTCTTTCTCATGAAAGTTCCGTTTCATGTTGTTCGTTGTTGCCGGCCGCGGTGGCCGAGGGGACTGAGGCGCTCCAGTCACGGTCTGCACGGCCACTATGGTCGGGGGTTCGAATCCCCCCTCGGGCATGGATATTTGTGCCGTCTATAGTCTTAGCTAGTTCATAAGTAGTTTGTAAGCTTAGGGGCTGATGACCCCGTAGTTAAGTCCCATAAGCTATACAAACATTTGAACATTTGTTCGTTGTTAGCGTCTCCGTGAAAACTGCGGACTCAATTGTCCACAATACATTCGCATCGTCTGTTACGCTGAAATGGGAGCAAATATTTCAAAATATGGTATTCGCATCGAGAGCTACGCTACGACAGGTGAAGAAGAAGAATTAGTGATATGAGGCGCTGCATTAATAGTAGGCTAAATGTTCAAATGTTTGTTTAGTCTATGGGACTTAACTACGGGGTCATCAGTCCCTAAACTTACAAACTACTTATGAACTACTTACGAACTAGGACGGCACAAATATCCATGCCCGAGGGGGGATTCGAACCCCCGACCATAGTGGCCGTGCAGACCGTGACTGGAGCGCCTTAGTCCCCTCGGCCACCGCGGCCGGCAATAGTAGGCTGCTCGACGAAATAAGCAGACGAATAAAACGCAGTTGGAGTAGGACAAATACATACAATAGAAGATGTGATGAGAATTACACCCTGCCACGCGGAAGTGGCCGCGTGGCCTAAGGCATCATGCTACGGGCTGATCCGTCGAGTCTTTCCTGGGGAATGGGTGTGTCTGTTGTCCTTAGTTTAAGTTAGTTTAATTAGCTTGTAAGTCTTGGGACTGATGACCATAGCAGAAAAGTTATCTTTGATAGTAATACATGTATTTCCAAGTGGACGGGGACCTCTTTTTTTTTTTTTTTTTTTTTTTTTTTTTTTTTTTTTTTTTTTTTTTTTTTGTCGCCTCCTGTAGTCTTAGTCCGCCAGTGATTGCAAGGCCAGTTATTTCAAAGAAAGGCACAAATTTGACAAAAACAACTCTTGTGAAAAGACGACTTGCTGACTCTTTGTTTCTCGGCAATAGGAAGTGCCTATGAAACCCTTGCATATTTATGCTTCGCCGCGGTGGAGTAGCCGAGCGGTCTAAGGCGCCTCGCTGCGGATCGCGCGGCTGCTCGCCGTCGGAAGTTCGAGTCCTCACTGCGGCATGGGTGTTCGTGTTTGTCCTTAGGTTAGTTTAACTTAGTTTAAATAGTTTTTAAGCTATGGACTGATGACCACGCAGTTTGGTCCGATGGATTTACAAACATTTGAACATTTGATCTATGCCACATTTCAAAGCCAACCATATGTCATTACTGTTCCAGCAGTTTGTGAAGCTTTGGATGAGGGCTTATGTAAACGTAATTCAGTTATATTAATAGCACTGAAACATATATTTAATTGTTCGTATATTTATTTATGTTTTCACATTAATACAAATTGTCATTCTCAATAAAATAAACTTCTTTATCCTCAAAGTCATACACTACAAATGAATGTGACAAGGAATCTGCTGCTGACCATCCCCTATTCACGTCCAAGCTTAGTACTCATTGTAGCTTCCTACGTATATTAATTTCTGCTTCATAAAAGCGCAGTGAAAACAAAATGTTATCATCACTCTTTCATAGGCCGCTAACTAACGTTACAAAATACCAATGACGACTCATTTGCCAAAATAAAAATCCTGTTATTGCTGCGGTGTTGAGAAAGGAGAGACTTAATTGTTTTATCTACTTCACATGCAGGTGGTGCCAACCAATGTGGCAATTTTCTGTAAGGAGTCGTGCTTCTTATTAATATTTTTATGAACTCCAACATTCCATAATATGCACTCCTCTGCCTCTTATTAGGTGACGAGCTCGTAAATTTTGTTCCTTGTCTACTTCATTACGTAAACGAACACAAGGAAAGAAAACATGTAACTCTATAGGTAGATACAGTAAAACCGATCACTACCCGCTTAGTTTAGAGCCACCAAGCCACGAACATTGTTACTTTACCGACACAGCCACGGAAGGCCGGTTTTGTGTAGCCAACATGCTGTGAAAATATTTACCGTAGACAAGAGTTAGCAGCGAACAACGTTGCAGAACATGTTTCAAACTCATTGTAAACGCGCCTTAACGTCAGTAGCGAGCAATAAACTAACCTGTACATGTTTTCTTAAGATTGTTGTGGAGGTTAGATTGCTTTGAATTATTTACCCACCGACACACAATTTGCAGCACAGGGAATATACTTTTTTCCCATCCGACGTCAAAAATTCGAACACTTCAGCATAAGCTGGTCGATGCATGCGTATGTCTTTCTCTCCATGTCGAAAGGTGTGCAAAATAATCGGAGGCCGCATACTGTTTACGTGTGACGCGTCAGGTTAATGTTATGTACATAATTTTAAAATGAAAATATTATGAATTAATGAGCATGAGTAAATGTCATAACATTATTAAATGTATAATTCATACATTACTACGTATGTTGTTGAAAAGATTTAATTTATAAACAATTTTTCTCTTAACTGAAATCAAAGCAATGTAATCTGCAGTCTTGAGATTCTTACAAAAAAGTAACGATACTTCCGTTAAATCGTTAACTGATAAAAGTAACTTAGTTATAGTTAAAGTTAATTTACGCAAATAATATTGCCGTTACCGTCCGTTACCTGTGAAAAGTAACTGTTGCTAGTAACGGCGTTACAAGTAACACGTTACTCCCCGTCCCTGACAATAATAATAATAATAAAACCAGTAGTAGTTATAAAATAATACCTGGCATTGAAAATGAAATACTTTAAAATTTTCAAGTAGATTTAGAGGGACAAAAGTAGAAAAGGAGAAAGAAAAGACAGTGACAGAGGCTCTTAGAGAACAGTGGAAAATAGTTAGAGAGGCGTTGCCGACTAAGGGGAAGGGAAAGTTGGAAGGGTAGCGGGAACTGGCCAGATAAGCTGCAGGGAGATGGCTATTGTGTCAGAAGGTGGGCCGTTAGTTGTCTTTTGAAGTTTGGGAGGGATCTGATTTTTTATGATATTCTGAGGAAGATTGTTCCAAAGTCTGGTTTGCTGCGGCGGATTAGCCGTGCGCAGTGGGGCGACGTGCTGCGGAGCGCGCGGCCGTTCGCCGTCAGGGATCCGAGCATGGGTGTTTCTGTTGTCCTTTGGTTAATTTATCTCAGTTTAAATAGTTTGCAAGCTACGGTCTAATAACCAAGCAGTTGAGTCCGATAGATTTACAAACATTCGAAAGCCTGGTTCCTGATCTAGAAAAAGATTTAGAAAACATGGCAGTATTGTGCGATGGTACAGAAAGAATTTTACTTTGTTGGGAACGGGTAGTTCTGTCGTGCTGCTCAGATAGCAGATGAAGAGTTGATGATAAATAAGAGGGAGTGTAAAGATTAAGAAAGCGATAGACCAGATATAGCGTATTATAATCTCTACGCTTATCAGCACGAAGCCATGACAACTGCTTGTAGGCTGGAGTGATGTGATCGAAATATCGTATGTCGCAAATGAATCGTACACAAGCATTCATCGACAATTGTAGTCTACGTGAGCTTTCGTGCGAAATTCCTTGAACTGTTCGTTTTTGGATCATCACCTGCGACAATATTTGCAAAAGAACTGGCAACACATTCTGCGCAACCCACCATCATTTTGCACGACAATGCGCTGGCACATGCAGTGCAAGCTGTTGCTGCTCTGTTCGGTCGATGGGACTGTGAAGTACTGTACCATCCACTAGACTAAAATCTCCTGCTGACTTTGATTTGATTCCGAAGATGAAGGAACCACTTCGTGGCATTCGCTTCAGAACTGTTCCAGAGATTCGACAGGCGGTAGACCGCTCCATACGCATCATCAACAGAACAGGTTCTGCTAACGGTATACTACGCCTTCGACAGCGCTGGCAGCGGGTTCTAAACACCTCTGGTGACTACTTAGAAGGTCAGTAACAGGTGTAAACATCTAACGCTTTTGTAACGGTTGTCAATAAATAGTTGCGACTATTTAAGTTCCAAACCTCGTATTTCGAAAACTTCTGCCGGAACTAGGTAACCTGAATATTCCATTCCGGTATGAGTGGGGTCGTCTATCTTTTACGGTATGTACTGAACATTGTTGTCATGTTGAAATCGGTCATCTTGAGTCTAAAGGTGCGATTCCGAACCCGACAGCAGGCGTCACCACTGGTTCGCGTTTTCTGCAATGCGAGCCATGCGGAACACGGCGACAGCGCCGCCTGCCGACGTATTCCTGCTCCTGTCGCGGCGACAGAGAATATCTCCGGTCCTGAGACAGTGGTGCCATCGCCGTCGACACGCATCCCCACCGGAGCATGGTATTGCTGTCAAGACCCTACTAAAATGCGTAAATTAGACTCCGACGAAGAAAAGTTCAAAACACAGTAGCAATATATCCTGTAATATAAGACACAGGACATGAAATGGTAGTAAACCATGACGTCTGGGAAGCTATAGCACAGGAGTTAAACAGAACAAGTAAGTGCACGAAAGTTGTTATTTATCAACGAATGGATTCGCATGTGCATTGCCTATAACCACTGAATCACTTGTTACTAAAGAGAGATAGTTCTTCAATAAACTGAAAATTCGGATTTTGTCTGTTTTGATTAATTGAGACATAACTGCATTGAATGTAGCTAAAAACAGAAGACATCATTACCTTGTTCCTTCTACAGATCGGGTTGAAACCTACATTTGTTTGGAATAGGGAAGAAGAGTTGTAAAGTTTGACTAATAAATGCACAGTAGGCCTGGAACTATGGTTAATCAGTCGGTGGTTTTTGTTGTAACTTCTGATTATTTAATTATCACTTCAGGTATATGCCTGTAAATTTTTGACGTGGCATACCACAGAAGTGAATGGATTCGATTGAATGAAAGCTACACTCATTCTTATTTTGTAACATGTTTTGCTTCACTTTTGTAGCAACTAAGTGCATTTTTATCATTACTTAACTGTTAAAATTAAACAAAATGACCAAAATTAATAAACAGTTAATTTTCGGTAATTACATAAATGTTGTTCTTCAATGATTATCTACAGTAATGACGCTTTTTTATAAGAGTACGCTCAGGACAGGTTTATTTACTTCATATTACATGTGAGGTATCAATCGATGAACTTTATGTACCAGCTTGGAAAGGAACACGGAATAAAACTAACGACGATGCAATATTAAATGTTTGAAAGCAAAGGGCTGAAAAGAGACAAAGTTCTAAACATCCCTATAGTACGCAGAGATGTTGGGATAGACTTCTTTTCTGGTCATATCAGTACAGTTCTACGGAGTTTATCTCCAATATATAAAACAGAAACTAAACAGAAAAAGAGTGACATTGTTTCTGAATACGAAATAATGGCTGCACAGTGCCATACAAATCAGCAGTCAAATTGTAATAATACTCCTTTAGCATCCACATCGCTGGCACAGTATTTCGTACCAATTGTTCAGCAGAATGTAAATAATGCATATATTTTTGTGTACTTACCTAAGTGTCAAGTGTAATTTTTCTTCTTCAGTTACTGAATTTCTTAGGTACTATGCTTTTATGTCATCCTTGATAAAACTCAGTACGAAATTAAACCATCTTTTATTTAAACAATAACTCCTGAAGATGATTTCATCATTAAACAAATGTAACTTCCTTCAGCAGCTCTACTTTTATATAAAGGCATTACCAACTTTCGTCTTTTCTATAGTATGGAACAAGAGAACGTTATCGTCTTCCTCTTCCAATGACAGACTAATAATCACGGCGGAGTCAACAGACACCACGCCTCTCACAAGCGATCGCACTGGTCATCACCTATTGTGCTCCGCAACGCGTCAACTGCAGACGGCAGCGTTGCTGTCATTGTCGGCAGTTGCGGTTGGTTGCTGTTGCCGTGTTCGGAAATGTTCAAATGTTTTTTAAGCTTAAGGGACTTGGCTGCGGGGTCATCAGTCCCTAAACTTACAAACTACTTATGAACTAACTTATACTAAAGCCAACACAAACATCAATGCCCGAGGGGGGATTCGAACCCCCGACCGTAGTGGCCGTGCAAACTGTGACTGGCGCGCCGCAGACCGCTCGGCCACTGCGGGCGGCGCCTTGTTCGGAATCGCACCTGATGTCACTTGCATTAAATGGCAATGAGGTCGTGTGATATATTTATAGACAGGGCGATTTAGAAAAGCTGTTCACCTCAGTTATTTCTGGAAACGTTTAAGATACCATAAGACTGTTTTCTTCCAAATGAATTGTAACAAAGTCCTCACTGAACGACGTATAATCTTATGTCACAGTTATATAAATTACATACGTGCCGATATCAATTTCGTTTTTTCAAATGGAACTGTAGCAATCATAGATCTCAAAGAGACGAATTCAAAGGCGTTTCACACAAATCCGATAAGTAGTTATGGAGAAATTGCAATATTTAGAGCCCACGATGCGTAAAAGGACTGTTCTTATTTTATAAAATGTGTTATCGGCAGTATGGTTTGGTTTCGTTTATTTGAAAGTAGAAAGCCTGTATAGTATATTTGCAGTTTCAGAGAATAAATAGAAGTAATCGGAACACAAGAATATAAAATAAATATGACTACACTTGCGGCAATAATAATAATAATAATAAATGTAACATTAATAATAATGATAATGTTGCTACATTGGCAGCACTTTTACATGTCAGGAACATGTTGTCCCATATAACACTTAATGAATATAGATTTAGAACAATGGACAACCGATTTTCCCACGGGCGTTCAACACAACACATTCTCAAAAAAATGTTCAAATGTTTGTAGAGTTTATGGGACTTAACTACGGGGTCATCAGTCCCTAAGCTTACAAACTACTTATGAACTAGCTAAGACTAAGGACGGCACAAATATCCATGCCCGAGGGGGGATTCGAACCCCCGACCGTAGTGGCCGTGCAGACCGTAACTGGAGCGCCTCAGTCCCCTCGGCCACCGCGGCCGGCCAACACATTCTCATTGATATGCTTTTCCTGTACTTCGTAAGGCAGATGTTTCTTATTACTTCCCGTCTAAATGTTCAAATGTTTGTAAATATATCGCACTAAACTACGTGGTCATTAGTCCGTAGCTTACAAACTATTTAAACTAACTCCCATGCCCAAGGGGGAATTCGAACCGCCGACGGCGAACGGTTGCGCGAACCGCAGCACGACGGTCCAGTACGCACGGCTAAACCGCCGCGGCCTTCCTGTCTACGTACGTTCTATTGAACAGCAGCACATAGCACGAATTATATCCAAGTTTTGGTTGATACCCTGTTAATATAAACGTTTGGTACCGAAGGTTTGGGTGTGACAGTCTTTTTTACTATTATTGTATTCGATTTTGGAGCATTTTCTTGATGCTACAATTTTTCATAGTGTTGCATAAGGTATAACCGCCCTTTTTAATGTTTTCGTGTATTTAATTTTATTTAAAATTTGCTGTTTATCTATATCTATAAATGTGAATGTCTGTTCGGTGTACGTTTATCACGTCTAAACCAAAAGACATAAAGAGCTAAATTTTTTTACAGTTATTAATGTCTACCCGAGGAAGGCTTTAGGCACGGTTTTATGGCGATCGGGTAGCTGTTTATCTATATATATTAATGTGAATGTCTATTCTGTCTACGCTTATCACGTCCGAACGACAAGACGCAGATACTTAAATATTTGTACAGTTACTAATTTATACCTGAGAAAGGTTTTAGGCACGGTTTTATAGCGATCTGATAGATATTTAGTAATTTGAATAATATAACGCGAAATGCGGAACAATTATTACTCTTTGATAATTATATAGTTGCCTGAGGGTTGATAATGATAAAAGGGTGGAGTATATTGGGATGGAAGGTTATCGGTGTATATAAAATTCTACGTGCGTGTGTGTTAATATTTGGCTCTGCAGCGAAAACTACAGAACGCAGACAAATAGTCTGTGTGTAATTGTTGTCCGAAGTGTCCCGTGGTACACCATAGCAATTGCATGCCGATAGCTATAAGGGGGTGGAAGATGGTGGTTAAAAGTCGTCAAATTATAAAAAAGTTCGGACTGAAGGCCAGCGATGACGTTTGCGACTCTATAGCAAGGAGATTACATACAGAAAAACATGATGCCACAGAGGATATCTTTTGTCTATGCGTGCTACAATGTCTTCAGCTCTTTCTCTGTAAGGATAAGCATACGAATAAGGAAATATAAGAATAAATAAATATCACACTACTGAAAGAATAGCTTGTCTCATAATCAACCAACATGCGAGCGGAGCCGCGGGTTTAAGCTAGTTATATATATATATATATATATATATATATATATATATATATATGTGTGTGTGTGTGTGTGTGTGTGTGTGTGTGTGTGTGTGTGTGTGTGGAATTTAATTGCTGTGCGTTAGCCTCGCTAAACTCAGACTGACTTCACTGCTTGGAATATTATCTGTGTTTTTTAGTTTGTTCGTTTTTAATACTAAGGTTGTTAAAAAAAGGTTAAATCAGAAGGTTATCTGAAAAATAGAAAAAAATCGAAATTGGTAATTTTGTACGGGGATACTGCCCCTTAGGATTACTTTCTTGTTATATGTGCTGCCACACCGTTCATCCAAACAGCGAAAAAAGTTAGCATACTGTAGCTTCTAAAGAAGAGGAACGGGACTGCCTATATAATAATTCTAACGGTGCACGGTGCATGCAGAATATACAGTTCTATTCATATCTTGATGAAATTTTGTACTTTTGAGCTTTAAAACAAGAGGAAAACTCCAGCCTGTATAAGGTTTTGTACGTCGCATGGCGGAGGTTATTTTAATCAAGACAGTGACACGGTTTGATTTTTCATTTACAGGGGAGGGAGGGGATGAACAGGAGGAGACTGGCAGAGTTAGGGGACGTAACAACAGAGGAAGGGATGGATAGGGGGGCAGAGGGGAGGAGGACGACGCAAAGATGTGTAGACAGGGAGAGAAGGAGAAGATGGACAGAGAGAGGACAGATCAGTACATGTACTAACTGAATACTGGAATAAATAAATAACCGAGGTAGCGAATACAATGTGAACCCTAAGAGAACAAAGAGAGAAGACACAGAGATGGGAGAATGTTCAAATGTTTGTATAGTCTATGGGACTTAACTACGGGGTCATCAGTCCCTAAACTTACAAACTACTTATGAACTACTTACGAACTAGGACGGCACAAATATCCATGCCCGAGGGGGGATTCGAACCCCCGACCGTAGTGACCGTGCAGACCGTGACTGAAGCGCCTCAGTCCCCGCGGCCACCGCGGCCGGCCAGAGATGGGAGAATTCATTGGCAAAGACATTAACGAAAAGGACGAGGACGTATATCCAATTCCCACGCATATTTAATAATATCTAATCACTGTCGGATTCGCTAATCTAATAAATATAAGTGAATGTTTGTATGTGTGTTCGTATTTTATGCGCTGCAAGTATAGACAGCGCTGCAAGTATAGACAGCGGTCGTCGTACCGTAATCAATCCAAGGCAGCACTGTAGTCAGCACGCGAGAAGAGAAGCGAAGCGAACTGCTGGTGAGTTTTTTTTTCTTTATTGTGTTTTAAAACCCTCAGAAAGGGTAGGCTGGCTGCAGCGAACACGCTGCCCTTCAGCCGAAAGCAAACAAATATGGCAACAGAAGATTTAAAATAATGAAAACAGGTGACAATATATGAAGAATTTAAAAATACACACGGTGAGACAAATGGGTGGAATGATAATGACTGTGAAAAGGATGATAAAATGTACATATTTAGAACTTAAAAAACCACGGTGGATAAAACGTTCATGTTGAAGAAAACGGAGCGATGACGACGAGACGAAGAGACACATTTAAAACACATGGCGACACTATGTTCTGCCTGTGCGGCGGTTGCTGATGTTTTTAAAAACACACGTACACTCGAATCACTAAATCACTGCACACTTAAAATCACCGACACAGAATTAAAATCACTGAGCAGCCCCCGCAGTGGAGAGGGGAGGGGAAGGGAAGTCCGGGCAACCAGTGTGCGGCGATGTGATACTAGCTGCAGAAGTTTGGTCACACGGGCTGGTCACGTGTGTCCTGCTGCCGTGACAGGAATAGATCCACCGCGTCGGCGCAGAGGCGGCTAGTAAACAACCTGCGCTGTTGATTGTTTGCGTGCGCGGCCCATGGAGGAGCGCCTGTGCGTGCAGTAACCCGTGCCACTTCACTGTTGTGTGTGTTGCCGGGCTGTAAGGGGCCGGCGTGACAAAACTATATTAAACATTCGGTCAGTCATAAGTTGTTCTACATCAATTTATCCATGTTATTTGGATTGTTCTGAGGTCTGCGATTGTATTATAAACTTTTTTTGGAATAATTAATGCTGCAGCAGTCACTTTTTACTAATATTTTTATTGGCACGACGCGTTTCGGCAGAACGCTGCCATCGTCGGGTGCATTTTTACAGTTACTGGTTCATTATTGACTAATTATGTTTTGTGTTGTAGATGCCAGTGAGGTTATGTTTGGACATTTGGAAAGCAACAATACTAATTTCTTCAAAAATTTCTCCATTATTGAATGTATTTTACATTAAAATATAAAATTAATAAAACTAAAATTAATAATGTAACACTGATTGATTAATTCTTTAAAATGTAGCAACTTCTGTTTCAACACATGCAGCCACATATGCACTTTTTATGGCATATGCACTGTAAATACTGATGTAAGTAGTTTATCTTAGCTTTTAAGGATCTTTGTACAGTAACCATCAAATACAAAATGTCTACTTGTGCTGTATATGTAATTGTGTTCTTGTGTTGTGTATGCCAGACAACAAGATTACCAAGATTATCAAAACTGTAAGTAAATACAACACTACAATAATCTAAACTATAATGCTGAAACATAATACTAAAAATAGCTATATCTTCCTGAACCGGTTAAAACGTCCAAACATAACCTCACTGGCATCCACAACACAAAACATAATAAGTCAATAATGAACCAGTAACTAAAAATGCACCCGATGATGGCAGCGTGCTTCCGAAACGCGTCGTGCCAATAAAAATATTAGTAAAATGTGACCGCTGCAACATTAATTATTCAAAAAAAAAAAAAAAAAAAAAAAAAAAAAAAAAAAAAAAAAAAAAAAAAAAAAAAAAAAAAGGTTGTTCTTTTTTTACATTTTGATACAACTTTGCACATTTGACCTTCAGCGCTAGAGGACGGCAACTCTCTACACAAATTTTCATATGGTGCACGGCGGAGGGAACTTTACCAGTGGACTGCAACAAAAATTACAGTTTTATTACTATCATAATTAAGTTTTTCTCACTGGACCTAGAAAACAACAGGATGGACATTTGTCTACAAAAAAATTGCAGTATGCTGCATGGCGGAGGTTACTTTACGTACGGACTTCGACACCAGTGTAAGTTTTTATTCCTATCTTAAAAATAAATAAATAAATCACACTTGTACTTCAAAAACAGAAGGAAAGAAGAGAACAAGGGAGACGAGATGGACTAACTAGAGTATGGAATAAATAAATTCCGGGGCAACGTCGGGTGTTCAGCTACTATCAAATAACATCACAATTTTTTGACAAGATCGACAGATTCGACGGAGCACTTAAGGTTCAAAAGTTAAAAACAAATGTTGTTGCGGTATATTTAATGCTTAGTGATGACAGATGTAACTACTCTAGTACCTATCAGCGGATATGCTACACAGATGTGCACTTTTGCACATGGACCCTAGAGCAACTTCAACAACGTCCTTCTTTTGCTCAAGGTATCTTGTTCAGTAATGACAAAAATATTTTTGTCAGTGGTCATGTCGATCTTCACAACCACACATATTGTAGTGATCAGGATCCACACTGGATGGAACCTTCAAAGAGGTAGTTGGTGACGTAAAGTTTATGGACCGGCCGCAGTGGTCGAGCGGTCTGCGGCGCGACAGTCACAGTCTGCACGGCCGCTTCGGTCGGAAGTTCGAATGTCCCCTCGAATGTCCCCTGGATGTATGTGTCGTCTTTAGTATAAGGTAATTCATAAGTAGTTTGTAAGTTTAGGAACTGATGACCCCGCAGTTCAGTACCTTAAGCTTAACAAACATATGAACATTTGAAAGTTTATGGTGTAGTGCGGAATATACAGTCCGTGTAATTTCACCCATTTTCATTGACCAGGACGTAAATGCTGAAAACTACCTGTAAATGATGCAAGAAGTGGTGTTTCCCTTAGTTTTAAATGAAGATGGCAGCTTGACCTCTTATTTTCAACAGCATGGGTTCCACCACAGAGCGGAACTGTTGTTTGTCATTAGTTAGATGGGCAATTTCCTGGTCAGTGGATTGGCCGACATGGACGTATGGTTTTTGTGAAATGGCCACCCAGATCACCTGAACCCAGACTACTTGACTTTTATCTGTGGAGTCATTTAAAGCAAATCGTATATGCAGAGAAAATGAGGAACAGACACCATCTCGAGCAACGCATTGTAGAAGCATATGTCACCGTTTCTACGAAAATCCTTCTGCGTGTGCACTACGATTGTATTCAGCACCTTCAAACACGCGTGGACAAAGAGGGACAGCGTATTGTACACATCAAATCACTGTTGTTATAGAGAACAATCCAGTCTGTTTCTCCGAGCAAAATGTGTTACAAAGTTTGAACCATAATTGCTATGTAGATTCTGTTTACAGGATGAACGTGTCAGAAAAAGCTGATGTTATTTGATGTTCAAATGTTTGTTAAGGTTATGGGACCTAACTACGGGGTCATCAGTCCCTAAACTTACACACTATTTTTAAACTAACTTATACTCAAGACAGCACAAACATCCATGCCCGAAGGAGGAATCGAACCCCGACGGGGAACGGCCTCGCGCATCGGAGCATAGCGCCTCAATGCACTCGGCCACTCCCCCGCGGCGTATTTGATCTATAGGCGTAAAAATATTCATTTTCCATTTAAGAAGACTGATTTAGACTCAGCATGGCGCACACGTTCGGCACATACCGTAAAAAGTAGATCACCTCACCCATACCTTACTGGAATATTCAGGTTTCCCAATTCCAACACAGGTGTTTTTTATTTTATTATTTCTTTGATTTAAAGAAAGGGGAGTACTGTGACTTTTGACTCACCCTGGACTTCGTTCATCGTAAGAATAAACCTTAGCCGCGGCGGAGTGGCCAAGCGCATTGAGGCGGTATGCTCCGATGCGCGAGGTTGCTCCCGTCGGGGGTTCGAATCCCCCCTCGGGCACGGATGTTTGTGTCGTCTTTAGTATAAGGAGGTTCATAAGTAGTTTTTAAGTTTACGGACTGATGACCCCCCGGAGTTAAGTCCCATAAGCTTAACAAACATTTGAACATCAAATAACATCAGCATTTTCTGACAAGTTCATCCTGTAAACAGAATCTACTTAGCAATGAGCGAAAGGCAAGCTGTCTCACGCACATCACATTCACAAACATTTAAACATTTTTGAATAAACCTGTAGTAAATAAACACAAGCATTGATTGGTCAGCAGTCGTAGTACATGTACACTGGCGTTATTCCGCCCCTGAAAGTAGATTCCATTTATATTTTACCTTCATTATTACTGTGTTACTGTGAATGAAACTTTGAGATTTTCAAATGAATTGACAGCCATCAAAGTCTGTCTTTGACTACGTTATTTATATTTCAAAAACCGTGTACAGTAGCAGCGCCTGCGAATGTCAGTGGTGCTGTGATTGACGCACTTTTCAAATGTTAAAATGGCGAAAACTGCTTCTTGATATGTAGCGAAACATGCACGTGGAATACGGTTAAAAAGTGGCTTCGTGCATTCTGTTGTTGACCGCTTCGTTATCAATATATCAGATTACAGTTTCAGTACAGAAATGTATTCGTCAATTTGGAATACGGAACCAGTTCATAAAATACCAGAAGGTTGCGAGTAATACTTTCAGTGGCTTCAATATTTCATTACAAGGTGAAATCGCTGCAGTACGCTTCTACGTCGCTCACAGCACTTGCAGAAAAATTATCCTGTATTTAAGTTTGGAAATTTCATCAAAGTTGTTTATAATAGCGTTAATTTGTTAGGTAAATACGTAGGATGTTATGTTTCCCGTCTGGTCCGCAAAGGAGCGTATTGCCGGAGTTTGGGGTATATTATTTTCTTCTGTTCGAAAAGTAACGTAAGTGACATTCGGAACTACGTTGTTCCTCTGATTGTCCCTTGCTACGTTTTAACTGTAATTCACGTTACTGCAGTTTATTTGAGCCAACTTGTTTGCTAATGCTGTTCAAGTTAAATGCGCCGGTAAAACTGTTGACCCGTATTATCGCTTGAGTCGATGTGCGTGAGACAGCTTGCCTTTCGCTCACCCCTGAAACGAAAACCAATCAGATTACAGCGGACGCGGAAGAACACGCAGTATAATGTTTACAACAAGTTTTATCTTATGGTGAATGCTACGCTTCAGTGTTGTCTCATAGGCTACCTACTACCGCCATGTTACAGGCAACACACAAACACAAGTCAGTTCGTAAACGCTGATAATGTTTATTGCGTAGCTAGCTACGAACCGAACTTTGTGAGCTACGTTACTCCTAACCACAACGTTGTCGTGTGCAGTATATACGGCGGTCGACAATCTGCGGCAGAATTAACATCTAGTTCGCTTCGTTCAAATCTTCAAATGTTTGTAAAGCTACGGAACCAAACTGCAGTGATCATCAAATGTTCAAATGTTTGTTAAGTTTAAGCGACTTAACTGCGGGGTCATCAGTCTCTAAACTTACAAACTGCTTATGAACTACCTTATACTAAAGACGGCACAAACATCCATGCTCGCCGGCCTCGGTGGCCGAGGGGACTGCAGCGCGTCAGTCACGGTCTGCACGGCCACTACAGTCGGGGGTTCGAATCCCCTCTCGGGCATGGATATTTGTGTCGTCCTTAGTGTTAGCTAGTTCATAAGTAGTTTGTAAGTTTAGGGACTGATGACCCCGTAGTTGAGTCCCATAGGCTATACAAACATTTGAACATCTGAAAACATCCATGCCCGAGGGAGGATTCGAACCCCCGACGGGGAGCGGCCTTGCGCATCGTAGCATAGCGCCTCAATGCGCTTGGCCACTCCGCCGCGGCTCAGTGATCATCAGTTCCTAGTAGACTTGCGCGTAATAGTTCGCGATCGGGAGCGCTCACTTTAGTTCGCGGCTCTGCCGCGAACTAGTTCGTTGTTTTAGTTCGTGCGCTCCCTGTGACGGCTGAGTGGCGTGGTCTGCGCAAGCAGGTGGAGGGAGAAGTTCCCTCACCTAGCTGCTTCATGCGCTTGCTGCGTGAGCCGCTAACGATATCACGCAAACCAAAAGAAACAGTTTGTGGATAATTTCCCGCGTTTAAGTTTAGAGTTATTCTATATCTTGGCATTATGGACTTTATTAGTCAGATATTGCAAACTGCAGAATATTTCAAAGCAGAAATTTTGAAGCAAAGAACTATGCAATCTAGGAGGCAGACGCTAACCTCGAAATGGCTCTCATCGGCAGAAGGAAAACACGTTATTTTTAATTCTGTTCGCGACCTATCACACATATTTTAGTTCGCGAGCGGTAGCTCTCCTTTTAGTTCGCAGCTCGGCCGCGAAGTAGGTCGCTCTTTTTATTTCATACGCTCGTTTTGGCTTTTGCTACCACTACTAAAACTACAGTTGAGCTGCATCTCAGCTCGAAATGACGGGAACTGGCAGAAGGGAACACGCGATTCTGCACGCTCTCGCGTCCTCTAGCTGTTACCGGTAAGTCATCGGAAAAAGAGCGGACGAACTAAGAGGAAAGGGATCTGCGAACTAGTTCGCGTAGTTCGCCTGTGGGAGCGCTCGTCCGAACTAGTTCGTTCGCGAACGACACAAGACTAGTCCCTAGTCTAACAAACTACTTAAAATAACTTATGCTAAGGACAACACATACACACGTGCCAGAGGGAGGGACGACTAGCAACTCCGACTGGGAGCAGCCGCGCAGTCCGCAGCAAGACGCCTTAGAGCGCACGGCCATTCCCGCGCGGCTTCGCTTCGCTCACGGCAGTTGATGCCAGGCTCTTAGACTCGAGAAAACATTCAGTTACAGCGCTGAAAGCAAACGGTAATTTCTCGGTATTATTAGTTACTTGAAAGCATCGTCACAGCCGCGGCGGAGTGGCCGAGCGGATTGAGGCGAAGCCGATCCCCATCAGGGGTTCGAATCCTCTCTCGAGCATGGATGTTTGTGTTGTCTTTAGTATAAGTTAGTTCGTAAGTAGTTTGTAAGTTTAGGGACTGATGAACCCGCAGTTAAGTCCCATAAGCTTAACAAACATTTGAACATTTTTAGCATCCTCACACTGGCTAATGGTTACACGAGCTGCTGCGTCACGAAGCGATCAGCACTGCTGCTTGGCTCTGTGTTATAGGCTACAGACGACAAAGGCAGATTTTATCAATAACAGAGTGATAGGATGACAAATAAAAGAAAATAAAAAAGTCCACTAACTTGCGATTATGAAAATCATATGGTAAAGTACCTGGAACATTCAATTAAACTAATTAATTGAATGGAAATAACAAATTATTTCGATTAGATTTAGAAATAAGGAACAATTGCTACTGACGATAATCAAACCCGGAACAGGAAGAGGTCACGGCGTTGGTGTGAATGGCTGCAGCGCGGCCTTATTAATCTCTTTTTGTTACCAACGGTTGAAAGTGTGTTTGAGCTATTTTTCCTTTATGTCAGTGTGTATGTGTATGGAGAGAGAGAGAAAAAGAAAGAGATAGAGCAACTTAGACTGTGTCTAAATATCAATTGAGATATCTGGGTTTTGAGGTATTGACATCGGCAGAATGAACTAAAATGGTTCGACGTCTTTCTGTCGGCTCTACGGAGTGGAGCCAACCACGATAGTTGTAATAAGAGAAAGTTGCTGCAGAGGGGGTTGGAATTGACTTATGATTACCAAATGAATTACACAAGTTGTTGGGTTCAGATAGTGTAGTGAGCAGGTAGTGCAATGCAGCAACAACCCGAAACTTTGGCATGGAGAAGCCATAGGAAGATTGGAAACTGGACAGTGCCGCGGCGGAATAGCCGTGCGCACTGAGGTGCCGTGCGCGGCCGTTCGCCGGCGGAGGTTTGAGACCTCCCTCAGGAATGGGTTTATGTGTTGTCCTTAGGTTAATTGAACTTAGTGTAAGTAGTTTGTAAGCTACACACTAATAACTAAGCAGTTAAGTCCCATAGATTTACAAACATTTGAAACGGGACAGGGCTAAGGAGATGGCTGCAGCTACTGGAGTGTCCCAACATGTAATATAGAAGACCTGGACGCGATTTCAGACAACAGGAACTGTTAAAAGAAATTAAGGCCAAGGTCGTCTACGGTTAACATCAGCAAGAGATGGCCCTTATTTCCGGTTAGCAGCCCGTCGAGACAGGAGGCTGAATACAATTCAGCCGCAACGCACCCTCCAGGCAACAACAGGACGCGCAATATCGACAAAAAACAGGTCTACATCGCCTTCGGGAATGTGACCTACCATATCATGCTGGTGTACGAATGGTGTGGGTCATCAGTCCCTAAACTTACAAACTACTTATGAACTACTTACGAACTAGGACGGCACAAACATCCATGCCTGAGGGGGGATTCGAACCCCCGACCGTAGTGGCCGTGCAGACCGTGGCTGAAGCGCCTCAGTCCCCTCGGCCACCGCTGCCGGCAGACGTTCAGAAAGGCGCTTTCATTGCTCAGAGGTATAGAGACGAGATCCTTCGAGCTTTTGCTGTGTCCTACGCTGGTGCCATAAGAGATGGGTTCCTTCTGGTGAACGAGTACGTTCGTCCCCACAAAGTTTGAAGCTGAGGAAATTGAACGAATGGATTGGACAGCTCGCTCACCAGACTTAAACCCGGTTTAGCATGTGTGGAATGGACTTGACAGACACATTGCAGCCAGACGAGCTTCTCCCACAACGGTTGCACTCTTATGGCCATTTATCCCACAAGAGCTGATTGATATCCTCATGCTGTCCATTGCACGCAGGTAATTAACTGTAGTTGGCGTCCGACGTGATCAGACACCATATTAGAGAGCAACGAGAATGACTATTTTACTACTATAGTAGCCCAATAATACCTCGCTCTAAGTAAACGCCATGTAAACCTCAAGAAAAGAATTGAAACAAAATATAGTACCGTATCACACACAAATTAGAATTGTAAGCAATATCAGAAAAAAAACGTCACCATATGAATGTTGTGTATGATACTTCATCTGATCCCCTAATTTTTTTGAGCAGTTTATAATATTTAGGGTGAAGATGGTCAGTAATTTCTTCAGTGCAGATGCACATCTACATCTGCATCTGCATCTACATCTGCATCTGGAAATCACTATTAAATTCCTGATAGAGAGCCGCGGCGGAGTGCCCAGGCGCATTGAAGCGCTATGTTCCGATGTGCGAGGCCGTTCGCCGTCGAGGGTTCAAATCCCCCCTCGGGCATGGATGTTTGTGCTGTCTTTAGTATGAGTTAGTTCGTAAGTAGTTTGTAAGTTTAGGGTCTGATGACCCCGCAGTTATGTCCCATAAGCTTTACAAACATTTGACTACTTAAACAAAGTTAAATTAACCTAAGGACAACACACACACCCATGCCAGACGGAGAACTCGAACCTCCAACGGAGAACGGTCTACGCTCTGCAGCAAGGCGCCTTAGAGCGCACGACTGTTCCCGCGCGGCAGTTTCTTGTTATCGTATCATCAAAATGTTAAAGCCTTAACTGAACCAAAGACGTTCTTTAAAGCACTTGAATGACTATTCACCTGATTTTTCCGTGCTTAGAGTATTGAATGACATGGCAAAGGTAATTTCTTTCTCCTCGGATAAGAAAATGCGTTTGGAAACTACATAACGGCATTTTCAACGTGTTGTGAACTCCACTTTTGACATTGCTTTATTCAGAAAGTACCGTTTGTCACTGAGTGGAAATGGCCGTGCGCTCTAAGCCGCCTTGCTGAAGAATGCGCAGATGCTCCCCGTCAGAGATTCGAGTCCTCTATCGGGCATGTCTGTGTGTGTGTGTGTGTGTGTGTGTGTGTGTGTGTGTGTGTGTGTGCGTACGTGTGTGTATGTGTCCATAGCATAAGTTGGTTTAAGTAGGGACCGATGACCACTGCAATTTGGTCCCATAGCTTTACAAATATTTGAACGTTTTTTAACACCTTTTGCCCTCAGGTGAAAGTCAGTCGTAACCTCTTAGCTTACTCTTTCATCTTACAGATATTTTGAATGCTCAGTTCGTTAACATTGTTCTCCGCTGCAATATTTTTTTATACAGTGTTTATATTCTTCACGCCATGTATTTTGTTTATTACACCAGGTTCCAGAAAGAATTTCTGACGTAATTGACCTTTCCAGTTCGGTTTTCTCGAGAGATAAAAATGATAGTGCTTTAGGATGTTAACTGCAGCATTCTCTTTGTGCTACGTCGTTTTCTGCGCAGCCTGAATCTGTTGTTGTTGTGGTGCTCAGTATGCAGACTGGTTTGATGCAGCTCTACAAGCTACCCTGTCCTGTGCAAGTCTCTTCATTTGAGAATACGTTCGGCAACCTACAGCCTTTTGAATCTGCTTACTGTATTCAAATGTTCAAATGTTTGTAAATCTATCGGACCAAACTGCGTGGTCATCAGTCCGTAGCTTACAAACTACTTAAACCTAGGTAAACTAACCTAAGGACAACACACACACACACACACACACACACACACACAAACACACACCCATGCCCCAGGGAGGACTCGAACCTCCGACGGCGAACAAACCGCGCGCTCCGCAGCGAGGCGCCTTAGACCGCTCGGCTACTCCACCGCGGCGCTTACTGTATTCGTCCCTCGGTCTCCCTCTACGATTTTTACCACACACACTTCCTTCTAATGCTAAGTTGACAATTCCTTGATGTCTCAGAATGTGTCCCACCAATATATCCCTTCTATTAGGTCAGGCAAAGCCAGAAACTCCTTTTCTCTCCAGTTCGGTAAGCACCTAATTTTCACCATTCAATCTGCAGAACCAGTTTTGTTTCATAGAAGGTCGGTAATTTGCAAGATTGAATTGCATTTGAATTCGGCAACTTTTTTGTAGGCAGACCCAACTTCCCATTTTGCATGCTCCATCTGCAATCCAGTGTACAGAAATGGTCGTAAGACATCCTTGCATTTTCAATACTGAACTAATCTTCCGAATTACAACTAGATAACTTTTCACGTTGGTTTTCTAAGACCATAGGGAAACGATGGTAAAAATAAGAAAAAATAAAAATAAAAAAAATAATAAAATAAAAAAAAAACAGCATCCGCACAATACGATTTGTTTTTGGTCCTTTTACTCGAAAAATAATGTGAATTACTCCGAAGACTACAATAAAGATTTGAAAGAGACCATAGGCGACGAACTGCACATAACAAAAATATGTTCAAATATTTGTAGAACTTATGGGACTTAACTACGGGGTCATCAGTCCCTAAGCTTACAAACTGCTTATGAACTAGCTAAGACTAAGGACGGCACAAATATCCATGCCCGAGGGGGGATTCGAACCCCCGACCGTAGTGGCCGTGCAGACCGTGACTGGAGCGCCTCAGCCCCCTCGGCCACCGCGGCCGGCAACACATAACATGCGAGCGTACAAGGTCAGAAACAATAGCGCCACGTTGCTGGAAGTACTAGTTGCTGCCCGTCAGCTTCATGCTTCAGCAGACCAGGCGACTGGCAAATGCCAAGAAAACCGGAATACAACCCCTTCGGCAGCAGGTAGAAAGTTGCCGAGTTCGTGCGTTGGGGTCTTATTTAGGAGAGTTGCCGAATTTGAGGATTTTGTTTAAGTTTCGAATTCGTGTGAGACGGTTTGGCTTATTTGTGTTTTGAAGGGACCATACTAAGACGTTCAAAGGTCACAGTTGTTCAAATACTATATACGATGTATATTTATATATTTGTTTTTAAACAACCTTCAAATCATGTGGTTCTGTTAAAGCATGCAGCAACAAAACGAGTATCTTCACTGTAAGTTCCTTATTTTAGCACAACCTTGAGATTGCATCCATAGCGGATGAAATAACATGCGCATTTATTCTCCAGCGTGGCACGAAATTAATATAGCTCAAAAGTTTGAGCGAAGCCAGAGCAAGAATCCTCAGAAATAACACACTGGACATGTAAGACTACAGAGCAGCCGTCGTGGTCGCACGTTTCTGCCGACGTAGCGCCTCTGCCTCCGTGGCGCCGGAAGTTAGCAGACCGGAAGCCGCCGGAGATTTCCGCAGGTTTGTGTACTTCCTGTTAGGACAGATGCGCAGCTACAAATTGACAGGTGGCCTTCGACAGCTAGCTCCATGGCCTCGGCTCAAAATACAGCAAGGTCCGAAGGTATTCAAGAAAGCGCCTGAAAAAAGTGGTCCGTCCATACGTGACATAAAGTCGTTCATGAGGTGTGCACCCATATCAGTATTAATTGATAAACAGTGATATTAGGACGCTGTGTAAAATTATAGAGCCACTGATAGTGATGTGGTCATGCGTTTATTGACGCGTTTCGATAAAAATCATCTTCAGAATCGTGGAAGAGGGTTTAGATAATAAAATTGTATGGCGTCAATGCCCTGCTAAACAGGGCAGGGCATTGACGCCATACAATTGTTAGAAAATTCATTACGCCGGGGTAAGTTAAGGTGTCACAGTTTTGGTTAGTTCTAATGAAATAAAACAGACTGTTATCATTTTATTCGTAATCAGAAATGTTATAACAGTACATGTCGTTTAGTTGCCTATTTTTATGTATTCTCCTAAGAAAATGCTATATTAAGAAAGTTGTTTAAGTTTTCAAAAATCAAATGTTTGTAAAGCTTATGGGACTTAACTGAGGGGTCATCAATCCCCAAACTTGGAAACTACTTATGAAATAACTTATTCTAAAGACAACACAAATATCCATGCCCGAGGGAGAATTCGAACCACCGACGCGGTCTATCAACACACTGAACAGCATATACATTTTCCTATATTAAGAAGTTTTCTTTCTGAAATAAATGAGGGGAAACAGAACTCAACAGTGATGAAGTGGTGTCTAAATGTAGCATTATAATCCTGATCGTAGCCTTATTTTGCAAGAAATAATTTCTATGTAAGAAATAACGTACCGAGGGAAATTATGAAATACATCTAAATAAATATCAAACGTCTGAAAGAAAGAAATAGTAGCACGCTGAATTCAAGCTGGCAGCAAAAATAATAGGGGCGGCTTATGCTTTGCAGCAATCAAATAATCTATACATATAGTTCATTCCAAGGAAGTATATAGCAGACATTCTACAATATATGTAAGACTTGCTGCTTCCTTGCTGGTATTCGCCCTGTCCTTTATAAAATCAACTGAGGGTTCATTGAATGTATTTTAAGAGATCTGGGACATCATCCATTGAGGGCGTCTCGTCAGGCTTTTTAATGCAGAAATTGTTGGTCGCGGGCAGTAGTATGAAAAGAGTCTCAGGAAAAGTGTCTACAGGAAAACGAACGACTGTCTGTGGGTCTTTTGAAAATACCAATTTTGGCGGAATGTCGACCTATATTCGCTGACTCTGACAATATATTTACATGCCACACCACTTCTGGAAGACGAAAAATGAATTTCGTAAACCTTTTACACTGACGCATTTACGCGCTATGCCTGAATCAATTGTAATAACTCGACCAATGTTGATTATCCAGGTGCTACTGGCCTTCGTAAATCAACTTTTCCATTTTCTTCTGCACACTGAAGTTATCACCAGTTTAGTAATATTTTTAATAATGAAAGTGTACTATTTGCTTACCGACGTTGTTGATCGTATAAGGCGTAGGAGAAGACTGTACAAGATAAATTGATTAAAATTCATATCAACGCCAATTAAAGCAATCCTGTTTTACAACATGCGTATAGATCGCTTGTAATATGGGGAAAGAGTACGAAGTGGTCACCTTTGACAGACCTTTGAATTCCATCTGGTTGGAAACTTAGAATACCTAGAAAGCTATGAATAAATAAAGAATTTTTATTCTGAGCTTACAAAATTGGAGAAATGTTTTGTAATCAGGTACTGATTTTATAAGAGAGCTTTTGCAACTAAGAGAGTGGTGCAACAGTTTACAGATGCGGAATTCGAGTTGCTGATAATCAGTTACTTCTTTTGTAAGTCAGGAAATACGTGGTTGAGTAAATATTCTTTTCCAGTCAACAAAGACAACATGCTTTTCTCTTCAATTAAATGAAAGCAAGTAGAATACTTCTTCTTTTTCTGCACTCCACATGTAAAGAGGTTCATACACATTAACCAATATTTCAAATGCCATACAGCACCATGGACAACCCGATCACGGCTAAGATACGGTAGGGTGTTCACGCGGAATGAAATCCGATTGTCGAAGCTGAAATCCTAGCAGCAAAACTACATATACTACATCGAATTTAGAGTGTTTACATAACCAAGCAGAAGAAGTACTGGAAAATAGGTTCATGGGAAACCAGTTGTGGAGCATGTGTAAACGTAGTGATCAAATGTTCAAATGTTTGTAGAACTTATGGGACTTAACTACGGGGTCATCAGTCCCTAAGCTTACAAACTACTTATGAACTAGCTAAGACTAAGGACGGCACAAATATCCATGCCCGAGGGGGGATTCGAACTCCCGACCGTAGTGCCCGTGCAGACCGTGACTGGAGCGCCTCAATCCCTTCGGCCACCGCGGCCGGCAAACGTAGTGAGATAGAAATTTGCACGAAGTGTAACATACGACGAAATGAAATCAGAAGAAGTTTAATCGTTAGTACCTATCCAACTCGAAGACAACGTCCAGTGCAGAATTTATATATAAAGATAAAATTTGAATAGTCAGTCCTAGTTAGCTGCAGCCGTACCACACTTTTAAAGTCCCAGCATGGTACTAATAAGTTATGTTTCCAGCGACTCACAGTGCATAAGATGTGCGCCTTGATATAGTTTATTATTATTCGTTGTAAAGGATGAGCAATTAGCATATCATTAACTCAAACAGGGAATAATTTTGGACAGATGCTATAATCCTGACTCTTTTCTTGATTGAAATACTACATCTTGATGCAATGATGAGAATTACATTCTAAAACACGTCTACATGTATAGTTAGCGAAAACTATTGTAAACTAAAAGTCTTCGTGTGTTTCCTTATAATATATAGCCAAAGAACCGAAACAAGTCATAAATATTCTTACAAATTCAGGTAAGTTCATACTGAGGGGGGTTTTCATAATTATTTCACTCGTCTGTAAATCATTTAGAATGAAGATGATTCTAAATGATTTTTCTGCTGTACTTATGTTTATTACACAATACGGATATCGGCCTTAGGCTATTATCAATGTCATAAAATAAACAAACTTCGGTGATGGTTTTCAGAAGTTGTACTACTAAATAATGGCCAAAGGCCGAAATACGTGTAGTGTAATAAAAATAAAAAAGTGGACAATTGGAAAATTCTATATGAGTTTGGCTCCTGAAAAAGTAAAAGTCGTCAGTACTTCACAGATGCCAGGTAGCAAGTAGGCGATAAGATCATCCTAGCTTGCATTACTCCACAGTATTAGGTAGAGCAACAGGAGCTCAAAATAACAAGGACTACAATGCAACAATGTCACTGTAGTCGTTACGCTTCGGTACTGTCAACACGGATTTCGCAAAATATGCGTTGACGTTGGTAACTCATTAGATACGCAATGCAACTGTAGAAAACATCTTTCAGTTTCCCGCAGCTCTTTAGCATGGTTGTACTCTATACACCATGCGAAGAACACTTCGGCATTTGTCAGTGTTATGTGGGCTTGAATAGCAGCTTTTTCACAATGGAAACCATGTTATGGAGTTCGTTTTAGCCGGCGAAGGGGAAAAAAGCGAGGAAGGGAAACGATAGAAACGTGTGATTTGTGAGAACGACTTTCTCGTGCGGCTTCCGCCTTTAAATCAAAATGTGTGGCCTATTTGATTATATCTGTGCTGCGGCTCCACTACAGAATGGTAAAATTGTTGATATAAGGATACGTATGAGACTGGAAATTTTTAAACCCACCAGTATTACTCTGTCGCCTGATGATGACGGATGACGAAGAAATGCACATAACTGTCAAATGAGGTCATTCGTGTTATCTTCTTGTTTTAAACGTTAACATATCTCTGTAGTCTGTTCTGCGATGCCACTAATTCTAAAACTCTCTCCTCGGTTGAGTTTTGTGATATACCGGTATTCTATTTCCGAATCCTAATCTGTTCCGAACAAGAAGTTCAAATCACTGATCAATTAAGCTTACATATTGCAAATGTAATGGTTGTGTCTGACAAAAACAAGTGCCATACAATCTCGGAGGAAATTTGCACTCATTTTAATGTGTTCAATGAAATCAGTCTACTTACTCTGAAGTGTAACCTGTCATGGCTATTTCAAATTACTTCGAATGTTTCGGCCTCACCTCATTTTTGTGATTCCTTACAACCATTTAGACAAAATCTGGGCTGAATAAAAATTTCCGCGTCTTTGCCTGACGTAGTACAGCATGAAACATCGTAAAACCTTGTTGTTGCTGTGGTAATTAGACACAGGATTGAGCAATTTAATTTGGACACTTATCATTTATTCGAGGCCGAATAAAAATTAGTCAAAATAATAAAACGACTGATACTTCCTGTATATTTTTGTGCAAGTAATGAAGTCAAGACATCGTAAGTCTATTTAATAAGCAAGATTAGGGCATAGACAAAACATAACTCACAAATGGTGTTGTAATTATGGGGTACGTTACTTCCAGTGCAGCTGAAATCTTTGGGACCTTCACTCATCTTCACCATAAATCCTTGGCTTTATCAGCGGAGTCTGTTATTTGACCAACCGAGCGAGATGAAGCTGCTCACCACGAGAAGAAGCTGGACTCACATCTGAAAGAAGAATCTGAAAGATTCCAGAGTAAGAATCCAGAGTTACAGATGGTATATAAAATAACATTCCTGTCCATCCCACTATTAACGCAACGATGATTCCTTTGATTGCTTATAATTTGTTTTGTAATGTTAGCGTTCTGTTAAATACTTTATGCTACCAGCAGAGCTTCAATTAGAAGGGATTACAGGATTTATATGCAATGATGAAATGACTCAGTTTCCATCTTTCCATCTAGGCAATTATTCTAATGAGGATCACACGGTGAAACCTTAAACTCAGTGGAGAAGAGCATGACTGAAATAATGAAGCAGGATGATGTACATTATCCTGTGCTTACGTAAATCGTTTCACGTGAATGTGAGATATATTCATCATTTTCGATGTGCAGGTCTTATGATTTCCATGTTTGCAGTAAAAAATTCTGGATATGAGGTCCACCTGAAATGCAAAAAACTGTTTCTACTTTTCACCCAAACATGTTTCAACATCTCTGTGTTGTCATCATCAGTGGCTTATTTCTATTTATTTTTTGCTTAAATTTACATTTCGTGGTCATGTAGGACTCTATCCACATAATTAGGCAGTGGTAGCTTTGTCATGGTTTGTTTTGGAGCACACTTTCTCTTCCGCGTTTCTATGGGCAAAACACATATTTCGCGGACTATTTCCTTTCACCATCACTTCACACCTACGCGAAATATGTGTATTGCTTATGTGTTGTTCACAGAAACGGAAGAGAAAGTGTGCTCCGAAACAAACCATTACAAGGCTATTACTATCTACTTATGTCAAATAGTCCTATATGACCACGAAATGTAAAAGCAAACCATATATACATAGAAATAACCGCTGATGATGGCACAGAGGTGGTGAAACATGTTTAGGGGAAAATTAAAAATAGTGTTTTGCATATCAGGTGGAACAGAGGGCGGATTGAGTAACGTACAAGTAGATAACAGCGGAGTAGTGAAGAAACTGAAATCACTTAACAAGAACAAGTCTTCTGGTCCGGAGTGTATACCAACTAGATTTCTATGTGGTTATGCTGATGCGATAGCTCCTTAACAGCAATATACAACCGCTCGCTCAAAGAAGGTTCTGTACCAAAAGACTGGAAAGTTGCACAGGTCACGCCAATATTCAAGAAAGGCACTAGGAGTAAACTCACTAAACTATAGGCCTATTTCATTAACGTCAGTTTGCAGCAGGGTATTGGAACATATCCTGTATTCAAATATTATGAATTATCTCGAATAGAATGATCTCTTGACCCAAGGTCAACGCGGATTTAGAAAACATCGTTCATGTGAAACACAACTAGCTCTTTGCTCACACGATGTGATAAGTGCTATCTACGTGAATTCTCTGATTGATTCCGTATTTCTAGATTTCCATAAGGCTTTTGACACCGTACCTCACAAACGGATTTTAATCAAATTGAGTGGTTATGGAATATCGCCCCAGATTTGTGACTGGATAGGGGATTTCCTGGCAGAGATGACACGGTTTGTAGTAATCGATGGTAAGGCGTTACACAGGGTAGTGTTATTGGTCCTCTGCTGTTCCTTATCTACATAAACGATTTAGGAGAAAATCTGAGCAGCTCTCTTAGTTTGTTTGTAGATGACGCCGTCATTTATCTTCTAGTAAAGTCATCTGAATACCAAACCAACTGCAGAACGATCTAAATAAGATATCACTATGGTGTAAAAATTGGCAATTGACTCTAAATAATGAGAGGTGTGAAGTCGTCCACGTGAGTATGAAAAGATATCCGTCAAACTTTGTTTAAAAGATAAATCAATCGAATGTGAAGGCCGTAAACTCCACTCATTACTTAGGAATTACTATTATATCAGACTTAAACTGGAAAGAACACGTAGATAATGTCATAGGAAAAGCGAACCAGAGACTGCGCTTTATTAGCAGAATGCTTAAAAGATGCAACAGAACTGCTAAAGAAACTGCATACACTTCGCTTGTCCGCCCTCACTTGGAGTAATGCTGCCCAATGTTGGATCCTTATCAGGTGGGTTTGACGGAGGACATCGAAAAAGTCCAAAGAAGGACAGCTCGATTTGTATTGTCACGATGCAGGACAGACAGCGTCACGGAAATGATACAGGACCTGGGATGGGAATCGTTAAAACAACAGCGGTTATCGCTGCGGCGTGGTCTACTTACGAAACTCCAATCACCAACATTCTCCTCAGAATGCGATAATATATTGTTTACTCCCACCTACATAAGTAGAAATGATCATCAGAATAAAATACTGAGCACGACCGGATAAATTCAGATGTTGCTTCTTCCCGCGCGCTATTCGAGAATGGAATAGCCCTCTGCCATGCACTTAAGAGTAATTTGCAGAGTATCCCATGTAGATGTGGAACTCATATTCAGAATGTCAGATACATAACTTGCTAAAACGTATGCCGTAGGTGAACTCATAAGGTTGCAGAAAATATTCTAAAACCAGCGACAATCAATGGACCTTTAAAATTAACAAAAACAGTACAGTGGCATACTCAAGGCCATGTTTGCAAGCGCCTAGCTTCTATTTCCATTCCGAAACCTTCTGAAAACATTGTAACCTAGTCATATACATTATATTTTAAAATTTCGAAGAATTTGATGAGTAAATAACTGTGATACACAATATATTTGTTTAACAATAATATTTATTTTGTTTTAAACTAGTTTTAGGCTTCTTAGACCGTCTTCAGACAACTCAATACTACAGATTATCCACATCACGCTAGCTACTGTTTTTGGAATACAAAGATTTTAGAAATATCTATGTCCAGTCATAGACTACGTAACCTGTAAGTATTTTACAAGAAACAAAGACACTCAATCAATTAAAACAAAACAGTAACTAAGAAGTAACTATAAATTAAATTTCAATAAATAAGCTGAAAAACATTTATTGAAATTTAATTTATAGTTATTTCTTCGTTATTGTTTTGCTTTAATTGGTTGAGCGTCTCTGTTTCTTATAAAATCCTTAAAAGTTACATAGCGTATGACTGGACACTTATCTTTGTAAAATCTTTGTACTCCAAACACAGGAACTGGTGTGAAGTAGTATTAAGTTGTCTGAAGATGGCCTAAGAAGCTGAAAACTAGCTTACAACAAAATAAATATTGAAGTGGTACAAATATGTATTATATCACAGTAATTTAATATGTCTAAGTTCCATCAAAAACCGACGGAAGAGTCCATAAATATTTGACTGTTTCTAGTGAAATCTCCTACCAGATGCCATAAAAGTTTTGTTTGCTATATTTGACCTAAAATTTTATGCTTTAGTAGTAAATGCGACATTCTGATAATATTCATCTCGGGTATGCAGCCGGATACCGTCGTCAACTAGACACGATATTTCGGCAGACCAACTGGCTGTCATCTTCAGGTGAGAGCGCTAATACACTAACTCGCCAGTTTCCGGCGAGTAAGTGTAATCAGCTTATTCACCTGAAGATGGCAGCCAGTTGGTCTGCCGAAATATCGTGTCTAGTTGACGACGGTATCCGGCTGCATACCCGAGATGAATATTATCAGTTACTACGGCGGGAAAGTCTACGCAACCACAATGCGACATTCTGAATGGATGTCATGTTGGTTAGTTTTAGGTTCACAATCGTATTTACACATCAGTATCCCTATAAGAAAATACATTGTGAGTAAAAGTCAACAACATTCATAAGATATTGTATTTAAAAATGTGTTGTTCTTGTTAATATACGTTACTGAAGCCGGCCGCGGTGGTCGAGAGGACTGAGGCGCTCCAGTCACGGTCTGCACGGCTACTACGGTCGGGAGTTCGAATCCCCCCTCGGGCATGGATATTTGTGCCGTCCTTAGTATTAGCTAGTTCATAAGTAGTTTGTAAGTTTAGGGACTGATGACCCCGTAGTTAAGTCCCATAAGCTTAACAAACATTTGAACATTTTGTTACTGAAAGTGTGTTGGTGTTGCTACAAGAGTGATAAAATACGAGAAATATTCGAAAAGTAAGGTCCCGTTAAAACAAAAACATCCAAAATCAAACTTGTTTCCAACGCAATTGTTTTATTGACATCCCTTCCGTCTTTCTCTGTTTTTCTACATAATCTCCATACTTACTTCGACATTGTCATATCGTTCAAGAAGCTTTTGAATTCCTAAGTCGTAGAAATCGGCCGCCTGCGAAGATAACCAGTCTTCAACAGCTTCTTTCACTTCATCATCTGTGTCGAAACGCTTGCCGCCAAGAAACTCCTTTAGGTAGCGGAACAGGTGGAAATCACTTGGTGCCAAGTCCGGACGGTACAGTGGGTGATCCATCACGGTAGACCATCACGAATGGTCGGCCGGAGCGTGTTGCGTCGTGCACATTCCCCTGTCCATTAAAGGCTCTCACCCACTTGCGCATTTTACTGTCACTCATTATGTTAGGACCGTACACTTCAGTAATCTGCCGATGGATTTCTGCCGCTAAAATGTTTCTTGCAGACAAAAACCGTATCACTGCCCTTACTTCACAATTGGCGGGCTGACTGATTATCTTAAACATTGTGAACTGACACTATCAATAGCACACAGCAACAGTAACAACGACACTGGCGGCGTTTATCGCGCAAGGTATGCCAGGAGTCGGCGAACATGCGTGTTTTGTCCTTGGCGCCGCTTTCAAATATTTACGGCGAATCGGACCTTACTTTTGGTAAAATTTTACAATCCATGTCACGGCGCGGACCCGATGTTAGCAGCGACCGTAGTGGACCAGTAGTAGCACAGACGATAACAGCCAATCAAATGTTACTTTAACAGTTGTTTTCCCTTCACAGTAGGTTGTAAACTTAATATGATATATTTTTCGAAACACGTGAAATTTCCTGCAGATGTTTGTATTGTAATCGCAAACACACACAACGACGAGAAGATTTCTTACGGCATCTTATGAACGAAAAACGTAGTACTATCGCTGTTTTTTACTTATGTCACGACGCTGCAGTAATGATTTTTGTGTTAAGCAGAATAACATTGATAAGGAAACACTAAAATATTTGCGTTAACTGGAAATAATGACGGGGTACAAGTCGTTGGCTTTGACCATGACGTCAACATGTCGGCAAACCCGTATACGGGATAATATCGTAATATTTATGTATTGTAGATAATATAAAATCTGTGGTTATCCTCGAAAATTATAGATTACAAGAAAAGAATACAAACGTATTTCTTGTCCGAAATATTTAAAAAAGAAAGGTTCTGGTCTCTGGTAGCCAAGAATTATGTCTGTAAAATTTGGTGCCGATCGGTTGAACGGTTCGACCAAAAAAGTAGGCACACGTTACAGCCAGACAGACATCGTCAAATCGCCGTTATGTTTGCAAATATCTCTGCAACGATGCAAGATATGAAAAAGACATAATAGAGCGAAGTTGTAGAGAATTTTCCCCTCTACCAATTAGGTTATCTACCAATTAGGTAATTCAATTTTCGTGTCAGATGAACGGTTCGTTTGCAATTACAATTATGTTACAAACGGCTTTTTTTTTGTATTACTACCGTATTTTTTGTCCGAAAAATTTGAAAAAGGGAGGTCCTGGTCTCTGGCGGCCAAAAATTATGTGTGCAAAATTTGTTGCTGATCGGTTGAACGGTTCGTCTTAAAAACAGGAAACACGTTACGGACAGACAGACAGACAGACATACATCCAAAAATCGCAGTTATTTTTGCAAATATCTCTGAAACGATACGAGATATGAAAAAAAAACATAAGAGAGCAAAGTTCTAGAGAATTTTCTCCTCTACAAATACGGTTACTCCATTTTCATGTCAGATGCACGGTTAAGCCGTTATTTTCATTTAATTTCGAGCTGTCAAAAGACGATCACAAAGACCCACTTTTAGTGTTACTACCGTAACCTAAAGTGGGCCAATAGACCATCGATCATACGTCTCAGCCCAAAAATTCCCGCCTTCGGCGCTCGTTTGCGAAAAATAAAATAAACTGAACCTGATTTAACCTATACCTTATCATCAAAGTGGAGCTATAGATCACATTTAAACACAAAATCGTAGTCTATTATCTATATTCTGGTTGTAAACAACGCGAAATGAATACATTCGAATATTGCGGCGAATAAAAATTAGCGAATTTCATTGGCTGCCGTGCACTGTCACCTAATTGGCTGGTCACATGATGTGGCCGTAGCCAACCCGTGAACACTCTACAGAGTTCAGATGTTTGTATTGCTTATGGGACTTACCTACGGGGTCATCAGTCCCTAAACTTACAAACTACTTATGAACTAACTAAGACTAAGGACGGCACAAATATCCATGCCCGAGGGGGGGATTCGAACTCCCGACCGTAGTTGCCGTGCAGACCGTGACTGGAGCGCCTCAGTCCCCTCGGCCACCGCGGCCGGCAACACTCCACACTACGCTGCGACACGGATTGTAAAATTAAGCCCGATGGTGGTGTTGGGGTTAAGACGCCGGAGGAAATTTTCGTGTCAAATGATGGCGCTTCCGAGACGGTGCTAACTGCTGCTGAAAAATAAAAAGAAGTAATTAGACCTGGAGGAGAGGGCAGCGCTACGTTCCTCGCCGAGTCCCAGGTGTCGCTGCAGGCGATCGATCCGGTGCGGACGGCGGCGAAGAAGGGAAGGAGCTGAGGCTCGCCGCTGAGGCTGTGGCTGAGTCGCGGCTCTGCGCCACACACTTTATGGGCCACCCCCGCCATCCTGGCCACCGCTTTATGGACACGCCGCGGCCGCAGCTCCACTTTGTTTGACCGATTCTTGCCACTGTTCGAGTGGGCTCGGCTGCGTGCTGGACAAGCCCCTACAAGCGGCCGTCCGCGAACAGCGGCCAAATTGCAGAGCGCCTCGGCAGCCATTATGGTGGCAAACTTCCGCGCGAACTTTAAATGTGCGGAAGACTCTTTCGATTAGATGGTGTATTCATTCGAGTAAAGTCGCGAAAACTATGTCTCATTTAAATACCGTAAATTCCCATAACTATGGACCTTAAGCACAACTATGGTCCAAATTGATTTTGAAGGGGTCGCGGTGGCCGAGGGGACTGCGGTGCATCAGTCACGGTCTGCACGGCCACTACGGTCGGGGGTTCGAATCCCCCCTCGGGCATGGATATTTGTGCCGTCCTTAGTGTTAGCTAGTTCATAAGTAGTTTGTAAGTTTAGGGACTGATGATCCCGTAGTTAAGTCCCATAAGCTCTACAAACATTTGAACATTTTGATTTTAAAGACTGTACACAGTACCGTTTAGTGAAAGCCGAGCGCTTCCATCCCCCTCGAAACACTGAGGGAGTCTGCCGTCCAGTGTCAGGATGATTAACTGCACGGTCGCGCACGGTTAAGCATCACAGTAGCCACAGCGATAACGTGAAGAGGTTCATTTTCAATTTGGTCTTCCAACTTTCTTTCGTACTGAGAGAAAGGTAGGAGACAGCTTTTCGGAATTTTCTTTATTTGTCTTTTAATATATTTAGAATATATTATCTTTAGACTTGGTGCTTATCTGCTGACATTATACATGAGAAATGTGCAATAAAATTAAAACGTGTGTACTTGAGGAAATCTATGGTCTACTTTCCAGGGTGGATTTTAATTTTCAGATTCCCAAGAAGACGGTGACCAGTAGTGGTGAAGAGGATACAGCATCGTTTGTATCAGATGACGATGGTGCTTTCTATTTAAACACATAATTTTCCGACGATGTAATGAAGTTTGTTGATGCAACAACAGTATTTGTACCTCAAGTGAGTAATGATGTGATAATTCGGAATGAGAGGGGCAGGGGTGGGAATACTGACCCGGTGGTGTTCAGAAAATGCATAAATCATCCACCACAGTTAGCTGTATGGAGAAAAGTGGGAATTTTTGCAAATGGCAAACTGCAAAATATTTTTAACGTTAAATATGTCAGATATTGTATGTAAAGTTAGTATGACAGTGAAGGTCTCTTCTAAAAGGGATTTGTACAGTATTTCTGAGCTAAAACACAAGTGGGTGTAAAGGGGTAGATTTTATATATATAACATTATGCCAGCTGTTGTTGAAGACTTTTGAGAATGTCTGTCCTTTATATTGTAACTTCAATTTTCATTAAAATACTTTCTACATCGTCATGAGTGTAAAGCGTAGTGAAAGAAAGAGTTAAAGTAATGATCTAGCATATAAAAATAACAGTGGACTATAGTTGGGCACTTGCCATACAAGAATGTACCACTTTTTGGCATGAAGTTTCACCAACACATTGGCAGTGTTGAGTCCAAATCTCACAGTAATTTCTTACATTAAAAAAAAGAAGACTATTGGTTGTGTGTAAATTCATTACATATATGATGTAGAAATCGGCCAACAGCGTGTCTTCTTCCTAACTAATCGAATTATAACATTCAGTTTTTAGTTTTTTAAGTGTAGAATATGAACTGAATTTATCAACGGACACAATTTTCTGGCACTTTCTCAGTATGTTCTACGTTGGTGAAACTCTTGTACAATTTCGAAGAGTTTCACAACCCTTTCAAAAAATGCTCAAATGCTTGTAAAGCTTATGGGACTTGACTGCGGGGTCATCAGTCCCTAAACTTACAAACTACCTTATACTAAAGACGACACAAACATCAATGCCCGAGGGAGGATTAAAACCCCCAGCGGGAAACTGTCTCGCGCATCGCAGCTTAGCGCCTCAATGCGATTGGCCACTCCGCCGCGGCGCAACCCTTTACGTCTTTTCTTGAGTGCCTGCTGTATTCTCCAATATTTAGATATTTCATAGCCTCAAACAATGAAACAGGGCTGGTTGAAACAGCTAATGTTAAAAATTGACTGTGAAAATGAAATATCCCATCATATACGTAACTGTAAAATAGCGTCTTATCTTGTGAATACAGCAACCAGTCACTAACAGTTTTTTAATAACACGAAGTATGCCATAACATTTTTTTAAGTAAGTGCATGTAACTTTAACACAGGGTATCTAGCATGAATTTTAGCATTCTTAATGCTGTAAGCGAATTACCTTACAGCAACGTGAACTGTTCAAACGTCAGCATCTATCGACAGTGGGTTAAACTTCACAATGTGCATCCAGTGTGGCTATGTGTCATTCATATATGCAACTATACACAGTTCTGCAAACACATTTCATTTGTTATACCTATTTGTAAAGCAAATGACCTTTAAATACAGTGTTACAAGTTGCTAGTATAAATTTCATAAACAAAAATTCGAACTGCAGTGAGGCAACTGATCTTGTGCCCCCAGTAGTTAATTTACAAAATAATAAAATGAAACCTTTTTAATTTCCTGTCCATCACTACTGCCTGAAGTAGCTCGTTTTGAAGACCGACCAGTATTGTAAAAGCCTGTTATTTATTTCGTTCAGTCCTTTACTGTCATGACTAACAGCTTGTTAAGCAAGAGTAGCTATCTCTGAACACAACTAGTAGGGCTACTTGTATTCCTGAATAATATAAATGGGAAGACAGTATTCGTTCTTTTGATTCCTTTCTTAAATCGATTTATGCAGTAAGTGTAGAGTGACTTAGGGAAATCGTGGGAAACCTCAATCTGGATGTTCGGAGGGGTATTTGAACCATTGTCCTCCCGGATGATCAAATGTTTGTTAAGCTTATTAACAGCGTGTTTCACGTATACTGCAATAGTCAAATAGTACAGATGTGACTACCAACTGAGTATATATACCGCAGTATCTATATAATACACAATTTATCTCGTAACAGCACTCGTATTAATATGACGCTTGCCACTATCATGGCGGCCGGCCGAAGGTTCAAATTATCCTGCTACAGCAGCGCCGTTAGGGAGTTTAATTTATTTTACAAGGTCTTTGGTGCTGGGAGAGAGTTTCAGCTGTTCCCTTCCTGCCACCTTCAGCAAAGGTCTCTGCTACACACGTACTTATCCCAATATAATGAGGAAATGGAAGGAAGGAAAAAGAAATGTTGAGATTAAAAACCCGGCGATAGCGTCGTCATTAGTGACGGGGCTCGCGATTGGACTGATTAGGTCAGGATGGGGAACAAAATCGATCGTGCCCTTTCAGAGAAACCACCCAGAATGTTGTGTAGAGTGACAGGGAAATCGCGGGAAACCTCAATCTGGATGTTCGGAGGGGGATTTGAACCATTGTCCTCCCGGATGATCAAATGTTTGTTAAGCTTATGGAACTTAACTGTGAGGTCATCAGTCCCTAAACTTACAAACTACTTATAAACTACCTTATACGAAAGACAACACAAATATCCACGCTCGAGGGAGGATTCGAACCTCCGACGCAGGAGGCTGCCTATCCGTAATTTGGCGCTCCAGACCGTGCAAGCTTCCTTAGGGTTTATTTTGCGTACGGAGAAGTTAGTTTCGGAAGACAAAGTTCCTCACTGCTTCTTCCCACAAATCCCCTAAACCTCCACAACCTTACGGATGTTGATGGGTAGCAGCATGCGTTTGTACCGCCCTACAGTACGCACGAGGTGCCGTAGTTGCTGTCCGAACTTTATGGAAAGCATAGAGTTCTGACTAACCTGTTGTCTTCTATAGTTGTGTCCCCAGAGCAGAAGTGACTCGCGAGATATTCAATTGTCAGGGATGCCATTTATTTCGTTTAGACGGCCTATGCTGCCCGTAGTTCATAGTGAGACCTCGAGTGCTAACATTACTGCTAAACTTCACTCATGACCGGCGCGTATAGCGGTCAGCTCGAGACTGAATCTGCAGCGCGGTGCGAGAGGTCACCTGATGGTCTATTTAGCGCCAAAACATGGCCGTCGCGTGCTTTCTGCAATGTCGTTCTTCTCTTGTTACATTAAGAGAACACACCTTACACTTCTTAAACTGTCAAAACCTAGCCTGTCCTTGAGATATATTTATAACAAATTCTCAGCTCTGAATAATCAATAGTTAATAAATAATAAATGAAACTAATATCAAAAGAAATCACGTGACATGAAATGCAGTAGCCTATGCGAAGAGAGTACCAGTAACATAGGCGGGCTTTCCCATGAGAACCAGCACCTACTGTGCCATATGCTATTTTTCCCCACCCCACATTCCAACATATACTGCACTTCTGTCTTACTTCCGCGTTTAAGACACGTACAATATTAGCAAAGGAACGGCCAGCGGCCAGAAATATGACGTGGCCATAGGCCAGGAATATCACAACCGCTCGGCTACTCCCGCGCGGCAAAGACTATCTGAGCACATTTTACTCGTGAAGAAATCTCTATCTTTCGATTACCTACAAATGAAAAGGTATGAAACAAAACTACGTGTATAATTGAAGTCTTTATTCAAAAGTAATCACCAGAGGCCTGAGAAAAACCATCCCACTGTTAATGATGTCGAAGGATTCCCTGTTCCCAGAATTGCTATGGCTAAGACAATGGCCATTTGTCTACTGTGTCCTGCAGTTAGTCGTCCGAGTGTGAAGCGCTTCCCTTTGAGAGATATATTTTTTTTTAACGGACCTTGCAGATGGAAGTCACAGGGCGACATGTACGGACTGTAGTGCGGATGCTGAAGCTATTCCAACTATAACTTAGCCAGTGCACTTTGTGTAACTTTGGAGAAGTGTTGATTCGCGTTATCATGGAGCAGAATCACTCCCTCCGTGAACAGCCCAGGCCGTATGCTCTTGATGGACTACAATAGGCTACCGATTGTCTCACAGTACTCGCCATTGTTAATGGTTGTTTTCGAGCCCGGATGCCGAAAAAGACGGCGAGCGTCGCTTGCCTGCTGAGGGCACAGTTTTGAATTTTTTAGGCGGAGGTGAAGACGCATGCTTCTCGTCCTTATATGTCACACTACGTCAACGCTAAGTAGCATATTCAAATTTCAACTGGTTTGGTTGTTAAGACGTTTCGTATTTTTTCATTTGAACGCCCCTCGCACGACTCAAAACACACTCCATTGTCTTACTTGAGGCCACGTGAACGTATACTGAGGTGACAAACATCGGTTAGAGAGATGCATGGCGGTAGTGTGGTACACACAAGGTATAAAAAGGCCGTGATTTGGCGTTACTGTAATTTTTACTTCGATGATTCACGCTGCAGGTTTTCTGCGTGATTAAGTCCCATAAGAAACGAAACTGCCAGTTCATCGGTCCCTAAACTTACATATTGTTTAAACTGTGTTATGCTGAGGACAATAAACGCATCCACGCCCGAGGGAGGACTCGAACCTCCGGCAGGAGCGGCCGCGCAAACCGTGACATGTCGTCTCAGACCGCGCGGCGCACGACGGAAATAAACCGACGTTAAACGTTGAATGGTAGTTAGAGTTCAAAGTATGGAACATGACATTTCGGAGATCGACAGGAAAATTGGCGCATGAGAGTGGCCGAGCGCTCTAAGGCGCCTTGTTGCGGAATGTGAGGCTGTTTCCGTCGGAGGTTCGAGTCCTCCCTCGGGCACCGGTGTATATGTTGTCCTTAGTATACGTTATTTTAAGTAGTTTGTAAGTCCAGGGACTGATGACCACTACAATTTGGTCCTATAGCATTACAAAAATTTGAATATTTCGATAGGAAAATTCAGTATTCATAGACCTACATTGTCAAGTGTATATCGAGAATACAAAATGCGAGGCATGATGTCTGATCAAGGACAACGCGCTGGCCAACGGCCTGCACTTATGGCCGCGAGCAGCGATGTTGCGTCGAGTTGTCAATGGTAACAGACCAGCAACCCTGCGCGAAATAACCACAGAAATCCTTTTGGGTCGTTCATGGAACGTATCATTTAGGACAGGTTGGTACAATTTGGCCTTACTGATCTATGGCAGCAGACGACCCACTCGAATGCTTTTGCTACTAGCATCACATTGCCTGCAGCGTCTGTCCTGGACTCGTGGCCATAGTGGTTGGACTATATTCTACCGGAAAACCATGGCTTGCTCAGATGAGTTCCAGTCTCAGTTGGGAAGAGAACTGATGGTAGGGTTCGCGTGTGGCTTAGACCCCATGAAGCAAGAGACACAAGTTGCCAACAAGGCACTGTACAAGGGGTTGGTGGCTCCGTAATAGTGTGGCCCGTTCTTACATGTAGTGATCCGAGTCCATTCGTAAAACTGAGTCGTTAGTCGACTGCAAACAGTTATGTTCGGCTGCCCGGAGAGCATTTACATATAATCAGGGACGTAATGTGTCAAAACAACAGAGGAATGTTTATGGCCGGCCGCGGTGGCCGAGGGGACTGCGGCGCGTCAGTCAAGGTCTTCATGGCCACTACGGTCGGGGGTTCGAATCCCCCCTCGGGCATGGATATTTGTGCCATCTTTAGTGTTAGCTAGTTCATAAGTAGTTTGTAAGTTTAGGGACTGATGACCCCGTTGTTAAGTCCCATAAGCTATACAAACATTTGAACATTTTTTTGAATGTTTATGGATGACAATGAGCTATGTTACCAGGCCACAATTGCACGCGACTGGTTTTAAGGACAATCTGGAGCGTTCCAGCAAATGATTTTGTCACACAAACCGCCCTGCTCCGACCATACATTTATGGAATATAATATAGAGATCCGTTCGTGCACAAAATCCTTCACGAGCAAAATTTACTCAATCATAGACTGTTACAGGATCAATATTCCTGCAGAGCATTATGCAAGGATTTGTAGAGTCTATGCAACTTAAAATTGCTGCTCTTCGTCAGGTAATAGGAGGCCCGAAGTTATGTTAGAAGGTATCCAAAGACTTTTGTTATCTTAAGAGTATTCTGATGGGTACATGTTACGATATGGTGGTATGGAATAACGAGAACTGTCTCTGTGAGCTCTACAGTAATAAATTGACTTCCTCTGTGTAGTACTTGTCTCATCAAGGTAACTTCTTCTTTGCCCAGCCAACAGAAATATTTATTTTGGGTATCTATTAATCACATACTTTGAATGAAAGGTTTATTAAGAACTCAGTTTAGAGTTTTGATTTAAAAGTAATATTTTTCCAGCCAGGGAGATATGCGACCATATCTAGAGGTAAAGTTATCTTACTTCCTCACCCAAAACAGTATGTTCTGAGTTACAAGTAAATATTGAAAAAACACTAAGTTTTATCTTAAACATTGATAATTCTCTAATCCGAGACTATTTATTTATATAGCTGAAGATAGATACACACTAAACAAGCACGTCTGGTGCGTTGCAATCAGGAAGGACGGGAGATTAGAGTTTAGTGTACTTTAGAGGACGATGTATTTAGAGACTGAGCTCTAGTTCCGATTGGAGAAGAATGCGGAAATTTACCAATCTGTTTCAAATGAACCACCTCAGTACTTGCCTTGTGCGATGTAAGGAAATTACGGAAGCCTTGATCAGGTAGTTCTACGGCGATTTGAACGCCCTCTCTTGCGAATACGTACACTCATGTGTCACATAATGCTGAAAATCTCAGAAACGCGCAAGTTCAGTTGTCTGTGGATTGTTACGTATCTTTACATACCCGCGTAGCTCACATAAACCGAACTACTTCGTCAATAAATTTTACAGATGAAGAGACTTGTACAGGATAGAGTAGCGTGGAGTGCTGCACCAAACCAGTCTACGGACAGAAGAAATTCTGAAAGTCCGAAGAGACTGGATAAAAGCGCAGATATCGCTGTGTACAAGAAGAGTAAAACAACATACCCACAAAATGATAGTCAAATACTTTTAACGTCAATTTGTTGGAGAATTCTCGAACACATTCTCAGTTCGACTATGTAATAAATTTCCTGTCCACAAATCAACTCGGTTTTAGAAAGCACAACTCTTGCGAAACTCGACTTCTCCTTTTCTCAAATGACAGCCTATGATCATGGACTAAGGGAAACAGGCATCATATTCCTAGATTTACAAAAAGCGTTTGATATGGTACCCTTGTGTTTCTCCTTCCTTCGTATCTCTTCCACGCCCAGGCCGTGATGTTCAAAATGTTTGTTAAGCTTAAGGGACTTAGCTGCGGGTCATCAGTCCCTAAACTTACAAGCCGCTTACAAACTACCTTACACTAAAGACTAAACAAACATCCATGCCCGAGGGAGGATTCGAACCTCCGACGCGGGAGGCCTCGCGATCCGCAACGTGGCGCTCCAGAAAGCTCGGCTATTCCCGCGCGGCCCTAACTTTTCCCTACGATCCTTGTGCGAGGTAGAATCGTTTCGCAGTCTTCTGTCGGACATATTCGTTCTCTAACCTTTCCCAGTAGAGTTTCACATAAAGAGCGTCTTTTCGCTCTAAGGATTCTACCTAGCGAGCTGCTATTGCGTTAAAATATTAGAATCCTATTCGTAAGGAAGGCAGTGCAGATTTCGGTAGTGCCATACTGATTAAGACTTTCCGTTATTTCTCTAAATCCCTCGAGGTGATAGCTGATGAGATGCTTCAGAAAGGGCAAGGCCGATTTAATTCCCTGTAATTAACCCATCAGACTTTGTGCTCTGTCTCTGATATTGCAGTCACTAGCAGGGCATTAAAACTTCCCTTCCCTTTTTTCAGATATTCCTATTTAAGAGCATAGTGCATTTTCGTACTGATTGAAAAGTCAAGTAGCAAATTAGTGACATGTGTGGTAGACTGATTCAATGTTTGCCTTTAAAGCGAAGTAAATGTTTGTAAACCTATGGGGCTGCTTTGGTTATTAATCACTAGGCTTACAAACTACTTAAACTAAGTTAAACTAACCTAAGGACAACACACAGACCTATGCCCGAGGGACGACTCCAACCTCCGACGGCGAGCAGCCGCGCGCTCCGCAGCAAATCGCCTTGGAACGCACGGCTACTCCACCGCGGCCATTTAGAGCGACCTGTGAAGATTCACACGTGCTTTATGTATGCTGTTTCCTTTATATGAGCGCTATAATTTTACAGTTAAGTCGCAGTAAACCGTTATCAGACATACACCTTCCTCACACCTGACCTTATGTGCTCGATTTGTTTCATATACTTTTGCATCTTAGACCTAGATGTTTAATCGACAGAAATGAGATTAGCGACACATTAATGACAAGGTATTAGGCCACTAAACATTCATTTTTCTCTTAATATGCTCGTTAACTTGCATGCATTCGCATTTCAAGCAAGCTGAAGTTACTCTCATCCAACCAAAGTGTTGTTCAATTCGTTCTTAATCTCCATATACTCACTCATCGACAATACATTTCTGCACACATCACTAGCAAACTGTATCAGGTTCCTGCCTACCATATTCGACCACTCGTTTATATACCTGGAGAATACGAGTAGTCATTCCACATTTCCCGAGGCTGGCTTGAGGGTATATTCGTCACGGACGAACACTAGCCATCACAATTAGACTACGACACATTATATCTGTCGCTCAAAACAGCACTGTTGTAATCGCATATTCGAAAATAGTTTCTGTATGCTGGTGCTTTGTTGCGTATACGGTAGTACACCGAACTTGGAATGCGTCTGTTAACCTCCATCCGTGGATCTCGGAATATCATGTACAAAAAGTGCACGCTGTATTTCAAATGAGTGGTTCTTTATGAATCCATTCCAATTGATGGGAAGAGGCCTTTCACTCACTAACAAACTCAGTGAATTCACGTTTAGAATATTGCTACAATGTGACGTTACGTACATTGATCTATTCCATTTTGCAGATCCGTTTCCAATGTCTGTAATATATATGGGAGAGAACTGTACTGTTCGCTGAGCAATAAATTGACAAATATGCGAAGTATGAAAAGGTGAAATGGAGCAGAATATTCTCCGTAGAATGGAACTGAATCTCCAACAGGGCTCGACGACTTATTAGTTGGTTTGCGATTCCAGGAATTTTTATTCACATGCTATCCATTTGGCAGTTTGTATGCGGGTCAACGAACTTCGCTCTTCTTTTCAGTTTCAGTGGCACAATGATAACATACTGGACTCGCACTTGGGAGGACGGCGGTTCAAACCCGCATCCGTTCATCCTGATTTTGCTTTGACGTGATTTCACTAAATCAGACCAAGAAAATGCCGGGATGGTTTCTTTCAAATGGCACGGCCCTATCCTTAGCAGAAATCTATCCGAGTTTGTATTCCGTCTCCAATGACCACGATATCAACGGGATGTTCCCCTTATTTTCCTCTTCATCATTTTCCTAAAGGACCAGAATTATTCAGGTTTCTCAGAAAGATCTTTCTTTAACGTAAGACGGAGGAAATTGCTACATACGTAGAGCATATTTCTCATTATAGACAACCCGAATATTTAGAAAAATTTTCCTGCCATAAACTGTACGTCTTTTTCTGAACCGAGACTACTACAAGCACTAACGTATTAGCATTTCATGAATGTTGTTATTAGAATGCGATCGGTCTTTCTGGTTCCTAACCGACTTACTTGGAACATACCTATCCACAACACATCGTACACAAGATTTACACTTTTCTCGCATGTCCTATTCGTCCTTCGTATTGGTTTTAAATTTCTGTTAGTTTCATAAGTACTATGGTAACAGCTGTTTCTCTATTGTAGCAAGTACGAGGGTCGGAACTTAAATAGTGGCAACTATTTATTCACAACCGATACAAAACCGTTACATGTTTGCACCTGTTATTGTCCTTCTGTTGATGGTGTGAATGGAGTGGTTTACTGCCTGTCAAATCTCTGGAAAAGTTCTGAAGCGAATGCCACAAGTGGTTCCTTCATCTTCCGAATCAAATCAAAGTCACAAGGACTTAAGTGCGGGGAGTATAGTGGATAGTATAGAACTTCCCACTCCCATCGACCAAACAGAGCAGCCACAGCTAGCGCTGTATGCGCCCGCGCATTGTCGTGTAAAATGATGGGTGGGTTTCGTGGAAAGTGTTGCCGCTTCTTTCGCTAAGCTGATTGCAGGTGATGCTCCGAAAACGAACAGGACGACTTACCCGATGCATGTGTGCCACAGTTTGCCGACGTTTTTTGAAAGCTTTTACCAAAGAAAAAAAAAATGTTCAAATGTTTGTTAAGCTTATGGGACCTAACTATGGGATCATCAGTCCCTAAACTTACAAACTACTTGTGAACTAGCTAATACTAAGGACGGCACAAATATCCATGCCCGAGGGGGGTTTCGAACCCCCGACCGTAGTGGCCGTGCGGACTGTGACTGGCACGCCGCAGCCGGCTCGGCTACCACGGCCGGCTTTTACCAAATGTTCAAATGTTTGTAAATCTATCGGACCAAACTGCGTGGTCATCAGTCCGTAGCTTAAAAACAACTTAAACCTAGGTAAACTAACCTAAGGACAACACACACACACACACACACACCCATGCCCCAAGGAGTACTCGAACCTCCACGGCGAGCAACCGCGCGCTCCGCAGCGAGACGCTTTAGACCGCTCTCGGCTACTCCACCACGGCGGCTTTTACCCAACGTACCACAGTTCTGAACGACAATACCGATTTCCCGCACGCCTCTTGAAAACCTTGATGACACTGTCATGCTGTACGACCTCTGGCACATTAAATCTTGATCGAACACCGTTCTTCCTGTTTCGATAACATACTGCCATCGTTACGTTATACCGCTCGCTTACAAGTGACTGTGTTTCCCTCAATTGTGCGCACGCCGGTGGCGTGGGAAGGGCGAGTCAAAAAAAAAATGTTTGTACAGCTTATGGGACTTAACTACGGGGTCATCAGTCCCTAAACTTACAAACTACTTATGAACTACTTACGAACTAGGACGGCACAAATATCCATGCCCGAGGGGGGATTCGAACCCCCGACCGTAGTGACCGTGCACACCGTGACTGAAGCGCCTCAGTCCCCTCGGCCACCGCGGCCGGCAAGGGCGAGTCCATTTGCTCGGAGGTAAGGTACGTATGTCAACAACGTGTGCTATTAAATCAAATGTTTGCAAATGTATCGGACTCAGCAGCTTATTCATTAGTCCGTAGCTTACAGACTGCTTAAACTAAGGTAAAATAACCTAAGGACAACACAGACACCCAAGCCCGAGGGTGGACTCGAACCCCCGATGGCGAACGGCCGCGCGCACCGCAACACGGTGCCCCAGTACGCACGGCTAATCTGCCGCGGCAGTGTGCTATCAGCCTCAACAGTAAATTCCATTGCATTGTGTCTCCACAACAGAGTTGCCACTATTTAAGTTCCAACCCTCGTGTAAAGACTTCTTTTAGCCTTGCAATTAATTTTAATGTTAATCAGTTTGGAAAACATGGCTTCCTTATTTGGAAAATAAGGTGTTGCATGGTCCCATTACGTTTGTTGGGTCACGTTGCGATTTCAGTATTAAAACTACTGAAGTTTTCGGTGGATCTGGTTGGCTTACTGTAGCCTTTGTCCGTTGTAATGACACTAAGAAAGGTGGCCTTGAGTCTTTCTCCTAGAGGGACATTATTGCTTTTGGGACTTGGAGCGTCGGAGGGGTACCTAACAAAGATTATGATACCTCTTATGTTGTTGCTGATAAACCGGTATGTTTGAGGACCCGGAATAGAAGACGTGTCGCCGCCGATGAGGGAGTTCATACTTGGGCTAAGGTTGAAGGCCCATTTGAGGGCTATCTGCTCTTTGGTACACTTTGTCTTACATTTGTTATTAGTTATTTTATGTTTGACATGTCCTTCACGGCAGTTCAAAATACTAGAATTTGTTCCACAGCACATATTTCAATACCCTGACAAATTTACTGTTTTGATTGGTAACCAATAATAAAATTAAATACTATTTTCACCTGCTACATATGGCATCGACGACTTTTGGGGCATTTTGCCGTTGTACGTGCAAACACCGATCCTCGCTGGTATCATGGCCTGTCTCCACTGTGAGGGACGGCGTCCCCTGGCCGTTACATCTCTGGCGTGTCGTCTGCTTCGCTGCTGCACGTGCTAACATCGGTCGCCCCTGCTATCGCGGCCTGTTTCCACTGCGACCGACCGCGTCCCTGGCAGCTACATCTATGGCTCGTCGTCTGCTGCACCACTACTTATCGATGTCTCCACGACGCCGTATCCACGGCAACCATCAGCGTCGCTATAATTTATCTTTGACCCACACTGTCTTCGATTTGAAAGTTATTATTACCGACTGCCAATAGATGGCAGATATTTCCTAGACGGACAACTTCTTTTTATTGTCTAATGCTTCACTTATTCTTTATTATAGACCTGGAAACTATGTTTATATTTATATGTTTTTACATTTCTTGTCATATCTTCTACTGTATGACGTTCCTCATTGGTTTATGATGTGCTGATGCTTCAGGCGGTGGGCGGGGCTTATTCTTTATAACGCACAGCATTCTCTCGCTGGTTAGCAGTCGCCGCACGCTCACCACTTCAACACCTACGACGAGGTATACTGTTTTAAGTAATTTTTGGAATCCTGTTTGTAAATTTATCATAGCTATTAATGGTGTACATGTTTCCCTCTATAGCACATCGTCTTTTATTGTATTTTCAGAGGTCTGAAGATGATCTAATCTTAGATCGAAACGCTTACCTGTAGTAATAAATTGTAAAATTTTGCCAACTAGATTGTTATTTTTATCTTTAAATAATTTTAATGTCTCCAACAACGAACGTTATGACGAGTCACTAATCCGTACCTTTTTACGGAAACAGCAATAACATCACGTCTCTTTGCTACTACACTTCTGTACAGCGAAACGTAGTGGCGTTTTCCTAGCGGCAGGAATCCCCCGCAAAGCGCCGCGTAAAACGTGTGCTCCCCACTCGCTCAATGCAAACACGAGACCGCGTCCCCAGGGTGTGGAACACGGGAGCTGTGCCGCGGGCGCTACCTGCGGCAAACGTTCGCACTATGTCCCGCACGCCGCACCAGTTTGCTCGGTTGGAGGAGTGTGACAAGTCGAAATGACCAGCAGGGACCTACCGCACCAAAGTTGCAGTATCGAGCAAAAGAGAAGCTAACTTTTTCGATCTAATTATTAAAGCTCTCTCTGTAAATTTCGAGTGACAGCGTCTCTCTTCATCAGAATCGGCAGCTAATCAGTTTGTATCCGAAAATTATATTATGTGAAATATGGACGTCACCGAGTAGTAAAACCGAATGAATTAACTTGTCAGAAATTGGAAGAAAAGTGAAAAAAAAAATAGGTAGAAGTGTATTTTATTATTGTACTAGCTGAAAACCCGGCGTTGCCCGGTTATTTATTTTTTGATTCTTGCTTTGAGTTAGTACTTATGCTATCCCTTCTCTCTCTCTTTCCATCTCCTTTTTTCTAAAAAAAAAAAAAAACATGTCTATTTATCGGAGAATAAATAAGAAATAAGGCTGTCTCGCATAATGTACTAAGTATCCAAACAAAGAAATATAGTAATCAAAACACAAATGACATATAAAATGAGTACGATCTCATATTTATTGAGTTATATGTTGTACAACTGTATAATTTTGCAGGTGTTTATTCATTTGTATAAGTGCTAGGGACTGATGACCCTGTAGTTAAGTCCCATAAGCTTTACAAACATTTGAACATTTTGTATAAGTGCAGTATGTCTGTATTAAAAGAAATTTCTTTTTTTAATTGCTTTATTTATTTATTCTTATTTCATTATTCGTATGTTTATCTTTACAGAGCTGGAGACATTGTAGCACGCATAGACCAAAGATATGGTCTGTGGCATCATGTTTCGCTGTATGTAACCTCCTTGCTATACAATAGCAAACGTCAGCGCTGGCCTTCAGTCCGAATTTTTTTTATAATTTGACGACTTTCAACCACCATATCTTCCATCCCCTTATAGCTATCGGCATGGAAATGCTATGGTGTCCAACGGGAGATTTCGGACAACAATTACACACAGACCATTCGTTTGCGTTCTGTAGTTAACGCGCGCGCGCGCGCGCGCGCACACACACACACACACACACACACACACACACACACACACACACACACACGTAGAATTTTATATACACCCATAACTTGCCATCCCTATATATTCCAGCCTTTTATCATTATCAACCCTCAAACAACAATGCATCCAATAAAACCATTTTCAAATAGTAAGTATAATTTTCAAAGAGTAATTATTGTTCCGCATTTCGATTTATATTCTTGAAATTAAATATCTATCAGATCGCTATAAAACCGTGCCTTAAACCTTCCTCAGGAACAAATTAGTAACTGTACAAATATTTAAGTCTCTGTGTCTTGTCGTTCGGACGTGATAAGCGTACACCGAACAGACATTCAGATTTATATAGATAAATAGCTATCCGATCGCCATAAAACCGTGCCTAAAGCCTTCCCTGGGTAGACATTAGTAACTGTATAAATTTTTAGCTCTTTATGTCTTGTGGTTCAGACGCGATAAACGTATACCGAGCAGACATTCACATTTATAGATATTGATTTGATTACAGAGTCGGCTCTTGGTGGAACATTTTGTTTAGTAATAGCTAAACCAATTTGGTTTAACCTTGATTGACAAATTTTATTGTTCTTACTGCGGGTTATAAGGCCAGTTTCAAGTACTACACTAATGATTACAAGAATGTCAAAGCGAAGTTAAAAAAGATATTGGATAAACAGGTGAGATACTCACGGAGTATCATAGCAGGTAGAGAGTAATGATGCCGGATTCAACATTTGCTGAACAGTACCTAAGGGAAGACCACAAGCACATAATAGATGTAGAAGTGTTACACATAGAAGGGAAGGATACGAAGCTCAGCCAATTGAAAATTTTAGAAATTAAGAAATTTATGGATGTAGCCCCAACATCTTTTGTAAAACGATCAAACTCAATTCAGTTATTCTCCTATTTCAGATAATTTTACAACCCCCCATATCAGGAAACCAGTGCTTCACTCTGGCCGCGGCGGAGTGACAAGAGCGTATTTAAAGGCAATGCTCCGATGCACGAGGCCGTTCTCCGTCGCAGGTTCGAATCCTCCCTCCGGCATGGATGTTTGTGTTGTCTTTAGTATAAGTTAATTTATAAGCAAGCTGTAAGTTTAGGGACTATGACCACGCAGTTAAGTCCCATAAGCTGAACAAACATTTGATTTGAACTTTTGCTTTACTCTGTTAATGTGTATGCTTAAGCGTAGTTGCTGTAACTGTGACTTTTGTAGTACATTAAGATGTTGACATGTATATCTTCTCTCTAATATATTTGGAATCAGTGTACTTGAATGTACTCGAAATGGGCTTATAACCAGAAACCTAGGACGCACAGTAACAACAATAAAATTTGTGAAGCAAGGCTAAAATGTGTTTAATTAGTTATACTTTTTTATTATTTATTATTTTAGTTCTCTATTCTGCAATATATATGCAGGATATTCAAAATTACACTGACAAATTTCGAAGGGATGTAGATGGTGACTATTGGCTTAAAATGAGGATAGGAACCCATGTTCGGAAATGTCATCCAACGACGATATGTGTACTTCGATGCTATGGAACAAATCTACAACAGACTCTTCAATTCACATATTTTGGGAAATGCTACTATGGACCAACACAAGAAAAAAGTTTCCAGAAAAAAGGGATCTTAAGTGCCCGTTGGCTTCTGCATATTTTGGAGTTTCTCATTACAGTACGTATGGTCTTGTAAACTGCAAGACTAATATCAACTACACACTACGACAAACCGACATTGGATGACCTCTCCGTAATACGTCAAAATTCTATAGGTCACATAGTGTACATTCATTCCACTGGTCTTAAAAACCTTTTACTGGTGGTGTATTTGAACTAGAAAATTTGTGAGTAGTATCACTCCAAAATGTTATTGATGCCGTTTACTTCCAGTAGCATGCCTGAATACAAATAACAAAAATATAGATACGCGCAATACAGTCTTAATAATTTAATGTATTTAGTAACTCTCATTTTATGACCTGTGTGAAACAGGAAACGGTTAATTTTGGCCAGCTTGAGAGAATCGTATAATGAGTCGGTGCGCATCTACTGCGTAATGCTGTGGCTGCGAGGGAGGTTCCTGCAGTGTGCTTGTAGCTGATCCGACTTGCTCTCAGTGAAACGAATTCCTCTCGGCTGCGGCATAGAGCGATCCCTCGAGGCGGTATGGAAAACACGGAGAACAACGAAAGTGCGCTTCCAGTCGTGTAGCCTGCTTTAATATTTCAAACTCCACGCCGCCACAGCACAAGTTGGAAGGCTAATACAAAATTTCAGGCTATTGCTTTGTATATTTATCCTCTCTTCTCACTCATTGTTCGAAAATTCCTTTTCTTCAGAGAGTGCGTCTAGTGTTCAATGTGAAGTACACTGTCAAGACTTTCCCTAACTTAATAGCTGCGAGTTCTCTCTCCGTGCGAAGAATATTAAAATGTAGTAATAAGTTTTTGATACTCATAACAACCTGCCCTTCATCCACCAGAAATCAAGATCGTGATAAACAATAAGTTGGAAAATTTTGATGGAAGTTTCTTGATAATTAAGTTGGTATCTAATGAATTAAAAAAACAAAACAAAAACAAGTAACAAATGTTCAAAAAATGTCTGTAAATCTATCGGTCCAAACTGCGTGGTCATCAGTCCGTAGCTTACAAACTACTTAAACCTACGTAAACTGACCTAAGGACAAACACAAACACACACACACACACACCCATGCCCCAGGGAGGACTCGAACCTCCGCAGCGAGGCGCTTTAGACCGCTCGGCTACTCCACCGCGGCAAGTAACAAACATACCAAAATATGAGGATAGATATCAACTCTCCGTAAAGACGATCTCTGAGGCGCAGTCAGGCACGTAGAAAAAACAATCACATCCGCACCCTTTAATTTTCGGTCAGAGCCTTCATCAGAAAGAGAACATACATACATTCACACGATTACTCAGGCATATCTGATGCATATACAACCGCCATTCCCGGCCGCTCAGTTAGGCTCGTCTTAGTCTCTGCACAGTGAGTTGATAGGGGTGGGGGGGGAGGATGCAAGTCATGGATAGGGCTAGACTGTTCTGTGCTGCCTTGCGTAATGTGGACATACTGATAGAGTGGAATGTGAGACGCCGCTTGGAAGTCAGTTAAGGAAGGGGGACGAAAAAATGTAATGAATAAACTAGTAAATAAGTAAGGGAAAATAAATAATACTAAAAACACACCATTAATGAATTGAAATAGACTATTTCTTGGTCATATTTTATTAGTTTTGACAATAACTTGATTCGTCACATCAGTAATTATTTAACAGAAACCACCGTATCTGATGGCATAGATCTCTACACTTACAAGACGCATGTGTTATCTGTCTGTCTGTTCTCTTATAGCTCCAGATCCAAACAAATAACATGAAATTTGGTACACGTACACAAAATTACATGGGAAAGATTCTTAAATAGGTTTCGTTCCATCCCAATCTCACTCTGGTCATGTGTCTGTTCTAAGCCGTATGATAATGAACCCCCATCCAAAAAAAAAAAAAGTGCAAATGGTTATTGAGAGTGAATCTTTTGTACATACTCCAAATGGAAGCGTTCTAGCGCTTTATTTTTACCTCTGTCCGCACAGTTATAGCACCAGTGGAGTGTCGGCAGCACTATTCAACTTGCCAGAGATTCCGTCTGCTCATTTTACGCTAATTTTTACAACCACCCACATCAATGCTCAATAGTCCTTGTCCATCAGCGCATTAGCTCTGCTTGATCTTGGTTTTACTGTGGTTTGTCCTTTTGCGTTTCTACGTTAACACTCGTAACATTAAACAACCGACATTGAGATAAGAACGGCTGAAAAGTCCATGGTAGATTATTTAGATTCCACTGATTTCGTTTCTCTACTGAAGTTTGAAGAAGAAGAAAAGGTACATGTCAGGCTATCAGGACCACAAACAACGACCGTATGAGCATGAGGTGCACAGATGCTTACAACAGCAGAGCAAATATGCGCTTGAAGAACATTTCTTTGGCGCCTTCCATCCGACGGCCTGGTAAAATAACCTAATAGTTAGCACAATGGACTCGCATCGGTTCAGATCTACCTCCAGAAATCCATATTTAGGTTTTTCCTGGTTTGCCTTAAACTCGTTGGTTCTCTAACACAACTAATGTCAAAGGGGAAATGGTCAACCAACACCTTGACCTCAGTAACCTATTCGTGGCTAACTCACCCAACCAACCGCCTACTTACAGAGGACCAGGTGGAACTAGTAGTCGTATATACATTGCAATTGTCAACTCCAAAACCCTTCCACTAATGACGGTTTGGCGGGTACTTGACGGTGCCATCCATAGCGACCACAATCCCGTTATAATACACCTAACATCTACACGTACACACATCGACGAGACACAACGACGACTGTGTTTTAACAAAGCGGATAGTAGCAAATTACAACATATAATAGAGGACGCTCATATAAATGAACTAAGAGCTCATGCTCTGACGACCATATTACAGATAGCGCAAAATTCCTCCGTACCGACTGCAAAACTAAACAAAAATAGATCCCCTTGGAACAACAGACTAACTGCACTAAGACAGGACTCAAGACGTAAGAGAACATGGTACCAAAGGGCTAAAACCGAGCAAGAAAAACGATACTGGCAACAACTCTATTTGACAGCCAAAAGACTTACAAAGACGCACTCTTGCAGACAAGACAACAACACTGGAACACACACATAGAACAGCAGATACAAACAAACATATGGGGAGAACCTTTTAAAATTTGCACGGAGCGCATCAAAACACCTTTTGTCCTATCGACACTGAAACGTGAAGACCGCACAAACACCGAGGGATGGAGAAGTTCAGCAGAATATCTGCTAAACAAACTCCTACCTGACGACACCAACGCAGATGATGATGCGTTCCACACAACACTCAGACACAACACCAACACTGAATATGAGAACGATACTGTCACCATTCCTTTTGCACAGGAAGAGGTTGCCATTGCAATCTCCAAACTAAAAAATAGGAAAGCACCAGGCCCTGATGGAGTTTACTCGGAGACCATCAAAATGGCAGCACCACAGATCATACCCTTCATGACAAACTTATTAAATGACGCCTTACGGCTGGGACCAGTACCTGCTCCCTGGAAACTGGCAAATGCAGTGATCATGAAAAAGCACCTGACAAGGACCCACTGAACCCCAAATCCTATAGGCTAATTTGCCTAATTAACAACCTGGCTAAGATTCAGAACGTCTCTTGTGCGAACGTATACAGTCGCACAGGGAGCTACTAGGACTTAATCCTACACTGTATGGTTTCAGACGAGGCAAGTCAATTGATGACGCCCTACATGCGGCAACTGATATGGTCCACTCAACAACACTCAAATACGCTTTGGCCATTCTTGTGGATATTGATGGCACCTTTGATAATCTTTGGTGGCCGGCATTGTTCACAAGACTACGGGAAATAAGGGTACCTAAGGCCCTTTATAACAGTCTTTTAGAATACTGCAAAAATAGGGCAGTTGAATGGCGTAAGGACTCTCAAAAGGTAGTAAAGCAAATCACCAAAGGGTGCCCCAGGGATCGATCTGTGGACCCGTCTTCTGGGACATAACCTTTGAACCACTCCTGAGCCTACTGGGGCAACAGGAGTTCGTCAAAGGCACTGTAGCGTATGCAGATGACCTACTTGTTTTGGTTACAGCTGACTCGAGAATGCAATTAGAACACAAGGCAACACATGTCCTGGCAACTATAGGACAATGGTGCACACAGAACAAATTACAGATGGTAGCACATAAGACAGTCTACATATTACTAAAAGGAACCCTAATCAGGGAACCAATAATAAAACACAACATCAAAATACGCAGACAACAAAATACACGTTATCTTGGTGTCCAATTGGACGAACGCTTGACCTTTAATGTACATATACGACTGACGACCGACAGGGCCACCAAGATGACTCAAAAACTTGCCAGGCTAAACACCACAACGTACAGACTACCTACACAAACACTACGTACATACCACATAGCCCTCTGCGAGTCAGTAATCTGCTTCACGGCCAGTTCATGGGCACAGCGTCTGGCACTACAGACCAACATTGCCACTGTTAGGAAAGGTCAAAGAAGTGTCCTATTAAGGCTAACAGGAGCCTTCAACACTACCTCAGACGAAGCACTCTGTGTGGTACTGGAGATAACACCAATAGACCTTACCATACGACTAAGAGCTGCTATGGACTGGCTGAAGGCGGGGAAATACGACAAGATCCAAGAACTTGTTGGACAAGAGATAATAGAACGGAGGCAACTAATTAAATGGAGAATGGACACATGGCTAAGGGAATGGGAAAACTGCGAGAAAGGAAGACGTGTGTATGACTTTTTCCCGAATATAAGGGAACGTCTTCGAATGGGTCATATCAATCCCAGCCGGGGTATGATCCACTTCCTAACGGGACACGGCCCCTACCCCACACACCTCACACGTGTGGGTCTCAGTGACAATCCATGCTGTACGTGTGGAGAAATTGGGACCCCAGAACACACTGTCATACACTGTCAGCTCTACAAAACACACACTCACACTATGTTTGACACGACTAAAGACCTAAACGAACTAATAAGAGATAAAAACGGATGGGACATAATGAACAGGCTGAAGGACGAAGTTTCACTACGAAAAAAAGACGAGTACACACAGAACGTAAGACGTAATGCAACACGAAACGCCCACAACAGAAGACAAAACACTTATGATGAATCTGACATTGAAAGCACAAACAGTACAAATTACACTACAGATGACAGCCCCGACACAGAGGACGATATAAACACATGCGAAATGTAACCTACAGATATAGCCAATCATAAGAGTCTCGAAATGAGAAAACTCCAGGATAGCAGGACTCGAAGTAAATTCCGAGGCCTCCCACCCTGGACTTTCCTCTCTTATTCTTCAGACTGTCACTCAAACCAATCTTTCCTATCTTCTATTATTCTCTTCTTAAAATATTTGATGTTTTTAAGTTGCCTTTCCATTTTCCTTATGATATGTTTTTACGCTTCTCTTTGTATTTTTTTTATCTAATTACTGTAAATGTATAAAGAAAATAATGTATCATTGTCGCATAAATGTATCACATAGTTTTTGTAATCACGACCAGCTATATACCCAAAGGCAGCTGGTCCGCAACAAGGGTAAATAAATAAATAAAATAAATAATAATTTGCCTTAAACGCTTCAGGTAAATCCCAGGAAGGTTCTTTTGAAAGGACACGACCGATTTCCTTACAATCCGAGCGTAAGCTCTGTCTCTAATGACAACGCTGTCGACGGTATCATTTACACGATAAATCAGTTAAAACTACAGGTCGTAAATTCAAATCAATACCTAGGAGTAACAACTACAAACAACTTAAATTGGAAGGAACACATAGAAAATATTGTAGGGAAAGCGAACCAAAGACTACGTTTAGTTTCAGAACACTTAGAAGATGCAACAGTTCTACTAAAGAAACTGCCTACAAAACAACTGTGCGTCCTATTTTGGAGTATTGTTGCGAAATTTCTTTCACAAACTTTCCCTTCCGAATGCGAACATATATTGTTAGCACCCACCTACACAGGAAGATATGATCATCAAAATAAAATAAGAGAAATCAGATCGGAAACGGTAAGATTTAGGTGTTCCTTTTTCGCGCGAGCTACTAGAGAATGGAACTGTAGAGAAACATCATAAAAGCGGTTCGATGAACCCTCTGCCATGTACTTCAATGTGACTGGCAGCGTATTTAAGTAGATGTAGATTAGATGAACCATGATCTTCCGCCGAGGTGAAGTAGCCGAGCCGTCTAAGGCCCATCGCTGCGGAGCGCGCGGTTGCTCGCCGTCGTAGGTTCGAGTCCTCCCTGGGGCATGTGTGTGTGTGTGTGTGTGTGTGTGTGTGTGTGTGTTTGTCCTTATGTTAGTTTACTTTAGTTTAAGAAGTTTGTAAGCTACGGACTGATGACCACGCAGTTTGGTCCGATAGACTTACAATATTAACCTAATCTTCCTTCTATTCTTTCGTAATCCGACCGTATATAAAAACACACATTCCTGACTGAAATATACGCAGCCACAGCATTACGGCAGTAGAGGAGCACCGCAACACGATTCGGTTTTCTCAAACTGAACAAAAGCAACCGCTTTCTCTTTCGCACAGTACTGTGTTGTTTGAGCCGCGGCGGATTAGCCGCGCGTACTGGAGCGCCGTGTTGAGGTGCGCGCGGCCGTCTGCCGTCGGGGGTTCGAATCTCCCCTCGGGCATGGATGTTTATGTCGTCCTTAGTGTAAGGTAGTTGATAAATAGTTTCTACGTTTAGGGACTGATGACCCCGCAATTAAGTCCCTTAAGCTTAACAAACATTTCAACATTTTTTGTGTTGTTTGATATTGTTCTTACAGTTTAGGTGACCATACCTACTATAATAAGAAACTCCAAAATATGCGAAAGCCAGCGGGAATTTAAAACCCATTTTTTCTATAAACCTTTTCTTTTTTTCCATAGTAGCATCTCCCAAAATATGGGAAATAAAGAGTCTGCTCTAGATTTATTCCATAGCATCGAGGTACAAATTCCACCGTTGGCTGAAATTTCCGGACACGAGTTCCGATCCTCATTTGATTCTACAAGACACCATATAAATCCCATTGAAATTTGTCATTGTAATTTTGAATCGCCCTGTATATATTGCAGGAAAAAAGGACGAAAATAATAAATAATAAAACAGTATTAACTAATTAAACACTTTTTCGCATTGCTTCACAAATTTTACTGTTCTTACTGCACGTTTTATGTTTTTAGTTATAAGCCCATTTCAAATACATTGAAGTACATTTCTTCAAAAGATATTAGACCGAAGGTGAATATGTCAACATCTTCATGTATTACAAAATTCCCCATTACAGTAACTAAACTAAGCATAATGGTAGTGGTGAGTGTGAAAATTACGCGAAAAGTGGGCAACTATGTAGTTACATTTCGGATTAAGATTAATTGTTATGTATATGTAAATTAATCTTGCGCACAGGGCGCTTTCTTCATATCAGTATGCATTGTTCTCATGCTTAATGTTTACAAGGAAACTTGTCAAGTGCATTGTCCTTAGGATAAAGTTAAACTAAGGTTAAGTAATTATTGTAAGTCTGGGGACCCACAACGTCAGCAGTTTGGTCCATTATGTTGACACACATTTGATTGTTTAAATATACCGGGTGATCAAACAGTCAGTATAAATTTGAAAACTTAATAAATCACTGGTAGATAGAGAGGTAAAAATTGACACACATGCTTGGAATGACATGGGGTTGTATTAGAACAAAAAAGGATTGCTAGACGTGTGAAAGATTTCTTGCGCGCGTCGTTTGGTGATGATCGTGTGCTCAGCCGCCACTTTCGTCATGCTTGGCCTCCCAGATCCAAAAGCTCAGTCCGTGCGATTATTGGCTTTTGGGTTACCTGAAGTCGCAAGTGTATCGTGATCGACCGACATCTCTAGGGATGCTGAAAGACAACATCCGACGCCAATGCCTCACCATAACTCCGGACATGCTTTACAGTGCTGTTCACAACATTATTCCTCGACTTCAGTTATTGTTGAGGAATGATGATGAACATATTGACCATTTCCTGTAAAGAACATCATCTTTGCTTTGTCTTGCTAGGCTGATTATAGCTTTTCTGATCAGATGAAGCGCCATCTGTCAGACATTTTTTAACTTTTGTTTTTTTCTTGGTTCTAATAAAACCCAATGTCATTCCAAGCACGTGTGTCAATTTTTACCTCTCTATATACATTATTCTGTGATTTATTACGTTTTCAAATTTATACTGACTTTTTGATCACCCGGTATTTTAATTTTTGACAGCTCTGCTAAAGGACCGCCGTTTTATATCCTATACACGCTATAACAGCAGATTCTGTATCTGTGCATATAGCTATCCAGAGAATTTGTCACCGCGTTCAGTAATACTGGTCCCACTGAACTGCGTCAGTGGCCGGGGAGACTACAAAAAGTTCAAATGTTTGTAAATCTATCGCACCAAACTGCGTGGTCTTCAGTCCGTAGCTTACAAACTACTTAAACCTAGGTAAACTAACCTAAGGACAACACACACACCCATGCTCCAGGGAGGACTCGAACCTCCACGGCGAGCAACCGCGCGCTCCGCAGTGAGACGCTTTAGACCGCTCGGCCACTCCACCGCAGCGCCGGGGAGACAACCATCGACCTGGCAGACAAGCAACGTTAACTCTTCCGAACAGAGAACACTCTTTCATTGATTTACGGTCCAATTTTCATGATTACGAGCTCACTGTATTTTTAATTGTCCATGTAGTTTTTCTACTGTGGAGATCCATGTTCGACACTGTGTGCTGGACAGTGCCCCGAATCCCTAGAGCGTGCACCAGCTCTTCACAGCGGGCATTTATCCAACCTCTCGTTCTGTGGCGCATCACGTGTTTCTTTCCAACGTTTTCAGCCTGTCTTTATCTTTTCCTTTTCCCCTTGTACCACATTTACACGGTGTCGTCATACTATGTACTGAATGTGACATTGTTGGGGGGGGGGGGGGGGGGGGCGGGTGTGCGGATGGTCCTCCCGTCACCAACCCTTCAAACCCTGAGAGTATGGAGCGTTTCAAATTCAAATGTTTGTATAGCTTATGGGACTTAACTACGGGGTCATCAGTCCCTAAACTTACAAACTACTTATGAACTAGCCAACATTAAGGACGGCACAAATATCCATGCCCGAGGGGGGATTTGAACCCCCGACCGTAGTGGCCGTGCATACCGTGACTGGAGCGCCTCAGTCCCCTCGGCCACCGCGGCTGGCAGTATGGAGTGTTATACATGTGAAGTGTATGCGAACGTTCTCTAAATATCTGTGGGCCAATAACTGAGGGAGGTCGTGAGAAACAGTCCTATATTCGCCTTGTCGAACGTGGAGAACAAAATATCGTTTTAAAAGTACTGTACATTATATCACGAGCAACAACAGTGAAACAGAAGTGAAAAAAAAAAAAAATAAATAAAGAAAACGGAACAGAGCTGCAGTAATTTTTGCAATAGACTTTTCCTCTATTATCACTTATTTATTAACATAGTCTCTTTCATATTATCTGATCGAGGTGGTGCAGTAGTAACACACTGGACTCATATTCGTGAGGATGGCGGTTCAAACTCGCCTCCAGCCGTCCTGATTTAGATTTCCCTTGATTTCAAAACGGGTGATTTGGTGCAATCATTCGCTATTTAAAAAAAAAAAAAAAAAAAAAAAAAAAAAAAAAAAAAAAAAAAAAAGAAGGAAAAAAAAAAGAGAGAGACAAAAAACTGCTTTATAGTGCAGGTCCAGATTACGGCAAGTGACATGCCATTCCCAATATATTTCATATCAGTATGCTATGCATGTACATTCTTTAAGCCTCATAAACGCTGTATAGTATACTTATCACAGTTTAGTTTAATTTAGCCGTTGCATCTAAACTAAACCGTGATAAGTGTGCTATATAGCGTTTATGGGGTTAAACACTGCGCCGCGGTGGAGTAGCCGAGCGGTCTAAAGCTTCTCGCTGCGGAGCGCGCGGTTGCTCGCCGGGAAGGTTCGAGTCCTCCCTGGAGCGTAGGTGTGTGTGTTGTCCTTAGGTTAGTTTACCTAGGTTAAGTAGTTTGTAAGCTACGGACTGATGACCACGCAGTTTGGTCCGATAGATTTACAAACATTTGAACATTTTTGTTAAAGAATGCGAAAACAAATAACGACTGATTGCTGCAAATCACCCATTTGGAAATCATATACTGTCGTGCGCGCAAAAAATCTTCTTTATTGGAAGTCAGTCTGATTTCCCGTGATTTCTCCCGCAGCAGTAATATTCCATGGACTATACCAGCTAGGCGGTGCACGTAGCTGTCAGCGAGGATACCGGTTTTCATGCCAGAGAAGGCGCAACAAAAACCGTACATCTTCAGTTAAGGGATACAGTGTAAACAGCTGAGCCTTAAAAACACTGTTGTGTGACCACGACCGGCAAGCACTATATTGTGGCCGTAAGTAAGTAAATTTCATTATTAATTATTAACTAACTTTATTAAGAGAAACGGTATCTTGCCATAAAGACCTTAGTAGACGTTGGTTGGTCTTCAGCAGTATATAACAATAATTTAACTAAGCTTAAATCCAACCACTTGATTAAAAATGATTAATGATGATGTTAAAAAGATACTAACACCTACGAAATTGTACGGAGTATATGCGATGTATTTGTTACTCAGTCGGCGATAGGACTCAATCTGAGTCTTTCATGCAGTCACCACGCTCTCGTAGTTTTTGTTAAAAACTAAGCAAATGTTTAAGCTTATGGGACTTAACTGCGGGGTCATCAGTCTCTAAATATACAAACTACTTATAAACTAACTTATACAAAAGACAAAATGTTCAAATGTTTGTAAATCTATCGGACCAAATTGCGTGGTCATCAGTCCGCAGCTTACAAACTACTTAAACCTAGGTAAACTAACCTAAGAACAACATACACACCCATGCCCCAGGGAGGACTCGAACCTTAAATGTTCCAAATGTTTGTAGAACTTACGGGACTTAACTACGGGGTCATCAGTCCCTAAGCTTACAAACTACTTATGTACTAGCTAATACCAAGGACGGCACAAACCTCCATGCCCGAGGAGGGATTCGAACCCCCGACCGTAGTGGCCGTGCAGACCGTGACTGGAGCGCCTCAGTCCCTTCGGCCACCGCGGCCGGCGACTCGTGCCTCCACGGCGAGCAACCGCGCGCTCCGCAGCGAGACGCTTTAGACCGCTCGGCTACTCCACCGGGGCATACAAAAGACAGCACAAACATCCATACCCGAGGGAGGATTCGAACCCACGACGGGAAATGGCCTCGCGATCGGAGCATAGTGCCTCAATGCGCTCGGCCACTCCGCCGCGGCTAAACATGAATTTTAGGGTAAAAGTGCAAAAGTCATTCTGTATTATGGTGTCGTCAGTAATAAACGCAGCGTAACTGATGTCCTGGACTTTCATTGAGAAGAACATCTACGTGTAAAAACTTGGTATATTTTCATTTATCCTGCTTTTCACTTTCTTTAGAAATCCAATGCGCTACGAGAACTCCAAGGGACAACGGCATCCAGAACTTCACTACGTAACAGGTAGGAGTAATTCCTAAGCACTCGTTAAAAATTTCATCTCATGGACGGGTTGGCTTAGTATTTGAAACTTACAGATAGCAGGTTTTGTTAATAAACCTGTACACCTCGTATGACTTGTTCTATGCACTTCTGGTTAGTCTTCCACGGAATCAAAGGGCTTAGAAAGGTGCTAAAAGTCATATGAGGTCCATATGAAATGACAGTAATAGGAGGTAATGCCAGTTCTGAATATCGGTTGAGATATTACATATAAGTGTTTATTGTTCGGTAAACTCTCACAGCGTTGAGGGAAGTTGGAGCCCCCCGCTGCTACATACTGTAGTATCGCGTATTGTGAGGCAAACAGACTACTACACCAATATTGATATGTCCACGGAAACGCAGACAGTTGTCAACACAAGTTCCTACAATAGAATATTTGACAGATTTCTGGAAGTCGTTATAGATAGTTCATTATATCATATTATGGCCATATCATGCTTTGTTTCCTCTTGAATCTGTGACAGTTCAAAATGTTCAAATGTTTGTAGAACTTATGGGACTTAACTACGGGGTCATCAGTCCCTAAGCTTACAAACTACTTACGAACTAGCTAAGACTAAGGACGGCACAATTATCCAAGCCCGAGGGGGGATCCGAACCCCCGGCCGTAGTGGCCGTGCAGACCGTGATTGGAACGCCTCAGTCCCCTCGGCACCGCGGCCGGCTCTGTGCTAGTTATCGAAATTAGAAAGCGGTCACTTTGTTTATTTTTTGAGGATCATTTAGATGTAAGTAAACACTGAGTATGATAATTATTACTCTATTAGTTCATTATTAAGTATCCATACTCTGCAGCTGCTAAGGTGTGAAGTATTATTATCTACTGAGTTCTTAGCGTATCAGCGTCAGCGTCTTTAAAGTATATATTCATCTATGACTAGCGCAGCAGTTACGAATATGATATCTTCGAGCATGCGCACTCTAATCCTCAGTAGCTTTGCATCACGTGATTTGCCGTATAAAAAGGCACGCGAGATGCTGAGAACTCAGTCTTGGACTCGCCTTGAAGATGGCTGTAAGGTTTTCAGCCGAAATATCGAACGAAGAATTGTCGCTGTCCCGGTGCACTCCCGAAAGGTCTTCTGGAGATATGTGGACGACACATTCATAGTGTGGCCCCACGGAGAGGATAAATTGACAGAGTTTTTAGAACATCTTCACTCCATTCATGAAAACATTAAGTTCACTATGGAGCGGGAGAAGAATGGCTGTTTATCGTTTCTGGATGTTCTGGTTCGACGCAAAGAGGTTGGATTCCTAGGTCACTGCGTATATCGCAAGCCCACCCATACAGACCTTTATTTGCAGGCGTCCAGCTTCTACCATCCTTCGAAAACTATGAGTGTTCTGAAAACCTTGGTTCACAGGGCTCAGGTTGTGTCTGATGCTGACAGCCTGCAGGATGAACTCCTACACCTGGAGGCAGTTTTCAAGAAAAATGGCTATTCGCAACATCAGATTAAGAAAGCCTTGCAAATAAAAACACCAGAAAAATCACAGGAGAAAGATGAAGAGGAAAGGGAAGTGAAATCTACAGCCTTTCTCCCATACGTTGGTAATGTTTCTTCAAAAATATCCAGAATCGTGAAGAGACATAAAGTGGATGTGATCTTCCGCCCACCAGCTAAGACTTCAGATCTTTTGGGATCCGTCAAAGATGATCTGTTATTGCGAAAAGCGAGGGTTTATGAAATCCCTTGTGAGTGTGGCAAACGTTACATAGGTCAAACCACGCGCACTGTGCAGGAACGATGAATTGTACACCAGCGGTATACACGCCTTCTTCAGTCCAACAATTCTGCAGTAGCCGAACATTGCATTTCTACTGGCCATTCCATGGATTACAAAGATTAAAGATTTTAACCACAGCTTCTACTTTCTGGGACTCAGTTGTAAATGAAGCTGTACACATACAACTAGCTGACAACCTGTTAAATCGTGACGAAGGTTTTTATCTCGACAATGCATGGAAGCCACTTATATCACGCATTCGTTCGGAAAGAATGTCTGCATCTTCACTTCCGATTGATGTTACCACTTTCAATGATTAATTATTCATTTGTAAGCACTGTGGATACGTAACAACTCTGTTTATGTTTGCACTCAGCGCTCACATGTTTATCTTTAAAGTATATATTCATCTATGTTGAAAATGTTTGTTAAGCTTATGGGACTTAACTACGGGGTCATCAGTCCCTAAACTTACAAACTACTTACGAACTACTTACGAACTAGGACGTCACAAATATCCATGCCCGAGGGGGGATTCGAACCCCCGACCGTAGTGGCCGTGCTGACCGTGACTGGAGCGCCTCAGTCACCTCGGCCACCGCGGCCGGCATTCATCTATGACTAGCGCAGCAGTTACGAATGTGATATCTTCGAGCATGCGCACTCTAATATTCAGTAGCTTTGCATCACGTGATTTACCGTATAAAAAGGCACTCACAGACGCTGAGAATTCAGTCTTGGACTCGCCTTGAAGATGGCTGTAAGGTTTGCAGCCAAAATATAGGACGAAGAACTGACGGTGTCCCGGGTGCACTCCCGAAAGATGATGGAATATTTCATGTTGGTTGTTAGTTTTAATATCTACATCATTGATGCAGTATCTAATATATGATGGATACTTTAACAATTTGTGTTTCTAAAACGCCTTTTGAGCACATCTGATAAATGCAACTATTTTAATAAAATTTGAAATGATAACTATTTTCGTCAATAATTCGATTCTGTTTCTCACTATCAAATTTCACCGTGAAAACTAAAAGAGAGAAAAATAGAAGAGTGTTCGATCTGAATACGACACGCAAAATTTGTACCCTATGGCGATAACCGCTACGCTACCAAGCTACTAATCTAAGCAGGCCGCAGAGGCCGAGCGGTCTGCGGCGCGCCAGTCACAGTCTACACGGCCGCTACGGTCAGGGGTTCGAATCCCCCTCGGACATGGATGTTTGTGCTGTCTTTAGTATAAGGTAGTATCGTAAGTGGTTTGTAAGTTCAGGGACTGATGACCCGCAGATAAGTCCCTTAAACTTAAGACTGATAACCGTCGCTGTTTAGTCCCTTCCAAAAACCAACCAACCAACCTTAAACTTAACAAACATTTGAACTAATCAAACAGCTGACTGAGCAGATAAGCAGAGTACACAGAAATAGAAAGTGAAAAAGTTCGATCGTTATTTTCCATAGAAAATATTTAATACTGCCACCTACGACAGAATATTTGTCCTCTCATTTTCACCCTTCTTTTGCATCCTAATGTTGCACGCCAGCTCTGTAGTAGGAGTATAGCGATAAAAGTTTATAAGTATTGAGTTGATTGCTGTGGAAACGTTACGGGTGTGTCGACAGAACGGGGAAGGGAAACAGTTGTTACCTTGCGTCCTACGTACTGGGTCAAGCTGACAGGAATGAACGCACACGCGCCGGTCTGAATAGCACACATCAGCGGAAGTTAAATGGAACAGTACGAGCTTGCGGTATCACGTCACTTCGTTACGTCAGGAAACAATGCCTAAGTCTAACGCAACAAAGCGTATCCGGAGCCTTCTGGAACCACCAGTTAAGTGAACACGGCAAGATGTAAAACGCCGACACATTCGTATGACAGGGCCGATGTGGTCATGACTGAGTGCTGTGAGGGTTCTATATGGAGGTATAATTTTTTTTTTCATTTTATTTAATTAATTATTAGATAGATTTTGTGCGCGAGCCGGCGACAAATACTTCTTTATGCACGGCTAGGCAGCTCGCCGACAGCAAGAGCCGTTCTAGTTTCCCACGGCCGAGACGCACCATATGGCGTCAGCCGAGGAGGTGGGGTCACGAAAGCTCCAGATCGCTGCTGCCGTCAGATATTCCGTTGCGGCCGCTGTGCCTATAAGCCGGGGAAGTCCCAAAACTATGGCGCGAAGTTATCATTTTTTAATTTATTATTATTTATTATTTAACAATGTTTGGTGGCATACAGACTGTAGCAGCAGCCTAGGGGTCATCGGAAGTCAGTGCTGATAATGTTACTTTATTTAATATTGTTCAGATAACTAAATAAATGAATAACTAGATCATTAACGAACACTTCCGAACATGTACGACGACACACGAAATTTGGTAGGAGGTCTCGGTTGCGTGCTACTGTAGTCAGTCGGCGCTAGGACCTAATCCGTATCGGACAACTAGGAATATGCTCTCAGTATCCGCAGTAAAATTAAAATTGTTCAACATTGTATTATGGAGAGGCTAGCAATAAAGCCCCATAATTGGAAACCTGAATTTTGTCTCACAAGTCTTGACTCGAAGGTGGGTCAGCTTCTTTTGAAGATCCTGAATGGGAAGTGTGGGCCGGTAAATCCGCACGCCCCCTACACCACCTTCTACGGACTCCTAAGTACGCCTACAGCTCCAGTGTAGGGTTAGTACTAGTAGGGGTTCTTGCAGTGCGTAGGGGAAATATCAGCCGCTCCACACACGCTATATATACTCCAACACTTGAGCTCATAGTCAGTCGATCAGGCGAATCGATGGCTTACGCTTCATTAGCACTAGATTTCGTGACATTTACTAACGCCGGTACAAGTCTGTTATAGAACTCCAGCACTCTTCTACATCAGCTGACAATCGGTGGGATGCCGACTTGCCGGCCGCGGTGGCCGAGGGGACTGAGGCGCTTCAGTCACGGTCTGCACGGTCACTACGGTCGGGGGTTCGAATCCCCCCTCGGGCATGGATATTTGTGCCGTCCTTAGTGTTAGCTTTTTCGTAAGTAGTTTGTAAGTTTAGGGACTGCTGACCCCGTAGTTAAGTCCGTTAAGCTTAACAAACATTTGAACATTTTAATTCCGACTTCTGCGTAACATCGACTCCTGCGCTACAACCGACTACGGACGCAGAGGAAGAATCTGGAAGGACTTCCATGGCCTGCACACCGAAACCTCAGCGTTGCTAGGAGAGATGCCTACATGCCGATAGGCCAGGAGTCAGCACACATCACGACTACATGATAACCGTCAACGCGGTCCAGTATGCAGATGAGGCAAGACAGCACTTAGTATGGGGAACCACCAAACGGGACGTGTGAATCTCTCATTCAAACGTCCCGCCGTACTTCCGTACGGTTCACTTCACAGCAAACGGCGCGGCAGCAGGGCGCCTACCTCCGCCCGCTGAGCTAGTGCGGACGCAGTCGCACTGTCAGCGCACAGTACGTCGGAAAGCCGCCGACGTCATCGACCCGGTCGCCTGGAGCACGCAGCAATGTGTGCCATGCCATAATAAATGTTTTACTGAACAATATTTTTCCATTACGCCAACGGCGGCACCGGAACCGCCCCTACCTCTTCCTGCAGGGCATACCGCGCCGGTTAGGAGTCTGGCCTCCTGACAAATAACCAGCTCTCCAACACCACCTGCGTGCGCGCCCACCAAAGGGGGCGCCAGCTACCGCTCGACCCCCTGCACCAATTTCCTCTTTAACCTGACACGTATCTTTGTAAACAGTCAGCACGAAAACTGCATACTGATACATGCAAAGCGACTTACGCGAGGGGATTAATTTACGTATTCATAACAATTACTGTCAATTCGTACTGTAACTATATAGTTGCGCACTTATCACGTAACTTTTCACACATACCACTAACAAGTGTTAATTTAAAAGCAAAATGCATTTCGTAGAAAACCAAAGACTGAATGTAAGATGCAATGCTTGTGTATACACCTTTATAGTGTGTAGTTCGTGTCTTCAGACTGGAGGCAATCTATTGTTACAAACAACAGGCAGTTTAAGAGTGAAACCTTCACTCTGCAGCGGAGTGTGCGCTGATAGGAAACTTCCTGGCAGATTAAAATTGTGTGCCGGAACCAGGACTCGAACCTGGGACCTTTGCCTTTCGCGGGCAAGCGCTCTACAGACTGAGCTATCCCGACACGACTCACGATGCCGCCTCACAACTTTACTTCCGCCAGTACCTCGCCCCCTACTTTCCAAGCTTCACAGAAGCTCTCCTGCGAAACTTGCAAGACTAGCACTCATGGAAGAAAGGATATGGTGCAGACATGACTTAGCCACAGCCTAAGGGATGTTTCCAGAATGAAACTTTCACTCTGCAGCGGAGTTTGAGCTGATATGAAACTTCCTGGCAGATTAAAATTGTGTGGCGGAACCGGGACTCGAACCTGGGACCTTTGCCTTTCGCGGGAAGTTTCGTATCAGAGTCCACTGCAGAGTGAAAGTTTCATTCTGCAAACATCTCTTAGGCTGTGGCTAAGCCATGTCTCCATCATATCCTTTCTTCCAGGAGTGCCAGTCTTGTAAGTTTCGCAGGAGAGCTTCTGTGAAGTTTGGAAAGTAGGAGGCGAGGTACTGGCGGAAGTAAAGTTGTGAGCCGGCCTCGTGAGTCGTGCCGGGATAGCTCTGTCGGTAGAGCACTTGCCGGCTAAAGTGAAAGGTCCCGGGTTCGAGTCCCGGTTCCCGCACACAATTTTAATCTGCCAGGAAGTTTCAACAGGCAGTTTTGTTTGAATGTTGGTATATTTTACGTTAAATGAAGTTTTCACCTTTTTTTATTACCGGTACTTGCAAATCTGCGTTGATTTCGAGAAACTAACGTACCGTAAACGCATCTACTTTGACTCGGTGGACTGGCCGAGCGCTACAGAGCGCGTTGCTGCGGAGTGCGAGGTTGCTCTCTCGGGCTTCTTCGGGCATGGGAGTGTGTTGACCTTAGATTAGTTTAAGTAGTTTGTAAGCCTAGGTACTGATAACCGCCGTATTTAAGTCCCCTAGATTTACAAACATTTTTCGCATCTACTTTCAGAAGGTTTTTACTATCAGACTTCACAAAATTATTTTCCATTCTTACATAAAAGTTGTTTTCCAACACAAAAAAATTATACGCAGAAAAAGTGAGGGGAAAATCTAGGAACTTTCGCCAACGTTGCTGTAACACATATATAGCTTCACCTTCCTCGTGGCATGTCACGACACCAGAGATTCGGCCAATGACAGAGCGTTTTCAATCACGTTACATAATCTCATTTATAAGCTTTAATTTCAGAAAAATAATAAATGATCGTAAGAATAATGACCGAAAAATGCTATTTGAACAAAAACAACCTGAACAATATTTATCATTGCCTATTCCATAAGCAGTCGCATATTGCGAACTCAACAACTTGAGTGAAACTAGACTGGCTGAAGCATAGTAAAATAGTCGGCTCATACGGCCTATGGACAGACTGTGCAACATGTTTATCCAGATGATGCAACGTGTCTATTGAGATAGTGGAAAGTGTTCATCCAGATGGTGCAACGTGTTCGTTACCACAGTGAAAAGTGTTAATCCAGATGGTGCAAATGTTCATCCAGACAGTGCATTGTGTTCCTCGAGATGGTGCATCGAGTCACTAGTACTACGACCCAGTAGGCAGAGTTCTAAAACAATGTTCAAATGTTTGTAAAGCTTATGGGACTTAACTGCGGTGTCATCAGTCCCTAAACTTACAAACTACTTATGAACTAGCTTATGCTAAAGACAGCACAAACATCCATGCCCGAGGAGGGATTAGAGCCCCCGACGGGGACTGGTCTGCCGGCCGTTGCGGCCGAGTGGTCTGCGGCGCGCCAGTAACAGTCTGCACGGCCGCTACGTTCGGGGGGATCGAATCCCCCCTTGGGCAAGGATGTTTGTCTCGTCTTTAGTATAAGGTAGCTCATAAGTAGTTTGCAAGTTTAGGCACTGATGACCCCGCAGTTATGTCCCTTAAGCTTAACAAACATTTGAACATTTTTGGGAATGGCCTCGCGCATCGTAGCATAGCGCCTCAATGCGCTCGGCCGCTCCGCTGCGGCAGGGCATAAGAGAGCATTAGTGGAATTCCGCCACAAAGGAATACCGTACGCAGCAGACATTCTTCAGTGGAATTTTTATTGCAAGCACGTTTTCTGCGGATATTAATTCCCACACTCAGACACAGGTACGGTACACACCTCCATGTTACACGGTACGACTGGGATATCTCCAGCAGCCGAGTATAACCACTTGCATCTGCGAAGTGGTAAGTCGACTGAATAATATGCGTAACATGTAACAACTCTAGCGATACTCAGAACAGAATCAAAATTGGAGGCATTACGATATAGAACGCCACAGTATAATCAAAATATCGAAGTACAGAGACATCGTTGGGAGAGCGATTTATGAAGATACTGTTCCACCTTACGCGCAAAAGTATAAGACAGGGAATATACCCTCATACAATAATTCCAATTCCAAAGGAAGCAAGTGCTTGCAAGTGTCAAAATTACAGAACTATCAGTTTAATAAGTCATGGTTGCAAAATACTAACACGAATTATTTATAGACGAAGGAAAAACTGGTAGAATCTTACCTCAGGGAAGATCAGTTTGGATTTAGGAGAAATGTAGGAACACACGAGAAAATACTAAAATTACGACTTATCTTAGAAGATAGGTTAAAGAAAGTAAACCTTAGTTTTTAGCTTTTGTGGATTTGTAGAAATCGTACGACAAATTAAACTGGAATACACTCTTTCAAATATTGAACGTAGAAATGGTAAAATATGGGAAACGTAAAGTTGTATAAACGTATTAAAAAACCAGACACATTATTAAAAGCGAAAGGCATGAAAAGGAAGCATTGGTTGTGAAGTAAGTAAGACAGAGTTGTAGCCTTTCCACAATGTTTTATAATGTGTATATTGAGCAAGCTATGAAGGAAAGCAAGGAGTAATTTGGAAAAGGTTTGTTTGTAAATCTATCGGACTCAACTGCTTGGTTATTGGTCTGTAGCTTACAAACTACTTAAACTAAACTAACCTAACCTAAGGACAACACACACACACATGCCCGAGGAGGGGGCGGGGATGGGGGCTCGAGCTCCTGACGTCGATTTGGAGAAGGAATTAAATTTCAGGGAGAGGAAATAAAAATATTGCGTTTGGCTGATCACATTGTAATTCTGTCAGAGACACCAAACGACCTGGAAGAGCAGTTGATTGCAATGGACAATGTCTTGGAAGGAGCGTATAAGATGAACATTTACAAGATCAAAACAAGGGTAATGGAATGCAGTCTAAGAAAAGCAGGCAATGTTGAAGCAATTAGATTAGATAACGAAACAATAAAGGTATAGATGAGTTTTGTTGCTTAATAAAATAACATACGGCGGTCGCATTACATATGATACAAAATACAGAATGGGAAAGTGAGAAAAGCGATTCTGGAAAACTAATTTAACTGTTAGAAAGTCCTTTCTGAAAGCATTTGCCTGGAGTGTATCATTGTATGGGAGTAAAACGTGGACGATAAGGAGTTCAGACTGAAAAAGTTTGTAGAATATTTGAAATGTGGTGCTGTAGAGGAATACTGAACAACCAAGAATGAACTGATTCAACGACCACAAACCAAAGTTCTACCTGAAGAAAACAAATTGGTCACTCGGTCTAAAGCGTCCTGCTACGGACTGGGCGCGCGCGTTCCAACCAAGGTTCGACTCCTCCCTCGGACATGTGTGTGTGTTGTCGTTAGTGTAAGTTAGTTTAATTAGTTTTTAAGTCTAGAGACTGATGACCATAGCAGTATGGCCCAATAGGTTTACAAATGTTTGAACATTAAATTTGGAATATGCGGAGTAATGTGCCGACCTTTTAGCAGCAGTATACCCTATGAGCGAAGCGTTCCTGAGGATTGGAGAAAAAACAGGTCATTCCCGTCTACAAGATTAGTCGTCAATTAGATGCGTATTAGAGCCTTATATCTCTGACGTCGGTCTGTTTTAGAATAATGGAACACACTTTATTTTCGAGTAATCTGAGTTTTCTGGAAACCAGATATCTCCTCCGTAGGAATGAACATTGGTTCTGAAAGCAACGGTCATGTGAAATCCAGCTGCACTATTCGCCCACGAGACCCAGAGTGTAATAGACACAGAATTCCAGGTGGATGCCGTTTCCGTGACTTCCGCAAGACGTTCGATACGGTTTCCACAGTCACTAAATACAGAAAATACGAGCGCTACATAACATCAGACCAGCTATACGATTGGACTGAAGGGTGTCTAGCTGACAGAACACAGTATGTCACTTTCAACGGAGGGAAAGTGATTTCCGGCGTGCCCCAGAGAGGTATAACAGGACTGTTTTTGCTTTCTACATAATTTTCGTGAAAGACCACGAGGATAAAATTAGAGGGATTAGAGCACAAATGGAGGAACACCACAATCGCATTTTTGGCGAACCATTGTGACAAGTCTGATTTTATGTCTTTATTACTTTCATACTTTTCATATCTTAGTTTGGACTTGTAAATTTTATAGAAGCCAAGTAGCTGGCAGGCAGCAGGCAAACTAGCATGATGCAATCGATGAAAAGGGGTGGGAAATGTATAACAGATGGCACAGATCATATATGGACTGTGAGAAAGCACGGCAGTGTAGCATAGACGTGATCTGATTGGCTGTCGCCTCCCCTCTCGGTGCTACCATTCCTACATTTCATTTATAAATATTTAAGACAGTAAACATTAGATAATAGCGTAATTTCAATGAAACACTTTTCTGTTAATAAGCTTTCATTTGAACACATTTGGTACTTTGTTCATTGTAACTTATATAAACAAAATACTAGCGACGAATCTAGAAGGTTCGTTTGGCGCCAAAAAGACAGAGGCAGCAACTAGCAGCCACGCCTGGCCGAGCACAGTCCAGTGCCGATCTTCGAACTCTTTAACAAGCTGCTCCTTGTCTCATTACAGAGTATTACAAAACTTGTACATTCATCATCATGGCACTAGTATTTATTATAAAGTGACTATCGTTTGATGTACCGCTTAGATTTGTGGATTTCGCTGAGCGTGTAAACGTTGGAAGAATAAATTTAAAATCTACTGGCATCCCGTGTTTTATGAGGAAAATCGTAGTTGGAGCCCTTAAATTATTTTCACCGCATTTTAGCTTCTGACATCAAGAATCTGCGACCTGTGTGCTGAAACTGCGTGGGACATTATCTACTTCGAGATCTAACATCAGTGATAAATAAAAGAACTTCGTTTCACCAGTCTGTAGAATTGATGAAACTTACGGTCTCTCATGCAATATGCGTTACCTAGTGCAAATAGGACCATGAGTGCATACATCCCTAGTAATAGGAGAGAGTGTAAAGCAGGGGAAATTTATAAGAGGGGGGAAGATTGTGCTGAGAGACTGTTAGGAACTTTCCAAGTAGACAGTGTTAACATCGTATATAAAGACTTGCTCTCGGCCAGTGATTATTTTCTCCCCTCTTTATGAACTCTTTTATTTCATTAGGAGAGTAATTTTAAAATAAATTTCCACCAGGCAAGTTGTACCATCCGCGACCGGAGTGGGAAGAATAAGTGATGATAGTACACAGCCGGCCGCGGTGGCCGAGCGTTCTGCGGCGCGCCAGTCACGTTCTCCACGGCCACTACGGGCGGGGGCTCGAATCCCCCCTCGGGCATGGATATTTGTGTCGTCCTTAGTATTAGCTAGTTCATAAGTAGTTTGTAGGTGTACGGACTGATGACCTCGTAGTTATGTCCCATAAGCTCTACAGACATTTGAATTTGATAATACACAAAGTACCCTCCGTCACGCACCGTGATGTGGCATGTGGCTTGCGGAGTTTGAGTGGAGATGTAGATGTAGATATATGAAAAAGTACCTTAGCTGGATCACTTGGCAGTTGTAGGGCGCTCCGAGCGGTCTAAAGCGCCTCGCTGCGGAGCGCGCGGTTGCTCGCCGTGGAGGTTCGAGTCCTCCCTGGGGCATGGGTGTGTGTGGTGTCCTTAGGTTAGTTTACCTACGTTTAAGTAGTTTCTAAGCTACGGACTGATGACTACGCAGTTGGGTCCGATAGATTTACAAACATTTGAACATTTTGTAGGGTGCTGAACGATCACGTCGTTGAGCCGTCTTTCTGTGTAACACGCACTTTGGAGAATACAAGGTGCGCCTGCAAAGTTTCGTGAATGGTCTTAGGAAATAGTGGAAACAAGAGCTACAAACAAAATTCCTTTGGTTGCCTTCAAAGTAATCGCCATTGGCTGCAATACACTTCTGATATCAATGTAAATACAAATAGCCGGCCGCGGTGGCCGAGGGGACTGAGGCGCTTCAGTCACGGTCTGCACGGCCACTACGGTCGGGGGTTCGAATACCTCCTCGGGCATGGATATTTGTACCGTCCTTAGTGTTAGCTAGTTCATAAGTAGTTTGTAAGTTTAGGGACTGATGACCCCGTCGTTAAGTCCCATAAGCTATACAAACATCATTTGATTTTTAAATACAAATAAACAATCCCTGAGACGGATTTAACGATAAATCAAAAGCAGTGAATTAAACTTTGTGATGCGACCGGGAATCGAACCCGAACCTTAGGCAGACGTCTTACCGCTAGACTACCGCAGTAGTGGCAATGTTCTATGGAACACAGAAGCTGAATTAAAATCTGTGACGTGAAGGAAATCGTGCTTAGACTACTCCGAGGCGCCCTAATCACTAGTGATACGGTGGTCTAGCGGTAAGACGTAAGAATGGAGGTCCGGGTTCGATTCCCGGTCGCATCACAAATTTTAATTCAATGCTTCAGATTTATCATTAATGACTTCTGACATCGGTTGTACAGCTGTTGGAACCTGTCGCCGGCTGCGGTGGCCGAGGAAACTGAGGCGCTTCAGTCACGGTCTGCACGGCCACTACGGTCGGGGGTTCGAATCCCCCCTCGGGCATGGATATTTGTGCCGTCCCAGTTCGTAAGTAGTTCATAAGTAGCTTCTAAGTTTAGGGACTGATGACCCCGTAGTTAAGTTTCCAAATGTTCCAAATGTTTGTATAGTCTATGGGACTTAACTACGGGGTCATCAGTCCCTAAACTTACAAACTACTTATGAACTACTTACGAACTAGGACGGCACAAATATCCATGCCCGAGGGGGGATTCGAACCCCCGACCGTAGTGGCCGTGCAGACCGTGACTGGAGCGCCTTAGTCCCCTCGGCCACCGCGGCCGGCCCGTAGTTAAGTCCCATAAGCTTTACAAACATATATATATATATATATATATATATATATATATATATATATATATATATATATATATGGAACCTGTCACCAAACGCTTCTTGTGGGATCGCTCGAAGCACTGAGGGCACGCGTTATTGGATCGCAACCACTCATACACACACCTGTAACTCACTGCTTCAACATCATACACTTGCACTAACATCCCATGAGTTCGTCGCCGTTTTGTCTAATTTCAAACAAAACTTGATGTTAACTCGTTGCTGCATTGCTCGATGTTGCTCTCCGTGTTGAAATGACACGAATTCAAATGTTTGTAAATCTATCGGACTGAACTGCGTGGTCATCAGTCCGTAGCTTATAAACTACTTACACTAAGATAAACTAACCTAAGGACAACACACACACACCTATGCCCCAGGGAGGACTCGAACGCCGGTCGCTGTGGCCGAGGGGACTGAGGCGCTCCAGTCACGGTCTGCACGGCCACTACGGTCGGGGGTTCGAATCCCCCCTCGGGCATTGATATTTGTGCCGTCCTTAGTATAAGGTAGTTCATAAGTAGTTTGTAAGTTTAGTGACTGATGACCCCGTAGTTAAGTCCCATAAGCTATACAAACAGTTGAACATTTTTTTGAGGACTCGAACCTCCGACGGCGAGCAACAGCGCGCTCTGCAGCGAGGCGCTATAGACCGATTTGTTTTTGATTTTTTCTTTCCATTGGGTTGGTCTGTTCCTTGCGGTCGCTGAGCGTGTTCGTTCTTTGTTGGTCCATGATTTCTTGGCTCGGCTTATTTATTACAGAGGGCGTTTAGCTCTTTGACCGGGCGCGCTGAGCCACGGCGCCCGGGAACCGCTCGGTTACTCCACGGTGGCAAATTACACTAGTTCTCACACTGACCCAGTTAGCTGGGCCGCAGCGTATACCACCGCTTCACTGCTTTGCTTCGAACGATAATGGGCGCTTGTTGACACGTCCCTCAATGTGTATGTGCGGGCACCTCTTTCTCGACAGTGTGGTTTGCAAAATATAGGACCATTCACCGAACTTTTCAGATGAATCGTTTATTTTGTCGCATTTCGCACGAAGAGTTACGAAAAAGATTAAATTTAAAATATTTGTAAATCTAAGGGGCTTAACTGCTGTGGTTATCAGTCCCTATGCTTACAAACTACTTAAACTAACTCAAACTAACTTATGCTAAGAAGCACAAATGCTCAAATTTTTGTAATCCTATGGGTCATCAGTCCCTAGTCTTACAAACAACTCAAACTAAGTTAAACTAACCTAAGGACAACACACACATCCATGCTACTGCCGCACGGCCTAAGAAGAACGCTCACACCCATGTTCAAGGGAGGATTCGAAACTCCGACAGCAACCTGAGAGCGCTTGGTCACTCCACCGCGACGAAAATTATTCTGGAAAGTTCTACGGGCAGTGATTGAATAAATACGGTCCCAACTGCACACTGTTATGGTCAATTTTAACAAAGTTTAAATAATTGCAGAATAGTCATGGTGAAACAATTTTAATATCAGTGGTACATTTTTGTGCGCGTAAGACGGTTTTAGGCTTTGAATAAGTGTTTCGAACGTCGTATATTACATTAATCAATGGACACTTCGTGCACTGTTTGAGAATTTTCTGTAACTATAGGCCTGACAGATTTTTGTTACATATAATAATACACTATTGTAAGGTATTTATTGATACTGAAACGTTATGAACGGGCGTTTTTATACACATAATGAACAAATTATGTCAGTAGTGCTTCTGCAGGCAACAGTCATATTAATCAGATCATTTCACACATCATTATAATTCAGATGTATAAAGAGTGCGCCGCTCGATTAGTTTTTGTGTAAGAGAACACGAACAGCGGATCAATTACAAAGCACTGCCTTGTTTCTTAGACCTTGCTAAATTATATTGTGCCTTTGCACTTCTCATAGAACCTAACATATCTATGGACTCCAACTTAACCATACAAATACCGTTGAATAACGTAGAGGCACAACCTCGTCTTTTTCGAGATAAATATGCATACTAGGAAACAGAAATAAGAAATCGTATGTACGTGAGGTAGCTAAAGAGCTGCTAGTTCATTTCTACGGAAGTACCGTCCTCATCACACTACTGTGCAAATACATTCACGAATTAGGAATAGCTATTGTGTTCTGAAAGGACTTTCTCGTCGCTGATGGAGCGACGGAGAGCGGAAGAGGTTGAAATAACAAGTGACTGGGGCGTTCCCAGGCATTTGAAGGTGCGTGTCCACTTAAGAGAAAAACTCTGCGAGTTTCTCTCGAGAGGCCTCCTCGGAAAAAAGTCTTAAGCGGACAGGGGTCTGAGAGTGGCTCTCTGAATTTGACGCGCAGCTGCCTGAGGACGGCAGAATCGAGAACGCTCTCTAACGGAGACGGTACCCTGTACTAGCTGACAGCAGCTCACAAAATTCAGAGCAATTTTCGTTTTCTGAGAGCCGCTGCCTCATACTTCGCGGTGCGAGATACACCAATCACCCAGAAAATTATGATCACCACCTAACATAAGGGTGTTACAAAAAAGGACGGCCAAACTTTCAGGAAACATTCCTCACAGACAAAGAATGAAAATTTCATTTGGACATGTGTTCGGAAACGCTTAATTTCCATGTTAGAGCTCATTTTATTACTTCTCTTCAAATCACATTAATCATGGATTGGAAACACACAGCAACAGAACGTACCAGCGTGACTTCAAACACTTTGTTTCAGGAAATGTTCAAAATATCCTCCGTTAGGGAGGATACATGCATCCACCCTCCGTCGCACGGAATTCCTCATGCGCTAATGCAGCCCTGGAGAATGGCGTATTGTATCACAGCCGTCCACAATACGAGCACGAAGAGTCTCTACATTTGGTACCGGGGTGGCGTAGACAACAGCTTTCAAATACCCCCATAAATGAAAGTCAATAGGCTTGAGGTCAGGAGAGCGTAGAGGCCATGGAATTGGTCCGCCTCTACCAAACCATCGGTCACCGAATCTGTTGTTGAGAAGCGTACGAACACGTCGACTGAAATGTGCAGGAGCTCCATCGTGCATGAACCACATGTTGTGTCGTACTTGTAAAGGCACAGGTTCTAGCAGCACAGGTGGAGTATCCCATATGAAATCATGATAACGTGCTGCAGTGAGTGTAGGTGGAAGAACATGAGGCCCAATAAAGACATCACCAACAATTCCTGCCCAAATCTGTATTGATGACGTGAATCGAGGAAGTACAGTACATACTAACGAAACAATTGGGTATTTTGACAATTGTCTGCACGAATTATTTCAATTTACATTTAAAGAGAAATACTGAAATGAACTCTAACATGGAAATTAAGCGTTTACGGACACATGTCCACATAATAAATTTTCTTTCTTTGTGTGTGAGGAATGTTTTCTGAAAGTTTGGCCGTACCTTTTTGTAACACCCTGTATACACTGATCAAAACAATTAGGGGATTATCAAAGCAAGACTTATTAGTCTTCAGGGAGTTATTGCGATAGTTATATGAATAAAATTCTTGAATGTCCGTCTCCAAATCGCTTATATTTTCTAAAACATTACCGGTTTCGGGACAGCTGCCCATCTTCAGATCTGTTAAATAAATGTTATAAATGTTATATATAACATTTATTTAACAGATCTGAAGATGGGCAGCTGTCCCGAAACCGGTAATGTTTTAGAAAATATAAGCAATTTGGAGACGGACATTCAAGAATTTTAATTAGGGGATTTGTTGAGAAATCGAGGTTCTGAAGTATTGCCATCGGCAGAATGAACTAAAATGGTTCGACGTCTTTCTGTCGGTTCTACGGTGTAGAGACAACAACAATACGGTAACCGAGACAATGGTAATAACGAAATTTGCTGCAGAGGGGGTAGTGTTGACTTGTGTTCACTCTGCCAAACGAAGTACACAAGCAGTTGGGTTCAGACAGTGTAGTCAGCAGATAGTGCAATGCAACAACAACTTAACTGAAGCTATGGCATGGAGAGGCATAGGAAGGTTGGAAGCGAGACGGACACAGAGAGAGGTGCTGCAGCTACTGGATTGTGCCAAAGCGTAATTTCCATGACGCGATTTCAGACATCAGGAAACGTTAAAAGAAGGCAAGGCCAAAGTTCTCTACGGGTAACATCAGAAGAGATACCGTCACCTCCGGTTAATAGCCCGTCGAGACAGGAGGCGGAATGCAACTCGCAGCCAAATCTCCAAATGTCAGACAGCGAGATCGATAGAGCATCAACCAAAACTTAGATATAATTCGTGCTACGTGCTGTCGTCCAGGAGAATGTGCATAAAGTATAATAATAAGTATCACCTGACATACGGATTAGATGAAAACCATAAATGAGAAACCCAATGATGTCTAGCTCTTGTGGGCAGAGCTCTTGTGGTAGAGCGTTAGTTTGTAATACCGAGGGTTCTGGGTTCAAGACCAACTTATAGTATGTAATTTTAGTGCATTGCGTTGGCAATTGTTATGTGGGACTACGTTTTTCTGACAGGGGAAATGTCTGTTCGGAGTTTATAGCAGTGTGTTATCGGCAGTTTGTTTTTGTTTCGTTTATTTGAAAGTAACAAACCTGTAGGGTTTATTCGTAGTTTTAACGAATAAACAAACACAATCGGAACATAAGAGTAAAGAAGCAAATGCAGCACACGTGCAGCAGTATTAATAGTAATAACAGTAACAACAATAACGATAACAACAGTAAGAATAAAAAGTAATCATAATTAGAGTAATAATACTACTAACAATGAAAAAATAATAATTACATAAAATTTAGAAAAGGGCACAAACACCATAAGACTCACAGTGTCGTTCATTCAAGAACGAAGGTCTCACAATAGCGGTTGTGTAGAAAGAAGTGTGTGAAGCAAAGTACTTTTGTGCACCGAGCACATCTGATGCAAATTCTAAATATTTAAACATTTCGACCGTTTCAGGACAATGAAATAAATCCAATGGCAAAGATGAAAATTTGTGAAGGAGTGGGATTCGAAGCCGGATTTTCCGCTTTGGTCCAGCGGTCACCTTCACCAATTAGGCTATCCAGACAGTCTTCCCCTCCAACCCAGATTCTCATCTTGTAGCACACTACGATTGTAGTGCTCCCTGCCCTTTTGATTCCACTTTCTTGCAACCTAGACTGGATTTCCGCAAGGGATCGAGCGTATTAATCCGTCCGCATTGAAATTGTCAGTTTGTGCTGGACCCGATATGTCTGAAAAGAACAGACACCATATAAATAATTGTATATCTGAAATATACGAATCTAAAGGAAACTGTCGATAACACACTGCTATAAAATCCTAACAGACCTTTTACATGCCAGGAAAATGTTGTCCCATGTAACAATTGACAACATACTGTAGTAAAAGTAAATGCTATAAGCAGGGCTTGAACCCATAACCCTCAGTATAAAAAGCAAACACTCTAGCAACTTTATTTGATCATCGAGGCTTTGCGGTCGTTTCTTCATGTTCGTTAAGTATTTGGCTCAGTTTTTTGTTACAGAGGGCGTTGAGTCCTCTGAACGCGCCCAGCACCAACTTGCCTACTGGAACTGGACGTGATACGTTCTCGCCTTTCCCCTAATCTGCACGTCAGGTATTACTTATTATTGTAGTTTATGCACGTACTCCTGGACGACAGCACATATCACGAATTATATCGAAGTTTTGGTTGATACTCTATCGATATACAATGTTTGGTACCAAACTTACTGACAGACAGCTGGAGGTTTGGGTGTCATCTGCAATGCATCCTACAGGCAGCAACAGGACGTACAATATCAACACAAACAGTCAGAAATCGCCTTAGCGAACGTGGTCTCTATGCACGGAGGCCTATGGTGTGTGTATAATTAAAACCACGACACAGTTTAGCCCGCAGAAACTGGACGGAATAACATCAGAATTGGAGTCACAGCGAATGGCGTAGGGTTCTGTTCACATATGAGTCAAGATTTTGTGTTCAGCCAGACAATCGTTGTTCGTTCATCTGGAGACAACGTGGAATTCGGAAAAATCCTGATTATGTACAGGAAACATCACCACATCATGGTGGTGGACGAAAGGTGTGGGCACGAGTCAGTACTGGCGGACGCACAAACCTCTAAGTCGTTCAGAATGGCGCTTTGAATGCTCAGAGGTACAGAGACGAGATCCTTTGACTTGTGCTTTAGGCTGAGGGAATTGAATTAATGGAGTGGGCAGCTTGTTCATTGGACTTAAAGCCGATTAAGCATGTGTGAGATACACTTGCCAGACACATTGCAGCCAGACAAGCTTGTCCGACAACGGTTGCAGAGCTAGATATTGCACTCTTGGATGAATGGCCAATTATCCCACAAGAATTGATTGATAATCTCTTACTGTCCCTGCCATGCAGGTAAGTAACTGTACTTACTGTCCGACATGATCAGACACCATATTAAAGGGCAACGAGAATGACTTTTTCACCATTAAGGTAACCCCATAGTGCCTCGCTATGTAAACGCCATTTAAACCTGAAAGACAACCGTCTGTCGTCTTCCATATATTTTTGTGTAGTTTCTGTAAAGTTATAATGTATTTAATGTCGCTAGAATATCATTTTGTTAAAACTTGAACTCAACTCTTTTCAAGGCTTGAGGAATAACATTTTTATTTCATGTGTTAGAATATTAGTTAATATTGCTAAGTTTTTCTTATTTTGTTATGCTAATTATTTATTATTAATTAATGTGGCATAAGTACGGCTTCTCCGCTACGCCACTCTCCCTGTGAGAATGTGCGATTGTTTTACTTTTAAGTGGGTGCGAGAATCTATGGCTGTCTGAATGTGGGGAGTAATAGCTCGCTTTGCATCGTTCTCTCTGACACAGTATCGATAGCTGCTGATACTACCAAAGAGGTTTCTACACCCTTTGGTTACAGTCCAGTCAGCGAGCTTTCTTTAGCTCGAGTCTCGCTGTCCGTCCCCACCACCGCTGTTTTCGTGGATTTTCCGGCTTCCGGTCGTTTTCCCCGCGGCCCGGTGGCCGCACGGCGATTCATTCTGTTCTGGGCATCTTGTGAGGTAAGGTTGGTTCTGCTCTTGTTTCTGGAGATGGTAGCGTTTCATTGACGCGCACGTTTAACTTAGATTCGTGAACTTAGAATCATTTTTTGGAATATTTGCTACGATCGTGTGGAAATGTGTTCTCGTTTCTCAGTTCAGTGATTTCCAATAGATAAACGCGGTGTGTGTGATTCTAGTTGCAGTTTGATAATGGCCTGATATGTTAAAACCTTTTGTGATCATGTGGCGGTGTATGAACTTTGTGTAAATACTTTCTAGCTTTGTGGGGTCCGAGTTCTAATAGGGTATCTGTTCATTTTTGTACAGTGCATGTAAAAATCTTCTCATTGTTTTCTTCCGTGAGTGATATGTGTTCCACTTGGTTGGTTCATAGAACAAAGCCTTCAGCTTCCACTCTTGTTTGTTCTATGCCCATCAGGCAAGTAACTATGCACGTATCCTGATTTCCAATAATATTTCGCGATCTTCTCTCCCCGTCTATTTTAATTTTGCCCTTTCTTCTCCGACTTACAGTACGAAGTAATTCTCTCTGAGCCTTGTAGAACCTCCTTCAATAGCTTCCTTATGTAATTATAAACATTTCTATGGGTTGCATGCTGTAATTCTTAATTTTATTTTTCCGACTTTGTAATTATTTCACTTTTACGAGTTTTGGAGACTGGACTTCATCCGTCTCTGTAATCGCTCCCTATTGCGTGTAGCTGCATTTCTTTCACTTCTTCGTGTAATTCTGAACATTTCTATGCGTTGCATGCCGTAATTCTTATTTTATTTTTCCGACTTTGTGATTATTTCATTTTTGTGGTTTTTCTGAGACTGGACTTCATCCGTCTCTGTAATCGCCCCCTATCGCGTGTGGCTGTATTTCATTCGGTTCCTTACATAATTCTAAGCATTTCTATGGGTTACATGCAGTAGTTAATTTTCTTTATTATTTGGAAACTGAATTTATTCAATTTTATCGATTTTCGGAACCACGTGGGTCCGAGTTCCGACTTCCGGGATATGCAGCTAGTCGCCTGAGTTCACGCCACTTCTCTTATAAAATCAATACCTAGCTCGATTTCTAACAGACTGCAACTTAAGAATCCACCGTGATTTTGTATAATCACTTCACCTTCAGTGGAGTGCCTGTGCCGCGGTGGAGTATCCGAGCGGTCTAAAGCGTCTCGCTGCGGAGCACGCGGTTGCTCGCCGTGGAGGTTCGAGTCCTCCCTGGGGCATGTGTGTGTGTGTTGTCCGTAGGTTAGTTTACCTAGGTTTAATTAGTTTGTAAGCTACGGACTGATGACCACGCAGTTTGGTCCGATAGATTTACAAACATTTGAATATGTCAGTGTTTTGTGCTACCTCCGACTTGCTGAATTTCGTCTACGATAGCGGCGCCTGCTTCCGCCTCGTCCCAGCACGCTGATTTTGGTGAGTTTCGCTGTGGCATTCCATCTGTAAGAGAGAATGAGTGTTGCTTGTAAATCCTCCCCCCCCCCCCGCCCAAATAGCGTTAAATCATGTATAATTTAGGCTGGGTACCGTCCGCATTATTCCATGTAAGAGATGCATTTTATTATATTAACAAAATTGGTCCCCCATTTTACTTGTTTTCTACCTGAATAAATAAGTTTAAGTTCAGCATATTCCGCAAGTTGCCTATAAATTGTAGTTTTAGAGCACCTTCCCTATTTTATTTAATATTGTTCTTAAAAAGTGCTGAGAATAAGTTCAGATGCAATAATTTTTTATGTCTAAATCCCGTTGCGCTCTAAATGTTTTGTTAGCCAGCTTTCTAAGATAACTTTAATGGTGGTGGCTTGCTTATTAATGTCTGTGTGTAATAAAATGTGAGCTACTATGTATATTGACCACTGTAGTATTAAGTTTCTGTTACTGAAGTAATTTGAAACGAGTCAGTTCTCAGTTTGGGCCAGGGAACAAGGCTTTGTAGCAGGGAGAAGGCTCTTGTTTCACACAGTGGTCGACGTTTAAACCTCAAGTAAAGCGTTGAGACGCCAAAATATCATACTGTAGCACACACAAATTGCAATTGTAATCAATATCTGAATAAAATACGCTAGAATATGTACATTGTGTATTATATCTCAACCGATCCCCTAATGTATTTGGCAGTGTGTATAAGTACGCCCAAGCGATAGCAGCGTCACTACTTCGAATTTCGAAGTGTTCGGCGTCTGCCTCTCGTTACAGTCGCCGGACGTCGTAGGCTTGACAGACTTGCAAAGCAGAGCAGGCGACAATCTGTGGCAGAACTAACATCACTACAAGTGTGTCTGAACACACAGTACACCGATCACTCCTAATGATGAGCCCCGACGTCGACAATTCATGAATATGCTAATGTTAAAACAACGACGTCGGCAACTACGACCAAACGGGCAGGTGACCATTGTAACTTGACGTGGCGCAGTGGCAGAGCTTTGTATGGTCTGAATAATCCCGCTACCATCTTCATATTGCCGTTGGAAGGATGAACACTCATCGTCTTCCAAGGAAACAGCCCTGTACTGCTTTGTTGTTATTTCGCTTTTTAAGAAGGTCATCAGTACCCAGTTCCTAACTGAGACTCCACAGCAAAAGAATGAGCACACCCAGAGGGGATACCCACAAGCGGTACAGAGCTACAACGACCATGTACTACGGGACGAGAACAAGCTGTCGGCGGCTGAGGAATATTCACGTGGGCATCCATGGGCGCATTGGACCTCGTGAATAGCACCACGATGGCCAAGAAGTATCGTACACTGGTTGCAGACCTCGCACAAGCCTTCATGTCGAACATTTTTGCCAATGGCAGTGGTATTTTTCAAAAAGTAGTACGCCATCTCACAAAGCCAAGAATATGATTGAGTGGTTCGAGAAACACGGTGGCAAGTTACAACTGATGTCTGTCCGCCTCCCCTCTAACTCACCAAATCTGAAGCCGATCGAACACATCTGGGATATTATTGAACATCACATCAGACATTATCGCCACCCACCCCAGAATTTTCGGCAATTATGTGATCTGTGTGACAAGGTGACAAAGCCACATGTAATATTAAAATGTAATGGGGTATGTCAAATAAATAAATATAAATGACAAAGTCCTCTAGTGACCTACCAAGGCCTCATTGCTTCCTTGTTAAGTAGCGCCGCCGTTGTTATCCGTGCCGAAGGTGGACATACCTTCAGTTATCCGAAGACTGTTTTGAACATCACAGTACTTTACTATGCATGGTCCTGTTTGAATGGGGTATTCCGTTGTCTCCTTATGACGTTTGAACTGACTACTGACATACAGTTAGAAGGAAACTTAACGTTTTACATCAATTCTGAACCAAGCTGCAACTCGGCATTTTCACATCAACAACTATGGTGGAGACCGAAGAAGTGAAAAGTGACGTCCTCGGACTGAGCGGAGATCGAGCTAGCGATATGCACTCTTGGATTATACCATAGTAACGACCATCTGTATTCCTTTACGGCAGTGCTTTTGTCAATATCCGTACTGAGTCCCGTCTGTCTCGAATGCTCAGCACCAAAATTGTGGAGCTGTCTGCAGTGAATGTCATATGGACACTCTTTACGTAGGAAGAATGAATGGCAATTGAGTTTACTAATGGCCAAAGGAAAATATATAGTGGATATTTTTGACAACGGTCATCTAGTAAATTATTCACACTCTTTAGAATTGAAAAATAGGAAAAGTTTCGTCCAAGTATTTTGAAATATATACACTCTTGGTCATTAAAATTGCTACATCCACGAAGGTGACGTGCTACAAACGCGAAATTTAACCGACAGGAAGAAGATGCTGTGATATGCAAATTATTAGGTTTTCAGAGCATTCACACAAGGTTGGCGCCGGAGGCGACACCTACAACGTGCTGACACGAGGAAAGTTTCCAACCAATTTCTCATACACAAACAGCAGTTGACCGGCGTTGCCTGGTGAAACGTTGTTGTGATGCCCCGTGTAAGGAGGAGAAATGCGTACCATCACGTTTCCGACTTTGATAAAGGTCGGATTGTAGCCTATTGCGATTGCGGTTTATCGTATCGCGACATTGCTGCTCGCGTTGGTCGCGATCCAATGAGTGTTACCAGAATATGGAATCGGAGGGTTCAGGAGGGCAATACGAAACGCCGTGCTGGATCCCAACGGCCTCGTATCACTAGCAGTCGAGATGACAGGCATCTTATCCGCATCGCAGTAACGGATCGTGCAGCCACGTCCCGATCCCTCCGTCAACAGGTGGGGAAGTTTGCAAGACAACAACCATCTGCAAGAACAGTTCGACGACGTTTGCAGCAGCATGGACTATCAGCTCGGAGACCATGGCTGCGGTTACCCTTGACGCTGCATCACAGACAGGAGCGCCTGCGACGGTGAACGCAGCGACAAATTGGGTGCACGAATGCCAAAACGTCATTTTTTCTGATGAATCCAGGTCCTGTTTACAGCATCATGATGGTCGCATCCGTGATGGCGACATCGGGGTGAACGTACATTGGAAGCGTGTATTCGTCATCGCCATACTGGCGTATCACCCGGCGTGATGGTATGGGGTGCCATTGGTTACACGTCTCGGTCACCTCTTGTTCGCATCGACGACACTTTGAACAGTGGCCGTTACACTTCAGACGTGTTACGACCCGTGGCTGTACCCTACATTCGATCCCTGCGAAAACCTACATTTCAGCAGGATAATGCACGACAGTATGTTGCAGGTCCTGTACGGGTCTTTCTGGATACGGAAAATGTTCGACTGCTGCCCTCGTCAGCACATTCTGCAGATCTCTCACCAACTAAAAACATCTGGTCAATGGTGGCCGAGCAACTGACTCGTCACAATATGCCAGTCACTACTCTTGATGAACTGTGGTATCGTGTTGAAGCTGCATGGGCACCTGTACCTGTACACCCCATCCAAGCTCTTTTTGACTTAATGCCCAGGCGTATCAAGGCCGTTATTATGGCCAGAGGTGGTTGTTCTGGGTACTGATTTATCATGATCTATGCACCCAAATTGCATGAAAATGTAATCACATGTACTTCTAGTATAATATATTTGTCGAATGAATACCCGTTTATCATCTGCATTTTTTCTTGTAGCAATTTTAATGGCCAGTAGTGTAAATTTATGTACTCGAGAAAATATACACTTGCAAACACATCAAGCACTAAGACTCAGTCAATAACACCTATTTAGTTTACTTTCATATCTCGTTTTCATATCTAATAACTCTGAATTCTTCGCTATTGAAGTGATTTTCATAGAAACATATTCATCTATGTACATTACGTTCGTAATTATGCATAGTGTATGTTTTTTTAAATTTTTTTATATTTTTTTTACCGCAAAACGTTTTACCTTCTTGCAGCCAGATATTTTGCCTCTTTAGTAGGACAACGTTGTCAGGAAAAATGTACTGCTTCCTGCTGCAACCATCTTTGTCTGATGAGAAAATAAAGCAAAGAACAGAATTCACTTTACAACGATTCGAAAGTATTGCTCTTTGGACATATCCTCGGCCATATACGTTGGCTTCCGATGTTAGTAAACGCCACTGTAGTTCCGTATTTCTGCGCCTGCTCAGTGCGCATTATACTCGGAAATTCTGAACTCCACACTTGGCACAATCTGTAGATCTTTGGCGTAACAGACGCAGTCGCGCTGCAGTTGACTGCTTAGTTACACGAAGGCACGAAAGGCGCAAGAAGTTGGAATAGTCGATTTTCACCAGCAAGACGTTCGTGTAAAGCGGGCATAATAAGTTGCTTACCAGTGCTGAAAGTGAGTGCCAGATTAACCTAAGTTTCCGCAACTATGAGTCTGTCGGCACATTGACATGCGTTTATTCTATACATTTGCGTAAAGCTTTGAGTATAGGAGGTGGTTATACGTCTTAAGAGGCGAACGAATGTTGGGGTGAATAGAAATTCAGCCGTTTCTGCCAATACTTGTAGTATATGGTAATCAAACTGTGATTAACAACACTTGGTATTTGAATAATTATCGGGTTTCCAGCCGTGCGGCAATGTCATCAGACGACGGCGTTAATTCTGGCGAAGAAGCCATGTATGTTACTCATCGAAACGTCGCGCTTTGATAACACTGTCACCCGGCTTGTAACCCGAGAAATTTTCATCAACTGCATACGCCTGGAAAGTATACATTCACAATGGGTAACTTTCTCTGCTACAAGGACGATGCTTTAATTACACCCCGACCATTCAGATTTATGCTATCCGTGGTTTTACTACATCACTACAGGCAAACGCCGAATTGGTTACTTTACGGGGCTGGGACTTTCTCCTTCCCCATCATTACACAGAAATCTGAGCGTGAGCTCCGTCTCTGAAATTTAAATATTTGTAATCCTAAGGGATTTACTGCTGATGTCATCGGTCTCTAGACTTACAAACTACTTAAACTAGATTATGCTCTGAGCAACTCATACACCCGGCGAGGGAGAAATCGAACCTCCAACGGGAGCGGCCGAGCATTTCGTAGCATGACGTTTGACAGCTCGGCCATTCCCGCACTGCTGCTCTTTCTCTCATGACCAAGCTGTCGACGGGAAGTTGAAGCCTCATCTTCCTTCTTGCCTTCTCTGTCACAAGATTGTGTGTTTCGCAGTGATCTTTTGTGCAGTTAGTACCATAACTGTAGCGTAGATCCTCTAGTAATTAAGAGAAATCTTTAATTTCTTTTATTTCATTTTTATTTTATCCGTCCACTTAGCCGCTCGGTTTTAGTAGGAATTTTCCTGGACGAGGCGGTATTCCGGGCCCGGTTCGAATCGGCTCGGCGGATTCACGACAATGGCTCGGTGTGCCGACCGGCCTGGATGGGGTTTTTAGGAGGTTTTCCACGTCTCATTAGATGAATATCGGTAACACGATTCACAAAAGTTGAGAAAAACTTTCTCATATTTTCACGTATATAACCCTATACCCATACAGTTGGGGAACATGTATGTTCTCCCGGAGAGGTTCAAAATGTTCAAATATTTGTTAAGCTTATGGGACTTGACTACGGGGTCATCAGTCCCTAAACTTACAAACTACTTATGAACTATCTTATACTAAAGACGGCACAAGTATCCATGCCCGAGGGGGGATTCGAACCCCCGACCGTAGTGGCCTTGCAGACCGTGACTGAAGCGCCTCAGTCTCCTCGGCCACCGCGGCCGGCTCCCGGAGAGGTTAATAGGAAGCAGGTCACCCCGTAAATTAACCATTAACAATAAGACCACGCATAGCGGGAAAGTCGTTAGGAAAAACTGTAAGAATTACTTTCATTTTATTTTCGGTTTTATGTCGTTCTGGAACTAAGTAGTACATCACTGTTTCAGAACACAGCTATTCTGATTGGATAAGCGTGAGTAGCGATTTCTGAACAGTTCTGGAAGGTGAGAGAGAGAGACATTCAAGTATCCGCCCTGTAGTCCTGATCACTACCCATGCATTTATATTTCCTTCGGTCCCTTATAAAGCCCTTGAAGCGTCGACTTTCCTGTCGGATTGAAGGTACAGTAAGCAGTTTCGGGTTGTTTCACGTATCAGTATTCTGTGCTTACTCAAAAGGGTATCTCTTCCCGGTGTGTCGGTGGGATGATTGCTAAAAAATGTTCAAATGTTTGTATAGCTTATGGGACTTAACTACGGGGTCATGAGTCCCTAAACTTACAAACTACTTATGAACTAGCTAACACTAAGGACGGCCCAAATATCCATGCCGGAGGGGGGATTCGAACCCCCCGACCGTAGTGGCCGTGCAGACCATGACTGGCGCGTCGCAGTCCCCTCGGCCACCGCGGCCGGCGGGATGAATGCCTTAATGTTCACAGTAATTGGCACTGGTGTGTGCGTGTGTGTGTGTGTGTTGTCCTTAGTGTAAATTCGTTTAAGTAGTTTTTAAGTCTTGGGACTGATGACCATAGCAGTTTGGTCCAATATGCTTACAAACATTTTAAGTTCCCGATCAAACACACACGGCAAATCATTGACTCTGAAACGCATCTTTCTGCAGGACAGTGCAAGAGGGGGGAACAAACATAAATAAATCTAACAGCTCTTTCACCCCGTTCAACCCTCAGTGTGGGAGAGTATAGGTAGAGACGTAAATTAAATTATCTTTGGCCAAAGAGCGAACAAAGAAGCCGAAGCAGGGGAGCACAAAATACTACGGCGAAAGCATACTTTACCTAAATCATCGCGCCTAGTGAACAAAATGCAAACCGTTGCATTTCGGTTAAGTCGCGAGCGATATATACGTCATAATTTACCACCAAACGGCCCGAGGAAGAACTCGAAACTCCAACGGCGAGCAACCGCACGTTCCGCAGTTAGACCACTCGGCGACTCCACCGCGGCATCGTGTAAATCAATGGCCGCTACGTTACAACGGCAAGTGAGCACGTAGGCTTCATTATGGTTGGAACATTTTCACAAAAGATGTTCACCGACCTACATTCTTGAGACGTACCCTCTGTCGAGTATATGGAGACGGCCGGCCGCGGTGGCCGAGGGGACTGAGGCGCTTCAGTCACGGTCTGCACGGCCACTACGGTCGGGGTTTCGAATCCCCCCTCGGGCATGGATATTTGTGCCGTCCTTAGGATAAGCTAGTTGATAAGTAGTTTGTAAGTTTAGGGACTGATGACCCCGTACTTAAGTCCCCTGGACTATACAAACATTTGAACATTTTTTTAGGGTCAATAGACCTACAAACTGAGGCTGTAAATAAAGATTTAGAAGCAGCATGCTGTCTACATAATTTCCTCCGCAGCGATCCAACATTTGAACATTTATATGGAGACGCGTGACTGTTTAACTGACTACTGAGTGCCTACCCAAGCACTGTTGTATTTAACCTAACAGCAAGGGGTTCCCATAGACACAACATGGGATAAGCTCGGTCAGTATGCAGGCTTTATCTCCGTGGCAGTATTGTTCGAGCTCACTCATGTACTAACACACTTTAATCAACCGACCCGACATCTTCTAATATATGAAGCAGAGTATCCGTATTTTTGTACGTGTGCATACAAATCTACAGTTTTGTTCCAATCGTTATGAAATTTTGTACACGTAAGCTTCAATCCATGAGGACGGTCGCCGTAAGTGTAAGAATCACATACGATATGTAGTTCACGAGATATGACGTCATAAACAATGAGATGCGCGAAAAACTTCTGCATTTTGCGACAATGCTGCTCATTTTCTCCTAAACCATTGGACCGATTGCAACCAAATTTGGTACACAGATTCCTTACCGCGAGGTAACAATTGCTGCATGGTTAAGAAAGACATACGGCACTTGGTTCAAAAGATATTACGTCATAACCAATAGAAATCGCAAAAAATGCCGTATTATGCGGCGAGACTTTCGAAATACAGTGTATGAGAATGACAATACTTAGCGACTTGCAGCAAACTTTAAACATAATTTCAAACCTTTATTAAACTTTTTCTCGCTGACAACCATAGCAAATGATGAAAGGAAAAAAAGTTTCTCGCTTACTACGTTTCCGCTGTTTATGTAGTAAAACTACGGCTCTCGGTAAGACGTTACAATTTATAATTTGAACACTACAAATTGTAGCGACAGGAAATTTTACAGACAGTATACACATATATAGTTGAAAATAACTTCTAAATTATGTCACAGTATGGCACGTGTTTCATGAGATATGAGCAAATAAACAGAAACGTTCATGGAAAACTGCCATATCACGCACCAAGTTTTAATCTATGACTTCTTTAGTACTGATTGTATTCCTAAGAGAGTTTAAAGACATACAGCCCTTATACAAATGAATATATAACTGAAAATATGTCAGGAATAAATAAATATATACCCGATCAACGCCGGGTTTTCAGCTAGTTGATTATAAAAAAAAAAAAAAAAAAAAAAAAAAAAAAAAAAAAAAAAAAAAAGGAAAAAAAAATGTTATTCGAAGCAACGTACAACGATAATATTTTTAGTTAGGGACTATTAATCGAGAAAGGATAAGTTTAGGAAGTATACGTCAGTGTCAGTGATAGTTCCTTTAGTTAATAACTTTCACTGTTTGTAATGAGAAATTCCGATGTACTAGCTTTTCAAACATGGAAATTGCTTAAAAAGAGGGGCAGGTAATTGTAACTATTAATGGAAGCGACACAGTGAAGTTATTTTCATGTATTTTTATTACAAAAGAACTTCGAAAGAGCACACAAAGTTTAATGTAACAGGCACATCAAATAAAATGCGAGGTACATCCACAAAGTAAGTTACGTCTTGTTATATAAAACAAACGTGTACAGATACAGAAAAATATTTATTGTAAAAAAATCTACAGCTGTTAAAATACTTTTATACATAGCTTCAGAAATTTTGTAGGTACTTGTCATAGCGTCTCACAAGTTTTTGTATGCCTTCTTCATAGAAAGTTGCCGCCTGTGTATTCAACCATGTGGTAACATATTCTTGCAACTCGTCATCATCATTGAAGTGTTGCCCAACAATGACAGATGTTAAGTGTAGAAGAGATGAAAGTCCCTAGGAGCGAAGTCCGGGCTGTAGGGAGGATAATCAAACACGCCCCAGTGAAATTCCCGCGTGAGGTCGGACACAATCGTCCTTCACTAAGCAGTCTGAGCCGTCTTCTAACCATTCCATCACTCACAGCATTTTGTCCGTAAACCCCGCACATTATGCGATAAGTTTCCTTTGGTTTAATTTTCTTTGCATTTAGAAAACGAATCAAAGATCTGATTTCACACGCGGAGGCATTTTCAATTACTTTTGGCATCATAAAGAACCACTAGAAAGCACACACCAGTAGCAGCGATCTGAAAACGGCGTACATGTATTTTTCTTGAGTCACAGTAACTGCCACTCATGCTCGGAACATCGATCGTAGCGCTGCCGTGGATAGATATACAGGGTGTCTCACGAAAGACGCCTCCCAGGCGTCCGCGGATCGCGCGGTATGGCTCCCGGCCGCCGCCACCGCATCGAGTGTTCGCAAATGTGTTCAAGAGATGTTACGCCACTCTTTCCATAGAGGGACATCATTTTGAACATCTACTGTAAATAAAGGTAAGCTTAGGTTACTCAGGTGGTAATGTTTCTTAGACTTCAACTCATTGTAAGCGTTCGCAGCACAATAGAGTCCGAGAATAGGGCGCTGCCGTGGCCGGCGGATGCCATGGCGGCAGCCGGGAGCCGTACCGCACGATCCGCGGACGCCTGGCAGGCGTCTTTTGTGAGACACCCTGTAGAAACGGAGCTTACTTTGGGGACGACCCTCGTATATTCTTGGGCCTATAACAGGGGCTCTGACAGGTTTCTTGTAAAATTTAGGTCTCTTGTAATATGCTGTTACTTGGCTAGTCGTCACTATGGGTAGGGGGTGGGTGGAAAGTATATGCACAAGTTTCCCATTCTCCCTTAATAAGCAGTAATCGGAGCATACTTAGAAAAGGGAGAAAATTCGTAACTATTAAATGTGAAGTAAGAAGCATTACACAAGTATTCGTTCGTGGAATAAATGAGGAGGTAAGGAGGCTAGCATAGAATGGACCACAGAATCAAATTACGCTCCTGCTGCCATGCTAATTTTGAGCGTTGGCGTATTGATCCCGAACACGAAAACATAAACAAGTGGGTGCACGTGGCAATGTGTTAAGCAACTTACAGCGGGTCAGAGCAGCCAGCCGATAAATCGCTGGCCATGCTACTATCCGGAGAGTAAAATTTCTACCCGCGGCGGAATAGCCGTGCGCACTAAGGCGCCTTGCTGCGGTGCGTGCGGCCGTTCGCCGTCGGGGGTTCGAGTCCTCCCTCGAACATGGATGCTTGTGTTGTTTTTAGGTTAAATTAGTTTAAGTAGTTTAGGGACCGATGACCACTGCAGTCAGATCCTATAACTTTACAAACAACTGAAAATTTTGAGTAAAATCTCTTCCACCAGCTAGATATTCCGTCATGCTTTAGGTAGTGCCTATATGATTTGTGCATTTTCCAACGTAATTACACTCAATACTGGTCCGACCCACATCTATCACAAATAAGTTGCATAAAATAGAATAAAAACTTAAAAACAAACACGCGGGGTAGCAGTTACTGATTATGATAAACTAACTGAAACATTAAAACCTTCGTGGGAGTGCGTTATTCCGTCATTCCCTTTGCAGTCCATCCCCACGTGGCCACCCATTGAAACACCGCATCGCAGCAACAAAAATTCATCAATTATAACAGAGTTCAAGATAGAAAATAGCTTTAACAATTTACACGGGAGCTACTTTGGGGATGGGGTTTACAGTTCAACTATCAAAACTTTGAGCACACCGGAAGCCACGTGAAAACTACTTCCCTAGCTCTCAAAAGGCCACCCGAAATTAACAATTTTATCCCAACAAAAATATATACGTAATTCTGCAAAATACATTAATATTTGATCGATTAAACTAACAGCAAATGCGACACACGCAAACGCCAAGATGTAAGGCACGATCTCATGATCGCCATTTGTGAATAAGTAGGTACCAACAACCAAAGTATCGAAATTACACATAATTCCCCAGATTAATTAAATTCTAACACTCCTAAAGCGTTTTTCCTATCGAGCACTAAACTCTGAACCCGAGAAGCGGCCAGAAACACCATTTCTGGTGCAATTATTACCAAAATCTGGTAGATGATTGAAGCTCCCACAGTCGCGTCCGTTCAGTCTCAAAGTCTGCTTCAGAGTGCCGAAGATGGCGGTCTCCAGGCCCAACGGCCCGCGCTTTCGAAACCTACCAAGAAGACACGCGCTGATTGGAGCGTTGCCTAAGGGTCTTTTTCCATTCTCTGAATTTTTCAGCTCTCCCCAGACGCTTTCCACTAGCTGCTAAAGCTTGATAAACCTCTTTGGTACTCTCCCACAAGCTACCAAGAACACCTTTGCTGAAGAAAACACAGTGACACTACTTAACCCTTTCGGACCCACTGGTTACAAATGTGTACATAACTTCTATGGTGTCTAAGATGGTTCAGAAGCAATTTTTCTCAATGGAAAGAACATGTATACGACACCTTATTGTTCAATCATTTCATCATACACATTTACTGCCACCTGCGGAAGATCACTATGAAAATATTAAGAAGCGAGTGTTGCACTGCGCAGCAGTTTGCACACTTCAAAGAGCCGGCCGCGGTGGCCGAGGAGACTGAGGCGCTCCAGTCACGGTCTGCACGGCCACTACGGTCAGGGGTTCGAATCCTCCCTCGGGCATGGATATTTGTGCCGTCCTAGTTCGTAAGTAGTTTGTAAGTTTAGGGACTGATGACCCCGTAGTTAAGTCCCTTAAGCTTAACAAACATTTGAACATTTTTTGAACTTCAAAGAACACGGAAATTGTGGGTTACTTGTATTCCACTGTATAACTGAGGTAGTAGTTGTTATTTTCGATGAAGTTATTCAACTATCAGTTTATTTAGTACAACTGTTGGAACTACAAAATTAATTAATTTAGTCCTTAAAAAAGCTTAGTTTTTCAGTATACGCAGTGTAGTAGTATGAAAATGGCTGCATATAATTGCACAAATATTCCTTCTAAAATCATTGAAAATTTAACTTGAGAGTATTACAGCATTAAAAATAATTTCCTTGATAGAGCAAAAAATCAGGTCTGAAAGGGTTAATTGCAAATCTACTGTTAAATTGCAACCACCACCCAGAAAAACAAAATATGTTTCTCACATCTTCCTCATCCATACTGGGAGAGGGTAGATGAGATGGTGTCACACAAATGAAATAAAAACAACATCAAATTGGCATATTTGCTTTTATGCTTGACATTATCAAGAATATACCACATTACTAATGTGGGTAAAGAAAAATGGCAAAGATGAACCAAAAATGAACTCATGGCCACGTAATATACTTTTTTATAAGTAATGCAGGAAAAGATGGTGCAATGAGACAAACAGCTGTTCCGCCTCACTCTCTAACAGCTAGTAACTGAGAGCGAGAGAGACTCTCTCAGCAGTTTTGTTAGCTTATGTTTCGCTCAGATGTATGCTTCCGCCGACAGTTATAGAAACCTGGCTAGAGGTAGTGTTAGGATTTGTTCCGGCTGCTAGAACCTGTCTCTTCATTCTGAAATTCGGAGACCTGGAGTGGCGGTAACGTGGTAAAATTGTAAGGCCCCACTCACATTCCTTCACCAGAGACGCTCCGTATCAAGATTCAAATTAACGGCTCTAACGTCACTTGTGACTGTTCGCCATATTGCGAATTTCTAAGCGCAGTTAATCCCAACGAGAGGACAGTACTTGGGTTAGGCAAGTCAAGAGACATTTTAGATTGTCAGGGAGAGTCGGCCGCGGTGGGCGAGGGGACTGCGGCGCGTCAGTCACCGTCTGCACAGCCACTACGGTCGGGGTTCGAATCCCCACTCGGGCATGGATATTTGTGCCGTCCTTAGTGTTAGCTGGTTCATAAGTAGTTTGTAAGTTTAGGGACTGATGACCCCGTAGTTAAGTCCCATAAGCTATACAAACATTTTTTTTGCCAGGGAAAGTCTCATAGGGTTTAATTTTTAATTTGCTTATTATAGTGATAGGCGACCTTCTTTTAATTTAAAAATCGAAAAAATATATTTATTTGTGTTGCCGACAGGTTTCGGTGCACTGGGTCACCATCTTCTGGCCTCTGAGGAAAGGAAGAACAATCTATACAGATGTGTAAAATATATCATTGATAATCACACTTCACTTATCAGTCAGATACTTAATTCCTTGCAACATTTGTATGTTCATAAATAACACAATTGACATATGTATCAAACATCTTAGAGCAATGGTTCCCATACTTTCCTGTAATGGTACCCACAATATTTCTGGGAAAGTTTCACACACACACACACACACACACACACACACACATACACACACACACACACACGCGCGCGCACGAATTGCAGCTTGTCAATTGCAGGCGTAAATAGTCATCCACACAAAGTTTGTTTCTTAAATTTCTACGAGGAAAAATAAAAAAAAATGTACGCTCGCATAAAAAATAGTTGTGAATCCCGTTCATTCCCGCAGAACTGTATTTTGATTCAAATGAATTTGGGCTTGAGTTTTTAAAGATATATTTCAAGGAAGTATCACATGTTAATTCCATCAGGGACCCTTGCTCAATGCTAATAGTTGTAGTTGTGTCAGGTTTGGTCTCTACACACGGATTTGTTTTAAGTGTTGTATCAAATAAAACGAACAGCCATTAAAATACATTTACACACGCTAAACAACGAGTAAATACTGCACGATTCCAAAATCATAGAAAACTTAAATAAACCAAACCTTCGATATTTGTCACAAGTGGAAAGGGACACTGCATTGCCGTACCTCAATAACTGACGAATACTAGGGCTGTGATCTTTCATATCGCTCTGAGTAAGTTATTAGCCACATTGATTTCTTATGTAGAAAGGGTTTTGTACATAACTTTTCTGATTATAAAGCCTTCTTTTTGAAAAACAATCTCATGTTTTTGAGCCTGTAATTTATTGTAGTTGGATATTTTAAAAGTCTTCTGATGAGCCCCCAGAACATATCCCGCGACCTTCTGATGGGTCCCGACCCATAGGTTGAGAACCACTGTCTTACAGAATTTATGTCTGTATAAAGGCCTTATTTCGAATACCTTATGTGTTACAGCATTTATGTCTTTATAAAAACGAAATGATGTAAGATATTATCAAAGTAATGTTTAAGAAATCTGCACAATTATACTTCCTTTCCCCAACAACCAGATAGTACCCCAGTGTACCGAAATCGGTCGTCAACAAAGGTAAACATATTTTTGCGATCTTGGTATAATATTAATTTTAATTCACGATTACTTTCATCTACTTTTTGTATGTTATTTGAGACCACCTTTGCGATGTATCTAATGACTCGTAACATCACAGTAATAAGAACTGGCACATACACATCGCATATTACGAAATTTTCCGACATCTGCTGCTCTTCTAAAGATGGACCACTGATCAGCAACACACGAAAATTTGTGGCAGACCGGGTCTCGAACCCGGGTCTTCCGCTTATTGTGAGCGGTAACCTTAACCACTCGGCCACCCACGCACGCTCGGGAGCCAGACCCAAACTTCCAAGTGTTGCACTTCTCTCTATCCCTCCAATGCTCGTACACAGTATAGTGTAAGTCACGCGAGAGGGAGAGACACAATATTCTCACCCTAAGCCTGTCATGGCACTGATGTTCATTATTAATTGTCTGTTCATAAGGAACAGACGTTGTCGGTGGTCCGCAGCAGTGGTAACAGTGCAACACATGGAAGTTTGGGTCTGGCCGGAGAGCGTGCTCCGGTGGTCGAGTGGCTAAGGCGACAGCTGACGGAAAGCGGCAGACGCGGATTCGAGTGCCGATCCGGCACAAATTTCCATATGCTACAGATCGTTTTTCCATCTTTAGGAGAGCAGCAGATGTCGGAATTTTTCGCAATATGCGGTGTGTATGTGTAAGTATTTACCACAGCTGCGGACCACCGACAAGACAGACAAGTAGTAATAAGAACTACTTTAATAAGAGACTACATGTTATAAGGCTGGACGAGACGGTGCCGTGCCTCCGCGTGGTCTGTCGTGGTGGAGTGTACGAGCGCTCTAAGGCGCCTTGCTGCGTAGCGCGCGGTCGCTCGCCAGATTCGAGTCCTCCGTTGAGCATGTGTGTGTGTGTGTTGTCCTTACGTTAGTTTGAGTAGTTTGTAAGTCTAGGGTCTGCTGACCATACCCGTTAGGTCCAGTTGGTTTACAAACATTTCCACGTGCTCTGTCTAGCCCTATGGGCCAGGCGCCTACGTCTGGGCCACACCACAGGCCTCAGAGGCCCACACGATATATAATAATGGGAAACTCTTTAAGAAATTCAATGTCATGATAAGGATGAGAGTATAATACATCAAATAACCTTGAATAACATAAAAGAAATATATATTTCCTCAAAAAATACGAAACAAAATAACCAAAGTCTCATAAATTAAGCAATAATAGTTTAAACTTCATATAACCAAAAAAAAAAAAAAAAAAAAAAAAAAAAAAAACCATGATATTCGAAAGCCACGTATAATTAATAATGTTCAAAACTAAAATCTGTGTCACAAAATTCAGCGGAAGTTTCTCATTTTTTACCGGTACAATTTGTACCAATTCTTGTGATACTGACCACACACTGGCAACTTACACAAATCACACGGCATTTTTGATTTCGTTTGTTTTTGGTAGTCTCAAATTTTACAGTAAGTTCTTTTGGGAATAGCTCCTTGCTCAATTTCTTCACGAGCTGCCTCTGCAGGTTGAGTCATGTTTAGGCATCTATATGCCGGCCGCGGTGGCCGAGGGGACTGGGGCGCTCCCGTCACGGTAGGCAGGGCCACTACGGTCGGGGGTTCGAAGCCCCCCTCGGGCATCGATATTTGTGCCGTCCTAGTTCGTAAGTAGTTCATAAGTAGTTTGTAAGTTTAGGGACTGATGACCCCGTAGTTAAGTCCCCTAAGCTGTACAAACATTTGAACATTTGAACTTAACTACGGGGCCATCAGTCCCTAAACATACAAACTACTTATGAACTACCTTATACTAAAGACGGGCACAAATATCCATGCCCGAGGGGGATTCGAACCCCCGACCGTAGTGGCCGTGCAGACCGTGACTGAAGCGCCTCAGTCTCCTCGGCCACCGCGGCCGGCCCCTAGGGAGGACTCGAACCTCCACGGCGAGCAACCGCGCGCTCCGCAGCGAGGCGCTTTAGACCGCTCGGCTACTCCACCGCGGCTAGATAGATAGCACAATATCTTAGTGCTACAAATTTGTAGAGCTTAAGGGACTTAACTGAGGCCGGCCGCGGTGGCCGAGGAGACTGAGGCGCTACAGTCACGGTCTGTACGGCCACTATGGTCGGTGGTTCGAATCCCCCCTCGGGCATGGATATTTTGCTAGATCATAAGTAGTTTGTAACTTTAGGGACTGATGACCCAGTAGTTAAGTCCCGTAAGCTATACAAACATTTGAACATTTTTGAACTTAACTGAGGGGTCATCAGTCCCTAAACTTACAAACTACTTATGAAATACCTTATACGAAAGACGGCACAAACATCCAAGCCCGAGGGGGGATTCGAACCCCCGACGGGGAACGGCCTCGCGCATCGTAGCATAGCGCCTCAATGCGCTTGGCCTCTCCGCCGCGGCTACAAATTTAAGGATTGTATTTGTTGAGGAAGGAGAAGAGTTGTCGGCAGTAGATCCACCTGTCTGGAAAGGGCGCGACTGCTAAGTTTCCCCGCGGGGCCGTAATGAGGCAGGGAATGGTTTGCGGACAAGTGTCGGCGGGCGCATTTAATAATGGCAGGCGGGCGTGTGGCGCGGCTTTGTCGGCGATGCGAGTGTGACGGCCGCGTCGCTATCGGTGGCGGCTGAAAGCGTTAAAGCCGGCCTATGTATAATGTAGCGCGCGCGACGCGCCGCTTTGCGCATCACGGATTGATGAGGTCGGGACTCCGGAGGTATCGACCGCTGATCTGGCGCTCCACATCAAACGGCTGCGGCTGCGGTCGCGGTCGCCGTATCGGGCCTTGCGGCTCGCCGGCGCCCGCCGCCCACCGCCCGCCCCAATTTCCTGCAAAATTTTCATGCCCAACTTCCCCCCGCTACAAACTATGCGTGGCCGGCCAACGTCAGGGGGCCAACAAAAAGTTTCTCCCTCCGAAGGCCGCACGGTGCAGAATCGGTGCTCCAATGAGACAAAACCGTGGCGAGCGTTGAGACAATCGTCCTACCGACACACAGAGATAAAGGCACTCGTTTGGTAAGCCATCGAGTCTTTCTGCGTGAATGGGTTCGTAACTATCTGCTGCACATCCTCGTCCGGGATGAATCGTCGATTCTTCAAGGGCTCTTTTAAGGACCTGAAAGCTAGGAAAGAAGAAAGATTATGTCACGGAATGCACGGTCACTCCCGTCGGAGGTTCGAGTCACCATAGGAAGTGGCTTTTGTGCTGTCTTCAGCATACGCTGCGGCGGAGTGGCCAGCGAAATGAGGTGCTATGCTCCGATGCGGGAGGCCGTTCCCCGTCGAAGGTTCGAATCCCCCCTCGGGCGTGGATATTTGTGTCGTGAGTAGTTTGTAAGTTTAGGGACTGATGACCCCGTAGTTAAGTCCCTTAAGCTTAACAAACAAACATCTTCAGCATACGTTATTTTAAAGAGGTTGTAAGTCTAGGGACCTATGACGTAAACAGTTTGGTCCCTTAGGTTCACAAATATTTGAATTTGAATAACATGAAACGAGGAAACGGGAAATAACATACTTAATGTCTATTAACGGTAATTTTGAATTTTAGAAAGATAACGATTGTTATTAGAAGCGATCGCATTGGAATGACCGATCACTTTAAGTGCCTTGCTACGGACCTCCTGGCTGCTCCCCGTCGGAGGTTAGAATCCCTGTGCCACGCACTTCAATATGACTTGAAAAGTATCCATGTAGATTTAGATGTAAAGTCCTCCCTCTGGCATGTGTGTGTATGTGTGTGTGTGTGTGTGTGTGTGTGTGTGTGTTGTGTTGTCTTTAGGTTAGTTTAAGTTAAAGTGGTTTGTAAGCCTAGGGACTGATAACCACTGCAGTTTGGTCTCATAGCTTTACAAATTAAACATTTTGAACACACTTTCGGCTTGACTTTTGTTAGGCATTGGGAAGGAAATCCGCAGTGCCCTATTAAAGGAGTCATTCCAGCATTCTCTGGAGTGATTTAGGGGAATCTGGATCAGAATTGTCGGGGATGGATGTGAACCACCGTCCTCTGGAATGTGAATCCAGTGTGCTACAGCGCACCACCTCGATCGGGGGGACTCAACATGTAATAATCGCTTGGGCCGAGATCAAGACAATACGGCGGGTGCTCGGTTCGTTGGTATTTAGGGACAGGGGGACTAAACTGCTAAGGTCATCAGTCCTCCCGTGGGGTGGTTACTATTCAATTCAAATGTTTGTGAAGCTATAGGACTTGACAAATCTGGTCATCAGTCCCTAGACTTACAAACTACTTAAGCTAACCTATGGTAAAGACAACAAGTACATCCATGCCAGACGGAGGACTCGAATCTCCGACGGCGAGCAGCGGCTCGCTCCGTAGCTAGGCGCCTTAGAACGCTCGGCCACTCCACCGCGGCTGGGTGGGAGAGAAGTGAGGATAGGAAAGGAGGGGAATGGAAAGGAAATGCAGTCCAGGGGGGAAAGACTGTATTAGGTCGGTGACTATGCTCGGCCGGCCTCGGTGGCCGAGGGGAAAAAGGCGCTCCAGTCACGGTCTGCACGGCCACTACGGTCGGGGGTTCGAATCCCCGCTCGGGCATGGATATTTGTGCCGTCCTAGTTCGTGCCGCGGTGGAGTAGCCGAGTGGTCTAAAGCGTCTCGCTGCGGAGCGCGCGGTTACTCGCCGTGGAGGTTCGAGTCCTCCCTGGGGCATGGGTGTGTGTGTTTGTCCTTAGGTTAGTTTACCTAGGTTTAAGTAGTTTGTAAGCTACGGACTGATGACCACGCAGTTTGGTCCGATAGATTTACAAACATTTGAACATTTTTTTCCTAGTTCGTAATTAGTTCATAAGTAGTTTGTAAGATTAGGGACTGATGACCCCGTAGTTAAGTCCCATAGTCTATACAAACATTTGACTATGCTCGCCACGCAAGTACTCACGAAAGAACCACGAACACCCCGAAGGTGGGGGATTTTCTGCAACTACGCAACTGCAGCGGCTGGATCGTGAAAGTATATCGCAAAACGATTGTGTATTGATTTTTTTGAGTGCAGCAGCACATTCAAAATACCATCATATTTAGGAGCAATTATGGCGCTAAAAATTTTAGCAACTATCAAACGCATAACACGGAAATCTATTTCCTGGGGAGTAAGAGAATAATGTTACGAATAACAAATGTTCATTTGCGGCAGTTATTAACACTTTTAGGCATGGAAGAAAACCTTCAATAGTTCATTCCCTTCGAAACTTCGGCTTAACCACTACTCCATAATAATACTGCTGTATAAAAGTAACGTCTGAACGCTTCCGACTGCAGTTCATCAACTATTTCTATAAAACCTCCTTAGTTTCGTACTTCATTTTCACATAAATTATAGGCCTATATACAGACATATTTCGCGGTGGGGCATGGATGTTTGTACTGTCTTTAGTATAAATTAGTATATAAATAAGAAACTTCCTGGCAAAATAAAATTGCGTGCCAGAACAGGGACTCGAACCTGGGACCTTTGCCTTTCGCAAGCAAGCGCACTACCGACTATGCTATCCCGACACGACTCACGATGCCGCCTCACAACTTTACTTCCGCCAGTATCTCGCCTCCTATATATGTAGTTTGTAACTTGAGGGACTGATGACCCCACAGTTAAGTCACACAAGCTTCACAAACATTTGAACATTTTTTAAATGAAACTATCACAAAACAAAACGCTCTGCTCTTCTTAGGATATTCTCTATTTGGTGGATCAATCCTGTCTCTTAAGGATCCCAGACAAATGGTCACAGCCGAGGCGGAATCGTCGTGTGCACTGGGGCGCCGTGCAGCGGTGCGCGCGGCCGTTCGCCGTCGGAGGTTCGAGTCCCCCTCGGACATGGGTGTTTGTGTTGTCCTTAGGCTAGTTTACATTAATTTAAGTATTTTTTAAGCTATGGGCTAATAACCAAGCTGTTGAGTCCGATATATTTACAAACATTTGAACAGACGGTCAGTATTCTAGTTTTGGTCGAACGAGTATTTAAGCAATCTGAAGATTTCTTCAGTGGATGTCAGTCTGATACCTGCGAATAGTTATGTTAGTAAAAAAAAACTTCCAGTGTTTTTAAACCTATTGGACCAACATAAAAAATAATTAATATTCATTAATTGTTCTTCAATTATATTAAGAACATATTTTTGAAAGATCTGCTAATGTATAATCAGGATCCAGAACCTAAATATTTCATGTAAAACTGTTTTCAATAATGCATTTCATATCTTTCACCTAATTCGGTCTGTAAATTCTCTATCATTGTCCACATTCTCGCACACAACACATTAGTCTTCAGGTTCACTCATTACATTGTCAGTTTCATCAAATTCTCTTTCACAATCTGTAGATTCTTCCAAAATCTGTAATATTTCCCTGCCAGTAAGTGACTGTCGATATATTTTCATAGTTGTATCTAACACCAGACTAAGTGTCACTGAACAGGAAATAATAAAGAACCAAGGGGAAATGAATTATTATTGAGATCATTGTTTCCGTCAACTCAGAGAAATATAATGTCCGTGTGTTCTAAGGTCATGTAATGCTATTATCTGTGGAGTAAGACGCCCGTTGTGGAAGTCAGCCGGACGCGGTGGGCGAGGGGACTGAGGCGCTCCAGTCATGGTCTGCACGGCCACTACGGTCGGGGATTCGAATCCCCCCTCGGGCATGGATATTTGTGCCGTCCTTAATATTAGCTAGTTCATAAGTAGTTTGTATGTTTAGGGACTGATGACCCCGTAGTTAAGTCCCATAAGCTATACAAACATTTGAACATTTGTGGATGTCACATCTACTACCAGGGGGGGGGGGGAGGGGACTTCATGACCACCTCCCTCAAACTCAAATTTTCTCATTAAGCTTAAACGAAAAATATAAATCAATCATGGAATCTGGAAGAAGACTTCATTAAAGACAAATATTTTTTTACAAAATTTTCTATATTGTATTACCTGAGTAGATTTCAATATCCCCCCTGGTATTCATTACTGAATGCATTTACATTTTTTTTTCATTTCGTGTGCCACACACCATAACTGTTTCAACATTTCGCATTATAGATACGATTCCGCATTTCAAGATGTAGATTTCTGTGCCATTGAATCGCTAACGCGACCGGTCGGCGCGGTATAATGTCAGTTGAAGCTGCAGCGCTTTAGCTAATTATGAGTGTCATAATAACCACTATTGCTCATTAGTTGGTTTATAAGACATCTCCAGAGATTACAAAACTTTCCGTTAGTCTGCAGTAGTTGGCTGTTTCTTTACATAACTAATTTATGAAAGCTGTTTCTGTATTCCTGGTCGGCAGCGACTCTTTATGCAGCAGCCAACTGTGTTCTCCGGTGGGAAATTAGTGCGAGTCACGCCACGCCATTTTCGAGGGAAGCAGATGGCCAGAAGCTGTCTAAAATTTTTACCAATATAGCCCGTACTTGACGCTACATTTAAATCTAAAGCGGAGTTCTGTTAAATCACACTGCGTTCGACTAGAAGAACTTTAATATATTTAGTTTTCTCACCGTTAAATACATTTTTGTCCTAAATTAAGATATGACTTGGGAGAAACCGTGACTGACTTCAGCATCACTTACAAAATCACAGGATGATTCCATGACGATGTTACAAAATGTTAGCAATGATGGAGGTTAAGAATTTGAGCCTAGAAAAGACCGAATCCAAAGTTATAAGCGAAAAATTTACCGAAGAGTCGTCTTAAAATCGCGCGGCTCTCAAACTACGGGTCACAACTTCCAAACCCTGATCACAATGTATGGAAGTTCCTCACAGTACTGATATTAATCTCAGATAGTTTACTCTGTTGATGAACTTGTTTCAGAACACGAAACTTGATCTTAGACAGACCGTAAAATCTATACTACAGTAATAATGATTTCCATTTTCACATTTTACTACACTTATACAGATATTTCAGATTGGCAACCCCTATCGTCAGTAGAGGAATGGAAGGAAGAAGAAAGGTTAGGGTTTAAGATCCCGTCTACATCGCGGTCATTAGGGACGGGGCACCCGCTCGGATGTTTGGCGTCAATGATAATGACAGAAATCTACCGTGACCTTTGAAAGAGCCTGGAGTGATTTAGGAAAATCATGGAAAATCTAAATCAGGATGGGCGGAGAAGGAATTGAGCGGCAGTCCTCACAAATGCGAGTCCAGTGTGTTATCAGTGTACCACCTCGCTAGTTGGAGGAGTGGAATCGTCGAACAACGATCTGTCGTACCAGTTCGAGTAACTCCGGTGTAGCTTCCATCTCTACTGACCACGATGTCGACGGGATATTAAACGATAATATTCCTTCGTTCTTCCGTGTGACCGATGACATTCGCAGTTCGGGCACCGCGGCGGATTAGTCATGCGTAATGGAGCGCCGTGTTGCGGTGCGTGCGGCAGTTCGCCGTCTGGGGTTCGAATCCCCCCTCGGCCATGGATGTTTGTGCCGACTTTAGTATAAGGTAGTTCATAAGTAGTTTGTTAGTTTAGGGACTGATGACGCCGTAGTTAAGTCCCATAAGTTCTACAAACATTTGCAGTTCGGGCCCTTTAAACCAACCTTCTTTCAATATTGTTTGGGCGGTGACACCGGTAGTGAGAATTCCTGCCAGGAAACCAACCTCACTCCTCACACGCGTCTCGTACACAAGACGTTTCACATGCCCTCATAAGAAGAAATCAAGAGGGAAGAGTCCTCCTTTTCCCATTTGCGTCTTAGGGAATTTTTGATGCAGGTGTTCACGAACGCTAAGTCTAAAGCCAGGTAAGGCCCCAAAATGATGGAATCACATCCGTTGACGAATACAACCCTGCAATATTCGCATCAACCGTACAGGCAAATTTGGGCATATTTCATTGTTATTGGAGTGAAAAAGATTTTCGCATATAACTTTTTGCTCAGTTTTTTTTCCTGGACAATGGTCCTTTACTTTAAATTAATACATTTACCATCTCCATAATTCGTGAAAGTTTGCTACATCATCAAGGCTCACCCTTAATATAGCTTGAAACATGTACTAAATGACGTATTGTTCATATATCATTATACAGATTATACACTCTTTGTAGCATTGGTCACGTGGATGGGATGTCTTTGACATGAGTTTCAATGTTTAAAAGAAATATAGTAACCAATAGCTTCAATGACGTGCAGAGATTGTACATAGATGAGGCCATAAATATATCGGCTGTCATTCTGGACACGTGGAGTTAGTGGTAATGAAATGCGTCCTAAAATGATATAAACTGCCCAATGGATGAATCGTCCGGTGATCATCTGCTCATTCTGGACATTTTGCCAAATCTGTCGTGTGACGAAAAAGTGAGTGCCCATATGCCGTCCTCATGGGTGTTACGGATATATTGTGAACTGTTTAGTATTTTCTAGTCAAACAAGAGAGAAGCACTGTCGTTAGAGGTCAGTATTTTTTCACCACGATGCTCCGGATAGCTTCTGAAATTTGCTGCTTGGCAAATTTGATACTTGGAGCTATCTTGTTCGACGACACACAATTGATCACCATAGTCGCCGCTGTGTGAAATCTGATTTCATCGCCAAACAAAACGCTGTACCATCATCATACTAATTTTCTCTTACGTTACACTTTCAGAGATCGATTTTGTGGATACGATTTTATTAAAATAAGTTTTCTTAGCCGCATGCTTTCTCGTAGACGAGGAAAAATCTACTATTGTCCAAGGTCGTACTATGGGAACAACGATGGTCCAAATTAGCGATCTGAATGCAGTTCGGGCAACGATGAATACTTTTCTGTTGTATGCTACCTTCAAGACGCGACGAAGAGCCGAAAATGTATCATTCATTCGGTACGTGAATATTCTGATAAAATGTATAAAAATTTAGGACTTAAATCGTAATTCATACATAAAGTGAGAAACACGTGTATCTATACATATTATAAATTGGTCACGGCGCAGCGGTTTTGGACGTTTACATGAACTCTAATTTCAGGAATACTGTCGTGATTTTCATACGGTTTTCACTAAGAGACAGAATGATTCGCGAGGCAGGTCCCTGTATGTAATTTATTATCGCTACTTCACACATGCATTCGGTCGTAGATACTTCGTGCTGCTTGTACTAAAAACGGCAGGTCGCTTGTGTTGTAATTACACATGGGCGTATATAGTAGTCATAATCAGTAAAACAGAATACGCAAATGCAAATGCAAAAAAAAAAAAAAAAAAAAAAAAAAAAGCGCTATGTAGATTCAGATGTCCTACGTTATACAGTACGCTATATCATACATTGGAGAGATACTAAAAGCATAAAAAATTTCAACTGCTACTGGCTCAGTAATACTACAGTCGCCGTGCGGGAGTAGCCGAGCGGTCTGGAGCACCACGTTGCGGATCGCGCGGCCTCCCGCTCGGAGGTTCGAATCGTCTCTCGGGCATGGATGTTTGTTCTGTCTTTAGTATAAGTTAGTTCCTAAGTAATTTGTAAGTTTAGGGACTGCTGACTCCACAGTTAAGTCCCATAAGCTTAACAAACATTTGAACATTTGAACTTAACAAACATTTGAACATTTTTTTAATACTACAGTCGCAGTACCGCACAGAACGCAGCTGTCTTGACCGCTGTCGAATAGTGCCTCATGGAAATATATCCTTGTATAGCTGCGATACGGTACAATCGATAGCAATAACGTCAGCGAGCTACGGCGATCAAGGGCTTATGCCGGTCCCGCAAGGTGTTGCAAGAAACGGCTACATGCTTTATGACGGAGGCCAGCGTATAAAATACACGCTGTATGGAGCGAGTCGTTAGTTTTCCGTGATTTTCTAATTATTTCAGGCAATATCCGGGATGTTTCCTTAATAATGACCACGGCCAATTACCTTCTCTCTCTCTCTCTCTCTCTCTCTCTCTCTCTCTCTCTCTCATGTGTTTGAGAAGTTTATGTTCATTTTATTGATCTTGGATCGTGCTGTTTAAGTAAGTCTCTCAGAAGCTACCGAGTGAATTCAGTCTTTGAGACTGTAATATCCACGTAGAGTGGAGCTCAAAAATGTTCAAATGTTTGTATAGTCTATGGGACTTAACTACGGGGTCATCAATCCCAAACTTACAAACTACTTATGAACTGACTAAGACTAAGGGCAGCACAAATAGCCATGCCCGAGGGGAGATTCGAACCCCCGACCGTAGTGGCCGTGCAGACCGTGACTGGAGCGCCTCAATCCCCTCGGCCACCGCGGCCGGCCGAGAGTGGATCTCTGCCGTTACTTGGAGTACGTATGTTATGGCAAATTTAGACGCCAACTACAAAAAACCTTTCTTGATGAGAACATTTTCCGAACAGGAGATCTACACCGCTGCGGTGGAGTGGCCGAGCGTTCTAAGGCACCTAGCTGCGGAGCACGCCGCTGCTCGCCGTTGGAGGATCGAGTCCTCCCTCGGACGTGGGTGTATTTGTTGCCCTTAGCATAAATTAGTTTAAGTAGTTTGTAAGCATAGGGACTGATGACGAGCTTAGTTAAGTCCCACAAATTTACAAACATTTGAACATTTAGATCTACACCTAACAAACCTAGTGCTTCTCTACTACACGGACTACACATTTGGAAACTGATTATGTAAAAGTATTTGATTCATTTACACAAGTAATGTCTATCACCAGGAGATAATCAATTTTGTACGGTTCTATATCAACAAAATGAGTTACCAGGAAAGGTAGGTAGCTGAAATGTTTCACTTCCAGTGGTGTTTTATTATTGCGGCATACACAGAATTCAGCTATAAATAACTATCTTCAATTTTTTTTTTTTTTTTTTTTTTTTTTTTTTTTTTTTTTTTTTTTTTGGGGGGGGGGGGGGGTGTGTGGGTTGCCTGAAACCAAGAAGCTTGCAGTAGTGCATGCCATATCTACGCTGGATATGGTGACATGTACCACTGTTAGCCGGTTGGGTTCAGGTAACTCAAACAAAGGCACTAAAGATAATTATTTACAACTGCGCTCTGGATATGTCACAAAAATAAAAACATCAACAGATCTGCCACTAACAGTTGTCACCCAACCTTCCTGGTTATATTCTACAGTCTCTGGGCACAACGGTGCAATATGGAATCAAAGATATTTGACATGACGAGTGCCGGCCGCGGTGGCCGAGGTGACTGAGGCGCTCCAGTTACGGTCTGCACGGCCACTACGGTCGGGGGTTCGAATCCCCCCTCGGGCATGGATATTTGTGCCGTCCTTAATATTAGTTAATTTATAAGTAGTTTGTAAGTATAGGGACTGATAACCCCGTAGTTGAGTCCCATAAGTTATACAAATATTTGAACAATTGAACATGACGAGTGTTTGAGAGACTTACAAATGTGATTCATTTGATTACACTGTATGGTAAACCTTGACTGCGACGTTTTGGGGTTGGTTTTGCGTCAATTATCGCAAAATACTATTCCGTTGCAATAAAGTTAAAATTTCCTGTAGCAGTGTATATTTATTCAAGTGTACTATAGTATCTTTGATGATTTTATATTCAGGGTTCCTTAACGTTGATATTGATAATGCACAAACCATGTTTAAGTACAAGTAACACTGAAGGCTTGGGAACCTAATGTACGCAGTGCACCTCTACAATGATGATTCGACATTTCGAACATTCTCAACGACAGTGAAGTGTGCTTACGCTGAGGTTATGACGAGAGTTTGAGAGAAGCTTGTTTCAAATTTCCGTTCAGCCAGCTTAATTTAAATTCTCTATGGGTTCTCTAATTACACCAGGCGAATACCTGGACGGCTCTTCATCAAAACCACTAAAGATTAATTCCATTGGCTTAGTCCAATTGGAGCTGCTGCTGCCGCTGCTATTGCTAATCTAGAACGATTTCGATGTGATCGCGGAATTGAATTCTAACCTTTGTTGTCATCCAGTCACTTTCCAATTACTATTTAAACAGTTTACATCTGTGACATCAAATTTAGTACGATTTTTATGGGATTCCTGTAAATAAAATTGTCATTTACAGGCTCATCTGGAAGGAAGTATTTTTTATGTCTCCGCATTGATACAATTGAATCAAATACAGCCTTATTTCTAATTTATGGTGGTATGTCAATCTTCTTGCATGTTTTATTTCTAAAGTTTACATGATTTTCTAATACAGAGTGGGGCAAATGATAGTGGCCCGGACGAGTGGATACGATTATGGAAACCATTTGTGGCAGTATTAAAGGAGGAGGAAAAGATATATAGTTACTTCCAACTCTCAATAAAGTCGGTCGAAACTTGGAGTAAATTTCAACAGTCTTCACGCCTGACAAAGTCGTTAGGAGAGGCCAGTCTGCTCGGTCTGTCCATAGCTAGCCAGCCAGGTCACCTCATCTGTCAGTGTGCCATTACTTTGTGTGGGGAGCCCTCAAGTTTAAGCAGTATCGCAAGAACGATCATAGTTATAGTTACCTGTCATGTTACACCAGTCCAGAGCGATCTGTTTAAATGTTAATTAAAATACATCTTCTTTAGGCTGTTATGCCAAGATCGCTAGTAAATTTATTTTTATTTGCAGGTTTCAATGATGTAAATCGTCATCTTCAGAATGGTTTAGGTCTTCATTGCAAAATTATACAAATTTTACATGTAAAATATTGGTGTCACAATCTTTTAAACTTCGTAATATGTATCGAAATCTATTTTTTTCTCTTATCTATACTTGTAACACCTAATTGTAAAGATGTAAATGCGACTCACTACCTTCATTAATCTGATGTCCTAACAAAAAGGAAGAAATAATAATTTGCAAAGCACAACATACATCAGTAATAACAAATGCATCTATCTTGTCAGTCTTCTGATCCACTTGCTCCTGGCGGACATCTTTAACAACACCCCAACTAAATGTTCCCTCCAGTCAGTCTGTCTCATACTTAGGTCAGAATCAGTCATATTTTATCTTTTCATCTATTATGATGATCCAGTTTGGTGACCTATTTTTAACATGTTGACCATCCTTTGTTATTCATTTTATATATCGACAACAAACTTTTTATTTGACATGTTCCCCTCAGGTATGTTACATATTTTGTAAAAAAAAAAAAAAAAAAAAAAAAAAAAAAAAAAAAAAAAAAAAAAAAAAAAAAAAAAAACCTATTATATTATTTGTATACAAAAAATACGATAGAGTTGGTAACCAAATTTGTATAATTTTGCAGTGAACACCTAAACCATTCTGAAGATGATGATTTAAATCATTGAAACCGGTCAATAAAAATAAATTTATTAGTGATCTTGGCCTAAAGAAGGGGTATTTTAATTAATCATCATAGTCTTCAAGAACTGCAGCAAAACGTTTCATATTTCAGCACTACAGCTTTGATCTTCCTTCAGTATATGGATGACCAGAACCTAAAGATGTGAACGGTGCTCACTTTCAACGTCTGCTGTCAACAGGTTAGTACTGTATTTCCTTCTCTCTACTGTGTTTCCTTGTAACCTGGAACTCTGTTCCCAGGCCACTTTCATGCCGGCCGCGGTGGCCGAGGAGACTGAGGCGCTTCAGTCACGGTCTGCACGGCCACTACGGTCGGGGGTTCGAATCCCCCCTCGGGCATGGATATTTGTGCCGTCTTTAGTATAAGGTAGTTCATAAGTAGTTTGTAAGTTTAGGGACTGATGACCCCGTAGTTAAGTCCCATAAACTATACAAACATTTGATTTGATTTGGCCACTTTCATTTGCCCCACCCTGTACCTACTAGAGGTCTGCACGTCGCTCGGTGGCTCGCTCGAATCGCGTGATACATGTCGTTCTCTGACAGTCCGACAGGTGTCGGTACTGCAGCTTGCGGCAAGGCGTGTGGCTGCGCTCGACTTCCTCCACGCTCGTTCGAGCGGCGCACGCTCGACTGGTCCGACCGTCCACACTACCCGCTCGCCACTCGGTCGCCCACCGCAGCGCCACTCGAGTCCAAGGCGAGTGTCGGGAGCAAACTAAACGCTTGAGAATAAATCCTAGCTGCGAAATTTGGAATTGTTTCCTCTCCCGGGTGCTTCGAAAGCTGTGCTGTCGATCCAGTTGAACTAGCCATTCAGTTTCGCATTTTATACATTACCATACAGTTTATTATACGCGATTAATATAAAGTTTCTGTGCTAAGATCATTTAGTAAATGAGTTTTCCAGGATCTTTCTTTCTTGTTCCCATTTTGTGGACTGTTAGTGCCTGTTTAGTGGTAGGTGTTACTTGCCGTCTTAATGAGGAAGTGATTGTATTTTATATCCATTCCTCCTGAAATACTTTGTGCGTCTTTTATATTGATATTAAATACACGATATTGATGTACAGTCGTTAGGTTAGGTTTGTGAATCTCTGTTGCACACCATTAATATATATTCCTGTAGCATTTTGGCACTGTGCGTGGTTGCTGCGCCCTTGGTGTTAGGGTCATATGCCGGTCTAATGCTCGCTCATAGAGCTGTTTTAAATCATCTTATTCCAATTGTTTATTTTACACAGCTGTACGATTTTATGGTGCTCCTGCTGTTTCAGTGATATCTGTGTTATATTTATTTAGGGCCGTCTGAAGAATGTCACCTGGGTGCACCAGCCAAAAGACTGAAATGCATGTTTTCGGAATGGCTGGACTGTGACATGCGCGAGACGCAATCCACCAATGAGGTGGACCTTTATTTAGCACAAACTGATGGTGATGACGACGACCCGTTTGAACGGTAGAAACGCAACAGTACTTTCTTTCCTAAGCTAGCTGTAGTGGCAAAAAGAGTACTTTGTGTGCCCGCCTCAAATGCAGCTAGTGAACGCACTTTCAGTGCGGGAAGGAACCTGATATCTGATAGAAGAACTCTACTCGATCTACAACGTGTCAATGATATTTTAATAGTACATTGCAATTACAATGCTACCAACGAATAGTTTGGGGATAATGGTGTTACGTTTCGATGTATACTTTGTTGTACGGTAACATTCACTTTTGTACATTGCAATAAAAACGTCGTTCGTTCCATAGTTTCTCTTTGGATCCTTTACAATTTACATTACTTCCAAATGTTGTAGTTGGTAAAAACAACCTTTTTGTCTCGTTTGCGGTATAATGATATTGCGGTTAGATGTTAGGAATACTCGTCTACAGCATAACTGATTTTAGTTCCTTTAGAGGGTGGGGCAACCGCAGCCCACACCTCAGAGCCACAGAGCCGCTGCCGTAGCGACAAGGAAACCTACCCAAGTGTCACCCTCCGATTTTTATGAAATTTGGATATGTTATAATACATGAAAAACTGTGGGACACGTATTTTTTTAGCGGCGGAAAACATATTTAAGGGGTAAACGGTCCCTCCAAAATTGTCGCTAAAATAGAAAAATAGTGATAACTTAGAGACTAGTGAAGCGATTTTAATAATTCTTGGTATGAAAGTATCTCTTGATAAGAGATCGGCCTAGGTACATTGCAGGGGGAGTGACAATTAGGAGGACAACTACCCCTAAAGTGACCAATTTTTGTGCTCAAAAAATTATTTTGATTTAATCGAAGTTGAATATATGAAATTTGTCTTTTACCAAAATATACTTTCATACCAAAAATCATTAAAATCGCTTCACTAGTGTCTAAGTTATCGCCATGTTTCTATTTTAGCGACAATTTTGGAGGGACCGTTTCACCCCTTAAATATGTTTCTCGGCCGCTAAAAAAATACGTGTCCCATAGTTTTTCGTGTATTATAACATATGAAAATTTCATAAAAATCAGAGAATGACACTTGGGTAGGTTTCCTTGTGAGTACAGCGACAGCACTACGCTGTGCGTCCTCTGCCCGCGCTGCCCCACGTAGCCTCCTTCGAGTGTCAACACGCTCGCTGCGAGCGTAACACACTCGCCGCGCCATCGTCGAGCGTTGCGCACTCGACCGAGTACGAGCGAGCGAAACCGGCGATTTGCAGACCTCTAGTACCTACGTAGCAGTCATAGACAGTACTACTTCTCATGTCTTAAAGAAGTTTCGAATACTTAATTTTGTTTCAACAACAAAGTGTCTTAAGTGACTGGTTCTATTTAAACTGATATCTCATCTTTTCTGAAATCAATTATCTTCCTGATATAATAAGTTATTATGATTTTGGGGACTCAGAGTATAGCAATTGCTTCGTGTAAAGAACAAAAACTTCTAAATCTAGTCGTCTGCTTACAGTCCTGTCACTTAAATGACAACAAAATGTAGCCACTAATCGAAGAATAACAGGGCAAAACGGCATTCATTTTTTAACGTGACATCTTTGTCAAATATGTTATACAAGCAATAATTAATTTTGTGTAAACGGGAAAATATTTTGATCAAGTATGTAAAGAGCGACAGTACAATTACTCTGGCTGTGAAATTGTTTTTGTGAACAATGGGGAGGTTTATAAATTTGTTTATCGAACAATCTCGTACGTAATTTAGTGCTGTAAACTCATTTACCAGGCTGTAATTATGTTATTTGGCCATGCGTATTGTCGAGCGCTAACAAGATTATGTGTAACGAAGTTGTCTCCCGTACAGAAGTAATATCATTGACTTTCCAATCGTACGCGGACGATGGATTGCGTGAGCGGAGACGTGGAAGTAATTTGAGCAGTGTGGGATTATCTGCAGCGCCGCAGTGTAGCGGCCTCACAGACGCAGGCTGCGCTCTTCGCTCAACGAACTTCACTTATTTAACGTATTCGAGTACATAGTTTGTTACCTTTCATTTCAATTGTAGTGAAACTACTGTTTCACAGTAAGGGAATTTACATTGCTTGACAGTTGTTAAGGATCACAGATATTGTTTGACAGGGATAACCATAGACAGTCCTCTTCAGTTTTAACTTCCCGGTTGAGAGGCCGTGAGCAATGTACGAGGCACGTCCAGAAAGTAAGTTCCGTTTGGTTATATAAAACGAACGAGTACAGATACAAAAAAAAAATGGATTGTATAAAAATATACAACTGTTAAACTACTTTTCTACATAGCTTCCGAATTTTTTTAGGCAATTGTCATAGCATGGCACAAGGTTTCCTGTGTCTTTTTCATAGAATGTTGCCACCTGTGTATTCATTCAACCATGTGGTAACATGTTCTTTCAGCTCGTTATCTTGGTTGAAGTGTTGTCCACCAAGGACAGATTTTAGGTCTAAGAAAAGGATTACTGTCAAAAGATTTTTTTTTCACGATAATGCCTGACCTCACAAACCGAATGTAACCAAACAATTATTACGGAAATTTCAATGGGACCTGTTTGATCATCCTCCATAGAGAGCTCGGACCTCTCTCCTAGCGACTTTCATCTCTTCTTACACCTAAAATCTGTCCTTGGTGGTCAACACTTCAACGATGATAAAGAGCTGTTACCACATGGTTGAATACACAGGCGGCAACCTTCTGTGAAGGATGGATGCAAAAACTTGTGGCACGCTATGAAAAGTGCCTACAAAATTTCGGCAGTTATGTGGAAAAGTAGTTTAAGAGCTGTAGAATTTTGTGCAATAAAAATTTCTTCTGTATCTGTGTACAATTTCATTTTATTACCAAACGGAACTTACTTTCTGGACGCGCCTCGTGTTAAACTTCTTCCTGAGGGGATGGCTATTGGTAGCCCTCTTAGACCAGTGGTTGCCAATTTATGTATGGAATTTTCCTAGATCGGGCAATGCACACAGCTACAAAGAAACCAGCTACGGGGCGTTGCTGGGTTATTTACACCTCTGTAGTATCGACTAACAATGAAAATAACCTGGCTGTCTTCTTGCTGCTCCTCAATGGCATTAATCCAAAGTTACCGTTTACGATGGAGAAAGAGAGCAATGGAAACTTAATTTTCTAGATGTACCGATAATTACACTGTTGGACGGGAGTATGGGCCGTAAGGTATACAAAAGGACCCACACACTGATCGATACCTCAACAATGAGCCAAACCATCATACTAAGCAAAACATAAGTTCTATTAAAACCTTGGTGGACAGAAACGACAAAATCTGCGAACCTCCTTACTTGCAAGATGAATTAAAATCACTTACGATCGGCCTTCAAGAGCAATGGATATACCAGCAAGGGTATAAATCGAGCACTTCATTAAAAAAGAGAATTTGGAACTGATGAGGAACAAGAGCAGTCATCTGGTAAAGTTTTCCTCCAGTTATAAAATTACGGATCGTGTCGGTTAAGTTTTGGTCAAGCATGGGGTCGAAACAATCCTCAGACCCGCCAAGAACATCAAACCAAATTTGTAAGATCGGCGAAAGACGCACATGGTCCCCTTTCAACACGTAAAGTGTATAAAATTCCGTGCATTTGTGGTAAAGTATGTATTACAATAACGAAACGAAGTGTCAACAACCGGTTAACCGAACACAAAGGGAACTGTCGTCTGGGACACACCGAAAAGTCGACAGTAGTAGAATATGTTTCTCAAGATGGAAACCACGAAATAAAATTTAGTAATTCGAGCGTTTTAGCAAGGGCATCCCATTATCATGCATGTGTGTACAGACCAGCAACAGAGATTCATAAAAAGCAGAATAATTTTAACAGAACAGAAAATGTTTAAATTTGGATAAAATATGTATTTCGACTCAGCGACAAAGAAATGACAATTGATTACTGTGAGAATGACGACATCATCCAGAAGTAGCGGTACAGTCAGTAATACATGATGAATGGTGGCACCCTATGAATGCTTGAGTCGCTCTAGCTCAGTGGCAGTAGCCGAAGGATCTCAGAAGCTGTCTCTCATGGCTGGAGACAAAACGTCAGGAATAAGATGTAGACATCGACTACAGCCTTTCAGCCCGTAATTTTCAGTTGAAGATAACGCCGGTTGTGAAATTGAAGTTTAGACAGTGTCGGACGTCAGGAAACGCAGTACATATTCAGCAAAGGTGGAGTGGTATATATATAACGAAAGAAGGGAAAGAATTAACCCTACCTTCGGTATGGAATATGCTCTCCTTGGGCACTAATCCACTTTTTGTCCTGTAATTCATTCTGGCAATTGCACTATTGTGGAGAAATGAATAGCTGAGGCTGAGGCCAGAAGACAAAAGGTGCTAGCAACCTTCGCTCTTAGAGAAAAAAAGCGAAGGATAACTGTGCCAATCAGACGACATCCCAACACCCGGAGGAGAGATTAGAGCCAAAAGAACTTCTCCACCATACAAATCTGGAAAAAACCCTGCAACACGAACGAGCACGCTGCCATACCTTACCAACTCGATGAACGCAACAGCGAAGACCCAATACAGCGAACCTTGCTGCCGCACTGAACGGAAAGATTTTTTATAACGAACATTGGCTATGACCAACACCGTCTAGACTTGAGACATGGCCTCAAAACATTCCGTATCACGTCACACCGAATAGGCCGCTATCACTAGCTGACTGGCTGGCGACTGGGGCACAGCCCTTTGCTTCGTAGTGGCCAGCCAGTCAGATAGCGATTGCGGTATATCCGAGGCCAACAAGAAAGACAGGTCACGGCGCGCACGTCACGTCACGTGTTCAAGTGAGGCCTGAATAGACGCGATCGCTAGCTGAGTGGCTGGCCGCTATGAGACAGTGGGCTGTGCCCCAGCGGTTGGCCAATCAGCTAGCGATCGCGCCGGCTCAGGCCTCAGTTGATCATGTGACGTAATGTGCGCGCCGCAGACTGTCTTTCTCATTGGCCACAGGTACATCGGTGTGACGTGACACGGACTTTAGCGAGGCCCTGTCTGTATACGGTGTTACTATGATACACTACCTGATGCACGATAGCAGAATCCGCTACTGCTCTTACTACTCGCTCCCGACTGTCGCACAGGTTTTTTTCACCTTGGTGCTTGCCTTGTTACTTTTTCTATCTGCTCTTACGACCGCTTTTATTTCGGAAGCTTTCGATCATAACTCGCCTGGAAGTTGTGTGTGACCAGCAATAAAAACATATATGTGCAATTTCTTTGAATTTGTCACAATTTACTGATACAATCACATACTCATAACCATCCAATCTTTATTTTACACGGCATAGTTACCTGACTAGCATATGACAAGTATAATAATCATTTACGATTCTAGATAAATATCCTGGAAAATCCTCCATAGCTCATTGTGTTGTTGTTGTTGTGGTCCTCAATACGCAGACTGGTTGATGGAGGTCTCCACGCTACCCTGTCCTGTGGAAGCCTCTTCATCTGAGAATAAGTACAGCAACCTACATCCTTTTGAATGTGCTAATTGTATTCATCCCTCGGTCTGCCTCTACGATTTTTACATTACACACTTCGTTCTAATGCTAAGTTGAAGATTCCTTCATGTCTCAAAATGTGTCGCAACAACGTCCCTTTTTTAAGTCAGGATATGCCAGAAACTTCTTGTCTCCCCAATTCGTTTGAGCACCTCATTAGTTACGCCTCGGTCATCTCTTGTTCGCATCGACGGCACTTTGAATAGTGGCCATTACATTTCAGATGTGTTACGACCGTGGCTGTACCCTTCATTCGATCCCTGCGAAACCCTACATTTCAGAAGGTTAATGCACGACCACATGTTGCAGGTCCTTTACGGGCCTTCCTGGATACGGAAAATGTTCGACTGCTACCCTGGCCAGCACATTCTCCAGGTCTCTCACCAACTGAAAACATCTGGTCAATGGTGGTCGAGAAACTGGCTCATCACAATACGTCAGTCACTACTCTTGATGAACTGTGATATCGTGTTGAAGCTCTGTTTGACTCAATGCCCAGGCGTATCAAAGCCGTTATTACGGCTATATAATATAATATAATATAATATAATATAATATAATATAATATAATATAATATAATATAATATAATATAATATAATATAATATAATATAATATAATATAATATAATATAATATAATATAATATAATATAATATAATATAATATATATAATATAATATAATATATAATATAATATATTTGTCCAATGAATACCCGTTTATCAACTGCATTTCTTCTTGGTGTAGAAATTTTAATGGCTAGTAATGTATTACTAGCATATATGTGTTCACAGTATCTAGTAATAAAATCCATACCCGTCTGGCCAATGTAGAAGTGGTCACAACATCCACACCTAAGTTTGTAGACACCCGCCGCCTTAAATTTATTATCGTCATTATCTAGGTTGTGTCACAAAAGATGTCCCAGTCGATTTCTGGGAACAGTCCAGAAGTTCAAAAGCAAGACATCTGTTCGCACATTTCTATGTCGTTTACTGGCCCTAGCTGTGAGCAAATAGCTAATGCCTTTATAAAAGCAAAACTTCAGGTTAGCTTCCAAACGCCGAGCGGAAGTAGCCGAGCGGTCTGGAGTGCCAGTTACGAATCACGCGGCCTCCCGCGTCTGAGGTTCGAATCCTCCCTTGGGCATGGATGTGTGTGTTGTCCTTAGGTTACTTTAACGTAGTTGAAGTATGTATGACTAGGGACTGATGACCAACGTAGTCTGTTCCCATAGGATTACAAACATTTGAACATTTTTTTTGAGCTTCCAAACTAGAAATCGATGTTCCTATAAAACCGTATAGGGACGCCCTCTAGTCGGTCAATCATCTACCTGTACAGCGTTCCCAGCGGATCGCCGCATTTACTTTCAGTCACCATCCATAGGAAGAACTTACAAATGTTCAAATGTTAGTACAGCTTATGGGACTTAACTACGGGGTCATCAGTCCCTAAACTTACAAACTACTTATGAACTAACTAAGACTAAGGATGGCACAAATATCCATGCCCGAGGGGGGATTCGAACCCCCGACCGTAGTGGCCGTGCAGACCGTGACTGGAGCGCCTTAGTCGCTTCGGCCACTCGCCTTTAGTTTGTATCATATTTCAAATTCTTATTGAGATGTGGTTCAACAGCCGTAAGATATTTGTGGAAATGCATTCTGTAAACCATCATCTGTTTATTATTTTTCAATCTTCTACCGATTTCGGCTATAAACCATCTTCACGGAAGAGAACTACAGAGACTGATCAAACAGGTACATTATGTGCCTCCTTATGCACACTGGCATGCATGTCACACAATAAAAATAAATAAGACTTCACTAGGCGTCAAGTCTTGATTAAAAACATAAAAGCAATGCCATGCTGTGTTATGGTGAACCAAGATCTATTACAAGAGAACCTAACACAACTATTGAACACATCAGTCTCTGTAGTTCTCTTCCGTGAAGATGGTTTATAACCGATACCGGTAGAAGATTGAAAAATAACAAACAGCTGATGGTTTACAGAATGCATTTCCTCAAATATCATATTTCAGTTTTAATAGTGGTTCTCATTTTACTTTTTTTGTGGCATATTGCCTACAGATGTATTACATGGTTTGTATATTGTGTTAATTGCATTATAGCTTTATTACTTTTTAACGTCATTCTTAACATAATGTGCAATAATTGCTAGATTCCTTTTGCCGAGCGGTCTGGAGCAGCATGTTGCGGATCACGCGGCCTCCCGCATCTGAGGTTCGATTTCTCCCTCGAGCATGTATGTCTGTGTTGTCTTTAGTATAAGGTAGTTCATAAGTAGTTTGTAAGTTTAGGGACTGATGACTCCGCAGTTAAGTCCCATAAGCTTTACAAACATTTGAATTTGATTCCTTTTGTATTTTTCACTAAGTCATCCGAAGATGGGCAGAGCCCGAAACGCGGCATGCAAAATAAATGTATTCATAAACATCCTGTGAATACTTGTTTGCGACCTTTCAGCCTTTTTAGAGTCATTGAGGTAAATGAATTAATTTAAATGTTAGAATGTCCTTACCGCGCGGGAATAGCCGAGTGGTCTGGAGCGCCACGTTGCGGATCGCGCTACCGCCCGCGTCGGAGGTTTGAATCCTCTCTCGGGCATGGATGTTTGTCTTTAGTATAAGTTAGTTGGCAAGTAGTTTGTACGTTTAGGGACTGATGACCCCACAGTTAAGTCCAATAAGCTTTACAAACGTTTGAACATTTTGTTTTAGAAAGTCCTTTCTGATATCATTTGTCTGAAGTATAGCTTTGTATGGCAGTGAAACGTGGACGATAAGGAGTTCAGACAATAAGATGGTAGAAGCTTTTGAAATGTGGTGCTACAAACGAATCATGAAGATGAGATGGGTAGAACACGTAGCTAATGAGGAGGTGCTCAACAGACTTGGAGAAATAAGGAGTTTCAGGCATATCCCGACTAAGAGAAGGGATAGGTTAGTTGCAGACATACTGAGACATCAAGGAATTGTCAACTTAGCACTAGAGGGAAGTACGTGGGGTAAACATCGTGGAGGAAGGCCAAGGAATGAATACAGTAAGGAGTTTCAAAAGGTTGTAGGTTGCCGTTCTTATTGTCGGATGAAGAGGCTTGCACAGTACAGGGTAGCGTGTAGAGCTGCATAAAACAAGTCTGCAGACTGAAGACAACAACAACAACGGCCTGAACGAATCGCCAAACAATGATTCCAGCAGAGACACGTGTAATGGTGCGACAGGAAGGTCTACAGCGATCTGCCTCAGATGTGTGTTTCTTATTGGCATTAAGGCTTCGGATCGATGCTATTGCGGTATGCTGGTACGTATAAGACCGCCGGCATGTTTTCGAATAGCGTTTCTAACTTCAGCGACCTTTTTTAATAGCGAGATGACATTTTTAACACACCCGTCACTGTGGATATGTGACAGCTTCGAACCATCCAAACGCTCGTCCACGGCCGTAAGCACTCATATGAAGTCTTGACAGATACGTTGCCTACATGGGCGCCCAAAGAAATTTCTCGAAGCGGGGACACGCTTCGAAACCTGCAGGTTTTTATAGAAGAAATTTGATGAGTTTTGAATCGTATGGTGTCGCAAAAACTAAAAACATAAGTCAAACGATTTCAACTGAATATTTTTGAAGGTTGGTTACTTTGATATCTAAAGAGTTCAAGTAAACAAACTTCGTCAGTTTATGCAGTCTTTTTATCTGCTTAGCACGAGTGTAAATTCCACCGCTTCAATTAAACAGCAAAATATGCTGTATCCCTAAATAAACAAGGTAGGTTATAACACTAGATATATTCAAAAAAATATCTTTTGTTCACATTCCAGTAATGTTTTACCTTGAAAATTTACTCTCTGAAACAAAAGTTGTTGTTGTGGTCGTCAGTCCGGAGACTGGTTTGATGCAGGTCTCCATCCTACACTATCCTGACAAACCTCTTCATCTCCTCATAAGAACGGCAACCTACATCCATTTGAATCTCTTCTTACTATATTCAGTTCTTCGTCTCCCTATACGATTCTTACCCCACACACTCCCCTCCAACGCTAAATTCACGATTCCTTGATGTCTAAGAATGTGTCCTACCAATCGATCCTTTTCTCCCCAATTCTATTCAGTACCTCCTTATTAGTTACGCGATCCACCCACCTAATCCTCAGCATTCTTCTGAAACACCACATTTAAAAAGCATCTATCCTCTTCTTGTCCACAAGGAATCTAAAATCTATCGAAAATTATGTTCGTTGTTAACAAAACCTATCATCAGAAATGTCGGTGAGTGGTACTGTTCGATACTGAAAAACAGAATATAAACTGTAGAAAAGATTATGCAATTTTTATCTCATCTACAAAACTTCGTTTATTTACGGAACCTGACCCAACACATTTGTTTATGAATTTATTGAATTACGTTAATTTTGTTCTCTTATCAGACCCAAAAGCAAATTTCAGCTGCGCGAGGCCGTTCCCGTTGTGGGTTCCAATCCACACACCCCCCCTTTTTTTTTTGCAAATCCGTATGGGAAGCACAGGAAAAAAGCAAATAATATGTTGGGAAATACTGCATTGTGGCTATTTTCTGCAAATTTTCACATTTGCCGTGACTGCGGGATATCGCGGAATGGCAACGCAGTCTGCACCACCATGTTACGGATTGCGTGGTTCTCCCTTCGGAGGTTCGAGCCCTTCCACGTGCATAGGTGTGTGTGTGTGTGTGTTGTCCTTAGGATAAGTTAGTTTAAGTAGTTTGTAAGCCTATGGACCGATGACCTTAGCGGTTTGGTTCCTTAGGATTCCAAATATTTGATCATTTATTTGAAATCTCCATCGCACAAACGAAAAAGCGTACTTCCTCTTGACTAGCCTAACAACCAAACAGAGTTAAGGTAGATTGTAACTTCTAAGGCCATGATAGACGCGTGGGAATGGCTGCGCACTGTGGAGTGCCGTGTTACGAGTTGCATCGTCGCTCCTGTCGTAGGTTTTACTCCTTCCAGGGGCATCGGTGTGTGTGTGTTTTCCTTTGCATAAGTTAAAGTGATTTGTAAGTCTACGGACCAATGATCACCAAAGCAGTTAAGTTTCTTATGATTACAAACATTGGAACATTTAAAGCACTCAACAGTGCTAGGTCTACGACGTTATACAATCACATATAATCATTTATTCCGACGTATAATAGGTCTACATCTACAAAAATACTGCGAAACCACATATAAGTGCATGATAGAGAGTTCATCGAACAGCTTTTATGATATTTCTCTACCGTCCCATTCGCTAATAGCGCTCGGGAAAAAGGAACCCCTGAATCTCTCCATTTTTGACCTGATTTTTCTTATTTTAATACGATGATAATGTCTCCTTCTTCAGATCGGTGGTATCAAAATATGATCGAATTCGGAGGAGAAATTTGGTGAAACATATCTCAAATAAATCTCACCGCAACGAATAATGCCTTTCTCTTAATGATTTCCACCTGAACTTGTTCATCATTTCCGTGATACTCACCCTCTACGTCGCGATAATACGAAACTAGCTGCCCTTCTCTGAAATTTCTCTCTATCCTCCGCCAGCCCCACTTGGTGGGGATCTCACACTGGGCAGAAATACCCCAAAACAGGCTGCACAAATGTAGTGTAGACAGTAAGTTTAGTAAAACTATTGCGTCTTCAAAGTTTTCTGCCAATGAAACGTAGCGTATGGTTAGCCTTGCCTACAAAATTTTCTGTGTGTTCTTTCCAATTTAATTAGTTCCTAATTGTAATTCCTGTAATTCTGTAATAAATAAAAAGTATGTACTGAATTAGAAGAGGCAGCAATACCCTCCTCTTTCCTCACCTTGCGGACACCTCTGCTCACAAAACGCAATACCGCATTGGTCAGTCCAGAACAACCTTCGTAAAATTTCTTACTGCATGAGCCGTACGTTGTATAAAGAGCATTCACGTATAGGCTTAGGGACTGATGACCCCGTAGTTAAGTCCCATAAGCTTAACAAACATTTGAACAACGTATAGGCTTTGCTGCAGTCAACACGCTCCGCCTTCTGAATTTCCCGTTTGTAATGACCACAATATCGACGGGACGTTAACTCCAAATGTCCCTCCCTCCCCTGTTTTAGTTGCGTGTTCAGAAAAAAATTGTCGGTTGTTCTATAATTGTTGTATCTTCTGTGTACAATTCAGTAGGATCTAAACGAAGTGAGCTCTACTGAATATTTATTCGGACTTTAGCTAAAAGCTAAGTTTGGTTTATAAAATTTACATTTTATAACTCAAGGGATGTAATAACTGAGGTTTTAAAAAGTATGAATAGGTGAAAATGTTGAAATCGATAGATTATTTTGCATCACAGTGAGTGTCCACAAAGCATAAAGAAAAAGGAACATGTTCCCATTGCAATTAGTGCCACAGGTTAACCCCATGTGAGGGAGACACACATACCTGTCGTTTAACGTACATAAAATCTCTTTATGTTCTTAGTTCCAACTTGCGAAACGCGTAGTTGGAGTAAAATCAATCGTGTCTGGAAACAGTATACGTCTAGCTCTTCCGTCGAAACTTTTATTTATTGCTTTACCCAAGGGTGTTTGCGACTTGTGGAAGAAACTGACAAATCCCCTCCCCCGGTCCTGCCGCTATAAAAGTATTTTTTCGTTGTGAAACCTCAGAACTGTTTCGCCGACGTCGGCAGTTCTCCTTGCAACTTAAAATGTCAGCTAGCTTTGTCTCTGAGTTTTAAAACTTTCTTGTAACGTATCTTTAGGTCACTGTGTTTTCTTCTCATATTACTACCTAATCTCAAGAATTAGTAACAAAATGAATATAGAAAATATTCATATCTATTTGAACGTTGCCTGTCTGAGAAAAAAGTAGTAAATATAAATCTGATATAAACTACACCTTAGTCCATATCGCTCAGCGTCTATATGGAATTCTACCGCTACGGCCATATTTCAATCCTCCACGTGCAATTGAAATCTTAGAACTTTATCACGACATACGCTGGTGGACAAATCTTCATCAATAGCAGGAAATCGTCTGTAGAGAATGTGACCGTTGGACGCAACCTATTGTAAGATATATTCTCTAAAAAGCCAAAGCAACTGGTACACTTACCTTTTGTTGTGTTGGCCCAGACTGTCTCCTTAAAAATTATGGAAAGGAAATACCTTGCAGCCGAAAGATTTCTTTCACAATGTCAGAGATAAAGAAGTGCTCACAGTGTCACTGGCTGACATTTCCTGGCATAGATTCCTTATCAAAATATTTTGTACTCACTCCCCACTGCACGTCCTCGAAGTTTATAACTAGTTTTTCCGAACACTCTTTACAGGGAAGATCAGCATCCCCCCTGTACATCTTTGAGCATTACTTGATAACTTGCGGGACGCATTTAATTCAATTAGTTATAAAATCGGCTAGTGAATGACATATTTCTGAAAAAAAAGCTCTATGACTATAAGTTGGTCACCAAACGACAATACGATGAAATGTCAAACGAATATCACAAACATTCACATGCTGTTTATAAGATACCGTTTCGGAAAAAGAGTCTGCGATTAATTTGAATTTTTGTAAATACGCTCCTGGCCATTAAAATTGCTACACCACGAAGATGACGTGCTACATACGCGAATTTTACCGACAGCAAGAAGATGCTGTGATATACAAATGATTAGCTTTTCAGAGCATTCACACAAGGTTGGCGCCAGTGGCGACACCTACAACGTGCTGACGCGAGGAAAGTTTCCAACCGATTTCTCAAATACAAACAGCAGTTGACCGGCGTTGCCTGGTGAAACGTCGTTGTGATGCCTCGTGTAAGGAGGAGAAATGCGTACAATTACGTTTCCGACTTTGATAAAGGTCGGATTGTAGCCTATCGCCATTGCGCTTTATCGTATGGGGACATTGCTGCTCGCGTTGGTCGCGATCCAATGGCTGTCAGCAGAAAATGGAATCGGTGGGTTCAGGAGGGCAATACGGAACGCCGTGCTGGATCCCAACGGCGTCGTATCATTAGCAGTCGAGATGACACGCATCTTATCCTCATGACTGTAACGGATCGTGCAGCCACGTCTCGATCCCTAAGTCAACAGATGGGGACGTTTGCAAGACAACAACCACATGCACGAACAGTTCGAATACGTTTGCAGCTGCATGGACTATCAACTCGGAGACCATGGCTGCGGTTACCCTTGACGCTGCATCACAGACAGGAGCGCCTGCGATGGTGTACGCAACGAAATGTTCAAATGTTTGTAGAGCTTATGGGACTTAACTACCTGGCCATCAGTCCCTAAACTTACCAACTACTTATGAACTAGCTAATACTAAGGACGGCACAAATATCCATGCACGAGGGGGATTCGAACCCCCGTAGTGGCCATGCAGAACGTGACTGGCGCGCCGCAGACCGCTTGGCCACCGCGGCCGTACGCAACGACGAACATGGGTGCACGAATGGCAAAACGTTATTTTCTTCGGATGAATCCAGGTTCTGCTTACAGCATCATGATGGTCGCATCCGTGTTTGGCGACATCGCGGTGAAAGCACTTTGGAAGCGTGTATTTGTCATCGCCATATTGGTTTATCACCTGGCGTGATGGTATGGAGTGTCATTGGTTACACGTCTCGGTCACCTGTTGTTCGCATCGACGGCACTTTGAACAGTGGCCGTTACATTTCAGATGTGTTACGACCTGTAGCTCTACCCTTCATTCGTTCCCTGCGAAACCCTACATTTCAGCAGGATAATGCACGACAGCATGTTGCAGGTCCTGTACGGACCTTTCTGGATACGGAAAATTTTCGACTGCTGCCCTTGTCAGCAGATTCTCCAGATCTCTCACCAATTGAAAACGTCTGGTCAGCGGTGGCCGAGCAACTGGCTCATCACAATACGCCAGTCACTACTCTTGATGAACTGTGCTATCTTGTTGAAGCTGCATGAGCATCTGTACCTGTACACGCCATCCAAGCTCTGTTTGACTCAATGCCCAGGCGTATCAAGGCCGTTATTACGGCCAGAGGTGGTTGTTCTGGGTACTGATTTCTCAGGATCTATGAACCCAAATTGCGTGTGAATGTAATCACATGTCAGTTTTAGTATAATATATTTGTCCAATGAATACCCGTTTATCATCAGTATTTCTTCTGCATTTAATAGCCAGTAGTGTAAATACCAGTTAAGTTGCTGAGTATATTCCTTCATTTATGATGACACTTCGGTTACTGCTATTATCAGGTGAAAACGGTTGACGCGCTGCTTGGGCACAGATCTAATTAAGTGTAAATCAATCTATGATTGTGTTACTTAGTAATACATACAATGACTGGTTTCACAGTATTAAAGAACCTTCTTTACATATGGTTACCAAACAGGACGTACGTTCTTCTGCTTCTTGGAGTAAAACTGGATTTACATTGGATTTGAAAATGGCCCATTAATAGATAGAAACCCTTCATCGAATTTATTAACAAATAATGTGATCACTGACTAATTTTCTGTTGGTAGGATAAAGATCGCTGACTCTCTGACAATGTTGTAAAAAAATTCAGTGGATCTTCTGGTGTTACGTGTGTCCATCCGACGATGGCAGTGGCCAAAACTAGTTAGAAATACGTATTTTAAACTAAAGAAAGCGCGGAACGAATTTCATGATTGTTTCTTTGAATTTCACTCCGATAACATTATTTTTCGCCAAGAACATCTTACTGTTCGAAACTACAATATGCTGTAGGCTACTGTGACACACGGACTTAAGCGGAATTTCTTTTGTCAATCTATGCAGCAGTTCTTCTCACTCTTTCGTAAAATAGAGTAACCTCCTATTTGGGTCACGGCGGCTGTTCATTCATGAAGAAATGGCCTAATACAGTAGCGTTTGCAATATAAAATATAACTGGCAATCCATCAGCGACAGGTAGTTTGACCACAATGAATGCTCTTAATAGTTTCCCAATATCGTAAATACTTGTTTCATTTATTCTCATTTGTGGGAATTCACCACGGGCGATTTTTTCCGATTGAATGGTAGTGTCCGAATAATTTTTTAATACAGATTTTAATATTTATGTTATCTGTATATTGTCTTCAGCTTCAATACTTATTTTATCACGAGAGACTTAATCTAACATTAGGATGAGTTCTCTGGCTTTACATACTAACAGAACATTTTAGTATTTTTGGTAGATCTATCGTCGACATGTGGTTGTAGAAATAATTGTAGATGTCTAGAATAATGACTCTTAATCACACCATAGTTGCCTTACGTTTTTCTGTCAGTTTCCATGCGAAGTATTTGTAGTGAGATTTTACTTTCGCAACATCGTCTGAGAGGTACAGAACTCATGGTGAGCATTAAACCTCCTTTACTACTTAATTTGATACGTAATTACCAACACGTAAAAGTTGTCGCTTTAAAATGAGATTCTGTCCATATTTTTCGGATGTAATATAAATATAAATTCCCTTATTTTTATACTCAGAATTTCGTGATGGTCAGTCCTGTTAAACTGAAACGCTGATAACGACGTCCAGTTTTTATGACGTTCGTATCGTCAACGAGAAGTGATACCCGAATCGTTCTTATTTGATCCTACTGGTCTGCAACTACAATGAAGAGGCAAAGAAACTGCTATAGACATGTGTATACAAACACAGAGATATGAAAACACTCAGAGGACGGTGCTACTATCGGCAGCGCATATATAAAACAACAGGTGTCTGGCACAGGCGTTAGATCGATTACTGTTACTACGGTGCCAGTTTATCTAGATTTAAGTTAAGTATGAACATGATGTTGTACATGGTGGTCGGAAATTCCCGATACACACTTCTAGGACTTGTAGAGGATAGTGAATACATAACATTTTGAATAGGAACCTCATGTCCGGAAACGTATCGTTTTCGTTCTACGACAGTATCAATTCAGATGTGTAACTCGTCAACGTCTGCGTAGTTGTCCGCTGACAAGACATTGAAGAGACACCATGTGGGATGGAGAGAGTGTACCAGAAAATGCTTCGGAAATACAATGTGTGTAACGACGTTGGTGGTCGCCACATCGAGCCGCTGTTGTAGTGCATCAGTACGTTGCGGCTGGTGACGTAGATGCTGGGTTCCAGTTGTTGTCGCCTAACCATAGGGTGTACATTGTAAGTAATAACATAACGCTTCAATATTCTTTTCAAACTGATTGCAACAATTTTACTGGGTCACGCTTAATTACATTCATCGAGTAGGAGTGGATGAGATAATCGTCTCAATTGAAACTGTCGTAGAACGGAAACGATGCGTTTGCGGACTTGGGCACCTATTCAAAATGTTATGTACTCGCTACCCTCTACAAGTCCTAGAAGTTTGTAACGCGAATTTCCCACCACCATGTAGACGGCGCATGAGAGATAGGACACAGCATCTCCGAGGTAGTGATCAGGTTGGGATATTCGCGTACGACCATTCCACGTGTATACCGTGAACTTCGAGAATCCGCCATCGCTGCGACCGGAAAAAGATCCCGCAAGAACGGGACCAACGACGACTGAAATGAGTGGTTCAAATTGATAGGATTATAACCGAGGCCAACAAGAGAGACAGGCCGCGGCGCGCCTGTCAAATTACGTAAGCAAGGTAGGCCTGAGCAGGCGCGATCGCTAGCTGAGTGGCCCGCTGCTACGAGGCAGTGGGCTGTGCCACAGCGCCCGGCCAATCCGCTAGCGATCGCGCCGGCTCAGGCCTACGTTGCTTACGTAATTTGACAGGCGCGCCGCGGCCTGTCTCTCTCGTTGGCCTCGATTATAACTCTTCGCCCCAGGGGGCTCATGGTTCATTCATGAGTACGTGCGTGGCGAGCACGGGGCCCCGAGCTAATGCAGTCTTCCTTCCTTCTTTACTTTCTGGACTGCATTTCCTTTCCCCCTCCCCTCCTTTTCTATCCTCACTCCTTCCCCTCCACACCGGGGGACTGATAACCTCAGTAGTTTAGTCCCCCTATCCCAACCAAACAACCCAACCCAACCCTATATAACCCTTCTGGACATTTCTGCGGATTTCAATGCTGGGCCATCAACAAGTGTCAGTTTGAGAGCCATTCAACGAAACATCTTCGATATGGGCTTTAGAAGCCGAAGGCTCAATCGTGTGTCCTTGTTAATTGCACGACACAAAGCTTCACACCTCACCTGGGCCCGTCAACTCCGACATTGGACTGTTGATGTCTGGAAACATTTTGCCTGGGCTGAAGAGTCTCATTTCCGATTGTATCGAATGGTTGGATGTGTACGGATATCGACACAACCTAATGAATCCATGGACCCTGCATGTCAGCAGGGGACTGTTCAAGATGGTGGAGACTCTGTAATGGTGTGGGGCGTGTCCAGTTGGAGTGATATGATACGACTTGACAAGTTTTTTCTTATTTTGGTCTATGCTTTCTCTTCCAAAGAGATGGAAAGCAAAGAGCCTGCAATAAAAGAGATTTGTTTCATACTTCAAAGGTAAAGAAGTGCTCTTTGTGTAAGTGGATGGTATTTCCATACATAAGTTTGTAACGGAAATTTATGAACACCCTGTACACACAAGAATTTACAAGAATTGTAAGCTGATCCACATGACGTCTAGTTATTGGTGCACTGAAAATGCATGTCGTAAAATGATTGTAATGAAACGCAGAAATACACCTACCGAATTTCCATTTGGTGCAGTGAATATGCATACAAGAAAGAGAAAGAGCCGGACATTTCCAGATTACAAGGTTAATGGTCAGCTTCTAGAACGCGTCAAGTTATTTTCAGATTTAGAGATAATGCATAACGTAAGTAGAACTGAAGATCGTGGCCGGCGAGAAAGACAGGTTAAGTCCCATAAGCTATACAAACATTTGAACATTTTGAGAAAGACAGGCCTCAGCGCAGACGTCATGCCACGTAAGCAAGGTAGTTCCGAGCCGGCGCGATCGCCAGCCGATTGGCCGGCCGCTGGGGCACTGCCCACTGCGTCATAGCGGGCAGCCACTGAGCTAGCGATGGCTCCGGCTCGGAACTACCTTGCTTACGTGGCATGTCGTCTGCGCTGGAAGGAAGGAAGGAATCTTAGGGTTTAACGTCCCATCGACGGCGTGGTCATTAGAGACGGAGCTTATGCTCGGATTTTGGGCAAGGATGGGGAACAGAAATCGGCCGTGCCTTTTGAAAGAAACCACCCCGGCCGGCATTTGCCTGGAGTGATTTAGGGAAATCACGGAAAACCTGAATCTGGATGGCCGGAGGTGGATTTGAACCACCTTTCTTCGTCTACGTTGAGGCCTGTATTTCCCATTGGCCGCGAACTGAAGATGAATGGATGTCTTCAGTTGTCAAAGTCGTGTAGCCAAATACGAAGTATGTTCTCACTGGAGCTAGTGGTATTGGGTACTGTGATTCTGAATGACGTTGAATAGTACCGCCCACGGCCCATAGAATTCATATTCATATGACAGTCATAGGTTACCTACAAACGGAAGCAACAGTAACGCAGAATGATAAAATGCTGTGTCTGTATCTCACTAGTCTGATACTCTCGATTTCCAAGATGTAAAGAAAATGATTCTTCTTCTTATATGAAATGGATCGCCCACAGTCGTACCATCATTTTCTCCAAACCGTTCACGGCACTTTCGACCCCCTGTGTCTTCGCTGTGGATACAGCTAGAAGCCTATGTCGAAAACTAAAAATGGTTTTCCGCAAACATGTGAGGTAGTTTTCATTTTTGCATGGACATTTCAAACGCCCCTCGTAATTGAGTATAAATTGTTGATATGTCATGTTCAAATTGATTGAAAAATGTTAAAATGTTTGTAAATCTATGGAACCTAACTACTCTGGTTATCAATCGCTAGGATTACAAACAAATTAAAATAAATTAGCCAAAGGCAAAAACACACATTTGCCCAAGGGAGGACTCGATCATCCGACGGCGAACAATCGCGCGCTCCGCAGCAAGGCGCTTTAGAACGCTTGGCCACTCCACCGCAGCTGTTTTATGCCGCTTTGCAATTGCCGAAACGTTGTATTTATTCTTATGTCGTTATATTATGGTTCAATTGCCAAATCATTATATTTTATATAGAAGTAAAGATGTATAATATTCATAAAGTCATTATAAATATTGTTAGATAACTAATTAGATAACAAATTAAGACAAGGTGTTGAATAGATGGTTCGATGAACACCAGCTAAAATGACCGACTTGGTTCCGATGAGATCTCACAACTCTTTACGCTGAAAAAATGCGTCGCGAGACTTGAATTTTTGCACATTTTATGTTTTTGATGGTATAACGTCGTATCACAAACAAACAAGATACAGTTGCAATTTCTGAATGAGAAAATCCGCTGTATAATTTACCTTTTATGCTTGGTGCAGATGGTGTTACCCCAACGTACTTCTTGCACTTGTGCGTTATGCTCATTACTTGTGCAACCAAGCTCATCGCACCCTTTATGCCAATATGGAGGTTTTTGCGTACCACTATCGTGGTTCTACAATTTTAATGACTAACACGGTAGACATGAGAGCAGACTGCTTGCAGAAGTACAGGAATAATCAAATAAAGTATAGGTATGTATTATCGACGCAGATATGCAGAAAAGCAGTAAAAGTAACAGACAGCCAGCTGTAAATTAAAGTTTAATAAACTTTACCGCCGTTTCGATTGGTATAAATCAATCTTTTTCAGAACATACATGGACTTGTAGTGAATAAGAAAGTAACAATCAAGCTATGTACAACCGCATTAAAAACCATAGAATGTTTACCTATACAATTACAACAAATTTTAGTCTACAGGAAACAAGTACTTACATTACATTATTACTGTGGAAAATTTACATGCGTCAGTACACATAATGTAGCCCTTTAAACAAAGGCACGTCAAACGTATAAAATGATAAAATAATAAAATATGCTGTGTAACAGATTGCGCGGCATGCTAACCGCTGACTGACAGTCTGAGCAAGACATGGACGCCAGGTAAACATGACAAGTGGCGCCTAGTGACAATGATACAGCGTCAGCAGTCAATACACGTTAATACAAATTATAAAATAGGAAACCCACGGAAGCTTAAAATGAAATAAAATAGAATTTTGATGTAATGACACCGCAGAGGTTACCGTTGACTGTTAAATTTTTTTGACAACATTGGTTTATAGCCCTCGAAAAACTGTCTGCACGTGAGATGGAGCTGATCATCTCTAGATTGAAAATGTTAAACAATCTCCAACTCTTCCCAAAGATCAAACTTTCGGCCCTTGTCTTCTCTTATAGTGTGTTCTAGCTTTTTCGGCGTATGGTTAGCAATAAAAAGGTGTTCGGCGAATGTGGAGTTACGTATATTTTCTCCATTCTTTCCCAATAGATGTTCTCTCTGATAGAGGGATTACAAATTAATTCCATACTTATTGATTATCAGTGGGCTTTAGACACCGTATCTCACATTACGTTTTTAATCGAATTGCTTCCTAATGTAATATCGTCTCAGTTATGTGATTGGAATCGTGATTCCCTGTCCAATAGTATACAATTAGCAGCAATTGAACGAAAGCCCAGTGGCGGACTAAGGCTGATGGAGGCCCGGGGCGGCGGCGAAACAAAATGAGGCCCCCCGTCCACTTCGAAATACATGTATTACTATAAGAAAGAATTGGAGGGGTCCCAGGACGAGAGGCACGGAACAGTTTAAAAAAATATATATTTCTTAGTTCTCCATATATGGAGGCTCCAGCACAACGACACGCCAAGCGCGCTCAAAAAAAAAAAAAAAAAAAAAAAAAAAAAAAAAAAAAAAAAAAAAAAAAAAAAGGGACATTTGCTTTGGAGAATTTGGAGGCCCCGAAGACCGAAGGACCGGGGCGATCCGCCCCCTCCCCCCCCCCTTAGTCTGCCACTGAGAAAGCCATCGACGAAATCAGCATTCACACCACATTCTGATAGGGTACCGTTAGAGGGAGAGAGTGACCATCAGTGATACCACTGCTGATTGGCCCAGGATGCCATGTTTTCACCAAACGTGGCGGGCTTTGTACATGTGTGAACATCTACAGTGCGCGTTTCTGTAGTGTAGAGGTTCTTAAATACTTCTGAGAGCGATTTCGCTGCACATTTACTTAAATGTTTTATTACGGTAGGCACTATTGCGCTTTTGCACGTCTTGTGTCTGTTCTATTTACGTAATTAACTTACATCAATAAATGTGCTGTTGCTCAGTCTGGGACGATAATTCTAGAACTTTACGGAATTTTTTAAGATTAAATGTTGATCTAGATTGATCTACTGAGTTTAACTAATAACGCGCATCACATAACAAAAAGGACAGTCAAGAGAAATGCATTGTTGTTCCGCTGTTGACTGTAAATACAGAAGTGAAGATGGCTATATGATGCATGTGTTCCCAACGAATGACGAAAGACGGGAACAGTCGGCGGTGAAGGTCGACTGAGAAGGCGGAAACCGTAAAGATAATTTAAATGAAACGAACAAATTTTTCCTCACTGTGCGAAGTATTTTTTACTGCCCTCCCAAGCGAAAAAAGTCTTTGATAAAAGTTAATAAATAAATTACTGTAAGTGATTCCCACGTGGCGTAGGGGGTGTGTATTGAAAGTAGTGAATTCAAATCCGGAAAACGGCAGGACATTTTTATTCACGCTTTTCTAGCTTTCTATTGGTTCATGATTTTCATTTATGACACGTCATGCTACTCATTGTGTTTAAACATGGCTACAGAACCTTACGTCAACACATGTCCGATTGCCACCTTGCCCTTGGCTGTGTATAGTTGTCTATTCACAATCCCATAATTGGCTACGGCATGTAATATGTAAAGGAAGGGACTATTGACTCGTTGTAAATATTCAATTACCTATTTTGGGTCAGTTTCTGCTGTTTCAGTAGAGAAAGTATTGTTATTTTTCCGATTTTTCCTGTTACAGTGTTCCTAAGTTTTTATAGAATGACCTTTTTCGGTATTCCCCAGTGTACAAAAATAAGATCGACAGGAACACGCTTAAAATGCATGTTATGGGAGTGGAAAGGGGTGAAAGATTTTTAATTTCATTATTAATCGACATTTCGCCGTGGGCTGTCCGTGACTGTACCGTTTAGGGAAATATAATAATAATAAGCCGTCTTCAGTCACAATAATTTTATTGTTTTTATTGTCCGTTTTTATTGTTTTTATTGACCCGGGTCTATAAATCCATTATCGAGGACTTTATTACTGTATTTTTGTGTTACATCTACTTCAGTTTTTCACATAACGGTAGAGAACGACACAGTTGTTAGTTTGTGGCGAGAAAGTTGCCGCTAGCGTTAATCCAAGGCTCTTATAATGAACATACAGTGAAGTATTGTGAAGTGTTACCTGCATTTGTCGAGGTGAAATTATCTCCTGCATTGGTGAAATAACTTCCGCATTTGCACACATTTTATAACACATTTTCGCAACTGGCATGTTTATGCCGGTACTGTATACATCAAATTCATTACGTTAAAGTTATGGAGTATTGAAGCTATAGTTACAATAATAACATAGACGAATGGCATTTTTTAAAACACATACCAAGTATTAAGCTAAAATGTCAGCTTGGGTTACAAACGGCGATCCGATGCCTCATTTTAGTCGTTAAGAGGCTGTATTTCTGTTTGAGTCGATATCTAAATGCACGTTCCGCATGCAATTGGTAAAAATATGACGGATACCGACCGATTGGCCACTCTCTCACTTGTAAGCTCTTTGCATTTTGACTGCATAAAGCGCCTTATTTTTCCTTGCTAACAGAAAATGAAGCTATAATTTTTTCATCATACTCGGCGAGCGCACCGATTGCTGAACGTGCCCACGAAGTTTCAGCGTCCTGCGACATATATATCCTGCACTGCACCCAGAACGCCTTCAGTTTAATCATAACCACCCTGTAGGTGAAACATGCAGGCCACGTGCAATACCGGCATTATAGATGAGGTCGATGACAGCGATAGCACGATGGTCTCTGGGGCTGTCGTCCATAAACTTGAATTCTTCCCCAAGATGTTGATGAATGCATTCAATGATGGGTACCAAAGTACGCCGCTCGCCCTGGTCTACACTTTTCCTTTTTTCTATAGTATGGTTTCTATTGATGATAGTTTAGGAAGGTTTTTGGTGTTTGTGTCTACGATTAAGTGTTCCGTAGGCGTTGGTCGTGGGGAATGGGAAGGGGGGTGGTATCGTTGTCTCTGTTTGAGGTGCATTATAGGTCAAATATTGTCGATACCCTATATCTGTGATTTTGTGAAAAAGGGAGGGGGGACTTTAGGTATCGCTTTCTTCATATACGTGTATTATAGGCCAACTGAAGGTTTTGAAACATGAGAGGTGCTTTTCTTTTATTGTCGTACTCTGTTATTATTTTGCGTGTTAAATTAAATTATTTGTTTCGTGATTCTGAATGACATTTAACGTTTTTTTTTTTTTTTTTTTTTTTTTTTTTTTTTTTTTTTTTTTTTTTTTTTTTTAATGTAGTATGGCCATGCTTAAATACTTCGTCCCCCCATAATTCCCGTGGTTATCCGGTTATTGCCATTTCGTTTTGCTGAAGTTTTTGGGTGTTTCTTTATGTATGTATTTGTCGACGTTTATCACGATATTATGGTCGCAATATTGGATAAAATTGAGATAGGCGATTTCCACAACGTTAGTGACGTAATGGGTAGTGTCGGGACCTTCGATTAAGGGAGGAAACCACACTAGCAGGTTCAAAAAAATCCCATTTTTGTTGTACTTGTCGGTAGCTTAACTATCCAAGAATACGTTGTCAAAGTTTCAAAGAGAAATTCGCATCCTTTAGATATACGAACAGCCCTTGAAATGGAGCAAGAACCGCACCCTACCCCGTTGCACCCCTACGTACAGACGAAAATTATTCGAATCTACGAAGATTTATGAAGGGATAATTTATTGGAGAGATGTTTAGTTGGCGACACACAAAATGCGTATGAAATTTTCAGTTGCACTATTTGATGTTTAGCTCCTAAAGACTTGCACTCCGGGCTAAAGGTCGTTGAGTTGGCATCGTTTTTGGCAGCGTGCGTATTCAATGAAGGTAATTCATCCATTTTGATGGTTATGAACGAGTCAGGAATCGTAGTAGGCACGCAAAGTTTCAATTATGCGCAACAAATGGATAACCAGCGCGTGAGCCGGCTGAATCGACGTAGTTCATTGACATCGAAGGAAGGCCGGCAAGTTCGCCAAGCACTGCTGCAAGCGCAAAACGAAGCCTATAAGGAAGAGGTGGGATTACTAAATGGTACTGGAATCGCAGATTAATCCGTAAGTTTGGTAAGTTATTTTTAATGTTCAAACGCGAAAAAGATGTTTCACACATTTGCGTGCAGTTTAACCCGAAAAGTATAGAACCGTTCATTATGACAATTGATAGTATGATTCTTTATACCGGTACGAATTATATAAACCAACTTGTGAGATGATAGCATGACTTTAAGGGTCTTCATCGTTGCATAATTAAACATTCGTGATTATCGAAGTAAATTGTTCCAACGCCTGCAACATTGTTGTCACCTGCATTGATGTTCATATTCTTCGAAAATACGTTATTTATATAAACTCAAAACCTTTTCAATTTCAGATGGAACTCGGAATGGCTACACTACACGCAATTGGAGACTTATGCTCACAACCTTCGGCGGACGTTACAGCGTAACGTTGTTGTATATGGCTGAAATTATTCACATAAATTCAAGTAAACAGTGAGAATTATGACTGAAAAGATGCCAGAATGTGAGTAAATTCTCATTACTTCTTCCCATCCAAAATAAATCCCAAAAAATCCGTGACAAACAGCCTCCTAATGTGGTTTCCCCCCTTAAACCGGAACGTGCTATAAAATCTACATCTACATAGATACTCTGCAAATCACTGTTAAGTGCCTGACAGAGGGTTCATTAACCACTTTCATAACTTTTCTCTATAGTTACATTCTCTAATAGCGCGCGGAAAGAAACAACACCTAAATCGTTCCGTTTTAGATCTGATTTCTCCTATTTTATTGGGATGGTCAAGTCTCCCTAAGTAAGTCGGTGCTAGCAAAATATTTTTACATTCAGAACTAAAAGTCGGTGATTGAAATTTCACGAACAGATCACGCCGCAATGAATAACGTCTTTCTTTTAATGATTTTCACCCCAATTCGTAAACATTTCCGTGACGCCCCCCCCCCCCCCCCCCGTAACGTGATAAAACAAAACGAGCTGCCCTTCTCTGAAACTTCTCAAAGTCTTCTGTCAGTTCCACCTGGTGAGGGTCCCACAAGGGGCAACAGTACTCCAGGAGAGGCCGCACAAGTGTGATGTAGGCAGTCTCTTTGGCGGAGCTGGTTCACCTTCGAAGCGTTCTGCCAATGAAACGTAACCTTTGGTTCGCCTTCCCCACAATATTTTCTATGTGTTCTATCCAGTCAAAGTTGTTCGTAATATTATCCCCTAGGTATTTGGTAGAATCTACGACCTTAAGGTTTGACTGATTTATCGCGTAATTGAAGTTCAGCTGATTTCTTTTAGTGGTCACGTGTATTACTTCACACTTTTCTTTGTTTAGTGTCAATTGCCAATTTTCGCACCATGTAGAAATTTTGTCTAAATCGCTTTGCAGTTGCTTTTGATCCTCTGTTGACTTCAAAAAAATGTTCAAATGTTTGTAAATCTATCGGACCAAACTGCGTGGCCAACAGTCCGTAGCTTACAAACTACTTAAACTTAGGTAAACTAACCTAAGGACAACACACACACCCATGCCCCAAGGAGGACTCGAACCTCCACGGCGAGCAACCGCGCACTCCTCAGCGAGACGCTTTAGACCGCTCGGCTACTCCACCGCTGCTCTGTTGACTTAACTAAACGATAAACGACAGCAGCATCCGCGAACAATCTAAGGGAGCTATTCAGTTTGTCTCCTAAATCGTTTATAAACACAAGGAAGAGTAGGGGACCTATAAGGCTTCCCTGTGGAACGCCATATATCACTTCTGTCTTACTCGATGACTTACCGTCAATTACAACGAACTGTGTCCTTTCTGATAGGAAATCGTGAATCTAATCGCACAATTGGGGATATATTCCATAAGCACGCAATTTCATTAGAAGCCGCTTGTGGGGTACAGTGTCAAAAGCCTTCCTGAAATCCGGAAATACAGAATCGATTTGAGGTCCCTTGTCGGTGGCACGGGTGATACAAAACTGTCTTCGCGCAAGCAAAATTGTATACATTTGATACTGGAAGCGTGTCAGACGTGCGCAGTTAGCTTTCCTGGTGCAGCAGACGTTCCCTCCTCGTGCTACGAGCCGGATGGAATCGGAGCAGTGAGGCGGAATTGGGGCAGTGCGTCTTGCGGCGACGGCCAGGTGGATGCGACGTGGTGAGCGCGGGCTTATATAGGCTTAGCTCGCCAGACAGCAGATGAAAGGCCGGCCAGATAAGCGCCGGACTCCCCCCTGCATGTTAAGCAAGCACAAAACACCCGCCAGCCGCTGCTCACCTACAAACAGCTGGCGCGGTTCGTTAAACTACGGCCATCTTCTCAGTATACCACTGCAGAAAGACGCTCCCTGTGACATAGCTTTACTTCATAGTAGATGATTTTTATTTATTTACTAGCTTAAAACCGCGCCTCCGCTCGCGTGTTGGTTGATTATGATTGATTTGATTTGATTTTCTCAGGGAAACCAAAACAGTCTTGGTCCAACCTGCCACTGCCCGCACCGAAACTAAGTTTATTGTGCGGTATCGCTCCCTGCATATCTAGTAAAGCCAACCAATGCCCTTGAACAGTGCAAGGAGTCCCTTTACCAGTTCTTTAATAGACACAATTTCTTCGGGTCTGGTTGTCCCAAATGTTTTGTGCCTTTTACTCTCCAATGCAATGCATTCGAAGATTAGATGTGATGCAGTTTCAATTCCGTCACCACAGATCCTACATTTAGGGTCCTCTTGTTATTCCCATTGTATGTAGGAGTTTTTTTCTTTTTTTTTTTTTTTGAAATTCCCATGGCCTGTCAGAAATCCAACCATGAGTCTAATCTCTCTCCTGTTCAGGCCCAGGATTGCAGAGCTTCTTTTAAAACGGCTTTGGCATCATTACCTTGCCATGTTTTTGTTGATAGACTTTGGTCCAATATTTTACGTGCTGTCTTCTGAGCCAGTTACGTAGCTCCAATTTGATCATTGCCTTGGTGATCGTCAGGACAGGTTCCGGTCCAATAAATGGAGTCTCTGCCCTCATCCTGCCTAATCTGTCGGCATGTTCGTTGCCACTGATCCCCGAGTGGCCAGGGACCCACAATAGGTTTACTAGGTTTACCCTATTGCTTTCCCCTAGCTCCACCAGAACCCTGTGACATTCTGCAACAATTTTAGACCTTGTTGCAGGAGCTGCCAGTGATCTCAGGTCTGCCTGGCTGTCTGAATAGATATAGATGCTACGGTCTTTGTAGCACCTACGCAAATTCTCCTCCACACACGCCCTGATGGCTGATTATGATAGATAAGCCATCTTTCAGTAGTCTGCTATGAGGTTTTGGTTTTGAAGGATGAAATGAAATACAATACCTTCTTTAGAAACAAACATTTTTAATCAACATTATTAGGAAATTAAGTAGTGTAGATCAAATCACACGTAAAAATGCACTCGTTTCGAAGAATCCAATCACGAAATTCAACAATAATGACTGTAATAATATCACAGATCGATCACTTGATGTAATGCGCGAAACATCAAATCGATTTTTTAAAGACATGTATTAAAGGAAATTTCTTTTTTACTGCTTTATCTATTTACTCACATATTTTCTTATTCGTATGCTTATCCTTACAGAGAAAGAGCTGAAGACATTGTAGCTTGCATAGACCAAAGATATGGTCTGTGGCATCACGTTTCGCTGTATGTAACCTCCTTGCTATAGAGTTGCAAACGTCATCGCTGGCCTTCAGTCCGAATTTTTTTTAATAATCTGATGACTTTCAACCACCATATCTTCCACCCCCTTATAGCTATCGACATGGAACTGCTAAGGTGTACAACGGGAGACTTCGGGCAACAATTACACACAGACCATTCCTTTGCGTTCTGTAGTTTTCGCTGCAGAGCGAAATAGTAACAGACACACACGTAGAATTTTATATACACCGATAACTTGCCATCCCAATATACTCCACCCTTTTATCATTATCAACCCTCAAACAACAATGCAACCAATAAAACCATTTTCAAAGAGTAAATATAATTTTCAAAGAGTAATTATTGTTCCGCATTTCGCGTTATATTCGTCAAATTACTAAATATCTATCAGATCGCTATAAAACCGTTCCTAAGAACCTTCCTCGGGTATGAATTAGTAATTGTGCAAATATTTAAGTCCCTGTGTCTTGTCGTTCTGACGTGATAAGCGTACAATGAACAGACATTCACATTAATATATATAGATAAATAGCTATCCGATAGCCATAAAACCGTGCCTAAAGCCTTCCCCGGGTAGACATTAGTAACTGTACACATTTTTAGCTCTTTATGTCTTGTAGTTCAGACGTGATAAACGTACACCGAACAGACATTCACATTTATAAATATAGATTTATTTGTTTTGGCTTAGAATTTATAACACCACAGCGACATATGTCTGTCCTACCAGCATCCTTGTATAGTATGTATATTAAATTCACTCTTCTATACGCATGCTGCCAGTCTGTTTGACGTAAGCGGCTTAACATTTACGGAGAATCTGAAGGAATTAAAATTTGTGCCACGGGCGGAATTCGAACACGGGACCTCCTACTTACTAGGAAGGCGCTACAACCACTATGCCACCGTGTCTTTTTCCCGTTGACAAGTTCGGTCCGTTGCAGACGTGTGTTCGTGTTTGTCCTATGTTGATCGTTCTTAGCTCAGTTTTTTTTTATTAGAGAGAGCGTTCAGCCCTCTCACCGAATGCACTGAGCCGTCATGCCAGCGACTGCACGGACTGTCTTAAGGCACGTCTCCCTCCACGACACAAACCTCAATTCTGCTTCATGTTCCCCTAAATACATGTGTATCAAAGTTGTCAAGGCTCTCCCTATAGCGTAATAGCACCCCAGCAATGCCTAGTAAGCAGGAGGTCATGGGTTCGAATCCCAGCCATGGCACAGACTTTAATTCAATGCCTGTCCTTCAGAATTATATCTTTGATATACATGGCGAGGCAGCTAAGTCATAACACCTCTTGTATCTCCCCAATCGTAATGGATTCAAAGATTCCTTTTGGGCAGTGGATTGCAGGGACAGGGGCTAGCCGGCCGCGGTGGCCGAACGCTCTGCGGCGCGTCAGTCACGGTCCGCACGGCCACTACAGTCGGGGTTTCGAATGCCCCATCGGGCAAGGATATTTGTGCCCTCCTTAGAATAAGCTAGTTCATAGGTAGTTTGTAAGTTTAGGGACTGATGACCCCGTAGTTAAGTCCCATAAGCTCTACAAACATTTGAACATGTTTTTTGGACAGGAAATACTTGAATACATGATATTTCATGTTTGTGCTATTTTTTATTAGAGAGATATGAGGCCACCTTTTTCTTTTAATGGAACCCTATGTCAAATTTTTGCGTATCATGGTGGGCTTAAAAAGACGATTTCAATTATGTGAATATCATAACATTTAGGCTAATAGTTTTTGAGACACAGATATGTTCTCCTATCGTTACGGCCTTCGAAGCGGCGTTGTCCATTGCGACCTTTCCTATTGTGTAGACTACACGGTAAACGTCGCGAGTCATTCCTTACACAAACAGCGTCGCTTCGAAGAACGAATAAGCTACGGGAACATATCTGTGTCTCAAAAACTATTCACCTAAATATTTTGATATACACACATTTGAAACCGTCTTTTTAAGTCCAAAATATTACGGTAAAATGTAACATAGGGTTCCATTAAAAAAACTAAAGATGGCCTCATATCTCTGTAATAAAAAATAGCACAAACATGAAATGTCATGTATTCAAGTAGCCCCTGTCCCTGGAATTCACTGTCCAAACGGCATCTTTGTATGTATTACGGCTGGGGTGACACAACGGGTGTTAAGACTTACCTGTCTTAGCCTGTATATGAGACAAAATGTGTCTCTGGACATTTATTTATGATTTCATATTTATATCATCTGTGCCTGAGATACAAGGCAGGATAGTTCCCATTAACGTCCATTATCGGGGTGCTATTCCGCTGTACGAGATCGTAAGCAACATCGATATGTATGTAGGGGAACCTGAGGCTAAATTGAAGTTTGTGTTGTGGAGGGGGAGACATGCCTTAAGACAGTCCGTGCAGTAAGTGTACTTACTAAGTTACTGTAGCCTAGTGGTTATACCACCTGCCTATTAAGCAGGAGATACCGTGTTCGAGACTTGGCCGTGCCACGGATTTTAATTAAATGCTTCTCCTTCAGTTTTGTATCTTTGACATCTATCGAGACAAAAATGTCTCTGGACATTGATTTATGATTTCATATTTACGAAGAATTTCGTGAATATTCAGTCCAGCAATTTCTAAGTCGTCGTCCAAGAAGTAATCTTAAGAGAATGTGACTACACATTAACGAATTAAGATTTTCGGCGTCTGTTCTTTCGGACATGTCAGAAAGAACAGACGCTACAATTCTTACTCCTAAGCCTCCATATCGAGGATTGATGGATATTTCAGTACGAATGCAAGCAAGGACCAGCCTCCTGGTGGGAATACAGGGACAACTGCGAGCCACGGAGTACAATCGACCATTGTAGGAGGACGTATGAGTGTTTGGGTCGGACGGCTTATGTGCTAGGATAGTCCGCGCAAGTGTGTTAAGACCGTGTGTCTGGGTGTGCGCGCCGGCCGCGGTGGCCGAGGGGACTGAGGCGCTCCTGTCACGGTCTGCACAGCCGCTTCGGTCGGGGGTTCGAATCCCCCCTCGGGCATGTATATTTGTGACGTCCTTAGTCTTAGTTAGCTACAAACATTTGAACATTAGGATGTGCGTATGATACCAGTGGTAAGTGCCAAAAACTTCGCTGGTAATAGTACTAGTAGTAATAGTAATGGTTGCGGAGTCAGTGCGTGCAAACTGCTTTTCAGAGACAATTTGTACCAATACAAGGATGATATGGATAACCACGACGGAGCGCGCGGTTGCTCGCCGTCGGAGGTTCGAGTCCTCCCTGGGGCATGGGTGTGAGTGTTTGTCCTTAGGTTAGTTTAACTTAGTTTAAGTAGCTTGTTAGCTACGGACTGATGATCACGCAGTTAGGTCCGATAGATTTACAAACTTTTTTTTTATAACCACGACTCGAATAAAGACCTTGAATATATTCCTAAACGCATATTGGCTGTAAAAGTTGTTACTAATCTGGTAAATATGAAAACATCGTTTAGCAAGTAAATAACTTTGTATCCCTACATTGCTTACGTGAATTAATGCGATAGCGTGATGGCAGAAAAGTTAGGGACCATCCTTAACGTTGTTTACGCGCTGTAGTAAACAGACAGTAAAATTAATTTTATATTTGCATGAATCATATTAACTTCTGAGATTGCTTAATTCATTATTTAGAAACAATTCGATATTAGAACCTTAATATCATAAACCGACTACTTAAATTTTTATTTTTTGAGATGTTTCGTCAAAATGTTCAGCAAGTGTTAAGGCGATACCTCAGTGAACGTTAAGTGCGTTCAATTTGCAAGCGATCAATGTTAAAGCCCATTCTTTCTAAATATAAAATTGTAAATGGAATGTTACAAAATTCATAATATGTCGTTACTCTAGAAATATTTAAAGGCAATGAAATGTCTGAAGAATTATAAAAATCACATCTATTTAATACACCTCATTTGTGATGTCTTATTGAACTTTACTGTTCATTGCCCCGAAACAACCAAATTGTCCCAAACCATGTATTTCAGGCGAGGACTTCATTTGTGGTTCAAACGTAAAACAGTAACCATTCAGTGAATAGAAGAAAAAATGCCTTTCTTCTGTGATCACATCTTTACGAACTGTGCAGTATTTTTCCAGTCTTTTTTTTTTTTTCAACTGAACTCCACAACAGTCCGAAAAACGTAAGATTTTCATCCTGTGTCGTAGGAATTCACCAGGGACGTTGATCCTTTTCGTTTAGGAACATACAAGATAGTATCGTGGCTATCATAGCTCACTGTAAAAAAGAGAAGACACTTTTTGTATAAATGGTAGTCTGATAAACAGTTTTTCTCCTAATTTGTATAAATTATTTAATTCCAATACAGTTATGCTTAATAATATTATCATGATAATAATTATTACTTTTAAAAAGAAGTTTTCGATATTACTGATTTTTATTACACATATCTGTATGTATGTCAGAATGTAACTAAAATAATATTTTATTGACGCAAGAGTGAAAATAAAGCAATAAATGAGTAAAAAGACTAATAGTATAAAATTTTCGTGCTGTGACTCCTATGAACCATCAATACTTATTTTGGTGCATTAACTGCATTTGGAAAAGAAACCGCCAAAAGAAAATAGTGTACTAAGAGTGTTTTGCTGGCCACATAACAATGTGAAAACGTGCATCAAGAACGTCATTGGATGCAATTTATCTCACAAGGTAGCAGTAACTGTGCATCTACGTTCTCCGTAGAAACGCATCAGATATCTCTCCATCATTCATACCCATTAATTTTGTTGTGGGCTTCAGTACCAGTGGTAGCATTACGCCATTTCTGCTACCATGCAATAAATCATTGTTGAAATCTGATTCTGTAATGGCTAATGACCGGGATAGGAGGAGAGATTGGAGTTTATCGTTACGTAGACACGGAGGTCATTAGAGGTGCAGCTGTAACTCATTTGGAGACTGATGGAGAAGAAAATCGAACTGTGCATAAAACGGACTCGTCAGCCAGGTATGATATCGGAAAATACGCCATCTAAATGACACTTATCGCGCCGCAACCTGCCTGCGATGAACGTACTAAATATGATGTCCCACGTTTATACATTGTGGTGAAGTGAATGAAAATACGAAAGGAAAGAAATGTTAGTGTATAACAGTCCGTCGCTATATAAATCATTGTAGACGAAGCACCAACTTCGACTAGACACGGATTGGAATTGGTAACTACTTTCTTGACGGAATTATCATTCATATTCTACCGCAAGAAACGAAGGAAGTTTGGTGTTCAACGCCCCTTCGATGACGAAGTCATTAGAAACGGAGCTGAAGACCGCGTCCATTTCAAAGAAAGTATGTTGAAATCCGCCATGGCCATGCAAAACCGGGGATTTGAGCCGGAGTCCACCATTATGCGATGGTCGAGTGAGTAACCCAGAAAAAGTAATCCAAGGAAGACAACGACAACATAATTTTATCGTCCGAGGGTTTATCAAAAATAATTTACTCTTGGTAGGATTTCTAATATTAAAATGCCAATGTCACATTGGGAGAAGCTGTGAAGAGATTCTAAAGTAAACTAGATGATCGTCAGTAGAAATTTTTAGCATGCGTGAAACTGTTGAACGGAAGGTAATAATCGCTGTTTCTAGTCCTGCCATATCCTACATTTTTCCTCCCATCTTAGCACTTGCAACGGATTCTGGGATCAGAAATGACATTAATATTCTACCTTGTCACATGTATTTTCCTTTTTATTATTTACTTATTTAAGTATCCGAGGGTGTAGTTATCCAAGAAACTAAGAGTAGAACTTAAATCTTTATAGTAATTCGATGCAACATTGAAAGTAATTAAGACTCCCTGAAAAACGGAAATATCTTGTCTTTTTATATAACTGTGCGTTGTTTCTTCCAAAATAATCTAATTAGAATAGTTAAACTCATTAATTGTCCGCCTCCGTAGTCCAGTGGACAGCGTGGCGGATTGCCACGCTGGTGGCCCGGGTTCGATTCCCGGCCCTGTCGAAGATTTTCTCCACTCGGGGACTGGGTGTTGTGTTGTCCTCCTCATCATTTCTTCATCATCATCGACACTCAAGTCGTCCCAGTGTCGTAACCTAAAGACTTGCAGCAGTCAGGCCGAACACGATCCAAAATGTACAAATGTTTGTAAATCTATAGGACTTAACTACACTGATTATCAGTCCGTAGGCATACAAACTACTTAAAGTAACGTAAGGACAAACACACACACACACACACACACACACACACACACACACTGAAACCCTTTCCCGAGGGAGGACTCGAGCAACCACGTGCTGCACAGCAAGGCTCTTTAGACCGCTCGGCCACTCCTCCGCGACAACAAGATCCCAACTATGGTCCAACGGTCAGATATGCCACACGGAATCATCAACTCATTAATTGGTTAAAAGTTTTTAATGCAAAATGTTTTGATCAGATCAGTAGTAGTGGAGAGTCTAATACCTTTAAAATGTTCAAATGTTTGTAAATCTATCGGACCAAACTACGTTGTCATCGGTCTGTAGCTTACAAACTACTTAAAATAAGGTAAACTAACCTAAGGACAACACACACACACACACACGCACACGCACACGCACACACACACGCCCAAGGGAGGACTCGAACCCCCGACGGCGAGCAACCGCGCGCTCCGCAGCGAGGCGTCTTAGACCGCTCGGCTACTCCACCGCGGCCCTAATAACTTTAATGTGGCAAAGTATCTAGATTTATTTATTGTCCTGTTGTAGCGAGCGTGATCATATTTAGCCTGTTCCCCTCTTACGCTGGCAAAGATGTTATTTACGTAGTTGGATTTATGACATTGGTATAGAGTGATAACTGTAAGGTGGATAAAATAATTAAGATATATTTATTGTCCTTTTACAGCCGTCGTAGCCATATGTAGCCACCCTCCCCCCCCCAACTCCCCCCTCCCCGGACTCTATGGCTAAGAAAATTATCCGAGGGGATGAAGACGATTTGCGAAGTTGGATTCATAACGAAGGGAAATAGAACTAAAGACAAAGAGGCTGCCACACAAATATCTTCTTTACCCTTCTGTGGTCTGGTCTCCAGCATATGACATTCTTCTAAACTTGTGTTTTCCAATTAAAGGAAATTAAAAAAAAACATCGTGACAACTGAGAAACGAAAGAATAAACGAACAAGTTGCTACAGTAAGTAAAACATTGACATCGAAATTATGATTGGAGGAACTCAGCTAAAGTACTTATCGAAAACATTTTCTTTTCTATGGTCAACTAAATGCTACCTTTTGTTCTTTCTATCACTCTTGTCCAACTAAGAAAGATAACTGTTCATACAAAGTGTAAAAAACTGTAAACTCCGTCCGACAGGCCTCAGGGGGCCCACTGGGTACTGACCGGCCGCCGTGTCTTCCTCTGCCCGAAGGCGTCAACGGATGCGGTATGGAGTGGGGCGTGGTCAGCACCTCCCCCACACCCACTCCTGCTCGTTGAGTCAGTTTTCGCGACTGGAGCCGCTACTCCTCAATCAAGTAGCTCCTCAGTTGGCCTCGAAAGAGCTGACAATCAGTGCACCCCGCTTGCCAACAACACTCGGTAGACCCGGACGATCACTCATCCAAGTGCTAGCCAAGCCCGACAGTGCTTACGTTAAGTGATCTGAGGGGAACCTGTGTATCCACTGTGGCACGGCGGTTTTCCAATTAGGTACTACTTGTATAAGCCTAGCAGTATAGTAGCTGACCGTCAGAGAAGGCAAAGTACGTAGCTCAAATGTTCAAATGTTTGTAAAGCTTATGGGACTTAACTACGGGGTCATCAGTCCCTAAACTTACAAACTACTTATGAACTACTTACGAACTAGGACGGCACAAATATCCATGCCCGAGGGGGGATTCGAACCCCCGACCGTAGTGGCCGTGCAGACCGTGACTGAAGCGCCTCAGCCCCCTCGGCAACCGCGGCCGGTAAGTACGTAGTAATCGATGGTAAGGCATCGACTAAAACAGATGTGATATCGGGTGTTCCACAGGCTAATGTTATTGGTCCTCTGCTGTTCCTTATTTAGATAAACGATTTAAGGGAAAATCTAAGTAGCTCTCTTAGGTTATTTGCAGGTAACGCCTTTATTTATCGTCTGGTAAGATCATCTGAAGATCAAAACCAACTGCAGAACGATCTGAATAAGATATCACTATGGTGTAACAATTGGCAATTGACTCTAAATAATGAGAAGTGTGAAGTCGTCCGCATGAGTACGAAAAGAAATCCGTTAAACTTTGTTTACAAGATACATCTATCAAATGTGAAGGCCGTAAACTACACAAAATACCTAGGAATTACTATTACTTGAGACTTAAACTGGAAAGAAAACGTAGATAATGTCGTGGGAAAGACGAACTGGAGACTGCCTTTTATTGCAGAACCCTTAAAAGATGCAACAAAACTAAAAAAGAAACTGCATACACTACACTTCTCCGTCCTTTTTTGGAGTATTGCTGCCCAGTGTGGGATCCTTATCAGGTGGGTTTGACGGAGGACATCGAAAGAGTCCAAAGAAGGGCAGCTCGTTTCGTATTGTCACGATACAGGGGAAACAGCGTTACGGAATTGATACAGGATCTGGGATGGGAATCATTACAACAACGGCTGCGGCGTGGTCTACTTACGAAACTCCAATCACCAACATTCTACTCCGAGTGCGAGAATATATTGTTGACTACCACCTACATAAGTAGAAATGATCGTCCGAATAAAATACGAGAAATCAGAGCTCGAACGGAGAGATTCAGGTGTTCTTTCTTCCTGCGTGCTATTCGGGAATGGAATGGGAGATAAAAAGTTTAACGGTGGTTCGATGAACCCTCTGCCAGACACTTAAATGTGATTTGCAGACTATCCTATGTAGATGTAGATGTCACGTAGGAAACGAATGCGTCACAACATGTCGCAAAAAATGTGATAAATTTGGGAATAGGTCGTAGAACGTATATGTGATGTCAGTGCCTTCTCCTGTCGTCGTAGTAAGACGACGTTATTCATCACCCTCTTATTAATGAAGATAATTCAAATGTTAAAATGTTTGTTAAGCTTGTGGCACTTAACTGCGGGGTCATCAGTCCTTAAACTTACAAACTACTTATGAACTAACTTATACTAAAGACAACACAAACATCCATGGCAGAGGGAGGATTCGAACCTCCGACAGGGAAAGATCTCGCGCATCGTAGCATAGCTCCTCAATGCGCTCGGCCTCTCCGCCGCGGTTAAGGAAGGTAATTTTACACCTCTATTTACTCCCTTGGCGTACTGATAATTGAACTCTTTTTCCCAGCTGTGGGGACGCTTGGAGAAACTGTAAAGCCATTCAGATTTTTTATTCGTTTTACTTCTTTCCAAACACAGAAAGTCGTAAAACAAGATCGCTATTTCATATCTCAGCCAGTTACCGATGCCATTTCCCTGACTCTACGATCCTGAGGAAAGCTACAGCTGACCGAGTTAGCAGTCGGCTCGGATTTGAGAAGAAAGCTTTCCATCAAAGGTTGATGTCTCTGAATTTGCAACTATATTGGATTTCTTTCTTGAGAAAGTTTTCGTTCGTTTCCCGACTGTTGCGCCCGACTGCGTTGCTGGTGAAATGTTACAACCTCAGAGAGTGGCCGTTGATAAAATCTTTTTAGCTTGAATCTTAGATTGGAGAACTATCCGAGAGTTTCTAAAGCAATGCGAGCGACAGTGGGATGGAAACTACTGAAACTTCTCTGCTGAAAATCTTCCATGTTTTAGCAAGAGTATTTTGATATATATATATACCTACGTCCAGAAAGTACCCGTTTAACTCATCAGGTAAATTTAGACTAGCGAATGTTTGTAATTAAAGAAAATCGTACCACAGACAGTAATGACGTATAAAAACCATTTGGAAAAGAAACTTTTTGCCTCCAAAAACTATTTCGCATAGAAGGATTGTAAGCAAGTTGGAAATTAATTGGAGTGATATTGAATACCTCGTAAAGAAATGCACTGTTATTACTGTAACATTTTTGAGCTTTTAATGGCTTAAAGTATTATAAACATTTTGGAGTAATGGAATATGAGATAATTGTGTATGAAAATAGCAAGCACGGCTGCTATGCAGTATCTGATGAGTACAAATGTTTTGCATATTTGGAAATGTACGTTGTTCATAATTTTGACTTATGGTACCTCACCGAATATTCACCATAAAATGTTGAAGTCCTATCGATAGAATATTCTAGTTCATACTCACAGTGACTTATTATTGAACATGTGTATATGTAGGCTATGGTGTAGAATGAATAAGTCTAATCATACTGAATCTACATGAGTCTCGTACACGTGAACTATGAAATTATGGAAAAATATTTATATTAATTAAGCCAACTGAACATACACCTCTTACTTTCCATGTATATAATTAAATTAACGCATGGGAGTCCGAAGTTATATTATTTTATTAAGTAGAAGTATTCGGGGGACATAAAATTTTCGTCACTGTTCAAGAAGTATAACATAATGATCTACTAAACAACTGCTGTGGAAAATAGAGATTTATCTCATGTCGAATATAAAATTAATTGTCCTATATCGCATGATTTACATGTTAAAATGTGAGAGTTATATCACCATATAATACATGAAATGGAGCACGCTGAAAATGTTACCATATAATTGCATTACATAAATATATATTTTATTCGTAATACAACAAATAACGCACGAACTACTATAGGGCTTTTAATCTGATTTTCAGTGAGAGGCGGAGTCATTCGCGAGGAGATTACATTAATTCAATTTACAGATGTCCCTTGCAACTCACAATGACGTGATGCCCTCTGCTGCTGTGCAGACGATGACTTTGCTTTCTAATCGTGATAGGCATAAGGCCACCCGACGTTGTCCGACTATCGGTATGGCTGTCTATCCGTCTGTTAACACCCTTACTTCTCAGACATGAATTGAGGTTTCAAGCTGAACTTCATGCCATATACTAAACTCTATGGTACCATGGCGTGTAAAACTTTTAATTATCTAAGTCAATTAAATCAAATGATACATCTACGTATGTCACGTATTTTGAGGCTCGCAAACTCACTCATCGAAAATATAAATCAACTACACATAGACTCAACTAAGCGCTTACGGTATTGCGCTCTGCCGACGGTGATGTGCTGATACTCACAACTACAGCAACCCTGATCTTCTTCGTGTCAGAGTTCGCTAACGCACGTCAGCGCTGTTGGCCTAGACTCGTTTGGATCCTGGTGACCAAAGAATTTTCACCGCCGGTATTGGACAGCAAAATTGGTGGAGAAGAGGTGTGCTAGAAACCTTGTATTTAACTGACTTCGTTCCGATGTTCAGAACTAAATCCTAGAACTCTGTGCAAGAGGGTGTGACTGCTGATGGTGATCCAGCCTTCCAATGGGGTTGTTAAGCTCGGCGGCTCCCGTGGTGCTATACGAAAGGAGTAGGCTATGTGCCGGCATCGGATTCCAGGTTTGCCCTTCTTATTGTCATACAACTCAGACATGACACCGTACAATGCACACACACTCATTACAGCCACCTGTAACTAACAGATACACGGAACACTTAATGAACCATAAGAACTATGCTGCGATGATCTTGCGCCCTTCCTTTTTCCATAAAACTACCTTTTTGCAATTTTTTATATACATCTTCGATGAGTGCATAACTTCGTAACGTTTCTTGTAACTTCAATAGACACAAAAAAGATGATAATGGAATGATCACTGTTCACAAAATTTTTCCTTTCTTAGAGTAGAATGATGTGGATGATCCACGATTAATACATTGAAATGATCTTCATCAAACGGCGAATGCAGTCACTGCGTTCAATACGATCCTTCTTAAAGCTAGAAAACCATTTTCTTTCCCTACTTTGTCCAGTGATATTACCTCCGTGCAAGGCGCAAACTTGGAGAGTCATTATATTCGATATGATCCTCCTTAAAGCGAGAAGCTCATTTTCTTGGCGTACTCTGTCCAATGGAATTACCTTCATGCACGGCGCAAATGTTTTTGGCTGTCTCGTCTGCTGTCACCCTTTATTACAACTCAAACATAAGAAAATGTCGGAAATGTTCTTATTTTACTTGGAATTTCATTTTCTGCGTCCAAAGTTTCACTCACTATCGCCAAAAGTAAAACTGACAATGTGTAAATTCAAATAGAAACAGTGAACTACAAATAAAAATGACAATCTGTAATTAAAACCACAGCAACTGAAATGTTTTTTTTTTCGGTTTGTAGGTGATGATAAAAAGTAGGTGGATTGTTTTCATGATAAAAAGTACATGAAAACAATCCATCTACTTTTTATCATCACCTACAAACCGAAAAACACGAAATAGGGGCCATAAATGAAACATTAAAAATTCTTCACAGCACGGAAAAGGGACCAATCATGAATATACATGAAGAAATCGAATTATATTCACATGCCTACATAAATCCCATAAATTTACTCAATGAACAAAAAATATGTTGAAAATTTTATTCATATTTTCAGCCACAAAAATGGACAGCCAAAGACACGTCACAGATATTCACTCCATAGTAACAAAATAAACATCAACCACCAAAGTTATAATATCAAAGAAAATACATTAACTGATAGCTGCCGCGGTGGAGTAGCCGAGCGGTCTAAAGCGTCTTGCTGCGGTGCGCGCGGCTGCTCGCCGTGGAGGTTCGAGTCCTCCCTGTGGCATAGGTGTGCGTGTTTGTCCTTAGGTTAGTTTACCTAGGTTTAAGTAGTTTGTAAGCTACGGATTGATGACAACGCAGTTTGGTCCGATAGATTTACGAACATTTCAACTGATAGCTACAGTGATCTCTCAATAACTATGTAAACATATAATGTCGTTAAAACACTTTGAAAATAGCTATCCTTTTAATCAGGCAGAAAATAAAAAATGCTTTACAGCCATATAAGCCAGTCATAATTTAAATAAAATCAATATCATCTTAAACAAAAAGGAGAGCAATAAGAACGACGTTAAATGTAAGTAAATTAATTGTATTAGCCATAATAAAAAAATTTATATATGCCAGCTTTTGTAACTGTTATAATAAATTATCTCGTTTATATTACAGAAAATCTGATGATGGCAATATAAAGCCGAAATGAGCTCATAGTAAATAAAGCATTATAACAGTAGTGTGAAAGATATAAACGTCATTTATAATTATGTCACTGAACGACATATTCCACACTGCGGGCCCCAAAGTAAAGACATTAATTGGCGAAAGTTATTTTATGAACCTACAACGGAGGAGAGTTATCACAGTTTAGCTTTTCTGATGCCGAGCTATTTTCAGAAGATTCCGAGGCCGTGCTAAATGTTTTGCCCTACAATATGTAAAACAAAACATGTGTTTATCACGAGTGATAACGGAGCCAGTGAAATCACGTACTGATTTCAGTAATTGAACGCAACGAAACGCGCAGCCGACGCGGCTGTCAGCATCAGCAAGTGAAATGAGGTGCAGCGTATAGCTGTTGTTTGAAATGTGCCGCGGAATAGTAATGAGGCAGGCAGCGACGCGCCGATAACGCAGCCAGCCACTCGCCCGACACGCCCCAGCTCACATGTTTTTCCGGCAAATGACCCAAATCGTCTCCCATGAAGAGAACCACGCGTCCTACTGTGCATCAAACGCTTGTGAGTTACACAACTCGTATCTCCACTTCGCATGAATCTGCAACACGTAGCACGGTGCATACTATATGCGGTGTCACATTTATCTCGACCACCCGAAATATCTCTGGAACAACAACAGCTATTGCAAAACGACTTTCACCGGTATCAATGTAACGCAGGGGCTTAGGAAACTTAGTATTTTGAAACATTCTAAAACGAAAGCATATGTGTTTTTAATACAAACTTATGTGTTTTTAAATGGTCGCCCTATATTATTTCAAATGTTTGTATAGCTTATGGGACTTAACTACGGGGTCATCAGTCCCTGAACTTACAAACTACTAATGAACTAACTAATACTAAGGACGGCACAGCCGGCCGCGGTGACCGAGGGGACTGAGGCGCGCAAGGCACGGTCTGCACGGCCACTACGGTCGGGGGTTCGAATCCCCCCTCGGGAATGAATATTTGTGCCGTCCTTAGTGTTAGCTAGTTCATAAGTAGTTTGTAAGTTTAGGGATGAAAATCAAATGTTTGTATAGTCTATGGGACTTAACTACGGGGTTATCAGTCCCTAAACTTACAAACTACTTATGAACTACTTACGAACTAGGACGGCACAAATATCCATGCCCGAGGGGGGATTCGAACCCCCGACCGTAGTGGCCGTGCAGACCGTGACTGGAGCGCCTTAGTCTACTCGGCCACCGCGGCCGGCGTTTAGGGATGACCCCGTAGTTAAGTCCCATAAGCTATACAAACATATGAATATATTTTTTTGGACCGCACAAATATCCAAAAGTGATGATTACGCGTACTACATCGCAACCAAGAGTGCACTATAGGAAGAGGAGGTAATGCCCAGTGCCGCGGTGGAGTGGCCGAGCGGATTGGAATCCCCCTCGAGCATGGTTGTTTGTGCCGTCTTTAGTAGAAAGTAGTTCATAAGTAGTTTGTAAGTTTAGGGACTGATGACCCTGCAGTTAAGTCTGATAAGCTTAACAAACATTTGAACATAATGCCGAGTAACCGACGTTACATCACATCCAACATGACAACGTCTTGCATTAAATAGCCAATCTTGTTACCAACATCCTGAGCGACTTATCTGATGGTGATTCGGTTAACCTTCAGCCCGTACACCCCCTTTCGGTACACAAAGCGTACACTTGGTCTTTACGACCGGGCCGCCGTTTCTTTCAGTATCTTTCGGCATTTTTACCATCTAATTGTCTTAAAATCCATGTAGTGCACCATTCGTTCTCCCCCTTCCCCAACATACACCCCCCCCCCCCCCCATAGTTTTCTCACACACTTGATATGTAGATTTTTCCCAATTTTACAGACTTGCAGTTGACTGTGGAAGGAAAATCACAGAACTTGAGGGTATACGGGGTACATTGGACCGGGGAAAGTAAAGACATTCAGCGTACACCTCGGTCTTTTTTGACCGGAAGTGGAGAGTGCAATTCGTTAATTACTGAACTTCAGACAGATGCACAACTAAGAAAAGACTTACTTCGACTTCCTCTTGGACGGCCTTGAGGCTACTGTGGAGGGCAGAGCGCTTATACGCACTCAGAGAGAAGGGGAGAGGAGAGAAGGGGGCTCCACGGTCCAAAAGACCGGTGTACGGGCTGAAGGTTAATTTTGAAAGTCAGTTCTTTCGAAAGGTACGAGATAAGATCATAAACAATATTGTGGTAATTAGCTTGACACATGATGAATTTCATGCTTGTGCCTTTGTTCAAGTTGTTAAACATTCATTCCCATTCTACCAAATTCGATGTTAGAGTTTACATCTTAAACAAAGAGAAAATTATGTAGCGATTACTAAAAAATGTAAGTGGAAAAGCTGAAAGTGACAAGTGTTCAAAATAGGTAGCGGATCTTTTTACCCGGTATAAAAGGAGGCACGTAGTTCAGCTGCATCCGTTATGGATAAAATTCATCCAATCTTTTCAGTTTTTACGCGAATTCGTTGATTTATGTGCTGAGGCGCCCAAGATATCTTCATTTTCAACGCCTTCATGGCCGTCCTTCAGCTATTCCACTCTGAAACCCTTGTTTTAGTCATGACTAATTGAAAGGGAAGAAAAGTATGTAAATCAACGCAAACACGCTACAGAGTAATTGCGCTTTTTGTTTGTAATTCCTTCGTTAACATAATTTATTCCATACTGAGGTAGTAGGGATGAAGGCATTGGTCTTCTATATTCTGCATGGTGTTAACTAATTTATTTATAAGGAGTCCTGCCCGGATGTATCTACACTCAAGGTCAACACTGATTTAAAGCGGGTGCGGAAGGACCGGTAGTGTGTTGTGAAATACCCTACAAAATCACCTTGTGACGTAGAGTGGAGACTCGCTTGCTCGGTTATAACTTCACATAGTCTCATAACGAACATGTATGTGTGTGTGTGAGCGCATGTGTGTGTGTGTTGTGTTCTTAGCATAAGTTACTTTAAGAAAATAATAACTATAATGTAATTCCTTGGGAAATATATTGTGTCATTATACCAAAGTTATCGAACAGACAGATTGTGTTTTTCTCAATTTTAAAAAGGCGTTTGACGCGGTGCCACGCTGCAGACTGCTAACGAAGATACGAGCATATGGAATAGGTTCACAGATTTGTGAGTGGCTGTAAGACTTCGTAAGTAATAGAACGCAGTACGTTGTTCTCGACGGCGAGTGTTCATCAGAGAAGAGTGTATTGTCAGGCGTGCCCCAGGGGAGAGTGATAGGATCGCTATTATTTTCTATCTATATAAATGATCTGTTGGACAATGTAACTTGTAATTTGCGGCTGTTTGCTGATGATGCTGTGGTGTATGAAAGGGTATCGTCTTTAATTGACTGTAATAGCATACAGAATGACTTAGACAACATTTCTAGTTCGAGCAAAGAAAAGCAGCTAGCTCTCAATGTAGAAAAATGTAAGGTGATGCACATGAGTAGGAAAAACAGTCCCATAATATTCGAATACACCATTAGTAGTGAGCTTCTTGATGCAGTCGTGTCGTTCAAATATCTAGGCGTAACACTGCGTAGCGATATGAAATGGAACGAACATATAAGAACAGTTGTGAGTAAGGCGGAGAGCCTATTTCGGTTTATTGAGAGAATTTTGGGAAGATGTACTTCATCTGTAAAGGAGACCGCGTATAAAACACTTGTACGACCATGTCTTGAATATTGTTCAAGTGTTTGGGACTCGCTGAAGATCAGTTTAAAGGAATACAGAAGCAGTTCAGAGGCTAGCAGCTAGATTCGTTACTGGTAGGTGCGATCAATGCGCGAGTGTCACGGAAATGCTCCGGGAACCGAAATGGGGATCGCCGGAGGAAAGACGATGTTCTTTCCGAGAAATTCTGTTGCGGAAATTTAGAGGGCCTGAATTTGAAGCTTAGTGTAGAACGATCTTCCTGCCGCCTACTTACATTTCGCGTAATGATCACAAATACAAGATAAGAGAAATGATGGCTCGTACGGAGGCATATAGGCATTCTTTTTTTCCTCGTTCTATTTGGGAAGTATTCGATCAATGACCGTACAGCGCGTACTTTGTCACCTATAGGTTTCGAATTTTTCCTCACATGTAATTCTGGGTAGTTATATTTTTGTGCAGGAAAGTTGCAGCCCATAGGCGTAGAGAATTGGCGGAAAGCACGGGCGGCTCCCTTCCATCATGAGGGCGCTGGAAGATTAGTACCACACTACGACTACGACACATGTCTAAGTCGGAGCGAATACTAAAGAGAGAAGAAGCTGAAATATATTAGTGAGCAAAATAAAGCATTTTTGATTACCACTGTGGTTTTCGTTTCACAACTGATCCGTTAAAAGAGAGAAAAAAAAAAAAAGAACAGCATTCGTATCTATGTTTCATCTTCAGCATTGTCGTCATATAGAAAATTTGAAATATTTATTTACAGGCGCAATGTCCTGCTAAACTGTATTCTGATTTCTTTCGTAATTAATTTCTCTGAATGGAATGGACAATGTTTTGAAAGGAGAGTATAAGATGAACATTAACAGGAGCAAAGCAAGGGAATTAGTTTAGGAAACACGACAAGAAAGGCAGTTGACGAGTTTTGTTATTCGGGCAGTAAAATGTCTTCTGATGGCCGGAGTAGTGAAGATATAAAATACAGAAAGGCAATGGGATTAAAAGCATTTATGAAGAAATCTGTCAAAATCGACTACTGATGTAATTTAAGTGCTAGGAAGTCTTTTTCTGGAATGTTGTCTTATACATGAGTGATGACAAACGGTTCAAACAAGAAGAGGGAAGAAGATTTGGTGCTACAGAATAATGATGAAGATTAGGAGGGTGGCTCGAGTAATTAATGAGGTACGGAATAGAGATGGAGATAAAAGAAATTTCTGGCATATTTTGACTAAAAGATGGGAGGGATTGGTGAGAGACATTCTGAGACACCAAAGAATCATTAGTTTAGTACTGGATGGAAGTGGGAGGCAGAGGTGGATAGGGGGATATCAGACAGGATAAGAAAACAGGTTTCTTGTAATCAGGTTCAAATGGATTTGGGATACCATTCACAATGAAAGAAAAAGAGGTTCACACAGGAAACAATAGCGTGGAGAGAGTTGCATTAAACCAGTCTTTGGACTGAAGACCACGATAACAAGAACTGATTTGACATAAACGTTTTCTGTGTGTTGTACCGCGCCATGATGTAACAAGGCTATTACTTTAATAACCGACGTTCCGGCCAACATTACAGTGGCCTTTATGTGGGTATACCCAGATAAAGGCCACTGTATCGTTGCCCGAAACGTCGGTTATTAAAGTAATACCCGTCTTACATCATGACGCGGTACAACACCCAGAAAACTTTTATGTCATCTGACTTTGGCCGCGGAAGCCTACGCAATTATAAGAACTGATTTATTTGCCTTTGTAACTTAACTTACTTTCTATCTGCTGTGGCATATCTCGTGCTCCGCTGGTATCATTTTGCATATTATAACATAAATTTTGCATGCTATTAATGATGAAGGGTCTGGGGAATAATTATTTCATCCTTTTGACAACCAAGAAATAAACTTTCAGGAGTGTTAAGGACACGACTAGTGATATTCGTTACCAATGCGATCAGGCAAACATTCGTTGGAATTTGCGAGAGGCGTTTCTAAATGAAGAGAGTCTGTGATACTCCCTTTTTAAATAGATTTACAAGGCTGAAGGAATTTCTCCAAATTCAAGAATAATGCGCAACTGATAATTATTAAGTGCAGGGAGTTTTCTGATAGATTCTTATGAACTTACAGGGACATTACGATCGATAGTATACCAGACTTGGTTATGAGGGTGTAGCATTAGAGGACCCTAAGGGATCAGAAGGTCAATGAGTGATGACAATAACAGAAGAAGAAAATAGAAGAAAAATTTACTCACCATAGATGTAACTAGACATAATAGAGGACTATTTAGAAAAAAGGAATAGAGTTGCAACATTTATACCCTTCAAATTACAGAAGATAAAATCGTAATTCCAACGTTTCTTGGCAAAAAACAATGTAAAGTTTGTGCAATCACATTTTGTGTATGAAAAACATTCAAATTATTTAATCTTTAAACAAGATGGTGCTCCGCCTCATTTCTCTACGAACGTCCGACGTTAGCTGAATGACACCATTCGAGAATGTTGCACTGGACGAGGAGGGGCAGAAGGTCAACTTTATCGCCGATGGCCTCCGAAGCCTCCGGACCTCACACCTTGTGAAGTATCTGTGGGTTACACAAAAGAACGCATTTATACGCCCCCTACGTCAGGCACTCTTCAATTGTTGAAACAGTGAGTTCGATAACGAGAGACTTGCTTCTTCGCGTGTTCCAAGAAATGAGACACCGTTTCGATATTAGTAGTGTAACACATGGCGTTCATACCGACTGTATAAAAGTTTGATCTTTTCTCTTTCTAGGTACGTTGGAATTGTGTTTCTATCTTTTGAAGTTTGGAAGCAATGAATGTTTGAAATCTGTTCCTTCTTTTTGAATAACCATGTACTAGATAGCTATGCAAACTAACGCCTCATTGCAAAAGGTCCTGTAAATACGTAAGCGAGAGAGAACATCGAGAGAGACTGCGGCGGTGCAGTGGTTGAAGCATTGAATTTCATTGGAGGGAGAGGGGATCAATAACGCTCCCAGCCATCTATATTAAGGTTTTCCTTCGTTACCCGAAACCTATTAAGGAGGATGTCGGTAATGATTACGTTGAAAGTTCGCGGCCGAATCTGCCCCCTGCCCCCCCCCCCCCCCCCCCGTGTTAGACGAAAAAATGAAGATTAGGGTTTAACGTTCCGTCGACAGCATGGTCATTAGTGACGGATGCGTTTTGCTAATATATGCTCATTCACCGATAAACTCGTCATCGACGGGAGATTAAAGCCTTTGGATTAGTCATTTATTTAGTAAACATCAGCTTTGTGTTCGCTGATAGGATGTCAGAAACGTCTGTTTCGATATATAATTTGTCGAGATATCTCTTTGAATACTGTTCGATTTTATGCGATTCATGCCATATATTTTCGACCAGTCGTATGCAGAAGATACTAGAAACATTACACAAATTCCCATGCATTGTTGGATTTGCAGTAAAATTTACTGAAATGTAATATGTTATATAGCTAACATTCGACGAAAGATAACCGTCATTCCTTTACAAACTTCGCAATAACATTCTGAGTATTAGATTTAAGTTTCATCAGAGCAGTATAAGAATCGTCAACTTCCTTCTATACCAGATTACACACTGGAAGCATGTATTCATTAATATACATGCCACATTTGTGCGACTGGATTCGTGATTTCCTGTCAGAAAGGACACAGTACGTTGTAATTGATGATAAATCGTCGAGTAGAACAGAAGTGATAACTCGCGTTTCACAGGGATGTGTTATAGGGCCCCTACTGTTCCTTATTTTTATAAACGATTCAAATGTTCAATTTTTGTAAAGCTTATGGGACTTAACTACGGGGTAATCAGTCCCTAAACTTACAAACTACTCATGAACTAACTAATACTAAGGGCGCCACAAATATCTATGCCTGAGGGGGATTCGAACCCCCGACCGTAGTGGCCTTGCAGAACGTGACTGTCGCGCCGCACACCGCTCAGCCACCGCGACCGGCTTTATAAACGATTTAGAAGATAATCTGGGTAGCTCTCTTAGACTGTTCGCAGATGACGCTTCACCACAAGTTCAAAAGCAACTGCAAAATGATTTAGATATCTACATGGTGCAAAGATTGGCAACTGACCTTTAATAATGATAAGTGTTAGGTCATCCATATGACCACTATAAGTAAACCGTAAAACTTCAGTTACCCGACAAATCAGTCAAATCTAGAGGCCGTGAATTCAACTAAATAGCTAGGAGTAACAATTACGAACAACATAAATCGGAAAGAACGCGTAGAAAATATTGTAGGGAAGGCGAACCAAAGACCACGTTTCACACTTAGAAGATACAACAGTGCTACTAAAGAAACTGCCTACACTACACTTGTGCGTCCCATTTTGGAGTAATGCTGCGCATTGTGGGATCGCGAACACGTTGGGACTGACGGAAGATTTAGAGAAAATTCAGAGAAGGGCAGCTCGTTTTGTATTATCGCGTTCTAGGAGAGAGAGTGTCACGGAAATGATGCACGCGTTGGAGTGGAAATCATTAAAAGAAAGGAGTTATTTGTTGCAGCGAGATCTATTTGTGAAATTTCTTTCACCAACTTTTTATTCTGATTGCGAACATATATTGTTAACACCCACCTACATAGGAGACATGATCATCATAATAAAATAAGAGAAAACAGATCGGAAACAGAAAGATTTAGGTGTTCCTTTTTCCCGCGAACTATTAGAGAATGGAACTATAGAGAAATGTCATAAAAGTGGACCGATGAACCCTCAGCCATGCAATTCACTGTGATTTGCAGAGAATTCATGTAAAATGTAGATTAACTGGCGCTACTAAGAATTCATAACGGAATGGAAATAATCTGCAATGAATGTTGTGTTATCCCCGTATTTCACTGTCATTTCCTATCATTTTACTGTATGAATATTAAATAACATACGTGGTCATATGTTAAATATACTAGGGGCAAAACACAAACAATACCCTCACTACGTGATAGTAATGGCGATCCTGCCGATGACAGCGCTACTAAAGCAGAGTTACTAAACATAGCTTTTAGAAACTCATTCACCAAAGAAGACGAAACCAATATTCCAGATTTCGAATTACGAACAGAGGCCGTAATGAGTAACTTAGAAGTAGATATCATCGGAGTAGTGCAGCAACTAAAATCACTGAACAAGAACAAGTCTTCTGGTCCGGATTGTATACCCATTAGATTTCTATCTGATTGAGCCGAAGCGATAGCTCCTTACTTAACAGCCATATACAACCGCTCTCTTTTAAAGAAGGATCTGTACCAAAAGATTAGAAAGTTGCACAGGTCACACCTATATTCAAAAAAGGCAGGAAGAGTAACCCACTAAACTAAAGGCCTATTTCATTGACGTCAATTTGCAGCAGGGTTTTGGAACATATCCTGTATTCAAATATTATGAATTATCTCGAACAGAACGATCTATTGACCCAAGGTCAACACGGATTTCGAAAATATCGTTCATGCGAAACACAACTAGCTCTTTATTTACACGAAGTGATGGGTGCTATCGACAAGGAGTGGCAAATCGATTCCGTATTTCTTGATTTGCTGAAGGCTTTCTACACCGTACCTCACAAACGGCTTTTAATCAAATTGCGTGGTTACGGTATATCGTCCTAAATTTGCGATTGGATAGGGGATTTCCTTTCAGAGAGGACACAGTTTGTAGTAATCGATGGTAAGGCATAAATAAAACAGTGGTGACATCGGGCTTTCCACAGGGTAGTGTTATTGGTCCTCTGCTGTTCCTTATTTACAAAAATCTAAGTATCTCTCTTAGGTTGTTTGCAGATGCCGCCGTCATTTACCGTCTAGTAAAATCATCTGAAGATCAAAACCAACTGCAGAACGATGTGAATAATATATCAGTATGGTTTAAAAATTGGCAATTGACTCTAAATAATGAGAAGTGTGAAATCGTACACATGAGTACGAAAAGAAATACGTTAAACTTTGTTTACAAGATGAATCAATCAAAAGTGAAGGCCATATACTCCTAAAAATACCTGGAAATTACTATTACTTCAGACTTAAACTGGAAAGAACACATAGATAATGTCGTGGGAAAGGCGAACCAGAGACTGCGTTTTATTGGCAGAAACCTTAAAACATGCAACAGAACTACAAAAGAAACTGCATACACTACGCTTGTCCGTCCATTTTTGGGGTATTGCTGCCCGGTGTGGGATCCTTATCAGATGGATTTGACGGAGGACATCGAAAGAGTCCAAAGAAGGGCAGCTCGTTTCGTATTGTCACGACACAGGGGAGGCAGCGTTACGGAAATGATACAGGATCTGGGATGGGAATCATTACAACAACGGCGCTTATCGCTGCAGCGTGGTCTACTTACGAAACTCCAATCACCAACATTCTCCTCCGAATTCGAAATTATATTGTTGACTCCCACTTACATAGGTAGAAATGACCATCAGAATAAAATACGAGAAATCAGAGCTCGAACGGAGAGATTCAAGTGTTCTTCCTTCTCGCGCGCTATTCGAGAATGGAATGGGAGATAAATAGTATAATGGTGGTTCGATGAACCCTCTGCCAGGCACTTAAATGTGACTTGCAGAGTATCCCATGTAGATGTAGAGGTATTTGGTACCGCTTACCTAGTGCTGTCAGTATTCTTGTGGGCTGCCAGAAGTATTGTTCACAGAGACGTTTGGAAGTGCAGCCGCGGACCAGAGAGGCGGACCGTCTCGTGATATCAAGTGACGCCCGCGGTGGGAATCCACGTTTACGACGCACATATGTAAGCACCGCATAAGGTATTCTGGCAGCGTCGCTTTCTCATATGTGGGCGAGGACAGATAATAGCCAGAGGGGAGGCGACGTCTTTGTCGCATGAATAACTTCACCTAAGGTGGCTGCGCTCTTGGGACGGTTTAGTACTCGACATTACTTTTCTTATGACACTCTCTGTCCGCGTAAAAAGCGTTGGTTGGGATAACGGATTAGATACACTGTTGCTAAAAAAAGTATAAATTATGAGCGAGTGTGCATAAGGAATGCTTTGAAGGGAACGAACAAATAGATTTAATCGTTGGAAAAGAAGATGACTGCCGGCCGCGGTGGCCGCGGGGACTGAGGCGCTCCAGTCACGGTCTGCACGGCCACTACGGTCGCGGGTTCGAATCCCCCCTAGGGCATGGATATTTGTGCCGTCCTTAGTATAAGGTAGTTCGTAAGTAGTTTGTAAGTTTAGGGACTGATGACCCCGTAGCTAAGTCCCATAAGCTTAACAAACATTTGAACATCTTTTTTAGAAGATGACTGACTGAGGTTCATTGGAAGAATTTTGAAGGGCATTATTTGTCCGTCAATGCCACAAAGATGCGATGTTTTTTTCACTAAACGTGTTTTGTGACATTGAATACAAAACATATTCAGTGACCTGAATATAGATCCAAAAACAAGACTTTTTTTTCTTTTTAAATAAAATACTGAACATTAGGTGTAAAGTTGTAACTAGTGGTATGTAGACTGAGACGGAGGAGAATATGGGGTGGGGGAGGAGGTGAGATGATTGAGTTAGAGAGGTAGTAGTGTAGAAAACTAGGTATTTATGTGATTTATTCTATTATAATATTTAGTGTTTGATTTCCAATATATTTTTGATTGTTGAGTCACTGTTAGTTGTATGTTATTGCTTTGTGTAAGTGGAGGTTTTCTTGGAAAAGGAGGAAGTGAATGTCTATTTACTGTTAATGAAATAAATCGCAATTTGCGATCAGTTATGGCTTCTTTGTCTTAGGTTTAGGTGGAATACCAAAGTGCGGCGAATGAAAATTTGTACCGCGCCGGGATTCGAACCCCGGATCTCCTGCTTACTAGGCAGACGCGTTGACCACTCCGCCACCGAGGACACAGTGACCAGCCTGACTGCAGAGGACTCTTCCCTGCACGTCTCCCGCCACACCCAAATCTTCATTCGCCACGCTGTCTCTTTCCTATACCACAGCCTATTTGTTCTGTAATGCTCGCAGCCACAATACTGTATTCCCGCATCAGGGAGAACAGTCCATGAGGTATCCAGACACAACTAATTGTCGTCAGAAGCCCATCTTCGGCTTGTTTACAATTATATATTTTTGACGAAGTTACAGCGTTCAATCAATGAAATAAATCGCAATTTGCGATCAGTTATGGCTTCACTGTACTTCCATGTATGGAATACCAAAGTACGGCGAATGAAAATTTGTGCCCGGCCGGGAATGGAATGGCGAATGGCGAATGGAGATTTAGGTGTGGCGGGAGACGTGCAGGGAAGAGTCCTCTGCAGTCGGGCTGGTCATTGTCTCCTCGGATGCGGAGTAGTCAACGAGTCTGCCTCGTAAACAGGAGATACAGGGTTCGAATCCCGGCCGGGCACAAATTTTCATTCGCCGCACTTTGGTACTCCATCTAAACCTAGTACAGTGAAGCCATAACTGATCGCAAATTGCGATTTATTGCATTGATTTAACGCTGTAACGTCGTCAAAAATATATAATTGAATTATTTTTAATATTTTCTTATCTCTTTCTACAGTGTTGGGCATATGGTGTTCCTGTTTAAGGTGGTGTGAAAATATTGAATGATTTTAAAACAGTTTCATGACCTTATATCTAGTGTCAAAAGTCTTGCCAGTCATTCCAATGTATATTTTATCATTTTTTGTATAGTCAATTTTTATGGCTTCTTTGTTGAATCTATGAACAAAATTCTGCAAGTAAAAAATTAAAAATCAACATTTTACAAAATAATTTAACAAACTGTTTCTCGAGCTATGAAAACAAATACATTGTAGATATCGGTCATTTCAGACCACTGATGGAATTTTATATTCAACAAAACGAAACGAGTCTGGGGGAATAAGGCCGCATCTTATTGTAGTTGGGTATATGGACAAATAATATCCTTAATAATTGTAAAGGAGCTTAGGACATCACGACCACACAAATGGAGAAAGTTAATGGAAGGATTCTAATGTAAACTAGTCAATCAACAAGGGAAGTAGCTTTCAGAAATCTCGTTCGGCCAATAGCTGAATATTGCTCGTCAGTGTGATATCTATATCAGATTGATACAAGAAAAACAAATACAAAAGAGAGCAGCACGCTTCGTTACAGGTTCACTGATGCAAGCGAGAAAGCTTCTTATAGATTACCGACCAACTCCAGTGGCAGACGCTGTAAGAGAGGCGTTCTGCATGACATTGTGAACTACTTTCGAAGTTTTTCTAGAAGACGCAACCAATATATTAGTTCCTCCTACGAATATGTCGCTAACAGGCCAAATTAGAGTGATTGGCGCCCACGCGGAGTATTACCAGCGGTCGTTTGTCCCGCGCCATATGCTTGACTAGTACAGGAAAAGGGAAGCACCACAGTGGTACAGAGAGCACCCTCCCCTACACGCCGTGAGGTGGCTTGAGGAATATAGAGGTAGATGAAGGTGGATAAGGGAAATGTTTTTTTTTTAGGCATTCATTTAAAACAAGACGTCCCCCACACGTAAGTGACCAGGAGAGCATGCAGCAATTGATTAATACCTCCAGCATGCAAATGAAAACCTTGAGCTAAAGTAAAGCGGTCAACAATCCGAAGATTGGTTTGAACACCACAGTGCTTTACTTGGCATGGTCCTGTTTGGAGGTGGTATGCCGTTGCCTTCCTCCGACCTTCGAACTGACTTACCCAGCCAGTTATAGTTTAACAGTTTAACGTGGGTTCCGAACCGCGGTGCTACTCGGTATTTTTCACATGAGCAGTACTGCCAGAGACGAAAGAAGTGGAAAGTTACAGATAAAAATCCTAGGGCTTGGCGGCGATCGAACCCGCGACCTTTGGATTTGTAGTCTGGAACTCTACCACTGTGCAACCGAGGCGCATTGAGCTATCACGACTAAATCAGTAACGAAATAATTCATATTTTCTGAAGCCGATAAAAAAATCTCCGTACGTATGATGACCACTCTGAAAGTAAAAGCAAATAGCCGTGTGGCTCATTTAAAATAAACAGGATCGATTTTCTTCTTCAGTATTCGCCTATCCGAACTTGTTTTCCATTGGACATTAAACCATTAAACCAAAATATTCCTTCCACGGCAACCAATAAATTTTGGTTTTGATGTACAGATATTTTCATTAAGTTTTGCTCACGATCAAGCTATTATAGCACAAGATGATTATGACCTTGAGTTCATGATACGACGATTATATCACGAATACAGCAGATGGGGGGCTACAAATGAGTCTAACAAAAACAGAGTATCTGGTGGTGAATAGTGATGCTAAATTTGAGGTACATATCAATGACGAAGCAGTTATGAGAAAGGTAGACAAATTTAAATATGTCGGGCACATATTGATAAAAATTGATTGGGCCATATAGAAGTAAAATACAGAATACAGCAAAGCAGAAAGGTTTTAGGGTGTATGAAATCTTTTTGGTGGGATAAGAATATGTCCAACAACAATAAGAAAAGAGCAGGTAAGATAATGGTTGAATCAGTGCTATGATATGGATCAGAACTATGGATATAAAATGCGGATATGAAAAGAAGAGTAATGGCTGTGAAAATGGATTAATTGCGTAGGAGTGCCAGAATATCAAGAATGGAAAGAAAAACTAATGACGAAGTAAAAGCTAGAATGAAGGCAAATGATCAAGTGATAGAATTGAAAGAAAATCACTGAAATGGTACGGACATATGATGAGAATGCCAGATCATTGGTCGGCAAAAAAGGTTTATGAATTGAAACCACCCGGTAGACGCAAGCGGGGAAGACCACAACGTTATTCGAAAGACCAAATAAATGGAGTAATGGAACATCGCAGCATCGACTAGGAAGATGCGCTGGATAAAGAGGCTTAGCGGAGAATAACAGGAATACGACAAGATATTGTTATTAATTAATTTTTGTATTGATTAATCCTGTAATATTAATAATAATAATGTACTTCTTGGCTATAAACCATAAGGATGCTTGTATTAGTAAATATTCGAGAGACTGACGAGTAACAATCTTTATCCAAGTTATTAAACAAGGGACGAAGCATTTCCTGTGGAACATTTTGATCACCAGATAGATTGAAGTTGTACCGTTGAAATAAGCCACAGAGTGACAATAGGTGTAAGTGATAAGTGACTTACGTAAAGTTCCGTCGGATAGGAGCTGCTACCAGTAATTCATATAGCTAGTTCCACGTTGGTCGTGGAATCCACGAATTATCTCTACCCCCTCTCTCAACCCTTCTTTTCAACAAAACATCGCATATGTCGTTCGTGTAATATAATGTTCAAAAACAAATGGTAGAACTAATCCAGAACTATCTAAAGCTCCGATTACAACGGCCAGCACGCTGGATGACAATGGCGGCGTGTTGAATTATTCAAACAATTTTTTAATAATTTAAAATGGTACAAAAGTTGAATTTGTTAATGACGGCCAGTTTTAGTCATATTTTTGCCCATTTTCAAGTTCACCATTATGTCCAACAAAAACAATACAAACATCCTCTACATTATAATTTCGTTACATGCCTAGACGCCTATTCAGCCACTTGTAATGCTAGTGATCAGCAGTTGTATTTAATGTTACTGTAGGACTTATTAGTTGGCTTCAGAATGGACAACAGTGCTGAAATTGGTCGTCATTAATAAAACTAACTTCTATGCAAAGTTGACGGTTATTTAAAAATGGATCATGAGGAGACCTGCTGCTTATCTTGGGTTATCTGCGGCTAATCCTTACGTTACAGGAACCTTTATGGTACAGCTATCACACGCAAATTACAGCTATGATTAAGGTTAAAGATATGTAGCGATGCGTAACCACTTATTGATGACAGACTTTTGTTCAAATCTTACCATTTTGAATGAAGTGTGCACCTATTGCTTTAGCATTTACGTATGGTGTGTACTTTAGGCTTTGCGCCTAAAGACATAACATTAAAAAGAAAGGATAAAAGTAAACATAAACCAATGTGTGTGATAACAACTTATACAATTAACATATCGCAAAGAAAACAACGTACTACAAAATACGAATATAACACTTGCATTTCGCACAAACAATAACTTAGAAGTAAAGTTGACAACAGGAAAAAGCAAAATCATTTTTATTTTATTATTATTAATGTTTATGTTTTTCAATTCCAGATTAACACAAAATTTGCTGTGATATCTGCACAAAATTTTGTATCTGGCAAACAGAACGTAATTTTAGCATCGGATTTAAGCGACATCTATAGTTTCCGAAAAGAAAGTGGTATCTTGAAAATTATCGTAATAGCTTCATACGTAACATAAAATTAAGTTCCAAGATGATTTATGGACATCTCGTGACCTAGAAGTACACTTGAATATGGCAAAATTGCCAGAACTAGCTGGGCGTGAAATATTTCAAAAATTCAACTATAACCAATAAACTAGTAGCGACTGGTTAAAATAAATGAAAAAGAGCCTTAATTTGACTTCATAAACGTCCCGAAGGAGAAGTTATAGAAAGAAAAATTGATCCGTTACTTTCTAAGCCACACATACCACAGACACTGAAGAGCCAAAGAAACTGGTATGCCTGTCTAATATCGTTTAGGGCATCCACGAGCACTTAGAAGTACCGCAACACGACTTGGCATGGACTTGACTAATGCCTGAGGTAATGCTGGACGGAACTGGCATCATGCATCATGCAAGATTGTCCACAAATCTGTAAGAGTACGAGGGGTTCGAGATCTTTTCTTAACAGTACATATATGCTTAATAATGTTAAATACTAGGGAGCTGGGTGGCCAGCAGAGGTGTTAAACTCAGAAGAGTGTTCCTAGATCCACTCTGTAGCAGTTCTGGATGTGTGCAGTGTCGCGTTGTCATTGGCATTGTCCAAGCGCGATGGAATACACAATGGTCATGAATGAATGCAGGTGATTAGCCTGGATGCATACGTACACACGCCGCACACCATTAAGCCCTCTAACTCAGAGTAAGATTAGCGGTAAGCATGCCTGCCGACAAGTGTGCCAGCTGGCAGGTATGCTCTGGTGTCTGCTGGCTGGCTGCTTCCTGTGTGTTTTTCGGGATAGCGCGTGTCCTATTATTTTCTCTCTTTAGCTTCCCTGTATGCTACCTGAGCTGGCCAAGGCTTGCAGCCTGCAAGACGGGAACTCACAGAGAACACTCCACATGAAAAACAGTGTCACGCATCTGCCAGTGAAGTGCAGTCTCTCTTAAACAAATGTTCAAATGTTTGTAAAGCTTATGGGACTTGACTGCGGGGCCATCAGTCCCTAAACTTACAAACTAGTCATGAACTACCTTATACTAAAGACGGTACAAACATCCATGCCCGAGGGGGGATTCGAACCCCCAACGGGGCTTTCTTAAACGATTATAAAGAAACTATTCGGTAAAAAATACGATTCTCGGGCAAGTCATAGATGCATTCTGCAGCTTCATGATGAACTGAATATTGTTTTCTTAGTGGTCACAGTTCTTGTGATATTTACGGATTTAGTACAGGACTGCAGAAATTTGGAAATTTTGCATTGAAACATAGATGTCGCAATGAATTTGCGTTTAATGCATGTTAAGTCATATGTTTCTGTGGATGAAATGTGGCTGAAATATTGAATTATTCTTTGAAGTTGGAACGATGATGCTTTCTATCACGAAATAACCAGTTGTATGTATAACGCTTGCTCCCGATTCCGCGCGTCAGAGTAGAAAACCATTATAACCCTGCAACTGCAGATTTTATTCAAATAGTGGACTCTTTACGAGTCGCAGACGGCTGGTAAAACTAAATCTGCTCAATCTTTTTTTTATCAATGTAAGTGATCAAGTTCTTTGTTTAATTTTCAAAATGTTCAAATGTTTGTAGAGCTTATGGGACTTAAATACGGAGTTATCAGTCCCAAAACTTACAAACTACTTATGAACTAGTTAATACTAAGGACGGCACAAATATCCATGCCCGAGGGGGCATTCGAACCCCCGATCGTAGTAGCCGTGCAGGCCGTGACTGGCGCGCCGCAGTCCCCTCGGCCATGTTTAATTTTAAACCAAGTTTGGTCATTTTCATATACTACAGCTTGTCTTGCCCTCAGTATTACTAAATACAGTTCCGATATTCTGTCGCAATTTCAAACGCATTAAAACGTTATTGAGGTGAAAATGCCTCCATATTAACAAAATCTCGTCACTGAATGTAGCACTGGAAGAAAGAAAGATACACAGTACTGAGAGTACACGTGATACCATATTTCTGTCCCTGCCCCAAAAGAGAGTGAAGAGTTGTACCTTTTTATATCACAAACATCTTATTTTGTGAAATAAATTCAGTTTACACCATGATGACTAGTTATCAGGTTTCCAGTAAGTAAACGTTTTCTTGTTTTTAAGATTGATATACATAAATTGATATTTTCGCCTATTTTAAAACACAATTTTCACCATTAAAAATACTATGGTATCGGATTCCGCAGAAATTCCTATATAACTAGAGATTTGTATTCCCTACCCGACTTTTCTTCTTCGACAAACGTATTTTTCACATTTTGTACCTGACAATAACGTCCCTTGTACCAATGTTTAACTCCGCTTCTTTTGGCAAAAGATAGCAGGGTTACTCAAATGTAATTCTCATTAACATTTTAATGCAGATCAAACAGTAACGGAATACTGAGGTGTTGTTTTCACATTTGAAAGGGGACTAAAAGGCAGGGTCATCAGTCTCCAATAATACTGAAAATGTTCAAATGTTTCTAAACCTATTGGACCAAACACCTATGGTCGTCAGTCCCTAGATTTACAAACTACTTAAACTAACTTACACTATGACAACACACACACACACACACACACACACACACACACATATATATATATATCCATACCTGACGGAGGACTCGAACCTCCGGCGGAAGTGTTCGCTCAGTCCGTAGCATGCGCCTTAGTCCACGCGACCATTCTGTGCGGTCCAGAATATTGAAACTATTTAACAATACTGAGGCCAAGAAAATTTTACTACTTGAAAATGCCCACTCTAAAATTAAATGAATAATATCTTCACTTACATACCAGAAAAACAGCAATTTTCGTTTCACCAGCTATTGAAGGCCCTTAAAAAGCCTATTACTTCATTCAATAAAATCTGTAGTTTGTTAAATATCGTGAATAATATGGAATTTTCATAAATTAATCATATGACAAAATAATCTCCTCTTTGCGTGCTATCGTTTGATAAAATCTTCCTACGATACCTTCAAACATTTATGAGATATGACGAATGTTCTGAAAATTTCATTCCGTTTTCTTTGCTGACGGGCGGGAGCAAGTGCTTTAAATACAACCATTATCTCGAGATTGGTGATAGATAGTGACATTAGGCAAATTTGCCATGAGCATTGAGGCAATTATTCCACCGACGCACCAGGTTTAAGGTACCCGTTTGGTAAAACATGATGTCCTGCTGTGTGAAGAAGCCCCTAACTGCCTGCTACAGACGATTGTCCAACGGAAGTCGTCGACCCTTAAACGGCTTTTTATTTAATTTCTTTAAGGGAGCACGTGATAACTTCATGGGGAGAGATTAGCATCATAGGCCAGGGCTCTTACTGGAATTTAAATTAACTCCTGCATTACTACGCGTTCGATATGGGGTCGTGTGCTATGATTAAGCAGCACCATTCCTCAACGGTGGTTTTACATACTCATATTGCCCCGTACACATTATTCATTCTGCGATGTTTGTACTTAGACAGCGAGGTAAAGAATTAAAGCACGTTCGTTCTGTTCGGAAGTATTTCGCAGCTAATAACGCCGACATAGTTCACGTTTCTGCATTTACGGCACGCACAGCGAAAATTTATGAATAACGCAGACAAGATATCCCTCTCCTACTTGTATGCCAGCATTCGAGTAGCATTACATTGCTTATACATCGCTAGAAATAAAAATTAGTACACTCTCTTGCAGTTTTCCAATTAACTCAATATACATTTCTGAAACAGTGGATATGGAGTACATGTAACGATTACATTTTCAGATCAATAGTTCAACCGGTACTTAGGTTCCAGGTGTCGATCCATGCTGAAACACCCTTAGTAGTAGACAGTGTAGTCTAAACGAAAGGCACTGCAGGCATTGATTTTGGCATCCATTATATCACCCAGATGGCGAATACTGTCTTGGGATACATTGTTTCAAGCCGTCGCGACCTGTTCTCGTAGTCCTGCCAGAGTTGTGGATTGTCGAGTCACCCTCGTCAGTTCTCGTCCCATCATATCTCACAGGTGCTCAACTTGAGACAAGTCCGGACATAGTGCTAGCCAGGAAGTTACTGCACGCTTTGCAGAACACGTGGAGCTTCACGTTTAGTATGTGGGCGATCATTATTCTGTTGGATCAACCCATCGCCATCGTGTTCCAAGAATGTTAAGGGAACGCATCTTACAACACCCTGCAGGTACCGACAGCTTCCTCCACAAACTCCAAAGGTGAACGAGAGTTGTAGCTTATCGCACCTCAGAACATAATATTTGGGACAGGGCGAGTGTGTCTTGGACAGATTAATTCTACGAGACAGCGCTCACATGGTCTGCGTCGTGCAGGCAGAATCTGCTTTCATCGTTGAAGACCATGGCCTGCCTCTGACGGCACAAGTCCAACGGTGCACGTAGGTGCTGTGGCTTGAGTGGAAGGCTGCTTTCTTACAATACAACGATCTGAGCGGACGGCTGTACTGCGTGGACGTCCAAAACCTCGTCTGCAGGTGTGAGAATGTTCACATGACCATTCCAACCAGCATTCACATCTGACGCATCACGTGCAACTTGTGTGCAGTTATCCGAAAGAACCATCCCACTCGAAAGCCACAATTTGACCCCTTTCAAACTCGCTCAGCTGGCTGTAGTTAGCACAAGTGAGTCTCCGTGGCACGGCGTCTTTGATTCAAACATTGATATGACATCCGGCCTATTTGCTAAAATCTACTTTCAGTAGGTCTGTAACATGTTCCCACTTTTTAGGTGGCGCTGTCCATTTGATCAACACGGAAGTTTACAGACGTATTCGTTGTCCGCCAGCGCCATAACAGAACGCAGCTAGAGTGAGCCGCTATGCTCTACCTCGGCTATTAGTCGTCGAGGACGCGGTGGAGTGGTCCAGCCATCTACTAATAAGTTTATTTCAGTCGCACACAGTTGTGCAGCAGAGATATGTCTGTCAGAAACATAGGATATTAATTCACACTTACAACCGTGTGGGGAAGAGCCAACAGCTAGGGAATGAAACTTTTAATTTGGATTGTATTAGTTAGTTTGCATAATGTTGTCACGGATGCCTGAGGTACCGTGGCTAGATCTGCGATGGGCGACAACGAAAATCAATCGATTTTGTATGTACACTCCTGGCCATTACAATTGCTACAGACGCGAAATTTAACCGACAGGAAGAAGATGCTGTGATATGCAAATGATTAGCTTTTCAGAGCATTCAAACAAGGTTAGCGCCGGTGGCGACACCTACAACGTGCTGCCATGAGGAAAGTTTCCAACCGATTTCTCATACACAAACAGCAGTTGACCGGCGTTGCCTAGTGAAACGTTGTTGTGATGCCTCATGTAAGGAGGAGAAATGCGTACTACCACGTTTCCGACTTTGATAAAGGTCGGATTGTAGCCTATCGCGATTGCGGTTTATCGTATCGCGACATTACTGCTCGCGTTGGTCGCGATCCAATGACTGTAAGAAGAATATGGAATCGGTGGGTTGAGGAGGGCAATACGGAATGCCGTGCTGGATCCCAACGGCCTCGTATCACTAACAATCGAGATGACAGGCATCTTATCCGCATCGCTGTAACGGATCGTGCTGCCACGTCTCGATTCCTGAGTCAACAGATGGGGAAGTTTGCAAGACAACAACCATCTGTATGAACAGTTCGACGACGTTTGCAGCTGCATGGACTATCAGCTCGGAGACGGTTACCCTTGATGCTGCATCACAGACAGGAGCGCCTGCGATGGTGTACGCAACGACGAACCTGGGTGCACCAATGGCAAAACGTCATTTTTTTCGGAAGAATTCGGGTTCTGTTTACAGCATCATGATGGTCGCATCCGTGTTTGGCGACATCGCTCAGAAAGCACATTGAAAGCGTGTATTCGTCATCGCCATACTGGGGTATCACCCGGCATGATGGTATGGTGTGCCAGGCACTTAATTGTGATTTGCAGAGTATCTATGTAGATGTAGATGGTTACACGTCTCGGTCACCTCTTGTTCGCATCGACGGCACTTTGAACAGTAGCCGTTACATTTCAGATGTGTTGCAACCCGTGGCTCTACCCATCATTCGATCCCCGCGAAACCCTACATTTCAGCAGGATAAAGCACGACTGCATGTTGCAAGTCCTGTGCGGGCCTTTCTGGATAATGTTAGACTGCTACCCTGGCCAGCACATTCTCCAGATCTCTCTCCAATTGAAAACGTCTGGTCAATGGTGGCCGAGCAACTGTCTAGTCACAATACGCCAATCACTACTCTTGATGAACTGTGGGATCGTGTTGAAGCTGCATAGGTATCTGTACCTCTACACGCCATCCAAGCTCTGATTCAATGCCCAGGCGTATCAAGGCCGTTGTTACGGCCACAGGTGGTTGTTGTGGGTACTTATTTGTCATTACCTATGCACCCAAATTGCCTGAAAATGCTATCACATGTCAGTTCTAGTATATTTGTCCAATGAATACCCGTTTATCATCTGCATTTCTTCTTGGTGCAGCAATTTTAATAGCCAGTAGTGTAGATATTTAGGAGGTTCCGTTGACGACAAAAGGAATTTCTCAGTTCATGTCGGTACGGAGTGCCTAAAAACTGCGAGAATCATGCAGAAACTTGCAAGCGCTAGCGCTGCCAACCTGTCCCTGGGGGACATTAAAATATACCACAATGCAATACTGACTGCTAAGGTAGTCCTTGCAGCACGTGCATGGGCTCACCGGACTCACCTGGTACGACACAGAGCCACCCTAAGATGTCCGCAGCGAGGGATTATCCTTATGGATGACGAGAGCAGTACTCTGCTGATAAAGGCTCTTCTCGTGATTCTGGTAATATGTCCCGCTGACATCACATTAGCATATCTTGCCGCTGCATATTGATTTCATTCGGACGGCAGAAACAAAGTACTAGAAATTACACCGCGGTGGACTGGCCGAGCGTTCTAAGGCACCTTGCTCCGGTGCGCGCGGTTGCTCGCAGTCGGAGGTTCGAGTCCTCCCTCGAGCACGGGTGAGTGTGTTGTTCTTGGGTTAGTTTAACTTAGTTTAAGTAGTTTGTAAGCTACGGACTGATGACCAAACAATTGAGTCATATAGATTTACAAATATTTGAATTTGAATTAGTCAACATTTTAGAAACATTTTCAGGTAAAAGTTGTTCATGATTTAATATCCAGTAACTTTTGTTTGAAACTTGTTTCGGTATTTTAATTCCGTAAGTTATTTAAAGGTGGTTCGAATAATGGTCTGACGTTGATACTGCCGCGGCGGAGCGGCCGAGCGCATTGAGGCGCTATGCTACGATACGCGAGGCCGTTCCCCGTCGGGGGTTCGAATCCGCCCTTGGGCATGGATGTTTGTGCCGTCTTTAGTATAAGGTAGTTGATAAGTAGTTTATAAGTTTAGGGACTGATGACCCCGCAGTTAAGTCCCATAAGTCTTACAAACATTTGAACATTTGACGTTGATATTTCACCTAGGGATGAATATATCGCAGAAAAATTGCTCCTTATGAAGAAATAAAAAATATCGCACACACCAGTCCGCGGTCACTTCTGCAAGTATTTCGGACAAAAAAGTAGTAAAAGTATATGTAACAGACTATAAATAGTAAATAATGTAAAAGTGAATATATAAAAATGTCGTATACGAGGGTTGGAACTTACATAGTGGCAACTGGATTCTTTGCTTTTCTTGATATATATTAATGACTTGCGATTCTACATTCACGAAGATGCTAAGCTAGTTCTTTTTGCTGATGATACAAGTATGGCTATCACACCTGACAAACAGGAATTAACTGATGAAATTGTAAATGATATCATTCAGAATGTTATTAAGTGGTTCTCTACAAATGGACTCTCATTAAACTTTCATAAAACCGAGTATATACAGTTTCACGCAGTAACTGTCACGACACCATTAATAAATTTAGACTTAGAACATAAATCTGCAGCTAAGGTAGAATAATCAAAATTTTAGGTGTTTGCATTGACGAGGGATTGAATTGGAAGAAGATCTGCTGGAACGTTAGAGTTCATCTATTTATGCTATCAGGATCATTGCAAAATTTGGTGATATACATCTCAGTAAATTAGCTTACTATGCCTATTTTCATTCACTGCTTTCATACGGGATCATATTTTGGGGCAATTCAACATTGAGTAAAAAATTAATCAGGAAACACAGTTACTTGTAAGCGAACTGTCTAACGTAACTATGTTTTAGAAACAGGAACAACGGAGTTGGATCAAGATTGAATGTGCCGGAGGTCGTACAGCACGACAGTGTCATCAAAGTCTTCCAGAGGGGTGCGGGTAATTAGCATTGCCGTACAGAACGGTGGCACGACAATGCGCGGGCGCATACAGCGCAAGCTGTGGCTACTCTGTTCGGTCGATGAGACTGGGAAGTACTGTACCATCTACCAAACTACCTTGTGACTTCGATTTGATTCCGAAGGTGAAGAATCCACTTCGTGGCATTCGCTTCAGAACTGTTCCACAGATTCGACAGGCAGTATACCGCTCCATTCGCACCATCAAAATAAAAGCGTCTGCCACGGTATACTACGCCTTCCACATCGCTGGCAAACGATTCTACACAACGCTGGTGACTACTTTGGAGGACAGTAACAGGTACAAACATGTACCGCTTTTGTATCGGTTGTGAATAAATACGTGCCACTTTTTAAATTCCAGCTCTCGTATCTGCTGTCGGGCAACGGCCGGCCGCGGTGGCCGAGGGGACTGAGGCGCTTCAGTCACGGTCTGCACGGCCACTACGGTCGGGGGTTCGAATCCGCACTCGGGCATGGATATTTGTGCCGTCCTTAGTTGTAAGTAGTTCATAAGTAGTTTGTAAGTTTAGGGACTGATGACCCCGTAGTTAAGTCCCTTAAGCTTGACAAACATTTTTAATTTCGGGCAACGTTGAAATCATTATCTACTATCGCCCAGGTGACACCTGCAGTCATCCGATTAACATCTACGTTATCTTTCTAGGTGTACTAATTTTTTCCTGCAATTTATGCTACAGCAACAACTTGAAGCGAAAACGTTTCGAAAGCCACTTATATCTTTTGTTGCGCACTTGTGATTCATTAGCGCTTATGGTTGATTTGATTTGATTTTTTCAGGGAAGCCAAAACAGTCTTGGTCCAACCCGCCACTGCCCGCACCGAAACTAAGTTTATTGTGCGGTATCGCTCCCTGTATATCTAGTAAAGCCATCCAATGCCCTAGAACAGTGCAAGGAGTCCCTTTACCAGTTCTTTATTAGACACAATTTCTTCGGGTCTGGTTATCCCAAATGTTCTGTGCCTTTTACTCTCCAATTCAATGCATTCAAAGATTAGATGTGATGCAGTTTCATCACCGTCATCACAGATCCTACATTTAGGGTCCTCTTCTGTTATTGCCATTGTATGTAGGTGTTTTTGGAAATTACCATGGCCTGTCAGCAATCCAACCATGAGTCTAATCTCTCTCCTGTTCAGGCCCAGGATTGCAGAGCTTCTTTTACAACATGGCTTTGGCATCATTACCTTGTCATGTTTTTGTCGATAGACTTTAGTCCAATATTCTATGTGCTGTCTTCTGACGTAGCTCCAATTTGATCATTGCCTTGGTGATTGTCAGGACAGGTTCCGGTCCAATAAATGGAGTCTCTGCCCCCATCCTGGCTAATCTGTCGGAATGTTCGTTGCCACTGATCCCCGAGTGGCCAGGGACCCACAATAGGTTTACTCTATTGCTTTCCCCTAGCTCCACCAGAACGCTGTGACATTCTGCAACAATTTTAGACCTTGTTGCAGGAGCTGCCAGTGATCTCAGAGCTGCCTGGCTGTCTGAATAGATATAGATGCTACGATCTTTGTAGCATCTACGCAAATTCTCCTCCACACACGCCCTGAAGGCAGTGATTTTGGCCTGGAATACTGAGGCCAGTTTTCCTAGAGAGATGACGCCCTCCAGTCTTGGTTGCACCCAGTGTACCCCGGCCCCAAGCGCTTATGGTTACTGATGGGCAGACTAAAATTTTGCATATGCTGAAATGAAATCGACATGTGTAAGATTTGGCACTGCCTCAGAAATTCCTTCTGAATGACAAATTTTAGAAGTTATTCTCTAAAGAAAATGCGAAAGTGCGGAACTTTCTGGCCGAAGTCGGCCTCTTGAATTTGGGGAGCGTATCACAAGGCAGCTGGAGCGCTGGCAGTGGCGACTGCTTTTCAGGAGGTCTTGTTAACATGCAGGGAGGCCCTCCTGGCCATAACGAAGCGTGCCCGGCGCTCACTCCCATCTGCTGGGCCTCTCCACAGCCACAAGCCCTCTCGCACTCGCGCCCGACCCTCATTTCTTTGCGAGTGTGACTGAAATTTGTTCGCGTTTATTACGCGACTGTTCCTGCGGTTCGTGTCGTGAAGAATCGATAATGCAGTGGCGGTGCGTTTCCAGCGCCTGACTCACCTCGGCCACCGATCCGACAGCATTATATGGACAGCCCGGCCACCGCGACTGACAAGCGGCCAAACGCAAGTTTGGCACCTCGTACATTTTTCATATTATTTATCACTTCAATATCGCCTGATAATTACAATGAACCCAGGACCGGTTCTGGTAATTTATTGCAATTTTCAGATGGAATTAGTTCACTAACAGCTACATCGCTAGATATAAAAAGCTGTTCACTCTGAACAGTATGAAGAGGTATCAAATGTATCCTATGAAATTAACCCTTTAGTGACCAGTGGGAACTACAGTTCCTACTTATTTGTTTTCGCTATAAGTCCAGTGGTAATCCGTGTTTTCACTTCTAACTTGTGCTACCATCTCTGTTAGAGTGTGCTAACTACATATAGATTGTCAACAGACGCGCAAAAGTGGTTGTGTTTCTACATTGTTAGTCAGTCATTGCAGAAGAGCAGTTTCCGCGGGAAAACAAGTCACTGTTTCGACGGTAACAGCGTTTTTTGTATAGTGTGCTTTCCTTTTGCGTGTGAAGTGACTTGTGTTGTATTTGTCTACGTTTATATGCACGAGGGAGATAATATCAGTGTATATTTGGTGGATATCAATGAAAATTACATAAATATTACAAGGTAATTTCGTGGGAACTGTTTCCCACTGAACGTGTGTGAAGTGTGCATGGCTGTGCAATCGGCATCTTAGTTGTTCTTGAAGATTTGGCAGTTGTCAATGCCAAGTTTATGTGGAAGAGGAAGGCCCGTTCATTTCCAGACACCAGAAAGAGGCGTGTCTGGAGTCCAAGACGAAGTTCGTCTGGCGAAAGGTGAACTCGTCTACCAACAAAAGGTACCACAAACAGAAGGGGTAGTGAATGCAGTAGCGTAGCTACGGGGGTGCGGGAGGTGCGTTCAGCACCGGGTACCAACTCCAAGGGGGTGACAACACTTGCCAGAGTTGCATTTTTTTCCGTTCTACAGGGCCGGATCTAGGGGGGGGGGGGGGGACAAAGGGGGAAGTTGCCCCGGGCGGCAGAATTTAGAGGGCGGCAAATTTTGACCGACCCTTTTTTTCAGAATGTATCTTTCTGATATAATTTATTAAAATGAACTGACACAGACTGCAAGAAATACCGAAATCGTTTAAAAATCTACTAGATATTAGCCAAAATGAGGGAGATGTTTGCGTTATTGCATAAGTAAATGCACAATGTTTATTAATTTGCATAGATTTCCTTTGTCAGATAAATGAATATTCATATGTCATATCAAAGTAATATTTCTAGAACAGGTGAATTTGAATGACGTTCCAGTCCTTATAAAAAAAAAAAAAATATTTCAGGTGCGCACACTTCTCATTGAAAATCAAAAGTATTAAGGATCTAGAGTCCTCTCTCGGTAGCGGTGGAATTGATAGACATCTACACAGGATACTCTGTAAATCACATTTAACTGCCTGACAGAGGGTTCATCGGACCACTTTTATACTATTTATCTCCCATTCCATTCTCGAATAGCGCGCGGGAAGAAAGAACATCTGAATCTTTCTGTTCGAGCTCTGATTTCACGTATTTATTCAGATGATCTTTTCTACTTATGTAAGTGGTAGGCAACAACATATTTTAGAATTCGGAGGAGAATGTTGACGATTGTAGTTTCGTAAATAGCCCAAGTCGCAGCGATAAACCCTTTGTTCTAATGATTGCCATCCCAGATCCTGTATCATTACCGTGACGCTTTCTCCCCTGTATCACGACAATACAAAACAAGCTGCTCTTCTTTGGACTCTTTCGATGTCTCCGACAAACCCACATGATAAGTATCGCACACTGGGCTGCAAGACCAGATAAAACAGGATGAATCTCACTGTATTATTGATGCTGTCCTTTTTCTAGCTAAGCAAGGAAGTCCTAGTAGAGGAACAAAAGAAGATGGTGATTTTGGTGATCCACATAGCGGCAAATTTCTAAATACAATTGATCTCATATATACTATAGTGTCCCCCTTCGTCTTCGTATTGAACGCCACAAGAAAGGCCGGATTAGCTATTTTTACAAAAATATACAAGATAAGTTCCGTGACTTGATTGCTGACGAAATAAAACAAGATATAATTAAAGATATTTTAGGTGCTAAATACTTTTTACTGATGTTTGACTGCACTCCCGATATCAGCCACAATGCGCAGATGACACAAGTAATTCGATATGTCAAGTCGAATGACTCAGAGGTTATGGAAAGTTTTACTGACTTTTTTACAGTTACAGACAAAACAGGAGAAGGCCTTAGTCAAGAGATACTGCAAAAATTGGAACAAGATGGGTTGAACGTTAAGTAATGTAGGGGGCAGCCTCATGACAATGGGCAAACATGGCTGGAAAGTACAAAGGGGATCTAGTCAAGAATACTTCAGAAGAATGAACTGGCATGTACCATGTGCTGCTCACTCTTTAAATTTAGTAGGAGCAAATTCAACAGACATTCAGCAAGAATAGGTGATCTGCAAGAGTAGATGCGGTTGAAGCTGTTTACAAACATTTTCATAAGGTTTTGAAAGCCCTGGAAGAAACTAAAACTTATAAATTGTCAACACCAGAAACAAAATCAGAGACAAGATCTATTTTAAAAAATATGAGAAAACTCAAATTCATTACTTTAACTTGTTTCTGGTATGCAATATTAAAATAAATTGCTCATGTTTCTGTGAAGTTAATACTTTACAATTGATAAAGCTGCTCGAAACATTCAAGGACTTTTGGGCTTTCTCAAAACTTCCCGGGATTCTTGTACCTCTGAAGCTGTTTCTGAGGTCAAAGTGCTAGCAGAAGATAATGAGGTATCAACGGTATTCTCCGAAAAAAGGATTCGAAGAAAGAAGGAAATGGCCGATGAGCTTTGTGATGATGAAGTATCCAACATTCACAGAAAAAAAAAGAAATAATTAACAGAGCTTAGTACCAGGTTTACCGCACTTGAGAAAATTGGTGCAAAAATTAGTTTTCTGTGAGGTGTGCAAATTCGAGAAATGTAAGTGGAGGACTTGAAGGCCAAAGCAGCGGAACTGGCAGAAGATCTTAGCGAGGAAGGACTTGAAGTTGAAAGTTTCAGACAACATGCGCTGGCAGTAGACAGAGCCTTGCAAGATTCCACTGCATCATCAGCATTAAGTTTAACTTATAAAAATAAATTGGTAGAGCGGTATCCCAACCTTACTACAGCGTTAAAATATATCTTACCATTCTAGTTTCTGTTTCGTCTGGAGAAAGAAGTTTCAGCTAGCTGAGACTAATTAAATGCACTTGAGGAGCACGACTGCTTAACAAATCTGAGTATAATATCCACAGAGCACAAACGAGCTGTTTCTCTAAACTATGATGATATCAATAACAGTTTTGCAGCAAAAGAGCTGGAAAAGCGAAATTTTGAATTGATTTTCGTACGATGAGTAATCTTGTAATATGTATGTATTAAAATTTTTCTGTTTTCCTTTCATCTTAATTCAGTCAATAAAATAAGTTCATGTTGTGAGATTGTGACATTTATTTATAAATATGTAATCCAATTAGCGTCAAAAAGTTGATTCTTACATGGGGGAGGGTGAAAGAAGGGGCGACAAATTTAAGCTTGGCCCCCCCTTGGCAAATGTCCTAGATCCGGCCCTGTGTTTTACACCTGACACTAAATGGGAACGTATGGCGTCGAGAGAGCCTCCTTTTTACACGCGCGCAGTCATTGTTGGTGTAAATGTTTCACGGTAATGTACCATTGTTAATGGTCTGAACCGACGGGGCTGTTGCCATTTTTCATCTACTATCGAGAGTGACCGGACGCCAGAGTTTTCTTCAGCAAGATTCAGAAGATCGAATGAAATATTTATTCATTTGCACGTAAGTAAATGGAATTATTTATGCATTTTTAAAATACAACTTCTTCTTTCCATAGTTGTAAGAAAGATAACAAGTAGTTTCTTTTCTGCTGATACCAACTGCCTGAATTTTTCATTTTAATAATTTTTTGAGACTCAGTAAGATGTTTCTCCCAGCTTTGAAAGTGATTATGATACTTATTCAGATGTTACTGCCACTTTTAGAGTATAAACGGTTACTGTGTTCCATTTTCGTGATTTGAACGTTAAAATAAACTGCCGTTTAGTCAAAGCAGCCTTGTTAATTATAGCCGCGGTGGAGTAGCCGAGCGGTCTAAAGCGTCTCGCTGCGGAGCGCGCGGTTTCTCGCCGTGGAGGTTCGAGTCCTCCCTGGGGCATGGGTTTGTGTGTTAGTCCTTAGGTTAGTTTACCTAGGTTTAAGTAGTTTGTAAGCTACGGACTGATGACCACGCAGTTTGGTCCGATAGATTTACAGACATTTGAACATTGAACTTGTTAATTATATATCACGAATGTACTTTTTGCTAGGGTGTTCAAGTGGTCAAACGTGCAAGAGAAGGACCCAACAAGGAACTAGTCTAGCATGAAACCAGAACTGTTTTCCGCCGTGGCTATCAATGTGGTACGTTATGATGTATAGTGCAGAGCTTTCCAAACTGAATGTCAAGACACCCGAGGGTGTCGCGTAGTGCCACTAAGGGTGTCGTAACAACTGCAAAATCTTATAAAATAAGATAGAACATTGTGGAAAAATACTAAACATCCTTCAGTTCGTTCATTGTGCACTTTCAAGTACAAGTGAATCATAAAAATTAATATTTCTTTAAAGTATCATTTGATATAGATAAATATCTCCTATTAAAATCAGCGTGTTTCTCGTAAAACTGTATGTGTTCGAAATGGTGTCGCGATAGGAAGAGTTTGGAAAGCTCTGGTATAGTGTACAAGAAATAAATAAATAAATAAATAAAATAAAAAATAAACATTTGAGTTTATTATTTGATGCAACTGTGACATCAAATAGAACAAAAAATGTTCAAATGTTTGTAGAACTTATGGGACTTAACTACGGGGTCATCAGTCCCTATACTTACAAACTACTTATAAACTAACTAATACTAAGGACGGCACAAATATCTACGCCCGAGGGGGGATTCGAACCCCCGACCGTAGTGGCCGTGCAGACCGAGACTGGAGCGCCTCAGTCCCCTCGGCCACTGCGGCAGAACAAATCTCCTTATTGTTTGGTATTCATGAATATCTGACCTCCGTAAAAAAATGCATAAAAGCAATACACTACTGATTACTAACTTATTGCATGTCAGGAACATTGTTCTTTTAAGCAATATTTGTCTAAAAATCTAAAGAAGACTAAAAGGTGTTGCAGAAACATGGAATGTATATCAGATCGTTTTACTGTTTTAGAGGCCAGATATCTGATTACATTTCCCACGATTGTAAAATGCTTAATTAACAGTTACAATGAGATTTCTGAAGATGGTATCCTCACAGAAATTACACGGCTGCGGCGATTTCTGCAGGCTGACAATGTCCCGAAAGAAGAATCTTTTGGATTGACATCTTGAAGAGTTTGTTGTTCAATATTAAATTTCTGAATCTGCTCCGAACCTCACTTTGGCATTAAGATTTTTCTTTGTGTGTTTCGGTAGCGTCCTGTGAGAGAAGTTTCTCAAGGCTGAGACTCATTATTACCTTAGGTCTACTAGGAGCCAAGCAAAACTCTCTAATTTGGCAATTTGACAACTGAAAATAGTGTGGCTAAAGCTATTGATTTTCATGACGCAATTTCAAAATTTGCTGCAGAGAAAGTTAAACGGGTGAGATTTTGAACTGCGTGTGAAAGTCATTAGTCATTAAGACAATCGTTAGCTATTTGTTCTGCTTGATTAATAATCAATTAAACTATGTTATTTATAAAAACTAGTTTTATTTATTTCCTTTCATACAGACTGTTTACAAACTAAAGAACTTTCTATTTTGCTCATCCGGCCGCGGTGGCCGAGGGGACTGAGGCGCTTCAGTCACGGTCTGCATGGTCACTACGGTCGGGGGTTCGAATCCCCCCTCGGGCATGGATATTTGTGCCGTCCTTAGTTGTAGCTAGTTCATAAGTAGTTTGTAAGTTTAGGGACTGATGACCCCGTAGTTAAGTCCCATAGACTCTACAAACATTTTTTTTATTTTGCTCATTTCATTATGGGTATCAAAATTTTATTCCTCTCTCCTTGAATTTTTCCCCTTTCTTTCGTGACGTTGGCGGGAGTGGTGGTGGTGGTGGTGGTGGTAGTGAATGAGGAGGGGGTGACAATTTGGATCACCGCACCGGGTGTCAAACTACTTAGCTACGCCACTGAGTCAATCTAGCACCAAAAACAAAGAAAATAGGACTAAAATAACGTGTATCAACTGTCGTGTACCTCTGTGTGTAGCACCATGCTTCTCTAAGTTCCACAGTACGTCACCTTAGTGAAATCAATGGACAATATGTACTAATACAAAAGTAAATAAAATTTTTGATATAGTTTTTGTACTAAACAATAAAGGTGCAAATTTTTTTCAATTCTCAAGTCCAGCTACTTCAAAGGTCGGTGGGAACAATAATTCCCACAAATTTTTTATACATATAGGCTAAACTCTCACTTTCAAGATTTTAACTATGAATTTATGTATGTCTTCTTATCCCAATTAAGTATTCATAAAAATTCTACAACTTCTGGAAATAATTCGGTCACTAAAGGGTTAAAACGAAAGTAAAAATGAAAGTATGAAGACGCAGACCTTCTAGGTGCAAAAAGTCGTGAGATCTCATCTAAGACGATGACAGTTTTTTAGTTAATATCTAGGCAATTCCCTATTAAACAACTATGTCATTGGTTATCTCATTGGTTACCTACCAACATTTATAGTGCCCGTACCAATATTACATACCTTTATTTCTATGATAAATTTAATAACTTTGGAACAACACGGCAGTATAACCTAATTTATAAAGTACTCTATTAAAATGTGATTATACTTCATTGTTGCGTCATTATGTTTAGTTGGATAATCGAATTCAGGTGTTCATTTTTAAATGTATTTGTTGCTGTTTTTGTGGTCTTCAGTCCGGAGACAGGTTTGATGCAGCTTTCCATCCTACTCCATCCAAAGCAAGCCTCTTCATTGCCTCAAAAGAACGACAACCCAAATCCGGTTGAATTTGCTTACAGTATTTGTACCTTGGTCTCTCTCTGCGATTTTTACCTCACACACTTCAATCCAATGCTAAATTCACTAGTCCATGATGTCTAAGAATGTGTGCTACCAATAGATCCCTAATTTTAGTCAAGTTATGCCAGAAAATCTTTTTCTTCCCAATTGTGTTGACTACCTCATCATTAGTTACTTGATCTACCCACCTAATCTTCAGCATTCTTCTGTAGCACCACAGTTCAAAAGCTTCTATTCTCTTCCTGTGAAGCACCGCATTTCAAAAGCTTCTATCCTCTTCCTGTCTGAACTATTTAACGTCTATGTTTCACTTCCGTACGAGGCAACAATCCACATAAATGCCTTCAGAAAAAGCTTCCTTATACTTCAATTAATATTCGATGCAAGCAAATTTCCCTTTTTTAAAAACGCTTTTCTTCCCATTGTCATTTTGCATTTTGCTCGTATATCCTCTGTAATGCCACCATCATATGTCACTTCACTGGCCGAGTAACAAAACTCATCTACCGCACTTATTGTTTCGCAACGCCTGATTTTCTTAGTATGGAGTACTCAAAATGTTCAAATGTTTGTATAGCTTATGGGACTTAACTACGGGATCATCAGTACCTAAACTTACAAACTACTTATGAACTAGCTAACACTTAGGACGGCACAAATATCCATGCCCGAGGGGGGATTCGAACCCCCGACCGTAGTGACCGTGCAGACCGTGACTGACGCGCCGCAGTCCCCTCGGCCCCCTCGGCCGGCTATGGAGTACTCTTTCGATTTTGTAGGCTGTCTTTTTCAAACGCTTTGACGTGACAGTTTTTCACAAATCTTAATGGTGAGTGCTTCTAAGCCGATTATATTCGGCGTTGATACCTTGAGCGTTGATACTATCGATGATGACATTAATTAGAGGAAATCCGACGGCGAACGGCCGCGCGCACCGCAGCACGGCACCCCAATACGCGCGGCTAATCCGTCGCGGTCCCCGAGCAAGACTTAGCGATATACCAGGGGATCGCGATCCACAGGTTGCAAAATATTGATTTATTGTAATGGATTTCAGGGGAGTTTACAGAATCCATAAATAATTAAAATTGGTAAAGTTATTTCATTCATCATATGCTATGTTTCTCAAAAGCCTGCAGCTGTGTCATAAATAATATAACCTACGTTTTTTTTCACAGATTGCGTGAAGCATTTCAGGCTCACTCCAATTTCAAGTGATACTATTTACATTGCTTTTGTGTGTAATACGTGCGTATGTGACAGTCATCTGTCAAAGCTTCTTTTGCGTTGGGCCCGCAGCGTACATTAATTCAGAAAAGACATTAAATATTTATTCGTTATTTTTATGCTGAAAAATTATTTTTAAGGTGTTATTTAATGGCAACAAATTTCGTTTCGGCTTTTCGCAAATTTCTTCTTTACTCGTACAGCCGTCTATTTATGGTTATGGGGTATCTTGCTTCCTCCATTATGTATACTCTCTCTCCTATCTTTTTAACACACACAAACAAACAAATATAAAAATGAAGATAAATTAAACATAAGTGTACAGCAGGAAGCATAGTTGATGAGTGTTTGAATTTACGTGCAGTGGAGGCATAATATCTCGAAACCATCAAAAGGCGGCTGTAGGGCAAGAGAAACAAACGTACACACACTTGGGCATCTCATGAAGTATTGACCTCAAGGCTCTCGCGTCATTTGTTCAAAATGTTCAAATGTTTGTTAAGCTTATGGGACTTAACTACGGGGTCATCAGTCCCTAAACTTACAAACTACTTATGAACTACTTACGAACTAGGACGGCACAAATATCCATGCCCGAGGGGGGATTCGAACCCCCGACCGTAGCGGGCGTGCTGACCGTGACTGGAGCGCCTTAGTCACCTCGGCCACCGCGGCCGGCTCGCGTCATTTGAAGCGACATTACCGCTCACGCGATGACATTTTCACCACCACGATTTGGTTTCCGTTTCCGAATGTCCACACATTATTAGGGTATTTCAAGAAATCATTTATTTAACTTAAAATAAAAGTATTTTTTACAAACTTATATGACCAAAGTGGCGGAAAAATTTATTACATCCGAGAATTTATTACACGATGAAACTTACTACATAAGAGCATTATGAAAACCTTTGCATATGAAAAATTTGCGACAGATCATCAGCAGATTTTCCGTAGAAACGTATCAAAAAGAGAAGGAACATTAAACAAAACATCAAACCAAATTTTTGCTGCAATGCAATATAAATCCTCTACAAAAATGTATTTCTAAGGAACTCTAGCGTCACAGAATTATTTTTAAAAAAGGAAAAAGAGAAATAAATATATATATTTATATACAATAAACAATACAGTTTGCATCTTTAGGTCGACTATCTCGTTCCCTCCTGCAGTGTTAAAAATAATTTAGAATATTGAAAAGAATGTAGAAGAGGTAAACGTAAAGCAAATAAACGGAAATAAATTAAGACTTCAATAAATAACGCTGTATAAACATGTTATCACATTTTTCGCAAAGGTGAGAACTGGTAAGCAATGGATCGCGCTATGACACACGCATCGACCGACCGTGCAAGGGAGGCAGAGATGTTTGGATGACGGATTTTCTTCACATTTTGTTCAGGTTTAGCAGTCCCTTAGCACGCCCTGCTACTTACAAATATTCGAGAAAACAGGCGAAGAAGGTTTACACTTGAATTATGCACCGCTGCGTTGCGAAACTGAGCATGCGATTGTAGCTGGCTTGTTGTTAGCGTCCCAGCTACGTGACTGGTGGACTACTGGATCCAATCCTGCACTTATATTTTTAACACTGGACATATTATTTCGTATACATTACGTTTGAAAGGTAATATAATGGAAAGACAAATGGATTTGTGTAAACTGTTACCGAATTTACAGTTTTATGAGGCGGATTACTAATCTTTAATATTGCAGTAAATAGTGTATTTACTGCTATGGACAAATAAACGACGAAACGTATAAAGTTTTCCTGAAAATATATGCCTGATGTGATTTTAGAAATACCTTACACCTATCTTCAGCATTGATCGTTTGCTTGTCGATAATTATAAATATAGTACTAGTTGCAATAATAAATCTCAGTAAGCAGCTGAAGGAACCGATTAACACAGCAATTCGGGCCCCTAGGTTAAGAACCATTTCAACTAACAACAACTAAATATCGTTGGAAATTCAACCAAATTTATCCAAATACACGTGGTTCTGTAATTCCTTTCAAAATAATAAGTACAAATAATATGAGCAACGTTCAGAAAATATAAATTTAAGAAATAAAAGAAAACATTAGACAGGCGGAACTAGATCAAGCGCTCGCCCAATACGGAGCTCGAACGCTAACCAGACGGCGCCGCTATCACGTGATCATTGTCGCATTGTCTCGGCACCTGTTCGAGCATAAAACATCTCCTGAGATTACGCCTTATGGATTAAATTGTCCTAATGTACTACTAAGAGTGTAAGAAGTTTAAAGCAAAACAGCGTTCTCTGTGTCGTGGCCTCTGCTGGAAAGACACAGTAATCCTCGTAGTGGTTTTAAGGGTAAATAGTTACAAGTTTTAAAAGGCGGATAAAACGCTATCAGCGTGGGCACCCGAAAGTTAATGCAAGTCGTTGCATTTCAGCAGACAATAAATTCCTGGAGTGTTTCGTGCTGTACACAAAGAGAGGAACTTGTACCATATTTATTGGGTAAATAATAAAATTCTAAATAAGTAGAACGGGAATTTTACGAATGTTGGACAGATTTGCAAGAGAACATTTAATCATTTAATGAGAGGAAGGAACATGAAGCAAAGCAATGATTTTACCTGTCTAGGGGCTTTGAAACAACTCAATGGCATCAAGTGAAAATTTTTGTCGTGTCGGCATTCGACGTGATTTATTTATTTTTCTTCTTGTTGGAGTATTTTGGTTTGTTGGCTACCTGCGATCGCCTCTTGCTCGCCTCAAATTTCCACAAGTCTATGGCTTTCTGCACGGTCGTCATATTACCCATGCCGTCTCTTCTTTACAACACCTAGCTGCAAATGCCCTAGGCATTGTGCCCTGTAGCTCCAATATGCATTTGTAGGAATCCAAAAACAGCTGTTATGTTCAGCTGACAAAAGTACGACATTTTCCTTCACATGCTACTACTACTACTACTACTACTATTACTCCTCCTCCTACTACTACTAGTATTAGTTATCTTTGTGTTGTTATAATCTGTTTGCAAGATTGAGAACACAAATGTACATTACGTTAGGGTTATAAATATAGCTTTCACTTTCTGGAGCCTGTTCTGCTGACACATCTTCTTCCTCTCGTTTTTGTAAGATTATCCACTGTTTCTTAGTCACTATCTTCTCCTGGAAACACTTCCATAGCCCCTCTTCTCCCTTTTATAACGTTACACCATTAGAAGACGTGCTACACGCGGTAAACACGCTAGTATCATCTAGCGAGAACAAACGATACTTAGATGTTTACTAACTGAACGTACCGCTGTGGATACAGCTCCCGCCATCTTTCCAGGGCTGTAGAAACGACAAGAACAATTCTGAAGCCGTAAACCGGTATAAACGTATTCCGGTAGGTACACAGACATCTTTCAATCACCTAACTCACATTTGTTTATTTTGACATTTAGACCGTTCATACTTGATAGTATTCTCCTATAGATAGGTAACCGAAAGAACTGACACTACACCAATCTAGAGATTTCCCCGTAGGGTAAGTTTTAATGGGTGATTCATAAGGACACTCCTACAAGAAAATATAGCTTCCAAACTCAGAATGAGGGAACGTTCCTCACAAGCTGATGCACAAACACAGCAAGAAAACAGGAAAAAGAACGAAGGAAAAATAAATAATATGGCTCACATACTGCAGTTATAGTCCGATGATGTTTGCTTAACTCTGACAGCGTAGTTGCTTCTCGCGCATTAATCGTGTCCGTAAGGAATTTTAAGTTGCGCACTCGTTTCTACTATTTGCGCTTAGCCTCCAGTAGTTGTCACAGTGTTATCGTAGGATGAAAGGGGAAATGTGGGCCGGCCGCGGTGGCCGAGGAGACTGAGGCGCTCCAGTCACGGTCTGCACGGCCACTACGGTCGGGGGTTCGAATCCCCCCTCGGGCATGGATATTTGTGCCGTCCTTAGTGTTAGCTAGTTCATAAGTAGTTTGTAAGTTTAGGGACTGATGACCCCGTAGTTAAATCCCATAAGCTATACAAACATTTGAACATTTTGAGTACTCCATACTAAGAAAATCAGGCGTTGCGAAACAATAAGTGCGGTAGATGAGTTTTGTTACTCGGCCAGTAAAGTGACATATGATGGTGGCATTACAGAGGATATACAAGTAAAATGCAGAATGACAATGGGAAGAAAAGCATTTTTCAAAAAGGGAAATTTGCTTGCGTCGAATATTAAGCTTTTTCTGAATGCATTTATGTGGATTGTTGCCTTGTACGGAAGTGAAACATAGACGTTAAATAGTTCAGACAAGTCACCCATATGTAAAGTGAGATCACGCTTTCCACTTAAATACATACTAGTAATAGTAAAAACAATACTTAAATAAGATTCATCATGTGTTTGCTCATATAGAGCGACATTCGTAGCAACATCAATACCCTCTTCTTTCTAGAATATATGACACGGAATCAATCATTTTAATTTACCGAAGAAAGAAGTCCCATTGGCGAATTCTTTATCTGAATCCACATACATCCACAAGCCACCAGATGGTGCGTGTTGGAAAATAGCTTGTACCACTGCTAGCCTCTCCGTTTTCTGTACTAACTGCAATTACAGCGAGGGAAAACGACAGCCTATATGCCTTTTCTCTTATCTTCGTCGTCTTGAAGAGACAGATACGTTAGTGACATTAGAATCGTTTTGCCTTTCACCTCAAATACCGGTTCTGTAAGTTTTACTGATAGTGTTCCGTGATGATAATACAGTATCCCTCAATGGATGCACAACTGGACTTTCAAAGTATCTTCGTAATATACCTGGGCTGACCCAAATCACCGATAATAAACCTGGCTGCAGTATTGAGAGGCTGAGGTTTCTGCCCCACTGGATGTCCTCCCCCCTCCACCCTATTCGGTCACCTGGGCACTGATGTGGCAAAGTTACAATGATATCACCCAAAATAGCGGAACCAATATGGCATCGTTTCCGGTTCAAGATGGTGTCGAACGGGAAATTTGAGTTTTATATCATAAATAAAGATGGCGTCCACCGGAAATTTCAAATTACGAATTTTCCCGCTATTGGCTATCATCCCACTTATTTTTTTATTTATTTTAATCTCTACCACCGGATGTTGCCATTACCTGCTCCCCTATGTGACTCTTCTCCAAGAAACTGTCGAGTGATGACGTTAGCAGCAGCCCCATGCTGCACATTAGTATTGTTTATAAACAAGCAAGCAAACTTGGTTAAACAATTATGCCCGCAATCACATTTCGGAAACTATGATTGCGTTAACTATTTCCAAAAATCTTTCGTTTCGGATATAGTTTGTGACCTATTCTCTGACAGTACATAGTAACTTATTTACAAGTCATTACAACTCATACTGTATACAAAATTGCATGGAAATTTGGATGGGATATAATGAAAGTCATTTGTAATGCCTCATATTTCTAGCCAAATTTCGCTGTTACTTATAATGTTAAATACGAATTCAAATACATGAAAGTCATCTCAGTGCCATCTGTTGGTAATCCTTTAAGTGTGGAAATCTTAAGTTGATTCCATCAGAGAGAGCTGTAAAACGTTTTGCCTTCCACTTCATCTACACCCGTATCCTCCACAGTCTACAGTCACAAACTACTCATTGCAGTGTGCTGATCGGTAAGTATTTTCTGTATTATCGAGTTCTCTGTGTCTCTGAAAAGCATCCATTTTCCCACCTACCCGTTCAATTTGTAGTTATCCTTGATACTGAAGAACGCAATTCATTACTTGTTGGCTATAACTGTGTGTCACAATCACCAACCAAGCGAAAAATTTACTCGTGGGGCCAAAGTGTAGCCCCTTATTCACATTCCATTGTTTGATATACAGACTAAAAAACTGTAAAAGCACCTAAATACTCCAGTTTTGATGAAATTACAAACATATTTTCGAACAGTAAAAAAAATATCTTTGTAAGCAACGCATTCTATTTCTCTTTAAATTGCACTTATTCAATTATTTACACTCGTAATACAACGGTAATTAGCGTCGATCAGAATTTGGACTAGTATAAGTAACACTCTTCCTACACTCGGTGTACTATTTAGTCAGGACTAGCTTATAAAAAGGAAAACATGTAGTGTGCAATTAAGAAAAATTAATGAAAGATTGGAAACGAAGGAAGGCAAATATGTAGCTTTCGGACTGCTGTTCATTTTCTGTACTTTTAGAATTAATATCCTACTGACAATATCCCAAATTTACTGGTCATTGGGTAAGGTAAAGTAAACGCTTTGAATTAAAGCGAGTCTATAAATCACTTCCTAAGCCCGAACTGCAACACGTCTCTGTAGTATGTGGCCACGTAAGGCTCAAAATACGATCGTTTCTGGAATAAGTTACAGGTTGCTATGCCAATTCTGCCTCATCCACACAGCGAATGCGTTGAAAAAATATTCAAATAATTTAATCCTGTGTTTAATATTAAATCAAAATCAAACGATGGCATCATATTTGATTAGCTGATAACCCGTTTTGCTCATATCTGGGTGAGAGTTTCTCTTTCAAGCCGAGCACTGACAGTTACATTTGAACGATGGAGCCTTTCAACTCTATCTCCTGCACTCATGCCAAAGTTGCCGTACAGAGAATGAGCATTTAAGGAATCTCCATTGTCAGAATTTAACAGGTAACTGAAAGACAGATATACGTATCCACTTATTGATTATCGGGTTTTATTTAATTAACGTACGTTAAATTCCTATTATCTCCACAATGTGTTATTACAGATTGAATTCATGTGACATCAGTAATGTTTTTGCATTTACCAGATGCGAACGATTTGTCTACTGGCACTCTTCGTACTTTACAATATATCGAGGATATGTACCGCTTCGCAGTTCCATCCTTTTCCATAAGAATAGCGAATAGGTGCATGTAATTATTAAGTTACATAGTAGGCCTACTAAAACTTATTACGTACATGACTAATTTCCGTCATAGTATGGTATAGTATACGAAGGTGGAAATTGTTCTTTATTCCCTTCACTTCAGCTGGTTCGCAAGATACCGTGTACTTAACATAACACCAAATTTTTAATAACCCACTGCCGGAAAAAAATTGTAGACAATGTCGATTTTGGTCTGATGACGACAGATTCCACCCGTCGGATAGTAGATGTAGGGATAATTGTTCCCGCGTCGTCGTAGCTGAGAAAGCACTATAGGGAACGTTTACAGACAGAACGGTCATTGTGATAACAACATGCCTTCATGCCCAGCAACTAAAATAGCTGCAAATAATACCGTGTGCCTGTGATCTTAGTCAAACATTCTATGCACATACTATCATTTGCGAAACCATAATGAAAAATAAAAGAAAGATAAATAATTAATAAAGAATAGGTTTCTCGGGCGGACAGGTTAAAATGCAGTGTGATATTACAACGGAAGTTGGAATCCTCTGGCCCACTTAGAAATAAAATAAGTACTTTCTCAGTCCCTTACATACAAACATTTTTTCAACCAGGTAACTTTTAAAAACTGAGAGGTACTACATTAACACAACAGACTATTCAAAGTTAGGCACGTCAAGAAACACGAATGACGGACAATAACAACATGGATTTCGATAATTATCGTCTTTTTAAAAGTAAAACTGATAAAAGAATACTTAATAATGCATCATATCTGGGAGTTCCTTTTACAGTATCAAAAATATTTTCATTAAAAAAACAGTTAATACCCATTAATAATAAACTGATGACAATTTCTTTTAAATGGCCCAATAAAGCATTAACTTTATTAATGCGCATATGTCAGTCAATCAGGATACGCGTAAGAAACCTTAATGAGTTAATGAAGCTTGAAAAACGTTAGAAAGCAGCATCTCAAAAATTTCTTCAAACCAGATTAAAATTGTAATGGGTGATTTAATTCTCAATTAGGTAAAAAGCCAAAATATAAGATAATGGTCTGTGGATTTCCTGCAGATAAATTGATAAACCAAAATGACCAAAGAATTGTTGAATCATGCAAAAAATTTAATTTTAAAATCTGGTCAACACATTTTAAAAAGAGCCATTCTAAACAATAATACTTCGCAAGCACCCAATATATATATGTGGAATTTCAAATCGGTCATGTAGCAATTTCATACCCTAATTACAAAGAAATTTTAAATGTACAAGATAGGAAAGAGGCTAAAGTTAATTTTGAACATTATTTAACACAAATAAAAGTAAAAAGTCAACCTCAAAAACTCCACAAAACAAAAGACGTTACCCCAAAACTTGACACTTCTAAAATAACCCCAACTCTAACAAACGAACTCGACAAAAAAAAAAAAAAAAAAAAAAAAAAAAGATTCAACAACTGGCAAAGCTTAAAGGAAAAGGTAATCAAAACTGCACGTATTTTAATTCCGCTTCGAAGGAATCAAAAACACCCTCGATGGAAGGCGGATTGTGAATCAGCAGGTAAGGTGAGGCATGAGGCACTCAAAAATTGGAATGGTAACAAGACTAAAAAATACGTACAAAAAGTTTCTAACAGCAAGAAAATAAATATTTAAATTAATACCACAGACTAAAAGAAAATTCCCAACTTACAGAAATCGAAAAAGACTTCCAAAAGAACAACACCAGAAACTATAAACCATTCAAAACAGAACTAACCGGTTTTCAAACTCAAAGTCTTTTCTTGAATATGAAAGTGACAGTTCGGCTCTTAACAAACAGGAAAATTGTAATATACATGCTAATTACTTTGAAAAACTATTAAACTGTCCAGAACCAGCGAATAAATTCCAACTACAGCAAACTAATAACACCAAACCTCGAAAATAATTGTTGAAATTGCGAAACGTAAAACCAATAAAGTATCCAGGGAAGACGGTATAATTACAGAACTACTAAAATCAGCATTCCCTATCTCTATAAAAGAGATCATTTAACTAATAGGACATATCTGGCAAACTGAGAATATAACTGAGGACTGAAAACTGCCCTATTTCATTCATTGCATAAACACGATATAGACAGTGTTAATAATTCAAATGTTCAAATGTTTGTAAATCTATCGGACCAAACTGCGTGGTCATCAGTCCGTAGCTTACAAACTACTTAAACTAAGGTAAACTAACCTAAGGACAAACACACACACACACACACACACACACACACACACACACATGCCACAGGGAGGACTCGAACCTCCGACGGCGAGCAACCGCGCGCTTCGCAGCGAGGAGCTTAGACCGCTCGGCTACTCCACCGCGGCTGTTAATAATTACCGAGGAATCTCCCTTCTCCAGGTTACATAGAAAATTCTCCCACAATGTTTACAATAAATAATAAATCACAGTGTTATGTTCCTACGATGTCAGAAAATTTAGGCGTATCTCATGAAGCAACAATGTCCATTACGACAGCTCCCCATGTGCATGGGTTTTCCCAATTTCGGCAATTCTCCATTGTCCGCCGGGTCTTAAGCGACTACTGGGCCAAACCCAGACTGCCTGACCGTTTTCCTCCCCCTCCTAAAAGGAAGCTGAACGACTCGCCCGCTTGCACGAGTGTCGCCCTGATTCCCTTAAAATTCCAGAAATTTGAATAACTGTGTGACATAAGGAGTATGAATCCGTTATGTAACGAAACCTCCACTTCCTATTTAAAATAGTTGTCTAACTTGGCTCGGTAAGTCACACCAAAATTGACTTACTTTACATAATAAAATAAACATAAAATACTATAACTGTCTGACCAATAGCGTAAATAAACTTGTGTTGGTATTTGAAGCTGTCTGAAACTGCAAAGATCTATAAAGGCATATAATAATCTGAAACTAAATCAAATTGTAAAATTTTGGCATATTAAAAAATGCACAGAACAAACATAGTTTCTTTTGTCTATTGTATTCCTGTTTTGAAGCACTATTTTTATGTAATGTAGCACCCTTTACAACACATAGGTGTTGAGCAGCTGTTGGGAACCCTGCCGGCTGCAGTCAGTATCTACGCTGACCTCATGTCTACCTGTCGTACATTGCCGAAACATGTGTCAGTCCGCAATCCTTTCACCATTAGTGTGTGGTGTTGTTACCAATAATTTTATATCTTCCCCAAAACCCAATAGATCTGGCCCTCAACCCCTTCCCCAGTAGAATCTATACATTCACAAAAAGAGAGGCAATGCAAAAGTAAAAACAGGGTCTTTCAACATGGATCGACAGATGGTACAAGAGTACCGTTTGAGCAATCAATCTGCAAATGTTATTTCATGTACTACATATGCACTGTTTCAACAGTAAGTCTGGAGTGAACTGGAAAATTGTAAGGGGGTGTACTAAGTTTTATTTGCGGCAGTGAATTTGGCCAGATGCTTCTAAATAAGATAGGGACGTCGACTATTATCCTGCGAACAGCAACCATACAGCAGTCCTAACGCCTGGAGAAGAATGGCGGGATAGCGAAAACGTTGTACATTGTACATAAGCGTTAATGCACAGACTTTCATTGATGTTATACTTAAATATTATCTTTATCGTAGTCATACCTAGTCATACCGTTTCCATCGCACTCTCTCAACATGGCAGTAATTTCAATAGAAAGAGTAGTTTGTGAGGTGTCACCCTATTGGAAGTAGTTATTCGTTATTATTTATCATGACTATACTAGTAAACCAAAACAATTTAATAATACGAGGGAAAGCTGTGCATTCAAACTAACCGGAATGGGAGATTTGGATGCTGATAGAAAAAGTAATAAATGTTGAAACATATTGAGAATTACCATAATATGGAAGCTGGGGTTCAAATGTTTGTAAAGCTATGGGACCAAACTACAGTGGTCATCAGTTCCTAGAATTACAAACTACTTAAACTAACTTATGCTAAGCACACACACACACACACACACACACACACCCAAGTCCGAGGGAGTACTAGAGCCTCCGAAGAAGAACACATGCGCACTCCGCAGCAATGCCCCTCAAAGCGCACGGCCAGTCCCGCACGGCTTAAATAAGATCAAGAGATGATGTTACATTACTAGATGAATAATCAGACACTAGGGAGTAGCAGCTGGTACAAATTCAATAACATCCGTATTGTAACGAATTAGAATTTATCATTTAGAGCTGACAGTGATTGTGACGTTATAGCAAGCAAGCGTCTTTTACCACACATCGTGATACAAATGTTGTGCCGTATTCTATTTCAAATGCAATAACTTGTTTTGAGCGAACTGCTCTTCACTGAAATAAATATGAATTAAGAAAGCACTGATCACGCAATTCGCGCTTACCAAATGTGACTGCCTAAATACCATGCATGAAACACAATTCATTGGTTCGTAATTTTTTAAACAGATTTTGAGAATGTACAGCGTCGAAAGTATTACCGGAAGTTCACTCACCCACAAAGTATTTATTTAGCCCTGTTACTAAATTGTAAGCATGTACCTGGAATAGAGTTATCTCAAGGCTTATAATGCAACGTGAGACGTAAAAAGCAAATGTAATATGATTATTGCGTACTTGCAACGTTCTGGAAGGGAAGGAGATTGGCTTTGATAACGATATCACGTAATCTGTTTTGATGCTATCGAACAAGTATGTCTCGATCGAGTATTGGGGCAAATCACGCACCATAAAATTCATAAAATTTTGACAGCACGGCATGTTTCGTTACTACCTTATCCCATTGTCTAGTACTCTTTTAATGGAATGTTGGGTTGGGAGTCTTCTAATTCGTAACGTCGTTTTGGAATATACGTTTCCTTGTATAGACAAAAAAATCATGAAATTGACAACTGGAGCTTGACTTCCCTCAAAAGAGAAGGGATAGATTTTCAAATGTCTGTAAATCTATCGGACCAAACTGCGTGGTCACCAGTCCGTAGTTTACAAAATACTACCAGCCCACAAGAATACTGACAGCACTAGGTAAGCGGTACCAAATACCTCTACATCTACATCTACATGGGATACTCTGCAAGTCACATTTAAGTGCCTGTCAGAGGGTTCATCGAACCACCATTATACTATTTATCTCCCATTCCAAATGTTCAAATGTTTGCAATTCTATCGGACCAAACTGCGTGGTCATCAGTCCGTAGCTTACAAACTACTTAAACCTAGGTAAACTAACCTAAGGTCAACACGCACACCCATGCCTTAGGGAGGACTCAAACCTCCGACGGCGAGCAACCGCCCGTACCGCAGCGAGGCGCCTTAGACCGCTCGGCTACTCCACCGCGGCAAGGGATAGATTGGTGGGATACATTCTGAGACATCAAGGAATCGTCAACTTACCATTAGAGGGAAGTGTGTGGGGTAAAAATCGTAGAGGGAGACCGAGGGACGAATACAGTAAGCAGATTCAAAACGATGTAGGTCGCCGAACTTAGCCTCAGGTGAAGAGACTTGCACAGAACAGGGTAGAATGGAGAGCTGCATCAAATCAGTCTGCGGACTGAAGACCACAACAAGTGATATCGCGTAAAACTGGAACTAATATGTATAGCCGAATGGGCAATAAAATAGAAAAGGGAAAAGAAATTAATTTCGTTTTGTAGCCAAAAAATGAAGTCCTCACTATATTTCATTACCGTTGTTTCTTCAAGATGTATGGGAGCAATTTCCTTAGGCTTACGTTATTGATATAGATTTTTTATGGTATGTTGCTTTAGAACTCTTGTGAAATTCATTTTCTAAATGTTAAGGTTCCTGAAATGCAAACCTTGATGATGAATAACTAAGTACGGTACATTTTATAAAACTAATTAGAGCGAGTGTGAACTAGGACATCGCTAGAACCGTTCGGTGGCTAATTAAAAGAAAAAGCTATTTAGTAGCAGTAATTGCTATAACTCTCACTACCTTTTTGGTCATTTCAATATGTAAAATACCTGTTTTCAATAGGATTCTCTCTGGAACATCACACCGAATACGTATGCGAAGTAAATAACCAACCGTAGTGGCCGTGCAGACCGTGACTGACGCACCTCAGTCCCCTCGGCCACTAACTGCCCTGAAATTGTCTGATAATCGAGAACTTTTATTAAAAACCGGTACACTACAGATACATTACGTCTACGAAGGGCAGTTAAGAACAGTTGGAGAGAAATGTTGTCATCAGGCAGCGTCCAAAGCTTTGCTGCACACTGCAGCTGCAACAAAGGCGTACGTGCAGCGTTTCCGATGTCCGATGGAAGTGTTTGATCAGCCACCATGCAGCCGGGCTATGGCTCGCTCTGATTTTAATTAATCCCTTTGTTCACATTAAACGTTGGCTATGCGAACAGAATTTTGGCGCGGACAACGAGGTGCAGACCAGCGTAGAGAGTTGGCGGAAAGCAGAGGTTGCTGCCCCCTTTGACGAGTACACTGCAGAGTGGTGTCACGCAACAACAAAATGTTAAGCCGAAGCAGCGAAGGTAGAAATAAACGAGGAGTAACCAGTAATTAAGTTTCCCTTCCCCCCTTTTTTAAAGAAAGACAAAGACAAGAGAGTTACATGAAAACTTTAGTAGCAACGGATACAGCAATGTTTGGGCACTTTTTTTTCCATAGTCACCAAAAGAAATGAGACACTTGTCATATCCTGACTTCGACGCGGTGCCACAATGCAGACTGCTAACGAAGACACGAGCTTATGGAATAGGTTCACAGATTTGTGACTGGCTGGAAGACTTCCTAAGTAATAGAACGCAGTACGTTGTTCTCGACGGCGAGTGTTCATCAGAGACGAGTGCATCGTCAGGCGTGCCCCAGGGGAGTGTGATAGGACCGCTATTATTTTCTATCTATATAAATGATCTGATGGACAGAGTAAGTTGTAATTTGCGGCTGTTTGCTGATGATGCTGTGGTGTATGGGAGGGTGTCGTATTTAACTGACTGTAATAGCATACAGGATGACTTAGATAAAATTTCTCAATGTAGAAAAATGTAAGGTAATGAGCATGAGTACGAAAAACAATCCTATAATGTTCGAATACAGCATTAGTAGTGAGTTTCTTGATGCTGTCGCGTCGTTCAAATATCTAGGCGTAACATTGCAGAGCGATATGAAATGGAGCGAACATGTAAGGACAGTTGTGAGTAAGGCGGACAGCCGACTTCCGTTTATTGGGAGAATTTTGGGAAGATGTACTTCACCTGTAAAGGAGACCGCGTATAAAACGCTTGTACGACCACGTCTTGAGTATTGCTCAAGTGTTTGGGACCCGCAGCAGATCAGTTTAAAGGAAGACATAGAGGCGGTTTAGACGCGAGCAGCTAGATTTGTTACTGGTAGGTTCGACCAATGCGCGAGTGTCACGGAAATGCTCCGGCAACTCAATTGGGGATCGTTGGAAGAAAGACGACGTTCTTTTCGTGAATTTCTGTTGAGTAAATTTAGAGGGCCGGAATTTGAAGCTGAGTGTAGTACGATCTTGCTGCCGCCTACTTACATTTCGCGTGGTGATCACAAAGACAAGATAAGAGAAATTAGGTCTCGTACGGAGGCATACAGGCATTCTTTATTTCCTCGTTCCATTTGGGGGTGGAATAGAAAAGGAAATTTCTAGTAGTGGTACAGTGTACCCTCCGCCACGCACCTTACGGTGAATTGCGGAGTATGTATGTAGATGTAGATGAGATCACCTTTTGTGTTACTGTGTCGTAAAAATCTGCCACCACTAAATGAACAGGAATTTCTAGAGACGCAAAGAAAATATGGAAATCGCTGGGAGCAAGCCCCCAAACTTTGCAGAAGTTAAGTTGGGAGCTGTTTGATCATCAAGCATCCAGTCCTAATATTCCGCCTAGCATTTCCATTTTTAATTTCACCTCAAGAAATTCCTTTCTCCGGCTAGCGTTCCTATAACGACGAAGAGCCGAAGACGACTGCCACACGGTTGTTCCATTCCAACGTGGCACACTACGGCACAGGATTACAATCGTTGATCCAGCGATATGACAAGTGTCTCAATTCTGTTTATTATTATTTTTACTATTTCGAAAATAGGTCAAAATTGCTGTACATGTTATCAATAAAGTTTTTCGTGTAACTATGTTGCCTTTGATTAAATAAATAGGGAAACCTACTCACTTGGTGCGCTTCTAAGCTGGAAGGAGTGATTAAATGTTGCAAACAAAACATATTTAATTTTCACTCTGGTTTCAGTTTCCGCGACGGATTGTACGTACCTTGCGAAAAATATTTCTGGAATTTTTCATTTTCCACTTGACCTTAGTATGACACTAGAAAACTTAGAACTACCTTCGTATGTTCTATCTTAATTATTAAATTATTTTATTAATTTAAAAAAATGTTCAAATGTTTGTAGAGTCTATGGGACTTAACTACGGGGTCATCAGTCCCTAAACTTACAAACTACTTATGAACTACTTACAACTAAGGACGGCACAAATATCCATGCCCGAGGGGGGATTCGAACCCCCGACCGTAGTGGCCCTGCAGACCGTGACTGGAGCGCCTCAGTCCCCTCGGCTTTATTAATTTATTTAGCATTAATGTAAAAACTATTTTCTTTAACGTCAATTTTACCCGAACCTGAAGATTACTGAGACATAAACTGCTTCGATAGTTCATCTTAAAACCTACAGTTGTATCCTATGTAGTGTAACAACGTGCATTCCTGAAATGAAAATCGAAGGACTATTCCCTATCAGCTCTGAAGTATATGATCCTGCCACTTTTGGGATGTAAGCGATTTCTCTATAGATTTCAAGGTTTACGCTGTAAGGGTGCCTTCTTAAACAGCATTGCCCAATTCCTTTCATGATCCTTACGTAGCCCGAGTAAGTGTTGCCTTTCCAATGATGACGTCGCAATAAATAAGTTAGCCGGCCGCGGTGGCCGAGGGGATTGAGGCGCTCCAGTCACGGTCCGCACGGCCACTACGGTCGGGGGTTCGAATCCCCCTTCGGGCATGGATATTTGTGCCGTCCTTAGTTGTAAGTAGTTCATAAGTCCGTGCTTAGTATTCCAGCAATCTACACGATGTTCACAGAACGCTCATTCAATGCGACAAGGATTTCACGAGACAGACTGCATACAGGTGAATGTTTGCGTAGCATGATGTTGAGTGTAAGCAATCTTACCGTACGGCTCGTTCTTAAAATATAATCGCAATTATCAGATATCTAAAGTGTTTAATAACCCAGTAAGGTGCTTGTAACAAATCATCAGTTCGGGGAACTATATACAGATGCTACTGACCGACTGATCTGATGCGTATATTTCATCTACAGCACATCGTTTCTATTAATTAATTTTCCTGCTTTCTCTTAATGCCTCATGTAATTATGAAGTTATTTGTCTCGTATTTATGACTGTTTTAGTTTATTTCAGAATACTTGCGGAGTGTGGTGACTTGTTTCTCAAAACGTTTTCCTTGAGATTTACATGTTCTTGCAGGTTCAAATTCAAAATTTCCCTCTAACTGTTCCTTTTGTATGTAGAGCAAATTTTGCTTTTCATGTTAGCCAATGAGATTTTTGTCGTTGCTATATACTTATTAATAACTGTTTCAACTATCAGCTGATTTTACAATTATATCAACAATCCTGTAAGTTGTAACCTCGTTTCTTCTTCAGCATTCTTCGTCAGCATATAGTGTTTGGCGTGTGATTTTGCGAGAGCTTTACGAGAAATTCTCTCAGGAACGCACTTCCAACTATATTTAGTTTCATACAATGTTAATATATTTCTCTAAAAATTCTCAGTTACCTAAGTTTTCCAGACAGGTCACCTCCTAAATACTTTTGGACATGTCTCTGAATTTCTTAAAGCGCTTCGTTTTTCATCAACAGCAGTGCGGTAGCGGTATGAATATCAGAAGAGTTTGGTGCTCTTCATTCTTTTTCATAAGACGACTTCACAACCGACTCTATACGAAGCAGGGGCTCGGAATGTTTCTAACAAAATGAGTCAGAGCATCTCTTTCCGTCGACGAACACAACTCCCTCGAACTCTCCTCGATGTACTTGAGATTTCCTAGAGTCAATCACCCTGGCAGTTGGTGACTTTTCCAATTTTTCCAGTTAAGTCACCATCTAAAATATTTTAGAAATTTATGTTAGTTTGTTAATAGTATTGCTTAAATTTCCTGGCAGATTAAAACTGTCTACCGGAGCGAGTTTCTAACCCTGGATGTTTGGCTTTCGCGGGAAAGCGCTCTACTTACTAAGCATTCCTGGCAAGCTTCATGGCCCGTCTTCACAACTTTAGATCCGCCAGTACCTCACTTTTACCTTAAAAAGCTTACAGAAGGTCTCCTGCGAAACTTTCAGGACTAGCACTCCAGGAAGAAAGCATATTGTGGAGACGTGGCTTAGCCACAGCCTTGAGGATGTTTCCAGAATGCAGCTGAGTGTGCGCTGGTATGAAACTTCCTGGCAGATTAAAACTGCGAGGACGGAGAGAAGCGTACCAGGATAGTTCAGTCGGTAGAACTCTTGCACAGGTTCAAATCCCAGTATGGCACAGAATTATAAATGCCAGGAAGTTTCATATCAGCGCACATTTCGCTCCAGGGTGAAAATATCTTCTGCAATAGTATTGCCGATTTCGTAAACAGTAGCGCAGTGTAAGACGTGTACACAGGTGTTTCAAAGTGATTTGCAGAAAAGGACATGTGATGGTAGCGCAGACAGGAGGGCGGAAGTGACCATGGAGCAGAACTACGATAGCAAGGATGCAACAAGTTTAATACTAGGCGCTCTTCACATTAAATGCATTTTTTCTTGAAACACGGAACTGCGGAATAGTCAGCAGAGTCTTACTTGGCGCCGAAACTGACAAAAAAGAAGCGATATCTGAATATTTAATAGTGACTTACACAACATGCGTGTAAAAATATGGGCCCGTGTTACATTTAAATTAAAAATACACTTTTGACTTGAGCGGATGACGAATTTCTTCCTAGGTCAATATTTCACTCTAACGGTCCTTCGCTCCCACAAGCATGTACTGGGAAACGGACCTGGAGCCGGAGAAAGCACAGATATTACCATAAATTCGCGCGATCGAGTAATATGTCGGAGGTAGGAAAAAAATATCTCTAGAGTTGCAAAACTACCGATGACTGTTACAAGTAATCGTATTCGACGGTAGTTTCCTGGTAATAATGATCAACCGCGTGGGAATGATGGCGGCCTGGGGCATCTTACCACGGATTGCGCGTCTGCACCCCATCGCAGGCTCGATTCCTCCCTCGGGCATGGGTGCGTTTGTTGCGCTTAGCATAACTTAAGTAGTTTGGTCCCTTAGGGCAGGCCGCGGTGGCGGAGGGGACTGCGGCGCGCCAGTCACGGTCTGTACGGCCACTACGGTCGGGGATTCGAATCCCCCCTCGGGCATGGATATTTGTGCCGTCCTTAGTATTAGCTAGTTCGTAAGTAATTTATAAGTTTAGGGACTGATGAACCCGTAGTTAAGTCCCATAAGCTCTACAGACATTTGAACATTTGATTTGGTCCCTTAGGATTACGAACATATCTTAAGACGGGTCTGTTATTTGAGTAACACGTACGTTGTGCATGTTGCATGCCAATCAGGCGTTACCTTATTTCTATCCCTTTATTTATGTGTGACGTCAGTGTCTTTATTACGAGGCACATAAAATGAAGTGTTAAAATGTTTGTTAAGCTTAAGGAACTTAACTGTGGGGTGTTCAGTCGCTAAACTTACAAACTACTTATGAACTACCTTATACTAAGGACGACACAATCATCCATGCCCGAGGGGGGATTCGAACCCCTAGCCGTAGCGGCCTTGCCGACTGTGACTGGCGCGCCGCAAACGGCTCGGCCACTGCGGCCCGCACGAGGCGCATCCAGAAAGTCAGGTACCCTACTAAAAACCTAAATAAAATAGAAAAAATGAGAACATGAGAAACTTTAGTGATATAAAAAACTTCAGAATGAAGCTACCTGGCAAGATCGCAAACTTTTCACGAACTTTGTTATGAGATTACTAGTTTCGATGAAGTAAAGTCTGATCGTCTGGTCTAGAGGGCCACGTTAAGGATCGCGCTGCCGCTCGCGTCGGAGGTTCGAGTCCTCCCTCCGGCACGGGTGTGTTTGTTGTTCTTAGTATATTTTAGTTCCTTAAATATACAAACATATCAACTGTACGACGGCGACGCCTCCCCTTTTGGTGCATAGGAATGGGAAATAGATTTTTTTAAATCTTCATACAGCCTGGATTGCCAGTCCGATCACGGGTTGTGCCGCGTGCCTGCTGCTGGAAGATTCCACACGCATGTTCCCGACATGTGCCTGTCGATTCGCCACTCCTTGGTGGCTCGGTTCTGCTTACGAGGATACGCCACCCTCGGAGACTCGGCAGAACCCAGCTACCTACCACGAGCTAGACTGGTGATCAAAATTGTTCAAATGTTTGTATAGCTTATGGGACTTAACTACGGGGTCGTCATTCACTGAACTTACAAACTACTTATGAACTAGCTAATTCTAAGGACGGCACAAATATCCATGCCCGAGGGGGGATTCGAACCCCCGACCGTAGTGGCCGTGCAGACCGTGACTGGCGCGCCTCAGTCCCCTCGGCCACCGCGGCCGGCGATTGGTATCACGTGGGTATACTGTGCCCGACCTGAAAGATAGAGTGAAGAACTGGCGGTCTCTTGAGCTCCGGCCTCCGACCTGACTAGGCCTCTTTCCTTGAGCTCTGACGTTACGATAACTTTGCCTCTGATGTGCCTTTCAGGACAAATATCGACCTCCGTCCGGATCCCATTTAGTACCATGTAACATCCATTTCCAAATAAAACCATTCTGATGTCACCGTAACTTCACGCCTCTCTCATTTAAACCCAATGCCCACTCTTCCGCTCGAACATCCTGGCACACATCATTTGAACTTAGGTCATCAGCTTCAGATAAGATCTCGAAATCACAGTGTTCATCTTTGTGGACATCAGTGTAATTTCTGTAAGTAAAAGTCATCGAAAGATGATGGCTTAAGTTTATCGACACTAGTTATCTCGTAATGAAGTTTGTGAAACCAAATTTTTTATCATGCCACATAGCTCGTTCCTGAAGATTTTTATATCAAAAATGAAAATTATACGTTTCGCCTTCTTGTGCCTGTTATGTCAGGTAATTTAAAAAAAAATGCTGGAAATAGGTAAGCAATGTAGGAACTATTTTTCGACATAGCCACATAGACACCAAAAGAATTGAGCTGTCATATGGTGGGATCAACTTTTATATTTTTGTCGTAAAAGTCTGCAGCTTGTGAATGGAACCAGCGTGTGACATCGTCTTCAGTTGTTAGTGTGGAACAATACGGAAACTGCGGCGTGCCATTCAAAACAAGAGGCGTGCAGTGATTCCTGCAGGTGTCGTGCTGATCCGTGACAATGTTCTTCCCCACACGGCTCGGTGCACACCAACTGTTTGGCAAAAGCTCGACTGGGAGCTGTCTGAACATCTAGCATACAGTGCTGATTATACTCCCAGCCATTTACATCTTTTCGTACACATAAAGAAATTACTGTCCTCCGGCTTGCATTTTGACAACGACAGAAAGCTGAAAACGACGGTCACACGCTGGTTCCATTCACAGACGGCATATTTCTAAAAGACAGAAATGGAAAAGTTGATCCCACGATATGACATGTGGCTCAATGTTTTAGTGACTAAGTTGAAAATTAGCTCAGACATTGCTATACCTGTTGCCAATAAAGTTTTCATATAACTATGTTGTCTTTGTTTTAAAATGTAGAACTTTATTTCTGTGTGTGCCTCGTTTACTCCTATAGAAACAGAAAGTGTTGAACCGTCTAGAAACTGAAGCAGATGTATTAAGCGGCTCTTAACCTAAGGAATATTATATTTCTGATTCATAGCGTGAAAGAATGATGCTGTAGTGCAAATAATCAAAACCGTTACATATTTATCATGTAGGGTAAGGTGGTACAAATTCGATATAGGTACAATTCCTATGTACATAAGGTTTCACGCCATTTTTCAGACTCGCGCCTGCCTTTGTGTGGCGTTGTGGTGTAGCAGGTTTCTACAGCTCTTCTTTTCCAAGAATACACCACTTTGTATTACGGAGATACAAATTTTTTCCTGTTGAGAGGTACGTGGAGCTACTTAGTCTAACGCGCTCTTACAATTTTTCTAGTTAAGGATGAATAGATTCGCTGCCAAAAATGCAATGTCTGGTACCACGATGTATGAGTTGGTGTTCCAGGGAAAAAAGTGCTTTTTTATGTGGAAGATGCCAGCGATCAAAATTATACCAGGAAGTAATCACAATTGTACCTAGAGTAGTACATTTTCGATCGATTTTTCTCAATTCTGTAACCTATTTTGTGTTTATACCAACATTTGTAATTGTCTAATACTTGTGTTACATATTCATTAAATATCCAAGAACAAGTGCCATTGTTAAACGGTAAAATAATGAAAGTACACAAAACAAAACTACATAAAACATTCCTTCGATACTTCGTGAAACTCATATCAAAAACATATTTCTTTTATTCATAGGCAACTTTCACATTTCTCTTAATGGACTATTCTTGCCTTCGATCATGATAAAGAAGATTCTATTGAGTACAAAATAACAATTATAATTACTTATAATTCTTATTTTCGTGTATGTAAGCTGTACTCGCATCTACAGTAGTGGCTTTGGTTGCAAAAAAGTACTGAAGTTAGATGGTAAATCCGTTGTAATAAATATCAAATGCGGTTCATATTATGTAAGGACGCAATGAACTAGAATTGAACTATGATCGGTTCTAATTATGATCAAAAAGAAAGATACTCTCTTAAGCATTTGTTTGCCGGCCATGGTGGCCGAGCGGCCTGCGGTGCGCCAGTCACGTTCTGCACGGCCACTGCGGTCGGGGGTTCGAATCCCCCCTCGGGCATGGATATTTGTTCCGTCCTTAGTATTAACTACTTCATAAGTAGTTTGTAATCTTAGGGACTGATGACCCCGTAGTTAAGTCCCATAAGCTCTACAAACATTTGAACATTTGAAACATTTGTTTCCTTGCCAGTGGTGTCAGTACTACTCTTCTCCTTGTACTAACCAAGAGACGTCATGGCTCTCCGAATTTTGTAATTTTTTTCTTTCTGGTAAGTAAAGTTCAGAAAAATACGAGTTGTGACATTACAGATACAGGGGGGAAGCTGATTGTTTCCATGTGAAAGGCGGGTTTTGTCAAGCTGTTGGGTTCCCCAGCCTACCGGATAGTAGTTTGGACCCAGTGAATAGAATACAGGTGGTAGCGGAAACCCTACCGTAATCTGCTCGGAAACAGGAAACGGCGGTGTTGGATGACCGAGGGCGACTATTCCAGATTGCAACTGAAATACAATATGGCCACACAATTACTCTAAAAATCCATATAAAATCAGGGAATGATTATACGGCAAATATAATTATATGAATGGATTCAGGAGACTTTGGATAATCAAACGCCTTAATTACAATTTCAATATCCCTTACAGATAAGAAGCCGACAAATTTCAGTACTATAATAATAATATTATAAGACTTATATGTACAATTATTGTTACGTAGTGTTTATCAGTAACAATGTAAGAGGCAAATGCACCACGCTACCTATCTAAAAAAACGTACCACGTTATTTCCGTATTCTTTCAATAAACTTTATTTTACTCTCTTGTTCTGCTTTTCATTGAGGTGGTAATATTCCTGTGTCTGAACATAGATTCCACCGTAGAAACACAAAACATGAACCCAGCAAAGCGCATTACGTTTATATATGTACTTATTTAATATTATTCTTAGTAACGTACGTTTCTTATGTTGTAGACTGGCACTTAAATATTTCATGGATGACTAAAAATAGTAGATATGCAGCAGATAATGTATACATAAACAAGTATACGTATTAATTGTAGACAAGAACTGAATATATTTGCATAAAAAGCCATGATAAATTACATATTAATTGTGTAACTATATTTCGACGGCGGCAGGATATTCGAATAGTGAGACGCCACGCTTAATAGCTACCTGAGCAAAGAACTTCAGTTTCAACTGATTTTAGTGTTGTTAAATATGTATTTGTTTGTTAAATGTAAACAACTTTTGTAGGGAGGTGGTCAAATAATTTAATTCTGTGATATCCAAATGTATAATATTTTGGGAGGGAAATTGTATTTTAAAGATGAGGCGCTAGGATGCGCAGAAGGACACAATTTTGGGAGCAGATAGAGCACGCTTTCGAACGCTGGGACTCGTAACTTGGACGTGGTGGTGAGAGATTGTGACTCTGGGTGGTCTCAAGCCGCGTTACGAATTTGTGATTTGAAAAGATAGGCATGTGTGGACTTAGAAAATATACGGGATTGTGACTGCACAACTTAGTCTCTGGTTGAAAAGCGGTAAACTGTGGACGGTAGTAGGACTGTGGAACTGTGATAATTCAGCAATCGTGTACTCGTTGTATGACAAACTGTGTTTTATAACAAATACTGTAATTAATCGGGGATTAATTTGGAACAGCAATGTTCGTGGACTTCATTAATTTACGAGTGATAATTTGGAACTTTTACTCTCGAGTGTGTGTGATACTTATTGTGCCTCTCATGAACAATAGTTTATGAAATATTCAGTTATTTGCCGATGTGTAAAGTAGGACCACCTCCTCATTTTCATGTCCAAAACGAGTAATAAACTCCATTTATATAAAAATTACTTTGTGAGTAAAACTCTTCTAAACGTTATCTTAGTATCCATTTTGTTGGTTATTCAGAGCTTTAGTTTATGTTATTTAAATATATTTTTCGCGTCACCATCTGCAAATGAATAAACTGGCTAAACTACAGATTAATTATTGATCTTGTTTAAACAGATTGGGTAGTTGTTTAGGCCACAGAATCTGACATACATAACTCACCTCTATGAACAGAGACAACGAGTCATAAACCTTTTACTACCCTGAGTTATTTATTGCCCAATTCTTATTAGCGAATACCGAAAGAAAGGTCGCAGAGTCACCAAGGCCATTCGATGCAACTTCCAAACATCTCGAGAAATTCGACTTTAATGTCTATGGAGGACCCTTAATTACCCGAGTAATGGCGGAATTTCAGACTTCGGGCGTGGCGCATTCACTAGCGTTCACAACAAATAATCGGTCGTTACCAGCCTGCAATACTTGGTTTTCGTTGTAATCCAATACCTATACATTTTAAATATAAAATTAATCAGATATACGGTATTTAGCTCATATCTAATTATGCTTTTTGTGAAAAATGCACGTCTGTTTGTTAAGTCTAAATTTTCGAGCCGGCCGCGGTGACCGAGGAGACTGAGGCGCTTCAGTCACGGTCTGCACGGCCACTACGATCGGGGGTTCGAATTCCCCCTCGGGCATGGATATTTGTGCCGTCTTTAGTATAAGGTAGTTCATAAGTAGTTTGTAAGTTTAGGCATTGATAACCCCTAGTTAAGTCCCATAACCCCTACAAACATTTGAACTTACTGAAGTTTTTCACACCTACGGTGTTGATGGATTCGAACTACCTCTCTTACGATTACTTCGTTGTCAGTATGCAACTTTACTGTCGGAAATTTCGGCTTTTATAGGTAATTAAAGGTCCTGCAAAGTTGGTTTTCCCGAGAATTTTAGAGACTTACATCGAATGCTTGCGGCTGATTGCTATAACTACTGAACCGTAAATGAATAATAATGCATTAAAACTGCGATTGTGAATCAGCATCAGCAGCATAATTTATTGAAAATATTTGGAGGACCGGCACTCGAACTTGCATTCCCCCTTTCCGTGAAAGAATACGGTAACCATATTTGAAGGAAGTTTGACTTTGTTACAGCTTTAAAGACGGTCACTGCACATCGTATTTAAGCCAAAGCAAGGTAAGGGCTGTCTCTGTACCGAAATTACGTAATTGTATATATCAGCACTCATGGGTTCTACACAATGTTTAGCATAAGGAAGTTCTGGTAGCTCTGATAGCTGTGCGCAGATAGTATACGTGTTATTGCTACAGCTCGCAAAAATTGGAAGATTCAGGTTCGAATTCCGCTGCGGTGCAAATTTTCATATCAATAAATTATGTAACTGTTGCTGATTCATATTCGAATTTGAGTTTCCTTTAATTCTTACGTTCTTGGCAGCTGCAGTAGCCGTGGTGTCCGTTCCTTCATACTGAACTGCAGTTTTGGTAGAGCCAAAGTTTAATCAGGAAACATCTATGCACTTATACCGCTCTTTTTACGCGACTACACGACCGATTGCATTATTAACAGACAACAACATGACTCTGAGCATTACTTTCCGTCGACGAATATTTCATGTTGAAAGGTCTCCGTTAGGGCTTAAAAATTGGACGTTCTTCATAACTCAATGTTTGTGAACAAGGAAGAAACGTTTGAGTTACTCTGAGATCCACGGGCGTAGTAAGCGGAGTTCACTCGCTCTGTTTGTGCCTTTATTCTGCAGTTTTGCCATTTCGACATGACAATTTTAACATTTTATGTTCTAAAGGTTGGCATGGAGTAAAAGCTGCACTTAAATAAAGCATTTTGCTCTATGTTTTATAACCTCTGACAATAAAATTCGGTGAATAGTCCTGTAAAATTAATGTAGATGAACTGTCAACTACAGTGACCTTACTGTCTTTCGAAATAGTCAGCTCCCATAAATATTCACCACTGGGCTACACATGTGGAATTTCAAGTTGCACCACCCGATTTCTTCCCTGGAACTGACTGAAGATATTGGCTATGTGTGGTCAAGCGTTGTCGTGCAACTTTAACACCCACCATACTCGCCGGATGTCTTTCCTCTAAACTTCTTCCTGTTCTCTCGATTCATACTCGCTTTGAAAGGAAAGAGATTTGACAATATTCCTGACATCCAGCGAAACCTGACGATGCTTTTGAACATTATCCCAAAGGAAGACTTCGTGTGAAGTTTCCAGGACATGTATCGCAGAGCTCAGAGGTACATCGTAGTGGAATGTGACTATTTCGAAGTATAGTAAGGTAACTGTAGTTCATAGTTTATCTACGTTAATTTTACAGGACTATTCACCGGACTTTATTGTCAGATGTTGCATTTTATAACATATTTTATTTGATTTACGTGTCTGATACCTTGTGAAGAAGGCAAAATATTTTGTGCCGAAACGTGGTCAAGATTTTAACAATAATAATGATAATAAAACGGTTTAACGCAACTGGTTGATTTGTCTATAAATTGATAATCTGATCATGAATGAGTTGTATTTTCAGGGAAGTAATTTTGCTTAACGTGATTCAGATAATCTCTTTCACCCCGGAACGAATTTGACACCAACAGTGAAATATAGCTTATTCTTCCCAAGTGTACCGGTAAAAGCTTTATTTCTTGGGCTTAAATACTCTTCTTTCGTTGTACAAGCAACTCAGTTCAGTTTTCACTAATTTCGACTTTTTAAATATTAATTAGCGTGACTTTGTAACACGTTAATGATATGATAATTACTCAGACTGTTGTAATTGATAGGCAGACACACCAGAGGTAAAAGCTTGGATTAACGAATGAGTATCGATTCCACAATGACATAAAAAGCAAAAAGACAAGCCTTCACATTCGGACCAGATATTGATATATTTACGCATTATATTAAAATACATTAAATGTCGTCAACAGAGTCCCTTAGAATTCATTCAACCATCCTTGGCTTTTCGCTTACATTCAGTTTCTCCGACAACTCAAGATTTTACGGGTTTCTATATAATTATGTTGCTTCCAAAACAGGTGTAGACATTTCTGTGAATCTCTTAATGGTGTTGCTGTTTAAATATAGAAAAGCGCGGTGTGAGTAATGTGCAATGGCGCTTGACAGTGATTTGCAGAATGGAGCCTGCAGTGTCAGTGCAGATGCAGTATGTATTTCTTCTCCTTTTCTTACGCCACTTCACAAACGACTGTCTCCGAAGCAAATTCTTGCGAGTGATTTTCAACAAACAGGAGTCAGAGCATTAAAAAAAAAGTTCAAATGTTGTAAATTTAAGGGACTTAACTTCTTAGGTTATCAGTCCCTAGCCTTACAAACTACTTAAACTAACTTAAATTACAATGTTTTGGTAAAATGAAAGTTAACAGCCATAATGTATTTAATAAAATTCATCTTTAACCATCAGCTGTTTATTAAATCCTTAAAATCGACTAGTTTCGGTCCAGGACCATCATAATGGATAAAAAAAAAAAAAAAAAAAAAAAAAAAAAAAAAAAAAAAAAAAAAAACAGGTTAGTCAAATACATTAAATAAAATAAATCTGGCTGAAAACAACAGGAGTCAATTTCAGTAAAAATACAAAGGTCATACTTGATTATCCTATCACTCAAACAAACATAAAAGACGAGAATGGACTGTCCAGTCAAACAAACAAAACACGAGAATGGACTGTGCATTCTCGTCTATTATGTTCGTTTGACTGATAGGATATTCCAGTATGACTTTTGTATTTTTAGTGAAAATGACTCCTTCTGTTTTCAGCCGGATTTATTTTATTTAATGATGGTCCTCGACCGAAACTAGTCTTTTAAGGATTTAATAAACAGCTAATGGTTAAAGATGCATTTTATTATTGACTAAAATTAAATTACACTAAGGACAACACACACACACACACACACACACACACACACACACACACACACACACACACACACACACACACACATCCATGACCTAGGGAGGACTCGTACCTCCGACGGCGATCAACTGATCGCTTATCAGCAAGGCGCCTTAGAGCGCTCGTCCACTCCACCGTGGCTCAGAGCGTTTCTTTCCACCAACAAAAACTTCAACTCCCATCAGTGTTCATTAGAATTCATTACGATATCTCTAGCTCTTCGAGCAGATTCAGTTTCCCTGATAACACAGTTTTTCAGGTTTTCCAAACAAGTCGTTAGCAGAAAAAGCTGTAGACTTTCCTGTTAATTTCGTAATGGTGTCTGTGTTTGGGTGAGCAGTAGCGTGGCGCGAGTCGTGTGCAGTAGCGCCGACAGTGATTCGCAGCATGGAGGCTGCGGTGGGGCTGTGGCAGGCGGGGAAGGTGTCGCTTTGAGCGGCACTTAGCGGACAAAGGCCTGAGGCCGGCCGCCACTCGTAATCGCGCGGCCGCAGCTTTTTCACTTTGCGCTGCCCGCAGGCACTTGCGCCACGGCCGGCTTCTAAAGCCTGCATTTCTGCGCAACTGCGCTTCGCATTATCAGTTAATGGACAAGTGACACTGAGTGCAGAAAATTAAACCCCAGGAATGGGGAGTTCTAAAGCGAGCTACACGGTATTAATGCGGGCAGAGTAGCTCCTCACGAATGCACCCGTACACTTCTAAGTGAGACAGGTACATGACGTTACACGAAGGCGACAAATGTCACGGAATAGCGAGATGCGAGATGCGAGATACAGTAGTAGTAGGGCAGTGGGCATTCTAAGCGACCTTGAACCCTACCCTGAGGTCATTCTGAGAATACTCAGTGGTGCCTTCACGTTCAGTCCCAAAATTTAGATATTTTACATGCTGATAAAGATGTAAGTGTGTAGTATGATACTCTGATTTATGATCTTATCTAAGTTCTTGGAATGGACGTGAAGACGGCACTGAGCATTCCTAGAGTGAGCTCTGGGTAGATTCAATGTCCCTTAGCATGCCCAATGCCCTACTACTAACAGTTGGCGGTAGTGTCTTGTACGCAATGTATAAGAAGGGTGCACACTGGGAGTATTGTCGTTTGTATTCAGGTGAGACATGTGAAAAGTTTTCCACGCACCTTAGGACACAGAATAGTAGTTGGAGCTTGATGCTTGGAACATTTCATTTCGGAAATCGCAGGGTATTCAACATTCTAAGAGTCACAATATCAAGAGTGTTCTGGAAATACCAAATGTCAAGCACTACCTTCCCACTACATGCAATGCACTGGGCAAAGGGACAGCACTTAATAACTGACAACAGAGGAATGTACTTAGTTGTCATTGATAACAGAGAAGCAACATTATACGAAATACTCACTGAAATCAATGATGGGCAGTGTGGCACATTTGGCGATAATGGTGCTCAAATGTTTGTAAATATATCAGACTGGACTACTGGATCACCAGTATGTATCTTACAAACTACTTAAACTAAGTTAAGCTAACCTAAGGACAAATACACGCATCCATGCCCCAGGAAGGGTCCGAACCACCAACTCAGGAGGCAGCGCAATCTGCAATGTGGCGCTCCACACCACTCAGCTACTCCCGCGTGGCTTGCAATAATGGGCTATGGCAACAGACTGAATGTAGGTTGGAACCTAGACGACTGGTCAACTGTTACTTGGTCAGATGAGTTTCGATTATAATTGGTAAGGCCCGATGTTAAGGTTTGAGTGTGGCATAGAACCTATGAATCTATGAACCTAAGTTGTCAAGAAGGCACTGTGCAAGGTGGCAGAGGATCCATACTGGTGTCTTTTGTTTTACATGGGACTGATTAGGTCATCTGGTTAAACTAAACTGCTCATTGACATGAAATTGTTATGTTTGGCTACTTCGAGATCATTTGTAACCAATCATACAGTTCATATTCCAAAACAACGATAGAATTTTTATTGATGATAAGCATCATGTCATTGGTCCAAAACTGTTTGCTGTTGGTTTGAAAATTATTTCGGAAAATTCCATATGAATGATTTCAAATTCAAATGTTTGTAAATCTATCGGACCAAACTGCGTGGTCATCAGTCCGTAGCTTACAAACTACTCAAACCTAGGTAAACTAACCTACGGACAAACACACACACCCATGCCCCAGGGAGGACTCGAACCTCCACGGTGAGCAACCGCGCGCTCTGCAGCGAGACGCTTTAGACTGCTCGGCTACTCCACTGCGGCTATGAATGATTTGGTCACCCAGATTGCCTGACATATGAATGCCAACGAACATTTGTGGGACATAATCGAATGTTCAGTTCGTGTGCAAAATCGTACACCAATAGCACGTAAGCAGTTATTAATTGTGGCTCAGGTTTCCTGCATGAATTCCCAATGAATTGCTAAGACAATGCTATGTGGACCTGCTACACTTCATCTGGCAAATGGTCTGACACAACATTATAAGGTACAACATGACATTTGTCACTTAAGTGCAATTTTGAAAGTAGTCACTGTGAAGAATGGTAAGAACATTCTAATAAGCGCTCAATTCTTTGGCAATATAAATCCGCCTCTATTTCATGGAACAATTCCAGAACCGAGGATTGTAGCATCTGTTCACTCCGATATGTCTGAAAGAACATACGTCGCTGTGTGATGCTGCAGCTGTTCTAAATATAGATTTTAAATGGGGTTTTTCAGTCTTAACTGCTAGTAGACATTGTAAACATACAACATTGACATATGAAAATATGTGCTGAAATCAGGATTCGAACCTGGGGCCTTCTGTCCATGGGCACTATGCCTCTATGCCACCCCAGGTACATGGGCTAACACATCTGCATGACTACCGAAGCAAGTAACCCACCTGATTCAAACTTCTGTCTATCCTTCAACTTCAACGATTGTACTGCATAGCTCGCATCTGGCCCTGTTACTTGTCCGATAGACCAGACGCCGCAATTCTTAATTTTAATCCACATAATCACATTGTGATGGCTATTTCAATGCAGATCCACACAAAGCTGAGAGCCATGGAATGCAATGGTTGAAGCAGGAGGACATATGGAAATTTGGGTTGGGCGGGTTATGTGCTTGGGTAGTCTTTGGAGGTGTATGACACAGAGCCACCATGAAATGTATGCAGCAAGGGATTCTCCTTAAGGATGACGAGAGTGCCTATATGCCTGGGGTGGTGTGTATACTTGGTGCAATTACATAGTGATTAGGGTGTCCCGGGCTCGAATCTCGATCCCAGCACAGGTTTTTATACGTCCATATTGTATATTTACAACATGTACTAGCAGTTGAGATGGAAAAACACAATCTAAATCTACATTCAAGAACTCTCTCTCTCTCTCTCTCTCTCTCTCTCTCTCTCTCTCTCTCTCTCTCTCTCTGTGTGTGTGTGTGTGTGTGTGTGTGTGTGTGTGTGCGTGTGTGTGCGTGCGTGTGTTTGCATCGTCAGAAAATCTGTGATTGCAGCAAGTCCCTTCTTTGACTACCTGCACATTTAAGATTTCAGCCGACCTCGATGGCCTTCCATCCTGATCAGCACCACCAACTTCATTGCGGCCTTAGCCAAACTGCTGACGCCGTTTCACTGTGACTGGACCCAACAATGCATTTGATCCACACTCTCCCAGAATGTTAGGTTGAATCTGCGTCTCACTTAGACGTTGCAAGAATCATAGAAAAAGGAAGGAAGATTAGGTTTTAACGTCATGGTGACATGGTAGTAATTAGAGACAGAGTACATGCTCATATAGGTTTTCCTCAAGGATGGGGAAGAAAATTGGTAGTGCACTTTGAAAGTAACCAACGCACCATTACGTGGAGTGTTTTGGGAAATCACAGGAAACCACAATAAGGACGGCCTGAGGCGGGTTTGAACCAGCGTTCTTCCAAATGCAAGTCCAGTGTGTTACCACTGCACCACGTCGCATGGTGCAAGAATCATACTATCCTGCGTAGTGCAGATTTGGGGTATGTTTGTAGTGATTGTTTTATTTCAGTCGCACACTGTCGTGCAGCAGAAATATGTCTGCAGAAACACAAGGTATTCATTGTCAACAAAGCGTCAGACTTACAACGTTATGGGATGGGCCAACAGCTCGGGAATCAAAATGTTATTTTGTGATTCTATTGGTTAGTTTGCATAATTTCGTTACGGATGGCTGAGGTACCATGGCTAGATTTGTGCTGGACCCCATCGGAAATCAGTCGATTCTATATGTAGATATTTAGGAGTTTTCAGTAAGGACAAAAGGAAGTTCCCAGATCGTGTTGTAAAGTTGTACCTAAAAGCTGCAAAAATCATACAAGAACTTGCAAGCGCCAGCGCTGCCAGCCTATCCCACAGGGATATTAAAATATACCACAATTCAATAGTGATTGATAACATAGTCCTTACAAGAAGTGCCTGCGCTCACCGGCCTCGCTTGGTATGACACAGGGCCACCGTAAAATGTATGCAGCAAGGGATTCTCCTTAAGGATGACGAGAGTATGCAGTACTCTGCCGATAGAGGCCCTTCTCGTCATTTTGGTAATATGTCCCGCAGACATCACAGTACCATATCTTGCCACAGCTCATTGGGACAGCAGAGACAAAGTACGAGACATCACGCCACGGTGTAGGGCGTCTTTCTGTGCGGAGTACGTGGTTGCTCGCCATCGGAGGTTTGAGTACTCCCTTGAGCACGGGCGTATATGTGTGTTTGTGTGTGTGTGTGTGTGTGTGTGTTTGTGTGTGTTTGTTTCTGTGTTGTCTTTAGGTTAGTTTAAGTTTGTAATAGCTTGCAAGTCTAGGTACTGATGACGATAGCAATTTGGTCTAACAGGTTTACAAACATTTGCAGGAGAAAGTACAGTTTCCAGAACAACTAATAAGAAAGATCTTCGAGACTGGACACTAGATGAATGGCAGCGGAAAGGGAACCATGGAAATTAAGGATGCTGGTTATACAGTACCCTTCCTAATATCAAAGAAAGATTACAAATGAATTATATTATCCCCAGTAGAAGTGCAGTTCAGAGAACATGGCCCTGCGCACAATATGTACATAAAATTGGAAAGAAACTGTCAACGTTGTGCGACTGTGGTGTTATAGTATCCCCTGATCATGTGGTTTTCGAATGTCCTCTTAAATTGGAAGCTAGGTGATATGAACCCCGCAGGACGAAAATACACATCTAATTGCAAATGCTGACAAATTCCACGTATTGAAGTCAGTAACGAACTAAATACTGATAGGAATAAACTGAACAATGTGAAACCTTAACTTTTCCGACGTACTGAATGTTCAAAGAACTTTCGGGTATGCTGTTGGGTGACGTCGTTGACCACCGCCATTAGAGGAGAGGGGAGGAGGTGGTGTGAAGGACTGCTGTAGTCCTAATGGTGAGGAAGGGAAAACGCCGTGTGATTAGTGAAGTGGTGTGTGGGGAATGTTAGCCAGTTATACAATAGTTCATCTGTAAATGAGTTAACTGTAGTGTTAATAGAGACATGAGTATATAAGCAACGAGAATAATAGATTCTATGCTCTTTCCGTGTCTCCAAAGCACCAGACAAAAAATTCAGAAGGCTGTAGAGAAGCAGCTGAGAGAGCTAAATACGAAAAAGTCTGCTGGTCCGGATTGAATAGCAGTTCGGTTTTACAAATAGTATTCTGCGGCATTGGCCCCCTACTTAGCTTGCATTTATCGCGAATCTTTACTTCAGCGCAAAGTTCCTAGTGATTGGAAAAAAAGCGCAGGTGACTCCAGTTTATCAGAAAGGAAAGAGAACTGACCCACACAATTACAGGCCAATATCGTTGACATCAGTTTCATGTAGGATTTTGGAGCATATTCTCAGTTAGAATATACTAAATTTCTTTGAAACGGGAAAGCTTATTTCTATGAATCAGCACGGGTTTAGGAAACATCGTTCATGTGAAACTCAGCTTGCCCTTTTCTCACATGACATCTTGCGAGCCATGGATGAAGGGCAACAGGCGGATTGTGTTCTTCTCGACTTCAGAAAGGCGTTCGACGCGGTGCCACACTGCAGACTACTAACGAAGATACGAGCTTATGGAATAGGTTCACAGATTTGTGACTGGCTGGAAGACTTCCTAAGTAATAGAACGCAGTACGTTGTTCTCGACGCCGAGTGCTCATCGGAGACGAGTGTATCGTCAGACGTGCCCCAGGGGAGTGTGATAGGATCGCTATTATTTTCTATCTATATAAATGATCTGATGGACAGAGTAAGTAGTAATTTGCGGCTGTTTGCTGATGTGCTGTGGTGTATGGGAGGGTGTCGTCTTTAACTGACTGTAATAGCATACAGGATGACTTAGACAAAATTTCCAGTTGGCGCGAAGAATGGCAGCTAGCCCTCAATGTAGAAAAATGTAAGGTGATGGGCATGAGTAGGAAAAACAATCCCATGACGTTCGAATACAGCATTAGCAGTGAGCTTCTTGATGCTGTCTAGGCGTAACATTGCAGAGCGATATGAAATGAAACGAACATGCAAGGACAGTCGTGAGTAAGGCGGACAGCCGACTTCGGTTTATTGGGAGAATTTTGAGAAGATGTACTTCACCTATAAAGGAGACCGCGTATAAAACGCTTGTACGACCACGACTTGAGTATTGCTCAAGTGTTTGGGACTCGCAGCAGATCAATTTAAAGGCATAGAGGCAGTTCAGAGGCGAGCAGCTAGGTTTGTTACTGGTATGTTCGACCAATGCGCGAGTGTCACGGAAATACTCCGGCAACTCAATTGGGGTTCGCTGGAGGAAAGACGACGTTCTTTTCGTGAATTTATGTTGAGGAAATTTAGAGGGCAGCAATTTGAAGCTGAGTGTAGTACGATCTTGCTGCCGCCTACTTACATTTCGCGTGGTGATCACAAACACAAGATAAGAGAAATTAGGGCTCGTACGGAGGCATATAGGCATTCTTTTCTTTCCTCGTTCTGTTTGGGATTGGAATAGGCAAGGAAATGCCTAGTAGTGGTACAGTGCACCCTCCGCCACGCACCTTACGGTGAATTGCGGAGTATGTATGTAGATGTAGATGTAGAAGCTGTTTTCCCACTCACCTCAAGGAAAAATCAGAGATTGACTGTGGGACACGAAATCCGAAATGAGTTACAAAAACATTTCATGAGACATAATAAAATCATATTTCTACATAAATGTTACTACATTTATTTATATGTATACGTAATAAGTTTTCATTGTATTTCCTTATTGTTGTTTAAAAATGATTAAAATGCATATACTATAGATAGAAATTTTACTGTATTGATGTATTGTACGACCCGTTTTAGATACACCAGATATCAGGTTTCACGATGGGAATAAATAAATAAAAATAATAAATGTCGTGCGTACTTGGGCTTTGGAGTACGTTTGCAGTGACCGGGCCATCTCACTCGTACGCTGTCATGCATCTGTAATTCGTTCGCCAGCAGAAACGCAACTGCAGAAAACATAGGAAATGTAGTCTTTTCTTAACGATGTGTTATACTTGATAACCATGCGAAGTGGGCCCACAGCTAGGGAATTAAAGTTTCGTTGTCCGAGTGTGTTAGTTGGTTTGCATAATTTCGCCACAGCTGGGCTTTAGGCTGGGTTGAGTGCGCATCTACTTTCAGTGGCTCTCCCTCCCTATCTCCCCCCCCCCTCTCTCTCTCTCTCTCTCTCTCTCTCTCTCTCTCTCTCTCTCTCTCTCTGCAGCCACCATCCGGCATGAACTTCCCTGATCCTCTCGTGCTCACAATTATCACTACCTGTTGGCAGTCTCCCGTATGTGAAGTTCCCATTTGTAATCCCTTAGGTCAGGTTTCATGAATAAATGTAGCATGCTCACCACGGATGAGCTTACTTCTGTCTCCTCAATTAGATTATCTCGCACACCTGGATGCCTATCCTCTTCAGTTCACAACCATAATGCACATTACTCACTGATATTAGATTTGGACGACATGAGAAATTTTCTATTTTAACTCTTTCAGTCAGACTTTTATAATAGGAACATAATTACCAAGTTTTGTTCACACTTGTACAATAGGAACATAATTATCAATGTCTGTTCATTGAATCAACTGTTACAACTGAAATATCACAGACAATAGAGGAAACATAATATAGGTATTCAGGCTTTCAAGGACTGAGGTGGTCACTAACACTAACCACAATGACTATTGCTATAAATAATACTAGGATGATTGTGAACGTTATTTATTAGACGAATCATCATTACATACGTAAAAAACTAACAAAAACAAATTACTTTTTATGAAAATCTGCAAAACATGTTTTACCTTTGCGTAAGCAAAGATGCACTTTACATGTACTACACTGCCGTACAGTACGCACGGGAGATATTTTAGTGCTACAATTGCAGCATCTTCTTAATGTGCTTCTTTCAGGTTGATGGCGACTGGATTCTAGACGAATTTCCTGCGGGACTGTAGGTTTGTGGCGTTTTATAACTGCAGGCCCTGGAGATGAGGCCGCGTAATTACGGCTGCTGTTCACTGAATCCGGCCTGTGTTTGTCTCTGACATATGCTGGTGCCAGTAGGCCCCGATATACTTCTCTCCGGAAGTCTTTCAGAATCAGCTTGTCGAGGTCTGGGCGTGAAGACGACTGCAGTTCTTTATAAATCAAAAAATAATTGACAACGCAACAATCAAGATAGTGAAAGAAAATCCTATGTCACCACTTATGGGATTTTCTGTCAATAGCATAGCTTCCTTTGAGCTGATCAAATTTGTCGACAAAGTTCATGTTTGCGTTGTAGTCGATGACGGCCTGAGGCCAAGACACTTCAGTACCGCTGCCATCACGCTCTCTGCGTTTTACGTTTCCCACGTTCGTCGGAACATGGCACTTTGACAGAATCATTCCATCATTGTCTTTCCATTTCAGCAAACTTACGTTTGTGTCACTAACCCGGTAATCATGTAGACCTCTTTGTAAATGCTTGTCATCTTTTAGCGTTGGCAAGACCATTCTATTTGCGTTCACGGTTCCACAAGCGAAAATCTGGTTCTCAACTAGTTTCACCTGCAAAGGGTAACTATTGAAGTAATTGTCAAAATAAAGCTTCTGATTTTTTTTTCAAGGTTTCGCAAAACGTCCTGACAACGTTTCCACCTAAGTCCGTTTCAACGTTACTACCCTGTTTGCCCGTGTAAATATAAAAATCTACACAATATCCTGATTGTGCACACATCATCCACACCTTGTATCCACGTTTCGTCGGCTTTCGTGGCATGTATTGTTTTAGGAAGTTTCTGCCTTTGAATTTGATCATGCTTTCATCGACTGCAACTCTCTCAGATGGCCTGTAGTGTTTTTGAAAATTGTTGTGCAGTATGGCGAGTAGAGGTCTAATTTTATACAGTTTGTCGTAATTAGGGTCAGTTCGGTCGGACATTACACTATTGTCATTGACATGTAAGTTATTCAAAAGCCAACTGAACCTGTTGAAGCTCATGAACTTCGAAACATATCTGTCATGCAAATCAGGCGCTGAAGACCAATAATCTCGGTAGCTCGGCAATTTTTTTATACCCATCACCAAATTCAAGGCAATAAAAATATCAAGCTCTTCTGTTGTGATAGGTGTATATGGCTTTCCGGTTTGAGTAGCGTAAAGGTTAGTTTGGAATCATAAAAGGTCTTATAAATGCTCAGTCCCAAGAAGGCGAAACAGTAAATGGGGGGGGGGGGGGGGGTCACATTCTCCATGCTTAGAATTTGATCTGACACACCCACTCTTTCAGAAAACGCACCAGGCATATCCATTCCATAATCCTTCGTTCATTTTGGAGCAATCATAACCGGCATGTTTGCACGTACATTATTATACTCTGTAGAATCAGGCGTCCGTTGTAACCGGCTACACAAAGGGAGGTCATCATCAGAATCATAACTGTCGTCAGGAGTACTTTGAACTCCACTCAAATCAACTAACACCATCGGATTTGGCTAATTTGCTGCCTCTTCTTCGTCATCGTCATCGTCAGAGCTACAAATGCTCTCGTTACCTGAAGGGATGTCTTCAAACAAGTATTGTCCAATCTCGTTCCCTCCTAAGCGGCGCGTGCGGCGCGACATACTGTAAAGAATGTGAAAAAAAATGACGTTACATATATAAGCTAACCCGCCACCGTCATGGTGGTTTGTAAGCAAACCACCACATTCCCTTTGTAACTACTCAGTGAAAACTGAGTAACTGTACCTGCATGCAAACACACATAAAATAGGTCTATGAGAATACGTTCAATAAAATACATTACAGAAAACATGTAACGTACCTGTTGTATTGACGTTTTTATCAGACACACGAGACAAGGTACGTTAGCGCTATATTCAATGCAACAGGTATGCACTGACATTCATGCAATGTACCCGGAATCTGTCATTTGTTTTGAAATGTTCAGAATGTTCAAATGTTTGTAAATCTATCGGACCAAACTGCGTGGTCATCAGTCCGTAGCTTACAAACTACTTAAACCTAGGTAAACTAACGTACGGACACACACCCACGCCCCAGGGAGGACTCGAACCTCCACGGCGAGCAACCGCGCGCTCCGCAGCGAGATGCTTTAGACCGCTCGGCTACTCCACCGCGGCATTTGTTTTGAAGCACAGTGCAAACGGACATACTAATTCCACCATTTGTCGCTAGATGGTGTGGAATAGAAGTACCGTGATAGAAAAGAGGTGGTTAGTAACACTAACCACCAAGACTGAATGAGTTAAGTCCCCTGGCATTACGGAGAGCAAATTCACTTAGAAGAAGACGGACAGTGTTCATTTGCACGACTGTAGAAGTAAAGACATAAAATAGCATGTGCCACATAAGACTATGCCTTAACGTGGTAAGGTTGTAAAGTAGAAAACATAAACCTCTTTCAAATTGTACATCGATCTTTAGTTTCAATTACAATAATATTTCTGACTGTTAGATAAGGACAGTATTAGGCATCTCATTAACGTCAGTAATTATTGCCTGTATTAGATACCTTGGAATAAAGCTGAGGTCCAGTGCATGATGCTCTGACTGACGTTTCGTCTTCCCTCAATACATCTTCGGAGGTTTTGCAGACACTGGTTCACAATGAAGTCACATCGGCAAGCCGTGATGTTTATGCGTATCCATGCAACGGTCGGCTACCACGACGTCATGAGTCTTCTGCCTACGATCGCGGAGTCGTGCCGACGTATGTTAACTTATTTATCCATAAGGCCTACAATTAGTACAACTTAAGTCATCCTCTTTTCTATTGAAACTGTGTCCTTGGTGATAAATAAATTAAATGGTGCCAACTCTTCACCAGAGGCGACCCTGTGATCGTAGGCAGCGTCTCATGACACAGCGAACCGATTGTTGCTTGGATACACATAAATAGTAAGGCTTCCTGAGCTCACTCAAGTGTGAACCAGTGTCTGAAAAGCCTCTGAAGTTGTCTTCAGCAGTAGAAGACCAAACGTCAGGCAGAAGAAAATATCCTGGACAACGGCCTTGTTCCCAGTTATCTAGTAACACAATAATTCAACAACCGGTAGCGAAAGCCTAAAGTCAAGGTCAGTATTTGTTTTGCCTGACAATTTATTAGTGTGATGTCTGAAAATCATCAGCATAATTAATCACAGGAAATGTTGGCTGAATGAAAAAAATTTCCGCTTAGGCAGTAACTAATGTAATACTTTCATTTGCTATGGGCCAATTTCGACTTAATGGTTCAAATGTTTGTAAACTTGTTAGATCAAACTGCTAAGGCCATCAATCTCTAGACTTACAAACTACTTAAACTAACTTGCACTAAGGACAGCACGCACATCCATTCCCAGTGGAGGACTCGAACTTCCATCGGTAACGATCGCCCAGTCCGTAGCATGATGCATTAGACCACGCGTCCCATCTTAATGTTACTTATCAAGTATTATCAAAAAGGAAGAAAGGCTCAAACGGGTAATTTTAAATAAAATGTTATTTTATAGCGTTAAATATATTAATCTTTTATCCATTTTGTGTTAGTAGGGAAATTCTTCATGAAAACAATTCGGTTGAAACTGGACAAAAGCAAAAGCATTGTGTTATGTTAGAGTTTAAAAGTAAATACGACTTTATCCATCTTGTATGTGATGTCAGTGGCCCCAGTGATGAAGAAGCAACTGACCGGAGAAAGTATCTCATCTCGACACAAGAAAATTTAACAACTTAAAAAATCAATAGCAGAGAGAAAGCTACTGATAAACTAACAGTTGCATACAAGGTGTAAGCAATAGCTGTTTACAAAATACATCACAGATGTGAGGGAATTCAAGACAGACAGGGTACCACATTTGTAATCTATGAAGCCAAGTAAGTAACTCAAATTGCCCTGTGGAAGTCACCTAAACTACAGCTTATAAACACCGCGCGATATCTTCAGTGTCATCTCTATCTCTAATCCCACTGACTTAATCGGCTTCTTCATTGTCATTATTAATTTAAACTTTCCTGTAACGCTAATGAAAGAAAATGATTTTCGTTGATGTTACGCAACAACTAAGCATGTCTACTATTCATTCTATACGTGACACGAAAAACATCATAGTCAGAACACCAGACATACATAGTACATTTAGTTGTTAGTTTTATAGTGTCGAAATTCATATCATCATAATATTTTGAGGCAAATTTTGTTTAAAATTCAAGAGTGTTTTAATGTTAAGAATGACTTTAGACAAATTATTCTGTGATGCGCATCCACTATAATTCAGGCAGCTTTAATAGCCCATTCTGAGACTATTTTCCGGCCCTGTGTCAATATGTTCGTCCCAACTCAACCTGCTCTATTGTGATACGCTGAAAACAGTTTTCGTTTACACCCTGTATAAACAAATCACCACTAAACATGGCTAAACATCTCTCTCTCTCTCTCTCTCTCTCTCTCTCTCACACACACACACACACACACACACACACACACACACACACACGTGACTTGTGCACGTAGCATAGTCCCCGCGATTGCAGCCCCCTGTCGCCGATTCGTACATTGCTTGTGGGCGAGGCTGACGCTAGAATTTAGCGTGTTAATAGACGCGTTTACTACCAGTAGTGATGTTTCCTAATCAACCGGTGCTCTAACTGTGCTCGGACTGTCTCCGGATGGAAAGTGCCTCTGCCGGCCGCGGTGGCCGAGGGGACTGAGCCGCTCCAGTCACGGTCTGCATGGCCTCTACGGTCGGGGGTTCGATTCCCCCCTCTAGTATGGATATTTGTGCCGTCCTGAGTGTTAGCTAGTTCGTAAGTAGTTTGTAAGTTTAGGGACTGATGACCCCGTAGTTAAGTCCCATAAGCTATACAAAAATTTGAACATTTGAAAGTGCCTCTGGTGTTGAAGCAGACTAACCGCTGATCGCTGGCGTTCTGCAGGAAGCAGAAGTGGCCGTAGAACCGCCTTATTTAGCAGTTATAAATGGGTTTCGGAAAGTCTCGTTACAAACTTCCAGGTCTTGTAGAAGGGAGTAAGTATGTCATGTTCTGGTAAGGAACCCGTGTCCGTAAATGACATCCAGTGACGCTATGAACACATCTTTATTTTTGTCACTCTGATGCAAATCTTTTTTTTTTTTTTTAGAGGCTGTAGTAGGGACCAAAACGATAAAAAAGTCAAGTAAACGTGGACTTAAAAATGTATATCTTAAGAGCTATGGTCAGCAGAAGAGACGAGTTCACAGTATCGAAGATCAGGAGATGGTCATAGCTCTTAATATTCGTATTTCATAGCCCATGTTTATGAGATGTGTTGTTATTGTTTTGGTCCGTACTACCTCCTTCCAAGATAGGTTCCTAGTAAAAATATTATGTACTCACCCCCTCTAAAAGTCCTCGAAGTTTGTAACGGGAATTTCCGAAGACGCTGTATTGCTTCCAGACACTATCAAACGTAAACAAGCTGATAAGCTGTTTAAATAAAAGGGGCCCAAGTAATTCTCTCTTGTTGAAAAATATAATTTTCCTGGACTATTTAAACAAAGTAAATAACGCCAGTTACTTGTTTTTTTATTCTCATATTCAGATTCGTTTGGTTATTATTTATTCTGATGTCTCCATGTGTGGTGTTCTGTCTCTCTTGCAGTGAGGTTGTTTTAATGTGAAACTGCAATCGAAGTTGCTTCATCCGCAGAGAACGTAGAACACGGAACAATCCTGATTATGAGCATGAAACATCACCACATCATAGTAGTGGAAGAATGGTGTAGGCAAGAGTCAGTATTGGCGGGCGTAAGTCCTTCTATGACGTTGAGAATGGCACTTTGACTGTACAGAGGTATAGAGACGAGATTCTTCGACGTTTTGTTGTTCCCTCCGCTGGTGTCATAAATAGGAGATGGGTTGCTTCTGGTAGACGATAACGCTCGTCCCCACAGACCTGCACCGGTCGTCAACATGCTTGAAGCTGAGGGAATTGAACGAATGGTGTGGCCAGATTGTTCACCTGACTTAAACGCGATTGAGCATGCCCGGGATGCATTTAAAAGACGCATTACAGCCAAACCATAACTGTAGCAGAGTTGATTATTACACTCATGGAAGAATGGCCACCATGGTTGAATAGCCGAACGGTCTGAGGCGCCTTGCTGCGGAGCGCGCGGGTGCTAGCCGTCGGAGATTCGTGTCCTCCCTTTGGTATGGGTGTGTGTGTTATCTTTAGGTTAGTTTTGATTTAGTCTAAATAGTTTGTAAGTCTACGGATTGATGACCATTGAAGTTTGGTCCAATAGGTTTATAGACATTTTAACATTTGAAGGATGGCCAAATATCCCCCAAGAACTGATTCATAACCTCAGCCTGCCCGTACCACGCAGGTGTGCACCTGCAGTGGCAGTACGAATTAGAAAGCAACGAGAAAGACATTTTCACTATTATAGTAGCCCCATGGTGCCTCGCTCTAAGGAAAAGCCATGTAAACCTCAGGTAATTATCGAAATGTATCGCGCACACATATTACAATTGTAAAACCAATATCTCAATAAAATACTTTACCACATGTATGTTGTGAGTGGTATCTCACCTGATTCCCTAATTGTTTTGATAAGTGTATGTCATTATCTTTTTCTCTCTTCATTTATGTGGGTGACTTTCGTTTATCTCATTGTAAATTCTTTTTTATCTTGTACCTTGGATTTTCTTTGAATTACCATTATCAGTTCCTCTGTTAAGATCCTCTTTCGTTAGTGTAGTAGCCACATTATAAGTACCACACCCCATTTCTAGTTTATTCAAAGAGGACATTGGGATGTCATTTCTTTTCGTAAGTAGTTGCCCTCCTTTTATTCTCTGGTAACATTTGTTGTATGTCATCTTCTGATTTTCTTAAAACCCACTCACTATCCAAATTTTTTTTTTTTTTTTTTTTTTTTTTTTTTTTTTTTTTTTTTTTTTCCTAAGAGGCTCTGATGAAACAATTTTGCCATGTCTGGTCGGTAAGTACTTCTAAGTCGATTGTGTTCTACAATTGACGACTCTTGAGTTTTCATTTACTAAAGTCGACGTTAATAATATGTAATCCGATCATACTTGTCACTCTGAAAAGCGCCACCTACGCGTTTTGCCATGTGATCATCAGTGCATTGTTTAGGCTTAGTTCAAATGTTCGAATGTTTGTAAACCTGTTGGACCAAACTGCTACGGTCATAATTCCCGAGACTTTCAAACTAATTAAACTAACCTAAGAACAACACACATGCCCTAGGGAGGACTCGAGCCTCCGACGGGGAGCAATCACGCGCTCCGCAGACAGGCGCCTTAGAGCGCTCATCCGCTCCACCGCGGCTTAGACCTAGTCCCTGATTTTTGTGTTGTATGGAATAGCGTAGGCTATACATATTGGAAACCGTTCGAGACGATTTAAAATTGAGATTCGACTGGACGTAGCTCGTAAAGACATTCATTATTAATCGGTACATGACGTTGTTCCAGTTATTTAATTATTTATTATTATGTATTTTGAGGAAAAACGTTTCCTCCTTGTACGATACTTATAAAACCGCTCACCAAGCCAAGACTCACGGTAATATTTCATGTTAACAAAACTTGTCCGCTTATTTTATTAACTATATCCTCTTATAGCCCTTCTGTCATGGAGGGGTCATCTTAGTAACTTGCAGACATTCACATGACCTTTTTGAGAGCTACTTGGACAATCTATGCTATCTACGGCACTAAGAATTATTTTTGGTGAACGAAGAGATTTAAGCACTGCATTTTGTAATTGTTGGCGCATGTTTCTTACATGTAATATACAAAGTGTGTCGTCAGGAAGGTTTTGAGAGAAATTTAGTAATTTCTAGTAATTTTTAATTAGAATTAAGAGATATTTTAATCTAGTCAAGAAAATTACGCTCTTATTGTGTACTCAAACGTGGTATTATTCTAAGATATAAATCTGAAGGAGAGGCTTTAAATTAAAATTTGTGACATGGCCGGGGTTCAAACCCGGGACCTCCTGCTTATCCCGCAGGCGCGATACTACTAAGCCAACGTGCACACAGCGACTCCACGGATTGTATTAAGGCATGTCTCCCTCCACGAGACAAACTTTACTTCTGACTCGTGTTCTCCCTATATAAATACGTATCAATGTTGTCAAGCCTCTCCAATAGCGGAATAGCACCCCAGCAATGAACGTTAATGGGAGCGGTCCTGCTTTTGTATCTCAGGCACAGATGGTATCAATATCAAACAATAAATCAATGTCCAGAAAAATATTTTGTCTCGATATATATCAAAGATATAAATCCTTTCTTTGATATATAGACAAAATATCTCTCCACATTTACTGATTGATATTTATATCATCTGTGCCTGAGATACAAAGGCAGGATCGTTCCTATTAACGTTCATTGCTGGGGTGCTATTACATTATTGGAGATCCTTGGCAACATCGATATGTATTTATATATAGGAGAACATGAGGCAGAATTAAAATTTGTGGCACAAATTTTAATTGAAAGCCTCTTCTTCAGATTTATATCTTTGATATATATATCATGAGGAGATGAAGATGATTGCTCAGGATAGAGTAGCCTGGAGAACTGCATCAAACCAGTCTCCGGGCTGAAGACCACAACGACATATCGAGGCAAAATATGTGTCAGGACATTGATTTATTTTTTGATATTTGTAGCCTTATTCTGTTTAGCATTTCAACAAAGTGCAAGTCATTGAGATGTCTCATGTATATGGTAAGTTCGTCACAGAAAAACTGTTCAGTCTAGAGATTGGGCATACTTAGAAAGACCTACAGCTTGTTAGTTTCAGCTATCAAGGGTTTTTCAAAAGTTGACATTCTTCTTACCGGCGGAAGCTGTCGGACAGCACCAAAATGTTTGTTTCTAAACCATCCATTTTGATCAGTGTCGGTATTGAATATCTCGGACAAATGTAAATGTAAATACGTCAGTGTAACATTTGATACCATCGACACTTCATCTATGATGAACAACACCACTTTCGTCAGTGGAACATAGCCGGCGATTTGCACTCTATTGGCAACTTCCCCTCTTCGATACATCTTTCAGAACTGTAAGTTGCTTCATTAACGCATAAGCGTTTCGGATCCTCACCAGGACTGTTTAAAGAAAGGCGTAGAAGGAATTTTGTGGCGGGCTGATAAATTTATTACTTGTAAGTTTGTTCAGCATGTGAGTGTTACGGAGAATATCCGGTAACTCAAGTGGGAGTTCCTGGAGCGAAGACGACGTTCTTTCGGAATAAAACTACTGAGGACATTTGGAAGTCCAGCATCTGAAGCCGATTGCAGAACGATTTTACTGTTTTCGACTTAAAATTCGTGTTATGACCACAAAGATAAGATGAGAGAAATTAGACCATGTACGGGTTCTTCCTCCCTCTATTTGGGAGTGGTACAGAAAGGAAAACGACCTTTTTCCGAATGTCCGGAAGGCGTCGTATACCATCCGCTTGACAGCGCCTGTCGATGCCCCGTATTGAGCGCCCTATGTCAGGGATAACGTCGTCTCTGATATTGTACCGGATTCCATGCAGTGGTTCTATCACTTTGGAAAAAGGATCGTAATCCCAGGGGCTTACGGCAGGTGAGTATGATGGATGTTCCAGAAACTTCCATCACCAGCGGCGAAAGAGATCCTCAACAGAAAGCAGCAGGGCTATGTTCCAGGATCTGTTGGATCCCTGGAAATGGGTGAGTCTGGAACATCGACTGCACTCACCCCACATGAGTCCTTGTCATTACGATTTCTTTGTCAAAGTGAAAGAGCCAGATTCGGTACAACGCCAGAGATGACATCTATGCCATGTGCCTGTCAATATCGAACATGGCCAGAAACAAAGGTGCAGATGGTATACGACACCTTTGTAGAAAGGTCATAAATAACAGGAGCGATTATGTTGAAGGTGTATAACTACAAGTACCTCTGTCAATGAAGTCATTTCAAAGAAAAATGATGTTTCTAATTACTTTTAATACAGCCCTTGTGAAACTAAACCTCGTATACTGAACACATGCCGCGAGCAATGAATGATCGGGAGGCACTAAACGGAACAGTAAACAGATGGCGATTGCTCATTTCCACACGGGAGCTCCTAATGAATTAACGTGAATAAAAGTTTAGCCAAAAGGTATTGCGACAGCCTAAATTGGCAGTTCCTACTACTGCCTGTGAGTTTGTAACAAAATGTTCAAATGCTTGTAAATCTATGGAACTCAACTGCCTGGTTATTAGTCCCTATCTTAAAAACTTCTTAAACTAAGGTAAACGTAGCTAAGAACAACACATACACCCATGAAAAGGGGAGGACTCGAAACCCCGACGGCGAATGGTCGCGCGCGGCGCAGTACGGCGCCTCAGTGCGCACGGCTAATCCGCCGCGGCGAGTTTGTAGTAAATACATCAGGTAATGAAGACTGCAATAAATTGTACAGGGCCAATGCGTAATTACCAGCAACAAATACCTTGCTATGGTTTTATAAATTCTCTTAGAAACTCTCTTTTTGTTTTGTTTCCATTTGCTTCACCTATATACTTCCTTAAATACACCTTTCACTGATCAGCCCGACGGGTCGCGTCTTTAAGAAGCCCAATCCATTCTTACCATGAATTATTCCGTACTTCCTGTAGAAGAAGTAATTAACATTTCACTAACCTAGCGAGTTGGCAGACTGGCTATACCAATGAACTCTCTGGCTTTAAAGGCCGATCGAGCCATCCAGATTGAGATATTACGGTTTGTCTCTAAATGGGTTAAGATGATTGCGGAATAATTCGTTTGAATAGGAGCCGGCTGATTCCCTCCCAGATCTTGTCGATTCCGATCTTGCGCTTCGTCCCTAATGACCTCGTCGTCGACGGCAGGTGTTGGCTCTTGTTTTTATGAGGCTAGTACTCCGCCCAGAGCAAATCGCTCTTCAGTCGGTGTCGCCACAGCAAGACGAACAGTCCCGCTTCCATTTCCGGTGGAGGCGGTAATCTCCGGACTTGATTCAGCTCCACAACATCTGCTGTGCTGGTATTCCCAGCGATACTTCACCGGTAAGTACTGTGCCGTGTATCGGTACGAGCTACGACAAACCACTGCTTATACTCAGCTGAACAGAGGATAGGTTTTTAATCGATTAATGCACCGCAGTTGTATATTGGCAATACTTTAACTAGGAAAGATTTCAATACTCGGTAATCTGATTTCGTGCAAATTTCCAGTGAATTAGACAAATCATTTGATATCTTACTCCAATACAAACTGAAATTTAACGAACGTTCTGTTCTTAGTGGTCTCGTTGCCGACGGGATGAAAAGTGACAACGAAGTAAGGAAAAATGAAAATTTGTGACAATGGAATATATTAAAACGTACTTTGTAACAGTACTTTGAAATACCATTATTCTTGCTACGTTTTTTCACTTTTCAATCTAGGAATACTGAAACTGGAACTTTACTATTTCTTTGAATAATCTTGCTAATTCACTCATTACATATATTGCTCTTCATTGCTGTTACCCGTCTGTGTGTAATGCTGAAACACAATTTTCTGGGCCCCAAAGTTGTATGTTATACAGTCATGTTAAACTTTTCCATAGAACCTATTCTCTCCAATACACACGTCTTTGCAAAATTAGTATTTTAAGGTCTAGCACATTTCATCTACTTCGAGACAGACAATTTTCATATAACATATTCTTACCCTTACGGACCTCTGTGTCAACGTAGTGTTTTAAGGTCTAGTACTCTTCATATACTGCCAAAGTGACGTTTTTCGTAAAATAGATTCTTTCCCGTACGTATCTCTACGCTATAGTAGTGTTTTAAAATTATCGCACCTCAACTATTGACAAACTGAAAATAAGGTTTCATTAGAACTCTGATACATGTTGAGAGCGTTCATTTCGTGTAAGAAAACTAACGAACGTGGAAGACAGTGCTTTTGGCTATCAGGAAGATATCTTAACAAGAGTGTTGGCATCACTCTACTAAAGAGACTGCATGCACTTCGCTTCTCCGTCCATTTTTGGAGTATTGCTGCCCAATGTGGGATCTTTATCTGGTGGGTTTGACGGATGACTCCGAAAGAGTCCAAAGAAGGGCAGCTCCTTTCGTCTTGTCATGATACATGGGAGACAGCGTTACGGAAATGATACAGGATCTGGGATGGGAAGCATTACAACAGCGGCGCTTATCGCTGCGGCGTGGGCTACTTGCGAAACTCCAATCGCCAACATTCTCCTCCGAATGCGACAATATATTGTTGACTCCCACTTACATAGGTAGAAATGATCATCAGAATAAAATACGAGAAATCAGCGCTCGAACGGAGAGATTCAGGTGTTCTTTCTTCCCGCGCGTTATTCGAGAATTGAATGGGAGATAAAAGTATAACGGTGGTTCGATGAACCCTATTCCAGGCACTTAAATGTAATTTGCAGAGTCTCCCATGTAGATGTAGAAGATGCTACTTTAGACATATTGATATTAAGTAAAAATAGCCATTAACTACATACGTTTCAAAAGAACTAAATATGTTATTTTGGCGTTTCCTAAGTTACACAATATTTTGAAAGTCAGTTCCTTAAACTAGAATCAGAAATTACATTCAAATAGCTTTCAATTGAATTGGCCAATGGTGGCCGAGCAACTGCTCGTCACAATACGCCAGTCACTACTCTTGATGAACTGTGATATCGTGTTGAAGCTGCACGGGCATCTGTACCTGTACTCGCCATCCAAGCTCTGTTGGACTCAATACCCAGGCGTATCAAGGCCGTTATTATGGCCAGAGGTGGTTGTTCTAGGTACTGATTTCTCCGGATCTATGCACCCAAATTGCGTGAAAATGTAATCACATGTCAGTTCTAGTATAATGTATTTGTCCAATGAATACCCGTTTATCATCTGCATTTCTTCTTGGTGTAGCAATTTTAATGGCCAGTAGTGTATTTGAATATGAAATACGCCGGAAGAAAGACATGGATCGCACATGGCTAGTCTCATTCAGTTATTCCGCTGATTACGTACATGACGTAACAGCATTACATGCTTTCTGTACAGGCATTGTAATAGCCGCAGTGGAGTAATCGAGCGATCCGCCGGGCGCCGTGGCTCAGCACGCTCGGTGGAGGGCTCAATGCCTTCTGTAATAAAAAAAGCTGAGCCAAATACTCAATGAACAACAAAGAGCGAATATGAAGAAACGACCGAAAAGCTACCTGAATAACAAAAACAAGGAAAAAAGTCGTCTTAAGCGCCTTGCTGCGAAGCGTGCGGTTACTGCGGTTACTCGCCGTCGGAGGTTCGAGTCCTCCCTGGGGCATGGGTGTGTGTGTGTGTGTGTGTGTGTGTGTGTGTTATCCTTAGGTTAGTTTAATTTAGTTTAAGTAGTCTGTAAGCCTAGGGAAATTAAGTCCCATAGATTTATAAAAATTTGAATTTTGAATCGTTATATTTCCTGCTTTGTAACTTACGTATGGTGATGAGCAGTGTGTGTCAGACAAGCATATCTGACAGTAAATGCGAATATGAATTAGCATCAGCTGTAGAATGTATTTTGACAACTAAATCTGACCAATATTCGAACCCCAGTGGTCGCATTAACCATTAAGCAGTGCGAGTACGCTTCCCAGATCGAAACGGACTTCCATATGCCACACGTTGTGTACTACACACGACTGCTCGTACGTCCTATGGTGTAATTCCCGCACAGAGAGACACGTTTATTCCAATGTTACATGCTTTGCTTTCGCGGCATTATCGTGTGCAGTATCGTTGTGTAAAGGACATTTGCATTGGCTAGGTCGTTAACGTGAATACAGCACATGGCGTATCAGTCAAATCAAGACATGCGACGTTGTAATAAATGTCTATCCCTCTGAGGGAATTACATAGTGGAAAGTACGAACACTCATGGGAACCAGACAATGTGTGGCATATGCAAGTATGGGGTGGTTCGAGAGGCGTGCGCGGATAGCGTAATGGTTAACGCGGCCGCTCGAGAAAAGCGGGAAGACGCGGACAAGCAAGAATTTTCATTCGTCACAAATAAATTGTACAGACGATGCTAATTCACATTCGACACTACCAATATATTTCCTGTAATTACACGTGAATTGTTATAACGAAATATAAGTTTCAGGAACGAATCTATAGCTCCTCTTTAGCGTTAGAAAATTCATCGGAAATGTAAAAGCAGGATTTTCGTTGCCGTTGTTCTAACAGGAAAATTGTATTGAAAATACCCATCGCCAACGATAAAGTCTTGGGAGTAAAAGTTGGGAATAATAAGGGTGCAGTCTAACAGCTAAATGAAAATTGGTATAATTCAGACTCAATATGTTTCTAATGATTCGTTTCAATTATATTTGGTTCTAGCTTAAACCCGCAGCTCCGATCGCGTGTTGCTTGATTATGATAGATACGCTATCTTTTAGTAGTGTGCTATGAGACTAGTTTTGAAGGATGAAATGAAATACAATACCTTCTTTAGAAACAAACATTTTTAATCAACATTCAAATAAAAAAATAATGTAAAGTGCTTAATGATTTACAATAACACTCGTTTCGAAGAATCCAATCGCGAAATTAAAGAATAATGATTGTAATAATATCAGAGATCGATCACTTGATGTAATGCGCGAATCGTCAAATCGATTTTTTTAAAGAGAACCATGAAAAGAAATTTCTTTCTTGCTGCTTTATTTATTTATTCTTATATTTCCTTATTCGTAGCTTATCCTTACAGAGAAAGAGCTGAAGACATTGTAGAGCACATAGACCAAAGATATGGCCTGTTGCATCACGTTTCGCTGTATGTAACCCCCTTGCTATAGAGTCGCAAACGTTATCTCTGGCCTTCACTCGGATTTTTTTAATAATTTGACGACTTTCGACCACCATATCTTCCACCCCCTTATAGCTATCGGCATGGAACTGCAATTGTGTACAACGGGAGACTTCGGACAACATTACACACAGACCATTTGTTTGCGTTCTATAGTTTTCGCTGCAGAGCCAAATATTAACACACACACACACACACACACACACGCACACACACACGTAGAATTTTATATACACCCATAACTTTCCATCCCAATATACTCCACCCTCAAGCAACAATGCAACCATTAAAACCATTTTCAAAGAGTAAATATAATTTTCAAAGAGTAATTATTGTTCCTCATTTTGCGTTATATTCTTCAAATTACTAAATATATATCAGATCGCCTAAAACCTTCCTAAGGTATAAATTAGTAACTGTACAAATATTTAAGTCCCTGCGTCTTGTCGTTCGGACGTGATAAGCGTACACCGAAGAGACATTCACATTAATATATATAGATAAATAGCTATCCGATCGCCATAAAACCGTGCCTAAAGCCTTCCCCAGGTAGACATTAGTAACTGTACAAATTTTTAGCTCTTTATGTCTTGTGGTTCAGACGTGATAAACGTACACCGAACAGACATTCACATTTATAGATATAGATTATTATTTTGTCATCAAATCAACTGTACGTGACAACATTAGGGACTTTTAAACTGCGCAGGAAGTGGTAAGGCTGTTAATGCAGCGCGCCGTTAACATGACAAACTGACGCACGCCCTCGTCTCACCACCTAGCCTACAGCTAGGCTCCCTCCATTAGCCTGCCTGTCCTCTTAATTATACATGGGCCCTACACCCACGGCTTGCTGTCTCGTCTGCTGCAAACGCCACGCGCTACTCACGTTGCTAAGTTCACGGGGGTAGACGCCGGCTGAGAGATCAGTGCACGTTTCTGCACGTACATTAAAAATATCTATCACTAGATACCGACTATTTGTTTCTAAGGCACGATTTACGGAACTACTAAGTGCAAAACAGTTACAACTTATAAAACATTAATTCTATTCACATGGAAACGTAACACAAATATTCTTAGATCATATACATCTTTAAATCATTTCAAATGGTTGATCCTTAGCCACGCGCTACTCACATTACTAAGTTCACGGGGGTAGACGCCGGCAGAGATATCAGTACACGTTTCTGCAGGTACGTTTAAAATATCTATCACTAGATACCGATGATTTGTTTCTAAGGCACGATTTACGGAACTACTAAGTGCAAAACACTTCCAAGAACTTATAAAACATTAATTCTATTCACATGGAAAAGTAACACAAATATTCTTAGATCATATACCTCTTTAAATCGTTTCAAACGTTTATTTCTTTTAATAAAAGAGAATAGAAATAGAAATAAGTACAATTTCCTGAATCATCTGTTTCACCGGCGTCCGCGAAAGGTAAAAAGGGACCACTCACCCATTTCCAGAATCTTGTTACATGGTTTACTCTCATTATACAGTTCTCTCGAATTTCTAGCTATAGTTGTCTGCGACTCTAATAAAATGCACAGTATCACAGAGCACGACATAACTACTGTGACTTAAGCAATGATTACCTGTCTAGAGATAGTTTCGGTTTTCGGCCGCAGAGGCCGAGCGGTCTGCGGCGCGCCAGTCAGTCTGCACGGCCGCTACGGTCGGGGTTTCGAATCCCCCCTCGGGCATGGTTGTTTGTGTCGTATTTAGTATAAGGTAGATCATAAGTATTTTGTAAGTTTAGGGACTGATGACCCCGCAGTTAAGTCCCTTACGCTTAACAAACATTGGAACTTTGTTTTGTTTTTTGTTCTTTTTTCTTTTTTTGTTTTTGTTTTGTTTTTACGCCGTTCATGCGAAGTCGTGTCGATTCCTTTGTGCGGTATCTACTAGGGAGCCGTTTCGCTTTCATGGTGTACTATGTGAATCTTTACAGAAGAGTTCTGGCTGGAGTAGTGACTGACATTTTCTGTGAATGTTCCTCGTATAGCGCATTTAGAGAAGCAGAAAGGAGGCCATCCGAGATCCTGAAGTTACTTTACCGTACGCCATAAACATGATAACAGTATTCGTCTCTGGCATCGGTCTCACCTTCTTCGGAATCGTCCATTTCTGTTTCTGCCCAACGGAATCTCGGTACTACGCTCCACAACAAAATGAAAGGGCCATTTCCTCAAAAATCCTTAATTGATTCCAATTGTGACGTAGGTGCTTGTAACTTTCCTCTGTAATGGTGTAAAAGCGAGCTCACAGAAACATCACTCTTGAGATCGGCGACGCGTCGAACAGCAAGGTGTGACCACTTGCAAAAAACAGGTCCAGTGCTCAGAATTTCATGTGAGGTTTCAGTTGGGTTAATTATGTTAATTTCGCACCAGAGTCCGCTTTAAGACTAACTAACGGTACCATGAACGTGTAATACGATACGTAGCTCGCCACATACCCTTCAACACACATTTCAGCCCTCGTTTGACACTACTCAAATGGTGATAAGATTCTACAATCCCAGCGTTCAAATTGTAATATTTGAATGTGTAAGGTGGTATAAACAGGGTAATAAGTGCGTAAGTTGACGCAGTAAGGATACATACAAGGAGTGTCACGTGGAATCCAGCTGGGGGCTTTCTTACAGGGGCATGAGTCAAAAACAGATCCAGGATTGGCCGACGGGAGTAGAAGCCAGGCCTCTGGGAGGATCAAATAAGGGCACGAGAAGAAACCACCCTTCTCCTTGGACGAGGTATTCAAAGTAAAGAACACTCAGCACCACATTTCGGCAGTTAGCAGTCCTGACGTGACTTAAGAGTGGGTATGGCAGAATATGTCGGCGGCGGTCAGTTTAGAGGTAGCTCTCAAGATGAAGCATATTAAGTATTCAAAAGGCGATATGTGTTTACGTATGGCAGTGTGAGTCTACAGGGTGTCACAAAAAGGTACGGCCAAATTTTCAGGAAACTTTCCTCACACACAAAGAAAGAAAATGCTGTGTCGATACACATATCGACGCCGCGCACCAAAGATGTGGCGCGTCGTCTTTCCGGACGCGGCGCTAGAGGCGCCGTACCGGACCTGCGCGGACGCCGACCAATAGGAGTGGGCGTCGGCGGACCTGGCCGAGGAGCAACAGGAAGAAGTCAGTCTGGGCCGGGGAGCGACGAGTATCAATCATCGCACTACCGATTCATAAATAAACCACTGATACAGCAATGGCGACGAGGTCTTCTTAATTTCGTGGTTGTTTTGGCTGTTTGACATTGGTTATATTACCCACGTTGCCTTGTCTTTCGCCTACCTCTGGCGACAAGCTTTTCTGGTTGTTTTGGTCGTGTGTCTTCCATATTTACTCTTGTTGGTGTGTTGTGTCGTGTCATAGTCGTCTTGTTGCATATTGTTTTGTTTCAGATTACCATGTCTACTCCTCCGAATGTAGTCCCGCCGGTTGTCGCTCCGAGCATGGATTTAACTCAGTTTTGTCAGTTCCAGGCACAACAGATGTCACAGCTCACCCAAGCTGTACAGCAACTCGCGCAGTCACAACAGGCGACTGCTCAAACACAACAGTCGTTGCCTTCGCGGCCGCAACAGGGTGTACAAACTGCTCCAGTGCCACCATTTCGACCTTTTATAGAAGAAAAGGAAACGTGGCATGAATGGTTGGTGCAGTTTACTTCGCATCTGACAGCATACAATGTACAAGGTACTGTGAAGCTTCCCTTTTTTCTCGCGTGTGCTGGTGTTGTAGTTTACCGAGCGGCTTCCAAGTTATTCCCCACGACGTCCCCTGAGTCAGTTTCTTATGACGCGTTAATCGAGGCTTTGTCTAAGTACTATGACGAACAAGTGCATGTGGCAGCGGCCCGTTTTAAATTTTTTAGGAGTAGAAAGCAAGACGGTCAAACTTATCGGCAATGGCTCGCCGAGTTGCAAGGTTTAACTCGTGATTGTAAATTCAGGTGTTCATGCGGTGAATATTATAATGATTCTATGATACGGGATGTGATTACGCAAAATGTGCCTGACAATCGTATTCGGGAACAGATTTTGCGGCACGCCGATCCTACATTGCAACAGGTTATGCAGATCATTGACTTTCAGGACGCTTGTGACGTTGCTAAGTCTAGCTTTGATCCGGTAGGGGTGTGTGCAGTGTCGACAGCACGTCAGGGCAAGCGTCAACAGAACGGCCCCGCGCCGACACACGGCGCCCGGCCCGCCGGCCGGTCGGCCGCTGGGCGTAAACATGAGCAGTCTACCTACCCCGCTCGCGGAAAAGTTAAGTCCTGTCCTCGCTGTTTCTCAAAACATACGCGTGACAATTGTCCTTCTCGTAGCGCAACATGTTTTGCATGTGGAAAGTTAGGCCATGTTCGTTCTGTCTGTCTCCAACAGAATAAAGGTTTCACAGAACAGGTACACACAGGGGTTCGTTCACATCACATTAATGTTGTGCATTCTCCATTACCTACGAGTGATAAGACTGTTGAACTTAAGTCGTCACAGCCTGTGTCTTCGCAGGCTAGGTACCGTGATTTGAATAAATTATTTGTGGATCTTGAAATTCTTGGCCAGACCGTGACGTTTCTATTAGATACTGGTGCTTCGGTTTCCTTGCTTAATTGGGACACATACAATTTGCTTGGTCAGCCGACGTTGCTTAACTCTTGCACGTTGCTTACAGCGTATAATGGTCAGGACATACCTGTGCTGGGTTCATATACTTGTGATGCTACATACCGGTCAGTGACTTTTCAAGTGCTTCGTGCTTCCAATAGTGCAAACATTTTTGGACTTGATCTTTTTGACTTATTCGGTCTCCGAATAGTGGACAAGGTTCTTGCTGTCATGTCATATGACCATCGGGATACGGTAGCTAAACTGTGTGATGAATTCAGTGACTTGTTTCGTGATGGTATAGGCATGGCAAACAACTTTGTAGCTAGTGTGACATTGAAAGACGCGGCACGCCCCCGCTTCTGTAAAGCTCGTCCCGTGCCGTATGCCCTTCGGGATCAGGTGGCGGATCTCTTAAGACAGTGGCAGGCTGATGGTGTCATTGAACCGATCACGGCGAGTCAGTGGGCATCGCCCTTAGTAATCGTGAAGAAGCCAAATGGTAAATTGCGTCTTTGTGCAGATTTCAAATCTACCGTGAATCCGCAGACTGTGATTGACTCTTACCCTTTACCACGACCGGAAGAACTGATGGACCGCTTAGGTGCAGGCCGGTATTTTTCTAAAATTGACCTGCGTGACGCATACTTACAGCTTCCTCTGGATGTGCAATCGCAACAAGTTTTCGTGATCAACATGCACTTGGGTCTTTTCAAGTTTTTGCGCCTTCCTTTCGGTAGTGCATCGTCTCCCGCCATTTTCCAGCGGTACTTGGAACAGTTGACCGCTACTGTGCCTGCGTGTTCTAATTATTTGGACGATATTGTCGTTTCTGGGCGTACTCCCGAGTAACATGTAAACAATTTGCGAAGTTTATTCGAGGTGTTGTTGAAGGCAGGATTAACGTGTAACAGGGACAAATGTGTGTTTTTTCAGTCGGAACTCGAATATTTAGGTCACGTCATCAATGCACAAGGTATCCACCCGACACAATCTCATTTACAGGCAATTCGCGACCTTCCACCGCCCACTAACATTACTGAACTTCACTCTGTGCTTGGGAAACTCACTTATTACATTCGATTTATACCACATGCATCCCAAATTGCAACACCCTTACATCGTCTGCGACGTAAGGATGTGCCATTCGTGTGGTCAAAGGAATGTGATGTTGCTTTTCGCAAACTTAAAGACGCCTTGTTGAGTGATAACTGTCTGGTTCCTTTTGATGTTACAAAACCAGTGATTTTAGCCGTTGACGCGTCATCATATGGCCTTGGGGCGGTTATTTCCCATCAGATGGGTTCCGTGGACAGACCTATTGCCTTTGCCTCTAAGCTTTTGACCAAAGCACTACAGAACTACTCTCAGATCGAAAAAGAGGCCCTTTCAATCATTTTTGGTGTTACCAGATTTCATCAGTACCTCTATGGGCGAAATTTCTATCTGGTCACGGATCACAAGCCGTTACAATCTTTGTTTCATCCCGCTAAACCCATTCCACAACGTACGGCACAGAAACTTCAACGTTGGGCCCTTATTCTCTCAAACTATCAGTATGAAATTGTTTATCGGCTCACAACTCACCATGCTAACGCGGACACGCTCTCGCGGCTTCCTGTTGGTCCTGACTCTGATTTTGATGCCTCAGAGGCAGCTTGTTGCCATATAGATACGCAGGAATCCAACGCTTTGGACGAATTTCCACTAGATTACAGGCAGGTTGCTCACGCTACGGCGGCGGACCCGGATTTACAGATTCTGTTAACATATATTCGCTTCGGGTGGCCACGTCCCTTGAAACAGATTTCAAACCCAGGTGTCCGTCAGTATTTTGCTCGACGTTTTGCTTTATCAACACACCGAGGCGTCATTTTGCTTCTCACGGACGGCGACATGTCCAGAGTGGTAATACCTCAGGCCCTTCGGGCGCGCGTTCTTAACTTGTTACATCAAGAACATTGGGGAGTCGTCAGAACTAAACAGTTGGCCCGCAAGCATTGTACCTGGGTCGGACTGGACAAAGACATTGAACATATGACGTCACGATGTCGTGCCTGTGCCGACAATCAGTCCGCTCCTCCTCAACATTTCACTGACCGGCCGAAATCCACTGGACCATGGCAACGCATTCATGTGGATTATGCCGGCCCGTTTTGGAAGACCAGGTGGTTAATTGTTGTCGACGCTTTTAGTAAATTCCCCTTTGTGGTCCCCACAAACTCTACGACAACGAGTGCTACTGTGAAAATTCTCCAGTCTATATCTTGCATTGAGGGCCTTCCAGAACTTCTTGTCAGTGACAATGGACCCCAGTTTGTGTCGGCGGACTTTGTTCAAATGTTCAAATGTTTGTTAAGCTTATGGGACTTAACTAAGTGGTCATCAGTCCCTAAGCTTACAAACTACTTATGAACTACTTACAAACTAGGACGGCACAAATATCCATGCCCGAGGGGGGATTCGAACCCCCGACCGTAGTAGCCGTGCTGACCGTGACCGGAGCGCCTCAGTCACCTCGGCCACCGCGGCCGGCTCGGCGGACTTTGAACAGTTTTGTGCATCCAACGGGATTCGTCATTTAACGAGCGCTCCTTTCCACCCACAATCCAACGGAGAAGCGAAGCGTTTCGTCCGCACCTTCAAGCAGCAGATGTCCAAGCTGCGCAGCCACCACTCACGGGACCAGGCTCTGCTGCTGTTCCTCTCGTCGTACCGTTGGCAGCCCCGCGACGGTCCTTCGCCGGCGGAGTTACTTCACGGGCGGCGCCACCGCACCCTGTTGCAGCTGCTGCATCCGCCGCTGCGCCCGCCTGCCTCTCCGCACTCTCGAGCGAAGTATGGTGTCAATACCCCTGTTCTTTTCAGATGCTTTACGGGGACCAAACGTTGGGAACGGGGAACCGTCGAAGAGTGTTTGGGTAGTTCTATGTTCCTTATACGGGGTCCGGGCGGCGTGATTCGTCGTCATGCGAATCAGCTTCGCCCTTGTTATGTGTCTGTTTCTACTCGGGGCACGCCGCTTGCTGGCGCGGCGACCCGCATCACTCCAGCGTCCTCCTGTCCAGAGCCGATGGAGTGGGCGCCTGTGGGAGCGCTCCTGTCGCAGCCGCCTGCTGGGAGCCACGGTTCGCAGCTTGCATCATCATCACCACCACCACCCTCCGCTGCGGCCGCCGGATCTGGAGCCACCGGCCTGTCCCAGGAAGAGGCCGGTCCCGCCTCGCTACCGCAGCCTGCGGTTCTCATGGACGCGGACGTGGAGCTGCCTCTTTTGCCTGGTCTTGGGGGTTTTCACGGCGATCGGACAACGAATGTTGGGAGGCGGACCGGGGCCCTAGACCCGCCCAAGCATCAATCCCGGTCCCACCGGAGACTTCCACGTCTGCACCTCCCCACCGCCGTCGTCCTCTTCCTCGGGGCCACTATACGACGACGGTGAGGAGGTTTGGGGGGGGAGGAGTGCTGTGTCGATACACATATCGACGCCGCGCACCAAAGATGTGGCGCGTCGTCTTTCCGGACGCGGCGCTAGAGGCGCCGTACCGGACCTGCGCGGACGCCGACCAATGGGAGTGGACGTCGGCTGACCTGGCCGAGGAGCAACAGGAAGAAGTCAGTCTGGGCCGGCGAGCGACGAGTATCAATCATCGCACTACCGATTCATAAATAAACCACTGATACAGCAGAAAATATGTTATGTGGACATGTGTCCGGAAACGCTTAATTTCCATGTTAGAGCTCATTTTATTACTTCTCTTCAAATCACATTAATCGTGGAATGGAAACACACAGCAACAGAACGTACCAGCGTGACTTCAAACACTTTGTTACAGGAAATGTTCAAAATGTCCTCCGTTAGTGAGGATACATGCATCCACCCTCCGTCGCATGGAATCCCTGATGCGCTGATGCAGCCCTGGAGAATGGCGTATTGTATCACAGCCGTCCACAATACGAGCCCGAAGAGCCTCTACATTTGGTACCGGGGTTGCGTTGATAAGAGCTTTCAAATGCCCCCATAAATGAAAGTCAAGAGGGTTGAGGTCAGGAGAGCGTGGAGGCCATGGAAATGGTCCGCCTCTACCAATTCATCGGTCACCGAATCTGTTGTTGAGAAGCGTACGAACAGGTCGACTGAAATGTGCAGGAGCTCCATCGTGCATGAACAACATGTTGTACTTGTAAAGGTACATGTTCTAGCAGCACAGGTAGAGTATCCCGTATGAAATCATGATAACGTGCTTCAGTGAGCGTAGGTGGAAGAACATGAGGCCCCATCAAGACATCACCAACAATTCCTGCCCAAACGTTCACAGAAAATCTGTGTTGATGACGTGAATCGAGGAAGTACAGTACATACTAACGAAACAGTTGGGTATTTTGACAATTGTCTGCACGAATTATTTCAATTTACATTTGAAGAGAAATACTAAAATGAGCTCTAACATGGAAATTAAGCGTTTCCGGACACATGTCCACATAACATATTTTCTTTCTTTGTGTGTGAGGAAAGTTTCCTGAAAGTTTAGCTGTGCCTTTTTGTAACACCCTGTATAAGACTATAAGTGACAAAGTGTAATAAACAACGATCTAAACATAAAGATGCGCTCTTCAGCGCAAAGTTAATAGACAATAAGTACCCAGTTATCACAATTACAGTCTTATACACCGATTCTGAACCAGCTAGCGACCTGCGCAGCTACTGGGACACAAATCTGAAAGCACCAGGTTAGTGGCTTTCAGAAACTTTCCGAGATGTGACGAATTTGTACATCTCCAATCGCAGCCCTCGCGTGTAGAGTCGCTCTGTCACAACCACAGACTGGAACCCGCAAGGCGGCGGGTTTTTTATGGGCGGTCGAGAAAAATAATTCAGACACACCGCTCCCAATAATCGACATGGAACCCTCAGAGGGCAGCATAAAGGGTTTCACTGTAACGTTCCCTTCCGTTGGGGCGTTCATTCCTACACATTTCGCTGTCGCAAGCTACACCCGCAGTGTACAAAGCGATGTGTAATTTGTTTTTATTTATTTAGCGTATGAAAATTACAATTCTGTGGTATCAAATACATGAAATTATATAAAAATTACAGCTATTTATAAAGAACAAGTCATTAAATGTGTTTACACCCAAACATTTAAGTTTTAAATATATTGTACGGCATCAGCTGTCAACGTCAGGAAATCAGTAAAATCCCCACGATATGCGTGTCTTAGGTATTCGGTCACTAAATGTTTAACTGTCTCAGCACCACAGTCGCATACCGGTGAGGGGTCTTTTCCCCGCAAATGGAGAGCATCAGCACACCGTCCGTGTCCAGTGCGGATACGGTTCAGGGCTGTCCACACGACACGGGGTTGAACGAATCCTGGTGGTTTCTGCAGGCTACATGGTAGGCTTTGACACAGTTCGGGACATTGTTGTTGCCAGTTTTGGTTCCAGAAAAGGTGGACGTCGAACTTTTCTTCTAGTAGTGTTCTGGCTGTGGAAATGGCAGACTGCCTTGATCTGAGTCTCCAGCGTTCCACATAACGATGGTGCTGAACTGCAACCTCGTATGTCAATTTGTTCATGTAAGAACATCGTTGACAATTTTTATTTAATTTATGGCTTGAAAATTATTTTCCCAGTATGTTTTCTTGGAATATTTTATTATTGAAATAATTTATAGTGATGATAATTTTTTTTTACCTACGAGGTTTCTATTCAACACCATCGATAAACTTACATCATTTAAGAGAGGGGCACATGGAGATTATCTACGACATTTTGATGTTCTAATACGAGAGCCTTCTTCCGTCTAGCGTCAGGAGGTCGGGTGTGGCTCAGAATGGGCAGCCAGTTGTTGGTGTACCTCCGCTGATAATTCACATGGTTTCGTTCAACTGCGTGTCAACTTTTTGTGTGTGCGCGCTGTTTAGCCATACCGGGGAACAATACTCTGCACCTAAGAAACCAAGGCAAGAGCTATAGTTCTTAGTGTGCCTGCTGAAATCACCAGCCAGTACCACAAAGTTGATGCCAGAGGTTGCTTCTGATCTTCATCTTGGACACTACCTTCGTAAGGTGTTCCTTCTATGAAACTGTCCGGTCCAGAGTGACCCGTAAATGACAGAACGACGTTCTTACTAACGTTCGATGCTGTTGACTCCTATTACATAAATATGCCTTTTCAGCTTTACTGTTTGGCGCCCTCTGATGTGTGACCTCACAGGGTTGCAAAAGTGACACATGTCTGGATAAAACGACAAATCGGTCTTCCAATATGTCCAAGTTTGGCGACACTCTCGATGTTTCACGTCCATTCGGCATCTTGGTGTTGAGTAGGGATCGATTCCAGGTCTAGCAACTGCTGAAAGGCAAACAATCATTAAGAGTGTCAAAGGAGTTGTCTGTTTTTTTTCCGACACACACTATCCCCAAAGAAAACTGACTTTTCTCTTAAATGACTCTAATGACGAAGGTATTTATAGTTACCAACCTTCACTATGCCGCCCCCGTTATTTGTGGCCTTTTGGCAAATGTTCCATCTGTGCGTCTAGATCTGTTAGTGTACCCTATTAGCCGTCTCGTGGTAAGGATAATGGGTTGCTGTTCCATGAAATGTTTTTTGGGTGGTTGTCCATCGCTCAGGAGAAAGCTTAAGTTTAATTAAGATCTTTTACTTTCAATAAACTCATTGTCATTCAAAATAGGTTCAGTTGCGGGGACTTATCTTCATCATCATGAACAATTTTAGCTTTTGACGTCCGTCTTCCAAACTTTTTTCAAGAAAATCGTTTAAAATTCGGTATTTTAGTGACAGTAGTACGTTTATAACAGGGACGAAACTTTAACTTTTTATGGCTACTTACAAGGCACCATTTGTCTTCCATAATACTAAACATATTCAGTATCTCTACGTCTTCCGAAATTACTCCTGCCCCGCCTTCATGCAAACTGACATGTACGTGCTCTTGGCTCAGGAAGCTCGACTTCGTTTGATTCTGGAAACAATAACTATGCTGAATTTAGAGTTGAACAGCGTTTGAAATATTCATTACAGTGTAAAATCAACATAGCCATTGAATTTGAATGTATTTTGAGCCTTCAGGAAAGTGGCTGGCTATATCGACTGAGTGACGCAAAGTAAGATCACATTTTGTCGGTGGTGTGTCGCTGGCTGCTTTCAGCAGACGTCTGTGGTACATACCCATCTGAAGCTGTGATGTGGAGAGCCATAGGAAGATTGGAAGCGGTACACGCACACAGGGAGGTGGCTACAGCTATTGGACTGCCCCAAAGTGTAATTTCCATGACCTGGACGTGATTTCAGACAACGGGGACTGTTAATAGAAGGCAAGGCCCTGGTCGTCTACGGGTAAGGGATGACCGTCATCTCCGGTTAACAGCCCATCCAGACAGGAGGCTGAATTCAACTCAGCTGCAATGCATCCTCCAGGCAGCAACAGGACGTGCAATAATGACCCAGACAGGCCGAGATCGCCTTTGGAAATGTGGCCACTACGCACGGAGGCCAATAGTGGGTGTCCTACTAAAATCACGACACCGTTTAACCCGCTGAAATTGCTTGGGAGAACATCAGGATTGGAGTCGTAACGAATGGTGCCGCGTTCTGTTAACAGACGAGTGAAGACTTAGTGTTCATCTAGACAGTCATCGTTCCCTCATCTGGAGAGATCGTGGAACTCGGAAGAATTCTGCGTATGTGCAGGAAACGTCACCATGTCATGGTGTGAGCAGGAGTCACTATTGGCGGACGTACGGACCTGTATGTCATTCAGAGTGGCGCTTTGACTGCTCAGAGGTATAGAAACGAGATATTTCGACCTTTTGTTGTGATCTACGCTGTTAACATTCGATATGAGTTCCTTCTGGTGAAAGATAACGCTCGTCCCCTTAGAGCTACACTAGTAGACAACATGCTTGAAGCTGATGGAATTGAACGAATGAAGTGGCCTGCTTATTCACCAGAGTTAAACCTGATTGAGCATGTCTCGGATGCATTTCGCAGACCAATTGCAGCTAAAAACAGCACCTCCCACAATTGTTGCAGAAATGAATATTGTACTCATCGAAGAATGGCCAAATATCTCTCAAGAGCTGATATTTGGTCTCATACTGACCATGCCAGGCAAGTATACAACTGTACTGGTCGTCTGAGGGCAACGAGCGTAATGACAAACTACCTTTACACTATTATGGTATCCGATCATTCATGAATGAAATATTCATGTTCACACACACAGTTGTAGTTTTGTCGTAGTGCCACTGATTTCAAACTTCATTCACAGTGATTAAAATCATTCTGGTTCCTGTACCGCGTCCAAATGTAAATGAAATGTGTTAACTGTATGAATACAATCACACGGTATAACACCCAGAATGACTTTAGTCATCTTGACACTCTCTGTAAAAGTATATGTCAATTCACAAACATAATGAGGAAGTTCGGATATATTAACACTGGGACAATGTTTACAGAAAACCGTTTTGCCAATATTGAGGCCTATGTTATTACAAAATAAGTTATTTCCTGAATGGAAATTAATTTTGAAAAGTTTTTCATATAGTGTCTCCTATGAAGCATGATGGTAACCATGCACTCATCAAGTTGCTAAACTGTGAGTGCTCTTAGAGTTTAAAAGGTGGGACTCCGTAGTTATCTTCATCGTACATACGTAGAAAGCTGTGCCGAGCTAAGCTTCAAGCTCGGTTCTGATGGAGAGTAATGTCTGCGTTATATTTGTGAGGCTTCCGCAGTGAGACCGTGAAAAAAACATAAGCCACTGCTTTCTACTACTCCTTATAATACCATTACCTTTGAGAGAGTGGTACTCGTATTCTGACACCAAACGCACGCCACATTCATAGGAATAATCTTAACACTTTTCGAACATACAACAGTACCCTACAGACAACTGTTTTTATTTATATCTAGTCATATACATCATGTTCTGCAGGACTCAGTTGGTGAGAAATTTAGCAGAAGAGTAAATATATACATTTAAAATGAAACGTATAGGTATCTTATGCAGACTAGCCGTAAGTTTAAGTAAACATAATCAAAAACTTAACTGAGGAATTATAGTAAATTTTTAAATTTTCAAGGAGATCGTCGACAGATCAGAAAGATGTGTGCCTCGATAAAACACTTCAGTTTTGACTTGAAATTGTGTGGACTACTGCTACGTTTTTGAATTTTGTATCAATTAATTGAAGACGGGTGCAGACGATTATTGCACGCCTTTCTGCAATAGAGTCAAGGAGGTGTGATCCAAATGCAGATTGATTTCTGTCTAGAATTAACTGAGTCAAAATTTCAAAGTCTTGCAAATAACCAGATATTGTTAACAAAAAACGACAATCAACAAAATATGTATTATCAACAAAATACAGATTTAGGTTCTTGGTGACTTCCAGGAAACGACGTGAAGGATCATTTAAAAGAGTACGCCCGCTTTCGTTCCCCATCCTTACCCAAACAACCCGAGCGTAAGCCGCGTCTCTAATGACCACGCTGTCGACGGGACATTAAAGCCTAATCTCCCTCCCTTTTATGCTCACATTTGCCAGGGAGGAGTCGCAGACCTTCGTCCGGCCATTAGGATTAATGTGTTTCCGTAGTTTCCTTACAGATTAACGCATGGGTAAAAGAATGAATTATTCGACAGTTTTCGGCGAACGTATACTGTGACGTGCCGTACTTTATAACATTGAAACTAAAGTAAAAGCAGACAAATCATAAAGTAAATAATTTGTTGACTTTATGTATCCGATACTTTAGATTTTCCGCATTTATTGCTAACACAGCCTAAAAGACACGTAAACGAACAGAATCCTACACCCAGGACAGTATCGTGTAATGGCAGGTTTATCACAAACGTTGCACGCAAGAAGAGCAATAATCTGTTAATACGTCTAATCGGAATACGGCTGAGAATCCCATTCAATCCACTATAGCTGTCTCCAATGACTGTCTTTTATACATGATCTAAAAATTATGCAGGAATCATCGATATTCATTGGAACGTGCTACACAAACATACAGTCCTGCTATGTACTCCTTGTGAAATACTTCTTTAAGACAGACGTCTGAAGTTATTTTGAATTTTTATATATTTCCATTAACGTCTTTTACCGATCTCATATTCCTAATGCATAGTTTCTCAGTTAGCCTTTTCCCACGGCACCGGATTTCTTGTACCCTTCCATGATCTTAATCAGACGACTCATTATAATGATGCTACATCACTCAATATAGTCACCATTAACATGTAACCGCTGCTTTCTTGCGTCATTTTAAGTCTCTTGAAATAACTGATTAGAGAATGCAACCAAATGTGATTGGCATATTTATTCTATCATAACTACATCTGTATGGTACACGTAATTCGATGGTCTGCTATTGTAGATACCAACCTCATTGTCTTCAGTAATTGCCAAACTGTATATAGCGGTTGAGTCTCGAAATATCGGGGTCATATAAAAACGCAAATGAAAGATACATCATCACATGTTGATCATGCTTGCATCACACTACTGGTCATCAAAGTTGCTACACCAAGAAGAAATGCAGATGATAAACGTGTATTCATTATATATTATACTAGAACTGACATGTGATTACATTTTCACGCTATTTGGGTGCACAGATCTGAGAAATCAGTACCCAGGACAACCACCTCTGGCCGTAATAACGGCCTGAGCATTGAGTCAAACAGAGCTTGGATGCCGTGTACAGGTACAGATGCCCATGCAGCTTTAACACAATACCACAGTTCATCAAGAGTAGTAACTGGCGTATTTTGAAGAGCCAGTTGCTCGGCCACCATTCACAAGACGTTTTGAATTGGTGTGAGATCTGGAGAATGTGCTGGTCATGGCAGCAGTCGAACATTTTCCGTATCCAGAAAGGTCTGTACAGGACCTGCAACATGCCGTCCTGCACTATCTTGCTGAAATGTAGGGTTTCGCAGGGATCGAATGAAGGTTAGAGCCACGTGTCATGACACATCTGAAATGTAAAGGCCACTGTTCAAAGTGCCGTCGATGTGAACAAGAGCTGACCAATGGCACCCTATACTATCACGCCGCGTGTTACGCCAGTATGGCGATGACGAACACACGCTTCCAATGTGCTTTCACCGCGATGTCGCCAAACACGGATGCGACTATCATGATGCTGTAAACAGAACCTAGACTTATCCGAAAAAAATGACGTTCTGCCATTCGTGCACCCAGGTTCGTCGCAGGCGCTCCTGTCTGTGATGCAGCGTCAAGGGTAACCGCAGCCATGGTCTCCCCAGCTGATAGTCCATGCTGCTGCAAACGACGTCGAACTGTTCGTGCAGTTGGTTGTTGTCCCCATCTGTCCCCATCTGTTGATTCAGTGATCCAGACGTGGCTGCACGATCCGTGACAGTCTTGCGGATAACATGCCTGTCATTTCAACTACTAGTGATAAGAGGCCATTGGGATCCAGCACGGCGTTCCGTATTGCCCTCCCGAACCCACCGATTCCATATTCTGCTAACATCATTGGATCGCGACCTACGCGAGCAGTGATGTCGCGATAAATCGCAATCGCGATAGGCTACAATCCGACCTTTATCAAAGTCGGAAACGTGACGGTACGCATTTCTCCTCCTTACACGAGGCATCACAACAACTTTTCACCAGGCAACGCCGGTCAACTGCTGTTTGTGTATGAGAAATCGGTTGGAAACTTTCCTCATGTCACCACGTTGTAGTTGTCGCCACCGGCGCCAACCTTGTGTGAATGCGCTGAAAAGCTAATCATTTACGTATCAGATTATATTCTTCCTGTCGGTTAAATTTCGCGTCTGTAGAACGTCATCTTCGTGGTGTATAAGTTTTAATGGCCAGGGCCGGCCGTGGTGGCCGAGGGGACTGAGGCGCTCCAGTCACGGTCTGCACGGCCACTACGGTCGGGGGTTCGAATCCCCCCTCGGGCATGGATATTTGTGCCGTCCTTAGTCTTAGCTAGTTCATAAGTAGTTTGTAAGCTTAGGGACTGATGACCCCGTAGTTAAGTCCCATAAGTTCTACAAACATTTGAACATTTTTTTTAATGGCCAGGAGTGTTTTAGCACCTTTAGTAAATCTAATAAATGACAAGATCATTGGTAAACGGATAGTGAGGGTCTAGTATACAGGATATATTTGATCATTAAACACGCATGTAGATGCTGTTCATGGTGGCCTTAAAAAGGAACCTTGTGAAGAGAGAACATAAATTTCGTTAGAAGCAACGGTCTGTATTTCGTGAATCAGTACTTACAGCCGCGGTGGAGTAGCCGAACGCCGGCCGCGGTGGACGAGTGCTCTGCGGCGCGCCAGTCACGGGCCGCACGACCTCTGCGGTCGGGGGTTCGAATCCTCCCTCGGGCATGGATATTTGTGCCGTCCTTAGTATTAAGTAGAACGTAAGTAGTTTGTAAGTTTAGGGACTGATGACCCCGTAGTTAAGTCCCATAAGCTGTACAAACATTTGAACATTTTTGAGTAGCCGAGTGGTCTAAAGCACCTCGCTGCGGAGCGCGCGGTTACTCGCCGTGGAGGTTCGAGTCCTCCTTGGGGCATGGGTGTTTGTGTTTGACCGTAGGTTAGTTTACCTAGGTTTAAGTAGTTTGTAAGCTACGGACTGATGACCACTCAAATTGGTCCGATAGATTTACAGACATTCAATACTTAGAGTGGGGCCCAACTATATTTTCTCTTGTTTTGGTACACATACTTAGGTGTCTTTGACGAGTATACTTTCGCAGTTAACAGGATTTAAAAAGGCTTCAATGTAAGTCCGCTCAGTGATGGATGAACTTTCCGTGAAATTACCCAATCAGGGGAATGCGAGTTTTTAACTGATTTCCGTTGATGTTTTAAAGAAAGACGCTGAAAAACAAATCCACAGTCAGTGCAGTGGCACCTATGATGCAAGACTCACTTTATGCTGCGTTTTATATTTGAAAATTTTCATTCCAAAAGAATTGGGATGGAGGCTATAAAATTAAAAAATTAAAAATAAATAAACGCTGATAAGATCGTAATGTCATTACTTGTGGAAAAGGTGCGGTTCCTCTAAAAGTGCTGAGTCCACGGACTCGCCGCTATAGGGAGCCACGTGGCGACAGAGAGAGGACTCACGCGTGGCGACCGTCCAGTGCACCCAGTCGTCCCGCAAACAGAGACATGGTGCTTTCAAAAGAAGAGCAAATGAATGTACGTAGTGTATTTTCTGCTAGCGGAAGTGTGCTACCGTTGTCACGAAACGCACGGCACTCCTTTGTTCTTCTCTGGACGCTTCCATTTCATTGTTTTCAACACTGCTGAGTGCTCTGTATAGTCTACGAATGTGTCCGCTAGTTGTGTCGTCTCACAGTTTGCGTCAGTGTCACTAGCGCCGAGGCTGGGACCTCAGCGCTCTTAAAGAGCACGCTGTCACATTACGATCCTTTCAGTGGTTTTAGCCCTTTCAGTGGTTTTAGCCCTTTCACGGCATGCAGAAGTGTGAAAAGCTACGGGCATTCATTAACGACCGCCAGGTACTGCGTGCTTTAAAACGATATATCTCGAAACATGTTTATTAGACGTTAATGAAATTCTTACTTATTATGAGCACATATATAAGGTGTTCAAAAAGCCGGCCGCGGTGGCCGAGGGGACTGAGACGCTCCCAGTCACGGTCTGCACGGCCACTACGGTCGGGGGTTCGAATCCGCCCTCGGGCATGGATATTTGTGCCGTCCTTAGTATTAGCTAGTTCGTAAGTAGTTTGTGAGTTTAGGGACTGATGACCCCGTAGTTAAGTCCCATAAGCTATACAAACATCTGAACATCTGTGTTCAAAAATTCCGTGGCCACATTAAAAAGGAAAATACAGAACATGAAAACAATTATAAATTAAAAATATCTAAATATATTGGCTTTGTCAAGGCGTTGAATTAAATTCAAAGGCGAAGTTGAAAATTTTATCCGAATGGGGACTCAAACCCGCATTTGCTGCCTTAACCTTTAGGCATTCATGACACGTTTCGCGTCCTGCCCAAATTCTCAACTTATCGCACAGTACTGTTGTAGTTCCCCTGTCCATTATTCTACTAGCTTGCAGCTTTCCTTTTATTCGTGCAAGAGGTCTGACGTTATTGTGCAGGAAGAACACCCAAAAAGAATTGTACGGATGATTCAAATGGGAAAATGACAGTATCAATGCCAACGCACGATTAAGTCGGATCCCTTGCAGTAACACAGGTAGAGTTGCAAGCAAGTGGAATAGTGGAGAGGGTCACTACTATAGTATTGTGTGATAAGTTGAGAATTTTGGTAGGACTTGCGGTTGCCAAGTCCCTCGTATTTCCCGGGTTTCTGCGTATTTTGGCGTTATTTTTTCAGTCTCAGGTTCTTAAGAATATTTTTTCCGTATTTCACTGCAATACAATATTTTTAGGTTCAAGTGCAATTTTATCTCGATTTTGAACGATTCATCATCGATTACCGAAATTTTCAGAGTGATTGATCGCACTGTATACTGGAAGACGTTGTACAAATTTCCAAATGACTAACATAAAAAGGCCAAGAATGAATATCCAAGTAACTGCCATGCCGAACTACACATATCATACGATGAATTTTTGTATTCAAGTCCATTCTTCTTTCCTTAGGAGCAAAGATTCCGTGAAGGAAACATTCATTGACGTCTAAAATGCTGCGTACGATATCTTTCTCGAAGAAGAAAGGAGTTACCTATTAGCCACTCTTATAGGTGCAAGATATTGTTTGTTTGCCGCATGTAAAGTAATAATTTATCTTTTTTCCCTGGGCTTAGGATTATATTCACGAAGTATGCAATGTCCTACTAAAGGCGAAACAAGCCGCTAATATTGCTATAGGATTATTTTGGCCACCATTTCCAAAATCTACACTATTTCAGTTTGAAAACCTGGCAACCCTAGTAGGATAAGAAGCGTGTCTTGATTGCGTAATGGTTAAGGCGATCGCTGGTCCAAAGTGGGGAAACAACAGACACTAGATCCACTCCTCGGTAATCTACGTATGCTCAGTGTTCACGAAATATTTCCGACAAATAGTTGCTTTAATATATATATATATATATATATATATATATATCGTGAGCCCTGAGCATATATAGATTATGTGTCGGAAACTCATATCGTGAGTACTGAGAATCCGTAGATTATAGAGGAGTGGAACAAGTAAAAGTCATTTCGTCTAGCGTTGTCACACCGAATTTCAGATGCGTTGTATGTTTTGATGTCATCGCTTACGACATTTCATTAACAGCAGATAACACTAGTTCTTGCATGACAGCTGCAGCGACAATATGAAGCACTGCACTCGGGGAGAGCGGCGAGGCATACACCGTCCTTACTGTGGGGACCTTACCATATTAGACTTTTTTCTTTAGGGTACATAAAAGTCGAGGTGCATTCTATCCATGTTGACTCGTAAGCGAAGTTGGTGGTAAGGATTATTGCAGCAAACACTCAGCAATTGCTCAATATACCACGCGTATTCTAGCGAACACGGGAAACTCGAAAAATATAGTCATGATATTCACGGTTCTTCCATAAATGACCAAAAATCTCTTCTTTTATTTAATTTCCTCAATCATATAATGCATTGATAGGAAGATTATATTTTCCACTTCGGTCAGCAGTTGGTTCATTGGCGCAGCACAGCTCCCAGTGTTGTGCAATTACACTTCCATTACGCGAATAAAGGCTGCCCTCAGGCGGTTTAAAGATAACTCCGAGTTGTTTCACATTTCTACCACACAGCAATTCTATTTAAATAATTACAGCTGACAGCTTCGGGGCAGTTTCAGCTCCAGCTGCAGCGTGAGCCGTAACGAACCTGTCAATATACTTTCCTTTATCAAAAAATTCCATTTATTTCTGTGTTAATAATTATTGGATTTTTTCCTCTTTCGAGTTACTCTTTCGTCATCCCTTAGATAGCATTACGGTAAATCTGTGAGTACAATGAAATTACCTTTTTAGAACTTTATGTTGAAAAAACAGATTAATTATTAGAAGAAATTAAAAAGCAGAAAAAAACGCTGGAAATAATGCAACATATTAAAAACAAACAGTGCTGGCAATTATCAGTTAGCTGTTCACGTTAATTGTTGTACATAGCGTATACTGCTCTCACCATATTGACTGATTTCTGTTGTGACAGAAATTACTCTCGATTAGGCGGCCGGCCGCGGTGGCCGAGCTGTCTGCGGCGCGCCAGTCACAGTATGCACGGCCACTACGGTCAGGGGTTTCGAATCCCACCTCGGGCATGGATATTTGTGCCTTCCTTAGTATTAGCTAGTTCATAAGTAGTTTGTAAGTTTAGCGACTGATGACCCCATAGTTAAGTCCCATGAGCTCTACAAACATTAAAAAAATCGATTAGGTGTCATTAATGTAAATGGACTTCATAATGGATAAAAATAACGTTAACAGCTTTAGAATATCAGAAAAGAGTTCGTTACCTACTTACGTCTAAAATCAGACTTGTTTATGTAGCAAGTAACCAATAATCCAGCCTTGCCTGGGTATTTATTTGTTTCAGTCTTCTACTAACTCGTCTCCTATTGTTTCTTACCATCGCCTTCCCTCGACCCCTTTACCTACGTCCACCTATTCATCCTCTACCTCTTCTTCCTATCCTCGCGTCCTGGCTTAGTTCATCTCCTTCTCCTCTTCATATATAAACTATGGTACATGTAATTCACAGTAACATTGCTACATTGCATTTATTCCAACCTACCACTAGTCCTTCGCCTTCCTCTGTCCGTCTCCTTCTGCTCCACTCTGTATCCATTTCCTTTTCCCTTTCTACCTACCTCCTCCTCCGCCTCTCACACTTTATTCCATCCACCTCCTCATATCTATGAGAAGCGACATATATCTTTCATATTCACGGAATATAAGACTTCAACTGCGTTTGGGCAAAGTTTAAATGTGTACCCAGCCTAGAAAGCAGGAGACCGGGGTTCGAATCCCAGATGGGTACACATCTTCAGCTTTGCCCATTGGCAGTTGATGTATATTCTGTGAATATGAAAGAACAACAAATGCAGGATTATAAGTGATTCCATTCAACTGCTCTTCCAGGTCCTTTGCTGTCTCTGACAGAATTACAATGTCATCAGCAAAACGCAATGTTTTTATTTCTTCCCCCTGAACTTTAATCCCTATTCCAAATTTTTCCTTGCTTTCCTTCACCGCCTGCTCGATGTACAAATTGAATAACATCGGAGAAAGGCTACAACCCTGTCTTACTCCCTTCCCAACTGATGCTTCCCTTTCATGCCCTTCGAGCCTAATAACTGCGGTCTGCCTTTTGTACAAGTTGTAAATAACTCTCCTTTCCCTATATTTTACCCCTGCTGACTTCAGAATTTGAAAGAGTGTATTCCAGTCAACATTGTCAAATGCTTTCTCCAAATCTACAAAAGCTAAAAATGTAGGTTTGCATTTCCTTAATCTATCTTCTAAGATAAGACGTAAAGTGAGTATTGCCTCCCGGGTTCCTATGTTCCTCCTGAATCCAAATTGATCTTCCCCGATGTCAGCTTCTACCAGCTTTTCCATTCTCCTGTAGATAATTCGTGTTAAAATTTTGCAACCATGGCTTATCAAACTGATGGTTCTGTAATTTTCACACCTGTCTGCGCCTGATTTCTTTGTTTAATGGGGATTATTATATTTTTCTTAAAGTCTGAGGGTATTTCGCCTGTCTCATAAATCCTACACACCAGTTCAAATAGTCTTGTCATGGATGGCTCTCCCAGAGACTTTAGTAGCTCTGAGGGTATGTTATCTACTCCTGGGGCCTTGTTCCGACCTAGGTCTTTCAGGGCTCTGTCAAATTCATCTCTAAGTATAGCATCTCCTATTTCATCTTGATCTACGTCCTCTTCCCTTCCTACCACATTGTCTGTTAGTTCATTTCCTTTGTAGAGCTGCTCTATGTACTCTTTCCACCTTTCAGCTTTCCCTTCTTTGCTGATAACCGGCTTCCCATCTGAGTTCTTGATATCCGTAGAGTTGCTTTTCTTGTCCCCAAATGTCTCTTTTATTTTCCTGTAGGCGGTATCTACTTTTCCCCTTCTTATACATTCTTCTACAGATTTGCATTTGGCTTCTAGCCACTCCTTCTTAGCCAATTTGCATTTCCTGTCAATCTCATTTTTTAATCGTCTGTACTCCATTTTGCCCGTTTCATTTACTGCATTTTTATATTTTCTCCTTTCATCAATTAAATCTAGTATTTCCTGTGATATCCAAGGATTTTTTGTAGGTCTTGCCTTCCTACCTATTTTGTCCTCTGCTGCCTTCACTATTTCATCTCTCAATGCTACCCATTCCTCTTCGACTGTTTTATTTCCCCCTGTTTCTGTCAGTTGTTGCCTAAATCTCCCTCTGAAATCCTCCACAACTTCACTTTCCTTCAATTTATCTAAGTCCCATCTCGTTATTTTCCTACCTTTCTGCAATTTTTTCAGTTTCAGCCTACAGTTCATGACTAACAAGTTATGGTCAGAGTCTATATCTGCCCCTGGTTACGTCTTGCAGTTTATAACCTGGTTCCGGAATCTATGTCTTACCATTATAAAATCTATCTGATACCTTCCGGTGTCTCCTGGTCTCTTCCATGTATACAACCTTCTTTTGTGATTCTTAAACCACGTGTTTGTTACGATTAAATCATGTTCCGTGCAAAATTCTACCAGGCGACTTCCTCTTTCATTCCTTCTGCCCAGTCCATATTCACCTACTGTTTTTCCTTCTCTTCCTTTTCCTACTACCGAATTCCAGTCTCCCATAACAATTAAGTTTTCCTCTCCCTTAACTGTCTGAATAATTTCCTTTAGCTCCTCATATATTTCTTCGATCTCCTCATCATCGGCATCTCCGCATGTATATACATAATATGCCAGTGACGGGAAATGATCCTTTCGTTAGTGGGGAGGGGTGGGCAAGTTTGGAGCCCTTTCTCTTACGGGAATTAGTTGTAAAACTACGAGTTTGAGTACTGTGGGCAGGGTGAAGCTGGGAATTTGTGTCTGACGGAAGGCGTGCTTAGGTAGACCTTGCAGGTCTAAATGTTAATTCGGAATATAAGCTAACTACATACGAAATTTCATTCTTATCCATTCATCTGTTTCAGCGCGATGGATTACTAAAATAATATACTTACACATAAACATTCGCATTTTAATGTACCGGGTGATAAAAAAGTCAGTATAAATTTGAAAACTTAATAAATCACGGAATAATGTAGACAGAGACGTAAAACTTGACACACGTGCTTGGAATAACATGGAGTTTTATTAGAACCGAAAAAAAGGTTAAAAAATGTCCGACAGATTGCTCTTCATCTGAGCAGAAAAGCAATAATTAGCATAACAAATTAAGACAAAGCAAACAAAGATGATGTTCTTTACAGGAAATGCTCAATATGTTCACCATCATTCCTCAACAATATCTGTAGTCGAGGGATAATGTTGTGAACAGAACTGTAAAGCAAGTTATGGTGAGGCATTGGCGTCGGATGTTGTCTTTCAGCATCCCTAGAGATGTCGGTCGATCACGATACACTTGCGACTTCAGGTATCCCCAAAGCTAATGGTGGGGCATTGGCGTCGGATGTTGTCTTTCAGCATCCCTAGAGATGTCGGTCGATCACGATACACTTGCGACTTCAGGCAACCCCAAAGCCAATAATCGCACGGACTGAGGTCTGGGGACCTGGGAGGCCAAACATTACGAAAGTGGCGGCTGAGCACACGATCATCAGCAAACGACGCGCGCAAGAGATCTTTCACGCGTCTAGCAATATGGGGTGGAGCGTCATTCTGCATAAAAATCGTACGTTCCAGCAGGTGTTTATCAGCCAGGCTGGGGATGATGCGATTATGTAACATATCGGCGTCCCTCTCACCCGTCACGGTAGCAGTTACAAAACCAGAATCACGCAGTTTCTTAGAGAAAAAAAGGACTGATAACGGTAGATGTGGTAAATCCAACCCATACCGTGACTATCTCGTCGTACAGTGAAGTTTCCACGACAGTTATAGGATTTTTGGTAGCCAAAATTCTGCAGTTGTGGGCGTTGACAGACCCTCGGAGCGTGAAATGACCTTCGTCGGTCCACAACACGTTACTCAACCAATCGTCATGTTCTGCCATCTTTTGAAACGCCCACTCCGCAAATACCCTCCCCTTGACTAAATCGCCAGGTAACAGTTCATGATGGATTTTGTAAGGATAGCATCGGAGGGTACGCCTAACGTGCCTATCAAACATTAGTGTATGGAATGCCGGTGCGACGTGCGACTTCAGGAGCGCTGACGTCCCCGTGCATAGACGAACCCGCTACAGTCTCCATTTCTTACTGAACTGTCTCAGCAGAATTATGCCTTGTGCTCGGTCGGCCACTACGGGGTCTATCGTCTAAACAGCCCGTGGCTTCGAACTTCGAAATCATTCTCGCCACAGCTGCATTTGTCAACGTTCCTTTACCCGTTCGAATCCCCTTCCTATGGCGATAGGATTGTAATGCTGAACTAGCACATTTCCTATTCTGATAATACAGCTTCACTAAAAGCGCCTTTTCAGGTAACGTCAATATGTTGCGACTGCTGGTGCATCTGATTCTCTCTCTCATTACAGCTCCTTTTGTACACGATTTTCGCCGGCCGCGGTGGCCGAGGTGACTGAGGCGCTCCAGTCACGGTCAGCACGGCCACTACGGTCGGGGGTTCGAATCCCCCCTCGGGCATGGATATTTGTGCCGTCCTAGTTCGTAAGTAGTTTGTAAGTTTATGGACTGATGACCCCGTAGTTAAGTCCCATAAGCTTAACAAATATTTGAATATTTGAATTTGTACACGATTTTCATGTGCAGTCACTGACGTTCTGCTGTCCAGTGCCACCTGTCGAAAAATTTTTGAACATTTTTTTTTCTTTTTTGTTCTAATAAAACTCCATGTCATTCCAAGCATGTGTCAATTATTACCTCTCTATTTACATTATTCCATAATTTATTAAGTTTTCAAATTTATACTGACTTTTTGATCACCCGATATATAAAGATGCTGGCTACATTTGTAAAAGTTCATACAGCGCCGAAAAGTAAGCACGATACAGTACTCTCTCAGCTCTAAGATAGAAACGAGTTCGAATACCACACATATTTTTAAATGTATTAGCCCTACGAATATGCATATAAAAAGACAGCGAATTCAAAGATAAAACTGTGCCAAAGGATGTCAGAGACGTTACAGCCACTGCCTAAAATTGCAACATAAAGGTCGGAGAGGCATTTACTATAACCAATGTTGCAAATAAAGAAGACTATTTCATCATAACGTATCACGGAAATATATTCGGAGCACGGTGACGCATTGGTTAGCACCCATATATATTCCCCCAGAAATCCAGGTCAGGGTTTTCTGTGACTTCCGTAAATCACTCTATGCAAATGCCAGGATTGTTCTTGGGGCAGAAAACGATCCGAGCCTGTGTTCCGTCAGTAATGACCACGATGTCGAAGGGACGTTAAATCCTGATCACCCGTCTTGTTTTATATGGCAACATACAGAGGAAAGTGTACCTGGAGTAACACACGATGATTTCTGGGAGGTGTTTCAATCTGATGACTCATTGTAGAATCAGATAAGAGGAACATAAGTAGTTTTTTTTAACTTTTTTTTACGTTGTTTTTTTGTGTTGTTTAAATGTTTGAAGAGCTTAAGGGACTTAACTACGGGGTCATCAGTCCCTAAACTCCTAAACTTACAAACTACATATGAACTAGCTTACACTAAAGATGGCACAAACATCCATGCCGGAGGGGGAATTCGAACCCCCGACCGAAGCGGCCATGCAGACCGTGACTGGCACGCCACAGACCTCTCGGCCACCGCGGCCGGCTTTGGCATTGTGCAACGTCATGTTTTGTTCTGCATTTTCAAATATTACGAGTTGTACACGTGCATTTCTCGCGGTATTTTCATACGTTGTTCCTATATATGCACAAAATTTAGGACATATCACACACACACATACAAGCGCACGTGCGCTCAAACACACGCACATACGCTTATGGCAGACGCATACCAGTCGCAAAATAGAAGCACAAAGAGAAACCCACAGAAACAAAAGACGATCGCATTCCGTGCGACCAAAATAAAATACATGCATTCCGTGCGATGAAAACAAAATATACGAAGTGAATGTATATTCACGAAACACAGAAACGATAAAACACTCTCTGTCAGTAAACTGCAGTACGTATAGAGGAATGTTAGAAAATTAAATAGTAGTCCAAAATGGGAGTAATATTTGTAATTTAAAATATGAGGACCGTTTATGATCTCGTTGACTAAATTCATTATAAAAAGAGCAACCGTTATGATGACGATTGAATACGCTCTAAAATAAAGCGCAACGCGACCCATTTAAAAAAAGACTTAATACAGTCTCGAATGATGGTATATATTACGCATTACAATATGAATAACTAGTATTACCGAAATGTTAATACAAATCTAAGGTTCTTAAATCAAGACGCTAGAGAGGACAAACTTACGGCAGAATTTAGACGAACAATAGTATCGAGTGGAAGAGGTTTAGCAAAAGAGTTTCATAACGCTGCCCCACCCATGTAAGTAATGGCACGAAATAATGCTGTTGATGGTTTCTCACGGGTTGTAAAATTTAGCTCAGCCATTCTGTAGCCATTACCGTAACATAACTGAAGTTTGCTTTTCCTATTCAACCTCTTTCATGAACCAGTAGCTTGCTTAATAATGATTCCCATTCAGACGATGTCTACCCATGGCTACGGAGGCTAGTCGTTGCTAGAGTTTGTTGCTAAGTTATGAACCGTCATTTATAATTAGCAGCACTGCATGGTTGAAATTGCTTAGGCAGATCCGTTGATCCAGTGGTTCACAAACTAGAGTCGAGAGCCACTGGTGGGTCGCAGGGTCTATTCAAGTAGGCCACCAAACGACTTTAAAATGTCCAAGTAAAATATGTTACCGACAAAAAAAGTTTATTCCTAGTGGAAAGTAGTGTAATCCGAAGAAGTAAAGTACTAAACCTATTCTAAATCAGACATCACTGTGGTTAATAACGTACTCAGGGTGATATCGGAAAAACGCAGCCGTAGCATTCGTTCGTACGATGTAGCAACACCGCGTCCTCTTCCATTTTCGACAAGGATCTTACGAGTAATATTCAATTCATTTATTCGTACTCTGTGAGACCTTACGACTGTATATCCGTGTTAATAGTGGCGCCTTGTATTATTTTATATTACATTTCCGTTTTCTATTGATTTCACTACGGATGGGGAGATGAAGACCAACTCGTCCCATATCGCGTGGGGAAGGAGAGTCTCGACTGTTTACAACTATAGCTTTGAAGGAATTAATCGGATCCACGACTACGTGGTTGTGGGAGTCCGCAGTTCCTAGTTCCCTTCTTGATAAAAATATGGAACAAGCTTTACGTGATGAACTATTTACAATTTTCCATAGAGAAATCTAAAGTGACAATAAAACCGTGACTAGACACTAACACAAATCTCATACATTGTAACATTTAACTTATATAGAATAATTATTTTTAATACAGAAAATATTTCTTTTTTATATGTGTTCCTTTACAAATTTCTGAAGTCTAACTTAGCAAAGCATATGCATATAATAAGAACATGAGCTTTATGATATATAATATTAACATATAATTTTATTTTACTATTAGTTGTCGTGCAGTTAATCTAATATATAAAGCAGAGTGTCCGTATGTTTGTACGTGTTGCATACAAATCTACAGTTTTGTTCCAATCTTTAGGAAATATTGTACACGTAAGCTTCAATCCATGAGGACGGTCGCCGTAAATGTAAGAATCACATACGATATATAGATAAAGAGATATGACGTCATAAACAATGAGATGCGCGAAAAACTGCTGCATTTAGCGACAATGCTGCTCATTTTCTCCTAAACCATTGGGCCGATTTCAACCAAATTTGGTACACACATTCCTTACCGTGAGGTAACAATTGCTGCATGGTTAAGAGTCACATACGGCACATGGTTCAAAACATATTAGGTCATAACCAATAGAAATCGCAAAAATGCCATATAATGCGGTGAGACTTTCGAAATACACTGTATGAGAATGACAGTACTTAGCGACTTGCAACAAACTTTAAACATAATTTCAAACCTGTATTAAACTTTTTCTCGCTTGCAACCATAGTAAAATGATGAAAGGAAAAAAATTTCTCGCTTACTACTTTTCCGCTGTTTATGGAGTAAAACTACGGAATTCAGTATGACGTTACAATTTTTAATTTCTACACTACAAATTGTAGCCACAAGTCATTTTACTGACAGTATACATGCATATAGTTGAGTGCACCTTTTAAATTGTATCACAGGAGGATGAGACATGAGCACGTAAACAGTAACGTTCATTGAAAGCCGCCCCATCACGCAACAAGTTTTAATCTATTACTGCTTTACTACTAACTGTAATGAAGATATACCTGAAGAATGACAGGAATAAATAAATAAATAACCGGTCAACGCCGGATTTTCAGTTTTCAGCTAGTATATATATATATATATATATATATATATATATATATATATATATATATATATATATATATATATTACGAAAAAACTACGAAAAACAAAACTTTGGAGCTTGAAGCGGGAAAACAGGTGGCGCTATGGTTGGTCTGCTAGATGGCGCTGCCATAGGTCAAACGGATATCAACTTCATTTTTTAAATAGGTGCCCCCATTTTTATTACATATTCGTCGAATACGTAAATAAATCCACCCCCATGAACCACAGACATTGCCGAGGTGGGGTGGCTTGCGTGCCTCAACGATGCAGATAGCCGTGCCGTAGGTGCAACCACAGCGGAGGGGTATCTGTGGAGAGGCCAGACAAACGTGTGGTTCCTGAAGAGGGGCAGCAGCCTTTTCAGTAGTTACAGGGGCAACAGTCTGGATGATTGACTGAGCTGGCCTCGTAACATCAGCTAATGTGGCTTTGCCACACAGCTACTGCGAACGGCTGAAAGCAAGGGGAAACTACAGCCGTTACTTTTCCCGAGGACATGCAGCTCTACTGTATGAACATATGATGATGGCATCCTCTCGGGTAAAATATTCCGGAGGTAAAATAGTCCCCCATTCGGATCTCCGGGCGGGGACTACTCAGGAGGATGTTGTCATCAGGAAAGACAATACTGGCATTCTACGGATCGGAGCGTGGAATGTTAGATCCCTTAATCGGGTAGGAAAATTAGAAAATTTAAAAAGGGAAATGGATAGGTTGACGTTAGATATAGTGGGGATTAGTGAAGTTCGGTGGCAGGATGAACAGGATTTCTGGTCAGGTGAGTACAGGATTATAAATACAAAATCAATTGGGGGTATCACAGGAGTAGGACTGATAATGAATAACAAAATAGGAATGCGGGTAAACTACTATGAACAGCACAGTGATCGCATTATCATTGTCAAGATAGATACGAAGCCAACACCGACAACAGTAGTACAGGTTTATATGCCAACTAGCTCTGCCGATGATGAGGAGATCGAAGAAATATATAAGGAGCTAGAGGAAATTATTCAGACAATTAAGGGAGAGGAAAACTTAATTGTTATGGGAGACTGGAATTCGGTAGTAGGACAAGGAAGGGAAGGGAAGATAGTAGGTGAATATGGTCTGGGCAAAAGGAATGAAAGAGGAAGTCGCCTGGTAGAATTTTGCACGGAACATGATTTAATCGTAACAAACACGTGGTTTAAGAAACACAAAAGAAGGTAGTATACGTGGAAGAGACCAGGAGACACAGGAAGGTATCAGATAGATTTTATAATGGTAAGACATAGATTCCGGAACCAGGTCCTAAACTGCAAGACCTACCCAGGGGCAGATATAGACTCTGACCATAACTTGTTAGTCATGAACTGTACGCTGAAACTGAAAAAACTGCAGAAATGTAGGAAAATAAGGAGATGGGACTTAGATAAATTGAAGGAAAGTGAAGTTCTGGAGGATTTCAGAGGGAGATTTAGGCAACAATTGACAGAAACAGGGGGAAATAAAACAGTAGAAGAGGAATGGGTAGCATTGAGAGACGAAATAGTGAAGGCAGCAGAGGACAAAATAGGTAGGAAGGCAAGACCAACAAAAAAGACTTGGATATCACAGGAAATACTAAATTTAATAGATGAAAGGAGAAAATATAAAAATGCAGTAAATGAAACAGGCAAAATGGAGTACAGACGACTAAAAAATGAGATTGACAGGAAGTGCAAAATGGCTAAGCAGGAGTGGCTAGAAGCCAAATGCAAATCCGTAGAAGAATGTATAAGGAGGGGAAAAGTAGATACCGCCTACAGAAAAATAAAGGAGACGTTTGGGGACAGGAAGGGCAGCTCTACGAATATCAAGAACTCTGATGGGAAACCAGTTCTCAGCAAAGAAGGGAAAGCTGAAAGGTGGAAAGAGTACATAGAGCAGCTCTACAAAGGAAATGAACTTAGAGACGATGTTGTAGGGAAGAGGAAGTAGATGAAGATGAAATAGGAGATACTATACTGAGAGATGAATTTGACAGAGCCTTGAAAGACCTAGGTCGAAACAAGGCCCCAGGAGTAGATGACATACCCGCAGAGCTATTAAAGTCTCTGGGAAAGCCAGCCATGACAAGACTATTTGAACTGGTGTGTAGGATGTATGAGACAGGCGAAATACCCTCAGAATTTAAGAAAAATGTAATAATCCCCATTCCAAAGAAATCAGGCGCAGACAGGTGTGAAAATTACAGAACCATCAGTTTGATAAGTCATGGTTGCAAAATTTTAACACGAATTATCTACAGGAGAATGGAAAAGCTGGTAGAAACTGACCTCGGGGAAGATCAGTTTGGATTCAGGAGGAACGTAGGAACCCGGGAGGCAATACTCACTTTACGTCTTATCTTAGAAGATAGATTAAGGAAAGACAAACCTACATTTTTAGCATTTGTAGATTTGGAGAAAGCTTTTGACAATGTTGACTGGAATACACTCTTTCAAATTCTGAAGTCAGCAGGGGTAAAATATATGGAAAGGAGAGTTATTTACAACTTGTACAAAAGCCAGACCGCAGTTATTAAACTCGAAGGGCATGAAAGGGAAGCATCAGTTGGGAAGGGAGTAAGACAGGGTTGTAGCCTTTCTCCGATGTTATTCAATTTGTACATCGAGCAAGCGGTGAAGGAAAGCAAGGAAAAATTTGGAATAGGGATTAAAATTCAGGGCGAAGAAATAAAAACATTGCGTTTTGCTGATGACATTGTAATTCTATCAGAGACAGCAAAGGACCTGGAAGAGCAGTTGAATGGAATGGACAGTGTGTTGAAGAGAGCGTATAAAATGAATATTAACAAGAGCAAAACAAAAATAATGGAATGCGGTCTTAGAAAATCAGGCGATGCTGAAGGAATTAGATTAGGTAACGAAACAATGAAGGTGGTAGATGAGTTTTGTTACTTGGGTAGTAAAATAACATGCGATGGTCGTAGTACAGAGGATACAAAATGCAGAATGGCAATGGGAAGAAAAGCATTTCTGAAAAAGAGAAATTTGCTAACATCGAATATTAATTTAAGTGTAAGGAAGTCTCTTCTGAAGGCATTTGTGTGGAGTGTTGCCTTGTATGGGAGTGAAATATGGACGATAAGCGGTGCGGACAGGAAGAGAATAGAGGCTTTTGAAATGTGGTGCTACAGAAGAATGCTGAAGATTAGGTGGGTATATCGCATAACTAATGAAGAGGTACTGAACAGAATTGGTGAGAAAAGGAATTTTTGGCATACCCTGACTAAAAGAAGGGATCGCTTGGTAGGACACATTCTTAGACATCGGGGAATCGTAAATTTAGCATTGGAGGGAAGTGTGTGGGGTAAAAATCGCAGAGGGAGGCCAAGAGACGCGTATAGTAAGTAGATTCAAGTGGATGTGGGTTGCCGTTCTTATGAGGAGATGAAAAGGCTTGCTCAGGATAGAGTAGGGTGGAGAGTTGCATCAAACCAGTCTCCGGACTGAAGACCGTAACAACAACAACAACGTAAATAAATATGAATGTTTTATATGGAACGCTTTTTTCGCTTTGTGATAGATGGCGCTGTAATATTCACAAACACATTTCTCATAATTTTAGACGAGCCGTGGGTAACAGACAGGTTTTTTAAATTAAAACACAGAACGTAGGTACGTTTGAACTTTATTTCGTTTGTTTCAATGTGACACATGTACTTCCGTGAAATTATCATACATTATGAGAACGGATGCTGTTACTGCTTGATTACCTGTAATTACCTCATGACTTCAATAAATGCTCAAAGTAATAACCTTTAGCTTCAGTGCTTTTGGCAATACTCCTAACGAAATTATTCCCAACAGCGAGTAGTTTGCTTTCAGTGATGTTCTCACATGGATTGACAATGCCCTGACGCATGCTTTCAGGCGTTCTCGTGATTCACGATAGCAAATATCCTTCAATTTTCCCCACAGAAAGAAATCCGGGGATGTAAGAACCGTTAACGTGCGGGCCATGGTATGGTGCTTCTACGACCAATCCACCTGTCATCAAATACTACGTTTAAGACCGCTTTTGCCGGCCGCGGTGGCCGAGGTGACTGAGGCGCTCCAGTCACGGTCAGCACGGCCACTACGGTCGGGGGTTCGAATCCCCCCTCGGGCATGGATATTTGTGCCGTCCTAGTTCGTAAGTAGTTCATAAGTTTAGGGACTGATGACCCCGTAGTTAAGTCCCATAAGCTTTACAAACATTTGAACATTTGATTTAAGACCGCTTCAAGTGCACGCAATCCATGTGCCGGGCATCCATCATGTTGAAAGTACATCGCCATTCTATCATATCGTGAAACATCTTGTAGTAAAATCGGTAGAACATAACGTAAAAAATCAGCATACATTGCGCCATTTAGATTGCATCGATAAAATAGGAGCCAATTTCCTTCCTCCCATAATTTCGCACCCGCCAAGGTCACTGATGTCCCACTTGTCGCAGCCATCGTGGTTTTCCGTTGCCCAATAGTGCATATTATGCGGGTTTACGTTACCTCTGTTTGTGAATGACGCTTCGTCACTAAACAGAACGCGTGAAAAAATCTGTTATTGTCCCGTAATTTATTTTGCGCCCAGTGGCAAAACTGTACACGACGTCCAAAGTTTTCCCCATGCAGATCCTGGTGCATAGAAATACGGTACCGGTGAAATTTATGTTGATGTAGAATTCTCAATACGAGGCGTCACAACAACGTTTCACCAGGCAACGCCGGTCAACTGCTGTTTGTGTATGAGAAATCGGTTGGAAACTTTCCTCATGTCAGCACGTTGTAGGTGTCGCCACGGGCGCCAACCTTTTTTGAATGCTCTGAAAATCTAATCATTTGCATATCACAGCATCTTCTGTCGGTTGAATTTCGCGTCTGTAGCACGTCATCTTGGTGGTGTAGCAATTTTCATGGCCAGGAGTGGTATTTTGGTTTGCATACGTATGCCTCTGCAAGTTTTTTGGTTCTTCAGTGCATGTATACAAAAAAGATTAGGAACCAAAGCGGTAGTCGATCGGTTATTTGTAATCGTTAGCCAAGATCCAATGAGGCTTTGTTGTTAAATTTCAGTCAGACGAAATCCGTAGCTTTAACTATTGACCCACTGGAATATCCGCGCGTGTTAAGTCGTCCACTTCTAAAACGGGGAGGAGAGCCAACTGCGTTTATAATCAACACCGCCTAGAAGAGGCCTGAGCGATTTCGTGTGACGTCACAAAGAGTAGGCTGCCATCGAGTTGTTGACTTGGTGGCCGATATGACCCACCAGCTGTGAGCCAGCTGCCAGCCAGTCAGCCACGCAATCGCGGCCAACTCTGTGCGGTAGGTCATGAAAGCGCTTACGCCTTCGCTATAAAGTATAAATGTTCAAATCCTCCCGGCGGATAAACCACTAGAGCTGGCTTACAAGACAGCCTCACGTGGTATTAGGCAGTGCCCCACATCCCAACTAAGTGAATATCGCACTGATATACAAGTCCTACCTCAGTCACACGATACCTAAACGTTAAGAAATCGTCCATACTCCTTGTCATGTATCACATTATACGCAAACAGTTGGAGAACACACATTTCCATTCTGGGAGATAATGGGTGGCAGCAGGAAGACCATCCCACCAACGCTTAAATTAACAACGCCAAAACAATAGTAGCATTGTCGAACCCGGGTTAGTGCGAGACTGGGGCAAGATACAGAATATGAAAGCATTCAGTCATTGCCTCTGAGGGTTACTGGGATTAACATTTTAAGACTTACATTAATGCAAATAAATCTTTCTGAAGTGAAGTTCCAAGAAATTATAACGTTGATGCGGCCAACACAATGCCAAATTAGCGTAGGCCAGTTACGTAAAGAATACTAGAGAAAGCGTCTAGAAGATGTATTGTGCGAGCTTGTCACGTTGTGACTGGCGTTGCGGCTGTTTAAATGGTACTCCTGCAACATGTTGAGTGTGTCCTTGTAATAAGGATTATTAATAAGTACCAGAGTATTCTTTCGTTTCATGTATCCACTATGAATCCTACGCTTATGGATAACTGTGATGATATGTCTTCTGTAATAAGGCTGTCATCCATTAACCCGAATGCCAGTGGGGTAGGGCCTAGATAAGACAAACGACTCTCGCGTTTAAGTATGAAGGTTTGTATAATATTCATGGTAAGCCCTCCAGATTCGGCTGCAGGGTTTTCCTGCGTCTGAACGTTACTTCTTTGAAAGGAATGATCAGAGTCTGGATACGGTTACGCAACGGAAGTTAATCCACTAAGGAGACTGCCTACACTGAGCTCCATCCCCTCCGATTGATTATTGCTGAGCGGTATGGGGACCTTACCAGATGCGATTGATGAAGGACTACTCTAACATCAAAAGGTGAGCAGCTGGTTTTCTACTATTGCAATACAAGAGCGACTGTGTCACGGAAATCATAGAGGAGATGGAATGGCAGTCATTAAAATACTTGTTTGTTGCGTCCTGATCTATTTACGAAATTTCAGTCCCCGACGATCTCTTCAAATGTTCAAATGTTTGTAGAGTCTATGGGACTTAACTACGGGGTCATTAGTCCCTAAACTTACAAACTACTTATGAACTAGCTAATACTAAGGACGGCACAAATATCCATGCCCGAGGGGGGATTCGGACCCCCGACCGTAGTGGCCGTGCAGACCGTGACTGGAGCGCCTCAGTCCCCTCGGCCACTGCGGCCGGCACGATCTCTTCCAAATCCGGTAATAATTTGACTCCCACCTATAAAGGGAGAAATTATCATCACAATAAAATAAGAGAAATTACAGCTCTAAATAAAATATTTAAGTGTTTTGATTTTTCCAGCGGTCTCTTCGAAGAAGGAGAAGGAAAGAAAATTAGGGTTTTAAGTTCCGTCAACAACTTCGTCGTTAGAGACGGATCAAATCGATGTAATTGATTATTGACGTCATAGAGGTCTCGATGTCCAGATGTCGAATCACGCTGAAATGAGGTGTTCTAGGTTTTATACAAACTGTTAATGAGAACGACAGCAAACGTGTTAGTTGTTTTCACTGTGTAATTTTATTCACTTCATAGCACAAATATAACGAAACTCAAACAGGTGCCATCTTGGGAAAGACACATAAGTGAAGAAAACTGTAATATATGTGTGTGGTGAGTGCTTTGGTAACATATAGCTGCTTTCACTGTTTACTAAACACAGCCTAATACGTCCTTACCACACACTTCGGACCAGTAACTGAGCGCGAGCCAATTTGGCAAATTTCTTTTATACGATCGTCAGAATTGGTGTATCAAATTAGAGTTTTTCACTAAACTGACATATATAATTACAAAATAAAATAATTAAATCATAAGATAAGCAGTGATATTTAAAATAAATGTGTGTCAAAATGCTCCATTAGGCAACTCATCAAAATCTTACACTTGATTTATTTTGTTACATCCGCTAATATTAATAACACTGTAATTACATAAAATTACATTTGGAATTATCCAAAACAATGAGGAAATCAGTATGCATCCACCTTCAGTTCAAAAATGTTCAAATGTTTGTAGAGCTTATGGGACTTAACTACGGGTCATCAGTCCCGAAACTTACAAACTACTTATGAACTAGCAACAACTAAGGACGTCACAAATATCCATGCCCGAGGGGGGATTCGAACCCCCGACCGTAGTGGCCGTGCAGACCGTGACTGAAGCGCCTCAGTCCCCTCGGCCACCGCGGCCGGCTCCCCTTCAGTGTCTTAGTGAATTAATAGGTTTTAATGATTTCAGTTTATCTGCTCAGACCACACAAGGTACGTAACATCACGATTACTTTCGTATTTTACATTTACAAGTATTTTCGTAATTGATTTGGTCTTTAAAGTACCTCTGAAATATGTAAGCAGTATTCTGAGCTACTTTGTGGATCGAAAATAGTGTCTGTAAAACTCATAACATTTCACGATAAGATAGGATTAGAGTGCCTCTTTACTTCATAATGTGGTAATATACTGAGAAATAGCTGGTTGATCACTACTTAATACGGTATCGAACAGTTCAGTTAGCAGTTGATGTCTAATGGGCTGTTATAAATTTCCACTAAAATACCATTATTTTGCATGGTCACTATAAAAAGTACTATCGGATTTGGCAAGTTTTCAGATAACTCATCAGAGTATGAAGTGAAATTTTCCGCGTTTCGTATTAAGAAAAGTAAAGTAAATAAGGGCGGAGTTAGACTAATCGGATTTAAGAGTTGACGAGCTGAGATGTAGCGTAGTCAGCGTCTTGTGCAGAACTGCAGATGCTGCAATTGCGAAGTACAACGGAGGCAGGCAGGCGCTGGGAGCGGAAGAGGACGTTAATGAACCCCTCTGCATAATGCAGCCCCTGGCGCTCACTTCGCGACACCATATTTGGCCCCCAACAAGAAAGAAAATCAAGTTGCTCCTATACATCCTCTTACTTTCTGTCCTCTTGTCTTCGCGACATATTTACTAGGTTAGTTGCTCAGTAATTGACGTCTAATTTCTTATCATATTTTTATTACGTCTCCTACTCTTAAGAAATTAATACTGATCGTATGAGATGTTTCCCCACAGACTGCTCCTTTTTTGCAACGTATTCGAGCAATATAATTTTTGTACAGTGTTTTGAGTAGTTCTTGGGAGTTTTTGACGATATTAGTAATCCATATTTGAAGAAAGTACCCATCTTAGTCTGTATATACTCTATGTATAACACAGAATGGAATTAAGGTATGTCACAGAAAACCGAGATACATTCTCCACTTTTCATTTCAAGCAACCATTACCTCTGGTAAGGCTTTCGGTGCAAAAGATAAAATTCATAATGATTGATTACCAAGTTATTCTGTAAGCCTTCTTGTTATTCCCTTGGTGAGCCGAGTATGTAATTGCCTGATAAACTACTGTGGTATTCAAATCAGTTTCTTAGACGATGGTGATCTCAAATTTTTCTGTTATTTTTCGACGCTCACTTCTACGTCTGCACCTGCATGACTACTGTGCAATTCACACTCAAGAGCCCGGCAGAGGGTTCATCGAGCAATAACTCCGTTCTAGATCTGATTTTCTTATTTTATTATCACTACTGTTTCTATCGCTTCTTCCTATGTATGTGGTAGGAAAAAAGTATTTTAGAATTCGTACGACAAAGTTGGTAATTGAAATTTCATATACAGTTCTCGTCAATAACAAAACATCTCTTTTTAATGATAGTCGCCCCTAATTGCGTATCATATCTGTGACACTCTTTTCCCTACTGTGTGATACAACAAAACTATCTGTACTTCTTTGTACTTATTCAATATCCTCCGTCAATTGTCTCTAATAAGAATTCGACATCGAGCAGCAATATTCCGGCACACGAAGTACAAGTGTTGTGAACGCGGTTCCCTTCAGCCGATATGTTGAGCCGTATAGGTGTTCTGTAGACAAAGTGAAGACTTTGCTTCACCTCCCCACAACATTATCTATGCGATCATTTCAATCGAATTTTTGATTACAGGAAATATTTTATCCCTGTAAAAGTTAAAGACGGTAGCCTCCATATGCGTAACTTTGAGAAGTGGCATATTTCTAAAATAATATCTGAAACTGAAAAGTGTCATATACTGCAAAGCGATGATCGTTAGATACTTATTACTTTTATTTTAATCATCGTGTAGTTTCGGCTACAATACGAATGAGTACCGGACATGCCGGCCGCGGTGGCCGAGGGGACTGAGGCGCTCCAGTCACGGTATGCAAGGCCACTACGGTCGGGGGTCCGAATCCCCCCTCGGGCATGGATATTTGTGCCATCCTTAGTCTTAGTTAGTTCATAAATAGTTTGTAAGTTTAGGGACTGATGACCCCGTAGTTAAGTCCCATAGACTATACAAACATTTGAACATTTTTAGTACCGGACATAGTCTTATATTTAAGAGCTTCATATCAACGACGATCGCCAATACCGAGTGGTGTTTCCTTGATTTCAATTGTATACCAATGCTATGCTAGATATAGAAGCATTTATTACTATGGTACGTCACCGGAATAAACAAAGTCAAAAAATTCAAATGTTTGTAAATCAATGGGACTTAACTGCTTGGTTATTATTCCCTAGGCTTCCAAACTACTAAAACTAAGTTAAACTGACCTATGGACAACACACACACTCATTCCAGAGGGAGGACTCGAACCTCCACGGCAAACGGCCGCGCGTACCGCAGCACTGCGCCTCAGTGCACACGGCTATTCCGCCGCAGACAAAGTCGATAATACTGATGATAAAGGAAGCAAGATTATGGTTTAACATCCCATCGACATCGTGCTCATTAGAAACGGAGCGCACACTCGAATCATTTTTTTTTCTTTGCAAATTAGTAACGAATCATTTGCGATCAGATAACACAGAACTACCACAGCAAAGCTACGAAGCGTTCGGAACATGCATTCCGTTCCTTCTACGTTTCCGTGTCCCTTGTCTGTCTTTCCCTTTGCACCATGGCGGCTTCCCAGAAGGAGACACCCGTGTCGCTCCACGAGTTTCTTAAGAGTCGGTCAATGCAGTTCACTCAGCTAATTGAAAAATTGACTTTGATGTTGGACGAATGACAGTTGCTGCTCCAGGTCGGGCGCCACCATTCCGCAAGTTTGACGCTGCTGTGGAAGAATAGGACGAGTACAAGCTGCAGCTCTTCAACTCTTCGCGCCTACAACACCGCAGGTGATGTTCAGAGCTAATATTTCTTCAGCCTAATCAGTCCCCTTTCCGGATATCATTGCTGCTCTTGTGGTAATTCTTTCAGCAATCAGTCATAAACAATATATATTTATTTGTTCGCAAATCTAGATTTCGACCACTGTGTGGTCATTATCAATGCTTAAAACCAATTAAAATACTTAAAACATCTCGACCTCCATGTTGGAGGTTCCGTTGCTGACTGCTGCTCTTGATAAATGTTTTGACACACAGGTGTTGGTCACCCCCACTAGCTATAAGTTTTTCCGCACAAAGCAACAACCGTCCCAGTCATACTGGCAATGGCGCACGAAGTTACGCAGAATAGCACGCACTTGCAACTTTGTCTGTCCCTTTGGAAAATCATACGCTGAAGCCATGTCGCGTGGTGCTATTGTTCAAAATGTTACTGATTTCAGACTTCGTACTGAGGTTCGAAAGCTCTCTGACCTTTCACTGGTGGAAGTAATCCGTATCATTGAGGCACAGGATTTAACCGGCTGTACTGAACTGGATATGTCGGCACCTGTCGGAGCTGCCCATGATAATCTCTGTTCTCCATAGGGGCCTCCTACATATCCTGGGTCCCGTAAATAGCCAACAGCAGATCCCCTGCCACTCCATTCTGCTGGAAAATCACAATCTTGGCCTCGGTGTTTCATTTCTAATGACAAGGAGGCCTGCCTCTTTCACCAGCCCAAATGTCTGTTCTGTATGAAGGTTTGGCACAACAAATACGGTGCTCTAAAAATTACGTCGCGTTATGACTCTGAAGCCATGGACGTTTATCAAGTCAGTGATGATGCTGCTACTCTTCTGTACCGACCAGCTCCAGATCACACATGTTACAGTATAGCAATGTCACCGGTTACATCTCAAGGTGTATGCTGTACCCACCATCTCTCCCTGATGATATTGGAGCCAAAAAAAGCTTTTCATTCAACTACGTATTCGGAACCAGGTTGTCCAATTCCATTTAGATACTGGGACGTTGGTGAATTTGGTTAATAGGGCCACTAACGATGTGCTTGGTTCTCCACGACTTAATGCTCTGACGCAGTCTCTCACCACATACAATGGGGATCGCATTGCTGTCCTTGGCACCAGTTCCTTGCCAATGCATTATCGTTCTACATGTAACACGGTTCCTGTTACAGTGCTTCGGGCTTATGTCAGTGCTACTGACGTTTTCGGTCTTCAGATTTGGGACAATGTGGTGACTATTATCTCTGACGTCCCCCAATGTAGCGTCATAGCACTTTTTGACAAATTTGGTAAGATTTTCGGAAAGTCTCTAGGTATGTCAAAAAGTTTTCTCGTTGAAATTACTCTCAAAGACGTTGCCCAACCACGGTTCATCAGTGCTCTGGAGGTCCCTCACACCATTCAGAACACGTTTCCACAGAGTTGCACTGGATGGAGGACCTGAGGGTTCTCAAAACTATCTATGGTAGTCGATTGGCAAGTTCCTTTGTCATTGTAATAAAAGCAGTGCTTCCGCCCTGGCCATCTTCCAACGGTTTCTGGAACAACTGACACTGGAAGTCTATTCGTGTTCCACTTATCTTGACGACATTTCATTTCCGGCAGGGCTGAAGAGGAGCATCTTCAGAATCTGAAATGTCTCTTCCAGACACTCGCTGATACAGATCTCTGGTGCAACCTGGAGAAATGCGAGTTTTTCCGTACTCAGATCGTATACCATGGACACATCATTAACGCACATGGGGTTCACCCTTCTGCCAAACAATTGGAGACCATTCGGGAACTCCCAAACCTGAAGAACCTCTCTGAGCTTCAGGTTGTTCTTGGCAAGATCTTTTATTACCGCTGCTTCATCCCTAACGATGACCAGATTGGAGCGTCCTTACATGCCCTCTGGAGGAAAAATGTTCCGTTCATTGGGTCGTCTGAACAAGGACACGCCTTACAATCGGTGAAAACGGCTCTGTTCAGTGGAAGGGTACTGGCGCACTTCGATCCTGCTAAACCAGTGGTAGATGCCGTCTCCTAAAGCATCGGGGCTTTACTGTCTCTCAAGGTCGGCTCCACGGCCGATAGCTCTTGCCTCTAAGCTGATCAACAAAGCCTGGGTCAGTTACAGCCAACTTGAGATGGAGGCCTTGGCGACCATCTATGGTATGGGACGTCTTAATTCCACCAATAACTCTTTGGGCAAAAGTTCTACATCCTCATGGATCACAAGCCCCTCCCAAGTTTGTGTCAACCTACCAAACCTGTACCCATCAAAACAACGCAGTCAATTTAATTCTTGGCCGAGGTGACTGAGGCGCTCCAGTCACGGTCAGCGCGGCCACTACGGTCGGGGGTTCGAATCCCCCCTCGGGCATGGATATTTGTGCCGTCCTAGTTCGTAAGTAGTTCATAAGTAGTTTGTAAGTTTAGGGACTGATGACCCCGTAGTTAAGTCTCATAAGCTTAACAAACATTTGAACATTTGAATTTAATTCTGTACACTGATACTAACAAATTATGATTATGAGACCCTGTATCGCCTCTCTGCCTACCACATCATTGCGTATATCTAGTCCCGTCTCCCCATCAGTGAAGCAGATTTTGAAGCTTCTGAGGATGCATGCTTTGACATTAACCAAATCGAGGACGCTGCAGTAACGTTGCTTCAAATTGACTATCGTCAAACTGCTGTGCTCTCAGGACAAGATACTATACTCCGGCTCCTCCGCCGTTATATTCAGTCCGGCTGTCCAACATATAAGGTGGCTCTGCCCAATGAGTCCTTTCGACGTTAGTACTCCCAGCATGATGCCTCTTCCGTTCGTCGTGGGGTGGTGTTGCTACACACACCCAATGACCGGACTTGTGTGCTGGTCCCAGTGTGGTGTCGCACAAGTACAAAGTGCGCGCCACCTACTTTCGCCGCGCGCCGTCATGCACGCACGGCGCGGCGATCTTACGACGACAGCCACGAGCGCCCTCTGCTGCAACCCCGCTCGTGGCCACCACTGAAGGATCGTCCACTTCGGACTGAGATAGCAACGAGTAAAGACTTCGGACTGAGATAGCAACGAGTTAGGACCTTCGTAATCAGATAGGCACCAGTGAAGACTTTGCTATTGTACAGGCACTAGGCAGGCCTCTAACAACTATGTATCAACATTCTGCAGTACTATGTAAAAGTTAAGTATTGTTACATTCTGTGCAATATATATCTTTCTAATTTACTCTAGTGTTTATAGTTTCTGGCTGCTCCCCTCCGTACCTGCACCGGCGTGCTGTCTTGTTACTGTGTCGGTCTCGTTCCACTCGGCCACCGACACCTACGACGAGGCTGGGACACAAAAGCGGCGACGAAGTCGGGACACAAAAGTGGCGACGAGGAGTGATAGACGAACCGTGGACCAGCACGCTTGCAGCAGCCAGACAGCAGCAGTCGAGCACGTAGAAATTGCTCCCGCCCACCCACCCTTATTATAAGATTTTTGGGGGAACATATTCTGTTACGTATTTTGTGGACTTTTTTGTTGCAGAGCGAATCCTCTTTCATATTGCATTTGTGTTTTGTTATAAGTTACTTGTATACGCGGCGCCTAATCGGTCAGCATGGCCACTACCCCGAACCCAAACTTAATGGAAATTATTCAGTTACAGACGGCGCAAATAACCCAGCTCCTCCAGGCTGTGTCCCAGCTCACAGCGCAGGCAGCTAACCAACAACAACAGCCGCCGCTTCAGCAGCCCACACCTGCCGCCGCACCGCTTCCGACGTTCCGCCAGTACAACGAACGTGAGGAAGAATGGAGCGACTATTTCGCACAGTTTCAAGAACTCGTCGAGGCTCATCAAATTACAGGTCAGAAAGTGAAGCATCTGCTATTATCTGTGGTGGGCCCCAAAACCTTCGTATTACTGCAGAAACTATTCCCGCACGCATCTCCTCGTGATGTAGACTTTGAACAAATTGTAGATGCACTAAATGCTCATTATGAGAGAAAAGTTCTCGTAGCCGCTGCACGATACCGATTTTTCAGACTTAAAAAATTATCGCAGCAGTCGCACCAAGAATGGATCACGGAATTGAAGGGCTTAACCCGCCAATGTAAATTTACTTGCTCTTGTGGACTTTCGTATAGTGACGTGATGTTGAGAGATGCGATTACGCAGAACATTCAGGACCCCAGAATTAGAGCAGCAATTCTGAAACAGTCTGACCCCTCATTAGACAGTGTACTGCAGCTTATAGAAGCGCATGATACTTTTGACTTAGCAGACGTAGAAATGCAAAGCCACAGTGTAAATTCAGTGCGCCGCAACGGACGCTTTCCTAGCCGTAGTTCTCAGTATAGCACTAGTGATTCTTATTTTTCTACCGGCCGTGCTGAACAGACAGTGAACAGTAGCCAGAGTAAAAGTGCGACGCAAAGGTCGCCCCGTAGTGTTAGACACAGTAATTTGCATAACGGGCGCCAACGCTCATTTCAGAAAAATGTACGTAAGTCTTGCCCCCAGTGTGTGTCTCGCCACAAGCGTGCTCACTGCCCTAGTCGCAAAGCAACCTGTTATCAATGTGGCAAATCAGGACATGTACAGTCTGTGTGTATGCAAATTAAACACTCAAAGAACGGTGCCTTTCGGAACATTGCTTCGCAAAGTGCGAGAACAGTGCATACAGTAAATGTTATAGACACTGTGGACTTGAACAGTGCTTTCCTTGGATCTCAATTGCATGACAGTAGTTCTGCGCCTATGGCAAAACTATATAGTGCACCACGTAGCAAGCGCCGACGAGCGCGTAAAACAGTGCAACGGAAAAGGGTTCGGGACAAGCAAAATGATTATGAACAGTGCATTCCTGTAGTGAAAATAGTGCCTTCTGCAACTGCTCCTTGTAATAGTGCCCAGTACTGTGTAGCTAGTGACAGTAGACATCAAGTAGCTACTCAAAAGTGTAGTGCAGTAGTTAATAAATCTGGAGTAGCTTCGCAGGCTTGCGCGGACGCCGATCCGGCGGTAGTGTCATCTAGTGACAGTGTTGTTAATCCGCTGCGTGCCGAGTCTGCGCCGCTTCCTTCACTACGCGGCCCGCGCAAGCGCAGTAAACAAACCGTAGCAGACGTTGCCCACATTCGCGCACCTGTCGAACGCCGAAAGCAAAAACTTTTTGTGAATCTTTCCATTGACAATAAGACGGTGCAATTTCAGCTTGATACTGGTTCCGCTGTCACACTAATGAATAAAGAAACTTATGAACTACTGGGTTCGCCAAAATTGTCGCCGTCACAGCAAGTGTTAACAGCGTACACAGGACAAACTATTCCGGTGCTAGGAACGTGTAGCCTGCCTGCCTCTTTTCAAGGTGTAACAAAAACAGTTGCTTTTGTAGTTCTTCAGGCCAAATCGACACAGAACATTTTTGGACTAGATGCTTTTGACTTTTTTGGTTTATCAATTCAAAGAGATGTGCTTCAAATTTCGTCAATAGTGCCTCAGGATAAAATCAATGCATTGTGTGACAAATACAGGGACTTTTTTTCGCCGGAACTAGGTTGTGCAAAAGACTTCGTGGCACATGTAACTTTAAAAGAATCTGCAGTTCCAAAATTTCGTAAAGCTAGACCAGTGCCTATCGCCTTGCGTGATACAGTTGCCGAAGAACTTAAACGTTGGCAAGATAGTGGGGTGATTTCTCCTGTTTATGCGAGTCGGTGGGCCTCGCCTTTAGTAATTATACCCAAGCCGTCAGGAAAACTTCGTCTCTGTGCGGACTTCAAATCAACAGTGAACAGTCAAACAATTGTCGACACTTATCCCCTGCCCAGACCTGACGAACTAATGGACAAATTAGGACAGTCTCGTTTCTTTTCCAAGATTGATTTAGCAGAGGCATACTTACAGATTCCACTTGATGACGAGTCAAAAAAGCTTTTCGTCATTAATACTCACATGGGCCTTTTTCAATTTCAACGCCTACCCTTTGGCAGTTCTTCCGCTCCCGCTATTTTTCAGCGCTTTTTGGAACAGCTGACAGTTTCTGTACCGTGTTGTTCGAACTATTTAGATGACATTGTGGTATCCGGACGTACAGTTGAAGAACATTTAGCAAACCTGGAGTGCCTTTTCAAAGTTTTGACTACAGCAGGTCTACGTTGTAATAAAGCAAAGTGTTCGTTTTTTCAAACTGAAATAGAGTACCTAGGCCATGTGATTAATGCCCAAGGAATACATCCCTTACAGTCACATCTTCGAGCAATCAAAGACTTGCCTCCTCCTAAGAATGTGCAAGAATTGCAAGCAGTAATGGGAAAGATTAACTATTATTTCAGATTTATTCCCAATGCCTCTCAGATTGCAGCTCCACTGCATCACTTACGTAGGAAGAATGTTCCTTTTGTTTGGTCCAAAGATTGCCAGGTTGCCTTTGACAACTTAAAGTCTGCACTACTCAGTGATGCATGTTTGATTCCCTTTGACCCACAGAAGCCTGTAGTGCTAGCAGTTGACGCCTCGTCGTACGGTGCGGGTGCAGTTCTGTCACATCGTATTGGATGTCATGATCGTCCTATTGCATTTGCATCCAAGCTACTGACGCCAACGCAACAGAATTACAGTCAGATAGAAAAGGAGGCCTTAGCAATCATTTACGGCGTCACAAAGTTTCATCATTACCTCTATGGCAGAAAATTCTATTTGTTGACAGACCACAAGCCTCTCACGTCGTTGTTCTCACCCACAAAGCCAATTCCGCCACGAACGGCACAAAAGCTTCAGAGATGGTCCTTGATATTGTCAAATTATCAGTATGAGATTTTGTACCGACCTACCACTAAACATGCCAACGCGGACACACTTTCCCGACTTCCGGTTGGCCAGGATGTATCATTTGATTCTTCAGAAATGGCATGTTGTCAGATAGACTCCAGAGATGCTTCCGCTGTCGCAGACTTTCCTTTAAACTCTCGTCGGGTTGCACAGGAAACAGCTGCGGATGCAGACTTAAGTGTGGTAGCACGTTTTGTTCGCTTTGGTTGGCCTGCCAGAGCCAAAGACATTGATCGGCCTCTGGTTCGACGTTATTTTGCACAACGTCATGCATTATCTTTAAGTCAGGGTGTTCTGTTGTTGCATACCGACAACGACCAAGCAAGAGTGATTGTTCCTCGTTCCCTGCAACGAGAAGTGTTACGCCTCCTGCATCAAGGACATTGGGGCATTGTTAGGACGAAACAACTGGCCAGACGTCATTGTACCTGGGTTGGTATGGACGCTCAGATAGAGAGCATGACATCACAGTGTACAGTTTGTGCGGAGCATCAGGCGGCTCCTCCACAGCGTTTCTCAGACTGGCCACGCCCCAAGGGACCATGGCAACGTTTACATATTGACTTTGCCGGACCTTTCTGGAATACGCGCTGGTTAATTGTTGTAGACGCTTTCATAAGTTTCCTTTTGTGATTGTCATGAACTCAACGACAGCTTCTAGTACAATCAGTGCCTTAACATCAGTGTTTTGCATCGAAGGTTTGCCTGAAACCATCATCAGTGACAATGGACCTCAGTTTGTTAGTGCGGAATTTCAACAGTTTTGTCGTGTAAATGGCATTCAGCATATAACCTCCGCACCTTTTCACTCTCAGTCCAATGGTGAAGCAGAACGTTTCGTTCGAACATTCAAGTCACACATGGAAAAGATGAAAGGTCAGCACTCCAGGCAGCAAGCTCTTCAAATTTTCCTGTCTACGTATCGGTGCATGCTACGTGACGGCCCGTCTCCTGCCGAGCTGCTACACGGCCGCCGTCACCGCACTCTCCTTCACCTGCTGCAGCCTCCCACGCACCGAGTCGGTTCGTATGGCGCTACGCGTTTTCAGGTTTCTACGCCGGTGCTGTACAGGGTGTTTGCTGGAAACAAGAAGACATGGTTGCCGGGCACCATTCAGCGCGTGCTCGGTAGCAATATGTATGTTGTACGTTCTTCCACAGGGTCGGAGCTGCAGCGCCACGCAAACCAATTGCGTCTGCATAGGCCGCGCGATCCTGTCTCCGGTTTCTTGATTCCAGACCCAGTTCACCGCCAGGGAGCACAACCACATCGTTCGTCCCCGGACTACGAGATCGTCCCGATGGAGATCGACGCGACGCCGCCGCTGTCGCCGCCGCAGATGACAGCGTCACCGAGAGGGACTCCGGGACCGTGCGGGCCCCCCCCAGCTTGGGCCACGCACCTCAGAAGAAGATGTCCTGCTCCCTCTGGGCGGGGGCGGGCGCCCTTACCCAGGTTTCGGAGGGTTCCCTGGAGGATCTCAAGGCGGATGCCGGGGCGCGGACGGCGTCTCGATCCCGGCCTCAGCTACGACGCCCGTCCCACCAGTAACGCCCCCGCCCAGGCCCTCCTCCCAGTGCCGTCGCCGTGGCCCTCAGCCCTACGCCACGACGGCGCGGCGGTTTGGGGGGGAGGGGTGTGGTGTCGCACAAGTACAAAGTGCGCGCCACCTACTTTCGCCGCGCGCCGTCATGCACGCACGGCGCGGCGATCTTACGACGACAGCCACGAGCGCCCTCTGCTGCAACCCCGCTCGTGGCCACCACTGAAGGATCATCCACTTCGGACTGAGATAGCAACGAGTTAGGACCTTCGTAATCAGATAGGCACCAGTGAAGACTTTGCTATTGTACAGGCACTAGGCAGGCCTCTAACAACTATGTATCAACATTCTGCAGTACTATGTAAAAGTTAAGTATTGTTACATTCTGTGCAATATATATCTTTCTAATTTACTCTAGTGTTTATAGTTTCTGGCTGCTCCCCTCCGTACCTGCACCGGCGTGCTGTCTTGTTACTGTGTCGGTCTCGTTCCACTCGGCCACCGACACCTACGACGAGGCTGGGACACAAAAGCGGCGACGAAGTCGGGACACAAAACCCAGCATTTCTACAGCAGCACGTGTTGATCATGCTTCGCAAGGGTCACTAGGACGTTGTCCATACCAAGCATATGGCCATACAACATTGTACTTCATTGATAATGGACAAGGACATTGAAAACGTTCTCTCCCAATGTAAATCATGCGCCGAGGACTTGCGTGCTACTCATCAGTTGTCCTATTGCCCCCCAACCAGATGGCCGCTGGCAACGACTTCATATCGACATTTGCTGGGCCATTTTGGGAATCTCGGTGCCTCATTGACATAGATGCTTTTTCTAAATTTCCTTTTGTTATCGCTCTCACCTTCACCATGTCTGCCAGTAACAATTGCCCTCCACTTTTTGTCTGATAACGACCCACTGCTGACTTCTGAAGCCTTCACATCTTTCTGCAAAGCTAATGGCTTCAATCACCTCGGCTCTGCTGCTTTGTCCCCACAGTCCAATGGCAGGTCTGAACGTCAAAGCACTTTTAAGGTGCAAACGATAAAAATACATGGCCCCCACTACTCTACCGGTTATCATACCACAAGAAGCCTCAGGAAGAAAAAGTCCGCTGCCGAAATTCTCCATGACAGGCCTCACCAGACTAGTATTCACCTACTTAATCAGCCACAATCAATAGCTGCCTCCTAACAACACGCTTGAAATGATGCTATGAAACTTTTACTGTCTCAAGATGCACCTGAAAAGGTTCGAAAAGCGGGTAAAGAAATAAAACAGTATCATTTCAAGTCAAAGTGACTGGTTTCATGAAATCGTATTACTTTCTGTTGTTTCGTTTGTAGATGGTTTTGTGTTTCCTAGTAAACTTGTTCAGAACGCACGCCTCGTTGTGTCGTTGTTCCGCAATTCTCAGATCCAACAAACTCAATACTAATAAATAAATACTGTAACTATTTTAGGTGGTCCTCTTATTTTCTTCACCCTGCATATATTAACAATGTTTTTCAAGTGTCTGGAATACTGTGTATGACATCTTTCACATAGACATTAAGAAATGGTCTTAATTTTAATCTATATCTATAAATGTGAATGTCTGTTCGATGTACGTTTATCACGTCTGAACCACAAGACATAAAGAGCTAAAAATTTGTACAGTTATTAATGTCTACCCGGGGAAGGCTTTAGGCACGGTTTTATGGCGATCGGATAGCTATTTATCTATATAGATTAATGTGAATGTCTGTTCGGCGTACGCTTATCACGTCCGAACGACAAGACGCAGAGACTTAAATATTTGTACAGTTGCTAATTTATACCTGAGGAAGGTTTTAGGTACGGTTTTATAGCGATCTGATAGATATTTAGTGATTTGAAGAATATTACGCGAAATGCGGAACAATAATTACCCTTTGAATATTATATTCACCCTTCGAAAATGGTTTTATTGGTTGCATTATTGCTTGACGGTTGATAATGATAAAAGGGTGGAGTATATTGGGATGGAAAGTTATCGGTGTATATAAAATTCTACGTGTATCTTAATATTTCGCTCTGCAGCGGAAACTACAGAACGCAAACGAATGGTCTGTTTTTAATTGTTGTCCGAAGTCTCCCGTTGTACACCATAGCAGTTACATGCCGATAGCTATAAGGGGGTGGAAGATATGGTGGTTGAAAGTCGTCAAATTATAAAAACATTCGGACTGAAGGCCGGCGACTCTATAGCAAGGAGGTTACATACAGCGAAACGTGATGCCACAGACCATATCTTTGGTCTACGCGTGCTACAATGTCTTCAGCTCTTTCTCTGTAAGGATAAGCATACTAATAAGGATATATACGAATAAATAATTAAATCAGTGAAAAAGAAATTTCTTTTAATACATCTGTTTAAAAAAAATCGATTTGACGTTTCGCGCATTACATCAAGTGATTAAAAATGTTTGTTTCTAAAGAAGGTGTTGTATTTCAATTCATCCTTCAAAACCATTCTCATAGCATACTATCATAATCAACCAACACGCGAGCGGAGCCGCGGGTTTAAGCTAGTTAAAAATGTTTCTGAGTTATAGCAGAATCTACAACTACTATTTCATAGATCGATATTTCATTACCATCATCAACTAAACATTTCATTCTCTCTGCAGTATAATGGCTACTAGTATCTTAATACTCGCACCTGAGCCTTTGCGTAGTACTGAGCAGTTCTTGCATAGCACTAAACCGCCCTTCATAATCAACTTTCCTTTCTGTAAGTTATAGTCCACTCTCCTTATCGACAACACTAGATGTTCTTCTCTGAAGAAACATAGTTTCAATTTCAGCACTTACTATATTTAAGATAAAAGTGACGTTCTTTTAATTAGGCACATTGCCAGTGTATTGAATTGCAATATTTTGTAAAACTTAGAGTTCTTGTTGTTCAAGGTTCAAATGTTTGTAAATCTATCGGACTCAACTGCTATGCCATTAGTCCGTAGCTTACAAACTACTTAAACTAATTTAAACTAACCTATGGACAACACAAACATCCATACCCGAGGGAGGATTCAAATTCCGACGCGGGAGGCTTCGCGATCCGCAACGTGGCGCTACAGACAACTCGGCTACTCCCGCACGGCAGTCCTTGTTGTATCACTTGTTTTTATCCCACGTATGGGCGTGGGGGTTTAACGCTTATTAAATAACACCATTAGTTTTTATACGCAAACTAAGTAAACTTAAAACCCATACACGTGCTCGAGGTGGAAATCGAACTAGCGGTCTCCGCCTCATGCATACACGGGAAAATCCAAAGAAATTCTGGTCATATGTGAAGTACACTAGCGGCAAAACACAAACAATACCTTCACTACGCGAAAGCAATGGTAATAGTACCGACAGCAGTACTGCTAAGGCAGAATTACTAAACACAGCTTTCCGAAATTCGTTCACCAATGAAGACGAAGTGAACACTCCAGTATTCAATCCAAGAACAGCTGCCAGCATGCGAAACTTAGAAGTAGATGTTCCTGGAGTAGTAAAACAACTTAAGCCATTAAACAAACAAAAAACAAAAAAAAAAACTTCCGGGCCAGATCGTATACCAACTAGATTCCTCTCAGAGTATGCTCATGCAATAGCTCCGTACTTAGCTATAATTTACAACCGATCACTCAGCGAAATATCCGTACCCAAAGAATGGAAAGTTGCTCAAGTTACTCCAATATTCAAGAAAGGCAATAGGAGTGATCCCCAAAATTACAGGCCAATCTCATTGACGTCAATTTGCAGTAGGATTTTGGAACATATACTTTGTTCGAATATTATGAACTACCTCGAAGAGAACGACCTATTAACAAATAGTCAACACGGATTCAGAAAGTATCGCTCTTGCGAAACACAGCTTGCCCTTTATTCATATGAAGTGTTAAGTGCCATCGACAAGGGATCTCAAATCGATTCCATATTTCTGGATTTCCGGAAGGCATTTGATACGGTACCCCACAAGCGGCTTCTAATGAAATTGCGTGCTTATGGAATATCTTCCCAATTGTGCGATTGGATTCACGATTTTCTATCAGAAAGGACACAGTCCGATGTAATTGACGGTAAGTCATCGAGTAAAACAGAAGTGATATCTGGCGTTCCACAGGGAAGCGTTACAGGTCCCCTACTCTTCCTCGTGTTTATAAACGATTTAGGAGACAATCTGAATAGCTCCCTTAGACTGTTCGCGGATGATGCTGTCGTTTATCGGTTAGTGAAGTCAACAGAGGATCAAAAGCAACTGCAAAGCGATTTAGACAAAATTTAGACAAAATTGGCAATTGACACTAAATAAAGAAAAGTGTGAAGTAATACACATGACCACCAAAAGAAATCCGCTGAACTTCAATTACGCAATAAATTAGTCAAACATTAAGGTCGTAAATTCTACCAAATACCTAGGAGTTACAATTACGAACAACTTTGACTGGAGAGAACACATAGAAAATATTGTGGGGAAGGCGAACCAAAGGTTACGTTTCATCGGCAGAACTCTTCGAAGATGCACCAGCTCCACCAAAGAGACTGCCTACATCACACTTGTGCGTCCTCTCTTGGAGTACTGTTGCCCCTTGTGGGACCCTCACCAGGTGGGACTGACGGAAGACATTGTGAAGGTTCAGAGAAGGGCGGCTCGTTTTGTTTTATCACGTTACGGGGGGGAAAGCGTCACGGAAATGTTGCACGAATTGGGGTGGAAATCATTAAAAGAAAGACGTTATTCATTGCGGCGTGATCTGTTTGCGAAGTTTCAATCACCGACTTTTACTTATGAATGTGAAAATATTTTGCTAGCACCCACCTACTTAGGAAGACATGACCATCCCAATAAAATAAGAGAAATCAGATCGAAAACGGAACGATTTAGGTGTTCTTCCTTCCCGCGCGCTATTAGAGAATGGAACGGTAGAGAAAAGTTATGAAAGTGGTTAATGAACCCTCTGCCAGGCACTTAAATGTTATTTGCAGAGTATCTATGTAGATGTAGATGTTAAAGGATCCGCCGCTTAATAGCACTCAAGTGTAAGACATTACAGATGGTGGTTATGACAAAACATCATGGGCGTTCCGCAGTGTTGCTTCCTCAACGTCTCGTGTAAGCCGTCATGCCCAACCTACTTCTTGCGTATAACGAGTAAGAGAGCAGTTACCATCAGTCACGCTTGTCGAGACTGACTGCTTGTTCTCAGAATAGACGAGGGCTCGTGTTTCCTTTAAAAGGCAGTACGTTACGCTCTCTAACCTTGCCTATCCCACTCCAGATCGGAGCTCCCCTTTCCCTCTTCCATCTCCGTCTATCCACAGCCCTTCTCCTCGTTATATTACAGCTGCACCCAGACTCCTCTTCATCTTGTGTGTTCCCAGTGGCCACTTCAACCCCTATCTTCATCTTCATATTTACTATCCGACTGGTCTTTATATTTCTCTACTCACACATCAACCTTCGAGAATTCATTTTTCTCTTCCCAATACTTTTTCTCCTGTTGTAGGTCTCTATAGTGCAAACGTTTGTATAGTTTATGGGACTTAACTACGGGGTCATCAGTCCCTAAACTTACAAACTACCTATGAACTACTTACGAACTAGGACGGCACAAATATCCATGCCCGAGGGGGGATTCGAACCCCCGACCGTAGTGGCCGTGCAGACCGTGACTGGAGCTCTATAGTGCAAGTGCAGTCTTTTCCTGGACGTCATTATTACTTGGCGTGTTTAAATTATACAGGGGGTTTCTAAAATACACGGGCAGACTTGGAGGGCATGTAGAGGGGATTTTGTGGATCACGTTTTACGCAGGAAGACCTGTCCAGAAATTTGATTCACTGCCACCATGAGTAATATTATACACATTCGATTCTGTGAAACAATGCTCTTTTACTGGAAGCTATTTGCTTTCGATTCTCTGTTGTTTCTACCACAATAAGAAAAACAATACCAGTAAACTTGGACTGAAAAATGCGCACCTCAAGAGCTATGAGCACTTGACAAGTAGAAGAGAGGTGTTTAATTGAATCGAAGGTGAAGATGGGCAGATATTTCTTAAGGTATGCACTTTTGGAGCCCATGTTTACTATTTTTTTCTTAATCTTAACCGCATCCTTCCAAAATATGGAGAACAAAGAGATTTGTTTGACCATAGCGATGGTGAATAAGCTCTCATAGCAACTCCGGATGACATTTCCGGACTTGGGTTCCTATGTAAAACATAATCTTCCAATTACACTTTGCATCCCCTCGATGTTTGTTGGTGTGTCTTACAAACAACCTTTATCTTATTGTGTTGATCTTCCAGTCTTAATTTACTTTTCACAACAGGGAAACCCAATAACTTTAATTTTTAGTGCAAATACCTACGATATCAAAACTTTTTATAAATTTTTACACGCCTGAAAGCATTTCTACCTCTTAATCGCACAGAATTTGTTTCGTCTTCATGTCTGTTCTTCAAGGTCTTGGCCAAAGAGCCGAATATGCCCAATGTTTTACCGTAAAACCCTTCCGCCCCCCCTTTCGATCTGTAGGGGGTGAAAGGGATGAAATAAAAACGGTGCTATCGTGCTTCGATAGAGTGAAGACAAAACATGGGGACGATTAAGGAAATGTTGTGAGAAGAAATCTGACATATCACTCCAACTTCATATTGTACCCAAGCAGAAAGCAGAGTACCATATCGGTAAAACCACCAGCCAGGCAGAGTGGCAAGACAGAGACCTTATTATAATGAAATCCAGTATTTTGGTGTAATGCCGTACATTCCAGGCAAAATAAAGAAACAAGCTTCTTTCTGCTGGTATAGCTGTTCACTGAGAGAATGCTTGTCAAACATAAAAGAAAGGTATTTTCTCGAGATAAGATGTCAATCTACTGTAGCCGCGGCAGAACAGCCGTGAGGACTATGGCGCCCAGCTGCGGAGCGCGCGGCCGTTCGCCGTCGGGGGTTCGAGTCCTCCCTCGGGCATGGGTGTTTGTGTTCTCCTTAGCGTAAGTTACTTTAAGTTATTGTAAGTAGTTTGTAAACCTCGAGACTGATAACCAACGTAGTTAAGTCAAATACAAAGAAAAAAAAAGAATAGAAAAATTTGCTGTAAATAACATTTTTAGTTCCTTTTGTCCTGTTTTTCCCACAGTTGCTATATTATAATATTATAGTGCAGGTATTTCAGTTATCTGTCTATGCAACTGATTTAATAAAATATTTTATTGCCATATGCATTTCGCCTTTATTTGGAAGGCATCACCAGTGGCAATATTTCATGGATATAGCTTTACATCTGGTGCTCATTGGTTGCTTCCAGCTGTTCTGCTTCAATTGTGTGCATTTTGCTGTGTTTGTTGTTCCAGCACTTCACAGTTAGCACCACTAGGCACATGCCATTTTTGTTTGTGTTGTGTTTTTCACAACACAAACAAAAATGGCATGTGCCTAGTGGTGCTAACTGTGAAATGTTCAAATGTTTGTATAGCTTATGGGACTTAACTACGGGGTCATCAGTCCCTAAACTTACAAACTACTTATGAACTAACTAATTCTAAGGACGGCACAAATATCCATGCCCGAGGGGGGATTCGAACCCCCGACCTAGTGGCCGTGCAGACCGTGACTGGAGCGCCTCAGTCCCCTCGGCCACCGCGGCCGGCGAAGCCTAACTCTGAACTACAAGAAGGAAAGCGGAACGTCTATAGACAAAGATGTCGATACGCAAATGCAAAATAGGACATTTACATGATTCTGCGTAATTCATCTTAAATTATTTTCGTGAAAAACGCATGCCAAGACTTAGATGTTAAATTAGTGTACCATACTGAACATTTTGAATTATCGAAAAGAGAAGGACGGGATAGCGTCAGACATTCATGTGGACAGAGGACACTCGAAACCTGTTTTATTATTATTATCAACTTTTCAAACGTATTTAATGAGGACCCAATCAAACGTTGTGTGACATAAGCATTAACGCAGTAGAACAGTGTTTCATTCTTGTAACACACGAGCCTTGTTTACGTATTTATTACTACAGTTAAAGGGGCAGATATTCCGTCCGGAGTCTGAGTGATGATGTTGGAGTGTCAGTAGGAATACGCGATGAAGGCAACAGAACAAATGGGCTACGATCGCTTATCTTGTTGGCGCGTGTGATGCCAATCAAATGACGCGACTCTCTCTGCAATATCAGAGGGCTAATTCAGCGTCACTTGTAAATAACAGTAACGAGGTGACCCAACAGCAATTACGTCAGTTAACTGGAGCCGTTTATTTGTAGCACTTTATAGCTGACGCAACTTTATTTAAACTCACGTTCACATCTAAAAAAAACTTCTGTCATGTGGGCTATGCAACGGAATGTGAGTGTCTATTGATAATTGCTCAGTTTGTAATAATCTGAAGTTTTATCAGATACAGGTCCGTCTGTGAAACAACAAAAACTATGGCTATATATTTAAGTATCATAAAACAATAGATTTCGAACCTTTGTTAATGTTATATGACGTATAAAAATTTCGCTGAACTTTTTTTAAGCCGAAGGAGTTGAAAACTGTACAAGAGGACCCGTGAGAATACTTCACACAATTAGTGGAATGACAGAAAAGTTGGGAAAAATAGAAGTAAAGTTGAATGTTCACGCATAGGTTTCTTAAGAATCAATAAATGCAAATGTTTAAAAAGACAGATGAAAGAGCTTGATCCGATGAGTGTTATTAGGTCAAAAAGAACTGCGTACCTTAATTAGAACAGAATATATCTTTAAAAGAACCATTAAAATATTCGATGCAAGGGCAGAAGGATACCGCATTTGAATAAAAATAAAGGATGGAGAGACATAAGTTAATTCTGATACTTGATGACAAATCTGCGAATGAATACCTTTCGTTTAAAGCAAAAATGAAGGAAATCGGTGGAATAGAACGTTCTGTCCGACAGACTTTAGTTTTCCTATATTCTTTTAATACATAAGATTAGTCACAGAGACAGAGGCAACTTCATGTGTGTGTTCATTTCTTTTTTTTAAACAGAACTGACATGTGCTTTGCATCTCGTAGAAAATTCAAAGTCATTCTGTTCATATGTAATGAACCTAGCAACAAGAGACAGTCAATCATGCACCGTGTTGCTTCCCATGACAGTGTTGCTAAAGCAGAGTTACTAAACATAACTTCCTGAAATTATTTCATAAAAAAACGTAGTAAATATTCCAGTTGCACAGGTCAGTTGATAAATTAAAAAAAATGCAATAAGAGCATTCCACAAAATTATAGACCCGTATCACTGACGTCGATTTGAATCAGGATTTTGGAACATATACAAGAGACGTTTCACGTGTCTCTTCCTTTCCTGATGCTACATACTACATACTATTGATATTCAAGAATAAATTATAGTTCGTAGCATTACTATTAAGCAATTTCATTTTTTCCCTACTTTATCGAAACGTTCAAATGTTTGAAAGCCTATGGTACCAAACTGCTGTGGTCATCAGTTCCTAGACTTACAAACTACTTAAAGTAACTAAACGAACTTACGATAAGAACAACACACACACACACACACACACTCACACTCTCTCTCTCTCTCTCTCACACACACACACACACACACACACACATATCCGAGGGAGGACTGGAACTTCCGACGGGAAGCGGCCACGTAACTCGTAGCAAGGCACTTTAGTCCATTCCTGCACTTCTTTTACCTGATCCATCAAGCACTTGCACTTGCTTATGTTTTACATCTTCTTCATGCAGAGGTAGCAGTTACAATAAAGTCCATGAAGGAACGTCTTTATATTGTAACAATGGTGAATATTCTTGGCAACATGAGGCCTCGCAAAACTATCACAAATCTTCAGTAGCAGCAACCGTATAAGATTTGCATTAATTCGTATGTCACCAATTTCGTTGTATTGGGACTAAAAGTACAGATGTAATCACGAAAGCCACCTGGCAGAAAGAAAACACATTACCACCGATACCAGGTGCTGTTATGAGGTGGCTTACTTGTATGCACGAACTGCACATCCTCGTCAGAATTCCATATAGGGTTAGGCAATATCTATGGCAAAATGTTAGAAGAACAGATTACCAACAACAGACGATAATTCATAAACAGAGTTTTTCATTATGTAATTGTGGTATGAAGATAGTGTACGGAATTAATTCGATGTTCACTTGCACTGATCAGTCTGTTACTTTGGTCTGGCAGTAAATCAAGTGAATGATGACTAAAATCAGTTGTAAATGTCCAGTTTGACCATACTTTTTTTTTAGGTACCGTGCAATACTGAGACCCCAATGATACTGGCATAATTGGAGCCGTGTGTCGGCTTATAATCGGATTTGGCGTATATATGCCACTTGTCTCAGGCAGAATAAGACAGGTCTTGTGGGGTTTATTCTCAGTTCTAGGTTTTCCGTTACTCAGTTGCGTCTAAGAACTACCCATTCCGGTGTGATTCTATGAAAGGCTGAGTTTCACATCTTCAAGGTAACAACTCTATGAATTATTCAAATAACATTAATTTTCAAATTGGCGAAAAACGAGTTTTCTTTACAATTTAGTAGCGGTGGAGTAGCCGAGCTGTCTAAAGCGTCTCGCTGCGGAGCGCGCGGTTGCTCGCCGTGGAGGTTCGAGTCCTCCCTGGGGCATAGGTGTGTGTGTTGTCCTTAGGTTAGTTTACCTTAGTTTAAGTAGTTTGTAAGCTACGGACTGATGTCCACGCAGTTTGGTCCGATAGATTTACAAACATTTGAATTTTTAATTGCACACCTTACTAAAGCGACAGAAGGCAACCTAGGGTATATTTCTACCTCAGTTTATCTTTTTTTTTCTACCAAATTCTTGTGCAAAAATATCTTCCACGTAAATGACTTGAACCGACACTCTTCGTAACAAACATATTAATTGCCTTTTATGCCGAGGAAGGTAACTTAACACACCTAATCTGTACTCTGAACATTAGATTGGATGTTTGCATATTTGTAAATGAGGACTACGAAAGATTCATGGCGTGACGTAAAACAAAATACACAACATTTTTATGGACATGAAGCGCTCGCTGTGGAGCTATGCTTCAGTGACCACATCGTAAATTAAAGGTTATATTGGTAATCCTCATCATTAAAGCTAACTGGTGACGAAACAACACCGTGAAAACGTACTTTAAGGAGAAAAAAAGCACACTTTTAAGGTATCAGCCCCAGCAATCGATCCTGCGCGAAACTTTGGGCCATAATTCTGATAGTACGCAGCTATGACCTTCTGAAAATACAGCTTTAAACTTTGGCGCAGGTGGGCTGTTTGTCACCCTTGCTGCTCCACTGGAGCCGCCTACTGCCCGAGAGCCAAGAATAGCACAGGTATCCCACCGGCGCAATGCTGGAGGCGAAGGGGAGGTGAACGAAAGACACCATCGTACTTCCAAATCTCGTGGACAACGTGAAAACTAGTACCAGTGCATAATATGTCATCCCAGTCAATGCCAGTAAGTGTATAATATTATCGGGGCAGATCAAGACCGCTTAAGTTCTAATGTTGTGGAGTCCAACAAGCTGAAGATACCCATTTGTTAAACCACCATGTCCTGCTGCGTCCGGAATCCACAACTGCCTGCTGTACAGCATCATCCGATGCGAATCTCGATCCTCCACGGTCTTTTTTAAGGCAGCGAAAGAATGGAAATCGCATGGGATGATATCAGGACTACAGGGCTCAATTGTCTTCTATTTGACTTGGAGTACTTCTTCGTGAAATTTGCGACATCGCTTCCTGCAGAGAACTTTGCGAGCCGTTCAACAGCTATGGTTTTTGACAGCGATTCCTTCGCCTTAAACATCTAGTTTATTTATTTATTTATCTATTGCCATCATCAAACCTGACCTTTGTGTCTAAAGCAGATCGTACAATACATAACATTAGCGAAAATTCGCTACATGATACGATATATTTGAATAATTTTAAGCAACATAAGATAATTAATTATAAAATGAAAACTTAATAATGGTTACACATATAAATATAAATATTAATAGCTACGAAGAAAGTAGGATAAAGTTAGTAGTGAAAAGAGAAAATATTGCTAAGTTGCTTGTTGTGGAAAATTCCTGTATGTAATTTTGTCCAATAGTTTGGTGACTCGGTAAGAACCTTGATATCACTTTAATCATGTCTTTAATAAAGCTAAATTAAACGAAATTGCTAATGACTATTTTCATGACATGACGTCGCTGATCACACACCGTCCATTCGTACCTCTGTAACCCTTCCACTCATCCCCTCTGTTCTAATTATGTTCCTGATGCACGCATTTCTGTTTCCTATGACTGCTCTGAACTTGTTTAGTCCATTCCTAGATCTATTTTTCGTTACTATGTTCAGTAACTGGAATGCTTTACCTTTGCTAATTAGATGCATCATTTCATCCTGTGATGGTTCATCTCACCTTTTTTACACTTGAAGTGGGTATCTCAGCAGCTCATGCTCAGGGGATCATTCTATGATGGATGTAGGTAAATGTTCTTTCTCGGCAGTGAGAAAGGAATAACAGTACGTTGCTCCTGTTTGCACGCATTTAGTAAAATTTCTTCATAGTTAAAGTATCCAAGTTTACTATACGTACAGTACATAGGAAAGACAAACATGCCATATTAATCCTTTGCCTACATGTTGGTACCTCTATAACAACATCGGAGCCGCGTTACGTTGCATGTAAGCCGTAGCACGGCTTAGGCGAAAACAATTTGATCTCCTTTTTATATTAACAATACTTTCGTATAGATATTCATCCGTAATGTGTACAGTTCTAATTCAAAATGACTAAACCTAAATAATGGAAGAATTATTATAAAATGAAGTTAATGATTATCGCTTTGCTGTTAAATGATGCCATTCGTCTTGAAGATAGTCAAGGAAAATTAAGCAGAACAGCGATGTTGATAATGAAACAATACTTTATAACCTCTTTAATGTAACTTCCATTTTCTTCAATAAATGTTAATTTTTTTACAATTTCTGTTGTTTATATTTTCTCTACAATTTTAAAATATCATGTGTAAATAATTGATATTATAATTAAAGTGTTAAACGACATCTGCTACATACGTCAATATTCTTATGGAGAACGTAACTAGGATTTGTGCGCATTAAACGTATCGCGTGGAAGTTTAATTTACACTCCAGGGATGTCACTCACTTAGGCGAGACTAGAAAAACGTTGAACGGTGTACAACCCTCAACACTTTAAATTTATTTTCGTTACTCACATCCATATTGACAAAACTAGAAAGAGTCTCATGTTAAAAAAAAAATGTTCAAATGTTTGTAGTGCTAATGGGACTTAACTACGGTGTCGTTAGTCCCTAAAATTACAAACTACTTATGAACTATCTTATACTAAAGACGGCACAAATTTCCACACCCGAGGGGGGATTCGAACCCCCGACCGCAGCGGCCGTGCAGACCGTGACTGGCACGCCTCAGACCGCTCGGTCACCGCGGCCGGCGTTTCACGTTCTGTTGGAGGAACTTAGAAAAGAAAGGCGCCGACAAAAATGTGATTTTGACCACTATATCTCAAATACGAATCCACCCATTTTATCACTATCCGCCTTCGCAGGTCAAAATATTAACTTTTGAATGGAGGTGCTTTCACTAATACACACAAATTTTGTAAATGAAGTTTTAATTTTAAATCTTGGTCGACAACATGGTCATTAGGGACACAGCGCAAGCTCGGATTGGGAAAAGAAATCGACCTTGCCCTTCGAAAGGAACGATTTCGGCATTTACCTTAGTGACCGTTTACACGTTGCTTTAAAAGTGCCATTAGGTGAACTGGAAAAGTCTCGTCAGTACATACAAGCAACGTCCAAGATATCACGGCTTCCAGTGCTAAAACGACATCAGCATCTTGCCATACGTGCTTTCTCTGCGGCTTCTGTTCGAAGTACCGTAATAGCGAAAAATGCGAAAAGAAGAAAATGTTGGCTATTATGGGCGAATAAATGGGTGAGCAGACGGGAGGTGAAATGTTCAAATGTTTGTAAATCTGTGGGATCAAACTACTATGGTCGTTAGTCCATAGGCTTACAAACTACTTCGACTTAAACTAACATATTTATTGTATTGGTGTGGTGTCTGTTCTTTCAGACATCCGAAAGAACAGACACCACACCAATACAATAAGTATTTAAAAACGCGACGACGACGTTAGCTTCCGTTATTTCACCGCAGATGCGGTCATACGTCCGACCTCGCACGGGAATCCGTAATGGCGAGTGTAAGAGGGCATGGACGATAGGGGCGCTACAAACATAGCGTGCGACTTGTGAGAATTTGAGACGGACGGGAGGCGAGCACGGATGGCCAAGTGGTTAAGGCGACCGCTGGCCCAAAGCGGGAGACCCGGGTTCGATTCCCGGTCCGGCTCACATTTTCATTTGACGCCATTGCTTAATGTCAATCTCCAAATGCGGCCACAGTCAATAGTTTGTTTCCTATCCTTCTTCCTTCCCTTCCTTTAACAATCATTTGCATAAACTAAAATAAGGGCAGCACTCACACCCATGTTCGGGGGAGGACTCGAACCTCTGGCGAGAAGGGCCTTACAGTCCCTGACACGGCATCTAGAACTGCTCGGCCATTTCCGCGGGGTAGGAGAAATGTGCCACTTCATAGAAAATAACATTTTAGAGGACTGTCACAGAAAGTAATTAAAAAGAAAAACTTCATTAAATGTGAATAAGTAGCTATCTTGCAATGTAAATAACTGGATGTATGTATTTAGAAATCCCATCTTAGCGGTATATGAGGTACGCTGGTCCTATCTGTCAAGTATGTGTGCAAAAACCGAACTCTGTGAAAAAAGCACAAGCTTGGTACTGGTAATATACATCTTCATTACTAGTAGCTACTTCTCTTAGAGGCTTTAATAGCTTGTCTCTCTCGATAGTACTGTTGAGGACAGAGTATTTAGTTTTTCAATTTGCTGCTCTGCAGGGACCTCTACGCTTTTGATATACGCCATATTTCATTTACTGGAGTTTGCTCCTTTTGTGATAACCTTTAATTTTATGGTCAGAAAGAGCTTGCTTCATTTCATACGGTTCAATTACGCCACGTTTTCTTTGTACCATGTTGCCATATTCTGTCTTCTTTCAGTGCGACGTGGAAACTGCGGAATACTCACGTGCAGAAATGAGGCGGTCGGGGCAACAGTGGTCTAAGTCACTCATTTAAGAAAGAGAGAAACAGCAGGTCAAAGTTATACAACTGTGGTTTTTCTTGGAATTTGGAAATTCAACTTTTTTTGATGGTGGTGTATTCCATGATGTTTGGTTAACTTAAGCACAATGTTACAAAGTCTTTTGTGGAGTAGTTTTAGATATAGTACAGTTTTTATGAGGCACCTGCAACACGTTTTCTTGGTTAGAGCACTGTTGCACCGACATTTTTTTGTACATTAGAAAGATGAAAAAATGTTATTATAATAAATATAATTTAATGAATCATTTCACAAGTTTTAATATGAATATCAAGTAACTACACTTTACACAAAGTGGTTCAGTTAGTAAAATATTAAGATTATAAACTTATCATTACAAGCAACAGCTTTCAGTTCCGTACACTTTTTCAGTATGTCTTTTGCACGATTACACAGTAGGCCCACTATAAATAATCAGGAATATCAGAAATGTCGTTACTATCATCCTCCACAATATGTTGTATATTTTCATCTTCCTCACTTCTGTTTTCAGATAGAAAACTATTGTAAAATGAATGGTGAATGGGTGGAAAATATTTCGCAAGGTTATTAATATCTTTAAGTTTCTTTGGATTTATTGGCCTTGGGTTGGCATATTTTAGTATTAGCTTAACATATTGTAGTTGAAAGGTGTGTTTATTCTTTCTCTTTTGTCCTTTAACGATATCCACATATGCACCTTGCTCTTTGCCATCTGAATAACAATATCAGACAATATTTCGCCGCGCCGGAATAGCCGTGCGTACTGAGGCGCAGTGCTGCGGTGCGCGCGACCGTTCGCCGTCGGGGGTTCGAGTCCCCCTCGGACATGGGTGTATGTGTTGTCCTTAGGTTAATTTAACTTAGTTTAAGTAGTTTTAAGCTAATGACTTATAACCAAGCGTTAAGACCCATAGATTTACAAACTTTTTTTTTAGAACACAATATTTCCATGGTTGTTCAACAGAGACTTTCAGCATTGAAATGCGACTGAAAGCAACAGTTTCTTTATCCTTAGTGAATTTACAATTAGTTATTTTATCCGTTAAAAACTTTCAACTTACAAAATCAACCTGTTGCATTTCAGTTACATTAAATTTTCTTTTCCCTGTTATAGTCTTTTTATATTTATTTTTTATTTATTTTTATTTCTTTTATAACATCTACCAACCCATCAGATGTAGACACATATTTTTCCAATCTTTTTTACTTCTCTTTGAGTCCAAAGTCCCGTTCAGTCGGTAGATAGCTATGGCCTGATACTAGATATTTGTGAACTATTTCCTTAACGTATTTTTGTGAATAATTTGCAACCAAAAACATACTAAGGATATAGTCTTATTTTGAGCAAAACAGTTGTCAGAATAAACTATTAATTTATTAATATTGATCGAGACATCACTCTCGCCCTGAACGTCAGCCATACTTCATGTTATTACACGTGATCTATATACTGACCTCTCATTGGCTGTTTGAGGTTGGACCAATGTTGCACTCAAGCACAACGGAAGTTTTATCGAGGGAAGAAATTAGCGTATTCTAAATAATATGTACGAGGTGATATTGGTCTATGTCGCATGATAGAAACTTAGTTCACCTCACTAGATAACAGATGGCACCAATATCTCATTTTCCCTATTGGAGAGGGTTAGACTACTGTTGCGCTGACCCTCTTAAATGTTCCCCTCTCTTGGAAGCACACGTGTGGACGCACACTTTGGCTACTACCAGACACATTTGCGTAACATGTGATGCGATTTCACGGATTGATGTATACTTGCATTTCTTTCGGACAATTCCCATTCCAGCAGATTTCGCTATTTCACATAACGATACAAACATTGCATTGTCTTATTAAAAAAAACTCAACGAAATATGTATTAAACAAGGTAAAATCAACGAACTTTTAACAAAATAAAACAGTGTAAAGTATTATTGAGCGATTATATACATCACAGTCTATTAGTTCGAGAGCCAACAAATTGGTCCCAACGCCAGAAATACGGCCAGAATACTGTATATCGTCTAAAATTTCACGACCGTTCGTATCTAAAATATAGCTCAACAGGTCGTGTGGAAAGTAGCCTATACAAAATATTCTGCGCCCAACGCATGCAAACCAAGGGATTAACCACAATGCACGTCAATACTGAAATTAATTTCCTATCACTTTAGAACTGCAATTCAATAAATTTTGTATTGAAATGAATACAATAAGTGAACAAAGCACAAAAAAGCCTGTATCGTCAGGTTACCTGGCATTGCCGCATTGTTTCCCGATAAAGGTGAATTTTTTCCATCGCCGCGACACTCCCGCCTCTTTGGTTTCAGAAATTTAAAGAGCCAAATCAAGTTATAGCCCAAGAACATCACTCGTTAGATGCGAAGTCTGACACAAAAATTCGATACTGCAGGCTTTTAAGATATTGTCGAACGATGGGAAAAGTGTTTACAATTATGGGAAGAGTCAGTTGAAAAGTTAAAAGTACTCTCAGGATGGTAATGGCAGCGCTGGCGTCTCTACCTCAGTTTGGGACATATTTATTGGCCTCACCCTTCTTTGTGTACAATGTTATCGTCAGTGAGGTGGGACCCATAACTAAGAGAGGGAATTAATTCTAACAGACATCTCATTTTATTAATAGCCATGTGAGCTACTTATAGTCTGTTAATAGAAAATATTTCTTTTTTCGTAAGTAGTGAACTACTTACTGTCGTTTTTGCGCAACATGCGTAAGCAAGTTGGAAGTATGAAGTAAGTCCACGCTACTCCGACCATTCGTGTTATCCGCTAAAAGGAAAGTGTAAATACGCAATTATATGATTCAACACTTTAGCTACCGTCTATATAAAACTTATCGTTTATTACAGTGCCGGTAATTTTTTTATAATTTTTCTATTTTTATTATTAATTAAGACAAAACTGAACAATTTGTGTTTATAACCCTTTAAGAAATACTAACACTTCTTCATATGGCCTGAATATTTCCGGCTTGAACGGGTGTTTAGTTTTTCTTCCTTATATTTCAATGACTACTTGATTTTATAAATAACATAAAAGTTAACCTAACTGAAAGTATTTTTTATTTCTCATTCTGGTCCTTTATTCTATATTCAACAACTGAAGGCCCAAACTAATCATCTTGAAACAAAGTTCTTTATATGTGGGTATTTGGCAATATCTGTAGTTGTATATAGTGCCTTTTCTTGCAGGCACTCCTCTTGGACTGGTAAAAAATTCAAAAACTATTTCATGTTTCAGAAAATGATAAGACGTAAGAACAGAATGCATTTTTCAACCAGCGTTTTTCGAACTCGATACTCGATACAGTGATTGGAAATTAGACGCAGTTATTCTTGCACATAGTCAGACTCATTATCTAAATCGTCCTCCTCCCTATCATTTCGACCAAAACATTCGTAAAGTTTACTAATGAACTCGTCCTCTATCAGAAAACATGTGTTCATGTCTTTCGTTTCATTACACCGTGCGAGATGGTGCATTAGTAACACAATGAACATGTAGACTCGTATTCTGGAGGACCGTGCTTCAAACTTGCCTCCGGCCATCATGATTTAGATTTCCTGTGGCAACAGGAAATGCCGGTAAGATTACTTTAAAAAAGCACAGCCGATTTCCTTCCCCATCCTTACCAGAAAGCCGCGGTGGAGTGGACGAGCGCATTGAGGCGCTATGCTCCTATGCTCGAGGCCGTTTCCAGTCGAGGGTTCGAATCCTCCCTCGTGCATGAATGTTTGTGTTGTCTTTAGTATAAGTTAGTTTATAAGTAGTTTGTAAGTTTAGGGACTGATGACCCTACAGTGAAGTCCCATAAGCTTAACAAACATTTGTACATTTTGAACCTTACTCGAAATTCCGAGCGTGAGCTCTGTCCCCATTGACGAAGTTGTGGACTGGACTTTAAACCCTAAGCTTTCTTCCTTCCTTAGTTTCTTTACGTACAGAATAAAAAGTTGTCGCCATCCATCATCTCGACTTCATACAACAAACGCCTATTTTAGAAACATCATGTTCCTCACAACAGCGGCTGAATCCGTCAGTTTATTTTGTATTTAAGTGCGGGAGAAGTAGTTCTCAATCAAATGTCAGACCGGGCAGTCCACCAAAACTTTCGCATTCTGGCAGCTTAAGAGAATAGCAGTGAAAGAATTAAAAATTGCGTGAAACTTGAACCCTGTGTGGCTTGGCGAGCAATGGAACAACCATCCTCATAAATTCGAATCCAGCGTCTTACCATTTGCCCTCCCTTCGTACGGAGCCGTGCTAAATATTTAATGCTCCCCAGTACACCGTGTGGTGCGGAGCACAGTATAGGGTAAACACTGCTATGGTGACCAGTAGAGGTATAATGTTCACTTCGTTTTATTCTCTTGAAAATTACTGCAACATAGTGGCAAAAAATTTTAAACTCTGAACTGCCCACTTAGACTTTTTTCAGTGAGTTTCGAGGCAACAATCGCTTCATTACACTGCAGTGAAATATTTTGCATTTTGTCCTCTTCCAATAATTTTCGGGAGTACCGCCCGATCCCGTCGACATTTCGCCAAGATATTTCGGCCCAGAGACGTCCTGCCATCTTCAGGTGAGCAGACAGCTGTGGTGCAGTATTTGTATGTATACTGGTTAGTGTCCATGGCAAATGAGCTGGCGTCGTCCTGCGCATGGCTTAGTCGGGGACATGCGATACAGCCGAGTTATGTATGCCGTCAGTGGTGGAAGAGAAACAATCTTTTAATCATTCACTATCGATTGATAGCGTGGATTCCGCAGTGACTAGCTATTATTAATGACGGGATCCTGATATAGCCGTTGTCGGCAAGGCGTATTCCCACCGATTCTTTAATCACTGAATCCCAATAACTGGTAATTGGTCCTAAGACTTTGATTATATTCCACTGAGTGTCCCATGGAAATTCAGTGTTCTGCTATTGCTAATTCTGATGGTAGCAGAAGACTGTTATGTCTTTCGTGTTCTGTACGTCGTTCATTTACAGTTTGTATCGTCTGGCCTGTATTTGTAGAACCACACTCACATGGAATTTTATAAACTCGCGCTTTTTTCAGTTGTAAGTTATCTATAACAGTTCCTACTAAAACCATGTTCTTCGCTGGTGGATGGATTCTATGTTTCGAAATCAAACCTCTTTTAGAGGACATATTTCCGGCATAAGGAAGGAATGCAGTTGATATGTAGTCGTAATCAGTGTCCTCTGTGCGTTGCTTCTTGTTATTAGTTGTGTATGGCCTTCTTTATTTAGCGGGAAGTTTAGCCATTCTGTTTTGTCCTCGTCTGACGTCAAACACGTGACGAATTAATTGGCACTTAACAGCTACAGTGTTCGTATAACTGTACATTTATCCTTCGAAAAGGCGTGTTAACGAATTGTTTTAGTTATTTAATTAGATGAAACTACCTGACATTGCAGGTTGTGGAGGTGATATTCTTCAAAAGTGAAAAGCCAAGTTCGCAAAATACTTATTTATTTAAAGACGACCGGTTTCGGTGGACTATGCCACCATCATCTTGTCATATCAAAATTTATAAGTTGGTCATCTTATTTTAAAAAATGTCTATTAAATATTACGTGCATCATAGCACTTGGTCTGACTATAAAAATTCATAAATCAAACCCTCACAGCTTGTAAGATATTTGAATTTGTTTTCATTTATGTATTTTTATATTCAGACTAAGTGCTATGATAAACGTAATATTTAATCTCCATTTTTTTAATAAGATGACCAACTTATAAATTCTCCTTTTGAAGAATTTAATTTCATATTCAGACAAGGTTTAGCGTTTTGATATCGTAACAGAAATAATGGACCATCCTGAACACACGTTTCGTAATGTATTCTTTTCAAAACAATGGAATAAGTAGTAAGAAACGATAGTGCATGAAATAAGTCTACTAAAGCACTGTTACATTAATTACAGGCGTATATTAAGATGCCATAAATTTATTTAAGGAAATCACAACAGCAGCCAGGGGATTCACACGCTATGCAAAATGTACTGAATGCTGTAAGAAAGAAAAGATACCGTTTGCTGCAACACCGAAACAAATTAGTGACTCAAGAAACAGGCATAATGGAAGATTAAAAAAAATTGATGATATCAATGTCAAGTTGGGAACCTCAGATTTAAGTTGAAGCAAGAAAGTGAGAGCAAGAGGATGTATTCGTTAATAACACGTTTTCCATACAACGAAAATACTACGGCAGTTAATCTTGCTAAGCAGAAGCCGCGGTGGAGTAGCAGAGCGGTCTAAGGCTCCTCGCTGCGGAGCGCGCGGTTGCTCGCTGTCGGAGGTTCGAGTCCTCCCTGGGGCATGGGTCTGTGTGTGTTGTCCTTAGGTTAGTTTAACTTAGTTTAAGTAGTTTTTAAGCCTAGGGACTACTAACCAAAGCAGTTAAGTCCCATAGATTTACAAACATAACAGCTAAGCAGAATAATCATCACAACGATTTAACAGTGATCAAAATAGGGAAGGATTGGGTAATAATCTTTAAGAATGTTCAAATGTCTGTAAATCTCAAAAAATGTTCAAATGTTTGTACAACTTATGGAACTTAACTACGGGGTTATCAGTCCCTAAGCTTACAAACTACTTATGAACTAGCTAAGACTAAAGACGGCACAAATATCCATGCCCGAGGGGGGATTCGAACCCCCGACCGTAGTGGCCGTGCTGACCGTGACTGGAGCGCCTTAGTCACCTCGGCCACCGCGGCCGGCTCTTTAAATCTATCGGCCCAAACTGCGTGGTCATCACTCCGTAGCTTACAAACAAATTAAACCTAGGTAAACTAACCTAAGGACAAACACACGCCGACCGCGGTGGCCGAGGGGACTAAGGCGCTCCAGTCACGGTCTGCACGGCCACTACGGTCGGGGGTTCGAATCCCCCCTCGGGCATGGATATTTGTGCCGTCCTAGTTCGTAAGTAGTTCATAAGTAGATTGTAAGTTTAGGGACTGATGACCCCGTAGTTAAGTCCCATAGACTATACAAACATTAGAACATTAGAACATTAGACAAACACACACACACCCATGGGAGGACTCGAACCTCCACGGCGAGAAACCGCGCGCTCCGCAGCGAGGTGTTTTAGACCGCTCGGCTACTCCACCGCAATACTCTTTAAGAACAAACATCCATGTATAAACGTTAGAAAGGCAGACTGCAGTTAACCTGAGTTTTATTTATCCGTTTCTTTTATTTTATACCTACAGAATAAATATGTCACTTCTTATCAGAAGCCGGTAAGACGAGACATGTTGATGCGCTCTGCTGTGTACCTGACGGGGACCAAAAAGGCGGTCTGCAGAAGCGTGACTCCATAGGAGTGTTCCATCCAGGAATATAATTTATGTCATCAGCGTTCGGGGTGAAACGACCCACCGCACTGTGGGACGGAATCCCCAAAACGTGGACAAAACAACAAGACGTTTAATTCAAACAAAACACATCACACGTGGGTTTTTGAGGTCGCTGATTACGAATTTTGTGGTAAAAAGTGGCTAAAGAAAGTGGCAGATCTAATACAGCAACGTGACCCACGAAAACCCGAAACAATTTATTAATAATAGCGTATATATAGTATTTAGACACTAATAATTAATACACTGCCAACGTAATTTGTTTATTATAACAAAATAATAGAATTTATCATCTTGTGATGGTGCAGCTCTTGTCTCTTCCGTGCTTGCAGTATTAGAATTGTGGTTGATTGCGCCTTCTGCAAGACACTTTTTGATTTGTTTAAATACCCAAACTAGCCACCCCCATGAACCACAGACATTGCCAAGGTGGGGTGGCTTGCGTGCCTCAACGTTGCAGATAGCCGTGCCGTAGGTGCAACCACAGCGGAGGGGTATCTGTGGAGAGGCCAGACAAACGTGTGGTTCCTGAAGAGGGGCAGCAGCCTTTTCAGTAGTTACAGGGGCAACAGTCTGGATGATTGACTGAGCTGGCCTTGTAACATCAGCTAATGTGGCTTTGCCATGCAGATACTGCGAACGGCTGAAAGCAAGGGGAAACTACGGCCGTTACTTTTCCCGAGGACATGCAGCTCTACTGTATGAAACTATGATGATGGCATCCTCTCGGGTAAAATATTCCGGAGGTAAAATAGTCCCCCATTCGGATCTCCGGGCGGGGACTACTCAGGAGGATGTTGTCATCAGGAAAGACAATACTGGTATTCTACGGATCGGAGCGTGGAATGTTAGATCCCTTAATCGGGTAGGAAAATTAGAAAATTTAAAAAGGGAAATGGATAGGTTGAAGTTAGATATAGGGGGATTAGTGAAGTTCGGTGGCAGGATGAACAGGATTTCTGGTTAGGTGACTACAGGATTATAAATACAAAATCTGTTGGGGGTATCACAGGAGTAGGACTGATAATGAATAAGAAGATAGGTATGCGGGTAAACTACTATGAGCAGCACAGTGATCGCATTATCATTGTCAAGATAGATACGAAGCCAACACCGACAACAGTAGTTCAGGTTTATATGCCAACTAGCTCTGCCGATGATGAGGAAATAGAAGAAATATATGAGGAGCTAAAGGAAATTATTCAGACAGTTAAGGGAGAGGAAAACTTATTTGTTATGGGAGACTGGAATTCGGTAGTAGGAAAAGGAAGAGAAGGAAAAACAGTAGGTGAATATGGACTGGGCAGAAGGAATGAAAGAGGAAGTCGCCTGGTAGAATTTTGCACGGAACATGATTTAATCGTAACAAACACGTGGTTTAAGAATCACAAAAGAAGGTTGTATACGTTGAAGAGACCAGGAGACACCGGAAGGTATCAGATAGATTTTATAATGGTAAGACATAGGTACCGCAACCAGGTTATAAACTGCATGACATACCCAGGGGCAGATATAGACTCTGACCATAACTTGTTAGTCATGAACTGTAGGCTGAAACTGAAAAAACTGCAGAAAGTAGGAAAATAAGGAGATGGGACTTAGATAAATTGAAGGAAGGTGAAGTTCTTAAGAATTTCATAGGGAGATTTAGGCAACAATTGACAGAAACAGGAGGAAATAAAACAGTAGAAGAGGAATGGGTAGCATTGAGAGATGAAATAGTGAAGGCAGCAGAGGACAAAATAGGTAGAAAGGCAAGACCTACAAAAAATCCTTGGATATCACAGGAAATACTAAATTTAATTGATGAAAGGAGAAAATATAAAAATGCAGTAAATGAAACAGGCAAAATGGAGTACAGACGACTAAAAAATGAGATTGACAGGAAGTGCAAAATGGCTAAGCAGGAGTGGCTAGAAGCCAAATGCAAATCTGTAGAAGAATGTATAAGAAGGGGAAAAGTAGATACCGCCTACAGGAAAATAAAAGAGACATTTGGGGACAGGAAAAGCAGCTCTATGAATATCAAGAACTCAGATGGGAAACCAGTTCTCAGCAAAGAAGGGAAAGCTGAAAGGTGGAAAGAGTACATAGAGCAGCTCTACAAAGGAAATGAACTAACAGACAATGTGGTAGGAAGGGAAGAGGACGTAGATCAAGATGAAATAGGAGATGCTATACTGAGAGATGAATTTGACAGAGCCTTGAAAGACCTATGTCGGAACAAGGCCCCAGGAGTAGATGACATACCCTCAGAGCTACTAAAGTCTCTGGGAGAGCCAGCCATGACAAGACTATTTGAACTGGTGTGTAGGATTTATGAGACAGGCGAAATACCCTCAGACTTTAAGAAAAATGCAATAATCCCCATTCCAAAGAAATCAGGCGCAGACAGGTGTGAAAATTACAGAACCATCAGTTTGATAAGCCATGGTTGCAAAATTTTAACACGAATTATCTACAGGAGAATGGAAAAGCTGGTAGAAGCTGATCTCGGGGAAGATCAGTTTGGATTCAGGAGGAACGTAGGAACCCGGGAGGCAATACTCACTTTACGTCTTATCCTTGCCGGCCGCGGTGGCCGAGGTGACTAAGGCGCTCCAGTCACGGTCAGCACGGCCACTACGGTCGGGGGTTCGAATCCCCCCTCGGGCATGGATATTTGTGCCGTCTTTAGTCTTAGCTAGTTCATAAGTAGTTTGTAAGCTTAGGGACTGATGACCCCGTAGTTAAGTCCCATAAGTTGTACAAATATTTGAACATTTGAACGTCTTATCCTAGAAGATAGGTTAAGGAAAGGCAAACCTACATTTTTAACTTTTGTAGATTTGGAGAAAGCTTTTGACAATGTTGACTGGAATACACTCTTTCAAATTCTGAAGTCAGCAGGGGTAAAATACAGGGAAAGGAGAGTTATTTACAACTTGTACAAAATCCAGACCGCAGTTATTAGACTCGAATGGCATGAAAGCGAAGCATCAGTTGGGAAGGGAGTAAGACAGGGTTGTAGCCTTTCTCCGCTGCTATTTAATTTGTACATCGAGCAGGCAGTGAAGGAAAGCAAGGAAAAATATGGAATAGGGATTAAAGTTCAGGGGGAAGAAATAAAAACATTGCGTTTTGCTGATGACATTGTAATTCTGTCAGAGACAGCAAAGGACCTGGAAGAGCAGTTGAATGGAATGGACAGTGTGTTGAAGAGCGCGTATAAAATGAACATTAACAAGAGCAAAACAAAAATAATGGAATGCGGTCTTAGAAAATCAGGTCATGCTGAAGGAATTAGATTAGGTAACGAAACAATGAAGGTGGTAGATGAGTTTTGTTACTTGGGTAGTAAAATAACATGCGATGGTCGCAGTACAGAAGATATAAAATGCAGAATGGCAATGGGAAGAAAAGCATTTTTGAAAAAGAGAAATTTGCTAACATCTAATATTAATTTAATTGTAAGGAAGTCTTTTCTGAAGGCATTTGTGTGGAGTGTTGCCTTGTATGGGAGTGAAACATGGACGATAAGCAGTGCAGACGGGAAGAAGATAGAGGCTTTTGAAATGTGGTGCTACAGAAGAATGCTGAAGATTAGGTGGGTAGATCGCATAACTAATGAAGAGGTACTAAACAGAATAGGTGAGAAAAGGAATTTTTGGCATACCCTGACTAAAAGAAGGGATCGCTTGGTAGGACACATTCTTAGACACCGAGGAATCGTAAATTTAGCATTGGAGGGAAGTGTGTGGGGTAAAAATCGCAGAGGGAGCCCAAGAGACGCGTATAGTAAGCAGATTCAAGTGGATGTGGGTTGTCGTTCTTATGAGGAGATGAAAAGGCTTGCTCAGGATAGAGTAGGATGGAGAGCTGCATCAAACCAGTCTCCGGACTGAAGACCATAACAACAACACCCAAACTAGTTTCGGCACTTATTGTGCCATCTTCCGTGGGTTTATGTTGTTTATTTTCTATAATAACCTGTTACATATTTGGTTATACAATCGTTTGCAAAAGTTGTTTGGTTTGACAATTTTGTTGTTGCAGATGACAGGTTGTCAAAATTCGTCATTCCACAATCAATGCACATGCATATCCTGCGAATGACACAGTGTAAGTACCTTGAATAAATTAGGCCTAAAACATCTAACAAAATTGTCAAACCAAACAACTTGTGCAAACGATTGTATAACCAAATATATAACATGTTATTATAGAAAATAAACAACGGTTACCCAAGGAAGATGGCACAATAAGTGTCGAAACTAGTTTGGGTATTTAAACAAAACAAAAAGTGTCTTGCATAAGGCGGAATCAACCACAATTCCAAAATAATAGAATATTTGTCGAAAATATATGGGAAAAAATTCTTCGAAACCACACACATTTTAATTCAATAATGTAATTAAACAATCTTCAAAATCGGTGACAGGACACAAATAACAAATGTAATAGTATAATCAACGATAGAAGTAATACGTGTAGCTAATAAAGACACTCGTTCTTAACATTCAAAAGTTAATATGACCGTAGATGTTGTTCTTATGCAAACAAAATGGTATGATTGGTTTTATATTTAGCAATCAGTCAGTATCGCTCTCGAAGTTCTCAGAGTCAGAATCCATATCAGCATTTTCCTTGGGCGGTCGTGGTATAATTGGAATTGCAGGGAACAGTAACAACTTAATTGCCTCCTTTGACAAACTTTTCACAACTGTTTGTGGCAGTTTTCTATTACTGGATATGTATGGACCCGAAATTACCAGAAGCCTCTTTGAAACGTCTTCTATTGTTCTTACACGTGATCATTTTCTGGAAAAGTCTTTCGGATATCTTTTAACTCTTGAATAATAGAATGTCTCAAGACATTCTTTTATTCAAGAGTTCGACTTAACACGGTTGCTGTACCACACCACGAAGAAATGGAATGGGAAGATATCTTTTAATGTTTTTTTTTCCTCGCTTCCTGCCCTTCTTCGGATAACTGACCGATCGGCAACAAAATGTTGCTACAAAATGTCGGCCGCACGGGCACCTGTAAATATTCATTATACAAAAGAAATGGTAGATTTTGGTAGCTGATTCTTGCCAATTCCATCAGATATTTAATCAGCCTATAGTCTGGAAGTTGAAATTCCCCGGTATATTGAGGTATAGGCTACTTTTGCTGTAGTTCAAAATGCAAGTTCAGCAAAGCATGGTCGTTTTGCACATGCATCGGAAAAATAAGATATAAATAGGATAACCATGAAATTGAAACCGATTTAGTGTACAAACATTTTGTACATACCTGTAGCATCCGTTTCCATCTTGTAGAACTGAAATTCTTCACTTCACTACCAAAATATTCATTCATAAACCAAGAGTAAATTTGCCTTGCATTCACAGCGCCGCGTGTGTTCTCGACGAAGGTTAATTTTTAACTTTTTTTTTTTTTTTTAATTTGGCGTGTCGCATACAGAATTGTGTAATGAGTACGTACAATCTATATCTATAAATGTGAAAGTCTATTCGGTGTACCCGTTTATCACGTCTGAACTACAAGACATAAAGAGCTAAAAATTTGTACAGTTACTAATGTCTACCCGGGGAAGGCTTAAGGCACGGTTTTATGGCGATCGGATATCTATATCTATATATATATATATATATATATATATATATATTAATGTGAATGTCTGTTCGGTGTACGCTTATCACCTCTGAACGACAAGATGCACAGACTTAAATTTTTGTACAGTTACTAATTTATACTTCAGAAAGGTTTTAGGCATGGTTTTATAGCGATTTGATAGATATTTAGTAATTTGAAGAATATAACGTGAAATGCGCGACAGTAATTACTCTTTGAAAATTATATTTACTCTTTGAAAATGGTTTTATTGGTTGCATTGTTGCTTGAGGGTTGATAATGATAAAATGGTGGAGTATATTGGGATGGAAAGTTATCGATGTATATAAAATAATACGTGTGTGTGTGTGTGTGTGTGTGTGTGTGTGTGTGTGTGTGTGTGTGTGTGTGTGTAAATATTTTGCTCTGCAGCGAAAACTACAGAATCCAAACGAATGGTCTGTGTGTAATTGTTGTCCGAAGTCTCCCATTGTATACCATAGGAGTTCCATGCCCATAGCTACAAGGGGGTAGAAGATATGGTGGTTGAAAGTCGTCAGATTATAAAAATATTCGGACTGAAGGCCAGCGAAGACGTTTGCGACGCTATAGCAAGGAGGTTACATACAGAGAACCCCAATGCCACAGACCATATATTTGGTCTGTGCATGCTACAATGTCTTCAGCTCTCTCTGTGTAAGGACAAGCATATGAATAAGGAAATATAATAATAAATAAATAAAGCAGTAAAAAAGAAATTTCTCTTAATACAAATAACGTAGGTTACCAGAATGCCTTAAAATGAATTTGGACATTACTCTCACCATACTTGTTGTGATATAGCAACACAGGCTATAAGGCATAATGTATTTCTTATTTACTGTAAATCATTAAGCACTTCACATAATTTTATTTTTTTATTTGAATGTTGCTTAAAAATGTTTTTTCTAAAGAAGGTATTGTGTATCATTTCATCCTTCAAAATCAGTCTCATAGCACACTACTGAAAGAGAGATAAGCTATCATAATCAACCAACCCGCGAGCGGAGCCGCGGGTTAAGCTAGTAATTCATATAAAAATCATGGGTGTAATTACAAGGAGATATGGATGAGTTCACAAGTATGTAAAATAAATAAAAAGTGCTGTAGAGCGGTAGCAGATGAAGGTACTTTTCTCGTCATAGCTTGATATCGGGAGATTCCAACCCGTTAATTGCTGCAGGTGTTGCCTCTTTAAAGGTACCCATGAATTTTCTTTTTGGGCAGTCGCGTACATTGAGCTCCGATGTTCCGCAGTCTCATTTATAATCGTCGGTAACTCTCCACTTTCTTAGTGTTGCTTTGGTCACGGCGTGGCCAGTTCTGATCCGGTTAAGGGAGCTCCATATTTTTCTTGGTAGGCTTGCACCCGAAAGTTGGATGGTCGGGTCTATATGGCCTACCTAAATTCTTGTGGCTATGGAAAGACGCCCACTGGTTTCTGCAATTCGTCTTTTAGATTGTAGCAGTCTGGGGTGAGTTGGCCAGTGTTTACGCATATCGGTTCTCTAGAATTTAGCCGTGTGTGTGGTACGAAATGTTCAAATGTTTGTAAGTCTTATGGGACTTAACTACGGGGTCATCAGTCCCTAACCTTACAAACTACTTATGAACTACTTACGAACTAGGACGGCACAAATATCCATGCCCGAGGGGGGATTCGAACCCCCGACCGTAGTGGCCGTGCAGACCGTGACTGAAGCGCCTCAGTCCCCTCGGCCACCGCGGCCGGCTGTGTGGTACGTTGTTCAATGTTTCATGTATAGGTAAGTCTCTGGATCGTTTGAGTTTCATCCATTCATGTGTTACTGCTTGTTGTCATCGTAGATTTGGAGGAGCAATATTGGCAAGTACTGACAGACAAGGAGTTGGTGTGGATTTAAGAGTTCCTGTCGCTGTTCCCATAGCGTCATTTAGATGGGCATCTCAGGTGACGTAACTCGACAGGTATCGAAGGTGGCGACCTCTTCTTCTGGAATGAGATGCATCAATCCTTCCCCTACGCAACCAATACATCAAAATTCTGAAAATCGAAAATTAATTTCTACATCTACATACATACTCCGCAATCCACCGTAAGGTGCGTGGCGGTGGGTACACTGTATTACTACTAGGCATTTTCTTTCCTATTCCACTCCCAAATAGGACGAGCAAAAAATGAATGCCTATATGCCTCCATACGAGTCCTAATTTCTCTTACCTTGTCTTTGTGATTAGTACGCGAAATGTAAGTAGGCGCCCGGAAGATCGTACTACACTCAGCTTCAAATTCCGGCCCTCTGAATTTCCTCAACAGAAATTCACGAAAAGAACGTCGTCATTCCTCCAGCGATCCCCAGTTGAGTTCAAAAAATGTTCAAATGTTTGTATAGTTTATGGGACTTAACTACGGGGTCATCAGTCCCTAAACTTACAAACTACTTATGAACTACTTACGAACTAGGACGGCACAAATATCCATGCCCGAGGGGGGATTCGAACCCCCGACCGTAGTGGCCGTGCTGACCGTGACTGGAGTGCCTCAGTCCCCTCGGCCACCGCGGCCGGCACCAGTTGAATTCTCGGAGCATTTCCGTAACACTCGCGCATTGGTCGAACCTACCAGTAACAAACCTAGCTGCTCGCCTCTAAACTGCTTCTATGTCTTCCTTTAAACTGATCTGCTGCGGGCAATACTCAAGACGTGGCCGTACAAGCGTTTTATACGTGGTCTCCTTTACAGATGAAGTACATCTTCCCAAAATGCTGCCAATAAACCAGTGGCGTAACTAGGACTTGGCTTTGGGGGAGGGGGGGGGCGATAGATCTGCTTGACGAGCAAAATTTTAGTCAGTTTCCAGACAGACTACCATCTACCACTCCCGTTGAAGAAACTAATTCACTCCCATCCAATGAAAGCTTATGGTAAGACACCCTAAGTTTCCAATCTTTGCCTTTACCAGATTGCTGTTTACTATTTCTTTTTCTCATTTTTTTCTTTTCTTCTTCTTCTTCTTTTTTTTTTCTCTGTTCGGGGTCTGGGGGGGGGGGGTGTTCTATCTCCCTCATCCCCCCAATAGTTACTCCACTGGAATAAACTGAAGTCGGCTGTCCGCCTTACTCAGGACTGTCCATACATGTTCGTTCTATTTCATATTGCTCTGCAATGTTACGCCTAGATTTTAAACGACGCGACTGCATCAAGAAGCTCATTATTAATGCTGTATTCGAACATTATGGGATTGTTTTTCCTACTCATGCGCATCGCCTTACATTTTTCTACAATGAGAGCTAGCTGCCATTCTTCGCACCACGCCACATTTTGGGGATTCCGTCCCACTGTGCGGCGCTACCTTCACTGTTTACGGGAAGTGTCTCACACTGCAGAAATAGACGACGCGAGCCGTGCTTTGCGGGGCCCCTGGTCGTGATCTCGCTGTGGGTGCAGATAGCCGTTTGTGGGCGCGTGCAAGGGCGGCACAATTTTTAAAAGCGAGCCACGTCGGCGTTTACTTGTTTGGCGGGCAGCTCGCGCAGCGCGTTGAAAGGAAGCGCGCAGCTGCTTTGAGTAGCGTGGCCGAGGACACAGCACGCTGTAATTAGGCCGCGTAACGAACGCCGCCCACACACCGAGGGGGGGGGGGGGCAGCCGAGGACACCTCCTCTCTGCCGCCCACACCTTCCGGTCCGCGCTGCTCCGCTACAAGCGCGCCGCGTTGTAGCCTACAATTAAAATTTTCCGCGTGAAAAAGCTACCCCTGCAGCGCGGGTCTCTGCCGGAACAGTTAAATGAACCGACACGAACGAAAAGAAAACGCGCAAAAAAAAATACCAGGCCGCCTCTCAATACCGTTTTGCATTTCAGTGCGGGAAGTTAACACTGCGCCTACATCGCCGTAATCTGCGTCGCATACTAATCGTAGCCACTTGAACGTTTACACTTGTACCTCGAAAATTACTATAAAAAACAGTTTCTGATTAACTGTGTGTTTTCCGTAGCGTTTATCCCGTCTAACGTGGGTTCAGATATTTCAGAATTTCGCCAATTTTATTTTACTATTTGAGGAAATGCATACTGTAAACCATCAGCTGTTTATTATTTTTCCAAACTCCTACCGGTTTCGGTTATAAACCATCTTCACAGAAGAGAACTAGACAGACTGATTAAACAGGTGCATTATGTGCCTCCTTATGCATACTGGCATGCATGTCACACAATAAAAATAAATAAGACGTCACTAGGCATCAAGTCTTGGTTAAAAACATAAAAGCAATGCCAGGCTCTGTGATGGTGAACCAACGTTGGACGTTGGTGTGATGGTGAACCAACGTTGGACGATGGTTCACCATCACACAGCCTGGCATTGCTTTTATGTTTTTAACCAAGACTTGATGCCTAGTGACGTATTATTTATTTTTCTTGTGTGACATGCCTGCCAGTATGCATAAGGAGGCACATAATGCACCAGTTTAATCAGTCTGTTTAGTTCTCTTTTTTGTTTGTAGAGTCTATGGGACTTAACTACGGGGTCATCAGTCCCTAAACTTACAAACTACTTATGAACTACTTACGAACTAGGACGGCACAAATATCCATGCCCGAGGGGGGATTCGAACCACCGACCGTAGTGGCCGTGCAGACCGTGACTGGAGCGCCTCAGTCCCCTCGGCCACCGCGGCCGGCGTTTAGTTCTCTTCCGTGAAGATGGTTTATAACCGAAACCGGTAGAAGTTTGGAAAAATAATAAACAGCTGATGGTTTACAGTATGCTTTTCCTCAAATATCTTACGACTGTTGAACCTCATTTCAATAAAAATTTATTTTACTACTAGCTCCTTGCACGTGGCTGCACCTAGTTCGCTTATGCCACATTTGCTTGGCGCTGTCAGCTCTATGATTGTTCTCTGTTTACACCTTAAACTCCAGGAAGGACATCAAGTGTATTAAAACTCTTCGTATTCGGCCTTTGGCCAGAAACACACTGACAAATTATTTGGTTAACGTATTGAACAACAAATGTACGAGGCAAATTGTGTTCTATACTTTTAAAGGTTAACTAACTAGAGGTAATACGAGGCGCGTCCAGAAAGTAAGTTTATACAAACAATTAGTCACGTACACAATTACTGACATAAGATACTTAAGGATTTATTGAGTTTTTCTCCCCAGCCGTCACGCCTATAGTGGTGGCAGTATTTTTTTCGGGCTTTGCTAGGACTGGTAGAAACTCCTTCAGACGTTATAGAGTTACGCTATATGTGCTCACATGTCAATGTTTCTGATCTGCCCCCCCCCCCCCCCCCCCCCACCCGCATCGCCGCACCACCTCAATTCCTAGGGCTAAATATAACCAGGACTGTTACCAGTGAGTCGAGAACTCAGAAAATTATGATAATAGTATTAGTGGAGTTGTTATAGAATTTTTTCATCATATTATATTCCTCTAATATTATTCCCACATTTTGGGGTACTAACATTACAATGTTATACAAATTATTATACAAACAATGAGACAAGCGTATACCAAATGTAGTTGAAATGGTTTCAGAATTTCCTGAGCTATGTTTATATGTTACCTTCTATCAGATAATAACTGATCTATGTCTATCACGTTTCATTGAAACCGATCTAGTGGTTTAGAAGGAAACGTGGAACGAAAATTTTGTAAGATTGCTTTTATTTTGCCACAAAACGGTATAATCAGGTGACAGTAAAATAAAAACCAAGCAAAGAATACATAACGGAAACTGAAAGTGAATAGCGGTAGACAAAAATTTATTCTTTTCTTTTCCCAACTTAACCGATTACACATTACGACAACTGGTTAATGTGCTCAGTATGGAATGTGATCACATCTGCCAACAATACAGGGTTGACAAAGACGATGCGTGCTGGGAATGATGTCATCAATTTCATGTTGATGCAATAACGCCCATTCTTGCAGTACTGCTCGTAGTCTTGGAGGGTGAGGGTAGTTGGTGGATGCTAATGTGATTCAACCCGTCTCCCTAGTGCATGCTAGACATGCTGTGTGGGATTCCAATCGAAAAAGCAAACAGGCCATACCATGCGTGCAATATCTTTCCAAGAAAACATCAACCACCCGTTCTCGAGCATTATCGCCGATCAGTATGACGTTTCGCAACAACCGTACCAAGAGATCCAAAGATCTAGTCACGATACTTGATAGATGATAAGTATTTCCGATTCACCCCGTATAATTTCATAAAGTACACGTGTGGTAGACGTATCCCCCTTCTGGCATGGATGTTTGTGCCGTCTTTAGTATAAGGTAGTTCATTAGTAGTTCGTAAGTTTAGGGACTGATGACCCCGCAGTTCAGTCCCTTAAGCTTCACAAACATTTTGAAAACTCCACTCGATACGTTCTTTTATGTAAAGTCGCTCCACGGGGACGCATGAAACAGATTTGCGACAGTATCGGCCACTCTGCTGAAAACTGTACATTGTCGATAAAGCTTTTCCAGAGAATGCTGCAAGCTCAGATGCCCCATGCCGCGCAGTACTACTGCAGTAGCGATGTTCCCTTACAGATAAATAACGGTCCTCTCTTTCAGATGCCATACGTGGTCGGCCCTGTCCTGTCTTCGGGATACAGTATCGGACTCTGTAAGTCGTGCCACACCCGAGAAGCAACTCAACGATTCACATTAAGCCATCGAGCCACACCTATTTGAGACTGTACTGCTTTACCGCGAGAGGGTAAGCGCGTGGTCTAAGGCAACATGCTACCGACCTCGCGGCCGCTCCCGCAAATGTCCAAATGTTTGTTAAGCTTATGGGACTTAACTACGGGGTCATCAGTCCCTAAACTTACAAACTACTTATTTACTACCTTATACTAAGGACGGCACAAATATCCATGCCCGAGGGGGGATTCGAACCCCCGACCGTAGTGGCCGTGCAGACCGTGACTGAAGCGCCTTAGTCCCCTCGGCCACCGGCCGCTGCCGCCGGAGGTTCGAGTCCACTCTCGGACATGGGTGTGTGTGTTTGTGTGTGTGTGTGTGTGTGTGTGTGTGTGTGTGTGTGTTGTCCTTAGTGTAAGTTGATTGATTGATTGATTGATTTTGTCAGGGAAGCCAAAACAGTCTTGGTACAACCCGCCACTGCCCGCACCGAAACTAAGTTTATTGTATGGTATTTCTCCCTGTATATCTATTAAAGCCAACCAATGCCCTTGAACAGTGCAAGGAGTCCCTTTACCAGTTCTTTATTAGATAAAATTTCTTCGGGTCTGGTTGTCTCAAATGTTCTGTGTCTTTTACTCTCCAATGCAATGCATTCGAAGATTAGATGTGATGCAGTTTCATCACCGTCATCACAGATCCTACATTTAGGGTCCTCTTCTATTATTCCCATTGTATGTAGGTGTTTTTTGAAATTACCATGGCCTGTCAGCAATCCAACCATGAGTCTAATCTCCTCCTGTTCAGGCCCAGGATTGCAGAGCTTCTTTTAAAACATGGCTTTGATATCATTACCTTCCCATGTTTTTGTTCATAGACTTTGGTCCAATATTCTACGAGCTGTCTTCTGAGCCAGTTACGTAGCTCTAATTTCATCATTGCCTTGGTGATTGTCAGGACAGGTTCCGGTCCAATAAATGGAGTCTCTGCCCCCATCTTGGCTAATCTGTCGGCATGTTCGTTGCCACTGATCCCCGAGTGGCCAGGGACCCATAATAGGTTTACTCTATTGCTTTCCCCTAGCTCCAAAAGAACCCTGTGACATTCAGCAAGAATTTTAGACCTAGTTGCAGGAACTGCCAGTGATCTCAGGGCTGCCTGGCTGTCTGAATAGATATAGATGCTACGATCTTTGTAGCGCCTACGCAAATTCTCCTCCACACACGCCCTGATGGCAGTGATTTCGGCCTGGAATACTGAGGCCAGTTTCCCAAGAGAGATGACGCCCTCCAGTCTTGGCTGCACCCCGTATACCCCGGCCCCAACGCTTGGTCTGATTTTGACCCGTTAGTGAGCCAGACAATATCCCCCGTACGGTGTCGAATTATTTTCTCCCACTGCTCCCTGATTTGATTTGATTTGATTTTTTCAGGGAAACTGCTCCCTACTTCAATTGTTATATTGAAAGGCTTGTTAAAGCAGTATGGGGTTATAATATAGTCGTCTGGCATTTCCCCAACCTTTCCTATATTTACCTCACTCACTATTTTAGTGTGTGATTCTGGATGTCCCAAAGAGTTCCAGTTTTTGCCAGTTTTGAGTCTGTATGCACAGCCGCTGCCTCCATCTTGACCCAAAGGTGTAAGTTAGTTTGAGTTGTTTGTAAGTCTAGGGACTGATGACTATAGCAGTTTGGTCCAACAGGTTTACAAACATTTGAACATTTTTTTGTCCTTCTTCCGTTCTTGCTATGGCCCTCAATCGCAGAGTGTCTGTAGGCGTCCTCTATGTGCCACGCTACACATCCTATGAACCTATACAGCGCGATGTGTCAGTTGAGCTACCCAGAAAACACTGCCCTATTGGATAGGTGCCCTGACGTCATCGATTGCATGCCTGCACGCTAACAGTAATCTAGTCTTCCGTGCGGAAAATTGATAACAGTTCCTATGCTTTAATTGAGAATTCGACACAGGGTGGGGATATATCGATTGCTTTAATTTTGTAAAACAAAATTAAAACATAATACATAACTGCAGAATGCCCTTCCTTTGCCTTATCTGATGACCCAGATCTTTTTGATGTTGTTGCACTTCTTCCTTCCGTGTTTGCACTTAAATAATTGATGATCAAATTCTTTTTTTTTCCAAGACACTTAATTTGAGTTATTCATCCCAGACACGTTTCTAAACTTAGTGTGCTATTATCATTGGCATGATTTTATTCCATTCTGAAAATCATTCTAATTCTGCACATTTTCAATTGAAATTCCTGTATAATGTGTTGTACTTAAATTTCAGGTGAATTTCAATGACAGTGTACAGTGTTACAGTACTTTTAAGAATGGAATAAAATCATTCCACTGATGATAACACAAAAGTGCTGAAACATGTCTGAGATGAATAACTCAACTTAAACATCTTTCATAAGTCGGAATTTCCTGATCAATTATTGAAGGGATGTCGTGTGCACCATCAGCCTGTGAACAATGTAAACTTAGTTCAGTGTGATCGCATTTAACTGCTTGTGGCCGCGATGAGTGGCCGAGCGGTCTAAGGCGACTTGCTGCAAAGCGCATGGTTGCTCGCCGTCGGAGGTTCGAGTCCTCTTTCGGGCATATGTGTGTGTGTGTGTGTGTGTGTGTGTGTGTGTGTGTGTGTGTGTGTGTCTGTGTGTATGTATGTGTGTGTTGTCGTTACGTTTGTTTAACTTAGTTTACTTGGTTTGCAAGCCTAGGGGCTAGTAACTAAAGAAGTTTAAAGTCCCATAGATTTACAAACATTTGAACTGCTTGTGTATCCCACTCTCTGAGAGAGAATCTGCCTAATCGAACTTGAGAAAACTTCTAAAAGCTAATCATGCTCTCCCGTGTACTAGCCAATGCTCGTTCATCAAAAAAATGTTCAAATGTTTGTATAGTTTATGGGACTTAACTACGGGGTCATCAGTCCCTAAACTTACAAACTACTAATGAACTACTTACGAACTAGGACGGCACAAATATCCATGCCAGAGGGGGGATTCGAACCCCCGATCGTAGTGGACGTGCAGACCGTGACTGGAGCGCCTCAGTCTCCTCGGCCACCGCGGCCGGCGCTCGTTCATCCACCGCGGGAGTTAGGCATTAGTCTGGCTCACTTCTCGTTTTCGCAAGCGATTGCGTTTAACGTTACGCCATTCGAGGAGATGATGTTCTTGTCTTAATCTTTTTAATTCATTTTTCATAATCTCTGCGGCAGCGATACGTTGGGGGTAGAATCCTCCCTGTAAACCACATTCTGTGATATTATTCGTAATTTCTCACGAGATATGAAGCACCTTTATCGTGGTGTCTGCTAGTTAATATTTTTGGAGCGTTTCTATTACTTACTTGGCCATTCACGTTACCCGTGAAACCTTGCAAAAAGGGCATTTTTAGTTAGTGGAACTTACGTGTACTTGCAAAACTTCAAAGTCGTGTTTCTCGAAAATTTTTGAGAGTTGCGTCGAATGGCTGTGGCTGATTGTTATTTGTGTTCTGAACATCACGTACCATAAATATAAAAAAAAAATTCTAAAATCCGATACCTATGTGGTCTCCTTGTGAGTCGTAATTGGCGCTGTCGTGCTAACATTAGCACATTATCGGTATTTGGAGAGATTTTTTTTATCTTTCTTCTTTGTGTTCGATACTTATAAAATTTTAATATCTAATGATAATTTTTACGAAATATGCACTTTTTTGTTTATCCGTAATTTCCTATATTTTATAAGAGGTCGTTAATAATGATTATTTCAATCAAGAAATATAAGTTACATGTTTTTACAGTATTGGCTCCACTATTACTTGACGACGGTAGTCATTGTATTGTTCAGTTTGTGAAGAGCTACGACACTATTTTTTGGAAAGTCACCTCCATAACTACTAACAGCTTTTCAAGCAGTAAAACTACTCAACCATCGTTTTAGGTGAGAGGTGATGTTCAAATGTTTGTAGAGTCTACGGGACTTAACTACGGGGTCATCAGTCCCTAAACTTACAAACTACTTATGAACTACTTACAACAAAGGACGGCACAAATATCCATGCCCGAGGGGGGATTCGAACCCCCGACCGTAGTGGCCGTGCAGACCGTGACTGGAGCGCCTCAGTCTCCTCGGCCACCGCGGCCGGCAACAAGGTGATCAGGTAGTCTACATACACATAAACAAAATCTGACACAACACGCGGAATTAGAGATCCCAAAATGTTTTCTATAACTGAATGTGAAAAAAAAAATCTGTCAGAACGGGATTCTACCCACCGACTCTACGGTTGCAAGACGAGAGCGCTTCCATCTGAGCTACACTGACAGATGTCTCAGCTGATTCAGTTACTGCTACTTACGTATACTTGCAAAACTTCAGAGACAATTTTCTCAAGAATTTTTGAGAGTTGCGTCGAACGGCTTTGGCTGATTGTTATTTGAGTTATGAACTTCTCGTAGCATAAATATCACATAATTCTAAAAATCCGATACCCATATGGTCTCCTTGTAAGTCAGAAGTTAGTTCCGCGGCAGGTCCTGTTTTTCCAGTCTGTCCAGCCTACGACGTCAGATATCTGTAATGATGGATGGCCGCCCAAACTCTTGACGTTTGGACGTTGTTTCACCTCGGTTTCGCCACATTTTACTGACACCACTGCTTTCACCGAACATTCAGTTTCATGCTCGTGCCGATCCACCAGACCATCACAGTCTCCACTCGGTCATACCCTGATAGATCACGAGTCTTCCCCATTCTGCAAACGGACAGCACACTCTGATACTACGTGCACCGTGCGTGTGTCTGACTAGCAGTCATTCCTCGCCAAGTGACGCTGCTGTCACGTGGACGGACGTATATTGACCGTACGTTGATGGTCATATTGTTATTGCCAATCTGTGTACACTGACGTGCTCCGCTAATTGGCAACTGCATATACATTGCCTTCGTGTACAATGGTACCTTCAGTGATTACAAGTAAGCTTTGGTGGAAATCTTCAGAGAAGAAAAAGGTACAGTAAGCCACACACGTTAGGCTATAGTTTATTAGATACAGCCGCGGTGGAGTCCAAGCGCACTAAGGCGAGTTGCTGCGGAGCACGCTGTTGCTCGCCGTCGGAGGTTCGAGTGCTCCCTCGGGCAAGGGTGTATGTGTGTTGTCATTAGCATAAGTTAGTTTAAGTATTTTGTAAGCTTATGGACTTATAAACTCAGCAGTTATGTCCCTTAGATTTACAAAAACTTAATCATAAGATACAAAAACGCCATATTTCAGAAATTGCCTGTTTTGGGTTATGTATACCAGTGTTAATGGTTCTTGCATACGCGCTTAACTGGTATAAGTAACATAAACCGGGATGTCGAATTGTTCCGTGGAATCCTGCAGTCGCAGTGGATATTTTGTGTACTTTCTGCGACTTCGTAACCTCATCTCAAACTGTGGGAGCGTAACCCCACATAATTTATCAGTTTTACTTTGCTATGAAGTAAAATAGGTGCTGTACGTGTTGTTGTCTTAGACTTACAGTACTTCTTCTGATTTTTTTTTCATTTTTAATTTTTTTTTACTGATTGAAAACGTAATTTAGTCTGTAATACAATTACAGATGGACAATATCGGATATTTGCAATAAGTAAAGTGTAAAATCTTACCGATTGCAAAATTTGATGACCACAGGTCAACGGGAAGTGCCGTATAGCTTTTGGATACAGAGGTTAGGATTATCAATAAAATGGCCGTACATTTTGGTTGAGCTGATTCAGAAGATAAAATTTTTACACCAACGAGGGACTGTAGACGTTGGTATGTGATAACAGTCGCCGCGCGGGAATGGCCACTTAGGCTAAAACAACATGCCACCGATTTCGCAGCCGCTTTCAGTCGGAGGTTCAAATCCTCCCTCGGGCGCATATGTGTGTGTGTGTGTGTGTGTGTGTGTGTGTGTGTGTGTGTGTGTTGCTGTAGTTGTTATTAACGTAAGTGATTTGTGAGTCTAGGGACAGATGACCTCAGCAGTTTGGTCTCTTACGTTTACAAACATTCGAAATTTTTTTATCAGTTGGACAGACTGACAGTCGGATAATGAAGTGATAACGAAAGGCAGCGTTTGTAACGACTGAGGCACAAAACCATATGAATATCAAGACTACAAGACGTCGAAATCACGTAATAAATATGCAGATCCTTCGAGGAAACAGCCGCTGAACTAGATGTGCAATAGCAAGTATGTTGTGTTACATGTTTCTAGTGGAACTGACAGGTGTAGCGTGGAAATACTTGTCAGCCACTGCAATACATGATTCCCGAAATCTAACACTTATACAATACTCCTGCGCTTCTGTCGCCCGTATACGTACTTCGATTATATCGTTGTCGCTGTACAACACGTCGACGGTGTGAAAGTAATTACAGGTGTATTAAAATAAAGGATATACTAAAAACTTCTAACAACTTTGGTGAATTTGATTGATGTTCAATCACCAAGGTAGCACCTCATACACAAATACACGAAAAGTGGTGTCAGGAAGTGCCTTGGTTGAAGCACACTGAAGACTGGTTTTCCTGAGGGGAGGGGGTTTCAGCCAGGTGAATAGGACAGGTCTTTTTGCGACTATAGGTACGGAAAAGTTAAATAGATGTGCTTTTGTGTCTTCCCGCAAAACGAAACTACGAGCACAGTAACTATTTAGTCCACACGTGCTGTCCCGGGAAGTGTGTTCAAACAAAATGTTGTTAGTTCAGTCAAAATAATAATCTACTCTACAATATGGATGGATCACATGGGACAGAAAAATTTATTCTTGGGTTTGCTGACAGAAAACGAATATGAGGGTTATTTTCTCCACACTTCTGTGAAGTACAAGGGAACAGTCATCAACGTGTTTTTGACACTACTTCCATTATCACCTTATCTTCTTCGCCGCAGAAACGTGCTTAATCCTTTTCAGAACACTTTGTAGCTATTTTGCTCACGAACGTTACCCGATATGTAACAGTTGCTTTACAAGAACGCAGCGTACAACGCGTTAGACTTACCCAGAATCAGTTGGCCTCTCACGTTGACGAAAATTGCTTGTGAAATCCGCATTACGATATGTGAACGAGCACTTTTACTATGTTGTCAATGCGGAGAGGATACGTAATATGCGGGAGGCGCGGAGTTCCTGCTCTGAGAAAGCTTTCCTTTATCTGACATGCCGATCAAACATAGGGATCATCTGAATTTGTAACGAAGCTGGGTATGAATATCACGTTTTGTCACGAATTGTTATAAATTGCTATGGAGAAGCAGAGAAGTAAATGGAACATAGTAGGAAATACATTCCTGACTCGTTAAAAAAACCATTGCATATTCAATGAGATACGTAGTTTGCATTATAAGTTCTAGTCGACCATAAAGAGTTATAGCATTGAGAAAGTACGACAAATTCTGCCACTGCATCGAGAACGATTCTGAGTTCGATATCGGGGCAATTGGGAATGAGAAAACGCAATATTAAAGCCTTCGTAGTGCAAGCAGAAGATGTATTCACGCTATGAGCCACACAAAATGCGTGAAGGCAACACTATTGGATACTGGCTATGACGCTATAGAGAATGTGATCCGACGTATCTGCCAAAATTCATCACGGGGAATAATTATTGTGTTGCCGGCTTCAAGCAGTGGAATAGGAAGACGATACACTTACAAGTGCAACTACATTCATCACGTTGCTACGGGCGTTCGAAAACGCGTGGCATTAATGCGTCGCTTAATTCGAGAAGAATTATTCTTAACAATTTTTAGATGAAGCTAAAAACCTATAACCAATGGCGATTACCACCTTGGCAGGTCCGTGTTATGGAAAAACAAAATTCTGCTACGCTCCCACCAGACTAGAAATACGCACGTGTACTGAAGTCTGCTTAACATTTTGATATATTTATGTGATACTTATGAGAACTATATGATACTATGGGTAGGAAAACTAACGCCGTAATTTTATAACAATTAAAAACATAAAAAGCGTAATGATATGTAGGTCACTAAATATGAATGCAGATATAAACAATAAAGTAACTTACATTGCAATTAGAAATGCACCTCGGGTAGATGTTTTTACTTTTATCGTGATTGAAATGGCCGTTTCATCTAAACGATAATTTTTAAACCAACTAGTTTCGTGGTATTACAGCCACATCTTTAGGTTTACGAATTTTCTCGTCATTTAGTGTTAAGCAGACTGCCCAATATTCACTGTCCAAAGGTAATAAAAATATTCAGCTGCCTTGAGGACGATAGTCAATTTAAAAATGAAATAGAGGGCGTAACATTCTCGAGAGGACATGAAACAAGCGGCGAGTGCCAATACAGCAAAAAAATCGCTTTGTTAATTCTGTTTTACGATTTTTGTTAGTTTTTTTTTTTACTAATGAAATGGATCAGCATTGAATGTTTAATGTTCCTCATCAATCATGGGCTTTCCATTTTCAATTTCGTTTGTTAGAAGTATTTTTTCTTCTTCTTTGATTTTGGGTACATGTTTCTTCTGGTCCTCTACTATTTCGCTTGGGGAGTGTGTTTCTTGTCTCTTGAATCCTTTGAGTATTTTATAAAAACGTCAAGGTAGAATTCCCTTCAACGATTATTGTCCTCTTTTTCGTTTTTCTTTTCTTTTGACAAAGATCAATACTGAGCCCCACCAACGTTAGTCGCTTTCATACAGTCATTTCCTTAAGTAACGAAATATCAGAAACCAGTATCTATTAACGACTGGGTTAGGCATAGCATTTAAGTCACTTTCCATTTGATTCAACGAACTAAATAAAGCCAACGGTGTTCTGTCGTCCGCGTGTAATTCGTGCAGTGTGCAGCTGCTACTCCCTACTATTACAGGTGCACGTAAAATGTAGAAAAGGTACTCATACGTGATGAAAAGTTATGTAAACTTTTAACAGACAGAAGCTGAAAAATTTTGTTTATAAAACACGCCCGGAAAGTTCTAAAAGCACGTTCTGTTATCATCAGAGGCAAAAATTACACACGATAATCTTTTATTAAGAGTTCGTTAATAACGTTAGCGAAACCATACTTGTTGGGCCTTACGTCAACGCCATTTCATCCATATTATAACATACCTAATTATCAATATGTAAAAAGAACACCATATGTCGAACTCTAACCTTTACCAGTAGCGTCGAGAATGAACGACTCTATGCAACAAATTTCTGCGCGTACGTCAACTTATATTCCCTAGAGAGTGGCAGATTTAAAGTTTTGGATTATCCGTGTGCCGTCGAAACCAATTAGCAGTACTAATGCGCGTCATTTCATTTTCCCATTGAGCGGAAGATTTAATTTAGGAACTTGTTTGGAGCCCATGTTTTTATTATTATCTTACTTATTTTTTATTTCTTCACATTGCCGCCCCCAAAATCCGCCACCCTGGCCAACTGCCAACTTGGGTACCCCTAAATACGCCTTTGCTGATTGCCAAGTGAAAGTGTTTTTGTGAATTTTTTTTTTATTTTCTCGTTGCAGCTGCACAATTTTAAGTTCTATTCTTGAATAAATGTATGTCTTGGTTGAAAAATTTTATATTCAAATGACGCATTTCGCCCGGTTAGGGCATCTTCAGATATTGCCAAAGAATAAAAATGAACCAGAACTGACAATATTTTCTAAAAAATATATTACAATACTGAAATCGGTAATAAGGATTGTAATAATGTACGGTACTAATGTTTTACCTACTCTGTGATAGACGGTGTTTAGATTAAAATGCAGCCATAGGATATCTTACAGAGACAATAATAATGTAATCCCTTGATCTGCGGTAATATTGGCCGTTAAAAACAAATTGATACAATGTTTAACTGAATGGCTATTGAAATATACATTCCGAGATTTACCTTATCTGGTGTCCCTGTACCGTAGAGTAGGTCGTCAACTCCTTTATACGACATCAGAAAGGTAAATTTCGGAATATAAATTAATTCGACAGCCAATCAGTTAAACGTTGTATCAATTTGTTTTTAACGATCAATGTTACCGCAGATCAAGGGATAACATTATTATTGTCTCTGTAAAATGTCGTACGGATACATTTTAATCTAAACACCTCTATCATAAAGTAAAACATTAGTACCGCGCATTATTACAATCCTGATTATCGATTTACGAAAATATTTAAAAAAATCATGTAAATATTGTAAAGTCTGGTTCATTTTTCTTCTTTGTCAGATATCTGAAGGTGCCCTAACCGGGTGAAACGCGTCATTTAAATAAAAATTTTTGCAACCAAGACATTCATTTATTCAAGAATTCGACTAAACACGGTTGTTGTACCACACCACTGAAAAGTGGAACGGGAAGATTTTGAGTTCTGTGAGTGGTTTCGAACGAGACCGTCTATTTTCAAACCACTAGCCTTGGTTTTAAACCGTAATAAATCCAGAGGCGTGTTAAAAATGGCTGCTAAATTTGTTGTACATTTTAAAACTCGATATATATATATATATATATATATATATATATATATATATATATATATATATATATATATATATAGTTTACATTTAAAATTTAAAATGACTAAAACTGGTGTTCCACGGGCCCGGAGGCCCGGAATATGCAACCCGCGTGACGGATGACCTATACTTTCTATTGTTAATTTTCATAAAATAATTGTTCGGTTGCTACATGTAATACTGACACTTTCTTCTTTCGTTTTGTTAATTTATTCACTGCAAAATTCTGAGGTTAATTAAAGCTAACGGTGCAATGTAGACCCGGTATCCAACAGATGCAACACGACCACTAATGTTTCTCCTAGTGACGCGACCATTTCAGTATTAAGCATTACAATACGTCGTACAGTAGCTGGAAACATGTAATAGCTACAGTCAAGTAGCAGCCTTTATGAAAAAGTGTGCTAGTTCCTGCTTTGTTGGATTATGAATAGGGGGGGGGGGGGGACTGAGGCGCTACAGTCACGGTCTGCACGGCCACTACGGTCGGTGGTTCGAATCCCCCCTCGGGCATGGATATTTGTGCCGTCCTAGTTCGTAAGTAGTTTGTAAGTTTAGGGACTGATGACTCCCTAGTTAAGTCCCATAATCTTAACAAACATTTGAACATTTGAACATATGATCATGAATAGCATGCGAGTGATACACCCCATTCGTCTGACAGAAGCTTCATTGAAGCGTATACTTCTGAAGGGAATAAAAGTTTCATACTTACATGAAATACTATGTTTGCCAAATCTTCGTGTTATTCTCATTACATTGGTTATTATTACGTCAAGATACATTAGAAAGTTTTGTAGATCTAGAGGAAAAGTTGTAGAGATTCACCAAAGGAGACCTACATCACATTTTGTGATCAGACAGCTCAAATTGCAGAAAATTTTTCAATAAATGGTAGGTTTTCAAAAAAAAAAAATGTTCAAATGTTTGTTAAGCTTATGGGACTTAACTACGGGGTCATCAGTCCCTAAACTTACAAACTACTTATCAACTACTTACGAACTAGGACGGCACAAATATCCATGCCCGAGGGGGGATTCGAACCCCCGACCGTAGTGGCCGTGCTGATCGTGACTGGAGCGCCTCAGTCACCTCGGCCACCGCGGCCGGCGGTAGGTTTTCAACAGATTTTTAGTATCGGTGTAGATATGTATTTTTATTGGAGAAAATGTTAATTGCCTTATTTTTTATTACGGTAATTCTCCATGGTATTCTGGATCCAGACTATGAGGTAATGGGAAACCTATAAATTGAATATACGGAAATAATCATGTAGTTTTAATTTTACAACAATATGAACAAATTTCCTTTATGGTATTTCATAATAGTATTCAGTATACAGATTTTAATATACAATACTGTGGGATTGTAAAAAAAAAGACATATAAATTGGATATAAATCAAATACATACCTTATACACCACTGGAGAATTTTCAGACGTTTTATTATAAGCTCGTGTATCAGGCATCGTATCAATGAGCTTCTGGAATATGTTACTAGTAACTGCTGTTTATTTTTGTTAGTCGAAAGGTGACTTGCCATATAACTTTAGGTTGATGAAATTTTACTACATTATATTATTTACATGTCAATATATTTTGGTATTTCTTCAATGAAGACAACAACCCTCAATTACCACTATGGATAGGAATGCGTTATTTGATTTTGTGCACGCATTCCAATTTTTGGGTTATTCTAGTGTGATGATTGAGAATTCATTTTATTTCAGCAATTTGCGTTCTTTCTAGCGATGTGAGCTTTCAGGCTTCATTTATTACTAATCGAATAATAACCGATATATCATTCGCTTCATTACGTCACGACGGGTGTTTATAATGGTCTCCCTTTTTTGTGGCTGGGATTGGAAAAATGCTTTTGGGACCATCGCATTCATTCTAACTGACCAGCCCAAAAATATCTGTCGTGTCTGTTGCTATATCTTGTCTAATCCAGCAACGAGTAAACAAAATTCACGGTAGCTGAAGACGATGCAATACGAAAGGTAACTTCGGATAAGAATAATCATTTTCTTATTTCCGAACAGGGAGAATGGATGAAGCTGTTGGCTTACGTGAGAAAGGGGCGTTTGTGATGCCCTGAAAACTGAGAATAAATTTCAGGGAAAAAAAGATATCTGATATTAATATGACACCATTATCTTTAGGCGGCAAGAAAAGTCGTTAGGCGTCATGTTCTGCCTCAATTTGTGGAATTACAGATGTTGCACCGATTATATTGAAAAAGGAAACCGAAGAAATGAGATTGAATGATCGTGTTGGTACAATACTAGTACACGATACGTCTTTAAAATTCCTTGCTTCTTCAAGAGAATAAACGTAGATACCGAGTTGCGGTACATGTAACAGCAGATTATAATAACAGGGAGAAAACAAATTCTTTTAGGTTCTTCGTTTCCCATTATCCCCTGAAATGCCCTTGTTGATAAACGACAGCGCTACAACGGGAACTGCTACTTTGTGAGTAGATCTTGGGCAAAATTGATTACATACTTATCGGAAAGTTGTGTCACATAATGTAATTAACTGTAACACAGTAGTGTCCAATAGTGAAGCGAAATTACGAAAGTACAACCTATTTCCTTATGAGGATGTCGGAAGCGTTACTGAACTAGGTACAGCTTACAGACCAAGACATTTGGCGTTCAACAGTGTGCTAAACATAACATTGCTAAGATACATATTTGTAAGGGGAAAACACAACTGCGAAATTTCTTCCACGATAACAGACGTTGATAATAGTGGATATGGTTACTCCTAACAGCCGTATACACTGCAAAGCGACGTGGCATGATCAAGATGACAGTCGATTCGATTCTTCAAGAGCAGTGTGGAGGTCTGAAATTGTCCGTCACTGAGACTGACAGGATACAGTTCGCTTTCCAAATGTATTGCAGGCTCGCCCCAATGGATTCAGATCTGAGGACCTCGCTGGTCAGTCCATGGGACGGATATAATTATCTTCAAGAAAGTCATCCAGCAGAGCAGTTGGATGCAGAGGGGCTTTATCGTCCATAAAGAATTCTGGATAACAGTACCTCTGAAAAGTGAACATGTGGTAACAGGACCTGCTTTCAGTACTTCTGGGCGTTTGCAATATTCCTCCGAACACCAATGACTACGTGCCACTGCCTACGACCATTGAACACTATGCCTTCCAACACCATGACGCCATCACCCATCGGTCCCTTTGTATGATGATCCTCTGGTTGCATCGGCTACCATAGCCTCCTCAGAGCAGTCTTCGACGAGAATAATTTTGCAAACCAAAACGGGATTCATCTCTGAATATCATATTCCTCCATTCATTAATGATCCAATTTTGATGTTGCTGACTCTGTAATACACGGGTCCGCCTTACTTACAGAGTGACCATGATGCAGATGTTCGGAAAGCCGTGCTGTTTCTAAGGGATCACCTACTCCACAGCTGCAAGCTGTGTAGCCGATTGCCTGGCAGGGTGCAGCGTTCTCGTCTGTCAGATATCGGTCCTGCTGAGAAGGAGACTGTTCGTGGTTCACCTTGTACTGGTTGACAACGGATGTCTGCTATATCTAAAAACCAACGCCAAAGACGCGTAATAACACTTAGCGGCACATCCAAGGAGTCTAAGAATACGGCGTGTGTGTCCTACAGACAGGCTAACAAGAATGAGACATTAGTGGTCTCAAGCACTGTTCGTGTCTATCTTTTGATTACGCAACTGTTGACAACACTGAGTACGACTTCCTGTAGAGATTTACATTGATTTTGGGTGATCCCTTAACTTTACCCATTTCATTTTCTGTTTTCGTGATTGTGTTTAACTTTTGGACAATAATGTACTTCATGAACATGTGATGCCATCGAGCAAAGGTTCACGACATATGATAGAAAACCAAAAGAGCAGTGTTTTACCTAATGACTAAAGCTTCTTGTCTGCGAAATACTGAAGCAAGAATGTTGTTTTTCGAACAACTACTTGTGTTGATTCCGGTACTGAAGAACAACTTAAAGTAATCATATCTGAACGTTTCGTTCCCATGAGTTGACACTGATCATTATCGCCCAACGAGTTTATAATGTATATCATTTGCAATGACTTTTGCAAATATATAGCATCATTCTTTGGTTCGCCTTCATTATCTTTGCGATAGTTGCTACTTAGGATGACTCTAATTGTACTTCTTAGGTTTATAGTTGAACTGATAGCCTTGAGATTTGTGACGTTAATGCGTAACCGAAATTTAACGTACTCCTTTTAGTACTCATGTGGGTGACTTCACGCTTTTCATTATTTAAGGTCAAGTACCACTTTTGACACTATACAGACTTCTTGTCTAAATAATTTTGCTATTGTTTTTCATATTCTGACGACTTTACTTTACGGTAAATGACAACATCATCTGTATGAAAAAAAGGCACCTCAGATGGTCCCCTAATCCCATAAACCACGATATATATTAGGAACAGCAGGGAACCTGTAACACTTACTTATGAAACACCAGATAACGCTTTAGTTTTACTCTATTCAAATGTTTAAATGTTTGTAAACCTATTGGACCAAACAGCTAAGGTCATCAGTCCCTAGACGTACAAACTACTTAAACTAACTTATACTAAGGACATCACTTACAAACATGCCCGAGGGGGACTCGAATCTCCGGCGGGAACGGCCGCCCGGTCCATAGCGTGACGCCTAAGACCACGCGGCCATTCCGCGCGGCTTTGCTCTATTACTTTCCTTCAGTTAGTACTAGTTTTTTATTTATTTATTTTTTATCGAAGAATACACGACTTCACTTAGATCTGTGGTGAAACTCTCTTCAGTTTGAAGTAACAATCTACCACTGCTGTTGAAACGTAAGAGATCTTTCCCACGCTTTATAAACCTTATCGGCGCATCCATAGCGAATGTATATTCTAAAGTAACTTGAAATTTTATCCACCAATGCCTGATTCGTTATCTCTGAGAGATGTGTGTTTGATACTGGCTGCAAAGCTATTTTTAGACCTGTTTCTTGCTACAATAGATAACCAAAAATATTTTCCTATCTTTTCATTCCTCTTCACACTTAAAATTCATTAATGCTATAATTACATTATGGCCATCGAATCTTTCCTCTGCGCTGATTCGAAAAAAAAATGGTTTTATTTGTTACTAGGGTATCTTAGAGTTGCGCTCTCAATTAGGTGTTATAATTATCTTTTTGAAGTAAATTTCCGAAAAGACGTTCGGAACAACCGCACCCTAAACGCTCTTCGTGGTATTAATTTTAATGGCATGACCCTCCTGTTATGCAGCTTCAAGTTGAAATCTCCCCCAACTACAATAGCACGATCAGGATATCTACTCCTGAATTTCTCTCTGCAAACTTTTAAATTAGGCACCACTTTCAATTGCATGACTCTTCCGATAAACAGATAGCAAGTACTACAATAGGATGTTCAGGAAATTTACTCGCGATATTCGTTTTGTAGGATACTGAATTGTTCGTCAGGTTAAGAAATGTTACACAAAAACGAACCAGCCCTCCGTTTATAGCATCAAAACAACGGGTGAACATCAGAACTACTTCCGAATTCCCATCCGGTACGTTAATACCAGCATAATTAAAAACCTCATTCTGAATTAAATCAGCTGACTGGTCACGAAGACAGCAATTTATAGTGGATGGTTCTTATCGCCCAACTAGTACTAGTCCCTACATAATTTTTCTTTAAATCCACGATATTTGTCTTTCATTTATGTTCTCTACGTTTTAAAATTTGTATGTATTCAGCTTGTGACGGCTGTTCCTACTACAGGCTTGTTCCAGCTGTTGCGATTATCAAGTTGATCTCTAGTTCGACTGACGCATAAAGATGAAAATCTCTTTATGTACTTCAGTTGACCTAGACGTCCACTTTATAATTTCAATAGCTGAAACAAGCTTGTAATGGAAACAGCTAGCAAAAGCTGAATGCATATAATATGGAGCAAACTTATGGTTAAATTTCTATTACGAAAGTTAAGTATGTTTTCGGTTTCGTCTACAAAAGCTGCTTTTTACATAGAGTAGACCTGCCAGCGTTCTCATTAGGAAAGAGTCTGGTCGAGCGGCATCTGGACGATAGGAGGCAATGGAAAAGTTAGGAGCGCTGTTTAGCGACTAAAGAAAACGCGACCCCTACTTGAAGCATGCTCTTTGACAGGCTGATGCTTTTTCATCTCATATTAATCTGTAGTTGTACTTGCCGGCCACTGAAAAAACAATACGCGGCCGGCACACTGTGAACTACTCGTCTCCTCTTGAGAAGGTTCCTCGTAAACAGCAGTCCAGTTTACCAACATAACTTTCATAAGTCTGGGTCCGCAGCGGTGGTGAAATTTTTGAATGAAGTCATTTCGCTTTACGCTGTCAAAATATTATTTATTGAGATTGCAGTTTCGAAGCATTGGTCTTTTCAAGCATTTTAAAAGGAGTCACTAAATAAAGTTTTTAATGTACATGATATGCGCATTATATACAGGTGTCTTTGTCCTTTATGGATCCTCATCGTTATAAGTTTGTATCTTTGTCACTTGGTCGCCATTGTACTGCTTCTACTAAGCCATCTACTCGAGGTTTCTAAATAAGCATTTATAGTGGATAATGGTTTTCCTACCATGTAAGGTGATTGCCGTAATTTTATTAGCCTTTTCGCGTGTTATGGCACGGTGTTAAGAAAAGCTGATAGTTTTACACTTTTTGGGATATCTTTCCGAATATTACAATTTTATGTCATTGAGTGAATTCCAGCATCTCACGTAAGTAGCTTCTAATTATCAGTTATATGAGAGAGTGACTTTCTTTATCACACTGTATCGCTTTTGGTGACGTCTCGAATTTATGCATCACATTACGAACTGTTCTCGTAGAATTGTATAATAAATGTAGTTTCCCTTTTAACATGCATTTTACTACGCTTTTTTGACATTCTTATGCTAAGAAATTACGAGGGACTAAAATGAACAGTTTCAGTACGGGAGTGAGCCACACTTTGTCGTCGCATAGTAATTCATACATAGATGGTGTGGTGTTTGTTCTTTTGGACACCGTCTATATATGCCTTTTAAACAGTCTGGTATTATACCGGGTCATCCTCGTCGATGACAAGATCGTCTAGTAATGGGTCTGTAGGGTTGTCGAACCTCTATTGAAAGAAAGAGGCACATGAACGGTAAACAGTTTGCGATTCGCGTTTAATAGGGCACAGGGTTTATGAATCGCTGCCAAACAAAAGGGATGAGCATTAAATGCATCGTATGAATAACACAGGTCTCCCACGAGACTCCAGTCGCATTTTTTCTATTGTTTCTGCTGATATTTGCAGTTTTGTTTTTGCAGCGTGTAGCTAGAGTCAGCACAAACAAATGCTGCACATAATGTCAACTGTATCGTTTGGATGTATCCGACCATAGCTTTAACGGTAGCCAAAGGCAATATTCCTTATTCAGGTCCTAGAGTCGCGCAAAGTGGCCGCGTGGTCTAAAGCGTCAAGCTACGGATTGGGCAGCCGTTCCCATCTGAGGTTTAATTCCTACCTCAGTCACGGGTGTGTGTCCTCCTTAGTTTCAGTAGTTTGTAAATCTAGGGACTGATCACCATAGCTGTTTGGTCCAATAGATTTACAAACATTTGAACTGTCCCTGGGTGGGCCAATCGATTGAACGTGTCATCCTCTACCAGTGAAGTTACTGGATGCGGTTGGTGGGGCATATGGTTAGTACACCGTTCTTCGGGTGGTTGTCGGGTTTCTTGACGTGGCTCCGCTACTGCTCGGTCAAGTGGCTGATCAGTTGGCCTCGAGTGGCTGAGTGCACCGCCTTCCAGTCCTCTCATCAAGGAAAAATTCTTGGCAGTACCGGGAATCAAATTCGAGACCTCCGCATGGCAATCAACCGCGCTGACCTTTCAAGTACGTAGGCGACTTCAGGTGACACATGTGTAAATAAATGCACCTTCCAAGTATATCCCAAATTTGTTAATAATTAATACGCGTCCATACTGCAGTAGGAGTGTAGCAGTGCGTTCTTTCGCATATTCTAAAGTCCCATTGAGGCCAGCGAGAAAGAGGAAGGGGAGAAAGATCAGGCCTTAACGTCCATCGACAACTTGGTCATTAGAAGAAGGAGCACCAGCTCAGATTGTTTACGGATAAGATGGGGAAAGACATAGGCCGTGCCCTTTGAAAGCAACCATCCCGAGGTTTTTCTAAAGCGATTTAGGAAAATCACGGAAATAGTACACCAAGCCAAAGAAACTGGGATAAGCGTGGGTATGTAAACACTCAGAGGATGGGGCTGGGTTTGGCAACGAATGTACGAGACAACAGGTGTCTAGTGTAGAGGTTAGATCGGATAGGCTGCTACAATGGCAGGTTATCACGACTAAAAGGAGTTTGAACATAGTGTTATGGTTGTCAAGCGAAGGATGGGACAAAGTAACTCCTAGGCAGCAATGAGGTGGTGCATTTTCCCCTACGAACATTTCACTAGTGCTCCATTAAAATGTCCAACATGGCTGCGGATGGAAAAAGATCCTGCAAGAACGGGACCAACGACTACTGAAGAGAATCATTCAGCGTGACAGATGTGCAAACCTTCTGCAAATGTATGCGGATTTCAATGTTGGGCCATTAACACGTGCCAGCGTGAGAACCATTCTATGAAACATCACCGAGATGTGATTTCGGAGGCGAATGCACATTTGTGTATCCTTGATGATTGTACGACACAAAGTTTTACGTCCCGCCAGGGCCAGTCAACACTGATATCGGACTGTTGATGACTGGAAAAATTTGCCTGGTCTGACGAGTATCGTTGCCTATTGTATCGAGTGGATGGACGCGTACGGGTGTGGAGACAACCTCATGAATCCATGAATTCTTCATGCCAACAGGGGCTAGTGGAGGCTCTGTAATAGTTCGGGGCGTCTGCGGTTGGAGTGATATGGGACCTTTGATACGACTAGATGCGACTTTGACAGGCGACACGAATGTACGCATCCTGGCTGATCACCTACATCCAGTCATATCCCTTGTGCATTTCAACGCACTTGGGCAGTTGCAGCAGGACAATGCGACACGTCACACGTCCAAAATTTCTACAGAGTGGCTCCAGGAATAGTCATCTGAGTTAAACATCTGCGATGGCCACCAAACTACCCAGACATGAACATTGTTGAGTATAATGAAACTTTCACCCTGCAGCGGAGTGTGCGCTGATATGAAACTTCCTGGCAGATTAAAATTGTGTGCCGGAACCGGGACTCGAACCTGGAACCTTTGCTTTTCGTGGACAAACCCTCTACTACTGAGCTATCCCGACACGACTCACGGTGCCGCCCCACAACTTCAATTCTGCCAGTACCTCGTAGGAGACAAGATACTCGCAGAATTATAGCTGTGGGGCGGCACCGTGAGTCGTGTTGGGATAGCTCAGTAGTAGAGGGTTTGTCCACGAAAGGCAAAGGTTCCAGGTTCGAGTCCCGGTTCCGGCACACAATTTTAATATGCCAGGAAGCTTCATTATTGAGAATATCTGGGATGCCTTGCAACGTGTTGTTTATAAGCGATCTCCATATCCTTGTACTCTTACGGATTTATGAAGAGCCCTCCATGATGCATGGCGTCAGTTACCACCAGCGCTACTTCAGATATTAGTAGAGTCCATGCCACGAAGTGTCGCGGCACTTTTGCTCGCTCGCGTTGGCCCTATACAAAATTAGGCAGATGTTCAAGTTTCTTTGTCTCTTCACTTTATATCTGTATGGCCGGAAGCAGATTTGAACCGACATCCAGCCGAATGCGAGTCCAGTGAATTACCAGTACGCTACCTCACTCTGTGGGGAGGCCCACAGTGAACATCATTGAATGACCGTGTGGCTGTCCGTTGGTCACTAAAATGTTGAGTTTATGTGGTATCAATCATTTACCGTGTGGCATAAAAATCGTGCGTAAACTGTTTCTGACGTATATTCCTGAAAACTGAAGCGATACCCAATGATAACTTCAGAAACCGATTTAAGCAATTCGTTATTAAATATCATTCTAAATAGTTTTAGCCGGCCGCGGTGGCCGAGGGGACTGATGCGCTCCAGTCACGGTCTGCATGGCCACTACGGTCGGGGGTTCGAATCCCCCCTCGGGCATGGATATTTGTGCCGTCCTTAGTGTTAGCTAGTTCATAAGTAGTTTGTAAGCTTAGGGACTGATGACCCCGTAGTTAAGTCCCATAGACTGTACAAACATTTGAACATTTTTGAAATAGTTTTAACAATAGATAACTTTTGCTCTTTCTAGCAAAAAGCCAAGTCTTATGTAAAGTTGGTATGGTGATATGTTGATGGCGGAACACATGATAGCAGCAGTACATTGATACTCAAACCTCAAAACAAAAAAAATGTAACTGTATCTCTCGTCCTCCAGGTGACATTTTGCCATATTGAAAATATGTGTATGTTAGGGTCAATAAATCTCCTGTTTAACACACTGTATAGCACCGAACTGAAGCAGAGCTCCATTGTGTTTGTGGCAGCGAATCAAGAAACCTCAACGTTCGCCGCTCGGGAATGGCCGTACTCTCTAAGGTGCTTTGCTGCGGATTGAGCGGCTGCACCCCGTCGTAGGTTCGAGTCCTCCCTCGGGCATGTGTGTGTGTGTGTGTGTGTGTGTTGTTCTTAGGTTATTTTAAGTAGTTTGTAAGCTACGGACTGATAACCACGCAGTTTGGTCCGATAGATTTACAAACATTTGATTTTTTTCGGGCATGGATGTTTGTGTTGTCCATAGTAAAGTTAGATTAAGTAATTTGTAAGTCTATGGACTGATACCACTTCACTTTGGTCCCATAGCTTTACAAACATTTGATTTTCTCTTGGCAGGCGATGGTTGAAATGCACAAATGTATGTTGATCTTATGGGACATCATTGCGGGGTCATCAGTCTGTAAACTTAAAAACTACTTATAAACTAATTTATACTAAAAACAGCACAAACACCCATTCCCGAGGGAGGATTCGAATCCCCGACGGGGAGCGGCGTCGCGCATCGGAGCATAGCGCCTCAATGTGCTCGGCCACTCCACCGCGGACAGGCGATGGCCACTTAGCAGTTTGCTATACATGCCGGAGTCATAATATCCCTTTCAGATGTAAGATTGTAGGTGATGTGGCATTAATATAGAGGGGGACGTATAAGATACGAAATACATTCAGTAATTCATTACCGAAAAAGAAAATAAATTTATTTTCAAAAATTTTGGCCCCACACAATTGCCTGTTTTGGGCCTTCAATACAAATTATGATCAGCACCATCTTACAGTAACATGTCTTTGAAAGAAATGACATAATAACATCTCAAGATATGATAGCCGGCCGCGGTGGACGAGGGGACTGAGGCGCTCCAGTCACGGTCTGCAAGGCCACTACGGTCGGGGGTTCGAATCCCCCTCGGGCATGGATATTTGTGCCGTCCTTAGTCGTAGTTAGTTGATAAGTAGTTTGTAAGTTTAGGGACTGATAACCTCGTAGTTAAGTCCCATAGACTATACAAACATTTGAACATTTTTTCAGATATGACAGCTTCACATGTCAAACCAAGGATATCAACACCTTGTCAACAAGTCTTTCTTGCCGTCATTGTAAGTGTACTGGAAGTTTGCTGCTTTTGTCGACTACTGGGGTCACTCATTGTAGAAACATGGCAGTAAAACACGTGGCGCACGTTACCACAGTCCACCCACGATTGTGTGATGCAGGCCCGAACTTCCTAGCGTGAATCACAAAGAAATAGAGCGAGCAAAACCAGAACCGCACAATTGTGCGTGCAGGGCCCGAAATGGGTAATGCTGCAACACAACTTTCTATACGCTGCTCAGTTCCATGATTCCAGGAAGCAACAATTCCCACGCTGCACAAATTTGCGTTTCCTTACCTCTCAAATTGGTAGGGAATACCGCCGCTTCTGACCATAAACACACAGCCGCCAAGAACCGGAACGCGCGGCTTTCGTGCTAGTCTGCAGTTTGGTGTGGTCGGCAGCATGTCGCATCATTTGCATGGTAACTCCGACTAAAAGTTTCGCTCGTAATATTATTCTTAAGTGTGCCTGAATATTTAGTGTTTCGGTCGCAGATAAAGATTAAAACACGGAACCGGCGAGTGGCGCAGTGCGGTTCAGATGCCTTTCTGCGAGTCTTTTATCCGCCTCTCACGTTGTTTGGATGCTTCATAATCGAATACGCTATTGTCGAAACTATAGAGACGAAATTTCACTTAGAATGTGCAGTAAAACGGTTTGAACTCTAGTGTTTCTTGGGATACTGAAAAACTACAGCGGAAAGTACGACTGTGAATTACCCAAAGACTTTCTGCTATTTTGACGAAAACTTCATTCTCCTACTTTCGAGTCTCAAATATAAATAATAATCCCTGCTCCTTTTTTCAACAACATAATAATATAAAATAATAATAATAATATAAGGATTAAGTACAGCAACCTATTCAGTTATATACAGGGTGTTACAAAAAGGTACGGCCAAACTTTCAGGAAACATTCCTCACACACAAAGAAAGAAAATATGTTATGTGGACATGTGTCCGGAAACGCTTAATTTCCATGTTAGAGCTCATTTTATTACTTCTCTTCAAATCACATTAATCATGGAATGGAAACAAACAGCAACAGAACGTACCAGCGTGACTTCAAACACTTTGTTACAGGAAATGTTCAAAATGTACTCCGTTAGCGAGGATACATGCATCCACCCTCCGTCGCATGGAATCCCTGGTGCGCTGATGCAGCCCTGGAGAATGGCGTATTGTATCACAGCCGTCCACAGTACGAGCACGAAGAGTCTCAACATTTGGTACCGGGATTACGTAGACAAGAGCTTTCAAATGCCCCCATAAATGCCAGTCAAGAGGGTTGAGCTCAGGAGAGCGTGGAGGCCATGGAATTGGCCCGCCTCTGCCAATCCATCGGTCACAGAATCTGTTGTTGAGAAGCGTGCGAACACGTCGACTGAAATGTGCAGGAGCTCCATAGTACATGAACCACGTGTTGTGTCGTACTTGTAAAGGCACATGTTCTAGCAGCACAGGTAGAGTATCCCGTATGAAATCATGATTGATAACGTGCTCCAGTGAGCGTAGGTGGAAGAACATGAGCCCCAATCAAGACATCACCAACAATTCCTGCCCAAACGTTCACAGAAAATCTGTGTTGATGACGTGATTGCACAGTACATACTAAAGAAATGATTGGGTATTTTAACAATTGTATGTACGAATTATTTCAATTTACATTAAAAGAGAAATTCTAAAATGAGCTCTAACATGGAAATTAAGCGTTTCCGGACACATGTCCACATAACATATTTTCTTCCTTTGTGTGTGAGGAATGTTTCCTGAAAGTTTGACCGTACCTTTTTGTAACACCATGTATGAAGACAATAATTAGATAATTTTAGCCTTCTGTTAGCCAACATAAAACTTGTCATAAATTTTATACATTTATACTTATTTTCACCTCTCACTAATTTCGCCGTGTACACAACAATATGTACAATATCATTAAGTAACATTTGTGAGAAAATTGTATCTACGTCGCTTACTTCATTTGTAACTGATGCTCACTGAATATAAAATGCAGATGTGTAACGTTTATTCTTTGTAAAAATGTTCACTGTCAAATGAATGTACCAATCTCTGAGAGAGAAGTTTTTGGTATTGTCGTACTGATGTTACATCTTTGTTCATAAATGTTCCCTTGTGGCAAAAGGTTTTTGATTAGTGTGTGGTGTGCTTCATGCTATATTGTCGTATCTAAGTGAAATAAGTGTTTCGCATAGTACACTTTATTTTGTGAATAAAAGCAAAAGACACGGCAAAAGAATTGCAAAGGATTTTCGATGTAAGTGCAAAACTACATAACTCAGTTGCTAAGATCTGTTTACAGTATGTAACATCGTTATCCATGGTTATTAGTACTAGTTACGCTCAAGTAGATAATTTCAATCATCTTGTGTGTACTGTAAAGCTTCACCAACCCAACAAAATTTCATCACCAGCGGCTTTTAGGAACAGTATACACAAGTAAAGAATAACAAATGTATCTGAACGTGAACAGCCGTCTGACGCTGAACCTTTAGGTTCGAAACCGGTAACGATGCTATTTTTAAGTAAATAGCTTTATTATTAGTGCCTGATTGCTTTCTTCTTCTTTTTAAGAATCAACCTTCATTCTGTTTATTCTCTTTCGAGGAGTGTTAAGAGGAATACGTTATTTAATCTGAAATCCAAAACAGCGTAAAAGAATTAGTCAGCTCCTCTCGAGCTTTCTTAATTAGAGACGGTACTCGTTAATCACCTATCAATAGAAGCTCGCCAGACCTTTGAGTAAAAGCGTTCCACTGCGTTGTCTGCCGAAGTACTGAACAGGGAAGTGTATAATTTACGTAAAGGCAAAGCCGCTTTTTTCACAATGGATAACGTGCTTTGAAGAGCTTTTGAAGCGACATCTTACTGAAAAATTGAAGAGAATCGATAATATTTGTCTTGTTTCCTTCCTTATAGTATAATAACTGAACTGATAACATTCTTATACATTAGCCTTTAAGAGTACTGGCACGGCTTTAGCTTTAGTCCAATTTTTGCGTATTACTAAGTGAACCGTTCCGCAACATGTAGATTAATAGTACTGCAGCTAACAGTCTCGACTGTGTTACGGTAACTGCAATATCGCAGATATTAATTCCATTAACGATACTGACAGTCAAGGCTACGGGAACGTCGACATTTGGCTCTAACACTTCCTATATTCACGTAAGAGCCCGTGCATTTAGAACACTGACACGTGTGACAAACCTGATTGGCTAGATTGTAATGAAATAGCCGACGCATACGGCCTGTGTGACAGTTCGATTCTGTTCATCAGTGTGTTAATCGAGTCACGGCAGTGTGCTTCGATTCAGGACAGAGTGCACCGTTTTGTCAGAGCGTGCTGCTGAGTCTTCGCCTGGATCCTGCGATACGCATTTACGCATGACTAGGTCACACATTGAGACTTAGAAATAATCGAGAATTGTCAAGGGAACTTTCAAAGTTTCAACAGTTTGTAAATGTAAGGGACTTAACTACGTTTGTTATCAGTCCCTAGGATTGCAAACTTTAACTTAAAGTGTCTAGTAACCTATGCTCCGGACAACACAAACATCCATGCCCGAGAAAGGAGCAACCGCACGCTCCGTAGCAAGGTGCCTTAGACCGCTCGGCCACTCCACTGCGACAGAAACTTTCAAGAATTCACGCAGATGTCTGGACCGTACAAAGGTACCATAATTTAATCACCTCTCAAATGGAGGATATATTAATAGCTATTTCCATTGTAGAGAAGCAGCTGAGAGAGCTGAATAATAGGAAGTCTCCTGGTCGGTATGGAATACCAGTTCGGTTTTACAAAGAGTATTGGCCCTTACTTAGCTTTCATTTATCGCGAATCTTTAATTCAGCGCAAAGTTCCTCGTGAATGGAAAAAAGCGCAGGTGACTTCCTTTTATAAGAAAGGTAAAAGAACTGACCAGCATAATTACAGTCCAATATCGTTGACATCAGTTACTTGTCGAATTTTGGAGCATATTCTCAGCTCGAATATAGCAAATTTCCTTGACACGAATAAGCTTCTTTCTATGAATAAGGCCGGCCACGGTGGCCGAGGAGACTGAGGCGCTTCAGTCACGGTCTGCACGGCCACTACGGTCGGGGGTTCGAATCCCCCCTCGGGCATGGATATTTGTGCCGTCCTAGTTCGTAAGTAGTTCATAAGTAGTTTGTAAGTTTAGGGACTGATGACCTCGTAGTTAAGTCCCATAAGCTTTACAAACATTTTTTATCTATGAATAAGGGCGGGTTTAGGAAACATTGTTCCTGTGAAGCTCAGCTTGCCCTTTTCTCACGTGACATCTTGCGAGACATGGATGAAGGTTCACAGAGTTCTGTCTGACTGGAAGACTTCCTAAGTAATAGAACGCACTACGTTGTTCTCGACGGTGAGTGTTAATCAGAGACGAGTGTATCGTCAGGCGTGCCCCAGGGGAGTTTGATAGGACCGCTATTATTTTCTATCAATTAAGTGATCAAATGGACAGAGTAACTTATAATTTGCGGCTGTTTTCTGATGATGTTGTGCTGTATGGGAGGGTGTCGTCATTAATAGACTGCAATACCATACAGGATGACTTAGACAAAATTTCTAGCTCTAAATGTAGAAAAATGTAAGGTGATGCACATGAGTAGGAGAAACAATGCCATAATGTTGGAATACAGCATTAGTAGTGAGCCTCTTCATCCAGTCGCATCGTTCAAATGTCTAGGCGTAACATTTCAGACCGATGAAACGACCTTCTAAAGACATTTGTGAGTATGGCGGACGGCCAACTTCGGTTTATTGGGAGAATTTAGGGAAGATGTACTTTATCTGTAAAGGAGACCGCGTACAAGACGCTTCTACAACCACATCTTGAGTATTGCTCGAGTGTTTGGGACCCGCAGCAGATCAGTTTAAAGGAAGACATGGAAGCAGTTCAGAGGCAAGAAGCTAGGCTCCTTACTGGTAGGTTCGACCAATGCGAGAGTATTACAGAAATGGTCCGGGAACTCACTCAGGGATCGCTGGAGGAAAGACGACGTTCTGTTTGACGGGTTCTGATGTCCACTATGTTAAGAGCCCTGAAGCTCCAACAACAACAACAATTCTGTTCGAGAAATTTTGTTGAGGAAATTTAGAGGGCCGGAATTTGCAGCTGACTGCAGAACGATTATGTGGCCAAGAACTTACATTTCGCGTAATGATCACAAGGACAAAATAAGAGTAATTGAGGCTCGTGCAGAGCCATATAGACATTCTTTTACCCCTCGTTCTGTTTCGGAGTTGAATAGGAAAATAAATGCCTAGAAGTGGTACAGTATACCCTCTGCCACGCACCTTACGGTGGATTGCGGAGTATATGTGTAAATGTAGATCTTAACTTAATCATTCTGTAATGATTGTATTACTCCAACGCCAGAAGTTGATTATTTATTGTCTATAACTATAAAGGTGTATGTGTGTATGTGTGACCCGTATGATCTCCAAGACAGATGAAATTACAGGAAATCACCAGGTTAGCCCAGCGGGTGATCTTGTGAAATCTGGCAGCGATCGGCTCAAGATATTTATTTAAAACAATTTATTATCTTATTATCAGTCATCTGTTGAATGATAAGATAATAAATGGTTTTAAATACACTACTGGCGATTAAAATTGCTATACCAAGAAGATATGCAGATGATAAACGGGAAACGGGTATTCATTGGACAAATATATTATACTAGAACTGACATGTGATAAAATTTTCACGCAATTTGGATGCACAGATCCTGAGAAATCAGTACCCAGAACAACCACCTCTGGTCGTAATTACGGCCTTGATACGCCTGGGCATTGAGTCAAACAGAGCTCGGATGGCGTTTACAGGTACAGATGCCCATGCAGCTTCAACAATATACCACAGTTCATCAAGAGTAGTGACTGGCGTATTGTGACGAGCCAGTTGCTCGGCCACCATTGACCAGACGTTTTCCATTGGTGAGAGATCTGGAGAATGTGCTGGCCAGGGTAGCAGTCGAACATTTTCCGTATCCAGAAAGGCCCGTACGGGACCCGCAACATGCGGCCGTGCATTATCCTGATGAAATGTAGGGTTTCCCAGGGATCGAATGAAGGGTAGAGCCACGGGTCGTAACACATCTGAAATGTAACGGCCACTGTTCAAAGTGCCGTCAATGCGAACGAGAGGTGACCGAGACGTGTAACCAATGGCACCCCATACCATCACGCCGGGTGCTACGCCAGTATGGCGATGACGAATACACGTTTCCAATGTGCGTTTACCGCGATGTCGCCAAACCCGGATGCGACCATCATGATGCTGTAAATAGAACCTGGATTCATCCGGAAACATGACGTTTTGCCATTCGTGCACCCAGGTTCGTCGTTGTGTACACCATCGCAGGCGCTCCCGTCTGTGATGCAGCGTCAAGGGTAACCGCAGCCATGGTCCCCGAGCTAAAAGTCCATGCTGCTGCAACCGCCGTCGAACTGTTCGTGCAGATGGTTGTTGTCTTGCAAACGTCCCCCTCTGTTGACGCAGGGATCGAGACATGGCTGCACGATCCGTTACACGATCTGTCATCTCGATTGCTAGTGATACGAAGCCGTTGGGATCCAGCACGACATTCCGTATTGCCCTCCTGAACCCACTGATTCCAAATTCTGCTAAGAGTCATTGTATCGCGACCAACGCAAGCAGTAGTGTCGCGATATGATAAACCGCAATCGCGATAGGCTACAATCCGATCTTTATCAAAGTCGGAAACAACAACGTTTCGTCAGGAAACGCCGGTCAACTGTTATTTGTGTATGAAAAATCGGTTGGAAACTTTCCTCATGCTGTAAGTATCGCCACCGGTGCCAACCTTGTGTGAATGATCTGAAAAGCTAATCATTTGCATATCACAGCATCTTCTTCCTGTCGGTTAAATTTCGCGTCTGTAGCACGTCATCTTCGTGTTGTAGCAATTTTAATGCGGAGGAGTGTATATTTGTTCAATGAATACCCGTTTAACATCTGCATTTCTTATTGATGTAGCAATTTTAATGGCCACTAGTGTGTAAGTACGATATTTATTGTGTTTAATCATATTACATAGAACATAGCAACCAATAAAATACAGAGATCGATTTTTCATAAATGATATAAATTCCACCTGTGCGAAACCGGGACAGGTCGCTAGTCTCTGATAAAATTTGTATTTTACTGAAGGTGTGTGATCTCTATGTTAGCGGTTACCTACGTCGCTTTATCAATAAACCCCCACAAAAGTAACGACAACATTCCTCGTGTAATCTCATTTCCTAGAGAAGCAAACGCTTTGCGATTCCTGGACAGATTCCAATGTGAATTCTGTCTATAAACTGGAACACAACTGTCGACTGGGCTTGGACAGCAGCGGAAATTAAGTTTGGCGGCAGTAAATGAAGCAAAGAAACGCTGTACGTATTTTTTAATGCAGAAGAGGAAACCTCAGTAGGCTATATTAGTAGAGGGAAGTCGTGAAAGCAGACTCGTCTGAGGAATTACGAAACGCAGACCGTTTTAAAGGAGACGGAAGAAGAGAAAAGCCCATTGAAGATGCAGGGCGGGGGAATAAATTATGAGGCTAATTTTGAATCATTCATGAGTTCTTAATGTGGTTTGAAAAGAACAGTGGAGGAGACAAAGCCTCAAGCAGGTAGTGAGAAATGAAATCAGGAGAGCTCTCCAGATTCAGGAGGTCCGTATGCAACATTAAGTCAGCCGAGACACGTGTGCTGAGAAAGCCTCTGAAATCTCTCCTTCAAGTCGGGGAGATGGAGCAGTCCACAGTCAGAACACTATGAACCGTGGCAGATACGAATCCTTCTGAAGACACTGCTATTCAAAGCAGTGCCAACGTTCGAAATTAACACAGTTAAACTATAGAAATTCTAGTGTTGTTCTCTTTTCGATGTACATAATCTTGCTTAAGCATGGCTGATTCTTCTACAGACTCATTTTAGGGTGGCCGCGCCGGAGTGGCCGAGCGCATTGACGCGCTATGCTCCGATGCGCGAGGCCGTTCCCCGTTGGAGGTTCGAATCCTCCCTCAGGCATAAGTTTGTGTTGTCTTTAGCATAAGTTACTTTATAAGTAGTTTGTTACTTTAGGGACTGATGACCCCGCAGTTAAGCCCCATAAGCTTAACAAACAAAAGTTCAAATTCAACTGTTTGTAAATCTATCGGACCAAACTGCATGGTTATCACTCCGTAGCTTACAAACTACTTAAACTAAGTTAAGTTGACTTAAGGACAACACACACACACCCATGCTCCAGGGAGAACTCGAACCTCCGACGACGAGCAACCGCGCGCTCCGCAGCGAGGCGCCTTAGACCGCACGGCTACTCCATCGCGGCAGCTTAACAAACAATTTGAACTTTGGGGTGTTTGTGAAATGTAATGGTCCTAGGTAGTGGTCACGAATTGTAGATCATAACACTTGGTACAACACTGAGAATGTACATTACACAAAAGCATCCTTACTTGGGTCTCAAAAGTAATTTTCATGTTAGACGCAAATTCTACAGAAGCCAGACAGCTAAAAGGCATGAGGCAGCTAATATGGGCTGCGCCTTTGCAACAAGTTTATTTGTCAAACAACGTAGGCCTTAAACAAGTGCAGTCACTATCTGTCATGCTGCCTCAAACATCGAAGCTCTTTTTTATTCTTTTTTGGTTCTATAATCAATTACTTACGATCGCATCTTATCATGGTTTCAACTAAAACCTAGTAAAACCACATATATATGTACCTCATAGTCTTAGACCAACTGCCAGTATGCTCACGCCTGAGCGGACTCGTAGTCCAAAGTTCACCAACTGGATTCGCACGTTCACGACAGTTTTACGAAAATGGCATTACTGTAAATCGTCAGCCACCACTCACTCCCCATTCTAAGGGCCACTTCACGTCTGGTCTACTCGTAACAAGTGCAGTATATATATCACCAACAAACCACCACCGTAAGTGCGATGCCTAACTATTGACTAGGGAAAGTGACGAACCGCACCAGGTGCGAATATCACCCCCTTCATCTGTACAAAATTATGTGCAACATACAGAAGCCGGCTTACAAACGACTATACTCCGATATGTATAGTTTATGACGACAGTACTGCAGGAGGTCTATAACGCACGAAGGATACAAGTAATGAAATTTTAAATGTTCAACTATTCAAATGTTGGTAAACCTAAGGGACCTAACTGCTCAGGTCATCAGCCCCTAGACTTGCAAACTACTCAAACTAATTTATGCCATATGGAGGACTCGAACCTCAAACAGGAGCGGCCAAATCAGAGACATGGCGCCTCAGACCTTTCGACCATTTCCGCCCGACAATGTAATTTTACTTTTTGTCCGCATACAGTTTAGTATGAAGACTAAATGATTAAATGTTGTATTTCGGTCAAAGGTACATTTTACACTAATGTTCAGAAAAGAGAAACGAACACATTGAAAAACTACGTACAGGAAGTTCATAACCACAAGGTATGTACAGTCTATATGTTTTTAGAAATGATCAGCATTTGAATAATGTCGGCCTGCGATTCAAGGCTAACATCGATATTGCGACGCATTACTACCTACCGTTGAAATGTGTCTGCGACTATCGTTGTCGCTATACACGGTCGCTGGTGTACTGATCATAATTTACATCTCAATAAGAACCGTCCAAAGAGGTATCGTGATGATATTCCCACCCATATAATGACGCGACGTACGTTCCTTATCAACATTTGTACAGAAGTAGAAGCATCCGTGGACTATAAAATTACCTATTTCCTGGGTGAAGTATTAAAGTAGGATACAGAAGTAGGGCAAAAATATGGAAGCATGGATAGGAACGCATAGGTCCACATAAATGCTAATGCGAGCTAAGGCTGAAGATTGTGCTGTTGTATTTGACCAAGAAAGGCGACAGTGTCAGTGGTGGGCAGAAAAGTTTTATGTGCAGTTTTGAGAGTATCTTGTGATTAAGTGAATTATAACGTGGGCAGCTAACTGGTATTCTTATGGTGAGTGCTTCCATAATCAAAGGTACGACGTGTTTGGTGTTACAAAAGCCACAGTGTGGAAGGTTTATACGGCATACAGGGGAAGCGGAAAATCATAATCTACCAAATCACAACGCGGACGATAGTATGTACGGAGTGATCGTCACGGACGGCCAATAAAGAATATTGTGGAAAAATTAAGAGAACGATAGGTGTAAAATCATTGCAAAGTGAATTTCGCACACCATGAGCACCAGAACCCGACGAAGGGAGCTCCATACGTAGAGAATTGGTGTGCTAGATGGCGTTCCACATTAATTCGAACTTCTGGCCGGGTTTACGTCACAAGAAACATGCAGAAATTTTGTTATGATTTGAAAAGTTATCTATCTATATGGTGGTAATTCATGGGTCCAATAGGTACTTTGCAAGATTTCGTTTTTGGCTAGGATCAAGTGACAAGTTTGGCTCATTAGTTCAGTTCCGTGGTATAATAAATGTTCACCACTGGTGTTGCTGGGTACCAAGAGAACAGGACATAAGTTCGCACAGCTTGTTTTGGAAGCACGGGGATAAATTTTCCATCTCCCTAGCTACCACAATCATCAGATTGGACTATTATTGAGCCTTTGTGGTTTACGTAGTGAAGTGTGTGTGTGTGTGTGTGTGTGTGTGTGTGTGTGTGTGCGTGGTATCTGTATCCACCTCCATTATCTGTAACAGAACTTGCCACTATTTTGGCGGAATAATAGTAAAAGATCCCCTTTAAATCCACACAGGACCTCTATTTATTAATTCTAAAACGATTGTAATCCATTTTGAATGACAGCGATAGTTCTGAACTCTGTTAGCCGTGGTAAGGCATACTGGTAACACAGCTGGTTGTTATAGGACACTGCGGAAAAATTAATCTAAGATATTGTCGTAAAGTGTGTAAAAACTGTATATGATCTCTTTTCATCCACTTGGCTGTAAATAAGGACATAGGCCGTGATAATTTATTAAGTCACAAGGAATCGATCACTTGTGTAAGTGGCCTTAGCTGTCGAGACTGGTAAACACCAGATGTCAGCATTAATGGAAGTATTGACATTGTTACCTCATAGTGTTTTTAACGACAAAATTAAGGCTGTGGTAAAACACTGAACCGGCAAAGGACTTTTCTCTTAAAGTTCCTTTCGACTTATCTATCCTTCGAGTAGCCGATCTGTTATGGCTACAACGGCTACGAGAAAGTACATCAAAATCTTGCTTCCTGCCTTTCTTTCTTCAAATGTTTGTTAAGCTTAAGGGACTTAACTACGGGGTCATCAGTCCCTAAACTTACAAACTACTTATGAACTACCTACAACTAAGGACAGCACAAATATCCATGCCCGAGGGGGGATTCGAACCCCCGACCATAGTGGCCGTGCAGACCGTGACTGAAGCGCCTCAGTCCCCTCGGCCACCGCGGCCGGCTTCCTTTCTTCGTCGTAGTCACTAATTACCAGTCACTTGCCAAACTTTCCACAGTACTGAGAGCACATACATATTGACCCGAATCACCTGAAAGAACCACCCATCTGCTGTGCGTGCCGTAGTGCTCATGTCTTTAGAAACATGTGGAATTGTACAGCTATAGCCAGTGCTGCACTTAGTACATTTTGAGTTTATTGAGCTCCGTGAGTACCAAACAAAGTTTCTTCGGCTCAATATACCCTTGTAACTCGCGTGCAAAATATATGGGAACAAAATTCGATACTAGTCTCTCATCAAAACTCTTGGCCAATATTTTATTGTACAGTGGCAGCAACCTGTTGCATGCCGCCTTTTCATCAGGAAGGAGTAGACAATCTTTTACACTCCACCCTGTTTCATCAGCGAATGTTGCATGAGATTAACAAATTGTCGATGATCCTTGTGAATTTCAGATTTCTTATTTTCTCGAGTTTCACCTTCTGTCATACAAATTTCACGACTTTTCCTTTGTTTTTATGTAGGTTCGAAAGGAGTTCCTTCTCTATAAATAGCCCTTTATTAGCGGTGTGTATTCTTTCTTTTCAAGAAAGCTCAATTGCAAGGCACCAATCGCTTAAAAAGTTCTGGTTCGGGTCCCGGTTCGGCACATATGTCACCGCTGTGTTCTGACAACACCCACATTACAGCGACACTGGAAATTCTCTTTAACTCCTAATTTTCCAGAATGTTTTTAAGAAGAGGAAAAGTGTGCAGAGTTATACACATTAACTCCCGAGCAAAACCAACGACCCGTGGGCACCCGTCGCGATTTGGCTGATTTGCAACACGTCATTATGGCTGTCGAGACTTGATGTTATCAATACCAATCTGCCACAAAACTACAAAGTGCACAAAATCATATGAAGAATCCACGCTCTGAAGACAACCGACAATCGTGCATATGCGTTACGTGAGCGAACATCCTGAAGTAGAAATTATCTGACAGTTTCACATGGTTGTAAAAAATATGTGCGCACACGATCAGATGCACAACGAATAACTGACAGTCTCAACCTCTTGAGCACTGCCCCAAAGTGAAAATTCGGTAGTAGCAATCAGTAAGACATTCATGTTTCATGAATTCGAAATATTGAGACATCTATACTGTTATAGAACAATGAAATAAATTCAATGGAATGGAAATTTTATTCTGAATCGGGTCGGCGAATGACCAAATTAATTAAGGTATCCAGACATGCCTACTGTCCTGTCCAAATTCTCAGCTGAGGGGTCTAGTGAGAGAGGGGGCTATGCCACATTACGTGAAATATTGAGCTTTGTCCATGTTCAGTATTCTCGTGCCATCTTGCGTCTATCCTGTTAACTAGAATCACGTGGCATAGCTCCCGCTCTTTTTGGAGCAGTTGTAAGTTCTTGAATGAGCCCTTGCGATCATTTTGAGTGAGAGTAGGAGCTATGCCACTTACTTGTAGACTTTCCTACGTGTTAGTGTGCATGAGTAGCGCCGGCCGCATTGGCCGAGCGGTCTGCGGCGTGCTAGACACGGTCTGCACGGCCGCTGCGGTCGGGGGTTCGAATGTTTGTGTCGTCTATAGTATAAGCTAGTTCATAAGCAGTTTGTAAGTTTAGGGACTGAGGACCCCGTAGTTAAGTCCCATGAGCTCTACAAACATTCGAATTTTGCATGAGTAGCTAAACAGCGGGGACGTGGGGCAGTGATGGTTGCCTATGCTCCAGGTGTCCATTCTCAGACTAATCAGAATTCGGGCATGAAAGGATTAAATTATGGTGCTTACAGAACCATCTATTGCCACTATCTATTTTTCTTTTGCCATAGTTTTCCTCCTTCGCCAATAATATTCTGTTGCAATTTGACAGCATTATGACGCGTAGTGTTATTTTCACAGCGTTTTGAAATAAGTGGGAACTATGGGCAATTAAAGCCTACAAGGTCATAATCAGTGCTATTTACATTAAAATTGATATTTTTCCTTTTGAATAATTTGCGTAAGAATAAGTTAAGGCGAAAAAAGTGACCTCTTTATTGTATAAATAATGCCTTAATACAGCGCTTTAGAAAACTCAATTTATCTCCATTTCTCCTCAGAGTGGTGTAGCTCCCTCTCTCACTAGACCCTTCAACTTATCGCACCCTACGACTGAAGTACATTCTGGTCGCTACTTCCCCATGCTTGCAGCTTTAACCGTGTACCCGGAATGTTCAGAATCAAATGCTTGTAAAGCTTACGGGACTTAACTGCGTGGTCATCAGTCCCTAAACTTACAAACTACTTATGAACTAACTTATACTAAAGACAGCACAAACATCCATGCCCGAGAGGGGGCTCGAACCCCCGACGCGGAACGGCCTCTCGTATCGTAGCATAGCGCCTCAATGCGCTCGGCCGCTCCGCCGCGGCCGTTTACCCGGAAGGCGCATAAATGTGTTTTGCAGAGTAAATATGTTGTTGCAGTTGCCTATATGAGATATCGGGCGTATTTGTGTAACCGCATATAAATTGTCATTGCCAATTGAAGGCATACATGCGAATATAGATATGCTGCTTGGTCTCTTAGAACATGTCCAAAACAACAGACACCAAATTTATAATTTCTGTGTCAAGCGGACATCGTACGTAATGTACGGAAATGGCAGAGCGACAAAAATAGGCAATCTTGCCTCTGCCCATACAATGTGTAAAGTGGGCGGATTTGTTGGTGTTTTGTATCCGACTGTTCAAAGGCATCAGGCATCAGAATTGATGTCGGTAAAATCCTGATGGAGACTGACCAGAGACGCGTTTCGCGGCTTGTGAATAAAAATCTCTCCCAAACTCGAGAGGAATTACTGTAACGGCGAATGAAGGTCCACACCAACCTGTTAGGGAGAGAACACTGCAACGGTAACTCCATGGTGAGTTACTGGTACTCTTATTTTTCATGGCGACAGCAGAGTTCTTCGAGCTGGAAGTTTATGCGACTATTTTTTTAACCCTTTCCCACCCTATTAAATCTTGATTTGCTTGAAAAATCACCTGAATTCAATATTAAATCTATGTGAGATTTTGGAACGGTTGAAAAAAATCTCAGTTTCTGCAATTTGGTGGAAATGGGACATGAATCCTAAACGAGTAGTTGAACTTGGGTGCAGCGTACATGAACAACATAATTCCTACAAAGGAGATTTCCGGTCTCCAGAAATGACATCATACTCGAACACAAAATGTGTTACAATATTCTGCAACTGACCGATGTCAGAGATATAGACCAATAGTTTTCGGCATCTGATAGACGACCCTCCTTGTAAACAGCCTGTTGTTTTTGCCAAACCTTAGGAACGCTTCGCTCCTCTAGAGACCTTCGGTACATTGGTATCTTCAGACTTCTTGGAAATCTACGCTCTCAGAATCTGAGTAGTGAACGTCTTCATGATGCAACATCTAAACTGCAAGAAAAGCCATTTAGAGCCTATGAAAAACACCCGGCTCTTTCTTTGATCTAAGGTGTTTCTTCCGTTTTCTGATAAACTAGAAACTGCCGCTGAATAATCGGGGCTTTAATTAACGCGGATCCCAAATCTGACTGTTCACGCATTGAAACAGTTATGTGGCTTTAATAGTACACCGTGTCATACAGTAACCCTCAGTTGCACCAAATTTTTAATTAGGTGGTGAATCTTTCATCACTGAGAATCCTGTACATTTCCTGTAAAAATGTACTGCGCCTCTGAAAATACGAGCATTGGTGCGCAATAACAGAGCCGTGAAATTCTGCCGACCGGGCACTGGTAGCGGGCGTGCTCTTCGAGCTGGAAGTTATGTACCTGTCGATAAAGCGAAAGCACAGCGCAAACCAGAGTCTAGCTCGTCGCTCTTCCAAGCGGGACCCCCTAGAAAGCGACGGGAGATCCTGCCCCGTACTTAGTCAGCGAGATGAAAGCGAAAGGACCGCGGCTCAAAACGTTATATTAAAAGAATTATCTCCATTCGCCGTGAAACAACAGGGATGAGCAGTCCGTACGTGAATGAGAGCTGGGCGCCTTCTGATACGTTATAAAGATTGCATTATTGAACCAAGAGCTGAGAACAGCGAGGGCCAGACAGGCAAACACGTAAATGGGAGGACATAAAAGCCCGAAGGCTGTTTGCACGGTTTAAGAAAACATCCCCTGTCTCAGCTTGTTTTCTTAACGGAAGTTTCAACAAAGCGTTATCGATCACCTGTCTGTTGCCCGCATCTCCAGCACGTTAAGGCAGTAAGATTTCATTTCTTTATCGCTGGGAGACAAAACCACTTTTTGCGAACCAATAACTCTTGGCGTATTACTTCCATATATTACTGCCAATAAATAGAATGAAGATCGCCGATAACCATATTTGGAAGCTGTAAGCATGCTCGAATCAATCTCCTCAAATTTTTTACTGTTCCTACACACTGTTCTTGCCTTCTTTCACTCAAAGAAATGTGTGATAATTTCGTCTACGTCATTCGTCTGTTTAGATTGTGTATAATTAGTTTTATATCGAATGATTAATCCGAAAGAAATAGTTCTTTTTGTTTGTTTAACTGTCTCTCATCAGTTACACAATTTATAATTCTGAATGAGACTCTCACTGAACTGTCCTGAGGACAGGTCGTTTCTTTTGATGGCGTCATTATCTGTTCCTAAATTTGCTGGTCTACTTCCCTCTTTTTTTTTTAATCAATGTTTAAGGTCTCTTAGAGATCTATATAATTAGAAACGCTAACATTAACTGAGACTGGAAAGGAATGAGGAGCACATTCTTCGTTTAATGGATCATAGTAAGCCGGCCGCGGTGGCCGCGGGGACTGAGGCGCTCCAGTCACGGTCAGCACGGCCACTACGGTCGGGGGTTCGAATCCCCCCTCGGGCATGGATAGTTGTGCCGTCCTAGTTTGTAAGTAGTTCATAAGTAGTTTGTAAGTTTACGGACTGATGACCCCGTAGTTAAGTCCCATAAGCTTAACAAACATTTGAACATTTTTTTGATCATAGTAAGATTTTTCTCAATGGATACGATGAAACGTCAAATAAGCTAAGATACAAAGATTTTCAAGTAGATGTATTTCTGAATCTATAATGCAGTACTTCAAACTATTCTGATAAATACCTACCACGATAGGTGAGCTCTTTAACAAACCACTTGAACTATGAAAACGTCTTACCTTTAAATATTGAAAAGCGTTTAGAGGCCATTTAGAGCACCTTAATATCAGTGATTGAGGAATGAGCCACTGTTGGCGGAAACGTCTAGGTCGCTACAAGCAAAATATCTCGAGACAGCTCGGTCTCTGCGAATATGTCTTCAAAATGGAGCGACACAACGCATTGAACTATAGAATTTTTTTGTTATGCAACGGGTGTTAACTATATTCTCAAAAGAGAGCTGAAGGATGAGTGGGTACAAGATCGTGTGACAGACGTACAAACTGTCACCAAAAGGGTAGAAGCGGAACAAGGGAAGCCTGAATTCTTTATTATTACGCTTCGCAGTACAACGTTTCCAGAGCATATTTAGGCCGGTTCCATTCTATTAAATGTGGCGTCTTGTACACCAAACCAAGTGCACTGCCCCAAATGTCCTGTCTTTGAGCACAGCGCTCCTATACGATAATGATAAGCCATTTGATGACACTTTTGATATTTCGTTTGAATCATCTATAAAAAAAAAGTCTATTCAGAAAGCCAATGCTGCCACAAAACTTTTGTTGCTATTGTCAGCACTACATAAACGATCGCATTTGTAGATCCCATTTTCCGTGATGGGTCCAATGATCTGGCTTATGTGGCAATGGAATATAAAGTCTGCTTGAGACAACTATCTAAGTCGATGACTAAGTCGCCATTGATGGATACCCACCCCATCCCTCTTCATCACTGCCTAGGAGATACTACGTCTCATCTCTCATTTGCCGTCTAGAACACTGCGTTCAAACTCACGAAGTCGTGATAACCTGCCATTGTAGCAGCAGTTGCCTGTCCAGACACCTGGTGTGTTAAATAGGCTTTTCCCATCGCAGCGCCTTTCTCTGAGTGTTTACATATATATGTGTATGCATACGCATGCCTGTGCCAGATTCTTTGTCTCTTCGGTGTAGCACCAAGACAAACCAGAAAAGTCACAAAATTGCGCTCCATGACTCGATCCACGGCTCCACTTCTCCAAAATCATGGGAAACTATCAGGAGGGCCTCCGGTCATACAGTCTACTACATACAGCTATGCTGGTGAAAAATGGATGTCTTCAGACAATGTCCAGAGACATCGTCTAGACAATGGCAGAGTATTTCGCGACGTCTACTACCTCTTCCAGTCCGGATCTAGAGTTTTGCTGTTACCACCATGGAGATCGTCGAGTGCGAAGTTACGACTACAGGTCCAACAATTCTAAGTACTATATCTCGCGATACTGAGCAAAAAAAAAAAAAAAAAAAGTGTGTAGAGCTTATGAAATTTAACTACGGGGTCATCAGTCCCTATACTTACAAACTAATTATGAACTAGTTAATTAGTTAATACTAAGGACGGCACAAATATCCATATCCATGCCCGAGGGGGGATTCGAACCCCCGACCGTAGTGGTCGTGCAGACCGTGACTGGCGCGGCGCAGTCCCCTCGGCCACCGCGGCCGGCCTGCACGAAACTGCGCCCTCTCGCGATTAATTACGACACAGAGTGCTGCAAAGAGCGTTAAACGTAGTCTTTTTAGAATCTTTCCATATGGTATGCCACAGCGAGAGTTTTCATAGCTCGTGGAGGGAGGCAAGTTTGATGTGTCGCCTTTAAGCAGGAAAGAATCGAACATGTTTCAGTTCTTACCGGAGAACATCCTGAATGAGTTGTGTTGGAAATACCTCGGATCAAATACTCAGCAGGAGTATGATCTGGATATCAGAGAGCAAAAAGCTCCATAGGCGCTCTGTGTTATTTCAGGAGATGTCGATCCACTGTCGATGAGATAACCCTGCTAGAGGCGGCTACGCAATAGACTTTCCTACATAAACAGAATCATGTAGATATATTTTGTGACAACAGTAACGCGTACGACACCTCTATCAGACATAAGAGCGCAGCTTCGATAAAAGGGTAAAGGGACTCTCGTAGTCACTTCCCCATGTTCACTCGTCTCTTATTATGTTCGTCATTTCCTAGGTGCGTTACTGATGACGTGCTATCGAGTAATTTTAAATGGGAGAACTTTATTCGCCGGCCGCGGTGGCCGAGGGGACTGAGGCGCTTCAGTCACGGTCTGCACGGCCACTACGGTCGGGGGTTCGAATCCCCCCTCGGGCATGGATATTTGTGCCGTTCTAGTTCGTAAGTAGTTCATAAGTAGTTTGTAAGTTTAGGGACTGATGACCCCGCAGTTAAGTCCCATAAGATTTACAAACATGTGAACATTTTGAACTTTATTCCGCAGAGAATTGTTCTAATTATGAATAACAGTGATTGTCCGCCTTTGCAACTACAATAAAAATGCGATTTTGTTCACCAGACGCGTTTCGTTTAAATGACAGTAAATCATCTTCAGTGGTCTGTAATAATAGAAATCTACAGTTTGCTTTGTTTTTAGATCGAAAACAGTTCGTTAACGAAACATGAAAAGTAGGCCTAATGTATTGTTACTTTCGGAAATTTTGTCTTGATTTCGCCTCAACAATTATGGGCAGTGCAAAAGTGAAAGTGAAAGTAGTGGAAAAACAATGACACAGCATGAATAATCGGTGGCACTGCATGAAACAGACCGGCATTCTATGATGTGAGGCCTACTTTTCATGTTTCGTCAACGAACTGTTTTCGATATAAAAACAAAACAAACTGTAGATATCTGTTATTACAGACCACTGGAGATGTTTTAGTGTCATTAAAACGAAACGCGTCTGGTGAGAAAAATCGCATTTTTATTGTAGTTGCAAAGGCGGACAGACACTGCTATTCATAATTATGAAAGCAACTACGGACATCATGGCCACACAAACGAAGAATTGTTTTATGTTTACAACCATAGAAAATATAACTTCGACGGGACAGAGTCATGAACATTACTACTTATTTGTGGACGCTTTTTCAGTTTTATGTTACTCCATTAATAATTGAACATCAGCTCGTCATTGTAACTTTCAGTGAAGAGGTTACAGGTGTTAACTGCAGATAACTGTGTGCGTGTTTATTTAAAATCGTTCTCAGAGTATTCTCAAGTTAAGATCGGGAGAGGGTGGCCGGGGGAACCAGAGCACCTTGAAAGATTAGAGGCAGGAAGTTCATATTCACAGGACACGTTCATTAATATGTTCTAACGAAATGAGTGACATTTCAATCACCTCCGTCTATAAATGTGTCCAGTTATCTAGTAGGCACATGGTCCGCCATTGGTAATGATAACTTCTTCAATGCATGATGGATCGATTCGTATAAAGCGTAATGGAATCCTGACGTATAGCCGTCCATGACGTACTCACCTGGTTCCAGAGTTCATCTCTAATGGTTGGCATTTGGTCAAAGCGTTGCATCTCTTGTTTTACAATATCCCACACACTTTACACTGATTACCATTCTGATAAAGTGGCGGGCCAGGTATGCTATTCTGTGATACCAAGCTGCCTCGTGTACGTGCAGAAACAGGTGGTCGTGCATTGTCTTGCTGAAAAATTTCGCCGGTGTTGTCGTGCAGAAAGATAATGGGTACGGGATGCACACTGACATTCATGTAGATAAACCTGGTCTGCCGCGGCGGATTAGCCGTGCGCACTGGGGCCCCTTGCTACGGTGCGCGCGGCCGTTCGCCGTCGGGTGTTCGAATCCCCCCTCGGGCATGGGTGTTTGTGTTGTCCTTAGGTTAGTTTACCTTAGTTTAAGTAGTTTGTAAGCTACGGACTAATAACCCAGCAGTTGAGTCCTATAGATTTAGAAACATTTGAACGTATTTTTTGAAACCTGGTCAGAATGCTCAGGACACGAAGCGACTGTGAATCGTGATTCTGCCATCAGCATTAGGCCTTGAGTTCACGCTTTATGTCTTGTGCGAATTCAGTCACTATAATACCGCTCTAATTGTCTGAAGAGAACCAAAATTTGGCCGCTATCTTCAAAATCAAATTTTCAAATGTTTGTAAACGCATTGGACCAAAATCTATGATCATTTGTCCCTAGACTTACATACCAATTTAACTTACACTAAGGACAACACACACACCCATGCCCGAGGAAGGACTCGAACATCCGGTGTGAGCGGCCGCCCAATCCACAGTAGGATGCCTTACAAAAGAGAACTTTATTTCTTCGAAAAATACTGTCGGATGCCATTCCTGTTCCCAGTTACATGCATCATTGCCGTATAGCACTATTCTGCTAATTTGTCAAAGGTAACGTAGAAGTGGTCGATCTGCGCTAGTAATCAATGCCGTAATAAACGATGACAGACTCTCATCCCTGATGGTATACGATGTCATTAATAAAAAGGTCCGCTGCAGCTGTTCTTCACTTTCTTAAAAAGGAACGATTGGTTTCGTGACGTGTAGCCATATCTTCCGGTTATATTCCTGAATAAAAAGAAACCAGCAGAAATTCGGAAGTGCCAAACCAGATAAAACGTAACTAGACGTAGAGAAATAGGTCGTAACCGAGGTATTACAAAAGAGAAAATACAATTATCCACTATGGTACTTAAAATTAAAACATTAAACAAGGGGTTCTAAAATATAAAAACCCAATTCCCTGGTTCCTTAAACTTTAGGCGCGATCCGCCTCCTGCCGGCCGCGGTGGCCGAGGGGACTGAGGCGCTCCAGTCACGGTCTGCACGGCCACTACGGTCGGGGGTTCGAATCCCCCCTCGGGCATGGATATTTGTGCCGTCCTAGTTCGTAAGTAGTTCATAAGTAGTTTGTAAGTTTAGGGACTTGACCCCGTAGTTAAGTCCCATAGACTATACAAACATTTGAACATTTTTTTTGCGATCCGCCTCCATCAACCAAACATAGAAACCGACGTAAGTAGGAATATTAAAACAGGATACGAAAACACCATTAAAATATGGCGGGGGTTAGAGGTATAACCTTTGAACACTAACTGAAACGTACCAACAACAAAGCTGGAACGACGTGGCACGGTCAGTGGCGTAGCTGGAGGTAAACTGGCACGGGAGCGCGTGTTAACAGCTTGCACAGGCGCAGAGTACGTATGACGGACACGGTAATCACAGCATAAAATGCACCACTTAGTATAAAAGTAACATGAATGGAAAAACCACACATAAATTGGTATTGCGAGAATTGAGAATGCAAATTTTGTAGAAACAAGACACTCAAAAGAGTCAAACAATGAACAGTTGGTCTCCATTCGTTAATGACAAGATGTGTTCCACTGTTCCACTAGATCCGAGGGGGACACAGATCTGCCGCGGCGGAGCGGCCGAGCGCATTGAGGCGCTATGCTACGATGCGTGAGGCCGTTCCCCATCGGGGGTTCGAATCCCCTCTCGGGCATGGATATTTGTGTTGTCATTGGTATAAGGTAGTTTGTAAGTTTAGGGACTGATGACCCCGTAGTTAAGTCCCATCAGCTTTACAAACATCACTCATTAAATAGTGGCAACTATTTATTCACAACCGATAAGATAGCTCTACATTTTTCCACCTGTTACTTGTCCTTCATAGTAGTCACCAGCGTTATGTTGAAGCTTTTGCCAGTGATGTGGAAGGCGTAGTATACCGGCGTTAGCAGAACCCGTCTATTGATGGTGCGATTGGAGCGGTCTACTGCCTGTCGAATCTCTGAGACAGTTCCGTATCGAATGCCACGAAGTGGTCCCTCCATCTTAAGAATAAAATCAAAGTCACAAGGACTAAAGTCCGGACAGTATGATGGATGGTACAATACTTCCCAGTCCCATCGACCGATCAGTCACAGCTTACGCTGTATGCGCCCGCGCATTTTCGTGCAAAATGATGGGTGAGTTGCGCGGAAAGTGTTGCCACTTCTTTCGTAAAGTTGGTCGCAGGTGATGCTCCAAAAATGGACAGTAATACTGTGTACTGACTGTCTGCCGTGTAGGAACGTAATGTGTTATGATAACACCATCATAGTCGTAGACGAGAATTACCATAGCTTTTACCATACTGGGACTCTGACGCACTGTCGACCTTCGCGGCGATCCATGATGACGCCATTCGTTAGACTGGCATTTCAGTTTTGGCTCGTACTTGTTCCTGTTTCGAAAACATAATGACTCCGTTACGTTAGACCGCTCGCTCACAAGTGACTGTGTTTCCCTCGATTGTGCGCACACCGTTGACGTGGAACGGGCGAGACCATTTGCTCGGAGGTAAGGTAGGTATGCCAATATGTGTGCTATCAGCGACAATAGTAGATTCCATTGCATAGTGTCTCCAAAGCATTGTTGCCGCTACTTGAGTTTCAACCAGTGTTGCCAGACGTAGGGAATTTTCCCTACACGTAGGTAATTTTAAGCATTAAAATCATGTAGAGAATTTTCATCCAAAAGTCCACGTCGCGTAGGTACTTTGGAAAAATTTTACAATTGCCGACAGAGGCCTAGCGGGTAATGTTGGCAACACGCGGGAATGAAGCCGACAAATTGTGGCGAATTTGAAGTAGCCAATGAGAGTTTAGACGGCGTAGATGTTTTCTGTTCATAGTAAACAATATTAATTTGAAAACGTAGTTTCAGACACATTAAAATTGATGCGAAATATGATGTCCAAGTATATAGTGGAATGGAGAGTCGCTTTGGAAATAGTGTCAGGAAAGTCAGCTCAAGAAAAATTCATTGTTTCCTTGAACGAAAGACTTTATATTACCTTGACTAGAGTGTTATTTATTTACGTCAGGACGATATACTAGTTAGTAGTTGTAAGTGAGATGTTGACAAGAAAACGCTAAAACATTTACGATTGCCTACGTTATAATGAACAAAACGCTAGATATTCGTTTTCAACATACCGTAGCTTTACTCTTTGAAAGTCATTACTTTACAGAAAGTGAAAAGACATACCTCTTAAAGTTATCTACTATACACATTTGGGACAAAGTGTCACAATGTTAGCTACCATTATGCTTTGTTTGCCACATTCCAATGCTGCAGTTGAAAGAATTTTTTTCAATGGTGACAGATATTAAGGCATTCTACAGACACCTCAAAAGCATTACTAAGAGTGAAATCCGAAATGAAGAATCAAAGAAAATATTGTTGCGATTATGTCATTCCAAAAGACATGTACTGACTGTTTACTTCAAACAACATATATGGTGAAACTTCAAAAGATACAATTTCTGCTGCAACAGTGTCCACAGTGTCTGAGACATATGTGGATATCAGCAGCGACCACATGTAAACGGTTGATTCCATAATCACGGGTGTGAAACATGGACTGTCAGAAATTGACTTTGAAATAATCGTAATATATCCTTTCAAAATTTCATTTTTTGTAATTGCTGAAAAAATATTTTTAAGCAAAATCCGTGTAACAGGTGTGACAAAATTGAGGAGGGAAATATCTGTGTACTGTATTCACATGCCTAACCCTTTACATTGGTGATTTCCTAAAAATCATTTCATACGGAATGTGCCAGTTGCCCATTTTAAATTTGTGACAGCAAAATAGCAATCAGTCGCAAAATAAGTCGCTGCTGCATATCGATCCAGAAACGGACATTCAGCCTACATTAAGTACTAACCTATTCTGAAAAGTCTTTACTTTTTAGATATAGTTTTCCTTCCCATTTATTATACTGCTGAAGTTTCAATGTAGGACAGTGGCGTATCCAGGGGGCGGGGATGCCGGGCTGCACCCCCCCCCCTCCCCAAGGACACATTTCTCCACAAAACAAAAAAGCATCACGGAGGGAACGTCTTTACGTGAACTTTTTTTTTTTTTTAGAAATCAGTTTGAGGTATGGTGCCAGAATCCTGGATTCAGTCCCTCCCAGACACAAATCCTGGCTACGCCCCTGATGAAGGGGCTTTAATGAGGTGGTAGCCGCGGTGGAGCAGCCGAGCGGTCTAAAGCGTCTCGCTGCGGAGCGCGCGGATGCTCGCCCTGGAGGTTCGAAAATGTTCAAATGTTTGCATAGTTTATGGGACTTATACTTATGAACTACTTACGAACTAGGACGGCACAAATATCCATGCCCGAGGGGGATTCGAACCCCCGACCGTAGTGGCCGTGCAGACCGTGACCGAAGCACCTCAGTCCCCTCGGCCACCGCGGCCGGCGTGGAGGTTCGAGTCCTCCCTGGGGCATGGGTGTGTGTGTTTGTCCTTACGTTAGTTTACCTAGGTTTAAGTAGTTTGTAAGCTACGGACTGATGACCACGGAGTTTGTACCAATAGATTTAGAGACATTTAAACTTTTTTTTTTTTTTTTTTTTTTTTTTTTTTTTTTTTTTTTTTTTTTTGAAGGTGTTAGGGAGAAACTGTGCGCCTCGGTTGCACAGTGGTAGAGTGCCAGACTACAAATCCAAAGGTCGCGGGTTCGATCCCCGCCAGGTCCTAGGATTTTTATCTGTCACTTTCCATTTCTTTCACCTCTGGCAGTATTGCTCATGTGAAAAATACTGAGTAGCACCGTGCTTCGGAACCCACGTTAAACTGTAGGTCCCCCTATAACTGGCTGGGTAAGTCAGTTCGAAGGTCGGAGGAAGGCAACGGCATACCACCTCCAAACAGGACCATGCCTAGTAAAGCACTGTGGTGTTCAAACCAATCTTCGGATTGTTGACTGTTTTACCTTTAGGGAGAAACTAGGGAAAACTTAGGTACATTTTGTGAGACTGAAGGTATTTTCTTTCTCTGCCATCCGGCAACACTCGTTCCAACCCAGATGCATGTGGGGTAAATCATTCAGCATTTTAAGGACTTTTACAGTATCAGTACCATATTAATATATTGAGGGTTTCTATACAAATTTCAAGGAATAGTTGCTCAAAAATGATTTCTGCACTACGTTTAAGATGTTTTCTCCTTTGATCCCTCAGCGACTTGACGCCGCTTTGTTTGTTGCGTGTGTGGCGGGAGAGCCGAGATGCCCGCAGTTGGCGCCGTTTGAACTGCAGCTCCGCTTTTCGCGCGTTTTCGTTCCATTGCCTGGCAGTGTGGGGCATGCTGGCTGGCCAGGTAAATATAGGCTGCGACCTTTCGCGACAGCCGCAACGCTACACGCCAGCGATGCGTCGTCATAGCGCCAGCCGCTCAATTTTGCACGGCCGCGGTTTGTCAGAGTGACAGCTCTTCTCGTTTTATCGCCTGGTTCTCCACGCAGTTTCAACGAGCGACATGGTAGATCGCATGGAGAATATAACGAGTGGTTATAATTAAACTTCCCCTATTTAGCAGGTAATAACACGGAAACTAATTACCGGACGAGGACCAAAGTTGGTGGCATTGATGTCGAGGACAATGGAAAAGGAAATAATGCAGAATCAATTCAGTCGAAGGGGAATGAGAATTAGTAGGGTGAAAACAGAGTATATGTGTACAAAGGATGCCAAAGATCTATACCGGGTGATCAAAAAGTCGGTTGTTGTTGTTGTGGTCTTCAGGCCGGGGACTGGTTTGATGCAGCTGTCCACAATACCCTCTCCTGAGCAAGCCTCTTATGCCATCATCATATATTCATACAGTAGAGCTGCATGTCCTCGGGAAAAGTAACGATTGTAGTTTCCCCTTGCTTTCAGCCGTACGCAGTAAGTGTGTGGCAAAGCCACATTAGCTGATGTTACAAGGCCAGCTCAGTCAATTATCCAGACTGTTGCCCCTGTAACTACTGAAAAGGCTGCTGCCCTCTTCAGGAACCACACGTTTGTCTGGCCTCTCCACAGATACCCCTCCGCTGTGGTTGCACCTACGGTACGGCTATCTGTATCGTTGAGGCACGCAAGCCATCCCACTTCGGCAATGTCTGTAGTTCATGGGAGTGGCAAAAAGTCAGTATAAATTTGAAAACTTAATGAATCACGGAATAATGTAGATAGGAAGGTACAAATTGACACACATGCTTGGAATGACATGGGGTTTCATTAGAACAAAAATAAATAAATAAATAAAAATAAATAAAAAAATTTCCGCCAGATGGCGCTTCATCTGTACAGAAAAGCAATGATTAGCATAACAATTTAAGACAAAACAAAGATGATGATATTTACAGGAAATGCTCAATATGTTCACCATCATTGCTCAACAATAGCTGTAGTCGAGTAATAATGTTGTGAACAGCACTGTAAAGCATATCCGGAGTTATGGTGAGGCATTAGCGTCGGATGTTGTCTTTCAGCATCGCTAGAGATGTCGATCGATCACTATACACTTGCGACTTCAGGTAACCCCAAAGCCAATAATCGCACGGACTGAGGTCTAGGGACCTGGGAGGCCAAGCATGACGAAAGTGGCGACTGAGCACACGATCATCACCAAACGACGCGCGCAAGAGATCTTTCACGCTTCTAGCAATATGGGGTCGAGCGCCATCCTGCATAAAAATCGTACGTTCCAGCAGGTGTTTATCAGCCAGGCTGGGAATGATGCGATTGTGTAACATATCGGCGTACCTCTCACCCGTCACGGTAGCAGCTACAAAACTAGAATAACGCAGTTCCTCGAAGTAAAAAGGCCCGATAACGGTAGGTGTTGTTCTAATAAAGCCCCACGTCATTCCAAGCATTTGTGTCAATTTTTACCTTCCTATCTACATCATTCCGTGATTAATTAAGTTTTCAAATTTATACTGACTTTTTGATCACCCGGTATTAACTTGCAAGAACAAGAACTTACGGTGGTCAAAAAATTTAAATACCTGAGCTCTTACATGCAAAGTGATGGAGGACTGGAGGCCGAAATACAACACAGGATAAATAGGGGATGGATGAACTGGAGGAAACTAAGCGGAGTACTGTGTGACAAGAAGGTTAGTTGTAGAAAGAAAGGAAAGCTTTACAAGTCTGTGGTGAGCCCTGCGATGATGTATAGTGCAGAAACTTAGCCAAGACCAAGAGAAAAAGATGGAAGTGCCAGAAATGAGAACGTTAAGGTGGATGAGTGAGGTGACACGAAAGGATAGAACAAGGAATAGGTACATCAGGGGAACAGTGAAAGTCGGGCCTGCAGGGAAGAAGATCCAAGAAAGTAAACTAAGAAGGTATGGACATGCGCAGAGAAGAGCGGAGTACTTTGTGGGGAGAAGAGTTGAAGACCTGGAAATCGAAGGATCAAGGAGAAGAGGAAGGCCGAAACTAAGATGAAAAGACAAGGTAGCAGGGGACCTACTGGAGAAAGGATGGCTCAGAAAAGAAGCACTGGACAGACATTTGTGGAAGAGAAGGATCCAGCAAAGCAACGCCCGACCCCACATGACGTGGGAAAAGGCTGATATGATATTGATGATGAATTCAATCGAAGCACTTTAATGTGCTGGTACCGCAGTTCGCACCATCACCATACAAAAGGGGCTAAACATGGCGTCCGTCAGTGTCCAGCGCAGGATTGCCGAACGAAGAGTGTCAGTAGGTATGCCGCCTACACCTCGTGATAGCTGTGCTTCATATTAGCAGATCTGTGAGTTTTCCCCAGCCCTATCGTTCAGGTAGCCCCACAACCAGAAATCACAGGAATTGTCATCAGGTGATCGTGCCGACCAAGCTTTTGGAAACGATCGTCTGATAATTCGATTGGTTGAAAATGTGTTTCGGAGATACAATTGAACTTCACGAGTGATGTGCGATGGGACCCTATCTAGCATGGAAGCTGTTGATGTCAGTGAGTCTCTCCTGTACGGCAGGTACGACAAGATGGCGAAGCAAGTAGCAGTAACGCTAGCCAGGAACACTGCACGTGTTTCGTTCTTGAGCGCCAATCTCTTCAAAGAAGAATGGCCCAATAATGAACTTAGCCGTGAAGCCACACAATACGGTGACACGTTCACTATATAGAGGAACTTCATGCACAGTGACTGGAATTGAAGATCGCCGCGCGGGAGTGGCCGCGCGGTTCTAAGCACCATGTCAGGGACTACAAGACCGCTATCGCTGGAGGTTTGAGTTCTCGCTCGGGCATGGTTGTATGTATGTGTTTGTGTGTGTTTTGTCCTTAGATTAGTTACGATTAAGTAGTTCGCAAGTCTAGGAACTATTGACCGCAGCACTTTGGTCCCATAGATTTTACAAACATTTGAACATTTGGAAGGTGAAGATTCCCACATTCGGCAATTCTGTGTGTTCACCTCACCAGTCAAAGAAAAACGAGCTCGTCAGCCCTTAACATGGTCCAGGGTCAGTCCTCCTCCACTTCAATCCTTGCCAAAAAGTTGTGAGCGAAGACAACATGTTCGATCTGTGGTGCAAGTTGCTTTGCGATCTAGACCTTGTACGGACACCATTTGAAAATGGTTCGAAGCATCTTCCTTACAGTAGACCACAGGATGTTCAACCGTCGTGACACAGCACGCGCATTGCTTGACCATCGGGAATTCCGCGCAGTATTCTCTGCCATAGCAACAGCGATTTTATTAGCCACATGTCGTGCAACCCGTTGTCAGCGCCTTCCGGGAGCGACGCCCGGTTCTCCAGTTGATTTCAGCTTCTTAATCATTCTCCGAACAGGAGGTGGAGAAAGAGGATCCTTCCGCAATACTTTAAGCCGACGGTATTTTCGAAACCCGTCACGGTGACGCAGTGGTAACACGGGAGGACGGTGGTTCAAATCCACCCCGTCCACTATGGTTTTCCTTGATTTTCCAAAATCACTTCAGGCAAATGCCAGGATGGTTTCTTTGAAAGGAGACGGCCGATTTCCTTTCTCATTCTTAGAAAATATCCGAGAGTCAACTCCGTTTCTAATGAACACTTTGTCGAAAGGGCGTTAAACACTGATCTTCCTTTCTTCCTGGATATTGTCCAAGTGCGGTTGCAGCATTATATAATAGACCTTCACCAATAATACCTTGCTCCTTCTGTCCAAGATCATCTTGACACGTCAACTATTACGCCGCGATTAGTGAGACTATGATTCATGAGCACTGATCACGGCACCTGGTGGCCATATTTGAACTGGACTGTGGCGCTGTGATGCATGGAAATCAGGCAACCCGAACCCTGGGCATTACTGCTACCAAGTTTGGTAGGCCTACTCTTGTGGTAATTAGATTCCGCGTTATAATGCGTTAAATCGAGAAAGTTGAATTATAACCACCTAGTAATTCATAAACTTTCGGAACTAATCCATTACCAAAATTTTCGGAGTTTGTTGTGGTTTTAATTGGCGAGTAATTCATTTCGAGACAGTATATCGTTACATGAGAACAAGTCTGATTATTTTAACATAATATAGAATAGCCATACTGCTTCATTTGTAGATTTGATGTTAATACTTAACTCTTTGTAAGGGAAGGACCTCACACACGGCTAACACGTTAGGTACATTTTTGACATGTTGATGTGTATCAACGAAAAATGAAGGATTGTAAGGTTTTTTGGGTAGCCACTCCGCATATTTTGCGAAATCCGCCTGTAAAGTTTGTGACACTAAAGCGACCCAAAATTAACTGGTTAGTTTGATAATTGTAAACTGAGTATTTTTCGAAAAATCAAGAAAAGAAACTTTTCTGTCTGCCTTTTGAAGACTCACTAAAGAAAACATACTTCAGCGAACGCGGTGCTAGCAGAGTTGCAGAGACACCTGTTTCGTGAGCGAAGATTCGGTGTTCGAATCATAGTCGGATAATGTGTTACATTTCAAATTTTGTATTACTTTTTATTCATTTATTAATTATTTTGGCATATTGAAGTTTATTCGTTTCGGAATTGGTTGTAGTTTGTAAGTTCAAAAGGTAAATAAATCAATAGGTAATAACAGGCTAGGTGACTCGATTATCTCCAGTGGTTTTAATATTGGACATGTAACCTTTCAAGTGACAAGGGTGGTGCCGCTTGCCACAGGTTCTCTCTCTGTCACCAAAGTTAAGGACTGACGATTCTGGATAGCATTTGGATGTGACACCGTCCGTCAGGGTGCACTCGGATGTTGTCCGTCCAATTGAGGAGGTACGTGATTGTGACGTGGCTGCTCCAGTCACGTCTGGAGTATGGGGTGCTGACAACGTCTGCGTCTATATCACATCTATTGACGCCTTCGTGCGTAGGATGATACGACGGCAGGTCGATATCAGCTGGACTCCACGTTGTCTCTAGAACGAAGTTTAGTTTTGCTTTTTTAAGCTTTTAATGCTTTTATGAAAAGATGCCCGAAAAGATCTGGTGCGAATGTTTCACGAGGAACTGTAGAAGGTGACAAAGGGACGCATTGTTTATACCAAGTTACGCAGGAATGGGCGCGTGATGTAAGGCGCCATGCTACGGATTACACGGCCGTTCCCACCGGAGGTGCGATACCTCCCTGGGGCGCGCGCGTGTGTGTGTGTGTGTGTGTGTGTGTGTCCAAATTGTTCAAATGTTTATAAACCTAAGGGACTTAACTGCTGCGGTTATCAGCCCCTAGGCTTACAAACTATTTAACCTAACTTATATTAACTTATGCTGAGGCATCGATGCCCGAGGGAGGACTCGAACCACCGACAGCGAGCAACCGCGCACTCCGCAGCAAGACGAATTAGAGCTCGCGGCCATTGCACCGTGGCTGTGTGTGTGTGTGTGTGTGTGTGTGTGTGTGTGTGTGTGTGTGTTATCTCTAGCGTAAGATGCTTTAAGTAATTTGTAAGCTTAGTGACCGATTACCCAAGCGATTTGGTTTCTTAGGCTTACAAATATTTCGATATTTTGTTTATGCCAAAGCGCGGCAAAGGGTGCACGCAGATGTAAGACGTCACGGATGTTGACCTTGTTTCCAGTTTTTCATTAATTGTGAGTCGTTAACACTCGAAAAGTGAGTCTTTGCAGTAGGGAAGATCTGGTTAGTCTGTCGCAAGCCTCGAGGGTACTTGGAGTGAAGTGTTGTTGCACTGCACGGAATACTTTTTGTGGGACAATACGATGAGCTTCCAAAAGTAATACATTTTATGCGCCTTGTGCGGTAAATAATTTTTAGTAAATACTATGTCGAATTACCTAGTAACATCATATTGTTTACCATAATTTTGCAGTAATAATGAAAGACGCACTATCTTCGACCAGCACTGACATGTGTATTTGAGAGCCTATCACAGAATAAGTTTAGCGCTAAGTAATCAACTTTTTTATTTTATTTTTTAGGTTTTGCAAGATTTACAAGGCAAGTACTTCATTATGCAATAGCGCATGTGAAGGTTTGAACTGACTGGAGCAGCTATCGTCGAGCGACTTTTGGAGCTGCTTGCGTTTGTTTATACTGAAGTACTTCGAAGAACTTGATCACCCAACTTAAAGTGATGAAATTGAATATCCCGAAGTTTGCTAGACTGCACTCGTTCGTGACAATTCAGGATCTTTCACGTCGCATTCAGGCTCTGCTACATAAGTTGTGGGCGAGAAGTATGAGCCGGAAATTAAAGGACCGAACTACAGAATATTACCCTTTTAAGTGAAAGTAAAAGCGGGTAACGTTGGCCAAGGAACTTGATAAGTGGAATCTGCAAACTTTATTAAAGAAAGGAGCAACAACGGTCCTGAAACGAAGAAGCCTTTGACATTGTGGTCAACAGACGTCATTAAATGAAGGAGCAGATACGACAAATACCAGTTGATAAATAAATTCACATTCGGTGTGTTTATTTAATCTCCTCGTCGTTACGGGCATATGAAAGCGAGAAAACTATAACAATAAGTTACTGGTACGCGCTTCAATATACCATTAACAAGGATTTTAGTTTTGCTGTTCCTTTATGTGAGCCCGGAATTTCAAGTTTTAGTACAAAATTTGTCAAAGGTACGTCACGAAATCTACGGTCGGGGGTTCGAATCCCCCCTCGGGCATGGATATTTGTGCCGTCCTTAGGATTTGCTAGTTCATAAGTAGTTTGTAAGTTTAGGGACTGATAACCCCGTCGTTAAGTCCCATAAGCTATACAAACACTTGAACACTTGAACGGCACGAAATACATCTCAAATACGGAGGTAGAAAACATTGGAGATTTACAGAAATTTGCAGCAGTTTCCAGAGCACAGACCGCGTCACGCCGAGGTGGAATGGCCGAGCGCGCTAAGGCACCTTGCTCCCCGTCGGAGGTACGAGTCCTTTCTCGGGCGTGTCTGTGTGTGTTTTTGTTGTCCTCAGGCTAGTTTAACTTAGTTTAAGTAGTTTGTCACCCTAGGAACATGTCCGAAAAAGAACAGACACCATATCAATAATTGTAAATATGCCCACAACAGGCAATGACAATTTCAATGCGGACGCATGCATACGCTCGATCCCTTGCGGAAATCCAGAACAGGCTGCGAGCAAGAAGAATCAATGGGAAGGGGGCTAGACGCTGAGAATTTGGGTTGGAAGGGAAGCGTGCCGTCATAGCTTAATTGGTTAAGGCGACCACTAGCCCGAAGCGGGAAATCCGGGTTCGAATCCCTGTCCCGTACAAATTTCATTTCATTTCATTCTTTTTTCACACTGTCGAAATGTTTCAGTATTTCGATTTCGTAAATTTACGGGCTTTACAGTCAAGTAAGGCTGTGGTCACAGTGGCTCCGATATCAGTAGGTTTTACCGACGACAGACATCGGCGGAAAACGGCCGATCGTTTCAAATCAGTGCTCCACTATGGGCACGGTCACATTGTAGTCGATCTCATCGCCCGAATGTAGAGACTTCGGACGACAGTCGGTGAAATTCAAATCAGCTTGTTTTCTTCGGTCAAATCGACCGACGTTCTCACATGCCAGATATGGACAGTGAGTAACTGATATGCTGAGTGAAAGAAAGAAAGAGATTGTGGCATCCAGAAGACGATAAATACCACAATCGAGATATAATTCGGAATCTATGGTCTGATATTACGGTTTATTGGAAACCCCAAATTGGTTAAATCCTTCATCAGAAATTTTAGGCGTAAATTATAACCTCAATAAATTATTCAATCCGGGATTGTGGCGTATATTAATGTTATTATAGTGGCTCTCTTACGTTGTTTTGCACTGTGATAATCGGGTATTAGTTGTCCACAAATTATTCTTATTGGTTCTGGCGTTTTTTAAAAGGATATGAGTCTGTTCTATGAAGTGACCTACAATAATGTGGTGCAGGCCTACGTGTGCTTCCGTTTTTCAGTGGTTTCTGTGTTCAAAATTATTCTTAATTTCACGCTTATCTTTCACAAATATATTGAATGACAGTCATTGAAGTTCAATGTAGCAGAACTTAATTTTGTTCATCATAAATGGATGTTTCTGGGTGGACTATAAATGTGTTCTTTATGGATTTAAATACTGAAAACCTGCATCCATCATGTATTTTTATGCTTAGCACAACGCATTTCGAGAATTTTTCTCGCTTTTAGTGCATTTGTTTACATAAATACATCGTGACGTTTCCATGTGTGAATTTATGCATCTATTGCACAGATATAGTCTTTTAGAGGTTACTTTGAGAGAAATCGTAACATACATAATAAAATCTTGGCAACTTTTTTACATACTAAATAGTACGTATGTCGATACTTGCAAGTGTTGTGTCTGCTCCATTAAACTGGATATCACAACACAAAAATCGTCACTTACACTGGTTTTTGTAAGTTACGATTATTATGTTGCATATTCTGAGTAATGGAAGAGGCACAATACCTTTAAGCGGACAAAAAGTTATGGTTTCTAACATAAGCATAAAATATACACCTCAATATTTATTCTGTCATATTTTCCGAACTTCAGTAACCTAAAGAGACAACTGCAGTGCAAGAGTCAGAAAATTGCACACTGAAACGTCGAAAAAGTACCGTACTTATGAAAACAAATGCATTATAAGATGCGGATAAATGCTCTAAATTCGTTGTGATAAGTAATAAACTTCCCTAACTGGTGTAGGTTTTCATTATTTAAAGCATGGAGGTTACCTGATGTATGTCTGCACAACTTCAAATAAATTCAGCAAAACTGTAATATTGGTTGTCAATGATACCACGAATACAAGTATGTAATAGTAGTACGTAATATGTAGTACCCAAGGAGGTTGTATTCTAACCTCTTTGGTAGTACCTCACATATTCGTAAACATTGTCTGGGAGTAGCAATAACTGAGGACAGTACACAATTCTAACTTTGTTCTTTCCAGACAGGTGTAGCTCATTCGTATGCATTCGAAGTCTTTATTAATAACAAAAGACGCTTTGTAGCACTAATTTCGAAGTATAAAAATGTCTGTGGAATCAATTGCACCCCTGGGAATTGAAATCTAATACAATTCAGACACATAATAGATCGTAAAAAGATATAAAATAGCCAAGTTCGCTTATCATCTCCTACAACGTAAACCAACTCAACATCATAGATCGTAACCTAACCTCCTTTAAGCCGACCAAGTGACAAACTGTACCGGATTCAGTGTGACCATGCCGTCGGTCGATATTTTCAGTCGAACTCGGTCGACGGCGTCTGATGACGATCTGTCGGTGCGACTGTGTACACAGCCTAATGGTGTTTGTTCTTTAGGACATGTCCGAAAAAGAACAGACGCCATATCAAGAATTATTATTCATAATTGTGTGTTTGTATACGTAGGTGTGGTAGGCTTGTGGGTATTAGTTATTCATTTATTGTGTCTTTATATTGTGTGTGTGTGTGTGTGTGTTTTATAGATTGGTGTTGTTTGTCTGCCAGTTCTCTGAGGACAGAAAATGTAGTTCCACTGCAGGTAGCAGTGTATTCATTTATTATTTGTTTTCCCCCTTCAATCATGGCTTTCTGTATTTGGTAGTTTTCCTCAATTATTAATTTTTATTGGGGGTTGTTGCTGCATTTTAGGTTTTCTTGACCTGTGTTGATGTCTGTTTTTCATACCTATAAGGTGCTCGGCAAGTTTAAAGTCAGAGCTGTTAACTTTTAGTGGTCTTTTGTGTTCTGTTTATCTCGTGTTAAAGTTTATGGTTGAAGCTCGTTACATGCGCTAGCTGCGCTCTTCATGTATTTCAAATGTCAACTTCGCACCACAATTTCTCAGGATGTAACTGACGCATTTCGATTCAACCAACGCCATTATTTCGTGATTTTTCATGCTGTTAATTGCCAAAGAAATAATGTAGGGTATCCATTTGCAAAAACATACGTTTGAGTTAAAAATAACATTTGTTTACGTTTTACACTGTCCCTCAGTTCTTACTTACATAAGCCCTTATCGTACGTTCATGAGCGTGACAGTAGTTTTTCAATATCTACATCTACATCTACATCTACATGGGATACTCTGAAAATCACATTTAAGTGCCTGGCAGAGGGTTCATCGAACCACAATTATACTATTTATCTCCCATTCCATTCTCGAATAGCTCGCGGGAAGAAAGAACACCTGAATCTCTCTGTTCGAGCTCTGATTTCTCTTATTTTATTCTGATGATCATTTCTACCTATGTAAGTGGGAGTCAACAATATATTTTCGCATTCGGAGGAGAATGTTGGCGATCGGAGTTTCGCAAGTAACCCACGCCTAAGCGATAAGCGCCGTTGTTGTAATCCTGTATCATTTCCGTAACGCTGTCTCCCCTGTATCGTGACAATATGAAACGAGCTGCACTTCTTTGGACTCTTTCGATGTCCTCCGTCAAACCCACCTGATAAGGATCCCACACTGGGCTGCAATACTCCAAAAATGGACGGACAAGCGCAGTGTATGCAGTTTCTTTAGTAGTTCTGTTGCATCTTTTAAGGGTTCTGCCAATAAAATTAAACCATTTGTGCACTGCCCCAGTCAAACCATAATGATTAAGATTATCTAGAAGAATTCCATGATTTACACAATCAAAGGCCTTTGAAATATCACAAAAAATACCAATGGATGATGTCCGGTTATTCAGAGCATTTGATCGGTGAAGAATGGTGTGGAATGGACTCCAATACTGTCTGAAGTAGTGCTGGAGGAAACTGTCACACGCATCCTGATGGGCCGTACTTAAATCCGTAAGAATACGAGTGGTTGGATATCTCTTCTGAACAGTACGTTTGCACACGCCCTACACCGTTACAGAACCTCCTCCAGCTTAAACAGTCCACTGCTGGGATGCAGAGTTCATGATGCTGTCTGCGTACTCGTACACGTCCATTCCCTCGATAGAATTGGAAACGAGACTCGTTAGATCAAACAGTATTTTTCCAGTCGTCGACAGTCCAATTTCGGTGGTGACGGGCGCAGGCCAGGCGTAATTCTTTGTGTCGTGCAGTCATGAAGGGTACGCGAGTAGGCCTGCGTATCCGAAATTCCGTATCGATGATGCTTCGTTGAATGGTTCTCACGCTGACACCTGCCAATGGCGCAGCATTGAAATCCGCATCAATGTGCGGAAGGGTTCCGCTTCTGTCACGTTGAACGATTGTCTTCGGTCGTTGGTCCCGTTGTTGCAGGATCAGAGATTTGATGTTTTACGGGTTTCCTGATATTCGCCACCCAGGGGACTCATGGTTCTTTCGTGAGTACGTACCTGGCGAGAACGGGGCCCGAGCTTATGCAGTCTTCCTTCCTTATTTACTTCCTGGACTGCATTTCCTTTCCCCGCCCCCTCCTTTCCTATCCTCATTCCTTCCCCTCCCCACCGGGGGACTGATAACCTCAGTAGTTTAGTCCCCCAAACCCAACAAAACAACCCAACCCAACCCTGATATTCACAGTACATTCGTAAAATGCTCGTATTGAAAAAAAAAAAAAAAAAAAAAAAAAAAAAAAAAAAAAAACCCTATCGCTACCTAGGAGATGCTGTGTCCACTTCCTTGTGCACCGACAGTAACGCCACGTTATAACGCACTCAAATTGTAGTATCCAGTCACAGTAGCAGTACTAACCAATCTAACGCCTTCTCCAGACACCTATTGCCTTATATAACCGTTGCCTACCGCAGCTCCTGTCCTTAGAGTTTTTACATATCTATGTGTTTACATACGCATGCTTATCATAGTTTCTTTGGCTCTTTCGTGTGCGATTTCCGTGATTTTCCTAAATCGCTCCAGGAAAATACCGGGTGGTTCCTTTCAAAGGGCAGGGTTTCTTTACGTTGTAGACTGTCCCATATTACTTGCTCTCATAAGCCTATGCCGTAAGTTCCTGACCGTGAAAGTCGTTTTTAATTTTCTATTGTAGTTCCAGAGATATTTTTGTGTGTGTGTGTGTGTGTGTGTGTGTGTGTGTGTGGGTAGAGTGACTGACTACAAATCCGAAGGCCACGGGTTCGATCCCCGCCAGGTCCTAGGATTTTTATCTGTTACTTTCCACTTATTTCAACTCTAGCAGTGTTGCTGATGTGAAAAATACCGAGTTGCACCGTGGTTCGGAACCCACGTTAACCTGTAGGTCTCCCTATAACTGGCTGGATAAGTCAGTTCGATGGTCGGAGGAAGGCAACGGCATACCACCTCCAAACAGGACCATGCCTAATAAAGCACTGTAGTATTCAAACCAATCTTCTGATTGTTGACTGCTTTACCTTATATCTATATCTATAAATGTGAATGTCTGTTCGGTGTACGTTTATCACGTCTGAACCAGAAGACATAAAGAGCTAAAAATTTGTACAGTTACCAATGTCTACCCAGGGAAGGCTTTAGGTACGGTTTTATGGCTATCGGGTAGCTATTTATCTATATATATTAATGTGAATGTCTGTTCGGAGTACGCTTATCATGTCCGACCGACAAGACGCAGAGACTTGAATATTTTTCAGTTACTAATTTATACCTGAGGGAGGTTTTAGGCATGGTTTTATAGCGATCTGATAGATATTTAGTAATTTGAAGAACATAACACGAAATGCGGAACAATAATTACTCTTTGAAAATTAAATTTACTCTTTGAAAATTAAATTTACTCTTTGAAAATGGTTTTATTGGTTGCATTGTTGCTTGAGGGTTGATAATGATAAAAGGGTGGAGTATATTGGGATGGAAAGTTATGGGTGCATATAAAATTCTACTTGTGTTTGTGTTTATATTTCGAAAACTACAGAACGCAAACGAATGGTCGGTGTGTAATTGTTGTCCGAAGTCTTCCGTTGTATACCATAGCAGTTCCATGCCGACAGCTATAAGGGGGTGGAAGATATGGTGGTTGAAAGTCATCAAACTATAAAAAAAAATCGGACTGAAGGCCAGCGATGACGTTTGCGACTCTATAGCAAGGAGGTTACATATAGCGAAACGTGATGCCACAGCTACAATGTCTTCAGCTCTTTCTCTGTAAGGAAATATAAGAATAAATGAAGCAGTAAAAATAAATTTCTTTTAATACATCTCTTTAAAAAAATCAATTTGACGTTTCGCACATTACATCAAGTGATCGATCGGTGATATTATTACAATTATTATTGTTGAATTTCCTTTAATCCCTTCAGATATGCCATTTCAGTTCAAAAGACTTCAGTTTCCAGTTCGTCTAGCTTTTGCCATGACAATTCACAAAGCTCAAGGACAATAATTAAACGTCGCATGAATCCCTTTACAAGCCTCATGTTTTTCACATGGTCAATTATACGTCGCTTGCTCAAGGTTGGGCAACCCAAAAAATCTCTACATTTACGTTCCAAACAATACTGCAAATAACGTAGTTTACTAGAATGCCCTAACATGAAATTAAAATGAATTTGAACATTACTCTCAGCATACGTGTTGAGATATTGCAACACAGGCTATAAGGAATAATGCATGTATTATTTATTGTAAATCATAAAGCACTTCACATAATTTTATTTTTTATTCGAATGTTGATTAAAAATGTTTCTAAAGAAGATATTGTATTTCATTTCATCCTTCAAAACCAGTCTCGTAGCACACTACTGAAAGATAGTTTATCTATCATAATCAATATATATATATATATATATATATATATATATATATATATATATATATATATATATATATATATATATAATCATTGGTGGTTTCAGAAGTGTAATTGAACTGACCAATGTCTGAAATTTCAAAAACGTTATCAGTACAGCCTCGAGCTGCTATTAAAGTTCTTTATTCAAATAACCACTTTTAGTGTACCAACCGTCGTTAGGATTTACAGCATCTTATTGAGCGAATATAAAATAAGAGAAGTCGGATAATACATTGATGAATTCGTGACTACCATTACATCGTAATATAGAGTACATCAGCTACATAGACACTACTAGGCAGTTCAATGTTATATATCAAGCTGCAGTCTACGTTAACGCTAACATACTTCAAATATCTACGATCTGTGTGGCACCCCAAACTGAAAATGATATCTGACACTCGCCTCAGTAATTCGAACCAAACTGCGAAAGAGACTGTCAAGTTATATGTATTTGAATACTTTGTTTCTTATCGGTACATGTAAATATAAATATTTGTGAACCACTGTGAATGCACCATAAATCAACATTAGGCTACGCTACTTCACTGGAATTTAGAGATGATAAGTATGTATAATAATGTGCAGTAGTTCACTGTATTTCGACAAAACAAGTATCTTTTTCCAGATGTAGCATTTTCGGATGAATAAACCACGTTCGTTACCACAAATTCGCCTCTATGTTCTCTAGAGAAATTAGGCCCCCGTTCCACTTGCGGAAATCGACGCTCCACCGAGTATTGCATGTATCATTTACACGTTTTCCGCAGAACGTGCAGCACACTCGTGGAAGCAGCCGACTGATCTTTAGCAGTAACGTGGTCTGGGTGGAGAAAACTTGGCGACTACCTTCTCCCCGGAAGAGTCACGTCTCCTCTTCTGCAACTTTCCCTGACTTTTTTTCCGGACCTTCCTTCAGACCGTAATGTCTCTCAAGATCACTGTGGAAACTCTTGCACCCTCAGGAAACCTAATACCCTCTACCACGTGGCGTTTAGAGCTCAAAGGTGTACCGAGAATATCAGATACATTTGTATTCGAAACAGATTCGCGTTCGATGTTCCTCGATAATTACTCAACAAGTACAGCAGCACATAGTTAGGCTCAGTAGAATGATATGTTTTATGATCACCTTTATACCATAGACGAAAATACTTTCAAAAGTTACATCGCGAAAGTAAGATTCCTATTTTTTAAACAATGACAACGTAGCAATAAGCGCCCTGAAAAACACCAAAGCCAGTGGAGAAGACTATTACAATTCAACTAATAACATGGTCTCACCCAAAAACTATAGCTAACACTCAGACCATATTAGAAGAAATAATGGAAACTTAACACCTTGACTGTCGGCCATGTAAACCATTCCATGCCAGACATTCTGCTTGCAGGAGTAAGCCGAGCTGCACTTGGTTTCCTTATCTTCTGTTTGGCATAAAAAAATTGTTTGCTCTTTAAAATGAGCAATAAGCTTCCCTGTCCTTATAAAACGATCGGTTGAAGAATCATCAAACTCGCAATAATTTGACGCAGTTCTTGTTGCACAAATACTGGATCATCATCTGAATTGTCGATTTCGTCGTCTCACTGTCATTATCAATAAAATGTTTTTCAAATTCATGTAAAATTTCGTCCAGCGTAAGAGAGCGTGAAGCCCTGTCCGTTCATTTACCTACTGAGAGAGCGGGCACCACTTCCTACCTGTCCCGTTTCATACTTGGATGCGACCAGTCGGCCGATTTAGAAGCTAAATTTACAAGATCTATAGGCTGCTTTAGACACTAGATTTATCAAGTAAGACATTTAAGGTGAATCTAGCCCGTCAATAAACTTAATTTTGTGTTTAAAAGTACGAAAACAAAGATCACGTCAAATGACGTAATTGGCATTCTACAAAAGTTTAGATATCGCGTCAATTGACGTGATTGGCAGTCAAAGTGTTAAAAGAGTTCAGAAGAATGGAAAGTGGCTCTTATTCCTCCTTTGCCAAGAAAGATTATAGCAAGACATAAATAACTGCACAGATACATCTCTGTTGCCAGTGGGTTATGAAATATCTTCAACAATATTACTAAATAAAACAAAAGCAACACTTAATAGCCATTTGGGAGAACATCGCAGTATATAGAAAGGGAATATCTTGCTCAGAACAGATTTTCAACCTAAAATCCATAATACGTCACAGACTTACAAACTCCAAAAGCACAGTTTTAACATTTATAGATTTTAATAAGAGATTTGATTAGGTTGATGGAGAAAATGAATCGAGAATCCGGAATTAAAACTAAATTTGTAAATCAAATTCGTGAAACGTTCACAAAAACGAAATCGAAAGTAGAAGTTCGGTGTGAAGTACCTAAGGCATTCGACATAAAAACAGGTGTAAGGGAAGTGAGGGCCGTAGCCAAGGGAGAGGGGGGCGAATGAAGAGGATGATTAACCCCCACCCTCCCCGAAATTATGTTGTATTGCTTTACAAGTTATAGTATATATCATAATTTACAGTTTTTATTGTTTGCACAATACTGACTACCGCCTTGAAGGTCTGTCTCCACTCCTCTTCAACTGCCTCCTAGAGACAATAGTAAGAGAATGGAAACAAAAACCAAAAGATCATAAGCTGTCACCGATAAGACATGGAACTAAGAACAAAAAAGTATTGAAATTCACTGTCTAGCATTTGCTGATGATTTCACCATTATTTCAGAACACTTAGCAAATGCAGAAATACAAATAGTATTTTAGAAGAAACAGCCAACAAAGCACGTTTAAGAATTTCTGTAGAAAAGAAAATGACAAACATAAATAATACTCTAAATATACTAGCAACAGTAATTGGGCAGATAAAGAGGGTAAATAAATTTAAATATTTGGTAGAAATTATTCAAGAAAATGCTTAGAAAAAATTGCTGTAGATGAAAGAGTACATAAAATGGAGAGAGCATGTGGAATAACGAACATCTGAAACAAAAGGTCTCTGTCTTATAATTTCAAAATCCAGAATGTCGCTATGCAAGGTAACGTTTAGCAAACCACATAGTAAAATTAAAAAACCTTACTTTCTGGATGCACCTCATATTATGAAATGTGAAGGTTAGTTCGTTAACATCATACGTTAAGTGAAGCAAAAAATTCAAGAATACTTATCTACATTTTCATTCTATGATGTGCACTAACTAATCAAAAATATTTGCACACTCATTACTGAACATAAGAATGGGGGTGTTCACCTTTCGTATTTCTGCTGGCTTATACTCTGTTGGGTACTGTTGACAAAGGTATTGCATCGGGTTTAGGTTTGGATTCTGGGCAGGACCCTCCAATTAATAAATACTGTTAAAGAAGGAAGGAAGGAACATAAGGAATTAACGTCCCGTCGACAGCGTGATCATTAGACACAGAGCTCACACTCGGATTATTTGGATAAGGATGAGGAAGAAAATGGGCCGTGTACTTTCAAAGGAACCATCCCGGCATTTGCTTAGAGTGATTTAACGAAATCGCGTAAAACTCAACTCTTGATGGCCGGGGGTGGATTTGAACCTCCTTCCTCCAGAGTTCAGTCTGCTCGCGCCACCTCGTTCGGTAAAGAAAGGAAGGAAGCTTAGAGTTTAACGTCCCGTCGACGGCGTGGTCATTAGAGTCGGAGCTTACGCTCGGAATGTTTGGGTACGGTCGGGGAAGGAAATCGGCCGTGCCGTTTCAAAGGAACCATCCCGGCATTTGCCTGGAGTGATTTAGGGAAATCACGGAAAACCTATATCTGGATGGCCGGAGGTGGATTTGAACCACCATCCTTCCGTATGCGAGTCTAGTGTGTTACAACTGTGCCACATCGCTCGGTTCGGTAAAGAAATGTTATTTATCCATACAGATGGATTATTTATATGTATGGTACCGTAATATGTACAGACAGAAGTGTGTTAGTTCTTTTCTCTCTGCGTCGAACAGTAATTCCACACAACAAATGTTGGAACCTGATGTTTTTTGTTTTGCCGTACCGGAGCGGCAAGTGAACGACGCCTGGCCATATTGACTTCCCTCTGTGTTTCCTTGTGTTCCCACCTCTAACAACCTGCTGTCCCAGTAGTCGAGTGTCATTCGCCTGCATGGCTTTACCCCTGCTGGTGCTACATATAAGTGGATGTACTACCTAACCTGGAAACATCAGACTTGTAGTAGCGCCAAATGATAAAACACTCGTATATTTTCCGTTATTCAGTACACTGTCCTGAGTCACCTCTAGAAATACTTGCACTTATACGTATTACACCTGGTATGAATGGGGTTCATTTTCAGACTGATACATTCAGTGTCCCCGAATTGTTATGTGCACTACACAGTGCAGTATAGTATCTTTATGTTCGTCCGCATTTAGCGGACACCCTAAGCACATATAAAACCCATATCGTAACAACCTTCTATTCTAAACAATGCTGTTAGACCTACACACGATGACAGAGCTAACTTTCTCTGCTCACTTTTCAAATACAAACCCACCTGTCACATTGACATAGGGTATAGCGTGATACATAATTCCAAATTATTAGTTCCCAGTCATCGAAAGCTAATGGCAATGCTCACTACGACACCCAACAGCCCATGCACCGCTTGTTACTGACTGCAGCGAAGTGTGCTCTACCTTGATACCCAATTCTTTTTAACTCCCTAACCGAGTATGTAGTGTTGTGGTTAGCACACTGGACTCACATTCGGGTGGACTTCAGTTCAAATGCACGTCCGACCATTCTGATTTCGTTTTCCACAATTTCCCTATAACGCCATCTACAAATGACTTGAAGGGGACCCAACTGATTTCCTTCCAACACTTTGAAACAATATGTGCTTGTACTCCGTCTCCAATAACACTGATGTTGCGCGACGTTGCGATGTTGTTTCATCATCTCCATATAGCTGCACTGCTGGTAGCTCTTAATCACACGAGAAACTCCTTCCACCGTTTTCATGCGATTCCTTACACCTACCATCCACAGTGCTCGATGGGTCCTATCCGTAATTATATGAGTTATTCTTGGAATTCGTTTAGCTTGGTAATTCCACCTCATGATAAACTCACGAATGCGGCCTTAAAATTTTCTAAAAAATACAGCTATGAAAGGGAAATGATATTTACAAGAGGAGATGTAAGTGGAGGAGGATAGTATAAACGATAAATTCATCAATGAACTGACACTGTCAAATACTTGTAAAAAAATCGCACTGACGTGTTTCACGGCCCACTTTAGATATATAGTTTTATGTTTTTGCAAAAATTTTGGACCAAAATAATAATCTAAATAATAAAAAATTAATTAATAAGAGTGTCTGAAACCCTTTTAGGGAAAAAATTTTTTAGATAGTGGCGCGTTCCGAATCACAGACCAGCAGCGTTACAGTCCAACGCACTGCCCACTACGCTACGGCTAACAGTTGGAAGTTGGATTCTTTAATCTCATACTACTGATGGCCGTTGTTAACTGAAGCTAATATGGCATTTGTAGATAGTAGATTATCATTTATCGTACGAAGAACGACGTGTTTTTGTTAATTCTTAACTGCGCCATTGCTTTGAAATGACAACGTGTAAGTTACAATAAGAAAATCATCAAATACGCAACGCAAAATGGCGTATGACAAAGAGAGTTCTGGGCGAGGAATGTCACGTGACATCTGCGAACGGCTGGTTTTCGTTAATTCAATGGAAGGTGTCAAAACTCGTTATTTTTTGCAAATATCTTTCAAACGATACGAGATATGAAGAAAAACGTAAGGGAACAAAGTTGTAGAGAATTTTCTCCTATAAAAATTCGTTTATTCAATTTTCGCGTCATATGAACGGTTTATTTGCAATTACAATTACATTACAAACGGCGTTTTTGGTATTACTAACGTATTTCTTGTCCGAAATATTTCAAAAAGCCATGTTCTGGTCTCTAGTAGCCAACAATTATGTCTGTAAAATTTGGTGATGATCGGCTGAACGGTTCGTCCTAAAAATTGGGAACACGTTACAGCCAGACAGACATCGTCAAATCGCTGTTATTTTTGTAAATATCTCTGCAACGATGCAAGATATGAAAAAAAAAACATAAGAGAGCGAAGTTGTAGAGAATTTTCCCCTCTACCAATTAGGTTATTCAATTTTCGTGTCAGATGATTGGTTAAGCCGTTATTTTCATTTAAATTTCGAGCTGTCAAAAGACGATCGCAAAGGCCCACTTTTAGTGTTACTACCGTAACCTAAAGTGGGCCAAAACGTTGAATGCAATATAGAGGGTACAGTAGTAAGAGTAGTAAAAACATTAACAACTGGTGACAGCATATAATGTGGAGGGCCCAGAGTAATTATTTCACTTAGCAGAACATCGTACCATCCAAGATATGTTCTCCTTCTTATACAACCAGTTGTATATTCTGTGAGAATTTTGGTGGAAATCACTCAGTTCTTAATGATGCAAACCATGCCTTATTTTACCGTAACACACACACTCTCTCTCTCTCTCTCTCTCTCTCTCTCTCTCTCTCTCTCTCTCTCTCTCTCTCTCTCTGTGTGTGTGTGTGTGTGTGTGTGTGTCGCATGTGTGCAATACAATATTAGGAATATCGGAATGAACGGACGGATACACCACGTAAACGTGAATTATAGGGAATTTGTTGGTGTGTGCGTTCTAATAGAGGAAACCACGAGACTACAGTTTCTCGAACAAATATCAGACTGCTGCTGCGGAAAACGCAGCTCTTCGGTATAGAAATGACAGTATTTGGGAACGTGGTGGTTGTGGCGTTGGCCGTGTAATTATCTCAGCTTTCAGTATGAATCATTTGAGTTCGTCACGCGAAACCTGAACTGAGATAACTACGCCGAAGCTCCGCTCAGTTGTGCCACGCGAGAGTTTGACATTTCCGTAATTTACGTGCGGTTGCGAGTTGGAGGCAGACGAGGTAGCGATCAACGGTGCAGTGGGCAGCTTATACCAGTGACGGCGACCTACAATAGAGTGAGAGGAACGCAGTATATTTGCGAGTTGAGTTGCATATGACAAATATGCTTTATAACAACGGTAATTCATTACAGTAGTAACAGGATGGAAAATGAAGCTACCTAATGAAAATTACACCGCGATACAGTTGACGGCCATCGGACAATTGTGGTGACGAAATTGTATAATGTTAGTGAAGACTTGTAAATAAATACCACAGACGAGCTCATTTTTTGTCTATTCACCGAGTGCATTCGTGACTCTTAGTACTGAGTACTTGAAAGTGTAGAGAACAACGCGTGTACGCTATCTATTTACTGCTTCTTCACTATTGTATCCGAAGACAGCTGGAAAAGATCGAAAGCCAAAACTGGTCAATAATGTGATTTACATTTGTACTGTAATAAAGATATCTCAAATAATAAACTAATGTCGCGATATTTGTCCGCGTTGAACTGCGAAACTATTCAGTTGATATTAATGAAATTTTGCACATTTTGTGTGATTTGCAGCAACTTAAAAGACAGAGTAGTTGTCATTATTTTTATTGCAAGTTAAATGTTTCATCTATGTTGGGTAAGTATCCAGTCATTTGCGCTGTTCCTCAAGTTGAAGTCTAGGCAAAGTGCTCGGTTGGAAAGCGAAAGGTCGTCGGTTTTCTTTACCTGTAACTTAGCCTTCACCCCTAAAAAATGTGAGGGTTTGCAGAAACGGCTTTTATTCGGATACCATGCTAGAATCCCTATTCCCGGTTGGATAACTGGGGTAGCTTAGTGGACATGTTAGGTGCCGAAATGGCGTCCAACCAATAGACTTGCACCAGATCACTGAACCATACGAAAAGATTATTGTGTTCGATATAGGATATATCTTTGATGCTACAATTTAATTCACTTAGATGTGTTTTCCAAATTCACGTACGGCATGACTGCGATTTTTAAACTTTTTAAAAGTTTAAAAATTTTAACTAATTTTGTCATGCATTTCCATATACAGGGCGGAGAAAAATCTATATGTAAAGAAATCCCGTGTTATGAATGTTTGTCCGCGATAATCTATTAAACTACTCAAGCGATCTTAATTAAATTGGGTACACTACGTGTGATTAGGTCCAAATTAAAAGATATGATAGTTCAAATGTTTGTTAAGCTTATGGGACTTAGCTGCGGGGTCATCAGTCACTAAACTTAGAAACTAGTTATGAACCAACTTACACTAAAGACAGCAGAAACATCCATGCCCGAGGGGGGATTCGTGCCACTCAATGCGCTCGGCCACTCCTCTGCTGCAAAGATATGATAGTGTTTATCCCGCAGGGCAAAAGGCAGGGGACTGATGACCTAGCTGCTTAGTCCCCTAAAAACCAACAACAACCGCAAAAGGATGACTGCATATTTCTTGATTTTCGAAAGGCGTTTGACTCGGTACCGCACTACGTATTTGGTAACTAAGATACGAGTCTATGAAATAGGCACCCAAATATGTGAGTCATTCGTAGATTACTCAAGTAATAGAACCCAGGACGTTGTCCTCGACGGCGAGTTTTCGTCAGAGGACTAGGTTGTTATCAGGGGTGCCCCAGGAAAGTGTGATAGGACCGCTATTATTCTCTATCAATATAAATGATCTGATGGATAGAGTGAGTTGCATTCTGCGGCTGTTTGCTGATGATGCTGTGTTAAAGAGGGTGTCGTCATTGAATGACTGTAGTAGTATACAGGGTGACGTGGGCCAAATTTCTAGGTGGTGTGAGGAATGGCAACTAGCGCTAAATGTAGAAAAATGTAAGGTTACGCAGATGAGTAGGAGAAACAATCCCGTAATGTTCGAATACAGCATTGATAGTGTGATACTTGACAGAGTCGCGTCAATTAAATACCTAGGCGTAACGCTGCACAGCGATATGAAATGTAACGAGCATATAAGGACGGTCGTGGGTAAGGAAAATGGTCGACTTCGCTTTATTGAGAGAATTTTGGGGAGGTGTGATTCGTCTGAAAAGGAATCAGCTATAAAACGCTTGTACGACTCCGTCTTGAGTATTGCTCAAGTGTTTGGGATCCCCATCAGATCGATTTAAAGGAGAACACAGAGGCAGTTCAGAGGCGGGCGGCGAGATTTGTAACTGGTAGATTAGATCAGTGCGCGAGTGTTACCGAAATGCATCGGGAACTCATCTGGGACTCGCTGGAGATGAGGCGACGTTCATTTCGAGAAGCACTGTATTTAGAGGGCCGGAATTTGAGGCGGACTGCAGAACGATTCTACTGCCGCCAACCTACATTTCGCGCAAAGACCACAAGGATAAGATTACAGAGATTAGGGTTTATACGAATTTCCTCGTTCCCTCGTTTTCCCTCGTTTTTATGGGAATGGAACAGGAAACCAAGGACCTAGTATAGGTACTGAGTAGTCTCCACCACACACCTTTGGGTGGATTACGGAGTATGTATGTAGGTGTAAAGACCTCAATATTTTAATTGCAATTAAATGTTGTGACGGCCTGCAACGTCCGCCTGACCCATCTAAGGCCAGAACGCGGAACGTAACCTTTATCTATCCAGGATGGGTAAACGTGGCTCGATATTACGATTTAAAACCTTTCATCAATGCTACAATTTATTTCTCCTTACAGTTACTTTCCAAATTTACATACGACATAACCGTACTCTATAAATTTTTCGTGTATTTCATTTTAATTCTAATTGTGTTGTGTATTATTTTCACTATAATGACCCGGAAAAATTCGAACTTCAACAATACTGAAGCGAAAAATGCACGACGCAAACGTGATGGTATGTATGTCAATAATTTCTAAACCACTGGAGCGATTTCGATGATATTGCGCGCACGCGTTTGTGTGTGTGTGTGTGTGTGTGTGTGTGTGTGTTTGACTGGGACTCTGGATGGTCAGATTTACAATTGCACCTGGTAGGTGCGACTGAAAAGCCGATAAATTGACATTGGTAATGTTGGTAACTTGTGATAAGGTTCGTCTTTTATGCACCTCAATACCGTTCATCTGACGGCGGTAAAATTTTGCACACTTGGCCTTCAGTACATGATAAACGGCTCTATACACACAATAATTCGTACAGTTCATGGCGCAGTTTACATTACTCCAGACGGCACGGTTTGAACAATCACCGTAAAATTTTACAGATACATGTAATTTTTCGTGTAAAGGGGAGAGACGAGATAAGCAGAGTGAAGGGGCATGAGGGAATTGGCAGAGAGCGGGGGTACGTAATGACAAAAACAGGGGGATGGGTGGGAGGATAGAGGGGCTGGACAGAGAGACGAGGGATGAGCAGATGGACTAACACAATATTGCAATAAATAAACGCCGATTTTTCAGGTCGATAATACAGAGCGAGGACTAAGAGGACAAAGTGGACGTAGGAATAGGCACAGAGAGAGGGTAGGTTATAGGAAGAGAGATTAGGGGATGAAGTGTAGGATGTAAATTCATTTCCCATTCCTATTTAGCAACTGCGATACATTTCAGTGTATGTTATTTTCGTGAATTTACGCTTATACATACAAATCGGCGCTCTGAGGCACAGCTTCATGTAGAGTCCAATTCTTGGAAAGGATACAGGTCGCCACAAATTGATAAAAAGTGGCTGATCAACCAACATTTATTTTGTGTGGTCTTCATGGACTAACGACAAAGGTGAGATTACATTGGAAACGAGAATATGGAAATGGTTTTTCCCATAGATCAGCGTGAACTACTTCCTTCTACATAACGCCAATTGCCTGGGGTAGGATAAGCCTTCTTCTAGGAACAGCCCTGTCTCTACACATATTGTAAAGCGGAGTTCTCTCGTCGAGTCTGTCGGTCCTCGATCAACTCAAACACTACAGAACGGATTATCACACGGTATTAACGAACGAACAAGAGAATATCTTACGTGTGTGATTCATTAAAGTGCGTGGTAGTGGGTCAATGTGTCGTGCGAAAATACGCGAAATACAGCGACAAATACTCTCAGGAAAAGCTATATATTCTATATATAAAGTTACCGTAGATGTGAAATATATTGATTCATATAGTTTCATCATTAAGACTCTAATAACGATAAAGACATGACCTCGTGTAATATTGATATTAAATACACCAGCTTTTACTCCCTCAGCGAGTAATGAGGCCCAAGGTAAAAGATAAAAGTAAGTAAATAAATAAATAAATCATAAACTCGTATATATTCCGTGACTTACGAACTATCTAGTACATCCTCTGCTACCATCGCGAAGACGGAACGGTTTGCTAGGAACGTATGTAATTGGGACTAACAAAAGATAGCGGTGACAATATCGTGAAAGAGGAAATAATACATCTGCCAGATTGAAAAGCCGGCCGCGGTGGCCGAGGGGACTGAGGCGCTTCAGTCACGGTCTGCACGGCCACCACGGTCGGGGGTTCGAATCCCCCCTCGGGCATGGATATTTGTGCCGTCTGTAGTCTTAGCTAGTTCATAAGTAGTTTGTAAGTTTAGGGACTGATGACCCCGTAGTTAAGTCCCATAAGCTGTACAAACATTTTAACATTTTTGAACCAAATTGAAAATCTTACTACGGATTTCGCGGCCGCTCCCCGTGGGAGATTCGTGTCTTTCCTCTGGCATGAGAATGTTTGTTTTTCGCGTCGTAATTTGGTTTAAGTAGTTTGTAAGTCTAGGGATCGATGACCTAAGTAGTTTTACCTCTTAGGTCCACAAACATTTAAACATTTGAAAGTTTTATTTCCTGTAAATATGGTAGCTGGTTTTCCGGGCTGAACATGGTGTGGCTGTTTACTTCTCTATGGTACTGACAAATTTAAATGCTGAACTCTCCAACGGTCTGAGCAGTGCGTGGCTCAACTGGCATTCTGTGACTGGTGTACTCTGGGACAAGAAAATCCGAAACAATTAAACGTATACCCGTCCGTAATCCGTCCAGTTGCATTTTATGGAACTGAAAGTTTACCTTCAACAAAAGACGAGGAAAAAAGACTGGCTATTATGGGAACAAAGGTGCTCAGGTGGACATCTGGATTAGCACTGCACGACCACGTCAAAATAATGTAGTTCGAAGGTTATACGGAGTAGCTCCAATAGTAGACAAGATGAGAGAAATGTTGGTATAGGCACGTCCTTAGAGCAGAAGGAACAACAGTGGCAACGAACAGTTTTATTTTGAAATTAAATAATGGCTACTTAGGCAACAATGGTTTGACACCCTGCACTTCAACAACGAAGACGATAGAGGCCTTTGAAATATGTATTTATCGCAGAATGCTTAAAATACCATGGACTGCAAGAATAACGAACACCAAAGTTCTGGAACGAATGAACGAACAGCGAGAATTGTTGACAGTGCTGAAAAGAAGAAAAACTGCATACCTATGACATATAGTACGAAACACCAAATATATGCTTTTACAGTTAATAATAGAAGGGAAAACCTGGTTGGACAATATAAAGCAGTGGACAGGGCTAAGAAGTGTATACCAGCTACTACATACTGTGGTTCACAAAAGAAAGATGCGTCACGTGGTCGCAAATATCCCTTAATGGATGAGCAGCATATGAAGAAGATGTAGACCTCAAGATCTCACGCCGCCACCCTGACCAGGCACAAGATCGTAAAAAGTGGCACCAACAAGCTGCACCAGCGGATCCTGCCAACATGGCGAGCAAACTCTGAGGAAGAAGACGAACTTTTGCTTGTCCATGCCCCTCGGACGTTTTTGTGAAAGAGTAGTTTGAAGAGTATCGTGACGAATGTCACTTGATATCCTTCCTTTCATTTCACTCATACATCATTAATAGAGATCATGTTCAACATGTTATCAACACCCTCGACGAAAAGGAAGTACGTATTAAAGTTTGCGCCGCGGTAGAATGGCCTTCTTGTTGCGAAGCGCGCGGTTGCTCCCCGTCGGAGGTTCGAGTCCTCTCTCGGCCATGGGTGTGTTTATTGTCCTTATGTTAGTTTAAGTAGTTTATAAGCCTAGGGACTGGTAACAGGACCTGTTAAGTCCCATAGAATTACAAACATTTGATATTTTATTAAAGTTTGCTAGCGTAAAATAACGTATATTTCAATCGTTACTATAACGTATTTGCTCAGTTCTATGATTACAGCCGAGTAAGGCTTCACACAATTATATGACAGGGAATGTATTAATGAAACATTATTCTTTACTTCACCTGCTACTTCAACAATTGGCGAAAAACATGCTTATGTACTTAATTAATTTACTCTCCTCTCCAAATATAGATTTTTAAATTAAACAGCAAGCTTTCGGAAAAAAATAACTACGTTTACCTTCAACGCTCTTCGACTAAAACGCCACTTCACAATCCTCAAAGCGCTGTACAAAGTGTAAAATAAATTCTTGCAGTTAGCATAATATATATAAATGCACCGTGCTTCAGATATTAATTGTAATATTATGGTAATGGACCGAAGCAGAGTGCGTTCATGTATATTATGCTAACTGCTGTTAAATGGAAATCATGTTTTCCTAAAATCGATTTTATTAGTCTCTTTTCAATTCATCTCTCAAAGCAGAGTATATTTCATCGATGGAATTTATTAGGCATCCGAACAATGTGACCCAGTGAAGTTATCAGTCATATTTCATACGCTTGTAAATCTATCGGACCAAACTGCGTGGTCATCAGTCCGTAGCTTACAAACTACTTAAACCTAGGTAAACTAACCTAAGGACAAACACACACACCCATGCCCCAGGGAGGACTCGAACCTCCACGGCAAGCAACCGCGCGCTCCGCAGCGAGACGCTTTAGACCGCTCGGCTACTCCACCGCGGCTGTTATCAGTCATAGTGTATTCCAGTATTACAGGATGTTTTCACTACCCGTTGAGGTACAGTACTAGTTTTTAATCTATATTTAAAGTGCCATGACATTTGTTTTGCCACGTTAGTCATTATTTAAAGCTGCTTTCTATATGCCGATGATTTATCGTGAAAAAGTATGATAATACAGCTCACACAAGGACATAGATTGTTTATAGGTCGCGAGACAGTGATTGTTAATATCACTCTTCTTTCGGGGACCTAGTGACGATATTTTTGACGTGATAGCAACACGTCTTTCAAAACAGGATATATTGTTTCACAGAGAAAGTGCTCATCAAAATACACTGCTCAAAACAATTAGTGCATCAGGTGAGATATCAAACACAATACAGATACTTTACTAAGATATTGGCTACAAATATAATTTGTGTGTGATACAGTACAACATGATGTCTCAGCTTTTTCCTTCAGGTTTCCATGGCGTTTACTTATGGTGAGGAATCACGGGGCTACCATATTAGTGAAAAAGTCTTTCACCAGTATGGAAGTTGCTGGGGTTGAGGGTGGAAAAAGAGCAGAAACAACCAATAAATGTGGAGGAAAATCGTTGGAGAAAATGTTCAAATGTTTGTTAAGGTAATGGGACTTAACTGCGGGATCATCAATGCCTAAACTTACAGACTACTTATGAACTAACTTATACTAAAGGCAGCACAAACATCCATGTCCGAGCCGCAGTGGAGTAGCCGAGCGGTCTAAAGCGTCTCGCTGCGGAGCGCGCGGTTGCTCGCCGTGGAGGTTCGAGTCCTCTGTGGGGCATGGGTGTGTGTGTCTGTCCTCTGGTTAGTTTACTTAGGTTTAAGTAGTTTGTAAGCTACGGACTGATGACCACGCAGTTTGGTCCGATAGATTTACAAATATTTGAAAAATTTTATTTTTTCCATGTCCGAGGGGCGATTCGAACCCCGACGGGGTACGGCTTCGCGCATCGGAGCATAGCGCCTCAATGCATTGGCCACTCCGCCGCGGCAATCGTTGGAGAAGACAAGGTTGACCAAGGGCTGTAGCACTACTGAACAAGAAGATTTAAATACCAGTCCGACTATCTTCATGATGAATTTCGGTAATTTTCTTTAAAGCTTCAATGGAAATTCAAGCCTTTTGAATCCAGGCACAGCCGTGTTATTTACGAATTTTTGTTATATATGCTCATATGTTTGTAGAGCTTATGGGACTTACCTAAGGAGTCATCAGTCCCTAATCTTACAAACCATTTATGAACTAACTAATACTAAGGACAGCACAAATATCCATGCCCGAGGGGGGATTCGAACCCCCGACCGTAGTGGCCGTGCAGACTATGACTGGCGCGCCGAGACGGCTCGGCCACCGCGGCCGCCGAATTTTTCTCCAACTCAGTTAATGTACTACCTGAAACGTCGTTTATGTATACGAGTCGTTACAAACACATATTTCCTTTCTCGGAGTTCCGCGAAGTACGTGAGTGGCGGACAGATGCGAGAAATTGAGACAAAGTGAGAAAAAGGAGCGAGAATCAGCGGGTTTGGGGAGAGAAACCAGAGACAGATGTGTAAGAAATGAAGGTTTTGTGTGACAAAAAAAAAAAAAAAAAAAAAAAAAAAAAAAAAAAAAAAAAAAAAGAGCCGTCGGAGATGGCGTAAATGAGAGTGGTGGGAAACTATCGATTGTCCGCAGCGCTGGCGGTGTCGGCGCGTGCCAATTTCCTGGCGGCGCGCCGCTACCTGCAAATCACGGGCTCGCGTTTCCTCTCTCCACCAGCGCCGTGCCCCGACCACAGCACCGCTCCTGGAAGACGCTCTCTCCATCTCGTGCGGGGCATCTAGCAGTCCACTGACGCAGAGAGACATTTGTTTTCTTCTTCTCTAATACGGTTTTGATGTTGAAACCAGCGCTGTCAACCATGAAATGGGATATTCCATTAAAAAGCTTGCTAAAAACCACCAGAAACCACAAGATTTTATTGGTGTGTTTAACAAAACCACTATATTGTAATTATTTGAAGTACTGAGTATGTTGAGTAACGAAAAGTATGAGACAATCCAATTTATCCCTTATGTACAAAGAAAGAACAGATTTTACTTATTTTATTCTATTGTTTTATTTAATTTATTTATTTATTTTTTACCAAAGATTGAAAGTTGCAAGTTGAAATTTTATTTGCTTTTTATACTTCTAACAATTTCTGTTACGTTGTTTCTATGAAACATGCATTTAAAAATTGTATAATATTGCCAGTGTAAACATGCTTTATTAAACTGTTACCGTGAAACGTAATCAAATGTTCAAATGTTTGTATAGTCTATGGGACTTAACTACGGGGTCATCAGTCCCTAAACTTAGAAACTACTTATCAACTACCTTACACTAAAGACGGCACAAATATCCATGCCCGAGGGGGGATTCGAACCCCCGACCGTAGTGGCCGTGCAGACCGTGACTGGAGCGCCTCAGTCTCCTCGGCCACCGCGGCCGGCTGAAACGTAATCGTTGGTTTCATTTCATTTGGGCCTGCAGCATTGTGTATGTCTTTTAAGGACATATTGTTAATCTAAATAATACCAAAATAGTACTTTACTTTGTAGATGTTTATTAATATAGCAATAGGCCTATTTCGGCACTGTGGTCAACATCAGGCTACGTTCATATATATATATATACAGGGTGTTTCACTACGTGTGTTTGCCTCTGTAACTTATAAAATAATAGGTGACGGGAAATTTTAATGCGGTAGGGCAACAAAAAAATATTACACTTTCTGCAGAGCTATGAACATAGTTTATTGTATCATTTTCCAAACAGTTACAGCACAAAGATATAATTTTTTAAATGGAACAGTAGTTTTTTCTATCGTGCATTGGATTCGTTTAAACCAGCTGCGCCCAAATCAATTTAAACTACATTCCTATCACTGTTAGTTTGGGAGCTACAACCCTTCAAAGTTCCGAGGGCGGTGGCTGCGATAGCGTAGCTAACTGGCCGAGTGGCTATCCCCTGGGGCACGGCCCACTGTCTCATGACCACCAGCCAGTCAGTTACGCTGTCGTAGCCTCCGCCCCCTAAACTTTGAAGGGTTGTAGCTCCCAAACTAACAGTGATAGGAATGTAGTTTAAATTGATTTGGACGCAGCTGGTTTAAACGAATCCAATGCACGATAGAAAAAAAACTACTGTTCCATTTAAAAAATTATATCTTTGTGCTGTAACTCTTTGGAAAATGATACAATAAACTATGTTCATAGCTCCGCAGAAAGTGTAACATTTCTTGTGTTGACCTACCGCATTAAAATTTTCCGTCACCTATTATTTTATAAGTTACAGAGGCAAACACACTTAGTGGAACACCCTATATATATATATATATATATTTCTCGCACCTGTCCGCCACTCACGTACTTCGCGGAACTCCGAGAAAGGAAATATCTGTGTTTTTAACGTCTCGTCTACATAAACGGCGATTCAGGTAGTACATTAACTGAGTTGGAGAAAAATTCGTAAATGACACGGCTTTGCCAAGATTCAAACGACTTGAATTTCCATTGAAGTTTTAAAGAAAATTACCGAAATTCATCTTGTTCAGTAGCACTACAGCCCTTGGTGAGCCTTGTCTTCTTCAACGATTGACGCGGCGGAGTGGCCAATGCATTGAGGCGCTATGCTCCGGCCGGCCGCGGTGGCCGAGGGGATTGAGGCGCTCCAGTCACGGTCTGCACGGCAACTACGGTCGGGGGTTCGAATCCCCCCTCGGGCATGGATATTTGTGCCGTCCTTAGTATTAGCTATTTCATAAGTAGTTTGTAAGTTTAGGGACTGATGACCCCGTAGTTAAGTCCCATAGACTTTACAAACATTTGAACATTTTGCTATGCTCCGATGCCGTTCCCCGTCGGGGTTCGAATCGCCCCTCAGACATGGATGTTTGTGCTGTCTTTAGTATAAGTTACTTCATATGTAGTCTGTAAGTTTAGGGACTGATGACCCCGCAGTTAAGTCCCATAACCTTAACAAACATTTGAACATTTTCTCCGACGATTTTCCTCCACATTTCTTGGCTGTTTTCTGCTCTTTTTCCACCCCACCCTCCCGACTCCAATACTGGTGAGATACTATATTACGTCATCAATCCATCTTCTATCGGTCTCTCTCTTTGCCTAGCCGAATGGATTTCATCCTTCATCATTTTCTTTGGAATTCTATCCTCGGCCATGTATTGTATTCTGCAGCTTTGGAGGTTTCAGGTCGAAATTTTATTTGCTTTTTATACTTCTAACAATTTCTGTTACGTTGTTTCTATGAAACATGCATTTAAAAATTGTATAATATTGCCAGTGTAAACATGCTTTATTAAAGTGTTATCGTGAAACGTAATCGGTGGTTTCATTTCATTTGGGCCTGCAGCATTGTGTATGTCTTTTAAGGACATATTGTTAATCTAAATAATACCAAAAATCTGCTTTATTTTGTAGATGTTAAATACTGTTTTATTAATATAGCAATAGGCCTATTTCGGCACTGTGGCCATCATCAGGCTATGTCCATATATATATATATATATGCTTATCAGGTATTAATTTATTACTGCTATTCTGTCAGTATCCAGTATCCTGGAGGATATGTCAAACTAACAGAATAGCAGTAATAAATTAATACCTGATAAGTATTATACCATCTAAAGAACGTTTATACTGCAATTACATGCAGTTATTATAATGAATTGTACCTCCATGATGCCATATGGACATAGCCTGATGATGGCCACAGTGCCGAAATAGGCCTATTGCTATATTAATAAACAGTATTTAACATCTACAAAATAAAGCAGCATTTTGGTATTACTTAGATTAACAAAGTAATCGTTGGTATTCAAGATCACGCAGCTTTTACACTAATTATAATAACGAAAGAGATAATATTATCGTTGGAGGTTGGTGTAGTGTCAGGTGTCCCGCATTTTCATGTAGAAAAGTGGTAAAATTACCCCGTAAACGTGTCCACATAATATGAAGTCTGCATACAGATGCATATTTACTAGAACTATTTTTGGAATATTTCTTTCCGTATTTTGTTGTCCTGTTATATATCCCGTAAGTTATAATATATGTTTCTGATACGATTAAATAAAAAGCGTGCATCACAAAATGGGTGCACAAAAATGGGGAACAAAAACGGAATAACATTTATTATAAATGGTTACGTCATATAAATTCAGGAGCTACGAGACGTTAGAAAATTAAATAGTACTGTTACTGAATGCTGCCGTCATCAAGAGTTTAAAAAAATAGTTTTTCCATAAAACCAGTAAAATATTTTTAAAATCCTCCATAATAGCCACTAGCCACTAAATGCCCACTAGCCACTAGACAGATACTCAAAACCACCAGACTTAGTGGGAAACACTGGTCTGACAGCATGGCAGCAGATTCCTGCGCCGCTCTTCAGCCATGCGGCTTTACAATATAAAAACAGGAGAAGATAAAATATAAACATGGTAATAAAAATGAGCACTTCGACAGAAAAATCGCACTGGCGTGTTTTATGACCCACATTAAGAGTTCCTGTAGTTTTATGATATTTTGCAAACATTTCGCACAAAAATAATAAAAATATAAATAGTAAAAAATTGCGGACAATACGATTACGACTCTACTATTGTGATAATATCTCTGCACTCAACACGGAATATCCTCTCTGACCGTATTTAACAAACAGCCAAAATTAGTTGATATTTGAGATTAACTTTGCCAAACGAAGGGTGAGGTGGTACAAATTCGATATAGGTACAATTCCGATCAAATGAAAGTTTCGCGCCATTTAGTATTGGTAGCACTTGTCTTTGTGTGGCGTTGTAGTGTAGCAGGTTTTTACAGCTCCTCCTGTATTTTCCAAGAATACACCACTTTTTGCTACGGAGATATAATTTAGTCTAACGCACTCTTATAAATCAGTAGCTAAAAGGTGATTGCATTCGCTGCCAAAAATGCAATGTTTGGTACCACGAAGTACGCGTTGGTGCCCGAAGGAAAAAGTGCTTTTTATGTGGAAGATTCCAGTGATCAAAATTGTACAAGGAAGTGATCACAATTGTACCTGGTACATTTTCGATCGATTTTTTTCAATTCTATAACCATTTTTTTGTGTTTATACCAGCATTTGTAATTGTCAAATATTTGTGTTACATATTCATTAAACATCCATGAACAAGTTTCATAGTTAAAATTATTTCTTTTCTCGGTATACTTTCAGTTACAATAACATTTGTCCGAAATGATCGTAGTTGTACCATCTTATCCTACATTTTCTTTTTAAGTTTTACCTCTTTAAACAATTATAGTAACATCTCTCCCATATTTTCATTATGTTTTTCCGTTAAATTAATATCACCTGTTATGTCGTGGTAGTTTATCCTCCTTTTCAAGTTTATTTTCTTTGTCTGTACTGGTTTACGTAAAATCAAGTGACAGTGTCAAATCGCCAATATTTTTGCAAATTTCTCTGAAACGAAGCGAGTTATGGAAATAACGTAAACCACCAAAGTTGTAGTGAATTCTCTTCTCTACAAATACGTTTACTCAATTTTCATCTAGGATGAACGGTTAGGGAATTATTTGCAATTAAATTATCAGCTGTGAAAAGGCCATCAAAAACGGACAATTTTTAGTGTTACTAGCCCGTCGGAAAAAGGTGATTCTAATCGCTGGCGGCCACCAATTACGTCTCTAAAATGTGGTGCCGATGGCCTGAAAACTGTGTAAACGTTGCAGACAGGAAGTTTCACATCGCCATTCTGTTTGCAAATGTCTCTGAAACGATGCGTGATATGAATAAATCATAAGAAAGCATAGTAAGAGAGAATATTCTCCTCTACAAATTCGTGTATTCAGTTTTCGTGTTCAGATGAACAGTTACGCCGTTATTTTCATTTCAGTTTCGAGCTGACGAAATACGGTCGCAAAGAATCACTTTTAGTAAAGTAGATCACATTTGCAGAAAGTTTAAAGCATAAAAATTCTGAAGTCATTTAAAAAGAGCCACGGTGTAAAATTTACATATACAGACGAGGCACTGTTACAGACACTGAAGACATAGGGTTAAAGCGGCACAGGCGATAATCCTGTTCTGCCGCAGTCGGCGTTCACAACGCATTAAACATACACTGAGAACTGACGAAGCACTAACACAAAAACAATGCACCGAGACTGAAATATACTGGTACAGCGAGGACCTGTAGTTGGAGAGTGGTGGAGGAGGGATAGAGAAGTGGGGGGGGGGAGGGGGGCAGGGCGGCGGGGAGCGCAAGGACTCCGAGGAGGGGAGGGAGAGAGGAGGGAGAATGGTGCTCTTTTCTGCAAGGGGCGGTGTCACAGTTGCCAGGAGGGATACATGTCGGACGGAGGGCGTCATCGGGGAGAGCGAGGCGGTGAAAGTTGCCTCGGAATAGGATACGGAGGGTATGAAGCTGTCGAGTGGGGAAAATGCAGTGACGAACGCGTGTCAGATGCACGGGGTCGTCGAGGAACGAGGGTGCTAGACATTCCATTCACCATTAAATTTCAATAGAGACGAACAGTTGTGCCGAATTAAATAATGATAAGTGTGAAGTTATCCATATGAGCACTCCAAGTAAATCCTTCGAACTTTTTTACACGATAAATCATTCAAATATACAGGGTGTTACAAAAATATGTGCCTGAATATTTAGTGTGTCGGTCGCAGATAAAGATTAAAACACGGAACTGGCGAGTGGCGCAGTGCGGCTCAGATGCCTTTCTGCGAGTCTTCTATCCGCCTCTCATGTTGTTTGCATCTTTCATAATCGAATACGCTATTGTCCAAACTATAGTGACGAAATTTCACTTTTAATATGCAGTAAACAAGTTTCAAATCCAGTGTTTCTTGGGACACTGAAAAACTACAGCGAAAAGTACGACTGTGAATTACCCAAAGACATTCTGCTATTTTGTCGAAATCTTCATTCTCCTACTTTCGAGTCTCAAATATAAATAATAATCCCTGCTCCTTTATCAACAACATAATAATAATAATATAAAAATTAAGTACAGCAACCTATTCAGTTATATACAGGATGTTACAAAAACGTACGGCCAAACTTTCAGGAAACATTCCTTACGCACAAAGAAAGAAAATATGTTATTTGGACATGTGTCCCGAAACGCTTAATTTCCATGTTAGAGCTCATTTTATTACTTCTCTTCAAATCACATTAATCATGGAATGGAAACACACAGCAACAGAGCGTATCAACGTGACTTCAAACACTTTGTTACAGGAAATGTTCAAAATGTCGTCCGTTAGCGAGGATACATGCATCCACCCTCCGTCGCATGGAATCCCTGATGCGCTGATGCAGCCCTGGAGAATGGCGTATTGTGTCACAGACGTCCACAATACGAAGAATTGCCTCGCCCATTGCAGGTGTCCTCGTCGTTCTAGGTCTTCCCCAGTCGCGAGTCATAGGCTGGAATGTTCCGTGCTCCCTAAGACGCCGATCAATTGCTTCGAACTTCTTCCTGTCGGGACACCTTCGTTTTGGAAATCTGTCTCGATACAAACGTACCGCGCCACGGCTATTGCCCCGTGCTAATCCATAAATCAAATGGGCATCTGCCAACAACGCATTTGTAAACATTCCACTGACTGCAAAACCACGTTCGTGATGAACACTAGCCAGTTGATGCTACGTACTGATGTGCTTGATGCTAGTACTGTAGAGCCATTAGTCGCATCTCAACACAAGCACATTCAACATTACCTTCCTTCAATTAGGCCAACTGGCGGTGAATCGAGGAAGTTCAGTACATACTAACGAAACAATTGGGTATTTTGACAATTGTCTGCACTAATTATTTCAATTTACATTTAAAGAGAAATACTAAAATGAGCTCTAACATGGAAATAAAACGTTCCCGGACACATGTCCACATAACATATTTTCTTTCTTTGTGTGTGAGGAATGTTTTCTGAAAGTTTGGCCGTGCCTTTTTGTAACACCCTGTATAGACCATAAATTTAACTAAATACCTAGAAATAACAATTACCAACAACTTATATTGGACAGAACACGCAGGAAATATTGTAGCAAAGGCCAAACGAAGGCTGCGTTTCATTGTCAGAATACTTTGAACATTCAACAGTTCTACTAAAGAAACTGCCTTGTGCGTCATATTTTAGAGTATTGCTGCGCATTGTGGGACCCTCTCCAAGTGGTACTGACGGAGGATACAGAGAAAGTTCACAGAAGAGCATCTAGTTTTATATTTCAGTGATATAGAGTATAGAGAGTGTCATACAAATAATGTACGAGTTGGGATGGAAATCACTAAAAGAAAGACGTTATTCGTTGCGGCGAGATTTTTTTGCGAAACGTCTTTCAGCAACTTTCTCTTCCGAATGAGTATGTACTTTGCTAGCACCCGCCTGCATAGGGAAACATGGTCATCATAATAAAGTAAGAGAAATAAGATCGAAAACGGAAAGATTAAGGTGTTCATTTTTCTCGGACGTTAGGAGAAAATGGAACAGTAGAGAAATATCATAAAAGCGGTTCGATGAACCCTCTTCCATACACTTCATTGTGCATGTAGACTAAAGTGACGGCATAAATACCGGGTGATCAAAAGTCAGTATAAATTTGAAAACTCAAAAAATCACGGAATAATGTCGGTAGAGAGTTAAAAATTTACACACATGCTTGGAATGACATGGGCTTTTGTTAGGGGGAAAAAAGTTCAAAAAATGTCTGACAGATGGCGCTTCATCTGATCAGAAAAGCATTAATTAGCATTAAAAAATTAAGACAAAGCAAATACCATGTTCTCTACAGGAAGTTATCAATATGTTCATCATTATTCCTCAACAATAGCTGTAGTCGAGGAATAATGTTGCGAACAGCACTGTAAAGCATGTCCGGAGTTATGGTGAGGCATTGGCGTGGGATGTTATCTTTCAGCATCCCTAGAGATGTCGGTCGATCACGATACACTTGCGACTTCAGGTAACCCCAAAGCCAATAATCGTACGGACTGAGGTCTGGGGACCTGGGAGGTCAAGCATGACGAAAGTGGCGGCTGAGCATACGATCATCACCAAACGACGCGCGCTAGAGATCTTTCACGCTCTAGCAATATGGGGTGGAGCGCCATCCTCCATAAAAGTCGTGCGTTCCAGCAGGTGTTTATCAGCCAGGCTGTGGATAATGCGATTCTGTAACATATCGGCGTACCTCTCACCCGTCACGGTAGCAGTCATTGACGTTTTGCTGTCCAGCGCCATCCATCGGACAGGTTTTGAACTTAGTTTTTTTTCGGTTCTAATAAAACCCCATGTCATTTATGAAGTTTTCAAATTTATACTGACTTTTTGATCACCCGGTACATTCATAACGCTATTAATGTTCTTAGTACTGCTTCTTTTAGTACCTTTCCTGAAATATAAGATAAAAGTATATGAAAGTAAACTGCAGGACAAGAATTACACCTGGAAAGACGACGTCGATTTTGATACGAGGACGGTAGATACCAAATGGGGGACAGTAAAAAACATTCAAATGCTCGTAAATCTATGGGGCAAAACTATTGAGGTCATCAGTCCCTATGCTTACAGACTACTTAAACTTACTTAAAGTAACCTAAGGCCAACAGTACACAATCGTGCCCGATAGAGCAGCAGCCTCACAGTCCCTGACATGGTGCCTACAACCGGTCGGCTATTTTACACTTTCATACTACTTTTTGCCTCTTATACGGTGTACGGCATGTCATTTGCAACAGTATAAGCGGCTGTTATTATTGTACTATTATACAAAAAAAAAAAAAAAAAAAAAAAACAACTATCACCAATAAAATCGATGATTTTTAAAATTACGACTCAGTTGTCACATCCAACAATAGTGACAAAATATAGTGACTCGTAACAACCAGCTGATATAAGTATACCCAGAAGAATGCCACTGTAACGTTGGCCGATACGTCGATTATTAAAGTAATAGTCATCTTACATTATGACACCGTACAACACCCAGAAAACTATTAAGTGAGCATTACTTATGCTTGCAGCAGTTTGGCCTACACTGAGCTGATAAAAGCACTGCTATAGCGATCTGCAAAGATACAGAGGACGATAGCTTTCCGTACACAAGGTATAAAAGGGCGGTGCATTAGTATAGCTATCACTTATACTACTATGAATCTTATGAAAAGGCTTCTGACGTGAGTATATCCGCACGTCGGGAACCAAACACTGTGAAGGCGGAATGGTAGCTACAGCTAGAAGCATGAGACAATAAATTTCAGAAATCGATAGTGAATTCAATGTTTCGAGATCTACCGTGTCAAGAGTTAGCCGAGAATATCAAATTGCAGTCATTACCTCACCACACGAACAATGAAGTAGCCGCTAGCCTGTGCTTAATGACCGAGAGCAGCGGCGTGTGCGTTGTGTTGTTTGTGATAACAAACGAGCCACACAGCGTGAAATAACCACAGGAATCAATGGCGGCCGTACGAGTAACGCATCCGTTATGACGGTGCGGCGCAATGTAGCGTTAATGAGCTGTGAGGGCAGATGAATGACTCCAGCGTCATGTTATATTACTACAGATACCAATTGTATGGTAGGTATGGTAGACCCCACGAAACCATGGACCCTGGACCCAAGTCGACAATAAGGCACTCTACAAGGTGGTAGAGGCGGTACAGCATTCTGTTCTCGAACAGCGCTGACCACTCGGTCCTGGCCAGGTAGCTGCCTGTCTGCCGAAAAAGTGCCTCACGTCCCCCAGTGCGCACCAATGACAACACGGGATGGCGCAGAGTACTCTTGTGTAGTTCGCGAACGAACTAGTTCGGAAAAGCGTTCCCACAAGCGAACTAGTTCGCAGATCCCTCGCCTCTTAGTTCGCCCGCTCCTTTTCCGAAGACTGACGGGTAACAGCGAGAGGACGAGAGAGTGCGCAGAATTGCGTGGTTCCCTTCTGCCAGTTGCTGTCGTTTCGATCTGAGATGCAGCTCATCTGTAGTTTTAGTAACGGTAGCAAAAGCCAAAACGAGCGGACGAACTAAAAAGAGCGACCTACTTGGCGGCCGAGCTGCGAACTAAAAGGAGAGCTACCGGTCGCGAACTAAAAGATGCGCGATAGGTCGCGAACTAAAAGATGCGCGATAGGTCGCGAACTAAAAGATTCGCAATAGGTCGCGAACTAAAAGATGCGCGATAGGTCGCGAACTAAAATATGCGCGATACGTCGCGAACTAAAATATGCGCGATACGTCACGAACAGAATTAAAAATCACGTGTTTGACTTCAGCTGATGAGAGCCATTTCGAGGTTAGCGTATGCCTGCTAGATTATATGGTTCAGTGCTACAAAATTTCTGCTTTGAAGTATTCTGCACTCTGCAATATCTGACTAATAAATTCCATAATGCCAATATATAGAGATAACTCTAAACTTAAACGCGAGAAATTATCCACAAACTGTTTCTTTTGGTTTGCGTGATATCGTTAGCGGCTCAATCAGCAAGCGCATGAAGCAGCTAGGTGGGGGAACGTCTCCCTCCACCTGCATGCGCAGACCACGCCATTCGGCCCTCACTGATAGCGGACGAACTAAAAGAACGAACTAGTTCGCGGCAGAGCCGCGAACTCAAGTGAGCGCTCCCGATCGCGAACTATCATACTCAAGTCTAGCGCAGAGGGCTTCGCTTCGGTCATGCTTTGAGCCCTTTCCGCGAAAAAACTAATGGCCGGCCTGTAGAACACCAAATTCCTACGTTCCCCCTGCAAGTTATTGTTGTTGGTTTTTGGAAGGGACTAAACAGCGACTGTTATCAGTCCCCCCCCCCCCCCTGCAAGTGAAACCGGCCTTGACTGAAGTCGCAGCTTCCTACAATTCAAAACAGCTCGCTCAGCACTGCCATGGGTAACCACAGAAATGGAATAGCCGAAGTACTGTAATAAACAACTGAAGCAATGAAATGACTTACACATCTCTCCCAACCGCTTACTAAACGTAGAAACCAGAAAAAAAGAATAATAAAATTATTACATGCAATAAATACCTATCATCAGACACAAATTAGAAATAAGACATAGGAGAGACGATAAAATTGAGAAATAACTTGTCTACAAGCTTGTTCAGAAGGGTATGGGCTATTTTTTACGAGAATGGACTGGGTACTATGGTGGAACTGAACTGTTCAATTTATTCGGCTTCTTAGATATCACTTGCCGCATTTTATTCCCTCATGTTTCCAAACAGAGATGGAATTTTTATGGATGACAATTCGCCATGTAATCGGGTGACAGTTATGCACTATTTCGAAATTTATTCACCAAAGAAGACGAAACCAATATTACAGATTTAGAATTACGAACAGAGGCCAGATTGAGTAACGTAGAAGTACATATCATCAGAGTAGTGAAGCAACTGAAATCATTTAACAAGTCTTCTGGTCCGGACTGTATACTCAGTAGATTTCTATGCGATTATGCTGATGCGATAGCTCCTTACTTATCAGCCACATACAACTGCTCGCTCAAAGAAGAAGCTGTAACAAAAGACTGGAAAGTTGCACAGGTCACACCAATATTCACGAAAGGCAGTGGGAGTAGCCCACTGAACTACAGACCTATTTTATTAACGTCAATTTGCAGCAGGGTTTTAGAACATATCCTGTATTCAAATATTATGAATTATCTCGAACAGAATGATCTATTGATCCAAGGTCAACACGGATTTAGAAAATATCGTTCGCGTAAAACACAACTAGCTCTTTATTCACACGAAGTGACGAGTGCTATCGACAAGGGTTCTCAAATTGATTCCATATTTCTAGATTTTCAGAAGGCTTTTGACATCGTACCTCACAAACGGCTTTTAATCAAATTGCGTGGTTATGGAATATCCCGGCCGTGGTGGCCGAGGGGACTGAGGCGCTCCAGTCACGGTCTGCACGGCCACTACGGTCGGGGGTTCGAATCCCCCCTCGGGCATGGATATTTGTGCCGTCCTTAGTGTTAGCTAGTTCGTAAGTAGTTTGTAAGTTTAGGGACTGATGACCCCGTAGTAAGTCCCATAAGCTATACAAACATTTGAACTTTTTTTTTTTTAAATATCTCCCCAGATTTGTGACTGGATAGGGGATTTCATGTCAGAGAGGACAAAGTCTGTAGTAATCGATGGTAAGGCATCGACTAAAACAGTGGTGATATCCGGCGTTCCACAGGATAGTGCTATCGGTCCTCTGCTGTTCTTTTTCTGCATAAAGAATTTGGGAGAAAATCTTAGCAGCTCTCTTAGGTTCTATGCGGATGACGCCGCCATTTATCGTCTAGTAAAGTCGTCTGAAGATCAAGACCAACTGCAGAACGATCTGAATAAGATATCACTATGGTGTAAGAATTGGCAGTTGACTCTAAATAATGAGAAGTGGGAAGTCGTCCACGTGAGTATGAAAAGGAATCCGTTAAACTTTGTTTACAAAATAAATCAAACAAATGTGAAGACCGTAAACTATATTAAATACCTAGAAATTACTGTTACATCAGGCTTAAACTGGAAAGGACACGTAGATAATGTCGTAGGAAAGGCGAACCAGAGACTGCGTTTTATTGGCAAAACGCTTAAAAAATGCAACAGAACAACTAAAGAGACTGCTTACACTACGCTTATCCGTCCTCATTTGGAGTATTACTGCCCAGTATGGGATCCTTATTAGGTGGGTTTGGCAGTCCAAAGACTGGCAGGTCGTTTTGTATTGCCACGATACAGGCGAGACAGCGTTACGGAAATGATACAGGATCTGTGATGGGAATCATTACAACAACGGTGGTTATCGCTGCGGCGTGTCATACTTACGAAACTCCAATCACCAACATTCACCTCCGAATGCGAAAATATATTGTTTACTCCCACCTACATAAGTCGAAATGATCATCAGAATAAAATACGAGAAATCAGAGATCGAACGGAGAGATTCAGATGTTCCTTCTTCCAGAGCACTATTCGAGAATGGAATGGGATATAGTGTAACGTGGTTCGATAAACCCTCTACCAGGCACATAAATGTGATTTGCAGAGTATCCCATTTAGATGTAGAACTGGAGCACATTCTTGACAATTTCAGGCAATGATTTGGCCACCCAGAACGATCGACATGGAACACTTACTGGACTTATCCAAGTGGCCACATTGTGTACAATATTCTACACCGGCAACACTTTCGCAATTATGGAGGCAGAATAGCCCAGTTTCTATGCAGAGGACTTTCAACGACTTACTGAGTCAATGCCACGTCGATCAGGGGCGCTTCGCATGGTTAACGATGTGCGTCACGAAATCGATGTTCCATGACTTTTGTCACTTAGGTGTTCACTTCTGTAAGAATCATGACAGCAATTCGAATTCCATTCCGTTTGAGTCCGTCTTTCGTAAAGCAAGACCTATACTACGCAATCGCGCTACGTAACATTTAATCGCCGTTTCGCATCATGCTACGGACTGGGCTGTCGCTCTCGCCGGAGGTTCGAGTTCTTCCTCGGTCATGTGTGTGTGTGTGTGTGTGTGTGTGTGTGTGTGTTTTGTTCAAATGTTCAAATGTTTCTATAGCTTATGGGACTTAACTAAGGGGTCATCAGTCCCTAAACTTACAAACTACTTATGAACTAGCTAATCCTAAGGACGGCACAAATATCCATGCCCGAGGGGGGATTCGAACCCCGACCGTAGTGGCCGTGCAGACCGTGACTGGAGCGCCTCAGTCCCCTCGGGCACCGCGGCCGGCGCGTGTGTGTTGTCCTTAGTGTAAGTAGTTTGTAAGTCTAGGGACTGATGACCATAGCAGTTTGGTCCAATAGGTGAGTGTACACTAAGGCGCTCGTTTTTATCAACACTAACTGCCACCGGATATTACTTTTACTGACGCGGAAACATGCTCGTCTCTGTTCAAAAATGTTCAAATGTTTGTAAAGTCTTTGGGACTTAACTACGGGGTCATCAGTCCCTAAACTTACAAACTACTTATGAACTACTTACGAACTAGGACGGCACAAATATCCACGCCCGAGGGGGGATTCGAACCCCCGACCGTAGTGGCCGTGCAGACCGTGACTGAAGCGCCTCAGTCCCCTCGGCCACCGCGGCCGGCGCTCGTCTCTGGTCCTTGTCAGTTAGGAACCTTCTACTACCACTGTATTTAATGGCTACGAGTGGTACATCATTCATTATAGACTACTAATTATTAAAAACAGTTATTGATCTCACTAATCATTTATTTAAAACTAGAAACGCACGCCGGCTTCGTTCGGATAGTATGGGTATTTGCGACGTTCCGCAGACGACTATCGAACTCCGCGAAGCGTGTCTCTTGCGGTCCAGCGATAAATGAAATTCCCTCTATTCATAACTTCCGTTCCCTCAACTCAAAGGCCGTCTTTTGGCATCTGAAACTCTTATGTATTTTATATCAATATTACACTACGGCATGTCTTCACCGTTATTAAATCTGAATGGCGAAAGACGCAAGTATGATATTATGAAACAATAAGCGTATTTTCACATGTACTATAAACCTCGTAAGTCACAGAATGTATAGCTTTTCTTAACATCCTTTGTTGCTCTATTTCGCGTATTTTTGCTCGCCACACTCACGCACTGCCATGCACCTCAATGAATTACACACATAAACCTTCCTCATAAATCACACCGCCCATCTGTGATAAGGGTATGAAAATCTCCTAAGGTTTTTTTTTTTTTTTTTTTTTTTTGTGTTTATCGAAGACAGACAAACAGACAGATGCGGCGGGAATACTTTGTTTTATAATACATATAGATATCTATAAAAATTGATTTGTATATGTATTTTATTGCTTGCTGTGTTCCATTCAGTAAGATTAAACACAACCAATACCATGCTTATTGAGTCCTCAGCGTGTTTAATTCATATTTACTTACTAATATCAGTGTCGTATTTGTAGAAGTTTATGTCACTCGGAACGATAGTAACGCCCCTAGCGGAGAAAGGCGCCTTAGTGCGATCGGCCACACCAACCCGGCATATCCATCCATCTAGACATACATACACAGATCCATTTTTATGGATGTGGATTACTGCCGTTTTCGGACTGCTTAACGGTTATCTTCAAATCCATGTGACTGTGATAGGATTCCACTGAGCATATGTGTGGTGTCCCGATCTCTAACTGCAGAATCTATACATCTGCACCTATCTCCTGTACATACCAGTACTGTAAACTGAGGTCCCCGGCAACATTTTCCGTTCTCTAGGTGACGGCTAATCTCCGAAACTACCAAACGGATTTTGATACGGTTCTCACGAATAGCTAAACTTATTTATCATTAAGGTTTTCTTATATATACATACAGAATAAAGAAGATTTGATTATTAAAGAAGCAGCAACCAGTGACAAGTAAAGTGCTTTTATTTTTAGCAGTTTCGGGCACTTTGGTGCCTTGTGTATCAATAGTATCTGAAGAAGAGTTCCAAGTGTCCGAAACCACTAAAAATGAAATAGTTTCATTTCCAACCGGATACTGCTTCTTTAAGAGCCATTTGTAAAACTGTTGCTGTCATGTAGAAAATAATAAATAAAAAAGAGAGTTCGATTGATTGTTTTTAATTAATATAGTCTACAGTTTTGTTACAATGTTGATGACGTTTTGCATACTTGACTTTGAAATTGGAGGAAGATAACTGTAAGGTAACTGCTATGTACGCCACGAAGAACATGAGAGATGACAGCGTAAACAGTGACATGCTCAAAAGCCTGTCGCATCGTGCTACGCGTGCGTAACTAGATTCATTTGAGAATGAGCGCATTTACTCCATTTTATCAAACTATACCCATAATTTCAAAACATTATAAAACTTTTTCTCACTAATCCCAACATTATGACTAAAGGAAAGACGTTTATCGCGTACTACTTCTCAAAAATGTTCAAACGTTTGTAGAGCTTATAAGACTTAACTACGGGGTCATCAGTCCCTAAACTTACGAACTACTTATGAACCAGCTTATACTAAAGACGGCACAAATATCTATGACCGAGGCGGGGGGATTCGAACCACGGACCGCAGCGACCGTGCAGACCGTGACTGGCACGCCGCAGACCGCTCGGCCACCGCGGGCGGCCTACTACTTTTCTGCCATTCGCGCAGAAGAACTGCAGCATTGGACGTAGCGTTACAATGCGTACTTTTACACTACTGACAAAATTCACAATGAATTTTTCAAATAGTGTGGAGATATATCACTGAATATCTTCGAAATTACATCATAGTACGATACATAGTTCAGGAAATATGACGTCATAAACATGACATATACATAAAAATTCGACCCATGACGCAAAATGTTTTAATGTCTTCACTACTAATTCTATTCGCAACACATTTCGCAGACAGTTTCGTAATACTCCATTGTATACATTTGAAAATATTACTACAGGACATTATTCAGGAGATAGGACGTCATAAGAATTGAGCTGTGTGAAAACGACACTACACGCCGAAATTCGCTGCGGATACAGGCGAAAGGGACAGAGAGTGAGACAGAAACAGACGGACAGAGCGGAGAGGAGGAGATGGAGTGACACAAGGACTGAATGAATACGTAGCCGGGTACTGAGACTAGCAAGTTACAGCCGCTACACAAGACAAGTTGTCTTCCTATAGATAATAGTAAAATGTTCAAATGTTTGTACAACTTATGGGATTTAACTACGGGGTCATCAGTCCCTAAGCTTACAAACTACTTATGAACTAGCTAATACTAAAGACGGCACAAATATCCATGCCCGAGGGGGGATTCGAACCCCCGACCGTAGTGGCCGTGCTGACCGTGACTGGAGCGCCTCAGTCCCCTCGGCCACCGCGGCCGGCAGATAATAGTACCCCCAACAATCTGATTCAATGATATTCAGTAAAAACGTCTTCAAGAATAGGTATTAATTGGAGAAACATTTTTATCTCCTAACGGAAGAACTAAAGAACAGACACTAAATATGTATGTACAGGGTGTGCCATGTATGGAACAACCAGAGCTATTGTAAAACGACTTTCACCAGTATCAATTTAAGGCAGGGGATCACGAATGTAGATATTTAAAACATTCTAAAACCAAATCATATGTGTTCTTTAACACAGTCTTATGTATTTTTAAAGGGACACCCCATATTATTTCATCAGCAATCTGTAGCATGACAAATGACATAAGAAATGGTGTTGATTGCATCACAATACGCCAGTTACATTCTGAGATATTGCGAAGCGAAGTAGACGCTTAGAATACGCCAAACGAGCGGCTAGCACACGTCCTGAGACTCAGGCGGGAACCCCATGCTGCTTAGGACGTGTGCTAACAGCATGTTTTGCTTATTTCGAGCGTCAACTTCGCTTCGCAATATCTCGGAATGTCATTGGCGTATTGCAATGCAATCAACGTCATTGTTAATATGATTTGTCATGTTGTAGATTGATGACGAAGTAATATAGGGTGTCTATTGAAAAATACGTAAGGTTGTGTTAAAAATTACATATGCTTTCGTTTTAGAATGTTTCAAAATATTTACATTCTTGTGCCCCTCCCTGCCTTACATTGATACCGGTGAAAGTCGTTTTACAATAGCTGTTGTTGTTCCAGAGATACTGGGTAAGCCGACCGCGGTGGCCGAGGGGACTGAGGCGCTTCAGTCACGGTCTGCATGGCCACTACGGTCGGGGGTTCGACTCCCCCCTCGGGCATGGATATTTGTGCCGTCCTAGTTCGTAAATAGTTCATAAGTAGTTTATAAGTTTAGGGACTGATGACCCCGTAGTTAAGTCCCATAAGCTGTACAAACATTTGAACATACTGGGTAATCAAAAAGTCAGTATCAATTTTAAAACTTAATAAATCACGGAATAATGTAGATAGAGAGGTAAAAATTGACACATTTGCTTGCAATGACATGGGGTTTTATTAGAACGAACAAAAAAATCAAAAATGTCCGACAGATGGCGCTAGACCGCAAAACGTCAGTGACTGCTACCGTGACGGGTGAGCGGTACGCCGATAAGTTACAGAATCGCATCATCCCCAGCCTGGCTAATAAACACCTGCTGGAAAGTACGATATATTGCTAGATGCGTGAAAGATCTCTTGCGGGCGTCGTTTGGTGATGATCTTGTGCTCAGCCGCCACTTCCGTCATGCCTTGGCCTCCCAGATCCCCAGACCTCAGTCAGTGCGATTATTGGATTTGGGATCAACTGAAGTCGCAGGTGTATCGTGATCGACCGACATCTCTAGGGATGCTGAAAGACAACATCCGACGCCAATGCCTCACCATAATTCCGGATATGATTTACAGTGCTGTTCCCAACATTATACCTCGACTACAGCTATTGTTGAGGAATGATGAACATATTAGACATTTCCTGTAATGAACATCGTCTTTGCTTTGTCTTAATTTGTTAATGCTAATTAATGCTTTTCTAATCAGATGAAGCGCCATCTGTCAGATATTTTTTGAACTTTTTTTCCCTAACAAAACCCCATGTCATTCCAAGCATGTGTGTAGGGATGCTGAAAGACAACATCCGACGCCAATGCCTCACCATAATTCCGGATATGATTTACAGTGCTGTTCCCAACATTATACCTCGACTACAGCTATTGTTGAGGAATGATGAACATATTAGACATTTCCTGTAATGAACATCGTCTTTGCTTTGTCTTAATTTGTTAATGCTAATTAATGCTTTTCTGATCAGATGAAGCGCCATCTGTCAGATATTTTTTGAACTTTTTTTCCCTAACAAAACCCCATGTCATTCCAAGCATGTGTATCAATTTTTACCTCTCTATGTACATTATATCGTAATTTATTAAGTTTTCAAATTTATACTGTATTTTTGATCACCCGGTATTTTGCGTGGTCAAGATAAATAGGACACCCTGTATACAATTAAGACGAAAACGGCCAAACAACCCTTCTTCATAGCGGTTGCACACAAAGCTCGAAATCATACGGGAATCGTCGAAATACCGCTAATAATCAGTGAAAATGGCAATTAGAACTGTGTCATTAGTGTGTGAATAAGTTGAAAACAATGATTTTGACGGGAGGCGTGCTTCGGCAGCCCACACAGTAATGGTGATCAGTATATTCCAACAAAGTAGTTGCTGTGGCGTCTCCATCGATTGCAACGCCTGCAATCGAGATTCAGCGCCTTTTACGGGTGCCACTGCGGGGAGCCACGGGTGTTCCGTCCCGGCTAACCAGAGCGGAGAGGTCTGGGCGAGCTCTGGAAGAAGGAAGGAAGCTTAGGGTTTAACGTCTCGTCGACAGCTTGGTCATTAGAGACGGAGCTAACGCTCGGAGTTCTGGATAAGGATGGGGAAGGAAATCGGCCGTACACTTTGAAAGGAACCATCCCGGCATTTGCCTGGAGTGATTTAGGAAAATCACGGAAAACCTAAATCAGGATGGCTGGAGGTGTAATTGAACCACCATCCTCCCGAATACCGCGAGCTGTGGACTGCAAGCGCCGGGGTCGGGGCGACACTTCTGTTTGTGACGCCTACAGTTTAGGACTGTTCAGTTGGGGACAACTCCAGATACAGATAAATGTATTATGCCGCTGTATTGCACAATTCTGTTAACGAGTTATTGTGACTTTAGTACTGCGATGAGTAAAGTTAAACGTTACTTGTGGTAATTATTCAGCAATCAGTCGTCATAAATATAAATTCTTTATTTGTTAGGAAATCCGGATTTCGACCACTGTGTGGTCATTATCAATGCTTAAAATACATTAAAATACTTAAAATATCTCGATCTCCATGTAGAAGGTTGCGTTTGTACGAGATATTTTAAGTATTTTAATTTATTTTAAGCATTGGTAATGACCATACAGTGGTCGAAATCCGGATTTGCTAACAAATAAAGAATGTATATTTATTACGACTGATTGCTGAATAATTACCACAGATCAAATACAGTCGTGGAGCACCCATTCCAATATGGAATCAAGCCTGATGAAATGTTACTGTTATTTGTGTGTACTTTGTGACTGAACTATGGAATGCTGTCCGTTACATTAAGTAGGCAATTGACTAGCGTACCCACGCCAACTCAGGCTATCTCACTTTCAGAACCAAGGCACGATTATGTTGTTCAAATGTTTGTAGAACTTATGGGACTTAACTACAGGTTCATCAGTCCCTAAGCTTACAAACTACTTATGAACTAGCTAATACTAAGGACGGCACAAATATCCATGCCCGAGGGGGATTCGAACCCCCGACCGTAGTGGCCGTGCAGACCGTGACTGTAGCGCCTCAGTCCCCTCGGCCACCGCGGCCAGCGATTATGTTGTAGTAGACCGTTTCGCAGATAGGAACACCAGTACAACAGTAGTGATCAGAGGCAAGTATGCAGGTGATCCTGGGCTCTAATCCCGGGTGCGTCCAAATTTTGAACATTGCCCCTTGATTTAATTTAATGGCCACTGGCGGGTAATGTCTTAAATTCCTGTATACCTTGACTAATACAACCCACAGAATAAAAATTGTGTGTGCTCTTTCAGTCACCACATCAAAATGTTCATATGTTTGTAAATCTATCGAACCAAACTGCGTGGTCATCAGTCCGTAGCTTACAAACTACTTAAACCTAGGTAAACTAACCTACGGACAAACACACACACCCGTGCTCTAGGGAGGACTCGAACCTCCACGGCGAGCAACCGCGCGCTCCGCAGCGAGACGCCTTAGACCGCTCGGCTACTCCACCGCGGCTCACCACATCCATCCATACATAAACACACCGACACACACCCATACCCACATACTGTCTGTCTGTCTCTCTCTCTCTCTCTCTCTGTGTGTGTGTGTGTGTGTGTGTGTGTGTGTGTGTGTTTTCCTTAGTGTAAGTTTCAATTAGTTTAAGTAGTAGGTTAAGGCTGGGGCAAAAGGACAGAATGTAAGCAAATGTTGTGTATTTACCTCGTTGAAAATGGCAACACCGTTCTTGTGACTCAGATTGTTGCAGTGTAGTGTATACGAGTGACTGTGATAAGTATTGTTTGAAATAACCTATTCAGAACGTCCTTCTGACTTGTAAAATAACTCAGGTGAGCAACATACGCTGTAGAGGCAATGATTTTGTTTAAAATATTGTTCGGGAAATAAGAGTTGTTGGTATTTGAATGAATTCACGGAGGTTCTATCTGGTCTGGTGGCGGGCTCCTGCGTCTCTCCACGTGCCAGTATGACGATATGCCATGGTGATGCCATCCGTTGTATTTTTAAGACACTAACTCAAATATTGCTCAAGTGGGGCAGACGGACACTTGTTCGTGGGGGCAAACGGACACATTAGTTTCTTCTTAATAAAACAGTTATGGAGGTGTAGCAAATATCTTTAACTGACAAATAATTTAATTTTTAGTACGTCTCAGTAGTTGTGACTGAAACCTATTCTTATTTACAGAATGGTCCGTAATCGTGAAAGGAACACAGACAGAAGGCCGCAGCCAACAGTGTGCATCTATTGTGTTTGCTCACACACTGTTCTCACATGCTACAGTCCCTTGATGTCTCTTTCTTTGCTCCACTAAAGACATTTTACAATGAAGCCTGCAGGTTGTACGTCAGAAGAAATCCAGGGAAAGGAATTAATAAAGTGGCATTTGGAGCTGTTTTTGTTGAAGCATGGAACCGAGCAGCTACAGTCAGGAACGCTGTAAATAGCTTCATTGCTTGTGGGATTCATCCCTTCAACCCCAATAGCTTGCTTGAGGACGTGTTTGCTCCCGTAATTGTGTATGAAGACTTCACTAATAATCCAGTAGAAAATCCTGAGAATCAAACAGCAGACGTGCAGATGACAACTGTACCAGGAAATAGGCCTAATCGAGTGGCGGAACTGCAACCGCAGCCAGAAACAAGGGTCACCAAATGTGCTGCGAATAACAGAAGTTTCCAGGACCTCAATGATATACCATCAGCTTAAGGATCTGACAAAAAGAAACGCAAGATGGGAACATCATCCATTCTGACAGAACCTAGTTTTATTTCCGATCTAAAAGAGAAAAAGCCCAGGGCGGCAAACAAGACGGCAGCAAACAATACCAAATGTGATAAGAATGATATGTGCAATGTGTGTAAAAAACTATACAAAAACATGGTGAAAATTGGGTGCAGTTTATAGTCTGTTCTTTTTGGTTTCATTTTGTGTATGTTCCAAATGGAAATGATCCTTACTTTGTTTGCCCTAATTGTAACAATGATGACAGTGATTAAAAAGTAAAGTGTCCGTTTACCTCATATGGAATGTCCGTTTGCCCCTATAGTTGGGGGCAAACGGACATTGGCGCACCATCCATTTGTATCTATTTTCCTGGGCTGAGAAAAATTAATTAAATATGTATTACTTTGACATAAGGTCTAAGCTTGTTAGTGATATAAAATAAATATCTGGAATTAGATTTTTTTTTAAATAGTTATTTTAAAAAATCCGATTAGCGTGTCCGTTTGCCTCAACCTTACCCTATATAAGTCTCAGGACTGATGACCTCAGCAGTTTGGTGCCTTTCATTAACAAACATTTTATTTTATTTTATTGATCAAGGAGAGGATACGGAACAAAAAAGGTCTAATGAACTTGTCCGGAAATACATGGGTTCCATGCTACACACCATTTTCAATCATAATCCGTCAGGGGTGCTGCGGTCTGATACGCGCTGTACCGTGAAGTCACATTTTTAGTGCGTGTTGAAAATGTTTTCCATGTGTCTCAACCAATGCGCATTCTTGCTGCTTTTGACACTCGAGCGCTGAAATATCGGTGGCGACAACGCTACATAAATACGCTTCTCCAGCGTCTCACTTCTGTAGTGGGCTCTGCATGCACAATACTTCTGAGATGGCGCCATAAGCAGAAATCGCACTGGGTGAGACTCGGTGAACGAGCAGTCCATGCAACTAGACCTCCTCTTACGATACATCGACCAGGGAAGACACGATTGCCATGCGTCCGGACGTTAAAGGCGAAGCTGGAGCACACAATCCACCCTCTTTGAGGAAATAGTTACAGTCTGTGTAACTAAGTATGACTGAATAAATGACCTCTAGCACGGAAGCCATGCATTTCCGGACATAAGTACATTAAACCTTTTTTCTTCCATATTCTCTCTGCGACCAATCCCTAGAATTTGTGCAGGAAGGAAAAAAATCACCCTGTATATACGAGGGTTGGAACTAAAATAGTGGCAATTATTTATTCACAACCGATACAAAAGCATTATGTGTTTGCACCTGTTACTGTCCTTCAAAGTAGTCACTAGTTTTGTGGTAAACCCGTTGCCAGCCATGTGGAAGGCGTAGTATACCGTTAGCATAGCGTGTTCTGTTGATCGTGCGAATGGAGCGGTCTACTGCCTGTCAAATCTCTGGAACAGCGAATGTCAAGAAGTGATTCCTTCATCTCCGGAATGAAATCAAGGTCACAAGGAGTTAAGTCCGGGGAGTATGGTGGCTGGTACAGTACTTCCCAGTCCCATCGACCTAACAGAGCAACTACGACTTGCGGTGTATGCGCCCGGCAAGTGTTGTCCAAAATGACGGGTGGGTTGTGCAGAAAGTGTTGCTGCTTCTTTTGCAAGGCTGGTCACAGGTGATGTTCCATAAATGAACAGTAATACTGTGCACTGATGGTCTGTGTGGAGGAACGTAATGCGTTAGGACAATACTCTCACAGTCGTACAGCCGCGGTGGAGTAGCCGAGCGGTCTAAAGCGTCTCGCTGCGGAGCGCGCGGTTGCTCGCCGTGGAATTTCGAGTCCTACAAAATGTTCAAATGTTTGTAGAGTCTATGGGACTAAACTTACAAACTATGTATGAACTACTTACAACTCAGGACGGCACAAATATCCATGCCCGAGGGGGGATTCGAACCCCCGATCGTAGTGGCCGTGCAGACCGTGACTGGAGGGCCTCAGTCCCTTCGGCCACCGCGGCCGGCTCGAGTCCTACCTGGGGCATGGGTGTGTGTGTTGTGCTTAGGTTAGTTTACCTAGGTTTAAGTAGTTTGTAAGCTGCGGACTGATGACCATGCAGTTTGGTCCGATAGATTTACACAACCACAGTCGTATAGAAGAATCACCATAACTTTTACCGTACTGGGGCTCTGACGAACTTTCTACTTTCGCGGCGACCCATAATGACGCCATTCGTTGGATTTGCGTTTCAATTTTGGCTCATATGATATGGCCCGCCGGCCGCGGTGGCCGCGGGGACTGAGGCACTTCAGTCACGGTCTGCACGGCCACTACGGTCGGGGGTTCGAATCCCCCCTCGGGCATGGATATTTGTGCCGTCCTAGTTCGTAAGTAGTTCATAAGTAGTTTGTAAGTTTAGGTACTGATGACCCCGTAGTTAAGTCCCATAGACTATACAAACATTTGACCATTTTTGATATGGCCCATGTCTCATCCAGTGTTACGACACGGCGCAAGAAAGCCTCTCCTTCGCGCACATAGTGTTCCAAGTTCGTCTCATCAGCATCGTAACGCATCCATTTCTGCATTTCCACCAATTCATGCGGAACCCATCGTGATGTGATATTTTCCGCAAGCCCAGGAACATTAAATCTTGATCGAACTCCGTTGTTCCTGTGTCGAAAACGTAGTGACACCGTTACGTTAGACCGCTCGCTCACAAGTGACAATGTGCTTCCCTCGATTGTGAGCACGCCGGTGACGTGGGACGGGCGAATCCATTTGTTCGGAGGTAAGGTAAGTAAGTCAATAACGTGTACTATCAGCGACAATCGTTTCTATTGGAATGTGTCTCCACAGAAGTGTTGCCAGTACATAAGTTCCAACCCTCATAACTTTAACGTGCATCAGATATGTGGATTTTAGGAAACACACATTTCATTGGTGCGCTGCAGATTACTCACGTACTACAGCATCTCAAGGGGAATAAGAAATATAAAAACACACCTAGCTTCGCTGTGACGTTCCAGCGAACATTCTCTAACAGACCACAGAGGAATGCGTGTGAGCGGCGCGCGCCACACAGCCGTATGTTCGATAACTTCGAATGTTCAAATGTTTGTAGAACTTATGGGACTTAACTACGGGGTCATCAGTCCCTTAGCTTACAAACTACTTACGAACTAGCTAACACTAAGGACGGCACAAATATCCATGCCCGAGGGGGGATTCGAACCCCCGACCGTAGTGGCCGTGCAGACCGTGACTGAAGCGCCTCAGTCTCCTCGGCCACCGCGGCCGGCTGTTCGATAACTCAACGCAGACGTGTGCTGTGTGGTTTCTCGTGCTGCGCCGCTCCGTGCAGTCGGACCCTGGCCCGCTCAGACTTAGGGAAAATGCGGCGCGGAGTAATGGCGAGAGCAGAGTCGTGTCGCCCCGTCGTCGCGCTCCACACAGCGAGATACGCCAGAAGCAGCCGCCGCTCCTGTATACGCACAGGCCGCTACCTCACTCATCACAGCCACACAGCCTACATCTACGATGTGTACTCGTTTGACATCGAGAAAAAAGGTATTTCGAACAAAGCTAGAGTATTTTTACAAGCAAAGTCTCAGCTTTGAATCTTGTTTCATGTAAACTTCGAATACTCGCTTATATACAGTGTTTTTCAAAAAAAAAAAAAAAAAAAAAAAAAAAAAAAAAAAAAAAAAAAAAGAAGGAAACACAAATGGTTGAAAGACTAGAGACAGGAAGTTGATTTTCGCAAAACATTTACGAGGGTTGGAACTAAAATAGTGGCAACTATTTATTCACAACCGGTACAAAAGTGTTACATGTTTGTACCTGTTAATGTCCTTCAAAGTAGTCACCAGCCACAATACTACAGCTTCACTAAAAGCACCTTTTCAGATAACGTCAACATGCTGTGACTGCTGGTGCATCTGATTCTCTCTCTCTCATTACAGCTACTTTTATACACGCAGTCACTGACGTTTTGCTGTTCAGTGCCATCTGTCGGACCTTTCTTTTTTGTTCTAATAAAACCAAATGTCATTCCAAGCATGTGTGTCAATTTCTACCTTTGTATCTACATTATTTCGTGATTTATTATGTTTTCAAATTTATACTGACTTTTTGATCACCCGGTACACTGAAGAGCCAACGAAACTGTTATAGGAATGCGTATCCAAACCACAAGTATATGTACACACTTAGAGGACGGCGTTGCGATCGGCAATGCCTATATAAGACAAATATCTGACGCAGGCGTTAGGTCGGCTACTTCTGCTACAGTGCGATTTGAACGTGGTGTTAAATCAGCGCACGACAGATGGGACAGAGCATCTCCGAGGTAGTGACGAGGAGGGGATATTTCCATCCGACCATTTCACGAACACAACGTGAATAGCGGGATTCTGGTAAAACATCACATCTACGATATCACTGCGGCCAGAAAAATATCTTGAAAGAACGGGACCAACAATGACTGATGAAATCGTTCAACGTGACGAAAGTGCAACGCTTCCGCATATTTCTGCGTTTTTCAATGCTGAGCCATCAACAAGTGTCAACCATTCAACGGTACATCATCAAAAATGTTCAAATGTTTGTAAAGCTTATTGGCCTTAACTTCGGGGTCATCAGTCCCTAAACTCACAAGCTACTTATGAACTAACTTATACTAAAGACAGCACACTCATCCATGCCCGAGGGAGGATTAGAACCTCCGACGCGGGAGGCCGCATGATCCGAAACGTGGCGCTCCAGACTGCTCGGCTACTCCCGCGCGGCGTGTACCTCATCGATATAAGCTTTCGCTTTCGGACCTGAAGGCCTACGCGTGTATCCTTGCTGAGTGCCCTCCACAAAGCTTTACGCTTCGTCTGATTGTGAGGCGTCAACAACGACATTCGTCTGTTGATGACTGGAAACATGTTGACTGGTCTGACGAGTTTCGTTTCCAATTGGATCGAGCGAATGGACGTGTACGGGTATGGAGACAACGTCATTATCTATGCACATCAGCAGGCGAATGTTGGAGGTGATGGAGGCTCTACCGCGGCGAAGCAGCCGAGCGCATTGAGGCGCTATGCTACGATGCGCGAGGCCGTTCCTCATCTTACTAATATGAAGGAAAAAATGAAAATTACTGCTTTTGGAAAGAGGTACCAGTATTTAAACAGTAACAGCCAAATTTATTTCGTTTTCCCAAAGATTATTATGCAAATATTTAATACACTTAACACTCGGCTTGCTCTTTCCTTATTCGTGATTTTCAATTTAAAGGTATTATTTACACACGTCATTCCTCATATTACTGTTATTACTTGCTGTATTTAATTTAGCTTTGTACTGAATTAATATTCAGATCATGTAATCACATAGAGGCTATCATGTGTAGGTTTTACCTTGCTTCTATGGAATATTTAACTAAATATGAAATGAATCTCCTTAAGAAGATAAAAAAGAACTTCTGTCAGCCTAGCACTGGGAGAATACATAGTGATTCAAGTATTTTGGATGCTGAAATTCTAACGGTTACGTTAATATAAGTACTGCAGATCACCTACATGGCGCTCCTAAGAAGATATTAGTCTCAAAATCTCACGTCATTGTCGATTACGTCTGAGCTGCTCACCGGCGTATGAACGTCTTGAAAGTGCTGTCAAAAGTGGGTATTCAATAAAACTGCCACACTCAGTAGTGGAGAAATATACGGTAGTAAACAGACAGCAAATTTTTATGAATAAACTTCGTAACTATTTGACATTTTATGGAAGAAATTTAGTAATTAACCACGCCTACGTTACTAGCACACGAGTGTCAATAAGTCAAGTGCTATACCGTACTCGAAGAAATCGACGGAGCCGTAATGAAAGCAGTCTGAGTATTCCACAAGTGCACGCCAGCTGGTCTCTTATCTGATGCAACACCGCGCCGCCCCAAGCTGGCTGAGGTCCTCGACAAAGAAGGCACTTCTGACAAGCACCTCCTCAGCGGCCATCGAACGAAAACAGCAGCCCTTCGTTTCGGCACGATCGACACTTTTACTCCCCACATAGGAGCACTGGTTCGATGCTGTTTTCTTCTTTGGATCTAAATCACACCACATTTGTGCTGTAAATAAAATTTGTACCTATATGGTAAGGACCAGTAATTTTTGTCCCACTTTAGGTTACGGTAGTAACACTAAAAGTGGGCCTTTGCGATCGTCTTTTGACAGCTCGAAATTTAAATGAAAATAACGGCTTAACCAATCATCTGACACGAAAATTGAATAACCTAATTGGTAGAGGGGAAAATTCTCTAAAACTTCGCTCTCTTATGTTTTTTTTCATATCTTGCATCGTTGAAGAGATATTTGCATAAAAAATAGCGATTTGACGATGTCTCTCTGGTTGTAACGTGTTCCCACTTTTTAGGACGTACCGTCCAACCAATCATCACCAAATTTTACAGACGTAATTGTTGCCTACCAGAGACCAGAACATGGCTTTTTGAAATATTTCGGACAAGAAATACGTTAGTAATAATAATAATAATAATAAAATCCGTTTGTAATGTAATTTTAATTGCAAATAAACCGTTTATCTGACGCGAACATTGAATAAACGAATGTGTAGACGAGAAATTCTCTACAACTTTGTTTCCTTATGTTTTTTTTCATATCTCGTATCGTTTGAGAGATATTTGAAAAAATAGCGGAGTTTTCACACCCTCCATTGAATTAACGAAAACCAGCCGTTCGCAGATGTCACGTGACATTCCTGGCCCAGAACTCTCTCTGGCATACGCCATCTTGCGTTGCGTATTTGATCATTTTCTTATTGTAACTTACACGTTGTCATTTCAAAGCAATGGCGCACTGAAGAATTAACAAAAACACTTCGTTCTTCGTAAGATAAATGATAATCTAGTGTCTACAAATGCCATATGAGCATCATTTAACAACGGTCAGAAGTTTAAAGAAAGCAAATCATAACCGTTAGCTGTAGCTTAGTGGGCAGAGCGTTGGATGCTGAAGGTCAGTGGTTCGGAACCCGCCACTACCAAAAAATTTCTTTCCTAAAAGGGTTTCAGCCACTCTCATTAATTAATTTTTTATTATTTAGATTATTATTTTGTTCCAAAATGTTTGCAAAACTTATAAAACTACAAATTTAAAGTGGGCCGTAAAACACACCAGTGCGATTTTTTTCATAGTATCTGTGTGCATCTGCTTCATTGAGCATTAGCCGGCCGCGCTAGCCGAGGGGACTGAGGCGCTTCAGTCACGGTCTGCACGGTCACTACGGTCGGGGGGCATGGATATTTAGTATAAGTCTTTAGTATAAGTCTTTAGTATAAGTCTTTAGTATAAGGTAGTTCGTAAGTAGTTTGTAAGTTTAGGGACTGATAACCCCGTAGTTAAGTCCCATAAGCTTAACAAAGATTTGATTTTGAGCATTAAATGTTTTATAGCGTCAGGTTCAGGGCTTGTAGCCTATTTCAAGACTATCTTTTTCATGCAGTATGAAATTCAAGGTATCGTTACGGATATTGCCGCTAGCTTCGATCTAAAAATTTCCTTCATTCTTCTATAAATACCTGACAGCATTTCACAGTCCTTTCCAAATGTTCAAATATTTTAAGACCGATGGACGAAACTACCGTAGTTGTCGGACCCTAGCCTTAAAACTACTGAAAGTAGCTTACGCTAAGAACAAGACACTCAGGGATGCCCGAGGGTGGATCCTAAATTCCGACGGGAGTGTCCACGCAATCCGTGAGATGGCGCACCACACTGCGCAGACAGCACTTTCCCACTTAAATATCCGATCAGTGCTTTGTATCGGTTTCAAACTCTGGTCGCACCATTCTCATGTAACTCCCTTGCTTCTAATTTAATATTCAACCTTAGGCCCAATTCACACAGAGTTGGCGTGGCGCGGACGCCCGGTGGTGGAGGGGCAGCGACGCCGCACGGGCGGGACGTGAGCAATTCACACTGCCGTCTTACCAGTGTCTCAATATATGTCGTCGTCGTCAGACGAAGATAGCGACGCGCTCGATCTTTCGCAGTTACTGAAGTTTCAGCAGCGCACAAGATATTGGGTACATCCATTATGGTTGAAAAAAGGGAGGAAATACGGCATATTCGATGTGATGAAGGAGCTGAATATGTATCCTGACCGTTTCCAGATTTTTTACAGAATGCCGCAAAAGTGTTCATACTTTGTGTTAGACAAAGTGAAGGACACCCTTCAGAGAAAAGCAAACTGGAGGCAGCCTATTTGTCCAGAAGAGAGAATACTGATTACCTTCAGGTAAACTAACATAGACACCTATATATGTTCTTTAAGCAAGCAGTTGTTTCAAACGTTTTCTAAAAGCGTGAATAAATAATCATCTCATATCGCTCTACAAATGAAGAGTTGGAACGGTGTTGTATCTGACGCCCTGAATCTACTGGTTAAAATGTTTCACACTCACGTTATTTTACGCGGTAGCCGAGGGGGCTGAGGCGCGTCAGTCACGGTCTGCACGGCCACTACGGTCGGGAGTTCGAATCCCCTCTCGGGCATGGATATTTGTGCCGTCCTTAGTGTTAGCTAGTTCATAAGTAGTTTGTCAGTTTAGGGACTGATGACCCCGTTGTTAAGTCCCATAAGCAATACAAACATTTGAACATTTCACGTAATTTTAGCACCATTGTCGCTCCAAAAACATTCTTTGTGGAGGCGAACAATGAGCGAAGCGGAAAAGCCTTTTTATACAACAGGGCTCTGATATGCACAAGAATTCCAGTACGCATGCGAGAATTTCATCGTTTGTACGAGGTAAGAGGCAAAAGCGAATATTGTATGCAAACATAAGAGAATTTTGCCTAAAGTCTTACGTTTATAACAAATATGCGGTATACACATTTGGTGGAAATATAATTCACATGGTGTAGCCTATATGTATTTCAGTAATGCAAATTGTTCATCTAGGAAAAAAGAGTATTTTCTCACAAAGGTAACAAAATCAACGTTGTAGGAACTGTTACAAGATAGGCAGAATGACGTTTTAGCTCTTATACAGTGTTTGCACCAAGAAACCCTATGGGAGGGTGTCGTCTGTAACTGACTGTAATAGCATACAGGATGACTTAGACAAAATTTCTAGTTGGTGCGAAGAATGGCAGCTAGCTCGCAATGTAGAAAAATGTAAGGTGATGCGCATGAGTAGAAAAAACAATCCCATAATGTTCGAATACAGCATTAGTAGTGCGCTTCTTGATGCTGTCGCGTCGTCCAAATATCTAGGCGTAACATTGCAGAGTGATATGAAATGGATCGAGCATGTAAGGACAGTTGTGAGTAAGGCGGACGGCCAACTTCGGTTTATTGGGAGGATTTTGGGAAGATGTACTTCACCTGTAAAGGAGACCGCGTATAAAACGCTTGTACGACCACGTCTTGAGTATTGCTCAAGTATTTGGGACCCGCAGCAAATCGGTTTGAAGGAAGACATAGAGGCGGTTCAGAGACGAGCAGCTAGATTTGTTACCGGTAGATTCGACCAATGCGCGAGTGTCACGGAAATGCTCCGGCAACTCAATTGGGTATCGCTGGAAGAAAGACGACGTTCTTTTCGTGAATTTCTGCTAAGTAAATCTAGAGGGCCGGAATTTGAAGCTGAGTGTAGTACGATCTTGCTGCCGCCTACTTACATTTCGCGTAAAGATCACACAGACAAGATAAGAGAAATTAGGGCTCGTACGGAGGCATATAGGCATTCTTTTTTTCTTCGTTCAGTTTGGGAGTGGAATAGGAAAGGAAATGCCTAGTAGTAGTACAGTGTACCCTCCGCCACGAACCTTACGGTGAATTGCAGAGTATGTATGTAGATGTAGATAAACAGAAAACATTTTTTTTCGCCTGAAAAATTTGCTCTCATTAATTACAGCGTTGTTCGAGCGAACGAGTCAGTTATGCGTCATCAGTAACGATTATGATCGTACAGTTGCGGATACCTTTCTATTATATGACAGAACTTGACGTTAAACTCGAAATCGTCTCGCATTTTGAAACTTGAATGAGAAAACTGCAGCGCGCCCTTTCGCTGCGCCACTGGTGGCGGCAAACGGTCGTGGCGCGGACTGCGAAGCGGCGCGTCCCGCCACGCCACCTCTGTGTGAACTGAACTGCTGCATTTGTAAACGTGGAGGTGGCGCGTGATAGTGCCACGTCCTAGCCAGGCGTCCGCACCGCGCCAGTTCTGTGTGGATTGGGCCTTACACCTACGCAGCGTTAAAATGCTCACGCAGCACACCTTCAAATGACTCCGATTCCTAAAACATGCCACATATCATTTCTAAACCATACAACGGTCCTCGTCCCTTCTTCACTTTGAGTTAACTCTACCTTTCCCGTCCTATTTCCAAAATTTGTCTCGTTACCTGTAACTAATTGATGACCAACATATTTTAATTGTACAAATCGAAAACAATCTCTAATTCATGTATGTTAGGTATTTCTAAAACTGAATCTACGTAACGGAACGGAACGATAGTTGCCACAGAAATCTAGGACTCCATTCATATATGACACTACCAGTATCTGCACGTTGTTCATTATCACAGTATTCTTCCCGTTGTTGTGCAAATGCTTCAGAAGACCAGTGTTCAATTCGTTGATACGTATTAAACGGCATGTTCACGAAACAGAAAAACGCACATTTTAGAAAGAGCACTCTTACATGCTCACAATTCTAAACGTTGCATAACATAGCTCTTTTTAATTAATAAGGGTGCCCGAAACCCGTGGGAAAAAATAGTAGTGACGGGTATCGAACTACCGACTATGTGCATCACAACCTAACGCGCTGCACACTACACTACGGCCGACAGTTACGAAACGAGAATTATCTCCTCTACAAATTGGTTTATTCATTTTTCGTGTCAGATGAATGGTTAAGCCGTTATTATCATTTAAATTTCGAGCTGTCAAAAGACGATCGCAAAGGCCCACTTTTAGTGTTACTACCGTAACCTAAAGTGGGGCAAAAAGTATGGGAGTACAACAGGCTCCAACACTTCAGAGATGTAAAGCTGGCTGGTTAGTGTACCATTATATTCGGGAAGTAGTCTTCAATACCACCCCAAACCTTAATATCTAGTGCAGGACAAATATGACGGTGCATAAGGCCACAATCAATAAGGGTGGTGCAGGTAAGAAAACTAAATTTATCCTCAAAAAGTCTCACTACTTTAATCCAAACATGCACTCCCTCATCAGCAGAAGGAGGAAGGAAGCTTAGGGTTTAACGTCCCGTAGACAGCTTGCTCATTAGAGACGCAGCTAACGCTTGGATTTTTGATTAGGATGGGGAAGTAAATCGACCGTGACCTTTTGAAAGGAGGCACCCGGCATTTGCCTGGAGTTATTTAGGGAAATCATGGAAAACCTAAATCAGGATGGCCGGAGGTAGATTTGAACCACCATCCTCCCGAATGCGAGTCCAGTCCGCTGCGCCACCTCGCTCATCAGGAGAGACCTTTCTTCTGTTCCTCGTCCTCAAACTCAATGGTTTGTTTAAAACAAGTTCAAATGTTTGTAATTCTGTGGGACTTAGATACTGTGGTTATCAGCCTCTAGTGCTACAATCCACTTAAACTAACTTAAGGAAAACACACACACCCATGCCTGAGGGAGGATTCGAACCTCCGATGGAGAGCAGCCGCGCTCTCAGCAGCAAGGCGCCTTAGAGCGCTCGGCCATTCCACCGCGGCATGGATTGTCTATATAAACATATGAAGTACCATTGTCTCTTTTAAGTACCTCAGCAATACGCCACGTTATTTATGTAATAATGTCCCTGTCTGAAAAAGAATCCGTTCTTTGGATCACCGGTCCTCACAAACACAACTGTAAGCCATCCAGAACTTTTAAATATTTAAGTAGTTTTTATACTAAAATTAAACATACCACCTACAAAAGTAATAGGATCACTCAACAACTCCATTGGGTTATCCTCGTTCGTCGTTCGTCGTTCATCGCATCACTGCAGGTTCAAACGGCTGTGGCGTTGACTCAATAATAATAATAATAATGTCGTGTGGCTCATTGGCCTGGTGCAAGTCTTTCAATTGGACGTCACTTCGGCGACATGTGTGTCCCTAACCTACTCCCAGTAATCCAACCGGGGAAAGGGGACCTATAGCTTAACGTTGAATCCGAACCACGTGTCGTTCCTGGCTACTTGTCACATCGTTGAGAGGTACAGAAAAAAAATTCTAGGTCCGACCTGGTTTAGAACCTGTGACCCTTCTGTTTCCAGTCGAGCGCTTTACACCAAGACCACCGGGACCGACTGTTGACTCAATGATAAACTCAGCAGTGGACCAATTACTGACAGTCGACCTTGCAGCAAACAGCGTAGAATTGTGGTCGTGAACACTGCTTTTTGTGAAGCAGACCAGATTTGTTGTGCTATGGTTCGTGATGTGGCACAGCGAGCTACGGCTACCAAGCGCAAAACATGGCTGTCATCACGTGTAGTGGTACAGCGAGATGGGTCCAACCTGTCTCGGTAATCCGTCAGTCTGACATTCTCTCACGCATCCAGCGATGACAGATCGGCATCACACCTGCTTGGCTACGTCGCACTCGATGACTGCTTCCTTCGAAAGGTATTCCGAAAACTCTGTAGGAAACGGATTTCCCTCAGTGTAATTTAGAAACGTGTTCGATAAACGCTTCCTACCCCTTTATACAGCTCTTGTAGGTGGTGCTATTCGCGACCGCACACGAGCTGAAATGCTAATCATGTGCATCTCTTGTTGATGCAAACGCATGCTGCGAATTTCACGTGATTTGGATTCTTCCTCCAGGGTGTTGCATTGACTGCGAAAAAGATTCATGGCTGAAGACTGTTTTCTAACTGTTGTTCTTGCACCTCGAAACTGCACCGTATGATAAAAGCGGGTTTAATTAAAATCAGGAGAAAATAAATCATGTTGAAGTTCGGTTTTCTATATTCCTACTCTATCGTCGACCGTAGCTAGATGCAGACCACTGATGTAGATGTAGAGCAGATGAGTAATGCGCATTTACACAAAAAGAAAAGAAACGAACATAGTAACAGATTTACAACGAAATGAGGAATTTAAGCTTTATGCTCTAAATATACATTGTTATAGTTTCAGCGTAGCATTCTTCTCATTAGTAGTTAGTAACTGCATCTCCTGATATTGTGTTTAAAGGAAGATGTAGATGTTAAATCGAAAATTTATCGAGGTTCATTGATGAATACTCATCATCAAATGTCACGAATATTTTTTTTGTTTTTTCTTCCTCAGCTTATACGTTTGTATTAATTTTAACTCTTTGGTTTGAACTTTTATTTTTCTTTACCTGTTCACTGAAGACACCATAAACTGTATATTAATATCGGTTTTAATTAAATGCTGAACAATGTGGTAAAATTTTAGTGTTCTGTTTACAAATGTGTTTTGAAAAATACGAATAATCATAAAAATGTTCAACAATAATGCATCATTACAAACTATACAGTACTACCTATCTAACATACACGCTTCTTACCCATAACTACTTGTGTGGACAAGTACGTTTATTGAGAATAAAAGGGTCACCACCAGCCCAAGCCCCACTTTAGATGCTAAAGATTGCTTCGTTGGATGTAAGTGGTTAAAATTACATAAACCAGTTTATATGAATGAAATTATGCAGTCAAAATAAAATAAACTTTAAACGATGAAAAACATACACAAATAGACTCCTAAATGATAACGAAATTTTGATGTGGTAAATCAAATTAACACGGATCACAAGAATTAACGTTCAATAATAATATTTAATATTTCAAATGATTAAAAGTAAGAGGAAAAGGGTCATCCTGTTCAATAACTTGGTTGTGCTTCAGAATAAAATAATTGGTTAGACAAATTAGGAAAAGTTACTTAGAAATAATCGTATGTAAGTTAAGAGGGAAGAGAAGAAAGAATTTAAAAATGTAGTTATTCACATAGGATTCACACAATATGATAAAATTGGAAATGGATTAACTATCACCGCATGCATACAACCCTGGCAAAGAGAATTATGCTGGCTGAATGATACTTATGTGACTCTACAACATAAAATCGAGCGTTAGAGTCATATAAGAAATGAAATAAACATGTGTTTAAGGAGACACTATTTGAGTAAAACGTGGAAAAGAACAATTAATAATGAAGCCAAATAAATAAGGAAACACACATAGAAGGTTAACTGAATCAATCAGAAAATCAGAAATAGGACAACCTGCTTTTAAGAACAGAATGTTTCACTGGTTTATGCAACTTATGTTCCGCACGAACAAGAAGAACCAACAAATTCTGTAAAAACTAGTGAAAACTGATTTGCTCAAATTAGAGCTGATGGCTTATTCAAACACATTCAACTAGCACACATCAGTTCGAGGACATAAAAAGACTATGAATGACAACAGATAGAAACGCGCGCTCGAAGACAAGTATTATCACACGAAATACGAATCGCCCTAACTCAGCCTAATCATCCTGCGGTGGTAATATTCCACATCTCCAGTGTTCGCGACTAAAAAGAGAAATCCTAACAGTCAAATGTTCAAATGTTTGTAGAGCTTATGTGACTTAACTACGGGGTCATTAGTCCCTAAACTTACAAACTACTTATTAACTAGCTAAGACTACAGACGGCACAAATATCCATGCCCGAGGGGGGATTCGAACCCCCGACCGTAGTGGCCGAGCAGACCGTGACTGAAACGCCTCAGTCCCCTTGGCCACCGCGGCCGGCTCCTAACAGTCAATTATACTAGAGAAACATGAATATAAAATCAGAAAATCCTGTGAGAAACATATAAAATGCTCCAGTTACACTCAAAGACCTACATTTTCACAATGGCATTATGAGTAGGAAGACAGCGCTGAAGACTAGGATCCTTACCTACCAGAAGCCAACAGCAGAGTGCCTTTCCTGACTCAGCACCCAGAGAATCCCACAGTTATTGATATAAAGTGACCAGAAGGTCGTTTTCGTAGCCAACGTATTAATCCAATCTCGAATAGTGCGGATAGACCTCTTTGCCCAGGTGAAAGGAACACTAAACTGGTTACCCAGTCCCTCAATAGACGACAACTAGCTGCATTATTAGAAGCCTTAGAGATACACACACACTTTCTCATTCTATCATATTGAATGTTAGATAGAGGAGAATACATGATAAAACGGGCAAAAATACGTATAGATGCGTGTAGGTTACAAATAATACACAGGACAAGTAATTAAATAACACATATAAATTACCGTACAGATACAGGTTATTTGCATCGCATTGATTAGTTGTTCTGGAATGGTGTCAGAGAAAACATTGTCAATAGTCGATGCAGAAAATGAACAACAGACATAATGAAATACGCCAAACATTTTATGCATGGAAACTACATAGGAGTTTCACCTATATTTTGAATTTTATTTGAGAAATTTACTGTGACTAACTTCTGCAACAGGAGTCTCACAACTGCATGACTTTGTCACATTAAGGTATATGTGGCCCTTAAAGAAACTAGGAAGAAATTACTTGCCATTGATGCGAGTTTGCAAAATCTGTTACAGTAACGTCTACTTTAGATGTCATGCAAGTTTTTCTGTTGTCCAAAACTGAACTGCCCATCGTCCTATTTCTCTACACAGTACTGTGCATATGAGCAACTTTTAAACGTCTCTGTATCCATGGTTCACGTTTAAAAATCAAAGTTTATATGTTAGTTCTCTATGTATTTGTAAGTCAGCCACCCGTTTGTGATGAAACGTCGGTGAGTTTTTCCCCGTACGCCCGCGAAGATTCCTTTCTCCAAAACAAGAAAAAAGGACACACATTGCAGGGGTTATGATGTCATAAACAATGAAACGCCACCGCGCGATAATACACAGACTTATACATCCTCTCTTTGAGAACTAGAAGACTTAGTGACTACCAAAAATCTTTACACATAATTTTTAAACTTTTGTGTAAATTTATGCCACTAACAGCCCTCACAAAATCATGATACAGAACTGTTTGTCGCTTCCTACATTTTTCGTGTTCATGCCGTAGAACTGACACATCAGGCATGGTACTGTAATGTTCTACGTCGTTACTGCAAACTCGATTCGCAGCACATTTGTGTATCCACAAATACAGAATGTAACTAAAAATGTTGGAAAGCACGGAGGAATCGATAGAGGACCTGACAAGAAGGATACTATGTCTTTTACTCATATAACTCACATTCTTTCGTTACCGTGTTACAAGCATTTGTTGTGATGTACGTAGCACAGATCACTTAAGTTGAAGGTTGGTCATTTGTGGCGCTACAGCGTAATTTACTACGTGCAGTTCTCTACAGAAGGTGCTCAAAATCGATACTACGAGCTGTAATGCCGGCGTCAATGCGCATCATCATTGATGTCTCACTCGTTTCCATATCCAGGTGTCTGTCGTATCTGCTGACACCCTTGCTCTACGCGCTGACGCAGCAATTTCAGTTTATTAATAGGTGTGACGTACAATAAGGCCTTAAAATGACGCCATAAGTAGAAGTCTAATGGATTGAGGTCGGGAGGGCAAGCATGACACGCTCTCGATCTCTCATACATTTGTTTGGGTGATATGTATACCACAACAAATGCCTGTAACATGGTAACGAAAGCAAACAAACCATACGTGTATATGAAAAGTTGTGCTTGTATTCTGGTTCTCTATCGAGTCCACGGTGCTTTCCCACACATCTGGTTGCACACTATGTATCATTAAATGGTCCGGCAAATTTGAATCACTGCATGAGACATAGTTCAGGAGATATATAATGGTATCAAATGAGACGTTGAAGCAAGTACGTTTTTTAATGGGACCGCTTATTTTTTAAACTGAATTCAGTAGCTCTGGAGAAGACAATTACAGTGATATGTCGTTTGTTACTCTTGAAATTCGAGAAATGCCCTAGAAATTGAGGGCACGATAGCCGGAATCGGCGTTAGCATTGCAAGCAGTATAAAGCAGATGTTTGCCCTGCTAACACCGATTCCGGCAACCGTCCCCTCAAATTCTAAAACATTTCTCGAATGTTTTTACGACAGGTTTCTACGTCAACATTCACAAATGCTATATCACAGAAATCGTCTTCTCAAGAGCTATCGAACTAAGCGCCGCGGTGGAGTAGCCGAGCGGTCTAAGGCGTCTCGCTGCGGAACGCGCGGTTGCTCGCCGTGGAGGTTCGAGTCCTCCCTGGGGCATGGGTGTGAGTGTTGTCCTTAGGTTAGTTTACCTAGGTTTAAGTAGTTTGTAAGCTACGGACTGATGACCGCGCAGTTTGGTCCTATAGATTTACAAACATTTTTTTTTCGAACTAAGCGATTCCAGTAAAAAAAAGTACTTGCTTCAATATCTCAGATAATACCGGTGCTAAAATAGTTCAACAAACAAAAATATATGTGTCTCTAGACGCCATAGCACGTGCCGAAAACCGCGTTTCGATATGTGGAACCGTTCACGATACTTCTGTACCGGTATACGTATTCCTTACAATCAGACATAAATAGCTATGGGGATCGGAAAAATTACAGCATCTACCGACTCGTGGGTAGCGAGATATTCTTCATTTATTATTTGAGAATGAGGTTACTTGGAGCCTGCAAAAAGCTTTACACACAATTTCAAACGTCTACGAATCTTTCTATCGCTGGCAAACTCAGAAAAATGTTGATGGGATATAAGCTTAGCGCTTACCACTTCTCTGCTGTAGATGCAGTAATACCACAAGCATTCGGCATGATGTTAAAATTCATTACTCCTCCACTACTTTCGCGAGACAATAGGCCGTATGAATAAGAAAGATCACATCTTCCAGAGTAGATTCTTAGAGAAAAAGGACATTCTCTGAGTAAGTTCTCAATTTCGTTTGAATAAAAATTTAGAAGCTCATGCTCTAAGTAGGGAGTTCATTCTCGCCGGCTCCCCTCCTTTTTGAACAGGCTCCGGCACAGAACAGCTGATCAATCGTATATTTCTTTAAAAATGCCCAGTCAGGGCAATTATTCATTGTACAAATATGGAGCAGGCATTTACGTGTTAAGGGAGAACTTTACTATTTTTAGGTATTAGTTTGTTGTACAGAAGTATGTTATTAAAAGTACATATGCACTTTTTACGAAAATGTATTCTTCTGATGATGTTACAAAAATTTTCGTTATGCGAGAATTTTTTTTGTTATTGAAGTTGAGTTAGCACAATTTGCGAACGAAATTTTAAGAATGCATCACATTTTCATCTGTTTCAAGGTGGAACGCTGCCACAGCTTTCTAACGCGAGATACTTTTTGTTAAATACGATACCCAATGGTCTGGTCATAAGCGATAGGCCATGCGATTTTGTTACGAGATACAGAGTGCTAGGTATGTATAATCGGTTATTAATTTTCCTGTCGTGTCTACGTACTTCTAACATAAAAGAAGTTACGATTACGAAGTCAGAAAACGCATCTTACATAGGCCAATCGGTTTGGGTAGAATGAACAAGAGCAGTACAAAAAACAATACTTCAGTGCCCGGAATTTCAGCAATATTTATTTTGTGATACAGACTGTGTAGTCCTGGGATGCACTTCATTTGGAATTAACATAATAAGGCCATATTAATATTTAAAAACATACATTATTATTTTACTATGTAGCTCTTTGCAACTGTAAATATGCACACCAAACAAACTGGTAAAACATGCAGCTGAATCCACTTGTGTTTTATTTCTATGTCGGTAATGAAAATGCACCTCTGACATCACTCTCGTCACTATATAAAAGGCTTGAAGTGTCATACTTATGATTTTTGTGATGGAAGCGACTCGTCAGCAAAATGTTTTTATTTGCATAAACTTTTTAGTTCCTCTCGCATAATTCAGACTAAGTAAAAGGAAATTTTTTTTCCATCTGAGCAACACAAATTTTATCAATTTTATTATGAAGCACAGTAAAATGTAACCTCATATAAGTTACTCAGCTCGAAGTATGCTAGGGAGCTCAGTTCAGAAAACGGAGAATGTTCTTCGGACTTGAGAAACTTCTCCAGCTTCATTCATACGGAATGAAGCTGTGAACATACTCTGATGAAGTATATTCTCTGATCGCTTTATTCAAGTGAACCTGAGCATGTTCTCTGGAATTCAGAGTATAAGGTAGATACTTTGTTTTATTCGTACGGCCCACTGTGCAGATAGTCTGAGCATATACAACTGAATGTATCTATGAAATTGTGCCGTACTGCCACATACAGTTCATGAGATACGAAGTCAAGACAATTGAGGTTCATGAAAAATGGCTCTTGTCAGTTATATGACGTCATAAACTATATTCTGCATAACAAACCGCCCCATCACACATGAGACTGTAATTTACTACCTACTCTATTCGCAGCACATTTCGCAGACAGTCTCCTAACATTCCAGTCAACGTACCTAAAAATTATATAGTTGTAGGACGTATTATTCAGGAGTTGTGACGTCATAATGATTTAATTCCTTGCAAACGAACCCGAAGTGGACAGAGAGTTGGGCAGAAGGGGGTTAACATTAGGGGAAGAAGGAGAGAGACTGACACAGTAAAGGACAAATACATACCGGGGCAATGCCGAGAAATAGGGCTAAAACTAGCGCATCAATGTTATCAGTTATCATATTGACTAGTTTCTCATGATTTTCCAACACTTTCTACATCTCAGAGCACTTTACGATCTCGTCACTTGAATCAACGAAATATACGAACCTTAGATGTCGTGGAATAAGAACAATTAATTTTAATACACAGGTATTATGATTCAAAACCCGCCGTTGCCCGGGTATTTATTTACTTTTTCAAGCCTTGAGTCAGCATAGTATACAAAATTTTAAGTACAGCACACAAACAAAGAAAGATAGTAATCAAAATGCAAATGATATGTAGCCTTCATACATTCGTTTAATTCACAACTGTACTATGAACAATATTTCTTGTTACTTGTCCAGGAGCAAATATGAATAATTTCTTTGGTGAGCCCATCCCTGAGCAAGTGACATAAAGCTATCCGTATGAGAAAAATGGGCATGTCAAATCCACTACACAGTATTGAATAGATGGCCCTGTGTTTTATTAATCGTAATAGAAAGTGCAAGTCTCACTGGAAACTGCAGTCACTTGAAGTTAAAAGCCAGATCTGTCGTAAGTAATCGGTATTCGTTGAATGTACTCTGTTTCATTCTCGTCCTTTGCTTTTAACCCTATAAAAGTCTATTGCTATCGCCTGCACCTGTGTGTGCTTCAGAGCTCAAAGTTGTGAACATTACTCTCAGCTATCCAGGAATTTTCTTGCTGACTGGAATACGTGTTGCATGATGTGACAGGTTTTTACCCATCGTAATATATAAGATCTCATACTTATTCAACTGTATGTTGTACATTTATATAATTTATATAAGTTATATATTCAATAATAAGTTATATATTCAATTATATAAGTACTGTATCTCGGTAAAATCCGTTGGGAAATGAGTTAGTTGTAAAGAAGTAATAGATGAAAATGATGCGTGATGCGGCGGTTTTCCATGAACGTTACTGTTATTGTCCTTATATCTCATGAACTACGTGTCGTACTGTGATACAACTTCTAAAGTACATTCATCTGTATGTGTGTATACTATCTGTAAAATTTCTTGCGACTACAATTTTTAGTAAAGATATTATAAACTGCAACGTCATACCGAATGCCCTAGTTTTGCTCCATGAACAGCGGAAAAGTAGTAAGCGAGACACTTTTTCTCCTTTCATTATTTCGATGTAGTTATCAGCGAGAAAAAGTGTAATGAAGGTTTAAAATTATGTTTAAAGTTTGTTGCAAGTCTCTAAGTACTGTCATCGTCATATAGTGTATTTATAAAGTCTCGTCGCATTATGTGGCTGTTTCTTGCAACTCCTATTTTTTAAGACATTATATCTCCTGAACCATGTGTCTTATGGGGTTATTACTCCTACGACAATTGTTATATCACGCAAGGAATATGTTTACCAAATTTGGTTGAAATCGGTCCAGCGGTTTAGGAGAAAATGAGCAGCATTGCCGATTAATGTAGCTGTTTTTCCGCACATCTTATGTTTATGACGTCATATCTCGTGAACTATGTGTAGTGCGTAATGCTTACACTTACGGCAACCGTCCTCATGGATTGAAGCTAACGCATACAAAATTTCGATAAGATTGGAACAAAGCTGTGGATTTGTATGCAATACATACACACAAACAAACACACGGGCATTCTGCTTGATATATCTATATCTATAAATGTGAATGTCTGTTTGGTGTACGTCTATCACGTCTGAACCACAAAACATAAAGAGCTAAAAATTTGTACAGTTACTAATGTCTACCCGGGGAAGGCTTTAGGCACGGTTTTATGGCGATCGGATAGCAATTTATCTATATATATTAATGTGAATGTCTGTTCGGTGTACGCTTATCACGTCCGAACGACAAGACGCAGATATTTAAATATTTGTACAGTTACTAATTTATACCTGAGGAACTTCTTATAGCGATCTGATAGATAATTTGAAGAATATAACGCGAAATGCGGAACAATAATTACTCTTTGAAAATTATATTTACTCTTTGAAAATGGTTTTATTGGTTGCATTGTTGCTTTAGGGTTGATAATAATAAAAGGGTGGAGTATATTGGGATGGATAGTTATCTGTGTATATAAAATTCTACGTGTGTATGTGTTAATATTTCGCTCTGCAGGGAACACTACAGAACGCAAACGAATGGTCTGTGTGTAATTGTTGTACGAAGTCTCCCGTTGTACACCATAGCAGTTCCATGCCGATAGGTATAAGGGGTGGAAGGTACGGTGGTTGAAAGCCTTCAAATTATATATATATAAAATCGGACTGAAGGCCAGCTATGACGTTTGCGACTCTGTAGCAAGGAGGTTACATACAGCGAAACGTGATGCCACAGACCATATCTTTGGTCTATGCGTGCTACAATGTCTTCAGCTCTTTCTCGGTAAGGACAAGCATACGAATAAGGAAATATAAGAATAAATAAGTACAGCAGTAAAAAAGAAATTTCTTTTAATACATCTCTTTAAAAAAATCGATTTGACGTTTCGAGCATTACCTATCATAATCACCCAACACGCGAGCGGAGCCGCGGATTCAAGCTAGTAAACGATACATTTATGACTTTGTGGGTCCACCATCAGGTGCACATCTCAGTACATTGTTTGCTAGTGCCTTTCGTCGGTGAGGAGAAAAGTGTACTCTTGTTGTGAAGCTTAGATAGTAGGTTTTCATTCTGTGAATAAACTGAATAAATATTACTAAACAGCTGCAGAAAACAGTGAAAAATTTAGTGAACAATCCATGAATGACATCTTAAGCTCTTTCTCGTTGTACGTTAGTATTCCTTTTTTTAATATCACGCATCACTTGACTTCGGCGCACATTTCTTATGCATAAAAAAACACGACTGGAACATACGCATAACCTCACTGAAGGGCACCAGCAAATGAAAAAAATGTTCAAATGTTTGTAGAGCTTATGGGCCTTAACTACGGAGTCATCAGTCCCTAAACTTACAAACTGCTTATCAACTAGCTAATACTAAGGACGGCACAAATATCCATGCCCGAGGGGGGATTCGAACCCCCGACCGTAGTGGCCCAGCAAATGATTTAGTGAGATTTGCACCTGATGATTTACCCACAGTGCCCGAAATGAATCACGTATTTTTAATAAGACACGAAATAGTTTGTGACTGATGACTCTTTCATTCATACCTCAGGTGTATTGAAAACAGTCTGCACGGCTGTAGTACGCGGGTATAATTAAATTAATTTTAAAAATATTTGTATATCTATCGGACCAAACTGCGTGGTTATCAGTCCGTAGCTTACAAACTACTTAAACCTAGGCAAACTAACCTAAGGACAACACACACACACCCATGCCCCAGGGAGGACTCGAACCTCCACGGCGAGCAACCGCGCGCTCCGCAGCGAGACGCTTTAGACCGCTCGGCTACTAAACCGCGGCCAAATTAATTTTAAGTAAGTATCCAAACAAGGTGAGCACAAGACACAAATAATAACAGGAACGAGGTGTTCTTTACTAAATGGTAATAACAATAAGCTGGTGCAATGTTGGCCGGCAGTATTCAATGAACTCGACGAGCCCCGCGTTTCCGGCGGAAGAACATTCTGGCAGCGGAACGAGCTGCCGAACGGGTGTGTTCGCCACGGAGATGAAATTGGCAGCGGCAGTGGCAGGCAGCCAGCGCGGGAACATCCGCCCGCGCGGAAATAACGCCATTGCCTGCCTCGCGCTTCCTGACAAATCGAGAGCGCGCGCCGCTACTCCGTCCCGACACTTTCCCTCCGGGCCGCTGGGGCTGTATCACTGCTCTCCCCATACCTTCCAGCATTTGCCGCTTCCTAATCTTGTATCAGAAAATTTTCTTCTCTCGCGAGCCGAGGAACTCAGAGGCTGAGTGTTGCAAGTTCGTCATCAGTCCCTCTAGCGAGTGGACACCTTAAAGTCTACATCTACATAGATACTCTGCAAATCACATTGAAGTGCCTGGCAGAGGGTTCATTAAGCAATTTCATAACCTTTCTCTACCGTTCCATTCTATAATAGCGCGCGGGAAGAAAGAACACCTAAATCGTTCCGTTTTCGGTATGACTTTTTTTTATTACCGCGGTGGAGTAGTCGAGCGGTCTAAAGCACCTCGCTGCGGAGCGCGCGGTTGCTCGCCGTGGAGGTTCGAGTCCTCCCTGGGGCATGGGTGTGTGTGTTTGTCCGTAGGTTAGTTTACCTAGGTTTAAGTAGTTTGTAAGCTACGGACTGATGACCACGCAGTTTGGTCCGATAGATTTACAGACATTTGACATTTTCTTTTTTTTATTCGGATGGTAAAAAAATGTTCAAATGTTTGTATAGTCTATGGGACTTAACTAAGGGGTCATCAGTCCCTAAACTTACAAACTACTTACAAACATCCATGCCCGAGGGGGGATTCGAACCCCCGACCGTAGTGGCCGTGCAGACCGTGACTAGAGCACCTCAGTCTCCTCGGCCACCGTCGGATGGTCATGTCTCCCTATGTAGGTGGGTACTAGCAAAATATTTTCACATTCACAAGAAAAGTCGATGATTGAAATTTCGCAAATAGATCTCGCCGCAACGACTAACGTCGTTCTTTTAATGATTTCCATCTCAAATCGTGCAAAATTTCGGTGACGCTTTACTCCGTGTAACGTGATAAAACAAAACGAGCTGCCCTTCTGTGAACCTTCTCAATGTCTTCCGTCAGTCCCACCTGGTGAGTGTCCCACACTGGGCAACAGTACTCCAGGAGAGGACGCACAAGTGTGATGTAGGCAGTCTCTTTTGTGGAGCTGTTGCATCTTCGAAGCGTTCTTCCAATGAAACGTAATCTTTCAAAAAAATGTTCAAATGTTTGTAAATCTATCGGACCAAACTGCGTGGTCATCAATCCGTAGCTTACAAACTACTTAATCCTAGGTAAACTAATCTAAGGACAAACACACACACCCATGCCCCAGGGAGGACTCGAACCTCCACGGCGAGCAACCGCGCGCTCCGCAGCGAGACGCTTTAGACCGCTCGGCTACTCCACCGCATCACGTGATCTTTGGTTCTCCTTCCCCACAATATTTTCTGTGTGTTCTCTCCAGTCTAAATTGTTCGTAATTGTAATTCCTAGGTATTTGGTAGAATTTACAACCTTAAAGTTTGACTAATTTATCGTATAATTGAAGTTCAGAGGATTTCTTTTAGTGCTCATGTTTATTACTTCACTCTAAGTGACTAAGTTGAATGAAACATCTGTGAATATTAAATTTTAACTTATCTTCACAGATGTTTTATTCAACTTAGTCACATGTTTCCATGTTACAGACATTGGACTTGTTTAAGATAAGACATTTTTTGTCATTTTTTTCAGCCAGTTTCTATTTTTCAAATGTATATTTCTTAGGATAATGTAGTAATTTATTATATTGTCACATATTTTATCAATGTCAGGAATTCACACCACAACTTCAACTGTAATAATTTCCCTGGAGTTAACTTTAAAGTTAATTTCAATGTTATATATCTATCTACTTATCATCTTTGAAACTTAAACTTGTAATGTTTACCTAATGATGGCGTAACAGCCGAAAACCAGTTCGTAAATCAATAAATTTGCAGTATTTCTCACAGTTATCTTGTGTGTTTCATCCGTTATGTAAAATTTCGATATTTTATCCACGTGTCAGACACTGCAATTTAAATATGAAAATCGACCATACACAAAATCTATACAATGCGATTTTACTTCGGCAAATTCTTCAAATTCTACAGCAATAGTTTACATAATTTGATACAGCATATTTACTGTGACGAATATCTAAAAGAATTCAGTCCTTTATTTAAGTAGGGATATCAACCTGTAAGATGTGCAAGATCATTTTTTTTTCTATAGAATAGTTTCCTTAAAATCGAATAACAGGCATTTTATAGCGACCGTAACACCGCCTGTCAGCACAGGTGAGCAGTACGACGACAACAGAAATTCACAGCGCTTTCCTGTAGCAGCAAAATTTTAATGGCGAGTGCGGTATGTGATTCTGGTTCAGTGCAATATCGAGAGCGTAGCACGGTACTGTCTCCGTGATACGTGTCTCGATGAGGCCAGTATGACAACAATCTTGACACTAGACATCGCCCAATATGACACCTAAAATTGTGAGAGCCTCAATTGTTGCCGAGTTTGCTAAAGCACACCTCAATCGACTCGGAGGTTAGCCAGTTCGAATCCCGGAGGTGGTAAATTTTCTATGTCATTTGACCGGTAAGTTTGGAAGAAGTATTTTTATAATATTCCTGATCACTAGTCTTTGCACCAGTGTCCTGTACTAAATTCCACGCCTCTCCACACTGGGTCACGAAGCGTGGGGATCTGACACTACTGATATTGATTCGCACGTCAGATAGGGACGTTAAGCTTGGCGGTCCCCTGGTGCTATTCGAGGGCGTTCACTCTCTCCCTCCTCCCTTCATCTACAACATCACAAACTCAACCCTACACCGTACAAGCGCTCATCAGTCACCCATACGATGAAGTTACTCACTTGACACTTCATATCTCGTCGGAGGAAGGTAACGGCAAGGCGCCCCACTCTGACCTCGCCTAGAACGGCGATGCAAGATTCCTGAATGTCTTCCACGAAACTCATTGCCGTAGTATGTCACTGTTTCTAATTTTTAGGTCAGCATCATCTCTTAGTGCTTGAATAGTAAAAGCCCCGAATTACAAAGAACTGCTTCAAACGTATGTTAAGCTTAAAATTAGTTAATATTCTAAATATATCACTGTGAGCGTGCAATCGTGAAAATAATTTATGAGTGTTTGAAATTGTATTCAGGGCTTCTTGAAAGTCACTATGTGCTTTAACTGTTAAACATTGCACGAATACAAGGTAGCTTACGCTCCATTTTAAGCAAAATACAGTTTTTGAAGCATCGCAGTGTTTATCTCCTGAAGCGTATATTTTATCACAATATTATTTTTCAGGTACATTCAGTGAAATATATGTAGATATTTCGGTAATTTGGAAGGACCGTTGTATATCGCTTCGGACGGCCTGCTATCGATAATGACGGACTGTCGATAGTTGCGTAGTGTCAATTTGTATAGAACATGCGGCCATCAGAATGCTATCGTAGTTTTTTTTTTTACTTGCAAGCGTAGGCGAAATCAGTTTCCTTTATGATATAGGAGAAAATTGATGATCTAGTGTTTTTCGCAAAATTTTGTTATCGTCTCAATTTAATTTTGAAAATCAGCAGTTCGAGCAGTGTGTCCAGGTAAAATTTTATGACGCTTCTCGCCGGGCTCCAGTGCTTATGTTGGCAACAGATGAACAATGAAGTGTAGAATTGCGTTAATATTTTTCACGGACTACAGAGTGTTATTGCTGCTCGTTTCACTCGCAGCAAAATTAATACTGTACCTGCTCTATGGTTGACAGGTTCTTGTATGTACCCTTGTACGTTCAGAAAAAAAATTTCATTTTAATTGAACTCTTCACGAAAAAAAAAAAAAAAAAAAAAATTATTGGTCATCTGAGTCGCCGTCATTACCATTGGTGCCAACATAACCACTGCAGCCCGGCGAGAAGCGTCGTACAATTTAACAGTGTGTTCACTTTTCCCAGTATTACATGGAGGGAGTTGATTCCCATGTTAACAATAGTTGAAAAAAGTCTCAATTTTTCTTAGGAATATAAGTTATTGCCAGATCTTGAACTGAAAACGTGTGTTGATTGCCGCACACAGGGTTCTGTTAAAGTCACGAAGAATACGCTCACTCGGATTTTCCGTTGGAGACAATACTCCTCAAACACAGTAAGTAATTTCAAAACTCGGTGTTTATTTCGGTAATATATCAACCCACCAAATGTCGTAGTTAAGACGACACTTGTTTTATTAATGCTGTTCCTGTTCTATGACAGTTTCTCGATGTACCGTTGTTAGGAGACTAAATTAATTATCCTCGAAAAGCTAACATTTTCTTATGAGACGCTATAATTTACTAACCCGACAACAGTACATCGAGAATCTCTCAAGCATACAGTACCAACAGCATTAATTATTTGTTTATATATTTCTAAATGAATATCTGTTTTCATTTGTCCGCCAACATTTGTTTCTTACGACACAGCGACGTTCGTGTGTTCGATATACGACACTGCGATACTCGCGTCTTCGATACATATCGATAGTAGGTCGCCCGAAGCTATATGCAACGGTCCTTCCAAATTACCGATATTTCCTGCAAAATATAAATATGTAAAAAATTAAAAATTCACGCCTGAAGTTGGAGGTTTACCGCGAGGTACTTTTGATACATATGACTATCACGTCATTTCTCCAGAGTCAATAATTAGTAAGTAATAAATTAAATCTTCATGATATACGATGAAGCTTGCCCACATGAACTGTAAAAATGTTGCGAATAATAAACCTTTCAGTATTTTATGGAGTAGTGACAGCGAGAAAAAGTTTCGCAACGGTTTAGAATGATGTGTGAAGAATGTTGGAAGTAGCCAAGTGTTATCATTATGAAGTACTGGATGAAAAAAAATTGTCATACTTGAGTGCTGTGAGCGTCGAGACATAACAGACAGTATCTAATTGTAATGCTCGTTTTATAGTGGTGCTACACAAACAAAAGTAATAAATAAAAATAAACTTTATAAAATTAGCAGGACATATGCGTTAATAGCGGTATGAGAACGAGCAAAATACCCAACTAAATAACTATTGTTGATGCTAAGACGGAAAGTCCATTTAGTAATTACGCAACACGAAATAATCCTCAGCTGAAAATAGTTCAAATTTTAGTACCACAAGTACCACTAAAAAACTCGTAAAATCTCGTGCAGAGTCACATACGCTGTTCAGTTACAATTTAGAAATTGAATCTAAAAGTGTAGAAGTTCTTAAACAGACACTCATTAGCCCTTTCCAAAGCAAAAGTCCTGACAAAGCGGCTGTTTGCGGCACAGATTCTAACACTGTCGTAAACGAATCACTTGAGCTATGCTGACAGATACTCGTTCTTACCAGACGAGACAGAAATAGTTCTTATAGACCCAAGGAGCTCTCCTCACCAACAGTTCAAGTATTTTACTTGACCACAGCAGTTTTATGAGCTAGCCTCTCTCTCACTGCAAGATAGACATTCCCTCCAAAAGTAGCAGCGTTCTTAACAGAAAAAAAACTGACCACTTGCACACTAATTCAAAATTTTGACAGTATTAAATAGGAGAAATATAAACATTCGGTCATCTTGGGACTATTTATCAGCAGTACAAATAACGTATGAAATAAATAAAATAGCCAGCCTTCATGAGCTTAACCATTCATAACATACAATATTTACATAAAGCTACTGGCATATTAGACAAATATTCCATAAATAGTTACAAAAACATGAGGTAATTATCACGCTGTTTGAAATTGCTGAGCTATTGTACAGAATACCATGATGTGACTATGTTTCCATAATAAACTGATATGACAAGTATATTAGAATCATAAATAAAAAGACCCAAGTGTGTTACTTTCAAGATGAAAGGTTTAAGTAATAAGCTATAATCTAAGGCATAGCTTGCAGATGTTGCATGACACATTTAAAATTTGTAATAGAAGTTAAATTTTGCTGCGTTCAGATATTGTGAACATTAACTTTTATAGTTTTCAAAATATTAAAAATATTGTTGGTTAATGAGATACGCCTAATTTTTCTGACGTTGTAGATTCCTGAGTAAAAGGGAACGTAGCACCGGATATTTATTATCCATGTCTAATTTAAGAGAGTGTCATTAAGACGTGCTTTTGCCTCAGTTCCCCTCGCATTGATTTACTCATTTCCGGTTCGCTATTGTCCACCAGTGTCTTAATCGACGTTAAGTGGATGCTGGATGAAACCCGTCTCTCGTTCGATCGCCTGCCCCTCCCAAACGGGATCTGTACAAACGTCCAGTCTTCCACACAATTCCAGAATTAGAATACTTATGTAACATACAGAATATGTATCTGTAATATCACTCAATACAAGAATTTGAGTTGTATATGATTCCTACTGTAATATTTCTGTATGTGAATGAGAGGGGAATGGAGAGGGGGGACATACATTAACGAGACACCTATGAACCAGATAGCACCTTCACGTGCAAATTCAAACACGTATGTACTAGGAAAACAACACTAGTTGTCAGTGGCTAAGAATGTGAAACACATTTTGCTTTGATTCAAATAAAAATGGTGACTGAAGATGGCTACTATTTAAATATACATAATTAAAAACACAATACTATTTTAACTTTTGTTGCATTTCAGAATTCCTTATCATGAAGGTACTTTGCTGTAGACTATGACTACATTTTCATATGTTTTCTAGGTATCATTAGGATAGTCGAAATCAAAAACAGACAGCTAAACAGCAAGCGCGATGGAGCACTGTACTCTGTGGACCATATAACTAAGCCCCTAACTTTATTATAACAAGTTTTACACCGAAAGCATCGACCATTACAGGAAATACTTTCATATTTCTCATTATTTTCATATTATCTTGTTACTTTAACAAATATTAAAAAGATTAAATGTATGTTTGTTTGAACTGTATGCGCTGCCGAGCCGTTCATCCGATTGCGACGAAACTTTGCACAATTGATTTTCAAAACGAGAGGAAAAATTTTGTATGGTGCAGAGCAGAAGGTACTTTACCTACGAGCATCGGCAAAATCTATGGTTTCATTCTGATCTTAATGAAATTTTGTACACTTCACCTATAAAAGAAGAGGAACATAACTGTCCACCTATGATTTCATACGGTGCATAGCAAAGGGTACCTTGTAACAAACTTACACATCACTTCAATGATCATTATGAAAGTTAATCCTGTTATATAATTTTTCGCAGATTGATGAGGCAATGGACTTAGGAGGTAGAAGAGTTCGACAGAGAGCCGAGGTGAGTGTAGAGAAAGGGAAAGATGGATCTGAGGAGAGAGAGGGGGCGGGGGGTAGGAGGAGGTGAGCAACAACAGGGGAGAAGAAGAGATAAGCAGAGAGACACATACAGAGAGAGAGAGAGAGTAGAGGAGAGGAGGTGATGGACAAACAGAGAAAGAGGTAGAAGGTAGACAGAGAGAGAGAGAGAGAGAAAAAAAAGGGAAGGACTGGAATGAATAATTACCCAAGTGACGCCAGGTTTTCGACTATTGTTGGCAGAAATATTAGTGTCATAAGTAGTCCGTATTAACAGTAAAGTTTCTAAGCATATTAATGTCTTCCTTGGATATTTTGGGTCCATTTATAAAGAGTATTTCCTTCATTTCCACCGCTTTAATTCTCGTAAAATATCGATATTAGTAGAAATCCATGCTCCAAAATCATTCATCTAGCTAGTACGCCGTCATCTAATATGGGATGTGCGCCTCGGTTGCACAGTGGTAGAGTGCCAGACTACAAATCCAAAGGTCGCGGGTTCGATCCCCGCCAGATCCTAGGATTTTTATCTGTCACTTTCCACTTTCACCTCTGGCAGTACTGCTCATGTGAAAAATACCGAGTAGCACCGTGGTTCGGAACCCACGTTAAACTGTAGGTCCCCCTATAAGTGGCTGGGTAAGTCAGTTCGAAGGTCGGAGGAAGGCAACGGCATACCACCTCCAAACAGGACCAGGTGTTCTTTCTTCCCGCGCGCTATTCGAGAATGGAATGGGAGATAAATAGTATAATTGTGGTTCGATGAACCCTCTGCCAGGCACTTAAATGTGATTTGCAGAGTATCCCATGTAGATGCCTAGTAAAGCACTGTGGTGTTCAAACCAATCTTCGGATTGTTGACGGCTTTACCTTTTTTCTTACCTAATATGGGTGGCCGTAAACTTTTTTTCTCGACCTTTTACGCACAGAGCTACAACTGGGAAGTCTCACAGAGAGTAATCTCTCAGCTCTCAAAAACTCTATCACTCCGACATCTGCTCTCACAAGACTCGCAGACACTTGGAGAAAGGAACTGTCTTATAATAATTGTGAGCGAAAGTTCGCCCCTAGTTTAGACTGTTACGCTAGTGCTCTCTCAGAGTACTAAACACGCTGAGAACAAAAGATATATCGCATCACTTAGATTGGTGGAGTGCAACAGGTGAGTACCGCGTCGCGAGACAGTGTTTTAGTAATATAGATTTCACGAGCTATTTCCCAAAAATTACATGTTACTCAAGATCGCGTGTGCTGCTATAGCATTTACGGAGTACAATTCAAATTACAGTGTCAGCACACCATCGTAGCTTTTAAGTAATTTATGTAGTAACTTACCGATGAACGCACGGCCACGGCCGATTTCTACAACTGGTCTAGACTTCTCTAGTAATAGCCTCAATGGCAACAAGACATTAATTTCTTACCAACCCCTTCTGATATTTTACGTATTAACGATAGCATTTTCTGAGGTAATCTAATGCAGGAAGTTTCCAAGCACTCGTGAGATAATAAGCAATGGAGAGTGTATATATTACGAGTAACACACCAGTATTTTTATCAAGAGTTTCATATAACTTCAAATGAGCACAGAAGAAGCGTACGAACATCCGGAATTCTCCATTATACATAAGTTGAATATATTACTCTTTTTAAAATACTCTTGACTAATAAACACGAAGTTATAATATAGTAAATGAATATTTATGGAAGTAGCTCTCAGGAAACTTTCCTCCGCATGCCTTCCACGAATGAGACAGATAAAAATAGGGACGATGTTTCTGGTGTCACATATAATGTACTGTGCAGTCACGCGAGAAGTATAAATGTATGTGTACGTCTAGAGTTGAGTTGTAGCAGGATTTTCCATTAATACAGATTAACTGATGATCTATAGGTGGCAGTCTTTTCATTCACTCATACTCCATCTCGTTGCTTCAGGTCATGATCATGTTACAATATAGATCCGTAACAGTAGGAAATCTACTCGGAGTCGCGGTAGGGTGTCCAAGCGCTCTAAGGCGCCTTGCTGCAGAGCCGCGGTTGCTCGACGTCGAGTGCTCCCTTGGGCATGGGTGTGGGTGTTGTCCTTATAGGAAATTAGTTAAGTAGTTTGTAAGCCTTGGGACTGATAACCTAAGCAGTAAAATCCCTTAGATTTACAAGCATTTGACTTTTTGAACCTTCCCAGAAAAGCGATCCTGTTAAGTCGCCCAGCCGCGATGGAGTAGCCGAGCGGTCTAAAGCGCTTCGCTGCGGAGCGCGCGGTTGCTCGTCGTCGGAGTTTCGAGTCCTCCATGGGGCATGGGTGTGTGTGTTATCCTTAGGTTAGTTTACCTTAGTTTAAGAAATTTGTAAGCTACGGACTGATAACCACGCAGATTGGTCCGATACATTTAAGTCACCCACTTCGGGGACGGAGAGAATTCAAAGTAAATGACCAAACTGCTATGGCCATCTGTCCCTAGACTCATAAACTACTTAAGCTAACTTATTCTAAGGTCAGCACACACACCCACACCCGATGGGGACTCGAACCATCGGCGGGATAGGCCGCGAAATCCCTCACATGGTGTCTGGAACAGCACGGTCATTTCCACGTGGCTGGACGGAGAGATGTGTAGACTGCGGTACGATCTGCCCGACGGGTTAGCAACTAGTGCCGGTGTATCGGTCACCCTAATTGTGGGTTTTAGGTGGTTTCCCACATCCCACCAGGTGGGCTGGTAACCAATTCCCGTCTTATTTCCACGACTGGTAGACATTCAGTAAACAACTACACTTTCTCATACATAAAATTACAGTACGTAAACAGTTCGGAACTCATATTTTATAGAAACTCGCAATCTAGCGCGGACTTCAATGCGAAAAGCTTATAATAGTTTCCACCACGAAATCCTGTCTCTTATACTGGCAGAAAATCCAAAGAAATTCTGGTCATATATGAAATACACTAGCGGCAAAACACAAACAATACCTTCAATTCGCGATAGCAATGGTAATACTACCGATGACAGTACTGCTAAAGCTTTCCGAAATTCTTTCACCAATTAAGTCGAAGTGAACACACCAGAATTCGAACCAAAAACAGCTGCCAACATGAGAAATTTAGAAGTAGATGCTCCTGGAGTGGTAAAACAACTTAATTCACTAAACAAAAACAAATCTTCCGGGCCAGACTGTATACCAACTAGATTCCTCTCAGAGTAAGCTGATGCAATAGCTCCATACTTGGCTATCATATACAACCCGATCACTCAGCGAAAGATCCGTACCAAAGGACTGGAAAGTTGCCCAGGTCACTCCAATATTCAAGAATGGCAATAGGAGTGATCCCCAAAATTGCAGGCCCATCCCATTGACGTCGATTTGCAGTAGGATTTTGGAAGATATGCGAGTACTTTGCTCGAAAATTATGAACTATCCCGAGGAGAACGACCTATTAACCAATACTCAACACGGATTCAGGAAGTATCGCTCTTGAGAAACACAACTTGCCCTTTATTTACATGAAGTGATAAGTGACATCGACAAGGGATCTCAAATCGATTCCATATTTCTGGAATTCCGGAAGGCTTTTGACTCTGTACCACACAAGCGGCCTCTTACGAAATTACATGCTAATGGAATATCGCCCTAATTGTGCGATTGGATTCACGATTTTCTGTCAGAAACGACACAGTTCGTAGTAATTGACGGTGAGTCATCGAGTAGATTCACGATTTTCTATCAGAAAAGACACAGTTCGCAGTAATTGACGGTAAGTCATCGACTAAAACAGAAGTGATATCTGGCGAAGCGTTATAGGTCCCCTACTCTTCCTTGTGTTTATAAACTATTTAAGAGACAATCTGAATAGCTCCCTTAGAATGTTCCCGGAAGATGCTGTCGTTTATCGGTTAGTGAAGTCAACAGAGGATCAAAAGGAACTGCAAAGCGATGTAGACTGACTTTCTACATGGTGGAAAATTCGCAATTAACACTAAATAATGAAAAGTGTGATGTAATACACATGACCACTAAAAGAAATCCGCTGAACTTCAATTACACGATAAATCAGTCAAACCTTAAGGTCGTAAATACTATCAAATACCTAGGAGTTACAATTACGAACGACTTAGACTGGAGAGAACATACAGAAAATATTGTGGGGATGGCTAACCAAATGTTACGTTTCATTGGCAGAACACTTCGAAGATGCAACAACTCCACCAAAGAGACTGCCTACATCACATTTTTGCGTCCTCTCCTGAAGTACTGTTGTCCAGTATGGGACCCTCACCAGGTAGGATTGACGGAAGATATTGAGAAGGTTCAGAGAAGGGCAGCTCGTTTTGTTTTATCACGTTACAGAGGGGAAAGCGTCACGGAAATGTTGCACGATTTGAGGTGGAAATCATTAAAAGATCGACGTTATTCGTTGCGGCGAGTTCTATGTGCAAAATTTCAATCACCATCTTTTACTTCTGAATGTTAAAATATTTTGCTAGCACCCACATACATAAGGAGACATGGCCGTCCAAATAAAATAAGAGAAATGAGATCGAGAACGGAACGATTTCGGTGTTCTTTCTTCCCGCGCACTATTACAGAATGGAACGGTAGAGAAAGGTTATGAAATTGGTTAATGAACCCTCTGCCAGGCACTTAAATGTGATTTGCAGAGTATCTATGTAGTATAGATATTTCTTACGGTAGGTAATGGGGGTAGGCATCCGGCTAGCCCTTAAAATAACATGCCACGAGAGATGGCCATACCGACCCAACACCAATGCCAAGATAAAGAAGACAAAAGTGTGAAATCTATAGGGGTAATCCAGATATCTTGTAAATACAGCATACATTCAGTCTTACGTGGACGCGAATACATCATAATAGTCTGAAACAAATATTCAAGAAGGAATAGAGTTTTTCCGAAATCTATGAATTTACAGCCTTATGTTTTCTTTTCTAATGGAAACAGTATATTCGTTTATGGAGTGCTAGTTCTTTGCGTATTATTACAACTGCCAATAGAGAAATTTCAAGTCTCGAGTACTGAGAGCTTTTGTCAACCAATAACAAACCCTTCCCCTTATTATTTGTCTACAAAAATTGATTTCGAATTACTTGCAGCTTTTGATTTCACTGTGTATTTATGCCGTAGAAGGGATACTGACTCTCGTGTACAAGTCCAGAAGTTTTGCTTTACTTGGTGTAAAATTTGATCTTGTTCACAATACCTGATTAAAATCGAATCTGAATGATGATTGGAAATTTAGCCAAATATTAACGAAGAATCAGCGCAATCTTCGGCATCCATACCGTAGGTAAATTTTTAATGTTTGTAAATTCCAGAACTTCATACACTAATGATGTAATAACTTCATCCAACATATTCTTAGCTTTGTACTTCCCAGAACGAGTACCGTATTAGCTTTGAACCTGTAACGATGGTTGCTATGAAATTCTTGAAAGATTCCATTGAGCCTACAAATGTTTATTTTACTGTCATACTGTAATACAGATTCAGCCTTAGCCATAATTTGTGTTTAAAAGTTATGAGCAACTACTACGTAAAACATAACTTGCTATAGATGTTTGGTTGTGGGAGAGCGTAGGCGCGATGTGCCCGAGTGCAGACGGTAGCATGCAGGACGTAGGGGCGAGTTCGTCAATAAGGAGCCCAAATTCGTTGCAGTGAGCTCTATTTGCAAAATTTCTTTCACCAACTTTCTCTTATGAATACGAAAATATTTTGTTAGCAAATGTTCAAATGTTTGTCAAGCTTAAGGGACTTAACTGCAGCGTCATCAGTCCCTAAACTTACAAACTGCTTATGAACTACCTTATACTAAAGATGACACAACATCCGTGCCCGAGGGGTGATTCGAACCCCCGACTGGGAACGGTCTCGCGCATCGTAGCATAGCGCCTCAATGCGCTCTGCCGCTCCGTCGCAGCCAACCTCTGTGTAACTAAGGTACCAAACTACTTGTGTCAAAGGTCCCTAGACTTATACACTACCTAAACGTAAACTGTCATGTACTAAGAACAACAAACACAACCATGACCGATGCAAGACTCGAACCTCCGGCAAGAGTGGCACCGCCATCTGTGATATGGCACCTGCGACGCCCAGCCATCTCCATGTGACAAGTAATACTGAGTTTCAATCCGTACAATATGGCGGCTCTAAAGTTCTCCTTTCGCAGTGGAAACTAAGTCTCATCTCGTTGACTATGTTCAAAATTGTTCAAAGGTTTGTAAACCTATTGGAAAAAACCGCTATGGTCATCAGTCCCTAGCAGGGCCGTATATAGGCAGGTGCAACATGTGCAGCTGCACAGGGCGGCAAAATTTTATGCGCGGCAAAATTCTGGCATCGAAAAAGTTGTTTAAATATAATTTAATGTTAATAGAACACTGATTATTCAGAGTTCCGATTACAGCAATAAATTTTAAAATCAGGTTTTTGTGTGGCTAGCAGTGGCTTTTTTTATATTTTTTCATCAGTTTGAAGCCCATACGTCGGGGGGGGGGGGCGAAATAAATTACTGCACAGGGGCGTCGCATACCCTAAATACGGCCCTGGACCCTAGACCTACGGACTACTTAAACTAACCTAAGGATAACACAGACATCCATGCCCCAGGGAGGATTCGAACCTCCGGCGGCGAGCAAACGCGCGCTCCACAGAACGGCTCCTTAGAACGCTCGGTCACTCCACCGCGGCGCCTATGTTTCTCTCAACGAAGAAAGCTGTGACATACCAGAGTCTGTATTTCATTTCACGCTCTGCAGTTTAGCGGAACGAGAAATTCCAGGCTTGGAAGTCAGCAGCTCTTTATCCGCGTGTTTTCACTTTCTGTGACAGGACGGCTTTATGTTATGGGGGAAATTCACCTGGGCTTCCACTGATCTGTGTGAAGTAATCGAAGGCGTCACAACATCTGTGCACAAAATTGAACCACGGTTGTTGAAGCATGATGACATTCCTCTCTCTCTCTCTCTCTCTCTCTCTCTCCCCTCCCATCCTCTCTCTCTCTCTCTCTCTTTCTCTCTCTCTCTCTCTCTCTCTCTCTCTCTCTCTCTCTCTCTATATATATATATATATATATATATATACGCCTAATTGTCTATCGGAGGGTTCATCGAACCATTTTCATACTATTTATATAACAATCCAGTTTTGAATAGCGCAGGAAAAAAGAACACTTAAATCTCTTCAGTCGAGCTCTGAATTCTCCTATTTTATCATGATCAACATCCCTCGCTATACAGATGGAACTGAACAACATATTTTCACATTTGGAGGAGAAAGTTGGTGAGTGTAGATATCGTCGCAACGGGGAACTCTGTTGTTGTAATGATTTCTCCCACAATTGCTGTACCATTTACGTGGCATTTTCTCTCCTGTATCGTGATGTCACAAAACGAATTGTTCTTGTTTGTACCCCTTCGATTTCCTGCGTCAGTCCTACCGTATAAGGATCCCACACTGCGCAGCAGTACTGTAAAAAAGAGGACGCACAAGCATAGTATAGGCATTTTCATTAGTAATTCTGACACACACACACACACATTCCCGAGGGAGGACTCGAACCTCCGGCGGGAGCAGCCTCCCAGAACATGACAAGGCGTGTAGAACCGCTTGGCTATTCGGCATAGCTGTTATTTCCAATTTAAGTCAGTCGTAATAGTAAATCCCTAGGTATATAGCTCACTTTACGGTCTTCAGATTTTATTTATCCTTAAATGACGTATAACGAATTACTCTTAGTACACATGTGAGTGATCTCATAATGTTTATTATTTAGGTTCAATTTTCGCACCATATAGGTGTCTTATCTAAATATCTATACAGTTTTGATCTTCTGATGACGTTATTAGACAATTAATGACAGTATGATGCGCAAATAACCTAAATGGGTTGCTAAGATTTTCTCCTAAATCGTTTGTATTGATAAGGAATAACCACTGACGTACAACACTAACTTGGGGGGGAACGCCAGTTATCATTACTGTTTTATTCCATGCCTTTCCATGAATTATTACGAGCTCTATAATCTGACAGGAAATCACGTGTCTGATGCGATATTTCACAAGCACGGAATTTGATTGAAAGCTAATTGAAAGATACGGTGCCGAAAGTCTCCTGGAGAGCTAGAAATATAGAACCAATTTGAGACTAATCACTCTGTGTGAGTAAAGAGCTAGCCGTGTTCTTTTCCACAAGAATGATATTTTGTAGTCCCGTGTTCACCCAGGTTTAATCATGGTTCATTTCGAGTTTCTTCATAATGTTTGAACATAGTATACGTTCTAAAATCCAACTTCAAATGAACGTCGCTGCTATAAACCTGTAAATTAATTGATTAATCCTATTGCCTTTCGTGAACACTGGTGTGACCTGTGAAAATGAAATGTTCAAATGTTCGTAATTCTATCGTCCCAACTACTTTGGTTTTCAGTCCCTAGACTTACAAATTACTTAAACTAATTTGTACTGAGCCTTCGCTGAGCGAGCGGTTGTTAATGAATTAGCATGGAGCTATCGCATCAGCATACTCTGATTGGAACCTAATTGCTATACAATCTAGAGCGGAAGGTTTATTATTATTAAACGATCTAAGTTGATTCCCTACTCCGAGTAAATATACTTCTATGTTATTCATGTTGGCAGTGTGTGGAATTAGAAATTTGGAACATTTATTTCCCCATCTCTATCTCTCTCTCTCTCTCTCTCTCTCTCTCTAACACACACACCCGTGCGAGTTAGGAGAGAGAGAGAGAGAGAGAGAGAGAGAGAGAAAGAGGGAAGGAAAGAAGCTTGGAGTTTAACGTCCCGTCGACAGCGTGTTCATTAAAGACGGAGCTAACGCTCGGATTTTTGGGTACGGATGGGGAAGGAAATCGGCCGTACCCTTTTGAAAGGAGCCATTCCGGCATTTGCCTAGAGTGATTTAGGGAAATCACGGAAAACATAAATCTGGATGGCCGGAGGTCCATTTGAACCACCATCCTTCCGAAGGCGAGTCCAGTGTCTTACCACTGGGCCACCTCGCTCGGTGGGGAAAGAGAGAGAGAGAGAGAGAGAGAGAGAGAGAGGGGGGGGGGGAGAGTGAGAGGTAAGGGGCTGGGGGGTAAGGAGAGAGAGGAAAGGGATAGCGATTGATAGAGAGGGATAGAAAGATGCAGGGAGAGGAGATATGCAGGTTCATCCCCGAGGAGATACCTTGGAATTACCAGGGTGCTGAATAGTAAGAACTCACGTTATAAAGACATACAAACTCGAGCACGAGTAGAAATCCATTGTAAGTTAAATAATGTTCCACTTTGAGCCGCAGCATTTGTGTGGTAGTTCTTCCCCCGCAATTATCTTTCCTGCATTTATTCAAAACGATCTTTTTCCATCATCGGTCCCGGTCTATCGGCTAAAACATTACAGCTTTTTACTATCATATAATGTTCATGTGCTCGCTGCGGAGCGCGCGGTTGCTCGCCGTGGTGGTTCGAGTCCTCCCTGGGGCATGGGTGTGTGTGTTGTCCTTAGGTTAGTTTACCTAGGTTTAAGTAGTTTGTAAGCTACGGACTGATGACCACGCAGTTTGGTCCGATAGATTTACAAACATTTGAACATTTGAAATGTTCATGTGTTTGTAATCCCCAGGGATCAAACTACTAAGATCATCGGTCGCTAGACTTACGAACTACTTAACCTCATTTACGATAAGGATATTATTCTCTTCCATGCCCGACAGAGGACTCGAACCTGCGGCGGTAGCGGCCAGCTACTCCTCGACATGGAGCCCCAAAGCGCTCGACCATTCCCGCTTGGCTTACATCACCGTAAAACGATTTTCGTCGTGCCAAACAGAATGAGAGCTCGAGAGCTAACACACTTCCGGGGGGGAGGGGCGGCCTCCAGCTCATCACTATCGGGAAGCGAGCCTTCTCGTGGGGACGTGACACGTTGTCGGCCATCACGCACGGTGTGGTGAATTTTTCAGACAATCGATTTGCGGCTGTGTGCGCATGCAGCGCTTGGCGGCTGTCACCGGGCGCGAACAAAGGCGGCGCGCGTCGTCAGATGCTCTCGCCTGCCGCCGGCAGATCCGCAAGCCGCCGCGAGCACACCGACCGCTCTCGGCTACACCCACAAACTCCGCACTTTGCAGCAACCAGTTTAACTTCCCTGGAGTAAAGAGCCGTAATCTAATTAGTTATCGCCTGTGGAGGACACAGTCGTATGCACCGGTGCCCAAAAATAAACGTACCTCTCTATTTCCCCGGTCTGTGGCAAATTCGCCATATAGTCATACAAATTGTCAACAGATGAGGAGCAACTTTTCAAAACGCATTTTGTCCACTGGTGGACAAATTGGGTTTGATACGGAATCCGGTATTTTATTACCCACTCCACACACTCCTGCAATCAGATTGTGTCAAAACGCATTTTAACACTTTCAAAAAGAGCGCTGAAAAGTAGCAGGTACAACAAATAGCATTTCGTCCTCTAGTACGATTGAATCAAACTGCATTAAGTCCAACAGTTGCCTTTATTTTGTTTAATTAAGCTATGTTGGCTGCAATGTAAGACTCATGGACTAAAGCGAAACCATTTAACTGACCAACAATGATCAGTTAATATTCGTTTTCAGTATTACAGCATTGTTTTGTATAAACGTTTATCATTCTGTCTGTTAGGAAGTCAGGCGTACAATTATTGTTGTGCTAAGATGGAGAGTATTATAGCGAGTTAATGTGTGACTGTTGGAAAGAAGATGCACCAGCTCCACCAAAGAGACTACCTACATCAAACTTGTGCGTCCTCTCCTGGAGTACTGTTGCCCCTTGTGGGACCCTCACCAGGTGGGACTGACGAAGATATTGAGAAGGTTCAGAGAAGGGCAGCTCGTTTTGTTTTATGACGTTACGGGGGGGAAAGCGTCACGGTAATGTTGCACGAATTGGGGTGGAAATCATTAAAAGAAAGACGTTATTCATTGCGGCGTGATCTGTTTGCGAAGTTTCAATCACCGACTTTTAGTTCTGAATGTGAAAATATTTTGCTAGCACCCACCTACTGATGGAGACATGACCATCCCAATAAAATAAGAGAAATCAGATCGAAAACGGAACGATTTAGGTGTTCCTTCTTCCCGCGCGCTATTAGAGAATGGAACGGTAGAGAAAAGTTATGAAAGTGGTTAATGAACCCTCTGCCAGGCACTTAAATGTGATTTGCAGAGTATCTATGTAGATGTAGATGAAACGAGAAAACGAATTAAAAGAAAATCAAAAAGGGCAGATTGTGCAACAGAATCCAACAAAACGCATTTTGTCCATCACTAAAGTGCTCATAGCTTGAAAGTATGAAAAGCAATTTCCTTGTATTAAACACATTTGGATCAAAAGCCCTACCTGAGTATGTGGTGTAAAATTCGGAATACTTAATCGAATATTTTTTTGCGGTATACGTTGTTCCCTTCTACTGAAAAATTTACTTTTTGGGACATAATGCGTTTTGAAAAGTAGCTCCTCAGATACTCATACAACAATTACAGCGGTGGTGTTATCCTAACGCATTACGTTCCTCCACGGCAGACCGTCAATGTACAGTATTACTGTTCGTTTTTGATGCATCACCTGCGACCAGTTTTGCGAAAGAAGCGCCAACACTTTCTACGCAACCCCTTCCCCCCCTCCCCCCTCCCAACCCACATCATTTTGCACGACAATGCGCGGGCGCATACAGGCAAGCTGTAGTTCAAAAGAATGTTCAAATGTTTCTATATCTTATGGGACTTAACTACGGGGTCATCAGTCCCTAGAATTACAACCTACTTATGAAGTAGCTAACACTAAGAACGGCACAAATATCCATGCCCCAGGGGGGATTCGAACCCCCGACCGTAGTGGCCGTGCAAACCGTGACTGACGCGCCTCAGTCCCCTCGGCCACCGCGACCGGCAAGATGTAGTTGCTTTGTTCGGCCGCTGGGACTGGGGAGTACTGCCCCATACACTATGATCCCCGGACTTAAATCCTCATCTTAGATGGGGTCCGGACACCTCTGAAATTTTTTTTTTCGGGGTCCACAAGTAAAATCTCATATTCTTTGTTAATTTTTTATTTTAATTTTAATTCACAAAATAATATGAAATACAACAGATAGGCATATTTGTATTCAAAAATCAAGGAAAAAGTACACTATTCTTTTATTTCAATTTTCACTCTCAATCTTATATGAATACATCAGATGCGAAACAGAAACGTAAAAAAAATCCAGAAAAACTTATATTATTTTGCAAATTAGCTTCTGGTTTTCGTTCGTTAGGCGTAAAAAAAGAAAAAAAGGTGTTTAAATGGATATGCCCTGACCGCTTGCTTAGAGGTTTCAGAGATGATCAGAGTATGAAGTCGATTTATAGAATTTCCTTGTTCATCAAATAAAGTTGTTGTGCTGCATTCGTGTGTACAGAGCTTTTATGTGGATCACCGGCTAGCTTTCACCGTTCCGCTCCGTCAGTGTACTTTCCGGCGTTGCACATCATGACAAAAAAATTAAAAAAAATAATATAGTAATAAAAAAAGTTACAAATGTTTGTTAAGCTTATGGGACTTACCTGCGGGGTCATCAGTTCCTAGACTTACAATCTACTGAAACAGTAACTTAAGCTAAAGACAACACAAACATCCATGCCCGTGGGAGGATTCGAGCCACCGAGGGTAACGGCCTCGCGCATCGGAGCATCGCGTCTCAATGCGCTCGGCCAGTCCTCCGCTGCCATTAAGACAACTATTTATTTAAAATGCCTATAATAATCATTAATGGTACTAATTATTCAACAGTTCATTCTAAAATTCTATAAAAAAAGTATGAGGGTGGCTCTCATATGAATTGCTATCTACAGAATAAGTTTTTTTTTTTTTTTTAAATAATTTGAGTATGTAACTTATACATTCAAAATATTATTGGCGCTTCAGTTTTTGGCCTTCCGCGGTCCGCCAGTTGTCGACCGCTGCCTTAAATCCTTTTGACTCTGATTTGATTCCGAAGATGACGGAATCACTTTGTCGTATTCGCTTCAGAACTGTTCCAGAGATTCGACAGGCAATAGACCGCTCCATTCGCACCATCAACAGAACAGGCTGTGCTGACGGCATTCTGCGTCTTCCACATCGCAGGCAACAGGTTCTACACAACGCTGGTGACTACAGTAACAGGTGCAAACCTGTAACGCTTTTGAATCGGTTGTGAATAAATAGTTGTACCTATTTAAATTTCAATCTTCGTAAACATAAGAGTAAATACCCATTAGCGTGCGACATATGTGTATGATATTTGTTTGCAGGTTCAAAATCACAATATTAATAGGGGTACACGAAAATTCAAGAACCAAAATGTCCAATTGTTTGTTACCCTTAGGGACTAAAGTGCTGAGAAGAGAAGAACACTTTTTCCGAACCTCCGCCGAGGAGCGGTCATGGAATTCACAATATGATGCCTTCTTCTTCTTTTCTTACACCGGATTATTCTGATCTTTCGTTCGTGCTTGCGTTTCTAGCAAGGGTGTATTAAAAAATAATAAAAAATAAAAATAAAAAGAGAGAGAGAGAGAATGAAAATAAAAGGGCGTCGAGAACTCTGACCGAGCGCGCTGCGTCGACGCTTACAAGTTAGCCCACAAGACCATTCCTGCTTGTGGCATTTTTAAATTAAAAAAATAATAATAATAAAAAATTCAAATGTTAGTAATTCTATGGGACCAAACTACGTTGGTCATCAGTCCCTAGTCTTAAAAACTACTTAAACTAAGTTAAACTAACCTAAGGACAACACACAAATCCATGCCCGAGGGAGGATTCGAACCTCCGACGCGGGAGGCTCGCGATCCGTAACGTGGTGCTCCAGACCGCGCGGCCTTTCAAATACCGTTTTCTAATCTATAAATAATGTAAAATGTATGCACGTATGTATGTGTGTATGTTCCATATCTCCTTCTAAGCTATTATCCGATTTCAACCAAACTTGGTACACGAATTCCTGTCAAACAACAATCACTTTGGGGTTATGGTTATATTACACGTAGTTCAAGAGTTATGATGTCATAAACATTGACATTCACGAAAAACTTCCTGATCATGCGGCAATTTTCCACGTGTCGTCCTAAACTAATGGACCGATTTCAACGAAACTTATTACGAGGCGCGTTTTTCAAATAAGTTCCCTTGTGTTGTAGACACTAGTAGTTCGCGCACATACCGCAACGATCAATTCGCCCGTCGTGTGTGAGTTTCGCACAGTTGTATTGTTTTTGTCACCAAGGAACCTGTCTGCTGCAGAAATTCATCAACAGATCTGCGAAGTGTGCGGTAATACTGTTATGAGTAAAGGCAAATTGCGTAACTGGATACGAGAATTCAAAGATGACTGTGACAACGTCCAAGATGAGGACCGCTCCGGTCGCCCATCTTCGATTACAGACGATTTGGAGATTTCAGCTGAAGCGGGGTTTCGTGAGAACAGGAGCATCACAATAACAGGTCTCTCAAACGAATTTCCTGACGTGTCGAGATCAGTGCTTTACAAAACGGCAGTTATCGGAACAGGCGGCAAGTTTGTATGAAGAGGGTATTTTGAAATTGGTTGAGAGGCATGATAAGTGTTTGAACAACCATGGCAACTACCTCGAAAAATACAGTATGTACTTTCTGAAAATATATTTCCTTTTTTGAAATAATCTTTCGTTGTGTACTTCTGGTCAAACGGAACTTACTTAAAAAACGTGCCTCGTAGAAATATTCTTTTACATAAGTAAACAATCGCTGTTGGGGAAAACATTACCTACTATATATGATGCCACGAACAAAGAAAATTGCCCCATCATGTGACTAGTGAATTACGAGACTTTGTTCATCAATTATTTGAGAATGAGAGCACTTAGGGACATGCAAGAAATTTTTCACATAATTTCAAACCTTACATTTTTTTTAACCTAAGCAAATTAATGGAAAGAAACTGGTTTACCTGATTCTGTTTTCCTTTGTACAGTGTTATTGGTCGGAAAAACCCATTTTTAATTTAGGTTTTTTTAGTATGTTGTTAATTTTATTTGTAATTTGGTCCTTGTATGATAAGGAGAAAAAATTCCGTACACACCAAGTACTATAAACTGTACCTTCAGAAATATATGTATATTTGTATTTATATACAGTGTGTGTAATGGAGTTGACTAGAGAATGACGAACAGCCAAAACGGTATTTGTCTTTAAGTAATACCTAATAAATAAAATAATAAAAATGCAGCTTTAAAAAGGAATAAACATTTAAAACGTCGAGAATAATTGATGATATTGCACACGATTCTTAGTATCGTTAATTTCGTGTCTGTCGTGATCTTTTTCTCTATGGCGTTTATCCTACGGGTACAAAAACGTCCTTCCGAATATACAATAATAGCGCAATATTAGTCTCAGTTTTAATTCAGATTTATCTGGACAATCTCCCAACCAATTTTCAGCCACGTATGCTCTAGCGTGTGAATGATCAGCAATACCTTCAGGGTAGCTCTAGAAATCATTCAGTATTAGTAGCTGGTAGGAGCTGCGTCTCTCCAATAAAATCTTCCTTGTAACTAAATTTCGAGCGTTTCTTGTTTCCTTATGCGGTAATCACCCTTATTTACTGAATTATGACATATTAGCCAACCATATCATATCAGAAAACTACACCCATGATATAGACCGTAAAGTATTACGCTCCATAAACGAAAGTAGAAAGATGACCCTGCTGCAAATAATTGAAATTAACAAACGTATGGTAAGGTGGTACAAATTCGATATAGGTACAGTTCCGATCAACAGAAGGTTTTGCGTTATTTGTCAGTCTCGTAGTGTTGATAGAACTTGCCTTTGTGTAGGGTTGTAATTTACAGCTCCTCCTGTCTTTTCCAAGAATACACCACTTTGTGATACGGAGATATAATTTTTTTCCTGTTAAGAGGTAAGTGACGCTACTTAGTCTAACGCGCTCTTATAAAATCACGCCAAGGGTGACTGGATTAGCTGCCAAAAATGCAATGTTTGGTACCACAAAATATACATTGATGTCCGAGGGAGAACGTGCTTTTTAAGTGGAAGATGCCAGTGATCAAAATTGTACCAGTAAATGATCACAATTATACCTAGTGTGGTACATTTTCGATCGATTTTTCTCAATACTGTAACCTTTTTTTGTTTATAGCAACATTTGTAATTGTCTAATATTTGTGTTACATATTCATTAAACATCCAATAATAAGTGTCATAGTTAACATTATTTCATTTCTCAATATATTTCCAGTTACAATAACACTTGTCCGAAATGATGGTAATTGTACCACCTTACCCTACGACACAGCATACCAGCTTAATCTATATCTATAAATGTGAATGTCTGTTCGGTGTACGTTTATCACGTCTGAACCACAAGACATAAAGAGCTAAAAATTTGTACAGTTACTAATGTCTACCCGGGGAATGCTTTAGGCACGGTTTTTTTGGCGATCGGATAGCTATTTATCAAATCAAATCAAATGTTTGTTAAGCTTATGGGACTTAACTACGGGGTCATCAGTCCCTAAACTTACAAACTATTTATGAACTAACTAAGACTAAGGACGGCACAAATATCCATGCCCGAGGAGGGGATTCGAACCCCCGACCGTAGTGGCGGTGCAGACCGTGACTGAAGCGCCTCAGTCCCCGCGGCCACCGCGGCCGGCTAATACAGACATACAGCACTTTTACAAATGAATACATACCTGCAAAAGTATACAATTGTACAACATATAACGCAATAAATATGTTATCGTACGCATTTGATATGTCATTTGTGTTTTGATTACTATCTTTCTTTGTTTCGATACTTATAATTTTGTACATAATGCGAGACAGCCTTATTTACTCTCCGATAAATATAGCATGTTTTTAGAAAGAAGGAGATGGACAGAGAGAGAAAGGATAGGAAGCAGGAATAAATAAATAAATACCCGGGCAAAGCCGGGTTTTCAGCTAGTATTAAATAACCAGATATAGTTTCCATCTACGTTTGTCAAAATAATAAATTAATATATTTCATCAGTTGTTAAATGTTCCGATTTGGTTAATAAAATTAGTTCTGTAAACACTTAATGTAATATGTTCCAGTGTTAAAATTTGTATCTTTTGTCTAAATGTGATTGTGTCTGCGACATTCAGTTGTCAGTTACCTGAAAATGGCCTAGGAAGCCGAAAACTGATTAGTGGTCGAGTAAATAAATAAATATTATTGGGAGAACTTCTGGAAGTATTTTACTCTTCTAATATTTAATCATGTTCTTTCGAGCACCGACGGAAAAGTCAGTGAGCTCTAGACAAGAAGCAGTTTTCTCGTACGATACTTTTACATTAAACAAAGGCGTGTGCACAGAAGTGAACATAAATTTTGGATGAGTTCCAGAAGCTCTTCAACAGCTGCTGAAATTCCGATGTGATGTGATAACGACAGCAAGGCTATTCTCTTACAGCCGGCAATTGCCACGAAGAGGCGCAGTGAGGTCCGGCCTCGTTCTCACTGACTGTGGTAAAGGAGCAAATCCCTGGGGAGTAGGAGTTTAGTGGTAACCTGCGGCTCTATCGTTTCCATCGCGGCTTGCTCTTTTTGCTGCGGCCCCACAGCCGTATTTCAGGGGAGGCAGCGTCCGCTGTCGTGCTCCCAGGCCGAACCACTCCGCCGACTTTCGCAGCTAACTGCCTTCCACCTGCAGTCGACCAGCTCAGGCTAATCCTCACATAGCTCGCAAAAAAGCCGTGCCCGGTCTTCTAAAAGCTATTCCCACCTTACTACTACTTCCCCATTAGATTTCTATCTGATTATGCTGAAGCGATAGCCCCTTACTTAACAGCCATATACAACCGCTCTCTCAAAGAAGGATCTGTACCAAAAGATTGGAAAGTTGCACAGGTCACACCTATATTCAAGAAAGGCAGTAGGAGTAACCCACTAAACTACAGGCCTATTTCATTGACTTCAATTTGCAGCAGGGTTTTGGAACATATCCTGTATTCAAATATTATGAATTATCTCGAACAGAACGATCTATTGACCCAAGGTCAACACGGATTTAGAAAATATCGTTCATGCGAAACACAACTAGCTCTTTATTCACACGAAGTGATGGGTGCTATCGACAAGGGTTCGCAAATCGATTCCGTATTTCTTGATTTCCACAAAGCTTTTGACACCGTACCTCAGAAACGGCTCTTAATCAAATTGCGTGGTTATGGTATGTCGCCCTAAATTTGAGATTTGTTAGGGGATTCTTTGCCAGAGAGGACACAGTTCGTAGTAATCGATGGTAAGGCATAGACTAAAACAGAGGTGATATCGGGCGTTCCACAGGGTAGTGTTATTGGTCCTCTGCTGTTCCTTATTTACATAAACGATTTAGGGGAAAATGTAAGTAGCCCTCTTAGGTTGTTGTAGATGACGCCGTCATTTACCGTCTAGTAAAATTATCTGAAGATCAAAACCAACTGCAGAACGATCGGAATAAGACATCAGTATGGTGTAAAAATTGGCAATTGACTCTAAATAATGAGAAGTGTGAAGTCGTACACATGAGTACGAAAAGAAATCCGTTAAATTTTGTTTACAAGATAAATCAATCAAAAGTGAAGGCCGTAAACTCCACAAAATACCTAGGAATTGCTATTACTTCAGACTTAAATTGGAAAGAACACGTAGATAATATCGTGGGAAAGGCGAACCAGAGTCTGCGTTTTATTGGCAGAACCCTTAAAACATGCAACAGAACTACAAAAGAAACTGCATACACTAAGCTTGTCCGTCCATTTTTGGAGTAAGCAGCCCAGTGTGGGATCCTTATCGTGTGGGTTTAAGGGAGGACATCGAAAGAGTCCAAGGAAGCACAGCTCGTTTCGTATTGTCACGATACAGGGGAGACAGCGTTACGGAAATGATACAGGATCTGGGATGGGAATCATTACAACATCGGTGCTTATCGCTGCGGCGTGGGCTACTTGAGAAACTCCAATCGCCAACATTCTCCTCCGAATGCGAAAATATATTGTATATATAGGTAGAAGTGATCATCAGAATTAAATTACGAGAAATCAGAGCTCGAACTCAGACACTCAGGTGTTCTTTCTTACCGCGCGCTATTCGAGAATGGAATGGGAGATAAATAGTATAATGAATCAGACAAATAGAAAGGACACTTTGAAGTACACCTTCAATCGTACATTTCGTATACTAAACTCTTAAGAATTTGAACGTTTTCTTGAAGACGTTACGTAGATAACCTCAGATAAGCTTGTCGGTATCTATTTCTCGATTGTGAGTACAGTTATATTAGTCAAACTAATGACAGTCGCTCTTTGTGAGAAAATAATTAAGTCTAGTGGCGGTAGCTTTAAATTCAAGCACTCGGATGGAAACATTAGTGAAGTTATTTTTAGCCATGCCGGCTTCGGTATAAGGACAGTAAGAATATTTGAATTACCTTTTGAAGTCACAGGGGAACAAATTAATAGTGTAGTGTCACCTCATAGCACGGTACTTACCTACAATGTGGAAAGGTGGTCGGGCGCGCATACAAGAAGCATCGTTTCAAATCGTATTATGTCCAAAAAAACTAAATTTTACAGGAGAAACAAAAAACTGAGGAACATTTCACAAATTTTAAAATTTTGCAGTTGTTTTATTTGAGGTGTACTTCTACGTACGTGAAAAAGTAAAATAAATTTCCTGTTGTGCTATTCAAATTTAAATAAAATGTGTTGGACGTACTATGCTTTGATCCAATAATTAGTAAAATATGCAAATAAAAAAACCGTTACTGTGGTAAATATGTAACTAGGCATTTATTTTTTTTTCTTTGTGGAATAACATTAACTGTTAACAGAAAATTAAATCTTTAAGTTAAACATTCTGATCTACATCATGTTTATAACGTCCTTTTTTGTTGCCAATTGACTCAAAAAACATTTCTTCCTCCATATGCGAAAAACTACTCTTACACATAGTTCACAATGTAACTGTGATTTTTGAATGCGTAGTATTGTTTAAAATAGCGCGCTAGCTGCCAGCATAGCCAGCAGAGCAAAGTGTCAATACTGCTTCATGCTGGACACAATATGATTTGAAACACATGCTACAGTGGACTGGATACGATTTGAAACAACAGCTACTTTACAGGCGCAATTTACGCTGTTAGTGAATCCGATTTGTTACATTCTGACTTGACAGCATGAATGATCGCTATGTAAATTATACAAAATATATCAAACTCAATTTTGTCCAAGGGAGGACTTAATACGATTTGAAACGATGATCCTCATACTGTAACGCCACAGCTGCGTCCACCTAATCCTCGATGGGCGAAGTTGCCGTTACATTCTATTTTATCCTTAATCATTTAATCATTGTTACAATGATTTGACGGTATGGGATGCGGACAATTACTAGGTTGATTCATAACAGTAAACTTTGTTAACTTCCTTTATTATGGAACGACAAATGTTAAAAACTCTCTCCTTTAAATACACTGATTAAATAACTGCGTGCCACTACGATGAATGTCTACAAGTCCACACTGAAACATTTCAATATGCAACTACAACCCTTATGTGATACGACGGAATGGCAAAAACTTTATCCACCACTAAACGCAGGTTACGAACTCACTGCCGACATGCTACCGCCTCGCTCTGCGGTCGGCGAGAGACTGCCGCACACCGGCCAACAAACAAAGAACATTCCAACCTAAGCATTTTTGCCAGCAGCTCTCGCTGCACGCCAACGATAACTATCGTTCGACCAAAACGTACCAGAGGTTACTAACCTAAAACCCTGTATCCTCACAATACGTTTCCGGTATTAAACGGCATCAGACAACTGGAGGTCAATTTACGGAAGAGTATTCCATCCTATATGGACGTGTGTGGCCACCGAGCTAATGTCATGTACGATGGGCAGCCCAGAACGTGCGCGGGTGTGGAGCAACGGGCCACGTGCGTGCATATTGTATGCAGTTGCCGGCTGGTAAATCTGTCAGACCTCCTGCTATGTCCTCGCTGCCGATAACATACGAGGCGGCTGTCGCAGGACCCCCACCCACCGCCCTCATTCTGAATACTTCTCGGAATAACAATTCTGCTGACAATGAAAGCCCGATGGAAGTCACTGAGGCCTCGGCGGCAGTCACGGGCGACGGCAACCTACCGAATCTTCCGACGCAGCTCCCGTCGACACAGTCCAGTAAATTACTCTGACGGAAGTAAATGACCTCCCGGCTGTTGTTTCCGTCGCACTTTATCCGACTTAACCTTCCAACGAAACCTCTAGCAAGAGAGTACAGGAAGGTTTTCCGATATCAGATGTACCGTCTGCTGACGAAATTTCCACCAATCCCGAACAGGAGAGTGCACCACAAGAATCTGTAAGCTCACCGAAGAGCCGATCACCCAGAATAAAAGAAGAGACGCAGGATCGCGCATCAAGTTGCCGAGGAAATTGTCCTGTTAATGCGGGAGAAGGTCAAACAAGTAGTACTGAAGTTCAGTGAGAGTCAAGGGAAAGTTTCCGACCGTACTCAGCCCAAAGCATTTTCCAAGGCACCCAATGGTAGCACACCCACTCCCGTGGATGCAAAACAATGCGGCAGTATAGCACCCCACAACATTATCGCAGCGAAACCCTGTGACATTGGGACAAGTACGTTGATGCAGTGAAGGCTTTCACGACCGGCTGAAATAGTTGCTGTTGAGTCTTCCTGGTTGTAAGGTCGTGGTCGAAGAAACATTTCTGCTCCTGATGTTTAGTCCTGAGCTGCGCTGAAAATCTTCAAATGTTCAAATGTTTGTAAATCTATCGGACGAAACTGCGTGGTCATAAGTCCGTAGCTTACAAATTACTTAAACCTAGGTAAACTAACCTAAGGACAAGGCACACACCCATGCCCCAGGGAGGACTCGAACCACCACGGCGAGCAACCGCGCGCTCCGCAGCGAGACGCTTTAGACCGCTCGGCTACTCCACCGCGGCTGGAAATCTTCAGAGGTGCTTCTGGTAACGTTGAGTCTTGCCGACTGACGAGTTGGACGTTGGAGAGCGATATAAATGCTGCGTTCAAGTTCGCAGCAGAGATAAGCCTTGTCAAAGATAAAGCCATAACAATCGATAGTCGATGGCCAAGGATGGAAGCGTAAATACCTACTCTGAAGAGCAACTGTCCATATGTCACTAAGTTCCAAAGCTTCTTTTCGTTTATTAAAAGTATCCCCATGTTTGTATATTTCGATTGCTTCTCTGTACAGCCATGAATAATAGTTCGTCGTTATAGATAAAATTTCCGTTTCGGAAAACTTCACGATTTCTTGATTGAAAAACATTTTTAGATACAGCTGATTTCTAAGTTGTACCTAGTGGGCAAAGAGTTTTATGTTCTTTCAGTCTTTGTTGTACCAATATACACTTTTCCACAAGAACACGAAATTTTGTACACCTCACTTGATGAAGGATGAGGGCGTTCGTCTTTTACAGATCGGAGTGCCTGACTTATCTTTTTTGTTGTTTTAAAAACCGGTCTGCTATTGTGTTTTTGTAAAATCTTTCTTATCTGATCCGTAACGCCTTACTCGTCAGTCGGCAAGACTCAGCGCTACCAGAAGCACTTCTGAAGATGTCCAGCGGAGCTCTGGACGAAACGTCAGGAGCAGAAATGTTTCTTCGACCATACAACCCAGAAGATTCAACAACACAAGTACGTTCCGTTTCAGAATAATTTGGCGGACGAGATCGTAGGAGGTGAGTGAATGAGGGAACCTTCGTCATCTTTCACTGCCGCTCAGCCAGTCATCTCAGATGAACAGACACCTCTCTACATCTACATAGATACTCTGCAGATCACATTTAAGTGCGTGTCAGGGGGTTCATTAACCACTTTATAACCTTTCTCTACCGTTCCATACTCTAACAGCGCGCGGGAAGAAAGAACATCCAAATCGTTCCGTTTTCGATCTGATTTCTCTTATTTTATTAGCATAGTCATGTCTTCCTATGTAGGTGGGTGCTAGCAAATTATTTTCACATTCAGAAGAAAAGTCGGTGATTGAAATTTCGCAAATAGATTTCGCCGCAACGAATAACGTCGTTGTTTTAATGATTTCAACCTCAAATCGTGCAACATTTCCGTGACGCTTTCCCCCCTGTAACGAGATAATACAATACGAGCTGCCCTTCTCTGAACCTTCTCAATGTCCTCCATCAGTCCCACCTGGTGACGATTCCACACTAGGCAACAGTACTCCAGGAGAGGACGCACAAGTGTGATGTAGGCAGTCTCTTTGATGGAGCTGTTGCATCTTTGAAGCGTTCTGACAATGAAACGTAACCTATGGCTCGCCTTCCCCACAATATTTTTCTGTGTGTTCTCTCCTGTCTAAGTTGTTCGTAATTGTAAATCCTAGGTATTTGGTAGAATTTACGACCTTAAGGTTTGACTGATTTATCGTGTAATTGAAGTTCAGTGGATTTCTTTTGGTGGTCATGTGTATTACTTCACACTTTTCATTATTTTGTGTTGTCTGCCAATTTTCGCACCATGTACAAATTTAGTCTAAATCGTTTTCCAGTTGCTTTTGAACCTCTGTTGACTTCACTAACCGATAAACGACAGCATAATTCGCGAACAGTATAAGGAAGCTGCTCAGATTGTGTCCTAAATCGTTTATAAACACAAGGAAGTGTAGAGGACCTATAACGCTTCCCTGGGGAACGCCAGATATCACTTCTGTTTTACTCGATGACTTACCGTCAATTACTACAAACTGTGTACTTTCTGATAGGAAATCGTGAATCCAATCTCACAACTGGGGCGAATCAAACGAAGGAGACTGGTTATATATCTGACACTAATAGTTACGAAGGTATTATTTATTTATTTTGGTGGGGGGATTTGAGGAATTGGTGAAATAATCAGAACTAATGGTCATCCATAAATCATGTCGCATGTTAACAGGTAGGGAGGATGATCAACAAAGTGTGATATTGTGTGAAAAGTCATTTCTTACAGTACTACGTTTCTATAAATTAATAAAAATCTGCATATCACATATTTTTAGAATTTTGCTACGGGGTCGGATGTATACGACTTGTCCCCTCCCCTACCGTCCGCCACTGGTTGGACTTATCACCCTGAAATTTGGCAGGGATAATTAATTTTTTCCTTTACTGGCGAGAGACAGGACAAGAGAGTGGTGGGCCTAATGACAAATGCAGAGGATGGATTGGTGGATAAAGAGGGGGAAAGGAGGAAGAGGGAGCAGAAGTAGGTAGAGAGAGAGACGGGGGAGAGCTGGGAGTAGGAGATGGACAGAGAGAGGAGGGAGGAGTACATGGACTAACTCTATATAGGAATAACCCAGTTGTAGTTATGCTAGTAATGCAAGAGTACATAAAGGAAGATAAGAACGAGGCAGAGGTTGTGAAGGGGCCATACGGCATGTAACAGACAGCGAAGCCGCTCCCGTCCGAGGATCGAGGCCTCCCTCAAGTAGGGGTACGTGTTTTGTACTTAGCATAAGTCATTTTAAGTAGTTTGTAACTCTAGGGACAGATAACCTTAGAAGTTTCGTCCTCTAGTTTACGGCGGGATCGGAGAAAAAGAAAGAAAGAGTTTGATGAAAGTGAGTTGGCGTCCATGTAAGTTATCTGTCGCTCCCCCCCCCCCCTCTCTCTCTCTCTCTCTCTCGAAGGGCGCGATTTCCGTCTGTATATTTCTTATGGGGGATGTCCTTGCTGTAAACCAAAGTCAGTCGGTCAGGCCGTTATATCCGACTTTAAACGAAAGGTATTCATTCGCAGATTTGTCATTAAGTATCCATCCTTTATTTTTATTCAAATGAGGTATCCTTCTGTCCTTGCATTGAGTATTTTAAACAGTTTGTTTTACGATATCATCGGTTGTAATTAAGGTACGCAGTTCTTTTTGATCTAACAACACTCAGCGGATCAAGTTCTTTCATTTACGCTTTTAAACACTAGCATTGATTGATTCTGAAGAAAGCTAGGATGAACATTCAACTTTACTTCCCTTTTTTCACCAAATTTTTTTATCTCTCCACTAATGCTGCGAAGTATTCACATGGGTCCTCTAGTTTTAATACCACTGTTCTCACATTGTAGTGACTAGTCGAGTTGTAAGCACATAAAAAACAGGTGTTAATGAACTCGTCCCATGAATTTCGACTGACCTTTAGGAGAGTTTTTCCTTGTGAGAGCAGCTAATTTTTTAATTTATTTTTTTATTCATTTTACAGAATTAATAGAAATAAATGAAAAAATAAACAAAACATATGTTCACAAGTGTTATTAAAAAAAAAGCTATTAAGCAGAGAGATTTGTATTGGAAACAGTCAGGAGACGTCAGATACTAGTGCTGCAGAAGCAACACTGTAGCCCAATCGGCTCGCGCCGGAAATATTAAACATTGCGAATGTAGTCGGCTCGGCGTGAGCCGGCTGAAGCGGAGTCGTCTCTGCCCGGCCGGCAGTGGGAACAGCGCAATTAGAAACAATGTGTTTAATCTCCCGGCTCGGCCCGGCCGGCAGTGTGAACACGGCCTAACACCTTCCCTCGCCTGTATTACCAACAGACGCGTGACGGGTGCCAATGTCGCGAGATTTAATTAAGTAGCACTGCTCGTGAGGGCCGTAGAACTACATGTATCGTCAGGGTGTGTAGTTTAAGTTTCTGTTCACTAACCTGACTTCCTCTTTTCCGTTGTTGCCCCACGCAGAAGCAGCGCTCAGATCGTCGATCCTGCTATCTCCGTCCCTAATGACCAAGCAGTCGATGGAACGTTAAACCCTAAGCTTTCTTCTTCATTCCTTCTATCCTCCTATCCTGAAGTGAACTGCTGTGGAAGTTTTAAAACTGGTGGCTCGGCTCATACGTATTTTTCAAATAAGACGAGATGTCAGTTTTTTCATAATGTTTATTTATATATCGTGAAACAACAAGCGACATATATAACACTCTCCATGATTTTCGTACACTTGGATCCTAATTACAGTAGTTAATAATATAAAGTTTGAACTGCCTAACAGGCTTTTTTAAGAGAGCGACTGTCATCGCTCTAAATGCGACAGCAGTCTGTGCTTGAGTGTTTGCAGCTGGGCAATGCTGGTACTGGGCACCATCACTTTTGGCGCGAAGCGCACTTTCTAGAACATTTACATTCAACTGTTTCTTGAAACTAGAACATAATTACATAAACAAAACATAGCATAAAAAATTCTTGTAAATACATTAATTACAGAAAACCACGTTAGTATCTATACAATAGTTATCTAATATTTATAAATAAATAATCATAGAGGGGATCTTACACAGAGGTGGGGGCAGCCAGTCAGAATACGTCTGGGCAGTAATGGGGCAATTTTTCATGGGAATGCTATATGTTACATCATTTTTCCTACCCATACCACCTATGACGTGATCTACTGGCTATGCAATTTCTTAGCAACTCAATAGCTATGGCCGTGAGTTAGCCATCCTTCAAATTCCCCTCCTTTTGACAATTTCACATTAGAAAATTCCAGATGCTAATTCATAATGTTAAATCTAAAGAAAAACTTAATAGTACAATCAAAATCAATGTTTGCTGAATATTCGAGGTTTCTTATGATTTGATAGGACAAAACTTACTAAGTTTAATATAATTGAATAGCTCATAGAGCTAAGTCCACAGGAATTCAACCAAATTATTGTGTCTTATGAACATCAGTTTGTGAAAAATTCACTACCTCTGCCACAATTAGTGTTCTTTTCAAAATTTACAATTTTTCCAAATCATACTGTATAAAATTAGAAGTCTGCAATGATACATCAGAGAGTCCTTTATGTAAACGTACGTCTCTCTCTCACAACCTTAAAACACTTCTTTAGCATTAACACATTTCTGACGTTTGGACAGCGGATAATTAGGGATTTACATTACTAGAATCCTCCGCCATAGGTGTCAACATCTCAGGCTGCATACGGTAAATTACATTCCTCTCCATTCAATGCGCCTCCATTGGCAGCAATGTCCATAAGATACATGAAATACGGAAATGAAAAACTAAATTAGTACCTTTAACTTAATATTTAATATCAAGTAAATGAAGAAACACATGTTGTTGATATGGTCTTCAGTCCGGAGACTGATTTGATGCTGCTCTCAACCCTACTCTATCCTGAGCAAGCCTCTTCATCTCCTCATAAGAATGGCGACCTACATCCACTTGAATCTGCTTACTGTATCCATCTCTTGGTCTTCCTCTGCGGTTTTTACCCCACACACTTCCCTCCAACGCTAAATTCACGATTCCTTGATGTCTAAGAATGTGTCCTATCAATCGTTCCCTTCTTTCAGTCAAGGTATCCCAGAAATTCCTTTTCTCCACAATTCTGTTCAGTACCTCCTCATTTGTTAAGCAATCCACCCACATAATTTTCAGCATTCTTCTGTAGCACCACATTTCAAAAGCCTCCATCCTCTTCCTGTCCGAACTTTTTATCGTCCATTTTAACACCTGTGTAAGGCAACACTCGACACAAATGCCTTCAGAAAGGACTTCCTTACGCTTATATTAATATTCGATGTTAACAAATTTTTCTTTTTCAAATACGCTTTTCTTCCCACTGCCGTTCTGCATTTTATATCCTCTGTACTGCTACCATCATATGTTATTTTACTTCCCAAGTAACAAAACGTATCTACTACCTTTATTGTTTCTTTACGTAAACTGATTCCTTCAGCATAGCCTGATTTTCTTAGACTCCACTCCTTTACCCTTGTTTTACTCTTGTTAAAGTTCATCTTATACGCACCTTTCAGCACATTGTCCATTCGGTTCAATTGTTATTACATGTCTTTTGCTCTCTCTGAAAGAATTACAAAGTAATCTCCAAAATGCAATATTTTTATTTCTTCACCCTGAACTCTAATTCCTTTTCCAAATTTCTCCTTGCTTTCCTTTATAGTTTGCTCTATCTACAGATTGAATAACATTGGAGAAAGGCTACAAACCTGTCTTGCTCCCTTCCCGAACACTGAATCCCTTTCATTCCCATCAAGTCTCATAACCTCTGTCTAGTTTTTGTTCAAGTTGAAAATAACCTTCCGTTCCCTACATTTTACTCCTGGTTTACTTCAGACTTTTAAAGAGTGTATTTCAATCAACATTGTCAAAAGTTTTCTCCAAGTCTACAAAAGCTAAAAATGTAGTTTTGCCTTTTCTCAATCTATATTCTGAGATAAGCAGTAAACTTAGTTTTGCCTCCCGTGTTTCTACATTTCTCCCTAATCCGAACTGATCTTCTCAGAGTCAGGCTTCTACAAGCTTTTCCATCCTTCTGTAAATAATTCGTGTTAAAATTTTGCAACTACGACTTGTTAAACTGGTGGTTCTGTAATTGTCACATCTTTCTGCGCCTCCTTTCTTTGGAATGGGGATTATAACATTTTTCTTAAATTCTGAGGGTGGTTCCCCTGTATCATACATCTTACGCACCATGTGAATAGTTTTGTCATGGCTGGCTCTTCCAGAGACTTCAGTAAATCTGAGGGAATGTCGTCCGCTCCAAGGGCTTTGTTTCGACTTAAGTCTTCCAGTGCTCTGTCAAATTCATCTCTCAGTATATTTCATCTTCATCTACTTACTCTTCCCTTCCTACAATATTCGCTCGAAGGTCATTTCTCTCCACCTTTCAGCTTTCCCTTCCTTTCTGAGAACTGGTTTTCCATCTAACAAGGAAAGTACATGGGCTCGAACAAACATATCTGTATGGACGTTTGGTTACAGGATCTCTACGTAGACCTCAATGTGCTGGTGGGTGTCGTTTTTCTGCAAAGCTCTGCAACCATGCTCTAGATAGCACTATAGATGTAATTGTAGACGCCATACGTAATGCAGATATCTTAACTGTAACTTATGTAATAATCATCGTACATGTCCTCTAGGTAATTGTCATCAAAAGCCGTGATGATAGTTGCAACTTTAACCTTCATCCCGAAAGTCTGTTGGTATTCACTGCCACTGCTTCTATCGCCTCGTCCCGCACTGACCGTAGCACTACCGCTTGCAATGAGTTGTTCGTCATTATCATCCCTATTATCATTATTATGAGTTTGTAACAACAGTATCTAACTTATGCTCGTATTTCTGTACCATAACAGATACGAGAAAGCATGCAAATGATTCATCTTCTACACTAATACCATCTTCACGAAGAAGGGTTCTTCGTAACTTCATCTCAACTAATCGCAATACATTAGCAGGATTGATTAGCAATCGCCGCCCCATCTGACGCTGCACCACACAAATAAAATCACAAAACGCAACTTCGGAGGCACACTGCACCGTCCCTACTGGCGAACCGACAGGTCAAAGTGCAATGCGGCATGGCACACGCAGAGGCCTCTAACGGACGACTGCAGAGTTTTTGCAGATGTGGGAGTATCACTAGTGCAATAAGGGATCTTTACATTATCTCTCATACGATTTTGGTGTATGTGTTTGTTCGAGCCCAATTACTTTCCTTGTAAGTTATTTATATTCATACAGCTGCTTTTCTTGTCTTCAAATGTATCTTTTGTTTTACTGTACGCGGTATCTATTTTCCCCCTATTTATACAGTCTTTTACAGACTTGCAGTTGCCTTCTAACCACTCCTGCTTAGCTATTTTTCACTTTCTATCAATCTCATTCCTTAGTCGTCTGTACTCCATTTTGCCTGTTTCATGTACTACATTTTAATGTTTTCTCCTTTCATCAACTAAATTTAGTATTTCCTGTGATGCCCAAGGATTTTTTGTTGGTCTTGCCCTTCTACCTGTTTTGACCTCTGCTGGCTTCACTATTTCATCTCTCTGAAATTCTCCATAACTTCATGTTCCTTTAATTTATCCAGGTCCAATCTCCTTATTTTCGTACCTTTCTGCAGTTTGTTTTAAAGTTTCATCCTGCAGTTTGTAACCAATAAGATATGGACAGAGTCTATATCTTCTAACCCTGGGTGTGTCTGACAGTTTAAGACCTGGTTCCGATATCTATCTTACCATTATAAAATCTATCGGGTATCTTCCGGTGTCTCCTTGTCTCTTCCACATATACAGCCTTCCGTGCAAAATTCTTTCAGGCGGATTCCTCTTTCATTCCTTTTGCCCATTCCATATTCCCCTAATATTTTTTCTTCCATTACTTTTCCTACTACCGAATTCTTGTCTCCCACCACAATTAAGTTTTCTCCCCCCTTAATTGGCTGAATAATTTTCTTTACCTCCTCATACATTTCTTCTATCTCCTCGTTATCAACAGAGCTAGTGGGCATAAAAACGTGTACTACTGTGGTCGGTGTTGGCTTCGTATCTATCTTGACTATGATAATGGTATCACTGCGCTGCTCGTAGTAGTTCACCCGCATTCCTATTTTCTTATTCATTATCAGACCTACTCCTGTAATACCCCCCAACTGATTTTGTATTTATAATCCTGTACTTATCTGACCAGAAATCCTGATCCTCTTTCCATCGAACTTCACTAATCTCCACTATATCTAACTTCAACCTATCCATTTCTCTTCCATGTAATCTACCCATGCGTGATGTTTCTTGGAACAGTGTGTTTTGAACTACCTATTCAGTCTCATCTTAATCCATCCTGATGAGTTTGATTGTGGGTGGAATTTTCAAATGTATATGGGTTTGACGTCAAGAACCCTAATGATGTTTTTCCAGTGTTGTGAAGAGAACTGTGTACCATTGTCACTAATTATTTCATTGGATTTGCCTTAATTTCTTACGCAATATTTTTTTATTTTGTCAGATACAGTTTTTCATGTACTTTTTTTGATTGGATATAATTTGACGTGTTTTGTTAACAAATCCAAAACTACAAAAATACATTCATTCCCTTCTGTGTGGTTGGTAAAGGCCCAAACAAATCAAAACAAATCTTATCTAAAACTTTGGTTGAAATAATACTATGCATCTCACCTTTGTTACTCAAAATGTTCAAATGTTTGTATAGTCTATGGGACTTAACTACTGGGTTATCAGTCCCTAAACTTACAAACTATTTATGAACTAACTAAGACTAAGGACGGCACAAATATCCATACCCGAGGGGGGATTCGAATCCCCGACCGTAGTGGCCGTGCAGACTTTGTTACTAGAGTTCAGTTCAGTGCCTTTGATTTGTGACAAGTTACGCAAGGTTTCAGAATTTTAAGTATTCTTTTCTCCACGTTATTAAAATCACAGTCTTATCAGAACATTTCTTTGCATTGAAATGTGCATAGTTCTAATGTGTAAATCAAACTAAAGTACCAATAGCCTGCTCTGGCCAGTAAACTTTCCACTCTCATCAGGGTCATTTCTGTAATGAAGTACACCTTTGGAAACAACACAATTGTTTCTGTCTTTGTCGTTGGTGTCCCTGTTGCACTCTGCTTTAATTAACTTTATAATGTCGTGTTTGTTCTGCTACCATCTCAAGTTTTTTTTTAATTCCCTTCACTTTATCCTCACACTTGACCTTTGTTAAATACAGCATAGGTGGTTCGTTGTGACTTCTGTTATTGAAATCTACGTTATTTATACCAACATGTAGTCGAGATAAAGCGTCGGCACCGCTTTGTTTTCTCCCGGTAAATCAAAATGTTCAAATGTTTGTTAAGCTTATGGGACTTAAGTACGGGGTCATCAGTCCCTAAACTTACAAACTACTTATGAACTAGCTAATACTAAGGACGGCACAAATATCCATGCCCGAGGGGGGATTCGAACCCCCGACCGTAGTGGCCGTGCAGACCGTGACTGGAGCACCTCAGTCCCCTCGGCTCCCGCGGCCGGCTCCCGGTAAATACTCGACAGTGAAATCATATGCTTGAAAAACAGTATCCCATCTCGTCAGCCTCTTATGTGTTAGCCTATAGTTCATTAAGAAGGACAATGTTTTGTGATCTGTGTACACTTCCACCTTTCTCCTCAACACATAATATATTAACTTTTTGAAAGCCAAAACAACAGCTAGTGCCTCTTTCTCAGTTACTGAATATCTCTTCTCCCATTTATTCGTAATGCGACAAGCAAAACAAATGGTATGTGTCTGTACTGTTTCACCATTCTGAACAAATTGACAAAGGTGTGCTCCAAGACCATATACGGAGCTTTCAGTAAATATGCAAAATGGTAAATTTAAATCGGGATGTAAAAGTATAATGTCGCTACACAGTTCCACCTTTATTTTCCGTAACTCGTCTTCACATTCTTTGGTCCAAATCCACGTAAAACTTATCTTTGTTAGTTCTAGTGATGATTCCGCATTCAATACCTGACTAGTTGCGAATTTCTTCTCCCACTCCACTAAGTTGAAAAATGCTTTCATTTGCTTCTTATTTCTAGGCCTGGGAAAATTTCTGGCCGCATCTAACTTTTCAGGATCCTTTTTGATGCCTTCTGCAGAAATCAAGTGACCTAAGAATTTAAACTCTTTTCTACCAAATTCACATTTTTCAATGTTAGCAGTAGTGTTAGTTTGCTCAAATACTAACAGGACCTCTTTTAATATCTGGTTATGAGTCTCCCAATCTTTTGCTGCTATGAGGATAGCGTCTACATAAACTGTAATTTTGTTAAGCAACTTCTCACCTATTGCCCTATCTAACATAGATATAAATGCGTACATTGAAATTCTTAGGCCGAATGGTAGAACCATGAACTGATAACTTCTCCCTCCGTAAATGAAATCTGTATATTTACTAAAACTTTTTGCTAATAAGACCTGCCAAAGCTAGCTGTCAAGTCAATACAAGTAACTGGAACGTAGGGCCAGAGGAAGAGGTATACACATTAATAAAATCTACCCATGCAGGTGGAAAGATACGTGAAAGGTTATTAAATAAAATGTATCTCAACTGGAGGACACTACCGAAACAGAAGCGAAAGAATTAAAATCTGGTCTATGAAAGGTTATGAATATTGTTTTCAGGTTAAAACTCAAGAACCACTTAGATCAAAACCACACACTATTCCATTTTCTTGAAGGGAAGCTGTAGGCGAAGAAATAAAATAGTGTTATCATGGAGTGTTACTGAGCGCTCACAGAGTCAATATTCCAGTCTCTTAGTCATTGTTTCCAAACGTGATTGCAGTGTATGCCTCACACTTGATCCAAGAGCAATTAACAAAATAATTATACCACAAATGGATCGACCTGAGTCACTTGAGGAGCTTGTACAAAATTTTTATGGGTCAGGGTAATGCCTTGACAAATACGTCATACGTACTACATTTATTCATAACACTTGTGCCTCACGATATTACGTCCCCTTCAAGCCTACTGGCAACCCAGTGAATTTTCTGCTGTTCTGTGTAATGTATGGAAGAATGTTCACAAACTGTCGTATGAATACAAATCTCTCTTACGGGAAACGTGATGGTATTTTAATGCACTAGTACTATTACCAACCGTGATTACTTGACAACTTCTGTCTTTTGCACTTCTTTGAAGTTCTCTTTTAATTTTGCTACTTCAGAAGAGATAGTTTCCACTTCAAGATCGATTTTCCATGAATCACAGTTGCATTGTCTTTACACTTAGATTTCACTTTTAAGACTTTAGTATTAATTACATTTTGTTCATTTACAACAGTATTCAATGTAGTCATAGTTGTTGATACCTTTCTTTATAGGCTTTTGCTGCCTTAGTTTGCATACCGTGTAAATTATCTACTTGCTTTTTCATTCCACTTAATTCCCTACTCTGATTTTCCTACTAATCGTCTACTACTTTTTTGTTTCAATGTTTTCATATTTTTCAAGTTTACAATTGTCTAATTTCCTCCCCAACTCTACTGTTTCATGGCTAGGCTTGTTGAGACGTTCGTCAGTTTTAGCCTCAAGGTTATTAACCTTTTGATCTGTATCATTGTATTTCTATAAAACTGATTTATACTTGTTTCTATTTTTTCTTTGCTACTTAAAACGTCTTTTTTAAACTCACTTTGCCCTACTTCCATCTTCTTAAGCTCATGTTTAACTTCTGTCCTCAGTGAATTTTGCCCTGATTTAATATCTTTAATCCCTGTACTCAATGAATTTTGTACTACCTATGACTTAGTTTGACTTACTTGTGCTGCTTTAATTTCATTTGTGAGATCATAACGCAGTAAAGCTTGTTCTGTTTTAAATCCGTCATGAATGATTGCATCAGCGCTATTAAGTTCTGATTCTTGTACAATTATATTATTCTGAATACCGTCTTGAACTGGTAATGTGTCAGCTGAACCAGTACCACGACTTAATCTACTCATTTCTTCTCCCAAAACATTTGCACTACAGACATGTGTTTCGACATTCCTGGCGTCTTGACTTAGACTTACAAGATCACCTACCGCGGCGGAGTGACCGAGCGCATTGAGGCGATATGCTCCGTTGCGGGAGACCGTTCCCCGTCGGGGGTTGGAATCCCCTCGGGCATGGATGTTCGTGTTGTCTTTAGTATAAGGTAGTTTATAAGTAGTTTGCAAGCTTAGGGACTGATGACCTCGCAGTTAAGTCCCAGAAGCTTAACGAACTTTTGAACAAGATGACCTTGATTCAGCAAATTATGATCTACTGCTACGTTGATGCGATCATTTATTACGCCATTTACATTTTCAGTAACATTTTCCTCTACCCCATTATTTATTACATCAGTTTCATGTACCTGATTAGGTACTACGTTTTAAGACTGCAATTCACCAAACTGATTTAATTGATAATCATTGTTATTTTCTGTTTACTCCCTTTTCCTATTTTGGAGCAAATACCTTCTCTCATTATTGGTAGCCATTTTACTCTTTAAATAATTCAACAATTTAACAGAGATTTACTTCAACGAGACGGTAATTACCCCTTTATTAGACAATAAATATTCAATAGTACGGGGTGATAAAAAAGTCAGTATAAATTTGAAAACTTAATAAATCACGGAATAATGTAGATAGAGAGGTAAATGCTTGGAATGACATGAGGTTTTATAAGAAAAAAAAAACGTCCAAAAATGTCTGACAGATGGCGCTTCATCTGATCAGGAAAGCAATTATTAGGTAATAAGCATAACAAATTAAGACAAAGCAAAGACGATGTTCTTTACAGGAAATGCTCAATATGCTCACCATCATTCATCAACAATACTATAAAGCATGTCCGGAGTTATGGTGAGGCATTGGCGTTGGATGTTGTCTTTCAACATACCTAGAGATGGTCAATCACTATACACTTGCGACTTCAGGTAACCCCAAAGCCAATAATCGCTCGGACTGAGATCTCGGAACCTGGGAAGCCAAGCGTGACGAAAGTGGCGACTGAGCACACGATCATCACCAAACGACGTGCGCAAGAGATCTTTCACACGTCTAGCAATATGGGGTGGAGCACCATCCTGCATGAAAATCATACGTTCCAGCAGGTGTTCATCAGCCAGGCTGGGGTTGATGCGATTCTGTAACATATCGGCGTACGTCTCACTCGTCGCGGTAGCAGTCACTGACGTTTTGCTGTCCATCGCCATCTGTCGGACTTTTTTTTCTAATAAAACCCCATGTCATTCCGAGCATGAGTGTCAATTTTTACCTCTGTATCTACATGATTCCGTGATTTATTAAGTTTTAAATTTATACTGACTTCTTGATCACCCGGTACGTACAGAGAACTCTTTATGTTCCGTTATAACATAAGCTGATCTGTTCTGGGTTTACACTTAAGTTAGTCAGTTTACTGCCAATGTGAGGTTCTTGCTGGTGCTACTGAATTTGAGGTTCCGCTGTGGCCGTCACTGCTACAGGACTCGGTGCAGCTGCTGCTGTCGCGTCATCCACTGCTCCCGACCACCTGGCGTTGCTGCTGTGTTGGCTGCCCCTGCAGCGCTACGCCGTTGCCTCGCCAAGTTGTTAAATTCTTCTCCGTGGAAATTAATGTAATCCCTTGGACTGCGCACACGAAAACTCCTTCACCGGCAAATCACAGTTGCTCACAGAGCTTATAGCTACAGTCAAATCTTCGACTTTAATTCAAGAATTAATATGATGCAGCACAAATTATATACTGCTATTACGCTCATCAGCACGGTTAAGATTTAATTACTCTACTCTTAATTAATTCTCGTGCTCTAACACAGTTCTTAGGCAGTTCCTTCACTTCAATGTTACACTTGATAAAGTACACCACACAAGTTTTCAGCGTCTAAACTTTTCTTAATAACTCTTTACGTTTATTTCAAAGCACTCAAACTTCGAAGATATTCCCGACAGGGATGTCATGTACTGCGGGGTAGGAGAAAAAGGATGGAAGAGTTTTATAAAAGTGAGTTGGCGTTCATGTAAGTTATCTCTCTCTCTCTCTCTCTCTCTCTCTTTGTCTCTCTCTCTCTCACATACACACACACACACACACACACACACACACACACACACACACATACACAAAATCAAACGTTTATAAATCTATCGGACTCAACTGCTGCGTTATTAGTCCATAGCTTACAAACTACTTAAACTAAGGTAAATTAACCTAAGAACAACACAAAGATTCATGTCCGAGGGGGGCCTCGAACCCCCGACGTCGAACGTCCGCACGCACCGCAACACGGCGCCCTAATGCGTACGGCTAACCCGCCGCGGTTCTCTGTCTCACTATAGCTAAAACTTTCCCTCGGCGATGTTACCACCGCACGTGTGCCAATATTGCAATATTAAATTACGTAGCACTGCCCATGAGGGCTGTAGACCTACATACATTGTCAGTGCGTGTAGATAAAAGTTTCTGTTCACTAATCTGGCCTTTTCTTTTCCGTTGTTGTTCCAACGCAGAAAAAGCGCACAGATCTTAGATGCCCCTGTCTTGAAGTACTGCGGAAGTTTCAAAGCTGGTGGCTAAGTTCATACGTACTTTTCAAGTAATAATAATAATTTCGTGTGGCTCATTGGTCTGGTGCAAGTCTTTCAATTGGACGCCACTTCGGCGACTTGCGTGTCCTTAGCCTACCCCAGTTATCCAACTGGGGAAAGGGGGCCTACAGCGTAACGTGGAATCCGAACCACGTGTGGTTTCTGGCGACTCCTCACATCTTTGAGAGGTGAAGGATGGGTTAAAGTGCAGTCTGAAAAAATTCCGAGGTCAGACCGGGTTTTGAACCCACGACCCTCCGGTTTCCAGTCGCGCACTTTACCCCAAGATCACCGAGCCCGAGTTTTTCAAATAAGACGTGATGTCTGTTTCATAATGTTTATATATCGTTAAACAACAAGCGACATATGTAATACTCTCCATGAGTTTCGTACACTTGAATCCTAATTACAGTAGTTAAAAATATAAAGTTTGAACTACCTAACTGGCTATTTTAAGAGGGCGACTGTCATAGGTCTTAATGCGAGAGCAGTCTATGCTGGGCTGCTTGCAACCGCGCACGAGCATTTTTGGCGCGAAGCGCACTTTTTACAACACCTACATTCAATTGTTTCTTAAATCTAGAACATAATTACACAAACAAAACATTCCATAATAAAGCTTCATGTAAACACATTAATTACACAAAATAAGGTTAAGTTCTATACAAAAGTTTATCTAATATTTATAATTAAAGAATCATAGAGGAGATCTTACACAGGAGTGGGGGCAGCCAATCAGAATACGTCTGGGCAGTATTGCCGCAATTTCTCACGGGAATGCGATATGTTACACCACCATTTTTTCCCACCCATTCCACCTATGACGTGATCTTTCAGCTACGAAACTTCTTAGCAACTGAATACCTTAGCAACTCAATACCTATGACCATCAGCCAGCCATCATACAAGTTACACAAACTTTGAACTCTAACGTGTAGAACGTTTACGATATGTAGGATGTATATATCATTCCCTTACATACTTAGCAACTGCGAAGCATTGTCGGGTTCGAAAGTAGGCATATAAATTGAATGGTTGAGGTGCCTGTCGTCTTGGACAAATATTAGATCCCGGTCTGACCAACCTCCCTCTCTCAAAGGCTGCTTTATAAGCAACCCTGTACTCAGTATGCGGTTTTGTTTTTAGCGAGGTTTTGCTCATTGAGCTGAGGTACATCTAATTTAACGTTTCTGACAGCCTGAATTGTTTGATCGTAACTTCAAATCGATTATTCGTCGTTCCCAGTAGAGATTTGTCAATCACTTCGCTAGACACAATAGCACCATTGTCTGGCGCTCCATTCTTTCCCGAAAAAGTTTCATTACCAACGCTGTTTTACTGGTTTATTTCCATCTGATGTTCTCGCAACGATTCTTTGTTGCTATTCCAGCTTACCTTCTGTAAAGTTTTCCATCTGTAGATTGGTCTTCCACGGAGTACAAGATTTTTCTTCAGATTCTAGAATGTGTATTCTACCATGACTGGCGGGCGAAGAAGCTAAAATTTTTCTACCCAAACACTTGTGAAATGTGTTATGATTGTGTCGCAGTTGGTGAAATTGAAAATATGACCCTATCGCTAATTTGCGTCTGGTTCGCCAGCCTTACGTATCATTACGAAAATAAATATCTATCACTCGTCTCAATTAGACAATTATTGATACAAAAACACTTGGTTTCAATCTTAGGCAATTTCTTATCACTAGGGCTAGCTGATATTCCTTATCCTAATAAACAAGAAATCGGAGGATTCAATGTTCTATATAGTAATTTAATTATAAAAAAGGACGGTGCACAAATTCAGGAATGAATTACGATACAAAATTAATGGATGGCACAACATGTACCTATTATAAATAATAGTTGATACTGAGGACATGTTAATTTTTAAAAAGAAATAAAAAAAATCGCTATCCAACTTGCTAGAGAAAACAACCAGAAACTCAAGAATACAGCCAACTAGTGAAAGGTACATTTAACTTTAACTGCGCTGTAGCAAATGCAATGTGCGTATATCATCAATTCCCAATACCGTTCTGATAAGACGAATGGCGGCTGGCCACCGTGGATGGGTCGGACCGACGTGAAGCTGAAGCTGTGAGACGATGGCTACACAGTGAACGAACTACTTCGTTCAAAAAGCTGCTAAGTTGAAGTCACTCAAGTATCAAAGTCAGTAACAGGTTCTCGCAAACTGCTTGCCTCACTGGCAGAAGCAGAAGCAGAAGAGAAGCTACATCTACATGGGATACTCTGCAAATCACATTTAAGTGCCTGGCAGAGGGTTCAACGAACCACCATTATACTATTTATCTCCCATTCCATTCTCGAATAGCGCGCGGGAAGAAAGAACACCTGAATCTCTCCGAACTCTGATTTATCGTATTTTATTCTGATGGTCATTTCTACCTATGTAAGTGGGAGTCAACAATATATTTTCGCATTCGGAGGAAAATGTTGGCGATTGGAGTTTCGTAAGTAGCCCACGCTGCATCGATAAGTGCCGTTGTTGTAATGGTTCCCATCCCAGATCCTGTATCATTTCCGTAACGCTGTCTCCCCTATCGTGACAATACAAAACGAGCTGCCCTTCTTTGAACTCTTTCGAGGTCCTCCGTCAAACCCACCTGATAAGGATCCCACACTGGGCAGCAATAATCCAAAATGGACGGACAAGCGTAGTGTATGCAGTTTCTTTTGTAGTTCTCAATTGTAAGCTTGTAACTGAGTGCTTCGAAATGCAAATACGATGCACTGAAGTAATAATTTTGTTCCTCTGCTCACAGATAAACAATTATGAATGCTTGAAGAAATGCAATCTGCACTTGCAACTAATTGTGAGCTAAGTCACTGGACGCTTTGCCAACAACGACCAGCCTGCGTCCTCGCACCACGAGCGCACCTAGCCGAATCTTTCCAGAAAGCCAAAAGTCTCTCCAGATCGTTTTCTCAAGAGCCAATCACAGCTCAAATGTTCAAATTTTTGTAAAGTCTAACTACGGGGTCATCAGTCCCTAAACTTACAAACTACTTATGAACTACTTACAACTAAGGACGGCACAAATATCCATGCCCGAGGGGGGATTCGAACCCCCGACCGTAGTGGCAGTGCAGACCGTGACTGGAGCGCCTGTCTCCTCGGCCACCGCGGCCGGCTAATCACAGCTATAACTTCATATTTTTCTCCCCCACCATTACTTCCTTCCAAACATCTTTCCCACGAAAAACAAGCTTCTAGAACGTTTCGACCATTTGGCGGTTGTAATAATCTCCCAAGGCTTTTGACACTGTACCTCACAAGCGGCTTCTAAAGAAATTGCGTGCTTATGGAATATCTCCCCAATTGTGCGATTTCCTATCAGAAAGGACACGGTTCGTTGTAATTGACGGTAAGTCATCGAGTAAAAGAGAAGTGATATCTGGTGTTTTTAAACGAATTAGGAGACAATCTGAATAGCTCCCTTAGACTGTTCGCGGATGATGCTGTCGTTTATCGGTTAGTGAAGTCGACAGAGGATCAAAAGCAACTGAAAAGCGATTTAGACTAAATTTCTACATGGTGTGAAAATTGGCAATTAACACTAAATACTGAAAAATTGTGAAGTAATACACATGACCACTAAAAGAAATCCGCTGAACTTATACCAAATACCTGGGAGTTACAATTACGAACAACTTAGACTGGAGAGAACACACAGAAAATATTGTGGGGAAGGCGAAACCAAAGATTACGTTTCATTGGCAGAACGCTTCGAAGATACACCAGCTCCACCAAAGAGACTGCCTACATCACACTTGTTTGTCCTCTCCTGGAGTACTGTTGCCCGTTGTGGGACCCTAGCCAGGTGGGACTGACGGAAGATATTGAGAAGGTTCAGAGAAGGGCAGCTCGTTTTGTTTTATAACGTTACCGGGAGGAAAGCGTCACAGAAATGTTGCACGAATTGGGGTGGAAATCATTAAAAGAAAGACGTTATTTACTGCGGCGTGATCTGTTTGCGAAGTTTCAATCATCGACTTTTCTTCTAAATGTGAAAATATTTTGCTAGCACCCACCTACTTAGGGAGACATGACCATCCCAATAAAATAAGAAAAATCAGATCGAAAATGGAACGATTTAGGTGTTCTTTCTTCAAATGTTCAAATGTTTGTTAAGCTTATGGGACTAAACTACGGGGTCATCAGTCCCTAAACTTACAAACTACTTATCTACCTTATACTAAGGACGGCACAAATATCCATGCCCGAGGGGGGATTCGAAGCCCCGACCGTAGTGGCCGTGCAGACCGTGACTGGAGCGCCTCAGTCCCCTCGGCCACCGCGGCCGGCGTTCTTTGTTCAAGCGCGCAATTAGAGAATGGAACGGTAGAGAAAAGTTATGAAAGCGGTTAATTAACCCTCTGCCAGGCACTTAAATGTGATTTGTAGAGTATCTATGTAGATGTAGAATCGTATCGTCGCCCGCGAGTTTTTTAAATAATTTTTAATGTAATGACTTTCTCATTTGACAGCTGTTATCTAAGAAAAGTACCTATAAAAATCATATAGAGGTACAGATGCTGTGTGTGTGTTACCAACAAATGGAATACTACTTGACAATGCCAAATACGGCAAAACAGCTGTAGTGGACAAATAAATAAAGGTAATAAGCAACAGTAAAGGATATTATGTTTATTGAAAATGTCATATTACGATATACTCACTGCTGCAGGCCCATTTATGAAAAAAAATAAAAAAATAAAAATGAATATATGACTGTTTTAAACGCTTCAGAGATGGAATGACGTAGCAGAGGTTGAGCCGTCTTCGGGTTAATAGGGACTATCCCAGACAACATCAAAAGATTGGGTCGGATGCTTGGAGATGGTCTGTAGCTGCCTTTTAGAATAAGAGTTTTAAACGTGGTTGATCAGAATGCCATCCGACATATGGCCACGGTCACATACGAATACTCCACATATCCGGATATTGCGCCAATTGCCGCCCAACTGTGGCCGCGCGGTATAAGGTGGCATGCTCGGCAGCTCTCGCAGGAGGTTCGAGTTTTCCTTCTGGCATGGGTGTGTGTGTGTGTGTGTTGTCCGTAGCGTAAGTTAAAGTTGTTTGTAAGTGTAAGGATGACCTTAGAAGTTTGGTTTCTTAGGTCTACAAACATTTGGACACTTTTCAATTGCGCGATAGAATCAGTCGGCTAAATGGACACAAAAGAATGCGGTCACTTTCAGATGTTGCTAATTCTGTTCAAATGTTTGTATAGCTTATGGGACTTAACTACGGGGTAATCAGTCCCTAAACTTACAAACTACTTATCAACTAGCTTATGTTAAGGACGGCACAAATATCCATGCCCGAGGGGGATTCGAACCCCCGACCGTAGTGGCCGTGCAGACCGTGACTGGAGCGCCTCAGTCCCCTCGGCCACCGCGGCCGGCGCTAATTGTCTCACACGAGTACCCCGTATTTCCACGTCCTCAAAATGCACAAATATTTGTAAAGCTATGGGACCAAATTTCATGGTCATCAGTCCCTAGACTTACAAACAACTTAAACTCACTTATGCTAGAGACAACACACACACCCATGCTCGAGGGAGGACTCGAACCTCAGATGGGGCAGACGTGCACTCGGCAGCAAGGCGCCTTAGAGCGCTCGGCCGCACCCGCGCGGCTCCGCTTCCTCCTCAATGATCATTCAATATCGGATGCTGTTCGTGCTCCTTATATAGACTACTAGACCTGATAGTAACACTAATTACGAATAAAATTATGCAGGTTTTTAGACCTTCTAGTGGTCAAGGAGAATTTGTTAGGTACTTCTAATATTCGAACTACATTTCATTTTTCCCATTTAACATTTTATTACGATTCTGCAGTTCTCAGCAATATTCCGTGGTATTTAGAAGTACTGCAGAACACGCAAGGTGACCTTACGCTGTCGGAGATATGTCCAGGGTGTACCCCCTCATAACTTGTAAAGCGCACTAGCCGGAAGATTACAGGAAAAGGTCTCTGAAGTTATGAGCGCAATTTGGACGCTCTGGTAGCGTAGCGAAGTAGCAGAGCCCTTAGCGGACCCGCATGACACGTGGAGGACCCAGGTTCTATTCTAGCTGCGCCTAGCTTTTTATTTTTTGTAATTATTAATAGGCAGGTAAAAGTCTAACAAAATGAATAAAAATTTATCCCATCTGTCAAGAAATAAACTCCATTAAAGAGTGTGTCAGTAGTGCATCAACTATAGTAGTCTACCGGATGATTTCATAAAAATTGGCAATCTGATGAAAGGGAAATTTTGAAGACTGTAACAGACGTATGTTTTACAGTAGATCTTTTAAAATAGAGATTCTTCGTATAAACAATCGTACTGCATAAATTACGCAAGATATCAAAATATTTTTGGTTTTCATTACTATTATGGTAATTACCATTCTGGTTGCAGTACATTAAACACTAAACTGACAAATGAAACGAAACTGTAAAGAGTTTTATACTAATACAACATTGTTAAAATAAATAAATAAAGCTTTATTTTCCTTCCATTAAAATGCATTTGAAACAAATCAAATTTTTAATAGAAAATATCTATTTTAATTCATAACTTAAGTAGGTTTAACAGGCATTTCATTGATAAAAAATAAATTATTTATGATTCAATTGATAATATTTAGGTCATTAACTTTATTTAGAAGTTGTTATAATTTTTAAACAATTAAAAACAAAAGAATTTTTTTTCAAAAGGTAGTATCGAGTCAGGACCACGTGAGTGTCAAGCGAGTCCGCTACAGGGGCTGCCATTTCGCTGTACTATCATAGCTTACAAATTGACCAATATAGGTGGGACGCGTAATCTTTTAGAGACTTTCTTCTCGGAATTTTCTGGTAAGTGCACTTACAACTTTTATGCGAGGACGCCATTCAAGTATAGTACAGACCTTCAGGTCCCCCTGTAAGAATGAGGCGTCTTTTCTCACTCCAGCATAAGTAACCGTTGGGCAACATAGCATAGCTACAGGAGCCGTAGAAGGACCTTATTACGACTGTTTACCAGGCGGATGATACGTGAACACAGGCGTTCTTGCCGAGACAAGGTAATATATATATATATATATATATATATATATATATATATATATATATATATATATATATATATATTAAATGATCAAATCCACTTTTGATACCATTAATATTAGAAGGAGCCTACCGATCATTAGAATTTTCATTACCACCCTTACTACACTATAAATCCGTTACGTCAGTGAACATATGAGTAATATCACATTATCGAAATAGGTCCACTGAGGGACGGGATACAACCCGTCATCCTTGACTAACGACGTCGTAATTTAGTCAGAGACATGTTTAAATAATTTATTTGCGAATAAAAATTGCCACCAGATCGTGATTCGGAAAAAATACAGCGAGAACCAGTCATTACATGGATATTGTTTTCGTAATGTAAATGGCCACAATTATGCAGTAATAACTTCTATTTCCATGACGTCATTGGTCAAATCCGTGCTTCAGTAATCTCATCGAAGGTGTACGAAGAGCTAAGAAGTTGTACGATGTAAGAGTAATATCTTGGCTGAGCGCCGTTCTCAACTTCGGTGGTAGAAACTACTTTGAGTCTGTTATATCGTGAGACCGTACTTTCGGATATTCTTAACTTATAAGTTTATACGTATTAAGTAGCTTTATTGTTATAGTTTTTTAATCACTAGATACTATGTAATCCCGGGTTTTATTTCAAGTGACCTAACTACCGGCACAGTCAATTATACGCTGTTTAACATTCAAAATACAACACCAATAAGGACAGGATATACCACTGCAAGATATATTTGGGAGATAACACGTTCCACAACGATCACGCGATTGACAATAGAGTCCTGTATTAAGTGAGAGGAAGTGATGTATTCAGTATTAAGTGTTGCCGCCTCGAAATTGGATCAAAGATTCACTGGACGTGTTAAATTGGAAGAGATACGTGATTATTATGCAATGAAGGCTTTCACGACCGGATGTCATAGCTGCTGGTAGAACTTCCGGATTATAAGGCCGTGGTCCATAAAACTTTGGAAGTCTTACTACTTCAGATGAGTATTGCAGACTGATGAGTCGGGTGTCTGAGAGCGACATATATACTGTAGAAAGTGGTCTGTGTAGATGAAATGTAGATAAAACTACAATGACAAATTATTATCCACGGCAATACAGGGAAGCTTTTGAAATATACAAACATAAGGATGATATTAACAGGAAAGAAGAAGCTATGAAACTTAGCGACACATGGACAGTAGCTTTAAAAGATCGACGGGTTTTCTCTCTGACCGATTGCAATGGACAGTTATGTTTTTATCTCTGACAAGGACTATCTCTGCTGATAACGTGACAGCTTGGCCACTCCCACTTTACACAGTATATATGTCGCTCTCAGACACTCGACTCATCAGTCGCAAGACGCAGCGGAAGTAGGAAGACCTACGAAAAAAAAAAAAGCCTCCCCTTATACCCCGGAAGTTCTATCAGCAGCTACGTGATTATTGTTTCATCATCAAATTTCGTTCTCTCATTTAAAATCAATTGTCTGCATCAAAGTAAATCACTATGTTGCGTTATGCTTCGCGAAAGAGAAGTTGTGACATTGACGAAGCCATATCATTATTTGAAAATGCAATTTTTTATATTTAACTGTTTGAATGGGGAAGTCAGTTTGAAAGTGAAAACGTGGCTTTTGGGGAAGGGCATTTTGCTTTCTCCGATTTTAACAACTGCATCGCAATCCTGCATCTGCAAATTGAAGTCTAATATAAGCACTGTGAAGATTGTAGGAAATGTGTGTTCTGCGCTGTTACAGTTAAATGAAGGAGAGGCTTTTTGGCACTGTTGATTAAAAATGTAATGATACAGTCGCGTCAGTGAATTTCTTATAATATGTCTCCTATGGTAGTGATAGCTTGTTACTTTTATCTCTCCATTAAAAAGTCACTTGCGATATAACGCAACGTTGCGAACGGAAATTACATAGACAAATGTTATTTTATGATCGAGTGTTATTGTAAGCGTTGTTTCGTGCCGTTACGAGCGTTCAAGGTGGAAAGTCTGTGAGATTCAGGACGGTCCTGAACATGGAACTGTTCATCCTGATTATAAAATATGTCCGTTTCTGTAAACCATTTGTGAAATTTGTTACTCCCTCAAAACAACCGATTGGATAGACTCGCGCTCACGGAGGACGGCAGTTCAAATCTCACATGGTTAACGGATTTTTATAACTTTTTATATTTGCGGTAAGTGTAATTCAGAACTCAAATAGCCATCAAACAAAGCCACTCGATGCAACTAACGAAAATGTACGAGAAAACTGACTTTGAAGTTTCTTTATGCCCTTTAACTATACTCAATACCTGCGAGGTATTTGACAGCCGCCGTGGCCCCGCGGTAGAGGTGTGATTTCGTAATCCAGAAATCGCGGGTGGACGGTTCGAATACGGATGTCTTGTTAACCTTACTTTATTTAATTTTATTGGCTGTGTTCAATTACCTACACCACTTACATAGAAACTTCAACAAATACGTGGGGTTTAACACACATCTCAAAAACTGTCCAAATGTTTGTTAAGCTTATTGGACTTAACTGCGGGAGCATCAGTCTCTAAACTTACAAACTACTTATAAACCAACTTATACTAAAGACAGCACAAACATCCATGCCCAAGGGAGGATTCGAAGCGCCGACGGGGAACGGCCTCGATCATCCGAGTAACACACATGTAATAGTTTGTTTTTTTGTGTTTTTTTTTTTTTTTTTTTTTTTTTTTTGTTTTACTGTGTATGCACTTTTGTGTATTCTTAATTTTCAATAATTTATAAAAGGTCGAAAATAATGATGGTTTTAGTGAAATAAACATCACGAATTACGTTTTTGAGCAAAGATGAGAAACTGTTCACAAAGTGAATAAGCAAAGGAACCGTCGGCATTTGATAGTGAAGTGTGTACTCTAAAAATGTAATTCTTTGATAGTTGTTTTTAAACTGAAACATCTGATAAAATATTTAAAATTACGGATAAAAATTTTGCGTCAGAAAATTACTATTACATATATGTTGATTACCATATATTAGATAACAATTTATAATTAAAATCGAGAAGCTATTTTAACACAACGAAAATAAGCAAAAAAATAAATAAAACTAATAGCAGGATTAAAACCATCGATCTTAAAATATTTGTGCTCATGAATTTAGATCTACTGATGTATCACGCCGACTGCTGGAAACTTTCTTTTATATGTAAACTAGCTGAAAACCCGGCGTTGCCTGGGATGTTAAATATCTGCCAGGCTGCATGTGAAACTGCAGTAGGTGTAGTGGAAAGCACATATTATAAAAATCAGGTTCCAGGCTTACGATTCTGACTTTCCGGATATACACCAATTTCAAACCAAAGGTTTATTGATACCACTTATTCTTCGATTTCTTTTTAAATTATAAAAGAAATAATTTTATCATTTCAGTATACCTGAAGGTAGATTTGTGGGATATAATGGGTATTCGTTGGGTGTACTCTGTTTCATTCTGTTCCTTTCCTTGCAGCTCTGTGGAAGTAAACTGCTTTCGCTTCCAGCCGGATGGAGCAATTTTCCATGAACGTTACTGTTTACGTGCTCATATCTCATGAACTATGTGTCGTAATGTGATACAATTTATAAGATACATTCAACTATATATGTGTCTGTAAAATTTCCTGTCGCTACAATTTGTAGTGTTCAAATTATAAACTGTAACGTCATACCGAGAGCTGTAGTTTTACTCCATAAACAGCGGAAAAGAAGCGATAAACCTTTTTCCTCTCATCATTTTACTATGGTTGCCAGCGAGAAAAAGTTTAATAAAGGTTTGAAATTATGTTTAAAGTTTGTTGCAAGTCTCTAAGTACTGTCATTCTCGTACAGTGTATTTCGAAAGTCTTACCGCATTATATGGCATTTTTTGTGATTTCTATTGGTTATGACGTAATATCGTTTGAACCATGTGCCGTATGTGATTCTTAACCATGCCGCAATTGTTAGCTCACGTTAAGGAATGTGTGTACCAAATTTGGTTGAAATCGGTCCAATGGTTTAGGATAAAATGAGCAGCATTGTCGCAAAATGCAGCAGTTTTTCGCGCGTCTCATTGTTTATGACGTCATATCTCGTGAACTATATATCGCATGTGATTCTTACACTTACGGCGACCGTCCTAATGGATTGAAGCTTACGTGTACAAAATTTCATAAAGATTGGAACAAAACTGTAGATTTGTATGCAACACGTACAAACATACGGACACTCTGCTTTATATATTAAATAAATGTCCTCAAAAATCTTAACAGTCGATTTTCTCAAGAATTTTGAGAGTTGCGACAAATGACTTTGGCTGACTGCTATTTGAATTCTGAACTTCACGTACCGTAAAAATATTGTTTTTAACAAAACCTGTTGCTCATATTGTCTCCTTGTCAGTCTGTTGATTCATACTTAAGTTCTACGTGATTACCATAAACATCATAGAGAAAATGCAAGCGAGATTCCTTTGAAGAGGAAACGGCAGGTTTCCTTCCGCGGTAATAGCTTGTGGTCGCTCTAATGAACATGTCGTCGACGGGACGTTAATTACTTAACTTCGTCTCCTTCTTCCTTCCAAACGATTTAACTGACGGAGAAACATCGAGTTCCAGAAGGAAGTTAACTGTTAAATTCTGTAACACGGGTGTCCATCACTCGGGTACGTATAATGGCTCTTCCCGAGGCGCGCAGTAGGCCGCAGGTTGAATTAAAGATTGGCTGTTCGGCAGGGCTGCTAGCCGCAGGCGCCCCTCCTGCTAGCGGCGCAGTTGGCAGAGTAACAGAAGTTAGCAATGGGGCCATTAATCTCAATTTACGAAACGGCGCTGGCGACAAGTCAGATAGCTTCCGAAATTATTCGTTATACTGCTGTGATTTACAGCCGTTTGTGGTCGTGCGGCCTGCCGCGCAAAATTCCAACAGACTTCCACGAGATTTTGTCAACACTGGCACCCTTTCTCATTTCAGAAGGAATATCTGAAGCAAGCGGAAGTAACATTTGCTCGACTCAATTTCCGCGTTTCGTGTAAAAGAAAAGTTTGAGACAAAATTTATACTTACCAATACTCTTCTATCCTGCTTGCAAATCTTATTTGAAGAATAGAGCGGCGATCTTTCGCTGCTACGTATCACATACATCCTGTACATCTGTGCTAGACGCGGCAGAATAGCCGTGCGCACTAGTAAGACCTGCTGCGGTCTGCGCGGGTGTTCGCCGTCGGAGTTTCGAGTCCTCCCTCAGGCATGGGTGTTTCTGATGCCGTTAGCATAAGTTACTTTAATAGCAAGAAGGTACTTTATGTTACACGCAGCACCAAAAAAGGGCAAATTTTTCCCGTATTACAATAAGCTGTGAATCCTGTAAAATGCATTTTTTTTGTCTCTGCCATCGGCTGTTGTCTGTCAAACATATGTACATTGCGTTATCCTTAGTGCAGTATTGCCGTCTTGGATTACCTGCAGATATCGGACCAAAAGAGTTACTTTAGCAGTCTTGTGAAATTTTGTTTATATTTTATTATAGAATAGATATACTGAAATTAGAGGTGATGGACACTGATTTTACAATAACATTTTTTCTCCATGCTTGGTGGTTGTAGGGAAGACACTAAGAATTATCAGGCTTCATTCCATGGTGGAATTTGTGCTCAACGACTGTATTTGACCTGTTCGACCACTGTGTGGTCATTATCAACGCTTAAAACCGATTAAAATACTTAAAACATCTCGACCTCCATGTTTGTACGAACGCAACCTCCAACATGGAGGTCGAGATGTTTTAAGTATTTTAATTGTTTTTTAGCATTGATAATGGCCACACAGTTGTCGAAATCTGGATTTACGGATAAATAAATAAATAAATAAATATATATATATATATATATATATATATATATATATATATATATTACGACTGATTGCTGAAAAAATTTTCACAACTAAGAATTATGGTCACATGGAGTACCAACCATGGGCAAAAGGTAGCCTTGGACATAAAATTTCTATTATTTTATTTGCAGTTTATAAAATTGTAACCATAGAAATGTACAGTGTAGTACTTTATAAGGGGAGAGAAAAAAAGAAAAAGGCACATAAACAAAAAAGGATTTTTATTTTGATTTTTTAGTGAAAGAAAAATGTACGGGCAATTTATGCCCGTGCTTGGTGCTTGTAGGTTTAAGTTACTGTAAGCAGTTTATAGGCCTTGGGACTGATAACCACCGCAGATAAGTCCTTTAGATTTACAAACATCTGAACAGTTTGTACATCTGTGCTACAGAAGTAACTACACAATTCATAACTCCGGACAAATGTTAGTGCGAACATATCTGAAAGATATGGACTGATACGTTTGGGCAGAGTAATAGTTACGCACTCTACTGTTTACAGCCTATAATTAACAGAGGCAATTACCTGAGCGGAATACGTCTGACTGCCAACAGCTAATCCTGTTGTATGTCTTCATCTAACAATATCGAAAACGTGTTTTTAGCATTTTGTCTTTTTAATGATTGTAATAGATTTTCTTTTGCGTACAACCTATTCTTACCACAATTTTCGTAAGAACGTAACCAAAAATATTTTCAGACGTATTCTACCTCCACTAAACTACTCCCAGTAACATTCCTTAACTTCTCGCGGCTTCTGGCGTATGCAAAAACTTACGGATATACAGCCAGGTATAAAACTCGACATCGGTCGATGTTTCGGCAGGAGTACACCCTGCCATACTCAAGGCAATACTGCAGCGAATAAGAACATTGCTTCCTCGCTGCAGTTGCCTTGAGAATGGCAGGGTGTACTCCTGCGGAATTATCGGCCGATGTCGAATTTTATACCTGGCTCCATACCCGTACGTTTTTTAATACTCCCAGCAACATGGTTATAAATTCTTACAATAGAAACATAGCCCGAAAACAGCAAATAGCGGTGTACAGATGGAAAAAGCACGCATCACAAGACACAGAATAACGATATAAACGGAATGAAAAGAGAAGGTAAAACTGTCAGAAAGAATATTCGATACAATTGTACAGTTAATTCATCTCAATCAAACTAAACCTCTCTCCAAATCGTGGACGAACATGATAATCAGCCAACAAGCTGATATGCAGATTTGCGTACTCTGTGGACCGCGGTGACGATGTAGTTCTGAATGAATTGCTACGAAAATCATTTACAAAAATGATATTTGCTTAGCGTGGTAGACAACTGATGGTGTAAGTTACTGTTTTACAATCAAAGCTGAATAAATGCGGACTTTACCAACTGGGTTGGTGCAAGTGTTAATATTTCGGACTCTTATGCTGGAGAAAAAGGGTTAAAGTTTCCGTCCGCTAAACCTAACTAGTTTTGCGTGTCCTTCAGGAATAACCTTACCAGAGCACCAGGTTGTTATATACAAATAGTTCATAGACGATTTCTTTCTCAGTGCTTCTGTAGCTGAGTTGATGGCCCGTATATAATGACCTTCTTGTTGGTGGGGCGTTAAAAATTCAAGGGAATCTTTCTCTTTCCACAGCTCTCCATATTGTCTGAAACCTGAAGGATGGAGGTGATTTGTCTTCAGAATATGCACTTTGGGGCTTCCGGATAAGTATAAACTTTCTTTTTGTAATGGAATTTTCCCCCTATTGATTTCCTCTTAGTATTCAGCCAAGCCATGATGGTAAGAATTATCAGTTCAACATTTCTTCATTCTCTACAGCTGTTAAACAAAACAAAACGTATCATTCCGCAATGAGTATTAAATGTAATACATTGTTATTTCTTCAGGTACATGATATTAATGCGAATCAAATGCTACATTTTACGTTATTCATATAGCATCTGGGCAGATACGTTTCGTCGGTCGAACACCATATATTACCTTGAAAAAGAACAAGGTAAAACTTGCGAATTATCTGAGTTTTGTTAATGGCCTGACAATTCTACCCATCAACGAAATGGATTTTTTTTTTGTATTTTTTAATGCATCTAACTTCTACCTACGTTCTGATAATACTTCTCCTTAATTTGATTATACTCACTGATAAATGATTTGTAGTATAGTTACAGTGTATCAGATGGTAACTAAATACAGGTTAAGATTATTTCATCTTTATCAATAGTTTCGAAGAAAAGAATTCTGTCTTGTTCAGAAGGAATATAGCACTCGTAAAATTACACATGAAAGACACAAAAATTGAGATTGTAAACAACACTCCGTGTTTTAAGGAATTTAAGACAATTTCACAAATATTTACTGATAATTGCCGGCTTCGGCGATATAGTCATCTTCAGACTACAATATTGCTCTGCTTCTTGTATAAAATTTTGAGACTTTGTAGAACGAATAATATCTCGTCCTGATGTAAAATGTTGTAATTATTTTGTCGCCAACATGGTGTACCATTTCGGGTGAAATGTAAAGTAAAACATCTTTTGCCTCAATACATGTATAAGTCGAACTGAGAATGCATATATAGAGAAAAAACATGTTTTGCTTCATGCTTGATCCGAAATGGTATACCATGTTGGCGCAGTAATAAAAATTAATTGCATAATATAACTAGATATTTCTATCGATTTTACATTAAGAAGAGATTTTTTTTACGCGGTCTCAAAAGTCCATACATGAAGCAGCGCACTATTGTTAATTTGAAGATGACGATTTATATCGTCGAAACCGCTGGTGTCTCTAAGGAAACACTTACGATATTAAATTTCTTAAAAATAAGATGTATAAATTATTAACTATAAGATCGCTCTCTATCAAGCAAAATATGTCAGGTAATTATGACGGAGTCCCACATTCCTTCTGAAGCAGGGAAAGTTAGTTTTACAATAAATGTATTCGCAATTGCGAATCTGAATCAGCATCAGCTGTACAAATTATTGTTGTCATATGAACACCATCTGCCGGATCGGGACTCGAACCGGTTTTCCTCCTTTCACGTGGGTGTCTGAAGAACATCAGCATTTGTTATATCGTTAAACAAGGACACTGCACATCGTATTTAAGTCAAAGCAATGCATTCGACATTTTTAATGAACGTCTCTTCTTGTGCAGTAAAATACGCCTAATGTACGAACACTCATGGGCATACAATGTTTGGCACATAAAGGTGTGGGTCAGTCAGGGAGCGTGCACGGATAGCGTAATGATTAAGTCAACCGCTCTCGAAGGGCGGAAAATTAATGTCTGAAGGACTTTTGCATTGGTTGTATTGTTAAACAACGACACTGCACGTAGCAAAAATATTTTTGTCCAAGCCATTATTAAAGGGTGAATAAACCTATTTTCTGCAAGTGGCTGGCTGTTGTTCCACCTGCCGGCCGCGGTGGCCGAGGGGACTGCGGCGCATCAGTCACAGTCAGCACGGCCACTACGGTCGGAGGTTCGAATCCCCCCTCGGGCATGGATATTTGTGCCGTCCTTAGTATTAGCTAGTTCGTAAGTAGTTTGTAAATTTAGGGACTGATGACCCCGTAGTTAAATCCCATAAACTCTACAAACATTTGAACATTTCTTGTTCCATCTAGTAAATGTTAAACTTACGCAGTTACTGAAGGGCAGCCATTTTTAATATCTTGTATTTAACTTTGGTCAAAAAATTTAAATCCTGTCTGTGAAGAAACGTATGATTCAGTTACTCCATTTAACGGAATGAATCGGCTTTGATTGCTGTTGGAAGATCACCCGAATGTTTTCCTGCGTGGATTTACCGAAACCTCGAAAAGCGTGGCCGGAATTATTGGATCGGCGGTTTTCCCAGCGCCTTCGGAGGACGTGCCCTGCGTCTTAAGTGAAGCACAGCTTTGCTCCATCTAGCAATAAACGATCGAGTTGCCTTCCAGGCTGATGAACTCAAAATGTAAGGTACAAATACTGTTATCGAATTATTTACAACTGCCAGCTGTTAAATCCGATATATTTCTGTCACAGGGAACCCGAAAAATATTGTAGAGTAAGCAACTCCAGCAATTTGTTAGCAATGCATACACTGATCTCACAGAACATTATGACCACCTGCCTGCTATCGATACAAACTCGTCCAGGCGATAGCAGCGTCACCTGACGAGGAGTGACTACTTGTCAGACACACGCGTGCTGCATATTGTATCAGGAAGCGTGCTGTGTGTCTGTAGGATGGGGAAACCTCGCGATCTACACTACTGGCCATTAAAATCGCTACACCACGAAGATGACGTGCTACAGACGCGAAATTTAACCGACAGAAAGAAGATGCTGTGATATACAAGTGATTAGCTTTTCAGAGCATTCACGCGAGGTTGGCGCCGGTGGCAACACCTACAACGTGCTGACATGAGGAAAGTTTCCAACCGATTTCTCATACACAAACAGCAGTTGACCGGCGTTGCCTGGTGAAACGTTCTTGTGATGCCTCGTGGAAGGAGGGGAAATGCGTACCATCACGTTTCCGACTTTGATAAAGGTCGGATTGTAGCCTATCGCGATTTCGGTTTATCGTATCGCGACATTGCTGCTCACGTTGATCGCGATCCAATGACTGTTAGCAGAATATGGAATCGGTAGGTTCAGGAGGGCAATACAGAACGCCGTGCTGGATCCCAACGGCCTCGTACCACTAGCAGTCGAGATGACAGGCATCTTATCCGCATGGCTGTAACAGATCGTGCAGCCACGCCTCGATCCCTGAGTCAACGGATGGAGACGTTTGCAAGACAACAACAACCTGCACGTACAGTTCGGCGACGTTTGCAGCAGCATGGACTATCAGCTCGGAGACCATGGCTGCGGTTACGCTTGACGCGGCATCACAGACAGGAGCGCCTGCGATGGTGTACGCAACGACGAACCTGGGTGTACGAATGATGAAACCTAATTTTTTCGGATGAATCCAGGTTCTGTTTACAGCATAGTGATGGTCGCATCCGTGTTTGGCGACATCGCGGTGAACGCACATTAGAAGCGTGTATTCGTCATCGCTATTCTGGCGTATCACCCGGCGTAATGGTATGGGGTGCCATTGGTTACACGTCTTGGTCACTTCTTGTTCGTATCGACGGCACTTTGAGTAGCGGCCGTTACATTTCAGGTGTGTTACGATCCGTGGCTCTACCCTTCATTCGATCCCTGGGAAACCCTACATTTCAGCAGGATAATGCACGACCGCATGTTGTGGGTCCTGGACGGGCCTTTCTGGATACGAAAAATGTTCGACTGCTACCCTGGCCAGCACATTCTCCAGATCTCTCACCAATGGATAACATCTGGTCGATGGTGGCCGAGCAACTGGCTCGTCACAATACGCCAGTCACTACTCTTGATGAACTGTGGTATCGTGTTGAAGCTGCATGGTCATCTGTACCTCTACACGCCATCCAAGCTCTGTTTGACTCAATGCCCAGGCGTATCCAGGCCGTCATTATGGCCAGAGGTAGTTGTTCTGGGTACTGATTTCTCAGGATCTATGCACCCAACTGCGTGAAAATGTAATCATATGTCAGTTCTAGTACAATATAACTGTCCAATGAATACCCGTTTATCATCTGCATTTCTTCTTGGTGTAGCAATTTTAATGGCCAGCAGTGTATCTGAGTTCGAGCGAGGGCAGACTATGATGGGTCGGAGGTTCTGTATAAGCATTTCCGAAGCTGCACGACCCCTCGCAATTTTCTAGTCTCGGTACGTAACCAAGGCTTAAAGTTCTAAATAGCGCTAAATTAGACTAATAGGAGCAAATACGGAACGTACATAGTGGCAGCACTGCTGTGGAGATACTATGCAATTACTACTAACGCATTACTACTGTCGCTGATAGCAAATGTTGTTGACATACCTATCTTACCTCCGAGCAAATTGACTCGCTCGTCCCACGCCACGCGTGTGTACAATCGAGGGAAGCTCAGACATGTGTGAGCGAGTGGTCTAACGTAACGGTGTTACTATTTTTTCGAAACGGGAACAATGGTGTTGGATCAAGATGTGCTGGAGTTCGTACAGCACGACAGTGTCTTCAAGAGGCGTGCGGGAAATCGGCATTGTCGTACAGAATAGAGGCACGTTGGGCAAAAACCTTCAACGAAGGTCAGCAAACTGTGGTGGATCATGCATCGGGAAGGTCGTCCTAGCGTCTCTAAAGAAGAAGTGATTACTGTTACCGCGTTAGTGGACAGTGATCAACGCCAGACGACTCGTGAGATCGTGTACGACTGTGATGGTGTTATCCTAACGCATTACGTTCATTCAGAGCAGATCGTCAATGCACAGTATTACTGTTCGTTTTTGGAGCATCACCTGCGACCAGTATTGCGAAAGAAGCAGCAACACTTTCTGCGCAATCCACCCATCATTTTGTACGACAATGCGCGGTCGTATACAGTTGTGGCTGCTCTGTTCGTTTTGATGGGACTGGGAAGTACTGTATCATCCACCATACTCCCAGGATTTAAGTCCTTGTGAGTTTGATTTGATTCCAAAGATGAAGGAACCACTTCGTGGCATTCGCTTCAGAACTGTTCCAGAGATTCGACATGCAGTAGATCGCTCAATTCGCACCATCAGCACAACAAGCTCTGCTAACGGTATACTACGCCTTCCACATCGCTGGCATCAGGTTCTACACAACGCTGGTGGCTACTTCGAAGGACAGTAACAGGTACAAAGCCGGCCGTGGTGGCCGCGGGGACTGAGGCGCTTCAGTCACGGTCTGTACGGCCACTACGGTCGGGGGTTCCAATGTTCCAATGTTTGTAAAGTCTATGGGACTTAACTACGGGGTCATCAGTCCCTAAACTTACAAACTACTTATGAACTACTTACAAACTAGGACGGCACAAATATCCATGCCCGAGGGGGGATTCGAACCCCCGACCGTGGGGCCGTGAAGACCGTGACTGGAGCGCCTTAGTCTCCTCGGCCACCGCGGCCGGCGGTCGGGGGTTCGAATCCCCCCTCGGGCATGGATATTTGTGCCGTCCTAGTTCGTAAGTAGTTCATAAGTAGTTTGTAAGTTTAGGGACTGATAACCCCGTAGTTAAGTCCCATAGACTATACAAAGATTTGAACATTTTGAACAGGTACAAACATGTAACGCTTTTGTATTGGTTGTGAAAAATAGTTTCCACTACTGAAGTTCCAAACCTCGTAATATACTCCCATTGACGCCGGATGTTTTATTGTCTCTGCACCAAATTTTGCTTTTATGGATGTTTGCAGCACTGATGAACGGCTTTGGAATTGCAACTTGTTAAGAAGGGTAATGAGTGGTATATTCAGTCCCGAGGTGATATCTGCAGTTCTCGCCCACTTATTTTTAGTCCCAATCTTCTTCGTATACCGTCTGTCGCCATTACCACACACTAATGCCTATTATGAGTCATTGGAAAATTTTGCTGGTTCCCATGTACACATAACAATCTTCAATCCTGTGTCATTTGGTGGAAGTAAGCAGCAGAAATTTGCTGACGTTACAATTCACTTAGTTCCACCAAAAGGCGCTCACACCTAAACCCAACACGCTTTTGTTGCCGACAGTCACTTAAAACGTATCTTGCCGGCCGCGGTGCCCGAGCGGTTTGCAGCGCGCCAATCGCGTTTTGCGCGGCCACTACGCTCGGGGGTTCAAATCCCCCCTCGGGCATAGATATTTGTGCCGTCCTTAGTATTAGCTATTTCGTAAGTAGTTTGTAAGTTTAGGGACTGATGACCCCGTAGTTAAGTCCCATAAGCTCTACAAACATTTGAAAATTTTTGAAAACGTATCTTGGTGCTTACGTTGCTGCTCTTCGTGGTCAAATGCAACAGTGCCACAGGCTGCTTTTTGTATAACCCGAATTTATGTTCCAGCATGCATTTCTCGTAATGTTCCCGTATCTTTTGTCCAGTATTATCAACTGAATGCACTTTAGATTTATCTAAAATAAGAATTTAAATGTACACTTTGCAAAGGGATGTTATTCTGTAACGGTCCTAGTATACATAGTACTTCTGTAAAATTTAACAGTATTTAGAGGATGCTCCACTGAACAATTTGAGTTGGGGAACCTGGCGTTGCAGAAGCCGGCTTAAAGATATATGGAAATAAACTTGTCTACCACTTTCTCTTGCATTACACTTTTCCAGCTTATTTTCAAACAACATGCGTATACATTTACAAGTACTGCTTCTAATTTCCAAGTACGTTGTTTATTTCCTGCAAGGAAACAAGAAGTATGGGTGTGATTACTGGGAAGTCATAACCTCTTGGGCCATACCAACTACGTGGCCGTCTCAGTACCCACCTGTACTTGAGGTTCTTGCAAAGAGCGATACGTTAGTCATTGGAGAACGTACTCTTGGCTTTTCGTGAGAGGATGTGAATACAACATGACGGTGCACCGCCTGCCTTTAGTTTGGATGTACGCAACAATCTCAATGTTGTATTTCTTGGTCGCTTTAATGGATGCAGATGTCCTATTCCATAGCCTGCGACCGAGCGAGGTGGTTCAGTGGTAACGCACTGGACTCGTAATAGGGAGAACGGTGGTTGAAATCCACCTCCGGCCATCCAGATTTAGGTTTTCCGTGATTTTCCTAAACCGCTCCAAGCACATGACACGGTGGTTCCTTTCAAAGGGCACGGCCGATTTCCTTCCCCATCGTTACCCAAAACTTCGAGCGTTTGCTCTGTCCCTAACGACCACGCTTTCGATGAGACGTAAAACCCTAAGGTTTCTTCCTTACATAGCCTGCGAAGTCACCTGACCTGAATCCCATCGTTTATTTCCTGTGGGGATGCTTAATGTCACTTGTGTATAGACTCAGTTGGTTATGGAGATGGAATTAGTTGCCAAAATCGTAGAAATATTTAAATGTTGGTAAACATATGGGAAAAACTACTACGGTCATCGGTGCCTAGACGTACAAACTACTTAAACAACCTTAAACCTATTCGAAGGACAACAAACACAACCATTTCCGAGAGACGATTCGAATATCCGGCGGGTGGTACGCGCCTAAAAACGTACGGCCATTCCCGCGCGGCTGCCAGAATTATAGCTGCTTGTGATGTGATTCGAAACGCACCAGGGACAATTGTCAGGGTGCGTTTGAATCGCCGGCCGCGGTGGCCGAGGGGACTGAGGCGCTTCAGTCACGGTCTGCACGGCCACTACGGTCGGGGGTTCGAATCCCCCCTCGGACATGGATATTTGTGCCGTCCTAGTTCGTAAGTAGTTCATAAGTAGTTTGTAAGTTTAGGGACTGATGACCCCGTAGTTAAGTTCCATAAGCTGTACAAACATTTGAAAATTTTTGCGTTTGAATCGGTTCGCCGGGGTCACTCTTGCATTGAGGTTGATGGCCATAAGTCTTAATACTACTTTTTGTAAGATACAGTACAAAAGGGAGGTTCATTATGTCAGTGATGGTATTTGCAGTAAACTGTATCTAACGCAAGTAAAAAATACTGTGTAATGTGATTGTATTCCTATTATATGCTTAAGCTGCCATCTCTGACCCCGGTTTTCTATCTGAAAATGTTTTGTGGAACAACCTCAGTGTCCTGTTAATTTCTGCACGCTCTTACGTAAACTCTCTATGTTGGATTGCTTCATTCTCGATAGAATACCAGGTGTTATTTGATATCCGTTTCATATGTGACATATCTGAAGTATGAAGCAAAATTATTTCTGAATTTGTAAATAAATATTTTGAGCAGCTTTTTAATTATCGGAGAATTAAATCGTTTATTATGTGTTAGGTATTTATGTCCTGACATACTCTCTGTAGATGCCATGTTGCTGTCGATGCAAACCACTGTTATTTGCAAAATGTCTGTTATAAATTAATTTAATCTACTTAATATCTTCAACTTGTTATCATTAATTCACAGGGTTAATAAAGGTATATGAAAGTAAAATTCTGCTGTCAGTGTAATAAGAACAGTATAAACGGGGGACACCAATTATTTCGTAATTATCACAAGAATATATATAGAAGCTAGCTCATCGCGAACAATAGACCAAGAGATGCTGTTTAAGAGATACAGATCTCGAGAGACATTTCTCCAGTTCTGACAGTGAACCGTCATTTTATAATTGTGATTGAGCTCCACTTTGAAAACAACAGCGGAGCAGAGAATATCTTTCGCCATCCGTGCTGAGGAAATTAGATAGGCTGTGCAAGTGTAGGTAGCGAGACGTTAACGACCGCAGGAAGCTGAGTAATTAGTGTTGCAGAACACGACCCTTCCTTTAACACAACTCGGGTTGAAATTCCAAGGTGTTCATTAGGAACGTCTCTCTCATTACTATTTCGTGCCGCTGGTGGTGCGAAGAACATTCTTTTTATTATGTCAATGAAATCCACTACTTTCATTTCCCCTCAGATAAACGAACGTAGAAAAACTATAAACTGCTTTCAGAATATTTCAAAAACAATGTAGAACATAATCACTTATTATATTCTCGTCTCCTCTGTAACGAAGATAAGAACGTTACTATTGGTTGTAAACAGTCGATTCTGAGCATCACAAAATATTTTTATTATTTCCTATTGACATTCTGTTGGAATTACGAAAAATGGAATGAGCGGGAGTTCAAGTATTTTTTTCTATCTTCCTTGACATACAGTTTTGTTGGGTGTCCAGCTTATGGACAATGCTGGTGAAAGAATTACACCACGTTGGTCTTGACAGAAAATATACCGAAAAATACAGGAAACTAGTTTACACTGTATGTCTACATTAATTTCTGCTACTGATCTGGCTGAACATTGGTGTAAAATGTTAGTCGCCACGACAAAACTCCCTACGATCTATGGTAGAGAAATACCAGCGCGTGATGGTGAGTCAGAGACGTAATAGTTGAGTTCTGGTGGGATCCTATTCATTGTACCTCTCTTTTATGAATCAAAAGTAGGCACGCATATAAGTAGCAACGTCTATATCACGCTGGTTCACCTGTGCCCAATTACGAAGTGGTAGTGTAGAGATGTTACACAACAGAATTCACCTCTGAATCTCTCTCTGCACATATTCTGACTATATAAAGTTTCATTGCATATTAAAATCGTGGTACGCATCGCCTGGTTTGAAATGTTTAGACGTTTACATCAATCAGTCGCAAACATTTTATTTGCTGTGGAAGATCTGGGTTTCGATAACTGTGTGATAATTTCAAACACTTAAAATGTAGATTTTAAAACAAATGAAAGTAGTGAATCTTGATGCCGAAGATTATGTTCACATTGAGGCAGATGTTACAATTCCTATACAGCTGTCTTCAGCGTACATCGTTGGCCATTGTCGTCACAATAAATCACAATATTTGCAACTTATAGTTGCCATCTTCTAAATATTATCTCGGTCACGGTAAGTGTAGCTATTGCACGAATATATTTGTCATTTCATAACGATACATGTTCTGTTTATCTATTCATACTACAAATTATCATATGATCGTAATGTAACTTGAATAAGCATCAATATGAATAATAATAATAATAACAAAATTTGAGTCTATAATTGCAGAAGAAGCTTGTTGGTGTTAAAAGTATCAGATTTAATACGAGGTACTGTACATCACGGCGAGACCGGTTTTGACTAAATACTTTGTGATGATTTTCTAGAAATGTCACTACGGAATTAAAGTTGAAGGAGAGTAAAACATGTAAAGGACGTGTTGTTACCTGCTGACTATTACATCATACGTAGCCAATCATGATGGGGCTCGAGCAACACGGTAACTCTGATGTCCTTGGGGTGATCAGCTGTCACACTGCAAAAATGAATAAACAAACCACGTTATACATTTCATTGTTTACAATGTTTAATCAAAAGTATGAGGACACATATGTGGCGACTTAATCTTAACTTGTTACACTTTCAATGAGGTATTCAAATGTCTGTGGATGAATGCTGGAATACTCTTCTTCAAGAGTCGAAATCAGAGAAAGTAGTGAAGTTGAACTTGGGGGAGGGGGGTCTGGAATGAAGTCGTTACTACAACAATAAGTTTCATATCAAGACTTGGGGTAGGTCAGTCCATTTCAGGAACGTTTTGTCCACAACCCGTAGCCTCATAGATGCTCACTTACGACAGGATACCTTGTCGTACTTATTCAAACGTTCATTGTCTTCGAAATAGTCCTCTGATGTAAGCAGTACACAAAGTTCTGAAATGTGTTCTTAATCTCCCTCATTTAACATTTTTGTAAGTGAAATAAGGATACGATACCCTGAACATGAACACTCCCAGATCGTAACACCACCCCCACTGTTAGCATTACATGTTATGACAGGTTACGTTCTCCAAGCACTCATCAAACCCACACCCTTCCATCTGACTGCCACAAGGTATAGTGTGGTCCGTCACGCCAAATCTCTTGTTCCCAGTCATACAGTGGTCAGTGGCGTTGCTCTTAATTTCACCTCAAATGTCACTTCGTGCTGATTACAGCAATGTATGGCTTGTGAGGGGCCGCGGTGCAGTGGCCGAGTGGTCTAAAGCGTCTCGCTGCAGAGCGCGCGGTTGCTCGCCATGGAGGTTCGAGTCCTCCCTGGGGCATGGGTGTGTGTGTTTGTCCTTAGGTTTAAGTAGTTTGTAAGCTACGGACTGATGACCACGCAGTTTGGTCCGATAGATTTACAAACATTTGAACATTTTTGCTTGTGAGGGACTACTCGACAACTTTACCCTATTTACGTAACTGCCTTCTGACACTCATTATGCTAGTTGGTCTGCGAGCAGCACTTTAGAGCTCGCGAGTGATTCCTTCCGCTATATTTGATGCCACTCTCCACAGTGCTTGTCTATCAGTACAATTATATCTGGCTAATTTTGGCTTATCTGTGGGTGCTCCTTCGCGTTTTCACACATCTATCACATTACCAACGGTAAGCTTAATAGCGTTGAAATGTCCGTGATAGATTCGCTACTCAGGTGACATCCCCATGAGTAGCCCGTACCGAGCGAGGTGGCGCAGTGGTAACGCACTGGACTCGCATTCGGGAGGATGGTGGTTCAAATCCACCTCCGGCCATCCAGATTTAGGTTTTCCGTGATTTCCCTAAATCACTCCAGGCATATGCCGGGATGGTTCCTTTCAAAGGGCACGGCCGATTTCCTTCCTCATCCTAACCCAAAAACTCCGAGCGTTAGCTCCGTCTCTAATGGCCAGGTTGTCGACGGGACGTTAAACCCTAAGCATCCATCCATCCTTACCCCACACACTCCCCTCCAATGCTAAATTCAGAACTCCTTGATGTCTAAGAATGTGTTCTAATTCAGTAGCCCGTATTTAAAGTCACTGATGTCATCTGACCAACCCATTCTGTTTTTTGCCAGTACAGCTTCTCCACTGACAACACAGTACTCCCTACCCCTTCCCCGTTTACACTAGCGAATCCCCATCTATAGCAGCTACAAGTCATTTTTCATTGCATAGATTGTTCGTGTACTTTTGAGTAAAAGTAAAGAAATTTCGCTCCTTACGTATCAGGAATTTTAGTACTGCGAAGTAAATTTTGTAGTAGAAGACTATTTGTGCTAACTAAAACAATACTATTAAATTTCTGTGAAAATTTATAAGAACACAAACATATTATTGTACTGTAAGCTCATTTTTTGTCTACAAGTACATGCCGAAAGTTGGGCGTCGACTTCGATAACATACTATTAATCAAGGCCAGGTGAATGTATTGGCTATAATGAAAGGAACATAATTACATCAGTAAATGTTTTCGAGCATATTAATTGAACTTGCTACAAGACTGTGGTTTGTAATATACAAGGGGTGTTCAAATGAAAAGGTACGAAACTTCTTAACAAATTTAAATTTGAATATGCCGCTTTGGGATAACGTAGTGCGACATACAGGGACGCGTAGCATGCGTCGTCACCTATCCCTTAAAATTTTACAATTGTACGCTCAGCAGGAAGTTTTTGCTCACCGTCTTTTTCGACGCTAGTGGTCAGATACTCATCGAATTCCTCGAGCACGGAAAAACCATTAACCGTGACGTGTACTGTGAGACGGTCCGTAGCCTATGCCAGCCCATCAATAGCAAACCGCCTGGGCTGTTGACAGACGGAGTGATTCTGCTCCATGATAACGCGCGTTCACACGTCACACAAAGTGTACTCGACAAGTTCTAGTGGGAACAACTTTAGCATTCACCCTACAGCCCGGATATTTCGCCGTGTGACTTCGATCTGTTTGGTTAGCTAAAGAAACTTCTCAAAGTGAAGCGCTTCAACTCTGACGACGAACGGAAGACACAGTAAAGAAGTGGCTCTCGCCACAGCCACAGGAATTGTAGGAGCAAGGAATCCTTCGGCTCGTTAAACAGTGGGATTGTTCCCAGAATGAAACTTTCACTCTGCAGCGGAGTGTGCGCTGATATGAAACTTCGTGGCAGATTAAAATTGTGTGCCGGAACCGGGACTCGAACCTGGGACCTTTGCCTTTCGCGGGCAAGCGCTCTACCGACTAAGCTTCTGTGAAGTTTGGAAAGTAGGAGGCGAGGTACTGGCGGAAGTAAAGTTGTGAGGCGGCATCGTGAGTCGTGTCGGGATAGCTCAGTCGGTAGAGCGCATGCCCGCGAAAGGCAAAGATCCCAGGTTCGAGTCCCGGTTCCGGCACTCAATTTTAATCGGCCAGGAAGTTTCAGTGGGATTGTTGTGCTCAGGCCTCTGGTGATTAGGTTTGAATAAGAACTTCAGTTATACACACAGTGTCGTTCCGTACTATTTCATTTGAAGACCCCTCGTATAAATAAGTTCCAAGCGAGTTCTTTCATTGAAATTCAACACTTTAAAGGAAAAATTTCTTTTGATCAATTTTGTGCAGAGTGTAGACAGTATGCGTGCATTTAGAAATATTTTGGTTCAAATAACTGTTCAGGAATTCGGATTTAGGTTTTCAGTAACTTGCCTGAAAGAAAATTAAATGCCCAAATAGGACATTTGAAGAAGACACGAACAGTTTCCTTACTGTTTCCTTACTCTACGACGCATACGTTCTTTCTCTAATCATCTCGACGTCGACAGGACATTACGGGAATACGTTATTTCTTTCTTCTAATTCAAACTTAACATCAATGATTGTTTAATGCTCATCTTATGAAAACGTATTGCTCCTTGGAAAGATATCGGCAGACTACATGCAGCAGGTTTCCTGACATCAAGATCGCGTCTTCAATCAATAAACACATTGGCACGGGCAGTGTACTCTAGAATTAGAACGTTGATGGTGCTCTTAATGCCAATGCCTGGCTTAATCCACTGCGAATTGCGTGGCGCAGGGGACGAGGCGCCGCGCCGGTGCAATTATGCAGATGTGTGTTCAGTGGTCGGCTGCTTGCTCGGCTGGAAGCCATGATGTTCACTTCTACCCCATGGGCCGCTCACTGACGTCAAACAAAGCAAAGGATAACAAATACAGGCTGCAACATCTCCACCATAGCGGCGTTTCACACAAACGGCTGTAGAGTCTGCCTCTCGCCCGCTACTGCAGTCATCACTGACCACCTAGTTGGGAAACTACCCAGGGACGGTAGTTCCACGGATAGCGGAAACAGTGTTAGAACACACGGCCTTGATGCATCATTTCACTCAGGGCGCAAAGTCAGTGGCTGAGGCATGTCATCCAGTGGTGTAGCGGAGAATCGTACACGTCACACTAGGGCTGAAAAGAGAAGGCAGGTGCCAAATCACTCCACTAACTTCTTAACGTACAACCTCAGACCATTGAATTCAATGAACAGTCCTGTAACATTAACGTAGATAAACTATGAACAACAGTTACCTTACTGTCCTTCGAAATAGTCACCTCTCATAACTATGCACCGCCGAGCTCTGCGATACATGTCCTGGAAACTTTGCACGAAGTCTTCCTTTGGGATGATGTTCAAAAGCCTCGTCACATTTCGTTGGATGTCTGGAATATCGTCAAATCTCTTTCGTTTCAAAGCGAGTTTGAGTCGAGGAAATAGGAAGAAGTCCGGAGGATTGAGCCCCTGCGAATATGGTCGATGTTGAAGGAAGTTGCACCAACCTCCCCCCCCACCCAATTTTTATTTTATTTTTTTATATTTTATTTATTTATTTATTTATTTATTTTTGCAGGAACATATTGACAATATTGGCCTTGTGTATGTAGGCGAGCTTTATCGTGCAACTTGAACTTCCACAATACTCACCGGATTTCATTCCTTCACACTTCTTCCTATTCCCTCGACTGAAACTCGCTTTGAAAAGAAATAGATTTGACAATATTCCTGACAGCCAGCGAAACATGACGAGGCTTTTGAACACCACCCTAAAGGAAGACTTCGTGCAAAGCAGGTGACTAGTTCGAAGAACAGTAAGGTAACTGTAGCTCATAGTTCATCTGCCTTAATGTTACAAGATTACTCGCCGAACTTTATTGTCAGACGTTGTATGAGTTACCAATATCTAAACATCTCAGCTGTTCCAGGGCGTTGAATTAAATTCAGCTGTGAGTTTGTGCCATACCACGACTTGAACCCAGATTTTCTACTCTGAGCCAGCTGTCGCATTAGCCATAGGCTATCAATTGAACACACACACACACACACACACACACACACACACACACAGAGAGAGAGAGAGAGAGAGAGAGAGAGATGAAGAAGGGGGTGATAGAGAGGGGGGATGAACGGAGAGAGTAGGAGGATGAGATGGAAAAAAGGGAGGAGAAAGAGTTGGGCAGTGAGGGGAGAGAGGAAAAGGTTGCAGTCAGTAGGAGTGGAATAGATGGACAAAACTGGGTAAGAATAGAGGGAAGAGAAGGAAAAGGTAGAGAACAGGGGGAGGAAGACCTAGGGAGGGTACAGGAAGCAGATGGACAGAATATGGTAAACGAAAGAATTTCCTCAGGGCACTTAGACGTCACATATTCGAAAGTCGATAAATACTCTCATCTCTTTATTTAAGCTGAATATATACAAACAAACCAAAATTAGTCAGTTTACTTGCTTTAGATTACATAATAATCATCTGAGAAAAAATCTTTTTTCAGAAACTTTCTATCACTCCACATAGTCACGGCAACGCAATGTAGGAAATTGATGTGATTCATGTATTTTCTCGCTGCTTCTGTGCTGTCAAAAGTTCATTTATTTACTTTCCCATTAATTTCATATCAGACAGAAGCATATCAAATACTGGCCGGGTTTTGCAAGTACAAATAAAAGTTTATCGTAAAAAAATAGATTATAGAGCCCAGTTACGTCAGTAGACAAATTTGCGGTCAGAGTTACTCGTTTTAAGTAAAAGCGAGTACCTGAATTCTGCCCCTGCAAGGGAGAAGGAGAGCAAGATTTTAGTTTGCCTGTGCTATAACACATTGCGTGAGTGATTATTCAGATAGCGCGGCCTTCTCTTCGATCGAAGCAGGGCCCTAGCTATATATATTTCCAAGTATTATGCGGGTGTCGTAGCGGTAAGCCGAAGCAAGCCCTAGCAGGGGCGGACGGAGAGTCACAACGTTTGGGTCGTGATAGCCGCAGCGTGTGAACTGAGCCGTCTCTCGGGAACAGGCGCCAGAGTGCGATATTACGGCCGAACCGATATGCGTCGAGCCGTGGTCCGCGGCCCGAAATATTACTCGGCTGCGGCTTTGTTACAAGAGCGAAACCATTTTCTGTCGCGACCCCTGAGTTACTGCTGATGTCACACTTTAAACTTTCACACAGTTGCGAAACTTCCTTCAACTACATTTAACGCCAGAGTGACTGTTTCCGTTAAATGAGCTTTTCCCGCAAGAAAATGTATCTCGCTCTAGCAAGAGAACGGCTTTGCATCGGGAATTACGCTATATAATTCCGTCGCAGTCATTCGTAGAACTAAAGTGTGAAAACGTATTTCAGTGTAAAATTTGGGGCTTATTAAACCCTAAGCGCCGCGGCGGAGTGGCCGAGAGCATTGAGGCGCTATGCTGCTTTGCGCAAGGCCGTTTCCCGTCGGATGTTCGAATCCCCCCTCGGGCTTGGATGTTTGTGCCGTCTTTAGTACAAGGTATATTATAAGTAGTTTGTGAGTTTAGAGACTGATGACCCCGCAGTTAAGTCCCATAAGCTTTACAAACATTTGAAACCCTAAGCTTTTATTTTCTTATTAATTGTCCAACAGCTTTCTGATGTACAACTCTTTTTGTAAGGACTGTATGGCTACATCTGCTTGAGGTTTTCAACTGCGATTGACGGCCTGACATACGCCTAACAAATTGTTAAAGAACTTTCATATCTTCACTAACATTTCGGACATTTTAAAACAAAACGAACTTGTCTTCAGTCACTAAAATCGTGATTTATTAATCTAAGGTGCATTTAGAGCCCCGAGAATTCATCATCAGGTGCCTCTGTGGTGATTTATAATCTTTTAAAAATTTTGGGCCTGTCCACACCAAATATGGATCATAACAACATAGCTCAGTTTTAATATAGGTTTACAGAATTAAGGAGACTGAACAATTAACTTAATGTTTAACAGTGGTGTATGAACATGTCTGCTGTAGCAGGAGATATATGAATTGTGTGCTGCTGCACCAGACTTGTCTGTACACTACTGTTAAACAGTAAGTTAAGTGTTCAATCTCCTTAATACTGTAAACCTATTTTTATAATGTACCGTGTTGTTACCATTCATATTTGGTCTTGAAAGGCCCAGATTTCTTAAAAAAATGTAAATTACCAAAGAAGCGCCTGAAGACGAGTTCTCAAGGTCCGAAATGCATCTTACATGAATAATTCACGATTTTAGTGACTGAAGGTGAGTTAGATTTATTTTAGAAAAGTAAAACGGTCATGAATAAACACTGGCGACTATGGACAAAATTAAACTATTCAACATGCTTATGGCAGTACCTCTATTTAATGTTACAAAAACCACATTACTGGACTTCATTAAACAGAAGATATAAGTATACTGTACAAAACATATTCCCTTAATGACTGCCCTACGTTCTCTAAAGTAGTAATTCAAAACTTTTTATTAGTAACTGCACTTGCTGAATAATGCAAAATTCCTAAATTCAAATGTAACAAAATTCAATTCCAGAATATGACGCTGTTAATGATAATATTTATTGGTACTCATCGTATTTTGTTTAAATCATCTTTCTCGCGGATAAGATGCTCTTGTTTATCCTCTCGATTGGCTAGGAGTTTGGTACAAGAGGCCCGCCATTTTAAATAACACTGCAGAGATCCAACAAAACAATACTTGGGAAATCTTACTTTAAAATCACATTTGTAGCGTTGTGACAAAGTGGAAATTGTTGTTGTATTTCCGTATTTCAGAAACAGAAATTTCTTCCTCTTTTTTTCATTGTTTAATTGGTAATAAATGGTTACATCATAAAGATAAATTCACTTGTGACAAATAAGTGTGTCAAATTATACTAACAGTTCAGCTTAACTGTTCTAACGTAGACTCTCCACTTTAGATACATAACATCTACGCCACTACTCGTGCGATGATTCAATATACACCAACCTACTTGCCTAGACTGTTTAAATTTTTGTCGTGATAAATGGTCAATATATTTTAACAAGAGTCCTTAATTTGCCTTGATATGATTCGACTGAAAATAAGAATATAAATATAACATTTTAAGACACACGTCAGTGAATTCAAGTGTTACATGCACGTAGAAATTAATTAGGGTTTTTGAAAAGAAAGTTATTATGAGACTACTGTAATAATTAAAAAGAAATTTGAATATTTGGCATCAACAATGAGGTTGAAATTATATGGTGTAATTAACGTGCTGCTTTTGGCGATTCAAAGAATAAAATTGTTGCATCAAAATACATCGAAAAATTTGGGAAAGACTGCATTTCAGATTGAATATTATCATGTAATACTTTGGCCTCGCAGATTCAGCTGAGGTAAACCATAACTGCAACTTTATGTAAATCTCAAATTCACATAACTGTGAATTTCAGAGTACCTGTGTAGATATATTTGTAGAAGATACTCTACTAACAATTACCTGTGTATAAATTAAAACTGTTGTATTAGAAACCTTCGCGACACGACGATAATGATATTGTATCTGTACACATGTTTAGCAGGCTTCCTCACCAAAGCCATCCCGTGAAAATGAAGCATCCCTTTGATACATATACGCTTCTTCTCACAGGAGCAGAGGAAAGCCACACCAGGCAAAATGAAAGCAAATCTACTGTTTAAATTATTTTCTAATTTTGGCTTTAGCCTTCCTGTTTAGTTATAGACTTAATCTGTTTCATGAGAACAAAAGTATGTAAAGCATTACAAAAAGAATTGTTTCTTGTATGATTTGACACGTTCATAACATCTTAGTATAAATTGTTTAGGTACGTATTGTATCATTTACTTATGGAACAAATCGGAAAAATTAAATACTATTTTACGTAATTTGTAATGGACTATAATGATACATTAAGCATTAATAAACAAGTAAATATGAGATAAAGCGCAAGTTTGTCTGTTAAACAACGATGTACTTAATGGTTTTGCACTACACAACCTTTACAGTGTTACACAAAATGATTACAAAGTAAAAGACATTATGTAGAAGAAACTTTTTTCAACTTGTTTCCAAATTCAGCTTTAGTATGTTACAGTTGATATCTTTAGATAGAACATAAAATATTTTAGCAACAGCCTTATTCACCCCTTTAAGGAATATTCTCAGCTTTACTTGGAAATAATGAAAGTAATTAATATCTTATAAAGGACATCGTTACAGCTTTTAAGTTAGTGTACAGTTTTCGTACAGAATTTCATTAAGGATAATAAGTACTGTGAATTTATGCTTGAATCTCCTATAATCAAAACGCGTAACTCTTTGAACGGGTTTTCACAAAGCTGTGTGTAAGGTAGCTTTACTAACTTAGTAGATATTTTTGTGCAGTGAATCCTGGCCTTTCCTACATTTTCCTTTCCATTATATATATATATATATATATATATATATATATATATATATATATATATATATATATATATATAAGTCGGGCGGAGGCGTACGTATTAGTGATGATTGGTGTGTCCGAGGGACATAGTACGTAGTGGTCAGATCGACTCCCATGTCAGTTGGAGGACACAGATTCGAAAACCGGAGCGGCAATGTACTTAAACTTTCCCAATTGTTCTAATTCAGTGCCCAATGGCAGCTCTGTCGCATATTCACACATGAGCTGATTATGATTAAGACAAACACTTGTTAAAAAGTTATTTGACTCTGTAATTATTCTTCCCAATATTTCGGAGAAAAGTGAGAGTTGTAACTTTTTATCCAGTCCTTGTACAGAATGTTGCTCGACAAACCAGCCTCTACACTACATTAATCATTGTTGCCATCCAGCTGTCATCCATTGTTTCGAAGCTGTTGCAACTACGTTTTGTACTTTCTTATATTTTCTGTACGAAAGCCGCTACGACTTCATTAAGACGTGTGAAGTAAATATTTCTGCGAGAATTATTCTCTTCAAGAAATAATCACAAAAGTGGAGTGTACATACCTACCGGTTATTTAAGGAAACGTGGGTCAGTTTTGGTAAGTAGTTTTCTGGCATTTTCTTACAAGGAAATATAAGTAAACAGAATTTGGTGACAAAAGTTGGATGATACAGGATCATTTGCAGACGCAAAAAGGAATTGGTCTCTGTTCTGCTGTGATAGCAGATATTTTATTACGAATGCATGAGTCCAAAGATGTAGATGTGAAAACTGTCGCAGCAAGTGAATGTTTCCCGTAGGCATCGTTAACGTGTTTTACACCATACATGAATAATTTTTCTCTTATGCTTTCTGTCAGCCACCATATTAAACTATTGTATCTACATTACATAGTTCTTGGTTCAGGGAATAAAACTGTATGTAGTTGGGGTCTCCTGTCACCTTGTCAGGTGTAGTGCGATGCGCCATTCAAATCATCCATCACTTATGTTCTAAAGACCTGCCAACCCCTCGCGGAAGGATCGCAAGAGGCAGTCGATAGTCTGCTCCGCTGTCACATGACTGATGGAGTGTCATCCTTTGTTTGCATTTAGTGCAATTATTGCATCTACCCCCTCCTGTGCGGAATCGATTCGGCAGAGTCCACTCCCCGTGAGAGATTCAAGCCACCCACTTCAGAGGAATGGCTGGACATTTATTTTGACATGTACCAGACACCATATTAATATTTGTAAGTTTGCCCCCAACAGGCAACTGACAATTTCAATGCCGACACATTAATACGCTCTATCCGTTGCGGAAATTCAGTATAGGCTCTGATCAAGAGAAAGTAATGGGTAGGGAGTACTACAATCGTACTGTGAAACTAGTTGAGAATTCGGGTTGGAAACACGCGTGACTGGTTGCCCAATTGGTTAAAACGACCGCTGGCCCGAAGCGGGAAATCCGGGTTCGAATCACGGTATAGTACAAATTTTCATCTTTTCCATTTACTATATTTCAGTGCTCTGATATGGTCGAAATGTTTCAATATTTCGAATTCGTAAAATTATTGCCGTTAATTTCAACAAATGTCTGTTCTTTCGGGCATTGTCCGAAAAGAAATGTATCCGGAAGTTGCTCAGGTGATGTCGGCTGAGGAATCCACTGCTAGCATTTGAAAATTACACGTTTGAGGTAACTTCATGGATTTCACTTGGCCGACGTTTAGTGGAAGAACTTGGGTTATGAGAACAAATGAAGTAGATAATATTACATTATACTCTCTAATTCTTCTACATCTACATACACACTCCACAATCCACAGTAAGGTGCGTGGCGGAGGGTACACTGTACCACGACTAGGCATTTCCTTTCCCATTCCACTCCCAAATAGAACCAGGAGAAAAAGAATGCCGATATGTCTCCGTACGAGCCCTAATTTCTCTTATCTTGTCTTTGTGATCACTACGCGAAATACAAGTAGGCGGCAGCAAGATCGTACTACACGCAGCTTCAAATTCCGGCCCTCTAAATTTCTTCAACAGAATTTCTCGGAAAGAACATCGTCATTCCTCCAGCGATACCCAATTGAGTTGCCGGAGTATTTCCGTGACACTCGCGCATTGGTCGAACCTACCAGTAACAAACCTAGCTGCTCGCCTCTGAACTGCTTTTATGTCTTCCTTTAAACTGATCTGCTGCGGGTCCCAAATACTTGAGCAATACTCAAGACGTGGTCGTACAAGCGTTTTATACGCGGTCTCCTTTACAGATGAAGTACATCTTCCCAAAATTCTCCCAATAAACCGAAGTAGGCTATCCGCCTTACTCACAACTGTCCTTACATGTTCGTTCCATTTCATATCGCTCTGCAATTTTCGCCTAGATATTTGAACGTCGCGACAGCATCAAGACGCTCACTACTAATGCTGTATTCGAACATTATGGGATTGTTTTTCCTCCTCATATGCACCTTACATTTTTCTACATTGAGTGCTAGCTGTCATTCTTCGCACGAACTAGAAATTTTGTCTAAGTCATCATGTATGCTATTACAGTCAGTTAAAGACGACACCCTCCCATACACCAATCATCTTCAACAAACAGCCACAAAATAAAAGTTAATCTGTCCATCAGATCATTTATATAGATAGCAAGTCCTATTACACTCCCATGGGGCACGCCGGACGATACACTCGTCTCTGATGAACACTCGCTGTCGAGAACAACGTACTGCTTTGTATTACTTAGGAAATCTTCTTGGCGAGGAATGTCAGGGGGAGATATATTGCACAGAACTGAGAGACACAGAGGAGGTATGGCCAAAAGAGTACCACTAATTATCCTCGTGGCTCTATTAAGCTAGAAGTGTGCATGCCCTTCGCCCCTTGTTAGTGACCGTTTGGTAACAGTTGATGTAGACAATTATGGGATCACAAATTCCTTACCTGAGCTGTGATAGCAGTACTACGTGCGACTGCTGCCTTTACAATACTATGATCCTGGCGGACGTCTCTGCTGCTTGGGCGTCCAGAATCTCGTCTACGGGTGTGACAATGTTTACGCGACCACGACAATCAGCATCGTTTCACAAGCGTCAGAACACTTCCAACTTGAGTTGCAGTTATAAGATACTATAATCGCACCACTCGGAAGGCCATAATTTGTCACCTTTCAAACTTGTTCTGTTGCCTGTAGGAAGCACGAGTGCATCCCCGCGTGTCTATTTGCTTCACACGTTGATGTAACACTCAGCTTTATGGCTGTGAAGATTCAGTATTAAGGGGTACACACAGATGACGTTCTGACACCTATGTCACTAAGCTATCTGTCAGTGGACAACGTTGAAACCATTAGCAGCACATCCACCATCTCTAAAGATGCATCTGCCGTCATAGTATCAAACTCGACGTCATCTTTCCCGGTGCAATAATTTCATTTCCGGCTCTGTGTATACGAGGGTTGGAACTTAAATAGTGGCAACTATTTATTCACAACCGATACAAAAGCATTACATGTTTGCACCTGTCACTATCCTTCAAAGTAGTCCAAAGCGATTTGTAGAACCCGTTGGCAGCCATGTGGAAGGCGTAGTATGCCGTTAGCAGAGCCTGTTCTGTTGATGATACTAATGAAGCGATCTGCTGCCTGTCGAATCACTGCAACAGTTCTGAAGCGAATGCCACGAAGTGGTTCCTTAATCTTCGGAATCAAATCAAAGTGACAAGGACTTAAGTCCTGGAAGTATGGTGGATGGTAAAGTCCCAGTCTCATCGACCGAACTGAGCAGCCACAGCTTGCACTGTACGCGCCCGGGCATTGTCGTGCAAAGTGATAGGTAATTTGCTCAGAAAGAGTTGCCGCTTCTTTCACAAAGCTAGTCTCAAGTGATGCTCCAAAACGAACAGTAATTCTGTGCATTGACGGTCTGCTGTGGAGGAAAGTAGCCGCAGCGGTCTAAGGCGCTTCGCTGCGGAGCGCGCGATTGCTCGCCGTCGGAGGTTCGAGTCCTCCCTGGGGCATGGGTGTGTGTGTGTGTGTGTGTGTTTGTCCTTAGGTTAGTTTAACTTAGTTTAATTAGTTTGTAAGCTACGGACTGATGACCACGCAGTTTGGTCCGATAGATTTACAAACATTTGAACATCCATAATGACGCCATTAGTTGGATTGGAGTTTCAGTTTTGGCTCGTACGGTGTGGCCCATGTCTCATCCAGTGGTATGGTACGGCCTAAGAAGGCCTGTTCTTCGCACTCATTGCGGTCCATATGCGTCTGAGCAGCGTCGTAACGCATCCATTTCTGCATTTCCGTCAATTCATGCGGAACCCATCGTGATGCAGTTTTTTTTCGCATGCCCGTCCGTTCCTTCAGGATGTAAAAGCGCAGTCGTATGTGCTAATCCGGTTTCGTGGGAGATCTCGCGAATCGCCTGGCTTTGATCACTGTCTACTACCGCGGCAACAGTATGTACTTCTTCTTCAGAAACGCTAGCACGACCTGTCAGATGCATGTCTGCCACAGTATGCCGACCTTCGTTGAAGGCCTTTACCCAATATGCCACTGTTCTGTACGGCAATGCCGATTCCCCGCACGCCCCTTGAAGACCTTGATGACACTGTCGTGCTGTACGACCTCTGGCACATTCAATCTTGATCCAACTCCGTTGTTCCTGTTTCCAAAACATAGTAACACCGTTACGTTAGACCACTCGCTTACAAGTGACTGTGTTTCCCACGATTGTTCGCACGCCGGTGACGTGGGACGGGCGAGTCCATTATCTCGGAGGTAAAGCCATCGGCACACGGAGCGTGTGTCTGAACGTGTGTGCAACTTGAGCATACGAGACGTGTGCCTCAACGAGCTACACGCGACCGCAGCACGCTCCAGCGACAGTTGTCAGCGATATCAGTTGCTGGAATCACACTGTTTACGAAATCGATTCCTGCTTTACCTCTATTGAATTGCTTATTTCCACGCTTGTACTTATGTTCGTTATGTTCTATGGTAGGCCTAAAAAAGTAACAACAAAATACCTATGAACATAAGACTTTTATAAAAGTTGCATTTTATGTCAATAAGTGAAGCGAATAATAAACGTTTCATGACAAACTGTGCGATATAAAATTAGAATAGGCCTTCACAACACAAAGATTATTGCAAGAGTCTCGCTTTTTAGTAAATCTTAAAAGATCATGTTTCCACGGTCAATGTTACTATTCACTAGAAGAATGTTATGAACGTGTAAAATGCAATATGTGAAACAATATGTGCGTATTTTACTCTAAGTGAAGTGCAAATTGTGTTGTTCGTAAAACGAATCCAAGAAAGTCACCCCTCAGAGGGCGCGCACTTATTTTTACATAGCATCGAATATTATGCAGTATACTTCTAAGAAATTTATAGGAAAGTCTTTGAGTCTATCAGAAAACCGAATAAAAGAAGAAAAAATATTTGCTTCCGCGGAACTTTGAACCAACACAGCAGCCTCAATTTCATAATCAACGACTTAGTCCCCTTCGCTACGGCCAGTAGCATTACCACATCTACGGTATTAAAAGTGTTGTGTACACTACTCGTAAATTTGTCTGTTGCCGACAAGTAATTACAGCAAATGATGTAAAGAACAATTCGTGTTAATAGATCTTCAGTTCCCCCTTGCATTGAAACGGCAGATTACTGTAACACGGAAAATTTTTAACCACACATAAGACGTTTCCAGTCATTTATTCCAACAAATAGTACCTTAATGGCCGTTTTCCGAGAGATTCTCAATTTACTCAGTTACTTTTACTTGCTTTGAAATGTCATACATTTATAAGACCTACGTTTTATATATATATAACCACGAAATACGACGGCCAACATGGCATCTTCGTCTCTCTACCGAAAAGAGATGCCCCCCTCTCCGGATAGCCACGTGGTGCGACGTCGAGGCCGTTCTCTCACCTTATTAGTGATCGTTCAGACGCTCGTTGAGAATATCTGGCATGCTTGATACTGCCCGACACTTTGGGAAAGCCTCGCCAACGTGTGGTTCGCACGTTGTGACGTCAGAAACTCGCCACTTTGGCCACACTCGTTCAGATACACGCTCCGTGTGCCAACGGCTTAAGGTATGTATGTCAACAACGTGTGTTATCAGCGATAATAGTAGATTCCATTGCATAGAGTCTCGACAACAGTGACAGCAGTGTTGCCACTATTTAAGTTCAAACCCTCATAGTAAGGTGATTTCAGACACCTACCAGAATGAAAATATCATCGTTACAACTGTTTTATGTTATTGTAACGTCATTTATGTCTTGTGTATCGTAAGTTGACATACTATAGAGCCTGTGACCTAAAGTGGCAACAAGTCTACATATACATATTTATTCTGCAAATCACAATTAGTTTTTTTATGAAATATGTGTAAAGTCACATGGGATCACACTGCTATGGTCTTACACACTACTTAAACTAACATATTCTAAGAACAACACACAGCCATGCCCGAGGGAGGACTCGAACCTCCGGCAGGAGCAGCCGCTCGATCTATGACATGGTGCCTAAGACCGCAGGGCTAACCCCCATGCGACTAACATTATATGCAGGGATATTGTATCCTTTAGGTGTTCTTCAATGTGAGTTTCTTGTAGTACAGGGATATCAACATTGCTCTTATAGAGGACCGTACTTAGACACTCATATTTTGATGTTCTCAAACCCATGGCGTTAGACTGGCATACAATGTGAGCTGAAATTAATTTCTTACTTTTAAGTTGGTTGTGAAATGGGCTATTGGGATTTTGATGGATAGCTGACTTAGCGGGTAGATAACTGGTGTAACAGTTCAGTTATCGTAGTTGTAAATCATTTTCAACCAGTTGGGGGATTCGTGCCGCTAGAGGAATGCAGCTGGCGCAAATAACACCGTCTCCAACCATATACGAATGAGACCCTACAACATGATGTGTCCAAGATAAAAAAATGTTTGTATAGCTTATGGGACTTAACTACGGGGGCATCAGTCCCTAAACTTACAAACTACTTATGAACTAGCTAATCCTAAGGACGGCACAAATATCCATGCCCGAGGGGGGGGGGGGATTCAAACCCCCGACCGTAGTGGCCGTGCAGACCGTGACTGGAGCGCCTCATTCCCCTCGGCCACCGCGGCCGGCCAGTCCAAGATTGGAAGGAGGAAGTTAAGACAAAACATATGAATTACTATACGCAGGAATGTCAAATAACGGAGAGTGGGATACTGAATCCTCTGCTTTATTTCATGAGTGATCAGCTTGGTGACATCTGACAGGGTACGTGACCTTCCATAAAACCTGGACAAGAAACAGTCCTGTATGACTAATGAAGAACCTATTCACTGTGAAAAAATCGAAGTGTGGTGTTCCCTGCCAGCAGCGTATATGCTAATACTTCACTAATTTTACGCACAGTTCACCAGTGTTAACGCATGTATGCCACGTTTCAACAGGACGGGATGACTTGTCTCACTGCATCCTAGTCATTTTCAGAGATTCACAAAAGAAAATACTATTAGCCACGGATTATTATCGCCGCGTTCGCCGAACCTTGTGATTTTTACCTGTGGGGTAGTCTAAAGGGGAAAGGGTAAGCAAATAACTTAACATCGTAAGAATTCTTGAATAACAATATTCGTAATGAAATAAAGAGGCAGTATTGCGCAAAGTGTATATTAACATGTTAGGGAGCATACAAAAGAGCATTTAAGGAACAGACGGGCATTTGTCAGTACCTATGTAATGTATTGAAAGTGAAAGGCAAGATCAATTCAGTAAAAACAAAATGTTCAAATGCTATTAATGCTGAGGGACGAAGCTTCTATGTTCATCTGCCCCTAGACTAACAACCTATTTAAAATACGAAGGGTTGGAACTTAAATAGTGGCAACACTGCTGTGGAGACATTATGCAATGGAATCTACTATTGTCGCTGATAGCACACGTTGTTGACATACCGACCTTACCTCCGAGCAAATGGACTCGCTCGTCCCATGTGCTCACAATCGAAGGAAAACATTCACTTGTGAGCGAGCGGTCTAACGTAACGGTGTCATTAACGCATTACGTTCCTCCACGTCAGAACGTCAGAGCACAGTATTACTGTTCGTTTTGGAACATCACCTGCGACCAGCTTTGCGGAAGAAGCAGCAGCACTTTCTGCGCAACCCACCCATCATTTTGCACGAAAATGCGCGCATTGGGGCGCTATGCTGCCAGGCGCGAAGCCGTTCCCCGTCGGGGGTTCGAATCCCCCTTCGGGCATGGATGTTTGTGCTATCTTTAGTATCAGGTAGATCATAAGCAGTTAATAAGTTTAGAGACTGATGACCCCGCAGTTAAGTCCCATAAGCTTCACAAACATTTGAACAGTAAACAAGCGCGAACGCATACAGCGCAAGCTGTGACTGCTCTGTTCGGTCGATGGGACTGGGTAGTACTGTACCATGAACTACACTCTCCGGACGTAAATTCTTGTGACTTTGATTTGATTCCGGAGATTAAGAAACCACTTCGTGGCATTTGCTTCAGAACTGTTCCAGAGATTCGAGAGCCAGTAGACCACTCCATTCGCACCATCAACAGAACAGGCTCCGCTAACGTTATACTAGGTCTCCCGTATCTCTGGCAACAGATCTACACAACACTTGTGACTACTTTGAGTGACAGTTACAGGTGCAAACATGTAACGCTTTTAAATATGTTGTGATAAGTAGTTGCCACTATTTAATATCCAATCCTCGTACTTTATTCTAAGGACGAGACACACATAGGACTCGAACCTCCGACGATCCGTGGCGTGGTGCTCCAGACCATACGGTCATTCCCGCACGGTAAGTAAATACCGACCTTTGCATTAGTGCATTTGTTATTTCTTTATTATCTGACTTTTACCTGATTATCGAGTTGTTGTTGTATCTCCTATAATACCGGGCCACAATTCACGCGTAATATTCGAGCAGATTGTACTCGCGGTCGGTTCTTCGTGCGTAATGCTGTGTAAATGAAATACGAGACGTATCAACAACGTAAGTTTCCACATTAGAAAAAAATCGTATTTACATAAAATACTTAATTGGTGACAGGTACTGCAATGTTTGAGCCATTTTTCGAGATAATCACCAAAAGAACTGAGATATTTGTCATACCGTGGGATCGACTTTTGGATTCCTGTGTCGTAGAAATCAGACACGTAGGAGTGGAACAACTGCGTGGCAGTCGTCTTCAATTTGTCGTCGTTTTCAAAACGCTGGCCGGAGGACAGGAATTTCTTGAGGTGCAAGGAAAGAAGTGAATCGTTGGGAGCAAGATCAGGACTGTATGCTGAATGATCAAACAGCTCCAAAAATATCAAATGTTTGTAATTCTTATGGCACCAAACTACGTTGGTCATTAGTCCCTAGTCCCTAGACTTACAAACTACTTAAACTAAGTTAAACTAACCTAAGCACAACACACAAATCCTTTCCCGAGGGAGGATTCGAACCTCCTACGCAGGAGGCCGCGCAATCCGTCACGTGGCGCTCCAGACCGCTATTTTTTTTTTTTTTTTCATCTGGTAGATTTATGGTTCGCGGGCGTTGCTCGGCTACTCGCGCGCGGCCAAAACAGCTCCCAGCCCAACTGCTCCAAACCAGTTGCTGTGCGCCAGCCGCTTGGAGCGGGTGTTGTCATAGAGCACTACAACACGTGTACGAAGCATTCTACGCCTCTCGTTCTTAATTTCACGGTCCTTTGTCAGCGTTTTCACGTCGATGAAGACCTGAAGGTGACTGTCATAACCTGATTCCATTGACAGGCGGAACACCTCCACGACTCAGGAATCCCGCCACACTGCAGGCGTGTATGAACTCCAATGTGAATGCGGCGAAGTTAATGTAGGTGAAAGCCGCGGCGGAGCGGCCGAGCGCATTGAGGCGCTCTGCTACGATACTTCATCAGTAGTTTGTAAGTATAGGGACTGATAACTCCGCAGTTAACTCCCATAAGCTTTACAAACATTTGAACATGTTGGTAAAAAACCGGGAGACCCAACAGCACTCGCGTTTCTAAACATGAACGTTACATACAACTGGGACAAGGCAACAAGTCAGCTGTGGCAGAACACCAGATGGAATGTGGCCCTACTATTAACTTCCGAGAACCTCGCGTGCTTGCCCGGGAACCGTGGGCAACAACGCAAAATGAGAGAAGCCATCGAAATAATTAAACGACTAAACGACGTGTTCAAAATGTTTGTAAAGTCTATGGGACTTAACTACGGGGTCATCAGTCCCTAAACTTACAAACTACTTATGAACTACTTACAACTAAGGACGGCACAAATATCCATGCCCGAGGGGGGATTCGAACCCCCGACCGTAGTGGCCGTGGGGATCGTGACTGGAGCGCCTCAATCCCCTCGGCCACCGCGGCCGGCTAAACGACGTGAATAGGGAGGATGGCTACAAGTTACCTTCAGCACTCTTTCCCCAGCGGACCGCATGTTGCGCCAGCCAGCGGCGCCACTTGACCCGAGTTCTGCAGTTATAAGCAGCGGCCACAGTAGAACTGACTGGCGACCTGAACGTTCGCAGCAGGAAACACCATCCCCAGCTGTACAGCTGGGTTTGAACATGACTCGAACTATCATACAATGTAAACTTTCACGGCCGGCGTAGTCTTCAGATAAAACTTCCGGGCTGATGGGCCGTGGTCCAGATATAAAACTACCTCCCGACGTTTCGTCTCCAACTGCGGGAGACATCTTCAAAGGTCTTCCGGCTACTGCCACTGAGGGCCGAGGGTCTCTCGCATTTATAGAGGGCATAGAGGGCGCCACCATACGTCACGTGATGGTGACTTTCTAACTATCTCTGGATGACGTCGTCATTCTCGATTAAAAATAATCGATTGTCGTTTTGTTGGTGCAGTGTCGACATCCAAATTTTATTTAACTTCAGACCTTCTTCTTTCCTATTGAAATTATTCTGGTGTTTGTGAATCTCTATTGCTTCTCTATACATGCGTGCATGGTACTGAGGTGTCCTAGCTAAAACGCTCGTCTCGTCAAATTTTATTTCATGATTTCCTTTTTGAAAAATATGTTCAGCCACTGCCGATTTTTCCATGTGGCCCAGACGACAGTTCCTTTTATGTTCAGATATGCGAGTATTGACGCTTCTTTTTGTTGTACCAATATATACTTTACCACAGCTGCAAGGAATTTTATAAACCCCAGGTGTTGCTAGGGGATGACGTGCGTCTTTTGGTGATCTCAAATATTCTTTGATCTTTTTTGTGGGTCTGTATATGGTTTCGACGCCATGTTTGGCCAGAACTTTCCCAATTCGATCGGTAATCCTCCTAATGTACGGCAGAAAAACTTTTCCAGATTGTTGTCGCTGCTCAGAACTTCTGGATTCTTCTCTTCTTTGATGGAGAGCTCGATCAATTTCCTTGGCACCATATCCATTTTTCTTGAAGGCCGACCGTAAGTGATTTAGTTCCTCCTTCAAGTAAAATGGCTCACAAATTTTGTTGGCTCTATCCACCAAGGTTTTAATAATACCTCTTTTTTGCCTCGGATGATGGTTTGACTCCTTGTGGAGGTATCGATCAGTATGTGTGTTCTTTCTGTATACCTTATGGCCCAGAGTTCCGTCCTCTCGTTTTATTACCGATACATCCAGGAAATTAAGTTGGCCATTGCTCTCTTTCTCCATCGTGAACTGTATATTCTGATTAATGCTGTTGAGATGCAATAGGAAGACATCCAACTCCTCTTCACCATGGCTCCACACTACAAAGGTGTCGTCAACATATCGGTACCAATTAGTTGGCTTCTTTCTGGCAGTCTGCAGCGCCTGCTGTTCGAAAAACTCCATGAATAAGTTGGCAACAGCTGGACTAAGAGGGCTGCCCATAGCCACTCCGTTAATTTGTTCATAGAACTCATCGTTGTACTGGAAATACGTTGTGGTAAGGCAGTGTCTGAAGAGGGCCACGATGTCAGAAGGAAACATATCTGCTATATATGCAATAGCTTCGTTTACAGGAACCACAGTAAACAAGGACACTACATCAAAACTCACCAGAATATCACTCGGGCTGACATTAATCTCCTTCAGTTTCTCAATAAAATGCACAGAGTTTTTAATGTGGCTGTCCGTTTTTCCAATGTACGGCTGCAGCAGAGAAGCGAGATGTCTGGCCACCTCATGGGTGGGAGATCCTATGGCGCTCACAATCGGTCTTAACGGGACCATGGGCTTATGCACCTTTGGTAGGCCATATAGTCTGGGTGGATAAGCTTCCGTTTTGCACAGTTGTTTTTTATCATCCGAAGAGAGAGAAGACTGTTTTATCAGATGATTCGTTGTTTTCAAAATTTTCGGAGTAGGATCCTTCTGAAGTCTGTTGTAAGTCGTGGGATCCAAGAGATCAGTGATCTTCTTGTGATAATCTTCGCTCTTTAGTACAACTGTAGCATTTCCTTTGTCAGCGGACAGTACAATGATATTGTTGTCCGCATTGATCTCCCTTAGCGCCCTTCTTTCCACTTGAGACAAATTGCTGTGAGGTGGTTTCGCTTTGCGTAATATTCTGGCCGTTTCTGTCCTAATGTCATCTGCAGATTGCGAAGGTAACAGACGGATTCCTGCCTCAACATTCGCTATAATGTCCTCCTTGGGCACTGTAAGTGGTGTCACTGCAAAATTACCACCTTTCGAGAGAACTGAAATTTCTTCTTTCGTTAATTCTCTCCCAGACAAGTTAACAACAGTCCGAGAATTATCAACAACTGATATTTAACGTTTGCCTGTCTGTAAAACATTGAACTTCCTCTTCTGCCTATTAGTTGACAATTCTGCACTTATTTCCATGGACCTGAATGTTAGTTCATCCACCTTATTCCAATCACAACACTGCATTACATTACTAATGTGCAAATGGAGATTTAACAGCTTACTGCTAGTTGTCGCCAGTTCTCGCCGTGTCTGGTGAATGCGCTCACGTAGCATTGCTACTTCCATGCGGTTGTAAATACGGTTAGCTTGCGCAGTACGGAACATTCTCCTCACCTTCAGAAATTTTGGCACTGTCGCAGTATCTCGGCAGCGTAACAGGAAAGTGAGCGTACACAGTAGTTGTCCTTTCTTCTTGCGAAGTCCCTCTAGTCGCCGAACTAAAACTGACACTTCCTCCCCGTAGAGGCGTCTTATCATACAATGTAAACTTTCACGGCCGGCGTAGTCTTCAGATAAAACTTCCGGGCTGATGGGCCGTGGACCAGATATAAAACTACCTCCCGACGTTTCGTCTCCAACTGCGGGAGACATCTTCAAATACATATAATTTCAATAGGAAAGAAGAAGGTCTGAAGTTAAATAAAATTTGGATGTCGACACTGCACCAACAAAACGACAATCGATTATTTTTAATCGAGAATGACGACGTCATCCAGAGATAGTTAGAAAGTCAGCATCACGTGACGTATGGTGGCGCCCTCTATGCCCTCTATAAATGCGAGAGACCCTCGGCCCTCAGTGGCAGTAGCCGGAAGACCTTTGAAGATGTCTCCCGCAGTTGGAGACGAAACGTCGGGAGGTAGTTTTATATCTGGTCCACGGCCCATCAGCCCGGAAGTTTTATCTGAAGACTACGCCGGCCGTGAAAGTTTACATTGTATGATAAGACGCCTCTACGGGGAGGAAGTGTCAGTTTTAGTTCGGCGACTAGAGGGACTTCGCAAGAAGAAAGGACAACTACTGTGTACGCTCACTTTCCTGTTACGCTGCCGAGATACTGCGACAGTGCCAAAATTTCTGAAGGTGAGGAGAATGTTCCGTACTGCGCAAGCTAACCGTATTTACAACCGCATGGAAGTAGCAATGCTACGTGAGCGCATTCACCAGGCACGGCGAGAACTGGCGACAACTAGCAGTAAGCTGTTAAATCTCCATTTGCACATTAGTAATGTAATGCAGTGTTGTGATTGGAATAAGGTGGATGAACTAACATTCAGGTCCATGGAAATAAGTGCAGAATTGTCAACTAATAGGCAGAAGAGGAAGTTCAATGTTTTACAGACAGGCAAACGTTAAATATCAGTTGTTGATAATTCTCGGACTGTTGTTAACTTGTCTGGGAGAGAATTAACGAAAGAAGAAATTTCAGTTCTCTCGAAAGGTGGTAATTTTGCAGTGACACCACTTACAGTGCCCAAGGAGGACATTATAGCGAATGTTGAGGCAGGAATCCGTCTGTTACCTTCGCAATCTGCAGATGACATTAGGACAGAAACGGCCAGAATATTACGCAAAGCGAAACCACCTCACAGCAATTTGTCTCAAGTGGAAAGAAGGGCGCTAAGGGAGATCAATGCGGACAACAATATCATTGTACTGTCCGCTGACAAAGGAAATGCTACAGTTGTACTAAAGAGCGGAGATTATCACAAGAAGATCACTGATCTCTTGGATCCCACGACTTACAACAGACTTCAGAAGGATCCTACTCCGAAAATTTTGAAAACAACGAATCATCTGATAAAACAGTCTTCTCTCTCTTCGGATGATAAAAAACAACTGTGCAAAACGGAAGCTTATCCACCCAGACTATATGGCCTACCAAAGGTGCATAAGCCCATGGTCCCGTTAAGACCGATTGTGAGCGCCATAGGATCTCCCACCCATGAGGTGGCCAGACATCTCGCTTCTCTGCTGCAGCCGTACATTGGAAAAACGGACAGCCACATTAAAAACTCTGTGCATTTTATTGAGAAACTGAAGGAGATTAATGTCAGCCCGAGTGATATTCTGGTGAGTTTTGATGTAGTGTCCTTGTTTACTGTGGTTCCTGTAAACGAAGCTATTGCATATATAGCAGATATGTTTCCTTCTGACATCGTGGCCCTCTTCAGACACTGCCTTACCACAACGTATTTCCAGTACAACGATGAGTTCTATGAACAAATTAACGGAGTGGCTATGGGCAGCCCTCTTAGTCCAGCTGTTGCCAACTTATTCATGGAGTTTTTCGAACAGCAGGCGCTGCAGACTGCCAGAAAGAAGCCAACTAATTGGTACCGATATGTTGACGACACCTTTGTAGTGTGGAGCCATGGTGAAGAGGAGTTGGATGTCTTCCTATTGCATCTCAACAGCATTAATCAGAATATACAGTTCACGATGGAGAAAGAGAGCAATGGCCAACTTAATTTCCTGGATGTATCGGTAATAAAACGAGAGGACGGAACTCTGGGCCATAAGGTATACAGAAAGAACACACATACTGATCGATACCTCCACAAGGAGTCAAACCATCATCCGAGGCAAAAAAGAGGTATTATTAAAACCTTGGTGGATAGAGCCAACAAAATTTGTGAGCCATTTTACTTGAAGGAGGAACTAAATCACTTACGGTCGGCCTTCAAGAAAAATGGATATGGTGCCAAGGAAATTGATCGAGCTCTCCATCAAAGAAGAGAAGAATCCAGAAGTTCTGAGCAGCGACAACAATCTGGAAAAGTTTTTCTGCCGTACATTAGGAGGATTACCGATCGAATTGGGAAAGTTCTGGCCAAACATGGCGTCGAAACCATATACAGACCCACAAAAAAGATCAAAGAATATTTGAGATCACCAAAAGACGCACGTCATCCCCTAGCAACACCTGGGGTTTATAAAATTCCTTGCAGCTGTGGTAAAGTATATATTGGTACAACAAAAAGAAGCGTCAATACTCGCATATCTGAACATAAAAGGAACTGTCGTCTGGGCCACATGGAAAAATCGGCAGTGGCTGAACATATTTTTCAAAAAGGAAATCATGAAATAAAATTTGACGAGACGAGCGTTTTAGCTAGGACACCTCAGTACCATGCACGCATGTATAGAGAAGCAATAGAGATTCACAAACACCAGAATAATTTCAATAGGAAAGAAGAAGGTCTGAAGTTAAATAAAATTTGGATGTCGACACTGCACCAACAAAACGACAATCGATTATTTTTAATCGAGAATGACGACGTCATCCAGAGATAGTTAGAAAGTCACCATCACGTGACGTATGGTGGCGCCCTCTATGCCCTCTATAAATGCGAGAGACCCTCGGCCCTCAGTGGCAGTAGCCGGAAGACCTTTGAAGATGTCTCCCGCAGTTGGAGACGAAACGTCGGGAGGTAGTTTTATATCTGGACCACGGCCCATCAGCCCGGAAGTTTTATCTGAAGATGACTCGAACTGTTCGAACAATTTACGTCACTGTTCGGGAAATCTCGGGAAATGTTCGAACATTCGATCACGACGCTATCTAGCAATGTCAGGAGGTACTATCACTACGATTTACAACGATGGTATTCATAAATCTTTTCCCTGCTGTGCAGTATACGATTTATAACGAAGATAATGTACTATAGGGATTGATAAGTGTGAAATGTCGACTATAGTAATTTATAGGATGCAGGTCATAAGTAAAAGCAGTAGCGAATATAGGCTATAAGTAAACAATAGCAATCGTGATTTAAAATTCTAGTGCTGCGATCTAGCGACGCCTGTAGACACTAAGATCACAGCAGCTCGTGCTCCGTTTATTCAAAGATCTCAGTCAGTTTATTTTATTTCCGTAATTGGGTATTAAATTCCTAATGTTTTCCGTATTTCATCTCTTTTAATCTTGTTTTCAAGGCGTTTAAAAGGCGGTAACATTTTTATGTTACTGTACCGTATTAACAGGGAATGGAATAGTCATTTTCAACGTATCTCTTATAATCACATTAAATGTAATTTCTATTTATGAAGGATTCATATTTTTTTCCTTTGAATGTTAGCCATCAGTAATGAGGCGCAGTAGCTTTGTTCTAGTAGCAGATATTTCGTTTATCAATGGATCATACCTTGCAGTGACACCAGACACATACATATGCACTGTTTTATACAAAATATACAGTTTTTTCATAGTGTTGCCCTTCCTTTATTTTACATGTACTTGTACTTCCTATGAAATTAGTTCTGAGCAAAGCGATAGCCCGCTAACTTTAAAATTTCCCGCGTATCGTTGGCAGATACGCAGCGCCAGTCATTTATTATCCGAGTGTTCGAACAGTTCGATACTGTATCGAGTTCTCCGCTGTATCGGGAGATCCCGAGCATGTTCGAACGCGAGTATCATTTCCCCAGCCCTACCCAGGTGCTAGTTAGTGAGTGGCTGTTGCCTTACAATAACGTACATGATTTTGCCTACAAATAACCAGGATAGCAAACGTAACAGCCTACTGGTACGCTACTGCCAACCAATCACCATCTTAGATGTATGACGTCGGGATCAGATAACTGGAAAAATTCATGTATATAAGGCTATATATTCAGCAGCATCCGACATTTATCGCCCTGAAGAGAACCACTGCAGAGTGGTAAAAACGTCGGCAATACCTTTCCTAAGTGTTTAAAAAAATGACACGGCCTAATACCCAGAATTGTTTTGTTCAAAATGACACCGGGCGTGGAAGACTACGAACTTTTATCTGGAATACAAAACTTGCGCGCACAATATCAAAAGTGTAAATTCCTTTGGTGACTTTGTCGGAAAATAGCTCATACATTTTTATACCTATTTCCAACAAAGTTTTTAATGTAACTATGTTGACTTTGTTAAAAAAAAATAAAAAGGGAGAGATAGACTCTGTATGCGCCTCGTAACTTTATGGCCCACGAAATGATAGTTCAAAAACCTAACGCTACAAAGGCGACACTCAGCGTGTAAATTCCTTCTTCTCAAAAATGTTCAAATGTTTGTAAAGCTTATGGGACTTAACTACGGGGTCATCAGTCCCTAAACTTACAAACTACTTACGAACTAGGACGGCACAAATATCCATGCCCGAGGGGAGATTCGAACCCCCGACCGTAGTGGCCGTGCAGAGCGTGACTGAAGCGCTTCAGTCCCATCGGCCACCGCGTCCGGCTCCTTCTTCTTTTATATTTTGAATTGCGTCTTTTTCATAAGGCAACAACTGCGACAAACACTTACGCTCGGCCGGCCGCGGTGGCCGAGGGGACTGAGGCGTTCCAGTCACGGTCTGCATGGCCACTACGGTCGGGGGTTTGAATCCCCCCTCGGGCATGGATATTTGTGCCGTCCTAGTTCGTAAGTAGTTCATAAGTAGTTTGTAAGTTTAGGGACTGATGACCCCGTAGTTAAGTCCCATAAGCTTAACAAACATTTCAACTTACGCTCTGTATATTGGTTACTCCAGAATACAAAGACTGAAATGAAACTAAGAAAATGTCATTGTGGGAAAACTTGACAGCCAGTGAGGCTGAATTTCCGTTGGGAGAGACTGGAGCTTGATCTGAATTATTCTGGAGCGAATCACAGCGGAATACGCTGGAGTTGGAATCGAATTATGCCAGGCGGCAGCTGCGGCAAACAAAGAGGATGCCTGCCTACCTTCCAGCTACATTCCGAACAGCAGATGAAATCCCATTAGGAATGGAGACAGCGGTACTGAGGTAATGGCGGAGGCAGCAAAAAGCCAGTAACAGTGTCTGGGTTGCGAAATTGAGTTGACTCATCCCTGAAAAAGCATCTGCTTAATTCATACAATGTACCGAAATTACAGGATTACTCCGTTCTTCACACAAAGTGAAAGTGTGAAGGAAAACATGGACATTGGCCATTTCCCGTTTACCCGGTAAATTTTAATGCAGTGTTTAATCCTCTCTGACAATGGTTTCTGTGCCGGCACTTTTCTATGCATAGCAGTAAAATAACACTCTTGGAAACCGTGAATGACGTGGGAGGGGGGGGGGGGGAGAATGATGTCGTGAAACGCGTGAAATACGACGCAATTTTGTCAAAAACTGACATTGTGGGACCGTGGCTGTGGTATTATAACGCTTATAATTAAAACCAGCGAGCAGCCACAAGTATGGTATAAAATGTTAATTCTTAAAACTGACATTCTTCTGAGCTATTTGACGCGTAATGATGATGTATTTCTCCAATTTCTTCCTCAGGGAAAATTGACTTGTTTCCTCCTTTGTTTGTCTTATAGAGGTAGCAGGAATGGAAGGAATAGCTTTATTGGTGCTTGCATTGGTATTTCTGTTTAGAAACACCAATTCAAGCACCAATAAAGTTATTTTTTCCCTTCCTGCTAGCTGTATAAGACAAACACAGAAGGAAACAAGTCAGTATTTCCTGAGGAAGGCTCCTGTAACGAAGCCGAAACGTTGAAGAAATATGTCATCTTGACGCGGCAAACAGCTTAGAGGAATTTCAATTTTAACAGTAATTACCGCGAAAGCCAACGTTCTTAGAAAATGTTTATTTATTTAGACCACGGCCGGTTTCGGATTTTCTCTCAATTCCATCTTCAGATAGTTTACATGCTTTACAGCAGGAGCCTCATTTTGTGTGCGTTATTAGTATAGTTTTCATTACGGTATTTTACATTTCTTGAAAGCATGTAACATAATACCACAGCCACGGTTCTCACAATGTCAGTTTTTAACAAAATGACGTTAAGCGCCCCTAGCCAGGTAATAAGAATGACATGCTTTCAATAAATGAAAAATAGACGCAATGAAAACAAAACGAGACTCCAGCTAGATAGCAGTAAACTATATCTACATCTACATCTACATACATAATCCGCAATCCATCGTAAGGTGCGTGGCGGAGGGTACACTGTACAACTATTAGTCATTTCCTTTCCTGTTCCATTCCCAAACAGAACGAGGAAAAAAACAATGCCTATATGCCTCCGTACGAGTCCTAATTTCTCTTATCTTGTCACTGTGACCACTACGCGAAATGTAAGTAGGTGGTAGCAAGATCGTACTATACTCAGCTTCAAATTTAGGCCCTCTAAATTTACTCAACAGAAATTCACGAAAAGAACATCGTCTTTTCTCCAGCGATCCCCAAATGAATTGCCGGAGCATTTCCGTGACACTCGCACATTGGTCGAACCAACCAGTAACAAACCTAGCTGCTCGCCTCTGAACTGCTTTTATGTCTTCCTTTAAACTGATCTGCTGCGGGTCCCAAATAAATGAGCAATACTCAAGACGTGGTCGTAGAAGCGTTTTATACGCGGTCACCTTGACAGATGTACATCTTCCCAAAATTCTCCCAATAAACCGAAGTCGGCTGTCCGCCTTACTCACAACTGTCCTTACATGTTCGTTGTATTTCATATCGCTCTGCAGTGTTACACCTAGATATTTGAACGACGCGACTGCATCAAGAAGCTCACTACTAATGCTGTATTCGAATATTATGTGATTGTTTTTTTTTCTACTCATGCGCATCACCTTGCATATTCTACATTGAGGGCTAGCTGCCATTCTTCGCACCAACTAGAAATTTTGTCTAAGTCATCCTGTATGCTATTACAGTCATTTAAAGACGACACCCTCCCATACACAACAGCATCATCAGCCAACAGCCACAAATTACAAGTTATCTGAAGATGGCTTTGTAAGAAAATCAGAAACCGGTCATGGTCTAAATAAATAAACATTTTCTAAGAACGTAGGCTTTCGCGGTCATTATTGTTAAAACTGAAATTCTTCTATGCTATTTGCCGCGTCAAGATGATATATTTCTTCAACGTCTGGGCTCCGTTACAGTAGCCTCATTGAATACTAACTTGTTCCCTACTGTGTTTGTTTTATACAGCTAGAAGGAAGGAAAGGAATAACATTATTGGTGCTTGAATTGGTGTTTCTAATCAATAATTATATAAAAATGTTATACCATATTTTTCTCTGGCCGCTGTTCTTAATTACCAAAAATGCAATGCTACATTCGTAACACATATCCTGTAAGCGTGTTGCTTTGCGTGTGATGGCAGTGTTTAAGTACGCTAAAACTATTCGGTTTAGTTCATCCTCCTTTTTTTTGCGTGCTGGATATCCGAAAGCGAAATATCGTGCATCGATTCTAGTGGTGGCAGTAATACCGGTAATAGTTTAGTATGGGTCACCACGAAGCATGCAATGCGGTATTCAGTATCTATTCCGGCGCGGGAGACGTATCGAGCTGGCGTGTTAACCATTCCACAATGTCACGACGTCTCAACTATAGGAACAGCTGTTGAGTTTAGAAGAGGTTCTAGATGACAAATTTAGCGTAAAAGCTCTACACGGTCAGGAAGCAATAAATACATGCTATTTGCCTTAGAACACAGTTTACGATCGTTTAATCAACTGACGTTCGTATTTCTAAAACCGCGGTGTACCCTTTTCTTAATTCCTTCCACGTACCAATTTGCCTATATGTATAGTATTTTTGCATCTACATCTACATGGGATACTCTGCAAATCACATTTAAGTGCCTGACAGAGGGTTCATCGAACCACCGTTATACTATTTTATCTCCCATTCCATTCTCGAATAGCGCGCGGGAAGAATGAGTACCTGAATCTCTCCGTTCTGGCTCTGATTTTTCGTATTTTATTCTGATGATCATTTCTACCTATGAATGTGGGAGTCAACAATATAGTTTCGCATTGGGTGGAGAATGTTGGCCATTGGAGTTTCGTAAGTAGACCACGTCGCAGCGATGAACGCCGTTGTTGTAATGATTCCCATCCCAGATCCTTTATCATTTCCGTAACGCTGTCTCCCCTGTATCGTGACAATACAAAACGACCTGCCGTTCTTTGGACTCTTTCGATGGCTTCAGTCAAACCCACTTGATAAGGACCCCACACTGGGCAACAATATTCCAAATGAGGACATACAAGCGTAGTGTATGCAGTTTCTTTAGTAGTTCTGTTGCATCTTTTAAGCGTTCTGCCAGTAAAACGCAGTCTCTCCCTCGCCTTTCCTACGACATTATCTACGTCTTCTTTCCAGTTTACGTCTGATGTAATAGTAATTCCTAGGTATTTAGTGGAGTTTACGGCCTTTAAATTTGATTGATTTATCTTATAAAGGAAGTTTAACAGACTTATTTTCGTGCTCATGCGGACGACTTCACACTTCTCATTATTTAGAGTCAATTGCCAATTTTTACACCATAGTGATATCTTATTTAGATCGTCCTGCAGTTGGTTTTGATCTTCAGATTACTTTACTAGATGATAAATGAAGGTGTCATCTGCAAACAACCTAAGAGAGCTGCTCAGATTTTCTGCCAAATCGTTTAAGTAGATAAGGAACAGCAGAGGACCAATAACACTACCCTGTGGAACGCCGGATATCACCTCTGTTTTAGTCGATGCCTTAACATCGATTACTACAAACTGTGTCCTCTCTTACAGGAAGCCGGCCGCGGTGGCCGAGGGGACTGAGGTGCTTCAGTCACGGTATGCACGGCCACTACGGTCGGGGGTTCGAATCCCCCCTCGGGCATGGATATTTGTGCCGTCCTTAGTCTTAGTTAGTTCATAAGTAGTTTGTAAGTTTAGGGACTGATGACCCCGTAGTTAAGTCCCATAAGCTATACAAACATTTTTCTGACAGGAAATCCCCTACGCAGTCACAAATCTGGGGCGATATTCCATAACCACGCAATTTGATTAAAAGCCGTCTGTGAGGTTTTAGTAGACATTATCGTCTACTCATTCCTAAACTGGTTGCATCAAGACCCGATCAATCTACATGCAGTTAACTAACTTGTTTCAAGAATGAAACTACTTCGCAAGTGTGCCGGAAGCAGTTGGGATGCGGACGCTATTATTCTTCGCTCTTCTGAATGCCCTATTATATTTTGTATTCGTATTCTGCTCGTGCTGTGATAACGATGCATGTGGCACATAATTGTGATATACCTCGGACCACGGATCATTCTGCTTTACTAACAATCTATAACTACGATACGTCCAGCATTTTCAATGTTTCATACTGGTAAGTGATGCAGGAGTACACTTCATTGTTTTGGAAGAGGTTCTCTTATCCTATATTTTATAAATTTGTCGCTATACAGAACAATTTGGCATTAGAGAAAGAAAATATTATGGCTGACTGTACCCTTTTAGGCCCTGGACATTTACATGAAATCTTAGTAGTAATTGCAACACGGATTATATAATATGAAGCTGGAGCGAAATAGCCGCTTGGTCTAAGGCCACATGCTACGGACTGGGCGGCCTTCCCGCCGGAGGTTTGAGTCCTCTATCGGGCATGTGTGTGTGTGTGTGTGTGTGTGTGTGTGTGTGTGTGTGTGTGTGTGTGTGTGTGTGTGTGTTTGTTGTCCTTAGTGTAAGTCAGACTGAATAGTTTGGAAGTCTGTGGACTGTGACCATAGCAGAAATCAAGACATCGCCTTTTGCCAATTACCTTAGCCTGTTAATGTAAATCAAATCATATATTGTAAAATATTAAAACAGAAAAAATTACCTCAGCAAATAGGAAATTGTATTTAAAATTAAAACTTAACCATTCTGCAAAACCTTGGAATACCCAGAGTTGAGCCGGCCGCGGTGGCCGAGGTGGCTGAGGCGCTCCAGTCACGGTCAGCACGGCCACTACGGTCGGGGGTTCGAATCCCCCCTCGGGCATGGATATTTGTGCCGTCCTAGTTCGTAAGTAGTTCGTAAGTAGTTTGTAAGTTTAGGGACTGATGACCCCGTAGTTGAATCCCATAAGCTTAACAAACATTTGAACATTTTTGTACCCATAGTTGTTATAGTTCTTGTATCGATATCAGCAACAGAAGAAGTCGTCTAGATTTTCGGTATCTTGCTCGATGACGTATTATATACATCACTATGATTGTGCAGCACTCTCGTAGCGCAAGTGCTGTTCGCACGTATTCAGTTTTTATCCTGAGGGTACTCTATTTTCTCTATCCTCTACGAGTTTGTAAAATAATTACATTACAGGCAAATAAACAATCTGTGAAAAAGCCGTAAGTCAATACGAAATACAAGCATATCTGTTGCAAAATCACTAAACTTTTATCTTGTTGTACAAGAACAACGTCTGAGTAAACCGATAGCACACAATCAACCGCAGCAGCACAGGTAGTGTGATGGAGATATGTGATACTACTGCCTAATGACCGAAACACCCATTTCGTGTATGTATCTGGTACTGTCAGAGAGAGCCAATGGGCTCAATAGTTGCCACACTGGATTCGGGGGGACGGCGGTCAAATCTGCTTCGAGCCATCCCGATTTACGTTTTCCATATTTTCCCTTAATCAGTCCGACAAATGCCGGGATTAATATTAAGAGAAATGCCTAGATCGCAATTTTTATCTTTTATTAATTTAAGACGACCGGTTCAATACTCAATGGTGTCATCATCTGGTCTACTAAAATTGGCACTTACTGTTTATTAAAGCATTCCACATAAAATTTGGAAGGTGTTTTCGTTGATAGATACAAAATCTTGTGCTGGTGCATAGTCAGATTTGAAATGAATGGCTGGTCAACATGAAAACAATAAAATATACATAAGAACCACCACAATGCACATGTCTGGTTGAGCAATTCCATATCTCAGCCAGACATGTACACTATGGTGGTTCTTATTTTATGTATATTTTACTCTTTTAATTTTGACCAGCCATTCATTTGTTCAAATGTTTGTAAAGCTAATGGGACTTAACTACGAGGCCATCAGTCCTCCATTCATTTTATATCTGACTATCCACCAGCACAATATTATATACATACCAGCGAGATCACCTTCCAAATATTATGTGGAGCGCTTTAATGCCAATTGTAGGAGACCACAAGATGACACCGTTGATTGATGAAACCGGTCGCCTTAACCAATTAATGATAAAAATTGCGATCTTGGCATTTGTCTTTATATTAATACTTTATATTAATATTAGCTGAAAACCCGACGTTGCCCGGGTATTTATTTATTTATTCCTGCCATTTCAGTTATATATTCATTTGTATAAGGGTTGTATGTATGTAAAACCTCTTGGGAATACAATTAGTAGTAAAGAAATAATAGATTAAAACTTGGTGCGTGATGGGGCGGTTTTCGTGAACGTTACTGTTTACGTGCTCATATCTCAGGAACTACGTTTCGTAGTGTGATACAATTTAGAAGGTACACTCAACTACATGCGTGTATACTGTCTGTAAAATTTCCTGCGCCTGCAATTTGTAGTGTAGAAATTATAAATTGTAACGTCATACTGAATGCCGTAGTTTTAGTCCACGAACAGCGCAATGTTACTGTTTATGTGCTCATCTCATGAGCTACGTGTCGTACTGTGATACAATTTAGAAGGTACATTCAGCTATATGTGTGTTTACTGTCCGTAAAATTTCCTGCGGCTACAATTTCTGGAGTAGAAATTATAAATTGTAACGTCATACGAATCGCCGTAGTTTTACTCCATGGACAGCGGAAAAGTAGTAAGCGAGAATCTTTTTTCCTTTCATCATTTTGCTACGGTTGTCATCTAGAAACAGTTTTGAAATTATGTTTAAAGTTTATTGCAAGTCGCTGAGTACTTTCGTTCTCATATGGCGAATTTATACAGTCTCGCCCCATTATGTGGCAGTTTTTTAAGATTTATATTGTTTCTGACGTCATATCTTCTTAACCATGTGTTGCATGAGATTCTTAACCCTGCTGAAATAGTTACCTAATGGTAAGGAATCTGTGTACCAAATTTGGTTGAAATCGGTCCTGTGGTTCAGGAGAAAATGAGCAGTATTGTCGCTAAATGTAGCCATTTTTCACGCATCTCATTGCTTATGACGTCATATCTCGTGAACTACGTATCATACGTGATTGTACATTTACGGCGACTATCCTCACGGATTGAAGCTTACGTGTACAAAATTGCATAAAGATTGGAACAAAACTATAGATTTGTATGCAAAACGTACACCCAAACATACGGACACTCTGCTTTATATATTAGAAGACAATAAGATCGCTACCTACGATGAGTAAATTAAATGCCGGGATGGTTCCTTTCAAAAGGCATGGCCGACTTCCTTCCCCATCATTATAGAAAGGCAATTAAAAAAAAAAAATTGAACATAAGCTGCATCTCTAATAACGACGCTGTCGACGGGACGCGACACGCTAATCTTCCTTTCATCTTACTACAGTTGGAGACCTTCGTATAAGACACAAAACAACCTATTGAGAATGTTGCAGCGTGAACACGTGCACTTGTGTCGAGAGGAACAACGCTTCCGGCGATTTAGAGGGTCGCCGTTGTCACGAGATAAACGCACTCTGTCGCCCGACCGCGGCCTGCAGTCTTGCCCAGATCATTCCGAACGCCATCTGAAATGGGTTTTTAATGATCGCGCGGTCGCTTTCCAATTAAACTCTGCAAATTGCTCGCCGCCTAACGATGTTGCGAGGAGGGCTAAAACGAAGTGTGCACCCATCGCTGTAAATGATGCGTGATTTAACTGCCTCTGAATATTTTCCGCGTCCGTTCACGCCTGTCGCCGAGATTTTGGGTTGTATTCAAAACTGCGTGTTGTGCCCGCGGCAGCAATTTGGCAGAAAGGATCCATCTCGCTCCAATCATTTTCTCTCTCTCGCTACCCTATCCTCTGCTGTATGTGTGTGTGTCTGTGTGTGTATCTGTGTGTGTGTGTTTTGGTGTGTTTATTCGCGTGTGTGTGAGAGAGAGGGACAGCGCATTCCACTGTTTGGGAGCTGTGCAGCATCACACAGCTTAAATTTGAAAATACGATGGCTTAAGCGAAATTCAGCAACGGAAAGCCGGTTAATTACACGAGCTGTTAATTCATTTGAATACTCTCATTGGCTCTTCGCCATGCAATTGCAAAGAATAAAAAAAAAACGCTAAAGCTTTTTCCCGACCTATCATATCCATCTGATTGTCGATCTCTCTATTAGGTCTTATTGACAATGGTGGTTTTGTAATTAAGCTGCGAATTTTCTATCGCGCAATATTGCCACACAATAAACATAGATTGAACATAATTTCTGCATGTGAATCAGATCAGTTGTCAACTATTAAAAACGCCAAATTTCAGTGAATCTGAACAACTACCGAGATGTAACTATCGTTTATCTTGCTACAGTTCTCACACCACAAATTTGGTGGTGTGAATTAAGTTTTTCTTGTATACGACTCTTCAGTGAAAATAAATAGTTATTAAGCATGAAATCTTGGCGGTAGCAATGTTATTGATAATAATTTCGTGTCACTTAATGATCTAGTGCTCGTCTTTCAACTGGACGCCTCTTTGACGACTTGAGCGTCCCTAACCTACAACAGATATCCAACCGGAGAGAGGGGACATAAAATTTTATGTGGAATCACAACCACGTGTCTTTACTGACGGCTCCTCACATCGTTGAGAAAGAAGGCTGGTTTAAAACGCAGACTGAAAAATGTCCATAGTTCGGCAGCGTATCGAACCCGTGACCTCGTGATTTTCTGTCAGGCCTTTTAGTTCAAGACGACCAGGCTCGACGCTACATTACTTATCTCACTGTCAGTACAGACATTTAAACGTTACTTGCCCCCACTTAACGAAAGTGACTATTATACAACGTTGTTACAAACAGCTGAATGACCAAGTATTAACAACATTGCCAAGACCAGATGAATGACGAAATGTCGGATACATGTAACTGATTTATTTGATACGATGTTGAGGATTATAATGAGCATAACAACAGGAAATTACGTCACTGTTAATTAAAACTATACACAAAATTGTTTTGAATAATAGAAAACGATTATTTTCACTGAATAACAGTGTGTAAACGAGTGAAACACTAGTACATGGTCAGTGGCGACTGGTGCTTCAGATGACCGGGGTTCACTTATTTCAGTGCCGGATCTACGATATTTCCGAACCGGGGCCGAAACTTCATAGTGGTGCCCCCCCTCCCTACTTGAATAGATCTGCAGAATATCTCGGCTTGTTTGCGCTTCAACTCGAGGCGTCGGCCTACCAAGCTTCTTTATTTCGCTTTCCTTCCAATCTGAGAAATTTGTTTCTAAAAGATACTGATCGTTGTTCATTTTTCTTTCATTATAAATACCAAGAACATATGAATATGCACATGGACACTAAAAGACATCAAGTAACTGATTACACTGTTAAGTGACTGTAACAAATTGAATCTGTTACCTTCGGGTCACGTGTCATTGTACATTGTAAGCAGCATCCTCATCTAATCTTACGCATGCGCAAAGCATGTTCTCCCCCTACCTGTTTTGAAACACACTATTATTTGTTACAATGAAGAGTCTAAATGTTATTTAGCCTCAACACATTTGCTTAAACGTCGACAGATACGTGGTAAATAACAATAGAAAAATCATTGTTGTTCCTGTATCTGCGCGATGCCGCTTACCACACCTCTATTCTTGCTAGGTGGAGAGCAGTGACTATTATGATCGGATCTTATGAAGGCTTTTTCAGTTGATGCGTTTGTAACTGATAGATCCCGTGGCGGAGCGGCCGAGCGCATTGAGGCGCTATGCTCCGATGCGAGAGGCCGTTCCCCATCGGGGGTTCGAATCCCCCCTCGGGCATGGACGTTTGTGCTGTCTTTAGTATAAGTTAGTTCATAAGTAGTTTGTAAGTTTAGGGACTGATGAACCCACAGTTAAGTCCCATAAGCTTTACAAACTTTTAACTGATTGTTATATATATGTGAATATTATAAGATAATTTACCAAATATGACATGTTTTTGATAAATTTCAATGCGCCAAAAACAAACATGAAGTTGCCTTCATGGAGGATTTGCCGATGTGCGAGGCGAGGTATGCAGTACTTCCATTATCTTGCTTCGGGACGATTTGTGCGTAAGTGCCAGAGCACAAGTAGCCAGGACCTGGCGTCTCTACTAGCTCCAACACCAATGTTAAAAGCGGCTTTTCCCCTCGCCCCTCCCTGCCGTGGGAGCGCCCATATGCTGCCTCCATGGGGGTGCAGAAGAGAATTTGAACATCGGCCGCGCATGCGTATTGCGCCACTTTAACCTATATAACCAACAATACCTTTGAGACAAGGCCTCACAACTGGCCGTGCCTATGTCACACCGAAAGGCCGCGAACGCACGCTTAATGGCTGCCTCTCTGCGGCGGTGGGCATGTCCCAGCAGGCAGCCAGTGAGCTGGCGGCCGCGGCCTTTATGAGGCCAACGAGAGAGACAGGCCACGGTGAGCACGTTATGCGACGTAAGCAAGGCAGTCCTGAGCCGACGCGATCGCTAGCAGATTGGCCGGCCCCTGAGGCACAGCCCACTGCCTCATAGCAGCCAGCCATTCACCTGGCGATCGCGCCAGTTCAGGACTGCCTTGCTTACATCGCATGACGTGCTCGCCGGGGCCTGTCTCCCTCGTTGGCCTCGGGCCTTTAGGTGTGACGTACGCACGACAAGTTGCGAAGCCAACGAGAAAGACAGGCTACAGTGCGCACGTCACGTAAGTAAGGTACGCAGCTAACGGGGAATACAGGCCCCAGTTCATATGTCATACCACGTAAGCAAGGTAGTTCCGAGCCGGCGTGATCGCTAGCTCAGTGGCTGCCCCCTACGAGGCAGTGGGGTGTGCCCCAGTGGCCGGCCAACCTGCTAGCAGTCGTGCCAGCTCGGAACTATCTTGCTTACGTGGCATGATGTGTGCACTGAGGCCTATCATTATCGCTGGCCACGGCAAGGTAGTCCTGAGTCGGCGTAACCGCTAGCTGATAGGCGGGCTGTTGGGGCACAGCCCACTGCCTCATAGCGGACAAGCACTCAGCTAGCGATTGCGCCAGCTCAGGACTACCTTGCTTACGTGACGTGACGTACACACCGCGGCCTGTCTTTCTCGTTGGCCTCGGGCTAGTTATGAGGCCTGTGTTGATATAAAGCTGCTGCACTTCGTCTCGTATACCTTCTGTCGCCGCGACGTAAAAGTTTCTTATGCGATAAAAATACTTTGAATTTGCATATAAATTGATCTCGTAGAAGAACGAAACAAAGACTGATAGTTTAATAACACCTTTTAGTTTACCTTTTTACGAGGCGCGTCCAGAAAGTAAGTTTCGTTTGGTAATAAAATGAAATTGTACACAGATACAGAAGAAATTTTTATTGCACAAAATTCTGCAAATCTTCAACTACTTTTCCACATAACTGCCGAAATTTTGCAGTCATTTGTCATAGCGAGGCACCAGGTTTTGTATAGTTTCTTCATAGAAATCTGCCGCCTGTGTCTTCAACCCGTCGGAAACAGTTTCCTTCAGCTCGTTGTCACTAATTGTAAACCTACGGTTTTCCTGGATCTTGTCATCAATCGCTTGAACCAGTTCTTCTGTAACCAAAGGTGGACGCCCACTTCGTTCTTCATCGTGCACATCACTACGACCGCCACTTAACAGTCCGACCCTTCTTCTCACCATCGAATCACTCATCGTAGTTGGTCCGTAAACATCGCAAATTTACCGATAAATTTTACTTGGTTACACTTTCCTCGCATTCAGAAACCGAATCACCGACCTGATTTCACAGGCGGCGGGCTTTTCAATCCACGCCGACATTTCAAACAAGCACAACAAAGCGTACGTAACTGACAGCGATCTCCAAATGGCGCACGTTCTTCTCCTTAATACACATCGTCTACAGTGCATGTGCGGAACTGCAATCGCAGCGCTGCAGCGGAGATAAATTGAAACGGAACTTACTTTCTGGATTCGCCTCGTATTTACTGTTTTCACGACTAGCTTTTTTCTGGGGGTTCAATGAAACAGTGAACACATAGGACGCGCCGCCACTGTAATTAGTTGATATTCAAGTAACATTTAGTCACTGAAGAGCACTGCCCACGCATTACTTCGGATCAAGCAACTTAGTATAAATTATGGAAAATTTCCCTTCTTTTGATTGGCGTAATGGAGACTAATATGCTTGCCACAAAGGAGACATAATTCGCGGCGGTGGAGTAGCCGAGTGGTCTAAAGCGCTATGCTGCAGAGCGCGCGGTTACTCGCTGTCGGAGGTTCGAGTCCTCCCTAAGGCATGTGTGTGTGTGTGTGTGTGTGTGTGTGTGTGTGTGTGTGTGTGTGTGTTACCCTTAGGTTGGTTAAAGTAGTTTGTAAGTCTAGGGGCTTATGGCCATAGCAGTTTGGTCCAATTGGTTTACAAACGTGATTCTTGAAGTTTTCCCGGCGTACGGAATATTCCATAAAGTTTCGGGATTGCAGCCGGATTCCGTCGACTTTTTGCCACGATATTTCGGCTGACAACCGTTCAGCCATCTTCAGTTGAGACCGTTCCACTGGAGATTGTTAGTTCCCGACGACGCCTTTATAGCAAAAATTGGTGCGTAGGCGCATGCGCATCAATGGCCGTCACAAGCGCGCCCTCTTTCGAGTTACCGCCCTCTGTGAAAAACAGTTGACAAGCGGCACGCGTGTCTGCGCGAAGTTGAAACTGCATGTCCGCCATCTATCGGAACGCGTCAGCATAAGGTGGAAAAAAAAGTACGTGTCCGTACTCTGTTTGAATGCGCACACAGTACATTGCTTGTCAGATGTATAAATTTTTTTAATTATCGCTAGAAGCGTCGTCCTGGATAAAATGTTTCCTCTGAGATAATATTAAAGAAATCACCGGGTCCCAAGCCGCCGTCACGATTAATAAGATCATGGGCTAAACGTATTTCCACAGTTTTTTTGATTAGTGAATCCCAGAAGGATCTCGTCGTGGCCAAGATTTCAGTGGCGGAGTAATCCATACAATGTCCTGTGGTAATACAATGCTCGGCTACGTCCGACTTACTGGGCTGCAACAGACGAGTGTGGCGTTCATGTTCAACGCACCTTTCCTGCACAGTGCGTGTCGTCTGGCCGATGTAAGCTTTGCCACACTGGCCAGGTATTCTGTAAATTCCGGCTTTCCTCAAAAGTTTTCTCCTTGAGGAACAATCCGGCATTTTCCTGGAGTGATTTAGGAAAATCACGGAAAACCTAAATCTGGAGTCGGAGGTGGATTTGAACCACCATCCTTCCGAATGCGAGCCTAGCGTGTTACCATTACGCCACTTCGCTCGGTAAGCATTCTTCCTGGAGGTTCGCACATCATATCATTGTTTGACTGTCATACAAACTCTTGGATGGAATACACAGAAACAGTCATCACCAGCGCTGAGAGGCATTTAAATAAGTTGGAAACAAATATATCGTTAGGTACTTATGGAATCCCAATTTTGTTTACAGAGAGTTACCTTCGACAATGGCTTATAACTTACAAGGGGACCATCACAAGCGTTAATAATTGATCTCGATGGGTCTCGGATATGTTCTAGAGGGACATGGCCTGAGTATAATGCTAACAGATTTTTAACGACAGGTCTTGGTTTTCAAGAAAACTATTGTTCAAGTTCATTGCGCGCTGTAAGACACATAATGTTGAACTATGTTTCAACTAAGTGAGCGTGTCGTAGGGGTTAAAGTATGCAGCTACCACGCTGGAGTTGGCATATTTGTGTCCGCTCCGTCTTTCTGCGTTTTTTAAATCAGAATAATCCGACATTTTTCCATTTTATTTTTAAAAATATCACCAAACGTTGTACATTATGTAAAATTATTAAGAAATTTAAATTGTGTAGGATCAGTCAAACAGAAAAACGACTGTCCGCGCCGACACCCCGCGCTAACTTTTGTGTATTGTGGCAGTGTATCGCCCTGGTCATCGCCTTGTATTTGGTTATGGCGCTATAATATTGTAATACACAGAGTTCGAACGGACAGTCCTCTGTGTACTATGAACATGTACCGCTATGGTCCAACAAACGGCGGTGAATTAGCTCCTAAATAGCCGGTTTGCGTTGTCTTCAACGTGACATAGCAAGCGATGCAGGCGACAGCGAATAAGATTTTTATAATGATGAGGCAAAAATTAAATTACTATGGAAAAATTGAACATTTTTAATCATTTCACACAATGTACACTGTTTGTAGATATTCTGTAAAATAAAATGGAAAAATGTCGGACTATTACGATAAAAAAAAGAAAGCAAAACCGCGGAGATGACCTGAACACGGTAACTTCCATGTGGTAGCTGTTGACCTTAAAGCCTTAAACGGTGCGACACGGTCACTTCGTTATAGCAACACCACCTAGAAGACAAGCCCTGACAACTGGCCGTGCTTACGTCACACCGAGAGGCGGCGTGGCTGGCGAGAAAGACAGGCCTGGGCACTCAGCCAGGTGACATGGCAAGAGTAGTGCTGCGCCGATGTGATCGCGAAGTTGACTGGTTAGCCACTGGGGCACGGCCCACTGCCTGTTAGTGGCTAACCAGTCAAATCTGCGATCGCGTGGGCGCAGCACTACTCTTGCCATGTCACCTGGCTGAGTGCCCAGGCCTGTTTTTCTCGCCGGCCACGGAGAGGCGGCGGACGCAAGCTGACTGGCCACCCATTACGAGGTGGTGGGCGTGCCTCAGCGGGCAGCCAGTCAACTGACAGCCGCCGCCTCTTGGTGTGATTTAGGCATGGCCAGTTGTCAGGCCTTGTCTTCTAGGCGGTGTTGGTTAGAGCATTGCTAACGTTACGCGTCTTAAGGCGCGCAGCGAACTTCAAAATCAATTTTCCCGAAAACCAAGGCCCGTCGCTAAAGAAGCGGATAGCCTCACACTCAGGGTGTGTCATTCTACAACGTATCTGAGACCAATCAAAATCTATTATTCACACTTATGATGGTTCCCTTGTTAGTTCGTATCCATCACGAAGCTCTTACGAATGGTGAAAGAAACATATGCGAGTCCTATCAATTGCGAGGGTAAAAGAATAGACCCTCGAAAGTACAGACCATTATCTGTATCGTTAGTATATTGCACAAATTTTAACCAAAAGTTCGATTGTAATAAATTTCCTTAAGAAGAAATAGATTCTGCGCAAAATTAATTCAGATAAGATAGCATCGCTCATAGAAATACATGATTCATCATTTGTTGCAGGATATACTCAAACCTATGGGTGAAGAGCAACAGGTGGGTTTCATTTCCCTAGATTTATGTAAAGCGTTTGTTACAGAGCCCACAGAACATTGTTGACGAACGCCAGGACATATGGAATGATTTCTTAGATATGTGAATGGCTTGAAGACTTCTGAAGTAATAGTACCCAGCATGTTTTTTGGGTAACGTGTATTCTTCAGAGACATGAGCATCGCAAGATATTAAAGAGTGCGCCAACGAAGTGTAATAGGGTAGTTCTTTTTACTATATACATATATACTAGTCAGACACTAGTCTGACTAGTAGGGTGAGCAGCAATCCCAAGAGAGAACAAAGTGCCGGCCGTGGTGACGTTCTGCATGGCCACTGCGGTCGGGAGTTCGAATCCCCCTCGGGCATGGATATTTGTGCCGTCCTTAGTATTAGCTAGTTCATAAGTAATTTGTAAGTTTAATGGCTGATGACCCCGTAGTTAAATCCCATAAGCGATACAAACATTTGAACATTTTGAGAACGAAGTACTGCGCTACGACACTGTTGTATAAAACATTATCGGACTTCTTGCCGCATCAGTTCTGTATAGGCCTAATACTTCGAGCTTTCGACGATTACTTCATTTTCATCAAGAGCAATTGATGTGGTGGCCTTATATAATCCATGGAGTCCCACTGATTGGCCGGCAATGACGTAATGCTGATGTAGATGGTGTCAATGTCGGCGCTGGTGGCGTCATCGCTTCCGTAGTAGCGTAAACATTGCGTCAAAGGTCTTTGCTTCTTCTCTGCTTCGAGAGCTCTCTTCTAGCACCGCTAATATTGCATCCACAGTCACGGCTGAAGTTCTTCTCTCATTTTCTTATTTCTACCGTCTCTTTAATCACAGCGTGTAGAAACCTGAGACACAGCTTTTGATTCATCAAACAGTAAGGGCATCTGGCCACTCTTTTTTATCGCAATCCAACACACAGTGATTTACATCTCAGCGCGCAGAATTTTCATTATCCAGTGCAGAAGGGAGCCGTTTTAAATAAACTTGTGTACAGAGAAAAAGTCGTTTCTGACGAGCACAAGTTTGATTTCGAAATTAATCTTCTGAAGTTTGTATTCAGAAAGAACGGCTATGGCTCACGTGCTATGAAGTCAGTTTTCTCCAAGAAAACGTAACATCGAAACGATGAACATTCTTGTGATTACCTACCGATTATGTTCCTTCCTTTTTACGGCACTACATCCAGCAAAATATGCATAGTCCTGGGTAGAATAAATATAAAAAATTACTTCGACCACTTACGAAATTTAAACAGATACTACACGCTGTTAAGGACACTCTCAGACTCAGGATCACAGGAATTTATAATATACTTTGTGAATGTGGAACAAACAACATAGGTTCCTCCGTCTGCAACTTTTTCAACCACTGTGCAGATCACCAAAGGCATATTAAAAATTGTGAACTGGAAATATCTGCAGTTTCTAAGCAGAGTGTCACAAAAATGCTATTGGATGAAACAAAAGTACTGTCCTAGCCTTCTAAATATTCGGTTCCGGTATTAAAGAGACGGTAGAAATTATTATGTGCAAAAAGAACTTCAGATGTGATAGTGGATATAATCTTAGCGGTCCATGGAAGCGAAATCTCGAAGCAGAGAAAAAGCAAAGAGATTCGTCACAATATTTGTGCCATAGACAGACAATAACTGGACTGAAAGTACCGCATGTATCACTGGTGTCACGGAAGACAGCATTTTGCACTCGCCGCCGTATTACTATTTTATAGGGCGTGTAAATAACTACTTGCGTTGTAATAAACAACCACAAGAAAAGAAATAAACTCGTAATAATAATGTTCCTATTAGTTGAGCGTACTGCGCTGTCGAAAGAAAAAAAAAAGCCATGGTGCTGTGGCCGAGGGCTCTAAGGCGCCTTGCTGCGGAGTGCGCAGTTGCTTGCTGTCGGAGGTTCAAGTTCTCCCTCGGTAGTTTGTAAGCCTAGTGACTGATAACCGCAGCAGTTAAGTCCCTTAGATTTACGAACATTTGAACATATGGAAAAAACAGAACACTTTTAAAGACAATGTAGATTTTGGTCCAATGATGGCAGATGCCATCTGATGGATAGTAAATGTACCAATAATAGTCGTCCGCCAACAAACAAAAAATGTTCAAATGTTTGTAGAGTCTATGGGACTTAACTACGGGGTCATCAGTCCCTAAACTTATGAACTACTTACAACTAAGGACGGCACAAATATCCATGCCCGAGGGGGGATTCGAACCCCCGACCGTAGTGGCCGTGCGGATCGTGACTGGAGCGCCTCAATCCCCTCGGCCACCGCGGCCGGCGTCCGCCAACAGACAGCATAGTGACATGGCTACTAGAGCGAGGCGCTAGGGCACAGCTAACTGCCTCGTAGCAGCGGGCCACTCAGCTAGCGATCGCGTCGGCTCAGGCCTACCTTGCTTACATAATTTGACAGGCGCGCCGCGGCCTGTCTCTCTCGTTGGCCTCAAACCAGAGCGCCATCTGTTTGCACTCTTTGTTAGGGAATGTTTACAGCCATTACGATCAGTGTGATTTCAAGAAGGGAAGCAAACAGGCGCTACAGAGAATTGAGCTTGTGTGAAAGGGATTACATTATGGCCTTCCTTGTTGTCCTTTCGGAGAATTACCACCCACGTTGGACATGATGCGTCAGTTGCGCAACAATGCCGGTTGTAATGATCACGTAAACATTCTCAAACCCGTACTCGAGGTTTTGGGTGTCCTCCCACCTAAGACGTCCGCCAAATTCGTCGTACTGTAAGGGTAGTGGCAGACCGTACAGATTGCACAACACAGGTAAGAGAGTTTGTGAGCCTGGACGTGTCAACACCAACTGTTGCCAACTGGTTACCACTAGTGGGATTATGGGGACGCACACCTCTAGCACGACATCCACCACTAACGTCCAAATTAATCACCTACCGAGAAAACCATTAGTACTTTTAAGCATAATCCATAACAGGTATTGTAGCTGGAATATTTTCCAACAAAACGGAGGCATTCGGAGGTAGTACCTATTCTTAAACAGGGCAAGGACTTAAAGATAGCCAGAAATTACCGATCCATAAGACTGCTCTCAACTCTACGTAAAGCATTCGAAAGAGTCTTGTTGAAGAGGATCAAACTTCCACTACCGAAATGAGTTATAATCAGAACATAAGTTCGCCTTCCAGCCTTAACTTTTGGCAGAGATACAGCTACTTCGAATAATTGAACAACTTGCACAATACATTAAACTCAACCGGTACACAACTGCAATATTTCTCAACGTTGAGAAAGCATTTGGTAAGGTATGGCGCGACATACTGTTAGTAAAAATGGTAGACACGCCACACATCCCTAAATGTTATATCAAAACAGCTTCCTAACAATCAGATTCAAATATGACTTACTACTATCAGTTCACAAACTACGAGTTTAGTTTGAATAATAGTGGGCAGGGTAAAGTTGAGAATTTGAATCTATGGGGAGGCGTGCAGGTATGGTGATGGTGATGCAGGAGTCAGCGTAACTGCCTAGAAATCAGTAGACCTGCGTTCGAATCTCGCCTGCGTAGACATTTTCAACTTTACCCATTCGTAATTAATGTTGTAACTGAATGTCTCCCCCTGCCCAGAGCATGGCCTCCAAAATTTTGTACATTTTCAACTATATACAGGAGTGGGAAATTTTTATTTTTCTGCCGCGGTGACAGTGACCCGGCGTGCGTTGGACTTTGTCCATTACACGTCCGTCCACTTGCCTACAGCTTCAGCCCTGCGTGATGGTTCGGTACTGCTGACCAGGGTATGCTACCCTCTAACAGTCTGCACTAAGGGCCCACCAATCATTGAGCTCCACGTAATCACGTGAACGCCGGCCGCCTTGCCACCCCATCTTTTCCGCGAGGGGTCATGCTCCACAGTGGCAAGTATTCCTCTTTCCTTTGTTTTTATTCCACATATTCGCGCATGCCCACACACCATCAGGCTTCCTGTTACAATGTCATACTTCCGTGAATAAGAGATCCTTTTTTGTGCAAATTGAAGACAAATGATCAGAGATAGAAACCCAAGAGGAAGGAATACCACAAGGGTCGGTGCTATCCCCGCTACTATTTCTTACATGAGCAAATGATATGCCGAAATTACCGAACGTCACCCCAGCTCAATTTGCAGACGATACTACCCTAATGACCAGCAGCAGATTTCTGCACACAGCCATCAACATGCTCCAGTACCAACTAGATATCTCACAAATCTGGGCCACTGACAATAAAATCAAGATCAATGGACAGAAGACGAAAGCCATCCTCCTCACCCAAAGGAGACAAATATTCCGACTCGCCTCAGGGCCAAGGACCAAAAAATCGAATTGACTGACTCAACAAAATATCTTGGCACCCTAGATAAGAAGTCACTACTCACCCCATACATTCAGTATAAGAAAGAAAGAATTACCAAAACCATTCATGGACTCTATCCAATATTTAGCAGCAAAGAAGTGAATGTTCAATTTAAATTACGGCTGTACAATGCTACTATCGCTTCCATGATGCTCTAAGGATGCCCCTCTTGGGGCACTGCATGCAAGGCCAACATCTAGCAACTAAAGATCCTCCAAAACAGGTGTCTAAGGATAATTCTAAAAGCGCTCACATGGTGCCGAAATGCGTTGAATACACGACGAACTCAACATGAAGACCACTGAGGAACAGATCAATTTAGAACAAAAAACCTACTGAAGAATATCGACACTCTCAGACACAGAACCAGGCAGCTACAAAACATGGGACTAGAAGATCCAAGATCATGGCATAAAATCAAAGTCCCTAGAGCCATAATAGTATAATAGAAATATTTAAGGGAAGTAGACCGATAAGGGCCCCTATGAGCCCAAAGCCCTACTACAATTACGTCCATACTGGAAGTCCAGCCGCCAAAAGCTTCACGCAGGTGATGGTCGTTTGCGCCTACGACATAGACCTGACGAGCGCTGTATCGTAGAAGGCATTCGTCCAAGACACACTTATCTCACTACAGGCCTCGTGGTCCAGGATGTTTGTGTACATAATGGTGACCAGCACTCGGCACGTGCACAGTGTTGTAAGACCCGTTCTTTTGCCACTCTTGAAACAAGTAGGTGGTGTGTTGTACAACAGGTTCATCCTCTCCCACACACAGCCTATGATACTTAACATACTCTTCAAGAAGTGCAACCACGACCCTCGCCAGCACGATCTACAGACTTGTCTCCAGTTGAGCACATGTGGGATAAGATGGAATGACAACTGACGCATGCGACTAGTAATCCCACAAGTCTTGCAGAAATTCCAGAATTTTACGAGGATGCTTAGAATAATGAATCACATGTTTATGATCGGATAGATGCCAGAATTAGAGCCTTCATTGCCGTCAGTGGAGGTGACATCACATACTAATATGAGTGTTACAGCATGGATCGCCAAATTTTACTTCAGTACTCCTTTAGTTATTGTTCTGTAAATGTAATCATTTCATGTACTCCGCGTGAAATGTTTCAAACAATACATATTGACCGAAATGGAATCTCTAAGATGGTGTAGGAATTCTTTCCGCTAACGTATTTGTCGTAACAAATGTCTGTATTCATCTTACTGTTTTTCGGCAAACTGCAGTGTGTTATGAACGTGCGCCATTGAGGAAGTTTAGAGATCTAGAATTTGTGGCCAGCTTACTGACTTAAGTATTCTACGGCCACCAACGTACATTTTGCCGAGGGCTGCGGAGATAAGAGAAATTAGAGCTCGTACGCTGACATCATGCGGGGGTAACTTTGAAATCTTAAATAGGAACCCCTATTATTTATTCCTGACCAGCTGAAAAGCCGGCGTCGCTCGCGTACTTAATTATTCCAGTCCTAATTTAGTCCACCTCTCCTTTCCTTTTCTATCTCTGTCCCCTCTTTCCTTCTTTCCCTGCCCATCACTTCATTTCCTCTTCCTTTCTCTCTCTCTCTCTCTCTTTCCCTTTTTGTTCATCTCCTTTCACCTGCCTGTGACCATCTCCCCTCTCTCATTCTCCTCCTCTCCCCTCTCTCTCTGTCCGTTTCCTCCTCTACCCTCTCTCTATCCGTCTCCTCCACCACCTACTCCTCTCCCTCCTATATATGAAAACATACATATAAGCGCCAAGTTTTATGGTGACGGGTCGAACGGTCTAAATTCGGAAAGTACCCTCCACCATGCTAAATTCACTGCCTTGAAGATAATCAAAACCTGCTTCATGAAAACATAATTTATGTGACGACTTTCATGGTCTCCACTCAAACGATGTGGATTTTTGTTGCAACCTACCAGCCTTACAAACGGTAGCCCGTGTATTAATTCGGGGTATAAACAATCTTCATTCCACATTTCATTCAATTTCGTCCAGCTGTTTCAGCATGAAGTGTAACAAACTTCTTAACCCACTGTAAGACACACCCCGCCATACACCGTATGGTTGCTTCCTAAACGTAGCTCATGTGTCAATTCAGGGTATATGCTATCTGCATACCAAATTTCATTCAAATCCGTCCGGTTGTTTCAGCGTGCAGAGAAATAATCGTAAGCCGTACGGTGGCTTACGAAAGATAATCCATGTATTAATGAAAGTATAAGCTATCTTCGTCCCAAATTTCATTCAAATCTGTCCATCCCTTTCAGCGTAAAGGAGTAGCAAACATATTAACCCATTGTAAAGTACCCTCCGCCACGCACCATAAGGTGGCTTACGAAAGGTTGCACATGTATTAATCAGGGAATTAGCTACCTTTGTTCCAAATTTCATTCATATCCGTGCAGTCATTTCAGCGTGAAGGCGTAAGAAACGAATTAACTAATAGTAAAACGCCCTCACCATGCACCATACTAAGTTAATTTTAGTATGCCTATAACCTTCGCGCGAGTGCAAGCAATGAGTTGACAAAGTTCTATCGTAATTGGATATACGTTATAGCCATGCATAAAATACAGAAAAAAAGACAAAAACATTAATTTTTATATGTTAGATTTCATTTCTTCGTGAAAAAATATGTAACTTTTGTATGAAATGTTTTTAGTTTCATGATAGCTGTATTCCACAAAAATAAAAATCATTGAAAATTGTTAAAAAACGTTAAAATCTCAAACAAATACATATCAGATTAGGAAAATCATAGTACAATTTTTGATAATTCTATCATGTGACACCTCCCACAATCGGATGAATCTCAGACTCTGATTATAATCTCAGTCTATCGTCAAAAAGTTCTTTGTACTTCAATGATTCGGACTGTACACATCCCTACGTAATTGTCCCACCGATGTCAAGGATTGCCGAAAGAGTAGATTTCATTTCCTCGTACTTTCAGTCTCACAGATATGTTGTAGAAGCTCGTTTAAGGTATGTTAATCTGTTCCTTGATAAGAATAGTCATTCTGCAAAGGGGGACTGATGACCATTGTAGTTTTGTCCCCCTTAAACACCCAAATAACAACAACAACAACATTCTGCAACTTTTCGCAATATTGTCCAAATGTTTGCTGAAACTGGAAACGTTACACCTACGGAAGGAGTCCGATCTATATTTGTTTGATGTATTACCACTTTCCAACAATTTAACTTATTTTTATAATTGCTGGTTACAGCGCCATCTATCATGAAAGGAGGAAAATGTTTCATACAAAAGTTACTGATGTTTTCACTGGTAATCCAAATATGCAATAAAATTAGGGGTGAGTAATATTTCAAAATCAACCCCCTCCCGCCCCCTGAGGTGGTGCAGAAGGTTAGAGCTTTATATAAATGAAAGTGAACAAATTTTTTTACTAATTTCTTTTTTTTTAATCCGATTTGTATTTTTACAAAACAGTTTTTAAGGCTCACCCTATATTCGTAGGTGAAACAGTCGGCAGTGTTGTTTCGTGCTGTTGTTTGGCGTAAGTATCTTCATTATGCCTCATAGAAGACAGTGAGCAACTTTCGAGCATGTGTCGGCGTTGGACCGAAAAATAATAATTGCCTACGAAAATTGTGCTGTACCCTCGAGAGAAATTGGCCACCGTATCGGAAGTAACGAAGCAACTGTGACACGAATCTGTAATCACTGTATACAGTAGAAAACGTCGGGATCGATAGTAGCTGGTTCACTGTAGCAATTCACGTGATGGCGGGCATATTGTTCACATGGCTGTAACGGAGCGCTCTAGTACATCACCAACCACAGCACAACAAATTCGGACTTTTGAGCAACCAGCAGTTTCGGCGCGTACCGATCGACGACATTATCAGCAGAGTGAACTAGCCTCAAGGCGTCCGTTGCTACGGTTACCACTGTGTCAAAGCCACAAACGTTTGAGCCGGCATTGGTGCGATGGATGACGGACGTGGAATGGAATAACATTACCTTACCCTCCAATCTCAATTCTGCCGGCACCACCACGATGGTCGGATTAGTCTGGTGACACCTCGGTGAGAGTGTGATGAACAGTTGCCTTACGCATCTGCATACTGGTTCTGCACCCGGAGTTATGAGTGGTATTGGATCCCATTCCCGCACCATCTGCCACTCCCCAGTATGCACTGCAGGTTTAATAACCAGTCAAAAATGTTCATATGTTTGTAAATCTATGGGACTATGCTTGGTTTTTAGTCCATAGCTAACAAACTACTTAATCTAAGTTAAACTAACGTAAGGACGACACATACACCCGTGCTCGAGGGGGTGCTCGGATCCCCGACGGCGAACGGCCACGCACCGCAGCACGGCGCCTCAGTGCGCACGGCTATTCCGCCGCGGCTAATAACCAGTCAGCGTTGCAAGTCTAAAACGTTGGTGCCTGTTGGCCTGTTGTCCTCCGATAATTTTGGAGCTTGCCGATGACCACATCGGAACAGGATAATGTTGCACGTAATGTTGAATACTTCGTGGCCCATCGCGTTGAATTGCTGACCTGGCTTTCCGTTCCCTCCGATCTGTCGCCTACTAAACGTGTCGTCGATGATTGCGGAACGACTGGATCCACATACACCAGACGCTGTTACACCGGACCAGCTTTGCCAAAAAGCAGAAGCAGCATGGACTGATATAGTCCAATAAGGCATCCAGAGACTTTTTCATTCATTACTAAAAATGTTCAAATGTTTGTATAGCTTATGGGACTTAACTACGGGGTCATCAGTCCCTAAACTTACAAACCCAGGGGGGATTCGAACCCCCGACTGTAGTGGTCGTGCAGACCGTGACTGGAGCGCCTCAGTCCCCTCGGCCACCGCGGCCGGCCATTGATTACTGAAGAGCGTGGCAACGGTTATAGTAAACAATGGTGGCAACACTCAATACTAATTTTATCATCTTCCTCGCTTGACAAGGAGCCGTATTTCGAATCTTGGTCTTTGTACAACAGGTTTTGTCTAATATACGAGGCGTGTTTTCTAAGTAAGTTCCGTTTGAACATAAGTACACAAAGAAATTTATTTTCAAAAAAGTAAATTTATTTTCTGAAAGTACATACTTTACTCTCTTTTCCGACATAGTTGTCAAATTTGTTCAAACACTTATCATTCATCTCAACCAATTTTAAAGTACTCTCTTCAAAAAAACTTGCCGCCTGCTCCGATAACCAAGAGTTCACCGCGGTTTTCATATCCTCGTTGTCATCGTTGTAACGGTTGCCACTGAGGTGTTGTTTCAGGTGCAGCGCCTGTCTCACGAATCCTCACTACAACAGAAGCCACCAAATCGTCTGTAATCGAAGATGGGCGATCAGAGCGGTCCTCATCATGGACGTTGTCATGGCCATCTTTGAATTCTTGTACCCATTTACGCACTTTGCTTTCAAAAATGTTCAAATGTTTGTTAAGCTTATGGGACTTAACTGCGGGATCATCAGTCCCTAAACTTACAAACTACTTACGAACTACCTTATACTAAGGACGGCACAAATATCCATGCCCGAGGGGGGATTCGAACCCCCGACCGTAGTGGCCGTGCAGACCGTGACTGGAGCGCCTTAGTCCCCTTGGCCACCGCGGCCGGCGCACTTTTATGCACTGCCATACAATCCGACCGATTGCGATAAAACTTTGTCAACTGTTTGATTTTAGTCGCGCGAAGGTTATGGGCACGCTACAAGTAACTTCGTATGGTGCGTGGCAGAGGGTGCTTTACAATTAGTTAATTCGTTTCTTACACCTTCAAGCTAAAATGTCTGGACGGGTATCAGTGAAATTTGAAACAGACGTAGCTTATACCCTGATTAATACATGGGCTCCCTTTCGTAAGCCATCGTGTGGTGCGTGGCGGAGGATACCTTACAATGCTGTAATAAGTTTGTTTCTCTTCACGCTGAAACAGCTGGTGGAATTTTAATGAAATTTGGAATGCAGATAGCTTATACCCTGATATAACGCATGAGATAACTTTAGAAAGGCTGCGTACAGTGCATGGCGCAGGGTATCTTACAATAGGTTAACACGTTTCTTACTCCACACCAGAGGTAGGCAATAGAGGTCTGCACCTCGCTCGGTTGCTCGCTCGAATCGCGTGGCACATGTAGTTCTATGACAGTCCGGTAGGTGTCGGTACTGCAGCTTGCGGCAATGCGTGTGGCTGCGCTCGACTTCCCCCACGCTCGTTCGAGCGGGGCACGCTCGACCGGCCCGACCGTCCACACTGCCCGCTCGCCACTCGGTCGCCCACCGCAGCGCCACTCGAGTCCACGCCGAGTGTCGGGAGCAAACTAGACGCTACAGAATACATCCTGACTGCGAAATTTGGAATTGTCTCCTTTCCTGCGTGCTTCGAAAGCTGTTCTCTCGATCCAGTTCAACTAGCTATTCAGTTTCGCATTTTGTACTTTACAAGTTATTATACGTGATTAATATAAAGTTTCTGTGCTAAAATCATTTACTAAATGAGTTTTCCATGATCTTTCTTACTTTCTTGTTCCCATTTTGTGGACTGTTAGTCCCTGTTTAGTGGTAGGTGTTACTTGCCGTCTTAACGAGCAAATGGTTGTATTTTATATCCATTCCTCTTATCACTCTCAAGTCCTGTAATACTTTGTCCATCTTTTGTATTTATATTAATTAATCCGATATTAATGTACACCCGTTAGATTAGGTTTGTTCATCTCTCTCTCCGTTGTACACTGTTAATACATATTCCCGTAGCCTTTTGTCACTGTGCATGGTTGTTGCGCCTTTACATTTTCCGACTGAGTCCTTAACGGGAATTTTTCCAATTGCAACATTCATATATTCCCCACTGCCACTGTCGTCTTTCTTATCTACATAATAAAGAACGCATGCAAGCTTTTATACAATGTATAGGATCCGCGCTTTCTTCCGTCGTCAGGGTCATATGCCGGTCTAATGCTCATATATCCTGTACCTGTTTTAAATGCTCTTATTCCAGCTGTTTATACAGCTGTACGAATTTATGGTGCTCCTGCTGTTTCAGTGATATCTGTGTTATATTTATTTAGGCCCGTCTGAAGAATGTCACTCGGGTGCACCAGCCAAAAGAATGAAGTGCATGTTTTTGGAATGACTGGACTGTGAAATGGCCCAATCGACCAATGAGGTGGACCTTTATTTAGCACGAATTGATGGTGATGACGACAATCTACTTGAATGGTAGAAACTCAACAGTACTCTCTTTCTTAAGCTAGATGTATTGGCAAACAGTATTTTGTGTGCCCGCCTCAAATGCACCCAGTGAACGCACTTTCAGTGCGGCAGGGAATCTGTTCTCTGATAGAAGAACTCGACTCGATCTACAGAGTGTCAATGATATTTTAACAATACATTGCAATTACAATGCCACTAACGAATAGTTAGGGGATAATGTTACTTTTCGATGTATACTTCGTTGTACGGTCATTTTCTCTTTTGTACATTGCAATAAAAACGTTGTTCGTTCCGCCGTTTCTTTTTAGATCCTTTACATTACTTTCAAATGTTGTAGTTAGTGCAAACAACCTTTCTGTCTCGTTTGCGGTATACTGAGGTTACATGCAACTATGCAGGAATACCCGCCGGCCGCGGTGGCCGAGGAGACTGAGGCGCTCCAGTCACGGTCTGCACGGCCACTACGGTCGGGGGTTCGAATCCCCCCTCGGGCATGGATATTTGTGGCGTCCTTAGTAAAAGGAAGTTGACAAGTAGTTTGTAAGTTTAGGGACTAATGACCCCGTAGTTAAGTCGCATAAGCTTAACAAACATTTGAACATTTTTGAACAGGAATACCCGTCTACAGCATAACTGATTTTAGTTCCTTTAGATGGTGGGGATGCGTCAGACGCAACAGCAACCCACACCTCAGAGCCACAGAGCCGCTTCCGTAGCGACTGACGAGGAAACCTATCCAAGTGTCACTCTCCCATTTTGATGAAATTTGGATTTGTTATAATACATGAAAACTGTGGGACCTGTTCAAATAAAATGTTTGTAGAGCTTATGGGACTTAACTACGGGGTCATCAGTCCCTAAACTTACAAACTACTTATGAACAAGCTAATACTAAGGACGGCACAAATATCCATGCCCGAGGGGGGATTCAACCCCCGACCGTAGTGGCCGTGCAGACCGTGACTGGAGCGCCGCAGAGCGCTCGGCCACCGCAGCGTGGGACCCGTATTTTTATTTATTTTTTAAGCGTGGGAAAAATATATTTAAGGGGTAAAACGGTCCCTCCAAAATTGGGACTAAAATAGAAAAATCTTGATAACTTAGAGATTAATGAAGCGATTTTAATGATTTTTTTGGTATGAAAGTATCTTTTGATAAGAGATCGGCCTAGGTACATTGCAGGGGGAGTGACAATTAGGGGGGCAACTACCCCTAAAGTGACCAATTTTTTGTGCTCAATTTTTTTTATTTAATCGAAGTTGAATCTATGAAATTTTTCTTTTATCAAAAGATACTTTCAGACCAAAAATCATTAAAATCGCTTAACTAATCTCTAAGTTATCGCCATTTTTCTAATTTAGCCCAATTTTGGAGGGGCCGTCTCACCCCTTAAATATGTTTTTCCGCCGCTAAAAAAATTACGTGTCCCATAGTTTTTCATGTATTATAAAATATGCAAATTTCATAAAAATCGGAGAGTGATTTGGGTAGGTTTCCTTGTGAGTACAGCGGCAACGCCACGCTGTGCGGTCTCTGCCCGCCCCGACCCACGCAGCCTCGTTCGAGTGTAAACACGCTCGTTACGAGCGTATACACTCGCCGCGCCACCGACGAGCGTTGCGCACTCGACCGAGTACGAGCGAGCGAAACCGGCCATTTGCAGACCTCTAGTAGGCAATGAGCGAGCCGCGCTCACGGAGCCGCCTACCTGAGCAGGAGCAGAGCCGCGAGCAGCTGGCGTCCATCACGTAGTTCCTGCTGAAAACACTAGATGGCGTTATGCGCAGCCAACGCGCCAACGTAGCCTCAAAAATGTACCTGGCTGAGTGCATTATAAAATGACTTATAAAGATAAAAGTGCAAACTCTTTAGTATCCAACTCGAATGATCAGATTCCACTGCTAGGGGTATCTCCTGAATAATGCTATTATGTTTATAAGTAAGTAACTTATAAACATAATACTGGAAACTCGAGCCGGCAAATATGTTATAAAGATAAGAGCGATTTTTGTTTTGTTTCAGAAGACACCGCTAACAGTGCCAGCTGTTAGTTCGAATTTTGTACTTCAGGGTTTTCGTTATAATCTATGATATTACGTTATGGTACAGTAAGCTGTGGAGTTGAAATGGCTAGTCAAATCGGCGCGGTAAATCAGCGTTCTATTTTCCAGTTCAACTCTAGTTGGGAGTGTGACTAATTGTTCACTGAAAGCGAAGGAGGAGCAAAATGTTTGGTATGTGGTGAAATACTAGGCATAAAAAGTACAATTTAGAACGTCACTATAGAACACATCACTTCAACCAGTATGGAAGTATAGAAGGTGAAATGCGACTTAATCTACGCGAGGAAGGAAGTAAAGGTATGTATTATAATGCTGTACCTACTTACGAGATAACGTAATCACAGTTTTTTGTTTAATAAAACCAATTTTCCTTTGAAATGACAACTCTGTTAATTTCTTACACAGGAATGTGATGCCTCATCCTCCGATGCAGCTGTTCGTGCTAGTTACAGAATAGCTTTGCTGATAGCCCGTACTTCCCGACCATTTTGAGACGGTGAATTTGTGAACCAGAGTTTGGAAGTCGTAGCAGACGAACAATGTCCACAGGAATCACGTTCTTTCGCAAGTTTGAGTCTGTCGCGGCGTACTATAACTCGCCGTATCGAACGTTTGTCAGGTGCGCCAGCAAGCGTGCAGACCTCTAGCGGCAACTAGGATAACTACCGGCCGAGTGCGAACGCTGCTCTTTTTCCGGCCTGAGCCGGAGCGCTGCTCATTGAGCCGATTTGTGCCCACCTCTGCTATAACAGCTGGACGGAATTCAAGGAAATAAGAATGAAGATAGCTTGCACCCTGAATGAATACATGGGCTATCTTTCGTAAGCGTCCGAATGTGCATGGCGGAGGGCACTTTGCAACAAACATCCAAATTGTCTGACTGGTCACCATGAAAGTTATCACATGAATGTACGTTTTCATGAAAGAGACTTTTATAACCTGCAAGCCAGTGAATTTAGCATGGCGGAGGGTACCTTGCGAATTTGACACCATTTGAGCAGTCACCATGAAGCTTGGGGGATATATGTATGTTTTCGTATATAGGAGGGAGAGGAGTAGGTGGCGGGGGAGACGGACAGAAAGGGGACGAAAGAGAGGGACAGAGAGAGGGAAGAGGAGAAGACAGGGAGAGGGGAGAGGAGGAGAATGAAAGAGGGGAGATGGTGACAGGTGAAAGGAGGTGAACAGAAGGATAGGGAGGAGGAAATGGACAGAGAAAGAGACAGGATGAGTCGGGAGGAGGAGCAGGAGATCAGAGGAAAGGGAAAGGAGGACATCGACTAATGATAGATTGGAAATCTCATGTATATTTTTTCTGCTGCAGCTCCGCGCCGGGTACCAGCTAGTTTCATTGGCTATGATATCTCCCGTCTTCCTGGTGTTGCATTTTGTAGGGCCAGCAGAGTAGATAAATTAAACCAGACAGCTCTGAATAATGGCCATCTGGAAAATATAAAATAATTTCTTAGTATGGAAGTTGTGCTGATATTCTTAAACGAATACCAGACATTGAGATATGTAGCACTATTCTCCTCTAGCGCCGTTCGATCTATGGTTGTTGTTGTACATACTAGGTGTTGAGACCTTAATTTTTATAATAATAATTATCATATTTGATGTACTGTGTGTTTTGTTCGTTTGTTTATTTGTTTCATGTGATTGAGTACGCTGAGTCAACGACGACGACTGGTAGCAGCAAGCTGTGTCAGTTAAGGATTCTGGCCACTACACGCTTCCAGCCAACAAGCCATGCCTCGCCAGAGGAATACGTCGTTAAGCCAGCGGACTTAAATACAAATCGGGATATTGATATGGTTAGTGTGGTGAAAGCTATATGTTCATTACGATTATTAATTATACTACAAATAATCAATTTGTTGAAACAGACTGGTGTGTGTTATACTGATGTGGATTTCTGGCGAAGTATGTATTAAAAAAATAGATACCAGTGAAAAGAATGATATTAATAGTCTTAAAATTGATTTATTCCACTAAATGTTTCAATCTTCAATATTACACGAGTGTTTGATTGTTTTGTGTGTAAGACTACATTTTCGGGTGTTACGTTAACCTATCAGAAGTATTAACATTGAAAAAGTCGGTATTTGTAGTGGCTACATTACGTTAACCAAAGATAGAACTACCGCAATTGAGGGATTGACAGTGGGTTTATATCAGGAGCTATCTTTGTATTGCCTTGGTTACGGAAGCGAAGGAAGGAAGCTTAGGGTTTAACGTCCCGTCGACAGCGTGGTCATTAGAGACGGAGCTAACGCTCGGAGCTTTGGGTAAGGATGGGGAAGGAAATCGGCCGTGCCCTTTGAAAGGAACCATCCCGGCATATGCCTGGAGTGATTTAGGGAAATCACGGAAAACCTAAATCTGGATGGCCGGGGGTGGATTTGAACCATCGCCCTCCCGAATACGAGTCCAGTGCGTTACCACTGCGCCACCTCGCTCGGTACGGAAGCGAACAGCGAGTGTTATCGTAATGAAAAGTAATAGAGATTGACAGTTTTGATCATCAAAATTGAAATTCATGCCTGTATCTCCTTTATCATTACGAACCTGCAAAGAAACAAAGGCATTCTTCGGAAAATAGATGACTAAAATATTATTAGTCTCTATAAAAATACAGGAATAGTTAATGGTAAATATAAAGGTGACATTTCAAGAGGAATACATCAGGAATAATTAGTCGTCACCAAGAACACAACATGTTTTACATTATTCGCATGGCGCTTAGCACTACATATTAGTGCAAAATAATGAATAAGGAAGGAATATTAGGTTCTAACGTCCCGTCGACAGCGTGGTCATTACAGAGCTAATGCTCAGATATTTTGGGTAGGGATGGGGAAGGAAACCGGCCCTTTCAACGGACCATTTCGGCGTTTGCCAGGAGTGATTTAGGGTACTCACGGAAAACCTAAATCTGGATTGCCGGTGCTGGATTTGAGCCATCATCCTCCCGAATGTAAGTCCACTACGTTACCACTGTGCCACCTAACTCGGTCCAAAATAAGGAATAATAACGGTAAAGAGAGAGCAAAAATGGGGCATTTTGAAGATATTGTGTTACCGCATGCTATCAAAAAGCCCGCACGGCTAGCCGTGTGGTGTAACGCACCGCTTTCCGAGAAGGGTAGATGTACCGGTCCCGGTTCCGGTTCGAATCTGCACGGTGGATTAACGAAAGGGGTCGGAGTGCCGGCCAGCCTGGATGTGGTTTTTTAGGCGGTTTTCCACATCCCCCTAGGTGAATACCGGGCTGGTCCCCAAGTCCCGCCTCAGTTACACGATTCGCAAACATTTCATAACACTTTACACTTTCACGCATATAACACTATACACAGACATTTGGAGTACACATTTCCTCCGGGGGGCATGGGGTGGCGGCAGGAAGGGCATCCGGCCACCCCGTCAATACTAACATGCCAAATCTGAAATAACAAAGCCGACCCTGCATAGGCGGGAAAAGGCTTGAAGAGAAAGCATGATATCAAGAAGTCATACGTATATTTAAGAACTATCGAAGAAGTAATATCGCTGTTAAAACTGAACTTACATGACAGAATATTTTAACTTTGTGGAATGACACATTGATTGGGCATAGGATGAAAAGACAGTGGAGGGAAAACGACACAGGAAACATTGTTTTAAGTTGCATTGACCAGGTGGTAACTGACGAAGGCTGTAGCTACTAGGAGATCAAATACTGTTAGTCTGCAGCTAGGTTGCAACAAAAAAAGCACAAAGAGCATTAATGATAGCGAAAATTTTGAATATAAAGTTTATAATTATTTTTGAATTAAAACTGTAAAAATTAATGAACAACCGCTTAATAAAATAAGAGCAGCATTGTTGATTGTTGGACGAGCATATTAAAAGTAATACAATGTATTATGAACAACAGACGAAATTTAGACATAAGTTCGCATTGAATAATGGACACTATACATTTCTCTTACAAATAATCAATGTTGTTATATCTTTATAGTGAATAAAATCACGGTTTTAACTGTTTTAGTAATTCTCAAGAATCCTGATGGCGACTTTTGTATTGTGAGGTACGGGTTTCACCGTCCGGCTTCGAACAAACGAAGCTTATTTCGTGCTACACTGTGCATTTGTGCAATTTAATCAGCCAGAGTGGCAAAGAATGGTCCACTATTTCGGGATGCAATCTTCGGTATCTTCCCCAAAATTGTTTGAACGTCGCCGTGTATTATTTTGAACTCGAGAAGTAACTTTATATTGGTGGTGGAGCAGAGAATGAGGCCTATATTTACAGAGGTACGTTTGCAGAAGTTTCCACGCCAGAAGCTGCCGTGTCTTGCTGAGAATATCTCGCCTTAAAACCGAGGTCTGGAAATCGCAGCTCGAGACTGGTTATTGTGGTATCGATTAGCAGAGAGGTCGTATTTTCGACAGCAGCGCGCTCTGTATAACACCCGCCAAAGTTCCAGAAACTCCGGCAGCAGCCTCTTGAGCTGTGGTTCCCAAGTCGACCAACCGCCGCGAGCTGCCGATGTGGAGCCCGTCTCGCCACGTCTCAAGACGCAGAACCGAGAACGCGCCTTAGTTCTGTCCTTGTCACTGTCAGCCTCCCAAATGTATCGTACCTATACGAAAAGTAAACAAATTTCTTCTTTGCATATCCTTAATGAATAAATGAAAGCAGGGAATATTAGACCAACTCTGTAATTTAAATAAAGATTTTCTAGTGAAGATAACATATCATTTCATTTTCAATGAAGAGATCGTCTGATGCGAAAGTAATTTCTGGCTTACCCCAAGAGAGTGTTGTAGAACTATTTTCTCACCTATCCCTTGCACCGCAAAGTGTCCCAACAATATTATGCACACACAAATACAGCACGTCTGTCTATGGACTCCCTACAGCATTTTGCTGTCCTCTCGTGGGTAGAAAAATCCCCAGACCTCGCCATCATGGAGCACATGTGTGAAGACATAGGAAGGTACACCCGTTGCAGTACCCGCGGGATCTGCAGGACTGTGGACTAACTGTGGACTAACTGGCCTTAATGTAGTTTGACACCATACAGTGTCATACGGCCACAGTGGGTCTGAGACCCTACTGACCTGGCAGCAACATTCCACCTGTAACTGCAGCAGCCTAGTCTCTTTCATCCCATATTATCAATTCAATAAAGTTACGTGTTTTTCATAATATGTGGTCTCATTCACTTTTAACCGCTACTTTTACGTGCATCACTTCTTTTGTCATGCTCTGTACTTTCGCATTTAGAGAAGAAAGTTGGTCAACGAAATTACGTAAGTGGATCCCCCCCGCAACGAAAAACAGCTTTGCTGTAATGATTCCAATGTCCCCCCTTCCCCAACTTGTGTGTCAGTTCAGTGAGATTTTTTCCCATATATCGCGATAGTACAAAGTGAGGTGACCTTCTTTATACTCTTTCGATGTCCTCCATCGATTGATGGAGGATTAAGGATACAATCTTACGCGGCAGTTTTAGTAATGACGACAGACAAGGGTGGTACAGGCAGCCTCTGAAGTAGTTCTGTTGCAGCTTCTAATTGTTCTGCCAATAAAACGTAATTCCGAATTACATAGATGTGTAGGGTTACTTTATTCTCAGATTGTGTGTATGCTCTTAGAAACCAACCCATATAAGAGACGAGCAGCCTGATCGATAGAATATAACATTGCGTAGTCTATGTGATTGCAGAAATGACGTCACTACACTCTATCATCCTGAATTCGGATGTATTTAGAAATTTTGTGCATTTGCAATAAATTGTGTTGAACGTAGCACTGAAAACTAGGCGTGACCTTGACTTCAGGAGACGGCTTTCAGCAAGCTGTGCGTGTGGACTGCGTTGCGTGACATTTGCGTTTCTGTGTAGGTTTCGCCCCTGATCGATACTTTGGTTGCCCAGTGTCTTTATATACTTTTATTATGGTAAAACAATTATGAATTTAGTATGTAAATGGCGACCGGAATGTTTGGAGTGAAAGAGTGAGACTACCATAACATTATTTCGAATTGTAACATTAACGTGACTGAAGAACTGCGAAATTACAAGGTCTCTAGATGCCAATTTTCGACCAAAAAACCAGCAATACGAAAGTTTTTATAGTTAAATCTATACGTCCGGACGCCAACTCACAAATCATGCGAATAAATTATATCCAGCCTGTTTACCATCAAGTTGATTTATTAGCCACCGGTGGCTGATATTATTTTCCGTTAAGGATATGCATACATGCTTCAGACTGTCTTCTCCTTCCTAAGATTTCGCCACTGTAATTGAAAAGTCCACACTCAAATAAATGTATTGCCATCCCGAAATGACAATCATGTCCGTGGATTGAGTCTTTCCTGATGACACGTTTACTGTTAGCAAATACAAATTCGTGTTCTCCTTTACTTACATATTACAAGTTTGTGGTTACAAAAATAGTTTTAGCGTTCCCAATTTTTTAATCTGATTACTTCGTATATCGGATAGATTACGTACTCCAAAAGCTATAAATGTAACACACAGATGTAAAATATTAACGCGAATCAACTTGTAGTTGTGACACTTTTTAAAAATATTACATGCTCTACATTATTGAACTTCTTTGTGTTTTCAGCATATAATTTCGCTTTGTAAGTGTGAATCTTGCACTGTTTCCTCGTTAAAAAGTTAATTTACTGAGCAATACGTTCACCTAATATGCGGTCAATTTAATATTACGTGTAAAGCAGTGACGCAATTGTAGTCTTTGTTGGAATATTCATGATTTAATCCAGTATTTTACTGAATAACGATTTGAAATGGTATATAATGTAATATTGTTGATTTACACATGTAGGGCAGAACGCAATTACCTTAAACTTACGGTAAACACATATCGCAGATATCAAGAAAGTTCACGTACTGCAGATATGTTATTGGTAACATCTCTGCGATATGACAGTTTTGTGGTGAAATATATTCGTAGTATGAATACTTCTTCATGCTTTAATTGCACATAGTTATTAAGTCATGGGGTACAAACTGGAACGTGTCTGAATAATTATATGTAACTTGAACATTTTTGATGCACTTATTTCACTTTTTAATAATAACTGTAATAGGGCACAAACTGCAACCTGCCCACAAAATAAAGAAAATCATGAACGTCAATTCTCTTTCACGTTAGTTGTGTTTAATACAGTCAAGTTCGTAGCAAATGAGGTGGATTAATTTATGACTGAAATGTTTAATTGTTATAAAATGAGGCATTAAAACGCTTTTTCTCACGGATGTAATAAAAAAGGCGTCCTCGTTTTCAAGTTTGTCGTAGCAACAGCAGTTTGCAGCACACAGTATTATTGAACTGTATTCCGAAGCAGATTCTGTGTGTAACGCGTTCGGTATGTTAATGTATTCAGTGATGCACTTTAACCCCTCGAAAATAAACCGACCGTTTGGGCTTTATCTGTGAACACGACTGAAACGGTACTTGAAATTAGTACATATGAAATGAAACAGTACATTCGCAACAAATTATAATTAAAGCGACCGTTTGGAGGTAGCAGTAATCCGCCACACCGCATTACGTAGTCCCGAGCGATAGCTTCACAGAAGGTAAACACATGCCTCTGCACTTCGCTTTTCACTCTGCTATACGAGAAACTCAAGTTATGTCACAGCATCTGTTATACAGTATAAACGCAGTTAATGCCAAGTATTTTATTTCATTTTTTCTACTTTTATTTTTTCCAAGTAGATCACTTAGTTCGTTTGACGTGAAGATATCCAACACCTCACATGGATGTGAAACATTCAGTTGATGGCTACATTCTCGAAATTTGTAGATACTGTTTCATACAGATTTCTTTTGTCGGTTTCTCAATAAACGTGTTTCACAAGATGACCAGTGAAAAATTATTCATCAGACGATTTCTTTCCCTTTTGGGGAAGAAGATCTGAATTTCTGAACTTCAATACTCACAGAAATGAACGTCTTCACAGTTGAAAATTTGATATAGTATCGGAACTTTCAGACAATTCACTCACACAAGTCAACTGGGGAGCCACGGCTAAGGTTTCAAAGTGTAAATCTACCAGTAACTCTCGCTATTGCGCCGAAGGTTTCAGATGTATTAGTGCCTACGAACTGGACTACAACATCCATGAGAAACCCTGCGATGGAAAATGATTAACCATCACGAACTTGTTATTTTCTCACGAAAGCATTATCTATATCATAATATTAATACGTGAACACGAAAATCGAAGTACCGTTAATATTAATTAAAGAACGAGGACAATGAAACATATTGTGAGAAGTGAATTATGCATAAAAATTGTATATGTATATAGATGTTAATAGTTGTCAACGTATGTAGGTGTTTTTTCTACATATAATGATGAAAGTTTCTTCTCTATAACACATAATAATAATAATAATACGTGAACATCGAAAATTGAAGTGGTACCAAATTCTGGCCATACTACCGAGCGTGTGTTATTAGAGAAACGACACAGAAAAGTATCGACGTTTTGTGAAATCGCAATCTAGGACCGTTCAGGTTAGAGAGATCTATTGTTAGTAACACACACATACAGTGCTACAGCTGTTAGAGCAGTGGAGAGCAAAACGTTGTAGTAACGAAGTCTTGTGGCATTACGAACTGTACAGTTTATGCCAGAAAAAGACAAGAATTTTAAGGTTTGCTTTGAGTCACTCCTCAAGAACAATTTACATTATATATTTAATAATAAATGAAATAAATAAAAGTTTCAAATCCAAAGTGAAATTAACTTACATAGTTTAATTAATGCAAGTTATAAATTGGAAAGTAGACTTTGTTTGGTTTTGCTTCGAAACATAAAAAATATCATTTGTCTAAAATCAAAACAAAACAAAAAAATAAAATCGTTAAATACGAGAATCTGTTTAAATGTAATGACTAGAGAATTGTTACTTAACAAAATATATGATTTTGAATCATGTAAAAAATTGCGAACGTAATCTAAGATTGCTGGCAGAGAACTAAGTTATTAATATGACTTTAGCAGTGGTCACAGGGCCAAGTTTTAGAAGGACCGTACGAAACATGTTACGTGGTATTCTGTCTGCATGCTCAGAGGTGAGGCATCTATTCGGCTACGAGCCGCTTGTATGAGTGATAACAGTGTGAAGATATAATTTTTTCGTGAACCTGTGAGTCCACTGAAGTAAGACTAAAGCGTAGTTCCTTTTTATCGGCTATCGAGATACGGTACACAGATGTTAAAATAAATATCAATGAGTATCGATAAATTCGTTAGCAATTTTTTTTGTAAATACGCAAATACCCGCTACTTTACTACTGTATTGAGAAAGAACGGCTTGATGTCACGCCATACGACCAGTCCCTCAACTAACAAAACTCGCCAAATAAACTACAGGTGGTGTGTGTGTGTGTGTGTGTGTGTGTGTGTGTGTTATCTGTTTTCGTTGAGGTTAGTGTTAAATATGAACTGTAGGACATAGTATCGAACTAAACCAGTATCATTGCAGTCGTCAGTACTTAATGCTGTTTACTGTTGTCGTTATGTAGAGTAGTTTTCTGTAAGAGCAACTTTGTAGTCAATTTTCGTAAGTGGCTAATTTTTAAATTATTCGTCTTCGTCTTGAGTTGCTACGACGACGGGAAGGAGAAATGGAAAGAGAGATGGGTAAGTGTGAGATAGATGCAAGGAAAGGAAGAAATGGACCGAGACGAGGGACGCATAGAGGAATGGCGAAGGGTTGGGAGGAGGGAGGAACAAGGAGAGGGATCGGCAGAGAGAGAGAGAGAGAGAGAGAAAGAGCGGATGTGGACTAGAAGCTACAAAACGACTGCTTTAATCGAGGGCACTTATACGTGGAAGACTCCATATTCGTTATATTTTCTGAGATTTGTGTTTACGTTTAACGTACACTAAAAATTATGTCAGTCCGCAGGCTTTACAATAAATAAGGATGTTCTGAGGAAACGTTTTTCTAACTTCTCTATCATTCCACACACATACAGCAACGCAAATGAGGCAATTTATTTTCTTGTTGAGGCTATATTTGTAAAAACATCTTCTTCACTTTCTCGTTCATTTCATAACCAGATTGACCTACAGTGAATCGTTATGTGGTTTAGTAAGTCTACATGATAAAAATTATCACGTAAATTCTAGGCACAAAATTCTGAATTTATACCGTTCCACACTCTCATAACGCGTGGGAAAAATTAATACATTACGTTCCCTGTGCGAACTGTGATAGCTCTTATTTTATTGCGATGATAATTACTTTATGTGTACATATTTTGGCATTCGGAGGAGACAGATGTTGATTAAAATTTAGTGAAAGAATTTTACCGCAATGATAACAGAAAAAGAGCCGCTTGTATTCGAAATTTGTGGAAATTTTCTACGAATGATATGTGGTAAGAATCCAATACTTTCTATCGCTGCCATAAAAGAGGCTCGGAAAGCATTGTGTCAACAATTCATTTAGTGGTTTTGTTATACATTCCAAGTGTTCAGCGAATAAATCACAGTCTTTGGTTCATATTCACCACAGCGTTTTATGCGATTTTCCGAAATTGAGATATTGCTAAATGTAATTCCTAGAACTTTTCATCCTTTCTCTAAATTTGTGACATTTACCAAGTACAACAGCACTTCACCGAAATTCTCTTCGTAAACATCAGGAGTAACAAACACTTTCTTTGATTAGGATTATTTACCACTTTTTATACAGTTCTTACATGTCTTGCATTGGGATTATAATGTGTAGCTCAGGTGACTGGGCCGATATGTAGCCATTTACTTGCTCTTTCATTTCTTTTATTGTGTAAGATACATTTTACTATTTGGAATGAGCATTGCGTAATGTATGGTATAAGTAAAACATAGAGTATATGGCCCGGTGAACAAGTATCCCGTGGGAAAACTCCGCCCATATTACCGTCTAATTGGCTCTTACAAATAGTCTCAGTCCGCCAAAACCCTCCAGTAATTTTATTAGTATTTAATATACAGCAGTTTATTTAAATATATCTGTTTGTATTACGCAATTATCTTGCGTTAAATTATTTTTCTGTATTCAAGAAAAAAAGTCATTTAAATATTAGTTTAGGAGAAAGATGACTGGCGTAACACTCTAGAATGTTCCTTTAGCCCCTAAATGTAGCAACTGCCGCGGAATGTTAATCTTGCCGCAGTCAGTCGTGCTAAGCCCCTCAGACGGATAAATCCCATGTCAGTCAAGCTAAGCGCCACAGACGGATAACATCTATGTCGGTCGAGCTAAGAGTCTCATCTATGTCAATCGAGTGCGTGAATCGCTTATAATGTAATATAAACGTATGTGAATTTCTCTTACACAGTTGTATAGGAACAGTGGATCATAAATAAAAGAAGAAAAAACACTGCCATCCTGGAATTTCGTGTGACATACGTAATTGTACTAAAACCTAGTCACATTACTTTAAGCCTAACATCAATAAAAAAAATCGCACTGACGTGTTTTACGGCCCACTTTAGAATTGTAGTTTTATAAGTTTTATAAACATTTTGGACCAAAATAATAAACTAAATAATAAAAATTAATTAATAAGAGTGTCTGAAACCCTTTTAGGAAAAAAATTAGGTAGAGACGGGATCCGAACCACCGCCTTTGGCATCATAGTCTAACGCTTTGCCCACTACGCTACGGCTATCAACCTGATGATAAGTCCAATAATCTCATACTGTTGATGGCCGTTGTTAACTGATGCTAATATGGCATTTGTAGACACTAGATTATCATTTATCGTACGAAGAACGATGTGTTTTTATTAATTCTTCAGTGCGCCATTGCTTTGATATGACAACGTGTAAGTTACAATACGAAAATCATCAAATACGCGCAAGATGGCGTATGCCACAGAGAGTTCTGGGTGAGGAATGTCACGTGACATCCCCTAACGGCTGGTTTTCGTTAATTCAATAGAGGGTATCAAATCTCCGTTATTTTTGCAAATATCTCTCAAACGATACGAGATATGAAAGAAACATAATGGAGCTAAGTTGTAGAGAATTTTCTCCTCTACCAATTACGTTATTCAATGTTCGTATCAGATTAACGGTTCGTTTGCAATTACAATTATATTACAAACGGCTTTTTTAGGTATTGCTACCGTATTTTTTGTCCGAAAAATTTGAAAATGGGAGGTTCTGGTGTCTGGCAGCCTGCAATCATATCTGTAAAATTTGGTGCTGATCGGTTGAACGGTTCGTCTTAAAACCAGGAAACACGTTACGGACAGACAGACAGACGGACGGACAGACAAGACATACATCCCAAATCGCCGATATTTTGGCAAATATCTTTGAAACGCTACGAGATATGAAAAAAACATAAGAGGGCAAAGTTGTAGAGAATTTTCTCCTCTACAAATTAGGTTATTCAATTTTCGTGTCAGATGAATAGTTAAGCCGTTATTTTCATTTAAATTTCGAGATGTCAAAAGACGATCGCAAAGGCCCACTTTTAGTGTTACTATCGTAATCTAAAGTGGGCCAAAACGAATCTACGAGCTGAGTGCTGCTCCTGCACAGGGGACAACAGCAGCAGGGGAAAGAAGGTATCAGCTTAGTGAAAAGGAACTCGTCTTCACTACCGTGGCCGCTGCGGAGCGCGCGGTTGCTCGCCGTCGGAGGTTCGAGTCCTCCCTAGGGCATGGGTGTGTGTGTGTGTGTGTGTGTGTGTGTGTGTGTGTGTGTGTGTGTGTGTGTGTGTGTGCGTGTGTGTGTGTGTGTTGTCCTTAGGTCAGTTTAGCTTAGTTTAAGTAGTTTGTAAGCTACGGACTGATGACCACGCAGTTTGGTCCGATAGATTTACAAACATTTGAACAATTTTTTCATTCCGTGGCGAGGTACGAAGAAATACGACAGCTCACTTGCAGTGCTGTTTCTTTCTACCACAAACAGAAACATTGTCACGAAGTATCTTGGTAACAGGACCGAGGGTAGAAAGAAGGGAAAAAGTTGTAAACCTACGTACTCACTCTCAAATAATTAATTTTATTGAACTTTAAAGACATTGCCCCATCTTTCTCTTATCCCGCCGTACTCAGCTGACATAAACTATCAAATATTATGACATATGCACTAAGCTACAGAGATAAAGATTAATTTTGTAAGTACATAAATTAGCGGTCCCATCGATAGCGCTCGCATTACAAAGAAGAAGCATCTTCTTCTAAAACGTTGCACGTACACATAGACTGAGGGCCTGCCGCGGTGGCCGAGGGGACTGAGGCGCGCTAGTCACGGTCTGCACGGCCACTACGGTCGGGGGTTCGAATCCCCCCTCGGGCATGGATGTTTGTGCCGTCCTTAATATTAGCTAGGTCATAAGTAGTTTATAAGTTTAGGGACTGATGACCCCGTAATTAAGTCCCATAAGCTCTACAAACATTTGAACATTTTGAACATAGACTGAGGTGACAAAAGTCATGGAATACCACGTAATACCGACTCGGACCTCCTTTTGTCCCGCGAAACTCGACCGACATGGTATGGACTCCACAAGTCGTTAGAAGTCCAGTTACAGAAACATTCTGCCATGCTGCTTCTATAGCCAGCAATAACTGCGAAAGTTTGTGCACGAATTGACCTCTCGACTAATTAAAGTTCCATGGGATTCATTTCTGCCGATCTCAGTGACCAAATCATTCGTTGGAACTGCCCAGAATGTTCTTCAAACCAGTCGCGAATATTTGGGGCTCGGTGACATTGTCGTCCATAACAATTCTATCGTTATTTGGCATCATGTAGTCCATAAATGAGGCAAATGTCTCACAGGAGCCGGATATAACTATATCCAATCAATGATGGCTTCAGCTTGACCAGAGAACCCAGTCCATCCCATGTAAAATCAGCCTTCACCATTAAACAGTCACCACCAGCTTGCACAATGCCTTGTTGACAACATAGGTCAATGGCTTCGTGGGGTCTGTGACACATTCACATCCTACCATCAGCACTTACAAACAGAAACTGAGACTCATTTCACCAAGCCACGGTTTTCTAGTTGTATACTAGGTCCAACTGACATGGTGACTAGCCAAGGAGAGGCGCTGTAGGTGATATCGTGTTGTTAACAATGGGCACTCGAATCGGTAGTCTGCTACCATAAGCCCATTGACACCAAATTACTCTTCGCTGTCCTAACGGATAGGTTCATGCTACGCCCCCAAACAAATGGCGTGATGATTCCTTTCGAAAGGCACGCCCGATTACCTTGCCCATCCCTTATGTGACATTACAGATAAAGGGGGAAGCTCATTGTTTCCAAGTGAAAAGCAAGTTTTGGCAAGCGGTTGGGTTCCCCAGCTGGCCAGCTAGCAGTTTGAACTTAGTGAGTGGAATACAGGTCGTTAGGCAAACCCTAATCTGCACGGAAACAGGAAACGGCAGTCTTGGATTAGCGAGGGAGGCTATCCCAGATTGCAACTGAAATACAATATAGCCACACACATTATACTAAAAATCCATATAAAATCAGGGAATGATCATACGGCAAATATAATTATACGAATGGATTCAGGAGACTTGGGGGAATCAAATGGCGTAATTAGAATTTCAATAGCCCTTACAGATAAAAAGCCCATTAATTTCAGTACTATAATAATGGTATTGTAAGACTTATATTTACAATTATTGATACAATAGCAGTTTAAGAAGCAAATGGGCAGCATTGCACCACGCTACCTATCTTAAAAGACGGATCACGTTATTTTCATATTCGTTCAATAAACTTTGTTTTACTGTCTTAATCTGCTTTTCATTGAGGTAGTAATATTCTTTTGGCAGGACATAGATTCCACCACATAAACACAAAACATGAACCCAGCAAATCGCATTACATTTATATATGTATTTTATTATATTTAATATTAAATATTCTATTGCCTCTTAAATATTCTATTGCCGACTAAAAATAGTAGATATGCAGCAGATAATTTATACATAAACCATTATATGTATTTATGGACCAGAACTGAATATATTTGCATAAAAGCCATGATAAATTAAATATTAATTGTGTAACTATATTTCGACGGCGGTAGTATATTTGAACAGTAAGAAGTTACGTTTAATATCTACCTGAGCAAAGAGCTTCAGTCTCAACCGATTTTAGTATTGTTATATATATATTTGTTTGTTAAATGTAAACAACATTTGTGCGGAGGTGGTCAAAGAAATTAATTCTGTGATATACAAATGTATAATATTTTGGAAGGGATATTGTATTTTAAAGATGAGGCGTTAGGATGAGCGGAAGGATTCAATTTTGGGAGCAGGTATAGCACTCTTTCAAACGCTTGGGAGGGTCTCGTAACTTGCACGTGGTGGTGAAAGGTTGTGACCCTGGGCGGTCTGCCGCGTGGGAGTAGCCGAGTAGTCTGGAGCGCCATGTTACGGAACGCGCCGTTTGCCGCGTCGGAGGTTCAAATCCTCCCTCAGGCATGGATGTGTGTGTTGTCCTTAGGTTAGTTTAACTTAGTTTAAGTAGTTTGCAATACTAGGGACTGATGACCAACGTAGTTTGGTCCCACAGAATTACAAACAATTGAACATTTTTCTGGTCGGTCTGAAGCCGCGTTATTAATTTGTGATTTGAAAAGATAGGTATGTGTGGACTTAGAAAATTTACGGGACTGTGACTGAAGAACTTAGTCTCTGGTGAAAAGTGGTAAACTATGGACGGTAGTAGAGCTGTGGAACTGTGATAATTCAGCAATCGTGTACTCGTGTGATGACAAACTGTGTTTTATAACAAATACTACAATCAATAGCGGATTAATTTGGAACTGCAATGTTCGATGGACTTCATTAATTTACTTGTGATAATTTGTAACTTTTACTCTCGAGTGCGTGTGATACTTATTGTGCCTCTCATGAACAACAGTTGGGGAAATATTCAGTTATTTACCAATGTGTAAAGTAGGATCACCTCCGCACTTCCATGTCCAAAAAGAGTGATAAACTCCATTTATATATATAAAAAAATAAAAAATTACATCGTAAGTGAATCTTCTGAACATTATCTTAGAAACCATTTTGTTGATTATTCACAGCTTTAATTTATGTTTGTTTAAATATATTTTTCGCCTCATCATCTGCAGATCGATAGACTGGCTAAACTACAGATTAATTATTGATCTTGTTTAAACAGGTCGGGTAGCTGTTTAGGGCATAAAAGCTGACATACATAACTCACCCCTATGAACAGAGACAACGAACCATAAACCTTTTACTACCCTGAGTTATGTATTGCCCAATTCTAATTGGTGAGTACCGATAGGAAGGTAGCACCTTTAGCACCTTACATAAACTATCCGAGAATTTTCTCCGTGTTTAATGACCAAAATGCTGACGGATCATTAAATGTAATCTTTCTTCCATCCTTTCTGTGAGAGGCAAGGCCTGAAATGTACTATTCTGTACACACGCTTGATACTGTCGATCTCGGAATATCGAATTCTCTTACGATTTAGGAAATAGAATGTTCCATGGCTTTCACTCCAACTATCATTCCGCGTTCAAAGTCTGTTAATTACCGTCGTATGACCACAAATACAAGGTCGGAGACTTATCGCATCAATCACCAGACTGCAATTGACAGCTACGCCAATGAACCGCCTCTTTATATATTGTGTACATATTTTTACCGTCTTGTGTATCCGTGCAAGTTATCCCATGACATCAATTCAATGTATTTGCTCTTATGCCCAATACAGCTCTGCCTAAAACGAAGCTCAAAATCACTATCGCTCACATGCACATTCTTCATAGATGGCTCATGTTCTCAGCGGTATAACTATTTGTCATTCTGTTATTACTTCTTGATTTTATGTAAATCTTAATTGAAGCAGACTGTGATAATTCTGGCTTTGACAGCCATTTTTAAAATTTTTTGTTAGTCTGGCTATTCGCTTTAAAGCTTTGGTTTCGTTCTGTCAATCTATTTCTTCGTGATATATCGTTATCAGTTCTGTGCGAATATCGAATGATTTTCTTGAATGTAGTCGACCTTCTTTTTTTTTATTACAGCCGGTCAGCGAACACGCCGAGGTACTGTGCGATTATAATTACCTCCCACTTACATAATCAGAACCGATACATAATTAAGTACACAGTTCGTCATCGGTTTTGATGAGTGTGTTTGCGAATATCAAAATACACTGCTGTCCAAAATTAAAACAACAAACTGAAATTCTGCATAGGTGCGTGTATTTTTCCCCCCAAAAAACAGTCTACACAGATAACGTGAAACATAAACAATGCAAAGAATGCAGAACGGAGGCAACGGAAACATACATAACACTAGACACAAGGTTTTCTCGTTTTTGACGCCTTAACGGGGTGTGCACATACATTCCGACAACTGGTTAACTGGCTCAGTATGAGGTGTGACCACCTCTGACAATAATACAAGACTTACAACGATTCAAATGCTGCGAATGTTATCACTGTCATGCAGAGGCAGTAACGCATATCCTTCCAGCAGAGCTGTTCGCAAGACTTGACGGATGGTGGCGTGATTCAGGTCGTCTTATCTTTGCATCCGAAACATATTTTGTGGGTCTCAAATCGAAAGCGAGCAGGCAATACCATGCGTGCAGTCAGCCATCCGTGCTTTATAAGGTCGAACATAATCGTCCATCAGTACGAAGTCAGGGCCCACAGCACCTCACAACAATTGCATTGGACTTTAGGTCCCAAGATCAACCAGTATACTTGGCAGCGGTTAAATCTTGCCGATCCACCTGTAAAATTTCGTGAGGAGGAGTTTGAGAGGTCAACATAATCAGTGCTCACATTTTTAGGGATTCTCCTTGATATCGAAGTCTTTCCACAATGTTTGAGTCCCAAATCTTGTTACACCTGTTACTATCCAGATGCGAATACGTAGAGAATCATTTTGGAGACCAAATCGGGACACGAATGTCAACAGAACAATGGCCCATTGTTGGCTCGTCAAGGTGGCATGCCGACGTATCCACTCGAGGCGTTCCCTTTCGTGAAGACGCGTCAGGGGTACGTAAACAATAGTTCACTCTGTCCAAGTTTGCCTCCGTAAAATAGTGGACAGCATGGTGGTTGCCACACAGGAGGCCAGGGTTCGATTCCCGGTCGGGTCGTCCTCATCATCATTTCATCATCATTGACGCGCAAGTCGCCGGAGTTGCGTCAGCAAAAAAGACTAGCACCAGGCAGGCTGAACACGACCCCAGTTGGGCCGAGTGTTAACTATTTACCTCGATACAAGCCTTCCAGTGTATGCTGCGAGATCAGTGCAGTTGCCATACAGTACTACGGCTGTACGGACGTGTCCTTATAGCCAAATAAAGTTCTCTTTCTGATGCCACACGTAGTCTTCGGAATACAGTTGCGGCCTCTATGAACTGTCGTCACATCGGAGAAACAACATTGCTTCCATACTACCTGTGGCCCTCCACTACAGAGAAGCGGGTAGGCATCCACTGATAGCCGTACTGCATCGTCACTGAATGCGTACAATGCTTCTGTGGATGTGGGACTTTCAAAACACTGTACCGATTAATAAGTGCCCTGACTTCATCGTTGATATGGTAGTCCGCTGACTGCGAAGTTACGAGGCGCGTCCAGAATATAAGTTCCGTTTCAATTTATCTCCGCTGCAGCGCTGCGATTGCAGTTCCGCGCTGTAGACGATGTGTATCTAGGAGAACAACGTGCGCCATTTGGAGATCGCTGTCAGTTACGTACTCTTTGTTGAGCTTGTTTGAAATGTCGGCGTTGATTGAAAATACCTCCGCCTGTGAAATTAGGTCGGTGATTCGGTTTCTGAATGCGAGGAAAGTGAAACCAAGTGAAATTTATGGGCAAATTCGCGATGTTTATGGACCAAATGCGATGAGAGATTCGATGGTGAGAAGATGGGTCCGACAGTTCAATGACGGGCGTAGTGATGTGCACGATGAAGAACGAAGTGGGCGTCCTCCTTTGGTTACAGAAGAACTGGTTCACGCGATTGATGACTAGATCCAGGAAAACCGTAGGTTTACAATTAGTGCTGATCACTTCACCAATGACGACGAGCTGAAAGAAACTGTTTACAACTGGTTCAAGACACAGGGGCAGATTTCTATGAAGAAGGTATACAAAACCTGGTGCCACGCTATGACAAATGCCTGCAAAATTTCGGCAGTTATGAGGAAAAGTAATTTAAGAGTTGTAGAATTTTGTGCAATAAAAATTTCTTCTGTATCTGTGTACAATTTAATTTTATTATCAAACGGAACTTACTTTCTGGACGCGCCTCGTATCTTCCCTGCGGAACACAATGGTATGGACATCTGTTGGCAGTTTTTTGTGTTTACATCACGAATTCGACATAGAGGTTTACGTTGCAAATTATTGTAAAATTATGGGACGTAACTGCAGTGGTCATCGGTCTCTAAACTTACAAACTACTTCAACTAACTTATCCTAAGAACAACACACACACCCATGCCTGAGGGAGGACTCGAACCTTCGACGTGGAACGATCGCGCGCACCATGGCAACGTGCCCTAGTGTGCACGGCTATTCCGCCGTGATTTGAAAAATTAAATTCCTTATACAGCCTAGGATCTATACAACTTGGGCTCGAAGAAACATATCCGTATGAAAGTTTGGTTACAGGATCTCTACGTACACCTCAATGTGCTGGTGGGTGTCGTTTTTAAGCAAAACTCTGCAATGATGCTCTAGATAGCACTGTAGATGTAATTGTAGACGCCATACGAAATGCAGATATCTTATCTATAACTTATGTAATAATCATCGTACATGTTCTCTAGCGTATTGTCATCAAAAGCCGTGATGATAGTTGCAACTTTAACCTTCTTCTCGGACGACTGTTGGTACTCACTGCCACTGCTCCCATCGCCTCTTCCCGCACTTACCGTAGCACTACCACTTGAAATGTGTTTTTCATCATTATCTACTCTATTATCATCAGTATGTGATAGTGTTACAACAGTATCTAAATATGGTCGTATTTCTGTACCATAACTGATACGAGAAAGCATGCGAATGTTTCATCTTCTACACTAATACCATCTTCACGAAGAAAGGTTCTTCGTAACTTCATCTCAACCAATCGCAATACATTAGCAGGATTGATTAGCAAACGCCGCCCCATCTGACGCTTCACCACACAAATGATGTCACAAAACGCAACTTCGGAGGCACACTGCGCCGTCCCAACTGGTGAACCGACAGGTCAAAGTGCAATGTCGCAAGGCACACGCAGAGGAATCTAACGGACGATTGCAGAGTTTTGCAGATGCGGAAGTATCACTAGTGCAATAAAGGATCTTTACAGTATCTCTCATACGATTTTGGTGTATGTGTGTTTGTTCGAGCCCAAGTACTTTCCTTGGTGGTATGTGAACTAAATTTCCATTTATCTCTGGCCGTGATGGAGTAGCCGTGTGCTCTAAGGCGCCCTGCTGCGAAGCGCGTGGTTTCACGCTTTCGGAGATTAGAGTTCTCCCTCGGGCATCAGATTGTGAGTGTGTTGTCAATTCAAATGTTCAAATGTTTGTTGAGCTTATGGTACTTAACTGCGGAGCCATCAGTCCCTAAACTTACGACCTACTTATAAACTAACTTATACTAAAGACAACACAAACATCCATGCTCGAGGGAGGATTCGAACCCCCGACGGGAAACGGCCTCGAGCATCGGAGCATAGCGGCTCAATGCGCTCGGCCGCTCCGCCACGGCTGTGTGCTGTCCTTAGCATTAAAATGAACTTGATGGAGGTGTAGTACCGTCTTTACCAACTAAATGAAAGGCGTTTTTCTGTGTGCCATACGCGTTTCGCTTCTTTATTTATGAAGCATCATCAGTGGCCTGTAATACATGTTATTTTTGTATAATATTGTAGTACAGTCATAATATTATAGGTTTTTCACAGTATGACAGTTAAGTCTTGTTACAATTTCTCAAGTTCGGATCTACTAGGTTAGAAACAACTTCTGTAGCACTAGCTTTTGCAAAGTTAATTTAATTATCCAGTTTTTGGCCCTACTTACGGTTTTCTGTGTTATTCCATGTGTGTCTTCATGGAGATGTTTGTGAGGTCTTCAGTTGGATACGGTATTTTCGGTCTGGATGATAACCCTTGCATCACCACTTCACTGTGTACTCGTTATTGAACGTTTGTTTACAATGTTTAGTGTTGCCAACTGTCGCTTTTCTTCTGTCTCTTGTTTGTGTGCCGCGGTGGAGTAGCCGAGCGGTCTAAAGCGTCTCGCTGCGGAGCGCGCGGTTGCTCCCGTGGAGGCTCGAGTCCTCCCTGGGGCATGGGTGTGTGTGTTTGTCTTTAGGTTAGTTTACCTAGGTTTAAGTAGTTTGTAAGCTACGGACTGATGACCACGTAATTTGGTCCACTAGATTTACAAACATTTGTCTTGTTTGTGTTCCTTGTATCTATGAGTGTATCAGCTGTTTTTTGTTTGTGTTGGTGTCAGTGTAGACTGTGTGTGTGTGTGTGTGTTGTTATTTGTGTTAGTTTTTTGTGAATATGGGAGTAGCGGGAGGGGAGCGAGAGGGAGAAGGGGGTAGGGCATTTCATGTTTCATTACTGTTTTTCACTGTTTTTATGGCCAGCTTGATCAGTGAGTTGTTACTTATGTTGATCTGATCATTGATCACTTTCTTATTCATTGCCACGGCTCTTCCCCCTTCTCCCTCTCGCCCCCTCCCCCCTCCCGCTACTCCTATATTCACAAAAAACTTACACAAATAACAACACACACACACACTCCCATATTCACAAAAAACTAACACAAATAACAACACACACACACACACACACACACACACACAGTCTACACAGACACCAACACAAACAAAAAACAGCTGATATACTCAGAGATACAAAGAACACAAACAAGAGACAGACGAAAAGCGACAGTTGGCAACACTAAACATTGTAAACAAACGTTCAAAAACGACGGAAATCGAAAAAATGATGATTAAAATGAACTGTTTAAATGTTTGTAAATCTGTAGGACCAAACTGTGTGGTCATCAGTCCGTAGCTTACAAACTATTTAAACTAAGGTAAATTAACCTAAGGACAAACACATACACTAATGCCCCAGGGAGGACTCGAACCTCCGACGGCGAGCAACCGCGCGCTCCGCAGCAAGGCGCCTTAGACCGCTCGGCTACTCGACCGCTGCTTGTCCTTAACATAAGTTATTGTAAGTAGTTTGTAAGCCTAGGGACTGACAACCGCGGCAGTGAAGTCCCTTAGATTTACAAACATTTGAACATTTTCCACTTATCTCTACCCATATCTTAGAAAAGTGGAGTCATCAGTCAGACAGATACACGTATCACGAAGTGTTCCGATAACCCTTTCATTTTTATCGATTGAGGTACGTAATCCTGAAACGAAAAACCCTTAAATATTACGGTACATAATGTGCACAGAAGCAAAAAATCAGACCGTGAGACTGGACAGTATGTGTAACTGTACGGTCGTAACGTTACAGAAAACTCGAGAAGCAGAGCACGTTATTGAAACAGGCGACGAAACACGTTTCCATATTAACCTTCGTTAAATCAAGTGACTGAATAAAATAAGGGCTACGACAGAGGAAACCAAAGGAAAAAAGGGTAGAGAAAGGACGTCTGAAGAGTAGCAGTGAGTGTCCGGAGACAAAAGAAACGTCGCGGGGGATACAGAAGCAACAAGTGAACGCCGGTGGCGCGCTGTTTTCACGCCCACTGCTGCTTCATTTATTTTCATTCACCGACACCAAAGTGACGCTGGGTGCCACAAGACGTGCCAGCAACACACGACGCGCTACATGCTGTGAATTCTCTCCTGTTCACCTGCACGAGTACCACAATACACTCACTGTTTTTAATTTTCTGAGATTAATTTACGTGATTAATGAACCAAAGTAAAGAGACCGTTATAAAACCTGTGTTCCGATACAATACCCTCAGTGTGTAACAAGGAAACTGCTTCAATGTCCCAACTCTAATGACCTCTACATCGATGGGACGCTGTAATCACAGCCTAAGTGATGATTTTAAACTTTGACTAGGAACACACACACACACACACACACACACACACACACACACACACATACTGCCGGCCGCGGTGGCCGAGGGGACTGAGGAGCTCCAGTCACGGTCTGCACTGCCACTACGGTCGGGGGTTCGAATCCCCCTCGGGCATGGATATTTGTGCCGTCCTTAGGATTAGCTAGTTCATAAGTAGTTTGTAAGTTTAGGGACTGATGACCCCGTAGTTAAGTCCCATAAGCTTAACAAACATTTGAACATTTTGACACACACACTTGACACCAAAACGTGGGCTCTGAACGGCCACATTGAATATGGTTCCACAATCTGTATAGTCGCACACCGATAGCGCTGCAAAACAATTTAAACAATTAGGAAGTGAAAATTAAATAACTACTTATTAACGGTAGTTTCGTTTTTATCATGCGGAAGTATGTATTTCAAATGACTTACGTGTGAGAAATTCAAATCTGCAGTCAAAATTAGCAACCAGGAAACCTTTTTTCCGTTATTATGATTTTTACTGATAAAGTTGGTGAAATTTGACTGTTAGCAGTGGTCAATAATAAATTTTATATTACACTTAGCAGTTTTGAGAAACATGCTGCAATTAAGTACGAAGTACCAAAGCGGAAAATTGTGGTTATTTGAATATAGTTGATACGATATTTGGTATCGAACAAAGCTAAACAAAATGTGGATGTTTTGTATGTCAGTGGCATAGTCGTGATAGAAATTCCCATGATACAAGGAAGATTTGGATTCAATGGAGCTGGAAATTGGGAGAAAAAGACTTCGAAACGAGGAATACGAAGCTAGTGAACATGATCTTTTACCACATCTTCTAAGCAAGCTAGATCATTTAGAAAGTTTGTAAAGGTCATGAATCAGTCTGTAGAATGGTTTATGCAGCTTTCAAAACAGGTTTACTCGTCTTTCTTCAACAAAAATAAGGGAATACGTGTTTGGGGATCCAAATTAGGCAACTTACAAAGGACTCAAATTTTGAAGACTCACATCTTGCACAAAAGAAGTACATATTTGTTTCCCGGATGTAACCCTCACCTTTCTGGGAAGAGCTAAAAACTACGAAGGGATTGAAAAAATGTTCAAATGTTTGTAAATCTATGGGACTTGAATGCTTAGTTATTAGTCCCTAGTTTACAAACTACTTAAACTAAGTTAAACTAAGCTAAGGACAACACACACAGCCATGCCCTAGGGAGGACTCGAAAGTCCCCGGCGAACGGCCGCGCGCACCGCAACACGGCGCCTCAGTGCGCGCAGCTACTCCGCCGCGGCGAAGAAGGGAGTCAAGAAATTAGAGATTCATACAGGGAATAACTATGCAACATACCTACAAAAGTCAATTTCTAGATCCCTATCTCCCCTATTTTCCTGGGAGTTGTAGAGATGTTTCCGATGAATATGCCTAAAGGTTCCATCGAGAAGAATGTTCTTGGAAGAGCGTTGTGAAGGTAAATTGTACCTGCAAAACTAGTCGAGATTTGCTGGAACATTATTCGATAGTGTGAATAAGAGAGTAATAACATTTCTTATGGAGAATATGATTTTCTGTATTTTTATTCATTTCCTGTATGTGATTTCACACAGTAAATTATAATATGAATGTTTCTGTTTTTTACCTTTTTAATGGTTTCTAAATAATCATGGAATTGGCTAGAACGGCGATACATTTTGATTTATATAAATGCACAATGTATAAATGAAAATAGAAGCAACATAAATTTCCTCTTACTTGGGGAAAGTGTATCTAACACAGAAACTAATTACAGATTTGAATTAACGGGGTATGTTTCCATAAGAACCTCGTACGAAACCCACAGTGAGTAAAATTCTATTTTGGACTTAAAAAACTTGTATAAATGCATAAACCTTTAAGAATTATGCCCCATAGCTGCTTTTTTAGTGTTTTATTTACATATACAAATTCAGAGTAACTAAAAAATAACATTTAAGACCTTATACCATTCCGGTTGATAATGAGCTATCATTCAAAAGCGGCAGAGATAAGTAAAGTGTATAAATACATCTCTGTATGCATTTAGTACTTTATACTTAAAGTTAACTGCAATTTTTCTGAATAATCTTGGCACAAAACAAATACATAATGATCTTACACAATTCATTTGCACTCCCTATTCCAAAAATCTGGCTAATCCCTAAGAGTAATGCGATCTTCTTGTGACATATAGTCTTCATCATAAAGAAAGTTCCTGCAGGCTCTGTACGACTCGACTTTACTCCAATTAAGTTCAACATTTAAGTCAATTAATTTCAGTAACAGCAACTAAAACTGTGTCACTCTGTACTGAATCATTTACGGCTTATAACCACCAAACTGCAGCGATAAATTCTGGTCATCATCCAGTTTATAGTGGAAATCCCAGCTCTCGTCGAACCAAGTTTATCTCTCCATTTTAGAGTAGTGGAGGCCAAGCGTAACTAAAATATTGAAAGTACTGTTTAGCGGTCCCGACGGCCACACCGCCAGAATTCTGTAACTTTGTAAGCAACCTTAAATTCCGGCTAATAGCGCCTCTCTGTCGCATGCAATTATAAATTTATAATGTCCTCAGTAATTTGCCTCTCAAAAGTGATCTCATTATCATTTACAGAAGATCACAATAATAAAATGGTCGTCTTTGAGCAAGTAAGACGTCATGCTACGGACTGGGCGTCCGTTCCTGCCGGATATTCGATTCCTCCTTCGGGCACAGGTGTGTGTGCTGCCCTCAGTGTAAGTTATTTAAGTAGTTGGTAAGTCTAGGGACTGATACCATAGCAGTTTGGTCCAATAGGCTTACAAACATTTGAGAAAGTAACTTATGCACTAAACAATAATACGTGTATACCCTTCGTGACATTTGTTTTATGAAAATTGAGCCTTTTGTAAGGTATTCTACTGTGGCTGAAGTTTGGTTCCTTACTACGCGAGACATCTGCAATCTCTGTGCCTGGCACTGTCGTCTCAGCGCCTGCCACTTCCCTCAGCCTACCTTGTGACAGGGCCACGCCTTTTCTTATATTAGATAGGGGAAGGTCGGGTAGCCACGAACACAAAAATGAATTGCTGATAAAACAACAATAAACATTTTTTTCTGTGTTAACTTTCATCGTAAAATGAAACCAGTAACTTCTTTAGTCATATCACTTAGAACTAAGCATAGATAATAATTTTTATGAACTACCTTAAATAACTTTTGAATCAGTTTACTGGCACTAAAAAATTTGGAGGGTAGTCCCGGACACAGCATTCAGTGGTACTCCACTTGTTTATTGGCCTTGAAAACATACAATTGTAATAAATATCTCAAGCATCTACATAAAATCAGTTTTCATGGTACCAGTCCTTGCAGTTATAGCACTGAATACAGTCTTCTTCGAAGATTTCTCCACATGTGATGCATTCTGTCTCTTTTCCTTCATCCACTTCGAAGAGACTGAATATATGTCTTTGCCATGAATGTTTCTTTAGTGCATTTGCGTTTTTTGTTTTTTCGGCTTGTCCTTTTTATTGCATTTCCTTTTCTGTCTCTCTTCTAACCCTTTTTTTATATGGAGATGACCCTTCTCCTTATTAAATCTATGAGGGATTTACAGAGCTTCTGCAAGATCAAATGCTAATTTCAAAAACTCTTCTTATGGGTGAAAACCGCCAACGAAGTTAAACAGGAACGACGAAAAATTTTTGCGCGAACAAAATTCACCGTTGCGAGTAGCTCGCTCGGTGCCTATGCCACAACTCCACAGGGCGCGCATTTCAAATGCAGTCTTGCCAGCGCAACGTGCTTGGCTTCTAAGAAATTGAAACGTCCGAGGTTACCCGCCGTCCGGGGCTACCCGACCTTCCCCTACGTCAAACTCTGATAGTCTAACACAGCGTAGAAAATATTGCCATACCGTGACACAGAAAATTACGCACAAAACGGTATTCCTTTGATTGAATATATTTATCTATTTTTGTATATACTGATGCAGGTCAATAAAATAAAAAAAAGAGAGAAAGTAAGAACGAGAATGTGAAGGAAGAAGAGACAGAGAAAGAGAGGGGGTAGGAAGGAAGGGACGGGCGAAGATAGGAGAGAAATGGAGAGAGAAAAAGAACGAGCAAGAGACAAAGAGAGAGAGAGAGAGAGAGAGAGAGAGTGGGGAGATAGAAACAGAGAGGGAGAGAGAGAGAGAGAATCGGAGGGAAGGAGGAAAAAGAATAGAGGAAAAGACAAACGGAGAGATGGAGAAACAAAGGAGAGAGAGACAACAAGAAGAGGGAGAGAGGCAAATAAGTAGAGAGATGGAAGGAGAAAAAGGGAAAGGAAGTGAGTGAGGAGGAGAGAAGAAGAGACAGACGGAAAGTGAGGAGAGAAATGGAGACAGTGACATAGAGATAAGGAGAGAGAGAGAGAGAGAGAGAGAGAGAGAGAGAGAGAGAGAGAGAGAGAGGGAGGGAGAGAGAGAGAGCCATCGCATAGGCATTGTCAACTCCTTTCTCGTAAGCCACTGTAGGCTTACGAGAAAGGAGTTGACGCGATGCCTATGCGATGGCTCTATGAAACCTAACTGTCGACAATTCGAAGAGATTTGACAAACGACGTTCTGTAGGGTCTTTCACAAAGAATGAACGAATTTCATCAAGCTTTATTTTTCCAACACTCAGCACTACAAGATTAAAATTAGGAATCATTTTTTTACTGCTGTTCAAGTTTAGTTCTACAAGTGTTCGATATGGCCACCAGCACCAGTACGGATCACATCTAGGCGATAGGACTTCCTCCCAAACTCTTTGTAGCGTATCACGATCCACTGAGATGATAGCACATATTATCCGCTCTTGAAGGTCATCCATTGTAGTGGTAGTGGCGGAATGTAAACTTTGTCCTTGACGTATCCCTACAGGAAAAAGTCTCAAGGAGTGAGTACTGGAGGTGTGGGAGGCCATGTAAGGGGAGCACGTTCCGTAGAAATGTGTCGATTAATCCACGAATGAAGCACTGTTTCATTCATAAATGCTCACACTGATAAGGTCGAATGGGGCGAGCCTCCATCTAGTTGGGAAATGAAGTCGCACGAGTGTGTCTGTAGCAAAGGGAATAGTGAGGTCCATATTATTGCGAGATGGCTTTGTCCTGTGAGAATGTTGATGTTGAAGAAGAAAGGTTCATAAACCCGGACATTACTAACCGCATAGAAAAAATTTACCTTCGGAGAATTCCGTTCGTGCTGTATTGTAGCATGAGGGTGCTCGGTTCTCCAAATTCGAACATTGTGACGAGCCGCGCGGGAGTAGCCGAGCGGTCTGGAGCACCACGTTGCGAGTCGTGCTCCCTTCTCCCTCGGGCATGGATGTTTGTGTTGTCTTTTTATTAAGTTAGTTCATAAGCAGTTTGTAAATTTTGGGACTGATGATCCCGCAGTTAAGTCTCATAAGCTTTACAAACATTTGAACATGGTGATGAATGACACGGCGATATATATGGAAGATCGTTTGTTACTAAAACTGAGGCGTGAAAAGGTGTCTTCTTTATTTTATTCCACGTTCAGCATCGCTACAATGAATACCATCCATTTTCGTTTGCCAACATGTCCCATTACGTGAACCAACTGAAGTCTCTACGGTTTCACTTTTAAGTGTCTTTTCAGAACACACCAGATACTGGAACTGCTCACCTGAAGCTGACGGCGACCTTGAGATACTGAGTTCCGGGGGCTCCGAGATGTTGCCTCCTGGATTCCCCTCACGTTTTCTTCTGAGCGTGCAGTTTGCAGCCGACCAGTGGTTTTTCCTTTACACCATCATCCTATTTCCTGGAACTGCTGGAACCACCGTCGGATGATTTTGGGGGAAGGCCTGAACGCCTAGCCGTCAAATCTCCTACAGAACTCGAGTTGCAACGTGACCACAGACCCCATCCGTGCGAACTCAACAACACAGAACGCTTTCTGCTGAGGTACTGCCACAGTTAGACTCACAACTCACACGGCAACTTAGTAATCTCACTGCTGTGCAGGTTGAGTGACGGGGGATGGAGCGATGGGGAGGGGAAAAGAGGTAAGGAAGGTGTGGCCGGGTAGGGAGGGGTAGGAAGGCGCGAAGCTCACCACTGACCACAAGTAGAAAAGTAAGGCCACGCCCTTTGTAACGATATGACTCGTTCCTCTGTGTGGATTGAGGACGATGCAATAAGCCTTCGAAACCGATTAATTCTTTATGACAGACCGTGTATGTCTAATGTTTAGCACCCGTCTGAACACACATTATTATGTACTTCTTATGAAGTTTAGTGTACTGATAACTTCAAGGCATTGTAGATGAGTAAACTGATCAATCAGAGCATAGTGATCACGAACCTACTATCGATATAAACGCGTCCCTGAGATAGCAGCATCACGAGAGGTGGGATGACTGTGTGTGAAGATCAATGAGCGCGCTGTTTTTGTGTAGATGTTCAAATGTTTGTAGAGCTTATGGGACTTAACTAAGGGGTCATCAGTCCCTAAACTTACAAACTACTTATGAACTAGCTTATACTAAAGACGGCACAAACATCAATGCCCGAGGGGTGATTCGAACCTCAGACCGCAGCGGCCGTGCAGACTGTGACTGGTACGCCGCAGACCGCTCGGTCACTGCGGCCGGCGTTTGTGTGTAGAATGAGGAAGGCTGTGTCTTACCAAGGTCAGATGGTGATGCTCTGGAGGCTCTGCACGAGCTGTTCGAGGAGTGCTGCGGTGAGTGTCTTCAACAGCTGTGACGTTAAAATGTTTGTAAACCTGTTGGACCAAATGGCTATGGTAAGCAGTCCCCAGACTTACAAACTACTAAAAATAATTTAAAATAAGTACAATACACACCTATGCCAAAGGAAAGACTTGAATCTCCGGCGGGAACGGCCAACAGATATGAGATCAGTGTGAAACGATGTTCAAACGTTGACTGGGTGCGCCCACCCCCCCTCCCCCACTCATCACAAATGTAGAACGCCGTTGGCTGGACAGACTGGTAATACAGGACAGGCGGCGAACTGTGGGGGAACTACCATCAGACTTGAATGCTGGGTGGAGAACATGTGTGTCTGAACACAGAGTGCACAAAACACTCCTGACGACCCATGCATGTACCACCAGGGCATCGGGAACTGAAATGAGCACGAGACTATCGTCATTTGATGAAGGCACAATGGCAGAGTGAGATCTGGGTTTGGTGAATTACGATAAGTTACAGGGACAAGCAGGTGGCGGCTCAATTGTGGTCTCGAGGACATCCACGTGATCATTCATGGGTCCAGTGGAGATAGTGCAAGGCTCCATGTTGACCAAGAAGTATCGAATTCTAGTTACAGACCACGCTCATCTCTTCACGACGGTTACGTTTCTCAATGATAGTGTTATGTTGCAAGAGATAATGAGTCATGTCACAAGGCGAGCTAGAATTGATGTGCTGGTCTCCCAACTCGCCAGATCTGAGCCCAGTCGAATACATCTGAGATGTGATTGAACGTGGCGTCAGAGCTCATCTCCCTCCTCTCCCGAATTTACGTGAATTATGTGACTTGCGTTTGCAGCTGTGCAGTTAACTCCCTCTTGCGACCTACCAAAGCCTCATTGCTCTCTGCCAGGCACTTAAATGTGATTTACAGAGTATCCCATGCAGATGTAGATTGCTTCCATGAAAAGACATGTCGCCTCTGTTGTCTGTACCAAAGGTGGACAAACCAGCTGCTAGGTAGGTGGTCATAATATTCTGGCTGATCAGTGCACATAGTATAATTGAAACCTAAATATAAATTCGTTATTTACATTTTACATAGTTGGAAATGTTTCGTATTTCTCTGTAGGTTCACCCACCTCTCTGCGTACGCATACTGTAGAGGTGTGGAAGTTACATGATACCGTGTACAGGATCAATATGGCGATTCATAAGGTAACAGCTCAACAGTCTCTCACCACAGTGTCTGCAGACTCTAATCCGACCATTGTGCAGGTGAAGGCAGAATCGGGAACGAAATGATAATATTTTTACCGATGAATCCCGATACTGCCTACATCACTGCGATAGATTATAGTCTGAAGACTTCGTGGGGAGAGACTGTTGAACTGCTTATGCATCGACATTCTAGTCCTGCTCCCTGTGCTGTGGTTTGGGGTGGTATGGGATACCACACCAGTAGCCCGCTAGTACGGATTACCTGTACACTAACCAACCAGCATTATATATCTGAAGTGTACGTGCTTGTTCTCCTCCCATATATTTGGAGCTTACCGAGATCGTATGACAAAAGATAATGCGCGACCACATTTGGCGATCAATGTTCCAGACTTCTTCATCACATGTCGTATTGGACTGTATTGCTCCCTTGCTCTCTCTGTTCTCCCGATTTCTCGCCTATCGAGAACGTCTGGTCTATGACTCCAGAACGACCGGGATACACCACCCGTTTTCACGAAAAATCCTATTTGGCATGTATGGAAGCAGCATGGTCTGCTGCGCTCTAAGAACATATCCGGAGTCTCTTTTGATTTAATGCTGAGGCGTCTGGCAGTGGCGATACCCAGCAGTGATGGCAACACTCAATACTGATTTCATCATTTTCGTCGCTTCACATGTGCCTTTACTTTCAATGATGTGACCTTTGTACTATGTGTTACCTCCCAAATAAATTTAAATGGTGAAGGTTGTTCCGCCGTATGCAAGACACTTCATTGTAATTATTTTTCCCAAACATGTTTCAGCACAGTTTCTTCTATCATCGTTGGGGTGGTTTATTTTTTGTTCTGAGAAATTAAAGTTTACTGTACAGTTGTCTCTTCAGATATATCTAAAATGTTTTACAGGTTCATTCATAATGAATTTCGCTCACGTTATCAGACAAATGTAACTATTGCAGTTTTGTGAAATTAGGCCTAGAAATACGATTATTACACTTTTTTACATACCTTTACATTAGGCTACGTATAAAATCATTATGTAGCCTACTTATTTGTTGTTGCGGTAATAGTTTTTCACAAACTTGTCAACTGCAAAACATAACATCAGCAAAACATAACAAAAAATAAATTTAGCTGCATATCTCCAGTCGTTCATGATATTGCATAACAATAGTGGCTCTGAGCATTATACAAGCCTGGGCATTTAAAACTGTTTTTAGGAATATTTGGAAAAATACAAAGCACATTAAAATTGTAATAAAAATTCTTCACCTCGTAGAGGAACACCCATTAAGATAAATTATGACTCTACGGCACCACCAAAGGAGGCGGGAGGGAAGGGGTTGGCATTGAAATCTTAAATAGAAACCCCTATTTTCATTGCAAATTTTGATTCTCCGTGAAAAAAAACTCTTTCTATAAACGCTTTTTTCTTTCCATGATAGGTGGTGTTGTAATCGGCAAAAATGGAAATGAGTTGAATATTGTTGAAAAATTGTAATATCTCAAACAAATAAAATACATTGCACTACTTTTATATATTTAACACATCCATTTTATGTAAGAAGTTTGAAAATACGGCGAAAAGTCGTTAAACAAAGAACATTCCAATCAGGGAACATATATGAGTACCTTGGACGAACTCTATTTATTAGCCTAAAAGTGCGAGGAAATTATGTCTAGTCTCTCTGCAATCGTTAAGATCGTGGGACAATTCAGCAGAGATGTTTACAGTCGGAATCACTGAAGTATCATGAACAGTCTGACCGTATACTGAGAGCATGACGACTGTCTGTGCAACTTTCCATTGTGGCAGGTTTCATATGAGAGCATTAGCCAAAACTGTACTTTTATTTTCGTAATCTCACGTGTAGTTACTTGAGATAATACGTTTTCCACAATATTCATCACCTTTTCAGTTTTGCTGATTACTTCGCCATCTAACATTAGAGAAAAAAAGTTTCATAGAAGAGCTACATAGTTTTGCACGGAGAATCAAAATCCACAATAAAAAAATAATGTTTCGTAGTTAAGATTTCAAAGTCAGTCCCTCTCCCGCCCCCGGCTGTGGTGTAGGGGGATCCAGCTTTATGTTAATGATTGTGAAAAACTTTTATTACAACTTTTTAAAATCCGTTTTGTAGTTTTCCAAATATTTCATAAAATTTTTTAAGTAACTCACATTTTTTCTGTAGAGTACTTACTTACGTCACACTTTTATTACACTCGTGGCCAATAATATTGCTAAGCCACGAAGATGATGTGCTACAGACGCGAAATTTAACCGACAGGAAGAAGATGCTGTGAAATGCAAATGATTAGCTTTTCAGAGCATTCATACAAGGTTGGCGCTGGTGGCGACACCTACAACGTTCTGATATGGGGAAAGTTTCCAACCGATTTCTTATACACAAACGGTAGCTGGCCGGCGTTGCCTGGTGACACGTTGTTGTGATGCCTCGTGTAAGGAGGAGAAATGCGTACCATCACGTTTCCGACTTTGATAAAGGTCGGATTGTAGCCTATCGCGATTGCGGTTTATCGTATCGCGACATTTCTGCTCGCGTTGGTCGCGATCCAATGACTGTTTGCAGAATATGAAATCGGTGGTACCAGCAGACCAACACTCTGAAAAATAATCAAAGTTGCCGACCGACCAAAGCGGTGGAAAATACAAGTCCAAAATGAAGACTTAGAAAATTTTCGCGACACGACGGCGGGTTAGCACCACGCCGTAGGACCTTCCCGATCGCCGGTAGTCATAAGAGTCCACTCCGTTTCTCGCCCTCACTGTCCTCCTCGCCAAAAAACACGGTAGCCGCGAGAACAGCCACAGCCAATGGCACGCTTTCCCGCCAACTAATGGCACATTCCTCCCCCAACCTGCCGGAGTACCCATGCTTGGTCACGTAGTCCAGCTAGATTCTTAGAAAATCTGCAATAAAATTATCAGCAACCGCCTTCAGGGGACCGCTGTATACAGCTCTCTGTGGAACCCACTTACTGAGTGGGGCGCACTCTGCTTTCCTTTCTTACCCAGCCTGATGGTCCCAGCAACAAATTCTCGGCATTCCGCCAAGTTAACAGACGGGAGATTCCGTGAAGATCAAATGGCGTCACCACCTCAGCGCCCGCTGCATTTCGTTAAACCGAAGGTGCTAGACCCGTCGTAGGCGGACAGCCACAAACGCCCATTGTGAAGCTCCCGCAGGCGGACGAAGCAGAAACTCGTGGAGCGCGGCATACTGGCACTGACCCGACCGGTAGTGTGAGGACTTCCCCCAACCTCCATTTTTAGAGAACCTCGTACTCAAGGCTGACCACTCGTATCTCGCCCTCTAGGAACGGTAACGTGGACGGCGACCCTTAAGCCATCGGCACACGGAACGTGTATCTGAACGAGTGTGGCCAACGTGGCGAGTTTCTGACGTCACAACTTGCGAACCGCACGCTGGCGAGGATTTCCCAACGTGTGGGGCAATATCAATCATGTCAGATATTCTCAACGAGCGTCTGAACGATCACCAATAAGGTGGGAGAACGCCACCGACGTCACACCACGTGGCTATCCGGGGAGGGGGGCAGCTCTTTTCGGTAGAGAGACGAAGACGCCATGTTGGCCGTCGTATTTCGTGGGTTTTATGTTTATAACTTAGGCCTTATGAATGTATGACATTTCAAAGCGAGTAAAAGTAACTGAGTAAATTGAGAATCTCTCGGAAACCGGCCATTAAGGTACTATTTGTTGGAATAAATGACTGGATAGATAGGATAGATAGGATAGGATGTTTTGGGCGCACAACAGCAAGGTTTTTAGCGCCCTGACTAAAGAATTAGACAACAGTAACTAAAGTAGGTCTCGGCAACAACCCGAACCCATATTGCCAGTCAGCGATGGAAGTTGGCAGACGGAAGGTTGAGTACTTCAAAGTCGTTAAACGAAAATGTCAGAGTATAAGAGGACGCCGATCGCTGATGTTAGAGGCATCAGCGAGCCTTCCTGTAACACACTAAAACCTCTGGCCTAAGAGCTTAGGCCAGAGTCGGGAACGTTCACAAAATTGTAAAACGTTCGTCACACTCGCCTCGTCGTCAGCTAAAACAATGGGTAGGGCATGACCAAGATTAGCCGCTGCCCTCTCCACACGATATAAAATACACTCAATTAAAATGTGGCTTATGGTGATTTGCACACCACAAGCATCACAAATCGGTGGATTCTCCCGACAGAATAAAAAGCTGTGGGTCAAAGGGCTGTGTCCAATGCGAAGTCGCGTCAGTGTCACTTCGAAACGTCTGCATGGCTGGCAGGAGGTTCGCCACGGTCGGACAGTTGGTTTAACCAACCGCAGTTTATTACCTGTCGCTGCCAGCCACGTCTCCTCCCACAACTGAAGGGACCTCTGGCGCAGCACCGAGTAGACGTCCCGCAAGGGAATGGCACACTCCGTGACATTTGGGTCACCGCAGGCCGCCTTGGCAGCCACATCAGCCGCTTCATTTCCGCATATCCCAACATGCCCAGGTACCCAAAGAAATGACACCTCTTTACCCCGCCGTTGGAGGAGGTAAAGTTGGTCATGGATCAATTGTGATATAGGTTCAGCCGGGTACATGACCAGCAGTGGCTGGAGGGCACTAAGGGAATCTGAGCAGAGTAGAAGTTTTTTACTTCGACCACGACGGATGTGTTCCAGTGCCTGGAGGATATCATGCAGCTCTGCCGAAAAAACTGAGTAGGCAGCGGGCAGGCGAATCCCTATCAGGTGACCTGGAAACACTGCAGAACACCCCACCGAGTCCCCTTGTTTCGATCCATCAGTGTACACAATTGTAAAATCACGATGCTTGTTTAAAATGTCGTAAAATTCTGACCGAAACGTCATGTCCGGGGTGCAATCTTTTTTAAAACTGGTTAAATCTAAAAGGAGGCTGGGTCTCTGTAATAACCAAGGGGGATAACGACTCCATCCTCGACGCAAAACAGTAAAACCTGAAACACCCATATCTAAAAAACAGTCCTTAGCACGTATCCCAAAAGGCCTCGTAGCTCGCAGCCGATTACGAAACAACCGTTCCATAGGCGGCCGAGCAACAGTATCGTAAGCAGGTGTATACGGGGTGGACAACGCTGCATACGCCTGACGCACCATGAGGAGCTGTCGCCGTATGGAAAGCGGTGGCTCAGCAGCCTCGGCGCAAAGGCTTGGTATAGGGCTGGTTCGAAATGCCCCGGTAGCCAACCGAATCCCTTCATGGTGCACCACGTCCAACATTTTGAGGTAGGAAGGTCTTGCAGATCCATACACCGTGCAGCCGTAATCAAGTCGGGATCGTACAAAAGCTCTATAAAACTGGAGCAGACGAGTCCTGTCAGCTCCCCATGAGGTGTGACTTAGACACTTTAAAATACTGAGAGCTTTGAGGCACCGCCTCTTCAAGTCTTTAAGATGTGGCAACCAAGTAAGCTTACAGTCAAATGTAAGACCCAGAAAACGCACAGTGTCTTTAAAATTCAGAACAGTGTCCGTCATCCGTAGTTCGGGTAAGTTAAAAATAGAACGTGAACGGTTAAAAAGAACACACACAGACTTCTCGGTTGAAAATTTAAAACCGGTCTTCTGTGCCCATTCGTCCAGCCGTTGGAGAGTGAGCTGCAACTGACGTGTTGTCGTTGCAAGGCTGGAGGAAGAACAGAAGACAGAGAAGTCATCAACAAACAGGGAACACTGGACAGGACGTTTCACAACAGAAGTAATACCGTTAATAGCAATAGCGAACAACGTCACACTTAAAACACTACCCTGAGGGACACCATTCTCTTGCTCAAAGCGGTCAGAGAGCACGCCACCAACGCGATACCTAAAATAACGTGGAGAAAGGAAAGACCGAATAAAAATGGGAAGACAACCTCTAAATCCCCAGTCGTGAAGCTGCTGAAGTATAAGACGCCGCCAAGTAGTATCGTAGGCCTTCTCGATATCAAAAAATACGCCCAAAAGGTGGTGACGTCGCAGGAATGCCTGTTGGATAGCCGCCTCCAGAGAGGCCAGGTTATCGAAGGTGGAACGATACCTCCTGAACCCACACTGGAAGCGACTAAGGAGCTGCCTGGATTCCAATATCCAGACAAGGCGGCGGTTGATCATCCGCTCTAAGGTCTTTCCAATGCAACTAGTAAGGGCAACACTACGATAGCTGCTTGGGCACGTACGATCTTTCCCAGGTTTTAGAAGGGGGATTAAAATTGCTTCTCTCCACGAATCAGGAAAGTGACCTGACGACCAAATGGCATTAAAAAGATTCAGGAGGACTTCTTTATTTCGCTGTGTTAGGTGCCTCAGCATACTGTAGTGGATGCTATCATTGCCAGGGGATGTGTCATGCGCCACAGACAAAGCAGAATCCAGCTCCCACAGTGTGAAAGGGCAGTTGTAATCCTGATGACCAGTGGACCTGAAGTCCAAATTGCCCTTCTGAGCAACCACTCTGTGGCGCTGGAATACCGGATCCTGATTGGCAGTAGCTGTAACATTGGCAAAATACATAGCCATGATCTGAGCAATTTCTCGCGGGCTGGTGTGGAGAACGCCATTCCCCATGATAGCAGTCACTGGACACCTCCCCCCTTTCCCAGAAATCCTCCGTATGGTCTCCCATACAGTGGAACTTTTAGTGGAGCGGGTAACGGTACTCAGGAACTGTTGCCAAGATCTCTTTCGGCTCTCTCGTATAATTTGGCGACATTTTGCCCTCGCCATCCGAAAGGCCGCGAGGTTGTTTGCAGTTGGCCGACTCTTAAATCTACGCAGAGCTGCACGCCTGGCCCTAATCGTTGAGCGACACTCGGCCGTCCACCAAGGGACAGGCTGCCGTTTTGGTCGTCCTAACGACATCGGCATAGATGCATCAGCAGCACTGTGTACAGTTTGAGTGATACAGTCCACCCATTCCTGGACATTGCCACGAATTTCTAGTTCAGCGAGTTGGCTGAACAATGTCCAGTCGGCTTTACTGATCACACAATGAGATGGTCTGCATTCAGGCTCTACACCGTCTGGCAGGTGAAGCCAGATGGGGAAATGGTCACTACCATGCAGGTCATCGACCACTTCCCAGTGTGTAGAGTGGGCGAGGGCTGGAGAACAAAGCGAGAGATCTATGGCTGAGAACGACCCCGTCGCAGTACAAAAATGTGTGGGCTGTCCCGTGTTCAATAAATGTGCGCTCGATGACAAGAGAAGCCTCTCGGTCGCTCGACCCCTGGGGCAGGTTCTAGCAGAGCCCCAAAGCACGTTGTGTGCATTAAAATCCCCACAGAGGATAAAAGGGTGGGGGAGCTGCATCAGAAGGTCTTCGAGGGCCGCTACATCAAACGTGTTGTGAGGTGGCAGGTAGAGGGAGCACACTGTCAAACGGTGGCGCACATAGACGGAAACTGCAACGGCTTGTAACTGTGTAGTGAGAGAGAGGGGCTCAGAGTGATACGCCGTATTAGCAAAAATTGCCACTCCGCCTCTCGCTCTCTCTCCACTAAGGTCGTCCTTCTTGTGGAGTACATAGCCACGGAGCTCAGGGTTGTCTGTTGATTTAAAGTTAGTCTCTTGAAGGCAGATACAAACTGGTCTACCCTGAGTCAATAGACGGAGTTCCTCCACATGCGTCCTGAAACCCTGTAAGTTCCACTGCAGTACTGGGGCCATTTATCAGGGAGGTTGGATCTTTACCCTCTCTTTCTTCCGCGACGGAGACACTGAACGAGGTGGAGGTCCAGAATTGGGGCGAGAGGGTTGCCCCTGAGGGATATCCAGCTCCATGAGGTCTGGAGCTGGGTCAGACGAAGGCTCAGATGGAATAACTTCAATGAAGTCCGAAAGGTGCATAACTGTTTTTGCCTGTGACTGTGTTTTGCTGGTAACCTTCTTTGGTTTAGGTGGTTTCGTGGTGGAGACAGAGGTCGTCGTTGCAACTGTGGTGTCGGTGGTGGCGGTGGTGGTGGGTGTGGCAGTGGTGGTGATGGTGATGGCGGGTTCTGCGGGAAGAAGTACCATTGGCTCTTCAAAGGCAGTATCCGTACCTTTGTCAGCTGTCGTCAGTGTGGCTACGGAAGATGCAGGTTCTGCGGCCTGACATGTGCACTGGCAAGTGCATGTGTTGGTGCCTACACTGGCAACCTCAGTTTGGGTGCAGGCATCAGCTCTGGCAACTGACTTTTGCAGTACTGAAGCGAATGACGTGGTAAACACAGCAGGTTGCATGGCCTTGACGGTCTTCTTGGCCTCTGCATAGGAGAGACGCTGAGTGGTTTTGATTTGCTGTATCGTCTTCTCCTGAAGGTAGACTGCACAATCCCTACTCCAGACAGGATGGTCGCCTGAACAGTTGACACAGGTCATAGGTGGAGTACAGTCAAACCCATCGTGTGCGGCTTTACCACATTTGCCACAGGTGGCTTCTCCCTTGCATCCCAAGGTGGTATGCCCAAAGCGCTGGCACTTAAAGCAGCGCATGGGGTTAGGGACATAGGGTCGTACATTTAAACGGAGAAAACCCGCCTTAAAATGTTCAGGTAGTCGAGGGCAATTGAAGGGGAGGATGAAGGACTCAGATGGAACGAGTTCTCCATTCACCCTTTTCTTCATATTCTGCACATCGACTATACCGTCTGCAGACCATTCTTCCTTCAGTTCACCCACGGGAATGTCAATTAGATCTCTACAGGAAACTACACCCTTGCTATAATTAAGAGTACTATGTAGCTCTGTTTCGATTGGATACTCCCCAAGACTCTTAGCCGTTTGTAGTTTGGACACCTGTTGGGAAGTTGATGTTTCCACCAACAGGGTGCCATTACGCAACCGCTTTACTGACTTTAAGCTACCAGCAATTCCTTCCAGACCTTTGTTAATATAGAAGGGCGATACCTTCTCAAAAGAACCTTCCTTTCTCTTAACGACAAGAAACACATTCTGGTTAACAGCCTGTGCTCTGTTACTCTGAACAAAAATTTTTTTTGAAGAACCTAAATCCGGAGGACTAGGTACCCGAGCCCTCTTTTTTGATTGGGTGTTGGTACCCCCCCAGTGGTACACCCATCCCACTGGAAGGTTCATGGGTGAAATTAGAGTTTTTCATCTCGGTCCCACGAGAAGCTAGGGAAATACGTGTCCACCTAGACAGAGCCCCGCGTGCCTAGGTAAGCCTTATACAACTGAGGTGCGGCAGTATCCCCAGAGGTTGCTCGCTAGCGACTGTTCCTCTTCAACAGCCATGCATCCCATCAGCACGTAGCACACCTTGGGATTGAAGGGTTTTTTATAGAGGTTTGTACCATCCTCGCGACCCAGGCAGTCAAGCCAAGATCCCCATTCCCCGGTACACACAACGTTCCACCGTTGCGCCACACGGTGGTCGCTGAAGCGTGCCCAGAGGTTACGGTGTCTAGGAGACAGGCAGCGCTTACCAGTCCCCAGCTCAGAACCCCGGGTTCGCCAAGCCCGTACTCAGCAAATGAATGCTGAGCCCCTGAGGGAAAATGACTGGAAACACAGTGGCGGCGCTAGACGAAAACTGGGCGTCGGCGAACTCGTTTCTGCGTGGCCCCTTTCATTTTTTCATTAATGAAGAAAATGTTAAATGAGCTGAATTATACATCAATAATCATTATACTAAAATTCTATTAGTTTAATATACGAGTATTATTGCAAAGACAAAAATTACAATAAACAAACAGAAATTAGAGAAACTTTTCAGCTTTTCGTCTCACTGAATTTTTTTAGATCACATCTTGATACTAGCCGCTATTTCGTCTTCACTTGATAGTACTGACAACGCAGATAGTCTTTCTTGGTTCACTGTGCTTCTCAAGTCAGTCTTAATCAATTTTAACTTTGTAGAGCGTATCTCGGCCCAAGCTGTACTGACTGGAACTGAGCATCATTCCGATTGCTTTATAAACATTTCGATTCTTCCAAATCGTTTTCTAAAATGTACTGAAGAAATTGTTTTGCAAGTATTTAACTAAAAATTGCATCACTGCTGCACTCATACGGAAATAAATACGGATAACTAAATAGCTGCCGGCTGGGAATGGCCGAGCGCACTAAGGCATCATACCACGGTGAGCGAGATCGCTCTCGTCGGGGGTCGAACCCAACCCTTGGGTACGTACGTTGTGTTCGTCCATTGGTTACGCCAGTCTAAATTAGATGTAGGTCGTTGCTACATAACCTAGCAGTTGGAATGCACCGTTAAATATCAAATATAAAAAAAAAAGAAACAAAAAAAGCTAAAATTTTAACAATGTTTTGCGAAGCCCCCACAGGCGCGAGGCCGTCGGCGGTGGCAGACGTCGCCGACGCCTAGCGCCGCCACTGTGGAAACGTCTTATGCGTAGTTATAAAATTTCCGTATTACAGTAATCTACCGCTTCAAGGCAAGGCGGACTGAAGATCTATCACCACGAATAGTTCTTTGTATCATTTGTTGTAATTACATGTCAACAACCGACATATCATCCAGTAGCATATACGACGTGTCTAGTATCGTAGGTAAAGCTGCATTAGTACCGTAACTGGCTGTGGCGTAGGGGGGTACGTCGTAGACTGCGAAGATAACGGCGGTTGCGGTGTTGGTTCAACGCTGTACATAAACAAATATTCTTTTTTGTTTTATTCGGTTTTCTGATAGACTCAAACGATTTTCCTATAAATTTCTTTGAAGTATACTGCATAATATTCGATGTTTTGTAAACATAAGTACGCATCCTCTGAGGAGTGAGTTTGTTGGATTCGTTTTGTGAACAATACAGTTTACGCCTAAGTTAGAGTAAAATACACACTTATTGTTTCACGTATTGCATTTTAAACGTTCTTAACATTCTTCTACTGAATAGTAACATTGACCGTGGAAGCATGATCTTTTTAAGATTTACTAAAAAGCTAAACTCTTGCAACAATCTTTGTGTTGTGAAGGCCTATTCTAATTTTATATCGCACAGTTTGTCCTGAAACATTTATTATTCGCTGCACTTACTGACATAAAATGCAACTGTTATAAGGGTCTTATGTTCATAGGGATTTTGTTGTTATTTATTTAGGACTGTCACAGAACATAGCACAAGCGCGTAAATAAGCGGTTCAATAGAGGTAAAGCAGGAATTCCACTCTTTTGATTTGGTAAACATTGTGATTCCAGCAACTGATACCGCCGACAACTGTCGCCGGAGCGCGCTGCGGTCGCGTGCAGCTCGTTGAGAGACACGTCTCGTACGCTCAAGTCGCGCCGTCTCCGAGCGTTCAGCCGCACGTTGGACTCGCCACCTTGACCACACACGTTCAGACATGAAATGTAGTTTCTATAAGAACTGAATTTAATAAAATGAAGCTAAAACACCCATTCCCCCTATCAGAGGTAAAAGTACAACACCTATCAACCACTGACTCCAACATCGGGAGACTGTTACATCTCAATGGCCCACAGGCTTGACAACTGCCCGATACGACCACTCCGCTTTGCGACCCATGGCAGCGTCTGTCAAATGCATTCAGTTGGTAAATAGGCTGTCTAACGCATTTAAAAGGCATCGCAAGTGTTTCGTACAGCACATAAACATCTTACATCGCTGTCTGACTCACGGCAGTTGATTGGTACCAACTTCGCCACGACAGGACGGAGACGCCACAAAGGCACTCTGGTGAGCGTTCTACACATCACACTGCGGTTTAAATCTAATAATTTACTCACACATCAACGGTGTGCATATACAAGGTAAATCACCTATCACTTGCAGCGCAAATATTACGGAAACGGAAAGTGCGATTGATGGTGCGATTTTCACAGAATGGATTGGTACTCAGGGGCTCGTATTTTTAGCCAACAGACAAATTGTAATATTACTTAAAAACTGTATTTTTTATGCAAACATACTGTTTTTTAAATGGAACCATGGTTGTTCTATCATTCACTGGAAGTTTTCACATCAGCTGTGTGCAAAGAATTTTGAATGACATTTTTATCACGTTTAGTTTGGCAGCTACCACAGTTCAAAGTTTCGGGGACGGAGGTTGCGATATAATAGCTGACTGGCCGAGTGGCTAGCCCCTGGGGCACGGCCCACTGTCTCATGACCACCTGCCAGTCAGCTTCGCTGTCGTAGCCTCCGCCCCCAAAACGTTGAATGGTTGTAGCTGCAAACTAAACGTGATAAGAATGTCATTCAAAGTTCTTTGTTCTCAGTCGGTGTCAAAAATTCCAGTGCATGATAGAAACAACCATTGTTCCATTTGAAAAATTGTATGTTTGCATTAAAATACAATTTCTAGGTATTTTTACAATCTGTTTATTGGATAACAATACGAGTCCTTGACTACCAATCCATTCTGTGAAAACCGCACATCAATCGCATTTTCCGTTTCCGCAATATTTGCGGTGCAAGTGTTAGGAGATTCGCCCTGTATATCTGAAGGGGATGACAACTGGACTTTTCCTTTCCCATGGACCACTTTTTTTCAGGTAGTTGTAGTAATATTATTATTGTCTCAGTGGCCAGTGAAGGTGCATGTGCGACTTTCAATTAAATGAATTATATCTCTCTTTTTCTTTCCGCTATTTCCCTCCCTCCTCTCTCTCCCCCTCCCCATCACTTTCTTTGTGTGTGTGTGTATGTGTGTGTGTGTGTGTGTGTGTGTGTGTGTGTGAAGCAGTTAAAAGATGTGTGTGATACCTTTTATCGCCAATATTGTATCTTCATCGAATTACTTAATGAAATATACAGCTATAGTAGCAAAAGGTGACCCTAGAAAGAGCATCGGGATAGTGTGTTTAGCGCTAGAGATGGGAGGACGGATTTCGGAGAACCAACCAGGGTACGTCTCAATAAACAGTCATGATGTTTACGACGTTACTTTTGATGCCCACAAAGAAAATATCATGATAGACCGTGGGTAGAAAATATCTTATTACTAACCCATACTACAGACAGTGCAGTGGATAACTGTCTACAACCTCAAAGATAAATTTATTGGTAGGCACATAAGACTGGCAGGTGACAAGTCGTGCTAATCTCATTCTCTGAAATCTACCAAAGAACTTGCCTGCGCTACACCTATCCATGGAGTACGGTTGCGCCATATGGGACCCTTATCAGATAGAAATGACAAATGACATAGACCTTAGAAAAGTTCAGAGAAGTGCAGCTCGCTTTGTATCATCGCGAAATAGTGAAGAGTGTCTGAAGGATATGAAACACGAGTTACAGTGACGAACACTAATAAAGCAAACATACGTTCTGACGAGATCTTTTGACAAAATTTAAATCACCAACTTTATACTGCGTATTGCAACGTTTTTCTCTTACAACAAAATGATCATCATATTAAGAGAAATTGTAGCTCCTACAAAAAGGTTTACGTGTTCATTTTTCAAAAATAGTATTCGAGAGAGAAATAGTCGATGATTTGTTGAATGAATCCTTCGACAGATAATTAAGTCTAGCTTGCAGAGTGATCGTGTAAGCGGGTACGTCAGATCTAATTTGACCATAGTTCTCTGAGCTTTGAGTACCGCTTACGTGTCTCGTCAAATTCTTCGGCCCACGGCAGATTGGTGTATGACGCATAGGTTTCTCGGAGGTAGTACTGCTGTGTCAGAGGTCTTGGAGGGACGATATTGTGTCCCAGGCAAAAGTGGTAGGCCGAGCCGGCCGCGGTGGCCGAGGTGACTGAGGCGCTCCAGTCACGGTCAGCACGGCCACTACGGTCGGGGGTTCTAATCCCCCCTCGGGCATGGATATTTGTGACGTTCTAGTTTGTAAGTAGTTCATAAGTAGTTTGTAAGTTTAGGGACTGATGACCCAGTAGTTAAGTCCCATAAGCTTCCCAAACATTTGAACATTTTTTTTTGGTAGGCCGAGTAAACATAGATAATGGTTCCAGGAAAAGAGAAGTGCGCAGTTACATTGATCGCTGCGGTAGAGTGGCCGAGCATTGAAAGGCACCTTGATGCGGAGCACGCGGTTGCTTGCCGTCGGTGGTTCGAGTCCTCCCTCGTGCATGAGTGTGCAGTTCTTAGCGTAATTTAACTTAGTTTAAGTAGTTTGTAAGCCTAGGGACTGATGACCAGCGTAGTTAAGTCCCTCAGATTTACAAACAGTTGAACTTTCTTGATCAACAAAATTAGTTCAACAATAATCTGAAACATACACACTTTGCTATTCCTGTTGCTCCTCCCGGAAAATAAACTCTTGAATTTCGAGATTCGAAGACACGTTACTGAACTTCGAAGAGGAATAAACCAGGATATAGTAGAAATATCAGAATTAGAACGAGAAACAAACCGAGCATAATCACAATATACATGTAACCAAAGGCGAAAGGAGTAGAAAGGGTGTTTTATAGATATTAGAAAAATCGGTGACAGATTATTAAGCTGTCTCTTAAAAATAAAGAAAAGGTTTTCTATTAGTCTATGGACGTGCTCACAATTTGAGAATGAGGTAGATGACCTGTACCACCATCTTTAGGAACTGAATAAACCAAAGAATTGATATAATGGATGTTATAGGAAAAGACATAAAAATAACACTACAAAATAATACGAAAGATTTTCCTGTAAAGTAGGACAAAAAATAAAGGATTATTCTTCAGAGAGAAACATCTAATACAATACTTGAAATAACAGGTCATATGTTGTTAAACATTTTCGAATACAACGGGGTGTTTGTCGTTATTACTTACATTTAGAAGAAATAAAATGGGAAATGCTGTTCATAATACCCAGTCAGACCTAAAATGCAGTAAACTGATTACATTTCGTCAAACAATGTAGATTGTGTGCATGTTGTGACTGTCCTGAAACGACTTTCGAATTCCATGCGGTCGCCGACGCGCAAATCTCAGAGTGAAACCTGATGTAAGGGTAGAAAGAAGCAAATCCATTAGATGCAATCTAAAATACGCACGCATGGGAGTTGATTTCAAAAGAGTAGGCGTATCATATTAATTTTCAAGTTCATTTTTTCATAAATTGAAGATAGTGGCTAATGATGCAATTATTTAACACATGCGTTGGTGAACACCAAATGGTGATACAGGTGAAAGGAAAGGAAAAGAAACAAATCTCGCGAAGGAAAGAAGGAAGCTATGAAAGAAAAAGCCATAGTTTCAAGAAAAGATAATAGGAACATAAATAAATCCATTTATTACCTGTCTTCGAATTAGGTGGGGCGATATAAGGACAAATTTATAAGAGATAACTAGAAACAATAAGGATGTACTGAAAAGGAAAGCAAACGTATACTGGGTAACTACCACATTTCATCAGAATTGCACATGGTGCAATAAACTTGTGAAAGAAGAAGATTGTGGAAGAATCCAAAGATTTCTATAAAAGTTAGTAAAATCCAAGCGATGAGTCATAAAAGCAGACAGTAATGAAACTGATGACATCGTGAAAGTAAAGTCAGATGAATTGTAAAACACTGGTGATATATGAATATATGAATATATGCTGGAGGTATTTGAAATGCTGTACTTTATCACAGGGAGGATACATCACACAATAAAATCCCCTCCTGAAGTCATTCTACTGCGTAGGAAAGTTGAATGATGATAGACATCAAATATGCTTGCGAAATGAGGTTCCTCGGGACAAAGGGCAGTAAAAAGAAAAGGCTGACAACTCCAGTCTCCCTCATTGCGACGTGATAGCGCATTAGTTTGTTATGATATACCTATTTGAAACTGTAGTACGTAGAAATAAAGATTTATTATTTTATTATTTATTTATTTATTTATTTATTTTTTGCAAGACGGGATCTGTTTCAAATATTCCGTTCTAGCTGGTGTATCATCGCGGGTCACCTTCAGAAGCAATAAGCAGAGAGGATGTAACATCTTGTATGCGGTGGATGCACAATATGCCGCGCGAGAATGGCCGAGCGGTTCTAGGCGCCATGTCAGAGACTGCGTGGACGCTCCCGCCGGAGATTCGAGTCCTCCCTCGGGCATAGGTGTGTGTTCTCCTTAGGGTAGTTTCAGTAGTTTGTAAGCTTAGAGATTGATGACCACAGTACTTTCGTCTCATACTTTTGCAAACATTTGAATGTGGGTGTCACAAGATAACACAGCATAATCCTCGTTGAACCTGGACATGATCAGCATAGCCCCTAAATGGATAATCTGTTTTGACGTCATCGTACATTTTTTTCTAATTATCGAGACCAATTACGCAACATTCATCAGTTATATAATAGTTTATGAGAATACGTCCTGTTTCGGGATACTTTAGGAAAAATTATCGTGTTCTCAAGTACTAATGGCAGATTGACTTTTTAGTAACTTAGAATGCTACAGTGTAGTCCTGAAACATGGAAGTTTCAATTTTTTAGTTATTGAGAATGGGATAATGTAGTCCCGAAATATGTACCGACATAAACTTTTATATAATTGACAACTGGTGCGCAATTAGCCTCAAAACTAAGTGGTTAAGTGGTGAACACATAAAAGTAAAATTACTATAACACTGTGAGTCATACACATCTCACTTGACAATATATTGGTTTCTTCCATAAAGACCACTACTAGTGTCAGCTGTTAGCCGAGGGGGAATAGCCTGCCTTCTTGAGCGTTATGTTACGGCGTGCGGTTCTTCCCGCCGGAGGTTCGAGTCCTTCCTCTGCCATGGGTTTGTGTTTCGTCCTTAGGATAAATATTTTGTAAGTCTAGAGATCGATGAGCAGAGTAGTTTCGTCCCTTACGTCTACATGAAAATACAAACTTAAGAAGCAAAAGAAAAAAAAAAGTTTTCGAAATGAAGTTTTTCGCTTTAAATTTAAGCATTGGAGAGCTGTACGCACCTCTGCCCACTTCCAAATGAAAAATCAGATTTGTTTGTTTGTAATTCTTATGGGACCAAACTGCGTTGGTCATCAGTCCCTAGACTTATAAACTACTTAAACTAAGTTAAACTAATCTAAGGACAACACACACATCCATGCCCTAGGGGGGATTCGAACCCCCTACGCGGGAGGCCGCTCGGAAAAATCAGTACTATTTGTTTAAGAAACGTTATAATTACACAAAGAGCGGCGAAAAATGGCATCGTCGAACTGCAAGTTCAAAACTTCGGGATTCAACGAGTCCTATGGAAGTGTAGCAATCTTGAACTTGACGTGCTCATATCAACCTAGCTTCCATGTGTTCTTGAACCCGCTAGTTGTCGTCAGTGAGAAAAGATAGCGTAAGTAACAAATTTTGTTGAACTGCTTCATTTAAACTGTTGGCCATTAAAAAAAAAAGCCAGAGATATATCAAGTAATACAAAGGTCACCAGATCGAAAATATAGCCGTTTGTAAAGTGAAGAAGACGATGAAATCAGTATAAACTGTTGCTGCCTTTTCTAATACCGATGCTACACGCCTCTACATTGTGAGTTGTCGGGGTACAGCAGTCCATTCTGCTTTCACACATTGCCAGAGTTGATGTGGTGTAGCAACTGTTCGTGTATCTCGGGCAAGTTGTTCTGCAGTCATCGACGAGACCTTTTTGATAGGCAAGAGGTCGAGATAAAAGGGAGACCACAGCAGCAATACGATCTGATGAGCGCTCAAGAAGTGTTGAACACTGCGTGCAGCTTGTGGTTGCGCGTTATCGTGTTGCAGTGTGGCTGTCGGAAAACTTCAAAGGTATGGGAGGCAACAGGCTCCAACGCTTCACAGATACTATGCTGGTTGGTTAGCGTAACGGCAGTGCGTACTGGTGGTGGTGGGGGGCGGGGGCTGCGCGGGAGTGGAATATAGACCATAATACCGGTCTGCAAAGATAGCAATTCAAGAGTATCTCCCCACGATATTGTTGCCGCCCACTTATATTTCGCGTAGTGATCACAAAGACAAGATAAGAGAAATTAGGGCTCGTACGGAGGCAAATAGGCATTCTTTTTTTCCTCGTTCTATTAGGGAGTGGAATAGGAAAGGAAATGCCTAGTAGTGGCCTCGCACCTTACGGTGGGTTGCGGAGTATGTATGTAGATGTAAATGCCTCCAGACTCTAATCCGAACATAGTGGTGATGCAGGCAGAATTGGGATGCAACTATACCGCATTTAGCGACGAATGGAGTAAAACCTCTGACTCTGTTTGTTTGGAAATATTTGGCCTCCCCAATCCTTACATAAGTATATTCAGGAATGCGAACAATAGTTCAGAAATGTATCAAAGTCAGTCAGAAAGAGAAGAAACGCGACCAACATATATCGAAATCTAAGAAGAAGCACTCGAAAGACCAGTTTTAATGGCAGCAAGTACTGTTTACAGGTGAATTCGAAAAGCTATACTGCTCAAAACAGTTAGGTGAGATATATACAATATATACCTGTGGTAAACAATTTTATTCAGATATTGGCTACAGTTGTAATCTGTGTGTGATACAATAAGATATTTTGCTGTCCAAACTCTTTAATTGAGGTCTACATGGCGTTTATGTCAAGAGAGGCACCATGGGGCTACTATAATAGTGAAAAAGTCGTTCATGTTGCCCTCAAATACGGTGTACAATCACGTTGGATGACCACTACAGTTCTACACCTGCTTGGCAGGGACAGTATGAGGGTATCAATCAGCTATTGGTCAATCAGTCTTTCGCGACTGCAATATCCAGCTCAAAATGGTTCAAATGTTCGTAAATCTGTGGGAGATAACTACGCTGGTCATCAGGCCCTAGGCTTACAAACTACTTAAACTAACTTATGCTAAGGACAACAAATACATCCATGCCCGAGGGAGGACTCGAGCCTCCGACAGCGAGCAGCAGCGCACTCTGCAGCAAGGCGCCTTTGAACGCTCGGCCATTCCACTGCGGCAAGAATATCCAGCTCTGAAAACATTATGGGAGGTGTTGGTCTGGCGCCATTCTGAACGAAATAGAGGTCCGTACGTCCACCATTACTGACTTCTGCCCACACCATTTGTCCACCATCCTGACATTGTGATGTCTCCTGTACATAAGCGGAATAGTTCCGAGTTCCCATTCTCTCCAGAAAAGGGAACGACGATTGTCCGGCTAAACATAAATTCTTGACTCATCTGTGAAGAGAACCGGCGCCATTTGTTACGACTTCAATCCTGATGTTTCTCCGCCCAATTTCTGCAGGCTAAACCAACACCACCTAGAGACAAGGCCTTACAACAGGCCGTGTTACGCCACACTGACCAGGCCGCGGCCGTCAGCTGAATGGCTGTCCGCTGGGGCATGCCCCCTGCCTCGTAGCGGGCAGCCAGTAAGCTGGCGGCTGCGGCCTCTAAGTGTGACGTAGCACGGCCTGTTGTAAGGCCTTGTCTCCAGGTGGAGTTGGCTAAACGGTGGGACGTACACCATAGGCCTCCATGCGTACAGGCCACATTCCCGAAGTCGATTTCGGACTGTTTGTCTTGATGGTGCACGCCCTGTTTCTGCCTGGAGGGCGCGTTGTAGCTGAGTTGCATTTAACCTCCTGTCTAAACGGGCTGTTAACCTGAGATTATGGCCATCTGTTGCTGATGTTATCTGTGGACGGCGTTGTCCTTGCCTTCTTTTAATGATTATTGTTGCCTGAAATCGCGTCCAGCTCCTGGGAATCACACTTTCGCGCACTCTAATACCGCCGCGGTGGAGTAGCCGAGCGGTCTAAAGCGTCTCGCTGAGGAGCGCGCGTTGCTCGCCGTGGAGGTTCGAGTCCTCCCTGGGGCATGGGTGTGTGTGTTGTCCTTAGGTTAGTTTACCTAGGTTTAAGTAGTTTGTAAGCTAAGGACTGATGACCACGCAGTTTGGTCCGATAGATTTACAAACATTTGAAAATTTGAACTCTAATACCTACAGCCACCTCGTTCTGTGTCTGTCCCGCTTCCAACCATCCTCTGGCTCACCATGTCATAACTATGGGTAAGTCGCGTTATAGTTGCAATACCTGCTCACTACACTATCTGAACCCAACTGCTTATGTAATTCGTTTGGTAGAGTAAACTAAAATCAACACCAACCTCTCTGCAGCAACTTTCTGTTATTACCACTTCTCGGTTGCCGTAATGTTGTTGTCTCCATTCCGCAGAACCGACAGAGAGACGTCGAACCATTTTAGTTTATTCTGTCGATGACAATATTTCAGAAATTATATATCTCAACTGATATCCTAATATCCTGATATCCTCACTACGTGATAGTTGTGGCGATCCTGCGATGATAGCGCTACTAAAGCAGAGTTATTAAACAGCCGCGGTGGAGTAGCCGAGCGGTCTAAAGCACCTCGCTGCGGAGCGCGTGGTTGATCGCCGTGGAGGTTCGAGTCCTCCCTGGGGCATGGGTGTGTGCCTTGTCCTTAGGTTAGTTTACCTAGGTTTAAGTAGTTTGTAAGCTACGGACTGATGACCACGCAGTTTGGTTCGATAGAATTACAAACATTTGAACATTTGAGTTATTAAACATTCCATTTAGAAATTCATTCACCAATGAAGACGAAAATAATATTCTTGATTTCGAATTACAAACAGAGTCCAGAATGAGTAACGTTGAAGTAGATATCCTCGGAGTAGTGAAGCAAGTTAAATCACTTAACAAGAACAAGTCTTCTGGTCCGGACTTTATACCCATTAGATTTCTATCTGATTATGCTGAACCAATAGCTCCTTACTTAACAGCCATATACAACCGCTCTCTCAAAGAAGGATCTGCACCAAAAGATTGGAAAGTTGCACAAGTCACACCTATATTCAAGAAAGGCAGTAGAAGTAACCCACTAAACTACAGGCCTATTGACGTCAATTTGCAGCAGGGTTTTGGAACATATCCTGTATTCAAATATTATGAATTTTTCGAACAAAATTCAAATGTTCAAATGTTTGTATAGCTTATGGGACTGAACTACAGGGTCATCAGTCCCTAAACTTACAAACTACTTATGAACTAACGAATTCTATCGACGGCACAAATATCAATGCCCGAGGGGGGATTCGAACCCCCGACCGTAATGGCCGTGCAGACCGTGACTGGAGCGCCTCAGTTCCCTCGGCCACCGCGGCCGGCTTTCTCGAACAGAATGATCGATTGACCCAAGGTCAACACGGACTTAGAAAATGTCGTTCATGCGAAACACAAGTAGCTCTTTACTCACGCGAAGTGCTGAGTGCTATCGACTAGGGTTCTCAGATTGATTCCGTTTTTCTTGATTTCCAAAAGGATTTTTACACCGTACCTCACAAACGGCTTTTAATCAAATAGCGTGGTTATGGTATATCGCCAAAATTTGCGACTGGATAGGGGATTCCCTATCAGAGAGGACACAGTTTGTAGTAATCGATGGTAAGGCATCGACTAAAACAGAGATGATATCGGGCGTTCCACACGGTAGTGTTTATTGGACCTCTGCTGTTCCTTATTTACATAAACGATTTGGGAGGAAATCTAAGCAGCTCTGTTAAGTTGTTTGCAGACTACGCCATCATTTACCGTCTAGTAAAATCATCTGAAGATCAAAACCAACTGCAGAACGATCTTAATAAGATATCACTATTCGGTAAAAATTGGCAATTGACTCTAAATAATGAGAAGAGTGAAGTCGTCCACATGACTACGAAAAAAAAATCGTTAATCTTTTTTTACCAGATAAATCAATCAAAAGTGAAGGTCGTAAAATCCACAAAATACCTATGAATTACTATTACTTCAGACTTAAATTGGAAGGAAGACGTAGATAATGTCGTGGGAAAGGCGAACCAGAGACTGCGTTTTATTGGCAGAACCCTTAAAAGATGCAACAGAACTACTAAAGAGACTGTATACACTACGCTTGTCCGTCCTAGTTCGGAGTATTGCTGCCCAGTGTGGGATCCTTGTCAGATGGGTTTCTGTCGAAATGAGGTTTCATCGAATACTATCTTGTAATCTAATAACAGTTCTTTGTGAAGTATCTGGGATGGGAATCATTACAACAACGGCGCTTAACGCTGCGGCGTGGGCTACTTACGAAACTCCAATCGCCAACATTTTCTTCCGAATGCGAAAATATTGTTGACTGCCACTTACATAGGTAGAAAAGATCATCAGAATAAAATACGAGAAATCAGAGCTCGAACGGAGAAATTCAGGTGTTCTTTCTTCACGCGCGATATTCGAGATTGGAATGGGAGATAAGTAGTATAAAGGTGGTTCGAATAACCCTCTGCCAGGCACTTAAATGTGATTTGCAGAGTATTCCATGTGGATGTAAATGTAGATGAAGATGCTTTGATGAGTAAAGTATATCTCCCTAATCGTTTCTTTCCTTCATTAGCCTTCGAATTTGACTAAAAATTAAATAAGCTATTAATGGCGTAGTTTTGGAACTTTCTCCTGCCAATAAAGTAGAATGTGTTTACGCTAAGAGGAGTAATCCAACAGAATCTAAATTTTTGATTAATCAGACAGTGGATAAATCACAATGAACTGTTATTAGATAGTATTCGATGAAACCTCATTTCGACACAATCTTGTGGTTTGAGAACTTTCTTTCAAAATATATTTATCAAGAAGTCAGTCATAGACTGTAGGAATAAGTCGGATGAAAAGATTATACGTCTGTCTCCAATATCTAAGAACTTGCAGCATGCTGCAGATGAAGTAATTCCTCAATTTCTGTATACGTATATTGAAGAACTTCTTGAGAATCTGTCATAAGTTTCTTTGGAAGTTTTGTTTATTACTCGATGTTTCGTTTCGGACACTATTAAAATATCATCTTCCATGTAAGTGGTGGTACAGGTGCCACGTATTAAAAGGTCGCGGTAGGCACACGTAACAGTGAAATGGACAAGGGTACATAAACGCATACATCGCACTTGCATTGTCACTTGTGTGTAAGTGTATTTGATAATGGACGCAAGACCTAAAGTAGTATAACAGATAAGACTTCAAAGGAAACTTATGGCATACTCCAAATTAGTTCTAAAAAGAAAAAAAGATCTATCGTGGTCGTATAATTCCTCACTTTTTCATTTTGTGCTTTTCAATCTCTTTCCAACGACCAAGGTTAACAGCAGATATATAACTCTTGTTCGGCTTTATAAATCAATTTCCTTTTACGACCGGCGAGTCAATGACGGCGCGGCGGCAGTATAAAGGATGCAGTTTGAAACCTGCACCATGACCAGCAGATTTACTGCCGTATTGCCGCCTTTTGCCTTCAGGCACGAGACATTGCGTGTCTGCGCCACTTCCGGAATCCCTTTCTGCTTGCACGCGTCCAATACCGAGTGACAACATTTCTGTTACAACCGACGCGCTGGGAACAGCGCGGCAAACGCATTTTACAGGTATGAAATATTCATTCCGAGCTCCCAACCTCAAGGGCGTCTTCAATACTTTAAACGTATCTTGCGCTACTCAATGTAGAGCATTCGTTCAGGAAACTCAGTTAAGATAGTTTTCATTTCTGGTCTGAACTAGTGTGATTGCTTATATTACCACTTCGTTCGCCTCATAGTCCATAAGTACCTGACGTTTTTCACTATGCACTTGTGGTGATGACAAGTGACCAGAGAAGATCTACCAACCAACTTATAAGCTCAAGCGGAAATAAGTGCTTTGTTTTCCGGTATCGCCGGCCGCGGTGGCCGAGGGGACTGAGGCGCCTCAGTCACGGTCTGCACGGCCACTATGGTCTGGGGTTCGAATCCCCCCTCGGGCATGGATATTTGTGCCGTCCTAGTTCGTAGGTAGTTCATAAGTAGTTTGTAAGTTTAGGGACTGATGACCCCGTAGTTAAGTCCCATAAGATTTACAAACATTTGAACATTTTTTTCCGGTATCGAGCTAAGTTCCTTGAATCATTCATCTTAAAATAAATAAATAATAAAAAAGTTAATATATTTATAAGTTATGGGACCTAACTGCAGTGGTCATTGGTCCCTAAACTTAAAAAGTACTTTAACTAACTTATCCTAAGAAAAACATGAACACACACACACACACACACACACACATACACACAAACACACACACACACAGACAAGCCTGAGAAATAATTCGAACCTCCGACGTGGAACGGCCTCGCGCAACGTAGCTAGACGCCTTAGTGCGCACGGCTATTCGGCCGCGGCATTAATCTTCAGAAACACAGTTCTCCCGCACGGTGTTAACATGCAAACGTCATGATACATTGAAACAGTTTAATACCTGTTTAGAAGTTTAGAAGAGTATCCAGTTTCAGTAATTAATTAGGCTAATTATACTGAACTGTCTCGCTATCGCGTTGCCCTGAATTTTTCGGAGCAACACATGGCAATACGTGCAAGATGAAAGGAAGGATATAATCTGATTTTAGTTTACTTTTCCTACCGTACAACTTTGAGAACGTAGTTACATTTTCAAGTAATTGGTGAATTTTCGATTTCACGATGTAATACTTTCAGAAGTATTCATACACTGAGGTGATGTAAGTCATAGTGTCTTTTCTAATATCGCGTGGGAACTAATTTTTCTCTACGATGTGCAGCAACTCGAGCTGGTATACACTCTTAAGAAGTCTTTGGGAGTCCCCATCAAGAATAGTGAACCATACAACCTCTATAATTGCGAAATGTAGCTGGTATAGGATTTTGTGCACGAACTGACTCCTCGATTATGTCCCATGAATGTTCTATGGGTTTTTATATCGGGCGATCTGGATGTCCAAATGATTCGCTGGAACTCTCGGGGATGTTCTTCAAACCAATCTGGGATAATTGTGGCCCGGTGCATTGTTGCATCATCACCCATAAGAACTGAATCGTCTTTTAGGAACACAAAGTCCATGAATGGCTGAAAACTGTATCCAAGTAGCCGAAATTTTAGTCAGTGACATATTAAGTTGTTCCAGAGGACCCAGTCCATTCCACGTTAAAACAGCCCACATCATTTTGGAGTCACTAATAGCTTACATAGTATCTCATTGACAATCTGAGTCCAAGACTTCCTAGAGCCTGTGCAACACTCGAGTACTACCATCATCTTTCATCTCCTGAAATCGGCCGAGCTACGGTTTTCCAGCCGTGTAGCGTCCAACTAATAAGGTTACGAGCTCAGGGAAAGGCGCTGCAGCCCATGTTGGGTTGCTACCAGAGGCACTCCAGTCGATCGTTTGCTGTGATAGCCCATCAACACCTAACTGCGCCCCACTGTTCTAACAGATACGTGTGTCGCACATCCCACTTTGATTTCTGCGGCTATCTCGCGCACTGAAAACTGTACTCAAACGCCACTGCTCTCGGTTATTGTCTACATCTACATAAATACTCTGCAAGTTACATTGAAGTGCATGGCAGAGGGCTCATCGAACAGCTTTAATGATATTTCTCTACAGTTCCATTCTCTAATAGCTTGCGGGAAAAGGAACACCTAAATCTTTAAGTTTTCCATCTGATTTCTCGTATTTCATCTTTGATGTAGGTGGATGCTAACAAAATATGTTCGCATTCGGAAGAGAATGTTGGGGAAAGACATTTCGCAAATAGATCTCGCCGCAACGAATAACGCCTTTCTTTCAATTATTTCCACCCCAACTCGCGCATAGTTTCCGTGATACACTCTTCCCTATGTCGTGATAATACAAAACGTTCTGCCCTTCTCTGAAATTTCTCCAAATCGTTCGTCAGTCCCACCTGGTATGGATCGCACAATGTGCAGCAATACTCCAAAACAGAGCTTCCAAGTGTTGTGTAGGTAGTTTCTTCAGTAGAACTGTGCATTCCTCTAAGTGTTCTGCAAACTTAGTAACCTTTTGCTTCGCATTCCCAACAATATTTTATATGTGTTCTTTCCAATTTATGTGGTTTGTAAATGTTATTCCTGGGTATTCAGTTAAATTGACGGCTTGTAGATTTGACTGGTTTCTCGTGTATCTGAAATTTAACGGACTTCTTTTAGTAGTCACATTGATGACTTCACACTTATCATTATTAATGGTCAATTGCCAATTTTTACGCCATGCAGATATCTTATCTAAATCATTTTACAGTTTTTTTCATCTAAAATGTTCAAATGTTTGTTAAGCTTATGGGACTTAACTGCGGAGTCATCAGTCCCTAAACTTACAAACTACTTATGAACTAACTTATACTAAGACAAACATCCATGCCAGAAGGAGGATTGGAACCTCCGGCGCATCGTAGCATAGCGCCTCAATGTGCTCGGCCACTCCGAGCGGATTTTCACCTTACTAGCAAGTCACTTTATAAATAGAGATGATGGTTTCTGTTTAAATTCTGCTTGGAATTCGGCCCTGTCTCTCGTAAAAAAACAAGAGGGACGTAATTAATGCTGCCTCACTTGTTGATTAATAGTCACTATCGTTATTTTTGAAGTTGGTCATATTTGTTTGTGTTGACTCCGCGGTTACTTGTACAGTGTGTGTTATCTTCCTTGTTTAGCCTATGCAAACCGAGATATTAAATTCGCTTGCACATTTCTTTCTTCAGTGCAATTGTGCCTTGAGAATGGCAGGGAGTGCTCTTGTCGAAATATGGGCGGTTGTAGACGACGTCACCCGTCAGCAGACCCGTAAGTTGTTTGAAAAATTTTCTGGTGACCATACTAAACAATAAATGACAGTATCATCCGCTGGCAGTGTAAGAGAGCTACTCAGAGTGTCTCCTACTTCGTTTATAAAATAAGCAAGAGTATGGAAACGCCAGATATCACTTCTGTTCGATGACTTACTGTCAATTTCGTGCAGGCCGTTGTCTGAAATTTGGTATTGTCGCACACTGTTGACTCTGCGTATCTCAGAATATTGAATTCCCTAACAATTTCCGAAATGAAATTTACGTTGCGTGTAGCTCTGGCTACCATTCCGCGTTCAGAGTCTGTTAATTCCGCCGTTCGGCCATAATCACAACGGAAACCATAATATGTGAAATTATCACATCAATCACCGGAGTACATGTGAGCCGCGGCGGAGTGACCGAGCGAATTCAGGCGCTGTGCTCCGATGCGCGAGATCGCTCCCCGTCGGGGGTTCTAACCCCCCTCGGGAATGGATGTTTGTGCTGTCTTTAGTATAAGTTAGTTCATAAGTAGTTTGTAAGTTTAGGGACTGATGACCCCGCAGTTCAGTCCCATAAGCTTCAGAAACATTTCAACATTTTAGCACATGTGACAACCATCCAGTGCTCCACTCTTTTGTATCTTGTGAACGCGATGCTAATGCCGTCTCTATCTGTTGCCATCCCATGACACTCGTCAACTCAGGTTACATTATATTATCCACTTATTCAATGAACTTCCTGGACTCAGTAGTCAGCTGGCAGCCGGTACATAAAACAATACACTTTCACTATCTTCTGAATATGCAAGGGTCAGTCAGTAAAAAAGTCAGAAACTGCGCGCCGTGCAGTGGTATTTCTCTAACACTACCAAACATTTGTCTTGTTGGTTGCAGTAGTTTACGGACCCAAATAGATACAGCTCAAGAGCATCACTAATAGGATGCAAATACTGCCACAAAAATTCCAAGCTCCAGGCTTTTAAAGCCTTCTCGAAAGATGAGACGAGTGTTTAATTTACAGGTAGAATCAGCTGGAAAGAAAAATCAATTTTCAGGCTTGTAAACGCAGTACCGGCGTGTCTGTCGCAGCCGGCCGCGGTGGCCGAGGTGACTGAGGCGCTTCAGTCACGGTCAGCACGGCCACTATGGTCGGGGGTTCGAATCCCCCCTCGGGCATGGATATTTGTGCCGTCTTTAGTCTTAGCTAGTTCATAAGTAGTTTGTAAGCTTAGGGACTGTTGACCCCGTAGTTAAGTTCCATAAGTTGTACAAACATTTGATTTTGTCTGTCGCAGTTTGCGAGTTATTTGCCGCGGCAGAATAGCCGTGCACACTAAGGTGCCTAGCTGCGGTGCACGCGGTCGTTCGCCGTCGGAGGTTCGAATCCTCCCTCGGGCATGGGTGTTTGTGTTGTCCTTAGCATAAGTTACCTTAACTTTGTTTAAGTAGGTTGTAAGCCCAGGGACAAATGACCAACGTAGTTAAGTCCCTTAGATTTACAAATATTTGAATTTTTCAGCGATTTACTCACTCACCCTCGTATTTATGAAACACACCAACACGTGTTATTGACCTTCGTCATAGGATAACGAAATGTATTGTGACTGGTAAATGCAGTATGCGTGAATCTCAAGGTAGGTCCTTCGGCACGAAGAGGAGCTTGATCCACGCTAGACGACTATGTTCCACGAGTTCATGCATTAGGCGCAAGTGAAACTGATGCGATCTCGACGCAGGAGCAAGGATGCGTGTCTTGCACTTCACAAAGTAAATAGCAGCGCACCTGCGCACCTGCGTCTTCCGAGTCTCAACCTACTACCCGAGACTCAAGCCACAAGCACACCAGGGGACACGTATAACGTCTATCAACTTGTCTACTTCTCGAGGTAATGTCTTTACATCAGAACGATTCACAATTCGTGTATGATTTGTTGGATCTACACGTTGTTTAGCATTAGGGATTTACGAATTTAAAGTTGTCAGCCCGTAAGTTGCGTCGATACGAGACATGATCTGCCAATATCTTGCCAACTGTTTACAGTTCACTTCGCTTCATTTGCCGTCCACTTAATAAAAATTTACTGTATCTAGGATGACGAGTCTTAGTTTCTTCCCCTTCATCAGAGCGTGTACTACGTCTCTATTGACCACGATGTCCACGGAAGAGCCGTGGTGGAAGGACCGAGAACTCTAAAGCGCTTTGCTCCGAAGCTAGCGGTTGCTCCCCGTCTGAGATTCTAGTCCTCCCTCAGGAATGGGTATGTGCGCTGTCGTTAGGTTATTTTAAGTTAGTCTGTGTTGTTTGTAAGCCTAGGGACTGATAACTTCACTAATTAAGTCCCATAGATTTACAAACATTTGACCATTGAACATTATATTTCGACGGGACATTAAACAAAAATGTTCAAATGTTTGTAAATCTATGGGATTTAACTTCTTTGGTTATTAGTCCCTAGGCTTACAAACCACTTGAAATAAGTTTAACTATCCTAAGGCCAAGACACACACACACACACACACACACACACACACACACACACACGACTCGAACCTCCGACTACGAGCAACCGCGAAATCCGCACGTAAGGAAGGTATTTAAAGAGCCTTTCGGGACTCTCCGGAACCTTGGCCGTTGACCGCTCGGCAACTCCACCGCAGCGAACATTAAACCTTAATCTTCCATCATTCTTTCCTTCCAGTTTTGAAGGGGTATGAAATGGCTTAGACAGAAATAGTAATTTTTGGAAATACTCTGTATTGAATACCTGCTTCAATTAAAATTGGTAATTTTAGTGTTACTTCATAGCTCTTGATAAAGTAGTCTACGTTTCTTGCCATTCAGATGAACTATGATAAATTACCGTACTATTATTCAAATTACTGGATATACTGCCATATGGTCACAGTGTCTACATGTTGTCAAACAAATATAATCACTTGATTCCAGATGTTCAGCTGAGTTTTAGATTCCATTTTGTGCCCAATATTTCGACCTGGCCACCTTCATCAACTTGTGAAACACATTCCCGGAAAAAAAGATAGTACAACTGGAAAGACGACATCAATGATGCCAGATTCCATAAATGTAATGATAATAGTTTCAACGTCGTCCAGCAATAGATGGCGTTGTCACATAGCTGCCAGAGCAACATCTGCGAGAATCATTTAATAGGACACATTTACAGCCACAAGGCTCAGTGTGTTATCAATGTGTGAAACAAAAAGGCGCCAGTAACAGAGAAGCACTGACACTTTCTACAGACTTTCAGAGACTCTGAAAAGGGTCAAATTGTGGCTTCTCGAGTGGCGGGATGATCCTATCAGAGAATTGTTACACAGTTGGATATGCTGCTTCAGTGGTCACATTAACATTGTCACACACGTAAACGAGAATCAGGACGTCCACGCAGCACAACGCCCGCCAAGATCTTAGTTTTTTATTGGCAGCATTACCAGATAGTACAGCTAACAGCACAGACAAAAATTTGTAATCTTCTGGGCCCGCTGCGTCATATATGTCATTTAGAGACATTATAAAGTGCTAAGACCAAAGACGCTGCTTTTAAATAAGTTATTTAATCTGACATGCCTGTTTCGGCGTGAATGCCACCGTCAGGTGTAATTGGTAGCTCTTATTATCCTCGTAAGATCACTGTTTATCTTATATGTTTTGGTTCTTATTTACATATGTAACAGAACAGTTGTTGTACTCTTTTTCTTTTTCTTTGGGTAGATCTATGCACTGCGGTCGTTTATTCATGATCATTATTAGATGTTCATTGAGTGTTTGGCTCAGATTTTTGATTACAGAAGACATGCAGCCTTCTGACCGGACACACTGAACCACAACGTCTGGCAAGCTATTCTGACTTAATGAATAAAGCAACTTCTTGGACTGTCAATGGATAAAGCAACTTCTCGGACTGTCTTAGGGCAAGTTGATTTGTATTTATGTAAATGAACATGAGGCAGAATTGAAGTTTGTGTTATGGAGAGAGATGTTACTTAAGACAGTCCGTGCAGTGGCTGTATTCGTAAAATCAATGCAGCTTAGTGGTTGCAGCACTGATTAGTAAGTAGGAGGTCCCGGGTTCGAATCCCGGTGGTAACGCAAATTTTAATTGAATGTCTCTTCTTCAGTTTAATATCTTTGATATATATCGAGACAATATGTATTTGGAAATTGATTTGTTGCCAAATAGTTACTAGCAGTGGCACTATGGGGACGCACACCACTAATCCGTCTTCCACTCATGCTGTAGTATCCTCCTGCACAGATTGACTGGTGCCAATGAAGGATCACTTGGAAGATGGATTGCCCGGCCGTGGTCTTCAGCGATGAAAGCAGCTTCTGCCTGTACGCAAGTGATGGTCATTAACGCGTTCGACGCAGCCCTGATGAACGCTGTCTCGCAGAGTGCATTGCTCTTAGACACACGGGCCTAACCACAGTCCTTATAGTCTTGGGTCTGATAAGCTACAGCTCTCGTTTATCTTTGGTGTTCGTGAAGGGAACGCTGACCAGCGCTTTGTACGTCCACAATGCTGTAATGCCCGTTCTTCTGCCATTCTTGCAACATGAAGGTGATGTGTTTTGCCAACAGGATAATGCCCACACGCTGCACGTGAAACTCGACGTGCTCTGCAAGACGTGTAGCAACTTCCCTGGCCAGCACCTCTAGACGTGTGTTCTATATAGTACGTGTGGGATATGATGGAACAATAACTGACATGTGCGACTGTTCAGCCCATAATACTTAAAGAACTAAGTGAACAGGTCGAGCAGGCGTAGAATAATGTATCCTGTATCGACCTGCATGAAATAATGGCTGCCAGAATCAGCGCCTGCATTGTCGCTTGTGGAGGCTAACCAAGGACTGATATGCGTGTTCCAGTATGGATCGACACGTGGTTCCTCAGAACCGCTTCAAATATTGACCTGTAAATGTAATCACTTCGCGTAAACCGTTTGCACTGTACCAACAATAAATCTTAAGTGAACTGGAAAACTCTAAGAAAGTGTTCAAATGTATATTTTAGGCAGAGCTGTGCACAAGTCCGTTAATCGTTAATCAACGAAGTTAACTTTTTGAGTAACAAATTAACTTTTGAGTTAATCTTAAAAAACGCTAACGGACTCTTTAACTTCCGTTAATTTGCCGTAAGTCCGTTAATCCGTTTATTATGACAAAAATCTTGCCGCGTAAATTATTGCTCATTTTTAGCTCAGTTCCCTTCCGCACGCGGCTACGCCCAGGCTATGGGTTGAATCAGTCCCTGGAAGCGAGCGGTTGATCTTCTGCATGATGCCGCCAAGACCGGAACAGCGGAAATGGAGGCCCAAGGAAAACCCACAACTTAGCGTAAGCCAGCTTCAACTGAGGGAAAACCGCGACTCTGCTTATACCTGCGCTAAGTTAGTCTAGGAAGGAAGAAAGATTAAGAGTTTTACGTCCCTTGTCAGCGGTCTGTACTCGCCGGCAATAGGTTGGTGCTTGTTAAGTGCATCTTTTGCCAGGGGAAGTGATCTGACTGACGACGAAGATTTGTGTGTGAAAACATTATTATGGACTCAACAGTTGATGAAAATCCGTGGCCACATCTAAGTGATTACTCATTTAACGTTGCATCATTTCTTGGGGAAAATACCGGGTGATCAAAAAGTCAGTATAAATTTGAAAACTTAATAAATCACGGAATAATGTAGATATGTAAAAATTGACACACTTGGAATGACATCGGGTTTTATTAGGAAAAAAGAAATTGCTAGACGCATGAAAGATCTCTTGCTCGCGTCGTTTGGTGATGATCGTGTGCTCAGCCGCCACTTCGTCATGCTTGGCCTCCCAGGTCCGCAGACCTCAGTCCGTGCGATAATTGGCTTTGGGCTTACCTGAAGTCGCAAGTGTATCGTGATCGACCAACATCTATAAGAATGCTGAAAGACAACATCCGACGCCAATGCCTCACCATAACTCCGGACATGCTTTACAGAGCTGTTCACAACATTATTCCTCGACTACAACTATTGTTGAGGAATGATGGTGAACATTTCCTGTAAAGAATATCATCTTTGCTTTGTCTTAATTTGTTATGCTAAGTATTACTTTTCTGATCAGATGAAGCTCTATCTGTCGGACATTTTTAACCTTTTTTTTCTAATAAAACCCCATGTCATTCCAAGCATGTGTGTCAATTTTTACCTCTCTATCTACATTATTCCGTGATTTATTAATTTTTCAAATTTATACTGACTTTTTAATCACCCAATGTTTTAATAAATCTTTTTATTAAATATAATACTGCTATACCGTGGTTCGGAATCCAAGTTAAACTGTGGGTCCCCCTATAACTGGCTGGATAAGTCAGTTCGAAGGTCGTAGGAAGGCAACGCCATACCACCTCCAAACAGGACCAAGCCTAGTAAAGCACTGTGCTGTTCAAACTAATCTCCGGGTTGTTGACTGCTTTACTTTTTCTTTTTAGTACTGCTATACCATCAAGTGACGCAGTCGAACGTCTTTTTTCCGCGGGAAAGATATTTTGACACCCAAACGTGCCTCACTGTCAGATGAAAATTTTAATATATAATTATTACTAACAATTAAGATTTATATATTACTGAGACACTATATCGTGGCAGCCGCCCGCGAGCGTAAACAAATGGCAAACAAATAGTCTTCTTTTTATACAAGAAGACAAATCATTTCAAAGAACAAAAGATTTTTCCCCCAAAGCAAATGACTCTTTCGGAGGTTATTTTACACTATAGTATGTGATTAGACATGATTTGTTTACGCTCACGGCCGACTACCACGATAGAGTGGTCGAGTAACACTAGTTTTTATTTATACTCCAAGCCCTATTAAACTTGTGCATCCAAAACATTTTACTTAAATATCAGGTAGGGTAATACGTTTTTTTAATTGCTGATTTCAATAATATAACAACATAAATATATAACGAGTTAACGATTAACAATTAACGTTAACTTCCGTTAAATTGTCCACAGAGTGACGTTTTAACGTTTGACGAAGTTAACTTTTTTAGTAACGGCTTAATGATTAACGGAGTTAACTTTCTAATTAACGGTGCCCAGCTCTGATTTTAGGCAGTGTATATGTTGTTTTGGTTTGGGTGCAGGCAGCGAATAGGTACAGCAGCACAGGCATTAATCAGTGAGGTGTCCGCTATGAACTCCGAATGTACTCAACTGATTGTGATGAAATTTGGTGCTGTGTTTGTTATACGGTCCAACATAAAAGATAGGATAGTTTTTAACTCGAGTAATAACATCAATATTATTTTATTGATACTTAAATTTTTTTTATGTACGCTAGATAAGTATTCAATAATTATCGCAGTTCTTTAACTTGAATTCTGGGATAGCGGAAAAGTACTCGGTTGGAAAGCGAAAGGTCATGTTTTCGAAACTCGCTATTATCACATAATTTTCCCTTCAAGTTTTAACGTGGCATTCACATCCTCCCCCCCCCCCCCCTAAAAAAAAGTGAGTAATCACCAGAACCGACACGAAATTATCATTATATTCAATTTGAGGCGTTTCCTTGACTCTACAATTTATTTCACTTTATTAAACATTTTTTTCCAGATTTACACACTGCATAACCGTCCGTTTTAAATTTTTCGTTTATTTCATTTTATTATAGTTTTCCTCAAATAAAAAGCATTGGCTGCTCCCGCCGGAAGTTCGAGTCCTTCCTCAGGCATGGCCGTGTGTATTATTCTTAGCATAAGTTAGTTTAAGTAGTTTGTAAGTCTGCAGCCCGAAAACCAACGCAGTTTGGTCACTTAGTTACACAAACTTATTTTCTGTGCGTTAGTCTCGATAAAACTCAGAATTGGCTGCAACGATCTGCATAATACTTTCTTTTATTTTGTTCGCTTTGATACTTGGGTGGTTTAGAGTAAAGTAGGGAAAACGCAAAGGTACAACTGAAAAATCGCAAAATCGAAAATGGTAATTTTGTAAGGGGACCATAGCCACTTCAGATTAGATTCGTTGTTTATGCGCTGTCACGCCGTTCATCCAGGTGCGATAACATTTTGCACGCTTCATTGTCAAACGAAGAGAAACGGCACCGTCGACATAATATTTCATACACCGTATGACGGAGGCTACCTGTCTTTACGCTTCCCGTCCAAATGATAGTCTCGACAATACTTAACGTCGGGGATGTATAGGTAAATGTTGACTGCTGTATCCTCTGCTCCACGGCCGTGTTAATTCGCGATAAACTCCGAAACTACTGAAGTGATATTAATTATATTTTGCACACTGTCTGGGATTAGGCCTATCTTAAAAGATACAATAGTTTTACATCGATTAATGATCTCCGTATTTTTATGGTAAATAAAATATTGTGACGGCCGGTGGGGAAGGATTGATCCATCTAAGGCTAGAACGCGGGGCATAGTTTTACCTATCTAGGTCCGGTAAGCATGCAATAATTGGGTCTGTGCTACGATGTCAAAACTTCCCGTGCTGCTGCAATTTATTTCCAAATAGGACATAAACGTGCTTTATAAAATATTGGTGTATTTAATTTTAATTCCATGTTCTGTATATTATTTCGAATAAAATGCTCGGAGCCGGCCGCGGTAGCCGAGGAGACTGAGGCGCTTCAGTCACGGTCTGCACGGCCACTACGGACGGGGGTTCGAATCCCCCCTCGGGCATGGATATTTGTGCCGTCTTTAGTTTAAGGTAGTTCATAAGTAGTTTGTAAGTTTAGGAACTGATGACCCCGTAGTTAAGTCTCATAAGCTTAACAAACATTTGAAAATTTTTGAAAATGCTCGAAAAAAAAAAATCTCATCTCAGCAACGCGTGTGTCAACAAGGCACGAGGCATGTGTTGACAGAAATATGTGTTTGTCACTGTACGCCTTCTAAAACGGTGATGATATTTTTTGTGTGCGTTACAGTTAGTCGCTGGGTGGCTTAGATTCACAATATTTTACCCGGTTGGTGGCGCTTAAAAATCGAAATAATTGAAATAGGTATTCGTATTTTAAGTGCTGCCATACCGTTCATCTGACTGCAATAAAATTTTCCACACTTCAGCTTCAAAACTAGAATATGGACACTGTCTACAAAATATTTAGTACGGTGGATGTCGGAGGATACTTCATAACACACTGCGAGACCAATCAGCAGCTTTATTCCGATTTTATTTTCGAACATAAGAAACATCACTGTGTACGCAAAATTTCATGTAATATATGGGGGAGGGCACCGTACTCTAGACATCAACACCCTTTTGACCGATTACCGTGAAATATGGCAGATACGAGTAATTTTCCCTGTACAGGGGAGCGAGGAGATAGAGAGAGGTGACAGGAGGAGTTCCTCAAAGAGCGCGGGTACGTAATGACACAGACAGGGGGATGGATGGGCGGAGGGGAGGAAGATAAGGCACACGTTGGTAGAGGGGGAGGAGGGGATGGACGGAGAAAGGAAGGAGGAGGAGGTGGGCAGAGAGAGGAACGAGAAGCACCTGACTAACAGAATAGTGGGATAAATAAGTATGTGTGCAACTCGGCGTTTTCTGTTAGTTAATACACAGAGAGGACTAAGACTATTAAACGTATCAAACAACAATGGGGTTGGGAATAAGAACCACCCGCGACACATAGTTCAGGAGGTATGGCGCCATTAACAATAAAATTCGCGAAAAACGTCAATATCATACGGCAATGTTCCACTTGATCTTCTAAACTAATAGACGGACTTTATTCGTTAACATCGGGAAACAATCTCTGTGGGGGAAACCGCTACCTAAGATACATAGAAGATACGTCATAAACAATGAGAGTGACGAAAAACCGTCGCCTCTTGCAATACGTAAATAACGAGACTTTATTCATCCACTAATAGATAATGAGAGCCCTTAGCGAATTCCAACAAACTTTACTCATAATATGAATTCTTTTGGAAGCTGTTTCCAGTTTACAACCCCAGAAAAATGCTGAAAGGGAAGTACATTACCGCTTACAACTTTCCCGCTGTTCATGCAGCAAGACTTTACACTGTATTACTCTTACACTACTAATTATATTCGTGAGACATTTTACAGTCAGTATATGCATATATCACTTTCGAAATTATCTCATAGTAAGACACATAGTTCAACAGATGTAAGGTCACAACCAATAAGTTTCATTAAAAATCGTTGCACCAATGAACTTTAAATTTATTACATCGTTACTACTAACACTATTAGCAACGCATTTCCTAACAGTACGCACATATAGCAATAAATGTATGAGAAACAATCCCATCACTCGTGAGATTACAATTTACTGCATCTCTACTACAACTCTATTCGAAATACGTTTTGTAGACCGTTTCCTATTATTCCACTCTAAGCTCCTGCAAAAGTATGTTATTGTATGACACATATTTCATCATAAGGATTGAGCTGCATGGAAACGAATGTGAAATGAACCATGTGAGATGGAAGGCAATGGACCGAGAGAGAAGGAGATTGACTCACATAAGAATTAAATACGTACTAACCGTGGCAAAGCCGGGATCTAACGCTAGTAAATATATAAAGACCCATAAGACACTACACGGGGGAATTATGCAAATAGGTCCCAAATTAATATTCATACACGCATCGATGGAAATGGAAAATTTGTAAACTTTGCCGATCGATGGATGAACGTGTGACGCTACAGAGCTATTTCTCTCCGTGGCTGGTTAGGGTAGTAAACAGGAGACTTGTTGATACCAGGGCATGAAGTCCTTGCGAATTACATTCCTTGTACTCAAAGGCGAGGCTGCTGTCACCGCAGAAAGAGATCTGGCATTCTACGGGACAGTAACCCGTGTTTCTGTATTGTGGTTGCAATGCCGTGCATGTGTTATCCTGTTCCAAGAGACTGAGTTTGAATAGGCAGATTACAGTAACAAAACTCTGAATCCGCTAACAAAAATCCACGAGTTATTCTGTCAGAAATAAAAATATAAAACGCAATGTACTACGGTGAGAAATAAATATGCAAATGTGACGTAAAGCAACAACATAACAGCACTTCAGTTACAACACCACACTATTTGAAATGTTAATGTGAATTATTAAACACTTGTCACAATATTTGCAACAGGACTTCACAGACAAAACATATCTTTTCATTGCGTGAACCATGAAATTATACATCTGGCTTTCTTTGAAAATTAACACTGTATTTTAATCTCAACACTGTAAGCTGAATCCTGAACATTTCAGCTCAAATACGTAAAATGAATTTGAAGCAAAAAGTAAGTTAATTGTTCTTCCGGATTATCTTTTGCATATTAATTTAAATCATCTAAATGCGAACCACTCAGACCAGAAGAGGCACTAGGTATGTGGCTTACCTGTGCCAATGGCTAGACCACTTCACTTCGTAGCTGTCTCTGTTAATTTGTCCTGTTGCACGCTAGTCTAATGAAAGATATGTTTGGTGGAATGTAGACTCACGAAATCCTAAGACTACAGAAATATCTTTCTCAAAATAACCATGTACCAAATGTTGCGTATTGCGTGTCCAGCTCCATTAAACCATCGCAAAGAGTATGGAAGAATTCTTTTGAGGAAGCAGATGCCATTTCCTTAAATATTTTTGATTCGGATGTTTGTAAATCTAAGGGACTTAACTGCTGTGGTCATCAGTCCCTAGACCTACAAACTACATATACTAATTTACACTAAGGACAATGCATACACAGATGCCTAAGGGAGGACTCGAACCTCCGACGGCGGCGAGCGATTTGCGATATACTCATCTGCTGTATTTATGATTTATATGAAGACATTACTGTATCTCCAACATTTCAGTCTATGTATTATCATCTTCTTTTAAGCCCTAGTCCTACCAAGGTTATTAAATTAGAAAATCGCAAATTGTCTAACAATGGACCAATACTTGATAAGCGTACTATGAAAATGTATTTTAATCTCAGCACTGTAACTGCGTGCGAAGAGAGAAAGTAGCTAGCAATGTGTCCACTCCTGATTTCTGCTGACCACCGACTTCTTCTCTCAACATCTTTCGCAGAATTACTAACCAATAACAGCTCTGCCTCTCACTGGCAAGTTACATGCTGAAGGAAAGTAGCTTTTTATATGAAATTTTCTACCGCGGGTTCCTAAAGTGTGGTAGAAAAAAAGGATTTAAAAATGAAGTTACAGTGCAGTTTAATTACTGTAAGAGATCCAGGGAACGTATTAACACAATCTAGGTGGAGAAAGAAAGCGACAAGCTACAGTGGTAAAAGGACATGGTTATACCACCTTATCAAATGTTGAAATAACTAAAAGGAAAAGTAAGGTAAAGGAAATTTTTCAGTGCGTTAAGAGAGACCAGCGTGTGACGGAGTAAAAAAGAAGGAAAAGAGAGACTACGTTAATATGGGCTCCGGGAAAGGACTTTGGGAAGCTTTCTGCTACAATTTTACGTTAGATGTAACAAACATCCTACATAAATGGCTTCAGAATCAGGAAAAATGTCTGTATAGTGTATATGGCAGAAACGTTGAGGCGCTGAATGTATTGCGCATTGGTATGAGAGATATTTCAAAATCATATTTAAGCTGCAAAAATATCCCAAGAAGAAATGAGATCTCTGCCTAGAGTTTGTTGGTTATTTTGCAAACTAAAACTGAGGACGCTGAAATATTTGGGGAGTTAAGGAGATTGAACTTGCCCAAATTAAGGTAATCAGAAATTTTTGAGAATTTCAGAGATGGTATTAAGAGAGGAACAAATGAAACTACCGAAAAGAATGCAATGAAAAGTGAATTTACAGCTTTTAGTGATAAGAAAATAGTGGAACAAATAGGCAAAATGATAGGACCCAATAGAAATCCTTGAATAAAACATATCGATAACTGTGTAGAGTTGCCACGCCGCGGCGGATTAGCCGTGCGCACTGGGGCGCCGTACTGCGGTGCGCGCGGCCGCTCGCCGTCGGGGGTTCGAGTCCCCCTCCGGCATGGGTGTTTGTGCTGTCCTTAGGTTAGCTTACCTTAGTTGAAGTAACCTAGCAGTTGGTCCGATAGATTTACAAACACGTGAAAATTTTGAGTTCCCCGTCGGAGGTTCGAATCCTCCCTCGGGCATGGATGTTTGTGTTGTCTTTATGTAAGTTAGTTTATAAGTAGTTCGTAAGTTTAGAGACTGGCGACCCCGCAATTGAGTCCCATTAGCTTAACAAACACTGCTATATAACTGTGTTGAGAAATGAAGCAGGCAAAATGAAAGACGAAATTATTAAAATTTCCGGGCTATTATGCCCTGGTGTAGTGGATTTATTGTCGAAACCCAACGTTTCGTCCCCGACTGCGGAGGACATTCTCAAGGGGGATCTTCCGATACACATCCTGGCTCTCTACTGAGCGAGTGCCACGATCCCCCTTGAGAATGTCCTCCGCAGTAGGGGACGAAACGTTGGGTTTCGACAATAAATCCAATAGACCACGGCATAATAGCCCGGAAATTTTTAGTAATTTTGACCATTCCGGCCGTGAAAGTTTACATTTTACAATAAAATGGAATACGGACATTTAAAATGAAGATAACTGTAAGTTAGAAATGGTAACATAAGGACGGCTAAAGGAGAAATTTAAGGATAATGAAGAAGAGAAAGATGTAGGATGCATTTAGGAATATTAGAGAAACTTTTAAAGCAAAGAAAAATAGACGCTTGATTATCGTAATAACTGAAGAGGAAGACCAAGTGTTTGGCAACAGGATGTAGTTGTAAGTAGATGAAGGGCGCCGCACGGGGTAGACTAGCTTAGAGAACAGCACCAAATCAATCTTCGAACTAGAGACCACAACGCCAATTGTGTTACCGAGTACGAAATGTAAGTCCCGCCTTTGCCGTTCATTTGCTATTACGGGACACCTCCTGTGGAGCTATATTTATTTCCGACTGAATGCAAGTAGAATGTATAGTGAGGACTTTAATTCAGTCTCCCTTCCCCGCGTCGCTTTTTCGCCTCGCGCGCCGATATAAAGCTCAAAGGAGCCCCCGGCTGCTGCAATATATGCATCAGGAAAGCACGGTATTCGATGGTGGGCATTAATTTATCTCGGCTTCCGAGCGCGAATACGCGCCGTCGACACGACCATTTATCAACGGCCTTTTGGACAGAGCGGCGCATGGGAAACGCCAGCTGAGCCGCACGATCGCCCCGAGACCGATACCTGCGCGCCGTGTACACACCCGAGAAGTCAGCCCTGGGAACCCGCACGTGTCCCTACACAAACACCCAAATTACCCTACCTAGTCCGCGTATAGGCTGCGACGCGGTGTTACCTCTCACCGTCTATTACGTGAATTCCTTTACAGACCTGTTCATTTCTTGAAACCATCAGTTCTACGTCGTTAAAGTACAATCAAATGTTCAAATGTTTGTATAGCTTATGGGACTTAACTACGGGGTCATCAGTCCGTAAACTTACAAACTACTTACAAACTAGCTAATACTAAGGACGGCACAAATATCCATGCCCGAGGGGGGATTCGAACCCCCGACCGTAGTGACCGTGCAGACTGTGACTGGAGCGCCTCAGCCCCCTCGGCCACCGCGGCCGGCCAAAGTACAATCATTTATTAGTAATCCAGCCACTACTGCTGTTACTGATCCCGCTTCACAGTCGAATCTTTGAACTGTTACTTCTATACCTTTTTTGTTTCATTTTATCTGATTATTCCGTCGCATCATGAAACAGTAACATGATACTATATGGAAAACACAATAATGTGTTTTTATAAATGACGTTGATACCTTACACACTGCTATTATAATGCTTTATTTATTAACTATGAGCTCACTTCGGCTCTTATATTGCCATCATCAGGTTTTCTGTAATATAAACGAGATAATTTATAACAACAGTTACATAAGCTGGCATATATTTTTGTGGCTAATATATTTAATTTACTTACCTTTAATTTAGCAAGAATGATTGCAGGTACCAACAGATGGGAACAATGGCAGGAGGGTGTCCATAATGAGGAAATCAAAGAAAAACTGGGAATAAATACCATATATGAAGCAGTTAGAGCGAACAGACTGAGCTGGTGGGGTCATATTACACGCATGGGAGAAGCAAGGTTACCTAAGAGACTCATGAGCTCGGCAGCGGAGGGTAAGAGAAGTCGAGGTAGACCTAGAAGAAAGTACTTAGATTCGGTGCAGAATGTTTTTGAAGTAAAAGGCATAACATCAGACGAGGCATCAATGTTAGCATTGAATAGAGGATCTTGGAGGAGTTTTATTAGAGGTACTATGCTCCAGACTGAACGCTGAAAGGCATACTCAGTCTCCGATGATGATGACCTTTAATGTCGTTCTTTTTTCTGTCCTTTTTGTTTAAGATGATTTTGATTTTATTTAAGTTATGACTGGCTTATGTGCCTGTAATGGATTTTTTATTTTCTGCCTGATCAAAAAGGACAGCTATTTTCAAAGTGTTTTAACGACATTACATGTTTACATAATTACTCAGAGATCACTGTAGTTAACAGCTAATTTATTTTCCTTGATATTATAACTCTGGTTGTTGATGTTTATGTTGTTACTATGGAGTGTATATCTGTGACATGTTTTTGGCTATCCATTTTCGTGCCTGAAAATACGAATAAAATTTTCATTGTATTTTTTGTGTTTTAGCTCTGTCTGCTCATTGAGTAAATTTATGGCATTTATGTAGGCATGTGAATATAATTCGATTTCTTCAAGGATATTCATGATTGGTCCCTTTTCCGTGATGTGAAGAATTTTTAACGTTTCATTTATGGCCCCTATTTCTTGTTTTTCGGTTTGTAGGTGGTGATAAAAAGTAGATGGATTGTTTTCGGTGACTCTGGTGTGATCTTTATATCTGATTTCAGAATTTCTGCCAGTCTGCCCTATATAAAATTTCTGTCATGTGTTAGATACAATTTTGTAGATACCAGATATTTTATATCTGGGAGTTACTGTGTTCCCCTTGTATATTTTGTGTTTGCGGTAGTATCTATTTTCGCATGCAAATGTGATGATGGTGTTTTTGAATATTTTATTAATTTTGTCAGAAATGTTTCCTAGATAGTGTGTGGTTACATATTTTGGTTTCTCCTTTTTCGTTATTTGTCTGTCTAGCGTTATTTCTTTATGTACATTAACCTTTTTTGGTTGTGTTGTGTGATGGTACAGTTTTGATACGACCTTTGGGTGATAATCGTTTTTAATAGCTATGTATTCTAATATTTCTATTTCCTTTTTAACTTCATTTTCCTCTAGTGGCAAATTTATCAGTCTGTTAAGCATTGTGTGGAAGAATGCAAGTTTGTGTGATTTTGAGTGACATGATTTTGCATTTATAATGCAATCAGTTGTGGTGGGTTTCCTATAAATTTCGCCCGGGTACTTTTTTGCTCCGCTCTTAACACTGCAGTCTTTGCGTCACGAAAAGGAACATCCGTTGTGACGTTGTATCTGTGAAATACAGGGTCAACATTGCACCGTTAGCTTTAATTAACCTCAGAGGTTACAGTGAATAAGTAAACAAAACGAGAGAAAGACATTTAAGTCTTACAATGGTAGTAGTAACTGAATATTTATTTTAAGAAAATTCACAACAGAAAGTTCAGTTCCACCTACGCTTGGGTTGCCTATTCCGGAAGATGTACGAGGGTTGGAACTTAAATAGTGGCAACACTGCTGTGGAGACACCATGCAAAGGAATATACTATTGGCGCTGATAGCACACGTTGTTGACATACCTGCTTTACCTCCGAGCAAATGGACTCGCCCGTCCCACGTCACCGGCGTGCGCACAATCCAGAGAAACACCAGAGTCACTGCTATCCAGACGAGAAATATATTGTGTCACATGTAAACCGATTTTTTTAGGTTAAGTTTATTTTACTTTTTTCATGAAAATCGCTTTTACTGCATACATCCAATACTAGTATGTTGTTTGGGTGATGGACCTATTTCAGTTTTGTGAAAGTTATCTGAAATAACACCAGAATTTAAAATATCTCGATGTTTTATTTGCTGATGATTATGCCATCTGTGGGCAAGGTGCTTAACTTGATGAAGGCTCGTTTTTGAGATAGATATTTTATCAAAACAACAATTGTTATTCACTTTAATACATCATAAGATCACTTGCTTTATTTAGTTTATGGATATTAATTTCATAACAACATTACAATATTGGTTGAATGACCTAACTTGCTTCTAACAAAGTAGTCACTGCTATCGTAAATATCAAGAACTCATATTTAGCAATTGTGGGTTGCTGCAACAGTATTTAAGGTTGAAGAACTTGAAATCAGTTGCATATTACTATTGCGTTATTCACATTTTATAAAGAACACGTGATTTTCAGTAATTTTGCACGCATTTTACTTTGCTCTTACTGCAGTATTCGGAATAGATAGCTATATAGCCATCATTTAATGTGCCTTAATCTGCCAAAATTCTCATAGGGTGGGCAGTTAGGACAGGTTAGGCTGAAGGTGAATGCCCTCAGTGCTCTAACCTTGATCAGAATATTGACCACAAAGAAATAAATGCATTAATGTACTTGCACTGCAGAACTGACATTAATAGCAGTCTTTGGTTGGGCAGGGGGGACCTGGGGGTTAATGCCCTCAGCATCCTAACCTTGACGTAAGCAACACCTGTGAGGCAATTGTTTAATATAATACTCTGAATTTCGAGATGGAATGCCTGGGACCTGGGGCCTGGGGCCTGAGGCCTCTGAGATAAGTCTTCAATTACCAGAATGAACATGACTTAAAACGCTGACATGTGGGCAATTGACAGCACAGTTGTGTAACATAACAGCCTAGATTCCCAGGATGAATGTTAAGTATGTGATTTAAAGCGATGACCTTGGAGGACTTCCCGGAAGGATGATGTCAGCATTCCTGGAATGACCTCTGGGTAGGGGTCAAGGCTATCTAGAATCGGCACAGGCCCCCTATGCCTAGTGTGGTACATTTTCGATCGATTTTTCTAATTTCTGTAACCTTTTTTGTGTTTATACCAATATTTGTAATTGTCTAATATTTGTGTTACATATTCATTAAACATCCAAGAACAAGTGCTGTAGTTAAAATCATTTCTTTTCTCAATATATTTCGAGTTACAATATCATTTGTTCGAAATGATCGCAGTTGCACCACCTTACCCTAATTGAAAACAGAAAGCTGAAATGATATTTTCATTATTAACTGATTGTGGACAAGGTCAGTGGAGGTGATAGCTCGGACTACAACTGCGGGCAGAACGAATGTAGTGATGGTGTTTGGTCGCATTGGCCGCTGTCTGGTCAGAAGACTACTTACGCAGAGGTTTGTCGAATTGATAGGTGTTCGGTGTTCCTACAGCAGTCGTCCGGAAATGCCGTGCAGTCTAATGCACCTTGCCTCAGATTTCGAGGTCGCTGGCCTTCGGAGATTCAGTTCCTTCTCCCAGCATGGGTGTTTGTGTTGTCCTTAGCATAAAATTAGTTTCAGTAGTTTGTATGTCTAGTGTCCGATGACCTGAGCAGTTCGGTACCCTTAGCTTTATAAACATTAGAGCATCTTGCAGCGGAGGCAAGCAGATCCGCACATGCAGTGGCGACACAAGCAAGACACGTTCCAGAGCTGGCATCGAACGTTTCAACGCTGTCTGTCAGAATTTTAATTGGAAACAGAGTGACGTGTTTTCATAAGCCATTGTGTTGACATACATTCCTGCCTGTTTAGCGAAGTCCGTAGTGGACATGAGCTGCGGCAAACACCGTTAGCGTCCGTATTTTGGGTAGAAGTAGTATAGAATACAAACGTTAGTGTGAAATGACTGACAAAGGAGCATTGTAGACCGCTCTGACCAATTCCTTATTTCCACGCAGAGAGTCATCGTTTCAAGGTATTGGATGTATCGCCAACACATCATTATCTTTAAGTCATCTATCTCTACCAGCACTGAAACGACCACTTGACGCACAAAGAGACAACATGAATATCGGATTTTTGTAATTTTTCTTATATTTTTAGTACGTGAAATTCAGACCTCAGATAGTAATCAGCCGAATCCATTCGATGTAACACTGAAAAGTTCTCGACAAAATCGACTTTGAAGTTTTGCAAGGTCATTAAATACCTGGTATTGTGGCAATTACTCCAATTGTCGCGGCGTAGCTCATTTGATCAGGTTAACACATGTTCGGTGGTTTAAATTAAACGTAATTTTTTTCGTTGTGTCCAAATACTTCAACCATTTAAATATATAAATTCATCAGATATATGGTAATTAACATATATTTAACCGTTACCTTTTATGAAAAATATACACATTTTTGTTTATATCTAATTGCCTATATTTTATAAGAGGTTGTTAATAATGATCGTTTCGGTTAAAAGATTAAAAAAATATCGCAAATTACGTTTTTGGGGCAATACTGTAAAACCAAAAACCCTATATTTCGACATTTTTCCCGTGTTACAGCAAAGGTGTGGTTTACATTATGCCAGAGTGATGTGTATAATAAAAGAAATGGGGAAACAATCATTTTGACGGGATCAAGCACATCATACAAATGATGCATTTTTACAGTTGCAATTTTTAATTGATATCTCAAATGGAAATCAAATTTCAATTACGTTCGTAAAGATTTCCGCGATTTCAGAAAGTTTAGAAGAGAATCGCGCTTACCTGATCATTTCACCGAAGATTGGACAGAACCGTTGGTAATGAGTAGCTGAATGTAGTTTTATTCAATCTTCTCTATTACTATCTTCTCATCCTTGTTAGATCTGGTAGGCACACAGCGAAATAATAATAGTACGAAGAGATTCGAACCATCGAACCTCCATCATCAATCTACAATGTTAGCAAATGACCTACACAGATAATTGAATAATTGGAAACTTATCAGGTATGTAAATGTGCTTGAAAATCTTCAAAGTCGATTATCTATTTTTTTAAATTTTTAATTATTATTATTATTATTATTATTATTTGGATTTGCATGTAATGTTTTTGACTGATTACTATTTGATGTCTGGACTTCACGTACCACAAATATAAAAATTACAAAAAACCCATAAGTAAGTGGTCTCCTTGTCATATGCACTAACACCATTTTAAAATAAAACAATCATTTTCTCCCGAACATGCACATCAAACCTATGACGTATGCAAATCACCTGGTACGTTTCTGTTATCTGAAAAACATACACACCAGTTGGCAGTCGAAATAATTATAAACAAACACATCCATTTTCAGTATTTTTACTACAACCATTTATTTGTTTAAAGGTTGGACTATTATGGAATGGAATGATTTGAAATAATGTGGAACCTAGAAAAGCTCACAACTGCACAAACTGGAGCGAATTATGGTTTAAAATATTGCATGCACTCGTCTAAATGACTTATTGACTCCAGTTATATTCAAACGCTCATTCTTTACTTTACGTTCGTAAATCGTCAGCCTATCCTCTTTTTTCGGGTAGATCGGTTCTTTGTGGACATGAGATTGTGTTTGTTCCAGGTTGATCGATGAGTCCCTGGCTCCGTTTTCTATTGCAGAGGTCAGCCAGCCCTCTGACCAAACGCGTTGAGCTACCATGCCGGCATACACTCACCCATTGAAAAATGTGTGAAAAGAAAGAAGGAAAATTACGGTTTAACATCCCGTCGACATAGGGGTCATAGGAGACGGTGTAGAGGATATGAAACGCTCGTCGTATTAATTCTGCCGACGCGAAGTAATTTTATTTCATCCGATTCTGCATGCTGGAATAATGATTTTCAAATTAAATGATACGATGAGTTATATTGCAATGAATATCGACATATACTGCATACTAACGATTATATTTTTTTTCTACTTGACTATTTTAATACGAATCTGAAACGTCAGAGTTCTCTGAAGTTGTGAAAGTTACGAAAACTGGCACTTATGACCTTAGTCATGCGCAATGATCTGTTCTTAGTGTCTCAGTTATTCAGGCCGAGCAATATATTTGATTTGTGAAAATCATTCTTGTGCCAGAGCTGTAAAATACTTTTATGTGTTATGTTCGACCGGTATCGTCAATTGCTACCGTCAACAGGAAATCAACAACATATTTTACATCAAAGAAAGTAAGATTTTCATGTAAAATATTTTGATTTCCTATTGATAGCAGCAATTGCCAAAACTGGTTCAGCATAAACATTGAATGTATTTTACAGGTCTGGAACAAGAATGATTTTTCATAGTATATCGTGACTGTATACAGCCACCTAAAATCAACATTAATAGTATTGTTCAAGTAGTTGTAGAGTATAATAATCTCATATTTCATGGGTTCTTAAATCATAATCGTCTCTTTTTTTTTCTTTTTTTTTTTTACAGTACAATGAAATCATTTATAACACTTATGATAGGAAATTTCTTTCTATGATGTGTGACTGGTGGTCGAATAGAATAGAAACCATCCAACAGATAGTCGAATGATTTCGGAAGATACCTATAGCCTTCGTTCGCTAAGAACTATGTAAATATCACCGAGAAAAAAAGACGTAATAAACTATCACTAAAGATGTATTGTTTGAGACTTTTGCTCTGCACTTCGAGGATACTGAAAGATGACTGCATTCAAGTTGAAACATAGTAACAGTCATTTTCAACTGATGATAACTGTTTAAGTGAACACATTGGTTAATTTTTTTTTTACTTTTTGAAACAAACATATTATTATCTTCGCAACATTATAACTGTTGTATATTCTTAATTCTGTCCATAGTTATAATTAGCTATTCTACTACCTCTTGGGCTGAATCTTAACAGCCAGAAAATATCTCAAAATGTAACCAGAGCCATATGGTCTGCGTGCACCATAATGAGTAATAGAATTTACTGAGTTCTTTGCTACTGGCAGTCACATCAATTTTTTTATTGAAGTATTATCAAACAATACTCCTGAAATATGTATCTGCTGCGGTTGGAACTGAAGCCATACTTACAGTGTTTGATAAGAGACATATAATATTCTACTGTAAAGAGGGAAATATTATTATTTACATTTCGATTAATGCGAAACATTCTCTCGCACACAGACTAGGAAATAAAGAATTAATTTGACTTTTAATTGAATGAAACCGTAGATTGAGCAATTAATATTTATACACCCATATCTGTACAATGAGAACGACTGCGACCTGTGTGCGAGGGAAAAACGTACAGATATCATTTACCCACTCCATATTTCGTTTGAGACTGTAATACGAGAACAAAGGATGTTGACGGGTCTCCGTAGTAGCTACTATTTCATTGCTTTTACCAACACATTTATGAATGAATAGTTTACGGGACGTAGTAATAGATCTTTTTACTAAAATTAAAATATCTCCTTTCATAATTTTACGAATACACTTTTCCGTGATGCATGTAGGCCTACTGTCTAATGTGTCGTCGCAGAAGTTTGTTGAAATTACTGCCCATTGTTTCTTCCAGACTTAATAATTCCGTTAAAAACAACATAATTTTATTTAGCTTATCCATTACGGATATTTCAAAACCCGTGACTGTTACTTTCAATATGATTTAAGATAAAATGCAACCGGTCACTTTGACTTTAAATGATACTGTTTTATTCCATTAACCGGTTTTCGAACCTTTTCAGGTTCATCTTCAGATGGAGCATATGTTACAGGATCATTTTAAGCATGATGTTGGGTGCTGGCTCTGTGGTGGAAAGGTGGAAACATACTTTAATAAATCGACTTACACCTTATTTAGGTCGTGTTTGTATCTGTAAATTTAGGTGAATTTTTTTTTTTCATTTACGTACTGCGATTGTATGTCAAGCTTTTTATAATTGATTTCCATTTCACGGGTATCCTTGTGATTAGATAACAGTACCACATCACTCGAGGTTTCACTATTTGGCTCTACATATACTGTCAACACCACTTCACCAGCGTACAACATGTACTTTTAGAAAAAAAATGTTCAGATGTTCGTAATTCTATGGGTCATCAGTCGCTAGTCTTACAAATTACTTAAACTAGGTTAAACTAATTTAAGGACAACACACACATCCATGCCCGAGGGAGGATTCGAACCTCCGACGCGGGAGGCCGCGCGATCCGTAACGTGGCGCTCCAGATCGCTCGGCTACTCCCGCGTGGCTGTACTTTTACAACTGATGTTAATTATAAGCGTCTTGATTCGAAGATATAACACTCTATCGCTTCTATTAATCGGGTATATGAATGACTGGTGACTTATTGCCGAGGAACAATGAAAATTAGTCGTTTTTGACCTCCTAAATAGCTGAATCGTACCTCTGAGCGTTCTTCTAAACACTGCCAATCTGAAACTTCTGGCAGATTAAAATTGTGTGCTGGAACCGGGATTCGAACCTGGGACCTTTGCCCTTCGCGGGCAAGCACTCTACCACTGAGCTATCCCGACACGACTCACGGTGCTGCCCCACAACTTCAATTCTTTCAGTATCTCGCCTCCTACTTTCCATACTTCACAGAAGTTCTCCTGCAAAACTTGCAAGATTAGCACTCCTGGAAGAAAGGATATGGTGGAGACATGACTTAGCCACAGCCTAAGGGATGTTTCCAGCATGAAACTTTCACTCTGCAGCGGAGTTTGCGCTGATATGAAACTTCCTGGCAGATTAAAATTGTGTGCCGGAACCAGGTCTCGAACCTGGGATATTTGCCTTTCGCGGGCAAGCGCTCTACCACTGAGGTATCCCGACACGACTCAGGCAAAGGTCCGAGCTTCGAGTCCGGGTTCCGGCACAGAATTTTAATCTGCCAGGATGTTTCATATTAGGGCACACTCCGATGCAGAGTAAAAGTTTCATTCTATACTGTCAGTCTGGTTTTATTCTTCACTATAAATAGCTTTATGTGATCTTTCCATTTTGAGTCGCTTCGTATGAACAGATGACACATATATTTCACATTTGAACTTTTTATAGTCATCCATAGCTGGCCACTTAAAATGAAACACCGACACTGTCTGACAATATCACAGTCAAGTTAACTTGGAAGGTATTGCGTTGTAAGAGATCACATTACTGACAATACAGCACCATGTGATGTGTGGAAGATAATAAAATCATTATTACCGGCATTGATGGTTATAACCGCTGCTACAACCCTCGGCGTTGAAATTTTTTTTCCTGGGTCGGAGGTGCTGCTTCAACAAATTCAGCTTCAACTGCTGCTTCAACAAATGCTGCTTCAACAAATTGACAATGTTGATCTGGTTTAGTAGAGGTTGGTGTACTCAGGGTCAGTAGTTCGGGAATCATGAAATATTCAAATGTTTGTAAACCTATGGGACCAAACTATTGTGGACATCATTCCCTAGACTGGCAAACTACTTACAGTAACTTAAACCTATCGTAAAGACAACAGGCTCACTCCTGTCCGGGGTGGACTCGAACCTCCGGCGGGAGCGTCCCGCAGTCCCTGACGTGGCGATTGGAGGCGCACTACCTTTCACGCGCGGCGTCAGTCATGAAACAGACGTTTCCAATAGGCGAGAGAAGTGGAGAACAGGGAGCAGTTATGCAATCCAATGGGTGACGAAAAAGTCTGGAGTACTGCGTGCAAAGTGTGTTCGTGCATTATCCTGTTGCAATGTGGCCGTCGGCAGGTTACGGGAGGACAACAGGCCCCAACAGATTAGAGCTATAACGGTGGCTGGTTAAAGTACCGGCATTGCGTACTCCCGGTGTGAGGGAGTGTAATCCAATTAGAGCCGAAGATTTTGTCCCGGTTGCAGGACCAGTATGGCGATGCATAAGGCAATCGTTCAACAGTCTGCCAGCATGGCTATCGTCTGTGGTGCAGGCGGAACTAAATCGCTTTTAGCGACGAATACCGATTCTGCTTACAAGAACATGAGAGGCCACACGGTAGCTGTAGGGCAGTGTTTTTCAACCTATGGGTCGCGGCCCACAGGGGGGTCGCCAAGTCTTGCTTAAGGGGTCCCCCAAACAGGAGGAAGTGCTTGCACCATGAAATAACTGGGGGGATCAGTAGTACAAAGCGGATGCCTAAGTGAAATTTACCGGGTGATCAAAAAGTCAGTATAAATTTGACAACATAATAAATAACGGAATAATGTAGATAGAGAGGTAAAAATTGACACACATGCTTGGAATGACATGGGGTTTTATTAGGAAAAAAGAAATTGCTAGACGCGTGAAAGATCTCTTGCGCGCGTCGTTTGGTTATGATCGTGTGCTCAGCCGCAACTTTCGTCATGCTTGGCCTCCAGGTCCCCAGACCTCAGTCCGTGCGATTATTGGCTTTGGGGTTACCTGAAGTCGCAAGTGTATCATGATCGACCGACATCTCTAGCGGCCCTGAAAAACAACATCTGACGCCAATGCCTCACCATAACTCCGGACATGCTTTACACTGCTGTTCACAACATTATTCCTCGACTACTGCTATTGTTGAGGAATGCTGATGAACATATTGAGCATTTCCTGTGAAGAACATCATCTTTGCTTTGTCTTAATTTGTTATGCTAATATTATTGCTTTTCTGATCAGATAAAGTGCCATCTGTCAGACATTCTTTAACTTTTTTTTTAATAAAACCCCATTTCATTCCAAGGATGTGTGTCAAATTTACCTCTGTATCTACATTATTCCGTGATTTATTAAGTTTTCAAATTTATACTGACTTTTTGATCACCCGGTATTTAATGTTATAATTACGGAGTTCCTTCTGTAACATTAATTAGATCTACTTCTTCACAAAGAGAGAAAGAGAGAGAGAGAGAGAGAGAGAGAGAGAGGTTTCGTGCTGAGGTACTATCGATGGACTAGCACCAAGAGGACAGCCATTCTCACCACCTCAATTCGACTTAATGAACAGATTCAGTTGTATCCCCAGCTTACGTTTCATGAGGCGATGGAGAGATAGTCTGGATTAACCCTGAATAAATTTCGCACTGTCTTGAAATGAGGGGCTTCACGCCACTTATTCCTCTAAGCTAGTGGTAAGCTTAAGTTCCACTGTAGCGATCTCGCTTATTGAAGCAAATATCTTTAGCGTATTTTGAGATACTATTTCCGCAGTTATTGATGAAAACAACACTTTTCGTTTGACTTCATCAGGTCTTCTGTATCAGCATAACACTGATAATTATTATTCGGTTACTTGTCATGGCTTTGCGCTCCACGATTGTGATATGTTTCCAATACTCTGCGAATTTTCAGCTATCAGTCGATCTTTCTTCAAAAATTCTTTATTGGCAAATCATGATTGCGGCCAGTAACTGGCCATTACCAATGCATGTATTTAACTGTAGATGTCATTAATGTTACAATGTCCAGTTGTCATACTTGGCGTGGTGTGAGTTTTTCCACATTAATAACATCTACAGTTAAATGCATGAATTGATAATGGCCAGTTACTGGCCGAAATGATGATTTGCCAATAAGAATTTTTGAAGAAAGATCGACTGATAGCTGAAAATTCGCAGAGTATTGGAATTATTATTCGGTTTTCGAAATGCTGGCGATGTACATATTCATCCCTATTTGCCCAGAGACATTCATTCACTTTTTCTGTGATAATGCCAATTGTAAGATATACGTTTCTACAGGTGTATATACAGGTATACTTCTTGAACGACTTTCCACAAGTACTATTACTTCACTGACAGCGTTGAAACTTTTCCCTGCAGTTTTCTTCAGTCTCCCTATACCAATAGAATACAGTAAGCGGAGTACACGTTTTCGGAAATGACTAAAGGTACTCGAGAGACACATGATATAAACTACTGGCAGACACCCGTTTAGGGGGAGCTGCTGCATCGGTTACTGATGTATTCAGTTCTCTGCCGTGGCCGCTTGTCGTATGGAAATGCTATCTCGCACTGATGCCTCGTAACACGAACCTGCCGAGGCAACAGCTGGGCCGCTCTGTCATATCAAGTAACAAGAACACAAATTAAATTGCACTGTATACGGGGAAACGAAGAGATGCTACTCACTTCTAGAGTCTAGGTTACAATGAAACATGGATGTAGTGACAGTGTTTAAAATAAATTTAGTAAAACAAACCATGTACATAAGAATTCAATCAACAATAGCTCCGCAACTATCTGTCTCTAATCGGAAACTATTCTATTATAAGAAATTTATTTTTCAGCATACGTATTTCATTGTGTTTGTTTAAAATAACATCGATGACGTTGTGGTGGAGTGACCGAGCGTTCTAAGGCGCCTTGCTGAGGAGCGCTCGGTTGTCCGCTGTCGGAGGTTCGAGTCCTCCCACCGCCATAGGTGTGTGTGTATGTGTGTGTGTGTGTGTGTGTGTGTGTGATGTCCTTAGCAAAAGTTACTTTATGTTAGTTGAAAACTGAAACAGCGGCTTCATATAATTTTCTCACCGAGCAAGGTTGCGCAGTTTTTAACACAATGGTATCACATACGGGAGAACAGTGGTTCAAATTCACCTACGGCCATCCAGATTTACGTCTTCCGTTATTTTCGAAATTCGTTCCAGGCAAATGTTGGATGGTTCTTTTCACGACTAATTAACATCCGGGTGGGTGCTCCGTCTATAATGACCACGACCACGTTTTCCAGTTTTTTTTTTTTTTTTTTTTTTTTCTAAATCAAATGTTCAGTCTCTATAGCTCGTCGGCACATCAAGACATTTCTGGATGTCGCTAGAAGGAATATTGTCAATTTGCAGCGAAATCACTGAGTCGTTACCACGTATTCTCCGTCTCTGATAACCTCATCGTGGACAGGATGTGAGGTTTGTTTTCTTCCGTGCTTCCCAAATTCTTCAGTCGTTGAGATTATTGCTCCGTAAATATATTGCGGAGAATGCTGTGGCGCAGAGGTCACATCTTTTTTTTTTTGTTTGTTTTTTTTTTTTTTTTTTTTTTTTGTTTTTTTTTTTTTTTTTTTTTTTTTTTTTTTGTTGAGTGCGTTCAGCTCTAATGGGGCGCGCTGCGCCACGGCGCCCGGCAATCGCTAAAGCAAACACCGCTTCCTAAACACTCCGTCACATGGACAGTTGATAAGATGCATATAGTGATAGATCCGTGTCAAACTTCCTTTTATGTCTTAAACGCTTGGCCATCTGGAGTTCCCACTTGGGGCACTTTCGTGTCTCACCACGCCCTACATGTGCCATAAATTTGGATGAATTCGGCGATGAAGAGTAGGCGTCTTCTCCTTGTGAAACTTTCACTATGCAGCGGATAGTCTTCCATGTTTCGCAGGAGAACTTCTGTGAAGTTTAGGAAGTAGGAGGCGGGTTACTGTCAGAATTGAAGTTGTGAGGACGGATCGTGAGTCGTGTTGGGATGGCTCAGTAGTAGAGCGGTTGCGCTCGAAAGGCAAAGGTCCCAGGAACGAGTCCCGGTTCCGGCACACAATTTTAATCTACAAGGAAGCTGTATCTTGATTATCAAATGTTCAAACGTTTGTAAACTTACAAACTACTTATGAACTACTTACGAACTAGGGCGGCACAAATATCCATGCCCGAGGGGGGATTCGAGTCCCCGACCGTAGTGGCCGTGCTGACCGTGACTGGAGCGCCTCAGTCATCTCTGCCACCGCGGCCGGCTCTTGATTATCACTCGGCAATCACGTACAGTAGTTTTTTTCTCAGAAATCTGCTACCTTTTCATTCCTCACCCTGAGGGGTTAGGCGGGCTGTTTGAGGGCTTGCTTATGCCCTCCCCAGCCTTCGGGAATCACACACGTGTCGGCCACATTGTATCTTTATTTAGGTCATTTCTCTCGCTTGGTGCAAAACATCTAAATTTGTTACATTTCTAAGTTATGTTTTAAAGAATTTAACAAGTTTTTGAATTTAAAGTTAGGGTATAATTTTTAAAACTAAAACTAATAGGGATTTACATATGATTTTGGACTTGGATTTGGATTTCTTCGCGCCCTGTTACTGCACAGAGTTCTTCTTCTCAACTCATGCCGCCGCTGAGGTCGTAAGTGTAATGACACGGCTCCCTTCTTCTGCTTCTGGCGGCAATTTCTGCGGATCTTCGCTCCTGCTCTTCTCGCATTTTTGCCTCTCTCTTCCAGTATGGCGTGTCGTCATACACGGATTCAGGGTACATTCGTTGGAAGCGCGCCTTGCGTTCTTCAGTTCTACTTCTCGGCGTTAAGGCGCCGCTGGAGCCTATGACTTCATCTGTCATGAGGCCCTTCTCTGACGTCCGCGGCCGCGGGGAGTTCCTGCTTCCCTCGTCCTGGGATCCGCCTGCGTCTTCCAAATTTTCGTCGTCTGGCTTGCCTGCGTTTCCGTTGTCGGGGTGTTACCTCCTCGGATTGAGTTGCCGCTGGGACGCGTGTTGGTCGGTCCGCTGCGGCTGGCGTCGCCCTTGACGTCATCTGCAGTCTGCGTCAGCAGGTCTCCCTTATTGCAAGGCAGGCCGCCTCCATTTCCGCATGGAGCATCATTCTGAAGCGGCTCTCCGCTTCCAGTATTGCCATGTCGACGAAATCTTCTCTCTACTTCCTCACATCTAGGTTGACAATGTTGTTGTTGTTGTTGTGGTCTTCAGTCCAGAGACTGGTTTAATGCAGCTCTCCACAATGCCATATCCTGAGCAAGCCTCTTCATCTCCACATAAGAACGGCAACCCACATCTGTCTGAATCTGCTTACTGTATCCATATCTTGGTCTTCCTCTGCTGTTTTTGCCCCACAAACTTCCCTCCAACGCTAAATTCACAATTCCTTGATGTCTAAGAATGTGTCCTACCAATCTATCCATTCTTTTAGTCAAGGCATGCCAGAAATTTCTTTTCTCCCCAATTCTGTTCAGTACCTCCTCATTAGTTACGCGACCCACCCACCTAATCTTCAGCATTCTTCTGTAGCACCATATTTCAAAAGCCTCAATTCTCTTCCTGTCCGCACTGTTTATCGTCCATGTCTCACTCCCATACAAGGCAACATTCCATACAAATGCCTTCAGAAAGGACTTCCTTAGGCATAAATCAATATTCGATGTTAACAAATATCTCTTTTTCAAGAACGTTTTTCTACCCATTGCCATTCTGCATTTTATATCCTCCGTACTGCGACCATCATTTGTTATTTTACTGCCCAAGTAACAAAACTCATCTACCTCCTTTATTGCTTCGTTACCTAATCTAATTCCCTCAGCATCACCTGATTTTCTTAGACTGCACTCCATTACCATAGTTTTGCTCTTGTTGATGTTCATATTATATGCACCTTTCAGCATACTGTCCACTCCGTTCAATTGCTCTTCCAGGTCCTTTGCTGTATCTGACAGAATTACTATGTCGTCGGCAAAACGCAATGTTTTTAATTCTTCACCCTGAACTTTAATTCCTTCTCCAAATTTCTCCTTGCTTTCCTTTATAGCTTGCTCAATGTACAAATTGAATAACATTAGAGAAAGGCTACAACCCTGTCTTACTCCCTTTCCAACCACTGCATCCCTTTCATGCCCTTCAACTCTGAAAACTGCTGTCTGGTTTTTGTACAAGTTGTAAATAACCTTACGCTCCCTATATTTTACTCCTGCTTGCTTCAGAACTTGAAAGAGTTTGTTCCAATCAACATTGTCAAAAGCCTTCTCCAAATCTACAAAAGCTAGAAATGTACGTTTGCCTTTTGTTAATCTATCTTCTAGGATAAGCCGTAAAGTGAGTATTGCCTCCCGTGCTCCTAAATTTCTCCTGAACCCAAACTGATCTTCCCCGAGGTCGGCTTCTACCAGCTTTTCCATCCTTCTGTAAATAATATAAGTCAAAAATACGAGGCGCGTCCAGAAATTAAGTTCCGTTTGGTAATAAAATGAAACTGTACACAGATACAGAAGAAATTTTTATTGCAGAAAATTCTGCAACACTTAAACTACTTTTCCACATAACTGCTGAAATTTTGTAGGCACTTGTCAGAGCGTGCCACACGTTTCTGCAAGCATCCTTCACAGAAGGTTGCCGCCTGTGAATTCAACCATGTGATAACAGCTCTTTATCATCGTTGAAGTGTTGACCACCAAGGACAGATTTTAGGTGTAAGAAGAGATGAAAGTCGCTATAAGAGAGGGCCGAGCTGTATGGAAGATGATCAAACAGATCCCATTGAAGTTTCCGTAAGAATTGTTTGGTCACATTCGGTGTGTGAGGTCAGGCATTATCGTGAAACAAAATCTCTTGACTGTAATCCTCTTCTTACACCTAAAATCTGTCCTTGGTGGACAACCTTCAGCGGTGATGACGAGCTGAAAGAACATGTTACCACATGGTTCAATACACAGGCGGCAACATTCTATGAAAATGGCACACAAAACCTTGTGCCATGCTATGCCAATTGCCTACAAAATTTCGGAAGCTATGTAGAAAAGTAGTTTAACAGTTGTAGATTTTTGTACAATCATTATCTATTCTGTATCTGTACCAGTTAGTTTCATCTAATCAAACGAAACTTACATTCTGAACGTGCCTCGTATTTTGTTATTCCATTTTTAAATCATAGCATTCACTTGTTGTTTCCTGCAGTCTTTACCTCAAATTACAAAAATTACTCTGGTAAAGTAAGATTTTTGTAAGCTCAAGTGTGGTGATGTACATAGGTAGAAATATTCACTACAAATTCAAAACGGATGCTCGCTTGGATATTTTCTCAGAACTGAATTTAATAACATACTTATTACATTACTGGCTTAAACCCGCGGCTCCGCTCGCGTGTTGGTTTTGAAGGATGAAATACAGTACCTTCTTTAGAAACAAACATTTTAATCAAAATTATCAGGAAAGTAAGTAGTGTAGATCAAATCACACGTAAAAATGCACTCGTTTCGAAGAATCCAATCACGAAATTCAACAATAATGATTGTGATAATATCACAGATCGATCACTTGATGTAATGCGCGAAACGTCAAATCGATTTTTTAAAGAGAGGTATTAAAAGAAATTTCTTTTTTACTGCTTTATTTATTTATTCTTATATTTCCTTACAGAGAAAGACTTGAAGACATTGTAGTACGCATAGACCAAAGATGGTCTGTGGCATCACGTTTCGGTGTATGTAACCTCCTTGCTATAGAGTCGCAAACGTCATCGCTGGCCTTCAGTCCGAATTTTTTTTATAATTTGAAGACTTTAAACCACCATATATTCCACCCCCTTTTACCTATCGGCATGGAACTGCTATTGTGTACAACTGGAGACTTCGGGCAACAATTACACACAGACCTTTCGTTTGCGTTCTGTAGTTTTCGCTGCAGAGCGAAATATTAACACACACACACACACACACACACACACACGTAGAATTTTATATACACCGATAACTTTCCATTCCAGTATACTCCACCGTTTTATTATTATCAACCCTCAAGCAACAATGCAACCAATAAAACAATTTTCAAAGAGTAAATATAATTTTCAAAGAGAAATTATTGTCCCGCATTTCGCTTCATATTCTTCAAATTACTATATATCTATCAGATCGCTTTAAAACCGTGCCTAAAACCTTCTTCAAATTAGTAACTGTACAAATATTTCTTTGCGTCTTGTCGTTCGGACGTGATAAGCGTACACTGAACAGACATTCACATTAATATATATATAGATAAATATCTATCCGATCGCCATAAAACCGTGCCTAAAGTCTTCCCCGAGTACACATTAGTAACTGTACAAATTTTTAGCTCTTTATGTCTTGTGGTTCAGACGTGATAAACGTACACCGAACAGACATTCACATTTATAGATATAGATTACGCTACTACAAGAAACCAGTACATATTAACATTTTGGAATGGAAGCTACTAGAAACTAATACACTTCAGAGAGAGAGAGAGAGAGAGAGAAAGAAAATTGATAAGTCACTAATGAAACTCAGTGATTTTAAATCACCTGGAACGTGAATTCAAGCGATAAAATAATGTATGACTGGAGTGCACAGCTTAACTGTCCACACGTGTACAAGATACCCCCTACCCACCACCACACAACGTACGGTGGCTTGATGTATATAGATGTGCTAGTAATCTTAAAAATATACAAAATTTTACTCATCATATACCTCTGTAACTTAAGAACAGACAATAACCTCAAACTGGCTTTCTTGATGCTACATATATTACTTATCATGACACAAAGGAAATTGCAATAATTGTCAGAGGGAACTCAAATAAATGAATGGGGAATGTTGAAACTTTGTGCCCAGCCGCGATTCGAATCCGGATTCTCCTGTTTAAAAGGCAATTCGGCCGACCACTATGCCACAGTGATCCCCGTGTCTGCACGGATTACTCTAGCACGCTTCTCACCAGACGCAAATTTGCAACTTATCCACACACTACTATAGCTGGCGTCATACAAGAAGGCGCTTCCGCTCATGAAGGTGGGGCGATAGGGGAAGCGTGGAGGGGAGGAGCTACAGCCGAGCGCCAACAGTGGAGCCTGCGGGAGAAACATTTTGTAGCCCCCAGCAAGCCACACGCATACAGAATTAACGTTATTGGCTGTCACTGCGGTAATGGAGGGGGATGTGCAGAACGGCTGAAACCTGGGCTGCCTTCGTAGGTGACGCCGGCTACAACTTAATTCCCTTGCCCATTTTCACTCATTACGGTATTTCGCCAATTCCCGCGAGATTTCAGGCCAGTTTTGCATCCGAACTGAAGATAAGAACATTGGCGGTCTTCGCCTTAGCGCGCTACGGCAATTCGTGCAGTCGTAGAGATATGTGTGCAATAGTGACGAAGTGGTCAGTGCTGCTGCTTAGAAAGCAGGAGATCCAGGTTCGAGTCCTGACAGTGAAACATTCATCATTGGTTTAATTCAATTTCCAGTAGTAGCTAATCTCTTGAAATCCTTTGTGTTTTGGTAACTTTAGTTTATTATACAGCCCTTAATTCCGTAGAGAAAGTTACAAATGTTCAAATGTTTGTTAAGCTTATGGGACTTAACTGCGGAGCCATGAGTTCCTAAGCTTACAAACTACTTAGAAATTAAGTTATACTAAAGATAGCATAAACATCCATTCACGAGGTGGGATTCGAACCCCCAACGGGGAACGAGAAAGTTACAAACGCAGCACAAAACACAACTTATTGGGAGAATTTTGGGAAGATGTACTTCACCTGTAAAGGAGAACGCGTATAAAACGCTTGTACGACCACGTCTTGAGTATTGCTCAAGTGTTTGGGACCCGCAATCAGATCAGTTTAAAGGAAGACATAGAGGCGGTTCAGAGACGAGCAGCTAGATTTGTTACCGGTAGGTTCGACCAATGCGCGAGTGTCACGGAAATGCTCCGGCAACTCAATTGGGGATCGCTAGAAGTAGTGGTACAGTGTACCCTCCGCCACGCACCTTACGGTGAATTGCGGAGTATGTATGTAGATGTAGATGTAGAACTTCATGCCTCACAGTAACAAAGACAGTAAGCAAGCTCTAAAAAGCTAAAAAGTGATATTAGATTGAAACCAGACCAAGAATTTCATGTGTTCCAAAGTACACTGTCCTCCATGCACAGTATTCTCGCCTGCTAAGCTTTCAAAGCTAACCACGATGTAGAAGTGGGGGCATATTTCAGGAACAGGATGTCTGAAAAATACGAAAAGAGAAAGCTTTACGGCAATACATATGGCATTCATCGGCAACCTAATCATGAAATTAGATAGTGCCTTAAAAAGAAGATATATAAGTTTAATAAAATTGTCACATGACTGGGAAATCTCCTAAATAACAAGATAACTTTGAGCACTGTATCTCTACAATGAATCCTAGGCATGTCCTATAACATGTAAATCTAGAGACAACCATTCTATGGATATTTTCGGAAGCGTGTACCAACTTCAGTTTTGGAAGGTCGCACATGTGATAGTATTGCCACATCTCAGTATGTGCACTTCCAGTTAACACTACGTTTTCCTACACTAGGCCCACAGGACCCAACCGGTCTTTATGCAATTTTTACTGCTCACCAGTTTCCATCCATGCATATGTGCGACACGTGCTCTTTTGTAAACAGAAGCGGGACTCATTTGAGGAAAGGACATTCCTTGAATAATTCATGGTTCAATCTCGGTGTTATTGACGCCGCAATACACCCACTCGTCTCCGCATTTTCATGACCACCGCACATAGTACACAGAAAAACTGCTCTGAGCTTCATATAGACTGCAACATCTGAGACCAACGAAAGCACTACAGGTGTTTGGTAGACATCGTTCCATTTAGTCGTGCAGGTCAGACTGTATGTCAAGCCCCATGTGTGGTTGCCCGACTTTGTGTCTTCCTAAGAAGAAACTTTTTTGTCTTTCGAGATTGTCCCCTTAGCCTACAAGTGACATTTTGAGACATGTTAAAATCCAGTAACCAATTTACTTTGTAAATTCCATGGAAGTCTCATTGCCATTGTGGTCTTTGTTGACTAACTGTCGGTGGACTAAGTATATAATTGAGTCCGTTTGACCACACTGCCGCATAGCTCCATATATTGTTACCTTAATTATTTATATCAGTTTAGTTTTTGTCTTTCAGACTCATTGATATTGTACTTACAGGGTACTACATTCTGCGGTTTGTGAATAGCACAATTTTTTATTTTTGAACAGTTAATGTTAGTAACGATCTGTGCATCACTTTGAATCCTTATGTAAACCTGTGTGGATGATTCTGAATAATTTCACAGATAATAGTTCAATACAACCAACTGATTCTCGATAAAAAATGGAAAGAGCTTATATGAAGGTTAGAAATCTACACAGTCCGAAAGGTTTAAACATATCGAAGTGAGGCATTATAAAGCAGTCGTGAAACAGGAAGCCCTCTTTTGTGCAGAAACACTTCGTTTACGCGGATGCAAAATGGCTTTAGAAAATTATGAAAAGAAAAATGCGAATATTACAAAAAATACTAGGCCCAACTGAGCACTGAGAGTGAGTTCTAAGATCAAATAAGAAACTAAATGAATTTTGTTTTATAGTTACTGGCGACAACAGGAGGAGACGAGTTACATTCTATGGTCATATAGAGAGAATAAATGAAAATCGACTATTAAAGAAAGTTCATGAACTTTTTTAGTGTAGAATAAAAAGACAAAAGACGACGTTGGGTTGCAGCTATCAGAAGAGAACTGGATGAAATGCAAATTGATCAGGGAACCGTATAAAACAGAGATACATTTATAGCAGAAGTCAAGATTTTCAAAGAATGTCAGGAAGACCAAATCAACAAAAGATAAGAAATCAAATGTTCGCGGATGATGCTGTCGTTTATCGGTTAGTGAAGTCAACAGAGGATCAAAAGCAACTGCAAAGCGATTTAGACAAAATTTCTACTTGGTGAGAAAATTGGCAATTGACACTAAATAAAGAAAAGTGCGAAGTAATACACATGGCCACTAAAAGAAATCCGCTGAACTTCAATTACACGATAAATCAGTCAAACCTTAAGGCCGTAAATTCTACCAAATACCTAGGAGTTACAATTACGAACAACTTTGACTGGAGAGAACACATAGAAAATATTGTGGGGAAGGCGACTCAAAGGTTACGTTTCATTGGCAGAACGCTTCGAAGATGCACCAGCTCCACCAAAGAGACTGCCTACATCACACTTGTGCGTCCTCTCCTGGAGTACCGTTGCCCCTTGTGGGACCCTCACCAGGTGGGACTGACGGAAGACATTGAGAAGGTTCAGAGAAGGGCAGCTCGTTTTGTTCTATCACGTTACGGGGGGGAAAGCGTCACGGAAATGTTGCACGAATTGGGGTGGAAATCGTTAAAAGAAAGACTTATTCATTGCGGCGTGATCTGTTTGCGAAGTTTCAATCACCGACTTTTAGTTCTGAATGTGAAAATATTTTGCTAGCACCCACCTACTTAGGGAGACATGACCATCCCAATAAAATAAGAGAAATCAGATCGAAAACGGAACGATTTAGGTGTTCTTTCTTCCCGCGCGCTATTAGAGAATGGAACGGTAGAGAAAAGATATGAAAGTGGTTAATGAACCCTCTGCCAGGCACTTAAATGTGATTTGCAGAGTATCTATGTATATGTAGATGTAGATGTAGATGTAGATGTAGAAATAGTCAGAAGGGAGAAAACGAGCTCATTCCCAAGAAATGAAGGAGTTCTGGAGGAAGATTAAGGAGAAGAAAATATAGTTACTTTAGCGTAGTAATTAGTAGCCTTGTTAAGAGTACAGACTAAATAAATAAAAATACAGTAAGCCAACTAGACATCGCACTTACAAGTCGTTTGGTGGCAAAAAATCGTTAAAATCTGTAGCTTGATATGCTAATCAAAGCAATAATTCCGTTATTTCGATAATAGGCAGCAAAAGGTGTGAACATGACGTGAAGCATAAAACAGATGAGACTATTCATTAAACAGTACTCAGTGCAGCATTTTTATGGGCGGTTAATAATTCGGGACAGCCCTAAAACGGGCTGCGGTTTTCGTGTCATCTTTACGATGCATTAACACTGCAGATACCGAACGTAAAAGTTGTCCCGCTCCAGCACAGCACATCCGTCGACCGAGTGTATTTCACCCCCAGCAAAACTTTCCGTGCCAGGGGAACTGCTTCACGTGTGTGACCGCGCAGGGCTGCGAGATCTTGTCCAGATAGCACGCCGAGCCGCCTCGGTAAGCGCTTTACCTGTGGCACACACCATTTACGACAATTCTCAGCTCCCCAAAGTTTGAGGCGAGGAGTTGCGTTAGTAGCCGAACCCGGCGTAAAACTGTAGCGCTTAAACCAAGTGTCTGGTACGAAGAGTTGTTAAAACGAAAGTAGTGGGACATGAAACGAAAGTACTAAGAACCTGCACCCGGAGTTGAAGTTTCTAAGGCCGTGATTTCACGCCTTGTATTTCGAAAAAAAGGAATACCTTGTAAGTCCGCTGCGAAACGAAAGAAGCGAAGCACCAAGAAAATTTGGTTGGATGTCAATGGTGCTTCCTACTCCCACACACCGCCGGTGGCTGTGTACTCTGGGCAATACTATTAAAGGAATTTATCGAAATTCCATAATTTTGGTCAGTTACAATTCACAAATTTGAAATTAGGCTCAGATGTACGTGCACACAGCCTTCTACATCTCATCTACAGGCATACATGGCGACGGGTACCTCGTACCATTACAAGTTATTTTTTTTCTGTTTCACTCTCAAATAGAACGACGGAAAAACAAACGCTCGTATGCCTCTGTACGAGCCTAATTTCACTTTTCTTTGTGACTTTACACAAAGTGTTAGTTTGCAGCAGATAATTTGTTCTGGAGTTAGCTCAAATTCCACCTCTCTAAATTTCCTCAAGAGTATTTCTCGAGAGAAAAAAAAAAAAAAAAAAAAAAAAAAAAAAAAAAAAAAAAAAAAAAAGAGAGAGAGAGAGAGAGAGTAGTCGCCTCTCCTCCAGCCAATCCAATTTCAGTTCCCGAAGCACCTTCGTAACATTCGCGAGTAGATCGAACGTACCAGTAAAAAACAATGTCGCACTGTTGTGTTTTATGGCCCTCTTTAGATTTGCCTGTAGTTTTATGATTTTTTCCACTAAATTTCGGACAGAAATAATATAAATATGAGTAATAAAGAAATATGGACGATACGATTATGGCTCTACTATTGTGATAATATCTATGTTCCCAACACGTAATATTCCTTCTGATTGTATTTCAACAGAAAGCCGAAATTACTTGATATTTCAGTTTAGCTATGACAAATTTAGTCTTTTTTGAACTTTTAGCTCTTTAAACTATTATTTTAATGCATCTCCCAAATTTTCATTATCACTTAATTTACTCATCTTAGGGAACGATCTTATTGTATAAATAGGACATATGCCAATATCGCATTTTTTTTATTTATTCAAGACTACCGGTTTTGACACTCTATGGTGTCATCACTGGTCTCATTGACATTAAACTGCTTATTATAGTGCTCCACATAAAATCTGGTAGTTGTACTGGATGATATATATAAAACCATGTGCCTGTGGATAGATATAAAATGGATGGCTGGTCACAATTAAAGCAGTGAAATATACATAAAATAATAACCACCGTAGTGCACATGCGTGGTTGGTTTTATGGAGGTGCTCAACATTAGGCGTTCGGAAATCAGTCACGTGACATCGCTCGCCCGAAATATTGCCCGAAATTGTCTTTTGTATACGCCATCTTGCTTTCTGTATTTGATGATTTTCTTGTTATAACTCAAACGTTCTCATTTCAAAGCAATGGCGCACGGAAAACTATCATAAACACGTCGTTGTTAAGACAATGAATTACATTCTAATGTCTAAAGATGCCACGTTAGCAGATAACACCTGCCATCGATGATACGAGAATTACGGATTACTCTCGCCGCTGTTCGGCATAGCGTAATGGACAGTGAATTGGTTTGTGATGCACCAACATTTTAGACGATGGTTCGAAACTTGCCGGGCACGGTGGCTAAGAGCGCTCCGTCAAAGAGCTGCTGACGTGGTAGCTCAGCGTGCTCGATCAGAGTGCTCGACGCCCTCTGCAACGATAAAACTGAGTCAATGACGAAATGATCAAAATTAAACAAAATAAACCAACGTTCACAAAGGATCGATCAAACCGAAGAACCAATGAAAAGAGAGAAAAGGAGTATTCAACGCCTGAAGGAACATGAACAAACGACTGCAAAGCATCGATCTACCTCAAGAACAAAAAAATGTAAATGAATAAAAATAAAAACCGGCCACTGGCAATTTTTTCATCTGTTTCCTAAAAGGTTTGCAGACACTCTTGTTAACTGAACACCACTATATCCTGCAAGATTCTGAGTTGTTCAAAGGTAGCAGCTCTTTCTCTGTAAAGTGCATTTGTTTAATTTTTGAACATATCGTGATATATATACCAAAGAATTGCAGACATAGGCTTCTTCGTCACATGTTCACAAACTGGGGATATATTTTTATAATTACTGTTGTAAATGACGCATTGATAATAGTAACTTTGTATATAGATTAAGTCCAAGAGCTTTGTGGAATTCGGTATTACCACACTCATTCAGTTTGTTATTTTAACTGTAAAAGAAAATGTAGTCACGGTTTGAAACAGAATATTTGCTTAAAGTCATATCCTAATTACAGGTAAGGTAATAAAATCTACGTTAAAAGCGTCTATATCAACCATGCCAAAGACAAACATTTTAGTAGACGCATTGATTCTAGTGAATGACTTTCAACATATTCCATTAATAGTGAATAATTGCTTAGGAAAACAAACAGGTAATTTGTTGCAATGTATATCCTTCCCTTCCGTTTCATTAAGGAACGTCAGTTGCCACAGAAATCTAGGTCTCTATTTATATGTGAAACTACCATTATCTGCGCGTTGTTTAGAATATTCATTACTACAGCATCCTCCCCATTGTTGTGCAAATGGTTCAGAAGACCAGTGTTCAATTCGTTGTTACGTATTTCACGGCATATAACAAAACGCAAATTTTAGAGTGTGCGCTATTACATCTGCACAACTCTAAACATTGCAGAAGTTAGTTCTATTTAATAAAGAAGAGTGCCGGAAACCCTTTAGAAGCCAAGGCGAAACAAAAACTATCGGCGGTTTTCGAACTACCAACCACATGCATCAGAACGTAACACACTACCCACTACACAACGGCCAACAACTACGGCATTGACAATTAATTCTTGTACTATTGCTGACAGTTGCTAACAGCTAAAATGACGTTTTTAGACATTAGATTATAATTTATCGTAATATGAACGACGTCCTTCTGTTTATTCTTCAGTGCGCCACTGATTTGAAATGGCAACGCGTAAGTTATAATAAGAGAATCATAAAATACAGGAAGCAACACGGCGTATGACGGAGAGAGTTCTGGTCGAGCAATATCACGTGACATTCTGGTTTACGTAAAATCTAGAGGTGTGTCAAATCGCCGTCATTTTTGCAAATATCTCTGTAACGGTACGAGGTGCGAAAAAACATTAGTAAGGAAATTTGTAGAGAATTTTCTCCTCTACAAATTCGGTTATTCAATTTTCGTGTCAGATGAACGGTTTGGTTGCAATTACAATTACATTAAAAACGGCTTTAATAGTGTTACTAGCGTATCTTTTGTCCGAAAAATTTGAAAAAGAGAGGTTCTGGTCTCTGTCGGCCAACTGTCATATCTCTGAAATTTGGTGCCGATCGGCTGAACGGTTCGACCTGAAAAGTGGGAACACCTTACGGACAGACAGATAGACAGACGGACAGACAGACGGACATCGTGAAATTACCGTTATTTTTGCAAATATCTCTGAAACGATACGAGATATGAAAAAAAATGAACACAGTTGTACAGAATTTTCTCCTCTACAAATTGGGTTATCCAATTATCGTGTCTGATGAACGGTTAAGCCGTTATTTTCATTTAAATTTCGAGCTGTCAATAGACGATCGAAAAGGCCCACTTTTTGTTTTACCACCGTGACCTAAAGTGGCCAAAACTAGCTGCTCGCCTCTGAACTGCTTCTATGTCTTCCTATAAACCGATCTGCGTGGGGATCCCAAACACTTGAGCAATACTTATGAAACATATCAAAATTCTCCAAATAAAGCGAAGTCGATCACCCGCCTTCTCCACGTGTGTCTTACATGCTCGTTTCATTTCATATTGCGCTGCAACGTTATGCAAAGATATGTAGCCAAAGCGACTCTGTCACTCAGCACGCCGGCCGCGGTGGCCGAGCGTTATGCGGCGCGCCAGTCACAGTCTGCACGGCCACTACGGTCGGGGGTTCGAATCCCCCCCTCGGGAATGGATATTTGTGCCGTCCTTAGTAGTAGCTAGTTCATAAGCAGTTTGTAAGTTTAGGGACTGATGGCCTCGTAGTTAAGTTCCTTAAGCTTCACAAACATTTGGACATTTGACGTTTTAAATAACACTGTGTCCACAAACGCGACGAGAAGAAAGACAAACGCTAGAAGTCAGAATTTCATTCAAGTTTTAAGGTTGGTTGATAATGATACTTTACATTAAATGTCAAACCGCCTCTTATCCGAATTCCACTCGTTTCGAATTCTCAACGATTGTGGTCCGAATGCCGCGGTGGAGATGCCGAACGGTCTAAAGCGTCTCGCTGCGGAGCGCGCGGTTGCTCGCCGTGGAGGTTCAAATGTTTCAAATGTTCAAATGTTTGTATAGTCTATGGGACTTAACTACGGGGTCATCAGTCCCTAAACTTACAAACTACCTATGAACTACTTACGAACTAGGACGGCACAAATATCCATGCCCGAGGGGGGATTCGAACCCCCGACCGCCATGCAGACCGTGACTGAAGCGCCTTAGTCCCCTCGGCCACCGCGGCCGGCCCGTGGAGGTTCGAGTCCTCCCTGGGGCATGGGTGTGTGTGTTTGTCCTTCGGTTAGTTTACCTAGGTTTAAGTATTTTGCAAGCTACGGACTGATGACCACGCAGTTTGGTCCGATAGATTTACAGACATTTGAACATTTGTGGTCCGAACGTCGACTCACAACATTTAAATCACGCGGTTTCTGCATGTTTGGCCTAGAATAACATTTAAGACGCACTGCCACCCAGAAAGCCCGATAGGATGCTCCAGAGGGCGGCAAAGAAGAAAGGAAGGGAGGAAAGTTGGTGTTTAACGTAGCGTCGATATTGTTGTCATTAGAGACGAGGTACACGCTCAGATAATTTTGGTAAGTATGGGGAAGGAAATCGACCGTGCTCTTTGAAAGGAATCATCTCGGCAGTTGCATTGAGTGATCTAGGGCAATCATGGAAAACCTAATTCAGTATGGCCGAAACCGGATTTCAACCAAAATGTTTAAATGTTCGTACATCATTCACTGCAGCGGATATCAGTCCTTAGGCTTACAAATTACTTAAACTAATTTATACTAAGGACAACACACACACACACACACGCGCGCGCGCGCGCGCGCCCATGCCGAGAGAGGACTCCAACCTGCGACGGCGAACAACCGCGCGCTCCGCAGCAAGGCACCTTAGAGCGGCCGCGGTGGAGTAGCCGCGCGGTCTAAAGCGTCTCGCTGCGAAGCGCGTGGTTGCCCGCCCTGGAGGTTCGAGTCCTCCCTGGGGCATGGGTGTGTGTGTTGTCCTTAGATTAGTTTACCTAGGTTTAAGTAGTTTGTAAGCTACGGACTGATGACCACGCAGTTTGGTCCGATAGAATTACAAACATTTGAACATTTGAACCTTAGAGCGCTCGGCCAATCCACCGCTGCCGGATTTGAACCGCCGCACAGTGGTCTGAAACGGCCGAAAAGCTGTCCAAAAGTCGAAAAATATTCGTGTATGATTGAAAATTTGTATACATAGGTTTTTGAAGTCGCTTAATTCGATTTTGAGAGCAAAAGTAAAAAATTACAACTTAATAAAAGCGTATTAAATTTTAATGTGAATTGTAAAATGAGGATATGTGGTATCGTTGATTACAAGTATAGGATTAATTACTTTGAAAAAAGTTTTTACAATAAAAAGACAACAGTGTTAATTTTGAAACTGTGCTAAAAATTGTCGTTACAAAATTCATCTGTATAGTTGTCTGAGTCCGATTCATAATTGTCAGACAAAGCAACAACAGACTTTCCATTGCAGTTGCGATTCTAACTCATCTGTACTGTATTTACACGCAGTTGTTCAGGTCTTCTTCTTTTTGTTCGATCACTAACACCTGTGAACTCCGTGTAAGGTCGTCCTATCGTAGGTGCAGTAGTTAGATTCAGTAGTTAGAAGCATTCTACGAACAATGTGAAATTCATTTATTACACGTAAATTGTAATTGAAATATTTAAAAAAATGCACATTCTAATAGTAATCGAAACTTTTAAAATCATAGATATTACAAATAGATTTACTAACTTTGAAAGTTGTTAAGGAATTAAGCTATTTCTCATTTTGCTGAAAGAATCGTTCGATTTTCCTAGACGATGCTTCTATCTTGATCTCAATCTGCACAACAGCTTTTTCACGTCACGTAATGCATCCCGATGTATTTATCCTCCAAAACCGTAAGCTGTGTGTTCAAATCAGACTCTAAGACATTCTTTATCATGATGTAGCTTTCCTTTCGAGTGCATACTAATTGGTTGTCACCTGACCCTGGTAAGTAAATTAGTGCCTTATAATACTACACAGAAGCAGATTTAAATTATTTAAACATATGTAGTTTGACGAAATGTTCACATGGTTCAATATTGTCATTATTGTCAACTCCATTATTAAATTAACACCAAGGAAGTGTAAGCGGCGAGAGATATTTGTCCACTCTCTTGTATTAACTCTCAAAGTGCGTACTGGATACAGAATACCCGTTGTGGACCCTTTGCATTCCGTGCTAGCTGGCTCGCCGCTCACGGTCTCAGTAAATATGACAATACAACGAGAATCGCAACAAGTCGCAGACAATTCTTGTACATTTTGACGAAAGACATCATACGCTACGTATTACACTATCACACATTGCAGGATCTCTGGCGATCATTACTTTATCGATCATTTAAGATAGATCTACGAGTGAATGGAGGACATTATGAGGTTACGTTTTGAAGCGACTTTTACCAAATACCGAGCATTAATTTATGAGCACGTAACTTATAAACATATTCTATGTACCTTCCTTAACATTCTCCACCAAAAACAATTGAAAATGATCACTTATAACAAACGTTATCGGCATGTAATCCGAACCGGTTCTGCGTAGCGTGTGTTCCTCCGCCAACAGTAACTTTGGACTAATTTCTTCTGTGACTTAATAAACAGTGCCTCCCTCTGCCCTCTACACGTGACTGTATGGAACTAAACCAATAATTATGATTTTCAGTTTTCTACTTTTGGCCAGCTTTTCGGACCTTTTAGACCACTGTGCGCCGTCTTTCCGAAAGCGAGTCCAGTATGTTGCAACTGCGCTACCTCACTCGGTGGGCGGTTTGAAACCATCCCTTCCATTGAGCTGTTTATTTCCACACCTTTCGCGGTCGGAAACGAGAGTTCGCTACAGGATGGACAACATGACGTTATTAACATTCTTCAATACTTATGACCCCCTGGAAGAATAAACCATACTTCAATGACATCTAGGGGCTAGAATAGTAATGAATGTGATCGGACCTCTTTGAAGTGGAGCAGGGATTCAGTTTTTGGTCTGGTACACAGGGTGGAACCATTAGGGACTGTTAAAAACAATTTAAAGAAATTTCAACGTGATCCGAAGCAGGAAGGAGTTCTTATCGTTTTACTGCCGTACACTTTCGAGACTCTTGTGAGATCATAACGTGAAGATCAATGATTGACGCATGCATAAATGAAATGGCCCAAAGAACCCTCAATCCAGCAAAAAATCGGTTCCATCCGATCACTTCTGTTGAGTTCTTTGAAAAACCCAAATTTAAACGATTTGGACAACCAAGCAAGTGAATAGCGCACTGAAACGTCACCAGCGCCTGCCTGCAGGCAAGCAAATAATTTGGGAAGTCATTGGAATTGCTTACCCTCAGGCGCCAATGCAGTAACTTGACGGAATGGGCGTCGAATCGCTTGCAGTTAGGTTTGTAAAGAGCTCAACAAAGAAGTGTGGTTCACACAGAGGGCATTGCTGAATTCGGAGTCTTAGAGAGACACTTTGTTATTTTATTCACGCATGTGTCGATCATGCAACTTCAAGTGATAATCCCACAGAAGAGTGAGAAACTGGAAATTCGAAAGATCATAAACCCTCTTTCCTGCTACCGATAACGTTGAAAATTCATCAAATGATGTTAATGGTTCCCTGATGTTCTACCACATGTTAGAGCTCAGTCATTGTCAATTTAGCCACCGGCTGATTCGCAGCAGACGCCGCCTTCATATTCCGTAAGTGAAACCGGCTTCTGATTAGAAGCGACATATAGAATTTTGACTTTTGTCTGGGCGTTTTCCTTTCCGTTTGTAAATTTAAACTGTGCTCTCGTGCATATTAGATTCAAATTCGGGTTTTAAGAAACAGTGTGTCCGAACGGACACCCATCGTCTCCACCGATCGGCCTGCGCCAGCGACATGCCCTGATACTGCTAGCAGTGAGGCAGACACCCCACCCGTGGTTGCGTGGGAGGTTGCTCCAGTGCGTGGCAGGATGTGCAAAACATTCCGAGTGACCGATCGTGAGACCTCCACGGTTTGTCTTGCGAACAGGTATGAGGCGCTATCTGTTCAGGACAATGTTCCAGAGCCGGACGGTGTCTCTCATCCTGAAGCCACCACACAGTCTGCAAGATCTCACAGAGGGTGGGTTTGGTTGTAGTTGGGAGCTCCAACGTTAGTCGGGTAATGAAGCCCCTTAGAGAGATGGCTGCCAAAAGGGGGAAGAAGGCCAACGTGCACTCCGTGTGTATACCGGGTGGAGTCATTTCAGATGTGTAACAGAACATCCCGGATGCCATGAAGGGTACGGGGTGCAGCCAACTGCAGGTGGTGGCTCACGTTGGTACCAATGATGTGTGTCGCTTCGGATCTCAAGAGATTCTCTTAGGTTTTGAGCGGCTATCTAAAGTGGTAAAGACTGCCAGTCTTACTTGCAAGATGAAAGCAGAGCTCACCGTCTGCAGCATAGCTGACAGGGCCAACTGTGGATCTCTGGTACAGAGGCACTTAAATGTGATCCCATGTAGATATAGATGTAGAACTCCGTCACACGTATTTCGGCTAATGAAACTTTCAAAATCTACCAGAAATTTTACAGAAAAAAATACATGTGTGAGGTAAATGTTTTCTTGATTAGATAATGTAAAGGCACACTGCTCTTTTATTTGTCTAGTATTACTTCCTTCAGACAACTGAACGCCCACACTTCGTATCACGATAACATTTATCTTCAATGGAACAGGTGAATTTGAATGGAATTATTCGGTCCATATAAAAATGTATTTCAGGGGCATTCACTTCTTATTCAAATGTTTGTTAAACTTATGGGACTTAACTGCGGCCGGCCGCGGTGGCCGAGGTGACTGAGGCGCTCCAGTCACAGTCAGCACGGCCACTACGGTCGGGGTTTCGAATCCCCCCTCGGGCATGGATATTTGTGCCGTCCTAGTTCGTAAGTAGTTCATAAGTAGTTTGTAAGCTTAGGGACTGATGACCCCGTAGTTAAGTCCCATAAGCTTTACAAAAATTTGAACATTTGAACTTAACTGCGGGGTCATCAGTCCCTAAACTTGCAAACTACTTATGAACTACCTTATATTAAAGACGATACAAACATCCATGCCCGATGGGGGATTCGAACCCCCGACGGGGAACGGCCTCGCGCATGGGAGCATAGCGCCTCAATGCGTTCGGCCAACCCGCTGCGGCACTTGTTATTCAAAGGTAATATGATTAAATAAATGCACTGATAAAGGCTAGACTACTGTCAGTATATTGCTGATGAAAATTGCTGTATTAGCACTATAGAATACTGACTTAAACAATGTACTGACAAATCATTTCCAAAAGTCCATCCAAAATGTTAGCCCCTTCATTAAGTTATTAGAACGTCTTTTCTGAAAGTTAGTATTATAAGCAAATTGAATTATTTTATCGTATTTGCAGCAATACGAAAAAACTTCAGATTTTCGGCTGTCGGCTGAGAACACTACTTTCCGGTTTTGTGTTCTTTAAATCTGCCAGAATGAGCAAAAAATCGGCTGAATTGCTACTACTGGTTCCGCCATTTATACCAGAGAGAAAGTTACGGCCGTGCTACATTCCAAACGGTGAGAACACATTAATTGCTTGCGCTTCCAGTCCATTGATGTTCTCAGATAATGATTGGTTTGCCGGAGGAGGGGGGTTCGCTGAAAGATATCAAGGGTCTCGATAGATCTCCCGAACGTGTATACTGCGAACCGTCAGTTTGGACCGTGAAATGTCTGGTAATAAACAGCCCTACGGAAGCGGCGGTGTCATTGTTGCCATTTAATCCACTCTCTGGGGCCTTATCGTGGCGCGTCTAAACGGTATTGTGTCATAAATGTTCTCCTGGATCTCAACTAAGAAAACTGCATGAGTTCACTGCTGGGCCTTACTGTTCTGACCACAATCAAAGAGGCGTAAAAAAAGTGTGAAATGTCCGTAAGAGGTGTTATGACGACCATTCTATTTCTTTTTTTTTATTTATTATTTTTTTTTTTTTATTTTAGCTTATGGGACTTAACTACGGGGTCATCAGTCCCTAAACTTACAAACTACTAATACTAAGGACGGCACAAATATCCATGCCCGAGGGGGGATTCGAACCCCCGATCGTAGTGCCGCGGTGGCCGAGGTGACTGAGGCGCTCCAGTCACGGTCAGCACGGCCACTACGGTCGGGGGTTCGAATCCCCCCTCGGGCATGGATATTTGTGCCGTCCTAGTTTGTAAGTAGTTCATAAGTAGTTTGTAAGTTTAGGGACTGATGACCCCGTAGTTAAGTCCCATAAGCTTAACAAACATTTGAACATTTTCGATCGTAGTGGCCGTGCAGACCGTGACTGGAGTGCCTTTTTTTTTTTTTTTTTGGCCTTAATCACTTTTTTCCCGCTCCCCCCCCCCCCGCCTTTTTTTTATCATCTCGCCTGCCAAAAAAAAAAAAAGTCTAGTGCCACCGCCACTTTTACTTCATACTAAATGAAAGATTAAAGCCGGCCGCGGTGGCCGAGGAGACTGAGGCGCTTCAGTCACGGTCTGCGCGGCCACTACGGTCGGGGGTTCGAATCCCCCCTCGGGCATGGATATTTGTGCCGTCCTAGTTCGTAAGTAGTTCATAAGTAGTTTGTAAGTTTAGGGACTGATGACCCCGTAGTTAAGTCCCATAAGCCTTACAAACATTTGAATTTTTTGAAAGATTAAACTAAGGGAAAGGATAATGGATAACAAAAGATATAGTGTCTTCTTGGATTGCTTTATTTATTTATTCTTATTTTTTAATGAAGGAGCGACACTCACGCCCCATTCTGCCCAGATGGCCGTTGCTGCACGAAATATCAGTACACCGACAGTTTCAGGGTTTGTCTTCTCGTATGTCTGCTGTCGCAGGAAGTTCCGTGTTCTCTCAATTACGTTGTGTTTCTGCCTTCGGTTGCCCGAGATGCGTAGTCTATAGTGTACTTCTGTGAACCCTGACGCCGTCAGTTACTATACTCGTGCCATTTATTTCTTCAGAACACTAAACATATAACAAAAGACTCACATTCTAAAAGAAAGAAATAAAACTGGAAAAAATTCCGCACTACATTCCATTTGCGGTCTATTTTCGTTGATTCTGGTCGTATGCATTTGATCGTTGGTTAAGGTTCTTTACGGCGGTCGTCCCATAGCCAGCACTCCCCAGCTGCGAGGGGGGTCGGCGAAGACACTACGTAGGTAATTGGCGAAGATCTGTCGGTATCGAGGTGTGGTCTCGAGTCAGCGATGATGTTCTTGGAGGAATTGCCAGTAATCAAGTACCGACTTCTCACCTTCTTGGAAAAGGTAGTAAATGGACATGCCTTTTATCTACGTGAGAGCGTGTGTTTTCGCGGCCGGAAAATATGTGTCCTCCGGGCATAAGAGGAGCCTGGGGTCTGTCGCGTTAGGCGGGACGCGAAGGTAGCAGGCAATAATCTTCTGTACTGCCTCAGTCCCCTCGGCCACCGCGGCCGGCGACCATCCTATCGTGGGACACATACACGGTAGCAGTGGGCAACGTTATTACGAAATTTGGTGCCAACGTGCTATCATTAACTCATATTAAAACTCACATGAAAATAGGAGCTCCATCCTGTCTTTTCTTGCATCTGTAGATGCCATGTTGTTTGAAGAGTTACAAAGCCCGATGATAACGGGGTACAGCGCCATACTTTTGCTGAATTACAGACGAAGGTTCTAGGCACGTTTCAGCTAAATTTCAAACTCATACAATTATTGAGCTATGTGAAATACGATCGTCATAACATCTGAACGTTTTGCGTTAGGACGTTAAAAACGCACGGGTGGCCGTGGGGCACGCTGAGAATTAGTATGCTGATATGCGACGATGCCCGTTTTAATTTGAATGGGTTCATCCATAAACAAAACTGGCACATTTTAGGGACAGAACATTTCGTGATCACTCTTCACCGTTCATTCCTGACAAAACCCATCCGAGGTTGCGCCCCGTCCCTATTCACCACGATGTCATCGGGACGTTAATCCTAATATTCCTTCCTTCCTCTTAATACAGTATCATAATTTTCCCGGTACATTTGGTAGAATATTATGAAACTGTTTGTTAAATGTGTGCCGAACAGAGTTAGTTGTAAAAACGTAACTAATTTCAACATGTAACTAATTAAAACCTCATGCGTGATGGATAACTTCTTCACGTGTGTCATAGTTTGACATAATATCTCTTGAACTGTGTACCTTAATATTATATAGTATTGGAGGTAATTTCATTGGTATACGTGGATACTGTTGAACAATTTCTCACGAATACAATTAGTAATGTAGACGGAATAAATTTTAGCGTAAGTAGAATTTCGTAGTTTTAGTACGTTAGCATCAGGACCGTAGTGTGCGAGATACGTCTTTCCAGTCATCATTTGGTAGGGATTGTCCAGGAAAAAAGTTTCGTCTAAGATTGAAAATATGTGAAAAGATCGTTGTAAGACGCTAAATGCTTTCTAACAGTGGATTAATTAATTCTGCTTCCTCCCGCGTCCCATATTCAGGCAGTTTTTCACGTATCTTGTAGTTTATGACGAAATACCTGCTGAACAATGTGTCTTACTGTGATATAATTTTGAAAGTAGGTTTGCCCGTAATGAGCACACTGTCTGTAAGCTGCATCATAATACTGATAGTGGTGTAGCAGTAAATAAATTGTTACGTCATACCGACTGCCGAGTTTAACTGCCCGAACAGCATTAAAGCAAAAAGAGATGAAATTTTATCCTTTTTTCCATTTTGTAGGGACTGTGAGCCGCCGGCCGCTGTGGTCGAGCCGTCTGCGGTGCTCCAGTCACGGTCTGCATGGCCACTACCGTTGGGGGGTTCGAATCCCCCTCGGGAATGGATATTTGTGCCGTCCTTAGTATTAACTAGTTCATAAGTAGTTTATAAGCTTAGGGACTGATGACCCCTTAATTAAGTCCCATAAGCTCTACAATTTATTTATTTATTTTTTACTGCGAGCGAGAAAAAGTCAAAAAGGTTTTAAGTTGGGTTAAAAGCTGGTTACAGGCAGTTAAGTGCACTCATTCTCAAATAATGTAATATATAAAAATGAATCTTTGTTTGTTTGTTTGATTGTATGTTTGTTCGTGCTTAATATGCTGCCGTACTGCTCATCCGATTGCGATGAAACTTTGTCAACATATTTCTTGCTCTTTTGCGAAGGTTACAGACATAATTATGTCACTGTACGGCAAAAACTTCAGGAGATATGACATAAAAACACTGAGATGCAGAGAAACAGCCGCATTATGAATGAGGTTTAAATTTATTACTTATTTGCTACAGAATTTATTCGGAACATATTTTGCAACACTATCAAATTCAAACGTTCAAATGTTTGTATAGCTTATGGGACTTAACTACGGGGTAATCAGTCCCTAAACTTACAAACTACTTATGGACTAGCTAATCCTAAGGACGCCACAAATATCCATGCCCGAGGGGGGATTCGAACCTCCGACCGTAGTGACCGTGCAGGCCTTGATTGGAGCACCTCAGTCCCCTCGGCCACCGCGGCCGGCGCCACACTATCCACTTATGCCAATGAATGTACCTAAGAAGCTATTTCATTCTACTATTCCTAGTTTAGAAGATATGACTTCATACACATTGAAACGCTTGGGAAACTGCCGATCCTGGTTGTTCGTATTTTATGCACAATCGTACAGTTCACCGGCTTTTTATGGAACTTAGCATACTTGATCTTGAAAACAAAAGTAAAGTGAAGATCTCTCGGGCGTGCAGCCGGATGGATTGATCAATCCATCCGGCTGCACGCCCGAGAGATCTTCACTCAGCATATTCGCCGGGAAAACCTACGAACAACAAAAGTAAAATTAATGTCAAGGTAAAATTTTGTATGCTGCATGGCAGTGGGTACTTTATATCCGAAATTCGGCAAAATTTACTGTTTTACTCAGATATTGATGAAATTTTACTCACGTAATGTTGAAACCAAGAGTAATATCACGATCTACCTAAGAACACATACGGTGCATGGCGGAGGGTGACTTTCAATAAACATGCACACCACTTCACTGATCACCATAAAAGTTAACAGAGTGATACAAATTTTCACTGATGGAGGAGGCAATGGAGTCAGGAGATGGAGAAGGAATTCGACAGGGAAGCGAAGAGGTGATTGGCAGAAAAACTGGAAGGCGGAGACGGGCAGACAGAGAGGTAGAAAGAGATGAATAGAGAGGAAGGAGGTGTTGTGAACAGGGAGAGAGAAGAGAGAAGGAGATAAACAGAGAGAGAAGGAAAGAGAAGGTGGATAGTGAGAAAAGAGGAAAGAAAATGATTAATTTTTTGTAAATGTAAGGAACTTAAACTGCTGCGGTTATCAGTCCCTTCTTAAACTTACTTGAATTAACTAATGCTAAGGACAATACGCACCCACACACCCACACCCATGCCCGAGGGAGGACTCGAACCTCCGACGGCGAGCAACAGCGCGTTCCGCAAAGAGCCGTAGAGCGCTCGGCCACACAACCACGGCAAAGGGAAGGTAGATGGTCTAAATAAGGTCTGGAATAAGTAAGGACCTGGACGACGCCTGGTTTTCAGCTAGTGTATGAATAAAATGTGGTTACTCGCGCTTCGCGGGATCTTTGTTTTTCAGCCAAGCCCCTCTGTAGGATTGTTGTCTTACAATATGGGATATGTATACCAAGTGTGATTGAAGCCGGGAAAGTATACCAGCAGTAGATGTGAAACATGCACACGCACATACATTTTTATATCATGTACGTATATATGTCTATGTCTATATTGTTAACGCTTTCGTAACCTAGCTCTTTAAATTGGATTCCATTATCTGGAGGGGTGTGCTCAACGGCCACAAAATCACTTTTATCAATAATGAAAGGAGCAGCATTAGCCGTAAAATCTTTTGCTTTATTCAGGCGAATCGATTTCAGTTTTCTAAGAAACCATCTTCAGTGCTGTCAGCAAATTCAAAACAGCATTTTTGTGAAATGTACAATGACATTTACGTCTAACATATCCGTTGACAACATAGCTAGATAATGTGATATTATCTGGTGTCATACGAAGTCAAACTCACCTTCGTTTGAATTCGTATGACACCAGATAATATCACAAGTATCTAGCTATGTTGTCAACGGATATGTTAGACGTAAATGTTAACATTGCAAGGATAACATTTCACAAAAATGCTGGTTTGAACCTTCTGACAGCACTGAAGATGGTTTTCTTAGAAAACCGAAATCGATTTGCCTGAATAAAGCAAAAGATTTTACGGATAATGCTGCTCCTTTCATTATTGATAAAAGTAATCTAGCTCGGTGTAGAGGGTTCCCCACTAGGCATTACGTTCTCCTCGCCTATCGGCATTTAAAACGTATTTAAGAGACTGGCTCGTTACTAGCCACCAGCCGATATGTCTGCTGAACTCTGTCATAGAGCTGAAGCAGCATGGAATAACGTACTCGTAGCTTGTAGCTGTGTTCGACTCGATCTCGCATTTGGAAGGAGGGGTGATCATATATGGCTCCATCCATTAAGATTCACGTTTCTCGCGATTTCCCTAAATCGCTCCAGGCAAATGCCGGGATGGTTCCTGTCAAAAGGCATTGCTGATTTCCTTCCCTATTCTCATAGAAACAGTCCCAGCTTGTGCTCCGTCTGTAATTACCACGTTGTCGACTTGTCGTTAAACTATAATCGTTCTTCCTTCCTTCCTTCCTTCCACTATGTTCAGTCAGGCTAGAACCATTAATGCTGCCAGAGGTGACTGATCTGTGACTACTAAATTTCGTACATAAAATAATATTGAATCACTTACACTTTATCGTGTATTGTCGCTGCTATTCACGCAATAAGTGAAGTGCCCGACCATGGTCATCAGTATAAATGACATCTACTATCGAGGAAGTTTATGTTGAACTACAATCCAACGTTGGTCGGTCGTTGTGGTATTTAATTATTACTACTGTGTAAAATAAGATGCGATATGGGATAGGACATGATTTTTAGTATCAACTCAAAAAACATAACAATTATAACAGCCAGAGGAAATGTAGCGTATCTCAGTATTGAGCGCTCAGTATGAACTTCAGTAGAATCATTTTTTACAAGTTGCAAATGTTCGTGCAGTGTACGAAATCTATTTTTCATGGAAACAATAAAGCCATTATTACTACTCGACAATCTTATCAACTATAATATTACACTATCTGAAGAATGAATTTAAGAATGAAAAAAGTTAAACGAACGAAAACACTAATACGAATTCACAAGACTTGTGTCACTTCACTTATATAACCAAGATTCAAAGAAAACCTCTTCAGTAGTGCACGAAAGTGATTTCTAGTATCAATTCGACAAAGGATAACAGAATATCTGAGTCAACTCGACGAATTTATCAAGCATAATAGTAGCCTCTACTCGATAAACGTATCCACGAAACTGGTTACAGCGATTCAATTATTACCCCCCGTCGGGGGTTCGAATCCTCCCTGGGGTATGGATGTTTGTGTTGTCTCTTGCATCAGCTAGTTCATAGGTAGTTTGTAAGTTCAGGGACTGATAACCCCGCAGTTAAGTCCCATAAGCGTAAGAAACAATCGAAAATCTCAATTATTATGGTATATTGTGATGAGAAAACTCTCCAGAATATTACTTTTTACGCATTATATCATTTCTATCCTGGTTTATTTAGTTCAGTTTTATAAACTTCTGCTATCACGATTTTTTTATCCATTATAAGGACATGATGCTTACACGAAAATGAGTCGATCCTCGTTTGAAAACAAATTCCCAAATTCATTTTCATAAGTAGCTCCTTTCACCAAAATTTTGATTATGCCAATTATTTTGTTTTTGAAAAAAGCTAATGTTTCCTGAGATACTTTTCCTATAGCTCCTATGGATTCCGACTCCCCAAATGATCTAGTGAAAAATAAAATCTGTATGTGCAGATATCTCGGCTGCTAGGCGACGTATGAAGATGAAACTTGTACTAGATTTTAAGTCAGACCTTTAATGATATAGTCATGAAAACCACATCTAATTTCGTGGACTAGTTTTTACGTGGTGCGCGTAAAAACAGGCTGATAGACAAATAAACATTATAAAAAACATAGGTTTGTTTTGACTTCTATTTCTGTTATAAATGCCCCTAAGATTTTTAAAACATCTCCTACGCACAGGCAAAGATCAGCTGTAATTTCATTTTATGTACAGACAGAGTTTAGATTGTACACGTGAGTATTTTTTATTTTTTTATTTTATTTTATTTTATTTATTTATTTATTTATTGACCCAAGATTCCGAGTCACCATGTTGAACTATGTTCAAACAGCCTCCAGATGGCCACGAGTGGAAGTTATATGCTGTGCCTACATGTCGCGATCACCTCGTTGGTTGATAGCTAAGGCAGGACGTCGACTGAAAGCCTGCGGCGCGTGCGGAGAACTGATGAAGCAGTCTGCGTGTAGGTGCGTCTTGTGACGCCGCATTAAAAGAGCTCCGGCCACGATAAGAGGTCGATACTCGCTGAGGTGGGAGCATCTCGCCGCCTCGTTGCCTCCGCTGTGCCTCCACCACACGGCCCTTTCGCCGTGCGCCCCCATCTGCATCTCTGCTCTTCCACATCAACTCCTGTTTGTTCCCCTTCAGCTTCTTGTTTCTTTATGAAGCCACCACACCTGTCATATTTTCCCGTCGATTCCTCTAATCTTTTTAATTTTGTTTACAGGGTTCCTTACCTCAATAGGTAAACACGGAACCCTAATAGGATTACTTTTCTGTCCGGATGGCATGATTGAAAGGTGTGTCAACGTTTTCGTACACGTAATATTCTTGCCTTTTGATGTCTTAGGACGTGCGAGTAATATTTGTATCGATTTTTGTGCGCACACACACACACACACACACACACACACACACACACACACACACACACAGCCTCGTCAGAAACGCTGCATTGCCCAGAGATTAGTTACGTCATATTTGTTCTGCGAAACCGCGCTGATTTTGAGCCGTATCACAACCGGGGGGGGGGGGGGGGGACTAGTACAATGAGAGAGTCGTAAGATTCAGTTTGGTACAGATAGGACGCAGGAAGTGGAACTCTTGGGTATTATCCAAGAGTCGTAACAGTGAGTTCGGTACAGGTCGGACGCAGGAAGTGGAACTCTTGGGTATTACCCAAGAGTCGTAACAGTGAGTTTGGTACACGTCGGACGCAGGAAGTGGAACTCTTGGGTATTATCCAAGAGTCGTAACAGTGAGTTCGGTACAGGTCGGCCGCAGGAAGTGGAACTCTTGGGTATCATCCAAGAGTCGTAACAGTGAGTTCGGTACAGGTCGGACGCAGGAAGTGGGACTCTTGGGTATTATCCAAGAGTCGTAACAGTGAGTTCGATCGGACGCAGGAAGTGGAACTCTTGGGTATTATCCAAGAGTCGTAAAAGTGAGTGCGGTACAGGTCGGACGCAGGAAGCGGAACTCTTGGATATTATTACTATTCATTTAATGAAAGATCCTATTATGTCCATCCCACACAGGCTTCGAGGGCCCAACGGGTGCCGACCGATCGCCGTGTCATCCTCCACCCGCAGGCGGTATGGAGGGGGGTGCGGTCAGCGCCCCGCACACCTAGCCGTTGTGTCTGTTTTCTAGACCGCAGCCGCTACTTCTCAATCACGTAGGTCCTCAGTTGGCCTCACAAGGGATGAGAGCACCGTGCTTGCTAAAAGCGCCCGGCAGGAACGGCCATCTGAAGTAAAAAACTTCACATGAAAATATGACCTATTAGAGGCAGGAAACATTTAATGTTCACACAGGTGTTGGGTGTTGGGGCTGGTGACGATTTCTTACCCAACTGATCTCTTTGACGTCTCATTCTAGCCCAACCTACCTCGTCGCTTTCAACCTCTTTGCTCTCTGTATCTTTCTACCAATAACATAGCCCGTTGAATGAGAATTTGTCCACTCTGTATGATGAGTGAAATTGTGGGAGATTTGAGAGCGAATCAGAGAAAAACATGGTTTAACTTCGTTTTGTACGCGTACTAGCTAAATGCCGAACATCTTAATAAAGAATATGCTGGTATTGTGTATGTTCACGGCTTCTGAAATGATAGTACACTCGGTGATATCGAAAAATAGCATTTTACGGCATGTCGAATTTCTTGTCCACGAGTATTTATTACTTTTTATTATGCTGCGTGGTACAGCGACTCTTCCGAATTTCCATTTTCCTTCTGTACAAGAACAACAACACATATTCCAAATGATGCAGCGTAGTCCTGCTAACAGCACACGTCGAATTTCTGAGTGTACCGGTGTCTCAATGACATGAGTTTCGTGAACATTACATGCGAAGAACTAGTACCCAAATACAAAAGCATATCCACAATATTTATAGTGGCGACAATGTCACACTACTTGATCAAATGTTGTTGCTTTTGTTGTGATATTCAATCCGAAGACTAATCTCCTGCAGCTTGCCAGCCACGCGGGAATGGCCCCGCGGTCTGAGGCACCTATCAAGGTTTGCCCCACCACTCCCGTCGACGGTTCGGGTCCTCCCTTGCGCATGGGTGTGTGGTTTGTCCTTAGCTTAAATTAGTTTAAATACTGTGTCAGTTTCCGGACCGACGGCCTGAGTAGTTCGGTCCATTTGGTCTTACACCAATTTCAGATTAAAAAAAAAATGTTCAAATGTTTGTAGAACTTATGGGACTTAACTACGTGGTCATCAGCCCCTGGGCTTACAAACTACTTATGAACTAGCTAAGACTAAGGACGGCACAAATATCCATGCCCGAGGGGGGATTCGAACCCCCGACCGTAGTGGCCGTGCAGACCGTGACTGAAGCGCCTCAGTCCCCTCGGCCACCGCGGCCGGCTCAGATTTTAAATTTTATAGATCTCACTCTTCATCTCTGAGTAGCTACTTTCTTTTTAACCTCACATCTTGGTCTCCACCCCACTTATCTCCATCTACATGGGATACTCTGCAAATCACATTTAAGTGCCTGGCAGAGGGTTCATCGAACCACCTTTATACTATTTATCTCCCATACCATACTCGAATGGCGCAAGGGAAGAAAGTACACCTGAATCTCTCCGTTCGAGCTCTGATTTCATATTTTATTCTGATGATCATTTCCACTTATGTAAGTGGTATTCGACAATATATTTTCGCATTCGAAGGAGTATGTTACCGTTTGGAGTTTCGTAAGTAGCCCACGCCGCAGCGATAAGCGCCGTTTTGTAATGATTCCCATCCCAGATCCTGTATCATTTCCGTAACGCTGTCTCCCCTGTATCGTGACAATACATAACGAGCTGCCCTTCTTTGCACTCTTTCAATGTCCTCCGTCAAACCGACCTGATAAGGATCCCACACTGGCCATCGATACTCCAAAAAAAGACGGACAAGCGTAGTGTATGCAGTCTCTTTAGTAGTTCTGTTGCATCTTTTAATGGTTCTGCCAGTAAAACGCAGTCTCTGGTTCGCCTTTCCCACGACATTATCTACGTGTTCTTTCCAGTTTAAGTCTGAAGTAATAGTAATTCCCAGCTATTTTGTGGAGTTTCCGGTTTTCACTTTTGACTGAGTTATCTTGTAAACAAAGTTTATCGGATTTCTTTTCGTACTCATGTGGACGACTCCACACTTCTCATTATTTAGAGTCAACTGTCAATTTTTACACCATAGTGATATCTTATTTACATCGGTCTGCAGTTATATTTGATCTTCAGATGATTTTACTAGACGGTAAATGACGGCCTCATCTGCAAACAACCTAAGAGAGCTACTTAGATATTCTCCAAATCATTTATGTAAATAAGTAACAGCAGAGGACCAATAACACTACCCGATGGAACGCCTGATACCACCTCTGTGTTAGTCGATGCTTTACCATCGATTACTACAAACTGTGTCCTCCTGACTGGAAATCCCCTATCCATATCATTCTTTTACCTACACCTACCTACACTCCACTCATGCATGTTATGCCGGTTAACGCTACCATGATTTGTGAAGGTAGTCTTATCCAGACTGTTCCAGCTTGCGCGGCCGCCCGTGAGCTAGGGAACGCTCACTTGCTCGATTCCCCCCTCGGGCATGGATATTTGTGCCGTCCTAGTTTGTAAGTAGTTCATAAGTAGTTTGTAAGTTTAGGGACTAATGACCGTCGGCCGCGGTGGCCGAGGGGACTGAGGCGCCCCAGTCACGGTCTGCACGGCCACTACGGTCGGGGGTTCGAATCCCCCCTCGGGCATGGATATTTGTGCCGTCCTAGTTCGTAAGTAGTTCATAAGTAGTTTGTAAGTTTAGGGACTGATGACCCCGTAGTTAAGTCCCATAAGCTATACAAACATTTGAACATTTTGCTGTCGTCACAACTACCCACTGACGAGAACTCAACGCACGCGCCTCTTGCCTTATGCCCGCCAAGTATTAGCATGCGTGACGTCAGCTTCCCCCACCACCGCAGCTGCGAGCTGGGGCAGTGAGCGCTCGTGTGCGCTCCTGCTCGCGGAGCAGCCTGTTGGAACAGCCTGGTATTATCGGAAAACAGTACGTCGGCAAACAACTTGGGGGTCGTTCGAATTTGTTAAAGTGGCCATTCACAAAACTCTATCCTGTTACGGAAATCGTCTCCATGCAGTTCTTCATGCAGTGACACGTGGTACGCATGGTACCTATGAAGATGCAATACGTTGCAACTAGTACCGATGGACACATCAGAAATGCGATGTAACTGCCGAACACTTGTCTGTGGATTGTGGTGTACTGCAGCTGGTACTGCTGTTGCATTAGCTCCCCCTGTAACTGGTTTGCTTCGTTTCCGCCTGGCAGTCTGTACAATGTCTCAAGACATAGGCGTTCACAACCTTGTAATAGAACGAACCTGAGCGAACATTCTCTGGAAAACACTGCAAACACGACAACAGCAGCTACAACTTTTTTCTTATATCCGCCGCATATCTGGGTCATTTCAGTGTTTTATTCTGTGGTTGCAGCGTGTATCATTTATTCGCACGTCTTGTATACAAATGATAGGTACGTGTACAGGAAGTAAACACTGCACATGTAATGCTTAGAGTTGCTGTTGTACGTCTGCTACATAATGAGCTCCGGTCACAGTGTACTGCGTGTTATGATACGTCGCAGTTCACTACAGGGATACAGTGTAGTGTGGAATAGTCCCGTGTTCGATATATCAGAGGGACACAAAATTGCGAATGGGGTTTCCGGGTAATCGTTGTGAATTACTAGTCTTTCCTACCGTCAAACCATGGAAGTGGATTCAATATGTGTGTAAACCTATCGGTTCAAACTGCTATGGTCATCAATCCCTAGACTTACAAACTACTTAAAGTAACTTGCACTAAGGACAACACACACATCTATGTCCGAGGGACGACTCAAACCTCCGAGCAGCGCGGGAGTAGCCGAGCGGTCTGGAGCGCCATGTTGCGGATCGCTCAGCCTCCCGCGTCGGAGTTTCGAATCCTCCCTCGGGCATGGATGATTGTGTCGTTTTTAGTATAAGTTAGTTCATGATTAGTTTGTAAGTTTAGGGAATGATGACCCCGCAGTTAAGTCCCATAAGCTTTACAAATATTTGAACATTGAAACCTCCGGCGGGAGCTACTGCCCAGTCCGTAGCATGATGCCTTGTCCACGCAACCACGCCCGCGCGGAATATGGAGGCGGGATCCGCCGTGCCATTGAATATGAAATGGACAGTGGCCTGCATGTTACAAATTACAATTGTGGGCTCATTTCGATTCTCCTGTTTACGGCGCCATCTGTAGCGAAACGGACAAATCTTTAAGACGAGACATATGAAGATTTTGCCGTACAGTCGTAATCTATGATGGAAACTGGGGATTCCTATTGAAGATTTCAAAGTTGCCTTCCGCCACACAAGCACGGGGTTGGGAGGGGGAGTGTATTATCATTGGATGTCCCTCTCCGATATAAAAATGTTAGTATTGTACCATTTTTTGATCTGACGGGTAGTTGCCATGATTTTTAATCGTCTTCAGTTGAAATAAATATCCAGTATAATAAATATTAACTATTTACGAGAACCTGCAGGAAATTACGATCCATTCATAAATCATCTAGAATATTCATTGGGTTATTGTTCAGGAATAAATAAAGAAATCTGGGCTGCTGGTGACTTTAATACAGATTTTATCATGCAATCTCCCAGTAAACAATTATTGCAGTTAGTAATATTGTCTTTCAATCAAACTCATATCGTAAACTTTTAGTATAACTAAATCCGTTACGACAGCCACTGATAAGATTTTTATAGAGAAATCAAACGAACAAAGCCGCGGCGGAATAGCCGCGCGCACTGAGGCGCCCTGCTACGGTGCGCGCGGAAGTTCCACCGAGGAGGTTCAAGTCCTCCCTCGGGCATGGGTGTTTGTGTTGTTCTTAGGATAAGAAGTTTAAGTAATTTGTAAGTTTTGGGACCGATGTCCACTGCAGTTAGTCCCATAATTTGAGAAACATTAGAACATTTTTTTCTGAAAGGAACAAATTCATATCATAAAACCAGTAATCAATGGCGTATCAGATTATGACATGCGCCTCCTTGTTTATGTGTGAATTCTAAACACATCAAGAAGACTTCTAAATCTAAATACAGGAGAGTAGTCAATCCACGTAAAATTGAGTATTTTAAAAAACGGTTCAAAGATATGAACTGGAAAGATGTTTATAGTGCTCATGACCTGAATGAAAAACATAAAATATTCATTAATAATTTCAATAGCATGTTTTGGAACTGTTTTCCGCTAAACGCAACTCAAACATAAAATTATAGTAAAACCACGGGTTAGACAAGGAAGAAAGCTTTAATGTTAGATAAAAAGGGAAATTTCTTTCTGTCAGCGAAGATGCTGATGTCTTAGCTACATACAAGGAATACTGTAAAATGTTTAGAAAAGTGAGCCACACATCAAAACAAATGCACTATGAGAATAATATAGCAATGTCAGGCAACCAAAAGAAAACAATATCGGACAGAGGAGACTGGTAGAATCAAAGAAGCACAGGAACAGATAGCGTTAAGAGTACATGATACGTTAGTAACCGACGGGCATAGTGTAGCATATCTATTTAACAAGTACTTTGTATCTAGAATGAAACTTTCACTCTGCAGCAGAGTGTGCGCTAATATGAAACTTCCTGGTAAATTAAAATTATGTGCCGGAACCGGGACTCGGACCTGGGACCTTTGCCTTTCGCGGGCAAGCGCTCTTCCACTGAGCTATCCCTACACGACTCACGGTGCCACCCCACAACTTCATATCCGCGCACACTCCGCTGCAGAGTGAAAGTTTCATTCTGGAAACATTCCTTAGGCTGTGGCTAAGCCATGTCTCCACCGTATCCTTTCTTCCAGGAGTGCTAGTCTTGCAAGTTTCGCAGGCTAACGTCTGTGAATTTTGGAAAGTAGGAGGCGAGGTACTGGCAGAATAGAAGTTGTGGGGCGGCACCGTGAGTCGTGTTGGGATAGCTCAGTGGTAGAGCACCTGCCTGGTTCCGGCACATAATTTTAATCTGCCAGGAAGTTACTTTGTATCTGTTACTGATAATACGGGATTATCAGTGTCAGTAAGTAATGCCCTTGAATATCTGAAACTACCATTTATAAGAAATAATTTCCAAAATTAATTCTTTAAAGAAAGCATTCTAGTGGTTAAGATCAAATATCAATAAAGATAATTAAGGAATGTTGTTGTGCGTTTAGTAGAATTTTACGTTATTTATGTCATCAGTCTATTATAACTGTGACATTTCCTGATACTTCTTAATACTCTGTTCAACAAATGGGATAAAGATGTACCATAAAACTTCAGACTGATTTCAGTTTCGCCAGCATTCTCAAGATTTTTGGAAACGGTCATGTGCAGGCACCTTCTCAACCGCCTGCCCACAAAATATAACACATTTTCCGAACGCAGTTTGGATATCTGCAGGGGTTCCGAGATCACGATGGCTATTAACACCTACAGTGAGAATGTGCTTAATTCATTAAATAGTAAGTTATAAGCAGCTGGTATTTTCTGTGATTTATCAAAGGCATTTTTATTTTGTGAAACACAACATCGCTTTAAGTAATTAGAATTTTGTGGTGCCACGGGCAGTGCTGCAAAATTATCCAAATAATATTTCGCTAACGTGGAACAAAGGATGTCAGTGCAAGGTAATGGTGAATTAAGCCACCAGTCATCATCAGATTGCCAAGAAAGTACATGTGGTGCCCACAAGGATCCATCTTATGGCCACTGCTTTTTCTCGTGTAAATTAATAACCTCTCATCAGTTACACTGGCAGCAGCAAAGTTCATTTTGTTTGCAGATCAGTCGAGAGTTGCAATAAATAGCATGTCGAGGACAGTTCTAGCAAGCTCTGCTGATGATGTTTTCATGAACATTAATAAATGGTTTAAAGCCAACTTACTGGCATTAAACTTTGAAAAGATTGACACTACCCGCCGTTCAGAACATGTAAGAGATTTCCATCCCGGATATGCATGAAGTATGAAACGAGCAGACAAAAGAGGTTGACAGTATTATATTCCTGAGATTACAACTTTATAATAAATTAAGTTGGAATGAGTACACCACAGAACTGGAGAAAGGCTTGAACAAGTCTATATTTGCAATTCGACTGTTAGCAGACCTACGCGACATAAAAATAAAAAAGCTTGCATACTTTCCTTACTTTCATTCATAATGTCATACGGTATAATATTTTGGGGTATCTCTTCAAGTCAAATAAAAGTTTTCAGAGTCCAAAAGCGTGTAATACGTACTATTTGTGGAGTAAATTCATGGCAGTCTCTTCAAAGAACTGGGCATAGTAAACACTGCCTCTCAGTATATGGCGTCCGCGGTGGCCAAGCGGTCTGCGGCGCGCCAGTCACGGTCTGCACGGCCACTACGGTCGGGGGTTCGAATCCCCCCTCGGGCATGGATATTTGTGCCGTCCTTAGTATTAGCTAGTTCATAAGTAGTTTGTAAGTTTAGTGACTGATGACTCCGTAGTTATGTCCCATAAGCTCTACAAACATTTGACATTTTTTCAAAGTATATTTAATACTTAATGAAATTTTTCGTAAACAATATATCCCTTTTTCCAACAAACAGTTCAGTTCGTACATACAAAACTGAAAACAAAAAAGATCTACACAAGGGCTTAAAAGCACTTACTTTAGTTAAAATTTCTTATCAGAATCAAATGATCTGTGTATTCATACTGCTAGTATTATTATTCCAGCCTTAAAATAAATTAATAAAAATAGATATTCCATATCCACGACAATCCCATCAATGCGGATCTATGTAACGAACCGCTAATGTAATCAAATCATCTAATCTCCGGTCAATCACCTATTGATCAGATATCCACTATAACACAATTTCTGGAAAAAATGGAATAGAAACACCTCATCCCTTTACTGATTATTATGATAGTATAGTCAAATATCATGTAAATCAAACTGTAAATGAACTGAGTATTGAAACAGCTTATAGAGATAGTAAGGATAACAATGAGAGAAACACAAGGCAACATAAAAACTGCAGAAATGTCGTCCAATACGTTGGAAATGAAGAATGGGGTACGACAAGGTAACGCGCTGGCATGTCTTATAAACATCTACATCTACATCTACATGGGATACTCTGCAAATCACATTTAAGTGCCTGGCAGAGGGTTCATCGAACCACCATTATACTATTTATCTCCCATTCCATTCTCGAATAGCGCGTGGGAAGAAAGAACACCTGAATCTCTCCGTTCGAGCTCTGATTTCTCGTATTTCATTCTGATGGTCATTTCTACCTATGTAAGTGGGAGTCAACACTATATTTTTGCATTCGGATGAGAATGTTGGCGATTGGAGTTTCGTAAGTAGCCCACGACGCAGCGATAAACGCCGTTGTTGTAATGATTCCCATCCCAGATGCTGTATCATATCCGTAACACTGTCTCCCCTGTATAGTGACAATACGAAACGAGCTGCCCTTCCCTGGACTCTTTCAATGTCCGCTGTCAAACCCACCTGATAAGGACCCCACACTGGGCAGCATTACTCCAAAAATGGACGGACAAGCGTAGTGTATGCAGTTTCTTTTGTAGTTCTGTTGCATGTTTTAAGGGTTCTGCCAATAAAACGCAGTCTCTGGTTCGCCTTTCCCATGACATTATCTACGTGTTCTTTCCAGTTTAAGTCTGAAGTAAGAGTAATTCCTAGGTATTTAATGGAGTTTACGGCCTTCAATTTTGATTGATTTGTCTTGTAAACACAGTTTAACGGATTTCCTTTCGTACTCATGTGGAGAACGTGATGGGAGCAGCAAATATCTTGAATAGGGGAAAGAGCTACCATAAATATGTGAAAAACCTCGCTTATGCGGATGACATCGACATAATAACAAGAACATTCACCTTAATGGGGTAATCATACGCCGCACTTGGACAGGCTATCAGGAATATAGCACTTAATATTAACGAACAAAAGACCAAATGTATTGCTATAAGGAAAGCGCACAGAGAGAACTTTCCAGCCGAAATAACGATGGGCAGTTACACTTTTGAAAGAGTCGATCTCTTAAAGTATTTGGTATTTATTGTCACAGTCAATATGATACCTTCTATGAAATGAATCAGAGGTTAATTACAGGCAACAGAGCTTATTTAGTCCTAACAGAACATCTATCTAGAAGGATCCTTATTAGAGCCACAAAATTAATGATCTATAATACTCCGATCAGACTAGTGCTTACCTATGCCTCTGAAACCTGGGCTCTTACAACAAAAGATGGTGGTTTGCAGGATGCATGCGAAAGTAAAATACTTAGAAAAATTATTGGCAAAATTTGGAAAAGAAAAAAATGGAGGAAGAAATACAAGTACACGTTGTACGGCATTTATAAAGATGATCCTGTTAGAAGAGTTGTGATTTCATCTAGGATGAAATGGGTCGGACGCCTAGGACAGATTAATGATAAAATAAATACATAAATAAAAAGCAAGGAAAACCAGATGGACGAAGGAGGTGAGCTACCGAAAACAAAATAGGGGACGGACTCATTGAAGAGCTTCGGAAGATGTCCTAAACGAACTGGAAAATATTAGCAAGGGTCCTGGATAAACGGAAGACGAAAAACGGCTCTTATCGCTGCGGCGTGGGCTACTTACGAAATTCCAATCGCCAACATTCTCCTACGAATGCAAAAATATATTGTTGATTCCCACTTACATAGGTAGAAAAGATCATCAGAATAAAATACGAGAAATCAGAGCTCGAACGGAGAGATTCTGGTGTTCTTTCTTCCCGCGCACTATTCGAGAATGGAATGGGAGATAAATAGAATAAAGGTGCTTCGATGAATCCGCTGCCAGATACTTAAATGTGATTTGCAGAGTATCCCATGTAGATGTAGAATGAGTCCAAGATTCACCATGGGTTGTAGAGATGGAGAAGAAGAAGATTTGAGCCAACACAATGCATGCGACACTTGTTATAACCATCATTCTGTGCGAGAATGACATAATATAGTGCATTGTACAAGCACTCATAGGTGGTAGGCAATGTGTGGCATATGTATGTTTGCATCGGCCCAGGACGCATGCACGGATAACATAATGGCTAACACGAAAAGTGCAAAACCCAGGTTCGAATCCTGGTCCGACATAAATTTTCATATTTTTCCAATAAATTGTACAGCAAATGTTGATTCATATTCGCAGATGGCATAAGATTTCTTAGTTTTGCGTATGCATTGTTTTCTTGCAGTAATCAAAATTAGGCAGAACTTCTTACTGACGGACAGGAACATCAAGCACTACCAACAATTTTTCCCAAAAATTGTAAACGAAGGCATAATGTATAAACACCTTGACAAAGGTCACTTGCAACTGTGGCCGAAACGTCGGTTTTTATGCACTGTCAACCCCAAAGAATTTTACTGACACTTTCCCAAAAATTGTTTGAATGTTTACATGGATAGATATGGGGTTTCGCCGGCCGCGGTGGCCGAGGAGACTGAGGCACTCCAGTCACGGTCTGCACGGCCACTACGGTCGAGGGTTCGAATCCCCCCTCGGGCATGGATATTTGTGCCGTCCTTAGTCTTAGTTAGTTCGTAAGTAGTTTGTAAGTTTAGTCCCATAGACATTACAAACAAAAAATGTTCAAATGTTTGTTAAGCTTATGGGACTTAACTACGGGGTCATCAGTCCCTAAACTTACAAACTACTTATCAACTACCTTATACTGAGGACGGCACAAATATCCATGCCCGAGGCGGGATTCGAACCCCCGACCGTAGTGGCCGTGCAGACCGTGAGTGGAGCGCCTCAGTCTCCTCGGCCACCGCGGCCGGAACATTACAAACATTTGAATATTTTTGATATGGGGTTTCTGGCGCACGACAACTAGTTCTTAATAGCGCTCGAACGAATGTAACACGAGACGACTGTGAATCAATTAAACAAAATATGAGTAAAGGCCATTAACTCTATACGGCACAGTTATACCCTTCTCTACTTCGCCAAAGAGCTTATAAATAATCATGAACCAACATCCTGACTGGACTGAGCACACAACGACCGTCTGTAAGAAAGGTATCAGTGACACTCCACTCTATACATAGGTACAGAAAAGTGTTTTCTCTTCAGCTTCATAAGAAGCTCGTGTGGACACTAACACTCCCCAATCTCGACTATGGTGATATTATTCAAGAACTTTGGTACGAAAGATCAGGTAGATCGGAATTGTCTATGAATGTTGTGTGCGATTCATTTGCGACATACGCTATATCGACCCCATCACCCCAGGCTACAAGCAGTTGTTATGGCTTCGTGCTGACAGGTATAGAAATTATCATACGCTATGCTTAGGCTTTCGTTTTCTTAATCTTTACACTCCCCCTTATTTATCGTCAACTCTAAATCTGCTATCTGAGGAGCACAATACTGCCATGGTTTCTAAATCTTTTTCTATATCAGGAACAATCTTCTTTAAAATATCAAAAAAATAAGATCCCACCCAAACTTCAAAAGACATCTAATGGCCCACTTACTGTCACAGTAGCCAACTTTCTGCAGCTTACTCTGACCAGTTCCCGCTACCCCTCAAACTTTCCGTTCACATGTGTCGGCGAAGTCCCTATATTTATTTTCCACTCTTTTCTAAGAGCCTCTGTCACTGTCTTTTCTTTCTCCTTCTATACCTTTATCCCTCCCCATTCTTTCAACGCTAAATTAACTTCAAATGATTTAATGTATTATATTTTAAATGCCCTGTAATATTGTTAGAACTACCACTATTTTTATTATTATTTTCGATTATTATTAGTTTATTATTGGTGAGATTTTAAAATACTTTCTGGTGTTGTTTGCTGGACAGATGTAAGAGAGGGCCTCATGGCCCTAATCTGATCAGGCTAAATAAGCAATAAATAAATAAAAACCAGCAACAAAAATGAAAAGAGACAAAACTAAACAAAATTTGTGTGCAGCAAAACTAAAACACAAAAAGGTTTGTTGCAAGTCAAAAGAATGTTATGTTAAAATTGCGCGAAATCAGTGTATCAATGTTGAGACACGACTCCAGGCAAAATTGACGTAAGAACCCTTGAACATTACATCCCAGTATATTACACGGTTCGTTCTGTGGCGGTCTCCGAGATTTTCAAAGAGGACAACACGATAGGGTGCACGTAGTGAGAGAAACTTTGACGAAAATGACTGTTTCACTATCGACAGCATCGTAGATAATGATGGCGTACACAAACCTAGGTGAAACATCGTATGCGAAGAGAAATAGTGATAGAAACGCGAAATTAAACGACCAAGACCGATGAGCATTAAAAACCACTCTGGCCAGACAATATGAAACTACCACGGCAAAAGGTACCTCAAAAATTCAGCGCTCACTTGTGTAATATTGATTCGATAGAAACAGAACGATTGGAGCTTAACATTGATGGAAGGGCTTAATTACTTAAGCCAACGCACAGTTTGATTGCAGTCGTGCCACGATCATAAAACAAGACATTTGATGATTGGAAGTATAGTCACATGTATCATCGCTTACATTACTTCCTACATACAACCGAGTTTATGTAACGAAATCCCCAAAACAAGCTTACAAGCTGGGCGGAATGGCCGCTTGGTCTAATAATTCGTCATGCTATGGACTGGGTGGCCGTTCCCGCCGGAGGTTCGCTTCCTCCCTCAGGCATGTGTGTTTGTGTTGTGCTTAGTAGTTTAAGTAGTTTGTTAATTCTTGGGACTGATGACCAGTTTGGTCCGATAGATTTACAGACATTTGAATTTGAAGCTTACGATACGACATACCAGATTTCTGCAGTGACACATTGGGGAGTTTCCATCGAGATTTTGGCGTATATATTGTGGTATTCAAATGTTTCTATCATTACTTCATTGTTCGGATAGCTATGAATGAATATCTCACTATCTTCGACATAAAACATCCTTCTACGAGTAATATATTGGTGAGAAACGCTGCCTTATTCTGAAATGATAATGCGCTGGCACATACAGCCAGGTTTAGGCGTGCTTTGCACGACATTATAAAATAATCAAACATGTTCCCTTTAAGATTATGTTACTCTAATATTTCTAGCTGCACTTAAAGCCAATTCTGGGCCGACTCCTTGCTGATAAATAAATATTTGATCTATATTAGGTGTTCATAAATATCACTCTGTCCACCCACTGTACCTCTGATGAATATTGTAATTTGGTTTTTTAAAGAAGTTATTTGTTAATTACAGTCGATCGAGTTTTGAAACGTCAATCAGGAAGTGAATAATGGTGTGTTTTATGGTATGCTAATCTTAAAATAGCACCAAACATCGTTAACGACAGAAGATATCGAAATGTTCGATAAGTTGCTTAAAGCGCAGGTTTTAATTTCGATTTTATTGTTGAAGACATTATGATAGAAATATAAATTCGGTAATGTAAGCGAATAAATTTGCTGTCATTAACTGCGAAGACTGCACATTAAAGCGGGATGTAACACGAGTGAGCGCAACTCTCGGACGTGCGTTAACAGAACGTGGAAGTTCGTCGACTTTTTGTTCCGGAGAGGCAGTGACCCAGTAATTAATTGTAGATAAACCCGTGTTTATCACTGAAAGCGTAGCACTCGACGGTAATTCCCGGCGTGTTAACCTAACTAACAGGCAATTTGGATGTTTTGTAATACTAGCGCACCAGGGTCATTAACAAATTTTCACGCGGCCTTTGTGGTGACCCACAGATGAAGAAGAATTCAGACTACATATGTTTTATCCTCGTACCACGTCCGTAAGTCAAGCTTTCACAGAGGACATATTTAGATCAAAGACTTGGTCATTTTTATTCGCGATTGATCAGTGAGATGTCGGTCAGAGAGCAAATTTCTCCTACTTACGTACAGACCAAGGCCATTACTTCGTAATCAGCGCAGCTACGTTAGTTTACAGTTATGAAAAATGTGAAGGGAATGTCATGTTTATATTTTTGTTTTACATGAATGGAAATTGTAAGTGGAATGTAATCTGGAGACTGGCATGGTACTTTCATTAACGAGAAATTAGATTGCTCATTTAATGTTGCAACTAATGAATCCATCACCACAAACAGCAACTTACATACCCAGCCCAGACTACAGTTCACACATACTTTTAATACCCAGCACTGAAATTTGATTCCTAATGCAAATTCTGTTTATCACGTTTGATAGTCTGCTTCCTTTCTTACCATATTAGCTTAATGATGGAATGAAATTATTTTCTTGCCACGTGGGAGTAATCGCGTGGTCTTCAGCGCCAGGGTCCAGATGACATGGCCTCTGGCGTCGGGGGTTCGAATCCTCCTTCGGGCATGGTATGTGTGTTGTCCTTACGTTAGATTAATTTAGTTTAGGTAGATTGTAAGTCTAGGGTCTGACGGCCACAGTAGTTCGGTCCCATAGAAGTACAGACATTTCAAAATTTGAAATTATTTTCTTCATATTGCTGAGCGGATTTAGCGATATCTACCACAAGGTCAGACCAGGAATGGCAAAAGATTTAAAGGAAGGTCTACTCGAAATATATTCACTCATTTCCATTCACAAATACTAATTTTAGCATGTAAACGAGAGTACCTGAACGAATTTTTGGAAGTAGTTGTACCAATTGTTGTGAACAACTTTTCTCTGGCGTACTGTCTTACTTTGGCATATACTTTACTACAATTACTTTAACTACAACTACACACATGTGGTATTCTTAAGTTCGTATTGTCATCAAGGTCGTGAAATCACTATGAAAAGATTCTTGAGTTACACTATAATTTGAGTAAAGTTAAAGGGTTACGGCATGCACTGTAGCCAGCCGATTTCATTTTTATACATGCCTCCATCGATGCCTACCGTTTAAAGTAAAAGCGTTATTTTCCGAAAAGTCTTCCTTCTGCACACAGCTAAGAACAGAACAGATGTAATCAAAAAATAAGACATGAGAACAAACTATCAAAATAATTCAGTGGAATAGTCTTTTTTGGGGGTGCAGTTTTTCTCTTACATCAAACATTAAGTCGACTGTTAATCAAATTTAAGAGTAAAGACATCATTCTTGCAGTTTCTTTCTAACCCGACAGTGGTTTACATTCCTTGTTCACTTGGTGACAAACGAACGTGGATGTTCAGTAAAAATAGTTGCAAAATTCATATATATGAGGCCAATAATTATGACGAACTATGTCCCCACGAAATCTATACAATTACATTGCTATACATTCTGGGACCGATACTACGGAGGTCGAAGTGTAATTTGAGCTGTTTACGGCAGTATAACATGCGTTCTCTGTGGGAGTGTTCCCAAATCGAACGTTTGTCATGGAAACATGATTCACAATTTCGTTTGGTGGCAGCGTGCAGTATGCATGCAGTGTGCGTAACCTCATGAACGTCCTGAGTGCAGCCCCAAATCTGTTTACGTGCTATAAACGGAGTAATGAAGTACAATGCAGTTTTACCCGGGATGTCAAACCCCTCCATAGCATCCATTTAAATGCGTCTCTGTAAGAGCATAGCCACTACTACATATTTAACCATAGCAATACGAACGCATTTTTATTAATGTGTATTAGCAACAGAAAGAGTTGAGGGTGGTTACGTCAGAATACTTACAGTGACTTACAGTGCTTGAAACAGTATGTGCTCAGGGTCCAAGAGCATCCTTTTGATAAGTTTTCTTTCGAACAACGCACACAGTGCAATACATAAAATCCAAAAGTTCGAGAGGAAAGTAAATTACTGATGTTCAGATGTTTGTACAGCTTATGGGACTTATCTGCGGTGTCATCAGTCCCTAAAATTTCAAAGTACTTACGAACTAGCTAATACTAAGGTCGGCACAAATATCCATGCCCGAGGGGGGATTCGAACCCCCGACCTTAGTGGCCGTGTTGACCGTGACTGGAGCGCCTCAGTCCCCTCGGCTACCGCGGCCGGCAAGTAAATTACTGTTACTGCCTTTTACGCAATGTATACCTCTTAACGGATATTGATTTATACTAATGGTCCTGCGACTATAGACATTGAATATGAATTCACTGTAAAATGTAACATGTATTGTTAAGACTTTGTTTTTTGAGTCAAGCGTAAATAAAAAGTTTAACAGAAGACTAAGTTAAATATAACACCATTTTCAAAATGTTAAAATGTTTCATACCAAATTAGATTAGAAATTTTTTAAGGTGGACGTAATGTACCTCCTCCCCCTTATAAGATCCTTCTATTATAATCGAACTTTCATTCACCTCAGTACTGAGGTGTGGAAAACGGTAACACAATTTCCTGATTCCGAAACCCATTTTTCGCATAGTTATCCGTGAAATGCAGGTTCAGTGCTACAGGCTGAGGGATAGGCTCACACGTGGTAGAACAGGGATCCTCTTAACACATGCCTGGTAGTGAGTAATAATACTATGAATCAAATGTAGACTGGAATTATATTTTGCATTCACGAAGTTACAACAAGAAGCTGCTCTACGCCGATTATATACAACTTTACAATTATAGTCATCGGCCAGACGAGAAA